>OX031072.1:37434731-43117869 GCA_943736015.1 Tridacna crocea
CACAAGGTATTTCTAAAATTTTACCAAGTGACCTAGTTAATGTTTGAACTTGTGACCCCCGGGACGTTTCTAACTTTGACCTCAGGGGCATCATGTGAACAAACATGGTAGAGGTCCACTAGGAGATGTTACATACCAAATATCAAAGCTCTACGCCTTCTAGTTTCAGAAAAAGATTTTGTTATTTTTTTCCTTTCTGTTGCTATGTCAATCAGAGTTAGGGGTGGAATTCAATCACTTGAACAAGTTTGGTAGAGCTTCAGCAAAGGAACATCCCTACCAAGTTTCATCAAGATTGAGCAAGGGATTAAGAGGAGAAGATGTTTAAAGGAATTCTGAACAGACGGACAGATGTACGCCGGACAATGACCGATCACAATTCCTCACCTTAGCACTAAGTGCTCAAGTAAGCAAACAAAAAAACAAAACAAAAAAGACAAATATTGTTTAAATATTAACTTGAAAATCAACATCCAAAGCAAATTTTAATACGTCTCTTTGGTTAAAGAGAGATTACTGGTGTCCAAGTTTGCATCATTTGTGTATTGGTGGTCTCCCTTTTATCTTTCAAAAGGAGTCAGGAGTAACGTCCCTTGACGGAAGGATGCATGATGGGTAGATAGAGAAGCCATGTAAATACATTGACTTCAATTAATTTTATACCTGGATACTATGAATTTGAGATGGCTTTGGCCGTCAGGGTCTAATTCCCAACATTTCAATCTATAACTTTTCTACCTGAAAGTATTCAGGCACAATCAAATGAGTAGCGTGCAATCATGGGACGAATGAGCCCAGGGACGAATTGGTTTTGGAACGAACAAGCGCGAATGCAAAGTTGATAGAAGACAAATTTTGTGCGTATCATTGAGCCAGTAGAAGGTTATGAAGAGATGAAGCAATTTTCAAAGGTTATGAAGAGATGAAGCAATTTTCAATCAAAAAGAAGTATTTCAACGATCGATGGCCTTTTGCAGTTTATTTCAATGCAGCATTTCCAATTATATATCTGAGTGCTTTTGAAAAAAAAAATATTTGTCTTGAAAAATTGAGTTTAATTAGGTTTATTTCCTTCGGTTATGCACAAAATACCATGCATACAATACCAAAAAGGCCTTTTTTTCTCAGGGTCGTTAAAAGTCGGGATTGTGTGGTAAAGGCTTAAATCATCTTGAATTTTTCTACAAGATCTGATTTCAAAGTAGAGCTAACGCAGTTTCTGATTGGCTAAGCCATATGGTATTCAGCAGCTAAGCTTTGTAGAGCTATACCTTGTCACACTCAAAATTTAGAATTAGATTCGGAACGCTTTTGTAAAAGGTTTGTAGACACGAACCTAGATTGCACTTTGTTACTGGAGACCACTCCATCATGCATGGCTTCGTCCCGACTTAAATACAATACTTAATTAACCTTTTCCCAAACAATCCCTGGTTTTTTGCGGGTCTGGAATAGTAGCCTTTTGAAAACATTGCGGAAAAGGAGAAAATGCTGGTAACCAGCATTTTCTCCTTTTTTCCCACAATGTTTTCTATTATTCACAAAACAAATTTCAAATTTTCAGTCACTTTTATTTTGTCGTCTGTAAATGCTTTCGATTTGGACAAGCCAAAAATTTTGTTGTTTGGGTAATGAGTTAATACTTTTTAACCCTTTCCCAAGCAATCCCTGGATTTTACGGGTCTGGAATAGTAGCCTTTTGAAAACATTGCGGAAAAGGAGAAAATGCTGGTAACCAGCATTTTCTCCTTTTCCCACAATGTTTTCTACCCTATCATAGACCGAAATCATCTTATCAGCAAGAGCTGAATTGTCGTCAGCAAATGCTTTCAATTTGGTCTAGTCCAAAAGTTTGTCGTTTGGGAAAAGGTTAACAACTGCGTTGGAAAGATATCTCTTTGACTCAGTGGTTTAGGTATTGGCCGTTCGTCCAGGCATTCTAGGGTTCGAGTCCTGCCCGATCCCTCTTTTTCTGCTATGCATTTGTTGATTTGTTTCAGACGATAGCAGTGTCTTTTTAGGGTCGACTGACTTCATAAATATAGGGGAAACAGGTATTCCTGTCAGCTTAACCCTTTACTCCATAGAAACTCATTTCTACGCATTGCTTGTAGGAGCCTTTGGAAAACATTGTGGCAAAAGGTGAAATTGCTCGTGACGAGCAATTTCACCTTTTGCCACAATGTTTTCTACACAATCAAAAGGTGTCATATACGGCTTTATCCTTGCTCTTATTTATGGTCAATTAGAGATACCATAGAAATGCCTTATGGGGTAAAGGGTTAAATACCCGCTGTACTGTCTTTGTAATGAAGCGATGTTTTTTTTTACCTGTCTTACCTTTTATGTGTTTGTTTTGTTGTGTTTTGTATGTCAACAAAGGTTTAAATTATCATCTGAGAGTAATACTTTCAGTACAGTCTGATAATGGTCATAAACAGAACAGAACAGAACTTTATTGTTTCAACTTGAACTACATAGCAGTTCATCGTTATATACAAATAACAAAGAAGCATACATGCAACAATGGCATAATAATTTTTGAAAGGAAAGAAAAATTTGGTTTGATCTACGGAAGTAACATCAAATCGGAGGTTTTAAAATTCAATTTCAATTTTCAGTTTCCACCTATATATGCATGCCCGTTCACTCAGAGTGAAAAGTTCATGCAGACATAAATGGAGATCAAATGGAATTAATGTGTTGTTAATATGAAACAAATATGCAGTTCGTCAAAAGTATTAAACATCCCCAACTTTCAGCTGCAGGTCGAGCAAGAGTTACTCTCCTTGGAACTTATCGATTATCTGGTCCGAAAGGATTTCCGATAACGGCCTGTCATATAGGATTCAGAAGGGAAAATTTTTTGATCGACTAAAACACGTTTTTCTTCTAAAATGATTAAAATCTATAACGTCGTGAAGTATTCTGTAATATCTCTACTTTACTTCAATATAATTTTAATTCCTGTAGCAAAATGGGAAGTTGCGTCCATTTTGATTTAAAGTTACTGACCCATTCTCCTTCTTATTTCTATATAAAGGTTTAAGAAATTTGCTCTTTCGCCGTTTTTGACGCTAAATAACATAATCAAAGTACTGAAAGTACTCATGGAAGTCGATTTTAGAATTAGATTGAGTAAATGAAGAAATCGTTCCCCCTGGTCTGAAGGTGCGTTCAATTTGGATGTGACCAAAAGTTTCTCATCATGTGCAGAGTGAAATAGTCAACAAAACTCAATACTATTTAAGGTGAAACAGTTAAACAAAAAGAAGAACAGAAACAAAGCTTCTTTTTTTTTTCAATTTAATTTGAAAGAAGTATCATCTTCTAGTAACATGAATCGAGTACCACAACAAAATGAATATTATGTAAAGGTAGTTGAAACAAGTAAGCAGTATATTTGTGAATAAACACCTCAATCTCAAGCAGGACATGTCAATACCCTTTCGCACACAATGACGACTTTTGACTACTCTTGGAGAGAAGCAGCTTGAAAATATTGTGGCAAAAGTAAAAAACAATTGAATACTAAGTGTTACATTCTTATCCCAGTGCTTTGTCTCAATTCAGACCTGTCAAAAAGGCTCGCAAAAAGACTAGGAAGTTTAACTTTGAACTGCATAAAAAAGAAAATGTGGCTTTTATTGCATAATATTTCAAGGGACCAAAACAAAAATCTCATATTTTTCTTATATTTTCGAAACATCAAAATAAGTAATAATAGCTTGTAAAGATCTTTCTGATATTTTTTTTAATTGTATGCCCTTGTAGTATGATGAACATTGAAAGTATATTTTAATACTTCAGCTAGAGTATATTCTCATACTGTTAAATTTGTTTAATGCAGAGAATACTTCTAAGACAAATTTAGGGACCATACAACATGTATAAAGAGAAATAAATGGCCCTTGAATCAAAACTTAACCCATAGCCAACTAGCCCGATTTTTAAAGTTGTTCGGTATATTTTTGAAAACTCTGTGTCCAAAGGTAAAAATGCTTGCGACAAGCATTTTCATCTCTGCTGATGCTTTGAGTTGCAAATAAATGAAAGTAAAAAAAGCTCAAAATCTTATAATTGATGATGATTTTTAAAAAGAAAACATGAGTACATGTATTTAGCCAACAACTTGCACACTATGTCAAAGGAATCTACAGATAAACACTGGTACATTGCAACACAATGCTTTCTTCATATAATCCAAATAGTGTCTCTTTCCAATAATGTTTATATTTATCCTTTCAGTACCTTTTCCACTTTTTTGGCCGTTTTTTGAAATTGTCTGCTGAAATCTGGGACAATTTAATTTTTGTCTGCTAGTAACTATTTATTAAACAGCAAAATTTTAGACTGGTCTAAATTGAAAGCACTTGCAGACAACAAAATAAAGTCAACTCAAAAATTAAAGTTTTCTTCCAGGCAAGGCGGAAAACGCTGTGGAAAAAGGAGAAATTACTGGCAACCAGCATTTTCTCCTTTTCCAACAATGTTCTCAAAAGCCTTCTATCTCAGGGTAGCGAAAACCAGGGATGATTTGGTAAAGGGTTAATTGGTTAAAGAACAGGCAAATATAGTAAGATACAGCATGTAAACATAAAGGTAGTGGCAAAAATATTATGAACATGTACCAAAAAGTAATCAAGTGAAAATATATACACAAAAACCTGACTAGCCAGACGATGTGCATGTAAAATATCAATCTATCACTCTATGTACATAAAAAAAAATTTAGTCTTGAAAAGATTTGCAAACAAGAAATGAACTTTTGCTCAAAGTGTGCAGTAGCCTTTTGAAGAAAGAAAACATGGTGACCGATGGAGTAAATACGCATTACAAGCACTTTCTCGTATACCCAAAATGTTTCCAAAAGCATTCTACCTCAAGTCTATAAACTAGAGGCGCTTGAGCGCCTGTATCGCTCCACAGGCCTGATTTTTCTGCGACGGTGAAGAGAAGTTTTTAACAATTACCATTCATTCCTGCATTTTAGGTCACTTTAAAAGAAAAAAAGCTATGAAAACGTGAGAAAAGAAGAAAATAAAAGTAACCTGCAATTTCTTAGTTTTACACAATCATTTCTACCCTTTTTGATACAAGTTTTACTAATTTGAAGATTTATTATGTTGTCTGCAACATCTTTCAATTATGGCCAATTATAAAAATTTTGTCTTCTGGTTATAGTTAACTCATTACCAAATGACAACATTTTAGGGTTGTCAAAATGGAAAGCATTTTGTAGATGAAAAAATAAATGACTGAAAATTTAAAAGTTGTTTTGTGAAGGGTAGATAACATTGTGGGAAAAGGTTACCAGCATTTTCTCCTTTTCCCACAATGTTTTCTAAAGTCTTCTTTGTCAGGGATCAGTTTGATTGGATAACAAAATGCCTTATCACAACAGTAAAGCCCTGTCCCTCTTTGTTACACAGTGTTCTCACTAGGATTTTAAAAGTTGGATTCCAGGAATCCAAGTCAAGAAAAAGTTGGATTCCAAACTGAAAAGTTGGATTCCAGCCTGAAAAAGTTGGATTCCAAAACAGTTCGGAAGAATTTTCAAGTGCAAGTTATCAACATCTCAAAACTGTAAATTTTAGATTTGTGCATCATGGAGACATAATGTCTGTAATACACAAGTCTAGATTTACAAAGGAAATTACTTAGTATGTAAGATTTTATTGTAATAGCTCAAAGAAATAAAGAAGTTTAATAACTTTTCACTTGATCTTTAATTTAGACTATGTAAATAATTCAACATGATAATGCATATTTCAAATATTTGTGATAATAATACAAGTACATGTGGCAATAGTTGTAGATCCTTTGTGACAAAATTTTGTAAATTCAGTTCTTATTCCAATTTAATTTTTGTCAATATGGATTATGATGTCTACATTTTCCTTGACAATACTTTAGACCTGTCCAAATTTAAAGCTTGCATAAATTTGCAGATAACATAATCATGGATTGAACAATTCATTTTGGCTTTCAAAATGTTCTCAACTTTAATTAAGTACACAATGAAAGTCAAATGAAATGAAAATCAAATGAAATTTCAATCTCTCTCCTTCTTTTCATGACAAATCTACATTTATAAAAAGTGCCCTGGCTTTGCTTCAAATCTACAAAAGCTCATCATAAATGCTATTTACTTCAATTTGATGAACAGGAATAATTGACAAAATTTTAGACTTGTCCAAATTTAAAACATTCGTAGATGACAAATTACATGTAACTCAGCAAATTAAAATTTATTTTGGGAAAGGTAGAAAATATTGTGGGAAAAGGAAAAAATACTGGTGGCCAGCATTTTACCATTTTTCCACAATGTTTTCAAATGCCTTATTTCTTAGAGTATTATAAGGTATTATAAGCTGAGTGACTGACAGACTGTGGTGGAAGTTAAGCAAAATCATTAAGTTGTTTACTCTCACTGTTCATACACATTTTATCACTTTCGTCTTATTCTCTTTGCTAAGAATCTTCTGACTGCTGGTTGTGGGCCAAAGTCTTCTAAGGAGGGACCCTCTTCTTTCACTCCCACGAGTTTAGTGACAGTATCATGCTTAAGGCGAGCTCTTCCTTTTGTTTTGATCTTGTTGTGAACACTAAACCCTCTTTCACATGCGATGGAAGTGAGTGGTGAAGTCAGCACAATTGTTGTTTTTCATAATGATACTGCAGGCTTCTGGTAGTGAACAATTAAGTGATTTCAAAATAACTTTCAGTTGGTAGTAGTCTTCTTTTGCTTTATTTGCATCCAACACTCCATTTTCTTCTCCATACAGGTAAGTAGCTGCCTGAGTTCTTCTTCACCATATTCTTCAAGGCTGTTTATATTCTTTGGTATTTCAGCTGGATTGAGGACTTTGTTCAAGAGTTGGAGATTTTTTATGGAGTTTTCATCAAATCTGGAAGTGATATTATCAATTAGTTTTTCAATATAATCTGTTGAGTTATTTTGAAACTACATTCTTAACTGTTGTTTGTTGTCAATTTCACTCCTTTGCAGATGCTTTTTGTACTTTCAATGTCATCATATATTTTTGTCAGTACAAATTATTTGTACTAGGTCACCAGTAGGTCAATAAACCTTTACCAGAACTAATCAAAGTGCAGAGGTTCTCTTGTTTTATATGAAAAGGATTATAGATTATGTAAAGCAACCATCTTTAACTCTTTACCAAACAACAAAATTTGGGATGTGACCAAACTGAAAGCATTTGCAGACAACAAATTAAACATTGATGAAATGATGATTTCTCTCCTTGATAGAGTAGAAAACACTGAGGTAAAAAGAGAAAATGCTGATTACCAGCATTTTCTCCTTTTCCAAGAGTGTTTTCTAAAGACTTCTTCTTTAGGGTCGTTAAAAGTCAGGACTGTATGGTAAAGACTTACCAGCATAGGAACTAACCTCCAATACAACAATGAAATCAAAATGAATAGTATATATGAGAGAAGAAATTTTTCAAAGGTCTGAAAGAGATTAACTCATTACCCAAATGACAATATTTTAGGCTTGTCCAAATTGAAAGCATTTGCAGACCAAAGATAAAAGTGAATGAAAATTTGAACTTTGTTTTTTGAGGGGTAGAAAATATTGTGGGAAAAGGAGAAAATGCGACTTACCAGCATTTCCTCCTTTTCCCACAATGTTTTCAAAAGGCTTGTTTCCAAAGGTCGTCAAAAGTAGGGATTGCGTGGTAATGGGTTAACTTGAGGACAATACTGTCGAAGGTTCAATTATCCTTTTACATCTTGGTGATTCTGTTAAAGATACTGAAAGCCAGTTTGTGACATTGCTTTTCTGGGCTTTGTCAAATAGAACTTCAGGAGCAACATGTAAATGTGCTTGTGCTAATGGTGAACAGACACACAATAGTCAAAATACCAACCCATCACAACTGTTCACCATGAGCACTAGGGATAACCTGGGAAGACTAGAGTGGATTTAATACCTTAATTTCAGTCTTTGTTTTGGTTGACACTGACATCTCGTCTCTGTATGTATTGACAACAACAATTGTTAGCTGTATGTATTGACCCATTAGGTTCTTTGAACTCATCTCCCTCCACTCCCTCCAGAGTGACACCTTTAAGTCATCTGTGCCATCTTGAGATCTTAACTGTCTTGACCTGGACGTCTGTCCCTCTGACCTGCACAATCTTCACAATCTCTTCCTAAAACAGATACAAAGAAATAAAACCAAATGATAGCCATACAAAAATCTGAACAGTATTTAACTTAACATTCTTCTTTTATCAAAGATGCATATTGTAGATTGATGCAACATCAAGTTATTGTCCAAAGAATTGAAGAGGGCCTTGATTGTCTAAAATTACCCACCTTACTGTTGAGCAATTTTTCCTTTAACAAAAATGTTTTTCAAAAATCTTTTCAAGGGTCAATTTTACCTCTTGTGCTGCTGATTTCCCAGAATAGACTATTCCAGATTTGCTTCCGAATTTCAGTCACTGTAAAATTTGCCAACAGTGCAGACCAACATCAGACTGAATGGCTGCGCAGGTTGATCATTAGTCTACACTATTAGCAAATATGACCAATGTTGCAATAGGCAAGACAGGGGTTAAGGCTTCCCGTTAAGCTCAGCCCGCATTTCTTTAGCTTAACTGCTTTATCCCACTTGAAAGCATCATGCTAACACATACAAACCAGGTCTAACCCCTTTACCCATTGACAACATTCTAGCCTTGTCCAAATTGAAAGCAGTTGCAGACAACAATTTCAATCTCATTATCTGAATCAAATGCTGCAATTGTTCCTATGACATAGTAGAAAATATTGTGTGAAAAGGAGGCTTCTTTCAAAACTCATTACTGAGTGGTAAAAGGTTAAAGAATGCTTCACATCTTTTGTAGATGATAAAATATTAATATTGGTTTTAATGTTCAATCAAGGATCATAATCATTTGAGACAAATCTCCCTGACTGTGGCAATTGTTAAAAGCTAAAGTGGTCCGAACAGACATACATGTATCTAAAATGGTTTGCATTCTGCATCAAATCAACAGTGCCACTGGTTACCTTTAAACTCTTAAGACTACCAAACAATCCTGACTTTTAACGATCCTGAGAAAGAAGCCTTTTGAAAATATTGTAGGAAAAGTAGAAAGTGTGGGTAACCATCATTATCTCCTTTTCTCACAATGTTTTCTATTCTTCCCTAAACAAATTTCAATTTTTGAGCCACATTTATTATGACATCAGCATGGCTTTCAATTTGGACCATTCTTAAATTTTGTTGTTTGGGAAAGAGTTAACTCATTTCCAAATGACAAAATTTTAGACTTGTTCAAATCTAAAGCATTAAATTTTGCAGACGACAAAATAAAGGTGACTGAAAAATTGAAACTTGTTCTTGGAAGGGTAGAAAACCCTGTGGGAAAAGGAGGAAACGCTGGTTACCAGCATTTTCTCCTTTTCCTACAGTGTTTTCAAAAGGCTTCTTTCTCAGAGGCGTCAAAAGTAGGGACTGTGTGGTAATGGGTTAAGCACACATACTGTACAGCCTTTTTACCTATGCAAACACAATTTTCAAAAAACCTTTTATATCAGATTTGACTCTTTACCACACAACAAAATTCAGACCGATCAAAATTGAAAGAAATTCCAAGAGACATAGTAAATGTGGCACAAGTAATAAGATTTGTCAGTAAAGGATAAGAACACATTATGGGAAAAGAAGAAAACATTGGTTACCAGCATTTTCTCCTTTTCCCACAATGTTTTCAAAAGCTTTCTTTTGTTCGGTTTTGCATGCACATTCATTTAGGTTTTTTTTTTTTTCAATATTAATGTTTAACCCTTTTCTCTACAAAAGCAGGTATCAATTTTGCGAGATACTTGCAAGCTAAATTGAATGAATCTACTAAATATTATGTCAATTAACTTCAAAAACTTCAATACCATGACACTTTTTGTATACATTTTTTTATGGTATTCCCTTAAAAGGCCACGTAGCCTCTTAAGGTATTTTTGAATTTCGCGCCAAAAATCAAAAGAAGCATTGTGGGAATATAAAGTGACTGGCACATGACTAATGACGCTTAAATTCCGTAACATAACAAACATGTTATTTTCCATAATCTTCTTCAGTCGCTGTGTTTGAAGCATCATTTGTGTATTTCCGGTAAGTGAGTGAGCAAGTTGCTCATCTAAAAGTAGACCATGGTTCCCGTCGGTGTTGACCTGGGCCGTATTAGATCTCTAATTTCTCTTATTGTCGGATGGTTTTTGACTACTGGGGTTTTATGAATGAAAATTAAAAGGTACTGGGAGTATCAGGATGAATTTTAATATTTTTGTATAAATTTCGTCCAAAAATCTGAAGGGCCACCTTTAAGTGAAAGTACAAAAGCTGCAATACTTTTGACTGAGCCAATTTAAAGATTTAAATGCATATATATGTTAGATCCAGGTTGACAGCATTAAAGTCAAAATTAACTATATGCACAGGAATTTGACATTCTATAACCAAAATAAAGGCAGTGGCTAGAGATACGGTACCGTACCTCTAGCCTATATCAAAGAAATGGCTAGAGATACGGTACCGTACCTCTAGCCCCGGAGTCTAAAGATACGGTACCGTACCTTTAGTCATTCTTTTGATATAGGCTAGAGGTACGGTATTTTGTAGATACATGTAAGAAATTATAAATTTACTTCAGTTTTGATTATTATCGTTATTAGTATGTATTTGTAGTAATTGATGGCATCAAAGGACAGAAACTCATCAAGTTGTGCACAGTGTGCGAATGTGCACTGATGAGCGAAAATATGCGAAAATATGCGTTGATTATTAGGTGAACTTAATTACTTAACCCAGGGATTATATACATGTATAACATATGTATTATCCCTGCTTAACCCTTTCTCAAAAGACAAATTTTACACTCAAAGAATTTGTAAACAATTTAAATTTTGATGAAAAATGGTGGAAAATGGTCATCCAAAAGGGTAGAAAACACTGTTGGAAAATGAGAAATTAGCATTTTCTCTTTTTCCTACAGTGTTTTCAAAGGACTTGTACTGCATGTAAGAAAGCAGTCAATGGCTTAGAAAGAATATTGTGCCGAGTACTGGTTATAAAAACTCGAGGAAAGCATGAATAGGTGCACTGGCCGATGCAAAAGTACTGAAATACTGTTGAAAACGGCGTTAAACACCATTCATTCAATCAAATTCCTAAATTTATTTACAACAATGTGCAGGCCTAGCCCCATAGCTCAGTCAGTATAGCGTACCGGAACTGAGAACAGGAGATCGCCGTTCGATCCACGGCTCGGCCAGTTAACTCTCCGAGGATTGATGTCAGTCATTGCAACAGGATTCATTTCTCTCTCACTGCTGTCCAATGTTTCGACGATAGTTATGTGGGAAAGCAGCCAGTGGCTTAGAAAGAATATTGTGAGGAGAACTGGTTAAAAGAACCCATTGTTCACATTATTTTGTGGCCGTAATGTTTGCCCTAAATAGTTATGTATAATTTATGCCGTAAAATTCTGCTTCTACTATACATAAGCAAAACCCACATCAAATTTCAGTTCGAATCGTGCTTACCAGACCCGAACCTAAACACGCAACTCTATCCACCACTCCCAACCCAAGACAAAATAACTTAATAAGTATAAATGGATGGATGGTAGACAGACAGACAGACAGATAGATAACCTTTGTTCTCTCACTCCTCTCCCTCTGGCTTTGAAATTCTTGCCACTATGAATACAGTACAGCGATATCCCGTAATACTTTATCCTTTCTTTTAGTTTTGTTTGTACGCGCGTCTGGGCTTTTTGTATAGTCCTAGAATCCCTCTTGTAAAACTGCACACTTTCTACACTTTGATAGCACTCTGTTGCGCTTTTAAATGTTTGAAAATCTTCAAATTTCTTCCCGACGTGAATACTATGAGCCATTTTGACCATATGATACAAAATTAGCTTGAAAGTGCTTTCAGAAAATTTTCCGTGATTGAGTAATAGATTAATTATCAATTTCCGTGATTGATTAATTATGTCGTTTTCCATAATCAATTAAAGAACAACAAAAGTTAAAATAATGAAAGATCCGCTTACATCTTAAGCAATTAAATTCACCTAACTAATCAGCGCAATTATTATTTTCGCGCATCAATGCAAACTCGCACACAGCAACGAGTTTAATTCTGTCCTTTGATGCCGATCAATTACTACAAATACATACTAATAGCGCTAATAATCGAAACTGAAGTATATTTATAATCTCTTACATGTATCTACAAAATACCGTACCTCTAGCCTATATCATAAGAATGACTAAAGATACGGTACCGTATCTTTAGACTCCGGGGCTAGAGGTACGGTACCGTATCTCTAGCCATTTCTTTGATATAGGCTAGAGGTACGGTACCGTATCTCTAGCCACTGCCCAAAATAAATGATAAAACATGAAAAAAAAACTCTCCCCTATATAATATAAACATGTTTATAATGTTTATATTATATAGGGGAGATTTTTTTTTCATGTTTTATCATTTATTTTGGTTATAGAATGTCAAATTCCTGTGCTATATGAAAGGGGAAGAATAGATCACCATTTTATATTTTTCCAACATTTCAATATACTTTCACCTTAGGGCTGCAAAATCCTAGTGCTGAAAGGTAAGTTTAAAAGATTATAAAGGTGTATGATTTATTACACAAATGCAAACCATGTAAACTCACGTTAGGAGAAATGGCCGAAATTGTAATGGGCCGAAATTGTAATGGGACGAAATTGTTATCGGTCGAAATTTCCAGTCACTGTGAGGACTGTTGACATTTGGGATTCGTTAAATATTCTTCTTCGACGAAGAGCGATACATTCAACTAGTTACGGCAGCAAATGGAATACAAATCATTCATATTTATATACTAATGTAGCCTTCTGTAACGCAGGCGTAAAGCTTTTACGAACTTACAATCAATCAAAATGGCGACTGTAATCTTCATAAACAACGACTGACCTACTTCGTTTCTAAACAATACTTAAGTAAGGACGTAATGTCCTTCACGTTTAAAACAAAAACACATTTCAAAAAAGAAAAAAATACATTGAACTTTACCTTTGCGGTCTTGGGTTTATTCAGATCAAATTGTGACTTGCTTGCCTTGCGTTTCACTCGCCGCCGTTTAAGCTGTGGTGTGGATGAAAGTCACGTTGCGAGTATGAATAAATTAGGTTACTAGCTATTCAACACTTCAGACATTCAAGCAAATTTTTGTTGAAAATGTAAATGCCTTGTAAAATAAACAAGCCAATAATTTTATTGGTAAGAGTATTAATGATGCGTGTTTAACGAAAGCTATTTTTTATGTGAACATGGATCCGAGTGACATATCATTCATAAAATAGTGCCCGATTGGTAATCGTAACATCTCGGCCGATTTGATGGCTCTCAACATCTGAGTAATGCCGAATGGCTAGATTCGTCCGCATTCATATAGAAAAATATAGGATCTGTGTATTAACAGATATTAAGATTTGATAATTATTCATTGAAATGTCATAACAGTTCAAAGAAAATATCTGTTTAGTGCAATAGTTTGGCTTATTTCATTTTTTATCTGAAATTCAATCGTTTTATATGTTTAAATGCTTGAATTTCATAGAACTTTTTTTTCGCTGGTTGAATATTGGTGTTGTTGGGTGATTTCCCAAATGCCTGAGCGTTGCTATAGGAAGACCGATTACTGACGTAATCGACTTCCAAAAATGAATTGCAAGCAAAAAATCTATAACGTCTTGAAGTATTCTATGTTTTGTTGTGATTATGATCAAAGTATTCGTTTACATTTGTGAAATTGAGATCTTGCGTCCATTTTAGTTTAAAAACGACACTATCGTTAATTTTTGTATAAAAAATGCAGTATCGAGCAAAGTGAGATTTTAAGACTGGGTGAAAAGATTTAGCAACGGATAAAGGGAAGATAAGAACTGATGACATGATAACCTTGTCTGTATTGTTTTGTTAAACCTGGATCCTGTTTTTACACATTGTCCAAATATATGATGATTGTATTTATCATTTTTATACATGTACGTGTATATTATTTGCATCAGTGAAAACTTTTAAGAGATTTGTAAAAACCATTATTTTCCCAGTATCGTCTTTTTTAATTCTTTTTGGAAATTAATTTCAATTTAGTTAGCATAAATTTCTTTAAATTGCATTTTTATTTCTTTTTTTTTTTTTTTTTTTCTTTTTTTTTTTTTCTTTATTTCTAAAGAAGATTGAATTTGTTGTACTATTTGGATCATTATAATAATTATGCAGTCAATAGACCAGTAACAAACTGTACAAAACAAACAGTCTGATCCTGGGCCGAATCGGTTTTATTTTATGTGTCGAAATTCTTTTGGCTTAAAAAAATTGACGTATCAATATCAATATGTGACTGAAATCAGCAGAAAACAATTTGCGTTTTGAGAGTATTGATGTGACCCGTACAGCTTACTCCCGAATTTCAACGGTCCTGCATAAAACCTTTTGAAAACATTGTGAGAAAAGGATAAATACCAATATCCAGTATTGATTCCTTTTCCTACAATGTTTTCTACTCTTTTAAAGTGAAGAATATCAATTTAGCTACATTTGATTTATTTTCTGAAATTGCTTTTTTTCTAAGTTGGTGAAGTCAAAAAGTTCTCCATATGGGAAAAGGTTTTAAATTATTGACTTTTGAAAACACATGAGAGGGAGAAAATACATGTGATCAGATTGAAAATAGCGAAGAAATTTGAATATGTGAGCTCTCGCCATAAAATACTTTTGAAAATGCATTAATCATGACACATTTGCAAGTAAAGAGCTAAAGAGAGAAGGCGGCAAATTGGACTTCCTTATACAAGATCTTGTTAAACTTGACTTTGAATCCTTATAAATAATCTCGTAAAAAAATTATGATCTTAGTTTAAACATTTAGTTTTAATTTATTCAATATACTAACATCATTCATTTACAACAACATGTATTGCGAAAAGGATTGAAACGAAAGCATCAAAGCTTATATAGTTCCTCTCCCTAAAGAAGTCTGATTTTTTTCCTGATACATGTACTTTCTTTCCGATTACCCCGTATAAATGTATCAATGTATACCATATTACGTAACACCAATCAAGATGCCCGATAGGCGTCTTATCTAACAGTGAGACTCGGTCATCATCGGAGAACTCCGGCACAATGCAAACGATCAGGGAAAAAGAAAGAAAATACGATAGTTGGTTTAAAAAGGTGTAAAAAGGGCTAAAAATGTATTTTCTAAATGACTGAAAACTACGCCATATTAAAGAACAATAAAATAAGCTTTCTGACTTCCCTGAAGATAATTTTGATTTTCCAACAATATTGTGCAGGCTGATTTATGTTTACCATGTGCTCACAAAACCACTGACTTCTTCTAAAAAATGACGAAATTATTTTAAAAAGAACTGACCTATTGAACATAAAGGTTAAAAAATATAATTTGTATACGGTTGGTTTGTTTATAATAGATCCGACAATACCTGTGTGGTCTGATCTACCACCACACTTTCCCCAGCCTAATATACATTTACGTACATGTATTTGTGACGATGCTATGCAAAACAATTACAATAAAATACCGTCTGTTGACTATATAATAGCTCTATGCAACAGGTTGGAGATTAATGTTTTCAAAAACATTGTAACAAGAGAAGCCTCTTCATAATATCCTTAACTTTGTTAGCTATAAATTATCTATTCAGAAATATATCCAACCGAAGTATTTTTACTATTGTATCATTTTTGTTGATAAATCAATAAAAATATCAGAGATTGAATTCAAAATTATGATGAAAAAATCAGAGATAAAATTCCAAAGATGCAGTAAACATATGTGCTGTTACATTGCGTTCGTGTCGCGCTCCTCCCCCGGCTTTAGTCTCATCATAAGAAACTTGTACTGCGGATATTTTTTCTTTTTTTTTAACTCTTCAGGAACTGGCAATGTATGACTGTCCCAATATTTAAAGCAGTTGTAGACAACACAATAAATATGGCTCAAATTATTCAATTTGTATCAATTAAGGCATGACAACATTGCTTGAAAAAGAGCAAATGCCGGTCAAAAGCATTTCTATGGCTGACCATAATTTTTCAAACGCGTGCTTTCGGTAAAATTTGAGGTAGATCAAATTGCAAGACCTGAAAGGAAAACAAATCCTACAAATTTTGGTACCCCAGTAATTTACAACCCCAGATATCCCGCAGAGTTGTTTTCCAATAAATTGACACCCTCTACACTCGAAGCGCGAAATTCGGGTTATAAGTGCAAAGGGTTTGCAGAGATCGCCAGTCAATATGTAATTCCGTATGTGATCGATTTCACGGCCAAAAGGGATCAAACTCTCATAATTTAATTGGCTTACATAGCGGTCAAATAACAGTTACCGGGTTTGATTTGCATGATAAAGTTGGCCATGCGTATATGAGAATTCAGCAGACAACTTAAAAATTCCGAAAATAATACAATCTATACTTATATTGGCATAATAAATTATATACAATATCTAAATCAAAGACATATATAAACATACACAAATATACATAATCAACCTAAACTTGTGTTTGAAATGTAAGAAATGTATAGTATGAATACAGCTCTGGGACTCTATGCTTTTAAATTAAGGCAATTCTGAATCTGGAAATAATACGTAATGGAGTTTTAAATAGATGTACATGTACCGTACACACTGCACCCTGTGCATATTGTCTCAAGAACGTCGAAAAGTAACACATTTATCTATGTATATGTATGTGCATGTGTGGATGTTTTCGATCTATCCCTTTACCGCTCTTGAAAATGTTACCGGTCTTCTGCATTGGACAACTTTCGAAAGCATTGTCGAAAAAGGAGCAAATACACTTAAACCATCTATCAACTGGCAAAATGTTAGACTCGTCGAAATTCAAAGCATTTGCAGACGACAAGTACATGTGACTTAAGAAGGCCTACATGGATTTGACTTTAAATGAGTAGAAAACATTGTGGGAAAAGGAGAAATGCTGGTTACCTGCATAATCTCGTTTTCCATCAATGTTTCAAAAGACTTCTTTACTAGAGTCGTTAAAAGTCGGCATTTTCTGGTAAAGAGTTAAATCAGCGGTTAGTCATTTTCTCGCAACGCTTTGCTTTCTATTGAAAACTGAATACTCTTTCGGTAAATCTAGTTTCTCCTTTTCCTGCAGTAATTTCTATCCTTTTTATCCAAAGTTCATCGTCTTCACCACTTTTAAATTGTCACCTACAATTTTTTTCAATTTTGGAAAGATACAAAATATTCTCGTTTGGTAAATACTTAGATCTATATACTTACGACATGACATGGCATTGCATCATCGTAAAAGATGATCGGGTTGTCATGACAGGACCAATTTAGACAATATTTAAAGGTGATAAAGCTCACTTCTTATCGGTAGATTTGATTTATGTTGCAAGATAAATCACTTCATAATTGTTTCTCTTTGTACGTAATTTTGCCATACATAGTACTTAAGATTACATAGTATTGCATCATCAAGTCATTGTAGTAAGAGATGATCGGGATGTCGTGAGAGGAACGACTCAAGACAATATTTAAAGGAGATAAAGCTCACTTCTTATCGGTAGATTTGATTTATGTTGCAAGATAAATCACTTCACTCTTTCTCTTTGTACGCAATCTTGCCGTGGTCTGTGAAATGTTGGGTTAATGCATCTTCAGAAAGCATCGAATTTTTTTTTTACTATCGGTCAATCAATCAATCAATAAATCCTTTATTCACTCTGTTCCTTTTACAGAAAACAAGAGGTATATGTACATGAAACACAATTTGTTTGTATATCATCACGTGATATTTTCGTCACATGACCATAACTCAAAATGGCGACACAAACGCCGGTGAAACAAACACCAATGTCGATTGCTTTGTGTGCTGTTCAAACAGCATAAGGCCAGTCAGACCTAGTGGAAGGTGTGTCAAAACTCTTGTCATCATTCATGGGTGCAGCCATTTTTGTTACAATTGGCGTAAGATTCTGATCAGTAAAATAGCTCGAAAAAATAGTTCCATTATATACAGATAAATTCATCAGTTTGAATGCACCTACAATGTATCCAGAATCATGTTTCCCTTGTTTACTGTATAATGTTACGCATGAAACAATTAAGCAGTTACAAAACATGTATTCCTCGGTTTGACAAGATTCTTGTCATTTAGCCCATTGCAGAGATGTCTGGTGAGAGTAACGAACGACAACTCTGCTCGAAGATTTATAAGACGGAGTGATTGTGTTCTAAATCCATTATTTCTCTCCTAAACCATATGTTGTGGGTACTCATTAGAGTCGTCACGATGAGATGATTCAAATGAGTACCCACAATATAGGATTTAGTGCAGGATGATTGGTATTTTCAAAATTAAAATCAAAGCCATTCCCTCTATCTGGAGCTCTAATGTCAGATATTTGCAGACGACGACTTAGATGTTGCTAAAGTTGATTATCCCTTTTCCATTCAATCCGGACTTCTGAAAGACTTCCTGAGAAAGAAGCCTTTCGAAAACATTGTGGGAAAAGGAGAAAATGCTGGTAACCAGCATCTTCTCCTTTTCCCACAATGTTTTCTCTCCTCTTTGATACAGATGTGGCCGGGTACAGGTATTTGATGATATATCGTGCGGCCTTGTCGACATGTGGTTTGGTAGCTCAGTTGGTTAGAGTGCAGGAACGGTATTCCTGAGGCCCTGGGTTCGAATCCCGGTCGAGCCGAGATATTTTTTTCACCACCTGTTACATTTGGCGCCCACCGTTAATAACCCACGATGTGGATGGCTAGGCACCTCGAGAACGTTTCACAATGTTTCTCTGTCTCCAGAATTCGGGACGAATTCTAAATTTGGAGGGGGTATATGTAGCCGGGTACAGGTATTTGGTGATATATCGTGCGGCCGTGCCGACATGTGGTTCGGTAGCTCAGTTGGTTAGAGTGCAGGAACGGTATTCCTGACGCCCTGGGTTCGAATCCCGGTTGAGCCACGATATATTTTTCACCACCTGTTACACAGACTTCAAATTTTCATTCACTTTTATTTTTACGTCTGCAGATCCTTTCAATTTGGACCGGTCTAAAATTTTGTCGTTTGGTAAAGTAATCTCTGTCATTGATAGGCCACAAAAGCCTATTCTTACAGGATCGTTAAAAGTCGGAATTGTGTTGTAAAGGGTTATACATCATGTATCACTATTATGGAGAGAGTTCTTCTTCTTCGTCGTCGTCTTCTTCTTCTTCTTCTTCTCTTCCTCCTCCTCCTTCTTCTTCTTCTTTTTCTTCTTCTTCCTCTTCTTCTCATTCTCCTCCTCCTCTTCCTCCTCCTCCTTTTCTTCCTTCTCTTTCTTTTTCTTCTTTTTTCTCCTCCTCCTTCTCTATCTTCTTCTTCTTCTTCTTCTTAATCAGGCCACTCCGAAAATATTGTTGCAAAAGGCAAGACTTGCTCATTAAAGCAAACTGAAATACTGATTTCTTTGATCTTGGACCACGTACGAATCATGTTCCGTGACGAGGTGGTGTCGCAGGCTATAGATAATTCCATGGTCTTTCCAGTCAACTGGCAGACCATCTGATTGGAAACTAACACGGGACAAGGCATTCGTAATCTTCGCAAGCCAAGGGTGACGATCCACTATGCTTCTCTATCCTTGGCGGATCGAGCTTGACTTTTACATCCTCGCAATACGCATTTTCATTGGTTGCAGCCAGCTCTAACTGCACGAATCAAATCGCTCGTAGCATTTCATCTTTGATAAAAATAGAACAAGGTCGCGACCTTTCGAATAAAAATAGAAGGTATACACATGGGTACCTCCGTGGATGTGTGCACGATATGTAATGGTTCATTACCGAAAAAACATAGACGAACAATATTTACAGACAGTTTTGACAGTATGACTAATCAATTATCAGAGGTTTTAGGCTATATCCCAGCACCTGAAGATGGAATGTCGAAGTACGTTTGTGGTTATTGCTTCATGTTGAATGTATTGTATTCGTAAGCGGTTTGTGAAACGATATTTTACTGGCCATCAGAAATGAGATGTAAAGGGGGATAATAACAAGCATTCAATAAGGGGCGTGTTATGGGAATATCGAAATCGGGCTCGATCCGCCTAGTAGGTAAGATCCACGTAGTGATCGTAATCTTGGCTCGCGAAGATGGGTATTCGTGTACTTATACAACTATGCATAACCCGCTTTAATTTGGACCATTCAGCAGGTGATCACTTTTTACGCAGATCATTAAACAGCCTGACTTAAGACGAAGAAGTTGGTTGAAAGTCAGCCTGGGTTCTTTTTTTAGGGGGAAAAGTTGTTTTATTCAATAGAATGAGTGATAAATTGAGCCGGAGCGTGCAAACTCGCCTTGCAAGGCAGTGGATTTATTTTTATATACTGTTGCATAGGTGAGAAAGACTTTATTTAGAAAGGGTTTTTTTTTTATGTCGCTTTTAACGTTATTACAGGGGTACAACAGCTATAATATATCATATGCATATACCAGTAGACTTTAACCCTTTACGCCATAGATACTCATTTCTAGGCATTGCTTGTAGGAGAGTTTGGAAAACATTGTGGCAAAAGGTGAAATTGCTCGTGACGAGCAATTTCACCTTTTGCCACAATGTTTTCTATGCTATCAAAAGGTGTCATATACACATAAGAAACAGTTTCATCCTTGCTGATATTTAGGGTCAATTAGAGATACCATAGAAATACCCTATAGGGTAAAGGGTTAAATTCTTAAAACCACTAGCTTCTTTCCGACATAAAGTCGAACCACTGTCTAGGGAAAGGAGAAACCCAGGAAATAGATCTACATGTTTTACAAATGTTGTCTTCTTTTCCTACACCGTTGTCAAAGGTTGTTGAAAACTCAAATTGTCCGGTAAATCGTTTAACAGAGGCCTTTATTTTAAAGCATACACATACTCCTTTTTTTTCTCCTTTCAAAAATCCTCGCCAGCTTTTGGGAAACCATCTTTCGTATTTCCCGTTTTGTGTCAAAATTACGTTTCAGACTGCGCATAGATATATGCCTACGAACACTAGTTGATTTCTTTTAAAACATTATGGCAGATGGAGAGTTTGAGAGATTCTCCAGAGCTAGCATTTTTTTTTCCAATTTCTCACATTATTTTTCCGTTTAATTCGAGATAACGTAAATAAGTAAATAACTGGATGGGGTCGAGATAACGTAAATAAGTAAATAACTGGATGGGACTTCAACATAGCAAGAAGAATGAACTTTTAATTAGATTTGGAATGAGTTTGATGTATTTCGGAGAGGTTTTGGCATGGTATTTAACGTGGATTTACATGGAGGTTAGTTCAGTAACCAAGCATTATTTTTTCTTTCTTCCTTTCTCCTTTCCTTTTCGTCGTCTTCTTATTTTTTTCTTCTTCTTTCTCTTTTTCTGATTCTTCTCCGCTCTAACTTTCCAAGATGAATTCCATGCTCCAGATTATGTGGCTTTTAGATAACACTTTACCAATCAGTCCATGTGTTTTACGACCCCCGAGAGAGAACTTTTGAAAACATTGTGGGAAAAGGAGAAAATACTGGTTACCAGCATTTTTTCCTTTTCCCACAGTGTTTCAAAAGGCTTCCTTCACAGGGGTGTTAAAAGTCGGGATTGTGTGGTAAAGGGTTAAACCAAGTACATGTATACAATAACATACTGTCATATTCACAATAATCTCCTTAATGGTATGCATGCATTCAATCAAAATTCATATAAAAACCATATAATTGTTTACTTTTGGCCTACATTGCGACTGATTTTTCTCATTCACTGCTTTTAATTTTGCCGACTTGTTCGCTGCAAAACAGATCAAGGGAGGCTACATCAAGTAATATTTAGATAATCATATATCTTAGTTATTTCCCTTGTATATCTCAGTTATTTCCCTTGTATATCTTGGATATTTCCCTTGTATCCGTCTCCATCGACGATGTGCTCGACTGAAGGGTTCTTGTTCAACATTGTAGAACGTAGATCTATATGTTATCAGGAAGTGCTGACCCGAAATTTTGTCATAAAGTAGAGGGTATTTTAGTCTGTATGATTTGTCTTTTGAAAAGGAAAAAAAAAAAGGGTGATTGAAAAGGAGAAAATACTTGAAATTGGTAACAAATCGTTGACACATTTAAACGTTTGAAAAAATGATAAAATTCAACTGATTTGCATGAAATAATCTTACCATGGTTTTTAGTTGTGTTTGAAATGGGTGACAAATGTTTCGGCAACAGACGAGTACGGTAACATCGTAAATCAATTGGATGTTTCGGTAACAAAGCAATTATATTGTGATTTTGTTCTGTGACGTTCCTTACACCTAATGTATGGCTTTGTTTCGTTTATACCTTTTACTTTTGCACTTTTCACCCATTCATCCCTTGAAAGATAGGTTCAAATCCTTTATTTTTTCAATTTCCACCCTTTTGGCTTGATAGATAGGCAATCCACATGGTCAATAAATACAGCTTGGAATGGGATTCATAACAAAAAATCATTTTGAATAAAATAAAATCATGCGTTGGGTGTAAAGAACGTCACGATACATAAACACTATATAATTGCTTTGTTACCGAAACGTCCAGTTGATTTACTGTAACATTATGAGCTAAAACTCAGATTCCAAGAACTCTTGACTGACCGAGGAGGCGTGGTTTTAGAGAATCTAATTTTCTCAGATTCTGGCTGTTGATGCCTTATTTGCCTGGTTGGCATTATGAATATTGATATTGATAGTGGGAATGTTTTGGCTTCCTATATATGTGGTATAGGATGTTTGATCGAGGGGAGAGATGTGAGGACAGAGAGTGAATTAAGATCTCTGTAGAGAGAAGGTTAAGATCAGGACAGAATGTGTTACCATCTAAATGAAGTGATAAGATCTGGATTGAGAGAGCAATTGGTTTTAATTACTTGGAAGAGTTTTACTGAGTAACTGATTCATGTTTGAATATCATGTTGGAGTAGGTTACTTGTGTCGTAATTAATAAACACGTAGAATAGCAGATTCGTGTTTCTGTTATATTTCACGTACTAAAATCCACTATACGATCGAGACATAAGACGCAAATTATGTTACATTACTCTGTAAGTCTATGTTACCGAACTCGTCTGTTACCAAAACATCCGTAAATCTTTGAAATCGGTATTAAAAGCATGATGTGTACGTTTTAACGCATGTGACTTTGAAATCCATAAATTGCCATGGTTGTTCGATTTCACTTCCTTGACTCTTTACCAAACAATTCCTGGTTTTTACAGCTCTAAGACAGATGCCTTTTGAAAACATTGTGGGAAAAGGAGAAAATGCTGGTAACCAGCATTTTCTCTTTTTCCCACAATGTTTTCTACCGTTCCCAGAACAAATTTCAGTTTTTGATTCACATTAAAATTGTGCTCTGCAAATTCTTTGAATTTGGGCAAGTATAAAATTTTGTCGTTTGGTAAAGAATGAAGCTCATTATAACATTTAACGGTTTAGCGAACAACGCCATAATTTTACAGTGGGATGCAAGAGTCCTGTAGAAAACATCACGGAAAAAGGAGAAAATGATGATTGTTACGGGAGACCACTCCTTCCTGCATGGCATTCTCCCGATTTAAATACAATACCTGGCTACTGCGTCAGGGAGATATCTCTTTGGCTCAGTGGTTATGGTATTGGCCTTGCGTCCGGGAGTTCGGGGTTCGAATCCCGCTCGGTACCTTATTTCTGCCATGCATTTATTCATTTGTTTCTTTGTTACGGACTTTGTTCGTAAGATGGGGGCTCGTCCGGGATTGGCCATTGAGCCATTAATCCCATTTGTTGTCCAAAATCGGACTTCCTGCCTAATAAGGCTTTGGGTCATCAATAAATGATGACTTTAAGAGGGGGTGTGTTACGGGAGACCACTCCTTCCTGCATGGCATTCTCCCGATTTAAATACAATACCTGGCTACTGCGTCAGGGAGATATCTCTTTGGCTCAGTGGTTATGGTATTGGCCTTGCGTCCGGGAGTTCGGGGTTCGAATCCCGCTCGGTACCTTATTTCTGCCATGCATTTAATCATTTGTTTCTTTGTTACGGACTTTGTTCGTAAGATGATAACCAGCATTTTCTCCTTTTCCCACATTGTTTTCTACTCTTTAATTTAAAACGAATCCCATTCACCTGGCTGTTTCTCAGATATCTGTATGTAAATGCTTTTGATTTTCTACAAGAAAGAAATTTTGCTCACGGTTCGCTAAATGGTTGGTTGAATCCTTTTGTGCAGAATTGTCGAAATTGACATTTTCCAGCTTTGCATTTTAATGTTTATTTTTTTCCCAGAATATTTCGACACGCCAGGTGTTGCAGATCAGTGATCAAACTGCACGTTGTAAATAGTATGATCTTGTTCACAGCCGCAGAATAAATGAGCAATTAAATTGTTTCAACTCTTTACCAAACGACAACATTTTGGAATGTTCCAAATTGAAAGCATTAGCAGACGACAAAATAATAGTGACTGAAAATTCGAAATTTGTTTTGTGAAGAGTACAAAACATTGTTGGGAAAAGGAGAAAATGCTGGTTACCAGCATTTTCTCCTTTTCCAACGATGTTTTCCATATGCTTCTTTCTCAGGGTCGTCAAAAGTAGGAATTGTGTGGTAATGGGTTAAAAGCACTATTAGATTAGACTTAATTTATCACGTTATCTCTTTTAGCCTCCGTAGACGAAAGATCCAGTTCAAAACGTCAATGCGAAGGGAGAAAACAACGGACAATACTTGACGAATTTGTAAGGATCACTTACCTCCCTTGGCATTACACTTGAGAGAAAAGTAAAAGGTGTGTGAGTTCTGTCAGATCTAAACTAATGTCATAAAAATACGTTTATCGCTTTGATACTACTTTTCTGTCGTCCACCCTTTGGGAAAAAAATAATTATGGCAAATGGGATGATGCAGTAGACTATTTTGACAACAAATTCATACCTTGAAACATTTATTTGTTAATCGGATTGTGTGAAACAAGATTTGCTTACTCTTCTCCACCCACAAAATGCACCCATGGTCGCCTGTGAAAAAAGAACCGTGTTAACTTTTTCTACATATACAAACTGGACTCCTTTCGACAGAAACACATTGAAACTCAAATATATTTTTATCTCATGATTGGCTTTTCTTATAAGGTCGACATTAGATCCAAGATCATGGCATGCTCTGTGCAGTCCAATCCGAACAGAAAACTGATTGCGTGATTGTATTGTGTTTAATTCCGTTTTCAACAATGTATGAGTTATATCGCAACGGCCAGTGCACCTATCCATGCTTTCCTTGGGTCTGTTTTACCAGCACTCTGCACAATATTCTTTCTAAGCCACTGGCTGCTTTCTCACATTACCATTGTCGAAACAATGATCAGAGATCAAAGAGGAATGAATCCTGTCGCAATGGCGATCATCAATCTTCGGAAAGAAATTGGCCTAGCCAGGGATCGAGCGTGCAACCGCCTATAGTCCTAAACGCTACCGACTGAGCTATTGGGATTCTGCTCGAACAGAACTGGCAATAACACAAAATTTTAAGTATGCCATACCTCCTTTTTCATTGCAGTTAGTCCATACAACGTCTGAAGGTCGTACCAGTCGGATTTATAAATATGCAGGAGGTATAGTAAAAGTATATTTATTGTATTCCTTTGTTGTGTGTGTCAATTTATGGTAGATTTAGTGTGTTGTGTGATATTTGCACTTAATCAAATTTCAAGCCTACCCACCTTAAGTTTCGTTTATTGATTTGAATGCTTTACGAGATCGGATTTCGCCGTTGTTACTGGTAACCTTAACTAAAGGGGTCGTTTGAGCACATGTATTAGTTCACATTAAGGTTAAGGTCACTGGGGAAAAGGGAACATAGAGGAGTTTTCCTTATTTGGGGGTTTGGTCAGGATGCCAAGGTCACAATCGATCACCTTGCCTCTCCTGAAACAGAGGAATGTCGGTCTGTGATGTGTCTAGCCAATGAGAGAAGAACTTCCAGACACACCTTATTTATTATGCTTGCTTAAAGCAGAACATGCGTAAACTGCAAGTTTGGTTTATTAAATATGAAATGCAGTAGCCTATGCAGGATCACGAGTCTAATTGTCAAGTGATGAAAGTTGTTTCACATGTTATTGATCTTTATACTTTAAATTTAGACTGTCGTAATGTTTTCCAGATTTTTTTTTATGTACCAGACTGTGGGATTCGAATATATTTTCAGTTATTGTTGTATTTTTTTTAAAATACGACCCCTGTAGTATATGTGTGTGAGAGAGAGATAGACACACACACAGACAGAGAGAGAGAGAGTGAGTGAGAGAGTAGGCCCATTGTGTACAGTGAGAGTGTAAATATAGTTATCTTTACACATATGTGTACACTATGTAACCCACAAATATATGTATGATGAATAATGGTGATAACCTGTAATTTCTTAGGCTTAGCATCTCTAAATGTGTGACCTGCAGGTCCCGTATTCACCAACCATTCTTGAGAATATTCTTAGTCTTTTTCTCCAAGGTTTTCTAAATCTGTAAGTAACACAACTTCTGATTGGCTAAACCCAATGGTTTAGCCAATCAGAAGTTGTGTTACTTACAAATACAGAAAATGGAAAATTCTGGAGAGTAAGACTAAGAACGTTCTTAATTAAGAATGGTTAATAAAATAGGTGGCATAAGTCAAGTGGTTGAACTGAAAACTTTCTACTGATCAGGCCAGAAAAAAAAAATAGCTGTGTTTCAGGTGACCCGACCGACCCTATCAAATAGCCGCCGACCCAAAAACGTTCTAATTGGTTTGTAGCCAATAATACGCAAAATGCAAACTGACCTCTGTTCTGTACAGTTCTGCCCAACAGTTCATTATTCAATCTGACTTTCAATCTTTTGAATTTCTTCAGTAAATTGGCTATTACCAGAAACAGACATATACGATATGACATTGGTGCTCCCTGACAGCGGGTCAAAAGCGGTGCGTTTGTTTCTCACATTTTTCTACTCCGTTTATGCGTGCCCAGACAGCCGTTGTCAATATTTCTGTGATGTTCAAGATTTGGAAAATTTCGAGTCAGATCAGTATATGGAATAAGTAACAGCTTCATCTTTCGAAACAAATAAAAAGCGTGCAAATGAATACATTCGAGTGAGAATCAGGCCTAAAATCAGTACCATACTCGCTTCAATCTTGGCAGCAGAACGCAGGGTTTTAACGGACGCACATTTTCTAGAAATAGGGAAGCAGGACTCCCAAAACTTATGCTACTGTGTCCCTGGGACGCAATTCTAAATTTGTTGTCATTGGGTATAGATTTGACGATTGAGAACCCTAAGAAGTAACTGATACCAAAAGATAAAATTTGTCGAGCGTGAACAAAGTACCCAAAACGTACCGTAGCTTTTCGGACCGTAAGTGCGGTACGGTGTAAAAACCCAGCATTCTCGACAAGCTGATCGAAAATAGGTAGACTAAAACAGTTCTACAAAAAATGTTCTTTACGGTAGTTCTTTACAAAAGTAAAGAAATATTGTTAGAAAAATAAACGTATAGCGTCCGCCGAAAATTATCATTAATTTTGACCTTCATAATCTACGAAAGTGGCCGGCTCGTTATCTGTGATTTAGACCGAGCCCCTAAAGGTTGTTTGTGCTGACGCAGCATTAAAAATAGCGTCTGCAAACTAGTAGTGGGCCGATGATCGACTATAGTCGAAAGTCAGTTGGTTTTGGCTTCCGATTCCGATAATCGATTGAGAAATCCCGGAATCGACTGTAGTCGGTTCTTGAACTCGCTTGGTTCCTAAACTTGAATTCTTGGTTTTATGACTACGATTAATCACAATCTTCGATTAAACATAGACTAGTGGATAACAAACATTGGTAGGAAAAATTAGAAAGAAATAATTTTCCATGGATGTCTTTACAAAACTTGAAAACTCGGCATGCTTCTTATTTGATCCCTGAGCCCGGGTTTTGACACTTGGAATTTTGAAATGACCTATCTTTGACAATGAAAAAAATCTGCCTAAATGTCAATATGACACATGAAATTATCGTCTAGAGCTTCATATCACCTAGCTTGCGCGCATCCGGCAGAAATATGGGCCAAACACGATAAGTATGAAATGCGAAGGACTCGCGGATGATAATGAAGTTTGCGAGTCATGTATGACAGAGTAACAAAGATATTATTCCTCTTATCTAATGTAAAGTGACAGATTTTTAAGTTACTTGCTATTTAAACTGACTAACCGAGGTTAACTCATGTAGTAATACTTCTCCAAAAATGAATTGTCACGAAAAAATAGATCGCTAAATAAAAAAGCGTGAAAACCCATGATACTACAATGAGCAGCGTGGCATCGTCCGTCCAAGCGAGTTCAAGAACCGACTACAGTCGATTCCGGGATTTCTCAATCGATTATCGGAATCGGAAGCCAAAACCAACTGACTTTCGACTATAGTTTATCATCAGCCCACTACTAGGTTGCAGACGCTATTTTTAATGCTGCTTCAGCACAAACAACATTTAGGGGCTCGGTCTAAATCACAGATAACGAGCCGGCCACTTTCGTAGATTATGAAGGTCAAAATTAATGATAATTTTCGGCGGACGCTATACGTTTATTTTTCTAACAATATTTCTTTACTTTTGTAAAGAACTACCGTAAAGAACATTTTTTGTTGAACTGTTTTAGCCTACCTATTTTCGATCAGCTTGTCGAGAATGCTGGGTTTTTACACCGTACCGCACTTACGGTCCGAAAAGCTGCGGTACGTTTTGGGTACTATTGTTCACGCTCGACAAATTTTATCTTTTGGTATCAGTTACTTCTTTGGGTTCCCATTCGTTAAATCTATACCCAATGACAACAAAATTAGAATTGCGTCCCAGGGACGCAGTAGCATAAGTTTTGGGAGTCCTACTTCCCTATTTCTGCGTGCGAGAGGCAGAAAATGTGCGTCCGTTAAAACCCTGATTGTACAAATAGCAGACAGTAAATTTGTATCAGAATGATTGAAAACATAAATAGAAAATGAGAAAATACTGATTACCAGGATGTTTTCTATTGTCTTTTCTCAGAGGCTCTTTAAAACAAGAGATTTTATAGACAAGTTTTAATTAGAAAAAAAAAAGTAGAAAAAAAAACTTTTTACCTACCGACCGACCCTATTTTTTTTTTCAAGGGTCACCTGAAACACAGCTATTTTTCTTTCTGGCCTCACCTCCTTACTTTGGGATAAACATTTTTTGTTTATCTTTTAATTTCTGATTGGTCGTTCCACATTAAGTGCTTCAGATAGGAGAAAGAGGGAGAGACAGAAAGACAGACAGACCTGGAGAGTGAATGAATGAGTTATTGATAAAATAAAAAAGAAAATAAGAGTGTACGACGACAACGATGAAACTGGCCTGCAACACCTGAAAAGGAACTTTCAAACATTTGCGTAAAGTATCGCATCGGATCAGCCTGCGCAGTCCGCGCAGGCTAATCCGAGACGACGCTTTCCGTTTTTATGTAATTTTCTGTTTCAAGCAAGTCTACTGAAGGACAAAAACTAATGTAATCGTAAAGAGCCGTCTTGGATTAGCACAGGCTGATCCGAGTATCTCCCATAACAGATTCGACTTGTGTGCTATGCCGCATCAGCAATCCGCCGTATATATGTATTGGGAAAAGTAGGCCGAATATCGAATCTATAAGCCTATTACCCAAGCATGTACGGCTGTTTTCATAAATGGTCGGTGCATAGGTAATATTGAGACGATTCTAATGAGTACCCACATCATAGGATTTTAAAGACAAATGATGAATTTAGAATACCATCACTTCGTCATATCTGGAGGTGTGGAACAAGTCTGAAAATTTTATTACTGTGGTAAAAGATTAGCATAGATTGCCATAGAAGCCCCAAGGATGGCTTATTGATCTGTCGCGAACAGTTTAGATCAAGATCAGACTGTACAGAACGTTCTTTTTTAAGAGAAAATCATAAAAAGATGCGAGCAGACCTGTAGCATACCGGAAAACGCCTCACTGTCATTGAACATGATCACGTGGTTACTGGTAACCGTTACGTCATATTTAATCTCGGCTACTCGTACGTCTTCTTGTTGCGTTGGTGTGTTTCCTTTAGGGATTTTGAAAATTCCCACCGAGTTAATCTTTAAAGTAAACTGTATGTCATTTTTTTTCTTTTAACACTTTATAAAAGAACAAAGTTTCAGATCAACTTCAAATTAAAAGTATATGCAGGCGACAAATACAGTATACGTGTAACAATTGTTTTGTATAAGTTGTGAGATGATGAAGAAAATGTCGGTTACCAGCATATTCTGCTCTTTTCACAACGCCGGTTTTCTAAAGCCTTACTGCCGGAGTTGTTCAAAAACGGGATATTTTGGCGAAGGGGTTAAAATCTTTGTGGTCTAAATACCCATTTCCTGTTTAATAGTGGAAAAACCTTTCCTTTTATCTACTGAATTGAAATAATGGACGGAAGTTATCATCGCCATGCTCTCGAATCTTAAAAGTCACGATAAATTTGTGAAAGTACTGATGAGTATTTTACAGAAGACAAATTAAATATGGCTTAGTTTATGAATTTATTCTCTAACCGATAGAAAACAATGTAGGAACAAAAGAAACTGTTGGTAACTGTATTTTTTTTATGCTTTCCGGTAGGATATCGAGAAATAGCAGTGAAAATATTTTTCGATCTTGCACTGGTACCACCAGTGAAATACCGATTTTCATGTTCTTGTTGCCTAAGTAAATTGCGCGTGCCTCACAACCAGATGGGAAATATGACGTCATATACCTTACATTTCTCTCGCTTGACGTAATATTGTAATCCGTTGCTATGCGGGAGGGGTACGCCACGGGGAATAACGGAAAGAACTGTATCGTATTTTGATAAAGCTCCTCCCAGGAAGGGTTAAAAGCATGAAATAAATAGAATATTTGTTTTTTTTTGGTGAAAGATCGAAATTTATTTCATCTCGTGAACACCATCGGTAATATTTTCACTCGTGGCTGTGCCACGAGTGAAAATATTACCGATGGTGTTCACTCAATGACATAAATTTCGATTTTTCACCGAAAAAAACAAATATCCTCTATATATTTAGGCATTACGATATCTTTTATACTTACTTTAATTCGTATATCTTTCATACATACGTCTTAACATACACATCCATGTTCTCTGGCTTAACTGCTGGATCCTGAGCATCTTCCCACTCTCATCTCCTTAGGCTGATTGAGTCGAATTTTGTAAGCCCCGAGATACGCATAATCGTTGATTGAAGTCTGATATACATGCACCAATCATTTGGCGTCTTACATTTGCTCTTCATCGTTAGCAAAACGTAAATAATCAAAGTGTTGAGAACGCTGAAATGGTATTTATCAAGGAACCCATTGTGTGTAGTTTTTAATTAAAAAAAAAAATATTGTTCAACCCACCATGCAAATGAATACCTTTTAAGTCAAGGGGAAAGCACTTTGGATTATTTGTGTATTGTGGTCTCCCTTTGATCATTAGGAAGAGTCAGGAGTAACGTCCCTTGACAGCAAGATGCATGATGGATATAGAGAAATCCATGTGAATATATCGAATGAAATTAAGTTTGTACATGAAAACTATGATTTTGACATATCTGTAGCCGTCAACATTTAATTTCCAACATTACAATGAATTATTCGATCTATAAATATTCATGCGTAATTCGATCTATAAATATTCATGCGTAATTAAATAGAGTAGTGCCCAATTATAGGACAAACGAGCCATGGAACGAACTTGTTTTGGAACGAAAAAGCCCAGGACCAAGCGATCGGTAGACAAATTTTGTATCATTGCGCCAATAGAAGGCTGCGAGCGAGTGAATCTATTTTCAATAAAAAATTAGTATTTCCACGATCGATGGCGTCACCTAGATAGTTTTAACATTCCATTTCCAATTACACATCTGAGTGCTACCGAAAAACTCAATGAAAATTAAGTTTAATTGAGTTTAATAGGGTTTATTTCCTTTGGCATTGCACAAAATACCATATATGGTCTTGAAAATTCAATATTGAGCTCATAGTGGTGTTGTCTTCGTCAAATACCATAAAATAGCCATTGTAGGAGAGAAAATATTGGTCATGCTTGGGAGTTACAGTCATTACCAAAATGTATAGACAAAGTTTACTTCAGCATTCAACGTAACGCCACAGATCATTAAAATGAAGTTTTAGCTCACACACCAACGCCATATGATGGCGTGTCAAACTGCAGTCTGTACCTGTGTGGACTTCGCTGATTGGGTAATGTTGACGGGACGTTTGTTTGGTTTTCGATGATGAAATTGTAGGGGTGATTACTATCAATATCAAGTGGGCGACATATGGCAGAACTTAGGCTATAGAGTTTGGCTCGATCACATAATGGTGTATAGAGATACTAGTGAACCCAGGACACAATATTGACCATTAAGCTGCTAAGCATGACTCGCTGACCTTTTGCGGATAGTGTAGATTCAAGATCAAACTGCACAGAAAGTGCAGTTTGATCTTGAATCTACACTGTCCGATGTAGAGATATTATTTTCACCTTAAGATAAGTTTGAAATAACTTTATTCTGGTTTTTGCCATAGACTTGAAAGTTTTATTGGACTTATTGAGCATGATAAAGGTTAAGCCATTGGGAATGGCCCGGCGTGCTTCTGCAGCCCGCCTTCTATTGAATACTACAACGATAGTTAAGTAGATACACCGATGACGATGGCCGAAGAATGCAATTCAGACATGTGCAATGTAAAGCGTTCACCTGGCGTTCACTGAGTGGCCAAGAATCTGTCAAAGATATATCCAAGATTCTGACGGGGTATTGGGCCAAAAAAAAATCTTGTTGCTCGGCAAAAATGACAACAATGGAACGTTTTTGTTTGTGCCATCGTTAATATTATTTGAGAATGAAATGGCTCATTGGCATTTACCTTCTTGGTTTGTGTTGTTCCCTCTTGCGTTACAACACAGACCTTCATATGACGACAGGGATCATATAATTATGTATATGCACATTGGGACTAATGATTCCTGATGACGATAAACAATTGTGTACTTACACAAATTCAGAGCAGCTGCAGCAGAAAGCCTCTTATTTCTTTTGTTTGTTTGTTCGTTTGTTTGATTTATTGCTTGTTTGTTCCTTCCTCCCTTCCTTCCTTCCTCCCTTCCTTCCGTAGATACGTTCGTATGTACGTACGCACGTACATACGTACGTATGTTCTTTTCTTTTTTCCTTTCATCTACGTTAAATCAAATGTTGCTTAGATATTGCTAAAAAAGAAATCTGATGACGAGAGGGTTGAAAATGTTGTAGGAAAAAAGGAGAAAAGCTGCTTAAAACATTTTATCCATTTCCCAACAATGTTTTTTTTTTTCGTTGGCACCTTCCCCATCGTCGTTAATTCAAGGGGTTATATGGTGAAGGGTGAAATAGAATTGGCATTTAAAGGTCAACCAACGTTTATGGCCTTAAGCACAGATGTAGTTTGTTTATGAAGGGAAGCTGTGACTCAAAGAGCCTGGGAACAGAACTTGTGTGACGAAAAGCCAAGTGAGTACATGTTATCGATTGGTGTGACACATCAGAATATTGGTTCTATGGAACGCAATTAATCAATAGGCTGCTTTGCGGCGCGAAGCACTGACCTTTTGCGGACAGTGTAGATCAAGATCAGACTGCACAGAACGTGCAGTCTGATCTTAGATCTACACTGTACGACAAGGAGATATCTTTCCCCGAAATACACAATTGAGAAGTCAAATGAAGCTTGCAAGTCGATAGTAGATACTCAGGTATAGTTATTTCAGAGTTATCTTGGAGGGAATTGTCTCCGTTATCGGACAGTGTAGGTAGAAGATCAGACTGCACGTTCTGTGCCGTCTGATCTGAATCTACACTCTCCGCAAAAGGTTCTCGAGTGTCGCTTAGCAGTCTAGGGATTAACGTGACTTCGTGTACAATTCTATTGTTGATTCTGGCAATGTGTAACGTAAGGCACTTTCCAAGCACTGAACACATACCGTAGGTCCATGCTCTAGCCGTTACGTATGCACCAAAACGCGTTGCTTTAAAGTTAAGCTTAAACTTACAAGGCTGGGCCCGGCCTCACGAAAAAAACTTATTTCTCTCATCTTACTGAAATTCCCTAACTGATTATTTACCGACTAAAGTTGAGTGTGTTAACGTACTTCGGTAACGGTTATCATATCCTCAGTTGACACAGCTTTCCAGATTCAAATCAGCAAAGCAATGGACTTAAGTCTGTTAAATGATTAAAGCCATCTTAATTTGGTGAGTTGAGTCTGAAATGCTGTAATATAACTCAGGTTTTTGGTACGTGACAGAAGTCATCTACTGATAAAACTGGTTAAATACGTCTCAGATGAATTAAACTCGCTTCTGAAAGTGAGTCCGTTAGCGAATTTAAGCAAAATAAGATACTTACATGTTCTTTTTTCGTGAGCCCAGGCCCTGGTACCCGTTTCACCATGGTATTTACTAGCAAAATTTTCTTAAGTTTTACGTTCCCATAGTATAGTGGCATTAATCTGCCACGAGACACATGAAAACTATCACGATAGTTTTCATGTGTCTCGTGGCAGATTAATGCCACTATACTATAGTTACGTAAAACTTTCGAAAATTTTGTTGATAGTTTTCATGAGCCTCGTTGCAAATTAATGCCACTATACTATAGTTACGTAAAACTTACGCAAATTTTGTTGATAGTTTTCATGTGTCTCGAAGCAAATTAATGCCACTATACTATAGTTACGTAAAACTTACGAAAATTTTGTTGATAGTTTTCATGAGTCTCGTGGCAAATTAAAGCCACTATACTATAGTTAGATAAAACTTACGAAAGTTTTGTTGATAGTTTTCATGTGTCTCGTGGCAGATTAATGCCACTATTCTTATACGAAAATTTTGTTGATAGTTTTCATGAGCCTCGTAGCAGATTAAGGCCACTATACTATAGTTACGTAAAACTTACGCAAATTTTGTTGATAGTTTTCCTGTGTCTCGTAGCAAATGAAGGCCACTATACTATAGTTAGGTAAAACTTAAGAAAGTTTTGTTGATAGTTTTCATGTGTCTCGTGGCAAATGAATGCCACTATTCCTATACGAAAATTTTGTTGAACGATTTCATGAGCCTCGTTGCAAATTAATGCCACTATACTATAGTTAAGTAAAACTTACGAAAATTTTGTTGATAGTTTTCATGTGTCTCGTAGCAAATAATGCCACTATACTGTACTATAGTTGCGTAAAACTTACGAAAATTTTGTTGATAGTTTTCATGTGCATCATGGTAGATTAATGCCAATATACTAAAGCTGCGTAAAAGTTACGAAAATTGTGTTCGCAAGTACCTTAGTGAAACGGGGCCCTGGTTTGCAGTGCCATATATAAAACAACTCTGCGTGACAAAAGAAACAATAATTTGTGGGAAAGAAACACCAAGACGATGCTTTTAACCGTCTGCTGGTTCCCCGTGGAATCGAAATTTGTCTCCTACGATAATTTGTTGTTTACATCAGCATTCGTTTTCTCTCCACACATATATATCTCTGTTCAATCACGACAGATATTTCGCTTATCCCCTCAGGAATCCTTTCTGGACTTGATTATTGATTTCTTGAGCGGCTACTCTTTGAATTAAATCTTTATCAGACGACAAAATTTTGCGTTGGACGAAATCGAAAGCACTTCAGACGACAATATGGTTGTAGCTCAAATGATTATTTCTGTCTTTGAAAGAGTAGAAAGCATTGTAACCAGCATTTTCTCCTTTTCCCACATTGTTTTTTACTCTTCACAAAACACATTTCAAATCTTCAGTCACTTTTATTTTTGTTGTCTGCAAATGCTTTCGATTTGAACATGCCTTAAATTCTATCGTTTGGTAAAGAGTTTACTCTACTGGGACTCGACTATCTATATTGTCAACTGCAGTTGTCCGATCTACAATTATTATCCACAGAAAAGGAAATAACCGATATTTACTTGCACTTTAGAAAGTAGTGCGGTCAACTGGTCAAATGACATGTCAACTAATGTAGAGCAGGTCAGCGCCATGACAGATAAATTGGATGTCAGCGTCTACGCATACCTCTTTAATCTTGCTGTCCTATACACATTTTCTTTTAGTTGACTCTTTTTTTTTTTCGTCGTAGCTCAATGCGCTAGCTTTTACATCACTTAGTTTCGCAGTTTTTTTAAATACCTAACTAGCCTTAGGAAATATGGATAACTACAGTGAACTTTACTGTAAAGTGAAATAAATTGACAACATTTATAATGTAATTTTGTTGACATTAAAGTGTCATTTCTGTGCTGAATTATTTACATATGGGTGCACCACAAAGCTATCAAAGCCGAGTTTTAAGGTTGTACTCACTTTTGTAAATGTTAACAGTTTATTAAGATTCGATTTTTAGCTCACCTGAGCACGAAGTCCTCATCAGCCCTTTTACTTAAGTTGAAAAGCATTACTTTATGTCGAGAAATATTACTATCAACGGATAGAATGCTAAGCTTAGAGAAAGGTGTTACACAGAAAAAGTTTGTGGCTGCAAATGGCCAAGACACAGATAAAAGGGGAGCAGTACATCAGAGAAGTACGGGGTGACCCCCTCGGAAATGCCACCCATGAAATCGTTTATAGAATTCACACTCCCTTTTGCAATTCAACCATATTTGCTATATATGAACTTCAGTTTATGATTGGTCCACCAAGTGTCAGACACGAATGTCCAACAGTCTTTGTTTTATCTCCGTTCATTTGTACAAAAGATGGTAGGATTGCATAATGGATTGTGAATTTTATTAACGATTTCATAAGTGGCATTTTTTTTTTGGGGGGGGGGGGGCGTGGGGGAAGGGGTACCGTGTTGCAAGTGCTTCCAATATGGACATGTCTGTGATTTTGTCTTTTTGTCAAGAGTTAAATACCAACCTCTTCAATGAAAATGCCGTCCTTAACTCTTTACCGAACGACCCAAGTCAAAGCTGGTTTAGACGACAAATAGAAATTGTCCAAACGACGAGATGTATCTTTAAAAGTAGTGGAAATGGAGAAAATGCTGGTTACTTGCATTTTCTTCTGTACCCCACGTTTTCAAAAACCTTCGGCCAAAGGATCGCTAATATTTGGACTGCGTTGTAGAGGGTTAACCCTTTACCCCATAATGCATTTCTATGGTATCTTTAATTGACCCTAAATAACAGCAAGGATGAAGTCATTTCTTATGTGTTTATGACACCTTTTGATAGCATAGAAAACATTTGGACAAAAGCTGAAAATGCTCGTCACGAGCAATTTCACCTTTTGTCACAATGTTTTCCAAAGGCTCCTACAAGCAATGCGTCGAAATGAGTATCTATGGAGTAAAGGGTTAAAAGAATTATCTTTACACAATATTTACTGATTTATTTTTGCCAATGTATCGTCTCCACTGAGTTCCAAGATGGACAACACCCTCAGAAGACCGTTGGTTGCGTTACTACTGTCTTGCTCTATAATTTATGGTTGAAAACAAAATGTGGAATCTGAAACTTTATACTAGTACTTGGTTAAAGGCTTAGACACGGTGTTCAGAAAGCTATAATTTTATTACGGTAGTGTAAATCTCTTGTTACCAAAAACATTATGACACAATGACCTAGTCCCATTTAAGATCTGTTTTGTAACATGAGTAGCCCGCTTTTTGTACCAACTATTTAACTCCTTAACAAAACAATCGCAAGTTGTAACGTACCCGAAGAAGAAGAATCCTTTTTGAAATATTTGGGGGAAAGGAGAAAATGCTGGTATCCAGCATTTTCTCCTTTCCCCCAAATGTTTTCAACCCTTTCTAAAGCAAGTCCTATTATTCTGGCTAAGTATCTTCGTCGCCTGCATATGTTCTTAAGATCAGTCAGCAAGAGATTTTGACATCTGATGAAGAGTTACTTGAGAGTATATGGTCCTCTTTTAAGTTTTCTGCTGTTTCATCTAGGGGACAAAATTGGTCCTCATCAACTGCAGAGAGAGAAAACGCTTTGATTAAGGTTAGGACGTAGAGAAATACACTCAAGGCTACGAGAACTTTTGAGATAAATTTTCCAAGGGACACTCAAGACTGGGCAATATTTTCACAAAAAATGTTCAAAGGCATACCCAAGACTAGGAGAAATTTCCAAGACCAGAAGAAATTTTCATGTAAAATTTAAATGGACGGTTAAAAGTAGGTGAAATTTTCATATTTCAAAAATGTTCAAGACATGGAGAAATTTTCATATGAATTTCAAAGGGACAAACAAGAGTAGGAGAAATTTTCACATAAATTTTAAAGGGACACGCAAGACTGGCGGAAATTTTCATATCTATTTCAAAGGGACACCCATGACCTGAAAAAAAATTCATATGAATTTCAAAGGGACACCCAAGACTAGAAAAAATTTTCATATAAGTTTTAAAGGGATACCTAAGACTAGGGGAAATTTTCATGTAAATTTCAAAGGGACACTCAAAACTGGGAGATATTTTCACATCAATTACAAAGGGACATCCAAGAAAAGATGAATTATCATATAAATTTCCAAGGGACAACCAAGACTAGAAAAAAAATTTATATAAGTTTTAAAGGGATACCCAAGACTAGGAGAAATTTTCATGTAAATTTCAAAAGGACACTCAAGACTGGGAGAAATTTTCATATCAATTTACGAAGGGACACCCAAGACAAGACGACATTGTCATATAAATTTCAAAGGGACACCCAAATCTAGAAGAAATTTTCATATAAATTTTAAAGGGACACCCAAGACTAGGAGAAATTTTCTTATAAATTTTAAAGGGACACCCAAGACTAGGAGAAATTTTCATATAAATTTTAAAGGGACACCCAAATCTAGGAGAAATTTTCATATAAATTTTAAAGGGACACGCAAGACTAGGCGAAATTTTCATATAAATTTTAAAGGGATACTCTGCGGCAAGACAAGAAGAAATTTTCATATAAATTTTAAAGGGACACCCAAGACTAGAAAAAAATGTCATATAAATTTTAAAGGGATACTCTGCGGCAAGACTAGAAGAAATTTTCATATAAATTTCAAAGGGACACCCAAGACTAGAAAAAATTTTCATATAAATTTCAAAGGGACACCTAAGACTGGGAGAATTTTTCATATAAATTTTAGAAGGACAAGGTCCCAATGTGTGCAGTTTTATGAGGCAATTTTCCAATTCAACTAGACAATGTTTGAAACTCTCAACCCTCCCTCCTTTGACAGAAAGGGTTTTGCGTGGCTCGTTGGTAAAGTGTAAGGCTCGTAACGTTGAAGCAACGGGGTCGAGCCTCATCAGAAACACTGGGTTTTTTGTGATCGTGTCCTTAGGAAGAACACACTGAACAGAGTCCAAGCTTAGTACCGGTGATACCTGAGACACACATGGATAGACAAGCTGTTAATGTGAATTGGCTGAACAAATGTTGAAAGCGGCGTGAAACACCATTTGATTAATCTAGCCTTAGCAGAACACTGTTTGCAGATTTTATCCGGGCCTAGCTTGATCTCGTTTTACAGCAGAAACCATTAATTTATTGTCAGCATATTTTATTGCAAGTTTTATATACAAATTGATATAATGTACATTTATTATACGAGAAGAAATATAGTGTCCGTTTATTTCAAAAACCTCGTAGCTACAGCTTGTAACAAGCTGTAGTTACGAGGTTTTGGGGAGTAAACAGACGATATGTCAGGCTGAAGTGTCTGGACATAAGTTTTCGAAACATTCGTCCATCCCCTCTGAACAACCTACAAACAATTAGTTTTCAGTTACAGATATTCTAAATGATAATCCATTGGCTTCTAAACGCGACTCGCCGACCTTTTGCGGACAGTTTAGATCAAGACGTGCAGTCTGATCTTTGATCTACACTGTCCGATAAGGAGCTGTTAATCCCCAAAACATGACTTTGAAACAGCAATATAATATGGGTTGTTAATATCGAAGTGAAAATTTAATTTTAGTTATATAGCAGGATAAAGGGTGAAAGATTTAACAAGAAAAAAGAAGAAACGGAGACTATTTTGAAGCATTAGACAGTAGACAAGTCGCTTATAACGAACGTTGAAATGTCATCTCTGGTATTTAGTGGTAGATTTTTATACTATATCAAGAACACAGTTTTTGTGAAGGACATACATTGTAGACTTAGGTTCAAAATTGGGGTTTATGAATATAAAACGCCACAAATCATCGAATAACCGACACAAACTCAGTCACCACCTGTAGAGATCTATTTTAAACCTGGAAATCTCACGTAGATTCGTCGGCCCATTTCCTGCTGGTGCGTTTTCACTAACCGTTCTTTCGTTTCTTAGTTAATCTTATTCTTGATTTAGAAAGTAATATAACCAATTGGTTTTGCAAATTAGAAGTTGTGTTACTATCAGATTTGGAAAATATTTGAGAATAAGACAAAGAATGTTCATTTAACTCTTTCCCAAACAATCCCTGGTTTTTACGGGTCTGGAATAGTAGCCTTTTGAAAACATTGTGGAAAAAGGAGAAAATGCTGGTAACCAGCATTTTCTCCTTTTCCCTCAATGTTTTCTACCCTATCATAGACAGAAATCACCTTTTCAGCAAGAGTTGAAAGCGCTTTCAATTTGGTCTAGTCCAAAAGTTTTTCGTTTGGGAAAAGGGTTAATGATCGCTGAGAACGGGGAGTTTAGAAGGCAGATTTTTTACAAGGGGTAAAAATATCTAGACTAGTCCAATTTGAAACACAAATGGAATGAAGCTCATAGTACGATGGGACTCGTCTTTGAAAAAGGGTAGAAAATACTGTGGGAAAAAGAGAATGCTTTTATTCAGAGTTATTATCGTAAAAGGAGATTCTACTTGTTATACTGGAATCAGCCTGTCGGTCGGTTGAACGGGTGGTCGGTCGGGCGGTCGGTCTGTCCGTAAAATCTTGTCCGGACAACTCCTCCTACAGTTTCAGTCCAATTCACTTGATACTTGGCAGAAGTGTTCATTAGGAGCTGTAGATGTGCAAGACGCACATTTTGTAAAAATTCCATCAAGAATTACTGAGTTATTGCCCCTGATTTGACTTAAAAATGCTTGTCTGGAAAACTCCTTCTACAGTTTCTGTCTGATTCACTTTAAACTTGGCAGAAGTGTTCATTAGGAGTTGTAGATGTGCAAGACACAGCTTTCGTGAAAATTCTATGAAGAATTAATGAGTTATTACCCCTGATTCACATTTAAAATGCTTGTCCGGACAACTCCTCCTATAATTTCAGTGCGATTCGCTTTATACTTGGCAGAAATGTCCATTTGGAGTTGTAGATGTGCAAGATGCAAATTTTGTGAAAATTCCATTAAGAATTACTGAGTTATTGCCCCTGATTTGACTTAAAAATGCTTGTCCGGACAACTCCTCGTACAGTTTCTGTCTGATTCACTTTAAACTTGGCAGAAGTGTTCATTAGGAGTTGTAGATGTGCAAGACGCAACTTTCGTGAAAATTCTATGAAGAATTAATGAATTATTGCCCCTGTGACATGAAATATAGGGGCGGGGTATTTATCACCTTTAGTGATAGTTATTCTAATTTGAAGCTGGTGTTTTAGGTCCGTCAGTTATTTGTTAGTTCAGTGATTGGGGAGTGGGTGGGGGAGGGGGTCTAAGGGACGGGAAAGAGTGTTGCGGTCTAAAGTTGGCAATGATTGATGACAGTGCGTTGAATCCATTCTGCAGTGAGCTTTCTTGTCCGGTCATGTGTAAAATGGGGGCATAAACCTATAGTGTGCGCTAAAAATCAAATGGACTCTGCATGAACCATTTCAGGACCAAATGTGATCCTTAGCCTTTAAGTGAGAACCCAGATCCTTGAGCGGGCAGCGTATGTCAAGATCAGATTGCACAGAGCGTGGCTGTCCGCAAACATTTTAATCCAGTAGGTTTCATGGTTGAAGTTCACGATAAAGATTCAAGATCGCACTGCAACTTGTGCGCAGTCTGATCTTGGTCGGTACCGTCCGTAAGAGTATATTGTTTGGCGTATGAGACTGAAAGGGTTTACGTTTCTATATGTAAGAAAATATTTTCTTTTTCCCAAAGGAGTTAAGCATTACCACACAATCCCAACTTTTAATGATCTTGAGAAAGAAGCCTTTAGAAAACATTGTTGGAACAGGAGAAAATGCTGGTAACCAGCATTTTCTCCTTTTCCCACAATGTTTTCTACCCTTCCCAAAACAAATTTCAAATTTTCAGTCACTTTTATTTTGTCGTCTGCATATGCTCTCGATTTGGACTAGCCTAAAATACTGTCGTTTGGTAATGAATTAAAGGACGTATTATCTATTAAAGATGTCGGACAGTGTAGATTGAAATCAGACTGTGCAGAGTCACACTGAACATTTTGTGCAGTGTGATTTGGCCTTCCCTGTACGCATACACTCATGCATGACGTTGGTTTCACTTGAGCGAGGGGATGATGTATTTTCCATATGCATATTTCCAGTTCACTTCTTTTGTATGAACACCTGAGTCACCTTTGACCTCACCTCTGAAGTTGTCATGGAGAGCAGTCGCACTTCGATTTGTTTTGAAAAAGTTCGTCCGCTCCAACCTTTAAAAAACCGGCTGTAGAGCGCAAAGTTTTGTTGGAAAAGGAAAAAAAAAAGCGCCTGTAATGGAGATGCAGACTTTCGTGGATATTAATGGTCCTGAGCAAGGTAAAGTAACCAGTGGCTCGAAAAGAGCGTTTGAGTTAGCGCTGGTAAAAGATTCTCTGTGAACGTAAGTAAACGTTCACTGATTCTGTGTTATGATTGAAATATAATGTTGAAAAGACGTTAAACACCTAAATAAATACACAAACAAACAAAATGATGAGAAATATTGTGATGTACCCTTTTATGGTCTATATAATTATAGAAATACAGTCCACATGACCTATTTGTCCAATCAAAACTTGTATTGGATTTTATTATGTAGACATACAGTCCACATGACTTGTTAGTCCAATCAAAATTTGTATTAGATTTTTCGCTTGTCACTCGTATACATTAAGATCTTGGCTTTTACATGAAAGCGGCATCCAGCAAGTTTTTATCTCACAACGTTTCTTTTTTCCTAGAAAATCTCTACAAAGAATGGTTGATTTATTCACGTTTAAAGATGACTTCAACACTAAAGCAGGTGGAAATATATAATTATCGACTATGATCTATGAAACTGGGGTTAAATGCACATCGGCTCATGTAAGTCGTTGCAGCCCGGGCAGGCCGACTTGGATCGATACGTATTGCTATTAGTCAATTTTCTACCTGTCCAAGGACCATTGTACCACATGACTAAGTCGATTTTTAGACAAATGGATATCGTGGATCTATAATTACGTGATGAATTGCTTGGTATGTGGCCTTCAACGCTGAAAGAGAAATTAAGACATTTGCGAAAAGTGTCGCGTCGGCTAAACCGAGCCGGTGTAATGCAGAAAAATGACCCCCATTACAAAATGACCCCCGGGTCATTTCTCGACGTAGAGGAATGACCCATGGGTCATTTTTCGACGTAGAAAAATGACCCGGGTCATAATTCTACGTCGAGAAATGACCGTAGGTCATTTTGTAATGGGGGTCATTTCTCTGCATTACACGGGCACTTTTCGACTACATTAGATTTTATGCTACAGTAGACTTGTGCTTTACAAAGATTTACATAAAAAACGGAAAGTGCCGTTTCGGATAAGCCTGCGCGGACTGCGCAGGCTGATCCGAGACGACACTTTCCGCAAATGTACGAATGCCCCTTTTCGCGTGTCGCAAGCTATATACCACAGAGATGCAGGAAACATTTCTTAGCCAGGCCACGGCTCTTTTTAAGAGATGGTGTGTTCAGATCGTCAACAGAAATTTGGAACAAGTGTTTACTGCTTTAGATTTTCTCTCAATTGCTGTATTTAAATTTGACATTAGAATTTTCACTTAGAGGAGGTCGATGAATCATTATTGCTGTAGGAGAAATGGCACGCTAGGGGCTTTTTTCCTCCAGTTTGACTTAACATTTTCAGAAATCTTCTTCTCGTATATGCGTCAAATTTTATCTTCAGCTGCGCTAGATTAGCGCTCTTAAGTTTTGTATCGAAGGATAGTTCCCCGAAAATTCCGGTGTAATGCAGAAAAATGACCCTTCCCTACAAAATGACCCATGGATCATTTCTCTACATAGCGGAAAGACCCATGGGTCATTTCTCTACGTAGAGAAATGACTCGGCTCATTATTCTACGAAGAGAAATGACCCGCTGGGTTCATTTCTCTACTTAGAATAATGACCCGGGCCATTCCTCTACATAGTGAAATGACTTCTGTGGTCATTTCTCTACATAGAAGGGTCATTTTGTAGGGGAGGGTAATTTTTCTGCATTACACCGGCATCTGAAATGAAGATCGAACATGGGGCCTCCAAATGACAAAACTATATACACCATGATATTTTGAACTATCTATCCCGGATGAGACCGAGCGTTCTTTGCATTCTGATTTTCAGCGGCACAGGCCCAGGAGCAACTATTTGGTAGGGACTGTACGGATTAAGCTCCTTTCAAAAAATGCCAAGTGATTAACAACCGCAAAGAATGTCTTGGGACTAATCGCCTTTTGAAGTGCGGATTAGTTAAGATCAACGTTACAATTTTTGAACTGTGAAAGCTACGATTTAATTCTTTACCAAATATTTTTTTTTGGATTGGGCCAGATTTAAAGCATTTGCAGACAACAAATTGAATCATAATTATGATGCTTTCGGACTTTGATAGGGTTGAAAATACTGTGGGAATAGGAGAAAATGCTGGTAACCAGCATTTTCTCCTTGTCCCACAATGTTTTCCATGGGCTTCTTTCTCAGGGTTGTTAAAAGTTGGGATTGTGTGGTAAAGAGTTGAAACATTTTTAGTGTCTTTCGAAAGGCGGTATTAGCTCTATGACACATTTTGATAGAAGGAGGCACTCTTCGTCATTTCCATGTACGACTGTCTTTCTCCTTTGGCCACGATGTTTTCAAACCTGTTCTGCAGCCAGACAACGTGTTACTTGTAGCCGAAACTGATCAGCCACTACGTGTCGCCACAGTAACTTTAGTGAAGGTCGGCGGCGCTGACCTGGATTAAGACTGCAAAATATTTCGTAAGAATATTAAAATTGTTGTATCAAGGCCAATTTGCAAAAGTATTAAAGTAATAAATCACTGCTCAAAAGTGCCCATTCTGACGGCTTGGCAAAAAAATAGCCCCCCCTCTCCTGGTATGGTGTTTCTTTTTGATTTTTATTAAGGATTCATTCACTGATAAAGTTCTTTTAAGTTATTTATAACTGTATCCAAAGACCTTGATGTGGCCAAAGTGAACAATGCTGGTCTTGCTATGCATTTAGATCTAAATCATACCATTAAAAAGTGTAGAAATTGTTCTACAGATGACAATTTGTTATTGCAAGATCGGTCTAAGTGATTATCGCTAGCACAAACATTAATTTTAAAGCTAGGCTCAAAAATCCATTTTAAAATTGGCCGCCACTGGGCCTTTCTTAAAGCTGTGCTGCATTCACTATAGTGATTTGCTCAAGGAGAGATTTGGGGCATTGTCATACTGAATTAAAAAGATGGCCTACCATATACCACTCGTATAGAAGCTTGTCCTTTTTTGGATTTCTTTGAGGAAATAGTCTTGGGTACGTTGGTCCCACTTATTTCGAAAATACATGTATCCCCAATTTCTGCAAGTTCGTTTGACGGTTTTTTCCCTCCCACAATTATCGTTGGCAGAATACTGAATCTATATGTATTATCTTGAAATATTTACACAAAAAGGTATGATCCATTGAATACAGCTATCTTTTATCCAACCCCTTGACTTGTAACTATGTTATCTGCCTTATTCATAATGAATAATACACAGAAGATTTTCTTTGTGAAGCTATCACATAAATCAGACACAAATCGATCTGTAGCTATTGTTTCAGTGATTTATCCCCGTCGTTGTTATGTGAATGAAATTATCTAATCTATGTCGAACATCAAAATTCTTTACCAAAGGCACAATCCTTAATGGTTGACAAGGGTGAAGTCACGCAATAGGATGACAGCATTGGCGCACTTGAAAGTCCAGGTTTGAATCCCGTGATGAACGTAGTCGACCTTTGGAACTGCCCGAGTATTAGTGTTTAGCCCATTACCACACAATCCCAACTTTTAATGATTCTGAAAAAGAAGCCTCTTGAAAATATTGTAGTAAAAGGAAAAATGGTGGTAACCCGCATTTTCTCCTTTTCCCACAATATTTTCAATAGATCTACTTTCCCAAATAAATTTTCTAATTTTTCAGTCATTTATTTTGTAGTCAGCAAATGCTTTAGATTCGGACTAGTCTATAATTTTGTCATTTGGTAAAGAGTTAAAGTGTATGATTTTATTCGGATGAGTTTAACACCCGCACTTTACTATGGCTACCACTGTAAGTTTTTGAAATTATCTACTCGTAAAATCGATATATTTGCAAATTTCTACCATCACCATCTGTCAGTACTTTCAGTGCTTTGATTAGTATGCGGTAGAGAAATTTGAAAGTGCGCAATCTTGAACTAACCCTTTGGATGCTAAGCACGGCTCCACGACCTTTTGTGGACAGTGTTGATCAAGATCAGATTGCAAAGAACGTGCAGTCTGATCTTGTAATGACACTGTTCGATACGTAGTATTGATACCCGAATTATAACTTTTAACCCTTTCCCGAACAACAAACTTTTGGACTAGACCAAATTGAAAGCATTTGCAGACGACAATTCAACTCTTGCTGAAAAGATGATTTCTGTCTGTGATAAGGTTGAAAACATGGTGGGAAAAGGAGAAAATGCTGGTTACCAGTCTATGATTTCTGTCTTTGATAAGGTAGAAAACATTGTGGGAAAAGGAGAAAATGCTGGTAACAGAAAATGCTGGTTACCAGCATTTTCTCCTTTTCCCACAATGTTTTCAAAAGGCTACTATTCCAGACCTGTAAAACCCAGGGATTGTTTGGGAAAGGGTTAAATATCAAGATTTGTGTTTTTAGCTCACCTGAGCACGAAGTGCTCATGGTGAGCTATTGTGATCGTGCTGTGTCCGTCGTCCGTCGTCCGTCGTGCGTCGTGCGTCGTGCGTCGTGCGTCGTGCGTCGTCCGTCGTCAACTTTTTACCTTGTGTACGCTCTACAGGCCACAGTTTTGGTCGGATACTCATGAAAGTTGGTGAGGATGTTTGTCTCGATGAAATCTCGGACGAGTTCGAAAATGGGTCATGTGGGGTCAAAAACTAGGTCACTAGGTCAAATCTTAGAAAAACCTTGTGTACGCTCTAGAGGCCGCATTTTGAGTCGGATACTCATGAAAGTTGGTGAGGATGTTTGTCTCGATGATATCTCGGACGAGTTCGAAAATGGGTCACGTGGGGTCAAAAACTAGGTCACCAGGTCAAATCTTAGAAAAACCTTGTGTACGCTCTAGAGGCCGCATTTTGAGTCGGATACTCATGAAAGTTGGTGAGGATGTTTGTCTCGATGATTTCTCGGACGAGTTCGAAAGTGGGTCACGTGGGGTCAAAAACTAGGTCACCAGGTCAAATCTTAGAAAAACCTTGTGTACGCTCTAGAGGCCACATTTTCAGTCGGATACTCATGAAAGTTGGTGAGGATGTTTGTCTCGATGATTTCTCGGACGAGTTCGAAAGTGGGTCACGTGGGGTCAAAAACTAGGTCACCAGGTCAAATCTTAGAAAAACCTTTTGTACGCTCTAGAGGCCACATTTTCAGTCGGATACTCATGAAAGTTGGTGAGGATGTTTGTCTGGATGATATCTCGGACGAGTGCGAAAGTGGGTCACGTGGGGTCAAAAACTAGGTCACCAGGTCAAATCTTAGAAAAACCTTTTGTACGCTCTAGAGGCCACATTTTCAGTCGGATACTCATGAAAGTTGGTCAGGATGTTTGTCTGGATGATATCTCGGACGAGTTCGAAAGTGGGTCACGTGGGGTCAAAAACTAGGTCACCAGGTCAAATCTTAGAAAAACCTTTTGTACGCTCTAGAGGCCACATTTTCAGTCGGATACTCATGAAAGTTGGTCAGGATGTTTGTCTGGATGATATCTCAGACGAGTTCGAAAGTGGGTCACGTGGGGTCAAAAACTAGGTCACCAGGTCAAATCTTAGAAAAACCTTTTGTACGCTCTAGAGGCCACATTTTCAGTCGGATACTCATGAAAGTTGGTCAGGATGTTTGTCTGGATGATATCTCGGACGAGTTCGAAAGTGGGTCACGTGGGGTCAAAAACTAGGTCACCAGGTCAAATCTTAGAAAAACCTTTTGTACGCTCTAGAGGCCACATTTTCAGTCGGATACTCATGAAAGTTGGTCAGGATGTTTGTCTGGATGATATCTCGGACGAGTTCGAAAGTGGGTCACGTGGGGTCAAAAACTAGGTCACCAGGTCAAATCTTAGAAAAACCTTTTGTACGCTCTAGAGGCCACATTTTCAGTCGGATACTCATGAAAGTTGGTCAGGATGTTTGTCTGGATGATATCTCGGACGAGTTCGAAAGTGGGTCACGTGGGGTCAAAAACTAGGTCACCAGGTCAAATCTTAGAAAAACCTTTTGTACGCTCTAGAGGCCACATTTTCAGTCGGATACTCATGAAAGTTGGTCAGGATGTTTGTCTGGATGATATCTCGGACGAGTTTGAAAATGGGTCATGTGGGGTCAAAAACTAGGTCACGAGGTCAAATCTTAGAAAAACCTGTTGTAGGCTCTAGAGGCCACATTTTCAGTCCGAAACTCTTGTAAGTTGGTCAGAATGTTTGTCTTGATGATATCTCAGACAGGTTTGAAAATGGGTCATTGGGGGTTAAAAACTAGGTCACCAGGTCAAATCTTAGAAAAACCTTGTATATGCTCTGGATGCCACATTTTCAGTCCAACACTCTTGAAAATTAGTCAGAATCTTTGCCTTTATAATATCTTGGATGAGTTTGAATATGGGTCATGTTGGGTCAAAAACTGGGTCAATAGGTCAAATGTTATAAACACCTTTTGTATGCTCTGGAGGACACATTTTCAGTCTGATACTCCTAAAACTTGTTCATAATATTTGTCCTGGTGATACCTTGAATGAGTTTGAAAATGGGTCATGTGGAGTCAAAAACTAGGTCAATGGGTCAAATATTAGAAAAACCTTGTGTACACTCCAGAGGCTACATTTTCTGCCTGATACTCTTCAGACTTGGTCAGAATGTTTGTTTTGGTGATGTCTCAAAAGAGTTTGATAATGGGTATTTGTCGGGTCCAAAACTAGGTCACTTGATGAAATCTTAGAAAAACCTTTTGTACACTGTAGAGGCCACATTTTCAGTCCAATACTCATGAAACTTGGCCAGAATGTTTGTTTTATTGATATCTCAAAAGTGTTTGATGATGGGTAATGTCTAATAAAAAACTAGGTCACTGGGAAACTAGATGGTGCATGTTTGGTCAATAAACTCAGGTGAGCGATTTCAGGGCCATCATGGCCCTCTTGTTATCACAATCGGGTTGAAAGTTTAATTTCACTTGTTTAGCATGTTAGAACTTAACTCTTTACCCAACGACAAATTTTTGGACTGGACCAAATTCGAAGCATCTGCAGACAACAAATTAAATCTTGTTAATATGTTTATATCTGACTTTGACAGGGTAGGAAAAAAAATAATGTGGGATATGGAGAAAATGCTGGTTACCAGCATTTTCTCCTTTTCCCACAATTTTTTTTTTCTATAGGCTGCTTTCTTAGGTTCGTTAAAAGTTGGGATTGTGTGATAAAGGGTTAAGAGAGAAAGGACAGTCAGTGTATATTGTGCATTGATTTTACGATTGTATCGCATTCTTGCTGTCTTTTTACTGATCGAAAACGTAACAGAACTTCCCAGATGGAATCGAGTTTGAACTTCCGCTTAGCGTGTAGATATACACACTATTGTGTTGGGTACGTGGCCTGCAACACGCAAAAAAAGGGGCATTTGGATATTAGCGTAAAGTGTCGTCTCGGATCAGCCTGCGCGAACTGCGCAGGCTGATCCGAGACAACACTTTACGACTTGTTTAGATTTTGTGCTGCAGTAGACATAGCATCTTCGCAAGCCAAGGCCGACTATTCACTACGTTACTTTACCCTTGGCGGATCGAGCTTAATTTTTACGTTCACCCGATACGCTTTTTCATTGGATGCAGCCAGCTCTAGCTGCAACGAATGAAATCGCTCGTGGCATTTCATCTTATCTTTGATAAAAATAGAACAAGGTCTCTACCTTTCGAATAAAAGGTAAAACATGGAAACCCACGTGGATGTCTGCTTATCGCTTCATGTGTATTCGTAAGCGGTTTGTAAAACGATATTTCATTTGCTTTTAGAAACATGGTGCAAAGGGGAGTAATAAACAGCTATCCAATAGAGGGCGCATCGCAGGAATCTCGAAATCGGGCTCAATCAGCCAAGGTAAGATCCACGTAGTGATCGTAACCTTGGCTCGCGAAGATGTAGACATAGGCAAATTACTGAAAATTGCATAAAAAATAGAAAGTGCGGTTTCGATTCGGACCAGCGTGGAGTGCACATGCTGATCCGGCATGACATTTTACGCATGTCCGAATGCACCTTTTAAGTACCTTGGAATCTTGGAAAAGTTTATCTCCGGGTATGCTGTCTTCATGCAGGTGACAAGCATGTTGAAGAAAAAATTCAACTTGATAAATAAACTAGAAGTAATTTTCAACATAAACGTGGACGGCGTAGGAGTCAGTAGGAAATGAAGATTTAAACTAACTCTTTTTTGTGGATCAAAAGTTCGGTTTCTTGTTACATTCTTGAAGTATGCATTACTCCCTTTATCAGATTTCGAAAACGCCATATCAAAATGTTCCAAAGTAATGTGACGAAAGAAAAGTAACTTGTTGAGAGCGATTTCTGCTTTTAGTTCGATGTCTTCCAGACAGCGTAGCTGCGATGAAACGAGGAAGCGTATTCACCGCCGTCCTTAAAGGTGGCCCTTCAGATTTTGGGACGAAAATTTTATAAAAATACAAAAAATCACCCTTATACTCCCAAAACCTTATAATTTTCATTCATTAAAACCCAGTAGTCGAAAACCATCCGACAACTAGATAAATTAGAGATTTACTACAGCCCAGGTCGACACTGAAGGGAAATACGGTCTATTTTTACATGAACAACTCGCTCATTTACCTACCAGAAATATACAGACGAAGCTTCAAACATGGCATCCGAAGTTCTAGACATTATGGAAAATAATTAAATGTTTGTTATGTTATGGAATTTAATAGTCATTAGCCACGTGCAAGTCACTTAACATATCCACAATGCTTTTTTTAAATTTTTGGCGGGAAATCTAAAAATAGCTTAAGAGGCTAGGTAGACTTTTAAGGGAATACTACCAAAATTTTATGATTCTTAATTACTGATGATTTGTATTGTTTTTAGCTCACCTGAGCACAACGTGCTCAAGGGGAGCTTTTAGGGTCACTGGCTGTCCATCGTGCGTCGTGCGTCGTCCGTCGTGCGTCGTGCGTCGTCAACAATTCTTTAAACATCAACTCCTCCTAAACCGCTGGGCCAATTTGTACCAAACTTGGCAGGAATGTTCCTTGGGAGGTCCTCTTTAAAAATTGTTCACAGAATTTGATTCCGTCAAAAACTCTGGTTGCCATGGCAACCAAATGGAATTTTTTAGCAAATTCTTTAAAAATCTTCTCCTCTGAAACCGCTGGTCGGATTTTGAAATAATTTCACAGATATGTTCCTTGGGTGACCCTTTCCAAAAATTGTTCGTGAAATTTTGATCCGTCAAAAATTGTGGCTCTGGTAAAAGGGGGCTACTTGCACTATACAGAAATCAAGGAATTCTTTAAAAATCTTCTCCTTTGAAACCACTGGTCGGATTTTGAAATAATTTCACAGATATGTTCCTTGGGTGACCCTTTTCAAAAATTGTTCGTGAAATTTTGATCCGTCAAAAAAAGTGGCTCTGGGGAATGGGGGCTACTTGCACTGTACAGAAATCAAGGAATTCTTAAAAAATCATCTTCTCTGAAACCGCTGGTCAGATTTTGAAATAATTTCACAGAGTTGTTCCTTGGGTGACCCTTTTCAAAATTTGTTCACGAAATTTTGATTGGTCAAGAAACATGGCTCTGGTGAATGGGGGCTACTTGCACTATAGGGAAATGAGGAAATATTCTTAAAAATTTTTCTTCTCTGAAACCGCTGGTCAGATTTTGAAATAATTTCTCAGGGATGTTCCTTGGGTGACCCTTTTCAAAAAGTGTTTGCGAAATTTTGATTGATCAAGAAATATGGCTCTGGTGAATAGGGGCTACTTGCACTGTAGGGAAATGAAGAAATTTTTAAAAATTCTTCTCCTCTGAAACGGCTGGACAGATTTTGAAATGATTTCACAGAGATGATCCTTGGGTGACCCTTTTCAAAAATTGTTCACAAAATTTTGATCCGTCAAGAAACATGGCTCTGGTGAATGGGGGCTACTTGCACTATATGGAAATAAGCAATTCTTGAAAAATCTTATTCTCTGAAATCCCTAGTCAGATTTTGAAATAATTTGACAGAGTTGTGCCTGGGGTGATCCTTGCTCTGGTGAATGGGGGCTACTTGCACTATATGGACATGATGAAATTCTTGAAAATTCTCTTTCTCTGAAACCCCTGATCAGATTTTAAAAGAAATTTTCTGAAATGTTCCTTGGGTGACCCTTTTCAAAACTTGTTAGTAAATTTTGATCCATCAAGAAACATGGCTCTCGTGGATGGGGGATACTTGCTCTTATACAGAAATGAAGAATTCTTAAAAATTCTTCTTTTTGAAACTGATGGTCAGATTTCGAAATTAATTTTACAGGTGACCTTTTGAAAATTGCTTAGTATAATTATAAATTTTGGTTCCAATGTTTCAATACCTCAAAAAAAAAAAAAAAAAAAATAGGCTATGGTCATCTCAAAAATTCAGGTGAGCGATCCAGGGCCATCTTGGCCCTCTTGTTTTCATATAAATTTCAGTTTCAGTTACATATATATGTTTTATTTTGGTGTAATGTGAAAATTCTAAATACCCACCTTTAAGGTAGTGGACCCGTTATAGTTCTAATGCAGCATGGTATTTAATTTCTTGACTATTGATAAAGACAGTTGTATACAGATGTAATACTTTTGCAAATATTTAACCGACCAGAAATTCCTTTGATATCTATCTTGAAATTATATGTTGAAACTTTTGTTAGTTTCCAGAAAAGGGAGGTAATTATCATATCCCTTCTTTTTGAGAATATAGTGGCTTTAGATGTATAAATGATAATTCTATGAAGGACAAAAGGGTCTCGGTGAAAGTAGTACAATAATACTCATTTTTAACCTGAACAAATTTTGTAGGATAATATTACAGTGGAAATAGCTGTTTTCTATTACGGGTAAAGGTTTTAAGTCTTACTCTTCAGAATTTCGTCAATGTGAAAGTAACAGAACTTCTGATTGGCTAAACCAAATGGTTTAGCCAATCAGAAGTTCTGTTACTTTCACTGTCAGAAAATCTGGAAGAATAAGACAAAGAACGTTCTTAAGAATGGTTGGTGAATACAAACCAGCAGATGTAGATCGTCTGTCGCTACCTGTGAGTTACTTTAACCCTTGAACAACTTCTACATATTAAATGAAATGAAAATTACCTGCCAATCTGAGTTTTTTTTTCTGAAAAAAATATTGCTTTTGTGTATCTTTATCGTCTAAAAGATCTCTCGAACAGTGTAGATCAAAAGATCAGACTTCTTTATCTATGCAATCTGATCTTGATCTGACAATGTTACATATCCGTAAAATGCTATCCGAGCTGAAGCTGAGGGTGTTTGGGTACATCCGTCATGGCAGTATTTAAAGCTTTCGTGTATCTTGGTTAAATGTCATGTTATTTTTGACAACAAAGTACTCTGACGACAGCAATTTTTAGATTTAAATCTGATATCCTATTTCACTAATAGTGTTTTTGTATCTTTTCTTCAATGGATTTGTATTTTTAGAGCGTAGCTAAACGTGCCTACTTTTTGATGGATCTAGATTCTACTGATAGCAAATGAATTGATGGAAATTTATGATTGGTTAAAAAAAACATGTAGGCATGTTTACTGAGACCTCCTGTCAGTTTGCAGGCTTATTTCACATTTCCTTTTCAAATGTTCAAAGCTTTTGCTTCTTGTTATTTTTGTGATTCTTTTCGTTTCTTAATGAGATGTATGTATGTATGTATGTATGTATGTACGAGGTATGTATGTATGTATGTATGTACGAGGTATTCATGTATGTATGTACGAGGTATGCATGTATGTATGTATGTATGTATGTACGTATGTACCAGGTATGTATGTATGTACGAGGGTATGTATGTATGTATGTACGAGGTATGTATGTATGTATGTATGTACGAGGTATGTACATGTATGTATGTATGTACGAGGTATGTATGTATGTACGGGGTATGTATGTTTGTATGTACGTATGTATGTATGTATGTATGTATGTATGTATGTATGTACGAGGTATGTGTGTATGTATGTATGTATGTACGAGGTATGTACGTATTTATGTATGCACGAGGTATGTATGTATGTATGTACGAGGTATGTATGTATGTATGTATGTATGTTTGTATGTATGTACGTATGTATGCATGTATGTACGAGGTATGTATGTGTGTATGTACATGTATGTATGTATGTATGTATGTATGTATGTATGAGGTATGTATGTATGTACGAGGTATGTATGTATGTATGTATGTATGTATGTATGTATATATGTACGAGGTATGTATGTATGTACGAGGTATGTATGTAAGACTGAGTAACGGCATTCTAAAGTTATTATTTCTCTTCGGTTGGTTGGTTGGTTGAATTGATGTTTAACGCCACTTTAACAGCTATAAGGTCTTATCATGGCGGTCGGTGACGCACATGTGTTTCCTGGCTTTCTCACACCAGTACTAACACAACTTTCTTTCCCAAGCCACCGACTTTCTCTTCGGAATCGTCTCGATGAAACGATTCTAATGAGTACCCATAACATAGGGTTTACTGCAGAAGAATTAATGTTTTCAATTTTGAAATCAAAATCAATCCCTCTATGTGGAGCTCTGACATATGTGTGGGTGCTTGGTTATCTATTTAATTGTTAAAAAAGCAAACAGGCATGCAACTGCTGGAGTTGTGTGTCCAAGTATCTCCTCCAAGAATTTTTCACGACGTTTGAGGAATGCTTGAGGGGACAGGGTTCATTCTAACCTGACAACCTTACCAGGGCCCGAAGTCACCAACCATTCTTAGGAATATTCTTAGTCCTATTCTCCACGATATTCAAAGGTTAAAAGTAACCATTTGGTTTAGCCAGTCAGACGTCTTGTTCCTTTCAAATATGGAAAATTCTGGAGAATATGACAACGAAAAATGGTTGTTAAATACGGGCCCAGAGCTCTTTGATGCCCTTCTATAGCCGTGCTCTTGTCAACGATATAGGTAAGCAGTATCACCATAGGTGTGTGTACAAAAAAGAAAATTTAATGGCTTGCTTTACTTGCTGTTAAAACTTTGAAAAAAGCATCTGTGTATTGGATCAACCTTTTCGGTATCACAGGCGAAAACTGTGACTTTTGTGGACGGCACAGATCAAGATCAGACTGCACAGAACGCGGTTATGGCACTCAATGAAAAGGGGCATACTAAATGTCATGAGGCAGAGTCTCACCTTCTGGAAAAACCTGGCCTAGAACTGATAGAATTCCGAAAATGTTCAAATAGCTTTAAAGGTGGGTATTCAGAATTTTTACATCTCACCAAATTAAAAAATATATATATCACTGAAATTCATATGAAAAAATAATACAAATCATCAATAATTAATATTCATAAATTACAAAAAAAATTTTTTTTTGATGGTATTCCCTTAAAAGGCTACGTAGCCTCTTAAGGTATTTTTAGATTTCGCGCCAAAAATCAATAAAACATTTCGGGAATGCCTAGTGACTGGCACGTGACTCATAACGCTTTCATTCCATTACATAACAAACATGTAATAATTATTTTCCATAAAGTCTTCTTCAAACGCTATGTTTGAAACTTCGTCTGTGTATTCTTGTATGTAAATGAGTGAATTGATAATCTAAAAAAATAGAACGTGTCTCCCCTTGGTGTCGATCTGCTCTGTAGTAAATCTCTAATTTCTCGTGTTGTCGGACGGTGTTCGACTACTGGGGTTTTATGAATGGAAATTAAAAGGCTTTGGGAGTATAAGGATGATTTTTTTTTTTCATTTTTGTACAATTTTCGTCCCAAAACCTGAAGGGCCACCTTTGAGCTGTCGTCGTGAATAATTAAAATACAATTGAAACCAGCTAAATACAGTTATAAATACCAAATCAAGCAATAGTCAGGTCATTCGATCGTTTTATTGTATAGTCTATGAGCAACAGCTGGTGAGACCAGGTACTATCGACTGTTGTCCATAAATGCATTCATGTATATATGTCTATAAAGCAACAACATTAAAGAGAAGCATTTTATGAGTCTCTCTGTTAGACTCAGTGGGGTTCGTCAGTTTATTTCGGGGAGTTTAAAAACAGTTATATTGCACTCTTAATTCTTTACTACACGGCAATATTTTAGACTGGTCCAAATTGAAAGAAAACCCGGAGACATATTGAATGCAGTTCAGATGTTGGTATCTGTGTCTGAAAAAGAAGGAAAAAAATGTGGGAAAAGGAGAAAATGCTGGTTACCAGCATTTTCTCCTTTTCCCACATTTTTTTTCCCAAAAGTCTTCCTTCTCAGGGTCGTCAAAAGTAGGGATTTTGTGGTTAAGGGTTAACTGTACGTGTACGACCGTCAGCCATCTTTGAAAACTATTTTTGGGAAAAGCACCCCGCTCCTCTCTCTTCGGAAAGAATTTGAAAGAGCACGTTAAATAGCCTACCTGTGATAACGTATTGGCTGGTAGGCGCCACTCAATTTGTAGTTCGGACATTGAGGATCAAGATCAGTCTGCATGTACAGGACATGCAGTCTGATCTTTTAGATACACTGTCTGTTCAGCGAGATTTCTTTGCAGTGTAGACAGTTCTAAAATTGCCTTTTCTAGGCTTGTACTGATAGCTGAATTTATTTCTAAGCTGACCTGAGCACGAAGTACTAAAAGTAAGCGTATATGATCGTGCTGTGTTTGACGTCCGTCGTGCGTCTTGTATTGTCCGTCGTCAACTTTTACTATGGATACGCTCTGGAGGCCACATTTTCAGTTCAAAACCCTGGTGAACAAGTCAGAATGTTTGTCTTGATGATATCTCGAACGAGCTCAAGAATGGGTCACGTCAGGCGAGACACCAGGTCACTAGGTCAAATTTAAGAAAAAAAAAAAAAAAAACATGTGTATGCTCTGGGGGCACTTTTATATACCATACTGATGAAACTTAGTCTGAATGTTTGTTTATCATGATGATACCTTGGACGCGTTTGAAAATGGGTCATTTTGGGTCAAAAACTAGGTTGCTAGGTCAGTTGAAAAAAAAAAAAATGCTCTTGACCCGTATTCACCAACCATTTTCTTAATCTTATTCTCCAAGGTTTTCTAAATTTGTAAGTATCACAACTTCTGATTGGCTAAACCATTCGGTTTAGCCAATCAGAAGTTGTGTTACTTAGAAATGTAGAAAATTCTTAAGAATAAGACAAAGAACGTTCTTATAAATGGTTGGTTAATACGGGCCCTGGAAGCTAAACTTTCAAGCAAAATATTTGTCATTGACAAATTTGAAAAATGGTCATGTCGGGTTAAAAAGTAGGTTAAATCTTAGAAATCCTGCATGAGCCTACATTTTAGGGCAGTTTTCTTTTAAGTTTGTCAAAACATCGGATCAGAAACGGGGTCAGAATATGTTTGTCAGAATGTTTGTCATTTTGTCTCGGAATACATCGGAAATGGGTCATGTTTGGTGTAAAGGCTCAGGTGAGCGAGTTTAGGACCATCTTGGCCCTCTTGTTTCAGTGACTCAAGGGTAAGAGAACTTCTTGTTAGTCACGTTCTACTCATTTAACACTTTGCTAAACTGTCTCGAGTTTCAACAACCCAAAAGGAGATGGCTTTGAGAAACATTGTAGGTAAAGGAGAAAATGCTGGTCACCAGCATTTTGTCCTTTACCCACGAACTTTTTGCCCTTAAGGTAAGACCTGTGTAATGGAAAACAGCTATTTCCATTAAAATATCATCCTGCAAAATTAGCTATAATTAGAAATTAGTATTATTGAACTACTTTCACCTATTCAGTTTTTCAATTTTTTCCTTCTTTGAATTATCATTTATAAATCTAAAACCACTATATTCTCAATTCAAAAAGAGATAATAATTACCTCCCTTTTCAGAAAACTTAGAAAAGTATCAAAAAATAATTTCAAGATAGACATAAACGGAATTTCTGATCCGTTAGAAATTTGCAAAAATAATATTTCTGCATAAATCCTTACTTATCCTTATTTATCAACCAATTAGAATTTTCACCGGAAGTGCATTACACAGGTCTTACCTTGAAGAGAAATTCTTATCAATATAACCCTTTTTGATTTATCATCTGCAAATCTTTCCAGCAAGGTAGTTCAACGATTTTGTCGTTTGGGGATGAGTCAATAGTTTCAAAGGAATTTGTCTACACGCAATGTTTCTACAAGTGAGTAATATAGATGATTAATTAACCCATTACCAAACGACAATATTTTAGACTGGTCCAAATTGAAAGCATTTGCAGACGACAAATAAAAGTGACTGAAAATTTGAAATTTGTTTTGTGAAGGGTAGAAAAAATTGTGGGAAAAAGGAGAAAATTCTGGTTACCAGCATTTTCTCCTTTTCCCACAATGTTTTCCAAAGGATTCTTTCTCAGGGGCGTCAAAAGTAGGGATTGTGTGGTAATGGGTTAAAAGCACTACGTACCAAATGGAACACGACCTAAACTGCTCTCATTAGGCGTATTCGTTTGGCTACTCCGAACATGTTCTCTGTCAATGCAGTATTTCGGAACACTTTGTCGTGTTCCTCAGAACATGTTCTGACTGTTCTAATCCAGTCGCGGTGTAGCGCACCTGCTGAACGGTTGCTAGGTGATATTCATGGCAAAATTTGCAATTGTCTTTTTTTTACGATATGGATGCCATAAATAGGGGCATAGTAGACTCGTCTGTACTCTCTCTCTCTCTCTCTCTCTCTCTCTCTCTCTCTCTCTCTCTCCCCTTCTCTCTCTCTTTAGCTAATCATATCCTCATCTAACACAGCTAAGACAGTAGCTCTTGTATTAGCCATCATGCCAATGTACTTCCATTTCGATATGGTCTAGAATAATGTTCCGAGCGTGCGTCATTCAGAACATACTTCCGGAACAGTGTTCTGAAATATTCCTTTCGCACCTCCCAGAATAGCATTCCAGAACACAGAACATTGTGCCAGATCAGGTGAAAGGAATACGGCCATTGTTTTTTGCTCATTCTTTACAGTAAATGGATTATACTCAAGTTGAGTTTTTGTAAACGTGCTGAGTTCGGAGTCTGTGGCCCCTCATGCGTCGACCGTCAACTTGTACCTTGTGTACGATCTCACGTTCTATTCTCATGAAACTTGGTCAGAATGTTTCTCTTGGTGATATCTGTGACGAGGGCATTCCGAATTACAAGCGCTGCTTGCCGGAAATTGACCCAGGATTTATTTGTAAGTGAGTAACAGTTTGAACCACCCTGAAACTCGACGAGCTACCCATCCACACGTGCCTCTATAGGAACTGCATCGAGAAAGAAATAAAACAAGCCTGCACTCTCCAATAACATCTCATCATGTAGTATTTACCGATTTTTCTCGCTATCACGTTTCCACGGCAACCGAAATATTGTTGTTCTGCATATTTTCTCTAAAATAAGAGCGTCTGAAGCGAGTGTTTACGTCTGCTATCTGATTTGAGACCAAAATAACCGGATATGGCATCATTGGTGCAAGACTTGATTTCAATTCAAACTATAAATAAATCTACCTCTATAACATACCCGGATGTAACCCTTCATCGATTTTATTGCTGTAAAGGATTTTAAATACAGTATGGGGTAAAGTTTAAAAGGCTGGTTACCAGAACTCTGTTCTTTTCTCACATTATTAGTTGTACGGTCAGATGGAAGGGAACTTAGAAACTTGTTCACGGCTGTGTCGAATCATGTCGCCCCGAGCCGAAGCACTGTACTTTTCTCACATTTTTAGTTGTACGGTCAGGTGGCAGGTAACTTGAAAACTTGTTTACGGTTGTGTCGAATTAAATGTCGCTCTGAGCCGTAGTCAACAAGAGCAAGTCCGGATTTTTGTTGTTTGATCTAGTGTATACCATCGATAATAGAAATTTTGAGGTTTTAAATTAACCATAACCAAATTTACCATGCTTGACGTAATACTGATGTTTTGATATTGAAGAAAGAGAGACCTCAACCCTACCCCCATCCCCGAATTAGGGAGATCTGTACCAAGGTTGCAAACTGAACTCGTACCATCACTGTTTCTTATTTTTTATGCTGGTATGACCTCAAGAATTTTAAACACAAATGTACGCACTGTTTACCGAAAGAAAAATTTCATATTTGGCACCTGAAGGCTAGAGTAAACTTGAAAGTATTTATAGACATCTGTAGTGTGTACATAAAAAGAAATATAAAAGGTGCATGGCAATTTGTCAAATGTTTTATCGCATTAAGCACACACATGTCAGGTTTTGCATGGCAACAGCATATTTTATACGCACTATGGACCAACGTACAGTGTCGCAAATCGGAAGCTGCTGCTACTGTACGCCCCAAATCAGTTAGCTGCAGTAAACAAGTTTAACAAAACAGGCTGGCACGCGTAATCTAGCAGACAGAAAGTGATCGGGTGTTTTGCATTTGAAAGGGAAGAAGTTTTTCTACAAATACATACTGCAATTGGGTTCATAAACCGACCAGGTTTTGTATACGAAAGCCGCATCACCAAATTTTGTCGTTGGCGGCTGCCATGATCGCTAAACTTTTGCTTTCTACTCCTTCGGGAAGATCGGAAACCATTTTCTGATACTGCAGACAGATAAAGAAATCATTCAGCTTCACGTATACATGTCTATGGTTGTATTCAGTGCCATATCAATTGAAATATTTCACTTTTTATCAAGGTACCATCAAAACGTTCACTGTACGGCTAGCTGCCAACCCGGATTTTTGTACTGCTCGGTTAGCTGCGATTTTCTTGGTAAAGCCTCTTTCACATCAGCCGTGCGATTTTTTCGTCGTACGATTTCCGCCGCAAGCACGATCGCTGTCTATTCGTACCCATCGCACATATTGCAAAGTTTGCAAAGCGATCTCCGTACGTGGTTCGTACGGTTGACGAACTGTACGGTGTCCGCAGGTTGAACGCGCTCGCACGGCTGTCGTGCGGTTATCTTAAGGCTGCTGCACAAATTCTCAAGGCACCCGCAAGACTGCCGTAAGAGTTTTCAAAGTTTCTTACGACCACCGCACGGCAAGCACGATTTTGCAAGACAGCTGTACGGTGTTCGTGCGATCGCCATAAGGAAGAGGAATTATCTCCTCTTGTCCGATTGGATATATATATATATTCACAATGCTAGCCCGGCACATAGGTTGCATATTGAAACAATGGACAGGATACTCGCAGACAAAGACCGGGACGACGATATTTTATGCTAAGGGCATATTTGTCATTCTTGTACAAGCACGTGCCTTCTTCATCTAAATCCTTGGTTGGCGGTACCTTGGTTGTCTCGGGTTCAATGGGGGTTCAGCAATCGGAACCTACCCCTTTCCATTCTGAGATCTTTGCTTCTACCTGACCTTATCGTCCTGAAATCTCGATAGTGACTGATTACGAACAAGACATACAAATTTTTTAAAGGAGGAGGGATGACGTTAACTTTTCGCAAGGCATTTGTGTGGCAGCCTTGCGAATCTCTACGTTGTTCGTGCGTTCCTCAGTAGTCTTCAGAAAGACTTTCACCAAACTCAAGGCATTCGCAAGGCAGCCGCAAGATGTTCGTGCGATCTTTTTGCATTCTTCGCAGGACAAACGCAAGTTATAAAATCGTACAACCGTACAATTGCCGTGCAAACTCAAAAAATCGCATAGAAATCGCAAAGAAAATGTGCATGCTGAAAAAAAAGCTTAATTGCGACGTCTACGGCGTTGCAAATTCGTAAGGCAGTCTTGCGGAGTCCGCGCAGTCCTGCGATTTGTCAAAAAATGTTCATGTATGGCTGTCGTAAGGCTGATGTGAAACGGGCTTAAGCTTATAATGAGAATTGTGTACATGTTGGATATAGTTTTTATCATATATTGATTGAGAAAAAAAGATCAATATCATGCTAGGTTAAGAAGTGTTGCATATAGATCTAGCTCTGAAGATGTGATGTTGGCAGTGGTGAATGTATTAAGTTCGTATTCGAACTTTCCGGGTTCCATTTCCACCCTTTACAGACTGGGTTAATCAAGGGGTCGTGAATAGCTCTACCATCGTCTATTAACGATCCATGGTCAGTGGTGTGTCTGTCCTTTGACATTTACTTTTGAAACCCAGTACAAACATGTGTTAAAAGCGAGAAGCATGAATGGCAGTCATTCATTCAGACAATTGTCTGAAAAACTCGGATGATCCGTCGACATAGCCGTTTAGAGGTTAGATGTATTCTAATGGACAAAAGTCTTGTCCGGTCCACAAAATATTGAATATTTCATTTTTTGTTCAGAGTACAAAAACAAATGAGGTATCAATGAAAAGAACAATTCAAGACGCATTTAATGGTAAAATTTTGAAAGAATTTGGATCAGTACCGTCTATGCAAAACCCCCACAAAGTAGGGCACTATAAATTAGGAAGTTGCATTATGCTGATAAGACAACATCAGTAATGAGTATGGCCCCCATGTACCATTATAACTGCAGTGCACCTTCGCCTCATGGAGCAAACTAGCCTGCGTAAAAATCTGACAGGAAGATTGTTCATTTGTCTGCAATTGCCCGTCTTAACTGCTGGACGTTGTTTACGTTCCGTGATCTGATCTTACGTTTCATGTAATCCCATACATGCTCGATTGGGTTCAGGTCGGGTGATAAAGCTGGCCAAGGTAATGTTGGAACATTATGTGTGGTCAAGAAGTTTTGGGTCAGTCTTGCGGCATGGAGGCGGGCATTATCCTGTTGTAAAACAGTACCTGGGTGGGCAAAAATAAATGGCAGAGCAATTGGACGCAAAACTTGGTCGATATAATGCTGCGCAGTGAGACCACGACCCCGTCCTCGACCAAAGTCAAGAAACACGAGCTGAGTCTTGTGGTGGTATAGGTAAACCCTGCCCAAACCATGATGCTTTGCCCACCCCAACGGTCAGTTTCCACGACACACGGGTCCGCAAATGTCTCTTCACTGCACCGGTATACACGCTGTCGTCGATCGCTCGAATCAATGCAAAATCTACTCTCGTCGGTAAACATAACCGTTTGCCATCGGTTTAAACGGCATCTTCGATGACATAAAGCTCATTGCCTTCGTAAACGTCTGTGATTTTGTGTTAATTTAGATCCGTGGTATGGACGACGGCAACGTATGCCGACTGCTTTCAAACGTCGCCGCACAGTCCTTGCACTAATGCGAGGTCTATTACGACCCGGTGTGTTACGTGCCGTGTTATTTGGGGCCGCAAATCGGTTGCGTAAGTGAGTAAGCTGAATATGCCTATCCTGACGCAAGGTTGTTACTCGGGTCCGTCCAGAGCGTGGCAGGTCCGCAACGGTCCCATAAGCTGCGAACTTTTGGCGTAAACGTCGAACAATTCTTTCGTTTACACAAAATACACCGGCTACATGTGCGGCTGTGGCCCCTGCCTCAAGTTCGCCTAAAACGCGCGCACGCTGTTCTTTTGAAAGCTTCGTTTTTCTGAATTAATTGAACAAATTCGAAAACTTTCGATGTCTTTCGATTGGAATATCGGTAAGGATGTGTTGACATAAACAAATCAATAGTGAAACACACAGTTTTGCATACATGACGATGCACGTGAAAAACGTCGCTGTTACTGAATCTCGGTAATTCGCTGCAGCCATGGAATCAAAACTCGATTTACCAGTTTGGAAATTGGTTGAAAGAAAATAGGCAAAATTTCAAGGTCATACCTTCGTTGGTTTTGACATTAGTCAGGAAACCCTAACCGGACAAGACTTTTGTCCTTAAGTATATTAAAAGAATCGGCTGCGCTTAAGATAGTACCGTTCTGTTTTCACTGAGATTTACACCTTTCAAGGGAAAATGCTACCAACTGAACGTCTGCAAATGCTTCAATGGTAAAGACTTAAGACTTGAGGATGGATGTGCGAGATAATGTCGTGAATTTAGGTTAAGAAAGAAAACCTGAAAACTTTACGTTTAGCGCGAGCTGAATTCTTTATTTCGTTGAAAAGCTAAAAAAAAGTTACTATATAATTCATTGATGTTCATCAGTGAATCAAAATCAATGATTAGGGGTTGCAAAAAATGGCAAACTATATATCTATCTGTTGTACAGGAAGTAGACCTAAATCAAGAAATAATATCCGCTATGTTTAAAAGGATTTATCACTGGAGCCGGATTTTGTGTAATTCATGAAATGCCTTGAAGAAACAAGAAAATCTTACCTGCTATTGTTTGAATTTATATATTTTATATATGTCGCCGTCCAAACTGGAATCTAGGCAGATCCGGAATCTAGACCAAACTGGAATTTTGCCTATACCAAAATAGTTTAACAGTTTGGCTAGGCAGCTCCAAAATCTACCTAGACCAAATCGGAATATTTTCTTGTTTTATATAATGCGAGTACATATTAACCATCTTATTCAACTTAAACTCCAACATAAAAGAAGTTTAATCAGTAGAAATTACCTCTGAGTTAGATTAAATTTTGAATTTTTAGCACGTTCGGGAAAAAATGCAACGTGAAAAACGGAGCAATTGTGGGGAAAACAAATAAATTGCTTCAATTAAAAATACGTCTCAATTCTAAACACATGAGAATTAATATAATTAAAAATTTGGAAAAGAATCTAGATGTATTTTGGTCTACACTAAAGTATTATTCTAATTTGGTCTAGGTAGATTCCGGATCTGCCTAGATTCCGATCCGGCATACGACATATATCGAGCTAAACAATTGTGTTTTATCATATGGGCTGAACCTTTTTCTTCAGTAATATGATGCATAAATGCAGCTAGGCGTACAATTTTTTTATTGTGAAATGCAGCTAATCGTTGCGTACAGATGCAGCTAGCCGTACAGTGAACGTTTTGATGGTACCTTGATAAAAAGTGAAATATTTCAATTGATATGGCACTGAATACAACCATAGACATGTATACGTGAAGCTGAATAATTTCTTTATCTGTCTGCAGTATCAGAAAATGGTTTCCGATCTTCCCGAAGGAGTAGAAAGTAAGTGTTTAGCGATCATGGCAGCCGCCAACGACAAAATTTGGTGATGCGGCTTTCGTGTACAAAACTTGGTCGGTTTATGAACCCAATCGCAGTATGTATTTGTAGTAAAACTTCTTCCCTTTCAAATGCAAAACACCCGGTCACTTTTTGTCTGCTAGATTACGCGTGCCAGCCTGTTTTGTTAAACTTGTTTACCGCAGCTAACTGATTTGGGGCGTACAGTAGCAGCAGCTTCCGATTTGCGACACTGTACGTTGGTCCATACTGATACGTGCATATTAACTTCTAAAGGTATACCGGTGTGTCTTTGAGGACAGAGTAGATATGAAACGTACAGTCTGCAGGATCCGCAATAACCAACCATTCTTAAGAATGTTCTTTGTCGTAGTCTGCAAGACTATCAAACGTTTGAAAGTAACACATCTTCTGATTGGCCAAACCGTTTGGTTTGGCCAATCAGAAGATGTGTTACTTTCACATTTGGATTAATTTGGAGAATAAGACGAAGAATGGTTGGTGAATAGAGATCCTGATATTGGACCTGCACTATCAGCCACTTTATGAGACAGGATAAAGACATCTTTTAAGTTGCAATACCTGTTTGTTTTTGTGTACCTTTTTCCGAAAATGTTTTCGAAAGTCTTTTCCGTAAAGGTCGTTAGAATGCAGAATTGTCTGGTTAACAGCAAATGCATTAATAAATGCAATGGTCGCCATTGTCTAATGTAATGTGTAATAGGAAGGGAGACGACTCCATTTAATCCTGTTTTGTATTGAATAAGATATCATTAAGGTAGTGCATCCGTAATACTTCTAGTGCAGCGTGGCATAAAATTTCTTCACAGTTGATAAAGACAGATTTATATAGATATAATACTTTTGCACATTTCTAACCGACCAGAAATTCCTTTGATGTCTATCTTGAAATTATTTGTTGATACTTTTGTTAGTTTCTAGAAAAGGGATGTAATAATCATATCCGTTTGAAATGAAAACATAGTGGTTTTAAGTTTATAAATGATAATTCTAGGAATGACAAAAAAGGAAAAAGTGGCTCGGTGAAAGTAGTACAATAGTAATCATTTTAATCTTAGCAAACTTTGTATGACAATATTATAGTGGATATATCTGTTTTCTAGTACATGTCGACTACATTAAGACAGTCTAACATTCTGACCAATCTTCATGAATATCGAAGCTGACAATGTAGCCGTTGTGGTCATATTGGCCCTATCATCAACTCCTTTTTCATCGGACTGGATCCAGTTTTGAATATGTCCTTGATATATAACAAACATTCTTTCTTACTTTCACTAGATTCAGGCTAAAAATCTGGCATCTGTGGTGCACACAAAGTTTTTCTAAGATTTGACCCAGTGACCTACTTTTAACCCGACATGGCCAAGTTCGAACTTGTCTGAGATCTCATCAAGAGAAACTTTCATACCAAGTTTTATAAGTGCCAGGCTAAAATGTGGCCAATAGAGTGCACTCAAGTTTTTTCTTTCTATGATTTTTCTCTGTGACCTACTTTAGGACCCGACATGATCCAATTTGGGATCTGTCCGGGATATCATTAAGACAAACATTCTGATCTTTTCATGGGTTTCAAGCTGAAAATGTGAGCCTCTGTGGTGCACATAAAGCTTTTGTAATATTTGACCTTGTGACCTCATTTCAAACGTGTCCGCGATATCATCCGTGATTTTTGAATTGAAAACGTGGCCTTTTGACTGCACACAAGGTTTTCTAAGATTTGACCTAGTTATTTACTTCTCGACCTGACAGGGCCAAATTTCGAACTTGATTAAGATATTATCAAGACCAACACCCTGTGACTTATTTTCATGCTTATCTGACTGAAGATGTCGTGTATAGAGCGCATACAACAAAACTGTTGACGACCAGTGTGATGACCCTCCCCTACAAAATGACCCGGGTCATTATTCTACGAAGAGAAATGACCCCAGAAGTAATTTCACTACATTCAAAAAGGACCCGGGTCATTATTCTACGTAGAGAAATGACCCACGGATCATTTTGTAATGGGGGTCATTTCTCTGCATTACACCGGACGACTGAACGACGCACGACGTACAACCGACACGGCACGAGCCAAAATGCTCACCTTGAGCACTTTGTGCTATGGTGAGCCAAAATGAAATAAGACGTTTTGGAGTAAATTTGGCTTCATTTTTACAACATACCTGGCTACGCACCTGGGCTGCGTTTCATTAAACCGGGTAGCTTTACGCAAATTTATTTGGATTGTAGATACATACGATCCCCGCTTTACCCCAAGGTGTGAGCTGGCGTCAAGTTATGCAAATATTTACTCAAATCATTAAAGTTATGCAGTTTAGTGTTACTTGTTATCAGGCTTGATGCTGACTTCCCTTAACCCTTTACTCCACAGATACTCATTTCTACGCATTGCTTGTAGGAGCCTTTGGAAAACATTGTGGCAAAAGGTGAAATTGCTCGTGACGAGCAATTTCACCTTTTGTCACAATGTTTTCTATACTATCAAAAGGTGTCATATACACATAAGAAACAACTTCATCCTTGCTGTTATTTAGGGTCAATTAGAGATAGCATAGAAATGCCTTATGGGGTAAAGGGTTAACTGTGCGTTTGCAGTTTAGTGAAAGGCAGAACAGAACACCAGTCGCACTTCCAAATAACTGTTAGACAAATTTTCTGCTAACTTCATGCAAAAAAAAAAAGGTGTATGAAATAAGAGGTTTCGATGGTGGTGCAGACACACGAGATGAAATTAATCGAGGTGTAGACAATTGTTTATTTATAATGCATGAGAAAAAAGGCGCATGGCTCGAGTCTGAATGAGCCAGATCAGGAAATCTGATAACTTATTGTGGCGTCTCATGAGCGGCGGTATCATATTTTTTTTATTCGCTTTTGAAAAGCGCCTTGTGGGGTAGCCATATTGTTTAGTACATTGACTGGTTCCGTGTTTTCTTTAATATACATGTAAAAATACGGTACTTACATCAGCAGATCGAGCCCGTACCAACTTTATTTTTTTTTTATTTGGACTGATTTTTTTTTAACTTGTAAAACACCATACTTTTATTGCCAGATGGATAAAAACCATATCGTATCCCAGATGGTCCAGAGTTTGAACATTTGTCATGAAGTTTCACCGCGTGGACTTCTACGAAGTTAAGAACTTTGTTCAAGCGATAGTTTCACCCGCTGTAATGTGCGCTATTTCAGAAACAACTGATTTGCGGCGTTCATTGATGCTGTGCATCAAAATTTTCTTGTGATAAGAAAGGTTTCTTATGTTGATACCGAGCCTGGGCTCATAAGTGGCGACAGTTGAAGTACTAAGTCAGCAGACAACATGTAACTAGGTGACCTACAATTGTCCTACATTTTGCCTGTTTTGTTCATGATTGGGTAAAATTGTAATGCATACAAGGCTATCAGATTGCGTTCAGTAGTCCCATACTTTACACCCTTTCTTGTAGTATGACTTAAGAGATACTCACACTGTCAGAGTTCTCTATAAAATTGTTACCAGTAGGTCGGCTGAAAACCATACAATTTTTTATCCGTTAAGCCATTCATTTTTGTTATTATATTAAGTTTTCTTTAGATATTTGAAATAAGTTGGTAAACAAGAATGTTATCAAACTAAACATTATGGCGGGAAAGGAATTCAGAAGTGCGTGTCTTACTATCCATCTTCGCGAGCCAAGTTTACGATCACTACGTGGATCTTACCTTCGCGGATCAAGCTTGATTTTTACATTCCCTCGATACGCTTTTTAGCTCACCTGAGCACAACGTGCTCAAGGGGAGCTTTTAGGATCACCCGGTGTCCGTCGTCCGTCGTCCGTCGTGCGTCGTGCGTCGTCCGTCGTGCGTCGTCCGTCGTCCGTCGTGCGTCGTCAACAATTCTTTAAACATCAACTCCTCCTAAACCGCTGGGCGGATTTGGACCAAACTTGGCAGGAATGTTCCTTGGGAGGTCCTCTTTAAAAATTGTTCACAGAATTTGATTCCATCAAAAACTCTGGTTGCCATGGCAACCAAATGGAATTTTTTAGCAAATTCTTTAAAAATCTTCTCCTCTGAAACCGCTGGTCGGATTTTGAAATAATTTCACAGATATGTTCCTTGGGTGACCCTTTTCAAAAATTGTTCGTGAAATTTTGATTCGTCAAAAAATGTGGCTCTGGTGAATGGAGGCTTCTTGCACTATACAGAAATGAAGGAATTCTTTAAAAATCTTCTCCTCTGAAACCGCTGGTTGGATTTTGGAATAATTTCACAGATATGTTCCTTGGGTGACCCTTTTCAAAAATTGTTCGTGAAATTTTGATCCGTCAAAAAATGTGGCTCTGGTGAATGGGGGCTTCTTGCACTATACAGAAATGACGGAATTCTTAAAAAATCATCTTCTCTGAAACCGCTGGTCAGATTTTAAAATAATTTCACAGAGTTGTTCCTTGGGTGACCCTTTTCAAAAATTGTTCGCGAAATTTTGATTAGTCAAGAAACATGGCTCTGGTGAATGGGGGCTTCTTGCACTTTACAGAAATTAAGGAATTCTTTAAAAATCTTCTCCTCTGAAACTGCTGGTCGGATTTTGAAATAATTTCACAGATATGTTCCTTGGGTGACCCTTTTCAAAAATTGTTCGTGAAATTTTGATCCGTCAAAAAATGTGGCTCTGGTGAATGGGGGCTTCTTGCACTATACAGAAATGAAGGAATTCTTAAAAAATCTTCTTCTCTGAAACCGCTGGTCAGATTTTGAAATAATTTCACAGAGTTGTTCCTTGGGTGACCCTTTTAAAAAATTGTTCGCGAAATTTTGATCCGTCAAAAAATGTGGCTCTGGTGAATGGGGGCTTCTTGCACTATACAGAAATGAAGAAATTCTTAAAAATTCTTCTTCTCTGAAACAGCTGGTTAGATTTTGAAATAATTTCACAGACTTGTTCCTTGGGTGACCCTTTTCAAAAATTGTTCGCGAAATTTTGATCCGTCAAGAAACATGGCTCTGGTGAATGGGGGCTACTTGCACTATACAGAAATGAAGAAATTCTTAAAAATTCTTCTTCTCTGAAATGGTTGGACAGATTTTGAAATAATTTCACAGAGATGTTCCTTGGGTGACCCTTTTCTAAAATTGTTTGCGAAATTTTGATTGGCCAAGAAACATGGCTCTAGTGAATGGGGGCTACTTGCACTATATGGAAATGAAGAAATTCTTGAAAATTCTTCTTCTCTGAAACCCGTGGTCAGATTTTAAAATAATCTGACAGAGATGTTCCTTGGGTGACCCTTTCCAAAAGCTGTACATATAATTTTGATCCGTCAAGAAACATGGCTCTTGTGATTGGGGGCTACTTGCACTATACGGACATGATGAAATTCTTTAAAATTCTCTCTTCGCTGAAACCCCTGGTCAGATTTTGAAATAATTTCAGAGAGATGTTCCTTGGGTGACCCTTTTCAAAACTTGTTCGTAAATTTTGATCCATCAAAAAACATGGCTTTCGTGGATGGGGGCTACTTGCTCTTATACAAAAATGAAGAATTCTTAAAAATTCTTCTTTTTGAAACTGATGGTCAGATTTCGAAATGACTTTTACAGGTGACCTTTTGAAAATTGCTTGGCAAAATTATAAATTTGGTTCCAATGTTTCAATACCTCAAAAAAAAAAAAAAAATAGACTATGGTCATCTCAAAAATTCAGGTGAGCGGTCCAGGGCCATCTTGGCCCTCTTGTTTATTGGATGCAGCCAGCTCTATCTGCAACGAATGAAATCGCTCATAGCATTTCATCGTTGATAAAAATAGAATAAGGTCTCTACCTTTCGAATAAAAAGTAAAACATGGAAACCCACGTGGATGTCTGCTTATCGCTTCGTGTATTCGTAAGCGGTTTGTTAAACGATATTTCTTTTGCTTTTAAAAACATGGTGTAAATGGGAGTAATAACCAGCATCCAATAGAGGGCGCATCGCAGGAATCTCGAAATCGGGCTCAATCAGCCAGGGGTAGAGTAACGTAGTGATCATAAACTTGGCTCGCGAAGATGCCCAACCGTACAATGACTTTATTAAACTGCGGAGTGTTACCATTCTAGTGTTTGTTTCTGATCATTAAACCCATGTAAAAATATTAGCCTTTACCAGAAGCGAAATTCCTTATTTCCCTGCAATTTTTCAAAACTTTTGTCATTCACGTCAAATCCAAATTAAGAAAATATTGGGTTTTTTGTTTATAAACCATTTGAAAGGGCTGATATCATTGCATGAATGTAGGAATGGGCAAGCAATGCATTGACGTGACTTTTTCGATTGACTATACCTTTTCTCCTTTAATTAAACACAGTCGGAAGAAAAAGAAAGTGTGAAGGATTTAAGGATTCAGTGCATCATGCATGCTTAACTCTTTACCAAACCACAAAATTTTACACTGTTTCAAGTTGAAAGCACTTACAGATGACAAATGTAACTCAAAAAATGAAATTTGTTTCCTGTAGGACAGAAAACATTGTGGGAAAAGGAGAAAATGCTGGTTACCAGCATTTTCTCCTTTTCCCTCAATGTTTTCAAATTGCTTCTATCTCAGGATCGTAGAAACCAGGGATTGTTTGGGAAAGGGTTAAAACGCATTCATCGTGAAGGGAGAGAAGTGATGCAATACGAGAAAGGTGTGGGGGGGGAGGTGCTCAGGCATGGGCGGATCCAGAAGGGGGGCCGGGGGTTCGGACCCTCCCCCCCCCCCCTGGAATTTTGAGAAAAATGTGGTTATCGGATTCGTGAAATGGTACTGGTTTGATACTGAACTGCATTTATGTAAAATACAAGCATAAATTTACAAAAAAAAGTTCTAAATGTGGAGACCTCCTCATGGTTAGAACTGGAAACGTTGACTTTCCTTGTAAACGGCTTACATCCACTGAAATCCGGAAATCAAAGTATCATTATAATAAGACGAGTGCTTTTTCGCTGGGACCCCCCCTCCCCCCCCCCCCCCCCCCCCACGAGAAAGATATCTTGATCCGCGCCTGTCAGGAATGCGAAGTGTAGAGGGCATTGTTACAGGTTTAGTAATGCTCTAATAACTACGTGCGTTATTGTATTCCCTCAATAGAATATGTAAAGGCCTCATAGATATTGCATCACCATGTTTACATTTTTGCCAATGTCAAACGTAGGTCACCTAGAGAGAGGTTTAACTCTTAACCACACTGTTTTAACGACCCGGAGGTAATAGCCTTTTTAAATCATTTTGGGAAAAGGAGAAAATGATGACAGTAATAAATTTCGAAAACAAATTTTAATTTGCAAAAAATTTGAATTGAGAATAAAGTTACCAAACTTCGGATTTAATATTGAATATAACAAAGTCGAGATTTCAGAATGAATTCGCAAAAGCCTGGATTTGAGAATGAATTAACAAAAGCCGGGATGTGAGAATGAATTAACAAAGTCGGGATTTGAGAAATATAGCAAAGTCAGTCAAGATTTCAGAATGAATTCGCAAAAGCCTGGATTTGAGAATGAATTAACAAAAGTCATGATGTGAGAATGAATTAACAAGGTCGGGATTTGAGAACGAATTTACAAAAGTCGGGATTTGAGAATGAATTTTACAAAGTCCGAATTTGAGAATAAGTTAGCAAAAATCGGGATTTGAGAATAACTTTAAACGAAATCGGAATTTGAGAATAATTTACCGAAGTCGGGATTTGAGAATGAACTTAACAATGTCTTGTTAGTCTTTTTGTGTCCGTATTCAATAACCGCGAAGCACATTCTGGGTAATTATCGATTCAGAAAGTACATGTAATACAACTTCTGCTAGGCCACACCATTGTAGAGAAGCCAATCAGATCTTGTGTTACTGTCAAATAAATCTTAAGAATAAGACTTAAGTCAGTACCAAACGACAAAAACTTTGGCTCGTCCACATCGAAAGCATTTGCAGACTACAGAATAAAAGTGAATGAAAATTTTGATATTGTTTTGTGAAGGGTAGAAAACATGGTGGGAAAAGGAGAAAATGCTGGTTACCAGCATTTTCTCCTTTTCCCACGATGTTTTCTATAGGCTTCTTTCTCAGGGTCGTCAAAAGTAGGGATTGTGTGGTAATGGGTTGAAATGTTTATCAGAATGGTCGATGATTCCGGTTCTTGGTGTCTCCGAGCTTTGACGAGCGTTCTAAAAGTTGTTCGACATCTTTTTAGTTAGCCCCATAAATTATATCGCAGTTCACCTAGAAATTTCCTAGGACGAGCATTGATAACTGTGGGAAAGGAATAACATTATTATTTGTACGGTCAGGTGGCAGGGGACTTGGAAACTTGTTCACGGCTGTGGTGAATCATGTCACCACCTCGCCGAACGTTTGTTAAAGGGCATTTTACCTGATTTTTGGGTTGAAAAATTAAGTGCGCTGACGAAGTAGAATTTCCCTTCTGAATTCCCCAATCCAATCAAAAGTGACGTCAGTAGGTAGTAATATTGGTAATATTACGTTCTATAACGTGCAGCTTGGTGCATAATCTTGATGTTAATCTTGATCGATGCGCCATTTTGGATGCTATATGTTTATAGTGTACTGTCGTCATGTCGAGGCTCCCGAAAGGGAAACTGCTTTTACGTTGGTTTTGCCTGTGTAAATGATATATATTTTCGGGGCATATTATCCAATCAGATCGCGAGAAATTTCTTTGCAGTACGATAAGTATAGATCTACCACCATTTTCTTCTTTTCTCAAAACATTTTGTACTCTTTCAGCAACAAATCCGCCATTTGTGTCACCACTAAAATGTGGTATGCATGTACATGTAATTTCAATAAGAACTGGTCTAAATTTCTGTCGGTCCGCTGCAGGTGAAGCACAGCCGTCCAGAACTTCTGTACCATCTGCCATCTATGTTTGTTAAGGAGGAAAAAAAAAAAAACGCTGACTGAATCAAGTTTTGTCCAACTGCCAACGTTTTGTGACCGCCCTTGGGTCAAGGTGTTTAACTGATTTTGATCTGGATTGTCAGGCTGACTTAAGAATGTAGTGACCATGCCAAATTGCTTCAATGAGCATTGAATGAAGTCAGGCTTCAAATTTACGAGCCGTTTTTACAAAGAAAACACAAAGTTTAGTTCACGAGGTGTCAATCTACCTTGAAAATACAATTGAATTTCTGTATAGGTCATTTGATTCAGATCGTTTGCCCTACTTGTATTGGACTGTATCCAGAAATGATGAAATACTGAAATATATCTGACCGGGCGATCATTTGTTCAATTTCAAAACATAACACAAGTCTGGCAGTTTGCCTTGTAGTCCGGTCTGTTAACTCGATTTTTTAGCAAAATGTTTACACTCCGGACGAAAGCAACAAATTTTGCATACAGTTAATAGACATAATTTCGAACCATTTGCGCCTGGTGTGCCCGATTTTAGTGGCCTAGTTCATTAATAACTGCCTATTATATATTCGGATAGACGTAGTGTCCGAATACTCTTCCTTCGTATTTTATCAGAACACATATATTAGTATCTCACAATGATTTGATCACTGAGGGTCGATCAAAACGCTTTCAAATTTAAGAGAACTTCATTTTTTCATCGAAAATTTGTTTTTTTTTATTTACTGTCTAGGTGGATTTTGGTTTATTTTCAGTAATATAGATATGAATAAATCCGAAGTGATACCCAGAATGGGCATTTTTAGTATTTTTTTTTTCACTTTTATATTAAGTTCCGAAATTTTTGAAAGGTCCAAAAAACCTAAAACGGCTGTGCCGGTAGTTTTATTAATCATCTTTTTCGAAGATATACAAAAGAAAGAAATGTCGTTTTATCAATCATTTGGTAGACTTCAGAGAGTAAAGCAGTACCATAAGCGCTATCTTCTGTCGGGCGTGTTGATAGAAGTTTAGTATGCAGACTGCATTAGCCCTTAGGCTGCCAAGCGCGACTTAATGATCTTTTGCAGACAATATAGACTAAGATCAGACAACGAAGAACGTGCAGTCTGATCCTAGATCATCTACACTGTCCGATACGGAGATATTCTTCCTCCAGATATTCCTCTGAAATTACATTTGGGATTTTACGATCGGCTTTAAGGTGTCATATAATTAGTAGGATAAGGTTTAATAATTTGAAAAACAAATCCCCCAGCCCATTCCGACAGAAATAAGTGCAGATATGCAGTTAAACTGGGACCGATTAAATCAGGATACATAATAATGCATTTGAAAACCAAAAAAAAAAGATGTTCGGGCAGAAAAATGCATCTTTTAGGTCCAGTAATTAGAACAGACTTATCCCCTGTAACAGATTTTAATCATTCCAAACCTTTACAAGTGATATCAATGTAAGGCTGAACGGGATTAACACTTAATTATGACACGTGTGTGTTAGTCGGTGCTCTGCTCGAACTTCTGTTTTTTCTAGAAGAAATGGTAGGTTTGAGATTTGAATTGAATTTTGTTATTACGATAGTTAATTAATAAGGTAGTTCAAACAGGAACATGACAACAATGCAACTATAGAGATCTTAAATATTATTTCAGTGTCAGGATTTTCGCCGTAAATTGAAAATGTATAATATCCCAGTTTTTGGTAAATAAACTGTCTCTGTCTATTTGCAGAATACTGGAACGATTAAAAAGAATTATTACTTTAATAGTTTAAATAAATCAAACCACCGACTCCTGGATTTCGAGCCAGTACGTTAAAAAACTTAGCCACGAAATTCGGCAAAGTTGATCAATCAGACATAAAAAAAGGAGAGGTCTATTGCAGTTATATTAATGTTATTTTTTTCCCTTTTCCTCAATTTCTTACAATACTGAATCTTCATCAACTCTTTACCAAACGAAAATTTGAGACTTGCCATAATTGCAAGCCTTTTGAATGTGACCTGAAAAAATGAGATTGTTTGTAAGAAGGATGGCAAATGGAAAAGGAGAAAAAGGTGGTTACCAGAACTTTATCACTTTTCTACAACATTTTTAAAAAACTGTATTTCTCAGGGTCGTGAAAAGCTTGTGTTATGCGGGATAGGGTTTTAAATAGTTACGGTGAATGTTTTCACCCGATGACGTCCATATACTTAGTATATGGGCGACGGACAAAAGTCCACTGGACAAAAGCCCACTGGGCAAAATCTCACTGCTAATTTTGACAGGGAGGACAAATGCCCACTGCTTATAAAAAGAAGTGTAAAAAAAAACAATTTTTCAATCATTTTTGTAGAAAAAACACAGAGATTTAATGATCAGAATGATCAAATTGCTTTTCTTTCTTCTCGATGTTTAATTCTCTGCAACATTTCCCATTCTTATAACAACCATGTGAAAGAAGAAGAAAATGCTGCTTATCAGCATTTTCTGCTTTTCACATAACGTTTTCTGCTTTTTGTAGAGACAAGTCACATAATATATACGAAACTTATTAATTCCATACATGATTAGAAATAAAAGTTCTATTGGGCTATTGTCCCAGTGGGTTTTTGTCCCAGTGGGCTTTTGTCCAGTGGGCTTTTGTTCCATTGGGTTTTTGTCCTATACTCAGCATATGGAGACGATAGAGTAAAGGTGGTTCAAATGGTTGTATTTGTCCTTGAAAAAGTAAAACATATTGTTGAAGCTGGAGAAAGATTGCTTTTTTTCCCCAATATTTCTCGCACACTTTGAAAATGCATTTTTCACAGATGTTTTTGAACTACTAGTATACATGTATATTGATTACTTTTTTTGCGGGGGGGTGGGGCGGTTTTGAGGTTGGGGATGTGAGACAAAAAACAGAAAGTGAGACAAGTCAGCACGTCTGCCCCCTTTTTTCCGGGTCGCCAAAACACGAAATACTTTGGTAAAAGGTTAAATAGCTGTCCAGTGTCTTCAGAGAGACATGGACAGTCCATTTACTGATATTACAGCACTATTATCAAACCGTTTTTGTTGCGTTTTCAGGCATGTTCCTATTGACGAATAACTTCATGCTATAGATCATGAGCAAAAGAAACGTGGCTTCAGATCAAATTTCAAACCTCCCATACCGTCTTCACAAAATATTTATTCAAACTTCATTTTGAGCATTTAAAGATGTGAAAAATGGGTAAAGAGTTAACTCGGTGTTCCTTTGATCTCGGTATCGCACTGCAGGGTGGGTGACCTTTTGAAGACTTGTAATGTACTGTCTTCTTACAGATTTACAAACATGTGTTACATTAAACTGACTCTTTTTTGAGATTTTGAATTATATATACACAGGTTACAGAGGATTCATTCTTAGTCTCTATATGCTCTTTATTTCAATACGATCTCTTAAAATGCATATTTTGTCTGTTTATGATTATTTTTTTACAAAAGCAATACCACGAAATATTACTAAATTATGTTAGAATTGATTTCCTCTAGATTTTTTGGTATGTCATTTTCTTTTCAGTTGTGAATTTGTCCAAATGTAAAGGGTTTGCAAACGGGACATACAGCATTTGTCCTTGAAAAAATGCTTTGGATAAAAAGAAAATATCCGTTATATCAAATGTAATCGGCAAATCGTCTATTGCATTGTATGCGGAAATCTGAAGGCAATTTGATTTGTCCTGCCGATCGACCAAATTTAAAGGAATCCTATACGCGAAATTCAGTCAGTTCTTTTTAAGTATGTAAAGTGCAAGCAAATGGCAGGCAAATGGACGGACAGATAAACACACATGTACGAAAGACATATAGAATATTCATAAAATCAATCCCTAAATCCAACAGTGCCTTTAAAATGGCAAAATACTTCTGAAACACCATTTTTTGTCGATCATACATTGTGACTAAACGGGAAACAACCAAATTACTGTTCTACATAGGAAGAGTATTCGGACGGTACAATTATCCGAATTTCAAATCGCAATAAAAATTGATCTAGGGCCTTAAAATCGGGCACACCCCTTTTTTTCGTTTTAGAAACGTATTGTTTACATCATATAAAATTTTCACACTTTCGTCCGGCGAGTAAACATTTTTGAGCTAACAGACCGGACTATTGGGAAAAAGATCTTTAGCTTCCTGACCTTATTCTGACTAGAGCAGCGAGCTTTCATCATCGCGTGCGTCGATGTGTGCCACAGAATCAATTCTGACATGGTCTTCTTTTGGAAATCTTTCGCGAAATTCGATTGCATAGACAAATCTGGATGCCATAACAACAAAGAGATGAATGAATGAACATATCGTCGGTTCACTTCAAAAACCTCGTAACTACAGCTTGTTTCAAGCTGTAGTTACGAGGTTTTTGAAGTAAACCGACGATATTTAAACAAATACATTTCGTATACAAACTTTCCACCGTATTACATAATCCATGCATAGGGGAACTCTATCGAGATTTTTGTGATTAATCTTGGTTGACCAGAGAACATGGCTGATGTGAAAGAGATTCTTTTCGAGAACAAGTCATTTAATTTATTAAGATTAAATGATGTTCTTCATTGCACACATTTAAAAATTTTCACTCTCTCTCGATTCTCTAAGTTGGGCATATTGAAATTATTGTCGTATCATAAAGTTTCGTGGATGGAAAATATTCACTTCACAAGACAATATTTATACTGATTTATGAGTCGTATTTCCTAGTTATACACAGTTGCGTTGAATATGAAACATGAAGCAAAGTTTGTACTATTCTGTTTTTGGGTTTCAAAACTTTCGTTGAAAATTGAATGGTAGATTTCACAAATAGTGCATTTTGATAGTAAATGAATTTCTGGCTCATTTGGGAATGAGATCACATCACACTACAGGCTTCCTATGAAATGATTTCTCTGTGTCAAATATGATTAATGTAACTATAAGAGAGTGTAGGCTAGCGATACGGGGCCGTCATGACCCTCTTGTTTGGCGAGGGTGGGGGACTGGAGGGAAGGGGGGGATAGCCTTAAGATCCATTTTCACAAGCGATTCTTAAAGAAAACAGTCATGTCCGTCTGGGTATAGGTCAGGAGTAAATTGATCTCAATACCAAACGACAAAATTTTAGGTTTGTCCAAACCGAAAGCATTTGCAGACGACGAAATAAATGTGACTGAAAATTTGAATTTTGTTTTGTGAAGGGTAGAAAACATTGTGGGAAAAGGAGAAAATGCTGGTTACCAGCATTTTCTCCTTTTCCCACATTGTTTTCTAAAGGCTTCTTTCTCAGGGTCGTCAAAAATAGGGATTGTGTGGTCATGGGTTACCTGCCTCGTGTCTTGGTGGTTTCGAGCTCTATACCCGACTGAGACTAACCTCCTTTCCTTCGATTTTTACCCTCTCATCTTTGACTCACGTGAAAAAAAAAATAGTAGCTTTGAAAACAATTGTGCAAGGACTGCTGTGAGAAAGCCAGGGAATACGCGTATAGATGCCAAGGGCGCCATGAAAAAAAAATTCTATCAGTTCTCAAGAATATCTATATAGATTTCAAAATAAGACAATTTTCTGATTGGAAAAGCCATGACAAAGACGGTGGCTGTTTTACATTGAATCTTGATGCCATTGATAAAAAAAAAAATCCGTTACTGTGAATTAAGAGAAAGTCTCGTTCGCGAATACCATATTAGGAATTTTAACCCATAGGTTGCTTAGCGCACCTCGGTGACCTTTTACGGACAAAGTAGATTCAAGATCAGACTGCACGTTCTGTGCAGTCTGATCTTGAATCTACGTTGTCCGATAAAGACTCATCTTTCTCCAAAAAAAAAATAGTTTGAAATAACAACATTCGGGCGTTACCATTGACTTTAACGTTTCCTTTGACTTACATAGTGGGTTAAAGATTGAATTCACGCTTTACTAAACAACAAAATTTTAGACAGGTCCAAATTGAAAGAACTTGCAGACAATATGATAAACATAACTCAAAAATTGAAATTTGTTTTCAGCGGGGTAGAAAACATTGTGGGAAAAGGAGAAAATGCTGGTTATCAGCATTTTCTTCTTTTCCCACTATGTTTTCAAAAGGCTTTTATTTCAGAGCCGTAAAAAGCTGGGATTGTTTGGTAAAGGGTTAAGGAACATTAACAGTGGGTTTTTTCGCTGGTCAATTTAATCATTTCTTTTAAAGGAAACGGAAGTGCAATGAATGAACAGTATGTCTTACCCTTTCCTGGAATAAGTTTGTTTTTCTCGCAGCTTACGAACTTCGCACTTTAATGAACCCAGTACTTAAAAACCCTTTAAACGCCGACAACAATGAAAACTTGTTCAAATCGAAAACATTAAAAAATTTTGCATACAGATGACTCATTAAAAGGTCTCGAATGTTTGGATTTGTCTTCTGTACATAGAAAAAAACATTGTGGGGAAAAAAAAAGAAATGCTTGTCACCAACATTTCTCTTTTTCCAACATGTTTTTATTCTTCTTTTCAAAAAGAAAAAAAAACTTCATTGGTGTTACCCTTAGGGTCGTAAATACACGATAATTATTTGGGTAAAGGGTTAACCTTCGCTTCTACATGCATTTTAGTAATTTTCATTTATTCTACTTTTTTTTATCGACCCTTTTCACTTGCTGTAAAACTAATTTTTTATTATCTTTGGCCTAAAAAATACCAAAACCTTTAAAATACTACTGTGAGGTAGTATTACTTGTTATATAATTAACCCATTACCACACAATCCCTACTTTTGATGACCCTGAGAAAGAAGCCTTTGGAAAACATTGTGGGAAAAGGAGAAAATGCTGGTTACCAGCATTTTCTCCTTTTCTCACAATGTTTTCTACCCTTCACAAAACAAAATTCAAATTTTTAGTCACTTTTATTTTGTCATTTGCAAATGCTTTTGATTTGGACAAACCTAAAATTTAGTCGTTTGGTAATGAGTTAACACGAAACTTTCAAAACCCACAAAACTTTACTCTTTCAAAGGTATTTTTGAGAGGATAGATACCTCTGTATCGGACAGTGCAGATCAAAGATCAGACTGCACGTTCTGTGCAGTCTGATCTTGATCTACACTGTCCGCAAAAAGGTCAGTTATTGGCGCCTATCAGCCATTAGGTTAAGACAGTGACGATTAAGGTAAGACTGCCCAAAACTCATAATCTGATCCCTGTTCTCCACTGTCCGATATTTTAACCTTTGCAAAACAATCCCGGATGTTAGCAACCACCAGAGAGACTGCCTTGTTATGAAAATATTGTGGAAAAAGGAAGAAATTGCTGGTGACCAGCAGTTTCTCGAACATCCACATCTTGTAGCTTTCTACGTATAAGTTCTTTAATACCGAAATTCTTTTTATTTTTGTCTGAAAGTCGTTTCAGTTTGGACAAGTTTTGGATTTTGTTATCTGGTTAAGAGTTAAAAGCGATACACCTTCAATAATACGTCAAATCCAAATAAAAAAATACGGGTTTTTTTTTTTTTAACCATTTGAAAGTGCTGATTTCATTGCATGAATATAGGGATGGGCAAGGCTTAAGCATTTGACGTGACTTTTTCGATTGACAATACCTGTTCTCCTTTAACATTTTTCTCTTTTTAAACATCAAGTGCGTGGGAATGATGTTTGCGTGCACAGCTGCATGTTAATATACTTACCTTTCCTCTGCCAAAATAATAGATCTAGTTTTGTTCAGTGAAAACGTCCTGGAACAAGACTTGGTCTTAAATAGTCTTAAAATTCCAGGGTTGCTATTCTCACTTTTTTCTCCTTTTCCCACAGTGTTTTCTATCCTTCCCAGAACAAATTTCTATTTTTCAGTTACCTTTATTTTGTCGTCTGCAAATGCTTTCAATTTGGACCACTCCAACATTTTCTCGTGTGGTAAACAGTTAATTCCTTTTTGCGGCAAATGTAGATCAAGACCAGACTTCACAGAGCGTGGGAAACGATGAATTTCTTCTGACGGTTCTCTTCTGGCCACAATGTTTTCGGAAGTTGTCAGCTGTTGGATGGGGACTCGTTGGCGGGTGGTGTTAAGTCAGTTTGCTGTTGTATGGGGACTCGTTGGCGGGTGGTGTTAAGTCAGTTTGCTGTTGTATGGGGACTCGTTGTCGACTGGTGTTAAGTCAGTTTGCTGCTGGATGGTTACTCGTTGGCGGGTGGTGTTAAGTCAGTTTGCTGTTGTAAGGGGACTCGTTGTCGGGTGGTGTTAAGTCAGTTTGCTGTTGGATGGGGACACGTTGGCGGGTGGTGTTAAGTCAGTTTGCTGTTGGATGGGGACTCGTTGGCGGGTGGTGTTAAGTCAGATTCAATTTTTCACACTGTTTTCTATCTTGTTTTGTGGTCAAAATAAGTCCATCCAAAGTTGAGTCGTTCATTTTTTTTTTGGCATAAAGGGTGAATATTTGAGATGTATTGAGTGTATTTCCAAAGGGTCGACCACAATACCACGTGGATCAATAACACGTGGAGGCTTGGCATATGGGCGAATTTGATTGGTCGATTGAGGCACGCCTTCGTGAAACTATTATAAGCAAGATGTTACATGTTTATAAGATCGATTTTGTCTATTCAAAATATTTGCCGTCTAAGAATGTGTTTTTCTTGCGAAGTTGTTCTGATAAACAGTCTTGTTCGTCATGGTTTTGTAAATAAAGCGAAATAAAAAAAAAACGAGAGATAGAAATAAATGTAATTTTTATTCAGCAAATAAATCTAAGCAGAAGAAACAGTAAGAAATTTGTTGAGAAAGAATGCCGCTGGACAAGAAGGTCAAGAAACGCGACAAGAAGGTCAAATTGCCGTCATGTAAAGCATAATTATGAGGTTTCTACGCGGCAGCTGTTTTACTTGTTTGTTTACATGTACCAAAATATATTGAAATTAAAAGCCAATAAACTATTTGAAAACATTGATGCTGACCTCTCCTGGTTTCTTTTATAAAGAACCCAATTTGTAATGTTAGCCTACAGGTAGAAAACAGTCCCGAGATGGTTGAATAGAAAACAGTACAGTGGAAGTGTAAACAATTCAACAATAAATATCCGGGTTACAAGTCGAAATGAACTTTTATTTAGAGTGCAAAAGGATCGTTTCGATTTTATTTGAAATACCACAAAACTTGAAACTACAGGATTTTGTCGAAGCTAAACAGATTTCGGCACTTATTCCAAAAATAGACCACAGAAAGGTAGACGACAGTGATTTTATCGAACATCCTAGGGTGTACACGAAATATTTCATCATCAAGTTCTCGCGGATCGATAATTAAAGGTGGTCGAGTATGGTTTAAGGTATTACCATCCTAACACTTTTAGTGCAAAATGGAATGAAATTTTTTATTAGTTGATAAACAAGAATTTATGCTGATATATTTTTGCACATTTCTAACCGATCAGAAATTCCTTTGATGTCAATCTTAAAATTATTTGTTGATATTTTTGTTAGTTTTCAAAAAAGGGAAGTAATTATTTCCTCCCTATGTAATGAGAATAGAGTGGCCCTAGATTTATAAATGATAATTCTAAGAAGACAAAAATGGAAAAAGTGGCTCTGTCAAAGTTGTACAACAATAGTCATTTTAAAACTGAAGCAGTCATTTTTTCTACTAGGAAAGACTTTGATAGACCATCACTATTTTTCGGTAATACTAAGATAAAGATAGTAGATGAACATAAACACTTAGGATTAACTTTGAGTAGTACAGGTCAATGGAAGGACCATATAAACAACAATTTAAAAGCAGCATCCAAAATATTACAGATCATGCGAAGACTCCAATTTACTCTTACACGGGCAGCACTAAATCAAATTTATTTATCTTATGTCAGACCGATTCTAGAGTACTCCTCGATAGTATGGGATGGTTGTTCAGTTATGTGTTCTGATTCAATAGAAAAGCTTCAAAATGAAGCAGCGCGTATCGTAACAGGTCTTACAAGATCAGTATCTCTTGAAAATCTGTATAAAGAATGTGGTTGGGAAACATTATCTTCTAGAAGGAAAAATGCAAAACTATGTTTCATGTATAAAGTATTTAATAATTTTGTTCCTGAATATATAGATGATCTTATACCTCCAGTGGTTGGCGATAGGTCTCAATACCAACTAAGAAACAGTCAAAATTATGAAAATGTACATGCAAGAACACGATTGTTTCAAAAGTCCTGTATTCCTTCATCAATTTCCCTTTGGAATAATCTAGAGCAAGAAATTAGAAATTGCACCACATTTGGTTCCTTTAAGTTAAAATTACGTAGCTTGTCAAAACCAGACAGAATACCTAGTATCTACCTTATTGGAAATAGACGATTATCTGTCATTCATGCTAGAATAAGAAATAACTGCAGTAATTTAAATAATGATCTTTTTAGGAATCACTTGATATTAAATCCGATCTGCGACTGCAGAAATGGCGTTGAGAATGCAGAACACTATTTTTTCCTATGTCGAAGGTATTCTGATATCAGAATCACGCTTTTTCAGTCAACAAGGGCTCTTCATCCTCTAAACATAAAGAAGCTATTATTTGGCGATGAAAACTTGAATGATGATGAAAACTGCCTATTATTTGAATCAGTTCATTTATATATTAAACAGTCGGGCCGTTTTGAGTAACCATAACATGTTCAATTAAAATACATACAGCCTTTTACTAAAATGGCAGGCATTCATCACAGAGCATCTCATCTAGTTTCAAATTCTTCCTTTTTCTTTACTTATTAGTTCTATTTCTATCTTACTTTTTTTTTTTTTCTATTTGTTCATTTTCCCTCTTTCTTTATCAATTTCTCCTTATTTCTGTCTTTGCTTTTTGTGTACATTTTCTTTTCTTTTTTTTTTCCTTCTTTATTTAGTTATTTACACTATTTCTTTATGTGCTTTGTTTCCATTATCTTTCAACTATTGTTAATTTGATTGTAGGGGAAGGGCCGAATCTAAGTTGTAAGAACTTGTGGCCCGACCCCATTCAGTTCATGAATAAAATATGTTTAAACTAAACTAAAACTAGTCATTTTCAATCATAGCAATTTTTTTAGGATATTATTATAGTGGAAATAGCTGCTTTCCATTAGAATGGTACTGCCTTAAGTCGAAACTTCTTTTGTGTATTTTTAGTTTCACGCCAGAAATTTTAAAAAAAGCATTGTGGGAATGTCAAGTGACTCTGATTTCTCATGTTGTCGGATGGTTTTCGACTAGAGCTGGGGTTTTATGAATGAACATTAAAATGCTTTGGGAGTATAAGAATGATATTTTTTTATTGTATTTTTGTAAAATTTTCATCCCGAAATCTGAATGGCCACCTTTAAGAATGGTTGGTGAATAGGCTACGTACCATAATCTCATATCTCAGAAAAAGAGGAGAAACCGACCGATAAAAAAGAAAAAGTTTCCACCTAGAACTGGTGAAACCAAGGACGTACATGTGTATCAGAGCTGTCGCCGTGATATGACTGAAATAATGTTGAAAGCGACGTAATCACCACTTAACCCTTTACCACACAACGGCAACTTTTGAAGATCCCGGGGTAGAAGCCTTTTGAAAACATTGTGAGAAAAGAAGAAAATGCTGGTTACTAGCATTTTCTTCTTTTCCCACAATGTTTTCTGACTTACCCAAATCAAATTTCGATTCCTCAGGCACATTTATTTTGTCGTCTGTAAATGCGTTCAATTTTGACCAGTCTACAAATTTTGTCGTTTGGTAAAGAGTTAATCAATTAAGCAAGGAAACAAATAGTCAAGCAAGCTAAACGACCAATCTGACCCCCAAACCCTGAAATTTTACCTTTCAACTCTTGATAATTAGGCAAAGTTTTATTCTTGTCCAAATTCGAAACACTTGCAGGCGACGAATCGTAAAAAAAGGCTCCAGTGGTGGGATTTGCCCTTGAAAGGATAGAAACATTGTGGAGAAGGGAGAAAATGCTGGTTACCAGCTGGTTACCACCATTTTTTCCTTCCCCATAATGTTTTCTAGAGCTGTTTTCCCCTCAGACTCGTATACACTCGGGTTCGCTCGGTAAAGGGTCTGGCGGAATTAACCGCACAGTTGAAAAAAATATATTTAGTGGTCTGGTAGTTTTGAGAATTTCACAAGAAATTTTACCTCATGGCAAAACGAAATTGAAATGGGCCCCGATTGAAACTTTTTCGAAATGCATAGAGAAAAAAGAAAAATCGCTCAATAGTTGGGCTGTATTGCGTACTGGTTTTGAGTCTTAGACTGTCGATATGTTGCAATCGACTTTCAGATTTCGGACTCAATGATTCTTTGAACTAACCCTAAAGTGATGCAATACCTGTATACTTAATCGTTGAAGAAACTCGACCATGAAGTAATATCTAACAATTTATGTAATGTAAATTTACCTTGTAAATTTACCCTGTAAAATTACAGCTTATCTTCCTTTAGTGAGATTTTTTTTTGTAAAATTGTCTTAAAAAACAGGCCTCGGTTTTAGTTTAGAGCTAAAAACTTCCGATTTATTTTCAAATGTTCCGAATAAAGAGTGTGATAAGAGAAGTGTTCGTTGAACTCAACATGGCGTATTGTATTGTATTGTATCGATATATTGTGGTAGATCTCGATATATAAGCAAGGGGGTTTTGAAAATGCTTCAGTATCTTTCGGGTTAGCTACAATCTATACGTACACGAATGGGAAACTTCATATTCAGAGCCAATGGTTCTAAAAGGAAAATACTGTGTTGGTTTCCGGGTGTGTTCTTTCTTTTTTGTTCCACAGAGCTCCAGATGAGAGGGAGAGAGTGATGGTATTCTAAATCAATTATTTCTCTTACAAACCCTATGTTGTGGGTACTCATTAGAATCGTCTCGATGAGACGATTCTAATGAGTACCCATAACATAGGGTTTAGTGGACAATAATTGATATTTTCAATTTTGAAATCGAAATCACTCCAGCTGTCTTAAGCTCTGGTTCCAGTTGCATTTGAAGTGGTACTTTTAGCACCGGAAGACCAACGCCGCGTTTTCTCGACAGAACCATTGAATATTAAGTTTCCTACCCGTGGGTACTTTTATATCTAGTATTTCACAGTGGAATAATCAGATATTATACTCACGTTTTTTAATTCTAGACGTATCATTTTTAAATATAAAACTGTATTTTTTAATAGAAATTTTAAATCGAATGAAAGGTGTTGGTTTTTTTCCCCCGATGCTTAGCGTTTAAGTTAAAATTATAAGTATTTGAAATGGAAGGATTATTGAATATGTAAAAAACAGGTATGTTGAAATTTGCTAGTTTTGCCGTCAATCTGTGAAAATATTAGACTATTTTTGCTTTTTTTCCGTGTCTGTATTTACACCCGGATGCAAACCATATAAAAGGACACAAGTGGCTTTTATAATTATGTACGATAAACGATAACAGGATTGAGCGTTTAATTACTTTTACATATAGCTATAAGTACCAACGTTACAACTGATAGTAAATATTATAACCTTGTAAAGAGAGTGACTAAGTGTTGATAAATCTTCAAAGTGAAAAATATAGACTGGTAAAGAAAGTGACTTACTATTGGTAAATCTTCAAAGTAAAAAATATAAACTGGTAAAGAAAGTGACTTACTACTGGTAAATCTTCAAAGTGAAAAATATAAACTGATAAAGAAAGTGACTTACTAGTCTATTGGTAAATCTTCAAAGTGAAAAATATAGACTGGTAAAGAAAGTGACTGTCTACTGGTATATCTTCAAAGTGAAAAATATAAACTGGTAAAGAAAGTGATTTACTTCTGGTAAATCTTCAAGGTGAAAAGTATAAACTAGTAAAGAAAGTGACTGCCTATTGGTATATCTTCAAAGTGAAATATAAACTGGTAACGAAAGTGACTTACTACTGGTAACTCTTCAAAGTGAAAATATAAACTGGTAAAGAACGTGACTTACTAGATCTACTGGTAAATCTTCAAAGTGAAAAATATAAACTTGTAAAGAAAGTGACTTACTATTGGTAAATCTTCAAAGTGAAAAATATAAACTGGTAAAGAAAGTGACTTACTATTGGTAAATCTTCAAAGTGAAAAATATAAACTGGTAAAGAAAGTGACTTACTATTGGTAAATCTTCAAAGTGAAAAATATAAACTGGTAAAGAACGTGACTGCCTACTGGTTATTAGTAAATCTTCAAAGAGAAAAATATAAACTTGTAAAGAAAGTGACTTACGACTGGTATATCTTTGAAGTTAGATATAAACTTGTAAAGAAAGTAGCCAACTATTGTTCCATCTTCGACGTGAAAATATAGACTACTTGTAAAGAAAGTTACCATATCGAAATTTACAATATTTTAAAGCAGTTATAAATAACATAGCGTTCTGATTGTCATTTCAAGTGGCATGGATTTGCCGAACGGAAAACACCGAGATTATTCAACACAACCTGTAAGTACCACAGCGTTATCTGTGCATGTTATATCCTTCGAAGATTCAACCTTTCTTATATGACGCATCACTCTCTCCAATATTGGGGAGATTGTAGTAATACGCGCTATAAAGTATCAATGGAGAAAAACAGCTTTTATCAATACGTTTCAGGAAAAACCAGGCATGTTTTAGCTCCAGATTTCTCTAAAATGCTGATCATAGCTGACTGAATCGCACCAGGTAGCGTTTTATTGAGAAAACGTTTATTTTAGTTTGAAATTCAAAGTAACGGTTGTCGCGTAGAAAAGTAGTCCAGTTCTGTACCCAGGACGAGTATTTGTAGATGATGCCGTCTAGCGGGAGATAATGGTACCACAGTAGACAGTTCATGTAGAATCTGCTAATTTCTTATCACTTCTCTTCTTTTTATCATCGAGACTTGTTTATGTCAGGATATCGAAAATCACGTTTTCGTTGACACGTTCAAAGATGCATCTGTACAGCCAGACAATAAACACGTCGATTTACTTCGAAAACCTCGTAACTACAGCTTGTTACAAGCTGTAGTTACGAGGTTTTCGAAGTAAACCGACGACATGCTGTTAAAACTGATAGTAGAATCTAGTCAGCTTTGTAAAATTTATAAAAAAAATTGATAATAGGTGTATTGGATAAGATTCTTCTTCGACCGCAAACAACCACAGCGATGTATTTGGTAGCTTCCGGAGACACAAATGCATTTTTTCATTGTTTCCAGCTAGATGGCATTTTACAAATAACTCTTCTATCTAATTTGGGCATCCTGGGTACACAAGACCGGACCACATTTCTACGTGACAACCGTTACTTTGAATTTCAAACTAAAGAATAAACGTTTACTCAATAAAACGCTACCTGGTGCGATTCATTCAGCTATGATCAGCAGTTTCGAGTCATCTGGAGCCAAAACAGGCCTGATTCTTCCTCAAACGTATTGATAAATGCCATTTTCTCCATTGCTACTTTACAGCGCGTATTATTACAGTCTCCCCGATATCGGAGAGAGTGATGCGTCATATTAGACAGGTCGAATCTTCGAACAATATGACATGCGCAGACAACGTGCATTTTCTCTCCGTCTAATATGTACAACCTTGAAAGCGTCAGGGGCAAGATTTAGCACAAAGAGTCAAAGATAAAGATAGAATTGAAAAAAAAAATGAAAAAAAAAAACACCGAGTAAGTGTGTTTCTCTAATTGTCTGGAAAGTTTTTTGGTGGAAAGTTATTTGTCCCATGAAAATTCAAGTTATATCACGCGAAGGCTCGAAAGTCCATATCGTCGATTTACTTCCGAAAACCTCGTTAACTACAGCTTGTTACAAGCTGTAGTTAACGAGGTTTTCGATGGTTGGTTGGTTGTATTGGGGTTTAACGCCACTTTAACAGCTAAGGTCACATCAGGGCGGTCGGTGACGCACATGTGTTTCCTGGCTTTCACACACCGGTACTTACACAACTTTCTTTCCAAAGCCACCGACTACTTTTCTCACATGCTTCAGCAGAGGTGAGAGGCGAAAATATACCGGATAGAAAGTTCTCCTGAACCGGGTATCGAACTCACAACCGCCAGACGAGGTTTTTGAAGTAAACCGACGATATATTGAGTTGAAAGAGTAGGTATGGAAGGATGAACTCATAGTCATAAATGATCATTTCGAGTTGCTACCACAGAGTCCCTTACAGATAAATGTTATGAAAACGTAACTCTTTATTTTATGAATCACGAAGATTTTTTTTTTTGTCCTGAAAAATGATAGGCTACTTAGTAGCTTAGTAATAATGAAATACAGTATTTAGTCATAACAAAAAGGGGATTTTTAATTTTCGAATCATGACAATTGGGTATTTGAATCGTGGCAAAGGGTATTTCTATTATCCGAGTCATAAATTCATTCCACCATCATGTAATAATAATTCAGAGCTCCCGATAGAGGGAGTGATTTTGATTTCAAAATCGAAAATATCAATTATTCTCCACTAAACCGTATGTTGTGGGTACTCATTAGAATCGTCTCATCGAGACGATTCTAATGAGTACCCACAACATAGGGTTTGTAAGAGAAATAATGGATTTAGATTACCATCACTCCCTATTATCTGGAGCTCTAAATTGTATCTACATACATTTTCCGGCTGCATAACCGTCTACCAACAAAGCCGGCTATAAGATTTAATTTGCGGACGCGGTTTCAGATCGAGATCGAACTGTACGCAACGTGCAGCAGTCTGATCTTGGCTCTACACTATCCTCTACTTCGTTTTTAGCTATGGCCTAAAATTTGGTCGAAATACGTTGTATAGTATTCTTCTACCTTCAAAAATTTTGTACTTTGCGACGAGCAAGGTGGATAGGTATCCCTCTAGCTTTTTCTTGGAGTCTATTAACCCATTACCACACAATCCCTGGTTTTTACGACCCTGAGATGAAAGCCTTTTGAAAACATTGTGGGAAAAGGAGAAACTGCTGGTAACCAGCATTTTCTCCTTTTCCCACAATGTTTTCCACCCTTCGCAAAACAAATTTCATTTCAGTCACTTTTATTTTGTTGTCTGCAAGTGCTTTCAGTTTGGACCAGTCCAAAATCTTGTCGTTTGGTAAAGAGTTAAGATAATTATAGTTTCTTATCCTTCATACATGTGTCGTTTTCATTCTGTGCTCTCGATTTTTCTCACTTTTCTGTTTACTGTCTATCTCTGAAATGAATATGGGTGAACCGCAACATGACTTGCTCCCGATAGACGAGAGTACCCGGATTAAGTACTACAAGACAGAAAGAAAGCACATCCTTACCGGACCCATGGCTGTTTTTACTTTCACAAGTCCTTGGATCAATTTCTACGACGGTTAACTAGTTTTGAAGAACACTTATCCGTCAATGTTACCGAATTTTCTCTCTTATAATTACTGTATCTGGTGCACCGGCGCACAACAATTAACAAAATATTATTGCAACTAGTTTCAAGTCGAAGATTCAACAAAAAGATGAGCAATCTGCAGCCTGCAGAAATGCCTGCATACCTTCGACATATTTCAGTCACATGACAATCATCCTATCTCCGCCCCCAGAGGGCGTTGCAGCTTGCAGAATTTGAAATCTGCCTGGTCGATGTCAGTCACATGACAAGAGGTCAATGGTCAACTGAATAATCAGGTAAGGCTCATCTGTTGCAAAACTTGTGGCTTGTTCTTATGCCGTCGTAAGTTCAAACATGACTCTCGCCCTAAGCAACTGATCTTGAATTCAAAGGATCTTCACCGTGAGACATTGAGGAAACCTCAGTTGGCTCTTACAAAAGTACCACTTGCATTCAGCCAGACGCCAGGAGCAGTCTTTATATTAACACAATCCGTCTCATACAGTTAGGCATTGGCGATACCTCTGACTTGCATCAGTATGAGCAAGTGTGGAAATGAAGTAACATTAAAATAATTGTCTGCCATGACACAGAGCCAAACCGTAAGACATTGGAAATATCTCTGCCCTGCATCAATACAAACAGGTGCAGGACTTACGTTACATTAATATCTTTGTGCCCTATCACAGAGCCAAACTGTTAGACAATAGAAATATCTCTGACTTACATCAATATGAGCAGGCGCTGGACTTACGTTACATTAATATCTCTGTCTGCCCTACACAGAGCCAAACTGTTAGACATTGGAAATATATCTGCCCCGCATCAACATGAGCCGGTGCTGGACCTACGTTACATTAATATCTTTGTCTGCCCTGACACAGAGCCAAACTGTTAGACATTGGAAATACTCTGCCCTGCATCAATATGAGCCGGTGCTGGACCTACGTTACATTAATATCTTTGTCTGCGCTGACACAGAGCAAAACTGTTAAACATTGAAAATATCTCTGGCCTGCATCAATATGAGCCGGTGCTGGACCTACGTTACATTAATATCTTTGTCTGCGCTGACACAGAGCAAAACTGTTAGACATTGGAAATATCTCTGCCCTGCATCAATATGAGCCAGTAAAGGACTTACGTTACATTGAAATCTTCATCTGCCCTGACACAGAGCTGAACTGTTAGACTTTGGAAATGTCTCTGTCTTGCATCAATATGAGCAGGAGCAGGACCTACGTTACATTTATATCTTTGTCTGCCCTGACACAGAGCCAAACTGTTAGACATTGGAAATATCTCTGCCCTGCATCAATATCAGCCGGTGCTGGACCTACGTTACATTAATATCTTTGTCTGCCCTGACACAGAGCCAAACTGTTAGACATTGGAAATATCTCTGCCCTGCATCAATATCAGCCGGTGCTGGACCTACGTTACATTAATATCTTTGTCTGCGCTGACACAGAGCAAAACTGTTAAACTTGGAAATATCTCTGCCCTGCATCAATATGAGCCGGTAAAGGACTTACGTTACATTTAAATCTTTTTCTGCCCTGACACAGAGCTGAACTGTTAGACTTTGGAAATATCTCTGTCTTGCATCAATATAAGCAGGTGCAGGACTTGCGTTACATTTATATCTTTGTCTGCCCTGACACAGAGCCAAACTGTTAGACATTGGAAATATCTCTACCCTGCATCAATATAAGCAGGTGCAGGACTTGCGTTACATTAATATCTCTGTCTGCCCTGACACAAAGCTGAGCTGTTAGACATTGGAAATATCTCTGTCTTGCATCAATATGAGCCAGTGCTGGACCTACGTTACATTTATATCTTTGGCTGCCCTGACACAGAACTAAACTGTTAGACTTTGGAAATATCTCTGTCTTGCATCAATATGAGCAGTAGCAGGACTATCGTTGCACTAATATTTTTGCCTGTCTGACACAGACTCACAGAGCTAAACTGTTAGACTTTGGAAATATGTCTGACCTGCATCAATATGAGCAGATGCGGGACTTACGTTACATTAATATCTTTGTCTGCCTGACACAGAGCTAAACTGTTAGACTTTGGAAATATCTCTGCCCTGCTTCAATATCAGTAGATGCAGGAACTACATAACACATCCTTCGTCTACATCTTTTCTTGTTGTTGTTGTTGATTTTGTTGTTGTACAGCCAAAGAGTCAATATTTGAAATGTTAAATGTCAATTTTATGAGCCTTGTTTCCAATCCGATATTTTTTCTCTTTTAATATGTGACCCGTCACGGAAAAAGGAACCATCTGCCGTGCATCAGTTACATGAGAACAGATCAACTATAGTGCTGGTCAGTTTAAGTTGATAGTTCAAAAATAATTGTATTACAAAGCAGAAAGGCCCCTTTTCATACACAAAATATCATAAAAGGGAAAAGTGTCAACCAGGTCAGAGTGCGCAATTCGCGCAGTCTGACCAGGGTTGACACTTTTCGCAGTTCCCAGAAGGTCCCTTTTTACGTGTCGGGTCACATACATTCTCGGGAAAGAAGGTGGTCTACAAAAATTATCGACCAACATCAGTCTGCGGAGTTTATTTGGTTAGAGAATCAACCTATTATCAGACATTCCCGATTTTTTTTTTAATATATCGTTGTAAACGTAGAGTATGCTGGTAAACAACATTTCTCTTTTCCCCACAATTTTTTGTACCCTTCCAAACACAAATGTGCAATTTCTAGTCACATTTCGGATCATATTCTTCGTCTACAGATCTTTTCAAATCGGACCAGCCTAAAACGTTGCTGTTTTGTAATGAGTTAGACCGTAATGTTATTTAACCCCTTACCCCATAATGCATTTCTATGGTATCTCTAATTGACCCTAAATAACAGCAAGGATGAAGCCATTTCTTATGTGTATATGACACCTTTTGACAGCACAAAAAACATTGTGGCAAAAGGTGAAATTGCTCGTCACAAGCAATTTCACCTTTTGCCACAATGTTTTCCAAAGGCTCCTACAAGCAGTGCGTAGAAATGAATATTTATGGAGTAAAGGGTTAAGAGGTTAACCCTTTACCAAACTACAAATTTTTTGACTCATCGAAAATCGAAAACTTTTGCAAACGATAAAATTGTAAAAATATGTGGCTAAGATTGTGAAATTCGTCTCTGAAACAGCACAAAACATTCTGGAGAAAATGCTCGTTACCAATATTCTTTGCCAAACTACAAAATTTTTGACTCATCGTAAATCAAAAACTTTTGCAAACGACAAAAATTGTGAAATATGTGGTTAAGATTGTGAAATTCGTCTCTGAAAGAGTACATAAAATTCTGGAGAAAATGCTTGTTACCAGTATTTTCTCCTTTTTCCACAATGTTTTCTAAAAGACTTCTTCGTCAGTGTTGTTGAAAATGGGAGGTGGGTCGTTGATCCTTATCCCGCTAAGTAATTAAACTCTTTACCACACAATCCCGACTTTTAACGGCCCTGAGAAAGAAAAGCTTTTGAAAACACTATGGGAAAAGGAGAAAATGCTGGTAACCAGCATTTTCTCCTTTTCCCACAATGTTTTCTACCGTTCCAAAATCAAATTTTCAATTTTTGAGTCGCGTTTATTTTTTGTCGTCTGCAAATGCTTCGAATTTGGACCATTCTCATATTTTGTCGTTTGGTAAAAATTCAATGACGCTTTCCAACTGATGATAAAACCTAAATTCTGTTATTTCAAAGGTGGTGGTTTTTTTTTTTTTTGAAAAGGGAGGGGGGCAAAGATATCTCGTAATCGGACTGTGCAGATTCAAGATCAGACTGCACGTTCAGTGCAGTCTGATCATGATCCACACTGTCCGCAAGAGGTCAGCGAGTCGCGCTTACCAGGGTTAATGGGCTGTTAGTCAAAAAACTTCGTCAGTCACAGAAGGTAACTGATGCAAGTCCCATGACGCCCCCTATCACGATCGTACTCGTGTTTTGTAGATTTTAGTACAAAGTGCAGAAATTGTGTTTTTACAGATCACAGTAGAGTCTCATGATCTCTACAAATGTCTTTAAGATATTTATCCTCTTAACCACACACTCTCGACTCTTAGCGACTCATAGGGGGTTAGCTTTTGAAAACATTGTGGGAAAAGGAGAAAATGCTGTGTCCAGCATTTTCTCCTTTTCCCACAATGTTTTCTTCCCTTTCAAAGACGCATTTCATGATTTGAATCGTAATTGAATGAGTCGTCTAGAAAACAATTCCACTTTTGACAAGTCTGAAATTTTGTCGTTTGGCGAAGAGATACTAGTAGATTAGCAACATCCACTGATCATTGCTGTGTTTAGATGATAGCGTAAAACAAGATCACGGACGAGCAGTCTGATCTGTATCTACACGCACCGTCACTCAGTGATTTGTCATTAAAATCCACATGGCATGCCAATTATTTTCGTTATGTTTTTGAGTTGGTCAACGTTATTTCTGTGGTCTGTCGGTTTTGACTAGAACGAGAGAGAGAAGAGAAAGAGGGTTGGGAAAAGAGATGGAAGCAGGGAGGGTGAGAAAGAGGGGGACAGAGGGAATGGGAAGAGCGGGAGAGAGAGAGAGAGAGAGAGTAGGAGGGGAAGATAGAGTTAGAGGGGGGAGACGGAGAGTAGGAGGGGGAGAGAGAAAGAGAGAGGAGGGTGAGAGAGAGGAGAATGAGATTAGGAGGGGGAGAGAGAGAGAGGGGCGAGACGAAGAGTAGGGGGGAGAGAAAGAGAGAGGAGGGTGAGAGAGAGAGAGAGAGAGAGAGAGAGAGATTTCTTGGAGGATTATCAGAGGATAAAAGGTGAACCGTGTAAATAAGAAGACACGCTTCATTTCATCGCGGATGTTCAGAAAATAATAGTTGAACCAAGTTTGGTGCGATTCAACATTTTGAAATATCCTCTTAAGCTTATTTGCAAGATCCTGTTTACATTACACCAGATGCAAATAAGCCATGCCCAATGAAAAAGGGGGCTTGTTGCATTTGCCAAAAAAATTGACTCAGGTCAGACTGCGCAATTCGCCTAGGCTGACCTGGGCCGAACCATGTTCTATATGGAGATTGTTCGGAACATTATTCTAAACCATATCGAAATGAAAGTACATTGTCATGTTGCCTGTCTTAGCTGTGTTAGTTCAAGAAATGATTAGCTGCTGAGAGAGAGTAGAGACGAGTCTACTATGCTCCTATTTATGGCATTCATTTCGTAAAAAAGACTATTGCAAATTTCGCCATGAAGAATTGTCCGTCTTTCAGCCATCTTGTATCACCTAGCAACCGTTCAGCAGGGGCGCTACACCTCGATTGGATTAGAACAGTCAGAACATGCTCTGAAGAACACGGTATAGTGTGCCGAAATACTCCACTGACCTAGAACATGTTCGGAGTGTTCGGAGTAGTGAAAGGAATACGCCCTATCTCTTCCATTACCTCATCTTTTCCCTTTCTATTCCTGTACTTCTCAGTCTATATTGCTGGTTACCAGCATTTCCTCCTTTTACCGCAATGTTTTCAAAAAGACTTTTTCCCCAGGGTCGTAAAAACAATGGATTGTTTGGTAAAGGCTTGGAATACGCTCAAAGTAAGGTTGTAATAAAATATGGCCCTTTCATCATGTCCCTGCGTGATTGTATGATAACAGACCTTTGCATGATGCGTGATTGGGTGATTATGAGTGTGATCAAGAGCTATCGCATCTTATTTATAGAATGAGTTGACACGGAATAGATATCATCTTTGACATATTTTGGAAAATATGCCTGCAAGTATATTTTGGTCTACTTTTCGAAGTACAAATTTCATAATCACGGGCTCTGATTCTGTCCGTTTCGGTCTATCATTCCGCTATCTCTCTCTCTTTCTCTCATCTATCTAGCTATCTATCTATCTATCTATCTATCTGTTTGTCTGCCTGTCTACCCATCTATCTATCTATCTATCTGTCTATCTATCTATATCTATCCATCTATCTGCCTGTCTACCCACCTATCTATCTATCTATCTATCTATCTATCTGTCTGCCTGTCTACCCACCTATCTATCTATCTATCTATCTATCTATCTATCTATCTGTCTGCCTGTCTACCCACCTATCTATCTATCTATCTATCTATCTATATCTATCTATCTATCTGCCTGTCTACCCACCTATCTATCTATCTATCTATTTATCTATCTATCTATCTTTCTGTCTGCCTGTCTACCCACCTATCTATCTATCTATCTATCTATCTATCTATCTATCTATCTATATCTATCTATCTGTCTGCCTGTCTACCCACCTATCTATCTATCTATCTATCTATCTATCTATCTATATCTATCTATCTATCTGCCTGTCTACCCACCTATCTGTCTGTCTGTCTGTCTATCCATTAATCCGACCGTCCGTCTTGCTGTCTGTCTATCCGTCAGCCTGCGTGTCCCACGTTTTACTATCGATCCATTTCTGTCGAAAACTTGATTGCCTCAGACTTGATTTGCTGCAATTCGCTATTTCTGGTACCAATTTTCAGCAATGGCATATAATAAGCAGAAAATACGAGAACAGTCTGCTGTAAAAATGGTATCTAAGATTATCAGAAATAAGTTATTTCTGATAATCTTAGATACCATTTTTACAGCAGACTGTTCTCGTATTTTCTGTCACAATTAATGATTCCATATCCAGACCCAGCTATCGGAAGTTTTCGGTGATACTCAGTTGTTCTCGTTGCAAGCTCGTAACTCATCTGTCGAATGCTTTCGGTAGTAGTCGGGTGTTATCGGTGCAGTGTTCGTCCTTGAAATGTCAACGAATCACCTTCAGACGACATTTTCATTTCTATTACAATGCTAAAGTCGAAGCGTTTTTCAATACTTCTCCGATCGATTTTCCGACTGAAACAGATTCATACGGTCCTATCGTACATGTCTACTTTAATGTTTGTTATAGTAAAAGAGAAGAGAAAAGAGAGAGAGAGAGAGAGAGAGAAATAACATTAGTGCCCTCTCTGTATCTCTGTCTGTCTGTCTCTCTCTCTCTCTCTAAATATATATATATATATGTTTGTGTGTGTGTGTGTGTTTGTCTGTCTGTCTTTCTCTCTCTCTCTGACCCTTCCCATCTTCGCGAGCCAAGGTGACGATCATTTCGTAGATCTTATGATCCAGATCTCCAAATAAGAGTGGGTGATGGTTTTCTAATGGACCATTATTTCTCTTTGAAACCCTATGATGTGGGTACTCGTTAGAATCGTCTCTATGAGACGATTCTAATGAGCACCCACAACATGGGGTTTAGTGGAGTATGATGAAATATTTTCAATTTTGCAATCAAAACCTCTCCCTCCATCTTGATCTCTGACTGATTTACGTAGTGATCGTCACCTTGGCCACCGAATATGTTTCCTGTCCCTCGTAAACTTATGCCAGTCTGCACGTAGTATCCGTTGTTTACGTTATATTTACTGAAACGCTAACAAAGGACTCTTTATTGTTTAAAGTGGGCTACCAAAAGCTTAGATGAGCTGAAGTAATCCAATTCAAACTCTTAAAATTACCAAACACGTTCGTATTTTTGCAGCCGTCAAGATGAAAGTTTTTGACAAACATCGTGAGAAATAAAATGTCGTTAAACAATACCGTTCCTTTCATAACCTTTTTAATACCCCTGCTAAACGAATGTTTTCGGGGATATACTGGAATCAGCTTGTCTGTCCCCTCCGTGTGTCCGTCCGTCCGTGTGTCCGTCTGTGTACAAAATACTAGTAATTTTGTGTCGCGAACTCCTCCTACAGTTTTCCTTCAATTGTATTGAAACTTTGCACATGTACTGATCATATATTGAAGATTTGCAAGACGCAATTTTCAAGTGTCAACTCTTCCTTGTTGAGGAATTATCTCCCCTTGAACTTGACACTTTTTTCTTTACATCCATCTGTATATGAAATACTACTAATTTTGTATCGCAAACTCCTCCTACTGATTTCCTTCAGTTGTATTGAAACTTTGCACATATATGGATCATATATTGAAGATTTGTAAGACACCATTTTCGGTGTCAACTCTTCCTGGTTGAGGAATTATCTCCCCTTTTACTTGACACTTTTTTTCTGTCAAAGTCCACTAGTTTACCCGTCCCATGAAAAAGATACTTTATTTGAACAATCGTTCAATTCTAAGTTTCAATAGCTCTGAGAAAGACAGCTTTCGAAAACATTGCGAGAAAAAGAGGAAATTCTGGTACCCAGATAATTATGCAGTTTTCTCCTTTTTGCTCAATGTTTTCTGATCTTTCAGAGACAAATCCAATCATCTAAACGGCATTTAAAAATTTTTTCGTCTGCAAATGCTTTCAATTTGCGTGACGTATATAAAACTTTGTTGTCGGGTATCATGGGTGTTAGAGCTAAATCTTCGTCTACAAATGCTTTCGACGTGAACAAGTCTAAGATTTTGTGGCGTGGTGTAGTTAAGTTAACCTTTTACCAGACGACAAATTTTAGACTGGTCCAAATTGAGAGCATGTGCAGACGACAAATTTAATGTGGCTCAAATGGTTGAATTTCTTTCTGAAAGATTAGAAAACATTTTGGGAAATAGAGAAAATGCTGGTAACCAGCATTTTCTCTATTTCCCGCAATCTTTTCAAAAGTCTAATTTCATAGTGTCGTTAAAAATTGAGAGGATATGGTAGGGACTTTTAACCCTTTCCCAAACAACGAATTTTGGACTCTTCCAAACCGAAAGAGTTCGCAGACAACTATTTTAGGTTTGGTGAAAATGGCAAAAAGTTCTCAAAAAGGGTAGAAAACAGTGTGGGAAAAGGAGAAATTGCTCGTTGCGAGCAATTTCTCCTTTTCCCACACTGTTTTCAAAAGACTTTTACTGCACACACGTAAAAACCAGGGCTTGTTTGGGAAAGGGTTAAACTTACTTTGTTGATGGAAACATCAGCAGTTGATTAGTAGAAATAGACAGAATAATGGATGCATCTATTTGAGATTTGATATGGTCAAAGCATACTCAATTCTTTTTTGACCACAAAGTTTTATATTTGTCGATACTTTAAGGATGTGCAGATGACAATTACATGCGGCTGAAATTAGGGTATTGTCTTAGACAGGTTAGAAAAAACACTGAATAGAAAAGAAAAAAAAAAAGCTGGTTACTAAACCCTTACCCCATAAGGCATTTCTATCATATCTCTAATTGACCCTGAATAACAGCAAGGATGAAGCCGTTCCTTTTGTGTATATGACACCTTTTGATAGTGTAGAAAACATTGTGGCAAAAGGTGAAATTGCTCGTCACAAGCAATTTCACCTTTTGCCACAATGTTTTCCAAAGGCTACTACAAGCAGTGCGTAGAAATGAGTATCTATGGAGTAAAGGGTTAAGTCATGTCACCTAATGATGATACACAGTTCTGTTATTATAACTATAATGGGAAGTAAGAAAGATAACTCTGTTTTATTGTGCATATAGTAGTAAGAGTTTTTTTCCTTCGTTTTAGCTGTTTTCTTGCGTTGTCTGCGCATGTCATATTCTTCGAAGATTCGACTGTCTTATATGACGCATCACCACTAGCCCCGAAAGCGGGCTGACTGTAACATTACGCTCCATAAAGTAGCAATGTTGAAAATAGCTTTTACGTATCAATACGTTTGAGGAGAAATGAGACCTGCTTTAGCAACAGATTTCTCTAAACTGGTGATCATAGTTGAGTGAATTGCATGAGGTAGCGTTTTATTGGGTAAACCTTTTTTTTTTTGTTTTGAATTCAAAGTAACGGTTGTCGCGTAGGAAAGTGGTTCGGTTCTGTACCCAGAATGCCCATATCAGATAGATGAGTATTTATAGAATGCCATCTAGCGGGAGATAATGGTTTTCTTGTGCATATAAGAGTTTTTTTCGCTTCGTTTTAGCTTCATTTACGGTTTAAGTTAAATTTATTCTTTACCACGCCATCACGTTATTTAACGACCTGATGGAAAAAGCTGTTTGAAAACATCGTGGAAAAGGAGAACATTTTGGTAACCTGCTTTTCTCCTTTTCCCATAATGTTTTCTTGCGTTTCAGTTTTGTGAGCGTTCTGTGCAGTCTGATCTTGATCTACACTTCCGCTAAAGGTCAATGATTCGCGCTAAGTAGTCTAAAGTTTAACCCTTTACCACAAAACAAGATTTTAGATTTGTCCGAATTGAAAGCATTTGCTGATGACAGTTTCAGTGTGGCACATATGAAATGATTTTTCTTTGAAAGGGCAGAAAACATTGTAGGAAAAGGAGAAAATGCTGGTAACAGCATTTTCTCCTTTTCCCACAATGCTTTCAAAAGCCATCTCTTTCAGGGGTGTTAAGAGTCGTCATTGTTAGGTAAAGGGTTAAGCCAGTTTTATTTTTCATTATTCATACTGACTGAAATTACAGAATGATAATGGCTTTTGCGCAGCCTTTAGGGTTAGGAATCAAGGGTGCCTCCATACACTAGCAGAACTCCAGATAGATAGGTTTGATTTCTAAATTGAAAATATCAAAAATTCTCCACTAAACCCTATACTGTGGGTACTCATTAGAATCGTCTTATCGAGACAATTCCAATGAGTACCCACAACATAGGGTTTGAAAGAGAAATAATGGATTTGGGATACCGTCACTGCCTCTTATCTGGAGGTGTGCACTATTTAACCCTTTCCCAAACAAGCCCTTGTTTTTACGTGTCTGCAGTACAAATCTTTTGAAAACACTGTGGGAAAAGGAGAAATTGCTCGTAACGAGCAATTTCTCCTTTTCCCCCAGTGTTTTCTACCCATTTAGAAAACTTTCTGCCATTTTTATCAAATTTGAAATTGTCGTCTGCAAACATTTCGAGTTTGGAGGAGTCTAAAATTTATCGTTTGGGAAAGGGTTAAAACGAAGCTCGTGACAAACATAAATGAGCCACGCTCTAGCAAAAGGGGGGCTTAATGCATTCTTCGTGAAACATGATGCAAACCCAAGTCATCAATATGGATCCATAAGAGATAATTTCTTGAATAGCCGACTTAATGATGAGATAGACAGGTCCTCTGACAAACCGAAAATTGACCGATGGCGAAAAGTTTCGGCCCAGGTCAGCCTGCGCGGATTGCGCAGGTTGACCTGGGCCGAAACTTTTCGCAGATGCATTAAGTCCCATTTTCACAGAACATGGGCTAGGTATAGGAACTTGGCCAGTTTATAGAAATGTTAAAGGTGGGTATTTAGATTTTACACCAAATTAAAAAATATATATATATGACTACAAACATGTTAATATTTTCCATAATGTCTTCTTCGGACGCTATGTTTGAAATTTCGTCTGTGTATTTCCGGTATGCTCATGTAAAAATAGATCGTGTTTCCCGTCGGTGTCGACCTGTACCGTAGTAAATCTCTAATTTCTCTTGATGTCGGATGGTTTTCGACCACTTGGGTTTTATGAATGAAAATTAAAAGGCTTTCGGAGTATGAGGCGGATTTATTTTTATATTTTTTTGTGAAATTTTCGTCCCAAAATCTGAGGGGCCACCTTTAAAGCGTATATTGAACAATTCGTATTTGTGATGAGATAGGCAACCTACATTCCGAAGCCAATTACTGCACTAGTGTATGCAAACGCACACTGCACTAGTGTATGCAAACGCACATGTACCCCTCAATACCAGGCCCGTCAGACAAACACGTTCACCGATCTTATTTTAAAATTTAAAATAAGTTTTTGAGAAATCCGATATCTTGGTTGCATATCCTACCGGCCGTAGAAAAAGAAAGTAATTCAAGCGTTTAGCCCTTTACTCCATAGATACTCATTTCTACGCATTGCTTGTAGGAGCCTTTGGAAAAAAATTGTGGCAAAAGGTGAAATTGCTCGTGACGAGCAATTTCACCTTTTGCCACAATGTTTTTCTATGCTATCGAAAGGTGTCATATACACGTAAGAAACAGCTTCATCCTTGCTGTTATTTAATTTCTACGCATTGCTTGTAGGAGCCTTTGGAAAACATTGTGGCAAAAGGTGAAATTGCTCGTGACGAGCAATTTCACCTTTTGCCACAATGTTTTCTATGCTATCGAAAGGTATCATATACACGTAAGAAACAGCTTCATCCTTGCTGTTATTTAAGGTCAATTAGAGATACCATAGAAATGCATTAAGCTCCCTTTTGTCAGAGCATGGCTCAAAAAGTTTACAAAATTGATTAGTACGATAATAATGGTTAAACTGGCATAAACTTAAGTAAATTAACCATTTACCATCACCATTAAAAGCATGAATCATTTTATTTAGTTTTTTTTTAGCTCACCTGAGCACAACGTGCTCAAGGGGAGCTTTTAGGATCAGCTGGGGTCCGTCGTGCGTCGTCCGACGTGCGTCGTCAACAATTCTTTAAATATCAACTCCTCCTAAACCGCTGGGCCAATTAATTTGGACCAAACTTGGCTGGCATGTTCATTGGGAATTCCTCTTTAAAAATTCGCAAGTTCACAGAATTTGATTCCGTTGAAAACTCTGGTTGCTATGGCAGCCAAATGGGATTTTTTAAGAAATTCTCTAAAAAAAATCTTCTTCTCTGAAACCGCTGGCAAGATTTTAAAATAATTTCACAGAGATGTTCCTTGTGTGACCCTTTTCAAAAAGTGTTTGCGAAATTTTGATCCGTTAAGAAACATGGCTCTGGTGAATGGGGGCTACTTGCACTATAGGGAAATGAAGAAATTCTTAGAAATTCTTCTTCTCTGGAACGGCCGGTCAGATGTTGAAATAATTTCACAGAGATGTTCCTTGGGTGACCCTTTTCAAAAAGCGTTCATAAAATTTTGATTAGTCAAGAAACATGGCTCTGGTGAATGGGGGCTACTTGCACTATACGGACATGAAGAAATTCTTGAAAATTATTCTTCTCTGAAACGGCTTGTTAGATTTTGAAACAATTTCACAGAAATGTTCCTTGAATAACTGTTTTCAAAAACTGTTAGCGAAATTTCGATAGGTCTAGAAACATGGCTCTGGTGAATGGGGGCTACTTGCACTGTACGAAAATTAAGAAACAGGTGACCTTTTGGAAATTCTTAGCAAAATAATGATTTTGTTTCCAATGTTTCAATACCTCAAAAAAAAAAATGGCTATGGTCCTCTCAAAAATTCAGGTGAGCGATCCAGGGCCATCTTGGCCCTCTTGTTTTATTATTATTATTTGAATTATTTCTGTAGCTTATCTGTATATATTTTTTGTTTATTTTGTTATTTAATTTAATTAATTATTTACAATTTCTTATATTTTTCACCAATTTTCAGAATGATATAGATAGCAAATTTGTAGGTATTATTTTGTAACATTCGTTACCTGTCTCTTTTTTCCCCTTTGCTTTAAACCCGTTACCACATAATCCCGTAGTTTCATGGACTCGGAGACAAATCCCACAACATGTATTTGTGTAACAATTATTCTCTGCGAAAAGGGGGCCAAGTTAATCCACATCCAAAAAAGAAATTTTTCCAAGAGAATGGCTCATAGTTTGTGGTCTTTAAGGGTCCGATGAATCACCGAAATATCACCAAAACACCGAAATACCAGCGAAACACCGAAATACGTACCCCAATTTTTTCGCTATTGAGTTTAGATTACTGATAAAAGGCCGAATTAACTGTCTTTTATCGTGATATTTGGCACAAAATTTTAGCCTTGACAGAATTGAAAACATTTCCAGACGACAATTTCAGTGCAATTTCTCTATGATAGGGTAGAAAATATTGCAGAAAAAGGAGAAAATGCTGGTTACCAGCATTTTCTCCTTTTCCCCACAATATTTTCAAAAGTATTCTTTCCCACGGTCGTTAATTTTTTTTCTTCTGTCATAATGTTTTAAACTTACCATCAATCAACAATAGTTCACTCAAATATCACGAAAAAGACAAATATTTCATACTGTTATCAGTTATCTAAACTCGATAGAAAAAAAATGGGGTATTTCGGTGTTTCGGTGGTATTTCGGTGATTCGTCGGACCCGTCTTTAACCCTTTACCAAACAATCGCTGGTCCTACGGCCCTGAGATAAAAGCCTCTTGCAAACATTGTGGGAAAAGGAGAAAATGCTGGTAACCAGCATTTTCTCCTTTTCCCGCATTATTTTCTGCTCTGCTGGAAACAAATTTCAATTGTTGAGTTGCCTTTATTTTGTCGTCTGCAAGTGCTTTCAATTGGGACCAGTCTAAAATGTTGTCGTTTGGTAAAGAGTTCAATGCTTTGGATTTGGTCGAGAAGAAAATTACGTTCTGTAATAAAAACTTCATTCCTTGCCTCACGACAGAATTTGAGACCAGTTCAACAACTGAAAGATGACGCACATTTTGGGATTTGTCTTAGATTGGTTAGAAAACATGAATGGAATTGGAGAAATTGCTATTTTTTCTGAGATTCTGAGAATATTTTCTACAAGTTTGTGTCTACACGGTCGTTTAAGGACCGGGGTCATGTGGTAACTGGTTTTAAACAGTGCAAACACCTCCAATCGAAGTCTCGGGAATGGACTTTCTTTACTCTTTACCTATGAAGCTGCTTTCATCTTAAGGTATTATGATATATGAACGAGTGAAAAAAAAAAAGGGAAATTCTCAGGCATAATTATGTAAATACGAAAATATTAAGTTCAAAAGAAAAGAGCAATAAGACAAGCCAAAAAAATCGACTCTAGATGCCAATTCTGGGCCGTCATTTGTATTATCTCTTTACCAAACGACAAGATTTTAGACCTGTCCAAATTGAAAGCATTTGCAGATGACCAAATCAACGTATTCAAAACTTGAAACTCGACTTTAGAAGAGAAGAAAACATTATGGGAAAAGGAGAAAATGCTGGTTAGCAGCATTTCTCCTTTTCCCACCATGTTTTCAGAAAGCTTCATCCTCTTGGTTATAAAAACCAGGGATGATTATTTGGTAGGGGTTAACAGGGTCCGTACTCACCAACCAATCATAAGAACATTCTCTGTATTATTGTCTAAAATTTCCCTTAGTTGAATGTCACACAACTTGTGATTGGTTAAATCATTTGGTCAAGCTAATCAGCTAAAAGTGTTGCTTTCACTATTTTTTAAAATTTTGTAGGACAAGACAAAGAATGTTTTTTAAGAAAGGCTGATGAACATGGACTCTGATGATACAGACGAAAGAATCTATTTATCTGTGGAATTCTTTGTGTCTGAGCTTATATATGTTCACGAACATCCTCTCACTTTGTTAGGCCTGTCTTATTTGCATTTATTAAAGGGAGGTTATTATGCTAAACATAAAATATGCATAAGGGACATAATTTATTACATTTCTGCACATGAATTAACCCATTACCACACAATCCCTACTTTTGACGCCCATGAGAAAGAAGCCTTTAGAAAACACTATGGGAAAAGGAGAAAATGCTGGTAACCAGCATTTTCTCCTTTTTCCACAGTGTTTTCTACCCTTCCGAGAACAAATTTCAATTTTTTAGTCACCTTTATTTTGTCGTCTGCAAATGCTTTCAATTTGGATAAACCTAAAATTTAGTCGTTTGGTAATGGGTTAAGTATTTGATAAGTATAAGTAAGTTACGCTCTTCTTTGTTTATTTAAAAATAAGAATATTCATGATAATCAAAAAGGGAAATTTAGGAATAAAGGTAAATCATAGGTTTGAGCGTGGAGGTATCTTGCCTGCTGATAATACCTGCTTTTGTACATTCGTGTCCTTTCATCCTGCCTTTGAATACAAGCTTGTGCTACATGCTGTAACCATAGTAACTATGATTACTATCAAAATTTCTCTTCTCATATACATATTTTAGATGCTAGTTTTTGTTCATTATAAATGTATTGCTCATTATATTATACATGTATGTATATTATTGCACTATATTGGCGTTTAATTCATATCAAGGTATTCTAAGATGTTTGAGAGTAAGATGGCAGTTTCAAAACTCTTACTGTGAAATGTTCATGCTGTGATTAGTGATAAAATAATAAAGTTATTTCAAATTTACCACTTTGCCCCGGGTATCATTTGCCACGATCTCTCCCTGCATAAACCCGATGATATAAATATTCACTGTGTAATTATTCTTTGCATAGAGATCAATTTTAGGTCAATTCGTTCGAGTAATACATATTATCATACTGCGAAGAAATTTCTCGTGATCTTATTGGATAATATGCCTTGAACATATACATCATGTACACTGGCAAATTTAACGTAAAAGCAGTTTCCCTTTTGGGAGCCCCGTATACATGACTACACTGTAAACGCAACATCCAAAATGGCGGCGTCGATCAAGATAATCAGCAAGAATATATGCCAAGCTGAATACTCACCAAAAGAATACCAGCCAAAAGCGAGGTGGCGACATGATTCGACACAGACGTGAACAAGTTTCCAAGTCCTCTGTCACCTGACCGCGCAACGAATTTATTATACTGCAAAGTTTTACCTTTTCAAAGCGTGTTAAGCGAAATTTCCCTTGTTTTATAGTCTCACATATCGAGTTTGCAGACGAAATGAAAATTCCCTTCTGAGTGACCCAATTCAATGAAAACTGGCGTCACTTGGAACTGACGTCCGACATGCAGTGTGGTTCATAAACGTGCAGTCTGGTGCTCGATCGACGCCGCGACTTTGGATGTTGTGTTACAAGTGTAGTTATGTATACGTGGCACCCAAAATGAAAACTGGTTTTACGTGGATTTTGCCAGTGTACATGGTGTATGTTCTGGGCATATTATCGAATCAGACCACGATTTTTTTTTTTTCAATTTAATAAATAAAAAGCTATGTTAAAGCCATGTCAATCTAGCACAGACAGGATGTGCTAGATTTAGACCAGGAAGTATAATATAATAGGGGTCATAATATAATTTACGATCACTGTTTAGACCATAGCGAAAGCTAGGGAATTAACCTTTTAGGGCTCTGGAACCGACTTAAAATGATTTTTGGGCATACAAACACTGATTAACGTGAGCCGCGGACACCATATGTTCTCGGTACACCAGATCGGATTTTCCACGGATGAACCGGAGGTGGTGTAAGTATTTTCATTTTTTATGGGCCTGATTAACCTAGATAGAAATGTCGATTTACAGCAATGTCAAGACGAATGATTGATCTGTTTACACACATACTAGGGAATAATAATACCATCATATAAGCGAGCTGTGGCTTTATGAGCAACTGGGGTTTTATTGTTTTGAAGTTTGTTGCCGATTTTTGGACAAAATCCCTTTACCATTGTTCATTTTACAAGTTTATATCATAAGATAAATGTATCCCCGAAAGGAACACAAAATTTCACTTAGAAATTTCCATCCAAAGCGAAGATATACGTTTTGAATGGCCCTGGGTAGAGGAAAATATGCTAACAAGACACCAATTTCATTTTCAGCGTATGTACATGGACACTAGATCAGAAAAAGTTTGCGGTAACTGGACACCAATCTTTAAATCATCAATATTTCTAAGATACTAAGATACGAAGAGAGGCAGAATTTCGTTAAAAAAGAGAAAGAAGGCCGCTGGACAAGAACCTGCAACTTGAAAACACGACAAGAAGGTGAAATTACCATCATGTAGAGCATATGAGGTTTCTATGCGGCGGCTTTTTTACTCGTATTTTACATGTACTGAAATATATTGAAATTGAAAGCCAACAAATTATTTGAAAACATTGATGCTGACTCTCCTGCTGACTCTCCTGGCTTCTTTTTTAAAGAAGCCAACTTGTATTTGTCAATGTTAATTTATGCAGTGGTTATTTTACTTTTGAGTTCTTCCAAGCAACATTGTATGTCGCATGCTTTTCATGACCCAGCAGTTCTCTTTCCCCGATTAAAAAGTGGCTTGTAACTGTATTCTTCCTAGTTCCTTACTAGCTCCAGAGGTATGTGTAACTGTAATTTAGCATTTCCATAGTTTTATGTCACCTGAAAAGATTTCGTGTAGTATACATAGTTACGTATGTGCTTCCTGGATATCACCCTAGGGTCTTCCCCAAGGACATACTCACGTGACCAGCAGCGCGGCCGGAATTCGAACTCGCAACTCTTGACACCTTTTGGATTACAAGTCCGACGCACACTAGTCAATGTATACGTTTGGTTGTCGCTTTTAGCTCGACTGTTTTGGGACAAAAAGCCAAGGTATTGTCATTACCCTGTCGTCGGTGTAGGCGTTGTTGGTGTTGTTGAAATATATGTTCACTAGCAAAAGAGCAATCCATTTTATCTAGAGAGATAACTCTAAATGCATTTTATAAGAATTATGCCCCTTTTTGGACTTAGATTTTTTATCGACTATCCAGCACACGACAGTCGAATGTTGGCACTCGTTTGCCGTGCTCTTGTTTACGATAAATTGCCAGTAGTACATACACTGGAAGAGTCGAGTTCTTTCGTTCTTGGTGGTATTAATACTTTCTTGCATAAAACTTGCATAAACCTGCCAAACTGTTTATATGGATTGTTTTTTTCTTCGAGGAAATTCTAAACTGCCGATTCATATAAGCATTTGGGTAATTATTAGAGTACCGATAAGGATGTTAAGTTGTGAAATTTCCTAGCACATTACGTACCTTTGAGCGATATAAATTTAACCTGATTCTGTTCCCTCTTTTTATCAATGCAGAAATCTTTAGTTGGTTCTAGAGCATCGAGAGGTAGTATCAAACTCAAAGTGAAAAATGTAAAAGTGAAAGAATGTCAGTAATCATTGCTGAGAAATTTCAAAAACAAACTCTCCTCTTTATCAGTACTCGAATCTTTACAAATATGTCTGTATGTGTTAGGCATTACCTTGAAGATAATTTTCATAGTTCCTTTGGCATGTAGCGTGTTCTACAAAAAAGTTTTAATACCATCAAGAATGAAAGAACTGAGCATTTTCGGTGTATGTACAAGCTTACGTCAAAGCCGGTGTAACGCAGAGAAATGACCCCCCTTACAAAATGACCCCCGGGTCATTTCTCGACGTAGAGGAATGACCCATGGGTCATTATTCTACGTCGAGAAATGACCCATGGGTCATTTCTCGACGTAGAGAAATGACCCATGGGTCATTATTCTACGTCGAGAAATGACCCGGGGGTCATTTTGTAATGGGGGTCATTTCTCTGCGTTACACCGGCAATCCAACGTATACGTTGGCCAGTGTGACCAATTCTTGCACTTAAAAGTAATGAACACGAGTTACAAATTCTTTGTATTACTTAATAGGTTTTTTTTTCTGTATGGACAATGTTTTTCTAAGCCATCTTTCATTTAAGCTCATTAATGCGTGGTTATGGGTTTATATGCCATTCACAAAACTGAAACGCTGCAAAAAAAAAAGGAACATGTCTTGCACCAACATTGGGGGCAATGACCGGTCAATCGTGATCAAGTATCGTAGGTCTACTTCGTAAATTGCCGTAATATTGCAAATATTTCAAGAAAAATCGTAAAAATGGACCTATGGCTCACAGCCATAATCAGAAAGCAAGTGCTACAAGTAATGAAATTGGGTTGAACATGCTCTTTATCAGGTAATGGACCGTAGTGACATAATGATTACAGAAATAGTCTTCGTATACAGTCCATGCATCGAGTTTCAGACAGAAATATTGATGATTTAAAGGTTGGTGTCCAGTTACCGCAAACTTTTTCTGATCTGGTGTCCATGTTCATACACTGAAAATGAAATTGGTGTCTTGTTAGCATATTTTCCCCTACCCAGGTCCATTAAAAAACGTACATGTATATCTTCGCTTTGGATGCACATTTCAAAGTGAAATTTTGTGTTCCTTTCAGGGATACATTTATCTTATTATACAAACTTGTAAAATGAACAATGGTAAGGGGATTTTGTCCAAAAATCGGCAACAAACTTCAAAACAATAAAACCCCAGTTGCTCATAAAGCCACAGCTCGCTTATATGATGGTATTATTATTCCCTAGTATGTGTGTAAACAGATCAATCGTTCGTCTTGACATTGCTGTAAATCAACATTTCTATCTAGGTTAATCAGGTCCATAAAAAATGAATATACTTACACCACCTCCGGTTCTTCCATGGAAAATCCGATCTGGTGTACCGAGAACACATGGTGTTTGTGGCTCACGTTGATCAGTGTGATACAGGCATGAAAAGATAAGTCTGTACAAGGATGGGTTAACTATATTTTAAAGCGAACCTGCCAACTGTGATCTTTTTAGTAACATTAAACAATCTGAAATAACAGCTTCTAAAATGTCTGTTTTTTAGGACTAAGTTTTTTGTTTGTCTATGTTGACACCAATAATTATACCTAACGACAAAATTTTAGACTCATCCAAATTCAAAGCAATTGCAGACAACAAAATTAATTTGACTCAAATATTGAAGTTTTAGTAGAATAGAAAACATTGTGGGAAAAGGAGAAAATGCTGATCACCAGCATTTTCGCCTTTTCCCACAATGTTTTCAAAAGGCTTCTTCCTCGGGGTCAGAACCACTTAAAAAAAAAAAAACAGGTAAACTCCTACAATGGATATCAAGCTTTTGAAATGTTCTCAGTGCTAATTTATAGCTTTTAGAATGATTTCCATGTTTTCATAATCCTTTTTTACAAGGAAGGCAGTTTATGAAAACATTGTGGAAAGGAAAATACTGGTAGTTGTCTTTGTCAACAATGTTTCGTAGCCTTCTCATTAAAACAGTTACAGCCTTTCAGGCACATTTACTTTCTTGTCTCTTAACTCTGTACCAAAACATTTCCTGATTTTCATGACACAATATCAGGATTTTTTGGTATAGCTACATGTAGGACAGTGTCATTTAACTTTATTAGCAGGTAAAAAATTAAAGATTAGATCTCCTTCATTAGATTTTGGTAGATCTACATTAGTTAAGTAATCAAAGCGTTGAGAACGCTGAAGTGGTATTTGTCAAGGAAACCCATTGCATGGAATCAATAGTTTGAAAGAAAAAGAGACATATTGTTCAAATATTGGCTTAAAAGCAAATTAATACCTTTTCGGTTGAAGGGAGAGTACTCATGTACCTTAAAACTATAATTTTGAAATACCTTTAGCCTTTTACATTTAATTTCCAACATAACAATCAATTACTGCGATCTATAAATATTCATGAACAATCAAATGAAGTAGCGCGCAATCATAGGACGAACAAGCCATGGAACGAATTGGTTTTGGAATGAAAAAGCCCAGGCTCAGTAGGCAAATTCGTATCATTGCGCCAGTAAAAGGCTATGAGCGAGAGAAGCTATTTTCAATCAAAAATAAGTATCTCAACGATCGATGGCCTCGCCCAATGTATTTTAAAATGCCATTTCAAATATCATATGTGTGTGCCACCGAAAAACTCATTTGCCTGAGAAAGAATGAGTTTAACTGGGTTTATTTCCTTTGGCTTTGCACAGAATAAGATACACGGTTGTCAAAATTCAATCTTGAACTCATAGTGGCATTGTCTTCGACAAATACCACAAAAATTCAACAAAAATTTACCAACTGTCTTTTTTCCTCCTAATAAAAGCACCCTCCCGGATAGTAGGGCCCCCCCCCCCTCCTCAAAAAAAGTGTAAATCATAATTACCTAATGTACATTGATTCATTAAAATGATAGTATTTGAAGAATTTGACAAATCTTTCCTCTAATTTGATTAATATTTCATCACAAATCACTAAAGCACAAAGAAATAAATGTAAGATAAATTTTGCAAATTGGGTACAAAATGAAGGCTCCCTAATCTATGTTTTGCATAGCTCCAAGGAGCTTTTTATGATTGTTATTCTTTCTCAGGGTCGTAAAAAATCTGGATTGTTTGAAAAAGAGTTAATACATATTTCTGTGACACATGACATAATACATAATTATATATATATTTTTTAATTTTGTATTTCTTGCATAATTTTTCAGCCTGAGCGAGAAGTGAAGTACACATTTTGGCTGTTTTTCAGCGTGTTTATCTGTGTGTTTGGAAACAGCTTCCTGTATGGGTACAATATAGGTGTAGTGAATTCGCCAGCTTCTGTAAGTAGCCCAAAATATTTGGTTTTTATCATGTTTTATCACATTTTCAACATTATTTCAGTGATATCACAGCACCTATCCATGCTTTAGTAGAGGTTCTGTTTACCTGTACAGTGTTTAATTAGTTTAAACATAGTTTAAACATATTTATTTTACATCGATTGAGAAACAAGTTCTGACAACTTATACTAATCTCTCTCGATTCTGCTTCCTGGGAACTACACCAGTACTCGCGCCGAATATGTGGGCCGATGAAAAATCCCAAAGTTGACACCCGCACCCGGGAATCGAACTCAGGACCTTATGGTTACGAGGCCGACGCTCTACCTCACGACCATAGACACCACAATGTGTACAGTTGCAAGTTATTAGCAAATTATTCATCGAAAGAAACTGGCACCTTTCCAAAAAAGGACATTATTGCAAAAAAAAAATCAGCAGTTTTTAATATTTTCAGGTGTGAATTAACCCTTTACTCCATAAGGCATTTCTATGGTATCTCTAATTGACCCTAAATAACAGCAAGGATGAAGCCATTTCTTTTGTGTATATGACACCTTTTGATAGTGTAGAAAACACTGTGGCAAAAGGTGAAATTGCTCGTCACGAGTATCTATGGAGTAAAGGGTTAAACTTTACTCTGAGTGCTGTTTTCCCTCTGTCATTTATACATTGGATCATATTTAGTCAAAACTAAATCATTCTGGTTTGTTTTCTCGATGCAGTTGATAAAGGTATTTTATGCCCAAGTGAACTACGGAAGGGATGGACAAGAAACGTACTACAAACACAGCACGGGTGGGCTGTACTTCAAGAACCCACCGAATAAAACTGTCAACAGTGCTAATGCTACCATTACAACCACAATAGCTGGTGTCATCAACAACACAGCACCGAATAATTCGAGCAACAATACTGATGAGGCTAACCTCGCTATTTCCAAAAAAGGTACATGTATATACAGTGGAATCTTGGTTCATATACACCAACCATTATGAACTCTTTATCATACAACAAAATATTAGACTCATCCAAATTCAAAGCATTTGCAACCAAAGATTTCAATGATGAAACGTTCCTTTCCCTGAGTACAAAATATTGTGGAAAAAGGAGAAAATGCTGGTTACCAGCATTTTCTCCTTTTCCCACAATATTTTCAAACGACTTATTCCTAAGGGTTTTGAAAAGTCGGCATTGTGAGGTAAAGTGTTTAGAATATTCCTAGTCTACAATTTCAAATGATGAAAGGTTCCTTCCCCTGAGTACAAAATATTGTGGGAAAAGGAGAAAACGCTGGTTACCAGCATTTTCTCCTTTTCCCACAATATTTTCAAAAGGCTTATTTCTAAGGGTCTTTAAAAGTTGGCATTGTGTACGGTAGATTATGGAAAAAAACACAACTGATGATTAGCTAACCTGTTAAATTGTGTTACTTCCAAATTCAAAAAATTTTTTGAGAGTTTAGCAAAGGAATATTCTTGCAAACAGTTGGTGAATAATGACCATCATAACTCAGTTCGGAAAGTACTGCACTTGAAATTAGGGCATCGGAGGTGCAAAGTCCTAGCCTGGAGTCCATTCTGATCGTTTTTTTCCTTTCATATAAGTGGACGTTGTGTTGTGTAAAATAAGGAGTAATAATTACGTAACTGATAAAATGATCTGTATATAGATTGTGAACGGAGACTGCAATAAGAAGTCATTAACCCATTACCCCATAAGGCATTTCTATGGTATCTCTAATTGACCCTAAATAAACAGCAAGGATGAAGCTGTTTCTTATGTGTATATGACACCTTTTGATAGTGTAAAAAACATTGTGGCAAAAGGTGAAATTGCTCGTCACGAGCAATTTCACCTTTTGCCAAAATGTTTTCCAAGGGGTTCTACAAGCTGTGTGTAGAAATGAGTATCTATGGAGTAAAGGGTTAAAACATTATTACGACCTGGAATGAGGCGACTGTAAGTGATTTCCCAGTTTGGCTTTTTTCTTTTAACCCTTTATCAAACAGTCTCTGGTTTGTATGACCCAGAGGAAGAAGCCGTCTGATAACATTGTGGGAAAAGGAGAAAATGCTGGCAACCAGCATTTTCTCCTTTTTCCACAATATTTTCTACTCTTCTATAGTCAAGTTCCAATTTTTGAGTTATATTTATTTTGTCATCTGCAAATGCTTCCAAACCCTGAGATAAAAGCTTCCAAAAACATTACAGGGAAAAAAAGAAAATGCTGGTAACCAGCATTTTCTTCTTTACCCGTAATGTTTTCTACCCTTTCCAAAACAAATTTTAATATTTAAGTTGCAATTATTTTGTTGTCTACAAATATTTTCAATTTGGAAATATAAATATCTAATTCTAGGTATAGAAGATGATAACAAGTTGGAGTTACTCTGGTCAGTAACTGTCGCCATCTTTGTTTTATTTGGTATGATAGGATCTTTTTCTTCTGGAAAAGTAGCTGATTATTTTGGAAGGTAAGTAAAATAATGCTTTCATACCCAGGGTCCATAGTAAACCAACAATTTGACATTCAATTTCTTGTTCTCCAAACTTTTCTAGATTTGAAAGTAACACAACCTCTGATTGGCTGAACCAAATGGATTTGCCAATCAGAAGTTGTGTGACTTTTAAATACTGGTATTGGACCAGAGGGGTGCGAGTTGAAATCCCCAGTGTAACCAAATTCTTTTCGGGAATTGATAATGGTCATTGCATGGGATTCATTCCTCTCTTGTTGGTGATGATTGTTTTGACTACGTTCTGTGCAAAAGCAGCCGGTAGCTTTGGAAGAATTATTGTACGTAGTACTGGTAAAATACCGGTAAACTTCAAGAGATAGGTGAACTAGGGGCTGCCATGTAACTCTTTACCACACAATCACGACTTTTAACACCCGGGTATAAGAAGCCTTTTGAAAACATTGTGGGAAAAGGAGAAAATGCTGGTGACCAATAAAAAAACATTATTTCAATTATGTTTAATTTGTCGTCTGCAAATGCATTCAAATTGGACCAGTCTAATTTTTTGTCGTTTTGTAAAGAGTTAATTGAATAAATTTTGCATGTAACTTTAAACATAAAGAAAAATAAAAAGGAAATTTTAATTTTTGGCATAAAAACTGAATAGCTCTATTTACCCTTTACCACACAATCCTGACTTTCGACGACCCTATGGAAGAAAACTTTAAAAAAATACATTGTGGGAGAAGGAGAAAAACCAGCATTTTCTCCTTTTCCCACAGTGTTTTCTATCCTTTCACAAAAAAATCTCACCATTTGAGCCATGATAGATTTAATCTCTACAAATGCTTTCATTGTGAATGAGTCAAAATTGTGTTGTGTGGTTAACCCTTTCCCAAACAATCCCTGGATTTTACGGGTCTTGAGTAATAGCCTTTTGAAAACATCGTGGGAAAAGGAGAAAATGCTGGTAACCAGCATTTTCTCCTTTTCCCACAATGTTTTCTACCCTATCATAGACAGAAATAATCTTTTTGGCAAGAGTTGAATTGTCGTCTGCAAATGCTTTCAATTCGGTCTAGTCCAAAAGTTCGTCGTTTGGGAAAGGGTTAAGGTTTAACAGTAGCTTGTACTTTAGCAGACCACAGTTTTATTTATGCTTTTTGGTAGCTTACCGAGAAATAATGGTGAAATATATAGAGGATATTTATTTCTTTTCAGTGAAAGATCAAAATTTTATTTCATTGAGTGAACACCATCGGTAAACATTTTCATGAGTGGCGCTGGCACAGCCAATCATGAAAATATTAACGATGGTGTTCACTTGATGAAATAACTTTTGATTTTTCACAGAAAAAAATAAATATCCTATATATATTTCATGCTTTTAAACCTTTCTGGGAGGAGCTTCATCAAAATCCAGTACAGTTCTTTTCCATAATTCCCCGCGGCGTACCCCTCCCGCATTGCAACGCAATACAGTATTACATCAAGTGCGAGAAATGTAAGGTAAATGATGTCATATTTCCATCTTGTTTGAGGCACGTGCAATTTACCTAAGCAACAAGAACATGAAAATCAGTATTTTCACTGTTCGTACCAGTGGAATATCGAAAAATATTTTCACAGCTATATCTAGATATCCTACCAGAAAACATGAAATAATTTTTTATATTTCATGGTTACATCCAGTAAAAATACTGATTTTTATATTCTAACTTTTCAATTGAAGGCTGAAATAGTTGTTCCTGCGCAATAGTTACCGAGGTAAAATGCGCGTGCCTCTCACCCAGATGGAAATATGACATAGTTTACCCTACATTTCTTGCACTTGATGTAATATTGCTATGCATTGCTGCGCGGAGAGGGTATGCCATGGGGAATAACCAAAAAGAACTGTACTCAGTTTTGATTTAACCCTTTCCCAAACGACAAACTTTTGGACTAGATAAAATTTAAAGCATTTGCAGACCACAATTCAACTGTTGCTGAAAAGATGATTTCTGTCTATGATAGGGTAGAAAACATTGTGGGAAAAGGAGAAAATGCTGGTTACCAGCATGTAACCAGCATTTTCTCCTTTTCCCACGATGTTTTCAAAACGCTACTATTCGAGACCCGTAAAAACCAGGGATTATTTGGGAAAGGGTTAAGTTCCCAAAAAAAAGGGTTCAAAGCATGAAATAAATATATTTTCTTTTTCAGTGAATGATCGAAATTTGTTTCATCTCGTGAATCTCATCAATAATATTTTCACTTGTGGCTGCCAATCATGAAAATATTACCAGTAATGTTCACTCGATGAAATAAATTTCGATCTTTCAAGGTAAAAAAACAAGTTATCATCTATATCTTTCGTTCCAGGAAAAAGGGTATGATTATCATCACATTCTTGATGTTCCTTGCGGCTGTGTTCGGTGGCATTCCCATTCTAGCAAAGTCGCCCGAGTGTCTCATCATCTCTCGGGCTTTCGTTGGGCTCCACTGTGGTGAGTAAAGCTTAGTATGACAGCGTCTTTTAACTCTTTACCACACAATCCAGACTTTTAACAACCCGAGGAAAGAAAACCTTTGGAAAAAATTGTGGGAACAGGAGAAAATGCTGCTAACCAGCATTTTCTCCTTTTCCCATAATGTTTTCTACCCTTCCCAAATCACTTTTCAATTTTTGATTCTCATTTATTTTTTTTGTCTGCAAATGCTTTCAATTTGGACAGGTCCAAAATTTTGTCGTTTGGTAAAGAGTTAAACGTTAGCTCATGCTGTACTCCAGTTATGGTCAAACTTTAACCTTGAACTCTTAACCCTTTCCCAAACAATCCCTGGTTTTTACGGGTCTGGAATAGAAGCCTTTTGAAAACATTGTGGGAAAAAAAGAAAATGCTGGTAACCAGCATTTTTTCCTTTTCTCACAATGTTTTCTACCCTAACATATAGAAAAATCATCTTTTTAGCAACTGTTAGTTTGTCATCTGCAAAATGCTTTGAATTTGGTCTGGTCCAAAATTTGCCGTTTGGTAAAGGGTTAAATACACAATCCTGATTTTAACCAACCTGATCTAAAAACTTTTCAAAAATATTGAGGGAAAGGAGAAAATGTCGTTAGCCAACATTTTCTTCTCTTTCCCACAATGTTTTCCTCCCTTTCAGTCATTCTTTGAGCTACTAGTATTAATTTGGTGGAGTATCAACATTTTTCATTTTGTAAAAAGTTAACTCATTGCCAAAGGACAAAATTTTAGGTTTGTCCTATTCAAAAGCATTTGCAGATGACAAAATGAAAGAGACAGAACATTTGAAATTTCTATCCTGAAGGGTAGAAAACACTGTGAGAAAAGGAGAAAATGCTGGTTACCAGCATTTTCTCCTTTTCCCACAATGTTTTCTAAAGGCTTCTTTCTCAGGTTCGTCAAAAGTAGGAACTGTGTGGTAATTGGTAAAAGGGCATTTCAAACATAATTTGCATTTGCAGGTACTTTAGATCAAGATCAAACTGCTGAAAAAAAGAGAAAAGAATATTGAATATTGAGAATATTGAACTCCGAAAGCATTATTTCTTCACTATGTTGTATGTACTGATGAGAAAATTCTACGTAGCATCTAAAAAATATTCACCTACCATTCTTTAACTCTTTACCACACAATCCCGACTTTTAACGACCCTGAAAAAGAAAGACTTTAGAAAACATTGTGGGAAAAGGAGAAAATGCTGGTAACCAGCATTTTCTCCTTTTCCCACAATGTTTTCTACCCTTTCAAAATAAAAATTCAATTTTTGATTCACATTTATTTTGTCATCTGCAACTGCTTTCAATTTGAACTAGTCCAAAATTTTGTCGTTTGGTAAAGAGTTAACTCTTTACCACACAACAAAACTGGTTCAAATTGAAAGCATTTGCAGATGACAAAATAAAGGTGACTAAAAAATAGAAATTTGTTCTGGGAAGGGTAGAAAACTCTGGGAAAAAGAGAAAATGCTGGTTACTAGCATTTTGCATTTTCTTTTTTTCCCATAGTGTTTTCAAAAGGCTTCTTTCTCAGGGGCATCAAAAGTAGGGATTGTGTGGTAATGGGTTAAAAACATCTTTGATTTTAATCTAAATTTCAAAGTTAAACAACCTCTGGTTTGACCAGTCAGAAGTTGTGATACTTTCATAAAGTCATAAAGTCATAAACCAAGACAATTCTCAAGGATGATTGATGAAAAGAGACCCAGGTGCAGGTGAAGAATTCAAGAAACATTAAAACCCGTAATTTGCATTCTTTACTACTATATTTGTCTCTGCAGCAATGGTGGATGAACCCATTACCGCACAATCCCTACCTTTGACAAATTTGAAAAAGAAGCCTGTAGAGAACAAACATGCATTCTCATCTTTGATTTTTCCGATGCACTTTCTGCTTTGTAGAGACACTTTTGACAACAGTAACCTTGAAATTGCAATTTTTTTGGTCATGTTTCTAGAGATAATGTGTTGGGCTTATTGGGTAATTTCTGAGCTTTTAATTTTAGAAATATTCTTCTTTCTGTCTTGGTTTATCATTCATTCTAACATGACAGTCGAATTCGGCTCTATAAACACAGTGCAAGGAAAGCGTGGTAAAATCTGCGACAATCCATACAGAGTGACGTCATTCTATATCGAGTGACGTCATTCAATGAGTGGGTTATTCAATGGAACATAATCTTCATCCGTGTGTTTACTCCAAGTTTGAACTTTTTTCCCTTCATTAAGAATTGGCCATGTTAGAATCAAAACCACAGTTGTGAGTTATGAGGCACAAAAAATAATCCACGAGGGTTTAATAGCCCAACTCTTAATCAAAGGAAAACAAGTTCATACTTGGGAGTTAAAACACCATTGCAGATTATATTCCATGAAATAACTTACCTACTTACTTTATACAGAATGATGTCACTCTATATAGGTGGTAAAAATGACACAATTTTTCACAGAGAGAGAACGGAAAACATTGTGGGAAATGGAGAAGATGCTGGTTACCAGCATTTTCTCCTTTTCTCACAATTTTTTCATAAGGCTGCTTTCTAATGGTCGTTTAAAGACAGGACTGTTTGGTAAAGAGTTAAAGTACTCTGTTTATCCTAATATTTGTATATCAAAGCTCCAGATAAGAGGGAGTAATTGTTTTCTAAATGGTTTATTTCTCTTCAAAACCCTATGTTGTGGGTACTCGTTAGAATCGTCTCACCGAGACGATTCTAATGAGTACCCACAACATAGGGTTTAGTGGAGAATAATCACTATTTCTAATTTTGAAATCCAAATCACTCCCTCTATCTGGAGCTCTGTATAATTATGTTATACTGTACCTTCTACAGGACTCAACACTAGTTTAGCGTCACTTTACTTAGCCGAAATCTCGCCAAAAAAGATTCGTGGTGCTATTGGGACTTGTCACCAACTCTTCATCACCATTGGCATCCTCTGGTCCATGATAATGGGTCTACCTGAACTGCTAGGTAAGAAATAGAGGATATTTGTGGGGTTTTTTTTGGTGAAAGATTGAAATTTATTTTATTGAATGGACACCATCGGTAATATTTTCACAAGTGGCGCAGCCACGAGTGAAAATATTACCGATGGTGTTCACGAGATGAAATAAATTTTGATCTTTCACCGAAAGAAATCAAATATCCTATTTATTTCAATATATATTAAAATATGCGTTTAACCCTTTCTGGGAGGAGCTTTATCAAAATCAGTACAGTTCTTTTCCGTTATTCCCCGTGGCATAGCCCTCCTGCATAGCAACGCATTACAATATTACGTCATGCACAAGAAATCTAGGGTAAATGACGTCATATCGTCATATTTCCCATCTGGTTGTCAGGCACGCGCAATTTACCTAGGCAGCAAGAACATGAAAATCGGTATTTTCACTGGTCGAAGAATATTTTCACTGCTGTTTCTCGATATCCTACCGGAAAGCATGAAATAAGTTTGAATCTCTCTTTTTGTCAACTCCTTCGACTCCTTGCATGCAGGGGACAAGTTTAAACCTTTTACCAAGTAATTCACCTAAATTTAAAGGATCCTGTCTGGGAAAGCTCTTGAAAACAGTGTGGGAAAAGGATAAAATGCTGGTATCCAGCATTTTCTTCTATCCCCACATGGTTTTCTAAGCTATGAGAAATTCAGTAATTTTTTTACACATTTAATTTTGTTGTCTGCTTTCAATATGAACCTGTCTAGAATTCTTAACTAACCCATTACCACACAATCCCTACTTTTGACACCCCTGAGAAAGACGCCTTTAGAAAACATTGTGGGAAAAGGAGAAAATGCTGGTAACCAGCATTTTCTCCTTTTCCTGCAATGTTTTCTACCCTTCACAAAACAAATTTCAAATTTTCAGTCACTTTTATTTTGTCATCCGCAAATGCTTTCGATTTGGACAAGACTAAAATATTGTCGTTCTAGTAATGAGTTAAGTAAAGTGTTAATTGCTTTTTGAAAGGTTGAGACCAGAGACCACTGCTCAAAATTTGCGCTCTGATCTTTGATCTGCACTTTTCAGCCAAACGTTAGACTTCTCATATTAAAAAAATTTTCAGATGACAACTTGTGAGTCAAAGTTTTGAACGCTGTTAACTCTATACCACACAGTCCCGACTTTTAACGACCCCAAGAAAGATAGTTTTTGAAAACATTGTAGGAAAAGGAGAAAATGCTGGTAACCAGCATTTTCTCCTTTTCCCAAAATGTTTTAGCCTTCTCAAATCAAATTACAATTTTTGATTCACATTTAATTTGTCGTCTGCAAATGCTTTCAATTTGGACTAATCCAAATTTTTGTCGTTTGGTGAAGAGTTAACCCTTTCCCAAACAATCCCTGGTTTTTACGACCCCGAGACAGAAGATATTTGAAAACATTGTGGGAAAAGGAGAAAATGCTGATAACCAGCATTTTCTCCTTTTCCCAGAATGTTTTCTACCCTGCTGGAAACAAATTTCAATTTTTGAGTTAAGTTTATTTTGTCATCTGCAAGTGCTTTCAATTTCGGCCAGTCTGAAATTTTGTTGTTTGGTAAAGAGTTAAACAGACTGTCCCGTGTATCACACAACGATATTTTAGATCTGTCCATATCAAAAACATTTGCGAATGGCAATTAAATGTTGCTCAAACAAGAGCAGTTGTTTCTGGTGGTATCAAAATTTAAACTTGAGCAAAAATTCAAAGCATTAATTCTTTACCACAAAGGAAGCCTTTTGAAAACATTGTGGGAAAAGGAGAAAATGCTGGTAACCAGCGTTTTCTCCTTTTCCCACATTGTTCTCAAAAGACTTCTTTCTCAGGTTCATTAAAATTTGGGATTGTGTGGTAAATGGTTAAACAACCCTGATGAAAGAGGCTTTTGAAAACTTTGTGGGAAAAGGACAAAATATTGGTACTTAGCATTTTATCCTATTCTTAAATGTTTTTCACCCTTTTTCAAAACTATATCCATCATTTTGTTTATTTGCTTTGAATAAGGTCTCTGCAATTGTTTCTAATTGGAAAAGGCTGAAATTTTTCTGTATGGTAACTTTAGAGTTGTTATCTGCATTGTTTACTTTTTACAATTACTGGGCCTCTAACTGTGCCCTGTTCGCAGATTCCTGCCTTCTTCTCACCTCACAAATCAGGGTTTATATTTTTCAGGTAGCTGGAATAACTGGCCAATCCTGTTTGCTTTCAATGCCGTCCCCGCCCTTACTTGTCTCTTATTGATGCCGATTTGCCCAGAGAGCCCAAGGTATCTTCTTATAAAGAAAAATGATGAAGATGGAGCCAGGAAAGGTGACCTAACTTTGAGTATTTTTCACAACCCCATTTTTATTAGCTCTACTGGCTGAAAGTCAGCAGCACTTACATGTACATGTATGTCATGGTGAGGTTTTCCTTGTCCGTCGATTCGATGACTTAGTATTGTTTTCTCTACAAAGTCCACATTATTTGCCAAATTTCTTTTGTGTGGTACAAGGCATACTGAAACCATCTCAAATTTGGCTTTATTCCAAACATTTAGTTTTGAGGAATTGCACTTTATTATTTTCATTTGTTTGTTAACCCTTTCCCAATAGACAAACTTTTGGACTAGACTAAATTGAAAGCATTTGCAGATGACAATTCAACTCTTGTTGAAAGGATGATTTCTGTCTATGATAGGGTAGAAAACATTGTGGGAAAAGGAGAAAATGCTGGTTACCAGCATTTTCTCCTTCTCCCACAATGTTTTTAAAAGGCTACTATTCCAGACCTGTAAAAACCAGGGACTCTTTTGGAAAGGGTTAAATTGACCATACCAACTTATGCAGTCTTAGTTGGTTTAAGCCCAGTTGCAAGAACACATTTTTGTGTTTTTTAGCTCACCTGAGCACAACGTGCTCAGGGGGAGCTATTGTGACCGGTCATCGTCCGGCGTCCGTCCGTCCGTCCGGACGTCCGTCTAGCCGTCCGTCCATCTGTCCGTCCGTTAACAATTTCTTTAAAAATCTTCTCCTCCAAAACCAGAAGGCCAGTCTTGATAAAACTTGGCAGGAATGTTCCTTGGGTGAAGCTCTACAAAAATTGTTAAAAGAATTTAATTCCAACAAAAACTCTGGTTGCCATGGCAACAAAATGGCTGAAAATGGAAAAAATCTTTAAAAATCTTCTTGTGACAAACCATAAGGCCGGGAGCATTCATATTTTGTGTAAAGCATCATTGGGTGACCCTTTACCAAAATTGTTAAAATTATTCCCCTGGGGTCATATTTGGGCTTTGCCCGGGCGCACCCTATTTTGCATAGAAACAAAGAAGGAAAGCTTTAAAAAATCTTTTTCTGACAAGCCATAATGGCTAGAGCATTCATATTTGGTATGTAGCATTATCTGATGATCCTCTACCAAAAGTGTTAAAATTATTCCTCTGCTGTCATATTTGGGCTCTGCCCGGGCGCACCCTATTTCAAAATCTTTAAAAATCTTCTTGTGACAAAACATAAGGTTGGGAGCATTCATATTTTGTTTGAAAAATCATTGGGTGACCCCTTACCAAAATTGTTAAAATCATTCCCATGGGGTCATATTTGGGCTTTGCCAGGGCGCACTCTATTTTACATAGAAATTTAGAAGGAAATCTTTAAAACTTCTTCTGATGACAAATCATAATGGCTAGAACATTCCTATTTAGTGTGTAGCATTAACTGATGATCTTCTACCAAAATTGTTGAAATTATCCTTCTGTGGTCATATTTGGGCTCTGCCCGGGTGCACCCTATTTTACAATCTTTAAAAATCTTTTTGTGACAAACCATAAGGCGGAGGGCGTTCATATCTTGTTTGAAGCATTATTGGGTGACCCCTTACCAAAATTGTTAAAATTATTCCGCTTGGGTCATATTTGGGCCTTGCCCGGGCACACCCTATTTTACATAGAAACAAAGAAGGAAACGTTTAATCTTTTTCTGACAAACCGTAATGGCTAGAGCATTCATATTTGCTATGTAGCAAAATCTGATAATCTTCTACCAAAATTGCTAGAATTATCCCTCTGCGGTCATATTTGGGCTCTGCCCGGGCGCACCCTATTTTACATAGAAACAAAGAAGGAAATCTTTTAAAAATCTACTTGTGACAAACCATAGAGGCTAGAGCATTCATATTTTGCATGTAGCATCATCTAGTGACCCTTTATAAAAATAATTAAAATTATCTCCTTTGGGTCATATTTTGGCTCTGTGCCCTGGTGCACACTATTTCACATGGAATCATAGAAGGAAATTTTTAAAATCAGTTCCATCTAAAAAGGAGCTAAAAAGGAGAAATTGTTTGTAACAAGCAATTTCTCCTTTCTCACAATCTTTTCTACCATAAAGATCACTTATTTTTCATTTTAGATACATTTTAAAATGTCGTCTGCAATTTGTTTCAATTTGGAACGGTCTAAAATTTTGTCGTCTGGTAATGGCTAAACTACAAGTCAAAAAGGGAACAAAACACTATGAAGAGAAAAATTGATGATAAGCAGCAGCTTTTAGCTCCACTGGCCAAAGACAAAGAAGAAAATCTGTAAACATATTTTTGTGACAAACCCCAGGGTATGCCTTATTTGAAAAGAATTAATAGCCTGCCCTTGATAAACCATATAAGTTACAAATATACTCAGGTGAGCGATATAGGACCATCATGGTCCTCTTGTTTATAATTTTGCATCATGAATTCATAATGTATGTTAGCATATAAGCAAAATCACTGCCAGTAGAGCAATTTCAGGCACTCAAGGGCCTCTATCTTTTTTTTTTATATATTTTCAATAGCGTGAGTTTTAGGCTCTAAAAAATATCCTAGAAAAAAATTCAAGACTTCACCTGACAATAGTATTTGTCGTCTGCAATTGCTTTCAATTTCTGAAACTCTAGAATTTTGTCATTCGGTATTGTAATAAATAATAATCAGAATTTGTCAGCCCAAGTCTAGTGACAGAATTAGTAGTGTACAAGGCTTAAGACCAGGAAGTCACAGGTTTAGATCTTCAGCTTGTTGTATTCCTTTCAGAGGATTTATGAAATTCAATCTAAAAGGGTATCTCTCTTCTCAGTGCTGACGAACACTGTACCAAACAACGAAATTTTGGACTAACCTAAATTGAAAGCATTTGAAGACAACAAAATAATTGTGAACCAAAAATTGAAATTTGTTTTAGGAAGGGAAGAAAGCATTGTGGGAAAAGGAGTAAAATGCTAGTTACCAGCATTTTCTCCTTTTCCCACAATGTTTTCTCAAGGCTTCTTTCTCAGGGTCGTCAGAGGTAGGGATTGTGTGGTAATGGGTTAAGTTGTTACCTACCAATTATTGGTGTTTGGTATCGGTAACCGTTTACCAAACAATCCCTGGTTTTTACGACCCAGAGGAAGAAGTTTACTGAAACATTGTTGGGAAAAGGAGACAATGCTGGTAACCAGCATTGTCTCCTTTTCCCACAATGTTTTCTGCCCCGCTGGAAATAAATTTCAATTTTTGAGTTGTGTTTATTTTGTAGCTTGCAAGTTCTTTCAACTTGGACCAGTCTTAAATTTTGTCGTTTGGGATAGGGTTAAACACCATAAAAATTAACAAACAAAAAAACTATTTTTTCAGCTCTCAAAAATCTGCTTGGATATGATGATGTAGAAACCGAACTAGAAGAGATGCGTGTCGAAGCGAGGAAGGCCTCGTCAGTCGAGTCCTTTTCTCTGAGGAAGTTGTTGACTACCCCAGAGCTGAAACTTCCGATAATCATTGCGACTGTCTTGCAAATTTCACAACAGTTGTCTGGTATAAATGCGGTAAGTTTTATAAACTAATTTTTTAATCTGTACCAAATGACAAAATTTCGAACTTGTCTTAACTGAAAGCATGTACAAATGACAAATTAATTCTTTATCAAACAGTCCCTGGTTTTTACAACCCTTAATTAGAAGCCTTTTGAAAACATAGTGGGAAAAGGAGAAAATGCTGGTGACCACCATTTTCTGCTTTCCCACAATGTTTTCTAACCTGATGAAAACAAATTTCAATTTTTGAGGTATATTTATTTTGTCATTTTGTCATCTGCAAGTGCTTTCAATTTTGACTGGTCTAAAATTTTGTTGTTTGGTAAAGAGTTAACTCATTACCAAAGGACAATATTTTAGGCTTGACCAAATTGAAAGCATTTCCAGACGGCAAAATAAATGTGAATGAAAATTTGAAATTTGTTTTGTGAAGAGTAGAAAACATTGTGGGAAAGGAGAAAATGCTGGTTACCAGCATTTTCTCCTTTTCCTACAATGTTTTCTAAAGGCTTTTTTTCTCAAGGTCGTCAAAAATAGGGAATGGGTGGTAATGGGTTAAAGGGGTCATACTGGTGAGATTTGGATCAGAAAAGGGGAAAAAACATTGTGAGACATAGGAGAAAATGCTGGTTTTACAGTCTTTTCCCCTTGTTAGCTCACCTGAGCACAACGTGCTCAAGGGGAGCTTTTAGGATCACCCGGTGTCCGTCGTGTGTCGTGCATCGTCCGTCGTCAACAATTCTTTAAACATCAACTCCTCCTAAACCACCGGGCCAATTTGGACCAAACTTGGGTGGAATGTTCCTTGGGAGGTCCTCTTTAGCAATTGTTCACAGAATTTGATTCCATCAAAAACTCTGGTTGCTATGGCAACGAAATGGAATTTTTTAGGAAATTCTTTAAATATCTTCTTCTCTGAAACAGTTGGCCAGATTTTAAAATATTTTCACAGAGATTTTCTTTGGGTGACCCTTTTCAAAAATTGTTCGCGAAATTTTGATCCGTCAAGAAACATGGCTCTGGTGAATGGGGGCTTCTTGCACTATACAGAAATGAAGGAATTCTTAAAAATTCTTCTTCTCTGAAACCGCTGGCCAGATTTTAAAATAATTTCACAGAGATGTTCCTTGGGTGACCCTTTTCAAAGTTTGTTGGGGAAATTTTGATTCGTCAAGAAACATGGCTCTGGTGAATAGGGGCTTCTTGCACTATACAGAAATGAAGAAATTCTTAAAAATTCTTCTCCTCTGAAACCGCTGGTCAGATTTTGAAATAATTTCACAGAGATGTTTTTTGGATGACCCTTTTAAAAAAATGTTTGTGAAATTCTGATCCGTCAAGAAACATGGCTCTGGTGAATGGGGGCTACTTGCGCTATAGGAAATGAAGAAATTCTCAATAATTCTTCTTCTCTGAAACGGCTGGTCACATTGTGAATAATTTTACAGAGATGTTTCTTGGGTGACCCTTTTCAAAAATTGTTTGTGAAATTTTGATTCGTCAAGAAACATGGCTCTGGTGAATGGGGGCTACTTGCACTATAGGGCAGTGAAGAAATTCTTAAAAATTCTTCTTCTCTGAAATGGCTGGTCAGATTTTGAAATAATTTCACAGAGATATTCCTTGGGTGACCCTTTTCAAAAATTGTTCGTGAAAGTTTGATTCATGGAGAAACATTGCTCTGGTGAATGGGGGCTACTTGCACTATATGGAAATGAAGAATTTCTTGAAAATTCTTCTTCTCTGAAACGGCTGGTCAGATTTTAAATTTATTTCATGGAAATATTCCTTGAATGACCCTTTTCAAAATTTGTTGGCGAAATTTTGATAGGTCAAGAAACATGGCTCTGGTGAATGGGGGCTACTTGCACTGTACGGAAATTAAGAAACTCCTAAAAATTCTTCTTTTCTGAAACTGCTGAAAGATTTTGAAAGGACTTTTACAGGTGACCTTTTAAAAATTGCTTGGCAAAATAATGATTTTGTTTCCAGTGTTTCAATACCTTCAAAAAAAAAAAAAGGCTATGGTCCTCTCAAAAATTCAGGTGAGCGATCCAGGGCCATCTTGGCCCTCTTGTTACATATATCATGTTATGGACCCTGTCGTCTGTCCATCCATCCATCTGTGCACTGTCTGTCCATTTGCAATTTCTTATATGCGCAACTCCTCCTACAGTTTTCATTGAAATAAGTCCAAACGTACGAGAATGAATCTCTACGATGTGTAGTTGTGCATGTAACTCTTAAAATCAGGATCTCTATAGGCATTCTGGATTTTAACCCATTATATTATATTTCATGTGTCTATTTTTAGAAATGTTATGGGTAAAGAAATGACGTCATTTAAGCTGGGGGGGGGAGTGTGTGTGGAATTATTTCCCCCGTCACAGTGAATATTTTCCTGCTGTCGGAAATCTGATTGATTAACTTGAGATCACTGGTTTTAAAAGTAGCATTCAATGACAAAATAATCAGAGGAAATATAATATATAATTTATTTCCTCAGCTTGTGGTTAATATGGGGAATTATTTGCCTCAAAAGGGAAATGTCCTTACTGCACTCATCATTTTCGCATCCCTTTCCCATTTTCGACAAATATTTCCCCGTATTAATCACAAGCTGATGAAATAAACTCTATTTACTGTCAAGCTTTCATCAGAGTAGTCAAAGGGTTACAAAAAAGTATTTTTGCCCTTTTCCAAGGATGTGACACAGATAACTCTTTACTACACAATCCCGTCTTTTAACTACCCTAAGGAAGGAGCCTGTTGAAAACATTGTGGGAAAAGGAGAAAATTCTGGTAACCAGCATTTTTTTCCTTTTCCCACAATGTTTTCTACCCTTTGAAAGACAACTTTCCTGCTTTGAGTAACATTTGATTTGCCATCTGCAAATGCTTTCAACTTGAGCTAGGCTAAGATTTTGTCGTGTGATAAAAGAGTTAAAAGTTAACAATTGGTTCGAAAGATTTGGGAGAATAGAATAGGAGAAAATGCTGATTACCAACATTTTCTGTATTTTCGGCAATGTTTTCAGACTTGATCTTCTTTAACCCTCTCCCAAACAATCCCTGGTTTTTGCGGGTCAGGAATAGAAGCCTTTTGAAAACATTGTGGGAAAAGGAGAAAATGCTAGTAACCAGCATTTTCTCCTTTTCCTGCAATGTTTTCTACCCTACCATATAGAAAAATCATCTTTTTAGCAACTGTTAATTTGTCATTTGCAAAATACTTTCAATTTGGTCTGGTCCAAAATTTGCTGTTTGGGAAAGGGTTAAGGTGACAGTAAAACTTGGGATTGTTTGTTAAATGGTTGAAGTTTTTATTTTCCTTTTTTTTCTACAGGCCATGTCTTATTCCAGTTTCATTTTCCAACAAGCTAACGTACCTGAAGACACCATTCCCTATGTTGTTGTAGCACAGGGAGCCATTAACGTACTGGCCACCATTGTTGCAGTAAGTTTGCCTTAAAATTCTTTCGTCAAACCCATCAACGCAGTCTTAGAAAGTTAGAAAAATGTTTCAAGATGCAGCTTTAACCCTTCTTACGAACAAAGTCCGTAACAAAGAAACAAATGAATAAATGCATGGCAGAAATAAGGGTCGGAGCGGGATTCAAACTCCGAACTCCCGGACGCAAAACCAATACCTTAACCACTGAGCCAAAGAGATATCTCCCTGACACAGTAGCCAGGTATTGTATTTAAATTGGGAGAATGCCATGCAGTAAGGAGTGGTCTCCCGTAACACACCCCCTCTTAAAGTCATCATTTATTGATGACTCGAAGCCTTATTAGGCAGGAAGTCCGATTTTGGACAACAAATGGGATTAATGGCTCAATGGCCAATCCCAGACGAGCCCCCATCTTACGAACAAAGTCCGTAACAAAGAAACAAATGAATAAATGCATGGCAGAAATAAGGGTCGGAGCGGGATTCGAACTCCGAACTCCCGGACGCAAAACCAATACCTTAACCACTGAGCCAAAGAGATATCTCCCTGACACAGTAGCCAGGTATTGTATTTAAATCGGGAGAATGCCATGCAGTAAGGAGTGGTCTCCCGTAACACACCCCCTCTTAAAGTCATCATTTATTGATGACTCGAAGCCTTATTAGGCAGGAAGTCCGATTTTGGACAACAAATGGGATTAATGGCTCAATGGCCAATCCCGGACGAGCCCCCATCTTACGAACGAAGTCCGTAACAAAGAAACAAATGAATAAATGCATGGCAGAAATAAGGGTCGGAGCGGGATTCGAACTCCGAACTCCCGGACGCAAAACCAATACCTTAACCACTGAGCCAAAGAGATATCTCCCTGACGCAGTAGCCAGGTATTGTATTTAAATCGGGAGAATGCCATGCAGTAAGGAGTGGTCTCCCGTAACACCCTTTACCCCATGAGGCATTTCTATGGTATCTCTAATTGACCCTAAATAACAACACGGATGAAGCCTTTTCTTATGTGTATATGACACCTTTTGATAGCATAGAAAACATTAGAAATTTATTTTGTGAAGGGTAGAAAACTGTGTGGGAAAAGGAGAAAATGCTGGTTACCAGCATTTTCTCCTTTTCTCACAATGTTTTCTTAACTCTTTACCACACAATCCCGACTTTTAACGACCCTGAGAAAGCAGCCTTTTGAAAACATTGTGGGAAAAGAAGAAAATGCTGGTAACCAGCATTTTCTCCTTTTCCCACACTGTTTTCTACCCTTTCTATACCAAATTTCAATTTTTCAGTCACATTTAATTTGTCATCTGCACATGCTTTCAATTTTGACCAGTCAATAATTTTGTTGTTTGGTAAAGAGTCAAGGCTTTTTTCTCAGGTTTGTCAAAAGTAGGGATTGTGTGGTAATGGGTTAAATTTGTAAACAACCAAGTTTCTTGGTTTGGTATAGAGGTTACATCAGGGTTCAGAAGTATCAAAATTAAGAAATAATCTTCTTTCTATCGTGGTATATCGTTCAATAAACCACAGTTGTGAGTTATGCGGCGCAATAAATGATCCACGAGGGCGATAGCCGGAGTGGGTTATTCATTGCGCCTCATAACTCACAACGTGCTTTATTGTACGATATACCACGATAGAAAGAAGATTATTTCGATTCTAACATGGCCAACTCTTAGTGAAATGAAAACAAGTTCAAACTAAGATTAAAAACGCGGATGAAGATTATGTTCCATTGAATAACTCACTCATATAGGTTGACGTCACTCTGCATGGATTGTTGCAGATTTTACCACATTTTCCTTGCACTGTGTTTATAGAACCAAAGTCGCGTGTCATGTTAGAATAGATATTTTTACCCAATAATAATGACAATGATTAACTATTGCATGATTTTGTTTCAGGTGCCCTTGATTGAGAAACTGGGCCGAAGGCCTCTACTTATATGGCCCATGTGTGTGATGGTGATTTCATTTATAGTTTTGACTGTATCATTGAACCTTCTACAGTCACCTGACATGTCTGTAAGTAATTGGTTTACATTTTGACTAAAACTTTTATCGGTTTATATTTTCACTAACAGATTTAGGATTGGTTTATATTTCAATTATAGTCAATTATCCCATTACCACACAATGACGACTTTTAACGACCCTGAGGAAAGGGCCTTTTGAAAACTTGGTGGGAAAAGGAGAAAATGCTGGTAACCAGCATTTTCTCCTTTTCCTACCAAGTTTTCTACTCTTATCAAAGTAAAATTGGATCATTTGAGCCACTATGAAAATATCGTCTGCAAATGCTTCTGAGTTGGATAAGTCTACAAGTCTGCTGTGTGGGTAAAAGGTTATGGGGATGCTGATTTATTAGGACTATTAGGTCGTTTGTTGGCTTATATATGTGGCCTGTCGCGCCCAAAAGGAACATTCTGGGAATTCCACTATATATCAGTTAGATGAACAGAGATCAAAGATAGTGCCAGTCCATTTGGCTTGCAACACACGAAAAAGGCGCATTGGGACATCTGTGTAAAGTGTCGTCTCGGATCAGCCTGCGCAGTCCGCGCAGGCTAATATGAGATGGCACATTACGTCTACATCAGGTTTTGTTCCTCAGTAGACTTCCACAAAACATAAAAAAGTCATAAAAACGGAAAGTGCCGTCTCGGATCAGCCTGTGCGGACTGCGCAGGCTGATCCGAGATGACACTTTACGCAGATGTCCGAATGTCCCTTTTCGCGTGTTGCAAGCCATTTATGTTGATAGTTAAAAAATGATAGTATAGTAATGTAAAATGACCACTTTTCATGCTGAAAATATCATAATAGAGAGACGTGTCAACCCCTAATTAACACTTTTTGCAATTCCCAGATGGTCCCTTTTTGTGTGATTGGTCACATATACATGTATAATATTAGGATGTTGATTGATTGTTATTTTTGATTACAAGGATGTTAATTGATTTTCATTATCTGGGCTCTTTTTACAGAAAATATTGAGGGTTTTTTTTGTGGCCCTATCACTGTCTGTGATGATGTCATGCAAAGACTGACATGTTATACATATAGAGGATATTTGGGGTTCTTTTTTTCGGTGAAAGATGGAAATTTATTTCATCGAGTGGACACCATCGGTAATATTTTCAAGAGTGGCACAGCTGCGAGTGAAAATATTATCTATGGTGTTCACGAGACGAAATTAATTTCGATCTTTCAGCAAAAAAAATAAATATTCTATTTATTTCATGCTTTTAACCCTTTCTGGGAGGAGCTTTATCAAAATCCAGTACAGTTCTTTTCTGTTATTCCCCGTGGTGTTCCCCTCCAGCATAGCAGCGCATCACAATATTACGTCAAGCGCAAGAAATGTAAGGTATATGATGTCATATTTCCCATCTGGTTGTGAGGCGCACGCAATTTACCTAGGCAACAAGAACGTGAAAATTGTTATTTTCACTAGTGGTACCAGTGTAAAATCGAAAAATATTTTCACTGCTATTCTCGATATCCTACCGGAAAGCATGAAATAAATCTCTGGTATTGGTGAAGATATTTACTTGGAATTTCGATTTTCCCATAGAAAGGTTAGAAAACTTAGTGGGAGAAGTTGAAAATGCCCTCTTTTTAACACAATGTTTTTATTAGTGTTTTTCATGGTTGTTGGAAACAACAGGATTGTTAGGTAGAAGGTTGAAAAAAAAAAAACCTATATATTCAAATTTTTTTGTTGATAAAATTGAGTCATTTTTCTTTTGTTTGATATTTTTAGCTCATCTGAGCACGAAGTGCTCATGGTGAGCTATTGTGATCGTGCTGTGTCCGTCGTGCGTCGTCCATCGTCAACATTTTACCTTGTGTACGCTCTAGAGGCCACAGTTTTGGTCGGATACTCATGAAAGTTGGTCAGGATGTTTGTCTTGATGATATCTCGGACGAGTTCGAAAATGGGTCATGTGGGGTCAAAAACTAGGTCACTAGGTCAAATCTTAGAAAAACCTTGTGTACGCTCTAGAGGCCACATTTTCAGTCAGATACTCATGAAAGTTGGTCAGGATGTTTGTCTCGATGATATCTCGGACGAGTTTGAAAATGGGTCACGTGGGGTCAAAAACTAGGTCACCAGGTCACATCTTAGAAAAACCTTGTGTACGCTCTAGAGGCCACATTTTCAGTCGGATACTCATGAAAGTTGGTCAGGATGTTTGTCTCGATGATATCTCGGACGAGTTTGAAAATGGGTCACATGGGATCAAAAACTAGGTCATCAGGTCAAATCTTAGAAAAACCTTGTGTACGCTCTAGAGGCCACATTTTCAGTCGGATACTCATGAAAGTTGGTCATGATGTTTGTCTGGATGATATCTCGGACTAGTTTGAAAATGGGTCACGTGGGGTCAAAAACTAGGTCACCAGGTCACATCTTAGAAAAACCTTTTGTACGCTCTAGAGGCCACATTTTTAGTCGGATACTCATGAAAGTTGGTCAGGATGTTTGTCTGGATGATATCTCGGACGAGTTTGAAAATGGGTCATGTGGGGGTCAAAAACTAGGTCACCAGGTCAAATCTTAGAAAAACCTTTTGTACGCTCTAGAGGCCACAATTTCAGTGAGATACTCATGAAAGTTGGTCATGATGTTTGTCTGGATGATATCTCGGACAAGTTCGAAAATGGTTCATGTGGGGTCAAAAACTAGGTCACTAGGTCAAATCTTAGAAAAACCTTTTGTACGCTCTAGAGGCCACATTTTCAGTTGGATACTCATGAAAGTTGGTCAGGATGTTTGCCTGGATGATATCTCGGACAAGATCGAAAATGGGTCATGTGGGGTCAAAAACTAGGTCACTAGGTCAAATGTTAGAAAAACCTTTTGTAGGCTCTAGAGGCCACATTTTCAGTCCGAAACTCTTGTTAGTTGGTCAGAATTTTTGTCTTGATGATATCTCAGACAGGCTTGAAAATGGGTCATTGGGGGTTAAAAACTAGGTCACCAGGTCAAATCTTAGAAAAACCTTGTATATGCTCTGGATGCCACATTTTCAGTCCAACACTCTTGAAAATTAGTCAGAATGTTTGCCTTTATAATATCTTGGATGAGTTTGAAAATGGGTCATGTTGGGTCAAAAACTGGGTCAATAGGTCAAATGTTATCAACAACTTTTGTATGCTCTGGAGGACACTTTTTCAGTCTGATGCTCCTAAAACTTTTTCATAATATTTGTCCTGGTGATACCTTGAATGAGTTTGAAAATGGGTCATATGGAGTCAAAAACTAGGTCAATGGGTCAAATATTAGAAAAACCTTGTGTACACTCTAGAGGCTACATTTTCTGCCTGATACTCTTCAGACTTGGTCAGAATGTTTGTTTTGGTATGTCTCAAAAGAGTTTGATAATGGGTAATTGTCGGGTCCAAAACTAGGTCACTTGATGAAATCTTGGAAAAACATTTTGTACACTGTAGAGGCCACATTTTCAGTCCAATACTCATGAAACTTGGCCAGAATCTTTGTCTTATTGATATCTCAAAAGTGTTTGATGATGGGTAATGTCTGATAAAAAACTAGGTCACTGGGAAACTAGATGGTGCATGTTTGGTCAATAAACTCAGGTGAGCGATTTCAGGGCCATCATGGCCCTCTTGTTTTTTAAACCCTTTACCACACAACAGAATGTAAGACCTATCAAATTGAAAGCACTTGCAGATGGCAAATTAAACTCATGCTTCAATAATGCATTTTTTGTTTGAATTTTTTGGGGGGAAAAGGGTATATGTAAGTTCTTCTTTCCAGCAATTTTCCCTTTTTCCAACAAAGTTCTCAAAGTCTTCTTGTGTAGGGTTGTTAGCCCTTTACTCCACAGATACTCATTTCTACGTATTGCTTGTAGGAGCCTTTGGAAAACATTGTGGCAATTTCACCTTTTGCTGCAATGTTTTCTAAGCTATCAGAAGGTGTCATATACACATAAGAAACAGCTTCATCCTTGCTGTTATTTAGGGTCAACTAGAGATACCATAGAAATGCCTTATTGGGTAAAGGGTTAAAAGTTGAGATTATGTGGTGAAGTAATAGATATAGTCAGGTCAGCGATATAGTTCCATTATTGTGCTCCTGTTGGATTAACCTTTTGAAAACATTGTGGTAAAAGGAGAAAATGCTGGTAACCAGCATTTTCTCCCTTTCCCATAATGTTTTCTTCCCTGTCAAAGAAATTGACATCATTGCAGCCACGCTGAAATTGTCATGTACATTTACTTACAATTTGGATGGGTCTAAAATTTTGTTGTGTGGTAAAGGGTTAACTCGTTACCACACGACAAAATTGTAGGTTTGTTCAAATCGAAAGCATTTGCAGACGCCAACGTAAATGTAACTGAAAATTTGAACATTGTTTTGTGAAGGGTAGAAAACATTGTAGGAAAAGGAGAAAATGCTGGTTACCAGCATTTTCTCCTTTTCCCACAATGTTTTCAAAAGGCCTCTTTTGTCAGGGTCGTTAAAAGTAGGGACTGTGTGGTAAAGGGTTAATGAACATGCTTTCTACTTTCATTTTGTAGGCACAGAAATTAACTCTAGCTATTATATGCATAGCAGCCATGCTGTTCTATGTTATAGGATTTGCCGCTGGTCTAGGTATGTAGTTCTGCTTTAACTCTTTACCTGATATGCCAATTTGAGGCTCTTCCATGTCAGCTGCAAATAAAGATATGATGTCAAAAATATGGACAAATGAGGATACAAATATCTGATTGAGTGGAAAACATTGTGGGAAAAGGAGAAATTGCTCGTTATGAGCAATTTCTCCTTTTCCTACAATGTTTTCAAAAGCTGTCTGTTGTTGATGCGTCAAAATGAGTATCTATGGAGTAAAAGGTTAACTCTTTCCCAGACGACAAAATTTCAGCCCTGTCAAAATTGAAAGTATTTGCAGACGACAATTTCATTGTGGCTCTAATGGCGCAATTTTTGGTGATAGGCTAGAAAAGATTGTGGGGAAAGGCAAAAATGCTGGTTACCAGCATTTTCCCACAATGTTTTCTACCCTATCAGAGACCTAAAACTTGTTTGAATCCATTCTGAATTTGTTATCTGTGGATGCTGTCTGTTTGGAAGTGTCTAAAATTTGTCATTTGGGAAAAAGGTTTAAGATTCTGCTCTACCCAATGTCACTGAAGCCATGGTCCCATTTACGGTCATGCACGTAGTTGTTCGTAGTTAATTTCAAATTTAGTCTGCCGTAGTGTTAACTACAGTCAACTAGGTTGAAGTATGTTGAACCTATGAAGTAGGTTCATATAATTGGCAAAGATAGGAAATAAAGAAAGCTTAGATAGGTTGAACTAGGTGTATGTACAGTCAACTACATTCAACTGCATGCAAAGTGGCTCGGTTAACTAGGGTATCACCATGTCTAACTAGGTTTAACTATGTTAAACTATGTATAAACTACATCCTAAGTAAGCACAACTATGGTAGTTTAATGTCATGCATATAGTTGTCCATAGTTACTATGGTAAACTATGTAAAAACCACATCTTAAGGAAGCACAACTGTGGTAATTTAAGGTCAACTATGTTAAGCTATGGTAAAACTTATACAGTAGTTGTGCCTGCTCAGTACTGGTAAGCTGCAGTCATTCTACTTTTACTGTTGCCATAATTTAACTCTTTACCACACGAGAAAATTTTAGACTGGTCCAAATTGAAAGCATTTGCAGACGACAAATAAAGTTGACTGAAATGTATTGAAATTTTTTCTGGGAAGGGTAGAAAATACTGTGGGAAAAGGAGAACATGCTGGTTACCAGCATTTTCTCCTTTTCCCAGATTGTTTCCAAAAGGCTTCTTTCTCAGGGGCGTCAAAAGTAGGGATTGTGTGGTAATGGGTTAAGTAGTTGACTGTAAGCTTGAATTACCTAGTTGGCCACGGTTTAATGTATTAACTCATTACCAGACTACAATATTTTAGGCTTGTCCAAATCGAAAGCATTTGCAGACTGCAAAATAAAAGTGACTGAAAATTTGAAATTTGTTTTGTGAAGGGTAGAAAACATTGTGGGAAAAGGAGAAAATGCTGGTTACCAGCATTTTCTCCTCTTCCCAAAATGTTTTCTAAAGGCTTCTTTCTCAGGGTCGTAAAAACCAGGGATTGTTTGGTAAAGGCTTAAGTAAGGTCAATTACGGTTAACCACATCAACCATCACAGTAGGGTCACAAAACAGCGCAGTTAACCTTGACAAATTTTTTTAATACGTTCAAAAATGATGTGCTTACTACGGGTAAATTGTAAGTTCAAACTACATTCATTAGTACATTGAACTATGGTGATTTACATGTAACCATGTTCAACTACATTAAATATGTCCAACTACCGCAATCTACAGCCACGACAGCAAACTACTCAAGGTGTGACCTTTTCTTTATTTAGACTTGACCAAATTCAAAGCATTTGCACACATTTTTTCTGCTCTATCAAAAAGGAATCCAGCCTTGTGATGCATGTTTGATATCTCGTATGCAAATACTTTCAGATTAGGCTAGTATAACCTTTGGTTTAACCTTTTTCAACAATGTTTTTTAAAGTTTTTTTTCTCAGGGTTTTAAAAATCCAGCTTGTGAGGTAAAGGGTTAATAAAACTTGTAGATAACAACATGATTTTGCTGGTTTTCAGCATTTTCTTCTGTTTTTAGCTCTCCTGAGCACAATATGCTCAAGGTGAGCTATTGTGATGTACCTTTGTCCGGCATTACTGATGTGAGAAAGCCAGGAAGCTTTGACCCCCTTGACAGGATCTAAGCTTTTATAACAGTGTTAAACTCCAATTAGCTCTGTACCAAACAACAAAATTTTAGAAAAAAACCAAATTGAAAGCATTTGCAGACAACAAAATAAAAGTGACTGAAAATTTGAGATTTGTTTTGTGAAGGATGGAAAACATTGTGGGAAAAGGAGAAAATGCTGGTTACCAGCATTTTCTTCTTTCCTGACAATGTTTTCTATAGGATTCTTTCTCAGGGTGGTTAAAAGTTGTGATTGTTTGGTAAAGGGTTACGTCTCTACCAAATGACAAAATTTTAGAAAAGTCTAAATTGAAAGCATTTGCAGACAACAAAATAAAAGTGAGTGAAAATATGAGATTTGTTTCGTGAAGGATAGAAAACATTGTGGGAAAAGGAGAAAATGCTGGTAACCAGCATTTTCTCCTTTTTACCACATTGTTTTCAAAATCCTTCCTTCCTCAGGACATGAAAACCAGGGATTGTTTGAGAAGGGGTTACAACAAACAAACGGATGTCTATGTTTCTGTTTTCAGGCCCTATACCATTTATAGTCGTAGGAGAAATTTTCCGACAGGAGCCACGTGCTGCCGCCATGGCATTCTCTTTAGCTTGGAATTGGATCTGTAACTTCATTCTTATGTTGACTTTCCGGTTTATACAGGTTTGTATTACAACAAAAGGTCCAGAGTTTTCAACAGAATCAGACGTGAAAAGTGAACACTTGAAGGGTCAGACCCCAGGCAAATTTAAGTCATACCATTTAAGGTGGTAGACCCGTAATACCTTTAGTGCTGCATGGCATAAAGTTTTCTTGATAGTTAATAAATACGGATTTATACAGACATAATACTTTTGCACATTTTCAACCGACCAGAAATTTCTTTATGCCTATCTTGAAATTATTTGTAGATCTATATTTATGTCAGTTTCCAGAGAAGGGAGGTAATTACTATCTCTCTTTGTAATGAAAATATAGTGGATTAGGTTTATAAATGATAATTCTAGAAAAGACAAAAAGGGAAAAGTGGCTTGGTTAAAGCTGTACAATAACACTCCTTTTTAATCATAGCAAATTTTGTAGGATAACATTATTGTGGAAATAGACGTTTTCTATTACGGGTCCATTACGTTAAAGTGTGGATATTTTTGTGATTGGGAAAAGGTGCTACAGAATGGGTTGTTAAAATTCCAGTTGATTGTAGAAAAAAGAATTATAAAACTGGTATTTAAAGTTGCCACCTTGAATAAATCTACAGGAGATAACATTAACATCAACTTCGTACTTGAAGATTATTTTTGTAGACTGGTTCAACTTAAAGATTGTTTTTTTGACTGGTTCAAAGCTATAGTGGGCAACAAACTAAATGTGATGCATTTGATTGGATTGTTCTTTATAGATGAAGTCTGATCTTTGTCTTCACCAGAGGTCACAAAGCAAAGGATCCAAAACATTTAACAGCAGTTGGTCAGAAAGAGACCAACAGAGATACATTATTTGGTTATTTGGCACAAATAGGTACAGACTTTTTACGGAATGGATGTATTTTACGTATGTCCAAATTAGAGGCAGTACCAGATTACAATTAAGATATGGCTGACATGATAGGATCTCTGAATGAAAGAACAGAAAACATTGTAGAAAAAGGGAAAAAATGCTGGTACGAGCGTTTTCTCTATTTCACATGGCAGTTTCTAAAGCTTACATTTGGTGCGATCTCGACTTTCAACCACCCCCCAGGAGAAGACGGTTTTGAAAACATTGTGTAATAAAGAGAAAATGCTGGGGAAAGTTTAGATAGTGTGGAAAAGTATTAACCCTTTACCACACAATGACAGCGTTAGACTACCCTGTGGAAGAAGCTTTTTGAAAACATTGTGGGAAAAGGAGAAAATGCTGCTAACCAGCATTTTCTCCTTTTTTCCACAAAGTTTTCTACCCTATCAAAGAAACATTGCACCATTGGAGCCACTATGATGTTGTCGTCTGCAAATGCTTTCAATTTGGATAAGTCTGAAATGATGCCATTTTGTAAAGGGTTAACTTTTTGTCCAACAGTTGTTTATTATTTTTATATTTTCATTTTTTTTTTTTTTTCTATTATTGCAGAAAGCAATCCGTGCATATACCTATCTGATCTTTGTTGTGATCCTAGTGGCAGCTATCACTTTTATCTTCTTCTTTGTGCCGGAGACGAAGAACAGAACTTTTGATGACATAGCCGAGTCGATTTCCTTCGGGCGCACCAATAGGAGAAAACCACCCTTCCGGGAGGAGGATCAAGAAATGCAGCCAATGCGGACAGAGAAAGCGTAGAGTTAACTCTTTACCAGATGACGAAATTCTAGACTTGTCCATATTGAAAGCATTTGCAGACGACAAATCACATGTGGCTCAAATGATGAGAATGCCTAATAAAGGGTAGAAAACATTCTGGTAGAAAGAGAAAATGCTTGTTGCCAGCCTATTTCCTCTTTTCCCACAATGTTTTTTTTTTAAGGTCTTTTGCCTCAGGGTTGTAACAAGATGGGATTGTTTGGTAAAATGTTAATGCTAATTGGAAATTTCATAATTTTGAGATAAAGTTAAGATCTATTTGACTTTTTGTATACTAAGGGAGATAAATGTGTAGAGGTAGAGCTTTGATGTCACATGTTAAAGGTTATACGTTCAGATTATGTGATACGTAGGGTCAACCTCTAGTGCCACCCACAGCACGACCCGAGTACCGGTTCAGGTTTCCAGGAAGCAGTTTTTAAGGGTGATTATTACAAGTCGTAAGAATTTGTGTCGCGATTAATGGAGAACAATTTGTTGAATTTTATATTTTTACGATGTTTTAAATCTGATGTGAGAGACGGTGATCTGGGTCTGTATTCACCAACCATTCTTTAGAATATTCTTAGTCTTATTTTCCAGTATTTTCTAAATTTGAAAGTAACACAACTTCTGATTGGCTAAACCGTTTAGCCAGTAAGAAGTTTTGTTTCTTTTGGTTGAATGGATGATGATTACAAACCTAGCTAGTGGTAGAAGAGCACAAGCCTCTGATATGAAAGGACCATAGGTTCTAGGTTCGAATCCAGTGTTGTGCAGGTCAGACTTCGAAGTCGTTAGCGAAGACTTTAGTTGATTTAACCCTTTACCAAACTTTCGCAGGTCTTGTTACAACCCTGAGGAGAAAGGCCTCCAAAAACACTATTGGAAAAGGAGAAAATGTTTGTTACCAGCATTTTCTCCTTTACCCATGTTGCTTTTTAACCTTTCAAAGATCATTGTCGTCATTTGAGCCTCAGTTATTTTGTTGTCTGCAAATGCTTTCAATATGGACCTGCCTGAAATTTGTCATCGGGTGAAGAGTTAATGATATGTAGTTCAGCACATGATGTCAATGAACAGTTCACTTGTTCAGACGTCCTGATTCACCTCCACAACCGAGGCTTGACAAAAATGCCTTGACATGAGCTTGCCATGACATTCTGTCACAAGTGGCTGCAGCTGGGATCGTACCTGTGACACCTAGGCTAGAAATCTGGGATCCTGTGACCATTATGTACCTGCATGAGTGCCCGTGAGAGCATTCCTTACCTATTGAGATCTTACAAGGACTTGGTTTGTTTTTCCTTCTTTGATAGCTCTGGTATTTTCAAAGAAAATATATAAGTATTGACAGAGCCCAGTTGTCATATGTGTCATTGTTGTGCTTTGACATTTTCACATATATTTCTGTTATTACTGAAGATACTAATTTCAACCTGGGGCATGTTGTTCAACCCATTACCACACAATGCCACCTTTTAACAACCCTGAGGATGGAGCCTTTTGAAAACATTGAGGAAAAAGGAGAAAATGCTGGTAACCAGCATTTTTTCCTTTTTCCCCACAATGTTTTCTATCCTTCACAAAACAAATTTTAAATTTCCAGTCACTTTTATTTTGTCATCTGCAAATGCTTTCGATTTGGACAAGCCTAAAATATTGTCGTTTGGTAATGAGTTAATTAGCCAAAGAGGAACTGTTTTAGAAGGACAGGTTACTTTTAACACTTGTTTCACACAATACGTTGAAAGTGACCTAATTTTATGCCCATTTTTCAACTTGGGATATTAGTTTTAACTAGAAATGTGTCACCAACACATATGCACCAGCACTGCGACCTTGACCTTTCAGCTGATGACACAATTTTTGCATAGAACACGTCATCTATCTATGATGATCATTTATGTTGAATTTTCTTTTATTTTGTGTAGTTAAAGAAAAACTCTTTACCAAACAACACAGTTGACCTTTCTGTAAACATGAGTTTGGTAAGACCCCTTAGTAATGCAGACAAGCTAACCGAAAAATGGCGTCAAATACAAAGAGAAAGAGCATTTATTTCAGTTTTATTACAGCTGATATTTCGCTCTAGCTTAATTAAACCAATTTTTTCACATCATTCAAATATTGTTGGCTGTTTTCATAATTAGATAGACACGATCAACTTACCGCTTGTCTATAACAAATTGTATCAGACTTCTTTGTTCACGATGCCAAATGCTGCATTTTCATTGGCCGATAAGGCGTTGGAACACCTATCAATCAAAATCAGCAGAAAGGTCAATTTTGGTCTTGTCCAAATGCAATGTAGTTACAGGGGACAACTTGAAAATGGGTCAAATGATAAGTGTTACCTTTAGAATGGTAGAAAGCATTATGAGAAAAAGAGAAAATGCTAGTAACCTGCATTTTCTCTTTTTCCCATGACATTTCTAAAGAATCGTTTTTCAAAGTCATGAAAGGAAACTGTCGGGATCATTTTGATAAAAGTTTAACTCTTTACCAAACGACAAAATTATAGACTACTCCAAATTGAAAGCACTTGCAGACGACAAAATAAACGTAACTCAAAAAGTGAAATTTGTTTCTAGTAGGAAAGAAAACATTTTGGGAAAAGGAGAAAATGCTGGTTACCAGCATTTTCTCCTTTTCCCAAAATGTTTTCAAAAGGTTTCTATCTCAGGGTCGTAAAAACCACGGATTGTTTGGTAAAGGGTTAACCCTTTACCAAACTATCCCTGGTTTTCATAACACTGAGAAAGAAGGCTTTTGAAAACATTGTGGGGAAAAAGGAGAAAATGCTGGCGACCAGCATTTTCTCCTTTTCCCACAATGATTTCTACCCCTCCCAAATTAAATTCCAGTTTTTGTTTAACATTAAATTTGTTGTTTGCAAAAATTGTGTGATAAAGAGTTAAATAACTGTTTTGTTCTGAATTACTTGTTATTTCATTATTGTTATTATTTTTACAGTTTTTTCCTCTTTATCTCACCAACTTAAGCCAAGCTCTACCCAAAGAGAGTTTCACTCTTTCAGCACAAAATAAACAGATAGCATTTAGTCAGTGGCTACAAATACAGTTTGCTACGAGTTTTCTTTCATAGGACAGAAAACATTGTGAGAAAATGCTGGTGAACAGCATTTTATCCTTTTCCTACAGTGTTTTCTTAAGGCTGTTTTTCAAATGCAGAAACATCGTGAGAAAAGGAGAAAATGCTGGTGACCAGACTTTTCTCCTATTCCCACATTTTCTTAGGACTGTTTATCAAGGGTCGTCATAAGTTGGCATTGTATGGTTAAGGGTTAAGACACTGCTCATAATCTAGAATAACCCAGTGCACAGTGTAGATCACAGATCACAGATCAGACTGCATGTTTGATGCAGTCCGATTGTGATCTGCACTGTCCACAAAAGGGTCTGATGTGTCTGTGGCAGGAAATAGTTAATGTGATGCATTATACTAAGAAAGTCATCACTTAACCCTTTCCCAAACGACAAACTTTTGGACTAGACCAATTTGAAAGCATTAGCAGACAACAATTCAACTCTTGCTGAAAAGATGATTTCTGTCTATGATAGGGTAGAAAACATTGTGGGAAAAGGAGAAAATGCTGGTTACCAGCATTTTCTCCTTTATCCACAATGTTTTCAAAAGGCTACTAATCCAGACCCGTAAAAACCAGGGATTGTTTGGGAAAGGGTTAATTATAGGTCCATTAGTGGCCCGTGGTCCTTCTGTGTGGACTGCGCAGGCTGACCTGGGTCAATACTTATTGGAAATGTATTAACCCATTACCGCACAGTCCCTACTTTTGATGCCCCTGAGAAAGAAGCCTTTAGAAAACATTGTGGGAAAAGGAGAAAATGCTGGTAACCCAGCATTTTCTCCTTTCTACCCTTCACAAAACAAATTTCAAATTTGTAGTCACTTTTATTTTGTCACCTGTAAATGCTTTCAATTTGGACCAGGTTAAAATTTTGTTGTTTGGTAATGGGTTAAACACCCTATTCACAGACCATTGCTCATTTTTGTCAGTCTGTTTCAATTTTAATTGACTAATGGAGTGCCCCTGTAGTTTATTCAAGCACCTATAGAATTTTTTAGACAGTTCTGTAGATAATTTGCTAATTTTGAAAATTATTTAAATTTTTTATTGTTATTTGTAGACTAGTGTGTGTTTTTGTAAAATATCATTTTAATGGGTTTTGTATGAAATTTGAACAATCTGCCGCAATCAGGGAGCAAAATAAGGCATTTTCAAAATTTACTGTTTTACACTTACAATAACATGGTTTTGATGATTATTGTCAGATCTGATATATTTTAAATTTTATCATGAAATATTTCATTTTTTTTCTACCTTTCTGTAAAACTGTGTTTTCTCCTTTTGCCAAAATATTTTCTAAGAAATATAGGCAAACCAAATTTAGAAAGCACGACAAAGACAAGTTCCATGATATGCACTGGATTTTTTAAAATACGAAAAGAAAGAAAAAGGAGAAGAAATTTACAAGAAATTCAAAAGAAAAGAAAAAGTTTTGTTGAACAAATTGGATGTTTTTAAACTACCTATTGTAAACTAATTTCTGTAGTGTAATTTAGTTAGATAGTTAACCCATTACCACACAATCCCTACTTTTAACTACCCTGAGAAAGAAGCCTTCTGAATCCTTCTGAAAACATTGTGGAAAAAGGAGAAAATGCAGGTTTACCAAATAGTTCCCAGTTTTCACAACTCTGTTTAAGGAGTCTTTTGAAACATTGTGGTATAACAAGAAAAAGGTGGTAACCAGCATTATCACCTTTTCACACCATGTTTTCTACCTTTCCCAAAAACAAATTTCAATTTTTGAGTTAGTTTAATTTCATTGTCTGCTGTTGCTTTCAATTTGGAAGAGTCTAAAATTTTGTCATCAGGTCTCAGAGCTATCTGGTAAAGCCATAAATCTTTACCATGATAGAAAATTCTAGATGATTTTAGATAATTTTAAATGGTTTTAAATTTTAAAACTTTTATTTGCATCATCATCATCATCATCATCGTCATGGTCATCATCATCATTATACTATAACTATTGTCATCATCATTATTAGTATAATACCAGCAATCAGAACTACTGCTATAAAAATGTCTGCTATAGTTTTCTGAAAAAAGACGATCACATCAATACCCTAACTTTCATTGTTCTACAGCCAGTGTTTCATATCTTTCCCTTTTGAGGCAAATATTTCCCCATATTAACCCATTACCACACAATCCCTACCTTTGACGACCCTGAGAAAGAAGCCTTTAGCACTGTGGGAAAGGGAGAAAATGCTGATTACCACAATGTTTTCTACCATTCCCAAAACAAATTTCGAATTTTCAGCCCCACAATGTTTTCTACCATTCCCAAAACAAATTTCAAATTTTCAGCCACTTTTATTTTGACGTCTGCAAAGGCTTTTGATTCAGACAAGCCTAAAATATTGTTTGGTAATGAGTTAACCACAAGCAGATGAAATAAATTATATACATGTATTATATTTCCTCTGATTATTTTGTCAACGAATGCCACTTTTAAAACTAGTGATCTCAAGTCAATTAACTGGATAACTAAAAAGTAGTTCCAGATTTTTGGCAGGTGGAAAATATTCACTGTGACAGGGAAATAATAGCCTCAAGCTTAAATTACGACATTTCTTTACCCATAATATTTCTAAAAATAGACACATGAAATATAATATAAAAGAAAGCGTTATTTCATTGTACAGAAATACTGGTGTGATCAAATTGTATCAAAGATGTGTGCAGTGTGTGTTTGATATTTTTTTTCACCTCGCTAACTACCTTTTTTACATTATTTACTGGTACATGTATATATTTCTGCGAAGGTATAACACTCCCAAAAAGTTCCATTTTTGATGAGAAATACATGTACATGTTTGTCAAAATTCTGTTGCAAAATGTTGCTGCAAATAGAAATTTTAAGTTATTTTTCAATCATTATTGCTTGACAGAGTTGATAATTAGCAATTAGAGTAATCATCAAATACTGCTTAATTAGTATGAAAGCAAAGTAATACTTTAAGTAAGTCATTTTATTCAGCAATACCAATCAATAAAAAATTTAAGAAGTAAATTTGTTTCTTCATTTATAACTTAAAGAAAAAAATCATCGCTGTTCTACATATATGGTAAATATATTAATTTTTACATTTTTCTAACACATTTTAGAATTATGTTTAACTCTTTAACACACAATCCTGTTTTTAATGACCCTGAGAAAGAAGCCTTTTGAAAAACTTGTGGGAATTGGAAAAAATGCTGGTAACCAGCATTTTCTCCTTTTCCACAATCTTTTCTACCTGTCATAAAAGGAATTTCAGTTTTTCGTCACATTTATTTTGTCGTCTGCAAGGGCTTTGGACTTGGACCAGGCATAATTTTGTTGTTTGGTAAAGAGTTAATGAGGCAAAAATTGACAAAATGAGGATCTTGCCACACCATACTTTGTATATTTAGGTGGCAAAAATGTCCGTGGCCAAAACCTCCTGGCCAAAACGTCCGAGGCCAATACGTCCTACATTAGCTTAGTAACATGTTTGTAGACTTGCTTGACAAAGCGTGTTCTTCTTTCCCAATGGGGGTTTCAAATATCACCTGTCTCTGGGTCTTGAAAACAGGATTACAAGGTAAAGGCTTAACTCTTTACCATACAACAAAATCTTGGGGAAGTCCAAATTGAAAGCATTTGCAGACGACAAAATAAAGTTGAATCAAAAATTCAAATTTGATTTGGAAAGGGTAGAAAACATTGTGGGAAAAGGAGAAAATGCTGGTTACCAGCATTTTCTCCTATTCCCACAATGTTTTCATAGGCTTTCTTTCTCAGGGTCATCAAAAGTCGGGATTGTGTGGTAAAGGCTTGATTAAGACCAGTTGATTAACTCATTACCAAACAACAGTTGATTAACTCATTACCAAACAACAAAATTTTAGACTTGTCCAAATCGAAAGCATTTGAAGACGACAAAATAAAAGTGACTGAAAATTTGAAATTTGTTTTGTGAAGAGTAAAAAACATTGTGGGAAAAGGAGAAAATGCTGGTTACCAGCATTTTCTCCTTTTCCCACAATGTTTTCAAAAGCCTTCTCTTTAAGGGTATTTAAAATTCGGGATTGTGTGGTAATGTTTTAAAGCCATTTCATATTCCCATCCATTTACAAATACTTTCACTGTGTCAGAATTTTTTACTTCTTGCCTGGTTGTTTTACCCCCAGATGGAAAATGCATTTATTGCTCATAGTTTGTTTTAACAATTGCCACTGATTCCTTATGTGAAGTTGGAATATCATACAAGCTGTGCTATGAAAAGGGGGCTTAACCCTTTACTCCATAGATACTCATTTCGACGCACTGGTTGTAGGAGCCTTTGGAAAACATTGTGACAAAAGGTGAAATTGCTCGTCACGAGTAATTTCACCTTTTGCCACAATGTTTTCTATGCTATCAAAAAGTGTCATATGCACATAAGAAACAGCTTCATCCTTGCTGTTATTTAGGGTCAATTAGAGATACCATAGAAATGCCTTATGGGGTAAAGGGTTAAACGTATCTGTGGCAGGCAGACCTGGGCTGAAACTATTCACTATTGCTCAATTTCGTGTATGTTTAGAGGCAGGTCTACTGCATAATTAAATCTTTACCAAAGAACAATATTTTGGACTGGTTCAAATTGAAATCACTTACAGATGACAAAATAAATGGAACTCAAAAACAGAAATTTGTTTCCTGCAGGAAAGAAAACATTGTGGAAAAAGGAGAAAATGCTGGAAACCATGATGTTTTCAAAAGGCTATCTCAGGGTGGTAAAACCATGGATTGTTTGGTAAAGGGTTAACTCTTTACTAAACAGCAAAATTTTGGACTTGTCCAAATTGAAAGCATTTGCAGACGACAAAATAAATGTGAATCAGAAATTGAAATTTGACTTGGAAAGGGTAGAAAACTGTGGGAAAAGGAGAAAATGCTGGTTACCAGCAATTACTCCTTTTCCCATGATGTTTTCAAAAGGCTTCTATCTCAGGGTGGTAAAAACCAGGGATAGTTTTGTAAAGGGTTAAGCCAGCTGCTTCAAAACAGTGTGGCTGTTGCAGGAGCCATAAGTATAATATGATCAATTACTTTGTATCATGTATCACGGAGACACATTAAGCCCCTTTTTGCCAGACCACAGCTCATGTTGTTTTTGCTCACACTTCTATGTTAGTGAAAGTTAATTTTGTTTTTAATTCATAGTACTAAGAATAACCTGTAAAGGTTTTCTTTTTCGGATGGGCAAGTTAATAATTTAGTTGTTTGGGAAAGAAAGAACCCTTTTCTATGGCAATTCTGTGTTTTCTCATACAGATCCTGAGAGAAAAGGCTTTTAAAAACATTGTTGGAAAAGGGAAAAATGCTGGTTACTAGCAATTCCTTCATTTCCAACAATGCCTCCTAGCCTTTCAGAAAATTTTAACACATTTGTATCCATTTTGAAATTTAATGTCTGATGTCTTGAATTTTGAAAAATGTAAGATTTTGTTTTATTTCATGCTTTCCGGTAGGATATCGAGAAATAGCAGTGAAAATATTTTTCGATCTTACATTGGTACCACCAGTGAAAATACCGATTTTCACGTTCTTGTTGCCTAAGTAAATTGCGCGTGCCTAACAACCAGATGGGAAATATGACGTCATATACCTTACATTTCTCGTGCTTGACGTAACGTTGCTATGCGGGAGGGGTACGCCACGGGGAATAAGGGAAAAGAACTGTACTGAATTTTGATAAAGCTCCTCCCAGAAAGGGTTAAAAGCATAAAATAAATAGAATATTTGTTTTTTTCGGTGAGAGATCGAAATTTATTTCATCTCGTGAACACCATCGGTAATATTTTCACTCGTGGCTGTGCCACTCGTGAAAATATTACCGATGGTGTCCACTCGATGAAATAAATTTCGATCTTTCACCGAAAAAAACAAATATCCTCTATGTCTGGTTTAGAGTACGGTACATGGAAATACAACTAATTATATGTTGGGCCTTACTGTTGTGTTGTTGAGTTAACCACATTTCTGTTTTTGTCTTGTAAGCAGATTTATTTTTTTATCGATGAAAATATTTTTTCTTGGGTTACCTCATTTTGGTAAAAACTAGTCCTGCTTTCTATTTTATATGTTGAGAGCTTATTGTTAATCTATAACCAAACAATCCTATATTATAACGAAACTTTATCGAAACATTGAGGAAGAGGGAGAAAATATGATTGTCTAGGTTGATGGTTACCAGTAGTCTTTCCCTTCTGCCGTCAATTTTTTTTTTCAAAAGTCTGATCTTCTTCGAAGTCTTAAACATTTTGCCAAACGAAAAAATTTTAGACTGGTCCAAATTGAAACCACTTACAGATGACAAAGTAAAAGTAACTCAAAAATTGAAATTTATTTCCAGTAGGGTAGAAATCATTATGGGAAAAAGGATAAAATGCAGGTTAGCAGCATTTTCTCCTTTTCCCGCAATGTTTTTGATAGACAGCTTCCTCAGGATCATCAAAACACAGGATTGTTTGGTAAAGAATTAAAAGGGGGAAAAAAAACTTTGTCAGAAAGGAAGAAAATGGTGTTAATCAGTATTTTCTCCATTTCCAACAATGTTTTCAAAAGCCACGTTTTCCATTCATTAACCCTTTCCCAAACAAGCCCAGGTTTTTACGTGTCTGAAATATAAGTTTTTTGAAAACACTGTGGGAAATGTAGAAATTGCTCGTAACGAGCAATTTGTCCTTTTCCCACAGTGTTTTCTACCCTTTTGGAGAACTTTCAGTCATTTTTCATCAAGTTTAAAATTGTTGTTTGCAATCTCTTTCAGTTAAGAAGAATCTAAAATTTGTCGTTTGGAAAAGAGTTAAAATTGTCGTTTGCAATCTCTTTCAGTTTGGAAGAGTCTAAAATTGTCATTTGGGAAAGAGTTAACCCTTAGAGCAATGACTTCATTCAGCAGACATTTCCAGTCCAGAAATAGAACCCCATCACAAATTCAAGGTAGTTTTTGTTTGAAGTCTTTCAGCAAAGCAGACAGCGTGGATCAAAGATCTGGCTGCACATTTTTTGCAGCCTCATCTTGATCTATACTAGCTACAGTGTCAACTATATTAGTGTAAGGAGTTTTAGGGGTTAAAAAACCTGGTTTGTATGATGATAAGTTGAAGATAATCTTACGAACAAGGTCCGTAACAAAGAAACAAATAAATGCATAGCTCAAATACAAACTGCATCTGCTGGGACTCGGACCATTGAAGGGACAAATAACCTCGTTTTTCGAAGATTAAAAGATCAATACCATAACCACTGAGCCAAAGAGATATCTCTCTGATGCAGTTGTCAGGTATTGTATTTAGTTTAAACATATTTATTTTAGATCGATTAAGAAACAAGTTCATACAACTTATACTAATCTCTCTCGATTGTATTTAAATGGGGACAAAGCTATACATGAAAGAGTGGCCTCCTGTAACATTAAGAATGAATGAATTTCTATAGAAGAGCAATTTTCATTTGCGGAAAACGAAGAATTAATTGTATATTAAAAGTGGTAAAAATTATCTATTCATGAGAGTACATAACTTAAGGGTTCGGTATTTCAAAAGCATAATATCGCAAATTAATTGGTGTCGTATTGAAGCTTCATCAATGACCCAAGCATTGTCAGTCATACTTGAATTTTATAGGTGATCTGTACCGAATCGTGTACATTAAAAAAAATGTTGAGTTTATGTTTGGCACATTTATGGACACCAGTCCTGCTTTTAGCTCTCTGTATGACAAACTTACTCGTATATGATAGATTAACTCATTACCAAACGAGACAAAATTCTAGACTTGTCCAACTTGAAAGCATTTGCAGATGACAAAATAAATGTGACTCAAAAATTGAAACTTGGCTTTGGAAGAGTAGAAAACATTGTGGGGAAAGGAGAAAATGCTGGTTACCAGCATTTTCTCCTTTTCCCACAATGTTTTCTGAAGGCTTCTTTCTCAGTGTCATAAAAACCAGGGATTGTGTGGTAAAGGGTTAAAATGTTTTATTATTTTAATTGTATGCCACATTAATATCACCTTGCTCAAAATCCTACTTCCACCTCCTCGTGGTGAGCAAGGGGCAGCCTTGCTAAACATCTGGCTATGTAATGTAGCATGGATGTGTAGCACTGACTGGCCGAAGGAAGAGGTAAGCATGTTTTCAGAAGGCCTACATGTATGTGTATTTTATAAACTATTTCAGCAAATAAAAAACTTTTTTGTGCCACAAACAGAGGAAAAAATTTCCACGAATGATAATGTCGTTTTTCGCAAATGAAAATCTCTGGTATAAAATGAGATATTTAAATGGAGCAAAAGAGCTTTTCATTGTATTTTAGCATATTTTGTGGGGTTTTATTATTTGTATACATAATACATAATTACGTCATAACGTTTGCTTTTTGTATTATTTTGTACATAATAAAAGTAGTTTTATAAATTTATTTTCTTATCTTAGTATGTGGGATTTATAATCAGTTGATTTTTACTCTTGATTGTTCACAGGGTGGGCCATTTGCCAACCTAATATTAATGATACTAGTTATTAAATAATTAATTAATTAATTAATTACATAGAGGGTTTAACCATTTACAACATAATTCTGAATTTAAGCAACCCTGAAAGAGGAGGCTTTTGAAAACATTGTGGGGAAAGGAGAAAATGCTGTTAACCAGCATTTTTTTCATTTTCCCACTATGTTTTGTAGAGTTACTTTCCAAATTGAAAGTTCAATTTCGGACCCACATTTATTTTGTTGCCTGCAAATGCTTTCTACGTAGACATGTTGAAAATTTTGTTATGTGGTAAAGGGTTAACTCTTTACCACACGAGAAATTTTTAGACGGGTCCAAATTGAAAGCATTTGCAGACGACAAAATAAAGGTTACTAAAAAATAGAAATTTGTTCTGGGAAGGGTAGAAAACACTGTGGGAAAAGGAGAAAATGCTGGTAACCAGCATATTCTACTTTTCCCACAGTGTTTTCAAAGGGCTTCTTTCTCAGGGGCGTCAAAAGTAGGGATTGTGTGGTAATGGGTTAATTATACTTATACATATATACATGAAGGGTTTTAAAAGTTGCTAAATGGAAATGTGAAAGCAGGGTAAACATGATAGACAGAATGTTTTGTCTGATTTTTTATTGAAATCTACCCTGTTCACTTTGATGAGACATTTTCAACAAAACAAACATGTGATGTTGCACTTTTTTTTAATCTAATCCCTTAACTTTAAACTACCCTAGAATTACTCAGGTCTTGATGCGTCCACTCATCCCATTGAAAACATTTTCTAAAAATAATTTGTCGTCTACTTTTCAAATTTTCTGAATTTTAGGAAAACAATTTTTCTGACTATCCATTGGGGCTAGAAATAGAGTATTTTTTAAAATTTCTTTGTGTTTCAAAACATTGAATGTGTCCAAAAACATGGGTTAATTTCGGTAATTATTTCACAACCGAATAACTTGAAAATACTTTCGGTATCAGTGGACATTAATCGATAATTCTATACCTTCCAGACATGCAGATTCATGCACCGTAATGAAATTTTGGCCATCTGTTATAAAATATTAAGTCTAACAACAAACCAAAAATGGAATCATACAAACAGTCTTGTTTTGTGTATTTTAACCCATGACCACACAATCCCTAATATTGACGCCCCCGAGAAAGAAGCCTTCTGAAAACACTGTAGGAAAAGGAGAAAATGCTGGTAACCAGCATTTTCTCCTTTTCCTACAGTATTTTCTATCCTTCCCGGAACAAATTTCAATTTTTCAGTCACCTTTATTTTGTCATCTGTAAATGCTTTCAATTTGGACCAGTCAAAAATATTGTCGTTTGGTAATGGGTTAAGGAATAAAATGCTTACCTTGCGTTTTTACCTCTGCTTAACATTTATAAATTAAGATATGTCTTGAAAAAAAAAAATAATAAAGAAAAGAAGAAAGAAAAAGAAAATGTTTTGTCTAACTGTTTTCAGTAAGCGTACTTGGTTGCTAATCGTGTAAATATATTTCAAGACTTTACTATACAATTCCATGGTTTTTACGAGTGTATATAGTAAGGCTGTTGAAAGCATTGTGGGTAAAGGAGAAAATGCTGGTAAGCAGCATTTTCTTCTTTTGTTACAATGGTTTTTGCCCTTTTTAATGACAAATGTGATCCTATGAGGCACATACACTGTTTCATCAACAAAGTCTTTTAGTTTGGATGTACCTGAAATTTTGTTGTTTGATATAGAGTGAGTACATTCTCGTGTATGTCACATGACAAAGTTCATTAATCCTTTACCATAGAAATCTCAAGTATTAACAGCCCTGTGGGAGAAGGCTTTTGAAAACATTAAGTGAAAAGGAGAAAATGCTGGGAACCAGCATTTTCTTCATTTCACACAATGTTTTCTACCCTGTCAAAGACATAAATCATCATTTGAACTCAATTCCAATTGTCTTCTGCAAATGCTTTGAGTGTGGACAAGTCTTAATTTTGTCATATGGTAAAGATTTTTAACCATTTACCACGCAATTCCAAGTTTTAATGACCCTGAGGAAGAACCCTTTTGAAAACATTGTGGGAAAGGAAGAAAATGCTGGTAACCAGCATTTTCTTCTTTTCCCACAATGTTTTCTATCCTATCATTGGCAGAAATCATCATTTCAGCTACACTGAATAGGTCGTCTGCAGATGCTTTGAAGTTTGACAAGTCTAAAATTTTGTTGTATGGTAAAGAGTTAACTCGTTACCAAACGACAATATTATAGACTTGTCCAAATTGAAAGCGTTTGCAGACGACAAAATAGAGGTGACTGAAAATTTGAAATTTGTTTTGTGAAGGGTAGAAAACATTGTGGGAAAAGGAGAAAATGCTGGTTACCAGCATTTTCTCCTTTTCCCACAATGTTTTCTAACGGCTTCTTTCTCAGGGGCATCAAAAGCATGGATTGTGTGGTAATGGGTTAACTTCAGTATGTCACTTGTACTTGCTGGTTTTATGCCTTAATTAGCCTGGATATTTTATGTGTTACTGAGTGCTGTAAATAGGTTATTGTTGTACATGTGTGGTTATTCTAGTGTTTAGATATACAGTGTATCCTCCCCCACCCCCTCCCCCCATCCCCCCACAAGCCCATCACATTGTGCTCTTTGTGTGACCCCTGTGAGATCAATAAATATAAAAAAAGAAAAATCACAAAATTTTTTTTTTGTATTTTGTTCTTGAATTATACTGACAACACTCATCCATATTTCATTTTCATATGCCCAAAGGTTGTATTATCTTATGGCCCAGGTCGTCCATCTGTCTGTCCATCTGTCCCTTATCAATTACTTGTGTGCACAACTTCTTGTACAGTTTCCGTTAGAATAAGTTCATACTAACCACAATGAATCTCCATGATGTGTAGTTATGTATGTTACTCTCAACCCATTACCAGACAAACCCTACTTTTGACGCCCCTGAAAGAGAAGCCTTTAGAAAACATAGTGGGAAAAGGAGAAAATGCTGGTAGCTGTGGGAAAAGGAGAAAATGCTGGTAACCAGCATTTTCTCCTTTTCCCACATTGTTTTCTACCCTTCACAAAACAAATTTCAAATTTTCAGTTACTTTTATTTTGTTGTCTGCAAATGCTTTCAATTTGGACCAGTCTAAAATATTGTCGTTTGGTAATGGGTTCTCTTTAGCGTTCCATCTTCGCAAGTCAAGACTGACGATTCACTACACTGAATAGGTCGTCTGCAGATGCTTTGAATTTGGACAAGTCTAAAATTTTGACTCTACCCTTGGCGGATCGAGCTTAATTCTTACATTCACCTGATACGCTTTTTAGCTCACCTGAGCACATAGTGCTCAGGGTGAGCTATTGTGATCGATCGTTGTCCGGCGTCCGTCCGTCCGTCCGTCCGTGAACAATTACTTAAAAATTCTTCTCCTCTGAAAGCGCCCAACAGATTTCAGTGAAACTTCACAGAAATGATCCTTAGGTGATGCACTTTCAAAATACTTCAAAGATTTGAATTCCATGGAGAACTCTGGTTGCCATGGCAACCGAGAGAAAAAACTTTAAAAATCTTCTTATCCCAAACCGTAAGGGCTAGAGCTCTCATTTTTTGCATGTAGCATCATCTAGTGACCCTCTACCAAAATACTTCAAATTATGGCCCTAGTGTTGAAAATGGCCCTATGTTGTGGGTTCTTGGATTTCACATGGAGATAAAGAAGGAAATCTTTAAAAATTTTCTTGTCGCAAACCATAAAGGCTAGAGCTCTCATATATGGCATGTAGTATCATCTAGTGGCCCTCTATTAAAATACTTCAAATAATGGCCCTAGTGTAGAAATTGGCCCTATGTTGTGGGTTCTCGGATTTCACATAGAGATAAAGAAGGAAATCTTTAAAAATCTTCTTGTCCCAAACCGTAAGGGCTAGAGCTTTCATATTTGGCATGTAGCATCATCTAGTGACCCTCTACCAAAATATTTCAAATTATGGCCCTAGTTTGAAAATAGCCCTATGTTGTGGGTTCTCGGATTTCACATAGAGATAAAGAAGGAAATCTTTAAAAATCTTCTTGTCCCAAACCATAAGGGCTAGAGCTCTCATATATGGCATGTAGTATCATCTAGTGGCCCTCTACCAAAATACTTAAAATAATGGCCCTAGTGTGGAAATTGGCCCTATGTTGTGGGTTCTCCGATTCCACATAGAGATAAAGAAGGAAATCTATAAAAAACTTTATGTCCCAAACCTTAAGGGCCAGAGCTTTCATATTTGGCATGCAGCATCATCTAGTGGCCCTCTACCAAAATACTTCAAACTATGGCCCTAGTGTTGAAAATGGCCCTATGTTGTGGGTTCTTGGATTTCACATAGAGATAAAGAAGGAAATCTTTAAAAATCTTCTTGTCCCAAACCATAAAGGCTAGAGCTCTCATATATGGCATGTAGTATCATCTAGTGGCCCCCTATTTAAATACTTCAAATAATGGCCCTAGTATGGAAATTGGCCCTATGTTGTGGGTTCTCGGATTTCACATAGAGATAAAGAAGGAAATCTTCAAAAATCTTTTTGTCCCAAACCTTAAGGGCTAGAGCTTTCATATTTGGCATGTAGCATCATCTAGTGGCCCTCTACCAAAATACTTCAAATTATGGCCCTAGTGTTGAAAATAGTCCTATGTTGTGGGTTCTCGGATTTCACATAGAGATAAAGAAGGAAATCTTTAACTATACTAGCTAGGGTTATGAAATTTCATGGGTGGATAGATCTCATCAAGGGGGAGTGCAGTGCACAGGAATCATAACTCCTGCTTCCTTAATTTTTAGCTCACCTGAGCACAAAGTGCTCAAGGTGAGCTATTGTGATCGATCAATGTCCATCGTTCGTCCGTCTGTCTGTCCGTCTGTTCACAATTACAAAAAAATCTTCTCCTCCTAAACTAACAATCAGATTTCAGTCAAACTTCACAGAAATGATCCCTAGATGATGCACTTTCAAAATACTTCAAAGATTTGAATTCCATATAGAACTCTGGTTGCTATGGCAACAGAGTGAAAAAACTTTAAAAATCTTCTCGTCAAAAACTGTAAGGGCTAGAGCTTTCATATATGGCATGTAGCATCATCTAATGGCCCTCTACCAAAATACTTCAAATTGTGGCTCTAGTCTTGAAATTGGCCCTATGCTGTGGGTTCTCAGATTTCACATAGAGATAAAGAAGGAAATATTAGATAATCTCCTTCTCCCAAACCGTAAGGGTTAGAGCTCTCATAATTTGCATGTAGCATCATCTAGTGACCCTCTACTGAAATACTTCAAATTATCACCTTAGTGTGGAAATTGGTCCTATGTTGTGGGGTCTCGGATTTCACAAAGAAATAAAGAAGGAAATCTCAGAAAATGTTCTTGTCCCAAACCGTAAGGGCTAGAGCTTTCATATTTGGCATGCAGCATCATCTAGTGACCCTCTACCAAAATACTTCAAATTAAGGCCCTGGTGTGAAATTAAACCTATGTTGTTGGTCTTGGATTTCACATGAAGACAAGGAAGGAAATCTTTAAAAACCTTCTTGTGCAAATGGTAAAGGCCAGAGCTTTCATATTTGGCATGTAGCATCAGCTAGTAGCCCTCTACCAATTTTCGTCAAATTATGTCCCTGATGTAAAGAATTTGCCCTATGTTGTGGGTCTCGGATTTCACATAGCGATAAAGAAGGAAATCTTAGAAAATTTTCTTGTACCAAACCGTAATGGCCAGAGCTTTCATATTTGGCATATAGCATCATCTAGTGGCTTTCTATCAACATACCTCAAATTATGGCCCTATGTTGTAGGTTCCCGGATTTCACATAGCGATAAAGAAGGAAATCTTAGAAAATCTTCTCCCAAACCATAAGGACTAGAGCTTTCATATTTGGCATATAGCATCATCTAGTGGCTTTCTATCAACATACCTCGAATTATGGCTCTATGTTGTAGGTTCCCGGATTTCACATTGCGATAAAGGAGGAAATCTTAGAAAATCTTCTTCTCCCAAACCATAAGGGCTAGAGCTTTCATATTTGGCATGTAGCATCATCTAGTGGCCCTCTACTAAAATACTTCAAATTATGGTCCTGGTGTGAAAGTTAGCCCTATGTTGTTGGTCTCAGATTTCACATAGAGATAAAGAGGGAAATGTTTAAAAGTGTTCTTGTGAGCACTCTTGAGACCACATTTCTTGCTAAGCTGAATTGAAAATTGGTTAGAATGTTTTTCTCAATAAAATCTCACATGAGTCTGCATTGAATGCTTGTTTGGAATATAACTTTGTCATCTCAAGTCGGAACGAATTCAAAATTGGTATGCATGTTTGTTGTGATATTACTGAGTACTCGGTTCAAGAACAATAACTCTACCTAGCGTGGATTTTGAGAAATTCCACTTTGATCTTTATTTTAATAGTATTGTTTGCTTGTCCAGAGTGGAATTTTGAAGTCTCAAGTCAAATTGTCTGTTGCATTGCCAGCCCTTTGCAACTATTATACCTCCTATACAACTGGTGGTGGGATTGCATATCTTTCGACAATTTGCCGCTCTTTTTTCATCATCATTAGCCCTTGAACCTCAGTATTTGGTAATTATAGTCTTTGTTGTAGACCTTTGCTGCTTAGTACTCAGGTGAGCGATATAGGACCATCATGGTCCTGTTGTTCATTGGATGCAGCCAGCTCTAACTGCAATGAATGAAATCACAAAATAGCATAACGTCACTACCTTTCGAATAGAAGGTAAACATGAAAACCGACGTGGATGTCTACTTATCGTTTCATGTGTATTGGTAAGCGGTTTGTAAAACGATATTACATTGGCTTTTAGAAATATGATGTAAAGGGGGGTAATAACCAGCATCCAATAGAGGGCGCATCACAGGAATCTCAAAATCGGGCTCAATCCGCCAAGGTAAGATCCACGTAGTGATCATAACCTTGGCTCGCGAAGATGTAGGCTTGATTTTAAGCCATTTTGCTGATAAGCCTCGTTAGGCGTATTACGTGCTGCTTTGTAAAGCTCTCGTGAATGCCATCGGTAATATTATCAATGATGTTCACTCAATGAAATAAATTTTGATCTTTGACCGAAAAAAAAAAAACCTCTATGATCTTTATGACTAAATTTTTACCAAACAATAAAATTTTAGACTGGTCCAAATTAAAAGCACTTTTATACAAAAAATGTAAATTTTGTTTCCACCAGGGTAGAAAACATTGTGGGAAATAGGGAAAGAGAGAAAATGCTGGTTACCAGCATTATCTTCTTTTCCCACATTGTTTTCAAAAGGCTTCTCTCTCAGGCTCGTAAAAACCAGGGATTGTTTGGTAAAGGGTTAACTCTTTACCACACAATTCTGACTTTTAATGACCATGAAAAAGAAAGTTTTTGAAAACATTGAAAGAAAAGGAGAAAACAGCATTCTCTCCTTTTCCCTCAATATTTTCTACCCTTCCCAGATCAAATTTCAGTTTTTGAGTCACATCTATTTTATCGTCTGCAAATGCTTTCAGTTTAAACTGGTCCAAAATTTTGTCATTTAGTAAAGACTTAAGTCTTACCACACAATCCCAACTTTTAACGATCCTGAGAAAGAAGCCTTTTGAAAACACTGTGGGAAAAGGAGAAAATGCTGGTAACCAGCATTTTCTCCTTTTCCCACAGTGTTTTCTACCCTTCCCAAACCAAATTTTAATTTTTCAGTCAACTTTATTTTGTCGTCTGCAAATGCTTTCAATTTGGACCAGTCTAGAATTTTCTCGTGTGGTAAAGAGTTAATTGATATTACTGGTATACCCTCTTTCAACAAATGAGCCATACTTCAGCAAAGGGGATTTTAACCCTTTTCCAAACAATCCCTGGTTTTTACAACCCAATGACAGAGGCCTTTGAAAACATTTTGGGAAAAGAAGAAAATGCTGGTAACCAGCATTTTCTCCTTTTCCCACAAAGTTTTCTACCCTACTGGAAACAAATTTCAACTTTTGAATTACGATTATTTTGTCGTCTGCAAGTGTTTTCGATTTGGACAAGCCTAAAATTTTGCTGTTAGGTAAAGAGTTAACCCTTTCCCAAACGACAAACATTTGGACTAGACCAAATTAAAAGCATTTGCAGATGACAATTCAACTCTTGTTGAAACAATGATTTCTGTCTATGATAGGGTAGAAAACATTGTGGGAAAAGGAGAAAATGCTGGTTACCAGCATTTTCTCCTTTTCCCACAATTAATGTTTTCAAAAGGCTACTATTCCAGAACCGTAAAAACCACGGATTGTTTGGGAAAGGATTAATGCATCTTGGTAGATATATCATACCAGACAAATTGTCAGTTAATTCATGGGTCAAGAGAATCAATTTAGTCTAACAAATGACTGGATATGGTAAAATGGTGCTTAAACATGCAGAAAACCTACTAACTGCTTAAGTTTTGACCCATATCTATCTATCTATCTATCTATCTATCTATCCATCCATCCATCCATCCATCCATCTATCTATATATCTATCTATCTACCTATCTATCTCATCCATCCATCCATCCATCCATCCATCCATCCTTTTATCTATCTATCTATCTATCTATCTATCTCATCCATCCATCCATCCATCCATCCATCCATCCTTCTATCTATCTATCTATCTATCTATCTATCCAGGGATCATATTTAAAATCCTGGATCTATCTATCTATCTATCTATCCATCCATCGATCTATCTATCTATCTATCTATCTATCCATCTCATCCATCCATCCATCCATCCATCCATCTATCTATATATCTATCTATCTGTCTATCTACCTATCTATTTTATCTTCCTATCTATCTATCTATCTATCTATCTATCCATCGTACAGACAATCGCTTATCGATCTACATCTATCTATCTACATGTATCTATCTATCTATCTATCTGTCTGTGGATCGTATGTAAAATCCCTGATCCGTCTGTCTGTCTATTTGCCATGTTTTTTTTTTCAAATTCTATAAGAAATCGCTTTTTTTTTCCGCACTACACTGATTTTTTTTTCGAAGAGACCCTGATTTAAGTTTAATACACTTTGGAATGGCAAAACTTAAATATTAATGGTGTAAGGGAGAAAACTCTTGTGTACCCTTTGTCTTTATCTAATCAGAGTTGCGTTCCCTGTAGTTAAGTATAGCCTAAAACCGGAGACGAATAAAGTATGGTAAACTATAAACCATGTAGAGACGACCGGTAAAAAAAACACTTTCTTCCTCTGCTTCTTTCTTTTTTTCTTTATTATTATCTTTAAACAGTTATATATTTTTACAAAATTCTAACAAATATCTACTGTCCTGATAGCAGACCAAAAACAAAGTAGTTAAACAACAAGAATGATGTTGTAATTCAACGATTGTCTCCCTTGTATTTCATCAAATTTGTAAACATAAAATCCGCAAAAATTCAAAGTGATGGAATAACGGCTCGATCGAGATAAGACCCTACACGCTAAGTAAATGTACAGGTAATAAAAATTTGAAATTCAGTGAAATGGCTACTAAGATCACTAAACAAACCGGTAGAATTTAAAGATATACATCTTTACCTAGGGATAAAACTAAAACGGCAGTACAGTTTTAACTGTAGATGGCAGTGAGGTTGATGTGAAAGTAGTTCCGGTCGTTGAAATGTACCGGTCTGTATATGATGATACCGGAATCTCCAGATATCGGTACATAGAAACAACTATTTTTACCGCTTTACCGTTTTAGCTCGACCAGAGTATTTTCTCCACAGGCTTTTAGTGGCCAAGTGACCGTTATCATTCAGAACAATGTCATAGTGATCTGCCATAGATCAAAGTTCCCTTTACAAAGAGAGGGTCCTGAATGGCTCAGTGGTAAAATGTAGGACTCGTAACCTGGTGGTCACGAGCTCAAGCCGCATTGGATCCACTGGGTCCTTCGGGACCAAGGGTCTTCGCGATTTTTTCCCTCCGGTTATTGACATTTTGTTTTATATTCGACATCTAGGCATGGTAAGCGAGAAATCAATGCAGTAATTTCGTCATAATTTACTTGAATCTTGAACAAGAGATAACAGGAATTTTTATTTCAAGAAAGAATTAGTTGTTGATTCTTCAAGGATTTTATCGTGAATTCATAAAAGTAAGGGAGGTAACTCTTCAAAATTTCAACTTTAAGACTGTACGAGTTTTCTCCCTTTGACCGTTACATTTTGAAAGAATCCCGTCGTCGTCTCACTCGTACTGTTTGATCAAAGTGAAATTGAATTGACGATCTAGCATTCGATATATGATAATAAATTCTAAGTAAAACACCAAAAATAACCAACAACCTTAGAAATTATTGTGGCAAAAGCAGGAATGGCCTGTAACGAGTATCATTTCTTTTAACCCTTTCCCAATCGACAAACTGTAGGACTAGACCAAACTGAAAGCATTCGCAGATGACAATTCAACTCTTGCTGAAAAGATGATTTCTGTCTATGACAGGGTAGAAAACATTGTGGGAAAAGGAGAAAATGCCGGTTACCAGCATTTTCTCCTTTTCCCACAATGTTTTCTAAAGGCTACTACTCCAGACCCGTAAAAAGCAGGGATTGTTTGGGAAAGGGTTAAGCAGGTTTCACAAATATCCCCATTTAGGCTACTTACAGTATCTCAATTAAATCGAATGTCTTTGATTTGGCTAAAATCTTATTCAAAGGTGTTTTTTTTTTTCAAAAATGATTCTTAGAGGTTATTAATTAATCTTTAACAAACAAACTTGCTTGTGTGTCCCTAGGTCAGCAGGTTTCTGAAAATATTGTTTGAAAAACAGAAACTGCAAAGTATACAAGCATTTAACTCCTCTTAACCCATTACCACACAATTCCTACTTTTGACAACCCTGAAAAAGAAGCCTTTTGAAAACATTGTGGGAAAAGAAGAAAATGCTGGTAACCAGCATTTTCTTCTTTTCCCACAATGTTTTCTACCCTTCACAAAACAAATTTCAAATTTTCATTCCCTCTTATTTTGTAGTCTGTAATTAGCTTTCGATTTGGACAAGCCAATTAAACAGTTTGTCGTTTGATAAAGAATTAAAATCATTTGATTCCTTTTCCCCTAGCATTTTCATCCTAATAAAGACAAATTCCATCATTTTAGCAATTTAAATTTGCTGTCTGAAAATAATTTAACTCTTTACCAAACGACAAAATTTTATACTGGTCCAAATTCAAAGCATTTGCAGACAACAAAACAAATGTGAATTTAAACTTGAAATTTGATTTGGAACGGGTAGAAAACATGTGGGAAAAGGAGAAAATGCTGGTTACCAGCATTTCTTTCCTTTCCCCACAATGTTTTCAAATGCTGTCTTTCTCAGAGTCGTTAAAAGTTGGGATTATGTGGTAAAGCGTTAACCCATTACAGCATCACAACTTTTAATGACCCTGAAGGGGAGGTTTTGGAAACATGGTGGAAAAGGAGAAATTTCTGGTAACAAACATTTATTCCTTTTTCCAAATTGTTTTCTTCTCTATCAAAAAAAAAAAAAAAAATTATTATTTGAACAAAATCAATTTGCCTGCAATTGCTTTCAGTATAGACCAGTACGAAGTTTTGTCATGTGGTAAATAGTTAACTAGTAGACTAGATATGATAACTAGAAAATATCTGTCACTCTATATAGAAATCTTCTTCAAAGGGTACAGATAATTCAATCACAAAGAACGTCAATTATTCACAAAATTTCTAATTTCTCATGATTATCAATTATAATTGTGTAAATTTTACAATATTATTAGTTGTATCGTCAGGTGGCAGGAGACTTGGAAACTTGTTCACGGCTGTGGTGAATCATATCACCCTGAGTCCAAGACGAGGTGGCGACACGATTCGACACAGCCATGAGGGCAATAGCCCAAGTGGTTTATTCATTGCGCCTCATAACTCACAACGTGGTTTATTGAACGATAAACCATGATAGAAAGAAGATTATTTCGATTCTAATATGGCCAATTCTAAATCAAGGAAAACAAGTTCAAACTTGGAGTAAACACGCAGATGAAGATTATGTTCCATTGGATAACCCATCCATTGAATGATGTCACTAGATATAGAATGACGTAACTCTGCCTGGATTGTCGCAGATTTTACCACGCCTTCGTTGCACTGTGTTTATAGAGCCGAATTCACGTGTGATTTTAGAATAGGTTATTTGCCATGAAACATAGGTGCCAGGTAACTGTCTTCAAAAGTGTCTGGAAACTGAGTTTGATAGCCGAAGAACTAGTACCCTGGAGAACTCGTACCCAATCTCAAGGGTACGAATTCTCCTGCGAAGTCATACCCTGGATACAAGTTCTCCATAGAACTCAGACCCCCACTAGTTACATAATTAAGAAATACAATGTAATCTTCTTCATATCATGGTTTATCATTCAATAAACCACAGTTGTGAGTTATGAGGCACAATAAATAATTCACAAGGGTGATAGCCCGAGTGGTTTATTCATTGCACCTCATAACTCACAACATGGTTTATTGAATGATAAACCATGATAGAAAGAAGATTATTTCAAATCTAACATGGCCAATTCTTAATGAAAGGAAAACAAGTTCAAACTTGGAGTAAACATGTGGATGAAGACTATGTTCCATTGAATAACCCAGTCATTGAATGACGTCACTAGATATAGAATGACGTCACTCTGCATGGATTATCACAGATTTTACCACGCTTTCCTTGCACTGTGTTTATAGAGCTGAATTTGTCTGTCATGTTAGAAAATACAATATGTCTCTGCATGTATCTACTGCCATCAAAATTTTGCTGGACAGGGTCAAACATATCTGCATAGGTTCGTTGTTGTACAGATTATGGTTGTGTATGTCTTAAAAAAGAAAAAGTCTCTTTCTCCCATTTCTAGGCTTTGCCTATTTTCGTATTAATCTGTGCGACCTTTAGAAGTCCCTGTATTTCATGAACACTTTTCTTTTTTTTTCCTACCACTCTGTTTACACAGATTTACGTCATTGGGAAATTGTGTGTGGCACGAACCAAGACTTCCTAAAATGAGGAGTTATTATATGGTCAAAGGGAGAAAACTCGTATTAACTGACATCATTTTTCATGGCAGAGTTACTTCCCTTACATTTGTAGACGGCTGAAAACCGAAGACGAATAGACATCATTGCTGCTTGTGAAGACGATCTGTTTCGAAAAAAAAAATTTTTTCCTAGAGGGGTTTAAGACAGGATTGCAGATACTGCTACTTCTGAAAATATCATCACTGAAGACAAGAGAAGGAAAAAGCAATTGCAGACGTTGTTACTATTTTGTAAACAGGTGGTAGTCTCCCTTGTACATGTACTTCATTACATTTGTATACAAGGCGACCGCAGAAATTTAAATTTGTAAGTGACAATTCGGTAGTCAAAGTAAGAGCTCAAGCAGAATCTAAAGGTACGTTGTACAATTAAATTTATCAACTGATGAATGTATACGATTTGAATAGGCTAAATATTATGTTACAAAAATTTAAGCACGTGAACCATCGACATGTTTTCGTCCAATTAAGTTTTCGAGGCTATTGACAAATATCGTTAATATAGGCTGAATTCTCAAATTCCAATCTTTTCTTTGATCGTTGACCATAAGGAACATGGGACAGATAGTGAAAGCATACAGGTCAGAATTCGGAGTTAGTAAATGGAGATGAGAGCTATGCTTTTTTCCTCGATTTTATTAATGTTAATCCTATTTTAGATCCCCTCCTTTTTTTAATTGAAGTGGGTTGTAAGAGGGCAGGTCACTCTCTATTAATTTGAACACTAAATCCCAGAGACAATAAATTGATTTAATTGAAATAAGGCGACAGCACCCTGCCTTTGACTGTAAAATACCAGCAGGGACACCATCAGCGGCTGAACGAAAACTCTACAGAGTTTGGGTACGCTGTCTAGGTATAGACTCTAAAGAGTTTGGGTACACTTTGACTAAATGGATACGCTGGCATATGTAGAAATATGTATCATATAGAAGATCTCCAAATCAAAATTCAAATTTAAATGTCGTCCTAGATAGCTGCATATTATGAAGAAAATGGCAATATCCATGTTATTAAATTGAACTACTTTATGCCAAGTTTTATATTCTTGCGCTAAAGCCCGGGACCTTTCGGAGGTAGATTAATTTATCAGTGTCATTGACGGCCAACTTCTTTTGAAAAGGGCTGAGTTATTACACTTGAAATTACGTTTTTCAGCCCGTCTGGCTTTTTTTGAGATAAAAGAGCATTTAATCATTGCTTTGTCTGTTTGTACGTGGTTAGGACAGAGAACGTAGTAATGATGTACTCCAACGTGTTAAGGTATCTAGAAAGCAGTATAAAGCGTTTAGGTACATAAACATTATAAGTGGGTTTAAAGTTCAAAAATGCATGTTTCCCTTTTGACAGCGACAGCATTAAACGGCTAAAGCTTAATTGATAGTGTCCATGGTTGAGAGGTAGAGCGTCTGCCACATAACCAAAGGGACTCGAGTTCAAGACCCAGAAGCAGGTTTCAACTTTGGGATCTTTCATTGACCAACACATCTGGCTTGAGTACTGGTGTAGTTCCCAGGAAGCAGAATCAAGAGAGATTTGTATAATTTGTAATAACTTGTTTTGCAATCGCTGTTAAATATATATGTTTAGATGTTTTTAACCGAAATATGTTTAACAGGCGCTTTAACCCATTACCACACAAGCCCTACTTCTGACGACCCTGAGAAAGAAGCCTTTAGAAAACATTATGGAAAAAGGAGAAAATGCTGGTAACCGGCATTTTCTCTCTTTCCCGCAATGTTTTCTACCCTTCACAAAGCAAATTTCAAATTTTCAGTCACTATTATTTTGTTGTCTGCAAATGTTTTCCATTTGGGCACGCCTAAAATTTTGTCGTTTTGTATTGAGTGAAATTCTGATCTCGCGTTCATTTACTTTGCCATCCGTCAAATACTCGTACAATTAATCAATTTTTAAGCACCAATGAAAAAATGGCCATCTAAAGAGATTAGGTACATAGATAACAGGAATGAGGACTCAAGAGAGATAAGGTACCTAAATTTGATAAGGACTCTTAGATAGATGAGAGACAACATAGATGACTCTAAGGAGATTAGGTACATAGACAAACGTGATGAATACTCTTAGGATATTTAAGGTACATGGCAACCATGATGAAGACTCTAAAAAGATTAGGTACATAACAACAATGATAAATACTCAAAAGAGATTAGGCACAGGGACAACAGAAATGAGAACTCTAAAGAGATAAAGTACATACACAACAGTGACTAATACTCTAAAGAGATTAGGTGCCTACACAACTGTGATGAAGACTCTAAAGAGATTAGGTACATACACAACAGAAATGATGACTCTAAAGAGATTCGGTCCCTACACAACATTGATAAAGACTCTAACGAGATAAGGTTCATAACAACAATGATGACAACTCACAAAAAATTAGGTGCACCAAAAGGGAAATGAAGACTCTAAAGAGATAAGGTACATACAAAACAGAAATGAAGACTCTAAAGAGATAAGGTACAGGGACAACAGAAATGATGACTCTAAAGAGATAAGGTACCTGGGGTTCGTACACAACACTGATAAAGACTTTAACGAGCTTAGGTTCATAACAACAATGATGATGACTCACAAAAAATTAGGTGCACCAAAATGGAAATGAAGAATCGAAAGAGATAAGGTACAAACACAACAGAAATGAAGACTCTAAAGAGTTTAGGTACATACACAACAGAAATGATGACTCTAAAGAGATAAGGTACAGGGACAACAGAAACGATGACCTTAAAGAGATGAGGTACATACACAACAGATATGAAGACCCTAAAGAGTTAAGGTACATACAAAACAGAAATGAAGACTCTAAAGAGTTTATGTACATACACATCACATCAGAAATGATGACTTAAAAGAAATTTGGTGCGTACACAACAGTGATAAAGACTCTAATGAGATGAGGTCCATAACAACAATGATGACAACTCTAAAGGGATAAGGTACACCAAAACAGAAATGAAGAATCTAAAGACATTAGATACATACAAAACAGTAATAAAGAATCCAAAGAGTTTAGGTACATACAAAACAGAAATAAAGACCATAAAGAGATTAGGTACATACACATCAGAAATGATGACCCTAGAGAGTTCGATGCGTGAACAAACAGTGATGAAGATGCTAAAGAGATTAGCTACATACAAAACAAAAATTAAGACTCTAAAGAGATTAGATACATACACATCAGAAATGATGAGTCTAAAGAGTTCGGTGCTTACACAACAGTGATAAAGACTTAAAGAGATTAGATACATACAAAACAGAAATGAAGACTCTAAAAAAATTAGGCACATAAAAATGTAGAAATGATGACTCTAAAGCGATTTGGTGCGTACACTACAGTGATAAAGACCCTAAAGAGATTAGGTTCATAACAAGAATGATGACAATTCTAAAGAGATTATTTACATCAAAACAGAAATGAAGACTCTAAAGAGATAAGGTACATGCACATAAGAAAGTATGACTCTAAAGAGTTTGTTTCATACCAAACAGTGATAAGACTCTAAAGAGAAATGATGACTTTTAAGTTATTCCATGCGCACACAACAATGTTAAAAGACTTAGTAAGATTAAGGTTTATAACAACAATGATTACAACTCTAAAGAGATTAGGTACATACAAAACAGAAATGGAATCTGTAAAGAGTTTAGGTACATACAAAACAGATATGACTCAAAAGAGATTAGGTACATAGATAATCATGATAACGACTAAGAAGAGATTAGGTACAAACAAATCAGAAATGAAGACTTTAAAGATATCAGGTACATACAAATCAGAAATGACTCTAAGGAGATTAGGTACAAAGATAACCATGATGAAGACTCTGAATAGATTATGCACATACAAAACAGAAATGAACACTCTAAAAAGATTAGGTACATACAAAACAGAAATGAAGACTCTAAAGAGTTAAGGTACATTCAAAACAGAAATGAGGACTCTAAAGAGATTAGGTACACACAAAACGCTAAAAAGATTAGGTACATTAAAATAGAAATGAAGACTCCAAAGAGTTAAGATACATACAAAACAGAAATAAAGACTCTAAAGAGTTAAGGTACATACTAAACAGAAATGATTCTGAAGCGATTAGGTAATAGATAACCACGATGAAGAATCTGAAGAGATTAGGTACTGGGAAAACAGAAATGAAAACTCTGGAGAGATTAGGTGCATTCACAACATTTACTCTAATGAATTGAGGTACATCAAATCAGATTAGGCATATCAAAACAGAAATGCAGACTCTAAAGACACTAGGTACATACACATCGGAAATGATAATTCTAAAGAGATTCGTTGCATACACAACAGTTATAAAGACTCTAAAGAGATTAGATACATCAAAAGAGAAATTCTAAAGAGATTATGTACATGTACATATAAAACAGAAATGAGTCTAACGGGATTAGGTACATACGCATCGGAAATTAGAGTTTGAAACAACGATTATGACAATGCTAAAGAGATTAGGAACATAAAAGCACAAATGAACACTCAAAAGATATTAAGCACATACAAAACAGAAATGAAGACTCTAAAGAGTTTAGGTACATACAAAACAGAAATACCTCTAAAGAGAATATAGGTACATACACAACGGAAGTGTTGACTCTTAAGAGATTCTTTGCGTACACAGCAGTGTTAAAGACTCTAAAGAGATTAGGTTCATAACAACAATGATGACAACGCTATTAAAGAGATTTAAAGTACATCAAAACAGAAATGAACACTCTAAAGAGATCAGGTACATACAATACAGAAATGAAGACTCTAAAGAGTTTAGGTACATACAAAACAGAAATGACTCTAAAGAGATTATGTACATAGATAACTATGATGACGACTCTGAAGAGATTAGGCACATAGGCAACAGTGTTTTCTAGTCTTTCTGATTCAAATTTTAATCAATTTTTACCCATTAAATTTCGCGAAATTTTAAACTTGTATAAGGGTTGCCATTATTAATGTTTTTGTAATGTTTTCATGTCTTATTAATATGTCCCAGAATAACTCTTTACCTAACAAGTCTAGGTTTTTTAGTTCTGATATTCAAGAGAAAGAAGCGGGAAAATCGCTAAATCATTGCGGGAAAAGAAGACAGTGCTGGTAACCAACACTTTCTCCTTTTCTATAACGTTTACTACACTTCAAAGACAATCCTGTCATTTGATATACATATATCATAATTTGTCATCTGCAAATGCTTTCAGTATAGACAAATATTAAATATGACCATCACAGGGACGTAGGAAGCAATTCAAGATGGGGGAGGGGGGGGGGGGCGCTAACTCGTATTTTATGGAAAATTTTGCGTCGATCGAAACTATCCGCGACACAGGGTAATTTGAATTACCATGATTGTCAAAATCATGGGGGGAGGGGGGCTTAAACACCCCCCACCCCCCCTGCATCGGGTAAAGAGTTAATTCTCTTCAAAACGAGAAAATTCAAGACATGTCGACATCGAAAGCATTTGCAAATGACATTTGAAATGCTATTCAATCTTTTTTAAATTTGTTTTTCAAAAGGTAGAAAACATTGCGGGAAAAAAAATGCTGGTTACCAGCATTTCATTCTTTTCCCACACTGTTTTCAAAAACCTTCTTTTTCGGGATCGTTAAAAGTCGGTATGGTTTGTATAGAATTAGAAAAACTTGTTGGCAATGACTTTATACTACATGTCCTTTTTCTGCCCATATAATTAAAAGCATACATGTAGATCTATAATGAGTTTGAAATCCAAAGACTTAAAAACTTAGAAAATGACACTTGCTACATTTCGGATTTTTACTATTTTTGTAGACTATTAACTCTTTAGCAGACAATTTCGAGTTTTCACATTTAGCAAACCGCGGAAAAAGTCTGTTTGAAAACTTTGTGGAAAAAAAGAGAAAATGCAAGTAAACAGCATTGTCTCGTTTTCTCACTATGTTTTCTAGCCTATCATACAAATTCTGTCATTTTGACCTGAATTAAATTCTTGTCTGCGAATCCTTTTGATTCGGACAAGTCCAGCGTTCTCGTGTGAGTTGAACTAAAATTCCAAAGCGTTTTCAAGAATCAGTTTCAAGCTACGAACATACGGGATATTCCGGCAAAATTTAAGCCGGAACTACTTGAACTCAATCTCGTTCTACTGCTGTGTACCTAAACGCGATGGAGTATTAGATTCACGACCATCAGCGCAGACTTAACTCGGGTGAGCTTATAAATGAACGTGCAGGCTGATCTTAAATCTACACGGTCCATTCAGAACATTATTCCAAAAGAAAACTCCTTTGAAATAGCAAAGATTGGATTTTAAAATCGCCTTGAAAGTCTCTTTTTACTTATAGAAGGTCAGGGTTTTTCGATAGACTGTATGGGTATAAATTTACCCTGCACCGGTTCTTAAAGTTTCGGTGTGACTGCTTGTAATAGTTGTAAAAAAGACTATTCCTAGGAAAGGGGGGGGGGATAACAATAAGGGAGAGTACTCTTCATAACTTATGTATACCAGATTGTTCGAGTTATTTCCCTTTGACCATAAAATCACAATGGAATCTGATGGTGAACGTATATGGGACAGACCCAAGACCGATCCACAGCGATATTTAGGAGCTTTCTCTCATTATTTACTGTACTGTTTATGTCATGGCGGAGTTACCGCTGTCCATCTGACTGTCTGTCCGTCTGTCCATCAGTCAATCTTTTTCTTGTTTACACGATAAAGTCTGTGTTTCTTGTCAGATTTTTGTGAAACTTACACAGTTTGTTTATCTCATCAATAGCTTGAAACCTATTGATTTTGACAAACTTCCAAAACATAGTATGGGAAAAGTAGCCATTTCAAGTAAGGAATCTTCATTTCTTGTTTATGCCATAAAGTCTACATTTGTGGTCAGATTTCAGTGAAACTTACACAGTTTCTTTATCTTATCTTTTGCTTCAGCCCTATTAATTTAAAAAAAATCCAACCAACAATGTAGGAAAAGTAGCCATTTCAAGTTGAAAATTTCCATTTCTTGTTAATGTGATAAAGTCTGCATTTGTTATTAGATTTTTGTAAAACTTGCACATTTTGTTAATTGTTGTTTATCTTATAAATAACTTGAACCCTTTTGAATTTGAAAAAACATCCAACAAACAGTATGGGAAAAGTAGCCTTTTGCTGTTGAAAATTTCCATTTCTTCAGTTTATGTGATAAAGTCAGCATTTGAGGTCAGATTTTCATGAAACTTGCAGTTGTTTTGTTTTATCAACAGCTTAACCCTTTCCCAAACAAGCCCTGGTTTTTACGTGTCAGCAGTAAAAGTCTTTTGAAAACACTGTGGGAAAAGGAGAAATTGCTCGTAACGAGCAATTTCTCCTTTCCCACAGTGTTTTCTACCCTTTTTGAGAACTTTCTGCCATTTTTTCCAAATAAAAAATTGTCGTCTGCAAACTCTTTCGGTTTGAAAGGGTCCAAAATTTGTCGTTTGGGAAAGGGTTAAACCTTATCAATTTTGAAAAAAAATCTGACAATCAGTCTGGGAAAGGTAGCCATTTAATGTTGAAAATTTCCATTTCTTGTTAATGCGATCAAGTCAGCATTTGGGGCTGGATTTTCATTAAACTTGCACAGTTACTTTGTATCATAAACAACCTTTGAACCCCATTGATTTTGGAAAAAAAAAAAAACCCTGACCATCAGTGTGGGAAAAGTAGCCATTCAAAGTTTAAAATTTCCATTTCTTGTTTGGGCAATGAAGTTCATTGTGTTAATCCAATTCTTTTGAAACTTGCAAAGATTGTTCGGTTCATCAAGGAATTGAGCTCTATTAAAAATGAAGAAAATCTAATAAACCATTCAGAAAAAGCAGCCATCTGATGACTTAGTATTGTTTACTCAACAAAGTCCACATTACTAGTCACATTTTCTTGAAGTTTGCTAGGATTATGTAATACAAGACGCACTAAAACACTTTCAAATTTGGCTTAGATTCCAAACATTCAGTTTTGAGAAATTGCACTTTATTTTATTCACTGCTTTTTTCAATTCACCATACCTACTCATGCCGTCTTAGTACATTGAAGCCCAGTTGCAAGAACACACTTTTTTTCTTTTTATATTAATTTTATACATCATAAATTCATAATGTATGTTAGCACAACAGCAAATTCACTGCCAGTAGAGCAATTTCAGACCCTAAAGGGCTTCTAGTTTTTATTCTTGTCCAATTTTGTTCTTTTAAAATGTTTTCCCTACTATCTTTATTCGCAATTTCACTGTAGATCTAGATCAATTTAAATCTAATTTTCATATTATATGACCTAGTTGGTTAGGACACAGGACCTACCTTCGATTCGGAGAGTAGCTCTATTTTTCTTATTGTGGCTTTGTCTGGGGCGCTACAGTCTAGCCCTGCTAGAGCATCTGCTTACTCTTTGCTTCGGAGGTGGAGAGGGGCTGTTAACCCTTTCCCAAACGACAAATTTTAGACTTCCAAATTCAAAGAGTTTGCAGACAACAATTTCAGATTTCATAAAAATGACAGAAAGTTCTCCAAACGGGTAGAAAACACTGTGGGAAAAGGAGAAATTGCTTGTCACGAGCAATTTCTCCTTTTCCCACAGTGTTTTCTAATGGCTTGTATTCATGACACGTAAAAACCAGGGCTTGTTTGGGAAAGAGTTAAGCCTATCTTGAATGGGATTCGGGGACCTACCTCCTAGAAAAATTCAAATTTACAGCAAAATGCATTTTGAGGCCAATTGTTCCATTGAAACTCAAATAAATAGGATAGATTTTTTTTTTTCAATAAATACTAACCGAGTTACATAGATCTTGATCTACTGTAAGCATTTTGAAACAGTATCAGGAGAACTCATTCCCTGGAGAAACTCGTACCTGGGAGAACTTGTGCCCCAGTCTCAAGGGTACAAGTTTTCCAGAGAAGTCCTACCCCCACTTATACATGTGGTAATGATAGTTTACCACCATGTTGTCAACTTTTATTTTTATGCTGTTATTGTGATACAGATTTGATGAAAAATGGTTGTTTTTTTTTTTACATGTGTTGAAGAGACATAAAGAAAATAAAGAAACTTGTGTGTTTTCTCATGCAGTGTTTATATTTTGTGTTTGAAAAGGTGAGAAATTGCGTGGAAAAGTGAGACCATGTTGGTTATCTGAGTTTGCTTCTTCTCCCACAATGCTTACGAAAACTTCTTCAGTGTGATTGAAACTCAAGATTGTGTAGTAAACGTATCAGAAAACATACAGGAAATCTGTACAATGAAAATAAGAGAGAGAGAAAAATGCAAATATTGCTATATGTGAACTCGCATTTTAGTCTCTTCAAAATTGTATACATCTGCAGATGACAAATTCATAATTGGTACAAACAGACTTCACTTTTCTGAAAGGTTGGAAAAAAAATGTTGGAAAATGAGAAAATACTGGTTATAAGTGCCCCTTCCCCCACTTTTTTCCGACAACATTTTCAAAAGCTATCTCCCACAGGGTGATATTTAGCAACTCCGCATTATTTGGTTAAGGGTAAAGTAATGATCGATCAAGATTCAAAGAGCTAGATTTCTTCTTTTGATGTTACATAATTAAAAAAGGTTATAATCATTTAATCCTTTTCCAATGTTGTTTATAGAAGTCTTTTTCCTTGTAAAACTATACGATTGATTGGTAAAGTGGTTACGTGTTCTTTTAACGAACAATACCGGTTTAAATGCTGGTAAATGGCAAGTGTGCACAATCACACCTGATATGCGACTTTATAGTATGCGACACCTTTGACTCCTTAGAAGATTTGGCATATTCCATTAGTGACCCATAAATACATGTATCTAAACACATATCTTCAAATAATTCAGTGAATCCAGATTATGTAGATCTATCTGATAATTTCACCTTTCTAAAATTTACCTGCCCATTTACCTTACTTTCTTCCCATTAATTTAAATCCATCTAACATCTGGTTGCAAAACTGATATTTTACTACAAATAAGGTTTAAGTTACCAATGCATGTTTATTCTATAACATACATATTTCACAAAAGATTAATTAACTCATTATCAAACGACAAAATTTTAGGTTTGTCCAAATTGAAAGCATTTGCTGACAACAAAATAAAAGTGACTTAAAATTTGAAATTTGTTTTGTGAAGGTAGAAAAGATCGTGGGAAAAGGAGAAAATGCCGGTTACCAGCATTTTCTCCTTTTCAGAAGATGTTTTCTAGAAGCTTCTTTCACGGGGGTCATCAAAAGTAGGGATTGTGTGGTAATGGGTTAATTTGAAATCATCAGCTCACCAAAATCTGAATGATTATATACATTTTAACCCTTTACCAAACAATTCCTGGTTTTTACGCCCTGAGATAGAACCTTTTGAAAACATTGTGGGAAAAGGAGAAAATGCTAGTAACCAGCTTTTTTTCTTTTCTCACAACGTTTTCAACCCTGCTGGAAACAAATTTCAATTTTTTGAGTTACGTCTATTTTTTTGTCTACAAGTGCTTTTAACTCATTACCAAACGACAATATCTTAGGCTTGTCCTAATCGAAGGCCTTAATTTTGCAGACGGCAAAAGTGACTAAAAATTTGTTTTGTGAAGAGTAGAAAACAGTGTGGGAAAAGGAGAAAATGCTGGTTACCAGCATTTTCTCCTTTTCCCACAATGTTTTCTAAAGGCTTCTCTCACAGGGTTGTCAAAAGTAGGGATTGTGGGGTAATGGGTTAATTTGGACCAGTTTAGAATTTTGTTGTTTGGTAAGGGGTTAAATCTATCCCCTTAGATATCTATAGGTACGAGTTCTCCAGGGTACGAGTTCTCTTCCAAATCTTCGGGGAACTGTTGAAAACGTGTGGGGAAACTGTCTTAATACCTCCCATTCATGGAAAGTTGCAAAAAGAGGCATCAGGAGCAACAAACTTCAAAAAATGTGTCTGCATAATGTACAAAATCAAAGTCAGGTTTGGTTTTGTGTTTTTCAAGCAGACACTAAATTACTTCTGCTTTTTTTGTACAAAAAGTTGGGCGGTCTATGCGCAAAAAGAAAAGTAGGGCTCGTCCGGGATTTGAACCCGGGACCTCTCGCACCCTAAGCGAAAATCATACCCCTAGACCAACGAGCCAGCTGCTTAATAGGCGAACATTTATAATATTTATACATAAATATCGTATTAAGATCACGTGATAGTCATGTGTCACTGAGTAATGCACTCATGTGACTTACTGAAAACGAAAGTATAAATTGCCCGGAAACATTATAGCAAAATTTCCTTTGAAGCATTTAAATTCAGATCGAAACGCATTTTTGGGATCTTTTCGTCTAAGTTTGTTCTACCTCATACTGACTGAACACATTTTATAAAGTGTTTTTAAAAAGATTCAGTCCATATTCCGCGTCTTCAAGACGAACTTTTTAAGTGACTCAGTCTGAATCATTCAAACGCTCATTGAAATATATTCCAAAGGTAGTTTGAGAAATTGATCTCGGTTTTAGGGAAAAATAAATATCACGGAGAAATCAGCTCAGTTCTCCTGCAATAAGGATCTGTCGGTGATATTCTGTAAATTCAGTTCGTATTCCCTGTTTGTTTTTATTCCGTTAGTCTAAGACAGAATAACATATTATTGTTTCATTAGAGAGATCCTTTCGATCCATTTTCAACTTTTTTCAGGCGTTAAACTTCCTGAACGCTGTCAAATCAAAACGGGTTTCTTTTTTTAACTCTGTACCAAACGACAAAAAATTTAGACAGATCCAAATTAAAAGCATTTGTAGACAGCTGTATAATTGTGACTCAAAAATTAGTTATTTTTGGAAGGGTAGAAAACATTGTGGGAAAAGCCAAAGGAGAAAATGCTGGTTACCATCATTTTCTCCTTTTCCCACAATGTTTTCAAAAGCTTTCTTTATCAGAGTCGTTAAATGTCAGGATTGTGTGGTAAAGTGTTAAAGATCATTCGGTTTCAGTATTAAGATCGAATGTACTGATGCTGTGTACATATAAACATGCCTTTTCAATCTAAATTTATGATTATAGTTCCAAGTATTCACCTTTAAAGATGCCTGTCTACAGCCGGTGTGCAGAAACGCTGTTAAATTTAAAAAAGAAAAAAAGAGTGGTACAGAAATCTGTCCTTTGTGTACCCTAGGATAAATTACTGACATATTTCGTGTAAATGAAAAAAGAAACACGGGGGTTTGTGTAAGAAACCGAAAATTGGCCAGAAGAAAACTGGCTGACGATCGAAGCTGTAAACAATGGCGGTGAGACACGGAAATTTATCATTGGTTTCCGCCTAGAGTCGGACACGGTGTAACTTACATATAGGCCTCGATCTCCGTCTAAAAGTAGAGGCTGCAACCGAGAAGCACCCATTTTCCTTTATTTACCGCATCAGACGCAGGGTCAAGGTCAAATATAGTCACGTTACAAAATGCATGATCATCATACGAATCTACCTGAGTGTATAACGGTTATTGAAAATCTTCGATTCAAAATTCAGAAACGACGAGGCTGTTTACATTGAAGGCCGCAAGTCTGCGAAATGCATTTTCTATCAAGCGTAATCTAAGCAATCTTGCAACCGTCAGACGAAATATGTGGCATAAATATATAAGAATGACTATATTTTGATAAAATAAAAACAAAATGAGTTAAAACTGGCTTAAAATGAGTATTGGGGCCTCTTTAAATGTTTAGCTTACCATTCAAAGACCGTCATTAACCCCTTACCAAACAACAAAATTTAAGACTCTCTCAAATTGTAAGTGTTTGCGGATGAACAAAATGTGACTTTACTCTAGTAATTTGCATCTAAGGTGGTACAAAACATCTCTCCACTATAAATTGTTTTGACAATGGGAAAGCAGCCAGTGGCTTGGAAAGAATATCATGCGGAATACTGGTAAAAGAAAGTCCAGGAAAGCTTGGAACAGATGCACTTGCCACCACAATGTAACTGGAATAATGTTGAAAATGGTGTTAACTCTTAATATCCACATAATCCCAACTTTTAACAACCCTGAGAAATAAGCCTTTAGAAAACAATGTGGAACAAGAAGAATATGCTGGTAACCAGCATTTTCTCCTTTTCCTACATTATTTTCTTCCCTGTCAAAGTCAGAAATCATTATATTAACAAGATTTTATTTGTTGTCTGCAGATGCTTTGAATCTGGTCCAAAAATTAGTTCTTTAATAAAGGGTTAAACACCAGTCAATCAGTCAGTCAATCAATCAATCAATCAATCAACCATCAATCAACCTTTCAGTCTCTGTTAACGCTTTACCAAATTTTTAGACCGGTCCAAATTGAAAGCATCTGCAGACGACAAAATAAAAGTGACTAAAAATTTGAAATTTGTATCAATGAGAAGAGAAAACACTGTAGGAAAAGGAGAAAATGCTGTTTACAAGCATTTTCTCCTTTTCCCACAATGTTTTCAAAAGGCTTCTTTTTATGGGTCATCGAAAGTCAGCATTGTGTGGTAAAGGGTAACTGTACATGACTGAGGCTACCCTTTAACTCTTTACCAGACGACAAAATTTAGCCCTGTCCAAATTGAAAGCATTTGCAGACGACATTTTCAGTGTGGCTCAAATGGCACAATTGTTTATCGATAGGGTAGAAAACATTGTGGGAAAAGGAGAAAATGCTGGTTACCAGCATTTTCTCCTTTTCCCACAGTGTTTTCAAAAGACTTCTTTCTCAGGGGCGTCAAAAGTAGGGATTGTGTGGTAATGGGTTAACTCTTTACCACCAATCCCGACTTTCAACCACCCTGTAAAAGAAGCCTTTTGAAAGCATTATGGGAAAAGGAGAAAATGCCGGTAACCAGCATTTTCTCCTTTTCCCACAATGTTTTCTAACCATTCCAAATCAAATTTTAGTTTGTGATTAACATTCATTTTGTTGTCTGCAAATGCTTCAATATTGATTTGTCCTAAATTTTGTCGAATGGTAAAGAGTTAAATCGCGGGTTAGACAAAGGGACTTTCCCATACCAAATGTGCGGTCAAATGATTATAGCCCCCATTAAAATTCCCATAAGTAGGTTATTTTTTTGAATTTTTTCACTGAAAATTCCTGAACTATTGATAAAAGCTACACACTGATCTTGACTAAGGGACTAGTTCTTTACATTTTATAGTACAGGGTGTCCGGAAAGTAAGGTAACACTTTCGAACATTTATATTTTGGCTTAAAATACAAGATAACGAGGTGAAAAATATATATACATGTAAATGAAACGTGTAAGTTTTTTTGTGTGATAATCTAATTCAATTTTCTTAACACTTTGCGCTTTTATACAGATTTCACTTCAAAAGTCCTTTTTCTGACATTGGCGTCATTTCACAATTAATGACGTTTGCAGTGAGACGGCAGATTATGCTCTTTCCATGCCGATCATGCCGGATGATATTGTGAATCACATGAATGCACATTTCAATATCAATCTATTTCAGTGTAAGTGGTCTTTAACAATATGGCTGTGCTGTCTTGGTTGAGGCTGTCAACCTTTGACCTTTTAAACTAACAGAAAGAAGTCGCACATGTTGAAATCAGAATAAAGTCGCCCTCATTCCTCATTGCAAAGCAATTGGTTCATGCAGGAAAGTGCTACGCCAGACACATCTAAATCTGTGGCAGACTTTTTATATAATAATTTTGGTGATATAGTGTAATTTCTAAACGTTATCCGGAGGTAAGACATGGTTGAATATCGTGGCCCGCACACAGTCCAAAACTCAACCTTAACCTGCATGACTTCCTCCTTTGCAGTGTGTTGAAGTCTACCTTTGTCTACGATCCCAACCTAAACGACCCAGACCTGCCGTTAGAAAAATCCTTCTAGTGAAATCAATATGATTGATGTTTGAATGCATTTCAAAGTGAGTGAAAAATTCATTGTGCGTGTTCGGAAAGGAAAGAGTGTAAAAGGCTGTCACATTGAAAACGTCACTAATTACTAAAATGACGTCAATGACCGAAAAAGGACTTTTGAAGTAAAATCTGTATAAAAGCGCAAAGTGTTAAGAAAATTGAATTAAATTATCACACAAAAAAACTTACACGTTTTATTTACATGTATATATATTTTTCATCTCGTCATCTTGTATTTTAAGCCAAAATATAAAAGTACGAAAGTGTTACCTTACTTTCCGGACACCCTGTATATAATACTAGTGAATACAAATAGTTCTAATTGTTTTTTAATCCTTTCCCAAGCAATCCCTGGTTTTTACGGGAAAGGAATAGAAGCCTTTTGGAAACATTGTGGGAAAACGAGAAAATGCTGGTAACCAACATTTTCTCCTTTTCCCACAATATTTTCTACCCTATAATACAGAAAAATCGTCTTTTAAGCAACTGTTAATTTGTCATCGGCAAAATGCTATGAATTTGGTCTGGTCCAAAATTTGCCGTCTGGGAAAGGGTTAATCAGAAATTAATTTTTGGAGGTAGCTGGTTCTTGAAAACATTGCAGGACAAGGAAAAATGCTGGTACCTAGCCTTTTTCTATTTTGCCCACATTTTCTACCCTCTTAACTCTTTACAATACAATCTCAGCTTTTAAAGACCATGAGAAAGAAGCCAATAGAAACATTGTGGGAAAAGGAGAAAATGATAGTTACCAGAATTTTCTCTTTTTCCCATAATGTCTCCAGAAGGCTTTTTCCTCAGGGTGGTTCAAACCAGGGATTGTTTAGTAAAGGATTAATAATAAAGTCTTTGACAAGCAACAAAACTGTGGACTTTACCCTTTACCACATAATGGAAACTTTTAACGCCCATGAGGAAGAAGCCATTTGAAAACATCGTGGGCAAAGGAGAAAATGCTGGTAACCAGCATTTTCTCCTTTTCCCACAATGTTTTCTACCCTGCTAGAAACAAATATCAATTTTTGAGGTATGTTTATTATGTCATCTGCAAGTGCTTTCAATTTGGACCAGTCTAGAATTTTGTCATTTGGTAAAGAGTTAGTAACATTGAAAGCTTTCACTAACCACATAATCAAAGTGACTGAAATGTTGGGAATTGTCTTTGAAAAGGTATAAAACATCGAGGGAATTGAAGAAAATATTAATTACTTTCATTCTCTCCTTTTCCTGTATTTTCAAAAGGCCTCTTCTTCAGAGATGTCAAAACTCAGGATTATATCATAAAAGGTTTACAAGGTTTTTGACTTTCAGTGAATTATAGTTTCAGCTGTCACAAGAGTTAGAGTGAGCTTTCACTAACCACATAATCATAGTGACTGAAATGTTGGGAATTGTCTTTGAAAGGGTATAAAACATGGAGGGAATTGGAGAAAATATTAATTACATTCATATTCTCCTTTTCCAGTAATACCTGTATTTTCAAAAAGCTTCTTTTTCAGAAATGTGAAAACTTTGGAATCGGATTATGTTGTTAAAGGTTTACAAGGTTTTTGACTTTCAATGACTTGTAGTTTCAGCTGTTAAAAGACTCAGAGTGAGTATAGTTTGGGCTGAACAGATCAACGTTCAAGATGGCATGGACCACATACCAGATAATCTTAGCTGTTGCCATGGTGATTACTGGATCAATCAATACCTTATCAACAAAGTAAGTAGACTTTTCCAGACATAATTGTTCAATAAAGAAATTATCTTCTATCTATCATGGTTTATCATTCAAATAATCACGGTTGTAAGTTATGAGGTGGAATAAATAATCCACGAGGGCAATTACTTGAGTGGTTTATTCATTGGGCCTTGTAACTCACACCATGGTTTATTTAACCCTTTCCCAAACAATCCCTGGTTTTTACGGGTCAGGACTAGAAGCCTTTTGAAAGCATTGTGGGAAAAGGAGAAAATGCCGGTAACCAGCATTTTCTCCTTTTCCCACAATGCTTTCTACCCTATCATAGACAGAAATCATCTTTTCAGCAAGAGTTGAATTGTCATCTGCAAATGCTTTCAATTTGGTCTAGTCCAAAAATTTGTCGTTTGGGAAAGGGTTAAGAAATAATCTTTCTATCGTGGTATATCATTCAATAAACCACAGTTGTGAGTCATGAGGTGCAGTAAATAATCCACAAGGGCAATAGCCCAAGTGGGCTGTTCATTGTGCCTCATAACTCACAATGTGCCCCGTTTATTGAATGATAAACCATGATAGAAAGAAGATTATTTTGATTCATAGTGAAAGGAAAACAGGTTCAAACTTAGAGTAAAAACGTGGATGAAGATTATGTTCTATTGAATAACTCGCTCATTGAATGACGACAGTGGATGTAGAATGACGTCACTCTACATGGATTGTTGCAGATTTTACCATGTTTTCCTTGCACTGTGTTTATGGAGCCAAAGTTGCGTGTCATGTTAGATTGAATGATAAACCACAATAGAAAGAAGATTATTTCTATTCTAACATGACCAACTCTCAATTAAAGGATAACAATTTTATACTTTCAGTAAAAATGCAGATGCTAATTATATTCTATTGAATAATTACCTACTTGCGTTACACAAATTGACGTCATCCTAGAGAGAATGACGTCACTCTATGTAGAATAACATAGGTTTTAATCACACTTTCATAGGTGGTTATCCGCATTTCCTCCTTTTCCCACAATGTTTTCAAATCCCTTCTTTTTCAGGGTTGTTAATATTTGTGACCATGTGTTAATGGTTTAACTCTTTACCACACACTCCCCATTTTTAACGACCCTGAGAAAGAAGCCCTTTGAAAACATTGTGGGAAAAGGAGAAAATGCTGGTAACCAGCATTTTCTCCTATTCCCCCAGTGTTTTCTTCCCTTCCCATACCAAATCTCAAGTTTTCAGTCACATTTATTTTTGTCATCTGCAAATGCTTTCAGTTTGGACCAGTCTGAAATTTTCTTGTGACAAGTAACCCTTTCCCAAACGATAAATTTTGGACCCTTCCAAACCGAAAGAGTTTGCAGACAATAAATTTAGGTTTGGAGAAAATGGCAAAAAGTTCTCAAAAAGGGTAGAAAACACTGTGGGAAACGGAGAAATTGCTCGTTACGAGCAATTTCTCTGTTTCCCACAGTGTTTTCTAAAGACTTTCACTGCAGGCACGTAAAAACAAGGGCTTGTTTGGGAAAGAGTTAATGGTTTGTGGAAGAAATGCTTAATATGATGCTTTCAAATAAAGATGCTGGGACTGATCCTAATTATGTAATATGACTACATCAATTTCAGATGGGCAGACAGACAGAAGGCAGTGGGAAGTGATGATAATGAAAGGCCGTTTGACCACCCGTTTTTACAGGTAAGAAGTCCAGCCACGGCCTCTACGAAACAGTAAAAAGTTTTAACAACCTTATAGAAATAAGGCTTTTGAAAAACAATGTGGTAAAAGGAGAAAATGCTGATACCTTTTCCCACAAGTTTTTCCTACCCTTAAATTAAATTTAGAATTTTTGTGTCACAATTATTTTGTCCTCTGGAAAGGCTATGCAATTTGGGCAAATTTAAAACATTCGCCTATTGTTTAACTTTTTACCACATAATCTCGACTTTTAACAACCCTTAGAAAGAAAGCCTTTTAAAACATTGTGGGAAAAGGAGAAAATGCTGGTAACCACCATTTTCTCCTTATCCCACAATGTTTTCTACCCTTCACAAAACATATTTCAAATTTTGAGTCAGTTTTATTTTGTCGTCTGCAAATGCTTTCAATTTTGACCTAAAATTTTGTCGTTTGGTAATGAGTTAAGGTTAATCTTGGACAAGAGACAGGAGCCATATTCACCAAATATTCAATTATTTTTTCTATTTTTATTTTTTTTCTTTTTTATTTAAAGGCTATTTTTTTAATTAGCTGAGAGAGATTGTCTCAGCCAATGAAATGGCTCATCCTGTTATTAACTCTTTACCAAACAACAAAATTTTAGACTTGTCTAAATTGAAAGCATTTGCAGATGACAAAAGAAACATGGCTCAAAAACTGAAATTTGTTTTGGGAAGGGGTAGAAAACATTGTGGGAAAAAGAAAAAAATGCTGGTTACTAGCATTTTCCCTTTTTCCCACAATGTTTTCAAAAGATTTCTACCTCAGGGTCGTTAAAAGTCAGAATTGTATGGTAAAGAGTTACCAAGGTGAGACAGATTGTCTCAGCCAATGAAATGGCTAGTCCTTGTATTAAGTACATGTTTCGATTATGGTTATTTGGGAAAGCAGCCAGTGGCTTGGAAAGAAAATTGTGCTGAGTACTGGTAAAAGAGACTCCCAAGAAAGCATGGATAGGTGCACTGGCTGCTGCAACATAACTGAAATAATGTTGAAAATGGAGTTAAACACCATACAGCCAAATTAAGTACATATACATGTATAAGAATTGAATTGGAAAGACTTTTTGATATCAGCTATCATGTACTTTGTACTCGACCTATACAAATGATTGACAGTCGCAGTCAATAAACTATACAATCTAACTTGAGTTATCATTTTAGAAAGAATTTTTCTTGGACAAGTTTTGGAAAAATGTTGCAAAGCAAGTCTTTGGTATGCTTTATAAAAATTTCTGAAGTTGATGAAATTTAACACAAAGACCAACCTTTCCTCAAACTTCATATTTAATTCTTGACCAAACGACAGGTCCAAATTGAAAGCACTTACAGACGACAAAATAAATGTAACTCAAAAATTGAAATTTGTTTCCAGCAGGGCAGAAAACATTGTGGAAAAGGAGAAAATGCTGGTTACCAGTATTTTCTCCTTTTCCCACAATGTTTTCGAAAGGTTTCTATCTCAGGGTGATAAAAACCAGGGATTGTTTGGTAAAGGGTTAAGGGAAATGCAGAGCTTTGATATAATTTTTTTCTTGTGTTTAATTATTTCTAGGCTGTTGGCATGTTCATTGGCGAGTTCTCCTGTCTCGTAGCATTTTACCTGATCAAGTTATTCTGTCGTCAACGACAGGAACCAGTGGATGGTGAAGACCCTCCGCGAAGTTTTAATCCTTTGATCTTTCTTCCCGCTGCCCTCTGTGATATGTGTGGTACCTCTATCATGTATATTGGTCTGAATTTGACCTACGCATCAAGTTTTCAGATGTTGAGAGGTATACTTGGTTGAAATATTTTAGACCTGGGGCCATATTCACTAACCATTCTTAAGAATATTCTTTATTTCATGCTTGCCTGTAGGATATCGAGAAATAGCAGTGAAAATATTTTTTGATATTACACGGAACGACCAGTGAAAATACGATTTTCACGTTCTTGTTGCCTAGGTAAATTGCGCGTGCCTCACAACCAGATGGGAAATATGACGTCATATACCTTACATTTCTCGTGCTTGACATAATATTGTCATGCGTTGCTATGCGGGAGGGGTACGCCACGGGAAAGAACTGTACTGGATTTTGATAAAGCTCCTCCAAGAAAGCATGAAATAAAGAGAATTTTTTTTTTTTTTTTTGTGTGAAAGATCAAAATTAATTTCATCTCATGAACACAATCGGTAATATTTTCACTTGTGGCTGTGCTACTCGTGAAAATATCACCGATGGTGTTCACTCGATGAAATAAATTTCGATCTTTCACCGAAAAAAACAAATATCCTCTATTAGTCTTATTCTCCAAGCTTTTCTAAATTTGAAAGTAACACAAACATCTGATAGGCTAAACCATTTGGTTTAACCAATCAGAAGTTCTGTTATTTTCAAATTTAGAAAATTCTGGAGACCTAGACCAAGAACGTTCTTAAGAAGGGTCAGTGAATACGGCCCCAGTCCAAATCATAAGCATGTTTGGATGACAAAGTAAATGTGGCTTGAGATTGTGTGGTAAACGCTTGACCCTTTACCAAACAATCCCTGGCTTTCACGGCCCTGGAAAAGAAAGCTTTTGGAAACATTGTGGGAAAAGGAGAAAATGCTGGTAACCAGCATTTTCTTCTTTTCCCACAATGTTTTCTATCCTACTAAAGACGTAAAAGCTAATTTGTACCAATTCTGAATTTGTTGTCTGTGGATGTTGTCAGTTTGGATGAGTCTAAAAAGTTGTCATTTGGGAAAGGGTTAGCACTTTAACCCATTACCACACAATCCCTACTTTTGACGACCTGGGAGAGAAGCCTTTAGGAAACATTATGGGAAAAGGAGAAAATGATGGTAACCAGCATTTTCACCTTTTCCCACTATGTTTTCTACCCTTCATAAAACAAATTCCAAATTTTCAGTCACTTTTATTTTGCCATCTGCAAATGCTTTTGATTTGGACATGCCAAAGATATGGTCTTTTTGTAATGAGTTAATAGATATCAAAATATAGACTTGTCGATATTGAAAAGATTTGCAGATGTGGCTCAGAATATAGAATTAGTCTTTGAATTAACAGAAAACATTGTTGTAAAAGAATAATGTTGTTCACCATCATTTTCCTCTTTTCAACAACGCTTTCATAAACCCTGCCCATCAAATGTAACCCTTGCAATAAAAGATTAATTCTTTCCTGGAATTTCTTTCCCCATTACTGCACACAATATTCTCTTAATTAAGCCACTGGCTACTTCTCCCATATAGACATTGTAGAATTTTTCAGCAGTGTGAGTTTGGAGTTAATCCTGACGTAATGACTATCCACAATCTTCAGATAGAAATATAATCCCAACTTTTGACGGCCCTGAGAAAGAAGTCTATAGAAGACATTGTGGGAAAAGGAGAAAATGCTGGTAACCAGCATTTTCTCCCATTCCCACAATGTTTTCTTTCCTTTCCAAATCAAATATCAATTTCTAATTGACATTTATTTTGTCGTCTGCAAATGCTTCGATTTGGACAAGTCCAAAATTTTGTCATTTAGTGAAGAGTTAAACCTTTACCTAATAACGTGAGTTTTAACAAGCTGTAGGGAACATTTTTGGAAATAGTGTGAGAAAAGGTGAAGATGTTGATAACCAGCATATTCTGCTTTTTCCATAATGTTTTTTACCCTTTCAGAAACAAATTCCATCAATAGAACTGTATTTTGTTTCTCACTTGCTACAGCTTGGAACTTACACAAACCTTTATTTCTGTACCAAGAGATAAAATTTTGGACCAGACAGAATTGGGAGCATTTGCAGACAACTAATTAAATTCAGCTCAAATGGTGAATCTTTTCTCTAATAGATTTGAGAACATTGAGGGAAAGGAAGAATATGCTGATTACTGGTGCCTTTTCCTTTTCCCACAATGTTTTCAAAGTGCTTCTTCTTCAAGGTTGTAAAAACTCAGGATTGTGTGGTAAAGGGTAGAAATCACTACCAGCATTTTTTTCCTTTTCTAATTTTTTTGCATGATAAAGAGGAGATGTAGAGTTTATTTCATCATCTTGAGATTATTATGGGGAAATGTTTGCTGGAAAAGGAAAAGGTAAGCGAAAATAACGAGTGCCGTAAGGCAAGAGTTAATTCACGTACCTTTCCCTTTTGAGGCAAATATTTCCCCATATTAACCACAAGCTGAGGAAATAAATTATGTGATATATTTCCTCTGATTATTTTGTCAACGAATGCCACTTTTAACACAGAACAAAAAAGTAGTTCCAGATTTTCAGCAGGAGGAAAATATTCACTGTGACAGGGAAATAATTCCCCCAAACCTGAATTACGACCTTTCTTTACCCATAACATTTCCAAAAATAGACACATGAAATATAATATAATGGGATTCATGTACATCTAGATCAATACTACGACACTTCTTCCTTCTCTCTCCAACAGGTGCTGTGATTATTTTTACGGCATTACTATCCGTGGCATTTTTGGGTCGTGTAATAAAGAAACACATGTGGGCTGGGATGGTTACAGTGCTGGTGGGTCTCCTCCTTGTCGGGTTGTCAGATATAGTGTTTAATCAGGACAAGTCACAAGATAGTAACATCAATGGAGTTATTGCAGGTAGGCTATTGTGCAAATTTTTTTTTTCTCTACTGATTTGATTTTGTCCTGCCCGGTTTAGAAGGTACATGTAGATCTGACTAAACTATTAAATTTCTTTCGTCAAATTGAAATTCACATGTATACAATGAATAGTATAGGTAAAAAAGTATGGAAATTGTAGAAAATATGTAGTGTGTTACTTGCAATTTCTCCTTTGTTTTCTTAATGCTTTTCTGCAGCTTTGTTAACCCTTTACTCCATAGATACTCATTCCTACGCATTGCTTGCAGGAGCCTTTAAAAACATTGTGGCAAAAAGGTGAAATTGCTCATGACGAGCAATTTCACCTTTTGCCGCAATGTTTTCTGTGCTATCAAAAGGTGTCATATACACGTAAGAAACGGCTTCATCCTTGCTGTTATTTAGGGTCCATTAGAGATACCATAGAAATGCCTTATGGGGTAAAGGATTAAAGCAGTGGATAATGCAGTAAAAGGTTAACCCTTTACCACACAATCCCGACTTTTAACACCCCTGTGAAAGAAGCCTTTTGAAAATATATGGGAAAAGGAGAAAATGCTGGTAACTAGCATTTTCTCCTTTTCCCACAATGTTTTCTTCCCTTCACAAAACAAATTTTGATTATTTAGTCACATTTATTTTGTCACCTGCAAATGCGTTTATTTGGACCAGTCTAGAATTTTGTCGTTTGGTAATGGGTTAAGGGATCACTAAGAAATTCAAAGGTTTTATGTTTGAATAAAGTAATCAAGAAATCTTGGGTTCTTTTCTGTGTCACATGCCTATGTTTTTCACTTTTGATGGCATTTAGAAGTCCCAGCCTGCTGTCAATGAACCCAAGTAGGCATATGGATAACTAATTACCAAACGACAAAATTTTAGGCATGTCCAAATCGAAAGCATTTGCCTGTGACAAAATGAAAGTGACTGAAAATCTGAAATTTGTTTTGTGAAGCGTAGAAAACATTGCGGGAAAAGGAGAAAATGCTGGTTACCAGCATTTTCTCCTTTTCCCACAATGTTTTCTAAAGGCTTCTTTCTCAGGGTCCTCAAAAGTAGGGATTGTGTGGTTATGGGATAATTGGGCTGTGGGCTGAAATAGTGTGGAAAGTGCACAGTCATGTGAAAACTTTATGATACAAAGTTTCAGACGATTTCTATTTTTGTACAAAATATCTTCTGCTGCATAAAATAGCCGTAAACCTCTATCAAACTTTCTTGTGTTTTAATAATTTCTTACGAACAAGGTCCGGGATTCAAACCCTTGAAGGGACAAATAACCTTGTTTGTCAAGGATTAAAAGACCAATACCATAACCACTTAGCCAAAAAGATATCTCTCAGACTCACTTGTCAGGTATTATATTTAAATCGTGACGAAGCTATACACGAAGGAGTGGTCTCTCGTGACAAATTGCAGAAAAAAAAATAAGTTTTTGATAAAAATTGTAACTGGCATTTTCTTTTTTTCAATTTTTCTTACTCAATCAATGACAAATTGCATCATTTTAACCACATTTGAAACATTACAGCAAAATTTTTTAACATGGATAAGTCTAAAATTCTGAGACTTAACTCTTTACCACACAATCCCGACTTTAAACGACACTGAGAGAGAGGCCTTTAGAAAACATTGTGGGAAAAGGAGAAAATGCTGGTAACCAGCATTTTCTCCTTTTCCTACAATGTTTTCTACCCTTCCCAATACAAATTTCCATTTTTCAGTCACATTTATTTTGTCGTCTGCAAGTGCTTTCAATTTGGTCTAGTGCAAAATTTTGTTGTTTGGTAAAGACTTAAGAAATATACAGTTAACCCTTTACCAGATGACAAAATTTAAGCCTTGTCCAATTTGAAAGCATTTCAGACGACCATTTCAGTGTGGCTCAAACATTACAATCATTTTTGATATAGTAGAAAACATTTCCCACAGTGTTTTCTACACTTCACAGAACAAATTTCAAATTTTAAGTCCATTTTATTTTGTCATCTGCAAATGCTTTCAATGTGGACAAACCTACAATTTTGTTGTTTGGTAATGAGTTAATCAATCTTTTTCTGGCTTGGTGTATGTTTCCAGGGGATCTGTTGATAATCATGGCCCAAGTGATTGTGGCAGTTCAGATGGTGTACGAGGAGAGGTTCATCAGTAGATTTAATGTACCACCGCTTGCTGCAGTCGGATGGGAAGGTACTTTTATTAGTTGTATGGTCAGGTGGCAGGGGACTTGGAAACTTCTTCACGGCTTTGGTGAATCATGTTGCCCTGAGCCAAAAGCGAGGTGGCGACATGATTCAATACAGCAATGAACAAGTTTCCAAGTCCCCTGCTACCTGACCATACAACAAATTTATTATACTGCAAAGTTTTACACTCTCAAAGTGTGTTAAGCGAGACTTTCCTGTTTCATAATCTCACAAATCGAGTATGCTGATGAAATAGAAATTCCATTTTGAGTGCCCCAATTCAATGTTAACTGATGTCACTGGAAACTGACGTCACTAAAACATGCAGTTTGGTGCATAAACATGCAGTCTGGTGATCGATCGATGCCGCCATTTTGGATGTTGTGTTGCATGTGTAGTGATGTTTACGGGGCACTAAAAAAGGGAAACTTACTTTACGTGGTTTTTGCCAGGGAACATGATATATATGTTCCCGGCATGTTAAACAATCAGATCATGAGAAATTTCTTTGCAGTATAATTAAAGTATTTGAGGTGCTTAAGTTGTGGGGCTAGAGAAGGGACGATGTAGATGTTTTATTTCAAGCCAGAGGAAGGGAATGTACATATATAAGACAGATGGTTGTAGCCTTGGATTTGGAAAGTTTATTTGGAAAGACTTTTAAATTTTATTCAGTAAGCCGAAGAAAAATTACACAATATTCCAGATCAGAGCCAATTAAACTTTTCCAATTCAAAACACTAACCGTCTATTCTATGTGAGCTGTTTTTCAATTATATTCAATATCTATCTTCATTGAATATTTTGCCTGAAATGATGCATTTTGCCATTGTTTTCAGTTTGAGAAAAAAAGCAAAACTGTTGCTACAGGTTGTGAATATTTAGTTGCAATAAAGATGTCATGAATTATATTGACTAAGTCATAATTCATAAGCATGACATTAACCCCTGCTGAAAAAGCTGTGGCAAAGAAGACCTTATCTTTCTATTTGTGGTGTTTTTAACCCATTACAACACAATCCCTACTTTTGACGACCCTGAGAAAGAAGCCTTTAGAAAACATTGTGGGAAAAGGAGAAAATACTGGTAACCAGCATTTTCTCCTATTCCCACAATGTTTTCTACTCTTCACAAAACAAATTTCAAATTTTCAGTCACTTTTATTTTGTCGTCTGCAGATGCCTTCGATTTGGACAAACCTAAAATTTTGTTGTTTGGTAATGAGTTAAAAATACATCCATTTCCTATTTCAGGCTTTTTTGGTGCAATAGTTCTGGGGCTTCTCTTGATTCCCTTTGGTTACATTGAGGTAGGGAACTTTAGTAATACAGCAGGCCATAAACTGGAAAATGTGAAAGATGCTTTTGTACAGATGGGAAACAACAGGCTGATCATTGTAGCTATAGTTGGTAAGTGTGTGAGTGGTTGTCTAATATTAGTTGTACGGTCATGTGGGAGGAGACTTCGGAAACTTAATCATGGCTGTAGTGAATCATGTCGCCCCGAGCTGAAGGCGAGGTGGCGACATGATTCGACACAGCTGTGAACAAGTTTCCTAGTCCCCTGCCACCTGACCTTACAACAAATTTATTGTACTGCAAAGTTTTACCCTTTCAAAGCTTGTTAAGCAAAATTTTCCTGTTTTATAATCTCACCAATTGAGTATGCTGATGAAATAGAAATTCCCGTCTGAGTGCCGCGATTCAATGAAAACTGATATCACTGGAAACTGACGTCACTAAAACGTGCAGTTTGGTGCATAAACATGCAGTCTAGTGATCGATCTACGCCATCATTTTGGATGTTGTGTTTCATGTGTAGTGATGTTTACTTGGCACTCAAAAGGGAAACTGGCTTTACGTGGTTTTTGCCAGGGAACATGATATATGTTCCCGGCATGTTAACCAATCAGATCACGAGAATTTTCTTTGCAGTATAATAATATTTTCTTATTGTATCTTTTTACCAAACGACTATTTTTTTGACTGAACCAAATTCAGAGCATCTGCAGACAACAAATTAAATCTGGGTAATATGGTAATTTCTGACTTTGATAGGGTAGAAAATATTGTGGGAAAAGGAGAAAATGCTGGTTACCAGCATTTTCTCCTTTTCCCACAATGTTTTCATAAGGCTTCTTTCTTAGGTTTGTTAAGTTCTACCCTTTCCAAATCAAATTTCAGTTTTTGACTCACATTTATTTTGTCGTCTGCAAATGCTTTCAATTTGGACTGGTTTAAAAATTTTGTCATTTGGGAAACAGTTAACCCATTACCACACGAGAAAATTTTGGACTGGTCCAAATTGAAAGCATTTGCAGACGACAAAATAAAGGTGACTGAAAAATAGAAATATGTTCTGGGAAGGGTAGAAAACACTGTGGGAAAAGGAGAAAATGCTGGTTACCAGCATTTTCTCCTTTTCCCACAGTGTTTTCAAAAGGCTTCTTTCTCAGGGGCGTCAAAAGTAGGGATTGAGTGGTAATGGGTTAAACCCCTTTTTGCCAGGGATTGGCTCATACATTGTGTAAAAGTTGTGGTGAAATACATAGAGGATATTTATTTTTTTTTTTGGTGAAAGATCGAAATTTATTTCATCGATTGAACACCATTGGTAATATGTTCACAAGTAGTGCAGTCACGAGTGAAAATATTACCGATGGTGCTCAAGAGATGAAATGAATTTCGATTTTATATTGATTTCATGCTTTTAAACCTTCTCGGGAGGAGCTTTCTCAAAATCCAGTACAGTTCTTTTCAGTTATTCCCTGCGGCGAACTCCTCCCGCATAGCAATGCATTACAATATTACGTCAAGCGTGAGAAATGTGAGGTAAATGACATCATGTTTCAATCTCGGTTGTGAGCCACAGGCATTTTACCTAGGTAACTATAATATAGAAATCTATATTTTCACTGGTCGTACCCGTGGAATATCGAAAAATATTTTCACTATTTCTCGATATCCTACCAGAAAGCATGAAATACAATTTTTTTTACACCAAAACAGATTTAGATTACTCTTGTGCAACATGGCCCAGCAAAGCTGTAGGTGTAAATCATTAGATTGCTCATTTTATGTAGTCTGATCTTGATCTACACTAGCCACACAGAGGCAACTATAGATGTAAGGTTTCCAAGGGTAAATTTTTTTATGTTTACAGGAAATATTGTCAGTATAGCATTCTTCAACTTTGCTGGTATAAGCGTAACAAAGGAGTTAAGCGCCACAACAAGAATGGTTCTTGATAGTGTCCGTACTTTGATTATCTGGATTTTCTCCTTGATAGTCAAATGGCAGAAGTTCCAGTTTCTACAGGTGAGTGACATTTTAACCCTTTACCCCATAACGCATTTCTATTGTATCTCTAATTGACCATAAATAACAGCAAGGATGATGCTGTTTTTTGTGTGTATATGACACCTTTTGATAGCATAGAAAACATTGTGGCAAAAGGTGAAATTGCTCGTCACGAGCAATTTCACCTTTTGCCACAATGTTTTCCAAAGGCTCCTACAAACACTGTGTAGAAATGAGTATCTATGGAGTAAAGGGTTAATCATGTATCTACCTCTTGTTGTTGAGCCTACTTGCGGTGAGTGAGACAGTTGTTGCAATGTCGCATAAGTGTATATGCATCCATCTGTGTAAACATCTGTCCGGTTTTAAGCTCTGCTGGCTGAAAGGTAGCAGAGCTTATGTCATGGTGTGGTTTCCGTCGCCAGTCTGTTAGTCTTTTTCTTGTTTACGTGATAAAGTCTACATTTGTGGTCAGATTTTCATGAAACTTGCACTACTTATTTATCTCGTCAATAGCTTTAACCCTATTGATTTTTAGAAAAATCCAAGATACAATATGGGAAAAGTAGCATTTTCATGTTGAACATTTCGATTTCTTGTTCGCGCAATGAAGTTAGCATATCTCGTTTTAATCTTTGTACTTTTTTTCTTTTTGCATCATGAATTCATAATGTATGCTAGCATAAAAGCAAAATCACTTAAGAAAATGCTTTTTGGAAAGCTATGTAAGTCTAAAAGTTCTCTTGGCACTGTCTCTAAAGTATATTAACTCTTTACCAAACAACAAATTTATAGACTGGTCCAAATTGAAAGCACTTGCAGACGACAAAGTAAGTGTGACTCAAATATTGAATTTCGATTTGGGAAGGGTAGAAAACATTGTGGGAAAAGGAGAAAATGCTGGTTACCAGCATTTTCTCCTTTTCCCACAATGTTTTCAAAAGCTTTCCTTCTCAAGGGCGTTAACCCATTACCACACAATCCCTCCTTTTGACGACCCTGAGAAAGAAGCCTAACCAGGAAGCCAGCATTTTCTCCTTTTCCCACAATGTTTTCTAGCCCTCACAAAACAAATTTCAAATTTTCAGTCACTTTTATGTTGTCGTCTGCAAATGCTTTCGATTTGGACAAACCTAAAATTTTGTCGTTTGGTAATGAGTTAAAAGTCAGGATTGTTTGGTATAGAGTTAAACAAAAAAGTTACTTGAATTGGGTCATATCAGGTCAAAATTAGGTCAATGGAACAAATCAAAGAAAAACACTTTATGCACTTGAGAGGCCAATACACAGGTTCACTCCAAATAAACTTTTTCTTACAATGTTTTTGTCCCTTGCAAAGAAGAAAAAAAATCCCATAATTTGAAGTACTTTTGAAATATTGTATGCAAATTCTTTTGATTTGAATAAGTCTAAAAATTTGCCATTTAGAGAAGATTAAAATGGAGAGTAACCAGAGCTATCACTAAAGGCGATTTAATCCCCCACTAGCTCTTTGTCACAAAACAGGTCTTTGTTACACAATGCAGAATGGTTTAGTAGCAAAGTAAGAGTTGAAAAAAAGTTCAAGGGGAGATAATTCCGTAACAAATTGCAGCAGGGTCATGAAAATTGGGCATGCATAACTTAATATAATATAGGAACTTTGTGTGTAAATTTGAGTTCAGTATGTGAAAAACTGTTGGAGTATTGCTGAGGACAAATTTGTGTCTCTGACAGACGGACGGACAGACAGACAGCCATGGCAATTCCAGTAGAACCCCTCCCTCCACTTTGTTGTGGGAAGTATAATCAACTGGTTGTGTTTAAAATCGGTCACTAGAATGGGGTGTGATGTAGCGGAAAAAAACAAGTTCAGAGGACAAGTTTTTTAGCTCACCTGAGCACATCGTGCTCAAGGGGAGCTTTTAGGGTCACTGGGTGTCCGTCCTCTGTCGTGCGTCGTCTGTCGTCCGTCGTGCGTTGTCAACAATTCTTTAAACATCAACTCCCCCTAAAATGCTGGGCCAATTTGGACCAAACTTGGCTGGAATGTTCCTTGGGAGGTCCTCTTTAAAATAGGGATGGCAAGGAGTATCGATTTTAATACTCGAGTACTCGGTCATTCTTCCGATCGAGTACTCGGTTACTCGGACGATTTAAACTACATTTTATACTAAAATTTCAGAGCAAGATCATTATTTTTTTGGTCCCAAAGAATTGGAAACAGCGAAAATATATTCAACAAAAAGTCTTGATCCGTTTGACATCCTTTGTTTACAAGCATTTATTTCATGTTCTATACACATAACGTCATAAGCATGCTTCCCAACCCACCACGATTTCAAAGGGTGTTTACCGATTCAAGACCTAAAAATCCAATCACCTGACAGACTTTTTAAACCCCAATTCAAAAAAAAATCGGATATAAGTGTGTAAAGGGTGTGATAAAGCTTGTATCCCAAGATACACATACATATATACGAGGTTGCCATGGAGTTGACAAGCATGTATTTCACGGTCAATCGGGTTCGTTCTTTATAAATAGAAATCAACATTCAGTAATCTAACCCAGTTTTATCGATCGAAGATCGACGAACCAATCAAATTTGAGAACGAGTCGAGCAGGTCCTTGTCAGTGGAATTTACATCATTCACCTCACGTAAGCAGGTAAATTATATTATGATTTAACAAAAAACGCAAAATAACAATCTTCATCGTTGTCCCAGGATATAGACAATAATGAGTTACAAGTTAATCATCAACGAAAAAAATGGGAAAAAGCCAAGTTTTGGACTGTTTAGTGCACAAATTGACCACTGGAATTCCAATCCGTCTAAAAATAGATCAACCTGCATATGAACGTAGGTTTTTATGAAGTCAATGGCGTAGCTTTTTAATGTCGGCATTGTTCAACTTGTTAGCGGTCAGTGACCTAGAGTTCGCGAGCGTGTCTTGTCTGATCATAATTTTTGGGACCGCTTATAAAATAATTATTTTTTATAGACCTTAGTATTGGAACTCGAAAAAAAAAAAATTTTACTGTCCCAAAAATTAAAGCAAAACACAGTAGGTATACAACGGCACAAGGTACGCACGATCCCTAAATTTATAAGTTTTACAGTCAAACTGTGAAGATTAAGGATAATTACCGTTCTCCTCCCCAATTAGACCATACTAGCCGGCCTCTGATTTACTGAAATTACAAAAACTTTAATGATTAGCAATTAACGTGAGCGGCTTAACGTTATAATTGACACAGTTGTTGTTTATTACAAGCACGTGTCAAATTGTGAATTGTTTGGCTATCTTTCGGTAACTTTCGCACTTTTGCAACGATGTTTTGATTACATTTAATCGGCTGCAGTGTTTGTTTTGCAAAGAAATTTTTCTTCGGGAAGCAAAATGGTACATTTTTGTAAAAAATACCGAGTACTCCAATATCAAATTTCGTAATCGATACTCGGACGTTCGATCGAGTACTCGGTTAACCGGTTACTCGTTGCCATCCCTACTTTAAAAATTGTTCACAGAATTTGATTCCATCAAAAACTCTGGTTGCGATGGCAACGAAGTGGAATTTTTCAGGAAATTCTTTAAAAATCTTCTCTGAAACCGCGGGCCAGATTTTAAAATAATTTGACAGAGATGTTCCTTGGGTGACCCTTTTCAAGAATTGTTCGTGAAATTTTGATCCATCAAGAAACATGGCTCTGGTGAATGGGGGCTTCTTGCACTATGCAGAAATGAAGAAATTCTTAAAAATTTGTCTTCTCTGAAACCGCTGGCCAGATTTTGAAATAATTTCACAGAGATGTTCCTTTGGTGACCCTTTTCAAAAATTGTTCGCGAAATTTTGATCCGTCAAGAAACATGGCTCTGGAGAATGGGGGCTTCTTGCACTATACAGAAATGAAGAAATTCTTAAAAATTCTTCTTCTCTAAAACCACTGGTCAGATTTTAAAATAATTTCACAGAGATGTTCCTTGGATGACCCTTTTCAAAAATTGTTCGTGAAATTTTTATCCGTCAAGAAACATGGCTCTAGTGAATGGGGGCTTCTTGCACTATAGGGAAATGAAGAAATTCTTAAAAATTCTTCTCTCGAACGGCTGGTCAGATTTTGAAATAATTTCACAGAGATGTTCCTTGGGTGACCCTTTTCAAAAAGTGTTCGTGAAATTTTGATTCGTCAAGAAGCATGGCTCTGGTGAATGGGGGCTACTTACACTATAGGGCAATGAAGAAATTCTTAAAAATTCTTCTTCTCGGAAACTGCTGGCCAGATTTTGGAAAATTTTCACAGAGATATTCCTTGGGTGACCGTTTTCAAAAATTGTTCGTGAAAGTTTGATTCGTCAAGAAACATTGCTCTGGTGAATGGGGGCTACTTGCACTATATGGAAATGAAGAACTTCTTGAAAATTCTTCTTCTCTGAAACGGCTGGTCAGATTTGAAAATTGTTTCAGGGAAATATTCCTTGAATGACATTTTTCAAAATTTGTTCGCGAAATTTTGATAGGTCAAGAAACATGGCTCTGGTGAATGGGGGCTACTTGCACTGTACGGAAATTAAGAAACTCTTAAAAATTCTTCTTTTCTGAAACTGCTGATCAGATTTTGAAAGGACTTTTACAGGTGACCTTTTTAAAATTGCTTGGGAAAATAATTATTTTGTTTCCAGTGTTTCAATACCTTCAAAAAAAAAAAAAAAGGCTATGGTCCTCTCAAAAATTCAGGTGAGCGATCCAGGGCCATCTTGGCCCTCTTGTTTTAAACTGCATTAACCCTTTCCTAAACAATCCCTGGTTTTTACGACCATGATATAGAAGCCTTTTGAAAACATTGTGGGAAAAAGAGAAAATGCTGGTAACCAGCATTTTCTCCTTTTCCCACAATGTTTGCTACCCTGCTGGAAACAAATTTCAATTTTTGAGTTACATTTATTTTGTCGTCTGCAAGCGCTTTCATTTTGGAGCAGTCTAAAATTTATCGTTTGGTAATGAGTTAAACCCCAATCAAGTGACAAATTTTTATTATTTCATGCTCTCCGGTAGGATATCGAGAAATAGCAGTGAAAATATTTTTCAATCTTACACTGGTGCCACCAGTGAAAATACCAATTTTCACGTTCTTGTTGCCTAGGTAAATTGCGCATGCCTGACAACCAGATGGGAAATATGACATCATATACCCTACATTTCTCGTGCTTGACGTAATGTTGCTATGTGGTAGGGGTACGCCACAGGGATTAAGGGAAAAGAACTGTACTGATTTTTTATAAAGATCCTCCCAGAAAGGGTTAAAAGCATGAAATAAATAGAATATTTGTTTTTTTCGGTGAAAGATCGAAAATTATTTCATCTCGTGAACACCATCAGTAATATTTTCACTAGTGGCTGTGCCACTCGTGAAAATATTACCGATGGTGTCCACTCGGTGAAATAAATTTCGATCTTTCACGGAAAAAAAACAAATATCCTCTATTTATTACTCGCAAGCAGTTGATTATCCTATTTATCATATTCCTACTTAATCCTTTTTCATTCTAATTGCTATCAAGAATGTTACAATATTAGCATTATAGGAAAAAAGTAGTTCTGGCAAACATTCTAAACTATAGCATCACTTGTGATGATACCATAAATATCATCACTAGTGTAGTTTACTCACTGTGAAATCTTAGTAATTCACTGATAGGAATATAAATAGAATATTTGGTTTTTTTTGTGAAAGATCGAAATTTATTTCATCGAGTGAACACCATCAGTAATATTTTTTAATGAGTGGTGCAGCCATGAGTGAAAATATTACCGATGGTGTTCACGAAATGAAATAAATTTCGATCTTTCACCAAAAAAAACAAATATTCTATTTATTTCATGCCTTTCACCCTTTCTGGGAGGAGCTTTATCAAAATCCAAGATAATTCTTTTCCGTTATTCCCTGTGGCATACCCCTCCCGCATAGCAACGCATTACAATATTACGTCAAGCGCGAGAAATGTAAGGTAAATGACGCCATATTTCCATCTGGTTGTGAAGCACACACAATTAAGCTAAGCAACAAGAATAGAACATAAAATTGGTATATGTATTTTCATTGGTTGCACCAGTGTAAGATAGAAAAAATATTTTCACCGCTACTTCTTGATATCCTATCGGAAAGCATGAAATAAAATAAGATATATTTCAGTAATGGGTTGAATTTTTCTTCTACTGCAGATTATTGGTTTTCTAATCCTTGTGATTGGAATGGCTCTCTATAATGATATACTCATCATGCCGTATGTGAGAAAATGGAAGGAGAGGAGAAATGTCAAGATGGAAGGACGGGCCACTGAAAATGGTGCAGTTGAACCAGGGGAGAGAACTAGACTCTTACAAAATGGTATGCACTCGAAAAAAAATTATGTGGTAGTCATGGTATTTTGAAGTTTTTAAACTTGCCTCTTGTTATCGATCTTGAAATAAGCAATAGGTTACATCCAAATTCTACTTTGCAAGAGTCTGCTCGGTACAAGACTACATGGGATAATGTGAGACTTGGAATTGCTTTAGAATTTGCGCACAAGAGTGTCCCTTATCACAAAAGATTTTAACTTTTAACCCTTTACCAAACAATTCCAAGTTTTCACGACCCTGTTGACCCATTACCACACAATCCCTACTTTTGACGCCCTTGAGAAAGGCGCCTTTTGAAAACAGTGTGGGAAAAGGAGAAAATGCTGGTTACGAAAATGCTGGTAACCAGCATTTTCTCCTTTTCCCACAGTGTTTTCTACCCTTCCCAGAACAAATTTCAATATTTCAGTCATCTTTATTTTGTTGTCTGCAAATGCTTTCAACTTGGATCAGTCTAAAATTTTCTCGTGTGGTAAAGGGTTAAAGAAGGCATCTGTGGCCAGTATAGATTCAGATCAGGCTGCACAACATCTTTGATCTAAACTGTTTGCTTTGCTGATGCATCTCAGACAAATACATCACTGACATTACAAGTGTTTGCGTCATATTTCTAGGATTAAAATTTCTCTTGATTGTACTTGGCACTCTAAAGGTTAACCCTTTACCAAACAATCCCTATTTTTTACGACCCTGAGATAGAAGCCTTTTGAAAACCTTGTGGGAAAAGGAGAAAATGCTGGTAACCAGCATTTTCTCCTTTGCCTACAAGGTTTTCTTCCCTATCCAAAACAAAAACCATCATTTCAGTTACATTTAATTTTTCGTCTGCAAATCCTTTCTACTTGGACCAGTCCAAATTTGTGCCGTTTGGTAAAGAGTTAAATGGCAGTGGTATTTTATCCTCTAAAATTCTCATGGAATAAAAAGTTCATTCTGACTTGCTTAACCCATTACCACACAATCCCTACCTTTGACGCCCCTGAGAAAGAAGCCTTTTGAAAACACTGTGGCAAAAGGAGAAAATGCTGGTAACCAGCATTTTCTCCTTTTCCCACAGTGTTTTCTACCCTTCCCAGAACAAATTTCAATTTTTCAGTCACGTTTATTTTGTCGTCTGCAAATGCATTCAATTTGGATCAGTCTAAAATTTTCTCGTGTGGTAAAGAGTTGACTCTTTACCAAATGACAAAATTTTAAACTTGTCCAAATTGAAAACACTTGCAGACGACACAATAAACTTAACTCAGAAATCGAAATTTGTTTCCAGCAGGGTAGAAAACATTGTGGGAAAAGGAGAAAATGCTGGTTACCAGCATTTTCTCCTTTTCCCACAATGTTTTCAACGGCTTTCTTCCTCAGGGTCGTTAAAAGTCGGGATTGTGTGGTAAAGGGATAACTGAGCTAAGATGGCATAGAATGCACAGCCTATCATTAATTTTTACCTTAGCTTTCTGTAAAAGCTCAAATTTTTGCCTCTACTGCTGAAAGCGTTCATGAAAGTGGCGAATTAATCTTTTTTTCTGCTTGTTTCAGATAATGGTAGAGTGAATTGATGAATGCTCTCTCTTCATAGAAGTCAGGAATCAAAGAAAACAACACTTTAACAGTGCAATTTTTTTTTTGCTTTGTAGAATTCACTTGATACCACACAAATTTAGCCTGGTCCAAATTGAAAGCATTGCAGGTAACAGACTGAATTTAGCTGAAATGGTGCTAAATGTCTGAGTGTAAATAAAACCTTGTGGGAAAAAGAGAAAATGCTGGTAACCAGCATTTTCTCTTTTCCCAACAAGGTTTTCAAAAAGCCATTTTCTCTGGGTTGTTTAAATCGGGGATTGTGTGGTAGAGAGCTAAAAGGTATTTAAATGTATAAAATCAAACATTTCCAATCCATAACCACATGTAGAATCAACATGACCTTGCAGATAGACAGAAGCCCAAACAGCCTTTTAAAAAACTTCTTCTTTTCTTTTTTATGAGCTGTACCATGCACAATTTATTTCTAAATGATTAACTCTTTACCACACAATCCCAAATTTAAATGACCCTGCGAAAGAAGCCTTTTTTAATGTCTTGTAAAGGTTTCCTTCTCAGGGTTGTCAAAAGGAATTGTGTGTTAACCCATTACCACAATCCCTACTTTTGATGTCCCTGAGAAAGAAGCTTTTATAAAACATTGTGGGGAAAAGGAGAAAAATCTGGTAACTAGCATTTTCTCCTTTTCCCACAATGTTTTCTACCCTTCACAAAACAAATTTCAAATTTTCAGTCACTTTTATTTTGTCATCTGCAAATACTTTCAATTTGGACAAGTCTAAAATTTGTCGTTTGGTAATGAGTTAAACTGTGGTGGTTTTGTTTATTAAGCCTTTACCACACAGTCCCAACTTTTGACGTCCCTGAGAGAGAAGCCTTTATAAAACATTGTGGGAAAAGGAGAAAAATGCTGGATTTTCTCTTTTTCCCACAATGTTTTCTACCCTTCACAAAACAAATTTCAAATTTTCAGTCACTTTTATTTTGTTGTCTGCAAATGCTTTCAATTTGGACAAGCCTAAAATTTTGTCGTTTGGTAATGAGTTAATGAGTTAGACTGTGGTGGTTTTGTTTATTAAAAGTTTTATGATACATGTTTTCAATATATTTACCAGGATGTATCTTTCGCATGACAACTCTAAATTTCTTTTTGCAGTAAATGATTAAGTTTTTGTGTTATGTGTTGAATTTATGAAAAAAAAACGTATTTTGATATTTTGGAATTTTTATTAATAGATAAGATTATGAGTTTCAGATATTAATTTGGTCATATTTCTGTATATTATAATGCTCATATACTTTAATCCCTTATCACACAAGCCAGATGCTTGACGACTCTGAGAAAGGGCTTCTTGGAAACATTGTGGGAAAAGGAGAAAATGCTGGTAACCAGCCTTTTCCCTTTTCCAACCATGATGTCTACCCTTTCAAACAGAATTGATGATAATTAATAACATTTCATAATTGTACAATGATGATTTATATTATTTTATAATTGTACAAAAAAAAAAATTTTTTTTTAGTATTTCATTGTAGAATGACAGTACATGTGTATGATAATTCTATTGCCGATGGAAAGTATTTAATTCTTTACCACACAACAAAATTTTAGACTTGCCCGAACTGATAGCATTTGCAGACAACAAATTTAATGTAGCTCAAGTGAAGATATGTCTGTGACAGACTAGAAAACATTGTGGGAAAAGGAGAAAATGCTGGTTACCAGCATTTTCTCCTTTTCCCACAATGTTTTCAAAAGCTTTCCTTCTCAGGGTCGTTAAAAGTCGGGATTGTGTGGTAAAGAGTTAACTCATTACCAAACAACAATATTTTAGGCTTGTCCAAATCGAAAGCATTTGCAGACGACAAAATAAAAGTGACTGAAAATTTGAAATTTGTTTTGTGAAGGGTAGAAAACACTGTGGGTAGAGGAGAAAATGCTGGTTACCAGCATTTTCTCCTTTTCCCACAATGTTTTCAAAAGCTTTCCTTCTCAGGGTCGTTAAAAGTCAGGATTGTGTGGTAAAGAGTTTAAGACATCAGAGTTAATGTGGCAAATACGCCAATAGAATTATTATACACAACTATATTTCCTTTGGTAAAGACCTGTAAGAAGACAGAGTGTGTAAATCTACATTGTTTTGCTAGGTTGTTTGTTAACCCATTACCACACAATCCCTACTTTTGACGCCCTTGAGAAAGAAGCCTTTTGAAAACACTGTGGGAAAAGGAGAAAATGCTGGTAACCAGCATTTTCTCCTTTTCCCACAATGTTTTCTACCCTTACCAGAACAAATTTCTATTTTTGAGTCACCTTTATTTTGTTGTCTGCAAATGCTTTCAATTTGGACTAATCTAAAATATTCTTGTGTGGTAAAGGGTTAAGCATGAAAGTCAAGGTAGTCATAGCCCAGTAGCTGTGACTTTGACATTTTCCAACATCTCTATCACGACTGAAGATATAGACGATATTTTTTTTATTTCGGTGAAAGATCGAGATTTATTTCGTCTCGTGAACAACCATCAACGATATTTTCACTTGTGGTGCCAAATTTATTTCATCTCATGAACACCATCAGTAATATTTTCAGTATTACTGATGGTATTCACGAGATTAAATAAATTTAGATCTTTCACCGAAAAAAAACCTAATATTCTATTTCATGCTTGTAACCCTTTCTGGGAGGAGCTTTATCAAAATCCAGTTCTTTTCTGTTATTTCCCGTGGTGTACCCCTCCCGCAAAGCAACGCATTACAATATTACGTCAAGCGCGAGAAATGTAAGGTAAATGACGTCATATTTCCATCTGGTTGTGAGGCACGCACAATTTACATAGGCAACAAGAACATGAAAATCGGTATTTTCACTGGTCGTACCCGTGTAATATCGAAAAATATTTTCACTGCTATTTCTCCATATCCTACCACAAAGCAATGAAATAAATAGAGTTTATTTCATTAGCTTGTGGTTAATATGGGGAAATATTTGCCGAAAAAGGTCAAGGTATGTGAAAATAACGAATGTCATAAGGCACAAGTTATTTTCGTGGACCTTTCCCTTTTGAGGCAAATATTTCCCCATATTAACCACAAGCTGATGAAATAAATTATATACACATGTGTTATATTTCTCCTGATTATTTTGTCAACGAATGCCATGCTTAAAACTAGTGATCTCAAGTAAATTAACTGGATAACAGATATTTTCAAAAAAAGTAGTTCCACATTTTTGGAAAATATTCACTGTGACGGGGAAATAATTCCCTCAAGCTTAAATTACAACATTTCTTTACCCATAACGTTTCTAAAAATAGACACATGAAATATAATAAATATTTTTCTAACTTATGTTCATGACCAAGGCAGGTGACTATTTGTGACATAGTTATGTATCTTTGTTGACTTAGAATTGCAACTGAAGAGCAACTGTTGCTTTTTTTTGACGGCATTTTTTACCATGGACTTTGTTGTATTTTTGTAAAGTTGTTGTTTCTTTCCTTGCAGCTTAGTATTAATGACACTATTGCAGTAATTCTTTAGGTGAGATTTTTCATGTTTGTTTCATTCTATCATTTGTTACTTACATAAGTGAACATGTCAACATTTTGAAATTGCCAAAATGGGGGAATTGTCAAAATAGTGAGATTGCGGTTGCTTATTCCATTACAAATACAACTATAGTGTAGAAAACACTGTGGAAAAATAAGAAAAAGCAGATTACCAGCAGCTCCTTCTCCCAAAATATTTTGAAAAGCATTTCTGTTCAACCCATTACCACACAGTCCCTCCTTTTGACGACCCTGAGAAAGAAGACTTTAACAAACATTGTGGGAAAAGGAAAACAATGCTGGTAACCAGTATTTTTTCCTTTTCTCACAATGTTTTTTATCCTTCACAAAACAAATTTAAAATTTTCCGTCACTTACATTTTGTTGTTTGCAAATGCTTTCAACATGTACAAGCCAAAATTTTTGTCATTTGGTAATGAGTTAAAGTGTTAAAGTTCAGATGGGCAATACAGGGCTATCATAACCCTCTTGTCATTTACAAGCAACTTTTTTTTGTACAGTGAGATTTATGTTCCTTTTATAATTATTGTTTACCAAACAACAATTTTCTTAACTTTTTACCAAACAACAATATTGAGACCAGTCCAAATTGAAAGCACTTGCAGAAGATTAAACAAAAGTGACTGAAAAATTGGAATTTTTTGTGGGAAGGGTTGAAAACATTGTGGAAAAAGAAGGAAATGCTGGTTAAGGGCATTTTCTCCTTTTCCCACTATGTTTTCAAAAGGCTTTTTACACAGGGTCGTTAAGAGTCGGGATTGCTTGGTAAAGAGTTCAATTACCCAAATCAAAAGCATTTGCTGGTAACATATTAATTGTGGCTTAAATGTTTAGATTTGTCTCTAAAGTATGAAAAGACATTGTGGCAAAAGGAGGAAAATATTAATTACCCCTATGTCTCCTTTTCTTTAACCCTTTACCAAACAATTCCCGGTATTTACAACCATGAAATAGAAACCTTTTGAAAACATTGTGGGAAAAGGAGAAAATGCTGGTAACCAGCATTTTCTCCTTTTCTCACAATGTTTTTCTACCCTGCTGGAAACAAATTTTAATTTTTGAGTTACATTCATTCTGTCGTCTGCAAGTACTTTACTTTCAATTCGGTCCAGCCTAAAATTGTGTTGTTTGCTTTCTAACATGGGTCCTTAAAAATTGGATTGGAGTGGTAGAGGGCTCAACCTTTTGGTAATCCTTACCAAATAATCCTGAGTTTGAGCATGGGGAAAAAAGGCTGTATGACACATTGTGGGAAAAGGAAAAAAATGCTGGTAACCAGCATTTTCACACTATTTTCTCTCCTTTCAAAGACAACTTTCATAATTCAACCCACATTCAATTTTTTGCCTTCAAGTGCTTAAACTTGGACAAGTTTTAGTGATTTGTTTTCAGGTAAAAATTGTTAATTTAACCCTTTCCCAAATGACAAAATTTTAGACTGGTCCAAATTAGAAACACTAGCAGACGACAAAATAAATCGAACTCAAAAATTGAAATTTGTTTCCAGCAGGGTAGAAAACATTGTGGGAAAAGGGGAAAATGCTGATTACCAGCATTTTCTCCTTTTTCCACAATGTTTTCGAAAGGCTTTTTACACAGGGTCATTAAAAGTTGGGATTGCTTGGTAAAGCGCTAAATTACCCAAATCAAAAGCATTTGCTGGGAACATATTAATTGTGGCTTAAATGTTTATATTTGTCTCTAAAGTATGAAAAGACATTGTGGGAAAAGGAGGAAAATATTGATTTCCCCTATGTCTCCTTTTCTTTAACCCTTTACCAAACAATTCCAGGTATTTACAACCCTGAAATAGAAACCTTTTGAAAACATTGTGGGAAAAGAAGAAAATGCTGGTAACCAGCATTTTCTCCTTTTCTCACAATGTTTTTCTACCCTGCTGGAAACAAATTTTAATTTTTGAGTTACATTCATTCTGTCGTCTGCAAGTACTTTACTTTCAATTCGGTCCAGCCTAAAATTTTGTTGTTTGCTTTCTAACATGGGTCCTTAAAAATTGGATTGGAGTGGTAGAGGGCTCAACCTTTTGGTAATCCTTACCAAATAATCCTGAGTTTGAGCATGGGGAAAAAAGGCTGTATGACACATTGTGGGAAAAGGAAAAAAAAGCTGGTAACCAGCATTTTCACACTATTTTCTCTCCTTTCAAAGACAACTTTCACAATTCAACGCTCATTCAATTTATTGTCTTCAAATGCTTTAATTTGGACAAGTTTTAGTGATTGTTGTCAGGTAAAAGTTGTTGATTTAACCCTTTCCCAAATGACAAAATTTTAGACTGGTCCAAATTAGAAACACTAGCAGACGACAAAATAAATCGAACTCAAAAATTGAAATTTGTTTCCAGCAGGGTAGAAAACATTGTGGGAAAAGGGGAAAATGCTGATTACCAGCATTTTCTCCTTTTTCCACAATGTTTTCGAAAGGCTTTTTACACAGGGTCATTAAAAGTCGGGATTGCTTGGTAAAGCGCTAAATTACCCAAATCAAAAGCATTTGCTGGGAACATATTAATTGTGGCTTAAATGTTTATATTTGTCTCTAAAGTATGAAAAGACATTGTGGGAAAAGGAGGAAAATATTGATTTCCCCTATGTCTCCTTTTCTTTAACCCTTTACCAAACAATTCCAGGTATTTACAACCCTGAAATAGAAACCTTTTGAAAACATTGTGGGAAAAGGAGAAAATGCTGGTAACCAGCATTTTCTCCTTTTCCCCACTATGTTTTTCTACCCTGCTGGAAACAAATTTTAATTTTTGAGTTACATTCATTCTGTCGTCTGCAAGTACTTTACTTTCAATTTGGTCCAGCCTAAAATTTTGTTGTTTGCTTTCTAACATGGGTCCTTAAAAATTGGATTGGAGTGGTAGAGGGCTCAACCTTTTGGTAATCCTTACCAAATAATCCTGAGTTTGAGCATGGGGAAAAAAGGCTATATGACACATTGTGGGAAAAGGAAAAAAATGCTAGTAACCAGCATTTTCACACTATTTTCTCCCCTTTCAAAGACAACTTCCATAATTCAACGCACATGCAATTTTTGGCCTTCAAGTGCTTTAACTTTGACAAGTTTTAGTGATTGTTGTCAGGTAAAAGTTGTTAATTTAACCCTTTCCCATACGACAAAATTTTAGATTAGTCCAAATTGAAAGCATTTGCAGACGACAAAATAAACGTAGCTCAAAAATTGAAATTTGTTTCCAGCCGGGTAGAAAAACATTGTGGGAAAAGGAGAAAATGCTGGTTACCAGCATTTTCTCCTTTTCACACAATGTTTTCAGAAGGCTTCTATCTCAGGGTTGTAAAAACCAGGGATTGTTAGGTAAAGGGTTAAATATTGCCAGACAAATATTATGGTTATAGCGTTATTCGTACTTGATATATCCTTGCTGTGCATTTTTTGCCTTAACCCTTTACCCCATAAGGCATTTCTATGGAATCTCTAATTGACCCTAAATAACAGCAAGGATGAAGCCGTTTCTCATGTGTAAATGACACCTTTTTATAGCATAGAAAACATTGTGACAAAAGGTGAAATTGCTCGTCACGAGCAATTTCACCTTTTGCCACAATATTTTCCAAAGGCTCCTACAAGCAATGTGTAGAAATGAGTATCTATGGAGTAAAGGGTTAATACTGATTTTATTTAGATGTAATTTACAAATTATTTTGTCTCTACCTTGCACAATGTGTTCTTTCTGAAAATGGTGGTAAAAAACAAATACTCTCAGCTCTTACAAACAATTACTGTATCTTAACAACTGGAATATGAAGTTTTTTTTTAAAACTTTGTGGGGAAAAGAGAAGATGCTAGTTACCAGCATTTCTTTTTCCACAATGTTATCACCTTTTGAAAAGATTATTTCAATTGTGAGAACTTTATTTAGCCATTTGTAAGTCCTTTTAACTCTTTACCACACAATCACGACTTTTAACACTTTTGTATAAGAAGCCTTTTGAAAACATTGTGGGAAAGGGAGAAAATGCTGGTTACCAGCATTTTCTCCTTTTCCCACAATGTTTTCTTCCCCAAACAAAACAAAAATCATTATTTCAGTTACGTTTAATTTGTCGTCTGCAAATCCTTTTAATTTGGACCAGTCTAATTTTTTGTCGTTTGGTAAAAAGTTAACCTTTAATCCTTTACCAAACGACAAGGTTTTGGACTCGTCCAAATTGAAAGCATTTGCAGACGAATAATTAAATTTTGCGAAAATGACAATGTCTGTCTCTGGTGGGGTAGAAAACATTGTGGGAAATAGAGAAGATGCTGGTTACCAGCATTTTGTCCTTTTTCCACAATGTTTTGTAAAGCCTTCTCTTTCAGGGTCGTTAAAAGTCAGGATTGTGTTGTAAAGAGTTAACTCATAACCAAACAACAAAATTTTAGACTTGTCCAAGTTGAAAGCATTTGCAGACGACAAAATAAAAGTAATCGAAAATTTGAAATTTGTTTTGTGAAAGGTAGAAAATATTGTGGGAAAAGGAGAAAATGCTGGTTACCAGCATTTTCTCGTTTTCCCACAATGTTTTCAAAAGGCTTCTCTCTCAGGGTCATCAAAGGTAGGAATTGTGTGGTAATGGGTTAACCCTTTACTCCATAGATACTCATTTCGACGCATTGTTTGTAGGAGCCTTTGGAAAACATTGTGGCAAAAGGTGAAATTGCTCGTGACGAGCAATTTCACCTTTTCTCCCAATGTTTTCTACGCTATCAAAAGGTGTCGTATACACATAATAAACTGCTTCATCCTTGCTGTTATTTAGGGTCAATTAAGAGATACCATAGAAATGCCTTATGAGGTAAAGGGTAAAGGGCACTATGCAGACCAAGAAAATGTTTTTACTCAGCATTCTCTGCATTTCCTGCCATGTGTTCTATTTAAATGCTTTTAATTCGGACCAGTCTAAAATTTTGTTGTTAGGTAAAGAAATTCAAAGACTTTTAACCCATTACCATACAATCCCTACTTTTGACGACCCGGAGAAAAAAAACCTTCAGAAAACCAGCATTTTCTCCTATTCCCACAATGTTTTCTACCCTTCACAGAACAAATTTCAAATTTTCAGTCACTTTTATTTTGTAGTCTGCAAATGCTTTCGATTTGGACAAGCCTAAAATATTGTCGTTTGGTAATGATTTAAATGTTGTGGCATTAGTCTGCATTTCTTCTACAAGGTTTTAATGTCGTATAAATGTGACCCATCAAGCAAAAAGGAACAATCAGGGAATTCCATACATCAATAAGATTAAAACGGAACAAAGATAGTGGTGGTCAATTTAAGTTGATGGTTCAAAAATGATTGTAAAGCAAGGCAGAGTGGCCTTTTTTCATACAGAAAATTTCATAAAAGCGAAAAGTGTCAACCCTGGTCAGCCTGCGCAATTCACGCAGTCTGACCAGGGTTGACCTTTTTGCGATTCCCAGAAGGTCCCTTTTTGTGTAACAGGTCACATATCACTATAGTACATTCCATTATAGTACAATCCAAAGTATTTATTACCTGCCGTAACATAGCATACGTACAAGTTAATTGACGCATTTAGGGCTGTATTTCAGGAACCTTTTTTTTCAATAATATTTTTGTTTTCCATAAGAATATCAGTGAAAAATAACCAACATTGAGGCAGTGGTGTCATCATATCCGTGATTTTGTTTCTGCTGACAAAATCTTACGCATCAGGGAGCTTTCATTGCGTTTACAGATATTCTTACTTCACTCATTACCACACAATCCAAACTTTTGACACCCCTGAGAAAGAAGGCTTTAGAAAACATTGTGGGAAAAGGAGAAAATGCTGGTAACCAGCATTTTCTCCTTTTTCCACAATGTTTTCTACTCTTCACAAAACAAATTTCAACAGTCACTTATATTTTGTCGTCTGCAAATGCTTTTGATTTGGACTTGTCTAAAAATTTGTCGTTTGGTAATGAGTTAACTCTTTACCACACAATCCCCACTTTTAACAACTCTTTGAAAAAAAGCTTTTGAAAACATCCTAGGAGAAGGAGAAAATACTGGTAACCAGCATTTTGTCCTTTTTCCTACATTGTTTTCTACTCTTCTCAAGATGGGTATCATGAATCACGCAGGTGCATTAACTCTTTATCATACAACAACAGTTTAGACTAGTCCTAATTGGAGGCATTTGCAGACAACAAAATTGTTTTAGGATGGGTAGAAAACATGGTGAGAAAAGGAGAAAATGCTGGTTACCAGCAATTTCTCCTTTTCCCACATTGTTTTCAAAAGGCTTCTTATTCAGGGTCGTAAAAATCAGGGATTGTTTGGGAAAGGATTAAGCCCCCTTTTGCCAGACCATGGTTCATATCCAATAATTTCAGTCACAATGCATTATCTCCCACTGGATGGCCTTCTATAAATACTCATCTATTTAATTTGGGCATCCTGGTTACAGAACCGAACCACTTTCCTACACGACAACCGTTACTTTGAATTTCAAACTAAAATAAATGTTTACTCATTTAGACACTACCTCGTGTGATTCACTAAGATATGATCAGCAGTTAAGAGAAATCAGAACTAAAACAGGTCTCATTTCTCCACAAACGTATTGATAAAAGCTATTTTCTCCATTGTTACTTTATATCGCGTAATACTACAGTTTCCCGAATATCAGGGAGAGTGATGCATCATATAAGACAGGTTGAATCTTTGAAGAATATGACATTTGAACAACGGTTACAATGATTGCAAAGTCTGCAAATGCTATCAATTTGGACAAGTCTCCACCTTTGTCACCTGGGAAAGAGTTTAACCTTTCCCCAGATAAGCCCTGGTTTTTACGACCCTGAGATTGAAGGCATTTGAAAACACTATGGAAAAAGGAGAAAATGCTCATAACGAGCATTTTCTCCTTTTTCCACTGTGTTTTCTTCCCTTACAGATAAAAATACCACCTTTTTAGCCACTCCTAAATTTGTCGTCTGCAAAATTCCTTCAATTTCAGGAGACTAAAATTACCTCATCTGGTAAAGAGTTCAAAACAGGTTGTATAGATGTTGCCTCTGGTTATGTTTTTGTGTACAAAACTTTCAAGTATATATACATGTAGCTGCCAAAAGTAAACAAATGCATTTAAAAGTAAAGAAATTCTTGTTAATATGAGAATCTGTTATATTGTACAGTCAGATCTAGTCTTACTGGCTAAATGATGAGTTCAAAACTAGGTTAAAAGATGGCAAGTCACAAGTTGCCAAGTTGTATTTTTTATATAACTTTTTGCCTGATGGTGAAATTCATTGTTTTGCCAGGGACTTGCACTGAAAGCAACCACACAATGATGGATTGTGGTTTTTACAGCATTTTCCCTACTTTTAAGATGAATGATTTTAGGTTTGTCCAAATCGAAAGCATTTGCAGACGACAAAATAAAAGTGACTGAAAATTTGAAATTTGTTTTGTGAAGGATAGAAAACATAGTGGGAAAAGGAGAAAATGCTGGTTACCAGCATTTTCTCCTTTTCCCACAATGTTTTCTAAAGGCTTCTTTCTCAGGGGCGTCAAAAGTAGGGATTGTGTGGTAATGGGTTAAGAAATAATTTTCTTTCTATTGTGGTTTATCGTTCAATAAACTGCTATTATGAGTTATGAGGCACAATAAATAATCCACAAAGGCCATAGCCAGAGGGTTTAGCCATTGTACCCAACTCACAATGTGGTTTATTTAAGAAATAATCTTCTTCCTATCGTGGTTTATCATTCAATAAACCACAGTTGTGAGTTATGAGGCACAATAAATAATCCACGACGGTGATAGCCTGAGTGGTTTATTCATTGCGCCTCATAACTCTTGTGGTTTATTGAACGATAAACCACGATAGAAAGAAGACTATTTCGATTCTAACATGGCCAATTCTTAATGAAAGGAAAACAAGTTCAAACTTGGAGTAAAAAGGCGGATGAAGATTATGTTCCATTGAATAACCCACTCATTGAATGGCGTCACTCGATAAAGAATGACATCACTCTACATGGATTGTCGCAGATTTTACCATGCTTTCCTTGCACTGTGTTTATGGAGCCAAATGTTCGTGATAGAGAGAAAATTATTTCGATTCTAACTCTTAGGGTAAGACCTGTGTAATGCACTTCCGGTGAACATTTGGCAAAAATTATAATTGGTTGTTAAATAAGGATAAATAAGGATTTATGCAGAAATAATATTTTTGCACATTTCTAACGGATCAGAAATTCCGTTTATGTCTGTCTTGAAACTATTTTTTTATATTTTTGTTCGTTTTCTAAAAAGGGAGGTAATTATTATCTCTTTTTCAATTGAGAATATAGCGGTTTAAGATTTATAAATGATAATTCAAAGAAGGAAAAAAATGGAAAAAATGAAAAGGTGAAAGTAGTTCAATAATACTCATTTTTAATTATAGCTAATTTTGCATGATGATATTTTAGTGGAAATAGCTTTTTTCCATTACACAGGTCTTACCTAAATGAAAGGAAAAAAAAAAATCATACTTAGAGTAAAAACACGGATGCAGATTATATTCTATTGAATAAGCAACTACAGAATGATGTCACTATATATATAGAATATCGTCATTCTACATAGAACAACAGAGATTTTGTTGCATTGTGATTGTAAAGCCAAATTCAGGTGTCGTGTTAGAATTCAATTTTAACACCTGCAGATAGATACATTAGATGCATTTTTAATACCTGTATTTTTTTTTCTGCTATTGGGGCTTGAAGATGTGTAAAATTGTATGATCTAAATTAATTTTGTGTACAGAATCTAAGTTGTACAAATGCTTTATGAGATATTAAAAATTTTATTTTAATCTACAATGATGTTGCAGGTTGACTGTCTTGAAAACTTAATTTTATTTTTTCCTTATAGCGATTCTTTTAACTCTTTAACCAAAAAACAAAATTTTAGACTTCTCCAAATTGAAAATGATATTTTTAGCTCACCTGAGCACAATATGCTCAAGGGCAGCTTTTAGGATCACCCAGTGTCCATCATCCGTCGTGCGTCATCAACAGTTCTTTAAACATCACTTCCTCCTAAACCACTGTGCCAATTTGGACCAAACTTGGCTTGAATGTTCCTTGGGAGGTCCCCTTTAAAAATTGTTCACAGAATTTGAAATTGTCAAAAACTGTGGTTGCCATGGCAACCAAATGGAATTCTCTAGGAAATTCTTTAAAAAGCTTCTTCTCCGAAACTGCTGGCCAGATTTTTAAATATGGAAATGAAGAAATTCTTAACAATTCTTTTTCTCTGAAACTAGTAGGCAGATTTTAAAATAATTTCATAGTAATGTTCCTTGGGTAACCCTTTTCAAAATTTGTTCGCAAAATTTTGATCCATCAAGAAACATGACTCTGGTGAATGGGGGCTACTTGCACTATAAGGACATGAAGAAATTCTTGAAAATTCTTCTTCTCTGAAACAGCTGGCCAGATTTTAAAATAATTTCACAGAAATGTTCCTTGAATAACCCTTTTCAAATCTTTTTCACAAAATTTTGTTAGGTCAAGAAACATTGCTCTGGTGAATGGAGGCTACTTGTACTGTACGAAAATTAAAAAACTCCTAAAAATTCTTCTTTTCTGAAACTGCCGGTCAGATTTAGAAAGGACTTTTACAGGTGACCTTTTGAAAATTGCTTGGCAAAATAATGCTTTTGTTTCCAGTGTTTCAATACCTCAAAAAAAAAAAAAAAAACATGGTCCTCTCAAAAATTCAGGTGAGCGATCCAGGGCCATCTTGGCCCTCTTGTTTCCGATACAGATCATCTCCACAAGCTGGAATGATATTTATTTGCCTTCAGTTTTATGCTGTCTGCAAATATAAGGAAAGTAACTCTGCCATGAAAAAGTGATGTCGGTAAATACGAGTTTTCTCCCTTTGACTATAAAATTACTCCTAACTATAGCTAGTTTTGGTTCATGCTATAAACACTTTCCCATCGACATAAATCAGTGTAAACAGACTGGAGATAAAGTAAAAGTGTTCATGAAATACATGAACATTTAATAGTCGCACAAATTAATTTGAAAAAGGCAAAGCTAAGAAACCGGCGAAAGAGACTTTTTCTAAGAACTATACAAGCATAATCCGTTCAACAACGAATCTGTGCAGATATGTTTATTTGACACTCCCCTGCAAATTTTTAATGGTAGTCTATACTGTTTTAACTACCAAACCGCAAATTCTACACTCTTCTAAATTGAAAACTTCTGCAAAAAACATTCCAAAATGAGACAAATGAAACAAAAGCCCTCAACAGGGTCGAAAACATTGTGGGGGAAAAAAAGCTGGTAACCAGAATTCTCTGTTAACTTGTGAAGAAATTGAACTCCAGATAATCAAACACAAATTATAAACACTGCATGAGAAAATACACAAGTTTCTTTCAACGGATGTACAAAAAAAAATTTTTTCGTCAAATCTAAATCACAATAACGGCATAGATCTAAAAATAAAAGTTGACAACATGGTGGTAAACTATCATTATATGTATAAGTTGGGGTACTAGCAGTTGTGAGTTCTATCGTTAGTTGAGGCGAACTTTATTTCCGGCGTATTTTCGCCTCTTACCTCTGCAGAAGCATGTGAGAAAAGTAGTCGGTGACTTTGGAAAGAAAAGTCGTGTTAGTACTGGTGTGAGAAAGTCTGGCTTTTAAAGTGGCATTAAACTCCAATACAACCAACCAACCAATAATCATTCAGTGATGACCGATTACAGTGCTTACAGCACTTTGATATGAATAAGTTGGGGTACTAGCATTCCCCAGAGAACTTGAATCCAAGGTACAACTTCTATGGAGAGCTCGTACCCTTGACATTGGGGGAGGGGGGAGGGCAGTATAAGTGAAATATAGATGTAATTCTTATCAAAGATATCCATTTAACCCATTACCACACAATCCCTACTTTTTGACGCCCCTGAGAAGAAACCTTTTGAAAACACTGTAGGAAAAGGAGAAAATGCTGGTAACCAGCATTTTCTCCTTTTCCCACAGTGTTTTCTACCCTTCCAAGAACAAATTTCCATTTTTCAGTCACCTTTATTTCATCGTCTGCAAATGCTTTCAATTTGAACCAGTCTAAAATTTTGTCCTGTGGTAAAGAGTTAATATGTTCAACATTTATCAAAGCTGCTGAGCAGGTAGGAGACTGACAAAAATAAGTTAATGTTATTTGTTCTATGTTGTGTACAAAAAGGTTGGGACGAACAAAGAAGTGTGAATAAATCCGTGGACGAAAGAAGCCCATTTCAAAGCAGGTACCAGCATAGCCTGCGCAATATGCAGGTAGCAAAGAAGACGGTAACCATGAGAGCGGAAACTTACTAACGTGCACGACGAAAAACCCATTGTAGCCAAAAATTTGTTTAAAAAGTCAAGAATGACACCGAAGGAAAATAGCCCAAAGGGGTATGTAAATGTTTTTGATGTTTCAACAGTACACTAAAGTCAAAGAGGTCTTAAATGGAATACAACGAACTATTTTCTCCCACAGGCCTACTCTTTAAGCCTGGCACGTGACTTCTTCAACGTCATCCTTGTTCGAAATACCGATTTTCCAGCGATTGAATGTCAGGGTCAATAGATCTATCATGACAGTCACAACCAGAGAGGTAGACAATAATAATAGTGTAGATATGATATATTTGGACTTTCAGAAAGCTTTCGATACAGTACTGTATACCACACTTAAGACTAATAACTAAACTTAAGGCTTATGGAATCAAGGCAATCTCCTTCGATGGATAAAAGATTTTCTACATTGTAGAAAACAAAGAATAGATCTAGTACTTAACGGTAAACACTCAGACTGGGTCTATGTGACAAATGCAATCCCACAGGGAAGCGTGCTTGGCCCAACATTATTTATTATCTATATCAATGATCTCGCAGACAGCATAAACAGTCTAACCAGGCTCTTTGCGGATGACTGAAAGTTATTCTCTACAGTAAACAACATTGACGATTATAACTCCCTTCAAAATGACTTGAATTCCCTTGCAAAATGGAGTGAAAGATGGCTGTTGAAATTCAATGAAAACAAATGTAAACATGTTCGCTTTGGGCAACAGGATCAAGAAATATATTATTTAAATGATGTTCCAATAATACAAGTCTCGGAAGAAAAAGACCTTGGCATATTGATAGATAATTCATTAAAATTCCAAAACCATATTAATAGCCAGGCCAAGAAGGCAAGTAAAATGTTAGGACTTTATAAGAAATTCATTCTCTTTCCTCGATAAAGATATGTTTCTCTGTCTGTACAAGAGTCTGGTTAGACCCTATCTAGAGTATGGAAGCCAAGTTTGGTCAGTAATCTATAAAAAGGAAGCTGTAACACTAGAAAATGTCCAAAGACGGGCCGCTAGGCTACTCCCTAGTATTAGAAATCTCAGTTACATGTATCAACAAAGATTAAAGACCCTTGGACTCCCGACCCTACAGTACTGCAGATTGCGTGCTGATATAGTTGAAGTCTATAGAGTATTAAATGATATAGACATTGTAGATAAAAAAAAGGTTATTTCATATAAAGGAAAGTAACACCCGGAGTCATAGTCTTAAAATCTTCAAAGCACGGTGTAGAACCAATATAAAGAAATACAGTTTTAGCCAAAGAGTTGTCAATGTTTGGAATAGTCTGCCACCTAATGTTATTAATGTACAAAATGTAACTAGCTTTAAACATGAACTTAACAAGTTTTGGTATAATAAACAAGTAAAAATTTTACCCGACTTTTACGGACCGGAAGCGGAAATAAAAACAAAAGTTCAGACTAATGAAGATGGTTCAGAGAGGCAGAAGCCTAGAAGATGACCTCGAGGACTGGTAACTGGTAACATTGAGGTAGATCTACTAACAGAATGACAGCCACTTAAATCTATTGCTAGAAGGTAGTGGTGGGCCGATGATGGACTATAGTCGAAAGTCAGTTGGTTTTGGCTTCCGATTCCGATAATCGATTGAGAATTCCCGGAATCGATTGTAGTTTGGTTGCTAAGCTGGCCTGGTGCCAATACTTGAATTCTGGTTTTTAGCGCTTGGTTTTGTGACTATTATTAATCACAATCTTAGATTAAACATAGTGGATAACAAACCCGAAAATTGGCTAAAGAATGAGAAACAAATCTTTGTCCATGAATTTCTTGACAAAAGTTGACAACACGGCAAGCTCCCTGAGCTTGGGTTTTGAAATTTGGAAATTTGAAATGACCTGTCTTTGACGATGAAAGATATCTGCCTAAATGTCAATCTGAGGCATGAAATTATCTTCTAGAACTTCATATAACCTAGCTTGCGTGCATCGGGCAGAATTATAGGCTAAACACGATCAGTATAAAATGCAAAGGACACCCGGTTGATAATGAAGCTGGCGAGTCATTTATGACAAGTAACAAAGGCAGACCTTTCCCATTTGAGGCAAATATTTCCCCATATTCACCACAAGCTGATGAAATAAATTATATATTTCTTTTGATTATTTTGTCAATGAATGCCACTTTTAAAACTAGTGATCTCAAGTCAATTAACAAGATAACCAATAATTTTAAAAAAGTAGTTCCAGATTTTTGGCAGGAGGAAAATATTCACTGTGAAGGGGAAGTAATTCCCCGAGCTTAAATTAGGACATTTCTTTACCCATAACATTTCTAAAAATAGACACATGAAACAATATGAAAAAATTGTTGTCTTGTTGAGAGTCCTTTTTACAAGTATATCCTGTTTACTTCCATGTGACACGGTGAATCCATTTCAAGAGTTGTTATTCAGAGGTTCTAGGATTGACTCTCACTTACAGCACTGGTATAAACCCTTTACCGACACAGTGTACACTGTTGACGCACCTGGAAAAGAAGCCTTTTGAAAACATTGTGGGAAAAGAAGAAAATGCTGGTCACCAGCAATTTCTCTTTTTCTCCATAATGTTTTTTACTCTTTATCAAAGAAAAATTTCACACCATTTGGACCACACTAAAATTGTTGTCTGCAAATGCTTTCAATGCTGGACAAGGCTGAAATTTTGTCATCTGATAAGGGGTTAAAGTTTGTCAGAATGTTTGCCTTCATATCTTGTATGAGTTTGAAAATGGGTCATGTTGGGTCAAAAACTAGGTCACTGGGTCAAATCTTAGAAAAACCTTATGTAAGCTTATGTATCCAATAATCTTGAAATTTGGTCAGAATGTTTGTCTTGATAATTTCTTAAACTAGTATAAAATGGGTCATGTTGGATAAAAACTAGGTCCTTCGGTCAAACCTCGGAAAAAACTTTCGTACTATAATAATTATTACAGTCCAATATATTCTTTAAACTTTTGTTAGAATGTTTGCCTTCATGATATCTTGTATGAGTTTGAAAATGGCTCACATGAAATAAAAACTAGGTCAGCAAGTTTTATCCTTGAAAAAAACGTTTGCACACTCTAGAAACCACATTTTCAGTCCAATAATCTTGAAATTTGCTTTGAATGTTCGTCTTGATAATATCTTAGGCTAGTGTGAATATGGGTCATGTTGGATAAAAAACAAGGTCACTAGATCAAATCTCAAAAAAAACTTTTATACACCCTACAGGATATGATCTCTCTCAAGTACTCATGAAAGTTTGTCGGAATATATGTCTGGATAATTTCTATGAGTCAAGCTGCTGAGACAAAATTCTAGAAAAAGCTTGTGTGCACTCTAGAGGCCATATTACTGTATTTGTAAGCCCAATACTGATGAGTGTTTGTCAGAGTGTTTGTCATATTATCTCTGAAGAGATTGGAAATGAGTCATGCTTGATCGAAAGGCTCAGGTGGGCGACTTCAGGGCTATCATGGCCCTCGTGTCATTTTAAACACTAGTGATGTGTTTACCTTCAAAGTCCAAATTAGCGAAACTGAAATTATTAGTGAAGAAGAATCAGCTAAATAAATGCTGTTTTAACTCTACCAAATGACAAAATAACAAACTGGTCCAAATTGTAAGCATTTGCAGACAACAAAATAAGTGACTGAAAAATTGAAATTTGATTTGGGAAGGGTAGGAAGCATTGTGGTAACAGGAGACTTCAGGGCTATCATGGCCCTCATGTCATTTTAACCCTTTACCAAACAACAAAATTTAAGGCCTGTCCATATCGAAAGCATTGCAGACGACAAAATAAAAGTGACTGAAATTTGAAATTTGTTTTGGGAAGAGTAGAAAACATTGTGGGAAAAGGAGAAAATGCTGGTTACCAGCATTTTCTCCTTTTCCCACAATGTTTTCTAAAGGCTTCTTTCTCAGGGTCGTCAAAAGTAGGGATTGTGTGGTACTGGGTTAAAAACCAGTGGTGTGTTTACCTTCAAAGTCCAAATTAGCAAAACTGAAATTATTAGTGAGGAAGAATCAGCTAAATAAATGCTGTTTTAAGACTTTTCATGAGACAGAGCATCCTTGTATAGTGGTTAGTGTAGATTGAAGCTCCATCTGCAGTAAACATGCAGTCTCATGTTGGATCCTTACTAACATTAACTCTTCACCAATTAACAGAATTTTACACTTGTGCAAATTGAAAGCATTTGCATACAACAAATTAAATGTCAGTCAAATTATGAGAATTGTCTATGTTAGGTTAGAAAAAGTTGTGGAGAAAGGAGAAAATACTGGTCATCAGCAATTTGTCCTTTACCCACCATGTTTTCCAAAGGCTTCTTTGCAGGGTTATTAACTCTATACCACACAAGAACATTTTAGACTGGTCCACATTGAAAACATTTGCAGACGACAAAGGTGACTGAAAAATTAAAATTTGGTTTGGGAAGGGTAGAAAACACTGGGGGAAAAGGAGAAATGGTTACCAGCATTTTCTCCTTTTCCTTCAGTGTTTTCCAAAGGCTTCTTTCACAGTGGTGTTAAAAGTCGGGATTGTGTGGCAAAGGGTTAAAAAGACGGTGAATTTAGGTAAAAGTTGTGAAAAGTACTGGAAGGGTTTTACAGAAGAGCTGAATGTGTAGTTTCTTTTTTGTCTATTTTCAGGAAGACAATGTAATGCACACTCGTCACAACTCGGCCAATTCTATACCAACATCTAACCTTGTCTGTATAACAGGCATTTCCAATTCCAATCACGAGATCTTATACATGGTGGTGATACTATCAGCTGTTTAGCAACGACATAAACGACCTTGAACACTCCTGTGTCGCTAAAAACTTCAATCGGAGTTTATAAACCATGTTGAAAAATGAATGTACAGACTGTTTGTCAACAGATATAAAGTTAGAAGATTTCGATAAAAAAACATGAGACTCAAGTTTCCCGATTCAAATTTGCAGTAGTACAGATAGAAAGGCTTTGCAAACAAAAAAATTTAACCCATTATCACACAATCTCAACTTTCGAAGACCCTATGCAAGAAGCCTTTTGAAAACATAGTGGGAAAAGGAGAAAATGCTGGTAACCAGCATTTTCTCCTTTTCCCACAATTTTTTCGATCATGCTGGAAACAAATTTCAATTTTTGAGTTACATTTATTTTGTCGTCTGCAACAGTTACTGCTTTCAATTTGGACCAGTCTAGAACTTTTTATCCTTTTCCCACCGTTTTTTCTATCATGCTGGAAACAAATTTCAGTTTTTGAGTTATATTTATTTTGTCGTCTGCAACACTTACTGCTTTCAATTTGGACCAGTCTAGAATTTTTTCTCCTTTTCCCACCATTTTTTCTATCATGCTGGAAACAAATTTCAATTTGTGAGTTACATTTATTTTGTCGTCTGCAACACTTACTGCTTTCAAATTTGGACCAGTCTAGAATTTTGTCGTTTGGTAAAGAGTTAATAGATTGATTGTCATCGATGTTTTTGTCAAAGATAAATTCTCATACAAGCTACATTTATTTTGTTATCATCAAATTCTTCCAATTTGAACAACTATAAAAAATTTTTGTCAAGTAGAGACTTAATCCTTCACCACACAATCACAAATTTTAACAACCCTAACCCATTATCACACAATCCCTACTTTTGACGCCCCTGAGAAAGAAGCAAGTAGAAAACATTGTGGGAAAAGGAGAAAATGCTGATAACCAGCATTTTCTCCTTTTCCCACAATGTTTTCTACCCTTCACAAAACAAATTTCAAATGTTCAGTCACATTTATTATGTCGTCTACAAATGCTTTCGATTTGGACAAGCCTAAAATGTTGTTGTTTGGTAATGAGTTAAAGGCCAAATTTGTATATTTCTCTAGAAATGACAAATTGTAAATCAGAAATCTAAAAAAAATGCCATTTTAGAGTTTCTGCATTGGCATTGATGATCTTAGGGTAGGCTTTTATCACAATTATTGACATAAACTTGGTGTGTTTTAAGGATTATGACCTCTTCCTCAGTGGTAAAAATCATGTAATGTTGACATTTTTGAAAAGGTTGTTAGATGAATTTCAGCAGCTACTCATGTCTTTAACATGAGTGTTAAGGGCTGTTGACTCACTAACTCAGTGGTAAATTATCAAATAACCTCAACATTTTCGTATTTAGGCTACTTGGCTAATCTTAGCCGGTTCCATCTTTTCATGTGGGAGTTGGGAGACATATACCTTAACTCTTTACCAAATGACAAAATTTTGGACTATTTTAAATTGAAAGCATTTGCAGACGAGAAAATAAATGTGAATTAAAAATTGAAATTTGCTTTGGAAAGGGTAGAAAACATTTTGGTTACCAGCATTTTCTACTTTTCCCACAATGTTTTAAAAGGCTTTCTTTCTCAGATTTGTTAAAAGTCAGGTTTGTGTTTTAAAGATTTAAAAAAAAAAACATGTTTTTTTTAACAATTGACATATACCAAAGCCAGAGCTTCAGATAGAGGGAGTCATTTTGATTTCATAATTGAAAATATTAATAATTCTCCACTAAACCCTATGTTATGGGTACTCATTAGAATCGTCTCAAGACGACTCTAATGACTACTCACAACATAGGGTTTGGAAAGAAGAAATAATGTATTAGAATACTATCACTCTGTCTTATCTGGGGCTTTGCTAGAGCTCTTTCATTGGTATTGATGAAGTTAGTGTAGACTTTCTGTGTATCTGAGCCATGCTGTGCCAAAAGAGGGTTTAACTCATTACCAAACGACAATATTTTAGGCTTGTCCAAATCGAAAGCATTTGCAGACGGCAAAATGAAAGTGACTGAAAATTTGAAATTTGTTTTGTGAAGGATAGAAAACATTGTGGGGAAAAGGAGAAAATGCTGGTTACCAGCATTTTCTCCTTTTCCCACAATGTTTTCCAAAGACATCCTTCTCGGGGTAATCGGGGGTATAAGAATAAACCACTGCAGTCCGGCGATTGTCACTTCTGCCATTTCATCTGGCGGAACAAAAGTGACAGCATGCATGTCGTAAAAGGCGACAAAAGGGGCATCATTTTGTGTTTCGTCCATTCCTCATTTATCATGTTTGTCTTTTGTTGTTGCACATGTGTGTTATTTTCATCTCGCATTATTGTTTACTAAGTAAGTGCGCCCAATATGTCGTAAAAGGCGACAAAAGGGGACATCATTTTGTGTTTCATCCATTCCTCATTTATCATGTTTGTCTTATGTTGTTCAACATTTATGTTATTTTCACCTCACATTATTGTTTACCAAGTAACTGCGCCCAATATGACCTAAGTTGTCGACGGACCTTAAAATGCTATTCATTCATTCATGCACCCAATATGACCTAAGTTGTCGACGGGCCTTAAAACGCTATTCATTCATTCATTCTTTCTCAGGGTCATCAAAAGTAGGGATTGTGTGGTAATGGGTTAATGTATTTCTTTGGTTTATTTTCCAAGCTAGTCATCACATAACTTGAAACTTATTTAACCCCTTTTGTCAAACATCTGACTATTGTAGGAGGTAGAATGTTCCTTTGACAGGCGTAAAACTGTCCAAGAGAAAGATGTTTTGACCCGTGTCGGCCTGCATTACTGCTTAGGCCGACATGGTTCGATACTTGAAAGCACTTGCAGACAACAGAATAAACATCAATCAAAAATTGTAATTTATTCCCAGCAGGGTAGAAAACATTTAAAAAAAAAAAAAGAGAGAAAATGCTGGTAACAAGCATTTTCTCCTTTTCCCACAATGTTTTCAACAGGCTTCTATTCCAGGATCGTAAAAACCAGGGATTTTTTGGTAAAGGTTAACATACTAACCTTTTGAAAAATGGGAAAAGCCAGCATTTTCTCCTTTTCCCAGTGTGTTTTACCCTTCCCATAACAAATTTCAATTTTTTAGTCTCATTCATTGTCGTTTGCAAATGCTTTCATTTGGGCAAGTCTAGAATTTTGTTGTTTGGTATAGAGTAATCTGAAATAATCTTCTATTTTAATGTCATTAAAAGTCGGGATTGTGTGGTAAACAGTTAAATCATTGTGGAAAATGATGAATGTGCTGGTAACCAGCATGTCCTTTTCCTTAATGTTTGTGAACCTTTCATAGCCAAATCACGTGATTAAAGCCATGTTTGTCGTCTGCAAATGCTTTCAAATATGCCAAGTTTTAAGATTTTATCGTTTGGTGAAAAGTTAAATATGTATTGTGACGGGTTGGTTGTCTCGATTTTGACAATTTATGTAACCATCTATTGTCTTAACTCATTACCACACAATCCCTACTTTTGATGCCCCCTGAGAAAGAAGCCTTTAGAAAACATTGTGGGAAAAGGAGAACCAGCATTTTCTCCTTTTCCCACAATGTTTTCTACCCTTCACAAAACAAATTTCAAATTTTCAGTCACTTTTTTTTCGTCGTCTGTAAATGCTTTCGATTTGGACATGCTTAAAATATTGAACATTGTGTGGTAATGAGTTAAAAGAAATTGATGAATTAGGCTTTTGAAAATGTTGTGGAAAAGGTGAAAGTGCTGGAAACCAGCATTTCCTCCTTTTCCCTGTCAAAGGCAATCACATGATTGAAGCTGTATATTTGTCATTATGCAAATGCTTTCAAATACGACAAATCTAAAGATTTTGTTGTTTTATGTAAAGTTAAAATATAAACCAGTATTGTGACAAGTTGGTTGCCCAAGTATAATTTTTTTTTATCTTTTCATCATTTTTTTTTATAGAAGAAAGAAATTGATGTATTAGAATTTGAAAACATTGTGGAAGAAGAGGCAATTGAGCTACTTTTGTTTTCAAAATAATGTCTGCAATAGTTGTCAAATTGAACATGGCCAATATGAATTGTTTGATAAAAGGTCTTTACCACACAATCCCAAATTTTAATGACCCTAAGGACAAAACCATTTGAAGACATTACGTGTATATAGGAAAAATAGGAAATGCTGGTAAACAGCATTTTCTCCTTTTCCCTCAATGTTTTCTACTCTTCTCACAACATGTTTTAATTTTTCAGCCATGTTTATTTTATCGTCTTTCAATTTGGTACATATAGCCTAAAATTTTGTTCAGTGTTGTCTAGTAATGACTCAATAATTGTGATTTTGTTTAGTGTCTTAAATCTAAGGCTGCCAAGCATTACTTAGCCCTTTACCAAACAATCCCTGGTTTTTACGGCTCCGAGATAGAAGCCTTTTGAAAACATTGAGGGAAAAGGAGAAAATGCTGGTAACCAGCATTTTCTCCTTTTCCCACAATGTTTCCTTCCTTGCTGGAAACAAATTTCATTTTTTGACTTAAGTTTATTTTGTCATCTGCAAGAGCTTTCAATTTGGACCAGTCCAAAATTTTGTTGTTTGGTAAAGAGTTAAGGACATTTATTGGACAGTGTAGATCAAGATCATACTGCACTGAATATGCAGTCTGATCTTTGGGTCTATACTGTCCAATAAGGAGATATCCCACCCTTGTCAACAGTATTTGCTTCTTTTCCTGAATGTTTTCTTCTCTTTCACATAATTTAACCCTTTGTCTGTGGAGGGAAAAACTCATGTTGACATTATAGAATAAGGGAATTATTACACCAATCAGTCGAAAAATCACTCGCTCAACCAGTCCGATTGAGCGACTAATCAGTCGGTCGACTACCACAATAAGGTTTATCAATCAATTATTCAATGAGGACGTATAATGAAGTTTTTCAATTCGATAATTAAAACCCAAATATTGCTATTCCAATGTTATGTTTTTTTATAATTTAAAAATTATAGACTTAAACAAATTTCAAGTATTTGCAGCAAACAGACTTAATATTTAATATGTTTCAAATGGAAGCAGTTGTCGTTTAAAATGGAGAAAGCAATGTGGGAAAAGGAGAAAATGCTGCTTATCAGCTTTTTCTCCTTTTCCCACAATGTTTTCTTCCCTTTCTGAGACAAACTCCATAATTTAAGCCTTTACCGTACAATCCCGACTTTTAACACCCCTTAGAAAGAAGCCTCTTCAAAACATTGTGGGAAAAGGAGAAAATGCTGGAAACCAGCATTTTCTCCTATTCCCACAATGTTTTCTTCCCTTCCTAGAATGAATTTCGATTCTTTAGTCAGATTTATTTTGTCGTCTGCAGATGCTTTCAATTCGGACTAATCCAAAATTTTGTTGTTTGGTAAAGAGTTAAGCCACATTGAAATTATCGTCTGCAGACACTTTGAATTTGGACCATTCTAAAAGTTTTTTAGCCTTGTCCAAATTGAAAGCATTTGCAGACGACAATTTCATTGTGGCTCAAACGGTGTACTTTTTCTTTGATAGAGTAGAAAACATTGTGGGAAAAGAAGAAAATGCCAGTAACCAGCATTTTCTCCTTTTCCAACAATGTTTTCCATTATATCGATTGGTTACCAGCATTTTCTCCTTTTCCCACAATGTTTTCAGTAGACTTCTTCCTCTAGGTTGTAAAAACCAGGGATTGTTTGGTAAAGGATTAAGTAGTGAAGGAGTTTAATGTTGTTCATACAATGTTAATGTGTTTTAACTCTTTACCTCATGAAAAAATTGTAGACCGGTCCAAATTGAAAGCATATGCAGACGACAAAATAAATGTGACTGAAAAATTGAAATTTGATTTGGGAAGTTGGGAAGGGTAGAAAAAATTGTGGGAAAAGGAGAAAATGCTGGTGACCAGCATTTTCTCCTTTTTCCCCACAATGTTTTGAAAAGGCTTCTTTTTCAGAATCATTAAAGTCGAGATTGTGTGGTAAAGAGTTAAAAAGGTGGAAAACACTCTGGGAAAAAGATTTTATTTTAGCAATCAATATTTTCTCCTTCCTACATTGTTTTATAAAGCCTCCTTTTTAGTTCAGGTCGTTAAATTTGATCTTGTATAGAGGATAGTATGTTTTGTATGTAGATCTATCAGAATGTCATTTTGAATATTAAAACATTTTCACTTCATACTTGTGTTTTTTCTGACAACTTCATCTCTGTAAAGAGAAAATTTCTATCTGAAATTGCAAGAAAAAGTGAAAAAAAAAATCATTAAACACCTCTGTAATAAAGTTGATAATATGCAATACACAGAGTAGTAAAAGGTAATTTCCCTGGGTCCCCCCATCGCCTACCCAAGTGTCTTTCTTTCCCGTTCTCTATCCGGCTGTTGTTTCTCTATCCAAGTGTCTTTCTCTTTTTTCCCCACTCTCTATGCGCATTTTTTTTTCTGGAGATGGGAGGTATCGATCTCAGGCCGCCGAGTTCCAAGTCGACTTCCACTAGCATTTGACCACTTTGGAGCCTACTAGATATAGGTTGTAGTTAATATTTGAATACAATTGTCTTGTAAAAACATTGAAAAAAAAAAGTTTTACCGGAAGTCTCATTATAAACACCACGTGAGTTAAGTTCTTCAATCAAAGCTACCAAACCGACCCGTGTAAAAACTGTAAAGACACTTTTGAAAACAATGTGGACAAGGGTAAAAATGCTTGTAACCAATACTTTCTCAACTGCCACAATGTTTTCTTCACTTTAATTTTTGGTCTGCAAATACTAGTATTGTTTTCCTAGACTTTAAGAGTTCGCTTCCACTGAAATTGCAAAACGCTGTACCTCCACGGTCAAATATGTACATACATCTGATAACTTTAAAATTATTACTTTAAATACTAATGGTGATGATACCACGAGAAACATGAAAAGATTGTGACAGAAGGAGCTGTTCAGTTGGGGTCCAGGCGCAAACTTAATCAGTATTTATAAGAGTCGACAGTGTTAAACTGGTTTTCTCACACCAGTAATGACACGACTGTCAGTCGAAGTCACCGACTACTTCTCTCATATGCATCAGATGTCACAGATCTGTGATGCCGAAAATCAGCGGACAGAAAGTTTGCTTCAACTGGGTGTCGAACTCGCAACCACCAGGTCACGAGTCAGATACGCTTGTCACTTGGCTACCCGATCGAACGAATAAATTGTACACAGTTGAAAGCAACATGCCAAAAATCCATTAACTCATTTTTAAAAGCTTTTAAGGGCACTCACTGACCTTTTGTGGACAGCGTAGATCAAGATCAGCCTGGGGCCTACATAGTCCGATAATGAAATATTTTTCACACAAAAACAAAAAAGTTTCAAATAACATTAGATCTATTTGGCTTTAAATACTATCGGCTTGAACAATGTTTCCTTAAGTTTATTTTGCCGGTTACATATTTATCAAACGACAAAAAAAAAAAATAGACATGTCCAAACTGACAGCAACTGCAGACGACAATTTAACCTTTTACTCCATAGATACTCATTTCTACACATCGCTTGTAGGAGCCTTTGGAAAACATTGTGGCAAAAGGTGAAATTGCTCGTGACGAGCAATTTCACCTTTTGTCACAATATTTTCTACGCTATCAAAAGGTGTCATTTACACATAAGAAACGGCTTTATCCTTGCTGTCATTTTGGGTCAATTAGAGATACCATAGAAATGCCTTATGGGGTAAAGGGTTAAATAACTTAACCCTTTACCAAACAATCCACGGTTTTCACGACCCTGCGGGAGAAGGCTTTTGAACACCTTGTGGGAAAAAGAGAAAACCAACCAACATTTTCTCCTTTTCCTACACGGTTTTCCACACCTCCACAGACAAGTAGCACCAGGCAACCCTTATCCTACTGAATAACTATAATGAAGTTTTCAATTCGATTATTAAAACTTAAATATTTCTATTCCAAAGTTATGTTTTGGGTAAGGACATCTCCCTATCGGACAGTGTAGATCCAAGATCAGACAGCACGTTCTGTGCAGTCTGATCTTGATCTACACTGTCTGCAAAAAGGTCAGTGAGTCGGGCTTAGCAACCAAAGGGTTCAGCTACATTTAACCCTTTACTCCATTGATACACATTTCTACGCATTGCTTGAAGGAGCCTTTGGAAAACATTGTGGCAAAAGGTGAAATTGCTCGTGACGAGCAATTTCACCTTTTGTCACAATGTTTTCCCATGCTATCTAAAGGTATCATATACACATAAGAAATAGCTTCATCCTTGCTGTTATTTAGGGTCAATTAGAGATACCATAAAAATGCGTTATGGGGTAAAGGGTTAATATATCTTCTGCAAATTCTTTTCAATTTAGACCAGTCTAAAATTTTGTTGTTTGGTAAGGAGTTAAATGATAGAACATGTCTTTGGTATGGTAGAAAACATTATGGGATAACGAAAAAAATGCTGGTTTCCTACAATGTTTTGAAAAGTAGAGCTGGGTATCGCCAAGAAAAATGTATCGCGATACTATCACGATACCAGGCAGGCGATACGATACGATATCACGATACTTAATTGATCCAGATATACTTAATGACAGCCTATTAAAAGAGAGACTGTTTTCATGCCATATGCGCAAACAAGATTTTATAGATAGATCTACATGTTCACACTTACATGTGTATTAAGCTCCTCAAAAACTTTAGGAACCTTTCCTGAAACTGTGCAAACATTTTTGGCAAAATCAATCCAAATGTTTGCTAAAACAAGCAGGTAAGACAATTTGTCTACATGATATTAAGTTTATGAGGATGTTGTGTTTTGTACTTCAAAAATCAACGGCAATGCAATACCATTTAGAGTTTTTGCTTTATTTAATATCATTCATTTTGGTCCTCTAATTTTAATTTCCAAGCCAGTTTAAAAAAAAAAATAGACCTATTTCAAGCATTCGCCGACCATGCCCCCGCGTATAGATTTATATTTTCATTTCCTAAAACAACAATTTTTACACTCATGAACAGAATTTTAGCCCCCAACTTATTGTTTTATTCATAGTTTTTTGTAAATTCACTGTTTAACTTCATTATTAAAAATGAGAAGATAGCTTGAAGTCCCTCTGATCGGCCGATGCCACGCTGATCATTGTAGTGTCATGGGTTTTCACGGCTTTTTGGCGATCTATTTTTTCGTGACAATTAATTTTCGGAGAAGTATAATACATTATTTGACATTAGTTTGCCATTTTGAATAGCAGGTAACTTTAAAATCTGTCACTTTACACTAGATAAGAGTATTAACAACTTTATTACGTTGTCATAAATGACTCGCCAGCTTCCTGATCATGCGCGTGTCCTTTGCATTTTATACTGATCGTGTTTAGCCCATATTTCTGCTGGATGCATGAAAGCTAGGTTATATGAAGTTCTAGATCATAACTTAATGCGTCAGATTGACAATTAGGCAGATACTTTCAGCGTCAAAGACGTCATTTCAAATTTCTCAGCGTCAAAACTCGCACTATTGTCAACTTCTGAAGACGGTTGCCGATCCGCAGCTCATTCATTTGTTACTTAAAAAGAACAAGGACATTTCAAACTGAGCTATCTTTCGCTAGCAAATAATCAAATTGCAGCTTATATTCGTCCGGTAAATCAAATGACCTTGTTAATGAATGCTTTGTTTTATCTTACAGTCCTTGCGACAAAAATGTTAAGGAAGCAAACCGATCAAAACAGCCGCAACTTTTTGGGCACGAACAAAATATGATAACCTTAAAGTGTTCCGAATTAGCATCTATATTTAAAACCGGGTAAACCCTAGGCAAGAGCGAGTGACTAAACATTTCGCTGCAAATTATTCCCCGAATTGCAAAGTTTTATGAATTTCATTGTTTCTAGGGCGAGTTGTTTGTATGTTCTTCTATGTATAGCCGAGACAAATTGTGCGTATTTTTTTCTATTTCATACACAAATCATGTACACTTAAACATGATCACACACACTGTGCACACGACGTAAATGTATCGCCAAGTATCGATACAATGAGTAAGTATCGCGATATACTATCGCCAGCAAAAATATCACGATGCACCGATGCATCGATGATATCGCCCCAGCTCTATTGAAAAGGCTTCTTTCTCAGAGTCGTATAAAGTAGGGACTGTTTGGTAAAGAGTTAAATGATAGAACATGTCTTTGATCCGGTTGAAAACATTGTAGGATAAAAAGAAAAATGCTGGTTTCCTACAATGTTTTGAAAAGGCTTCTTTCTCAGAGTCGTATAAAGTATGTTTGGTAAAGTGTTAAACTTCCAGTATATAAAAAAAAATCGATGGTTTATTTATGACAATTGTGACGATGACGAAAAGGAAAGGATTGTCGAAACAACAACAACAAAAATACATGATGATGACGATGATGATGATGACGAAAACAAAACACTGAAACAAAAACCACATCAACAAAAACAAAAGGTGAAAAAATAAACGATTCCTATTACCAAACGACAATATTTTAGGCTTGTCCAAATTGAAAGCATTTGCTGACTACAAAATAAAAGTGACTAAAAATTTGATTTTTTTTTTCTAAAAAGTAGAAAATATTGTGGGAAAAGGAGAAAATGCTGGTTACCAGCATTTTCTCCTTTTCCCACAATGTTTTCTAAAGGCTTCTTTCTTAGGGTCGTTAAAAGTAGGGATTGTGTTGTAATGGGTTAAAGTCTTTTCCAAACTGCACAATTTTAGGCTGGTCCAAGCTGAAGAATTTTCAGACGACAAACTGCAGGTGGCACAAACGACGAATTTGTCCTCGTTAGGTCGAAAACGTCATGGTAAATGGGCAAAATGCTGGTCTGACTAGCAATTTTTCCACCCACCCTTCTGCATCAAGGTCCCTTAAATAATTAGGGATTGCAGGGTAAAGGGTTAACTGTTTAGACCTACCCACACAAGTTACATTTTATCCTGGACCAAAAATTATAAATTTATGCATACTTGAACAAGCATCTTATAAATTTGTCTTACTTCCGTTTGGTAACGATTTCAGTTTGGGCATTTTGTTCATGGTCAAAACTCCAGATAAGAGGGAGTGATGGTATATTCTAAATCCATTATTTTTCTTTGAAAACCTATGTTGTGGGTACCCATTAGAATCGTCTCGATGAGACGATTCTAATGAGTACCCACAACATAGGATTTAGTGGAGAAAAATTAATATTTCTTAAATTTTGAAATCAAAATCACTCCCTCTATCTGCAGCTCTAGATGGTGATAAAGTGTTTCCTGGCTTCCTTGGTCCCACAGGTACAAACTATGGCTTTTAACTGTTTTACCATAGGGCACTCGTGCGAAACTCCAATCTATCTCGTGGGTATCGAACCTACGACTGGCAGACTATGCTCCGATACACAATCTACTTGGCCATGCTGAAACCTTTTGGGTAACCAGGAATCTATCTCATGTTTATCTTAAATCATTGACTGGGCCACGGGGCTTTGGATCAACCCCTAGTTTCTAAATACTTTTGTCATAAGCTCAGCTACCGGGCTCAGCTATCCAAGTCACAATTCCTAAATAAATCATCTAATCACTAACGTTACAGAAAGCCCACCAATATAGTCACCTTTTAACCTAGTTGGAGGTGGGATGAAAACAATGGGCAAAGATGACGAAATTGAGTATGATGATAATTACACTGTATATAAAAAACATGACATTAGAATAATGAAAGGAAAAACAACACATTCACCAACCTCGATGCTATTTATTTCCCAGAATTTATCCATTTATTAAAAACAAATCCACCAAATTTAAACAAACTGTCTCGTAAACAATCATAAAACACCTAAAGTGACTAACATATGAAATACAAAACGTGTCTAAATTAAGCACGTGGAAAGTCTGCAAATTTAGTATGTTGTTTGTTGATTGGTGGGTGGGGGCAGGGGTTGAATGGGTCTTTTAACTGTACAGGCCCCATTGTCCAATATGTGCAATAGACAGAAAGTGTTTACCTGATCAGCTTGTGCAGTCGGATCTTTGTCTACATTATTCTCTTCTGTTGATATTACATGACATAGTTCTAGAAGAGAAATATATTTTTCAGTTTTCTATTCGACAGGAAGTAGCGTACATTTTGGCAATAAGGCGTATAATCTGAACCGTAAAATAATGTGTTTCCTCCATTTTATAATTTGAAAGTATATCAGATACAAGTAGTATAAAACATCATTGACATTCTTTACTTTGATATGCATAAAATCTAAAGATAGCGAAAAGTTTCGGCCATGTCATCCTCGTTGACTCAGTTTCGATTCATTCTGTGCATGGAGAGTAACGTAATGCGTAAACCTGGGTTCCGATGATGCGGTCATGTCAGCCTAGGCGGACCAGGCAGGCTGACATGACGCGTTTTTTGGAAATGCATCAACTTTCTTTAAACGAAGCAATACTCGATTTTATTCCATTATCTTGCACTGTAACCCTATTCCACCCAATCCCGAGTTTCAACGACCCTGGAGGAGAAGCATTTTAAAAATACTGAGGGAGAAGAAAATGAGGGTAAACAGCAGCGCAGTCCTAGTACAAACATGGGAACAGGAGTCGTTATAGTTTGTGTCCCAAGCTCGACCATTGTTTTTCCGAGGATTAATGATAGTCATTGCGACAGGCCTCTAACCGCTGTACATTGTTTCGACGATGATCACGTGGAAAAAGCGGCCAGTGGCTTGGAAAAATCATTGTGCGAAGTACTGGTAACAGACAGCATGAATAGGTGCACTGGTAGCCACGATATAACTGAACTATGTTGAAAACGGCGGTAAACACCATACAACCACATTCGACATACCTCGGGTGATGGGAGCCATCATGGATAACATTCATTATCTCCTGCTAGATGGCATTCTATAAATACTCATCTATCTGATATGGGCATCCTGGGTACAGAACCGAACCACTTTCCTACGCGACAACCGTTACTTTGAATTTAAAACAAAAAAAGGTTTACCCAATAAAACGCTACCTCGTGCAATTCACTCAACTATGATCACCAGTTTAGAGAAATCTGTTGCTAAAGCAGGTCTCATTTCTCCTCAAACGTATTGATACGTAAAAGCTATTTTCAACATTGCTACTTTATAGAGCGTAATATTACAGTCAGCCCGCTTTCGGGGCTAGTAGTGATGCGTCATATAAGACAGTCGAATCTTCGAAGAATATGACATGCGCAGACAACGCAGCGACGTAGGAAGGATTTCAACATTGGGGGGGCTAACTTCGAAATACTGAGATTTTTTGCGTGGTTGTTTCATTGCGCTAAGAACTCGTATTTTAGTTACTATGATTTTCAAAATTATTGGGGGGGCTGAGCCCCCCCTAGCCCCCCCTGTTCCTACGGGCCTGCAACGGGATAACATTTACTTGTCAATACCCATAAAGCACGAACTAAGATCTCGTGGGCAAAGCTTGAACCTTGCCGAGTATTCCGTAATCCAAACCCAAAGTCTTCGTCCAAAAGATCAAGTCTGTTCCAGTCTTTCCCTTTTGGGATGATACCACTATGTTTCCAAATATTTCTACTGCACAAAAATATTTTCCTCGGCTGGCAAAGTTTGCGGAGATGACTTGCATATGTTGGTGTAAATCCATGACTTATTTTGTGGATTATAAAAATTTATCATGGAAAAATTGGAGACTCGTCGCAGTGTAGTAGTTCAATTATGCGACCTTCAATATATCTGGAATAATTGTCCTTTATTTTTCAACCTGATTTTTGCTTTGGGTCCTGTTGTAAAAAACACTGACTCTACAAGCGTCTATCAAAGGTGAACACAATCTTGAGGGAGATATTTTCAAAAACAGGGTTCCAAGAGGAACAGGGCTCAAAGACTAGAGATAGGTAGTGTACACAATTTCAGAACATGTGACCTTTCACACAACCCCTGCTATGACCTTGACCTTTGCATCTGAAACTTAACTGTACTATCATAAAGATGCATTCATGTGCGAAATATTTTGCAACAAAGATCCTGAAGATGGTTTAAAAGACATAGTGGCATTTAAGACCGCATGACCTTAACTCCCCACTGCCTTTACCCTTTACCAAACAATCCCTGGTTTTTACGACCCTGAGATAAGAGCCTTTTGAAAACCTTGTGGGAAAAGGTGAAAACGCTGGTAACCAGCATTTCCCCTTTTCCCACAATATTTTCTACCCTGCTGGAAACAAATTTCAATTTTTGAGTGATGTTCATTTTGTCGTCAACAAATGCTACAATTTGGACAGGTGTCCATTTTTGTCGTTTGGTAACGTGTAAAATATGACCTATGAGCTCATCTATTCTAAACATAGGCACTGCATTTTCAAATTATACATATGAGCAATGCTCTGGAAGAGGGGGCTTAAAGCATCTGCGAAAAGTATTGACTAAAATAAGCCTGTGCAGTCAGCGCAGGCTGACATAGGCCGAAACTTTTTTAATGTTGGTCAATTTTCTGTATGCCTACTGACCAGTTAATCTAATAATTAACCCTTTCTTAAACAATCCCTGATTTTACGGGTCAGGAATAGAAACCTTTTGAAAACAATGTGGGAAAAGGAGAAAATGCTGGTAACTAGCATTTTCTCCTTTTCCCACAATGTTTTCTACTCTATCATATAGAAAAATCATCTTTCTACCAACTGTTAATTTGTCATCTGCAAAATGCTTTCAATTTGGTCAGGTCCAAAGTTTGCCATTTGGGAAAGAGTTAAACCTTTCCGAAACAATCCCTGGTTTTTACAGGTCAGGAATAGAAGCCTTTTGAAAACAATGTGGGAAAAGGAGAAAATGCTGGTAACCAGCATTTTCTCCTTTTCCCACAATGTTTTCTACTCTATCATATAGAAAAATCATCTTTCTAGCAACTGTTAATTTGTCATCTGCAAAATGTTTTTAATTTGGTCTGGTCCAAAGTTTGCCATTTGGGAGAGAGTTAAGTTAGTTATTTATTTTTTTTTTCTAAAAAAGTGGATATAAGGGATCAACAGGTGTGTGATGGCTTGCATGGTATCATGGATCACGGCATTATCTCCTGTTAGTGGCCCCTTACAAAGACACTTCTATCTAATTTGGGCATTCTGGGTACACCTTTTAGACTTTTACTGCTTGGTACTCAGGTGAGCAATATAGGACCATCATGGTCCTCTGATTCATACAGAAAATATCATTAAAGCAAAAAGTGTCAACTCTGGTCAGCCTGCGCAATTCGCACAGTCTGACCAGGGTTGATACTTTCGCAATTCCCAGAAGGTCCCTTTTTTGCGTAACAGGTCACATATCATTATAGTACAATCCATTGTAGTACAATCCAAAGTACAGTAGATTCCGCTTATTTGCAAGTCCTATTTGTCAGAGAAAATATTGCGAATAAGCGGTCGGCCCGATAAACCGATGGCTCTTTTCAGACCGGAAGTCAAACCAGAGTTGCAGACGATCGTTTCGTTCTAATGACAGACGTTCAGCTCTTGCATCCCGATCTTTTGATTAATGCTCATATTTTTTTAAATATGTGGCTTTCAAACTAAACAAGTTTTAAAAAATCATTTGTTTGCTTACTTTATTTACCCATCAAGTGCACAAAGCACCAGAAACGATCCTGGCTGTTAGCCATGGTGATGCTTCGTTTGACATAAAATTCAACACAAACTTTTTGTCAACACAGGTTTCGACGCATATCTCCAGTTTCCGGTTATCTAACATTTACTCCATGTGTATATGTACATTCTTACACAACATGATCGTGTACTGTGCACCTGTATAAACCCCGACTCGCCACCTGTTCGGTTGAATGGGTGGATAAATTTTGTGTGACGTCATTGACTGATTGACGCGCAGACGAATCTATTTTAACGCCTCAATTTAGGCCATACCATTCAAAGCAGACCTAAATAAGAAACGGTTTTCTGTGTTTTTCACAGTTTACATTCGGTACACCTTACTTTCACGCCTGTAGTCAAATTGTTTGTCACAAATTGGATTATCAACGAGACACTAACAAACAGTTAAGTTTTTTTTCCCCAGTGTGTAATTATCTGATCGGTGATGGGTTATTTCGATCGGTCTTTCTTGTTACGGGTAAAGTGCCGAATTCGTCTGCAGTTGCTTTCGGGGAGTGTAGATAAAGATCGGACTGCACAGAATGTGTAGTCTGATCATAGAACGTCTATATTCGGTTTTTTTTTCCGAGTTATACCAAGACAAGATTTAAGTACGTGTAGTCATCTTTTCGCCAATTTTCCTATCCTAAAATTACCAGCTCTTGGTGGTGGATGTACAGCCTGGTACCCGAAATCTCGCGTAACCGTCCAATAGTTCGAAAATCGGCAACCAGTGAAGCTTCATATTCAGAATGTCGGCCATTTGCAGATGTTTTGTAACCGTTATTACACTTTCTTAAATGAAAAGATTAACATGAAATACGCCAAGAATTTTTATCTTTAATGATTAGATTATGAAAACGGATCTGTCGGACTCGTCGTTTGTATACTGCTACATTAGTTTTTAATCTGCGAATCTCTTTACGCATTGAAATTCGACTTTTATATTTTTGAGTAACCTTTTTTTTCCCGGAAAGATTGAAAATTTTCGCTTTCTTATCCAACAGAATTGCTAATAAACACTAGAATTTCGAATCATGTGCTAATTTTTTGTTGCAAAAAACCGAAATGTTCTATTTACGGGATCCCGATTAAGCGTTGAAATTTACGTTGTCTAAATAGGAAATGGATCGGTGCTGGACCAAATCTTGCAAATAACCGAAAATCCCGATAAACAGGGTTGCGATTAAGTGGAATCCACTGTATTTATTACTTGCCGATTCTGTAACATAGCATGCATACGAGTTACTAGTAATTGACACATTCAGGGCTGTATTTCAAGAACCTTTTTTTCAATAATACTTTGTTTTCTTTAAGAATATCTGTGAAGCATAACTGACATTGAGGCAGTGATGTCAGTGTGTCCATGATTTTGTTTCTGCTAACAAAATCTACACATCAGGGAGCTTTCATTATTTTTACAGATATTCTTATTTAACTCTTTACCACACAATCCCGACTTACCTGCATTTTCTTCTTTTCCCACAATATTTTCAAAAGCATATTTTCTGAGTGTCTTTTAAAGTGGGGATTGTGTGGTAAAGGTTGAAACCATAAAAATGTGGAATAGTTGGAGTTGGTTGTTAAAGAGTTAGCAATAAGTGTTGGAACAGTCAGTGTAGCCCTCCGCAATGAACATCTCACAAACACTACACATCGCTGTTCTAATCGCTCGCTGGGATAGAGGACTCTCACCACCTGGAATTACAAAAAAAAGTTGTTCTGTAATTTACTAAACATAAAGGTGTGCCCTTGGGCAAGGTGACGCACAGCTCAAGCCTTATAATGATGTAACCCGAGAGTACACAAACAAGTAAACATTTGCAGCATTGTGACTGAAATACTGTTGAAAGCAATAACAAACACCAATAAAACAAAACAAAAAAAAAGAATATCGTTTTGAACAGCCTTTACTGTCTGCTACAATATCGTCAAATCATCTAAAATTGTGATATATTGAAGTTTGCGACCATTTTGTTTTTCTCAAAAGTCACATGATACTTTATCAAAAACAAAGGCTGATGAGGTCATACCATTAATTTGTTGATTTTGTTATCATCTACAAAAGTTGCAAAAAAATGAGGCTTAGGCAGGCTATTTGGAAAAGCTCCTGTTCAAAACAGGTAATTTCATCAGCGCAAAGACCACTTCCCATAAAAACTACAAATTATTTTAACACAGAACCACATTTGAAACTTATCATACTTCCACGATGTTTTGCTTCTAATGGGTGTCACATGGCCGTGTTAGAGGTGGAGATTAAAAGTCAGCCTATTTTTAAGAATACTGATTTATTCTGACACCACTTATATACCTGCCTGACAAATTCCCTGCCTTAGGCCAGCTATGTCATGCTCACGGAATAAATTTTGTGAATATTTGAAATAAATCGGACAAGTCTTGTGTAATTGAAGGACAATAACTGAATAAAACATACAGCAAGGTGGAATTTCATTTTTTCAGCTGTAACTTAGGTTAATAAACATGGAAGCTTAATATTGCGATTTTCAGTTTGTCGAGGGTATTTCCACTCCCCGTACTGGTCAGGTTTTGAAACCAATGTCAGAAAAGGAGTAACTACATATAAAAATCAAATGCTCTTTTTCTCTCAATGCAATCTGTGACATAATTCTAAAATTATTTTCTCTCTACAGCTTGTAAAATGTTGAACCTCCTGATAGAAACTTTTTATTGTGTATCGTTTACAGATGTTACACAATGTTTCACATGTGCATTGCATGGTGCAATTGTAGTGTCATTTTGTACAACTCTAGTGAAATGAGATGCATTTATTTCAACCCTTTATCAAACAATCCCTGGTATTTACAACCCTAAGATAAAAGCCTTTTGAAAACATTGTGGGAAAAGGAGAAAATGCTCTTGACCAGCATTTTCTCCTTTTCCCACAATGTTTTATACCCTGCTAGAAACGAATTTCAATTTTTGAGTTGCGTTCGTTTTGTCGTCAGCAAGTGCAGATTTGGACCAGTCTAAAATTTTGTCATTTGGTAACGAGTTAAGAAATACAAACATGCACAATGTGGGCTTGCATTATTTTGACCTAGAATCAAGAAATAATCTTTCTATCGTGGTTTATCATTCAATAAACCACAGTTGTGAGCTATGAGGCACAATAAATAATCAAGAAGGGCAATAGCATGAGTGGATTATTCATTGTGCACCATAACTCACAACGTGGTTCAATGAACGATAAACCATGATAACAAGATTATTTTGATTCTAATATGACCAACTCTTAATGAAAGGAAAAACAAGTTCATACTTAGAGTGAAAACCTGGATGCAGATTATGTCTCATTGAATAACCTACCTACTTACTTTATACAGAATGACGTCGCTCTACATAGAATTATGTCACTGTACACAAAACAAGGTAGACTTTACCACGCTTTTGTTGTACTGTGTTTATAGAGCCAAATTCATATGTCAAGTTAGAAATAGAGGATACTTGTTTTTTTCGGTGAAAGATCGAAATTTATTTCATCGAGTGGACACCATCAGTAATATTTTCATGAGTGGTGCAGCCACAAGTGAAAATATTACCAATGAGGTTCACGAGATGAAATAAATTTCAATCTTTCACCAAAAAAAAACCAAATATTCAATTCATTTTATGCTTTTAACCCTTCCCGGGCGGAGCTTTATCAAAATTCAGTACAGTTCTTTTCCCTTATTCCCTGTGGCGTACCCCTCCCGTATAGCAACATCACGTCAAGCGCGAGAAATATAAGGTATATGACGTCATATTTCCCATCTGGTTGTTAGGCACGTGCAATTTACCTAGGGAACAAGAATGTGTGAAAATCGGTATTTTCACTGGTGGTACCAGTGTAAGATCGAAAAATATTTTCACTGCTATTTCTTGATATCCTACCGGAAAGCATGAAATAATTTGTGATATACTGTTATGTGATTAAGAATAGTTATGCCTTAAGATTCAAAAGTAAATGTCCATAGAAAAACTTACAAAACATGTTTGCACAGGTGTCCGTTCTAGCTGATCCATCTGTCAGGGAACACAAAATTTTGGGTGCGAAACTGAAGACCTGGTCTGTAATTATAAAATATAAAAAAAAGTATTACTACTCGGCACAGGGTAACAAGCCATGCGCTATGAAAAGGGGGGTTTAACCCTTTCCCAAACGACAAACTTTTGGACTAGACCAAATTGAAAGCATTTGCAGACGACAATTCAACTCTTGCTGAAAAGATAATTTCTGTCTATGATAGGGTAGAAAACATTGTGGGAAAAGGAGAAAATGCTGGTTTCCAGTATTTTCTCCTTTTCCCACAATGTTTTCAAAAGGCTACTATTCCAGACCCGTAAAAACCAGGGATTGTTTGGGAAAGGGTTAACTCTATACCAAACGACAAAATTTTAGACAAGGTCCAAATTCTAAGCATTTGCAGATGACAAAATAACAGTGACTGAAAACTTGAAATTTGTTTTGGGAAGGGAAAAAAACATTGTGGGAAAAGGAGAAAATGCTGGTTACCAGCATTTTCTCCTTTTCCCTCAATGTTTTCAAGAGGCTTTTTTCTCAGGGTCGTTAAAAGTCGGGATTGTGTGGCAAAGAGTTAATGTATCTCTGGAAAAAATGTTGACCCAGGTTAGCCAGTGCAGTCCACCCAAGCAAACCCAAGATGAAACTTTCTGCTGTTTACCAATTTTCTGCAAGAAAAAGGACTGTCCTACTTAATTATTAAGCCAAGTATTAGTCGAAGTGGATTTTGAGACGATGACTTGCTTTGGTATACGACTTGCAGTACTCATAAAGGAGCATTGGGACATTGCGTAACGTGTCGTCTCAGATCAGCCTGCGCAGTCCGATCTGCGCAGGCTGATCTGAGACGGCACTTTATGACTACATTAGATTTTGTCCTGCTACAGTATACTAGCGCAAAACAGAAAAAAAACACTAGAATGGAAAGTGTCATCTCAGATTAGCCTGTGTTGACTGCATAAGGTGATCCAAAACAACGCTTTACACAAATGTCCGAGTGCCCCTTTTCGCATGTTGCGAGCCAAAATGCATCAAGAAGTTGCATTTTACCTCTATGCAAGAGTCTAACATAGATTACAAACTTTACGGTCTAAAAATGTTTACTCAGTTTCAATATTTCGGCTTTTGCCTTTTATCAAGACATTTTACAGGAAACTGAACGCCTTCTACATTTTGTGACCAAAATTTTCACGAAACGATAATATTTTACACTGCAAGTCAAAGCACTTGCAGACGACTAATTAACAGTGTCTCAATTTAAGAAATTTGTCTCTGAGAGGGTAAACAGCATTTCTTTCCTTTTCCAGCCTTGTTTGCTACCCCTTTCAAAAGCAATTTCCATCTTTTGAGTCACACTGAAATTGTCGTCTGCATGTGCTTTCAACTTGGACAAGTCTAAAATTTTGTTGTGTGGTAAAGAGTTAAGATGAAGTTGATGTACAGAGAATAAACATCAGTAATGTAGACATCCATACTGAAAGTGCCTACAGACAACGAAACAAATGGTAATAATGAAATTTCTCCGAGGTTGGAAACATTGTGGGAAAAGGGAAAACACTGATCAAAGTTTTCTGCTCTTAACCCTTTACTCCATAGATACTCGTTTCTACGCATTGCCTCTAGGAGCCTTTGGAAAACATTGTGGCAAAAGGTGAAATTGCTTGTGACGAGCAATTTCATCTTTTGTCACAATGTTTTCTATGCTATCAAATAGTATCCTATACACATAAGAAATGACTTCATCCTTGCTGTTATTTAGGGTCAATGAGAGATATCATAGAAATGCATTATGGAGTAAAGGGTTAAATCATTACCAAATGACAAAATTTTAGGCTTGTCCAAATTGAAAGCAATTGCAGACGACAAAATAAAAGTGACTCGAAATTTGAAATTTGTTTTGTGAAGGGTAGAAAACATTGTGGGAAAAGGAGAAAATGCTGGTTACCAGCCTTTTCTCCTTTACCACAATGTTTTCTAAAGACTTCTTTCTCAGGGTTGTCAAAAGTAGGGATTTTGTGACAATGGGTTAACACAGTGTTTTCTAAAGCATCCCTCGTTTGGGTCTTCAAAAACATGGGAATACATGAATTTGTTAAGTGGTCAAGTGGGAATATATCAATTTGTTAAGTGGTCAAGTGAAACTCATTTTTTTCCATACACTGCAATATTTATTGATGTAGGATAAAGCCATTACCTACCTATGATATCCTTGGAAAAGCCCATTTTGTCTCTAGCTGCTGTAAAAGTAATAAACACATGAAAATATCATATTTTATCATAGTGAATTAAGTTTGTTGGTATTGAAGTTCAAGGTCATTTTAACAGCTTGGATCATATCACGGCCAGCAGTGCACCTACTCATGTGTTCCCTAGCTTTCTCCCACGAGTGCCGACACAAATTTCTTTCCAGGTCGATGACTACTTTTCTCCCTTTCCCAAACAAGCCCTGGTTTTTACATGTCTGCAGTAAAAGTCCTTGAAAACACTGTGGGAAAAGGAGAAATTGCTCTTAACGAGCAATTTCTCCTTTTCCCACAGTGTTTTCTACCCTTTTTGAGAACTTTCTGCAATTTTTTCCGAATCTTAAATTGTTGTCTGCAAACTCTTTCAGTTTGGAAGGGTCCAAAATTTGTTGTTTGGGATAGGATTAAGAAGTTTGCTGTAACCAGGTATGGAACCCACAACCAACAGGTCATAAGTCAGAGACATTAACCAATGAGGTACCCAGCACTGGTTACCATTATTTTCTCCTTTTTTCACAATGTTTTTGAGAGCCGACTTCATCTGGGATTTTAAAACTTCGGATTTATTTGGTAAAGAGCTAACTTTATCAGACCATCAAATTTAGATTTAAATCATTACCAAATGACAATATTTTGGGCTTGTCCAAATTGAAAGCATTTGCAGATGACAAAATAAAAGAGACTGAAAATTTGAAATTTGTTTTGTGAAGGGTAGAAAACATAATGAGAAAATGCTGGTTACCAGCATTTTCTCCTTTTCCCACAATGTTTTCTGAAGGCTTCTTGCTCAGGGTCGTCAAAAGTAGGGATTGTCTGGCAATGGGTTAATAACTGAAAATATTTGCAGATGGTAAAATTAGAAGTTATTCAAAGGATGAGATCTGTCTTACAAGGGTCACAAAAATCATGAGACTTTCATCACATTGTTTTTCAAAGCCCTCTCCCATAGGTTCACAGAAGATCTTACATAAGTCTTTATGTACTATCATTTTTATCAAAGAAGTTCACCAGAATTGTATGACGCGAGCCTTGGAAAGCGTCAAATACATTTAAGTCAACAAGTTCGACATAGATGATACTACATAAACACAAATGTAAGACTCTATTTATCGCATAAAACAAATGACAGACACCTGCCTATCATCTTCGCAAGCCAAGGCCGACAATTCACTATGTTACTCCACCCTTGGCAGATCGAGCTTGATTTTTACGTTCACCCGATACGCTTTTTCATTGGATGCAGCCAGTTCTAGCTGCAACGAATGAAATTGCTCGTAGAGTTTCATCTTTGTTAAAAATAGAACAAGGTCTCTACCTTTCGAATAGAAGGTAAAACATGGAAACCAACATGGATGTCTGCTTATCGCTTATCGCTTCATGTGTATATGTGTAAGCGGTTTGTGAAACGATATTTCATTGGCTTTTAGAAATATGATGTAAAGGGGGGTAATAACCAGCATCCACTAGAGGGCGCATCGCAAGAATCTCGAAATCGGACTCAATCAGCCAAGGTGAGATCCACGTAGTGATCGTAAACTTGGCTTGCGAAGATGCCTGCCTATATACTGTTCTCAGGTCAATGTGTACACTTGTAGGTGGGTTTCAAATGTGTACAGATACAAGTAGATAGTTCTTCAACATTTACACCCAAGGAAGAATAAAACACATGTACTTTATAGAGGGATCAAGTCTGTCTATTCCCATTTTATATAGTTTTAAAGAGACTTTCACAGCATTTCTTGGTTTTTATCAAACACGAAAATCAAAAACTTTCCTTATGTATACGTCTTAGCATTGATGTCATTTTTCCACAAAACGGCATAGCAGTACAAATTTGGATGCATGCTGTGGTTGCTTTCTCTGTCTCCACACACTCATGACTAAATGTTGATCAGAACTGGGACCCAAAAATCGATAATACACTAGTGTATCATCGGAAATGAGTCCTGGGCTCGTATTCACAAACCATTCTTATGAACGCTCTTTGTCTTTTTCTCCAAAATTTTCTACATTTGTGAGTAACACAAATTCTGATTGGCTAAACCATTCAGGTTAGCCAATCAGAAGTTGTGTTACTTATAAATGTAGAAAATCTTGGAGAATAAGGCTAAGAACGTTAGCAAGAATTGTTATCAAGAATATTATCAAGAATGGTTGGTGAATATGGGCCCTGGCTTTAACACAGCTGGAGGCTGTTTTATGTGATAAAAAATATTAGTCCATCTTGAAAGCAAGTTCACATTAACTCTTTATCAAACAACATAATTTTAGATGAGTCCAAATTGCAAGCATTTGCAGCCGACAACATTATTATGGCTCAAAAATTGAAATTTGTTTTTGAAAGGGGAGAAAATATTGTGGGAAAAGGAGAAAATGCTGGTTACCAGCATTTTCTCCTTTTCCCACAATGTTCTCAGAAGGCTTCTTTCTCGGGGACATGAAAACCAGGGATTGCCTGATAAAAGGGTTAAATGTGCCAAAAATGCTTGTAGTTTTTTATGAAAGAGTAGTACACATACATCATGGAAAACAAACAAAATCACAAAAATAAATGCTCACCTTCATTTTGACCTTGACCTTCCCTGTGACAGAATCTCCTTGTGACCATGTTTTGACCTTGAAATGTCGCATGATCACAGACAATCTGATCCACTATACTGAATGAGTCTTCATCTACAGCAGAATAACAACAAAGATCAGCCATGTACTGAGAAAAGGGCATTTAACTCAAATGACATTTGCAAATGACAATATTTTAGGTTTGTCCAAATCGAAAGGATTTGCAGACGACAAAATAAAAGTGACTGAAAATTTGAAATTTGTTTTGTGAAGGGTAGAAAACATTGTGGGAAAAGGAGAAAATGCTGGTTACCAGCATTTTCTCCTTTTCCAACAATGTTTTCTAAAGGCTTCTTTCTCAAGGTTGTCAGAAGTTGGGATTGTGTGGTAATGGGTTAATCCATCTGCAAAAAGTATTGACCCGGGTCAACCTGTGCAGTCCATGCAAGGTGACCTAGGTCAAAACTTACCGTTTTTGGTTAATTTCATCCTTGTCCAAGGACCATAGGACCAGGCTACATCATGATTTAGGTGGTGTTAGACAAAATAGCGCGATACTAAGGTGGGGCGTGCCAAAGTCACGTTTACAGAAAGGTCAATTGAGAGCATTTGCAAACAACAAAATAAATGTCATTCAAATGATGATTTCTGTATTAAATAGGGTAGAAAATGCTGCAAAAAAGGAGAAAATGCTGATTACCAGCATTTTCTCCTTATCCTACAATGTTTTCTACCTTGCTGCAAAAAAAATTCTATTTTTGAGTTACGTTTATTTGTAATCTTCAAGAGCTTTCAATTTGGGCCAGTTTAGAATTTTGGCACTCGGGAAAGAGTTAAACAGAACTTTCAAGCTATAGTAAATCAAAGCATTGAGGACGCTGAAGTGGCATTTGTCAAGGAAGCTGTTGTGTGGAATTAATAATTTGAAAAAGAGAAATATTTTTCAAATATTGGCTTGAAAGGATATAAACTAAGCAAATGAATACATTTTTGGTTGAAGGGAGAGTACCTATGACAAAGTTAGGATTATGTGTATTGTCTCCCTTTGATTATTAGGAGGAGTCAAAAGTTATGTCCCTTGACAGTATGAAGTATGGCGAATAACAAGAGAGACCATGTGAATAATGAAATAAAATCAAATTTGTACCTGAAAACTACGATTTTGAAATATCTTTGGCCGTTAACATTTAATTTCCAACATTACAATTAACTGCCCAATCAAATGGAGTTGGGTGCAATCATTGGATGAACAACCCACGGGATGAATTGGTTTTGGAGCGAAAAAGCACACAACCAAGCAATCCAGAGACAAATTTGTATCATTGTGCCAACAGAAGGCTAAATAAGCCAGTGAAGATATTTGAAATAAAAAATTAGAATGTCCATGATCAAAGCCTCACCCAGTGTATTTTAACATGCCATTTCCAATAACATGTCTGACTGCTACCAAAAACCTCATTTGCCTGAGAAAAAAATTAATATAATTGGGTTTATTTCCTTTGGCTCTGCACAAAATACGATACACTGTCTTCAAAATTCAATATTGAGCTCATAGTGGTATTGTCTTCGACAAATACCACAAAAATCAAAATAAAAACAGAATCATTCTAAATCAGACTAGTTTCTTGGAGAAAAATATCTCCTCATCAAACAGTGTAGATCCAAGACCAGACTGCAAGTTCTGTGCACTCCGATCTTGATCTACAGTGTCTGCAAAAGGTCAGTCAGCTGCACATAGCAGCCCAAGGATTAACTCCTTACCAAACAACAAAATTGAAAGCATTGCAGATGACAAAATAAATGTGAAGGAAAATTTGAAAATTTGAAATTTGTTTTAAGACGGGTAGAAAACATTTTAAGAAGGGTAGAAAACATTGTTGGAAAAGGAGAAAATGCTGGTAACCAGCATTTTCTCCTGTTCCCACAATGTTTTCTAGAGGCTTCTTTCCCAGGGTCGTCAGGATTGTGTGGTAATGGGTTAATGAAAATAAAAATCACTGGAATAGAAACAGCACATTTTACCTGTTACATTAGCTGTTCCTATGGAAGATGTTCCAGATGTAGTTGTTGGTGTTGATGTTCCTGAAGTAGTAGTTGTTGTTCCTGAAGTAGTGGTTGTTGTTCCTGAAGTAGTTGTTGTTCCTGAAGTAGTAGTTGTTGTTGTTCCTAAAGTAGTAGTTGTTGTGCCTGAAGTAGCAGTTCTTGTTCCTGAAGAAGTTGTTGTTGTGCCTGAAATAGTTGTTGTTGTTCCTGAAGTAGTTGTTGTTGTGCCTGAAATAGTTGTTGTTGTTCCTGAAGTGGTTGTTGTTGTTGTTCCTGAAGTAGTTATTGTTGTGCCTGAAGAAGCGGTTGTTGCACCTGAAGTAGTTGTTATGCCTGCAGTTGTTGCTGTTGTGCCTGAAGAAGTAGTAGTTGTTGTGCCTGAATTAGTTGTAGTTGTTGTTTCTATGGTGGTTGAAGGCAATGACTTTGTTGGTGTTCTTTCAGTAGGTGTTAGTGATGTTGTTTGTCTTGCAGATGTTGTTTGTGATGTGGATATTGGTGATGATGATGTTGGTGAGGCAGTAGTTGATCGTGTTCTTGCCGTAGTTGTCGCTGAAAATGTTGATATTGTTCTTTCTATAGTTGTTGGTAACAGTGTTGTTGTAGTTTTTTCAGTAGTTCTTGATGTTGAAGTTGTTTGTCTGACAGTAGTGACTGGTAAGGATGTTGTTATTCTTTCAGTTGTTGTTGTTGTTGTTCTTGTTGTTGGCAATAATGTTGTTGTTGCAGTGGTCATTGGTGATGAAACTGTTGTTGGTCTTACAGTAGTAGCTTTTGATGATGTAGTTGTTGATGTTGGTGTTGGTTTAGCTTTACACTGACAGTGAGATAAGGGACAACTACCGGAGGTGCACATACTTTGGCACCAGACATCTATACCTGTAGATAAACAAGAGCACTACAATGGGGATGCCAACACCTGGCTGCAAGTGCTTGATTTTTTGTGAAAATTCTGGGTAAAAAACAGAGATACAAGTTTGTCAAATATACTTGGATGGTAACCTTCCCTTGTTGTACGGGTCCCCCTTTTGATACTTAACTCTTTATCAAATGACAAAATTTTAGACCGGTCCAATTGAAAGTACTTGCAGATGACACATTAAACGTAACTCAAAAATTGAAATTTGTTTCCAGTACGGTAGAAAACATTTTGGGAAAAAGAAGAAAATGCTGGTTACCAGCATTTTCTCCTTTTTCCATAATGTTTTCAAAAGACTTCGATCTCAGGGTCATAAAAACCAGTTTGGTAAAGGAATAACAGATAGTTTGAGTATGAAGTGAAAGTTTTTGCATGACAGCTGACAGAGAAGACAACAGGGCTAAAGCAATATACCTTGATGTTTACCTCAAAAACAGGTAAGCTAAAAATAACTAATGGCTAATTCTATTGACATCAACTCCTTACCAAATGTTACAATGTTAGACTCATCTAAAACACGAGTTGTTTTTTGAGATAAAATTTCATTAAACAAGTCTACAAAAATGTTATTAAGCAAGCATTTGGCCAGCTTAATAACAATTTTTGTGGACCCCTTTAATAAATTTTTACTTCAAAAGCCAACGAATGTCAGATTCTTTTTATCACATACATGTAATTGTATGAGAAAAATTATAGTCCATTATTAGTTCAAACAGAGGCATACATGTATAATGTGTAATGAAATTTACATGAAACCTATAGTTGGTTCTTTGACAGATTACATATGAAAAACAGTTCGAAAGAAACTTGCATAAAAATTATATTGATTTTATTTTGAATCTGAAAGTGAATAAATCAACAACTTTATCATGATTAAGAATTATGACCACTAATATCCTCCAGCAACCTAGGTCAGCAATGTTTTAGAAATAAAGCGTATAATTACAGAGTGCTGACCAAATACAGTACTTTTTTCTTATTTCTCATGTGTGTGAGACAAGAAAATTTGTAATGGCTGTATTACATTGACAACAAGGGGAGTTATGTGATCAAACATAATAATGTGACCTGTCACACAAAAGGGGACCTTCTGGGAGCTGCAAAAAGTATCAACCTTGGTCAGACTGCCTGAATTTTGCAGTCTGACCAGAGTCGACACTTTTTGCTTTAATGATATTTTCTGTATGTAAAGTGGTCATTCTACCTTGTTATATAATCATTTATGAACTATTAACTTAACTTTACCTTCACTATCCTTGATCTGTTTTCATCTAATTGATGAGCAGAATTCCAAGACACTTCCTTTTCATGTGATGGTTCACAATTATTAAAGGTGGCAGAAATGACAGAGTTTATCTTTGATAGGTTAGAAAAGATTTGGTTGTGTAGCAAATACTTTTAATTTAGACCAGTCCAAAATTTTGTTGTTTGGTAAAGAGTTAACTCTTTACCACACAATCCCGACTTTTAACGACCCTGAGAAAGAAAGCCTTTGAAAACATTGTGGGAAAAGGAGAAAATGCTGGTAACCAGCATAATCTCATTTTCCCACAATGTTTTCTACCCTGCTGGAAACCAATTTCAATTTTTGAGTTCTGTATATTTTGTCATCTGCAAGTGCTTTTAATTTGGACCAGTCTAAAATTTTGTTGTTTGGTAAAGAGTTAAGAGCCAGATTTGTCATCTGGAAACACTTTGAATTTGGACAAATCTAAATTTTTTTCATTCAGTAAAGATATACAGTAGTAAAAAAGAATGTTTACCAGCGGTTCCTGCATAAGTAGGGTTTGCTTCCCATTCTGTACAAACCTCTGTTGGCTGGTTCCCGACCACAGATGCAGTGGTAGCTAGAATATATGGTATACACAAACACTTGAAAAAATTTGTTGGTTAACCCTTTACCCCATAAGGCATTTCTATGGTATTTCTAATTGACCCTAAATAACAGCAAAGATGAAGCTATTTCTTATGTGTATATGATACCTTTTGATAGCATAGAAAACACTGTGGCAAAAGGTGAAATTGCTCGTGACGAGCAATTTCACCTTTTTCCACAATGTTTTCCAAAGGCTCCTACAAGCAATGTGTAGAAATGAGTATCTATGGAGCAAAGGGTTAAATAAAAACTTAGAGCTTTTTTTTAGTTTAAACATATTTATTTTACATCGAATGAGAAACAAGTTCTTACAACTTATACCAATCTCTCTCGATTCTGTTTTTTTTATTATCATTATAGGATGAGATATTGCTCTTCTATTCTGTTTACTAATATGTCTTTGATGTTTGTTTAGTCAGCAGTTATACATGTATCAGAAATGCTAGTTCACCTATCCATGCTGTCCTGGCATCTCTTTAACCCTTTTCCACACAATTTGGTAAAGAGTTAACCCATTACCACACAATCCCTACTTTTAACAACCCTGAGACAGATGCCTTTTAAAAACATTGTGGGAAAAGGAGAAAATGCTGGTAACCAGCATTTTCTCCTTTTCCCGCAAGGTTTTCCACCCTTTCCAATTCAAATTTCGATTTTTCAGTCATATTTATTTTGTCGTCTGCAAATGCTTTCATTTTGGACCAGTCTATAAATTTGTCGTTTGGTAAAGCCATCTTTTCACAGAACATGACGCATTTGTTTTCAGTAAAGATATTTACAAAAAAATTGATCTTTCTGTAAATGCCAGTTTGGCACTCCCCTTCCCCACTCCCCCTTAATAACGCAGTATTTCAGTTGTCAAGCCTGTCAAGCTAACCAGAAATGTGTCAGACTTTTTTGTTTACATGACGCCCAATGCTGCGTTTTCATTGGCCGATAAGACGTTGGTAGACCTGTCAATCAGAATCGGCAGAAAGGTCAATTAATCAAGCCTTACTTGTTTGCGGCGCAGAGCAGTCACAATATTGTTCCGTACAGGTCACTCCATCATATCCATTGACACAGTTAGACTTGCACCATGCGTTCATTCCTGCCACTCCTGCCCATGGTAGCGAAGCTTGGCAGCTCAACTGACCATTTAGATTCGAGGATGACGGATAGTTCATGTCTCTTCCTCTGACGCCTCTCCTAGCGACTGGTGAAGTGCCTAGGAAACAAGAATTCAAAGCATCAACTCGTAGCCGAATGGCAACATTTTAGACTGTTCCAAATGTAAGCACTCACAGAAAATCATTTAACTCTTTACCACACCATCCTGACTTTTAACGACCCTAAAAAGGAAGCCTTTTAAAAACATTCTAGGAAAAGGAGAAAATGCTGGTAACCAATATTTCCTCCTTTTCCCACATTGTTTTTTACCCTTCCAACAATGAATTTCATCTTTTGAGCTATACTCTTTTTGTGGTCTGCAAATGCTTTCAATTTGGACTAGTGTGCAATTTTGTTGTTTGGTAAAGAGTTAACCCTTTACAAAGCAATCCCTGGTTTTTACAAACCTGAGATAGAAGCCTTTTGAAAACATTGTTGGAAAAGGAGAAAATGCTGGAAATCTTTTCCCACAATGTTTTCTACCCTGCTGGATACAAATTTCAATTTTTGACTTTGAGCATATATCTTGTAATATACAGGCAATGTACCAATGTGCTATAAGTAATTGATGATTGACAAAGGACAATTTTAGTGTTCAGTGATAGACCATAGCTTTAAAGGGCCTGTGATTACACTGAGAACAAGGGAGGTTATGTGATAAACTAGAGCTGTCACTGAATGTGATTTAATATCCCCGAAAGCGCTTTGACAGAAAAAAGTGTCAAGTTCAAGGGGAGATAATTCCTCAACCAGGAAGAGTTGACACTTGAAAATTGTTTCTTGCAAATCTTCAGTAAATGATTAATATATGTGCAAAGTTTCAATACAATAGAAAGAAAACTGTAGGAGGAGTTTGCAACACAAAATTACTAGTATTTTGTAAACAGGCTGACACATGGACAGAAAGGTTGATTACAGTATACCCCCAAAAACATTTGTTTTGCAAGCGTATAAAGACAGTAACTGTTGATACTTACAAAATTCACTATGACAAGCAGGAAAGTCTGTCTCTATGGCATCACAAAAAGAACCTAGAATTGTCTGTGTTATATTTATCATAAGTATGTCTGGTGGACCTGAAATTGTAATGGCTTGTAAATAATAATGTTCCTGCCAGTGCTCCATTTATGATTTCTCCATTTACCACATAATCCAGTGTTTTAACCATTTACTACACAATTGTGAGTTTAAAACACGGGATTGTGTGGTAAAGGGTTAACCCTTTCCCAAACGATCCCTGGTTTTCACTTGGTTTTCATTTTGAAAAAAGGAGAAAATGCTGATAACCAGCATTTTCTCATTTCCCACAATGTTTTCTACCCATCCCAAAACAAATTTCAATTTTTGAGTCACATTACCTTTGTCGTCAGTGCAAATGCTTCCAATTTGGACCAGTCTAAAATTTTGTTGTTTGGTAAAAAGTTAATAGGTCAGAGTATAAGTTTGAAGTAAATATTTTCAGTGACGACAGAGGTATTATAAAATGTAAAAGTGTTGGCAAGACAACGGCCTACACAATCAAATTTTACATGCAAAAGAATAACAACAAATTGATTGACTGATCATGTTTCTAAGCTGCTTTCAATATTACTTCAGTTATATCACAGCAATAGCTCACAATCATATCAACAACCTTTTGTAGACAGTGTAGATCAAAATCAGACTGCACAAAATGTGCAGATTGCTCTTGATCTACTATGTTCCTTAAGGAGATTTTTTTTTTTAATTTTTCAAAAAAAAAAAAAAAAAAGAAATTTAAAAAGCAAATATGGGTTTTCAGCATCTGCTCAAAAGCTTCATTTTATTTGTATATATCAGGTTAACCCATTACCACACAATCCCTACTTTTGAAGACCAGAGAAAGAAGCCTTTAGTAAACATTGTGGGAAAAGAAGAGAATGCTGGTAACAAGCATCTTGTCCTTTTCCCACAATGTTTTCTACCCTCCACAAAACAAATTTCAAATTTTCAGTCACGTTTATTTTGTTGTCTGCAAATGCTTTTGATTTGGACAAGCCTAAAATATGGTCATTTGATAAAGAGTTAAGGTTATATCTCCAAAATGCTTTCTATAGTATTTTCAAGTGTTCTGGATAAACTATATATAAACACAAGAATGTACCTGGGTTTACATCTAGACACATCCACGACTAAAGCTGCATTTAACTCTTTACCACTCAACAAAATTTTAGACTAGTTCAAATTGTAAGCATTTGCAGACAACAAAATAAAGGTGACTGAAAAATTGAGATTTGTTCAGGGAAGGGTAGAAAACACTGTAGAAAAAGGAGAAAATGCTGGTTACCAGCATTTTCTCCTTTTCCCCCAGTGTTTTCAAAAGGCTTCTTTCTGAGGGGCGTCAAAAGTAGGGATCGTGTGGTAATGGGTTAAAAGATGAATTCTTATTGTGACAGTTCACACAAACAGATGTAACTGGCAGGGTACGTTGGTCTAAAAGCCAACACTCTACCACATTACTACAAAAGCTAGCTCTGTAGCAAGGCAGTATAAGTGTCCCCTTATACCAACAAAAGGTATACATAAGAAATAATCTTCTTTCTATCGTGGTTTATCATTCAATAAACCACAGTTGTGAGTTATGAGGCACAATAAATAATCCACAAGGGCGACAGCCCGAGTGGGTTATTCAATGTGCCTCATAACTCACAACGTGGTTTATTGAACGATATACCACGATAGAAAGAAGATTATTTCGATTCTAACATGGCCAATTCTTAATGAAAGGAAAACAAGATGAAACTAAGAGTAAAAACGCGGATGAAGATTATGTTCCATTGAATAACTCACTCATTGAATGCAGTCACTCTACATGGATTGTCACAGATTTTACCAAGTTTTCCTTACACTGTGTTTATAGAGCCAAAGTCACGTGTCATGTTAGAATTTTATATCTATCTGTGGGACAGACCAATATATATACTGCATTATCATCATAGATATACTCACAGAAAAGCTGTTGACAAACAAAGTCCTCAGATGTACAATGAGAGCAGAAAACTTCAGCCATCTTTGCCAACTTCTCAGTTTTCATTCCTTCATAGGGAGTCACTTTGGCATCAGAATCTCAAAAGAAACAAAGTTGTGGGTTGAACTGAAAACTTGCAAAGCTCTTGCCATGATCATTTCCCGATTTAAAACCATTACTGCACAAATATATATGAGATTGCTCAGTAAAAACAGGACTTAAAGGTGACCCTTCAGATTTTGAGACAAAAATTTTACAAAAATGCAAGTAAGTCATCCTTATACTCCCGTAGCAAAGTGAGCCTGGTAGCTTTGGGAGGCTAGAAAACATTGTGGGAAAAGGAGAAAATGTTTTTTTAAAAGGCTTCTTTTTCAGGGTCATGAAAACCAGAGATTGTTTGGGAAAGGCTTAACCCATTACCACACAAGAAATATTTAGACTGGTCCAAATTCAAAGCATTTGCAGACGACAAAATAAATGTGACTGAAAAATTGAAATTTGTTTTGGGAAGGGTAGAAAACACTGTGGGAAAAGGAGAAAATGCTGGTTACCAGCATTTTCTCCTTTTCCCACAGGGTTTTCAAAAGGCTTCTTTCTGAGGGGCGTCAAAAGTAGGGATTGAGTGGTAATGGGTTAAGACAGCTTAGCTTAATCCTTTACCAAACAACAAAATTTTAGACTAGTCCAAACTAAAAGCATTTGCAGAGACAAAATAAAAGTGACCGAAAAAATGAAATTTGTCATGTGAAGAATAGAAAACATTGTGTGAAAAGGAGAAAATGCTGGTTACCACAATGTTTTTTTAAAAGGCTTCTTTTTCAGGGTCGTGAAAACCAGGGATTGTTTGGGAAAGGCTTAAGACAGCTTAGCTTAACCCTTTACCAAACAACAAAATTTTAGACTAGTCCAAACTAAAAGCATTTGCATTTGACAAAATAAATGGGAATCAAAAATTGAAATGTGATTTGGAAAGGGTAGAAAACATTCTGGGAAAAGGAAAAAATGCTGGTTACCAGCATTTTTTTCCTTTTCCCACAATGTTTTCTAAAGGCTTCTTTCTCAGGGTCATGAAAACCAGGGATTGTTTGGGAAAGGGTTAACTCTTTACCACATAATACCGACTTTTAACGACCCTAACAAAAGAAGCCATAAGAAAACATTGCGGGAAAAGGAGAAAATGCTAGTAACCAGCATTTTCTCCTTCTCCCACAACATTTTCTACCCTTCCCAAATCAAATTTCAATCTTTGATTCACATCTATATTGTTGTCTGCAAGTGCTTTCAATTTGGACCAGTCTTAAATTTTGTCGTTTGATAATGAGTTAAATCTTCTGTATAACTTACATCCTGGACAATAATGGCTTGTAGAGTGACCTTGACCTTTCTCATATTCGCAGCTCGCTGTTACAAGTAACTTGGAGTATTTGCTTAGTGGTGGTACTGAATGGAATAGAATAGAAAAAGTAAGTAGTTAGTTGATACTGTGTTGTTACACAAAGTATTTGAATTTGTTGAATGAACTGTTTGGAAAGGCAGTTCATACAGCATAGAATATTTTATGCACAAAAAATTAATACATACAGACCAATACTGAATTATGCTGATGATAGACTATAGCTGAAAAGAAAAGATGAATTTTAAATATGAAATTAGACAATAAAGAAAATGCCATAATGATTACAATCATGTTTTCAAGACAGTAAATAAATTATTATTTAAACAAAAAAAAAACTTAAATGAATCTGCACACCACCAACAAAATCATGATGAATTCATGAACAATGCAACATATTTCTAAGCTTCAACATATACAACAGAAAATAAATGTGACCTGTCATGCAAAAAGGGACCTTCTGGGAATTGCATAAAGTGTCAATCCTGGTCAATTTGGCATCAGGCTGACCAGGGTTGACACTTTTCGCTTTTATGATATTTTCTGTATGAAAATAAGGTCACTTTACCTTGTTAAATGATCATTTTTTAACTATCAACTTAAATTAACCTGCACTATCTTTGGTCTGTTTTCATCTAATTGATGTACGAAATTCCCTGATGGTCCCTTTTTGCTGACGGGTCACAAATTAAACAATTCATTATAATAATTATAACACTGTAACTAGGCACTGTATAATTATGACCCATTGTCTGACCAAAGGGGGTTTAACGCGTCTCCCTGCCACATTATACCAATCATGTCATCTCATAATTATAGATCAAAAAAATATGCACTGTCAAATAACTAATTGAATCACAAGGTAAACTGTTCCTTTGACAAGCAGGAGATTGACCAAAAGCAAAAGGGGTCAACCAAGGTCAGCCTGCACAGATTTTGCAGACTGACCTGCCACTGCGTCAATATTTCTGCAAGAGCTCCCTTTTCACACAGCATTGGCTCATTAGTGTATGATACAAAACCTATGGGTACTTCCTTCTATAAAAACATTTTAGATTCTTAAGTTCATTTGTCACTTTTTACGTAACAACCCTGATGTGTTAACCCATTACCACACGAGAAAAATTTAGACTGGTCCAAATTGAAAGTATTTGCAGATGACAAAATAAAGGTGACTGAAAAATTGAAATTTGTTCTAGGAAGGGTAGAAAACACTGTGGGAAAAGGAGAAAATGCTGGTTACCAGCATTTTCTCCTTTTACCATAGTGTTTTCAAAAGGCTTCTTTCTCAGGGGCATCAAAATTAGGGATTGTGTGGTAATGGGTTAAGCATTTGAAAACATTCTGGGAAAAGGAGAAAATGCTGGTAACCAGCATTTTCTCCTTTTCCTAGAATGTTTTATACCCTTTCTGATACAAACCTCATCATGTGAGTATCATTTTATTTGTAGTATGCAAATGTTTTGAGATTGGACAAGTGTAAAAGTTTGCTGTTTGGCAAAGAGTTAACTATTTACCACACAATCACGAGTTTTAACCCATTACCACACAATCCCTACTTTTGACGCCCCTGAGAAAGAAGCCTTTACAAAACATTGTGGGAAAAAGAGAAAATGCTGGTAACCAGCATTTTCTCCTTTTCCCACAATGTTTTTCTACCCTTCACAAAACAAATTTCAAATTTTCAGTCACTTTTATTTTGTCGTCTGCAAATGCTTTGAATTTGGACCAGTCTAAAATATTGTCGTTTGGTAATGGGATAAGGCCTTTTGAAAACATTGTGGGAAGAGGAGAAAATGCTGATAACCAGCATTTTCTCCTTTTCTGATAATGTCTTCTACCCTGACAAAGACAGAATTAACCCTGGTTTTTATGACTCTGAGATACAAGCCTTTTGAAAACATTGGTTACCAGCATTTTCTCCTATTGAAAGCATTTGCAGACAACAATTCAAAAGTGTCTCAATTTATGAAATTTGTCTCTGATAGGATAGGATAGAAAACCTTTTGGGGAAAGGAGAAAATGCTGGTTACCAGCATCTTCTCCTTTTCCCACAAGGTTTTCAAAAGCTTTCCATCTTAGGGTCGTGAAAACCAGGAATTTCTTTAATGAAGAGTTAACAGATTTTTCCTTAGTTGTTACCTATTCTGTGCAGCAACATCTTTTACATAAATCTTAAAAAACAAAGACAGTGCATGTACATACAAAACAAGTGAATTATAGACAATAACTGAAAAAAAATTAAACTTTGTCAGCCAAGCTGTACTAAGGATTCAATGCCAGTATCTTTCATTTTGAAGTCTTTAGGCTGTTGGATTATTGGACCTTTTCTGTATGTTACCTGGAAAGAAATGAAAGTAGTTATGGGGTATGATAAAGACAGACTATGTCTAGCCATTCTTAAAGGTGGCCCTTCAGATTTTGGATGGAAATTTTACAAAAATAAATAAAAAATCATCCTTATAGTCCCAATGGATTTTCATTCATAAAACCCCAGTAGTCGAAAACCATCCAACAACAAGAGAAATTACAGATTTACTATGGTCCAGGTCGACACTGACAGGAAGCATGTTCTATTTTTACATGAGCAACTTGTTCATTTACGTATCGGAAATACACAGACAAAGCTTCAAAGCTTCAAACATAGTATCTGAAGCAGACATTATGAAAAATAATTACATGTTTGTTATGTTATGGAATTTAGGCATCATTAGTCACGTGCCAGTCACTTGACATTCCCACAATGCTTTTTTGACTTCTGGTGCGAAATCTAAAAATACCTTAAGAGGCCATGTAGCTTTCAAGGGAACACCATCAAGAAAGATTTTTTTTTGTAATTTTATTATTGTTAATGAATCTTAACCCTTTCCCAAACAAGCCCTAGTTTTTACGTGTCTGTTGTAAGTCTTTTGAAAACAGTGTTGGAAAAGGAGAAATTGCTCATAACGAGCAATTTCTCCTTTTCCCACACTGTTTTCTACCCTTTTTGAGAACTTTCTGCCATTTTCTCCAAATCTAAAATAGTTGTCTGAAAAAACTTTCGGTTTGGATGAGTCCAAGATTCGTCGTTTGGGAAAAGTTTAATTACTGACAATGTGATTTTTTTTTTTATAAATTTCTGAGAGAGAGAGAGAGAGAGAGAGAGAGAGATGTGGAAAATCTAAATATCCACCTTTAACCCTTTCCCAAACAATCCCTGGTTTTTACGGGTCAGGAATAGAAGTCTTTTGAAAACATTGTGGGAAAAGGAGAAAATGCTGGTAACCAGCATGTTCTCCTTTTCCCACAATGTTTTCTACCCTATCATATAGAAAAATCATCATTTTAGCAACTGTTAATTTTTCATCTGCAAAATGCTTTCAATTTGGTCTGGTCCAAAATTAGACGTTTGGGAAAGGGTTAAGCTTTATCCTGGTATCTAAGTAACTTATAAACTTTTATGCCAAGAGTAAAACCTAAAATTTGCCATTTCAAAGGTATTTCTTATATGCTCTCATCAGACAGTGTAGATCAAAGATCAGACTGCAGGTTCAGTAAGTCATGCTTAGTAGCCTCAGGGGTTAATAACATTATTCCTCTCAAGAATTTTCTAATCCTATGTGCTAAATTGGTTTTCTTTCAAAATCTAGAATAAGACTGAGAATCAGGTCCTTATGCGCTAACAATTCTTAAGACTACTCTTAGTCTTATTCTCTCAAATTTTCTAAATTTGAAAGTAACACCAGTTCTGATTGGACAAACCTTTATTCTGTTTAGCAAATCAGAACTTATGATACTTTCTGTATTTAGAAAAAGCCAAAGAATATTCTTAGGAATGGTTGATTTGTACGTTTCCTGATTTTGCTTACAAGATTTTTGAGAAAATCTTGGCATAAAGCGATAATTTTCATTGATCTATTTAAAGAATGAAAACAGAATTTCTTCCACTGTGATTTTAGCTAAATTCATATAGGCATCATATATCTACTCTTGTCAAGGAACAGATTCTTGTCACCCAATCATCATCCACTCTTTGAATAATCCTCCATAGAAAACTGCACTTGTCCAATCCTTTATCTCTATAAACTTCCTGTACAGTGCAAATTGGCTAACAAAATGTCGAAAGAAACCGAATCCAACACATTATTTTATCACATAACCTCCTTTGCTTTCCGTGTAATATATCCACAATTAATTTTCTTATCTTCCATACATGTTTGATATCACAATTGTATGACATCATCTTTTATGTCATTTTGTTTGCATTTCATAGACATGAATAAGTTTTATGAACCGGTATATTACAGTGTGCATCTACTGATGGTTGCACATCACATAATTTGTGAAATATTGTTATGTGATAAAAAGAACCTGACTTTCGTTAGCTTTTGAGATAAAATTGTATTAAACTCATCAATAAAACATATTTATAAGCTCGACTAATACCCACTTAATGACATTTTCCCTAGACCTGTTTAATAATTTTCATCTCAAATGCCACCACATGTCAAATCCTATATATATCAGCACCACATTTTTTTCTGTCCCAAAGACATCAAGAAATATATTTTAATAACTTTCAAGCCAATGCGTGTGTCTTAATAAATGTATGGACAGTTTCTTGAAAAAATCCATCACAGAAATTGATTCCTTTGTTTTCACTTTCTTGCCAACAATTTGACTTCATTTTATAAAACAGCACCATAAACCACCTCAGCCATATTGTGACAGGCAGCTAGTGGTAATGAAAATGATTTCATTTTTACCCTTAACCACACAATGCTCACTATTAATTACCCTGGGAAAGGAACCTTTTGAAAACATTGTGGGAAAAGAAGAAAATGCTGGTTACCAGCATTTTCTCCTTTTTCCACAATGTTTTCTACCCTATCCAAGAAAAACTGCACCATTTTAATCACACCGAAAATGACATGGATCTGCAAATGCTTTCAATTTGGACAATACTAAAATTTTGTTGTCTAGTAAAGGGTAAACCATTTACCACAACAATCACGTCTTTTAACAATCCTGTAGAAAAAGCCTGATAAAAACATTGTAGCAAAAGGAGAAAGCTATGGCAACCAGCATTGGCTCCTTTTCAACAAACTTTCTTTCCTCTTTCTGTTATTTAAGAAAAATCTTATTTCCTTTCAATGATAAAGTACTCTCATAAAAAGTGAAGGTGGGAGAAAGGAACCACAAAGAGCAAGCTTCCTTCAGGCATATTTTTGTAGATTTCCTACGATGATAACTGATGATTGTAATGTAAATGATGGGTTTATATACAAATGGGTCATTTTATAAGTCTACTGGTCAGAATAAATGATTGTGCATTCAATAAGAAATTAACCTTTCACCAAACAGTACTAGATTTTTCATAGGCCTGAAGGATGATACTATGTTATGAGCCAAGTCATCCATCTGTACATCTGTCCGTCCATCCGTCCGTCAGCAATTACTTGTGTGCACAAATCCTTCTACAATTTCCATTGAAATAAGTTCAGACTTACCACAATAAACCTCTTTGATGTGTAGTTCTACTTGTGACTCTTAAAATTTGGATCTCTTTAGGTGTTCTGATTTCAAACCATGTCACTGATAAGCCCCTTCAGGCATATAAGTGCTGCTTTGCGAAGCTCTTGTTACAACCCTGCAGAAGATACCATTTGAAAATACTGTAGAAAATGTTGAAAGTCATCATAAACACTGAGCAGTATTTTCCTCTCAACCCTTTACCATACAATCCCTAATTAAAGGAGATGAATGCAGGTAATCAGCATCTTTTTTTCACTTCCCGCTATGTTTGTTCTACTCTGTCACAAACAAAATTCATCATCTAATACACATTTAATTTGTTGACTGCAAATACTTTCAGTTTTTACAAGTTTAAAATCATGTCCTTAGGTAAAGAGTTAATCCTTTAAGTACTAAAGAATCCCAGGTTTTCATGACACTGTAGAAGAGGCCTTTTAAATCTCTACCACACAATGACGACGTATGACGACCCTGAGGTAGATTTAGCCTTTTGAAAACAATGTGGAAAAAGGAGAAAATGCTGGTAAACAGCATTTTCTCCTTTTCCCACAATGTTTTCTACCTTTTCCATAGCAAATTTCAACTTTTCAGTCACATTTATTTTGTACTGTTAATGCTTTCAATTCGGACCAGTCTAAAAATTTGCAGCTGGTAAAGTATTAAAATCATTGTGTGAAAAGGAGAAAATGCTGGTAACTAGCAATTCTCCTATTCCACAATGTTTTCTACCCTATCAAAGCAAGGTTGCACCATTTGAACTACATGTACAATGAAATTGCTGTCTGCAAATCCTTTCAATTCTACAAGGGATACATTTTGACATTTGGTAAAGAGTTAATTCTGTACATGCAGATATCTAAATTTTAGACTTGTCAAAACTTAAAGAATTTTGGAAACGAGACATTAAACATGGCTCAAAAAATTTCAGTATTGCAGATATAAATATAAAAATAAATTATAATAATTTCACAGCAACATCTCACAGTCATATTTATGTACATGTAGATGCTGGGGTTTACTAGGCTGGGGCTCTGAAGCGTCTTGCACAAGGACACTCCCAGGAAAATCCTAGTGCTTCCAGTTAGGCTGACAAACTTTGGGCCTCCAGGTAAGGAGTTGTTTATTTTACCACTAAGCCATGCAGGACCCCCAGGTAACTGATTACATGATCCTGATTGCGATCAGGTGTCTGGTCATTATAATGGTTATGTCAACATGAATATTTTCCCTCTTTCTGTTAAAAAATAATTATCCTTATATTGCATCATTTTCCACACCAGTCGACAAAATCTTAGACTTGTCTAAATTTCATGTGTTTGCAGACGACAATTAAACTCTTATTTAAGAATATAACAAAATTTTAGACTTGTCCAAATTGAAAGCATTTGCAGATGACAAAATAAACAAAAATCAGAAATTAAAATTTGTTTTGGGAAGGGTAGAAAACATTGTTGAAAAAGAAGAACATGCTGGTTACCAACATTTTCTCCTTTCCCTACAATGTTTTCAAAAGGCTTCTTTCTCAGGGTCGTTAAAAGTCGGGACTGTGTGGTAAAGAGTTAAATGTGCCTAAAATGACAGATTTGTCTTTGAATGGGTAGAAAGAAAGAAAAATGCTGGCTACAAGCATTTTCTCTTTTTCTTAACTCTTTACCAAACGACAAAATTCAGGCCTAGACCAAATTCAAAGTATTTGCAGACTGACAACATATTGAATGTAGCTAAACAGACGATTTCTGTATGTGGTAGGGTAGAAAACATTGTGGGAAAAGGAGAAAATGCTGGTTACCAGCATTTTCTCCTTTTCTCACAATGTTTTCAAAAGGCTTCTTTATCCGGGTCGTAAAAATAAGGGATTGTTTGGGAAAGGGTTAATATGTTTTCAAAAGACTTATTCTTCTATGGCTTTCTTGTGACTCAGTATTGTGTGGTAAAAACTTAACCCTTTTGCAAAGCTCCATGGCCTAGTGAATTACTAGCACACAGGACCAGAAACCAGGATTTGCTGGGTTTATCTCTGGCTCGACAAATTCTTTCCTTCTTGGAATTGATGATAGTCATTGGGACACGATTGATTCCGCTCTCATGGCTGATCAGTGTATCAATAATGGTTAAGCAGGAAAGCAGCAATTTGTCTTGAAAAAATATTGTGCCAAATATGAGTAAAATTAAAACCCAGGAAAGCATTGATAGGTGCAATAGCTGTCGCATTCAGTGAAATTATATTGAAAACAACATCAAACAAACTAGATAGTACTATGTTTCAATGACCCTGAGCATGAGCATGAATGCTTTTGAAAGCATTGTGGGGATAGGGAAAATGAGCAAATTCTTTTCACTTGCAGTTTTTCCTCTTTTCCCACAATGTTTCCTACAAAGACAAATCCCATCATTTAAAAGTTTAATTTATTGTCTGCAAGCACTTCATATGGACAAGCCTCAGAACTTAACCTTTTACCACACAATCCCTACTTTTGACGACCCTGATAAAGAAGCCTTTGGAAAACATTGTTGGAAAAGGAGGAAATGCTGGTAACCAGCATTTTCTCCTTTTCCCACAATGTTTTCTACTCTTCACAACACAAATTACAAACTTTCAGTCACTTTTATTTTGTCGTCTGCAAATGCTTTGGATTTGGACGAGCCTAAAATATTGCCCTTTGGTAATCAGTAAATGTCTAGTAAAAGAATTACCTTTGCGCTGGGTTTATCAAGCTTCACTTTGTGATATAAATGATAGCCAGATTTACACTTGATCAAGTGCGAACGCGCTTGGGGCGAACGCGGACAAGGCCGAATTCAAAGCCTACCGCTCTTCAAGCTGAAGGACAAAATTGTATTCTGGCGACAATGTAAATAAACAAATGGGTAAAAGTATTTCTAAATTGCAAACAAAAAGAAAAAGAGATCAGAATCAGGCTTTTAATAACTATGACAGAGAATTTACGATTAGCAGCAACAAACACATTCACACAAAGTCCAAAAGCTGCTTTCAACTCTGTAGAAAATGCGATCATTATTTTGATCAATTCGCCCCAAGTAAATTCGACCACTTAAACTTAAATCCATAGGCCCAAAAGATTTATTTATTCGTTACAGTATTATGGAACAGTCTGATTACCTCAGTTGCAGGAATACTCACCTTTCAAGCACCATCTTTGATCCTGCTCCTGTTCTAGCTAGTTTTTATAATGTAACTTGTAGGTACTGTATCTTTTACCACAGGAATTTGACATTCTATAACCAAAGTAAATGATAAAATATGAAAAAAAAAAATCTTCCCTACATAATATAAACACAAGGAATGCAATGTGTCGATCACCGGCGCAAGCACAAGACAGCCTTTCCCATCCAAAATCACCCACGAAACAAACATTGATCATAATTTCCTTTAGCCTAGCGATAGACAACACAAAAATGTACCGGCGATTCCTCAGTAGACACCTTTTAACCGGAGATATCCATCATGTTTTACAATTTTTTTGACAATTTCTATTTGTCGGGGGGGGCCTATCGCTGACGTCATGGGAAGAGCCAGGAAGCGTATTTTGGATTACGTATTAATTGTATTTTTTTCATTTTTAAGATATATTTATGGACATTACATGATACTTATGACTTTTCTAGAAGTAACTAAGAAAAGTATTTGACCATATTCTCTTTTAAAGAAAAGATACTTGACTCTAATACGTAATCCGAAAGTACACTTCCTGGCTCTTCCTGAGAATCCGGTGATGTCAGCCACTTTCTTAACAATCGACCCCAAGCTTATTGCCCTAAGGCCAGCAAAGCGAAAAGTTTCACAAACATGCTGATCTTTGATTTGTACTGACACAATCTTGATTAAAGCAATCTTGAAATTGCATGCTATTTGGTCTCAAGCTAACTGTTTACCACACAATCCCCAGTTTCCACAACCCTGAGAAAGAGGCCCTTTGAAAACATGGTTGGAAAGAGAGAAAATGCAGGTACTGATAACCGGCATTTTCTCCTTTCCCAACACTGTTTTTTCACCACCTCTCACAGACTCCTATTCCAACAGTTTTTAACCAAAAGATTTTTTTAACTTTTATCTTAAAACTTTGTTTTGTATGGGAAAGAGTTAACAAATTCCATTATTTGACTCGCATGTTATCTGTTTTATCTGCAAATGCTTTCATTGTCAAAAAACCCTAAAATTTGTTTGTCTGGTAAAGAGTTCAGAAGGAAATGGATTAGCAATGATGGTTTTTTAACCCGTTACCACACAATCTTGAATTTTAACACCTTGATGCAAAATTCTGTTGAAAACATTGTGGGAAAAAGAGAAAATGCTTCTAATCAGCATTTTCTCCTTTTCCCACAACATTTTTTTCCCAGAAAAACTGTAGATTCCAATTATTTGAGACAAAATTTCTGAAGTTGTCTTCAATTTCTTTCAATTTAGATTAGTTTGAAATCTTGTCTTGTGGTAAAGAGTCATATGTTCTTACTTTTCAGAGTGTGGGCTTGTAAAAGACAGGGCTTCATTTTGAGATGTTTCTGCCAGTACAGAAGACAATCAATTAATAATGGCAAAGGGAAGTTACCTGGAGGTTCTTAGTGGCCGTTTAGATAATCTGCCGACTTTGAACTCAAGACTTGTGAGGATTTTTATAAGCTCAACTTTTACAGGTATTTGTCTGCATTTTTGTTTGTGTTTTAATCCATTACCACACAATCCCTACTATTGACGCCCCTGAGAAAGAAGCCTTTTGAAAACACTATGGGAAAAGGAGAAAATGCTGGTAACCAGCATTTTCTCCTTTTCCCACAGTGTTTTCTACCCTTCCCAGAACAAATTTCTATTTTTTAGTCACCTTTATTTTGTCGTCTGCAAATGCTTTCAATTTGGACCAGACTATAATTTTGTTGTGTGGTAAAGAGTTAACAATAATCAAAGGTAGAGATGGGATGTGGAGTATTTGAAGGGTTTAACTCTTTACCAAACAACAAAATTCTAGACTGGTCCAAATTGAAAGCCGTTGCAGATGACAAATTAAATGTAACTCAGAATTTGAAATTTGTTTCCAGCAAGCAGAGTTCCCGATCACGCAAAATCGTGCGTGAAACACGTATAAATGAAATAAAACACGCACAAAATTGCAAACCTATACGTGAAATCACGCACAAAAAATAAAGAAGAAGATCGAACAAAAATCAAGCAGGAAACGCTTGCATAGAACGGCTCACGTAAGTGCGATTTTCGGAAAATATAAATCATCAGAAAAATTTTGGATTTCCAGCTTTCTATTTTTAGAACATTTACATGGTTGGCGCACTCGGTCTTTATCATCGCGATCAATTATATTGCAGACTGGGACCCGTTTGTTTCCAAAAAAGTCCTTAATTCAGCTCCCCTCTGTTTAACGCAGTCGGTAAAAAGCCTTTTGTCGACGTCAACGTCTTTCGTCTGTAAACCCACATATTGGGCAGAATTCGGATTCCCGTAAGCAAGCAAGGTACACTAGTTGTAGAACCATTCAAAATCTAGTAAAGAGAGTTCCTTTATTGCAGAAATACTTATCCATAGTTAAACGGAAACGAAAAAATGATCGGTCCAAAAAAACGCGGAAACCCATGATACAACAAAATGCTCCTTTTTACATTGTCCGATCACAGTCACTTCATACTGTTTTTTCAGCTTTTAATGGGTGTAAGCTGTAAATTTCCACAAATATCTGGATATAACAAACTTTTTTGGTGCAAATCATCAGTATGGATTGCTTTGAGAATCATTATTGTCATACCCTCAAATATGAAATCTAGCTGCCCCCCCTTCCGGGTTTACAACTCAAGGGGTAAGTGTACCCCAGAAATAAAAAGCTAGTAGGAACGCTGCATATTGAATACAGCAGTTTTCAGTCAGAATTCGACAATGATTAATGTAGATAAGGCATGTGGAAAGATGAGCATATAAACTACTAGTTTGCCAAACAATTCTTTAAGTGTCAATTACATTTAAAAATGTTAATTTACATACTAGATCTATATGATTGTTCTGCATTGGATCGAAAATGAGGCATTAAGTAAACAATTTAGAATTGAGGGCATACTAGTTTCACTCTGAATTTGTACCCCCATTTTTTTTCTTATACCCCCATTTTTCAATTGTAGGGGGTACAAAACCCCCAAATAAAATTTTCAGTGGGAACACTGAGCAAGGTAGAAAACATTGTCGGAAAAGAAGAAATTGCTGGTTACCAGCATTTTCTCCTTTGTCGACATTGGGATTGTTTGGTAAAGGGTTAAATAATTTTTGTGCAGTATCCGACAGATAGATATAAATGTATAGTTTGTATAAAGGGAGAGCTATACGCCTTGCTCTTGTGCCAGCTTTTGCAGGGACATGGTAGAGCATTTGCCTTTGAACTTGGATGTCAAGGGTCCAATCTTGGTTTGGGATGTTATTTGTCAGAAGCGCTGCATTTAGACTCATTCAAATTGAAAGCAATAGAAGACAGCCTAAAATGCAGCTTAACACTTTACCAAACGACAAAGTTTCAGACTGGTCCAAATTTGAAAGCACTTGCAGATGACAAAATAAACATTTTTCAAAAATTGAAATTGGTTTCAAGCAAGGTAGAAAACATTGTGGGAAAAGGAGAAAATGCTGGTTACCAGCATTTTCTCCTTTTCCTACAATGTTTTCAAAAGGCTTCTATTTCAGGGTCATAAAAACCAGGGGTTGTTTGGTAAAGGGATAAATAACAACAAATGATTCTGGGAAAAGGAGAAAATCCTGGTTACACACAATATTTTCAAAAGCCCTCTTCCTCTGTGTTGTTATCTTGTTACCAAAGAACAAAATTCTGGACCAGGCCAAATTGGAAGCATTTGCAGACAACAAAATAAATGTGAATCAGAAATTAAAATTAGATTTGGGAAGTGTAGAAAACATTGTGGGAAAAGGAGAAAATGCTGGTTACCAGCATTTTCTCATTTTCCCACAATGTTTTTAAAAGCTTTCTTTCTCAGGGCCGTTAAAAGTCGTAATTGTGTGGTAAAGAGTTATGACTCTGGATTGTTTCATAAACAGTTAACCCTTTACCACACAATCCCGACTTTAAAGCAAGACCGTGTAATGGAAAACAGCTATTTCAACTGAAATATCATACTGCAAAATTAGCTATAATTAAAAATGAGTATTATTGAACTACTTTCACCTTTTCATTTTTTCCATTTTTTCCTTCTTTGAATTATCATTTATAAATCTAAAACCACTATATTCTCAATTCAAAAAGCGATAATAATTACCTCCCTTTTTAGAAAACAAACAAAATTATCAAAAAATAGTTTCAAGATAGGCATAAACGGAATTTCTGATCCGATAGAAATGTGCAAAAATATTATTTCTGCATAAATCCTTATTTATGTTTATTTATCAACCAATTAGAATTTTTGCCCAATGTTCACCAGAAGTACATTACACAGGTCTTACCTTAAGTTGTCAAAATGTTTCAAATTTTCCATAACAGATACCAAAGAAGAAAGAAATTTACTCCTGGAAGATGTATATCCCAAACTTAAATCTCACTGTAAAGAAATGTATGGGATGGACTTTCAGGTAAAATTTTAATTCTTAGACTTCCAAGCACAACACAAGGACCTCTTGCAGAAAGTATAGACCAAGATCAGACTACACAGTCTCACATACATGAAAATTTGCAACAAATGCATATGTGAAATAGAAACCACGTCTGGCAGGATTTGAACCCATGGCAGACAAGATCCTCCTTTTTCGAGGTTTAACTCTTTACCAAACGACGTAAGTTTTGACTTGTCTAAATTGAAAGCATTAGCAGACGACAAAATTAAAGTTACTCAAAAATTGAAATTTGTTTTCAGAAGGGTAGAAAACATTGTGGGAAAAGGAAAAAATGCTGGTTACCAGCATTTTTTCCTTTTCCCACAATGTTTTCAAAAGATCTATTTTCTCAGGGTTGTTAAAAGTTGGGATTGTGTGATAATGGGTTAAAAAGCCAATACCATAATTATTGAGCCAGAGAGATATATCCCCAACGCAGATGTTAGGCATTGTAGTTAAATTGGGATGAAGCCATGCATGAAGGAGTGGTCTCCCGTAACACACCATCTCTTAAAGTCATCATATTATCGATGACTCAAAGCCTTATTAGGGAGAAAGTCTGTTTTTGGACAACAAATGGGATTAACGGCTCAATTTATATACAATTAGATTTATAGTTAACTCTTAACAAAGCATAAAATTTTGGACTACTCCAAATTGAAAGCATTTGCAGACAACATAATAAATGTGAATCAAAAATAGATTTTTTATTTTTGGAGGGTAGAAAACATTGTGGGAAAAGGAGAAAATGCTGGTTACCAGCATTTTCTCCTTTTTCTGCATTATTTTCAAAAGGCTTCTATCTCAGGGTTGTTAAAAGTTTGGATTGTGTGGTAATGGGTTAAAGTCATCATTTTGTTGATGACTTTAAAGCCTTATTAGGCAGAAAGTCTATTTTCGGACAACAAATGGGATTAACGGCTCAATTTGTATATAATTAGATCGATAGGTAAATTAGTTTGTATGTGTTACACAAGAACTACTTTTTTGTGCCATTAACTAAAACCTAGCATCTCATTAGAACTACTTTCTTTACATATTGCATTTACAGTTGGTGGACATGAGATGGGGAGTGCCTATAGACGCAGCAGATGACCATCTGGCCTCAAAGATATGCATGGAAGAGATTCAGAATTGTCAGAAACTGTCCACAGGTCCAAATTTTGTGGTAAGATTTAGATAAATAAATGAATAAACAAATGAATAAATAAATAAATAAATAAATAAATCTATAAATAAATGTATAGCTACAACTATGAGTTTTTAATTTTCTTTTGTTAACCCTTTCCCAAACAACAAACTTTTGGACTAGACCAAATTGAAAGCATTTGCAGACGACAATTCAACTCTTGCTGAAAAGATGATTTCTGTCTATGATAGGGTAGAAAACATTGTGGGAAAAGGAGAAAATGCTGGCAGCCAGCATTTTCTCCTTTTCCCACAATGTTTTCAAAAGGCTACTATTCCAGACCCGTAAAAACCAGGGATTGTTTTGGAAAGGGTTAATGTTGTAGCTTGCAGCTCCTTTGAGAATTTTGTTTACTTTGTGGTAAGAGTTACACATACCTCATGCTTTTCACGTATTTCACCGATAGTTAGGTAAGCCCTTGATTTATAACGAGTTGACAGAATGTTTTACCTGTTAACTTTGTTTTAAAACTCTTTACCACACAATCACAAATTTAGACTCTTCCAGACTGAAAGATTTTGCAGACAACAATTTTAAATTTGATTTTAAAATGGTAGAAAGTTCTCCTATAGGGTAGAAAACACTGTGGGAAAAGGAGAAATTGCTCGTTACGAGCAATTTCTCCTTTTCCCACAGTGTTTTCAATAGACCTGTACTGCAGACAGGTAAAAACCAGGGCTTGTTTGGGAAAGGGTTAAACTTTTTGTTCCAGACATTTCTGAACCAGAAACATGGGTACCGTCCATTACAACTGACCATACCGGAAGAGGAATTTATGAAGCTGGTTTCCTGCCTCCAACAACATGGAAAAGACACTGGTTTGATGGAGAAATGGTACATAAAAGATGAGAACCAGATCCCTGCTGTTTACGTATTACAGCCAATCAGCTCATTGATTCCAGGGTATAAGGATAAGGTAGGTTGGTTATTGGCCATCTTTGATTTATCACAACACAGTCCAAAGCTTTAATAATGTTAGAAAGAAGGTTTTGAAAAACATTGTGGAAAAAGAAGAAAATGCTGGTCATGCCAAACTCACATTTACGGAAAGGTCAATTTCTAGTGATTATTTGCATGGTTGCGTTTGGAAAAATCATCAGGTTATTTTTATAGCCCTGTGCAGAAACTTTGACATTTTGTAATTTCTCTGTCAAGACTGAAGATACTTACTTCAATCTCAAACTAGTTATTAACTGTCAAAAGCTCAACTAGGCCAAGGGTTGGCACCACCATGACTTGTGGTCACCTTCTGTATTTTTTCACAAGGATATTGTCAAGTTTTCTGCTGCAAATTTATTCCTGAGGGGGGGAAAAAGCTAAATGGATATTATATCAAATGATAGAAAAAAGAGCATTAGTAACAATTCAAAGATCAATTTGAAAGAAAACATGAAAAAAAAAACTTCACAAAGTACTAGTACTAGGGAAATTAAACTTTGTGATCCTGGGAATCAGATACAACTCAGGGGCGGATCCAGGATTTCTTTAGGGGGGGTTCAACTCGGTCAATCTCAAATATGGACCTGGGACCCAAAGCACAAATCAGTCGCCAATGAGTTGGAAGTCCATCAAAAAAAAAATCTGGAAATTTAGGACCCCCCCCCCCCCCACCCCCCCCGCTCAGCCAGTGCAACTTGTTTCATTATACCCAACAGCAAAATCAAGAGGCTAGGGAGGAATGGGAAATGGTATTCAACGCTTTGAGAGAAGATTTCAAGTTTGCCAGTAAAAAATGTCAAGAGTCAGGCCAACTAACAGAGGAAGAAAAACACAAATATTTTATGTCAGGTTTGTATTTTTGTCTGTTGACTCTTTACCACACAATCCCTACTTTTGATGACCCTGAGAAAGAAGCCTTTAAAAAACATTGTGGGAAAAGGAGAAAATGCTGGTAACCAGCATTTTCTCCTTTTTCCACAATGTTTTCTACCTTTCACTATGTGTTGGACTCATGATCTGGTGGTTTTGATACACGGTTGAGGCAAACTTTCTTTCCAGCGTATTTTCACCTCTCACCTCTGCTGAAGCATGTGAGAAAAGTAGTTGGTGGCTTTGGAAAGAAAGTTGTTTTAGTACCGGTGTGAGAAAGCCAGGAAACAGGAAACACATGTGCGTCACCGACCGCCATGATATGACCTTAGCTGTTAAAGTGCCGTTAAACCCCAATACAACCAACCAACCTTTCACTAATCAAATTTTCAGTCACTCTTATTTTGTCGTCCGCAAATGCTTTCAATTTGGACAAGTCTGAAATTTTGTCATTTTGTAACAAGTTAAACAAACACATGTGGCAGATGAGATAAAATCGTTAAATTTATCCCTGAAAAATTGGCACATGCGGATATAAAGTATCACACATGAACGAAAATCATGGATATCTACACAGTGTCGAGTACTGTACCAAATATGGTATGATGACGTCTCTCACACTCAGAATAGATATATATATATGAGCCTGGTCTGGCAAAAGGGGTCTTAATGCATCACCGTTGCACACGATACTAGCCTAAGTCATCACATTATTATGGATCCATTGGAGCTACTTTTTTCAATAATCGACTTAATCATGAGGAGCATTGATCCTCTGAAAAACAGAAAATTGACCAATAGTGAAAAGTTTTGGCACAAGTCAGCCTGCGCAAACTACGCAGTCTGACCCAAGTTGATTATTTTTGCAGATGCATTAACTCTTTACCAAACAGTCATTGGTTTTTATGAGCCTAAGATAGAAGCCTTTTGAAAACATTGTGGAATACGGAGAAAATGCTGGTAACCAGCATTTTCTCCTTTTCCCACAATGTTTTCTTTTCTACCCTGCTGGAAACAAATTTAACTTTTTGAGTTATGTTTATTTTGTCGGCTGTAAATGCTTTCAATTTGGACCAGTCGTAAATTGTGACGTTTGGTAAACTGCTAAGCTCTGTTTCACAGAGCATGGGTCATGTTGATCTGCAAATTGATTGGTCAAAATATTAAGCTGTGATTTTTATTCTCAACATATAAAAACAAAGTTTCTAGCCACCATTACTCAGCTCATTACAGGATTAATTTGTTCTCTGCAAACTTTTAGTGACAGAGGAAGAAATTTCATGTGGGATCTTGCAGCTACAAAAGAATCCTACTGACCACTGTCTGTGTTTTGTGAGGATCATCGAGGACCTGACCTCCCACCTGGACCACAGCAAGGCTTGGCGATTCATTGACATCATTAAACAAGACAAGAATGTCATTGACGAAGAGGCTCAAAGTTTTCTGTCCAAACTGCGGGATGAGAAAGTTACTCAGAAGTTACAGAATTTTAACATTACTAAGTAAAACTCATCTTATATTATAGCCTCTTAACCCATTACCAAACGACAATATTTTAGACTGGTCCAAATGGAAAGCATTTGCAGACGACAAAATAAAAGTGACTGAAAATTTGAAATTTGTTTTGTGAGGGGTAGAAAACATTGTGGGAAAAGGAGAAAATGCTGGTTACCAGCATTTTCTCCTTTTCCCACAATGTTTTCAAAAGGCTTCTTTCTCAGGGGCGTCAAAAGTAGGGATTGTGTGGTAATGGGTTAACCCACAACTTTTATCAAACAATACCTTTTTCTATTCACACGGATGAAAAGAGCTTTTGAAAACATAGTAGAAAAAGAAGAAAGTGGTGGTAACCAGCATTTTCTCCTTCCCTCTCCTTTCAATGTTATCTTCGTTTTCAAAGACTAAAATCACCATTTTACCCACTCTAAATTTGTTGTCTGCAAATGCTGTAGATTTTGGCAAGTCTGGAATTTCATAATTTGATAAAGATAAAGAGTTAACTCTTTACTATACAACAAAATTTTGGACTACTCCAAATTCAAAGCAATTGCAGATGACAAAATAAATGTGACTCAAAAATTGATTTCAAAAATCGAAACTTAATTTTGGAAGGGCAGAAAACATTGTGGGAAAAGGAGAAAATGCTGGTTACCAGCATTTTCTCCTATTCCTACAATTTTTTCAAATGCTTTCTTTCTTAGGGTGGCTAAAAGTCAGGATTGTGTGGTAGAGGATTAAAGCACCTTTCACAGATTTAAAAGCCATTGCAGATACTGCATTATTAAATTTAGACTGTTCAGAATGTGCAGTCGTGAACACCATCGGTAATATTTTCACTTGTGGCTATGCCACACTTGATGAAATAAATTTCGATCTTTCACTGAAAAAAACAAATATCCTTTATATATTCATTTTTGGAGGTTGATATACTTGGATAAACCTGTATGTCTGTTTGCCTGTCTATAGATATGTCTATATGTATATTTGTGTACATTATTTGTCCTTAGTTTTTTTTCCATTTACTTGAATTTGTTTGGCTACTAACTGGAAAAGTAACGGTTGGTTATAATCACTGTATGACCTGTTGTTTGTATAGACCTTAAATGATTCTTTGCCACATAACAGATAGTAGACTGTTCCAATTTCAGAGCATTTGCAAATGAAATATCAAATGTGGCTCAAATTGTGGCAGGTGTCATTGCAAGGGTACAAAGCATTGTGAGGGAAGGAGAAAATGCTGGTTATAAGCATTTTTCTCCTTTTCCAACAATGTTTTTTTCCTTTTAAAAGACAAAACAGCTCTCCTTAGCTATACTAATTTTTGTTATCTGCTTATGCTTTCAGTTTTGTATTGTCTAACATTTTGTTTCATAGTAAATCACTGTTACATAGTAAATCAATGGGCCTTGAGAGACTCAAAAATGATTGTGTTATGCCTTTTTATTTATTTTTTTTTCCAGAAATGTTGTGAAGTGGAGTGAAAAAGATGGTATAAACAGACAAGATCATCAGAACTATTTGACCAGTTTTACAGAGACTTTTTACAACGGTGTTATAGCCCTTATAGAGAAGGCTGTTAAAACAGAGGTGTCTTTGTCACAGGATGACCTCTATATAGAGGTAGCCAATGATTGCATAGCTCAAGATAAGAGGGAGTGATGGTATTCTAAATCTATTATTTCTCTCCAAAACCCTATGTTGTGGGTACTCATTAGAATCGTCTCAATGAGACGATTCTAATGAGTACACACAACATAAGTTTAAGTGGACAATAATTGATATTTTCAATCTCAAAATCACTTCCTCTATCTGGATCTCTGTATCTGAATTGATAACATAAACATTGATTGCATAGCTCCAGATAAGAGGGAGTGATGGCGTTCTAAATCTGTTATTTCTCTTCAAAACCCTATGTTGTGGGTACTTATTAGAATCGTCTCAATGAGATGATTCAAATGAATACCCACAACAGAGGTTTAACCTTTTCCCAAATGGCAAATTTTGGACCAGACCAAATTGAAAGCATTTTGCAGCTGACAAATTAACAGTTGCAGAAAAGATTATTTTTCTATATGACAGGGTAGAAAACATGGTGGGAAAAGGAGAAAATGCTGGTTTGTTTGGGAAAGGGCTAAGTGGAGAATAATTGATATTTTCAGTTTAGAAATCAAAATCACTCCCTTTATCTGCAGCTCTGTTGATTGCATTGTTTATTGCATATTTAGCTTAACCCATAACCACACAATCCCTACTTTTGATGCCCCTGAGAAAGAAGCCTTTTGAAAACACTGTGGGAAAAGGAGAAAATGCTGGTGACCAGCATTTTCTCCTTTTTCCCAGTGTTTTCTACCCTTCCCAGAACAAATTTAAATTTTTCAGTCACCTTTATTTTGTTTTCTGCAAATGCTTTCAATTTGGACGAGTCTAAAATTTTCTCGTGTGGTAAAGAGTTAAACTTTGTGGTGCAGTTGGTACCTTACAGGGTTTGAAAACATGAAGTTGCTGCTTTGAATACCCTGGTTGGGTAATTTTCTCTGAGAGAATAGGATTATGAAAGTCAAAGTGACAGGATTCCCACCTCTCTCACGCTGGGCGTCATTTTGACAATTGTTATTTTGGAAAGCAGGCAGAAGCTTTGAAAGAATATTGTGTGAAATACTTTTTAACTTTTTACCAAACGACAAAGTTTTAGAACAGTCCAAATTGAAACCCTTGGCAGACGACAAAATAAAAGTAACTGAAAATTTGAAATTTCTTATTGGAAGGGAAGAAAACTTTGTGGGAAAAGGAGAAAATGCTGGTTACCAGCATTTTCTCCTTTTCGCACAATGTTTTCAGAAGGCTTCTCTCTCAGGGTCGTTAAAAGTCTGGATTGTGTGGTAAAGGGTTAAAAGAAACTCCAGGGTCTGTATTCACCAACCATTCTTGTGAGCATTCTTTGTCTTATTCTCCAGAATTTTCTTTATTTGAAAGTAACACAACTTCTGATTGGCTAAATCATTTAGTTTAGCCAATCAGAAGTTGTATTACTTACAAATTTAGAAAATTCTGGAGAATAAGACAAAGAATATCCATAAGAATGGTAGGTGAATAGGGGCCCAGGAAAGCAATGATAGTTCACAGATTGCTGCAAGCTAACTGAAATAATGTCAAAAATAGCATGAAACACCATACAAGAAGCAAGTTGTTGCATGTTGAATTCTTTATCAAATGACAAATTTTTGGACTGGACCAAATTCAAAGCATCTGCAGACAAAAAATTGAATCTTGGAAATATGATGATTTTTGATCGGGTAAAAAATATTGTTGGGGAAAAGGAGAAAAATGCTGGTTACCAATAATGAAAATGATGGTAACCAGTGTTTTCTACCCTGTAAATGATGTTTTCCACTGTTTCAAGACAAATTGCATCATCTGAGTTATGTGTAACTTGTTGTGTGCGCTATCTGTTGGCGAAGACAAGTCTTGAATGTTGTTTACTGGTGATATCTAGGATCTGACATGAATTGGCTTTTGAGATAAGATTTTGTTAAATGAGTCTTGGGAAATGTTATTAAGCGATCCTTTGGCAAGCTTAATAACATTTTCCTTGACAAGTTTAATAAAATGATAAAAAAAAAACCCTATGCTCACGAATATCAGATTCTTTTTATCACATAACGATATTTGACAAAAATATAGATCACATGATGCAAAAACACTCATAAATGCACCAGTGGCATTATCCATTAGACCCATTCACTTGTATGAAATACATACAAAATGACATCAAAATTGACGTCACACAGATGTGGTATCAAACCTGTATAAGATAAGAAAATTCGTAATAGGTATATCAGACTGAAAACAAGGGAGGTTATGTGATAAAAGGGAATGTTATTAATCCTTTACTTAACAGTGCCTTGAGGAAGAAGCCTTCATAAAACATTGTGGGAAAAGGAGAAAATGCTGGTAAACAGCATTTTCTCCTTTTCCCACAATATTTTCTAACCTTTCAAAGATATTATCAGCCCCATTTAACTCTTTACCAAGCGACAAAAATTTTAGACTGGTCCAAATCGAAAGCATTTGCAGACGTCAAAATGAAAGTGACTGAAAATTTGAAATTTGTATCGAAGAGGAGAGAAAACATTGTGGAAAAAGGAGAAAATGTTTTCAAAAGGCTTCTTTCTCAGGGTCATCAAAAGTTGGCATTGTGTGGTAAAGGGTTAATTTGTAAGCTTAGTATGTGTTACAATTAACTTTTTAGAGATTTATGTACCCACCATTACAGGTTTTACAACATTTGGTTATGGCCAATGAGAGATGTGCAACATTTCAAGGTCGGGAGGAGATCTTACAGGAAATAGAGGACTATTTGACTGGTCCCCAGACATCTCCGCTGATTCTGTTTGGACAGTCTGGATGTGGGAAAACTTCCATCATGGCACAAACTGCTAAAATAGTGAGTTTAAGAGTGGACACTTACTCTTTATCACATGATCCTGAGCTTTAACAACCCAGAAAAAGAAGCTTTGTTGCAATACATGCATAGCACTTGCTGAGAAGTTAACAGTTGTCTGTATTTTGTACATGTGAACCAAGAATGGTTTACAGCCAGATAGTCGAGTCAATGCATGAATCCATTGAAAATATAGGGATACATTCTATAGTTAATTCACCCCCAAATATTTTCATACTTACAGTATGACGTCTGTTGATTTCCTGCTTGAACTGTGGTAAATGTCGCAAATTTGTGTGCCAGGTAAAATCTGGATGATACATCAAACTATTTTCTTTTCCTAGCATCTAATTGGGAATTTTATTTTAAGGAATTTGGGGAAAAAATACACTTTTTGCAAGTGGGAATGGGGCCAAAATTTGGTCGCGCAGGAAAGGAAGAAAATCCCCTGGAAAAGGATGTTAGAATGTGAGCCATGAGTATAATTATGATGAAAGATGTGTTATGAAATGATACTTTAAAGTATGTGTTAAATACTGGTAACTCCAGGAAAGCATTGATAGGTGGACTGGCTGCCATGTTTTAAGTAAAATAATGTATTAAACAATGTTTACCCATTACCACACAATCCCTACTTTTGACAACCCTGAGAAAGAAGCCTTTAGAAAACATTGTGGGAAAAGGAGAAAATGCTGGTAACCAGCATTTTCTCCTTTTCCCACAATCTTTTCTACTCTTCATAAAACAAATTTCAAATTTTTATTCACTTTTATTTTGTTGTCTGCAAATGCAGTTGATTGGAGAAGCCTAAAATATTGTGGTTTGGTAATGAGTTAAACACTATACAATACAATCCTCCAGTTGTGAAAGCACTGTATGAGAGAAAGGAAGCAGACTCTTGCAAGAAAATTTGTAAATTTTCAGTTTTTCATTCTAGGTGCCGTCAGTTGTCAAGTCCTCCATGGTTGTGCTGAGATTTATGGGTACTTCCCCAGATAGCAGTAACTTATGGCGTTTGCTACATAGTTTGTGTCAGCAAATCCAAATCTGCTACAAAAGGGATAAAAACAAGGTGATGTAATTCTTTTGTTTCATTTTCATGAAAACTATCATGTTAGAAGTCATTTTACTTCTGCACATATATTTTTACCCCCAACCGAAAGTGGAGGGACATAGTTTCAGCATTGTCCGTCCTTCCGTCCATGTGTGTGTCCATCTGGGACAGTATCTCCAATACCATTGGACAGAATTTCATGACACCATTTACATGTATACAATAACGTATTCTGCTGACTTTTTGTTTTTTCCTTGATCCAATGCAAGGTGGCCGACTTGGAGTGATTTTGAGTTATGCGGTCACGTAAATTATTGATAAGGTGTCCGTTTTCAGCATTATTTCAATTATATGGCATGATCCAGTGCACATATTCCTGCTTTTTTGGATTTTCTTTTCACCAGTACTTCTTTTCTCCAGTTTCCTTCCTTTAACCCTTTACCACATGGCAAGATTTTAGACCTTGCCAAATTGAAAACATTTACTGATGTCAGTTTCAGTGTGGCTCAAATGAAATGATTTGTCTTTGATAGGGCAGAAAACATTGTGGGAAAAGGAGAAAGTGCTTGTAACCAGCATTTTCTCCTTTTCCCAAAACGTTTTCCAAAGCCTCTTTCAGGGGTGTTAAAAGTTGTCATTATGTGGTAAAGGGTTAATAGCCACAGGATGCTTTCCAACAATCCTTAGAGCAAGGTTCAGTGGTGAGAGAGAAATGAGATCTGTCATAAAGATTACTGTCAATCCTCAGAAAAAATATTGTTATTGGGGACTTAACCCATTACCACACAATCTCTACTTTTGACGACCCTGAGAAAGAAGCCTTGAGAAAACATTGTGGGAAAAGTAGAAAATGCTGGTAACCAGCATTTTCTCCTTTTTCCACAATGTTTTCTACCCTTCACAAAAGAAATTTCAAATTTTCAGTCACTTTTATTTTGTTGTCTGCTTTGGATTTGGACAAGCCTAAAATATATTGTCGTTTGGTAATGAGTTAAACAAGCAACTCCTGTAAGTTACTCACTGAGCTACCCTGCCCAGCAAAATAGCTTTAGAAAACATTGTGGATGTGGGAGAAAAGTGGAACTGATCAGTATTTACTCCATTTCCAGTGACACTTTCTTTGTTTTTAAAATCCAACCTCATCATTGAAGTCGTGTTAAATTCGTCCTCTACAGATGCTGTCCGTATGGCCGAGACTAAAGTAAGGCTATATGAAATATTGTGAAAACGGGGAAATTCTAACCAGTATTTTCTCATTTTTCCACAATATTTTCTGTGCTAGACAAATCCATTTAGAAATACTCTAGGTAAATCTCTGTAAAGCACATACATGCATTTTCATCTGCAAATGCTTTAAATTTTGACATGTCTAGGTTTTTGCCGCTTGGTCAAAAGTTAACTCCTTACAGCACAATCTTGACGTTTAACAACCCTGAGAGGGAGAGCTTTTGAAAGCATTATGGGAAAAGGAAAAAATGCTGATAACCAGCATTTTCTCCTTTTCCCACAATGTTTTCTACCTTTTCCAAAACTAATTTTAATTTTTGATTTACATTTGATTTTTGTCGTTTACAAATGCCTTCAGTATGGACCAGTCTAAAATTTTGTAATTTGGTAAAGAGTTTTTTAATGTTCTGTTTTTGCTCTGACTACAGGTTCCTGAGGAGTTGAGTGACTTAAAACAGTTTTTCCTTGAGTCTTTGACACTGGCAACTGCTGATAAGCCTCTTGTTGTACTGTTAGATTCATTGGACCAGCTTTCAAAAGAGCATAAGGCTTACAAACTGAACTGGATACCACGGAAACTACCTCCACATGTAAAGTTTATCGTGTCGACCTATACAGAAGCTCAGGACTTGATTGGTACCCTTCGTCTAATGTTTCTGTCTCATTGCTTTATCCAGGTTCCCATCTTCTCTACTGAACTAAGTGCTAGAGTACTTTACTCATGGTTGAAAAAGGAAGACAGGTGTTTGAGTGAGGACCAGTTCAAAGTGGTTGAAAGGGCATTTGAACAGTGTAGCTTACCCTTATTTGTGAAGCTTACATTTGACAGAGTTGTAATGTGGCATTCCTATACACCAATGTCAGAATGGGAGTTGAATTACACAGTGCAAAGTAGCATTAAATATCTTTTTCAGCGTCTTGAAAAGAAACATGGGCAAGTATTGGTATCAAGAGCACTAGCTTATGTCACTGCATCAAAAGTTGGTCTGAGTGAGACAGAGCTGGAAGATCTACTCTCTCTGGATGATATTGTGCTGAACAGTGTGTTTCAAATACATATTCCACCAGTAAGAAGAATTCCACCCTTGTTAATGGTCAGGATAAGGTATGATATAAGCCAGTACCTTGTAGACAAGGAGGTGGATGAAGTGCGATCATTCTTCTGGTATCACCGACAGTTTTACGAAGTTTGTAAAGGGCAATACTTGTCAGACAAAAATTTACAAGTGCAAATCCACTCTGACATGGCTGACTACTACTTGGGAAAATGGTATGGAATCAAAAAGCCATTTATATATACTCCAGAACAAATGAAAAAGATTGGAGTTTCCTCCCCTGATGGTGAAGCAGACCGCAAGATTGCTGGACAACCTCTTATTTTCCAAGTAGACCATGGAAACAAGAGTGTTAGATATAACAAGAGGAAGTTGAGTAGACTGCCTTATCATCTATACAGTGCAAATAGGCAAGAAGAATTACGGAGTCAGTGTTTGTTTAATTATGAGTGGCTGAAAGTGAAGCTCCAGGCAACATCACTGCAGGAAATGCTACTTGACTTTGCATTGTTTGGTGAAAAAAAGAGTGTTCTTGTCAAGGTGATAAAAGCATGCCAGTCCACTTTGAAGAAGTTTCCAGAAACTTTGGCTTTAGAAATATCTGGGCGCCTTTTGGCATTGCTGCAGTCTAGAGCAGAAAATCACGAACAGAATTTGCTTGAACAGTCATTGAAAGCTTCAGGTACAACTTGTAAGGTGGTCCCATATCAACCATGTTATACTATACCAAGTGAAGCCCAACTCTTCCAGATAGAACATCCACATCTACAGGCTAACACTACCATGTTTGATCTGTCACAGGATTCAAACCATCTTGCAGTTCTATCAGGGAAGAATGAAGTTCTAATTTATGATATTAAAAGTGGAGAACTGGACATTACTGTACCTCTTCCAACTGAAGAAAAACAAAACTACAATGTGTTGATCAAACCTCCAAATAAAGATACTATTATTGCAGGTGGAACCAATCAAATGACATCAAACATGGTTGTTTTAATTGATATCAATACAGGAATTGTTGAAAATAATCTCAAGTTGAACAAGCTTTATCCTAAAATAGGTTTCACCGATGAGTATACATTTGAGCTGACAGAGAAGTTTATAATTGCTCATGTAAAGAAACAAGCAGCAGATGTTTTTGACAGACAAACAGGAGAACTGGTCCATGAATTTGAGGGAGAGCCAGATCAAATGACCTTGTTTTCCAGTGACAGATTTCTACTACTGCATCCAAAACAGACAAATATTTACACAATATACAGTATGACTGGTTTCCAGTTTGTTCAACAGATAACATGTGATGGTACCCCAGACTTTTTATACCTGGGATACCAGTCTGACTCAGCCTGTATTGTAATGAAAGGTGTACCAAGAGTACAAATAGTTAACTTAGTTAATGACAACAACCTGGGAGCTATAATTGGGGATATAAGTCTATCATCTGTCACAAGGGCAGTCATTCAGAATGCAAAGTTCTATGGAGACATCTGCCTTATATCTACTGTAGAAGCTCTGTATTTATGGGACTTGAAAACCAGAAAACTGAAGCACACATTAGGAATTCCTGAAGAACTTGTACCAGACTATAGGGTGACAGGTATTACAGCATATATGACAAGTGATCTTTCAACAGTCATTGCAGCTTATACAGTTCATTTTATATTATGGGATGTGTCCTCTGGAAAGATTATTCATTCCATTGAAGCTTCCCGAGGCCTTTTGTCTAAAGCCATGTTGTCCAACCAAGGGAATGTTATCATTAACACAACAAGGCGAGCAAACACTATTACAGCATGGGATGTAAATACTATCAAGGTGAAATCAAGAAACTTTGAGCCTTTAAGTATGACAGACTCTGCTAGATATCTTAATGTTAACAGATCAGGGACTACAGCTGTTGTAAGAAGCTCTCGTTCTAATGAATTTGCTGTAATTGATGTACTTTTGGGGGTCAAAAGATTTATGATTTCCAAGGAGTATGAAGCGATGAATCCCCTGGTCACTGAAGATGGAAAATATGCTGTTCTTAGAGAATACAATTCAGAGAACTGCTTGAAAGCATGGGATTTAATGTCTGGAAATCTAGTTTCTTCTTTACCTGTGTCAAGTCTAAGTTTGAAAGGTTACGTGTTGGGAACCAGGCCTGAAAACATGGCAGTCTTGATTGAAAATGAATCAACATCAGAACAATTACGATTGTGCCATGTACCAAGTATGAAGACAAACGTGGAAATTAATCTTCCTAAATACAACATCATGCAAGTGATTTTTGTACAAAATGATCAATATTGCTTGATGGGTATTGAGGAACAGCTTCATCCAGGTGTCAAAATATACACAAAAGCTTTTAGTGTGAAGACAGGAGATCTTGTTCAGATTTTCGATGGATTTCATCCAAAGAATATTCAGATGATTACACCTCAACATGACTGTTTCATTGGCCAAAGAAAGCATGTTGATGAAAATAAAAAAGAATCATGGGAACTTGCTGTTGTAACTATAGCAACTGGTGAGTCTGTTGTAACATGTCATGATCCTCCTTTGTCAAATCTCTATTTTGGGTCAGTAGGTCGATATGGAATAAGTCACACAAGGGCAGTTTATGACATTAAAAAAGGAATCAGATGTTTTCAGTTTGATAAGACAGGTGACTATCCAGACAAGTTGCCTAGTTTTAGAACTGCACCCAAATTAACTGCTGATGAAAGATTTGCCTTGTGGGTGAGTTTAAGCCAAAATCTACTGTTGATTGGCGACGTTGGCTCAGGTTCTTTGGTTTCTGTTTGTCCAGTTCACAGTATACCAATGAATGTAGAAGTAACTCCAGAGGGGATTGTTTTGATTGGCTGCGAGGATGGACGAATCATGATGTTACAATTGCTGGTGGATGAAAGTGATGATGTCATGGCAACCTTCAAGACCATTTTTACTCGATCAAAAAGAGGCACTGTTCAGATGAAAAGGAATAATTTCAAACCAGCTCATAATAATCAAAATGTGAACTATGGATCAGGCAACCAGAGAAACAATACAAACAAATCTGGCAGTAAGGCATGCGGTATTTTATAACGTAACATGTGTCTTGAACCTCAGTCTTAACTCTTTACCAAACCACAAAATTTTAGACTTGTCAAAATTGAAAGCATTTGCAGACGACAAAATAAAAGCAGCTGAAAAATTGAAATTTACTTCAGAAGAATAGAAAACATTGTGGAAAACGGAGAAAATGCTGGTCTCATTTTCCCACAGTGTTTTCAGAGAGCTTCTTCATCTGGGTCATAAAAATCAGGGATTGTTTTGTAAAGGATTAATTAACCCTTTCCCAAACAATCCCTGGCTTTTACGCATCTGGAATAGTAGCCTTTTTAAAACATTGTGGAAAAAAGGAGAAAATGCTGGTAACCAGCATTTTCTCCTTTTCCCACAATGTTTTCTACCCTATCATAGACAGAAGTCATCTTTTCAGCAAGAGTTGAACGGTCGTCTGCAAATGCTTTCAATTTGGTCTAGTCCAAAAGTTTGTCATTTGGGAAAGGGTTAACCCTTTACCTGATATGCTAATTTGATGCTCTTCCATTTCAGCAGCAAATAAAGACATGATGTCAAAAATATGGACAACTGGGGATACAAATATCTGATTGAGTGGAAAACATTGTGGGAAAAGGAGAAATTGCTCGTTACGAGCAATTTCTCCTTTTCCCACAATGTTTTCAAAAGCTGTCTGTTGTTGATACGTCAAAATGAGTATCTATGGAGTAAAGAGTTAACACTCTACCAAACAGTCCTATGCTGTAACAACCCTGATAAAAAGATCATTTGAAAATAGCCTGGAAGAAAGAAAGAGAAAAGAATACCAGCCTTTTCTGCTTTTCTCACAATCTTTCCTACCTTTTCACCGAAAAATTTTACTATTTGTCTTGCAATTGATTTGTCGTCTGCAAATGCTTCGAGTTTGAGTTTGAACAGGTCTGAAAATTTTCTGTTGGTAAAGCATCAAGGTAGTGGGTAAGAGTAGGAATATTTTCATGATTGTCTCAATTTATTACTTTCTGTGATATTATTTGTGTACATCTATTTTTTTACCTCATTGTTTTAATGTAGTTATTATTTATTTATGTTTCTAACCACCATATGTCTGTGATATTAACATAATACCCCAATAAGGAAATTATACAGTGTTATACTGGAATCACACTGGCTGTCAGTCTTTATGTCAATCTCTGCAGACAAAATTAGGCCTTCTTGTTCTACTACAATTTTCAACTAACTTGGTTGAAATTTTAATGAAAGTTTTGCAAACAAAGGAACTTACATGTCTGAAATTGTCATTCCGATTGGTCTGTTATTAACCCATTACCACACAATCCCTACTTTTGATGCCCCTGAGAAAGAAGCCTTTTGAAAACACTGTGGGAAAAGGAGAAAATGCTGGTAACCAGCATTTTCTCCTTTTCGCACAGCTTTTTCTACCCTTTCCAGAACAAATTTCAATTTTTTAGTCACCTTTGTTTTGTCGTCTGCAAATGCTTTCAATTTGGACCAGTCTGAAATTTTCTCTTGTGGTAAAGAGTTAAACCCATTACCACACAGCAAGCTTTTAGGCCTATCCAAATTGAAAGCATTTGCAAAAGACAATTTCAAAGTGGCTCAAATGCTGCAATTTTGCTTTGATAGGGTAGAAAACTTTGTGGGAAAAGGAGAAAATGCTGGTTACCAGCATTTTCTCCTTTTCCCACAATGTTTTCAAAAGGCTTCCTCCTCAGGGGCGTTAAAAATCGTCATTGTGTGGTAAAGGGTTAAAGAATGATTGGTTTTTTGAGATTTTTTTCCCTTAGGTCCCGAGTTCAACACCCGGGAGCGGGTGCCAACTTTGGGATTTTTCATAGGCCCACACGTTCAGTGTGAGTACTGGTGTAGTTCCCAGGAAGCAGAATTGAGAAAGATTAGTATATAAGTTGTAGAAACTTGTTTCTCATTCAGTGTAGAATAGCTATGTTTAACCCTCTACCACACAGTCTCGACTTTTAAACACACCTGTTAAAGAAGCCCTTTGAAAACAATTGTTTTCTTCCCTTCCGAAAACAAAATTCAAAGCCATGCATGAAGGAGTTGTCTCCCATAACAGCATCTAGAGAAGTACAAGTATTACCTGAATAAATTGAACTGAAATTGACTTTTATGCAAAGAATTATTAAATAGTGAATATTTAAATCATCGGGTATAATCGGACGGTACGGAAATTCTGTTAACCCTTTAATCCATAGATACTCATTTCTACGCATTGCTTGCAGGAACCTTTGGAAAACATTGTGGGTAAAGGGTTAATTGTAAATGTCGGGTTTGACCTTTAACCCTTACTGCGCCTTAGTCACAATGTAAGCTTTTGTGGATGGCATAAGTCAAGATTGGGTTACAAAGGAAGTGCATCTTAGATCTAAGTCACCCACGATGTATTACCAATTTAACCCTTTCCCAAACGACAAATTTTGGACTCTTCCAAACCAAAAGAGTTTGCAGACGACAATGTTAGATTTGGAGAAAATGGCAGAAAGTTCTCAAAAGGGGTAGAAAACACTGTGGGACAAGGAGAAATTGCTCGTTACAAGCAATTTCTCCTTTTCCCACAGTGTTTTCATAAGGCTTTTACTGCAGACACGTAAAAACCAGGGCTTGTTTGGGAAAGGGTTAAACAAACAAAATAATGTTTATTTCAGGTACTTTAAGTATTCTTTGAAGACACTATAAATCTATTAGCTGCTTGAAGTGTTGAAAAAAGTGTGTGTCGTTCTGCATGCAGACGACATTAGCCGAAGCTAGGTATGGACAATAATTCAAGTGTGTAATATATGGTAATTGAGGTCATCTATTTCATGTCAATTTGTTCAGGTAATACATGTAATCAGTTTTCTGTATATAATCTCACGGAAAAAATTAAAATAGGGAGGAAATGATTACATTTTATCAGACCATTCACAAAATGAATTTTTTGTATGTTTTTTTTATTTTGACCTTGGGGAAGGAGATAAAATATTGGAGGGAAACAGCTTGTATTTGAAAATGTAGAAAACATTGTTAGAAAAGGAGAAAATGCTGAATATCACATTTTCTTCTTTTTCAACAATGTTTTCGAAAGCATTCTATTTTAAGGTCATGAAAACATGAGATTGTATGGTATCGGCCTTGGATAAGATGTTTCCATTGAATTAATGGATGAGAAATAAATATAGTATTTATTCCTTATTTCGGTGCTATTGTTAATTAACCCATTACCACACAATCCCGACTTTTAACAACCCTGAGAAAGAAGCCTTTAGAAAACCTTGTGTGAAAAGGAGAAAATGCTGGTAACCAGCATTTTCTCCTTTTCCCACAATGTTTTTTACCCTTCCCAAAACAAATTCTAATTTTTCAGTCATGTTTAATTTCTTGTTTGCAAGTGCTTTGAATTTGGACCAGTCTAAAATTTTGTCATTTGGTAAAGAGTTAAGTAGATTGAATTGTACCATGTGCATAGTGAATTGTTTTTATTTGATAGGGTTTACTTGTATTCTGTACAATTATGATTTTTATAGATCTCTGTTTTGACAGTTAATAGTATTAGTAGTCATTTTTTATTAAAATTTGCATTTTTTTTAAAGCAAGTTGATTTTCCAGATATCTGTACTGTCTCCTTCGATAAAAATGGTTTTGAGTTAGTTCTATATTTAGGTTTTTAACTTTTTATTATATTTATTATTATTATTTATTATTATTATTAAACATAAACTAATTACACAATTGTCAGGGTAGGATACGTGCAAAATTGTTAGATACCATTACATCAATATACATGTATCTTCTAGAATAAAACTGCTTCAATAAGGGCATTTGATGTCTGCAGTAGACTATCATTTGTTACTCAGTCCACAGATTTCTAAATAATGCCTCCTATACCCCCGCCATTTTGATTCAGAAGAGATCTTTTCATTTTCGGCATAAATATTTGTCTGTCCATACGTCTGTCTTTCACATTTACGTTGCCGCTGAATAATTCCTAAAAAACCCTTGGCCGACTTTCAGAAATACTACACACACATTTGTTCACATTGATGGAATGCAGAATAGCGGTTTCAGGGCCCGTATTCACCAACCATTCTTGAGAATATTCTTTGTCTTATTCTCCAAGGTTTTCTATATTTGTAAGTAACATAACTTCTGATTGGCAAAACCGAATGGTTTAGCCAATCAGACGTTGTGTTACTAACAAATATAGAAAATTCTGGAGAATAAGACAAAGAACGTTCTTCAGAATAGTTGGTGAATACGGACCCAGATGTCAAGGTCAAAGTGAGGAGGAGTCAAAGCCTTAACTCATTACCAAACGACAAAATTTTAGACTGGTTCAAATTGAAAGCATTTGCAGACGACAAATTAAAGGTGACTGAAAAATTGACATTTGTTCTGGAAAGGGTAGAAAACACTGTGGGAAAAGGAGAAAATGCTGGTTACCAGCATTTTCTCCTTTTCCTACATTGTTTTCAAAAGGCTTCTTTCTCAGGGGCGTCAAAAGTAGGGATTGTGTGGTAATGGGTTAAGGTTGCATTAGTACATACAACTATCCCCGAAGCGATTTTAGTTTTTGACCAGTCTTCGAGAAAATTCTTGTCAAATAAACAAACAGTTTCGTGGAAATTACATTCACCCGCCGTAAAAGACTTTTTTCAAAAATTTAGGCGACCGCATAACTCAATTTTTTTCCAGTCGGCCATTTTGCATCGAATATGAAAATTCTATATCTGTCTATCTGTCTATCTATCTATCTATCTATCTATCTCGGCGGAATAGGGTACTGGAGATTTGTCCAGGACGGATAGCCTACACGGACGGACAGACAATCGGACGGAACGACGGACAACACTGAAACTATATCCCTCCGCCTACAGTGGGGTATAAAGAAAACAAAATGGAGAGGAATTCAAACAAAACAAAATAAAGTTGTGTTTTGTGGAGAAAAAGAGGCATTATCTTGTTTTAACAGCATACTTCACGTCTTTAACCTTTTCCCAAACAATCCCGAGTTCTGACGACCTTCAAGAGGAAGACTTTTGAAAGCACTGTAGGAAAAGGAGAAAATGCTGGTAACCAGCATTTTCTCCTTTTCCTATAATGTTTTCTTCCTTATCAAAAACAGAAATCGTCACCTCAGGAATCAGTTGATTTTGGGACAGATTGTATTTTATTAACTTAACTCATTACCAAACGACAAAATTTTAGACTGGTCCACATTGAAAGCATTTGCAGACGACTAAATAAAAATGACTGAAAATTTGAAATTTCTTTTGGGTAGGGAAGTAAACATTGTGGTAAAAGGAGAAAATGCTGGTTACCAGCATTTTCTCCTTTTTCCACAGTGTTTTCTAAAGGCTTCTTTCGTCAAAAGTAGGGATTGTGTGGTAATGGGTTAATCTAGATCCATTATTAAGTTCTATGCGTTGACTTGCATGGTGCCAAGCATCACAAAGATAGATTAAAGGTGGCCCTTCAGAATTTTTTACAAAAATACAAAAAAAAATTATCCTTATACTCCCAAAGCCTTATAATTTTCATTCATAAAACCGCAGTTGTCGAAAACCATCCAACACAAGAGAAATTAGAGATTTACTTCAGCTCAGGTCGACACTGAAGGGAAACACCGTCTATTTTTACATCAGCTACTCACTCATTTACATACCGAAAATATATATACGAAGCTCCAAACGTAGCGTTCATAGTTCTAGACATTTGGAAAATAATTACATGTTTGTTATGTTATGGAATTTAAGAGTCACGCAAAAAAATCTCAGTATTTTGAACTTAGCCCCCCCCCCCCCATCTTGAAATGCTTCCTATGTGGCTGTTAACCCATTACCAAATGACAAAATTTCACGTGCTACTCACTTAACCTTCCCACAATGCTTTTTTAAAATTTTTGGCGGGAAATCTAAAAATAGCCTAAGAGGCTACGTAGCCTTTTAAGGGAATACCACCAAAAAAAATTTTTTTTGAAATTTTATGATTCTTGATATTGATGAACTGTATTGGTTTTTTTTTCATATAAATTTCAGTGATACATATATTTTTAAATTTGGTGTGATGTGAAAATTCTAAATACCCACCTTTAACTCTATGCCAGTCTATAAAATTATAGCCTGGTCCGAAGGGAAAGCATTTGCCGGTGTAATGCAGAGAAATTACCCTCCCCTACAAAATGACCCATGGGTCATTTCTCTACGTAAACGAATGACCCGGATCATTATTCTACGTAGAGAAATGACCCCAGTGTGTCATTTCTCTACGTAGAATAATGACCCGGTCATTCCTGTGCGTAGTGAAAAGACTTCTGGGGTCATTTCTCTACGTAGAATAATGACCCGGGTCATTTTGTAGGGAAGGGTCATTTCTCTGCATTATACCCGCTACAAAATAGATAAGACCCGGATGATGGAATTCGTTATCGAAAGAGTAGAAAACATCGTGAGATAGGAACAAAATGCTCGTCACCAGCATTTTTAGCTCACCTGAGCACTATGGTGAGCTATTGTGATCGTGCTGTGTCCGGCGTGCGTCGTCAACTTTTTAGCTTGTGTACGCTCTAGAGGCCACATTTTGAGTCGGATACTCATGAAAGTTGGTCAGGATGTTTGTCTGGATGATATCTCGGACAAGATCGAAAATGGGTCATATGGGGTCAAAAACTAGGTCACTATGTCAAATCTTAGAAAAACCTTTTGTACGCTCTAGAGGCCACATTTTCAGTTGGATACTCATGAAAGTTGGTCAGAATGTTTGCCTGGATGATATCTCGGACAAGATCGAAAATGGGTCATGTGGGGTCAAAAACTAGGTCACTAGGTCAAATGTTAGAAAAACCTTTTGTAGGCTCTAGAGGCCACATTTTCAGTCCGAAACTCTTGTAAGTTGGTCAGAATGTTTGTCTTGATGATATCTCAGACAGGTTTGAAAATGGGTCATTTGGGGTTAAAAACTAGGTCACCAGGTCAAATCTTAGAAAAACCTTGTATATGCTCTGGATGCCACATTTTCAGTCCAACACTCTTGAAAATTAGTCAGAATGTTTGCCTTTATAATATCTTGGATGAGTTTGAAAATGGGTCATGTTGGGTCAAAAACTGGGTCAATAGGTCAAATGTTATTAACACCTTTTGTATGCTCTGGAGGACACATTTTCAGTCTGATACTCCTAAAACTTGTTCATAATATTTGTCCTGGTGATACCTTGAATGAGTTTGAAAATGGGTCATGTGGAGTCAAAAACTAGCTCAATGGGTCAAATATTAGAAAAATCTTGTGTACACTCTAGAGGCTACATTTTCTGCCTGATACTCTTCAGACTTGGTCAGAATGTTTGTTTTGGTGATGTCTCAAAAGAGTTTGATAATGGGTAATTGTCAGTTCCAAAACTAGGTCACTTGATGAAATCTTAAAAAACCTTTTGTACACTGTAGAGGCAACATTTTCAGTCCAATACTCATGAAACTTGGCCAGAATGTTTGTCTTATTGATATCTCAAAAGTGTTTGATGATGAGTAATGTCTGATAAAAAACTAGGTCACTGGGAAACTAGATGGTGCATGTTTGGCCAATAAACTCAGGTGAGCGATTTCAGGGCCATCATGGCCCTCTTGTTTCCTTATCCCACAATTTTTTCATAATACTTTCTCCTAGTCGATAAAAGTAGTGATTGTGCGATAAAATGCTCGTTACCAGCATTTTTTCCTTTTTCCACAATGTTTTGCATAAGACTTCCCCCTAATCGATGAGTAGTGATTGTGTGTGTAAAGGGTTAAATTCCGTTTTGCGAGAGCGCCCCTTTAAATATTGCATAAATATGCAGCCATTTTGACATTGCCTGTACAGATAAAGTCGGACAAAACTTATCTTGCGCCCTAATTTTTCGAGGAGCATCCTCGATAGAAAATGGCATCCAAATATCTTGCGTTGAAGTGTGTCGTATTTTCCATAATTTTTCTGCAGACAGGTATTTTGCACGCTTATACAAGAGTTGGGTTTTTTTTGTCAATAATCAATCTTCAAATATTTATTTCTTTTTATAGTGTTTTACCCCTTATTTGATTAATTCTTTATCGAACGACAAAATTTTAGACTGGTCTAAATTGTAGGAATTTGCAGACAACAAAATTTAATGGGTCTCAAAAGTTGAGATTAGTTCTAGGAAGGGTGGAAAACACTGTGGGAAAAGGAGAAAATGCTGGTTACCAGCATTTTCTTCTTTTCCCACAGTGTTTTCAAAACTCTTCTTCCTAAGAATCGTGAAAAACAGGGATTCTCTCAGACCATTTAAATTTGAAAGTAGTTACAGCCGACAAATCAAAGATTGCTCAACTCTTCCAAACGACAAAATTTTAGACTGGTCCAATTTAAAAGAACTTTCAGACGGCAAAATAAACGTTACTCAAAAAATGAATTTTGTTTTTCAGCAGGGTAGAAAACATTGTGGGAAAAGGAGAAAATGCTGGCTACCAGCATTTTCTCCTTTTCCCACAATGTTTTTAACCCATTACCACACACTCCCTACTTTTGACACCTCTGGGAAAGATACCTTTTGAAAACGATGTGGGAAAAGGAGAAAATGCTGGTAACCAGAATTTTCTCCTTTTCTTGCAGTGTTTTCTCCCCTTCCCAGAACAAATTTCTATTTTTCAGTCACCTTTATTTTGTCGTCTGCAAATGCTTTCAATTTGGACCAGTCCAAAATTTTCTCGTGTGGTAATGAGTTAAAAGGCTTCTATCTCAGGGACGTAAAAACTAGGGATTGTTTGGGAAAGGACTAAATGCTTAAATGTGTCTTTTAAATCGGGGTCCTGTGTGGCTTAGTGGCGAAGTTTTGGACTTGTAACCTGGAGGCTCCGGGCTCAAGCCCCAGTTGATCCCCTTTCTGTTTCATGGGAATATCCTAGGGCAAGACACCTAGAAGCCCTAGCCTAGTATTGGTGAAACCCAGGAAATACCGTGATGAATATGTTAGCTGTCTCCGTGATGTGCCTGAAATAATGTTGAAAGCTGCGTAAAACACCAACCAAATAGTATATTGAGTTAAAATATACATGTAACTAAGTTTAGAAGACTGAAAAAAAAAAAAAATATTTCTAGAATATCCAAGTAAAGGGGGGACAAAATAAACATGACTCAAAAATTGGAACTTGATTTTAGAAGAGTAGAAAACATGGTGGGAAAAGGAGAAAATGCTGGTTACCAGCATTTTCTCCTTTTCCCACCATGTTTTCAAAAGGCCTCTTCGTCTGGATCGTAAAAATCAGGGATTGTTGGGTAACGAGTTAACGGATCCTTGTATAAGCATTTCTGGAGTTGTTTCAACATTACTTTGCAAAACATTTTTCCATGCAAGTCCGACTTCTTCATTCTCCACATAAAAATAGTCACAACAAAGTTCAGCTGTGTTTGAGAGGATTGAAGCCCGTCGCCATAGTTATCGTCATTCCTCAAGTACATGATAATTCGAATCTCGAAAGTAAACACTTTCAATATTGGAAAAAATGAAATCTTGTTGCCTAGCAATGAGATAAATGCATGTAATTTAAACTGCAATTAGTTGTATCTAATATTACAGATTGTTTGGAATGTCAAGACGGGTTTATACGTCACGGTCTGTCATGTTACCACTTCAGTCATGACACAGAAACATGGGTAGATGCCGCTGTAAGTTTTTGATTGGTTTATACTGTATCTAAATATAGATTGCTTGGAAATGTCACTTAACGGGTTTATACGTCATGGCCTGTCATGTTACCACTTCAGTCATGACACAGAACTTGACATGGATAGATTCTGTTGCAAGCTGTTGATTGGTTTGTAGTGTTTCTGAATACAGATTGCTTGGAAATGTCATGATGGGTTTATACGTCACGGTCTGTCATGTTACCACTTCAGTAATGACACAGAAACATGGATAGATTCTGTTGTAAGTTGTTGATTGGTACAGACTGTAAAACGTGTATAGACTCGTCACTGCCTGAAATGTCTCCTGAATATTTCTTCCCCACCCACGAACGTTTCTTCAAGGGAAATCTCTTCACCAGATGGCAAAATTGTAGACTTGTCGAAATTAAAAGAATTTTCAGAAGACAAATAGATTCTAAAATGAGGCCAAAATGATTTGAATTTTCTTTGAGAGAAAAGAAAATATTGTGGTAAAAGGAGAAAATGCTGGTTACCAGCATTTTCTCCTTTTTCAACAATGTTTTCAAAACAGTCTTACCCAGGATCTTTATAACTCGAGATTGATTGGTAAAGGGTTACGATTTTTTTTGTCAACCCTACTTATTGCAGAACGTCTGCAACATGATATACGGCGGCTACCTGGTCGAGGTGAATGACCCTGTAGAAAGCAACTTTTTGATAAACATGTCAAAACGGGACAACGGTGAGTCAAGGCATAGAATTTACACTAGTAACGTAACACTATGAATAGGACAAAATTATTTCTAGTCTGATCTCTCTGTAGGCAGCCAGCCCTCGATTGATTGAAAAAGCAAAATACAGAGAGAGAGATTCAAAAGAACCACCATAGAAGTTATTAACTTTATATAACAATAGACTTTTTTAGTTGCAAAGCGTCGGGAATAAAAACTTTTGAATCAATCAATCAATCAATAATTCGATCAATTATTCAATCAGTTATTCAATCTACCAATTTATTCCATCAATCTGTGATATTGTACGTTTCATACTCAAACTGCTTTCTGAATGAAAATTAATAAATTTCATGAAAGTACAGCCGGTATTTACCTACCAATCCTAATTCTATTGTCTTATTCTAGTTTTAGCCGAATGGAAGCTGTGTTTCTTTCGAATTTGGTTATTTTTGGGAAATTATATGAGGAGTGTTTTTAACACGGGTTGGTGAATACAGATGCAGAATAACAAACACAAACAGCACATGTATAAACCTAATGTCTTGCGTTTTCAGCGAACTACTGGATTGGCGGAGATGATCTGAAAGTTGAAGGTGAATGGAGATGGTACCACACAAACCAGCCGATAGCCAGTGACCTCTGGGCCAAAGGTCAACCCAGTAACGACAACGGCGACGAGAATTGTATGGAGATCATGGTAACGCTTTATAATGATGATGCGTGTCATAAAGCACAGCGGTATATCTGCGAAACTTCAGAAATGTAAGTAAGCCAATATTTGGTCATCTTCGCAAGCCAATGCTGACGATTCACTACGCTACTCTACCCTTACCTTCAGTCTGAAGGTGTCTGCTCCGATGCTATTTTTGTGACTGGTCTTCGCTAACAGTAAGACCAGTCACAAAAATAGCATCGGAGCAGACACCTTCAGACTGAAGGTACTCTACCCTTGGCGGATCGAGCTTGATTTTTACATTCCCCCGGTACGCTTTTTCATTGGATGCAGCCAGCTCTAACTGCAGCGAATGAAATCGCTCGTAGCATTTCATCTTTGATGAAAATAGAATAAGGTCGCGACCTTTCAAGTAGAAGTTAGTGTAAACATGGAAACCCACTTGGATGTCTGCTTATCGCTTCATGTTGAATAATTTTATTCGTAAGCGGTTTGTAAAACGATATTTCATTGGCTTTCAGAAATATGATGTAAAAGGGAGTAATAACCAGCATCCAGGAATCTCGAAATCGGGCTCAATCAGCCAAGGTAAGATCCACATTGTGAACGTAACCTTGGCTCAAGAAGATATTTGGTAACCAAAATATAAATCATTTCTTAGCCCATATCCTGCTGAAAAACTAAAATGATATTTTCAGTTCGATTGTAAGAACCGAGGTAGTCTACTGCTAATTTAAGGTAAGACCTGTGCAATGGAAAACAGCTATTTAGAACTACTACAATATCATCCTGTAAAATTAGCTATAATTAAAGATGAGTATCATGGAACTAGTTGCACCGATTCATTTTTTCCTTCTTTGAATTATCATTTATAAATCTAAAACCATTATATTCTCAATTCAAAAAGAGATAATAATTACCTCCCTTTTCAGAAAACTAACAAACTTATCAAAAAATAATTTCAAGATAGACATAAACGGAATTTCTGATCCGTTAGAAATGTGCAGAAATATTATTTCTGCATAAATCCTTATTTATCAACTAATTAGAAAGGATATAGACTCAAAGTTGTCCAAAGTGAAACATTTATCAAAATTGAAACAGACCACATATTAATCCATTACCACACAATTTTTGATGACCCAGACAAAGAAGCCTTTAGAAAACATTGTAACCAGCATTTTCTCCTTTTCCCACAATATTTTCTACTCTTCACAAAACAAATTTCAATTGTTCAGGCACTTTTATTTTATCGTCTACAAATGATTTCGATTTGGACAAAACTAAAATTTTGTTGTTTGGTAATGAGTTAAAGATGGCTAAAATAATGGGACTTTTCCATGTATTGGAAAATGACACAGTTGAAAAAGGAGGAAATACTAGTTACCAGCTTCCTCTCATTCTCCCACATTGTTTTCAATATATTGTAGTCCGCAAATACTATTAACTCATTACCGCTAGACAAAATTTTATCCTTGCACAAATTAAAAGAATATGCAGACGACAAATTACATAAAAGGAAAAACACACAATATACTAGTAGATCTCTTTGTCCTTTTTGGGGCAAAAACATGGCTAAAAAAGGAGAAAATGCTGGTTTCTCAGTAGGCTTTTTCCTACAGTATTTTCAAGACCTCATTCATAGTGTTCTCTTTGTACAAATTTCAGATCAGGAGAAATAGTGGGTTAACACAGTCATGTTAATGATTCGTATTGGAATTCTTTACAACAGCGCAAGTAAAAGGGGAATGATCGAAAAATTGATTTACCGATTGAATAAATGGTATCTTATGATGGATTCAACATTATTTCTATCGTTTCACGAGGACAGGTCACATATAACTGTATGTCCCGAGTTTCACCAATACAAGGCTATGGCTTTGTCTTGCAGAAGGACACTCCCATGAAAAACCAAGTGGGTCCAGTGGGGTTCGAACCCTGTTGCAAAGTTCACTCTCTGCTACTGACCCACTGGACCTCTTGACTTGAATATACATTTATCCCAGGTATTGAGCATTCTGTTAATTAACCCTTTACCAGCTTTGATGGCCCGTAACCCTTTACCAAACCATCCCGGGTTTTACGACTCTGAGAGAGAAGCCTTTTGAAAACATTATGGGAAAAAGAGAAAATGCTGGTAACCAGCATTTTCTCCTTTTTCCACAATGCTTTCCACCCTTCCCAGAAAATTTCAATTTTCGAGTTGCGTTTATTTTGCCCTCTGCAATTCCTTTGAATTTGGACCAGTCACAAAGTTTTCTACCCTATCAAAGAAAAATTGTTTCATTTGAGCCACCATGAAATTGTCATCTGCAAATGCTTTCAACTTGGATAGGTCTAAAATTTTGTTGTCTGGTAAAGAGGTACAATGTCTGATGCCTCACAAAAATAAGCTGCTGGTTGGAATGTCTTGCCCATTTACCACACATTTCCGGCTTTTAACAACCCTGAGAAAGAAGTCTTTTGAAAAAGAAGAATTCTCGAAACCAGCATTTTCTCCTTTCCAAATATTTTTCTACCTTTTCAAAGAAAATGTTCCTCAGTCCTGAAACATTTAGTTTGTCCACTGAAAATGTTTTCAATTTGGACTGGTCTAATTTTTGTTGTATGGTTAAGAGTTAAGCCTTTCCCAAATGACACAATTTTGGACCAGTCCAAGTTAACCCATTACCACACAATGCCGACTTTTGACGCTCCTGGAAAAGAAACCTTTTGAAAACATTGTGGGAAAAGGAGAAAATGCTGGTAACCAGCATTTTCTCCTTTTCCCACAATGTTCTCTACCCTTCACAGAATAAATTTCAAATTTTCAGTCACATTTAGTTTGTCGTCTGCAAGTGCTTTCAATTTGGACAAGCCTAAAATATTGTCGTTTGGCAATGAGTTAAGTAATAGAGGGCTGAAAAAACTCAACAGATTCAGTATCGTACTGTAATCAGACGTATGTATAGAGGTAACATTATTTGCTCAAAATCTTAATCCTTATCCTGCTAAAAAGTTGAATAAAATCCTATATTTCATTTGTCTATTTTTAGAAATTTTGTGGGTAAAGAAATGATGTAATTTAAGCTGGGGGGCAATTATTTCCCTATCACAGTGAAAAATTTCCTCCCACCGAAAATCTGGTTTAATGACTTGAGATCACTCATTTTAAAAGTGGCATTCGTTGACAAAATAATCAGATGAAATACATGTATATAATTTATTTCATCAGCTTGAGGTTAATATGGGGAAATATATGCCTCAAAAGGGTTAGGTCCGCGAAAATTTCATCAGCTTGAGGTTAATATGGGGAAATATTTGCCTCAAAAGGGTAAGGTGTTCAAAAATAACGAGTGCCGTAGACGGCACTCGTTATTTTCGCACACCATACCCTTTTTCGGCAAATATTTCCCCATAGTAACCACAAGCTGATGAAATCAACTCTGTTTCATCAAAATGCAAATACTGCTGCTTCAGACTTATTTTAGGAGGAGTAACAATTTATCGGACAATGTAGATCTAAGATCAGACTGTATGTTCTGTGCAATCTGATCTTGATCTACATGTACTTTGTCCACAAACGGGCCTTAATTCATGCTTAGCAGCCTAAAGATTTGCGGGAACATGAAAATAGAGGAATTGCTGATCACCAGCATCTATTCTTTTTCCCAATTTGTTTTCAAGAGCTTCAAAACTCCATGTTCAAAAGCTTTATATCTCAAGGTTTCAAAAGCTTCATAACTCAAGGTTCAAAAGCTTTATATCTCAAGGTTTCAAAAGCTTCATAACTCAAGGTTCAAAAGCTGTATATCTCGAGGTTTCAAAATCTTCATAACTCAAGGTTCAAAAGCTGTATATCTCGAGGTTTCAAAAGCTTCATAACTCAAGGTTCAAAAGCTTTATATCTCGAGGTTTCAAAAGCTTCATAACTCAAGGTTAAAAAGCTTTATATCTCATGTTTTCAAAAGCTTCATAACTCAAGGTTCAAAAGCTTTATAACTTGAGGTTAAAAAGCTTTTAAACTCAAGGTGATATGGTAAAGGGTCAATCAAGCCTTAAATAAGTAGATTCTGCTTAACCCTTTACCACAGGATACCGACTTTTAATGGCCCTGAGGAAAAGGCCTCTTGAAAAGAATGTGGGAGAAGGAGAAAATGCTTGTAACCAGCAGTTTCTCCCTTTCCCACAGTCAATGTTTTCTACCCTACCCAAAGCAAATTTCATATATTGGGTTATTTTGTCATCTGCAAATGCTTACAATTTAGACCAATCTACAGTTTTGTTTTTAGGTAAAGGGAAGTTAAAATTTAGGGAAGAGGAACAGTCAATCAAGCCTTAAATAAGTAGACTCTGCTTAACCCTTTACCACACGATACCGACTTTTAATGGCCCTGAGGAAAAGGCCTTTTGAAAACAATGTGGGAAAAGGAGAAAATGCCTGTAACCAGCAGTTTCTCCCTTTCCCACAGTCAATGTTTTCTATCTTTCCCAAAGCAAATTCCATATATTGGGTTGTTTTGTCATCTGCAAATGCTTACAATTTAGACCAATCTAAACTTTTGTTTTTAGGTAAAGGGAAGTTAAAATTTAGGGAAGAGGAACAGTGTTTTCTCTTTTTTTCCACTATGTTTTCACAAGCATCTTCCTTGATATTGTCACAATAAGGAAACACCCATGGTAACAAGACAAATGTGACTTCAGAATAGTTTAATAATTTCAACATGCCAAGGCATTATTTGTTGTATAAATCAATAAACATTAATGAAAACATTGCATGAAAAGTATATAGTCAAACACATAATACAAACAATAAGTGGAACAAGAGGGCAAAGATGTCCCCGTTTTGTTCCACTGTGTTATCTATAAATGATCCACAGTTCCACACACATTTTTCGCACAGACCGAGATATTTCACTGTGAGAACCATGTTTTTTTTTTTTTTTTTTTAACACTTTAACCCTTTCCCAAATGACAAAATTCTAGACTGGTCCAAAATGGAAGCACTTGAAGACGACAAAATAAACATAACTCAAAAATTTAAATTTGTTTCCAGCAGGGTAGAAAGCATTGTGGGAAAAGGAGAAAATGCTGGTTACCAGCATTTTCTTCTTGTCCCTCAATGTTTTCAAAAAGCTTCCATCTCAGGGTCGTAAAAACCATGGATTGTTTGGTAAAGGATTAACACACAATGCCCAGTTTCACTGACCCTGACAATAAATAAAGGGTTTGAAAACATTTTGAGAAAAGGAGAAAATGCTGGTAACCAGCATTTTCTCCTTTTCCCAAAATGTTTTCTACCTTTCCAAAAATTAATTTCATTGTTTGTGTCACATACATTTCTACTGCAAGAGCTTTCAATTTGGACCGTTCTTCAATTTGGACGAGTCGTCATTGTTAACGAGTGGTAAAGAGTTTGTAGCAATTTCTATAAATGAAAATATTGTATAAGAAGTGTGTGATCAAATTCATAATACAACTATAACAAGCAGAGTTCCAGATAAGAGGGAGTGATAGCATTCTAAATCTTTTATTTCTCTTCCAAACCCTATGTTGTGGGTACCCATTAGAATTGTCTCAATGAGACGATTCTAATGAGCACCCATAACATACGATTTAGTGGAGAATTATCAACATTTTCAATTTTGAAATCAAAATCACTCCCTCTATCTGGAGCTCTGAACAAGAGAAACACTGGTATTTCATATGCAAAATATGAGTCTATCAATATCAATCCAGTAAGTTTTTTTGTCTCGTTTTTCCTCCCCACAAAAGTGAGCAAAATATTTGACCATTTCTGCAGAATGTTTTGTTGTTCAAATACGAAGTCTCATAGCTATCAATTAGCACAGAGCAATTATCCTCCCCTTACCCAATTAACCCTTTACCAGATGACAAAATTTTAGTTTTATCCAAATTAAGGTAAGACCTGTGTAATGGAAAACAGCTATTTCCACTAAAATATCATCCTGCAAAATTAGCTATAATTAAAAATGAGTATTATTGAACTACTTTCACCTTTTCATTTTTTCCATTTTTTTCATTCTTTGAATTATCATTTATAAATCTAAAACCACTAAATTCTCAATTCAAAAAAAGATAATAATTACCTCCCTTTTAGAAAACAAACAAAAGTATCAAAAAAAAGTTTCAAGATAGACATAAACGGAATTTCTAATCCATCAAAAATGTGCAAAAATATTATTTCTGCAAAAATCCTTATTTATCTTTATCTATCAACCAATTAGAATTTTTGCCCAATGTTCACCAGAAAGCGCATTACACAGGTGTTACCTTAAGACCATTTGCAAACAATTTCAATGTGGCTCAAATGTACAAGTTTTCTTTGATAAGGTAAAAACATTGAGGGAAAAGGGGAAAATTTTCCACAATGTTTTCAATATGCACCTTCTCATGGTCATTAAAAGTCTGCATTGTGCAGTAAAGGGATCAAAGGTCCCTGTTTACCTGTCTTCAATAAAGCTTTCAATTTTTTGCATTGTGGTTTCCAGTTTACCCATCTGTTTTTTCCAAGACTTTCTGTAAATTAGTAAATTCACAATATTCTTCACAAGTCATTAGTTGCTTTCCAAAACAACCATCTTCAAAATAATAACAGTGAGGAAATAGAGAGAAATGAACCCAGACAAATCACGGCGGGGAATCATGTGACACAACAACAACAACAATGACCGTTATTTGAAAAAATTCCCCAACTTCAGGTAAGAAAATCTTAATACGTGACCGATTGGAATTTGGTTTGAAGCAGAGAAGGCGGAAGGACTCCGGGGATTTGCTTGATGTGTTAGATTTTTTAAACAACACCTGATAAAAAAGTTATTGACGAGCAAACAAATTATCCAGGTGAAAAATTTGTTTGCTCGTCAATAACTTTTTTATCACATGTTGTTTAAAAAATCTAACACATCAAGCAAATCCCCGGAGTCCTTCCGCCTTCTCTGCTTCAAACCAAATTCCAATCGGTCACGTATTAACAGAATTATTGAAGATTTTCTTACCTGAAGTTGGGGAATTTTTTCAAATAACGGTCATTGTTGTTGTTGTTGTGTCACGTGATTCCCCGCCGTGCAAATGACTATTATCAATCCTTGGGAAGAAATATTGGTCTAGCATGGCATTTCCAAGTCCTGTATGCAATGAACTATAACCAGCAATTTCTCCACGCCTACAATATCTTTTATTATACTGCAAAGAAATTTCTCGTGATTTGATTGGTTAACATGCTGAGAACATAATATCATGTTCCCTGGCAAAAACCAAGCAAAACCAGTTTCCCTTTTGAGTGCCCCGTAAACATCACTACACGTGCAATACATCATCCAAAATGGCGGTGTCGATTGATCACCAGACTGCACATTTATGCACCAAACTGCACGTTTTAGTGACGTCAGTTTTCATTGAATTGGGGCACACAGAAGGGAATTTCTATTTCGTCAGCATACTCATCTCGTGAAAATATAAAACAGGAAAAGATCGCTTAAGGCGCCTTGAAAGGGTAAAACTTTGCAGTATAATAAATTCGTTGTACGGTCAGGTGGCAGGGGACTTGGAAACTTGTTCACGGCTGTGGTGAATCATGTCACCACCTCGCCTTCGGCTCGGGGCGACATGATTAACCACAGCCGTGAAAAGTTTCCAAGTCCCCTGCCACCTGACCGTACAACTAATACTCTATCAAAAAACTAGTTCAATGAAGTCTTTATCAAACAAAAACATCTTGGAATCATCCTGTTAAAAGTTTTTTCAGGAGAAACAAAATCTAGCTAAAATATCAAATTTGTAGTTTGCAAATGCTTTGAGTTTGGATAAGTCTTAAATTCTGTAGTCTGGTAAAGGGTTACTAAATGACAAACCTATCAGAAAATGACAAAAGCTTTTTGCATGAAGACAATAAGACTAAGTACTGTGAATTTGTAAAACCTCAACTTTTTCATTGAAAACAGCTGCTCTAAAGAGATGTTTGTGCAAGGCCTACTGAGGTCTGCTCATACATTTTATTAGAAAATGGGCTACAATTAACCCATTACCACACAATCCCTACTTTTGACGCCCTTGAGAAAAAAGCCTTTAGAAAACATTGTGGGAAAAGGAGAAAATGCTGGTAACCAGCATTTTCTCCTTTTCCCACAATGTTTTCTACCCTTCACAAAACAAATTTCAAATTTTCAGTCACTTTTATTATGTCGTCTGCAAATGCTTTCAATTTCAACCAGTCTAAAATATTGTCGTTTGGTAATGGGTTAAAATGGTCATGTTTGATAGCTGATGTTTGATAGCTGCCACATCTTTCACTCTCCCACACAATCTAAGTGTCCAGTGTCCCTTTAGAATCTGTATGGCTGTTTCCATCGCCATCTACCACTTGTTCCTTGGCATCAATTAAATTTTTGACATCTGGCTTTTCAGAATCAACTTGTCCAGTATCCACATCTTTACTTACACTATAATTTTCACTGACAGGATCTTGACTCTGTGTACTCTCTGTTTCTAGAGGAGCACAAGTTTCTGTTATACAAGCAGTAGCACTTTTATCAGAGTTATCAGGTTTTATATCAACCACTGTTTTCATGACAGAAATGTCGGAATCTAGAGCTACTTCAGCCTTGGCATCAATCATACTGGGTTCCAACTTCTCACGTGGATCACTGACTGAAGTTTCCATTAGCTCATGATCTGTTGTTTTCACATTTGGGAGATCCAACGGCTCAGCAGACTGATCCACCTCACTACTTTTTGTAGCTGCTGTTTGGTTCTCACTCTCATCATCCACAGTAAGATCTTTACTCTCCTTTGAGACATTCAGATGTTCACTCTCAATGTGATCTTTACTCTCACATACCATGGTAGAACTCTCATCATCATCAGCTAACGCCAGATCTTTAGCCTCACTGAACACAGTTGGTGCTTTACTTCCTGTGGTTTTAGTTGGTTCTTCACTCTCAATGACAGCCTCATCAGCTTCTTTGCATTCATTCATATCACCTTGCTCAAGGGAGACAACTGTTCTATCTGTTTGATCAGGTGAAGCCTCAAGCTTTACTGAACTGTCAGAAGACGAACAACTGCTTTCTGACACCTCTGTTAATGTTGTAAGTTTACCATGGATATTGGGGATATAACTGCTGTAGACTGGTGTATCTTCTCCTATGTCTGGATAAGGACTGTTCTGTACTGTATCCGACTTTGTGTACACCATGATAGGTCGACAAAATCCTGCAAAAATATAATAAATGAGTATGTTGAATAAGAACTAACTTATGGAGAGTGAAACTTAACTTTTATTGATGATCACTGATGCCAACCTTTTGTAAACATATGGAAGAAAGTTTATAAAAAAAAAAGTTGTGGGAATAGAAAAATGCTGGATACAAGTATATTCTTTTTAACTCTTTACCAGACTACAAATTTATAGACTGGTCCAAATCCAAAGCATTAGCAGACAACAAAATACATGTGATTGAAGAATCCAAATTTGATTTGGAAAGGGTAGAAAACATTGTGGGAAAAGGAGAAAATGTTGGTTACCAGCATTTTCTCCTTTTCCCACAATGTTTTCAAAAGGCTTCTTCCTCAGGGTTGTCAAAAGTTGGGATTGTGTGGTAATGGGTTAATATGTGATATCTTTTACCTTTTAAAAAAAATACAATAAAACGCCCTGTAACACATTGCTTCCTCATACAAACTGGCAACAGACAATTTTGAAAACATCCACAACATGAAAGAACTTGTGTGGGACAATGTTCACTGCACATGTACACCCTGTAGCAAAGTCAGCAGCAGATAGGACTTGAAATCAGGTTGGTTGATTGGTTGTATTCGGATTTAACACCACTTTAACAGCTAAGGTCATATCATGGCGGTCGGTGACGCACATGTGTTTCCTGGCTTTTCTCACACCGATACTAACACAACTTTCTTTCCAAAGCCACCAACTACTTTTCTCACATGCTTCTGCAGAGGCGAGAGGCAAAAATACACCGGAAAGAAAGTTCGCCTCACCCGGGTATCAAACTCACAACCACCAGGTCATGAGTCTGACACACTCACCACTGAGCCACCTGGGCAGGCTTTGAAATCAGAGTGTAGCTGGTTTGAAACCAGAGCTTGGCTACTTTCTTGATAGTTATCTACATAAGGTTTATTTCTCTCTCAGTGGTATCCATCATTTCAACAGTGGTTATGTCGGCAAGCAGCTACTGGCTATGGAACATTAACTCATTACCAAATGACAGTATTTTATCATTGTCCAAATTGAAAGCATTTGCAGATGACAAAATAAAAGTGACTGAAAATTTTAAGTTTGTTTTGTGAAGGGTAGAAAACATTGTGGGAATAGGAGAAAATGCTGGTTCCCAGCATTTTCTCCTTTTCCCACAATGTTTTTCTAAAATCTTCTTTCTCAGGGTCGTCAAAAGTAGGGATTGCGTGGTAATGGGTTAATACTGGAATTACTGCTGAAAGAAAACTCCTGGAAAGCATGGATATCTGCACTGGCCGCCACAGTATACCTGAAATAATGTTGAAAATGGCTTCCAACAAAAGTTGACAAGAAAACTTTGAATTCTTAACTAAACAGCAATTATTTGGACTAGTCCAAATCAAAAGCATTTGCTGACAATATAATAAATGTGAATAAAAAATTGAAATTTGATTAGGCATGGGTAGAAAACAGTGGGAAAAGGAGAAAATGCTGGTTATCAGCATTTTCTCCTTTTCCCACAATGTTTTCAAGAGATTTCTTCCTTCGGGGTCATTAAATGTCGGGATGGTGTAGAAAAGAGTTAAAAAAAACTACATGTACCTTTTGATGAGTGAACGGGTACTTCTAGCTTGTTACAAGTGCTAAACCCAACATCTTTAGACAGTAGAAAGTCATTGAACTGGTCTGGACGAAGCTTTATATTCTGGAAGTTTTTGAAAATCTCATCCTAAAATGAAAATGATAACAGAAATATACCCCATCGTACAAGGTAGTGATAAATACCGGTATACATGTAAATTATACAAACATTCCCATTCAGTACAAAAGCTGCAGATTTGCAATCACATTCCTGACTTTACAATACTTTCAGTTTGGTCAGGTCCAAAATTTTGTTGTGTGGTAGATGGTTAATAACACAGAAAAAAAATATACCCAGTCTACAAGGCAAATTAGCATTTTACCAAACAAACGCAAGTTTTAAGGACTCTTAAAGGCAAAGCCTTACGGAAACATTGATGACGAAGTAGAAAATATTGCTAGCCTGCATTCTCTCCTTTTTTCACAATGTTTTCTTTCTTTCCATAGACATGAATTCAAGAATTGTAGTTTGCAACTGCTCTGAGTTTGGATTTTAATTTTGTAGTTTAGTACAGGGTTACTAAATGACAAACATAATCAGAAAATGACAAAAGTTTTTTGCATGAAGACAACAATACAGACTAAACGCTGATAAACTGCAACTTTTCCTTTAAAACAGCTGCTCTATAGAGATGCATGTGCAAGAGGTCTGTACGTATTCACCAATCATTCCCAAACAATCCCTGGTTTTTACAGGTCAGGAACAGAAGCCTTTTGTAAACATTGTGGGAAAAGGAGAAAATGCTGGAAACCAGCATTTTCTCCTTTTCCCACAATGTTTTCTTCCCAGTCATATAGAAAAATCATCTTTTTAGCAACTGTTAATTTGTCAACTGCAAAATGCTTTCAATTTGGTCTGGTCCAAAATTTGCTGTTTGGGAAAGGGTTTAGAACGTTCTTTGGCTTATTCTTCAAAATTTCCTGACTGTGAAAGTAACAGAACTTCTGATTGGCTAAACCAAATCAGAAGCTCTGTTACTTTCATATTGACATAATTTTGAAGAATAAGACTAAGAATGTTCTTAAGAATGGTTGTATTTCAAGGCTGCATTGTCACATGAGTGGACAATGTAGATCAACGATCTGACTGCACATTTTGTGCTGTCTGACTCTGAATCTACACTGTCTGCCTAACTGATTAGGGACTCTGTATGGGGTCCATTGCTGTAAAGGTAATATGTGCAGGCTATTTTACGAATGACAATATGGCAAATACAAACAATACACTGGTAATATGAACATTCTTTTACATGTAAGTAAATGGAAATTGTTAGAAAAATCTGTTCATCAGAAGGTATGTTTTACCTGAACAATTTGACATGAAATAAATGACCTCTATTACCATATATTACACGCTTGAGTTATGGTCCGAACTTACCTCCGGCTAATGTCGTCTGCATGCAAAACTATGTGCATGTTTCTAAACTCTTTATGCAGCTAATAGATTTATAGTGTCTTCAAAGAATACTTGAAATACCCGAGATAACCATTATATTGTTGGTTTAAATTGGTAATACATGGTGGGTGACTTAGATCTATGATGCGCTTTCTCTGCAGCCTGATCTTAATCCATGCCATCATCAAAAGCTTTTTATTTTGACTGGCGCAGTAGGAGTCAAACCCGACATTTACCGTTAACAGAGTTTTCGTACAGTCCGATTATACCCGATGGTTTAAATATTCACGTTTTAATTATTCTTTGCCTAAAGGTCAGTTTCAGGTCAATTTATTCCAGTAATATCTAGTAAAGGTTTAGTTTTAGCCTTAGTCAAATTATCTCCCTTTTTAACTCAATGGTTTATAATTATATACAGCTGTAGCATGCATATTTGTACATTTACCATGCTCAAAACCAAGCTTTTATGTATTTTTTGAGAAATACTATTAAATGAATTTTTATTGAAGTGATGTCTATCTTCATATTCTTGGGGTAATTTTCCTGTTTAACTCTTTATCAAACGACAATATTTTTAGGCTTGTCCAAATCGAAAGCATTTGCAGATGACAAAATAAAAGTGACTGAAAATTCGAAATTTGTTTTGTGAAGGGTAGAAAACATTGCTACAAAAGCTAGCTCTACAGCAAGGCAGTATAAGTGTCCCCTTATCCCTTTCCCAAACAATCCCTGGTTTTTACGGGTCGGAAATAGTAGCGTTTTGAAAACATTGTGGGAAAAGGAGAAAATGCTGGTAACCAGCATTTTCTCCTTTTCCCACAATGTTTTCTATCCAATCATAGATAGAAATCATCTTTTCAGCAAGAGTTGAATTGTCGTCTGCAAATGCTTTCAATTTGGTCTAGTTCAAAAATTTGTCGTTTGGGAAAGGGTTGAACCAACACAAGCTATAACTCTACATCTATCTGTGAGATAGACCAGTATACTACATAGAGGATATTTGTTTTTTTCGGTGAAAGATCGAAATTTATTTCATCGAGTGGACACCATCGGTAATATTTTCACGAGTGGTGCAGCCACGAGTGAAAATATTACCGATGGTATTCACGAGATGAAATAAATTTCGATCTTTCATCGAAAAAAACAAATATTCTATTTATTTTATGCTTTTAACCCTTTCTGGGAGGAGCTTTATCAAATTTCAGTACAGTTCTTTTCCCTTATTCCCCGTGGCGTACCCCTACCGCATAGCAACGTTACGTCAAGCGCGAGAAATGTAAGGTATATGACGTCATAATTCCCATCTGGTTGTCAGGGATGCGCAATTTACCTAGGCAACAAGAACGTGAAAATCAGTATTTTCACTGGTGGTATCGGTGTAAGATAGAAAAATATTTTCACTGCTATTTCTCGATATCCTACCTGAAAGCATGAAATAATTATACACATTGACAAACACCAATGGATTCCATGCTCTTTGAACAACTCTCTATCCATCTACTTACTGTTAGTTTTTTCTTCTTTTTGTACGATGACCAGGGCTGGGGTTCCAAAATGAATCGCCCACCAGGTCTGAGCTGTTTGAACACTCTCTTGAAAAAACGTTTTAAACCGTCATCTCCCCAGTTGAAATGAACCCACTTTGTAATGCTGAGAGCTAAGATCACGTCATATTCTTCTTTCTGCATGTCAAGCATTTCATCACATTCCAGTACATAGTTCCCCTGAAACATAGTAAGAAGCAACGATCGATGAAAAGGAGGATTAATTCAGTACTAAATCTAGGTTGGCGCCAGCCAAGAATTTTTAGTATCCAAAAGTTTTTTTCAGTCAAAATCCCGGATCAGTCAATGAGCATAATCAACATTACTTGGTGTTAGTGCCATTTGCATACAGTTAACAGCGTAGGATACCCCGTATATATGACAATTAAGTTGGCGTAGGCCGATTTCACAGTTTAGGAAGTGTTCAATATATAAAACTGATAAGAATTTGACGGTCGGCCATAATTATTATCTGATTACATTTTTTATGATTGTCAATAACGGTAACTTTCTTGTTTTTAGTCACCAGCAATAAAATTTAATCGCAAATGGTGATTTTGGTGATCGGTAACACCAACCTAGTAAATGACAAAATTTTAGACTGGTTCAAATTGAAAGCATTTGCAGACATCAAAATAAAAGTGACTGAATATCTGAAATTTGTGTTGGGGAGGATAGAAAACATTGTGGGTAAAGGAGAAAATGCTGGTTACCAGCATTTTCTCCTTTTCCCACGATGTTTCAAAAGGGCTCTTTCTCAGGGTCATTAGAAGTCAGAATTGTGTGGGAAAGGGTTACAAAGTTTTAGATCTGTCCAAATTCAAATTGAAAGCATCTGCAGACAACAAATTACATCTTGTTTGTATAATGATTTTTGACTATTATAAGGTACAAATATTGTGGGAAAGGAGAAAATGCTAGTTACCAGCATTTTCTCCTTTTCCCAGAATGTTTTCAAAAGTTTTCATTCACAGTCTTAACCCATTACCACACGACAAAATTTTAGACTGGTTCAAATTGAAAGCATTTGCAGACGACAAAATAAAGGTGAATGAAAAATTGATATTTGTTCTGGGAAGGGTAGAAAACACTGTGGGAAAAGGAGAAAATGCTGGTTACCAGCATTTTCTCCTTTTCCTACAGTGTTTTCAAAAGGCTTCTTTCTCAGGGGGTCAAAAGTAGGGATTGTGTGGTAATGGGTTAAAAACCAGGGTAATTTTTGTAAAAGAGTTATCTGTTTACTAGACGACAAAACTCTAGTTGAAAGTATTTGCATACGACAAAATTAATGTGATGCCAAAATTGAATTTTTTTCAGGGAAAGGTGGAAAACATTGAGAGAAAAGGAACAAGAAATGGTAACCAGAATGTTCTCCTTTTCCCACAGTGTTTTCTACCCTTCCCAGAACAAATTTCAATTTTTCAGTCACCTTTATTCTGTCGTCTGCAAATGCTTTCAATTTTGAGAGTCTAAAATTTTGTCATTTAGTCTAAAGTTTAACAATATGAATATTATGACCTGTAATAAATTGGTAAACCACTCTTGATTCTATAAATAAACAATTGGAAAAAACTTTTATCTAAAATACTCTGTAGTTAAAAAAGAAAGCTGTTTGTTGTATACTGAAGTATGTGTAAGATCAGATTTGGATTTACCATGGCTATCACACTTACTCCACTTTTCTTCAAATGCATCAAAGCTGAAAATCACAAGTTATACATAGTCTCAATAATGAGTCGTTCCGGTGATCTCTTTCATATTTGGACATTTACTGTACACCGTACCGTCTCAAGTCCATTGTAAATTTTCCGGTAGCAAATATAGAGTGCTATACTGACTTTCTGTTTCGTCGGTTTTATCTGTATTGCAGCGAAATGCAAATAACTTTTAGTAATAAAACATGACCAAGAACAAATTCTTAAACCATTCTTTACTTAAAGAGCTTATAGAAGTCGTTACTGACATGTTTTTCTCGAAAAAAACACTGACGAAATTTATCGTGCGTGGCGGCCATTTTGTATGTTTTCAGGAACGTAAACAACTCGAGTTACTGATGAAATGCACGATGTTTTCTCAAGATCAGCGTTTAAATTGAAAATATTTGTATTTCAAATGAAGGATTATTGAATATGCAAGCAACGGGTATGTTTAAATTCTAGTTTTGTGCTCTATTTGCGAAATTACGGGAGTTAAAACTTGCGCACAAAATCTGTGCGGAACTTTCAACTGGTTTTGTCTTGATTGTCTCTGTACCCAGAGGTGACCAGTCAAAAAGTAACATCGCCTTTGGGGGACAGTTATCTGTACTAAAGTTATACACTACATAGCATGGGCAGAGAGATTAACTAACCTGCATGAACATAATGTTATGAGGAAACAGGCATCTCTCTTTCTGATGTACTGGTGGAGCTTCAATTGGCCCATAGTTCAGGACAGTTGATATCGGAAACTTTTTCAAATCTGCAGAATCACTTGACATGTAGTACCGAATATTCTTCCTGGCTACTCCAATCAATTTTTGATCAATGTCAATTCCAACAATCTTGTTTGGTTTAAAGTCTCTGGCTATTGCCAGAGTTACATGGCCAACATTACATCCTATGTCAAGAATTACTTTTCCATCAAACCAGTCTGGACTCAAACACAAAAGTCTCTGATCTGTTGTGGCAGATGGATTTCGATAACCGTAATATCTGTTATAATTGCCATAAACAAACTTTGGATGGTTTTTAGTGGATGCTTGACCTTTTTTCTGTTGCTTCTGTGGAGTTTTGGGATGTTTGAACTTTTTGTAGTTTTTGACTAACGGGCTGGTTTCTGTGTCGATGGATGTAAGTAATGATCGAGATGCTGATGATGTTTCTGGTTTATTGTCACTTTTTCTTCTCCTCTTTTTACTCTTAGGAGATATTTGTCTAACGACTGGTGAAACAATCTTATCACTAATTTGTCTAGGTTTTACAGTTTCTTTTGATGTAGAGGGTGCGTCTTTAACATCCACCACTTCTGGCTCTATTTCTATTTTCAAAGCTTCCAACAGATTTTTATCCTTTGCTATGTTTTTTGGAGGACTAAAGATATTGGTAGACTGTGATTCATCTTTTTTCTTGTGCCTGGTATGCCTCTGCTTCTTTCTCTTAAATAATTTTTCCAAGTCTGTGCCATCTTCATCTGCTGCTGTTAAGTTCAAAGGATCTGTCACATTGACAGGTATCCTCAGCTCTACTGACGTGCGTTTAGGTATTGGTAATGGTGATGATTGTGGTGTGACAGAGTTCAACTGTTTTCCAAGTTCTGATGAGTCTAGTCCATTTAAGTTTAATGGATCCTCAATTGTTCCTCCATTTAAAAATTTGGTTGGTAACTGCCTATCAAAGTACGGTGAAGATTTCAACCTTTTTCTTCTAGCTGGGCCCTCCTCCTTGTGATAGCTCTGACTATATCTTCTCTTTCTGTTCCATGGTTGAGAAAATCGCCCCTCGTTCTTCAGACTCAAATCATCTCTCGCCTTACTTCCACCTTCCACTGAAGTCCTATCCGAGTTCCTAAAGTTAGGTTCGCCACACTGAATTTCCAAGTGTTCGAACGGACTTTTTGTCGGTGTTTTCACTTGTACACTCATCTTTTAACTCATCGTATGAAAATATGAACAAGTCTTTCATTCAAAATCAAATTAATTAACTTAGAACATTAAACGTTTTCCAAACGCACGTGTGTTTTGTTTATATTTACGTTTTATCTACTTCCGGCTAACGCGCTCCCTGGTGGCCTACAAAAAGTCGGTCAATAAACCCATCACGACCCAAAAATATACATCCATACTACGAACATGTCACCGTCTAGAACTTATGTAAAATGTCTCTTCTATAGGCAGGACACTTAAATTTCATTGTAAGTCATTGCAAGAAATGCTAGTTGCCTGCATCCGTATAAACCTCAAAATTTGTCTCTCGATTCGGTGACGACGTCAGCTCCCGCTTTGAAGGCGGAGTACGCATGTGCAGACAGTAAGATTTCTGGGATAGGATACTTGCGGAAGTACAAAGTGTCGTCTGTTTCAAGACGGTTTTGAACAAGACACTCAACTGTTAGAACTTTTTATATCGCATATTCTAGGGTTTGCTTGTTACTCTGTTTTTCGCTTTGTCGTCCAATAATATTCACTCAACACATCTGTTAAACAGAATTTATCAGTTTACGAAAGTAGATCAAATTAGATCTACGAAATCTGGCTGCTTTCATCAGGGATCGTACCGATCCCTGCTTTGCCATTTGTTGGAAATCTTTTTTCACAATCAAAAGTGGATAGATCGAGATCTACCATAACCGAAGTAGATCTAGATCGAGATCTAATTTTGTAAAGTTCTAACTTCTTTGCTATTTTACAGAGTGAAAAAAGTCTCTAAAAAGACTTCGTCATAAAAGCTAGAACAATAGATTTATTCATAGCTTTGAAGTTATGCTTGTCTAGTAGATCTAGATCTAGTACAGGGGCGTAATCAAGAAAAAGTGAATTATATGCACACCATAGGCGTTTTCAAGTGCCATAAGGGCGAGTGGGGGGAGAGCACGAGAGGGGGCCTCCCTTAAGAAAATTTTTGATATTCTAGATGGTTGTTGAACGATTTCGAGCCTCTTTTGAGGTAGAAATTTGGTTTTCAAAGACAGGTTTGATTGTGCCTCAACGGCCTAACTAAAAAATAAGTGAAAAGAAGCAACCTACAACCTATTCCCAATTTTTTTAACATTACAAACATGCAGGTCCTGAGATGAATACCAAGGAGCGGGTGTCAACTTTGAATTCTCATGACCTTACGCTTACTGTATGGTTTTAAACTAAAGCTCTACCTCACAACCATGGACACCACATTATGGCTTGCATGCTCTAGGTCTCCTAAGATTTTATTCTCGATCTAGATCTAGATCTATAACCTATTGTTTAACTCTTTACCAAGTGACAAAATTTTAGAGTGGTCTAAATTAAAAGCACTTGCAGAGGACAAAATAAACACATCTCAAAAATTGAACTTTGTTTCCAGCTGGGTAGAAAACATTGTGGGAAAAGGAGAAAATGCTGGTTACCAGCATTTTCTCCTTTTCTCACAAAGTTTTCAGAAGGCTTCTCCTTCAAGGATTGTTTGGTAAAGGGTCAAATCCACCATGTTATAAAACAGACAACATATGATATTAATGCTCTGTATCAGTTATGGAAGTTTTCCCTTAACCCTTTACCAAACAATCCCTGGTTTTTATGACCCTGAGATAGAAGCCTTTTGAAAACATTGTAGGAAAAGTAGAAAATGCTGGTAACTTGCATTTTCTCCTTTTCCCACAATGTTTTCTACCCTGCTGAAAACAAATTTCAATTTTTGGGTCTCATTAATTTTATCATATGCAAATGCTTTCAATTTGGACCAGTCTAAAATTTTGTCGTGTGGTAAAGGGTTAAAAGGGTTAGAAATATTTTAAGATAAAAGGAAAAAATGCTGACCAGTATAAAGCACTTATCCTTTTCAAAGACATTTCCTTAACCCTGTACTACACAATCATGCTATTTAACAACCCTGAGACAGAGGGCTCTTGAAAACATTGTTGGAAAAGAGCAAATTGCAATTCTCCTTTCCAACAATCTTTTCTATCCTCCAAAAAACAGATTAAAACTTTCTAGCCATGTTTATTTTGTTGTTTGCAAATGCTTTTTATTTGGACACCTCTAAATTTTTGTCTTTTGGTAAAGGGTTAAGACTTAAAATCCTCCCACTCTGGGTTGTGTGAGCAAAGGATCTTTTGATAAATAAAAAAAATATTGGTTTGAACATTGATGCTTTTTCATAAATCCAAAGGAAACTTGAGTAATATTTTTTCATTGCCTCAATTACAGACTCAACTATAAAGAAGAAAATTATGGAGAAAAAAAAGACATGTTTTAAAGTACCAGCTTTTTCAGGTAATTTCAAAACTCTTGACCTTGTGATGTAATTTTAAAAAAGTTTCAAACTGAAACCATTTGAAGATGACAAATAAAATGTAACATCATGTGAAAATATTGAAATTAGTCTTGGGAAGGGTAAAAAAAGCTATGCATTGTGGATGAAGGAGAAAATGTCAGTTCCGAGCATTTTCTCCTTTTCCTACAATGTTTTCGAAGACCCTTTTTTCTGAGAAATGTAGATTACTGGATATTGTTTGGTAATGGTTTAACCCATTACCACAGAATCCCTACTTTTGACGCCCCTGAGAAAAAACCTTTTGAAAACACTGTGGGAAAAGGAGAAAATGCTGGTAACCAGCATTTTCTCCTTTTCCCACAGTGTTTTCTACCCTTCCCAGAACAAATTTCAATTTTTCAGTCATCTTTATTTTGTCATCTGCAAATGCTTTCAATTTGAACCAGTCCAAAATTTTATCATGTGGTAAAGAGTTAAGATACATTTTTATTTGTTTTCAGCCAGTACATTCTTGTATCTTCATGCCAAATGTTGCTCCTGACTGTTGCAAGGTGGCACAGATTAATATGATACTAGGCAGAAAATAGATAGAACATGCATTTTATTTTCTAGGGGGCTATTAAGGACACGTTATCATCCTTTCTGGTTTTAATTCTAAGACAGATACCATGCGCGGATCCAGATATCTTTCTCAGGGGGGGGTCCCACCGAAAACGCATCCGTCTTATATGATTTCCGGATTTCAGTGGATGTAAGCCATTTACAAGAAAAGTCAATGTTTCCAGTTCTAACCATGAGGAGGTTTCCACATTTAGAACTTTTTTAAAAATTTTATGACTGTATTTTACATAAATGCTGTGCAATATCAGACAAGTCCCATTCACGGAACCGATATCGTCATTTTTGCCAAAATTCCAGGGGGGTCCGGATCCCCGGTCCCCCGTCTGGATCCGCCCATGGATACCCTAACTCTTTACCAAACAACCCGGACTTTTAATAACAGTGAAGATAAAGGCTTTTGAAAATATTGTGGGAAAAGGAGAAAATGCTGGGTACCAGCATTTTCTCCTTTCTCCCACATTGTTTTCTACCCTATCAAAGACAGAACTCATCACTTAGTTACATTTATTTGTCATCTGAAAATGCTTTCAATTTGGTTGAGTTTAAAATTTTATCGTTTTGTAATGATTTTTAAGTGTCTGTATAATGCACACTGTATTCATTGATTTTAGATCAATGTTATGTACATGTAGATGACTAATGTCTAAACCATTCTACACACTATAGAGCTTTAACAGTGTTTTTTAGACCTGGCTGTAAAGATGTTCCTTTCATAAGAAGTAAGAATTACTTGCAGATCTAGGGTATCAAAAGCCAAAAGTAAATACATGTAACAGCAGTATACAATGCATTTACATGTGTTTATACTGTTGTTGAGTGTAAATTGTTTTGAAATTTACCTTGAACCTTTACAACACAATCTCCTGTCGTAAAAAGTTGGAGGAAGTGTTTGAAAGGACACCTTTTTTGAAAATATTTTCGAAAACCTTCTAGTGAAAAATCTAAACATTCTAGCCAAAATGAATTTGTCCTCTGCAAATGCTTTCAATTTGGACAAGTCAGAATTTTATTTTTAAAGAGTAAAGAAATTGAATGATATGTTTGATCTGTTTTTTTTTTAGAAATCCATGATTTCTTATAAAATTCAAGGTTTGGTTGGTCTTTTGTACATTGAATAATGTTCTGCTTTTATTCAGTTCCTTCTAAGACAAAGGATCAGACATGTTCTTCGAAATGTCAAGAAAGCTTAAAGGATATGAAGAAAACAACAGAGAAAGAGAAGTCAGTAAAATCTCATGAGATTTCAACTGTTGGGATAGAAAAGGAGACTAAGGTAAGAAAATTTTTTCTCTGTAACAAACAACAAAATTATGGACTTAGCTTAACTCATTACCAAACGACAATATTTTACGCTTGTCCAAATCGAAAGCAGACGACAAAATAAAAGTGACTAAAAATTTAAAATTTGTTTTGTCAAGGGTAGAAAACATTGTGGGAAAAGGAGAAAATGCTGGTTACGAGCATTTTCTCCTTTTCCCTCAATTTTTTCTAAAGGCTTCTTTCTCAGGCACGTCAAACGTAGGGATTGTGTGGTAATGGGTTAATTGAAAGTATTTGCAGATCTATGACAAATTAACACTTCAGCAGATTACCAAATTTAGTCTTAGGCTGCTTAGCGTGACTCCCAGACCTTTTGCAGACAGCATAGATCAAGATCAGACTGCACAGAGCATGCAGACTGCACAGAGCATGCAGTCTGATCTTTATTTTACATTGTTCAATCAGGAGATATATTTCCTCCAAAAACTACCTTTTAAACAACAGGGTTTTACTGTCAGCTTGAAAGTTTCATTTCTTTCCTTTAGCAGGACAAGGGTGAATTCAAACTGGAACTTGTTGTTAACTATCAAAAGGGGAACATGTACAACACAGGCAGGTTACCATCAAAGTACAGTATGTCTTACACATAGTCTCAATAATGAGACGCTATTGTGATCTTTTTCATATTCGGACATTTACTGTGCACCAGACGACCAGTCGAAATGTAAAATCGCCTTTGGGGACAGTTATCTGTACTAGTCTTACACAGTAATGCCCCCATTTTAACTTGGAGTTTTCACTAAAAGAAATTGCAGCCGAGTGTTCACACTGGCATGTGGTGCTCTTGTTTTGTCTTATCCTTGAATCATTGTGTAATTGTATAAATGTAATTTTTGACTTACAAAGAACAATTTAGGCATCAAAAAACTAGTTAACCCATTACCACACAATCCCTACTCTTGACGACCCTGAGAAAGAAGCCTTTAAAAAAACATTGTGGGAAAACATTGCAGGAAAAGGAGAAAATGCTGGTAACCAGCATTTTCTCCTTTTCCCACAGTATTTTCTACTCTTCACAAAACAAGTTTCAAATTTTCAGTCACTTTTGTTTTGTCGTCTGCAAAATTAATGCTTTTAATTTGGACCAGTCTATAAATTTGTTGTTTGGTAATGAGTTAACCCTTGATGTTGAAATGAATTGGAAAGACATTTAAGGTACTTAGGATGGAAATGTCTCAATTACAAACTTTTTTGGAACATCCAGCAAAGACACTGTCAGCTTAGATCCAAGATCAGACTTACATCTTGTGTAAACTGATCTTGTCCACATATTCTTCATAGGTCATTGAATCTTGGCACAGGGCTGTGGTGGTTAATCAGGGAAGATAGTGCATTTATGAAAAATAAAATATTTATTTGTACGCCTTGTGTCATATGCCTTTGATGAGAAAATTTCATGCTCACAAATGCTTTTGTTGGTGTTGCAGAATAAATCTTTGAAGGAAGGTAAAAAGCTAAACAAGAAAAGAGACACCAACAAAGCTTCTGAAGACACAAAAATAGTTCATCCTGCTGGTGAGGGAAGTGAAGCTAGTGGAGTGACTCAACATCAAGGAAGTTTGGAATCTGCATGTTCTGACACGACCTGTATGGGAGATAATTTGGTTGTTGCAAATCAACAAGAAGAGGAATTTACAACTGATCATATTGATGCTGTGGATAAAACAGACAAAAATGAAGCTGATGAAGTAGGTCTATATCTTTAACTCATTACCAGATGTCAATATTTTAGGCTTGTCCAAATCGAAAGCATTTGCAGACCACAAAATAAAAGTGACTCAAAATTTGAAATTTGTTTTCTGAAGAGTAGAAACATTATGGGAAAAGGAGAAAATGCTGGTTACCAGCATTTTCTCCTTTTTCCACAATGTTTTCTAAAGGCTTCTTTCTCAGGGTCGTCAAAAATAGGGATTGTGTGATAATGGGTTAACCTATGGACTCTTTACCACAGGATCCTGAGCTTCACAACCTTGAAAATAACAGCTTGTGAATGCATTGTTGGAAAAGGAGAAATTGCTGGTAACCAGCATTTTCCACTTTTCCAACAATGTTTCCTAGTCTACTAAAAGGAAATTTCTAGTTTTTTAGTTATTCATTTTTTGTCAGCAGCAATTTGCTTTCAGTTTTGGCAAGTTTTGAATTGTTGTTAATTGATAAAGAGCTAATTCTTCATCAAACAATTCTATGTTAAACCCTGAGGAAATGGTCTATTGATAACTTTGTGGGAAAGAAGAAAATACTGTGTGCTAGCATTTTCTTCTTTGCCCACAATGTTGTTACTGTTAACCCATTCAAAGATTAATCTCATAATTAGTCATTTGTATATATATATTTTTTTTTAAACAAGTCAACAAAATGTTTTCTTTTGTTTAAAAGTAAACCTTGTCATTGTCTTTTAAAAATATTGGATTTATTTTTTTGTTTGTTTTTTGAAGCTATTACTTTACAGGAAATAGGTTATATTTGGTCATGCTTTTAACTCTTTACCACACAATTCTGACTTTTAACAACCCCCAGAAGGCTCTTGAAAACATGGTGGGAAAAGGAGAAAATGCTGGTAACCAGCATTTTCTCCTTTTTCCACTATGTTTTCTGACCTATCAAGGACAAAAATTGTCATTTGCATCACCTTTACATTGTTTTCTTCAAATGCTTTCAGTTTGGACCATTCTAAACTTTTGTCGTTTGGTAAAGAGTTTATCAGTTGTAGATGGTATATGTTTGAGATCAGACTGGTGATTCATTTGGTAATATAAAGATTTTGGTAATCGTCAAGATCAAGCTCAGACTAAAGAGAATGTCCAGTCTGATGTCAATCTTCACCATTTCCAAAATCTTCAAATTACCAAATGAATCGCCATACTGCTTTGAGATTAAATGCTGGTCATTTTGACAGAATTATTCCTTTCTCACTACCAAACACTTTTGTAACATTGTTGATGTTGGAAAGTAGCCAGAGACCTAGGCAGAATGCTATAAAGTACTTGGATTTGATGCACTAGGAAAACATGAGAAGAGAACTGGCAGCTGTGATATAACCTAGTTACCTTTGAAAACAGCATGAAATACCAAACAAGCTTGTCTTACTAATTCTGCAATTCTGTGTTCTGCAAAATATACTTTTATCACTTGCAAGGTTTCGTACATACAGCTACAGCCTGTGAAGTTACCTGAAGTATCAGAAGCACCATCAGAGACAGGCAAGGTAAAGGTAGGAAATCTTTACACATTGTATGGTTTACCTTGCCACACAATGCTGGGTCTAAATGACCCAGAGGCAGATGGCTTTTGGAAAAATTGTGGGAAAAGGAGAACATGGTGGTGTTTTCCGCATTTTGTCTTTTTAACCCTTTCTCAAACAATCCCTGGTTTTTACGGGTCTGGAATAGTAGCTTTTTGAAAACATTGTAGGAAAAGGAGAAAATGCTGGTAACCAGCATTTTCTCCTTTTCCCACAATGTTTTCTACCCTATCATAGACAGAAATAATCTTTTCAGCAAGAGTTGAATTGTCGTCTACAAATGCTTTCAATTTGGTCTAGTCCAAAAGTTTGTCGTTTGGGAAAGGGTTAAACAATGTTTTCCACTCTTTCACAACCAGTTCTCAGAATTATACCATCACATTTAAATTGTTGGCTGCAATTGTTGTTAACCCATTACCACACAGTCCCTACTTTCATAAATTGTCATCTGTTCATTTGACCTTTATCCATAGATGTACCTAGAAGTACCCAACATTTGGCGCTTTCCAGTAAGCAAAAAATTATGGTCTTCTCAAATGACTGAAAGTGTTATTTGTTTTTATTCTTTGGCTTAAGATGAGCATTTTCAACTGTAAATTCATTTCATGTGATCTGTATGCATTACTGATTTATGCCAATTATTATTTGGTTTCTTGTACTGATATAGCCAGCTTTAGGGAAAAGAGAACATGAAGATTCTGCTCGAGGTAGAGAAAAAAAACCTGACAAAAAGGTACCGGTAATCCCTTTATTATAACACAATATACTGTCAATATATGTTTTGCAGAGCTTGATAGCACAGTTGATAATACAGAGGCTTTGTAATCTAGGGGTCATGAAATTGTATCCCAGTTTGGCCAAACTCTTTCACAGGATAGATGTCATTGTAGTATGATTCATGACATCTCACTACTGAACATTGTTTTGCAATGTTTATGTTTGAATTTAGTCAATGGCTATAAAAGAATATTTTGCAAAGTAGGGGTTGAAATTGAAATGAAAGGAAGGCTTAGGTAGGAGTACTGGTTGCCATGGTATTACCCAAATAAGGGTTAAAGGGATGATGAATACCATTTGAACTAAACAAGCGAACAGAACCTGTGGGAACTGTTCAGTATGACATGTAAAGTTAGGTTTCATTTTGCATTTTTCTTTGTGTAACACTTCATTTTGTTTGTGATAGATCTGATATATCTAGAGCTGGATATTTGTCAAAATTTCTCATTCTTTATAAGTTCTTTGATGTAATTGTCATGATAATTCTAATGAGTATCCATGTCACAGTCATAGACTAGCTAGAGGCATTACAGCACTGTATGAACAAAACTGAGATATTTGATCAAGGAAAAGAGTGAAGATATTGTAGTTATTGCTGATTTTGACTTACAGATTTTCATTAAGCAGACAGTGTAGATTCATGATTGGACTGTATGTTTTATACTGTTTGATTTTTGATATACTGTCTGTGAAAGCAAAATTAGTTTTTACTGGTATATTCAGGGTAAGGAGTAGAGTTTTGGATAGTATATCATTTTAATACTACAGTGCTTCAAACTTCTATAGCTTTCGATATACAAAATTGCTACTTGAGAATATATTGAAAATAGTAAATAATCAAATGGCTTTTTTTGGTCATTGACAGTATTGACTACTTACCACACTAGTACCGACTTTTAATGACCCTCAGAAAAAAGCCTTTAGAAAACATTGTGGCAAAAGGAGAAAATGCTGGTAACCAGCATTTTCTCCTTTTCCCACAATGCCTTCTACCATATCAAAAGAAAAAAGTTTGATTTGAGCCACATTAAAACTGTCATCTGCTAATGCTTTCACTTCAGAGTGGTCTATATTTTTGTTGTGTGGTAAAGAGTTAATCACCCAAAAGTTGCTTTTCTCAGGTTGCTTTTCTTATTTATGTGCACTAAATAACTGATGGTATAAATCAAAGAGTCGAAATGTGTTGATTTCTCTTGATCTACATGGTCTACAAAAACAGCTTGCACCTAGCATTGTAAGGAATGAAATAAAAAGGTTTTGCAGTCATTTATTATTCTTTCTATCACATAAAAGCGGATCCTTCCAGTGAGATCACTGACAGATGATGAATATGAGAGTATTTTCTCTGCAGCTGTTGAAAATGTGCTCAACATGAATATTGATGGTAGGTATTCAGTATTTTTCAGAAAATATCAATTTTATTAATTTTTTACTCTACATATATATCAAGTTTTAACAACCAGTAATTATGCTTTCTAAAACCTTTATTACAGAGAAATAAAGAAGCACTCTGCAGGAACAAGTAAAGATTAGTTTTCAGTAGGATGAATAGAACATACACAGTTTTTCCAGAATCTTTTATGTACCTGTGGCATTGATAGACATGGACCTATGCTGTGTTGTCTTATGCAATAGCTAGGTGACCTTCAGGATATGACTGCAAAGGACATGCCTTAACTCATTACCACACAATCCCTACTTTTGACGCCCCTGAGAAAGAAGTCTTTAGAAAACATTGTGGGAAAAGGAGAAAATGCTGGTAACCAGCATTTTCTCCTTTTCCCACAATGTTTTCTACCCTTCACAAAACAAATTTCAAATTTTCAGTTACTTTTATTTTGTCGTCTGCAAACGCTTTCAATTTGGACCAGTCTGAAATATTATCGTTTGGTAATGGGTTAACTCTTTACCAAGCGACAAATTTTAGAATCTTCTAAACTGAAAGAGTTTGGAAACAACAATTTTAAATTTGATGTAAATGGAAGAAAGTTCAACAGAAGGGTAGAAAACACTATGGATAAAGGAGAAAGTGCTCGCTACAAGCAATTTCTCCTTTTCCGACAGTGTTTTCAAAAGACTTGTACTGCAGACGCATAAAAACTAGTGCTTGTTTGGGAAAGGGTTAAGTCTTTACAATTAAATCTTGTTGATATGATAATTATAGACTTTGATAGGGTAGAAAATATCTTGGGAAAAGGAGAAAATGCTGGTTGCTAGCATGTTCTCCTTTTCCCACAATGTTTTCTATAGACTTCTTTCTAAGGGTTGTTAAAAATCAGGATTGTGTGGTTAACTCACAGATTTTTATCAGACAGAAAAAAATGTACACCAGTACGTATTGAAATCAGTTGTAGAATATAAAGGTGGATTGTATGGCTTGTTTATCTAGGAAAGGGTAGAAAACTTTGTTAGAAATGGAGAAAAGGCTGGATGCTGGTATTTTAGCCTTTTTGCTAAATGTTTTCATAGGTTGTCTTTGTCCCTAGATTACCAAAAAGCAGGATAGGACACTGTTAGATTATATATAAATGATTATCTTGGAAGGGGTAGAAAATTTTGTTAGAAATGGAGAAAAGGTTGGATACAGGTATTTTAGCTTATTTGGTAAATGTTTGCATAGGTTGTCTTTGTCTCTAGTTTACTAAAAAGCAGGATAGAAAAGTGTTGGGTTATACATATTAGAAATTACACCAAACCTGACCACAGAAAGTCTACCACAAAACTCTGGTCATGCTATTCAAATACTTTGTTGCAAATGTCATTATGTTAAAAGAAAATGGTACCTCTACAGGTACAACAATGTTATAATTGCTGAATTTTCTTTAACAAAAATACTCATTCACTTTATTTTTTCTTTTATCAGAGTGGAATCCAAAGTCGTCAAATATAAGTTCCGTGTCCAAATCGTACAAGAAAACAGTTGGAAAACCTGTCACTGCATCAACAATGAAGAAAACAGAATTTGTCAATGGTACTTGTGATCTTCTACAATTTTTCACTTCATGTAGTTTCTTTTAAACCTTTCCCAGGTGAAAAATTTAGGAGTCTTCTATTTTTACAGCATTAGCAAACAACAATAAATGTTGCTCAGCTGGTGTTATTTGCCTTTAACCCTTTACCCCATAAGGAATTTCTATTGTATCTCAAACTGACCCCAAATAACAGCAAGGATGATGCCGTTTTTTATGTGTATATTACACCTTTTGACAGTGAAGAAAACATTGTGACAAAAGATGAAATTGCTTGTCACGAGCAATTTCACCTGTTGCCCAAAAGCAATGCATAGAAATGAGTATCTATTGAGTAAAGGGTTAAAAGGGTAGAAAACATTATGGGAAAAGGAGAAAATGCTGGTTACTAGCATATACGGTATACCACCATTTATACTATTTACTTGTCACCTGATACAGCAGAAAACCATGTCAAATAGAATGACCTTACTCACAGGTCTGCTACATATACACTGGCTCATAACCTCTTACTTTCCATGCCACTGCTTGCACGTTTACATAAAAATATATTACATGTAATAAAAAGCCTACATACTTTATATTCTTCCATATCAGCCCATTGAATCAGCTTTTCAGAACCTTGAGTCCTTTGCTATAAATGTTTTGAAGGATCAGCCAGTAAAGACATGGAGAAATACAATGAAAAGAAAGAGAATAGCTCAGAACTCAAGAAAAAAAAGAAGAGTGGTCACAGCCAAAAGAACAGGGAAAATGCTCATCCCTTGAAACTGAAGGTGTTGGCAAAAAATACTGTAGACAGACATCAAGAAGAAAGTAAATCACATATTGAGGTTCAAAAAAATTCAAAGAGGTAAACTATGGACCAAAATTTTTAACCCTTGTAAATGAACAGATATTTTCAGACTTTAACTCATTAGCAAATGACAATATTTTAGGCTTGTCCAAATCAAAAGCATTTGCAGATGACAAAATAAAAGAGACTGAAAATTTGAAATTTGTCTTGTGAAGGGAAGAAAACATTGTGAGAAAAGGAGAAAATGCTGGTTACCAGCACTTTCCCTTTTCCCACAATGTTTTCTAAGGGCTTCTTTCTCAGGGCTGTCAAAAGTAGGGACTGTGTGGTAATGAGTTAACACACAATCTTATGGCTATAACGCCCAGAGGAAGAAAGCTTTTGAAAACATTTCCGCTAAGAGGAAAAAGTTTTAATTTGAATTTCATTTGGAGGGAAACATAAAGAAGATATAAACTATTCCAGAGCTAGATATGGAGTAAGGTCTGTGGACACTGCGCAACTTGTTTTACTAACTTTTTGAATTCTGATGTTGTTTAATCCTTTACCAAACAATCTGTGGTTTTTACGACCAAGAGGAAGAGGCTTTCTGGTTATCAGCATTTTCTCCTTTTCCCACAATGTTTCCTTCCTATTCTTTTAAAGTCAAGTTTAATTTTTTTGTGTCATGTTTATTTTCTTGTCTGCAAATGTTTTCAGTGTGGACGAGTGTAAAATTTTGTAGTTTGGTTACAAGTGCACCTGAAGCCGACATTTGTTTAACTCTTTACCAAATGACAATATTTTATCCTTGTTCAAATTGAAAGCATTTGCAGACAACAATTTCAGTGTGGCTCAAAAGGTGCAATTTTCTTTTGATAGGGTAGAAAACTTTGTGGGAAAAGGAGAAAATGCTGGTGACCAGCATTTTCTCCTTTTCCCACAATTTTTTCAAAAGGCTTCTTTGTCAGGGTCGTTAAAAGTCGGGATTGTGTAGTGAAGAGTTAATACATGTATATTACAGGATTGAAGCTCAGATTGAAAATGAAACAACCCCAGCAGGTAGTGGTGATGAACTGGTGCCGAAAAATGTACCAGAAGTGCCCGCTAGAAAGAAACTAAAGAAGTCTAGTAAAGGTCTCAAAAAAGCCAAACTTGAGCCAAGAGAGCTGCCATTTACCTCAGAAGAAAAGGGTCTGATTTTTTTCTTTCATTTGTGGGATATTTGATTTTCATTTACACTGACATCTGTCAAAAACCAAATTTCATTTATTACAGGGTTGTTTTAGAGAGTGGTTTTGACTACTTTTTTGCTCAAATACACTTTTAGCAATTTTTGAAACAATGCAAATTAACACAATTTATACAACAATGGATTTAGTTTCACAGGTAAAATGGTCTCAGACTGCAATGAAATTGTTTTCAGAAACAACTTTCTTTCAGAAATATTATTTAAGAAGGCCTTTCAAAACCAGCTTTATAATCTTGTGCCTTTGACACCAGTGAAATGTCAGTTTCATGACATTTCATCACCTTGACTGTGTTTTCTTACCAAGTAATTCATTCTGTTAATGACTCTGAAAAAACAATGGCGTTTGAAAACATTTTTGGAAATAGTGAAAAAGGTTGTATGGGTTTTTTTATCCTTTCCCACGGTGTTTTGTTCCCTAATGAAGGAATTGTCATCAGTGGGGCTGCATGTAATTAGTTTTGTGTGCTCTGATTGGAACAGTCTAGTTACAATAGAAAGTAATGGGCCACTTCAATTTTTTACTAGGGACACTTTAGAAATAAAAAAAAAAATTGGCATCAATTTCTTTTAAACAAGACAGTTGATTATTTGTAACCAGATGTTCATCTATCTGCACTTATAGATCACTGCCCTTTTATAGTTTCGACATGTGTCGCTGTCTCACATTTCCCCAATATTCATTGGCAATAAAACATTCAGATATTGGTACGGGCTATGAGCTGAAATGTACCGTTTGGTCATGAAGCTATGTGCATTAGGAGATGAAAGGAAAAATTACTGGTACAAGGACTCTTACAGAATAAGAACACTCAATATATTTGTTTGAAAGTTAACCCTTTACTCCATATATACTCATTTCTATGCATTGCTTGTAGGAGCCTTTTGAAAACAATGTGGCAAAAGGTGAAATTGCTCGTAACGAGCAATTTCACCTTTTGTCACGATGTTTTCTGTGCAATCAAAAGGTGTCATATACACACAAGAAATGGCATCATCCTTGCTGTTATACAGGGTTAATTAGAGATACAATAGAAATGCCTTATGGGGTAAAGGGTTAACTGCTGCTAACTAGTTTAGGAGTTAATGAGTTATTTACGTAAATATATTCTTTTTCATGATAACAGCCAAGAGCAGTAAGAAGAAGTGCAAAGCCATTTGTATATATAAAACAGGGGAGAAGTCTAAAAATCACACTGAAAATATATCAGAATCATCTGACCTAAACAGTGAAAGAAAGACTACAGATAGACAGAAAGAAATGTTGTCAAGGGAGATAAGTCTTAAAGGTATGATTTGATAAGCTATATACAGGAAAGAGTTGTAAAGCTTTGAACTCACGTAAATCGTATGCAAGTTTGATAAAGCAAGGCATGGGAAAAATTGTTATTATTACCCCAAATGTTTCTCAAAGACTAGCTGCCTTATTAAAATGTCCTGTCCCAGTCATCCAGGATAAGAATCACATTTCAAATGATTGGCCCACCCTGGTGGCTCAGTGGTGAGCGTGTCGGACTAATGACCTGGTGGTTGTGAGTTTGATACCCGGTTGAGGCAAACTTTCTGTCCGGCGTATTTTCGCCTCTCACCTCTGCTGAAGCATGTGAGAAAAGTACTCAGAGGCTTTGGAAAGAAAGCTGTGTTAGTACTGATATGAGAAAGCCAGGAAACACATGTGCATCACGGACCGCCATGATACGACTTTTGCTGTTAAAATGGCATTAAACCCCAACACAAACAAACAAAATCAAATGGTTAGCCAGACTGGATCGGCTGATAGTAGTTTATGAAAGCATTTTCAGACGGTAAATTAAATGATACTCAAACCTTGGGCTTTTTTTCATTAAAACTGGAAAAAAATGGTTAGAAAATGCTGATTGTCATCTCTTTTTACAACAAACTTTTCAAAAGGTGTCTTCCTCAGGATCAGAAAAACTCTAGATTTTTTTATGAAGGGTTATTACCGGTTACTTTCATTAAACAATTAATCCTGCTTTGTTGACTTTTGGAAAGACAGCATTTGAGAACATTAAAAACAGAATAAAAAACTGGTAAATAGTATTTTTTCCTTTCCTTGCCTCACAATGGTTTCTATCCTCTCAGAGAACATTAGCTGAATTTTGCAGATTCTTGATTTGTTGTCTGTAGATGCTTGCAATTTAAAAAGTGAGATATTTTTTGGTTGGTAAAGGGTTAATATAAAAAAGATGGCCAGATTTTACACTTTGTTCTTCATTACAGGGACATGGGTTCAGTGTTGCAAAGCTGACTGCCTTAAATGGAGATATCTACCTGCTGTAACTGACCCATCTAACGTACCAGAGTATTGGACCTGTAGCATGAACACAAGTAATATCTTACTCACTTAACTCTTCAACATACGGTCCCATGTTTAAATGACTCCTTCAGTAACCAGCAATTTTTCCTTTTTCCACACAATTTTCTAGCCTATCACAGACAAATCCCACAATTTGAAAATACCGGTACATTTTTCTAGAGGAAAAAGTATTTCAAAACTTTTGTCGAGGGCAATAGCAGAAGTAATTGAGCAACAGCGTGTATTCTCAATGAATTCAGTATTTGAGTCGGATTTACTTTGATATCTGCAATCACTTATTGTATGGACAAGTTTAAAAATTTTGTTGTCTGGTATAGTTAACTTTTTAACAAATAGAAAGCTTTAGACTTTTATATCCAATTGAAAGCATCAACAGATGTGGTTCAAATGTTGTTAAGAGAGCGGACTATGTTGTGGTAAAAGAAGAAAAAGCTTGACACCATATTTTTTACAGTTATTCCCTTTTTTTGACTTGGAATTTCCTCTAAAATCAGCTGCTGTGGATCGAGCGTTAAATGTGGTGCTCTTGTTTATTCTCTTTAATTGAAAATGTACATTTCATTTGTAAGCTACGCTAAACCTACATGACATTGTATTCAGATGTTATTGTTATTATTGTTTTAAACTGTAAAACTAACTCTACAAGTTATATCAACTACTGTCAACAGTTGTATGCTGGAAGCCTAACTGATACTTGTAATGAGATATAAATAGGTGGGAAGATTAATCTTTGCTTGTCATGGAAACTAAATGTGACTAAAATTTTATGTGATTTATGATGGAAACAGTTAAGAAATGTGGTAAAAGAAGAAAGTGCTGAAAACCATATTTTTTTTTCTTTTTTCCACTGTTTTCAAGAGCCTTAGTCTAAAGGATTGTTGAAACACAGGATTTTAAAGTAAATATTTAAAAGGTTGAAGATGAATAACTTGCAAATGTCCAATACGGAATTGAAGATAAATAATTTGCAAATGTCTGTTATAGGGACAGAATATAACAGTTGTGATAAGGATGAGGAATACTATGATGAATCCAAGCATATTTACACCAAATATTGTGAGGGATCTATTGTGTGGGCGAAAGTTGCTGGATACCCATGGTTGGTTGTTAAAATGGATTTGTTATGATAATTAGTTCTGAAAAAAATGATATTGGGTACAAACAGAAGTATATTGGTTGTATTTTCTCCTCTTGGTTGTTTTGATCTAATCTAGTGGTGATGGAATCCACTTATAAGATTAGGAAATCATGACTGTCTGTGTGATAGGAATTTGTAGCGAATTTGAAGCAAGCAGCTTTTGGATTGCCTTCCTAAACTCTATACCAAACAACAAAACTTTAGATTTGTCTAAATTAAAAGCATTTGCAGACGACAAAATAAAAGTGACTCAAAAAATGAAACTTGACTTTGGAGAGCAGAAAACATTGTAGGAAAAGGAGAAAATGCTGGTTACCAGCATTTTGTCCTTTTCCCACACACAATGTTTTCAGAAAGCTTCTATCTCAGGGTCGTAAAAACTAGGGATTGTTTAGTAAAGAGTTAAGATGTAAAAATTCATTGAATTGAATTTCAATACATAAGCACCTGTGAAAATATTGTATCTAAAAGAGAAAGTGCATGCATGCCTGTTACAGTTAATAACTCCTTTTTCCGAATAGATTTCAAGAATGATCACTACACAAAAAGTGCAGATGGATAAATTATTGACATATATGGTGTAATTGAAAAAAAAAAAAGAAACACAGAGATTTGTATTAGAAACCGATCATTAGTCAGAAGAAAACTGGCTGACGATCAAGGATGTAAACGTTGCTGCATGGAAATTTATTGTTGGTTTCCGCCTAGAGTCGGATATGATGTAATTTGTATACAGGCCGCGACCTCCGTCTGAAAATCGAGGCTGGAACACAGAGGCCTCCATTTTCCTTTGTTTACCTCAATAGACATAGAGCGAAGGTCAAATATAGTCACGTGAGGGAATGCATTATCTTCATATGAATCTACCTGAGTGTATAACTGATATATCGAAATCTTCGATTCAAAAACTGGAAACGATGAGTCTGTTTACATGGAAGGCTGCAACTCAGCGATGTGCATTTCCTATCGACTGTAATCTAAGCAACCTTGCAACCATCCGGCGCAATATTTGGCATGAAGATATAAGAATGACTATAGTTTGATAAAATAAAGACAAAATGAGTTAAAAGTGGCTGAAAATGAGCATAAAGGCCTCTTTAATTCTTTGTGCAGAAAACTGATAGAAAATCAATGATTAGGTCAAGGTACATGAAGAAACATGGATTTGTATTGCCAGCAAGTACTTTATGTCTAATCCTAAAGGCAGAAATAGTGTAAGTTACATGTATATAAACGCTTCAATGACATGCTATGATTGTGTGTAAAGACTTCTAAAATATTTGTAAGAATTTCACAGATAAATGTAAATAATCTAATTCTAGACCTTCATTTTGTCTCTTAGCCCTTTACCAAATAAACCCTGGTTTTTACATCCCTCAGACAGAAGACTTTTGAAAACATTGTAGGAAAATGGAGAAAATGCTGGTAACTAGCATTTTCTCCTTTTCCAACAATGTTTTCTACCCTGCTGGAAACAAATTTCAATTTTTGAAATATGTTTATTTTGTTGTCTGCAAGTGCTTTCATTTTGGACCAGTGCAAAATTTTGTCATTTGGTAAAGGGTTAAGCTAACATGTATGCTATTTGAAATTATTACAACTTTCCCTTGCAGATATTTGCAGTTCTGAACATGTAGGAAGTAATATGTGAAATATTTCTGTTTAACTCATTACCGAACAACAATATTTTTAGCTTGTCCAAATCGAAAGCATTTGCACGCGACAAAATAAAAGAGACTGAAAATTTGAAATTCATTTTGTGAAGAGTAGAAAACATTGTGGGGGAAAAAAAAAAAGAAAATGCTGGTTACTAGCATTTTCTCCTTTTCCCACAATGTTTTCTGAATGCTTCTTTCTCAGGGTTATCAAAAGTAGGGATTGTGTGGTAATGGGTTAAATCCAAAAACATGTCGCTCTTTCTTTAGCTCCTAATTTATTCATCTTTCAGGTGGCCAGCCATGATTGAAATAGATCCGGATTTAGATGTATATTTTGAGACTGCAAAGAATAACAACATGATACCTGTAAGTTAAGATCTATACTTTCTAAATAAGACAATTTGAAGCTTTGGAACATGGATATTCTTTATTATATGGTACATGCCAAATTCTGCTCTTCAGCAAAATATAAGCTTAACATCACATTGTTTAGGTGAGAATGGAGATGGAACATTATATGAACTATGGTACAAGCCAAATTGTGCTCCTCAGCAAAATATATGCTTCAATCTTCCACACAATCCCAACTTTTAACGAACCTGTAGAAGAAGGCTTCTGAAAACATTGTTGGAAAAGGAGGAAATGCTGGTAACCAGCATTTCCTCCTTTTCCCACAATTTTTTCTACAATTCAGAAGAGATGTTTCACGTTTTTAAATTCACATTTTAATATGTTGTCTGCAAAATGCTTTGAATTCGGACAGGTAAAGATTTTGTCACTTGGTACAGGATTAACATTATAATGGTCAGATTAGAATGTTTATTCCAAAGTGTTAAGTACTTGAGTATATGCAGCTAGGGTGATTACCTTCAAAAAAGTGTTTGTTTAATTTTTTACCACACAATCTGAGTTTTATTGACCCTGAGAAAGAAGGGTTAAAAATCTACTTTGAAAAATTTCACATTTTGTCTTCATTTATTTCTTTATTCCTTACTAATCAGTCATATCTCAGTGGCCTTGAAAACAAGAGATTTTGATGGCAGCCAACATTGTCTCTTTTTCACAATATTTCTGTCCTCTCATCAGTCAAGTGCTAATTAGTCTGTTGTTTTTACATGTATTCAGATATGGATAAATCTACAATTCCATCATCAGTTAAAGAGTTAAGTGTAATCAAAATATTTGTACATAAGTAATAGATCTATATTTTGTACTGAAATGTTTTACACTATCTTAGGTAGCCCTTTTTAGGCATTATTTTAACTCTTTACCCCATAAGGCATTCCAATGGCATCTCTAATTGACCCTAAATAACAGCAAGGATGAAGCCGTTTCTTATGTGTAAATCACACCTTTTGATAGCATAGAAAACATTGTGGCAAAAGGTGAAATTGCTCGTCACGAGCAATTTCACCTTTTGTCACAATGTTTTCCAAGGGCTCCAACAAGCAATGTGTAGAAATGATTATCTATAGACTACAGACTTCCTGTTCAAACATTTTTGGTGTGTTTGTTGTATTTCAGACATATTACCATGTTGTATTCCTTGATGATAAAGTATCCAGGATATGGGTGAAAACTGGTCAGTTGATGCCTTTTGACGAAAGTCATAATCTAAATGACTGTGTAAAGGTAATGTAGTAAAACTTATAATATTTGTCTGAATTGAAAAGTACAGGCAGTCCACAAAAAAAGTGGCTGTGTTGGTGGGAAATGTATCTTAAAGGGTATAAAAAAAACAGTTGGAATAATGTGATGCTAGCCTTTCCTCCTTTTTCCAAAATGCTCGTAAAAGCCTTCATCAAATTTTGGATTGTATGCTGAAGGGGTATTAAACCATTACCACACAATCCCTACTTTTGACGCCCCTGAGAAAGATTACTTTAGAAAACATTGTGGGAAAAGGAGAAAATGCTGGTAACCAGCATTTTCTCCTTTTCCTACAATGTTTTCTACCCTTCACTAAACAAATTCCAAATTTTCAGTCACTTTTATTTTGTCATCTGCAAATGCTTTCAATTTGGACAAGTCTAAAATTTTGTAGTCTGGTAATGAGTTAAAGAATTACTTTCCATGGCTGCAGCAAGTAGTTGCACCTATCCCAAAATGTTTGTAACAGTGTAGATCAAGATCAGACTAAACAAAGTGTGCAGACTGTTCTTGATTTACACTGTCAGCTTTGTTGTAACACTATAAACTACTATAAATTACTCTTTTCATATTTCTCTACATATTTCTAGCTATGGGTAATAGTTATTCAGAGGGGCATGAAAAAGCTCTGTTTGTATAAAACTAAAAAAAACACCATATTAGTTACTGCAGACATGTGATTGATATATGGTTAAAAGTGGAGACACTTTTTTCAGATTATCAATTTCCACATTAGTTTTAATATATTCTTTCCTGTTACAAGATTCAATTCTAAGACATTTATCCTTATCTGTGATGCTTTTTTTTTTAGCTTCACTGGCTTATGTAATAATGGCTCTGTGTCCATCATGCACCTGTCCATGCATTCACTTATATTTCAAATGTCTTCTTCTCTGAAACTATTTGCCCAATTTTGATGAAACTTAAAATAAATGATTCTGCCATAGTCTTCTTGAAACCTGCCCCATAGAACTTGATTTCATTGAAATCTCTGGTTTCCATGGCAACAAACTTAAAAATTAATACATTAAAACAATAAAAATCTTTAGAAATCTTCATGTCTGAAACTATAAGGCCTAGGGCTACCCAATTTGGCAGGTATCTTCTGCCTTTGTCTATTAGCCCTCTATCAAATTTTTTGAAATTATAGTCCTTGGCTTAAAATTTGCCCCATCCTGGGGATCACAATTTTGAGGGCTTATACAGCGACATTATGTTAATAGTGATTAAGAGAAATAACTCATTGTAAGAGATGATTTTAGTTACTATTTACCTCCCATTGTACACTATTAAAATTCAAGATTGTTGCCCTCTTTTATTCTTTCCTACTATGAGATTAAGTTTCAAGATGTTTATCCTTACCTGTATGTTTTGTGTATTTGTACATGTACATGGCTCACAATAATTCTTGCAATATTTCAAAAGTCCATTATGAAATATATCTGTTTGAAAGGGCTATAAACTAGAGTAAACAATTGAGAAATCCCACCTCCATTTTGGGCTACGGTTACATATATTTTTTGTTGTCTTTACTTATACCTCCCAAAACTCTGTTTGGGGGGTAAACAGGAGTCAGCTTGTCGGTCGATCCGTCGGTCGGTCGGTCTGTAGCTTTTTGTCCGCTCTATTTCTCATAAACTACTGGACGAATTTTATTCAAACTTCACAGGTAAACTCAGTATCAAGCAGAGATGTGCATATGAAATGTTGGTTATGGTTCATTGATTTTTCACTGAGTTATGGCCCTTTCATGAAATTTCTTGTTCGCTCTTTTTCTCGTCAACTATGGGACAGATTTGGTTCAAACTACACAAATAGACTCAGTATAAAGCAGAGATGTGCATATCCTATTTTGGTTATGGTTTATTTAGGTTTTATGGCCCTTTGATGATTCTGGACAAATTTCTTTTTCATATTTGAATTTTGTCCGGAGCATATCTCCAAAACCATACTAGGTAGGGTTATGAAATTTCATGGGTGGATAGATCTCATCGAGGGGGAGTTCAGTGCACAGGAATCATAACTCTTGCTAGCTCAATTTTTGTGTTATTGCCCTTTGTTCTTTTTTTTTATACTTGAATTTTGTCCGGAGCATATCTCCAAAACTATACTAGCTAGGGTTATGAAATTTCATGGGTGGATAGATCTCACCAAGGGGGGGTGCAGTGCACAGGAATTATAACTCTTGCTTGCTTAATTTTTGAGTTATTGCCCTTTGTCATTTTTAATACTTGAATTTGGTCCGGAGCGTATCTCCAAAACTATACTAGCTAGGGTTATGAAATTTCATGGGTGGATAGATTTCACCAAGGGGGAGTGCAGTGCACAGGAATCATAACTCCTGCTTGCTTAATTTTTGAGTTATTGCCCTTTGTCGTTTTTAATACTTGAATTTGGTCCGGTGAATATCTCCAAAACTATACTAGCTAGGGTTATGAAATTTCATGGGTGGATAGATCTCATCAAGGGGGAGTGCAGTGCATAGGAATCATAACTCCTGCTCCCTTAATTTTTGAGTTATTGCCCTTTGTTGTTTTTCATACTTGAATTTTGTCCGGAGCATATCTCCAAAACTATACTATCTAGGGTTATGAAATTTCATGGATGGATAGATCTCATCAAGGGGGAGTACAGGATTCATAACTCTTGCTCACTTAATTTTTGAGTTATTGCCCTTTGTCGTTTTTAATACTTGAATTTGGTCCGGTGAATATCTCCAAAACTATACTAGCTAGGGTTATGAAATTGCATGGGTGGATAGATCTCATCAAGGGGGAGTGCAGTGCATAGGAATCATAACTCCTGCTCCCTTAATTTTTGAGTTATTGCCCTTTGTTGTTTTTCATACTTGAATTTTGTCCGGAGCATATCTCCAAAACTATACTATCTAGGGTTATGAAATTTCATGGATGGATAGATCTCATCAAGGGGGAGTACAGGATTCATAACTCTTGCTCACTTAATTTTTGAGTTATTGCCCTTTGTCGTTTTTCATACTTGAATTTGGTCCGGTGCATGCCCCAGCTTAACAACTTGGGGTAAGACGGGCGTATCTTGCAACAATTTGCCTCTCATGTTCAACTCTTACTTTTGTACTCAACCATTCTGCATTCTGTGACAAAGACCTGTTTGGTGGCAAGGAGCTGGTGGGGGGTATGATCACGTTGAGTGATAGCTCTAGAAGGTTTTTATTTTAATCAGTGTAAAAATTGGTCATGTGGCAAAAATAGACATTTGATACTTAAATACAAGTGAAAACATTGTATCCATCATATTTTGGCAAGCCCTGTTGCATTCTGACAACTCCTGATTTGAATTAAGTGAAAATGAAATATCACATAAAATTAAATCTGTTAATGATTATTCTTGTTTAGAGAAAGAAGAAAGGATCATCCTATGAGAAAGAAATCAATGCAGCAAAAAGAAATGCAATAAAAGCCTTGAGTTACCCACTTCAGGTATATTTTTGACTATCCAGTTACATTCAATTTATATCTCATCTTTTAGATAAAAAAAAACCCTTACATCTTTATATACAAACCTACAGCTGTGATAGAGTCTGTCACTCTAAAACTGTCTTTTTAACACTGTGATGTATAATGTTTGGAAAGAATTATAAACTACAGTATAAGATTGAAACAAAGTTATGAATCTTAATGCAATTTTCTTTATGCTTTCATTAATTATAGTCATAAAAAATAGCCTCATTATAATTATGATTCTACTGTAAATATCAAAGCAGCTGTTTAAAAGTATGGAAAATATTTCAGCGGTGACAGTCTGTTATTGTGTGTTCGGGCCATGTGTTAGTCGCTGGAGAAAAATATTTTAATATCAGGCAAAAAGTAAGCAAAATACAAGGCTACCCGACAGGTTTTAATCTAGTTTTGAAATTAATTTCTCTGTCGGCGGCCAACATTCCATACTTTTAAATGGTATGATATAAATTGAAATTCTTTATTTCCCCTCAAAATGAATGTTGTCAGGGGTATACTGGAATCTTATATTGTCTATCTGTGTGTCCGTCTGCGTACGAAATACTTGTAATTTTGTGTGACAATTGTATTTTAACTTTGTACATATATTGATGATATATTGAAGGTTTACGAGATGCAATTTTCCTGGTTGAGGAATTATCTCCCTTTGAACTTGACACATTATTTTTTTTAACAGCCACCTGTCTATAAAATACTGGTAATTTTGTATTGCAAACTCCTCCTACATTTTCCCTTCAATTGTTTTGAAACTTTGCACATATATTGATCATAATTTATAATGAAGAGTTGCAAAGTGTCAACTCCTCCTGGTTTAGGATTTATCTCCCCTTGAACTTGACACTTTTTTTTCCTTGACATCCGTCTATAAAATACTTGTAACTTTGTGTTGCAAACTCCTCCTACAGTTTTCCTCCAATTGTATTTAAACTTACTGGTAATTTTGTGTCGTAATTGTGTCCATCAGTTTGTCTGTCAGTGTTTCTGTGTGTCTGTCTGTGGACCACATACTAGTAATTTTGTGTGGTGAACTCCGCCTACAGTTTTGCTGCTATTGTATTGAAAGTGTTAATAAATTGATATATGTGATAAATTTGTATATTGAAGTTGTGCAAGAAGCAGTTTTCAATCATGTACTCCCTATGATTCCAGGGTAATCAACTTAAACTTAGATTTTTTTTTGTTAAATTGCAGGTTTCTATCAAAGTGCTGGCGGGAATATTAAATCAGATTAAGTGACAGCCCTAGTTTAAATACCCGCAATGTTTACATTTGGCCTTTATTGTTTCTTTAAAATTTCACATTTTTTACGGTGATCTTGGATGCTATATATGTTTTCTTTTTTCCAGGAAAGGATAAAGATTTTTGGGTTTGCTTCAAGGTATAAAGGACATTGGGGACCTACAGAGGACTCAACTGGTAAATAATCTTATACACATTACCAAATAACAAAATTGTAGGCCTGTTGAACTTTTGCAAACAGCACATTTAATGTGACACAGATGATAAACAGGATAAAAAAACATTGCAGGAAGAGTAAAAAATGCTGGTTACTGGCATTTTCTCCTATTCCAATAGTGTTTTCGAAAGGTTTCTCCAGTCATGTTTATAATTCAAAGATATATTTGATGATATTGAAAGTAGGTCATTGGTCATTGCATAATTCTTTTGTACTGGTGAAGTAGTCAAGTGTTCATTATAACAGACTGTTACTAATAATATAAGAATTTTTTTTTAAGATTGCAACATTATGATTTTGTAATAATCATAAAATAGTAAAGTTTTGTTATATTGTATTCGTATCAGCAAAGGTGACACAAAACAAATCTAGAAACTCCAAGAAACAAAAGACTCAAGGTAAAGAAGAGACCATTGATGACAGCACCATGGATGATGTTTTGGGTAATACAGAGGCACTGTTGTCTAATGTAGAGGAAATGTTAGATTCCTTAGACAGTGACCTAGATGATTCTGCAGACGGTAAAAATACTGTTCATTTTTATACCCCAGAATGGTCGTATCATGTTATGGCCCTGTTCGTCCATCGGTCCGTCCTTCTATCTGTACACCCGCCTGTCCCTCCGTCCGTTTGTTCGTCTGTCTGTTCTTGAGCAATTCTTGTTTTCCCAACTTCTCCTACAGTTTCTATTGGAATAATTTGAAACTTTTGAAACTTTTATAATTCAAAGATATATTTGATGATATTGAAAGTTGGTCAGTGGTGATTGCATAACTGTACTGTATTGGTGAACTAGTCAAGTGTTCATTATAACAGACAGTTATTGATAATATAAGAAAAGTTTTAGATAACTTTGTAAGGCCTGAATCGTACACTGATCAATTTAGTTTTTGGTACAGTATATGGGTAAATTGTGGCCCTTTGTAAGAATGTAGACTCTCTATAAAAACAAAATAGCATGCATAGAGTCCCTGGTAGAACTGAATAATTTTTTTCCCTGAAAGATCATGTAATAACAAGATAAAAGAGATTTTTCCAACGATCTCTGCATTCAATGGTGCGCAAATGTTTTTCACAAGTAGATGATTTTGCCAAGAAGTTTTAGATGAGATGAATTGGCCAAGATGTTTTGTGCCAGCCAAAATTTAAAAGGTAGGACATTTTGGCCAAACAAATATTGTGGCTTATTAAATTGTCAAAATCTGTTGTTTATTCACTTGTGTTGGATCAATGCATGCTCTTTTCGTTGTTATTTCATTGAAAATGCAACATGTGGACATATATGTGTTAGTGTGGTTTATTAGCGGATTCTTAAATTTGTTGATCAGTCTCAATTTCTTGTTTTCCTAGTTGCCTATGTAGACATATTCCTTTTTTATTACTTTTCAGATTCAGATTTTAGCATTGATGAATTGATATGTGTAGAAAGAAAGAAGAGGAAATCTAGACATGAAAAAGGTTCGCGTAATTTACAATTTAAGCTCCACTGGCTGAAGTTCAGCAAATTTATGTAACAGGCCAGTGTTTGTTGTGTGTCAGCCCACTGTCCTTGGATGTGTGCATTCTACCTGTCTGTACCATTGTTGACTTTTGTTTCAAACTTTTCTCTGAAACTACTCATCTAATTTGGCTTCGTAGAAATTATCCTTCCAAAGTCCTATTCAGAACTCTGTCATAAAAGTTGATTCCAACAGAAACTTTGGTTGCCATAGGGACAGATCTAAATATTTTGCTAACCTTTAAAATTATCTTTTCCAAAACCGCAAGGCCTAGGGCTACTAATTTGGCAAATAGTTTTGTGTAATAGGCATCTTATACCTAACCATACTGCTGATAAATTTGATGTTTTGCTTTATCTAGTGGACTTAACTAAAATTTTTCAAGTCATCAAAGAGTACAGAACATGGCATGGTAAGCATAAAACAAATTACACAAAGTATTGAAAAAAAAAAAAATTGTTATGCACTCCAATACCAAGGATAACACACACAAAAAAATTCTCTTATTTCCATTGCTTTACATTTGCCTAGATAATGAAAACTTTAAAAATCTTGTTGTTCCTGACTATAAGGCTTAGGACTTCTACATATGGTATTTAGCTTCATCTAGTAGAGCTCTACCACTAGTTGAAGCTCTGTTGTCAACATTGGCCCTTCCAAAGGGGTCAGAAGTTCTACACAGGCTTACAGATTGAAAATTTATAAATAATCTCTTTCCTGAGTGTACGGTCTAAGTCTACCAAAGTTTCCACAAAACTTCATCAAGCAAACTATTAGCAAGATTATTAAAGCTGTAGCCCTGGCGTTAACATGTTTATAGAATGATAGATGAGGTAGGTACATGTATTTGAAATGTACCTTTAACCCATTACCACACAATCCCTACTTTTGATGACCCTGAGAAAGATGCCTTTCTCCTTTTCCCACAATGTTTTCAACCCTTCACAAATATTTTCATTCACTTTTATTTTGTTATCAGCAAATGCTTTCGACTTGAACAAGCCTAAATGTTTTTCGTTTGGTAATGAGTTAACTCTTTACCAAATGACAAACTTTTGGAGTGTGCAAAATTGGGGGTAAATGTATACAACAAATAAAATGGTGCTAAAATGGTGTCTTTGATAGGTTAGAAAATATTTTGGGAAAAGAATTTTTCTCCTTTTCCACAGTATGTTCAAATGCTTTCCCCCACAGACGCATAGGGTTGTGTGGTAAAGAGTGAAGGCATATCTTGGGATGCCTTGCAGGATTGTCTTCACTTAAAATTACATTGAACTGGAGTACTTTCATTGTTTTCACCATATAAGCAATAAGAGCTATTGTTACACCATTTTCTGAAAAAGATGTTCAAATTTGTGAGAATTAAAAGTAAAGTGATCACTAAAGCTGATAGGTCATCCACGCAAAAGAGTTTTGAATGGCTCTGACAATTTAGAACCAAACATGATTTCAAAAAAAAAAAAAGTTAAATTTATAAACTATTTGTATATATCCAGATACCTTAACTGATAAGGAAGAGCTAACTTTGAATGATGAAGAAGAAGAAACAACACTTCCAGAGATGTCAGTGGCAATTAGCAAGGATGTTGAAAGTACAGATGAGATACTTCAAATTGATGTTATAGATATCAGTGAGGAGACAGAGAAAAAATCTAGTAATCTTGCTGTAGAGGCATCAAAAGGTACTAAACTGAATTTGGATCCTGAAATTTTTACTATGGAACTGGATGATGACAGAAATACAGACAGCATTGGAAATGTGACTGAAAGTGGAACGAAGGATTTTAAAACTGATAATCTGACAGATAAGCAAGACCAGTGTATGGTTGGTAAGGAAACTAGAGAATTGAAGCACAATAAAAAGAAACTTGAAAAAAGTATGAATAAAAAATGTTCTGAAAAACCAGAGTATGATAATAGAAATGTTACAAATGACCCGAAAACAATTAGCACTGCAAAGAAAGAAGTCCAAACTAAAAGTAAATCTGCAGACAAAACCAAACCTACTGTTGGAAAAATAAAAAAATCTTGCACAGATGACACAAAAGAACTCTCACCAGAAAATGCTACAAAACAAAGAAGCATGGATTGTGATAATGAATATGGCAAGGAAAATGTTAGTGAATCAGTTGCCTCCCCTGGAAATGACAGTGAGAATCTGGAGCTCATCAACAACAGTGGAGAAACTACTGATACTGGAAAGCTTCCGTCTGAAACAGAGAGTTTTGACAAGGATGACTGTACTGTCACTAGTCAGGATAGACTGGTTCAAGACAAGTTAGAAAAGCCTGATGAAGAAAAAGATCTCTCAGGTACAGAGGGAATCAGTCTGGATGATGAGAGTGACACAGAGTTTGACCTGGTGGAGCATTCGATGTATGATGGGACCACAGGTGCAGATAAAGTATTAGAGAGAGAAACGGCCTTGCTATCAAGGGAGACGACTCTTGCACAGCTGGATGATGAGGACAGTGATCCTTTTGATTTGATGGAAGAATGAACTCTCTTGTTTTGTCAATATTGACCTTGACAAAATGTGCTGAGATTGCCTTTTATGGTTTATTCACATACTTTACATGTTCAAAAGTACAACTTATGACACACAAATTTGGGGAACTATTTTATTCTTTTATTGTTCTAGTATTATTTAGTTTAACTCCTTACCAAACCACAAAATTTTAGACTGATCCAAATTGAAAGCACTTGCAGACCACAAAATAAACATAACTGAAAAACTGATTCTTGTTTTTTAGCAGGATAGAAAACAATGTGGGAAAAGGAGAAAATGCTGGTTTCCAGCATTTTCTCCTTTTCCCACAACGTTTTCAAAAGGCTTCTATCTCAGGGTAGTAAAAACGAGGGATTGTTTGGTAAAGGGTTAACTGTTTAGACTTATCAAATTGGAAGAATTTTTCAATGATAAAGACAGATGCAATGACAGATTTTGTCATTGAGAGGATGGAAAATATTATAGGAAATAGAGAAAAATGCTGGCTACCAGCATTTTCTCCTTTTCCAATAATTTCTTCAAAAGCTGTCTTATTTTGATTCCTGAAAACTCTGAATTGCTTGGTAAAGGATTGAATATATTGACAATATTGTTGAAAAAGTAAACAATTCCTTGAACAATAAATATCTCTTTTCCCCAAAGTATTTTTAGGGCTTTAATTTTCAGGGTTTTAATCCTATAAAGTAATGAGGGAAATATTAATTCAGTGCTGTGATAATTGAAAAGAAGATGTACACCTGTCTTCTTGGTGTTGTTGTGATTGTTTTTATATGTTGACTTACTTGTTATGTAATTTTCATTCTTGTTTACTAGTTAAATCACTTTGAAGTTACGGTCATTTTTCACATGGGATAATTTATCTTTTGTTTGATTTTAGACTTGAAAATCTTCACTTCCTTGAAAACTTTCAGAGAGAAAATACTTTTTGTTCTGTTTACCTCCAGAAAACTTTGTACACACACTTGCTTAACTCTTTACTAAACAGTAAAGTTTTAGACAGGTCCAAATTGAAAGCATTTGCAGATGATAAAATAAAAGTTACTAAAAATCTGAAATTTGTTTTGGGAAGGGAAGAAAACATTGTGGGAAATGGAGAAAATGCTGGTTTCCAGCATTTTCTCGTTTTCCCACAATGTTTTCAACAGGCTCCTTTTGCAGGGGTGTTAAATGTCAGAATTCTATGGTAAAGGGTTAAACATGAGACATACTCTGTGCAAAGGGGGTTTAATGCATCTGCAAACAGTATGGACCCAGGTCAGCCTGTGCACTCCACTGACTTCTGTCAAAACTTTTTGTCACTTGTAGATTTTATGCATTTGATGGCTGCTTAAGCCTTTACCACACAATCTAGGGTTTTAATGACCCTGAGCAGTAGGCCTTTTGAAAACACTGTGGAAATTAATTAATTATTGAGTGCATTACAATGATGCATTAAGCCCCCTTTTGACAGAGCAAGGTTTACATCTTTTACATAAACATGAAAGGCTCAAAAGAGACCCTGCCTAAAACTCTTGTATCCAAGAAAATAATTACATGTATATGACTGTACAAGTCCTGTAAGTTAGCTGGAATGATGTTGAAAGTGGCATGAAGCAGTGTTGCAGAAAGTCACTTGTTGCAGAGCAACAACTATTTTCAGTAATACGACATATCCCGATATGGCATGTCCAAATGAGTGGTACACTGGCAAAAATAAGTGGTGTCCGTGGTCGTGAGGTAGAGCATCAGCCTCGTAACCATAAGGTCCTGAGTTCGATTCCCAGGAGCGGGTGTCAACATCGGGATTTTTCATCGGCCCACTGTGACATTTGGCGCGAGTACTGGTGTAGTTCCCAGGAAGCAGAATCTCGAGAGATTAGTATAACTTGTCTGAACTTGTACTATAAGTTGTCAGAACTTGTTTCTCAATCGATGTAAAATAAATTTGTTTAAACTAAAAATAAGTTTAACTGTTTACCAAACGACGAAATTTTAGACTTGTCCAAATTGAAAGCATTTGCAGAAGACAAAATAAATATGACTAAAAAAATGAAACTTTACTGTAGAAGAGTAGAAAACATTTTGGGAAAAGGAGAAAATGCTGGTTACCAGCATTTTCTCCTTTTCCCATTATGTTTTCAGAAGGTCTCTTCCCCTGGGTTTTAAAAACCAGAGATTGTTTGGTAAAGGATTGATGTGTCTCCCAATTATACCAAGCCATGTCATCACATAATTTTGGGCCCTCAACCCTTTACCAAACAATCCCTGGTTTTTACGACCCTGAGATAGAAGCCTTTTGAAAACATTGTGGGAAAAGGAGAAAATGCTGGTAACCAGCATGTTCTCCTTTTCCCACAATGTTTTCTGCTCTTCCCAAATCAAATTTCCATTTTTCAGTCACATTTATTTTGTCGTCTGCAAATGCTTTCAATGATTTGGACCAGTTTATAAATTTATCGTTTGGTAAAGAGTTAACCCTTTCCCAAACGATAAATTTTGGACCCTTCCAAACTGAAAGAGTTTGCAGATGATAATTTTAGATTTTGAGAAAAATGGCAGAAAGTTCTCAAAAAGGGAAGAAAACACTGTGGGAAAAGGAGAAATTGCTCGTTACGAGCAATTTCTCCTTTTCCCACAGTGTTTTCAAAAGACTTTTACTGCATAAAAACCAGGGCTTTTTGGTAAACAGTTAAGTCAATTTTGTCTAACTACAAGCAGAACTCTGAATTAGCCTGGTTTTTGGACATGTGGAAAATTTACCAAAATCAAAAATGTTTGCTGGAGGTCACACTGGTGGACTGACCTTGGTTAATCCTTTTTGCAGATGCATTAACTCTTTCCATACCATCGACAACACCAAGACTTTTTATTGACAGTGTGCATGAAGATCAGATTTCACAGATTGTGTAATCTGGTCTCTGATCTACACTGTTCATTGCTTTGGTACAGACAATGACAAAACATGTCTCTTAATCTTGTAGTGGAACTGTATTCGCAGCCTTTGATAAAAAGCATTTTTTTTTTTTATTCAGTAATGAAGGAGTTAACTTTTTACCACACAGCAAAATTTTAGACCTATCCAAATTAGAAGGATTTGCAGACGACAATTTCATATTGGCTCAAATGACGCAGTTTTTGTTTGATAGGGTAAAAAAACTTTGTGGGACTTTGATGTTACTTTTTGACTGTTCTCCTCTGGGTACAGAGACAAGACAAAATCAGTTGAAAGCTCCGCACAGATTTTGTGCGCAAGTTTGAACTCTTATATTTTCCCAAACAGAGCACAAAACTAGGATTTAAACAAACCTGTGGCTTGTATATTCAATATTCCTTCATTTGAAATACAAATATTTTCAATTTAAATGCTGATCGTGAGAAAAAAATGTGCATTTCATCAATTACTCAAGTTGTTTACGTTCCAAAAAGTACAAAATGGCAGCCACACACGGTCAGTTTGTAAACATCTTGTAAACGACTTCTACAAACTCTTTATGTAATGAATGGTTTAACAATTTGTTCTTGGTCATGTTTTATTACTAAAAGTTAATTGCATTTCACTGCAATACAGATAAAACCAACGAAACAGAACGTCAGTATAGCGCTCTATATTTGCTGCCGGAAAATTTACAATGGACTTGAGACTCTGTGGTATACAGGAAATATCCAAATACGAAAAAGATCATGGGGTGTCTCAATTTATTTAGACTACATGCCTCACCAGAAAAGAGCAGGAAAAGAGTTAAGTCCAAAGCTGCATATTTTTCTAACAAATTATCCAGCTTAGCTCTAATTTCCTGTAACACTGGTGTGATGAAAGATTTTCTATCCCTTGTGGGATTTGATAACCATTTGTTAAAAGAAGATGTTGTAAAGGCTGTCAGAGTGAACAGCTGTTTGACGCTTTCCCAAACAACAAATATTACATCCCTCCAGATAGAGAGCGTCTGCAGATTACGAAGTTGAAATTTATTCAAATGAACTTAAGCTCTTTGACAAAGTTGAAAACATTATGGGAAAAGGAGAAAATGCTGGTATCCAGCATTTTCTTCTTTTCCCATGATGTTTGCTAAAGGCCTCTTCTTTTGGGTCGTTAGGACTCGGGGTTGTGTTGTACAGGGTTTACTAGAAATACCAGTGTTGATTTGATCTAGGTCTGTTCTACAACTGATAGCAAACTGATAAAAAAAGTAAACCCTCCAGTTGCTTCTTCAGATACCGACTGCTTTTGTTTTTTTAGCTCTACTGGCTGAAAGCCAGCAGAGCTTATGTCATGGCGGGGTTTCCGTCGTCCGTCCGTTCATCTGTACGTCTGTCCGTCCGTCTGTTAGTCTTTTTCTTGTTTACGCGATAAAGTCTGCATATGTTGTCAGATTTTCGTGAAACTAGCACAGATTGTTTATCTTATCAATAATTTTAACCCTATCGATTTTGAAAAAAATCCAACAAACAATATTGGAAAAGTAGCCATTTCAAGTTGAAAATTTCCAATTCTTGTTTACGCGATAAAGTCTGCATTTCTCGTCAGATTTTCATGAAACTTGCACAGTTTATTTATCTGATCAATAGCTACATCCCTATTGATTTTGAGAAAAATCCAACAAATAATATGGGAAAAGTAGCCATTTCCAGTTGAAAATTTCCAATTCTTGTTTACGCGATAAAGTCTGCATTTATTGCTAGATTTAAGTGAAACTTGCACAGTTTGTTTATCTCATCAATAGCTTCAACGCTATTGATTTCGAAAAAAATCCAACTAAAGGTATTGGAAAAGTAGCCATTTCAAGTTAAAAATTTCAAATTCTTGTTTAGCTCTTTACATGATGGCACTACATATTAGATTGGTCAAAGTTCAAAGTATTTTTGGACAACAAATTAAATGTGGCAAAAAATGCAACTTATTAACCCTTTACCACACAACAACGAATTTTAACATCCCTGAGGATGAGGCCTTTGAAAACTTTGTGGGAAAAGGAGAAAATGCTGGTAACCAGCATTTTCTCCTTTTCCCAAAAAGTTTTCTTCTCTATCAAAGAAAAATTTCATCATTTTAGCCACTATGAAATTATCGCCTACAAATGCTTTTGGTTTGGAAAGGTCTAAAATTCTGCTGTGTGGTAAAGTTATAGAAAGGATAGAAAACATTGTAAAACGAGGAATAAAATGTTAGTGTGTAGCATTTTCTTTTTTCCACAATCTTTTCAAAGGCTTTCTGTCTCGGGGCTTTTAAAACTCTGGCTTATTTAGAAAGGATTAACTGATAGAGTTTTGAATAAACCCAAAACACATTGTACAGTCTAAAGATAATAGCTCAATAATTGCTGTTTTTGTCCTTTATAATTTGGCAAACAAGGCATTGTAGATCAAACATTGGACTGCACATTTTGTGCATAGTGATCTTGATACATACTGCCTACAAAAGAAGGTTAACTCATTACTAAACGACCATATTTTCAGTTTGTCCAAATCGAAAGCATTTGAAGATGACAAAAGAAAAGTGACTGAAAATTTGAAATTTATTTTGTGAAGGGAAGAAAATATTGTGGAAATAGGAGAAAATGCTGGTTACCAGCATTTTCTCCTTTTCCCACAATGTGTTCTAAAGGCTTCTTTCTAAGGGGCGTCAAAAGTAGGGATTGTGTGGTAATGGGTTAAGTTTAGAAAGATGCTGTAAAGATAATATTTTTACATGAAACTGTCTTTACTTCCAATGAGCTCATTAGTCCCAGACAGGATTACAAGGGTCAGATGCAAAAATATCCCAGTAAGATGAGTAAAACTGATTTGAGCTTTTTAACCCATTACCACACAATACCTACTTTTGACGCCCCTGAGAAAGAGGACTTTTGAAAACACTGTGGGAAAAGGAGAAAATGCTGGTAACCAGCATTTTCTCCTTTTCCCACAGTGTTTTCTACTCTTCCCAGACAAAATTTCAATTTTTCAGTCACCTTTATTTTGTTGTCTGCAAATGCTTTCAATTTGGACCAGTCTAAAATTTTCTTGTGTGGTAATGGGTTAACTCTTTACTCCAGAACACATTTTTTATTGGACTTAACCCATTACCACACAATCTCTACTTTTGACGCCCTTGAGAAAGAAGCCTTTAGAAAACATTGTGGGAAAAGGAGAAAATGCTGGTAACCAGCATTTTCTCCTTTTCCCACAATGTTTTCTACCCTCACAAAACAAATTTCAAATTTTCAGTGACTTCAATTTCATCGTCTGCAAATGCTTTCAATTTGGACCAGTCTAAAATATTGTTATTTGGTAATGGGTTAACTCTTTACCACATGAGAAAAAATCTTAGACTGGTCCAAATTGAAAGCATTTGCAGACAACAAAATAAAGGTGACTAAAAAATTGAAATTTGGTTTGGGAAGGGTAGAAAACACTGTGTGAGAGGGAGAAAATGCTGGTTACCAGCATTTTCTCCTTTTCTCACAATGTTTTCTAAAGGCTTCTTTCTCAGGGTCGTTAAAAGTCGAGATAGTGTGGTAAAGATTGAATTGAAAACATTTGTAAATGACAAATGTTGCTAAAATCATTACTTTTTTTTGTTCTTGAAAAGGAAGAAAACAATTCAGCAAAAGGAAAATACTGCTGATTGCTAGCAGTTTCTCCTTTTCCTACAATGTTTTGAATTACCATCATCTTTCAGAGTTATTGAAGAGTGGGATTGTGTGGTAAAGGGTTGGCGTATGTGAAAGCATTGTAACCAAACGAAAATTTGTTGATGATCAGGAATATATACTTCTGCAACAATGTTTTCAAAGTGGTCTTGTGAAACTTGAAAACAATTAATTATCAGAGGTAATTGTGTTTCAAGTTGAAATTCAGCATTGTTTAACCTATTATCACACAGTCCAGACCTTTAATGACCCCGAGAAAGAAGACTTCTGAAAACATTGTAGGAAAAGGAGAAGATGCTGGTAACCAGAATCTCTGTCTTAATGATATCTCAGAAGGGTTTGAAAATGAGTCACCTCTGGTCAAAAAGTAGGTCACTTGGTCAAATCACAGAAAAACCTTGTGTACACTTTAGAGGCTTCATTTTCAGTCTGATACCAAAGAAAGTTTATGGTTATATTTGTCTTGATGATGCCTTGATCCAGTTTGAAAATGGGTAACAATGGGTAAATAAGTAGGTCACCAGGTCCAGTCGTTGAAATCAGTCGTTGAAATATCTTGGGTATGCTTTAGAATATTTGTCATAATATCTTGAAAAAAAAGATTGGAAATGGGTCATGTTTGTTTAAATGGCTCAGGTGAAGAACTTCAGGGCTGTCATGGCCCTCTTGTAATTAAACTTAATTTGCTCAAGTCATTAATTTCTTTTGCAGACAAACAATTTTAGACTTGCCCAGAGTAAACACATTTGTAGAAGACAACTTGAATATGTCTGAAATTATGATATTTGTCTATTAACCCTTTCCCAAACAAGCCCTGGTTTTTACGTGTCTGCAGTAAAAGTCTTTTGAAAAGACCGTGGGAAAAGGAGAAATTGCTCGTAACGAGCAATTTCTCCTTTTCCCACAGTGTTTTCTACCCTTTTTGAGAACTTTCAGCCATTTTCTCAAAATCTAAAACTGTTGTTTTCAAACTCTTTCAGTTTGGAAGAGTCCAAAATTTGTCGTTTGGGAAAGGGTTAAGCCAAATTTGCCCAAGTTATTAATTTCTCTAGCAGACAAATTTGTGAAAACACTGTTTACTTACATTTTCTCCTTATCCTATGATGTTTTTAAAGAACTTTTTCGTTTGTGTCAAAATAGTAAACACACATCTTCGCAAGCCAAGGTTACGATCACTACGTGGATCTTACCTTGGCTGATTGAGCCCGATTTCGAGATTCCTTCGTTGTGCCTTCTATTGGATGCTGGTTATTGTCCCCCTTTACATCATATTTCTAAAAGCTAATGAAATATCGTTTTACAAACCGCTTACGAATGAATACACATGAAGCGATAAGCAGACTCCATGTGGGTTCTCCATTTACCTTCCATTCAAAAGGTAGCGACTTTGTTCTATTATTATCAAAGGTGAAATGCAACGAGCGATTTCATTCTTTGCAGTTAGAGCTGGCTGCATCCAATGAAAAAGCGTATCGGATGAACGTAAAAATCAAGCTCGATCCGCCAAGGGTAGAGTAGCGTAGTGAATCGTCAGCCTTGGCTTGCAAAGATGGTAAACGCAGGGCTGATAAAGAGATACATTGTTTACAAGACTCTCATAATCTTATGGAACCTGTTGCATCATAATTGTTCACTTTAAAAGAGAAATGGTAAAGATTATTCAATTATGTAACCACTTAAAATAAGAACTGTTCTGCTGGTAGATTGCTCAGTACAATCTTCTGATAATTTTGTCTACAGTCTAGATTTAAGATCAGAGTGAACAGAATATGTAGTCTGATCTTACATCTAGACTGTTGGCTGTTTTGCTAGATAGTATGGCAAGAAATGTCTTGAAATTAAATATAATAGTGGTATTTTATTCATTAAAAATCACCAGTTTTTAATCATTAATGGAAGGGATTACAAATAAGGATGAAGGATGGCATGTGGAGAAACAGTGGTATCTTAGTGTAATTGAATTAAAATCGCCTGTTATGTTCTCAATATCACACAGTGTATCACTTGATGAATGCCAAGTATGCTTTTGACTTTCAATTTCAAGATGGGCTGATAGATAAGGATGAATTTTAATTTTATTAAACTCTTTACTGCACAACTCCCACTTTTATCAACCCTGGGAGAGAAGTCTTTCAAAAACATTGTGGAAAAAGTAGAAAATGCTGGTGACCAGCATTTTCTCCTTTTCCCACATTGTTTTCTTCCCTTTTAAAAACAAATTTCAATTTTTGAGTCACATTAATTCTGTCATCTATAAATTCTTCAAATTTGGACTAGTCTTAATAATTTGGTAAAGAGTTAACTTGACTTTTGCTTAATGATCTATTGATGGAATATAATTGATTATTATTGAGTAGACAGTATGTTTATGCATGATTTTTTGGTTGTCTGCAAGAGTGATAGCTGGTTAATGATACTCTGGCTGGGAGCAATGCAGCTCAAGTCAGGCTTGTATGATTGCCAGTAATGTATTGTGTTTTCTTTTGTTTGTACACAACAGTTGACCAGAATGGTTCCTGATTGCCACAGGTTTCATCTGGTCTTCGTTCATTTAATTTAGATAATTTTCCCCATTTTTCTGGTATTTTGAAGACCATGTATTGTATTTTTTGAAAATCGAACTCAATTTTTCTCAGGCAAATAAGTTTTTTGGTAGTACTTGGGTAGGTAACTGGAAATGGCATGTTAAACATTGGATGAGACCATCGATCCTGGAAATATGAATTTTTTATTGAAAATAGCTTCACTCGCTTATGCCTTCTGTTTGTGCAATGATACAAAATTGTCTACTGATCATTTGGTCCTGGGCTTTTTCATTCCAAAACCAGTTTGTCCAATGGCTTGTTCATCCTATGATTGCGCACTACTACATTTGATTGCGTATGGTTATTTACAGATCAAAATAAATGATTGTAATGTTGGAAATTAAATATTAATGACTTAACCCATTACCACACAATCCCTACTTTTGACTCCCCTGAGAAAGAAGCCTTTTGAAAACACTGGGAAAAGGAGAAAATGCTGGTAACCAGCATTTTCTCCTTTTCCCACATTGTTTCCTACCCTTCCCAGAACAAATTTCAATTTTTCAGTCACCTTTATTTTGTCGTCTGTAAATGCTTTCAATTTGGTCTAGTCCAAAAGTTTGCCGTGTGGTAAAGAGTTAAGATATTTCCAAATTATAGGTTTTAGGTACGCACTGACTTTTATTTGATTCATTCACATGGTGTTCCTCTCTATCCATCCTACTGCCAAGGGATTTTATGCCTGACTCCTCCTTATGATCGAAGGGAAACCATCAATACACAACTAATCGAAACTTTGTAATGATTACACCCCCTTCAACGAGAAAAGTATTCATTTGCCTAGTAGATTGACTTTCAAGCCAATAATAAGATAATATTTTCCTTTTCTTTCAAATTATTAATTCTGCACAATCAGTTCCTTGACAAATACCACTTCAGCGTTCTCAATGCTTTGATTCCTTAATAGGATATATAGAATCAAGACCTGTTCAAATTGATCTAAACCCATACAAGCATTCAAGAGACTACGGCTTTTAACCTATCTCTACTTTTGTTTGCCTATCAAACTGTACGACAAATATAAAAGCTTGGTGATATTGTGGTTAAAAAATGGCAAATGCAGATTTGAAAAAAAAAAGTTACTTACGATAGAGCGTTTTACTTTTTCTGTTATTTGCTTCTGTTATTCAATTCATGCAATCCAATTCATGGAATTGTTCAAGTGTATAGGTCACTGGCCAAAATACAAGCGAACCTTAGAATTGCGATCATTATACCCCCGCAAAACGAATGTTTTCGGGGGTATACTGGAATCAGTCTGTCTGTCCGTGTGTGTGTCCGTCCGTGTATCCGTCCGTGTGTCCATGTGTCCGTCTGTGTACAAAATGCTAGTAATTGCCTGTTTCTGTCAAAGGGCTGGCGGGGGAATTAAGTCACATTCAGTGACAGCTCTAGTTTGTTTGGTCAATAAAAAAGTTTATTTCAAATATGACTGTTTTGTTTTGCTATGGCTTGCAAGCATAAATCGTGGATTTGAAGTGAAATATAAACATTTTTTCATTTACTTTTTCATATCCATTTTATAGTAAACTGGTTTTTAGCTTAGCTGGCCAAACGGCAGCGGGGTTATATCGTGGCCCTAAGTCAGTCGTGCATCCATGCCCCCCACCCCCCTCCCCCTGTCTGTCTGTCAGTGTATTAACTTCTGTTTCAAACATCTTCTCTGAAACTATCCATCCAATTTTGACCGGACTTTACAGAAATGATCCTGCCATGCTCTTGTTGATATTTTTAAAAGAGTTTTTATTCCTTTATATATTCTTTTTGCCATGGCAACAAAACCGTTACTTTTTAAATCTTCTTGTGTGAACCCACAAGCCCTAGGGTCAAACTTGAACAGGTCTGCTTTGGTGTCACAATTTTTTACATGGGCTTATACAGTGTAAACTTTAAAAATGTTCTAGTTCTAAACCGTATGACCTAGAGGTACCAAATTTGGCATGTAGCTTCATCTTACAGACCTCTACCCAGTTTCTTTAACCCTTTACTCCATAGATACTCATTTCTACGCAATGCTCGTAGGAGCCTTTGGAAAACATTGTGGCAAAAGGTGAAATTGCTCGTCACGAGCAATTTCACCTTTTGCCACTATGTTTTCTATGCTATCAAAAGGTGTCATACACACATATGAAACAGCTTCATCCTTGCTGTTATTTAGGGTTAATTAGAGATACCATAGAAATGCCTTATGGGGTAAAGGGTTAAATTATTACACCCCCACAAAACGATTGTTTTCGGGGTATGCTGGAACCAGCCTGTCCGTTTCTCTGTCCGTGTGTCCCTCTTCGTACAATATACTAGTAATTGCTTGTTTCTGTCAAAGCGCTGGGGGGGGGGGGGGGGGGGTTATAAAGTCAGATTCAGTGACCGCTTTAGTTGCCCTTGGTTCAAAATTGAATCTGCTCCCAGGGGTCACAAGTTTTTACATGGTTTTTATGTAGTGAGAACTTAAAAAATCTTCTAGTTGTAAACTACAAGACCTAGGGCTACCAAATTTGGCATATAGCTTCATCTATTGGACCTCCATCAAAATTCTTCGAATAGCCCTCGAGTCAAAATTTGCCGTGTTACGGGGGTTACAAGTTTTACCTTGACTTACAAAGTGAAAACATTAAAAATCTTTTCCCTCCTTAACATAAGGCCTATGGATACCAAATTTAGCATTCAGCGGTGCCTAGTGGGCACTTCTTTGGAAGAAAGTTCAAATTTTATCCCTGGGGTCAAATATAGCCCTGCCCGGGCAGTCACAAGTTTGGAACAAAGAGCTCTTCATCTTGTGGATCACGTTTGAATTTGCTAAAAAAAAATGACATTGGGGTCAAAGTTGGCCGTGTTCTAGGGTTGTCATATTCTACATGGGCTTTATGTAGAAGAAACTTTGAAAATCTTCTTGTATATAAGCATATACAAGTAGTTAGATCTGTATTATGTGAAATAAGGCTTTAATTTAGGTACCTCTATTAGGATTAACCCATTACCACACAATCCCTACTTTTGACTCCCCTGAGAAAGAAGCCTTTAGAAAACATTGTGGGAAAAGGAGAAAATGCTGGTAACCAGCATTTTCTCCTTTTCTCACAATGTTTTCTATCCTTCACAAAAAAAAAAAAATCAAATTTTCTATCACTTTTATTTTGTCGTCTGCAAATGCTTTCGATTCGGACAAGCTTAAAATTTTGTCGTCTAGTAATGAGTTAAAGAAATAACCGCTGTTGTAAAAGGGACCCATATTATAGCCATTCTATTACCTGCGCTTTCATAGAAAAGACTTTTTAAGTCTTTTTGTTCCACTTTGTCTAGAACTGGAATGTTACGTATACATGCGCGGATCCTGATATCTTTCTCAGGGGGGAAGGAGGGGGGGGGGTCCCACCGAAAACGCACTCGTCTTATTATATGATACTTTGATTTCCGGATTTCAGTGGATGTAAGACGTTTACAAGAAAAGTCTACGTTTCCATGAGGAGGTCTCCACATTTAGAACTTTTTTTTTTCTTTAATTTATGGCTGTATTTTACATAAATGCTGTGCAATATCAAACCAGTACCATTTCACGAATCTGATAACCGCATTTTTGCCAAAATTCCAGGGGGGGTCCGGACCCCCGGTCCGCCTCCCTCTGGATCCGCCCATGCGTATATACATGTATATGGTTTAACTCTTTTACTAAACGACAAAATTTTAGACCTGCTGAAATTTTTTGAAGTAAACCTACAATTTTCTAGATTTGAAAGTAAAACACGTTCAGCGCTATAGGATGCGTCAGTGCTCTGATAGTCCTGGAGGCTGGGAGGGGGAATGTTTTAAATGTTGGATGTTTCTTAGATTTATAGCTGTGATGTCAGGATAAACTGGCTTGTAAATCTTATATCCCTTCAACTGCTGGATAGATTAACCCTTTACTCCATAGATACTCATTTCTATATATTGCTTGTAGGAGCCTTTGGAAAACATTGCGGCAAAAGGTGAAATTGCTCGTCATGAGCAATTTCACCTTTTGCCACAATGTTTTCTGTGCTATCAAAAGGTGTCATATACCCATAACAACGGCTTCATCCTTGCTGTTATTTAGGGTCAATTAGAGATACCACAGAAATGCCTTATGGGGTAAAGGGTTAACTGTTTACCAAACGACAAAATTTTAGACTGGTCCAAATTCAAAGCACCTGCAGACGACTAAATAAACTGAAATCAGAAATTGAAATTTGTTTCCACCAGGAAAGAAAACATTGTGGGAAAAGGAGAAAATGCTGGTTACCAGCATTTTCTCCTTTTCCCGCAATGTTTTAAAAAGGCTTCTATCTCGCGGTCGTAAAAAAACAGGGATTGTTTTGGGAAGAATTGATTAAACAGATATTTGGCGGCAAAGTGTTAATAAGCAATCAATATTGAGATTTCAAATTTCTTTTCGATGAGAAACATCTCTGCGTATTGCACAGTGTGCATCCAAGATCAGAATGCAGGTTCTGATCTGCCTAATCTTAAACTACACCGGCTACAAACTGAGCAGACAGTCACTTTTTTCAAGAATAGAGTTAACTCGTTACATAACGACAATATTTTAGGCTTATCCAAATCCAAAGCATTTGCTGACGACAGAATAAAAGTGACTTAAAATTTGAAACTTGTTATGTTAAGAGTAGAAAACATTGTGGGAAAAGGAGAAAATGCTGGTTACCAGCATTTTCTCCCTTTTCCCACAATGTTTTTTAAAGGCGTCTTTCTCGTGGTCGTCAAAAGTAGGGATTGTGTGGTATTGGGTTATACAGATATTTGGCAGCAAAGTGTTAATGATAAGCAATCAATATTGAGATTTCAAATTTCTTTTCGATGAGAAACGTCTCTCCGTATTGCACAGTGTGCATCCAAGATCAGAATGCTTGTTCTGATCAGTCTTATCTTAAAGTACACTGGCTGCAAACTGAGCACACCGTCACGTTTTTTCAGCAACAGAATTAATTCTGCCAAGTTTCAAAATTTTCAAACTTGTTCCAACTGAAAGCATTTGCATGCAGCAAACAGCAAATTAAATTTTGCTCAAAAGATCATTTTATCTATATAATGATAGAATACATTGTGGGAAAAAGGAGAAAATTGTGGTGTGCCAGCATTTTCTCCTTTTTCCACAGTGTTTTCAAAAGTTTTTTTTCCCCTTATGATTGTTAACCCTTTTCCAAATGACAGATTTTAGACTGTCCCAGACTCAGAGTTTGCAGATGACAATTTTGAATTTGATGAGAATGGCAGAAAGTTTTCCGATAGGCTAGAAAACACTGTGGGAGAAGGAGAAATTGCTCGTAACAAGGGTTAAAACTTACAAATTTTCAAAAGTTGTTTAACCCATTACCACACAATCCCTACTTTTGACGCCCCTGAGAAAGAAGCCTTTAGAAAACATTGTGGGAAAAGGAGAAAATGCTGGTAATCAGCATTTTCTCCTTTTCCCACAATGTTTTCTACCCTTCCCAAAACAAATTTTAAATTTTCAGTCGCTTTTATTTTGTTGTCTGAAAATGCTTTCAATTCGAAAAAGTCTAAAATTTTGTCATGTGGTAATGGGTTAATCTGAAAGCACTTACATGCAGCAAACAGCACATTAGATTATATTCAAAAGATTAATTTGTCCATATTAGTGTGCCAGTATTTTCTCCTTTTTCTACAGTGTTTTCAAAAGTTTTTTTTTCCTTATGATTGTTAAAATACGGACATTGTAAAAGGATTAAATAGGAATCGGACGGAAAGCTTAACAACAGTAGATATCCATTGAGAATTGCAAATATCTTTTAATGTTTAGAAAATGATTCATTTTCCCGCAGGGTCTCTTATAACTGGTAAAAGAACCGGGAAAAAATGCCGTACTCTTTCACGCTGTATTTTCTTTTGTCTTGATCTATCCTTGATCGACTCTGTAGAAAACGACAAAGTTTTAGACTTGTCAAATTCAAAGCCTATAAGCTGCTATGTGAGATTCACTGACCTTTTGCGGACAGTGTAGATTCAAGATCAGACTGCACAGAACGTGCAGTCTGATCTTGGATCTACAGTGTACGATACGGAGATAGTTTTCTCTTGAAAAAAAATTAGAATAGTATAATTCTATCGGCTTAACTCTTAGGCTGCTAAACGCGACTCACTAACCTTTAGCGAACAGTGTAGATCAAGATCAGACTGCACAGAACGTGCAGTCTGATCTTGGATGTACACTGTTTGATAAAGAGATATCATTCGTCAAAACATATCTTTAAAACAGCAATATTTGGGTTTGTACTATCTAATTGAAATTGTCGTTTCAGTTATTTAGCAGATAAGGGTTAAAAGTGGCATTTAATTTATTTAGCAAGACTCAGGGGGGTAAATCTTGTTCAAGTGGTGAAAATTGTGTCTAACTCTAAACTTCGAGTTTTGATGACACTGAAGAAAGGGGTTATTGAAAATTGTGTCGGAAAAAGGAGAAAACAGCGTTAGTTAACCGCATTTTCTCCTCTCACAATGTTTTCTACCGGATCAGATTTGAACCTAATCCGACTTTGTAGTCTACAGTTACCTTGGAACAGTCACAAACCAGCATTTTCTCCTTTTCCCGCAATGTTTTCTACCCTTCACAACACAAATTTTAAAATTTCAGTCACTTTTACTTGTGTTGTCTACAAAATTATTTCGATTTGGACAAGCCTGAAATATTGTCGTTTGGTAATGAGTTAATACATGTACTTTCAATTGTCGTCTGCTGCAAGTGGTTTAAAGCAGACGAACGCTTTCTGAATGTAAAATGAGACGACAGCCCACATAAGCTTCCCCGTCTAGGAGCTGCCATTCGTCTTGATAACATAATAAAAACGCCAAGAATTGCAGAAAAGTTATTTCTATCCTGAAGGACTTTGATGGTTTTAGCAAACGTCTGGCCACGAATCGCGTCTGCTCTTTCGATTTTCCCCCAAGATAAAAGGCAAACACAGCCGTTATAAAAAAACATATTTAGGAGTAATTTTTGTCTTTGTCTAGCAAACGATGCCATGTTTCAGTGACCCTGAAGAAGAAGCCTTCAGAAAACATAGCTGTTAAGTGGGAAAGTAGCCAGCGGCTTTGGAAAGCGGTTGTGTGTAGAATTGGTACATTAAACCCAGGAAAGCATAGATAGGTGATCAGGATGCTGCGATATATCCGAAATAATGTTGGAAACTGTGGTCTACAATACAAGCAAACAAAGAACTAAACATTTTTTTTTTAAATATTTTTTTCCTTTGTATGGTTTAAAGAATGTTTTGTTACTTCAAGTACCTATATTACTTCAATATTTTTGCATTTACAAAACTCCAAACTGATTCAACCCGTGAACTGGCCACCGTTGTATACCGTGTATTACCTATACACGTCGTAGTATCAGGGGCGGTAACCAGTCTAATTCAACCCGGTGCCGATCCTTACACCACAGGCCTCTGATACCCCTTTGGTCTATCACGGGATGACGAAATTTTCATTATCAAAAACCGTTAGTAAAAATAGCACAATGGCGACTCCGTCTATCTCGTATATAGTAAGATACTATATATGACATAGACATCCTTGATAACCCAGTTTCAATACATTCTATAATCGATGTGATGCATGGAGAGTAACGTAATTCCTGGGTTCCGAGAAGGAACAACGAGGGAGTCGATAGCGTCTTATTATATACATGATAGAGGAAGTCGCCGATGTGCTATTTATAGTAACGGTTTTAATAAATTTTTGAATAAATTCTGTGATATACAGGCGATGCCCCAATGTGTTTTAAAGGTGGCCCTTCAGATTTTGGGACGAGAATTTTACAAAAGTGCAAAAAAATCATCCTTATACTCCCAAAGCCTTTTAATTTGCGTTCATAAAACCCTAGTAGTCGAAAACCACCCAATAACACGAGAAATTAGAGATTTATTACGGACCAGGTTGACACCAACGGGAGACACGTTCTATTTTTAGATTATCAATTCTCTCATTTAAATTAAAAAAAACACAGACGAAGTTTCAAACATCCATCAAAAGAAGACTTTATGGAAAATAATTATTACATGTTTGTTATGTAATGGAATTTAAGCGTTATTAGTCACGTGCAAGTCACTTGACATTCCCACAATGCTTTATTGATTTTTGGCGTGAAATCTAAAAATAGCTTAAGAGGCTACGTAGCCTTTTAAGGGAATACCATCAAAAAAAAATTTTTTGTAATTTTATGATTCATAATTATTGATGATTTGTATTGTTTTTTTCATATAGATTTCAATGATATATATAATTTTTAATTTGGTGTGATGTTAAAATTCTAAATATCCACCTTTAAGTGTTCGATGATCGATCAAAGAAAATTTTAGTGCTCCGTTATAGACCAGTGGGGCTTGAACGGCATGTACTTATAGCAAACAATCATGTGTGTTAACGACATCATAGGAATGAGATTTTTTTAAAACTTTGTGCGAAAAGGAACGGATAAATGATGGCAACCAGCATTTTCTCCTTGTTCCAAAAATGGTTCCCATCATATCACAAAGCAAAATCATTCGAGTCGCGTTGAATTTTTTCGATTTATAAATGATCGCAATATGGACGAGCTTTCCTACATACTTATTTTAGATTCTTTAAAATTCAAACATATACAGAGAACCGTGCAAATTTTAAATGGGTTCATATCAGTTGAGGTTCTCTTACAGCGTAAAAAGCATTGTGTGAAGAGGAGAAAATGCTGGTAACCAGCATTTTCTCGGTCTTCCCACAATGCTTTCAAAAGACTTATAGTACAGGTTCTCCAGAACTCGGAGTTTTGTGGTAAAGGATTGAACGTTTAATTGTCGTTTGGTAAGAAGTTTGGCAGAGTGTTTATTATCTTTATTATGATGCAAAGATAATTGATCACTCGAGACGCTCTTAAACACATGTATTAATAATAATAGACAATTTCTGTGTGCTGTTCAACCGATGGCAAAACTCTTAGATTCACCCGAGTTTTGAAGGATGTGCAGACGACATGCTTTATGTTATTCAAATACACTAATTCGTCCAAAAGAAAAAGAGTTAATCCATTACTACACAATCCCTACTTTTGACGCCCCTGAGAAAGAAGCCTTTTGAAAACACTGTGGGAAAAGGTGAAAAAGCTGGTAACCAGCATTTTCTCCTTTTCCCACAGTGTTTTCTACCCTTCCCAGAACAGATTTCAATTTTTCATTTACCCTTATTTTGTCGTCTGCAAATGCTTTCAATGTGGACCAGTCCAAAATTTTCTCGTGTGGTAAAGAGTTAAACGTTGTAATAATAATTACAAACATTTTTTTGTTAATGCGCATTATTCTTTCTTCACAGAAGTGTTTTATACAAAAATCATTGTAAGGTATTTATCCCTTCCTCCACAGGGATGGCTCTTGACGATTCGGCATTGCTGTGGTTTTCTAGCTTTACTGGCCGAAAGCCAGCAGGGCTTATGCCATGGTTTTCGTCGTCCGTCCGTCCGTTTGTCCTGTAGTCTTTTTCTTGCTTACGATGTGAAGTCTTCATCAGATTTTCATGAAACTTGCAGCCTTTTTTTTTGAATTACCAAAAGCTTGGACTCTACCAATTAAAAAAAAAAAACTGGCATTCGATTACGGAAAAGTAGTCATTTTAAGTTGAAAATTAGCCTATCTTGTTTTCTTGTTTTGCTGTAAAAAGTTTGTATATTAATGGATTAGAAGCTAATATTTTCATTTCAGATTATTGGAAAAAATTATAGCACTAATGTCCCCCCCCCCTTTTTTTTTTACCTATTCTACTGCGGCCTCTTTTGAAGCTGGATACTTTTTCTATTAGGTTCAATTAAGAGTAACATGTGATATCACTTTACACAGTTTATGCAAATAGATTCAAATAGATTTTTCATTTACGGGTCAAAAGTCCTTTGCACGGCGTTTCGTGTCAGAATGTATTTATTATAACAATCGAAACAAAGAGAAAGATTTGCCAATCAGTCACGTCTTTTAACTCTTTACCAAACGACAAAATTTTAGACTGGTTCAAATTGAAAGCATTTGCAGACGACAAAATAAAAGCGACTGAAAATTCGAGATTTGTTCTGTGAAGGGTATAAAACATTGTGGGAAAAGGAAAAAATGCTGGTTACCAGCATTTTCTCCTTTTCCCACAATGTTTTCTAAAGGCTTCTTTCTTAGGGACGTCAAAAGTAGGGGTTGTGTGGTAATGGGTTAACTCTTTACCAAACGACAAAATTTTAGACTGGTTCAAATTGAAAGCATTTGCAGACGACAAAATAAAAGCCACTGAAAATTCGAAATTTTGTTGGTGAAGTCACAAACGAATTTAAATATTCATATGCAAGTAAGTGCCTCTTAGGCAGTCCATTTTTAGCTCCACTGGCCGAAGGCCAGCGGGCTTATGTCATGGCCCGGTGTCCGTCGTGCGTCCGTCCGTCTGTGCGTGCGTGCGTGCGTTAACTTTTATTTCAAACATCTTCTTCTCTGAAACTACCCATCCAATTTTGATGAAACTTCACAGAAATGATCCTGCTATGGTCCTCTTCAGAATTCCTTGAAAGAATTTTATTCCTTAAAAAACTCTGGTTGCCATGGCAACAAAACTGAAAAATATTGATTTTTTTAAAAAATCTTCTTCTCTAAACCATAAGGCCTAGGGCTACCAAATTTGGCATGTAGCTTTATCTAGTGGACCTCTACCAAGTTCCTTCAAATATTAGCCCTGGGGTCAAAATTGGCCCCACCCCGGGGGTCACAAGTTTTATATGGGCTTATTTAGGAAAAACTTTAAAATCCTTCTGGTACCTAGCCATAGGGCCTAGGGCTACCAAATTTGGCATGTAGCTTTATCTAGTAGACCTCTACCCAGAGTGCCCAAATGATAGCCCAGAGGTCAAATTTGGCCCGGCCCCGGGGGTCACAAGTTTTATATGGGCTTATATAGTGAAAACTTTAAAAATCTTTTCGTACCAAGCCATAAGGCCTAGGGCTACTCAATTTTGCATCTAGCTTTATCAAGTGGTTGTCTACCAAAGGTGCCCAAATTGTAGCCCTGGGGTCAAATTTGGCCCCGTCCTGGGGGTCACAAGTTTAACATGGGCTCATATTGGGAATTTTTTAAAAATCTACTTGTACCTAGCTATAAGGCCTAGGGCTACCAAATTTTGCATCTAGCTTTATCTAGTGGGCCTCTACCAGGAGGGCCCAAATTATAGCCTTAGGGTCAAGTTTGTCCCCACACCAGGGGTCACAAGTTTTACATGGGCTTTTGTGATGACTTTCTAAGTCATCTTGTTACTAACCATAATAAAGACTGGGACCACTAAATTTAGCCCTGTCTCATGGATTTTATGTTTTACAGGGCCTTTTATTGAGAAAACTTTGAAAATCTTCTTGTTTATAACCACACATTCTAGACCTGTATTATTTGGTATGGGGCTTTATCTTGTAGACCTCCACCAGGATTCAAGTAATTATAGCTTTGTGGTCAAAACTGGATTTGCCCAGGGGTCACAACTTTTTTGTTGGTTTTTATGGAAAAAAATTGTATGCCCCCAAGTTTGAAACCAGTTGGCCAAATAATGTAATGTTTGGCTTGTAGTGTTTTTACGAATTAGCCAGTGGAGCGATACAGGGCCATCATGGCCCTCTTGTTTTAAAAAAGATATAAAACTATATTTCACCGTTATTTCTCGATAAACTTCCGAAACGCATGAAATAAATGGAGGATATTTGTTTTTTTCGGTGAAAGATCGAAATTTATTTCATCGAGTGGACATGATCGGTGACCCCCCCCCCCCCTTCCCTGCATAGCAACGTTACGTCAAGCGCGAGAAATGTAAGGTATATGGCATCATATTTTTCCAATCTGGTTGTTAGGTACGTGCAATTTACCTAGGCAACAAGAACGTGAAAATCGGTCTTTTCACTGGTGGTACCAGTGTAATATCGAAAAATATTTTCACTGCTATTTCTCGATATCCTACCGGAAAGCATGAAATAAAAGATGTTTCATATCCATGAAAATCTCTGAAAATTAGCTTTGCACAACGAAAGCCTATGTTGTCAGAAAATAGCCTGAAGCTGATATTTATGTTTATCAAATCCGACGTTGAATCGAGATATTATTTCATTAGTTCATAAAATTCAGCAGTTCCGCTGTTCATTAAAGGCGTACCCATTGAAGATTAAATACAATAAACAGTTTATGTCGTTCTTTTATGTTATCACAAACTGTTTATAGTTTATTGGATATATGCGCTTTTTTTTTTCTAATTAGACTTTAGTATAATTCATTTACATGTTATATTTCTCAGTCCAATTTGATGATAAATTCTGTGGATTCTAAGGAGTATAGCTGGGCCGTTTTTGAGCCCACAAAAATGTGGAAAGGGGTTGGGACAGGGGGAGTGGAGCGAATCCCACCGAAAAGAAAACGAATTCGGGCGTTCTGTTTGGCTTGCAACACTTGCGAAAAGGGGCATTCGGGCATTTGCGTAAAGTGTCATCCGCGCAGGCTAATCCGAAACAACACTTTCCGTTTTTATGTAATTTTCTGCTTTGCACAAATCTACTGTAGCACAAAATCTAATGTAGTCGTAAAGTGCAGGCTGATCCGAGACGACACTTTACGCAAATGTTTGAATGCTGCTTTTCGCATGTTGCAAATCATATTGTTCGGAAAACACATTTTTATCGCCGATATAAGTACACCCACCTTCCTCTGCGCATAAAATTGAACTCGACTGTTGTTATGGAACTCCCTAACTGTCTTCTATGATAATTTTTTTTTATATATTGACAATATCACTAAACATAAATGTATATCAGTGTTACATAATTCGGCATAATTTCATCATATAAGACAGTTAGGGCGTTCTACCAAGAGGGCCCAAATTATAATCCTGGGGTCAAGTTTGCCCCCACCCCTAGGCGTCACAAGTTTTACATGGGCTTTTATAGTGAAAACTTAATAAATCTTCTTGTGACTAACCATAAAACCTAGGGCTAACGTGTTTCATGGTTCTCATGTTTTACATGGGCATTATTGAGAAAACTTGTTTAACAGGGCCTTTTATTGACCAAACTTTGAAAATCTTCTTATTTATAACCACACATTCTAGACCTGTTTTATTTGGTATGGGGCTGTATCTTGTGGACCTTTACCAGGATTCAAGCAATTGTAGCTTTGTGGCCAAAAATGGCTTTACCCTGGGGTCATATCTTTCTTGTAGGATTTTATATAGGGACATTTTGTATATCTTCTAGTTTAACCCTTTCCCAAAACAATCCCTGGTTTTTACGGGTCTAGAATAGTAGCCTTTTGAAAACATTGTGGGAAAAGGAGAAAATGCTGGTAACCAGCATTTTCTCCTTTTCCCAAAATGTTTTCTACCCTATCATAGACAGAAATCATCTTTTTAGCAAGAGTTGAACTATCGTCTGCAAATGCTTTCAATTTGGTCTAGTCCGAAAGTTTGTCGTTTGGGAAAGGGTTAAAACCAGTTGGCCAAGTATTGTAATGTTTGGCTTGTCGAGTTTTGACTTATCAGCCAGTGGAGCGATACAGGGCCATCATGGCCCTCTTGCTGTTGTTTCTTGTCGAACAAATGAAACCTTCATACAACGTTAGTATTGTCAAGGTTAAGAATAGTAAAACACGGCAATTAGTGGATTTCAGAAGACCCTCACAATCAGTAGCCAGATTACGCAGTAGGGGCCTGATAATCTTACGCGGTCCACTTGGTCACATGTCGTAAGACTTTGTACATCATTAGCCATCAGAAACGGACTACTTTAACACTTTCTGAGGTTTAGAGGAACACTGGGGCCCTTGCAATTGACATAGATTAAGATCAGACTGCACAGAACGTGCAGTCTGATCTTTTATCAATGCCGTTAGCCTTTTTTTTTACCAGTCCAGCATATAGGATAGGAAAAAATCTTGCATTTCAGTGAGTTGTTCTTTTTTTCACCCGTCGAAAGAAGTCCAATATACATACTTGATGCTTAACCCTTTACCCAACAATCCTTGGTTTTTACGTCCCTGAGATAGAAGCCCTTTGGAAACATTGTGGTAAAAGGAGAAAATGCTGGTTGCCAGCATTTTCTCCTTTTCCCACAATGTTTTATACCTTGCTGGAAACAAATTTAAATTTTTGATTTAAGTTTTTTTTGTGGTCTGCAAGTGCTTTCAATTTGGACCAGTCTAAAATTTTGCCGTTTGGTAAAGGGTTAAGTTAAACTCAAAAAAATCTTTTGGGGATATTTTTAGATCTACCTAAAATTGAAACAAAATTCACGAAGAAAAAGCATTTATAAGTAAGAAAGAGATAAGAACCCCGCCGTTTCTAACTCTTCAAAAGAACACAAAATTTAAGTCTGGTCCATTTTAAACGAATTTGCAGACAACAATATTTTAGGCTTGTCCAAATCGAAAGCATCTGCAGACAACAAGTTAAAGTGACTGAAAATTTGAAATTTGTTTTGTGAAGAGAAGAAAACATTGTGGGAAAAGGAGAAATTGCTGGTAACCAGCATTTTCTCCTTTTCCCACTATGTTTGCTAAAGGCTGCTTTCTCAGGGTCGTAAAAAGTTGGGATTGTGGTAATGGGTTAAACGAATTTGCAGACGACAAATTATATGAGGTTCACAGGACTGAATCTGTCTTTTAGAGAGAAGAAAACATCGTTGGTAAAGGAGAAAAAATGCTAGCATTTTCTCCCTTTCCCGATATGATTTCAAAAAGTGTTCTTTCCAAGGGTCGTCCATACTCGGAATCGTTTGGTAAAACGTTGATCCCGTATGAAAAACACTGTTGGGAAAAGAACTTCCGCTTTTGTAAAAAGCAGCTGCTCCTTTTCCAACAATGCTGAATGCACAGGGCGAAAATCGTCAGTTTTCCATAGCAATGAGAGTCTTACTTTATCTCTCGACCCATACCTGTACGGTATTCGTAAATTAGCCCGTCGTTATCTAGCTTACCCTTGGTCTTGGTGAATCACCAGGTCAGGGCAAACATTCTCTAACATTTTGAACTGTGCTCTGTGAAATTGAAGATTAATGAGTCTGCGAAAACGTTTCGACCCAGGTCAGCCTGCGCAATCCGCGCAGGCTGACCTGGGCCGAAACCTTTTCGCCATTGGCCAATTTTTCTGTATGCCAAAGGGCCATGCTACCCCATGATCCGGTTGGTTAGTTGTCAAGATGGTTTTTATGGATCTATGATTTGTATTATAATAATTTGCTGGGTGTACTACATCTCGAAGATGCTTTAAGTCCCCTTTTGTCAGAGCATGTGTCATTTGTAAAATTGCATTTTTTAGTCTTACTCCAAATTTTGAACGTGACCCAATTCCTGATTAGCTAAAACTAACCATTTTGCTCTATCGTTTAGCCAGTATATGAAGTTAAGTTATGTCTGCCTTGAAATTTGGAATGTTCTTGAGAATTGGACGAAGACAGTTATCTTAGTTTTAATTCCACGAATTTTCAAAACTTGAATGTAACACATTTTTTATTGGCTGATCGAAATGGCACAGTCAATCAGAAGTTGCGTTACTTTCAAAATCTATAATCTGGGAACGAATGAATTAAAGAACAGTTGGTGAAAACAGGTAGAGCAACGTCGGGTATTGTCGACCGTCGGCAGTTATCGTCAATTCTTTATTTTGTCCTTTAATTCCTTGAAAGATGAACAAATTTCATTTTTATGATGTAAAATATGACATCAATATTTTATCTAATCACAGTGCCGGAAGTAAACAGTACTCTGTAAGTCACAAAGAATCAGTAAAATTTTACGGTGATAAAATTTCCCAACGTTAACGTCTACGATAAGGAGTGTGGTGGTTTTTGTCAGCGTGAAGGGCGTACTGAAACGTGCTGGATAGCTTGAAATCAAACTTAAATACGAGTATCAGATATAAAATAGTCTTCACATCACAAAATTGAGCGTATTTTGCTCACCATAAAGCAGCTTATTCATGTGTCGATGACTGGCGATGCTAATTTGTGTGATCGGCAATTATCGACAGATTAAGACATGAATAAAAGAAATAAGAATTAATATGTTTTATGTAACCACAATTCATTTTTATCTTTCGGGTTACAGCTATGTCCAGACAAATTTTGGCTTAAAAACTCCAAAAAGAGGTCAATACTCGTCAAATAACATGTCATAGGCCATAGAAATGGTGCGCAGCTCTAACTTGGTGCAATGTCCAGACATCTTAGTCCATGATATTACCATTGTGTACCTGTTGGGCCTTCTTTTGCGGTTGTACTTATGTTATGCATCAAGTTTTGCTTTAATTGCGTTATATTAGATCTAATTCGACGACGAGTAATGAATAAAACCCATAATGATGAGTAAAAAGAGGATTTTGATGTTAAATTCTTGAAAATTAAATACAATGTCGATAATAGACGACGCCTGTCGATATCACCCGACATACCCTTATGTAATGTTGGCGTTGTTTGCTACAATACGCAACTTTACAGCATTATATTCTACGTGTAGATCAGTAGAGTATCCGCAAAATAAACCACTGATAACTTCAGTTTGTATTTAATGCGGGTATTATCGACACCACACTTTCCGATCTCTTAAACTGTCGATAATACCCGCCGTTGCTCTACTGGGTCCCTTATAACTCTTACCCTCAAGAATTTTCCAAATTTGAAAATAACGCAACTTTTGATTGGCTTTTGATTGGCTAAACCATAAATTTTGGTTTAACCAATTAGAATTTATCATACGTGCATTTAAATTTAAGTGCATTCAAATCAGAATTTATGATACGTACATTCAAATTTTAAAATCTTAGTTTAAGATCGTCTTTAACTTTAAGTCTGCTTAGGTCTACTTTGCAGACAGTGTAGATCAAGATCAGACTGCACAGAAGGTGCAGTCTGATCTTTGATATACACTTTCCGATAAGGAAATAAGGTTAGAGTATTTCCCCCCGAAAATCGCGATTTTTAAATAGCAACATTTTGGTTTTTAAAAACTGCCGACTGTCAAAGTTTCACTTAAGTTTCTTAGCAGATTGAGAGTCAAGAAAGGTTGATAAATACGATAGTTTAATATGCCTGTTTTATAACTCTATCACACGACAAAATTTCAGCTGATCCAAATTGAAAACATTAGCAGACGACAAAACTTATGTTACTCAAAAATTAAAATTTGATTTGGAAAGAATGGAAAACATTGCGGGAAAAGGAGAAAATGCTGGTTACCAGCATTTTCTCCTTTTCCCACAATGTTTTCAGAAGCTTTCTTCCTCCGAGTCGTGAAAAACCTGGGATTGTTTGGTAAAGGGTTAACTAACCTCTGTTGTTTACGACCCTGAGATAGAACCCTTTGAAAACATTGTGGAAAAAGGAGAAAATGCTGGTAACCAGCATTTTCTCCTTTTCCCACAATGTTTTCTACCCTTCACAAAATAAATTTCAAATTTTCAGTCACTTTTATTTTGTCGTCTGCAAATGCTTTCGATTTGGACAAGCCTGAAATATTGTCGTTTGGTAATGAGTTAAAAATGTGCAAAAGTATTATATCTGTATAAATCTATCTTTATCAACTGTCAAGAAAGTTTATGCCATACTGCACTAGAAGTATTACGGGTCCACTACCTTAAGCGCCTTTTTTACAGAGCGTAAGTCAGATAGTACGAGGTAGACCGCAGACGAGACTCGATAAACCTCGGATAAGCGCGTTCCGCAATCGACTATCCGTTGTCATTCGTATCGAACTGGAAATGTTTGGAGATTTCAGTACAAGGCGGGTATTTCACTTCGTCTGTGGAAAAATGGAATTTTGAAATTTTGGAGGGTTCGGAATTTTAAATAGAAATGAACCTACTATCTTTCGAATTTAAAAAAAAAAAAATGTTTTCAGTAGTGTGTGAGAAAGATTGGATAGAATGACGGATATAGGAGTAGGCAAAGATCAGACTGCACAGTTAGAGTCTGATTTTAGATTTGTGTCTGTTCGATAAGGAAAAATGGGGTTAATATGAAAGATTGGGATTTTTGCTTATGTATACATGGACTGTTCTTCGGATTTAAAATCTATTTGTGTGTTAGTGATGCAAATTATAGAATGATGGATTATAGTGTCGATTAAGATCAGACTGCACAGAAACAGTCTTAAGATCTTTCCTGTTCGATATTATTCTAACAATGGGATTTTAGATTTAAAACAAATTCGGACTTTTACTTTCCTGTTGTCCTTTGGATTGAAAATTTATTTGGGTGTTAGTGAAATATAGGATAGAATGACAGGTGTGCAGTGAAGATCAAGATAGGACTGTGTGGAATTAGTCTGATTTAAGCTCAGTACTGTTCGGTTATTTATTTTAACCCATTACCACATAATCCCTACTTTGAAGGTTCCCGAGAAAGAAGCCTTTTGAAAACATTGTGGGAAAAGGAGAAAATGCTGGTAACCAGCATTTTCTCTTTTTCCCACAATGCTTTCTATCCTATCAATGACAGGATTCTTTCCTTGAGCTAATTTTAATTTTTTCTACTGCAGATCTTTCATTTTTTTTCGAGTGCAAAAAGCTATTGTCGTTTTGTAAAGATTTAAATTCGCTGCATGCCTATGATAACGTTAGGCAGAATGTAAAAAATATTAGAGATCAAGATCAGAGTGTACAGAGAATGAATTCTGATCTTGCAGCCACTGTTTGGTATTTCGTTACACATTCTGATCGTAAAAGCCATACAATAAAATTCTTCTGTTACTGGTCAAAATTGTCGATTTTAGTCTTTAACAAGTGGCAAAATTTCGACTCTTATCCCGCTAACTAACTAAAATGAAATGTTCGGTTCGATAGAAAACACCCATTTATTTCATGCTTTCCGGTGGGATATCGAGAAATAGCAGTGAAAATATTTTTCGATCTTACACCAGTGAAAATACCGATTTTCACGTTCTTGTTGCCTAGGTAAATTGCGCGTGCCTAACAACCAGATGGGAAATATGACGTCATATACCTTACATTTCTCGCGCTTGACGTCACGTTGCTATGCGGGAGGGGTACGCCACGGGGAATGAGGAAAAAGAATTGTACTGAATTTTGATAAAGCTCCTCCCAGAAAGGGTTAAAAGCATAAAATAAATAGAATATTTGTTTTTTTCGGTGAAAGATCGAAATTTATTTCATCTCGTGAACACCATCGGTAATATTTTCACTCGTGGCTGCGCCACTCGTGAAAATATTACCGATGGTGTCCACTCGATGAAATAAATTTCGATCTTACACCGAAAAAAACAAATATCCTCTATTTATTTCATGCTTTCCGGTAGGATATCGAGAAATAGCAGTGAAAATATTTTTCGATCTTACACTGGTACCACCAATGAAAATACCGATTTTTGCGCCTAACAACCAGATAGGAAATATGACGTCATATACCTTACATTTCTCGCGCTTGACGTAACGCTGCTATGCGGGAGGGGTACGCCACGGGGAATAAGGGAAAAGAACTGTACTGAATTTTGATAAAGCTCCACCCAGAAAGGGTAAAAAGCATGAAATAAATAGAATATTTGTATTTTTCGGTGAAAGATCGAAATTTATTTCATCTCGTGAACACCATCGGTAATATTTTCACTCGTGGCTGCGCCACTCGTGAAAATATTACCGATGGTGTCCACTCGATGAAATAAATTTCGATCTTTCACCGAAAAATACAAATATCCTCTATATAATGCAATTTCAAAGTTATGTTTTTGTGGAATAATATCTCCTTATCGGACAGTGTAGATCCAAGATCAGACTGCATGTTCTGTGCAGTCTGATCTTGATCTACACTGTCCGCAAGAGGTCATTGCGTCGCGCTTAATAGCTTAAGGGTTAAACTTGTCTAAAATAAAAGCATTTGCTGACAAAAAATCAGCTGTGTCTTAAATGGTGAGAGTTTCTCGTGATAAAGTAGAAAACAACGTGGGAAAAGGAGAAATACTGGTAACTATAATGTTCTAATTTGCCCACAATGTTTAGTCTTCTTCCTCAGTGTTGTTGAAACATGGGATTTTAAGGTAAAAGGTTTACGGGGTTTTTTTTTACAGTGAAAAAGGGAGTGAACTTTAAAAGTGAAAAAAAAAATATCGCGAAGTTGTTTTAAATGTCAGGTTAAACCATTATCGCGTCAAATGGGGAATTTGAAAACATGCAATGAAATGTGAGTTTTGTCGGAAATAAATTTGCAGTTTATTGAAAAAAAAAATTTTAGATAATGGAATTAACAGGTGTGCATCGTATGCCTGATTGATAGCGGAAGTTTTCTTAAAGTTTTTTTTTCTTGTGTAAATTATTCTTGTGAGAAATTTATAATATTCGGTTACGATGCAACGGAATTATGAATTATATATACAGTTAACCCTTTCCCAAACAATCCCTGGTTTTTACGGGTCTGGAATAGTAGCCTTTTGAAACCCTAGCATAGACAGAAATCATCTTTTCAGCAAGAGTTGAATTGTTGTCTGCAAATGCTTTCAATTTGGTCTAGTCCAAAAGTTTGTCGTTTGGGAAAGGGTTAAGCCGCGTTTAAAAACGACAGCATTAAAAATAGTTTGGGCGGACAGCGTAGATCAATATCAGACTGCACAGAACGTGCAGTATGATCTTCAATCTTCGCTGTCTGCTTCTATTTGTGATCTAAAAAATGTCTCTATCTTTGTTGTAAAAATCGCATCTTAGATCTTTTTCATACGACGAAATTTTTGACTTGTTAATATTGAAATAACACAGTGTATTTAAGAAATGATATTTCTATCGTGGTTTATCGTTTAATAAACCACAGCTGTGAGTTATGTGGCTCAATAAATAATCCACGAGGGCGATAGCCGGCGTGGTTTATTCATTGCGCCTCATAACTCACAATATGGTTTATTATGAATTAAACGAGACTCAAGTGTTGGAATTTGTTTTAGAAGGGTAGAAAACATTGCGGGTACAGGAAAAAATGCTTGGTACCAGCATTTTCTCTTTTTCCCGCAGTTTCCCAGAACTTTTCTTAGCATAAACATACGAGATTAAAACTCCCCCTTTAAATAACGAAGTAATTTCCTTGGTACAGAGAGTGTATTCGAATCTGAGGCTGAACAAAAGATAATATTGGTTTAGAATCTATACTGGTATTTTGAAATGTAGAAACTTAACCGATAGCAAAAAGTTTCGACCCAGGTCAGCCTGCGCGGACTGCACAGGCTGACCTGGGTCGAAACTTTCCTTGGTACAGAGAGTGTATTCGAATGAGGCTAAACAAAAGATAATATTGGTTTAGAATCTATACTGGTATTTTGCAATGTAGAAAATTGACCGATAGCAAAAAGTGTCGACTCAGATCAGCCTGCGCGGACTGCGCAGGCTGATCTGAGTCGATGCTTTTTTGCATGTGCATTTAGCCCCTTTTTCACAGAGGATGCCGGATATTTAAGTTACCTTTCAATGTTTACGACCTTTTCTTCTTCTCTAATTATAAGTGTAATAAGTAAAAAAAAAAACACTTCTGAATTTCCAGCTAGCTGTAGTAAAATGATTGTAATAGACCATTATGAGTTGAAACTTTCTGACTAGTTAAAAAGATCTAAATATTCCTTCTTAAGATCAAAATCAAAATGAATTTAAAACTGTTGATAACTCTAAACGTGGTAGCACTGATAGCATGTGATCAGATAGTTGTGAATCATTCCATGGATGACGATCAGATTGGTAAAATATTCCAGCGGAAAGGAAAGAAAAATCAACGAAAGGACGTGAAAACGAAGAAAAAGGAAAGATGGGTCGTGGACTCGGTGAGTGAAATGTTACGTTTATTTTCGAGGGGTGGGGTAAAGGCTGTTGATCTTTTTGACAAACTTTGTCTTCTGCGATTTATGATAATAGTAGTTTAACCCATTACCACACAATCCCTACTTTTGACGCCCCTGAGAAGGAAGCCTTTAGAAAACATTGTGGGAAAAGGAGAAAATGCTGGTAACCAGCATTTTCTCCTTTTCCCACAATGTTTTCTACCCTTCACAAAACAAATTTCAAATTTTCAGTCACTTCACTTTCATTTTGTCGTCTGCAAATGCTTTCGATTTGGACAAGCTTAAAATATTGTCGTTTGGTAATGAGTTAACAAATGATACTGCATTTGCCTGACATTCTCGATGCATATTCATCAAAATCCATTTTCACAGATACTGACTCAAATTTATTAGCCCATAATGTAGTTAAGGCCAAGATTATTCTTGCATCGCTGAGCTAAACCAGACAACATTAAATAGTCGGTTTACTTCAAAAACCTCGTAACTACAGCTTAGAACAAGCTGTAGTTAGGAGGTTTTTGAAGTAAACCGATGAAATTCTTGACAACCTAGATATGCGACAGATATCAAATTATGAGAATAAGGCGACAGCGAATGAGGCCCGGCCCTTTTTAGTATCGTTTTTCCCTTTTATTATCTAGAATATGGAGACAGTCTTATTAAAGTAGCATATTGATAGATAACAATCCCAAGTTTTTTTCTTAGGAATGCATTGAAGGAGAATGTTTAAATTTTGTTAGAAAGAATCACAAGGACGTGATATATTGCTCCTCTGAGTTGGGAAGGGGGAAAAAAAAACCCACCCATCCGCACCCCATCCCACCCACCACCTCCTCGCCATCCAAAGAAAACCTGCCTCCCATGCCATTCGAACATACGACCTTCAAATTTCGCACACATAATGACAAGGCTTAAAAACATTGTTTGATGGAGAAAATACTCGATTTAAGGTTTTTATGTTCCTTTTTATGCAATATTTTCAAAAGTCTTGACAGCGCAGAATTGTTTAACCCTTTCCCAAACAAGCCCTTGTTTTTACATGTCTGCAGTATTAGTGTTTTGAAAACACTGTGGGAAAAGGAGAAATTGCTCGTGACGAGCAATTTCTCCTTTTCCCACAGTGTTTTCTACCTATTTGGAGAACTTTCTGCCATTTTTATCAAATTTGAAATTGTCGTCTGCAAACTCTTTGAGTTTGGAAGAGCCTAATATTGGTCGTTTGGGAAAGGGTTAAGACAAGGTTGATGAATAATTATTACATGGTGAATAAAGAAAAAAACAGTCCGACATTAGTTCAACCATCTTTTAGATTATATTGTTTTTTTTTTTCTTTTTTGGCATCTCCGCCCACCTTCCTGTACTCGACACTCATTGTTCGAGTTTTGTTACCTAAAAACGCATTTGCAATGAGCGCCAAGAAATTTGAAATACAATTAGATAACTTGTTAAAAAAAAACAGGCCTATATTCACCAACCATTCTTAAGAATGTTCTTGATCTCATTCTCCAAAATTTTCTAAATTTGAAAACAACACAACTTCTGATTGGCTAAACCAAATGGTTTAGCCAATCAGAAGTTGTGTTATTTTCAAATTTAGAAAATATTGAAGAATAAGACTAAGAATGGTTAATGAATACAGATCCTGAATGCGCTTTTACTACATATTTATGAATATATTTAATAAACTTTTTTCCTCATTTTGCGATGAATTCACATTTTAAAGATTCTGTCCCAATCGCGCTATCTTGGCTAAAGCTGAGGTAATAAAAATCTCCGGAACTGCGTTACGGATCCCATCGGTGGATAATTAGGAAAATAGCTTGTCTCTTGACCTTTATCCCGAGTTTTTAAGGCCCCCGAGGAAGTCTACTTTGCAAAACATTGTCGGAAAAAAGGAGAAAATGCTGGTAATAAGCATTTTCTCCTTTTCCCCACAATGTTTCCTTTTTAGCGTTTAATTATAAATTTCCATTTTTTTTTTTGAGTCATATTTATTTGTTGTCTGCAAAAGCTCTCAGTTTGGACAAGTCTATATTTTCCTCGTTTGTTAAAAAGTTTAACTAAGCACGTCATTCAAAATTATGGACCAATAAAATCGCTTTTTGTCTTCCAGCCGATGGGAAATGGCAGTAAGTTGTTCTTTGACATGCAAAGTATCAACCGATGGCTAAAAGTATCGATCCAGATCAGCCTGCGCGGACTGCGCAGGCTGATCTGGATCGATACTTTTTGCCAGTGCATTAAACCTCCTTCTCATAGAGCATGGCTTAAATACCTTGTGTCACTGCCCAAGCAACGCAATAAAAAAGTGTTTATTTTGCGGGGAACTTAAGCCAGAATATGCAATAACCGTGAGAGTATAATAACAGTGGCGATAATTGGCCGTAGGAAGAGAATAATAAACATTTAGTATACTAATAGGATCTCTGTAACTCACTCTTAGATCTCTGACCTGCTTTTTGCTAACAGACGGGTTTCTTTTTCCGGTGCAGCTGAATGCGCGGGTTTCTGACCTACCTTTAGGTAGCAGTACACGGTTGTCGGCTAAACTCGTCTCGGTCCGCAATACGCCGAACTGAACTTCCTCAAACAAAGGTCTATATAGTCAGCCTGAAATTATAAGGAGCACTTAAATGCAACAGCACTATCCTAATTCTTTAGATTTTATCAATAAATCATGTTCAACTTGTGAAATAGTGATATCAACGATCAATATCAGAAAGTGACATGGTCGGAAAAGAACTGAAAAAAATTTCCATTTTGGCCTGTATTCCAAAATTCACAAAATCCAAACACAGGAAGCTAGCCTGAAAATGCCAAGCTGAATTGGAACTCCAAACAACACATAAAATCTGGGGATAAAATCCAAAATAGCACATTACCATGCCGTTTTTTTTTTTTGCAATCTTTCGTGCCCTGACCCTACCCTTGTTTTTCTCCGCTAAAAACAGCCGCTTGCTCCATGACCCCTCACTTTCGCATTTGGGGTCAAAACTATAGAACAAAGAAGGAAAGGTCATGACCCCCTGTTTCACATGCAAAACAAATGCTTCTTTTCCTTAATCTAACACAATTCATGGGTGTAATAACTACTCTTCTTATCAAAATTGCATTAAAAACCTACCTTACTCACTTATTTCTAGTTTTGACCCCTGGCCAATTCGAAGCAAACTGTTTACTTGTGCCTTAGGTACTGATAACAAATGAAGAAATAGACATTTGTGATTGGTGAAAAATGTAGACATGTTTGTCCCAAGGAACCCTGCTTATTTGCTGGCAAATTTACACTGTCATTTTTCTAAGGATATATCTTGCTTTTGATACGGCAGCTTTTATTATGGAAAACATCGTGACAAATGAAGAAATCTGTCTAGATTATTTTTCCCAATTTGTTCAGGAAAAATATTTTATTAGCTGTCTCTTCGTTCTGTTCCCCACTCCGTTTCCATTGGACAGTTGATTGACATAAAAACCGCGAAAGAAAATAATATATGACTTATTTGGGATTGGGGTTAAATAAGAAACGCTGTTAAATTTCAAAAAAATTAGAATGGTACAGAAATCTGTCCTTTGTGTACACAAGGATAAATTACTGACATGATTATATTGTGTAACTAAAAAAAAGAAACACAGAGGTTTGTGTTAGAAACCGAAAATTGGCCAGAAGAAAACTGGTTGACGATCGAAGCAGTAAACAATGGCGGTACGTCACGGAAATTTATCGATGGTTTCCGCCTAGAGTCGGATACCCCATGAGGCATTTCTATGGTATCACTAATTGACCCTAAATAACAGCAAGGATGAAGCTGTTTTTTATGTGTATATGACACCTTTTGATAGCATAGAAAACATTGTGACAAAAGGTGAAATTGCTCGTGACGAGCAATTTCACCTTTTGCCACAAAGTTTTCCAAAGGCTCCTACAAGCAATGCGTAGAAATGAGTATCTATTGAGTAAAGGGTTAACCCCTTTTCCTAGAGCATGGCTTTTTTTTTATTCCTGTTAGTCTATAATTCAAGGGATTATTGCAAGACTATTGTAGGTTCATACAGAATGTATATGCACTTACAATATTCTATTCTTATTATACGCTTACCCCTCAATATTATCTATTCAGATGCTGAACCATCGGTACACGCTCTGCTTCTATTTGCTCCATCATCAAACAATTGTTTTCTTTGAGTGCGCTGGATAGGATGCAGAAATGACTGTTCCAGGCAGTCCCTGATCAGCAGAAATGAGTGAAATGTGGGTAAGGAAATCGGGGATGTTACTGCGTGTGCGCGTACAACCGCAAAACTTCGCGTATACTCTGAAAAAAGAAGAGAAAAAAACGATGACAATTTTGCCAAAAATAAAAAGTCACCAGTGGCCACCAGATAGCTTCTACAAGTCATAGTGTGACTATTTTATTTTCTGAGCGTGGCCCTTCTTACGAACTAACCCCGCAATAAAGGAACAAATACATAGCAGAAATACAGGGACCGGGCAGGTTTCAAACCTTAAACGCCCAGACGAAAGGCCAATATCATAACCACTGAGCTAAAGACATTTCTCCCTAAATAAGTTGTAAGGCATTGTATTTAAGGTAAGACCTGTGTAATGGAAAACAGCTATTTCCACTAAAATATCATCCTGCAAAATTAGCTATAATTAAAAATGAGTATTATTGAACTACTTTCATTTTTTCCATTTTTAACTTCTTTGAATTATCATTTATAAATCTAAAACCACTATATTTTCAATTCAAAAAGAGATAATAATTACCTTCCTTTTCAGAAAACTAACAAAAGTATCAAAAAATAATTTCAAGATAGACATAAACGGAATTTCTGATCCGTTAGAAATGTGCAAAAATATTTTTTCTGCATAAATCCTTATTTATCAACCAATTAGAATTTTCACCGGAAGTGCATTACACAGGTCTTACCTTAAATCGGGATGAATCCATGCATGAAGGAGTTGTCTCCCGTAACACCCTCTAGACCTTCCTAGAAAATAGCCCTACCCTTTCTCGGCACTAGGTGCCTTGGATGCCTGCCTGCTGTATATTTTATCCAGGGCTAGCTACGACCCTGGAAATTGTTGGCAGCCATTGAGCTTCTTGTGTGGTCTGTCGTGGTACCACTTCCTGGAACAAAAATTCGCATAAGCTGCTCTGATAGCCATCTGGCAACCAATGATGGCCGTGCCAACGCACCGCCGGTGTAATGCAGAGAAATGACCCTCCCCACAAAATGACCCATGGATCATTTCACCACGTAGACTTCTACGTAGAGTAATGACTCCAGAGGGTCATTTCTGTAGGTACAATAACGACCCCTTTTCTTCCTCTAGTTTAGTCTAGTTTAAACATATTTATTTTACATCGATTGAGAAACAAGTTCTTACAACTTATACTAATGTCTCTCGATTCTGCTTCCTGGGAACTACACCAGTACTGGCGCCGAATGTGTGGGCCTATGAAAAATCCCAAAGTTGACACTTGCTCCCGGGTATCGAACTCTGGACCTTTAGGTTATGAGGCCGACGATCTACCTCACGACCACGGACACCACACCTCAACGTAGTAAAATGACTTCTAGGGTAATTTCTCTACGTAGAATAATGACCCGTGTTATATCCTCTACGTAGTGAAATGACCCATGGGTCATTTTGTCGGGAAGGGTCATTTGTCTGCAATACACCTGAATTGTCTCGCCTTTGTCGGTAATTTCAAGGTTGAGCATTGACCAACCAATCTTAAGAACATTCTTTGTCTTATTCTCCAGAATTTTCTATGTTTGAAGGTAAAACAACTTGTGATTGGTTAAACTGACGGGAAGATCGGATTAACAGACTCCCGGGGCTGGAGAATATTAAGATTTACTGGGAAATTACTTCAACACTTGCGCGTCTTTAATTGAAAACTTCCGTAAGCAATTAACGATCGCGAGGTTTTTGTGGTGTGTTGTTTGTTAACTCTTTAAAACCCTTTACCAAACAATCCCTGGTTTTGATGACCCAGAGTAAGAAGCCTTCTGAAAACATAGTGGGAAAAGGAGAAAATGCTGGTAAACAGCATTTTCTCCTTTTCCCACTAAGTTTTCTACTCTCCTAAAGTCATGTTTTAAATTTTGAGTCACATTTATATTGTCGTCTGCGACTGATGTCAATTTGGACAAGTCCAAAGTTTTGTCGGTTGGTAAAGATTTAATCTGCTGAAGAAGTCAAATGAAGCTTTTAACCCATTACCCAACAATCCCTTGTTTTTACGACCATGGGAAAGCAGCCTTTAGCAAACATTGTTGGAAAAGGAGAAAATGCTGGTAACCAGCATTTTCTCCTTTTCCCACAATGGTTTCTACCCTTCACAAAACAAATATCAAATTTTCAGTAACTTTTATTTTGTCGTCTGCAAATCCTTTCTATTTGGACTTGTCTGAATTTTTGTCATTTGGTAAAGAGTTAAGCCGAATGTAATTGTAAGAACCCATAATTTGGCATATATCATTTTTTTTTTTCGGGGGTGGAGGATGAGTATTGGCTTATCGGATAGTGTAGAATAAAGATCAGGTTGCACAAAACGTGGAAATTCATCGACAAAAATCGTATAGATTCGGCTAGATTCGGGCAATTCATAATCGATACGGGAAACCACCGTCTATCGGTCGATCGATAACGGATTATACCGAGTCTTCGCCGAATCCGTAGGGTTTTTTTTACCGCTGAAAGGCGATGATACACGAATCCCATGAGGGTGACCTATCCTCAGGTAGTCATTTGCTTTCGTCTGTAGAGCCTTTTGATTAAACCCTTTCCCAAACAATCCCTGGTTTTTACTACCCTGAGATGGAAGCTTTTTTAAAGCATTGTGGGAAAAGGGGAAAATGCTGAAAAACCAGCATTTTCTCCTTTTCCCTCAATGTTTTCTACCCTGCTGGAAACAAATTTCATTTTTTTTCAGTTACATTTATTTTGTAGTTTGCAAGTGCTTTCAAGTTGGACCAGTCTAGAATTTTGTCGTTTGGTAAAGGGTTAATATCGCAATTTCGTCGCCGCTGATTTCGGTCATTTTATATTTCACCAATAAAAAAAAAACAGCAGAGTCGCTTGTAATTTGCAGTCTGATCTAGATCTACACTTTCCTACAAAAACAGGTAAACTTGTTATTTGTGAAGGTAAAATGTTAAACGTATTTTGTCTGGAAAACTTGAAAACGCATTTCAATAGCACATGTGTTCATTAATTTTCACGTAAGATTCCAAATTTCTGTTTATCATTACGTGCTCGTATTTTAGCTTCACAAAAAACGACCTACAGGGGGAAAATCTTTCGTGGAAAAACGAGAAAATTCAGATAATCATCATCTCCTTTTGTGACAATTTTTTTCTTTGCCTTCGGCCAAATGATATTATAGGCCCTATTGTGAAATTATAGGCCCTATTCTCGGCCATATGATATTATAGGCCCTATTCTTAAAAAAAAGAAATAAGTGGTTCAATGCACCCAAAAAATATTAAATCGTCGACTCTGCTACTGCGCTATGTATAACATCTACTGTCTTTGTTTATTGTGAGCCATGCTCCGTGAAAAGGGGCCTTAACTCTTTACCACAAGAAAATTTTAGACTGGTCCAAATTGAAAGCATTTGCAGACGACATAAAAAAGAAGTGACCGAAAAATAGAAATTTGTTCTGGGAAGGGTAGAAAACACTGTGGGAAAAGGAGAAAATGCTGGTTACCAGCATTTTCTCCTTTTCCCACAGTGTTTTCAAAAGTCGTCTTTCTCAGGGGCGTCAAAAGTAGGGATTGTGTGGTAATGGGTTAATATATCTGCGAAAAGTATCGACTACTGAGAGCTGACCTTGGCTGAAAACTTTTCGTATGGCCAAAGACGGTTTACACTGAAGTATTAATTTGGTTATAAAAAAAAAACTATCATAGATCCATATGTACCGCATTCAACATAAGAAAAATGTAATTATTTTCTATAATGTCTTCTTCAGACACTACGTTTGAAGCTTCATATGTGTATTTCCGGTATATAAATGATCGAGTTGCTCATGTAAAAATAGATCGTGTTTGCCGTCAGTGTCGACCTGGGCTGTAGTGAATGTCTAATTTCTTTTGATGTAGGATGGTTTTCGACTATTGGGGTTTTATTATTATTGGAAGTATTAGGATGATTTATTTGTAGTTTTGTAAAATTTTCGTCCCGAAATCTGAAGGGCCACCTTTAACGGCCATACCGTTACTAACGGTATAGGAAATTTTATTACTAAAATACAACAAATCTCGGTATTTTCTCGTGTGTTTCAATTATTAAGCCATCTTTTTGTGCAAATGTAGATTCGTCGTCTTTGTTCAGATTTTCTTTAAGAACAAGAATAATCGGAGCATGGCCCAGATGTATATATCCGTTGTTATGCTATAACGGCCATACCGTTACTAACGGTATGGGAAATTTTATTACTAAAATAAAAAAAAATCTCGGTATATTCTCGTGTTTAAATCATTAAGCCATCTTTTTTTGTGCAAATGAAGATTTGTCGTCTTTGTTAAGATTTTCTTTAAAAAAAAAAAACTTGCGAAACGAACCCCGATTTTATACACCTTTAAGGAAAAAGATGAAAAGAGAATGCGCAGTTGTTTAATTGTTACGTGTCACTTCCGCTTGAGCAATCGTGACCCCAAGGACCTTTTTTCACACTGTAATTTTGGATTAGGTTCGGGTCAGTTCTTGTTTGACATGTCGCGATAATAATCGAGGCATTCTGAGTCATTCAGCACTCATTTTTTACTTTAATCCTTTAAAAGACGACAAAATTTTAGATATGTTCAGATGAAAAGCTTTTGCAAACAACAAATTTTCTCCTTTTTCAACAATCTTTTCTACCATTTAACAGCCTAATTAAATAAAAAGAGTGACATTGAAGTTTTAACCACCTCGTCCAAGAAAAAATTTGAAAAGAGAATACACTGGTAACAAGCATTTTCTCCTTTTCACACAATGCTTTCTACCTTTTAACACTTTACAACACGACAAAATCTTAGATTTGACCAAACTGAAAGACGACATTATAAACGTGTCTCAAATGAGGAAATTTGCCTCTGATAGGATAGAAAACATTGTGGGAAAAGGAGAAAATGCTGGTTACCAGCATTTTATCCTTTTCCCACAATGTTTTCAAAAGGTTTCTTCCTCAGGGGTGTTAAAACATGTGATTGTGTGGTAAAGGGTTAAAAGACAAATCCCATCATCAGCATTTCAAATTTGTCGTCTGCAAAAACTTTTTAAATAAGATCTGTTTCGAATGATGGAAATACCGTAAGCTTTTATGGACAATGTAGATCAAGATCAGACTGCACAGAACGTGCAGTCTGATCTCTGATCTGCACTGTCCACTGCTATATTCTATAACCGATGATGATGACCTAACCGTCTTTTGATCTTCCAGAGTGAATATATTTTAAGCTTTTGAGAAAATGCAATTTTCTTTTCAGTAGTTAAAGGGCTAAACGGATAGAAACATTGTCTGAAAAGGAGTAAATATTGGCCATTAAGGTAGTGGACCCGTAATAGAAAACAGCTGTTTCTACAAAATGAGGATTATTGTACTACTTTAACCGAGCCACTTTTTTAACTTTTTTCCCCTTCTCGGAATTATAATTTATAAATCTAAAACCACTATATTCTCATTACAAAGGGAGATGATAATTACCTCCCTTTTCTGGAAACTAACAAAAGTATTGACAAATAATTTCGTGATAGACATCAAAGGAATTTCTGGTCGGTTACAAATGTGCAAATGTATTTTATCTATATAATTCCATATTTATCAACTATCAAAAAACAAAAATTCATCCAACACTAGAAGTGTTACGGGTACACTACCTTAACTCATTACCACACGAGAAAATTTTAAACTGGTCCAAATTGAAAGCATTTGCAGACAACAAAATAAAGGTGACTAGAAAACAGACATTTCTTCTGGGAAGGGTAGAAAACACTGTGGGAAAAGGAGAAAATGCTGGTTACCAGCATTTCCTCCTTTTCCCATAGTGTTTTCAAAAGGATTCTTTCTTAGGGGCGTCAAAAGTAGGGATTGTGTGGTAATGGGTTAAAGGTGGGTATTTAGAATTTTCACATCACACCAAATTGAAAAATATATATGTCACTTAAATTGATATGAAAAAAACAATACAAATCATCAGTAATTAAGAATCATAAAATTACCAAAAACATTTTTGGTGGTATTCACTTAAAAGGCTACGTAGCCTCTTAAGCAATTTTTAGATTTCCCGCCAAAATCAGAAAAGCATTGTGGGAATGTTAAGTAACTGGCACGTGACTAATGACTGAAATTTCATAACATAACAAACATGTAATTATTTTCCATAATGTCTAGAATTTCGGATGCTATGTTTGAAGCTTCTTCTGTATATTTCTTGTATGTAAATGGGCGAACTACTCATGTAAAAATAGACCGTGTTTCCCTTCAGCGTTGACCTGGGCTGTGGTAAATATCTAATTTATCTAGTTGTCAGATGGTTTTCGACTACTGAGGTTAAATGAAAGAAAATTATAAGGCTTTAGGAGTATAAAGATGATATTTTTGTATTTTTGTAAAATTTTCGTCCCAAAATCTGAAGGGCCACCTTTAAGGTAGTGAAGCCTTAATACTTCTAGTGCAGCATGGCATAAATTTTCTTCACAGTTGATAAAGACAGATTTATACAGACACAATATAATACTTTTGCACATTTCTAACCGATCAGAAATCCTTTGAATTGAAATCATTTGCTGATACTATTGTTAGTTTCCAGAAAAGGGAGGTAATTATAATATCTCTTTGTAATGAGAGGAACTATCTAGGCTATAAGCTTACGTTCTAATCATTTTCTTGTTTAAGTTTATGTGAAATTAGTCTGTAAATTATATGAATAAACTATGTTTAAACTGTCTCTTTGTAATGAAAATACAGCGGTTTTAGATTTATAAATGATAATTCCAGGAAGGACAAAAAGGAAAAAAAAAGTGGCTCGGTGAAAGTAGTAGGCTTACTCATTTTTAATCTTACAAAATTTTGAAGGATAATAATAAAGTGGAAATAACTTTTTTTTCTATTACGGGTCCCTTCTACGTTAACATTTTCTCTAGAAAAGTCTAGACTAATTATTGTTGGTGTATACGGCCCCTGGTCGATACATTCTTCACCACTAAGTCATGCGGTGAGGCAGAATCAAGGCAGATCAACACTGACAACCGTATTTGATTAGACAGGTCAGTAGATCACCAAAATAAACAACATCTGGAGATGATACCGCACTATTTCCTTATCTATAACTATCCTTAATCTACTGGTATTATTGGAGAGGTCATCAGATCTCTCCAACAGTGGTGAGTTTAACTGTTTAGTTTTAGACCTATCGAAATCGAAAGCACTTGTAGGCGATAATTTCACAGTGGCTTAACCCTTTCCGAAACAATCCCTGGTTTTTACGGGTCAGGAATAGAAGCCTTTTGAAAACATTGTGGGAAAAGGAGAAAATGCTGGTAACCAGCATTTTCTCCTTTTCCCACAATGTTTTCTATCCTATGATGTAGAGAAATCATCTTTTTAGCAACTGTTAATTTCTCATCTGCAAAATGTTTTCAGTTTGGTGTGGTCCAAAATTTGCCGTTTGGGAAAGGGTTAGGGAAGTCAACCCGTAAGACTTCTAGTGTAACATGGAATAAAATTTCTTGATAGGTGATAAATAAAGATCTATACAGATGTAATACTTTTACATGTTTTAACCGACCAGAAATTTCCTTAGATGTCTATCTTTAAATTATATTTTGACTCTTTTGTTAGTTTTCAGAAAAGGGAGGTAATTATTATCTCCCTTTGTAATGAGAACATAATAGGTTTTAGATTTACTTATAAATGATAATTGTAAGAAGGAAAAAAAGGAAAAAAAGTGGTTCGGTTAAGCTACTAGTAGTACAATACTGCACGTTTTTAATAATAGAAAATTTTGTAGTATATATTTTTAGTGGAAATGACTGTTTTCTATCACGGGTCCACTACCTTAAGGTAAGAGCTGTGTAATGCACTTCCGATGAAAATTCTAATTGGTTGATAAATAAGAATAAATAAGGATTTATGCAGAAATAATTTTTTTGCACATTTCTAGCGGATCAGAAATTCCGTTTATGTCTATCTTGAAAAATTATTTTTTGATAATTTTGTTAGTTTTCTGAAAAGGGAGGTAATTATTATCTCTTTTTGAATTGAGAATATAGTGGTTTTAGATTTATAAATGATAATTCAAAGAAGGAAAAAATGGAAAAAATGAAAAGGTGAAAGTAGTTCAATAATACTTATTTTTAATTATAGCTAATTTTGCAGGATGATTTTCTAGTGGAAATAGTCGTTTTCCATTACACAGGTCTTACCTTAACTCTTTACCTCACGACAATATTTTAAATTTGTCCAAATTGAAAGCATTTGCAGATGACAAAATAGAAGTGACTGAAAATTCGAAATTTGTTTTGTGAAGGGTAGAAAACATTTTGGGAAAAGGAGAAAATGCTGGTTACCAGCATTTTCTCCTTTTCCCACAATGTTTTCTAAAGGCTTCTTTCTCGGGGGCGTCAAAAGTAGGGATTGTGTGGTAATGGGTTTATCTACTTAATCAATTTCATCGAGAAATCGGTCTGATTTTAACCCTTCGGCAGCTACGTGCGAGTCACTGACCTTTTGTGGACAGTGTAGATTCAAGATCAGACCGTATCTTTGTTTAACCCTTTACCAAACAATCCCTGGTTTTTACCACCCTGAGATAGAAGCCTTTTGAAAACATTGTGGGAAAAGTAGAAAATGCTGGTATCCAGCATTTTCTCCTTTTCCCGCAATGTTTTCTACCCTGCTGGAAACAAATTTCAATTTTTGACTAACGTTTATTTTGTCGTCTGCAAGTGCTTTCAATTTGGACCCGTCTAAAGTTTGTTGTTTGGTAAAGAGTTAAGCCCACTAAGACTATACAGCTTTTTCTTTAGCATTTTCATGACAAAATAACAAAGTCCTCAGAGGGAGAGAGAGAGAGAGAGGGGGGGAGATAAAGAAGAGAGCGATGGAGGTTTGGAAAGAAAGAGAGATACAGAGGGATACACACACATCGAGAGAGAGTGTGAAGGAGAGGGAGAGAGAGAGAGAGAGAAGAAAGAAAGAGAAGGAGCGGAGAAAGATAGAAAAGGAGTGGAGAAAGAGAGGGAGTTATAGAGAGAGAGAGAGAGAGAAAGAAGTAGCGGAGAAAAAGAGATGAGTTGAGAAAGAGAAAGAAGGAGTGGACAAATAGAGAGAAGAAGTGGAGAAAGAGAGAAGGAGTTGAGAAAGAGCGAGAAGGAGTGGAAAAGAGAGAGAGAGAGAAGTAGCGGAGAAAGATAGAGAAGGAGTGGAGAAAGAGAGGGAGACAGAGGCATAGGGAGAGAAAGATGCAGACGTACAGACAGACAGACAGACAGACAGAGAGACAGACAGACAAAGTGTTGAAGTCAGAGAGATCGGAGAGACCGACAGACGGTTACTCATTAAAACCACTACTGACACTAACAGAGGCGGAGTAAAGTCGAGTTAGACACTTCACAGATTTGTTTCTTGTTAGAAATAATTCTTGGCAATCATTTCTTCCCCTCCCCTTGTCTTTATTGATTTGCTCTTCTTCACATCTTAAACATCTGTGACCCTTTCCCAAACTTCGTCCCTTTCCCGTATGTTTTAACTCTCCATCTAGCGGAAAAATATAGGTCTTGCCCAAATTTTAACCCTTATTCTGCTTATAACTAAAATTAAATTTTCAATTCGATATTAATAACCCAAATATTGTTGCCTCAAAGTTATGTTTGGGGAGAAAATAATATCTGCTTATCGGACAGTGTAGATCCATGATCAGACTGCACGTTAGCTGACCTTTAGCGGACAGTGTAGATCAAGATCAGACTGCACAGAACGTGCAGTCTGATCTTGGATCTACACTGTCCGATAAGAAGATAAAGTTCCCCAATATATAACTTTGAAACAACAATATTTGGGTTATAAACCCTTTACCCCATAAGGCATCTCTATGGTATCTCTAATTGACCCTTAACCCATTACCACACAATCCCTACTTTTGACGCCTGGTAACCAGCATTTTCTCCTTTTCCCGAAGTGTTTTCTACCATTCCCAGAATAAGTTTCAATTTTTCAGTCACCTTTATTTTGTCGTCTGCAAATGCTTTCAATTAGGACCAGTCTAAAATTTTGTCGTGTGGTAATGAGTTAATAACAGCAAGGATGAGGCTGTTTCTTATGTGTATATGACACTTTTTGATAGCATAGAAAACATTGTGGCAAAAGGTGAAATTGCTCGTCACGAGCAATTTCACCTTTTGCCACAATGTTTTCCAAAGGCTCCTACAAGCAATGCGTAGAAATGAGTATCAATGGAGTAAAGGGTTAATATCGAATTGAAAATTTAATTTTAGTTATATAGCAGGAAAAGGGTTAACCAGCATTTTCTCCTTTCCCACACAAAGTTTTCTACCCTGTCAAAAATACTCGGCAAAGAACTTTGCTGCTTTTGATGTGGTTTCCTTATCGGCCTTGATTAGAGCTCTATAGATTAGGTTCTAACGTTTAGGGGATAGTAACTTCACTTTCGATCGACAGTAAATTTCCATTCATGTCCCTTGATTTTCGTAATGTACTGTAAGGTAGTTTGCGCTGTATTTTCACGTTATTTGCATAGAAAAAACTTTTTTTGTGGAGGTGTGATAAGTCAAAAGACCATGTATCGTATTTTGTTCAAAGCCAAAGGAAATAAACCCGATTGAACTCTTTTCTCTCTCTCTCTCTCTCTCTCTCTCTCTCTCTCTCTCAGGCAAATGAGTTTTTCGGTAGCACTCAGATATGTAATTGGAAATGGCATGTTAAAATACACTTGCTGAGGCCATCGGTAGTAGAAATACTAATTTTCGATTGAAAATAACTTCACTCGCTCATAGATTTCTATTGGTGCATTGATACAAAACTTGTCTACCGATCGCTTGGTCCTAGGTTTGTTCGTTCCAAAACCAATTCGTCCCATGGCTTGTTCACCCCATGATTGCGCACTACTCCATTGGGCATAAATACTTACAGATCGAAATCATTGATTGCAGTTTTGGAAATTAAATGTTAACGGCCAAAATATGTTTCAAGTTTTCAGGTACAAACTTAATTCTATTAGATGTATTTACACGGTTTCTCTCTATTCCAATTATGGATCCTACTGTCAAGGGATGCTACTCCTGACTCCTACTTATGATTAAAGGGAGATCACAATACACAAATAATCCTAACATTGTCATGAGTAATCTCCCTGGGACCGAAAAGGTATAAGCTTGCTTGATAGGTTAATTTTCAAGCCAATATTTGAATAATATTTCTCTTTTTCTCTCAAATTATTAATTCCACCAAAAGCTTCCTTGTCAAATACCACTTCAGCGTTCTGAACACTTTGATTTTCCTATGTTAATGATTATGCCCTCTCCCTTTAACTTAAACATTCTTACCATAGAAAACCTTTTTTTCTACTAGATTTTTTATCTTCTTTTCAAAATGATTTTGACAGAGTTCATTTATATTAATTTTGCAGTGTTTAATACCTGTTTAGATATATCCTCCTCGCATGTGAAAAAAAAAAAATGTAGCTTTTATGACTTATAATAATTTCTCTTCAGGTTATTTTCTTTTTGTTTTTCAATACAGGCTTCTAACGGCCCCGATACGTATAACGTGAATGGCACATTTGTTTCTAAGAAAGTGAAACGATACAGGGCCATCGTGGCATTTTTGTTAGTGACTCAATTTCAAATAAAAATCTTGAAAGCTTGAAATAAAAATAAATGGATTGGCCAAACTATCTCACACGTGAAGAGCAATCGAGTTTCAAGATTAGAATGCGGGTTCAATGCTGATAATGATCTCATGCCTTTCTATCCGAATAATCATTGCAAATTGATTCAAACTGTAAAGTTTCTGTACCAATAATTCTAACCAATGTTGTAATTATAATTGAATACTACTAGTAACTGACAATCTGATTGGCTAAAACAGAGCGTCCGAACCAATCAGATGACATAATCTGGACTTTGAAATTAGGCCTGAATTCAAAAGGGGCTAGCGAACTCGGCCGGTAAAAGTTTGACAGACCGCAAAATCTTCTAATTGCATGTCAGAATCGAAGCTTTTGTGAAAAAAAAAATTAGAAAGTTTAGTGTGGTTTAAATGACGAAATTGGCTTTGTATGGGTAGAAAGAATTGCAGGCAAGGAAGAAAATGCTGGTTATCAGCATTTTCTCCCAATTTAAAAATGTTTCCAGAAGCCTTCTTTCTTAACCCTTAGGCTTAGCGCGACTCATTTACCTTTTGCGGACAGTGTAGATCAAGATCAGACTGCACAGAACGTACAGTCTGATCTTGATCTGAACTGTCCGATAAGGAGATATTATTTACAAAAATATAACTTTGAAAAAGCATTTTCTGGGTTTTCACTATGGAATTAAAAATTTCATTTCAGTTATGTAGCAGATAAGTTCGTTAACCCATTACCACACAATCCCTACTTTTGACGCCCCTGAGAAAGAAGCCTTTAGAAAACATTGCGGGAAAAGGAGAAAATGCTGGTAACCAGCATTTTCTCCTTTTCCCACAATGTTTTCTACCTAGCTGGAAACAAATTACAATTTTTGAGTTACGCTTATTTTGTCGCCTGCAAGCGCTTTCAATTTGAATCAGTCTAAAATTGTGTCGTTTGTTTACGGGTTAAGTTCGGTAAAACACGGCACCTTTCGGTAACGGGTTAAATGTACTGACAGTTGCACATTTCAAACAAGTTTGCGGTTTTTCTGTTTCCCTCCTTATGTCTAGGCTATTAAGTGCAGCTCTAAGACCCTTTGCGAACAGTTTAGATCGAGATCAGACTGCACAGAACGTGCAATCTGATCTTTGACAAACAATGTTCGATTTTGAAATATTAAAAAAAAAAAAAAAATGCCTTTAAAAACAACTTTCAAGTTTTTTTCTATGGGCCTGAAAGTTTAATTTTTATTGAGAAATTACCCGGTTTACCCTTTCCCAAACAATCCCTGGTTTTTACGGGTCAGGAATAGTAGCCTTTTGAAAACATTATGGGAAAAGGAGAAAATGCTGGTAACCAGCATTTTCTCCTTTTCCCACAATGTTTTCTACCCTATCATAGACAGAAATCATCTTTTCAGCAAGAGTTGAATTGTCGTCTGCAAATGCTTTCAATTTGGTCTAGTCGAAAAGTTTGTCGTTTGGGAAGGGTTAAGAGTTAAGTTTTTAAAAATAGTGCATATTGGCACATTCTCTCGCTTTTGTGGTTGTTTAATCTTTTGTTATCATATTTCGTACAGATGAACCTCTGTCGGGCTTTTTTTTTTTTAAACAAAAAAAAAATATAAATTTTCCACTTGTCTGGATTAATGACAGGTTCCAGAGCTTCAGATAAGAGGGGGTGATGGTAATCTAAATCCGTTACTTCTCTTCAAAACCCTATGTTGTTGGTACTCATTAGAATCGTCTCGATGAGACGATTCTAATGAGTACCCACAACATAGGGTTTGAGTGGAGAATTATTAATATTTTCAATTTTGAAATTTTAATCACTCCCTCTATCTGGAGCTCTGCTGTTCTATGTTTTATTGAATAAAAAATTGCATTTAGATTGCATGTTTTTGATTTATCCCAGGGTTTCTGCTTTGTCTCAGTAACATGTAAGACTAGTAACCTGGTTGTGGGTCAAAGCCTTACCGGAAGCAGTGGGCTTTGCGTGGTAGTGTCTTTGAGTAAGATGCGTCAGATCCCTAGCCCATCGTTCTGTCTGTCCGTCCGTCCGTCCCAGCGTTCTCTTGCCCTCCCATACATCTAATTGTCCGTCCGTCCGTCCGATCGTCCGGACCAAAGGTGCCTGACATGTCTGGTATCATCATAGTCTTTATTATGTCTATATAGAGGGGTTGTATGATACCAGACATGTCAGGCACCTGTGGTCCGGACGTCCGATTGTTCGTCTGTCTGTTTGTCCGTTTGTCTGTCTGTTTTTTTGTGGAGATCTTGAATTTACACTTGAATCTTTGGCGAAGGGACTTTTACTAATTAAAAAATTAGAATTAGAATTTAGTTTATTGAGTATTTAGGCCTCTGGCCCAGCGTACAATTATTATATAAATACAATTCCCTTGCATCAACAAAAAAGACATACAAAACACTATTAATAAACAGACAACTTGCAAGAATTGAAGGGTTTTAAGTATCGTCGGTAGATTTCAATTTAATTATTTATCCTTTAACGGTATAAGCCTTTACAACACAATCCCGGCTTTTATAGACTCTGGTCTGGTGAACACATCTTCGCCAGCCAAGTTTACGATCGCTACGTGGATCTTACCTTGGCTGATTGAGCCCGATTTTGAGATTCCTGTGATGCGCCCTCTATTGGATGTTGGTTATTACCCCCTTTACATCATGTTTCTAAAAGCAAATGAAATATCGTTTTACAAACCGCTTACGAATACACATGAAGCGATAAGCAGACATCCACGTGGGTTTCCATGTTTTACCTATTATTCGAAAGGTAGAGACCGTGTTCTATTTTTATCAAAGATGAAATGCTACGAGCGATTTCATTCGTTGCAGCTAGAGCTGGCTGCATCCAATGAAAAGGCGTATCGGGGGCTTGTAAAAATCAGGCTCAATCCGCCAAGGTAAGATCCACGTAGTGATCGTAAACTTGGCTCGCGAAGATGGGTGAACATAGCTTTCAAAGACGTTGTAGGAAAGAGGAGAAAATGCTGGTTACCAGCATTTTCTCTCTTTTCCGACATTGTTTTCTATCGGTAGTAAAAACAGATTTTATATTTTGAGTAGCATTTAAATTGCCAGCCACAAATGTTTTCAGTTTAAACATGGCTAGAATTATATCGTAGTTTTGTAAATTACGACTTAACTCATTACCAAACGACAGAATTTTAGGTCTGTCCAAATCGAAAGCACTTGTAGACGACAAAATAAAAGTGGGTGAAAATTTGAAATTTGTTTTTTCGAAGGGTAGAAAACATTGTAGAAAAAGGAGAAAATGCTGGTTACCAGCATTTTCTCCTTTTCCCACAATGTTTTCTAAAGGCTTCTTTCTCAGGGTCGTCAAGAGTACGGATTACGTGGTAATGGGTTAAACTGGAAAATGCATCAAAATTCTTTACTATGTCGCTCCTCTTAGTTTTTTTTTCACTAACCGAATTTACGAGATTTACCTCAGATTGTTGAAAAAAACAAAATTGCCAGACTACACACTACGTTTAGTCTGATCTTGATAGATAGATGGATAGATAGATAGATAGATAGATAGGTAGGTCGATAGATAGATTAAATAGATAGATAGATAGATAGATAGATAGATAGACAGATTAGATAGATAGATAGATAGATAGATAGATAGATAGATTAAATAGATAGATAGATAGATAGATAGATAGATAGATAGATAGATAGATTAATTAGATAGATAGATAGATAGATAGATAGATAGATAGATAGATAGATAGATAGATAGATTAAATAGATGGATAGATGGATAGATGGATAGATAGATAGATAGATAGATAGATAGATATTTCACTTGTACATAATAATGTACATCATGTTACAAAAAGTTATATTTACAAAATTTATCAGCAATAATCAGAATGACACAGAGAGAGAGAGAGAGAGAGAGAGAGAGAGAGAGGCATGGTCTGTGAAAGCAACCAAGGCAGGTTAGTCTTTTTAACGGTAATAGCAATTCTTTATAGCACTTCGGTTATAATTTCTCAGCAGCCAGTTTACCTATTCATGCAATCCTGACCCTTTTTCAAACAACACAAAGATATCGAAGCTTATGACGGAAGCGTTTAACCCATTACCATACGATCACTACTTTTGACGACCCTAGGGAAGATGCCTTTTTTGAAAACATTGTGGGAAAAGGAGAAAATGCTGGTAACCAGCATTTTCTCCTTTTCCCACAATGTTTTTTACCCTTCACAAAACAAATTTTCTCCTTTTCCTACAATGTTTTCTACCCTTTACAAAACAAGTTTCAAATTTTTAGTCACTTTTATTCTGACGTCTGCAAATGCTTTCGATTTGGACAAGCCTAAGATATTGCCGTTTGGAAACGAGTTAAATGTCTACACCAAACGACTTCTCCAAATTGAAAGCAATTGCAGACGACAAATCAAATGCGGCTTATATAATTGGATATCTCTCTGACAGGTAAGAAAACATTGTGGGAAAAGAGAAAATGCTGGTGGGTAATTAGCATTTTATCATTTTTCCCGCAATGTTTTCAAACTGTTTTATTTATAGGGGTCGTTAAAACTGGGGATTGTGAGGTAAAGGGTTGAAAGCTGTCAGAATCATCACATGATGCAGACGTCTGCATCTGTTAAATATCGTCTGCAACGTAACAGTAATAAGTGAGGTTAACCGAAATAAATTCCGGAATCCTTTCTTTTTAAATCTTTACCAAACGACAAAATTTTAGACTGGTTTGAATTGGAAGCTGTAGCAGACGACAAATTAACTCATTACCAAACGACAAAATTTTAGGCGTGTCCAAATTGAAAGCATTTGCAGACGACAAAATGAACGCGACTTAAAAATTGAATGCTATTTTGGGAAGGGTAGAAAACATGGTGGGAAAAGGAGAAAATGCTGGTTGCCAGCATTTTCTTCTTTTCCCACAATGTTTTCTAAAGGCTTCTTTCTCAGGGGCGTCAAAAGTAGGGATTGTGTGGTAATGGGTTAATTAAACATGACCCCAAAATTGAAATTTGTTTCCAGCAGGATAGAAAACATTGTGGGAAAAGGAGAAAATGCTGGTAACCAGCATTTTCTCCTTTTCCCACAATATTTTCAAAAGGCTTCTATCCCAGGGTCGTAAAAACCAGGGATTGCTTTGGAAAGACAGTCCTTTGTCAGACAATCCTGACTTTTAACGACCCTGGGTAATAGGTGTGTTAAAAACAGTGTAGGAACAGGAGAAAATGCTGGTAAATATAACGGTAAAATGTAAGGTTAACCGAAATAAATTCCGGAACCCTTCCTTTTAATCCTTTGTCATACAAACCCGAATTTTAGGAAAAGACTTTTGAAAACATTTAGAGAAAAGGAGAAAATGCTGGTAACTATGCAGCATTTTCTCCTTTTCTCCTTTTTCCACAATGTTTTCTACCATATCAGAGACAGAAAGCATCATTTAGCATCGTCTAATTTGCCATCTGCAAATGCTTTCAATTTCCAGGCTTTTGAAAACATTGAGGGAAAAGGAGAAAATGCTGGTAACCAGCATTTTCTCCTTTTCCCATAATGTTATTTCTCTCTCTTAAACAAATTTCAATTTTTGAGTAACATTTATTTTGTCGTCTACAAATGCTTTCAATTTGGACAAGTCCAAAATATTGTCGTTTGGTAAAGAGTTGATATCATGCATCTAAACCCTTTTTTGTCAGAGCGTGGTTTATATAATTTTTCTTTCTATCCACCGCTCTATTTTTGTTCGACTCTCTGTAAAAACAAAGGATTTTTTTTTAGCACAGGTCTAGACTAAAGCTTGGATTTGTACTAAATTGCCATTTCAGAAATTCGTTCAAATTATATATAGCATGCTATTAAACTGAAAACCAAATAATCAAATAAGTCGCGTTTCAAAGTTTTGTGTGGTTGAGTACGGAGGCTGAAAAGGGACTACATACGAGTACGTGCACACATTTTTTAACCTAACGACCTCTCTGTCGATAGTAAAAACATTTGCAGACCATAACTTAAATCTTTTCCGAACAACACGTGTTTTTTTGGTGGGGAAAGTGGCAGAAAAAAAACATTGCAGGAAATGGAGAAATTTATTGTAAGAAACAATTACTCCATTTCCCACAATAATTACAACCCTATGAGTGAAATCCAGTTTACTTGTATCATATTCAAATTTTTGGTCTGCAAAAGCTTTCAGTATCGCAGTCAAAATATATCGTTTGGGAAAGGGTTCAGCGCACATTTTGTCGATGAAAAAATAGAATGTTTGCTACCAGTGCTATAGCTCTTTTTCATTCAATGTTTTCTTTAAGATTTTTTTTCCAGGGTCGTACTATAGACCACTGAAACCGCATTCATCCTCACGGAATACCGAAAATTTTCATTGCTAGATTATCTGACATCCTTACTTTAAAAAAGAAAATGGGCGCATCGCGAAAAAGCGCCAATAAGCTATTTTTAGAAACAGTGTTCGATGATCGACCAATGAAAATGTCAGGGTTCTGTGATAGACCAATGGAGCTTCAAAGGCCTGTAATCTTAGAGTAACACTGACACAAGTACACAATTTAGAACCTAATTACCTCCCAGTCGATACCAGAATTTTACATTCCTTCATTCTGAAAACCACCGCAAGCGAAATTTGAAATGAATGTCGACCTTGCCTGCCAAAGGTTCCGAGTTCGAGTCACTTGACAAGCGAAATCAACCTTTAGAACTACCCACACTATAGTGAAAGTACTGGATCTGTATTAACCAACCATTCTTCTGAATTTCGTTAGTTTGAAAGTAACAGAACTTCTGATTGGCTAAACCATTTGGTTTAGCCAATCAGAAGTTCTGTTACTTTCACATTTAGAAAATATCGACGGAACAAAACAAGAAATGCACTTAAGAATGTGTGGGTGAATACGGACCCTGTTTACGGTTTCTACCCTTTACCTTTTAAGTTGAAGACATTTGAAGACAACAAGCCTTATTTGACTAAATTGAACCTAACAAAAAGAAAAAAAAATACGGGATCTGTTGGTCAAAGGCAAAAAATATCGTGGGAAAGGGAGAAAATGATGGTTACCAGTGTAACCAGGGAACTCTGAGGTGTCTTGGTCACAGGTGTTTTTAAAAAAAAAAGCATTTCCAGTGAGACTAGAACCCAGTACATCCCAGTTACGAGTGCTGCGGTTTACCAAGCAGGGTCCCGCTCAACATGAAAGCATTTGTACTCGACAAATTAAATGTTCCCAAAGTAATGATATTAACTTGTCTCAGTTAAAGGTTCGAAAACCTCATTTAAAAAGAAGAAAATGATGGTTACTAGATTTTTTTCTTCTTCTTCTTTTCCCACAATGTTTTCCAAAGGATCTAGCAATTTTGGTCGTTAGAATATAACTTTTGGTGAAAGGACATGCTGTCTTTCATTACAACACTTTCATTTGGCAGCTTCTTGAAGAATGTATTCGATTGACTGTTTGAAGCAAAATCAAAGGGCTGAAAGTCCTGAAAAGCAGATTTGTGTCGAAGCTTCTCGTAAGGCTTTGTACTATAAATAGGAAGTTTGTACTACTTTTTCTATAACGCATGTTGCTATAATTGTTTTGATCTCTCTCTCTCTCTCTCTCTGTCTGGCTCTGTCTCTGTCTCTGTCTCTCTCTCTGTCTGGCTCTGTCTCTGTCTCTGTCTCTCTCTCTGTCTGACTCTGTCTCTCTCTGTCTCTCTGTCTGTCTGTCTGTCTCTCTATGTCATTTCATTCATCATTAACCCTCTACCAAACAACTTTGGGATTTATTTGGAGGATATTTATATTTGTATCGGAAAAAAAGAGAAAATGCTGTTAGCAAAAAGAATCAAATGACGGGCTGACCTAGGTAGGAATTTTGATAGAAGCGGTTTTTCTGTTTTTCTTTTGCCTATGAAATGATCTCTCTACGTCTTGATTTACCTGCTTTTGGACAAAATGGATCAATATTATACGACGATTTGCTTGATAAACTGCGTAAAAATGCATCAAACCTCAACCCATTTCACCAGAGTACCGCTTAACTCATTACCAAACGACAAACTTTTGGACTGGACCAAATTGGAAGCATCTGCAGACGACAATTCAACTCTTGCTGAAAAGATGATTTCTGTCTATGATAAGGTAGAAAACATTGTGGGAAAAGGAGAAAATGCTGGTTACCAGCATTTTCTCCTTTTCCCACAATGTTTTCAAAAGGCTACTATTCCAGACCCGTAAAAACCAGGGATTGTTTGGGAAAGAGTTAATTGGTTTTTTTTTTGTTTGTTTTTAAAGATATTCTATGACGACTACCAATCAGATGGTCCCAGTCCAACCAAACCATATGATTTCTGTCCACCAGTACCGGAAGTGATCGACGAAGACGCATGCGCACAGGATACTTGTAAAAGTGATTTGGATTGTGACGAATCTTACAGATGTTGCTTTAATGGCTGTGCTTATTCCTGTTTGTTTGAAGTGGAGCCAGCACCAGGTATAAATGAAGCACTTTTGTATTTTCGAGGTTTACTTTTCTTTTAATTGCTATCGCCAATAATGAAGAACCCTATTCATTAACTGTAAAAGAGAAAGAATTAAAAACTTCATTTAGTTTCATTTTTAGTATTTTTTTAAATCATGATTTGCACAGTTATCTTTACTTGCATACTATATACTTATCGTATATTGACAGACCCTTTTACCGAAACTTTGTAAAAGAAGAGTACTTTTTTTTTCTTTATCATGGGAAAAGGTATAAATGCTGGTAAACTGTTTTCGGTTTTCAACATTATTTGCATTTATTATAAAAACGATGATTTCATAATAAACCACGCATCAAATTTGATTATTATATAGATTATAAAGTTGTATTTGATTTATATTTTTAAAGATTGACGAGTCTGTTGACGACATTACAGATCTAGCTCAGTTGATTGAATTTCTCTTTAATACAGTAGAGAGCATTTTCTCCTTTTCCAACAATGTTTTAAAAACACCTATTTTCTCATCGTCGTCGAAAGTTGGGATAGTGTTGTAAAGGGCTAAATAGGCGCATGGCTTCAACGATCTGATTTCCCTGTTATTACGAAGAACATTTACTTCAAACTTTTTTCGCTTTTTCTATAAAGATTTTTAAAAGACTTAGATATTCTATAATAATAATATCCCTGTAATTACTGAAAATATTTACTTCAAACATTCACTAGTTGTGAACTAACAAAATGGAAACCTATACATGGACGGGTAACCATCAAAGTGTTTTTGACAAAGTAATTTTTCGTTTTGTATAAAGAGTTAACTAATGTATGACTGTATATTCTAGTTGTGGACTGGCTGAAGGAACCAAGGCGGTCAAGATCAGGTAGGGTCTTTTAAAATGCATACAAATCGTTTATACATAGATTTTGTTATTCAAATAGGATTTCATCTTAACCGTTAACCCTTTCTAAATCTTAAAGCAAAGCTTGTATAATGGTTCTCCAAGTTCCAGATTGAAATAAATGCTTATTTATTTCATGCTTTCCGGTAGGCGAGAAATATCGGTGAAATACTTTTCGATATTTCATGGTTCATGGTTACGACCAGTGAAAATACTGATTTTTAGGCCAGGGAATCCCTCTCAAGGGATTCCCTTGCCTATAGGGATCGTAAGCTGCCTATTCAGACAAAAATGTTGGACGGTGTGTCCACTCTATATTGCTGAGTCCGCCAAAACAAGTAGTTTCCCAAGTATATACAGAGATTGCTTATCACACGGTGTAAATGCTTTCCTATCCTCAAAGCTTTCATCTACAAAATGCCATGGAATTGCAAGGGTATTACGACCCTTTAATAACTGACGAGTATGTGTTTTTATCCCGTTCTTGTCATTAACACTGACCTAATAAAGGCGTAACCTAACAAACTTAGCTTTATCAGACAGTTGTGTATTCCTACGCGCTATATACAGTTAATATCTATAACGCTCTCTCTTGCACTCCGGATCATTCATGTATGGTGAGAGTAACGAACGACAACTCTGCTCAGAATTTGTCTATAACGTTGTGTTGACATTTGAACATATGTGTCACAAAACGCTTCTCCGCTAAAATGTAAATAAAACTACATATAGAAATTGGCCTGTGTTATGTTTATCACATTTTCTTATGCATATCGACTAAATCTAGGGTACTTCAGCGGAATGCTGGAGAAATCGGCCCCTGGACAAATCGTCCCCAAACTGCTTGGTCCGTGTTATGTTTATCACTCCGGAGAAATCGTCCCCTGGAGACGATTTCTTTGGTGAAATCGTCCCCAAATAAAATTTTAGAAAAAATTGACCCCAACATCAACACTGTGTTGTAAGCTGTACGGTACGAATGGTGTAGTCACTTCCAAGATGGCGGACTGTTTAAATGGAGAAAGGTGGGTGTCACATTTTATCATCAATAACTTTTTTTCTTGAAACCTTCGAGTCATGATACTTATAATATATTGTGGGGGAATGATGTGGTAAGCCTCGATGCTATATAGCAAAGAGCCAGTGCCATTATTCGATACGTTATATCGGCGTAAACATTGCCATTCGGTAAAATTTAAATTTGAAGCGAGGAACTTGCATCATTTTTAGTTATAGAATGGAAAATCAGCCAATACAGTGGACGACGGTTGTTGTTTCTGTAGGTATTCAGCACGTGCATTCCAATGATAAAGGTAATTTCTGTGAATTATGTCTAGAAAGACCCGAAAACGTGTGTTTTGTACATCGCTAATGCAGCGGTATAGTCCACATCAACAATTTCACACACAGCGGTGTAGACATGTTGTTTTCTGAACGGTTTAGACACAGACATAAGCTTTATATTCTGTACGGTTTAGACATAAAATTTTGACAGCATCTGTGGTCTAGACATGAACTGGAAAGACTTTCCTGCTTTAAAAAAAAAAAACTTTGTCTATCTTATATTTCAGTTGCACGACATTCGGGTGTTGCCAATGCCTATTTAGAGGAGATTTCAAAAGTGTTGTTCGACACTTCATGGAACAAAAATAGCAGCTGGGCTTTTGGAGATACAGTATTATTGCTCTCCTGTATATTCTAAAAGACAAACTTATATCAAATAAGATGCCATGGGAATTATTCATGTTTTGAAAGTGTTTCACTAATCATCGACTGTCTTTCTATCAAAATATGGGAAATTAAAATTTCTTTGGTACTTCGCGAACGGGCCTGCCTATTCACCAACCAGATGTAGTCCGAGGCTGAAAGAAACATTCGAAAAACGATAAGAATAAATAAAAAAAAAAATTACGAGATAACTTATCTTAATGGGTAACATTCGATTTTATCAGTATAAATCCATGACCCTTATATTATGAAATCAAACTGTACAATGGTAAATGAAAATTGTGAATATCGATCACACGGAATTCCTTCTTAAGATTTTTCCTTTTAGGGTAAAAACAACGATTACGTAATTTTTACTCCAGTCCATCCCCTTTTAACCTACCGGTCATATTTTAATCGAACAGCGGCATAGAAAGTAAAAACTTTAAAGAGGCCTTTATACTCATTTTAATTGATAGAAAATGCATTTTGCTGAGTTGCGGCCTTCCATCTAAACAGACTCGTCGTTTCCGTTTTTTGAATAGAAAATTTTTGATATCCGTTATTTACTCGGGTAGATTTGTATAATGATCATGCATTCTGTCTCGTGACTGTATTTGACCTTCGCCCTGCGTATACTGAGGAAAACAAAAAAAATGTAGGCTTTTCTGTTGCAGCCTTGATTTTCAGACGGAGGTCGCGGCCTATATATACAAGTTACACCGTATTCGACTCTAGGCGGAAAGCAACGATAAATTTCCTTGACGCACCGCCATTGTTTACAGTTTCGATCGTCAGCCACTTTTCTTCCAACCAATGTCCAGATACCGAAGAAACCAGAGAAACACAAACCTCCGCGTTTCTTTTTTTCAGTTACACCATACATTTTGACCAGTAATTTATCCTTGTGTACACAAAAGACCGATTTTCTGTACCATGCTATTTTTTTTTTTAATGAAATTTAACAGCGTTTCTGCTCACCGGCTGTAGACGGACATCTTTAACTATATGTTAAACAAACAGATACCAAGATACGAATCAGCGAAAGTATTTCAAACAACTCCGAAATAAAAATGATTGGCAAGTCCGGGATGGTTAACCATACTAAGTAAATCTTTGAAATTATGGCTGCAAGCATAATGGCATTGATATATAATTGCACAAACATTCATTAATAATTTCATAATTTATTTTTTCGTGATATAATACTGATTATTACATAAATAATATCGTAAATAATCTCTTGATGCACTCTTTTGTTCCCAACTATCTCTTTTCGTTCCACGATGATCCCTTGTCGGTTCCATACGGTTCCTTTGGTGGGTGTCGGTGATAAAGGAGACTGTCTCGAACTACTGGTGCCAATTGTCAGGATTCTGAATTAACGCCAAGTTACGTTATATTCAGAAGAGAATACATTCATTTCAAGACCAAGCCAATTGTGTCTAAACCGTACATACATTGTGCTTTAAATTGTGTCTAAACCGTTCAGAAAACAACGTGTCTACACCGCTGTGTGTGAAATTGTTGATGTGGACTACACCGCTGCATTAGCGATGTACAAAACACATGTTTTCGGGTCTTTCTAGACATAATTCACAGAAATTACCGGTATCATTGGAATGCACGTGCTGAATACCTACATAAACAACAGCCTTCATCCACTGCATTGGCTGATTTTCCATTCTATAACTAAAAACGATGCAAGTTCCTCACTTCAAATTTAAATTTTACCGAATGGCAATGTTTACGCCGATATAACGTATCGAATAATGGCACTGGCTCTTTGCTATATAACACCGAGGCTTACCACATCATTCCCCCACAATATATTATAAGTATCATGACTCGAAGGTTTCAAGAAAAAAAGTTACTGATGATAAAATGTGACACCTACCTTTCTTCATGTAAACAGTCCGCCATCTTGGAAGTGACTACACCATTCGTACCGTACAGCTTACAACACAGTGATCAAATTTCATCCATATCGTTTATCAAGTTGTCTATAAAAAATATTTTTGAAAGTTCGTTTTTTTTTTTTTAGTATGTACATTATGTGTATTAGTTACCTTTATCCAAGAGTTATTTGGTAGTTTTGTCATTGTTTATACTGCCTATTTCACACTGATAGGATGTATTTCACACCTTTTACACCTGTCACAAATAGATTACACCTGTGTGATTCTTAAAAATGTCTTTGATTGACTTTGATTTGAAACCAAATAAGTGCTTATATTTTTTTTCTGTAGTCGTTCGTTTGTCATTTAATGTATTTTTTTTATCTCTCACTCTCTACAAGTGTCATATGACATACCTGTGACCAATACCATTTAGCAGGGGCATCAGTGTCTCTGACACACATATTTCTAGTGTTCACTAGGGCTTGTGTGCATCCGAATATTTCCGGTCCATAACTTCTACAATTGTGGATGGTTTTTTAAAATAATTTGGCACAATTGACCTCCATCACGAATAAATGTGCCATTTGAAATATCTGTTGAAGTAGGTTGAAGATCAAGGCCACATTGAAGGCCAATTTTTCGTCCGAACCATAACTCCTTCATTTTTGGATAGATTCCGATATAAATTAGCATAATGCATTGTTCTCCATCATGAGCAGAAGTTCCCTTTGAAACATTTATTCAGGTCCAGGGTCTAGGTCAAGCTTGTGAGTCAAGTGTTCGCAGGCTTGACACAAGTTGTCCTTGGACAACGATTATGAATTAGGATTAACGTCTTTTTATATTATGTAGATATAAGTATCGAAGCTCAAGTCACTGTGACTTGTCCGTAAAATAGGAAAGTAAAATAGGTAAACCGAGTCTAATCGTTTTCCCAAAACAATCCTACCTTTTCACAGTATTTTATTGAGAAAATATTTTGGCTAAAAGAGAATTTGCTTGTAACAAGCAATTCCTCCCAATTTCCCCAAAATCTTACTTTTCAATATACACGAAGAACTACTTTGGATTTTCATCTACAACTTCCTTCAAATATGACCAGTTCAAAATTTCGTCGACTTGTGGAAAGTAGAGGCAACATGACCAACTGCCATATCACTCCAATCTTTATTATTCATTACATTTTACATTGATATCTATCTTACATGTATTTTCATTGAAATCAAAAGAAATAAATATGTTCTTGCGTCATAAATGTAAAAAATAACGTCATTCAGGACTACAAGACATCACATGTCTCAGAAAATTTAGATAATCAAAGTTGGTATTGCACCGATTGAATAGTTCAATTTTGACTTGGGATTGTTTACAAACACGACAAATTACTAAGTATTCTAAGCCATTATCAAGCATCCGATAACTGTGAGCACATGCCTAGCTCTGGCTTAATTAGTTTCTAGCTGGTGCTTTCTAGTAGTAGTTCCAAATTTCCTGTTAAAACCAAGAATTACAGGGGCTTAGTGGAATCCGCTTGTATCTCTTTCCGTCTACCTGTTTGTATTAATTAAAATTGATCTCTTGTGTTGTTTTGTATCCTCAATTTCCTGGCCTTCAGTACTATCAGTACTTTGATTATATTCTAGTTACCTAGGTAAAATGCGCGCGACACACAACCAGATGGGAAATATGACGTCATTTACCTTACATTCCTCGCGCTTGACGTAATATTTTAATGCGGAGGGGGTACGCCACGGAGATTAGCTGAAAAGAACTGTACTGGATTTTGATAAAGTCCCCCCCCCCCCCAGAAAGGGTTAAAAGCATGAAATAAATAGAATATTTGTTTATTTCATCGACTGAACACGATCGGTAATATTTTCACGAGTGGCTGCGCCACTCGTGAAAATATTACCGATGATGTTCACTCAATGAAGTAAATTTCGATCTTTAACCGAAAAAAAAAACAAAAACACACAAATATCCTCTACATATGACGGAATGGCTGCAGTAAGTGTTTCAGGCATCAAACGAATAGAATTAGAATTATATACATGTATTATCTACTTGTTTCTTACACAAAATAACAACCACAATCAAAGCACTGTAGGCGCTGTATGTCTCTGCTTTAAAAGTGCTGGTGTAATGCAGAGAAATGACCCTCGCCTACAAAATAACCCATGGGTCATTTCTCTACGTAGAGGAATGACCCGGGTCATTATTCTACGTAGAGAAATAACCCTCTAGGTCATTTTTCTGTGTAGAATAATGACCCTAGGGTTTATTTCTCTACGTAGAATAATGACCCGGGTCATTCCTCTACGTAGAGAAATGACCTATGGGTCATTTTGTAGGGGTGGGTCATTTCTCTGCATTACACCGACAGCGGGACTATTGTCAAGTAGATTTTTGTACAAGATTATAAAATTCTGGAATTTTAATACAGTTAGTTGACATACTTAATAGGGCTCAAAGGATGTTATTTTTAACTTTTTGTATGTGTTTTTTTTTTATTTCAAGGCATAGCTTGGCTACTACCAGACAAGAAGCCATCTCCTGACGACGGTAAGATAACTTTATTGGACACACAATTTCAGATTTAGCCCAGTTGAAAGCTTTTGCAGACAACAAAATAGAACTGACTCAGAAATTGATACTTGGTTTAACACATGGCGGGAAAAGGGACAAATGCTCGTTACTTGTATTTTCTGTTTTTCCTACAGTATTATCAAAAGCTTCTTCCTTAGGGCAGTTAAAAGTCAGGATTGTATAGTAAAGAGTATTTTCTTTTTTAATGATGTAGTACTTATAGTGCATCCTTAACTCTTTACCAAACGACAAAATTTTAGACTTGTCCAAATTGAAAGCGTTTGAAGAAAACAAAATAAACTTAACTCAAAAATTGAAATTTGCTTCCTGCAGTGTAGAAAACATTGTGGGAAAAGGAGAAAATGCTGGTCACCAGCATTTTCTCCTTTTCCCACAATGTTTTACAGAGGCTTCTATCTCAGGGTCGTAAAAACCACGGATTGTTTGGTAAAGGGTTAAATAATATTTGTTTCTGTAATGGTGTCAAACTAACCTTTTACTAACACAATCTCGAGTCATTAAAACCCTCAAGTATTTGTAAACATTACTAGCATTTTCTGCTTTTCCAAACAAATCTTTATCTACAGAAACAGTAAGGGCCATTTTAGCTGTGAGAGGCCTTTTGACTCGTACCCCACCACCAAATTCTAGACTTGTCAGTATATCATTTTCAGCATTTTGATAGCTTTTTTAGATAACAAAATAAATATATATGTACTCAAAAATTGAAATTTATTTTTGTGAAGGGTTGAATACATATTCGGAAAAGGGGTTGGGGTGAGGGGGTAGGGGGTAGAACACATTGCGGGAATATGAGAAATGCTATTTACCAGCAAAGGAGGGGAAATTACTATCAAGCATATTCTCCTTTTCCCACAATCTTTTCGAAGCTAGAGCTGTTATGAATCACAGTTATGTAGTAAAGGTATACGGATATCTTGATCTTTTCTGACATCCACAGGAAATGTGTTTTTCGTTCATCATATACAGGTTAATTCATAGAAACATTTTTTCTTGAATCCCGGTGGGGGGGGTGATTACGAAATAAATCTTGATTCTTGTATCGCTATCGTCTCTTACCCTTAGGCTGCTAAGCGAGATTCACTGACCTTTTGCGGACAGCGTAGATCAAGATCAGACTGCACAGAACGTGTAGTCTGATCTTGGATCTACACTGTCCGATAAGGAGATATTTCTCTCTTAAAAAGAAAAGAAAAATAAAGTTTGAAATTCTGGTTTTTATTATCTGCTTGAAAGTTTCATTCCATCTAATTAGAAGGTTAAGGGTTAAAAGATGGTCTGGTTACTTCCTGAACTCTTATCTTTCATTCTCGGGACCATATATCACATTTTTTCTAGAGGAAAGAGTAAGACAAGATCAGCATGTACGTACACGTAGCGCGATCTTAGTCTACACTCTCCATTTCTTTACTAATTAATCCCTCACGATGTACCGATAATCATGAATTAAAAGGACTTTCGTAATAATAAAAAAAAAGTGGCTCAGGGTTCAAAATATTGCTGATGCTCAGCTCTTTTGAAAATCAAAGTACTGACGGTACTGAAATCTAAAAGAAGTGTTTCAAGCATAATAACTGAGTTAAAGTGATAAACAAGTTTTAAATATTATGTCGTTAAGACGTTTAAATCGTTACAACGTAATCCACAGTTTTAACTACCCTGAGGAACTAGAAAACCAAGTCAGAATTTCTATTGTTTGGTTACTAGAGGCAGTGTTCAGGATAAAGAAGACCATTTGAATACCGTGTTTTAATGACTCTGAGAAAGAAAGCTCTTCGAAAAAAAAAAGCTGAAATAATTTGAAGTTTTTTTAAAAAAAAAAAGCATGAGCATTTTCGTCATTTCCATTTCTAACATTTTATTATTATTATTACATTTTCAACTTTCGTAATCTGAGCCAAGTTTAGTTTGTCGTCCGCAAATGCTTTCAATTTTTACAGTAGGGAAGTTTGAGTGTAAACATATCTATTTTATATCTATTGCGAATCAGTATTTTACAACTTATACTAATCTCTCTCAATTCTGCTTCCTGCAAGCTACACTAGCACGCTCACGGTTGTGGAGTGCCAGTGAACAAAACCAACTTGACACTCGCTTTAGCTTTCATATTTTCTGTATGTAAAGTGGTCATACTATCTTACTATACGATCATTTTAACTACCAACTTAAATTGACCTGCACTATCTGTTATCTTTTTTCATTTAATTGATGTATAGAATTCACAGATTTTCCCTCTCCGTGTGACTGGTCAAAAATTTTAGACTTTTACGAATTGAAAATTTTTTAAATGCCAAATTTAATGTGACTCAAATGATGGGATTTTTCGCTAAAAGGTCACAGAATACTGTGGGAAATGAAGAAGTACTGGTTACCATCATTTCTCCTTTTCCTAAAAAGTTTTTTCAAAAGCTTTCTTTCTCATTCAATGAAACTCCAGGGCCCGTATTCACCAAACATTCTTAAGAACGTTCTTTGTCTTATTCTCCAGAATTGTCTACATTTGTAAGTAACACAACTTCTGATTGGCTAAACCGAATGGTTTAGCCAATCAGACGTTGTGTTACTAACAAATGTAGAAAACCTTGGAGAATAAGACTAAGAATATTCTCAAGAATGGTTGGTGAATACGGGCCCAGATTGTGTCTCACAGGGTTAACACGTTTCAGAAATTCGCCGCGCATCTCTCACAAAAGCTTCTGGTATACGACAGACTTCTAGTTTGCACTCAAACGAATTTTAGAAATTGCTAATCAGAATATTTTTAGGGAAAAATATATTAAAATGTGAAGGTAGTTCAGTAAAGTGAAAGAGTGGATTACCTTTTTAAAAAAGAACAATAAATAACATAAACTTAATCTAGATCTATATCTTTATATTCTGCAAGTTAATCTACCACGGCTTTAAATGTGGATTCCTTTAGCAATCTCGAGCACCTGTTGTAAGGCACCCTTTGTTGATCCCACGCTCTAAATGCTACCTTCATGGCAGTATAAACTCATTACAACTTGGTCTCTTTACAACAAAAGCCAGGAGAGGTCAGCATCCATGTTTTCAAATAGCTTGTTAGCTTTTAATTTTAATATATTTTGGTACATGTAAACAAACAAGTAGAGACCTCTCATAATACGTTACACTCTCTCTGCGTTTTCAAGTCGCATGATCTTCTCCAGTAGTCTTCTTTCTCTTTTTTGACGATATTTTCCTTATTTTTTCTTCTGTATAGATTTATTCGCTGAATAAAAAATTACAATTTAATTGACTTTACCATCTTAATATAAGATGGCCTGCAACACGCGAAAAGGGGCAATCAGACATTTGCATAAACTGTCGTCCCGGATCAGCCTACGGAAAAATGCAAAAGAGCTGAATGGTGTTCTCAAAACTCTGTAAAATTCCGGCAAATTTTTTTCACAGTCCAAACATGCCGCCTTCTATACATTTGGGATTTTTAATAACACTATCGATTGGAAAGTTTCATTTCACTGAATTAGCGCCAAACCCCTGTAGCTCAGTCGGTAACGTGCAGGACTTGAGAACAAGGTTCGTGGGTTGGATCCGTGGGCCAATTTCTGTCCGAGGATTGATGAAAGTCATTGCGACAGGATTCATTCCTCTCCCACCGGTGAACAGTGTTTCGACGATGTTATGTCGGAAAGCAGTCAGTGTAAATTGTGCAGATTTTTGGTAAAAGAGACTCAAGGAAACACAATAGAATCGATCGATCAATCAATCAATCAATCGATCGATCATCAATCGATCGATCGATAAATCAATCAATCAGTCAGTCAATTAGCAAGGTACGGATTAAAGACCACCCTTGTGAGATTTCAGTCATCTACACGAATTAATGTTTTGCACGTGACTGTGTGTGAAACCTTCGTAACCAATAAGGAACTTGCTCTGAGCAACTTCTCCTGGTAGCAAAAAGTTGTCAAAAAAAGGACAGATGCAAGCATTATCACCCGCTAGATGGCATTCTACAAATACTCAACTGTCTAATTTGGGCATCTTGGGTACAGAACCGAACCACTTTCCTACGCGACAATCGTTACTTTGAAGTTAAAACTAAAATAAAGGTTTACTCAATAAAACGCTACTTCGTGCAATTCACTCTGCTATGATCAGCAGTTTAGAGAAATCTGGAGCTAAAACAGGCCTTTAGAATCGTATTGATAAAAGCCATTTTCTCCATTGCTACTTTATAGCGCGTAATACTAGGCCTACAGTCTCCCGAATATCGGGGAGAGTGATGCGTCATATAAGACGGGTCGAATCTTCAAAGAATATGACATGTGCAGACAACGCCGATACAAGATGAAAAAAAATCTGCAAGCGGCGTTGTGTTATGTACCAAGTAATCACATACCTACTTACTTAGTTTGAGAGCTCTGTTAGAAATAGGAAGCTGTTGAGATCAAAAACGTATAATAGAGATAGGTATGCCATTAAATCATAAAAATGTTGTTTCCCGATTTTCTTATTATCTTATATCTTTGCAATGCAGAAAATGTCCTTTGTGTTTGTAATCAAAACTTGGCCCTTTTCTATACTTAATAAGTAAAATGAAAATTTCAAGTTGATAGGAAACACCAAACTGTTGATATCCCAATGGTATTTTTAGAGAAAAAATATGTACATGTCGGACAGTGTAGATCCAAGATCAGACTGCACGTTCTGTGCAGTCTGATCTTGATCTACACTGTCCGCAAAAGGTCGGTGACCCGTGCTTAGCAACCAAAGGATTAAGGTTTTTTTTCCAGTAATCACGACTAAATTCTGTCTTCTTGCATCTAGTATAAATATACTAGCATACCAACGCTGATATCAATTGATAACTTTTCCATATGACTCTATCTCATTATCTCCCGCTAGATGGCATTCTACAAATACTCATCTGGTGTCACACCTGTTTTTCCCTAATTGAATATAGAACAAAAATGACCATATTTGAAGCTTCGCATATTGCTTGTCGGCAAAATTATGGCTTGTCCATTCCTTACTCTGAAAAGTAACGCCGTAAGCCTGTAAAAAAATGCTAAAAAAAAAACGTCAACCGATTGCGTTTTTCGCTAATTTCCAACCAACACAGGCACCCTGGATTTTACCCTCTCAGGAACACCTATTCACCGCCATGACCCCAAGGTTTTGTTCTTCCACTGATACAAGATAGTCGTGTCAGTGCACAATAAAAACACATCTAAGTGGTCCCCACTGCCCAAATTTCATGCAAATCTATATCATATACATCCGTGTAACAGTGCAACAAAAGTGCTACTGCAAAATTTCACATAGGACTACGACCCGGAAGCAATCTCGCAGTGGTGCGACACCATCTATCTAATTTGGGCATTCTGGGTACAGAACCGGACCACCTTTCTACGCGACAACTGTTACTTTGAATTTCAAATTAAAATAAACGTTTACTCAATAAAACGATATCTGGTGTGATTCTCTCAGCTATGATCAGAGAAATCTGGAGGTAAAACAGGTCTGATTTTTCCTCAAACGTATTGATAAAAGCCATTTTTCTCCATTGCTACTTCATAGCGCGTAATACTACAGTCTATCCGAATATCGGGGAGAGTAATGCGTCATATAACACAGGTCGAATCCTCGAAGAATATGACATGCGCAGACAACAGACTCTATCTGTGCGCCCGTACAATCACTCTAAAGGAACGTTGCAAAGCCAAACCACCTATCACAGGTTTCGACATATCCGCCGCAGATTCAAGTACACGTTTCTTTTAATGTTACATATTTCTAGCAGCTTTTCGAGAAAACTTAGAGGTATTGCCTAGCCATCGGGGGTCTGCCCCTGCAAAAACTTTAACACTTCATAATAAATCAATCAATTTTTAAAGCTTCGACATGACTTTTTGTGGTATTTGTCGAAGACAATACCACTACGAGTTCAATATTGAATTTTGAAGACCATGTATCGTATTTTGTGCGAAGCCGAAGGAAATTTTACACAAGCGATTATTATTTCGGTAGCAATCAGATGTATAGTTGGAAATGGCATGTTAAAATACACTGGGTGAGGCCATCGATTGTGGGAAATACTAACTTTTGATTGAAAATATGCTTCACTCGCTCATAGCCTTCTATTGGCGCAATGATACAAAGTTTGTCATCCGGTTGCTTGGTCCTGGGCCTTTTCGTTCTAAAACCAGTTCGTCCCATGGCTTGTCCATCCCATGATTGCGCGCTACTCAATTTGATCGGTCAGGAATATCTATAGATCGAAATAATTGATTTTAATGTTGGGAATGAAATGTTAACAGCTAAAGATATTTCAAAATCATAGTTTTCAGGTACAAACTTAATTTCATTCGATTATTTACCTGTTTTCTATCTCTATCCACCATGCATCGTACTGTCAAAGGATGTTACCCCTTGACTCCTCCATATGATCAAAGGGAGACCACCATTACACAAATGATCCTTATTTTGTCATAAGCACTCTCCCTTCAACCAAAAAGGTATTCATTGGCTAAGTTGGTTTACTTTCAAGCCAGTATTTGAATAATATTTCTCTTTTTCTTTCGAATCATTAATTCCACACAACGCTATCCTTGACAAATACCACTTCAGCGTTCTCAACGCTTTGATTTTTCTTCTATCATTAAATTTTCTACGTGTCCAAGGAACAGTCTACCCCTAGCTTTAACCCTTTCCCAAACAATTCCTGGTTTTTACGGGTCTGGAATAGTAGCCTTTTGAAAACATTGTGGGAAAAGGAGAAAATGCTGGTAACCAGCATTTTCTCCTTTTCCCACAGTGTTTTCTACCCTATCATAGACAGAAATCATCTTTTCAGCAAGATTTGAATTGTCGTCTGCAAATGCTTTCAATTTGGTCTAGTCCAAAAGTTTGTCGTTTGGGAAAGGATTAAGTAGGGGGTACCCCCAGTCTACCCCCAGCTTTAAGCGGATGTTGACTAAATGTTTATAAGATTGTATTTATGTGATACCTTGCTGGGTATCATGCATCATGAAGAAGCACTTAGCCTCCTTTTCACGGAGCAAGTAAACATCTTTTTGGATTTCAGTGTTTTGCGTTGTCAGCTGTTATCGGGCACTGACCATCTTCGCGAGCCAAGGTTACGATCACTACATGGATCTTACCTTGGCTGATTGAGCCCGATTTCCAGATTCCTTTGATGCGCCCTCTATTGGATGCTGGTTATTATCCCCCTTTACATCATATTTCTAAAAGCCAATGTAATATCGTTTTACAAACCGCTGACGAATACACATGAAGCGATAAGCAGACATCCACGTGGGTTTCCATGTTTACCTTCTATTCGAAAGGTAGCAACCTTGTTCTATTTTTATCAAAGATGAAATGCTACCGGCGATTTCATTCGTTGCAGTTAGAGCTGGCTGCATCCAATGAAAAAGCGTATCGAGGGAATGTAAAAATCAAGCTCGATCCGCCAAGGGTAGAGTAGCGTAGTGAATCGTCAGCCTTGGCTTGCGAAGATGGGCACCGACAGGGTTTTACATAAACTCATCACCAAACGACAAAATTTTAGGTTTGTCCAAATCGAAAGCATTTGCAGACGGCAAAATAAAAGTGACTGAAACTTTGAAATTTGTTTTGTGAAGAGTAGAAAACATTGTGGGAAAAAGGAGAAAATGCTGGTTACCAGCATTTTCTCCTTTTCCCACATTGTTTTCTAAAGGCTTCTTTCTCAGGGTCGTTAAAAGTAGAGATTGTGTGGTCATGGGTTAAATGTATCTGAACATTTTTTACATTTCAGTTGAGACCTGTACCACTGGACCCTTTGAACCGGACGAGGACCCCTTGCTCTGTCCCCATGGTTATTTTTGTTACGTAGATACGGGACGAAAAAGAAACAAAAAGAAGAAATCAAATAAAGGATATTGTGTCAAGCAGACAGACGACCAGTGTAAGTGGGCAAAAAAAAAATCTGTAACACGTTACCAAAAACTATATAATAATCCCAAGTTTAAACGAAACCTGTAAATAAAGCTTTTGAAAATATTGTGGGAAATGGGGAAATGCTGGATTCAAGCGTTTTCTCCATTTTCAACAACGTTTTCTGCTCTTCCATGTACAATTTTAATCATTTGATCCATGGAAATCTGTCTTTATGTAATTTTCTCTTTTTCGCTAGTCTACTATGGACTGCGCAGGCTGATCCGAGACGACACTATATACAAATGTCCGAATATTCCATTTGGCACAATGCAGGCCTTGCAGTTTTGATTTAAGCAAAGTCTCGTTCCCACTAAAAGCCACAAAACGGAGGTACTGCTTTTTCGCTGATTCGTCAACTAAGATACGACGACAAAGTTTTAGCTTTATCTTAAAAGATCATTTCTATCGTTGATAGGGTAACAAAAGCATTGCGGGAAAACGAGAAAATGCTGGTTTACCAGCATTTTCTCGTTTTCCCACAATGCTTTCACAAGCCTTTCGAAGTTATTGTTGGAATTTACCGGTATTTTCGTCTTTTCACACAATGTTTTCAAAAGTCTTTTCAATTCAGAATCGTTAAGAGTTGGGATAGAGCGGAAAAAAGGTTAAAATATGTAAATCAAGGTTTAATGTTCACAGAAGACGGAAAGTAACATTCACATAATCAAGATGTGATAATTAACTCTTTACCACACAAGAAAATTTTAGACTGGTTCAAATTGAAAGCATTTGCAGACAACAAAATAAAGGTGACTGAAAAATTTGAAATTTGTTCTGGGAAGGGTAGAAAACACTGTGGGAAAAGGAGAAAATGCTGGTTACCAGCATTTTCTCCTTTTCCTACAGTGTTTTCAAAATGCTTCTTTCTAAGGGGCGTCAAAAGTAGGGATTGTGTGGTAATGGGTTAATCTGTTTACATAGCGATCACCAATTTGGAAAATAACGGAAACTGAAATAGTTGAAAAAAATAAAAATCGTTTAAAAAAATATGTACACTAAAATCGTGAAAAGGACTCGCGTATTCGTCAAGTATTGTTTATTCAAACGGGTTTAAAGAAGAAGAAAAAAACGAGATAATGAGTGAGTAGTGTTCAACAAGGCTATGAGAAATATTCATGAAATTGGTGAGTAATGTTTACTGAAAATTGTGAGTAGTATTCAAGAATTTGTTGAGTAATGTTCAGTGAGAAGTTATCACGGAATCAGTGAGTAATGTTCACTTTGACGGTGAGTAGTACTCAATCAATGAGTAATGTTCATAATAACAGTGAGATGTATTCACAAAATGGGTGAGTAATGTTCAGTGTAACGGTGAGAAGTATTCACGAAATTCTTGAGTAATGTTCAGTGAGAAGTTCTCACGAAATCAGTGAATAATGTTCATTATGAGATTGAGAAGTATTCACAAAATTGATGAGTAACGTTAATTTTGACAGTGAGAAGTTTTTAACGGATTATTTGTATTGTCTCAGAAACCGTTTAATGTTATAAAAAAAAAAACACTATTGATTGTCAAAAGCTGTTTATATTTACCGTTATCGCCTCGGGTATAAATAGCTTTTTAAATCAGCCTGACCGTACTTGCATTGGTCGACGTTTCTTCACCCTTCGCTTTTCACCTCGTTAACTAAATTTATGATATTAACCTTTACGCTATACTTAGTGCGACTCAACGACCTCTTGCGGACAATGTAGATCAAGATCAGACTGCACAGAACGTGCAGTCTGATCTTGCATCTACACTGTCCGAGTTCTTTTTTATTTTTTTTCAAACAATATATATCTTTGAAATAGCAAATATGGGTTTGTACTGTCAGGTTGAAAGTTTTTTGTAAACTAAATCAGCAGGTTACGAGTGCGTATATAGTAACGGCAATCAGGAGGTCGTAAGTTCGATTTTATCTTTATGTACTTTGTAAGTGAAAAGTAAGTTTATATCTTCAGACAAATAAAGTTAACGATATGTTCTGTAACGTGACTGCCTATCTTGGCAAAAGTTGTGTCCGAGGCTTCAAATTAATAAATCCTTTTTGACAGCACTATTGATCATAGTTTCGACGATGGTTTTGTGGGAAAGTAGCCTAGTGGCTTAGGAGGAATTTGTGTGCAATACTTGCAATCTGGCGAAACTTAAGCAAGCATAGAGAAGTGCACACGCCAAAGGGGTACAACTAAAACAAGAGAAAAAGAAGACGCAAGGGCGTCAAGGTCGCCCGAAAACTGATAAAAATGCATGTATATCAGTATAATTTGGAAAAAATAAGTGTGTGTCGGCATTACATGAAATACTTCATGTTTTCCGACGGAATAATGGAAAAGATAATTACAAATTACGTTGTTTACGTTGAAAAACCAAAAACCGTTGACATACAAGAATTCAAACATCACCAAAACGATCTGCTGCTGAGCGCGCCTAAATATGGTATTGCAAATGTTGTGCATCAGGACCAGACAGCACGCCATGTGCATTCTGATCGCTAATCCACAAAGTCTGAAAAATGAACGGTTCGAACTACTCAATCTTCAGCTTTTCTTTCCTGAAAATTTTTCAATTACATTCATAAATACGAGGAAAGTCTGATAACATTTCGAATATCTGAAATTAAAAAAAAAGATTTCATGTACAATGTACATTTATACAAATAATCAACTGCGAATGATAAAACATATACATGTATACTGATAATTGCAACCAAATTCTGTATGTGAAGTTTCTGAGGACAGTGTAGATTAAGATCGGATATTGCTAAACATGTAAGCTGGCATGTAAACTGATTAATGTAACCAAAGCCAGTCAGTGAAACATCTGAGGACGGTGTAGATCAAGATCAGACTTACCAAAATTACAATCTGATCCTAGATTCACGCAATCTAATGTATATAAGATGATACATGTAACCAAAGCCGATCAGTGAAATATCTGAAGAGGGTGTAGATCAAGATCAGACTTACCAAAATTGAAGTCTGATCCTAGATTCACGCAGTCTAATGCATGTAAGCTGATATTTAAATCAAGTTATTATCCATTTTAAAATTCAATCTGAACTGTAAGACGGGTGTTGGGTGCATTATATTGTACTTGTTCGAACTTGGTAATTTTTCCATTTCCCCTTCTGAGATTACCTGCTTACAGAAGGAAATATTGCTACAAATATATTTTTTTAACCGTAAAAACTTTATTTTTCAATATTTCTGCAGATATACCCTAGGAAAGATATATGAGTACAAATACACACGTTTGAAATCGTACATATTTACTTTATATAGTAACAAATGTATAATGTCTATTGCGTACTTTCTTTTCCATTGCGCCAGTCCCGCACAAAGGAAATTTAACCTTTCCCAAACAATCCCTGGTTTTTACGGATCTAGAATAGTAGTCTTTTGAAAATATTGTGGGAAAAGAAGAAAATGCTGGTAACCAGCATTTACTACTTTTCCCACAATGTTTTCTACCCTATCATAGACAGAAATCATCTTTTCAGAAATTTCGTCTGCTAATGCTTTCAATTTGGTCTAGTCCAAAAGTTTGTCGTTTGGAAAGGGTTAAAAGGTTTTAACATTTGTACGTATAAGCATAAAGAAATTCTAATCATTTTCTTCAATTAACTACCCATAGGAAAATACATTAAAGACCTGTAACACTTTAGGTACAATATACTGTTGGTAAATTTTTTCATTTTGCCATCTAGGAATACGTGCATAAAGGAAAAATATCACTACAAGTACATTTTTTTCAGCGCTACAAAAACATAATTTTTGGTTTTTACTTGTAAATTACCTTTAATGGGTAGAAAAAAAACATGTTTCAAATCATTGTTGTTATTCTATTTAATAAACAGGCATAATATATTTCCATGCGTATTTTCTTTTCCATTCCGTCCATTGCTCTAAAATATTTCCATTCCGCTCTTTAGGCCTACCGGTAAAGAGTCATTATCTCCCGCTAGATGGCATTCTATAAATACTCGAATCATCGAAGAATATGACATGCGCAGACAACGGTAAAGAGTAGGAGCAGTTTTGCATTTCCATTGGTTCCTACGATCATGTGACTGGACGAGTTCATTTGCGTTAAAAATAGATGCATTCTGCACAAGAACATTAATTGTTTCACAAAATGTTGCGCAGCAGACCGTTAATAATTCTTTCACGATTCTTTATCGGTTTAAAAACAAGTAAACAACCTCAAAAAAGGTGAAGAAAACCCCATACAACAATTTCACAAACATTCACACCTATTTTACCAAATTAAACCTGGCGAATATGATGAAAGATTTCAACCGGAAGTACCTACACTCTCCATGAACATTCTTTCTGAACTATATTAAATATAAGGTCGCCGGCTTCTGCCGGGCGACCAATAAACGCCAAACAGCCAACAAACAAGGACACAAGCAATTTATTTTCCCCTCTTACATCTGACAACTTTAAAAGCAGTCTGTGCATGCTAACCAGGATCGAAAACTCCTGCTAATTGTTAAATTCTCTGCATGCCAAAGGACCATTCTACACAATGGTTTATTCGGTTGTTAGACAAGATTGATCCTTAGATCTATCATACTAACGTGACATGCTTGCTATCGTGTATCACGCCGATTTCAACATTATTTCAGTTGTATCGTGGCGATATGTGCATCTATCCGTGCTTCCTACTTCTGTAAATGGTCAGTATTGCAATACATAACACAATATTCCTCCTAAGCCATAGGCAGCTTTCCCACAAAACCATCGTCGACACTATGATCAATAGTGCTGTTAATAGGAATCGATTAATTTCAAGCCTCGGACACAACTTTTGCCAAGATGGGCAGTAACATTACATAACATATTGTAAAGTTTACTTGTTTGGAGGTATAAACTCACTTTAAGGTAAGACCTGTGTAATGCACTTCCGGTGAAAATTATAATTGGTTGTTAAATAAGGATAAATAAGGATTTATGCAGAAATAACATTTTTGCACATTTCTAACGGATCAGAAATTTCGTTTATGTCTATCTTGAAATTATTTTTTGATACTTTTGTTAGTTTTCTGAAAAGGGAGGTAATTATTATCTCTTTTTGAATTGAGAATATAGTGGTTTTAGATTTATAAATGATAATTCAAAGAAGGAAAAAATGGAAAAAATTAAAAGGTGAAAGTAGTTCAATAATACTCATTTTTAATTATAGCTAATTTTGCAGGATGATATTTTAGTGGAAATAGCTGTTTTCCATTACACAGGTCTTACCTTAAGCTTACTAAATACAAAAGATAAAATCGAACTGACGACCTCCAGGTTGCCGTTACTATACACAGAGCGGTAAGCTGCTGTTTAACCCTTTACCCCATACGGCACTTCTATGGTATCTCAAACTGACCCTAAATAACAGCAAGGATGAAGCCGTTTCTTATGTGTATATGACACCTTTTGATAGCATAGAAAACATTGTGGTAAAAGGTGAAATTGCTCGTCACGATAAATTTCACCTTTTGCCACAATGTTTACCAAAGGCTCCTACTAGCAATGCAAAAAAAAATAGAATCTATGGAGCAAAGGGTTAAGTTACACGAAACTGGAGCCGATAGTACAAACCCACATTTGCTATTTCAAGGGTATATTTTGGGATAAAATATCTCCTAATCGGAGAGTGTAGATGCAAGATCAGACTGCCCATTCTGTGCAGTCTGATCTTGATCTACACTTTCCGCAAAAGGTCTTCGAGTCGCGCTAAGTACAGCGTAAAGGTTACTATCATAAATTTTGAACGAGGTGAGAAGTGAAGGGTGAAGAAACGTCGACCAATGCACGTACGGTAAACTGATTTAAAAGTTATTTATACCTGAGACGATAACGGTAAATATAAACAGCTTTTTAAACATCTATTGTTATTTTTTTTTTACAATAAATGGTTTCTGTCAGAATAACTCATCCGTAAAAACTTCTCAGTGTCAAACTGAACATTACTCACTGATTTCGTGACTACAACTCACCGTTAAAGTGAACATTACTCAATAATTTCGTGAATACATCTCACTCTAAAACTGAATATTACTCACTGATTGTGTGAGTACTACTCACCGTCAAAGTGAACATTACTCAACAATTTCGTGAATACATCTCACTCTGAAACTGAACATTACTCACAATTGCGTGAGTACTACTCATCGTCAAGGTGAACATTACTCAACAATTTCGTGAATACATCTCACTGCTATAGTGAACATTACTCACTCAGTTCGTGAATACTACTCACTGTAAAAGTAAACATTACTCAACAAATTCATGAATACTTCTCACTTCTCTTATGAGCATTACTCAATAATTTCTTGAATACTTCTCAAAGCCTTTTTGAACACTACTCATTCATTTTCTTATTTATATATTTAGCTGTATAAATGCGTGAGTACTTTTCACGTTTGTAGTTGACATTTATTTTTAGACGGTTTATAATTTTTTTCCCTACTCGTTCATTTACTGTTATTTTACAAATTGGTGATAGCTATAAATAGATCTATTATTCACATCTTGATTATGTGAATGTTACTTTCCGTCTTGTTAACTCTTTACCACACGAGAAAATTTTAGACTGGTCCAAATTGAAAGCATTTGCAGACGACAAATGAAAGTGACTGAAAATTTGAAATTTGTTCTGGGAAGGCTTGAAAACACTGTGGGAAAAGGAGAAAATGCTGGTTATCAGCATTTTCTCCTTTTCCCACAGTGTTTTCAAAAGGCTTCTTTCTCTGGGGCGTCAAAAGTGGGGATTGTGTGGTAATGGGTTAATTTAGGAGGACAAGGGTTACATCCCCTTTGATAGACCTTTGGACAATTAACCCTTTCCCAAACGACAAATTTTAGACTCTTCCAAACGCAAAGAGTTTGCAGACGACAATTTCAAATTTGATAAAAATGGCAGAAAGTTCTCCAAATAGGTAGAAAACACTGTGGGAAAAGGAGAAATTGCTCGTTACGAGCAATTTCTCCTTTTTCCACAGTGTTTTCAAAAGACTTGTACTGCAGACACGTAAAAACAAGGGCTTGTTTGGGAAAGGGTTAAATCTGAATTGTTATATAATAATTGTATTAATTTCTGACTCAGATTCTCCCGGTGAAACAGAGATGGCACTAACAGCTGCTCTGAAAGGCAGAAAGATCTGTCACGTGGACGGAGTGGTATTGCTGGATGGTGCATCGATACGGCTTAGTGATAAAAAATGGTAAAGTATTAGAGAGCAGTGCTCTTGTGAAAGGGAGTCCAATGCATACCCGTGATGTGTTGTACCGAGCATGTCATCATAAATTATATATACTAGGATCTGACATGAGTGGACTTATGAGAAAACATTTTATTAAACGAGTCAAGGGAAATGTTATTAACCCTTTCCCAAACAGCAAATTTTGGTCCAGACCAAAGTTAACCCTTTACTCCATAGATACTCATTTCTACGCATTGCTTGTAGGAGCCTTTGGAAAACATCATGGCAAAAAGTGAAATTGCTCCTCATGAGCAATTTCACCTTTTGCCACAATGTTTTCTCCACTATCAAAAGCTGTCATAAACACATAAGAAACGGCTTCATCCTTGGTGTTATTTATGGTCAATTAGAGATACCATAGAAATGCCTTTTGGGGTAAAGGGTTAAAGCCTTTTGCAAATGACAAATTAACAGTTGCTAAAAAGATTTTTCTGTATGGTAGGGTAGAAAACATTGTGGGAAAAGGAGAAAATGCTGGTTACCAGCATTTTCTCCTTTTCCCACAATGTTTTCAAAAGGCTTCCATTCCTGACCCGTAAAAACCAGGGATTGTTTGGGAAAGGGTTAAGCGAGCCTTTGTCGAGCTTAATAACATTTTCCTTGATGAGTTTGATAAAATCTTATCTCAAAGGTCCACAAATGTCAGATTCTTTTTATCACATAACGATATTTCACAAAATATACATCAGATGATGCAAGAACATTCATAAATGCGCCCGCAGTATTTTCCATTCACTTGCATGAAATGGCATACAAAATGACGTCAAAAATGACGTCACACAAATGTGATATTAAACGTGTGTGAGATAAGAAAATTCGTAATGGGTATATTGCTCTGAAAACAAGTGAGGTTATGTGATAAAACTCTTTTACCAAACGACAAAATTTTAGACTGGTCCAAATTGGAAGCATTTGCAGACGACAAAGTGAATGTGACTAAAGAATTGAAATTTGTTTTAGAAAGGGAAGTAAACATGGTGGGAAAAGGAGAAAATGCTGGTTACCAGCATTTTCTCCGTTTTCCCCCAATGTTTTCAAAAGGCTTTTTTCACACATCTTCGCTAGCCAAGGTTACTATCACTACGTGGATCTTACCTTGGCTGATTGAGCCCAGTTTCGAGATTCCTGCGATGCGCCCTCTATTGGATGCTGGTTATTACCCCCCCTTTACATCATATTTCTAGGCATATATCATATTTCTAGGCATATATCATTTTACAAACCACTTACGAATACACATGAAGCGATAAGCAGATATCCACATGGGTTTCCATGTATGCCTCGATCTCTTCGAAAGGTAGCAACCTTATTCTATTTTTATCAAAGATAAAATGCTACAAGCGATTTCATTCGTTGCAGTTAGAGCTGGCTGCATCCAATGAAAAAGCTTATCGGGGGAATTTAAAAATCAAGCTCGATCCGCCAAGGGTAGAGTAGCGTAGTGAATCGTCGGCCTTGGCTTGCGAAGATGCTTTCACAGGGCTATTAAAAATCGGGATTGTGTGGTAAAGGGATAATTATTGACTCGGAAAACCCCGTCTGTTTAACAACCAACTGAATCATAGAATAGACTGGAGCTTTGACATGCAGAATTTCACTAATAGCAAAAGATTTGATGCAGGTCAAACTGTGTAGAATACACAGACTGACCTAGGTCAGTACTTTTTGCTGATGCTCGGTTTTCCGCATGACCATCGACCATTCTTCTCATGATTTGACTGGTTGTTAACCCATTACCAAACGACAATATTTTAGACTGGTCCAAATAGAAAGCATTTGCAGACGACAAAATAAAAGCGACTGAAAATTTGAAATTTGGTTGGTTAAGGGTAGAAAACATTGTGGGAAAAGGAGAAAATGCTGGTTACCAGCATTTTCTCCTTTTCCCACAATGTTTTCTAAAGGCTTCTTTCTCAGGGGCGTCAAAAGTAGGGATTGCGTGGTAATGGGTTAAACAAAATTGATTCGATCGATAGTTATATGACAACTTGCTTGGTATTATTGGTGCATCAATAAAATACATTAGACCCCCTTGCCTAGTAGCATGGTTCTAGCCCGCCCGGGTGGCTCAGTGGTCAGCGTGTCGGACTCATGACCTGGTGGTTGTGAGTTCGATACCCGGTTGAGGCGAACTTTCTTTCTGGCGTATTTTCGCCTCTCACCTCTGCTGAAGCATGTGAGAAAAGTAGTCGGTGGCTTTGGAAAGAAAGTAGTGTAAGTATCGGTGTGAGAAAGCCAGGAAACACATGTGCATCACCGACCGCCATGATTTGACCTTAGCTGTTAAAGTGGCGTTAAACCCCAATATAACCTAATACAACCAAAGCATGGTTCTAATGTGTTGTTTCCCATTACAATTGACACTGCAGCGAGTGTGGGTACATTTTTATTTTCATTTTTAGCTTCGTTTGCCACCAGTGTTCATGTGTAACAAGATCACTGAAAAATGCAATTTCTTCGTGTACTTCAATGCTTTTGAAATTTAAACAACAACCCCCCCCCCCCCCACACCCATCCACCTTTTCCCATAAAAAGAAAAAAAGGGAAATAGTGGTCAAGAAAGATTGTGATTATTTAATTATTTCTAACCCTCAGTTACGAAACAGTCCCAACTTTCAATGAGCCTTGAAAGAAAGCTTTTAAAAACTTTCTGGGAAAAGAAGAAAATGCCTGTAAGCGTTTTCTTTTTTTCCCATAATGTTTTCTACCCTATCAAAATTCGCAACATTTGAGCAGTATTTAATCCATTACCTCACAATCCCTACTTTTGACGATCCTGAGAAAGAAGCCTTTAGAAAACATTGTGGGAAAAGGAGAAAATGCTGGTAACCAGCATTTTCTCCTTTTCCCGCAAAGTTTTCTACCCTGCTGGTAACAAACTTTCATTTTTAAGTCACCTGTGTTGTCTGCAAATACTTTCAATCTGAACAAGTCTAAAATTTTGTCATTTATTAAAAAGTTAAATGTCTTTTATTATACAGCAAATGCAAAGGAGGTTACCTTTCCTGCGAGCCCCATGAGGCAAGATTGAAAAGAATGGACGTGACAGTGAAGCCCAAAAATTTAGACAGATCCAAAAAGATGAGAAATAAAGACCGAAAACGAAAGGAAAAGAGTAAAAGTAAATTAGAAAGTAAAAGTATTTTTATTTCATCCAAGGCTGGCTCCAAATATTATATCAGTAACTGGTATACAATGGCAGCCAATGCACCTTTCCACAATTTCAAGGAATGTCTTTTTTCTTTAGCAGAGCCCCAGTACCTCAATCGGTAGCATGCAGGACTTGAGAATACGGGGTCCAGGGTTCGATCTCTGGCTATGACCCCTGGTTTGGCTCATTTCTTTCTGAGGACTGATGATAGTCACTGTGACAGGATTCATTCCTCTCCCACTGCTAACCATTGTTTCAGTGATGATCATGTGGGAAAGCAGCCAGTGGCTTGGAAAGAAAATTGCGCGAAGTACTGGTAAAAAGAAACTCCACGAATGTTTGGATGAAAGTACTGGAATCTTGTCGCAATGACTATCATCTATCCTGGGAAAGATATTGGCCTAGCTGTGTGTTTAGTATAAAGAAAACTTTGTGGAAAAAGAAGAAAACTCTCCTTTCCCATAATATTTTGAAAAACCTTCTTTCTAAGTGTCTTAACTTGGGACTGTGCGGTAAAGGCTTAACCCTTTACCCCATAAGGCATTTCTATGGTATCTGTTATTGACACTAAATAACAGCAAGGATGAAGCAGTTTCTTATGTGTATATGACACCTTTTGATAGCATAGAAAACATTGTGGCAAAAGGTGAAATTGCTCGTCACCAGCAATTTCACCTTTTGCCACAATGTTTTCTAAAGCTCCTACAAGCAATGTGTAGAAGTGAGTACCTATGGAGAAAAAGATTAAAAGTTTTTGATTTTGGTAAATTTTTCTGTGTGTCAATTGACCAGAGTACTTCATGTTTCAGTTATGACTTGCTTGGGTATAATGTAGCAAGGAGATGAATTAGAACCTTTACCTCACAATCTTGAATTTTTACCGAGCTTGAGACAGAACACTTTTGAAAACATTGTAGGAAAAGGAGAAAATGCTGGTAACCAGCATTTTCTCCTTTTCCCACAATGTTTTCTGCTCCATCAAAGACACCTACTATAGTTTGACTTACGTTAAATTTTAATCTTTTGTTTGCAAATGCTTTGGTGTGTTGTAAAGGCAGAGCTTCAGATAAGAGGGAGTGATGGTATTCTAAATCCATTATTTCTTTCAAAACCCTATGTTGTGGGTACTCATTGGAATTGTCTTGATGAGACGAATCAAATGAGTACCCATAACATGGAGTTCAGTGCAGAATAATTAATATTTTCGATTTTGAAATCAAAATCGATCCTATCTGGAGCTATGTAAAGGGTTAAAAACCGAGAGGGCTAGGGTGTGGGAACAAACTTAACCCCAAGGCTATAATTTGGAGCCTCTGGTAGAGGCCCACTGTTTTCAGACAAGAAGATTTTCAAAGATTTTCAATATTTTTCAGTTTCATTGCCATGACAACCAGAGTTTTTGAAGGAATCAAATTCTTTCAAGAAATTCTAAAGAGGACCATGGCAGGATCATTTCTGTAAAGTTTCATCAAAATTTAATGGGTAGTTTCAGAGAAGATGTTTGAAATAAAAGTTAAAGCATGCATGCACGCATGCACAGACTGACAAACAAGGGACACCGGCCCATGACATAAGCCCGCTGGCCTTCCGCCAGTGGAGCTAAAAAACCTTTTGCTAGAACATTGCTCCATTCTCTGTAATAAAGAGTCTTTCTATTCATTTTTGTAGGGGGGAGTAGAACATGACATCAGACTTGAAAACTAAAGTAGCAACAATAAGAAGGAACAGCAGGCAAAAGATACAGATATCAACAGCATGGATCATGTGACACCCTAGACCATCAACCCTTCACCACACAAGATTTAATCATTTTAGACCTGTCCAAAATGAAAGCATTTGCTAATGACAGTTTCATTAGAAATGATTTTTGATAGGGAAGAAAACATTGTGGGAGAAGGGAGAAAAATGCTGGTTCTCCTTTTCCCACAGTATTTTCAAAAACCTTCTCTTTCACGGGTGTTTAAAGTCGACATTGTGTGGTAAAGGATTAAAGATACAGCTGTACTTATTTCAACTATTTTTTTTTTTATAACATTTTTTTTAATTATGTTTATCTTTATTTAATGAAACTGTAATCAGTCTTGTATCTTCATGCCAAATGTTGCCCCTGACAGTTATAAGGTTGTACAGATTCCTAGGGATAGAAAACGCATTTCATTCTCTCCAGGCTATCAAAGACATTATAGTGGTTGGTTCGGGTTTTGAATCGAAGACGAATTCCTTGAGTTTCTATATCCCATAGTCTTTATATTGACTTTTTATTTATCTTTACACAGCTGACTAGATTTCGACACACTATAAATTGTAAACAGTGTTTGTTTACTCTGTGACTGTAAAGATGTATCTGTAACCCTTTACCAGACGACAAAATTTAAGCCTTGTCCAAATTGAAAGAGTTTGCAGACGACAATCTCAAATAGTGCCATTATTCTTTGACAGTGTAGAAAAGATTGTGGGAAAAGGAGAAAATGCTGGTTACCAGCATTTTCTCCTTTTCCCACAATGTTTTCTAAAGGCCTTTTCTTAAGGGGCGTTAAAAGTCGGCATTGTGCTGTAATCTAAAGGGTTAACCCATTACCACACAGTCCCTACTTTTGACGCCCCTGAGAAAGAAGCCTTTAGAAAACATTGTGGGAAAAGGAGAAAATGCTGGTATCCAGCATTTTCTCCTTTTCCCACAATGTTTTTGAATCTTCACAAAACAAATTTCAAATTTTCAGTCACTTTTTTTTTGTCGTCTGCAAATGCTTTCAATTTCGACCAGTCTAAAATATTGTTGTTTGGTAATGGGTTAAGAGAAATCAAATTCAGTATCAAACAACAAAGACTTTCCGCATTGAAAGTATTTGCATATGACGAATCAAAACGTACATTATAATTCCAGGACTATGATAATGACTTGTTTTCTTGAAAAACAGCTGAGCTAATAAAGTAAAAGAAATAAATCTGTTTTTAAAACTTAACTTTATTTTTCATTAAAAAAAAATTTAAAAACTGATTTCAAAGAAATACATTCATAAAACATCTTAACACTCTACCAAGTAATCCCATTTTTAAACAACCATTGGGAAAAAAAGGTTTTTCAAAACATTGAGAGAAAAGGAGAAAATGCTGGGAACCAGTGTTTTCTCCTTTTCTCCAAATGTTTTATCCAATTTAGACATATCAAATCATTTAACTCTTTACCAGTCAATCCGGACTTTCAATGACTCCCAGAAAAAAGCCTTTTGAAAACATTGTGCGAAAAGGAGAAAATGCTAGTAACCAGCATTTTCTCCCTTTCCCAAACACGCAAATTTTTGAGACATCTAAGGTATAAGCATCTCAGGTCACAAACTAAATGTGGCTGGAATTATGTGTTTGAGCTATGAAAGCGTAGAAAACACTGTGGGAAAAGAAGAAAATGCTGGTTACCACAATGTTTTCAAAAGATTTCTTTTTCAAGGTAATCAAAACTCTGGATAGTGTGCTGAAGATTTAAACCATATTAAATCTGTAATACTTCTTCAGTAACTTCAATTATTTTACTCTTTACCTCACAATCATGAGTTTGAACGACCCAGAAGACAGAGGCCTCTTGAAAACATGGTGAGAAAAGGAGAAAATGCTGGTAACCGGCATTTTCTCCTTTATTCACAATCTTTTCTACCCTTTCAAAGACAATTTCTCCTGAAAATTGTCGTCTGCAAATGCTTTCAATTTGGACCAGTCTCACATTTTGTCGTTTGGTAAAGAGTTAAAAGTCTGACACATTGTTACTTGGCATAGGGGTTAATTACTCCACCCAAACAGATATGTCCTTATCTGTTACAATAATCTTGTTGTCATCTCTTTGACCCAAACAGGTATGTCTTTATCTGTTACAATAATCTTGTTGTCATCTATTTGACCGATGGAAATACAGGTATTGGTTTTGCTTTATTTGTTTGTTTGTATTAGAGTTTAATGCCATTTTAACAGCTGAGGTCATATCATGGAGACCAGTGCACCTCTGTATGTGTTTCCTAGCTTTCCCACTTCAGTACCAACACAACTTTCTTTCCTTGCACTCACTGCTTATCTCACATGCATCAGAGGCACGAGGCAAAAATTTGCTAGAGAGGAAATTTTGCTTTTCTATGAAATACGCAGCCATTTCTTATCTTTAATTTCTTTCACCACACACCAAAAATTTAGACCTGTCTAAAATTGAGATCATTGCAGATGAAAATTTCGAAAGATGCGATTTTTCTTTGATATGGTAGAAAACATTGTGGGAAAAGGAGAAAATGCTGGTTACCAGCATTTTCTCCTTTTCTCACAATGTTTTCTAAAGCCTTCTTCCTCAGGTTACTTAAAACTCAGGATTGTTTCATAAATGGGTTTAGAGACAATTGACCTTTCTGCCGATTTTGATTGACAGGTCTACCAACATCTTATCGGCCAATGAAAACGCAGCATTGGGCATCCTGTAAACAAAAAAGTCCGACACAATTTCTGGTTAGCTTGACAGGCTTGACAACCAATATAGCGCGTGCCAAACTCACGTTTACAGACAGGTCAATTCACTGCATGTGATCATTTTATACGGTCACAAAGTCATCTAAATCGTCCTGTGTTGTTAATGGTAAATCTTCTTCTCTTATCAAGTGCTCTGAAAAAAAGAAAATTAGGTTTCTTTCACTCGCTTTAGTCTAAATCCTTAACTCTTTACCAAACAATCCCTAGTTTTTACCATGTTGGGAAAGAAGGCTTTTGAAAACGATGTAGGAAAAGGAGAAAATGCTGTTAACAAACATTTTCTCCTGTTACCACTATGTTTTTTACCCTTTCATAAATGAACTTCATTCTCTGTATTACAATTGTCGTCTGCGAACCATTTCTATTTGGTCTAGTCCAAAATTTTGTGATATGGGAAAGGGGCTAACTCTTTACCAGAAACAAAATTGAAAAGTGAAAGCATTTGCAGACGACAATTCAAATGTAGCTCAAACAATGTGTTCTGTCTATGATAGTGTAGAAAACTTTGTTGGAAAAGGAGAAACTGCTGGTTTCAATTTCGGCATATTACCAATTCAGCTACATAGGCTAGATGTAATTTTGTGGCAGAGAATAACAAGAATGTATTGAATTCATTTGCAGATGACAAAGTTGACGTGTCTCAAATGATTGGCAAATTACTAATCAAAGCACAGTACTAATTAAAATAACTTACTTTGCTGTGGAAGTCGGATCTGGTCTGTATCGTTAAGTGTCACGTGATGTAATTTTCTTCTGAATTTGTATTTGATGTACAACCTTTTATCTTCTCCTATACATGGATCATAAAACCCTGGCAAAGAACTCTGAAAGAAAACATTAGTAGATTAGCAAAGGAGATTTGTAGAGCCGGGAAGCATAAAGGAGCTCAGACCAGGGGGTCTTTGGTTTCAAAGGTTAACCCTTTACCAAAAACTCCCTGGTTTTTACGACCATGGGATAAAACCTTTTGAAAACATTGTGGGAAAAGGAGAAAATGCTGGTAACCAGCATTTTCTCCTTTTCCCACAATGTTTTCTACCCTGCTGGAATCAAATTTTAATTTTTGAGTTAACTTTTGTCATCTGCAAGTGCTTTCAATTTGGACTGGTCTAAAGTTTTGTCGTTTGGTAAAGGGTTAATTGAGTCATTTCAGCACAACCCATTCCTCTCATTGCTTATTATTCTTTTGAAAGAAAAAAAACCAAAGGCCTTTGACAGACAATATTTGCAAAGTATTTGGGGATAAAAAACTCCGGAAAAGCATGGTCAGATTTACTGGCAGCCTCAATATAACTGAAACGATGTGGACACTGGCCATGAACACCATGCTTTCAGAGATTGTGTTTCAGCATAAATGATAAAACTTTACTCTTTACCAAACAAGGCCTGGTTTTTACGGGTCTGGAATAGTAGCGTTTAGAAAACATCCTGGGAAAAGGAGAAAATGCTGGTAACAAGCATTTTCTCCTTTTCCCACCATGTTTTCTACCCTATTGTAGACAGAAATCATCTTTTCAGCAAGAGTTGAATTGTCGTCTGCAAATGCTTTCAATTTGGTCTAGTCCAAAAGTTTGTCGTTTGGGAAAGGGTTAAGAAACAAAAACTCAGTACCTGAAATAATTTGTGCCAGATGACTTTGAAAACATTCCTGTGAAATAGGGATGACTGATATGAATCACCAAAGCTCCCAACAGTAGGAGTGTTTTTGATTTCAATTATATTGATTATACCCCACTAAACCCTATGTTGTGAGTATTCATTAGAATTGTTGTGGTTACATGAATTCATTAGAATTGTCTCAGACGATTCTAATGAGTACCCACATTTTAGAATACCATCAGTTTAAACAAACCAGAACAAGAGGGCCATGATGGCCCTGTATCGCTCCACTGGCTTTTTAACCCTTTACCACACAAATTCAAGTGTTCATGACCATGAAAAAGAGGGCCTTCAAAAACAATGAACACTGTCAGGCAGTACAAGCAGGTTAATTCATTAGCATGAAAGGTAAAATCCTTGGAAAAATAAGCTGAATGATAGAAACCTTACTCTGAATTTATTATTCACCTCATGTGAGCATAACTATTAGCATCAAAAAAATGAATAACACTTGAAAACAGAATATTTTCTATCAAAAAACTTAATTAATGTCTAGCACCAATCATGTATCAATGCGGTTTGATAATCAAGGGAGGTAAATAGTACCAAACTTTATCTTTCATAAAAAGAGTTATTTCCCTTGATTACTGCATAAATTAAAATGACTATATCTTGAGGCCCATGTTAAACTTGTGATCCCTGGATGGAGCCAATTTTAACCCCAGACCTACAATATGAAACTAGAATGTGTGGTTATAAACACGAAGATTTTTGAATCTTGCCCAATAAAAAGCCCTGTACAACAAATTTGCTCAATAAAAGGCCCTGTAAAATATGTGACCCGTGAGACAGGTTTAGCCTATAAAGCCAATGTAAAACTTGTGACCCTAGGATGGGGTCAAACTTGACCCCCAAAGTTAAAATATTGGCCCTCTTGGTAGAAGCCCATTAGATAAAGCTACATGCAAAATTTGGTAGCCCTAGGCCTTATGGCTATGTACAAGTAGATTATTACAGTTTCCCTGTATAAGCCAATGCAAAACTTGTGATCCCCTGTGACGGGGGCTAAAGTTGACCCCAGGGCTATACTTTTGGGCACCCTTGCTAGAGACCCCCTAGATATAGCTACATGCAAAATTTGATAGCCCTAGTCCTTATAGCTAGGTGCGACAAGATTTTGAAAGTTTTCCCTATATAAGCCCATGTAAAATTTGTTACCCTCCGGGGTGGGGCCAAATTTGACCCCAGGGCTATAAGTTGGAAACCCTTGGTAGAGGTCCACTAGATAAAGCTACATGCCAAATTTGGTAGCCCTAGGCCCTATGGCTAGGTAGAAGAAGAATTTTGAAGTTCTCCCTATATAAGCCCATGTAAAATTTGTTACCTCAGGGGCGGGGCCAATTTCGACCCCAGGGCTATAATTTAGACACTCTTGGTAGAGGTCCACTAAATAAAGCAACATCCCAAATTTGGTAGCCCTAGGCCCTATGCCTAGGTAGAAGAGTAGTTTTAAAGTTCTCCCTAAATAAGCCCATGTAAAACTTGTGACCCCCGGGGCAGGGCCAATTTTGACCCCAGGGCTATAATTTGAAGAAACTTGGTAGAGGTCCACTAGATAAAGCTTCATGCCAAATTTGGTAGCTCTAGGCCTTACGGTTTCAGACAAGAAGACTTTCAAAGATTTTCAAAATTTTTCAGTTTTGTTGCCATGGCAACCAGAGTTTTTGAAGGAATTAAATTCTTTCAAGGAATTCTGAAGAGGACCATGGCAGGATCATTTCTGTGAAGTTTCATCAAAATTGGATGGGTAGTTTCAGAGAAGAAGATGTTTAAAGAAAAAGTTAACGGACGGACGGACGCACAGACGGACGCACGCACGCACGACGGACAATGGGCCATGGCATAAGCCCGCTGGCCTTTGGCCAGTGGAGCTAAAAATCTGTCATTTGGTAAAGGAAGTAAAAAATACCTTTGGATTTTTCTCTGGTGAAATTAACTTGGATTCTTTGACAAGAGCCTGTAGAGGTATTGTAACATCTATACACTCTGTTGTGTTGAGTTCTCTAAAACACAGAGAAAAGTTGTGCAAACCTAATCATGACCTCTCAGAGGTTCAGAGCTCCAGATAGAGGGAGTGATTTTGATTTGAAAACTCAAAATATTAATAATTCTCCACTAAACCCTGGTTACCAGCATTTTCTCCTTTTTCCACAATGTTTTCTAGAGGCTTCTTAGGGTCGTCAAAATTAGGGATTGGGTGGTAATGGGTTAAATCAGTTGGATTTTGTATCTGATAGGATAGAAAACATCTGATAGGATAGAAATCATCTGATAGGATAGAAAACAGTTTCCAATGCTGGCCAGTAACCAGCATTTTTCTCCTCCTTCAAGAATGTTTTCAAACTGCTACTTCTTTGAACTCGTTAAAACCCGATTCTTTTGTAAAGAATTATGTATATTCACTTCATAGACGAATATCCAGTTTACGCCAATATATTGTATTATTATTAATAGATTTTGACCTACCCTTGATGTTCAGCAGTTAGTTTCCCATATAAAGCTTTCAAAATAACCAGACCACTTTTACGTTCTTCTACCTCCATACCTCTCTCTACTGTCTCTTTCATCAGATCAATCTGTCAAATATATAAGAGCCGTGCTCTATGAAAAGGGGACTTAATGCATCTGCAAAAACTATAAACCCAGGCTGATAAGGATAGAAACTTTTTATGATTGGTCAATTTTCTGTGTGTAAAAGGACCAGTCTACTTCATGATTTGGTCAGTTGTTAAGACAAAATGGATTTTATGAATCCGAAGTTATGTGATATGTTGCTTGGTACAGAGCATCATGGCAATACAATAAACCCTATTTTGGCAGTGCCAACTCGGATATTTTACAGCTGCATAAAGACAGGTCAGCAGAAAAATGTTATTATTTCAATACATATACATAACTACAGGGCCCGTATTCACCAACCATTTTTGAGAATATTCTTAGTCTTATTCTCTAAGGTTTCTATATTTTTAAGAAACACACACTTCTGATTGGCTAAACCGAATGGTTTAGCCAATCAGAAGTTGTGTTACTTACAAATGTAGAAAATTCTGGAGAATAAGTCAAAGAACATTCTTGAGAATGGTTGATGAATAAGGGCCCAGGTATCATTAAAAGTGATCATACCCCCTCCCCCCCAGCTCCTTGTCACAAAACAGGTCTTTGCTATAGAATGCAGAATGGTTTAGTACAAAAGAAAGAGTTGAAAAAAGTTCAAGGGGAAATAATTCTGCAATAAATCACAGCAGAGTCATAAAAATTACACATGCATAACTTCATATACATAGGAACACTGTCTGTGAGTTTTAGTTCAGTACCTGAAAAACTGTCGGAGTATTTTGCCATACAAAATTGTATCTACAGAGGGACAGACGGATGGACAGACAGATATATGGTTGTACGGACAGATGGACGGACAGACAGCCATGGCAATTCCAGTATACGCCCCGCCACTTCATTGTGGGGGTATAAATAGTGTCTTGAATTTGTACTGGATAATGAAGTTTTTTAGACTTGTCCACAATGGTAACATTCACATACATAGGAACACTGTCTGTGAGTTTTAGTTCAGTACCTGAAAAACTGTCAGAGTATTTTGCTAAACAAAATTGTGTCTACAGACAGAGGGACCGACAGATGGACAAACAGATATATGGTCGTACGGACGGACAGACAGCCATGGCAATTCCAGTATACGCCCAGCTACTTCATTGTGAGGATATAAATACTGTGTTGAATCTGTACTGGATAATGAAGTTTTAGACTTATCGACAATGGAACAATGAAAACATTCACAAATAACAAATCAAATGAGTCTGAAGTGACTGGATTTGAAATACAGATTACTCACAAGTGCCTCTGCCTCTTTTTTCCTTTCTTGTACTTTTTCCTGTTGCTCCTGTTTCTTTCTTTCTAAATCTCTGAAGGAAATTGATTGGTTGTTTAACTCTTTAGAAAACGACAAAATTGTAGACCAGTCAAAATTAGAAGCATTTGCAGATGACAACATAAGTATGGCTTAAGAATTGCAAGTTGCTTTGGGAAGGGTAGAAAATATTGTTTCCTACAATGTTTTCTAAAGATTTCTTTTTCACGGTTATCAAAACTTGGGATTGAATGGTAAAGATTTCATAGATTGCATGCTCTTTACCTTACAAGATTATTTCAGTCATATCATGACAACAGCTTACTAATTCACATATATCTTGGGTTACACCAGTACTAGGCTATGGCTCTGAAGTTTCTTGCCCAAGGACACTTCCATAAAAAAACTAAGGCCTCCTGGTAAGGTCCCAACCCATTGGCCTCCAAAATACGAGTACTACACTTCACAAATGAGCCATGTAAATTCCCTTCTTAACTATTTACAAAATGACAAAAATTCTAGAATGGTTGAAAGCATTTGTAGAAAGCAAAATTAACAAGACTCAAAAATTTAGACTTGTCATAAGAGGGTAGAAAACATTGTGGGGAAAAGAAGAAAATGCTGGTTACCTGCATTTTCTCCTTTTTCAAAGAATGTTTTCAAAAGGCTTCTTTCTCAGAGTCGTGAAAACCCAGAACTATTTAGTAATGAGTTAAAAAAACTCAATGATTGATATTTTATAGATTTTAAGTGCAATTCATTCAGCTTAAAAAATTTTTGTCTCGCACTACACATTTTTTTTTTCAATTTTGTTGTCAAAGATCAGTCCATACAAGATGTATCTCCTTTTGCCAAGAGGAATCAAAGCTCAAATCATGTTAAAAGTCCCTATTTTTCAAGGTTAACTCTTTACCAAATGACAAAATTTAGGACTGGTCAAAATTGAAAACACTTGCAGGCGACAAAATAAATGTGACTCAAAAATTGAAATTTGTTATGGGAAGGACAGAAAACATTGTGGGAAAAGGAGAAAATGCTGGTTACAAGCATTTTCTGCTTTACCTACAATATTTTCAAAAAGCTTTCTTTATCAGGGTCGTCAAAAGTCGGAATTTTGCGGTACAGAGTTAAAAAACATCAAGTGAAAATTAAGCAAAAAATGGTGAAAGCTTACTTTTCTTTCTGTTCTACTATAAAAGGATCCACAATTAACTTTTTCACAGTAAAGTAGACTAGTATAGGGGCAACAGTTCCATAAAATACTGCACTGGGTATTATGTCCTGTGATAGTGCCACTGGCATCATGATGGTATGTTTACCTCGTACTAACCTGAAAGTAAGCAAAACATTGGTATAAGGAAAAAATTGTAGTTTGTCATTCAAAGAAGAATACGTATTTCACCTTCTTCACACAAAAAAAACCCCTATGTTGTGCCTGTTTAAAACAAGTCCACTGCTAGCTTTTGAAAAAGCTCGACTATAGTTGCTTTTGAAAATAAACTTCTATTCAGAATCGGAAAGTTGAAAAAGGGGACATAATGAAAATACTGGTAACCAGCATTTTCTCCTTTACCCACAATGTTTTCTACCCTTCACAAAACAAATTTCAAATTTTCAGTCACTTTTATTTTGTCATCTGCAAATGCTTTCGATTTGGACAAGCCTAAAATTTTGTCATTTGGTAATGAGTTAACGCCGTTTTCAACATTATTTCAGTTTTATCACGGTGGCCAGTGCACTTTTCCATCTTTCCTGGAGTTTCTTTTACCAGTACTCAACACAATATTCTTTCCAAGCCACTGGCTACTTTATCACATAACCATCCTCAAAGTCAGTGATGAGAGAGAAATGAATCTTGTCGCAATGACTATCATCAGTCTTTGGAGATTGGCCGAGCTGGGAATCAAACCGTGGGCCCCTGTTTTCATGTCCTGTATACTATTGACTGAGCTATCAAGACTCGGCTCCTCTTTTAAATTTAACAAGAAATCTAAGTTTGAATTGAATATATATAAAAGTTTTTGTACCACAGTCAATATCTTGATGTTTTCTTAAAAAAAAAAAAAAGACTAGTTAATAATATGATCTGTTAAATTTAGAACAATTAACCCATTACCACACAATCCCTACTTTTGACGCCCCTGAGAAAGAAGCCTTTTGAAAACCTTGTGGGAAAAGGAGAAAAATGCTGGTTACCAGCATTTTCTCCTTTTCCCACAACGTTTTCTACCCTTCACAAAACAAATTTCAAAATTTCAGTCCCTTTTATTTTGTCGTCTGCAAAAATTAATGCTTTCAATTTGGACAAGCCTAAAATTTTGTCATTTGGTAATGAGTTAAAAGGAACATCTACTTGATTTCATAGACACTGATCTGTATTTATAAACCTTCACTCAAAAAGAAAGCAAAAAAATCCGAAGATCACTTCATTTTAGTCATTCCTGCAAAATATGGAGACTTTTATGAGTAAACTTGCCTAGTGAATTACAAAGATGCAAGATTCATTAACCTTTTATTGCACAATCCTGAATTTTAACCACCCTTCTAAAAATTGCTCCTGAAAACATCATAATGAAAACACTGACCAGCATTTTCTCTCTTTCTGACAATGTTTTCTACCCTTTTAACTCTTTACCAAACGACAAAATTTTAGACTGGGCCAAATTGAAAGCATTTGCAGACAACAAAATAAATGTGAATCAAAAATTGATTTTTGATTTTGGAAGGGTAGAATACATTGTAAGAAAAGGAGAAAATGCTGGTTGCCAGCATTTTCTCCTTTTCCCACAATGTTTTCGAAAGGCTTCTATCTCAGTCAGGGTTGTTAAAAGTTGGGATTGTGTGGTAAAAACAACACATTTGTAAACTGAAAATGCTTTAAGGATCTTAAATTTTGATTTTTGATAAAAACTTAAAAGCCTCTATTAAAATGTTCAGCTCATATACAGAATAAAAATCATACTTGAGATTAAGGTTGACTCCTGAAAAAGAAGCCACACTAATTGTAGCTGCTATGGTACTAAATGATGTTATTTTTTTCTCCATTCCATATTCCACCAATACGCCCATAGTGCCTGCTCTGAAATCCAGATATGAAGAAAGAGAAAATAAATGCATCAAAACTGTTTAACACTTATGAATGACAAAATTTAGACTTGTCCAATTTGATAGCAATTGCAGATGACAAGCTCAAGGTGGTTTAAATGATTCAATTTTCATACAAGGGAGTAGAAAACATAGTTAGAAAAGGAGAAAATGCTGGTTACCAGCATTTTCTCCTTTTCTAATAATGTTTTCAAAAGCTTTAGTCTCATTATTGTGTTGCAAAGAATAGAGATAAAGAAACAAAACAAAGGGGTCTGATCTTTTACCATCATTGTCCAGCTTTGTAGCACACTATTCCGTTGAAAACAGCCTTGTACAAACTGCATAACAGCCTTGTACAAACTGTGTTTACATTTTGTTATATCCAGTGGTTGCTGTAAATCCCTCTATGTTTCCAAAATCTATTTTATTGAAAGACTAATTGAAATATCTGTAATGTGAAAGTGAACAACTAGTATCTTTTGCATAATTAAAGCAATATTTTATATACATGTATTGTATTATACCCTTTTGTGTCCTTTTGTGTTTTGAGAGTATAATACTAAACAAGAGGGCCACGATGGCCCTGTATCACTCCACTGGCTAATAAGTAACTAGAGGCGCTTGAGCGCCTGTATCGCTCCACAGGCCTGATTTTTCTGTAACAGTGAAGAGAAGTTTTTAACAATTACCATTCAATCCTGCATTTTAGATACCAACTGAAGAGAAAAAGCTAAGAAAAAGATTGTGAGAAAATAATGGTAACCAGCATGTTCTTAGTTTTCCACAATAATTTCTACCCATTTTGATAAAAGTTTTACCAGTCTGAAGCTATATTATATTGTCTGCAACATCTTTCAATTATGAGCAGTTATGAAATTTTGTCACCTGGTTAAAGAGGGTCTTGTCACAAACCATTTTGGGTGGGGAAACATCTAAATATAGAAAACTATGTCACCAGGATTAACACCCCTTCTGTCCACTTTGTACTAGGTCACCAGTAGGTCAACAAACCTTTACCAGAACTAATAAAAGTACAGAGGTTCTCTTGTTTCATATAAAAAGGACTATGGATTATGTAAAGCAACCCTCTTTAACCCTTTACCAAACAACAAAATTTGGGATGTTACCAAGTTGAAAGCGTTTGCAAATGACAAATTAAACATTGATGAAATGATGATTTCTCTCCTTGATAGAGTAGAAAAAAATGAGGGAAAAGGAGAAAATGCTGATTACCAGCATTTTATCCTTTTCCAACAGTGTTTTCCAAAGACTTCTTGTCTTTGGTTGATTATGAGTAATTTCACCTTTCAATGAAATCCAATGAATAGTTTGAGAGAAGAAATTTTTCAAAGATTTTACTTTATACCATTAAAGGAAAATGAGTCTCCCATAAAAGCCATGTTTTTTGACAGATCATTTTTTTTTTAAGGAATTCTGTAAACCTCTGCCTAAGGAACATTCCTGCAAAATAATAATGATATCCAATTAGCGGTTGGGGAGGAGAAGATTTTTAAAGGTTTTTTACTTTGGTTGCCATGGCAACCAGAATTCTTCATAGAACACCATTATTTGAAGGAATTTAAAAGAGGACCACCTACGGAACATCCCTGTGAAATTTGGTAAAAATCCAGTCAGTAGTTTCTGAGGACAAGTTTTTTAAAGAAAAAGTTTACGGATGGACGCATGGACGAACGAAAGGACGGACGCACGACACACACAATGCCATGACAATAGCTCGCTGGCCTTTGGCCAGTGGAGTTAAAAACACTACAAGCCAAACATTGCAATATTTGGCCAATTGGTTTCAAGCTTGAGGACATATAAATTTTTTTCAAACTTGACCCCAAGGCTATAATTTGGGCCCCCCTGGTAGAGGCCCACTAGATAAAAATAAATGCGAAATTTGGTAGCCCTAGGCCTTATGGCTAGGTACAGGTAGATTTTTAAAAATTTCCCAGTATGAGCCCATGTGAAACTTGTGACCTCCAGGACAGGGCAAAATGAAATGCCAGGGCTATGATTTGGGCACCTCTGGTAGACAACCACTAGATGCAAAATTGAGTAGCCTTAGGCCTTATGGCTTGGTACAAGAAGATCTTTTAAGTTTTCCCTATATAAGCCCATATAAAATTTGTGACCCCCGAGGCTGGGCAAAACTTGACCCCTGGGCTATCATTTGGGCAGTCTTGGTGGACAATCACTTGATAAAGATACATGCAAAATTTGGTAACCCTAGGCCCAATGGATAGGTACCTGAAGGATTTTAAAGTTTTCACTATATAAGCCCATATAAAATTTGTGACCCCCAGGGACAGGGCCTCTTTTGACCCCAGGGCTATCATTTGAAGAAACTCTGTAGAGGTCCACTAGATAAAGCTACATGCCAAATTTGGTTGCTCTAGGCCAAATGGTTTCAGAGGAGAAGATTTTTATAAATGTTCAATATTTTTTCAGTTTTGTTGCCATGGCAACCAGAGTTTTTGAAGGAATAAAATTCTTTCAACGAATTCTGAAGAGGACCATGGAAGGATCATTTCTGTGAAGTTTAATCAAAATTGGATGGGTAGTTTCAGAGAAGAAGATGTTTGAAATAAAAGTTAACACACGCATGGATGGACGGATGCACGACGGACACCGGGCCATGACATAAGCCCACTGGCCTTTGGCCAGTGGAGCTAAAAATCAGGCTGATCAGGGACGAAACTTTACGCAAATATCCCAATGCTCTATTCAAGTATTGCATGCCATATGGTAAAGGATTAAAAGATAAAACGATCTTACCTGACAGATATTGTAGCAGATCCCTCTATCTCTGTAAAATTTCGGGTATAAGAAGCAAAAATGAAACTTTCCTTCACATTGAGCTAAAAAATAAATAAAACAAGAGGACTCAAATTATGTGGATTCAAACACATTACTGTGGTTGCTTTATATGAAATAAGGTGAAAATGGGCCCTAAGTGTGCCAAAAGTATCTACTCAGGTAAGCTTGCGCAGTCGATGCAGGTTTACCTGGGCCGAAACTTTTCGATATTACTAAATTTTCTGTATCATGGAAATGCATTAACCCTTTACCACACGACAAAAGTTTAGGCTGGTCCAAATTGAAAGCACTTGCACACTACAAAATAAACTCAAAAACTGAAATTTGTTTCCAGCAGGGTAAAAAACAGAGTAGAAAACATTGTGGAAAAAGGAGAAAATGCTGGTTACCAGCATTTTCTCCTTTTCCCACAATGTTTTCAAAAGACCTCTATCTTGGGTTCGTAAAAACCAGGGATTGTTTGGTAAAGGGTTAAGCATCTTTTTGCCAAAGCATTGTACATATTCTGATGGTTACCTGATCCTTTTGCAAGGTTTCCCTTAGGAAACTTCACAACTAGTCTGATTTTGTTATTAACCCATTACCAAACTACAAAATTTTAGATTTTTCAAAATTGAGAGGAATTGCAGACAACAAAATAAAAGTGACTGACAATTTGAAATTTCTTTTGTAAAGGGTAGAAAATATTGTGGGAAAAGGAGAAAATGCTGGTTACCAGCAATGTTTTTTAAAGGCTTCTTTCTCAGGGGTGTCAAAAGTAGGGATTGGGTGGTAATGGGTTAATAATGACAGAAATGTTATGAAGTGTCAAAGATTTTGAAAACTCTACAGTGCAAAAAGGAGCATTCCTGTAGAAACTAGACCTGTCACTGAATTAATACCCCTGCCAGCGCTTTGACAAGAACAGACAATTACTAGTATTTTGTACACAGACGAACACTAGGACTGACGGATGCACACACGGATGCACGAGGGACACCGGGCCACGGCATAAGCCTGCTAGCCATCAGCCAGTGGAGCTAAAAACCATTGAAAAACCATATTTCTTTAAAATGTTTAGTCTATTTTCTATTTTGTAATAGCTTTTGGTAGGCCTAGAATTATGCTGTGAGGAAGTGAGTAAGATAAGCATATTCTAATTCCATCCTACCTTCACATGAAAGACAGCTGTGTTGGTCTCAGAGCTATAAGCTAGGTATGTGTTCAGACTAACTGGGGCTAGTATATCCCATCGTATCCTACCCTGCCAATGTTTGTCAAACTGGTAGGTTAAACCTGAAAATATATGGCGAGGTCAAATGTTACAAGTAACTTCTACTTTTGTCATAATGTTTTAACTCTTTAATAGATGAAACAATTCATTTTGGATCAAGTTCAAAGCATTTGCAGATAACGAATGAAAGTTTGTTTCTTTTTAATGTGAATCAACAGCTTTGGTCACTTAGCATGCATATTTGTATTAAAAGTTAATTTACATGGAACTTTTTAGTTTAAAAACATTAAAATAGAAATACTGACAGAAAAAGGACTGAATTAACCCATTACCACACAATCCCTACTTTTGACGCCCCTAAGAAAGAAGCCTTTTGAAAACACTGTGGGAAAAGGAGAAAATGCTGGTAACCAGCATTTTCTCCTTTTCCCCCAGTGTTTTCTACCCTTCCTAGCACAAATTTCTATTTTTTAGTCACCTTTATTTTGTCGTCTGCAAATGCTTTCAATTTGGACCAGTCTATAATTTTGTCGTCTGGTAAGGGGTTAAGAAGGATTAAGATTGTTCACCCTTTACTGAACAATCCCTGATTTTTACGACCCTAAGATAGAAGCCTTTTGAAAACATTGTGGGAAAAGGAGAAAATGCTGGTTACCCACAATGTTTTCTACCCTGCTGGAAACAAATTTCAACTTTTCATTTATGTTTATTTTGTCTTCTGCAAGTGTCTTCAATTTGGACCTGTCTAAAATTTTGTCGTTTGGTAAAGAGTTTAGGCATCTACAATATTTCTGCTTACCTGTACTAACACTTGGGGCTATTCCTCTAGATAGTAAAAGAAACTTGACCTGGAAATTTGCAGTGCTGTAAAATAAAGTAAAACAGGATCACCAAATGCAGGCACACAATTTTGCTCCGCTGCAATGTCCTTTAGAAATAGATTATGAGTAAAAAAACAAGTTAACCCATTACCACACAATCCCTACTTTTGATGCCCCTGAGAAACAAGCCTTTGGAAAACATTGTGGGAAAAGGAGAAAATGCTGGTAACCAGCATTTTCTCCTTTTCCCATAATGTTTTCTACCCTTCACAAAACAAATTTCAAATTTTCAGTCACTTTTATTTTGTCGTCTGCAAATGCTTTCTATTCGGACAAGTCCAAAATTTTGTCGTTTGGTAATGGGTCAAAAGAGGGGTATAACTGTGTCAAAAGTATTTTTACTGATACCAAAATTTTCTCCATTTCCTAGATTGACTTTGACTCTTCCAAAATCAAACTTCAATTTTCAAGTCAAACTGATTCTGTCATCTGCAAGTCTTTTCAATTTTAATAATCTTAAAATCTTGTTATTTGATGAAAAAATTAATCTGGAAATATTGAAGAGGATTTTTTTTCACCTCAAACTTACCATCTGCGGAATAAATTTTGAGAGTATCGGAATGCCAATGAATTTCTCTGGCCAAACGTGGGTTCTACCTGGAAGAAAAAAAATTACATATTTACATGATTTCAGCATCAAGAAGACATGCATCATGCTTTTCATCCACTACAAAAAGGTATCATACATCAAAACCTGGCTTAATTCATGCAATTTAGTAGCCCTGTCCAACACAAAACTAGAGCTGTCACTAAATGTGACTTAATACCCCCGCCAGCACTTTGACAGAAAAAAAGTGTCAAGTTCAAGGGGAGATAATTCATCAACCAGGAAGAGTTCACACTTGAAAATTATATCCTGCAAATCTTCAATATATGATCAATATATGTGCAAAGTTTCAATACAATTGAAGGAAAACTGTAGGAGGAGTTCGCGACATAAAATTACTAGTCTTGTACACAGACGGACACACGGACGGACGGACACACAGACAAAGACACAGACAGACAGGCTGATTCCAGTATACCCCCGAAAACATTTGTTTTGCGTGGGGAATAATAATAATCTGGTTTTTATGAGAATCAGCTTAACCCTTTCCCAAACAAGCCCTGGTTTTTATATGTCTGCGGTAAAAGTCTTTTGAAAACACTGTGGGAAAAGGAGAAATTGCTCGTAACAAGCAATTTCTCCTTTTCCCACAGTGTTTTCCACCCTTTTTGAGAACGTTCTGCCATTTTCTCCAAATCTAAAATTGTCGTCTGCAAACTCTTTTGGTTTGGAAGAGTCCAAAATTTGTCATTTGGGAAAGGGTTAAATGAAATAAAAATAAAACGGATGATGTTTCATAAATGTTGTCATGAACATTTCACTTTCTTACAAGAAGAGTGTTAACATTTTCCTTCTTGTCAGCTTTAGGCATGTAAGAAAAAGGAAAATTGTGATGTACAATTCTTTTTTATTCTTTACAGATGTTAAAATTTTGGACAAGTCCAAATTGAAAGCATTTGACAACAACTATATAACTGTAAATCAAAAACTGAAATTTGATTTGGAAAGGGTAAAAAACATTGTGGGAAAAGGAGAAAATGCTGGTTACCAGCATTTTCTCCTTTTCCCACAATGTTTTCTATAGGCTTCTTTCACAGGGGTGTTAAAAGCCGGGACTGTGTGGTAAAGAGTTAACACACAAAACAGAGAAACTGTTAGTTACCAGTATTTTCTCTTATGCTGGCTACCAAGAATATTGCTTCTTTTTCCATATTTTTTTAATCTGTTAGGAAATGCTTTACTATTGTTTTGTATACTGATACCTCTAAAGATCCTCTAGTGGCAAAATATCTTTTCCATGTCCCTGAAAACAATGCTACGCCACGTCCATTTTGTGCTGTTACGTTTCCAGATAGGGTCACTGTGTTTTGATTGGTTAATGGACACTCCACAGACTGTGACATGTGCATTGTGTTAATTTCTATGGTTGGCAATCGTGATCTGAAGGAAAAATGGTATGTACAGAAAAATACAATAAAACAAATAATGTAAGTAATTCCTTTTAACCTTTTACCACACAATCCCCTCTTTTAACGACCCTGACAGAGAAAATTTCTGGAAACATTGTGGGAAGAGGAGAAAATGCTGGTAACCAGCATTTTCTCCTTTTCCAACAATGTTTTCTACCCTTCCAAATCGAATTTCAATTTTTGATTCACATTTACAATGTTGTTTGCAAATTCTCTCAGTTTGAAACAGTCCAAAATTTTGTTGTTTGGTTAAGTATTAACTAAAATCATTTACAGACAACAAAATAAATGTGAACCCAATATCAAAACTGGTTTTTGAAGGTTAGAAAACACAGGCAATTTCGTTGAAATGATATCCCCCACCGAAAAAAATGTGTAACTTAATATTGCTCCCAGTTGGCCATTTTGCATCAAATAAAAAACAACAAACAAGAAAGTGTCTTGGCAGAATGGGTTACTATACACATGTACAAAGTTTCATTAAATTCTGTCCAATGGTATTAGAGATATTCAACAGGACGGAGGGACAGACAGACGGATAGAAGGACGGACAACGCTTAAACTATATTCCTCCACCTTCTGTGGGGGATAATAATGGAAAGAGGATAAAATGCTTATTATTAGTAATTCCGGCTTTTTTTTCGCAATGTTTTCAATAACCTCTTTCCTCCAGGTTGATGACGTTGGGACTGTTCGGTGAAGGTTAAAGACCTTTGCTGGAATAAACCTTCAATCCGTAAAAAAAGGGATTGTTGTAACAAATTCATTTATGCTTCACCAAAACTTCATCTGTGTACTCTAACATGAATTACAAATCAAGGTCTGTGGTTTTAAGAAAATCACATTCATAATGAATTAATGTAAATTGTTTTTAAACAATGTTATTTTTTATCTTCTGTTGTATCAGATTGGTTTAACCCTTTCCCAAACAATCCCTGGTTTTATGGCCATGAAAAAAAAGAAGACTTTTTAAATCATTGTAGGAAAAGGAAAAAATGCTAGTGACCAGCATTTTCTCCTTTTCCCACAATGTTTTCCACCCTCCCAGAACAAATTTCAATTTTTGAGTCACATTGATTTTGTTGTTTGCAAATGCTCTCCATTTGGACCAGTCTTAAATTTTTTTGTTTGGTAAAGTGTTAAATTCAGCAACACATAGAAAACTATAGCTGTCACTGACTGTGACTTAATACCCTCACTAGTGCTTTGACAGAAACAGGCAATTGCTAATACATGTATTTTGTATACAGATGGACACACGGACAGACACACGGACGGACACACAGACAGACACACGGACAGACACACGGACAGACACACAGACAGACACACGGACAGACACACAGACAGACACACAGACAGACATTCGTTTTGCAGGGGTATAATTACAATGCCACGGCTATGACAATACCTTCCTGTCTTCTTCAAAAACAGTTGAGCTAATAAAATCGAAAATGGATAAATTACGTCGATAGAAGAATGACACAAATTTTACCTAGAACTCTCACAAAGATAAAACACTGTACATCCAAGCTGAGGCTGTATGTCCTGTGCTGTCAAACTCTTGCTATTATAATGGGATTTGTCTTTGATTTGACCGGGTTAGAAAACATAGGCAAAAACAAAAATGCTTGTTATAAGCATTTTCTCTTTTTCCCATTATGTTTTCACACGCAAATTTCACAAAATTTGTCAAATACGGTAAAATATGCCTGGTAAAAGATTAACTCTGTACCAAACAACAAAATTTTAGACTGGTCCAAATTGGAAGCTTTTGCAGACGACAAAATAACTCTGAATCAAAAATTCAAATTTCATTTGAGAAGGGTAGCAAACATTGTTGGAAAAGGAGAAAATGCTGGTTACCAGCATTTTCTCCTTTTCTCATAATGTTTTCAATAGCTTTCTTTCTCAGGGTCGTAAAAAGTTGGGATTGTGTAGTAGAGAGTTAACCCTCTACTCCACTGATACTCGTATCTATGCATTGCTTGTAGGAGCCTTTGGAAAACATTGTAGCAAATGGTGAAATTGCTCGTGACGAGCAATTTCACCTTTTGCCACAATGTTTTCTACCCTATCAAAAGGTGTCATATATACATAAGAAACGGCTTCATCCTTGCTGTTATTTAGCGTCGATTAGAGATACCATAGAAATGCCTTATGGGGTAAAGGGTTAAGTAAGTTTACGGCTTTTGAATACTCACAGTGGTTCATGGTCAGTATCGTAGGTTTCAAACAGATCGGTGGCATCTATACCTATGATTGTGTTACTCTGTGGATAAACAGTAAACAAAGTGAAAATTCTACTTGAGCAATACCCTACGGAAAAGGCATTTAACGCTTTACCAAACAATCCCTGGTTTTTACAACCCTGACATAGAAGCCTTGAAAAAACAATGTGGGAAAAGGAGAAAATGCTGGAAACCAGCATTTTCTCCTTTTACCACAATGTTTTCTATCCTCCCAAACCACTATTCACTTTTTAATTCACATTTATTTTGTTATCTGCAAATGCTGTCGATTTGGACAAGTCCAAAATTTTGTTTTTTGGTAAAGAGTTAAAGCATCTGCGAAAAAGTTTTGACCGAGGTCTACCTGTTGCTGTCAATCAATTTTATGTGTGTCACAGGACCAGTCTATCTCAGGCTTTGATTGGTTTTTAACCCTTTGGCTGCTAAGCAGGACTTGCAGATGGTGTAGATCAAGATCAGTCTGCACAGAATGTGCAGTCTGATCTTTGATCTACACTGTCTGATAAGGAGATATTATTCCCAAAATCATCACTGCGAAATAACAATAGATGGTTTATTAATATTGAATTGAAAATTTCAGTTTAGTTATTTAGCAGAATAAGGGTTAAACCTTTACTCCACAGATACTCATTTCTACGCATTGTTTGTAGGAGCCTTTGGAAAACATTGTGGCAAAAGGTGAAATTGCTCGTGACGAGCAATTTCACCTTTTGCCACAATGTTTTCTATGCTATCAAAAGGTCTCATATATGCATAAGAAACAGCTTCCTCCTTGCTGTTATTTAGGGTCAATTAGAGATACCATAGAAATGCCTTATGGGGTAAAGGGTTAAATAAACTGAATTTCATAGATCCAAATTAATGAAGGAGACACATTAAACCCCCTTTTACTGTAGTGTCAATTATGAAAACTGTAAAAGCATGCCAAGTGCCACCAAATAGCAGAAAAACGCCACTCGTGAAAATATTACGATGGTGTCCACTCAATGCAATAAATTTCGGTCTTTCACCGAAAAAAAACAAATATCCTCTATATATCTTACTTTAGGATTGGTTCTTTTCTGCAGCCTCTCCTCCTCCTGCTCTTTTTGAAATCTCTCATATTCAGCGATGATCTCTGCTGGTGTTTTTGTCCTTGAAATCACCTGGAGTTCAAAAGAAATATGTAAGGCCTGAAAAAGAATGCTGCTGATCCTAAACCTTTTATGCTACGACTGAAAAAGAAAGATCTGTTGGGTGTGATTTTGGTACATGGTCCACGTAAAAAGTTTTTGAGGAAAAAAAAAGAAAATCCATACCTACCCTACTTACCGTATCTCAGAACGATATCTTAACCAATTAACACACAATCCCTACTTTTGATGACCCTATGAAAGAGGCCTTTAAAAGATATTGCGAGAAAAGAAAAAAATGCTGGTAACCAGCATTTTCTCCTTTTCCCACAATGTTTTCTACCCTTCACAAAACAAATTTCAAATTTTCAGTCATTTTTATTTTGTCATTGGGCCCTTTTGTGAAGGATCGATACTTTTTTTTGCAGTTGCATTAAGTCCCCTTTTTATAGAGCATGCCTCAAATGTCAAAGCGCCTGCTCAGGTGGCTCAGTCGTTAGCATGACCTGGTAGTTGTGAGTTCGATACCCGGTTGAGGCAAACTTTCTTTCCGGAGTATTCCCACCTCTCACCTCTGCTGAAGCATGTGAGAAAAGTAGTCGGTGGCTTTGGAAAGAATGTTGTGTTAGTACAGGTGTGAAAAAGCAAGGAAACACATGTGCGTCATCGCCCGTCATGATATGACCTTAGCTGTTAAAGTGGCGTTTAACCCCAATACAACAAACCAACATATCAAAGCATATTTCCTCACCTCCTTTCCATAGCTCTCCAGTCCCTTCTCACCATAGAGATCATAAATAGTTCTCCTGTGTTCATCTCCCAAAACTGAAATAAGAAACAGTCATTAAGCCTTTACCACACAATCCCGAGTTAAAACAACTCTGAAGAAAGAGGGTTTTAAAAACATAGTGGAAAAAGGAGAAAATGCTATTTTTCCTTACTTTGTCTGAAGCAAGTCTTATCATTTAACCCTTTGCCAAACGATCCCTGGTTTTTATGACCCAGTTATATTGATTTTGTTTTCTTTGAAAACACGGTGAAAAAAAGAGAAGGCGCTGGCTAAAAACTGTGTCCCTTGGGTATATAATGTGGCATTTTTAGGTAAATGGTTAGGTAAACAAACAAATATGTTTGAAAACATTCTAACTAAAGGAAATATTACTTTTTTTCTTGGCAAATTCTTTCGGAGGAAATAGTGTTCATTCATCTATTTGTTTTTCATGTGAAAAAATTTGTTATTTAACCCTGTTTCAAACAACATCATGCTTTCATGACCTCAAGAATAGGCTTTTTGAAGACATTGTGGGAAAAGAAGAAATTGGTGTTTTCAACTCACATTTGAGCCACATTTCACTCTTTACCAAACAACAAAATTTTAGACTGGTCCAAAATGAAAGCATGTGCAGACGACAAAATAAACATGACTCAAGAATTGAAACTTTACTTTAGACGAGTAGAAAACCAGCATTTTCTTCATTTACCACAATATTTTGGAAAACATTGTGACAAAAGGTGAAATTGCTCGTGATGAGCAATTTCACCTTTTGCCACAATGTTTTCTATGCTATCAAAAGGTGTCATATACACATAAGAAACAGCTTCATCCTTGCTGTTATTTTACTTATTTAGGGTCAATTAGAGATACCATAGAAATGCCTTATGGGGTAAAGGGTTAATTTGAATTTTTCTTTGTGAGCCCTTTACTAGACAATCTGTGGTTTTTATGACCCTGAGGAATAAGCCTTCTGAAAACACTGTGGGAAAATGAGAAAATGCTGGTAACCAGCATTTTCTCCTTTTTCCACAATGTTTTCAACTCTTCCAAAGTCAAGTTTCAACTTTTGAATCATTTTAACCTTTTTTTGTCTGAAAATACTGTCAATTGGGACTTGTCTAAAACTTTGTTGTTTGGTACAGAGAAAAGCAGAGAAGAAAAATGATAGTTACTTTCATGTGCTCTCTTCAACTTAGCGAACAAAACCTCTGCATGTTTTTTTTTGACTGGGTCCAAGTGTTTATCTGGATGGTAGATACGGCTCAGCTGCTTATAAGCCTGGTTAATTTCTTCTTTACTTGCCTGAAAATAATATATTTTAAATGAACTCTTTACCACACAATCCCAACTTAGGACGACCCTGAGAAAGAAGCCTTTTGAAAAATTTGTAGGAAAAGGAGAAAATGCTGGTAACCAGCATTTTCTCCTTTTCCCACAATGTTTTCTACCTTTCACAAAACAAATTTCAAATTTTTAGTCTTTTTTATTTTGTCTTCTACAAATGCTTTCAATTTGGACTAGTCTAACATTTTGTCATTTGGTACAAAGCATTAAAAGAGAATACAATGTTAGTCAACAAAGTTAATGAAAATGTAGTAGAAGCTCCCCTGTAGTCTACAAAATCCCACTGCTGCCTGTTTTATTTCTAAATTTGATGAATTTTATTGTACTATTTCACAAGCAGGTGCAAAACACAAATACAGTAAAAAGGATGATTGAGGTCACTGCCTGTCTGCAAAGGGTACAAAACATTGGTGAAAGAGAAAATGCTTGGTACCATTTCCTCCTGTTTCAACACTGTTTTCACATGTATTCCTCACTAAGTTCATAATGACCTTTTTCATACTATTTTTCCTCTGTTGAATGACTTATTATCTTATTGGCAGCAACTGGAAATTTTGCAACATAGAGCCGTTTGAAAAGATGCTGGTAACTTTGTATTAAGTCCTGACATGTTTAACTCTTTACCACACGACAAAATTTTAGACTTGTCCAAATTGAAAGCACTAGCAGACAACAAAATAAAGGTAACTCAAAATTTGAAATTTGTTTCCAGAAGGGTAGAAAACAATGTGGGAAAAGGAGAAAATGCTTACCAGCATTTTCTCCTTTTCCCACAATGTTTTCAAAAGGCTGGCTCGTAAAAACCTGGGACTGTCTGGGAAAGGGTTAAAGAAGGGCTAGTTTGAAGGTTTGCAGAGACCATATAACTAAAATAGCATCAGAGCAAGCCTTCAAACTGAAGGTAGTCTGACTTTACTTGTGGGAAGAACATGTAGCCTTGTAGGTTGTGAACTATCTGTATCCAACTTCAACCAGTTACATAATTAAGGGTCCACGCTTGTGCTTACATGTTGATAACCTACAGCAAATTTCTTTAAAGCCACAAAGGCAACTGTTATTTCCATGACAGGTGTTGCATCAGTCAAGACTGAATATCCTGATTATGAAACCTGTATCTTCTTCAAATGTGACATCGATCTTCATGAAGGGCATGAAAGTTTGCAAATAGACAAGGAGCGAACAATAAAGAAAATTCAAAACAATTAATTAAGAAGGAGGAAGTCAAAATTTTGGAAACCTCTCTTGAAACATTTAAAAGCGAATAAAAATCGTCTGTCACAAGGTCTTCGTCCTCTTGATCCAAGGGCGCAGCCATGTTGTTTTTAGCTCGATTAGGACTAAAACCGGGGGCTTTTGGGCATGTGCATTCTCCGGCCCCACTCGAAAATGATATAAAAATGGTCTAAATGTTTTTTACTCAATTATATATCTTATATCCAATTTTAAATAAGGTTAAAGATTGCATGATATAAGCTTTTGAACGAAAGCTAAAATTATAAACTTTCATTCAGAAATATTTTGAGGGGCCGGATATGTGAGGAAAGTAACTTAATTTCTTCTGGTGTCGATAAATTCATAGACCTTTTATTCTAGTATGACACTTTAATGAACCTTTTGGTCAGAATTTCTCACAAAATTGATCAGGCTACACATTATGTAATCTAATCTTATGCATTCCATGGAGTAGCCCTTTATCTCACAAGTCAGCGTTTTAATAAGCCCCAGGAGGCCGGCTTTGTAAATACAGTGAGAATAGGAGATATCCATCAATCCATCCATCCAAGCATGCACTCACTATCCATCCATCCATCCATCCATCCATCCATCCATCCATCCATCCATCCATCCACTCACTATCCATCCATCCATCCATCCATCCATCCATCCATCCATCCATCCATCCATCCATCCATCCATCCATCAAAGGGATCAAGTATTAATCACTGCTGCTTTCCATTCTTTATGAAGACCATTTTCCTTTATCATTTTTTGTGCAAATAGATTATGTACTAGCTGAAAATTTGTCATCCAGTAAAAAGTTAAGTTTTATCAAGCAATCATACTGATTTACTTGCTTTCAATTTCATTTCTAGTGCTGGACGACCTACAACCTCTTGATCAAAAAAATGAGTAGGCATTTTAAAAGCATCTGATCAAATTTGAAAAGAATAGCATGAAAAAAATGCAGTCCTTAACCTTTTACTGCACAGTTCAGACTTTTAAAACCCTGCAAAAGAGAGGAAAACATTGTGGGAAAAGAAGAAAATGCTGGTACCAGCATTTTCTTCTTTTCCAACAATATGTTCAAAGCTTCCCTTTCAAAAACAAATTTCAATTTCTAAGTCACATTTATTTTGTCATCTGCAAATGCAATAAATTTGGACAAGTCTAAAACACTGTGATTTAGCATTATCTCCCGCTAGATGGCATTCTATAAATACCCATCTATCTAATTTAGGCATCCTGGGTACAGAACCAAACCACTTTCCTACGCGACGACCGTTACTTTGAATTTCAAACTAAAATAAATGTTTACTCAATAAAACGCTACCTGGTGCAATTCACTCAGCTATGATCAGCAGTGTTGAGAAATCTGGAGGTAAAGCTGGTCTCATTTCTCCTCAAACATATTGATAAAGGCTATTTTCTACATTGCTACTTTATAGAGCGTAATATTACAGTCAGCCTGCTTTTGGGGCTAGTGATGCGTCATATAAGACAGTCGAATCTTTGAAGAATATGACATGCGCAGACAACGGTGATTTAGTCATTGGTATTAGTCATACCCGTATGAAAAAAAAAAATAGCCTTATCTAGATTGAAAGCCTGTTCTGATTATGAGATAAATCTAACGAAATTTGTCTTTGAAAGGGTTGAAAACATTGTTAGAAAGGGAAACAATACTGGTAAACCGCATTTTCTCCTTTTCTAACAATGAGTACGATCCAGAATCGAAAGAGATTAGCCTAAGTTGTAAGAACTTGTTTCTCCATCGATGTAAAATAGATATGTTAAACAAAAAAAGAAATTACCATAGAATACCATTATTTTGTAAAGAAAAGCATGTTACCATGCTCTGTGAAAAGGGGACTTAAAGGTGGCCCTTCAGAATTTGTGACACAAATTTTACAAAAATACAGAAAAAACTATCCTCGAACTAGCAAAGCCTTATAATTTTCATTTATAAAACCCCAGTAGTCGAAAACCTTCCAACAACAAGAGAAATTAGAGACACCGATGGGAAACATGGCCTATCTTTAATGGGCAACTCGCTTATTTACATACCGGAAACATGCAGATGAAGCATCAAACACAGCGTCCGAAGAAGACATTATGGAAAAATATTACATGATTGTTATGTTATGGAATTTAGATGTCATTAGTCACCTGCCAGTCACTTAACATTCCCATAATGCTTTCTTGATCTTTGGCGCCAAATCTAAAAATAGCTTAAGAGGTTACATAGCCTTTTAAGGGAATACCACCAAAAACATTTTTTTTTGTTTTGTTATTTTATGATTCTTAATTATTGATGATTTGTATTGTTTTTTCATATAAATTTCAGTGATATTTCTATTTGTCAATTTGGCGCGATGTGAAAAATCTAGATGCCCACCTTTAACCCAGTACCACACAATCCCTACTTTTGACGCACCTGAGAAAGAAGCCTTTTGAAAACACTGTAGGAAAAGGAGAAAATGCTGGTAACCAGCATTTTCTCCTTTTCCCACAGTGTTTTCTACCCTTCCTAATTCAAATTTCAATGTTTCAGCCACTTTTATTTTGTCGTCTGCAAATGCTTTCAATTTGAACCAGTCTAAAATTTTGTCGTGTGGTAAAGAGTTAAAGCATCACCAAAAGTATCCTCTCAGGTCAGTCTGCAAAAGTTCACGCAGGCAGACTTCAGCCGAAATTTTCAGCTTTTGGCCAATTTTCTACATGTTGAAGGACTTGTCTACCTAATGATTGAGTCAGTTATTTAAAAAAAAGAATATGGCTGTTGTCCATGTGCTGACTTGCTTGGTACCAATGCATAGATCACTGAGATGCATTAACCGTTTACTACACAATCCCGGCCATTAACACCCATGTGAAAGAAGCCTTTTGAAAAAATTGTGGGAAAAGGAGAAAATGCTGGTTACCAGCATTTTCTCCTTTCCCCACAATGTTTTCTTTCCTTCTTTAAACAAAATTCAATTCTTTAGTCACATTCACTTTGTTGTCTGCAAATGCTTTCAATTAGGACCAGTGTAAAATTTTGTTGTTTGGTAAAGAATTAACTCTTTACCACACAATCCAGACTTTTAATGACACTTTGGAAGAACCTTTTTGAAAACATTGTGGGAAAGGGAAAAGGTCCACGAAAATAACTTGTGCCTTGTGGCACTTGTTATTTTCTCATACCTTTCCCTTTTTCGGCAAATATTTACCCATATTTACCACAAGCTGATGAAAAAAAAACTCTATTTATTTATTCACTTGATAAATTGCATTTTCCTTTTAGTCTATATATGGTGCTCCATTGGAAATATTCATGTGAAATTCATTAAGATTGGTGTCTGGGTTGGTAGCCAGGAAGTAGTCCTGATGTTTGTCGAGATACATTTGTAACTTTTCTTTTCTTTTTTCTTGCTGGGAATTGCATATTATCTTGAAATACATCTAGATGGAAAATTCCACTTTTCCTCAATATGTAAAAACAGTGAGGAAATATCTGGAGGGATTAATCTTCATTATTTCTCTCCATACTGAGCCACAAAAGAGTTCCAATATTCATCGTCAGGTACCTCTTACCATTAATTTTTTTAGGATATTATTATTATTATTATTGTAAGACCACAAAGACAATCAACTACAAGCATAAATTTACCTATGCCTATCAATGTAAACTTCCTTTAATTTCCGGCGGCGCATGCGTAATAGATACCGTGAATAAATCAACAAACACGGGTAGTGTATTTTGTGAAACGCCTTTATGAATGACTGTTGCTACGAAAGACTGGAGTTATTTACCCTGATATACTTGCAGAATCTAATAGACTTTTTCTCAGATCTGGGTAAGTAATAATAGGCTGAAGCTGGAACTGTTCTATACTCATTTTTTCTCGGAGCGCAATGCAAATACATCATGTCATGTCTAGGAAACTCTCTTTACAACTCGCAGTTCGTAAACGAGTTCCATCGGAATGAACCCGAGCTTGTTTCAACGCATTGTTTGATGCATTGATAATTTGGACTTCGCTAGATTGGCCTAGTGTAATGGAACAACTGGAAGAGGTACTGTACATGTGCTTTTTTCTAAAAAGAAATATTAGTGGAACAGAAAGTGTTCAGAAAGGATTAAAAAAAATGAACTAATTTATCCTCAGGCCAACAGAGAGAATCATATACTTGGTTACTAATAATTACCTAAACTGATTTTCAGTAGAAATGTAATTAATGCGCTAGTCACAATTAACCAACTGCTGCTGGACGACAAGAATTTCAGGAGATTTTGTTGCAATCGCCCAGAGATCACAGTTCAATTTGAATGGCAGCAGTTCAATTTTAAAATGCCGCTCGGTGCCAGTTCGAGGTTTAAAACAAAGTTATAATTGGACGGCAACTGGACGATTCTTTGGCCATCGGAGAGCCCCCTTAACTCATCATCTGTGTGCTGTCCAGTGACCGGACAATGCCTTCGGAAATCAGATGGTGCTCGGCCAATTTTTATGAAAACATTTATATCCAAATTGTCTGGGACCGAACTGCATTCATCCGGCGACCAGACTGCCTCTGTCCAGGCGCCGGATGGAGCACAGACGAGTACTGGCCGATTATGAATATTTGTCCGGGCTTAGTCCAGTGACCGTCAGATATTATAAAAGTGTATATCGATATCGTACCTCATTATAACTTATTGGTTTTGAAGTGAAAATGGCACTTATATGGCCACAAAATCTGTTAATTCTTCTCATTCATCAAGAGAGATTGCAAGCTGCTCGCCAAAGGCAGAAAAATGTAATAGCAGCTGCTGCTGTTTAAGATCAGGAGAATGCTGGGTGAGGTCACAGAGTGAAGACAGTATGGGTCAAAACGTGGCTATAGAGGCGTGTCATCCTCGGACAGTATGACATGCCTCTGTAACTACTTGGACAGCGGCACAAAGTCCAAATGATGTAGGTATGGTCGCTGCCTTTCTGAACTGAAAAGTGCATGCACAGCATTTCCAAAGGAAATGTCGTCCTAACCCATTTAACCCATTACCACACAATCCCGACTTTTAATGACCCTGAGAAAGAAGCCTTCTGAAAACATTGTTGGAAAAGGAGAAAATGCTGGTAACCAGCATTTTCTCCTTTCCAACAATGTTTTCTACCCTTCCCAAAAAAAGTTACAAATTCTTAGTAACTTTTATTTTATCCTCTATAAATGCTTTCAAATTGGACCAGTCTTAAAATTTGTCATTTGGTAAAGAGTTAATTTGTGACTGCTTGAGCAAAATGTCTTAAAATCGTACAGTGCCTGGACACTGTCTCAATTCTTTGATTCGGCGAAAAGAAATCATCCATCGCCCGTTTTATTTGTGACCTAGGCATTATGCAGTCATAAGAATTTACAAGAGTTTGGCTAAAGGACAGACTTGCTTAACCCTTTACCAAACAACAAAATTTTAGATTGGTCAAAATTGAAAGCATTTGCAGATGACAAAAGTGACTGGAAATTTGAAATTTCATTTGGGAAGGGAAGAAAACCTTGTGGGAAAAGGAGTTCTTTAACTCATTACCAAACGGCAATATTTTAGGCTTGTCCAAATCGAATGCATTTGCAGACGACAAAATAAAAGTGACTGAAAATTTAAAATTTGTTTTGTGAAGAGTTGAAAATATTGTGGGAAAAGAAGAAAATGCTGGTTGCCAGCATTTTCTCCTTTTCCCGCAATGTTTTCTTAAGGCTTGTTTCACAAGCTCTTACTGTTGGTCACGATAAGCGCCAACTGGAATAAGTTGAAAAAATGTCTTCAAAACCGAAGCCCTGGTAAATCTTTTCAAGACTAGAAACCATTCTTTCTCAGTCAGGGTTTTTAGCTGCACTGACCAAATTTGGCATATAGCTTGATCTACCAAATTTGTTCATATAGCCCTGGGGTGAAACTTGATGCTGTCCCAGGGGTCACAAGTTTATATGGAGAAAACTTTAGAAATCTCTGAGCACTTAGCTATAAGGCCTAGGACTACTAAATTTTGCATGTGGCTTTATCTGGTGGACCCCTACCAAGAGTGCCCATGGGTCAAATTTGGCCCCTTCTCTGGGGTCACAAGTTTTACGTTGGCATATACATGTATGATGAAAACTTTAGAAATTTCATTTGTCATCAGATTGTTGTGAAACTTGCACAGTTTGTTTATGTCATCAGTAGCTTCAACCCCATTAATTTTGAGAAAAATCCAACAAACACTATGGGAAAAGTGGCCATTTCAAGTTGAATATTTTCGATTCTTGTTTACGCGATAAAGTCTGCATTTCTTGTCAAATTTTCTTGAAAATCACACAGTTTGTTTATCTTATCAGTAGCTTTGACCCCGGTCCGACGAATCACCGAAATACCACCGAAACACCGAAATACCCCTATTTTTTATTACTGTGTTATGCTTATCTTTTTTTGTGGAATTTAATCCAAATAATGTCAATAGAGATGAAGGGCTGTTAGTTAAAATCGTAATGACAAAATAACAATGTATCATTGGGGCCCGACGTAAACAATGCACCGATACAGGCGTATGTAAGTCCACCGAAATACCCGCTCGACGCTGTAAATATTTGTTGATTTAGGGATTAAACCTTCGCAAGACTTGGCTCTTTTTCACATAAAACACGATTAGTTAAAGTAATGATCACTTTAGAGAAGATTATAATGTAGAAGATAGCAGAAAAATGTCGTTAGTATACCATTGATCATTGATTCACGTGAAGAAAAATCGCCGAAATACTCGCCCTTCAAGTCCTGACATACCGAAATACCTGACCTTTATTACACAAAATACAAACTTGGGGGTCATCAGATGGAATTATCACTTATATTTAATTTCTTTAAATCATAAACTTAAAGTGTGCAAGTGCGTTCCATTTGCGAACGAAGTAAATTTACCTAAATTAGCATTGCGTGATTTATCCATCGTCACGTGCGTGTCGCATTTGACATTTTCTGCTTTTTCCACTATGTTTACGGGCCTATGGGGTGAACTGCAATTAAATCTATGTTATTTAGATCAAAATCGATATTTTATTTATCGTCAGACTCAGTAGACGTGGAATTTAGACACACAGGTCTACAAATTAAGGCCGGGTAACGTGTACCCGATTCACAATGGCGGCCGGTTGTCTTTCTAGATCCGTTAATTCTTAATTTCATTCTCCAAATATCACGAAAGAAAACAATTTTTTCCGAGCATATTTATGGATATAGATCTGACACATCAACCTTGTAAAACAGCTACAAGGTGATGCATTTTACTACGTCGTGTGGGTATTACGGTGGACAACGGGCTCGGATTTCGGTGAACATCCATTGCGTCAGACGTCAATGGTATGTTGTTATTTTGTCATTTTGTTTTAAACTAACTACCTTTCATCAATATAAAGATAAGTTTGTGTAACAAAAAAAAAAACCCACAACATTTTCGCTTTTATATTGGTTTTATGACTTAATTGTAAAAAATATGGGGTATTTCGGTGTTTCGGTGGTATTTCGGTATTTCGGTGATTCGTCGGACCCCCTTTGACCCTATTGATTTTGAAAAAAATTCAATAAACAATGTCGGAAAAGTAGCCAATTAAAGTTCAAAATTTCAAATTCTTGTTTATGTGATTAGGTCAGCAGTTTGGTTGGCTTTTCACAAAACTTGCACATTTGCTTTGTATTATAAACAGGTTGAACCCTATTGATTTAAAAAAAAATCTGACAATCAGTTTTGGAAATGTAAAGTTACTCAAAAGTTGAAAATTTCCAATTGTTGTTTAGGCAATGAAGTTCACAGTGTTGAATGTCGATGCAATTCTTTTGAAGATTCATCAACTCAAGGGATTGAAAATCTACTTTGTCTTTTTGCATCATGAATTCATAATGTATTCTAGTTTAAAAGCAAACTCTGCCAGTAGAGCATATTCAGGCCCTTCAGGGCCTTCTAGTTTGCATTTTTGTAAAATTTTCGTCCCAAAATCTGAAGGGCCACCTTTAACTCTTTACCAAACAATCCCTAGTTTTAACGACCCTGTAGAAGAAGGCTTTTGAAAACATTGTGGGAAAAGGAGAAAATGCTGGTAACCAACATTTTCTCCTTTTCCCACAGTTTTCTACCCTAATGGGATTGAATTTTGATTTCTGAGTTACATTTATGTTGTCGTCTGCAAATTCTTTCAATGTGGACCAGTCTAAAATTCTGTTATTTGATAAAGAGTTAAAGGTTGAAATACAGTGTGGATTGAGTTCAAATATTTCGCAAGTATTGTAGATAGATCCAAGATCAAACTCTGCATATTGTACAGTTTGATCTTCATTTAAATTGTCTGCAATCAGAAAGGAACTTGTTCTTTTTCTTTACTGAACTACAAAATCTAGATTTGCCAAAATTGAAAGCATTAATTTTGCTGACAATAAAGTTAATTTTCTCCAAAATTGAAATTTTGACGGGAACAATAGAAGACATTGTAGTAAAAGGAGTTGCTACTGGTTTCCAATGCTGGTTACTATTGTTTTGTTTTTCAAGGACAACTGTAGTATTTTTGAAATCCTTCTTCCAAAGTGGTTCTTAAAATCGGGATTGTGACCGCAGTGTGGTAAAGGCTTAACCCATTACCACACGAGAAAAAATTAGACTGCCCCGAATTGAAAGCATTTGCAGACAACAAAATAAAGCTGACTGAAAAATTGAATTTTGTTCTGGGAAGGGTAGAAAACACTGTGGGAAAAGGAGAAAATGCTGGTTACCAGCATTTTCTCCTTTCTCCACAGTGTTTTCAAAAGGCTTCTTTCTCAGGGGCGTCAGAAGTAGGGATTGTGTGGTAATGGGTTAACCCTTTTCCAAACGACAAATTTTGGACTCTTCCAAACGCAAAGAGTTTGCAGACCACAATTTTAAATTTTGAAAAAATGGCAGAAAATTCTCAAAAAGGGTAAAAAACACTGTGGGAAAAGGAAAAATTGCTTGTTAAGAGCAATTTCCCACGGCGTTTTCAGAAGACTTAACTGCAGACACGTAAAAAACAGGGCTTGTATGGGAAAGGGTTTACTCTTTACCTAACATTCCCTGGCTTTTAGGAATCTGTGAAAGAAGCCATTTGAAAACATTGTGAAAAAGAACAAAATGCTGATACCCAGCATTTTCTCCTTTTCCCACAATGTTTTCTACACCCTTTCCAAAACAAATGTCAATGCTGATGCTTTCAATTTGGACCAGTCCAAAATTTTATCATTTGGTAAAGAGTTAGTTTAATTAAGTCTTTACCACATAATCCAGACTTTTAACGACCCTTAGAAAGAAGCCTTTTGAAAACATTGTGGGAAAAGAAGAAAATGTTGGTAACCAGCATTTTCTCCTTTTCCCACAATGTTATCTACCCGTCCCAAACCGAATTTGAATTTTTTAGTTACATGAATTTTGTTGTAGGCAAATGCTTTCATTTTGGACCAGTCTTTAACTCATTACCAAACGACAGTATTTTAGGCTTGTGGCAGTCCAAATCAAAAGCATTTGCAGAAGACGCAATAAAAATGAAAATTTGAAAGTTTTGTGAAGGGTAGATTAGGAAACATTGTGGGAAAAGCAGAAAATGCTGGTTACCAGCATTTTCTGCTTTTCCCACAATGTTTTCTAAAGGCTTCTATCTCAGGGGAGACAAAAGTAGGGATTGTGTGGTAATGGGTTAATTTTGTTGTTTGGTATAGAGGGTAAGATTGAAGTTATGGATTGAGTTCAGATATTGAGAAAGCAGAGGTTTCACCATATATAAAAGAAAACATTTACATTTGAATACACTATCTTTAAACAACTTTCCGACTTTGAATATATTTTATTAGTTTCAGATTGAAAGAGATACTCGTAACTCTACCAAATTACAAAATTTATAGATTGACCTAAATTGAATACATCTGCAAATGACAAATGTGTCAAAAAAGATTGGGATTTGTACCAGATAGGGTGAAAAAGTTTTGGGATATTCGATAAAGACAAAATGACTTTTAATGACCCTGATAAGGAAAGCTTCTAAAAACATTATGGGAATAGAAGAAAATGCTGGTTACCAGCATTTTTTTCCTTTTCCCACAATGTATTCTACCCTCCCAAAATCAAAATTCCATTTTCACTTCATATTTATTTTGTCGTCTGGAAATGCTTTCAATTTGGACAAGCTCAAAATTTTGTTGTCAGGTAAAGAGTTAACAGCATTTTTCGGCTTTTTCCGCAATTTTTTCCAAAACTTTTTCCCACAGGATTGTTAAAATTTGGATGATTAAATCATTTTAAAGAGTTTTCAGTCTCTATGCAAAACAATTCTATTAGTTTAAATGAGAAGTCTTGCAAGAGAAGTCTCGAAAACACTGTGGGAAAAGGAGCTAATGCTGGTGACCAGCATTTTCTCCTTTTTCCATAATGTATTCTTATTTTTTTTTTAAGAAAAATCCAGAGGTGAAATTTGTTTTGTTAAGGGTAGAAAACATTGTGGGAAAGGAGAAAATGCTGGTTACCAGCATTTTCTCCTTTTCCAACAAAGTTTTCCAAAGGCTTCTTTCTCTGACAGGGTCGTCAAAAGTAGGGATTGTGTGGTAATGGGTTAAAAGATGGTTGGGTAAGGCACAAAGTGTTGAGTACAGAGGAAAAGGAAGGCATTTGCAATGAAATGACATATCCTGTTGTGTAAACCTATTGATTACTCCGACAATAAAATTAAATGGCAGTATGAAATATAAGAAAGTTGTAACCGTTTTATTGCAGAATATCTGCAGAGTTGTAACCATTTTATTGCAGAATATATCATGCAGAATATCTCAAAATCTGTCTTATTTACCTAGATCAAAGATCAGTTGTTACTTAGATCTTGAGTGTAGTTTGATCTTGTCACATATGGCAAAACAAGAAAAAAGGTTATGTTATCAGACAATGATTTCTCCAGATTTTAACGTATTGGACCTGTAATAGAAAGCATCCATCCTCGGATACCCCGGGGTCTCCCTATTTGCTTCGCTACATCGACCCCTGGGACAATTGACTAATAAAACTTTGAATCAGCCGTCGAAAATCGATACAAAACGTCATAGCATACAGTCCACTCGCCCATCACAAAATGATGATGGAACCAATGAAAAGCCAGCATTTGGCCAGCGGTAAAGCGAGGGAAATTCAATTAATTGTCCCAGGGGTCGATGTAGCGTAGCAAATAGGGAGACCCCAGAGTATCTGAGGATGGAAAGCATCTATTTCCACTATAATATTATCCTACAAAATTTGCCAAGATTAAACATGATTTTTAAGTCGCACGTTTGTCAAAACGTTCGACTTTTTGCGATGAGCTCGAGGAGCTCAGGGTGGGTTGGGGGGTGTCTATAGTGGGTTGAAGAATCATGCAAAACATTGGATCAAAAACGTCGTATATACTTTATAAACGAGGTGCAGTTACTCTGCTTTTAACCCAATCGCTGTAGAACTACTTTTTCTTTGGTATGTCTGGAATTTGTTCTTTATGATGGGACTGGACCCGGTAACTCATATAACTCATATACCTACGCTAGAAAAAGGAGAACGTGACTCAAATTTTAAATTAAAAAAAATGCGGTTATTTTGTATATCATGTGAAAATTTAACATCTATCTTTGTTTAGATGGGTAAAGAAAACACAATTCAGCTAAGATATCCCCCATCAATGCTTAATGTGAGTTTAAAAGGGATCGCGGATTAATATGGCTTATCGAGAGCACGTTACTGTAAATATTCATGTATTATCGAGACCTGTAGAGCTTCGCTTATAAGGGTGGAATTTCGGACTCGAGTGATGTCATTTGAAATCAACTCTTTTAAACCATGCAAACCATGAATTCAGGGTTAAATATCGTGAAACTCGCTCTAAATTTGAAAATTTGTTTCGTTCCGCAGCTTTGACCTAGTTTGTAACGCACGTCTCGGATGAAACACCCCAAACCACTCGAATACCCCAAAACACCCAAAAACTATTCCATTACACATCAAAAAACTTTTGTAACACATAAAACTGCATGCGAAACGCTTACATACACGATTTTATGGAAATCAGACATGAACTTTTGCTATCAATTCTAGTATTTTAGGTCTTTGATCAGCTTAAGTTTGAAGTACAAAATTGTACTTTGATTAAGAAAATGCAAATGGCGGACGGGATAGAAAACAAACGCACATGTATAACGATTAACACCAGTAAAGTTAAAATGTTGATTACTGCATTTGTTCGGACCCCAAAAGAGTGGCGACAAGGATATTTCATCCCCTCCGTATACAGTAAACACAACATGAAATATGAAACGCAAGGTAAAGTACAGCAATTACGACCGTACATTGACAGTTGCACTGAACATTGAGGGGGTTTACAGTCAAAACGTACTCAAACCAAAACGTACCCAAGTCAAAACGTACCCGAATGGAGTCAAAACTTACCCAAATGAAGTCTAAACCTACCCAAGTGGAGTCAAAACGTACCCAATGTGTAGTCAAAATGAACACATGATTTTTATAGTATTTCTAACTTCAATTTATGTAAAAATTAATAGAAATTACGTATTCGTCATCAAGACGATTTATAACTCTTGCTTTATTTTAAATTTGCCTTACATGATTAAAACCAATGATGAAACTTATTTAACAATAAACATAGCGAAGTGAATCAAATGCTTAGTGATAAAATCACGTTTTTCTTTCTTTTTTTTTTTTTAAAGGAAGATAAAGTTACTATTAATGAAAAAAAAAAAAGCATATTGGATACTTTAAAAAGGTTTCAAGACAGTTCCCCGACAAGACAGTTCCCCGACACGGCTTTTCGAGACAGTTCCCCGACAAAATTGAAGACAGTTCCCCGACACTTTTGAAGACAGTTCCCCGACACATTCATTATTAGCAAACTTGATTTTCATCGACATTTATCATGGATATCTTTAACTTTTAAGGAAAGGAAATGGGGGTCTTGTACTTGTGAAAGGATTGTGAATAATTGAGAGTATTTCTCCGATTTAGTTTATTATTGATGATCACTCATTTCGGAAATGAAACCTTCGCCGTTGTGCAGATCAGAATATTATTACGTGTGTTATATGAATATGTGTATTTGATTACTAAAATAAATCGTTATCCCAGTGTTGGATTTGAAATACATGTAGGCCTAGGTTCAGCGCATTTTTCGTCTCTTACTGTTACTTCCGGAGAAACTGAAATAACACACTAGTAATGAAATGGATAATATGAATGTAGATCCCATTTATGTTGTGCCTTTATGGACGGTAGAAATAGGACAGTTATCTACATATGTAGCCCAGCGAAAATCAACAAAAAGTTTCAATGTTTAACTTTATTACTGAAATTTATAGCACATACATATTGAAATTGCATTTCAGAACCCAATACTCACCTCGGAGGCTTGTTCTTGTAGCTGAACTACATGCCATTAAAGAAAGTTTAAACACGGCAATCATACACAATTAACGGAAACTCGAAAGGTTCCCGCCAATTAAACCAATCATTATTACAAACCCCCAATTATAGCAACAAACAGGCCAATCACAATATATCGACCTCCTTAATTGGGCATAATACGCAATTTGATAACCACCAAAGTTGAAATTTACTTCCATCATTTCAAATAGATGTCTATAAAAATATTTAAAAAAGAAAAACCCAAACCTATTCAATATACAAATAATAAAAGTGTCGGCGAACTATCTTCAAAGTGTCGGGGAACTGTCTTCAAAAGTGTCGGGGAACTGTCTTCAATTTTGTCGGGGAACTGTCTCGAAAAGCCGTGTCGGGGAACTGTCTTGTCGGGGAATTGTCTTGTTCCCCTTTAAAAATATTTATCCATCATCATAAAAATATGTTTTATATATGAAAAAAAAAAAACATAAGCATCAGCACATTTAAAGAAATGATATAACAGAAATGTGATACATTAATTACATTGTTTGGATAGCAAAGATACAATTTCAGCACTCAAAAAGAGTGTAACAAATTTAATGTGGTGATTAACCCATTACCACACAATCCCTAATTTCGACTACCCTGAGAAAGAAGCCTTTAGAACACATTGTGGGAAAAGGGAAAAAAATGCATTTTCTCCTTTTCCCACAATTTTTTCTAACCTTCACAAAACAAATTTCAAATTTTCTGTCACTTTTATTTTGTCGTCTGCAAATGCTTTCAATTTGGACAAGCCTAAAATTGGGCTGGTCTGGTAATGAGTTAAACTAATTATTCACAATGGTCTTTAACCTGTTGTAGATTGCATAGTTATTAATTACTTTGCAAATATTTTTTATAGTTTGAGAGTCAGTTTGGTTGAGATGAAAAACCTTAGGACTGTTTTTTCAGCTAACCTGAGCACAACATGCTCAAGGGAAGCTTTTAGGATCACCTGGTGTCTGTCATCCGTCATGCGTCATCAACAATTCTTTAAACATCAACTCCTCCAAAACCGCTGGGCCAATATGGACCAAACTTGGCTGGAATGTTCCTTGGGAGGTCCTCTTTGAAAATTGTTCACAGAATTTGATTACGTCAAAAGTTTTGGTTGCCATGGCAACCAAACAGTTTTCTAAGAAATTCTTTAAAAATCTTCTTCTCTGAAACAGCTGGCCAGATTTTAAAATAATTTCACAGAGTTGTTCCTTAACGTAGTGGACCCGTAATAGAACACAGCTATTTCCACTATAATATTACCCTAGAAAATTTGCTAAGATTAAAATTGAGCACTATTGTACTACTTTCACCGAGCCACTTTTTCTTTTTTGTCCTTCCTAGAATTATCATTTATAAATCTATAACTACTATAATTTCATTACAAATGGATATGATAATTACCTCCCTTTTCTGGAAACTAACAAAATTATCAACAAATAATTTCAAGACGGACCCCGAAGGAATTTCTGTTCGGTCAAAAATGTGCAACAGTATCATATCTGTACAAAATATGTCTTATCAACTGTCCAGAAATTTTATGCCATGCTGCACTATGCTTATTACGGGTCCACTACCTTAAGTGACCCTTTCCAAAACTTTTTCGTGAAATTTTAATCAGTCAAGAAACATGACTCTGGTGAATGGGGGCTATTTGCACTATACAGGAATGAAGAAATTCTAAAAAATTCTTCTTCTCAGAAACCACTGGTCAGATTTTGAAATAATTTCTCAGGGATGTTCTATGGGTGACCCTTTTCAAAAATTGTTTGCGAAATTTCAATCCATCAAGAAACATGGCTCTGGTGAATGGGGGCTACTTGTACTTATATGGACATGCAGAAATTCTTGAATATTCTTACTTCTCTGAAACGGCTGATCAGATATTGAAAAAAGTTCACAGAGATGTTCCTTGGGTGACCCTTTTAAAAACTTGTTCGCGAAATTTTGATTTGCCAAGAAACATGGCTCAGGTGAATTGGGGCTACAATATGGAAATGAAGAATTTCTTGAAAATTCACCTTCTCTGAAACCCATGATCAGATTTTAAAATAATTTCAAAGCAATCTTCCTTGGGTGACCATTTTCAAAAATGTTTTCGAAATTCTGATCCATCAAGAAGCATGGCTCTGGTAAATGGGGTCCACTTGCACTATTCGGACATGAAGAAATTCTTGAAAATTCTTCTTCACTGAAATGGTTGGTCAGATTTTGAAATGATTTCACAGAGATGTCCCTTATGTGTCCCTTTTCAAAAATTGTCAAGTGCTAGCATCGGTATGCAGTGGCACTGTTTCAGTAAGTTCCAAGTAATAGAGGTGACCAATGACATACATTTAATATTGTTTTGGGTATATTATGTCAGGCTATATGCCAACATGGATATATTAAAGAAAAAGAAAAATGAAAAGATCTAACTTGGTGGGAAGCTGCCTATTACAAGTAACTGCATTTGCTCAACTAAATTGCAGACTAGTCAAAATCGAAGAATTGCTGAAAACTAATCAAATTTGACTTACGGTAAACCATTAAATTTGAGTCTAATTGGAAGAAAACCTTGAGTAAAAAAAAATGAGTTTTTCTTTCTTTCAGCTCTGTTTTCCAAAGCTGTTTGAATTACGTAAAAGCAAGATTGTCCTGTAAAAGGGTGATGACCACCTATCAGTCCCAAAATATCAAGGTTTCACCATTAGTGCGACTTTCAGGACCTTTAGTCCTTTGATTATTGTACTACTTTCACCGAGCCACTTTTTCCTTTTTGTCCATCATACAGTTATCATTTATAAATCCAAAACCACTATATTATCATTACAAACGGATATGATAATTAGGTACCTCTTTCACTGGAAACTAACAAAAGTATCAACAAATAATCTCAAGATAGACTTCAAAGGAATTTCTGGTCGGTTAAAATTGTGCAAAAGTATTATGTCTGTATAAATTTGTCTGTATCAACTGTCAAGAAAATTTATGCCATGCTGCACTAGAAGTACATGTATCACGGGTCCACTTCCTTAAGATTTTAACTCTTTCCCACACAATCCCAACTTTTAACGACCCTGAGAAGGAAAGCTTTTGAAAACATTGTAGGAAAAGGAGAAAATGCTGGTAACCAGCATTTTCTCCTTTTCCCACAATGTTTTCTACCCTTCACAAAACAAATTTCAAATTTTCAGTCACTTTTATTTATCGTCTGCAAATGCTTTCAATTTGGACTAGTCTAAAATATTTTCGTTTGGTAACACTTCTAGTGCAATATGGAATAAAATTTCTTGATAGTTCATAAATACGGATTTATACAGATATAATACTTTTGCATACTTTTAACCGACTATAAATTCCATTGATGTCTATCTTGAAATTATTTGTTGATACTTTTGTTAGTTTCCAGAAAAGGGAGGTAATTTTCATCTCTTTTTGTATTGAGAACATAGTGGTTTTAGATTCATAAATGATAATTCTAAGAAGGAAAAAAAGGAAAAAGTAGCTTGGTGAAATTAGTACAATAACACTCATTTTTAAACATAGCAAATTTTTTAGGATAATATTGTTGTGGAAACAGCAGTTTTCTATTACGGGTCCACTACGCTAATTCTTTACCAAACAACAAAATTTTAAACTTCTCCAAATTGAAAACATTTGCAGACGACCAAATAAACTTGAATCAAAAATTGAAAGCGGATTTTAGAAGATTAGAAAATATTTTTAGAAAAGGAGAAAATGCTGGTTACAACAAAGCACTTTCTCCTTTTCCCACAATGTTTCAAAAGTACTGCTCCCTGTGGATTATAGTATGAATTTGGAATTGTGTGATAAAAGTTTGATATACCTGTTACTTGAGACTTGATTTTCTCCTACAACGATAAATGACAATCTGCCACAGCCAATCAGAAAGCTTGTCTTAGAACTTGGTATACAAAATAACTTCACTTCATTCATCTGATCTGAACCCTTTACCTCACAATCCTGACTTTTAATGACCCTGAGAGTGAGAAAGAAGCTTTTTGAAAACATTGTGGGAAAAGGAGAAAATGCTGGTTACCAGCATTTTCTCCTTTTCCCACAAAGTTTTCTACCCTATCAAAACAAAATTGCACCATTTGAGCCACTTTGAAATTGTTGTCTGCAACTGCTTTCAATTTGGATAGGTCTAAAATTTTGCAGTGTGGTAACAGGTTAACTCTTTACCACATGACAAAATTTTAGACTGGTTCAAATTGAAAGCATTTGCAGACGACAAAATAAAGGTGACTGAAAATTTGAAATTTGTTCTGGGAAGGGTAGAAAACACTGTGGGAAAAGGAGAAAATGCTGGTAATGCTGGTTACCAGCATTTTCTCCTTTTCCTACAGTGTTTTCAAAAGGCTTCTTTCTCAGGGGCGTCAAAAGTAGGGATTGTGTGGTAATGGGTTTTAATATGCTTCTAGGATATAATCCCAAACTGAAAGTTAGGCTAACCTAACAAAAAAGTCATTTGGGAGCAACAAATCCTATGTTTTATTCAGCGTAATACCATATACGGACATTTCTCACAATACAGATCAATGGCGTATCATAATAGCATAGTTACATTACATCAGCAATAAATCTCTCCGGAGTTTCTCCATAGCCCCTGAATTAGATCCTCAAGTGATATGTGCGTAGCCTATATCAATTCCGCAATAATGTACATTTAAAAACTCTATGTTAGCCCTTTACCACTTAATCCCGACTTTTACACCCCTGTGAAAGAAGCCTTTTGAAAACATTGTGGGAAAAGGAGAAAATGCTGGTAACCAGCATTTTCTCCTTTTCCCACAATGTTTTCTTCTCCTCCTAAAACAAATCTTAATTCTTTAGTCACATTCATAATTTTGTCATCTGCAAACGCTTTCGATTGACCTTTTTGCCGATTTTGATTGATACATGTAGGTGTTTCAGTTTCTTATCGGCCAATGAAAAAGCAGCATTGGGAACCATGTAAACAAAAAAGTCCGACACAATTGATCTTGTTATAGACATGCAATAATTTGATTGTGTCTATTTAATTATCAGAACAGCCAACACTTTTCGAATTGATAAGAAAGTTAGGAAAACCTAGAGCAAAATACCAGCTAGAATAAACGCTCTTTCTCTTTGTATTCGCCGCCATTTTCTGATGAGCTCGTCAGGCTTGACAACCGATATTCTGCGTTACCAAGGGGGTGCGTGCCAAACTCGAGTTTACATAAAGGTCAATTTGAACCAGTCTAAAATTTTGTCGTTTGGTAAAGGGTTAACTCTTTACCACACAATTCCGACTTTAACCCATTACCACTCAATCCCTACTTTTGACGCCCCTGAGAAAGAAGCCTTTTGAAAACACTGTGGAAAAAGGAGAAAATGCTGGTAACCAGCATTTTCTCCTTTTCCCACAGTGTTTTCTACCCTTTCCAGAACAAGTTTCTATTTTTCAGTCACCTTTATTTTGTCGTCTGCAAATGCTTTCAATTTGGACCAGTCCAAAATTGTCTCGTGTGGTAATGAGTTAAACAACCTCGAGAAAGAAAGCCTTTGAAAACATTGTGGGAAAAGGAGAAAATGCTGGTAATCACCATTTTCTCCTTTTCCCACAATGCTTTCTACCCTTCCAAAATCAAATTTCAATTTTTGAGTCACCTTTATTTTGTCGTGTGCAAATGCTTTCAATTTGGACCAGTCTAAAATTTTGTCATTTGGCAAAGGGTTAAACCAGTTACCCCTGGGTCTCAAGGCCACTAGCTACAGCCTGTGCTATAGGGCTTGGCTAATAATTGGTGATGTAGTGTCCCTGATAGCTCTTATAGATTGCTTACTTTTGGGTCTTTTTTTCAGTACATTTCCACCGTTTTATTGCCAAGTTGTTTATTGTTCCAAAACCACAAGTAACTGATTACCTTCACAAACAAATTTATTCCACATGACTTATGACTTGGAGAACAGCCTTGTTAACCTTTAGGCTATGAAGTGAGGCTCTCTGACCTTTGGCTGACAGTGCAGGTCAAGATCGGACTGCACAGATTATGCAGTCTGATCTTTGATCCACAATGTCCGATAAGGAGATATTTTTCTCAAAAAATATGTTGATAAAGTTTTAGACTTGTCTTCAATTGCAACATTCACAGGCAGTCATTTAACTCATTATAAAACGACAAAATTTTAGGTCTGTCCAAATCAAAAGCATTTGCAGACAACAAAATAAAAGTGATTAAAAATTTGAAATTTATTTTGTGAAGGGAAGAAAACATTGTGGAAAAAGGAGAAAATGCTGGTTACCAGCATTTTCTCCTTTTCCCACAATGTTTTCTAAAGGCTTCTTTCTCAGGGTCGTTAAGGCTTAGGATTATGAAGAAGGTGCTGGTTACTAGAAAATGCTGGTAACCAGCACTTTCTCCTGTTTCCATTGTGTTTAATCACAAGCATTGTGTGATGAGGGATTAACTCTTTACCAAACAATCCAGGGTTTTGACGACTCTGAGAAAGAAGCCTTTGGAAAACGTTGTTGGAAAAGGAGAAAATGCTGGTAACCAGCATTTTCTCCTTTCCCACAATGTTTGCTACCCTTTCCAAAACAAATTTCAGTTTTGGAGTTGCATAAATTTTGTCGTCTGCAAATGCTTTTGATTTTGACTGCTCTAGAATTTTGTCATTTGGCAAAAAGTTTAACACAATTCCACACAATCCCTACTTTTGACGACCCTGAGAAAGAAGCCTTTGGAAAAAAATGCGGGAAAATCCCACAATGTTTTCTACCCGTCACAAAACAAAATTCAAATTTTCGGTCGCTTTTATTTTGTCGTCTGCAAATGCTTTCAATTTGGACAAACCTAAAAATTTGTCGTTTGGTAATGAGTTAAAGTAAGTGAAATAATAGGATATGTTTGTGGAAGGCTAGAAAATTATTAGTCATCCCCATTAACTTCAATTTTTGCAAGGTCACCTGCAAGAATGAAAGGAAGCTTTTGCCAAATTTAACCCTTAACCATGCAATCCCTGGGTTTAAAGGTGGCCCTTCAGATTTTGGGTCGAAAATTTTACAAAAATGCAAAAAAATCATCCTTATACTCCCAAAGCCATTTAATTTGCGCTCATAAAACCCCAGTAGTCGAAAACCATCCGACAACACGAGAAATTAGAGATTTACCACAGCCCAGGTTGACACCAACGGGAGACATGTTCTATTTTTAGATGATCAGTTCACTCATTTACTTACAGGAATACATAGACAAAGCTTCCAACATAGCGTCCGAAGAAGACATTATGGAAAGTAATCATTACATGCTTGTTATGTAATGGAATTGAAGCGTTATGAGCCACGTGCCAGTCACTTAACATACCAACAATGCTTTATTGATTTTTGGCGCGAAATCTAAAATTAGCTTAAGAGGCTACGTAACCTTTTAAGGAAACCCCATCAAAATTTTTTTTTGTAATTTTATGAATCTTAATTATTGATGATTTGTATTATTTTTTCATATCAATTTCAGTGATATATATATTTTTTAATTTGGTGAGATGTAAAAATTCTAAATACCCACCTTTAAGGATCCTGAAAGAGAAAGCATTGGGATACATGTAATTTTCGGAAATTCAAGGAAATACTGGTACTCAGCATTTTCATCCTTCCCATGGTGTTTTCAACTCGGAGATGATCCCTTTTAAGCTACATTTAATTTGTCATCTGCAAATACTTTGGTTTAGTCCAAAAGTTTGTTGTGTTTAAGGATTTACACAATAAATTAAGATGACATGATTGTTTTGTTTTGTTTTTAGCCATTGCCTGTTTATTTTTCTCTTAACACTGTACCACACAATCCCGACTTTTAACAACCCTAAGAAAGCAGCCTTTTGAAAACATTATGGAAAAAGGAGAAAATGCTGGTGACCAGCATTTTCTCCTTTTCCCACAATGTTTTCTTCCCTTCCCACTAGAAATTTCAAATTTTCATTCACTTTTATTTTGTCGTCTGCAAATGCTTTGAATTTGGATCAGTCTAAAATTTTGTCGTTTTGGCAAAGGGTTAAATGTTTACCAAACAATTCCTGGTTTTTAGGACCCTGAGATAGAAACCGTTTGCAGGCATTGTGGTAAAAGGAGAAAATGCTGGTTTCTTCTTTTCCCACAATGCTTTCTTCCCTTTCCAAAACAAATTTCAGTTTTGGAGTCACATAAATTTTGTTGTCTGCAAATGCTTCCAATTTGGACTATGTCTAAAATTTTTTTGTTTGTTAAAATTTGGGTTAATGTGTTTTTCAAATATTGAAACATGAATTTAAAATTCAAATTAAAAGCATTTTTTGACAACAAAATAAAATTAATGTGAAAAAAATGTAAACCTGAATTTGGAAAGATTTACAAACATTTTTGGGAAAGGAGAAAAATGCTGTGTACAAGCATTTACTCCTTTTCCCACAATATTTCGAAAACCTTCCTCTTCGGGGTCGTTAATTCTTGGGATTGTGTGATACAGGGTTAATGTGTTTCAAATATTGAAACTTGAATTTAAAATACACTTGAAAGCAGTTATTGACAACAAAATAAAATTAATGTGACCAAAAAATGTAAACATGAATTTGGAAAGGTTTGCAAACATTGTTGGGAAAGGAGAAACGAGAAGATGGCATTCACCAGCATTTTCTCTTTTTCCCACAATATTTTGAAAAACCTGCCTATTCAGGGTGGTTACAACTCCGAATCGGTGTGTTAAAAGATTTAACAAATAATCACATTTTGTAGTATTGTCAAAGGAATAGAGAAATCAGTAGTGATGAAAGTAATGAGGAACTAAGCCAATTCACAAAGCTCTCACCCATTACCTGTAAATAGATCACTGTCTGTGGTAAAAAGCAGATGGGATTTTGCAAACAGTGGCAAAAGGAGAAATTCTTTCCTTTGGCCACATTGTTTCCAAATTTCTGGATTCAATATCTCAGCCATTGCCCATAGTTAACTCATTACCACACAATCCCAAGTTTTTATCCCTTTGAAGAAAAAGCCTTTCGAAAACATTGTGGGAAAAGGAGAAAATGCTGGTAACCAGCATTTTCTCCTTTTCCTACAATGTGTTCTTCCCTTCCTCAAACAAATTTCAATTTTTTAATCACATTTTTTTTTGTTGTCTGCAAATGCTTTCAATTTGGACAAGTCCAAAATTTTGCTGTTTGGTAAAGATTTAAGACATCACAATTTTTAGTAAGGGATTTATTTAATTTCATCTTCCATATTTGACAGGGCCTTTCTGGTATTGAAGACAAGCTGGTAATTTGTCATCTTCGTGAGCCAAGTTTAGGATCACTACATGGATCTTACCTTGGCGGATTGAACCCGATTTCGAGATTCCTGTGATGAGCCCTCTATTGGATGCTGGTTATTACCCCCCCCTTTACATCATATTTCTGAAAGCCAATGAATTATCGTTTTACAAACTGCTTACCAATACACATGAAGTGATAAGCAGACATCCACGTGGGTTTCCATGTTTATCTTCTATCCGAAAGGTAGTTCTATTTTTATCAAAGATGAAATGCTACCAGCGATTTCTTCAATCGTTGCAGTTAGAGCTGGCTGCATCCAATGAAAAAGCGTATCAGGTGAATGTAAAAATCAAGCTCGATCCACCAAGGGTAGATTAACGGTAGTAAATCGTCAGTCTTGGCTTGTGAAGATGGTAGTGTGTAGGACTTTAGGAAAGGGGGTCGAGGGTTCAGTACCTGGCTCAGCCAATTTCTTTTTCTACAGGATTCATTCCTCTCCAGTGACCATTGTTTCTACAATGGTTATATGGGAAAGCAGCCAGACTGGCTTGGAAAGAAAATAGTTTGGAGTAATGGTCACAAGTCATGGTGAAAGAGACTCCAGGAAAGCATGGATAGGTGGTCTGATTGCTGAGATATAAATGAAAAATGTTGAAAACTGCATTAAACACCATAGTACAATCCATATGGTGCGGAAAGTTGGTTAACTCTTTACCACACAATCCTGACTTTTAACACCCCTGTAAAAAAAGCTTTTTGAAAACATTGTGGGAAAAGGAGAAAATGCTGGTAACCAGCATTTTCTCCTTTTCCCACAATGTTTTCTTCCCCTTCCAAAACAAATTTCAATGCTTTAATCACATTTATTTTGTTGTTTGCAAATGCTTTCAGTTTGGACCAGTGAAAAATTGTGTTGTTTGGTACAGTCAGTTAAGTGAAGTTTGTTTTTGGACTTATTGTGGTAACTTGGGGAGAGAAAACAATGTTTGATGTTCCAATACAGAGAGGTGTTGTGGGAATTCACAGACCATTCTAGCTTTTTAGCAAATTGACATGACATAGGCACTGTTGTTTGATTTGTTTATACACGATACAGTGCTTCTGTTTTAGTTCATTGAACTACTCCTCACTGTGGCTTGTTATTGCTTCCTTTTATTGTTTTCTCTTTACTAAACAACCAAATTGTGTACTTGTACAAATTGAATACATAATTGCAGACAACAAAAAGATGGAATAACTCGTCTACAATAGGATAGAAAAAATTGTTGGAAAAGGAGAAAATGCTGGTTACCAGTATTTTCTCCTTTTCCCACAATGTTTTCAAAAGGCTTTTTCACCAGGGTCGTTAAAACTCGTGATTGTGTGGTAAAGAGTTAAGACACAATTGCAAGTTTGAATGACCCTGGGGAAAAAAGGATTTCTGAAGATGTTGTGGGAAAATGAGAAAATGCTCCCCTTTTCCAAGAATTTCTTCTTTCCCAGGGTGGGATTGATTTCAGCTTAATTATCTGAGATTTGGCTTTAATGGCGCAGGGTTTTCCCTCTGCCACAAAAATAGTCAAAAATAATAGGGGTCATTGTGGAATTTGTGGGGGTCACAACAAAATGAAAATTGCTTAAATAAAAGCTACTATTTGTGAAAGAATGTGTTTTTGTCATGTTTTTTATTCACTGCAAATCTTTGTTTATCTACTATAGTCTATATATAAATTGTTCCATGGTGATAGATACATAAGAACACCAGAGACTCTCTATATATTGGGGGGGGGGGGGGCCTTACATGGCAACTTTTTCATAAAAGACTATCTGGAGTCTGCTTTATAAAGCCTGTTATTATCGAGCAAATATGCTCTACCTTCAGACAAGCTGTCATAATTATCTGTAAGTAATTTTAATGTTTTAAGGGTATCGTCATGATTGCTAATGTTTTGATGCTGCACAAGGGTTGATTTTCGAAGTATGTGTAGCCTTTCTCTATTGTTATGGGTTATATAACAGGAATCGATCACTTCTTTGGCGAAGAAAGCTTGTTGTGGGCCGGATTAGAAAGTCTCTCTTATTTTTCTTGATAAAGATTATCCATTTCGGCCGGAAATAAAATAGTATTACCAATTAAATGGCCGATTCTTGTGTTTCGGTACTTTAGTAAAATCGATACACAGTCCACTCTTTCGTCCCAGTTTCCCTTCGTACTCAAGAGTTTTCATCTAATCGTGATGTAAGAGTGTCGGAAGGTATATATGATCATTATTACCTCTGATCGTATTCGTGCGTCCACCATGACGCAATACTGAAAAAATTATGCGACATTTTCCTTAAAAGTGCGTCAAAACGCACAAAATCATGCGTCAAGGAAAACCCTGATGGCCTTTCAGTAAGTATGAAATACATAGACCATTTTGCACACAAGGATGGAGGGGGGATCCATTTTCAGTGTTATAAATTTTCAGGTAATCTTTTCTGCTAGCTGCTCAATCCAACATTCTTAAGTTCAAAGTAAACAAAGTTCAGTGTGATGGTGTCCTCAAAAACTGCTTGATGCCAGGATGTAAAAGGTATAATTTTGTATGTTAATCCTTTTGGTTTTTTATGACCCTGAGATAGAAGCCTTTTGAAAACATTGTGGGGAAAAGGAGAAAATGCTGGTTACCAGCATTTTCTCCCTTTACCCGCAATGTTTTCTACCCTGCTGGAAACAAATTTGAATTTTTGAACTACAGTATGTTTAACTCTTTACCAATAAATAAAATTTTTAGACTGGTTCAAATTGAAAGCATTTGCAGACGACAAAATAAAAGTGACTAAAAATGTGAAATTTCTTTTGGGAAGGGAAGAAAACATCGTGGGAAAAGGAGAAAATGCTGGTAACCAGCATTTTCTCTTTTTCCCACAATGTTTTCAGAAGGCTTCTTTCTCAGGGTTGTTAAAAGTAGGGATTGTGTGGTAATGGGTTAAAATTTGGATTGTGTGGTAAAGGGTTTATTTGTCGTCTGCAAGTGCTTTCAATTTGGACCAGTCTAAACTTTTGTCGTTTGGTAAAGATTTAATGGGTTACACAGTTTTTGCTCCTTTTCCCTGTTATATTTTGTCTCTGACCATCTTATCTTTGTCCGTGTCAGGTTTTTACAATAGCTCTGTTCATGGTGTTGATGCTAGCTGAGAGGATTGCCCAGATAGATAAAAGGAAGGCTGGTCATAACATAATCACAATATTGATTTTTACACCGGTAATGGGATTACAGCACTGCCATCGCTCTACCATCCATACTGGGCTATTCTCCAAACATTCCAGTTGAGGTAAAATGACACTTTTTAAAGGCCAAATAACAACCAAAAGTAAACAAAGAGGGTGGAAGATTTCACTTTAATTGATAACATATAAATTATGAGTCACATCAAAGCACTGAAAATGCTGGAGTGGCATTTGTCAAGAAAGATATTGTGTGGAATGAATAATTTGAAAGAAAATGAGTAATATTATTCAAATATTGGATTGAAAGTTAATATCTTCGACAAATGCCACAAAAATTATTGCAAGGATAACACTGGATGTTTCTCTATGGTCACAAGTTACCAGGTGCTCTATACATGTTTACTTTTTTACCCGATTTAACCCATTACCACACAATCCCTACTTTTGATGCCCCTGAGAAAGAAGCCTTTTGAAAACACTGTAGCAAAAGGAGAAAATGCTGGTAACCAGCATTTTCTCCTTTTCCCACAGTGTTTTCTACCCTTCACAAAACAAATTTCAAATTTTCAGTCACTTTTATCTTGACTTCTGCAAATGCTTTCAATTTGAACCAATGTAAAATTTTGTCGTGTGATAAAGAGTTAAAATTGATTTTCCCTGCAGCAGCTAACACGGGGAGCAATAGTACAATAAATTGTCATCTTCACAAAACTTTTATACTTTTTAAATGGTATGATTAAAGCTTACATGCATTTCAACACTCACATTATTTGGGTTTGGCCACTACTGTGACTTTAGTTCTTAACCATACAGCCTTACTTTTTAGGGACCTTATGAAGAAAGCTTTTGAAAGCATGGTTTAAGCCTTTCACCATACAACAACACTCTGGACTGGTCCATTTTAAAAGGCCCTCCCGGGTGGCTCAGTGATGAGTGTGTCGGACTCATGACCAGGTGGTTGTGAGTTTGATACCCGGTTGAGGCAAACTTTCTTTCCGGCGTATTTTCGCCTCTGACCTCTGCTGAAGCATGTGAGAAAAATAGTTGGTGGCTTTGGAAAGGAAGTTGTGTTAGTACTGGTGTGAGAAAGCCAGGAAAAGCATTTGTGTGTCACCGACCGCCATGATTTGACCTTAGCTGTTAAAGTGGTGTTAAACCCCAATACAACCAATCATTTTAAAAGCATTTACAAAGGAGAAAATGCTGATTACCAGTATTTTCTCCATTTCCTACTATGTTTTTGAAAGCCTTTTCTTTCAGGGTGGATAAAGCTAGGATTAGATTTGACCTGTATCTAAATTCTAATGAAAGCCTAAATGCATTTATTACCATAAGAAGCTTACTGTAGTGTTTTGAGCTTATAGATTGTTTTTATACTGTGTACATCCAAACATCCATATTTGCAAGCCAAGGCTGATGATTCACTACATTACTTTACCCTTGGCGGATTGAGCTTGATTTTTACATTCGCCCTATATGCTTTTTCATTGGATACAGCCAGCTGGAAACCCATGTGGATGTCTGCTTATCGCTTCATGTGTATTCGTAAGCGGTTTGTAAAACGATATTTCATTTGCTTTTAGAAATATGATATAAAGGGGGATAATAACCAGCATCCAATAGAGGGCGCATCGCAGGAATCTCGAAATCGGGCTCAATCAGCCAAGGTAAGATCCATGTAGTGATCATAAACTTGGCTCGCGAAGATGCCAAACATCTTGCTTATCATCACAGAGGGTCTGTATGAAATATGGATTAGATTTTGATCTTTGACCTACAGTACTGTCTGCTACTTTATGAAAATTTTGGACTAGTCCAAATTGAAAGCATTTGCAGACGACAAAATGAATTTGTCTCAAAAATTGAAATTTGGTTTGGAAATGGAAAGTATGGAAAATATTGTGGGAAAAGGAGAAAATGCTGGTTACCAGCATTTTCTCCTTTTCCCACAAGGTTTTCAAAAGGCTTCTAACTCGGGGTCGTAAAAACCAGGGATTGTTTGGTAAAGGGTTAACTTTTAACGACTTTTAACGACCCTGAGAAAGAAGCCTTTTGAAAACATTGTTGGAATAGAAAAAAATGCTGGTAACCAAGGCTTTGCTGATGTTGATTCAAATATGGTTCAAATTATTGTTTCTGAGAGGTAAGAAAACTTTGTGGGAAAAGGAGAAAATGCTGGTCACCAGCATTTTCTCCTTTTCCCACAATGTTTTCACAAAGCTTTCTCGTGGTCATCAAAATTTGGGACTGTGCCGTAAAGGGATATAATTAATAATGTTTGCGGACGGAATCAATACCATTAGGAAAATGGCTTTTCCACATTGATTCATCATATGAATAGAAAACAGACAGGAAGCTTAATTACAGTATTGTCGATGATGAATAGATAGGAAAAACAAATTAAAAGTTGTTTGAAATAATGGACGCATTGTCTGCAAGTAGAGCCACCTCACTCATTAATTCTTTACCACACAATCCCTACTTTTGATGCCCTTACAAAGAAGCCTTTAGAAAACATTGTGGGTAAAGGAGAAAATGCTGGTAACCAGCATTTTCTCCTTTTCCCACAGTGTTTTCTACCCTTTCCAGAACAAATTTCAATTTTTCAGTCACCTTTATTTTGTTGTCTGCAAATGCTTTTACTTTGGAGCAGTCTAAATTTTTCTCGTGTGGTAAAGACTTAATACCTAGTATCCCTTTTTAACTCCTTACCACACTGGAAAATTTTAGACTCACCAGGTCCAAATTGAAAGCATTTGCAGACGACAAAATAAAGGTGACTGAAAAAATAAAATTTGGTTTGAGAAGGGGGAAAAACTCTGTGGGAAGAGGAGAAAATGCTGGTTACCAGCATTTTCTCGTTTTCCCATATTGTTTTCAAAAGGCTGCCTTTTCAGGGTCGTTAAAAGTAAGGATTGTGTGATAAAGAGTTAAAGCCATTCTGTATTTTACTGAATACTGGCTTGAAAGCTTTTGAAAACATTCTGGGAAAAGAAGAAAATGTTAGGGACTCCTTTTTTCCACAATGTTCTCTTTACTATTAGAAATCTCATTACTTAGTCCCGGGCATTTATTTGCCATCTGCAGTTGCTGTTTATATGGGCTGTTCTATAGTTCTGCCCTTTTAAAAAACTATACCCTTTTCCAGACAACTCCAAGATTAAATCTTTACTACACAATCTAGACTATTAACAACCCTGAGAAAGAAAGCTTTTGAAACAATCGTAAGACAAGAATAAAATACTGGTAATCAGCATTTTCTCCTTTTCCCACAATGATTTCTAGCCTCCCCAAATCAAATTTCAGTTTTTGACTTGCATTTGTTTGTCGTCTGCAAATGCTTTCAATTTAGACTAGTCCATTGTTTTGTCATTTGGTAAAGAGTTAAATGTGTGGAAGAAAGTTTTTGAAAACATTGGAGGAAAAGGAGAAATTGTTATTAATAAAAAAAAGGTGATTCAGTATTTTCTCCTCTTCCAACTATGTTTTTGCTCACCCGGGAGGCTCAGTGGTAAAAGTGGGGGACTCATGACCTAGTGGTTGTTAGTTCGATACCCTGTTTAGGCAAACTTTCTTTCCGACCTCTTCTGAAGCATGTGAGAAAAGTAGTCGGTGGCTTTGGAAAGAAAGCTGTGTGAGTACTGGTGTGAGAAAGCCAGGAAATACATGTGTGTCACCGACCTCCATGACATGACCAGGTTAGCTGTTAGAGTGGCGTTAAACTCCATTACAGCCAACCAACCAACCAACCAACCAACCATGTTTTTGGAAGTTTTTTCTCAGATTGGACTGTTTGAAGGAGGATTTGGTTGGTTGTATTAGGGTTTAATGCCACTGTAACAGCTAAGGTCATATCATGGCGGTCGGTGAAGCACATGTGTTTCCTCTGGCTTTCTCACACCAGTTGAAGGAGGAATATAAAGCTATGGAGCTGTAGGCTGTGGCAGATACAGTGAAGAAAAGAGACCCATACTGAGTTGCAATTAGTTGTTTTAATAAAAAAGTAGCGCAAATTAATGGACTGTAGATCTGAGGACAAATTGTATTTTTAGCTTTGCTGTATTTCGAATGAAATGTTAGGGTAATGCCATAGCCTTGTAGTTTTTGTGCAAAAACATAGAAATTTTATATCTCTGTCATTATGGAAGATATTTACTTCAAACTCTAGTTTTTAACCCTTTCCCAAACGACAAAATTTTAGGTTTGTCCAAATTGAAAGCATTTGCAGACGTCAAAATAAAAGTGAGTGAAAATTTGAAATTTGTTTTGAGAAGTGTAGAAAACATTGTAGGAAAAGGAGAAAATGCTGGTTACCAGCATTTTCTCCTTTTCCCACAATGTTTTCTAAAGGCTTCTTTCTCAGAAGCATCAAAAGTAGGGATTGTGTGGTAATGGGTTAAGTCTATAGGAGACAACAAATTGCCCAAATTGAAAGCATTTGTAGACTGACAGCAAATTAACTACTCAATACTGTATATCTGTCTTTCATAAGATAAAACTCTTTCACATTAAACAGCAAAATTTTGGACTAGTCTAAATTGAAAGCATTTGCAGACGACAAAATGACAAAATTTAAATGTGAATCAAAAATCGAAATTTGATTTGAAAAGGGTAGAAAACATTGTGGGAAAAGGAGAAAATGCTGGTTACCAGCATTTTCTCCTTTCCCCACCATGTTTTCAAAGGCTTCCTTTTTCAGGGTCGTTAAAAGTCAGGATTGTGTGGTAGAGTTAAATTTGGTCCAAATGACAAAATTTTAGGCTTGTCCAAATCAAAAGCATTTGCAGACGACAAAATAAATGTGACTCAAAAATTGGAATTTGTTTGTGAAGAGTAGAAAACAATGTGGGAAAAAGGAGAAAATGCTGGTTACCAGCATTTTCTCCTTTTCCCACGATGTTTTCAAAAGCTTTCTTTGTCAGGGTCATCTATAGTCGGGATCGCGTGGCACAGGTATAAAACATTGAATTGCGTGTTCGCACACATGCAGTTGTTCAATCAGACTTTCATCTGTATAGTTTGAGCATTTGCAGACGACAAAATGAAATTTTAATGTTAATCAAAAATCGAAATTTGATTTGAAATGGGTAGAAGACATTGTTGGGAAAAGGAGAAAATGCCGGTAAACAGTTTTTTCTTCTTTTCCCACTATGTTTTCAAAGGCCGTTTTTGTTAGGGTTGTCAAAAGTCAGGATTGTGTGTTAACTCTTTACCAAACAACAAAATTTTGGACCACACTAAATTTAAAGCATTTGCAGACGACAAAGTAAAAGTAACTCAGAATTTGAAATTTGTTTCCAGCGGGGTAGAAAACATTGTGGGAAAAGGAGAAAATACAAGTTTTAGCATTTTCTCCTTTTCCCACAATGTTTTCAAAATGCTTCTATGTCAGGGTCATAAAAACCTGGGAGTGTTTGGTAAAAGGGTAAAGGTATAAAACATTGTATTGCGAGTTCATGCACATGCAGTTGTTCAATCAGATTATCATTCTGTACAGTTCGAATAAGGATACAGTTTTTCCAGGCAACCAGACTGGATAGTATGTGAAAAGGAGAAACACCGATAGATGCAATTTGGGTAAGAATTAACTCTTTACCACACGCACGACTAAATTTTAGACTGGTTCAAATAGAAAGCTTTTGCAGCCGACAAAATAAAGGTGACTGAAAAATTTAAAATTGACCTGGGAAGGGTAGAAAACTCTGTGGGAAAAGGAGAAAATGCTGGTTACCAGCATTTTCTCCTTTTCCTACAGTGTTTTCAAAAGGCTTCTTTCTCAGGGGCGTCAAAAGTAAGGGATTGTGTGGTAATGGGCTAACCATTTACGAAACAATCCCTGGTTTTTACAACCCCGAGATAGAAGCATTTTGAAAACATTGTGGGAAAAGAGTGTTTTTCTTTTTTCCAACAATCTTTTCTTTCCTGCTTGAAACAAATGTCAGTTTTTTTTGGTTGAGTTTATTTTGTCGTCTGCAAGCGCTTTCAATTTGGACCAGTGTAACATTTTGTAGTTTTGTTTAGAGTTAGAAAAATGCAGTTCAGAAATAGGATACCAGACAAGATAGCTCTGCATATTGTAAGTTTATAAATTAACCCTTTCCCAAACAATCCCTGAGAAAGAAGACTTTAGAAAACACTGTGGGAAATGGAGAAAATGCTGGTAACCAGCATTTTCTCCTTTTCCCACAATGTTTTCTACCCTATCATAGACAGAAATCATCTTTTCAGCAAGAGTTGAATTGTTGTCTGCAAATGCTTTCAATTTGGTCTAGCCCAAAAATTTGTCGTTTGGGAAAGGGTTAACTTTTGAATGTTTGAACAGGTAGTCTTGAGGTTGGCTTTATATGATTTCAAAGCCTGATGCAGTTTGAAATTATGCAATAGGTGTGGATTTGAGATAAAGTTCCTTTATCATATCTAGGATAACTTTTTACCAAACAACGAAATTTAAGACAGGTCCTTATTGAGTTTTAACTGGGGGATGTGAGAGCATTTGCAGATGACAAATTAACAGTTTACTGCACAATCCCAACTTTTATCGACCTTTAGAAGAAGCATTCTGAAGATATTGTGGGAAAAGGAGATAATGCTGGTAACCTTAATGTTTCCTACTCTTCCCATAACAAATTTCAATTTCATATGACTCGATAATTAATATTTGTGCTGGGAATGGTAGGAATCACTGCAGGAAAAGGAGAAAAGGCTGGTACTTTTTCTATTCTACAATGTTTTCAAAAAGTTTCTTTCTAAGGGTCATTAAAGTCTGCATTATATGAAATAGGGTTAACTCATTACTAAACAACAATATTTAAGGCTTGTCCAAATCGAAAGTAATAATATTTTGCAGACAACAAAATAAAAGTGACTGAAAATTTGAAATTTGGTTTGTGAAGGGTAGAAAACGTTTCGGGAAAAGGAGAAAATGCTGTTTACCAGTAATTTCTCCTTTTCCAACAATGTTTTCTAATGGCTTCTTTCTCAGGGTTGTCAAAAGTAGGGATTGTGTGGTAATGGGTTAACTCATTACCACACGAGAAAATTTTGGACTGGTCCAAATTGAAAGCATTTGCAGACGACAAAAAAATGGTGACTGAAAAATAGCAATTTGTTCTGGAAAGAGTAGAAAACACTGTGGGAAAAGGAGAAAATGCTGGTTAACAGCATTTTCTCCTTTTCCCACAGTGTTTTCTAAAGGCTTCTTTCTCAGGGGCGTCAAAAGTATGGATTGAGTGGTAATGGGTTAAACCTTGCTGCAAGAGATCTTATATCTCTATGTAGTTTTGATAAATATGCGTAGTAGTGAAAAGGAACCAGAAATCTGTTTGACTTCTCGATGCTGCTATATTGATAGTGTCTGTCATCTTCGCAAGCCAAGGCTGACGATTCACTACGCTACTCTACCCTTGGCGGATCAAGCTTGATTTTTACATTCCCCCGATATGCTTTTTCATTGGATGCAGCCAGCTCTAACTGCAATGAATGAAATCGGTCGTAGCATTTCATCTTTGATAAAAATAGAAAAAGGTCGCTACCTTTCTAATTGAAGGTAAACATGGAAACCCATGTGGATGTCTGCTTATCGCTTCATGTGTATTCATAAGCGGTTTGTAAAACGATATTTCATTGGCTTTTAGAAATATGATGTAAGAGGGGGTAATCATCATAACCAGCATCCAATAGAGGGCGCATCGCAGGAATCTCGAAATCGGGCTCAATCAGCCAAGGTAAGATCCACGTAGTGATCGTAACCTTGGCTCGCAAAAATGAGTGTCTGTAAATGTAATACTATAACAAGGTCTCAGTTTTAGTATTTTCAGGAAATACTAAAAACTCTTTACTACAGAGTCCAGACTTTTTAACCCCCCTGTTAAAGAAGCCTTTTGAAAACATTGTGGGAAAAGGAGAAAAGGCTGGTAACCAGCATTTTCTCCTTTTCCCACATTGTTTTCAACTTTTCTATCTCAGGGTTGTAAAAACCAGGGATTGTTTGGGAAAGGGTTTTCAACCCTTCTATCTCAGGGTCGTAAAAACCAGGGGTTGTTTTGGAAAGGGTTAATATGATTAGTACAAGGGCCTTTATCAGATAAATGGAAAAAATAACCTCCATCACACTTAAATTTTCTAAATCTTATTTTGGCATTTTTTTTGCTTTATACACGTAAAATATTCACTAAAGTTTCATAAATTGGCAAAAAAAAGATAGTTTGTGATTTTTTATAAAAGTTATGAACGATTAATTATGGCCTATCAAATGTGATGGAAGTTACCTTGTCAATATATTATGTGAATTATATGACATTGTAAGTTTTGTTATTTGTATACATAAGCTTTTAATTAAATAGTTAAAGAAGTGGTATTTCATTTAAACAAATATTTGGCTTAGGAGGGATTCTTATCTCTCTTTTTTGAGACTTATTTTAAAGTGACGGATGTTACTGATTTTTCCAATGCATTTTACATTTTCACCAAGTCAGCTTTGTGCAAAGGGCATTAATCATGAAGTTGGTAAAAGTGAAATTTCTACTATTTAAGGTTGACTGCCTTACAGTATGCAATAGTTGTAATACATTTCATAATTTAACCTTTTATAGATATAAATGTGTTTGGATGTTACACTTGACAGATTGACTTATGAAGAAAGGTGATGGATGTCACACATGACTTGATATTCTACCCATATCCATTTATCTTGTCCTTTTTCATATTTCAAGAGACTGATGGACTTTGAGTCTGCCATGTACAAAAAATTAAATAGCTGAAGAGTAATAGCCCTAGGCCTTATGGTTTAAGACAAGAAGATTTTCAAAAAAATTCAATATTTTTCATTTCTGTTACCATGGCAACCAGAATTTTTCAAGGATTTTTTTCCTAGAATCTTTAATAGGTCTATGGTAGGAATATTTCTATGAAGTTCCATCAAAATTGGATTGGTAGTTTCAGAGAAGACGATATTTAAGACAAAACGTTGAAGTACACGCTGAAAAGGGCACGGACAGAGGGATACATGACAGACATCGGGCCATGACATAAGCCCGCTGGCCTATGCTCAGTGTACCTGAAACACTGGAACAAGTGAAACTTTAGGTAGAAACTCCATCATTGGTGGAATTTCTTCTGTTCAGTAATTTGGTCAATCTATCACATCAAGTAGAACCTGAAGATGATAAGTTAACAAACCCTTGTACTGGGGCAAACATACTTGATACTTGATTGAATGGTGCTGTATGCTGCTTTCAACATTTTAAGCCATATGACAACACCTCACATAATTAGTGCATTTCATGGGCTGCAATGCTACAAGGCTGGGGCTCTAAAGTGTCTTGTCAAATGACATTCCCAAGAAAAAAACCAGTGGATCCAGGTATCAAGTCCTACACTTTACCCCTGAGACACACAGGACCCCCTCATACTCTGATACAGGGATAAAACATACCAGATCCTATATACTGAAAACAAAGATGGAACTTCATAGAAATATTCCTACCATAGACCTATTAAAAATTAAGATTTAACAGTATGATAGACTGTATGAATTTATGAACAGTATCAAAGTTGTCTGGTATGTCTTACTTTTTAGTAAAAGACAAGGCAAGAAAAACATTGAGTTCATTAATTTATTTTTTGCCACAAGTTCCAGAGTACAAAACAAAAATATGAGCCTTGGAAACTTTGTTATCCACTTCATTCTACAAGTTTTCATCAGCTGAAAAGATAAAAAGGAAATGTATGGAATTAAATATTATAAGACTGCACAGTCAGGTCAACTTGATTTTGCACCAAAGAAGAAGAAGAAAAAAATCAATGACAAGTAATAAAATAATTCTGGGAATTTTAATTTTGTTGGATATTTCTTCATAATAAAAACTTGTTTTGTTCATGAAAATAAATTTGACTAGATATTCATATTGACAACTTTTCCAAGTCAACTGTTACTTCCATACAAAGAATAATGTCAGAATGTAACTGGCATTTCAAAAAATTTGCAGGTGGGGAATGATTTAGGCAGATATCAATTAAGCATAATTCGATTCAACCAAACAACTTCCTTAAAAAGTGAATAAAATGAATAATTATCATTGAGAGTACAATTATTTTGTTGCTAAAACCAAATGATATCTGTTTGGCAGTTATCTGTGACATACCAGGACAACACAATCCAGTCGAATCTTACACTGCATCAGACGCCGTCCAGTCAAAACGTAACCGCCGATCGAACTTGTCTAAAATGTGTTACCTCTTCTCAAATTTCGTGCCTTATCTGACCAATGTTATCGAAAGAATAGGCATAAGAAACCATTGGATATCGAGCGACAACAAGAACATAATATTTTGAATATGTGACGGAGGTAACAAGAGGAAAAGACGTTGACCGACAGACCACTTACCTTGTCGTCATCGACGAGAAAGCTCAATCACAAAAATTGATGACGTAGTCCTCTAGATAGTATTGATACAGGTTCGTTCAGCGCTAAATTTACTCGAGTAATCTTTTGCATTACGTGTTAAGACGATTTGATTGGAGGTTACGAAGTTGACCGACAGATACCGTAGTTGTAAAAAATCGGTCTTATTTTGAAGAACGAAAGCCCTTTCAATCAGTAAATGCTGTTAATCGGCAGTTTAACAATTGCTTTTGAAACGGATATAATAAATATGTCCAGATTTGAGAAGAGTTCTTTGTCTCGGATCAAACAAAAAAATCGCGTTTTTGACCGACAGCGTAACCGGCGTTATACGTGTTTTGGTAACTGAATTATATTAAATTAATTACATAAAAACGTCAAATAAACACAGAATAATCCAGAAAAATCATTCTAGTTTGAAAATATTATGAACACGCTACCGAGAATTTCAACAGGACGCCACCTCGATCGGCTTTGACATATCATACCCAACAGATCGTTTTTGGGGAGCCGAAAAATGATGACTTTTTTAATCAAAAATCACATTTTGTAATAATGACCAACACTTTTAATTCTATATTATTTTTAATATCTGTCTATCATGGGAACTACATAGATATGCACTAAATTTTCATTATTTTCTGTTAGAATTGTATTTCTTGGGGAAAAATGTGATGGAAGTTATTTTTTCCATTTATCTGATAAAGACCCACAAGTTTCTCATTTCTAATTTCAGGTATTTATTGCACCATGTAAAGGGAGGTAATTGTAAAAATGTGTTAGCACTGAAGTCCGCCGTCATGTAGGATGGAGGCACCAGTGTCTAATACAGACAGACAGGGAATGGCCGTTACCCCGGGACTGTCTTCAGCTTCCACTTCGCAGGGTGAGTTTCATATGCACTGTCAGCTTGTTTAACTCTTTACAACGTAATCAGGGGTTTTAATGACCCTGAGGAAATTGCCTTTGGAAAACCTTGTGAGAAAAGGACAAAACGCTGGTAACCAGCATTTTCTCCTTTTCCCACAGTGTTTTCTATCCTTCCCCGATCTAATTTAAATTTTTCAGTCACCTTTATTTTGTCGTCTGCAAATGCTTTCAATTTGAACCAGTCTAAAATTTTGTCGTGTGGTGAAGAGTTAACCCCATGGTAGTGGTGGTCGGAAAATCAACTCGGATTAACTCTTTATCAAATGACAATATTTTCAGTCATGTTGACGTTCAAAGTACTTGCAGACAACAAATATATATAGAGGATATTTGTTTTTTCGGTGAAAGATTGAAATTTATTTCATCGAGTGGATTATTACCATGGGTAATATTTTCATGAGTGGTGCAGCCACGAGTAGAAAAAATTACCGTTGGTGTTCATGAGATGAAATAAATTTCAATCTTTCACGAAAAAAAAACCCCCAAATATTCTATTTATTTCACGCTTATAAGTTTTAACCCTTTCTTGGAAGAGCTTTATCAAAATCCAGCACTCTTCTTTCCTGTTACTCCCCGTGTCGTACCCCTCTTGCAGAGCAACGCATTATAACATTACGTCAAGCGCCAGAAGTGTAAGGTAAATAACATCATATTTCCATCAGGTTGTGAGGCACGCGCAATTTACCTATAAGGCAACAAGAAGCTGAAAATCGGTATTTTCACTGGTGGTACCGGTGTAAGATCGAAAAATATTTTCACTGCTATTTCTCGATATCCTACCTGAAAGCATGAAATAAAGACTCGAAAGTTGAATCTTGTTTTGGTATTGTAGAAATGATTGGAGGAAAATGAGTGAATGCTTGTTACCAGCATCATCAGCTTTTCCCTCGGTGTTTATGAAAGCTTTTTTTCATAGGGTCGTTAACCCATTACAACACAGTCCCTACTTTTGACACCCTTTAGAAAGAAGCATTTAAAGAAGCCTGGTAACCAGCATTTTCTCTTTTTCCCACAATGTTTTCTACCCTTCACAAATCAAATTTCAAATTTTCAGTCACCTTTATTTCGTTGTCTGCAAATGCTTTCAATTTGGACAAGCCTAAAATATTGTCGTTTGGTAATTAGTGAAATGTCGGGATTGTGTGGTAAAGGACTAAACATGGAATAAGTCTGAAATTTTGTCCTTTGGTGCTGAGTGAACCATGGGAGGGGGGGGGGGTAAAATAGATAATTACAGTGAATGAAGACCATTTTCCACATGAATGCGCCGTTTTATAACAATCAATATTGTCACTTTTTATGGTCTGGAAAATGATGTTGTTTTTTCCGGGCTCCATTGCCGAACTGGTCCATTCCATGTTTCCGTCTGTTTTACCCCCATTATGTGGCCGTTAACCGGTCTGACCAAGCCTTAACTCAGTACCAGACGACAAAATTTTAGGTTTGTCAAAATTGATAGGAATTGCAGACGATAAAATAAAAATGACTGAAATTTGAAATTTGTTTTGTGAAGGGTAGAAAACATTGTAGGAAAAGGAGAAAATGCTGGTCACCAGCTTTTTCTCCTTTTCCCACAATGTTTTCTAAAGGCTTCTTTCTCAGGGGCGTTAAAGTAGGGATTGTGTGGTAATGGGTTAAAACTTTAAAAAAATTTTAGACTGGCACAAATTGAAAGCAGACAAAATAAAGGTGACTGAAAAATTGAAATTTGTTCTGGGAAGGGTAGAAAACACTGTGGGTAAAGGAGAAAATGCTGGTCACCAGGATTTTCTCCTTTCCCCACAGTTTTTTCAAAAGGCTTCTTTCTCAGGGGTGTCAAATGTAATGTAGCTCAGAAGCTGATTTCTATTTTTGGATACTGGATAAAAAACATTGTGAGAGAGGACAAAATCTTGGTTACAAGTCCCCTTTTCTAACAATGTTTTTCATTGTCATTAAACTTTTGGACTGTCGGGTATTGGGTAGCTTTGGGCAATCCGTCCAAAATCACAATCGATTGCGACTTTGTATACAAAAAACAGTGTGACCAAAATTATACTGTAACAATGTGAGACTGCATGTTTGAGCAGTCTGATCTTGGTCTTCACTGTCTGAAATAGGCAATCTGATCTTTGTCTACACAGACAGAGAGATTACTGCTTGGCATTCCAAGGCTTGAAATTTCTGTATAAAAAATCTTTTCATGTACCCAAGATATAACAGGCCTGAGTTATTTATATCTTATTTCTGGTCATTGCACTAATGTCTTCCAGGAGAGTGGAGGTGTATTAGCTTCACTACAGTTCAGAGTTTTATTGACCTGAGGAAAGAAAGCTTTTGAAAACATTGTGGGAAAAGGAGAAAATGCTGGTAACCAGCATTTTCTCCTTTTCCCACAATGTTTTCCACTTGTTCACAGCATAGTCTCAATTCCAGCCTCATTGAAATTGACATCAGATCTGCTTTTGCTTTCAATTTGGACAGGTCTAAAATTTTGTGGCTAGGTAAAAGGGTATAACTTGTAGAAGGTCATAATAATAATGATAAAACAATTGCCAGCATCCACACACTTATCAATCAAACGCTTTTCCTTTCTGTGATTCTTCACTTGTCCGCAAAATACATTTCTGTGGAAAAAGAAATACTGGTAAACATGTCCTGGTTATAATGCTACGTTTACATAAGCCATGATGCCCACGATTTGAGAGAAGCATGGGTTGTGGGATCAAATCTCCTTTTCCCACAGTGTTTTCCACCCGTTCACAGCATAGTCTCAATTCCAGCCACATTGAAATTGTCATGATTTATGCTATTACTATCAGTTTAGACAAGTCTAAAATTTTGCAGCTTGATAAAGGGGCAACTAGTAGAAGGTCATAATGATAATGATAAAACAATTGCCAGCACTTATCAATCAAACGCTTTTCTTTTCTGTGATACTAATCACTTGTCCGCAGAATACATTTCTATGGAAAAAGAAATACTGGTAAACATGTCCTGGTTATAATGCTATGTTTACATAAGCCATGATGCCCACGATTTGAGAGAAGCATGGGTTGTGGGATCAAATCTCCTTTTCCCACAGTGTTTTCCACTCGTTCACAGCATAGTCTCAATTCCAGCCACATTGATATTGTCATAAATTATGCTATTGCTATCAGTTTTGACAAGTCTGAAATTTTGCGGCTTGGTAAAGTGGTTACTTGTAGAAGGTCATAATAATGATAAAACAATTGCCAGCATCCATACACTTATCAATCAAACCAAATCAAATCGCTTTTTCCTTTCTTTGATTTATGGAAAAAGAAATACTGGTACACGTCCTGGTTATGCCCCTATTCCACACCGACTACCAATTCCATGAATCGCCACGAACTGATAAGTTTTAGCATTCGTGGCTGAATTGTTATCTGTTCGTGAAGTTCTTAACTGAATTGTATTATATTAATAGTCATTTCTTGCGGTTCTTGAATAATCGGGATTTTGTGGCAAAAAACGTATTCTCCACTCTTTTGCGCTCGTCCTACAGTTAGACAAAGTATGATAAACCACTTGCCCTCACCAAATTTTTACTTAAGTAAGGAAGAGCGGATGAGTGGAATTTTTGGACCCTGCAATGTTTTGTACCATTTCAATAATAGATTCTTTCATTTGGCCACATTGTAATTTTGTGCTGTACATAATTTAATGCTATCTATTTAGACAAGTCTAAGACTGTGGTCTAGTTTAACTCTTTACCAAACGACAGAGGTTATGACTTGTCCTAATTGAAAGCATTTGCAGACGACAATTACATTGTGGCTAAAATGATGCAGTTTGACTTTGCTAGAGTAGAAAATGTTGTGGGAAAAGGAGAAAATGCTGGTTACCAGCATTTGCTCCTTTTCCCACAATGTTTTTCAAAGGCTTCTCTTTCTGGGTCGTTGAAAATCGGGATTGTGTGGTAAAGGGATAAGTAACTTTTTACCACAAAAAATGTAGACTCGTCCAAACTCAAAGCATTTGCAGACGACAGAAAACTGTTTAGATGTTACCCCATAAGACATTTCTAAGGTATCTCAAATTGACCCTGAATAAAAGCAAGGATGATAGCACTGAAAACATTGTGACAAAAGGTGAAATTGCTTGTCACGAGCAATTTCACCTTTTGCCACAATGATTTCAAAAGGCACCTACAAGCAGTGTGTAGAAATGAGTATCTATGGAGTAAAGGGTTAACCCTATACCAGAAGACAAAATTCTAGACTGGTTCAAATTGAAAGCATTTGCAGACACAAAATAATGGTGACTCAAAATTTGAAATTTGTTCTGGGAAGGGTAGAAAACACTGTGGGAAAAGGAGAAAATGCTGGTTACCAGCGTTTAAAAAGGGGTAATATCAATTACCAGCATTTTCTATTGTTTTCTCCATAATGTTTTCAAATCTTTCAGAGAAGAATTCTATCAATCAAGCCATACAAATTTTTTTTTCATCTGCATAGGATTTCAAATTGAATGAGACTAAAATTTGGTTGTCTGGTAAAGTGCCGCAGTGAAGCGTTTGTTTTATCTGCTGGACGAATTAAATGCACGACACTGAACCTTTTACAACCAGGAAAATTGAGGATGATTCAATTTACCATATCTGTTCTCAATTACATAATTCGATCAACATCAATCTGATAAAGCTACTTCAGGTTTCCTTTGAAATCATATAAAAATACTGACCACAGACACAGTGCTTTAACCCATTACCAAACGACAAGATTTTAGACTGGTCCAAATTGAAAGCATTTGCAGACGACAAAATAAAAGAGACTGAAAATTTGAAATTTGTTTTGTGAAGAGTAGAAAACATTGTGGGAAAAGGAGAAAATGCTGGTTACCAGCATTTTCTCCTTTTCCCACAGTGTTTTCAAAAGGATTCTTCCTCAGGGGCGTCAAAAGTAGGGATTGTGTGGTAATGGGTTAAGCTCTTCACCTTATAATCCCGACTTGAGGAGGAAGCATTTTGAAAACCTTGTGGGAAAAGGAGAAAATAATGATAGCCAGCATTTTCTGGCTTTTCCACAATGTTTTCTACAAAATCAAAGACTTATCCTATTACCACACAATCCCTACTTTTGACGCCCCCGAGAAAGAAGCCTTTTGAAAACACTGTATCTGAAAAGTTAATCCCTGTCTTTGAAACGGTTGAAAAACATTGTAGGAAAAGGAGAAAATGTTGGTTACCAACATTTTCTCCTTTTTCATTCAATGTTTGTAAAAGTTATATTCTGTAGGATTGTTAAAATACAGGATTGTTTGCTAAAGGTTTAAGCTGCAATAAAACAAATTTTCTACATTTATATATGATTGATTTTGGTTTCAGATTCTAAGCCATGTAACATACAGTTACCAAAACAACTGGAATCTGTGACAGCAGCCCAGACTTTCCCCAGGGTGAGGCATCGGTGGAACACTAACGAGGTTTGTTTAATAAAATTTAGTTAAACTTTGAGGCAGCTAAGCGTGACTCTCTGATCTTTTGCAGGTAGTGTAGATCAAAGATCAGACAGCACAGAATATGCAGTCTGATTTTCAGCTCCACTGGCCAAAGGCCAGCAGGCTTATGTCATGGTCTGGCATCTTTCGTGTGTCGCTGCATATATACATTGTGTCCATGCGTTAAGTTTTATTTCAAACATCTTCTCTGAAACTACCCATCCAAATTTGATGAAACTTCACAGAAGTGATCCTACTTTGGTCCTCTTCAGAATTTATTGAAAGAATTTGATTCCTTAAAAAACTCTGGTTGCCATGGCAACAAAAATGAAAAAAAAAAAAAAAATTAAAAATCTTCTCTGAAACCACAATGCCCAGGGCTACTGAATTTGGCATGTAGCTTTATCAAATGGACCTTTAACAAGTTTCTTCATATTATAGGCCTGGGGTCAAAATTGGCTCCATTCCAGGGATCACAAGTTTAACATGGGCTTCAAAATATAGTCACTTCAATTTAAACATTAATCAAGGGAAATAACTTTTTTTTAAATAAAAGATAAAGTTTGTTACTAATTATCTCCCTTGATTATCAAACGGCAGTCCTACATGATTGGTGCTAGATTTTAAGTTTTTGGATAGAAAATATTGTTTTCAGGGAGAGTGATTCATTTTGATGCTAATAGTCATGCTCACATTAGTGGAATTTTAAATTCAGAATTTCTATCATTCAGGTATTTTTTTCCAAGAACTTTACCTTTCATGTCAATGAATTAACCTGCTGGTACTGCATGACAGTGTTCATTGTTTTCGAAGGCCATCTTTTTCAGGGTCATGAACACTTCAATTTGTGTGGTAAAGGGTTAAAAAGCCAGTGGTGCAATACAGGGCCATCATGGCCCTCTTGTTAATCTAAACTGTCTGACAAGGAGATATTTTTTCTCAAAAAAAAAAATTAGTTGAACTTAGCAATATTTGTATTTAATTATCAGCTAGAAAGTTCAGGTTGGAAAGATCTGAATTCTGGTCATCAAGTTAAAATTTAGCCCTACTCAACCGTGATACAAAGTTTTTTGACAACTGACTTGGAAGCATTCGCACAAGACTTTGAATTTGGGTCGGCTGATGATATTTTTTCCTCAAAAAGGGTAAAAATAAAACCATTGTGCAATAAAGATGAAAATACTGGGTGTCAGCATTTTCTCCTTTCTCCAAAATGTTTCCGAAAAGCTTGCTTCCTCAAGGTTGTTCAATATGGGATTGTTAGGAGAGAATAGAAGTCATAGTTCGCAGTTTTGATGATGCCCTGTTATGTTTTTACCGTTCGATAGGTCTGTGCCATGTGGTACTGATTTTCTGGAATTCAAGCACTAAATTCTTGTATTAATCACAACTCTAAGAATCCATTGCAGCAGAAAATCTGCCTTTCTTGCTCCCCAAAGTGATCAGATTAGGTAAACATTGAGAGAAAAGGGATCAGTTACCAATTTGTTTACTTAAACAAAGACATGGGGTTAAAAGGGGCCATCCCTAAGTCCTCCGGTAAGCAAATTGTAGAGTGTCAAAACTCATGAACTTGTATGATTGTATCGTTTACCAAACAACAATATTTTAGACTGGTCCAAATTGAAAGCATTAATTTTGCAGACGACAAAATAAAAGTGTCTGAAAATTTGAAATTTGTTTTGTGAAGGGTAGAAAACATTGTGGTAAAAGGAGAAAATGCTGGTTACCAGCATTTTCTCCTTTTCCCACAATGTTTTCTAAAGGCTTCTTTCATTGGGGCATCAAAAGTAGGGATTGTGTGGTAAGGGGTTAAAAGAGAAAACCTAATAGTGGTTTGAGGCAACGTTATATAGTTGTTTACTTCTGCCAACAAATCACTGAAATGTGTAGTTACTTATCTTGAAAACGTTTTAAGTCGATGTGTAAATAACAATATGTCAAAGGTTAATTGCCGTGACATCATCAGGTTCATCCACCAAACTGCACAATTACCAAGGTTTCAGTGATGTTTGTTCACAATGAACTCAGTTGTCATTGAAATTCTATTTCGTCACCATACTTAATTCATAAGACCATATAACAGGGAAATTTCGCTGAAAACTCTTTGGAATGGTAAAACTTTTCAGTATGATAAATTTGTTGTGCTATTCAGGTGGCAGGGGAATTGGAAACCTATTCGCAGCTGTGGCAAACTTCACAACTGTCAAATTGACTTGTTGTGAAAACTTTGAGAATATTCTTTTTCAAAACCATTTGGTCAACAATTGTAATGTTTGTTATGTAAGGGCTGTATTTATTATATACCTAGCAGTGAAATCCTGGAATTTCCCAGTGTAATAAATTTTGATATCATCACTAATGACATTATCAACTGTTACTTTCACTTCCTGACATAATTTGGGAACTACTTTTTTTTTTACTATATTTTTTTCGACTTTCAAATGCAAAATTACAAATAATGATGTCAATAAGGTATATAATAAATAAAAATATCAACTGGTTATTTTTGATATGAAAAATATCTCACGAGGATGCGTCGTAAGGCGTTAAAAAAACTTGTGCTGCGCACTCGTTTTTTCAACGCCTAACAACGCATCCTCGTGAGATATTTTTCATATCAAAAATAACCAGTTGATTATCCTCTATATATTGCACAGTGGAGCGATAGAAGGCCATTATAGCTCTCTTGTACCATGTTTCCCACAAAAACCTTTGACCCCAGAGCCATTAAAAATTTAGGATAGTATGGGTAAGGGTTAAGCCTTTACCACACAATGTGGGCTTTTGAAGACCTTGAGAAGGGGGACTTTCGAAAACATTGTGGGAAAAGGAGAAAATGCTGGTAACCAGCATTTTCTCCTTTTTCCACAATGTTTTTTACCCTATCGGAGACATCATCTACAATTTTAGCAATGTTAAATTTTGGGTCTGTGTATGCTTTGGATTCAGATGGGTCTAAAATATTATCGTGTGGTAAAAGGTCAACAGGATGGAAGCGGAAGCTTTGGCCAGGAATTCAGTGAAAGAGAACACTCAGTTTCCTCATGAAAACCTTTACTGTGGGTACTCACTCACTTGTGGACCATTTATAATGCAATCAGTAGAAATACCAGCAACATCTGTTTTCATGAAGAACTAATGATTTTTGAGCGGAGTACTGCTTTTTCATGATAGAGCTTTCATGATACAAGTGTTTGAGAGCCCTGCCCATCCACATTCCTCTCATGACTAGTTCAGGTAGAAATGTACAAAACTATTTTGTGTTTATTTATTTCTGTTGTACCAGGATGCTATAGGAAATACTGGATGATTTATTTGTGAAATAGAGTCTAACAAAAGTAAAGACCAGCAGAAATTATACTACTCAAAATTTGCTAGGGATCACCCTAAAAGATTCACTCTAAATATATATGTGGCATGTATCATGTATGGTTTTACAATAAGTTACATTGCCACACTAAGCAATAAAATGACCGGTGGAAATGGATCTTTACGCCTTTTCCTCACAATGCTGACTGTTAAAGACACTGAGAAAGAAGCCTTTGGAAAACATTGTTGGAAAAGGAGAAAATGCTGGATACCAGCATTTGCTCCTTTTTCAACAATGTTTTCTACCCTATTACAGACAGCATAGTGCACGTTGCATCTAGGTTTTGGTCAGCAAATGCTTTGAACTTTGACAAATCTAGAGTTTTACAGCATGGTAAAGAGTTTATGCAAAACTGTTGTAACTTATAAACCCATACAGAAATATGTAAGTGATCCCTATCAAAGTTTGAGTAGTATATATGTAAGCTTGCGAAAGCATGACTTTCTTATGTATCCACCAACCTTTTTTTTTATTATGTCTGAAGTCTAATCATAGATTTTGAGTAACACAACTACTGATTGGCTATACCATTTGGTTGTGTTACTTTATAAATTTAGAAAATTCTTGAAAATAAGATTTGGTATCTTCGTAGCAGGTTACTTTTGTCATTGTACAATGTCATATGTCCTTCATCTTGGATCGTGTCCCCTATGAGCTGATGTTTGGTTGGTATAATTATCTCCCTTAAACACTTTACAACATGACATAAGTGTAGACAATCATGTCATGTCCAAATGGAAAGCATTGAATTCTGCAGACTACAATTTAAATGTTGCTTAACTCCTTACCAAACGAAAAAAATTTAGACTGGTCCAAATTGAAAGCATTTACAGACGACAAAATAAAGGTGACTGAAAAATAGAAATTTGTTCTGGGAAGGGTAGAAAACACTGTGGGAAAAGGAGAAAATGCTGGTTACCAGCATTTTCTCCTTTTCCCATAGTGTTTTCAAAAGTCAAAAGTAGGGATTGTGTGGTAATGGGTTAACTCATTACCACACAATCCCTACTTTTGACGCCCCTGAGAAAGAAGCCTTTTGAAAACACTGTGGGAAAAGGAGAAAATGCTGGTAACCAGCATTTTCTCCATTTCCTACAGTGTTTTCTACCCTTCCCAGAACAACTTTTGTATTTTTCAGTCACCTTTATTTTGTCGTCTGCAAATGCTTTCAAGTTGGACCAGTCTAAAACTTTCTCGTGTGGTAAAGAGTTAAATGATCTTTTCTTTGATAGGAGGGGGGAAAACATTGTGGGAAAAGGAGAAATTGCTGGTATTTCATTTAAATCATCTGTTTACACATCTGAGTGGTTATACACATTTTCAAATTTTTATAGGGTGTTTCCTCCTAGCTGTTATGATGTATCTTTTAGAGGAGAAAATAAAATTCACAGCTGAACATAGAAAATTTAATTTTTTGTATTTATAGGCCCATGTTTTTCAAAATGACCCTGAAGGGTTAACTCTTTACAAAACAACAAAATTATAGACTGGTCTAAATTGTAAGCATTTGCAGACGACAAAATAAATTGGACTGAAAAGTTGAAATTTGGTTTGGTAAGGGTAGGAAACAGTGTGGGAAAAGGAGAAAATGCTGGTCACCAGGATTTTCTCCTTTTCTCACAATGTTTTCAAAGGGCTTCTTTCTCAGGGTAGTTAAAAGTCGGGATTGTGTGGGAAAGGGTTAAGCAACAATACCCTTAACCTCACAACAAAAACATTAAATCATCCAAATCAAAAATATTTGCAGACAGCAGTTGAAAAGTTGGGATCCCTTGGTAACAGGTTAAATCATTACCTTACATCAAATGATGAAACTTGTTTTTGATAGGGTAGAAAACATTCTGAGAAAAGGAGAAAATGCTGGTTACTAGCATTTTCTCTTTTTCTCACAATGTTTCAAAAGGCCTCATCCATAAGGGTCATTAACCCATTACCACACAATCTCTACTTTTGATGACGGCCTAAGAAAGGAGCCTTTAGAAAACATTGTGGGAAAAGGAGAAAATTCTGGTAACCAGCATTTTCTCCTTTTCCCACAATGTTTTCTATCCTTCACAAAATAAATTTCAAATTTTCAGTCACTTTTATTTTGTTGTTTGCAATTGCTTTAGATTTCAACAAGCCTAAAATAGTGTCGTTTGGTAATGGATTAACTCTTTACCACACGAGAAAATTTTAGACTTGTCCAAATTGAAAGTATTTGCAGATGACAAAATAAAGGTGACTGAAAAATTGAAATTTGTTCTGGGAAGGGTAGAAAACACTGTGGGAAAAGGAGAAAATGCTGGTCACCAGCATTTTCTCCTTTTCCCACACTTGTTTTCAAAAGGCTTCTTTCTCAGGGGCGTCAAAAGTAGGGATTGTGTGGTAATGGTTTAAAACTCATGACTTTGTGGTAAAGGGTGAAGTGGATAGAGAAAAGTGTGTGAATTATAGGGGAGGAAAAAGTTTTTGAGGAATCTAGCCCTGTAATGAATAAGTTGTGCATTTGCCAATATGGTTCATTATTTTACAAAAAGACCGTTTTTGTCTGTCAAAACTTTGTCATCACAGAATGTGGTGATAGCCCGCCCCTTTTAGTGCCAACAAACTGCAGGAATGGCTTGATTGATTGTATGCTGTTTAACTCTTTACCAAACGACAAAATTTTGAACTAGTCCAAACTGAAAGGATTTGCAGACGACAAAATAAATGGGAATCAAAAATGGAACTTTGAATTGGAAAGGGTAGAAAACATTGTGGGAAAAGGAGAAAATGAAATGGTGAAAGTAGTTTAATAATTCTTGAACAATAATTTCAAAAGCTCATATTAACAATAATATCAAAAGCTCATATTATAAATGTAATTCCTGGGTATTACCAGTACTAGGCTAGGACAATGGGATGTCTTGCCCATAGATGCGTGTACAAAACTAGAAGGCCCTGAAGGGCCTGAATATGCTCTACTGGTAGTCAATTTGAAATGGCTACTTTTCCCATACTGTTTGTTAGATTTTTTTTTCAAAATCCATAGGGTTGAAGCTATTGATGAGATAAACAAATTGTGCAAGTTTCACAAAAATCTGATAACAGATGCACAGTTTATCGCATAAACAAGAATTTGAAATTTTCAACTTGAGAAGGCTACTTTTCCCATATTGTTTATTGGATATTTTTCGAAATCAATAGGGTTGAAGCTACTGATGAGATAAACTGTGTGATTTTCATGAAAATCTCACAAGAAATGCAGACTTTATCGTGTAAACAAGAATTTGAAATTTTCAACTTGAAATGGCTACTTTTCCCATACTGTTTGTTGGATTTTTTTCAAAATCAATAGGGTTGAAGCTATTGATGAGATAAACAAACTGTGCAAGTTTCACCTAAATCTAGCAACAAATGCAGACTTAATCGCATAAACAAGAATTGGAAATTTTCAACTTGAAATGGCTACTTTTCCCATACTATTTGTTGTATTTTTCTCAAAATCAATAGGGTTGAAGCTATTGATAAGATAATCTATGCAAGTTTCACAAAAATCTGACAACAAATGCAGACTTTATCGCGTAATCAAGAAAAAGACTAACAGACGGACGACGGAAACCCTGCCATGACATAATCTTTGCTGGCTTTCAGCCAGTAGAGCTAAAAAAACACTTGATCCTGTGTGGCTCAGACCTGGGGCCTTCAGGCTACAATTGCTACACCTGATCACTGAGCCATGCAGGACCCTATGTTGGAAAGAAGAGAGTGGCTTGGGAAGAATATTGTACAAAATATAAAAAGGTTAAAAAAAAAAACTCAAGGACAGCATAGGTAGGTGCACTGGCTGCCGCACTATCACTAAAAGAAATGTTGAAAACAAAGTTAACTCGTTACCACACAATCCTGACTATTAACAACCCTGTGAAAGAAGCCTTTTGAAAACATTGTGGGAAAAGGAGAAAATGCTGGTAACCAGCATTTTCTCCTTTTCCCACGATGTTTTCTTCCCTTCCGAAAACAAATTTCAATTTTTGAGTCACATTTTTTTTATTGTTGTCTGCAAATGCTCTCAGTTTGGACCAGTCTAGAATTTTGCCATTTGGTAAAGATTTAACTCATTACCACACGACAAAATTTTAGACTGGTTCAAATTGAAAGCATTTGCAGACGACAAAATAAAGGTGAATGAAAAATTGAAATTTGTTCTGAGAAGGGTAGAAAACACTGTGGGAAAAGGAAAAAATGCTGGTTACCAGCATTTTCTCCTTTTCCTACAGTGTTTTCAAAAGGCTTCTTTCTCAGGGGCGTCAAAAGTAGGGATTGTGTGGTAATGGGTTAAATATACTGCCTAGTTACAATATGAAGTCAGAACTTCAAAGGCTGGTTACTAATGAAGGATTATAGACATCATGCCCCGATTAACCTTTTCCCTGATGAATAATAGAGGGTGTGTCCAGCAATGAACGCAGACAGCCTTGAAATGTTGTCTGCTGCAGACTGATGAAGAAAAAAATACAGCTGTTGTCTTTACCCTTTACCAAATGACAAAATTTTAGACCTGTTCAAATTTGAAAGTATTTGTAGATAACAATTTCATTATGATTTGAATGGTGCAATCTTCCATTGATAGGGTAGAAAACATCGTGGAAAAAATGGAAAATGCTGGTTACCAGCTTTTTCTCCTTTTCCAACAATTGTTTTAAAAGGCCTTTTCTACAAGGTAGTGAAAACCAAACAACAAAATTTCAGATTAATCCAAATTGAATGCCTTTATAAATGAAAAAATAAATGTAACAAAAATGTGAAAACTGTTTTTGGAAAGTTAAAAAGCAGTGTGGGAAAAAGAGAAAATGCTAATTACCAGCATTTTCTTCTTTTTCCACATTGTTTTCTAATTACTTTCTTTTTCAGGATTGTTTGGTATTATGGTTAAGAGATGCAGGGGAAAAATCTGTGCAGCATGAAAATCAGATGTTTTTTCTCAGTAATTATTGTGACTTAACGCCTTTTATTCTCTATTCTCTCATTAACCTGTTACCAAACAATTCCAACTTATATTATAGACCCTGATGATAAAAGGCTTACGAAAACATAGTGGAAAAAGGAAAAAAAATGTTGGTATCAGCATTTTCTCCTTTTTCCAAACTGTTTTCCACCCTTTCAAAGACAAATCTCAATAATTGAGCAACATTAGATTTTTATACGCCCGAAAGGTCGTATTATGTTATACCCCCGGTCGTCCGTCCGTCCGTTAGCAATTTCTTGTGTGTGCAACTCCTCCTACAGTTTTCATCGGAATTCTTTGAAACTTGCCACAATGAATCTCCATGATATCTAGTTGTGTACCTGGGTGTTAGAATTTTGATCGCTGTTTGCGTTCCAAAATTATCTGCCCTTGATTTTTGAAATAACCAACTTTCCACTTTGAATTTTTGTTCAGGCCATAACTTCTATACCATACAAGGTATCAAATTGAAACTACATACACTAATAGAACACATTATGGAGAAGTGCAGTACACATGAAACATAACTCTGCCACTTCTATTTTTTGAGTTATTGCCCTTTGTTAATTTTCGGTCCAGGCCATAACTTTCAAACTATAAAAGCTAAAAACTTGCAACTTCATACACTGATAGAACACATTATGGAGAAGTGCAGTGCACATGAACCATAACTCTGCCACCGTTATTTTTTGAGTAACAGCCCTTTGTTAATTTTAAGTGTGAATTTTTGTCCAGGCCATAACTTCTAAACTATAAAAGCTATTAACTTGGAACTTCATACACTGATAGAACACATTGTGGAGAAGTGCATCGCACATGAACCATAACTGTACCACTTTTATTTTTTGAGTTATTACCCTTTGTTAATTTTCAGTTTGAATTTTTGTCCAGGCCATAACTTCCAAACTATAAAAGCTAATAACTTGCAACTTCATACACTGATAGAACCCATTATGGAGAAGTGCAGTGCACATGAACCATAACTCTGCGACCTTTATTTTTTTAGTTATTGCCCTTTCTTAATTTTCAGTTTGAATTTTTGTCCAGGCCATAACTCCCAAACTTTAAAACCTATCATCTTGAAACTTCAAAGACTAATAGAACACATTATGAACAAGTGCACTGCACAAGAACCATAACTCTGCCATCCTTCCTTTTTAGTTATTGCTCTTTGTTAGTTTTCTCTTTGAATTTTCGTCTGGGCCATAATTTCTAAAATATAAAAGCTATGATCTTGAACCTTTCAAGACTGATAGAACACCTTGTGGAGAACAGCAATTCACAAAATTTGTAACTGTGCCACCCTTCTTTTTTTAGCTATTGCACTTTAATATTTTTCACATATCATGGAGATTAACTACTCTTCATTTCATGGCCCTTCCGTCATTTCAACTCATTTCACTGAAAAGCCCCTTCGGGCGTATATGCGCCGCTTTGCGAAGCTCTTGTTTTCATTTGCAAATGCTTTCACTTTCAGCTATTCCAAAATTTTGTCGTTGGTAGAACGTAACCCTCAACCAAACATCTTCGCGAGCCAAGGTTACGATCACTACGTGGGTCTTACCTTGGCAGATTGAGCCCGATTTCAAGCTTCCTGCAACACGCCCCCTATTGGATGCTGCTTATTATCTCCCTTTACATCATATTTCTTATAGCCATTGAACTGTCGTTTTACAAACCGCTTACGAATACTGTACAATAATTCAATTTTGAAGCAATAACCATAAACATACTTTGACATTCCATGGTCAGGTGCTGGGATATAGCCTAAAACATCAGATAATTGATTGGTCACATTGAAATTTTATGTAAATATTGTTCGTCTATATTTTCTTCGATAATAAATCATTACAGATCCTGCACACATCCACGGAGGTATTCATGTTTACCTTCTATTTTTATCGCGACCATGTTCTATTTTTATCAAAGATGAAATGCTACGAGCAATTTGATTTGATGCAGCTAGAGCTAAGTGCAACCAATGAAAATGCATATCGGGTGATTGTTGAAATCAAGCTCAATCCGCCAAGGGTAGAGTAGCATAGTGGATTGTAACCCTTGGCTTGCAAAGATGTCAACCAAATAGTCATAGTCCATTACAGTTTTTTCCACAATGCTTTCAAAAGCCTTATCTGAGCCCTTGTAGCGCAGTCAAAAGCGTACATTCTTAAGAACAGGGGTCGCTAGTTCGATCCTTGGCTTGGCCAATTTTTTTCCGAGGTTTGATGCTAGTCATTGCTACAGGATTCATTCCTCTCTCACGGCTGATTGTTATTTTGACGATGGTTTAGTGGGAAAGCAGCCGGTAGTTTGGAAAGAATATTGTGAGGAGTACTAGTTAAAAACTGGAAATCATGGACAGGTGCACTGGCCACTGCGATACACCTGAAATAAAATTGAAAATGGTATTAAACCTCATATACATGTAGGCTTATAGGCTGTCTGAGTTGGGAATGTTTTGTAAATTAACCCTTTACCATTAATAACCTTGAGTTTTAGGGATCCTGCAGTAACGGTACAAGTATTTTGAAAACAAAGTGGAAAAAGAAGAAATGACAAGCATTTTCTACTTTCCCCACAATGTTTTCTACCCTGTCAAAAAACTGTAGGTAATTTGTATTTGCACCACTTGTTGCATGCAGATGCTTTAACCCATTACCACACAATCCCTACTTTTGACGCCCGTGAGGAAGAAGCCTTTAGAAAACATTGTGGGAAAAGGAGAAAATGCTGGTAACCAGCATTTTCTACTTTTCCCACAATGTTTTCTACCCTTCACAAAACAAATTTCAAATTTTCAGTCACTTTCATTTTGTCATCTGCAAATGCTTTCAATTTGGACCAGTCCAAAATATTGTCCTTTGGTAATGGGTTAAATTTTGAAGAGTCTAAAATTTTTTGTTTCGGAAAGGATTACAACATTGAGTGCAAAATTGTGGGCGAAGGAGAAACTGCTGACAACAAAATTTTTGCCTCTTTTTCCCTGCACAAAGTTTTCTAAGACACTCCCTTTTATTAGAGAGCCTAAAAGTATTTAATCCTTTACCACACAATCCCAACTTTTAATGACAGTGAGAAAGAGGCCTTTTGAAAACATTGTAGGAAAAGAAGAAAATGCTGGTAACCAGCATTTTCTCCTTTTCCTACAACGTTTTCTATCCTTCCCAAAACAAATTTTAGTTTTTGAGTCATGTTTAATATGCCGTCTGCAAATGCCTTCAATTTGGACCAATCTAAAATTTTGCCGTTTGGTAAAGAGTTGACACTTAACAATCAATGGACCCTGAAGAAGAACCCTGTTGAAAATCTTGTAGGAAAAGGAGAAAATGCTAGTTGACAGCATTTTCTACTTTTCCCACAAGGTTTCCTACACCTTCACTGACAGCATCATTTCAGCTACATTTGTTATGTTGTTTGCAAATTCTCTCAATTTAGACCAGTCTAAAACTTTTTGACATTTGGTAAATAGTTAACTCTTTACCAAATAACATTTTAGACTGGTCCAAATTGAAAGCATTTGCAGACGACAAAATAAAAGTGACTGAAAAATTGACATATGTTTTCGGATTACGGAAGAAAACCTTGTGGGAAAAGGAGAAAATGCTGGTTACCAGCATTTTCTCCTTTTTCCCTCAATGTTTTCAGAAGGCTTCTTTTTTCAGGGTCGTTAAAAGTCGGGATTGTGTGGAAAAGAGTTAAATATATATCTTCACTTGTTTCATCCAGTTTTTTAACCATTCTTTTTCCTTCATTTTATGAATCTATTATCATCCTCGTATCTTCATATCAGTTTCCAGTTTAAATGGAAGACAAATGCTTCAACAGTTTCTTTACCCAATACACCTTGTATTGAATTTTATCTACGTTTACGCAGCTGACTAGATTACGACACCGTTAATTTTTTAACAGCTACATACACTCTGGTGGTAAAGATTTCTCTTAAATTTTTCAGCTGAAAATGCATACAATTTGGACAAGGCTAAAATTTTGTTGTCTGGTTTAGAGTTCAAACAAGCCTGAAGCTTGAAGCTTAGATTAAATCATAGAAGAAGATTAGAAAACAATATTTCCATAATCTGTCTGCCTTTAGAACTTTATCTGCTAGATTAAATTAAACTTAAAAGTACTGAAAGCAGAGTGAACACTTTTAAGTTCATATGAACTCTGTTCTGGCAAAAGGATGGTTTAACCCTTTAACTCATTACCACACGAGACAATTTTGGACTGGTCCAAATTGAAAGCATTTGCAGACGACAAAATAAAGGCGACTGAAAAATAGAAATTTGTTGTGGAAAGGGTAGAAAACACTGTGGGGAAAGGAGAAAATGCTGGTTACCAGCATTTTCTCCTTTTCCCACAGTGTTTTCAAAAGGCTTCTTTCCCAGGGGCGTCAAAAGTAGGGATTGAGTGGTAATGGGTTAACCAGACTACAAAATTTTAGACTGGTCCAAATTGAAAGCACTTGCAGACGACAAAATAAATGTAAGTCAAAAATTAAAATTTGTTTCCAGCAGGGTCAAAAACATTTGCGAACAAAGGAGAAAATGGTTACCAGCATTTTCTCCTTTAGCCACAATATTTTCAAAAGGCTTCTGTCAAAGGGCCGTCAAAAGTCGTCATTGTGTGGGAAACTGTGAAGGCATCACCATCATGGTTTTTACATGAGGACTGACAAATGATGGATTTTATCTTTAACTTTGTACCAGATGACAAAATTTTAGTCTTGTCCAAATTAACCCTTTACTCCATAGATACTCATTTCTACGCATTGCTTGTAGGAGCCTGAGGAAAACATTGTGGCAAAAGATGAAATTGCTCATGACGATCCCCGTGGGGTCCCGGGGGTTTTTTACTTTATAGAATAGGACCTCGGCCTTTCTCTATGCCATGTCGTAGAAGGCGACTAAAATTAGAGACAAACGGCTGCTTTCCTCGTAATTCGTAGGATTGCAGCAGGCTGGGTTGTTCTTATTCCAAATCCTATATTTTTTTTCTTGATGTAAATAGGGTTTGGAATGGGAATCAGTTGGCCTGTGGGACCCCGTGTGGTTTAATCGGGGGTATAAGAATAAACCACTGCAGTCCCGCGATCGTCACATCTGCCATTTCATCTGGCGGAACAAAAGTGACAGCATGCATGTCGTAAAAGGCGCCAAAAGGGGCATCATTTTGTGTTTCATCCATTCCTCATTTATCATGTTTGTCTTATGTTGTTGCACATGTATGTTATTTTCACCTCGCATTATTGTTTACTAAGTAAGTGCGCCCAATATGACCTAAGTTGTCGACGGGCCATAAAACACTATTCATTCATTCATTATGCTCATGACGAGCAATTTCACCTTTTGCCACAATGTTTTCTATGGTATCAAAAGGTGTCATATACACATGAGAAATGGCTTCATCCTTGCAGTTATGTAGGGTCAATTAGAGATACCACAGAAATGCCTTATGGGGTAAAGGGTTAAAAGCATTTGCTGACTACAGTTTCAGTGAGGCTTAACCCATTACCAAACAACAATATTTTAGACTAGTCTAAATTGAAAGCATTTGCAGACGACAAAATAAAAGTGACTGAAAATTTGAAATTTGTTTTGTGGAGGGTAGAAAACATTGTGGGAAAAGGAGAAAATGCTGGTTACCAGCATTTTCTCCTTTTCACACAATGTTTTCTAAAAGCTTTTTTCTCAGGGGCGTCAAAAGTAGGGATTGTGTGGTATTGGGTTTAATGGTGCAATTTTTCTTCGATAGGCTAGGAAACAATGTATGAAAAGGAGAAAATGCTGGCTTCGTACCTAGGATAATGTAGTCGGCATTGTGTGATAAAAGGTTTAAGAACCATAAAAGATCCTGGAAAAAGGGAAATATGCTGGTTGCTAGCAATTTCTCCTTTTGTGGTGATATTTGAGAAGGTTCACCTTCTTACCTTCCCGATTTCGTTATTATTTAACTCTTTACCAAACGTCATCATTTTGGATTGATCCAAATTGAAAGCATTTGCAGACGACAAAATATATGTGACTAAAGAATTGAAATTTGTATTAGGAAGGGAAGAAAACATTGTGGGAAAAGAAGAAAATGCTGGTTACCAGCATTTTCTCCTTTTCCCACGATGTTTTCAAAAGGCTTCTTTCACAGAGGTGTTAAAAGTCAGGATTGTGTGTTAAAAGGGTAAAAATTGGAGATTGTGAAGGGTTTTGATAATTAGTTGCTCTTTCTTTCTTGCCGGAAATAGCCTCCATCTTGATCTCCTTTCAGAAGCATGCTGATTGGCAGATTACCAGCATTTTCTCCTTTTTCCACGATGTTTTCAAAAGGCTTCTTTCACAGAGGTGTTAAAAGTCGGGATTGTGTGTTAAAGGGTTAAAATTGGAGATTGCAAAGGGTTTTGATAATTGGTTGCCCTTTCTTTCTTGCAGGAAATAGCCTCCATCTTGATCTCCTTTGAGAAGCATGCTGATTGGCAGAATCGTGAGATTAAGCTCCGCCCACCCAGTGGTTGCATGCTGCTTTTCAATCGAAACTATGTTCGCTACAGAAAAGATGGCTACTGCTGGAAAAAAAGGAAAGATGGGAAAAACATTCGAGAGGATCACATGAAACTCAAAGTTCAGGGTTTCGAAGTAAGTGGCGGTTAACCTGTATTTTCACAGGCTAATTTTAAACCAATGAAAGACCACATCCTAGAATTAATGTAGTACAATGGAGAAAAAATGGAGGAAAGGAAAATAGGGGTCTTTGAATAGGATAGCGAACAATTGTGCTAACTCTTTACGGAATGACAAATTTTGGACTGTGGCAAATTTTACAGCATCTGCAGACAACAAATTAAATCTTGGTAATATACATGTAATGATTCCTTACCTAAACCCTTTCCCAAACAAGCCCTGGGTTTTACGTGTCTGCAGTAAAAGTCTTTTGAAAACACTGGGGGAAAAGGAGAAATTGCTCGTAAAGAGCAATTTCTCCTTTTTCCAAAAGTGTTTTTCACCCTTTTTAGCTCACCTGAGCACAACGTGCTCAAGGGGAGCTTTTAGGGTCACCCAGTGTCCGTCGGTCGTAGTGCGTCGTGCATCGTCAACAATTCTTTAAACATCAACTACTCCTAAACCGCTGGGCCAATTTGGACCAAACTTGGCTGGAATGATCCTTGGGAGGTCCTCTTTAAAAAGTGTTCGCAGAATTTGATTCCGTCAAAAACTCTGGTTGCCATGGCAACGAAATGGAATTTTTTAGGAAATTCTTTAAAAATCTTCTTCTCTGAAACCGCTGGCCAGATTTTAAAATAATTTCACAGAGATGTTCCTTGGGTGACCCTTTTCAAAAAGTGTTCGTGAAATATTGATCCGTCAAGAAACATGGCTCTGATGAATGGGGGCTTCTTGCACTATACAGAAATGAAGGAATTCTTAAAAATTCTTCTTCTCTGAAAAGGCTGGTCAGATTTTAAAATAATTTCACAGAGATGTTCCTTGGTTGACCCTTTTCAGATTTTGAAATAATTTCACAGTGATATTACTTGAGTGACCCTTCTCAAAAATTGTCCGTGAAAGTTTGATTCGTCGAGAAACATTGCTCTGGTAAATGGGGGCTACTTGCACTATATGGAAATGAAGAATTTCTTGAAATTTCCTCTTCTCCAAAACAGCTGGTCAGACTTGAAATTTATTTTATGGAAATATTCCTTGAATGACTTTTTTCAAAATTTGTTTGCGAAATTTTGATAGGTCAAGAAACATTGCTCTGGTGAATGAGGGCTACTTGCACTGTACGGAAATTAAGAAACTCCTAAAAGTTCTTCTTTTCTGAAACTGCTGGTCAGATTTTGAAAAGACTTTTACAGGTGACCTTTTAAAAATTGCTTGGCAAAAAAATGATTTTGTTTCCAGTGTTTCAATACCTTAAAAAAAAAAAAAGGCTATGGTCCTCTCAAAAATTCAGGTGAGTGATCCAGGCCCATCTTGGCCCTCTTGTTGAGAACATTCTGTCATATTCTCCAAATCTAAAATTGTCGTCTGCAAACTCTTTCGGTTTGGAACAGTCGAAAATTTTATCGTTTGGGAAAGGGTTAATAGTGTAGGAAATACTGTGGGAAAAAGGAGAAAATGCTGGTTACCAGCATTTTCTCCTTTTCCCACAATTTTTTCCTATAGGCTTCTTTTTCAGGGTCGTTAAAAGTAGAGATTGTGTGGGAAAGAGTTAAGAGAGCATTTGCTAACAAGCAGTGGCTCCTTTAACGATTGCTTTTCAGAGACGTCGGAAATTTGCGTTTGAATGAAAAGAAAACATTGTGGGAAAAGGAGAAAATGCTGGTTTCAGAAGGCCTCTTTCTCAGGGTCGTTGGGTCGTTAAATGTAGGGATTATGTAGGATACATACTAACATTTTCTCCTTTTCTCACAATGTTTTCTACCCTGTCAAAGAAACGTTGCACCATATATGAGCCACATTGAGATTGTTGTGTGCAATTGCTTTCAATTTGAAATTGAAAATGGGTTAACCCTTTACCAAACAACAAAAATTTATACTTGTCCAAATTGAAAGCACTTGCAGACGACAAAATAAATGTGGTTCAAAAATTGAAATTCGTTTTGGGAAGGGTAGAAAGCATTTTCTCCTTTTCCTAAAATGTTTTCAAAAAGCTTCTCTCTCAGGGTCGTTAAAAGTCGGGATTGTGTGGTAAAGAGTTAACACGTTACCACACGATCCCTACTTTTGACGACCATGAGAAAGGAGCCTTTAGAAAACATTGTTGGAAAAGGAGAAAATGCTGGTAACCAGCATTTTCTCCTTTTCCCACAATGTTTTCTACCTTTGACAAAACAAATTTCAAATTTTTAGTCACTTTCATTTTTGTCGTCTGCAAATGCTTTCGATTTGGACAAATCTAAAAATTTGTCGTCTGGTAGGGAAAACAATTTATAATTAAATATTTCTAGGAATATGCAGTGCCTACTTTTCCAGCCTTTGGAAATGAACATATGAAAGTGATATTATAGTTGTTCAAAGCAAAAAATTTTGCAATCATGAAGATAAAAGTGGGCATGATATTGCAGACATATGTTTTGTCATGATGATTGTCATTCCAGGTGTAAAAATGCAGACTTATTTTGCATGTTTGGGTTTGTTTCAGTGCATCTATGGATCTTACGTTCACTCTGCCATACTTCCTACATTTCACAGAAGATGCTATTGGCTTCTAGAGGTAAGTTATCTCTTTACTATACAATCCTATTTTTAGCTCACCTGAGCACGAAGTGCTCATGCTGAGCTATTGTAATCGCCCAATGTCCGTTGTCCTTCATGCGTCATGCACGATTTCTTTAAACATCTTCTCCTCCTAAACCACTTGGCCAATCTTGATGAAACTTGGCAGGGATGTTCCTTGGGTGAAGCTCTACCAAAGTTGTTCAAGAGATTGAATTCCAGCCATAACTCTGGTTGCCATGGCAACCAAAAGGAAAAATATAGCAGAATCTTTGAAAATCTTCTCTGAAACTAGATGGTGTAGAGCTTTAATATTTGGTATTTAGCATCTCCTAGTAGACCTCTACCAAGATTGTTCATATGATGCCCCTGGGGTCAAAACTGGCCCCGCCCCAGGGGTCACAAGTTTGAAACATAGGAACAAAGAAGGAAAACTTTAAAAATCTTCTTCTCTGAAACAATGAGTAGAGATTTGATATTTGGTATGTAGCATCTGCTAGTTGACCTCTATTAAGTTTGTTCACATGATGTCCCTGGGGTCCAAACTGGCCCAGCCTCGTGGGTCACAAGTTCGAAACATAGGAACAAAGAAGGAAAACTCAAATTTTTTTTTCTCTGAAACTGGAAATCGTAGAGCTTTGATATTTGGTATGTAACATCTTCTAGTGGACCTCTACCAAATACGATACGATGATCATTTCGGCAAAGAAGAATTTTCATTGTAGACCTTTACTGCTTAGTACTCAGGTGAGCGATATAGGACCATCATGGTCCTCTTGTTTAATGACCCTGAGAAAGAAGCTTATAGAAAACATTGTTAGAACAGAAGAAAATGTTGGTAACCAGCATTTTCTCCTTTTCCCACAATTGTTTCTATCCTATCAAAGTCAGAAATCACCATATTAACCCTATACTCTATAGATACTCATTTTTATGCATTGCTTGTAGGAGCTTTTGGAAAACATTGTGGCAAAAGGTGAAATTGCTCATGACGAGCAATTTCACCTTTTGCCACAATGTTTTCTATGCTATCAGAAGGTTTCATATACACATAAGAAACGGCTTCATCCTTGCTGTTATTTAGGATCAACTAGAGATACCATAGAAATGCCTTATGGGGTAAAGGGTTAATGACCCTGAGAAAGAAGCCTATAGAAAACATTGTGGGAATAGAAGAAAATGTTGGTAAACAGCATTTTCTTCTTTTCCCACAACAGTTTCTACCCTACCAAAGTCAGAAATCATTATATTAACAAGGTTTAATTTGTTGTCTGCAGATGCTTTGAATTTGGTCCAGTCCAAAAATTTGTTGTTTGGTAAAGAGTTGATAGTCTAAGTTAGGTTTTATTTTACCCATTAGGCCTTGTATTTTACCCATTAGGCCTTGTCTAAGTTAGGTTTTATTTTACCCCCTGAGGCCTTGTCTAAGTTAGGTTTTATTTTACCCCCTGAGGCCTTGTCTAAGTTAGGTTTTATTTTACCCCCTGAGGCCTTGTCTAAGTTAGGTTTTATTTTACCCCGCGAGGCCTTGTCTAAGTTAGGTTTTATTTTACCCGCAAGGCCTTGTCTAAGTTAGGTTTTATTTTACCCGGGAGGCCTTGTCTAACTTAGGTTTTAATATACCCCCTGAGGCCTTGTCTAACTTAGGTTTTAATTTACCCCCTGAGGCCTTGTCTAAGTTAAAACCTATTTTACCCCCAAGGCCTTTTAGATCTGATTGAATGGTGCTCTATATTGGTTTCAACATTATTCTGTCGTATCACAGGTACAGGTTACATGCTCTTGTATGTCTTGAGTTTCACCTGTACGAGGCTAGAATCTATCTATGTGTGTGTTGAAGTTGGACAAGTCTGAATATTTTGTGTGGTAAAGGGTTAAAGAAGATACGAAAAAACTCATTACCACTCAATCCCTCCTTTTAATGACCCCGAGAAAGAAGCCTTTAGAAAACATTGGGGGAAAAGGAGAAAATGCTGGTAACCAGCATTTTCCCCTTTTCCCACAATGTTTTCTACTCTTCACAAAACAAATTTCAAATTATCACTCAGTTTTATTTTGCCGTCTGAAAATGCTTTGGATTTGGATAAGCCTAAAATATTGTCTTTTGGTCGAAAGTTAAACTTGTGCTGAAAACAATTAGGAAAAGGGAGCAATTCGATTGCTCTTTGAAAGATTTACAGTTCTTAGTTTTCTTTTCCATTTCGTTTCAGAACACAGACATCGTGCTTGTCCATTATTTAAATGTACCATACCCCAACAACACCAAATTAAGCATTCCTATCATGTCATTTGCCATGGAGAAAAAGGAGTGGACCAAGCAGGAACTTGTTGATCAGCTCAAACCAATGTGTAAGTACAGTAAAAAGTGGGTGTGGCTTACCTATATGATTCTGATTGGATCAAGTTGATCAGCTCAAACCAATGTGTAAGTGCAGTAATGAAAAGGGTGTGGCTTAACACCATGGTTCTGATTGGCTCTAACTTGATCAGCTGAAACCAGTGTGTAAGTAAAGTAAAAAGTGAGTGTGGCTTGGTACTATGATTCTAATTGGCTCTAAATTAATTTCTTTAATAAACCATCTTGTGTTTTAGCAATCCTTAGGAAAAGAATTTCTGAAAATCTTTTGTGAAAATACTGGCAGTCACCTTGGGTTTTTTCACTCTTAAACTCTACCACAAAAGACTGACTTTGAACAACCCTGAAGCAGAAAGGTGTTGAAAACATTGTTGGAAAAGCAGAAAATGCTGGTTAAATTTGGCTTCATGGGTATCTTTAATGATGTTTAATACAGAATGTGATAAAGCAGCTGGCATTGAAAGAATGGTGTTTCTAAGTTCCTGCAAAATAAATTCCTGGAAAGCATGGTGAACTAGCACAGTGGCCAATGCAATGTAAGCGAAATAATGTGAAAGATGAAATCTAACACAAAACAAACAGATGTTCTTAATTCATTACCATACAGTCCCTAGTCAAATTGACCCCGATGTGGAGTGGTTTTGAAATCACAATGGGACAAGGAGAAAATCTGGTAATAAGCATTTTATCCTTTTCCCTCAATGTTTTCTACCTTTCCAAGAACAAATTTCAGTTTTGGAGTCCCAATTTTTCTTTTTTTTGTCTGTAACTTCTTTCTTTTCTGACAAGTCTAGAATTTGGTCCATCGCTAAAAAGTTGAAAGGAAAGGTATCACTTGGCCTTGTGAGGTGTTAACAGACATAGGTTTTTGAAATATTTTGAAGTATTGAAGTAATCTTTGTTTTCTTTTGTGACAGTTTCAACTTACAGTGGAGAAGGTGTGCCTGCAGACAGCTTTCAAAACAGCCAAGTATGTCCTTTTACTTTCATAACCTTCAGAAGTTTACTTTTGCAGATTGTTTAAATCAAGACCTGACTGTACTGTCACTTTGTTACAAAGCAACCTTTTATACCCTTACCAAATGAGAAATTTTAAACAAGTCCAAATTGAAAGTATTTATACCCACTATTTATAGTAGAGGGGGCTAAACTGGAATCGCCATGGCTGTCTGTCCATCTGTCTGTTTGTCTGTCCATCTATCCATAGACACAAAAATGTCTGGAGCAATACTCCTACAGTTTTTCATGTACTGAATCTAAATTTACACACAGGATTCCTTTATTTCTAAAGTTTTGCATGTGCAATTTTCATGACCCTGCCGCAATTTGTTATGGAATAACCTCCCCTTGAACTTTTTTCAACTTTGCAACAAAGACATGTTTTTGTGACAAGGAGCTGGTGGGGGGTATAATCATGTTAGTGATACCTCTAGTTGCACACAACAAATTAGATATGACTCAGAAAAGCCCGCCCGGGTGGCTCAGTGGTGAACGTGTCAGACTCATGACCTGGTGGTTGTGAGTTCGATACCCGGTTGAGGCGAACTTTCTTTCCGGCGTATTTTCGCCTCTCACCTCTGTTGAAGCATGTGAAAAAAGTAGTCGGTGGCTTTGGAAAGAAAGTTGTGTTAGTACTGGTATGAGAAAGCCAGGAAACACATGTGCGCCACCGACCACCATGATATGACCTCAGCTGTTAAAGTGGCGTTAAATCCCAATACAACCAACAATACAACAGATATGACTCACAGATTGAATGTTGTACTGGAAGGGATAGAAAACATTGTGGGAAAAGAAGAAAATGCTGGTTACCAGCATTTTCTCCTTTTCTCACAATGTTTTCAAAAGGCTTCTTTCTTAGGGTCATTAAAAGTCGGGATTGTGTGGTAAAGAGTTAATTTGCCTACATGTAACAATGTTTTCAAAAGGCTTCTTTTTCATGGCCATGACTGTTCAGTAAATATAAATATCTATTTCTGTTTTAACCCTTTACCACACAATGATGCTTTTTAACATCCCTGAAGAAGTAGCCTTTTGAAAACATTGTGGGGAAAGGAGAAAATGCTGGTAACCACATTTTCTCCTTTTCCCACAAAGTTTTCTACGCTATCAAGTAAAAATCACACCATTTGAGCCATACTGAAATTGTCGTCTGCAAATGCTTTCAATTTGGACAAGGCTTAAATTTTGTCATCTGGTAAAGGGTTAAAATGTTGTTAAGTACCATACAGTCAGTCAGTCAGTCAATATTTCTACGCGGTGAATTCTTTATTTAGTAATCACTTATTCATGAACGATGACTATCCTTTCAGATTGATGAAACTATCATGACATTAGTTCAAAAAATGATAGACAGCCAAGACAAGAAAAAGCAAGACTTTCCCACATCATCTAACAGTACCAACCTTCAAGCATTACAGCCTGATACCAGTCGACCATCCAGTCAGGTACAACCAGACTGCTGTCCAAGCAACGCAACTTCTAACACGGGAGGCAACTCTGTGACTGTCTCACAAACTCAGGATGGACATAATAGTGTTGATCTTGCTCAAGGACCGTTGATATTGAATTTAGGAAATTTAACGAATGGCGGAGTTATGTTGATGACTGGACAAGCCAGTAACACAATGCAACTTTCTATTGTTACGAATACCACAAATTCAGGGCAGCTACCTAGTTGGAATCAGAATCAAAGTACTGTCAGTGCATCAAGTACTACGCATAATAATACGGAACAAAATTTAACTGCTGGGCATGTGTATCAGAGCCAGCCATGTTGTCACTGTGTTAATTTCTCTGCTGCACAAACAAACCAGGCCTCTTCAAACCACAACAATGATCAATCTCAAAATCAAGGTCATAGTTATCGAATGAACAAAGACAAACCCAGCTTTGTTACCATGACAACCATGTGTCAAAGTTCAGTACATTCACAGAACTCACAAAATTATACACTATCTCATATCTGTAATAGTCATCTGATTCAGAATAAAAATACGGGTCAAACTATTCCTCCTATCATGACCATGAACTCAGACACACATGAACGGCATTGTTGTCATGGCAACATGGATACATTTGAAATGACAGTGAATAAAGGTTTAGTGGGTCAGCATGAAACAAGAGTTGACACAAACTCAATACAGCAGACAAATTCTACAGATGGTATTCAACAACTGGTGGAGTCTGTCACAGATATTTACTCGGGCCCACAACCAGCACAAACTGGTGAAACACTAAGCTCTTTAGTAGATGAGTTAAATCTTGAGTTAATGGCGACTGACACAATGAAAGAATCTCTTGATGGAGGAACAAATAGTAAAAGTAGTTTTGGACATTTAGGAGACAGTTTTGAGAGTTTACAGGCAAGCCTGAATTCACTGCCAGGATCGGACTTAAACCTGGATCAGCTTGACCTTTTAGACATGCCTGAGTTTGACAAACTGTATCATGACATTTCTAATAATAGTAACATGAATTCCCAGAATCCTCAGGGTAGTGCCGGTGGACAGAACCAGATAAATGAAAACATGACTATGAGCAATATGCTTGGACGGAATGTGAATGTGTTATCCGGAGAAATGGCCCAAAGTCAACATAGCTTATGTTCACATAATTCCACAGATTGTGACAGTGTCACAGTAAATAATGCTAGTGTTGCTGTAAATAGCAATGATTCATCTAGTCATCATAATAGCTTGAGTAGTTATAGTCATGAGTTAACAGTTCCACCACCTAGCCAGCCTTATAATTCCGGAGGAGATAATCTCAATCAGTCACTCAAAGCCGGCAGTTCTATTGCACTGATAACAGACTTCTCCCCAGACTGGACTTACACTGAGGTTTGTATGAAATAGTTTTAAAAACTCCAAACTGAGATGTTTACTAGATTTTTTGTGTCAAACTTGGTGTCCTTATCGAAAAAAGTTTGACGCTGAATTGGTTTTTAACCATTTACCCCATGAGGCATTTCTATGGTATCTCTAATTGACCCTAAATAACAGCAAGGATGAAGCCGTTTCTTATGTGTATATGACACCTTTTGATACAATAGAAAACATTGTGACAAAAGGTGAAATTGCTCATCACGAGCAATTTCACCTTTTGCCACAATGTTTTCCAAAGGTTCCTACAAGCAGTGCATAGAAATTAGTATCTATGGAGTAAAGGGTTAATCCTTTACCAAATGCTAAAATTTTAGACTGGTCCTAATTGAAAGCTATTGTAGACCACAAAATAAACGTTACTCAAAAATTCAAATTTGTCTCCAGCAGGGCAGGACACATTGCAGGAAAAGGAGGAAATCGCTTTCATGTAATGTTTTCAAAAGGCTTCTATTTCAGGGTCGTAAAACCCAGGGATCGTTTGGTTAGGGGTTAATAGACTTTTTAGCTCACCTTAGCACAAAGTGCTAAAGGTGAGCTATTGTGATCGCCCAATGTCCGGCGTCCGGCGTCCGTCGTACGTCGTCCGTCGTCCATCAACAATTTCTTTAAACATCTTCTCCTCCTAAACCACTGGGCCAATCTTCATGAAACTTGACAGGAATGTTCCTTGGGTGAAGCTCTACCAAAATTGTTCAAAGAATTTAATTCCACCCATAACTCTGGTTGCCATGGCAACAAAACGAAAAAAAAAATGAAATCTTTGAAAATCTTCTCCTCTGAAACTAGAAGGGGTAGAGCTTTGATATTTGGTATGTAGCATCTCCCAATAAACCTCTACCAAGTTTGTTCAAATTATGCCCCTAGGGTCAAAACTGGCCCCGCCCCGGGGGATAACGCGTTTTAGCGCGTTTGAGCATAGGAACAAAGAAGGAAAACTTTAAAAATCTTCTCCTCTGAAACCTGAAGGGGTAGAGCTTTGATATTTGGTATGTAGCATCTCCTAGTGGACCTCTACCAAGTTTGTTCAAATTATGTCCCTGGGGTCAAAACTGGCCCCACCCCAGGGGTCACAAGTTTTAGCATAGGAACAAAGAAGGAAAACTTTAAAAATCTTCTCCTCTGAAACTTGAAGGCATAGAGCTTTGATATTTAGTATGTGACATTTCCTAGTGGACCTCTACCAAGTTTGTTCAAATTATGTCCCTGGGGTCAAAACTGGCCCCACCCCGGGGGTCACAAGTTTGAGCATAGGAACAAAGAAGGAAAACTTTAAAAATCTTCTCCTCTGAAACTTGAAGGCATAGAGATTTGATATTTAGTATGTGGCATTTCCTAGTGGACCTCTACCAAGTTTGTTCAAATTATGCCCCTGGGGTCAAAACTGGCCCCACCCCGGGGGTCACAAGTTTGAGCATAGGAACAAAGAAGGAAAACTTTAAAAATCTTCTCCTCTGAAACTTGAAGGTGTAGAGCTTTGATATTTAATATGTGGCATTTCCTAGTGGACCTCTACCAAGTATGTTCAAATTATGTCCCTGGGGTCAAAACTGGCCCCACCCCGGGGATCACAAATTTGAGCATGGGAACAAAGAAGGAAAACTTTAAAATTCTTTTTCTCAGAAACTAGAAAGCATAGAGCTTTGATATTTGGTCTGTTGTATCTCCTAGTGGACCTCTACCAAGTTTATTCAAATAATGTCCCTGGGGTCAAATCTGGCCCCACCCCGGGGGTCACTAGTTTGAGCATAGGAACAAAGAAGGAAAACTTTAAATTTCTTCTTCTCTGAAACTAGATGGCGTAGAGCTTTGATATTTGGTATGTAGCATCTCCAAGTGGACCTCTACCAAGTTTGTTCAAATCATGCCCGTGGGGTCAAAACTGGCCCTGCCCCAGGGGTCACAAGTTCGAACATAGGAACAATGAAAGAAAATTTTAAGATTCTTCTTCTCTATAACTAGAAGGCATAGAGCTATGATATTTGGCATATAGCAGTTCCTAGTGGATCTCTACCAGGTTTGTTCATATTATGCCCTTGGGGTCAAAATTAGCCCTGCCTCGGGAGGTCACAGGTTCGAACAAAGCAACAAAGAAGGAAAACTTTAGAAATTTTCTCTGAAACTTGAAGGTGCAGAGCTTTGATATTTGGTATGCAGAATCTTCTTGATGCAACTTGGCAAGGATGTTCTTTGGGTGAAGCTTTACCAAAGTTGCTCCAAGAATTGAATTTCACTCATAAGCTATAGTCTAAGGTGAGCGTTCCAGGGCCAATGGCCCTCTTGTTGTAAGCCTCATTCTAATGGCACAGAGTTACAGTACAGCCGAATGCTACTTAACTTCTGCTCACCTTTACATAAGTCTTTTTAACCCTTTACTCCATAGATACTCATTTCTGTGCATTGCTTGTAGGAGCCTTTGGAAAACATTGTGGCAAAAGGTGAAATTGCTCGTCTCAAGCAATTTCACCTTTTGTCACAATGTTTTCTATGCTATTAAAAAGTGTCATATACACATAACAAACAGCTTCATCCTTGCTGTTGTCTAGGGTCAATTAGAGATTCCATAGAAATGCCTTATGGGGTAAAGGATGAACTCTTCACCAAATGACAAAAATGTAGACTTGTCCAAATTGAAAGTATTTGCAGGCAACAGTTAAACTCATTACCAGATGACAAAATTTTGGGTTTGTCCAAATCGAAAGCATTTGCAGACGACAAAATAAAAGTGACTGAAAATTTGAAATTTGTTTTATGAGTGGGTAGAAAACATTGTGGGAAAAGGAGGAAATGCTGGTTACCAGCATTTTCTCCTTTTCCCACAATGTTTTTCTAAAGGCTTCTGGTTCAGAGGCGTCAAAAGTAGGGATTGTGTGGTAATGGGTTAACAACTTATGCTCACCTTTACATAAGTCTTTTTAACTCTCACCAAGTGACAAAAATGTAGACTTGTCCAAATTGAAAGTATTTGCAGGCAGCAGTTTAAGTAATGCCCAAACGGTAGAATTTGTCCTTGATTGAGTAGAAAACATTATAGGAAGAGGAGAAAATGCAGGTCATAAGCATGTTCTTGTTTCCCCCACAATGTTTTCAATAGCCTTCTTCCTTAACCCTTTACCACACAATGCTGACTTTAAATGACCCTCGGGAAAAGAAAGCTTTATAAAACATGGTGGGAAAAGGGGAAAATGCTGGTGACCAGTATTTTCTCCTTTTCTCACAATGTTTTCTATCCTATCGAAGAAAAATTGTGCCATCTGAGCCACATTGAAATTGCCATCTGCAAAAGTTCTTAATTTGGACTAGGCTAAAGTTTTGTTGTTTGTAAAGAGTAAGAGTTGTATAACTCCAGAATGTGTAGCAAAGAGTTAAAAACATGTATGTCATTGTTGCCGTTTGAGAAAAAACTTAGGTCAGAATGCAATGATGCACCCCAGATTCTGTGTCGCTGTGTAGGTATACACAACTTAGTCAACCAGCCAAATTTTGTATTGATCAGTTTTCAATGGTCCTTTATTAGCAGAGCTGGTTGGGAAGAAAACATTTAGGTGTTTTTGTAGCCTCCTTGTAGTCTTCTGCATATGTATCATTTTAACTTTGAAATAATGTAATATCTTATTACTGAAGATATTATAATAAATGTAATATCGTATTATTGAAGATATTTACTTCAAACTTGGACAGGTTGTTCACTATCAAAAGGGGAAAATCCATACAACAAGGGCAGGTAACTACCCAAATGTTTTGGACACAATTGTGCCCCTTGTTACCGGCATTTTCTCCTTTTTACACAGTGCTTTCAAAAGTAAATATGGTCTTTTCCAAGGATGTTAAAAGTCAGGACAGTTTATTAACCCTTTACCAAACGACAGAATTCTAGACTGGTCCAAATTGAAAGTACTTGCAGACGACAAAATAAATGTAACTCAAAAATTGAAATTTGTGTGCAGCAGGTAGAAAATATTGTGGAAAAAGGAGAAAATGCTGGTTTCGTAAGGCTTGTATCTCAGGGCCGTAAAAATCAGGGATTGTTTGGTAAAGGATTAAAGTGATAAATATATTAACTGTTTACCACACAAGAAAATTTTAGACTGGTCCAAATTCAAAGCATTTGCAGACGACAAAACAAAGGTAACTGAAAACTTTAAATTTGTTTTGGGAAGGGTAGAAAACACTGTGGGAGAGGAGAAAATGCTGGTTACCAGCATATTCTCCTTTTGCCACAGTGTTTTCAAAAGGCTTCTTTCTCAGGATCGTTAAAAGTCGGGATTGTGTGGTAAAGGGTTAATTGTCAAGTTTTTTGTTTTTGTTTGTAGGGCCATAGTAAAGTATTAGTAACCGGACCATGGTATTCTAGTAGAGGTACATACAATGTATTGTTGGGCAGGAAAGTGATTGCAACCACGCTGGTTCAGGATGGAGTACTGCGGTGTTTTGTACCAGGTATAATAACATAAACACTGTCAACCCTATTACATGCAAATACAATTGCCAAAGGCCAGCGGGCTGATGTCATGGCCCGTCGTGCATCAGTCTGTCCGTGTGTGCGTTTTTTTTTTTTTATTTTAAACATCTTCTTCTGTGAAACTACCCATGGAATTTTGATGAAACTTTACAGAAATGATCCTGCCATGTTCCTCTTCAGAATTCCTTGAAAGAATTTGATTCCTTCAAAAACTCTGGTTGCCATGGCAACAAAACTGAAAAAATTTGAAAATCTTCTTGTCTGAAACCATAAGGTCTAGGGCTTCCAAATTTGGCGTGTAGCTTTATCTTTTTGTATTTTGTATCTCTTCAACTGGCCAAGAATTATAGTGTTTGGCTTGTAATGCTTTTACTGTTAAGCCAGTGGAGTGATACAAGGCCATCATGGCCCTCTTGTTTTCTTAGCCTGCATGTATGCAGGGTGCTAAAACATTCTGGAGAAAATAAGTGATTGCATGTTACAACACTATCTTCCATTACTGTCTTCCATTCTTTTACCCCAAATGGTTGTCATTAATGCAAGTTTTAGGTGTAGCTTGCAGAGTTACAGAATATTATTTATATAGAAAAAATGCTGGTGATCTATAATTAATTGATTTAACTTGATACATGTATGTCTTCAGTCTTGAAACTGGGATAAAAATATTCTACAAAAATAGCATATATATATATAGAGGATATTTGTTTTTTTCGGTGTAAGATCGAAATTTATTTCATCGAGTGGACACCATCGGTAATATTTTCACGAGTGGCGCAGCCATGAGTGGAAATATTACCGATGGTGCTCACGAGATGAAATAAATTTCGATCTTTCACCGAAAAAAACAAATATTCTATTTATTTTATGCTTTTAACCCTTTCTGGGAGGAGCTTTATCAAAATTCAGTACAGTTCTTTTCCCTTATTCCCCGTGGCGTACCCCTCCCGCATAGCAACGTTACGTCAAGCGCGTGAAATGTAAGGTATATGACGTCATATTTCCCATCTGGTTGTTAGGCACGCGCAATTTACCTAGGCGACAAGAACATGAAAATCGGTATTTTCACTGGTGATACCAGTGTAAGATCGAAAAATATTTTCACTGCTATTTTTCGATATCCTACCGGAAAGCATGAAATAATGTAATTTCTCTAATGCCAATTGGTATTATCAATGGCAGCCAATTACACTTGGCTTTCAGCAGACAACTTCTTAAAAGAAATTTGCTTGGGACCAGAAGTTTGTCTTGTTCAATTTACCGGTAGATTCATGTTTTTCTGTTGCCCTAATTCACGTTATCAATATTTTACAAAGTTTGCACCTTAACTCATTACCAAACGACAAAATTTTAGGTTTGTCCAAATTGAAAGGAATTGCAGACGACAAAATAAAAGTGACTGAAAAATTGAAATTTGTTTTGTGAAAGGAAAGTGACTGAAAAAATTGAAATTTGTTTTGTGAAAGGTAGAAAACATTGTGGGTAAAGAACATGCTGGTTTCAAGCATTTTCTCCTTTTCCCACAATGTTTTCTAAAGGCTTCTTTCTCAGGGGCGTCAAAAGTAGGGATTGTGTGGTAATGGGTTAACTGTACCACATGATCCTGACTTTTAATGACCTGAAGAAAAAAGCCCTTTAAACCTTTGTGGGAAAAGAGAAAATGCTGGTAACCAGCATTTACTCCTTTTACCACAATGTTTTCTAACCTACCCAAACCGCATTTCAATTTTTCATATTTGTTTTGTCATCTACAAATGCTTTCAATCTTGACTAGTCTTTGTTATTTGGTAGAGAGTTAAGTATTTGAGTTAAGAGATTTCAGACTAGAAAAGTGTATAGGTATTTTACTATTCAAAGTGTAAATAAGAATCTGCGTTGTTCAATTATTCTCATTAGACGTTCATGCATTCGTACATTACAGGACATCCCGTTGGCTTTGTACCACTGGAAGTGTCATGTGATGGTCATGTGATCTCCAACACAGTTGTATTTGAATTCCGCGAGCGACCAAAACCAGTCCAAGACACAAACCAGTCACCTGCAGACTGGTTTTCTGTAGAAGGTAAGCTGTAACTCAACACCAGATGACAAAAACTTTGGCTTGTCAGTATTAACACTTTACCAAACAATCCCTGGTTTTTACAACACTGTGGGAAATGGAGAAAGTGATTTCAAAAGCTGCCTTTCTCAGGGTTGTTAAAATGCAGGATTGTTGAATTGAAATTTGACCTTTTGGCCGCATAATGACAACTTTAATTCTTTACTCCACAGATACTCATTTCTACGCACTGCTTGTAGGAGCCTTTGGAAAACATTGTGGCAAAAGGTGAAATTGCTCGTGACGAGCAATTTCACCTTTTGTCACAATGTTTTCTATGCTATCAAAAGGTGTCATATACACATAAGAAATAGCTTCATCCTTGCTGTTATTTAGGGTCAATTAGAGATACCATAGAAATGCCTTATGGGGTAAAGGGTTAACTCTTCACCACACGACAAAATTTTAGACTGGTCCAAATTAAAAGCCCTTGCAATCAATAAAATAAACATAACTCAAACACTGAAATTGTTTCCAGTAGGGTAGAAAACATTGTGGGAAAAGGAGAAAATGCTGGTTACCAGCATTTTCTTCTTTTCCCACTATGTTTTCAGAAGGCTTCTGTCTTGGAGTTGTAAAAACCAGGGATTGTTTGGGAAAGGGTTAAACAACCCTGAGGAAGAAGCCTTTGGAAAACATTGTGGGAAAAGGAGAAAATGCTGGTAACCACAGTGTTACCTACCCTGCTGTAAACAAATTTCAATTTTTGAATTACTGTTATTTTGTCGTCTTGAAGTGCTTTCACTTTGCACCAGTCTAAAATTTTGTCGTTTGGTATAGGGATAAAAGCATTTGCAGAGTGCAATATAGTCTGACTCAAACAGTGGAACTTGTTTTTGATGAGATAGAAAATATTATGAGAAAAGAAGAAAATACTAATTACTAGCTTTTTAGTTCACCTTAGCATCAAGTGTTCGAAGTGACCTTTCTTGATTATCTTTTAATTTTACCCCCCACTTACACAGTAGAAAGGGGTATCACGGTTTCACCATGCCTGTCTATCTATCCATCCATCTGTCCATCTGTAGACTTCTTCATTTCCATGCTCTGGGTCAAAAACCCCTGTACCAAGGGCTCTGAAACTTTATACAAGTGTTGCACATGACCCAAGGAGGTGTCCTGTTGTTCATATGTCACATGGGTCAAAGGTCAAGGTCACAGGTGAACTGTGTTTTGAATGGCATATCTGTACCCTGATTGTGCTGCTTAACCCTTTACTCCATAGATACTCATTTTCACGCATTGCTTGTGGGAGCCTTTGGAAAACATTGTGGCAAAATGTGAAATTGCTCGTGACGAGCAATTTCACCTTTTGTCAGAGTGTTTTCTATGCTATCAAAAGGTGTCATATCCACATAAGAAATGGCTTCATCCTTGGTGTTATTTAGGGTCAATTAGAGGTACTATAGAAATGCCTCATGGGGTAAAGGGTTAAGAAACAAGGTGCTGGTGGGGGATATTTGTCTGCTTTGTGCCAGTTCCAGTTGCACTAGTATCACAATCAGAGCTTCAGGTAGAGGGAGTGATTTTGGTTTGTCAAAATTGAAAATAATGATAATTCTTCACTAAACCCTATGTTGTGGGTACTTATTAGAATTGTCTCATCTAGACGATTCTAATGAGTACCCACAACATAGGGTTTGGAAGAGAAATAACAGATTTAGAATACCATCATGCCCTCTTCCCTGGAGCTCTGACAATATATATTACCCATTTATTGCTTTATTATGAAAAATATACTCTCTGTTACATAGATCAGTATCACAATTTATTGCCTGTTTATTGCAGCATTAATACAATCTAGTAAGCTGTTTATAGTATTAATGCCACAATTTATTACCGTCTTTATTTTGAATCTATTTTTTGTTTTACTTGATTAGATTCTCGTCTGTATCAGCAAATGATGGAGAAGTTAGACCACATTGAGAGTGCACTCAGTAAAGTACCAGATTTTCCTCACATAAAACAGGTATGATCTTTAACCCCGAACAACTCAATCCTGTGTTTTATTCTAACATGACAAGAGACTGGCTCTATAAACACAGTGCAAGGAAAACGTGGTAAAATCTGTGACAATCTATGTAGAGTGATGTCATCCTTTATCGAGTGACATCATTCAATGAGTGAGTTATTCAATGGAACATAAACTTCATCCGCATTTTTACTCTCAGTTTGAACTCGTTTTCCTTTCATTAAGAATTGGCCATGTTAGAATCGAAATAATCTTCTATCTATTGTGGTATATCGTTCAAAAAACCACATTGTGAGTTATAAGGCACAATGAATAACTCACAACTGTGGTTTATTGAACGATCTACCACGATAGAAAGAAGATTATTTCCTAAACGAACCTGAAAGAGAAGATGTCTGAATCATTGTTGAAAAGGGTGAAAATGTTGGTAACCAGCATTTTCTACAATGTTTTCTGCCCAATCAAAGTCAGAAATAATCACTGAGCTATAATTAATTCTTTATCTGTCTGTAGTTAAGTTGATCCAGTTCAAAGTTTTGTTATTCGATAAAGAGTTAACTTTTTGCCGCAATACAAAAATGTAGAATTATCCAATTTGAAAGCATTTGCAAACAACACTTTAAATTTTGCTTCAGTGAAGGAATTTGTAGATTCAGATCAGACTGAATAAAAGGTACAATTTGATATTTGATCTACATGGTACACTTTGCTCAATCTTTATAGATATAGAGGATCTGACATGAGTTGGCTTTTGAGATAAAATTTTATCAAAGAGGCCAGGGAAATGTTATTAAGCCTTTGGCGAGCTTAATAACATTTTACCTTGACAAGTTTAAAAAAAATCATCTCAAAAGCCAGCAAATGTCAAATTCATTTTATCACATGATATAATGATATTTCACGAAATACAGATCAGATGATGTAAAACAATGTATAGATTCACAGGCATCAATATCTGTAAAATCCATTCACTTCTGTAAAATACGTACAAAATGACGTCAAGTAAAATCATGATATCAAACGTGTCTGGATATATTACGCTGAAAACAAGGGAGGTTATGTGATAAAAAACAACCTTGAAATTTCAATTGATTGGGCTGTATTTTTCAATGAGAAATGTTTCTCAGGTTTTTTAAAAACACTGAGGATCAACCCATATCTTGCTAGATAAAGTAGGTAAAACTCCCAAGCTCGTAGTAAACCTTAACTCATTACCACACGAGAAAATTTTAGACTGGTCCAAATTGAAAGCATTTGCAGACAACAAAATAAAGTTGACTCAAAAATAGAAATTTGTTCTGGTAAGGGTAGAAAACACTGTGGGAAAAGGAGAAAATGCTGGTTACCAGCATTTTCTCCTTTTCCCACAGTGTTTTCAAAAGGCTTCTTTATCAGAGGCATCAAAAGTAGGGATTGTGTGGTAATGGGTAAATAGTGTTATTCCAAACTTATTCTGTGGATAAAAACTATCTCCTTATCAGTGTAGATCCAAGATCAGACTTTAAGTTCTCTGCAGACTGCTCTTGATCTACACTGTCAGCAAAACATCAGTGAGTTGCACATACCAGCTTAACTTTTTACCTCACAATCTGGAATTTTGATGACTGAGGAAATAGCCTTTGGAAAACCTTGTGGGAAAGGTAGAAAATGTTGATAACCAGCATTTTTCTCCACTTCCCACCAGGTTTTCCACTCTTTCACAGACAAATTTTATCGTATCATCACATTAAGTGTGTCGTCTGCAAATGCGTTCAATTCAGACCTGGTAAAGACTTACGGCTTTTAAAAAAAGCCTTTTTCCAGACAAATAATGCTTCTTGCAGTAATATGTGTGTTAATTTTCTTTCAGACCATTGGATCATTGAATGTAACCAACCCACTAGAGATGGACACATGTCTGACCCAACATTTGAAGTCCTTGTCCACAAGACTCTGGATGACCAATGACTTATCAGCAGAGAATGGCTGTATGGGCCTCAGTTTGTTGCATTTGTCTGCTGCCCTGGGATACAGTAACTTTATAAAGGCTCTAATTAAATGGAGGTAAGAAAAATGGGGATTGTAAAAAGATTTTTAAAAATTTTGTAAAAGGATTGAAATAGCCAAAATAATATTGAAATTTTTTCATATCTTATTTTTTTACAAAACCATTTTGTATTCCGTGACAAAGACCTGTTTTTGTGACAAGGAGGGGGGTATAATAAGGTTTAGTGATAGCTCTACTTTTCGCCCTTAAGTCCACATTTTTGCTTGATTTTCTGAAAACTTGTGAAGGTTATTATACGCCCACAAAACAAATGTTTACGGGGTATACCTGAATCAGCCTGTCTGTCCGTATGTCCATCCGTGTGTCCATCCATGTGTCCCTCTGTGTGTCCGTCTGTGTACAAAATACTAGTAATTTTGTGTGGCAAACTCCTACAGTTTTCCTTCAGTTGTATTTCAAGATTGCACATAATTATGCTAATCATATATTGAAGATTTGCAAGATGCAATTTTCAAGTGTAAACTCTTCCTGGTTGAGGAATTATCACCCCTTGAACTTGAGACTTTTTTTTTCTGTCAAAGCACTGGTGGGGTATTAAGTCACTTTCAGTGACAGCTCTAGTTTACATCTTCTCTATCTAAACAGTAAAAAGTAGAATGTTTGTACATTATTTCAGGAATGAGAATCCATGTTGGTTACTTGAATATGAAGTAGATGCCAACAGCACCGATCTTAACACATGCTCACCTCTGGTATGTTTTAACTACAGTTTTCTAATTTTATTTAACCCTTCACCAAACAGTTCTGAGTCTGTATGCACCAACCATTCTTAAAAACAAACTTTGGCTTATCCTCCAGAATTTTCTAAATTTGAAAGTAACACAACTTCTGATTGGCTAAACCAAATGGTTTAGCAAATCAGAAGTTGTATTACTGTCAAGTTTGGATAAGATCTGGAGAATAAGACAAAGAAGGTTTTTAAGAATGGTTCATGAACATAGTCCCTGTTTTTAATAACTTTGAAAAAAAAGGAGGAAAAGGCAAAAATGTTTGTACCTAACATTTTCACATTCCACAAGATTTTCTACCCTATCATAGACACAATTCACAATTTAACCCACTTCTAGTGTGTCATCTGCAAATGCTTTTCCTTTCATGAAGTCTGGCCTTTATGACATCTGGTCATGTGATAGTTTGATACTTTATTTAAGAAATAATCTTCTTCCTATCATGATTTATCGTTCAATAAACCACAGTTGTGAGTTATGAGCACAACAAATAATCCAGGAGGGTGATAGCTCATAGCTCACAATATGGTTTATTGAATGATAAACCACAATCGAAAGAAATTTATTTCGATTCTAAAGTGGCCAGTTCTTAATGAAAGGAAAACAAGTTCAATCTTGGAGTAAACACGCGGATGAAGATATGTTCCATTGAATAACCCACTCATTGAATGATGTGACTCGATATAGAATGACGTCACTCTGCATCGATTGACACAGATTTTACCACGCTTTCCTTGCACTGTATTTATTGAGCCGAATTCATGTGTCATGTTAGAATAGTAAATGATGAAAATTATGAAAACTTCACTGTGAACAAACTGTAGAGTCTCAAATCATCAAACATTTTTACCCTAGAATATGACAAAGAGTATTGATATTTAATATTTTTATACAGCCAAAGGGTCATATTTTGTTATGGCTCTGGTTGTCTGTCCGTCTATCTGTGCATCAGCAATTTCTTGTGTGTGCAACTCCTCCTACAGTTTAGAATATCTTGAAACTTTCCGCAATTAATCCCTATGATTTCTAGTTGTGCATGTGACTCTATTCATTTGGATCTCTTTAGGATTTCTAGAGTTATCTGCCTTTGATTTATGAAATAACTAATTTCTAGTGAGGCTACTCACTGACATATATGTCCTGCTTAATAAAGCTCTTGTTGCCTAGTGTTTCAGCAAAGTGGACAGTGTATACAAAAGATAGGACAGCTGTCTGATCTTTTGATCTACACTGGCCCAAAGGCAGTGATAGTGGTGAAAGGGGCTTTGGAGGTTACAACTGTGGAGGTCAGACTGAATAGCATGTTGTTCTTTTTCATAGCATGTTGTTCTTTTTCCGCATTGTTTACTACCCTCATTACCAAAGGACAATATGTGAGGCTTGTCCAAATTGAAAGCATTTGCAGACAACAAAATAAAAGTGACTAAAAATTTGAAATAGGTTTTGGGAAGGAAAGAAAACATTGCGGTAAAAGGAGAAAATGCTGTTTTCTCCTTTTCCCTTAATGTTTTTGGAGGGCTTCTGTCTCAGTGTCGTTAAAGGTTGGGATTGTGTGGTAAAGAATTAAACAAATTTCCTCATTTTAATCACCTTTCAAGTGTCATCTGCAAATGCTTTTAGATTTGACAAGTCTACTGTTTTATCTTGTTGCAAAAAGTTAATGTATTTTTGTAGATGTGGGCCTGTGCTAGAGGCCACAAAGATGCAGCCATAATTCTCTACAACTGGAACAAAGGCCCTTTACACATCCGAAATAGAGAGGGCAATCTACCGTTAATTGTTGCAAGTCAGAGAGGTTATCATAAACTTGCCGACCATCTGGAACTCATGGACACAATTGAAACTTTGCCACATGACCAGTTTCCATCTGAATCATTTGGAAGCATTGCTTCCTCAAGCAGTTGTCAGACACAGAATAGAAACAGTCAGAGCAAGCATGTGTGTTGTACTATTGATTCAGTAACGAGTGTTTGCTCAACACCTGATAAAACCCTTTTCAACTCGGACACGCCAGCTGCCACTTCTACTCCTGTTTCAAAAGACAATATGGAGAGGTTGAATGTTTTCAAGTCTCCTCAAGTAGTGAGTGAAAATTCAACATCGAAGAAATCACTCGGAGAATTGCATATAGAAATTCCGACATACAAGGCAGGATCCAGTTCTTCACAAGGTGGAAGAGTGCCAGGACATGACAGATTGACTCGTAGACAGAGTGACCAAATGTTACAACTTTCGACACAGAACCATCTATCAACAAGTAATAAACATACCACACCTTCTACAGCAGCTGAACGAAGGCAGAAACTCAAAAAGAGGCTGTCTGTAGACATTCTACCATATCAGTCATCGGAAACCGTTTCTTACTCATCCAATTCATTCCAACGACCAATACGAGAGACCAACTCCGAACCTCACCTGCCTGGTAATGATATGGAGCACCTCCTGTGTGAAGCGAATCCCATGTTGTCTGAGGGGAGAGATATTGGTAAGTCGTACCATTGACATACAAGTGATTATCTCAGGTTTAGAATTCAGACTACAAAATAATAGGTTTTATTGTGTTTATTAGCAATAGTCCGGTATTTAACTGAGATAGTATTCCGGCTGCACATGCGCATCAGTGTGTTCCGCTAGCGCTTACACAAAACCTGGTTTTCGAATGATAGATTAGCTATGCTCTGTGAAAAAGAATTTTATTGGATCTCCAAAAAAGTAGCATCCCATGTCAGCCTGCATGGCTTGTGCAGGCTGACATGGGTAAAAAGGTTTTTGGTATTTTTAAATTTTATGCAGGGTTCATTCTTTACCACACAATCCCCACTGTTAACAACCCTTAAATTGAAACCTATAGAAAATATGGTGGGAAAAGGAGAAAATGCTGTTAACCAGCATTTTCTGCTTTTCCCACAATATTTTCTACCCTGTCAAAGCCAGACATTATCATGTTACCAAGATTTAGAAAAAAATATTGGTTGGAAAGAGACCAGACAGGCTGTGCCTGTTGCTTGACTTGACTCTAGTTACCTATTGGTATATGAAAGTATCAAACCTTTCCTCACATTCTTTAAAAAAAAAAATTTTTATTCTAAAATTTAAGATTAATGATTTTCCCTCATAAAAAAAAAAGAGTATTCAAATGCCGATTTCGAATTTGAATATTCGTTCCCATCCCTAACGTAAACCAATTACTTGTAGGATCTCCAGAAATGTTGATGCAGCTGGATGACAGAGGTGTGGACCAATCTGTAGGGCAGGAAAATATAGGGCAACCGGTTACCATGGATACTGGTAATATGCTGTATTTTTGACACGCACAATGTTCTGAGAAATAGATTCGGAAAATGTTGTACAGTCTTTCGCTTGACTTCAGACATACATAATTATATTATTAGTCTGTATTCACCAATCATTCTTGATTTCATTCTGGTAGTAACCCTAGGTTTAGAAAGTGACACAACTTCTGATTGGCTGAACTAAACCGTTCGATTTAGCAATTCAGAATTTCTCTTCTTTTAAAATTAAAAAAATTTCCTAAGAATAAGACAAAACACATTCGTAGTTGGTGAACACAGACCCGGAGCTAGAGATTTTCCCTTTATTTCATGCTTTCCAGTAGAATATCCAGAAATATCAGTGAAAATATTTTTCGATCTTACACTGGTACGACCAGTGAAAATACCGATTTTCTCTTTCTTGTTGCCTAGGTAAATTGCGCATGCCTAACAACCAGATGGGAAATTTGACGTCATATACCTTACATTTCTGGCGCTTGACGTAATGTTGTAATGCAATGCTATGTGTGAGGGGTACGCTACGGGGAATAACGGAAAAGAACCATACTGGATTTTGATAAAGCTCCTCCTAGAAAGGGTTAAAAGCATGAGATGAATAGAATATTTGTTTTTTTAGATGAAAGATCGAAATTTATTTCCTACAATATAGACTGGTCCAGAATGAAAGCATTTGCAGACGAAAAAATAAATGTTAAGGAAAAATTCAAAGCTTGATTTAGGAAGGGTAGAAAACATTGTGGGAAAAGGAGAAAATGCTGGTTACCAGCATTTTCTCCTTTTCCTACAATTTTTTCAAAAGACTTCTATCTCAGGGTCGTTAAAGTTCGGAATTGTGTGGTAAAGGGCTAAGCACCAAATAAAAAGTTATTTTGTATCGTTGTAGATGAGCTGTCAGACGGAAGTGGTAATTCCTTTATAGATGTTGAGCGGGTATCAGATGATGACGATGATCTCAGTAGAAAAGTAGCTATGGGTGAGAATTCAAAAAGTTTTGGAAATTTTCCACTCAGACTTATTAGACACCCCAAAAACTTTATAAGAATTGTTGTCAGATTTCATGTTTTTGCTGGTCTTGAAGAAAACATGTCAAAGCCCTTTCCTCTGTTTTGTCATCGGATAATTTTAACATTTTCTCATATTCTATATGTAACATACTGGTCTATCCCACAGATAGATGTAAATGTATGGCTTGTGTTGGTATAAGGGGATACTTATACTGCCTTGCTGTAGAGCTAGCTTTTGTAGCTATGTGGTAGAGTGTTTGCCTTGAGACCCGGAGGTCCAGGGTTCAAAACCCCGCCAGTGACGGCTGTTTGTGAGAACTATTACATACATTTTTACGGGAAATATTTACTTCAAGCTTGGGCTAGGTTTTTGCTATGTCAGACGGGCAGGTAACTCTCAACTCGAGGATTCTTCACAGTTAGGCCCCTTTGTTGGCTGAAATTGCACCAAGATCAGAGCATTAGCGCATAACTTGCAATCTGGTACATGTATGCTGCAACAGAGTGTTGCAGAATGGGCCAATCAGATGAGTTAGTTGGAGTTTAGAATTACAACTGCATGTAGAGTTGTTGTTCAACGCTTTACCAAACGACATAATTTTGGACTTGTCCAAATTGAAAGCATTAGCAGACGACAAAATAAATGTGAATGAAAACTTGAAATTTTATCTTGAAAGGGTAGAAAACATTTTGGGAAAAGGAGAAAATGCTGGTTACCAGCATTTTCTCCTTTTCCCACAATGTTTTCATAAGGCTTTCTTTTCCAGGGTCGTTAAAAAGTCGGGATCGTGTGGTGAAGGGTTTATACTCATGTTGGTCATCCAGTGTATACACCAATTTACAGCACTAGCTTTTCTTACTTTTTCAACTTTTTTTAACCCTTTACCAAACAATCCCTGGTTTTTATGACCCTGGGTCCTGTGTGGCTCAGTGGTAAAGTTTAGGACTCGTGACCTGAAGGTCCCAGGTTCAAGCCTCGCTGGTTCCACTGGGTTTTTTCACAGGATTGTCCTTGGGCAAGACACTTCAGAGCCTAGCCTAGTACTGGTGAAACCCAGGAAACATGAATATGTGAACTGTCGCCGTAATGTGACTGAAATACTATTGAAAGCGGCGTAAAATACCATTCAAACGAATTTTATGACCCTGAGATAGAAGCCTTTTGAAAACATTGTGGGAAGAGGAGATAATACTGGAAACCAGCATTTTCTCCTATTCCCACAATGTTTTCTACCCTACTCAATACAAGTTTCAGTATTTGAGTTAAATTTATTTTGTCGTCTGCGAGTGCTTTCAATTTGGGCCCGTCTAAAAATTTTGTCGTTTGGTAAAGAGTTAAGCATTAACTCTTTACTCCATAGATACTCATTTCTACGCATTGCTTGTAGGAGCCAGTAACAAATGAAAGAGGTCTGAGATGAGCAGGGAAGGACCTCATGGTTATTTTGTTTTCTAATTGTTCTCCTTTTGGTGGGAATGCCCATGGGCAAGACACTCCAGAGCCCTAGCCTGGTACTTGTAAAACCAAGGACATTCAAGAATACATAAGCTGTTGCTGTGATATGACTTATATTGTTGAAAGTGGCGTAACTCAAGAATTAATCCATTACCACACAATCCCTACTTTTGACAACCCTGAGAAGGAAGCCTTTAGAAAACATTGTGGGAAAAGGAGAAAATGCTGGTAACCAGCATTTTTCTCCTTTTCCCACAATGTTTTCTACCCTATCAAAGGAAGATTCCACCATTTCAGCCACTTTGAAATGTTGTGTGCAAGTGCTTTCAATTTGGATACCGGTAGGTCTAAAATTTTGCTGTGTGGTAACGGGTTAATTGACAAATTGTTAGATTGACTACAAATCAATCAGTCAGCCAATCAACTAAGTGACCAATCAATTCATGGATCAATCAATCAATTAATCAATCCCATCATTCTCTCCCTACAGCAGGTGACCCAGAAAACCCTCAACATCAGATGATACATCTGGCCAAACAGATCATAGCTGCCATGCCAGAGAGAATTAAGTCCTCACCAAGTCGGGCAGATGATGTTCAGCCTGCAGAAGAAAGTGAACGAGAAAGGAGCAGTTCTTATAGTTCACTGCAGTCAGCATCACCGAGAGCCTCATCCTCGTACGGTGAAGCCTTGTCCTCGTATGGAGAGGATTCTGGGATATCTACGCCAATGAGAGATAGTCTGGCATTCGATGAGTACAGGTTTGTAACCCCATACCAATACATAAACTTTTTACCAAAAGACAAAATTTTATAATCATCCAAATTGAAGGCAGCTGGAGATTGATTGAAAAAATGGGATTTGTCTCTGAAATGGTTACCAGTGGTTACTATTTTCCCCAAAATGTTTTTCATCTGCCTCAAGACGGTTATAATTATGGGGTTGTTTGATAAAGTGTTCATTCTTTATATGGATATCTTATGATTTAACCCTTTACCACACAATCCCGACTTTTGAAGACCCTGAGAAAGAAAGCCTTTGAATACTTTGTGGGAAAAGGAGAAAGCATTTTGTCTTTGTCCCACAATGTTTCCTACTCTTTCCAAAAAAAAAAAATCAATTTTTAATTCACATTTATTTTTTTGTCTGGAAATGCTTTCAATTTGGACTAGTTCAAACTTTTGTTGTTTGGTAAAGAGTTAAGTCTTTACTGGATGACAAAATTTTAGACTTTTAGGAATTGAAAGCATTTGTCTGTCAAATGCCACAAGCCTGCCTGGGTAACTGAGTGGCAAGCATGTCTGACTTGAGACCTGGGTCCGTATTCACCAACCATTCTTAAGAACGTTCTTTGTCTTATTCTCCGGAATTTTCTAAATTTGTAAGAAACACAACTTTTGATTGGCTCAACCGAATGGTTTAGCCAATCAAATGTTTGGCTAAACCATTCGGTTGAGCCAATCAAAAGTTGTGTTTCTTACAAATTTAGAAAACCTTGAAGAAAAAGACTGAGAATTATTCTCAAGAATGGTTGATGAATACTGGCCCTGGTGGTTGCAAGTTTGATACCTGGTTGCGGCAAACTTTCTCTCCAGTGATGTTTTTTCCTGCCACCTCTTATGCATTAGTAAAGTAGTCAGTGCGCCGGCTTGGAAAGAAAGTTAAGATAGTACTGGTGTGAAACCTTGGAAACACATTCATAGGTTCACAGACTGCTGTGACATGACCTAAGCTGTTAAAATGGTATTAAAATCCAATACAAAACAATTAAATGCTACAAAAAGTTTTGAATTTGCTTTCGAAAATGGAGGAAACATCTCATAAAAAGGAGAAAAAGCTACTTACCAGCCTTCTCCTTCAGGGAGTTAAAACTCAGGATTGTGTGGTACACCAGAAATTCATGATAATTATCCATTGTTTTTTAAGGATATTTGTTGTTATTTGCTGCATATTTGTGATGACCTTGAGGCTTCGGGAAACATTGTGCGAAAAGAAGAAAATCTGGTAACTGGTTTTTTACACCCTTATACAAAATAAGCTGGAAAAAAAACAACTTTCATATGTTTCATATATTAGTAATTTTTTATACCCCCACTAAAAGGAATGTTTTCGAGGGTATACTGGAATCGGCCTGTTTGTCCGTTTGTGCGCCCTTTTGACCGTCCGTGTGGTGTCTGTGTACAAATAATTGCCTGTTTCTGTCAAAGAGATGGCGAGGGCATTAAGTCACATTCAGTGACAGCTCTCGTTCAACCTAGTATTGATAACAAGTTGTGCATTTGTTTTGTCGACGTTTTCAGATATTCAGATGTGTACTCAGATCTGGGTACCCCTGCCTCATCTCTCAGCCCAGACTCTACATGTTTACATAGCCCTTATAGCCCATACAGTTTTCATCTTGACTCACCGCCCCCTACGACAGCGGAATTTGTAGAATATTTTAATGCTCCGGCAACTTTTATGGAGAAGGACTTCTCACAGCTCACACTATCAGGTAAGATAACCATTACATGTATAATGTTGATTTTTTTTTTTTTAAAGTTTTGGTAAAAAGCAAGTGTAACGGCAGTTTTCTAGTGTTTAAAAGCCTTCACCACACAATCTTGAGGAAAAGCCTTTGGAAAACATTGTGAAAAAAGGAGAAAATGCTTTAAACCAGCATTTTCTCCTTTTCCTACAATGTTTTCTACACCTCCTCTGATAATTTTCAGCATTTGGGCCATATATCTAATTTAATCTGCAGATAATTAATAATCTGCTGGTGACCAGCATTGTCTCCTTTTTCCCACAAGGTTTTCCTTTCATCAAGCAAATTTGAATTTATAGTCACATATATTTTGTCATCTGCAAATGCTCTCAATTTGAACCTGTCTGAAATTTTGTTGTTTGGTAAAGGGTTAATAACATTTCTCTTGACTTGTTTAATAAATTCTTACATTATATTTCATGTGTCTATTTTTAGAAATGTTATGGGTAAAGAAATGATGTCATTTAAGCTGGGGGGAATTATTTCCTCGACACATTGAATATTTTCCTCCTGCCGAAAATCTGGTTAATTGAATTGAGATCACTAGCTTTAAAAGTGGCATTCGTTGACAAAATAATCAGAGGAAATATAATATATAATTTATTTCATCAGCTTGTGGTTAATATGGGGAAATATTTGCCTCAAAATGGAAAGGTCCTCGAAATTAACTTGTGCCTTATGGCACTCGTTATTTTCGCATACCTTTCCCTTTTTCGGCAAATATTTCCCCATATTAACCACATGCTGATGAAATAAACTCTATATCTCAAAAGCCCAGTCATGTCAGATCCTATATTTCAGATATGGAACAACGCAAGTTATATGAGGCAGCTAAAGTGATACAGAGTGCGTACAGAACTTACAAGGATAAGTTAAGTAAACAGAGCCAGCAGAAGAGGGAGATAGAGGCTGCCGTGTTGATTCAGAGCTACTACAGGCGATATAAACAGGTTTGATTGATTTTCTGTATATTTATTGCCACCAGCGGTTGCCCATATCGGTGACGCCTCCGGAAGGCTGTAACTAATGTTACGAGGGATAGTGCAAGATATAGCACAAGACCCATCTTAACTCTGTACCAAACAACAGAATTTTGGACTGGTCCAAATCGAAAGCATTTGCAGATACCAAAATAAATGTGAATCAGAAATTGAAATTTGGTTTGGAAAGGGTACAAAACATTGTGAGAAAAGGAGAAAATCCATTTGCAGATGACAAATTAGATGCAGTTCAGATTATGGGACTTATCTCTTAGTGGGTAGAAAATATTGTGAGGGAAAATAACACATAATTGTTTGTTGGCATTTTCTTCATTGCCCAGCATGTTTTCAAAAGCTGTCTCTCTTGGTGTCGTTAGAAGTTGGGATTGTGTGGTAAACTGGTTACCAGCATCTTCTCCTTTTCCCACAATGCTTTCTACCCTGCTGGAAACAAATTTCAGTTTTTTGAAGTAGGCTTATTTTGTCATCTGCAAGTGCTTTTAATTTGAACCAGTCTAAACTTTTGTTGTTTGGTAAAGGGTTAAGTTACATTCAGTGACAGCTCCAGTTATTTTTGTTACAAGGCACTACTATTTTGTCTCCATATTGACCCAGGCTAATGAGCCATGCTCTGTGAAAAGGAGTCTAAATGCATCTGCAAAAAGTTTCGACCCAGGTCAGTCTGCGCAGTCTGCCCAGTCTGACCTAGGCCAAAACTTGTCACTGTTGGTCAACTCTCTGTATACCCAAGGACCAGTCTATCTCATGATGAAGTTGGTTGTTGCTATTGTGCAGGATCTTCCCTCGGCAACAAAAATAGGGGTCATTGTAACCTCCTACTCAAAAATAATGGGGGTCATTTTGGAATTTGTGGGGATCACAACAAATTGTAATTCGCTAAATTGCTTAAACAAAACCTACTATTTGTGAAAGTATGTGTTCTTTTATGTGTAGTCTCTCGCTATGGTAAAGGGTTATTTTGTTTTTATCACAGGAATCGACCATTTCGTTGGCAAAGAAAGCTTGTTGTCAGCCAGAGTGGGAAGTCTCTGTTATTTTTCTTGATAAAGATTATCCGTTTCAGCCGAAAATAAACTATTTTCACCAATTAGATAAAAGACCCATTCTTGCGTTTTGACATGCGGGTCGCATTCATGCCACTGTTTTCAAAGAATAACAAAGTGTATCTCTAGCTAATTTACAGTGAACCCTCGAGACCTTGAAATGATGTTCTGGGTGCTCTTACCAGCCGCAGTATCATCTGATTTTTGTTTAAGGGCTCTTCTTCCTTGCAGACAGCAAGAATGACGTCGATTTTGACAGGAAACATATTGTTTTCATTTGAGATCGACTGGTTTAGTTTAGACTCGATTTAAAGACCAACAGTCCAGTGTTTCGTCCCATTTTCCTTTCGTATTCCAGATTTTTCATCTGCTCACGATGTAACAGTGTCAGAAGTATATGTTACAGCCAATCTGTGAAATCAGCCATTTTATGAAATGGCTGAAAATTTTAGCCATTTCGTGAAATGCCTGATTCATGCTGGCTGGTTTAGGCATTTCATGAATTGACTAAAATGTTTCAGCCATTTCATGAAATGGCTGATTTCACAGATTGGCTGTAACATATATACGATCATTATTACCTCTTATTGTATTTGTGCGTCCACCATGACGGATTACTGAAAAAAATGCGGGTCATTTTCCTTAAAAGTGCGTCAAAATGCACAAAATCGTGCGTCAAGGAAAACCCTGATTGTGGATCCATGAGTATGTGATGGCTTGCTTGGCACTATAGATGACAGAATTGCATTAACTCTTTACCAAATGACAAAATTTTGGACTACCGTAGTCCAAATTGAAAGTATTTGCACATGACAAAATAAATGTATCTGAAAAATTGATATTTGATTTGGGAGGGATAGAAAATATTGTGGGAAAAGGAGAAAATGCTGGTTTCCAGCATTTTCTCCCTTTCCCATGATGTTTTTAAACCCCCCCCCCCCCTTCTCAGGGTTGTTAAAAGTTGGGATTGTGTGGTAAAGAGTTAACCCTTTACTGCACAATGTCGACTTGACGACCATAGGAAAGAAGCCTTTTGAAAACATTGTGGGAAAAGGAGAAAATGCTGGTAACCAGCATTTTCTCCTGTTCTCACAATATTTCCTACCCTATCAAAAAGAAATTGCACCATTTGTGCTGCAATGAAATTATTGTCTGCAAATGCTTTCAATTTGGACAAGACAAAACTTTTGTCGTGTAGTAAAGTATTAAGCCCCCTTTTGCCATATCATGGTTCATAAAGTTAACATTTTCTTTTCCTTCAGTATGCCTACTATAAGAAGATGACGCAGGCGGCAGTTTTAATTCAGAGCCAGTTCAGAAGTTATTATGCCCAGAAAAGATTCAAGAAGAGTCGGGACGCAGCGGTTGTGATTCAGAACCAGTATAGAAGTTACAAAGAGCACGAAAGATTGAAAAAGGGCGGAAACAAATCTGTTACACAGAGATACAGGTTAGGTCATGAGCGATTGGTATATATATTATAGAGGGATCCAGGGTGTGTATTCACCAACCATTCTTAAGAACGTTCTTGGTCTTTTCATCAAGATTTCCTGACTTTGAAAGTAACAGAACTTCTAATTGGCTAAACCAAATGCTTTAGCCAATCAGAAGTTCTGTTACTTTCACACTAACAAAATCGTGATGAATAAGACTAAGAATGTCCTTAAGAATGGTTGGTGAATATAGACCCGGGTTTGGTGTCACAAGTTTTCTTTTTCTCTATCTAATAGTTGTTGAGAATTTTGTGAATTTAGACCAAAACAATAACAAAAAATAAAGAGACGAAAAAAAAAGGGTGAGAAAAATCATGACAACCTTGAAAGTTTCAATCCGAATTCCAAAAGTTATTCTGAAGTAGTTAACTACATTGTATTTACCTCAAGAAAAAATGTTAAGTTGTCCAAATTTGCAGCATTTGCAGATGACAATTTTAACTCTTTACCACACAATCCCAACTTTTAGCAACCCTGAGAAAGAAGCCTTTTGAAAACATTATGGGAAAAGGAGACAACGCTGGTAACCAGCATTTTCTTCTTTTCACACAGTGTTTTCCACACTTCCAAAACCAAATTTCAATTTTTCAGTCACACTTATTTTGTCGTCTGCAAATGTTTCCAAATTGGACCAGTCTAGAGTTTTGACGTTTGATAAAGAGTTAATATGACTCAAATCAGGAATTTAACTTTGATGGGTTGGAAACCATTGCAGGACAAGGAGAAAATGCTGATTACCAGCATTTTGCTCATTTTCCCATGATGTTTTCAAAAGGCTATTTACTCAGGCGTTAAAAGTCAGGATTGTGTTGTAAAGGGTTGAGTGCGAGGTATAAGTTGTACAGAATTTCAGCCAATAGGATTACATGTATGTGGAAATATTCTTTATGGTACTGATTGGAATTTAGGTTGTTAACATTATTATTTTTCTATGTGGCTCAACTGATGCAATTTATCTTTGGAAAAAAGGAGGGAGGAAATGCTGGTTACCCTCATATAATACTTTTTACAGTTCTCAAAAACATACTTTTTTGAAGGTTTTTGAAACTTGGGATTGTATGATATCAACCTTCTCCCAAACAAACAAATTTTAGATCCTTCTTAACTCAAAGAGTATGCACACAACAATTTTACATCTGATAAAAATGACGGAAATTTGTTGAATAGGGTAGAAAACATTGTGAGAAACAGAGAAACTGCTCGTAAGGAGCAATTTCTCTTTTTCCCCAGTGTTTTCAAAAGACTTTTGCTGCAGACATGTAAAAACACAGGTTTGTTACGGAAAGGATTAATCCACTACCACACAGCGAAATTTTAGACCTATCCAAATTGAAAGCATTTGCAGACGACAATTTCAGAGTGGTTCAAATGGTGCAATTTTGCTTTGGTAGGGTAGAAAACTTTGTGGGGAAAGGGAAAAAGGCTGGTTACCAGCATTTTTTTCTTTTCCCACAATGTTTTCAAAAGACTACTTCCTCCGGGTCATCAAAAGTCGTTATTGTGTGGTAAAGGCTTAACCCATTACCACACAATCCCTACTTTTGACGACTCTTAGAACGAAGCCTTTAGAAAACACTGTAGGAAAAGGAGAAAATGCTGATTACCAGCATTTTCTCCTTTTCCCACAATGTTTTCTACCCTTTACAAAACAATTTTCAAATTTTCAGTCACTTTTGTTTTGTCGTCTGCAAATGCTTTCGATTTGGACAAGCCTAAAATATTGTCGTTTGGTAATGAGTTAAAGGGTAGATGGGGGTTTTTTTTGCAATAAATTCTTTGTTTTTTTTACATCTATAGGAGTCATTACCAGAGAAAACCACTAGGATCAGGAAGTAAAAGTTCTAGAGTTGTTCAGATTGTACCAGAAACAGCAGATGGGTGAGTGTTTATTATGGGGAGGTATTTCTCATAGGAATTTGTGCATTGACTGGATTGACAGCATTCTTGTGCACATGAGCATTTGTCCCTCTTAATTAACACTAACATGTTGCCTTATTTGTAATCATGAAAAAATTCTTATTTCACAGGTTTTTTAGTCTGACCCTTTACCAATCAATCCCGGCTTTCACGACCCTTAGAAGAAGCCTTCTGAAAACATTGTGGGGAAAAAAGAAAATGCTGGTAACCAGCATTTTCTTCTTTTCTGACAATGTTTTCTACACTTCCCAAAACAAATTTTAATTTTTTAGTCACATTATTTTGTCATCTGCAAGTGCTTTCAATTTGGACAGATCTAAAATTATGTCGTTTGTTAAAGAGTAACAGAAAGAATTATCAACTGTAAGGTTTTTGGATCAGAGACAGCTGTTAAATGACCCATTCTTTTGTATGTTTTTGTTTTAAAAGCGGTAATTTGTGTTTCAACAGTTGGTCATGTGTGAAAGCAGCCTTTAACTGTGGAAGAATATTGTGCAACGTTCTGGTGAAAGGAACTGCAGGAAAACATGGAAATGTGCACTTACTGCTCAAATATAACTGAAATACCATACAATCAATCAGTTAACCCATTACCACACAATCCCTACTTTTGACGACCCTGAGGAAGAAGCATTTAGAAAACATTGTGGGAAAAGGAGAAAATGCTGGTAACCAGCATTTTCTCCTTTTTCCCACATTGTTTTCTACTCTTCACAAACAAATTCCAATTTTTGAGTCACATTTATTTTGTCGTCTGCAAATGCTTTTGATTTGGACAAGCCTAAAATTTTGTCGTTTGGTAATGAGTTAACCCTTTCCCAAACGACAAACTTTTGGACTAAACCAAATTGAAAGCATTGAAATTTTGCATACGACAATTCGACTCTTGCTGAAAAGATGATTTCTGTCTATGATAGGGTAGAAAATATTGTGGGAAAAGGAGAAAATGCTGGTTACCAGCATTTTCTCCTTTTCCCACAATGTTTTCAAAAGGCTACTATTCCAGACCCGTAAAAACCAGGGATTGTTTGGGAAAGGGTTAACTCATTACCACACAAAAAAATCTTAGGTTTGTCCAAATCGAAAGCATTTGCAGATGACAAAATGAAACTGACTGAAAATTTAAAATTTGTTTTGTGAAGGGTAGAAAACATTGTGGGAAAAGGAGAAAATGCTGGTTACCAGCATTTTCTCCTTTTTCCACAATGTTTTATAAAAGCTTCTTTCTCAGGGGCGTCAAAAGTAGGGATTGTGTGGTAATGGGTTAATCATGGACAAAGAACATGGTTTCACAACAATGGTTGCTTGTTTACATGGTAATGGCTGTACTTTATATATAAACAAAAGTCTGTTCTCCTTTAATCATGGATGAAGAACATGGTTTCACAACAATGGTTGCTTGTTTATGTGGTAATGGCTGTACTTTATATATAAAACAAAAGTCTGTTCTCCTTTAACTCTACACCATGTGACAAAATTTTAGACTTGTCCAGATTGAAAGTATTTGCAGATGACAAGTTGATTGTTTTTCAAAAATTTAAACTGGACTTTGGAGAGTGGAAAACACTGTGGTAAAAGGAGAAAATGCTGGTTACCAGCATTTTCTCCTTTTTCCACAGTGTTTTCATAAGGCTTCTTTCTCAGGATTGTTAAGGTTTCGTAAAGGGTTTAGGTAGAGAGTCCTTACCTTGATCTCTGCTTAGCACAGCACAGTGCTGGTGAATTTTCTATGAAGACATGAAAAAGTACAATGGAATGGTATTATAACAATATGAACTCCTGAAAATGTTGTGAAATATTCAAATAAAAAGACTGGGATTAAAGATTGTGGTATGAAGCATGCATAATCTTGAATGTATATCATTCTCTGCTGTGTTAATACAGTCTCTCTCTATCTATTCTATTAATGCTATCTCAGTGAATTTTGGAGTTTCTGGAATGTACACAGGGTGGGTAAACTTTAGTATTGTGACTCTTGTCAGTACTGTAGCAAGATTTCTGCATGATTTTTCTTGTTTCAAAATCCTTACATCGACTTTCTATCTAAGTGCCATGGTGGTCAGTGTAGGTCAAGATCAGACTGCACTAAATGAGCAGTCTGATCTTTTTTCTACACTATATGCTTTTCTAAGACATAAACTTCAGAAACAATCATGTAATTGAAGTTTTTAGGTTTTATATCTAGATTGAAAACTTTGGTTTGGTTTAACTGGAGTTGCAAAAGTTGATAGAAAATAGAAAATAGCTTTTGGAAAACTTTGTGGGAGAAGAAGAAAATGCTGGTAACAGACAATTATAATAATTTCAGATAAATTTAAAGTGTTGTCTGCAAATGGTTTAAATTTGGACAAGTCTAAAATTTTGTCATTTGGTAAAGAGTTAAATTAAAAATCCAGTTAATTACAATGTACTAAATTTCAAGACTTGTCATCTCATTCCCTCAGACATTCTGTCCCATGATTGGCTGAAACAATCTTTCCCATGATTGGCTGAAAAATTATGTTCCCACCAATCAGATTGCTTGAATTGGAATAGAGAAATATTTAGATTGATTAGGAAATACAGCCTTTTTGCTGTCTGATCTTGACATACTATGTCAGTAGAACATTTGAAAGTGATTTTAAGATACAAAAGGTAAATTTTAGTAATTAACTCTTTACCAAACGACAAAATTTTAGACTGGTTCAAATTGTAAGCATTTCCAGATGACAAAATTTTAGACTGGTTCAAATTGTAAGCATTTCCAGACGACAAAATAAAGGTGACTGAAAAATTGAAATTTGTTCTGGGAAGGGTAGAAAACACTGTGGGAAAAGGCGAAAATGCTGGTTACCAGCATTTTCTCCTTTTCCTACAGTGTTTTCAAAAGGCTTCTTTCTCAGGGGTCTCAAAATTAGGAATTGTGTGGTAATGAGTTAACCCTGCACTAAACAGCCTCAAATTTTAATGACCCAAAGAAAAAAGGCTTTTGAAAACATTGTGGGAACAGGGGAACATGCTTGTGACCAGCATTTCCTCCTTTTCCCACAATGTTTTCTTCTTTCTAGGAGACTATCTCAATTATTTCAGCTGCAACTAATCTATTGTTTGCAAAGCCTTTCAGTTTGGACAGATGTAAAGTTTTGCTTTTTGGCAGTGATTTAAATCATTATATCAATTGCCATTTTTTGCCTTTCTCTGCCATTGTCCATTCTAGAGCCATATTTACAACCGATTTGTTCGTTTGCCACAATGTTTTCAAAGGTGTAGGTGAAACGAGTGGACTCTTAGGAAATAGTGTGTAGTTAAAGAACAGGCAAGTGAATGTTAGTTATGAAAGCAGGCAAGCTGCAGTAAATATCTAGTTCTTATAGCAGAAAAGTGAATGTGTAGTGATTTTCCTGTCATTTAGTAATTTTCTTACAGTATTATAGTTATATCAATTTGAATAGTTTTCTTTACTGTTTTACCAGGTACGGTAATCTCAAGTTTTAAGGACGTTAAGGAAGAGCCTTTTAAAAACATTGTTGGAAAAGGAGAAAATGCTGGTAACCAGCATTTTCTCCTTTCCCAAAAATGTTTTCTACTTTATCAAGAGGGAAATTATCATTGGAGCTATATTTATCATGTTGTTTGCAAATGCTTTGAATTTGGACCTATCTGAAATTTTGTTGTTTGATAAAGGGTTTAACTCTATACCAAAAGACCATTTTTTAGATGGGACAAAACTGAAGACATTTGCAGACTACAAATTCAGTGGAACTCAAACAATGATTTTGACCTTGATAGGGTAGAAAACATTGTGGAAGAAGGAGAAAATGCTGGTTACCAGCATTTTCTCCTTTTCCCACAGTGTTTTCAAAAGGCTTCTTCCTCAGGGTCAGGATCGTGTGGTAAAGAGTTAAAAGGCTTTGTAAAATGTATATGTGTAGGTGCAATAGTCATCATCACATTACTGAAAGACTGTAAATCGTGATTTTTTTTTAAAATTTAGGAATTTTGTTAGACCAAGGAGATGTATGTAGTTTTTGTCTGAAATCTTTTATAACTTCAAAAGTCCACACTCGGCCAAACTAAAAGCAGCAAGAAGACAACGTAAACTATTTTAGCTCTAGATCTATTAGCTCTAGATCTAGTTGATTGTGAGACAGAATGGGTTTTAGGGATCCTTGGTCAATTAACCTGTTACCACGCAGCAAAATTTTAGACCTATCCAAATTGAAAGCATTTGCAGACAACAATTTCAAAGTAGCTCAAATGGTGCAATTTTGCTTTGATAGGGTAGAAAACTTTGTGGGAAAAGGAGAAAATGCTGGCTACCAGCATTTTCTCCTTTTCCTGCGATGTTTTCTAAAGGAATCTTCCTCAGGGTCATTAAAAGTCGTCATTCTGAGGTAAAGGGTTAAGCCATTACTGAACAATCCCTACTTCTAGAGACCCTAGAAAAGAACCCTATAGAAAACAATGTGGGAAAAGGGGAAAATGCTGGTAACCACAAGCACAAAACTAATTTCAATTTTTCAGTCACTTTTATTTTGTCGTCTGCAAATGCTTTCAATTTGGATCAGTCTAAAATTTTATCATTAGGTAAAGAGTTAATAAAATCTTTTATCACATAACCTCCGTTGTTTTCAGTGTAATATACCCATTACGAATGTTCTTATCTTACACACGTTTGATATCACATTCGCGAGATGTCATTTTTGACGTCATTTTGTACGCATTTCATGCCAGTGAATGGGTCTCATGGAAAATACTGCGGGTGTATTTATGAATGTTTTTGCATTAGCAGATCTATATTTTGTGAAATATCGTTATGTGATAAAATCTGAATCTAACATTCCTGGGCGTTTGAGATAAAATACGCTTATTAAACTCGTCAAGGAAAATGTTATTAAGTTTGCCAAAGGCTCACTTAATAACATTTCCCTAGACATTTTTAATATAATCTTATCTCAAAAGCCCACTCATGTCAGAATCCTACATATATCAAAAGCCCACTCGGGTCAAATCATATTTATGGCCTTGAAAATAAAGATGAATAATGTATTTCCTTCTTGTACCCACAGTCTAAAAGACATGGTATGAGGTTTTTTTTCTCAGAGTGTTTTCTCTGATTTCTACTCCAAACTAGTACTGTCAGCTTGGTTGTAAATAAGCAGAACATATCTTTTGCTTTACCCTTTGTCATACAATCATTTGTTTTAATGCCCCATGAAGAAAAAATGCTTTTGAAAACATTGTGTCAAAAGGAGAAAATGCTGGTGACCAGCATTTTCTCCTTTTTCCGCAATGTTTTCAATCCTGTCGAAAACAAAACATGTTTTGGATGAGGTAATTTTTTTTGTCTGCCTTTGCTTTCATTTTGTAAAGATTCCTGTGAATTTTTTCTGTTAGGTAAAGAGTTGAAATTTTTTGGCTAGTACCTTTTGATTTTGATCAGTTTGTTTATTGTCTCATGGTTAAGGAGAATTCAGTATGAAATTGTAACTTGTCTAGGATCAAGGGATTGGAAACTTGATTTTTGAAAGGTTTCGAATTTCAGCAAGTGCTGTTATTTTGGTTACTTTTTCTTTCCTTTTTAGGTTTTGCTTCTAGGGAATAAATTTGATTTTTTGCTAGATTTTTATCCTATGCTTAAAAAAGTCTAAAAGTTCTGTTAAAAATCTCTTAGTCCTTTACCACACAATCCCAAGCCTTTATGCTCCATGCAGGGCAAGCATATATTTGCTTCTTTGTCTGTCTGTCTGTCCTTCCATCCGTCCATCCATCCTTCCGTGTGAATCCATTTCTCCACAACCGCTGGATCAAATTGGATGAAACTTCATTATATGAACTCTCTAGGATATTTCACCAATGTACTTGCACCTGTTTTCCAATTTGACATTGTGCCATGGAAAAAGGGGGTTTCTTGTAAAACTCTAAGTTTTACCAGTATCTCCTTCAGATTTCATTGAAATTTCACCCCCACCTTTTTTTCCTTTGACCAACCATTTACAGATAGCCTTCACTTTCCTAAAAAGAGACCTGTTCGTGGAGCATAATCCATCTATGACGGTTCTTGCTTCTCAGGTTGATTAAAACTTGTGATTGTTTCATAGAACACAGTACCTTGACTTTTAACAACCCCTATGAAGTAAAAAAGCTTTTGAAACATTGTGCAAAAAGGAGAAAATGCTGGAAAATGCTGATGTTTTCTACTCTTCCTTAAACTAAATTTCAGTTTTTGAATCATACTTGTTTTGTTATTAACACACACTTTCATTTTGGAATAGTCTTAATATCTTTAACTATTGACGAAATTGTAGACTTGTCCAAATGAAAGCATTTGCAGACAACAAAATAAATGTAACTCAAAAATAAAGATTTGTTACCCAGAAGGGTAGGAAACATTGTGGGAAAAGGAGAAAATGCTGGTTACCAGCATTTTCTCCTTTTCTCACAATGTTTTCAAAAGGCTTCTGTCTCGGGGTCATGAAAACCAGGGATTGTTTGTTGAAAGGTTAAATTTTGCCGATTTGTAAAGAGTGAAAAGCAAACAAACTTTCTTCTTTCTTTTCAACTTTGCAGCAGACAATTAAATCTCATCTGCAGGTATATTGTTTTTTGTGTAAAAATAAATATTGTGAAAGAAATTCATTTACCGGTACTTTAGAGGCTAGTCACCTTTCTTTTTCTCTGTTGTAGATCTGCTCTTCTCTCAGTGTTTTTTTATACCCCGGCAAAACAAATGTTTTGGGGGGTATACTGGAATCAGCCTGTCTGTCTGTGTGTCTGTCTGTGTGTTCGTCCATCTATCTGTGTCTCTGTCTGTGTGTCCGTCTGTTTACAAAATACTAGCAATTTTGTGAGGCAAACTCCTCCTACAGTTTTGCTTCAATTTTGTTGAAACTTTGCACATGTACTGATCATAAATATATTGAAGATTCGAAAGACACAATTTTCAAGTGTCAACTCTTCCTGGTTGAGGAATTATCTCCCCTTGAACTTGACAATTTTTTTCTATCAAAGCGCTGGCGGACGGAGGTGTTGTTTTTGCTGGAAAAGTAACTTTTGAGTTGGCAAAAGCTGGTTTGTGAAGCCAAGAGCTATGCTCTGACAAAAAAGGGGGCTTACGAATTTCCATGATGCATTATATTAACGGTTACCAGATGACAATATTTCAGCCTTGTCTAAAATGAAAGCATTTGCAGACGACAATTTCATTGTAGCTAAAAAGGTGCAAGTGTTCTTTTTTAGAGCAAAAAACATTGTGGGAAAAGGAGAAAATGCTGGTTACCAATATTTTCTCCTTTTTCCACAATGTTTTCAAAAGGCGTCTGTCTCAGGGTCTTTAAAAGTGGGGATTTTGTGGTAAAGAGTTAACTCTTTACCACCCGAGAAAATTTTAGACTGGTCCAAATTGAAAGCATTTTCAGACGACAAAATAAAGGTGACTGAAAAATTGAAATTTGTTCTGGGAAAGGTAGAAAACACTGTGGGAAAAGGAGAAAATGCTGGTTACCAGCATTTTCTCCTTTTCCCACAGTGTTTTCAAAAGGCTTCTTTCCCGGGGGCGTCAAAACTAGGGATTGTGTGGTAAAGAGTTAAGCAAGTTATAGAAATAATAACGGATTCAGAAGATATGTTTTGTGTAATTAATGTAATGGTTTAGTGAATCTGGAGGACACATGGTCCTTAAACATGCAGGAAATTGACCAGTAGCAAAAACTTCCGACGCAATGCACAGGCTGACATGGGCAATGTATTTTATGGATATATTAAGCCCCTTTTTAACAGAGCATGGCTCATAACTCTTCGTGCTAAACTTTCCTTTATTAGGTATTCCCATTAAACTTAGCGTCTGTGATATACATGCAGGTTCAAGTGTTCCTGGGGTCTTTAGTTTGATCCTTTTTCAAAGCACTTCAGAGCCCCAGCCTAGCACTAATGAAACCTAGGCATCACACGAATGACCTGTCAATGAGATGCTACTGAAATGATGCCGGAAGCCATATAAAAAATACCATTAAATCAATTGAACACCCAACCAACCAAAGAACCAATCAATCAATCTGCCAATCAGCCATTCAATTAGCCAGCCAGTAGGTCAGCCAGCCAGCCAAAGCCAATCCATCCATCCATCCATCCATCCATCCATTGATCAATCAATCAATCAATCAATCAGTCAATCAATCAATATTTCTCGAGTGACTCAATGACATCTGGTAATGATGTAGAGATAGCAATGGAACCATTGATAAAATATGAACTCTTGATTAGCAATTTGATCACTGTCACAGTGTTTTAAAATAACCTTACAGTGTGTCACATTTGTATTGATGCATCTATTTGAGGGAAAGGAATGAAGAGATTGTAGTTTCATTTTTTTTTTGTCTTGATTTCATGACCAGCATGCCAAAAAAAACACATTAAGTTTGTTGTACATAGAAATAATTGCATATTGACTTACATCAGTTTTGCTTTGTAGAAAACCCATCTACTTTTTAATCCTTTACTACACAATCCCTTGTTTTAATGACCCCTGAAAACAAAGACTTTTGAAAACATTGTAGGAAAAGGAGAAAATGCTGGTAACCAGCATTTTCTCCTTTTCCCACAATGTTTTCTACCCCATTCAAGACAAATACCCTGATTTTAGCCACATGTGATTTGTTGTCCGCCAATGCTTTCAATTTTTTTCAATCTTTTTTTGAAATTTTGTCATTTGGTAAAGAGTTAGAAAAAACTAATTTATTTCTGAGTAGAAAGTGTAGACCCTATTATTGTCCTTCTAGCTAGATTTAGACCGAGTTATAGCAACAAGTGAAGTGTGTTTCTTTTTTTTAAATGCTTTTCATTGTATATCTAAAGCACCTTTAGCTGTATATTTCTTCCATATATATATACATGTACATTATAATGTGTTTGAGTAAAAGACAAAGAGTAGCATAGAGTAGACATATAAACTCTTACAACGCAAAATTAACCCATTACCACCCAGTCCCGAGTTTTAACAACCCTAAAGAGAATGGCTTTCGAAAACACTGAGAGGAAGAAAGTGCCGGTACCCAGCATTTTCTACTATTCCCACAATGTTCTCTACCCTTCAAAAGAACCTGCCTACTTATGAGTCAAATTTCTTTTATACTCTGCAAATGTTTTTATACTCTGCAAATGTTTTCAAGTTAGACCAGCCCAAAATTGTGTTGTTTAGTTAGACAAGCTCAAAATTGTGTTGTTTAGTTAGACAAGCTCAAAACTGTGTTGTTTAGTTTGACAAGTCCAAAACTGTGTTGTTCAGTTAGACAAGTCCAAAATTGTGTTGTTCAGTTAGACAAGTCCAAAATTGTGTTGTTTTGTTAGACAAGTCCAAAATTGTGTTGTTTTGATAGACAAGTCCAAAAATGTGTTGTTTAGTTAGACAAGTCCAAAATTGAGTTGAACAGTCATTTTCAGGAGATTTTCAGTACCAAGTTATTACAATCGCTGAGATTTTTTAATCCAGAATATCTAGTTAAACTCATTACCAAACGACAATATTTTAGGCTTGTCCAAATCCAAAGCATTTGCAGACAACAAAATAAAAGTGACTGAAAATTCGAAATTTATTTGGTGAAGGGTAGAAAACATTGTGGGAAAAGGAGAAAATGCTGGTTACCAGCATTTTCTCCTTATCCCACAATGTTTCCCAAAGGGCTCAAACTCAGGGTTGTAAAAACCAGGGATTGTTTGGTAAGGGGTTGAGTGTTTATCTATAAAATGTTGTATGTTGGCATATTTAATGCAAAACAAAAATGTTAGACTAGAACTTTAGAATCAGAATTTATGAATGCTTATTCCGCAGAGTTTCCAGCATGTTTGATATTCATTTTGTAATGGTCGTTATATAGCTTTTGCATGCTTTACACCGTTTTATGTTTAAATTTGAATTGTTGACCAGGTAAAATTTAGACTCTAGCTATGTGAGAGCATCGAGAGACACAAATTGAAAGTAGCCAATATTATGTGACCCATCATGCAAAAAGTGACCTTCTGGAAACTGCAAAAAGTGTCAGCCATAGTCAGACTGCGGGAATTGCACAGGCTGACCAGGTTTGACACTTTTCGCTTCACTGGCGGATCCAGGGGGGTTCGGACGAACCCTCCTAAATTTCCAGATTTTTTATTTCATGGACTTCCAACTCATTGGCGACTGATTTGTGCTTTGGGTCCATGTCTGCATATCTGAGATTGACCGAATTGAACCCCGCCATGAAGAAATCCTGGATCCGCCCCTGCGCTTTAACCCATTACCAAACGACAATATTTTAGACTGGTCCAAATTGAAAGCATTTGCAGACGACAAAATAAAAGTGACTGAAAGTTTGAAATTTGTTTTTGTGAAGGGTAGAAAACATTGTGGGAAAAGGAGAAAATGCTGGTTACCAGCATTTTCTCCTTTTCCCACAATGTTTTCTGAAGGCTTTTTTCTCAGGGACATCAAAAGTAGTGATTGTGTGGTAATGGGTTAATGACATTAATTTTTCTGTATGAAAAGTGGTCATTGTACCTTGTTATACAATCATTTTTGAACTATCAACATAAGCAGACTTGCACTATTGGTGGTCTATAGTCATCTGGTTGATGCACAGAATTCCCAGATGGTCCCTTTTTGCGTGATGGGTCACATATATTGATTTCTATCTTTGAAAGGACAAGAAAACATTGTGGGAATAGGAGAAAATGCTGATCACCAGCATTTTCTCCTATTCCAACAATGTTTTCTAAACTCCTCTTTTCCAGGATTGTTAAATCAGGGAATTGTGTGGTATAATACTGTTTTAATACTTCAGTAAACAGCTTTTTTAATACTTCAGTAAACAACTTTTTTAATACTTCAGTAAACTCGTTGAAGCTGCCTATCTGGGAAAAATTTTTCAAAGAAAACAACTGTTTTACAAATGCTCTGATCCCCTAAAATGTTCTTTGATAATACATCCCTGCCTAAGAAGGCTTTTGATAAGGAGAAAAGATGAGTTACATTGATTTTTGTTTCCTTTTTCCACAATGTTACCTATTGCTTTAACTCTTCACTAAAGGAAAATATTTTTGACTTGTCCAGATTGAAAGCATTTGCAGACAACAAAATAAACATAACTCAAAAATTGAAACTTTACTTTAAAAGAGAAATAAAACATTGTGGGAAAAGGAGAAAATGCTGGTTATCAGCATTTTCTCCTTTTCCCACTATTTCAAAAAGCTTCTTTCCCAGGGTCGTTAAAAATTGTCATTGCGTGGTAAAGGGTTAAAGACAAATCTTTTTATTGGTTGCATTTTGGTTTGTGTATTCAACTGTAAAACTTTCAGCAAAGAACTTGCTACATCTTTCTCATATGATTAAGAAATAGTCTTCTCTCTATCATGGTATATGGTTCAATAAACCATAGTTGTGAGTTATGAGGCACAATAAATAATCATTGCACCTCATAACTCACAACGTAGTTTATTGAACGATAAATCACGATAGAAAGAAGATTATTCGATTCTAAAATGGTCATTTCTCCGTGAAAGGAAAACAAGTTCAAACTTAAGAGTAAAAACGCATATGAAGATAATGTTCCATTGAATAACTCTCTCACCAAATGACGTCACTCGATATATGATGACGTCACTCTACATGGATTGTCGCAGATTTTACCACGTTTTCCTTGCACTGTGTTTATAGAGCCAAAGTCGCATGTCATGTTGGAATAAAGAATAAAAGACTTTCTCTATATTTATCATTTTTTTTGTGTTCCAGGTCCCAACCAGAACAGGGAAGCACAGTCATCGAAGACTGCCCCCGCGACACAAGTAACAACACAGTGACCTCTGGTGAAGAGACGGAGGGTAAAGGGCAGACAACTCAGAGTGGTGTTCAGCACAGCTAGGATTTTTTTTTATATATGGGAAATCCATATTTAACCATTTACCACATAATCACTAAAATGACCCTGAGAGAGAGTTTTTGAAAAAAAAATCTTCGGAAATGCAGAAAATGATTTTGTCTTTTTCGACGATGTTTTCTTCTCTGTTAACCCTTTACCAAACAATCCATGGTTTTCACGACCCTGAAATAGAAGCCTTTTGAAAACATTGTGGGAAAAGGAGAAAATGCTGGTAGCTTCATGTTTAGAAGCCTTTTGAAAACATTGTGGGAAAAGGAGAAAATGCTGGTAACCAGCATTTTCTCCTTTTCCCACAGTGTTTTCTACCCAGCTGGAAACATGTTTTTATTTTTGAGTTAGGTTTATTTTGTCAAGTGCAAGTGCATTCAATTTGGACCAGTCTAAATTTGTGTCGTTTGGTAAAGAGTTAAAGTCAAGTCTCAATTTTCGAGTCATGTTTATTTTGCCGTCTGCAAATACTTTCAATCTGGACAAGTCTAAGATACCTTCATTTGGTACAGAGTTAAAATACCTACTTTCTCAAGGTTTTTTTTTTTTTTTTTTTAAACCTTTCCCAAACAACAAATTTTGGACCCTTCCAAACCGAAAGAGTTTGCAGACGACAATTTTAGATTTGAAGAAAATTGCATAAAGCTCTCAAAAAGGGTAGATAACACTGTGGGAAAAGGAGAAATTGCTTGTTATGAGCAATTTCTCCTTTTCCCACAGTATTTTCAAAAGACTTTTACTGCAAACACGTAAAAACCAGGGCTTGTTTGGGAAAGGGTTAAGTCAGGTTTGTGTGTTAACCCATTACCACACAATCCCTACTTCTGACGCCCCTGAGAAAGAAGCCTTTTGAAAACACTGTGGGAAAAGGAGAAAATGCTGGTAACCAGCATTTTCTCCTTTTCCCACAGTGTTTTCTACCCTTTCCAAACCAAATTTCAATTTTTCAGTCACATTTATTTTGTCGTCTGCAAATGCTTTCAATTTGGACCAGTCTAAAATTTTCTCATGTGGTAAAGAGTTATATGGTTGAACGAGTGATTGAATGAACTTCATATTATTCCTAACTACTTAAACTTTAATTTTGTTATTGTAAGCGCATGTTAGATTTTTACGAAGTTGTAGAAAGATGAATCCTGTTAACAATTTTCATGGTGTTTCTTTTTTCCGATTTCCTTAATCGATGGAACTGTCGCCTATTTCTGTACTTACCCTTTTTAACTCTCTACCAAACGACAAAATTTTAGACTTGTCCGAATTGAAAGCCTTTTCAGACAACAAAATAAAAGTGACTGAAAATTTGTGATTTGCTTTGTGGGGAGTAGAAAACATTGTGGGAAAAGGAGAAAATGCTGGTTACCAGCATTTTCTCCTTTTCCCACAATGTTTTCCAAAGGCTTCTTTCACAGGTCTTCAAAAGTAGGGATTGTGTGGTAATGGTTTAACCCTTTACCACTCAATTCTGACTTTTAATGACCCTGAGAAAGAAGCCTTTTGATGAAAACATTGTGGGAAAAGAAAAAAAAAGCTGGTAAACCACATTTTCTACTCTTCCCCCCAAAAAAATTTCAATTTTCAAATCATAGTGATTTTGTCGACTGCAAATACGTTCTACTTGGACAGGTCTAAAGCTTTGTAGTTTGGTAAAGAGTTAACCCATTACCACACAATCCCTTCTTTTGACGCCCCTGAGAAAGAAGCCTTTTGAAAAGACTGTGGGAAAAGGAGAAAATGCTGGTAAACAGTATTTTCTTCTTTTCCCGCAGTGTTTTCAACCTTCCTAGGACAAATTTCTATTTTTCAGTCACCCTTATTTTGTCGTCTGCAAATGCGTTCAATTTGGACCAGTCTGGAATTTTCCCGTGTGGTAAAGGGTTAAGCATATTTTGTACGAATTCATGGAACTATCACCAATTTCTGCAATTAGCTCTTTAAACATTTATAGAAAAAAAAAAACCAAAAGAGAAAGTCAAAAGACTTTTAAAGTTTTCTGGTGTAGGAAGACAAACAGAATTTTTCAATTGAACCCTTTCCCAAACAACAAAATTTCGGACCAGACCAAATTGAAAGCATTTTTGCAGTTGACAAATTAACAGTTGCTAAAAAGATGATTTTTCTACATGATAGTGTAGAAAACATTGTGGGAAAAGAAGAAAATGCTGGTTACCAGCATTTTCTCCTTTTCCCACAATGTTTCCAAAAGGCTTCTATTCCTGACCCATAAAAACAAGGGATTGTTTGGGAAAAGGTTAACTTACACAATAATGGTCTTCTCAGAGGTTGTGTCTGTCTCATCTTCTTTGTTATTCATATATATAGTTTTATTTATGCCTTTACATTTTTGTATAACATAATTATATAGCATGCAGTTGAAATTTTATTCAAACATGACATGTGAATTTGGCTCTATAAACACTGCAGTGAAAGCGTTGTAAAATTAACTCATTACCAAACGACAATATTTTAGGCATGTCCAAATCGAAAGCATTTGCAGAGGACAAAATATAAGTGGCTGAAATTTTGAAATTTGTTTTATGAAGGGTAGAAAACGTGGTGGAAAAAGGAGAAAATGCTGGTTACCAGCATTTTCTCCTTTTCCCACAATGTTTCCTAATGGCTTCTTTCTCAGGGGCGTCAAAAGTAGAGATTGTGTGGTAATGGGTTAAGAAATAATCTTCTTTCTATCATGGTTTATCGTTCAATAAACCGCAGTTGTGATTCATGAGGCTCAATAAACAATCCGCGAGGTTTTCAGCTCGAGTGGGTCATTCATTGTGCCTCATTACTCACAGCGTGGTTTATTGAATGACAAATCAAGGTAAAAAGAAGATTATTTCTATTCTAATATGACCAACTGGTCATTAGAAGAAAATAAGTGCATACTTAGAGGAATCAAAGCGTTGAGAACACTGAAGTGGTATTTGTCAAGGAAACCCATTGTGTGGAATTAATAGTTTGAAAGAAAAAGAGACATACCTTTTCGGTTAAAGGGAGAGTGCTCATGTACCTTAAAACTATAATTTTGAAATATCTTTAGCCTTTTACATTTAATTTCCAACATTACAATCAATTACTTCGATCTATAAATATTCATGAGCAATCACATGGAGAAGCGCGCAATCATAGGACGAACAAGCCATGAAACGAATGTGGAATTAATAGTTTGAAATTAAAAGAGACATATTGTTCAAATATTGGCTAAAAGTCAACCCACTAGGCAAATGAATACCTTTAAGGTTAAAGGGAGAGTGCTCATGTACTTTAAAACTATAATTTTGAAATATCTTTAGCCTTTTACCTTTAATTTCCAACATTACAATCAATTACTTCGATCTATAAATATTCATGAGCAATCACATGGAGAAGCACGCAATCATAGGACGAACAAGCCATGGAACGAATTGGTTTGGAATGAAAAAGTAGGCAAATTTGTATCATTGCACTAGTAAAAGGCTATGAGCGATAGAAGCTATTTTCAATAAAAAATAAGTATCTCTCAACGAACGATGGCCTCGCCCAGTGTATTTTAATATGCCATTTCAAATTACATATCTGAGTGCTACCGAAAAACTCATTTGCCTGAGAAAAAATGGGTTTAACTGGGTTTATTTCCTTCGGCTTTGCACAAAATAAGATACATGGTTATCAAAATTCAGTCTTGAACTCATAGTGGTATTGTCTTTGACACACAAAAACACGTATGGAGATTATATTCCATTGAATAACTTACTTTATAAAGGATGACATCACTCTATATAGAATGACATCACTCTTCATGGAATGACGGAGATTTGACCACGCTTTTGTTTCACTGTGTTTATAGAGCCCGATATCATGTATCATGTTAGAACCTCTGTTGTTTGTATATGACAGTTTCATTGTGGCTCAAAAGATGTAACATTTCTTTGATAGGATAGAAAACTTTGTGAGAAAAAGGAAAAAATGCTGGTTACTAGCATTTTCTCCTTTTCCTACAATGTTTTCAAAAAGCTTCTTCCTCAGGGTATTACTAAACCACAAAATTTTGGACTAGTCCAAATTGAAAGCATTTGCAGACAACAAAAGAAATGTGAATCAAAAAGTGAAACTTGATTTGGAAAAGGCAGAAAACATTGTGGGAAAAGGAGAAGATGCTGGTTACCAGCATTTTCTCCTTTTCCCACAATGCTTTCTAAAGGCTTTTTCCCTGGGTTTGTTAAAAGTAGGGTTTGTGTGGTAATGGTCAGTGGTCAGTGTGTGGTAAAGGGTAAAACTACTGCCAACCTTCAACTGAACAATCCTGCATTGTAACAACTCTGAGAAAGGCAGCTTATAAAATCACTTTCTCCTTTTCCCGCAGTGTCTTTGTCCTTGAATAGCTGAATTGTTTCACCTGAGATGTATTTGATGTATTTATGTTTAGGCAAATGGTTTCAAATCGGACAAGTAAAAAGTTTTCTGGTTTGATAGACAGATTACTGGTGGCGAGCTGTTTTGTCTTTTGGAACAATGTTTTCAAATTTTATCTACTGCAAACAAAAAGATCATTGTCTTGGCAAGGAAGTGTGTTTATCTAGATGCGATCTTTTTCTATTTTAACCCTTTACTCCATAGATACACATTTCTATGCATTGCTTGTAGGAGCCTATGGAAAACATAGTGGCAAAAGGTGAAATTGCTCGTGACGAGCAATTTCACCTTTTGTCACAATGTTTTCTATGCTTTCAAAAGGTCTCATATACACATAAGAAACGGCTTCATCCTTGCTGTTATTAAGGGCAAATTAGAGATACCATAGAAATGCCTTATGGGGTAAAGAGTTAAAATAAATTTAGCCCTTTACTGTTCATCCCTCAGTCCAGAGTTCTAATTGCCCATGAAACCTTTTTTTTGAAAGCATTGTTGGAAAATGCTAGTAACCAGCATTTTCTCCATACACAATGTTTTCTACAATTCCAAAGAAAATATCAATTTTGAGCAGCATCTAATATGTTGTCAGCAAAGACTTCAATTTGGACAGGTCTAAAAATGTGTTGTCGGGTGAAAGGGTTAAGATGCTGGAAAAACATGTGAAAGATTGCATTACCCATGACTGCAGAATGACGTGCATTACCCATGACAGTAAACTAATGTGCTTTACCAATGATAGTAGAATGATGTACATTATACCTTGTATACACCAAACATTCATAGTCATATTTTTCAGAATTTTATCAATGTTAAAGTAACAGAACTTCTGTTTGGCTATACCATTTGGTTTAGCCAATCAGAAGTTCTGTTACTTTCAGAGTCAGAAGATCTTGAAGATGGTTGGTGAATACAGACCCATGTGTTTTTTCACAGTCACAATAAGACCTACCCAAAATAGTGACAAAATAACTGGTATAAAAAATATAGTGTGTCAGAAATATGGGAATGCTCCTATTTTCTTACATTGTTTTCTGAAGATGTCAGCTGCAAGGCCATGCAAAGTGTCTGTACAGAAATGAAATTTTCTAGTTCAATTTTTTTTTTCTTAAATTTTGCACACTGTCAAGTATTATATCCATGGCAGTTGCTTAACCCTATCCCAAACAACAAGTTTTGGACTCTTCCAAACAGAGTTTGCAGACGACAATTTTAGATTTGGAGAAAATGGCAGAAAGTTCTCAAAAAGGGTAGAAAACACTGCAGGAAAAGGAGAAATTGCTCGTTATGAGCAATTTCTCCTTTTCCCACAGTGTTTTCAACAGACTTTTACTGCAGACATGTAAAAACCGGGGCTTGTTTGGGAAAGGGTTAAAGTTCATTGTTCTTTATATTGCATGAATTTTTTTTTTTGTATTCTTTCACTTTACTGTTGAGAATTTTGTATTTCCCGTGTGCAAAAATATTTAATCATGTTTCATGATTGTTAAATTGTTAATTAACTCTTTACCACACGAGAAAATTTTAGACTGGTCCAAATTGAAAGCATTTGCAGACGACAAACTAAAGGTGACTGAAAAATTTAAATTTGTTCTGGGAAGGGTAGAAAACACTGTGGGAAAGGAGAAAATGCTGGTCACCAGCATTTTCTCCTTTTCCCACAGTGTTTTCAAAAGGCCTCTTTCTCAGGGGCGTCAAAAGTAGGGATTGTGTGGTAATGGGTTAAGGCTTGTCCAAATCCAAAGCATTTGCAGACGACAAAATAAAAGTGACTGAAAATTTGAAATTTGTTTTGTGAAGGGTAGAAAACATTGTGGGAAAAGTAGAAAATGCTGGTTACCAGCATTTTCTCCTTTTCCCACAATGTTTTCTAAAGGCTGCTTTCTACGGGTCGTCAAAAGTCGGCATAGTGTGGTAAAGAGTTAAATCTTTACCAAACAGTCCCAAGTTTATACCACCCTGGGAAAGAAGGCTTTTGAAAACACTGTGAGAAAAGGAGAAAATGTTGGTAACAAGCATTTTCTTCTTTTCACACAAGTTTTTTGTACTCATATGAAAAGAAATTCTATCTTTTTTATTGGTTTCATTTTTTTCACCCTTAGCAATACAAACCTCCACATTTTCAGATGTATTTGTCTTCTGCAAATGACTAAAACTGATTTTGCTATTTGGAAAAGTTATTTTTAATCTAGATTGACCCTTTCCCAAACAATCCTTGGTTTCTATAATGCTGGCAAAGACGGCTTTTGAAAACATTGTAGGAATAGGAAAAAATGCTGGTAACCAGCATTTTCTCCTTTTCCCACCATGTTTTCAACCTTTTCATAGGCAAAAATCATTATTTGTATTGCATTTAAATTCTCATCTGCAAAGGCTCTGAATTTGGACTTGCTCAAAATTTTGTCATTTGGGAAAGGGTTAAATGTTTACCAAACAACTGAATTTTAGACTGGTCCATATTGAAAGCATTTGCAGATGACACAATTACCATGACTCAAAAATTGAAATTTGTGCTGGGGGGATAGGAAAAATTGTGGGAAGAGGAGAAAATCGGTTTACTTCAAAAACCTTGTAACTACAGCTTGAAACAAGCTGTAGTTATAAGGTTTTTGAAGTAAACTGACAAAATGCTGGTTACCAGCATTTTCTCCTTTTCCCACAATGTTTTCTAAAGGCTTCTTTCTCAGGGCCGTCAAAAGTAGGGATTGTGTGGTAATGGGTTAACCCTTTCCCAAATGACAAATTTTAGACTGTCCCAAACTCAAAGTGTTTGCAGATGACAATTTTGAATTTGATGAAAATGGCAGAAAGTTTTCTGATAGGCTAGAAAACACTGTGGAAAAGGGAGAAATTGCTCGTTATGAGCAATTTCTCCTTTTCCCACAGTTTTTTCTAAAGACTTGTATTGCAGACACATAAATACCAGGGCTTGTTTGGGAAAGAGTTAATATTTTCTCTGTTGATTTTTGATCTGGAGTTGTTGGTAAAATTGTTTTTGTTCGACCCAAAGTTTATTATGTATTCAAAATGGTCCTTGTTATGTTGTTAAAATCCAATTATTATTTTTTTTAATCATTTTGTAAAATTATTTTTGTACATTTTGTATATATTAATCTATTATCTCTGTAAATATGTAATGTTTTGATTGTGATTTACTTGGAGAACAACATGAACATTTTGATTGGTTACCTTGTTATAATCATCCTTTTTACAATGTAATGTACCGTTGTCATTTTTTGCTCACTTGAGCACAAAGTACTTGAGGTAAGCTTTCGTGATTAAGCAGTGTCTGTCATCTATTGTGCATCATCTATCATGCTTTGTCCAGGCATCAACAAACATTGTTTGCACTCTAGAAGCTGCATTTTCATGTCAATACTTGTGAAAGTAGGGCAGAATGGCTGTTGTAAAATGATATCTCACAAAAGTATGAATTTGGGTAAGGTTGAGTCACACAGTAGGTCACAAGAATAAATCTCAGAAAAACCTTATGTGTAATCTACAGACCTTATTTTCAGTCTAATACCCGTGAAAGGTGATTGGAACATTTTTCTTCATGACATTTAACTCTTTACCAAACAATCCCGACTTTTAACGACCCTGAGGTAGAATCCTTTTGAAAACATTGTTGGAAAAGGAGAAAATGCTGGTAACCAGCATTCTCTCCTTTTCCAACAATGTTTTCTACCTTTCCCAAGACAAATTTCAATTTTTGAACCACATTTATCATGCCGTCTGCAAGTGCTTACATTTTGGACAAGTCTATGATTTTGTCATTTGGTAAAGAGTTAAGACAAGTTAAAAGTAGGTCATGTTGGGTCAAAAAGTTGACTGTAGGCTCCCAACACTGATCTGTTGTACATTTTCACAATGAGTATCTCTTCAACTTTATCAATGCTAGACGACCTTGATCAGGTGAGCCCTGTAGCGCCAATTTCCCTCTTATTTCTCGTATTCTATCAGTATTCCAGTCATTGATTTCTAGAGTCTTGGTCACTCTGAGCTAACAGACGAGTAACCGTTCGTATCTGTTTTACATTCGTTTCTTATCTGGTGAATCCACTAACTTGTCCAGTGAGGTCTAGTGATGTCCGTTTCGTCTGTTAAAAAGTTTTAAGCATGTTCAAAATTTCCAAACGGACACTGACATGCAAATCACAGATTTTGGATGCATCTGACTATTTATACCCTTTGCTTGTCATGTGATTGGTATGTTCCTTGTACGTTGGTGTTCAGTACTTTTCCGTTTATCGGCAGAACGTTTTGTCATGCCTTGCACTTTACGTTTTCTGGTACAAGTCGGTTACTCATACGGTGATATTCTTTAGTAGACCGTTTATTATCCAGTAAATATCCGGTAAACATGGATTTTTCCTGTTACATGTGCAATACTCGTGCGGGCACTGTGTGGCATCATCACTCCACAGACTGATGGCGTGAGCCTCGACCAGCAGAGGAGATTAATTTTGTTACCGGATAATCAAATTCTGCATGTTTTTGTCCGTTTTTCCTCCTTTACATGTCTGTGATCTGACCAAGCCTTAACCCATTACCAAACGACAAAATTTTCGTTTTGTCCAAATTGAAAGGAATTGCAGACGACAATATAAAAGTGACTGAAAATTTGAAATTTGTTTGTGAAGAGTAGAAAACATTGTGGGAAAAGGAGAAAATGCTGGTTACCAGCATTTTCTCCTTTTCCCACAATGTTTTCTAAAGGCTTCTTTCTCAGGGGAGTCAAAAGTAGGGATTGTGTCGTAATGGGTTAAGTCACATCACATTTGTTTATGTCACTTTTTATGCTTTAACTCTTTACGTAAAACACCATTTTCTCCTTTTCTTAAAAGGTTTTCAAAAGGCTTCTTTTTCAGAGCTGTGGAAACCCAGGATAGTTTGGCATAGAGTTATAGTAAATCTGTATTATGCAAAACAGATTTACAGTTGTCAAAATTGAAAGCATTTGCAACTGACATTAAATATGTCGGGAAAAAAAGGGTTTTGTTTTTGAAAAGGGTAGAAAACATTGCATGCACCCCCCCCCCCCCCCCTCCAAAAAAAAAATGCTGGTTGTAAGCAATTTTTAACTCAACTGCCCAAAGGCCAGCGGGCTTATGTCATGGCCCGGCATCCGTCTGTGCATTAACTTTCATTCCAACATCTTCTCTGAAACTACCCATCCAATTTTGATGAAACTTCACAGAAATGATCCTGCCATGATCCTCTTCAGAATTCCTTGAAAGAATTTGATTCCTTCAAGAACCCTGGTTGCCATGGCAACAAAACTGAAAAATTTTGAAAATCTTCTTGTCTGAAACCGTAAGGCCTAGGGCTACCAAATTTAGCATGTAGCTTTATCTAGTGGACCTCTACCAAGTGTCTTCAAATTATAGCCCTGGGGTCAAGATTGGCCCGGCCCCGGGGGTTCACAAGTGTTATATGGCCATATATAGGGAGAACTTAAAAATTCTTCATCTACTTAGCCATAGAGCCTAGGGCTACCAAATTTAGCATGTAGCTTCATCTAATGGACCTCTACAAAGTCTCTTCAATTTATAGCCCTGGGGTCGAAATTGGCCTGGCCCCAGGGGTTGGAAGTTTTACATGGGCTTATATAGGGAGAACTATAAAATTCTTCTTCTACCTAGCCATAGGGCCTACGACTACCAAATTTGGCATGTAGCTTTATCTGGTGGACCTTTACCAAGGGTGTCCAAATTATAGCCCCGGGGTCAAAATTGGCTCTGCCCCAGGGGTTACAAGTTTTACATGGGCTTATATAGGGAGAACTTTGAAATTCCTCTTCAGGCCATCAGGCCTAGGGCTACCAAATTTGGCATGTAGCTTTATGTAGTGGTTGTCTACCAAGGGTGTCCAAATTATAGCCCCAGGGTCAAAGTTGTCCCTGCCCGCAAGTTTTACATAGGTTTTTGTAGGGAAAACTTTCAAAAATCTCCTCGCACCTAGTCATAAGGCCTAGGGCTACCAAAGTTTGCATGTTGTAGCTTTTAGCTTTCTAGTTGATTTTTACCAAGGACACCCAAATTATAGCCCTGGGATCAAATTTGTCTCAGCCCTGGGGTCACAATTTGTATATTGGGCTTACGTAGGGAAACTTTGAGAATCTTCTCGTATGTAGCCATATGGCCTAGGGCTACTAAATTTTGCATGTTGTACCTTTATCTAGTGGGCCTCTACCAAGAAGACCCAAATTATAACCTTGGGGGTCAAGTTTGGCCCCACATGGGCTTTTATAGTGAAAACTTGATAAATTTTCTTGTGACTAACCATAAGACCTAGGGCTAACCTGTCTCATTGGTCTCAAGTTTTACAGGATCTTTTATTGAGCAAACTTTGAAAATCTTCTTGTTTATAACTACACATTCTAGACCTCTTTTATTTTGACATGAGGCTGTATCTTGTGGACCTCCACCAGGATTCAATTAATTGTAGCTTTGTTACCAAAAAAGGCATTTCCCTGGGGTCATAAGTTTCTCATAGGATTTTATAGAAGAAAATTTCATAATGTCCTCTAGTTAAAAACCAATTGGCCAAGTATTGTAATGTTTGACACGTAGTGTTTGACTTACTAGCCAGTGGAGCGATACAGGGCCATCATGGCCCTCTTGTTGTTCTTTCCAATGTTTTTTAGCTCACCTGAGCACCTGTGATCGTGCTATGTCCGTCGTCCGTCGTCACTTTTTACCTTGTGTATGCTCTAGAGGCCACATTTTCAGTCAGATACTCATGAAAATTGGTGAGGATGTCTGCCTCGATGAAATCTCGAACGAGTTGGAAAATGGGTCATGTCGGGTCAAAAACTAGGTCACTAGGTCAAATATTAGAAAAACCTTGTGTATGCCCTAGAGGCCACATTTTCAGTCGGATACTCATGAAAGTTGGTCAGGATGTTTGTCTGGATGATATCTCGAAGGAGTACGAAAATGGGTCATGTCGGGTCAAAAACTAGGTCACTAGGTCAAATTTTAGAAAAACCTTGTGTACGCTCTAGAGGCTACATTTTCAGTCGGATACTCATGAAAGTTGGTCAGGATGTTTGCCTGGATGATATCTCAGACGAGTTTGAAAATGCGTCATTTTGGGTCAAAAATTAGGTCACAAGGTCAAATCTTAGAAAAAACCTTGTGTATGCTCTAGAGGCCACATTTTCAGTCTGATACTCATGAAAGTTGGTCAGGATGTTTGCCTGGATGATATCTCGGACGAGCTTGAAAAAGGGGTCATGTCGGGTAAAAAACTATGTCACTAGGTCAATTCATAGAAAAGCCTTGTGTATGCCCAAGAGGCCACATTTTCAGTCCGATACTCATGAGAGTTGGTCAGGATGTTTGCCTGGATGATATCTTAAACGAGTTTGAAAATAGGTCATGTTGGGTCAAAAACTAGGTCACTAGGTCAAATCTTAGAAAAACCTTGTGTACGCTCTAGAGGCCAGACTTTAAGTTCAAAGCTCTTGAAAGTTGATCAGAATGTTTGTCGTGATGATATCTCGGACAAGTCCGAAAATGGTTCATGTAGGGTCAAAAACTAGGTCACTAGGTCAAATCTTAGAAAAACCTTGTGTGCACTCTAGAGGCCACATTTTCAGTCCGATACTCATGAAAGGTGTGCAGGATGTTTGCCTCGATGCAACTTAGGATAAGTTTCAAAATGGGTCATGCGAGGTCAAAAACTAGGTCACTAGGTCTAAAACCTTGTGTACGCTCTAGAGGCCATATTTTCAGTCGGATACTCATGAAAATTGGTCAGGATCTTTGCCTGGATGATATCTCTGACAAGATCGAAATTGGGTCATGTGGGGTCAAAAACTAGGTCACTAGGTCAAATTTTGGAAAAACCTTGTGTACGCTGTAGAGGCCACATTTTCAGTCCGATACTCATGAAAGTTGGTCAGGATGTTTGCCTGGATGATATCTCGGACAAGTTCAAAAATGGGTCACGTGGAGTCAAAAACTAGGTCACCAGGTCAAATGTTAGAAAACCTTTTGTAGGCTCTAGAGGCCACATTTTCAGTCCAAAACTCTTGTAAGTTGGTCAGAATGTTTGCCTTGATGATATATTAGATGAGTTTGAAAATGGATCATATCTCGGACAAGTTTGAAAATGGGTCATGTGGGGTTAAAAACTAGGTCACCAGGTCAAATCATAGAAAAACCTTTTATATGCTCTGGATGCCACATTTTCAGTCCAACACTCTTGAAAATTAGTCAGAATGTTTGCTTTTATAATATCTTGGATGAGTTTGAAAATGGGTCATGTTGGGTCAAAAACTGGGTCAATAGGTCAAATGTTATAAACACCTTTTGTATGCTCTGGAGGACACATTTTCAGTCTGATACTCCTAAAACTAGATTAACAGGTCAAATATTAGAAAAACCTTGTGTACACTCTAGAGGCTACATTTTCTGCCTGATACTCTTCAGACTTGGTCAGAATGTTTGTTTTGGTGATGTCTCAAAAGAGTTTGATAATGGGTAATTGTCGGGTCCAAAACTAGGTCACTTGGTGAAATCTTAGAAAAACCTTTAGTACGCTGTAGAGGCCACATTTTCAGTCCAATACTCATGAAACTTGGTGGGAATGTTTGTCTTATTGATATCTTAAAAGTGTTAGATGATGGGTAATGTCTGATAAAAAACAAGGTCACTGGAAAACTAGATGGTTCATGTTTGGTCAATAGACTCAGGTGAGCGATTTCAGGGCCATCATGGCCCTCTTGTTTCGAAAAGCTTCTGGCTCAGAAAACATATCGGGGTAAAGGTTACAGGATTTCTATTTTTCCTACAATGTTTTCAACCATTTCAAGGACAGAAGTTGTCCATTGACCTGCATTTAATTTGTTGTCAGCAAACAGAAAAACTTTACATTTGTCCACATTGAAACAATTTACAGACAATAGACTTAATTTGACTCAAAAAATGTTCTTTTGCAGATGAAAAAGTCATTGTGGAGAAAAAATGCTGGTTACCAGCATTACCTCCTCCTCCCATGATGCTTCTATAGTCTTAAGGGTCATTTAACCCTGTACCATACAATCGCGACTTTTAACATCCCTGTGAAAGAAGCCTTTTGAAAATATTGTGGGAAAAGAAGAAAATGCTGGTAACCAGCATTTTCTCCATTTCCCACGATGTTTTTTTCCCTTCTTAAAGGAAATTTCAATTGTTTAGTCACATTCATTTTGTCTTCTGCAAATCGATAGGTGAGTGCAACACTATTCTAAGTGCATGTACAATGTACAGGCACTTAGAATAGTGTTGCACTCACCTATTGAAATGCTTTCAATATGGACCAGTCTAAAAGTTTGTGATCTGAAATAGGGTTGAAACAACATTTTGGTAAAGGGAAACGGGAAAGTTGGGGTATGAGAATGTTATAAAACACTGAAAAAAAAAACAAATTTTGTTCTTGATTGGTTTGAAATACAGGGAAAAAGAATAATTTTTATTGATTCTTTTCTCAGTTTTTCAAAATTTTATTGTAAGGATGTATAGAGGATTTTTTTAACAATTTTGGGTAAATATAGACTTAAGTTATTGTTAAATACGCTGCATTAGAATTGTTAAGATACAAAATGGCATGGTTATTACTTGGTTTTTAATAGTTGCATTTTCAATCATACTACAGTTTTCCGGTTTCACTGTTTTTTTTTTTCTCTCACTTTTTTTTCTTGTTTATAATTATAAATATTGTGATAATATCTCTTTTTTTATATTTATGTGAACTGTGCTTATTAAACTTTTCAAACTAGAAACAAGTAATTCATTGCTTATTTTTTCCCCTTTTATACCAGTAACTCTATACTAAAATGACTGACTTTCGGACAAGACGGTCCTAGTGGGGTCCCGGGTTTTTAGCTCACCTGAGCACGAAGTGCTCATGGTGAGCTATTGTGATCGTGCTGTGTCCGTCGTGCGTCGTCAACTTTTTACCTTGTGTACGCTCTAGAGGCCATATTTTTGGTCTGATACTCATGAAAGTTGGTCAGGATGTTTTCCTCTATGAAATCATGGATGAGTTTGAAAATGGGTCATGTAGGGTCAAAAACTAGGTCACTAGGTCAAATCTTAGAAAAACCTTGTGTACGCTCTAGAGGCCACATTTTCAGTCGGATACTCATGAAAGTTGGTCAGGATGTTTATCTGAATGATATCTCGGACGAGTTCGAAAATGGGTCATGTGGGGTTAAAAACTACATTGAAGGTCACTAGGTCAATTTTAGAAAAACCCTGTGTACGCTCTAGAGGCAACATTTACAGTCGGATACTCATGAAACTTGGTCAAGATGTTTGCCTGGATGATATCTCGAAAGAGTTCGAAAATGGGTCAATCATCATGTCGAGTCAAAAACTAAGTCACTAAGTCAAATCATAGAAAAACCTTGTGTATGCTCTAGAGGCCACATTTTCAGTCCAAAACTCTTGGATGTTCTTCAGAATGTTTGTCTTGATGATATCTCGGACAAGTTTAAAAATGGGTCATGTTGGGTCCAAAACTAGGTCACTAGGTCAAATTTTAGAAAAACCTTGTGTACTCTCTAGAGGCCACATTTCAGTCCGATACTCATGAAAGTTGGTCAGGATGTTTGCCTGGATGATATCTTGGATGACTTTGAAAATGCTTCATGTCTGGTCAAAAACTAGGTCACTAGGTCAAATCTTAGGAAAACCTTATGTACTCTCTAGAGGCCACATTTTCAGTCCAAAACTCTTGAAAGTTGGTCAGAATGTTTGTCTTGATGATATCTCAGACAAGTCTGAAAGTGGTTCATGTCGGGTCAAAAAATAGGTCACTAGGTCAGATCTAAGAAAAACCTTGTGTACGCTCTAAAGGCCACATTTTCAGTTCGATATTCATGAAAGTTGGTCAGGATGTTTGCCTCGGTGAAACCTAGGATGAGATTGAAAATGGGTCATGCTAGGTCAAAAACTAGGTCACTAGGTAAAATCTTAGAAAAACCTTGTGTAAGCTCTAAAGGCCACATTTTCAGTTGGATACTCATGAAAATTGGTCAGAATGTTTGCCTGGATGATATCGCGGACAAGATAGAAAATGGGTCATGTCGGGTCAAAAACTAGGTCACTAGGTCAAATCTTAGAAAAACCTTGTGTACGCTCTAGAGGCCACATTTTCAGTCCAAAACTCTTGAAAATTGGTCAGAATGTTTGTCTTGATGATATCTCGGACAAGTTCGAAAATGGGTCATGTTGGGGTCAAAAACTAGGTCACTAGGTCAAATCTTAGAAAAACTGGGTCAATAGGTCAAATGTTATAAACACCTTTTGTATGCTCTTGAAGACACATTTTCAGTCTGATACTCCTAAAACTTGTTCATAATATTTGTCCCGGTGATACCTTGAAAGAGTTTGAAAATGAGTCATGTGGAGACAAAAACTAGGTCAATGGGTCAAATATTAGAAAAACCTTGTGTACACCCTAGAGGCTACATTTTCTGCCTGATACTGTTCAGACCTGGTCAGAATGTTTGTTTTGGTGATGTCTCAAAAGAGTTTGATAATGGGTAATTGTCGGGTCCAAAACTAGGTCACTTGGTGAAATCTTAGAAAAACCTTTTGTACGCTGTAGAGGCCACATTTTCAGTCCAATACTCATGAAACTTGGTCAGAATGTTTGTCTTATTGATATCTCAGACGTGTTTGATGATGGGTGATGTTTGATAAAAAAAACTAGGTCACTGGGAAACTAGATGGTTCATGTTTGGTCAATAGACTCAGGTGAGCAATTTCAGGGCCATCATGGCCCTCGTTTTTTACTGTATAGAATAGGACCTCGGCCTTTCTCTATGGTATGTCCTAGAAGGTGACTAAAATTAGAAATGAACGGCTGCTTTCCTTGTAATTCATAGGATTGCAGCAGGCTGGATAGTTCTTGCTCCAAATCCATATTTTTTTCTCGATGTAAATAGGATTTGGAATGGGAATCAATATTGGCCTGTGGGACCCCGTGAGGTTTAATCGTGGGTATAAGAATAAACCAATGCAGTCACGCAATCGTCACATCTGCCATTTCATCTGGCGGAACAAACATGACAGCATGCATGCCGTAAAAGGCAACAAAAGGGACATCATTTTGTGTTTCGTCCATTCCTCAATTATCATGTTTGTCTTATGTTGTTGCACATGTATGTTATTTTCACCTTGCATTATTGTTAGTAAGTGCGCCCAATATGACCTAAGTTGTCGATGGGCCTTAAAGCGCTATTCATTCATTCATTCATTCTTTTATAGCAGTACATGTAACTCTTTACCAAAATGACTGACTTTCGGACAAAACGGAGGTTAAAGCAATTATCTTGCATAGAGTAAACAAGAGGGCCATCATGGCCCTGAAGTCGCTCACCTGACCTGTTTGACCAAACATGATCCATTTTAACTCTTTACCACATGAGAAAATTTTAGACTGGTCCAAAATGAAAACGTTTGCAGATGACAAAATAAAGGTGACTGAAAACTGAAAAAATTGGTTTAGGAAGGGTAGAAAACACTGTGGGAAAAGGAGAAAATGCTGGTTACCAGCATTTTCTCCTTTTCCCACGGTGTTTTCAAAAGGCGTCTTTCTCAGGGTGATTAAAAAGTCTCAGTCTTTCAAAAGGCGTCTTTCTCAGGGTGATTAAAAGTCAGGATTGTGTGGTGAAAAGTTAAATCTCTTTCAAGATAATATGACAAAAACATTCTAACAAGCTTTCATAATTATTGGACTGAAAGTTTGACCTCTTGGTTGTACACAGGTTTTTTGTAGGCTCTTCAAAAATGTTATTAAGACAAACATTGTGACTAAGTTTCATCAGTGTTTAACATAAATTGTGGCCTTTAGATTGTACCGAAGGTTTTTCAAAGGTCTGACCAACTAACCTAGTTATTGATCTGACGTAACCCATTTTCAAACTCACACAAGCTATAATCAAGAAAAACATTCTGACCAACTTTCATGAGTAGAGGACTAAAAATGACCTCTAGAATGTTAACAAATTTCTTCACAGATTGGTCCCATTGACCTAGTCTTTGACATGATGTGACCCATTTTCAAATTCTTTGGAGATGACATTAAGACAAGTATTTTGACAAACTTTCATAAGTATTTGCCCAAAAATGTGGCCTTTAGAGGGTACACAAGGTTTTCGTAGGATTTGACTTTGTGACCTAGTTTTTGACCCAATGTGACCTATTTTTAAGCTCATAGAGACAATATCAAATGAAAAATTCTGACCATCTTTGAAAGAGTATTGAACTGAAAATGTGGCCTCTGGACTGTAAACAAGGTTTTCCTACGATATGACCTAGTTCTTAACCTGACTTGACACACTTTTGAGCTCATCATAGATATCATCAAGACAAACATTCTCACCATTTTTCAAGAGTAATGGACTGAAAATGTGACCTGTAGAACGTACACAAGGTTTTTGTAAGATTTGACCTAATGACCTACTTTCTGACCAAACATGACCCATTCACAAACTGAACCGAAATATCATCAAGACAAATATTCTCACCAACTTTCAAGACTAGTGGACTGAAAACGTGGCCTCTGATGGGTACACAAGGTAAAGTTGATGCTAGACACTGGACAGAGCAGAGCACTATCACAAAAGCTGACCTTGAGCACTTCATCCTCAGGTGAGCTAAACCATTGTGAGAAAAGGAGAAAGCAATGGTGATCAGCATTTTTAGCTCACCTGAGCATGAAGTGCTCGTGGTGAGCTTTAGTCATCGCCCAATATTCGTCGTGTATCGTCCGTCGTCCATAATTTTTTTAAACATCTTTTCCTAAACCACTGGGCCAATCTTAATGAAACATGACAGGGATGTTCCTTGGGTAAAGCTCTACCAAAGTTGTTCAAGACATTGAATTCCAGCTATAACTCTGGTTGCCATGGCAGCCGAAAGGAAAAAAAATAGCAAAACCTTTGAAAATCTTCTCTGAAACTAGAGGGCGTATAGCTTTGACATTTGGTATGTAGCATCTCCTAGTAGACCTCTACCAAGATTGTTCATATGATGCCCCTGGGGTCAAAACTGGCCCTGTCCCGGGGGTCACAAGTTTGAAACATTGGAAAAAAGAAGGAAGACTTTAAAAATCTTCTCTGAAACTAGATGGTGCAGAGCTTTGATATTTGCTATGTAGCATCTCCTAGTGGACCTCTACCAAGATTGTTCATATGATGCCTCTGGGGTCAAAACTTGCCCCGCCCCGGGAGTCACAAGTTTGAAACATCGGAACAAAGAAGGAAAACTTTAAAAATTTTTTTCTCTAAAACTAGGAGATGCAGATCGTTGATATTTGGTATGTAGCATCTCTTAGCTGACCTCTACCAAGATTCTTCATTTGATGCCCCCGGGGTCAAAACTGGCCCAGCCCCGGGGGTCACAAGTTTGAAACGTAGAAACAAAGAAGGATCATTTAAAATTCTTTTTCTCTGAAACTAGAAGATGCCGAGCTTCGATATTTGGTATATAGCATCTCCTATTGGACCTCTACCAAGATTGTTCATATGATGCCCCTGGGGTCAAAACTAGCCCTGCTCTTGGGGTCACAAGTTTGAAACGGGAACAAAGAAGGAAAACTTTAAAAAACTTCTCTAAAACTAGAAGGTGCAGAGCTTTGATATTTGATATATAGCACCCCTGGTGGACCTCTACCAAGATTGTTCATATGATGTCCCTGGGGTCAAAACTGGCCCCGCCCCGGGGGTCACAAGTTTGAAACATAGGAACAAAGAAGGAAAACTTTAAAAGTCTCCTTCTCTGGAACAAGAAGGAGTAGAGCTTTGATATTTGGTATGTAGCATCTTCTAGTTGACCTCTATAAAGTTTGGTCAAATAACGTCTCTGGGGCCATACTGGCCCAGCCCCGGGGATCACAAGTTCGAAACATAAGAACAAAGACGGAACACTTTAAAAAAAAATTCTCTGAAACTGGAAGTCGTAGACCTTTGATACTTCATATGTAGCATCTTCTAGTGGACCTCTACCAAACACGATATGATGATCCTGGAGTCCAAACTGGCCCTGCCCTGGTGGTCACAAGTTTGAACATGGGAACAAAGAAGGAAAACTTTGAAATTCCTCTGTTCTGAAAGAAGATGGAAACTTCGGATGTGTGTTCCTTATGATAGTCCCTTTTGATTTTGAGGTCAATCGGTCAAAGGTCAAGGTGACAGTGACCATCAACATGTTAATATATAAACCACACCTTGTCCGGATGATAACTAGACACAAAATTGACTAAGGTTGGCCAAATTTTGCATCTTGGGATGTAGACGATCCCTATTGATTTTGAGGTCAATCAGTCAAAGTTCAAGGTCACAGTGATCGTCAGTATGCTGATATATAGACAAACCTTCTCCGAATCATTACTAGACACAGAAATGACCTAGGTTCTTCAGATTTGGTAAAGACATGCGTCTTGGAGTATAGATGACTCCTATTGATTTTGAGGTCAATCGATCTAATGTCAAGGTCACAGTGACCGTCAACATGATAATATATGGACTTAACCTTGTCTGGATGATAACTAGACACACATTTGACGTAGGTTCGTCACATTTGGCACAGACATTTATCTTGGAGTGTACATGATCCCTATCAATTTTTAAGTCAATCGGTCAAATGTCAAGGTCACATTGACGGTCAACATGCTGATATATAGACCAAACCTTTTCCAAATGATAACTAAACACAGAATTGACATAGGTTCTTCAAATTCCGTAAAGATATTTATCTTGGAGTGTAAATGATCTTTATTGATTTTGAGATTAATCCATCAAAGGTCAAGGTCAGAGTGACCATCAACATGGTGATATAGAGACCAAACTTGTCTGGATGATAACTAGACACACAATTACCCTAACTTCGTCAAATTTGACACAGACATTTGTCTCGGAGTGCAGATGATCCCTATTGGTCAAGGTCGCAGTGGTCTTCAATTAACTCTTTACCAAACGACAAAATGTTAGACTAGTCCAAATTGAAAGCATTTGCAGACAACATAAAAAATGTGAGCCTGAATTTGAATTTTACTTTGGGAAGGGTAGAAAACATTGTGGGAAAAGGAGAAAATGCTGGTTACCAGCATTTTCTCCTTTTCCCTCAATGTTTTTAAAAGGCTACTTTTTCAGGGTTGTCCAAAGTCGGGATTGTGTGGTAATGGTTTAAATGATCCATAGACCAAGCTTTGTCCAGATGATAAGTTTGATAACTACACACAGAATTGAACTAGGTCCTGCAAATTATGTACATCATTATACTTCTTGGAATGTAAATGATCCCTATTGATTTTAGGGTTAATCCGTGAAAGGTGAAGGTCACAGTGACCACCAGATGATTCAGAGCCCATGCTGCTGTTCGCCAGTTGAGCCATTTGCTAAAAACAATTAAATTGTCTCAAAAATCATCATATGTAGCTCAACATTTTACTTACATATTATTGGGGACGTAGTAAGCATCAAAGTCGACTGGGAAAAAGCGGAAGCCGAACGTATCTTTTGATATCAGTTAATGAACTCCGCCCCTTCCTGTATCAATGAGGCAGTAAGGAAGCATGCCTGTTTTACAAACAGACATCTTGTTACTCTTACCTCATGTTCTTCATATTCTACAAAAAGTTCGGACATTTGAACCAGATTCATTTTGTTGTCTACATTGTACTAGTGATTTTTAACAAGTCTGAAATATTTTTGTTTTGTAAATTATGAAGTATTTAAAGTTGCTCTCTTTCTCCCTCTCTGAGGCTGAACTGCTGTCAGGATATAACTGAAATAATGTTGAAATGGCATTCAACACTAATCTAGCTTTCCTCCACACACCGACCCATCCATCCATCTTGAAATTGTTCCCTGTTTTTCAAAATTTCATTGCTTTCGATTTCGCTCTTGACAATTTTTTCATTTAAAAAAGAAAAGGAATAATTGATTTAAAATGCACTAAAAGATTAATGGTGTAAGGGAGAAAACTCGTACTTATTTCTGTTCCCAATAGTTAAGACTGCCTAAACCCGAAGACGGAAAAAAATGATATACAAAGTCTGTAAAGATGATCGACATAAAAAGGACTTCTGTTGATTTATTGTGGAATGATCTATATATATTATGACAGTTTTATAAATATCTACAGCTCTGAAAAAATCATGATGTCGGCAAAGGAATCAAAGCGTTGAGAACGCTGAACTTTTATTTTGTCGTCTGCAATTGCTTTAGATTTGGACAAGCTTGAAATATTGTCCTTTGGTAAAGAGTTAAGAAACCATTGGGGTGAAATAAGTAATTTCTTAGGGCATGCAATTAGTGGTCTTTTTCCATTGTACAGCAGTTAGAGTCCTGCCGCAATGACTATCATTAATCCCCTAGGAAAAAAATCGTCGAGCCTGGGACACAAACTATAAGGACTCCAGATGGCTGAATACGGGCCCAGTTCCATGTATGTATTAGGGCCGTAGGAACATGGGGGCGGGGGGGGGGGGGGGGGCGGGCCGCCCCCCCCCCTCCCAATAATTTGACAATTTGATCACCAAAAAAAATGACTGTGTCAGTGTTCGACTGAATATTGCTAGAAAATCGTCATATATAAAGAGGATGATAGAAAATTTCAAACAAATTAAAATAGTTCTAAACAAATGGCGGCGAGCCAAGGAATTTTTCATCTACTTTTGTCATCTGATAGACACCTAACAATTTCTGAGGTCACATTTCGTTCAGTGTGATTTTCTGCTTTATTTTTTCTCCAAATCACATAATTCACTACATTGTTGGACAAATTTCCTTCTATTTCGGTCCACAGTATTAGTAGGTGGATTATTTCTCACTGCATAACCAAACGCAATATACGTATATGAAATTGGGACGACAAGCCGATTCTGAAAAATTTGGCCCCCTCCCCTTCCCTCCCCCCCCCCCCCCCCCCCCCCCCAATCCAAAGTTGCTTCCTACGGGCCTGTGTATTACGACTGTGCTGCTGTTTACCCCATTTTCTTCTCCTTCAGTATTTTCAAAAGGCTTCTCCTCTAGGGTCGTTGAAACCCTGGATTGTGTGGTATAGGGTTACAGTGCAAGAACAATGGAATAAAATTGAGTATTGCTTCGTTTAAAGAAAGTTAATGCATTTCAAAAAATCTCGACTCATGTCTGCCTGCCCGGTTCGCGCAGGCTGGCATAGCCGAAACTTTTCGCTATCTTTAAATTTTATGCCTACCAAAGTACAGAATGTCAATGATGTTTTATACTACATGTATCTGATATGCTTTCAAATGATAAAATAGAGGAAATATTATTTAACGGTTCAGATTATACGCCTTATTGCCAAAATGTGCACTACTTCCTGTCGAATAGAAAACTGAAAAATATATTTCTCTTCTAGAACTATGTCATGTAATAGAAACAGAAGAGAATAATGTAGAACAAGATCTGACTGCACAAGCTGATCAGATAAACACTTTCTGTCTACTGTACACGACAATGGGACCTGTACCGTTAAAAGACGCATTCAACCCCCCCCCCCCCCCCCCCCCATTTTACAAACAACACACCAAATTTGCAGACTTTCCACGTGCTTAATTTACATGTTTTGTATTTCGTGTGTTAGTCACTTTAGGTGTTTTATGATTGTTTACGAGACAGTTTGTCAGTTTGTTTAAATGTGTTGGATTTTCTTTAATAAATGGATAAATTCTGGGAAATAAATAGCATCGAGGTTGGTGAATGTTTTGTTTTTCCTTTTAATGTCATTTTTAATCGTGAGGTGTGAGTCGTACGATTAGAGACCACAAATTTTGAAAACCCATCTGCTGACGGCTAACTGATCTAACTGCAACTTCTGACAGCTTCTACTTATAGTCTCATAACACTAATACTAGCTGTTGTGACTTTATTACATTGAACTTTTAACCATGATAACAATTTATGAATCATAGTGCTGTCAGCACTGTAATCGGTCGCCACTGAATTACTACAATGATTTGAAATCACAAATCAAATGGCAGTTGTCAGTACTTTGTATGGGATAGAAATCCTATACCTTGTAACAGAGGCCCCTTTTTAAACTGTCCTACACAAATTAGTAGTTTAATGAAATGCAACAGATATACGTTTGCCGTTTAACAGCATTAAACCGTTTTTAAATATATGTGACAATTCTGATTAGTAGTACCAATCATCAAGCTTGAGATATCACTCATCCTGAATAACAGTATCTACTAACCTTTTAAAAAAAAGTTTAATGGTATACCAATATTCTTTTCTGTAGCTTTTGCAACTTTGACAACTGTAGGGTAATACATTGTCGGATATTATCAGTAATATACATACCTTAAAAAACTCTCATTTTCCTCACAGCGTTTTTTTCATCATTTGAAAGAATTTTAACATTTTTTCATTTCACGAGTAGAGTTGAAGAGAGCATTTTAACAGATGAAAAAAGTGAAAGTGCAAAACAAATAAGCTCACTTAACTTTATATTCTCCATGTCTGAATCAGCTGATCAGGAAAAAAGGCTTTTACGGAAAGCCCAGATTCAGACCAGAGAGCATAGAACATGAAATCAGATCTTGGTTTGTTAGGCCAGTTTTCTAAAATATTCTAATCAAAACAGCAGTGGTCCTGTAATAGTTAAGCTACGTTACCACGATTCACATATCTATACTATTCACCATTTGATAGGGATCACTTACATATTTCAGTATGGGTGTATATGTTGCAGCAGTTTTGCAGAAACTGTTTACAACAATATAGAATTCAAGAATTGTCTAAGTTGAAAGCATTTAATGACTAAAAACCAAATGCAACATACAAAGTGCTGTCTGTTATAGGGTAGAAAACATTGTTGGAAAAGGAGAAAATGCTGGTATCCAGCATTTTCTCCTTTTCCAACAATGTTTTCCAATGGCTTCTTTCTCTGTGTCTGTAACAGTCGGCATTATGAGGTAAAGGGTTAAAGATCCATTTCCACTGGTGATTTTATTAATCAGTGTGGCAGTGTAACATATTATAAAACCATACATGATACATGCCACATATAGAACTAGAGTGAATCTAATATGGTGATCCCTAGCAAATGTTGAGTAGTATAGTTCATTAGTTCAGTACTTTCAGTGTAAAACTCAGACGTTTGTCTCATTAGCTACTCCATATTAGTTGATTCTCATCCTCCATATTTCAGATTATGAGCCCAAGGTTCATTGTAGTGATGCTCTTGCTCAATACAATGACTCAAATACAATGAACTGTGTTGTCTAAAATAAGTAAAGTCGCTTTTGAAGATAATGAAAGATCAATATCAGACTGCCCTTTGAATGCAATGCAGATCAACAAATGTACTTATATACCTAAGATCTTAATTATCTCTTTATGCAGGATATATCTAAAAAAAGCCCGACCATGAAATTGCAATGTTTGGATATAGTTTTTTTCCTGAATATAAATGGGCATAACTAGGTGCTTTAACTCATTACCACACAATCCCTACTTTTGACGCCCCTGAGAAAGCAGCCTTTTGAAAACACTGTGGGAAAAGGAGAAAATGCTGGTAACCAGCATTTTCTCCTTTTTCCACAGTGTTTTCTACCCTTCCCAGAACAGATTTCAATTTTTCAGTCGCCTTTAAAGACAAATTTATAAGATACTTGTTCAAGTATGCATAATCAAGTATTATAATTTTTGGTCCAGGATAAAGTGTATCTTGTGTGGGTAGGTCTAAACAATTAACCCTTTACCACGCAATCCCAAATTATTTAAAGGACCTTGATACAGAAGGCTTAAAATGGGTGGATGGAAAAATTGCTAGTCGGACCAGCATTTTGCCCTTTTACCACGACGTTTTCGACCTAACGAGGACAAATTCGTCGTTTGTGCCACCTGTAGTTTGTCGTCTGAAAATTCTTCAGCTTGGACCAGCCTAAAAATGTGCATCATTTTTTAACCTTTTGTTGTTGTTGATGTGTTTTTTTATTTTTCGTCATCATCATCATCATCATCATCCTCATCATCATGCATTGTTGTTGTTGTTTCGACAATTCTTTCTTTTTTTTCATCATCGTCACAATTATCATAAACCATCTATATTTTTTTTCATATACTGGAGGTTTAACACTTTACCAAACAATCCCTACTTTATACGACTCTGGGAAAGAAGCTTTTTCAAAAACATTGAAGGAAAACCAGCATTTTTCTCTTTATCCTTTAATCTTTTCTACCATATCAAAGTCATTTTCTGTCATTTAACTCTTTACCAAACAACAAAATTTTAGACTGGTTTAAATTAAAAAGAATTTGCAGGAGACATATTAGCCCTTTACCCCATAGGGCATTTCTGTGGTATCCCTAATTGACCTTAAATAACAGCAAGGATGAATCTGTTTCTTAAGGGTATATGACACCTTTTGTTAGCATAGAAAACATTGTGACAAAAGGTGAAATTGCTTTTCACGAGCAATTTCACCTAACCCGATAGGGAGATGTCCTTACCCAAAACATAACATTGGAATAGCTATATTTTGGTTTTAACCCTTTACCACACAATCCCAACTTTTAACACTTCTGTGAAAGAAGCCTTTTGAAAACATTGTGGGGAAAAGGAGAAAATGCTGGTAACCAGCTTTTTCTCCTTTTTCCCACATTGTTTTCTTTCCTTTCAAAAAACAAATTTCAGTTCTTTAGTCACATTTATTTTGTCGTCTGCAAATGCTTTCAATTTGGACCAGTCTAAAATTTTGTCATTTGGTAAAGGGTTAATCATCGAATTGAAAACTTCATTATAGTTATTCACCCTGATAAGGGTTAACCCTTTCCCAAACGACAAACTTTTGGACTAGACCAAATTGAAAGCATTTGCAGACGACAATTCAACTCTTGCTGAAAAGGTGATTTCTGTCTATGATAGGGTAGAAAACATTGCGGGAAAAGGAGAAAATGCTGGTTACCAGCATTTTCTCCTTTTCCCACAATGTTTTCAAAAGGCTACTATTCAAGACCCGTAAAAACCAGGGACTGTTTGGGAAAGGGTTTATCGGTGCTACTTGTCTGTGGAGGTGTAGAAAACTGTGTAGGAAAAGGAGAAAATGTTGGTTGATTTTTCTCTTTTTCCCCACAAAGTGTTCAAAAGCCTTCTCCCGCAGGGTCTTGAAAACCGTGGATTGTATGGTAAAGGGTTAAATTATTTAAATTGTCGTCTGCAGTTGCTGTCAGTTTGGACAAGCCTATATTTTTGTCGGTTGATAAAAATGTAACCGGCGAAATAACCTAAATGAAACTTTGTTCAAGTCGATAGTATTTTATTTACATCTTTACCATACGACAAAATTGTAGACCAGTCCAAATTGAAAGCATTTGCAGACAACAACCTAAGTATGGTTCAAAAATTGAAATCTGTCTTGTGAAGGGTAGAAAACATTGTCGGAAAAGGAGAAAATGCTGTTACCAGCATTTTCTCCTTTTCCTACAATGTTTTCAAAAGGCTTCTTTCTCAGGGTTGTTAAAAGTCGGGATTGTGTGGTAAAGAGTTAAATCCGAATAATGTTATTTGAAACTTTGTTTTTTTGTTTTTGGGTGAAAAATATTTCATGATCGGGCTATGTAGGCCCAGGCTGATCTTGATCTACGCTGTCCACAAAAGGTCAGTGAGTCGCGCTTAGTGTATGTTTGCTTCCACATGTAGTTTTTGTATTATGGGCCGGTGGCCTTATTACTTATAATAAAAATCATTGTCATTGTCATTGTCATTGCTTAGAATCTTAGGAGTTAATGGATTTTTGGCATGTTGCTTTCAACTGTGTACAACAATATTCGGTTCGATCGGGTAGCCAAGTGACTAGCGTATCTGACTCGTGACCTGGTGGTTGCGAGTTCGACACCCAATTGATGCAAACTTTCTGTCCGCTGATTTTCGGCCTCACACATATGATGCATATGAGAGAAATAGTCGGTGACTTCGATTGACACTCGTGCCATTACTGGTGTGAGAAAACCAGTTAACACTTGACCGTGATAAATACTGTTTAATTTTGCGCCTGGACCCCAACTGAACAGCTCCTTTTGTCACAATCTTTTCATATTTCTCATGGTATCATCACCATTAGTATCTTAACCCATTACAACACAATCCCTACTTTTGACGACCCTGAGAGAAAACATTGTGGTAAAAGGAGAAAATGCTGGTTACCAGCATTTTCTCCTTTTCCTACAATGTTTTCTGCCCTTCTCAAAACAAATTTCTAATTTTCAGTCAGTTTTAATTTGTCGTCTGCAAATGCTTTCGATTTGGACAAGCCTAAAATATTGTCGTTTGGTAATGAATTAAAGTAATATTTTTAAAGTTATCAGATGCATACATGTTTGACCGTGGAGGTACAGCGTTTTGCAATTTCAGTGGAAGCGAACTCTTTATATCTAGGACAACAAAATTATGAATCGTCAATATTTGCAGACAAAAATTTGAAGAAAACATTGTGACAGTTTGAGAAAGTATTGGTTAAAAGCATTTTTACCCTTGTCCACATTGTTTTCAAAAGTGTCTTTACAGTTTTTATGCGGGTCAGTTTGGTAGCTTTGATTGAAGAACTTAACTCACGTGGTATTTATAATGAGACTTCCGGTAAAACTTTTTTTTTTTTCAATGTTTTCACAAGACATTGTATTCAAATATTATCTACAAGCTATACTTAGTAGGCTCCAAAGTGGTCAAATGCTAGTGGAAGTCGACTTGGAACTCGGCGACCTGAGATCGATACCTCCCATCTCCAGAAAAAAAATGCACACAGAGAGTGGGGGGAAAAAAGAGAAAGACACTTGGATAGAGAAACAACAGCTGGATAGAAAACGGGAAAGAAAGACACTTGGGTAGGCGATGGGGGGACCCAGGGAAATTACCTTTTACTACTCAGTGTATTGGACATTATCGACTTTATTAAAGAGGTGTATAATAAAAGATGATTTTTTTTCAGTTTTTCTTGTAATTTCAAATAGAACTTTTCTCTATACAGAGATCAAGTTTTAAGAAGGAACACAAGTATGAAGTGAAAAAGTTTTAATATTCAAAATGACATTCTGATAGATCTACATATAAAACATACTATCAAAAGATCAAATTTAACTAGCTGAACTAAAGAGAAGGCTTTATAAAACAATGTAGGAATAGGAGAAAATACTGGTTGCTAAAATAAAATCTTTTTCCCAGAGTGTTTTCTACCTTTTTAACTCTTTACCACACAATCTCGACTTTGATTCTGAGAAAGAAGCCTTTTCAAAACATTGTGGGAAAAAGGAGAAAATGCTGGTCGCCAGCATTTTCTCCTTTTCCCACAATGTTTTCTACCCTTCCCAAATCAAATTTCAAATTTTCGGTCACATTTATTTTGTCGTCTGCAAATGCTTTCAACTTGGACCAGTCTACAATTTTTTCATGAGGTAATGAGTTAAAACACATTAACATTGTATGAAACATTTAACTCCTTCACTAATTAACCCTCTACCAAACAACTCCTAGTTTTTACAACCCAGAGGAAAAAGTCTTCTGAAAACATTGCAGGAAAAGGAGAAAATGCTGGTAACCAGCATTTTCTCCTTTTTTCACAATGTTTTCTACCCTTCCCAAACCAAATTTCAATTTTTCAATCATGTATATTAATTTTTTATTAGTTCGTCTATATATGCTTTCAATTTAGACAAGTCTAAAATTTTGTCGTTAAGTAAAAAGTGTTGATAAATAAATTGCACTTTCTCAAAGGCTAAAGATAATTCCTCTACAAGATCAAAAGACAGTTTGGTTGTAATCAAAAATGTAGAAGTGGACAGTGGGGATCAGAGATCAGACTGCATGCTCTGTGAAGTCTAATCTTAACTCTTCACCAAACAACAAAATTTTAGACTGATCCAAATTGAAACCAATTGCAGACGACAAAATAAAAGGAACTCAAAAAGTGAAGTTTGTTTCCAGTAGGGTAGAAAACATTGTGAGAAAAGGAGAAAATGCTGGTAACCAGCATTTTCTCCTTTTTCCACAATGTTTTCAAAAGGCTCCTGTCCAAGGGTCATAAAAACCTGGGATTGTTTGGTAAAGGGTTAATCTACACTGTCCACAAAAGCTTCTGATTTCACTTAACAATGGAAAGAGTTAACCCATTACCACACAATCCCTACTTTTGACACTCCTGAGAAAGAAGCATTTAGAAAACATTGTGGGAAAAGGAGAAAATGCTGGTAACCTTTTCCCACAATGTTTTCTACCCTTCACAAAACAAATTTCAAATTTTCAGTTGCTATTATTTTGTCATCTGCAAATGCTTTCAATTTGCACCAGTCTAAAATATTGTCGTTTGGTAATGAGTTAATTTGTCTTCAAAATGATTAACTATTCAACGCACAATCCCGAGTTTTAACGACCCTGAGGAAGAGGCCTTTTGAAAACATTGTAGGAAAAGGAGAAAATGCTGGTAACCAGCATTTTCTCCTTTTCTCACAATGTTTTCAACCCTGCTGGAAATAAATTTCAATTTTAAGTTGGGTTTTTTTTTTTGTCGTCTGCGAGTGCTTTCAATTTGGACCAGTCTACAATTTTGTCGTTTGGTAAAGAGTTAACTCAGCCTCTGTACAAACGACAACATTCGACCAAACTGAAATCATTTGCAGATGACCAAATCATTGTAGCTCAAAGGGTGACTGCTCTCTTTGATACGGTAGAAAACAATGTGAGAAAAGGAAAAAATGTCAGTTACCAGTATTTTCTCTTTTTCCCAAAATGTTCTCAAAAGCTATAATCTCTTTCAGGGTCGTGTAAACATCTCGTGAACACCATCAGTACATGGCTGTGCCAATAGTGAAAATATTACCGATGGTGTTCACTCAATGAAATAAATTTCGATCTTTCACCGAAAAAAACAATATTCTATTTATTTCATGCTTTTAACCCTTTCTGGGAGGAGCTTTATCAAAATCCAATACAGTTCTTTTTCGTTATTCCTCGTGGCGTACCCCTCCCGCATAGCAACGCATTACAATATTACGTCAAGCACAAGAAATGTAAGGTAAATGATGTCATAATTCCATCTGGTTGTGAGCACAAGAACATGAAAATCGGTACTTTCACTGGTCGCACCCGTGTAATATCGAAAAATATTTTCACTGCTATTTCTCGATATCCTACTGGAAAGCATGAAATAAATTACTAACACATTACTAATAAACCTACTAACATTGAATTGTAAGGTATGATGGGAGATGGCCATGACTCCTATCAGACCAGTTGACATGGCAAATAAAAATCTAAAAAAAAAAAATCAGTTTTGTCCAAATTCAAAGACAACAAAAGTAAATTTAGCCACTACACAGTGGAAGCTGTCTTACAAGGAGCTGAAAATATTCTGAAAAAGAAGAAAATGTCGGTAACCAGCATTTTCACTACTTTTTACAACCCTTTCAAGGGCCAGATACATCTTGCTTAATTAACCCTTTACCACACAATGATGACTTTTGACGACCTGTGATAGAAGCCTTTTGAAAACATTATGGGAAAAGGAGAAAATGCTGGTAACCAGCATTTTCTCCTTTCCCACAATGTTTTCTACCCTTCCAAAATCAAATTTTAATTTTTCAGTCACATTTATTTTGTCGTCTGCAAATGCTTTCAAATTGGACCACTCTATAAATTTGTTGTTTGGTAAAGAGTTAAAAAATAACATCACAATGGTTGGTTTGATTAACCTTTTACCACACAATGCCAACTTTTGACGCTCATGGAGAAGCCTTTTGAAAACATTGTGAGAAAAGAAGACAAGAGGACCATGATGGTCCTATATCGCTCACCTGAGTACTAAGCTGTAAAATCAAACTTGTGACCCCTGGGCAGGGCCAATTTTGACCCCAGGGGCATCCTAAGAAAAAAAAAACTTGCTAGAGGTACACTAGGAGATGAAACTTAAAAAATATCAAAGCTCTATACCTTCTAGTTTCAGAGAAGTAGAATTTTAAAGTTTTCCTTCTTTGTTCATATGTTTCGAACTTGTGAACCCTGGGCAGGGCAAGTTTAGACCCCAGGGGCATCGTATGAAGAAACTTTGTAGAAGTCCACTAAAAGATGCTACATACCAAATATCAAAGCTCTACGCCTTCTAGTTTCAGAGAAGAATAATATTGACATTTTCCTTCTTTGTTCCTATGTTTTGAACTTGTGACCCATGGGGCAGGGCAAGTTTTGACCCCAGGGACATCATATGAACAGACATTGTAGAAGTCCACTAGGAGATCCTATTTACCAAATATAAAAGCTCTACATAATCTAGTTTCAGACAAGAAAAATTTTCAATTTTTCCTTCTTTATTTCTATGTATTAAACTTGTGACCCCCAGGGTGGGGCCAGTTTTGACCCCAGGGACATCATATGAACAATCTTGGTAGAGGTCCACTAGGAGATGCTACATACCAAATATCAAAGCCCTGCACCTTCTAATTTCAGAGAAGAAGAATTTTAAAGTTTTCCTTCTTTGTTCCTATATTTCAAAATTGTGACCCCCGGGGTGGGGCCATTTGTGACCCCAGGGACATCATATGAACAATCTTGGTAGAGGTCCACTAGGACATGCTACATACCAAATATCAAAGCTCTACATATTCTAGTTTCAGAGAAGAAGAATTTCAAAGTTTTCCTTCTGTGTTCCTATGTTTCAAAATTGTGACCCCCGGGACGGGGCCAGTTTTGACCCCAGGGACATCATATGAACAATCTTGGTAGAGGTCCACTAGGAGATGCTACATACCAAATATCAAAGCTCTACATATTCTAGTTTCAGAGAAGAAGAATTTCAAAGTTTTCCTTCTGTGTTCCTATGTTTCAAAATTGTGACCCCCGGAGTGGGGCCAGTTTTGACCCCAGGGATATCATATGTACAATCTTGGTAGAGGTCCACTAGGAGATGCTACACACCAAATATCAAAGCTCTACGCCTTCTAGTTTCAAAGAAGAAGATTTTCAAAGTTTTCCTTCTTTGTTCCTATGTTTCAGAATTGTGACCCCCGGGGCGGGGCCAGTTTTGACCCCAGGGACATCATATGAACAATCTTGGTAGAGGTCCACTAGAAAATGTTACATACCAAATATCAAAGCCCTGCACCTTCTAGTTTCAGAGCAGAAGAGTTTTAAAGTTTTCCCTCTTTATTCCTATGTTTCAAACTTGTGATCCCTGGGGCGGGGCCTGTTTTGACCCCAGGGACATCATATGAACAGTCTTGGTAGAGGTCCACTAGGAGATTCTACATACCAAATATCAAAGCCCTGCACCTTCTAGTTTCAGAGAAGAAGAATTTTAAAGTTTTCCTTCTTTGTTCCTATGTTCCAAACTTGTGACCCCCGGGGCGGAGCCAGTTTTGACCCCCGGGACATCATATGAACAATCTTGGTAGAGGTCCACTAGGAGATGCTACATACCAAATATCAAAGCTCTACGCCTTCTAGTTTCAGAGAAGAAGATTTTCAAAGATTTTGCTATTTTTTTCCTTTCGGTTGCCATGGCAACCAGAATTATGGGTGGAATTCAATCTCTTGAACAACTTTGGTAGAGCTTCACCCAAGGAACATCCCTGCCAAGTTTCATCAAGATTGGCCCAGTGGTTTAGGAGGAGAAGATGTTTAAAGAAATTGTGGACGACGGACGCCGGACACTGAGTGATCACAAAAGCTCACCATGAGCACTTCGTGCTCAGGTGAGCTAAAAATGCATGTAACCAGCATTTTCTCCTTTTCTCACAATGTTTTCTACCCTATCAAAGAAAAATTACACCATTTGCACCACGATGAAATTGTTGTTTGCAATTTGGACAGGCTAAGAAACTTTTAGAATGGTCCAAATTCAAAGTGTCTGTAATTTACATGTGGCTTAAATTGGGGAATTTGTCCCAGAAAGGGTAGAAAACATTGTGGGAAAAGGAGGAAATGCTTCTGAAAAGGGGAAAATGCTGATAAGCAGCATTTTCTCCTTTTCCCACATTGTTTTCTCCCTTTTAAATGACAACTGCTTCCATTAGAAACATATTAAGTCTGTTTGCTGCAAATACTTGAAATTTGTACAAGTCTATAATTGTTGTTTTCCAGTAAAGAGTTAAATTATGTGAAAGAGAGGAAAGAATGAATGAATAAATAGTGTTTTAAGGCCCGTCGACAACTTAGGTCATATTGGGTGCACTTACTAAGTAAACAATAATGCGAGGTGAAAATAACATACATGTGCAACAACATAAGACAAACATGATAAATGAGGAATGGACAAAACACAAAATGATGCCCCTTTTGTCGCCTTTTATGACATGCATGCTGTCACGTTTGTTCCACCAGATGAAATGGCAGATGTGACTATCGCAGGACTGCAGTGGTTTATTCTTATAGCCCCGATTAAACCACATGGGGTCCCACTGGCCAATTGATTCCCATTCCAGTGAAAGAGAAGAAAACATTCAGGAAAAGAAGCAAATACTGTTGACAAGGGTAGGATATCTCCTTATTGGACGGTATAGACCAAAGATCAGACTGCATATTCAGTGCAGTCTGATCTTGATCTACACTGTCCACAAAAGGTCCTTAACCCTTTACCCCATAAGGCATTTCTATGGTATCTCTAATTGACCCTAAATAACAGCAAGGATGAAGTTGTTACTTATGCGTATATTACACCTCTTGATAGCATAGAAAACATTGTGGTAAAAGGTGAAATTGCTCGTCACGAGCAATTTCACCTTTTGCCACAATGTTTTCCAAAGGCTCCTACAAGCAATGCGTAGCAATTAGTATCTATGGAGTAAAGGGTTAAAAGTAATACTTGGCAGCCTAAGGGTTAAGACACTAAACAAAATCACAGTTATTAACTCATTACCAGACCACAAAATTCTAGGCTATACCAAATTGAAAGCACTTGCAGACGATAAAATAAATGTGGCTGAAAAATTAAAACATGTTGTGAGAAGGGTAGAAAACATTGTGGGAAAAGGAGAAAATGCTGATTACCAGCATTTTCTACTTTTCCTACAATGTCTTCAAAAGGCTTCATCCTCAGGGTTGTTAAAATTTGGGACTGTGTGATAAAGAGTTAAACCTTTTATCAAATAATTCATATTTATAGGCATGCTCAATTTGACAACTATTGCAGACATTATTTTACAAACAAAACCAGCACAATTGCCTCTTCTTCCACAATGTTTTCAAACTCTAATACATCAATTTCTTTCTTCTATAAAAAAAAAGACTGAATCAACTTGTCACAATACAGGTAAATATTTCAACTTTACACAAAACAACAAAACCTCAAGACTTTTGAAAGCATTTGCATAATGACAAATATACAGCTTCAATCATGTGACTGCCTTTGACAGGGAAAAGGAGGAAATGCTGGTTTCAAGCACTTTCACCTTTTCCACGACATTTTCAAAAGCCTAATTCATCAATTTCTTTTAAAAGACAATAGATGGGTACATAAATTGCTGAAATCAAGACAACAAATCTGTCACAATACATAATTATTATTTCAACTTTTCACCTAACGATAAAATCTTAAAACTTGTCATATTAGTATTTGAAAGCATTTACAGATGACAAATATGGCTTTAATCATGTGATTTGGACATGAAAGGTTCACAAACATTAAGGAAAAGGACATGCTCGTTACCAACACATTCATCATTTTCCACAATGATTTAACTGTTTACCACACAATCCCAACTTTTAACGACCCTAAAATAGAAGGTTATTTCAGATTTCTCTATACCAAATGACAAAATTTTAGACTTGCCATAATGAAAGCATTTGCAAACGACAATGAATGAGACTAAAAAATAGAAATTTGTTATGGGAAGGGTAAAACACACTGGGAAAAGGAGAAAATGCTGGCTTTTCCCAAGTTATCAAAAGGTTAATAAAATGTTACCCTTTACCAAAGAATCCCTGGTTTTTACGATCCTGGGATAGAAGCTTTTTGAAAACATTGTGGGAAAAGGAGAAAATGCTTGTTACCAGCATTTTCTTTTTTCTTTAAATGTTTTCTACCCTACTGGGAAGAAATTTCAATTTTTGATTGACGTTTATTTTATTGTCTGCAAGTGCTTTCAAGTATCGAACCATGTCAGCCTAAGCAGTCATGCAGGCTGACATGGGTCAACACATTTTTACGCCTGTCAAAGGAACATTCTACCTCCTACAATAGTCAGATGTTTGACAAAAGGGGTTAACCCTTTACCACACAATCCCAACTTTTGACGACTCTGAGAAAGAAAGTCTTTGAAAAGATTGTGGGAAACGGAGAATATACTAGTAACCAGCATTTTCTCCCTTTCCCACAATGTTTTCTACCCTATTGAAGACATATTCTATCATTTGAGCAACATTAGAATTGTCGTCTGCCAATGTTTTCAGTTTGGACATGTCCAAAATTGCATTGTGTGGTAAAGAATTATGTGACGACTTGCTTGGAAAATAAACCAAAGAAATGCATTAAACCCTCTTTTGGCAGAGCATGGCTCAAATACAGAGAAAGTCTACACTAACATAAACAATGCCTACGAAAGAGCTTTAGCAGAGCCCCAGATAAGACGGGGTGATAGTATTCTAAATCATTATTTCTCTTCCAAACCCTATGTTGTGAGTACTTATTAGAATCGTCTTAAGACTATCTAATGAATACCATTAACATAGGTTTTAGTGGAGAATTATTAATATTTTCAATTTTGAAATCAAAATGACCCCCTCTATCTAAAGCTTTGGCTTTGGTATACATGTATGTCCAGTGTAAAAAATAAAAAAATGTTGGTTTTTTTTAATGTATACATCTCCCAACTCTCACATGAAAAGATGGAACCGGCCAAGATTAGCCAAGTAGCCTTTACGAAAATGTTGATGTTACTCAATAATTTACCAATGAGTTAGTGAGTCAACAGCCCCTAAACTCTCATGTTAAACACAGAAGCTGCTGAAATTCACCTAACAGCCTTTTCAAAAATGTCAACGTTACACGATATTTACCACTGAGGAAGGGGTCATAATCCTTAAAACACACCAAATTTACGTCAATAATTGTGCTAAAAGCCTACCCTAAGATTAATAACAATGCAGAAACTCTAAAATGGCATTTTTTTTTAAGATTTCTGATTTACAATTTGTCATTTCTATACAAATATACAAATGTTGCTCTATTTGGCCTTTAACATGCAAAATGGGGCATTTGGACAATTACGTGAAGTGTTGTCCCAGCTCAGCATGTTTTCAAAATGCTTCTTGCATAGGGTCTTCAAAAGTTGGGATTGTGTGGTAAAGGGTTAAATTTTGTTGTCTGCAAAGCCTTTCTATCTGTACTACTGCGAATTTTTGTTGTTTGGAGTTAACTCATGATCAAACAACAATATTTTTGGCTTGTCCAAATGGAAAGCATTTGCAGACCACAAAATAAAAGTGACTGAAAATTTGAAATTTGTTTTGTGAAAGGTAGAAAACATTGTGGGAAAAGGAGAAAATGCTGGTTACCAGCATTTTCTCCTTTTCCCACAACGTTTTCTAAAGGCTTCTTTCTCAGGGGCATCAAAAGTAGGGATTGTGTGGTAATGGGTTAAAACCTTGTGCTAGAGGTCTACTTAACCCATTACCACACAATCCCTACTTTTGATGACCCCGAGTAAAAAGCCTTTTGAAAACATTGTGGGAATAGAAGAAAATACTGATAACCAGCATTTTCTCCTTTTCTCACACTGCTTTCTGCCCTATCAAGGAAAAATTACACTATTTGAGCCACACTGAAATTGTTGTCTGCAAATGCTTTCAATTTAGACATGGCTAAAATTTTGTCATCTGGTAAATGGGTTAATGCTGATTGGAAGAAAGAAGATTTTTGGTATTTTCACAGAATATGCATGCATAAAAATTGTGAATACCAAGTCTGTGGCATTTCTTAACAGTGGGCAATATTTTAAAAACATCTTGTTACAGGTCCACAACAGGAAGCTACATCTACTATTGTTCTATTGTTCAACCCTGTGCCAAACAATCCCTGGTTTTTACGACCCTGTGATAGATGCCTTTTAAAAACATTGTGGGAAAATGAGAAAATGCTGGTAATCAGCATTTTCTCCTTTTCCCACAATGTTTTCAACCATGATGGAAACAAATTTCAATTTTTGAGTTGCGTAATTTTGTCGTCTGCAAATGTTTGCAATTTGGACTAGTCTAATATTTGTCATGTGGTAAAGAGTTAAGGTTAATTGAAAATTAAAAGCCTTGCTTAAATTTCCTGCGAGTCAAAACAGCCTTGCATTTTTTTTTCACTCCAACACTAAGAGGTTTAATCTTCACTCCTTAGTCCTATACTCCTGGCTTTAAAGAATCTGTCTTATACTAGTCTCTGTATCACTCACTTGGCATAGCTTGGCTTATCCGTTGATCAAGTCCCTCGACTACATCTCGTAGCTTAATATCCACCTACACCGTACATGTCTTCACCCGAAATATACCAGTTTAATTCTATGAAAATTGTAGGGCTCCTTTTGAATTAGGAAACTTGAGTCTCTTTTTTTTTTATCGAAATCTTCCAACTTTATATCTGTTGACAAACAGTTTGTACATTCATTTTTCAATGTGTTTTATAAACCGTGATTGAAGTTTTTAGCGACACAGGTGTCTTCAAGGTTGTTTATGTTGTTGCTAAACAGCTGATAGTATCACCACCATGTATAAGATCTTGTGATTGGAATTGGAAATGACTGTTATACAGACAAGGTTAGATGTTGGTACAGAATTGGCCGAGTTGTTACAAGTGTACATCACATTGTCTTCCTGAAAATAGACAAAAAAAAATACACAATCAGCTCTTTTTTAAAAACCTTTCCAGTACTTTTCACAAATATAGTTAGTTACCTGTTACCAAAATTCACTGTCTTTTAATAACCCTGCAAACAAGCCTTTGGAAAACATGGTGGGTAAAGGAAAAATTGCTGATGACCAGTATTTTCTCCTTTTCCCACAAGTTTTACTAACCTAATATAGACAATTCTCATAATTTGAGTGACATTTAACCCTTTACCAAACAAACCCTGGTTTTTACGACCCTGAGATAGAAGCCTTTTGAAAACATTGTGGGAAAAGGAGAAAATGCTGGTAACCGGCATTTTCTCCTTTTCCCACAATGTTTTCTACCCTGCTAGAAACAAATTTCAATTTTTGAGTTATGTTTTTTTTTGTTGTCTACAAGTGCTTTAAATTTGAACCAGTCTAAAATTTTGTCATAAGGCAAAGGGTAAATTTGCAAATGCTTTCAATTTGCTTAACTCTTTACCACACGAGAAAATTTTAGACTGGTCCAAATTGAAAGCATTTACAGACGACAAAATAAAGGTGACTAAAAAATTGAAATTTGTTCTGGGAAAGATAGAAAACACTGCGGGAAAAGGAGAAAATGCTGGTTACCAGCATTTTCTCCTTTTCCCATTGTGTTTTCCAAAGGCTTTTTTCTTAGGGGCGTCAAAAGTAGGGATTTGTCTGGTAATGGGTTAAGTCTAAAATTTTGTTAATTGGTAAAGAGTTAATGTTAATAAGGATCCAACATGAGACTGCATGTTTACTGTAGATGGACCTTCAATCTGCACTAACCACTATACATGGATACTCTGTCTAATGAAAAATCTTAAAACAGCATTTATTTAGCCGATTCTTCCTCACTAATGATTTCAGTTTTGCTAATTTGGACTTTGAAGGTAAACACATCACTAGTGTTTAAAATGACACGAGGGCCATAATGGCCCTGAAGTCGCCCACCTGAGCCTTTCGATCAAACATGACCCATTTCCAATCTCTTCAGAGGTAATAAGACAAACACTGACAAACACTCATCAGTATTGGGCTTACAAATGCAGTAATATGGCCTCTAGAGTGCACACAAGCTTTTTTCTAGAATTTGTCTCGGTTTTTTCGAGATTTGATCTCCCGACCTTGTTTTTTTATCCAACATGACCCATATCCACACTAGCTTAAGATATTATCAAGACGAACATTCAAAGCAAATTTCAAGATTATTGGACTGAAAATGTAGCTTCTAGAGTGTACACACGTTTTTTTCAAGGATAAAACTTGCTGACCTAGTTTTTATTTCATGTGAGCCATTTTCAAACTCATGCAAGATATCATCAAGGCAAACATTTTAACAAAAGTTTAGAGAATATTGGACTGTAATTATAGTACAAAAGTTTTCTCTAAGATTTGACCGAAGGACCTAGTTCTTTATCCAACATGTCACCCATTTTATATTGGTTTAAGAAATTATCAAGACGAACATTCTGACCAAATTTCAAGAGTATTGGACTGAAAATGTGACCTCTAGAGCTTACTTAAGGTTTTTCTAAGATTTGACCTAGTGACCTAGTTTTTGACCTGACATGACCCATTTTCAAAATTCATCCTAGACATCATGAAGGCAAACATTCTGACAAACTTTAACTCCTTACCATATGACAAAATTTTAGCCTTGTCCAAATTGAAAGCATTTGCAGACAACAATTTTAGTATGGTCCAAATGGTGAAACTTTTCTTTGATAGAGTAAAAAACATTATGGGGAAAAAAGAAATTGCTGGTGACCAGCATTTTCTTCTTTTCCCACAATGTTTTCAATATGCTTCTTTTCCAGGTGCATCAACAATCTGCATTGTGTGGTAAAGGGTTAATACCAGCGCTGTAAGTGAGAGTCAATCCAAGAACCTCTGAATAACAACTCTAGAAATAGATTCACCATGTGATTCACCATCACTGATTTGTTTCTGAGAGAGTAAAAACCATTGTAGGAAAAGGAAAATATACGGGTTACCATCATTTTCACCTTTTTCTCCAACCCTATAAAACATCTTGCTTCCAATGGCCTTCTTATGAAATAGAACCATTTTTGATAAAAAACAATAGATCACTACATCTTGATTTGTACACCTAGTGTGAGAACAGAAGCTTAACTTACTGTCCATACATGTATTAACACTACAGAAAAAAAAATTGTGGTATTCATTCCCTCACTCAAAAAGTGTATGCAACAAAAATTTGTATTCCATTCTTTTCAAAAAAACATAGCAGGAAAAGACAAGAAAAAGTTGATGCAAAGCATCAAAATCGCCGCAAAAAAAAATGTTTAATGGTTCAAGAAAGCCAGGGCAACAAAGTCAGTAAATGTCAGTCTTCATCAGCAGATTTTTTAACACATTATGTAATTGATGTGAATGTGAACCTGTATCAAAACTTGTCTTCTATTACAGTATCTAATGTCCTAGCACAGTGCTCTCATAGCTCTTTTCCAAACGACAAATATCAGACTCTTCCAAATTCAAAGACTTGGCAGTTTAAAAAGCTCCAAAAATGGTGGAAAATTTGCCAGTAGTGGGGGAAAAGTATTTAATAGAGAAGAAATTGCTTATAACGAGCAATTTCTCCTTATCTAACATATATTTCCAAAAGAATTTGACAGCACACATGTGGTAACCCGTGTTTGTCCGGGAAAGCAGGACTAAGTTACTAAAATGTTGCTGTCCTAGGAAAGTATGATTCAAGAGGACGTTAGTTTGCAAGGCATGCTTTCAATTTAAACAAGTCTAAGACTATACTGTTTGGTGAACAATGTTAATAAAGAATCATGGCTTTGCATCGCGCTTTATGAACAACACAGCGAAAAAGTGGCCTCTCTCCTGATTTTTTTCCACAGATTAAATTTATGCAGACCTCGTTGAGAAATAAACAAAGGCGTTCTAAACTATCTTTGTTTTAAAAACTAAACTTAGAAAGAAGTAACCAATAATGGTCAGATACAATCATAACCATCATTCTCGTTCTTCGGCGGAATTTAGCACAATTTCAGCAGTGTACAATTTTAGCAGTGGTCATTCAACAAAAAACACACAAATTGTAGGAAAAACTATCTACTAAATAATCAAAATGATAATTAAACCTGTGTACGAAGTTTGCACGAAATGACCAACTGGGTACGAAATGACCAAAATAGAAAGTATAAGTAGGTACGAAATGACCAAAATCTTACAAATGGCCTGGGTACGAAATTAAAAAGGTACGAAATAACTGGAAACCTGTACAACCTTGACCAATGGAAACAAGGCATTTATGTGGACGAGTCCATTTCCCACGAATAGTGAAAATAAAAGTAATAATTGGGCGGCTTTTTTGATGTTGTAAGTATTAACAGAACAAAAATAGTATCATATTGTAATTTCGTAGTTTAAAAATGCATTAAAAAGCCAGTAGAAAGGCGAAGTAGAAAGATTCCTTGTTAACCTAACACCCCTATAAAAATGAAATTCCCACTATCCATGACCTAACTCGAAAAACTATAAAATATAAACTATAAAAATATAGTCGCCGCGCAGAAGCAAAAAAGGCTTGCAGTTTTGAACCATATCAAAAACAAATCCATCTTCTGAATCGCATTTTTTGTCTAAAAATGCTTTCTATATGCCAGATTAACCCATTACCAAACAACAATGTTTTACACTGGTCCAAATTGAAAACATTTGCAGATGACAAAATAAAAGTGACTGAAAATTTGAAATTTGTTTTGTGAAGGGTAGAAAACATTGTTGGAAAGGGAGAAAATGCTGGTTACCAGCATTTTCTCCTTTTCCCATAATGTTTTCTAAAGGCTTCTTTTTCAGGGGCGTCAATAGTAGGGATTGTGTGGTAACGGGTTAAATAGACTTTTAGCGACCCTGAGAACAAACTCTTTTGAAAACATTGCAGTAAAAGGAGAAAATGCTGTTAACCAGGATTTACTCCTTTAACCACAATGTTTTCTACCATTCCCAAATGATAATCCTGTTATTTTAAAATAAATTGTATTCACCGTAATGAGAATATCATCTACTTCAGTTCGAGCTGTGCTCTGTGAATTATGTGCTTAATGCATCTGTGGAAAGTGTCGAATGAGGTCATCATGAGCAGTTTAGGCAGGCTGACCTAGGCCCAAACCTTTCACTATTGCCCCAGATAAGAGGGAGTGATGGTATTCTAAATCCATTCTAAACCCTATAATTTGAGTACTTAATAGAACCCTTTTAAATGAAACAATAACCGCAACATAGGTTTTAATGGAGAATTAGGCTATTAATATTTTCAATTTTGAAATCAACATCACTCCCTTTATCTGGAGCTCTGACTATTGGTCAATTTTCTGTATGTCAGGTCCAGTTTACCCCATCATTCGGTCGTTCTGACTATCGGTCAATTTTCCGTATGCCAGGTCCAGTTTACCCCATCATTCAGCCGCTCCGGCTATCGGTCAATTTTCCGTATCCCAGGTCCAGTTTACCCCATCATTCAGCCGCTCCGGCTATCGGTCAATTTTCCGTATCCCAGGTCCAGTTTACCCCATCATTCAGCCGCTCCGACTGCTGGTCAATTCTCTCTGTGCCAGGTCCAGTTTACCCCATCATTCAGCCGCTCCGACTGCTGGTCAATTCTCTCTGTGCCAGGTCCAGTTTACCCCATCATTCAGCCGCTCCGACTGCTGGTCAATTCTCTCTGTGCCAGGTCCAGTTTACCCAATCATTCAGTCGCTCCGACTGCTGGTCAATTCTCTCTGTGCCAGGCCCAGTTTACCCCATTATTCAGCCGCTCCCACTATCGGTCAATTCTCTCTGTGCCAGGTCCAGTTTACCCCATTATTCAGCCGCTCCCACTATCGGTCAATTCTCTCTGTGCCAGGTCCAGTTTACCCCATTATTCAGCCGCTCCGACTGCTGGTCAATTCTCTCTGTGCCAGGTCTAGTTTACCCCATTATTCAGCCGCTCCGACTGCTGGTCAATTCTCTCTGTGCCAGGTCCAGTTTATCCCATCATTCAGCCGCTCCGACTGCTGGTCAATTTTCTGTGCCAGGTCCAGTTTACCCCATCATTCAGTCGCTCCGACTGCTGGTCAGTTTTCTCTGTGCCAGGTCCAGTTTACCCCATCATTCAGTCGCTCCGACTGTCGGTCAGTTTTCTCTGTGCCAGGTCCAGTTTACCCCATCATTCAGTCGCTCCGACTGTCGGTCTGTTTTCTCTGTGCCAGGTCCAGTTTACCACATCATTCAGTCGCTTCGACTGCTGGTCAATTTTCTGTATGCCAGGTCCAGTTTACCCCATTATTCAGTCGCTCTGACTATTGGTCAGTTTTCTGTATGCCAGGTCCAGTTTACCCAATCATTCAGTCGCATTATCGGTCAATTTTCTGTATCATTGGTCCAGTTTACCCCATTATTCAGTCGCTCTGACTATCGGTCAATTTTCTGTATGCCAGGTCCAGTTTACCCCATTATTCAGTCGCTCTGACTGCTGGTCAATTTTCTGTATTTTCTGTATGTCAGGTCCAGTTTACCCAATTATTCAGTCGCTCCGACTACTGGTCAGTTTTCTGTATGCCAGGTCCAGTTTACCCCATTATTCAGTCGCTCCGACTGTCGGTCAGTTTTCTGTATGCCAGGTCCAGTTTACCCCATTATTCAGTCGCTCCGACTTTCGGTCAATTTTCTCTGTGCCAGGACCAGTTTACCCCATTATTCAGTCGCTTCGACTGCTGGTCAATTTTCTGTATGCCAGGTCCAGTTTACCCCATTATTCAGTTGCTCTGACTATTGGTCAGTTTTCTGTATGCCAGGTCCAGTTTACCCAATCATTCAGTCGCTCTATCAGTCAATTTTCTGTATCCCTGGTCCAGTTTACCCCATTATTCAGTCGCTCCGACTGCTGGTCAGTTTTCTGTATGTCAGGTCCAGTTTACCCAATTATTCAGTCGCTCCGACTGCTGGTCAGTTTTCTGTATGCCAGGTCCAGTTTACCCCATTATTCAGTCGCTCCGACTGATGGTCAGTTTTCTGTATGCCAGGTCCAGTTTACCCCATTATTCAGTCGCTCCGAATATCGGTCAGTTTTCTGTATGCCAGGTCCAGTTTACCCCATTATTCAGTCGCTTCGACTATCGGTCAGTTTTCTGTATCCCTGGTCCAGTTTACCCCATTATTCAGTCGCTCCGACTGCTGGTCAATTTTCTCTGCGCCAGGTCCAGTTTACCCCATTATTCAGTCATTCCGACTGCTGGTCAATTTTCTGTATCCCAGGTCCAGTTTACCCCATTATTCAGTCGCTCCGACTATCGGTCAGTTTTCTGTATCCCAGGTCCAGTTTACCCCATTATTCAGTCGCTCCGACTATCGGTCAGTTTTCTGTATGCCAGGTCCAGTTTACCCCATTATTCAGTCGCTCCGACTGCTGGTCAATTTTCTCTGCGCCAGGTCCAGTTTACCCCATTATTCAGTCATTCCGACTGCTGGTCAATTTTCTGTATCCCAGGTCCAGTTTACCCCATTCTTCAGTCGCTCCGACTATAGGTCAATTTTCTGTATGCCAGGTCCAGTTTACCCCATTATTCAGTCACTCCGACTACTGGTCAATTTTTTGTATGCCAGGTCCAGTTTACCCCATTATTCAGTCGCTCTGACTATCGGTCAATTTTCTGTATCCCAGGTCCAGTTTACCCCATTATTCAGTCGCTCTGACTATCGGTCAATTTTCTGTATCCCAGGTCCATTATACCCCATTATTCCGTAAGTTGTTGGACAAACTGGTCTTTATGGATCCATAATTATATGACCCCTTGCATCTTAACTTTTTCCCAAACAATCCTTGGTTTTTACGGGTTTAGAATAGTAGCCTTTTGAAAACATTGTGGGAAAAGGAGAAAATGCTGGTAACCTGCATTTTCTCCTTTTCCTACAATGATTTCTACCCTATGCTAGACAGAAATCATCTTTTCAGCAAGAGCTGAATTGTCGTCTGCAATTGCTTTCAATTTGGTCTAGTCCAAAAGTTTGTCGTTTGGGAAAGGGTTAACACGACGATGTAAGTCAATGCTTTTCACAGAAATGACTTTTATCCTAGGTTCCAATTTACCCTATGAAGTGCACTCATTAATCACAGATCTAGATCTAGACAGATTTCAGTCAATGAAAAAAAAAAATCATTGCTCCGGAATATCCTAGCTCAATCATTTTTACCTATAATAACTGTCATGTCAAATGAGGAACATGTACTTTCTTGAAACTTTGTTCCAAATTTTCAAGGGGGGCGGCAGGGATTGAGCTAGTCCAAAAATTTAGGGAGAAGTGACTTCTCCCTCCTGAGAATTTAGGGAGAAGTTTTGTGGAGCATGGGTCAATGCAGAAAGCAAAGTAACCTTATGTCAGCATACGCGTATTTTAGACTAGACACACCTTAATACCATTTATGTAGTAAAATCTATTTTCACTTCATCTATTAATTGCTTCATCCAAGTAGATCATAAAGTCAAAATATTTTTGACGTTATGATAAAATCTCGGATTAAAAGGCGCTTTATACGACATTTTTGGTGAGACCGATTTTGTTTCTTAATGTTTTAAAACAAGAGGACCATGATGGTCCTATATCGCTCACCTGAGTACTAAGCAGTGAAGGTCTGCAATGAAGATAAATAGCAAATATCAAAGTTCAAGGTCAAATAATTCTGACAGGGTATGTAACTGTGCAAAATGCATCTCCTTCTTTTAGAGAAGAAGATTTTTAAAGTTTTCCTTCTTTGTTCCTGTGTTTCAAACTTGTGACCCCCTGGGCCGGGCCAGTTTTGACCCCAGGGGCATCATATGAACATTCTTGGTAGAGATCCACTAAGAGATGCTACATACAAAATATCAAAACTCTGCATCTTCTAGTTTTAGAGAAGAAGATTTTTAAAGTTTTCCTCTTTTGTTCCTGTGTTTCAAACTTGTGACCCCCGGGGCAGGGCCAGTTTTAACCCCAGGAGCATCACATGAACAATCTTGGTAGAGGCCTATTAGGAGATGCTACATACCAAATATCAAAGCTCTGCACCTTCTAGTTTCAGAGAAGAAGATTTTTAAAGTTTTCCTTTTTTGTTCCTATGTTTCAAACTTGTGAGCCCCGGGGCAGGGCCAGTTTTAACCCCAGGGGCATCATAGGAACAATCTTGGTAGAGGTCCACTAGGAGATGCTACATACCATATGTCAAAGCTCTGCACCTTCTAGTTTCAGAAAAGAAGATTTTTAAAGTTTTCCTTCTTTCTTGCTATGTTTCAAACTTGCGACCCCCGGGACGGGGCCAGTTTTGACCCCAGGGGAATCATATGAACAATCTTTGTAGAGGTCCACTAGGAGATGCTACATACCAACTTTCAAAGCTCTGCACCTTCTAGTTTGAGAGAAGAAGATTTTTAAAGTATTCCTTCTTTGTTCCTACGTTCCAAACTTGTGACCCCCAGGGGAGGGCCAGTTTTGACCCCAGGGGCATCATATGAACAATCTTTGTAGAGGTCCACTAGGAGATGCTACATACCAAATATCAAAGCTCTACACCTTCTAGTTTTAGAGAAGATTTTCAAAGATTTTGCTGTTTTTTTTTCCTTTTGGTTGCCATGGCAACCGGAGTTATGGCTGGAATTCATTCTCTTGAACAACTTTGGTAGAACATCCCTGCCAAGTTTCATCAAGATCAGCTCTGTGGTTTAGGAGAAGAAATTGTGGACGACGGACATTGGGTGATCACAAAAGCTCACCATGCTTTAAGAAAAGGAAAGCGGAATTGAATATTTTTCATCAGTTCAGTAGTTGCAGTATTGAAATAGCCCTGTACTATGTTTATTTTGATGATCTGATGTTTAGATTTTCTTTTTGCGCCTGGAATAAAATTTCAGCAAAGGTGTCGAAAACCGGAAACAAAACTGAAAGGGGTGCCATAATTTTGCCACCTGACTCGGTAATTATATCATAAAATTACACCAAGAGGTGTAGTAGCTTGTGTGACCCTTTCCCAAACAATCCCTGGTTTTTACGGGTCTGGAATAGAAGACTTTTGAAAACATTGTGGGAAAAGGAGAAAATGCTGGTAACCAGCATTTTCTCCTTTTCCCACAATGTTTTCTACCCTATCATATAGAAAAATCATCTTTTTAGCAACTGTTAATTTGTCATCTGTAAAATGCTTTGAATTTGGTCTAGTCCAAAATTTGCTGTTTGGGAAAGGGTTAAGAGGGCAGTCCATTAGGCTACTCATTACTTATAGATTGTCGGTGTGGGTTCAAATCCATTGTTTTTCAATTTTTTTTTTTAAGCCTTTGCCCATTTTAAAGATGCCTATCTACAGCCGGTGAGCAGAAACGCTGTTAATTTCGAAAAGAAAAATAGAATGGTACAGAAATCTGTCCTTTGTGTACACAAGGATAAATTATTGACATATATCGTGTAAATGAAAAAAAGAAACACGGGGGTTTGTGTGAAAAAAACAAAAATTGGCCAGAAGAAAACTGGCTGACGATCGAAACTGTAAACAATGGCGGTGACTCACGGAAATTTATCATTGGTTTCCGCCTAGAGTCGGATGCGGTGTAACTTACATATAGGCCTCGATCTCCATCTAAAAATAGAGGCTGCAACAGACAAGCATCCATTTTCCTTTATTTACCGCATCAAGGCCAAGGTCATATAAAGTCACGTTACAGAATGCATGATCATCATACGAATCTACCCGAGTGTATAACGGATATCGAAAATATTTGATTCAAAATCCGGAAACAACCAGTCTGTTTACACTGAAGGCCGCAAGTCCGCGAAATGCATTTTCTATCAGGCGTAATCTAAGCAACCTTGCAACCGTCAGGCGCAATATTTGGCACAGATATATAAGAATGACTATATTTTGATCAAATAAAAACAAAATGAGTTAAAACTGACTTAAAATGAGTATTATTGCCTCTTTAATCATTCACTGAAAGAATGAACACCATATCATGTAAACAACAGTTATTTTTTTTTTCGAATGTACAGCTTTTCAAAGTTTTCAGATCGGCTTGACTAAAAATTAATTTTCTTGATATGTTAGATCTAAATTAAGGGAAGAGATTAGTCTATAAATTGCTTTTGCCATATTGTTCTCAAAAGTCTGATTAGATTACTTACAATAGGTGAATTAACCGGTCTTCAAAGGAAAATATTCAAAATTTTATGCAGGAAGAAAATGTTATTTCGTTGATGGACCTCCAAAACATCGTAAATACATATCTAGAGAGCCTTCATCATTAGACTTCAAAGAATACCTGGCTGCATGAAAAAGAAATATCCTGGCTACGTCCCTAGTCAAATCGCACAAATGAATGAACTTAAGCACAATTTTTTCTCATTACCAATTACGGATAAAATTAACTTGTTTATCGACTCAAAAACTTGCAAAGGCTGCTTCCCTTGTGAATGGTAAATGGTGAATAACTGTCAAAATCACATGTTTACAGTAATCCACATCTTTTTTATTTTCAAAACAAAACAAGAGTGTCGAAATTACGATCCCCATGTCGAAATAAAGAACCATACCCTGGGTTACATTTACATCGAAAATATCATACAGGAATCGCACAGATGACAATTCGATGCATAAAATGTGTAGGGATGTTATTGTTCTTTGTCAAGGTATGTCGAAATTAGGTCATCTACAAACGGTATCTCATATGATAAAAATTTACTGTTAACCTGTCAAAATTTGGGTACTTTGCTCTACATGTAGATCTAATGCTTATTTTCAAGTAAAAAGAAAACAGTAATGAAATTTTCAGCTTCATTCCGTTCACAAGTATTGTATTCGGTAGATCTATATACTGAATCGATTTTCATGTGTTTTCGCAGCTAATGGCAGGGTGTTTTCCGATGTAATGCCGCTGTTTGACAAACCATCTGTTGTTAGCAACAGATCTATGTGGCTGTCATTCTGTTATTAGATCTACCTCAATGTTACCTTCAGTCTGAAGGTCGCTGCTCCTATGCTATTTTTGTGACTGGTCTTAGCACACACCTTCAGACGACCATTCATTAAAAGTATCGGGAACAATACGATTTTACCCACACCTTTTTGAACGGCTCTATGCGACAGAATTTCCAATGACATCTAATAAAATGGGCATGGATCGATAGATAAATGATTAATCTTTACAAAAAAACTGCTGTTAGTTAATATCCAACTCTTACCTTTGTGCAAATCTGTACTTTTCAACATAAATAATTCAAGGGAATGACCGAATCTAAGTTGAGAGAACTTGTGGTCTGACCCTTTTGCCTTGTCCTTTGATTGTGTATATTGTTCTGTGTTGTAAATTATATTCTTGTAAAATACTTGGCAATAAAATTTGTTTAAACTAAACTAAACGTAAATTACCGCTGACCTACATCACCAGAAATCAAAACATGGTGATATCATCAATGCGCATGTCTTGGCGAAAATCGCAGTATCTCTGACAGGCTAAAGGACGGTTTAGTTGCGAATTTCGCTTATGACAGAGGAACCGTGAGCGAAAACGTGTTTGAGTTAGGGAACCAGACTGTTCAAAATTCAAATTCCGTTGAGTGCGCATGCGTGTTTAACGGAAGTCGCTGTGTTAGTTGTTTACAAATTACACTGGATTTATTTACGTTGGGAAAAAAGGTAAATTTCTATTGATTTAATTGGTATTTCGTAGCACAGTTTGTGTGATGGTAAAGATTAATCATTTATCTAACGATCCATGCCCATTTTATAAGCTGTAATTGGAAATTTTGTCGCACAGAGCCGTTCGAAAAGATGCGGGTAAAATCGTATTTTTTCCAGATACCTTAAATGAAGGCTGGCCTGAAGGTGTGTGCGAAGACCAGTCACAAAAATAGCATCGGAGCAGACACCTTCAGACTGAAGGTACCTCAATGTGACTGTCATGCTAGATCTATTGACCCTGACATTCAATTGCTGGAAAACCGTTATTTCGAGCAAGGATGGCGTTAAAGAAGTCACGTGCCAGACTTAAAGAGTAGGCCTGTGGGAGAAGATAGTTCGTTCTATTCCATTTCAGACTTCTTTGACTTTAGTCTACTGTTGAAACATCAATAACATTTACATACCCCTTTAGGCTATTTTCTTTCGGTGTCATTCTAGACTTTTTAAACAATTTTTTTGGCTACAATTTAGGTTTTTCATCGTGCACGTTAGTAAGTTTCCGCTTGTATGGTCACCGTCTTCTTTGCTACCTGCATATTGCGCAAACTATGCAGGTACCTGCTTTGGAAAGGGCTTCTTTCGTCCACGGACTTATTCGCATTTCTTTGTTCGTCTCAATCTTTTTGTACACAACATGGAACAAATAACATTAACTTATTTTTGTCAGTCTCCTACCTGCTCATCAAGCTTGATAAATACTGAACACATTAAATGGATATCTTTGATAAGAATTACATCTATATTTCACTTATGTATTATTATTATGTATTATTGGTATCATGAGATACCATTTTCCACAATGTTTTCGACCCTGTTAAGGCCTTTTCCTTCATTTGTGTCATTTAGGAATGTTTTTTTTTTTGCAGAAGTTTTCAGTTTAAAAGAGTGTAGAAACTGCCGTTTGGTAGTTAAAGCAGTACACATGTATCTACTACCATTAAAAATTTGTTCGGCAATGTCAAATAAACATATCTCCACAGATTCGTTGTTGAACGGATTATGGTTGTAACATATATCTTAGAAAAAAAGTCTCTTTCGCCCGTTTCTAGGCTTTGCCTCATTTCATATTAATTTGTACGACCTTTAGATTTTCCTGTATTTCATGAAAATTTTTACTGTCTCTCCACTCTGTTTACACTGATTTACGTCGATGGGAAAGTATGTGTAGCACAAGCCAAAATTGGCTATAGTTAGGAGTAATTTTATGGTCAAAGGGAGAAAACTCGTATTTACTGACATCAATTTTCACGATAGAGTTACTTCCCTTATATTTGCAGACAGCATAAAACCGAAGACGAATAAATATCATTTCAGCTTCTGAAGACGATTTGTATCGTAAAAAAAAAAAAGATGTTCGTAGAGATGTCATTATTTTTGGTAAAGTTTAAAACTGGATTGCAGATGCTGCTACTTCTGAAAATATCATGGCAGACGACAAAAGAAAGAAACAGCAATTGCAGACGTGGTTTCTATTTTGTAAACAGGCCTCCCTTGTATTTCTTTATATTTGTAAACAAGGCGACAGCCGAAATTTAAATTTGGATGTCACAATTCGGTTATTAAAGTAAAAGCTCATGCAGAATCTAAATGTAATTTTTACAATTAAATTTATCAATTGATGAATGTATAAATAAACTTTGTTATGTTACAATATTTAACCCTTTCCCAAGCAATCCCTGGTTTTTACGGGTCAGGATCAGAAGCCTTTTGAAAACATTGTGGGAAAAGGAGAAAATGCTGGTAACCAGCATTTTCTCATTTTCCCACAATATTTTCTACCCTGTCATATAGAAAAATCATCTTTCCAAAAGAAAACTCCTTTGAAATAGCAAAGACTGGGTTTCAAAATCGGCTTTAACGTCTCATTTTACTTATTTATCAGAACAAGTGTTATCAGAGGATCCGAGGATCCAGGTTTTTCGATAGACCGTGTGGGTATAGATTAACCCTGCACCGGTTCTGAAAGTTTCGTTGTGACTGTTTGTAATAGTCGAAAAAAAGACTATTCCGGAAGGAAGTTGGTGGGTGGTAACAATAAGGGAGAGTACTCTTCATAACTAATGTGTACCAGATTGTTTGAGTTTTTTCCCTTTGATCATAAGATCACAATGGAATCTGATGCAGAACGTATCTTATAGATCTGGGATAGACCTGACACCAATTTACAGCGATGATTAGGAGCTTTCTCCCGTTTTTAACTCCACTGTCTATGTCATGGCGGGGTTTCCGCCATCCGTCCGTCTGTCTGTCCATCTGTTAATCTTATTTAGTTCAGCTGAGCACAAAGTGCTCAGAGTGAGCTATTGTGATAGTGCTGTGTCTTGCGTCCATCGTGCGTCGTCAACTTTTACCTTGTGTACGCTCTAGAGGCCACATTTTCTGTCCGATACTCATGAAAGTTGGTCAGAATGTTTGCCTCGATGAAATCTCGGACGAGTTTGAAAATGGGTCATGTCGGGTCAAAAACTAGGTCACTAGGTCAAATCTTAGAAAAGCCTTGTGTACACTCTAGAGGCCTCATTTTCATTCTGATACTCATGAAAGTTGGTCAGAATGTTTGCCTTGATAATATCTCGGACGATTTCGAAAATGGGATATGTCGGGTCAAAAACTAGGTCTTTAGATCAAATCTTAGAAAAACCTTGTGTACACTCTAGAGGCCGCATTTTCAGTCCGATACTCATGAAAGTTGATCAGAATGTTTGCCTTGATGATATCTCGGACGAGTTCGAAAATGGGTCATGTGTGGTCAAAAACTAGGTCACAAGGTCAAATCTTAGAAAACCAAGTGTACGCTCTAGAGGCCACATTTTCGGTCCAAAACTCTTGAAAGTTGGTCAGAATCTCTCTTCACTCTTGAATGATATCTTGGATGACTTTGAAAATGAGTCATGTCGGGTCAAAATCTAGGTCACCAGATCAAATGTTAGAAAAACCTTGTATACGCTGTGGATGCTACATGTACATTTTCCGTCCAAAACTCTTGTAAATTGGTCAGAATGTTTGTCTTGATAATATCTCGGATGAGTCTGAAAATGGGTCATGTTGGGTCAAAAACTAGGTTACCAGGTCAAATCTTAGAAAAACTTTGTATACGCTCTGGATGCCACATTTTCTGTTCAACACTCTTGAAAACTGGTCAGAATGTTTGCCTTTATAATATCTTGGATGAGTTTGAAAATGGGTCATGTTGGGTCAAAAACTAGGTCAATGGGTCAAATGTTATAAAAACATTGTGTATGCTCTGGAGGACACATTTTCAGTTTGATACTCCTGAAACTTGTTCATAACATCTTTCTTGGTGATACCTTAATAAGTTTGAAAATGGGTCATGTGGAGTCAAAAACTAGGTCACTGGGTCAAATATTAGAAAAAACCTTGTGTACACGCTAGAGGCTACATTTTCTGCCTGATACTCTTCAAACTTGGTCAGGATGTTTGTTTTGGTGATGTTCCAAAAGAGTTTGATAATGGTATATTTTCGGGCCCAAAACTATGTCACTTGGTCAAATCTTAGAAAAAAAAAATTGTACGCTGTAGAGGCCATATTTTCAGTCAAATACTCATGAAACTTGGTCAGAATGTTTGTCTTATTGATATCTCAAAAGTGTTGGATAATGGGTAATGTCTGATAAAATACAAGGTCACTGGGAACTAGATTGAAAATGGTAAAATCTACATTTGTGGTCAGATTTCAGTGAAGCTTACACAGTTTTTTTTATCTTATCAATAGCTTCAGCCCTTTTGAATTTGAAAAAAAAATCCAACATACAGTATAGGAAAAGTAGCCTTTTGCCGATGAAAATTTCCATTTCTTCAGTTTATGCGATTAAGTCAGCAATTGATGTCGGATTTTCGTGACACTTGCTCAGTTGCTTTGTATTATCAACAGCTTAAACCTTATCGATTGAAAAAAAAATCTGACAATCAGTATGGGAAAAGTAGCTATTCAACTCATTACCAAACGACAAAATTTTAGGTTTGTCCCAATCGAAAGCATTTGCAGACGACAAAATAAGTGACTAAAAATTTGAAATTTGTTTTGTGAAGGGAAGAAAACATTGTGGCAAAAGGAGAAAATGCTGGTTACCAGCATTTTCTCCTTTTCCCACAATGTTTTCAAAAGGCTTCTTTCGCAGGAGCATCAAAAGTAGGGATTGTGTGGTAATGGGTTAATGTTGGAAATGTCCATTTCTTGTTAATGTGATGAAGTCAGCATTTGGGGCCCGATTTTGCACAGTAATTTGTATCATAAACGGCTTGAGCCCTATTGATTTTTGAAAAAAAGATAAAACTGACAATCAGAGTAATAAAAGTAAAGATTCAGAGTTTAAAATTTCCATTTTTGGTTTGCGCAATGAAATTTACAGTGTTGATCCTATTATTTTGGAACTTGCAAACATTGTTTGGTTCATCAAGGAATTGAACTCTATTAAAAGTGAAGAAATCTAGTAAACCATTCAGAAAAAGCAGCCATTGGAATACTTAGTATTGTTTACTCAACAAAGTCCACATTATTAATCACATTTCCTTGAAGTTTGCCAGGATTGTGTAATACAGGGCATACTAAAACACTTTCAAATTTGGATTGGATTCCAAACATTTACTTTGAGAAACTGTACTTCATTTTATTCATTGTTCTTTTTCAATTCCCCATACCTACTTATACTGTCTTAGTTGGTTAAAGCCAAGTTGCATGAACATATTTACTTTCATGTTTTTTTTTTTTTTTTTTTTTTACATCATATATTCATAATGTACATTAGCACAAAAGCAAATTCACTGCCAGTAGAGCGATTTCAGGCCCTTAAAGGCCTCTAGTTTTTATTCTAGTCCAATTTTGATCTATCAAAATATCCATTTTCTCCCATACATCTATTACCTTCCACCTTTATTCGCAATTTTGCTGTAGATCTAGATCAATTAAAATTTGATTTTCTAATTACATGTAGTTGATTAGGACACAAGGCCTACCTTCGATTCGGAGGGTAGCTCTGTTGTTATTATTGTGGCTTTGTCTGGAGTGCTACGGTCTCGCCCTGCTAGGGCGTCTGCTTACCCTTTGCGTCAGAGGTGGAGAGGGGTTTGTTAACCCTGTCTCAAATGGGATTTGGGGACCCACCTCCTAGAAGAATTCAAATCTATAGCAATTAAGATACATTTTGAGACCAGTTGTTCCATTGAAACTCAAATAAATAGGATAGATATTTTTTTTCAATAAATACTTGCTGAGTTAAATAGATCTAGATCTAATTAAGCGGTCGAAACGGTATTAGGAGAACTTATACCCAGGAGAACTCGTATCCTGGAGAACTTGTACCCCAATCTCAAAGGTAAAAGTCCTCCAGAGATGTCCTACCTCCACAAATACATGTAATTATAGTTTACTACCATGTTGTCAACTTTTATTTTTATGCCGTTATTGTAATGTAGATTTGATGATTTTTTTTCTTTTGCACATGTGCTGAAAAGACATAAATAAAGAAACTTGTGTGTCTTCTCGTGCAGTGTTTATACTTTGTGTTTGAAAAGGTGAGAAAACGTGGAAAAATAAGACCATGTTGGTTATCTGACTTTGGACCTTCTCCCACAATGCTTACAAAAACTTCTTTCGGTGTGATTGAAACTCGAGACTATGTGGTAAACGTATCAGAAAACATAGAGGAAATCTGCACAATGAAAATGAGAGAGAGACAAAAATGCAAATATTGCCATATGTGAACTCGCATTTAAGTCTCTTCAAAATTCTATTACGGAATACCGTTAGGGCCATCACCTTTGAATGTGCTAATTTGAAACACGATACTCGATAGTACGATGACGATAATGCAAAACAACGAAACGACGATGGTGAAAACACGATAGTACGATGATGATAACAGGATACTACGATGGTAAAACCACGACAATACGATAGTACAATGATGATAGTGCGATATAGTATCGTGTTTTCACCATCGTACTGTCGCGATTTCACCATCGTAGTATTGTACTGACTGCTTTCCTAAATAACCATCATCAGGACAATGGTCAGCAGAGAGAGAGAGAGGACTGAATCCTGTCACAATGACTATCATCAATCCTCGGAAACAAATTAGCCGAGATGCGGATCAAACCAGTGACTTCTGTTCTCAAGTCTTGTACACTACCGACTGAGATACCAGGGCTTAGAAGATTATGCTCTACACAATAAGTAATAGCCAATTATGGGAAAAACAAAAGAAGCCATCTTTTTTGCCTAAATACCCCTTTCTGAAGTCACTGATACAAATTTGTTGAAGTCTAAGGCAAAAGTTCTTGATACAAATTATATTTCTGACTATATCAATGTTTAAAAAGGTTAAGATAGTGGAGAAAATCTAGTTGGAAAAAAAAAGATTTCCATGTCGGATTTGAACCTTGGTCTACTTCACTTTAAGTAGGTGCCTTATCCATAAGGCCATTGAGTCCGCAATTGTCTAAGAGGGTAGATTACCCAATTTAAAGGCATAGCCTCTCTCAAAATGACTTTGAATAAACTCGTCCATGTATACTGTTTTTCCTGTAGGACTTGAATATTGGAGGATGTGAATGCGCACCAGAAGGCGATAGTATGATGGTGAAAATGCAATACTACGATGATGAAAATACGATCACACAATGACGATAACACGATAGTACGATGACGAAAACACGATAGTACCATGAGGATAATACGATAGTACGATGACGATAATACGATAGTGCGATGGTGAAACCACGATAGCATGATGGTGAAAACACGAAAGTAGATGGTAAAACCACAATAGTACGATGACAATAATATGATAGCATGATGGTGAAAATGCAATACTATGATGACGAAAATACGATCGTACAATGAGGATAACACAATAGTACGATGACAAAAACACAACAGTACGATGAGGATAATACGATAGTACAATGACGATAATATGATAGTGCGATGGGGAAACCACGATAGCATGATGGTGAAAACACAAAAATAAATGGTAAAACCACGATAGTACGATGACAATAATATGATAGCACGATGAGGAAAACACGATAGTACGATGACGATAATACCATAGTGCGATGACGATAGTACGATAGTGCGATAGTGAAAACACCATAGCACGATAATGAAACACGATAGTGCAGTGATGATAACACGATAGTGCAATGACAATAATGTGATAGTGGGATGGTGAAAACACAAAAGTACGATGATGAAACCACGATAGTGCGCTGACGACAATACAATACTACGATGGTGAAATCGCGACAGTACGATGGTGAAAACACAATACTATATTGCACTATCATCATTGTACTATCATATTGTCGTGGTTTCACCATCCTAGTATCGTGTTATCATCATTGTACCATCGCATTTTCACCATTGTGCTTTCGTTGTTTCACGTTATTGTCATCGTACTATCGAGTATCTAGTTTTAAAGAAGCACATTACATTTACTTACTTACTTACACCTCAGAAAAAAGATTCTAACATTTAAAACTGCATCTGAAATACTTAGATACACGATTTTATGGGAATCAGCCATGAACTTTTGCTATCAATTTTAGTATTTTAGGTCTTTCATATGCTTAAGTTCGAAGTAGTTAATGTACTTTGATTAACTGAGAATGCCATCTAGCGGGAGATAATATGGCGCACGTATCTGGAATAGAAACCGAAAGTACATGACGATTATGATCAATTAAGTTCAATTGCTAATTACTGCTTTTAATTAAATTCCAAACAACTCTCTCTCTCTCTCTCTCTCTCTCTCTCTTTTCTCTCCTCTCTCTCTCTCTTCTCTCTTCTCTCCTCTCCTCTCCTCTCCTCTCCTCTCCTTCTCTCTCTCTCTCTCTCTCTCTCCTCTCTCTCTCTCTCCTCTCTCTCTCCCCTCTCTCTCTCCCTCTCTCTCTCTCTCTGGGGGGGCATGGGAAGGGGGCGGGGGGAGGGGGGGAAATGGGGCCATTGGTCAAATGAAAGGAACACCACTTTTGTGGAGCTCAACTTTATGCCAAGTATAAGGCTTAAAGGTATTCAAAATGTGCAGGTTTTACAATGTCACAATTTACAATACGACCCTACGGTTTGTTCATTTTGAAAATGAAACAGAGGTTACTCAAAATTATGCGAAATGCATCTCTCTCTCTCTCTCTCTCTCTCTCTCTCTCTCGGGGGAAGGGAAGGGGAGGGGAGGGGGAGGGGGCTGGGGCCATTGGTCAATAATAAATGTTTTACTGTACATCAGCTTTTATTTATGTACTCTAGTAAATTGATTGAATTAAACGATTATATAGAAAGAAGTTAAATACGCCTGTTTGTCCTTGAAACCAAACAAATACTTAAATTGTGTTTCAAAATCAAAACGAAAAGGTAATTCACCCACCAACTATATATAGCATTAAAACGCTAAACCCTGGAAATCCCGTATTGGTACATGTATGTTGATAGACGTAGCCCGGGGGTACTAACTGTTTAAACCTTTGCCACATAATGACCACTTTTGACGACCCTTAGAAGCAATCTTTTTGAAAGCATTGTGGGAAAACGAGAAAATGCTGGTAACCAGCATTTTCTCCTTTTCCCATGGTTGTTATCTTATCTATAAACAGTGCACCTTTTGAGCCGAATGAAAATTGTCGTCTGCAGATGCTTTCAATTTGAAAAGGGCTAAAAATTTGTCGTCTAGTTTAAACAACAAAACAAAAAAAAGAAAGTGAACACTGTGCATACCGGATATCCATGAAAAAAAGAACTTCTTTCAGTAGCTCCTTTCTTCATATTTCTTCTAGTAAAAGAACACTTTATTAACAAAAATTGTCATGTAATAGTACTTTCTTTAAAAAAAACAAGCACTCATTGTTGGAAAAGGAAAATGTCTGTAGAAAAAAAGGCAATTGAAACGTTAGAAAGTAGTCATGATTTTTTTCTTTTTTACACGATGTTTTAAAACGATATTTTTAAAAGCCCTGCCCCTGCCCCTAGCTGTGGTTCTAGATCTCTCTCTCTCTCTCTCTCTCTCTCTCTCTCTCTCTGTCATTCTCTGTCCCTCTCTCTCTCTTTCTCTGTCCCTGTCTTTCTCTCTCTCTCTCATTCTCTGTCTCTCTCTCTCTCATTCTCTGTCTGTCTCTCTCTGAGTCCGTCTCTTTCTCTCATTCTCTGTCCGTCTCTCTCTCTCTCTCTGTTCTCTCTCATTCTCTTTCCGTCTCTCTCTCTCATTCTCTGTATGTCTCTCTCTCTCTCTGTCCGTCTCTCTCTCATTCTCTGTCCACCTCTCTCTCATTCTCTCATTACCTGTATGAGAAAGTTAGGAACACAATGAATGTGTGCATTTGACACTTTGATATGACCTAAGCTGTTAAAGCAACGTTAAACTCCAATACAAACAAACAAATGTAGGTGTTCCAGTTCATTTTTCCCGGAAGATATAATAGTATATTTACCATACGAAATTTTTTTTTAGAATAGTCCAAATCGAAAGCGTTTGCTGACGACGAAATAAAAGTGACTACTTACTTGAAATTTTGTTTGGGGAGGTAAGAAAGCAATCTGGAAAAAGAAGAAAATGCTGGTTACCAGGCATTTTCTTGCGGTGCGTTAAACGTAAAGATTGAGCGGTAAAGGGTTAGGAGCTCTTCAAAATTGCAGCTCCGCCTTTTCCTTTCCGAGAATTGATGATAATCATTGCGACATTCCCGCAAATCGTTGGTGATCAAAGAGGATTACATGCAAAAGCAGCCAGTAGCTAATAAAGACTTGCGCCGAGCACTAGTAATAGAAACTCGAGAAAACGATATATTGGTGCACAGGCTGTCGCAATATAGCTGAGATAATGTTGAAAATGACGTTAAACGCCATACGAACGAAAGCGGCCACTGGACTACCAGCATTTTCTCCTTTTCCCAAAATGTTTGCTAACCTGCTGGAAACGAATTTCAATTTTTGAGTTACCTTTATTTTGTTGTCTGCAAGAGCTTTCAATTTGAACCAGTATAAAATTTTGTCGTTTGGTAAAGGGTTAAAGATATTTCTTTTTTCAAATACATTTTCGTAGATATACATACAGACAGACAACCGAACTAGAAGTCAAACAAATAGACGGACGAAAAGACACTCCAGCGGAAAAGTAGCTAGACATTGCAGACGAGGGCGGAAACGATAGTGACCAAGGTTTCATGTTATTTCTTGGAAATGTCCACTTGAGATCTCCGAGACAAATTGCTATTCAAAAGAAAGCCCCGCTTTTCAATTTCTTTCTTTCTCCCTGTGTTATTTGTTCCTTTAGTTTTGTCATAAAAAGGGGCAAAAAGACAGACTCAAGGAGAAACTGTCTGAAAGCCTGAACAAATGACAAACTGTTTTAGGGCACACCAAATGACGGATTGTCAGCAAAAGAGACCCAAATCCGGACTGCCATAAATACAGACAGAAAGTCTAAAGAGACTGAAAAATATCGGAATGCAAAATGTAGGGAAGAACTGCAAAGAGTGCTTTCCTGGAGTTTCTTACACCAGTACACCAGCACCATTTGGTTTACCAATCAGAATTTGTCTTACTCTCAAATTTAGAAAATTCTGGAGAATAAGACCAAGAATGTTTTTAAGAATGATTGGTGAATTTAGAGCCTGGTTAACAGCATTTTGCCTTTTTCCCACAAAATTTTTCATTTTTTTTTCTAAAGGGCATGAAAAACTTGGGATTGCGTGGTAAAGGTTTGATCTTATATCATTTTATTCTTGGTTTTGTCGTGTTCATGACTGTTTTGTACATAATATTAGCTGTACTAAGATGGCCAGTGCACATATTTCTGCTTTTCAAGACCTTTTCGAAGTTCAGTCTTTTCTTTCAACGACAATGGACTTTGTCGAACATGAAAGACTGATGAAGAAGGAGGGAGCGAGGGGGGAAATGTAAGAGCAAGAGAGAAAGAAAATAAAGAAAGAGAGAAAGAAACAAAGAAAATAAGAGAGAGAGAGAGAGAGAGAGAGGACATGAAAGAAAAAGAAAGGGAGCCAGAGCTTAGGACAGGGGCACGACCAGCGCTTTTAAAACATGGCGTTCGCAAACATCGTGATAACCCTCATTCCTTACGTTTCAAATGCCTTTTTCCTACAAACAATTTTTCCTTTCTCCACAATGATCACTTGTCTGTCAAAGTTAGTATTGTTGCATGACAATTCTTGTTAATTAAGTGTTCATTTTTACAAGAAAAAATACGGAGAAAACGGGAGCAACTTCAAACAGACTTTTTTTCCATCGATATCGGGTAATGTTCACTTCTTTTGATCTGTTAGTTTCAACAGTTAATATCCCCGAGCTACGTCTATCAATACGCCATTACGGGCTTCCAGGGCTTAGTGTTTTGATTCTGTATATAGTTGTTGGGTGATTTTTTTTTATTAGTTTTAAAACAGAATTTAAGTATTTGTTTGGTATCAAAGACAGACGGGCGTATATAACTTCTTTCTATGTAATCGTTTAATTCAATCAATTTAGTAGAGTAGATAAAGACAAGCTGAAATAAAGTAAAACATTTATTATTCTTGAATAACTGTTGAGGTGTCGAGAAACCGCTGTTTCATTTTCAAAATGAACAAACCGTAGGGTCGTCTTGTAAATTGTAAATAAAACCTGCACAGTTTGCATACCTTTAAGCCTTATACTTGGCATAAAGTTGAGCTCCACAAAAGTGGTGTTCCTTTCATTTGACCAATGGCCCCAGCCCCTCCCCTCCCATGGCCCCCAGCCCCTCCCCTCCCCTCCCATGGCCCCTTCCCCGGCCCCTTCCCCGGCCCAGAGAGAGAGAGAGAGAGAGAGAGAGAGAGAGAGAGAGAGAGAGAGAGAGAGAGAGAGAGAGGGCCGACACTTACCGCGTCGTGAGGACAAATCAACGCTCTCAGACCCTCGTCGTGAGGACACTATGGGAAAGTGAGGACACAATTTTTGTCCTCACTATTACTATGTCGATTTACATTCCGCATAGTTCAAAATGGATTTTAAAAACTTTTTTTTGCTGTGAGGACACAAGTCCTCATAGTCATTTCTCTCACTCTCTTGACCGTGAGGTGAATTTTCAATTCTAATGTTGAGTAGAATTGGACGGATACCAGTCACTTACTCCGTGGATCAAAGGATGGGTACCAGACAAAACCGGATGTGCATATGCTTTGATGGCGGGATGAAATTGAAGCGAAATACTGAAATAAAGGTAATTATTTCCATAATTTACTTTTATATTTGTACAGGATATCGATTTTATCCATGAATTGTTGATTTTTTATTGAATTTCTACCAGTTTCGACGAGTACAAGCCAGATTACCGTAATTCCCCTAAGTAGGCCTATTCGGACACCCTAAATTTTCGGACACCATGAAATAATTTATTTTTTGTCCCTAAGTTCGGACACTTGGTAAAATAATTGTCCCTAAATTTTCGGACACGAAATTATGATGGTTTAGAAGACCCGCAGTACTCTACCAAACAACAAATTAAAATGATTTAAAAGTTGACGAAGACCCGCTACACTCTTTCCCAAACAACAAATCAAAATGGTTTAGAAGTTGACGAAGACCCGCTATACTCTTTCCCAAACAACAAATTAAAATGGTTCAGAAGATCGACGAAGGTCTGCAATACTCTTTCCCAGACAACAAATTAAAGACTCTTCCAAACTGAAAGAGTTTGCATACGACAAAGGCTTGTTTGGGATATGGTAAACTTTTACCAACGAAAATGTTCTTAGACTAGATAAAATTCGAAGGATTCGCAGACGACAATTACATTTTGCTAAAATGATTTTTGATTGGATAACGAAGAGAACAGTGGGGGAAGAGGAGAAAATAATTAATTCCAGCGGTTTCTCCTTTTCCAACAATGTTTTCAAAAGGTTTTGCCCCAGGATCGTTTAAAGTCGTGATTGTGTGGTAAAGAGTTAATTAGCAAGTACCTGAGAAGAGTAAATCGATCTATGTTTTAAGCTTACATCCTTTGTTTAGTATCTGATTGATTGCGGTAGACTGAATGCAGGTGCTAATTTGTGTTGTACGCAGGCTGTATATATTTAGTCCAATACCCGTGACGCATTAAAGATGTAAATCTTATCAATAAACGCTATACGATACACTTTTAATGCATAACGGGATGGCTAGTTGTAACGACCTGTACACAGACATGTGGCATGGAGACAAGCACGTGTATGGGTGACGTAATCAGGTTTAGTCAGGTCAAGAATAACCCTTATCACGACCATGATTTAGGATTGTTTAGCGAAGTTGCTATTTGCGTTCGAATACGTAATTGTGTGAACTCTTTTTTACAAGTAAGTTTTATTAATCCATAAAGGTCGATCTCATGTCAGTTCTTTTCAGGAAATATATGCCTTACTGTATGTTGTACATACGATGTCTATTTAAGGATATGTTGTTGTTGTTGGAAAGAGATTTCCCGAAATTTTCGGACAGTCACACAAATAATTTAATAAGTTTTCGGACACCAAAAAAAATAATTATTTTTTTCCGTCCGAATACTTGGGGGAATTACGGTAATTCAGTATGAGTGGAAAATGTGAAGAATGTTTCTTGCTTTGTTGTGTCATCGTACGTAGTGTTCCAAAATGCAATCGATGCTCTCATGATAGCCTTGAGTGTTCGAAATCCGTGATGATAAGGAAACATCAAAATAGAACAAAGAGTTTCGAGAGGAATAGTAAGAAGAAAGTGCTTGTCTGCATAAAATAATCCTTTCTGATCGTTTTCATGTAAAAAAAAAATTGATGTTAATTTCAACAGTCAGCCGCTTAAAAACGAACATGCCGTTGGCCTCCTTGAGCCAAAATGGCGTGACCTAATATCTGGCAGCTCGGCAGTAATACTTTAATTTCTTTTTGAAATGGCATGATAAAAATTTAAGGCATAGACAAAACAACACACATTTTTCGTTAAAATGATTCTTTTGACCACTTGTTAGCTCATACTGTTCATTTATCAATGGGTATACCCTACTACCCTACAGAATCTACATGCGGACAGGAAGAGTTAAATCAACGGACTGAAGTACTAAACTGTATTACGCTCAGTACAATGCAAATGACAAAATTTTAGACTTGTCCAAACTGAAAGCATTTGTAGATGAGAAGATAAAAGTTACTCAAAAATTGAAAGTTGACTTCAGAAGAGTAGAAAACATTGTGGGAAAAGGAGAAAATTCTGATTACCAGCATTTTCTCCTTTTCCCAAAATGTTTTCAGAAGGTTTCTTCCTATGGGTCGTAAAAACCAGGGATTGTTTGGTAAAGGGTTAAGTCTTTTCCAAATGAAAGAAATTTGGACCAGTCCAAATTGAAAGGATTTGAAAATTACAAGAAGTACCGGACTCTAAAACAGAATTTTGTTTCAAGTTGTAATTACCATGAACAGGCCCGTAGGAACAGGGGGGGCTAGGGGGGCTCAGCCCCCCCCAATAATTTTGAAAATCATAGTAACTAAAATACGAGTTCTTAGCGCAATGAAACTACCACGCAAAAAACCTCAGTATTTCGAAGTTAGCCCCCCCAATCTTGAAATCCCTCCTATGTCGCTGATTGAATTATTTGGTAAAATAGTCGAATCATATTGCGAGGATACTTTCTGGCCATAAATGATGAGTCATCACAAAAGAGAATTAGATTGTAATGCTTGCTAATCAAATCTAAATTATATAATAAGCAATCAAATCTAAATTATATAATAAGCAATCATCTTTCGGTAACTCTAGGCTGTGTTACTCTTTACCAGACAATCTCGAGTTTTCTTGACGGTGAGAAAAAAGCCACTGAAAACACTGTGGGAAAAGCTGAAATGATGGTAACCAGCATGTTCCCTTTTCCTACAATGTGTTCTGCCCTCCAATAGCAAGTTTTAATCTTAGAACCAAGTTAATTTTTTTGTCTGCAAATCCTTCAGTTTGGACCAGTCTAAGATAATTATGTTGTTTGGAAAAGTGTTAAATAAAGTCTGCTGTAACCTGCACTAATTTATCGATTGCTGTCCTGGATAGTTTAACCTCATTATCTCCCACTAGATGGCATTCTATAAATATTCATTTATCTAATATGGGCATCCTGGGTACTGAACCGAATCACTTTCCTACGAGACAACCGTTACTTTGAATTTAAAATTTTAATAAAGGTTAATCAATAAAACCCTACCTCATGCAATTTACTCAGCTATTATCAGCAGTTTAGAGAAATCTGAAGCTAAAGCAGGTCTCATTTCTCCTCAAATGTATTGATAAAAATTATTTTCAACATTGCTACTTTAAGCGTAATATTACAGTCAGCCCGCTTTCTGGGCTAGTGATGCGTCATATAAGATAGTCGAATCTTCAAAAAATATGACATGCGCAGACAACAAGTTTAATCTGTAAAAGTTTAACATCTTGCTGTAAATCATTTAAAAGTGGGTGTATACTGTGTTGGAAAATACACACTGCAGTCACAACCCTTACCTCGACTATCAACTAATAAATGCTTTATAATTTCTTTTTAGATCTGAATTGCCAGTGCTGAAAAAAAAGCGCTGGTCCGAGGTCCGGGACCTACTGTAGGGCTCTGTACCGGTACTTGATATATATCGAAAACCGGTATTTTACATTTGATAGATATATCGGATCGAACGTTTCTGTATCGAACAAAATATTGATCATCAAAAGAAAATAAAAGTAAAGCATATAAATACCCAATTTAGTTGTTTTTAACGGCGAAATTCATTACGAGTTTACTTTAGGTAATCTCTAAAGTCGAGTAGTAGAGGTAGGTGTGGCTACCTGGGAAACTTACAACCAATCAAAATGCGTCATTCTTTATTACTCGCCCTGTACCCATTACACAATGGATGACAATTAGCTAATACCCCTATTCCCCGGTCATGTTGTTTGAAATCTGCAAATTATGCATCAATCAGCAGATTGCAGACAGATTTATGCTGATAATTGGTCAATATAGTTGATTAAAGAAAGGTAATGAACATCTCGTGATGTGATCGAGAGGTAGCGATGGAAATAATTGAAGCAGTGACCTTTCAACCTTCCTAAGATTTTATTTGGTCGATCTTTTAATATTGCCGAAAAATGTGGCTCGAAAATCAAATCTCTTTTCCCGTTAGTTTATCTGAAATCAGTGTTCCAACTCGCGTAAATTATTGTGTAAATCATTTTATATACTTGAAATTTGCATTACAAATGTTAATCACACGCGAGACCTCACGTAAGAAAAAACATGGACAAAAACGGCCATTATCTGTTTATCGTGAGTAAAATAACAGGTTTTGATGCTACATGTAGTTCTAATCCTTATTGAGAAATCTATGTCGAATCATGCGAACATACCTATCCAGAAATTAACACGCATGAAAAATTGTTCGGTGAAAAAAAAAAACACGGAAACCCATGACACAACAAAATGTCTCCTTGACATTGTCCGATCAGAGTCCTCTTAGACTGTCTTTTCAGCTTTTTAATGAGTAGTAAATGTAGATCTAGTTAGAATTCATATTAATTTAGGCCTAAATAATTATGAAATTTCAATACAATCTAGAAGTGTTAAGTTTGCGGTATTTAGTTTTTCAGGTATGCTGAAAAAAGAACAAACACAATTTTCGCATTTTTTTCTTTCTTTTATTGAAAATTGAAATATCATATGATATATCGAATATCCATCATTTTGTATCGATACAAATATCGTATCGATCAAACTGACCGATACGGAGCCCTATGCTACTGAAATGGAGATCGGACCGGGGGAAAAAAACAAGGCGAGGGTCCGATGGACCTGTCAAAATGGAGGTCAGACCTGCCCAGTCTTCATGGTAAAAAGTCTGATGCCCAGAAATAAATTCAGAATGACTAATTGGGTTGAATTAAGAGTAATAATTCTAATGAAAATTTGAGTCTGTTTGTTTAGGATTATCTTTGTGTGAAAGTGAACTACTTCGAGATTTTTCGGTACACCGGTCGTGTGAGAACGCTATGACATTGACTTATTTAAGTCATTGTAATATCAACAGTTTTCCTTGGTTCCCAGTTTACCTGACATCAGTAATAGTTGCCAGTGGTGAAGCCAGTTAAAATCTATGAATATAACGTCTGCACTTTTTGCTAAAAGCTTACGAAAAATGCATATTTAAACCTTGGTCGTCATCAAATTTGAAACAGAAAACACTGGGAGAAAATAGAACAGAGCTACATAATTAGAGGTAGATAGGAAGTATAAGAACAAAGATAGGGTTGGTTCGTTGAACATCAAAATGAAAGTTGGTCGTGGGTTTCATCCCACAATGCAACTGTTCAACTCTGACTAACACACACAAAAGAAATATGAGAAATTGCAAATTTTGTTTTGGTCATCATAACAGTGCTAATTGTAAATGCTTCCTATGTGCCTGACGTATATTTGTCTTCAACTGAAGGCACTAAGAGCAAAAGTAAATTGAAATGGTACTCAGTAAGCGATTTTTTGGGGGTGTGTGTGGGGTGGGACAGTGGTCAATTTGGACATGCCCAAGTATACTTCGTACCCTCCTGTTGTAAGGGCCCAGCTATTTCTATCACTATTTTTCAGCCCTGATTGCGCTTTGGAAATCTTTACCCCAGTTTGGTTACTTGTCTTTTTACATCATTCTAAGTCGTCACAATGCCAAAACTGATCAATTTTCTGAATGCATTTGATTTTGAAAAGTGTACTGATTCATCTTTGAATTTTAGAATTGTAAAAAGGGTCAATCAGTAGACCATACGGTTATCTATATTACAGTGAACTAGTGGGCCGTATTTAGATTGACTAAAACTGAAACAGTAAGAGTGATGAATTAGAGTCAAATACCTTTCAATCTAAACTTACAAGTAAAGAACAAAAACTGAGTGTTCTAAACTTTTATTTCTTCACAATAGGTGATAATAACAACTTTTACTTAGTCACTTATGGCTTTACATCAGCGTTACTCATTCTTGAGGTTTTTTTTTTTTCATTCCTACTGATTAGCTGGTTAGTACATTCTTCAGATGGAATTTCACAAAGTCCTTTGATTATGCACTTATAAGAAGCTCCCCTAGGTGTTTCAAGCTGAAAATTCTAGGGAAAAAATGTGTCTCGTTGTCGTGCATATATGGTAATTGGCCACAATATTTTTGGATTTAGGACGCTATTTGGAAATAAGAAAAACGGCCTCAGTTTCCAGTAACCCTGGCAACTTGTTATTTTTTTAAGCTTGAATTGTAGTGAGATTCAGTTGCAAAAACACATTTAAATATTTGGCAAGCATCACAACCTGAAATACCGTGTGACCAGTTCAAGGATACTCACAGAATTTGAACACTCAATGATACTTGATTAAAGACAAAATTCATAAAAACTGGATTCATTTTAGTTGAATTTATAAATTATCTCATCAAAGTCGTAGAAAGTATTGAACAAGATCTACACACCCTTGTATCGACCCTTTGACACTTTTTTCGTTTGATCTTATATCTAATAATTATGAGAGGCTTTTTCATGAAACAAATGTTCCCAGTCTGATATGATGTTCCCAGTCTATGAATGCTTTCAGCCAATCAAATGCGTTGTAAATGGTTAAAACTCAGTGTGCAAGCGCCCAATGGATGAAAAGAACATAGAAAGTAACCAAGTTCAGATAGAATCTACAAATACTGGTGTTATTATTATTATGTGAGATACTTAGATAACATTTGAGAGCATTTACACATAAATTACTCGATTTTCCTAGTAGATAAGGTAACCGTTAAAATGCTTATGTGCATGGAAATCGGGTGGACCAGATTGTTAAACAAAATGTTTACTGCACTGAAGACATATAAATACTTCAAACAACAGAAACAAAAATAGTTTTAAAAACGACACAGACATATGAACTTGTAAGGCCATGGTATGATGTCCAGCTTTTAAAAGTGTAGAAGAGGTTCTGTCGGGTGCCTTTTGCATGCCATTTATGATTGTTAGCTTTTTAAAAGGATTTTGAGGAATTATTAATAATTTGAATGCATCCTTGTCAATTAAGTACTCTACTGAGTATGATTTATGTTAAAATTTGTGCCTGCAGGGAAGTGTAAATGGACCAGTCCATTTTAACTCACTTGAGCATGAAGTGCAGAGTTATGTGCAAGGTGAGCTATTGTGATCAGTCATCGTCTGTTGTCTGTCCATCTGTCTGTCTATGTTGTCTTTCAAAATTTTCTCCTCCTTAACCAGTGAGCAAATCAAGCTGAAATTTGACAGGGATGTTCGTTTGGTGAAGCTTCAGCAAAGTTATAAAAAAACAATACATGTAATGAAAATAAAAAATTCTAAATTCTGTCAAAATCTCTGGTTGTCATGGTAACAGAAAGGCTGAAATAAAGGTAATATCTTCAAACAACCTATGACAAATAAAGGCCTAGAGATAAAAATTTACACTTTTGCATATTGCACCACATCTTCGCGAGCCAAGTTTACGATCACTACCTTGGCTGATTGAGCCCGATTTCAAGATTCCTGCGATCATGCGCCCTCTATTGGATGCTGGTTATGACTCCCCTCTACATCATGTTTCTAAAAACAAAATCGTTTTACAAACCGCTTACGAATACACATGAAGCGATAAGTAGACATCCACATGGGTTTCCATGTTTTACCTTTTATTCGAAAGGTAGATACCTTGTTCTATTTTTGTCAAAGATTAAATGCTACGAGCGGTTTCATTCGTTGCAGCTAGAGCTGGCTGCATCCAATGAAAAAGTGTATCGGGTGAACGTAAAAATCAAGCTCGAGCCACCAAGGGTAGAGTAACTTAGTGAATCATCGGCCTTGGTTTGCGAAGATGATTGCACCACCCAGTTTCATATTTGAATGTTGCATGTTGCATCACCTGATGACCGCTTATAACAGTTGTTAGAATAATGCCTCTTGGGTCCTATTTGGTGCTTTTATGCACAAGGAGATTCAGGTTGGTTTGATTGATTGTATGGGGTTAAATGCAGCTTTCAACATGATTTAAGTCATATGGGCTACAGCACCTACCCATGGATTCCTGGTATTTCTCAAACCAGTACTACCACAACATCCTATCCGAGCCTCCTGCTCATCCCAGTTGGGCAATTATTCACCCATTGGTGAGAGACAAATGACTATGTCAAATGTTGGAAAGAATGTTGGAAAGAATGTTGGCCTGGCTAGGGGATCAAACCCGTGACCCCATGATTCGCAGTCCACTGCCCTGCCAACTGCACTACGACCTCAGCCAACTAAGATGGGTGATTATGGACAATAACAGTCCTCTTTTTATTTGAGATATTAACGATCAGACTAATAGAATAACCTCAAATTCAGGGGTTTTAGTGAAGTATCAAACATTATATACTAAGTAAGTATACTCTCAAATCCTACAAAAAATCAAGATTAATTTTTTACATGCACAAAGATTGGGATCTTAAATTCAATGTTGACAAATGCCAAGTCATATATTACAACACTAAAAACCTAAAAAACTAAATTTCATTAATGATAAAGAGCTTAGGAAACAGAAGAGTTTTGTTTGAAGGGATCTTAAATTTAGTAAAAATATATTTCAACAAAGATAAATAAGGCCAGCAGCATGTTGTCTCTTTTACAAGAGCTTTCAATTACAAGTTTGAAGTTAGTTTCTTGAGAAAATTTGATCAAATTAAAAAATAGCCTTTATTATGTGGCTGAGTGGTGACACTGGTGAGCATGTCGGACTCATGACCTGGTGGTTGTGAGCTCGATACCCAGTTGAGGCGAACCTTCTTCTGGCGTATTTTCGCGTCTCACCTATGCTGAAGCATGCGAGAAAAGTAGTGACTTTAGAAAGAAAGTAGTGTTAGTATTGGTATGAGAAAGCCAGAAGACACATGTGCATCACCGACTGCCATGATATGACCTTAGCTGTTAAAGTGGCATTAAACCCCAACACAACCAACCAACCTTTATTATGGGTGGGTGTTATTTAAAATATGCAGTCAGGAAATGCCTTTGTTCAAAGATTCTTCTTTAAAACCACTTTATATATTAACTCATTACCACACAAGACAATTTTGGACTGGTCCAAATTGAAAGCATTTGCAGACGACAAAATAAAGGTGACTGAAAAATAGAAATTTGTTCTGGAAAGGGTAAAAAACACTGTGGGAAAAGAAGAAACTGCTGGTTACCAGCATTTTCTCCTTTTCCCACAGTGTTTTCAAAAGGCTTCTTTCTCAGGGGCGTCGAAAGTAGGGATTGAGTGGTAATGGGTTAAAACAAAGAAACAAGGCTTGAATTGTTGTTATATTTTGTGGTATGACTGGTTTCACAAAACAGGTCCAGACATCAAACAATAATAATTTCTAGTGTCATTTGACTTTATTCATATAATTCTTGTTTGGGCATATATTTGGATTTTTTGTTATATATAACATATATTATACATGTACATACAATTGTATCTATTGCCCTGACGAGCAAAGCGAAACTGGTTGGCAATAAGATTAAGTTTTTTAATTGTATCTGTGTGACTTTTTCATTTTTTTCTATATCTTACCTTGACCCAGGAATACTCAATTTTTACACAAACATGTAGTGTTCAAAAGGGTCACTGGAGGCCAAACTGAGAAAATTGGCAGCCCACATAATTCAGCTCTGATTATAAACTGACGTGGGTAAAGATATTCAATGCACCATGTAAGGCAATCAAATTTTATTTTGAGGAACAGCTAGTCAGCTACAAAATCTTTTCAAATATGGTAAGAATGGTATTCTTGATCTTATTTTTATCAAATCTAAAACATGGTGATCCCAAGATTTTTTTCTGTCAAAAGAATATCATTTTGAGAGATTATTTCTTGTTAAATATGAACATTCTACTGAGAAAAAGACCATAAGACCATTTCATTCTAATTAAAGAAAATACAATGTCTTTTTCAATAAAGCAATGATAGGATTGATTAAGCATATTATTTATTATAATTTTAATATAAAACAGATAAAGTTTATATCTTTTTAACTTGACAGAAACGATAAAGTTTTAACTCGTTACCAAACGACAAAATTTTAGACTTGCCCAAATCGAAAGCATTTGCAGACAACAAAATGTAAGTGACTGAAAATTTGAAATTTGTGTTGGGAAGGTTAGAAAACATTGTGTGAAAAGGAGAAAATGCTGGTTACCAGCATTTTCTCCTTTTCCCACAATGTTTTCTAAAGGCTTCTTTTTCAGGGGCGTCAAAAGTAGGGATTGTGTGGTAATGGGTTAAATGGAAAATGTATCATTATATTCTTTTCTTTTTAGTAAGGACACAATCTACAATTTAGTAAATGTAAATTTTGTCTTTCTATTCTGTTTTATAAAAATGTGGATGTACATGTATGTCATGCAATTGTAACTCACTTTTCTGTATTGTGAGGACAGTCTACATTGAAATTGTGATTATCTCTCTATCTTGTTTTGTGAGGACATTGTCCAGAGAGTGCATGCAACTGTAACTCTCAGTTTTGTTTTGTGAGGACACAGTCTACAAAGTAAATACATTTATCTCTCTATTCTGTTTTGTGAGGACATTGTCCAGAGAGTGCATGCAACTGTAACTCTCATTTTTAAGTCGCACGTTTGTCAAAACGTTCGACTTTTTGCGATGAGCTCGAGGAGCTCAGGGTGGGTTGAGGGGTGTCTATAGTGGGTTGAAGAATCATGCAAAAAATTGGATCAAAAACGTCGTATATACTTCATAAACGAGGTGCAGTTACTCTGCTTTTAACCCAATCGCTGTAGAACTACTTTTTCTTTGGTATGTCTGGAATTTGTTCTTTATGATGGGACTGGACCCGGTAACTCATATAACTCATATACCTACGCTAGAAAAAGGAGAACGTGACTCAAATTTTAAATTAAAAAAAATGCGGTTATTTTGTATATCATGTGAAAATTTAACATCTATCTTTGTTTAGATGGGTAAAGAAAACACAATTCAGCTAAGATATCCCCCATCAATGCTTAATGTGAGTTTAAAAGGGATCGCGGATTAATATGGCTTATCGAGAGCACCTTACTGTAAATATTCATGTATTATCGAGACCGGTAAAGCTTCGCTTATAAGGGTGGAATTTCGGACTCGAGTGATGTCATTTGAAATCAACTCTTTTAAACCATGCAAACCATGAATTCAGGGTTAAATATCGTAACACTCGCTCTAAATTTGAAAATTTGTTTCGTTCCGCAGCTTTGACCTAGTTTGTAACGCACGTCTCGGATGAAACACCCCAAACCACTCGAATACCCCAAAACACCCAAAAACTATTCCATTACACATCAAAAAACTTTTGTAACACATAAAACTGCATGCGAAACGCTTACATACAGGATTTTATGGAAATCAGACATGAACTTTTGCTATCAATTCTAGTATTTTAGGTCTTTGATTAGCTCAAGTTTGAAGTACAAAATTGTACTTTGATTAAGAAAATGCAAATGGCGGACGGGATAGAAAACAAACGCACATGTATAACGATTAACACCAGTAAAGTTAAAATGTTGATTACCGCATTTGTTCGGACCCCAAAAGAGTGGCGACAAGGATATTTCATCCCCTCCGTATACAGTAAATACAACATGAAATATGAAACGCAAGGTAAAGTACAGCAATTACGACCGTACATTGACAGTTGCACTGTTGAGGGGGGTTTACAGTCAATACGTACTCAAACCAAAACGTACCCAAGTCAAAACGTACCCGAATGGAGTCAAAACTTACCCAAATGAAGTCTAAACCTACCCAAGTGGAGTCAAAACGTACCCAATGTGTAGTCAAAATGAACACATGATTTTTATAGTATTTCTAACTTCAATTTATGTAAAAATTAATAGAAATTACTTGTTCGTCATCAAGACGATTTATAACTCTTGCTTTATTTTAAATTTGCCTTACATGATTAAAACCAATGATGAAACTTATTTAACAATAAACATAGCGAAGTGAATCAAATGCTTAGTGATAAAATCACGTTTTTCTTTCTATTTTTTTTTTTAAGGAAGATAAAGTTACTATTAATAAAAATAAAAAGCATATTGGATACTTTAAAAATATTTATCCATCATTATAAAAATATGTTTTATATATGAAAAAAAAAACATAAGCATCAGCACATTTAACTCTTTACCACACAAGAAAATTTGGACTGGTCTAAATTGAAAGCATTTGCAGACGACAAAATAAAGGTGACTGAAAAACTGAAATTTGTACTGGGAAGGATAGAAAACACTGTGGGAAAAGGAGAAAATTCTGGTTACCAGCATTTTCTCCTTTTCCCACAGTGTTTTCAAAAGGCTTCTTTCTCAGGGGCGTCAAAAGTAGGGATTATGTGGTAATGGGTTAAAGAAATGATATAACAGAAATGTGATACATTAATTACATTGTTTGGATAGCAAAGATACAATTTCAGCACTCAAAAAGAGTGTAACAAATTTAATGTTGTGATTAACCCATTACCACACAATCCCTGATTTCGACTACCCTGAGAAAGAAGCCTTTAGAACACATTGTGGGAAAAGGGAAAAAAATGCATTTTCTCCTTTTCCCACAATTTTTTCTATCCTTCACAAAACAAATTTCAAATTTTCTGTCACTTTTATTTTGTCGTCTGCAAATGCTTTCAATTTGGACAAGCCTAAAATTGGGCTGGTCTGGTAATGAGTTAAACTAATTATTCACAATGGTCTTTAACCTGTTGTAGATTGCATAGTTATTAATTACTTTGCAAATATTTTTTATAGTTTGAGACTCAGTTTGGTTGAGATGAAAAACCTTAGGACTGTTTTTTCAGCTAACCTGAGCACAACATGCTCAAGGGAAGCTTTTAGGATCACCTGGTGTCTGTCATCCGTCATGCGTCATCAACAATTCTTTAAACATCAACTCCTCCAAAACCGCTGGGCCAATATGGACCAAACTTGGCTGGAATGTTCCTTGGGAGGTCCTCTTTGAAAATTGTTCACAGAATTTGATTACGTCAAAAGTTTTGGTTGCCATGGCAACCAAACAGTTTTCTAAGAAATTCTTTAAAAATCTTCTTCTCTGAAACAGCTGACCAGATTTTATAATAATTTCACAGAGTTGTTCCTTAACGTAGTGGACCCGTAATAGAACACAGCTTTTTCCACTATAATATTACCCTAGAAAATTTGCTAAGATTAAAATTGAGCACTATTGTACTACTTTCACCGAGCCACTTTTTCTTTTTTGTCCTTCCTAGAATTATCATTTATAAATCTATAACTACTATAATTTCATTACAAATGGATATGATAATTACCTCCCTTTTCTGGAAACTAACAAAATTATCAACAAATAATTTCAAGACGGACCCCGAAGGAATTTCTGTTCGGTCAAAAATGTGCAACAGTATCATATCTGTACAAAATATGTCTTATCAACTGTCCAGAAATTTTATGCCATGCTGCACTATGCTTATTACGGGCCCACTACCTTAAGTGACCCTTTCCAAAACTTTTTCGTGAAATTTTGATCAGTCAAGAAACATGACTCTGGTGAATGGGGGCTATTTGCACTATACAGGAATGAAGAAATTCTAAAAAATTCTTCTTCTCTGAAACCACTGGTCAGATTTTGAAATAATTTCTCAGGGATGTTCTATGGGTGGCCCTTTTCAAAAATTGTTTGCGAAATTTCAATCCATCAAGAAACATGGCTCTGATGAATGGGGGCTACTTGTACTTATATGGACATGCAGAAATTCTTGAATATTCTTACTTCTCTGAAACGGCTGATCAGATATTGAAAAAAGTTCACAGAGATGTTCCTTGGGTGACCCTTTTAAAAACTTGTTCGCGAAATTTTGATTTGCCAAGAAACATGGCTTAGGTGAATTGGGGCTACAATATGGAAATGAAGAATTTCTTGAAAATTCACCTTCTCTGAAACCCATGATCAGATTTTAAAATAATTTCAAAGCAATCTTCCTTGGGTGACCATTTTCAAAAATGTTTTCGAAATTCTGATCCATCAAGAAGCATGGCTCTGGTAAATGGGGTCCACTTGCACTATTCGGACATGAAGAAATTCTTGAAAATTCTTCTTCACTGAAATGGTTGGTCAGATTTTGAAATGATTTCACAGAGATGTCCCTTATGTGTCCCTTTTCAAAAATTGTCAGGTGCTAGCATCGGTATGCAGTGGCACTGTTTCAGTAAGTTCCAAGTAATAGAGGTGACCAATGACATACATTTAATATTGTTTTGGGTATATTATGTCAGGCTATATGCCAACATGGATATATTAAAGAAAAAGAAAAATGAAAAGATCTAACTTGGTGGGAAGCTGCCTATTACAAGTAACTGCATTTGCTCAACTAAATTGCAGACTAGTCAAAATCGAAGAATTGCTGAAAACTAATCAAATTTGACTTACGGTAAACCATTAAATTTGAGTCTAATTGGAAGAAAACCTTGAGTAAAAAAAAATGAGTTTTTCTTTCTTTCAGCTCTGTTTTCCAAAGCTGTTTGAATTACGTAAAAGCAAGATTGTCCTGTAAAAGGGTGATGACCACCTATCAGTCCCAAAATATCAAGGTTTCACCATTAGTGCGACTTTCAGGACCTTCAGTCCTTTGATTGTTTTGTGAGGACACAGTCTACATTGAAATTGTCATTATCTCTCTATCTTGTTTTGTGAGGACATTGTCCAGAGAGTGCATGCAACTGTAACTCTCAGTTTTGTTTTGTGAGGACACAGTCTACAAAGTAAATACATTTATCTCTCTATTCTGTTTTGTGAGGACATTGTCCATAGAGTGCATGCAACTGTAACTCTCATTTTTGTTTTCTGAGGACACAGTCTACATAGTAAATACATGTAGAAGATGTACATAAATCAAACTTTTGTGACTCACTGCAATCGGTTCAAGAATTATCTCCTCTGGAAATTTGTAATTTTGGCCTAATTATTGCTCTAAGGCATTAGGAACATGAAACTTCATACAACCGTTGACCATGATTCTAGTAGGTGCCATCAAAGTTTTGGGTCACATAGGTAAAAGGTTCTAGGTCCCAGATTTAGTTTGTTTGAAAATAATTCCTTTGCTCTAGAAATCAGAAGGCTTAGAGGATAGATATTTGATATGTACAGGGGTGGGGGGCAGGCCCCTTCAATAATTTTATCACATGATACTACAGATTTTTCTAGAATCTTTAGTATCATTTGATGTCCATAAATGTCTTAAAATCGAAAAAAATAATAGCAATAAGTAATACAAAAATATGCTTCCTTGCATTTCTTGTGACGTTGAAGCGAATGGCCACTCGGATAAATCAAAATGTCCTGATAAAGCTGTAAAACATGACAGATATCTCCGGTTGAAAGGTGTCTACTGAGGTATCGTCGGATGACGCAGGTACATTAATGTCTTGTCTATCGCTAGGCTGAAGGAGATTATGATCAATGTTCGTTTCGTGGGTGATTTTGGTTGGGAAAGGCTGTCGGGTGCTCGCGCCAGCAATCGAGACGTTGAACTCCTTGTGTTTATATTATATAGGGAGGGATTTTTTTTCCCATATTTTATCATTTATTTTGGTTATAGAATGTCAGATTCCTGTGATTAAGGTAACCATAATGTTATGGTCCATATTTTCAGTCCATCGAGGGTTCAACGCAGGACTGTAGTAAGTCTGTTTCAGAAAATTTTACAGGAGAGGGAAAAAATGTTCTCTTTTTATCATTTTTGATATTTGAAAGAACAAAATTTCAACATACTCTTATTTTTACATACAAAGGCTACAGAAAACAAAAGAAATAGGAAACAAGTTGTATTTTATGAGATACATGAACATATATGAGTTACTACTGTATTGCGCTGGAATTGTAATATTTTTCAGAAAAAAAATAGTGCAAGACTGTAGTAACTGGAGTTACTACATTCTTACATATCGAAAGTCATATATCTAGGAGAAAAGTACTTTTGCAATAATGTAGTAAAAGTGAATTTCAACAGATGAAATTGGTATAACATGGTCAAATAACTTGTATTCTTTATGATTAGCAATAGATGAACTTCAGACTTGTTTTTTTTAACCCTTGCCCTACCATAAACCATAAAACCATTACTTCCAAATATCGAATGGTCATACTAGTCTCGTATTTCATGACCTTGAAATTAAACTTCAAATGATACAAGTAGGTCATGATCTGTCTGCAAAATGACTACAGCACATCTTTATGATTGATTCCAAATTGTGATCCACAAAAAATGGGATAAATACCGCATTGACAAAACTTGAACTGGTGGCTAGAGGGTCCTTCTTAAACACCAATGATCAGAAAGAAAACCCAAATATAAAAGACAGTTACAAGGAATAGTAACTCATTATTAACTAATGCAAAAAGCAATCTCTAAATGGGGCAAATTAACGTCATTTTATTTATCCAACACTGAACACCAATGACAGACTTTCATTAAAACCTTAACATTTGAAATTATGTTTGTTTGTTCACTCATCTCTAATGTCATCACATACTTATGTTCCATGTTTGCATTACAGTTCTTTTTTCCAGAACATCATTATGCAAAAATACACACAGGAGCAATATTTAATGAATTTGAGCTAATTTCAAAGCACTGAGAGGCATTAATCTTCAGAGAAGTGGTAACTTTTTTTCTGACAACAAAATCTGAAACTTGTCCAAATTGAAAGCATTTCAAATTGACAAGTTGTTAAAAATTGTGGAATTTGTATTAGAAAGTACAGAAGGGTATTGTGTGGAGAAAAAAAAATCATGATTACCAGCATTCTTTTCACCAAAATGTTTTCAAAAGCTCAGTGTTTTCGTATTATCTAAATTTTGATTGCTCTGTAAAGGGTTACATAATTATGTTCTGACAAAGCCATATATTAATCTGAATAATTCAAATTTTGAACTTTGAATAAAGATAAAGAATAACCTAAACAGTTTGGTTTTAGTGCTTATAAATAGCTGCATGATATTAATTCAGACTCCCTTTCATACATGTATTTTCAGTATCCATGAATCGCTAAAATTTTATTGTCAGGTCTTCTCCCATTTTCCATATGTCAACAGTATGACATTAATGTATGACTGTAATTTTTAATGAATACTCATGTTATACATATTTTATAATCTTATCAGCTATTGCTAGAACCATTTCCGCACACATCAAATATTGTAGAAACTATTGCAGACAGGTAACAAAACTGGCAACAAGATACAGTTCATTCTTGGCCCCCAAAAAATGGCTCTGTCATTCACCTCAGTAATAACTTATAAGTTACTTTTTAAATTATATTTCATTATCAGAGACTTTGGCTATATGAAGTGACAGAATATTATTTCATTGAGAAGAAAAAATGATATATGAAATAAATTTATATTCCTGTATGCCCAAATAAATCACACCACTCACACTAAGCTGGCTGTATTATATAAACTGGGTATAAAGATAATAACAATTTTGGTTTTCAATATTGTTTTGTAACGAATCCATATCACAGTGTGTCTGTTCTATGTGTACAGGACCAGAATGGCCATTTCATTTTCAATGAGTCCTATTTCAAACTGTGTGATCATTTATGGGTATTATTAAAACCTACAGTATTATACCTACATTTTGTTATTCTGAAACACAATTATTGCGAAATAAAAATGCACAGTGTACTACAGCATTAATCAATTCACAAGAGAACAGGGCTTCACTATAACCTGAAATCAGTTAGAATAAATGATTTTGTTTGTGAATACATTGGTCATAAATACTTTTATATAATAGGAATAGGGTTTCCTTATTTCCACTATTTTGAAAAAAGGGAATAAAAATTATCAGAATACAATGACATTCTAACTGAAATTATTGTCTTAACTAGTTAAAGAATAAAATTATTGGTTACTATGACATTCAAGATGTTTGATAAGAGAAGAGCAAGACCTCAGTCACTGTGACTGTATTACTGATATGGCAATAAGAAAAAGAATGAATGATAAACTTTAGGGATAGTACAAGTATCTTTTTGACATAAATAGAGGAAATCATGATATATTTCTATGCTTAGTGTGAAACCAACCAATGCAAGATATTTTAATTTAATGTTTTGAGGCAGAGGTTTGACATCTTTTGATCTCAACCTATACAACAACTCTTCTTTATTACAGATTAAACTGCATGTATAATCACCCTCAATTACTGTTGAAAAACAAGTCAGTTCACTTTCAGAATCATCAGACTCACGAGTTTGTGTAATGTGTATACATTATATATCTGGACAGGGATATAAGATGGACATAACATCCCTGATCTGGCAAGTTCAAAGACGGTGCTGCCATGTAGACTTAATCAAAATGCAAGTTTCTCATAAAATTACAAAGCAGTTTTATAATGGTCTGCTTTGCCATTGTTACCTTACCATCAGGTGCAACAAAACCATCATTATTTCTGCTATGAGAATCAAAAAGAAATATGAGCCAGAGTGTTTTATGATGGCACTACAATATTGTTCTTGCATCCCATGGTAAATGTATAAGCATCTTCCTTTGACCCATTAGATAAAGTATGAAATGCATCATCTAGCTTACAAAATGAAATTTGTAACTGTTCCTGCTAAAGTCATTTATCCATAGAGGTGGTTTTCAATTTATCCATAGTAATATAATTTGCAATGTAGTTAGTTTGCAGAAGATAGGTATAAAACACCAGTGCTGATGAAGACTGTCAATAGTTTGTAAGATACTGACAAGGAATTGTGGAATCCTAAGTCAATCAACTACCTTTAATGGAGTACTTTATTGTAGCAATAGAATTGGAAAGGCACTGCTTTTCATACTCTTTACTGAAAGACAGAAATATAAGACTGGTCCAAATTGAAAGCATTTGCAGATGACAAATTATATTGTTGCACAATTGATAGGATTTAGCTCAGAAAGGATGGCGACTATTATAGAAAAAGTATAAACTGTTGCATTCATGTTTTCAAAAGTCCTTTTCCTTTGGATCATTAAATGTTGGGATTTTGTGGTCAAGGGTTAACCTTTGAATGTAGTGTTTCCTTGACAGGCTTTTAGGGCCATGGTTCAACCTTCAATAAAAAAGCCAGCCTGTTTGATTATAATTTAAGATAACAGAGCATTTTTGTGTATGATTTGATTAACCCATTACCACATGGGGTAGAAAATTTTATGGGAAAAGGAGAAAATGCTGGTTACCAGCATTTTCTCCTTTCCTCACAATGTTTTCAAAAGGGTTCTCAGTGGCGTTAAAAGTAGGGATTGTGTGGTAAAGAGTTAAGTGATTGATCATTATTAAAAACCTGCAAATTTTGTCTATCTATATGACAAGAATAATTCTTAACCTTTAAACACATACATGTACTTCTAACTTTCAAGAATCATGAGGAGGGAGAATTTTGAAAACAGTGCAATACAGGAGAAAATCCTGGTAACCAGCATTTCTCCCTTTTCCCACAGTATTTTCTATCCTATCAAGAACAATTTTTGTCATTTTGGCCACCTTCAGTTTGTCTTATGCAAATACTTTCAGCTAAGAACTTCCTAAAATCTAGCCCTTGTCATGGCAGACCTGACAGTTAGCTTTTGCAGACATGCAAAGCAACAAAGATCACAATGACGGGGTAGAAACCAAAATGGAAAAAACAAGAGAAAATGCAGGGTACCAGCATTTTGTTCTTTTTCCACAGTGTTTTCAAGAGCTTTCTTCCTCAAGGAGGGAGGGGCACTATTTCTTATGTATTTTACTTTCTCACATGCATGCAAACAATAATAAACATAGCTTGATTTCGAAGGTGATATATATTATCAATGCTTATCCCGTGTCTGTTGTTCCAGCTTCTGGTGATTTCTAACCAATAGTGTGATGTCATAATTGATGCTATCATGAAGAGATGATGTCATTTCAATGCATTTTTATTGAGATACTACTTTATTGCATAAACTTAACAGTATAATATCACATGTTTTTAATATGCAAGACTGTAGTAACTAGAGATACTACAGTCTTGCAATTACAAAATTTGTTAATTTGACTTACTACTATATGGCAATTATAAAATATCCCCTAAAATTGTTTGATTTTGGGGCTAATATTTTAGGACATGTATTGTGTATTAAGATGTACAAAACTGTAAAAACATGAATTTCGGAAAAAAAGGTAGTTACTACAGTCTTGCGTTGAACCCTCGCCATATGTCTTGAATCAAGCAACTTTGCAAAATGTGGATACAGTGCTTTGATAGAGGCCTAGACAGCCAAGATTCATCAAAGAACTTACTGCATGGCTATTCAGCAGGAAAAATGTAACTTCTAGCTAGCTGTTGATGTAAATCCAACGTCTGACCTGGTCACATTATGAGAAATATTGTTTTGCGATTTGAATACCGCTGATTGCCATACAAAATACTGGTAAAAATGGCAGACCTATTACATTCAAATCCCCAACTCAAAAGTTGTTAAATGAACACAACTCGTTATCTGTTTACTCAAGAACACACAGGCTCGACAGTTCAGTGTATGTGCATTAGTGTTTAAATTAGTATGTGTATCTCTCCGAATTTGTGCAGTCCATAACTTCTACAAGTGTAGACGGATTTCGAGATAACTTGGCACAATTGTTTTGCACAATTGTTCCCCATCATGAGTAGATGTGCCATCTGAAACATTTGTTTAGGTAGGGTCAGGGTCACAGCTGAAGGTCAAAGTTTTGTCAGGACCATAAATTCTACATTTATGGATAGATTTCAATATGAATTTGTACAATTATTCTCCATCATGAGTAGATGAGCCCTTTGAAACATTTGATCAGATAGGTCAAAGGTCAAGGTCAAACTTGAAGTTCAAAGTGTCCAATATAAATAAAAAAAAATCTTTGTAGGCTGAACACCTTTTGTCCTTGGACAACCATTCTAATTGAAATTAAATGTTCATCCTAAGAAACCTAAATATTGTGCACAAAACAAAAAGCCAGTATTTGTAGATTATACTTTTGAAAGTTTGATTGACTTATCATACCCTTGGTATGTGTCAATTTTGCAGATTAAGGATATTAAGTAAAATTATTACAGAAACAAATTTTGCTGTTTTTATGCAACACACATATATTATTGTTCAAATTTGTTAGCAGCAACTATCATTAAACAGCAAATTGACAGTTATAGTTCTTTCTGTTTTTAACAAAAGGGGATAAAATGGTTGAAGGTTTGTATAATTATAGTTAAAATTTCAGAAATCTTTTGTCAAACCATATTGCATAGATGAACTTTCATATGAGGTATGTCATATTATAAAGTCAACCTCAATCAACCTATTTAGCTTTTTTCTGAGAAAAAGTCAGATGTGTTCCTTAGATCAAGATGTTAAAGATTTCTAAAGATTCATTTGCCATATTTTGTGTGATTCAGATTGATTGTATGGGGTTTATCGGCACTTTCAACAGTATTTCAGTTGTATTGTAGTGCTGGTGTACCTAACGCTGGCTTTCTGTCGTTTCTCACACCAGTACAATCACAACATTCAATCTGAGCCACCAGCTGCTCACCCCACTAAGGCGCAATACTTATTGTTCGCCTATTTGTGAGAGACAAATTACACATTTCACAATGGCTTTTGTCAAATGTCAGAAAGAATGTTGGCTTGTGTGATTTAGAAGAAATTCTATAATGATCATGCGCAAGATATTCTGAATGAAAATTTTAAAAATTCTGAGGAAATCTCGATGTAAAGAACACACCTTACATGTTGCTAGAGCCTTTGCATAGGCTGCTACAGTGTTGTCACCAATAATTATATTTCACACTTTGCAGTCTGGTAACTAAATGCACTTTTTAGCTCACCTGATCACCTGAGCAAAACATGGTAATGGTGAGCTTTTGTGATTCTTGAATGTTTGCAGCAACATTATTGGCCCAATCCTTTTGAAACTTGGTCAAAATGTTTGTCAAGTTATGAGGATGAACGCTAATTGATAGTGATGGCATTCATTTGAAATCACACAAAAAGGTGTGATGTTATTGACAGTTTCTTTGTTTCATTCTAGAGATCACACTATTGACTTAATACTTGTCAGATCATCAGGTTGAAGTCTCTTAAAAATGGGGGTCATTCCATATGAAATCATTAGGAAAAGGGCCGTGAAGACAATGCCATTGTCTACACTGTAGAGATCACAATTTTGGCTGTCTTTTTTATAACTTGCCCAAAATGTTTGCATGGTCATGAGGATGGACCTTATTGAAAATGGATCATTAAATATGAAAACATGATAGAAAAGGGACAAATGACAATTTCTTTTTACACTTTAGGAGTCACTGCTTGGGCTCAATCTTCTCCAAATTTGCATGTAATAAGGAGTGGCACCAGCCCAGTCATTAAGTTTCATAACAATATTCATGACTAGATCATTGATGAGCCAAGCCCACTTAGATCACTTGGTAAAAAATGGTGCCTCAATCTTAGGGTCGTAAGTTCAAACGCGGCTCAGCCAACATTCTTTTATGGTAACGTTACACTTAGTATCTGTTATTATGCTCTCTGAAGGGCAAGCATATAGCCACTGCTTGGTCTGTCCGTCCATCCTTCTTTCCATTCATCTGTCCGAAGGAATTTCTTCACAACCCTTTGACCAAATTGGATGAAACTTCACATACAAACTCCTTATGATATTGTGCAGATGACTTTTACCCGGTTTTTGTAGAGCCCACTTGCATTGAGCAAGACAAGTTGACACAATGACAGTTTAGTGTATGTGTGTTAGTTTATGTGTATGCCTGTTTGTCCGAATTTGTCCTGACCATAACTACTACATTTATGGATGGATTTAAAAAAAAATGGGCACAATTGATCTCCATCATGAGTAGATGTACCATTGGAACCATTTGTTCCATAGGTTGAAGATCAAGGTCACAGCTAAAGGTTAAAGTTTTGTAGGGACCATAACTCCTACATTTATGGATAGATTTCAGTAGAAATTTACACAATTGTTCTCAATCATGAGTAGATTGCCTTTTGAAACATTTGTTCAGGTAGGTCAAAAGTCAAGTCACACATGAAGTTCAACTATTTGTGGGCTTGACACCAGTGTCCTTGGATAACCATTCTAGTTTTAAATATGTTGGAATAAAAATAATATTTTAGAATGATATCTCTGGCTGTCAGTACCTCAGTCAATGTATGTCATACTATATGTGACAAGAACTTGTTCAGGAGCATAATCTCTCTGACGGCTCTTGGTTATGATAATTGTTTTCCAGGCCTTATCTTCTTAAGCATGCAAGCCACCAATTTGAAACACACACACACACTGATGGAACATGCTTTGAACATGTATAGCACACAAAAAAATTTGACATGAAACTTTCCTCAAAGGGAGATCATGTTTGAATGAAAAAAATGAACTGTTAACAGTTAATACACTCACCGTAGTACCTCGCTGGATTTATGTGAAACTTTTTGTGACAAGCACTTGTTCAGGAAGCATATTCTGTCGCCAAGTGCTTTTCCTTTATCAGGAGGACTTAAAAAAAAATGCTTCAATGATTGTAAGACATTTAATTCTTTCTTAATTTCTTATTTTTCAGCATTGATGCCACTTACTCAAAAGGATGGCTAGCACAGTACGTAAATGATGCCAAAGAAGGACAACCATCATGTAATTCTAAAACGAAACTACATTCAAGTACAAACCAAGACTTCTTGAGTTTGCATCACGTTCTTTTGATTATGGAGATGAAAACAACCTTTGGTGGTGCGAAAAGGGCAAGTATTTTAACATTGACATGATTGATCCTTACTAATAGTAAATAGTTACTATACAACCCAAATACAAAGTGGAGGAGGTATACTGATTTCACATGTCTGTTTGTCCATCCATCTGTCCTTCTGTAGACTTTTCCTTTCCATGCTCTAACTCAAAATCCATTAAATTTTGACCTAGTATCATGAAACTTTACAAATTGTTGCCCATGAGGTGCCCTATAAATAACGGTCTCATTTGTCTAAGGTCAAGGTAACAGGTGAACTTGGCTTGAAAACTATTTTTGGGCTCTAACTCAAAAGCCATTTGACCTATGGCCATTGAACTTTATATTAATGTTGCCTATGACCCAAGGAAGTGCCCCATTGTTTTTGGGTCATATACATCCAACTTGCACCGGTCAAGGTAATAAATGACCTTTGTTTTAGAAACTGTTCCCTTCTCTCATAGCACTTTCTTAAAGTGTGTGTGTATGGGGGAGGGGTTATGTATTTGTACGCTTTGCCCACAGTTCTTGTTGAAAAAAGGAGTAGGGGACTACTTTGGTATTCTTTGAGAACAGAGTGGCCTTTTTGATGCCATTTAATGATGATATTTAGGAAAACATGTGAAATAGAGAAATTGCTGGTAACCGATTCCTCCTTTTCTCACAATGTTGTCCAACTTATATGGTACTTTTTATTATGCTGGCTGAAAAAATTTCGGTGAGTATAGTTGCCATGCTGTGCGTCTGTTTGTCCGTCCATCCATACGTCTGTCTGTCCGAAGCCATTTCTCCACAACCCCTTGACTAAATTGGACGTAACTTCATATATCAAATTCTTGGAACATTTCCCAGATACCATTTTCCTTGTTTCTCAATTTGAGGCTGTGTTGTGGAAAAAAGGGATTTAATGTAAAAATTAGTTTTTCTCTAGTATCTCCTAAATTACTGGTCAGAATTTTATGAAATTTTATATTTAAGTTGCTCATCAAAAACCCCAGACCATGCACTATTTGTAGTTCATTTACACAAAAGTGTATTACGGGAAAAGGGGACTTAATGTATTATAGCTTTATGCTTCTTTTTTTTGGGGGGCGGGGGGGGGGGGGGTTTGAAAGTTTGTGATGGCAATTACTTCAAAAGCATTACAGCCATTAGTCTCAAATTTGATACACAGATAGCTCACAATAATATGAGGTCTATTCAACAAGAACCAAAACTCTATCAAAATTTTTAGGGAAATTATCCCCCTTTGATTTTTTGAAGAATTTATTCCTATAAGGAAAATATCTCTGGAAAAGCTGAAGCCATTTACTTGAAATTTTATAGACAGATAGATTGCTTTGAGAGAAAGAATAGTTTACACTTGATTCTCAATTAAACTCTTAACCAAACAACAAAATTTTAGACCTGTCCAAATTGAAAGCATTTGCAGATGACAAAATAAATGAAACTCAAAAAGCGAAATTTGTTTCCAGCTGGGTAGAAAACATTCTGGGAAAAGGAGAAAATGCTGGTTAGCAGCATTTTCTCCTTTTCCCACAATGTTTTCAAAATGCTTCTTTCTCAGGGTTGTTAGAAGTCGGGATTGTGTGGTAAAGAATTAAGAATGTGTTGTGGGAAAAGGGGGCTCCATGTTTAAATTTGTTTTTCTCTAATATCTTCTAAATTTTTGGTCATATTTTCATGAAATTTCACTTTTAACTTATTCATCAAAAGCTCCTGACCGTATACTCTTTATATTTCATTAATGAAAACAGTGTTATGGGATAAGGGGCTTTAATGACATTTTTGTTATGTTTTATCTTACGTTTGACTTTTCACTTAATTTTCTGTGCACAAATAGATCTTATGTAGGAAAACAGCTGAGGATTTCAAATTATGTCATACATTTTGTGACAAGTACTGGTTCGGGGAACATTAACCGTCAATGACAGCTCTTCTTTTCCGTTGCCTTTAGGCACAGGTATATGGCATGTAGCGTTGCCTTATGGTCCTTTATCAAAATATATAGTATAATGACTCTATAATGAAATTTAGCCAAATGTTGCGGGATCCTGTATTTTATGTAGAGATAAAGAAGGAAATCTTTTAAAAATCAGAAGGCCTAGATCTTCCAAGTTTTGCAATATAGCATAATTTATACTCATGGTCCTCTATCAAAATGCTTGAAATAATTACTCTACAATCAAAAATCTTAAAATAATTACTCTACAATCAAAATTAGCACTATGCTGTGGGATCCTGCATTGGTAGGTAAAGAAGGAAATCTTTAAAAATCTTCTCCTCTCAAACCATTAGGCCTAGAGCTTTCAAATTATGAATGTAGCTTTGCCTTATAGTCCTCTACCAAAATACTTCATTCAAGTTATCACTCTATGATCAAAATTAGCCCTATGCTGTGGGATAACAGATTTTACAGAGATCACTGAAGGGCCCAAATGTCCCACCAAATTTTATATTCTAGATTGAACCCTGACCAAGTAATAATCAAAGCTTTCAAACCAAATTTGGAAGAGATTCAGCATGCATCAAGAGTATTATTAACCTGTTACCAAACAACAATATTTTAGAGCATATTTTAGTTCATATTTCAAGCATTTGCAGATGGAAAAATAAAAGTGACTGAAAATTTGAAATTTGTTTTGTGAAGAGTAGAAAACATTGTGGGAAAAGGAGAAAATGCTGGTTACCGGCATTTTCTCCTTTTCTCACAATGTTTTCTAAAGGCTTCTTTCCCAGGGGCGTCAAAAGTAGGGATTGTGTGGTAATGGGTTAATAAAAAAAACTCCTGACTTTTTCCAGAGGTCCAAGATGTTCTGTCACCTGTTGAAAGAAGTATGTCAACAGCAGCTTCAGAAAGTTCCAACAGACAGCTGTCAACAGTCACCCAACCAACAACTAGTCTTCATGTAGAGATCCATTCATCCAATTTCAGCAGTAGCCAAACATTCCAATATTCAGCTGTTAACAGTCAACCAGCCAACAACTAGTCTTGAAGCAGACATCCCTGCGTTGGATATAGACAGTGACAGTAATTCAATCAAACGTCCCAACAGTCAACAGTCAACAGTCACCCAGCCTACAACCAGTTTTAGGGCAGAAATCCATCCATCAAATATAGACAGTGACAGTAATCCACCTAATCATTCAAACAGTCAACTGTCAATATTTAGTTAACTGGCCAAGAACTAGTTTTGAAGTAAAAATCCCTGCTTTGGATATATAGAGAGTGACAGTAATCCAACATTTTTTCATTTTTTTGTGTACATCATGATGGCAGTGGGATAAAGCTTTGTTAAGCACTGCCTTCTATCGGATTGTAATCTATATACCTTGATGGAAAACACCTTTGTGGATGTCTTATACATGATGATTATATATTTTTAACATTTTTTATGCCCCTGCATCAAGCGATTGGGGCATATTGTTTTACCATTGTCTGTCTGTCTTTCCCTCTGTCGGCAAAACTTAGCAGAAAAACTTAACATTTCCACTTACTTCAAGGCTATTCAAGAAACAAAGATGATATTTGGTATTTAGGTATACCTCATCAATATGCATCTAATGAGGGTTATATGTGCAAGGTCAAGGTCAAAATTTTAACCCCATTATCTTAAAAAAATCCTATCAAAACTTAACTAAAGAACTTAACATTCCCCATTACTTCAAGGCTTTGCAAGATGCAAGGTTCATATTTGGTATGTAGGTGTATCTCATTGTTATGCATTTGCTGGTGACAAGTTCAAGGTCATCTGTCAATGTCATTTATGAAGGTCACACTTCTTAAAATTAGCTATTACGGGGGTATTAGTGTTTCACAAACACATCTTGTTTTCTTAGTTATACTTTAAAGGATTATGTCCAGGGTATTACTTTTAAGGTATAGACAGTTTTAGAAATCGAAACTCCATAATCCATACTCCATTAGAACAAACCTAGGAAAAGTCTGACTTGATTTTTAGTGATGTTCCATTCACATGGTGTCAGTGGGGGTATATGTCAGCTCGTGACAGTTGTAGTTTCATCTGTTTGGAAAGTTTTCTTTCAAGTGATGCATTGGTTTAACTTTCATGTTGCACACTAGTGACATCCAATTGCTGTGCACATGTGAATATGAATAAGAATTAAATCCCTATTTAGCTTTTCGTGACTGTATATTACTGAAATGGAATAAACTTGCTTTCACTTTTGAATCTTTCATTAGATTAGACCAGCTGTTTGCAGGGAAAACCCAAGGTATTGCTATTGCATTGGCATTGTTATTGTGCAAAATCTTTCAAGTTTTGCAAAAAAATCTGAAGTTTGAAAATATTTACTTTAAACTCAGAATATGTGTTCTCTATCAAAGGACAATGCATTTTAAGGGAAGTAACTCAAAGTAGTGTAATTATGTTACAGGTATGCAGCTTTTTAGCTCGGCTGTTTTGGAACAAAAAGTTGAGGTATTGTCATCACACTTGTGTCATTGGATTTGTAGGCATTGGCGGCATGGTTGTTGACGTGACAAACTTTAACCTTGGCTATACCTCGCTTATATCTGAAGATATTTACTTGAAACTTGGAAGATATGTTCACTACCTGAAGAGCAATCTATACTAACAAGGGAGATAACTTTAAATGCATTTTTGCCAGAATTATTCCCCTATTTTGACTTAGAATTTTTCATTATCCAGGACCTATAGCCAAGCGTAGCACCCACTTGTGGTGCTCTTGTTACCTCACCTGAGCACACAATGCTCTTGCGATTGTTGATGTCTGTTGTGCATCCTCCAGTTACATGTATCTTAGACAGTTCTGGTGTAAACAATACAGTGGTCACAATCTAGGCTCGTTCATTGTGAAACTTGCTCAGAAAGTTTATCTTGTTAATATCTAGATCAAGTTTGAACATGGTTTTGGCTGGATCAAAAAATATTTCACAATGTAAAATCTAAGAAAAATCTTGTTAACATTCCAGAGGTCACAATATTGTCTCATTCTTTTTCACTGTGCAACTTGCTAAGAATGTTGATCTCAAAGATATCTAGGTCAAGATTGAATATTATTGGTCTGGCCTGGTCAAAAAGTAGGTCACTAGGTCAAATCTAAGAAAAAACATTGTTAACACTCTTGATGTCACAATTTTGTCTCCTTCTTATTCACGGTGCAACTTGCTTAGAATGTTAAAAAGTAGGTTGCTAGGTCAAATCTAAGAAAAAACATTGTTAACACTCAAGGGACCACAATTTATGCTCAATCGTGAATCTTGCTCAGTGTTTTCAAGGCCAACTAGTTTTAGCTTGATAAAAAAGTAGGAATAATCTTTTTACAATTTTATCATCGTGAATCTTGCTCAGACTTATTAATACTTTAAAGTCCACAATTTTGGCTCATACGCTGCGAAACTTGCTCAGAATATCTATATTGGTGATATCTAGGCCAAGTTTGAATATGGGTTCAGCTGGGTAAAAAGATAGGTCACTCATTCAAATATTTGTGTGCTTATAAGCAAGCAGGTAAATAACGTTATTGCTTTTCAAAAGATATTTGGATAGATGTATATTGTATAATGTATGTATGTTAACTTTGCTGATTTATGCAGCTTTCTACTTTCCCATTTTCATTAGCATGATATATCACCTTTGCCAAATTGTTTTATAAACTTTTTACTAAAGAAGCACCAAAAGTGCATGTTTTCAAAGGCTTTCATTCGAAGAATTATAAGATATTGACTTCTGGATGATTTGTCTCCTTTTGCTACAATTGTTTCAAAAGCTCGACACGAAAGTAGCACAAAATATATTAACCTTTATGTCACCTTTTACCACAATATTTCCGATAGCTTGTCCTTTAAAAATAGCGATGTTTTCAAAAGCACTGTTCTAAAGAAAGATAAAATGCTTCGTCTCCTTTTACCACAATGTTTTCAATAGCTTTTCTCTAAACGAGCGTAGAAATAACAATGTTTTCAAAAGCATTACTCTAAAAAGTATAAAAGATCGTTTGTACACACTATTATGCAGGCTTTACAAAGTCTCATGTTAGACAAAAGAATTCAAATCTCCCTTTAAATGTTTAGTATATAGATGAAGTTGTATTAGAATTTTTTGCTGATGTCAAATATAAATATAGTACAAAAAGAAAGGTCTATATTTAACAGTAACGTTCTATACTGCATATCGGGTCACTAGGTGGTATAAAGTCTCGTATCACTCTTTTTATATAAAGTCTCTTTATATGCATTTTCTATCCTTCGTTAAAAGAAAGAAAAAAATGGATATGTATTTTCTTAATATAAAATGAACATTGTTTTTCGACAATATGTATGTACATACTTGAAAAGCAGCCAGTTTCTTAGAAAGATTATTCACGGTGAAGCGTAAGTGTAAAGGAAATCAAGAGAGCATGAATAAGTGCACTTGTTAGTGTGATATAATTGGAGTAAAGTTGAATACGATATAAATACTACAAAAATAATTCAAACTCTATTCTCTCAGCAATAGAATCATCCCAATGGACAAAAAATGGACAGTGATCTTCATTTAAAACAGGTCACGTATATTTTTCACTTACAGAATAGCGTTTTCACTCTTTGATTAACTATATCACTCTCTTTCCTTTTTAATAGTTTCAAGTACATGTATATCAAAAGTCACGTTGACTACTACATTGTTTAATTATTGTTATTTTGCAAAATGTACACTGGAGCAAATAAAATCTACATTGGAGCAAATAAAATGTATTGTATTGTTTAGATCAATGATGTCTATGTCAACTTTGAATATGGGATTAGCCAGGCCTAAAAAGTAGCTCATTTCATTTAATCTTAGACAAATCTCGTTAAAATCTTAGAAGACACAATTTTCAAGCAATCATAGCAAAACTTGCTAAGTATGTTTATCTTGATGATATCTCAGGCCAGTTTAAGATTGCATTTGGTATGGTAAAAAAGATCACTGGTTCAAATCATAGATAGAGAGATGCTGTTTGGTGAAGACAATTGTCCCTGCAAACAAAGAGAGAAAAAAGAGATACTGTTACGTAAGGACACTTGTCCCTACAAAAAAGAGAGTAAAAGGAGATACCGTTAGGTGAGGACACTTGTCCCTACAAAAAAGAGAGAGAAAAGAGATGCTGTTACGTGAGGACATTTGTCCCTACAAAAAAGAGAGTAAAAAGAGATGCTGTAACGTGAGGACACTGTCCCTACAAAAAAGAGAGTAAAAAGAGATGCTGTAATATGAGGACATCTGTCCTCACACAGTATGAGATAAAAAAGAGATTAATGTAACGTGAGGACAATATTGTCCACACAGTGACTCTAGCGACTCTCTTTTTTTATGATGATTACAAGCCAAAGCCACAACAAGGTTCCTTTTGGATGGTAGAATTGAAAACTGAAAGAGAGTTTTGCAAAAAACACTCAGAAATGGTTGTCCTCAGATCCCGGTTTTTTGGCTAATGTCCTCTCTATTACGGATTCGTCGGCTAGAGAGAGAGAGAGAGAGAGAGACTTCAAAACCTTTCCTTCATTAACCCACTGGAAATGGCGGTAAAGTGTATTTTTTTACAGCACAAACGGCGTCTTTTTTGAAAAAAAGTCTGACAATCAGTATGGGAAAAGTAGCTATTCAACTAATTACCAAACGACAAAATTTTAGGTTTGTCCAAATCGAAAGCATTTGCAGACGACAAAATAAAAGTGACTAAAAATTTGAAATTTGTTTTGTGAAGGGAAGAAAACATTGTGGGAAAAGGAGAAAATGTTGGTTACCAACATTTTCTCCTTTTCCCACAATGTTTTGAAGGGGCTTCTTTGGCAGGGGCATCAAAAGTAGGGAGGTGTGGTAATGGGTTAATGTTGAAAATGTCCATTTCTTGTTAATGTGATGAAGTCAGCATTTCGGGGCCGATTTTTATCAAACTTGCACAGTAATTTGTATCATAAACGGCTTGAGCCCTATTGATTTTTGAAAAAAGATAAAGCTGACAATCAGTGTGGGAAAAGTAAAGATTCAAAGTTTAAAATTTCCATTTTTTTGTTTGCACAATGAAATTTACAGTGTTGATTCAATTCTTTTGGAACTTGCAAACATTGTTTGGTTCATCAAGGAATTGAACTCTATTAAAATCGAAGAAATCTAGTAATCCATTCAGAAAAAGCAGCCATTGGATGACTTAGTATTGCTTACTCAACAAAGTCCACATTATTAGTCACATTTCCTTGAAGTTTGCCGGGATTGTGTAATACAGGGCATACTAAAACACTTTCAAATTTGGATTGGATTCCAAACATTTAGTTTGAGAAACTGTACTTCATTTCATTCACTGTTCTTTTTCAATTCACCATACCTACTTATACTGTCTTAGTTGGTTAAAGCCAAGTTGCATGAACATATTTACTTTCATGTTTTTTTTTCTTATATTTTTACATCATATATTCATAATGTACATTAGCACAAAAGCAAATTCACTGCCAGTAGAGCGATTTCAGGCCCTTAAAGGCCTCTAGTTTTTATTCTAGTCCAATTTTGATGTATCAAAATATCCATTTTCTCCCATAGATCTATTACCTTCCACCTTTATTCGCAATTTTGCTGTAGATCTAGATCAATTAAAATTTGATTTTCTTATTACATGTAGTTGATTAGGACACAAGGCCTACCTTCGATTCGGAGGGTAGCTCTGTTGTTATTATTGTGGCTTTGTCTGGAGTGCTACGGTCTCGCCCTGCTGGGGCGTCTGCTTACCCTTTGCGTCAGAGGTGGAGAGGGGTTTGTTAACCCTGTCTCAAATGGGATTTGGGGACCCACCTCCTAGAAGAATTCAAATTTATAGCATTTAAGATGCATTTTGAGACCAGTTGTTCCATTGAAACTCAAATAAATAGGATAGATCTTTTTTTCTTTCAATAACTACTTGCTGAGTTAAATACATGTAGATCTAGATCTAATTAAGCGGTCGAAACGTTATTAGAACTTTTACCCAGGAGAACTCGTATCCTGGAGAATTTGTACCCCAATCTCAAGGGTACAAGTTCTCCAGAGAAGTCCTACCTCCACAAATACATGTATATGTACATGTACATGTAATTATAGTTTACTACCATGTTGTCAACTCTTATTTTTATGCCGTTATTGTAATGTAGATTTGATGATTTTTTTTCTTTTGCACATGTGCTGAAAAGACATAAATAAAGAAACTTGTGTGTCTTCTCGTGCAGTGTTTATACTTTGTGTTTGAAAAGGTGAGAAAACGTGGAAAAATAAGACCATGTTGGTTATCTGATTTTGGACCTTCTCCCACAATGCTTACAAAAACTTCTTTCGGTGTGATTGAAACTCGAGACTGTGTGGTAAACGTATCAGAAAACATAGAGGAAATCTGTACAATGAAAATGAGAGAGAGACAAAAATGCAAATATTGCCATATGTGAACTCGCATTTAAGTCTCTTCAAAATTCTATTACAGAATACCGTTAGGGCCATCACCTTTGAATGTGCTAATTTGAAACACGATACTCGATAGTACGATGACGATAATGCGAAACAATGAAACCATGATGGTGAAAACACAATAGTACGATGACGATAACACGATACTACGATGGTGAAACCACGACAATATGATAGTACGATGATGATAGTGCGATATAGTATCGTGTTTTCACCATCGTACTGTCGCGATTTCACCATCGTAGTATTGTACTGACTGCTTTCCCAAATAACCATCATCAGGACAATGGCAGCAGAGAGAGAGGAATGAATCCTGTCACAATGACTATCATCAATCCTCGGAAACAGATTAGCCGAGGTGCGGATCAAACCAGTGACTTCTGTTCTCAAGTCTTATACACTACTGACTGAGATACCAGGGCTTAGAAGATTATGCTCTAGACAATTAGTCATAGCCAATTATGGGAAAAACAAACGAAGCCATTTTTTTTTTTGCCTAAATACCCCTTTCTGAAGTCACTGATACAAATTTGTTGAAGTCTACGGCAAAAGTTCTTGATACAAATTATATTTCTGACTATATCAATGTTTAAAAAGGTTAAGATAGTGGAGAAAATCTAGTTGGAAAAAAAAAGATTTCTATGTCGGATTTGAACCTTGGTCTACTTCATTTCAAGCAGGTGCCTTATCCATAAGGCCATTGAGTCCGCAAATGTCTAAGAGGGTAGATTACCCAATTTAAAGGCATAGCCTCTCTCAAAATGACTTTGAATAAACTCGTCCATGTGTACTGTTGTCCTGTAGGACTTGAATATTGGAGGATGTGAATGCGCACCGGAAGGCGATAGTATGATGGTGAAAACGCAATACTACAATGATGAAAATAAGATCCTACGATGACGATAACACGATAGTACGATGACGAAAACACGATAGTACGATGAGGATAATACGATAGTATGATGACGATAATACGATAGTGCGATGGTGAAACCACGATTGCATGATGGTGAAAACACGAAAGTAGACGGTAAAACCACAATAGTACGATGACAATAATATAGCATGATGGTGAATACTACGATGATGAAAATACAATCATACGATGATGATAACACGATAGTACGATGACGAAAACATGACAGTACGATGAGGATAATACGATAGTACGATGACGATAATACAATAGTGCGATGGTGAAACCAAGATAGCATGATGGTGAAAACACAAAAGTAGATGGTAAAACCACAATAGTACGATGACAATAATATGATAGCACGATGGTGAAAACGCAATACTATGATGATGAAAATATGATCGTACAATGAGGATAACACAATAGTACGATGACGAAAACACAACAGTACGATGAGGATAATACGATAGTACAATGACGATAATATGATAGTGCTATGGGGAAACCACGATAGCATGATGGTGAAACACAAAAATAAATGGTAAAACCACGATAGTACGATGACAATAATATGATAGCACGATGAGGAAAACACGATAGTACAATGACGATAATACCATAGTGCGATGACGATAGTACGATAGGGCGATAGTGAAAACACCATAGCACAATGATGAAACACGATAGTGCAATGACGATAACATGATAGTGCAATGACAATAATATGATAGTGGGACGGTGATAATACAATACTACGATGGTGAAATCGCGACAGTGCGATGGTGAAATCACGATACTATATTGCACTATCATCATTGTACCATCATATTGTCGTGGTTTCACCATCCTAGTATCGTGTTATCATCATTGTACCATCGCATTTTCACCATTGTGCTTTCGTTGTTTCACGTTATTGTCATCGTACTATCGAGTATCTAGTTTTAAAGAAGCACATTACATTTACTTACTTACTTACACCTCAGAAAAAAGATTCTAACATTTAAAACTGCAACTGAAATACTTAGATACACGATTTTATGGGAATCAGCCATGAACTTTTGCTATCAATTTTAGTATTTTAGGTCTTTCATATGCTTAAGTTCGAAGTAGTTAATGTACTTTGATTAACTGAGAATGCCATCTAGCGGGAGATAATATGGCGCATGTATCTGGAATAGAAACCGAAAGTACATGACGATTATGATCAATTAAGTTCAATTGCTAATTACTGCTTTTAATTAAATTGGAAACAAGTCTCTCTCTCTCTCTCTCTCTCTCTCTCTGGGAGCATGGGAAGGGGGCGGGGGGGGGGGGGCTTGGGCCATTGGTCAAATGAAAGGAACACCACTTTTGTGGAGTTGAATAGCTACTTTTCCCATACTGATTGTCAGACTTTTTTTCAAAAGAGACGCCGTTTGTGCTGTAAAAAAATACACTTTACCGCTATTTCCAGTGGGTTAATGAACGAAAGGTTTTGAAGATAAGCAAACTGAAGAAGCATAGGTCTTTCTAGTTTTAAATGAATCAGTTTTGTAATTTTATTGTGAACGACCTGTGGTCAAAATTATGCGAAATGCATCTCTCTCTCTCTCTCTCTCTCTCTCTCTCTCTCTCCCTCCCTTCCTTCCTCCCTCCCTCCCTCCCTCCCTCCCTCTCTCTCTCTCTCCCTCCCTCCCTCCCTCCCTCCCTCCCTCCCTCTCTCTCTCTCTCTCTCTCTCTCTCTCTCTCTCTCTCTCTCTGGGGGGAAGGGGAGGGGAGGGGGCTGGGGCCATTGGTCAAATGAAAGGAACACCACTTTTGTGGAGCTCAACTTTATGCCAAGTACAAGGCTTAAAAGTATGCAAAATGTGCAGGTTTTACAATTTCACAATTTACAAGACGACCCTACGGTTTGTTCATTTTGAAAATGAAACAGAGGTTTGTCGACACCTCAACAGTTATTCAAGAATAATAAATGTTTTACTGTACATCAGCTTTTATTTATGTACTCTAGTAAATTGATTGAATTAAACGATTATATAGAAAGAAGTTAAATACGCCTGTTTGTCCTTGAAACCAAACAAATACTTAAATTGTGTTTCAAAATCAAAACGAAAAGGTAATTCACCCACCAACTATATATAGCATTAAAACGCTAAACCCTGGAAATCCCGTATTGGTACATGTATGTTGATAGACGTAGCCCGGGGGTACTAACTGTTTAAACCTTTGCCACATAATGACCACTTTTGACGACCCTTAGAAGCAATCTTTTTGAAAGCATTGTGGGAAAACGAGAAAATGCTGGTAACCAGCATTTTCTCCTTTTCCCATGGTTGTTATCTTATCTATAAACAGTGCACCTTTTGAGCCGAATGAAAATTGTCGTCTGCAGATGCTTTCAATTTGAAAAGGGCTAAAAAATTGTCGTCTAGTTTAAACAACAAAAAAAAAAGTGAACACTGTGCATATCGGATATCCATGAAAAAAAGAACTTCTTTCAGTAGCTCCTTTCTTCATATTTCTTCTAGTAAAAGAACACTTCATTAACAAAAATTGTCATGTAATAGTACTTTCTTTAAAAAAAACAAGCACTCATTGTTGGAAAAGGAAAATGTCTGTAGAAAAAAAGGCAATTGAAACGTTAGAAAGTAGTCATGATTTTTTTCTTTTTTACACGATGTTTTAAAACGATATTTTTAAAAGCCCTGCCCCTGCCCCTAGCTGTGGTTCTAGATCTCTCTCTCTCTCTCTCTCTCTGTGTCATTCTCTGTCCCTCTCTCTCTCTTTCTCTGTCCCTGTCTTTCTCTCTCTCTCTCATTCTCTGTCTCTCTCTCTCTCATTCTCTGTCTGTCTCTCTCTGAGTCCGTCTCTCTCTCTCATTATCTGTCTGTCTCTCTCTCTCTCTCTGTTCTCTCTCATTCTCTTTCCGTCTCTCTCTCTCATTCTCTGTATGTCTCTCTCTCTCTGTCCGTCTCTCTCTCATTCTCTGTCCACCTCTCTCTCATTCTCTCATTACCTGTATGAGAAAGTTAGGAACACAATGAATGTGTGCATTTGACACTTTGATATGACCTAAGCTGTTAAAGCAACGTTAAACTCCAATACAAACAAACAAATGTAGGTGTTCCAGTTCATTTTTCCCGGAAGATATAATAGTATATTTACCATACGAAATTTTTTTTAGAATAGTCCAAATCGAAAGCGTTTGCTGACGACGAAATAAAAGTGACTACTTACTTGAAATTTTGTTTGGGGAGGTAAGAAAGCAATCTGGAAAAAGAAGAAAATGCTGGTTACCAGGCATTTTCTTGCGGTGCGTTAAACGTAAAGATTGAGCGGTAAAGGGTTAGGAGCTCTTCAAAATTGCAGCTCCGCCTTTTCCTTTCCGAGAATTGATGATAATCATTGCGACATTCCTTTCTCACCGCAAATCGTTGGTGATCAAAGAGGATTACATGCAAAAGCAGCCAGTAGCTAATAAAGACTTGCGCCGAGCACTAGTAATAGAAACTCGAGAAAACGATATATTGGTGCACAGGCTGTCGCAATATAGCTGAGATAATGTTGAAAATGACGTTAAACGCCATACGAACGAAAGCGGCCACTGGACTACCAGCATTTTCTCCTTTTCCCAAAATGTTTGCTAACCTGCTGGAAACGAATTTCAATTTTTGAGTTACCTTTATTTTGTTGTCTGCAAGAGCTTTCAATTTGAACCAGTATAAAATTTTGTCGTTTGGTAAAGGGTTAAAGATATTTCTTTTTTCAAATACATTTTCGTAGATATACATACAGACAGACAACCGAACTAGAAGTCAAACAAATAGACGGACGAAAAGACACTCCAGCGGAAAAGTAGCTAGACATTGCAGACGAGGGCGGAAACGATAGTGACCAAGGTTTCATGTTATTTCTTGGAAATGTCCACTTGAGATCTCCGAGACAAATTGCTATTCAAAAGAAAGCCCCGCTTTTCAATTTCTTTCTTTCTCCCTGTGTTATTTGTTCCTTTAGTTTTGTCATAAAAAGGGGCAAAAAGACAGACTCAAGGAGAAACTGTCTGAAAGCCTGAACAAATGACAAACTGTTTTAGGGCACGCCAAATGACGGATTGTCAGCAAAAGAGACCCAAATCCGGACTGCCATAAATACAGACAGAAAGTCTAAAGAGACTGAAAAATATCGGAATGCAAAATGTAGGGAAGAACTGCAAAGAGTGCTTTCCTGGAGTTTCTTACACCAGTACACCAGCACCATTTGGTTTACCAATCAGAATTTGTCTTACTCTCAAATTTAGAAAATTCTGGAGAATAAGACCAAGAATGTTTTTAAGAATGATTGGTGAATTTAGAGCCTGGTTAACAGCATTTTGCCTTTTTCCCACAAAATTTTTCATTTTTTTTTCTAAAGGGCATGAAAAACTTGGGATTGCGTGGTAAAGGTTTGATCTTATATCATTTTATTCTTGGTTTTGTCGTGTTCATGACTGTTTTGTACATAATATTAGCTGTACTAAGATGGCCAGTGCACATATTTCTGCTTTTCAAGACCTTTTCGAAGTTCAGTCTTTTCTTTCAACGACAATGGACTTTGTCGAACATGAAAGACTGATGAAGAAGGAGGGAGCGAGGGGGGAAATGTAAGAGCAAGAGAGAAAGAAAATAAAGAAAGAGAGAAAGAAACAAAGAAAATAAGAGAGAGAGAGAGAGAGAGAGAGGACATGAAAGAAAAAGAAAGGGAGCCAGAGCTTAGGACAGGGGCACGACCAGCGCTTTTAAAACATGGCGTTCGCAAACATCGTGATAACCCTCATTCCTTACGTTTCAAATGCCTTTTTCCTACAAACAATTTTTCCTTTCTCCACAATGATCACTTGTCTGTCAAAGTTAGTATTGTTGCATGACAATTCTTGTTAATTAAGTGTTCATTTTTACAAGAAAAAATACGGAGAAAACGGGAGCAACTTCAAACAGACTTTTTTTCCATCGATATCGGGTAATGTTCACTTCTTTTGATCTGTTAGTTTCAACAGTTAATATCCCCGGGCTACGTCTATCAATACGCCATTACGGGCTTCCAGGGCTTAGTGTTTTGATTCTGTATATAGTTGTTGGGTGATTTTTTTTTATTAGTTTTAAAACAGAATTTAAGTATTTGTTTGGTATCAAAGACAGACGGGCGTATATAACTTCTTTCTATGTAATCGTTTAATTCAATCAATTTAGTAGAGTAGATAAAGACAAGCTGAAATAAAGTAAAACATTTATTATTCTTGAATAACTGTTGAGGTGTCGAGAAACCGCTGTTTCATTTTCAAAATGAACAAACCGTAGGGTCGTCTTGTAAATTGTAAATAAAACCTGCACAGTTTGCATACCTTTAAGCCTTATACTTGGCATAAAGTTGAGCTCCACAAAAGTGGTGTTCCTTTCATTTGACCAATGGCCCCAGCCCCTCCCCTCCCATGGCCCCCAGCCCCTCCCCTCCCCTCCCATGGCCCCTTCCCCGGCCCCTTCCCCGGCCCAGAGAGAGAGAGAGAGAGAGAGAGAGAGAGAGAGAGAGAGAGAGAGAGAGAGAGAGAGAGACTTCAAAACCTTTCCTTCATTAACCCACTGGAAATGGCGGTAAAGTGTATTTTTTTACAGCACAAACGGCGTCTTTTTTGAAAAAAAGTCTGACAATCAGTATGGGAAAAGTAGCTATTCAACTAATTACCAAACGACAAAATTTTAGGTTTGTCCAAATCGAAAGCATTTGCAGACGACAAAATAAAAGTGACTGAAAATTTGAAATTTGTTTTGTGAAGGGAAGAAAACATTGTGGGAAAAGGAGAAAATGTTGGTTACCAACATTTTCTCCTTTTCCCACAATGTTTTGAAGGGGCTTCTTTGGCAGGGGCATCAAAAGTAGGGAGGTGTGGTAATGGGTTAATGTTGAAAATGTCCATTTCTTGTTAATGTGATGAAGTCAGCATTTCGGGGCCGATTTTTATCAAACTTGCACAGTAATTTGTATCATAAACGGCTTGAGCCCTATTGATTTTTGAAAAAAGATAAAGCTGACAATCAGTGTGGGAAAAGTAAAGATTCAAAGTTTAAAATTTCCATTTTTTTGTTTGCACAATGAAATTTACAGTGTTGATTCAATTCTTTTGGAATTTGCAAACATTGTTTGGTTCATCAAGGAATTGAACTCTATTAAAATCGAAGAAATCTAGTAATCCATTCAGAAAAAGCAGCCATTGGATGACTTAGTATTGCTTACTCAACAAAGTCCACATTATTAGTCACATTTCCTTGAAGTTTGCCGGGATTGTGTAATACAGGGCATACTAAAACACTTTCAAATTTGGATTGGATTCCAAACATTTAGTTTGAGAAACTGTACTTCATTTCATTCACTGTTCTTTTTCAATTCACCATACCTACTTATACTGTCTTAGTGGGTTAAAGCCAAGTTGCATGAACATATTTACTTTCATTTTTTTTTTTTTTTTTTTCTTATATTTTTACATCATATATTCATAATGTACATTAGCACAAAAGCAAATTCACTGCCAGTAGAGCGATTTCAGGCCCTTAAAGGCCTCTAGTTTTTATTCTAGTCCAATTTTGATGTATTAAAATATCCATTTTCTCCCATAGATCTATTACCTTCCACCTTTATTCGCAATTTTGCTGTAGATCTAGATCAATTAAAATTTGATTTTCTAATTACATGTAGTTGATTAGGACACAAGGCCTACCTTCGATTCGGAGGGTAGCTCTGTTGTTATTATTGTGGCTTTGTCTGGAGTGCTACGGTCTAGCCCTGCTAGGGCGTCTGCTTACCCTTTGCGTCAGAGGTGGAGAGGGGTTTGTTAACCCTGTCTCAAATGGGATTTGGGGACCCACCTCCTAGAAGAATTCAAATCTATAGCAATTAAGATACATTTTGAGACCAGTTGTTCCATTGAAACTCAAATAAATAGGATAGATCTTTTTTTTTCAATAAATACTTGCCGAGTTAAATAGATCTAGATCTAATTAAGCGGTCGAAACGGTATTAGGAGAACTTATACCCAGGAGAACTCGTATCCTGGAGAACTTGTACCCCAATCTCAAAGGTAAAAGTCCTCCAGAGATGTCCTACCTCCACAAATACATGTAATTATAGTTTACTACCATGTTGTCAACTTTTATTTTTATGCCGTTATTGTAATGTAGATTTGATTTTTTTTTTTTTTTCTTTTGCACATGTGCTGAAAAGACATAAATAAAGAAACTTGTGTGTCTTCTCGTGCAGTGTTTATACTTTGTGTTTGAAAAGGCGAGAAAACGTGGAAAAATAAGACCATGTTGGTTATCTGACTTTGGACCTTCTCCCACAATGCTTACAAAAACTTCTTTCGGTGTGATTGAAACTCGAGATTGTGTGGTAAACGTATCAGAAAACATAGAGGAAATCTGCACAATGAAAATGAGAGAGAGAGAAAAATGCAAATATTGCCATATGTGAACTCGCATTTAAGTCTCTTCAAAATTCTATTACGGAATACCGTTAGGGCCATCACCTTTGAATGTGCTAATTTGAAACACGATACTCGATAGTACGATGACGATAATGCAAAACAACGAAACGATGATGGTGAAAACACGATAGTACGATGATGATAACAGGATACTACGATGGTAAAACCACGACAATACGATAGTACAATGATGATAGTGCGATATAGTATCGTGTTTTCACCATCGTACTGTCGCGATTTCACCATCGTAGTATTGTACTGACTGCTTTCCTAAATAACCATCATCAGGACAATGGTCAGCAGAGAGAGAGAGAGGACTGAATCCTGTCACAATGACTATCATCAATCCTCGGAAACAAATTAGCCGAGATGCGGATCAAACCAGTGACTTCTGTTCTCAAGTCTTGTACACTACCGACTGAGATACCAGGGCTTAGAAGATTATGCTCTACACAATAAGTAATAGCCAATTATGGGAAAAACAAAAGAAGCCATCTTTTTTTGCCTAAATACCCCTTTCTGAAGTCACTGATACAAATTTGTTGAAGTCTAAGGCAAAAGTTCTTGATACAAATTATATTTCTGACTATATCAATGTTTAAAAAGGTTAAGATAGTGGAGAAAATCTAGTTGGAAAAAAAAAGATTTCCATGTCGGATTTGAACCTTGGTCTACTTCACTTTAAGTAGGTGCCTTATCCATAAGGCCATTGAGTCCGCAATTGTCTAAGAGGGTAGATTACCCAATTTAAAGGCATAGCCTCTCTCAAAATGACTTTGAATAAACTCGTCCATGTATACTGTTTTTCCTGTAGGACTTGAATATTGGAGGATGTGAATGCGCACCAGAAGGCGATAGTATGATGGTGAAAATGCAATACTACGATGATGAAAATACGATCACACAATGACGATAACACGATAGTACGATGACGAAAACACGATAGTACCATGAGGATAATACGATAGTACGATGACGATAATACGATAGTGCGATGGTGAAACCACGATAGCATGATGGTGAAAACACGAAAGTAGATGGTAAAACCACAATAGTACGATGACAATAATATGATAGCATGATGGTGAAAATGCAATACTATGATGACGAAAATACGATCGTACAATGAGGATAACACAATAGTACGATGACAAAAACACAACAGTACGATGAGGATAATACGATAGTACAATGACGATAATATGATAGTGCGATGGTGAAACCACGATAGCATGATGGTGAAAACACAAAAATAAATGGTAAAACCACGATAGTACGATGACAATAATATGATAGCACGATGAGGAAAACACGATAGTACGATGACGATAATACCATAGTGCGATGACGATAGTACGATAGTGCGATAGTGAAAACACCATAGCACGATAATGAAACACGATAGTGCAGTGATGATAACACGATAGTGCAATGACAATAATGTGATAGTGGGATGGTGAAAACACAAAAGTACGATGATGAAACCACGATAGTGCGCTGACGATAATACAATACTACGATGGTGAAATCGCGACAGTACGATGGTGAAAACACAATACTATATTGCACTATCATCATTGTACTATCATATTGTCGTGGTTTCACCATCCTAGTATCGTGTTATCATCATTGTACCATCGCATTTTCACCATTGTGCTTTCGTTGTTTCACGTTATTGTCATCGTACTATCGAGTATCTAGTTTTAAAGAAGCACATTACATTTACTTACTTACTTACACCTCAGAAAAAAGATTCTAACATTTAAAACTGCATCTGAAATACTTAGATACACGATTTTATGGGAATCAGCCATGAACTTTTGCTATCAATTTTAGTATTTTAGGTCTTTCATATGCTTAAGTTCGAAGTAGTTAATGTACTTTGATTAACTGAGAATGCCATCTAGCGGGAGATAATATGGCGCACGTATCTGGAATAGAAACCGAAAGTACATGACGATTATGATCAATTAAGTTCAATTGCTAATTACTGCTTTTAATTAAATTCCAAACAACTCTCTCTCTCTCTCTCTCTCTCTCTCTCTCTCTCTCTTTTCTCTCCTCTCTCTCTCTCTTCTCTCTTCTCTCCTCTCCTCTCCTCTCCTCTCCTCTCCTTCTCTCTCTCTCTCTCCTCTCTCTCTCTCTCCTCTCTCTCTCCCCTCTCTCTCTCTCTCTGGGGGGGCATGGGAAGGGGGCGGGGGGAGGGGGGGAAATGGGGCCATTGGTCAAATGAAAGGAACACCACTTTTGTGGAGCTCAACTTTATGCCAAGTATAAGGCTTAAAGGTATTCAAAATGTGCAGGTTTTACAATTTCACAATTTACAATACGACCCTACGGTTTGTTCATTTTGAAAATGAAACAGAGGTTACTCAAAATTATGCGAAATGCATCTCTCTCTCTCTCTCTCTCTCTCTCTCTCTCTCTCTCTCTCTCTCTCTCTCTCTCTCTCTCTCTCTCTCTCTCTCTCTCTCTCTCTCTCTCTCTCTCTCTCTCTCTCTCTCTCTCTCTGGGGGCATGGGAAGGAGCGGGGGGGAGGGGAAATGGGGCCATTGGTCAAAATGAAAGGAACACCACTTTTGTGGAGCTCAACTTTATGCCAAGTATAAGGCTTAAAGGTATTCAAAATGTGCAGGTTTTATTCACAATTTACAATACGACCCTACGGTTTGTTCATTTTGAAAATGAAACAGGTTTGTCGACACATCAACAGTTATTCAAGAATAATAAATGTTTTACTGTACATCAGCTTTTATTTATGTACTCTAGTAAATTGATTGAATTAAACGATTATATAGAAAGAAGTTAAATACGCCTGTTTGTCCTTGAAACCAAACAAATACTTAAATTGTGTTTCAAAATCAAAACGAAAAGGTAATTCACCCACCAACTATATATAGCATTAAAACGCTAAACCCTGGAAATCCCGTATTGGTACATGTATGTTGATAGACGTACCCCGGGGGTACTAACTGTTTAAACCTTTGCCACATAATGACGACTTTTGACGACCCTTAGAAGCAATCTTTTTGAAAGCATTGTGGGAAAACGAGAAAATGCTGGTAACCAGCATTTTCTCCTTTTCCCATGGTTGTTATCTTATCTATAAACAGTGCACCTTTTGAGCCGAATGAAAATTGTCGTCTGCAGATGCTTTCAATTTGAAAAGGGCTAAAAATTTGTCGTCTAGTTTAAACAACAAAACAAAAAAAAAAGTGAATACTGTGCATACCGGATATCCATGAAAAAAAGAACTTCTTTCAGTAGCTCCTTTCTTCATATTTCTTCTAGTAAAAGAACACTTCATTAACAAAAATTGTCATGTAATAGTACTTTCTTTAAAAAAAACAAGCACTCATTGTTGGAAAAGGAAAATGTCTGTAGAAAAAAAGGCAATTGAAACGTTAGAAAGTAGTCATGATTTTTTTCTTTTTTACACGATGTTTTAAAACGATATTTTTAAAAGCCCTGCCCCTGCCCCTAGCTGTGGTTCTAGATCTCTCTCTCTCTCTCTCTCTCCCTCTGTGTCATTCTCTGTCCCTCTCTCTCTCTTTCTCTGTCCCTGTCTTTCTTTCTCTCTCTCTCATTCTCTGTCTCTCTCTCTCTGAGTCCGTCTCTCTCTCTCATTCTCTGTCCGTCTCTCTCTCTCTCTCTGTTCTCTCTCATTCTCTTTCCGTCTCTCTCTCTCATTCTCTGTATGTCTCTCTCTCTCTGTCCGTCTCTCTCTCATTCTCTGTCCACCTCTCTCTCATTCTCTCATTACCTGTATGAGAAAGTTAGGAACACAATGAATGTGTGCATTTGACACTTTGATATGACCTAAGCTGTTAAAGCAACGTTAAACTCCAATACAAACAAACAAATGTAGGTGTTCCAGTTCATTTTTCCCGGAAGATATAATAGTATATTTACCATATGAAATTTTTTTTAGAATAGTCCAAATCGAAAGCGTTTGCTGACGACGAAATAAAAGTGACTACTTACTTGAAATTTTGTTTGGGGAGGTAAGAAAGCAATCTGGAAAAAGAAGAAAATGCTGGTTACCAGGCATTTTCTTGCGGTGCGTTAAACGTAAAGATTGAGCGGTAAAGGGTTAGGAGCTCTTCAAAATTGCAGCTCCGCCTTTTCCTTTCCGAGAATTGATGATAATCATTGCGACATTCCCGCAAATCGTTGGTGATCAAAGAGGATTACATGCAAAAGCAGCCAGTAGCTAATAAAGACTTGCGCCGAGCACTAGTAATAGAAACTCGAGAAAACGATATATTGGTGCACAGGCTGTCGCAATATAGCTGAGATAATGTTGAAAATGACGTTAAACGCCATACGAACGAAAGCGGCCACTGGACTACCAGCATTTTCTCCTTTTCCCAAAATGTTTGCTAACCTGCTGGAAACGAATTTCAATTTTTGAGTTACCTTTATTTTGTTGTCTGCAAGAGCTTTCAATTTGAACCAGTATAAAATTTTGTCGTTTGGTAAAGGGTTAAAGATATTTCTTTTTTCAAATACATTTTCGTAGATATACATACAGACAGACAACCGAACTAGAAGTCAAACAAATAGACGGACGAAAAGACACTCCAGCGGAAAAGTAGCTAGACATTGCAGACGAGGGCGGAAACGATAGTGACCAAGGTTTCATGTTATTTCTTGGAAATGTCCACTTGAGATCTCCGAGACAAATTGCTATTCAAAAGAAAGCCCCGCTTTTCAATTTCTTTCTTTCTCCCTGTGTTATTTGTTCCTTTAGTTTTGTCATAAAAAGGGGCAAAAAGACAGACTCAAGGAGAAACTGTCTGAAAGCCTGAACAAATGACAAACTGTTTTAGGGCACACCAAATGACGGATTGTCAGCAAAAGAGACCCAAATCCGGACTGCCATAAATACAGACAGAAAGTCTAAAGAGACTGAAAAATATCGGAATGCAAAATGTAGGGAAGAACTGCAAAGAGTGCTTTCCTGGAGTTTCTTACACCAGTACACCAGCACCATTTGGTTTACCAATCAGAATTTGTCTTACTCTCAAATTTAGAAAATTCTGGAGAATAAGACCAAGAATGTTTTTAAGAATGATTGGTAAATTTAGAGCCTGGTTAACAGCATTTTGCCTTTTTCCCACAAAATTTTTCATTTTTTTTCTAAAGGGCATGAAAAACTTGGGATTGTGTGGTAAAGGTTTGATCTTATATCATTTTATTCTTGGTTTTTTCGTGTTAATGACTGTTTTGTACATAATATCAGCTGTACTAAGGTGGCCAGTGCACATATTTCTGCTTTTCAAGACTATTTCGAAGTTCAGTCTTTTCTTTCAACTACAGTGGACTTTGTCGGACATGAAAGACTGATGACGAGGGAGGGAGCGAGGGGGAAAATGTAAGAGAAAGAGATAAAGAAAGAAAATTGAGAGAGAGAGAGAGAGAGAGAGAAACAAAGAAAATAAGAGAGAGAGAGAGAGAGGACATGAAAGAAAAAGAAAGGGAACCGGAGCTTAATACAGGGGCACGACCAGCGCTTTTAAAACATGGCGTTCACAAACATCGTGATAACCCTCATTCCTTACGTTTCAAATGCCTTTTTCCTTCAAACAATTTTTCCTTTCTCCACAATGATCACTTGTCTGTCAAAGTTAGTATTGTTGCATGACAATTCTTGTTAATTAAGTGTTCATTTTTACAAGAAGAAATACGAAGAAAACGGGAGCAACTTCAAACAGATTTTTTTTCATCGATATCGGGTAATGTTCACTTCTTTTGATCTGTTAGTTTCAACAGTTAGTATCCCCGGGCTACGTCTATCAATACGCCATTACGGGCTTCCAGGGCTTAGTGTTTTGATTCTATATATAGTTGTTGGGTGAATGTTTTATATTAATTTTAAAACATAATTTAAGTATTTGTTTGGTATCAAAGACAGAAAGGCGTATATAACTTCTTTCTATCTAATCCTTTAATTCAATCAATTTAGTAGAGTAGATAAAGACAAGCTGAAATAAAGTAAAACATTTATTATTCTTGAATAACTGTTGAAGTGTCAACTAACCTCTGTTTCATTTTCAAAATGAACAAACCGTAGGGTCGTCTTGTAAATTGTGAATAAAACCTGCACATTTTGCATACCTCTAAGCCTTATACTTGGCATAAAGTTGAGCTCCACAAAAGTGGTGTTCCTTTCATTTGACCAATGGCCCCAGCCCCGCCCCCGCCTCGCCCCGCCCCTCCCCTCCCCTCCCGAGAGAGAGAGAGAGAGAGAGAGAGAGAGAGAGAGCACAGGTTGTTTACAATATAATTATAAAACTGATTCATTTACAGCACAAACGGGGACCTGCATTCCAACAGATACACAAAAATTCACATCATATCAGAATAATTTAATATCAGTTGTTTTCATGAATATTGGTGAGTTCTGATTGGCTGGATCTTTTTTTTTTCATAGCTCCATGAAAAAAAAAATCACCTTGTGCTAAAACTACTTTTGCAGAAGGTTACTTTTGCGGGTCCTACACACTGCTTTGCTCCTTTACTTTCATTCTATTGGTTAATTTTTAGTATTGGGGATCTGAAAACTGCTTCCTTGTTATATTCTTGCGCCATACAAATATGAGTGGAAGGAACTTTAAAAACTGCAACATTAGATTTGAAACTAAAGAAAATGAATGGAGTTTGAATTATTTCTGTGGGGGATGTTGTCTGTAATATTAGATTATAAGGAAAGAAGAGAATTTTATTTTTTTCATGGAGGTATGAAATAAAAACCTAATCACACTGTAAAAAAATAAAATTCTCTCCATTCCTAAAATATATATATAATGTGTGTGTGCTGCTAACAGTCCAATGTCGGGGAACGTGTCAGATTACTAATTAAATTTTACATGTTGATAATGAGACGGTCTGGAATACGAATTTATACTAAAAACCAAAAGGGGACGTCCCCGTTTGGTAGGTGGTCCCCGGTTGGTTGGTGTGTATTCTTAAAAAGTTGCCCGTTTGGTAGGTTTTACAAACTCTCTCTCACACACACACACACACACACACACACATACACATAATATCCACGTACATGTACACATATGGACTTTCACCTGCAATATTCCAACAAAGTTAATGATCATGGTGCTGAAAATATTGGATTCTGTGCTTTGCGTAGAATATTATATCACTAGTATTACAAGTCAAAATGATAATGATGAGTCAGTCTTGAAAAGACAAGCCCTAATAAATATCAAATTGAGTTAGGAAAGAAAAGTTTTTTTTTTTACTTCAAGATGAAGTTGAATATTTTGATTTTAGGGTAAATAAAGATCTCATTTATTCTGCCAAAAGGAAGATGGAATTCATAGTGCATGTTCCTAGACCTACAACAAAAAACTTGGTATTGTCAATAAAAACTTGGTATTTTCAAATTTTATAGAAAATTCACTCCAAATTATCGTAATTGAACCCTTGATATATTTGTTGAAAAGCCAAAAACCAAGAGTTTGAACTAAGAAATGTAAACAAGCCTGTGAAAAAGTAAAATAAAAACACTTAGTTCTTTAGATATACTGGTGCATTATCAATCCGAACAACCCAAGGGGTGGGAATAAAAAGCAGACAATATAGAACGCAGAGTTAAGCAGATAATATACACACAGAAGGATAATGGAGCAGATGATAAAAAGCTGACATTGTAGATAACTTTATAATGGCTACATTCAAAAGGGATAAGTTCAAGGTACTCAGAAATACCAGACTTTCCTCCTGGTTATTGGCTAAATATCTCTTCATTTAAAACAAGATTTCTTGAAACATTCACTTATTTGAACAGCGCCCCCACACTATTAATTCATTGCTCTAGGGCAAAATGATGAAAACAGGTACCTATATTCAAAAGCTACGTCAGGTGAAAAATAATGTGTAATTTATCTATTTAAAGATTCGTATGGTCCAAATAGAGATGGTAGATTCATTTCTATCAAAGTAATCGAAACATAAATAACACCTTATGTTTAGTCTACCTTCAAATTAAAATGTATGTTGAAATGAAACTTAAGTAACAACACCCCCCCCCCTTTATACAATGATTTGTAAATAAATACAATTGAACTAATTGGTATAGCGTAATGAATTGAGATATAATCAATGAAAATTTCATCAAAGTCTATGTACTCATTTAACAGGCATTTCAGGAAACCTTCTTGAACGTTGTTGTCTTCTTTTTCTATATTGTCTGTGTTTTATTACCTGTCCCATTACCCTTTTTTGGGTATTCTGTCTGCTTAACTCTATGTTCTATATTTTCTGCGTTTTTACAGTCCCCAAGCCATATGTAAACCTGTGTTTAATAAAGTTAAAAATCAACATTTATTCTGGTCATTGCTGAGCAGACTCTACAAAAAAATGACAAGAATTTGAGAAAAAGATGTTATCAACTTATCACCATCAGATAAATGAAATGTTTAATGAATTGAACCAGTGTTAAAACCGAGTAGAAAATTTCTACCATCACCTTCTATTAGTACTTTCAGTACTTTGATTCTATAACAAATCTGAATGATTACATGTATAAATCTTTCCTCCAAAATTTCTGTTTGGTACGATTTCTCTGGAGAATTTGTATCCAGAGTACCAGTTCTCCAGAGAACTCGTATCCTGCAGATTGGGGTACAAGTTCTCCAGAGTATGACATAGCCAACTTTCACGGACATGCCTTATCAGCAGTCTCGCATATCAACAAATCGATGAAAAAAATCGATATCATACGTAAAGGTCCGGGAGTTTCCGGAGTTTGGCGAACTTACATCGTGTATACAAGCAATAGCCTGCAGCGATAAAAGATAAGAGAACCGTAACATTACGTAACAGTAGCCTGCTTCAAATTCACAATCCTTGCCTAGACTGTATATCTGTTCTGGCATTTTGTTTCTGATTTTAACCTAAACCCTTTGTCTGGTACAGCACAGTGTGGCTGTTGAATATCAGTATCAGACTGCACATAATGCGCACCCTTATTAGACTCAACAGCATATTGGAACAACACCTCCTGATAAAGCGAGATTTTTCTTGAGAAAAGAACATTGAAATTGTTATGTTTCAGCATTATTTGTCGGTTTGTAATTCGTTTATCCTCGGATTAAGGGTTAAGTTTTGATTCTCTGATATATAAACTGATCGGTGCTAAAACTGCTCTCGACAAATGCACTTTTTGTAGTCTGATCCTTATTCTAAACCGTTCAAATGCACTTTTGCTGACATTGTAGATTTATAACAGGCTGCACAAAACAAACTGTCTGATCTTGGACCTGATCGATTCTATTTGTCGAAAATTATTTTGGTTAGAAAAAAAATCTTTGATATTCATGGCAAAATCAACAAGTTGAATTCAGCAGAAAATTCGGCGTTTTGAGAATACCAGTCTCACACTACAGCAATCTAACGGACCTGAGAAAAAAGGCTTTTGTAAACTTTGCTGGAGAGGGAGAAAATTTTCTCCTGTTCCTAAAATGTTCTACCTTTTCAAAGACAGACATTATCATTTGAGTCTGCAAATGTTTTTAACTTGGTGGTGTCCAAAATTTCGTCATTCGGTTTTTTTGATGAGAAGATTTGCTTTATGTGGCAGTTACATGACCTATCCGACCCTGAGAAAGAAAGACCAATCCGACCCTGAAAAAGCAAGCACGGACAGGAGAAAATACTTGTGGTGGGCAATTTCTCATTTTCCCTAGGGATCGTATATAACATGTTTTCTACGATTCCCACAGTGTTTTCTACCCTTTCGAAAGGGTATTTGTCGTCTGTAAGTTCTTTCAACTTGAAAAAAAAAAAAAAAAAAACAGAATCATAATATATTTTGTCGTTTAGTAAATAGCTAATGGTTATATCTTGATTGGGTAAACTTTGTCTATTGTGTGCATGTGTTGTTTGATGGTTTTGATTTTTATAATTTCTGCTTTCTACGATTTTTAAAAGAAAAAAAAAAGGTTGGGAAGGCGGAGAAATAAAACTGTTATAGCACATAAAATAATTTCACCGGCTGCTCAGAACCATTAGAGTAAATTTTCATGGTTTTACGCAGACGAAAAATTACAGATTCGGCATATAAAAAAGCATTCATTCAAAGTTGGTTTTCATCGAACAAATAAAGAAAATGGTACTGTGTGGCGCCGATTTGTATTTTGGCTTAATGAGGGATGTTGCATTTGCTTACAATGTCTACTACTATCAATAAATGTATTAAATGTATTAAGATGTTTCCATTTTGAGTGAGTCTAAAAGCTGTTTAAGTATAAGTATTTCGGAACAACTTAGGTCTATCTATGCACTAAACTATATTTTTATACATAAAACTAGGTCCAAGCTATATTACCGGTATCATCACACAAGTTTAAAAACGCTGCAGATGTATTATATATACTTAAGATTCTTTTTATTGCATCCGAAATGGGGGGAAAATGTGCTCGAGACTCAACAGAAAGTTACTAAAAGGTTCCTGTTGAAAGTAACAGATCAGCACTTGTGAACTGATCTGATGCTACACTCTAGCGTCGCTTACAGGCATGATAAAGATAAAAAGATATTTCTTCCTCTAAAAAAGTTATGTATGGTGTCATTTCAACTAATCATAAGTAGAGTTCACCAGCAAGCTGTGTTAAAAACCGGTTTCAAACCAAGATACATGTAGATCATTCTTAATACAAGGTTGATTGAGTACTATCTCTTGAAATAATAAATAATGATTATGCAGCAGGTAACTTTTTAAGTTACTGGTAAAGGAGAAGTAGCTTGTATTATTCCCATTTCCGTGTAAATGCACGGTCTATGTCATTTTTTTCCCATCTTTTATTCACTCATAGCGGTTATGCTTTTTGCAGGTTGCATCGTTTTAAAGATGGAAGAACCTCAATGTTTAGGCTAATTCTTCCAATGAACAATGAAAATATTAAAGATGTTAAAGGGGGGAGACATTTGAAAGAAGGGAGAAACTATTTGATTTATGCAAAAGGAAAGTTGTCAATTTTGATCTAGTGTTGTCATTCTTTGAATGGTAAATACTCTTTGCAGGAGAAACCGATTGCGTGATGTAGACAATATTGTTTGAAAAGTAGAAGATAACATGTAAAAAGATAATGCGCCTGTTTCCATATTTTATCCTAAACAATCAACAGCAGGGTCGTTAGATGCCGTATTTATACAGTAACAGGTTAAGCTTGTTATTTGAATCTTTACCAAAAGACAAATTTTCAGACTTGTTCACAATGAAGTAATTTTCTTAAGACATATAAAGCATGGAAAAAATGGAACTTATCTTTTATTGAGTTAACCCATTACCACACAATCCCTACTTTTGACGCCCCTGAGAAAGCAGCCTTTTGAAAACACTGTGGGAAAAGGAGAAAATGCTGGTAACCAGCATTTTCTCCTTTTCCCACATTGTTTTCTACACTTCCCAGAACAAATTTCAGTTTTTCAGTCACCTTTATTTTGTCGTCTGCAAATGCTTTCAATTTGGACCAGTCTAAAATTTTCTTGTGTGGTAAAGAGTTAAAAATAGTGTAAGAAAATGAGAAAATGTTGGCAACCAGCTTTAAAATTTTTTTCTTCAATCTTTTCAAGGCCTTCTATGTGATACGACAGATTAAAGACCGATGTGAAAAAAGCAAGGAAACATGAGTTTGTAAGCTGTCGCCAGAAAAAAAAATTATAAGGCATTAATTTCTAAAAAGCTGAAAAGTTGAAAAAAAAAATCATCAAACGTACATTTTCTTATTTCATATGTCAATCTTAATCATTGTAAGAGGAAATAATGTCATAAGTATTAAATTCTGGTCTTTTAGATAAATAGGATACATAATAAAACATCTTAAGGATTCTGTCAGGATCAAACGGTATTCGATCTGAAAACAACCCGGGTATGAATTCCAGTTTATAATCATGTGGATACATGTATATCATACACATAGCAGGGGGTCCGTTTGTCAATGAAACATTACGTAACACAATAAAGATACCCGGCTGACTTATCTAACAGTAAGACTCGGCCAACATCGGCAAAGTCCGGCATAATCCGAACGTTCACGGAAAAAGAAAAAAAATAGGATAGTGGCATTAAAAAACTGTAAAAAGGACCAAAAGTTTATTTTTTTAAACGCCTCAAAATTATACCATTTGAAAGAGAAATAAATAAAGTAACTTACTCCACTTGAGATGATTTTGACTTTTCAACACAAAGAAAGAAAATTAAACAAATATTACAGTTTTTGACCTCGGAAAATGCGTTTTTCCTCTTTATTCTATATAAACCATACCTACAATTTTTAAGTTAAAAAAGGACCAAAAGTTTCTTTTTCGAAATTTTTCAAACTAAGTTCATTTGAAAGAGAATAAGTTGAATTTTCTTACCTCACTTGAGATAATTTTCAATTCTGAAATTTGATGAAGTTATAAGCGTTTATTTACCTAGGCCCTTCATAATTCTTTATAAAAAAATGCAGGTAAAATTGGCCGATATCGGTTTTTCCATGTCTGCGAAAGTTGGCTATGAGTTAATTTCCAGGATACAAGTTCTCTTGCAACCATATTTTTATATAGTTTTGAACATTTTGAGTTCTTTCTAGTTTTGTTGGCTTGTAAAATCTGTTATATCTCTGCCATTAATGAAAGTATTTTCACCAAAATTGGGACAGACTTTCAAAAATGGAATTAATGTTATTGGGGCAGGCTTTTTATTAATGGTGCACAAATAAACAAGTGATAGGGATAAATGAATATATCGATCGGAAGTCTATATATTCTTCCTTCTAACAGTGCCAAGTTTTAACTTTACCTTTCCTCTTTCATTTGTTTTTTTCACGCCGATGTTACAATTTTCACTTTCAAAAGCGGAAATCTGATGACCGAACAGACACTTGGATTTCGTTTCGATAATCTGAATAAATAAATCAGGCTCAAAGATTTATCAAACTTTTTTTAGTTTTTCAGTTAACTCTGTGACACACCATCCCCAGTTTTAACAAAACAGAACAGAATTTTATTTTGATTTGAACAAAGTACATCGTCAGTTACACTACAATATGCAAAAACTATACAGTATAACACCACTATATAATAACCCTATAGGATGAGGCCTTTTGAAAACACGATGGGACGAGGAGAAAATGACGAGGAGAAAATTCTGGTAACCAGCATTTTCTCCTTTTCCCACAATGTTTTCTGCCCGTCATATATAAATTTGATATATTGAGCTACATTTACATTGTTGTCTGCAAATTCTTTTAAGTTGGACACGATTCAGTGCACATTTTTTCGAACAATTGAACTAGGTTGTACTCTAAGACACCTTGTAACCCTTAACCCTTTCCCAAACAAGCCCTGGTTTTTACGTGTCTGCAGTAAAAGTCTTTTGAAAACACTGTGGGAAAAGGAGAAATTGCTCGTAACGAGCAATTTCTCCCTTTCCCACCGTGTTTTCTACCCTTTTTGAGCACTTTCTGCCATTTTCTCCAAATCTAAAATTGTCATCTGCAAACTCTTTCGGTTTCGAAGGGTCCAAAATTTATCGTTTGGGAAAGGATTAACTCTTTACCACACAAGAAAATTTTAGATTGGTCCAAATTGAAAGCATTTGCAGACGACAAAATAAATGTGACTGAAAAATTGAAATTTGTTTTGGGATGGGTCGAAAACATAGTGGGAAAAGGAGAAAATGCTGGTTACAGAATTTTATCCTTTTCCTACAATGTTTTCCAAAGGCTTTAATGAAAACAGCATATGCATACATGTGTGCGATATAAAATGCATTGTCTGCAGTTGTCCTATTCTTTTAAGCGGATACCCCTGTCTGCCATGATCAAGATGATTTTGGAAAGATACTGAGATAACATATACATGCAATTAATTTTTAGAAACTTGTACTGTAGCGTTAATTGTCCTTTTTTAACTCTTTACCATTCCCAACTTTTAACAACCCTGAGAAAGAAACCAGTAGAAAACATTGTGAGTAAAGAAGAAAATGCTGGTAACCAGCATTTTCTCCTTTTCCCACAATATTTTCTACCCTATCAAAGTCAGAAATCATCATATTACTAAGATTTTATTTGTTGTTGGAAGATGCTTTGAATTTGGTCTGGTCCAAAAATTTGTTGTTTGGTAAAGAAATACTCATATTTTCAAAAGCATTTGTTCCCTATAGTTGCAGTCATAAAGTAATTATGTCCAGAGATAAGTTTACAAAAGGTTAAAAAACTGAAATTCAAATTGAATAATGGCCTTATAATCGGCATTTTGACAATGCTTTAATGAACCTTTTTTCGTTTATATGAAACAGGAGCTACTATTGACAGGTAAAAAATATATTTCCGTGGCAAAGTTGGTCATTAGAGCGAAAAAGGTATAGGTTCCTTGGTGATCAATCTGCAGCACCAACCGAGGTACGAAGAATTACCAGTGCGAGACAACCCACAAAGTTTCTTTCATATAAAAGTGATTCTTGCATGACACCGGTTAAAGAAGTGGGAAACTGGTATCCAGCTATCAAAATCGATCTCCACCAAGCGGGAAAAATAAGGGATACCATTTTCAGGCATGAAAACGAAGGATGGGACAAGCAAACTTTCGATAAATAAAATCGATTGAACAAATCTTCCTATCAAAAACGGCATGGCAGAAATTACTGTCACCCCTCTAGGTAAACAAAGCTCGGCATTGTTTTGAGTAATGTCATAGACCTATGTCGATATCCAAACTGTAGGGAATCGTCACTTCGGCTTTACCTTCAGTCTGAAGGTCTGCTCCGATGCTACTTTTGTTTATGGTCTTCGCAGGCCTTCATATCAGCCCTCTTTAAACCCTTCAGGAATTAATATGATTTTTCCCACATCTTTTCGAATGGCTCTAGGCGACAAAGTTTCCAGTGACAGCTAATAAAATGGGCATGGATCGTTAGATAAATGATTAATCTTTAAGAGCACACAAGATATGCTGCAAAATACTGATTAAATCAATGGGAATTTACCTTTTTTCCCAACGTAAATAAATCCAGGGTAATTTGTAAACAACTAACACAGTGACTTCCATTAGTCAGGCATGCGCACTCAATGGAATTTGAATTTTGTACAGTCTGGTTCCCTAACCCTATACAGCCAAATTTGATCAAGGTGCGTTTGTTTACAGCAAAATTCGCAACTAAACCGTCCTGTAGTGTGTCAGAGATATTGCGATTTCTGCCGAGACATGCGCATTGATAAGATCACCATGTTTTGATTTCTGGTGAAGTAGGTCAACGGTTATTTACATTGAAAAGTACAGATTTGCACAAAGGTAAGAGTTGGATATTAACTAACACCAGTTTTTTTTTAAAGATTAATCATTTATCTAACGATCCATGCCCATTTTATTAGCTGTCATTGGAAATTTTGTCGCATAGACCAGTTCGAAAAGATGTGGGTAAAATCGTATTTTTTCCAGATACCTTAAATGAAGGCTGGCCTGAAGGTGTGTGCGAAGACCAGTCACAAAAATAGCATCGGAGCAGACACCTTCAGACTGAAGGTACTTCAGCTTTTGCGGAAGGATTCATACCACTTCTTTTTCGTGTTCTGCACAGTTGTATCGGCATCTCTTTGCAGTGCATTCAGGCCTAAGGGCACTGATGTTGACTTCAGGCTTTTTAATTATGATCATTGAATTACATCTCTCCTGACCTAGAAGAATTAAATCATTAGGCCAAATAAAAAAATATGTGTGGTTCAGGTTACATGGCCTAAAAAAATTAGGGTAGGTAGGTAGGGAATTTTTTTTTTTTTTTTTTTTTTAAATGTCGAATTTTTTTGTTCTATCACATGTTTGTTAGATATTGAACTGTTTCAATAAACCACTGTTCGAGAGTGCAATTAAGACGGAAGGGAGGGGGGGCAAGACAGAAGAAAGGGGAGAGGTGGGGAAGTGCACTGGCTCATATTGACTGCAAAGAGTCTTGACTTAGTGTCTGCGTCCAATGCACAACCTTTCCCCCAAGATTAGCCCTAGATAGAGATGAAAAAATACATAAATCATAATGAATAAAAATGATTCACAAATACGGAGCACCATTACATATGTACCTCTTTTTCTTCCTTCTTCCCCAACACGATAAACTCGGCTTTGGTAGTTGATTTGGCAGCCGAGTCAAGAAATTTGGCCCTGTCGATTGGGGGATGGTAAAAGTAGCAAATATCTCTCATGCTCATTCCATTTGAAAAGGGCCTGAGCTTGTTCGTTCCGCCCGAGATGTGTGAACATTTTTTGACCGTCACTTTTAATATCGAGGTGGCCATATTGATCTGACAGCATGTTAGAGTGGTTGAATGCTTGCTCAAATACTCCGTTACACAACAAAAATCGATACAAGCGTCTCGGAGAGCTCGACGGTGCAAGAAAGACAACTCTTGCATTTTCTAAAGGCTGAACCGATTCGCCCCCAAAAAGTTCAAACTTTTTTTAAAAAAAGATTTTTTTTTTTTTTGAAAAAAAATTAGGGTCGGCTCCTTTCAGCTGGGGATGGTCGGGTAACCTGAACCACACATATTTTTTTATTTGGCCTTACCACACAATTCCTAGTTTTGACGACCCTGAGAAAGAAGCCTTTAGAAAACAATGTGGTAACCAATCTGGTAACCAGCACTTTCTCCTTTTCCCACAATGTTTTCTACCCTTCACAAAACAAATTTTCAGTTACTTTTATTTTGTCGTCTGCAAATGCTTTCAATTTGGTCTGGTCTAAAATTTTCTTATGTGGTAAAGGCTTTTAATGACCGAGTTAAATAAAACATGCGTTTGATCGTTGAATTTCAAGTGATTACTAGATTATATATGCTTCATGGTGGACAGTTTGTAGAGCATTTGTAGACAACAAAATTAACACAACTCAGAATCTGAAAGTTGTTCTGGGAGGATAGAAAACATTGTGGGAGAAGGACAAAATGCTGATTACCAGCATTTTCTCCTTTTCCCACAGTGTTTTCAAAAGGCTTCTTTTTCAGGGCTGTGAAAACCAGGGATTGTTTGGGAAAGGGTTAATTTTATTTTTCTGCCAGCATCGGATACTTGGACAGACCATATAGTACCATATTGCTATCTGTAGTCAACAATTATTACCATCCATACTTTTAAATTCTTTCCAATAGACAAAAGTACGCCAAAATGCACCTACAGACAACAACAAAAAAGTCCTTGTCAAAATATAACAACCCATGGCATTACCTAATCACACAAACCCTACTTTTGAAGACCCACAGAAAGACGCCTATAGAAAACATTGTGGGAAAAGGAGAAAATGCTGGTAACCAGCATTTTCTCCTTTTCCCACAATGTTTTCTACCCTTAACAAAAGAAATTTCAAATTTTCAGTCACTTTTATATTGACATCCGCAAATGCTTTCGATTCGGACAAACCTAAAATTTTGCCGTTTGGTAATGAGTTAAGTGTCTGAAAAGATAGAAAATATTGTTTGGAAAAGAAGAATATATGCTTGTAACCAACTTTTTTGCCCTTTTCACATTTTTAAATGCTTTCTCAGGATCGTCCAAACTCTGAATTGTTTGGGAAAGGGTTAAATGGTACATGTATCATTTAGATAAAATGTGAAAACATCTAAATTTTATTGTTTAACCCTTTACCCCATAAGGCATTTCTATGGTATCTCTAAGTGACCCTAAATAACAGCAAGGATGAAGCTGTTTCTTATGTGTACATGACACCTTTTGATAGTGTAGAAAACATTGTAGCAAAAGGTGAAATTGCTCGTCATGAGCAATTTCACCTTTTGCCACAATGTTTTCCAAAGGCTCCTACTAGCAATGCCTAGAAATGAGTATCTATGGAGTAAAGGGTTAGTGAAAATTTGATGAGCCGTTGGTCGACAAATATGGTGTAAAAATGTATAATGATCTGATGGGCTATGATGGTCATTCTGTTATCTCTTACCACAACAAAATTTAAAGGCTGGTCCAAATTAAAAGCACTTGCTGATGGAAAAGCAAATATTGCTGAAATGGTGAAATCAGCGGTGAAAGGACAGAAAACATTGTGGGAAAAGGAGAAAATGCTGGTTACCAGCATTTTCTCCTTTTCTCACATTGTTATCAAAATCCTGTGACCATTGTGATAGAATTGTTAAAATTTGGATTGTATGGTAAAAAGCTATTAAAATTTTCACTGAATTTTACTTGACTTTTGTAGGTGCTGGACAGGGTAAGTACTGTTCCTCTCTCTCTCTCTCTCCCTCCCTTCCCCCATCCTCGGATGCCCCGGGGTCTCCCTATGTGCTATGCTACATCGACCCTAGGACAATTGACTAATAAAACTTTGAATCAGCCACTGAAAATTGATACGAAATCGGAAATGTCATAGCGTACATCGACTCGCCCATCGCAAAATGATGATGGAACCAATGAAAAGCCAGCATTCGGCCAGCAGTAAAGCGAGGGAAATTCAATTAATTGTCCCAGGGGTCGATGTAGCCTAGCAAATAAGAAGACCCCGGGGTATCTGAGGATGCCCTCCCCCTCCCTCTCTCTCTCTCTCTCTCCCTCTCTCTCTCTCTCCCTCCCTCTCTCTCTCTCTCTGTCTGTCTGTCTGTCTGTCTGTCTGTCTCTCATATACTGATTTATATAGATGATCACCAATTTCCTAAAATTTCGTAAGTTTTAAAGGCAGACTGTGGTAATTTCATACGGCTTGATAGTGTGGTCGGATATTACTTTGTGTAATATTTTTAGCACAGTCTGGTAGCTAAGTGGTTCGCATATCTCAATAGTTATGTATTGGTTGCATAACAAGATTTAGGCAAAGCTTCTTTCTGACAATTTTATGCCACTCACCTCTGAAAAATTGTTAGATTTTTATGAGAAACCTTAATTATGTTTATCAATGAAACTGAACTCATTGCACTGACATAAGTGCAAGTTCAGTCAGAACTTAAAATACTTCCCAAGAATGCTGATTTGTAATGACTTGATCTTAAATCAGAAAATAATACATACCTCAGCTTTACCAAAAGTATCAATTTCACTAAAGAGTTAACTCATTACCAAATGACAAAATTTTAGCCCTGTCCAAATCGAAAGCATTTGCAGACGACAAAATAAAAGTGACTGAATATTTAAATTGGTTTTGTGACAAGTAGAAAACATTGTGGGAAAAGGAGAAAATGCTGGTTACCAGCATTTTCTCCTTTTCCCACAATGTTTTCCAAAGACTTCTTTCTCAGGGTCGTCAAAAGTAGGGATTTTGTGGTAATGGGTTAAGCAGAAAATTTATGTGGGATATTGTTTTTGGAAATTAACACATAATGTCACATCATGTTCATGTGATGTCACAAGGTATAATCTCAACACAGGTCTATAACATTAAGAAAATTCCAAATGGCTATATTGAAAACAAGGCTGGTTATGCAACAATAGGTATTGTCATACATGTAATTCGGAATATTTTTTATGAATATTTCAGGCTGTTACAGTATCTCTTTAGACTTGTCTGAATTGAAAGCATTTGCAGACGACAATCCAACTGTGACTCAAAAACTATTATTTGTCTTTGATAGGATAGAAAACATTGTTGGAAAAGAAGAAAATGCTGTATACAAGCATTTTCTCCTTTTTCAATGAAGTTTGCTACTCTTTTTAAACCTTTTACCACTCAATCCCAACTTTTTACGACCCTGGGAAAGAAGCCTTTTGAAACTATGGTGGGAAAAGAAGAAAATGGCTGGTAACCAGCATTTTCTCCTTTTCCCAACATGTTAAATTTTTTAGTCAGATTTATTTTTATTGTCCGCAAATGCTTTCAACTTGGACCTGCCTAGAACTTTGTCGTAAGGTAAAGAGTTAAAAAAAATATCCAACCATCTGAGTCACTAAACCATACCTACATGTATAGAACTATGTCTGTCTGTGCTGCTTTTCACATTTTGAATTGTGGGTAATCTATTACAGATGTTGGTCGCAGCTGTATCCTGGTCACTATCGGAGGTAAAAACATCATGCTGGATTGTGGGATGCACATGGGATTTAATGACGATGTAAGTTTGACAGACAACCTGGACCATGATGTCAGTTTCTACTTCCATTATTAAATTTTATGATACTTTCAGCAGTGATATTCAAGTTTTCCTCGTAAAATTTTCTTTCATTTCAAAGGCAACATTCCTCATTAAATTTGAACCATATTCAGTTTACTGTTTGCAAATTTTATCAGAAAGAGCAAGTCGGAAGATTTGTTTTCTGGTTTTAGAGTAAAAATCGATGTTATTATTTCAGAGACGGTTCCCTGATTTTACTTTCATCACAAATGAAGGCAGGTTAACAGAACATTTAGACTGTGTCATTATCAGGTAAAATATTTTGACTAGTCTCTTTTTATAATTTGACATTCCTGGGTTGCAGAATGGTCCAGTTAATCCCTTACCAAACAATCCCTGGTTTTTACGACTCTTGAGATAGAAGTCTTTTGAAAACATTGTGGGAAAAGGAGAAAATGCTGGTTACCAGCATTTTCTCCTTTTCCCACAAAGTTTTCTACCCTTCACAAACCAAATTTCAAATTTTCAGTCACTTTTATTTTGTCGTCTGCAAATGCTTTCAATTTGGACAAGTCTATAATATTGTGGTTTGGTAATGAGTTAAAGAAACAGGAAATTTATATTATAGACAAAAGTGTTATTGTGAACTATTACTATAGGCAACTGAAAAGGCCCATTTATTTCCTTGATCCATTACAACATTCGGATATCTGACAAATAGCATTAAAAAAAGCAGAAAAAACACTTCTTGTAATGTGTCGCTCAAAAAGGCTTAAGAAGTTTTCAGCTGATTGTGAAGCACAGAACCAGTCATTCCTCATCAACTGCTTTTCTGCCGACATGTAAATCACAGACTTTTTATATGTCCAAAGGTAATTGATAGCATTTATTACCAGTGTTTACCATGTGAGATGCTTATTATTAAATTCAATAATGGAGAATAATATAATCAGAGTACTTTATTGTTGGTAGGCTGTAATGTGATTTGTGACCTTTACTGCTTAGTACTCAGGTGAGTGATATAGGACCACCATGGTCCTCTTGTGTTAAATAGGTAGGAAAGAACTGTCTAGATATGTGTATTTGTATAGTAAAATTCTCTTCAGCAGTGAATCTTCCACAAGCTGACTTCTCTAGGCTTTGAATTCACCAACCATTCTTACGACTGTTCTTAATCTTCGTCTCAAAGATTTCTAAATTTGAAAGTAACACAACATGATTGGCTAAAGCAAACTGTTAAGCCAATCAGAAGTTAGTTTTACATTCTAATTTTTTAACTCTTTACCACATGAGAAAAATGTAGACTCGTCCAAATTCAAAGCATTTGCAGACGATAATTTCAGTGAGACTCAAATGGCGCAATTTTTCTGTGATAAGGAAAAAAACTTTGTGAGAAAGGAAAAAATGCTGGTTACCAGCATTTTCTCCTTTTCTCTCAAGGTTTTCTAAAGGCTTCTTTCCTAGGTTCTTTATAAGTCGATATGGTGCGGTAAAGATGCGACTATGAGTGTTCTTCGGAGTGGTTTGTGAATACAGATCCTATTGTTTGCTTATTTTTCAGTCACTTCCATCTAGATCATTGTGGAGCCCTGCCCTACATGTCGGAGATGGTGGGATATGACGGCCCTATTTACATGACACACCCAACAAAAGCTATCTGTCCAATTTTACTGGTAATTACAGTTTTAGCTTGACTGTTTACAAACAAAATATCAAGATGTCGTCATAGCCTTGTCATTTGTATCATTTTTACAAAAACTTTGATGTTTTGTAATATCTCTGTCATTAATAATATCTTTGTCTTTGCTGAAGATATTAACTTTAAATTCGGACTAGAATCTTCTCCTTTTCCCACAATATTTTCCACCCTATCAAAGTTCAGAAATCATCATAATAAAAAGATTTAAATTTTTGTTTGCTTGAATTTGATTCAGTCCAAAAATTTGTCTTTTGATAAAGAGTTAATTAGCTTAGATATTAGAAATGTAGTCTTTATCACACAGCAAAGTTTTCAAGCTGTCCAACTTGAAAGCATTTACAGATGACAAACTGACAACAGCTCTAAAGAAAAGGAAAACCATTTCATCCACATGAGAAATCATCAAGTACCATTACATTTTTTCGTATGTTATTTTCTGTACTTACAGGAAGATTTCAGGAAGATAACAGTGGACAAGAAAGGAGAGACAAATTTCTTTACATCAGAAATGATCAAGTCCTGCATGAAGAAAGTGAAAGCTGTCAATCTTCATGAAGTTATCCAGGTCTGGCAGTTTTTAGCTCGGCTGTTTTCAAAGAAAACATCTTTGCATTATCTTAGCCCTTGTGTCATCATCTGCGTTGTTGTTATACCCCCCCCCCCCAAACAATGTAGTGGAGGGGGGGTATACTGGAATCACCATAGCTGTCTTTCTGTTCGTCCATCGGTACGTAGATGCAAATTTGTTCGGAGCAATACTCCTACAGTTCTTCACATACTGAACTCAAACACAGGGTTCCTATATATGTGAAGTTGTGCATGTGCAATTTTCATGACCCTCTGCGATTTGTTATGGAATTATCTTCCATTGAATTTTCTGCAACTCTTACTTCTGTACTAAACCATTCTGCATTCTGTGACAAAGACCTGTTTTTGTGACAAGTAGCTGATGGGGGTTATGATCATGTTTAGTGATAACTCTAGTTGTATCTGTCATCAGGTAAAATCTTTGACATTTTCAAAAATAGTGACATTATATAATATTTCTGTCAGTGCAGAAGAAATTTTCTTCAGTTTTAGACCAGTTGTTCACTATTAACTCTTTACCAAACAAGTTAATTTTAGACTGTTCCAAATTGAAAGCACTTGCAGATGACAAAATAAACATAACTCAAAATTTCCAATTTGTTTCCAGCAGGGTAGAAAACGTGGGAAAAGGAGAAAATGCTGTTACCAGCATTTTCTCCTTTTTTCACAATGTTTTCAAAAGGCTTCTTTCTCAGGGTCGTAAAAAATAGGCACTTTAACTCCTTACCAGACGACAAAATTGAAGTGGTATATAAATTTAAAATTTGTTTTAAGAAGGGTAGAAAACTATGTTGGAAAAGGAAAAAATGCTGTTTGCCAGCATTTGCCCTTTTCCCACAATATTTTATTTAATTTGATAGAATGGTCCTTTGAAATGCAGAAAGTTAACCCTTTACTCCATAGATACTCATTTTGACGCATCAACAACAGACAGCTTTTGAAAACATTGAGGGAAAAGGAGAAATTGCTCGTATCGAGCAATTTCTCCTTTTCCCACAATGTTTTCCACTCAATCAGATATTGTATCATCATTTGTCCATATTTTTGACATCGTATTGTTATTTGCTGCTGAAATGGAAGAGCCTCAAAATGGCATATCAGGTAAAGAGTTAACTGATAGCTAAAAACCTGAACAGACCTTTTTTTCAGATGCAGTAAGCTCCTCTTTTACAGAGCTTTGCTCTAATTATTTATTTTTCTATTTTTTTTTTTCATATGAACAGGTAGATGATGAATTGGAGATTAAGGCTTATTATGCTGGCCATGTGTTGGGCGCAGCTATGTTCCATATCAGAGTGGATCAGCAGTCATTGGTGTACACTGTGAGTTAATCCTGTCCCACACAAGATCTTTTAACTCATTACCAAACGACAATAATTATTTTAGGCTTGTGCAAATCAAAAGCATTTGCAGACGACAAAATAAAAGTGACTGAAAATTTGAAATTGAAGGCTAGAGAACATTTTTGGAAAAGGAAAAAAATGCTGGTTACCTTTTCCCACAATGTTTTCTAATGGCTTCTTTCTCAGGGTCGTTAAAAGTAGGGATTATGAGGCAATGGGTTAAACCTTTCCCGATTCAAAACATCCGCAGATGACAATTTTAACATTAGTACAAATGAGGTTAAATTCTTGGATGGGTAAAAACGTTCTGGGGGAAAGGAGAAAATTCTGGTTAATGGCATTTTCTCTATTTCCCATTATGTTTTCCAAAACCTCCCTGCCTAGGGTTGTAAAAGTTTGGGATTGTTTGTTCATGGGTTTAACTCTGTACCACGCAATCCTGAACGACCCTGAGAAAGAAGCCTTTTGAAAACATTGTGGGAAAAGAAGAAAATGCTGGTAACCAGCATTTTCTCCTTTTCCCACAATGTTTTCTACCCTTCACAAAACAATCTGTCATCTGCAATTGCTTGCAATTTGGACCAGTCTAAAATACTGTTGTTTGGTAATGGGTAAAGTTCTTTCTAAATCTAGTATTAGACAAAGAATCATTTAATCTCTTACAAATAAAATGTTAGCCTGGGCCAGATTGAAAGCATTTGGAGATGACAAATTAACCCATTACCACACAATCCCTACTTTTGACGCTCCTGAGAAAAAAGCCTTTTGAAAACACTATGGGAAAAGAAGAAAATGCTGGTAACCAGCATTTTCTCCTTTTCCCACAGTGTTTTCTACCCTTTCCAGAAGAAATTTCAATTTTTCAGTCACATTTATTTCGTCATCTGCAAATGCATTCAATTTGGACCAGTCTAAAATTTTCTTGGTGGTAATGGGTTAAAAGTAGCTCAAGGGATGATTTTTGGCTTTGGTATGTTAGAAAACATTGTGGGAAAAGGACAAAGTGTTGATGTCCAACACTTTCACCTTTTCCCACATTGTTTTCAAGAGCTTTTTCTTTTGAGGTTGTTAGAATTTGGGATTGTCTTCCAAAGTATGTAGCATTTCTGGATTTTTGAAAAAATCTTAACTTTATACCCATTTTTACATGCATGTATATACATGTATTCATTTGAATGGTGCTCTGGAATAAGGGATCTAAAGGCATCTCAATGGTGTGTTATACCAAGAAAGTCCCAATTATTGATTCATAAAACCTCTTTTTTCTAACAATAGACTGAATCGTGAGGTAGACTGCCCCTTTGACAAGCAGAAAATCAATCGATAGGAAAAGGTTTCAACCCATGTCAGTGTGCATGGACTGGGGTAGGCATTAACTCTTTACCACACAAGAAAATTTTAGACTGGTCCAAATTGAAAGCATGTGCAGTCAAGAAGATAAAAGTGAAATTTGAATTTTTTTTTTTGTGAAGGGTAGAAAACATTGTGGGAAAAGGAGAAAATGCTGGTTACCAGCATTTTCTCCTTTTCCCACAATGTTTTCTAAAGGCTTCTTTCTCAGGGTCGTAAAAAGGAGGGATTGTGTGGTAATGGGTTAAACCCCCTTTTCACACTGCTTCGCTCATTTATATTGAAATATCATTCTAGGGTGATTATAATATGACACCAGACAGACATCTTGGTGCGGCGTGGATAGATAAATGTCGTCCCGACCTACTCATCACAGAATCTACGTATGCTACAACAATCAGAGAATCAAAGAGATGTCGGGAGAGGGATTTTCTCAAAAAGGTCCATGACTGTGTTGAAAAGGGAGGAAAGGTAGGCAAAACATTCATGTTGTTTAACTCACTGCCAAACGACAGTATTTCAGACTTGTCCAAATTGAAAGCATTTGCAGACGACCGAAAATTTGAAATTTGTTTTATGAAGAGTAGAAAACATTGTGGGAAAAGGAGAAAATGCTGGTTACCAGCATTTTTTCCTTTTCCCACAATATTTTCCAAAGGCTTCTTTGTCAGGGTCGTCAAAAATAGGGATTGTGTGGTAATGGGTTAACTTATTATTTCCTTCATAATTACAAAGATATGTTGTATGAGGGACTTTCTCAAGGGGTATGTAAGATTGTGGACAAGGAACTGAAGGAGTGTAAAGTAAGGGTTATAATCATGGGATGCTGCTTTTCTCTCGACATTTAAATCCTTACCAAACAGTCATGACTCTTTATGTCCCCGAGGAAAAAGACTTTTTAAAACATTGTTTGAGCCACATTTAATTTGACGTCTGCAAATGCTTTGAATTTGGACATGTTCAAAATTTGTCGATTGGTCAAGAGTTAAATTGATTATTCAATAAGTTCATTAATAACTTTCTTATTTATAGACATTGTCCTTTTTTTGTCGGTAAATTTTGTCAACTCTATACCACACAATCCCGACTTTTAACGACCCTGAGAAAGATGCCTTTTGAAAACACTGTGGGAAAAGGAGAAAATGCTGGTAACCAGCATTTTCTCCTTTTCCCACAGCGTTTTCTACCCTTCCCAAATCAAATTTCAATTTTTTCAGTCACATTTATTTTGTTGTCTGCAAATGCTTTCAATTTGGACCAGTCTAAAATATTGTCATTTGGTAGAGTTAAAAAGACATTGTGGTACTTATTACTGGTAAGACTGAAATTATTTGAATCTCACAAGCCTGACCTTAGATGACCCTGAGAGAGAAAGCTTTTGAAAACATTGCACCTAAATAAGTGAGCTGTTACCATGATTGAAATGATGTAAAATGCAAGTCAATGAACCTGTGTGGAGTTTGTCTTCGAAATAATGGAATTTGTCTTCAATAGAGTACAAAACATTGTAAGAAAAGGAGAAAATGCTGGTTACCAGCATTCCCACCATGTTTTCAAAAGGCCTTCTTCTTCAGGACTGTCAAATCTTTAAACTTTTTGGTAAGGGATCAACTCTTATAAAAAGAATGAAATTGAAAGATTGACTGACTGCCTACTTTCAGGTGTTGATACCCGTGTTTGCCTTGGGCAGGGCTCAGGAGTTGTGTATATTACTGGAGACGTACTGGGAGAGAATGAACCTCAACATTCCTATCTATTTTAGTCTTGGGCTCACAGAAAAGGTAAATGTTCTACAATTCTATGCATAGGCAATTCAACTCGTCAACAAGAAACAAAATCTAAAACTTGTCCATATAAAAATTTGTACAGATGACAAGTTAACCCATTACCACACAATCCCTACTTTTAACGACCCTTTGAAAGAAGCTTTTTGAAAACATTGTGGGAAAAGGAGTAAATGCTGGTAACCAGCATTAATTGTTCTCTGAAGTAACAACAATTACTGTGGGAAAAGGAGAAAATTCTGGTGGTGAGCATTGTAGGGTCATTATGACATGGTCAGGATTTAACACAGATATGAAAAAGAAAGCTAGACTATTAACCCATTACCACACAATCCCTACTTTTGACGACCTTTTTAAAAGAAGCTTTAGAAATTGTGGGAAAAGGAGAAAATGTTGTTAACCAGCATTTTCTCCTTTTCCCACAATGTTTTCTACCCTTGACAAAACTAATTTCAAATTTTCAGTCACTTTTATTTTGTCGTCTGCAAATGCTTTTGTTTTGGACAAGCCTGAAATATTGTTGCTTGGCAATGAGTTAAACAATATGAATGTCTTGCCTACCTTTCCGCCTTTTTCAACACAGTCATGGACCTTTTTGAGAAAATCCCTCTCCCGACATCTCTTTGATTCTCTGATTGTTGTAGCATATGTAGATTCTGTGATGAGAAGGTCGGGATGACGTTTATGTATCCATGCAGCACCAAGATGTCTGTCTGGTGTCAGACCTAAAATTTTTTCACAGATATATGTATGCATTATGTGCAAGGAATGATGTAGATTTATAAATAACAAGAATCAAGAAAAGGCGACCAATTTTTGTGTGTTCTGTTTCTTGTTATAAAATTTTGTCATTTGGTAAATTGTTTCATCCAAAATAAAAGATTGACATGTGTACATGACCAATTCAATGAAAGTGTATGCAATCACAATACAAGTGTGAGTTCTGAACTTCTGGTGTTATGACATTATCTCCATTTCCCAAAACGTATATGAAAGGCAATGTTCTCACACTTGATAAAACTTGGGATTGTGTGGTAAAGACTTAACCCATCACCAATTGATCCCAACTTTTAACGACCAGAAGAAAGAAGCCTTTTGAAAACATGATCCTGACTTTCAACGACCAGAAGAAAGAAGCCTTTTGAAAACATGATCCCGACTTTCAACGACCAGAAGAAAGAAGCCTTTTGAAAACAGGATCCCGACTTTCAACGACCAGAAGAAAGAAGCCTTTTGAAAACATGATCCCGACTTTCAACGACCAGAAGAAAGAAGCCTTTTGAAAACATGATCCCGACTTTCAACGACCAGAAGAAAGAAGCCTTTTGAAAACATGATCCCGACTTTCAACGACCAGAAGAAAGAAGCCTTTTGAAAACATGATCCCGACTTTTAACGACCAGAAGAAAGAAGCCTTTTGAAAACAGGATCCCGACTTTTAACGACCAGAAGAAAGAAGCCTTTTGAAAACATTGAGGGAAAAGGAGAAAATGCTGGTAACCAGCATTTTCTCCTTTTCCCACAATGTTTTCTAGCTATTTAAGAACAGATACGATCATTTGAAAAATATATGAATTCTGTAAATTGCATTGATATAGGGTAGTCTTAAATATTGCCGTGTGGTAAAGGGTTAACTCTGCAGTATCTTGTTACAGGCAAACCACTACTACAAACTGTTTATATCGTGGACCAGCCAGAAGATAAAGAACACTTTTGTACAGAGAAACATGTTTGAATTTAAACACATAAAACCTTTCGACCGATCCTATATAGAGAACCCTGGAGCCATGGTTGTGTTTGCCACACCTGGCATGTTGCATGCTGGGCTTTCACTACAGATCTTTAAAAAATGGGCGCCTTCTGACCAGAATATGGTAAGACGTAATTCTTACTCTCACCTTTTGGTTATATCTGTATGGTTGATGTTTTTTGCTTTAGTGACAGTGTTGTAGTAATTCCATATAAATACACACATCTTCTAGTCAGATATACTAAGACTAATTATGACATCTCCTTTAGCTCTTTACAAAACCACAAAAATTTTAGACTGGTTCAAATTGAAGGCACTTGCAGACGTCAAAATCAACCAAAGTCAAAAATTGAAATTTGTTTTCATCAGGGTAGAAAAGATTGTCAGAAGAGAAAAAATGCTGGTTAACAGCATTTTATCCTTTCCCCACATTGTTTTCAAAATTCTTCTTTCTCAGGGTTATAAAAACCATGGATTGTTTGGTAAAGAGTGAAAGTAATCTATCCACCATTAAATTATCATCATGATCTTTCAGGTGTTCTTTAAGATTACAGTGCAGATGTAAGCATTTAGTGACCTAGGTATATCCATGGGTCATTGAATGCTTGCATCTGGACTAAAGTCTTAATGACCATCTGATGATCATGATTAAGAATTATTGATGGACACAATACCTAAATGTTTAATCTCATGGGCCCGATTTACAGTAGATGACTGTGATAATATTCTAATAAAATACAAATAATTAACACGAGATTAGATGTGATACATGATTACAAGTGAAATTGTGAAAATGGTGGTAACTAGCATTTTCTCCTTTTCCCACAATGTTTTCCATCCTTCCTAAAACAAATTGCAGTCTTACAAATACATTTATTTTGTTGTATGAGACTGCTTTCAAATTGGAGTAGTTGTAAACTTTGTCGATTGGTAAAGGGTTAACTTATATAGCAGGATTGGGATTAAAAGCTTTTTGCCTTGAAGTCAGAGCTCCAGATAGAGGGAGTACTAAACCCTATGTTGTGCATACTCATTAGATTTGTCTCATCGAGACGAATCTAATAAGTACCCACAAGATAGGGTTTCAAAGAGATATAATGACTTTAGAATACCATCACTCCCTCTTATCTGGAGCTATGAGGAGTGTTTGGTAAAGGAATGAATTTGGATACCTTTTGATGTTATTGTTACAGGTCATAATGCCAGGATACTGTGTGGCAGGAACTGTGGGACATAAAATACTGAATGGAGCGAAAAAGTTGGAGATGGAAAATAAACAGACTGTATTAAGTTCTTTTTTATTTACAAATAAACAGACTGTATTAAGTTCTTTTTTATTCACATGTAAATTTTGGATAGTCTAAGGGATAATTCCTTACCAGCTGACAACATTTTAAACCTGTCCAAAATTTTAGCATGTGCAGGGAAGATATGAAACGTAGCTTTACACAATGATGTCTTTATTTGGTTAACCCATTACCACACAATCCCGAGTTTAACGACCCTGTAAAAGGCTTTTGAAAACATTGTTTGCAAAGGAGAAAATGCTGGTAACCAGCATTTTCTCCTTTTCCAACAGTGTTTTCTACTCTTCACAAAACAATTTTCAGACATTTATTTTGTCATTTGCAAATGCTTTTGATTTGGACACACCTAAAATTTTGTTGTTTGGTAATGAGTTAACCCTTTACTCCATAGATACTCATTCCTATGCATTACTTGAAGGAGCCTTAGGAAAACATTGTGGCAAAAGGTGAAATTGCAATTTCATCTTTTGCCTCAATGTTTTCTATGCTATCAAAAGGTGTCACATAAACGTAAGAAACAGCTTCATCCTTGCTGTTATTTAGCGACAGTTAGAGATACCATAGAAATGCCTTATGGGGAAAAGGGTTAAAGAACATTGTAGGAAAAGAATAAGTGGATCAGTCAATGGCAGGCAAGCCCTGGCACCAACATGCAGTGGTCTTGTTGTCATTTGTTTTTATCAGTTGGTGGTATTGGGATTATTTTCCACACCACAAATTGTCATACTTATCCAAACTGAAAACATTCTCAGGCAAAATATTAAATATCCCTCAATTGACTGGAAACTTTTGACGACCCTGAGGTAGAAGCCTTTTGAAAACATTGTGGGAAAAGGAGAAAATGCTGGTAACCAACATTTTCTCCTTTTCCTACAGTGTTTTCTACCCTTCCGAAATCAAATTTCGATTTTTCAGTCAAATTTATTTTGTTGTTTGCAAAGGCTCTCAGTTTGGAACAATCTATAAATTTGTTGTTTGGTCAAGAGCTAAATTGCAGAAAATGTGAAATAAGGAGAAAACACTTATCACAAGCATTCCTCCTTTACCTCAATATTTTCAAAAGTTTCCTTTTTAAGAAAATGAGATTGATTTGTAAATCGTCAAAATAATCCTGAAAGAAAGCGGGTAAACTTATTACAATGGGATATTCTATTACAGCTTGATGTCCGACTTGCTGTAGAGTATATGTCATTTAGTGCACATGCCGATGCTAAAGGTATCATGCAGTTAATATCGTGGTGTGAACCCAAAAATGTGATGTTGGTACACGGAGAGGCTGAAAAAATGGACTTCTTAAAGAAGAAAATACAGCATGAATTTGGTAAGTGATATTGATAAACGCCCATTTATGTGCAGGTGGGAGTGATTCTGGTATTGTAGGAGAAAACTTTAGAAAACATTGACAAAAAAAAAGAGCAATTTGATTGGAAAGTGATGGCCCCTTTTACCAAAATGCATTCTATATTGTTCAAATACATGCAATTATTTTGCTTTCCTTTTTATTAGCTGGACAACTTTACATACAATTGTACTAGTCATACCCCCTCCCACAACGAAGTGGAGGGGGGTATACTGGAATCGCCGTGGCTGTCTGTCGGTCCTTCTGTGTCGGTAGACAAATTTGTCCGGAGCAATACTCCAACAGTTTCTCACATACTGAATTGGGAATTTACACACATGGTTCCTATATATATGAAGTTATGCATGTGCAATTTTCATGACCATACTGCAATTTGTTGCAGAATTATCTCCACTTGAACTTTTTTTCAACTCTTACTTTTGTACTAAACCATTCTGCAGCCTCTGACGAAGACCTGTTTTTGTGACAAGGAGCTGTTGGAGGGTATAATCACGTTTAGTGATAGCTCTAGTTGGCTGTACTGGCAAAAAGCCATCAGGCTTATGTCTTAGCTTTGTGTCTGTTATGCATATACCAATTCTTTGGCTTACATCTCAAACATCTTCTCTGAATCTGTACCATATATGTGGATATATTAGGTATGTGTAGAAAAATCTGCAAATTACATATGATGGACATTTTGTTTTGGGAAATGTTTGGGATTTCACGACACTCATTGTTTATTGTATACAGTACTTAAAAGTAAAATATATGAACAAAAAAGTTTGCAATTTTTTAAGATATCACAAAATTGCAAAAATTTCCATATTGTAAAAATTTCCACTTGTACAGTAGTTCTAGCTTTAGACATAGTTAATTGTAATGTTACTACTATGGCCCTGTTTCAGATTCCTTGAAAAAACTTAGATCCATTAACCCTTAGGCTGCTAAGTGCGACTCTCTGACCTTTTGCGAACAGTATAGATCAAGATCAGACTGCACAGAATGTGCAGTCTGATCTTGGATCTATACTGTCCGATCAGGAGATAGTATTCCCCAAAACATAAGATTGAAATGGCAATATTCCGGTTTTTACCATCGAATTGAAAATTTCATTTAGTAGATTTTTAGTGATTTGGCAGGATAATGGTTATTAACTCTGGTTGCTATGACAACAAGAATTGAAAATCTTTAGAAAACTTCCTCTTACGTTGCATGAATCTATGTGTATATTTTTTTAACTGAAATTTGATATGAATGAATCCAGTTTTGTACTTGATTGGACTTTTCTGTACTTTTTTTTTCCAGGGATAGATTGTTTCAAACCAGCCAATGGAGAGACAGTTACCATAGAAACAAAGCATAACATTCCTGTGGATGTTTCTCTGGACTTGTTGAAAAGACATGCCTCTATGTCAGGTTGAAGTTTAATATTTTAGAAAGTGTATACACTCTTTGAATAAAATTGACCAGAGTGCAAAATTATACCTTGTCACTTTCCCAAACAATCCCTGGTTTTTATGACCTTAGATAGAAGCCTTTTGAAAACATTGTGGGAAAAGGAGAAAATGCTGGTAACCAGCATTTTCTCTTTTTCCCACAATGTTTTCCACCCTTCCCAAAACAAATTAAAAATGTTCAGTCACTTTTATTTTGTCGTCTGCAAGTGCTTTTAATTTGGACCAGTATAAAATTTTGTCGTTTTGTAACGAGTTAATCTATGTTGAAAGTAGTTCCAGGTGATGCAGTAACATGTGGCTCAAATTCTCAGATTTGTCTTTCAAATTGTACCAAACATCACAGGAAAAGGAGAAAATGTGGGTTACAGGTGTTTTCACAAAGTAGATCACTTTGAACAAGTCTTTGAAAAGCTTTGTATTTACAAAGCCATATTTTCAGTCCACAATTTCATGAATCCACAACATGAATCCACAACACTTTACTAAGGCGAGTACTTTAGGGTCAATTGCCCTATTGTTTTCAAAGGTTCTGAGTAACTCTGGTATTTACCAGACATTGGACAAAATTTCTCTTTAGCTATCCACCACTCAATCCAGATTTTTAATGACCTTGAGAAAGAAGCATATAGAAAACACTGTGGGAAAAGGAGAAAATGCTGCTAAACAGCATTTTCTCCTATTCCTGCAATCTTTACTACTCTATCAAAGTCAGAAATCATCATGTTAAAAAGATTCAATTCATTATCTGCAGATGCTTTGAATTTGGTCCAGTCCAAAAACTTGTCATTTGGTAAAGAGTTAAGCGAAGTGAAACTACAGGGTAAAGTTTAACCCTTTCCCTGGTTTTTATGGGTCTGGAACAGTAGCCTTTTGAAAACATTGTGGGAAAAGGAGAAAATGCTGGTAACCAGCCTTTTCTCCTTTTCCCACAATGTTTTCTACCCTATCATAGACAGAAATCGTCTTTTCAGCAAGAGTTGAATTGTCGTCTGCAAATGCTTTCAATTTGGTCTAGTCCAAAAGTTTGTCGTTTGGGAAAGGGTTAAATACCTGTTACTTTGATCTAATTTCAGGATTGACAACACCAGATCCTAAGAAACAGAGATATTTGCATGGAGCACTTGTGATGAAAGGAAATGTAAGCAAATACTAGATTTGTAATGTAGTTTTTTAACTTTTCTGTTTTCAAAGAAGTCAAGGTATGTCAATGTCATGTTCTTTTGTTTACCAAATTATCTCTGTTTTTTAAGACCTTGAGATAGAAACCTGCTGAAAACATTGCAGGATAAGCAGAAAATGCTGGTAACCAGCATTTTCTCCTTTTCAAACAATGTTTTCTACCCCGCTTGAAACAATTTTCAATTTCTTATTTATGTTTATTTTGCTGTCTGTGATTGCTTTCCATTTGGATAAAAATTTTGTCACTTGGTAAAGACTTAACCCTTTCCCAAACAAGCCCTGGTTTTTACGGGTCTGGAATAGTAGCCTTTTGAAAACATTGTGGGAAAAGGAGAAAATGCTGGTAACCAGCATTTTCTCCTTTTCCCACAATATTTTCTACCCTATCATTGACAGAAATCATCTTTTCAGCAAGAGTTGAATTGTCGTCTGCAAATGCTTTCAATTTAGTAAAGTCAAAAAGTTAGTCATTTGGGAAAGGGTTAAAGACCACCTCCCTACTGAGACCTGCCATTTTCAATATTTATAGCGTCTTCACTCTAAAACTTTAGGGCCAAATGTACACACATGTTTAGACACAAGTCGTGAAAATACAATGAACTGAAACTCAGAAAGATCTCTATGTGATGGGCTTGACTACCTAAGTGGATAGTATAGATCAAAGATCAGACCACTTTCTGTGCAGTCTGATCTTGATCTATGGAGTCCACATGTCCCTGTTTTAGCCAGAACTGACAAACTACAGCACTGAAAAGGTTAGTAGTGAGATTTTACTTTACTTAATTTTTCAGAAACTTCTTCTAATGGACCCTGACCAGGCCCTAAAAGATATGGGAATAAAAGAATACAGTCTGAGGTTTACATCTACATTGTATGTGGACGAGGGAGAACCTTCCAATAAACTTGCAGAGAAGATATACACACTTGTTAAAGGGTAAATTTTAAATCTCTTCAACTCAATCCTAGGTCTACTGGTTTATTACCATGACTTTCCAACATTAGTAAAGATCTTTGGCTTGGCTGGGTTTTGATCTCACAACCTCTTTTATTATACTGCAAAGAAATTTCTTGTAATCTGATTGGTTAACATGCCGGGAACATAATATCATGTTCCCTGGCAAAAACCACGTAAACCAGATTCCCTTTTGAGTGCCCCGTAAACATCACTACACGTGCAATACATCATCCAAAATGGCGGCGTCGATCAATCACCAGACTGCACATTTATGCGCCAAACTGCACGTTTTAGTGACGTCAGTTTCCAGTGACATCAGTTTTCATTGAATTGGGGCACACAGAAGGGAATTTCTATTTCATCAGCATACTCGATTCGTGAAATTATAAACAGGAAAATTTCGCTTGACGCGCTTTGAAAGGGTAAAACTTTGCAGTATAATAAATTCGTTGTACGGTCAGGTGGCAGGGGACTTGGAAACTTGTTCACGGCTGTGGTGAATCATGTCGCCACCTTGCCTTCGGTTTGGGGCGACATGATTAACCACAGCCGTGAACAACTTTTCGGCTTGGGGCGACATGATTAACCACAGCCGTGAACAAGTTTCCAAGTCCCCTGCCACCTGACCGTACAACTAATACTGTACCTGCTCAACATGCCACCATGTTCTCAAGGAATTTGAAAATTGTTTGATTTTTGATGTAAAATATCTATTGACACTATTACAAAACAATTCAGAGGTTTTAACAGATCAGAAGTTGAAGGTTTGAAAAACATTGTGGGTAAAACAGAAAATTCTGCTAACCTTCTCACACACTGGTCTGTACTCTTTCAAACATAAATCCTCTGTTTCAGCCACATTTTATTGTTGGTGTGCAAAAAAATTGAATTGGGATAAATTTTTGTTGGTATACAGAACTAGTCTTTTTGGAAATAAATATTACTGATATTGGGGTCTCTCTGAAGGCCTCCCTAATTTTGTTCCTTGATTTATTTAACTCTATACCAGACAACACAATATTACTCTGCTACAAGCTGAAAATATTTTTAGATGACAAAGTGAATGTGGCTTAACTCTATACTAGAAAACACAATATTACTCTTCTACAAGCTGAAAATATTTTCAGATAATCCAGTGAATGTGGCTTAACCCATTACCACACAATCCCTACTTTTGACGCCCCTGAGAAAGAAGCCTTTTGAAAACACTATGGGAAAAGGAGAAAATGCTGGTAACCAGCATTTTCTCCTTTTCCCACAGTGTTTTCTACCCTTCCCAGAACAAATTTCTCTTTTTTAGTCACCTTTATTTTATCGTCTTCAAATGCTTTCAATTTGGACCAGTCTAAAATTTTCTCGTGTGGTAAAGAGTTAACTCTTTACTACACAAGAAATATGTAGACTTGTCCTAATTGAAATGCATTTGCAGATGACAATTTTGATGTGACTCAAATGATGATTTAAGGTTTTGATAAGGTTTAACTCTTTACCCCGCAATCCCGACTTTTAACAACCCTGAGAAAGAAGTCTATAGAAAACATTGTGGGAAAAGGAGAAAATGCTGGTAACCAGCATTTTCTCCTTTTCCCACAATGTTTTCTATCCTTTCCAATTCAAATTTCAATTTCTTGATTCACATTTATTTTGTCATCTGCAAATGCTTCTAATTTGAACTTGTCCAAAATTTTGTCGTTTTGCAAAGGAAAAGGAGAATAATTTATGCTGATTACTGGCATTTTCTCCTTTTCCCACAATGTTTTCAAATGACTTCTTCCTCAGGGTCATTAAAAGTGTATGGTAAAGGGTTAAATGAAAGAGTTAAAACATAGGAAAAGGAGAATAATTTATGCTGATTACTGGCATTTTCTCTTTTTCCCACAATGTTTTCAAATGACTTCTTCCTCAGGGTCATTAAAAGTGTATGGTAAAGGGTTAAATGAAATTAATTTTCTTTTAAGAAGAAAAAATGTTGTAGGGCAAGGAAAAAATGTTGGTGAAGGGTTTATCAAAATTTTGGTAAATAGCCAACTACTATCAGATCAAATTTTAGTCTGAGTAGCCAATATAGCCCAGATGGACATTTTGTCTAAATAGCAAACTTATTTCAGATGAAAACTTGTCTAAGTAGGCAACTTAAGTAGGATTGAAAATTGTGTAAACACCCAACTCATGTGGATCAAATTTTGTCTAAACAGTGAATTTTTTCTCAGATCAATTTTTTTGTCTAATTAGCCAACCTCCATCAGATCGAAGTTTTGTCTAAATAGCAAAATTTTCCTTAACCCTTCACCATACAATCCTTTGTTTTTACGATCCTGGAAAAGATGGCATTTGAAAACATTGTAGGAAAAGGAGAAAATGCTGGTAACCAGCATTTTCTCCTTTTCCCACGATGTTTTCTACCCTATCAGAGGGCTCAAGTTCATTTGCACAGTTTTGAATCTATTGTCCGCAGATATTTCTGAAATATAAAGAGTCCAAAATTCAACATGCAGGAAAGGGTTAAATCAGATTTCTTGTCAAAATAGCCAACTTCTGTCAGATCAAAATTTTATGTATATAGCCAATTGATGTCAGATCAAAAGTTTGCCTAAACAAGGTCAAGGGAAATTTTATCTAAAGAGCCTTAAACAGATCAATATTTTGTTCATATAGCCAATATGCTTGATATTATTATCAAAATTATCTAAATAACCATCTTACAGCAGATCAAAATTTTTTTTCCTAAATAGCCAACTTATTTCAAGTAAATATTTTTTGTTAAAACAGTCAAAATCACATCAAAATTTTGTGTAATTGCCTACTGAACCTAAACATCTTTTTTCCAGAAAGATCAAAGATCACCCCACCCAGTTTTCCCAGGATGGATCTGTGTCGGTGTCAGATGTCATGATCACCGTGTCTGGTGAAGAGGGAGAAGCCAAGAGTGTTTTGGTCACATGGTCTCATCAGGTTTGTATTTAACTCTTTACCAAACAACAGAATTTTGGGCTGGTCCAAATTGAACGCACTTGCAGACAACATTAATGAATTTGACTACAGAATTGAAATTTGTTTTAGGAAGGAAAGAAAACATAGTGGGAAAAGGAGAAAATGCTGGTTATCAGCATTTTCTCCTTTTCCCACGATGTTTTCAAAAAGCTTCTTTCACAGGGGTGTTAAAAATCGGGATTGTGTGGTAAAGGGTTAACATTTGTCATGAAAAGATTGTTAAAGGAGAAACTGTAATTTCTCGGTTGTCGCGAGAAACAATGAGCATTTTAGTCTCTTGGTCCAATCAGGTTTGTATTCCACTCGCAGATAACATTTTTGACTGTCAGCATCACAATGGTATAAAACAATATCACACAATGACTAAAGGAAAATAATAACAAAATATTAACCCATTACCACACAATCCCTACTTTTGACGACCCTGAGAAAGAAGCCTGTTGAAAACATTGTGGGAAAAGGAGAAAATGCTGGTAACCAGCATTTTCTCCTTTTCTCCCAGTGTTTTCTACCCTTCACAAAAAAAAAACTCAATTTTTCAGTCACTTATATTTTGTTGTCTGCAAATGCTTTCAATTTGGACAAGTCTAAAATAATGTCGTCTGGTAATGAGTTAACTGAGGAGTCTAAAGTTACAATGTACGTCTAACTTGTTACTCCATGTGTATCCTAGAAATGTTCAATTCTACACTTTTCTTTTTGCGGATGACACATTGCATGTGACTCTAAGAACAATTTTTTTTTTTTCAAAAAGGTAGAAAATATTGTGGGAAAAGGAAAAAATGTTGGTTACCACTCGTTTCTAGAAGTTTCATTGCTCAGGGTAGGTACATGTATATGAAAGTTTTTTTTTTTTGTAAAGGTAAGAATGGATAAATTTATTATGACAAAATTTGACATATTTTCTGAAGTACAGAAACAGTTTTGTTTTCAGAATTCTGGTGTAATATCTGGTTTCTTGATTTAACTTTTTACCACACAATCCCTACTTTTAACGACCCTGAGAAAGAAAGCCTTTGAAAACATTGTGGGAAAAGCAGAAAATGCTGGTAAACCAATTCAAAATTCAGTTTTTGATTCACATATATTTTGTCTATAAATGTTTTTAGTTCAGTATAGTCCAAAATTTTGTCATTTATTAGGTTTACACTTAACCACACTGTCTGAAAAACCAGATAATCCCGAGAAAGAAAGCTTTTGAAAACATTGTGGGAAAGGGAGAAAATGCTCCATTTTCCACAATGTTTTCTATGCTTCCCAAATCGAAATCTGATTTTTGAGTTATATTTATTTTGTTGTCTATAAAAGCTTTTAATTTGGATAATACCAAAATTTTGCCATTTGTAAATATTTTTAGGATGAAGAATTGGGGAGCCAGCTAATGGACCTGTTGAAAAGTCAACTTTCTGTTGTTGTTGAATGATTAACTAAAGATTAAAGTGCTGAAGAAGCTTGCTGCAAATCTTGTGAAGTTTGGTGTCCAAGTACTTCAAGGAAGTGTTCATGGAAACCTGAGTGAGACTTCACCCATGGATGACAACTATACAAATGAACTTGAAACACTGATTTTTTAACTGGTTTTGTGATCTGAGTCTTTCTGAGAACATTTTGCTAAAAATGCACAATATATGTACGAAATATACTAAGTAATGCAAAAAATGTATGCATTGACTTTACAACCTTACAGATAGTAGTCACGTTTCAAAACTGGGTTCGAACTTAACCCTTTGGCTGCAAAGCATTACTAAAGAACCTTTTGCAAGCAGTATGAATCATGGTCATATTGCACAGTATGTGTAGTCTGATCTTAGATCTACATTGTGGAATAAGGAAATATTTATCGGACAAAAATTATTTTGAAATAGCAACATCTGAGCTTTTCGTATCAGTTGAAAAGTTTCATTTCTCTTACTTACCATGTTAAGCTTCAACCCATTGCAACACAGTCCCTACTTTTGATGACTTGAGAAAGAAGCCTTTAAAAAACATTGTGGGAAAAGGAGAAAATGCTGGTAACCAGCATTTTCTCCTTTTCCCACAATGTTTTCTATGCTTTCCAAATCAAAATCTAATTTTTTGAGTTATATTTACTTTTACTTTTTCGTCTGGAAATACTTTAAATTTGGACAAGCCAAAACTTTTGTCATTTGGTAAAATGGCAATATATGAATGTGTGTGACAACATGATGGCAAAAGAATAGATTGCTACATGTTAGCAATTTCTGCCATATTGCTTTTTATAAGATGTCAGCTGCAAATAGAAATTAAAAAAAAAAATGAAGGAAGAAATAAGTTGACTCCTAACCAGACTTTTCTTTTCTAGACTTTTCATTCTCTACCAGATGCCGAGCCCCGTTAGCTCAGTTGGTAGCGTGCAGGACTTTAGAACACGGGGTCCAGGGTTCGATCCCTGGCTGTGACCCCTGGCTTGACCAATTTCTTTCCAAGGATTGATTATAGTCACTGCGACAGGATTTATTCCTCTCCCACCACTGATCATTGTTTGGATGATGATCAAGTGGGAAAGCAGCCAGTGGCTTGGAAAGAAAATTCTGCAGAGTATTGATAAAAGAAAATCTAGGAATGCATGGATAGGTGCACTGGCTGTTGGGATATAACTAAACTAATGTTGAAAACAGTGTTAAACACTATACAATCAATCAATCAAATCAAACGGATGGAAAAGTCCTATACTTGTCCATTTCGTGTGCGTTTTGCAGAAAAGAATAAACAAGAGAAAATCCCCACATTTTGGACCTGTCAAAATAAGAAGCATTTGCAGACAACAAATTTTTTGTTTGAAAAAATGATGTATTCTTTTAATAGGAAGAAAAGGCTGATTAGTAGCAATTTTATGCCGTCCCCCGCGCCCCCCCCCCCCCCCCACCCCCTTCAACGAAGTGGGGGTATATTGCTTTGCCAATATTGGTCGGTCTGTAGGTCGGTAGACCTTACCTTATCTGGATGTTAACTAGACACAGAATTGACCTAGGTTTGTCAAATTTGGCACAGACACATGTCATGGAGTGAAGATGATCCCAATTGATTTTGGGGTGAATTGATCAAAAGTCAAGGTCACAATGACTGTCAAAATGTTGATCTATAGACCAAACTTGGTCCAATGATAACTAGACACAGAATTGACCTAGGTTTGTCAAATTTGACACAGACCTGCATCTCGGAGTATGGATGATCCATATTAAATTTGAGGTTAATCCATTAAAGGTCAAGGTCACAATGGCCATCAACTTAATGATATATAGACTAAACTGTGTCCAGATGACAACTACACACAGAATTGACCTAGGTCCTTCAAATTCTGTACATATATTCATCTCAGATTGTAAATGATCCCTACTGATTTTGAGATTAATCCATCAAAGGTCAAGTTCACAGTGACCACCAGATGATTCAGGGCCTGCGCTGCTGTTTGTCACTTGAGCCATTTGCTAAAAAATAAAATAAAGCGTCTCAAAAACCATTATATGTGGCTCAACTTGTTGCTCCAACATTTTATTCCCATATTATCGGGGACATAGTAAGCATCGAAGTGGACTGGGAAAAAGCTGAAGTCGAACACACGTTTTAATATCAGTTTATGATCTGTGGCACTTTCTGTATCAATGTGACAGTAGCGGGGCATGAGTGTTTTACAGACATCTTGTTGTCTTTTTCTCCAATGTTTTTAAAAGTCTTATCTGTCAGGATTGTTCTCTTTTTCCATCAAAATTTTCTATGCTTTTAACTCTTTACCAGACGACAAATTTTGGACTAGTCCAAATTCAAAGCATTTGCAGATGACAAAATAAACTTGACTCAAAAATTGAAATTTGATTTGGAAAGGGTAGAAAACATTGTGGGAAAAGGAGAAAATGCTGGTTACCAGCATTTTCTCCTATTCCTACAATGTTTTCAAATGCTTTCTTTCTCGGGGTCATTAAAAATCGGGATTGTGTGGTAGAGAGTTCATGAAAAATACCATTAATTGATGCACAATTTGTTGTCTGTAAATGCTCTCAAGCTAGACAAGCCTGAAATATGTTGGTAAGGAGTCGAGAACATTACATAGATAAAGAGTAAATGCGAGGGAAAAGAATCAAGGAACACGCAATCTGTATACATAGTGTTTTAAATCTTTATTTACACATGTTCAAATTATATTCTTTCCTTCACTCTTTACCACACAATCCCAAGTTTTAATCGCATCACGAAAGAAGGTCTTTTGAAAACATTTTGAAAAAAAGGAGAAAATCCTGGATATCAGCATTTTCTCCAGATTTCCACCAAGTTTTCTATCCTTTCTAAGACAGATGTCAACAGTTTAGCTACAATTTGTTTGTTTGTAAATACTTCTAATTTTGACAAATCTAAGTACATGTATTTGTCATTTTCCAAAGAACATGGTTAACAATGACGTAATAAAAACAAAAATAAATATTTCTGCAAGGTTACTGTCTTTTACCTATTTTTTTTGTAAAATTAAACAAAATTTGACAACAATGAATTTCAAACTAGAAATAAATATATGTAGTATCACAGATCTCAGAGTATAAGCCTAGTCTAAGCTTTTTACACGAAATCCATTGTTTAGTGACACTTGGTAAACAGGCTTTTTGAAAACATTGTGGAAAAAAGGAGAAAATGCTGCTAAGGAACATTTTCTCCTTTTTCCCCACAATATTTCTTACGATTTCTTTGGGAAATCCCACTCGAGTTCCGTTTGATGACATATTGTATGCAATTCTTTTAACTCAAAAAGGTTGCAAATTTATTGGGTGAATTTAACCCTTTACCCCATAGGGCATTTCTATGGTATCTCTAATTGACCCTAAATAACAGCAAGGATGAAGCCGTTTTTTATGGGTATATGACACCTTTTGATAGCATAGAAAACATTGTGACAAAAGGTGAAATTGCTCGCCACGAGCAATTTCACCTTTTTCCACAATGTTTGCCAAAGGCTCCTGCGAGCAATGTATAGAAATTAGTATCTATGGAGTAAAGGGTTAAGTTAGTAAAAAAATCCTGGAATGGGAGAGGGCATTTCTGAATTTTGTGTCATCTTGTAACAGTTTTTGGTTGATCTAAAACTGCATGTTATAGTCTTGTAAAGATAAACAATAAAAGTTTTAATGACAAAGATTTCACACAAATTGATAAATGGTACAAGGAACTATTTTTTTTGGAAATAAAGAAAAAAAATGCTGTTATTGATACTGACTGTATCAATCAGCTTCTTCTTCCTCATCTTCCGCATCAGACTCTTTCTTGCTCTGAAAGAAAACAGGAAAAAATTAAGCCAATACCACAAAACCCAGAGTTTTAATTATCTCCAGTATCAAAGCCTTTCCTTTGAAAATTTTGTGGGATATGGAAAAATGCTGTTTAACCCCTTATTACACAATGTTGAGTTTACATAGCCTATTGTACAAGGGCTTTTGAAAACACTGTGAAAAAAGGAGAAAATGCTGGTTACCACCATTTTCTCCTTTTTCCACAGTGTTTCCTACCCTTTCTGAAACAAATTCTGTCTATTGGTCAATATTTAATGTCAACTAATGCTTTCAATTTGGATAAATGTAAAATCTTGTAGTGTTGGAAAGGGTTAAGTCACTATCAAATCCCAGTGTACAATAAAACAGCAACATGAAAAACATCAGTCACTCTTTCGAAATTTGGTCTTTATGGCAGAGTGGTCTGATTCGAGGGTTTCAGCTATCTAGATTAAGAACAAACACTTATTTTTATAGTTTCTTATAAATGTAAATTATGAGCAAAGTTTAAAAAAAAATCACATCTTGAAGCCTATACTTACACATGAAAATGATAATAACATTTTTCATAGTCACTGGAAAGTTGATACAGTCATGTATGTTTCTTGAAATTATTTTATGAATAGATCTACATGTTAAGTGCACATTGATTTGAGCCATGCTCTGTGAAAAGGGGGCTTATTGTATTTCCGCGACCCATGGTACCGAGCAAGACATTACTCACTTACGGACCCATAATAGCCATCTGTTAACTCTTTACCAGATGACGAAATTTCTGATAATTCCAAATTGAAAGCATTTGCAGACGACAAAAAAAATGTGACTAAAAAATTGAATTTTGATTAGGAAAGGGTAGGAAACATTGTGGGAAAAGGAGAAAATGCTGGTTACCAGCATTTTCTCCTTTTCCCACAATGTTTTCAAAAGGCTTCTTTTTCGGGGTCGTCAAAAGTAGGGATTGTGTGGTAAAGGGTTAATAACCAACAAATTTCTAAGGTAGACTGATCCCTTAGACATACAGAAAATTGATCAATTTAGTGAAAAGTTTCGGCCAAGGTTGGACTGTACGGGCTGACCTGTGTCAATACTTTTTTGCAGCTGCATTTAGCCCCCTTTTCACAGAGTATGGCTCATTTATAATTGCCTATTTAAACTCTTACATCAAGAGATGTGCAAGACTTTACAAAATAAAAAAAGGATATATAATTCATTGTTATTCATAAGCCTTCTCCTATTCCCAAATTTGATCTGTTGTTTTCTGCCACATCCATGTTTCACGTGCCTATTTGTTCTTGTTGTTGTGTTTTTTCAGTCAAAAACATGCTTATCAATGCTTATCATTGAACAGCCTGACATTTCCATAATATGCTTTCCTTTATGGTTGAATATCTGAACACACCTGCTACTCGGCAATCTCATAGTTGTCGTACAGTGTACCTTTAACATGACTGCATATTGTTTATGATTCAACTCATTACCAAACGACAAAATTTTAGGCTTGTCCAAATCGAAAGCATTTGCAGACGACAAAATAAAAGTTACTGAAAATTTGAAATTTGTTTTGTAAAGGATAGAAAACATTGTGGGAAAAGGAGAAAATGCTGGTTACCAGCATTTTCTCCTTTTCCCACAATTTTTTCTAAAGGCTTCTTTCTCGGGGGGCGTCAAAAGTAGGGATTGAGTGGTAATGGGTTAAGCATTACTTGCATGTGTCATGCAAAACAAATAAATTATTCCATCTCAGTCACAAGTTTATCCATTGGATTTAAAATGGACAGATGTATTTCAAGCATCTTGTTTCAAAATCTTGTTATATTTTTGTTTTTTGACACAAAATTATCAGCATTGCTATTCCTTTACCAAACAATCCCTGGTTTTTATGATCCTGAGATATAGCCTTTTGAAAACACTGTGGGAATTTTCCCGCAATGTTGTCTACACTGCTAAAAAATGAATTTCAATTTTTGAGAAACATTTATTTTGTCGTCTGCAAATGCTTTCAATTTGGCCAAATCTAAAATCTTGTCATTTGGTAAAGAGCAATAGAAATATTTATTTCTTGGAATTTCAAAGTTTTATGCATACTTGAATGATCATGAAATTGTTTGTTAGTACATCTACTTAAGCCAAAACAAAATGTTATTCATATCTACATAAATCTTTTAACCATTTGCCACATAATCCCAAGTTTTAATCACCCAAAGAAAGAAAACCTTTGAGAACCTTGTGGGAAGAAAAGAAAATGCTGCTTACCAGCATTGCCTGTTTGTCTAATTTTTTGTCTGTAAATATTTGGACCAGTCTGAAATTTTGTCATTTAGTAAAGAGATAATAAAATTTAAGACTCCTCAATGCTAAAAGCATTTGCAGACAACAAATTAAGTGAATCTCAGATTATAGCATATTTTTGTGAAAAAGTAGAAGTCATTGTCGGGATAAGGAAAAAAATGTTTGTAATGAGCATTTTGTTCTATTCCCACAGTTCTTTTTAGAGGCTTCTCTCTAACAGTTGTTAACTTGAGACTGTTTGATACAGAGTTAACTCCCTATGATGTGTAAGAGTTCAAGTCGGTTAATCGAAAAAGAAAGCATGAATTTTTCCAACAGCCGGGTGTGCAAAACCCCTTGACCAGAAAAGAAAAGTAAAAAAATGTTGGAAACCAGTATCCATATTCAAGGCAGTTCCAAATGGAGACTCAAATCTTTTCTCAAATTGTAGTATTTGTCCTTTGTTAGGTAGAAAACAGTGTGGTAAAAACAGAAAACACTGCTTACCAGCATTTTCTCTTTTACCCAAAACATTTTCAAAAACCTCCTTCAGGGTCAATAAAACTTGGGATTGAGTGGTAAAGAATTTTAACCCTTTACCACACAATCCTGACTTTTAACGACCCTGAGAAAGAAGTCATCTGAAAATATCGTGGGAAAAGGAGAAAATGCTGGTAACCAGCATTTTCTCCTTTTCCCACAATGTTTTCTACCTTTCACAAAAGATATTTTGAATTCTCAGTCATTTTTATTTTGTCATCTGCAAATACTTTTGATTTGGACAAGCCTACAATATTGTTGTTTGGTAATGAGTTAAACCCAGTTAAGAAGCCCTATTACCAGTAAACACACTCTACTTACATGGTTATTGCTGTATTAGGTTTCCTGAAGGGGCAACGATGTGTCATGTGATAAGCAAATTTGAACCCTTACCAAAACAACAGATTTTATCCTATTCCAAATTCAGAACAAGTGCAGCTGACAGTCAAAAATGGCACAAATGAACTTAACACTTTTCCAGACAATTTACACTTTATCAACCCCCCACCCACCCCAACCCCTCCAAGGAAAATGTTTTTTGGAGGAATTATGGGAAAAGCAGACATGCTGGTAATTAGCATTTTCTCCTTTTCCCACAGTGTTTTCAGCCCAACCAAAGATAAATTCCATCATCTGAGCCACATTCTGTGTGTTGTCTGCAACAGTTGCAGACTGCTTTAAGTTTAGATAAGTTAGCCCTTTCCCAAACGACAAAATATTAGACTGGTCCAAATTGAAAGCACTTGCAGACGACAAAATAAACACAACTCAAAAATTGAAATTTGTTTCTAGCAGGGCAGAAAACATTGTGGGAAAAGGAGAAAATGCTGGTTACCAGCATTTTCTCCTTTTCCCACAATGTTTTCAAAAGGCTTCTATCTCAAAGTCGTAAAAACTAGGGATTGTTTGGTAAAGGGTTAAAATTTGTTGCGTTAAGCTCGCTTGTTGGGTAGAAAATGACGATTGCCACCACTGTCTCCTTTTCCCACCATGCTTTCAAAACATTTTTCTCTTGGGACTGTCAAACTCGGGATTGTTTGGTGAAGTGTTAAATCAAGCACTTGTGAGTTTCTTACTATCATATATAAAGAAATTAATTGGCAACATTGTTGTTACTTAACTCTTTACCAAACGATAAAATTCTAGACTGGGCCAAATTGAAAGCATTTGCAGACGACAAAAGAAATGTGACTAAAGAAATAAAATCTGTTTTAGAAAGGGAAGAAAACATTGTGGGAAAAGGAGAAAATGCTGGTTACCAGCATTTTCTCCTTTTCCCACAATGTATTCAAAAGGCTTCTTTCTCAGGTTTGTAAAAACCAGGGATTGTTTGACAAAGGATTAATACATAATTCATTTCTACAGTCACATGATGTTAAAAGAATACCTTTAAAAGTGAACTACGTAAATAATACAGTGTTACACAGCTACTACAAAACAAAGAGCATTTTTTCTTTCATCATTCCATTTCCACCTACATTGTATATAACCATTCTCCGGCCACCCACTTTACATGACTACCTACATGTGTGTAACCTCTCTACCCCTCATCCATGTTTTAGTAACCCATTACCACACAATCCCTACTTTTGACGCCCCTGAGAAAGAAGCCTTTAGAAAACATTGCGGGAAAGGAGAAAATGCTGGTAACCAGCATTTTCTCCCTTTCCCACAATGTTTTCTACCCTTCACAAAACAAATTTCAAATTTTCGGTCACTTTTATTTTGTTGTCTGCAAATGCTTTCAATTTGAATCAGTCTAAAATATTGTTGTTTGGTAATGGGTTAACTCATTACCAAACGACAATATTTTAGGCTTATCCAAATGGGAAGCATTTGCAGACGACAAAATAAAAGTGACTGAAAATTTGAAATTTGTTTTGTGAAGGGTAGAAAACATTGTGGGAAAGGAGAAAATGCTGGTTACCAGCATTTTCTCCTTTTCCCCACAATGTTTTCAAAAGGCATCTTTCTCAGGGGTGTCAAAAGTAGGGATTGTGTGGTAATGGGTTAAATCAAGAACTTTATAACAATTCCACCCCACCCACATTACATTACAACCTATTCAACATTCATCCATTGCAGAAGGCATGGATCAAAGTTAATTGAATGATGAAAGAAAGTCAGTTAATACATTTTATCTAAACTATACTCCATGAAAAGTGCAATCAAATCAAAGTAGAAAATACTTTTGAATTCTACCCCTCTTCTAAAGAGGAAATTAATATAAGGAACCAGTGTCACAATTTATCTTAAATTAACATCAAATTTGGAATTGCAAGAGTTGCCATCTTATTGGCCGAGACAGAGTGTATCAGCCAATCAGATGGCTTTACTTGGAGTTCAGAATTAAAACACTGTATATACAACTCTTGTTGAATATGGCATCTTAAATTTCGTTCTTTTCATGGAATACATTTCACACAAAAGCTACACTACAAGTTGACAATGAGCTCCGTCTTACGTGTTTTCTTTCAACTAAATCTATTTTTTTTACAAACTTAATCTCCGCCCTCCTCCGCCTGCTGTTGTTGTTGTTCCTCTTCATTTTGTTGCTGACAACATAATCAGATACACTTATAATATACTTAACTGATGACGAGAGCAAATAAACTTATAAAATGCATTAATGATGATATGAACGAATATAATTATGTGGTATAATACTTTAACTCCCACTATTAAGTAAATAAAGATACATCTTTTTATAAGCCATTTTTACACCTTTTCTACAAATTGGAGGACCAGTTTGGTCATAATCTAGTATAAAGAAAGATCAGACTGCACATTCTGTGCTGTCTGATCTTGATCTACAGTGTCCATAAAAGCTTTTGGCAAAGAAAGAGTTAGTCATGACATAATCAAACACATGTATATTTGAGTCGTACTGGGTCGAAAGGTGGTTTGATCCGTCTACATAAATTACCCCACCCATGTCTGACTGCACATGTTGACATAGGTTGAAACTTTCTCTACTGGTAAATTATTTTGCATGTCAAGGGGCTATTCTACCACATGATTGCACAGTCTTTAACCCATTACCACAGAGTCCCTACTTTTGACGACTCTGAGAAAAAAGCCTTTAGAAAACATTGTGGGAAAAGGAGAAAATGCTGGTCACCAGCATTTTCTCCTTTTCCAACAATGTTTTGTACTTTTCACAAAACAAATTTCAAAATTTCAATCACTTTTATTTTGTCATCTGCAATTTATGCTTTTGATTTCGGCAAGCCTAAAATATCGTCTTTTGGTAATGAGTTAAAGAAAATGGAACCATACTATTCAACAACTTGGTACAATAAACTACAAATATAATTTATATTAACTCTACCTTACAATCCTGAGTTTTAAGGGCCCTGGAAAAGAAACCATACATTGTGGGAAAAGGAGAGAATGCTGATAACCAGCATTTTCTCCTTTTTCCAAAATGTTTTCTATCCTATCAAAGACAGGAATCATAATTTACACTACATTTAATTTGTCGTCTGCAAATGCTTTCAATTAGGTCAAGTTTTAATTTAGTCATTATGCTAAAGAGTTAAGGCATCTTTTGCCAAAGGGCCACTCATATCAATTAATACAATGTACTTCAAGATGACCCTGAAATTAACTTTTTTGCAATGTTGCCATTATTAAATTAACATAATTCATTTCTAAAGAAAATTTGAGAGCAGTACTGTTTCTGATTACAGAAATTTATACTACGTAGCTTACATCTAAAGGCATGGAACAAGGTTTTCACCCATCTTTAACCCATTACGTCCTATGTCATCTGTTGTGCATCTTGTGTGGTGAATTTTTACCTTGTGTAATTTATGTTCTAGGGGCCACTTTGCTGTCCAATACTCAGAAAACTTTGTCAGGATGTTTGACTTGATGATTTCTCAGACTAGTTTGAAAATAGGTCATGTTGGGTCAAAAACTAGGCCGCTAGGTCAAATCTAAGAGATACCTTATGTATGCTCTAGAGGCCACATTTTTAGTCCCATACTCTTGAAATTTGGTCATAATCTTTGTCTTGATAATATCTTAAATGTGTTTAAAATTGAGTCATGTTGGCTCAAAACTAGGTCACTTGGTCAAATGTTAGAAAAACCATATGTTCACTCTAGAGGCCAGGCTGTTGACCCAAAATATTGTCAGAATGTTTCTCTTGATAAAATCTTGGAGACCTTTGAAAATATGTCATGTGGCGTCAAAAACTAAGTTACTTGGTCAAATCTTAGAGAGACAATAATGTGTATTCTCTAGAGGCCACATTTTCTGTCCAATACTCATGAAACTTGTTAAAAATACTCGTCTTGATAACCAGGGACAAGTCTGAAAATGGGTCATATCAGGTCAAAAACTGGGTCACTAGGTCGAATCTTAGAAAAACCTTGTGTACACTTTAGAGGCCACATCTTGAGTCCAGTATACTTGAAAGATGGTAAGAGTGTATGTCTTGCTGCTATCTTGGATGGGGTCAAAAATGAGTCATGTTGGGTCAAAAACTAGGTCACTAGGTCAAATCTTTGAAAAACCTTGTGTACATTCTAGAGGCCACATTTTCAGTCAAATACTCCTGAAACTTGGTCAGTATGTTTGACGAGTTTGGAAATAGGTCATATTGGGTCAAAAACTAGGTCACTAGGTCAAATCTAAAAAAACCTTCTGTATGCTCTAGAAGCCACACTTTAAATCCAATACGCTTTAAAGTTGGTCAGAATGTTTGTCTTGATATGATCTTGAATGAGTCTGGAAAAAGCTCTTGTACAAGCTAGAGGCCAAATGTTCAGCCCAATCATTACAAAAGCTTGTTATTGTTTGTCATAATATCTTGAAAGAGATTTAAAATAGATTTTTTTGGTCAAAAGGCTCTGAAGAACAACTTCAGGGTTATCATGGTCCTCGTGTTGCCTAAGAGTATTTCAAACTTGTAATTTTTAAGTAAATGGTTTAAATGGGTGACCTCTTTGTCCAACTTTTCCATTATTATAAAGTTCACACAACAGGACATGCTGGTTAATCTGAATACCAGTATAACTATTATAATACCCATACTGAATCTGTTATCTAGATGATCTAATTTCAGAGTTGTCCACATGGAAATCAATTGTGGAAGATGGATGAAATGCAGCTCACAAACACGGTTTGGCATTCAAAGGATAGAAAACTTTGAAAAAAGCTGATGATCCTGATTACTAGCATTTTCTCAAAATTTGGAAAATATTTTCGAGATATTATTTTCTATCTCTACAAATCACATCATTCTGGTCAAATTCTATCAACTTTATTCAAAATTCATGCAGTTAATTCACAAAGGTCTAAATTCTATTTCATAACATAGCCTCTCTTGTTTTCAGAGTAATCTACAATTACAAATTTTCTTACCTTGGACATATTTGAGATAACCATAGTGTTAAGTCATACATGACAACATTTTATTATTTCCTAGATGTGAATCAGGCACATAGATATTTGCATATTATATGAATCTGTGAAATATTATTATGTGATAAAGAGAGTCCATAACAGTTTTTTCTAGTCACATTTCATAAACTTTTATCTCGAATACCACTTTATGTCAGATTCTATCTGGTAAAACGCTCACTTTATAAGAAAATATCAGTATATTGTAGGTCTAAGATCAGACAGCTACCAGTAAATGCTTATCCTTTAACTCTTTACCACAATCCCGACTTTTAACAACCCTGAGAAAAAAAGCCTTTGAAAACATTGTGCGAAAAGGAGAAAATGCTGGTAATCAGCATTTTCTCCTTTTCCCACACTGTTTTCTACCCTTTCCAGAGCAAATTTCAATTTCTGATTAACATTTATTTTGTCGTCTGCAAATAGTTTAAATTTGGACTAGTCCAAAATTTTTTCGTTTGGTACAGAGTTAACACGTATAAAGCACATCTAATCTGAATGTAACACTTGTACTAATAAAGGTTGGCCGGAAGGTTGGGTATGTGGGAGGCAAAAAAAAAAATATAGCACAGGGTTAAAAAATTGTGGAATAAAAAAAAAGGTTTGATGGGTTTGGACAGGACAGGAAAATTCTGGGAAAGGTTTTTGCATAGCTTAGCCATTTTTAGCCTCGACTGAATTGAAAGCGTTAGTGAACAATAAAATAAATATAACTCAGTTGTATCAAAATCAGTAGTTAACACTGCTGGAAAAGGAAAAAAACACTGGTTTCCAGCATTTCTCTTTTTCTTTTTCAATTTATTCTGAGGTCTGCTTTAAAAAGTCATGTGGAAAAAGTTAATTTCCCAACTCACGGTGGGGAATCACGTGACTCAACAACGAAAACAATGACCGACATTTGAAGAAATTCCCCCACTTCAGGCTTGATGTGTTAGATTTTTTAAACAACACCTGATAAAAAAGTTATTGAGGAGCAAACAAATTATCCAGGGTAAAAAATTTGTTTGCTCGTCAATAACTTTTTTATCGGGTGTTGTTTAAAAAATCTAACACATCAAGCAAATTCCTGAAGTCCTTCTGCCTTCTCTGCTTCAAACCAAATTCCAATCAGTCATGTATTAACGGAATTATTGAAGATTTTCTTACCTCAAGTTGGGGAATTTTTTCAAATGTCGTGTCATTTTTGTTGTTGTTGTGTCACATGATTCCCCGCCGTGCAACTGATGGATTAGAAGTGATACTATCTCCTCATTGGACAGAGTACATTCTAGATCAAACTGCACATTTTGTGCAGACTGATGTTGGATATACACTTCCGCGAAAGCGCCTTGAGGCTCGCTTTGTAGGCTGAGGGTTAAATTGCTTACTTTTGTTTACAAGTGAATTCCTGTGTATAGATAATTTTCCGAATAACAGTCTGAGTTCTCTTTATATATCTACAAATATATACAGCTTAACCCTTTCCCAAACAGTCCCTGGTTTTTACGGGTCTGGAAAAGTAGCCTTTTGAAAACATAGTGGGAAAAGGAGAAAATGCTGGTAACCAGCATTTTCTCCTTTTCCCACAATGTTTTCTACCCTATCATAGACAGAAATTATCTTTTCAGCAAGAGTTGAATTGTCATCTGCAAATGCTTTCAATTTTGTCTAGTCCAAAAGTCTTTCGTTTGAGAAAGGGTTAAATGGAGTGGGCGATAACATACTGTCTATGGGTAAATGCATGCATGTTGTGTTCTTAGCAGGGACAAGGAGAACGACTATCGTACTAATCTTATAGTGTAGGTCAGAAATGCTAGCTGCCATCGTAAAATTACTGGTTGTAGAATGGTGTTCTATTCCACTTTCAGTACATGTATTATTCTGTTATATTGTGGCAACAGTTCACATATTCATGCATGTCTTTGCTCTGAAATGTCTTGCCCTAGTACACTTCAAGGACAAAACCCAGTGCTTCCAGTGAGCCCAAGCTCATTTTAACCTGTTGCCACACAATCCCTACTTTTAACGACCCTGAGAGAGAGGCATTTTGAAAGCATTGTGGGAAAAGGAGAAAATGCTGGTAACCAGCATTTTCTCTTTTTCCAACACTGTTTTCTACCCTTCACAAAACAAATTTCAAATTTTCAGTCACTTTCATTTTGTCGTCTACAAATGCTTTTGATTTGGATAAACCTAAAATACTGTTGTTTGGTAATGAGTCAAGGTTTGAGTCATCTACTTACAGGCCCATTCCCAAATATATGACTTTCTATATTTTCTTTTCTCTGTTAACTCATTACCAAACGACAAAATTTTAGACTGGTCCAAATTGAAAGCATTTGCAGACGACACAATAAAGACAACTGGAAAATTAAAATTTGTTCTGGGAAGGGTAGAAAACACTGTGGGAAAACGAGAAAATGCTGGTTACCAGCATTTTCTCCTTTTCCTACAGTGTTTTCAAAAGGCTTCTTTCTCAGGGGCGTCAAAAGTAGGGATTGTGTGGTAATGGGTTAACTCATTACCAAACAACAAAATTTTTGACCTGTCCAAATTAAAAGCACTTGAAGATGACCGAAAAAGTGTAACTCATAACTTGAAATTTGTTTCCAGCATGGTAGAAAACATTGTGGGAAAAGGAGAAAACTCTGGTAACCAGCATTTTCTCCTTTTCCAACAATGTTTTCTACCCTTCACAAGACAAATTTCAAACTTACATTGATTTTGTTGAGTGCAAATACATTCAATTTGGAGGAATCTAAAATTTTGTCATTTAGGAACGAGTTAAAACTTGGGATTGTGAGGAAATGAGTTAATATATAAGTAATAATAAGCAATTTCTCTTTTTGTCTCGATGTTTTTAAAAAGTTGTCTACTATAACCAAAGGTGATGGATGGGGTAAGGATTTACAGGAACAACAACTGCAACTAGCATTTCTTCGAGGGTGGACTTGATATAGCTGATCTTTGCACTCATTTTACTTAGTGCACGAAAATTCACAAATAAAAAGTATAGTAGAAACCATTCCAAAGCACTTCTGTGTACTCGATTTGTAAAAGGTGCTGCAGTGAAAGTAGTCACATGACTTCATCCTAAATTAAAAACATGGCGGACAGGCAAACTATAATGTTCCTATGAAAAATAGTGCAAAGGACAATTCTTTGACATGGAAGTCTCTGTTATGCCCCTATTCCACACCGACCACGAATCGCCACGAATTGATGAATTTTAGGATTTGTGAAATTCTGTACATTTTCTGGCCTAGATTGTGAACATTTACGATGCAGTTACGATACAGGTAAGACAGTGTTGCGAATATTTGTGGGATTCGCCTTGATACGGCTGGAATCGCACAAATATTGTCAAGAATTCACTACGATTTACCTATTGGAAAATACTGCAGGAATCAGTTAGGAATAAGCTGAATGCATGTACAAATTTGTAAAATGAATTTGTGACTGTTTCTTGACAATCTGTGGGATTTTCTCTCAAGATGGATATAAAAATGCCCTCAGCCGTGTTTGGGCATTAGTTCAAAATGAATATTCAACGTAGAGCCGCTGTAGTATTGGCCCTAGGGCTAGAATATCAACACCAGCTGCTGATAGCTAGAGGAACTGCTTCAAAGAAGGAGGAGAAGAGTCCCCAGGTGGTGGGCTCGACCCGTGGATAACACCAGGTAGAAGACCAGAATATGGTCACCACAACAGACTGATGCAGGAGCTGAGCTCGGCTACAAGATGGAAAGATGAGAATGTGTTTGCCAGCTACATGAGAATGCCATCCCACATGTTTGACAAGCTACTCAATAGGATTAGCCCAGTCATCAAGAGGAGGGACACCCACATGAGACAGACATGTGGCCGATTCATGGTCAAGCCACAAATTCACTAATCTCCGAATGTGTTAAGAATATGTGTGAATGCCCTGGAATTGATTATGATGCAGTTACGATATCTAAGAATTCACTACGAATTTGTTGCGACTTAACTACGATTTTTTGGATTTGGGAGTTTGTGGCCAGAATTTTGAACTGCTCAAACTTTTGTCACAAATTCCCGATTACTCAAGAACCGCAAGAAATGGCTACGAATATAATATGATTCATTTAAGAACTTCAAGAACAGATAATGATTCAGCTACGAAAGCTAAATTTATCAGTTTGTGGCAATTCATAGAATTCATGGATGTGTAGAATAGGGGCTTTTTTAGACATCAAATTTCATTGCCAGCTGGATATTTACATTTCATTTATAGAGAGACTCATAAATGTAATTTTTAGTGGCTTTTGAATAAAATATGTTATAGAGAATTGTGAGATACTTAATATGCTCATTAATACACCTGCAACAACAATATTGCAATGGTTGTCAGGTATCTTTTATTTCTTCTATCACTTTGCACCATATATTTTTCTTGTTGTTTTAGCCCACTGCTATAATGTATTGAGAATACTCTAAAAAATCAAATCAAGTCCACCCCTTCACTCATGCAAAGCATATCAAATGGTCTCCGCTCCAGAAGCATAATTATTGTTTAAACAGATTCTCTCACCCTCTTCATTAAAATGAATATGAAAGCGTGTATGACCCACAGTCGAAACTATTTCCCTGTTTGACTAATTAAAAAACACAAATAATTTGTTACTTCAAAGTAGTATTTCAAAAGTGTATTTGCCAAAATTGAATAAAATAATGTAGACTGATGTTCCTTTTCAAAAGTGTTAACTCCATGTAAATTCTGTGCTTTAACTCTTTACCACACGAGAAAAATTTAGACTGGTCCAAATTGAAAGCATTTGCAGAGGACAAAATAAAGGGGACTGAAAAATTGAAATTTGTTCTGGGAAGGGTAGAAAACACTGTGGGAAAAGGAGAAAATGCTGGTTACCAGCATTTTCTCCTTTTCCCACGATGTTTTCTAAAGGTTTCTTTCTCAGGGGCGTCTAAAGTAGGGATTGTGTGGTAATGGGTTAATTACACTGAAAGAGACTACTTTTGAAGACAATGTTGGAAAGGGAAAACATGCAGTTTTACTCTTTCCCAAACGACAAAATTTTAGACTAGTCCAAATTGGAAGCATTAATTTGTAGACGAAATAAATGTTAATTAAAAATTGAAATTTGATTTGGAAAGGGTTGAAAACATTGTGGGAAAAGGAGAAAATGCTGGTTACCAGCATTTTCTCCTTTTCCTACAATGTTTTCTGAAGGCTTCTTTCTCAGGGTCGTTGAAAGTCGGGATTGTGTGTAAAGAGTTAACAGCATGCTCATAACAGTGTTAGTAATTCTTATCAATACATAAAACATGCAGCTAAATCTTCCTACAATGATGGAAATAAAAAACAAAAAATTTAGATAGGTAAATGGCACTGTAATTTACACAAATTCTTGAGCATATTTTTTTTTATTTTCAACCAGGATATAAATAACAAAAATTTAGGTAAATGACTTTTATTTTCAACCAGGAAATTAACAACAACAGGTAGGTAAATGTCATTATAGTTCACACAAATTCTTGAGCATTTTTTCTAAGTTAAGTTTTCACGACTGTCTGGTGCCATAAAGAAGACTGTCATGATTCAAACTCTAGGATTGTGCATGTTTGTCTAGCATTAACCCTTTCCCAAACGACAAATTTTGGACCAGACCAAATTGAAAATATTTTGCAGATGACAAATTAAAAGTTGCTTAACCCTTTACTCCATAGATACTCATTTCTACATATTGCTTGTAGGAGCCTTTGGAAAACATTGTGGCAAAAGGTGAAATTCCTCATGATTAGCAATTTCACCTTTTGTCACAATGTTTTATATGCTATCAAAAGGTGTCATATACACATAAGAAACTGTTTCATCCTTGCTGTTATTAAGGGTCAATTAGATATACCATAGAAATGCCTTATGGGGTAATGGGTTAAAAGAAGATTTTTCTATATGATAGGGTAGAAAACATTGTGGGAAAAGGAGAAAATGCTGGTTACCAGCATTTTCTCCTTTTCTCACAATGTTTTCAAAAGGCTTCTATTCCTGACCCGTAAAAACCAGGGATTGTTTGGGAAAGGGTTAATAAAAAAAGAGCACAACATCAATTTACCCTGTACATGACAGCACAATGTTGGACTTTTCCAAATCGAAAGCATTTGCAAACGACAAATATAGCTGAAATGGTGAAAATAATCTCTGAAAGGGTAGAAAACATTGTGGGAAAGGAGCCATTGCTGGGTAACCAGCATTTTCTTCGTTTTCAACAATGTTTTCCAAAAAAATTCGATCATTTGAAGCAAGTTTGAATAGTGTTTTGCAAATGTTTTAAGTTTAGACAGGTCTAAATTTTTCTCATGTAATAAAGAGTTTAGGGCTAAAAAAGACAGGTCTAGGTCAGGGAAATACAGATTGGCATGGTAAATTCTCCGATAAAATATTGGCGGATCTGTGAGTTTAAATCACACATGCTTGATCAACTTGTCCGTAAAATATAAAACTCAACAAATTACCTCGGCAGCTTCCTCTTCTACTTTGCGGACTTCAGCCAATTCCTCTGCATCGTTCCTCTCATCCTCAGTGTATTCCTCCTTGTCAAGACGTTCTAGTTTACGCAAAGATATCAATACTTCCACACGATAGTCATCCTCCTCCGCAGCCGGATTTTCTGGTTGTGGACAAACATTGTATAAAAAACATGAACATTCTGTTACCTTGAGTGACATTTCTACACACATGAAAGATTTAGACTCTTTCATACTGAAAGCTTTTGCAGAAGACAGAATCATTCTAAACTGATTGTACTTGTCTTTTATAGGTTAGAAAACATTCTCGGGAAAAAATCAAATGCTGCTTTCCAATAATGATGAAAACTGCAAAAAAAACCCAACCTGTTGCAGAATGGCTTTCACAAAAACTTCAGCCTTATTGGTATCAACCTATCTAAAGCATACCTACTTTGGATAGACCACCCATTTTAAAGTATAATTCAATTCAGACACAACCTGTATGGAGTACAACTCACTTTGACCTATAACTAAGTTTAGATCATAACCCACATTAGACATACAACCTGATTAGAGCTTAGCCTACTTTAGACATACAACATGGTAAGAGCTTAACCTACTTTAGACATACAACCTGGTTAGAGCTTCATCTACTTTGGACAAACAGCCTGATTAGAGCTTAACCTCTTCTTGACATACAGCCTGATTAGAGCTTAACCAACTTTAGACAAACAGCCTGATTAGAGCTTAACCTCTTCTAGAAATACAACCTGGTTAGAGCTTAACCTCTTCTAGACATACAATCTGGATAGAGCTTATTCAACTTTAGACATACAACCTGGTTAGATTTTCGCCAACTTTGGACATATAACCTGATTAGAGTTTAACCTCTTCGAGAAATACAACCTGATTAGAGTTTAACCTCTTCTAGAAATACAACCTGATTAGAGTTTAACCTCTTCTAGACATACAACCTGATTAGATCATAACCAACTTAAGAAAAATAACCTGATTGGAGCTTAACCTCTTCTAGACATACAACCTGATTAGAGCTTAACCAACTTTATATACATACAACCTAGTTAGAGCTTAACCAACTTTTAACATACAACCTGGTTAGAGCTTAACCAACTTTGGACATACAACTTGATTAGAGCATAAACCTCTTCTGAACATACAACCTGATTAGAGCTTAACCTCTTCTAGACATACAACCTGATTAGATCTTAACCAACTCTAGACGTACAACCTGGTTAGAGCTTAACCAACTTTGGATATACAACCTGTTTAGAGCTTAATCTACTTTGGACATACAACCTGTTTAGAGCTTAACCTACTTTAGACATGCAACATGGTTAGAGCTTAACCTATGTTGGACATACAACCTGGTTGGAGCTTAACCTACTTTAGACATACAACCTGGTTAGAGCTTCACTGACTGGACATACAACCTGTTTAGAGCTTAACCAACTTTAGACATACAACCTGGTTAGAGCTTCACCTACTTCGGAAATAAAACCTGATTAGAGCTTAACCTTCTCTAGACATACAACCTGATTAGAGCTTAACCTACTTTGGACATACAACCTGAGTAAAGCAGTGACCCATTTCATAGTGAGGATATAAAATCAAAGGCATAAAATCTCTCTTAAACCTTGTGCCACAAAATCCAGATGACCCAGTGACAGAAGGCTTTTAAAAGCAGAAGAAAATAAGAAATCTCTTCTCTCACAATGTTTTCAGAAGGCTATTTCCTCAAGGTTGTTACCACTTGAAGTTGTGTAACAACAGGTGCTTGCTTATAACTGGTGCATTTTAGTATATTTACCTTCCTGAAGAAGACAAAATATGCTCTCTTACCGCAAGTTGCTTGTTGAATAGAGATGGTCACTTAGACAGGTTTTACTGTAGTTTCAGTCATATAAAATGCGATGAATTGCCTATTAATCCATTACCACACAATCCCTACTTTTGACGACCCTTCTGAAAGACGCCTTTAGAAAACATTGTAGGAAAAGGAGAAAATGCTGGTAACCAGTATTTTTTCCTTTTCCCACAATGTTTTCTACCCTTCACAAAACAAATTTCAAATTTTCAGTCACTTTTATTTTGTCGTCTGCAAATGCTTTCAATTTGGACAAACCTAAAACTTTGTTTTTTGGTAATGAGTTAACCTTGCTTAACCCTTAAAACCCACCAAATAAACCCAACAGACTTTTTCAGTTTAGAAATAGGATTCAAATAATAACAATAACATGGCAGTTTTTTGTTTGTTGTGTGAATTATAGCGGATAGTATAGATCAAAGATCAGACTGCATGTTTTGTGCAGTCTAATCTTGATCTTCACTGGCCACAATGCAATCCTAAATAGTAAAATGAGCTTAAAGAGTTCATTTTGTAACAGTGAGCAATTCAAATTTTACAGAAATTAAACCTACCTGATAAAACAAGGGCTCTCAACATTGGGATAACTGCTAATTTCTTTACTTCTTTTATGTCAGCTAAGTTATTTCCCCTGAAAGTAACCAAAAGACAGAAACGACAATCAGATTTGCTGTAGCCTATCTGCAAAGTTACCAAACAATCCTGCTTTTTAACACCCAAGGAGAAAGGTTTTGAGAGAAAAGGAGAAAATGCTAACAAGTGGAATTTCATGTTTTTCCTACCTTGTTTTCTTTTCTGGAACTGTTCTGGCTTGTCCGACTTATTTTTTCTCCTAACTATAACGGTTCTTTTCATCAATTCTGGATTCTGAGGGTTAACCCCTTGACCAGAGCTCCAGAGGGAGTGATTTTATTTAAAAAAACATTATTTCTCCTCAAAACCCTATGTTGTGGGTAATCAATAGAATTGTCTCAATGAGACGATTCTATTGAGTACCCACAATGTAGAGTTTAGTTGAGAATAAGTTATATTTCCAATTTTGAATTCAAAATTACTCCCTCTTTCTGGAGTTCTGCTTCAATATGCAATCCTGAATCTTAATGACTGTGGGGAGAAAGGCTTTTGGAAAACATTGTGAGAAAAGGAGAAAATGCTGGTAGCCAGCATTTTCTTCTTTTTCCACAGTGTTTTCTAACATTTCAAAGAGGAATTCCTCATTTGAATCAAAGAGAAATTCCATCAATTGAGTCACCTATATCGTTTGCAACATGCAACAGCTGTCAAGATGGAGAACCTTAAAGCTATTGTTTCCTAAAGACTTAATTCTTTTAAATTGAACAAAATTCTTAAAAACTCGACAAAATAAGTTTGAATCAAAAATTGAACTTTGATTTGGAAAGGGTAGAAAACACTGTGGGAAAAGGAGAAAATGTTGATTACCAGCAATTTCTCTTTTTCCCACAAAAGCTTTCTTTCAACTTCGTTAAATTTTCCTTGTGTCTGTGGAATAAACTTGTCTATTGTTCTACGCTTAAAAAAAAAAGTCGATGTCACATGATAAAGCACTTGAGCTCTTGTACTATTCTGGAGGAAATTCCTTTTTCAATATTTTACGTATTTCTCCACCACTTCCTCAAAAATTCAAGCAGTTGTCCCCTGACACAATGTCATGCTTGTTGAATCAACTTGAGAAAATCCTTAATATTAAAACAAAAAGTGGTTTTAATATAACACGCGAAAATACTTCAGAAAATTCAATCATCCTATAAACAACTTAAAAATAAGTATTTCCCATCGAAATTTACCCTTTCCTTTCGGAATTTACTTTTGCACTACCTTACCGATAAAGACATCTTAAAATTTCTTTAACTCTTTACCAGCCGACAAAATTTTAGACTGGGCCAAATTGAAAGCAGTTACAGATGACAATTTTGATGTATGTTAAGGTCATTAAAACACAGAATTATCTGGTAAACAGTTAACCCATTACCACACAATCCCTAGTTTTGATGGAGCCTGAGAAAAAAGCCTTTAGAAAACATTGTGATAAAAGGAGAAAATGCTGGTAGACAGCATTTTTCTCCTTTTCCCACAATGTTTTCTGCCCTTCACAAAACAAATTTAAAATTTTCAGTCATTTTTATTTTGTCATCTGCAAATGCTCTCGAATTGGACAAACCCAAAATTCTGCCTTTTGCGAATTAGTTAACTAACTTATTCCCATCTGTGTGTCCTGCCTTCATTGCAAACTTTGAGGCAAAATGATAAACTTGTTTGTGACAAGCAATTTCTCCTTTTATCATCCTGTTTCCACATCTTTTCACTATGATAAACTTTTGGTCATCTTGTGGTTTTTCTCTTTCAACAAGGCCTTACTCTCGACCAGACAACAAAATGTTCTACTTTTCCAAATCCAAACCATTAGTTGAAGACAAAATTAATGTAGCTTAAATCATTACCAAGCAGCAAAATTTTAGACTGGTACGAACTGATACTGCTTTCAATTTGGACCAATCATTTACATTCTTTGTATTATCAGATTGTATGACAAAAAACTTTGTTTAACCCATTACCAAACAACAGTATTTTAGACTGGTCCAAATTGAACGCATTTGTAGACAACAAAATAACAGTGACTGAAAATTTGAAATTTCTTTTGTGAAGGGTAGAAAACATTGTGGGAAAAGGAGAAAATGCTGGTTACCAGCATTTTCTCCTTTTCCCACAATGTTTTTTAAAGGCTTCTTTCTCAGGGGCGTCAAAAGTAGGGTTTGTGTGGTAATGGGTTAAATAAGTCAAATAAATTGATTGACTGATTCATTCATTCATTCTTAAATTTTGTGGTGTGGTAGAGAGTTCAATCCTACGTACAAAATATCTGAAATGCATAACAACTTAAGAGTTTCAAAATGAAGGCAAAGGACCGACCACTTCCTTTTGTGGAGAAAAATCTCATTTATTTAACATAAAATAGATTGGACTCAAGTACTTCCATCCACGTACTTGGACTAACCGCCTTTTTCCTGTTAAACTGAGCTTTTCTATTTCTTTTTCCCACTGCTTGCTTTTTACTTTTTTCACTCACCGAGTCTCAAATGAATGATACGGTCAAGCAGTTTCAAACAGTTTAATCATTTACTACACAATCCTGACTTTTTACCATCCATGTGAAAGAAGCCTTTTGAAAACATTGTGGGAAAAGGAGAAAATGCTGGTAACCAGCATTTTCTCCTTTACCCGCAATTTTTTCTTCCCTTACTTAAACGAATTTCAATTCTTTAGTCACAGTTATTTTGTGGTTTGCAAATGCTTTCAATTTGGACCAGTCTAAAATTTTGTTGTTTGGTAAAGAGTTAAGTTTCAAATTTGCAGAGAATTTTCAAAGCATTTCTGATACATGGACATATTCAACATGAAGATGTTTAACTTTTAACCATAAAACAAAATTTTAGCCTTGTTCAAATTGAAATCATTTGCTGACAACAAATCAGGAGTAAATAAAACATACAATCTGTCTTTCATATGACAGAAAACATGGTGGGAAAAGTAAAAACAGAATAATTATGCTGGTTACCAGCATTTTCTCCTCTCCTTCACCCACAATGTTTTAAAAAGCCTTCCATCTCAGGGTCGTTAAAAGTCAGCATTGTGCGGTAATGGGTTAAATGCACTAAAAAATGTGAAAACATTGAGACAAAAGGATGAATTACTTATTGTAAGTAAATTCTAATAAGCACTATCAGAATCAATGTATCTCAGTCGGCCTTGAAATTCTAAACTAAGTATTATCATAAGTTATACATGTATTTGTATCTCTATATCTTTTTTTTTTTTTCACAATTATTTTCATGAATTATTACTCATGAAGTAAAAAGTAAAAGATTAACTCTTTACCACGCAATCCCGAAACCTTTGGAAAACATTGTGGAAAAAGGAGAAAATGCTGGTAACCAGCATTTTCTCCTTTTCCCACAATGTTTTCTACCCTTTCCAAGACAAATTTCAATATTTCAGTCTCATTTATTCCGTCGTCTACAAATGCTTTCAATTTGGACCAGTCTATAATTCTGTCATTTGGTACGGAGTTAACCCATTACCACTCAATCCCTACTTTTGACGCCCCTCGAAAAGAAGCCTTTTGAAAACATTGTGGGAAAAGGAGAAAATGCTGGTAACCAGTATTTTCTCCTTTTCCCACAATGTTTTCTACCTAATCAATTAACAATTGCACCATTTGAGCCACACTGAAATTGCCGTCTGCAAATGCTTTCAATTTAGACAGAGCTAAAATTTTGTCGACTGGTAAAGGGTTAAAAAGTAATGTTAATAAGGGTCAAGTTGCTTCTATAATGATTTTTCTTTTCCTCAAATCTGTACCAGTCAACAAAATTCTGCACTTTGATAGCATTTGCAGACAACAAATGAACAATGCATTTTGGTATTGTATTGTACCTGGCAAGACATCACACAGTTAGGGATACATAAATTTACTCTACTAAATAACCGACTAAATTACGAGATAGATAGGTCCCTTGACATGCAGAAATTTCCTGACCCATTGCAGAAAGATTTCACTTGTTACATCAGTAGATTGCCAAGCCAGCCAGCTGGCTCAGCCAGCTAGCCGGCAAGCCAGCCAACCAATCAGTCTATCACTTGGTCAAATCATTGGTCAAATCATTGATTAATCAATAAAAGTATCAATTAAAAATAAATCATTCAACCAACCTATCAGAATTAATCAACCAGTCAACTAGCCAATCAACCAGCCAGTCATCCAATATCTAGATCAATCCACAAACCTACCAATTAATCAATCAATTAGTCTACCAGTTACTCAATTAACTCATTACCAAACGACAAAATTTCAGGTTTGTCCAAATAGAAAGCATTTGTAGATGACAAAATAAAAGTGACTGAAAGTTTGAAATTTGTTTTGTGAATGGTAGAAAACATTGTGGGAAAAGGAGAAAATGATGGTTATTAGCATTTTGTCCTTTTCCCACAATGTTTTCTAAAGGCTTCTGTCTCAAAGGCGTCAGTAGGGATTGTGTGGTAATGGGTTAACCTGTCAAACTTATTCAATCCTCAACCCATCAATTACCTCATATTCACATATTGCAGCATCTTGTTCTCTTCAGAAAACCCGTCTAATTGTGAAAGTTGATTATCTCTTAGATGTATAGTTGTCATATTTACAAGGCCTTCCAGACCTTCCAACTTCTTTATTGTGTTTGCAGCCTGTAAAAATTATATTGTGACGAAATGACAAGTTGCGACTGTCGCCAACGTTTGAATTATGCATATTCATCATGTGACCAATAAAACAAACTCCTGTTGTAAACAGCTCTAGAAAACATGACTAGCAACCAATTGATAGTTTTAAGTAATTGATTGTTTTTCTGCATTGTTTTAAATTTCTGTTGTACAAACACTCGCTGTTCACTCAAATATGTGTCCACTGCTGAATTGCTTTTACTGGCTTGTCTAAAAATAACATGCATGCTGATTGGCTTAAACATTAATGAAACAATATCCTCTGTTAATGACCCTTAGGAATAAAGCTTGTGAAAACATTGTAGGAAAAGGAGAAAATGCTGGTAACCAGCATTTTCTCCTTTTCCCACAATGTTTTCAAAATTCTTTCTCCTAAGTGTCATTAAAACAAACAGCTCAGTATAGGATTCGGCAAATGATCAGGTGTTAAAAACTGTAACAGAGATCAGCCTGCATAGATGTAAAGCCTGATCTTCATCTTCACTTTTCACAGAGGCCAACAGATGAAGCAATTTGCAGTCTGTATTACAAAATTAATAATCATACAAGTCACATCTCCGAAATTTATTGAAAATCTTCATGGTGACGAGCCCTTTTTTCTGTCAGATTGATGAATACGATCTTTTGTGATATTATGAAAAATTTACAATTATAATTTCTTGCATAATTAATCTGGATCATGATAGCTGTTTTTTTCCCCCTATTTCATTATTTTCTGACATAAAAAAGTAAGTTTTAATTTTGAATTATGTACACAATCTAAATTGCTACAGTTTAAACTCATAAACAGATGACAAAAGTTTGCATTTTAACATGATGAATGCATCTGGTATACTGTAGACTCTATTACAGAAACTGAATAAACTTGAAAAATAATTAATAAATCTTTTTCAACAGTTTTCTCATTTAACCCATTACCAAACAATTCCTACTTTTGACGACCCTGAGAAAGAAGCCTTTAGAAAACATTGTGGGAAAAGGAGAAAATGCTGGTAACCAGCATTTTCTCCTTTTCCCACAAGGTTTTCTACCCTTTCCAAATCAATTTTCAATTTTTGATTCATATTTATTTTGTCATGTGCAAATGCTTTAAATTTGGACAAGTCTAACATTTTCTCATGTGGTAATGAGTTAACATAATGAATGCATCTGGTATACTACAGACTCTATTACAGAAACTAAATAAACTTGAAAAATAATTGATAAATCTTTTTCAACAGAGTTTTCTCCTCTATTCCATTACCATACAGTAAAGTTTTAGACCTATCCAAATTGTTTAAACATATTTATTTTACATCGATTGAGAAACAAGTTCTTACAACTTATACTAATCTCTCTCAATTCTGCTTCCTGGGAACTATACCAGTACTCGCGCCAAATCTGTGGGCCAATGAAAAATCCCAAAGTCGACACCCGCTCCCGGGTATCGAACTCAAGACCTTTAGATTATGAGGCCGACGCTCTACCTCACGACCACGGACACCACGATGTATATAAATTGAAAGTATATGCATACGACAATTTCAAAGTGGCTTAAACCTTTACCACACAATGCCAACTTTTGACAACCTTAAGAAACAGGACTTTTGAAAATGTTGTTGGAAAAGGAGAAAATGCTAGTTATCTGCATTTTCTCCTTTTGCAACAATGGTTTCTACCCTATTGAAGACATCTTCCACAATTTTAGCAACGTTAAATTTTGGGTCTGTATATGCTCTCAATTCGAATGGGTCTTAACCCTTTACGTGATATGCCAATATAAGGCTCTTACATTTCAGCAGCAAATAAAGATATGATGTCAAAAATATGGACAAATGAGGATATAAATATCTGATTGAGATGAAAACATTGTGGGAAAAGGAGAAATTGCTTGTAACGAGCAATTTCTCCTTTTCCCACAATGTTTTCAAAAGCTGTCTGTTGTTGATATATCAAAATGAGTATCTATGGAGTAAAGGGTTGAATTTCAACATGTGGTAAAGGGTTTAATGGTGCAATTGTGCTTTGATAGAGAAGAAAACTTTGTGGGAAAAAGGAGAAAATGCTGGCTACCAGCATTTTCTCCTTTTCCCACAATGTTTTCAAAAGGATTCTACCTCAGGGCCGTTAAAACTTGTCATTGTTGGGTAAAGGGTTAAACTTAACAACCCCTTTGCCAAACAATCCTGCTATATAACAGCATTTAACTCTTTACCACACAATCCCGATTTTTAACCACCCTGAGAGGGAAAGCTTTTGAAAACATTGTGGGAAAAGGAGAAAATGCTGGTAACCAGCATTTTCTCCTTTTCCCACAAAGTTTTCTTCTCTATCAAAGCACAATTGCACCATTCAACCCTTCACCACATGATGAAATTTAAGACCCATCCGAATCGAGAGCATATACAGACCCAAAATTTAACGTTGCTAAAATTGTGGAAGATGTCTTTTCCCACGATGTTTTCTAGGAAGCTGGAAACAAATTTCAATTTTTGAGTTACGTTTATTACGTCGTCTGCAAATCCTTTCAATTTGAACCAGTCTAAAATTTTGTCGTTTGGTAAAGGGTTAAAAAGAAAACTTTTGAAAACATTGTCGAAAAAAGAAAACATGCTGGTTCCCAACCAGCATTTTCTCCTTTTCCCATAAGTTTTCAGAAGTTTTTCTTTACATTGTGAAAACCAGGGCTTGTTTGGTAAAGAGTCAACACTTTACCAAACAACTAAATTGTGCAGGTAACCAGTCTGAAAGTATTTGCAGACAAAACATTAAGTGTGGTTTACATGATAATTTACGTCCTAGATATGAAAAAAATTATTGAAGGAAAAGGAGAAAATGCTGCTTACAAGCACCCACTCATTTTCCCACATTGACCAAATCGAGGCTATTGAAATTTCTGTATCTATTTTCAGTTATTTACATTGAAAAATCATTGCAGTGACATCTACTTTACCCAACGGTGATTTGGGTAAAGTAGACGTTGCTGCATCTTCGCAAGCCAAGGCCGACGATTCACTACGCTACTCTACCCCTGGCGGATCAAGCTTGATTTTTACGTTCAACCGATATGCTTTTTCATTGGATGCAGCCAGCTCTAGCTGCAACGAATGAAATCACTTGTAGCATTTCATCTTTGATAAAAATAGAACAAGGTCTCTATCTTTCGAATAGAAGGTAAAACATGGAAACCCACGTGGATGTCTGCTTATCACTTCATGTGTATTCGTAAGCGGTTTGTAAAACGATATTTCATTTGCTTTTAGAAATATGATGTAAAGGGGGGTAATAACCAGCATCCAATAGAGGGCGCATCGCAGGAATCTCGAAATCGGGCTCAATCAGCCAAGGTAAGATCCACGTAGTGATCATAAATTTGGCTCACCAAAGTAATGTCTGAGTAATAGAAAAGGAAAAGAATGAATGGACTGGAACCCGGGCTAATGTATGTCATACTCACCAAAAATAAATTTTTCAAGTTGGGTAGATTTATGCCATCAGATGACAATAGCTTGTTACCCCGCAGCTCTAGTGTATGAAGTTTGGACAGCTTGGAGGAATCGAGACCTGAGATTTTTGTGATTTCATTGTCTGTTCAAAAAACAGAGAGATGTATTAACTCTTTACCACACCATGATGATTTTTTATGACTCTTAGGTTAGAAGCCTTTTGAAAACATTGTGGGAAAAGGAGAAAATGCTGGTAACCAGCATTTTCTCCTTTTCCCACAATGTTTTCTACCCTTACCAGAGTAAATTTTAACTTTTCAGTCACATCTGTCATGTCATCTGCAAAAGCTTTCAATTTGGACCAGTCTAAAAATTTGTCGTTTGGTAAAGAATTATGCTCCTTTAGCCAGAGTGCCACTCGTACATAGAACTCTTTACAAAACAACAAAATTTTAGACTCGCCCAAATGGAAATTTTTTTTTGATGATAATTTTCCATGCACCATAAATCATGGTAAACTTCATATAACCAGTATTTTTTCCTCATTTACAATGTCTTAAAATGTATCCTTTATCAGCATTGTTAAAACAAAGACATCAGATTTAGAAAGGAGCACAACTTCTGATTTGCTAAACCAGGAAGTTTTAACCAATCAGAAGTTGCGTTACTTTCAAATTAAGAAAATGATTGACAAATGAACCCAAAAATGTTCATAAGAATGGTTGGCCAATGAGGTCATTCTCAGTCTTAATCTTCATGTTTTTTCCATACTTGAAAGTAACACAACTTCTGATTGGCTAAACCAATTAGTTTAGCCAATTGGTTTAGCCAATCAGAATCTGTGTTACTTTTAAAGTTAGAAAAATCATACAGAAAAAGACTTAGAATATTCTTTAGAATGATATGTAAATATGGACCCAGGGCCCGCATTTACCAGCCATTCTTATGAATGTTCTTGGTCTCAGTCTCCAGAATTTTCTAAATTTGAAAACAACACAACTTCTGATTGGCTAAAACATTTGGCTTAGTCAATCAGAAGTTGAGTTATTTTCAAATTTAGCAAATCTTGAAGAATAAGACCAAGAATATTTTTAAAAATGGTTGATGAATATAGACCTTGTTCTTCTTCTGCAAATAAGAGTTGGAGAATCTATTTAGCTATCCATGGAACTATAAACTGAAAGAGCATACAACATCCAATGCTCAACTAAATGTGTCCCTTTCTGCTTGACAGAAGTGTAGGGTTAGACCTGTGGCTTCTCCCATCAAAGGGTCCGGTTAGAATCCTGTGATAAGTAGTGTCAATGTTTAGAAGCATCTTCACAATGGCATAATTGCTGATTAACCCTTTACCACACGACAAAATTTTAGACTGATTCAAATTGAAAGCATTTGCAGACGACAAATAAAGGCGACTGAAAAATTGAAATTAGTTCTGGGACGGGTAGAAAACACTGTGGGAAAAGGAGAAAATGCTGGTTACCAGCATTTTCTCCTTTTCCTACAGTGTTTTCAAAAGGCTTCTTTCTCAGGGGTGTCAAAAGTAGGGATTGTGGGGTAATGGGTTAACCCCTTACCACACAACAAAACTTTAAACTTTTTAAAACTGAAAACATATCAAGATTATAAGTTGAATATGTCTATGCTGGTTTTCTCCTTTTCCCACCAAGAAAGCCATCTTTCTTGGTGGGGGGAGGGAGTTATTAAAATCCTGGATTGCGTGGTAAAAAGTATGGTTTCCAGAAGTAATTACTGAATGTGATTAATATTTCACATTTGATATAAAATAAATAGATTTAACCCTTTACCAAACAATCCTGACAATCACCCTGAGAAAGAGGCCCTTTGAAAACACTGGAAAAAAGAAAATGCTGGTAACCAGCATTTTCTCCTTTTCCCACAATGTTTTCTAGTATATCATAGACAAAGCCAGTCACCTAACCCTGTACCAAACAATCTCTAGTTCTTACAACCCTTCTAAAAACATTGTGGCAAAAGGACAAAATGCTGGTAACCAGCATTACTCCTTTTCTTACTATGTCTTCTAATCTTCTTAAATCAAGTTTAATTTTTTTAATCACGATTAATTTGTTGTCTTCAAATGCTTTCGATTTGGACAAATCTGAAATTTTGTTATTTGATAAAGAGATTAGTCAAGTTTTTCTTCAGGTCCTCATACGCAATCAATTTGACAGGTGTAAAATTGTGTTGTTTATAGTTTACAAAAAAGTTAAAGGTAACAAAATTAAACTTACTGTTCATGGATAAATGTTCTAACATCGGGTGATTCACACCCTCAGTGGAAGTAATTCTATTGTTGTTAAAACTTGCCATTTGTAAAAATGGCATCTCCTCCAGCCTGGCACTTGTGAGAAGATTCTCGTCTGCTTTTAGCGTTAACATATGTGTGAGAGCACTGAGCGGTGTAATGTCCTTCAAGTTGTTCTTACTCACATCAACATAACGTAAATGAATGAAGGATTTGAGCAGATTTATGTTGGTTAACTCCCTGAAATAGAAAAAGAAAATTATAATTTTTTTTCATATATATATTAACCCCTGCCCAAATCAATCCCTTGTATGTGATGCATCAACTCGTTACCAAACTGCAAAATTTTAGGTTTGTCCAAATCGAAAGCATTTGCAGATGACAAAATAAAAGTGACTAAAAATTTGTTTGTTTTTTTTTGTAAAGGGTAGAAAACATTGTGGGAAAAGGAGAAAATGCTGATTACCAGAATTTTCTCCTTTTCCCACAATGTTTTCTAAAGGCTTCTTTCTCAGGGGAGTCAAAAGTAGGGATTGTGTGGTAATGGGTTAACCCTTGCCCAAATCCATCCCTTGCTATAACAACTCTGAGGTAAATGGCTTTTGAAAACATTGTGGGAAAAGAAGAATATGTTGGCAATGCCAACCAGACAATTTTTTATTCTCTTTTAGTATATATAATTTTTGAAAACACGGTGGCAAAAAGAGAATTTCCAACAATCTTCATTTTACCAGACAATTTCTGAAAGAATAAAAAGTAAAATATGGAAAAATTAATATGAACTAGAATTCAAAAAATGTTTTTGCTCCATGAAATTATTTCTTTTATTTTCCAAATAATGTTTTTTATTTGATAGACATCCTTATTTTCATCTGCGCATGCTTTTATAGGAGACAACAGAGATATAACTGTATTGCTTCCCCTTCATCAGAATTCTCTTACTTAAGAGCCTTTGGCCATCTGATAGCCACTTGGTTTTGACAAGTTTCACTGCCTATAACCATTATCTCCCGCTAGATGGCATTCTATAAATACTCATGTATCTAATTTGAGCATCCTGGGTACAGAACCGAACCACTTTCCTACGCGATAACTGTTACTTTGAATTAAAAACTAAAATAAACGATTACTCAATAAAACGCTACCTCGTGCAATTCACTAAGCTATGATCAGCAGTTTAGAGAAATCTGGAGCTAAATCAGGTCTCATTTCTCCTCAAAAGTATTGATAAAAGCTATTTTCAACATTGCTACAGTCTGCCCACTTTCAGGGCTAGTGATGATTCATATAAGACAGTCGTATCTTCGAAGAATATGACAAGCACAGACAACGACCTATAACTGATGTTTGATTCATCCATGCTCTGATAAAAGGGGGCTTAAAGCATCTCTGTGATGCATTAACTCATTACCAAACTGCAAAATTCTAGGTTTATCCAAATCAAAAGCATTTGCAGACGACGAAATAAAAGTGACTGAAAATTTGAAATTTGTTTTGTAAAGGGTAGAAGACATTATGGAAAAAGGAGAAAATGCTGGTTACCAGCATTTTCTCCTTTTCCCACAATGTTTTCTAAAGGCTTCTTTCTCAGGGTCATTACCAGGTAATTAACTCATTACCAAATGACAAAACGACAAAATTTTAGGTTTGTCCAAATCAAAAGTATTTGCAGACGACAAAAGAAAAGTGACAGAAAATATGAAATTTGTTTTGTGAAGGGGAGAAAAGGAGAAAATGCTACTTACCAGCATTTTTCTCTTTTTCCCACAGTGTCTTCTAATGGCCTCTTTTTTACGGTTGTTAAAAGTAGGGATTGTGTGGTAATGGGTCAAAAGTGAAAACATCATGTAAAAGGGAGAAACTATTCATCAGAGGTAAATTTCTTTTGCTGTAATGTTAAGTCTTTACCAAACGACAAAATTTTGGACTAGTCCAAATTCAAAGCATTTGCAGACGAGAAAATAAAATGTGAATCAAAAATTGAATTTTGAATTGGAAAGGGTAGAAAACATTGTGGGAAAAGGAGAAAATACTGGTTACAAACATTTCCTCCTTTTCCCACAATGTTTTCTAATGGCTTTCTTTTTCAGGGTTGTTAAAAATTGGGACTGTGTGGCACAGTGTGCTAGCCTACAAGACAACAAATCATCTGCAAGGGATAGCAAAACCTGTAGCTAACTATGCTTACTTTTCTTTGATATCTAGTCGGACATAAGCATGTGCTAATCCATCTCCTGTTTTACATAACAGTGACAGACAGTCGGCTATCATTTCTTCTGTCAAGTTGATTTCTGGAAGTTTCTGTAAGAAATATATAAAAACAAACTAGGTATTTGTGATAAGAGACCAAAGATATTTTTAACTTTCTGTAAATATAAACATACAATGTTATCCATGGAGAGTCTGTAATGGATGATTTGTGGATACATGTACTTGCTACTAATGTGTATTTCTCAAAGAGGGTGAAACATGGAACCCCATTACGTAAATTGTAGCATTATCCCTTTCCAGGAGCAGTTTGGATCCTTAAATCTGCCTGAGTTGTGGCAATAAGCTGCTTAACTCATTACCAAACAGCAAAATTTTAGACTTGTCCAAATCAAAAGCATCTGCAGACGACAAAATAAGTGACAGAAGATTTGAAATTTGTTTTGTGAAAGGTAGAAAACATTGTGGGAAAAGGAGAAAATGCTGTTTACCAGCATTTTCTCCTTTTCCCACAATGTTTTCTAAAGGCTTCTTTCTCAGGGGCGTCAAAAGTAGGGATTGAGTGTACCTTCAGTCTGAAGGTGTCTGCTCCGATGCTATTTTTGTGACTGGTCTTCGCTAACACCTTCAGTCCAGCCATTCATTGAACCCGTATGGAAAAAATACGATTTTACCCGCATCTTTTCGAACGTCTCAATGCGACAAAATTTCCAATGACAGCTAATAAAATGGGTATGGATCGTTAGATAAATGATTAATCTTTAAGAGAACACAAAATATGCTGCAAAATACTAATTAAATCAATGGGAATTTACCTTTTTCCCAACGTAAATAAATCCAGCATAATTTGTAAACAACTAACACGGCGACTTACGTTAGTCAGGCATGCGCACTCAACGGAATTTGAAATTTGTACAGTCTGGTTCCCTAACCCTATACAGCCAAGTTCGATCAAGGTGCGTTTATTTACAGCAAAATTGCAACTAAACCATCCTGTAGCATGTCAGAGATACTGCGATTTCTGCCGAGACATGCGCATTGAAAAGATAACCATGTTTTGACTTCTGGTGAAGTAGGTCAACGATTATTTACGTTGAAAAGTACAGATTTGCACAAAGGTAAGAGTTGGATATTAACTAACATCAGTTTTTTTTGTAAAGATTAATCATTTATCTAACAATCCATGCCCATTTTAGTAGTTGTCATTTGAAATTCTGTCGCATAGAGCCGTTCGAAAAGATGCGGGTAAAATCGTATTTTTTCCAGAAGCCTTGAATGAATGGCTGGACTGAAGGTGTTAGCGAAGACCAGTCACAAAAATAGCATCGGAGCAGACACCTTCAGACTGAAGGTAGGATTGAGTGGTAATGTGTTCAGACTCAAGGAATTAGCCAAAGGAAAATACAGCAGCCCATTCTGCACATTCCTATGCATTCACTGCTCCAAAATTCCCTGCACTGGACTTCACTGCCTTCTACTCACAACATGAATTTTGGAGAGTCTTTGATGAACAACCTTATGAGACCATGTCTGCAGATCCACAACAGACTGGCTGGCTAGAACTTTTGAATAATTTATCTAGAATCCAAAGCTGCCGGCTTAAACTGTTATTCATTTATTCTTATAGAGACCAGATCCTGTATAACATGATGGATCTTTTAGCACACAATCTCCAATTTTAAAGATGCCGATGAAAGAGCTAATTAAAAACATTCTGGAAAAACGAGAAAATAATGGTTTGACTACCAGCATTTTATCCTTTTTCCCACAATATTTTCTATCCAATCAATTCCACTGTTTGAGTTATCCATTTAATTTATCGTCTGCAAATGGTTTCAATTTGGACTATTTGGTCATTTTTCCCAATTGGTTAAGATTTCAAACTGTGTTTGACAGGGTAAAAGTGTTCAATACCCCACCCACCTCTTCTTCCTCTTCAGGTTCTTGCTCCTCCTCTTGCTGTTCTTCCTCTCCCTCATCTTCTGGTTTGTCCTCTCCCTCTGCTTCATCCTCTCCACCTTCCTCTGCCGTCTGCTGCTCTTCTGTATCCTCTGTTTCTTCAAAAGTTTCTTCTCCTTCTACATCAGACATTTTGATCGTTTACCCGCACTTTGTTTTGGTTGTCGCACGAGCTGGTTATTTACAAAAAATGGCGGACTGTTGCTAAGGAGACGGTTTATTGGAGGAGGCCCTTGTTTCCTGTTCTGGACCGAAATATGCTTATACATGAATGACAATGAAGTCAGGAATGTCAAGTGGGTCTCAACATAGACTAACTGGACATTTTTGAGCTTAACTTTGACTAGAGTTAGGCTTTCTACGAAATTGTGACTATCTCGCAACCTCCCGTGAAATCTCGTGAACTATGAAAAGTTTTAGGAGTTAGTAGTCGGATCGGGTAAGTTTTTATTTTTTCCTAAAAAATGTTGAAAAAAGAAAGTTTTGTAGAACTCAATATAAATTTTATTTTCAGCTAATACTTTTCAACGGATAGAACAATGCGCATGAATATGTCAATGCACTTTTAACGTGTTATTTTCGCGAAAAGGGGGCGGATTCAGAGGGCACATTTTTGGATGTTTTCCGAGCTTTTTAACCAAAATTGGAAGAAGCAACTTGTAGAGGCATGCACGCTTGTTATGTATATGCAAACTAATCCTCAGCGTGAAATATTTAAAGTCTTTGTTATACCAGAATTTATACGGGCCAAAAAGCAACAGGTCAGACTTTTTTATTTTAATTTCATCCTTATTATAAATTTAATGAAATTTTGACTTTTTATCAGCTGATTCGCTATCAAAACTCCAAAGTTCAAAAATGTTTCAAAAGAAGACACGAGGACCTAATGTACAATTTATGAAAGATAAATATGATTATTTTATCACAAAATGACAAGGTATATATGTGTCATGAATTAGCATGTAAAGACTTAGATAGAAACCATTGAAAATGTGGAGTGAGAGAAGAACAGAAGAAGGAATAAATTCAAATAGTCCCTTTTCACATAGGAGGTTTTTGGGATTTACATCCAGCTATATTTTTTAACATAAGCACACTTTGATTTTTACAAAGTGGTTGATGAATGAATGAATGAATGAAGGAAGGAAGGAAGGAAGGAAGGAAGGAAGGAATTGTTTTGCATATTTTTTTTTTAAATAATGATAAAGACAGGGGTAGAAGCACAAGGGACAAAGGCTTAAGCTGTATATTTTCTCTCTGCATTTTTTTTTCACTGAATATGGATTAACTGTTCATCAAATTACAAAATTTTTGCCTCATCCAAATATTGAAAGTATTTGCAGGCAACAACATTCATTGTGACTCAAAAATTGAAGTTTGTTTTTGGGAAGGATAGAAAACATTGTGGGAAAAGGAGAAAATGCTGGTTACCAGCATTTTCTCCTTTTTCCTCAATGTTTTCAAGAGGGTTCTCCTTCAGGGTCTTGAATACCAGGTTTTGTTTGGTAAAGGGTTAAACTGTGCTATTGTGCAAGTCCCTTTGCAGACAAGTACAAATTTAATACACTTATCTGCCCTTTTTATCCTTGGCTGCCAGTTTCATCAAAAGGATCAATTTTGTTTCTGAAAATTCCATGTCTTGAAAAAAAATTATAAAAAAAATGCAACAACCATTGTATTGGGTATTATGTTGATGTTGCTGAGTGCACATTAAGATCAGACTGCACATGTCATAGCATGCTGTTTGATCTTGGACCCCACACTATACAATTCATTGTTTTAGAAAAATATTTTCTTTGTGATTTCAATTTAACTTAATTTTATTTTTTTTCAGTGCAGACTTAATGGTATTGTTATTGTAGATAAAATCTAATGTTTTTAGAACCTAAAGAAACAAGGCTTTTGCAAAACAATGTAGAAAAAAAGGGAATATGTTATTTGCAAGTATTTTCTCATTTTTCCACATTGTTTTAATTGAATATCAAATCCCATCATTTATGCCACTTTAAATTTAACCTTTAACATGCAGTCCAAAGTTTTAACAAATCTATCCAAGGAAGCTTCCAAAAACATTGAGAGAACAGGAGAAAATGCAGGTAACCAGCATTTTCAGCCTTTTCCACATTGTTTTATATCCTATCAAATACAGAAGTCATCTTCAAAGCTACATTTGAATTATTGGCTGCAAATTCTTTCAATCTTATAGAGTCCAAATTTTGTAGTTTTGTAAAGAGTCAACTTTGTACCAAACAGTCACAACTTGTCATATGCTGCAGTTTCATGAAAATAAACACTGATTGATTGATTGATTGATTGATTGATTGATTGAATTGTTGGTTGGTTGATTGATTGATTAATTGATCAATTGGATGGATGAATGGATGTACGAAAAACATTGTGGGAAAAGGGGAAACTGCTGGTAACCAGGATTTCCCCTGTTCCTGCAACCTTTTCTACCCACATAGAACAAGTTTTATCTTTTGAGCCACATAAATTTCATGGTCTCCAAATGCTTTCAATTTGGACCAGTCTAAAATGTTATCATTTGGTAAAGAGTTCATTCATCTAAAACAATCAGCCAACCAACTTACCAACCAGTTGATTGATTGGTTGATTTGTTGGTTGATTGATTGATTGATCGATCAATCAGTTGGATGGATGGATGGATGGATGGATGGATGAAAACATTGTGGGGAAAAGGGGAAACTGCTGGTAACCAGCATTTCCCCTGTTCCTGCAACCTTTTCTACCCACATAGAACAAGTTTTATCTTTTGAGCCATATTAATTTCATGGTCTCCAAATGCTTTCAATTTGGACCAGCCTAAAATTTTATCATTTGGTAAAGAGTTCATCCATCTAAAACAATCAACCAACCAACTTACCATCCAATCAACCAACATACCATCCATCCAACCAACCAATCAACCAACCAACAAACAAATCAACAACCATCAGTCAATGAATCAATCAATCAACCAACCAACTAAACATCCAACCTCAACCAATCAACCAACCAAAAGTCAGTGCTTATTTTCATCCAACTGCAGCACTGTCTTCTTTTCCAAAACTGTTCTCAAAACTTTTCATTAGAATGGTGAAAAATAAAGGACTGTATGGTTAATCCAGCAGAATACAAGAAGAGAAAGCAAATATCTAGAAATATCAACTTTGTAAGTTTTTGATAAATAAATTTTCCTGATCAATACTCATTATTATATTTTTGATGCTTTGCCAAAAATCCCAGAGTTTTTAACAACCCTAGGACAAAAGAAGGCTTTAGAAAATATTGTGGGAAAAGAAGAAAATGCTGGTATCCAGAATTTTCTTCTTTTCCCACAATGTTTTCTACCATTTTCACAGGCACTTCCTATCTTTTTACAGTCATTTGATGTTATCTACAAGGGCTTTGAATTTGGGCAAGTCTCACATTTATTAATTTGGCAAGGGGTTAATCTTCTTTTGGTTGAAAAAATTTTTGCTATATTACCTTCTGTGCAAGTTTAACAAAATTTTGATTAAAAAAAAAGTGTTGAAAAGAAAATGACTCACAAAAAAGAAAACAGCAAAATCTACCGTAATGTTTAATTTATTCATTGAAGCTAAAGCAATGAAACCCACCACGAAAAAAATGAGTAGTTCACCCATTTCTATGAATTTGGGAAAGTCCAAAGCATTGCTAGTAATAAAATGGGTTAATCCCGGGATAAGTATATTTTTACAGTTTTTTACAGGTAGATTACCAATAAAAGATTTATTCAAGTATATTGATTTAGGACATGGCTGGGTCTAAGTTAACTGGTTGTCAGGACAACGTTGAACATGTCTACCGAGTGTTACGGGACAAGATTAAGCTTGCTAAACTTGTTGGCTCTTATATTATACCCTCAATTTATTCTTTTGAGACTGACAACCATTTTGATCAGACAAAATTATTTTTTGGTGTGCAGTGGGTCATTTTCAAAAACATTGTGGCAAAAAAAAAAAAAATGAGCAAAATGGACTTTTGCCACAATGTTTCCATTTTAACTCTTTACCAAACAACAAAGTTTTAGACTGGTCCTACTTGAAAGCAAGTCTTGCAGATGACTAATTAAAACATAAGTCAAATATTGGAATTTGTTTCCAAAAGGGTAAAAAACATTGTGAGAAAAGAAGAAAATGCTGGTTATCAGCATTTTCTCCTTTTCACACAATGTTTTCAAGAGCCATTTTACGTAGGGTCATTAAAACAGCAGATTTAAGATAGGAAATGCTTGTTAGGCTTATTTTGGTGCACTAACGGTTAAGACCCAGAATTATCTAGTTAAAGGTTATATATAGATAAAGGTTTTTTTTTTACCTTAGTGGTAAAGGTTATTCACTGGTTATATAAGGTTCTGGGCTTGATCTTCGCACAGGTAACGTTTTTTTTTGTGCTGGAAATGTCCTTGAGCAAAGCATTTTATAGTCCCAGCTAAGAAATAGTAAAACCAAAGAAGGACATAGATAAATAAGCTGTTGCCCTCGGATATGAATTAATGTTAAGTCTTTACCAAATGACAAAATTTTACACTGGTCCAAACTGAAAGTACTTGCAGATGACAAAATAAATGTAACTCTAAAATTGAAATTTGTCTCCAGCATGGTAGAAAACATTGGTTACCAGCATTTTCTCCTCTTCCTACAATGTTGTCTAAAAGGCTTTTTTCTCAGGGTTGTTAAAAGTCAGGATTGTGTAGTAAAGGGTTAAAGTAGCTTAAAAATGTAGCATGCTCTGTGAAAAGGGGACTTAATGCATCTCGAGAAAGTATCGACTCTTGTCAGCTCGTGCTGTCTGTACAGGCTGACCTGAGCCAAAACGTTTCACTAATGGTCAAATTTCTGCATGATAACGGACCAGTCTTCCTCACAATTCAGTCTGTTTTTGTACAAAAATGGCTGTTTATGGATCTATAATTATGTGATGACTTGCTAGAAATGATATGGCTTGTAACACGCAAAAAGGGGCATTCGGACATTTGCGTAAAGTGTTGTCTCGGATCAACCTACGCAGGCTGATCCCAGACTGCACTTTACAACTTTATCAGATTTCGTGCTACAGTAAACTTGTGCAAAACAGAAAATTACGTAAAAATGGAAAGTGTCATTTGGATTGGCCTGAGCGGACTGTTAAGCCTTATCAGAGACAACACTTTACGCATAATCATGTACGAATGCCCCTTTTTTGCAGCCCGCCTGGATGGCTCAGTGGTGAGCGTGTCAGACTCATGACCTGGTGGTTGTGAGTTTGATACCCAGTTTAGGCAAACTTTCTTTCCTGCATATTTTCGCACCTCACCCCTGCTGAAGCCTTGTGAGAAAAGTAGTCGGTGGCTTTGGGAAGAAAGTTGTGTTAGTACTGGTGTGAGAAAGCCAGGAAACAAATCTGTGTCACCAACTGCCATGATATGACCTTAGCTGTTAAAGTGGTGTTAAACCCCAATACAACCAACCAACCAACCAACCAACCAACCAACCAACCAACCCTTTTCGCATGTTGCAGGTCACATATCACGGAGATGCATTAGGCTCTCTTTTGCCAGAGCATGGCTCAAATTTATGCATTTGATCAATCATTCACTGTAAATATGATAATGAAAACATTACCAAGATTCTACCAGTATGATATTTATGAAAAAAAAAGGTATGAGATGATAAAAATAATACTTGATTTACAGAAGGGAGATATTTGATAAAATATCAAGATTTACCCTTAATCAGACAGTTTTATATTTTAATGACCCTGTGAAAGAAGACTTTTGAAAACATTGTGAGAAAAGGAGAAAATGCTGGTAACCAGCATTTTCTACTTTTCCCACAAAGTTTTTTACCCTTCAGAAAAGAAATTTCAATTTTTCAGTCACTTTTATTTTATTGTCTTCAAATGCTTTCGATTTGGGCAAGCCTTAACCCTTTCCCAAACGACAAACTTTTGGACTAGACCAAATTGAAAGCATTTGCAGACGACAATTCATCTCTTGCTGAAAAGATGATTTCTGTCTATGATAGGGTAGAAAACATTGTGGGAAAAGGAGAAAATGCTGGTTACCAGCATTTTCTCCTTTTCCCCACAATGTTTTCAAAAGGCTACTAATCCAGACCTGTAAAAACCAGGGATTGTTTCGGAAAGGGTTAAACATTGTTGTTTGGTAATGAGTTTATAGATTAAAGGAGTTATGACTGATTTATTTGGACAATATGGATCTGAGATCAGACTACATAGAGCTGACTCTGATCTTGGATTCAAACTACACACGGTATTTATTGTAAGGGTTTGAATTTATCTCATAGTTTTGATCAGACATTTTGTGTCTGGGTAGATTCACCCAGATTTTTGCCTAGCAACATTGAAACTTCTCTGCATATATTATTCTTTACTCTTGAGATTTGTAAATCCCCCCCCCCCCCCCACCAATCTCCTTTCCCCCCTTATGTGACATATGACTCTTTACCACATGATAAGCCACTAATAAAATACAGCCGATAGAATGGTAATTGGTCTAGGAAAGCATTTAGAACCTTGTGGGAAAAATAAGTAAAATGCTGGTTTTCAGTATTTTCTCCTTTTCCCCTAAGATTTTCAAAAAGCTAGTTTCCTGTACAGAGGGTCAGTTAAACTTAGCCTGCATAGGTAGGTCAGTGATCAGTGTATCAGACTTGCTAGTGGGTCATGAGTTCGATACCCAGTTGAAGCAAACTTTCTTTCTAGTGAATTTTTGCCTCTCAACTCTGATGCATTGTCTTGGGAAGAAAGTTGTGTTAGTACTGGTGTGAGAGAACACATGCATTGGTAGTACTGATTGCCGTAATATGACTCTAGAGCTGTGTTAATACGTCAATAAACTCAAATACAATCAGTTGGCTTAAATCATAATGAAAGGGGTATTTTCAGGCATTGGATAGGAAAAGCACCATTATGTAAGTCATTTAACCCTTTACCACACAATCACCACTTTTAACCCATTATCACTCAATCCCTACTTTTGACGCCCCTGAGAAAGAAGCCCTTTGAAAACATTGTGGGAAAAGGAGAAAATGCTGGTAACCAGCATTTTCTCCTTTTCCCACAGTGTTTTCTACCCTTTCCAGAACAAATTTCTATTTTTCAGTCACCTTTTTTTGTCGTCTGCAAATGCTTTCAATTTGGACCAGTCCAAAATTTTCTCGTGTGGTAATGAGTTAATGACTGAAAGCATGCAGGGTTTGGAAGACCTTGTGGGAAAAGGAGAAAATGCTGGTATAGAAAATGCTGGTATAAACCAGCATTTTCTCCTTTTCCCACAATGTATTCTACCTTTCCAACAACAAATTTTAATGATTAAGCCACACTTATTTTGTCGTTTGCAACTGCTTTCAATTTGGACAAGTCTACAAGTTTGTCGTTTGATAAGAAGTTTTAAAAGTGAACTTATTCGTAAATATTGATTTTGTCAAAAATTATTAATCCTGACATAGCTTAGAATTCAGACTGATTTAGATTGGTGTTTACTGCAAATTTCAACATTACTTCTGTTCAGTCATGGGCCTTTTATAGCTTGCTTAACCATGCATGTCCAAACTTTTGATAGTACTAGGCTAGGACTGAGAAGTTTCTTGCCAAAGGACATTCCCAAGCAAAGTCTGGGTGCCACCAGTCACAGGTTTGAACCCCAAGCCTCCAGGTTACAAGTCCTTCAAGTCCTACACTTTACCACAGAGCCACAATCGAGATCCCTGTGATAAATTCTGTACTGATAGAGTGATAATTTCTTACAAAATTAATGAGGAAATTTTTACAAATACATGTAGTCACATTCTCTATCAAAATACTTTGTGGTCTGCTTTGTAACTGATGGAGGAAAATGAAATGAAATGCAACAGAAAGGACTAAAGAATATCTGAGGGCAAAAAAAATCATAATTCCATGGAAACAAGAATATTTGGGGGCCCTATTTTTTGTGTGTATTAATCTTCCTGTCGGTCCCCAATCTAAATATGGCTGGTTCCCAGATAGTTTTAACTCCATTTATTTGGGGAATGTGTCGTTTTAAGATTTGTAAGTAACTTAGTAAATTTGTTATTGCAGGTCAGAATTTGTTGATAAAACCTGAATTTTTATCTGTATTCAAAGTTTACATACACTGTTTGAATGTAGACTATCTACGAAATCGCACGTGATTCAGCATTTCATAGGAGCAGAATCAGGCAGGTAATTTTTCCTCTACATAGCGACAAAATTTTAGGCTTGTCTGAAATGGAAATATTTCCAGACAAAAAACAAAATTGGACTCAAAAAATAGAATTTGTTTAACTCTTTACCACACAATCCCGACTTTTAACAACCCTGAAAAAGAAGCCTTCTGAAAACATTGATGGAAAAGGAGAAAATGCTGGTAACCAGCATTTTCTCCTTTTCCCACAATGTTTCTTCCCTTCCCAACACATATTTCAATTTTTCAGTCACTTTTATTTTGTCGTCTGCAAATGCTTTCAATTTGGACCAGTCTAAAATTTTGTCATTTGGTAAAGAGTTAAGGAAAGGCAAAAACAGTATGGAAGAGGAGAAATGCTGGTTACCAGCATTTTCTCTTTTTCCACAATGTTTTTAGAAGCAGGTTCTTCATCAAGGTTGTAAAACAGGGGTTTAACTCATTACCAAATGACAAAAGTTTAGACTTGTCCAAATTGAAAGCATTTGCAGATGATAAAATAAACATGACACAAAAATTAAAATTTGTTTTGGGAAGGGTAGAAAACATTGTAGGAAAAGGAGAAAATACTGGTTACCAGCATTTTCTCCTTTTCCTACAATGTTTTCAAAGGCTTCTTTTTCAGTGTCGTTAAAAGTCGGGATTGTGTGGTAAAGAGTTAACCCTTTACCACAAGACAAGATTTTAAACCTGTCAGAATTGAAAGCATTTACTGATGACAGTTTCAATGTGGCTCATATGAAATGAGTTTTCTTTGATAGGGACTGGAAAAACATTTTGGGAAAAGGAGAAGCCATCATTTTTTCCTTTTCCAACAATGTTTTTCTATGCTATCAAAGAACAATTCCAAAGTTTGAGCGATTGGAGTCATTCAGTTTGGTAAAGAGGTTATAATGCAGTCTGACTGGATGATAGATTTTTCCATGTTTAGAATATTTAAAGATACAACTTTATCACCAGAGAGAAAAATGCTGCAAAAATTTTATAGACTGTAAAACAGAACAGAATTTTGTCTTTTGTGCAAGTTACAGATATGGTGTTAGAGATATAAATATTTAATTAAGAAATATTTTATTTAACTTTTTACCAAACAACAAAATTTTAGACAGGTCCAAATTAACTTAGCACTTGCAGACGACAAAATAAATATAACTCAAAAAAATGACATTTATTTCCAGCAGGGTAGAAAACATTGTGGGCAGAGGAGAAAATGCTGGTTACCAGCATTTTCTCCTTTTCTCACAATGTTTTCAGAAGGCTTCTCTCTCAGGATTGTGAAAACCAAGGATTGTTTGGGAAAGAGTTAAAGTCCAACTTGTCCTATCAGGGATTTTCTTGATGGCCACCAAGATAAATGAAATGCTTTTTTTATGGGAAGAAATCTATGCAACCTTGCAATGGTCAGGAGCAACATTTGGCATTAAGATTGAAGAATGACTCTAGTTTGATAAAATTAAGATGAAATGGACTTTAAAAAATGGCTGAAAAAGAGTATAGATGGATCTTTAATCAGAGCTCATTCAATAGGAGTGAATTTGATTTCAAAATAGAAAATATTTATTTAATTCGCCACTAAACCCTATGTTGTGGGTACTCATTAGAATCGTGTCATCGAGACGATTCTAATGAGTACCAACAACATAGGATTTAGAAGAGAAATAATGGATTTAGAATACTATCACTACCTCTTTAATCTGGAGCCCTGTTTAACAATTTATGAAAATTATAATAGTGAACTTTATAGGGAATGAGTTGCAGATTCAAGATCAGACTGCATTCTTTGTGAATTCTGATCTTGATCCTCATGGCCTCCTAAAATTCTTTAACCCGTTACCAAACGACAATATTTTAGACTGGTCCAAATTTAAAGCATTTGCAGACGACAAAATAAAAGTGACAGAAAATTAAAAATTTGTTTTGTGAAGGGTAGAAAACATTGTGGGAAAAGGAGAAAATGCTGGTAACCAGCATTTTCTCCTTTTCCCACAATGTTTTCTAAAAGCTTCTTTCTCAGGGACGTCAAAAGTAGGGATTGTGTGGTAATGGGTTAACTAAATGACACAAGCCAGTGATAGTCTTTCAGAATTTTCCCCTTTTCCCAGTATGTTTTCAGAAGTTTTCTCAGGGTTGTTAAAACTTGAGATTGCGTTGTAAACCATAATTCAAAAGAAATTATTTTTACTGCAATTATTTTTATGGTTGAAATCAAAGGAAACCATTATCATCAAGTTTGAAAAAAAATCAACCCTTTAACACATTACCAAACAACAAAATTTTAGGTTTGTCCCAATGTATTGAAAGGAATTGCAGATAACAAAACAAAAGTGACTGGAAATTTGAAATTTGTGTTGGGAAGGGTACAAAACATTGTGGGAAAAGGAGAAAATGCTGGTTACCAGCATTTTCTCCTTTTCCCACAATGTTTTCTATAGGCTTCTTTCTCAGGGGCGTCAAAAGTAGGGATTGTGTGGTAATGGGTTGACACATAATCACAACTTTCAATGACCACAAGGGAGATGACTTTTGAAAACATAGTGGAATAATGGCTGCTAACCAGCATTCTCCTTGTCCCACAATGTTTTCTTCTTTATGAAGGACAGATTCCAGCATTTGAGCCATTTTTGTCTTCTGCAAGTGCTTTGAATTTGGACCAGTCTGTTATTTTGTCGTTTGGTAAAGAATGAACCCCTTACCACACAATGCTCCTGGAATAGAAACCTTTTGAAAACATTGCGGAAAAAGAAGAAAATGCTGGTAACCATATATTATTCTCCTTTCCCATGATGTTTTCTACTCTATCAAAGAAAAATTACACCAGGTTGAGCCACACTGAAATTGTCGTCTGCAAATGCTTTCAATTTGGACCAGTCTATGATTTTGTCGTCTGGTAAAGAGTTAACCCATTACCACACAATCCCTTAAGTTTTGACGATCCCTGAGAAAGAAGTCTTTAGAAATCATTATGGGAAAAGGAGAAAATGCTGGTAACCAGCATTTTCTCCTTTTCCCACAATGTTTTCTACTCTTCACAAAACAAATTTCAAATTTTCAGTCACTTTTATTTTGTCATCTGCAAATGCTTTCAATTTGGACCAGTCTATAATTTTGTCATCTGGTAAAGAGTTAAACAATAAAGATACATATATCTTTAAACAAATAATGATTTTTCCTGGTGCTTTTTCCATTAAAATTTAAATGCTAAAATGTAAATTAAAAGGTTAATAATATACAGAAAACACCTGAATATTTACATTGTATATTGATATGCAAGGTTGATTGATAAATGAATACAAGCCAGTGCTCTGTGAAAAGGCGGTTTAATGCATCTGCAAACAGTATGGCACAGGCTGATCTAGATCAAAACTTTCTGCTATTGATCAGTCTTCTGTATGTTAAAGGACCAGACTACTTGATGATTCAGCTTGTTGTTGGACCAAATGTGTTCTATGGGTCCATAATTATATAAATATTTCTTGCTTGACATATTCTTGAGAAAGAGCATTTATTCTTTAAGATTGCTGGGGACAGTACAAGGATCTTTTACAGGAAGTGTAGATCAAGATCAGACAGCAAAGAAGATGCAGTCTGATCTTGGATTTACATTGTCTAATTAGGTGACATTTTTCTCAAAAGATAATAGATTTGAAATTATAAGTAACATTTGGACAATAATTGCTATTGGCTGGAAGGTTTCAACTTTCTACCAAAATCTGTGATTTGTCTATATTGAAAGCATTTCCAGATGAGAATTAGATGATGCTCAGATTGCTAGAATTAATCGTGAAATGCTAGAAAACCTGGTGGGAAAAGGAGAAAATGCTGGTCACCAGCATTTTCTCCTTTTCCCGCAATGTTTTCAAAAAGATTCTTCCTCTGGGGGTGGTTAAAATCCGATATTGTTTGGTAAATGGTTAATTTATTTTGCTGGTTAACAGTTACTCCCCTTTTGCCAGGTTACATTTTCTCCTTTTCCCACAATGTTTTCTACCCTATCATAGACAGAAATCATCTTTTTACCAAGAGTTGAATTGTCGTCTGCAAATGCTTGGTCTAGTTCAAAAAATTGTCATTTGGGAAAGGGTTAAAAGGGTCGTTCAAAGTCAGGATTGTGTAGTAAAGGATTGAAAGTATTAACTCATTACCACACAACAAAATTTTAGACAGGTCCAAATTGAAAGCATTTGCAGACGACAAAATAAAGGTGACTGAAAAATTAAAATTTGTTCTGGGAAGGGTAGAAAACACTTTGGGAAAAGGAGAAAATGCTGGTTACCAGCATTTTCTCCTTTTCCAACAGTGTTTTCAAAAGGCTTCTTTCTCAGGGGCGTCAATAGTAGGGATTGTGTGGTAATGGGTTAAATGAAGGACGATCGTCGTGTGGCTCAGTGGTCAAGTGAAGGACTTGTTACTTGGAGGCCCAGGGTTCGAGCTTCACCCAGGGCCCAGCCAGATGGCTCAGTGGTTAGCAATTATCTGACTCATGACCTTAAGGTCATGGGTTCGATACCCGGCTGTGGCGAACTTTTTTTCCGGTGATTTTTCGCCTCTCTGTCTCACCTCTGATGCAAGTGAGAAAAGTAGTCAGTGACTTTGGAAAGAAAGTTGTGTTAGTACTGGTGTGGGGAAGCCAGGAAACGCATGGCTGCATCACGGACCATCATGATATGATCTTAGCTGTTGAAATGGTGTTAAACTCCAATACAAACCAAACCAATTGAGCTTCACTGGAAGCACTAGGTTTTCTGTGTCATTGTCCTTGGGCAAGAAATTTCAGATCCCCAGCCTAGTACAGCTAAAACCCAGGGCATGCTTTAATATGTGAGCTGTCACTGTGATATGACTGAAATAATGTTGAGAGCGGTAAAACACCCTTCGTTCAATCAATCAGTTAACAACAAGTAGAGGAAAATAAAATGAAGTATCTTTAAACTGTCATAAAATTGCCCAATTTGAATGATAATTTAGAAATGAAGAAGAATAAAACAATTTTTGATTATTTAAATTGACAATTAATACCTGATAAATGTCTGAAGCTGCAGCACTAGTGTTCATGATCCCACATGGGCATGATGACATCTATTGTGCGATAATTGCTGATACATGTTACTGTAATGGTATCTAGCCAGAGTTGCGTGGGGCATTACAGTCACAGTAACATGACATTTACCTGGCTGATAAAAACATTGTTGGAAAAGAGAAAACAGGAATGACCAGCATTCTATTTGTCTCAAATAAACTTTGGGAGGCTACATATCGTGTAATGGAAATACCACTAAAAACCTGTTTTTTGTATACCTTTCTTTCATATCTATTTATGGTTTGCGTACTTTTGCTGTGCTAGGTTTGGTGAAAAAGCACTTTCGACATTTAACTCTATACCACATAATCCAAACTTTTTACGACCCTGAGAAGGAGGCCTTTGGAAAACATTGCTGAAAGAGGAGAAAATGCTGGTAACCAGCATTTTCTCCTTTTCCCACAACATTGTCTCCCTCATCCAAAACAAAAATCATCATTTCAGTTACATTTAATTTGTCGTCTGCAAATCCTTTCAATTTGGACTGGTCTTAAATTTTTGTTTTTGGTAAGGGCTTAATCCATGCTTATCAGCAATACATTATTACTTATATGATTGTATTCAATGTTGTCTGCTGTTTGTTGGTCAAACAATTCAAAGTTTTGACAACCCTGAGAGAGATTTAGGCCATTGAAAAAATGGTTGGTAAGAAAGAGAAAATGCCGGTAATCAAATGCTGGCATTTGACCTACATTTTGGTACTGATAAGAAATGTCATATGGATATATGGAAATTGTTGATTGGTCAAATTGTACACATGTTTATTCTCAGGGCCCTAGCCTATTTGCTGGCAAATTTACACCTATCTTTTTCAAATTTTTAATGTTATGGTTAACTCTTTACCAAACGACCAAATTTTACACTGGTCCAAATTGAAAGTATTTGAAGACTACAAAATAAAAGTGACTGAAAATTTGAAATTTGCTTTGTGAAGAGTAGAAAACATTGTGGGAAAAGGAGAAAATGCTGGTTACCAGCATTTTCTCCTTTTCCCACAATGTTTTCCAAAGGCTTCTTTCTCAGGGTCGTCAAAAGTAGGGATTGTGTGGTAAAGGGTTAACCCATTACCAAACGACAATATTTTAGGCTTGTCCAAATTGAAAGCATTTGCAGACGACAAAATAAAAGTGACTGAAAATTTGAAATTTGTTTTGTGATGGGTTGAAAACATTGTGGGAAAAGAGGAAAATGCTAGTTACCCGCATTTTCTCCTTTTCCCACAATGTTTTCTAAGGGCTTCTTTCTCAGGGGCGTCAAAAGTAGGGATTGGGTGGTAATGGGTTAAATCACATATGGCAAGTCCGTGTAGCTCAGTTGTTAGGGTGTATGACTCGAGAACAGGATTGATAATAGTCATTGTGGCAGGACTCATTCTTCTCCCAATGCATTATCTCCCGGTAGATGGCATTCTATAAATACTCATCTATCTGATATGGGCATCCTGGGTGATACATAAAAGCTATTTTCAACATTGCTACTTTATAGAGCATAATATTACAGTCAGCCCGCTTTCGGGGCTAGTATTGATGCGTCATATAAGACAGTAGAATCTTCGAAGAATATGACATGTGTAGACAACGCTCCCAACGTGACTATTGTCTTGAAAATGGGTTTGTGGGATAGCTGCCATTTGTCTTTGAATTGAGTACTGGTAAAAGCCACTCCTGGAAGTATGGATAGATGCATTGGCCACAATGTAACTGAAATAATGTTGAAAACGGCTTTAAACACGACAGAATCAATCAGTCATCAATCACATAGCATGCTGTCAGAGCCTTATATTGACTCAAGCCCCAGTGGTCCTGGTTTTCTTCATTTCCTTTTCTGGCCGAAACCCCTTTACTTATGACAAGACTGTATGTATAGCTTATCTCTAAATCGTGGTGCTTCAAAAATAAAAGCTGTGTTTAATTTATATATTTGACTAACTCTACTGATAAATATCAATTTCTGGAGCATCGACTACTTTTCATTTAGTCTTTGCTTATTTGTTATCATATACGTCTTATTCGGCTTAAAGATTTAAACAAAGGGACAAAGTTTCAGACTTTTCCAAATTAAAAGTATTGACATACAATGTACATCAATATTTATGTTGCTAGAATTATGAGAAATGTCTGTGTAAGTATAAAAAATTCTGTGGGAAAAGGAGAATATGCTGGTTGCCAGCATTTTCTCCTTTTCCCACAGTGATTTCAAAAGCTTTCATTCCAAGGTTCGTTAAAATTTGGGATCATGCAAAGGGTTAGAGCTGTAAATATGGGGAATGGGTTTTATTATACACATAATTTTTTCTACCTAATTATACTGGATGAAAATGCAAGTGTAGGCCATGATTGACAAACAAAATTGTTAGATTTCTCATCCTTTCTCACAATTTTTCAGCCAGTGGTGTTAATTATCTTGAATTATGTTAAAACAGCAACATGTTGGAATATGCCCAGCACATAGCACTTTTCCAGCAGGTAAATATTTGTTTTTACTTTCTGCAGTTTTGAACTCTTTTTTTTGTCTTATATTGTCAGCATGGCTATCTGAGCAATTACTTTTTTAGGGGCAATAAATGGACATTGGAGTATAAACAATCTGCAGTCTGATCCCAACTCTATTATTTTCTCGTAATATTTTGATATCTTTCATTATTTGAACACTAATGAAAAATTGTGATGTTCATATTTGATATTTATTTGAAATGCAATGCAGGAAAAAAAGAATTACCTTATTTATTTAGCCGTTCCAAGCTATTTTAAACTAGCCTTTGACTGACGAAATCATAAATTTGTATAATTTGATTTTAAGAAATATTTTAAGTATGAGATCATGCATATTTGGGAAAAAATGAAACATACCAGAAAATTTTGCCATCATAGGAATTTTTTACTTGTGGTCTTAAGATTATTATAATATACAGCCATTTCTATGTATTTATCAAAATTAGTATAAAAAATATATCTAAACATAGTAAAGTGATTTTTTTCCCAACCACACTAAGGAAGAAAGGTTTTGAAAAGTTTGTGGAAAAAGAAGAAAATGCACTTAATGCAGGTAAAAAGAATTTTTTTTTTCTTTTTCCACATTTCTTTCTGATCTTCATATACAAATCTCCGCATCTGAGTCATATTATTTAATTTGTTATCTGCAAATGCTTTCATTTTGGACAAGTCCATAACTTTGTCAATTTGTTAGGGGTTTTAACATGTTACTTACAAGGTAAGAAATTTTTACAGAAAAATAAGAGAAAAGGGAAATATCCATGGTGTTTTTTTCTGTCCGGGCCATATGTCTGTATATGTTAACATTTTAGTTGAATGGCTATCCTTGCAGATGATTATGACATGTAAATAATTAATGTTTTGAAAATTAAAAAAAAAAAACTGAAACTGATTTTCAGTTGCTTTAACTCTTTACCAAACGGCAAAATTTTGGACAAGCCCAAATTGAAAGCATTTGCAGACGACAAATGTGAATTAAATATTGAAATTTGATTTGGAAAGGGTAAAAACAATGTGGGAAAAGGAGAAAATGCTGGTCACCAGCATTTTCTTCTTTTCCCACAAGGTTTTCAAAGGCTTTCTTTCTCAGGGTCGTTAAAAGTCAGGATTGTGTGGTAAAGAGTTAAGGGTTTTAGTTTTTATCGCTATATGATAGAGTGTAAAACATTTTTGTCTAAAACATTTTTGTCTATCTAAATTAAGTTTTTAAAAAAAATTGTTAATCAGTGATTAGCATAAACATCGTAATCACTTCATCTCAAAAAAGAAAAACTTTTTTGATTGGACAAATATGACTTTGTAGTTGTGTTACAGCATTTACATTACAAGACACAATTTTCATGTGTTGCTCCAAGTGAAAAAAAATTCAATTTTTACCTAGCCTTTATTGTTCAGTACAACTTGTTATACCTCTTGCATCTTTAGGAAACATAGAAAAAGGAGCAAATGCTTGAAACATGTGAGTTTTCAACCATAATTTTATGTACGAAACCATACTTTTCTATACAAAGCATTCTTGAATTTGGAAAAAATTACAGAAGCAATTTGTTTCTGCATGGAAATACATTGTGGGGTTTTTTTTACGGTTTGAAAGAGCAGTATTACCATTCACCTACCCATATTACATGAATATACAGTCATGTAATATGTGTATGTGTACATAGAAGATATTCGATTCTCCAAAGAGAAGCAAAGTATGAAAAATTAGATAATCTACTAATGAAAGTCTCAGTTTTTGGAAATGAGCATTAGAAATTTTTGAATCGTTATAGTAGTATCATTTTGATGTATACTCAACAAAACTAAATCTGAACTGCAGCTGTAATTCCTTGAAGATCTTTTTTTCCATGTATCCTAGCTCTCCAGAAAAAAAAAACCAGTTAATTTTGTTTCATTTTCAGCAGAATACTAGTAAATTGACCAGTGTTAAATCTACCTGAGCCAAAGATTGAAATGACTTTTTGAAAAGAATTTATTTAGCCTTCGTTTACTCAACACTGAAATTTGAAAAAAAAATACATTTTTGAAAATTTCATGCTAATTCTCATGGGTTTATACTCTTTTTGAACGAAAAAAAAAAAAGATAATGTTTTTCGGTATTGCTCACAAAAGAATAGTAATTATTGCATTATCTTTTTAATGTGGTTTTGATGAGAGAAAACTAGAATTACATTTACAACTACCAGTACATGTATTTTCCCTCTTTTTAAAAGGGTATGCCTTCTGTTGGCAAAATCAAGAATCTTATTAACTCTTTACCACACAAGAAAAATTTAGACTGGTCCAAATTGAAAGCATTTGCAGACGACAAAATAAAAGTGACTGAAAATTTGAAATTTGTCTTGTGAAGGGTAGAAAACATTGTGGGAAAAGGAGAAAATGCTGGTTACCAGTATTTTCACTTTTCCCACAATGTTTTCTAAAGGTTTCTTTCTCAGGGGCGTCAAAGGAGGGATTGTGTGATAATGGGTTCATACAATATCATGTCTTTCTCCTAGGACATGTTACAGCATTATCTCCTGCTAGATGGCATTTTATAAATACTCATCTAATTTGGGCATCCTGGGTACAGAGCCGAACCACTTTCCTACGCGACAACCGTTACTTTGAATTTCAAACTAAAATAAACGTTTACTCAGTAAAACACTACCTCGTGCAATTCTCTCAGCTATGATCAGCAGGTTAGAGAAACCTGGAGCTAAAGCAGGTCTCATTTCTCCTCAAACGTATTGATAATAGCTATTTTCTACATTGCTACTTTATAGAGCGTAATATTACAGTCAGCCCGCTTTCGGGGCTAGTGATGCATGATATAGAACAGTCGAATCTTCGAAGAATATGACATACGCAGACAACGCATGTTACAGTGTATTCTTATTTATCTGTTTATTACTTCATTTGCAGGAGGACTGAATTAAGTGGCAGGGTTTAACTTTTTACCAAATGAAAAAATTTTAAACTCGTCCAAATTGAAAGCATTTGCAGACGACAAATTAAACGTAACTCAAAAATTGAAATTTAGTTCAGGAAGGCTAGAAAACATTTTGGGACAAGGAGAAAATGCTGGTAACAAGCATTTTCTTCCTTTTCCCACAATACTTTCTACCCTATCAAAGTGAAAATCATCATATTAACAAGGTTTAATTCATTATCTCCCACTAGATGGCATTCTATAAATACTCATCTATTTAATTTGGGCATAATGGGTATAGAACCGAACCACTCTCCTACGCGACAACCGTTACTTTGAATTTCAAACTAAAATAAAAGTTTACTCAAAACGCTGCCTGGTGCAATTCACTCACTTATGATCAGCAGTTTAGAGAAATCTGGAGCTAAAGCAGGTCTCATTTCTCCTCAAACGTATTGATAAAAGCTATTTTCTACATTACTACTTTATAGAGCGTAATATTACAGTCAGCCCGCTTTCGGGACTAGTGATGTGTCATATAAGACAGTCGAATCTTCGAAGAATATGACATGCGCAGACAACGGGTTTAATTTGTTGTCTGCAGATGCCTTGAATTTTATCCAGTCCCGAAATTTGTTGTTTGGTGAAGAGTTAATATGTCGTATGCAAAGTGCTTTCATTTTGGACAAGTCCACACCAAATGGTTTAACCCATTACCACACAATCTCTACTTTTGACGCCCCTGAGAAAGAAGCTTTTAGAAAACATTGTGGGAAAAGGAGAAAATGCTGGTAACCAGCATTTTCTCCTTTTCCCACAATGTTTTCTACTCTTCACAAAACAAATTTCAAATTTTCAGTCACTTTTATCTTGTCGTCTGTAAATGCTTTCAATTTGGACCAGTCTAAAATATTGTCGTTTGGTAATGGGTTAACTATACAGGTAAGAGGTATAGTAACTTTTCGAATTTAGAGAACTCTTCATTGTATGACTTAGGATTAATATTCCTAACCGGTAAAGTGAAGAATAAACCCAAAGGACATTTTCATTCTAAGTCCAGATAACACCAATTTATTGGGTGCCTTTTGTGTTTATTGTTCAACAAAGTGGACAGACTAGATCAAAGATCAGACTGCACGTTTTGTGCAGTCTGATCTTGATGTACACTGACCAATTAGAAGCAACTTTAGTTGTGACAGAAGCTTTAACCCTTTCCCAAACAAGCCCTGGCTTTTACGTGTCTGCAGTAAAAGTCTTTTGAAAACACTGTGGGAAAAGGAGAAATTGCTCATAACGAGCAATTTCTCCTTTTCCCACAATGTTTTCTACCATTTCTGAGAACTTTCTGGCATTTCCTCCAAATCTAAAATTGTCGTCTGCAAACTCTTTTGGTTTGGAAGAGTCCAAAATAGGGTTAAGGCCTTTACTCATTACCACACGTGAAAATTTTAGACTGGTCCAAATTGAAAGCATTTGCAGACGACAAAATAAAAGTGACTGAAAATTTGAAACTTGTTTTGTGAGGGGTGGAAAATATTGTGGGAAAAGGAGAAAATGCTGGTTACCAGCATTTTCTCCTTTTCCCACAATGTTTTCAAAAGGCTTCCTTCTCAGGGTCGTCAAAAGTAGGGATTGTGTGGTAATGGGTTAACCCTTTCCCAAACGACTAACTTTTGGACTAGACCAAATTGAAAGCATTTGCAGATGAAAATTCAACTCTTGCTGAAAAGATAATTTCTGTTTATGATAGGGTAGAAAACATTGTGGGAAAAGGAGAAAATGCTGGTTTCCAGCATTTTCTCCTTTTCCCACAATGTTTTCAAAAGGCTATTATTCAAGACCCGTAAAAACTAGGGATTGTTTGGGAAAGGGTTAAAAGAATGCTTGGTGTATTCAGAGCTCAAGATAAGAGGGAGGGTTGGTAACTCTAAATCAAATTTTTCTGTTTTGAAACCCTATGTTGTGGGTACCCATACTCATTAGAATCGCCTCGATGAGAGGATTCTATCGAGTACCCACAACATAGGGTTTAGTGGAGAATATTTTTCTATTTTGAAATCGAAACCACTCCCTCTATATGGAGCTCCAGTGTATAATTACAGACCTTGGTCATTATTTTGCAAAGTTCAAAATCCTCTGTACAGAAATGGGTTAACCCGTTACCACACAATCCCTACTTTTGAAGCCCCTAAGAAAGAAGCCCTTTGAAAACACTATGGGAAAAGGAGAAAATGCAGGTAACCAGCATTTTGTCCTTTTTCCCACAGTGTTTTCTACCCTCTCCAGAATAAATTTCTATTTTTTAGTCACCTTTATTTTGTTCTAGAGCTGCAAATGCTTTCAATTTGGACCAGTCTAAAATTTTGTCGTTTGGTAAAGAGTTAGATAAAGGGTTTAGAGTCAGTTAGTATCTAAATTGGCATTAAACGCCCATAATTGGTAACCAAGGATATTTGAACTGTTACATTATTGTGTATTTAATCTAATTAGTCTATTTTATCAATGGCCACTAACAAGGTTTTGAGGGTTTTATCAAATATTTTGATTCGGGCCTCTTGACTTTTGACCCTGGGGATTTTACCCCCAATTACTGTAGACCAGTTTTTACGATTTCTTAAGTTCTAGAAATTTTTGACACGGCATTTTTTTTTCTTCTTCAGCCTTTCACACTCTACCACTGAATTCGCAGGTTTATCCCATTCCTACACAATTCCTACTTTTGACGACCCTGAGAAAGAAGCCTTTAGAGAACATTGTGGGAAAAGGAGAAAATGCTGGTGACCAGCATTTTCTCCTTTTCCCACAGTGTTTTATTTTTCTAGTAACGTTTATTTTGTCGTCTGCAAGCTGGGCTTTCATTTTGGACCAGTTTTGTCATTTGGTAAAATTAGTTAACAACCCTCGGAAAGACGCCTTGGATGAAAAGGAGAAAGTGTTGGTTAACCCATTACCACACAATCCCTACTTTTGGCGCCCCTAAGAAAGAAGCCTTTAAAAAACATAGAGGGAAAAGGAGAAAATGCTGGTAACCAGCATTTTCTCCGTTTCCCACAATGTTTTCTACCCTGCTGAAAACAAATTTCATTTCTCTAATAATGTTTTATTTTGTCGTCTGCAAGTGCTTTCACTTTGGACCAGTTTTGTCCTTTGGTACAGTTGGTAACATAATAATAGCAACCCTCAGAAAGATGCCTTTTAAAAGTATTGGATGAAAGGAGGAAGTGTTGGTTAAACCAGCGTTTTCTCCTTTTCCAACAATATTTCCTACCTTAAAAGATGGAAATCATCATTTGAATTACAAATATCATCTGCAAAATTAATGCTTTCAATTTGGTAGAGTCCAAAATTCTATCATTTAATAAAGACTTAACTCTTAACCAAACAAAATTTTGGTCCAGTCCAAATTCAAAGCACTAGCATACAACAAAATACACATGAATCAAAAAATGAAATTTGATTTGGAAAGGGTAGAAAACATTGTGGGAAAAGGAGAAAATGCTGGTTACATTTTCTCCTTTTCCCACAATGTTTGTAGAGGCTTTCATTCTCAGGGTCGTTAAAAGTCAGGATTGTGTGGTAAAGAGTTAAGCCTTTACCAAACAACAAAATTATAGACTGGTCCAAATTGAAAGCATTTGCAGACAAGAAAAAAAATGTAACTGAAAAGTTATGAAATACGGTTTGGGAAGGGTAGAACCTGTTTTGGGAAAAGGAGAAAATGCTGGTTACCAGCATTGTCTCGTTTTCTGATATATTTTCATACTGGGCTTCTTTCTTAGAGTCGTTAAAACAAGGGCGGATCCAGAGTGGGGGGTCCAGACCCCCCCCCCCCCCTGGAATTTTGGCAAAAATGTGGTTATCGGATTTGTGAAATGGCACTGGTTTGATATTGCACAGCATTTATGTAAAATAAGTCATAAAATGTTTAAAAAAAGGTACTAAATGTGGAGACCTCCTCATGGTTAGAACTGGAAACGTTGACTTTTCTTGTAAACGGCTTACATCCACTGAAATCCGGAAATCAAAGTACCATATAATAAGCAAGTGCGTTTTCGGTGGGCTCCCCCCCCCCGAGAAAGATATCTGGATCCGCGCTTGTTAAAAGGTGGGATTGTGTGATAAAGGGTTAACCCGTTTTCTGGAGGACAAAGTCTTAGACTAATTCATATTCAAAGCATTTTGCAGATGACAAATTAGAATCAAACTTTTCAAGACATGTCTGTGAAACAGAAGAAAATCATTGTGGGAAAAGGAGAAAATGCTGATAACCAGCATTTTCTCCATTTCCCACAATTCTTTCTCCCTAATACCAGAGACATGTACATTGATTCTAGCCACTTTCGACGCGTCATAAGTAAACCCTTCAACTCAGATGGATCTTTAATAAAGACATTGTAAAGCGCTGATGCATGAACATAATGTTAACTCTTTCCCTGTACATAAGAACAAAATTTTGGACTAGTCTAAATTGAAAGCATTTGCAGACACATAATAAATATGAATCAAAAATTGAAATTTGATTTGGAAAAGGTGGAAAACATTGTGGGAAAAGGAGAAAATGCTGGTTACCAGCATTTTCTCCTTTTCCCACAATATTGTCAAAGGCTTTCTTTCTCTGGGTTTATCAAAAGTTGGGATTGTTTGGGAAAGGGTTGAATTAATTATTGCAGTAGGAGAAATTGCTTGTCATGAGAAATTCCTTCTTTTCCCACAAAGTTTTCAGAAGCGGCAATGTGCAAGCCACGGAAAGGTACCGTCTTTATGAGATGATATGTTTATGATGACGAAATAATTACATGATCATCTTTCTGGTGTTGACACACCGGATTTCAGAAAATCGTCTACAGGAAATTAGCTATTGTAACCACAGATAGAAAGCCAATAAACCTGTTGCCGTAGAAACCTTTATGTGGGACCGTTATCTCGTTGCTATGGCAACCATTATTGCAAAAAGTTTTTGACATCAATATTTGAATAAATGATTAAAGGTCCCAGGTATGGAGGCCAGTTTTCATAATTGAGGGGAAATTGATTTCTGCGGCAGATTCGATTAAAGATCTGAAAACAACTGTAACTTAAACCTGTTCCAGAAAAAAATGAGATTCAACCAAACTCAGGGAAACTGTGTTTTACACATTTAACCTCATGAATCCTTTTAACACACAATCCAGAGTTTTAGATCAACCTGGATTAAATAGACTCTATTAATGTGGGAAAAGAAGAAACTGCTGGTAATCAGCAATTTCTCCTTTTACCACAATGTATACCACTCTTTCGAGCACGAAATCCCTCTTTTGAGCCCCGTGTAAATTGTCTTCTGCAAGTTCTTTCATTTGGACAGGCATAAAATTTTTTCATTTGGTAAAGAGTAAAATCTGTACCAGCATTTTCCCGTTTTCCACTATATTTCTTCCCCATAAAGATGAAGGACAAATTTCAGCGTTTGAGTCACCTTTGGTTGTCGTCTGCAATAAATTTGCTTTGATTTCCAACAATTCCTTTAATCCTTTACCACACGGCAAAAATTCAGACTTGTCCAAACCAAAAGCATATGTGGAGGACAAATTAAATATGACCAAAATTGTTGAAATTGTCTTTGATAGGCAAGAAAACAATGTGAGAAAAGGAGAAAATGCTGGTTACCAGCATTATCTCCTTTTCCCACAATGTTTTCAAATGGCTTCTTTCTCATGGGTGTTAAAATTCGGGATTGTGTGGTATTTAGAGTTAACCTTTCACAACAAAATCCTTCATTTTAATGACCATGAAGAAAAAGATTTTTGAAAACATTGTAGTAAAAAGCTCACCTTTTGAACAACATGTTAGTTATTTTTTTCTTTCATTTCTGACTTTTCCAAAATCCACATGTTTGGTAAAGACTGAATAGTATTAGTAAAATTTAAGTGAACATAACGAGAATTAAATGGAACATGAATTCAACAAAATTTTAAATGCAGACACGATAAATTGCAATTCTTTTAGACAGCTGAAATAATGAGAAATTAGTAAAACAAGCAGATTTCAGGAAATACATATATCGTATACATAAAATGACATAAAATTTATTCTGATCAATCATTATGAATATTGTAATACGAGACAGAATACATTGTAATTTTTGAGCCACCGGAAACAACTTATAACTGTTGGTTTGATACCATTGTCATGGTATTTTACGAGACAATACATCAAAATAGTTTCTTATAAAAAAGCGACATAAATCTGTCAATTTGAGTCTGAAATTGAGTGATAAACTGTTTGCCATTCCGTTTTAAATGTTTTTCATGATAAATTTATTCTTTTAAATCAGTCATTTTAATGTTTTAATGCAAGTACAAATTTTAAAAAGACGCAGAAAGTACAAACACTGAAAATAAGCAATCAGATAATTTGTTAACATTACTTCAATAGATTATTGTTCATCAGGGTCCGTATTCACCAACCATTCTTAAGAACATTCTTATTCTTATTCTTCAGAATTTTGTCATTTATAATGACAGTAAAAGAACTTCTGATTGGCTAAACCAAATGGTGTAGCCAATCAGAAGTTCTGTTACTTTCACAGTCAGGAAATCTTGAAGAATAAGACCAAGAACGTTCTTAAGAATGGTTGGTGAATACGGACCCAGTTCAGTCACGGTCAAAATTATAGAATTGTCTCAACTGGAAACATTGGCTTTTGGCATTGTATATGTGTTTCAAATGTGAGGATTTGGTTTTTAACACTTTACCAAAAAAATCCAAGTTTTGAGGACCTTTGAGCGATATTTAGGCTTTTAATCCATTACCACACAATCCCTACTTTTGACGCCCCTGAGAAGGAAGCCTTTTGAAAACACTGTGGGAAAAGGAGAAAATGCTGGTAACCAGCATTTTCTCCTTTTCCCACAGTGTTTTCTACCCTTCCCACAACAAATTTCAATTTTTCAGTCACCTTTATTTTGTTGTGGCAGCAAATGCTTTCAGTTTGGACCAGTCTAAAACTTTCTCATGTGGTAAAGTGTTAAGACCATTATGGGAAAAGAAAAAAATGCTGGTAATGCAGCATTTCCTCCTTTTCTCATAATTTTTCGTACATTTTGATAAACAAATCATTCAATTTAAATCCTATTTAATTTGACATCTGCAGATTTTTTCAGGTAATGTTCAAGTCTAAAATTCTGACACTTGGTATTTAAGAATTAACTCTATACCAAACGACAAAATTTTAGACTTGTCCAAATTGAAAGCACTTGCAGACGCCAAAACAAAAGTGGCCCAAAAATTGAAATTTATTTTAGGAAAGGGTAGAAAACATTGTGGGAAAAGGAGAAAATGCTGGTTACCAGCATTTTCTCCTTTTTCCACAATGTTTTCAAAAACTTTCTTTCTCAGGGTCGTTTAAAATCGGAATTGTGTGGTAATGGGTTAAAGGTTAGAAAAATTATATGAATTGGAGAACAATTGTTTGCCAGTTTTTCCTCCTTTCTCAGTAGTATTTTCTTCTGTTGGACGATTGTAATGATATGATTTGGAATGGCAATCTGGACAAAGAGGGGTTAACCCATTACCACACAATCCCTACTTTTGACGCCCCTGAGAAAGAAGCATTTTGAAAACTCTGTAGGAAAAGGAGAAAATGCTGGTAACCAGCATTTTCTCCTTTTCCCACAGTGTTTTCTACCCTTCCCAGATCAAATTTCAATTTTTCAGTCACCTTTATTTTGTTGTCTGCAAATGCTTTCAATTTGAACCAGTCTAAAATCGAAATCGAAAGCATTAATTTTGCAGACGAACGACAATGTCTAACCACGATGTCAACGAATAAAACTGACTGAAAATTTGAAATTTGTTTTGTGAAGGGTAGAAAACCTTGTAGGAAAAAGAGAAAATGCTGGTTACCAGCATTTTCCCACAATGCTTTCTAAAGGCTTCTTTCTCAGGGTCGTCAAAAGTAGGAATTATGTGGTAAAGGTTTAATATATCTCTGTGATGTGCAAAGTACCATTAAGTTATCACAATTATGGAATCATATAATCCATTTAGTCTGACAAATTGACTTGATACAGTGGTAGAATGGTATTTTGACTCGTAAAAAATTTAGATATTACACACATTTAGATATGACACAAAGTTTCAACCCATGTCACTGCTGCCTGCGCAGATTGCGTAGGCTGATGCACATGAGTCGATACTTTTTGCAGATTCATTAAGCCGCCTTTTAAAAGAGCACAACTCGAATAATTTTGATCAAAGGTTAATTTTGTCAATTTAATGGTTGTCAAGTCATGTCGCCTGCAACTTCAAATACATCAACGATAATAAAAGTCTTCATGCAGATGGAAATCCAGGCTCGTATTCACCAACTATTCTGAAGAACATTCTTACTCTTATTCTCCAGAATTTCATCAATTTGAAAGTAACAGAACCTCTGATTGGCTAAACCAAATGGTTTAGCCAATCAGAAGTTCTGTTACTTTCACAGCCAGAAATGGAAGTGTGAAAGTAACAGAACCTCTGATTGGCTAAACCAAATGGTTTAGCCACTCAGAAGTTCTGTTACTTTCACAGCCAGAAATGGAAGTGTTTGCATCTGGGTCCGTATTCACCATCCGAACAAACTGAATTTGTTTGAAATAGTGGGATGTTGTTGTGAGCAGTAGAAAAATGAAGAAAATGTTGCTTATATTTTTTCTCATCTTGCAGGTTCGTTTTCCAAAGCCATCCTCTAAATATGGGTCAGAGAGTGTTCTTGGGCAAGACACTTCAGATCCCTAGCCTTTTACTGGTGAAACCCAGGAAATACATGAATATGTGTGATTTCACTGTGATATGACCGAAAGAATGTTAAGAAAAAACTTACAACGCCATTCAATCAATCAATCTGTTGGGGGTGGGGGTGGGGGTGCAGATGGGGTGGTGATTGGGGGAGGGGCTTGGTTTGATTGGATGCAACCCTACAGAAATGGTTTGTTAACCCTTTACCACACAATGACGACTTTTAATACCCCTGAGGAAAAAGCCTTTTAACCCATTACCACACAATCCCTACTTTTGACGCCCCTGAGAAAGAAGCCTTTAGAAAACATTGTGGGAAAAGGAGAAAATGCTGGTAACCAGCATTTTCTCCTTTTCCCATAATGTTTTCAATCCTTCAAAAAACAAATTTCGAATTTTCAGTCAGTTTTATTTTGTCTTCTGCAAATGCTTTCAATTTGAACAAGTCTATAATATTGTCATTTGGTAATGAGTTAAAAACATTGTGGGAAAAGGATTGATTGACTGGGAGTGGGGGTGGGGGGAGAAGAATTTGAAAACCTTTCAGTATTTTCTCCTTTTCCTTTGTACAAACCTACCTTTTCAGTGACAAATATTATTGACTGAACCAAATTAAATTTGTTGTCCGCAAAAATTGTAGATCTAGATAAACTTAAATTTTGGTCCTTATGTATAGAGTTAACAGTATTAATTATTCGGAGTTGTTAATTTATGGCAATTATTGTCTTTTTTTAAAACATAGTGATTACAAACCTATTGTTTTAAATCTCATTTAAAACTGTATATATCTGGCTTAGTATTGGACTTTTGAGATATTTCATTACACCCAAATTTCTGTTGAGTGATCAGATATAATTATACCCATTTCTGCAGAGAGGTTATGTTTTGGCCAGCAATGCATGCTCGATAAATACTAGCTTACATATTTTTATGAATGAAGTGGTTGAGAAAAACAGAATGAGAATATTTTGTGTTTGAAAATGAAATTTTTCAGAATATTACATGTTTATATATTTAAGCTCCTGTCCGGCACATTCCAAAATTGAACTATTTACCCCTTAACCTTTTCCCAAACAACAAATTTTAGACCAGTCCATATTGAAAGTACTTGCAGACAACAAAATAAGTATTGCTCAAAAATTGAAATTTGTGTTGCCCAGAAGGGTAGCAAACATTGTGGAAAAGGAGAAATTTATGCTGATTACCAGCATTTTCTCCTGTTCCTACTATGTTCTCAAAAGGCTTCTTTAACTCATTACCAAACAACAATATTTTAGACTGGTTCCAATTGAAAGCATTAGCAGACGACAAAATAACAGTGAGTGAGAATTTGAAATTTGTTATGTGAAGGGTAGAAAACATTGTGGGAAAAGGAGAAAATGCTGGTTACCAGCATTTTCTCCTTTTCCCACAGTGTTTTCTAAAAGCTTCCTTCTCAGGGTCGTCTAAAGTAGGTATTGTATAGTAATGGGTTAAATGGGTTTATTCCCATTTCATCTAATTCCCATTTTGACTCTACTGTATTTCATTGTATTTATGAGTAGTAAAGAGTAATAACACAACTTTTGAGAACCCTAATAGATACAGCTCTTGAAAACAATGTGAGAAAAGGAGAATGTACTTGTTATCATCATTTCATGTCAGGTAATTATTTTAAAAGCCTTGATCTTCAGTTTCCTTAATCCTTTACCAAACAATCCCTAGTTTTACGACCCTGAGATAGAAGCCTTTTGAAAACATTGTGGGAAAAGGAGAAAATGCTGGTAACCAGCATTTTCTCCTTTTCCCACAATGCTTTCTACCATACTGGAAATAAATTTCAATTTTTGAGTTATGTTTATTTTGTCATCTGCAATTGCTTTCAAATTGGACCAGTCCGAAAATTTGTTTGGTAATTTTTAGACTTAAAACAGTCCAAAAATTTGTCGTTAGGTAAAGATTTAAAGGTGGGTATTTAGAATTTTCACACCACACCAAATTGAAAAATATATATGTCACTGAAATTTATATGAAGAAACAATACAAATCATCAGTGATTAAGATTCATAAAATTACGAAAAAAAATTTTTTTGGTGGTATTCCCTTAAAAGGCTACGTAGCCTTTTAAGCTATTTTTAGATTTCCCGCCAAAATAAAAAAAAGCATTATGGGAATGTTAAATGACTTGCACATGACTAATGCCTATTAAATTCCATAACATAACAAACATGTAATTATTTTCTATAATGTCGAGAACTTCGGATGCTATGTTTGAAGCTTCGTCTGTATATTTCTGGTATGTAAATGAGCAAGTTACTCATGTAAAAATAGACCGTGTTTCCCTTCAGTGTTGACCTGGGTTGTAGTAAATCTCTAATTTATGTAGTTGTTGGGTAGTTTTCGACTACTGGGATATAATGAATGAAAATTATAAGGCTTTGAGAGTATATGGATGAATTTTTTGTATTTTTGTAAAATTTTCATTCCAAAATCTGAAGGGCCACCTTTAAAACAGTCCAAAAGCTTGTCGTTTGGTAAAGATTTAATACAGATTTTGAAAGAAGATTACGGCATATAGTAAATCTCTGTATTGATTATGTATACTTTAGGTTCATTTTATAGAAAATATAATACTTAATATCAATTTATGGATTTTATCTGAAAACACAGAATGGTATAAATTTTGAAATCTTAAATGTTATCATTGATTGTTATATTGTAAATCATGGCAGGAAGAGAGGTTTTGGAGGGTTTTTAGCCTTTTACCTCCCATTGTCAACGAATAGTTCAGCTCCACGATATTTTTGCCTTGTGATAGTCCACTGGGCACTGACATCACAACTTGGCCAATTCTGTACCTACATCTAACCTCGTCTGTATCAAGATTTCCATTTTGAAATGAAAATCATGTGATTCTATATATAATGCGCCTCTGACAGTTGTTGGCCTACCCGGGTGGCTCAGTGGTGAGCGTGTCGGACTCATGACCTGGTGGTTGTGGGTTCGATACCTGGTTGAAGCGAACTTTCTTTCCGGCGTATTTTCGCCTCTCACTTCTGCTGAAGCATATGAGAAAAGTAGTCAGTGGCTTTGGAAAGAAAGTTGTATAAGTGCCTGTGAGAGAAAGCCAGGAAACACATGTGCGTCACCGACCGCCATAATATGACCTTAGCTGTTAAAGTGGCGTTAAACCCCAATACAACCAACCAACCTGAGCAATTTGTTGAGCAATGAGATAAACAACCTCTATAAGTTACATCTGTCTATTTTTTGGTGAAAACTTCAATTGGGAATGATATTTTGATAGGTAAATGAGACAGTTTCTTTTGTAAGAGGAGCCTTACAATTTTCAGAACGGTAAACCGGTGTACATCTGGGCGATGAGTGTATTGATCTGATGCATATAAATCCACCAGTTATAGCCGAGGGATATGATGGCTCCCATCACCCGAGGTATGCCGAATGAGTCGAGTGTGCGAAACATCTAGTCTGACAGCCTTTTTATAAGCCTGAAGGGTCGTATTATGTTATAGCCCGGGTTGAGTGTTTGTCCGTCTGTCAGCAATTTTTTGTGCCTGCATTTACTCGTCCTACTGTTTCCATGGGAATAAGTTCAAACTTACCACTTACAATGAATCTGTATTATGTGTAGTTGTGCGTGTGGCTCTTAAATGTAGCTCAGTCCGTAGCATGCAGGACTTGAGAATAGGGGGTCATGTGTTCAAACCCTTGCCTGGCCAGTTTTTTTCCAAGGATTGTTGATAGGATTGTTGATAGTCATTTAATTCTTTACCATACGACAAAATGTTAGACTGGTTCAAATTGAAAGCATTTGCAGACGACAAATTAAAGGTAACTGAACAATTGAAATTTGTTCTGGGAACGGTAGAAAACACTGTGGAAAAGGAGAAAATGCTGGTAAACAGCATTTTCTCCTTTTCCTACAGTGTTTTCAAAAGGCTAAACTTTCTTAGGGGCATCAAAAGTAGGGATTGTGTGGTAATGGGTTAACTGGATTCGGCTTGGGGCGACATGATTCACCACAGCAGTGAACAAGTTTCCAAGTAAGCGGTGAGAGAGGAATGAATCCTGTTGAAAGCACTGTAGATCAACAATCCTTGGAAAGAAACTGGTGGAGCCAAGGATTGTTGATAGTCATTTCGACAGGATTCATTCGTCCTTCACCGCTAACCATTGCTACAACAATGATTGTGTGGGAAAGCAGCCAGTTGCTTGGAAAGAAGATTGTGCAGTCTGTACTGATAAAAGAGACTCCAGGAAAGCATGGATCGGTACTCATTAGAATTGTCTTGATGAGACGATTCTAATGAGTACCCACAACATAGGGTTTAGTGGAGGATTATTTATATTTTCACTTTTGAAATCAAAATCACTCCCTCTATCTGGAGCTCTGTCATTGTAAAAGAAGCATTTTGAAAACATTTTCTCCTTTTCCCACAATGTTTCCCACCCATAAAAAACTTCAATTTTTGGGTCACATTAATTTTGTCATCTGCAAATGCTTTTAATTTTGGACCATTCTAAAATTTTGTTGTTTGATAAGTTAAAGTTATATAGTTATATGTTTTCTAATTATAGTTAGATCTATTGCTTATAATGCCCTATTAAAAATTCATTTTCTATGGATACCTGTCCGAATTTGCTTGCTCTCACAAATTGATTACCAATACCCAGTACTCAACTACATTTACCCTGCGTCAAACAAACCTGAGGGCCCATATTCACCAACCATTCAAAATGATTCTTTAGAATATTCTTATTCTCCAAGGTTTTCTAAATGTGTTAGTAACACAACTTCTGATTGGCTAAACCAAATGGTATAGCCAATCAGAAGTTGTGTTACTTACAAATGTAGAAAATTCTGGAGAATAAAACAAAGAATTTAGTTCTTAAGAATGGTTTGTGAATATGGGCCCAGTAGCTTCTTAAATATGACCCTAAGGTAGTGACATGCTGAAAACATACTTGGTAAAGGAGAAAATGCTGGTAGCCAGCATTTTCTCCTTTTTCCTTTTCTCTTTTTTCCAGTATGTTTTCTTCCTTTCACAAAAGAAATGGTCTCAAGTTGGACAAGGCTAAAATTTGTAATCTCTATAGAGTGTTTAATTCTTCACCAAATGGCAAAATTGTAGCAGGCTCCTTAAGTTTAGTGTTACAAGCACTTTGTAGAAGACTGATTAACTCTTTACAACACAATCCCTACTTTTGACGCCCCTGAGAAAGAAGCCTTTAGAAAACATTGTGGGAAAAGGAGAAAATGCTGGTAACCAGCATTTTCTCCTTTTCCCACAATGTTTTCTACCTTTCACAAAACAAATTTCAAATTTTCAGTCACTTTTATTTTGTCGTCTGCAAATCCTTTCAATTTGGACAAACCTAAAATTTTGTCGTTTGGTAATGAGTTAATAGTCATTCAAACCATTAAATTTCTCACTCAAAGGGTGGAAAACGATTTTTGTTAACAGCATTTTCTCCTTTTCCCGGATTGTTTTCCAAACGTATCTTCAGGGTCATTAAAACTCAGGTTTGTGTGGTAAAGACTTATGGGTTCATGCTCTCAGTTACTGCAAAAGACAAAAAATTAACCCTTTCCCAAGCAATCCCTGGTTTTTACAGGTCTGGAATAGTAGCCTTTTGAAAACATTGTAGGAAAAGGAGAAAATGCTGGTAATCAGCATTTTCTCCTTTTCCCACAATGTTTTCTACCCTATCACAGACAGAAATCATCTTTTCAGCAAGAGTTGAATTGTTGTCTGCAAATGCTTTCAATTTGGTCTAGTCCAAAAGTTTGTCATTTTGGAAAGGGTCAATCCATTAGTCTAATGCAATTTTTCATGGTCATGGTTCTTAGGACAATTTTATAAAATATCATAATGCCATGTAGATATCAGATCAGACTGCTCTTTCTTTGGGTCTATTTTCACCAACCATTCATAAGAACATTCATTGTCTTGTCCAAGATTTTCCAGGTTTGAAAGAAACACAGCTTCTGATTGGTTAAACCAAATTTGGTTTAACCAATCAGAAGTTACGTTTCTTTCAAACATAGAAAATTCTGGAGAATAAGACTGAGAATGTTCTAAAGAATGGTTGGTGAATACAGGCGGGCACAGATCTTTATCTCATTATCTGCATAAGCATCTAAATCTGTTGACCAACAAAAACAAAACAATCCAGGAAAAACCATGATTATTAGATCTGCCTGGGAATAAGGTAATATGTTCCATTGAACTTCCTTTTCTCTGTTGGTCTGACGTCAAATGAACTTGCACTCATTGGAGTGTATATATGTCTATCGATAAATATCCATGGGTTATTCAAATTTATTTTCTAACATTATCAATATCGATGATAGGGTTTAGTTTACCTGTATTTTATAGAAAATACCCCATTCAGGACCATTAAACATACACAAAAATTGGAAATTGTATCATATAGCAGGTTTTTAGCGGAACTTATGGAGAAATCCCAATAATTTAGGAAACCGTCCCATGGTAACTGTTAGCAACCAGAATATTGTTCAATATGTTCAAGGTTTGGTTTTTTTTAACCCTTTACCATACAGTCCTGGGTTTTTATACTCTGAATAAGAAAGTTTTTGAAAACACTGTGGGAGAAGAACAAAATGCCAGAATTTAATTCTTTTTCCCACAATGTTTTCAGATTTCAATAGATAATTCCCATGAATTTGCCCGTACTTAACTCTACCAAACAATCTCTGGTTCTCACGACTCTGAGGAAGAAGCCTTAACCCTTTCCCAAACGACAAACTTTTGGACTAGACCAAATTGAAAGCATTTGCAGACGACAATTCAACTCTTGCTGAAAAGACGATTTCTTTCTATGATAGGGTAGAAAACATTGTGGAAAAAGGAGAAAATGCTGGTTACCAGCATTTTCTCCTTTTCCCACAATGTTTTCAAAAGGCTACTATTCAAGACCCATAAAAACCAGGGATTGTTTTGGAAAGGGTTAAATTTGAAAACATTATGGGAAAAGGAGAAAATGCTGGTAACCAGCATTTTTTCCCTTTCCCACAATGCTTTCTACCCTTTCCACCAACAAATTTCGATTTTCGAGTTACTTTTATTTTGTCTTCATTGCTAAGACGTTCATTTTGGACGAGTCTAAGATTTTGTCGTATGGTAAAGAGTTAAATTGTCATCTGCATTTCCTTTGGACCAATCAGTAGATGTTGTAATGTAGACTTAATGTGACATGCCTATTTTACTCCACCTTAATTGATTTGCATTTTTTAGGTCATAATTATATATTAATTTTTTTCTGATACAATTTTAATCCTTTTTCAGTGGGTCCTGTGTTTTGTATGGCACCAAGATATACAGCTTTTGAAGACATCATGTGAAAAGGAGAAAATGTCCAAATCATTTATCCAGCACTTTTACCTTTAACATAAGTCATGATGAGATTGAATGAGTGAACAGAGAAAGCTTTTTAAAAACATTGAGAGAAAAGGAGAAAATGCTAGTTACTTTTTTCCCACTATGTTATCGACCCTTCTAAAAACAAATTTCCATTCTTGAGTAAATTTCTTTTTGCCGTCTGCAAAAGCTTTTCAATTTGGATAAGTCTAAAATTTTATTGTCTGGTAAAGAGGGTTAATGCTTTACCAAATGATAAAATTAAAGACTGGTCCAAAATTTAAAGCATTAGCAGACGACAACATAAATGTGACTGAAAAACTGAAATCTGGATTGGGAAGGGTAAAAAGCATAGTGTTAAAAGGAAAAAATGGTGGTTACCAGCATTTTTTCCTTTTCCCAAAATGTTTTCAAAAGGCTTCTTTCTCAGGTTTGTTAGAAGTCGGGATTAAGTGGTAAAGAGTTAAAGAAATTTTCATATAAAAACATCAGCAACAACTACAACAAAAATGCAGTGAAGTCACTACGTTTTTACCTCAGAAGAAAAACAAATGCATAATGAAGTAAGGACTATTTATAAGATGTGCAAAAGATAAAAATCAAACTTTTATATCGCTAAGATTTACTTTCAGGTGATATATTTTGATTTTCTTCTTTGTACTCGGAAAAGTAAAACCCAATTGATTTTTGTTAATTTCATTGTCCATGCCAGCCTAACTTGGTTCATTGTTATAGCAACTGGGTATTATTTATGCATGCTTTTCATGGAACCTGAACAAGGTTGTCATGACGATACCAAATTTCTCAGGTAGACCTGGGATGGCTGAATCTATATTGAATTTGTCATAGAAACGTCCTGTCAGTGAAAAGTGCAGGGGGAAGTTTTGAAACTTTTATCTTCTTTTTTTGTACAGGAAAATTCAGGTGTATTTCACATTTTTTTTTCAAAATTAAAAGAAACAAGTTTGTGTGCAGTAAAACTTTAAAAGTTGTTTATTTTTTCGTTTGTTTATTTGAAATTATATCGATAATTATGTTGAGTAAAGTAAGTGCTTAGAGATGTTTAGATCAGGAAGAGGAAAAAGATATTTTGGAGCAACAAGGTAGTGCATTTTTGATGTTCAGTATCTCTTAATTTTACTTTATAAAACTTGAAATAATTTCAATAAAATAAAACAGAAAAATAAATCGCTTAACCCTTGACTGCAAAATGGTAGACTTCTGCATATTGAAAGAATCTGCAAACAAGTCAAATGTTTTTCATTTCAAATGATAGTATTTGTCTGTGAATATGTAAAAAACATTGTGGGAAATTGAGAAAATGCTGGTAACCACCATTTTCTCCTTTTCAAATAATGTTTTCAAAAGTCTTCTTTCTGAGGTTAGTTAACTCATTACCAAACGACAGTAATTTAGGTTTGTCCAAATCGAAACCATTTGCAGACGACAAAATAAAAGTGACTGAAAATTTGAAATTTGTGTTGAGAAGTGTAGGAAACATTGTAGGAAAAGGAGAAAATGCTAGTTACCAGCATTTTCTCCTTTTCCCACAATGTTTTCTAAAGGCTTCTTTCTCAGGGTGGTCAAAAGTAGGGATTATGTGGTAATGGGTTAAACTGAGGATCATGCAGAAAGGATGCAGGATATAGTTTTTCAATTTGTTTTCCCTCTGCTTTTTTTAAAACTAAATGTTTGTTATAATAAATTAATCTAAGTTTGTTTCATGAGCAACTTGTTTGAAAGTAATACCAAATGATTTTTTGCTCCTTTTCCCTCAATACTATCTGCAAATTTCAAGATTCACATGATAATCTATTTTCTTCAGATAATCTTTACGTGAAAATTTTGCATTTTTATCAGTTTGTTTTGATCGCTGCGAAGTTTGTTATGTGAGCTTCTGAAATAAACTTGATAGATGACTAAGATTATTACTAAGATTATTGATATTATTATTAATTTTATTAGTAATTTGTATTGAGGATCATTCACCCTTTATCTCACTTTTCCATGTTTTAACAACTTCTTTTGAAAACATAATTGGAAAAGAAGAAAATACTGTTAAGTAGCATTTTTCTCCTTTTCCCACAATGAACTCTCACTTTCAAAGACAAAATTCATGTTTATGCTTCATATAGTTTGTCTTCTTTCAGTGTGAACTGGTTTTAAACCTTTAACATATTATCCTGACATTTAACACCCCTGCTGTTTGAAAACATTGTGGGAAAAAGAGAAAATACTTGTAATCAGCATTTTCTCCTTTTCCCACAATGTTTTCTTTCCTTCCTGAAACAAACTTCAAATATTTTTTCACATTAATATTTTATCATCTTCAGTTGCTTTGAATTTGGACCAGCCTAGAATTTTTTTGTTTTGTTAACCCATTACCGCACAATCCCTACTTTTGACGGCCCTGAGAAAGAAGCCTTTTGAAAACACTATGGGAAAAGGAAAAAATGCTGGTAACCAGCATTTTCTCCTTTTCCCAGAGTGTTTTCTACCCTTCCCAGAACAAATTTCTATTTTTTAGTCGCCTTTATTTTGTCGTCTGCAAATGCTTTCAATTTGGACCAGTCTAAAATTTTGTCGTGTGGTAAAGGGTTAAGAGTTGAATTTTCATTGTTTGGTAGAAGTTAACATACTGTTATATGTAATCGGTGTAACAAAAGTTGCTATTAACTCTTTACCATACGAGGAAATTTTAGATGTCCAAATTGTCAAAGCATTGGCAGACAACAAAATAAAGGTGACTGAAAAATTGAAATTTGTTCTGGGAAGGGTAGAAAACACTGTGGGGAAAGGAGAAAATGCTGGTTACCAGCATTTTCTCCTTTTCCCCCAGTGTTTTCAAAAGGCTTCTTTCTCAGGGGCGTCAAAAGTAGTGATTGTGTAGTAATGGGTTAAACAGTTCCAGGTTTTAACAACACTGACAAAGAGGGCTTTTCTCCTTTCCCACAGTGTTTTTGCTATTACAAAAACAAGTGTTATGATTTTAGTTGTCATTCTTTTTTGTCTGCAAATTGTTTGAATCATTAATCCCCTGCGAAAAGTAGTTCTTGAATTCATGAACAATTCCTGAACTACAGTTCATGAACAATCCCGTGAACAGCAAATGGCCGGTTCATGAACCATTTTTTTCATGAACTATTGGTTCTGTTCCATGAACTGTTCATGAACAGTTCATGAATAACCGATCTTAATAAGTTCAATGAACTGTTCCATGAATCAAAGTTCATGAACTGGTAGTAGTGTATGAGACATGTTTCTTTATTGGTAGACAACCTTGATTCTTAAATCCAACCCTACCATTCCCTTTGTTCAAAAAGGGTTGTGCAGCAACAAGTACCTTATTAGGAAGTTGAAGCATATTTGCACTTCTAACCACACAGTAAGTTATTATAATGAGTAGTGTAAAGTTACCTTTCTTACAGTAAATATCTTCAAATTGCATGCCTGAAAATGGGTTTAAGTTATTACCATCCTAATGCTTGTAGAAATTTCTGATCAGTTGATAAATAAGGATTTATACTGATATAATATTTTTGGGCTTTTCTAACTGATCAGAAATTGTTTTGATGTCCATCTTGAAATTATTTGTCGATATTTTGTTATTTTTCAAGAAAGGGAGGTAATTAATGTCTCCTTTCGTAATGAGAATAGAGTGGCCTAGATTTATAAATTTATAAATTTATAATTCTGAGTGGCTCAGTCAAAGTAGGACAATAATTCCTAATTTTAATTATAGCACCTTTTTTAGGATACTATTACAGTGGAAATAGCTGTTTTCCATTAGAATGGTCCCACCTAAATATTTAAGTTATTGAATTGTAAATCCCTGAACTTCTTAAAGACAGCAAGTTCATGAATTGTTCAAGAATAATCAGTTCATGAACTCATGTCAGAGTGTACTTCATGAACTGTTAGTAATAGTTCATGAACATGGAGTTCATGAACCGACAGTTCACGAACAACCACGTGACAGTTCAAGATTTTTTCTACCAGTTCTCGAATAGTTCATGAACAGTTCATGAACCAAAAACATGTACCATGAACTGTTCATGAACTCAAGAACTACTTTTCACAGGGGCGACATTGAGATTTTGTTCACTTAAAACAGAGATAAATGTCTTTATGAAACAATTCCGTCTTTAAAGACCCTTGAAAAAAAAAAGATTTTTGAAATATTGTTGTAATCAGCATATCTGCTTTTACCACAATGTTTTCTATTCTGCCACAGACAAAATTAGTATTCCCTGTCAGAAAAATTTTTCTGTCCTGTGAAAGACAATTGGCATAATTCAGTTTATTGTCTGCATAATGCTTTCAGTTTCGACAAGGGTAAAGTTTTGCTGTATAGTAAAGAGTAAAGCTAATACCCTGTGCAAATAACTTTAAAAACATCTTCCAGCAAATATTTCAAAAGCAAAATTGCAAAAGGGGGACTTGGTAGAGTCAAATAATTTTCTTCTTTTCTCACAAATTTTCAGAAAAACCTGCGAGTCAAAGAATCAGGAAACCATCTGCAAAGGGCTGAGTTAACTCTTTACCAAACGGCAAATTTATAGACTGGTCCAAATTGAAAGCATTTGCAGACGACAAAAAAAAAATGTTACTGAAAAATCAGAATTTGATTTTGGAATGGTAGAAAACATTGTGGGAAAAGAAGAAAATGGTGGTTACCAGCATTTTCTCCTTTTCCCACAATGTTTTCAAAAGGCTTCTACCTCAGGGTCGTCATCAAGTCGTCATTGTGTGGTAAAGGGTTAAAAAGAAATAAAAAAACCTTCAAAAGGTTATATAAACCCTTTCAGTGCCAGAGGCCAAAAAAGGGGCTTTTGAAGGCAGCATAGATCAAGATCAGACTGTACACAATGTGCAGTCTGATCTGTTGATTTATGCAGCCTACTTGTTTTCTCAAGCCTATGAGATAAAGATCTTTCTCAGTTTTATTGGATGGTATTTCAATTGGTCGGAAGTGGTCACATTTATAAATCATATGAACCATGTTCTGTGAAAAGGGGCCTTTAGGCAGCTGCTAAAAGCATTAATCTGGATCAGCCTGCACAGTCCTTGTAGGCTGATCTGGGTGGTAACTGTTTGCTACTGGTTAAATTTTTACATGTCAAGTGATCAGTCTACCTCACGATTTAGTCGCTTGTTGGACAAACAGAATTTTGTGGATCTCTAATAATTATGGTCCCTTCTTGGTATGATTCATGATGGGGTTGCATTAAGCCATTACCACACAATCCTATACTTTTGACACCCCTGAGAGAGAAGGCTTTATAAAACATTGTGGGAAAAGGAGAAAATGCTGGTAACCAGCATTTTCTCCTTTTCCCACAATGTTTTCTACCCTTCACAAAACAAATTTCAAATTTTCAGTCACTTTTATTTTGTCGTCTGCAAATGCTTTGAATTTGGACGAACCTAAAATTTTGTCGTTTGGTAATGAGTTAAGCCCCCTTTTGACAGAACATGCCTTATATATTTGGTATATGAATAAGAATGAACAATTTATTTTGTTACTACAATATTTGGGAAAACTATGACTGTACTGATCACTTCTGCTTGTTCATCAGTAAAAATTCCAGATCAGGTGACCACGAAATAGCATGGGTCTCAAATTGCAACCTGTAAATATGCATTATTCAAATACAGTGCATGCAACCAGTCAGCTTTTGTTGCCTAGTGACCAACAAAAAGTTCTAGAGTATCAAGTTTCACTTTGCATATATACATAATTTCACTTAACCCTATACCAAACTATCCCAAGTTAATTAAACTATCATTTGGGACAAAAGGGCTTTTGAAAACAATTGTGAGAAAAGGAGGAAATGCTGGTTACCAGCATTTCCTCCTTTTCTCATAATGTTTTATACCTATACAATGACATTCTATCATTTGAAATAAAAAAAATGAATGTTTGTATGCAAATTCCTTCAAATGGTCAAGTCTAAAACTCTGGAAAGTGGGAAAGGATTGATTAACCCTTTACCCCATAAGGCATTTCTATGGTATCTGTAATTGACCCTAAATAAGAGCAAGGATGAAGCCGTTTTTTTATATGTATAATATATGACACCTTTTAATAGCATAGAAAACATTGTGACAAAAGGTGAAATTGTGTCATGAGAAATTTCACCTTTTGCCACAATGTTATCCAAAGGCTCCTACAAGCAATATGTAGAAATGAGTATCTATGGAGTCAAGGTTTGATTAGTGACTGACTTTGCATACATATTAGCATTTCTGATAAAGAAGCTGATGGTAGTTTGTGAAACAATGGTAGTTTGTTGTGTCTTGAGGACTGTCTCAAATGGACAAATTTTGAAATCAATTTTTTTTTTTTCGAAGTAGACATTTTTTTAAAGTTTTCAGTCATACTATAATAATAGAGTTCTTTGAATTGCTCATTATGTTTGCTTGACTTACACTTCCTTGTGTGGTTCAATAGAGAAGCGCAGGACTCGTAAACTGTTTAGTCGTTGCTTAAAGCATTGGATTTTTTGTCACAGCTTCTGCCGCGAAGACATTTCAAAGCCTTAGCCTCTTGGGAGGTTACACATGATTGCACTGCTGAAATGATGTTTAAATATATTTCTACATTTTCCACAATGTTTTCATAAATTATGGATGAAAAAGGAGCCATTTAAGGTAACTGCTATTTGAAATTTTCCTGAAAAAAATAGCAGTATTAAAGTTGTGTGAGACAGATTGACATGTGCAAGCCATCAACATTCCCCCCCCACCTCCTCCCACAACTCCGTTCAAGCAGATGTAATCACACAAAACCCATAAAATAATTGAAAAATTAAATAGTGATCATGGATATCGCAAAAAATGCAAACAAGACAATCTAAAACCAATAACTGGCTGATAAAATCATTAAAGCACATCTCCGTAAAGACGAATTGATTTTCCAATTACCACGGCCGGGTGACGAGCTCAGGTATTGTCCAATGATTGTTGAATGTTAGGGTCCGCTGTCAAGGCTTTACGTCTTCACCATACAATCCCGACTTTTTACAATCCTGAGAAATTTTTTGTGAAATCATTGGGAGGAAAGAGGAAAATGTCAGTAACCAGTGTTTTCTTACATTCCACAATGTTTTCTACCCTTCTAAAATCATATTTCAAGTTTTGAGTAATAATTTGAAGTTTCAGGGGATCAAGAACTTTATTTAGAAAGAAGGTTTTATAAAAGCATGGTGGGAAAAGGAGCTCTATCCATACCATCTGAATAATAATTACAAGATAAAATTATTTTGGTGCACAAAGTTATTTGTTTTACCAAACAATCCCCAGTTTTAATGCCCCTGACGGAAAAGCCTTTGAAAACATTATGGGAAAGGGAGAATAGGCCGGTAACTACCGTTTACTTCTTTTTCCACAATGTTTTTATCTACTCTATAAAAGACAAATTACATTTAAAAGTCGGTATTGTGTGGTAATGGATTAACTCTTTACCACACAATCCCGACTTTTAATGACCCTGAGAAAGAAAACCTTTGAAGACATTGTGGGAAAAGGAGAAAATGCTGGTAACTAGCATTTTCTCCTTTTCCCTCAATGTTTTCTACCCTATCCAATTCAAAATTCAGTTTTTGATTCACATTTATCTTGTCATCTGCAAATGCTTTCAATTTGGACTAGTCCAAAATTTTATCGTTTGGTAAAGAGTTAAATGAAAATGTCATCTGCAAATGCTTTCATTATGGACAAGTCTGCATTTTAGTTGTGTGGTAAAGAGTTATTTTGATGTCCACAAAATTAATGTTTTCAATTTGGACAAATCACATATAAAAGTCGTCTCTTGGTTAAGGTAAGACCTGTGTAATGCACATAATGAAAAAAGTCCGTTGAAAATTCTAATTGATTGATAAATAAGGATAAATAAGGATTTTGCAGAAATAATATTTTTGCACATTTCTAACGGATCAGAAACTCCGTTTATGTCTATCTTGAAATTATTTTTGATACTTTTGTTAGTTTTCTGAAAAGATATTCTTGGTAAGACTTGTGTAATGGAATTCTCTTTTTGAATCGAGAATATAGTGGTTTTAGATTTATAAATGATAATTCAAAAAAAAGGAAAAAATTGAAAAAAATTAGTCGATGAAAGGAGTTCAATAATACTCAGTTTTAATAATATAGCTAATTTTGCAGGATGATATTTTAGTGGAAATAGCTGTTTTCCATTACACAAGTCTTACCTTAAGCGAAAGTTTAATCAGGGGATCAAGAACTTTATTTAGAAAGAAGGTTTTATAAAAGCATGGTGGGAAAAGGAGCTCTATCCATACCATCTGAATAATAATTACAAGATAAAATTAGTTTGGTGCACAAAGTTATTTGTTTTCCAAAAAAAGTTTTTTTTCTAATTCTGTAAAAATTGTGTTAGCAGTTAACCCATTACAACACAATCCCTACTTTTGACACCCCTGAGAAAGAAGCCTTTTGAAAACATTGTTGGAAAAGGAGAAAATGATGGTAACCAGCATTTTCTCCTTTTTCCACAATGTTTTCTACCCTTCACAAAACAAATTTCAAATTTTTAGTCACTTTTATTTTGTCGTCTGCAAATGTTTTCAATTTGGACAAACCTAAAGTTTTGTCGTTTGGTAATGAGTTAACCCTTTACTGCAAAACCCAAACTTTCAATAATTTTGAGATAAGGGACTTTTGAAAACAGTTTTCACCATTCCCATAATCTACAATCCCGTATTTTAATGACCTTGAGAAACAAGCCATTTGAAAACATTGTGGAAAAAGGAGAAAATGCAGCTGACCAGCATTTTCTCACAATGTTTTCTACCCTCCCAAGGATAAATACTATCATTGGAGCAGAATTTGCTTTGTTGTCTGCACTTGCTTTTTAATTCAAACTTGTCGAAAACTCTTCGTTTGGTAAAGAGTTAACCCTTTACCCCATAAGGCATTTCTATGGTATCTCTAACTGACCCTGAATAACAGCAAGATTGAAGCAGTTTCTTATATGTATATGATACCTTTTGATAGGGTAGAAAAGATTGTGGCAAAAGGTGAAATTGCTTGTCATGATCAATTTCACCTTTTGCCACAATGTTTTCCAAAGGCTCCTACAAGCAATGCGCAGAAATGAGTATCTATGGAGTAAAAGGTTAACTACCCTATCACAGACAATTTTCTCAATTTTAGCCTCAATTTGTTGCCTCAAGTTTGTTTGGGTTTTGACAAGTCTAAAATTTTGTCCTGTGGTAAAGGGTTTGGAAAGAATGTTACAATCATTGTAATGACGTCACATCAGATGCAATAAGGATGCATCAGAGTATAAGTACTTTTGACAAAATATAATTATCATAATGTATCATCTTTTCCACAATACAACTCTTTTATGGTATAAGCAGACATTTGAAGAGCATTTCTCTGATATTAATAATAAAAAATATCTTTTACTATAAACGCAAATTTTTCAAAGACATTTTTCTGAAATTAAAGGTGGCCCTTCAGACTTTGGGATGAAAATTTTACAAAAATATAAAAATATCATCCTTCTACTCCCAAAGCCTTATAATTGTCATTCATAAAACTCAAGTAGTCCAAAACCATCCGACAACACGAGAAATTAGAGATTTACTACGGCCAAGGTTGACATCGATGGGAAACATGTTCTGTTTTCACATGAACAACTCGCTCATTTACATAGCGGAAATACGCAGACGAAGCTTCAAACATAGCGTCCGAAGAAGATATGATGAAAAATAATTACATGTTTGTTATGTAATGGAATTTAAGCGTCATTGGTCACGTGCCAGCCACTTAACATTCCCACAATGCATTTATTTTTATTTTTGGCGGGAAATCTAAAAATAGCTTAAGAGGCTATGTAGCCTTTTAAGGGAATACCATCAAAATTTTTTTGGGGGGTAATTTTATGATTCTTAATTATTAATTATTTGTATAGTTTTTTCATATAGATTTCAGTGACATATATATTTTTTGATTTGGTGTGATGTGAAAATTCTAAGTACCCACCTTTAAGATTAAGTCTGTTTTCATCCTTTCAAAAACCAATGGTTTATACAGACAAAATTAATATGAACAGGAAAAATAGAGCTGTTTACAGTACATGATGAACTTTTACCATTTAAGAATGAATCTACATAATGACTTCTGTTGTTTCTGTATCTTGAAGCCCGCCCGGGTGGCTCAGTGGTGAGCGTGTCGGACTCATGACCTGGTGGTTGTGAGTTCGATACTCGGTTGAGGCGAACTTTCTTCCCGGCGTATTTTCGCCTCTCACCTCTGCTGAAGCATGTGAGAAAAGTAGTCAGTGGCTTTGGAAAGAAAGTTGTGTTAGTACCGTTGTGACAAAGCCAGGAAACACATGTGCGTCACCGACCGCCATGACATGACCTTAGCTGTTAAAGTGGTGTTAAACCCCAATACAACCAACCAACCAATCTGTGTCTGTAAGATAAAAAGGTTTATCAGCAATATCACAAGTATATTCTCTTTTTGTTTTGTTTCCTTTCCTGGAAAAGTGTTGACAGAAGAATCAATTGAAGTAGTATATGTTGACAGGTTGTAATCTTGAGAAGGATTGATGGATCAGATCCACTGATTCACCCTTGCTTTCTGTTTTGAAATATCTGCATCTGGGTCTTCATTCACCAACTATCCATAACCCTTTCCCAAATAGCAAATTTTGGACTCTTCCAAACCAAAAGAGTTTGCAGACGACAATTTTAGATTTAGAAACAATGCCAGAAAGTCCTCAAAAAGGGTAGAAAACACTGTGGGAAAAGGAGAAATTGCTCGTTTCGAGCAATTTCTCCTTTTCCCACAGTGTTTTCAAAAGACTTTTACTGCAGACACGTAAAAACCAGGGCTTGTTTTGGAAAGGGTTAAGAACTCTCATAGTCGTATGCTCCAGAATTTTCTAAAATTGAAAGTAATACAGCTTCTGATTGGCCACCTTGTTTGATTTAGCCAATGAGAAGTTGTGTTACTTTCAAAATTAGAAAATATTGGAGAATAAGTCTTTTATTCTCCAAGATTGTTCTCTGAAGAATGGTTGGTGAGTACATACGCTAAAAATGTGAAAAAATTGTGGAAAATTGAATCATATGGAGGAAATCTAGATTGGTGAAAAGTTCCATTGGACGTTTTTGATAAAGTTGTGTTTCGATGCATTTCTACCCTATCACAGTCAAATGTCCATCATTTTAGCCAAATTTGAATTGTTGTCTGCAAATGCTTTTACTGTTAGGCTCCAAATTGTGACTCACTATCCTTTTGGCAACAGTGTAGATCAAGATCAGACTGCTCAGAACATTCAATTTGATTTTGGATCCACACTGTCTGATTAGGAAGGAGATAATTATAATATTTCTCCATGAAATTCGTTTGAAATATTAACATTATTTAGATTTTAACCTTTGGCTTGAAAAAGTTACATTAAATTTATTTAGCAGAGGACAAGTTTCAAATAAAATTTTCACTTGTGGTGAAGAGTTGAGACTTTTTACCAAATAACAAATTTTTGGACTGGACCAAATTCAAAGCATCAGGTAATATGCTAATTTCTGACTTTGATAGGGTAGAAAATATTGTGGGAAAAGGAGAAAATGCTGGTTACCAGCATTTTCTCCTTTTCCTACAATATTTTCTATAGGTTTTTTTTTTCAAGGTCGTTAAAAGTCGGGTGAAGGGTTAAACAAGTATCTGATTGGTTCAAATAACTTGCATATTAATTGGTTGAATTAGCATTATTAGGGAAAGAAATTAATAACGTCTCAATGAATCGGAGAAAGTCATAAAATTCATCATAATTGTTCCATTGTTCTCCCAGTTTCTTTTCCAAAATGTGACTTTAACTCGTTACCACACAATGCCTGCCTTTAACCCTTTACCGCACGATGCCGGCTTTTAACGATGCTGGGTCCATAATTCCGTATTCATCAACCATTCTTAAGAACATTTTTTTTCTTATTTTTCAAGATTTTCTGACATTGAAAGTAACAAAACTTCTGATTGGCTAAACCACATAGCCAATCAAAAGTTATGTTACTTTCAAACCGACGAAATGCTGAAGAACTAAGACAAAGAATGTTCTTAAGAATGGTTGGTGCCGAAACAAGACTTTTGAAAATGTTGTGGGAAAAGGAGAAAATGCTGGTAACCAGCATTTTCTCCTTTTCCCACAATATTTTCTACCCTATCAAAGGAAAATTGTACCATTTCTGAGCCACATTGACAAATCTAGATAATAAACAACAACATTATGAAATTCCTTAATGTGCTAAATAAGCGAAATGAAACTTTCAAAAATTGTAGTAAAAACCAAAACTTTGCTATTTTAAAGGTATATTTTGGGAAATGATACTCCCTTATTGGGGAAATACATGAATACATGAGCTGTAGCTTTGACATGACTGAAATAATGTTGAGCAAATCCTCGGCTTTAAAATTTGGGGGTCATTGTGACCCCCATCCTGATTAGTTGTGGGTCATTGCTTCAACTTTGGGGGTCAAAATAAATGGATCTCTTCAGCATCAAGCATGATTTACAATGCATTCCCACCCTTTAAACTCCAAGAAATAAAAGTCTAAGCCATTTCTGATTGCTGCTTGACTTGGCTTGATCAGCAGTTGTTGGAAACAGACGATAAAAGAATGTTGGTTTTCTTCGTCATGACATTAATTTCAATGAACAGCACAGACCGGTAATGTGTAATATAATATACTGGAAGTAGTGTGAAATAAGCTGTGAAATACAGAGAACCTGAGCAAGACTTCGACTGGACCCATATTTATGATGCATGTTCAATATAATTTACGGCAGTAATGTGTAAACCAGTCTGATTCTATAAATAAATTCTCGGAAAACCACTTTTATCTAAAATAAACCCTGTAGTTAAAAAAAGAATGATGCTTGTCAGATAATGGGAAAAAAACTTTTTCTGAGCAGACTGGGATTTATGACGCTTTATTCAAGTTTGTAGATGATTAAGATTTTGGAAAGTTATGCGTCTTTGATGACGCACTGTCATTTAATTTGGGGGTCATTTAAAATGAAATTGCATCATGGAAAACCCTGTTGATAGCAGGCCGTGCAACACCATTCTGTTAATCTGTCAGAGAAAATTTGCTCAAAGTCTGTTTCTTTTTACTGCAATGTTCAGGTTATTTGTTGGATGCTTGAGTCATATTTTTACTAATGCATGAGATAACATTGACCAATGACATGTCGCTGTAACCCCAGGGTGGAAACAAAGCTATTAATTCAAATTGAAATCTTGCAAAATTGTAGACTGTTGTTATCTGTGATAAGATTGAATGCTTTGTTTACCCGTTACCACACAATCCCTACTTTTTACAATGTTTTCTAAAGGCTTCTTTCTCAGGGGTGTGAAAAGTAGGGATTGTGTGGTAATGGGTTAAATGGTAAGAATTACATCTGCCTGCATAGTTTCATAGAAACTGGTTAATTCTGGCAACTATTGGCCCTTTTATGTGCTTCCTGTCAATGTACAAATTTCAAAGCAGTTTAGAAAAGCTAGGAAAAAGCCATGACTGTTACAAATGTGTAGATGGGCTGTTAAAGTGATATTTTATTGTCAGCATATCAAAGAGAATTTTGACAAAGCTACAACAGTATTTCAGACATATTGGTCCATAAAGATGTCACTTTTCATGCTTAAAACTCTTTACCAGAATACAAAGTTTTAGACTAGTCCAAATTGGAAGCATTTGCAGACGACAGAAGTTAATGTGACGTAAAAATTTGAAATTTTGGAGGGGAAAGGAAGAAAACATCTTGAGAAAAGGAGAAACTGTTGGATGCAAGCATTGTCTCCTTTTCCTATAATGTTTTCAGAAGGTTTCTTTCTCAGGGTCGTTAAAAGTCTGGATTATGTGGTAATGGGTTAACCCATTACCACACAATCCCTACTTTTGACGCCCCTGAGAAAGAAGCCTTTTGAAAACACTGTGGGAAAAGGAGAAAATGCTGGTAACCAGCATTTTCTCCTTTTCCCACAGCGTTTTCTACCCTTCCCAGAACAATTTTCAATTTTTCATTCACCTTTATTTTGTCGTCTGCAAATGCTTTCAATTTGGACCAGTCTAAAATTTTGTCGTTTGGTAAAGGGTTAAACTCTTTACCAGAGGACAAAGTTTTAGGCCGTTTCAAATTGAGAGTATCTGCAGTGTCACGATGAATTTGATACTGGTACAAATTAAGGTAAATACTTTGACAGGGTAGAAATCATTCTTGGAAAAGGAGAAAATGCTGGTTACCAGCATTTTCTCCTTTTTCAAAAATGTTTTCTACAGGCTTCTTTTACAGGGTCGTGAAAAAACAGGATTGTTAATGGTAAAGGGTTTAACTCTGTACTAGACATTAAAATTTTAGACTCGACCAAATTGAAAGAATTTGCAGACAATTAATTAATAATGCTTCAGATAATGGTCCATGTATTCAAAAGGGAAGAATACTTGATAGGAAAGGGCAAAATGCTGGTTTTTCAGCATCTTCTCCTGTTCTCGTACTGTTTTCAAAAGCCCACTTTTGATAGGGTTGTTATACGACAGAGTCATTAATTGCTAAATTGTCAAAGCAGGCTTGCTAATTATTTGTCTGGTCTGTTAATTTCAATCCTTAGAATATTAATCTTTTAAATTACCATACAATCCCATGTTTTAATGACCTTGAAGAAGAAGGCTTCTGAAAACATTGTGGGGAAAGGAGAGAAAATGCTGGTGACCAGCATTTTCTCTCCTTTTCCCTCAATGTTTTTCATCCTTCGAGAAACATATCAAATTTTGAGTTACATTCAAGTTGTTGTCAGCAAAGGATTAATGCTTGTGATCTGGACAAGTCTAAAATCATGTTGTTTGGTAAAGAGGTACTAAGAGCAGCTTCAATCATTTTAGCAAACAGTCTAGACCCACAAGATCAGATTGTGCAGTTTCAGGAGTTCTCTCTTGGATCATGCAATCTGTATTTTTTCCACAATATTTTTCACATGTATATTGCTTGTCTAAACTGTATTAACCCTTTACCAATATTTCCTGAGTTTAACAATCCCGAAGCAAAAGGGATTTTAAAAGTACATGTATATCTGGAAAAGGAGAAAATGCAATTTTTTTATGTAGAGCAGAGTCAACCTTTTATCAATCAACAAAATTTTATACCTGTCAAAATTGAAAGCTTTTGCAATTGACACAATAACTGTGACTTTTTAACTCCTTACCACACAATCACCACTTTTAACTCCCCTGTATAAGAAGCCTTTTGAAAACACAGTTGGTAACGAGCATTTCTCCTTTTCCCACAATGTTTCTTCCCCATCCAACACAAAAATCATTATTCCAGTTATGTTTAATTTGCCGTCTGCAAATCCTTTCAATTTGGACCAGTCTAATTTTGTGTCGTTTGGTAAAGAGTTAAATGGTTTGGTGTAAATTACCATTGTGTTGAATGCTACATGAAGACATCATGAGTTACGTTTGTGTCATGAAGCGGCCATTTAATCCTACGGTAAACAGTGGAAGACTTCTGATGCCAATTACATGTACATGCATATTGCATTCATCTATAAGCCAGTGGGGCAATACGGGGCCATTATAGCTCTCTAATTTATAAATCTGTGTACTAATCCAAGATAAGTTGAATGAGTTGAACAAGTGACTATAACAACAAATAATTCTTTATTTGATATTTGAATAGAAGTATCAGACTTTATATATAGTGTGTTTAACATTTCGACAAACAACCTTGTGATTTTACAACACATAGGAAAAGCTGGCTTGTGAAAACATTGTAGGAACAGGAGAACATGCAGGTAACCAGCATTTCCTTTTTTCTTCCCCACACCATTTTGTGCTAATTTAGACAAATTCCATCTTTTGAGAGTCACATGTTTAATAATAATGTGCGGACATTTTCAATGTCCACAAGTCTAAAATGGTGTCTACTGGTATTTTAACCCTTTCCCAAACAAGCCCTGGTTTTTACGTTTCTGCAGTAAAAGTCTTTTGAAAACACTGGGGGAAAAGGAGAAATTGCTCGTAACGAGCAATTTCTCCTTTTCCCTCAGTGTTTTCTACCCTTTTAGACAAGTTTCTGCCATTTTCTCAAAATCTAAAATTGTCGTCTGCAAACTCTTTCAGTTTGGTAGCGTCCAAAATTTGTTGTTTGGTAAAGGGTTGTTAAAGGGGTCAGGGCTGTGCACAATAAATCTGGAGGAATGTGGTAACCTATATGTCACATGGTGACCTTGGATGCACTTTTAAAAGGTACTTTTTAATGAGTTATAAATAGTTATTTTTGAATTTTATTTCCTAAAATAATGCATAGAAATTGTCTAACTTAATTTATTTTAGTCCAATGAGCTTCACCTAATTTTTCAGCCCTTTTAGCACACTATCTTCGGTTTTAACAACTTTAACTCTTTACCACACAATCCGGACTTTTAACGACCCTGGGAAAAAAGCCTTTTGAAAACATTGTAGGAAAAGGAGAAAATGCTGGTAACCAGCATTTTCTCCTTTTCCCACAATGTTTTCAAAAGGCTTCTTTCTCAGGTTCATGAAATTTTGTTGGCATTGTGTGATAAAGGGATAAAAGAACAATGATAGCTCCATAAAGAGGACAACGATCGCTTTTTACTCTATTTCAGAATTTGACCAAACTGCAGCCGGTCACATTGGTGACTACCAACCATATTCTAGAAGCAGTATTGACAGCCATTCCACCTCAAGGGCAACAGTAACAGTTTCACTGTCACCACCCACCCCAGCCTCAACCTCACTTCCACCTCAAAGCCAGTGTAAAGCAGTATGCCAGTGTTTCTACTGTGTCATTGATGGAACAATTCCACAATCAAAACCAGAACAGCGTGATGTGACAGCTAAAGATGAAAATCTTCTGAAAGTGTCCAAAGAAGGTCAACCCTTCTGGAGGTGCTTTGAAGATAATTCTAGTCGACATGGTGATGTTGTCAATGACAATATACAGACTCCTGCAGTAGAATCTACAGTTCCAACTGAAGCAGAAACAGAGACAAATATGGCTTTAATAAGTAACAGAAAGCTGTGCAAATTAGATGCAATTTGTGCTAAATTAAAAAGCAAAGGACCCTCGAGTGCTATAGACACAGACAGACAAGAAACAAGAAATGGGGAGGAGGATGAAGTTCCACAGGATTTATCATCCAAATGTTTGAACAATAACATCATAGGCAAAGTTGACTTACATTGTGTCAACTTTCCTCAAAATGGTACTGCTGATGATTCACACAAGTCTTCTAATGCATTCCATTCTAAAGCTGCTGAAACAAATAACACTGCTGAAGATGAATCAGGAAACTTTTCCCAGAATCCTGAATCACCTGGTGATACAGTATTGTCAAGAAATAATTCTGTGACCCCTAGCAATAGGAAAACTGGATTTTTTCATGATGTAGGCTCTAGTCGTAGAAAAAGTAGAAAAGCTTCTACCCCAAGAAATATAGCTCAAGTAAGGGATATGTATGATAATGTAGATGAGAAGGATGAATTAGCAGAGTATGAGATCAATAACTTGAACACTAATTTTCCACCTGAAGATAGTGAGGAACCTGCTCCAGAGATTAAAGAAACTTCAACAAGCAATAAAACCTCATTCACAAATAGTCCCAGTAATGAATATGTGGATGATGACAATAGTAATCATTCCTCTGCCCTAAACCAGTCCAAATCATCATCTTTAAATCTGTCAATTAACTCTAAAAAGTCAGCCATTTCCAGTGATGTAAGTGATGTTTTTGATGATACAGTCCCTCTAGATCTTTCAGTATCCAAAGTCAATGAGTTTGACAATGATGATTCTGTTCAGTGTAGTGAAAAGTTTAGTGATAACGATGAGGATTTCAATGATGATAAAAGTTTGATAATAGATGAAGAAGCTGATAAACGAAACATTTCAGGACCAAGTTCCCCAATACATAACAAACAAGAACAGGCAGCTCATCTAAAAGATTATGCTGAAAGTACTATGAATGAACTGATCTCAATGTATGGCTTTGGAGGCTCAAATCATTCTGACTACAATTCCAGTAACTTCAAACATATTTTACATTCCCAAATAAGGCCGCTGTCAGCAGATCTACCTGGGTTACCAGCCACCAAAAAACCAAAGCTAAGTGTGGACTCTGAGTCTGATGATGGTTCTCAGCATGGGAAATCTGTGATGGCACATTTCAGCAAGTCTCTTGTATCAGGGAACCAGACCAAAATAGAAGGTTAGTGAATCATTTCATAATTATAGTGTCTTCCTTAACCCTTTACCACACAATCAAATTTTTCATTGACCCTGAAGAAGAGCGCTTTTGAAAACTTTTGTACTGATTTCTACCCTTTCTGATACAAATCCTTTCATTTGTTCCTCGGTTGATTTGGTGCCTGTAAACACCTAGATTTGATTTAGATTTGTTTAGAAATTCAATCCTGTACAACACAGTCACAAATTGTAATGACTTATGAACAGGGCTTCTAAAAGTATCGAGAGAAAAGGAGAAAATTCCGGTAGCATCCCGTATGAGAGAAAAGTCATCATTTAACCTAAGCTTTTACCAAATAAGTCCCTTATTTTTACGACCCTGAGATAGAAGCCTTTTGGGAACATTGTGGGAAAAGGAGAAAATGCTGGTAACCAGCATTTTCTCCTTTTCCCACAATGTTCTCTTCCCTGCTGGAAACAAATTTCAATTTTTGAGTTACATTTATTTTGTTGTGTGCAAATGCTTTCAATTGGACCAGTCCAAGATTTTGTCGTTTGGTAAAGGGCTAAGCTGTACCATCTGAAAAGGAACTTAACCCTTTCCCAAACGACAAATTTTTGGACTAGACCAAATTGAAAGTATTTGCAGACGACAATTCAGCTCTTGCTGAAAAGATGATTTCTGTCTATGATAGGGTAGAAAACATTGTGGGAAAAGGAGAAAATGCTGGTTACCAGCATTTGCTCCTTTTCCCACAATGTTTTCAAAAGGCTACAATTCTAGACCCGTAAAAATCAGGGGTTGTTTGGGAAAGGGTTAATGTAAAAGTTACCCCAAGTTATTCTCAGCTGAAGTCTTAACTTTTCTTCACAAACCTAAATTAACGCTTTACCAAACGACAAAATTGTAGATAATTATGTTTAAATTTAAAGCACCTGCAGACGACAAAATAATTGTAACTCAAAAATTGAAATTTGTTTTGGCAAGTGTTGAAAACATTTTGGGAAAAGGAGAAAATGCTGGTTACCAGCATTTTCTCCCTTTCTCACAATGTTTTCTCCCGTTTCAACGACAGCAGTCACAGTTTGAACTTAGTACCATGTAATTTGTCATCTGGCCAGATACTTTCAATTTAGACAAGTCTAAGATTTCGTTGCGTGGTAAAGGGTTAAACACACAGTGGGAAAAGCAGAAAATGCCAGTAATCACCATTTTCCATTTTTTTTTGTTACCACAATGTTTTCTTCCTTTATAAAGACGGAATTTTGCAAGTTCAATTAATTTTGTTGTCTGGTAAAGAATACAACAGTCCCTTTATCCCTACACAAACAGTTTATAAATGCTATAGCTGCATCTATTCACCCTTTACCTCACAATTCCAATCCTTTCTGACGAGAAAGAAAGGTTTTGAAAAGGAGAAAGTGCTAGAAACCAGTATTTTCTCCTTTTTGTACCATGTCTTTTACCCCTAAGTAAATGAACTCCAATTTTTTTAGTCAAATTTATCATTTCCTCTGCAAATGCATTCAATTTAGATTTGTATAATATTTGGTCGCCTCAGTGAAAGAATTAGTTCCGGATTTTAGAAGACATTTGCAATCAGCAAATATCAGCATCAGTCTGCGTAGATCATGTGATCTTGCATACTAGTAAAAAATGTACCAGTAGTTCTTTCTTCCCCATTTAGAATGTCTTTTTCAGGTTTTATTTATCGCTTTAAGGATTTAAATCTTACTTAACCCTTTACCAAACAGATGGAAGCCTTTTGAAAACATTGTGGGAAAAGAAGAAAATGCTGGTAACCAGCATTTTCTCCTTTCCCCACAATGTTTTCTACACTGCTGCAAACAAATTTCAATTTTTGAGTTATGTTTATTTTGTTGTCTGCAAGTGCTTGCAATTTGGACCAGTCGAAAATTTTGTCGTTTGATAAAGAGTTAAATTTTCATTGTTGTAAATATTATGCTTTATTGATTTCTCTATTTTTCAGCGGTATTATTGGATTTCTGTATTTCCAATATTATTCTTTTCTACCATTTCTTAAAATATATATATTTTTTTTCTTGTTTTGTATAGAATTTATTGCAGAAAATACCCAGCAAAATTTATAAAGAAATCATTCTTTGAATTCTAAAAGAGCCTTTTGAATTAAGTTTTTATCCACGTCCAAGAAAAAAAAAAACCAAGTTTGATATATTTTCTTAAAATTTCTTTAATTCAATACACAATGTTGAAAATTTGAAAAAAAGGAAAAGTGTTAACTTGTTAATTCCTTAGGTGACTTAAATTTCAGAGTCTTTTTGCAGGTCAATAGTTTAATATGAATAGACTTTTTTGGCAAAATTCAACATAAATAACACATTTCGATTTTTACCCATTTCAAAATTGTATTGTGGAAAAGACTTACTCTCAGTACAAAACCATCTAGAGTTCAACCCATTACCACACAATCCCTACTTTTGACGACCTTAAAAAAGAAGCCTTTTGAAAACAATGTGGGAAAAGAAGAAAATGCTGGTAACCAGCATTTTCTCCTTTTCCCACAATGTTTTCTACCCTTCACAATACAAATTAAAAATTTTCAGTCACTTTCATTTTGTTGTCTGCAAATGCTTTCGTTTTGGACAAGCATTAACCCATTACCACACAATCCCTACTTTTGACGACCTTAAAAAAGAAGCCTTTAGAAAACATTGTGGAAAAAAAAGAAAATGCTGGTAACCAGAGCATTTTCTCCTTTTCCCACAATGTTATTTACCCTTCACAAAACAAATTAAAAATTTTCAGTCAATTTTATTTTGCCGTCTGCAAATGCTTTTGTTTTGGAAAAGCCTAAAATATTGTCCTTTGGTAATGAGTTAAATGGTTCTCAAGAGAAAGATTTTTGGAAACACTGTGGAAAAAGGAATATGGCCCAGATTAAAAGAATTTTTGAAAGCATTGTGGGGAAGTGAGAAAATGCAGGTAACCCACATTTTCTCCTTAGTCCGCAGGGTTTTCTACTCTTACATAGTCAAAATTCAATTTTAATCAGTGGTTTACATCATCTTCAAAGTACTTAAACTTGGATGAGTCCAAATATCATTTTGATATTTAACTTGAATGCATTAAATTTGCAGACAACAAATTATATGTGACTGAAAAGCTGAAATTTGGTTTGGGAATTATAGAAAACATTGTGGTGAAAGGAGAAAATGCTGGTTACGAGCATTTTCTCCTAATCTACCACAATGTTTTCAAAAGTTTTTTTTCTCAGGGTCGTTAAAAGTTTGGATTGTGTGTTAAAGAATTGCCTTAACACATTACCAAACAACAATATTGTAGGCTTTTCCAAATCGAAAGCGTTTGCAGACGACAAAATAAAAGTGACTAAAAATTTGAACTTTGTTTTGTGAAGGGTAGAAAGCATTGTGGGAAAAGGAGAAAATGATGGTTGCCAGCAGTTTCTCCTTTTCTCACAATGTTTTCTAAAGGCTTCTTTCCTGGGCTGGTCAAAAGTAGGGTTTGTGTGGTAATGGATTAAAGTTAGACAAGTATGATTCTATCATTTAGTACAGAATAAACATTTTACGAGAGAGGACAAAAAGGGTTTTTAAAGCTTGGAGACACAGAAAAACCTACCAAAAATTTCACTTTGAATTATAAAAATTTATTTGGCACGGGTTCATAAACAGAGTGTTATACCAATAAATTTTTTCCCTATGTTTGCCATCGCTGCCATGGAGTTAATCTTGGGATATTTGAATAAATTGTTTCTACATTGAAAGTTTTCACGTCAGAATTTAAGTATTAGAGTAGAATTCAGATAAAAAAAGAACATGACCCTTTACGAAACAATACCAAGTTTTTACGACCCAAAGAAAGAAAGCTTTTGAAACCATTATTCGGGAAATAAGAGAAAATGCATGTAAGCAGCATTTTATATTTTTCCCCCCTCGATATTTTTTAACCCTTGTTAGAAAAATAGTCATTCAAGCCAAATTTAATTTTTTCATCTGCCATATTTTCAGTTCAGACAAGTCTAAAAATTTGCCATCTGGTAAAGAGTTCACACTTTACATTTCAATCCTGTCCAAATTCAACGCACTGGCAGACGACAAATGCAATGTTTTTCAAACCATGGAGCTTTTCAATGAAACGTTGGAAAACATAATGGGAAAAGGAGAAAATGCTGGTTACCAGCATTTTCTCCTTTTCCCACTTTGTTTTCAAAAGCACTTTTTCTCAGTTTGTTATAACTCGGGACTGTATGGAAACGGATTAATCGATCTCTTTCAACAAAATCTCTAGATTAATCTATTTTTTTTTAGGTATCTATATATGTGACTGTGGATTGATTAACAGAATGGTGTTTTTATGCTTCTTTCAATATTATTTCAGTCATATCACAGCTACAGCTCATACTGTATATTCATGTATTTCCTGGGTTTCACCAATACTAGGCTTCATGACTCTGAAGTGTCTTGCCCAAGGAAACTCACAAGAAAAACCCAGTGAATCTAAAAAGGCTCGAACCAAGGACCTCCAGATCACGAGTCCTACATCTAACCATGGCACTCAGCCATGCAAGACACCTTAAACCCTTTACCACACAATGCCGACTTTCGATGACCCTGAGAAAGAAGCCTTTTGAAAACATTGTGGGAAAAGGAGAAGATGCTAGTAACCACAATGTTACTAATTTAAAATTTAATTTAATTTGAAATAAAAGTGACAGAAAATTTGGAATTTGTTTTGTGAAGGGAAGAAAACATTGTCAGAAAATGAGAAAATGCCTGTTACCAGCATTTTCTCCTTTTCCCTCAGCGTTTTCTAAAGGCTTCTTTTTCAGGGTTGTTGAAAGTTAGGATTGGGTGGTAAAGAGTTGAGGCAATTGTAGGGAGAAAGTATATTTGGCAAAAAGTGGAATTTGCATTTGATAGGGAAGTAAACAATATGGGAAGCTGAGAAAATGCTAGCTTGCAGCATTTTCTTCTTTCCCCACAATTTTTTTCAAAAAAGTCGTAATTTTTCATCAGTGATGTGATTCAGATGACTTGCTATGATTTTTTGGTATTATATTGAAATAGATGGGATGATGCTGCACTTGTCTGTGACCACATAAAAGTAGACAGACCTTCCAATTTGCAATGCAACCAACCCTTGAACTCATTACCAAATGACAATATTTTAGGATTGTCCAAATCGAAAGCATTTGCAGACGACAAAATAAAAGTGACTGAAAATTTAAAATTTGTCTTGTGAAGGGTAGAAAACATTGTGGGAAAAGGAGAAAGTAGGAATTGTGTGGTTATGAGTTAACTCACTATTTTAAGCTTGTCCAAATTGAAAGCAATGGTAGACGACAAAATAAAAGTGACTGAAAATTTGAAATTTGTTTCATGAAGGGTTGAAAACATTGTGGGAAAAGGAGAAAATGATGGTTACCAGCATTTTCTCCTTTTCCCACAATGTTTTCTAAAGTCTTCTTTCTCAGGGGCGTCAAAAGTAGGGATTGTGTGGTAAATAGGTTAACCTCTGTTCTCTAGTCCTGAAGGCTACCACTTGTGCTACCAGGGCTCGGTTTTCAATCAGAAATAAGCAGGGTTGATTTTTTAAACTTGATCACATCTCCACACAAAATACTTAGTTGTTTCCAAGAGGCAGTTAGGTGGACCGTAACTCTTTAACTCATTACCAAAGGACAATATTTTAGACTGGACCAAATTGAAAGCATTTGCAGACGGTAAAATAAAAGCGACAGAAAATTTGAAATTTGTTTTGTGAAGGGTAGAAAACATTGTGGGAAAAGGAGAAAATGCTGGTTACCAGCATTTTCTCCTTTAATTTCCCACAATGTTTTCTACAGGCTTCTTACTCAGGGGCGTCAAAAGTAGGGATTGTGTGGTAATGGGTTAACAAATAACACTTTTTAGACATTAATCCAAAATGAAAGCCATTGCACACGACAAAATAAATGTAACTCAAAAATTGAAATTTGTTTCCAGCAGGATAGAAAACATTGTAGAAAAAGGAAAAAATGCTGGCTACCAGCATTTTCTCCTTTTCCTACAATGTTTTCAAAAGGCTTCTGTCTCAGAGTTTTGAAAACCGGGGATTGTTTGGTAAAGGGTTAATTGATCAGCTAAGACAAACTTGTTTTGCATGCATTGTCAGATGAGTATATTCCTTGAAATGCCTAATATGACTTAGACAATTGGATTTGCAGTCAGTGTAGATTGAGATCAGACTGCTCTAATCATGCAGCCTGATCTTGGACCTACACTGGTGTGCTTTGGTTAGATGTGGTCAAGGAAAACCTTAAAATTGTAATTATATGAGCCTTATTTTCATATAAATTAACTAAGGTTCTGTGTGGTGATTTCCTTTGAGCTCTACAGGTTTGGAATAAACAAAATTAGAACAAAAATAGGTAGTGAAAAATACTATGTCATGAAAAAACAAAAGCATTTGAAAAAAAAAGATAAAGTCTGTTACTTAAAATTTGTATTTTTTTTTCTGTTAATAAAAACATGTAAGCGTTTTTTTTTAAGTATATATATAACAAAATATCAAATTGAAGGAATTCAAGAATCATAGAATGGAGGAAATAAAGACATGTTAAAATATGTATTGAATCAATTGATCCGATGTAAAAGAATGCTCAAAAGGTTTGAGTGGTTTCTTTGGTTACGGATAAACAAACTGCAATTTTTGTGTATGTAATTTGTTCAAGTCTTTATTTATGGTAGATATTGTTTGTTTGGGTCAATATAATGCTTTAACACTTTACCAAATGACAAAATTTTAAACTGGTCTAAATTGAAAGCACTTGCAGACGACAAAATATATGTAACTCAAAAATTGAAAAATTTTTCCAGGAGGGTAGAAAACATTGTGGGAAAAGGAGAAAATGCTGGTTACCAGCATTTTCTCCTTTTCCAACAATGTTTTCAAAAGGCTTCTTTCTCAAGGTCATAAAAATCAGGGATTGTTTTGGAAAGGGTTAATACTTTACCCATTACTTACAACTTTGGACATTTCAATTCTTTACAAAATGGCAAAAAATTTTAGACTTGTCCAAATAGAAAGCATTTGCAGACAACAAAATAAATGTGATTTAAATTATTTTTATTGGGAATGGTAGAAAATATTGTCAGAGAAGGAGAAAATGCTGGTAGTCAATCAGCTTATTCTGCATTTTTCATTTTCATTTTGACTTTGTTACTTACCATTTCAACAAAAACTTTTGAGTGTTATATAATTTGTCTCTGCAAATGCTTTCAGTTTAGACAAGTCGTAACATTTTGTTTTCTGATATTCTTACGAACAAAGTCCGTAACAAAGAAAGAAATGAATAAATGCATGGCAGAAATAAGGATCGGAGCGGGATTCGAACTCCGAACTCCCGGATGCAAAGCCAATACCCTAACCACTGAGCCAAAGAGATATCTCCCTGATGCAGTAGCCAGGTATTGTATTTAAATCAGGAGTATGCCATGCAGGAAGGAGTGGTCTCCCGTAACACACCCCCTCTTAAAGTCATCATTTATTGATGACTCGAAGCCTTCTTAGGCAGGAAGTCCGATTTTGGACAACAAATGGGATTAATGGCTCAATGGCCAATCCCGGACGAGCCCCCATCTTACGAACAAAGTCCGTAACAAAGAAAGAAATGAATAAATGCATGGCAGAAATAAGGATCGGAGCGGGATTCGAACTCCGAACTCCCGGACGCAAAGCCAATACCCTAACCACTGAGCCAAAGAGATATCTCCCTGACGCAGTAGCCAGGTATTGTATTTAAATCGGGAGTATGCCATGCAGGAAGGAGTGGTCTCCCGTAACAATATGCAACTTCAAGTGGAACATCTCTCATAATGTTTGTAAAAGTTTTCTTTCATTAAAACACAGGATTGTTAGGAAAATCTTAACCCTTTATCATACAATCAGGAGTTGAAAAAATAAGTAATTTGAAAACATGACAAAAGAAGAAGCTGCTCGCAACCATATTTTTTCCCTTTTCCCACAATGTTTCCTATACTTCCACCAAATGCAACCTGTTGTTGAGTCACATTTATCTTGTTGTCTGCAAGTGCTTTTAATTTGGACTTGTCGAAAATTTTGTGGTGTGTTCAAGTGTTAAGCTATAATAAAGTTAACCCATTACCACACAATCCCTACTTTTGACGCCCCATGAGAAAGAAGCCTTTTGTAAACACTGTGGGAAAAGGAGAAAATGCTGGTAACCAGCATTTTCTCCCTTTTCCCACAGTGTTTTCTACCCTTACCAGAATAAAGTTCTATTTTTGAATCACCTTTATTTTGTTGGCTGCAAATGCTTTCAATTTGGACCAGTCTAAAATTTTCTCGTGTGGTAATGAGTTAAATACAGAGAATGGCTCTTGATTAAATGTCAATTCGTAACTCTTTACCAAACGACAGAATTGTAGACTGGTCCAAAATGAAAGGAATTGCAGACGACAAAAAAAAACATAACTCCAAAATTGAAATTTGTTTCCAGCAGGTAAGAAAACATTGTGGGAAAAGGCTTCTATCTCAGGGTGGTCAAAAGTAACGGGACTGTGTGTTATAAGGGTTAACTCTTTACAAAATGACTAGACCAAATTTCAAGTACTTGTAGATGACAGGTTGGTTGGTTGGTTGGTTGATTGATTGATTGATTGGTTGGTTGGTTGATTGGTTGATTGATTGATTGATTGATTGATTGATTAGTTGGTTGGTTGATTTATTTATTTATTTATTTGATTGGTTGATAGATTGATTTGATTGGTTGATTCATTGCATGATTGATTGATTGATAGATAACCGACGGATTGATTTACTGTCAGACAAATTGATTGATTGATTGATTGATTGATTTCAACATTACTTCAGTTTCATTACAGTGGCCTTTGCACCTACCCATACTTTCCAAGCAACTGGCTGCTTTTCCACAAAACTATCATAGAAAAAGTAATCAAAGGTGACAGAGGAATAAATTCTGTCTCAATGACTATGATCAATGCTTGGAAAGAAATTTGCCGAGCTTTAACCCTTTACTCCATAGATACTCATTTCTACGCACTGCTTATAGGGGCCTTTGAAAAAACATTGTGGCAAAAGGTGAAATTGCTCGTGACGAGCAATTTCACCTTTTGCCACAATGTTTTCTATGCTATCAAAAGCTGTCATATACACATAAGAAACAGCTTCATCCTTGCTGTTATTTAGGGTCAATTAAAGATACCATAGAAATGCCTTATGAGGTAAAGGGTTAAGGATTCAAATCAGAATCACCCTGTTCTCGGGTTCTGTAGGCTACAGGCTGCACCACCATGGCTCCACAGACTACAAATTACTTTCCGTAGGAAAAAAATGATATCTATCTTGACCAAAAATGTTATGGTAAAAAGAGCTTATAAGATCAGGAAATGTTCACAAATTGATATACTCAACCACTTATCAAACAAAAATTAAGGGGGTTTGGTCAACCCTATTAATTGAGAAAGCTTTTGCAAACATTGTGGGAAAAGGAGAAAATGCTGGTAACCAGCATTTTCTCCTTTTTCCAGAAGGTTTTCTACCAATCCCAAAACACATTTCAATCTTTGAGTCACCATTTTTTTTTTCATATTTGAATATTCATCTGCACTTGCCCTAATTTTGGACAAGTCTAGAACTTTGTCATTTTGGTAAGGAGGCAAAATTGGGGACTGGTACGAAAATTGGGGACAGCACAAATGGGCATATTCTTGTAAAAAACAATGTTAGTTGGAAAGTTCTAATTTTGATAACTCACCAATTTCATGCCATTGCATATATTAGCATTGAAGAAAATTGGTTAAGATGTACTGTTTTATGGGAGAGCACAAGTTTTACCCATCTACTATTAAAAGTCTAAATCTTTTAACTCTTTACTACACAATCCCGACTTTTAATGACCCCAAGATAGAAGCCCCTAGAAAACATGGTTGGAAAAGGAGAAAATGCTGGTAACCAGCATTTTCTCCTTTTCCCACCATGTTTTCTACCCTGCTGGAAACAAATTTTAATTTTTGGGCTACTTTTAATTTGTCATCTGCAAGTGCTTTGAATTTGGTCAAGTCTAAAATTTTGTCGTTTGGTAAAGGGTTAACTAAACAGTCTCAGTATGTGTTGTGACAATGTTTTGGTGAAGAAGATCTGTTGAAAACAATGTGGGAAAAGGAAGAATTATGCTAGTAACCAGCAATTCCTTCTTTTTTCCAACATTTATTGTTTTCTTACCTTCATTATTTTATCTGTGTTAAATCTCTAGTCTGCGATAACTTTAAATTTTAAGACAAGTCCAAACTTACGGTAATCATCTTCTGAAGTTGACTCTTTTAATCAACTACAAAATTTTAGACTCTTTCAAATTCAAAGCATCAGCAGATGACAAATTAGATATAACTGAATAGATGGATCTGGAAAAAAGGACAAAATGTTTGTTGGCAAAATGTTTTCTTTTTCTACAATTTTTGATAAGCGTTCAACAATACCAGATAATGTTAACTTTGATAACAGATCAATTAACCCATTACTACACAATCCCTACTTATGACAACCCTGAGAAAGAAGCCTTTAGCATTTTCCTCTTTTTCCAAGCTGTTTTCCACCGTATCAAATTCAGAATATCGTCACTTGATCCATTATTTATTTTGTCGTCAGCCAATTAATGCTTTCAATTTGTACAGGTCTAAGACTTTTTCATTTTTATAAAGAGTTCATATGTTTGAACATGTTTATATCAATAATTTATTCATAGTTTTCTCCAGAAACATGTCAATTTGTTTTCATCATGATGATTTGAAAAAAAAAAAACATCTCAACTCAATGCCAAGGTTCAACAAACAGGTAAAGAAGCTTTTTGAAAACATTATGGGAAATGGAGAAAATGCTGGTAGCCAAACAAAGATAATATTTCTGCCCAATCAAATATATATTCCATGGTATTGGCTTCATTAAAAATATTAACCCATTACCACACAATCACTACTTTTGACAACCCTGAGAAAGAAGCCTTTAGAAAACATTGTGGGAAAAGGAGAAAATGCTGGTAACCAGCATTTTCTCCTTTTCCTGCAATGTTTTCTTCCCTTCCCAAAAGAAATTTCAAATTTTCAGTCACTTTTATTTTGTCATCTGTTAATCATGCTTTCAAGTTGAACCAGTCTAAATTTTTTTCGTTTGGTGAACAGTTCAGTAATTTTGTGTCAAGTGGTAAAGATTTAAAATCTAATGTTCTCATTCTGTGGTCAGTGGAACAGTCAAAGTTACGGGCATGAATAAACATAAATAATTATTGTCTTTGTACTTTTTTTGTCTTCTGTTTTGTTGGGTGGGACCTTGCGTTTTTTTGGCAAAATGTCTATGCACTTATGATGTAAATGTGATGGGGAGGAGGCATTCGGCATACTTCGGGTGTTGGGAGCAATCAAATCCATCGGCTGTATCTGGTGTATTGATACGCACAAGATTGGTTCATATCTTGAAATACATTGGTTTACTGCTCTAAAAATTGTAAGACTCCTCTTAAAAATGAAAACTTGATTTCCAATTTTCTATCGAAATTTTTCTTGCTGTATTTCTGTTGAGTTGACAAAAACAGTTTGTATATATTCATTATTTAACGTAGTTTATCAATTCCAATTAAACTTTTCGCCAACAAATAAACAGATATGAATAACTTCACAGAGGTTGTTATTTTGTTGCTAAATGACTGACAGCGGTGCTCCTTGTGCAAGATCACATGATTCGCAGTTCAAATGAAAACAACCGTTATACGGAGGAGGTTGGATGTACCGGTATATTAGGTACGGATTTGGCCAAATTGTGACATGTGGTAGAGCCTGGGATGGGCAACAGTCTTGAATAAATTTGGCATATTTCATTGATTTGCTGGTTGGTTGGTTGATTGGTTGGTTGGTTGATCTATTGATTGACTGACTTTTTAGTTGGTTGAATGGGACAAAGTTTGATGACGTCAATACAGAAGCAGTGTAAGAGATATTGACACATGCACCCCTGTGCTCTTTCACACTGCTTGCTTTTTACGCATATCAAACCTATTTGGTTTATCTCTTTACTAAATGACAGAAGTGTAGACTGGTCCAAATATTGAACGCAGTCGCAGACGACAAAATAAATATAACTTGAAAAATGAAATTTGTTTCCAACAGGATAGAAAATATTGTGGAAAAAGGAGCAAATGCTGGTAACCAGCAATTTTTCCTTTTCCAACAAAGTTTTCAAAAGGCCTCTATCTAAAGTTTGTAAAAAACAGGGATTGTCTGGTAAACCATGTGACTGACTTCAGTTATTTTGGAAAAATAAGGAGGGGGGAGAGTGAGGGTACAATGAGGTCTATGGCTCAGTTAACTAGCTGTTTGCTAGCATTTTATCCTTTTCCCACAATGTTTTTCTAAAGCCTACTCTGTCAGTGAGCTTGTTAAAACTTGGAATTGTGCAGTTAACAGTTCAACTCTTTACTAAAAGACAAGATTTTGGACCTGTCCAAATTGAAAGCATTTGCAGACAATGAAGTGCTGCAAAAGTTAGGACATTTTTTATTTTAATGGTACAAAAACAACAAAATTCAACACCCATCCAAATTGAAAGCACTTGCAGACAACAAACAGAAAGTGTTTCAAATGATGAAAATTGTCTGGGAATTTCAGAACAGAAAACATTGTGGGAAAAGGAAGAAATGCTGGTTACCAACATTTTCTCCTTTTCCTGCAGTGTTTTCCAAATCCATGTTTTTTAGGGTCATTAAAATGTGGGATTGTGTGATAGAGCATCAAAGCATACCCAAAAACTTACCAACCCTTATCGAACAATCCCTGGTTTCACGACCCTGAGAAAGAAGCCTTCTGAAAACATTGTGGGAAAAGGAGAAAATGCTCAGGTAACCAGCATTTTCTCCTTTTCCCACAATGTTTTCTTTGCTTTCCAAAACAAATTTCATTTTTTAGTCACATCAATTTTGTCGTCTGCAAATGCTTCCAATTTGGACTGGTCTGAAATTATGTCTTTTGGCAAAGAGTTAAATCTATACATAGGTCAAGTATATAAAAAATCAAGATGTCCCAAGTCAATCCAGGTGAAATCCGACAAAATATCGTCAAAAGAATCTTTATTGATCATCTATCGATGTCTCCAGTCTGTTTACCAGGATCTATGATAAATTATTAACAAACGTTTGAAAGGAACTTTTACATCAATTGTAGGGGTTCCATAGCAACCTTATAAACCAATATCAAAATTTATTGATAGGAAACCCAAGGTATTGTCTTTTAAATCAATAAGAATTATCCGAAAGTGTTGGGTGAAAAAAGCTAATATCCTATGCTTTTAAAGCAAGGTCCGGTGAAAATCGAAGCTTGCAATAATAATTTTAGCAATTTTCTGACTGGTTACCTGTGTTCATTTCCCTTTGCAGGAAGTTGATATCTGTACCAGTCTTGAGACATTTGAAGGTCAAACAGGGATTTTTTTTGAGTATGATTACAATTTTATTTTTTTAAGATACTAGATACTGTTACATTCAGCAATATTATGTATTATTTTTTTCTTAACTTGTTATTTATGATAGTTGTAATACTACAGACGTAAGTCAAACTGCAGACAAGAAGGAGAGGGTTAACAAGTTGTCATTAACTACCAATAACATTCATCCATAGATCATTGGGAGAGAGAAACTGGTGTCCTAGGTCTTGATAGGACATGTTCAACAAAGTTTATGAAGTTACCATAGAAACTGTCAATTGGAATTAACCTGTAACAATCTAAATTTCGATCAACACTTTTCCTGGATCTTTTTACTATTCGTGAGGATGTCTGCTACAGACTGCAATAGGAAATCAACAACTGTGTATCAATGATGCATGAAAACTTTAAGACATCAATTTTTATTCAGAAACAACTAACTCTTTACCAAACAATCCAGAATTTTCATCACCATGGGGGCAGAGCTGCAGTAACTCAGTCGGAAGTGTACAGGACTTGAAAATACTGGGGGGCGCAAGTTCGATCCCCAGTTGGGCCAATTTCTTTCAAGGATTGATGAAAGCCATTGCGACAGGATTCATTCCTCTTCCACCAATGACCATTGTTTTGATAATGGTTATGTGGGAAAGCAGCCAAAGGTTTGGAAAGAAAATTGTGCGGAGTATTGGTAAAAGAGACTCCAGGAAAGCATGGATAGGTGCACTGGCCGCCGCTACATAACAGATATAGTCTTGAAAATGGCATTAACCCTTTACCCCATCAGGCATTTCTATGGTATATCTAATGGACACTAAATAACAGCAAGGATGAAGCCATTTCTTATTTGTAAATGACACCTTTTGATAGCACAGAAAACATTGTGACAAAAGGTGAAATTGCTCGTCACGAGCAATTTCACTTTTTTCCACAATGTTTTCCAAAGGCTCCTACAAGCAATGCGTAGAAATGAGTATCTATGGAGTAAAGGGTTAAACACTATACGATCAATTAGTCAATCATCACCCAGTGGATTTAGAAAGCTTTTGAAAACATTGTGGGAAAAGTAAAAATGCTGGTAACCAGTATTTTCTCCTTTTTCCACATCATTTTGCCCTGTCCCAGACTATTTTGTCTGCAAATGCTGTCAGTTTGGATTAGTCTAAAATTATCTATGCAGTAAAAAAATGTCGCGGTGCTATAAGATCTTTTGAATTACCTCTTGACTCACTTCACCAAAAACACAAATTTTAGACTGGTCCAAATTCAAAGCATTTGCAGACAAAAAAAATAAACAAGACTCAAACATTGAAAAACTTGAGTTTAGAAGAGAAGAAAACATTGTGAGAAAAGGAGAAATAAATTTTTGGACTGGTCTACACTGAAAGCATTAATTTGCACATGACAAATGTTGCTAAAATGATGATTTTTGATTTTGATAGGGTAGGAAACATGTGGAAAAAGGAGAAAATGCTGGTTACCAGCATTTTCTCCTTTTCCTACTATATTTTCAAATCCTTCTCTGTCAAGTCAGAACTGTATGGGGAAAGGATAGGCTTATTCTAGACCAGCCAAAAGCAGTTGCTTCTTTTCCAGTAACATTTTGAAGACTGTCTCCAGAAGTGAATTTTAAAATTCATGTCTTTTTTACATGGTTATGAACCAGATATTCAGAAATGTGAATTTTCATCCATGTTTTGTAAACAGCTTCACAATCACACTGATCAACGTGAGCCGCGGACACCATGTGTTCTCGGTACACCAGATCAAATTTTTACATGGAGGAACCGGTGGTGGTGTAAGTATTTTCATTTTTGTGGACCTGGTTTACCTAGATAGAAATGTTGATTTACAGCAATGTCAGGACGAATGATTGATCTGTTTACATACATACTACGGAATAATAATACCATCATCTAAGCGAGCTGTGGCTTTATGAGCAACTGGGGTCTTACTGTTTTGCAGTTTATTGCCAAATTTTGAACAAAATCCCAAACCATTGTTCATTTTCGGTTTGTATGATAAGATAAATGTATTTCCTAAAAGAACACAAAATTTCACTTAGAAATGTCCATCCAAAGCAAAGATATACGCTTTTGAATGGACCTGGGTAGAGGAAAGTATGCTAACAAGACACCAATTTTATTTTCAATGTATGCACACGGACACCAGATCAGAAAACGCTTGCGGTAACTGGACACCAACCTTTAAATCATCTATATTTCTGCCTGAAACTCGATGGATGGGCTGTATACGAAGACTATTTTTGTAAACATTATGTCAGTATGGTCCATTACCTGATAAAAAGCATGTTCAACCCAATTTCATTACTTCTAGCACTTGCTTTTTTGAAATATTTGCAATGTTACGGCAATTTACGAAGTAGACCTACGATGCTTGATCACAATTGACCGGTCATTGCCTCCAATGTTGGTGCAAGACATGTTCCTTGTTTACAGCGTTTCAGTTTTATGAATGTCGTATTAACCCATTATCAGGCAATCACGAACTATAATGTCCTTGGGAAAGATGGCTTAGAAAAACATTGTCCCTATTAACTAATCCAAAGAATTTGTAATTGTGTTCATTACTTTGAGTGCAAGAATTGGTCACAGTGGCCAACGTATGTATACATACGTATACATACGTTAGATCGCCGGCTTTGAGTTAGATTGTACATACACCGAAAATGTTCAGTTCTTTCATTCTTGATGGTATTAAAAACTTTTTTGTAGAACATGCTACATGTCGAATGGGACTATGAAAATTAATCATCTTCAAGATAATGCTTAATACATAATAGACATATTTGTAAACATTCGAGTACTGATAAAGAGGTGAGTTTGTTTTTGAAATTTCCCAGCAACTTGATTACTGACATTTTTTTCACTTGTACAATTTTCACTTTGAGTTTGATACTTCCTCTCGATGCTCTAGAATCAACTAAAGATTTCTGCATGGATAAAAATAGGGAACAGAATCAGGTTAAATTTATAACGCTCAATGGTACGTAGTGTGCTAGGAAATTATTAGAGAGGTTAAATGCAGCCATGGCAAATTACTAAATTAAATCTTTTCTGAAATTTGTCATTTATGAAAAATAAACAACGTCTATTTCCTGTTTCGTCTTTTTTTTTTTTTTTTTTTAATTTCGCTTTATTTACAAAACTATGACGAAACTGACTGTGTATTAGAACAATTAAGCTCGAAGATATAGAATTAGCAAACTCTCTGGCAGTCTGAATTTTAAAATCTGATGACCTTTCCAATTGAAATTTCAGCAATACGAAATACAGTGAAACCTGGTATGTTGGCCACCGGTATTAAGCAAACAACCTGAATAAACAAGCATACATTTAGTTCCCGATAAATAGCAATGCACAGACATTCATCTATATCGAGCAAGTACCTGCCTTTGGCAGGCTCTTTCGACCGTCCCTTTGGTAATTGATTAATATAGGTTGAACTGTAACTATATCTGAGCACTATAATGCTGTATTTCCAAGAACTATGTAAGTTTGTAACAATAAAGATAAATATCTCATATATCATGATCACCCAGCATATTGGATGAAATGAAACATTATCAGAGATCATCTGTGTTATGAAATACATGTACACGTATACATTTATTATCAATGAATTTAAAGAGCTGCAAGTACTTTCGCTTTATGACACTAAGAGAAAATAAGCCCCGCCAACAAAAGCCATGTTTTTCAACAGATCAAAATTTATTGAAGGAGTGTGATAGAAACCTACCCAATGCCAATCTCGTGATTGAGTTCTTTAGATGGGACAAATTTTACAATTTTCACAACGCGCCGTACACGAAAAATAAGCTCCTTCCACATAAGCCATGTTTTTTAAAGGATCGAAGTATCTCGAAAGAAACTTACGGAATCATCCACGTTGATTTTTGTTGATTTCCACTTGGTGGTTTAATTCTGAGGAGAAGTCTATTAAATAAAAATCTTAGGAATAAACACGTAGACGAACAAACGCACGCATGTAAATGTACGAAGGGTACAAGGCCATTCTAACAGTTGGCCAAGCGGAATTGAAAATTATTTAAACTAAGAATCAGGCCAAATGTGGTAAATAATGTACACACTGTATTAGTTAATACGGTTTTTTCTTTATGGACAATGTTTTTCTAAGCCATCTTTCCCAGGGACATTAAAGCTCCTGATTGCGTGGTAATGGGTTAATTACGCCATTCATTAAACTGAACTTGAACGCTGTAAAAAAGGAACATGTCTTACACCAACATTGGAGGCAATGACCGGTCAGTTGTGATCAAGCATCGTAGGTCTACTTCGTAAATTGCCGTAACATTGCAAATATTTCAAAAATGCAAGTGCTAGAAGTAATGAAATTGGGTTGAACACGCTCTTTATCAGGTAATGGACCATACTGACATAATGTTTACAAAAATAGTCTCCGTACACAGCCCATGCATCGAGTTTCAGGCAGAAATATTGATGATTTAAAGGCTGGTGTCCAGTTACCCCAAGCTTTTTCTGATCTGGTGTCCATGTGCATACATTGAAAATAAAATTGGTGTCTTGTTAGCATATTTTCCTCTACCCAGGTCCATTCAAAAACACGTATCTTCGCTTCGGATGGACATTTCTAAGTGAAATTTTGTGTTCTTCTAGGGAAAAAATTCATCTTATCACACAAAGTTGTAAAATGAACAAAGGTTTGGAATTTTGTCCAAAATTTGGCAATAAACTGCAAAACAATAAGACCCCAGTTGCTCATAAAGCCACAGCTCGCTTAGATGATGGTATTATTATTCCGTAGTTTGTATGTAAGCACATTAATCATTCGTCTTGATATTGCTGTAAATCAACAATTCTTTCTAGGTTAATCAGGTCCATAAAAATGAAAATACTTACACCACCACCGGTTCTTCCATGTAAAAATTTGATCTGGTGTACCGAGAACACATGGTGTCCGCGGCTCACGTTGATCAGTGTGACAATGCAGCCCTTTTTTTTTTTGTAGGAATTTCCATATCAAATGACAATCATGTGAAAAACATAAAAATATTGATAACTTTTTTTCATTGGAAAGCTGCCGAGTCTTATAAAAATAGTATTTATAGATATGTCCTCTCCCCAAAGTCCGTATTCATCAACCTTCATAATAATAGACTGTTTAATTTCGTAAAAAAAATGTTTAGATTTGAAAGTAACTTCTCATTGGCTAAGCCAAATGTTACATACTTTTCATTGTAAAAAAATAAAACCTGATTTACAAAATTCTGAACCTATTCAAAATTATGATTTTTTTTGTGTATGTACCTGCAAAGCCAGCTTTTGATGATGATTTGTAATTTTTTTCAGAAGACTGCCTGTTCCTAATTTCACCCCCACCCTTCCACATTCACTTCCACATTACCACACAACCCCTAATTTGACAACCCTGAGAAAGAAGCCTTTAGAAATCATTGTGGGAAAAGGGGAAAATGCTGGTAACCAGCATTTTCTCCTTTTCCCACGATGTTTTCTACGTTTCAAAAAAGAAATTTCAAATTTTCAGTCACTTTTTATTTTGTCGTCTGCAAAATGCTTTCGATTGGACAAGCCTAAAATTTTGTAGTCTGGTAATGAGTTAAACCTTTACCAAACAACAAAATTTTAGACTGGTCCAAATTGAAAGCACTTGCAGAAGACAAAATAAACATAACTCACAGAATTAAATTTGTTTCCAGTAGGGTAGAAAACATCATGGAAAAACGAAAAAATGCTGGTTACCAGCATTTTCTCCTGTTCTCACAATGTTAAAAGGTTTCTATCTCAGGGTCGTAAAAACCAGGGATTGTTTGGTAAAGGGTAAGTGCCAGCTCAGCTTTGCCCCCTGATATCAAGGCCGTCGGAAGCGGTCCGGCCAGTCCGGCCATGGCCGGACCAAATTTTCGGCCGAAAATGAAAAATGGCCAGACCAATTTTCGGAAAAAAAAATGCGCAATATAAACCTCAAAGAATGCGCCAGAATGCACCAGAGAGCGTCTTATTTTCAAAAAATTTTCTGGGGAGTATGCCCCCGGACCCCCCTAGCATGGCTTAACCCATTACCAAACGACAATATTTTAGACTGGTCCAATTTGTAAGCATTTGCAGACAAACAAACAAAAATTGACTGAGAAATCTGAAATTTGTTTTGTAAAGGATAGGAAACATTGTGGGAAATCGAAAGCATTTTGCAGACGACAAAATAAAAGTGACTGAAAATCTGAAATTTCTTTTTTGAAGCGTAGAAAACATTGTGGGAAAAGGAGAAAATGCTGGTAACCAGCATTTTCTCCTTTTCCCACAATGTTTTCTAAAGGCTTCTTTCTCAGGGGCATCAAAAGTAGGGATTGTGCGGTAATGGGTTAAATGCGTAATATTTTTCCGGGGGAGCATGCCTCGGGACCCATAGCATGGCTTGACGACTTCTTGCTCGCCATACTGGCCGGACCAAATGAAATTTCCTTCCGACGGGCCTGGATATAGATAAAAACATTATGCAGTGCAATTTATGAGTTAACAGTAGTCGCAGCTTCCACTCTATAGATCAAGGGAGAAAACTCATGTTTTGGTTATGAAAACTCTTGCATTTTGAATTGTATTTACCATGTACCAGTGGTAGGAATGTTCTTCTTTTGTCAGTAATATTGTTTTCATTGTATGGTTAATATGGTGTTTAACGCCATTTTCAACATTATTTCAGGTGTATCGCAGCGGCCAGTGCACCTATCCGTGCGTTCTGGAGTTTCTTTTACCAGTCCTTTGCACAATTTTCTTTCCAAGCCACTGGCTACTTTCCACTGGCTACTTTCCCTCATGATCATTGTTGAAACAATGGTCAGCAGTGGGAGAGGAATGAATCCTGTTGCAGTGATTATCATCAATCCTCAGAAAGAAATTAGCCAAGCCAGGGATCATGGCCAGGGATCGAACCCTAGACCCAGTGTTCTCAAGTCCTGTACGCTACCAACTGAGCTACCGGGGATCCGGCATATTGTTTCACACAAGTTCTGTTAAAAATCGCCCGCCCGGGTGGCACAGTGGTGAGCGTGTCGGACTCATGACCTGGTGGTTGTGAGTTCGATTACCCGGTTGAGGCGAACTTTCTTTCTGGTGTATTTTCGCCTCTCACCTCTGCTGATGCCTGTGTAAAAAGTAGTCGGTGACTTTGGAAAGAAAGTTGTGTTAGTACTGGTAGGAGAAAGCCAGGAAACACAATGTGATATTACCTTAGCTGTTAAAGTGGCGTTTAACCCCAATACAACCAACCAAATCTGTTAAAAATCTTGAATCAGGGTAACTAAGTCTTTACCAAACAACAAAATTGTATAGACTTGTCCAAATTGAAAGCAATTGCAGATGACAAAATAAATGATTGTGAAAATTTGGAATTTGTTTTGTGAAGGGTAGAAAACATTGTGGGAAAAGGAGAAAATGCTGGTAACTAGCATTTTCTTCTTTTCCCACAATGTTTTCTAAAGGCTTCTTTCTCAGGGTCGTCAAAGATAGGGATTGTGTGGTAAACTTAGTCCTAGACCCAGACTTCATTTACTTTTACTGGCAGTGAAGATCAAGATCAGACTGCACAGAATTCACAACAATGCCACCATTGTCACGTCCCCACTTAAGAATGCTAAAATAGCAAAATTTTCATTGTTGTCTTCCTTTTGCAAAAGGCCCATTCATTCTGTCCTTGTAGGCTTCATGTTCTCCTACTTTTCAAGAGGTGAAATTTCTGTTTATCTTTCAAGTTATATTCACATAATATTTATTCTTTTTCACTGAAATAAAACCATTTTTTCTGAAAATTTACACTAAAAACAGACTCAGGACGGAAAATAAAAGTTATTAATCATTTAAGATTTATAATTCACCGCTATTGTATAGAAACCATAAATAATCTCAAATGATTAATAAGGTAGAATTTTTGTCTCATTTTCAGTCATAACTTTCATAAATTTGGGTATAAAACTTTCTGTCATAAGGTATTTCCTCCTAAACATTTGTGCCTCCTAAAATTGGCAGCGCTGTCATTATCGTCTGTTGACAAAAAATTCTGAACATGTGCAATTTGAAAGCATGTATTTACGATAAAATTGAATGCCAGTCTGAAATGCTTGAATTTGTCTTGAAAATCAGTGAAAACATGTCGGGAAAAGGAGAAAATGCTGGATACCAGCATTTTCTCCTTTTCCCACCATGTTTTCCGGCGGCCCATGATTTGTCAGGGTCGTAAAACTGTGGATTGTGATGTTGTTAATCGTTTTATGTAAATTGTTGTAATACTTGGCTTGTAAATATGATTTTAGGCTTGTTCAGTTTTAATGGTTTGCAGACGAAATAAATGTGGCTAAAATGAAATGATTTGTTTGTAAAAGGGAAGAAAATAGTGAGGGAAGAGGAGAAACTGCTGTATGAACTCTTTACCACACAGTCCAGAGTGACAACAATCTTGCGGAAGAAAAATTTTAACTCTTTACCAAACAACAAAATTAACTCATTACCAAATGACAGATATTTGGACTTGTCCAAATTCAAAGCATTTGCAGACGACAAATTAAATGTAACTGAAAAGATAGAATTTGCTATGGGAAGGATAGAAAACATTGTGGGAAAAGGAGAATTAGCTGGTTACCAGTATTTACTCCTTTTCCCACAATGTTTTCTAAAGCCTTATTGTTCAGGGTCGTCAAAAGTCGTCATTGTGTGGTAAAGGGTCTATCCAAATTGAAAGTGTTTGCAGAAGCCAAATTTACAGTTGCCATAATCATGATTTCTGTATTTGATAGGTAAGAAAAAAATTGTGGGAAAAGGATCCAGTGCATGTTCCCAGCATTTTATTCCTTTCCCACAAGGTTTTCAAAATTTTAGCTAACTCCTCAGTGTGTCATTAAAACTCAAGATTGAGTTGGGTAAACAGTTACAACATTTTGCTTTTTTCCAAAATTTTTCGAGCTTATCCGAGACAGAGACAATCATTAACCCTTTCCGAAACAATCCCTGGTTTTTACGGGTCTGGAATAGTAGCCTTTTGAAAACATTGTGGGAAAAGGAGAAAATGCTGGTAACCAGCATTTCCTCCTTTTCCCACAATGTTTTCTATCCTGTCATAAACAGAAATCATCTTTTCAGCAAGAGTTGAATTGTCGTCTGCAAATGCTTTCAATTTGGTCTAGTCCAAAAGTTTGTTGTTTGGGAAAGGGTTAACAGAGGCACATTTAAATTGTCTGGTTTAGTTTAATTCGATAGTGCTTGCACTTTTAATAGGTCTACATTAATTTTGTTGGTGTCGTTTCTTCCATGTACAACAACCCACTGTATATATAAACCTTGGTAGTAAAAAGGAGGAAGTGCTAGTCACCAGAAATTCTTCTTATGTCCGAAAATTTTTTCAAAGACCTTAGTGCTAATGGTTTCAAAACACAAGATTGCATAAAAAAGTAAAGGATTTAAAAAATTAAATTGCTTAATTAAATATCTTATTTGACAACCTACTTTATAAAGCAAAGGAAGAAGTTGTCAGTTGCTCTGACCTTTATTTACTAATTATTCTGGGGTTATATTTTGCCACAGGTGCCACACTATTTAATATTCCGAGATTTTCTGCATGATGTTTCAGGCGTCATTGGTCGTTACAGGCTATGGCGTGCCTATATTGCATACAGATATTGAGCAGTATCTTTGTCCTATCCTTTGGCGACAGACAGGAGTAAAGCCCTACAAAAATCATACATAAACTGAGCTGTCTCTGTGCAAAAATGTAACGCTTGCACTGTGAGTCAACCTCATGGTGGACCAGAAGGAGTCATACAATTATTTCACTGCATCTTTCGCATGACAAGTGTTACCCAATGACGAGGCATCCAGCATTTTCTCCTTTTTCTGGAATATTTTCTACCGTTTAAAAGAGAAAATTTTATGTCTTCATTATAGGTTCTATTTGATGAACCCTTTACCACACAATCCTGACTTTTCACGACCCTGTCAGAGAAAGTAGACTAATCTGAAAACATTGAGGGAAAAGGAGAAAATGCTGATAACCAGCATTTTCTCTTTTTCCCACAAAGTTTTCTTACTGATCAAACCAAAATTGCGCCATTTAAGCTACTTTGAAATTGTCGTCTGCAAATGCTTTGAATATGGATTGGTCGAAAATTTTGCTGTGTGGTAACGGGGTAACAGATGGTAACATTTAAAAATGTGTTAAATTTTGTTGTCTAGAAAAGAGCCAACCAAGTGCCAAACAACACCCATTTGTAATGTGGGTTAGCAGCTTTTTCTCTTTTTCCCACATTGTTTTCAAGCCTTTTTTTCTCATGGCTACTAAAACTATTAATTGTTTCACAAAGGGTGTTGAAGATAATTCTTATCGAACAAAAAAATGTCATCCCTGATCTGTCTCTCTCAGTCTTTGGTGGGACATTAAACAATTTAATTGTTTTAAATAGTTGCTAACATAACACAAAATAATTTACTGGCAAAAAAAACCTCTCAATGAACAATCACCTTGGTAACCTGGGATGAGTGATAGAAGTATTTGACGTCGGTTGCTATGGCAACCAATTATGAATGACAAAAAAAAAGACAAAAAATACAGGTGTATCATGGAGATCTGAAAGTTATGTATAATTATGGATAATGTTTTAATTGATTTTGATTATCCAACACTGGTATAAATTGCCTTTTAATGCCCATGTTACTTGTTTCTGTGATGAAACTCGACGTTTTGATCAATTGCAAAACAAGTCTATTTAGGAGGTTTTTTACACATTTTTTGTAGTGAAAATGATTTCTCATCAATGTGTGGGATAGCAAAGTTTGATATTTCTTAACAAAAATGCTGAGTTTTAGATGCATGGCTGCTCAAATCCAAAATTACCCATCTTTTTTGCTTGATTCTTTATTTAACCCTTTACCCAGCAACACAAGTTTGAAGACACTGAGGAAGTAGCCTTTTAATCCATCATGTGAAAACTGTCATGATAATTTTAGAAAAAACTATTGTGATAAAATCTAAGTTTCCCAGAAATTTTATTTAGATAAAATGAAAAAATAAACTTTCGAGGGAACTATGATATATCATAATAGTTTCCTAAAATTACGATAGATTTCATTTATCTCGTAGCAAATTAATGCCACTATACTATCATAGTTAGTAAAACTTATGAAAATTTTGTTTGTAACTCACCTAGGGTGAAACAGGACCCAGGTAATTTGTTGTCTGCAAAATGCTTTCTATGTGGTCAAATCTAACATTTTATTTTTTGGAAAAGAGGTTGTGGTTGGTAAAAAATGTTTTTTGATCAAGCAAGATCTTGTGTTACCTTGACTCCAGGTATTATAAAGAATGGCAGTTTTTGTGGGTTTTTTTGCTGGCTGTGTTAGTTTAGACCTGAAGGTCTGTATTCACCAATCATTCTTAAGAATGTTCTTTGTCTTATTATTCCACAAAAGAAGGCCTTTTTAACTCATTACTAAACAATCCCTGCTTTTTACGACCCGGAAGTAGAAGCCTTGAATGGAAAAGATTGTTGGAAAAGGAGAAAATGCTGGTATCCAGCATTTTCTCCTTTCCCACAATGTTTTCTACCCTACGGGTAACAAATTCCAATTTTTGAGTTAAATTTATTCTGTCGTCTGCAAGTGCTTTCAGTTTGGACCGGTCTAAAATTTTGTCATCTGGTAAAGTGTTAAAGAACATTATAGACAAGGGAGAAATGATGCTGGGTCCTGAAAACACAGGATTAGTTTTAAAAGGATAGATCTTTTTTTCCATCTGCAAATGCTTTATATTAACCCTTTCCCAAACAAGCCCTGCTTTTTACGTGTCTGCAGTAAAAGTCTTTTGAAAACACTGTGGGGAAAGGAGAAATTGCTGGTAACAAGCAATTTCTCCTTTTCCCACAGTGTTTTCTACCCCTTTTTGAGAACTTTCCGCCATTTTCTCAAAATCTGAAATTGTCGTCTGCAAACTCTTTCAGTTTGGAAGAGTCCAAAATTTGTCGTTTGGGAAAGGGTTAAGACAAGTTGAACCCTTTACCAAACGACAAAATTTTAGACTGGTCCAAATTGTAAACACTCGCAGACAACAAAATGAACCTACCGGTAACTATGAAATTGATATTTGTTTCCAGCAGAGTTGAAAACATTGTGAGAAAAGGAGAAAATGCTGGTTACCAGCATTTTCTCCTTTTCCCACAATGTTTTCAAAAAGCTTCTATTTTAGGTGATCGTAAAAACCAGGGATTGTTTGGTAAAGGGTTAAAATGTTGCGGTCTGACAGAGTCTTGTTGCCAACTTGGAAAAAACTACTAACAAACAAGAAGTTCAACAATTAAGATAAAGGAAGACGATTGAGTTCCCTTTGTTAACACCAAAATTAATGTAACACTTGACAAAAAAAATCCCTCTATCTGTCTCTGCAAAAGAAGGCTTATCTAGAAAACATAGTGGGAAAGGGAGAAAATACTGTTTACCAGCATTTTCTCCCTTTCCCACAATGCTTTCTCATGTTCTGTTGAAAAGTCATATGGCACATTTACTTTTTCGTCTCAAAAATCCTTTCAATTCGGACTAGTCTGAGAATTTTGGGTTGGTAAAGAGTTAATGAATAAATCATATTTCACATGACAAGGCTACATGATGACTTTCTTTTCATCTTTTATTCACTCTTTACGTCTTGAAACAAAAAGGCAGCAGACAACTTTGGCAGTATTCCGGTAAAAATAGGGATCATCAACCTGAATTATGGCTTTGTTCGTACATACAACTGAAAATTTGTTGACTGAGTGAAAACATGCTGTTTGCCAGGAATTTTTGTTCTTGCTACAATGTTTTCCAGTTTATTCTGCTACAAGGCAAAAAATGGTTATGGACTGTAGAACAAACTGTGTTAATCCTGTCTCAAATAACAAAAACTTAAGACACTTCTAATTGCAAAATATCAGGCAATAAGTTGAAAATTTGTACCAATAAGCATAAAAATTCTTGTAAGGGTACAAAATATTATGAGTAAAAAATGTTCGTTAATCAGCATTGTCTCTTTTTCTCACAATGTTTTCAAAATCTTTCTCCTACATGGTCATCAAAACTTAAGGGATTGTTGGTAAAGGGTCAAATACTGTAAAATCTAGAGTTTTGTCATAAAATTGTAATTTATCTACAGACGCATGAAAAGTAACGATGGTGTTTGAAGGGCAAATATTATGAATTTTACAAAATGTAACATTTCCGGCATGGTGTCTTTTACACGGAATTTTACATTGTCACGTCAAAATTGTTTTTGATCAAAATTGATAGATCTCTTTTTTTTCTTAATCTAAAATTGGTATACATGTAATAATATGTCATATTTTCTCACTGTCTTTCTTCTGGAAAACCTTTTTATGTTTTACAGATGTTCCTTTTATTACCTGATTCATCCTGTAAATCCTCTACCAGATGGCAAAACTTTCGACTGATATAAATTGAAAGCATTAGTAGAAAAACAAATTTCAAATTTTCTGTCAGTATTATTTTGTCGTCTGCAAATGCTTTTGATGTGTCAACAAACCTAAAATTATGTCCTTTGGTAATGAGTTAACTCATTACCAAAGGACAAAATTTTAGGTTTGTCCAAACTGAAAACATCTGCAGACAACGAAATAAGAGTGACTGAAAATTTGAAATTTGTTTTGTAAAGGGTAGAAAACATTGTGGGAAAAGGAGAAAATGCTGGTTTCCCAAAATGTTTACTATAGGCTTGAATTTCTCGGGGTTGTCAAAAGTAGGGATTGTGGGAATGGGTTAAGCAGGATTGTGCGGGCTAGCTCTCACAGTCATGATCATTCTTTCGACAAAAGCTATAAGGGTTAACCCATTACCACACAATCCCTACTTTTGACGCCCTTGAGAAAGAAGCCTTTAGAAAACACGGAGGGAAAAGGAGAAAATGCTGGTAACCAGCATTTTCTCCTTTTCCTACAATGTTTTCTACCCTTCACAAAACAAATTTCGAATTTTCAGTTTCTTTTATTTTGTCGTCTGCAAGTGCTTTTGATTTAGACAAGCCTAAAATTATGTTGTTTGGTAATGAGTTAAAGAAGCCTGAGTCTAGGCAAGAATATTGCCCATAGTTCTGCTAAAAGAAACTGCTGGAGAGCATGGATAGGTGAATTGGCTGCCAGGAGATTAATGAAATAATGTTGAAAACAATGTTAAAAACCATACAAATTCATATTCGATTGTCCATGAAGAATCGCCTGATAAGTTTTCGGAAGGGTTGGCGTCACATCACCTAATTAGACAAAAGATAAATCAAAGATTTGTTTTAACTCTTTAATAAATGACAGAGTTTTAAGAATGTTTCAAAATGAATGCATTTGCAGACAACAAAAACTATGTGACTCAAAAATTGAAATTTGTTCTAGGAGGGTAGAAAACATTGTGGGAAAAGGAGAAAATGCTGGTTACCAGCATTTTCTCCTTTTCCTACAATGTTTTCATAAGGCTTCTATCTCAGGGTCGTAAAAATCAGGGAATGTTTTGTAAAGGAGTCAATTGATTTCCTCATACTTGGCTCAATTTATAGACATTTTTTTCACAATCACTGATATAAAATTTATGACCGGAGGGTTTATAATAGTTTTGCACTTTGTACTATTTTTCAATACTATCAGAACCAGTGCCACAAGTGTATTTCTTTGGCAAGACCTTTCTCAAACAACATGGAATCAGAAAGGAGGAGCAGAATAATGACAGTGTAGCAATGAAATTTACTCTGTTTTGAATTTCTATTTTGTTCTTTAAAAAAAAAATAAAGAAAATTCTGTAACAAATTGATACCTTTTGCTGACAAGAATTTAAAGATGCTCATTTTCATCAAGTTTTGTAACCAATTTTATCTTTATTTTATGAATTTACAATAATTCATGTACTTTTTTGCCAAAATTATGTTGACCTTGACAGTTGCAAGGTTTGCACAAATTTTGACAGATAGAAATTCTCTCAGAAAGTCGATACTTTAGAAAACTTTCCTGTATTCTTTGGATCTTTTCCCCTTTTGCAAAATGTCCGTTAAGTCGATATTGTAGACTCATTCTTCATTTCGAAACATACGGTATCCGAAATTCAAGGTATTGTCCGAACGATATACAAGTACCTTCTTTGAGAAGAGTTACTGTCTATAATTGTCTCCCTTGAAATTGCCAAAATGATGTGCAGAAATTACTACTGGAAATGTCATTAAATCAGACAAAAATCCCAGGTGTCTGTTTATCATAATACACATTATATCGGTTATTTATCTATGTTTACGGAGCTACCTAGATTCTAGATTGTAAAGTTGTAACAGAGTTTGTTTACTCTCTGGCTGTATGGGTACATCTTAAGATGTAGCTCACATCATGTTTTCTGTCTTTCATAGAGGAGGAAATATTGTGGGAAAAGGAGGAAATGTTGGTGACAATCATTTTTTCCTTTTCCCACACTGTTTTCCAAAGCTGTCTTTCTGGTACTGTAAGAGTCTGGATAATACATAATAAATAGATAAATCTTGCTACACAGTCCCAACTGAAGTTTCCCTGCCCTGGGAAATTTGTCTTTTGAAAATATTGTGGGAAAAGAAAAAAATGCTGGTACTAGTATCTTCTCCTTTTCCTCACAATATTTCCTAACCTTTTTTAAACAGAATCAATCATTTGAGCCAAATTCAATTCGACTGCAAATATTTTCAATTTAGACCAGTCTAAAATATTGTTATTTTGTAGAGAGTTTTAAAGATGCATGGCTACAGCCGCTAAGCAAAAATGCTGTTAAAATTTCATTTATTTAAAAATGGTAAATAAATCGGTCCTATGAGTAAACATGGATAAATTACTGACATATGTCAGGTAATTGAAAAAAAGAAACACGTAGAATCATATTAGAAACCGAAAATTGGTCAAAAGAAAACTGGCTGACGATAGCAGGGGTAAACAATAGCGATGCGTAACGGAAAATCGTCGTTGGTTTCCGCCTAGAGTCGGATACGATGTAATTTGCATACGCCCCTACCACCTGAAGAAATTCGACAGAGAAAATGGCGTCTTCGTCTACGGTAAGTATCATACATGTAGCTTTGTCATTTTACTGTTTTTTCGCGATTATGATAAATTTTTATGTAAGATACACGTCTTCGAATAAGTTTTTACGGCATAATACCGTAAAACGCCCCGCCATAAATCGCGAAAACCCATGAAACTCAAAATTATGTGTCAAAACATTGCAACTGGTTTATGGATTCATTTCGAATACATCAAATACAATATTTTTCAACGGAATGAAGCTAAAAAATTTCATTAAATATCTTCCTTTAACTCAAAAAACAATGCCACATGTAAGCATTGAGTGTATAGCAGAGGGGCGTTTTACGGTATTATGCCGTTTTTACTGATTTTTAAACTATTCAACTGAAAAGTTGATTAATATTTGCAAAATCATGAATGTCGAGCGAGTTCTGGTGAGCGTGACCTACTTTGACTGTTTGGATTATTAATTTTACATTTGAGGCCTTCATTGTAACGTACTTTGAGCTATATTTCTGTATTCTAACCAGACTGAAAACGTTGATTGAAAAATCCGTTGCATGACACGTCAGTCATATGTCGAATAGAACCGGGTTATTTGTGACTTACCCCGTTACCGATGCAGAACTATCACTAAGCCAAACTTGTCAACAATGGGACGTTTGCGCTGAGCTGCTTTCAATATTTACTATTATTTAGACATTTAATATGAACCGGAGGCGACCCCATCGTTTAAAGTCTTTACCAAACTGCATAATTTTACACTTGTCCAAATGGGAAGGATTTTCAGACGACTAATGTGACTCAAAAACTGATAACTATTTTAGGATGCAAGAAAACATTGTGGGAAAAGGAGAAAATTCTAGTTACCTGCATTTTCTTCTTTACCCATATTGTTTTTTCTTCAAAAGGCCACTTTCTCAGGGATGTGAAACCCAGGGATTGTTTGGGAAAGTGTTAAACAATGTGTTGAGGCTACAAGTTACATGTTATAAGAAGAGGATATGGTTCAACTTTCTTTCCATGTCTAGCTTCAAAACCCATTGGCCCTCTTACTATATAGTCCTGTGTTTAAGTAACTTTGAAGAAAAAAAAAGCTTTTGAAAACAATTGGAAAAAGCTTATAATTACATATGTTGGTGACTACTGTTTCCTAACCCTATCTCCTGTAATTATTATTCATTTTCACCATAAAAAATTTTCCATTGTTGCAAAGAAATAATGCTGTGTATAACTTTTCTGTAAAAGGAAATGAGAAAGCATGCCAAACTAGTCAAAATTACAAGGTAACTTTTTGACATAGAAGTTTTATACCATCTGTCAATTTATGCATATGAAAGGACCATGTAAACAAATTAGTTGGTTACTTGTAAGGCAAAGTCAATTTTATGGGTCTCATATTATGTGGTTACTTGCTTGGTACAATGCATCACAGAGGTGCATTTAGCCACATTTTGCCAGAGCATGGTTGATGTTTATGCATTTTTCTTTTTCCAGTGATTCGAAACACTTATATTAGACTAGGGAGTTCTGGCCATGGGCAGGCTTTTCAGGCGCGACATTCTGGTTTTCCTAGACGAGGACCTGGGGGAGGATGGAGATGACTGAAATAAAGCCAACTAATTTTATGCATATACCCAGTTCACTCTTTGGATGCATGGGCCTCTTTGAACTTCAAATCATGTCCCGATTCCATCATGTTGAGTGTGGCAGAAAAGGGAAAAAATCCTATGGACAATATATTGGGTTCATACCTGCAAGGGTTTAACCCATTACCACACAATTCCGACTTTTGAATGAAAGAAGCCTTTGTAAACATTGTGGGAAAAGGAGAAAATGCTAGTAACCAGCATTTTTTAATTTTCCCACAATATTTTCTACCCTTCCATAATCAGAAATCAGTTTTTTATTCACATTTATTGTCGTTTGCAAATGCTTTCAGTTTGGACTAGTCCAACATTTTGTCGTTTGGTAAAGAGTTAAGCGTTTACAAGTAAGCCTTTCATACTCTAAGGAAAAATACTAATTGAAATGCTGTCGAAAAAAATGAGAAAATACTGACATTTAAGAAATTTTTATATGTACATAAATTTCATGCAAGTCAAGCAGGTTCAACAAAACAAAACGTATAATGATCATGTGATTTCCTTTTTCAATTTTTGTCTGTAATTGTGAAATAAAACAATCATACAAGTTAACTCTTGACCACACAACAAAATTTTAGACTGGTCCAAAGTGAAAGCACTTGCAGATGCCAGATAAGCATAACCCAATAATTGAATTTGTTGACAGCAGGGTAGTAAACATTACAGAAAAAAGAGAAAATGCTGTTTACGAGCTTTTTCTTCTTTTCCGGCAATGTTTTCAAAAGGTTTCTACATGTATCTTGGTGTCGTAAAAACCAGGGATTGTTGGGTAAAGGGTTAAAAGGTACAGATAAAAGGAAGTATTTGATATGAGAAATCCATTTATGCAATAATTTTTACTTTGGTCTTCAGTGGCTGCCCTTTTTTAAAATTCATTTTGTATCTAAAGAAATGCTGAACTAAAATTATGTTTTCTGAGACTATGCAGATCAGTACCAGCCAATCAAATATTGGACTGTGTTAATGCCATAAAAATGCCATATACATGTAAGGGACTAGGTGAAAATGTTTCTTTTATTTGTTTACAATATGTACAGTAAATTGATGGGCTTTGATAGAATTATAACCAGCAGCATGCAGAAGTGAGCCCCAAGGCAACTTAAAATATTGAGACAAATGAGTTTGTGTAAAACTGAAAGGCAGACTTTTGTCAAAGTGATATGCTTTGAAAAGTTTATCTTTCTATTCTACCTCACATCAGAATCATCCTGCAACACAAGCAAGGATAGGGTGGAATGTTCCTGTACAGTGATGCCTAGAGGCACTTATTTGCATGTATATTGTTGTTCGTACAATTCAGTAAGTTTGCTTCTGCTAACCACACACTTAATTGTTTTTCATAAAAATGCATCCCTAACAAACAAACAAAAAATGCTATAAATGTATATATATAATCAAAATGTATATGAAGTATGGGTATAACTTACTTCTGTACAGTAAATTAAGCCTTTACCATACCATCCCTGATTTTCATCAGTCTGTGAAAAAAGCCTTTTTAAAACATTGTGGAAAAGGAGAAAATGCTGGTTATTAGCATTTTCTCCTTTTCCCACAATGTATTTAACAATTCCTAAAATAAATCTTAACCCATTACCACACGAGAAAAATTTAGACTGGTTCAAACTGAAAGCATTTGCAGACGACAAAATAAAGGTGACTGAAAAATTGAAATTTGTTATGAAAAGGATAGAAAACACTGTGGGAAAAGGAGAAAATGCTGGTTACCAGCATTTTCTCCTTTTCCCACAGTGTTTTCAAAAGGCTTCTTTCTCAGGGGTGTCAAAAGTAGGTATTGTGTGGTAATGGGTTAAATGTTCAGTGACAATTATTTTCTTGTCTGCAAATGCTTAAAATTTGGATGAGCCTAAACTGTTGGTGTATGGTAAAGACTTGAATTTCAGTTTTTATCACAGTCACATGGTGGGCTTGTATTAGGCATTTAAAACAAGACGAACTTAGGAAAAAGCTTTGGAAAAATAGCCCATAGCAAATGATCTTCCAAGTTTTATGTCATGTCACAAAGAACCTTACTGGAACAAATATTAGAAAAACCTCGAGTCCACTCTATATGCACCCTATTCAGTCCGATAATTGTGGAATTAATTATTTTGTTCTTAGCCCATTATCACACAATCCCTTCTTTTGATGCCCATGAGAAAGAAGCCTTTAAAAAACATTGTAAGAAAAGGAGAAAATGTAGTTAACCAGCATTTTTTCCTTTTCCCACAACATTTTCTATCCTTCACAAAACAGGTTTCAAATTTTCAGTCACTTTTATTTTGTCATCTGCAAATGCTTTCAATTTGGACAAAGATTTTGTTGTTTGCTATTGGTAACGAGTTAATGATATTTTTCAGAAGTTTTAAATGAGCTACAGAGTACATGTATGTCAATTGAAAAATCTGTGAAAACCATGTTCAATCTAAAAGTCACATTTTTGGCCCTAACAGAATCCATTACATTTTACTTTGGTGAGCACTTCAGGGCCATGGGCCCCTTTTGTAAATACATGTATAATTGTGTTGTTGTTACAAAAATAATTGTCTTGAAAATAAAAGAATAAAGTTTATTTAATGAAGATTTCAAGTTCATTACTGTGGCTATGGCCCCTTTTTCATCATAAAACCTTCCAGATGAATCTTGTTATTGACTTAACCAGATTGAGAATATCTGCAGTACAGTTTTCCTGTGGCTCAAACTGGAAAATGGTATAAAATTGTTGTGAAAAAGGAAGAAAATACTGATAACCAGAATTTTCTCCTTTTTTTCCACATAACTTTCTCTAAAGGTATCTCTGTCAAACTTGTTAACAGAGACTGTCGGATACAGAACTATGTATTCCTGGAACAAGTTGACAAGAAATTTACCTCTATGCAAAGAATAATAAAGTCTGAATACATTAATTCTGACCTCAGCATTTTTTTAACCCTTTCCCAAACAAGCGCTGGTTTTTACGTGTCTGCAGTAAAAGTCTTTTGAAACCACTGTGGGAAAAGGAAAAATTGCTCGCAAAGAGCCATTTCTCCTTTTCCCACAGTGTTTTCTACCCTTTTTGAGAACTTTCTGCCATTTTCTCAAAATCTAAATTGTCGTCTGCAAACTCTTTCAGTTTGGAAGAGTCCAAAATTTGTCGTTTGGGAAAGGGTTAAAGGTCTGATAGAGGTAACTGCAATACATTTCATCCCACTCCTACTAACTCTTTACCACACGAGAAAATTTTAGACTGGTCCAAATTGAAAGCATTCGCAGACAACAAAATAAAGATGACTAAAAAATAGAAATTTATTCTGAGAAGAGTAGAAAACACTGTGGGAAAAGGAGAAAATGCTGGTTACCAGCATTTTCTCATTTTCCCACAATGTTTTCTAAAGGCTTCTTTCTCAGGGTGTCAAAAGTAGGGATTGTGTGGTAATGGGTTAACATCACTTTGAAGATGTTTGAGAGGGAAAGCAACCAGTGGCTTTTGTAGAATGTTGTACAAAATACTTATAAAAGGAAAACCCAAGGCATTGATTAGTGCACGAGCCAAAAAAAGCAAATGAAAAAAATGAAGAGATGATGTGGAACACTGACTAACCAATACAAATTTTGATAGCTTTGTCTTTATGTATTTTACCTGAAATTCAGATACTTGGGTTTCTGATTAAAAAGTCTCTCGTAAAATAAAATTTTGGCGAGGTCTTTTAGGGTGGATGCATGTTTTACTGGATGGAGCCAATTCTCTCCTGATCTTGAAGGGGTCCATGAAGACAGTGGTTCTTGGTGTAATCCCCGTGGCCTAAAACCCATTCATGCTTGTTGACTATGTGGTGCATTATACCTGTCCCAATAGCCTGCAAATATAATGAGTTGAAAATAATTCAACTTTATGGGTAGTTCATTTTTTTATGCTTTAATACACAATCATTACTTTAAATGGCCCTGTGAAAGAAGCCTTTTAACCCATGACCACACAATCCCTACTTTTGATGCCCCTGAGAAAGTAGCCTTTAGAAAACATTATGAGAAAAGGAGAAAATGGTGGTAACCAGCATTTTCTCCTTTTCCCACAATGTTTTCTACCCTTCACAAAACAAATTTTGAACTTTCAGTCACTTTTATTTTGTTGTCTGCAAATGCTTTTGATTTGAACCAGTCTAAAAATATTGTGGTTTGGTAATGGGTTAAAACCATTGAGGGAAAAGGAGAAAATGCTCTTAACCAGCATTTACTCCTTTTCCCGTAATGTTTTCTTCCCTTCCTAGAACCAAATTTCAATTTTTTGGTGATTTATTTTGTTGTCTGCCAATACTCTAAATTTGGGCCAGTCTACAATTTTGTCGTCTGGCAAAGAGTTAAGCCTATTTGGCTCCACTAGAAGAAATATGAAAGTACTCGAAATTGAAGCACTGACTTTAAGTTGTTTACTTTTTCACATGCAAGAAAAAAAACTTGGTTTTGGTGACATAAAAGACCCTTTTTGACCCAACATGACCTAGTTTCAAACTTGTCCAAGGTATCAAGACAAATGTTTTAATTTAACATACTCAGTTGTCTATGTGTCTCTGCAGCATTTAACTCATTACCAGACGACAAAATTTTAGACTTGTCCAAATTCAAAGCATTTGCAGACAATAAAATAAAAGTGACTGAAAATTAGAAATTTGTTTTGTGAAGGGTAAAAAACATTGAGGGAAAAGGAGAAAATGCTGGTTACCAGCATTTTCTCCTTTACCCACAATGTTTTCTAAAAACTTCTTTCTCAGGGGCGTCAAAGTAGGGATTGTGTGGTAATGGGTTAACATGATAAAAATAAGTTTGATTCCTGCAGCATAAGTCAATCAACTTATTCCTATTTAACTGTATGCATATGGGTGCAGTCTTTTTTAACTATACATGAATATACTTACCACAAATTGTTTTTCAGTCTCTGCCATTTTACACACAAACCAGAAGTGATTGACAATGTCTTTTGTCCAAGGCATCAAAACACCAATTCCTTTTTTCATTGCTACCTGAAAATCAGAGTAGTGACCTTTATGAAAAAATTTCAACAGTTCCACAAAATCCCGACTTTTATTTAACGACCCTGAGAAAGAAAACCTTTGAAAACATTGTGGAAAAGGAAGAAAATGCTGGCAACCAGCATTTTCTCCTTTTCCTATAATGATTTCTACCCTTTCCAGATCAAATTTCTATTTCTGATTCATATTTATTTTGTCCTTTGCAAATACTTTCAGTTTGGACTAATCCAAATTTTGTTGTTTGGTAAAGAGTTAATGCAGCTCAGAGATAGTGATCATTTACAAGGTAATTAACATCATCGGAATATGGAAAATGCTAGTAACAGGGATTTTTTCTTATACCATTAATGTTTTCAAAAAGCTCCTTTCTCAGGGCTGTTAAAATTTTGTATTGTGTAGAAAAGGCTTTAAACAATGGTTTATGACTCACATTTCCTGCTCTGTGGCAGTACTGGTTGTTTCACCTTCACTAATACCACTCAATGTCGAGGTAAACTTTGTCATCCTTCTATATGGCGTGGAGGTAGATGTTGACGGTTCATCTGTTCTTTTCTCATATTCTGCCCTGGAATACGTGTACATGATATAGAAAAAGATCAAATATATCCACAGTATTTCCTGATTAATTCATAAATCTGTCTTTAAATTAAATGCAAAATATGCAATGAAAAGAAACTGTCCTTAAAACCATTTGTTTTTCAAATATTTCATTTAAATTATTTGATTTGTTTTCTGCAAATGCCTTCAGTATAAATCAATAAGGAAAATAAGGTTATGGCATAACAAGACTGAATTGCTGCCACATTGGTCCTAAACTCCTAATCAGTTTGGAAGAGTCCAAAGGGAGTCCTGACGGACTCAGGACTCAGTCTCCTTCGAGAGATAGAGCACACATGACAGAGGCACAGGGACAATTTTAAAATTTACAGCTACAGGAAGACCGAGGGAATTACGGAGAGACAAACGAGATACAGGAAATTTGCCAGACAAGCAGCTCGTAGAATAGATAATATAGTTACTGTACAGTAGATTTAAAATATTTCATGTATTTACCTGGATGCACGTTGAAACACTACAGCACAGATCAGTCGCAAATTATATAGGAAGACTAAAAGGTTTACTAAAATGAAACGAGCTGAGAGAAATTTGTTTTCGTAAAGAAACAAGTGACCTACTTTATTTCACGCTGGGCCAAGTCCAGAAGATAGTGTGCTACCTCCGTATTGCCTTCAAAGCCTTTTAGCGCTTTCAGTTCGTTCCAGCGATCGATGGCTGATCCTATAAAAACTTTCGCTCTGCTAGTTTTCCTTCCGTGTTCCAATTTTCGTCTCTTTTTTTTTTTCCGACTCGGACAAGTCGTGCATGTTTTCTAGCCTCCATCTTCCTTTGTTTACCTCATTAGACGCAGGGCGAAGGTCAAATAGAGTCACGTGACAGTATGCATATTTATGATACGAATCTACCCGAGTGTATAACGGATATACGGAATATCTTCGATTCAAAACCCGGTAACGACGAGTCTGTTTACATTACTGGCAGCATCCCTTCGAAATGCATTTTCTATCGACCGTAATCTAAGCAACCTTACAACCGTCAGGCGCAATATTTGGCAGGAAGATATAAAAATGATTATATTTTGATAAAATAAAGACAAAACGAGTTAAAAATGGCTGAAAATGAGTGTTATTGCCTCTTTAAGGAGCCTTAACCCTTTCCCAAACAAGCCCTGGTTTTCATGTGTCTGTGGTAAAAGACTTTTGAAAACACTGTGGGAAAAGGAGAAATTGCTCATAATGAGCAATTTCTCCTTTTCCCACAGTGTTTTCTACCCTTTTGGAGAACTTTCTGTCATTTTCTCCTAATCTAAAATTGTCATCTGCAAACTCTTTCGGTTTGAAAGGGTCCAAAATTTATCGTTTGGGAAAGGGTTAAAGTTCTGTGATAGATTGATTGAAATAATTATATGACATGAAGGTCAGCCTCTATGCTTTCCTCACCTCAGACAATGAAACAAAGATTTTGTGGATTGTGCAGATTGAGATCAGACTGTACAAACCATGCATTCAGATCTCTGATCTACCCTGTCCACAACTTTTATTCTAGAACATGAGCAAACTATCTCCCCGTCTTACTGGGTACCTGTTTTTATAGCTATTAAAAAGGTGTAATTTATTTCTTTGGTAGTAACCTAATGATTCTTTTATTAACCCTTCATCACACAATGCTGACATGGGAAAGCAGCCTTTTGAAAACATTGCGAGAAAAGGAGAAAATGCTGGTTACCACCATTATTTTCTTGTTTTCCCACAATGTTTTTTTAACTCTATCGAAGAAAAGTTACACCAATTTAGACACATTGAGGTTGTCGTCTGCAAAAGCTTTCAATTCGGACAAGGCTATAATTTTGTCGTCAGGTAAAGAGATAAATGACCCTGAAGAAGATGGCTTTTTAGAACATTGTGGGCAAAGAAGAAAATGCTGGTCACTCTTTTTCCCACAATGTTCTCTTCTATTTTAAAGACAGAAATCATATTTTGTGCTACATTGATTTTGTTGTCTTCAACCCTCCTTGATTTAACCTTTTTACCACACAATCCCAACTTTTAACGTCCCTGAGAAAGAAGCCTTTTGAAAACACTGTGGGAAAAGGAGAAAATGCTGGTAACCAGCATTTTCTCCTTTTCCCACTGTGTTTTCTACCCTTCCCAAACCAAATTTTAATTTTTCAGTTACCTTTTATTTTGTTTTCTGCAAATGATTCAATTTGGACCAGTCTAAAATGTTCTCTTGTGGTAAAGGGTTACGCATCCAGAATAATCCTGTATGGTGAAGAGTTATAACCTGTAATATGGTTAAGGAGTCGGGAAACGGCAGACAAGGAAATTTTAGTTGAAATATTCGAAATTTACATACAGCTTTGTTTTATGGGTGCTTTGAAGTAATCTTCGCCAATTTACCTGTCTGACAATAGTCAATCAAACCTTCGTCTTGAAAATGATGAAAAAACGTCGAAATTTATGTTTGTCATACTTATTAATATTTCATCTGAAATAATAAATTATGAAAAATGGGTAATTATGCACATATTAAATTGTTTTAAACTTTCCATCGGGAGCAAATTTGAATATTTTTGTCCATAGAAGCAATGAAACGCTCTCCTGTTTATTACGAAAACATGACATTAGTGAAAAAAAAATCAGCCAATAGAAATTGGAATAGGAAATCAAACGCTGACATGATCAGAATAAATCGAGTGCTGGCTGTCAGTCAAATGATCTGTAAAGACAAAACGTGACAATTTGTATAAATTTAGCGAAAAGTTGCCGCGCCTTTAACCTTTAGCCCCATAAAGCTAATTTTAGGACTCTTTTTTGACTTACACTTTACAAAGCAGTCTTGAGTTTTAATCTCTCTGATGAAAAAAATGTATTTTAAAACATTATGAAAAAAGGAGAACATGCTGAGAACCAGCTTTTTCTCCCTTTCCCACAATTATTTTAGCCCTTCGAAAGTCAAATTTCTATTTTTGAATCACTTATTTTTTTCGTTTGCCAAAATTTCCAGTTTGGTCATGTCTGAATTTTTTTTGTTTTCAACCTATAGTAGGAAGACTTAACAAAACATGTTTGGAAAAAGAGAAAATGCTGGTCACTTCAATGGTGCTCTGGAAAAAAGGGATTTAACCCATTACCAAAAGACAGAATTTTGGACTGGTCCAAATTGAAAGCATTTGCAGACGACAAATAAAAAGTGTTTGAAAATTTGAAATTTAATTGTTTTGTGAAAAGTAGAAAACATTGTGGGAAAAGGAGAAAATGCTGGTTACCAGCATTTTCTCCTTTTCCCACAATGTTTTCTAAAGGCTTCTTTCTCAGGGGCATCAAAAGTAGGGATTGTGTGGTAATGGGTTAACTCTTCACCAAACAACAAAATTTTAGACTAGTCCAAATTGGAAGAATTTGCAGATGACAAAATAGACATGACTCAAAAATTGAAATTTGATTTTTGAAGGGTAGCATTTTTTCCTTTTCCCACAATGCTTTCAAAAGTCTTCTCTCTCAGGGTTGTTAAAAGTTGGGATTATGTGGTAAAGGGTTTATGAATCTCTGATGCATTATTCTAAGCAAATCTTCAGATAATAATGAATGCATGATATTCTTACGAACAAAGCCCGCAACAAAAAGAAAGAAATAATCCATAGATCAAATACAAACCACATCTGTAGGGATTCGATCCCTTGATGGGACAAAATTAATGTCCTCATTTTTCGAGCATTAAAAGACCAATACCATAACCTCTGAGCCAAAGAGATATTTCTCTGACGCAGTTGTCAGATATTGTGTTTAAATCGGGATGAAGCTATGCATGAAGGCGTAGTCTCCCATAACATGAAGGCGTAGTCTCCCGTAACAACTGGCTGAATCAAGAAGTAGACTGGTCCTTTGACACTCAGAAAATTGACAAAAAAAAATTTCCACCCAGGTCAATGTTCTCTTCTATTTCAAAGACAGAAATCATATTTTGTGTGACACTGATTTTGTCGTCTTCAACCCTCTTTGGTGTCCGTGGTCGCGAGGTAGAGCGTCGGCCTCATAACCTAAAGGTCCTGAGTTCGATACCCGGGAGCGGGTGTCAACTTTGGGATTTTTCATTGGCTCACACTTTCGGCGCGAGTACTGATGTAGTTTCCAGGAAGCAGAATCGAGAGAGATTAGTATAAGTTGTAAGAACTTGTTTCTCAATCGATGTAAAATAAATATGTTTAAACTAAACTAACCCTCTTTGATTTAACTTTTTACCACACAATCCCAACTTTTAACGTCCCTGAGAAAGAAGCCTTTTGAAAACACTTAGGAAAAAGGAGAAAATACTGGTAACCAGCATTTTCTCCTTTTCCCACTGTGTTTTCTACCCTTTAAAAACCAAATTTTAATTTTTCAGTTACCTTTATTTTGTTTTCCGCAAAATTAATGATTCATTTTGGACCAGTCTAAAAATGTTCTTGTGTGGTAATGGGTTACGAATCTAGAATAATCCTGTGTGGTGAAGGGTAAGAACCTGTAATATGGTAATATGGTAAAGGAGTCGGGAGACGCAGGCTGATGTGGGCCGATATTTTTGGCAGATGCATGAGACACCCTTATCACAGAGCATGATTCTTAACCTATTTTTCTTGTTTTATTTTACAGGAAGTGCCAAGTTGCAGAATGATCGCTTCACTTCAAGTTCCTCTTTCATCAACGCAGTGTTCAATGCAAACTCTGGAGCGGGAGGTGACCAACTTTTGACCAACAAAACTTTGCTTCCGAATTACTCCAAATACCTTAAAAGGTATGTTGATTACCGCGAAATTCTAATTTTGTAATTATTGGAGTTTATTGTGGGTGAGATAGGAGCTCTTTAGACCCCAAAGTCATTACTCCAAGGTCAAGGTCTTTTTTGACTCTTTATCAAACAATCCCTGGTTTTTACGACCTTGAGATTGATGCCTTTTGAAAACATTGTAGGAAAAGGAGAAAATGCTGGTAACCAGCATTTTCTCCTTTTCCCACAATGTTTTCTATCCTGCTGGAAACAAATTTCAATTTTTTGGTTACAATTATTGTGTCGTCTGCAAGTGCTTTCAGTTTGGACCAGCCTTAACTCTTTACCACACAATCCCTTCTTTTAACCACCCTAGAAAAAAAGCCTTTTGAAAACAATATAGGAAAAGGAGAAAATGCTGGTAACCAGCATTTTCTCCTTTTCCCACAATGTTTTCTGAAGTCTTGGAGGTTCAAGGGTTCGATACCTGGTTGAGGCTAACTTTCTTTCTGGTGATTTTTCACCTTTCACCTCTGATGCATGTGAGAAAAGTAGTCAGTGGCTTTGGAAAGGATGTTGTGTCAGTACTGGTGTGATCAAGCCAAGAAACACATGGGTGTGTCACTGATCACCATGATATGACCTGAGCTGTGAAAATGGCATTAAACTCCAATACAAATCTGACGGGCGTCGTGGGTTTGATTCCGGGCTCTGCAAATTCCTTTCTGACGATTCATGATAGTCATTGCGACACAACTCAATTTCCTCTCCCACCTCTGATCATTGTCTCAATGATGGTTACGTGGGAAAGCAGCCAGCAGCTTGGAAAGAAGATTGTGTGGAGTACTTTATAAAAGAGACTCCAGAAAAGCATGAACAAGTGCACCAGCCGCTGGGATGTAACTGGAATAATGTTGAAAATGGCATTAAACACCATACAGTCAATTAACTTTTTTTAGTAGGCTTTCTACACTTTCAATGACAATTTCCCAAATTTGAGCCGCATCAACCCATTACCACACAATCCCTGCTTTTGACGACCCTGCGAAAGAAGCCTTAAGAAAACATTGTTGGAAACGGAGAAAATGCTGGTAACCAGCATTTTCTCCTTTTCCCACAATATTTTCTACCCTTCACAAAACAAATTTCAAATTTTCAGTCACTTTTATTTTGTTGTCTGCAAATGCTTAGGATTTGGACAAGCCTAAAATATTGTTGTTTGGTAAAAGGTGAACTTTGTTGTCTGCAAATCTGTTCAATTTGGAGGACTGTGGAATTTTGTGACATCAAGTATAGAGTTAATGTCACTCCCTGTTTCTAAACAAACATACATTACTGAAATGCCTGTACTTTTTTGGCAAATTTTCATATTTATATTTGGGGAAAAAATGGTTGAAATGTTATGAGAAAAGTGAATTTGTATAAAAATATATATTATGTTAAATGTCAAAATTTGATATTTTCAGTCACATTTTTTTTTTCCTGAACCTTTGTGTGGTTTACAACTATCAATATCAGTTTGTATGAACTGTCCTGCCAAATTTGATGAATTAATCATATTTTCTGTGTCAAAACTTCTCTTTGTTCAGTGATTTAGTATTTTTTTCTCTTCAAATTTCTCATCTTTTGACCTTTAATCCTTTACCAAAAAACAAAATTTTTGACTCATTCATATTGAAAGCATTTAACTCTTTACCAAATGACAAAATTTTGGACTGGTCCGATTTGAAAGCACTTGCAGACGACAAAATAAACGTAACTAAACAATTGAAATTTGTTTACAGCTGGGTAGAAAACATTTTGGGAAAAGGAGAAAATGCTGGTTACGAGCATTTTCTCCTTTCCCACAATGTTTTCAAAAGGCTTCTATCTCGGGGTCGTTAAAAGTCAGGATTGTGTGGTAAAGAGTTAAAGAGGTCAAAAATTTAACCCTTTACCAGACAATCCCTGGTTTTTATGACCCCAAGATAGAAGCGTTTTTGAAATATTGTGGGAAAAGGAGAAAATGCTGGTAAACAGCGTTTCTCTTTTTCCCACAATGTTTTCTACCCTGCTGGAAACAAATTTCAAATTCTTAGTTAACTCTTTACCACATGACAATATTTTAGACTGGTCCAAATTGAAAGAACACCCTAAAGACATATTAAATGCAGCTCAGATGTTGGTATCTGTGTCTGAAAGAAAAGAAAAAAAAAAATGTGGGAAAATGAGAAAATGCTGGTTACCAGCATTATCTCCTTTTCCCATAATGTTTTCAAAAGTCTTCTTTCTCGGGGTTGTCAAATGTAGGGATTGTGTGGTAAAGGGTTAAGTCTATCATGTCATCTGCAAGTGCTTTCAATTTGGACCAGTTTAAAATTTTTCGTTTGTTTAACCCTTTACCACATAACAAGATTTTAGTCCTGTCTGAATTGAAAGCATTTGCTGATGACAGTATTGATGTGGCTCATATGAAATTATCTTTCTTTGGTAGGGTAGAAAACATTGTGGGAAAAGGAAAAAATGCTGGTAACCAGCATTTTCTCCTTTTCCCATAATGTTTTCCAAAGCCTTCTCTTTCAGGGGCGTTAAAAGTCGTCATTGTGTGGTAAAGGGTTAAGAGTTAAGTGTGACTCTGATGGTGAGACTTGTACTTGACAAAGTAGAAAAAATTGCGAGAAAAGGAAAAAATGCTGGTTACCAGCATTTTCTACTTTTCCCACACTGTTTTCAAAAGCCTCACTCCATCAAGGACATTAAAACTTCCAACTGTGCTGTAAATTGTCAAAGATATGCCCCTTTTGGCAGGGTATCTCTGTTCATTGCAATGACTGTTATTTTCAGGTACAACAATGGAACAGAATGTGGAGGTCAGCACTGTAATGATCTCAACTATAAGGAACATTATCACTGCATCAGCTGTAGCTTTCAGGTGTTCCTTAAGAAAGAGGAGATGGTTCGGCACTACAAGTGGCACAAGAAGAGAGAGGAATCGCTCCAACATGGCTTTCTACGATTTAGTCCCCTTGATAATTGCTCAAAGAAATTTGGACCTTGTACTCATAATAGAAAGCAAACCCATTATCATTGTTTACAGGTAATTTTGTGTTTTGAATCTGTCCTGAATATGGCTTTCTATGATTATTCCCCTTAATAACTGCTGAAAGAGATTCAGACTCTGTACTCACAATGCAAAACAGACCCATTACCAGTGATTGCAGTTATTGATGTTATTTGGTTATATGTTATTAACTTGACTTTTTACAATTTAGTGCCCTTGATAATTGATCTTTCTGTAAAAGCAAGTTTGGCACGTCCCCTTAGTAACGCGGTTTATCTGTTGTAAAGCCTGACAAGCTAACCAGAAAATGGCATCGAATACAAAGAGAAAGAGCGTTTATTTCAGTTTTATTTTACCTGATATTTCGCTCTAGGTTAATTACAACAATTTTTTCCTGGACTTTCTTATCAATTTTGAATAGTGTTGGCTGTTTTGATAATTAAATAGACACAATCAAATTATCGCATGTCTATAACAAATTGTGTCAGACTTTATTGTTTACATGACGCCCAGTGCTGAGTTTCCATTGGCCAGTAAGACGTTGGAACACCTATTAATCAAAATCGGCGGAAAGGTCAATTGGCACAGGAAGATTCGGACACAGTGCTCATAATAGAAAACAGACACATTACTACTATTTGCAGGTTTTCATTCACAATGAAAATTGTTTCTACCAAACAACTAAGCCTTAGATCTGTCCAAATTGAAACATTCACAGACAATGATCTGAAAGTGGCATAAATGATGGGAATTGTCTTCAAAAGGGTAGAAAACTATTCCTCTTGCAGGTGAGAGCGATACTAGACCCATGTATTGCATTTGGTTGCGTGAGAGTGGATGATACTGTTCTGTCTCTTTATCAGATGCCAAAATTTTTAACTTTGCCGTATTGAAAGTAATTGCTTGGAATATGATAATTACTTGAAAGTAACGGTTAAGGACTTTGTCCTGGAAAGGCCAGAAAATATTGTGGGAAAAGGAGAAAATGCTGGTTGCCAGCATTTTCTCCTTTTCCCGCAAAGTTTTCGAAAAACTTTTGACTTAGTGGGTCATTGAAATACAGAAATATCTGGTAAAGGTTAAGGGGTACGTGTATCTGCTAAAGGATGCTGAAAGTTTTGTTTCTTTGATTTTGCAGAAAGGGTGTGATAAAGTCTACATCAGTACATCGGATGTTCAAATGCATGCCAACTATCATCGAAAAGACTCTGCCATCATGTCAGAGGGTTTCCAAAGATTCCGAGCCACAGAGGATTGTGGGACTTTGTCATGTGCTTTCTATGGACAGCGAACAACACACTTTCATTGTTTGCGACCAGATTGTAAATTTACATTTAAAAATAAGGCAGATATGGGTAAGTTAAGTATTCCTAAACTCCTTACAAAATGACGAAATTTTAAGCTGCTCTAAATGGAAAGTGTTATGCAGGTAACAAATGAAAATTAATGTGCCTCAGTTTATAGGATTGTCTTTGAAAGAGAGGCAAACATTGAGAGAAAATGAGACAATGACAGCGTTTTGTTCTTCTCCCACAATGTTTTCAAAAGCCTTCCTCTTCAGTGTTATTAAAATTTGTGATTGTGTGGTAAAGTGTCAAGAAAGACCTGCTGTACATGTCTCAATTTATTAACCCTATCCCAAACGACAAACTTTTGGACTAGACCAAATTGAAAGCATTTGCAGATGACAATTCAACACTTTCTGAAAAGATGATTTCTGTCTATGATAAGGTAGAAAACATTGTGGGAAAGGGAGAAAATGCTGGTTACCAGCATTTTCTCCTTTTCCCACAATGTTTTCAAAAGGCTACTATTCTAAACCCGTAAAAACCAGGAATTGTTTGGGAAAGGGTTAAATCATTATTTGTGACCCGTCACGTGAAAAGGGACAACCTGAGAATTGCATACATCAATTAGATGAAAACAAATAAAAAATAGTGCAGGTCAATTTAAGTTGATAGTTCAAAAATGATTGTGTAGCGAGGTAGAATGACCACTTTTCATACAGCAAAATACCATAAAAGCGAAAATTGTTGACCTTGAGTTCATGACAAAAAGAGCCAATAAAACAGATTCAGTTAACATGTTAGCCATGCTCTGGTAAAAGAGGCTTTATTGCATCTCTGTAATACGTTTTACCAAATAAGTCATGATATAATCTTGAATCAATAAAATCCGTTCTGTCTAGGAATCAACTGAGTCATGTGGTAGACTGGTATTTTGACATTCAGAAAATTAACCAATAGCAAAAAGATTTGACACAGGTTGGCCTTAGTAGAGTGCACAGGCTGACCTTGGGTAATTTTATTTTGCAAAATCGATGCATTATTAAAACTAGCAATTCACAACGCATAGCTTGTATATATTAACCCATTACCACACAATCCCAGGTTTTAGCGACCTTTAGAAAGACATCTTTTGAAAACATTGTGGGAAAAGGAGAAAATGCTGGTAACCAGCATTTTCTCCTTTTCCCACAATGCTTTACAATAATAATAATTAGGATAAGTAATTTGTTTTAAGAGGGTGAAAAGACTCATTTAGTTGTTAAACTAATCACCCATGAGGCCCTCTGAAAAAATAAATGTACCCTTCCCAAATCATATTTCATTTTTTGATTCACATTTATCTTGTCATCTGCAAATGTTTTCAATTTGGACAAGTCCAAAATTTTGTCGTTTGGTAAAGGGTTCACTCTTTACCAAACAACAGATTTTAGACTGGTTAAAATTGAAAGCACTCTCAGATGACAAAAGAAATGTAACTCAAAAAGTGAAATTTGATTCCAGCAGGGTAGTAAACATTGTGGGAACAGGAGAAAATGCTGGTCACACAGCATTTTCTTCTTTTCCTACAATATTTTCAAAAGGCTTCTATGTCAGGGTCATGAAAACCAGGTACTGTGTGGTTAAGGGTTAAAGGATGGGTTACATTTCCTTCTTTACAGAAAAGCATAAAAGTTATCACCAAAAAGACGAAGTTTTGGGACGTGACGGCTTCAAGAAATTCATGAAGTACGAACACTGCAACTTCCAGGGTTGTCGATACTCAAAACTGAGTAATCACATACACTGTATACGAACAGGTAAGTCTTGTATGTACGTATTTTATCCTGGGATCCTATTTACCATTCTTGTGTCTATTTTCATCTAATTTTCAAGAATTCCCTGATTTTGAAAGTAAGACAATTTCTGATTGGCTAAACCATTTACTAAATGAGAATGTATGTTAGTATGGTCTGTCGAAGTTCAAGTTAACTCTTTACTAAACAACAAAATTTTAGACTTGTCCAAATTGAAAGTATTTGCAGACAACAAATTAAAGATGGCTCAAATGGGTGAAATTTGTCCATGATAGAGTAGAAAATATTGTGGGAAAAGGAGAAAATGCTGGTTACCAGCATTTTCTCCTTTTCCCACACTGTTTTCAGAAGGCTTCTTTCCAAGGATCGTTAGAACCCTGGATTGTTGGGTAAAGAGTTAACTCATCACCAAATTGCAATACTTTAGGCTTGCCCAAATCAAAGCAAACAACAAAATAGAAGTAAGTGACAATTTTAAATTTGTTTTGTGAAGTGTAGAAAACATTGTGGGAAAAGGAGAAAATGCTGGTTACCAGCATTTTCTCCTTTTCCCACAATGTTTTCCAAAGGCTTCTTTTTCAGGGTCGTAAAAAGTGGGCATTGTTTGGTAAAGAGTTAAAGAAAAATTTATCTGAACCCTTTTCTGCAGAATAAGTGAAAGGAAACTTTCAAGCGAATAGTAAAACCCAAAGTGTTGTGATTTCAAGGATAACTTTTGGGGAAAAAATATCTCTGTACCGGACATTGTAGATGCAAGATCAGACTGCACACTCTGTGCAGTCTGATCTTGATCTACACTGTTCGCAGTAGGTCAATGAGTCAGGCTTGGCAGCTTAACCCATTACCACATATTCCCTACTTTTGACGCCTCTGAAAGAAGCCTTTTGAAAACACTGTGGGAAAAGGAGAACATGCTGGTAACCAGCATTTTCTCCTTTTCCCACAATGTTTTCTACCCTTCCCAGAACAAATTTCAATTTTTCAGTCACCTTTATTTTGTCGTCTGCAAATGCTTTCAATTTGAACCAGTTTAAAATTTTGTTGTTTGGTAAAGAGTAAAGGGTTAAAACTAGAATTAAACTTCCTGTTATTGGAAGCCTATTCTTTCAGAAATTGTGTGGTTGAGGGTTAAATCTTCAAATTTCTTACATAATATAGCTTGTAAACATGTTCATAGCAACTGTTAACTTTATTCCCCAGGTTGTGACTATGTTCTACACTCAACTGCACAGCTGTACTCACACAAGCGTAAACATGAGCGCAGAGATTTCGAGGCAGCCTACAAACACTTCAGAACAAACCAACCACAATCGCAGCCAACAGTTGCCCCACCAAATAAGGTCATGATACCTAGAAATGATTTTGGTACCATCACACAACCACAATCAGTTGCTGTCAAACCAGCCATTCAAGCAGTGCCCACTTCAGTGATACAAACCATGGCGGGGCTTAAACGCCCTGCTTATCAGGAACAGATGCAGCCACTTGAACTCAAAAAGCCCAAACTAGAGCCCAAAGAGGATACCCACTCTGATACAGATATGTCTGTCCCGCCCTCCCCTACTGGTATCTCAACGGGAAGGTCTAGTCCCTATGACACCTCTATTGATAAAAGTTTAAAGAATGAATCCATTGATGATGTTGGTTCTGATTTCTCTGATTCTGGTCAACATGAGAATGGGAAACATCCAGAAAATTCTAGTTATGATGAAGATAGTATTGATCTCAGTGGCTCCCTGTCCCTTCAAATACCTCTTTTACAAAGAAATGAAACTGGTACCAGCCAACTGGAAGATTCAAAAACAGCTGCAAATTTGCAGCTTTCTGCTGTTAATTCTCCACTGTCTGCTGCATTCTCATCTATTAATAGCTCCATGCCTGGTACCCTGCCTGGAACACTGGTTTCCATGATGAATCAAGGGACATTGATGACGGTACCCAGCACATTGACTGGTTCAACTAATGTATTGCAACCTCCGAAATCAGTGTATAATGAAAGACGGGAAAAGGATGACTCCTGGAAAAACTACCTCGTAAGGTAAACCAATAATTGTCTTCTCTGCATATTAATTTTGACGGAATATTCGTACCTTTGACTCTTGCTTTGTTTTAAGAGTTACACTTTTAAGAAATAATCTTCTGTCTACTGTGGTTTATCATTTAATAATAGGAATTACACATTTAAGAAATAATCTTCTTTCTACCATGGTTTATCATTTAATAAATCACAGTTGTGAATTATTAGGAGCAATAAATAATCCGCAAGGGCAATAGCCCATGTTGTTTATTCACTGCACCTCATAACTCCCAACATGGTTTATTGAACGATAAACTACGATAGAAAGAAGATTAGTTTGATTCTAACATGAACAACTCTTGATGTAAGGAAAACAAGTTCATACCTAGAGTGAAAATGCACATGCATTTATTATATCATTGAATAACTTCCTTTGTACAGAGTGATTACTTACTTGATACAGAATGATGTCACTTTATGCAGTATAGAATGACAGATTTTACCATGCTTTCGTTACACTGTTTATAAAGGAGAATTAGAGCCGAATTCAAATGCCATATTAGAAATTACCATGTACAACTTTCCTTTTTGGCTGGTCTGTTTGCTTTCTTATTCGAAACAACCAGGATTTTTAACAACCTGAGTCCCTGCCGGGGTGGCTCGGTGGTGAGCTTGTCGGACTTATGACCTGGTGGTTGTGAGTTCCATACCCGGTTGAGGCGAACTTTCTTTCTGGCTTATTTTTGCCTCTCACCTTTGTTGAAGCATGTGAGAAAAATAGTCCTTGGCTTTGGAAAGAAAGTTGTGTTAGTACCAGTGTGAGAAAGCCAGGAAACACATGTGTGTCACCGACCGCCATGATATGACCCTAGCTGTTAAAGTGGCGTTAAACCCCAATACAACCAACTAACAACCTGAAGGTGAAAGGCTATCACAAACATTGTGGGAACAAAAAAATACCAAGAGTACCATTTTAAGACTTTTAACCTATTACCACACAACCCCTACTTTTGAGGACCCTGAGAAGAAGCCTTCAGAAAACATTGTGGGAAAAGGAGAAAATGCTGGAGACCAGCATTTTCTCCTTTTCCCACAATGTGTTCTACCCTTCACAAAACAAATTTCAAATTTTCAGTCACTTCTATTTTGTCGTCTGCAAATACTTTCGATTTGGACAAACCTAAAATTTTGTTGTTTAGTAATGAGTTAACCCTTTACCCCATAAGGCATTTCTAATTTATCTCTAATTGACCCTAAATAACACCAAGGATGAAGCTGTTTCTTATGTGTATATGACACCTTTTGATATCATAGAAAACATTGTGGCAAAAGGTGAAATTGCTCGTCACGAGCAATTTCATCTTTTGCCACAATGTTTTCCAAAGGCTCCTACAAGCAATGAGTATCTATGGAGTAAAGGGTTAATGTTGTTGTTGTTGTAGATATACTGCCAATGACCCCTGTAACCCTAGATGTCAGTATTTGTACAAGGATCATTACCATTGTAAGATGTATGGATGTCTTGTTCTGTTCAAGTCAAAAGACGGAGTCAGAGAGCATGCCAGGTATGTACCAAAGTCTGTCTCTCTCGGTATTGTGAGTTAAGATTTCACCCTTACCAAACGATCCCTGGTTTTTACAACCCAGAGATAAAAGCATTTTGAAAACATTGTGGAAAAAGGAGAAAATGCTGGTAATCCATGAAAATATTTTTGATACAGTTATGCTCCTCTTTAGACAAATGTTAAAAAAAAACAAACATGTTATAATCTCTGTTATTACTCAAGGTAGCTATCAAAATAAAAAAAAAATTATGCCCCTTTTTTGACAGTCATAACCTTTGTTGACGGAATATTTACTTAACCCTTTACCAAACAATCCCTGGGTTTTACAACCCTGAGATAGAAGCCTTTTGAAATCGTTGTGGGAAAAGGAGAAAATGCTGGGAACCTACAATGTTTTCTACCCTTCAAAAAACATTAGCAATCACTCTAATTTTGTCGTCTGCAAATGCTTTCGATTTGGACAAACCTAAAATTTTGTCGTTTGGTAATGAGTTTAACCCTTTCCCAAACAATCCCAGGTTTTTACGGGTCTGTAATAGTAGCCTTTTGAAAACATTGTGGGAAAAGGAGAAAATGCTGGTAACCAGCATTTTCTCCTTTTCCCACAATGTTTTCTACCCTATCATAGATAGAAATCATCTTTTCAGCAAGAGTTGAATTGTCGTCTACAAATGCTTTCAATTTGGACAAACCTGAAATGTTGTTGTTTGGTAATGAGTTAAAGCAACTGTATAAGAGTTTTGACACCTGCATGCAGTGCTCTTGTTTATATCACACAGGTTCCATGATCTCCAAGACAGGATCACGCCCATCGCCTACAAGGAGTATGAAGAGACAGAAGCCTGTCCAGAGGCTTGCCAGTACAGCGAGAAAGACAGACATTACCACTGTATTTGGGTTAGTACTCTTGAGGATACATCTATACTTGTTTTCATCTACTTCTAAACTCTTTGCCAAACAATGCCAACTTTTAACGACCCTGAGAAAGAAGCCTTTTGAGAGCATTGTAGGAAAAGGAGAAAATGCCCGTTTTTCTCCTTTTCCTACAATGTTCTCTACCCTTCCCGAAACAAATTTTGATTTTTGAGTTATGTTTATTTTGTTGTCTGCAAATGCTTTCAATTTGAAAAGTCTAAAATTTTGTCGTTTGGTGAAGAGTTAACTTACTTCATCTGTAGTTTACCATAACCAATAGAGTTTATTTCATCAGCTTGTGGTTAACATGGGGAAATATTTGCCGAAAAAGGGAAAGGAATGGGAAAATAACAAGTGCCATAAGACACAAGTTATTTTCACGGACCTTTCCCTTTTGAGGCAAATATTTCCCCATATTAACCGCAAGCTGATGAAAATGAATTATATATTATATTTCCTCTGATTATTTTGTCAACGAATGCCACTTTTAAAACTATTTTTAGCAAAGTAGAACAAAAAAATACTTCCAAGTGCCACTGATGGTTGCGAAGTTGCAAGGATTATCACTGATAGAAAATGCACTCCATTTTCTGGAGGCCATCAAATAAATCAGTGTTGTGATGTTTCAGTTTTTAACTCTTTATGACCCAGAAGAAGAAGCCTTCTGAAAAGATTGTGGGTAAAAAACTGCTGGTAACCAGCATTTTCCCCTTTTCCCACAATGTTTTCAATGCTTCTAAAGTCAAGTTTCAATATTTGAGTCACATGTATTTCATCATCTCAGAGTACCAGATAAGAGGGAGTAATAGTATTCTAAATCCTTTATTTCTCTTCCAAACCTATGTTGTGGGTACTCATTAGAATTGTCTCGTCAAGACGATTCTAATGAGTACCCACAACATAGGGTTTGGAACAGAATTATTAATATTTTCAATTTTGAAATCAAAATCACTCCCTCTATCTGGAGCTCTGTCATCTGCAAATGCTTTGAATTTGGACAAATAATTTTGCTGTTTGGTAAAGACTTAAAGATTTTCTATCAATGTTTTCATCCTTTATGCCATATTGTATCAATGGTTAACTATGTTACACAGCTGACTAAATTAAAAAATATTTTACAGTGTATCACATTTTTTGGCTTTTTTATTGTGGCGGTTGTCGCCACAGAGTCAACGAAAATTCCAAAATTCGAAAAAAAAAATTCCAAAATTCGAAACAAAATTCGAAAAATAAATAAGTCTAAAAACCAAACTCATTGCCTATGATTCGGTTAAGAACATACCTAATAACCGCCATAAAATTTCAGTTAACTCCGTAAAAAGTAGTCCACCAAATAAGCTACTGCTTCTAAAGAAGACGGCTTAAACTAATTTTACTGATTAAAGAAGTGTTGATAGTGATTGATTTTATGCTTAAAAATGCATTCTAAGAGACAGTTAAGGTTGGCCAACTGTTATTGCATTCTGAAACATCGGCTAATGTCGGTATACTACGTACTTGTAACAATCGAATTGCCTCGGTAAGCTGCAGAGAATGGTCGGGCATTCACGTCAATTACCGCCGGACACGGCATGATTAAATTATCTTTAGCATTATTTCGTTTTAATATACAATGATACTTTATGAAGAATATATATATTTCATAGGTGTTTTGTCGATTAATATAACCGATAGATCTAAAATTAAAAAAAAAAACGATTTTTTTTCTAAGACTTCCGCACTCTCTCGCACGGTGAGAGTAACGAACGACAACTCAAGATTGAGACTTCCGGTGCAGAAGTTTGTCATGCAATTTCGCGACTCTACAATTAAGGCCGATTCACGCAAAACAGAAAGAAAGGCTGCCCAGTCTTACCCCGAGATCAGTTTTGACTGGCATAACTATGCTTGTGGATCGTTTGCCAGAGGCTTGTGATCATGTTGAAGTTGCCTCGACAGGTTATATTTTGAAGGTTGGCCGACGTTGGTTAAATTCGATGTTCTTTCGAAAACAATGAGGTCGTGTCAATTTTGCCTTCTCTGGCCTGTTTCCTTCTCTTACGACAGCGTTGTTTGGAGAAATATAGAAAGGACACGGTGGATCCTTATTTGTGAAAAGTGAATTTTGTTATGATAAATAATGTGACCCATATGACCCACCACGTCAAGAGGGATGGAACTGAGTTCAGGTAATTAAGATCTATCATATTTTCTTTTTATCTTTGTAAATTTTGTTATACCCGAATTATTTGCTTGACCCATTACCACAAAATCCCTACTTTTGACGCCACAGAGAAAGAAGCCTTTAGAAACCATTATGGGAAGAGGAGAAAATGCTGGTTACCAGCATGTTCTCTTTTTCCCACAATGTTTTCTGCCCTTCACAAAACAAATTTGAACTTTTCAGGCACAGTCATGTGCAAATACTTTAGATTTGGACGAACCAAACATTTTGTCGTTTGGTAATGAGTGAAAGTACCAATCCATGTACATGTCTCTGACTCACTTTTTCTGCAATAAAATATATTTCTCTACTCTTTACCAAATTTTGCCTAATTAACCCATTACCACACAATCCCTACTTTTGACGCCCCTGAGAAAGAAGCCTTTAGAAAACATTGTGGGAAAAGGAGAAAATGCTGATAACCAGCATTTTCTCCTTTTCCCACAAAGTTTTCTACCCTTCATAAAACAAATTTCAAATTTTCAGTCACTTTTATTTTATCGTCTGCAAATGCTTTCAATTTGGACCAGTCTAAAATATTGTTGTTTGGTAATGGGTTAACTTCGGCCTGATTTTTCTGTTACGGTGAAGAGAAGTTTTTAACAATTACCATTCATTCCTGCATTTAAGGTCACTAAAGAAAAGAAGCTATGAAAAACATTGTGGGAAAAGAAGAAAATAATAGTAACCTGCATTTTCTTTGTTTTACACAATAATTTCTACCCTTTTTGATACAAGTTTTACTATTTGAAGATTTATTATGTTGTCTGCAACATCTTTCGATTATGACCAGTTATAAAAATTTTGTTTTCTGGTTATAGTTAACTCATTACCAAAGGACAAAATCTTACACTGGTTCAAATTGAAAGCATTTGCAGACGACAAAATAAAGGTGACTGAAAAATTGAAATTTGTTTTGGGAAGGATGAAAACACTGTGGAAAAAGGAGAAAATGCTGGTTACCAGCATTTTCTCCTTTTCCTACAGTGTTTTCACAAGGCTTCTTTTTCAGGGGCGTCAAAAGTAGGGATTGTGGGAAATGGGTTAAAGAGGGTCTTGTTACAAACCATTTTGGGTGGGGAAACATCAAAATATAGAAAATATGTACTGTGGCAATTGTTTTATTGAAGTTGCAGGATTAGTTTGATTGGATAAATTAAAAAACTAAATTCTAAAAACTAAATCGGGCCCTTGTAAATTGCAAATTCTCCTCAGAATTCCATCTACTTCTTGTTTGTGACTGTGAAACAACATACCAATTCAAAGGTCTGCCAGCTACATTTGAAAATGGCAACAAAACCCATTCTATGGAAAATTTGCAATTTTGGTGGAATATTTTCACAAATGTTTACAAGTAACATAGAACAATTACAGAATTTCTGGGCAGACTGGTGGATCATATATAATTTGTTATTTTCATTGTCTTTCTGACCAAAGACTGAAATTTGAATTTTTTCACTGTATGGTAGGTAATTCTAATACATTGTAATGCAATGAACTGTATTTCTATAAAACATTTTTTTACAGCCATGATTGATAACCTGGTTGGACAACTTCCTGGCTGCTTTTTGAAGCCACTACTGATGCAAATATAAAGAATATGGAAGAGGAATTTGGGAGGTGCAATTGAGTTACTTTCTTAGGAAATCAACCCAGATAGCGGCTAAGCAGGCATACATGGCAAAATACTGAAGGTTTTATATTTTCAAACCTTTTTTTCATGAAAATAATAATTAATGCTCTGAGATAGGGAGGCAAAATGAAATTGAAATTCAAAATGATCAGCTGTCTTGATTTTTTGGCTATAAGGAATTATTAGATTAATTTTTCTAAACCCTTGAATTATGTAAATTAGAAGCATGCTGTATTTTTTAACCCTTTACCACACAATCAGGGTTTTCATTTTGAAATGAAACAACAGATCGATTGACAAAAACAACAGGCAGGGGGTCAAGGGGGCCGCCTAGGCCCCCTTATGGGTCCAGGGCAACGCCCTGGTAGGGGGACCAGGGGGGCAAAGCCCCCCGGCCGAAAACGATTCTGAGCTTTTTTAAACCTATTTTGTGAGGTCTCCTTGATGGTAAATCTGTTTTTTTTTCTCTATCATTATGTCATGAGTTTGCTCTTAAAACATTATTTGGATCTCACTTGTACATATACAATATGTAAGTGAGGTCCAAATACTGTTTTGAGAAAAATACACGTATAAAATATGAAAACAAATGTTAACATGTCTTACTTCACAGCCAATTAAGAGTAAGACATACACATACCTATTTGATTTTTTACAAAGAGCAAATGAAGGACATTTCATTTTTATTATTTAAATTTACTTTCTAAATCTTAAATTTAACCCAATTCACCTTAAAACATTTAACAAATTAAATAATCTTTCATATATCTCAGATCAATGCATTCGCTTTTATGGTAAATATCCGAAGACAAAAATAATATGAAACATAAAGTATCCTCGTGTGCCCAAACTGCGCCACTCTAAGTTTTATCTTGGAACAAAAATATAAATAGAAGATATACGAAAAGAAAAATAAATGCAAAGGTCAAATGTGTTCTTTTTCCATCAATCTCCATCAAAATTCATGTGTATAATAATTTTAAACTTCCAAAACTTGATCAAACTTAACTGCATGTCAAACAAACAATCGCCATTTTTTGTGTGTCTAACTCCGCCACCTGGCGTAACATGACAAATTCTCCCAAGTCTCGGAAAAATTAGGCCAAAATATTAATGTTATTATTTTTGTAACAAATGTAACTTCAACATTGAGTTGTTTCAAAATAAATAACTTCAGGGGTTTGTCATTGATTTCATGTGTTCCACTAGTTCTAGTAGCGTCAATGAACGTGATTTACCATTGGTTATTTTTTGAGGATGCACTTTTCTTGGTAACCTGTACCTGAGAGTGGCGCAAGGTACATTAAATATATAGTGGCTGTATTAGTTGTCATGTGCTTCTCTAAAATTTCGTGTTAAGCTTTCTTAGGTGCAACATGAGAATATTGTTTATTTGTTCATCTGATCGTTCAAGAGTTGGGCTTTAATTAAAATGAAGAAAGCAAATATCAGTTAAGGACCTTGGAACCAAAACCTATCAATAAAGATTTGCTTGGCCTTAGAGAATTTTTTTTTGTCACATGATTTTCATTCATAAAATGTAAACATTTGCAGATGAAATGTCTCAGACGTGTTTACAGTTGTATTTCGTGACTTTGTAGGTGATTTTTGACGAAAGAAAAATTGCATTGCGAAAATACATAGGAAAACAGAGAGAGGACATAAATATCAAAATAAATATCTGCTTACATCTCAATTTGGAGTGAAAACCATTGGAATGTATTTACTATGATGTAGTAAAAACTTTTCGCACTCTCAGTCTCGCGTATTCTGAAACATCGCGAGATTTTGATAAAAATAAGAAAGGTGGCGGAGTTAGGGCAGTGGCGCAGTTAGGGCACTCGACAATATGTATTGTCGATGTACATTAGTTTGACGACAACTCGCTTCTCGGGATTAAAATTGCAAAACGGTCAGTAAAAAACTGAGTCACGCACTTTAAACTTTATTGTTAATTTTATGTCAACTTTACTAACCGGCGTCATCGTCTAATTTGGCGTTTTTAAACCCAAAATCAAATAAACAGCAATTTGCGGACTTCTTTCTCTTTGCTTTGGCGTCCATGATTACCAAATGGAGATTGGAGCAACGTATCGAGGCCTACGATTGGATAATTGTATGCAAGCATCCAATGAATGACCGCGTAACATTCATAAACCAACTGCTTCTGGTTTCGCGGTAAAATTGAACCGGTGTCGCAGTACAGTTACCAACGCGTGAAAAATTTTCGGTATAAACAGACCGATCGATTTTTCAAAGATCCAGCAAAAACAACCGATTAAAAGCCGATTTCAACCGATGTTTTTGATCGGCAATCGGCTTTAAATGAAAACCCTGCACAATTCGAAATTGTCTTTTTTAAATTGAAAGCATTTGCAGATGACAATTCAGATGTCTTATATCAGGTAAACTTTCCTTAAAATTGTGACTACTCTTGGTTATAAACATAGTGATTATTCTAGACGAGGGAAAAGGGCAGGGAGGCATGAAAAAGGGGCAGGGAGGAACAGTGCGGTGTTGAATGACTTTCAATATCTGATGAAGGCAAAACGGTGTTCGAAGTACATGTATAACTTTGGTTATGAATTGCATATTACAGAGAAGAATAAGAAAGAATTATTATCAACTTGTAGACTCAAAGTAACATCATCTGACTATATGGGTTTTGATTGCCTTGTAATTTACGACCCCATAATGCATAGTCAAACTAGCATCAAACCCTTGCATTTCTCATCAGATATCAAAAAAAAGTCCAAAGTAATTAAAATAGAAAAGCTTCTTCTCAGCTGTATAAAGAAATAACATTTTAATTCAAAAACAAAAATAGGACTTAATTATGACTTAAGAAGAATTACAAAACTTAACAAGATTTCAATATTAAATTTATATTTTATACACTGTGATGGCCTACTGATGGAGAGGTGTGCTACTGCATAGCCATTCTAAAAATAGACTGCTAAAAATAGAACACTGCAATGGAGATTTTGCTCTCAAAAATTGCCGATGCAAGAAGAACAATCATCAACTATTTTTAAGATTGTCTGCAACTTTGGTTTACCCTACATAGTTGTATTTTATGCAAAAAATGTATGCAATGATAATCTCCAGCTGTAAGAGGAGTTAATTCTGCTTTATTTTAAAACTAGTCCTCTAATGAGATTATCACTGATTGTGTGACGTCATGTAAACACCATTAGCAGACGCTAAAATAACTGCAGTTGGAAAAAAGACAGGGTTTCGATGGATAAAAGGTGGATTGGCGATTCAATGATAGATAAGGATTATAACACTCTGCTGTCCTGTCTAACTGACCAAGTTGTTAAAGGATAATTAGTGTCACCCTTAGTATCAGATTGGCTGTATTTCATGAATATAGTCAGGTAGGAAGAAATTTATGGCAAACTTTTTTGACTTGATCTAGAAAGCTTGACGAGACGAAACTGAGACACTAAAAGCAAGGTTTATGCCCATGTAGTCCCGCTGCTTTTTCTCTGAAACAAGAACAATAGATAGCCAAGTTTTGTTTACAATATATGATAAGGGCAACAGGGCGGGTGTTTACAGATTCGAGGGCAAAAGGGCGGAGGAAAAAAGGGGCAGGGCGGCGCGCCCTGCTATTCCGCTCTAGAATAAACACTAAAACACCTATTTACAAAGTGACTAATAGCATGACTTATTGTAACTTTTTGTTTGTACAAGTCGAAAATAGGTTTTGCCTTCTGCACAGGAAAAATATTCATTCATTAGCAACTTGAAATTATAGGTTCTTCTTAACTGGAAATATATGCAGGACATAACTTGAAATGCCATACTCATAGGCTGATGATTTTACTTTTCATGGTATTAAAATATGGTGTGAAAAATGAGAAAGTGTCCTGCACTGAAAGTTTTAGATCAACATCTAGTAGGTAAAGGTTTGATTTGCGTAAACTGTGTGAAATATTTCCTTGACCATTCTGGACATAATAATTATGCCGAGCAATGTTGAGGATGAAAATAGAATATTGATTTATGTAAATGATTGTTACCTGGGTCAGGTTAAATGAAGTAGATAATAATGAGCATTTCATTTCAAATTGTGAAAATCATTATCACATACACTCATTTAGTAATCTGGCACTGTTTCACCACATGGCATAAACACAAAAAGATAAATATTTGTCAAAATATGGGCCATGCTCTATGAAAAAGAGACTTAATGCATTTTTTTGATCTATTATACCAAGCAAGGCATCAAATAATTATGGATCTATAAACTCCATTTTGTCTAACATTCAACTTAATCATGAAGTAGACTGGTCCATGGAAATACAGAAGATATTCAAATGGCAAACATTTTGGGCCCATGTCAGCCTGGGCAGACTACACAGGCTGACCTGGGTCTATTCTTTTTGCAGTTGCAGCTCCTTTTTTTTTTTATAGAGCATGGCTCAATAATATATGTACATATTCACAGGTATTGGCTATGAGCAACATGACATTGTGGATACCAAACAGATTCAAGCTGCTGTTTGGAAACAGGTGAAATGGTATAGAAAGAGGATCAGACCAGAAAGACCATAGCAAAATCAGACTAATAAGATGTACAGAATGCTTTTTGTACATTAGTGTTTTATTAGTGTTTATAGATGATATTGTCTTTCTTCTAAATATTTTTTCAAATGTTGTCATATTATGAATAAGAAGTTATCCATTTCAAACAATACTAAGACTGCAGTAAGCATTGTTATTTTTCATATTGGTAAGTCCCACTTTTGTTGTATTTTTATATTTTTGTAACTAAAGCTGGAAACGTGACAGGAAACATGATTTGGTTGTCTGAGCAAATGCTTCTTTTTATACGCCCGAAGGGTCCATTTATGTTATACCCCCGGTCGTCCGTCCGTCTGTCCGTCCGTCCGTCCGTCCGTCCGTCCATCAGTTAGCAATTTCTTGTGTGTGCAACTCCTCCTACAGTTTTCATCGGAATTCTTTGAAACTTGCCACAATGAATCTCCATGATGTCTAGTTGTGCACCTGGGTCTTAGAATTTGGATCGCTGTTTCCGTTCCAAAATTATCTGCCCTTGATTTCTGAAATAACCAACTTTTCACTTTGAATTTTTGTTCAGGCCATAACTTCCATACCATACAAGGTATCAAATTGAAACTACAAACACTGATAGAACACATTATGGAGAAGTGCAGTACACATGAAACATAACTCTGCCACTTCTATTTTTTGAGTTATTGCCCTTTGTTAATTTTTGGATTGAATTTTTGTCAAGGCCATAACTTCCAAACTATAAAAGCTAAAAACTTGCAACTTCATACACTGATAGAACACATTATGGAGAAGTGCATTGCACATGAACAATAACTCTGCCACTGTTATTTTTTGAGTTACAGCCCTTTCTTAATTTTCAGTTTGATTTTTTGTCCAGGCCATAACTTCTAAACTAAAGCTATTAACTTGGAACTTGATACACTGATAGAACACATTGTGGAGAAGTGCATCGCACATGAACCATAACTGTGCCACTTCTATTTTTTGAGTTATTGCCCCTTGTTAATTTTCAGTTTGAATTTTTGTCCAGGCCATAACTTCCAAACTATAAAAGCTAATAACTTGCAACTTCATACACTGACAGAACCCAGTATGGAGAAGTGCAGTGCACATGAACCATAACTCTGCGACCTTTATTTTTTCAGTTATTACCCTTTGTTAATTTTTTAGTTTGAATTTTTGTCCAGGCCATAACTCCCAAACCTTAAAACCTTTGATCTTGAAACTTCAAAGACTAATAGAACACATTATGAAGAAGTGCACTGCACAAGAACCATAACTCTGCCATCCTTCCTTTTTAGTTATTGCTATTTGTTAGTTTTCTCTTTGAATTTTCGTCTGGGCCATAATTTCTAAAATATAAAAGCTATGATCTTGAACCTTTCAAGACTGATAGAACACCTTGTGGAGAACAGCAATTCACAAAATTTGTAATTGTGCCACCCTTCTTTTTTTTAGCTATTGCCCTTTAATATTTTTCACATATCATGGAGAATAACTACTCTTCATTATTGTCCCTTCCGTCATTTCAACTCATTTCACTGACAAGCCCCTTCAGGCGTATATGCGCCGCTTTGCGAAGCTCTTGTTTTCACAATGCTTTCATATTAATTCATTACCAAACGCTAATTTTAACTTTGTCCAAATCGAAAGCATTTGCAGATGACAAAATAAAAGTGACTGAAAATTTCAAATCTGTTTTGCGAAGGGCAGAAAACACTGTGGGAAAAGGAGAAAATGCTGGTTACCTCCTTTTCCCATAATGTTTTCAAAAGGCTTCTTTCAGGGGTGTCAAAAGTAAGGATTGTGTGGTAATGGGTTAAATGTTTTCAAGTGGACATGAACTGCTTTCAGGCATTTAACTCGTTACCAAACGACAATATTTTAGACTTGTCAAAATCAAAAGTATTTGCAGACGACAAAATAAAAGTGACTGAAAATATGAAATTTGTTTTGAGAGGGTTAGAAAACATTTTGGGAAAAGGAGAAAATGCTGGTTAGCAGCATTTTCTCCTTTTCCCACAATGTTTTCTAAGGCTTCTTTCTTCAGGGTCGTTAAAAGTAGGGATTGTGTGGTAATGGGTTAATCTATGGTTACCAGAGTATTTGAATCATACTCCAGTGTGATTCATTGGAGGCTTTGCTGTGCAAAAAGTGTTCATGAATGTTTGTGCTTAATAATTAAGAATTCTTTGACTCATTTAACAATTACAAACCTATGACTTTCCCAAATTTAGAGCATTTGCAGCTGACAAATACTTATTGTATGGTAATCAGTTAAGCTACAGTAGTATTCCCCAGGGTTGCTTGCTATATTTTCCATTATGAACATTTATGCAGAGTCAGTTAAAAACTCTCAAATGGTTGAACAATAGCTTTGATGAGACTCTTGACATTTTGATCTCCTTGACCATGTATTAAAAAAATAATTATTTAATCTTACATATTGTTGTTAATCTAAAGGCCAGTTTCTGGTCTTGGTTAATTTTAGATTTCTCTCTGTCTTAATATGACTAGGAACTTTCAGCCTGTCATTGTTATGCAAAAAAGCTTGTCTCAGTTGAGAGTTATCTGCCAGTATTTACTTTTGCCTACCATGTATGCTGGGAAATCAGCTTTGCATGGGTGTCTTGTTAAAAGCTTTCTTCACAAAGATTTGTATGTTAACCCATTACTACACAATCCCTACTTTTGACAACCCTGGAAAAGAAATCTTTTTGAAAACATTGTGGGATAAGGAGAAAATGCTGGTAACAAAACAAATTTCAAATTTTCAGTCATATTTATTTCATTGTGTGCAAATGGTTTCAATTTGGACAAACCTAAAATTTTGTTGTGTGGTAATGAGTTAAACAGTCTTAAAAACATTTTACTTTGTGTTTCTTCTGAGTGATTTCAGTATACATCTTTTCTTGACCGAAATGCTTGTGTACCACAGTGAAATGAACAAAATCCTGTGGTTTCACTTGACTGGTTTAAATTGTAAATATAAATCTCTAAGCACTAATTAAGATTAACTTATCAATAAATTGTTTACGGAGAAACTAAGTGGTGTGTTTTGAACTTAAGAATTGAAGATTGATTTTAGGTAACAGTTTTTATATGTTTTTGTGGAAACGTCAGAGACAAATATCGCTATGTATATTTCATGATACATGTACTGAGGCTAATGAAGCAACTGGTTTTCCAAACTCAACAATACAATGTTTCCTTAAATGTACAAAGGATAAAATTTTTGCTGATAACTAAACAAGGGTAACGTGAAGAACTATATTATTGTGAAGATTTTCCAAATCATATGTCTCAAGATTTCTAGGTGAAGACAATGACAAAAAAAATTACTTGGAATATGCAGTGTTTTTTGTTAGTGTTTACATTTTTTTCAAACAGAATGTTTCAATGAGCATAGACTCAGTACATGCTTTATTGACCACCTCGAAAAAAATCTCTCAAGATTATTTACTGAAAACATTGACAAAAATGGAATTTTGCTAAAAGTATGCAGTTGCTTTTTTGTTAGTGTCAGACATATCTGTTAAAACAGAAAGACTGGGCCTAGATTCAGTAGATGCATTATTGATTATATGGAAAAATATATCAGGATTAGCAAGGTGGAAACATTTACAAAAATGCAATTTTGCTTGAAATATGCAGTTGCTTTTTGTTACTGTTGACTTATCTTTTAAACAGAATGACTGAGCTTAGATTCAGTAAATGGGTCATTGATAACCAGAAAACAATAGTGTCTAATTTTTATCTTGTTATAAGTTTTAATCAAAGAGGGAAGCTTCAGCGCGCTGATGTTATTCTTAAAATGCTTCGATTAGGTCAAGCAGATCACATATTCAGCAACTTCTGCAGATATTTGCAAATTAGTCTTTATTATTTGATCATGTGAGATTTTAGTCTACATTGATGTCTTTACCAAATTGGAAAGCATAAGTAAAACGCTGTGTTCTTGCCAAAACTTGTAAAATTGTAGGTGATAAAATTATTCAGGTGAAAACATGGACAGAAATGCAGTTTAGCATGGAATATGCTGTTACTTTTTGTTGTTCACGTTGACATATGTCACCTGAGAGTAGAAAGCATAGATCGGAGAACAAAAAAAAAAAAAAAAACTACCGAGACCTGTACTTTGTTTTGGCAGATTTGTGTAATTACAAGACTCAGAGTTGGTCTTGAGTACTTTAAATCAATGGGTATTTACTATTGTATACCTTATCTGTATATACAGATTATTTAATTTACTAACAGCATGATGATCATTGAGTAGTTAGTTAATGCCATTTGGTCGATAGATCAGGGACATACTGTTTTAAAGTTGTTCAGTCTTAAAGCTGGATATTTTGTTTAGTAGCTCTTTTACATGCCAACAGGTTATTGCACGACTATTGTAGGCGAGTAATTAATCCTTTACCAAACAACAAAAGTTTAGATGGTCCAAATTCAAAGCACTTGCAGACAACAAAGTAAATGTTGCTAAATAATTGAAATTCGTTTCCAGCAGGGTAGAAAACATTGTGGGGAAATGAGAAAATGCTGGTTACGGCCTTATTCTCCATTCTCAAAATGCTTTCAAAAGACTTCTATTTCAAGGTTGTAAAAACCAGGGATTGTTTACACTTACAGTAGTTTTGTTCAGTAAGCACCTCCATGTATATTTCATGATACATTTTATCAGGCTAATGAAACAATTTGTTTTCCAAACTCAACGACACAATGTTTACTTGGATGTACATCAATAAAATTTTTGCTGATGACTTAATATGCTATCGTGAAGAACTATGTTCTTGTGAAGAATTTCACAATCATCTGTCTCAAGTTTAAGATGGAAACATTGACAAAAAATCAAATTTGCTTGTAATATACAGTTGTTTTTTATTTGTGTCGATACATTTTTTAACTCTTTACCACACAATCCCGACATTTAAAGATGTTAACAAAGATGCCTTTTGAAAACACTGCTGGAAAAGGAGAAAATGCTGGTAAAATGCTACCTTTCCAAAAAAAGTTGAAAATTTAAGTCACATTTATTTTGTTGTCTGCAAAGTATTTCAACACAGACTGGTTTAAAATTTTGTCGTGTAGTAAAGAGTTAAGCAGAATGATGAAGTTTAGATTCAATAAATGCGTTACTGATTACCTTAAAAAATATGTTCAGGATTATTCAGGTGAACATATCGACAAAAATGCAATTTTGGTAGGAATATGCATGATTACCTCGAAGAAATATCCAAGATTATTAGGCCTAAATGAAAATATGGACAAAAATGCAATTTTGCTTGGAATATGCAGTTGTTTTTTGTTAGTGTTGACACATCTGTTTAAACAGAATGACTGAGCTTAGGTCCAGTGAATGAGATATTGATTAACTGGAAAGAAAAATGTCTAATTTTCTGTTGTTTTTTTGTTTATTATTATTATTTGAAGTTTTGTGCTCGGTGAAGTTGAACTTGAAAAAAAATTATAGTCATGGGGGTAATATTTCTGACATTTGTTACTGTATAGTTTACATTTAAATAAATACATGTACCAGGTGATAAGCAAAACTGTTTTACCTGTTTTGTTATACCCACAGCAAGCAAAGTTTTAGGGGGTAATGCTGGAGTCACCTTGTCCATCAGTCTATCTATCGTTTCACCTCGAATTTTTCACCCGGGCTTTCAAACTATAAAAGCTATCAACTTGAAACTTCATACATTGGCAGAACAGATTATGGAGAAGTGCAGTGCATAAGAACCAAAACTGCCATTCATGTTTTTTGTGTTATTGCCATTTGTTGATATTCAGATGGAATTTTTGTCCAGTCCAGGCCATAACTTCCTAGCTGTTGAAGCTCAAAACTTATATCCCCCACATTGTGATTGGGCGGTATAAAAGGAGTCAGCTTGTCTATCTGACCAAAAACTCAAGATCAACCGGACAACCGCCACAACAGTGCCTTCAGCGCTTTGATTAGTACAAAAGCACTACAGACATTGTAAGTTGGTCAATACAAAATTACTTGATTTATAACATAATACTATTTAATTATATATACATTACTTTACAGACTGGTTGTACATATAACATAATAATATATAATTTTATATACTTTGTTTTTTAGACTGGTAGTACATACATGTATAACATTATAATATATAATTTTATACTTTGTTTTACAGACTGGTTGTACACATGTAGTGCCACACATAGGTCCCACATTTGGTAGACTGGAACACTACAGAATACATGAATATGCAAGAGCGGCAGCTGGTAAAGCTTATAACCGATCTAGTCGTGCTGGTGGAAGCATGGAGGAAAATCACATACGGCGAAGAGGTCGACCTCCAAAATATCCAAAAATAGAATTACCCAAGATTCCAAAAGTTGAGCTCACAGATGAGGAAATAAGACAGTCTCATACTCCTATAAAGAATGCCGAGGGGTCAGTACACGTGGATCAGAAAGTTATCAATGGCTTCAGAATATTTGATGCTTCTGATCCATGTCCCGATGAGCAGTGCACTTATATTGGACGACTTCACTATCATTGTGCTAGGCCGAGATGTTTTACAATTACGGATAGAGTTGACGTATTAAATCTTCATGCCAAAGACTTCCACAGTTTTGTCAATATACTTGAAGGTTACGAGTTCTTTGATAGAAATGTTAGTTGTCGAAGAATGAACTGTCCTAATAACCAAACAAACCGCCATTTTCATTGCACTCGCCCAAAATGTGACTACTCTTTTATACGCCATAGTACCATGAGTCAACATGAAAAGAAGCACACTCTGTCTGAGAACGGGAAACCACATACAGGAAATGATGTTTTTGATAAGCCGTTGTCACCTACACTGTTCAGACGAGATGTCCCTATCAGACCTGCCATACAAACATCAGCTAATCAATCAATACCAGTTAGTTCTGGTCTACCAGTGACTTCTTTAATGAAGACTGAATCAGGAGCTTTTATACCAGTCCCAAGTATCAAACAGAATTTATTGCCAAACATTCCATTGCTGATCTCACCTACCCAGGGACCACTCATTATACCTCAGTCGGCAGCCGGGCTTCAACAAGCAACCGTTCCAGGAGGAACGGCCAGTACAGTGACAGCTGTACCACTGGCTATACCTATCAGTACTATACAAGCTTTACCTCCCTCCGTCACCTCCTCCCATCTTGTAGCTGGTATACCTAATTCACTGATAACAACAGCTAACACAGATAGCCCTTCACAGCAAGCAGAATCAAGTTCCTCTGCCCCACTTACTGTCCTGTTACAAAGAGGCATTAATCAGATTCCGCAGCCAAGCTGGAACGAGATAAAAGCCAAAATGCATTATGCGCTGTCCCAGAACTGTGGCCGACCGTTCTGTAAGTTAAAGAAAAAAGATCACTATCATTGTTATGATTGTAATCAAGCATTTTCAGATCCTGCTCGTCTACGGTCACACATAGGAAAACACGGGATAAAATTCAAAAGAAGCGATAGCAGCACCCAACCGCTTGCCTTGATTACAACAAATACGGAAGAGAAAAAGGTAACTCAAAACCCAGCAGATCATGCTGAAAATGGAGATATAGATCCAGACGAAGCCAGATGTCTTGCAGATAATGGTAATGCCAGTGACAGTGATGCTGAAGAAGATAAGAACTCATCCTCACTCAATCTTAATCCCTCGACGTTTTCTGAAATGATATTCAAAGCACAGGAGCAAAACAAACTGAGTGATTTTCCAGATACTTCTTATGGAATAGATAATGAAAGTGCTGTTGATTACTCAAAAACCGGTGTTTCACATGAAAGAGATTTATTAGAGTCAGTCAACCTCTGTCTGGACTTTTCCAGCAGATCTGGACGTAAAATAACTAAAACAAAACATGAAGGTTTCATGAACAGTGGAGATATAAACATGAGCAAACAGAGACAGTTCACTGGTACAAAAAGTAACATGTTGCCAAAACAAGTGTATAAATTGCCGGAACCAAACCATAAACACCTTGTTACAGGACCACCAACACGAGGGATCAAGGATGATTCCGTTCCAGAAGGGTATTCTAGATGGAAGTACAATGAAGAATGTAACTATCCGAAATGTCCGTATCGTCACAGCGTAACTCATTTTCACTGTAATAGGTCAGACTGCGGTTATGGTTTTAGTGACCGCTCTCGACTTGTCCAACACACTCTTCGACATGAACGAATTGATTCCATCACAGGGGGTGAGCTTCAACAGTATCGCATTAATCAGGACTGTGAACAACCGAATTGCGAATTCAACAAAAAAATGTCTCATTTTCACTGTAAACGTTGTAACTATAACTGCACCGACTCCAGTAAAGTATTAACCCACAGGAAGTATCATGCTAAGCTAGACAGTATCGCAAATCAAGGATTTCGGAAGTTTAGCGCTTCTGAAGAGTGCGGCATCAGTATGTGTACATATTCAAAGAAGCAGACCCATTTTCATTGCTTAGTTGAAACATGCAAAGCCGCTGTGCTTGGGTTGCCTCAGATGAACTCGCACAAGTTAAAACATGTCGGAAACCTTCATTAACCCTGTACCAAACAACATTTTACGTGTGTCAAAGTTGAGAGCATCTGCAGACCACAAATTCAGTTTGCCCAGAATGACAGAATGTCTAATCAATAGGATAGAAAAACATTATTGGAAAAGGAGAGAATGCTAGTTACCAGCATTTCCTCCTTTTTCAACGATGCTTTCAAAAGCCCTCTCCTCTGGGATCGTCAAAAGGCCTTTCATTTATATGAGGGACGCAAAGCTTTTGTGTATGTTAATAGATCAAGATCAGACTGTGGGTAACACGCATTCTCATCCAGTATTAATGCTTTCACCTTATTGTTCAAGGCAGGGCTGCTTTTATTTTGAATATGTAGCTAGTTACTTTGAAAACATTCCTGTAAAATATTAGTTATTCAGGATGTATTAATTCTTTACCAAACAACAAATCTGTAGACCAGTCAAAATTCAAAGCATTTGCAAACAACAACCAAACTACGGCTAAAAAATTGAAATTTGTTGTGGGAAGAATAGAAAACACTGGTTACCAGCATTTTCAGGATTCATCCTGAATTTTAACAACCCGGAAAAATGAAGCTTGTGCATAGAGGAAAAGGACAAAAGGCTGGCTACCACCATGTTCTCCTTTTACCACAAAATTTCCTAACCTTTCAAAGACATATTTCACCTTTTTAGCCACATTTTATTTAAAGATTTGCAAATGCTTTGTGTTTCGACAAATCTAAAACTTTGTCATCTGGTAAATTTGGTTTGAATTGGAGTGAAATGCGTCATATCATCACCATGGCAGTCAGTAACGCACCCACGTGTTGGCTGGCTTTCTCACACCATTACTGACACAACTCTTTTTTCAAAGCCACTGACTACTTTTCTCACATGCATCAGAGGTGAGAGGTGAGAAATCGACGGAAAGAAAGTTCGCCCCATTCGGGTGTCAAATCCCCAACCTTCAAGTCACAAGTCAAATACACTAACCACTGAGCTACCCAGCCAGGCTCATCCGGGAAAGAGTCAAGTCTTACCACATTGAGCATTTTTTGTTTTCCCACAAGATTTTCTACCTTATCAACAAACAATGGTGCCATTTGAGCCACATTGAAATTGTCGTCTGCAAATGCTTTCAATTTGGACAGGGCTAAGATTTTGTCGTCGGGTTTTCTGCTGCAATATGAAAAAATTTTGGTTTGCAGGAATTTATGTTTCATAGGACCTCCTGTCTTCATTGATCTCTGTTGATTGGTCCCGTCAGCTGTCTGTCTCAGTCCTTTACAAAACAATCCAATATTCTAAACAACCCACCAAGAGGAATCCTCTTGAAAACATTTTGGGAAAAGGAGAAAATGCTGGTAACCAGCATTTTCTCTTTTTCCCAAAATGTTTTCTAACCTTTCCAAAACAGTATCTTTATTTGAGCTATGTGTGATATGTTGTCTGCAAATGCTTAAACAGATTACCACACAATCCTTACTTTTGAGGACCCTGAGAAAGAAGCCTTTGGAAAACATTGTGGGAAAAGGAGCAGCATTCTCCTTTTCTGGCAATGTTTTCTACTCTTCCCAAAACAAATTACAAATTTTTAGTCACTTCTATTTTGTTGTCTGCAAATGCGTTCAATTTGGACAAGCCTAAAATATTGTTTGGTAACGAGTTAAATTTGGAAAGGTCAAAAGGTCCCATAAAGAGTGAAAATATTTTTGTAACAAAGTACACATACATTCCAGTCTTCAGCACACATTCATGGAAAATATTTTTTTTTGTATTATAATGGTATAGAAATTATTTTGTTACATTTTTTTTTTCTCAGTTACGAGTATTTAATGAATTTGTTGTCTCATACATGTATTTTTGTTTCAAGATTTCACGAGAGAGATTGAGCACACATTGCTTAAGATAGTTTTATTATTTCTACTTTTGTTGTAAATGTTTTGTCGGAGTCGTTTTGATACTATACCACACAATCTCAAGTTTTAAGAACGCTTTTGGAAACTTGGTGGGAAAAGGAGAAATTGCATTTTCTCATTTTACCACATTGTTTTCAATCGTGGGATTGTGCGATAAGGTGTTAAACTAACAGTTCCTGGATGCATATCCACCAACCAACATTCTTAAGAACGTTCTTAGTCTTATTTTCCAGAATTTACTAAATTTGAAAGTAATACAACATCTGATTGGCTAAACCAAATGGTTTAGCCAATCAGAAGTTGGGTTACTTCCAAATTTAGTAAATCTTAACCCTTTCCCAAACAAGCCCTGATTTTACGTGTTTGCAGTACAGATCTTCAGAAAACACGATGGGAAAAGGAGAAATTGCTCGTAACGAGCAATTTCTCCTTTACCCACAGTGTTTTCTAGCCTATCGTAAAACTTTCTGCCATTCTCATCACATTCAAAATTGTCATCTGCAAACACTGAGTTTTGGACAGTCTAAAATTTGTCATTTGGGAAAGGGTTAAAGAATAAGACCAAGAATATGAACTCTGTTTACCATACAAAACTGTATTTTGTAGTGATACTGCTGTTTGTAAATAGTTATTATTGAAATGTTTCCATTAGATTTAGTATCTATGCATACTTGGCCAGAATATATTTATTTTTTTCTGTTTTTTTTTTTAACTCATACATAAACATTCCAGAATTATTGCCTAGAAGTGTCTTTGTTTCTCACTCTGTGACCTCTGTGATTTTTGTGACCTCTACTATTTTTGTGTTAACTCTTTATCAAACGACAAAATTTTGGACATGTCCAAATTGAAAGCATTTGCAGATGACAAAATATATGTGAATCAAAGATTTAAAATTGATGTGGAAAGGGTAGAAAATATTGTTGGAAAAGGAGAAAATGCTAGTTACCAGCATGTTCTCCTTTTCCCGCAATGTTTTCAAAGGCTTTCTTTGTCAGGGTCGTCAAAAGTCGGGATTTTGTGGTGAAGGGTTAACTTCAGTTGGTTCTTGCTGTTTGAGCCTCAATTGTGAAGTGAAAGTACTTACCGCTTTACCACACGATCCCGACTTTTAACAACCCTGAGAAAGAAGTCTTCTGAAAACAATGTGGGAAAAGGAGAAAATGCTGGTAACCAGCATTTTCTCCTTTTCCCACAATCTTTTCTACCCTTTTCAATTCCAAATTCAATTTTTGATTCACATTTACTTTGTCGTCTGCAAATGCTTTCAATTCGGACCAGACTAAAATTTTGTTGTCTGGTAAACAGTCAACAATTGTGAAATGGATCTCAATGAACTCAAGGGTAGTGGGAGAATTTGTCTGTTAGGGGATTTGAGCAAAATAACTCTTGTTGTGAAAGTGGCCTAGAGTGCCAAATAAAAACAGCAGATATTTTCTGCCAGGACGCAAGAAAAAAAATGCAATTTCAAGGTTGCATCTGTTCGGAATGTCTTGGTAAAGCAGTAAGTGTAGATCAAAGATCAGACAGCAGTTTTTGTGCAGCCTGAGATTGATCTTCATTGGTCACAAAAGCAACTTAATCTTTTACCACACAATCCTGACTTTTAATGCCCCTGACGAAGAAGCCTTTTGAAAACATTGTGTGAAAAGGAGAAAATGCTGGTAACCAGCATTTTCTCCTTTTCCCACAATGTTTTCTACCCTATCAAAGCAAAATTGAACCATTTGAGCCACTTTGAAATTGTCGTCTGCAAATGCTTTCAATTTGGATAGATCAAAAATTTTGCTGTGTTGTTACGTGTGAATTTGTAAAAGGCCCTGTAACTAGGATAGCAGTTCTATGAAAGCTGAAATTAGCTGAAATCAAAGCATTGATAAGAATTTGTACTGTGATTCCCTAAAATCAAGGAATATAACTGAGTTTGTGCTTTCCACATTTCCAGGTAAAAGGTCAAGGTCACTGTGCAGAGGTCAAACAGAGATGAGAAATGTTTCACTTTACATGTATTAGTGCCTGTATATAGATTGTATATCACAGTGTTTATTTGGGAAAAAAACATGTATATTTTGTATTTATTTAATTCAGCCAGAAAAAGTTCAGTTGGGCTATAATATTTTCCTTTCTTTTTTCTGTTTGCTGTTTCTAAGGCATCTTCGCAAGCCAAGGCTGACAAATCACAATGCTACTCTACCCTTGGCAGATCGAGCTTGATTTTTACGTTCACCCGATATGCTTTTTCATTGGATGCAGCCAGCTCTAGCTGCAAGGAATGAAACCGCTCGTAGCATTTCATCTTCGATAAAATTAGAACATGGTCTCTACCTTTCGAATAAAAGGTAAAACATGGAAACCCACATGGATGTCTGCTTATCACTTCATGTGTATTCGTAAGCGGTTTGTAAAACAATATTTCATTTGCTTTTAGAAATATGATGTAAAGGGGGGTAATAACCAGCATCCAATAGAGGGCGCGTTGCAGGAATCTGGAAATCGGGCTCAATCAGCCAAGGTATGATCCACGTAGTGATCATAAACTTGGCTTGTAAAGATGTTCTTAACCCATTACCACACAATCCCTACTTTTGACGCCCTTGAGAAAGAAGCCTTTTGAAAACACTGTGGGAAAAGGAGAAAATGCTGGTAACCAGCATTTTCTCCTTTTCCCACAGTGTTTTCTACCCTTGCCAGAACAAATTTCTATTTTTTGGTCACCTTTATTTTGTCGTCTGCAAATGATTTCAATTTGGACCAGTCCAAAATTTTCTCGTGTAGTAAAGAGTTAAGGGGTCTATTATCGTGATGAATTGTATGCCAGTTGACCATTTCCCACAAAACAAATTTAGGCTCTTCCAAATTCAAGAAATGGACCTGGTAGGAATTTACATGGCAATAAGTCACATTTTATCTGTATAGAATAGGCCTAGAATTGTCCAGAAAAGGGCCTAATATTGTCAAGATACATGTACAGGCTCGATATTGTCTACATAGAAACGGGCCTAATGTAATTGCTTAACCCATTACCACACAATCCCTACTTTTTACGACCTTGAGAAAGAAGCCTTTAGAAAATACTGTGGGAAAAGGAGAAAATGCTGGTAACCAGGATTTTCTCTTTTTCCCACAATGTTTTCTACCTTTCACAAAACAAATTTCAAATTTTCATTCACTTTTATTTTGTCGTCTGCAAATGCTTTGGATTTGGACAAACCTAAAATATTGTCTTTTGCTAATGAGTTCACCCTGTACCACTTGACAAAATTTTAGTCTTATGTACATTGAAAGCATATGCAGGAGATAAATGTTACTTGAAAAATAAACATTTTTGTTGTTAGATTAGAAAACATTGTGGAAAAAGGAGAAAATGCTGGTCACCAGCATTTTTTCCTTTTCCCACAATGTTTTCAATAGGCCTCTCTCTCAAGGCTGTAAAAAAGTCAGAATTTTATGGTAAATGATTAACTGAATTTGATTGTATTTATTTTATCACATGTGATATGGGATATATGTCTCGGACATAAACTAGTCATAATATCTTATTAATTCTTTACCAGTCAACATAAATTTAACTCTTTACCCAGCGACAAAATTTCAGATTGGTCCAAATTGAAAGCATTTGCAGATGACAAAATAAATGTGACAAAGGAATTGAAATTTGTTTTATGGAGGGAAGAAACATTTTGGTAAAAGGAGAAAATGCTGGTTACCAGCATTTTCTCCTTTTCCCACAATGTTTTCAAAAGGCGTCTTCCTCAGGGGTGTTTTAAAGTCAGGATTGTGTGGTAAAGGGTTAAACAGGAAGATCGGATGCTAATCAGGGGAGGAAAATTGCAGTGGAAATGGTAAAAAACATTGTGGAGAAAGGAGAAAATGATGGTTACCAGCATTTTCTTTTTTCTCCACAATGCTTTCAGAAGCTCTTTTTGTTGAGGTCCTAAAGACAATGAGTTGTTTGGTAGAGGATTTACTCCAGAGATTTAACTCTTTACCACACCAGAAAATTTTAGACTGGTCCAAATGAAAAGCATCGGCAGACGACAAAATAAAGGTGACTGAAAAATTAAAACTTGGTTTGGGAAGGGTCAAAAACACTGTGGGAAAAGGAGAAAATGCTGGTTACCAGCATTTTCTTCTTTTCCTACAGTGTTTTCAAAAGGCTGCTTTCTTAGGGTCGTTAAAAGTCGGGATTGTGTGGTAAAGAGTTAAATCAATAGGGCACTTAGTATATCTTACACTCAGATGGATTTATCCAAAAGATTAAAGATCACAGGGACTAGAGAAATTCATGAATTTAGCATATGTATAGGCTGAAACATTGTGGGAAAAGGATAACTTGCCCCGTCGTTTTTTCTTTTGCCTCATTTTTTTGTAAAATTTGCCTGCTGCAAGATTGGTGGTAATGTGCTAAAAATGTGGTAGCCTTAACTCAATACCAAACGACAATGTTTTAGGCTTGTCCAGATAGAAAGCTTTTGCAGACGACAAAATAAAAGTGACTGAAAACTTGAAATTTGTTTTCTGAAGGGTAGAAAACATTGTGGGAAAAGGAGAAAATGCTGGTTACAAGCTTTTTCTCCTTTTCCCACAATGTTTTCTAAAGGCTTTTTTCAGGGGCATCAAAAGTAGGGATTGTGTGGTAATGGGTTAACCCTTTCCCACACAATCCCTGGAAAAGAAGCCTTTTGAAAACATTATGGGAAAAGGAGAAAATGCTTTTCTCCTTTTCTCCTTTTCCCACAGTATTTTCTACCCTTCTGAAAGCAAATTTAAATTTTGGAGTCACTTTGAATTTGCCATCTGCTAATGCTTTCAATTTGGGATCGTCTAAAAATTTGCCGTTTGGTCTAGAGTTAATGCTATGATTCCTTTTAGCCCCCAAAAAAACAAAAGCTTTTACAGAGAGCATAAATCAAGATCAGAATGCTTAAAATTTGCATTCTGATCTTAGATTTATAATAATTATGGTTCTCTTGTTTAGTCAAACCTGTGGGATAAAAAGTAATTTTTAATTTCAGTGATCTGAATTTCCATTCATCGAAAGAGGTTTATGGGCTGACTGGTAAGGCATCTGCCCTTTACCGTAACCTTCATGAAAAGGGCTATTGAAGACAGTGTTGAAAATGGAGAAAATGCTGGTAACCAGCATTTTCTCCATTTTCCACAATGTCTTCTATCCTGCAATTTTTGAGTAACAATGTTTATTATTGTCTGCAAATGCTGGAGTTTGGACAGGTCTAAAATTTTATGGTTTGGTAAAAAGAGTAAAATTAGTGTAAATAGATAATAATTATTTTCATGCAGTATTTATTGAAAGTGAAATGAACTTTGTAATTCGAAAGTAATAACCAGTGTAATATATTCTCTTTATTTATTCGTGAATTTATAATTTCCGTGTTTTAATGTGTGTTTTGAAAAGGTCAAGTCGACTTAAATCATTGCATTACTAAGTTTTGCAGAGAATTGTGTTTTGTTGTTTGTAAGGAATTATTTGAGAAAACAATATCTTGACACCCCAATGTTTTTCAAGATAATTTGTAATATGCATTCAAATAGCAGTTGTATTATTAATTTTTTTCCCTTCACTCTTTACCAAACGACAAAATTTTAGGCTTGTCCAAATTGAAAGCTTTTGCAGACGACAAAATAAATGTGACTCAAAAATCGACACTTCAGTTTAGATGAGTAGACAACATTGTGGGAAAAGGAGAAAATGCTGGTTACCAGCATTTTCTCCTTTTTTGACACTGTTTTCAGACGTCTTCTTCCTCAGGGTTGTTAAAACAAGGGATTGTTTGGTAAAGGGTTAAAAGAAGTTGTTTCACCTTTTGTTGCAATGTTGTCGAATTTAAGCACTCTGAAAAAGTTTTTACAGAATGCCAGCCTTATGGTAAAGTCTTAGTTTAATTTCTAAACATTCCAATCTCTTTAACCCATTACCACACAATCCCTACTTTTGACGCCCCTGAGGAAAAAGCCTTTTGAAAACACTGTAGGAAAAGGAGAAAATGCTGGTAACCAGCATTTTCTCCTTTTCCCACAGTGTTTTCTACCCTTCCTAGAACAAATTTCACTATTTCAGTCACCTTTATTTTGTCGTCTGCAAATGCTTTCAATTTGAACCAGTCTGAAATTGTGTTGTGTGGTAATGAGTTAAGAAAATTGTAACACTGTACCATACAATCCTGAGCTTTGAAGACTCTGAGTAAAAATGGCTTATCCCATTACCACACAATCCCTACTTTTGATGCCCCTGAGAAAGAAGCCTTTTGAAAAAACTGTGGGAAAAGGAGAAAATGCTGGTAACCAGCATTTTCTCCTTTTCCCCCAGTATTTTCTACCCTTCCCAGAACAAATTTCTATTTTTCAGTCAACTTTATTTTGTCGTCTGCAACTGCTCTCAATTTGGACCAGTCCAAAATTTTCTCATGTGGTAATGAGAAAAACACTTTGGGAGACATGGAAATCTAAAGCTGGTAGCCAACATTTTCGCCCATTCCCACAATGTCTCCCACTCTTCCCAGAACAAACTTTGATTTTTGAGTTCAGTTAATTCAGTGACAGCTGTCATCTGCAGATGTTTTGAATTTGGAAGAGTCTAAAAATTATGATGTGTGAATGACGTGTTTGTATTTATGAAGTATAGTTTTCACTTGTTTTTTTTTTCCTTATCTGTGTTTTTTTTCTTCAATTAGATTTTCTAAATTACAAAAAGATTGTAAGAATTGTACATGATTCACAGTCAACTGTACAATTCAATGTTTTAACAACTCTAAGACAGAAAACCCTGAGGGAAAAGCCTTGTCTGAAAAGGAAAAAAATATTGCTGGTAACCAGCATTTCCTCCATTTCTTGCAATTTTTTTTCTTTTCGCTTTCTCCTACAAATGCCATAATTTGGACCAATTTGTCTCTGCAGTGGCTTACAGTTTGGAAGAGACTAAAAAACATTGATTGAGTACAAAGTGAAAAGAACAGGTAAGGCCTTATCATTAGTTATGTTGGAAAAATTCACAATATTTGAAATAACAAAAAAATATATACATTTTAGTAAGATTTTAATAAGATTACGATTTCAAATTTGTTGCTAAATATTTTGAAAGGTCCTCTGTGATTTAAGTGCTTCTAGTCGTGAGTCTTAGATGTTTTTCTGAAGAGGTCACTTTACAACATGTCTGTTGTTGTACAAAGATCTCTTTACAACTGATGCCTTATATATATACATAAGAGAGTATACATTATTCAACAGCCACTTACTAAGCTATTTTAACTTTGAAAAAGTGGGAAGGCATGATAGGAACAATAACGAGTTATTGATTATTACAAGCAGTCGTCCCATGCTACCAAATATGGGGAAAAAAATAGTAAGTAACTGGAAAAAGAAATAGAAAGGTAGAACATAAAATGATATAGTTATAATTATGTACATCAGATATATGCAACTGTATTACCATCCCGTCCTGTAAAATTAGTCAACGAATTTACATTGAAAAAATATTGCAGAACAATACCACTATATGGTGATTTTTTGTGCTGTATTATAAACACTGTGATGTTTATTTTTCTTCAATTTGTTGTTTTATGTAAATTTTACGATAATAAAATTGATCGAGAAGAGCAATAGTCAGTTAGTCATTATACATAAACTACCATTATTAGTATGACTCTCTTTACCGCACAATATGAACTTCTGACAACCCTTTGAAAAAGGCCTTTTGAAAATATTGTGAGAAAAGGAGAAAATACTGGTACCCAGTATTTTCTCCTTTTCCCACAATGTTTTCTACCCTTCACAAATCAAATTTCAAATTTTCTGTCCCTTTTATTTTGTTGTCTGCAAATGCTTTCGATTTGGACAAGTCCAAAATATTGTCATTTGGTAAGGGATTAACCAAAAACCATGGATATGCAACAGGCATTTTTCAGATGGCTGCTGATAAATTCTAAAAAATTCTCTTTCTCTCAACCTTTAGCTCGGAATACCGAGGTATTATTGTAGCCATGGCATTATTGTCGCCATTGTCTGCATTGTCGTCAGGCAAAAACTTTGGCAACCTACAACATCTCTGTAACTACTGAAGATATTTGCTACAGGAAGGGCAGGTAACCATCAAAGTATTTTTGAGTTATGTCCCTTTTTTAACAAAATTTTCCCTGAAAATCGAGCCAAGCATTGGCACTCACATGCAGTGAATTTATTATGTCTAGGGCACCTTGGATTTAAATACTATTCTGTTGCCTCAATGTCCACTTGTTCAATAGTTTCAACTCTACCATTAAATTAAATGACACAGCCATCAAAATGACTTTACTCGGAGATGAGACCCGAAATCACATGACAAAATACATGCAATTCTCATCTTTGCCCCATCTTCAATTAACCCTTTACTTCATAGCTACTCATTTCTACGCATTGCTTGTAGGAGCCTTTGGAAAACATTGTGGCAAAAGGTGAAATTGCTCGTAGCGAGCAATTTCACCTTTTGTCACAATGTTTTCTATGCTTTCAAAAGGATTCATATACACATAAGAAATGGCTTCATCCTTCTTGTTATTTAGGGTCAATTAGAGATACCATAGAAATGCCTTACGGGATAAAGGGTTAAAGAAAACTAGAAGGCCCTGAAGGGCCTGAAATCTCTCTACTGGCAGAGATTTTGCTTTTATGCTAACATACGCTATGAATTCATGATACAAAACGAAAACCAATAATCAGTGTGAAGGAAAGCACTTATAAAAAAGAAATAGAAGTTTTCAACTTTGAATTGCTACTTTTCCCATACTGATTGTCAGATAGATTTTTTTCAAAATCAATAGGGTTCCAGCTGCTGATGAGACAAAGCAACTGGGCAAGTTTAATGAATATCCAACCAAAAATGCTGACTTCATCATGTAAATTAGAAATCCAACTTTTCAACTAAAAATGGCTACTTTTCAATTACTGTTTGCTGGAATTTTTTCAAAGTCAACAGGGTTAAATCTATTGATGAGATAAACAAACTGAAAAATTCACAAAATGTGATCACGAATAAATACTTTATCTTGTAACCAAGCAATGAAAATGTTCAACTTGAAATGGCAACTTTTCCTGTACTATTTGTTGCATTTTTTTTTTTTTTTTTTTTTAATCGATAGGGTTCAAGCTATTGATGATATAAGCAAGCTATGCAACTTTCATGAAAATTTGACCTCAAATGCAGACTTTATCGGTTAAACAAGAAAAGAAAGTTTTCAACTTGAAAAGGCTACTTTTCCCACGCTGTATGTCAGATTTTTTTCAAAATCTATAGGGTTGAAGCTATTGATAAGACAAACAAACTCTGCAAGTTTCATGGAAATCTGACCACAAAGACAGACTTTATCACGTAAATAAATGGAAATTTCAAAATTGAAATGGCTACTTTTCCCATAGTGTTTATCCGATTTTTTTTTCAAAATCAATAGGTTTAAGCTATTGATGAGATAAACAAATTGCGCAAGGTTCATGAAAATCTGACTAAAAATTCAGACTTTACCGCGTAAACAAGAAAAGAAAGTTTTCAACTTGAAATGGTTACTTTTCCCATAGTGTTTTTTGGATTTTTTTCAAAATCGATAGGGTTGAAGCTATTGATAAGATAAACAAACTTTGCAAGTTTCACAAAAATCAGACCACAAAGGCTGACTTTATCACCTAAACAAGAAATGGAAATTTTAAACTTGAAATGGGTACTTTTCCCATATTGTTTGTCCATTTTTTTTTTCAAAATCAATGCGTTTAAGCTATTGATGAGATGAACAAACTGTGCAAGTTTCACGAAAATCTGACCTAAATGCAAACTTTATCGCGTAAACAAGAAAAAGACTAACGGACGGACGGACGGACGGACGGACGATGGAAACCACGCCATGACATAAACTCTGCTGGTTGTCAGCCAGTAGAGCTAAAACAGTGAAACTTCCAAATTAACATTCTTCTGTCGACCCGATCGCCTTGCGTCATGGCAAATTTGCCACTATTCGGGAAATAAATGTTTCAAAGCCACTAAAATTGTAACATCTATCCATTACTCACAAACCTTCATACTCAATGCTTTAAAGTTAGGCGATTTACCTGAATTTCATGAGGTCAAGGCCGATTCCATTCCTATGGTGTTAATTTACAACAATGCTTATAGTTAGGCGATATGTAGTAAAAAGATTGTGACTAGTGCTATTTTTAGAAAACGGGTGGTCGTTTTCGCACCTGTATAGGCCTACTAATAGACTTTTTTCCCTTTTATTTTTCTTTCTTTATCAAAGATCTACTTCAATATAACAAAAACATATCCAACGGCGGCTGAAAATGAACAAAATCTTGTATTTTATACAATATCTATAGAAATTATTACTTCATAGAAGATATTTTAAAGTTCGGCGATATCGCCATAATACATCACTCGTCACAGCTAGGCCGATCCCGTACCTACATTTGATTTGATGACTCCCATCACCCGAGATATGCCGAATGGAATTGACTCGACAAGAAGTACTACGTGTTCACAGTTCGGCAATATAGTAAAAGTGATAAACATTTGTGGTGTTATTTGATTCGACGAGTTCGGCAATATAGTAAAAGGGGGAAAAACATACAACTTTCGTTATTTTTAGAATAAGGCTTAGAATCACGACTCCTAGGGCACTTAAAACATATTTGTTGGTGAAACGAAAACAACTTTCTGTCTCTCTCTTTTTTTTTTGAAAGATACTAGCATTAATAAATTACCTCATTACTCGATCTGTAGATCTCAAGTATATAGCGCTACACTATACCATCATTTTGCTCGCTCAGTCATATTCTTTTGAGGAATGATATTCATGAATGGTTCATATAGGGGTCAGCACTAACCCCCATTTTTGCTCTGGACTGGTGTGATCCCCATACTTTATAACATTTGTGTTTATAACAAAGCACCAACCCAGTACCCTACTTGTCTGTCTGTCTGAAAATATCCCATGATTACCACGTGACACAGTTATTAACCCTTAGGCTGCTCAGCGCGACTCACTGACCTTTTTCCGGCCAGTGTAGATCAAGATTAGACTTCACAGAATGTGCAGTCTGATCTTGGATCCACACTGTTCGATAAGGGGATATTATCCCCCAAGAAACAACTTTGAGATAGCATCATTCGGGGCTTTATTTTCGAATTGAAACTTTTCCTTTTGTTATTTAGCAGGATAAGAGTTATTTAAGTGTTTTTTTTTAATCTGTTGTATCTATGTATTGTAGATTTGCGAAGAAAATTATTTGTCTATCTGTCTGTCTCACAGAAAATTGGCCGCTGTGTTTACTTGCAATTACCGCCTAACCCAATACCACATAATTTCTGAGTTCTAACGACACCGAGAAAGTAGTTCCCTGAAAAAAGGGTCTTATCAGTGATATACTGTAAAACATGGGATTGTTTTTGTACAGGTTTGATAGAAATAGTATCGCTGTTCTTCGTTATGTAAAAACAGAAATTTTATCACTCAAAACTGACAAATTGAAATTCGGATATTTATACATAGCGCCTAACATGGAACTAAAACACAAAACTGAATGCGTATAAATACATTAGTTGATTTATTAATGTATTCATTTATCTTTTTTGTTTTAAGCTGGCTAATTATAATGGTTAAAAAATCTGCCTTACGGATGTTTTGTGAAACTGTTGGATTTTGAAAGTATTTGCTTGATATAGCCAGGGATCTAAAGGCCTATACGAACCCTGATATAACAAACGCATGGTTAAATTTACATTAGCATTCCCAAAACGATCATTTGAAAGAAGCGTGACACTCAGATCACGTGGTCTAGAATTCAGCATTTGCACATGCGCACGTTCTTTTCGGCCGCGGAGTTCTTAAATGGAAGACGCAATGCTGAATTTCTCGGCTTACTGGAAAAATTCACCATATTCTGGATGGAAGTAAAGTTGTCAGGTATGACTTTCATGAAACGATACTATAACACATAATTTGCGAAGTTTGTTTTCCGTTATTGCAAATATATATTGCGTAGAAAAACGATTCAAAAGCCTGTAGATACAGACATACAGATCTGTGCGGCCATCAAGACGATTTTGAGGCCAGTGTCCATAAAATCTAGAGTTAAAAGTCAAAGAGTTAAGCGCACGAGATAGCAAGATGTCTGGAGTTTATTCTGTTTGTGCGCATTTACATTTTTGAAAATTTTTCACGATGCAACAAACACAAAACACCTGTTGCATATCTTAAATTAGCTGAAAGAAACATGGCAATGACGTCACATTTACCCAGAATCCATTATCGCACCTGCACAGGCTTCAACTGATCACCTGGTACAGATTATCCAATCAGAGTACAATACTGGTGATACGGTCGAGACTATCCAATCAACGCATAGAAATTTCCTCGTCTGCAGCGTTTGGAAAATGGCCGCATTCAAGACGGAAGTAGCCATTATTCTCCGTGTTTTAAGCAAATTTTATTCATACAGGATTGCAGATAGGCTATTCCAGGTATGGATTTCAGAACACATCAATATTTTACACTGTTTTCGAAGGTCATTTTGAACTTTTTGACGTAAATACTGCGTGAAAATCAATCTAAAGAAAGAGGCTTGAAGTCGAAAGAAATTCAATGGCTGACAAAACACTATCTCTTTTATTTGAAATGCACATTCGAAATATGTGCCAGAAAAAATTCATCGTTGCTTCAAAGAAGTTCCCTGTCCAATTTATATCCAGATATCATCCTTTTGGAAGCAAGGTCTAGAAAAATGCTGTATTTACATGTTGCTGGCAAGAAAGAGTGAAATTCAATGACATCTGGCTGCGTCAGTGTTTTCAAAAGAAATGGAACGATGCTACCAGCAAGTGATTAAAATTTGATAAAGAGAGAGCAGCGACAGCAGTTGCAACTCTAGAACTAGTTGTTACCGATGTTCTTTTTTCATTAATCAATTATTTTTCGTCATTTAATTAATTTCAAGTGGTCTATAGGAAACATATACACACAGGTATCCACATGAGCAGACCAGGATAAGACTGTGCAATTTGTAGGCTGATCGTTTTCCACTCTTTCATCAGTTGATACTTTAGGCTGCATGAGGCAAAGTACTCTTAAACCAGGCTATTGCTGCCAAAGTTTAGACATGTCCATATCAAAACATTTGAGTCATGCTCTATGAAAAGGGATCTTGACCCATTACCATATGACAAAATTATAGCTGTGTCTAAACTGAAAGCATTTGCAGACGACAATGACAATAGTTGCTGTCGTCCGTCTGTCTGTCTGTCTGTCTGTCTGTCTCTGTCAGCTAGTCTTTTTCTTGTTTATGTGATGAATCCTGCATTTTTTGTCAGATTTCAATGAAACTTGCACAGTTTGTTCATCTCATCAATACCTTCAACCCGATTGATTTTGAGAAAAATCTAATGAACATTATGGGAAAAGTAGCTATTTCAAGTTGAAAATTTTCATTTCTTGTTTACGCAATAAAGTCTGCATTTTTGGTCAGATTTTTGTGAAACTTGCAAAGTTTGATTATCTCATCAATAGCTTCAACCCTATTAATTTTGAAAAATGTTCAACATACTGTATGGGAATAGTAGCCATTTCAAGCTGAAAGTTTTTATTTTTAGCTCTACTGGCTTAAAGCCAGCAGAGCTTATGTCATGGCAGGGCTTCCGTTGTCTGTCCGTCTGCCCATCCATCCATTAGTCTTTTTCTTGTTTACACGAATAAGTCTGCATTTGTTGCCAGATTTTCATGAAACTTGCACAGTTTATCTCATCAATAGCTTCAACCCTATTGATTTTGAGAAAAATCAATATGGGAAAAGTAGCCATTTCAAGTTGAAAATATCAAATTCTTGTTTACGCGATAAAGTCAGCATTTGTTGTCAGATTTTTGTGAAACTTTTGTTAACCTTGTGAATAGGTTCAACCCTATTGATTGTGAGAAAAATCCAACAAACAGTATGGGAAAAGAAGCCATTTCAAGTTAAAAATTTCTAGTCCTTGTTTATGCGATAAAGTCTGCATTTCTTGTCAGATTTTTATGAAAATCACACAGTTTGTTTATTTCATCAGTAGCTTCAACCCTATTGATTTTGAGAAATATCCAATTAATGATACGGGAAAAGTAGCCATTTCAAGTTGAAAATATCAAATTCTTGATATGCGATAAAATGTGCATTTGTAATCAGATGTTTGTGAAACTTGCACAGTTTGTTTATCTTACTAATAGCTTCAACCCTATTGATTTTGAAAAAATATCCAACAAACAGTATAGGAAAAGTAACTATTTCAAGTTGAAAATTTCCAATTCTTGTTTAGGCAATGAAGTTCACAGTTTTGATCCAATTCTTTTGAAGATTCATCAAGGGATTGAATATCTAGTAAACTGTTCAGGAAAAGTAGCCATAGATGACTTAGTATTGTTTTCTGATCAGCAAAGTCCACATTATTAGTCAAATTTCTTTGAAATATACCAGGATTGTTTAATACTAGGCATAATAAAAGTTTGAAACACCGTCAAATTTGCCTGGATTCCAAGAATTTAGATTTAAGAAATTTCACTTCAGTTTTTTTACTGTTTGTTCAATTCACAATGCCTACATATGCTGTCTTAATGGGTTCAAGCCCAGTTGCAAGAACTCATTTTTTTGTTTTTTATCTTTTTGCATCATGAATTCATAATGTATGCTGGCATAAAAGCAAATTCTCTGCCAGTAGACCATATTCAGGCTCTTCAGGGCCTTCTAGTGTTGATGTTGACCCGGGTCAGGTTAAATGAGGTAATTTTTCACTGTAAATGTTACAGTCTCCTGCCTGTTTAGAGTTCACAGTTTATGCCTTTTGGTTTCAGCTTTCAAAGAAAATGTTGGATGCCGACTAATAAATCAGTCGGATATTGTGTTACTGTGAAAGTCACGAAATTCTTGACAATATTATAATAGGAATGTTACTAAGAATAGTTGGTGAATACAGACGTAATATGACATCAACTGAAGCACTAATCCTGTCTGTTATATTTTATACAGGCAGCAGATGACACAGCTAAATCAGTTATGAGTATGTTAACAGCACATGGTGTTAAACTTGTCCTACCTTCATTACTGAAGGGACTGGAAGAGGACTCATTGAGGACTAAAGCTGGTAAGATTGTTGCATCCTTGGTTCAGGGTAGACTAGAGGTTGTCCAGCCTCCACATGGGCTTTTGATTGTTCACCACGATATTTAAAATTTGTACATGGGGTCAAAGGTGGTCCCACTAACAGAGTCACAAGTTCTTCTTAGAGTTTTGATTCTTGTACTAAGGTTGTTTAAATTGTGTCCATCGAAGGTGTCACATGTTCTTAACCCTTTACCACATGGCCAATTTTAGACCTATCCAAATTGAAAGCATTTGAGGACGACAATTTCGTAGTGGCTCACATGACGCATTTTTTCTTTGATAAGGTAGAAAACTTTGTGGGAAAAGGAGAAAATGCTGGTTAACAGCATTTTCTCATTTTCCAACAATGTTTTCAAAAGGCTTCTTCCTTAGGGTCGCCAAAAGTAGGGATTGTGTGGTAAAGGGTTAAAACAGAATTTTTGGTCCTTTATCACAGTAGTTGAATTTCTGACCACTGGGTTGAAGGTGGTTCCTACCCAGGTAGTTCATTATACAAAGGAAGCAATCACCTAATTATGAATCCATAAATTCCATTTTGTCCAACAACTGATAGAATCATGAAGTAGACTAGTTCTTTGGCATGCATATAATTTAACCCTTTACCGCACAATCCTGACTTTTAACGACACTGAGAAGGTAAGCTTTTGAAAACATTGTGGGAAAAGGAGAAAATGCTGGTTACCAGCATTTTCTCCTTTTCCCACAATGTTTTCTACCCTTCCCAAAACAAACTTTAATTTTTGAGTCGCATTTATTTTGTCGTCTGCAACTGCCTTCAATTTGGACAGAGCTAAAATTTTGTCATTTGGTAAAGGGTTAAGAAAGTTAAACCTTTCCCAAATGGTCCCTGGTTTTTACGGGTCTGGAAAAGTTGCCTTTTGAAAACGCTGGTAACCAACATTTTCTCCTTTTCCCACAATGTTTTCTACCCTTTCATAGACAGAAATAATCTTTTCAGCAAGAGTTGAATTGTCGTCTGCAAATGCTTTCAATTTGGCCTAGTCCAGAAGTTTGTCGTTTGGGGAAGGGTTAACCCTTTCCCAAACAAGCCCTGCTTTTTACGTGTCTGCAGTAAAAGTCTTTTGAAAACACTGTGGGAAAAGGAGAAATTGCTCGTAATGAGCAATTTCTCCTTTTCCCACAGAGTTTTCTACCTTTTTGAGGACTTTCTGCCATTTTCTCCAAATCTAAAATTGTCGTCTGCAAACTCTTTTGGTTTGGAAGAGTCCAAAATTTGTCGTTTGGGGAAGGGTTAGCTGGTGTAGACAGCTCAGGCTGACCTACATCGATACTTTTTGCAGAGGTATTAGAATCCCTTTTCACAGTGCATGGCTCATTATATTATGTGAGGTATTTGAAGGCCCTACATGAACCATGTAGGACACTGCTTGCATTATCTTCCTACAAGACAGCATATTATGTCTGTGGAAGATCCTATGTTTCAGTATGTATGTTACCTAACAACAAAATTCTAGACAGCTCCAAATTGCAAGCATTTGCAGGCAATATACTTATTGCAGCTAAAATGATATTTGTTATCATTGAAAGAGTAGAAAGCTGTCTTTAAAAGCCTCTCTATCCAGGCCTGATGAAACACAAGGTAGTTTGATAAAATATCAACTTGACTTAACCCATTACCACACAATCCCTACTTTTGACGCCCCTGAGAAAGAAGCCTTTAGAAAACACTGTGGGAAAAGGAGAAAATGCTGGTCCTCCTTTTCCTCCTTTTCCCACAGTGTTTTCTACCCTTCCCAGAACAAATTTCAATTTTTCAGTCATCTTTATTTTGTTGTCTGCAAATGCTTTCAATTTGGACCAGTCCAAAATTTTCTTGTGTGGTAAAAAGTTAATTATACCCTCCACAACATAGTGGAGGGGGGTATACTGGAATCGCCATGGCTGTCTGTCCGTCCATCCGTCCGTCCATCTGTTTGTCTGTAGTCACAAATTTGTCAGGAGCAATACTCCAACATTTTTCAGGGTTTTTATAGGGTTCCTATAAAATTACATATGAAGTTGTGCATGTGCAATTTTCATGACCTTGCTGCAATTTGTTACGGAATTATCTCCTCTTGAACTTTTGTCAACTCTTACTTTGCTGCTAAACCATTCTGCATTCTGTGACAAAGACCTGTTTTTGTGACAAGGAGCTGGTGGGGATATGATCAGGTTTGGGGATAACTTTAGTTCTTTTCAGCTATTGTGCCTGTATTGCTGGAGGCCCTCCAGGAACCATCCAAGAAGACGAATCGCTGCCCACAGAACCTTCTGGCAATAAAGTTTGTCTATTTTATCGATGCCCCATCTCTTGCCTTGAACATGCCTGTGGTAGAGAGAGCTGTCCAAGACAGAATAACAGAGACCAGAAAAATGGCGGCACAAATTATTGACATGTACTCTCTGACAGACCAGAAAGTAAGTTCAACCCTTTCCCAAATGACAAATTTTAGACTCTTCCAAACTGAAAGAGTTTGCAGATGACAACTTTAACTTTCATAACAGTGGCAGAAAATTACCTGAACGGCAAGAAAACACTGTGGGAAAAGGAGAAACAGCATAGTGTTTTCAAGAGACTTGTACTGCAGACACGTATAAACAAGGGCTTGTTTGGGAAACGGTTAAACTGCAGTATTAAGGTATATAATCTGCTGCTTTCGGAGCTGTAAATGATGCTATTCCATACTAATGCAATATGACAATTTGATTTTTCTTCAATTGCTTGCCATTTGTGTGAATCATAGAAGGTTTGTTTGGTTTGAAAAAAGACTGTATGGTAAAATTTAATAACACCTTTTGCATCCATTTTTTCTCATTTTATGCATACTTACACAAAGGATTATGTACATGCATTTGGTTATGTACAACATTGATAGTGGAAAAAAGCCAAGTCTGCATTGTGCAAAAGGCAGAAAAAAAAAGGGGGGGGAAAGACAAAAAAAGAAACAAAGATGGAGAGAAAGAGAGAGGGAGAGAGATTGAGTGGCTAAGTGAGCAAGTGAGTGCAGGAGGAGGGATTGGAGAGGGGTCGCAGGAAGCGAGAGGAAACCTAGGGACAAGTTTTTGAAAAATGAAAAGAAAATGAAGGAGAAGTAGCCAATTTTTCTTTTTCTTTGTAATGAATCTTTTAAGCACTTATCTAGAATATAATCTTGATTTATAGGATTTAGAGCCTTATATAGACAAAGTGATCCCAAGTCTGCAGAAAACCTTACTGGATCCTGTACCAGAGGTGAGCAGTGTGTCATCTGGGGCCCTAGGGGCCATGGTTAAGAGTATCACAGGTACCAAGTTTGATGAGTTGATGACATGGTCGATGGAAACTCTGAAATCAGAAGGAAGTCCTGTAGACAGGTCAGGAGCTGCTCAAGGTAAAGATTTCTTTCTTGTATTATAACAAAAATGTTAGACCTCATGGGCGGATCCAGAGGGGGGACCGGGGGCCCGGACCACCCCTGCAATTTTGGCAAAAATGTGGTTATTGGATTCGTGAAATGGTACTGGTTTGATATTGCTCAGCATTTATGTAAAATATAGTCATAAATTTAAGAAAAAAAAAAAGGTTCTAAATGTGGAGACCTCCTCATGGTTAGAACTGGAAACGTTGACTTCTCTTGTAAACGGCTTACATCCACTGAAATCCGGAAATCAAAGTATCATATAATAAGACGAGTGCATTTTCAGAGGGACCCCCCCCTGAGAAAGATATCTGGATCCGCGCATGGACCTGTACCAAGCAACCATGTGTTTTAACAATGCTGATATAGAGGCATTTTGAAAACATCATGGGAAAAGTAGAAAATGCTGGTAACCAGCATTTTCTACTCTTCCCACAATGTTTTCTACTTTGTCAAAGAATTTAACTTTATATGTATCACTTGCATACTTGTCATCAGCAGATGCTTTCAATTTGGAAGAGTTAAAGGTTTGTTGTTTGGATAAGGGTTGAGTTACTTCCTCCTGAACCAATTTTATACACAAATTCATGTGCTTGTAGATCGGTTATCATAAAGTAAAATGACCTCAATGAATTCTGATTTTAATTCTGATTGTAATATTTTGAACTCTAGGCTTCAGTTGGATAAGTGTATTTACAATTATAACAATGCATGTTCGATTGTTTTCTTTCTGTAAAAAGTAAACAAATATTTTATGTATGTATGTATGTATGTATGTATGTGTTTTTGTATCTCAGGTTTAAGGTAAGACCTGTGTAATGCACTTCCGGTGAACATTTGGCAAAAATTCTGATCGGTTGTTAAATAAGGATAAATAAGGATTTATGCAGAAATAATATTTTTGCACATTTGTAAGGGATCAGGAATTCCGTTTATGTCTATCTTGAAACTATTTTTTGATACTTTTGTTTGTTTTCTAAAAAGGGAGGTAATTATTATCTCTTTTTTCAGTTGAGAATATAGCGGTTTTAGATTTATAAATGATAATTCAGAGAACGAAAAAATGGAAAAAATGAAAAGGTGAAAGTAGTTCAATAATACTCATTTTTAATTATAGCTAATTTTGCATGATGATATTTTAGTGGTTCCATTACACAGATCTTACCTTAAGTGAAGTTGTTGGAGGTATGGGACTAGAGGACCTCGACAAAGTCATGCCTTCAATCATCGCGACAACAGAGCGTGTTGATATCCCACCACATGTCAGAGATGGTTATACCATGATGTACATTTTCCTGCCCACTGTGTTTAAGGATGATTTCAAGAAATATATTGGACCCATTATTCCATCTATTCTTCAAGTAAGAAGGTCATTACCATTTGAACTGTAGAAAACATGGTATATGTGGGGGAGTGCGTCTTTTTATTTTATTGAAGAATTCAAATTTTGTATTCTAAGTTAACTCTTTATCAAACGACAAATTAATGACTGGTCCAAATTGAAAGCATTTGCAGGCGACAAAATGAAGGTGGCTCAAATGGCAGGATTTGTCCTTGATAGAGTAGAAAACATTGTTGGAAAAGGAGAAAATGCTGGTTACCAGCATTTTCCCCTTTTCCCACAATGTCTTCTACAGGCTTCTTTCTCAGGGTTGTTAAAAGTCAAGATTGTGTGGTAAAGAGTTAACTCTTTACCACACAATCCCGACTTTTAACGACCCTGAGAAAGAAGCTTTTATAAAACATTGTGGAAAAATGAGAAAATGCTGGTAACCAGCATTTTCTCCTTTTTATACGCCCGTCGGAGACGGGACGTATTATGGGATCACCTGTGACGGGTGGGCGTCCGGGCGGGCGGGCGGGCGGGCGGGCGGCGTCCAGTTCTTTGTCCGGAGCATATCTCCAAAACTATTCTACCTAGGGTTATGAAATTTCATGGGTGGATAGATCTCATCAAGGGGGAGTGCAGTGCACAGGAACCATAACTCTTGCTTGCTTAATTTTTGAGTTATTGTCCTTTGTCGTTTTTCATACTTGAATTTTGTCCGGAGCATATCTCCAAAGCTATACTAGCTAGGGTTATGAAATTTCTTGGGTGGATAGATCTCACCAAGGGGGAGTGCAGTGCACAGATATCATAACTCTTGCTTGCTTAATTTTTGAGTTATTGCCCTTTGTTGTTTTTCATACTTGAATTTTGTCCGGAGCATATCTCCAAAACTATACTAGCTACGCTTATGAAATTTCTTGGGTGAATAGATCTCACTTCGGGGGGAGTGCAGTGCACAGGAACCATAACTCTTGCTTGCTTAATTTTTGAGTTATTGCCCTTTGTCGTTTTTCATACTTGATTTTTGTCTGGTGAATATCTCCAAAACTATACTAGCTACGGTTATGAAATTTCTTGGGTGGATAGATCTCATCGAGGGGGAGTGCAGTGCACTGGAATCATAACTCTTGCTTGCTTAATTTTTGAGTAATTGCCGTTTGTCGTTTTTATACGCCCGTCGAAGACGGGACGTATTATGGGATCACCCGTGGCGGGCGGGCGGCGTCCAGTTCTTTGTCCGGAGCGTATCTCCAAAACTATACTAGCTAGGGTTATGAAATTTCATGGGTGGATACATCTCATCGAGGGGGAGTGCAGTGCACAAGAATCATAACTCTTGCTTGCTTAATTTTTGAGTTATTGCCCTTTGTTGTTTTTCATACTTGAATTTTGTCCGGAGCATATCTCCAAAACTATACTAGCTAGGGTTATGAATTTTCATGGGTGGAAAGATCTTATTGACGGGCAGTGCAGTGCACAAGAATCATAACTCTTGCTAGCTTAATTTTTGAGTTATTGCCCTTTGTTGTTTTTCATACTTTAATTTTGTCCAGAGCATATCTCCAAAACTATACTAGCTACGGTTATGAAATTTCATGGGTGGATAGATCTCATTGACGGGGAGTGCAGTGCACAAGAATCATAACTCTTGCTTGCTTAATTTTTGAGTTATTGTCCTTTGTTTTTTTTCATACTTGAATTTTGTCCGGAGCATATCTTCAAAACTATAGTAGCTAGGGTTATGAAATTTCATGGGTGGATAGATCTCACCGAGGGGGAGTGCAGTTCACAGGAATCATAACTCTTGCTTGCTTAATTTTTGAGTTATTGCCCTTTGTCGTTTTTCATACTTGAATTTTGTCCGGAGCATATCTCCAAAACTATACTAGCTAGGGTTATGAAATTTTATGGGTGGATAGATCTCATCGAGGGAGAGTGCAGTGCACAGGAATCATAACTCTTGCTCGCTTATTTTTGAGTTATTGCCCATTGTTGTTTTTCATACTTGAATTATGTCCGGAGCATATCTCCAAAACTATACTAGCTAGGGTTATGAAATTTCATGGCTGGATAGATCTTACCGAGGGTGTGTGCAGTGCATAAGAATCATAACTCTTGCTTGCTTAATCTTTGAGTTATTGCCCTTTGTCGTTTTTCATACTTGATTTTTGTACGGAGCATATCTCCAAAACTATAGTAGCTAGGGTTATGAAATTTCATGGGTGGATAGATCTCATCCATGGGGAGTGCAGTGCACAGGAATCACAACTCTTGCTTGCTTTATTTTTGAGTTATTGCCCTTTGTTGTTTTTCATACTTGAATTTTGTCCGGTGCATGCCCCACCTTTACAACTTGGGGTAAGACGGGCGTATCTTGCGACAATTTGCCGCTCTTGTTCATACTTGATTTTTGTCCGGTGAATATCTCCAAAATTATACTAGCTAGGGTTATGAAATTTCATGGGTGGATAGATCTCATTAAGAGGGAGTGCAGTGCACAAGAATCATAACTCTTGCTTGCTTAATTTTTGAGTTATTGTCCTTTGTCGTTTTTCATACTTGAATTTTGTCTGGAGCATATCTCTAAAACTATACTACCTAGGGTTATGAAATTTCATGGGTGGATAGATCTTATCGACGGGGAGTGCAGTGAACAGAAATCATAACTCTTGCTTGCTTAATTTTTGAGTTATTGCCCTTTGTCGTTTTTCATACTTGAATTTTTTCTGGTGAATATCTCCAAAACTATACTAGCTACGGTTATGAAATTTCATGGGTGGATAGATCTCATCGAGGGGGAGTGCAGTGCATAAGAACCATAACTCTTGCTTGCTTAATTTTTGAGTTATTGCCCTTTGTCGTTTTTCATACTTGATTTTTGTCCGGAGCATATCTCCAAAACTATACTAGCTAGGGTTATGAAATTTCATGGGTGGATAGATCTCATCGAGGGGGAGTGCAGTGCATAGGAATCATAACTCTTGCTTGCTTAATTTTTGAGTTATTGCCCTTTGTCGTTTTTCATACTTGATTTTTGTCTGGTGAATATCTCCAAAACTATACTAGCTAGGGTTATGAAATTTCATGGGTGGATAGATCTCATCAAGGGGGTCAAGGGGGAGTGAGTAAGAACCATAACTCTTGCTTGCTTAATTTTTGAGTTATTACCCTTTGTCGTTTTTCGTACTTGATTTTTGTACGGAGCATATCTCCAAAACTATACTAGCTAAGCTTATGAAATTTCTTGGGTGAATAGATCTCACTAAGGGGGAGTGCAGTGCACAGGAATCATAACTCTTGCTCGCTTAATTTTTGAGTTACTGCCCTTTGTCGTTTTTCATACTTCAATTTAGTCTGGTGCATGCCCCAGCTCTACAACTTGGGGTAAGACGGGCGTATCTTGCGACAGTTTGCCGCTCTTGTTGAGTTATTGCCCTTTGTCCTTTTTTCATACTTGAAATTTGTCCGGTGAATATCTCCAAAACTATACTACCTAGGGTTATGAAATTTCATGGGTGGATAGATCTTATCAAGGGGGAGTGCAGTGCACAGAAATCATAACTCTTGCTTGCTTAATTTTTGAGTTATTGCCCTTTGTCGTTTTTCATACATGAATTTTGACCGGTGAATATCTCCAAAACTATACTAGCTAGGGTTATGAAATTTCATAGGTGGATAGATCTCATCAAGGGAGAGTGCAGTACATAAGAACCATAACTCTTGCTTGCTTAATTTTTGAGTTATTGCCCTTTGTCGTTTTTCATACTTGATTTTTGTCCGGAGCATATCTCCAAAACTATACTAGCTAGGGTTATGAAATTTCATGGGTGGATAGATCTCATCAAGGGGGAGTGCAATGCATAGGAATCATAACTCTTGCTCGCTTAATTTTTGAGTTATTGCCCTTTGTTGTTTTTCATACTTGATTTTTGTCTGGTGAATATCTCCAAAACTATACTAGCTAGGGTTATGAAATTTCATGGGTGGATAGATCTCATTAAGGGGGAGTGCAGTGCGCAGGAATCATAACTCTTCCTCGCTTAATTTTTGAGTTACTGCCCTTTGTCGTTTTTCATACTTGAATTTAGTGTGGTGCATGCCCCAGCTTTACAACTTGGGGTAAGACGGGCATATCTTGCGACAGTTTGCCGCTCTTGTTCCACAATGTTTTCTACCCTTCACAAAAAAAAAAAAATAAAATTGTCTGTCACTTGTATTTTGTCGTCTGCAAATGCTTTTGATTTGGACAAGTCTAAAATTCTGTCGTTTGGTAAAGAGTTATAGCTATTCTGATGTGTTGTGAGAAAATGCAGTCGTGTGTCACATTTTTTCTTGTTACTCAGAGTGCATTGTCTAGAATTATCTCTCATTTTCATTGAAATCTCACTTTTAAGGCTATAGCCTAGAAATCTGCTTTGCAATATTTCCTCAAACACTGCTCATGAATTCCTACAAATACCTTTAACTCTTTACCACACAATCCCGACTTTAAACAACCCTGAGAAGGAGGCCTTTTGAAAACATTGTGGGAAAAGGAGAAAATGCTGGTAACCAGCATTTTCTCCTTTTCCTACCATGTTTTCTACCTTTCCTTAAGCAAATTTCCATTTTTGAGTCGAAGTACTTTTGTCGTCTGCAAATGCTTTCAATTTGGACTAGTCCAAAGTTTTTGTTGTATGATAAAGAGTTAAATGCTCAGAAATTTGATGGCAGAGGTTAACTAAACACACCAAATACGTCACACATGGACACCAAAACTTTGTCTTTAGAGGAGGTTTTTGTATTTCCCTGGATCTAGCAAAACGAATGTTTTTGGGGTTATAGTGGAATCAGCTTGTCTTTGTGTCTGTCTGTGTACAAAATACTATTAATAGCCTGCTTCTGTCAAAGTGCTGGTGGGGGGTATTAAGTCACACTCAGTGACAGCTCTAGTTTCATCAGCCCTCTGTTGCTTCAAATTCTTATGTTACTCATATTTTCTCTTTATCTTATTGCTCTGTATTTTCACCCAAATACTGCTTAGAAATACAGATAAACCCTAAAAGCTCTGAAATGGACTTTGGTCACTTAGCCTGTATGGATCAAACTAGATCAAGGCTATTTTGTCTGAGCTTTGATTTCATTGTGTGTCACATGTCAAGATATTGTAACAAAATCAGTTTTGATGTCCCAATATCTGCACATTGTCCCTTTCATGTACATTTTCTACAGTCTAAGGCTTATTACCGGTATGTATTGCTTTATCACCTATTTTGTGTCTGTAGGCATTAGCTGATGAATCAGAATTTGTGAGAGATACAGCTTTAAGAGCAGGACAGAGTATCATCAACATGTATGCTAACACATCCATTGAATTGTTGTTACCAGAGTTAGAGAGAGGCTTGTTTGATGATAACTGGGGGATTAGATTCAGCTCTGTACAGTTACTTGGAGATCTTCTCTACATTGTCTCAGGTAAGCCATTTGTAAGCACTGACCAAACCATCCAGAGAATTTGTAACCCTGCGGAAGAAAACAAACTATCTCCGGAAAAATAGTAAATCCTGGTGACTCATATTTTCCTTTTTTAGCTCCACCTGCCGAAGGCCAACGGGCTTATGACATGGCCAGGTGTCCGTCATGCGTCTGTGTGTGTGTGCGTCCGTCCATCCGTCTGTCCATGTGTGCATTAACTTTTATTTCAAACATCTTCTCTGAAACTATCCATCCAAATTTGATGACACTTCACAGAAATGATCCTGCCACGGTCCTCTTGAGAATTTATTGAAAGAATTGAATTCCTTCAAAAACTCTGTTTGCCATGAAAATAAAACTGAAAAAAATAAAAATTAAAAATTATAAAAACCATCTTCTTTGAAACCACAAGGCCCAGGGCTACTGAATTTGGCATGTAGCTTTATCTAATGTGCCTTTAACAAGTTTGTTCATATTATAGGCCTGGAGTCAAAATTGGCTTCATTCCAGGGATCACAAATTTAACATGGGCTTCAATGTGTAGTCACTTCAAGTTTAACAGTAATCAAGGGAAGTAACTCTTGTTTTAAAGAATAAAGTTTGTTACTATTTACTTCCCTTAAACTGCAGTGATGTATGATTTGTGCCTGATATTCAAGTTTTTTGATAGAAAATATTCTGTTTTCAGGCAAAGTGATTCATTTTGATGCAAATAGGTATGCTCATATGAGAGAATATTAAATTCAATGTAAGGTTTCTGTCATTCAGGCTTTATTCCCAAGAACTTTACCTTTCATATACAAAGCAATACTATACATGTAAAACATTACAAACTGCACTCTTTCATTTCCTATTCATGGGATGAATAAGATAAAAAGTCTTTGTTTCAGATCAATATAGACCTTAATTGATGTTCAACTTTAACAAATAAAACAAGAAATGATTGACAAATGATTGACTAGAAACTGTTAGAAGGAAAACAAAGGCTGTCCCAAATCGAGTTAAATTAACACATTAACCCATTACCACACGAGAAAATTGTAGACTCGTCTAAATTGAAAGCATTTGCAGACAACAAAATAAAGGTGACTGAAAAATAGAAATTTGTTCTTGGAAGGGTAGAAAACACTGTGGGAAAAGGAGAAAATGCTGGTTACCAGCATTTTCTCCTTTTCCCATAGTGTTTTCAAAATGCTTCTTTCTCAGGGGCGTCAAAAGTAGGGATTGAGTGGTAATGGGTTAATCAAAGTGCATTTTGTAAAAAAAATATTTGACAGCACAGAACTTGGACAATGACAGCAGTTTGTTTACTCTGTGGAATTTGATTTCAATGACGTCACGTAACCGCTTACGCCAAATACACACACATACAGTCATGCGTGAAGCAAATGTTACTGAAATAAAGTGTCGAACCTTTGATCATGTACGATAGTTTGTAGGACTATATCAACAAACTCTGAAGGTGATTTTCATCGATTTATTTAATGACAAACCTGTTTGGATGACTTTGACTGCTAAAAGACTTTCAACTGTGGTTGATTTGCCGCTAGTGGTAAAAGTTGCCTTTTAGGCGACATTTCAAAACAAGAGAAATAGCAAACTTCATGGATGCTTGCCTATAGATACACAAGGTCCGAACAGAGTTGTTGTTTGTTACTCTCACCGTACATGTAAATGGGAATGATCCATAGTGCAAGAGAGTGATAGTAGTGTTGGGCAATCAGTTTAAAATCTCAATCAGTTATCACTTTGTAATCGGAAGAGCAAACCAACTAGCTATCAGTTGTACAATCGGTTTCTCCATTTAACAGAGAATGCCTTTTTGCTTTAAATACTGTGACAATATTGTATACATGATATTAAGTTTATAGAGATGTTGTGTTCTACACTTTAATCAATTGAAATACAATTAAATTTTCTGCTGTATTCTGTACCATTCATTTTTATACGCCCGTCGAAGACGGGACGTATTATGGGATCACCCGTGGTGGGCGGGCGTCCGGGCGGGCGGGCGGCGTCCAGTTCTTTGTCCGGAGCATATCTCCAAAGCTATACTAGCTAGGGTTATGAAATTTCATGGGTGGATAGATCTCATCGAGGCGGAGTGCAGTGCACAGGAATCATAACTCTTGCTTGCTTAATTTTTGAGTTATTGCCCTTTGTTGTTTTTCATACTTGAATTTTGTCCGGAGCATATCTCCAAAACTATACTAGCTAGGGTTATGAAATTTCATGGGTGGATAGATCTCATAGAGGGGGAGTGCAGTGCACAAGAATCATAACTCTTGCTTGCTTAATTTTTGAGTTATTGCCCTTTGTTGTTTTTCATACTTGAATTTTGTCCGGAGCATATCTCCAAAACTATACTAGCTAGGGTTATGAAATTTCATGGGTGGATAGATCTCATTGACGGGGAGTGCAGTGCACAAGAATCATAACTCTTGCTTGCTTAATTTTTGAGTTATTGCCCTTTGTTGTTTTTCATACTTGAATTTTGTCCGGAGCATATCTCCAAAACTATAGTAGCTAGGGTTATGAAATTTCATGGGTGGATAGATCTCACTGACGGGGAGTGCAGTGCACAGGAATCATAACTCTTGCTTGCTTAATTTTTGAGTTATTGCCCTTTGTCGTTTTTTATACTTGAATTTTGTCCGGTGAATATCTCCATAACTATACTAGCCAGGGTTATGAAATTTCATGGGTGGATAGATCTCACCGAGGCAAAGTGCAGTGCACAGGAATCATAACTCTTGCTTGCTTAATTTTTGAGTTATTGCCCTTTGTCGTTTTTCATACTTGATTTTTGTCCGAAGCATATCACCAATACTATACTACCTAGGGTTATGAAATTTCATGGGTGGATAGATCTCATGGATGGGGGGTGCAGTGCACACAAATCACAACTCTTGCTTGCTTAATTTTTGAGTTATTGCCCTTTGTCATTTTTTATACTTGAATTTGTCCGGTGAATATCTCCAAAACTATACTACCTAGGGTTATGAAATTTCATGGGTGGATAGATCTCACCGAGGCGGAGTGCAGTGCACAGGAATCATAACTCTTGCTTGCTTAATTTTTGAGTTATTGCCCTTTGTCGTTTTTCATACTTGATTTTTGTCCGAAGCATATCTCTAAAACTATACTAGCTAGGGTTATGAAATTTCATTGGTGGATAGATCTCATCAAGGGGGAGTGCAGTGCACCAAAATCACAACTCTTGCTTGCTTAATTTTTGAGTTATTGCCCTTTGTTGTTTTTCATACTTGAATTTTGTCTGGTGCATGCCCCAGCTTTACAACTTGGGGTAAGACGGGCGTATCTTGCGACAATTTGCCGCTCTTGTTTCCATATATTTTAATTTCCAAACGATTTAAAAAAAAATGAATCAGACATATTTCAAGCATTTGCAGACGACCCCTTCTCTCTTTCCCCTCCTCCTGTCTGCCATAGATCTATATTTTCATTTCATAAAACTTTTTTTTTCCACTCATGAACGGAAATTTAGCTTCCACTTACTGCTTTATTCAGAGATTTGTTAAAATTCACTGTTTAAATTCATTATTAAAGATGAGAAGATAGTTTGAAGTCCCCCTGATCTGATGATGCCATGCTGTTCATTGTACTGTCATGGGTTTTCACGCTTTTTTGGTCATCTATTTTTTTGTGAAAATTAATTTTTGGAGAAGTATTTCTCTATGATTTGACATCAGTTAATCAGTTCAAATTGCAAGTAACTTAAAACTGTCATCTTACACTAGTTAAGAGGAATAACACCTTTGTTACTCGTGTCAGTAAATCCTTTCAATTTGGACCAGTCTAAATTTCTGTTGTTGCTAAAGAGTTAACCCATTACCACACAATCCCTACTTTTGACGCTCCAGAGAAAGAAGCCTTTAGAAAACATTGTGGGAAAAGGAGAAAATGCTGGTAACCGGCATTTTCTCTTTTTCCCGCAATGTTTTCTACCCTTCACAAAAATTTCAAATTTTCAGTCACTTTTATTTTGTCGTTTGCAAATGTTTTCAATTTGGACAAGCCTAAAATATTGTTGCTTGGTAATGAGTTAAGCTGCAATATTTATGAGTCATGCTTTGTTAAAAGATGGTTATGCAACTGCAAGAAATATTGATTCAGGCCAGCCTGCACAATTCCAGCAAGCTTTATTAGTTGTGTGGTCAGGTGGCAGGGGACCTTGCGCCTGACCATGCAACAAGTTTTGTAGACTTCATTCCAGTGTTTGTTAACTCATTACCACACGAGAAAAATTTAGACTGGTCCAAATTAAAAGCATTTGCAGATGACAAAATAATTGTGACAGAAAAGTTGAAATTTGGTTTGGGAAGGGAAGAAAACATTGTGGGAAAAGGAGAAAATGCTGGTTACCAGCATTTTCTCCTTTTCCAATGTTTTATACTCTTTTACAATACAAATTTCAAATTTTTAGTCATTTTTATTTTGTCGTCTGGAAATGCTTTTGATTTGGACAAGCCAAAATTTTTGTCGTTTTGTAAAGAGTTAAGTCAGCTGATAGGCAAAACAGATTTTTTATCGAAACAAAATTTTGCGAGGAATTGCTTTTTCTAGCAGGATAAGGATATATGTGTCTCAAATGTATTTGTGCTCACGGGGACCAATAGGGAATATCATCCACTGTGTAATTTTGAAACCCTGCCAATTATCTTACAAAGCTTATTTCCCATGTTCTTTCAGATTTTATGAAAGTGAGGACAGAAGTGTATGACACAAACTTCAAGGTTCCAAACCTGCTCGAAGCCTGTGAAGCAGACAGATGCAAGACTCTTTTGAAGCCTAAATAAAGTGAAGTGCCCCAAAACAAGACCTGCATACTGTATGTCGATGAAACAGGAAGTGCTCATAGCCCAGAACCAAGAACTGTATGTTAAAAATAATTATTATAGTTAAAATGCAAAATCATGTTGCGTCCTGTGTCTGCTTCTCATATTGACGTTACATCTATTAAACTTCTTAGGGCCACCTGTCAGTTACAAAACCACCTGCTAGCAAAATGTGAGCAAGGGGAAACGCTGTAACAAAATTTAATATCGAAATAGTCCTTTCTTAACATTTTGTCTATGTATGACACCATTTGCTGTATCATAGGACTTTAGTAAAGGCCTGGAAAGTAGAATGTCACAAATACATTGACTGCTGCATGCATGGTGCACAGGTAAAGAAAAATAATATACATGTACTTACACTTGGATTTGATGTAAAGAGTAAAAAAAAATAATGTGACATAATGCATGCTTCTTATGAGAATTAAGCTTGTTTGTTAGAGTGTTTATCATACAAATACACTAAATAGTGTTCTTGTGGAGGTAAACCCATTATCTCCCACTAGATGGCATTCTACAAACACACATCTATCTAATTTGGGCATCCTTGGTACAGAACCGGACTACTTTTCTATGCAACAACCGTTACTTTGAATTTCAAACTGAAATAAAAATTTTCTCAATAAAACGCTACCTTATGCTATTCATTCAGCTATGATCAGCAGCTTAGAGAAATCTGGAGCTTAAGCAGGCCTGATTTCTCCTCAAACATATTGATAAAAGTCATTTTCTCCATTGCTACTTTATAGCGTGTAATACTACAGTTTCCCGAATATCGGGGAGTGTGATGCGTCATATAAGACAGGTCGAATCTTCGAAGAATATGACATGCGCAGACAACGGAGGAAACACTGAAAATTAAAATCAACAAGATGATGTCACAAACACCTGTTTCTGTTTGATAATACTCTCATTGGCATTTTTAGCTCACCTGAGCACAAAGTGCTCAGAGTGAGCTATTGTGATCACTTACCGTCCGTCCATTGTCCATCCATCCGTCTGTTCGTCGTCCGTTCACATTTCCTTGTTTACACTCTAGCATCTACAAATATCAACCAATCAGCACCAAACTTGGTCAAAGTGTATATGACCATAAGATCTCGGATGAGTTCCATTATGGGTCTAATCGGATTAGAACATCTGGAATTACTTGCCCTTGAATTTAAAAAATTGCTATATTTCACTTTGTTTACTCTCTAGCATCTACAAATATCAACCAGTCAGCACCAAACTTGGTCAAAATATATATGAACATAAGATCTCGGATGAGTTGGAGTATGAGTCTAATTGAACCAGAAGGACCGGAGTTATTTGCCCTTGAATTAGAAAAATTGCTATATTTGACTTTGTTTTCACTCTAGCATCAACAATTATTAACCAATCGGCACCAAACTTGGACAAAATATACATGACCATAAGACCTCAGATGAGCTTGATTATGGGTGTAATCGGACCAGAACAACTGGAGTTATTAGCCCTTGAATTAAAAAAATTGCTGTATTTCACTTTGTTTACACTCTAGCATCTACATATATCAACCAATTAGTCCCAGACTTGGTCAAAAGATATATGACTGTAAGATCTCAGATGAGTTCAATTTGTGGGTGTAATCAGACTTGAACAACTGGAGTTATTTGCCCTTGAATTAGAAAGTTCTTTAGAATAGTTCTTGGTCCAGAGCATGACTTTGTCATCTCCAGTCCGATTGACTTGAAACTTGGCATTTGTGTTTGTTGCAATAATATAGAGTGCAGTGTGAAAGAACCATAACTCTACCTCATACTGTCTATGAGTTATTTCCCTTTGATTGAAATTTTTACAGCATTTTATGCTTGTTTGGAATATAACTCTGTCATCTACAGCCTGAACATCTTCAAATTTGATGCGTTATTGTTGAAAAATTATGGAGTGCATTGCACAAGAACCATAACTTCCTCGCACAAATTTTGAGTTATTCCCCCCTTGACCTTCATTTTTATAGCATTCCTTGCTTGTCTTGAGCAAAACTTTGTCATCTTAAGGAGGAATGACTTGAAATTTGGTATGCTTATATGTTGCAATATTTGGAAGTGCAGTGCCTAAGAATTGTAACTCTACTTTGTGCTGTCTTTAAGTTATTACTCTTTGAATGTCATTTTTACAGCATTTAGTGCCTGCCCAGAATATAACTGTCATCTTAAGTCAGAACGACTTCAAACTTGGTATGCATGTTTGTTGCAATATTTCGGAGTACAGTGCGCAAGAACAGTAACTCTACCTAGCGCTGTCTTTGAGTAATTCCACTTTGATCTTCATTTTTACAGTATTTCTTGCCTGTATGAAATGGAACTTCAAAAGTCTCAAGTTAAATTGCAACAATTTGCTGCTCTTGTTTCATTATCATTTGGCCTTGAACCTTGTTATTTGGTATTTATCTTTATTTTAGACCTGTGCTGCTTGGTACTCTGGAGAGCGATATAGGACCATCATGGTCCTCTTGTATGTTTATTTACTCCCATCTGCCTGATATATTCTCAACCCCTTTATCCACCCCACAATTATTTTTTTCATCAAGAACTAAAAGGAAAGGCGGAGGAATTTAAAAATACTCATGTGAAATAATCAGGTATTGTGAAATGGCTAGAATGTGTCATGGTACTTTTTTCCCTTGACAGTGTTTGTTTTTCAGATATTTGCCTCATTTCCCTGGCCACATCTTATGTAGTTGACAGTAGCAGGAAATTAACATAGTTGGCCATAGTTGAAAACATTAGACACAATTACATGTAGATAACTGTAGTTCAGTATAGTAATGAATTTTGAGTTATGATTTGCCCATAGTAAGCACAGTCATAATTTTTCAATATGTTCAAAAATTGGTTACAGTTAACTGCAATGTTGTGACCCAACTGTAACAATAGTTTGAACCTAGTTGACCTTAGTTAATCATAATTGACCATACTTAGCTCTAGTGTATTCTTTGTGTGGTTAGACATACTGATATATCCTAGTTAACCTTAGGGCTCCACTTGCTCGCAGATCTCTCTAACTAACCATAGTGTATACTGTAGTTGACTGCGGTTTTGGAAAAACATCTTTTCTTTCTTGGCGGCATGGCAGAATAAGAGATCAGCAACATTGGCTTATCAACTTCCAAAAGCACTATGACCATTGCTTATCAGCACTGAGGGGTGAAGCAAAAACATTTGACCACAGCTTCTCTCATTTATCACTAATTTACAGTAGTTACACATACTTAGGATATAGTTTTTATGTAGCGTAATATAGTTACTTGTAGTTAGAAGTAGTAATATTCTAATTAACTCTAGGTTTATATACTGCCACCCACATCCACACTGTGCCAAGTGTAAAAGCACAGGACCAAAACTAGAAGTCATGGTTTGGATCCCCAGCACGGCAAATTTCTTTTGTGAATTTATAATGATCATAGTGACAGGATTCATCCTGACTTTTTCAAAGATATGGGGAAGCTGCTGGTGAGTGACTTTCGACAAAATTTATATTTTGGGAAGTACTGGTAAAAGAAACATCAGAAAATGAAAAAGTTAAAAAAAAAAAAGATAATTTTTTGCTAATATGACTTACCTGCTAAATTCTGCCCCTCCCCTTTTCCCACTGGTTCAGATGTTTTTCATTAGAAATCATGTGTTTTGATTTAATTATAAAGTTCATGACATTTTGATTGACCATTATCCAAATATGGTTAAAGTTATTGGTACAAAGTGATAGCAAAGCTGCAAAACTAGTATTTCATTTAACACTTATCGTACCATATAAGTAAAATAAAACTTTTAACCCATTACCACGCAATCCCTACTTTTGACAACCCTGAGAAAGAAGCCTGCAGAAAACTTTGTGGGAAAAGTAGTAAATGCTGGTAACCAGGATTTTCTCCTTTTCAAAAAATGTTTCCATCCTTCACAAAACAAATTTCAAATTTTCAGTCACTTTTATTTTGTCGCTAATGCTTTCGGTTTGGACCAGTCTAAAATTTTCACGTTTGGTAATGAGTTAAGCCGATTGTTAAAACTCAAATAATGTAATTTTTCAAGCATAATATTCCTTTACCTGATTCTGTACAGTCTGATCTTGATCTACACTGTCTGCAAAAGCTCAGTGAGTAGCACTTATCAGCTTAAGGGTCATTGTTTTTTTTAGCAAAATATTCCCTTGTCTGATTCTGCACAGTAATGTCTCGATTTACACTGTCTGCAAAAGGTCAGTGAGTCACACATAACAGATTAAGGGTTAATCCTTTTCCTGTAAACCTTTAAGCTGGTATTAGAAACCCCAAATAATATTCTCTAAAGCTTACTTGGTTTCAGGTGCAATCAAACATGTGCATGCTTGTTCCATGTATCAACTGTGACTTTCTAATGGCTAATATGGAGTAAAGCCTCGGTAGTTTGTAGTGCAAGGGCCTGGAGTTTTTCATTTGAATTAAATGTAGTATGAACTAAAATGTGTGAATGTGTTTGCATATTTTTAACGGAAAACAACACTCAGATTTACGTACCATTTCTTGCATTACCCTAAATTTGTACCCATTACGATATAGTAGCCTTGTGGATCAATGGTCCATAGAGTTACTGTCCGATCCAGAAAAAAATGTCAAAATTGTATCAGAGTATTTATAGAATGGATTACAAAATCATTTTTCGACTTTAATCATTGAGTTAACATGACGAAAAAATTATCTGTTGTTTTTTACATTTTTTTGAGTTCCTACAGAGTGATTTCCCTTTGGAGATCAAGGCACTTACAGCGCTTCGACCGTTATTGTTTATCTCACGTCGGGTATTTAATAGAATTTCTGAATCGTCAATTGTTGTTTTAATCCATTAATTGATGTTACAAATCAATTGACGCCTTTTATTACTTTCGTAGTTCAAAATTGATTTGTAACATCGACATCGTCAATCAGCGCGTGTAAATATCAAGGTTTGTCGCGGCTTTTCACACCCTCGTAAATTTTGCAAGTGGATTACCGGTAATTGACATACAAACCAAAGGTATGAATTTGAGTTTGAATAATAATTGAAATATTCTATGAACTACAAAACACTGACATTTGGTGAAACAGGAAGAATTTAAGAGTTATAAAGAAGAATAAATATCGGGAGGAAGATAGCATACAAACTAATTCATAGTTGCTAACCAGTTACTTGTGAACTTAAGAGATTTCACCATATGTGAACTTTACAGCAACGGTTTAAGGTTTAGGCAGAGAAACTGTCAGAAAAGGTAGGTAGAAGAAGACGCCATGTTTTAAATGTTCCAGATTGGTCTCAGGTTGAGAAAAAGATTAAAACAGTATTATTATGTAAGTACTTTTTCTTAAATCATAATCAGTTTCTAGTAAACCTGGCTCTAGAGAAGGATTTAAAGAAGAAGCAAACAGAAAGAGTGATTAAATGTATAGTGTTTAACGCCATTTTCAGCATTACATAAATTATATCATGGTGGCCTGTGCACCATGCTTTCCAGGAGTTTCTTTTACCAGTACTCAGCACATTGTTTTCAAGCCACTGGCTGCTTTACCACATAACAATCTTGGAAACAATGGTTAGCTGAGAGATAGGAATGAAACCTGGCGCAGCACAGAAAGGTATGTTTGAGTTGACATTTTTGAAGAGTATTACTGTATTTTTTTTTAAAGTTGTGTAATGAAATTACAAAATAGGTAATTTTAGAGTGTGTTGGATGACTTCATGCTTTTGGTATACAGAGCTCCAGATAGAGGGAGTGATTTTGATCTTAAAATTGAAAATATTGATAATTCTCCACTAAACCCTATGTTGTGGGTGCTCATTAGAATCGTCTGCTTGAGGCAATTCTAATGAGTACCCACAACATAGGGTTTGGAAGAGAAATAATAGATTTAGAAAACCATCACCCCCCCTCGTTTAAACATGGGTTTTTTTTTAACCCTATTCCAAATAATCTGGAGTTTTAACGACCCAGAAAGAAGAATTCTTTTCAAAACATTTTTGGAAAATGAGAAAATGCTGGTAACCAGCATTTTCTCCTTTTCCCACAATGTTTTCTACCCTTCCCAAAGCAAATTTCAGTTTTTGAGTCACTTTTATTTTGTTGTCTGCAAGTGCTTTCAAAATATTCCTGTTTAGTAAAGAGCTTAAGAGATAACCATTTACCGCTCAGAGAGAGACAGACATGACTTCTAGAAAGTTGTAGTATGAAGCACATAAATTACGGGTTGAAGCCTTTGAGATTTGCAGAGGGGGAGAGAGAGAGAGAGAGAGGGCAAGGTGTATAGAGGCAAAATGTTCTTGGATTTTGGAGTTAAGACTTGATTCCTGAAATAGTTTAATCATTGGACAGAAAGCTATGCACATTATAATTGAAGGCTTGTATGCTTAATAAACACTACTGATGGGGGGAAAATGTTTTGGTATTGAGTTTTTGTACTGGCTTATTTTTAGGTGTCCAGATGATTTGAAGGGATTTTAATTGTTCTTTGGAGTTGTAACGGTCCAGAGCTCCAGATAGAGAGAGTGATTTTGATTTCAAAATTGAAAATATTAGTTATTCTCCACTTAACCATATGTTATGGGCACTCATAAGAATTGTCTCATCGAGACGATTCTAATGAGTACCCACAACATAGGGTTTGGAAGAGAAATAATAGATTTAGAATACCATCACTCTCTCTTATCTGGGGCTCTGGACTAACCCCTATTGACTCTTAGACTATGATAAATATATAACACTTTTTCAATGGCCACTAATACTTGTGGCCACTAGCACAGCTTCACTAAGAGGTGACTGATTGAATTCCGTCTTTTAGTATGAGAGGGGCGGTAGACTGACTAACGCATTGGTAAATATTGTGTAATATCAACATTTTTGTGAAGGCTTTTCTGCCAATCTCTCCTTTCTGAGAGTTAGGGGCCGTAGGCTTATGTTGTGCCTGGTTCTTTTATGTTAACTCATTACCAAACAACAAAATTTTAGACTGGTCCAAATTGAAAGCATTTGCAGATGACAAAATAAAAGTGACTGAAAATTTGAAATTTGTTTTGTAAAGGGTAGAAAACATTGTGGGAAAAGGAGAAAATGCCAGTTCTCCTTTTCCCACAATGTTTCCCAAAGGCTTCTTTCTTCATCAAAGTAGGGATTGTGTGGTAATGGTTTAACTCTTTACCAAACAATCCCTACTTTTAACGACCCTGAGGAAGAAGCCTTTTGAAAACATTGTGCGAAAAGGAGAAAATGCTGATAACAGGCATTTTCTCATTTTCCCATAATCTTTTCTAACCTGGTGGAAACAAATTTCATCTTTTCAGATGCTTTAATTTTTTTATCTGCAAATGCTTTCAATTTGGACCAGTCTAAAATTCTGTCATTTGGTAAAGAGTTAAATAAATGTATATATGTGTTATGGTTTCATGTGGAAACTGTTTATCTCATAGCTTCCTTTTGATTTTGTAAGATTTTTTTCTTGTAATAATAATGAATTATATTGCACACTGTATTTTCAACATTGAGAAGTGGAGTGTTTAATAGGTACAATTGAATCAAATATTTGGATACAAAAATCTGATATGTGAATGAATACTGCAATTATACCAGTTCACCCTCAAAAGACTGAATGCATGTAATTTGACAATGATAAATTTTATATGTAATATGTAAGTTATTTTTTGGTCATTGTCTATTTAGAGTAAGTTTATTGACAGATTATTTTCCCTGTTACATCAACTCTCTCTCCATCTTCTCTCATAATCCTGCTGACATTAGTAACTTTTTTTTCATCCTGTAGCATTTGATTAATCAGGATTAGATATCATTTATGTTATATCCAATCTAGTAGAGCAATTATGCTGAAAACAATTTCATAATGATGACGATGTACATTATACATGTTGGTTAAATATACTTTTTTGTCTGTCTGTCTGTCAATAAGCCATACTCTGTGAAAGGGGGCTTAACTATTTACCACACAATCCCGACTCTTAACGACTTTAAGAAAAAAATCTTTTGAAAGCATCATGGAAAAAGGAGAAAATGCTGGTAACCAGCATTTTCTCCTTTTCCCACAATGTTTTCTAACCTTCTCAAATCAAATTTCAATTTTTGATTAACATTAAATTTGTCATCTGCAAATGCTTTCAATTTGGACCAATCTAAAATTTTGACAATTGGTAAAGAGTTAATGCATCTGCAAATGTATCGGCCCATGTCAGCCTGTCCAATCTGCGCTGATTGCCGTCGGCCAAATCTTTTTGCTTTTTGTAAAATTTTTGCTTGTCAAAGGACCAATGTACCATGGTTGTTATACAAGACAGATTTAGTGGCTCTGTATTGGCTTGTATGGTAATCTTGCATCTTGGTGATGTATTAAGCCCCCTTTTGGCAGAGTATGGCCCATGTATTATCATACCCCGCAAAACAAATGCTTTCTAGATATTTTACAGGTGGTATTTTATTTTGCTTTAGTTTGCATTAGGTACAAAGTTTTCACGCTTTCACATCTAAACAAAATTACAGTTAATACAAATACTTTTGCTTAGCTTGAAACAAGATATATAGGTTATTTTAGATTGTGACAGGAATGTGTGGGTTATTTTACGTATAACAGATATTTTAATTGTTTTGGTTTGTATCTGGGCACAAGGAATATTTTTATGGTTCAATTTTCGGATGGATAACAGGAAAGTATATAATTATGTTTTAGATCTACTTGCAACATGGACAGAGAAGAAATTTGATGTTTTTTAAGGGTATAAGGGATGTCATTCCATCATTCAGGCTAGATCTGGTCTTAAGGATTTTGTTTTCAAATTGTTCAAAGTATAAAAAGAACATGCAAAATATAATGTACTGTAAGAAATCTTTACAGGGGCACTTTGGGAATTTTGTATTCTTTCTGTGTTCAGGGCACAAAAGATTATTCTATATTCTTGAGATGTATATGGGGACAAAGTATATTTTCATCATTTCAGTTTGTATGACAGGGCCATAGGGAAAAATGCAACAGTTACTCAGGCTGTAAGCAGGATGCAAAAATAGTTAATGATAATTCATTTTGTATAGAGAATAATGTCAATGGATGTATTTGCAAGATGTAATATGGACACAGGTTATGTAATTTACTTCAGGTTGTATAAGAGATATTTTATACAGCTTATAGTTTACTAGGTCATATTAGGATACAAAAGATTCATTTTATTGTATCAGCATACACAAATATAAAAATATATGTACAAACACTATGAACTAGAATACTGTTACATGAAAAATAGGTATGCATGTAATAATGTACAGATATTGTTTAAATGTTTTTAGAATTTTTTTTTTTCTTTTGGGTTGCACTTTAATACAAAAGATTTTTTTCTATTATTATGTACTTTTGTTAAAGTAAAAAAACAACAACAAAAACAATTATGTATTTTCATATCGTGTCAGTTTGTATTAGGAAAAAATGTACGTTCTCAATATTTGAATTGTGTCAGGGCACATTTTTTTAAGGCAATATCAGAGTAAACAGTAGAGGGATACATTTTCAGTTTTATTGTATAACAAGAACACAGGGAGTGAAACTAGTTCTTTTAGATTGTAACAGGTACTCATGTGATATTTTACATGTATAAATATATGTTTACGTATATATTTTTTGTTTCATTTCTTGTTAGCTGAAACTATAGTATTCTTGTGTCAGTTGGTACATAGGACCAAGTTAAATTTTGCTTTCATTTTCAGGTGACAGCACAATGTACTATTTAAGAATATTACACAGATGCAAGGCATCTTTTTATTACTTCAGGTAGGACACTATAAGGTATACGTCATTCTTTTAAGTTATTCAAAAAAGGGAATATTATGTGATAAGATTTTTTTAATCGTGACATATTTGTTGTTTTGTATTCATTCTGTTTTTGAGGGTGTAAAAATATTTTCTAATATGTCTGAATGCATCTTGTTGCAAGGAATAATTCCCTTTTTTACTGTTTATGACAGGAACAACGAGAAAATATTGTTATTACTTTTTTGTGCAGGAATGCAAAAAAATATTTTGTTTCTATTGTTTCAGGTTTTACAATTGTAAAGGGGGAAAAAATTATTACTTCATTATGTATGGATGCCAAAGGGATATTTTGTAAATGTTGTATTGTACAATAAAGAATATAAGAAATCTGAATGTATATATTGTGACATGGTATAAGAGTGACTCATGGGATATTTTCTTATTGTTTTTATCAAGACACGATGGATATTTCTTTTTTTTGCCATTGTTTGTTTCGGCACACAAAAAATATTTAATACAGTTTCAAACTGTACTAGGGACACAGGGAATATTATATAATTTAGTTTTGGTTGTACCATGGGGGATGAAAAATGTGTTATATATGTTGTTACGTGAATTGTTAAAAATCGTATCACTGCATTCAGGACTTTTCATTGTTTCTAGTGTCTATTGTTTAGGCAGTATAAGAGCACAGATCAAATCTACAGTTTTAATTGTTTCAGTAGAAAGGAACTTCTCAGGTATAGTATCAGAGTTCAAAGAATTCTATCAGGTTGTTCAAGAGCACATTTGCTTTTTTCAGGCTCTAAATTATAGGTTCAAGGGATTTCTTCTATTGCTTTAGGCAGAGCAAGATTGTTTGTTCCTATTTAACAGGTTCATGTTTATCAGGGCACAGGGGACTTTTTATGGGGTCGTGTTAGGGTATTAGGTGTTATAGTTGCAAAAGAATTTTATTTGGGTTTCTCAGGGGATATTACTCGTATCCCATGACTGATCTTTAAAAGGGTAATCACGATCAGAAAATAAGTCATAAGTCGGGGTAAAACTTTTTGTGAAGGTCAGGGATTTGTCAAGGAACTGTGCAATTTGTCTAGGAATTTTGACTTCAAACAAAAAGTCATTAAATTTCAAAATAACCATTCTTTCAACGACAGAACCATCAATATTAAAGGCTAAGGCAGTTTCTTCATGTTTGGTGATAATAATAATAGTAATAAATCACACATGTTTCAAATTTTTGTTTTAGAAGAAACTGAAGGGAGTAGCACCCCTTGCCTCCCCAGCTGGATATTTTTTGTATACGATTAATAAAGTCTTATCTTTCAGAATTCTTTTACTGAGTCTATTAATAAACAGGTAAATATAAACTTGTTCCTTTTATTCACCAAGAGGGGTATATTTTTTCATTTATTTGTTATGAAATAAGTATAAATGATTTTAACAAATTAGTTTCCCTCACTGCAACACATACCACTTGGGCCATTTGAATTAGTCATGGTGGTGGTTTTATCAGCCGTACTTGAGCTATAAGTCACATATGAAAAAAGTGTTGTTTTATTATTTTAAATATTGTTGGCTATAGTTTCTTGTTTTCTCCACTCTATCTTCTGCTGGTTTTATTTATTCGTTTACTGACTCTTCCCTTTAAATTTCTACAAATCATTAGTCATCAACTTCTCTTGCTGATGTAATTTAGTATCATATGCAGTGCTTGATATTTTGGTTGTGCTGAGCAAACTTACTCGACAACATATATATATATACACTTTTCAATATGTGGCAACTAAAAACAGCAATTAAATTGATTTTTTTTTTATAATATTGTTTTTCTTTGATTTGTAGATACGAGTCATAATATATTTTTATCATAAGGGCATTAGGTTTATGTATAATTCTATGTTAAAAACAAAAACATGTTGTACTTCTGTTTCAAGCTGAATATATAGGGTATGATATGTATTGTTGTAAGTTGTAGCAGAGAGACCATGATATATGTTTTTGTATCAGGTAAGAAAAGTGACACACGTAAATTTGTTTTGCTTGAGTTTGCATTAGGTTCAGAGTGTTCATGGTTTCAGGTCAAAACCAAATCACAGTAAGTATACTTTATGTATACATGTAATAAATAAACTGTTTCGGCCTGTATCCTGGCACAAGAAATATTTTTATAGTTCAGTTTTAGATGGGCAGTGCCAAAGTATATCTTACGTTGCAGATGTACTTGTAAGTTAGACACAAGGGAAATTCGACATTTTTCAAGGGTACAGGGGATTTCTTTTCATCTTTCAGGTTGTATTGGGTTATGAGAATTTTGTTTAAATTGTTCAAGGTATAAAGGGACCACGAAAAAAACATACTATCACAAGATACGTGTACAGGGATACGTGGGGTATTTTGTATTATTTCAGTGTTAAGCACACAAAGATTTCTTTTAATAGTGTTGAGTTTTACATGGGGGATAAAGGATATTTTATATTTTTATTCTATAGCAGGTCTAAAGGGGAGAAAAATGCTAAAGTGACACAGGCTGTAAAGTAATGATAATTCAGTTTGTCTTAAAAAAATTGCATGTATGCTTTTGCAGGATGTATCAAGGACACAGATAATGTAATGTACTTCAGGTTGTATAAGAGATGTTTCATACCGTTCTCTTTTTTCTCGGTTGTATGAGGATACAAACGATCTATTCTTTTGTTTCAATTCACATATATATTAATTTTGGTGTAGAAATATTATAAGCTGGATATTGTAACAAGTGAAAATAGTTATGCATGATATAATGTATAGCTGTTTGTCAAATGTAAATATGAATATATATGTATATATGTAAATATTATGAACTAGAATACTGTTACAAGTGAAGTATGTATGCATGGTATAATGTATAGATATTATTCAAATGGTTTTAGAAAAACACTAAATTTTTTCATTAAGGGGTTTAACAGCTCAAGTATATGTTTGTAAGCTTTTTAACCGGTATATTGTTTATTCTTGTTAATGTTGTAAACAAAAGATCTTCTATATTATTTCATATCATGACAGTTTGTACAATGGAAAATGGGTTGTTTTTAAATTGTTTTAGAGTGTATCGCACATTTTTGTATTACTGTATCAGAATATACCATTGGTGATATATTTTTTGGGATATACTTTTACTGTTTTATTTTAAAACAAGAGCACAGGGAGCCATACTAGTTCTTTCAGATTGTTACAGTTACTCATGAGATATTTTGCATATGAATGAAAGTATATGTATATTTTTTTCATTTCTTTTTAGCCAAAACCATACTATTGTCAGTTGGTACATAGGAGCAAGGTACATGTACATTTGTGTTTTGTTTCAGATGATAATATGATACACAGTTTTATGATATTTCGGGACGCAAGTACTTTTTATTGTTTCAGGTTGTGAGAGGACACTGTAGGGTATATTTTCACGTGTGTCATACTTTAAAATTAGTCTGATCTAATCCTATGCCAGTGGTTATTTCCTATTTCCATTGTTTATCTTTTACGCTTTACGTGAAACTGCTAGCGGCTAACGGACTGCACATGTGTACAGTATGATTGACAGCCCTGAGAAAGAAGCCTGTAAAGGGCATTGTGAAAAAGGAGAAAATGCTGGTAACCATCATTTTTTTCCTTTTCCCGCAATGTTTTCAATGTTTTCTATCCTTCAAATTTGCAGTCACTTTTATTTTGTCGTCTGCAAATGCTTTTGATTTTGGTAAGTCTAAAATTTGGTGGCTTGAAAGGAATTACAGTCTGATCGTTTTGAATAATTGCTATTTTCTATATTTAACTTTTTTTTTTTTATGTTTTCAAAAGACTTCTGCTCTATTACGACTATATTGTAAATATGTAATATACTTCTGCAAATTTGTTTGGTTAATCAAGATACATTATAGCTATTACAAAAGTTTCTGAATATGACGATTTTCTATCGCTCCCTTTGTTTATTCTCAATTTTGAACGCAGATGGAGTGATAGTAAGTTATCATTAAAGAATAGTTACGCAATTTTTTGCAGACGATATTTTTCGATTTATTCCCCAGCAATCCATTTGTCTACCTTGCTTTTTCGTTTCGAACAAGGAAGGCATTAATGGAATGAAGGGGATTTATGTCAAAAAAGGATAAAGCTAAATTACTTTTCATAATATTGGAATAGGTTCGCCATATTGTATTATACATTTATATGTTTTTCATACACCTCATAGGTCTATGACCTTCTGGTTTTCATTAATAAAGTATGAATTTTTTTTTTTTTTTTTTACTTTAAAATTATCTTAAAAAAGGGAATATTATGTGGTAACATGTTTTAATTGTAACACATACGTTGTTTTGTATTAACTCTATTATTTAGGGCACAAGTGTTAAAAAAGTATCTTCTGTGTGGAAATGCATCTAGTTGCTAGGAATACTTTGATTTGTTTAATACTGAGGACAGTAACACAATGAATATATTGTCTTTTAACAGTTTGTGCAGGAACACAAAAGATATTGTAGAAACACAAAAGATGTTTTGTTTCCATTGTTTCAGGTTTTACAACTAATAGGGAAAGTTTTATTACTTTATAATGTATGGATGCACATAGGACATTTTGTAAATGTTTTATGTTACAATAAAGAATATAAGAAACCTGAATGTATATATTGTGACACAATGTAAGAGTGACTCATGGGTCATTTAATAATTGTTTTTATCAAGATGCAGGGGATCGTTTGAGCAGGTAAAGAATGTATTTCCCTGTTTTAATTTGTACCAGGGATAGTAGGCTCTAAATTATGGGGTCAAGGGATTTTTTTTCTTTTGCTGATATTTAAGATATGTTGTTCATATTCAACAGGTTCTTGTTGTAAAGGGAACAGGGGACATTTTCAGGTGTGTCAGTGCATCAGGTGTTAAAGGTGAAAAAGGATTTTGTTTAGTTTTCTCAAGGGATTATATTCATCCCCGCGACTGCACTTGAAGAGTGTCCAAGATCAGGGAATAAGTCTGGGGAAAACTTTTTTACGGTCAGTGAATTGTTAACAAATTTTACGAATTTTGAAATTTAATCAGAAATTTAGGGAATTTCGAAATATCAAGTATATATATCAAGTATATAAACGATAAAACCATCAAGAATAAAGGCTAGGGCAGTTTCTTCATGTTTGGCAATACTACTACAACTACTAAAAATGATATGTATCAAATTATTCTTTTAGAAGAAACTGAAGGGAGTAGCGCCCCTTGCCTCCCCAGCTGAATTTTTTTTCAGGAATGGAAGATACAAGGTGATGTTAAGATCACTATAACATTATACCATCATTGTTTTACCTTTCAGAACTTTGTTGCTGAGTCTATGAGTCTATTAATAGACAGCTTAATATATACTTGTACCTGTTAATCCTCAAGAAGTATTTCTTTTTTTTTTTTCATTTATTTGTGCTGGAATTTGTGTATGGAAATACTTGAACTATAAGTCACACATGGAAAAGTGTTATTTTTATTTTAATACTGTTGGCTATTGTGTCATATTTCATGTTTCTATGCCATATTTCATCCTCTTATGTTTTTTTTTTTTTTAGCAGTTGGTCACTTTGACCCTTCTCACCAATAGTCTACAAATTATAAGTAGTTATTTTTGCAACTTAAAACAGTCTGGTTTGTTTGTACCAATTAAATTTAATTCATTTTCTATGATTGATCAGTTTTTCCATGACTTGTAAAAACAAGTGATATTATGTACTATTCTCATATTGCAGTGCATAAGGGTATAAGGGTTATGTATTATACTATGTTTAAAAAGTGACACGAGATGATCTTTCCTTTGTTTCAAGTGGAATATGCAAGGGATTTTATTTATTGTTACAGTTATACAAGTTTTTGATTGAGGTTGTAAATGTAACACAAGTGATATTTTATAATGCATTAGGTTGTATTAAAGTACAAGGTTGAAGAAAATACAGTAAGCACAATTATTTTTGTTTAGATAGTAACAGGCATTAGGGTTATTTCATGTTCAATACTATAACTATTTCAGTTTGTATTGGGACATAAGGAATATTTTTAAGGTTCAGCTTCCAGGTGGAAATCGGAGGGATATAGTTTGTTTTCTACTGTGGATTTACTTGTAACATGGTACAGGGGACATTTGATGATGTTAGAGGTACAAGAGGTGTCTTTCCATCTTTTAGGTTGTATCTGATTACAACGTATTTTTTCCATTTTTTGTATGTATTAGAAGGACCATGCAAAACGTATATTGTAAGACATGTTTACAGGGACACATGGGGTATTTTGTATTCTTTTTAGTTGTTTAGGACACAGAGAATTGTCTTACACTGTTGGGCTGTATAAGGGGACAAAGGATATTTCTTTCATTTTAGTTTTTAAAAGGGAAATTTGGAAAATTGCTCAAGTGACAGAGGCTTTAAGAGGGCGTAAAAACATTTTACCTTATTTTTTTTTGTTACGAGATCAAAATTTGTGGAACTTTGCAAAATGTAAAACTGATATAGCTCCTTTTGTATAAGGGACTTTTTATGTAGTTCATATTTTGGTAGGTTGTATCAGGAAGATAATCATTATTTCAATTTATATGTGCATAAAAAGAAATATATCTATATATGTGAAATACATGTAATGTACCAGTATACTGTAACTAGTAAAATGGGCGTGCATGCATTGGTCAATGTATTTTGGAAGATGTATTTTTTATGTAATGTAACATGCTTTAAGCTAGACACATTAGATGTATTGTACTATTTCTGTTTTTGATGGTACAGGTGTATAAAAGAGTTTTTAATTGTATTGAAATGCATTTACACGTGAGGAATATTTTTACTGTTTTACTGTTCATTGTTATGATGTTACAGGTTGTAGCAGGGACAAAAAAGATGTATTTCGTTTCTTTTATTTCAGGTTTTACAATGTATGTATTTCATTATTTCATGTTGTATAGGAGCATTAGGGAATGTTTTTAATGTTGTACGTCATAAAATAAAACCGAAAATCTTATTGTATATATTGTAATAAGGTGTTGAAGTGTTATTGTTTAAGGCTTATTATACTTGTATAAAAAATATGAATTGTTTCAGATTGATTCATTTTGATAGAGGTGATAGAGACATAATGGAATTTTAAAGCTGAACCCTTAACCTGCTAAATAAAAGATATGAAACTCCCAACCGATTGTAAACACCGTCAGATTTTTTTTTAACATCTCTTTATCGGACTTGGAAGATGGAAAATCAGACTGTACATACTGTATTGCAATCAATAACGTAATTAATTGCAGTACTGTTTTTGAAGGCAGAAGTTATTTTGTACTTACAGTAAAGGAGGGTGGGGAAAGTAATGTTACATGGTTGTTCAAGTTTTATGAAATGCTTTTAAGCGCATTGAGATATTATATGTAAAGTCATATGAGGGTGTGTAATATTTGCTTTCAGTTTAGGGCGTAAACACATACAAGAGAAAACCTTGTTGAACTTGTGACATGTACTTTTCTGTTTTAAGTGACATTGAGAGAGAGAGAGAGAGAGAGAGAGAGAGAGCATTAGTTTCAGTCAACAGAGAGCAGTCAGTAGGTCTATAGTTTTGAGGTCTGAAAACGTGAGAATGGAACCTATGTATATCTTTGGAAGAATGAACTACATTCCCCTTTTGTGAGTTTGTAATTTTAAAGCTATAGACAGAAAAAGAAACAGAAAAAAAATATGAAGATGTTGGAAGCATAGACAGATATAAGCAATACTGGGGAGAAGTGCAAAAAATATAAAGATAACAATACATTGCTGAAGAACTTTCTCAAAATCAATTCAAAACAAACAGTAAGTATGGAGATGAGGAAGTTATTTCTACAACCATTTTGAATTGTTGCAGGCCGTCAAAAAGGTAAATAAGTAGTTATTTTTGAAAGAAATACTTGGTGTCCGTCCTGATATGTGTCGGATTGTATTTTTACCGATGCAGTAAAGGTCAAATATAACACAAAGATTCTTGTCATAAACAGGTAAGAGCTCATAATTGTTGCCTAGAAAATGTTTGGGGTATTTACATTTTTTGATACAGGTGGAAAATTCAGGCATAAAGGTCATATCCATCTTATTTCGATTGATGTAACAACGATCCATGGTTTACAAGAAAGATATCAACTACTACAGTTTAATTGTTAGGACAGACTGATTTCTTTGATAATCTGACCATAGAGGTGTGATCTTAATCTTCGAGTATGGTTTATGAAACCCAATTTTGTACATTGTCTCATCAAGCTGAACTTTTGTGCTTAAATAATCAGGAATCCAAGAGATATCGAGCTGACAAGATCACCAAGCATCTGATCATAACTCACTTCTCTGCTGTGACATTGAATGTGGTGTTTGGCATCTTTATCCTCCAGTTTTCACTTTGTCGCAGCAGGATTTACTGAGGTTCCAGGGGAATTCAGCAGACATGATTTTAAGTACCTGACCCTTGACCGTTGTTGTGACTCTGATCTTGGAGCCTGGTGTCTGAAACCTTAACTCCACATCGTGACCAGGGAATCAAGAAAAATAGAGCTGATGCAATTTATGCTGTGACCTTTATCTTGGAGCTTTGCATGCGAAATTTCCGTTCTGCACATCTATCCATTAAGAGTGACACATGAGTAAAATATTAAAAAAATTAGTTCAGGGAATGAAGAGAGCGAACAAAATGAGATACTGATCATCAACCACCCCCTTTTTGCCTAGGAGCACTGCCTTTGGAACGTCCGCTCTCAAACAAATTGAGAATCTGATCAACCACACCTTTTTTGCCAAGGAGCACTGCCTTTGGAACATCCGCTCTACACAACATCACATCAATTCGCACAAGTTTTTAATCGGGCATGAATAGCTGATCTTTTACTCCTGCTGAGTCTTTGACCTTGGAAAATGGCGTTGGAAATGTCTACTCTGCATATCACTTCGTGTGATGAAAAAGAAAACAGATCAAGGGATCAGAAGATGTGAATCGGAGGAAAAGGTGTTACAGACAGACAATCGCAAAAAGGCCACTCCTAACCTGCCCCCACACACACATACAATAACCCTCTCTCTCTCTCTCTCTGACTATCTCTCTCTCACTCTCTCTCTCATCCAACCCACCCACCAATTCACCCATTCAACCAATTAACCCACTCATCCACTTACTCACCAACTCACTCATACATGCTCACTCACCAATCACCAACTCACTCATCACCCATAGACTCACTCACTCAATCTCACTCACTCATTAACTCACTCACTTTCACTCACTCATACATTCACTCACTAACCAACTCACACACACACACACACCCACACACCCACACCCACACGCACACTAAATCACCCATACTCACTCACTCCCCCAATCACTCCCTCAATCACCCTATCCATCCCCCCTCTGTCCCTCAGTCAATCACTCGTTCACTTGCCCGTCCAGCCACTGACTAAGTCACCCCTTTACTCGATCCTTCCCTTAATCTCTCCCTCACATTCACTCCCTCCATCCATCCCTACCTCCCCCACTCACTACCTCCTCTTTTCCTCACTCACTCACTCACTCATTAGCTAAATCAATCAGTCAACCAATAATCGACACACTCCCTCACTAGCTCATGTTCTTAATCACTAACTTACTCAATATCTTCTTTACTCTTTCAAACACATTTTTCACCCACTCATTTTCTTTATTTACCAATACTTATTTACCATATAATAATGCCATTTACCTTTTTACTAAGCCACCCACTCAATTCCTTATTCTCTGTCTCATTAATTCACTCATCCACTTAGTCCTGTCATTCAGTCACTAACTTACCCACCCAGTCCAACCCGACCGCTTAAGGTAAGACCTGTGTAATGCACTTCTGGTGAAGATTCTAATTGGCTGATGAATAAGGATAAATAAGGATTTATGCAGAAATAATATTTTTGCACATTTCTAACGGATCAGAAATTCCATTTATGTCTATCTTGAAATTTTTTTTTGATACTTTTGTTAGTTTTCTGAAAAGGGAGGTAATTATTATCTCTTTTTGAATTGAGAATATAGTGGTTTTAGATTTATAAATGATAATTCAAAGAAGGAAAAAATGGAAAAAATGAATTGGTGAAAGTAGTTCAATAATACTCATTTTTAATTATAGCTAATTTTGCAGGATGATGTTTTAGTGCAAAAAGCTGTTTTCCATTACACAGGTCTTACCTTAATCACTCACTCCTCCATTTACCAACACCCTCATACTCTTAATCACTCACTAACAATTTACTTACATACTCACTTATTGAATTTTAACTACTCACTCATTTGCCGACTCGCTCATTCAATTACAAATTCAATTATTAACCCATTACCACACAACAAAAATTTAGATCTATCCAAATGAAAGCGTTTAAAGGCGTCATTTCAAATGGTGCAACTTTGCTTTAATAGAGTAAAAAACTTTGTGGGAAAAGGAGAAAATGCTGGTTACCAGCATATACTCCTCTTCCCACAGTGTTATCAAAAGGCTTTTCCTCAGGGGTGTTAAAAATCGTCATTATGTGGTAAAGGGTTTACTGACTGACAAACTAATAAAATCAATTGCTCAATGTACTTCATTTTCCTTATGTATCCATGTGTTTTGTAGCTGCCGCTGTCTCTGTCTCTCTGTATGTACAGTATGTATGTCTGTCTGCCCGTCTGTCTTTTTCTTTTTTAATCTATCTCATTTACTTGCTTTCTCACTCATTACAACATTCACCCATTTTCCATTCTCTCTAGCATCAACCAATTCGCATACTGATTTACTTTACTTAGTCTCTCCACCAATTATTTACACTTCATTTACCGCCAAACTATTCATTCATTCCTTCTCTTTTTCAATACCTCAACCACTTTAGCACTTTTTTACTTGTTTATACATTTACAAACACCAGTATATCACTAAAATCGTTCTTACTGTTTCTCAACCTGTCTGTTTTTTTAACTCCCTGTCCCTGTCTGTCTCTTGCACCTATTTTCTCTCTCATTCTCACACTGTCACTCACCAAATCTCTCTCTCCCCCTCAATTGCTCTCTCCCGTCTCTCTCCCCCACTCAAATTTTCATGTATCCACATAATTTTTCATTTATAAATCCCCCTTTGTATGTCAGTACATCTGTCTGTCTTGTTTTTGTCTGCATGTCTGTCTGCCTGCCTGTCTGTCTGTCTATCTCAGTACTTTCATTGTTTCTCTCCCCTTTGTCTCCCTTTTGATGTACTGTCTGACTCATTGTTTCTTCTTCCCTCTGTCTCCCAAATCTTTCTTAATCCCTCTTTTATCCACTAAAAGACCTTACAACCCATCCATCCACCTACTCTTTCCTTCTTCTCTTTCTGTCTACGTTTCTGTCTGATATTTACTCAATCCCTTACTTACTTGTTTTACTTCCTTATCTACTGACATACTTTCTCCCTCATTTTCCCATCAAGCAGTTCCCATTTACTGACTTACACATTCAATCGCTCACCCACTTTTCTTCCTGCTCACTGACTAACTTGCTTTCTCATTCCAAACTTAAGTTAATACAAAAACGTCTGCTAAGTTCTTAACCTTTTTACCAAACCACTCATTCAACTATATCCTCATTGACAAGCTTATCATTTCAATCACTTGCTTACTCACTGCCTTACTCACTCATTCTCTTACTCATTCACTTTCTTACCCTTTCACTCACTTTTTAATTCACACACTCACACACTCACTCACTCACTTTCCCACTCACTTAAACAATCAATCCATTGCTGGTTCAATCACATGCTCACATCATTCCAGTAATTCTTTAGTTATTTATTCATCCACTCATTCATTCAAAATGTTCACTCTTTTAATCATTTATTCACAATCTTTTTCATTCTCGTTTTCAATGTTTCCCTTTTCAGCTGTTTGTCCGTCTCTCTGTCTGTCTGTATCTATCTACCTCTATCTTTCTGTCTTTGTCTGTCAGTCCCTCTCTCTGTGTGTCTGTGTCTGTCTGTCTGTCTTTCTGCCTGTCTCCCTCTGTCTCTCTCGCCCCGTCTTTCTCTCAGTATCTAATCTTTGTGTCTCTCTCTCACATGTTAATTTATCAATTACTCATTTTTTATTTACTCAGTCAGCTATTCAGACACTTTCTCCCTCATAAACCTCATTTTCTTTCATAACCAACCAACCTTCTCTCTCCTTTAATCACTCACTCTCTGGCTCATTTCTCATTTCAATAAACAAAAGTTTTCACTTATTCACCAACTTTATTCTTCCTTCCCTGCCTCCCTCTCTGCCTTACTCGCTTATACTCACTCAGTCACTCGGCTACTCTGTCACTCAGTCACCCACTCACTCGCTCACTTGCTGGCTTGCCCACTCGCTCATGTGACCATGCACTTACTCACTCACTTACTAATGCATTTACACATTTATTCATTCTTTCTTTCATTTCACTCTCATCTGTCTTCCCCTGTCTCCCTTATTTTTTTTATTTTACTCTCTTTTTCTCTCTCTCCTTTCCATATCGCCCCTTCATATTCTGTTTGTTCTTTCTCTCTTTTTTCTGCCTTTCTTTTAATCTTACTATCATTCTCTCTGTCCCCTTCTCTCTCTCTCTCTCTCTCTCTCTCTCTCTCTCTCTCTCTGTCTCTTTTCAATTCAATTCAATTCAATTTAGATATTTTATTTAAAACTACTTGCCACCGGCCTATAATATTATAAGCAATTTTACTAGACATTCTCTTACATGATCTCACAGTGTTGATAATCATTCGTACCCAAGACATTATCATTCGAAAGACAAGGAAGTTTTGTAATACCCAATATATTGAAAACATTGTGTGAAAAGGAGAAAATGCCCCTTCAGAGCATTTCTCCTTTTCCCAAAATGCTCTCACTACTTACGACCCTTGAAGTTAACGTAGTAGACCCCTAATAGAAAACAGCTGTTTCCACAATAATATTATTCTACAAAATTTGCTTTACTTAAAACTGAGTGTTACTGTACTGCTTTAACCAAGCCACTTTTCCCTTTTTGTCTTTTTTAGAATTATCATTTATAAATCTAAAACCACTATATTTTCATTATAAAGAGAGATAGTAATTACCTCCCTTTTCTGGAAACTAACAAAAGTATCTACAAATAATTTCAAGGTAGGCATAAAGAAATTTCTGGTTGTTTAAAAATGTGCAAAAAGTATTATACCTGTATAAATCCGTATTTATCAACTATCAAGAAAACTTTATGCAATGCAGCTCTAGAGGCATTAGGGGTCTACTACCTTAAATTGATTTTTCTTTTCGAAAACGTAGGCCACCGGCCGAATGAAACAAGCAATATTGTCTAACATTTTCCTAACATGACAGAACCATTCAGAACTATTTAAACCTTGACTTTTAACTTGTATGAAATCTGAAAATTTTAGCCTCATGCAGAATGAGAGCGTCTGCAGATGAGTAAACAGTGGCAAATTTAAGTGGGTCTGTTCATTAACTCTTTACCAAACGACAAATTCTCGGACTGGTCCAAATTGAAAGCATTTGCAGACGACAAAATAAGTGTGACTTAAAAGTTAAAATTTGCTTTGGGAAGGGCCTTCTCTTTCAACGTCGTCAAAAGTCGACAGTGTGTGGTAAAGGGTAAATAGAAGACAATTTATATCCTCCATTTTCCTCAATGTTCGATTATTAATTACTTATTACGTAGAAAAAAAATATAGGCCATCGGCCCATGATTCATTAATTTACAATATTGTATCCTGCAGAGTAAATGCAGGTATAATTTCTCAAAAGTTCAACTTTTAATACCTTGCCAGATTTTACCCTTGTCCAAAGTCAAAACTCTTAGCGTACATTTCCTCCATTTCTCGCAATGTTTCGGTGTAACCTACTTCTTACATTCAAAATAGGTATACTAAGAATAGGCCACTGGTCTATGATTCAGACTTAAATTTAGTACTATACTATCTTACATCAAGAAATTTACAATAATTAAACTTTTAACAACTCATCAAATCTGAAAATTTTAGCCTTGTCAAAATTCAAAATGTCTACGCTAAGCGTTTGACATGGATTGAAAGGGAGAAAATGCTCTTAGCGCGCATTTCCTCCTTTTCACGCAATGATTGGGTACTTTCAACTTGCTGTAACCAAAATGACTGCTCTGAATTATAGGTCATCGACTTACGAGTTCTACGTTTGTATAATATACTATCTTGCAGAGGAAGATATATAAATTCACAAAAATTAAACTTTTAACACTTTACTAGATTTTAGCCATGTCCGAGTGCAAAACTCTATAGTTGGCGGTAGACGTTAATTCAAAAGGAGAAAATACTCGTAGCATGCATTTCCTCCATTTAACGCAATGGTAAAGTACTAATAATTTATTTCATTGAAAATTGTTAAATTGCAAAGTTTAGGTCATCGGCCCCTGACTCAAACATTCTATAATACATTAAAAACCTTGCCAGATGCGAAAATTCTAGCCTTGTCCAAACTCAACAGGTCTGCAGTCGACAGTTGTCATCATAGCGTGCATTTCCTCCATTTCACACAATGTTCAGGTACTATCAAATTGTTATATTAAAAATGGCAAAATGGCGTTCATCCATACTCTTACTCAATGATTATATCAACCATTTACTCACTTGCCTGTTCATTCAACCATACACTTACACTCAACAACTTACTTAACCACTCCCTCCTGTACTATCGCTCAGCCTGTCTCTCTGCCTCTTCTGTTTCTTTCCCTTAAATTGCTATTTCACCCACTAATTACTTCATTCAACGACTTTCTTATTCAAATGTTCACCCACCCATCATTTAATCACACACTCCTCAAATTCACTAACATCCCAATTCCTTAATAACATACTTAACAATTCACTCACCCACACATTCCTTCCTTGTGTCATTCACCAACTCATATACTTATTCCATCACAGATTCAATTATTAACTATTTGATACACTTACTAACTAATGAAATCAATCACTTAATATAAATGTATAAGTGTATCCTTGGTTTTGTAGCTGTCACCGTGTCTGTCTCTATGTACCTATGTCTGTCTCCCTTTCTGAATCTGTCTCATTTACTTGCTTTCTCACTGATTACTACATTCACCTACTTTTCCACCTACTCAAGCACCAACCGATTCGCCCACTCGTTTACCTTTTCTCTGACGAACCATTTTCTTAACATATTTACCATCCACTCACTTATTTTCTCACTGACTATCCATCGAGCCAATCATTAAATTACTCACTCACTCAAGCAACTACTTCCTCTCACTAAATAAACCAATCACATCCTTTTATCAATCCGTCAACCACTTCACTACTTTCTTCCTTGTATTGTATATACATTCTTCACTTTAGTTCAACCAATCAATCTCTCTGTTTCTCTCCGTGTCTCTGTTTCTCTCCTTGTCTCTGTCTGTCTGTCTGTCTGTCTCCTCTCCCTTTCTCAGTTGCTTGCATACTCAATCTCTCTCATTACCATATTCACCTACTTAATCAGTCATTTAACAATCGCCCCTATCAATTGCTTTTTTATTGACTTAAACACTTGACCATTCCCACACCAACTCATTCCCTCAATAAACAACTCAACCTATTGCTAACTTACTAGCCTTTTTTCCGACTTACTTGCATATCTACTCCGCTTTCACACATTTTCTCACTACATCATATACTTGATTATTTACCTATCATACACTCACCAATGCAATTAACCACTCATTAACTAGTCAATTATTTCTCTTTTTCCTAACACAACTCACTAGGCATTCAGTTACTTTCTCCTGATTTCATATAACAACAACCATTCCCTTACTCATTTTTATTCCACCATTCCCATTCTCATATTTCTATATTCCACTCACTAACTCACAAAGTAACTCACTCACTCTGTTAGTCAGTCACTCACTCATCCACTCACTCACTCACTCGATCATGGACACATTCTTAACCTATTTCAGTCACAGACTCATTTATTCAATCATTCCTATTTACTTGTTTACATATTTTCTTAACCTACTTTACTCACTCATTCCTGCACTCACCGACTCAATGACTCTCTGTCTCTGTGCCTCTGTCTGTTTCTCTCATGCTGACTCTCTGTTTTCTCTACCTCTGTCTTTATTTTCTTTCTGTGTGTCTGTCTCTGTCCTTTCCCCTCTCTGTGGCTGCGTCTCTATTTGTCTTTGTTTGCATCACTGTCTCCATACATGTCTCTATTACTTTCTCCTCTCTTTCCTCCTCCTCTATCTGTTTCCCTTTCTTTCTTTCTTTCTGTCTTTCTTTTTCCCTCCTTTTTTAATCCCCTTTTTTCCTTTTTTCTTTTCTTCTTTTTGGGTCTTTTTTCTTTCTCTCTTTCTTTCTTTCTTTCTCTCTTCTTTTCTCTCTTTCTCATTCCTATTTGTTTTCTCCCTTCCTTCCCTCCTCTCCACCACTCCCTTACTCATATTTCATTCTCTCACCTTGTCTCCGTTTCTTCCTAGCATATTTTTTTTCTTTTTCACCTTTTCCCACTTTCTATCTACATCTCCTTTCTCTTTCTCCCTTTCTCTTTTTTTCTTTCCTCTGTCTGTCTTGCACCATAATTCTGTCTACTTCTATTTATTTTTGTGTATCTCTTTCAGTGTTTGTATCTCAGTCTCTTCTGTTTTTTCACCCTCTGTATGTACATCCCCCTGTCTTACTTACACCTCATTTACCTACTTCTAATTTTACACCTTCGCCCACATTGAACTATCATCGAACCGACCCACCTTTCCTTTTCAAAACTCACCTGACAGCCCACTCATCTGCCCCCTTAATCACTCGTTTTCATTCATAAATTCATTTACCTATCAATTTACTCGCACTGTCACTCCCGCCCACCCTTACTCTACTCCTCACATACTCATTCTACCCCTAACTCACTCATTCATCCATACAGTAAGTCATACACTCACTTCTTTCCAATTGAACATCCACTTACTAATTCAATCAAACTCCTACCTACCAACCAATACACCCAACTTACACACCTACCAATCATCCCACTCACTCACTAACTCACTCATCACTCACACATTAATTCATCACACATTTACTTACTCACTCACTTATATACTCAATCATCCATCCCACTCACTAACTCGCTCACTCATCACCCACACATTCATTCATCACTCATTCACTTACTCACTCACTTATATACTCACCAAAAATCCACTCACTTAATCACTCACCCACTCACTCACTCAACCACTCACCCACCTACCCTCTAACTCACTCACTCAGTCTCTCACTCAGTCACTCACTCACTCACTCTCATTCTAACTCATTCTAACTCTTGCTCTTTTACTAACTCACTCACTCACTCACTCACTTATTCACTCACTCACTCACTCACTCACTATTCCAATCTATTCCCCCCTTGCCCACTGCCTTATAAGAGGAAGCTTACTGCAACAGACCTTTTGAGCCGAAGATACAGAAAGTAAGTAGGATTCTGAATGACTGTAATGATTTGCAGTGTATTATCGTGGAATATGTGAGGAAATGATAATTATGGAGGAAAAACCTTCAACGACAGAAAGGAAAATTGATATCAAAAGCAAGACAGTTATACAGCCGTCAAAATTTAATTCGTTGGGGATCTTTATCCATATCTACTCCTTTTCTTTCACAAACATAAGGTGAGATTTCGACAACTATCATTTATTGTTTGAATCTGGAATGTGGAGCAAGTGGGTGTCAGTTCTGCTTTTTGTAGGGCTTTTGTGGTGTAAAAACTGTTGTCACCAGAGAGCCGGGTTGAATTTTCAACATGCGTCAAAGTGACGGCTGCAAAATGGGCAACCAGATTACGACTTTTATCAAGATTTGCAGAATCAATACGTGAGAGCATTGCACTTTTGGAAGAACCATTGACTGTACTAAGTTCGAATTTATGTAAAAAGATCCTGGAAGCTACAATTACTGGAATCATTTGAAGGATTGATGATCAGTCCTAGATAGTTGCTGACACATTGACATGACCTTATACATCTTCATCATTTCTTAATATCTCCCGCTTTTGTTTAAATGAGATACAGGAGTTTTTATGCAATTTTGGATCGATTTCTGATAAAGCATCTTTTATAATCAGATGGAACCAAATAATTTTCCAAAAAGTACTAAGTGGGGCTTAGCCATGTAGTTTTCTAAATCACAGACTTCTTCCTCTATCACTGACTGACTGCAGGAAAAACTGTTCCCAAATTATTTTTAACGGTAGAAAATGCACGTTCAGTTTGGTCTTCACAACTAGAAATTATCCAGTTTTCATCAAGAAAAGCCTAGAGAAGAGACAAAGGATTCTTCCCTATATCAGCCACTTCCTAAAGATTGAAAGGATTGTTGACACTAGAGGATTGATTGAAGAATACATGCCTTGCTGATTCAAATATTCACTCATACACCCTCTCACTAACTCTCTTACCTGTTTAACTACCCTCTCAATCTTTCACCTACTCATCCACTCATTCACTTACTACTTACACTCACTCATTTACTCACTACCCATCATCAAGTCACTCGCTCAACCATTCGCCCACCACCCACTCATTACACTCATCACCCACTCATCACCCTTTCACTCACCAGTCACCCACCCACCCACTCATCACAATCATCACCCACTCATCAATCACCACTCACCCATCATCCAACCACTCATTCATCACCCACTCACTCGCTCACTCACCATCAGTCACTCACTCACTCACCCACTCACCCATCTACCTACTCACTCACTCACCACTCACTCACCTACCCAGCCACTCACTCAATTACAGTTGCAATTTAGCAATCAACCTTCTTCTAAACCACTCTTCTCATCCACACAATTCCTTTCTCACTCGTTCTCTTATTTTCCTTACCAACAACTTTCTTCCTAATGACCAAACCCTCACGAACTTAATACAAGTCAGCAACTTAAACTTGTTAACTTATTCCTTAATTTTCTCAAATGTTTACTCATTTAATTATCCATTCAATTATTTACTAAATAATAACACACTTAGTTCAATTAACCACTTACTCATTTACTCCTCCCTCTCTTACTCCCTTGCTCAACCTTTTACGCATCTAAATGTACATGTTCGTTTATTCCCTTTGTCTGTTTGTCACTGTGTTCTTCTGTTTTTCTGTTTGTCTGTCTTGTTTTCTGTGCCTATTTCTGGATCTCTCTCTCTCTCTCTCTCTATTTCTCTCCCTCCCTCGCTTTCTATTGTCTGTGTATCTCTGTCGCTTCTTCTCTCTCTCTTCTTTTCTCTCTTTTTGTACTAACTCACCTACTCACGCATTTTCTCTACTACCACCGCTAACACACTTCCTCTTTTATCTTCCTTACTCATCCCTCATTTAGTCCCAATAACACTCCCACCCTCTAGCTGGTCTGTTTCTCTTTCTAGCTTTATCTTTTCTTCTCAGTCTGCCTTCTCTGCTCTGTCTTTCGTTATCTTTGTAAATTTTTGTTTGTTTGTCCATCTGTCTGTCCAAGCGTCTATATGTCTATCTGTCTGTCTGTCTGTTTGTCTGTGTTCCTGCGTGCCTGCCTGCCTCCCTAACTGCATCCCGGTCTGATATAATTGTTTGTCTGACTGTCTCTCTGCTTATCTATCTATCTATCTATCTATCTATCTATCTATCTGTCACTATGACTCTTTTTTCTCTCTTCCTCCGGCCCCCTTGTCTGTAGTTTCTATCTGTTCTCTCTATCTCTCCTCTCTCTGCACATCAGTTTTTACCTCTCTGTCTCTCTATCTTGTTCTGTTGATCTCTGTATCGCCTTTTCTATCTCTGTTCTTAGGTTCAGTTAATCTTTCTCCAGCCTTCTATATCTAATTCACGCACTAATGCTTTCTCTCTTCAACCTGCCCGCCCAAACATTGTGCTATCTTCCTCACGGCCTTCCTTATCCTTCAAAGATCTCACAACCTATTTAAACAGCCGCTCTGTTTGTCCTCTACCAGTCTAGCTGTCTGAATGTCTGTCTCTATTTGTTTCTCTCTGTCTTTGTCTAAATGTCTATTTCACCACCTACTAAGTTGCTCCTCCCTCCCTCCCTCCCTCACTCACTCACTCACTCTATATCTCCTCTTTCTTTCTCTGTTGGTCCATCTTAGCCTCTTTCTCCCTTTCTCTGTTTGTCTTCCTATCTATCTATCTATCTATGTCTTCAATACTTTTATTGTCTCTACCTTCTACCTTCCTCTGTCGACTCCTTCTCTTAAGTTTCAATCTGTTTTTATCTGTCTGTTTCTCTCTCTCTCTCCCCAATCCTTTCTCTCTTTCTCTCTGTCTGTCTCTTTTTCTCTGTCTGTCTGTTTCTCTCCCTCTGTGTCTGTCTCTAGCTCTCCTCTCTTTTTGTCTATCTATCTATCTACTTGTCTGTCTTTCATGTCTGTCTGTAGCTGTCCTCTCTTTTTGTCTATCTGTCTGTCATGTTTGTCTGTGTGTCTGTCTGTCTGTCTGTTCATCCATGTGTCTGATCAGATCTGTCTGTTTGACTGTCTCTGTCTTTTATTCGTATTTACCTAACCAACACACTCATGCTTTCTCTTTTCAACCTGCCCGACCAATCTTTATGAGCTATCTTCTTCAGTTCTCCCTTATCCTCAAAAGACCTAACAACCTATTATCACAGCTGCTGTGTTTATCTCTCCCTATTTCTCTCTCTCTCTCTCTCTCTCTCTCTCTCTCTCTCTCTCATTGTCTTTCTCACTCACCACCTACCAAGTCATTCCTCAGTCACCCAATCAATCTGTCACACACTTAGTCTCTAGGTCACTCAGGCACTCACTCAGTCACACACTCAGCCACTCTCACTCACTCACTCACTCACTCACCCTATCTTCTATTTCGTCTTTGTCTTTCTTAGTTTCTTCCACCCTCTCTACATGTTTGTCCGTTTCTCTGTCTCACTGTCTGTGTGTGTTTTGTCTGTGAGTCTGTCTATCTCTTTAACTCTTTATCAGTCTCTCACCATGTGTACTTACTCATCTTTTTGTCGATGTCTGTGTCTCTCTGTCTGAGTGTGTCACCTTTCACACACTGTCTTCCATGTTTCTTTATAATTCACCCACTTCTCACTCCTTCAATCACTCACCTACTCCTATAACAATTCATTTTTTATCATTATTCGCCCACTTAATCACTTTCTGCCCCCTCTTCCCTTCCTTTCTACCTCCCTCCGTCCCTCCCTCTGTCTGTCACTCACTCACTCATTCTACCCGTCTATCTATCTCTATCTATCTATCTATCTCAATTCACCTACTCACACATTCTGTCTACAACCACACCTTACACTCTTTCTCTCCTACCTTTCTTACCCATGCCTCATATACCAAATAAGTAAACAACACACTCCTTCACTTTCACTCCCTCAAACTGTCGCTTTGTCTCTCTGTCTTTCATTTCTGTCCTCTTTTTTTGTCTTTATCTCTGTATGTCTATTTGTCTGTCTTTTTGTTTGTTTTTTTTTTTGTCTGTCGGTCTGTTTTCCTGCCTGTCTGTCTTTTCGTCTGTTTATCCATCCGTCCGTCTAAGCATCTGTCCATCTGACTGCGTCTGTCTATTCGTCTGTCTATATATCTTTCATCTCTCTGTCAAACTATGACTAACTCACTAAGTCACCCACTCACTCACTCAGTCACTCACTTAATCAATCAATAACAGACACAATCAAGCACTCATCTTCTACACACGCTCACTTGCTCACCCATTCCCTCATTAATCCTACTAACAAATCACTTACCTATTCAACACCAAGTAGAACAAGTTCGGAACTCACACACTCATTAATGTATTACTTTCTTTTCTTACACTCAATCCTATCTTACTCCTTCATTCAGCCCTTTACCAATCTACATAACCATTCTCTAATCCCCTAAGTCTGTCTGTCTGTCTGGTTTTTTTTTCTGGTTTTGGTCTGTTGTATCTCAATCTCTTGAACTCTCAATCCCTCTCTCTCTCTCTCTCTCTTAGAATTATAATTGTTTCTTCCTCCATCAATCTAACTCTCTCTACTCTCTAACTTCCCTTCTTGCCTCTATCTCTCTCTGTATTTCTCTGGCTTCTTCTGTCTCCATCCTTTTGTGTCTCTTTCACGAATTCACCTACTCACACATTCTCTCAACAACTATCCCTTACACACTTTCTCTCCTAATTTTCTTACTCATTCCTCATATACCTAAAGACCTAGCAACAAGCTCCTTCACTTTCCCTCCCTCAACAAGTCCTTTTGTATATCTGTTTCTTTCCTCAATTTTTGTCCTTATCTCTATGTCTGTTTGTTCATCTGTCTGTCTGAGCATCTGCCCGTCTGACTGTGTCTATCTGTCTACTTGTCTGTCTATCTTTTCATCTCTCTGTCAATCTATCTGATGATAACCCACTCACTCACTCACACACTCTGCCTGTCTTTCTTTCTATCTATCTATCTATCTATCTATCTCAATTCACCTACTCACACTTTCTGTCTGCAACCACTCCTTACACTCTTTCTCTCCCATTCCTCATATACCAAGTAAGTAAACAACACACCCCTTCTCTTTCCCTCCCTCAAGGTGTAACTTTTTCTCTCTAGTTTTCATTTTTCTCCTCTCCTTTTGTCTTTATCTCTGAATGTCTGTCTTCTTTTACTGTCGGTCAGTCTGTCTGTCATTTCGTCTGTCTTTTTATCTGTTTCTCTGAGCATCTGTCTATCTGACTGTGTCTATTTGTCTGTCTATAAATCTATTCATCTCTTTGTCAAACTATCTATTGATCACTCACTCACTCTTTCACTCATCCATTCACTCAATCACTCTCTTCATTTACCTTATATTCTGTTTTCTTTTTGTCAATGCATCTAAGTCTCTTTTTTCCCCTCTGTCTGTTTTTCTGTCTGTTTGTCTGTCTGTATGCCTGCCTGCCTGCCTGCCAGCATATCTATCTGTCTATCTATCTATCTATCTATCTATGTCTTTTGTGCTTGAATTTTCTAATCCTTCTCCCTCGTCTGTCTCTCCTTCCTCTTAGTTTCTGTGTTTTAATCTCTCTCTATCTCTTTCTCTCTCTTTCTCTCTTCTCTTGTCTCTCTATTTCTTTCTTTCTCTGTCAATGTCTGTATCTCTTCGTCTGTGTTTGTATGTATGTTCTTAAGTTGTTCTGACTCTTGCCTTCTATCTCAAACTCACACACTCATGGTTTCTCTCTTGAACCTGCCTGCCCACCCTTTATTTGCTATTTTCCTCACCACCTTCCCTATCTGTCAAAGACCTAACAACCTATTCACGCAGCTGCTCTGTTTGTCAGTCCCTGTTTAGCTGTCTGTTTATCTTTTTCTCTGTATTTCTCCCTAATTGTCTATCTCACTCACCATTGCTTAGTCACCCCTCAGTCACCCCTCACTCACCTACTCACTCTTATTGTTTCTCTCTCCCTCTGTCTCTCTACTGCTATACTCTGAACATTTACTGCTCTTCTTCTTCCATCTCTATGTTTGTCTTTTGTTTTTGTCTGTCTTTTTTCTGTCTCCTTTGCTGTCTGTCGTATTGTCTTTTGTCTTATTGTCTGTTTGTCCATCAATCTGTTTGACCATTTGTTCATTTGTGTGTCTATTTATCTGTCCGTCTATTTATTGTCTCTCTGTCAAACTATCACTCACTCCTTTACTCACTCATTCACTTGTGCACTTTCCTTTTCTGTCTATCTGTCTAAGTCTATTTCTCTCCCTCTGTCTGTGTGTCTGTCTGCCTGCCTGCCTCCATATCTATCTATCTATCTATCTATGACTTTTAATTTTCTAATTTTCTCTTCCTTCTCTCTTCCCCTGTCTCCCCTTCCCTTAGTTTCTATGTGTTTTTCATCTCTCTCTCTCTCTTTCTCTTTTCCCCTGTCTTTCCCTCTCTATCTGCATCTCTTTATCTGTGTATCTATGTTTTTAGGTTCATCTGTCTCTTGCCTTCTATCTCTAACTCACACACTCATGCTTTCTTTCTTCAACCTGCTCTCCGACCCTTTATGTGCTATATTCCTCACCCCCTTCTTGTTCCACCAAAGACCGTACAACCTATTCACACACCCGCTGTGTTTGTCTCTCCCTGTCTAGCTGTCTGTTTGTCCGTCTTTCTCATCTAATTGTCTTTCTCACTCACCACTGCTTATTCATCACTCACTCACCCTATCTTCTTTTTTCTTTTCTGTCTATCCGACTAAGTCTCTGACTGTCTGTCTGCCTGCCTGCCTCCCTGCTTGCTTGATGCCTGCCTGCCTGCCTGCATATCTATCTATCTATCCATTTATCTTTGTGTGTGTGTTATGTGTGAGTGTGTCTTATTGTCTGTCTGATTTTCTCTAACTCACCATTCTATCAACCTGTCTGCTCACTAATTTACCTATTTACTTACAGACTCATTCAAATATGTTTTCATTGACTCACCTGCTCATTCATTCACTCTGTCACTTTCTTTCATCATACTCTTTCAGTCACATTCTCTTTTATTCGATCACACACTCCCCTATCCACATTTCTTTTCATTAATGTACTTACTTATTCATGTACTCAGTCTTTACTAAAACTCTTTTACTAAGCCACTTTATTAATAACTGACTCACCTATCCACAAATTAAATAGTTCGACTCATTTATTTACTGCCTTGATCATTTACTTTCTGACTCCATTCTTTCACTTGCCTTATCACTCACTAAATCTGTCTGTCTCTCCAGTCTTTGTGTCCCTCTCTCTCTCTCTCTCTCCTTCAATATTTGTCTGTCTTTTCCATGACTTCCCATTAATTCACTCTTCTCTTCCTCTCTCTCTGTCTCCTCCTGTCTGTCTTAATTACACAATCTCCCTGACTCGCTCCTTTTCATACCCCCTTACCAACTGACATACTTTTTCCTCATCAAACAATCCATCTTCCTACTCACTAACATTCACTTGCTCACCCTCTTTTCTTCCTGATCACTGATTCACTTGTTTTTTCATTCCAAAATTAAGTAACAAAAACGCTCACTAAGTTCTAAACCTTTTTACCAAACTATTCAAAATATTCAATCTTATTTTCATTGACTAGCTAACCAACTCAATCATTTGCTCAATCATTCTCTTATTCTCTTACTCATTCTCCATATCTTGCTCTCTATCACTCACTCACTTACTTTTTCATGCATTTACACAATCATTTATTCTTTCTCTCATTTCATTCTCGTCTTTTACCAATGCTATTTCCTCCCTCGCATTCTTTCATTTTTTCCCCTATTCTCCCTCCTTTATCTCCCCCTTCCTATCTTTGTTTGTGCCACTGTCTTTCTCTCTTTATATCTTTCTTTATCTCACTGTTACTCATTCTCCTCCCCCTGTCTATCTCTGCCTGTCTGTCTTTTTTTGTGTCAATCCCATTTACATCCTCCTTCACTTTTTCTTGTTCACTGACATGCTTCCTCTACCATACTTTCTTTCTCATTCACCTATCACTAACTCACTAACTTAATTTCTCATTCAGCCATTTACTTCCAAAACTACTCACTGTTTATTTTTTGACTAAACTCAATCATATTTTCACTGACTCACTCAAATATTCACTTTCCCACTCATTCATTCGATCACACAATCATATACCTCCCATCCACTCACGTACTTATTCATGAACTAGTTCACTCTCTCACATAAAAACTCTCTTAAATCTGAAACACACAATCTTGACTTTTAACAACCTTGATAAAGAAAGCTTTTGAAAACATTGTTTTCTATCTTTCCCACAGCAAATCTCAGTGTATAGGTCGAATTTATTTTGCCGTCTGCAAATGCTATCAATTTGGACAAGTCTAAAATTTTGTCATTTGGTAAAGAGTTAAACAGGCACCCATTAAACCACTAATATGCTTACCCCCAAGTAAATCGTTTACCAGCATGCTCATTTACTCACTTTTTCATTCACTCACTTCTCTTTTTACTTGCCCAATGATTCAGCCAACATGTCTCTTTCTATACCTCTCTTTCTCCTTCTGTTTGCTTATCTATCTCTCTTTCAACATCTATCACTCTTCATCTTTCTCTGTAATTGTCACTCTCTTCCTAAATACTTTCATTTTGGTTATGCCACTTTCCTCTCTTTCTGTCCTATTCTGTCTTTGTCTCACACACACTCTCTCTTGTTCCCTTTCTCTCATTTGCTTATTCAATAATTCACAAATGTTTTTCTCTCCCTCATCTACTCATTCCCTAAATCACCATTTTTCTAATACAATCCTTACCAACTACATACTTTCTCCCTCATTTAGCAATAAAATTTATTCACTCTTAAACTCGCTGTCTTACTCATTCACTCGCTCATCCACCCACCTTCCCTCCCTCTTTCTCTCTCTCTGACTCACCTACCTATTCACCGGCATACCAACTAATTCAAGCCACCCATTTATATTTCCACATACTCCCCCACTCACTCACCTACTCAAACACACACTCTCCCAATTACTCAACTACCCACTGACCCACCCAACCAACACCCACTCACTAACTCACTCACAAACTCGCTCACCTACCCACTCACTTACCTAGTCACTTCCCCACCCACTCACTCACCTACCACTAACACATTCATGTCACCCATCCAGCCACCAACCCAACACCCACTCACTTACTTACCCACTCACCTACCCACTCACTCACACACTCACCCACTCACCTACCCACTCACTCACACACTCACTCACTCACTCACTCACCTACTCATTCACTCACTCTTTTCTCTCTTTCACTGTCGCACTCTTTTTCTCTCTCACACTTACTTTTACCCACCCACACACTCACTCACTTAGGAGACAGTGCACAGGAATTACATTTCCATTTTCTTTGGACCACTGCTTCCACACTCTGAGAGAGACTTCACTGACCTGTGAGTTGAGGTATGGTGAATTCCTTTTGAGATTCCATGCAGCTGAAATGTCTACAAAGCTTGTTGTCCTTGACCAGGGCGCACTGACTACCTATCACCACTGAAATTACATTCTGGGTACCAAGTGACGTTGTGTGCAGGTGCAGAAGGTGACTTTGTTGCGATGGGCTATGATACTGTGAGGCTATTACATTAGAGTAGAGGGTATTACATTAATTGACATTCCAACCCCCTGAACTACCATGGAAAATGAGTTTAAGGTTTGAAATGTCATTCCACTAGATGTTTGGAACTGCAAGCCTAACCTCCAACCTCAGCTCCATTGAGAAAGAGTTGCAGATTTGAATATAAGCCAATTGATGTTCTCTGTTGCAGTCCAACCCACTGACATCACCACCATTGAACATGAGATGCAGATTCAAATGTCAGTCAATCAGACGTACGTAATTGCACACCATACATACCTTACCTTGCTACCATTGAGCATGAGATGCAAGCTCAAATGTCAACCCGACACAGGTTCTGAATTGCCAGCTAGACCAGCTAACCTCAGGTTTTAATGACAACCAGACAGGCCTGTGAAATCACCAGCCCAAACTTTGAGCTCAATTCAGAGGAGAATGAGCAGCTTGTTCAAATGTCAAGGCCATGAGATGTTTGGAATTGCCAGGCCAACCCTGTTACCTCAGAACAATTGAGTATGAGCTGCAGATTCAAATGTAAGCCAATCAGACATCCAGAATTGCAAGCTTGAACCCCTGACTTTAACAGAAATCAAGCATGACTTGAAGGTTCAAATGTCAGCCTGTAAAATGTTTGAAATTATACAATCCAGCATTGCAAGTCCAAATGCCAACCCATCAGACATTTGGAAATGCCACAGCGAAAAACCCCCTCCTCCCCCAATCTAAATAGTATCTAGCATGAGTAACAAGTTCAAATGTCAGCCAGACAGATATTCTGAAATGCCAGACCAACCTACTTACCTCAGTACCATGGAGCATGAAATTCAAATTGTAATGGGAGCCTGTCACAACATCCAAAATCACCAGCCTAGATTCTGACCTTGAGTTGCAAGTTTCAGTATCAGCTGATCAGACAGGCAGAATTGCTAGCCCAACACCCTGACCTCAGTACCACTGACCATGAGCTGCAGATTTGAGTGTCTACCTGTTAGATGTTTGTCGTTGCAAGCCCTGCTCATGACCTTAATATTTTTTAATATGAGTAGCAAGTTAAAGTGTCAGCCCGTCTGCAGTTCAGAAATTCCAGCACAACCAACTGACTTCAATATCATTGAAAATGAGTGCAGATTAGGATGTTGCTAGTAAGATGTTTCTAATGACAAGCCCAACCTCTTCACCTTAATTCCACCGAGCATGAGTTGTAAGCTCAATTGTCAACCTGATCACCAATCGCCAGCTCAACCTGACCTTCATACTATCAGCATTAGTTCCAGGGTCGATTGTTAGCCTGTCAGACATTCGAATTTGGGAGCCAGACCTCCTGACCTCAATTCTATTGAGCATGAGTTTCACATTTGATAAATAAGCTTGTCAGAGGTCTTTGAATTGCCAGCTCACCCACACGGCTTTAATTCCATTAAGCAAGTTTTATTATCAGATATCTTGATTTGCCAGCTTGACAACGCCTGACCTCAATAACATTTAGCATGAGTTGGAAATTTTAATCAGGCAGTCCAACATTCATTATTGAGCCGAGCCACTGAACTTAAGACCAGTCCGCATGAGTTGAAGGTTTGAATTTCAGCCTATCAGATGTTCTGAATAACCAGACAGACCTGCTGCCCTGACCTCAATATCATCAAAAATTCATTGCAGGTAGAATGATAACCAGTCAGACATTCAGAATTGCCAACACGGCCCCAGAGCCCAATGCCATGTGTTGCAAGTTTCAGCATCAGGCTGTCAGATGTTTTGAATTGCCAGCCCAACCCCTTGACTTCAATATCGTCAAAAATTCATTGCAGATATGAATGACAACCTGCCAGACATCCAGAATTGCCAACACAACCCCAGAGCACAATACCATGTGTTGCAAGTTACAGCATCAAGCCTACAGATGTTTTGAATCGCTAGCCAAACCCCTTGACCTCAGGACTATAAAAATTCACTGGTGACGAAGATTGAAACAGTTTTGTGCTAAGATACATCTTAACCCTGATCTCAGTTTGTATCGAGTATGAGTTGCACGTTCCATTGTCAGAATGTCAGACGTTTGATATTGCCAGTTAGATGCCAAAATCTCAACACCATCGAGCATGAGTTTCAGATTTAAATATCAGTCAGTCTGACTTTTGGGATTGCCAGCCTGACTACAACAGCACTATTAAGGATGAGTGCAAGAGTGAATGTTACAACGCTAGGTATTCAGAATGTCCAGCCTGACTCTCTAATCTCAATACAATCAAGCATGAGTTGCAGATTTGAAATGACAGCCCAATGCCACGAGTGCTAATACATCGAGCATGAGTTGCAGGTTCACATGTCAGCCATTCAGATGTTTGAAATTATCAGTACAACCCCTGACCTCAACACCATCGAAAGCGAGTTGCAGGTTCCAGTGTCAGCAATTTAGCCATTGGATTTGCAACTTCAAACATCCTGACCTCAATTCCAGTTCAGTTGTGTTGGAGGACTACTGTCAACCTGTTAGATGCCGAAGTTTGTGAGCCCGACTTCCCGACCTCAATGAGTTGCAAGTTTGAATGTCAGGCAGTCAGTCATTTAAAAGTGCCTGACGGCTTCCTGACTTAAATACAACCATGAGTTTCAGAATTGAATGTCAGCCCATCAGAGGTTTGATATTGCCATTTAGTCCCCATGACCTATATACCATCCATCATGAGTTGTAAGTTTCCATGACAGATGGTCTGACATTCAAATTTGGCAGCTCATCCCCATGACTTTAAACCATTGGGCATAAAATTCAGGTTTGAATGTCAGCCTTTCAGACTTTTGTAATTGCCACCCCACCCACCTGACTATCATGCCATCAAGCATTAGCTTCAGGTTCCAATGTCAGCCTGTCAGACATTTAGAATTGCCAGCCTAACTTACTGACCTCAATATTAACAATAATAAGTTGAAAATTTGATTGTCAGCCTTTAGATGTTAAGAATCGCAAGATTAAGCCCTTGACTTCAGTATTATAAATCATGAGTTGCAAGTTTGCATGTAAGCCTGGCTGACATTCAGATTTGGCAGCCCAATCCCTGACCTGAATACAGTTGAGCATGAATTGCAGATTCTAATGTCAGCCTGTCAGACATTCAGAATTGCCAGCTCCAACCCTGGACTTCAATTAAGTAGAGCACGAGTTGTAGGTTTGAATTTCAGCCCTTCTGACATCAGGGATTGTCAGCCCGACCCCCGACCTGAGCACAAGTTGTAGATTTGAATTTCTGCCCTTCTGACATCTGGATTTGGCAGCCTGACCCCCTGACCTGAACGCCGTAGAGCATGAGTTGCAGATTTTAATGTTGGCTCATTAGACATTTGTTATGCCAGTCAGACCATCCGACCTCATTTCCATTTAGTACAAGTTGCAAGTTTGAACAAAGACTGTCAGACATACAGGATTAGCAGTTCAACCACATTACCACTTTACCATAGAGCATATTAAAATGTCAGCCAAACAGACCTTCAGAGCTGCAAACCTGGCCCCCTGACATCATCTCAATTGAACATGAGCTGTAGATTTCGAGTATCAGTCCATCAGACAGTCAGAATTTCCAGCTTGACACACCCCTTTGAAAATGGTTGAAAGTTCCAATGTCAGTGGGTAAGACCTTTGGAATTGCCGGCCCAACCCACTAACCTGATTATTATTGAGCATTGCTGATTTAACCCTTTCCCAAACAAGCCCTTGTTTTTACGTGCCTGCAGTACAAGTCTTTTGAAAACACTGTGGGAAAAGGAGAAATTTCTTGTAACGAGCAATTTCTCCTTTTCCCACAGTGTTTTCTACACATTTGGAGAACATTCTACCATTTTTATCAAATTTGAAATTGTTGTCTTCAAACTCTGAGTTTGAAAGAGTCTGAAATTTGTCGTTTGGGAAAGGGTTAAGTGTCAGCTAGTTCTATGTTCTTATTGCCAGCCCAATTCCCTGAGCTCAGTACTATTGAGCATTAGTTGCATGTTTATTTGTCAGCCTGTCAGACATTCGAAATTGCCAATACAATCCACTGACATATGTATCAATGAGGATGAGTGGTAGGTTTGAACGTCAGCAAGTAGGACCTATTAACTGCAAGTCCAACCCCATAACCTGAATTCAATCAAGCACATGTTGCAATTTCGAATGTCAGCTGACAAAACTTTCCCAATTGTGAGCCCAGCTAACAGACCTCAGTAACATCAAGCGTGAGTTGCAGATTCGAATGTCAGCCAGTCAGATGTTCAGAATTGCCAGCTTGATCACCCCGCAACCTCAATATCATCAAGCATGAGTTGCAGATTCGAATGTCAACCAGTCAGATGTTCAGAATTGCCAGCTTGATCCCCCCGTAGCTCAATACCATCAAGCATGAGTTGCAGATTCGAATGTCAGCCAGTAAGATGTTCAGAATTGCCAGCTTGATCCCCCAGTAGCTCAATACCATCAAGCACGAGTTGCAGATTCGAATGTCAGCCAGTCAGATGTTCAGAATTGCCAGCTTGATCCCCCTGTAGCTCAATACAATCAAGCACGAGTTGCAGATTCGAATGTCAGCCAGTCAGATGTTCAGAATTGCCAGCTTGATCCCCCTGTAGCTCAATACAATCAAGCACGAGTTGCAGATTCGAATGTCAGCCAGTCAGATGTTCAGAATTGCCAGCTTGATCCCCCAGTAGCTCAGTACCATCAAGCATGAGTTACAGATTCGAATGTCAGCCCGTAATATGTTCAGAATTGCCAGCTTGACTTCTTTAGCTCAATACCATAGTACATGAGTATTAGGTTCAGATGTAAGCCTGGGCTGAACTTTCCAAATTGTGAACCCAGCCCACTGACCTCAATACCATCATGCATGAGTTGCAGATTTGAATGTCTGCCCTTTAGATGTTCAGAATTTCCAGCTTGATCCCTGGAGCTCAATACCATCAAGCATGAGTTGCAGATTCGAATGTCAGCCCTTCAGATGTTCAGAATTGCCAGTTGATCCCCCAGAGCTCAATACCACCAAGCAAAAGTTGCAGATTCAAATGTGTACTTTTAAACTATACACGGTATTGGTTGATAAATTATGTTCGAATGTTAGAATTACACACAGAGACAGGTAGAGAAGAAGATGGCATTTATTAATGATTCAACATGCGTTGCAGTAACATGTTACACGGTAAGTCTGTAACTTATATTGATGCCAACATGACTACTGATGTCCAAAATGGTTCTAAAAACCATTAATGTCTCGCTTCTCACATTGTGGACACTTTTTGAATCGAATAACATTGTACTGTAATTAATATAAATTAGCTCTACTGTCTGTATAACTGCTTAGCCAGAAGTCCATTCTATCAGATAAGATCAGTTGAGATGAGACAGAAACCAATGTCAGGTAAAAAGAAGACTGGTCGTATGTTTGATGACAAATTTTTCATGGGATGAAAATGGCTAGTGAACAGGTATGTGCTGACCTTTCCCTTATATCACTGTTCATGAAAATAATCCAATCTAGTAATTTGTAAACTGATTTTATGCATTTTTGATACAAATATCAATACCTAAAATATTAATATTTTGTATTAAGCATCACACTTTTTATTCATAAATATGATCTCCAAAACTTGGAATACCAAACACATGGGTGTACAAAATGTAATACACCTTAAGTAACATAAATAAAAAGACTCATATTGTGTATTGTATCAAATTGGGAACTTTTTACAAGTTTACACTTTATAACCATTTATGCTACAGATTCATTCTAAATAAGGTTCACATCTTTTTTTAGTATGATGGCCTCTTACAAAGCTGATACATTTCTGACAGAGCCAGAGGAAAGTGATGAAGAAAATAATGATGAATGGTTGAATGTTAACAATCTTAAGCAGCTGTGTACAGATGTGACAGTTTCTTTCCAAAATGGAACAGGATCGGTCTCCAACCTTGCTGACAGAGATGAGGATAGAGCTCTTGAGTTGACTAACAGAAATTGGCTCTCGCAAACTGGTAATCAGGGGTACTGGTATGGATCACACCATAAACATATGAGCCATGCTCTGGCAAAAGGAGGCTTCATACATCTTCATCATGCAATGTACCGATCAAGCCAGCACATAATCATGGATCCACAAGACCCTCTTTTTTCCAACACGTTACCGGCTTAATCATTAGGAAGACTGGTCCATGGACATACAGGAAATTGACCAATAGCAAAAGGTTTTGGCCAAGGTCAGCCTGCACAGACTACACATCGGTCCTACAGTACATGCCACAGTCCGCCAGCGTACAGGGTATCACGCATTGGTCCTGCAGTACATGCCACAGTCCGCCAGCGTACAGGGTATATCGCGCATCGGTCCTGCAGTACATGCCAGCGTACAGGGTATATCGCGCATCGGTCCTGCAGTACATGCCAGCATACAGGGTATATCGCGCATCGGTCCTGCAGTACATGCCACAGTCCGCCAGCGTACAGGGTATATCGCGCATCGGTCCTACAGTACATGCCACAGTCCTCCAGCGTACAGGGTATTGCGCATCAATCCTACAGTACATGCCACATTCCGCTGGTGTAAAGGTCCTTGCACATCAGTCAGCAGTACATGCCACTGTCTGCCGTGAATAGAATATTACACATTAATTTTACAGTACATGCTACCATTTGCTGACTTGAGGGGTCTTGCACATGGATCCTACAGTACATGCGATGGACCGCCAAAACAGCTGCTATAACCATAATGGGGCCACAAGACACAAGACATGCCAACTGATAAGCGAAATCTATAAAATCTTGGTAAAATGTACTGCTGGACTTCTTGACAGATTGTTTATTTGCATTTTGTTAGGAATCATGAAGGAAGAACTAGATCCATAAACTGAATAAAGAGTCCTCCGTGTATTCATAACATCTTACTTACTGTTGTATGTGCTGTAATAGGAAATTGGAGGTTCAATTAAAATTGATAACCCTAGTGTCTTTCATCCCATATTTTGGATATGCCTTAAAGTGCCGATCAAGAAATATATCTATTAAGAATTACTGGCTTTGTTTTTGTTTGATCTCTGTTATTCATATATTTCAATAATGGATTTTGATCTCATTTATTTATTTATTTATTTCATTATTTATTAATTGACTGATTTTTTGTTGTTTTTCACCTTGATTTGTTTGTGTTTGGTAAAACTGTGAAAAAAAATAATGTAGTCAAAAGGGTCAAACCCACAGCCCAAATGTTTCATAGCTTAACTATTCTTCATCAGTATCATTATCGATCAATGATACTGAGTAAATAGGAAGAGTTCAGGACAAAGCTGCCCAAATATGACTCTTTAACAACACGGCAGGAGTCAGCTGTTGAAAAGACTTTGTGAAAAAGCAGAATTGTTTTTAAAAAGTAACTGCTTTATTTCCCTCCATGTTTTCCATATAAGTGTGATTTAATTCGATCATATGTATTTCTATTGTGCAGTAATTCCGTCATATATATTTCTAATGTGCAATCTGTAATAACTGCACCAAGAGATTGATCGTGCCATTAACTAATACGGTGCAAGAAGAGCTTCAACTCGGATAACATGGGATTTAGCCTACTCCAGAATGATTTGAGCCAGACTACCATATAGAAACATGAAGCAAGACTGACAGATGAAGATTCAACAGTAAGGTCAATGTCTGTTTTCTTTTTAGAGCTCAATCATGTAACCATGGAATGCTAGAATTTTATACCACTATCTAGGTTGTGCCATAAGAGATTTTGTAGTTCTTTTTGCTGCACTTTTGTTGCACTACATGATGGTATATCATTTAAATTAGCTTAAGTTTTGGGCAGTAGGGGACCACCTAGATGTGTTTTTATTGTATGTTGGTAGGACAGTTTAGTGTCACTGGAATAAGAAAAACTTTGAGGTCGTGGGCATTTTCATAATAGATGTTCATAATAGGAAAAAATTCTATTCTGTCATAATCCATTTACATGTTTTTCTTTTTTTCATGGCAAACGGTTATACTTTTGAGAGCAACAGACAAAGGAGCCAAACATTCGCCACTTAGTGATGTGTGAAGCTCCACGTATAGTCAGTGTGACGCCTGTAAAAGATGGAAGAGAAAGCACAAGAAACAGTCTACTGACAATATTTCAGGGCATAACTGCCTGAAATTTTGAAGACAATAAGGGTAGCTGAGAGGCTTTGAAACAGGATTCTATCAAGAGTTGAGCTGAGGTATTTTTAACATATTTTTTAGATTTAGGAAATAACTCTTTACTACACAATCCCAACTGTTAATGACCTGGAGAAAGAAGCCTTTTGAAAACATTGTGGGAAAAGGAGAACCAGCATTTTCTCTTCTTCCCACAATGTTTTCTATCCTCCCCAAACCAAATTTCAATTTTTGAGTCATTTATTTTGTGGTCTGCAAATGCTTTCAATTTGGACAGGTCTAAAATTATGTTGCTTGGTAAAGAGTTCAATTAGGAAAGTTTTTTGGACTAGTATGCGCATAACTTTGTCAAAAAGTCTTTTGCACTGTTTAGAATGTATGAACCCTTTCTTTGCAAGTTTTCAAAAACCAAGCCATTGAAAATCTTCCAAGATAACTGATTTTATTTCTTTTAAATTGTTTAGTTCTTACTTGAATTCTTTTATTTAAGATTCTAGAACTGATTATTCACATAATGCTAGCAAACTAGCTGAAGTAGTACTTTAGAGACAGTACACAACCCAGTCATTCACCATGTTTAGTCCAGTGGTCCAGGGCCCGTATTCACCAACCATTCTCAACATCATTCTCAGTCTTATTCGTTAGAATTCTGTCAATGTGAAAGTGACAGAACATCTGATTGGCTAAACCATTCGGTTTAGCCAATCAGAAGTTCTGTTACTTTCACTGACAGGAGAATTTGAAGAATAAGACAAGAACGTTCTTAAGAATGGTTGGTGAATACAGACCCTGCTGATGTTGCGGATAGAACTGCTCTCTGTGAATGGTGACTATCCTCCATCTCCGGCTTTCTGGGGGAGATTTGAATTCCATCTGTCATATCACAGGAAACTTGATAATCTCTGGAAATTGCAAAGGAACCTCCCCCCACCCCCCTCCCCCAGACTGATCTATAACTACTTCACCAGGAAACACTTGAAAATGCATCTCAAAAATGCATCTTGATTGAATGCAAATGGAAAAAAACCAGCCGGCATACCTCAGATGGTTGTGGGTAGGACTCAACAACATACAGGTTTGATTCCCGAGGCTGGCCATCTAAAATAAATTACTATTAGTCTTTTGGATGAGACGTTTAACCCATTACCACACAGTCCGTACTTTTCACAACCCTGTTATCTTCCCTTCCTAAAACAAATTTCAAAAATTCATTGGTCACATTCATTTTGTCGTCTGCAATCGCTTTCAATTTGGACCAGTCTAAAACTTTGTTTGGTAAAGAGTTAAGGATCCAAGAGATCCTACTTGGGCTTGGTTTTCAACCTGCAAAGCCTACAAAATGGTATTTATGGTCATTTGGAAATTTCTGGATATTCACAAGCAACCTCTGTAATTTTAAGCTTTGTGTGACTACAGCCAATATATACCTGAACAAAAGTTCTGTCTATAGTGGTAGAAAATGTTTTTTTGACAGGGGCATTTGCTGTGGCTGTGTGAATTCATAGTGGCTAAAGAATCCAGACTGTCTGTGGACTTCAGGGATGTAAGTTTCATTTTAATATGTTTAAGCCTCTTTCCATATCATGTCCAGTTCTATCGTTTGTCAACCTGTGTCTGTTATCCCCAAACCTGCCTCTCGTCTTGTCTTGCTCTCTCCTTTTTCATGTCTGTCAAAATATTGCAGCAGCAGTTCACAAATATAGGACTGTCCCCTTCTCTCTTTTCCTCGCTCTCTCTTTCTTTCTCTCTCTCTCTCTCTCTCTCGTTCTTTATCTTCTCTGTTTTGGCCAACATTAGAAGTCATCAGTTGTGCTCTTATGCACTAGACAGAGTTACTCCTGTCTTCTCTTTCATTTCCACATACAACAACTTCTATATCTTTACGGAGTTGCACCACTGTGAGACTGCTTCCGGTTCCATTATCTCCTGCTAGATGGCATTCTATAAATACTCATCTATCTAATTTGGGCATCTTGGGTACAGAGCCGAACCACTTTCCTACGCGATAACCGTTACTTTGAGTTTCAAACTAAAATAAATGTTTACTTAATAAAACGCTACCTCGTGCAATTCACTCAGCTATGATTAGTAGTTTAGAGAAATCTGGAGCTAAAGTAGGTCTCATTTCTCCTCAAACGTATTGATAAAAGCTATTTTCTACATTGCTGCTTTATAGAGCGTAATATTACAGTCAGCCGCTTTCGGGGCTAGTGATGCGTCATATAACATAGTTGAATCTTCAAAGAATATGACATGCGCAGACAGGGCTTCCGGTTCGTAGTAGTCAAAAGTAGTCCCATGTGAAAATTTACAGTAGCACTTTTGTTGCACTGTTGTATGGAGCTAAGAGGGCTTGGTGGTATATAATTTAGATATGCTTCAAATTTAGGCATTGGGGGACTACTTGGATGTGTTTTTATTGTATATTGATTGGACTATTTTGTGTCACCGGAGGAACAAAAAATTGGGGGTCATGTGGTTTAACAGGTGTTTTTGAGAGGGAAAATTCTAGGGTGCCCATTATTTTTGAGATTTAGCGAAAAACGCAATCTGTTGACATGTTTTTTAATGCATTTTTTTTTTTTTTCAGGACTATGGATGTACTTTAAACAGCAAGAGACGGGAAAGCATAAGTTTTGCTATTAAGCGATCTGTGAGGCCTCAAAGATGGCTAATTTCATTCTGTTTTCAATATGGCCCAAAACCAGTGGTGTGACACCTAGATGAGTTAGAAGTGAAAGTATGTGAAACGGTCTGGTGGTGACTTTATTTTCAGGCATAACCAGCCGATATTTGGTACACAAGTAACTTAGAGGCCTTGAAACAGGATTCTACCACAATTCGGGCTGAGGTATGTAGAATTAATATTTTTTTTATAAAATTTAGAATTTAAAGCAGCGAAATTTCAAAGTTTTTGGACCGGTATGCCGAGAACACTTTTGCATCGGAAGAAATCTGTGGCTGCTTTGTCTTCAAGTTTTCAAAAACTTAACAGTTAGTATCTTGTTAGATAAGTGATTTAATTTTCATTTTAGAGTATTAAATTCTAATTTAAATTCTTTTATTTTAGAATTGGAAATTGGCTTATTTTTATGAGATGACAGAAAAAACTTTAAAATGCATCTGAATTGCATGCAAATGGAAAATGCTTGTCTTGGATTTGTCGTGTGAATAAAGTCGGATATGTGCAATTCAGATTCAAGGAACCAATTTATCCCTCTCAGGCTGGGTTTGAAAAGAAACAGGCCACAAAATGACAGTCATAGTGAATATGAAAACTCTGAATGTTTACCGAAGTTTCATGACGGGAAACTCTGTAATTTCAAGCTTTGCGTTGATACAGACCATATAAACAAGAAAGAAAGTTGATAGTGGTAGGAAATGTTGTTTTCACAGGGTCCCCTGTATTGGCTGTGTAAATTCACTGTGGCAAAAGAAAGCAGACAGCGTTTTGGACTTGAGGGGCTGTAAGTACCATTTAATACCTTTAATTCTCTTTGCATATTTTTTCCCATTCTATTGTTTTTCCAGCTGTCTCTAATATCCCCAAACCTCTGTTTATCTGTCTCTTCCCCCTTTATGAAAATATTGCAGCAGCAGTTCTTAATCTCATACAGGATTCCTGCCACCCCGAACAGAGTTACTTCCCATCTTCTCTTTTACTTCTTGTTTACTTCCTTATTTATCTTATTCCTGTCTTGGGTAATGAGTTACCTTATACATGGATCCGTGGAAATCGATATTTGACCAATCAGGACATCGGGTTTATTCTACCCGATGTCCTACCTTGGTTTCTGCTATTTCGGCTCACAAATAAACGACTGTTGACGTTGGAAGAATGCAATTCTCTTTATTTATGTTGTGTTTTTAACGTTTGAATTTAAAAAAAAAACTTACAAAATGTGCTTTGCGAACGTGTACCGATCACGTGAGATCACGCAGAGGCTATAGAAAAGTTTAAATTGTGATGATTACTGAAAATTTGAACTTGTGCAAAGAGCTAATCAGCGCTGGATAATAGATTAATTTAAAGTATTCTGTAATATTTCCTTTCTGAAAGAGAAAACTGGAAAACAAAGGTAAAAACAGACCTATTTGAAGTATTAATAAAAAGAAAATACTTTTACTTGAATGTTAACCTTGTTCAATAACCTATGCACATCCAAAAAGTGGCCGCGTTACTTGTCACCAATGTTTCAATTTGACATTAATTTTAACCCATGGTGCATGAAGAATATGCTGAATGTGTACTGGGATCGTATATACGATCCCTGATGTGTAGATATAGATCAGATTGCAAATTACATGATGTTTATTCTTGGATTTAAAGTACCTGCTGATTACAATAAGCACTTTGACGTGTAGTTCTTCCTCATTATAGGAGTATATTTCAATTTTAAAAAAAGTCTAACTTCTGATCTGGTGGAACATGGAAATTTTTCTCTTATCTGTTTTAACCGTTTACCACATAACAGGTTTTAACGACCCATAGAAAGCTTTTAAAAGCATTGCGGAGAAAGGAGAAAATGCTTGTAACATTCATTTTATCCTTTTCTCACTGTGTTTTGCGCTCTTTCAAAAACAAATTTCAATTTTTGAATCATTATTTTGTTGTCTGCAAATATTTGAATTGGGATTGTTCTAAAAATTTTGTCATTTGGTGACGAGTTTAAATGGATTAGCACATCTGCACATTAGCACAAAGGGTGTGTTGGTAAACTGTTAATTTGATAAGAAGTGTCTTTGATTGCAACACAATTTGCCGCTCAAATCAACTTGACCACCCGTTGTCATCAGTATATCATATACTACCGTCAATGATATTAACAATTTTCTTAATTGACAACACACTTAATGCATTTTATAATCCATCAGACAACCCTTTTCCCCTTAACCTGATATTAAAATTTTTCATTAACTTAAACCTCTCAGTACATTCAGACTTTCTATAAACTTTTCAAAAGGTTTCTTTAATTTGATATGATGCTGAGATGACTTTACTAGCCCAACGAAAGCAATAAGTATCATTAATTCTATTATTCTGTGGCAAAACGGAGATTTGTTGATGTTTTTTATATGTTCAAATTTTTGTTTAAACATGTAAATCTGTTACATTGTACGTCGCCCCCGTAATTCGCCCTTTTAATACATCTCTGTATGTAAATTAGTAAAGCATCTTTAAATTTCTTACTGAGAATTTATCATCGATAGAAATATGTGAATAAATTACTTTTTCAGGAATTAAATTGAGAGAAACAGTCATGACAGCACGATTTAAGTAGCTTATCTGCTATACTGTATATGTATTGACTACGTTTGTTTGTGAGACCTTAGCAACAGTAACTAAGGTAGTCGGTTTATCTTTTCGCCACGGATCCATGTATTGTGGTCTCCAGGCATATGTTTGAATGTTGAGGTCTAAGGCCCCTTTCATGGATAAGTACTTTCCAGCATCATGAGGTGCAGGTTTTTAACCCTTTCCCAAACAGCAAATTTTGGACCAGACCAAATTGAAAGCATTTTGCAAATGACAAATTAACAGTTGCTAAAAAAATGATTTTTCTCTATGGTAGGGTACAAAACGTAGGAAAACCAGCATTTTCTCCTTTTCTCACAATGTTTTCAAAAGGCTTCTATTCCTGACCCGTAAAAACCAGGGATTGTTTGGGAAAGGGTTAAGCCTTGCTTGGACAGCATGCCTCTTTGATTTAGCAGTTCATATTTTCAAGCATTTTACTATGTAACACCAATCTTTAGGTGTGTTGTAACTATTTTTGTGGCCAGTTACACAATGAGGTTAGTACTGATAGATACTTACATTGTTTTGGGTATTTCATCTTACTTATTCATTCTCTTTGATTCATATCTACATGTCCTTTTATAAAATTGCAACTTCATAGCAGGGCCATTGTTATTTTCAGTCTTGTAGAATAAATCAAACATTCCACAGTTTATACAGAAATGCTCTTTTAAAAGAGTGTTGATTATTTCCAGCATTTTCCCCATGTTGATGATGCAATTTTCTGTACAATCATTCCCCGTCTTTTTCAGGCTCTCTGACTGAAGATCGAATGGCTTCGCTGTAGCTGCAAAGTCAACAAAGTTTGGCAAGCTGTCTGTTACTGGAGATGTTACAATGTTTTTATGTGCAGATGTTAGACTGTTTTCAAATTGTGAGAAACAGGTATTTTCTTTTCTTTTTCCATGTATATTATTTTGCAGTACTGGCACTTGTATTTCATGAAGATTAACTCTTTACCAAACGACAAAATTTTAGACTTGTCCAAATTGAAAGCATCTGCAGACGATAAACGTAAATCAAAAATTGAAATTTGTTTCTAGCATGGTAGAAAACATGGTGGGAACAGGAGAAAATGCTGGTTACCAGCATTTTCTCCTGTTCCCACAATGTTTTTTTCAAGTCTTCTATTTCAGGGTCATAAAAATCAGGGATTGTTTGATGAAGGGTTAAGGTCCATGACCATTATCTTTTATATGTAGGCCAGGGGTCCTGTGTGGCTCAGTGGTAAGGTGTAGAACTTGTGACTTAGAGGCCCGGGGTTCAAGCCTCACTGGCTCAACTGGGGTTTTCACAGTAGTGTCCTTGAGCAAGACACTTGAACAGATCCTTATCCTAGTACTGGTGAAATCCAGGAAAGCATGAATTTGTGAGTTGTTCCCATGATATCACTGAAATAATGTTGAAAGCAGCATAAAACACCATTCAAAAATTCTATAAAAGCCATCTACTTTCCTTCTTTCCATCTACTTTCCTTCTTTCATATATTCCACTGTTATTTTGACTGATAATGCTTCACGTATAAGAAAAAGCTTACAAATGTGCATTTGGCTGGTCATGTGGAAGATTACAGAGAAAAAAAAATGAGAAATCCCTTTAACCCATTACCACTCAATCCCTTCTTTTGATGACTCTGAAAAAGAAGCCTAAAGAAAACATTGGGGAAAAAGGAGAAAATGCTGGTAACCAGCATTTTCTCCTTTTCCAACAATGTTTTCTACTCTTCACAAACAAATTTTTAATTTTCAGTCACTTTTATTTTGTCATCTGCAAATGCTTTCGATTTGGACAAGCCTAAAATATTGTTGTTTGGTAATGAGTTAATATTTGCCATGAGAATTGGGTGTTTGGTAAAAAAGGCTACTTCAACGTATGTAAATGAAAATGAGTAACAAAGACAGACAAAAGGTCCCTGAAGAGTATACAACTTCTTTTATGCCAATCAATAGAGTTTCCACCGAGATGTGTTTGAATTTGTTGGCTTAGTCACTAGGCTTAAAATTTCCATTTTCTAGGGTCATGGCCACAAAAAGAGTCATATTAAATAGAACTGGTTTTCTCTGTAAGCTTTTTACCGAATGACAAAATTTTGGACCAGTCCAAATTGAAAGCTTTTGCAGACGACAAAATAGATGTGAATCAAAAACTGAAATTTGATTTGGGACGGGTAGAAAACATTGTGGGAAAAGGAGAAAATGCTGGTTACCAGCATTTTCTCCTTTTCCCACAATGCTTTCAAAGGCTTTCTTTCTCAGGGTCATTAAAAGTTGGGATTGTGTGGTAAGGGGTTGAAATGACTTTGATTTCTTTTTGGCTAACTTTTTCCCTGTTACAATAGAGTCTACCAGAATGCTGAAAAAACAACATTAAAGTCAATTTCTATGTTATGGATGAGAAGGAAGTGATGGTACAAGAAACAGTCTAGTGACCATATTTACTGACATAACCAGGTGAAATTTGATTGACAAGTAGCTGAGAGGCTTTGACACAGGATTATATCCAATATTGGGCTGAGGTATTTAGTAATTGATTTTTTAATCAAATCTAGAATTCAAGTGAGCAAAAAAGCAAAAATTTTGGACCGATATGCTGAGATTTTTGTCAAGAAATCCTTTGCACTGTAGGAAATTTATGCATGCTAAGTAAGTAACATTTCAAATGCCAAATAGTTGAATACTACTAGATACGTGATTTTTAATCATCTTTCTAAATTGTTTAATTCAAATTTTATTTCTTTTATCTAAGAATGTAAATTCATGAATCATTCACAAAACACCTAGAAAAACTTATTTCTTTACCACACAATCCTGACTTTTAACGACCCAGAGAAAGAAGCCTTTTGAAACCATTGTGAGAACCAGCATTTTCTCCTTTTCCCGTAATGTTTTCAATCCTTCCCAAATTGAATTTCAATTTTTGATTCGTATTTATTTTGTCGTCTGCAAACACTTTCAAATTGGACTAATCCAAAATTTTGTCATTTGGTAAAGAGTTAATAATGGATCTGAATTTCATGTTTTGGACTTACAATGTAAGACTGGCCATGGGCCTTTTTAGATTCAAAGATCCAAGAGCTTCTGCTGGAGCTGGTCTTTTTCACAGTCTACAAATGGTATTTAATATTGTGAATGGGAAATTTCTGGATAATGACAAAACTTTCATGCTAGCAACCTCTGTAATTTCATGCTTTGTATGAAAGCAACCCACATTTACCTGAAAGAAAATTTTGTAAACAAAGGTAGGAAATCTTGTTTTGACAGGGGTATTTGCATTGGCTGTGTATATTCATAGCAGCAAACAGCGCAGGCTCTCTTTGGACATTGAAGGTTGTAAGTACCATTTTGTTCTCCCCCCTTTTTTTTTTATCAAAAACAGTGTGCCAGATGGAGCCAGAACTGTGTACAGAACCTTTCCCATAAATCAAGTACTTAATCTCTCTCTTTCTCTCCCTTTCTCTTCTGTAGAAATATTGCAGAAGCAGTTCTTAATCAAATATAGAACTGCCCCTGTCCCATAGGCCAATCTTGATGAAACTTCGCAAGGCTGTTCTTGGGTCAAGCTCTACCAAATCCAAAAGAGAATGTTTTTAACCCATTACCACACAATCCCTACTTTTGAAAAAGAAGCCTTCTGAAAACAGTGTGCGAAAAGAAGAAAATGCAAGTAACCAGCATTTTCTCCTTTTCCCACAATATTTTCTATCTGTCTCCCCCCAAAAAATCAAATTTTCAGTCACTTTCATTTTGTTGTCTGCAAATGCTTTCGATTTGGACAAACCTAAGTTTTGTTGTTTGGTAATGATTTAAATCATCAGAAACAGGAGAAAATGCTGATAACAGTTCTACCCTGTCAATGACAGAAATCATCATAATAACAAATTTTCTCGTCTACAAATGCTTTGAATTTGGACATCCAAATATTGTTCCAGGTTGGTAAAGAGTTTCAAAGTGTGATACTGCAAGACACAAAGAATTCGCCTTTTAGGGGCATTAGACAATGAGTTGACTATCAAAAGAAACTATTTTGGAATGGTCCATTTTGAAAGCAATTGCAGATGACAACTAAGTACAATGATGTGATCTATTTCTAAATGGGTAGAAAACTTTGTTTGTAAAGGAGAAAATGTTTGTTAGTAGCAGTTTCTCCTTTTTCCACAATACATGTATTTCCCAAGGTTTTATTCTTCGAAGGATTGTTTGGCAAAGGATGAAATACAACAACACAAGAACTTCAAATATTATCACTGTTCACTCAAAAGAGTTTAGAAAACTTATTTACATGATTTACAAAATAACAATCACACTTCAGCTTCATATTTACATGATTTACATACAGCAGTCATACTTCAACCCTTCATTTTACATAAGTTATATATAACAGTCATACTTCAACCTCTTATTTACATGATTAACCCTTTATCAAACAATCCCTGGTTTTTACTACCTAAGCGAGAAGCATTTGAAAACATTGTGGAAAAAGGAGAAAATCCTGGTAACCAGTATTTTCTCCTTTTTATACGCCCGTCGAAGACGGGACGTATTATGGGATCACCCGTGGCGTCCAGCGTCCAGTTCTTTGTCCGGAGCATATCTCCAAAACTATTCTAGCTAGGGTTATGAAATTTCATGGGTGGATAGATCTCATCAAGGGCGAGTGCAGTGCGCAGGAATCATAACTCTTGCTTGCTTAATTTTTGAGTTATTGCCCTTTGTTGTTTTTCATACTTGAATTTTGTCCGGAGCGTATCTCCACAACTATACAAGCTAGGGTTATGAAATTTCATGGGTGGATAGATCTCATCAAGTGGGAGTGCAGTGCACAGGAATCATAACTCTTGCTTGCCTAATTTTTGAGTTATTGCCCTTTGTCGTTTTTCATACTTGAATTTTGTCCGGAGCATATCTCCATAACTATACTAGCTAGGGTCATGAAATTTCATGGGTGGATAGATCTCATCAAGGGGGAGTGCAATGCGCAGGAATCATAACTCTTGTTTGCCTAATTTTTGAGTTATTGCCCTTTGTTGTTTTTCATGCCTGAATTTTGTCCGGAGCATATCTCCAAAACTATATTAGCTAGGGTTATGAAATTTCATGGGTGGATAGATCTCATCAAGGGGGAGTGCAGTGCACAGGAATCATAACTCTTTCTTGCCTAATTTTTCAGTTATTGCCCTTTGTTTTTTTTCATACTTGATTTTTGTCCAGGGCATATCTCCAAATTTATACTCCCTAGGGTTATGAAATTTCATGGATGGATAGATCTCATCAAGCGGGAGTGCAGTGCTTAGGAACCATAACTCTTGCTTAATTTTTGAGTTATTGCCCTTTGTTTTTTTCATACTTGAACTTTGTCCGGAGCATATCTCCAAAACTATACTAGCTAGGGTTATGAAATTTCATTGGTGGATGAATCTCACTGAGGGGCAGTGCAGTGCACAGGAATCATAACTCTTGCTTGCCTAATTTTTCAGTTAGTGCCCTTTGTTGTTTTTCATACTTGAATTTTGTCTGGTGAATATCTCCAAAACTATACTAGCTAGGGTTATGAAATTTCATGGGTGGATAAATCTCATCAAGGGGGAGTGCAGTGCACAGGAATCAAAACTCTTGTTTGCTTAATTTTTGAGTTAGTGCCCTTTGTTGTTTTTCATACTTGAATTTTGTCCGGAGCATATCTCCAAAACTATACTAGTTAGGGTTATGAAATTTCATGGGCGGATAGATCTCATCAAGGGGGAGTGCAGTGCCCAGGAATCATAACTCTTGCTCGCTTAATTTTTCAGTTATTGCCCTTTGGTTTTTTTTTTATACTTGAATTTTGTTCGGTGCATGCCCCAGCTTTACAACTTGGGGTAAGACGGGCGTATCTTGCGACAATTTGCCGCTCTTGTTCCACAATGTTTTCTACCCTGCTGGAAACAAATTTCAATTTTTGAGTTATGTTTATTTTGTTATCTGCAAGTGCTTTTGTCTGCAAGTGCTTTCAATTTAGACCAGTCCAAAATTTTGTTGTTTGGGAAGGTTTAAACATAGAACAGTCACCTTTTACAACCAGTTATTTACATGATTTCAATAGAACAGTCACACTTGATCTCTTATTTACATGCTTCACATAGAACAATCACGCAACTGACAAACTTATCTAACTTTTACTGGCTGATTTATTCCTTATCGAAAGGGACATTAACCCGTTACCAAATAATCTCATGTTTTAATGACCCTGTGAAAGAAGGCTTATGAAAACATGGTTGAAAAAGGAGAGAAAATGCTGGTTATCAACATTTTCTCCTTTTCAGACAATATTTCTTTACCCTCCAAAAACAATTTTTGTAAGGTTGAAAGGGGCCTATTTATTGTATTTCTTTGCTGTAATTCACAATCTTTGGGCAAATACTGAGACATACATGTACTGCAAATAAATATGGTCTATATGCTATGCTCTGTAAAAAGGAGACTCAACTCATTACCAAATGACAAAATTTTATATTTGTCCTAATCGAAAGCATTTGCATACGACAAAATAAAAGTGACTGAAAATTTGAAATTTGTTTTGTGAAGGGTAGAAAACATTGTGGGAAAAGGAGAAAATGCTGGTTACCAGCATTTTCTCCTTTTCTCACAATGTTTTCTAAAGGCTTCTTTCTCAGAGTCATCAAAAGAAGGAATCGTGTGGTAATGAGTTAATCCTTTACACAAAAATCCCTTGTTCTAACGACCCTGAGGAAGAAGTCTATTGAAAACATTGAGGGAAAAGGAGAAAATGCTGGTAACCACAATGTTTTCTATCTTATCAGAGAACTTAGGCCCATTTGTATTACTCATGAATTTGTCATCTGCAGATGTTTTGAATTTGGGAACAATCCAAAATTTGTTCTGCGGGAAAGAGTTAATGCATCTGCCATAAGTATCGACCCAAGTCAACATGTGTAGTCCACACAGGCTGACCTGGGTCGAAACTTTTTACGTTTGGTCAATTTACTGCATGTCCAATGACCATTCCACCTTCATCCAGTTGTTAAACAAGATAGATTTTATGGATTTATAACTATTATATAACTTGGTTGGGATCATGCATCATAGAGATACATTAACTCATTACCAAACAACAATATTTTACTTGTCCAAATTGAAAGCATTAGCAGACGACAAAATAAGAGTGTTTGAAAATTTGAAATTTCTTTTGTTAAGGGTAGAAAACATTGTGGGAAAAGGAGAAAATGCTGGTTACCAGCATTTTCTCCTTTTCCCACAGTGTTTTCTAAAGCCTTCTTTCTCAGGGTCGTCAAAAGTAGGGATTGTGTGGTAATGGGTTAAACCCCTTTTACCAGAGCATGGCTCAGATATATTTCTCTGCAAGCATAGACAAACTGGACGGTTACATAGAATTATAGTAAAAAGGTGAAAGCAGGTGTTTAACTCTTTACCAAACGACAAAATTTTAGACCGGTCCAGATTGAAAGCATCTGCACATGACAATTTCAGTGTTGCTACCAACATTTTCTCCTTTTTCCACAATGTTTTCAATAGGCTTCTTTTCCAGGGCCATCATAAGACGGCACTGTGTGGTAAAGGGTTAAGTAACAAAATGGTTGTGATGCAAACATTAATTCTGTCCATTCTTTTCAACAGTAGATATGATTTTATCATGCTGACCATACTTCTTCTAATAAAAGCACCTTCCCCAAAAGTAGCTCCCCACATCCTCCGAAAACACCTTACATGATACTAGTAACCTAATGAACATTTGTTGATTGAAATTACAATATTTGATGAATATTTTCCCTAGTTTGATTAATATTTTCTCTTAACAATCCCTAAAATACAAAACTGAACAGACTTTTTGCTTTTCAAATTAACCCTTTAATAGACAACAAAATTTTAGCCATGTCCAAATTGAAAGCATTTGCAGACGACAATTACAATATGGCTCAAATGGTGCAATTATTCATTGATAGGGTAGAAAACATTGTGGAAAAAGAGAAAATGCTTGTTACCACCATCTTCTCCTCTTCCCACAATGTTTTCAAAAAGCTTCTTTCCAAGGGTCGACAAAGGTCGGCATTGTGTGAGTAAGGGTTAAAGGCTTCCTGTATATGTTTTACATAGCTCATGGAGCTCACGGGAGCTTTTATTAAGAGAAATATGGTATTTGAATATGATCCCAAATAACAAATGCTGTTGAATATGTGACATGAGACTGCAAAATACTTGTGCAAAATCTAAACAAACCCATAAGAGACTACCGTTAACGAGATGCATTTAGAAAGATTTTTTGTACTTTTAATCTTGCTAACCCTTTCCCAAATGACAACATTTTCTACTGGTTCAAATTGAAAGCACTTGCAGACGACAAAGTAAACGTAACTCAAAAATTGAAATTTGCTTCCAGCAGGGTAGGAAACATTGTAGGAAAAGGAGAAAATGCGGGTTACCAGCATTTTCTCCTTTTCCCACAATGTTTCCAAAAGGCTTCTATCTCAGGGACGTAAAAACCAGGGATTGTTCGGTGAAGGGTTAATGGTAGTCAAGCTGTTGCCTCACTAAATTCAGTGATAAACATTTTATGAAGTTTACTTCCAGTAAAGATGCATACAATACTGACTTCTGACAACTTTGAGGTACAAGGCCGGTAACCTGCATAATTTACTTTTCCCACAATGTCTGAGGAACAAAGTTTATGAAAACATTACAGAACTGGGGGAAACTGCTGGTACCTGGATAAGGTCTTCGGCTGCACAGTCCCTATTCTTCCATCGCCCTCCTCCCTCAAATCAAGAGACCCCCATTCATCCACCTCCGGAAGGTTACGTAGCATGGAGACCATGATATGGGATGGACCTTTGACCTCTTGCATTTAAGGTTTCGGGTCAAAATCACATTCAGAACTAGCGGGCTAAACCTTTTCAAATATCTATACCAAGGTTCATGTACAGCTTCAGCATTTACCCTATGACATAATTTTAGACTAGTCCCAATTGGAAGCATTTGCAGACGACAAAATTCATGTTACTTAAAACTGGAGACTTTTCTAGGGAAGGAAAGAAAACATGTTCTGGTTTACCAGTATTTTCACCTTTTCCAACAATGTTTTCGAAAGGCTTCACTCCAAGGGTCGAGTCAGGACTGTGTAGTAAAGAGGTAACTCTACCACACAATCCTGACTTTTAACGACCCCCAAGGAAGAGGCCTTTTGAAAACATTGTGGGAAAAGGAGAAAATGCTGGTAAACCAGCATTTTCTCCTTTTCCCACAATGTTTTTTACCCTAAAAAAGACAGAAATCATCATTTGGGCTACATTCAAATTTGTCGTCTGCAAATGCTTCCAATTGAGCCCAGTCTAAAATTTTGTCGTTTGGTTAAGAGTTAAGGTGTCCTGCAAGCAATCATCAAGACTGATGACGTAAGTTATAAAACTTGCCTCACAATAAATGTAAAAACAAATACTTTTTAAATAAAGCACTGTAAGTTTTTAATCACGCTACATTTTCATACAAACATTTACAATTAACTATCACAGTCTATCATTTAACTATCAACAGGAAAACTTGGGTAGAAAAAAGACATACAGGTAACCCAAGCTTTTTGTGGTATATAGAAACATACATAAACAATTTTACTCGTCAAATTATGAGCCTTGCACAACATATCGAGCTATTTCAGTCTGCATGAATTGCGCCAGACAGCCCTTGCTGCAACTTTTTGCTGTTAGCAAATGCATTTTAACTCTTGACCAAATTCAAACCATCTGCAGACAACAAATTAAATCTTGGTAATATGATGATTTCTGCAAGACAGGGTAGAAAATATTGTGGGAAAAGGAGAAAATACTGGTGACCAGCATTTTCTCCTTTTTCCCACAATGTTTTTCGATAGGCTTCTTTCTCAGGGTCGTCAAAAGTTGGAATTGTGTGGTGAAGAGTTGGCTGAACACTTTCGTCACGACTTTCATCAGTCTTTGGAAAGAAATTTGTCTAACCAGGGATCAAACCCACGACCTCTTGTTTTCAAATCCTGCACACTACCGACTGAGCTACTGGGACATAGCTGTGTTGTACAAGCCTGTAGAAAAAAAATCTGTAGGAAAAGGAGAATATGCAGAGAAAAAGCATATAGTTTTCTCCTTTTCTCTCAGTTTTCCAAAACGGGCTTCCTTGGTAAAAGGTAGCGGAAGGGTCGATATATAAATGAATGTGACATTACAGTGGTAAAAGGAGCAAACTGCCTCTATTCATGATTTGACCCACAGAAAGACATGAATGACGTACAATACCAAGTTTTACCTAACCTGTGGGGGGGAAGAAACCTTTTTGTAAATATTGTGGGAAAAGGAGAAAATACTGGTAATCTGCATTTTCTCATTTTCCCACAATGTTTTAACCCTTTCACAGATTAGAATCAATTGGGCCACATTTTTTATTTCTTGTCTGCAATAGATTTCAATTTGGATAACTCTAAAATTTTGTCATTCAGTCAAAAGCTGCAATTTCAACATTTGCCATTATTAACTTTCAAAAGGTGACAGATCCTTAAAATGGTGTTCATAAGAGGTAAAGAATTAAATGGACAGAAATGAAAATAAATTAACAACAATGATGACATTGTCACATCCCTGCCTATTTCCCATATCAATTGCATTTCGGCACTTATTTCTGCATTATTAGCCAATCCAACACAGAGTGTCTTTTTCACATGTAAAATATAATAAACAATATTCCGCTATGAATACAAGTTGATCTTTTTCGTAATTGGTTTTCGACACATGTGACAAGTCCGCAATGCGTCCCCACATTTTCCACACACAGTATGCCCGCACAAAAATGCCATGTCCCGCTTTCTCTCCATACAGATAGAACATAGAATATTCTCTTCCATTTCATTCAAACGTCTTTGTAAAGTTGAGTTCTGGGGATCCTTTGTCGAGGTACTAGGGGGCGGCACAGTCTGTTCTGTCACTGAATGGCCATCTGTAATAGGAAAAGTTTATCTTACTACAGTACTACATGTATTCTTTGAATTTTTACATGTCAACAGTCAATTTAGTTGCAACTGAAGAGCATTACATGCATTATCTCCCGCTAGATGGCATTCTATAAATACTCATCTATCTGATATGGGCATCCTGGGTACAAAACCGAATCGCTTTCCTACGCGACAACCGTTATTTTGAATTTAAAACTAAAATAAAGGTTTACTCAATAAAACGCTACCTCGTGCAATTGACTCAGCTATGATCAGCAGTTCAGAGAAATCTGGAGCTAAAGCGGGTCACTCATTTCTTCTCAAACGTATAGATAAAAAAAATCATCATTGCTACTTTATAGAGCGTAATATTACAGTCAGCCCGCTTTCGGGGCTAGTGATGCGTCTTATAAGACAGTCGAATCTTCGAAGAATACGACATACGCAGACAACGGTATTACGTGCAGTTGCCAATGTACAGTCTTAGTCGCTTGATTTTCAATGAAAACTGTAAACCGACAAAGGGACATAACTGTGTCTAAAACACATTGATAGTTACCTGTCCTTGTGGTATGTGTTTTCCTATTCCTATAAGAATTTGTCCAAGTTTAAAGTAAATATTTTCAGTATTGACCTGTTAACAAACAATCCCCGGTTTTTACGATCTTGAGATAAAAAAGTCTTTTGAAAACATTATGGGAAAAGGAGAAAATGCTGGTAACCAGCATTTTCTCTTTTTCCCACAATGTTTTCCAGCCGGCTGGAAACAAATTTCAATTGCCGAGTTGCATTTATTTTGTAGTTTGCAAGTGCTTTGAATTTGGACAAGTCTAAAATTTTGTTCTTTGGTAAAGCGTGAACCCATTACCACACAATCCCTACTTTTGACGCCCCTGAGAAAGAAGCCTTTTGAAAACACTATGGGAAAAGGAGAAAATGCTGGTTACCAGTGTTTTCTCCTTTTCCCACAGTGTTTTCTATCCTTCCTAGAACAAATTTCTACTTTTTAGTCACATTTATTGTGTCATCTGCAATTGCTTTCAATTTGGACAAGTCTAAAATTTTGTTCTTTGGTAAAGCATTAATGGACATCTTATAAAATAAAGTTTTTATTATACATCAACAGAGATGAAATTGATGAATGGACATCCTATAAAATAAAGTTTTTATTAATCATCAACAGAGATGAGATTGATGATGACCGGACTATGACAATGGTATACAGTCATTTCGTACCATAACCATTTCGTAACATATGTTATATTACCATTTCGTGCCAAAGAATTACCATTTCGTACCATGCATTGACCATTTCGTACCATAATATTACAATTTCGTACCATAACTTACGAATTCGTACCAAGTTGATAGTTTATTTACTTAACGATTATCAAAATGTATTTTTCGATGGACTTTTAAAAAATGTTGCTTTTATAACTGCAAAAAGTTTTTATAGTTGCATTTGTTGCAAACTTATAAACTAAATATTCGCTAATCAATTTAAGGAAGCAATCGATGTTTGACACAGTTGATAGATAATTACATTGTTTGGTTAATGTTTGTTACAAGATTGGTAATTACAATTTGAAAATAATTAATTTGGTGTTTGCCTTTAATGATATTTGTTACAAAATTGAAATAGAAATGTCGAATGCAAAATAAAAAAAAAATCATCATTGCATCATTCATCCATGCATTCACCCATAATGTTTCGTTTATATCTATTATAATTTTATCTTTTATTGCGAGGATTATTTATTAAATAAACTTTTTTATATCTAAGTTCGACTGTTATTTTCTATTATTCAAATAGATTTTCTCGGTGAAATCATAATACAAAATGACCATATATATGGTACGAAATGGTATTATCATGGTACGAAATTACCAATCCTATGGTACGAAATGGTAATATCATGGTACGAAATGACCAATCCTATGGTACGAAATGACTGGTACGAAATGGTTATGGTACGAAATGTCCATAATTCATGACAATAACCCGACGTTTTCTTCAAAAACAGGCTATTTAATAGAAGTAAATTTGATGAAGTTTGATGACATAAAAAAAGTGACTAATCTTTGCCCAAGGAATCCTGGGTTTTAATGACCCTGTAGGAGAGGGCATTTGAAAATATTGCAGGAAAAGGAGAAAAATGCTGGTAAGAGATAGAACATAAAATATTCTCCTCCATTTTATTCAAACGTCTTTGTATCATTTTATATCATTAGCATATCATTAGTATCAATTTTTATACCTCCACAAAACGAATGTTTTCGTGGGTATACTGCAATCGACCTGTCTGTCCGTGTGTCAGTCAGTGTGTCTGTCTGTCCGTCTGTGTACAAAATACTGTCAAAGTGCTGGCTGGGGTATAAGGTCACATTCAGTGACAGCTCTAGTTTATACTGTTGTCTGCAGAAACTTGATAACCAGCATTTTCTCCTTTTCCCACAATATTTTCTAAACTATCTGATACAAATCTTAGTATTACTGACATATTATTTCTTTTGTCTGCAAGTCCTTTCAAACTGGACTGGATTAAAATATCATTGTTTACGAAAAAGTTAATCAATCAACCAAAGCATATGTAACATACCCGGGCCAAGTTTAGCACTAATCGGTGTTTTGCACTCGACACATTTCTTCATTTTAATGCAGCACTCCTGGCATACCACTTTATGTTTACACGGCTCGAAAGTTATACACGCTATCTGTTCACAACAAACATCGCACAAACGTTCATCAGCAGCACCTGCTATGTCTGTCCGTCTTCTGGAAAAAATTACATGAGAGAAATGGTAGTTATTAAAGCCAAACTCCATTAACTCAAAATTTTAGACCAGTCCAAAATGAAAGCATTTGCTTAATACATGTAGTTGAAAAATTAAAATTTATTTTTGGGCGGGTAGAAAACATTGTGGGAAAACCACCAGCCTGGGAAGACGGCACTTTATGACCACATAAGATCTACAATCTATAAGTGCTACATTAAACGTGTGCAAAACAGAAAATTACATAAAAATGGAGAGTGTCGTTTCTGATCAGCTTGCGCGGACTGTGCAGGCTGATTCGAGACAATAGTTCATGCAAATGTTCGAAAATCCCTTTTTGCGTATTGAAAACCATATGTTAAAATCTCAACCTTTCTTGCTCTAGGATACATAGGGCCGCTGAACCAGACAAAAAGTATTCACATCAAAACCTGTCCTACTTACCCTGCTGTAGCAAACTGTTTGACAACCTCCTGAATCTTGTGATCAGAGGCACAGTCTAACGGTGTCTTTCCTGAATGATTTTTCTTGTTCAGGTCTGCGCCTTGCTGTGCAAGATAGCATGCAATGGCTGCTCCTACTGTATCCTCGTCCTCGCTCATACCTAGCTGGGAACGGATCTGACAACAGAAATACAATAATGGTTTCAGTGTTTATTTTTACGCAGGAAGGAGTCTTTGAACTGCGTTAACTCTTTACCAAACGACAAAATTTTGGACTAGTCCAAATTGAAAGTATTTGTAGATGACAAAATAAATGTGAACAAAAAATTGAAATTTGATTTGGAAACGGTAGAAAACAATGTGGGAAAAAGGAGAAAATGCTGGTTACCAGCATTTTCTCCTTTTCCCACAATGTTTTCAAACATTTTCTTTCAAAGGGTTATATGCCAGGATTTTGTGTTAAAGGGTTAACTCTTTACAGCACAATCCAAAGTTTTTCCAAACTTGGAAAGAAGGCCTCTGAAAACATTGCTGAAAGAGGAGAAAATGCTGATAACTAACTGATTCACATACACCATTTTCTCACTAGTTATAATATACCATTTACTTACCGATTCCAATAAACCATTTCCTTGCTAATTTTCATACACCATTTAATCACTGATTCAAATACACCATATTTTCACCCATTCAAAATTTTAAATACATTTACTCGGTGATTCAAACACACCATTGAGTCACTGATTCAAATATACCATTTATTTACTGCACAATTTACTCACAGATTCAAATACACCAATTACTTGCTAAATTTGATATACAATTTACTGACTGATTCCAATAAACTGACTGATTCCAATAAACTACTAGATAATTCTAATAAACCATTTACTCACTGGATTGAAAACACAGTTTTACTCACGAAGTAAAAACAAAAAATATTTTACTCATTTAAATACATCATTTATTCACTGATTCAAATACAACATTTACTCACTGATTCTAATAAGGGACTATCATCTCTATCTGCAGATACTGCTTGTCTCATTAATGCCAAGTGTAGACAAGTGTCTCCATCCTCATCCTGTACATTGACATCTGCTCCTCGAGTCACCAGCAACTCAATGATACCTGTGTGACCTTGACTAACTGCCAGTAACAGTGGCGTCTGCTGCCTGTTGTTTCTTATTTCAATGTCAGCATGGCCCTTAATACACAAAATGTGATTTCTTTCAACCTTCTCCCAGACAAATCAAAGTTTTGATGAATCTGATATCAGTTTTTGAAAAAAATTGGGGAAATGGAAAAAATTGCTGCTATCCAGAATGCTGGTAATCGGCATTTTCTCCTTTTCCTACCATGTTTTCTAACCTATCAAAGACAGAAATCCTCAATTTGTCATCTTAAAATGTTTTCAATTGCCTCTAGTTCAAAATTTTCTCATAGAGTAAAAGAATAAACAATGAATCCTTATAACAGTCTACACTAGTGATTATTCTAGACAAGGCAAAAGGGCAGGGAGGCAGGAAAAAGGGGCAGGGAGGAACAGTGCCTTGATGAATGACTTCTCATATCAGACAAACACAAAACAGTGTCCTTTACTCTTTTCGAAACAAGTTCTAAGTATAACTTTGGATATGAATTGCATATTAAAAAAAAAGAATTAGAAAAGATTCTTATCAATTCATAGACTCAAAGCAACACAATCTGACTTATACAGGTTTTGATTGCCATGTAATTTATGATCCCATGATGCACAGTCACACTTAGCTTTAAGGTAGTAGACTTGTAACACCTCTAGTGCAGCATGGAATAAAAGTTCTAGATAGTTGATAAATACAGATTTATACATTTATAATACTTTTGCACATTTTTAATCGACCAGAAATTCCTTTGATGTCTATAAACAATTGTTGGTACTTTTGTTATTTTTCAGAAAAGGGAGGTAATTATTAATCTGCTTTCTAATGAGAATGCAGTGGTTTTAGATTTGTAAATGATAATTATAGGGAGGAAAAAAAAGAAAAAATGGCTTGGTTAAAGTAGTACAATAGTACTCATTTTAATAGTAGCAAATTTTGTAGAATGATAATAATATTGTGGAAATAGCTGTTTTCTATTGCAGGCCCACTACCTAACATCTCATCAGATAACAAAAAATGTCCAGAGTAATTATAAAAGAAAACTTCTTCTCAGCTGTTTTAAGAAATAACAATAATTCAGATTTAAAAAAAATCAAGACTTAATTATTACATAGAAAGAATAACTAAAGTGTAGGCCTATGATGGTGTAGTGTACTACTGCATAGCCATTCTATAAATAGACTGCTAAAAATAGAACACTGCAATGCAGATTTTGCTTTCAAAAAATTGCCGATGCTTGAATAGCAAACATCCGAGTATTTTCAAGACTGTTGGCAACTCTAATTCACCATCCATACTTGCAATTTATTAAAAAAATATACGAAATGATAATCTTCAGCTGTAAGAAGAGGTAATTCTGCTTTATTTTAAAACTACTTATGTATTGAGAAATATCACTGATTGTGTGACGTCATTCAAAGAAATTAGCAGACGCTAAAGTACCTGTTGGGGAAAAATAGTCAGGGTTTCGAGGGATAAAGGGATGGTTTAGCAAGTTAGATAAGGATCATAACACCCTGCTGTCCTGTCTTAACTGACGAAGTTGATAAAGGATAATTAGTGTCACCCTTAGACTTAGATTGGCTGTATTTCATGAATATAGTCAGATCGGAAGAAATTTATGGCGAACTTTTGTGACTGTGCAAGCCTGACGAGACGTAGCCGAGACACTGAAGGCGAGTTTTTTGCCGATGTAGGCTAGTTTCTCCTTCTCTGAAACCAGAACAATACACAGACAAGTTTTGTATGCATATGATAAGGGCAACAGGGCGGGTGTTCGAGGGCAAAAGGGCGGAGTGAAAAAGGGGCAGGGCGGCGCGCCCTGCTATTCCGCTCTAGAATAAACACTAGTCTACACCTTGAAAACACTTTGTAAAAAAGTATGCTCAACTAGTCTACTTGTCCACAATGTTTCCTGGACACTAAAAAAGTCCTAAAATTTTCTGCAAGATTGATTTTGCTGCCTGCCAATACTTTTAATTTGGGCAAGTATAACAAGAGCATTGCATGAAGGTGCACACACACTGTTGTAGTTGCATAACTGTGTCAAAAATGTTTAGATGGTTACCTGCCCTTATTGTATGGATTCCACCTTTTTCATAGTGAACAACTTACTGAGCTTTGAAGAAAACTTTTTCAGTAATAAGGAAGATACCATAAAATATCAAAATATTTGTGTGATGACACAGGTGGTGCCTGGACTATGATAACAGCTAGAAGTTTTCTTTGAAAACAGCTAATCTAAAAATGATTTGTTTAAGACTTAAGACGTTAACATTTTCCACATTCCTAGGCTTGGATGACCGTGAGAAGGATGCCTTTTCATACATTTTGAAGAAAGAGGAAAATGCTGTTGACCACAATGTTTTTATACTTTCTTCTACAAAAACTTGATCAGTTTAGCTGTATGAAATTTTTCATTTGCAAATGCCTTTAATTTGGACAAGTGTAAACTTTCACTGTCTGGTAACAAACTACAAACAACCAGCACTCCATAAAATTACGACAAAGATTACTTAAGTGTCTTACAGTCACAAGCAGTGTATTGGTCACATCTCTGTGTCCATTCAATGACGCCAAATGTAAGGGAGAGAACCCATCATCTTTCTTTGTATCAACTATCTGTCTACATTTCTGTAGGATTACTTCTGTTGCCCTGTAAACATGAAGAAAGGAGTATTCAATATCAACTGCCTGCTATTCCAAAATAAGCAAGCTGTGTAACTGATCTTCTCAATCTGTATCCACAGACCATTCATAATCCTTTACTACTAGACAAATTAGTAGACGAGTCCAATATGAAAGCATTTGCAGATGACAAAAATGAAACAAATTTATGAGGATTGCCTTTAATCCATTACCACACAATCCCTACTTTTGACAACCCTGAGAAAAAAGCCTTTAGAAAACATTGTGGAAAAAGGAGAAAATGCTGGTAACCAGCATTTTCTCCTTTTCCTACAATGTTTTCTACCCTTCACAAAACAAATTTCAATTTTCAGTCACTTTTATTTTGTTGTCTGCAAATGCTTTCGATTTGGACAAACCTAAAATTTTGTCGTTTGGTAATGAGTTAAGAGAGTAATTTTTTTTCAAAGGCTATCATCCCTCGATTATTCAAACACAAAAAGTTTTGGTAAAGGGTTAGCCCAACCTCATTCTCAAGAATTTACTAATTTCAAAATTAACCCTTGACCAAACACATCCAGGTTTCAACAACCCTTAGAGAGAAGCCCATTCAAAAAAACATTGTGGGAAAAGAGAAAATGCTGGTAACCAGCATTTTCTCCTTTTCCAACAATGTTTTCTACTCTATCAAGGACCTGCAATTTGAGCCATCTTTAATTTATTGTCTGCAAATCCTGCTTATCCTTTCCATCTTAAATAGTCTAAAATTATTTCCTTTGGTAAAGTGTCATCCTCGGATACCCCGGCATCTCCCTATTTGCTACGCTACATCGACCCCTGGGACAATTAATTGAATTTCCCTCGCTTTACCGCTGGCAGAATGCTGGCTTTTCATTGGTTCCATCATCATTTTGTGATGGGCGAGTCGATGTACGCTATGACGTTTCGTATCGATTTTCGGCAGCTGATTCAAAGTTTTATTAGTCAGTTGTCCCAGGGTCGATGTAGCGTAGCAAATAGAGAGACCCCGGGGTATCCGAGGATGGTAAAGTGTTAACACAACTTTCAATTGCCTTAACAAAATGGTTTAGCCATTGAGAAGTTGTCTTTCTTTAATATAGATTTAGTCTTTAAAAAATTTTGAGTTTTTAAACCATTTCACGGTTGGATTTTTTTTTTTTTTGTTGACTGTTAAAAAAATCCAAGGAGAGCAACTGTCTCAAAGTCTTAAGAAAGGCAATACCCAAACTGTCAAACAATACAGTGTTATTCTGAAAAAAAAAAATCATAATATACTAACCAGTTATTTCCCTTTAATGCAGCGTGATGCAGAACATTAAATCCTCGCTTGTTCCTCAACGTGAAGTAGGTCAGATATTTACCCGTATTGTTAACTAACAGATCTAGTATTTCGAAATTTTCCTTCCCAATGGCATCATGCAAAGCTGTATCTCCATATGAATCCTACAAGGAAAACACAAATTGTAGTCCAATCAATTAAATATATCCGCGTAAGTGGTTATATATGCGTGTCAAAAAAAATTGCAATTTACCGATCAAGGATAATTTACACATGGAAAGGTTTCCGAATTTAACTCTTTACCAAACAACAAAATTTTGGACCAGTCCAAATTGGAAGCATTTGCAGACAACAAAATAACTGTGAATCAAAAATTGAAATTTGATTTGGAAAGCATAGAAAACATAGTGGAAAAAGGAGAAAATGCTGGTTACCAGGGTTTTCTCCTTTTCCCAAAACGTTTTCGTAAGCTTTCTTTCTCAAGGTCACCAGAAGTTGGACTGTGTGGTAAAGAGTTAAGACATTTGTTATTTGTTGATATACTTGTGGTAAAATATGTGAACACAAATGTTTGCAAACATTTCAAATTTGCGAAAACACAAAAAAATATCTACGCCTAAAAAATTTCAACTTATATACAGTAACCTTTTACCACACAATCCAGAGTTTTAATAAACAAGAACAAGAAGGCTTATGAAACCATTGTGGAAAAAGGAGTTTGTTTGATTATATGTGACCCATCAAGCAAAAAGGGACCATCTGGGAATTCTGTACATCAATTAGTTGAAAACAAATCAACGATAGTGAAGGTCAGTTCAAGTTGATGATTCAAAAATGATTGTATAATAAGATACAATGACCACCTTTCATACAGAAAATGAGTGTAAAGTGTCAACCCTGGTCAGCCTGCGCAATTTGTGCAATCTGACCAGGGCTGCCACTTTTTGCAGTTCCCAGAAGGTCCCTTTTTGCATGATTGGTCACATCATTATATAACAATGTTTACAAATGTTGTAATCATAATGTTCAAACTATTTTCATCAGTCCCCTTACCTGAATGGTGACATCAGCATTATGTCGTAACAGAACTCTAACACACTCCAGATGTTGTTTGTTTACTGCTACATGTAGGGCACTACATTTCCCATGATTCAATGCATTGATATTGGCTCCTTTTTGTAACAGGATTTCCATCACTTCTGCCTGATTCCTGTAAACAATTTGGTTGGTTGTATTAGGGTTTAACGCCACTTTAACAGCTAAAGTCATATCATGGCGGTCGGTGACCCACATGTGTTTCCGGGCTTTCTCAAACCAGTACTAACACAATTTTCTTTCCAAAGCCACCAACTACTTTTCGCATGCTTCAGCAGAGATGAGAGGCGAAAATACGCCGGAAAGAAAGTTCGCCCCAACCGGGTATCAAACCACCAGGTCATGAGTCTGACATGCTCACCGCTGAGCCACCCGGGTGGGCTCCTGTAAACAATCATTATCTTTTTATCTCCAAAGGAAGAAATTTAAGACAAGTCCAAATTGATGGAATTTTCAGATGGTTAATTAGATATGCTACTAATCATGGAGATTATTTCATATTGGAGAACACAGAACACCTTAATTATCCCTTTACCACACAATGACGACTTTTGACAACCCCGATGTAGAAGCCTTTTAAATATATTGTGAGAAAAGGAGAAAATGCTGGTTACCAGTATTTTCTCCTTTTCCCACAATGTTTTCTTCCCTTCCTAAAACAAATTTCAATTCTTTAGTCACATTCATTTTGTTGTCTGCAAACGCTTTCAATTTGGACCAATCTAAAATTTTGTTGTTCCGTAACGGGTTAATGTTGATTATTTGTATTGTATATATTTTTAAAGTTGTCTACTAAAAACCTGTTATTTAATGTAATAACGTGAAAACCAGCTTACTTTACAGCTCACAACTCACCCAAAGGCTGAATAATGAAGGGCAGAGTCTCCATCTTCATCTTGTAGTTCCAAGTTTGATCCAGCGGAGAGCAATAAATGTACAATCTCTTTGTGACCTTGGTGACTAGCAACTTGTAAAGCTGTTTTTCCAGAACTTTTCTGATCCACCTAGAATAGAAAAAAATATCCCAAACTTTAAGTGAAAACTATTGCTTCATTACCACATCATTCTACAGAATTTGAAATGGGTTTTATATCAGTGTTTTCAGCAAAATTTCTGTCAAAACTAGAGCTGTCACTGAATGTGACTTAATACCCTTGCCAGCGCTTTGACAGAAACAGGCATTTACTAGTATTTTGTACATAGAATGACACACGGACAGACAGGCTGATTCCAGTATACCTCCGAAAAACGTTTGTTTTGCGGGGGTATAGCAAACCAATGGAACACTCATTAACATCTTTCCTGCCTTGTTATGGAACTAGGCTTGGGCTTTATAGAGCCTTTCTCAAGAACACACTTCTGCTAACAATAGTTATACCTGTGGGAATCAGGCTTTAACTTTGAAATTGAATGAGAAAGCAGATAAGGCTGCATTGGCTCCTATTCCAGCTGTATACAACAAATTTAAAGTTCTAATTATTGTTCTAAATTTGCAAATTTGTATCAGTATATCAAATGGTTGGTCTTTTAACTCATTACAAAATGACAAAATTTTAGGCTTCTCCAAATTGAAAGCATTTGCAGACAATAAAATAAAAGTGACTGAAAATTTGAAATTTGTTTTGTGAAGGGTAGAAAACACTGTGAGAAAAGGAGAAAATGCTGATTACCAGCATTTTCTCCTTTTCCCACAATGTTTTCTAAAGGTTTCTTTCTCAGGGTAGTCAAAAGTAGGGATTGTGTGGTAATGGGTTAAAGAAAGAGAATGAATTCGGAAAATTCAATCAAAATTGGCCATGAGAATCTTATCCCTCGGTGTGTGTGTGTGGAGGTGGAATTTAGTACAGAATACAGTAAGAATGCACAAATTGTGTGGTTTGATCTTTGATCTACGCTGTTCACATTTTTTCAGCTATATTTTATATTGTCAGCCCGCAAATGCTTTCAACTTGGTCCTGTGTCCAAAAGTTTGTCACATGGTAAAGAAATAGTTCTTACTTTGTCGGGGAACTTGAGAACGATGTCCTTGACTACATCTGTGTGACCTTGGGCCGCCTCCCTGACCAGTCTATCTGGCCCCGTCTCTGTCTGATGTAACTCTACTAACTGATCTAGAAGGGTTGTTAGAGAGGCTGAAATGTCCAGTAGAAAATGGAATGTGTATCATTAACCCTTTACCACATAATCCTGACTTTTACACGACCCTGAGAAAGAAGCCTTTTGAAAACCTTATGGGAAAAGGAGAAAATGCTGGTAACCAGCATTTTCTCCTTTTCCCACAATGTTTCCTAACCTCCCCACACCAAAATTCACATTTATTTTGTTGTCTGCAAATGCTTTATATTTGAACCTGCCTATAATTTTGTTGTTTGGTAAAGAGTTAACCTTCACCCCATTAGGCATTTCTGTGGTATCTCTAATTGACCCTATATAACAGCAAGGATGAAGCTGTTTCTTATGTGTATATGACACCTTCTGATAGCATAGAAAACATTGTGGCAAGAGGTGAAATTGCTCGTCCCGAGCAATTTCACCTTTTGCCACAATGTTTTCCAAAGGCTCCTACAAGTAATGCGTATAAATGAGTATCTGTAGAGTAAAGGGTTAAAGGCCAGCTCATGTCAGATCTATATGTCTGCAATAAGATGAATACTTTCAAAGTTGATGATAGGCATTGACCCAGGATTCATTTCTCTGTCACTGATGCATGAACAATTGGAAGAGAATACAGCCATACGACTGTTCACAAGGCAAAAACAACAGACTGTAAACCCTTAACCCATTACCACACAATCCCTACGTTTGAAGACCCTGAGAAAGAAGCCTTTAGAAAACATTGTGGGAAAAGGAGAAAATGCTGATAACCAGCATTTTCTCCTTTTCCCACAATGTTTTCTACCCTTCACAAAACAAATTTCAAGTTTGCATTCACTTTTATTTTGTCCTCTGCAAATGCTTTCGATTTCGACAAGCCTAAAATTTTGTCGTTTCCTAATGAGGTAAAGCGCCTTTCACGGCAACAGCTGAATACACCGTCGGTGTAGATCAAGAAATTATGTCATCTGTAGAGATCTTTTGAATTTTTACAGGTATAATACTAGTTATATGAGACCGGGTTAAATATCATCGAATCAAGAAATCCAGCCTTACTCTGAAGCTCCTCTCGTTCATTGTGACCCATTGTATTGTTCAGGTCTGTGATCACATTTGGTGGTACTTGTGTGAGACAGCAAGGGTTGAAGGTCCATGTTTGATTTCCAACGGCGACTCGCAAATCTCCATCTGCATATACCTTTAACACTCGTCCAGTCTTCCCAAGCGTCTGAAAACAAAGAACCAAATTACAAAAGTGTAAATATTTATTGTTAAATAGGAAAATTATTTTTGACATGTTTGAAGGGTGTAGCTTTCCAAGCTACATAACTAAGACAATTAAACGTCACTGCCAAATGCAACAATTGAAAACATTGTGGGAAAAGGAGAAATTACTTACTACAAAATTATCACACATATTAAACCCCAATCCATGCTGATGATATTCCTGCATTACGTATTTGGTACATTAACAAACCAAGAAATTCCAGACTCGTATACACTGAAGCAATTGCAGATAAGTAAGGCCAAAACTATTGAAAAGAACAGAAAATATTATGGGATAAGGAGAAAATGTCAGTTATCATTTCCCATAATGTTTTCAAAAAGCCTTCCATATAACAGGCGTTAAAACTTTGATTGCACAGTTGATGGTTAGATTTTTTCTGCATCTGTTGCATATTTGTTTTATGACTATATTACTTATAAACTATGATAGATAAATGTATTTCAACTATGCTCTAGCAAAAGAGGAACTTAATGCATCTCTATGACATATGAAACCAGGGAAGCCACCAAATACTTATGGATCCATAACACAGAACTTATTCTCCACTAAACCCTATGTTGTGGGTATTCATTAGAATAATCTCAATGAGACGAGTCTAATGAGTACCTACAACATAGGTTTTAGTAGATAAATAATGGCTTTAGAATACCATCACTCCCTCTTACCTGGAGCTCTGATAATGAATAGCAACTTTTTTTTTTTGACAAGTGACTTAATCAAAAGGTACACCGATCCTCTGACATTCAGATAATTGACAAATAGCAAAATATTTTTGGCCCTTGTCAACCTGCACAGACTGCGCGGGCTGACCTGCACCCATACTTTTCGCAGATGCATTAAGCCCCTTTTTCACAGAGCATGACTCATTTGTACTTACAACTTTCATGGATTCGTTCCATTCACCATGTCCCCTCTGTAATTCTTTAACTGTATGGATGTTATCACATATTTTCACAATGTCTCCCACAGCCAATGAGTGCACCTGTTTGATAAAACATTGGTTGACAAACAGACTGATTTGTGTTTTATGTTTGTTTCAACATTATTTCAGGTATATCTAGGCAATGGCTTGCTTATTCCCACATGTCTTGGGTTTCACCAGTCCCAGGCTGGAGCTCTAAAATGTCCTGCTAAAGGACACTACCAAGAAAAGCCTAGTACCCACAATGAGGCTTAAACCCTGAGCCTCCAGGTTGCGAGTCCAGCTCTACTGATAAGCCACATAAGACCCTAGCTTGATAATTAAAGGTCATCAGTATGTAGTATATCACTATAACATTTCATAATCAATGCAACCTGGGTCTGTATTCACCAACCATTCTTAATATTCTTTGTCTTAATCTACAAGATTTTCTACATTTGAAAGTAACACACCTGATGATTGGCTAAGCCTTTCTACATTTGAAAGTAACACACCTTCTGATTGGGTAAGCCTTTTTCTATATTAGAAAGTAACAGACTCTCTGATTGGCTAAACCAAATGGAGACTGTCCTGAAAAATGGTAGGTAAATACAAATCCTGGTCTTATCAATAAGGTCTGCAAAAAGCACCTCAATAACCAATGCAATGCTTGGTAGATTCTTTTTTCATAAAATTTCAAATTCTTAACTCTTTACCGTAATTACCATGAAATTTTCACACATCCAAAACCAATGCAGTTGCTGGCAACAAAATATATGTGGTGCTATTAATGTGGTGCAACTCTGAAGGGGTAGAAAACATTGTGGGAAAAGGAGAAAATGCTGTTATCACCATTTTCTTCTTTTTTCACAATAGTTTCAAAAGACTTCATCTTGAACTCTTTACCTCACAATGACGAATCTTAATAACATTGAGATAGAAGCCTTTAGAAAGCATTGTGGGAAAAGGAGAAAATGCTGGTAACCAGCATTTTCTCCTTTTCCCACAAAGTTTTCTACTCTATCAAAGAAAATTTTGTCATTTGAGCCACTATGAATACAGTTCGGTACCTTTTTGAGGGCCCCGGGATGGAAGGTCCACCTGTTTGAACAACCCTCATACTGTACCCTCACATCTCCTCTCTCTGTTATACGATGCACTGTGCCAATTGTACCAACATACTGAAAATAAAACACAAGACAGCAATCATGGCCCTACATTTCTCACCTCAGTAAATGATAATTAAGTTTGAAACTATTGATATTGTTTTTAGAAATCCTGGGCAAAATTCGAAAGTGCAAGGTCTTCTTGTTCCGTATTAGCAAATAACTTAACATCTACAGTGCACATTGAAATTTATTTTGGCAGTCCTATTTCTGTAAAGTAACTTTGTCTAAAAGAGCTTCAAATGAGCATGAAAGTTAAACTGTCCCTTTCCCTTCCCACCTTTTGAAGTTTCTCTGAAATTTTGAAACTCTGAAAAATTCAAGTTTTGTTACTCACATCTGCCATTCTAGGGTTCCACCCCCCATGCCCTTCCTGCATGGCCTTGAGAATTTCCACTTCCAAATCCACTTTGACTTTGTCCCCGACCTTGAACTGATGTGTGATTCCAGGCAGTGTGTTTACCTCTGGAAACTCCCCTATTTAAACATTATTTTTAATTTAAATGATTAACTCTTAACTCATTACCAAACACAAAATTTTAGGTATGTCAATATCGAAAGCATCTGCAGGCGATAAAATAAAAGTGAATGAAAATTTAAAATTTGTTTTGTGAAGAGTAGAAAAGATTGTGGGAAAAGGAGAAAATGCTGGTTACCAGCATTTTCTCCTTTTCCCACAATGTTTTCTAAAGGCTTCTTTCTCAGGGGCGTCAAAAGTAGGGATTGTGTGGTAATGGGTTAACCAAACAACAAAATTTAAGCCTGGTCCAAACTGAAAACACTTGAAGATGAGAAAATAAACTCAACTCAAAAATTGAACTTTGTTTCCAGCAGAGTAGAAAATATTGTGGGAAAAGGAGAAAATGCTGGTTACCAGCATTTTCTTCTTTTCTCACAATGTTTTCAAAAGGTTTCTATCTTAGGGTTGTGAAAACCTGGGATGGTTTGGTAAAGGGATAACTGATTGGTGCCAGGTCATTTTCAATATGAATTCAAAAATATGAAGACAGTCACTAAACCTATTATGCTCTCTTGGACTTTATGATATTAGTTCCTCACACAATATTCTTCCCAAACCACTGGCTTCTTTCCCACACAGCCATTGTCAAAAAAATGATCAGTGGTGACAGAGAAATGAATTCTGTAGCATTGTCTATCATCTATCCACCAAAAGAAATTGGACGTGCTGGGGAATTATTCCTTAAGCACACAATATCGACTTTTAACGACCCTGCGAAAGAAGCCTTTTGAAAACATTGTGAGAAAAGGAGAAAATGCTGGTAACCAGCATTTTCTCCTTTTCCCACAATGTTTTCTACCCCTCCCAAGACAACTTTCAATTCTTAAGTCACTTTTGTTTCGTTGTCCGCAAATGCTTTCAATTTGGACCAGTCTAAAATTTTGTCGTTTGGTAAAGGGTTAAACTAGCAACCCTCTGATCTTCATAGGATTGACCTGGTGGTTGTGAGTTCAATACCCAGTTGAGGCAAACTTTCTTTACGGCATATTTTTGCCTCTCACCTCGGCTGAAGCATGTGAGAAAACTAGAGCTATCACTCAACGTGATCATACCCCCCACAAGCTCCTTGCCACCAAACAGGTCTTTATCACAGAATGCAGAATGGTTGAGTACAAAAGTAAGAGTTGAATATGAGCGGCAAATTGTCGCAAGATACGCCCGTCCTACCCCAAGTTGTTAAGCTGGGGCATACACCGGACCAAATACAAGTATGAAAAACGACAAAGGGCAATAACTCAAAAATTAAGCGAGCAGGAGTTATGATTCCTGTGCACTGCACTCCCCCTTGGTGAGATCTATCTATCCATGAAATTTCATAACCCTAGCTAGTATAGTTTTGGAGATACACTCCGGACAAAATTCAAGTATGAAAAACAACAAAGGTCAATAACTCAAAAATTAAGGGAGCAAGAGTTATGATTCCTATGCACTACACTCCCCCTTGATGAGATCTATCCACCCATGAAATTTCACAACCCTAGCTAGTATAGTTTTGGAGATATTCACCGGACCAAATTCAAGTATTAAAAACGACAAAGGACAATAACTCAAAAATTAAGCAAGCAGGAGTTATGATTCCTGTGCACTGCACTCCCCCTTGGTGAGATCTATCCAGCCATGAAATTGCATAACCCTAGCTAGTATAGTTTTAGAGATACGCTCCGGACCAAATTCAAGTATTAAAAACGACAAAGGGCAGTAACTCAAAAATTAAGCAAGCAAGTGTTATAATTCCTGTGCACTGCACTCCCCCATGGTGAGATCTATCTACCCATGAAATTTCATAACCCTAGCTAGTATAGTTTTGGAGATACGCTCCGGACAAAATTCAAGTATAAAAAAACAACAAAGGGCAATAACTCAAAAATGAAGCTAGCAAGAGTTATGATTCCTCTGCACTGCACTCCCCCTCGATGAGATCTATCCACCCATGAAATTTCATAACCCTAGCTAGTATAGTTTTGGAGATATGCTCCGGACAAAATTCAAGTATGAAAAAGAAATTTGTCCAGAATCATCAAAGGGCCATAATTCCATGAAACCTAAATAAACCATAACCAAAATAGGATATGCACATCTCTGCTTTATACTGAGTCTATTTGTGTAGTTTGAACCAAATTTGTCTTATAGTTGATGAGAAAAAGAGCGGACAAGAAATTTCATGAAAGGGCCATAACTCAGTGAAAAATCAATGAACCATAACCAAAATTTTACATGCACATCTCTGCTTGATACTGAGTTTACCTGTGAAGTTTGAATAAAATTCGTCCAGTAGTTTATGAGAAATAGAGCGGACAAAAAGCTACCGATGGACGGACCGACCGACAAGCTGACTCCTATATACCCCCCAAACAGAGTTTTGGGGGGTATAATTAGTAGATGGCTTTGGAAAGAAAGTTGTGTTAGTACTGGTATAAGAAAGCCTGGAAACAGATGTGCGTCACCGACCACCATATGACCTTAGCTATTAGTGTTAAAACCCCAATACAACCAACCAACCAACCAAATGAAAGGGATGGGGTTGTTGCAAAAAGGTTTGCGAGTTCAAACCCTATTGATGTACCTACCTAATACTGGTAAATGGTCTCTGTAATAATTCCCTCCTGGAGCTGCTTTCACATACTTCAAATCCACTTTTCCTTTATGACCCACTCTGTATACATTTGTAGACCCCGACGACCATGTTACTGCGGCAACACTTCGGCCTGACTCTGAATCCCAGCCCCTTACATCTGTGACAGTGCCTATCTTCCCTTCACCACCTTTATCAAAGCAAATACAAAATTCAATTGATACTTTACCAAACAAAAAAAATTAACCCATTACCACACAATCCCTACTTTTGACGACTCTGAGAAAGAAGCCTTCAGAAAACATTGTGGGAAAAGGAGAAAATGCTGGAATCAGCATTTTCTTCTTTTCCCACAATGTTTTCTACCCTACACAAACAAATTTCAAACTTTCGGTCACTTTTTTTTTTGTGATCTGAAAATGCTTTTCGATTTGGACAAGCCAAAAATTTTGCTGTTTGCTAATGAGTTAAGACTAGTCCAAATTGAAAGCATTTGAAGTTGACAATTTAATTGTGATTCAAATTTTGAAGACTGTGTTTTGAAGGGTAGAAAACATTGATGGTAAGGGAAAAATGCTGGTTACCAGCAATTTCTCCTTTTCCTACAGTGTTGTCAAAAGGCTTCTTTTCAGTTTCATTTAAAGTGGGGACTGTGTGCTAAGGGTTAACTAATAATTGGGGCAAACATGGATAAACTATGTAAATGTGTACCTTTGAAGTGTTGAACCCAGATTTAGATGCTAAAGTTTATGTGCACAATGTAAATTTAGGTATGAATACACAAAATAAGCTAGCCTGATCTTGAATCTTTGCTATTTTCTTCTTTGTCAGATAGGTGTATTATGAAACAAGAGCTTCGCAAAGCAGAGCATTTACACCAAAAAGGTCTGTATCCTTCCCCATACAAACATTTTTTTGAGTCATTTTAAATTTGTCTTCTGCTGATGCTTTCTATCGGGACAAATAAAACTTATGTTGTTTGGTAAAAGATTTAATTAACACAAATACTTCAGATTTAATTAACCCTTTCCCAAACAAGCCCTGGTTTTTACGTGTCTGCAGTAAGAGTCTTTTGAAAGCACTGTGGGAAAAGGAGAAATTGCTCATAACGAGCAATTTCTCCTTTTCCCACAGTGTTTTCTACCCTTTTTGAGAACTTTCTGGCATTTTCTCCAAATCCAAAATTTTTGTCTGCAAACTCTTTTGGTTTGGAAGAGTCCAAAATTTGTCGTTTGGGAAAGGGCTAACACAAATACTGAAGAGCTGAAGCTGAACTCATAGCACACAGATACACTGATAGATTGACAGTAGTATACTGATACAGCCATATAAAAATTAATTTTGCCAGGTTGTAATGATTCCTTTCAGCTAGATTAACCAATAGTTTTGATGACCATTTTCTGATGAATAAAAGTAGCATCCGTTTACCGGTATTTTCGTAAATAAATTGAAGAGGTAAACTTACCGTCCTGATTGCCCCAGTCCCAGTCGGGGCCTCGAACTACCCGGGCTCCTGTAAAATTCCCCAAGGTCTGTAGCTTGTCACTGTCTCTTCTTTTCTGCACTTTTACTCTGTTAATTCACCAATATTACAAATTTCAGGTTGAAAACAGAATTAACCCCTGCACATTGAAAAAAAAAAAACTTGAAGTCAAGTCACTAAAACTCAAAACCAATTGGGAAGACTACTGTACAGAACAATAGCTCAATAAATGAATAGCATTTTATGCCATTTTCAACATTATTTCAATCATATCAAGGTGATAACTCTGTTACAGGAGACCACTCATGCATGGCATCGTCCTGATTTAAATACAATACCTAAAAACTTCGTTAGGGAGCACTCTTTAGCTCAGTGGTTATAATATTAGTCTTTTAACTCTTCACCAAACGACAAAATTTTGGACCTACCCAAATTGAAAACATAATATACAGACAACTAAATAAATTTGAATCAAAAAATTGAAATTTGATTTGAAAAGGGTAGAAAACATTGTTGGAAAAGGAGAAAATGCTGGTTACCAGCATTTTCTCCTTTTCCCACAATTTTTCAAAAGGGTTCTTTCTCAAGGTTGTTAAAAGTCGGGATTGTATGGTAAAGAGTTAAACCTTGAAAAACAAGGATATTTGTCTACATGGGTTCCAATCCTGCCAGATGCGGTGTATATTTCAGCTATGCAATTGTTGCAAACTTCCATATTCATAATACGGACTTTGTGCGTAAGATGGGGGCTTGTCTGGGATAGGCCACTGAGCCATTAATCCCATTTGTTGACCAAAAACGGACTTTTTGCAAATAAGGTTTTGAGTCATCAATAAATGATTACTTTAACCCTTTACCAAATGACAAAATTTTAGACTGGTTCAAATTGAAAGCACTTGCAGAAGACAAAATAAATGTATTTCATAAATTGAAATTTGTTTCCAACAGGGTAGAAAAACATTGTGGGCAAAGGAGAAAATGCTGGTTACCAGCATTTTCTCCTTTTCCCACAATGTTTTCAAAAGGCTTCATTCCCGGGATCGTAAAAAATCAGGGATTGTTTGGTAAAGGGTTAAGAGGGGGTGTGTTACCGAAGACCACTCCCTCATGCATGGCTTCGAGCCGATTTAAATACAATACGTAACAACAGTGGGAGGTCTTACCCTTTTGAAGAAGCCGTATCAAATCTTAGAAAGGAATGCCCGAGGTCATGTTTGTCGGCCATGTAACACGGAGTACAAAGGTCAAAGTCGTGGCATTTGGTACACTTCCATCTCATCCCTTGTATACCCTGAGTCTTGCATCCGTCACAAATGATATTCTGGTGTTTAATACCTATAATACATGAAAGCAAGACTAGTATACATTTATTAGTCACATCTTTGTTGTTAAGCATGATTAACTCTTTACCACACAATCCTGAGTTTTAAGTACCCTAAATAGAGAATGCTTTTGAAAATGTTGTGGGAAAAGGACATAATTAATGCTGGTAACCAGCATTTTCTCCTTTTCCAACATTGTTTTCTACCTTATTAAAGAGAGCAATCACATTTGCAATAATTTTGTTGTCTGCACATGCTTTCAATTTGGCCGAGTCAAAAATTTTGTCGTTTGGTAAAGAGTTTACTCTTTACCAAACAATCCCTGGTTTTTACGACCCTGAGATCGAAGCCTTTTGAAAACATTGTGGGAAAAGGAGAAAATGCTAGTAACCAGCATTTTCTCCTCTTCCCACAATGTTTACTACCCTGCTGGAAACAAATTTCAATTTTTGAGATACGTTTATTTTGAGTTATGTTTATTTTGTCATCTCTAAGTGCTTTCAATTTGGACCAGTCTAAGATTTTGTCGTTTGGTAAAGAGTTAAATAGCTGCCAAGAGTATTTAAATTTTAAATCTCAATAATTTTGGTGTATGGAAACTTTTAAGAAGATAAAAATCTGTTATTGTACAGTTGGTCCAAGTGTAAGTCACTAGCAGAAAAATGAATTTAATAACTAGGTCAAAAGTTGCCAGGTAATGTTTTATCTTTTATTAACTTTTTAAACTCTTTATCAAACAATCCCTAGTTTTTCACGACCCTGAGATAGAAGTCTTTTGAAAACATTGTGGGAAAAGGAGAAAATGCTGGTAACCAGCATTTTCTACTTTTCCCACAATGTTTTCTACCCTGCTGGAAACAAATTTCAATTTTTTAGTTACCTTAATTTTGTCGTCTGCAAGTGCTTTCAATTTGGACCAGTCTAAAGCTTTGTCGCTTGAAAAAGCATTAAAATTGAATTTAAACCAAAGACCTACCAATAGCTGCATTGTCATATATTCTAAGGTCATAGGCGCCTTGGTAACCAACTCTGTAATTCGTCCTTGACCCTGAGTCCCATTGAACCACCACAGTTTTATCAGGGGAAGTTGTACTGCCTGGTTTCCCTATTTCTACGACAGTTCCCACATGGCCTTCCCCATCATCCTGGTTCCCCCATTTCCAGTCAGGTCCCCGCACAACTCTTAGGCCAACCTCCATACCTATTTGGGAGCTCTTGTTTCTTTACATTGTAGCTGTAAATACAAACAATGAAAAAAAAAATATTGTGATTTGCACTCTATGTGAGACAAACAAGTTTTACACTAAGAAATATCTAATGCAATAGCAGACTAAAAAGTTTAACCCTTTACCAAATAATCCCGACTTTCAATGACCCTGAGAGAGAAAGACAGACTTTGAAAACAATGAGTGAAAAGGAGAAAATGCTGGTAACCAGCAATTTCTCCTTTTCCCACAATGTTTTCTACCCTTTCCAAATTAAATTTCAACTTTTGATTCACATTTATTTTGTCGTCTGCATATGCTTTCAATTTGGACTGGTCCAACATTTTGTCTTCTGGTAAAGAGTTAATTAACCCTAATTAATCCTCACTATTAATAATCCTGGGGAAGATGGCCGACTTATAGTTTTAATGACGTTGAGAAAGAAAGCTTTTGAATAAACTGTACATACGGAAACAACAAAACGTTGGTAACCTGCATTTATTCCTTTTCCCACAATGTTTCCTTACCATTCAAGGAGGAATTCAAACATGTGAACCACATTTACTTTTGTAGTCTGCAAATTCTTTGGATTTGGACAAGTTGATAATTTTGTCCGTTGGTAACGGGCTAAACACACAACATGGAAAGTGCAAAGAAATTGAACATCCTTCGTGTATACAACAAAGAATAAAACGTAAAATCAACTTTAAGATCCCCGTCTTTTGGCCAGCTTTGATTTGGATTTCAAATTCAAATGCTTGGGATTTAGACACATCTACAATTTTGTACGTTGGAAAAGGGCTAAATCAAGTCTACAATTTCGTACATTGGAAAAGGGCTGAATACCAAAGACAGCAAATACAGAGAAATTGAACATCCTACATGTATACAGCAGAGAATAAAACATCAATTGAACTGCAAGACCTCTGTCTCAAAAATAAGCTTCATACAATATAGACGAGACTATAAATCAATTCCTTCTGGCTACGGTCTTTGACAAGAGGGGAGTCTTGGTAATATTTGTTTAACCCATTACCACACAATCCCTACTTTTGACTCCCCTGAGAGAGAAGCCTTTAGAAAACATTGTGGGAAAAGGAGAAAATGCTGGTAACCAGCATTTTCTCCTTTTCCCACAATGTTTTCCACCCTTCACAAAACAAATTTTAAATTTTCAGTCACTTTTATTTTGTCATCTGCAAATGCTTTCAATTTGGACCAGTCTAAAATATTGTCGTTTGGTAATGGGTTAACTCTTTACCACACAACCCCGACTTTTAACAATATTCAGTGAGAACATTAATTTTTAGAAAGCATTGTGGAAAAAGGAGAAAAAACTGGTTACCAGCATTTTTTTCCTTTTCCCACTATACTTTCTACCTTTCAAAAGCAAAGCAGAAAATGCTAGTAGCCTTCATTTTCTCCTTTTCCTGCACAATTTTCTGAAGCCTTTAACCTACAGGTTCTTGAACCATCAATTTGTTTTGTAAAGGGTTTGATACTTTCACACTCATTGTATTGGGTTTCTTAATCCAATTATCTCTTATAAATATTCAGCCTCCTTCAAATTCAAAGCAAGAGCAGGAAGTCATATTAACTCTTTACCCCACAACAAATAAAATTCTAGACTGGTCCAAATTGAAAGCATTTACAGATGACAAAATGAATGTGACTAAAGAATTGAACTTTGTTTTAGGAAGGGAAGAAAACATCGTGGGCAATGGAGAAAATGCTGGTTACCAGCATTTTCTCCTTTTCCCACAATGATTTCAGAAGGCTTCTTTCACAGGGTTGTTAAAAGTCGGGATTGTGTGGTAAAGGGTTAATTGTGGTCCAAATGTTGTTATTTGTCCAAGACAAAACAAATAGGAATTATTTTGGCGAAAGAAGAAAAATGTCAGTACACCACATAAATGTTTTCAAATGCCTTCTCTTTTTAGGGTAAGGAAAACTTGGGATTGTACGGTAATGGGTTAACCCTTTACCACACAATGATGACTTTTGACGACTCTGAGGAAAAAGCCTTTTGAAAAAATTATGGGAAAAGAAGAAAATGCTGGTAACCAGCATTTTCTCCTTTTCCCACAAAGTTTTCCACCAAATCAAAACAAAATTGCGCAATTTGCGCCACTGAGATTTATTTATCTGCAAATACATTCAATTTGGATAGGACTAAAATTTTGCCATGTAGTAAAGGGTTAACCCATTACCACACAATCCCTACTTTTGATGCCCCTGAGAAAGAAGCCTTTTGAAAACACTGTGGGAAAAGGAGAAAATGCTGGTAACCAGTGTTTTCTACCCTTCCCAGAACGAATTTCAGTTTTTCAGTCACCTTTATTTTGTCGTCTGCAAATGCTTTCAATTTGAACCAGTCTAAAATTTTGTCATGTGGTAAAGGGTTAAACATAGTAATGTTTGGTTCCCTTTGCTGTGGAAGTCTGGGTTTTAACTGAGAAAGAAGGCATTTGAACATGATGTTACACAAACTGAACATTTTCTACCCTTTCAAGGACGGTTTTTAATCATTTCAAAGGAAAAATATCTTCGATTTCCCTATTATTTGTTTCCTTAACCCATTACTACACAATCCCTACTTTTAGAAAACATTTTGGGAAAAGGAGAAAATGCCTGTAACCCACATTGTTTTCTACCCTTCACAAACATTTTCAAATTTTCAGTCACTTTTATTTTGTCATCTGCAAATGCTTTCAATTTGGACAACCCTAAAATATTGTCGTTTGGTAATGAATTAACTCTTTACCACATGACCATATTTAGACTGGTCCAAATTCAAAGCATTTGCTGACAACAAATTGAATGTCGCTCAAATAATGGAATTTGTTTCAGTAAGGTTAGAAAACATTGTGGTAAAAGGAGAAAATAATAGTTTCCAGTATTTTCTCTATTTCCCACAATGTTTTCAATTCAAAAGTCTAGTCTCCCAGGGTTGTTAAAAATCTGGATTGTGTGGTATAGGATTAATAATTTACGAAGATGTTGACGTTTCTAATCTTTCAATGAGTTCATTGTATGTGTATGTGTACACTTAACCCTTTACCACACAATCCTGACTTTTAACACCCCAGTAAAAGAAGCCTTTTTGAAAACATTGTGGGAAAAGGAGAAAATGCTGGTAACCAGCATTTTCTCCTTTTCCCACAATGTTTTCTTCCCATCCTAAAAAAATGGCAATTCTTTAGTGACCTTCATTTTGTTGTCTAAAAATGCTTTCAATCTGGATCAGTCTAAAATTTTGTTATTTAATAAAGAGTTAACTTATAACCTTTTTCACTACTGTGTATCTTAGACTCGAAATATCTGCAGATCACAAAGGATTTGAAAAACATAAGGTCGTTTGGAAAATGTAAACCTTCAGCACCAAATGCCGAGTTTAACTCTTTACCACACGATGCAGACCTTTAATCCTTTACTCCATAGATAATCTTTTCTATGCATTGCTTGTAGGAGCCTTTGGAAAACACTGTGGCAAAAGGTGAAACTGCTCACGACGAGCAATTTCACCTTTTGTCACAATGTTTTCTATGCTATCAAAAGGTGTCATATATACACAAGAAATGGATTCAACGAGCAATTTCACCTTTTGTCACAATGTTTTCTATGCTATCAAAAGGTGTCATATATACATAAGAAATGGCTTCAATGTTGCTGTTATTTAGGGCCAATTAGAGATATCATAGTGATGCCTTATGGGGTAAAGGATTAAAGACCCTGAAAAAAAAAAAGTGTTTGAAACATTGTGGGAAAAGGAAGAAATTTTCTCTTTTTTCTATAATATTTTCACTTTGCCGAGAACAAATTTCAATTTTTTGTCATGCATGTATTTATTTTGTTATCTGCAAAAGCATTCAATTCCTACAAGTCTAAAATTTTGTTGTTTGGTAAAGAGTTAAACATACCTGAAAAAGAAAACTTTTGAAAACATTATGGAAAAAGTAGAAAATGGCTCCAACCAGCATTCATTCCTTTTCCCGAAATGTTTTCTACTGCTTTATGTATATGAATCATCTTTTTTGCCAGATACAAGTATTCACAGCGTTTTTTCTCCTAGTTTTGTGAACAGGTCCGAAACCAGGCAAACTGGGAAAAATGGATCGTTTTTTATAAAACTGGGAATTATTTTCTGAATGATTTTAGACACAGAATCAAGTCCTTGCATATCATTTACTATCATAGTGCAAAACTACTGTAAGTGCCTATGTAACTAAATATAGGCATTTACAACAGTTTTGCTGTTAGACTTCAAATAAAGGTTCTTTTTCCTTCTTCAGTCACTGAAACTAAAATTGAACTCAAAAGTACCATGTTTTACTTTCACTTCAATTGTTCGGTTTTCATGACCTCAAATAGATGAACAAATACATTGGTCTTTTCAACGGGCAATATCCCTGCTTTTCATGTTTCTGAAAATATGAATAATCATAACTTTGTCAGATTTAATACTTGAAGTGTTTTGATCTATGATTGCAGATGAGCACTTACTTTAATTTCTTTCCAGCAGGGTAGAAAACATTGTGGGAAAAGGAGAAAATGCTGGTTTCCAGCATTTTCTCCTTTTCCAACAATGTTTTCAAAAGACTGCTATCTCAGGGTCATAAAAACCAGGTATTGTTAGGTAAAGGGTTAAACTGCATTGCATGTATTGAATCTGATCTGGTAGATTAGAAAATATTGTGGGAGAAAAGGACAATTTTGATTACCAGCATTTTCTTTTTGTCACATTGATTTAAAATGACTCCCTCCTACAGTTTAAATGAAAATGATTGTTTGATTGAAGAAACAAAAATTGGACAGAAACATTGTGGAGAAAAGGAAAGATGCTAGTTACCGGCATCTTTACCATTTCCCACAATGTTGTCAAAAGGCTCCTTCTTCAGTGTCTGACATTAAAACTTTGGATGGTATGGTATGGTAATTGGTAACTAAGTTTAAATTCATTTAGATACCCTTTCATTAATTCGGAAATGTGTCCTTTTTCCAAAATACTTTTTTTCTTTTAAAAGAGAAAATTCAATCTTTACTAGCTTCGCAAATGGTGCTACAATATTCAGAAGCGTTTTTCCGACACTAGAATCTATTTTGGATGGCTATAATTCTGTTCATAAGTGGGGTTTCGTCAAACATTTGAAATGATCAGCGCCAATCTACTTCTAGTGAAGGTGTATCACCTCTACATAGACATCCATTTACAGATAGGAAGGAGTGGGGATGCGGTCAAAACGTACCCAAACCAAAACGTACCCAAAAAATAAGTCAAAACGTACCCAAAAGTTAAGTCAAATCGTACCCAAAATTTAAGTCAAAACGTACCCAAAGTAAAATTTTTATTGAAATAATTTCAGTTTTAGTAATAGATCGAAAACTTCATGTATCTTACCTTTTAAGGATGTTTTAACACCAGACTCACTTAAATCCTTTTAATTCTTTAAAAATGATGCATGGTTTCAATCCTATGTTACATTCAATTATGGGTGATGTGTTTATGTCAAGACTAATCAGGTGTAACAAACCAGTTGTCATTAACAGTTTTATTTTCATAAAAGATGATTTACAACTATTTGTACACAATACTACATACATGTAGCATTAATTATATTCATCACCCAGCCCCTTTTCAAAGATAACAAAAAATAAGTTAGATCTAGTCAATTAAATGGTTTTTTTCCCCACACACAAAAAGCACTAGGTTACCTTTAATGACACAATCTGTAGTATTTACAATCCTTCTGAAAAATAGCTTTTTACAACATTGTTACAACTTTCTCCTGTTTCTCACACTGTTTTTTACCCTTCGAAGCCTTATATTATAACGGTTGTTTGCAGATGTTTTCAATCTAGAAGAGTCCAATATTATATTGATTGGTAAAGAGTTAAGTAAACAATATTTTCGGTGCAGAACATATCTTATAATATTCGCCCTCTAAATGTTAATATCTTAATTAACTGAAAAATTGTGTAAATTTTTTATATTTATACTTGTAATGACAAAAAGGTGTAACCGAGTCACCATTCATAGACAACAAAATGTTTTGCTTATCCATGTCTAGGGAATTTCCTGATAGGAAAAATGTTACAAAGAAGAACTTTCAAAGGGAAGAAAAGGAAAATATGAGGAAAATTTCCATCAGAGCATTTAATGAATTTAAGAAAAAATCAACCCTTCAGTTTTTCATCTAAAGCAAACTGTCTCTCAAATCATCAATATTTACAAAGCATTCAAATATATAATCAGGTAATATACAGCAGCTTAAAATACCACTGTGAATAATTAATTTATTCACCACATAATTATAGTTTATTACACTCTTTTTGGGTGTGAAAATTGCACCTTTTGTTATCAGAACAATGTAATTAACGTATCTTATTTTTAGGAAAGTGCTAATTCTTATGAAGATTTTTTTCCCGATTTTTTTTTATTGATAAAATATGATATTAATAATAATGGATAACGATATCAAGGTATCTAATGCTTTTTCCCTAATGTTAATTGTATTTTCATAAAAAAGAGAGATTTTATCATGAAGCGTTTGATAGACTTAGCTACATGTATATGTTCTGTGATATGCTTCGATCATTATTTGTTTTAATCATGTAAGGCAAGCTTGAAATAAAGCAGAATTAAAAATTATCATCATCAAGATGGCAAAAACAATATTTCTATTAATTTGTGGAAAGATAGAAGATAAAAACACCATAAAAATCATGGGTACATTTTGACTTCACATTGGGTACGTTTTGACCCCACTTGGGTACGTTTTGACTCCAGTTGGGTACGTTTTGACTCCACTTGGGTACGTTTTGACTTGGGTACGTTTTGGTTTGGGTACGTTTTGACTGTAAACCAAGGAGTGCTTTCCCCACCCGTGTCTGGTATTCCACGATCAACGGTGTAAAGTCTCCTTCAAACGACCCCCTTTCAAATAAAACAAACACAGATCTAATGAATTGTAGTGCTAATTAGTTGTTCAATTAACAAAATATGGTTGGACGACTTACAAAGATACTTCGGTTTTCCTGTGTTGTGAACTTTCCTTGACTTGTAGCTTCCAAACAGGAAATAGTACTAAGTGTGATCTGAAAAAATAGTTATCTCTGATTGGTCAAAAAAAGTATGAAAACAAAAATAAAATAATAATTTACGTTTAAAAATAAGTAGCTGATCAGGGCTCAACACTACGTAAGAATATTTGTCTTCGTATACTAAATTGACACGAAATATAATATGTACTTTAAAGAAAAAAAAAGTAAATAAAATTTATTTAGTAATTGAGCTGTTCTCTTTGACGAATGCCTCCCACGGTATGAAATGCAAAGTCTCAATGCATTTTTAAGTAGGTTAAACGTTGATCGAATGCCTCAGCATACAGTACAGCAAATAATTACGAATAAATGCAACAGGCGAAGGCAGCAAAAGAAATTCATTTTCTTCTTTAAAAAAAAAAAATCCCTATTTAGAATTTGGGGCACCTGCGAATAGAAAGGATATGAACATCAAATGGACCAAAATTTGGATGACTCATTTCCGAATAGAAAATTGATTTTATCCTTATTTGAGTTAATATATGATTTAGAATATATATAGAATGTAATATGTTAGAAGTTACAGAATTTAAAAAGAAAATTAAAACATATATCTGATTTATTTTGGTCATATATCTTGTGAATTTCGAATTGTAGTCTTGTTCGGAAATGCAAGTTCAATATCCTCTCTATTCTCCATTTGACAGCAGCAGAGAAGTAAGATTGGTCGCCATCTTGGAGTACGGAATAAAAACTATTGTGATTTTTGTTTTGATAAAGCTTAAACCTCCGTAATGGAGGAAGGTGCTAAAGAGACAAAGATCATCTATCACATTGACGACGAAGATACACCGTACCTCATTAAATTGAATATTCCTGCAGATCGAGTAACTTTGGGAGACTTTAAAAATGCTCTCAATCGCCCGAACTACAAGTTTTTCTTCAAGTCTATGGACGATGATTTCGGGTAAGTTTACAATCTTTTTGTGAAAATATTTTGCACATATTAGGTGATATATTTAATTTTCTACTGGATTTTCCATGTCTTGATGATCTAAACGCACCAAAGTATGTTGTTCAACTGCGAGTTTTCAGGTGCAAAATTCGACTTACTTGACTAAGGATGTTTTGTAGCATTGTTGCAATTCCGTTGAAATGTATCCTATCGTTAACCAATGTAATTGCGAGGGGTAGATCTATCAGTTTTCGAACCCGAAAGGTTTGTCAATATTTTTTTGAACACTGTGAAGTGTTGACGTATGTCACTGCTGAGGGTCCTACTAAAACACGCCGTACCAGAAAAATACGCCGTACCATACGCCGTACGGAAAAAAACACGCCGTACCAAAATGTGCAACCTATTGCTTGCTTTTTTTTGTTTCGTTATGTTGAAAACCATATTATCTATCTTACCTAGCAATATTAATGCCCAATTTTTCGTATTTGTCAAGTTATTTGCCAATTTCAGTCATTCTTTCACGGGACCAACAGGTGCCCGTTAAGCCGTACCAATTAACTTAGCGCCGTACGAATATTGAGGCACAAAACAACCAAATTAATACGAATGTTTGATACAATATGCAATTATCTACTTATTTACGAGTTTATGTTGATGTATTTTTATTTCTTACAGAGTTTGCAGGTACATGTCAAGCATCTAGCAGATATTTACAGAAGGGAAATTACTCTGTTGCACTATTGAAGTTTATACAGAGTTACGCTTCATGACTTTAACCCTTTCCCAAACGACAAATTTAAGACCCTCCCAAACTCAAAGAGTTTGCAGACGACAATTTCAAATCTGATAAAAATGGCAGAAAGTTCTCCAGATGGGTAGAAAATATTGTGGGAAAAGGATAAATTGCTCGTTACGAGCAATTTCTCCTTTTCCCACAGTGTTTTCAATAGACTTGTACTGCAGACTCTTTACCAAACGACTAAAATTTAGCATTGTCCAAATTGAAAGCTTTTGCATGACAATTTCAGTGCAGCTCAAATGGAGAAAGTGTTCCTTGAAAGAGTAGAAAACATTGGGGGAATGCAAAAATCGGGATTGTGTGGTAAAGGGTAAATGGTTGTAGAACTCTAAGCCATAAAAATGTTTCCAGACTCAACGACGTGGACGTGGTTCTACCATGAGTCCTTTTTTTTATTTATTTATTTATTTTACTTTTTTTATTTTAAACTAAATTTTATGAATATTAAAACTTTCATTTTTTCATTTAGTAATCTATTTTTACAGTTCTGGTGTTTTACTATCTATTTGTTATCTGTTTATTTTTTGCCTGGCATCAAAGCTCATTACCACCCTATATTAAAAGGGCACCAAACAAGGACTCGCGGCGTATGAGCTTATAATGACCACGATTATTAATTTAAACTATTTTATGAATTTGTAATTTTAAAACTCATTCATTAATCTATTTTTACATTTCTGGTGTTTTACTATCTATTTATTGTCTGTTTAGTTTTTGCCTGGCATCAAAGCTCATTACCACCCTATATAAATAGGGCACCTAACAAGGACTCGCGGCGTATGAGCTTATAATGACCATGAAACCTTTTGTTTTAGTTTATTTTACTTTTATTAATTCTATACCTATTTCACGAATTTGTAACATAAGTTTTTATTCATTAATCTATTTTTACATGACTAGTTTTGGTATTTTACTATCTATTTATTATGTACCAAATTGAAAGTACTTACATTCTACAAAACTAACGTAACCCAAAAAGTGGTAGAAGACATTGTGGGAAAAGGGGAGCATGATGGTTTCCAGCATTTTCTCCTTTTTCCCACTATGTTTTCAATAGGCCTCTATCTCAGACTCGAAAAAATCAGGGATTGTTCGGTAAATGTTAAACAAGGCACCAAACAAAGGACTCGCGGCGTATGAGCTTATATTGACCATTAAACTTTTTTTAGTTTATTTTTTTTCCATACATGGCATGTTATTAACCCTTTTGCGAAGGACAATTTCTTCTGTGCCAACCGTGTTTTCAAACGACAAGTAAAACAATTTTTGATTTGCTAGAGCGTGGTTACACCAAGAGAAAGCGGAGCAGTCCCCATATTTGCGCTCTTATACCCCCATTCCACTAGGCCGCGATCCACGGCGCTCTGACGGAGCGCCGTAGATCGCCATGCAGAGCGCCAAGAACGCCAAGCACGCTAACAGATCTTTAACGCATCTCCAAGATCGCCTAGATCGCCACCAGTCTACTCCCTTGCACAAAGATCCGTGGCGCTCTGTTCAGAACGCCGTCACATCGCTAATTAATCGCTTAAATCGCTATCGAAACGCAACTTGAACGTAAACATCGTAAATGGAGCGCTATTGGTTCGCTCAAGAGCGCAAATGTTCCTCCAGTATGCAGGTCATTGCGCTCCTTTGTGATCCGATAGCGACCATTAGAGATGCAGTCGCGCTCCGTAGCGATCAAGTGGAGATATGATCGCGCTCCCATACGATCAAGTGGCGATATGATAGCGCTCTGTTACGATCAATTGGCGATAGGATAGCGCTCCATTACGATCAAGTGGCGATATGATGGCGCTCCGAACGCGCTTTTGGAGGACTACATAACAGAATGTCTGTCTCTCAGACCGGTAGTGCAGATGGACTTTCAATCCTGAGGCCCGAAGTTCGATACCTGGCCCAACCAGGACCTTTCTGAGACACATTGTGTTTCTCACAAGGTGGACTGATTTGGAACCCAGAGATAGCCTCGCGTGTATCGGTGCTTTACACTGGGCACGTTAAGGAACCAAGGAGATATATTTGAAGAAGAGCTCGGGCTTGTACCCTAATTTCCTTGTATCCGATTCTTTTTCTCTAATGGTCCATACCATATATGCCCCGAGCACGGAGGGACCTTAATCCTACAAAGTCATCATATCATCATTTCGCATCTGGAGATCACCTAGTGTAGGTACAATAAATTCTTTAGTGAACTACAGTATGCAACCCAGGAGAAGGAGCGAAAGGAGGGTCAAAGCCTCGGGTCGCTAATGGAGCGAAAACAGGTCGCATAAGGTCGCAACACCTAGCGAGGCTACGATAGTGGCTATGTACTGTTCAATCGCTATCTGATCTCAATGGCCGTTACTTGATCGCCGTTGGAGCGTCATCTGGTTGTTATCTGAGCGGGAGTGTCCTCATAATCACCAATCCGGCAGCGATCTGAGGCGATCTACAGCGCTCTGTATGAGCGCACAGAGCGCCGTAGATCGCGGCCTAGTGGAATGGGGGTATAAGAAATGCTTTACTCATTATTCAACTTATGTTTTTTGTTTTGAATACTCGTTGTTTTAGCAGATCTAACTCGCTTATAATGACCATTAAACTTTTTTTAGTTTATGTTTTTTTTCCATACATGACATGTTATTAACCTTTTTCCAAAGGACAATTTCTTCTGTTCCCACCGTGTTTTCAAAAGACAAGTAAAACATTGTTTGATTTGCTAGAACGTGGTTAGAGCGTGGTTACACCAAGAGAAAGCGGAGCAGTCCCCATATTTGCGCTCTAATAAATGCTTTACTCATTATTCAACTTATGTTTTTTGCCTTGAATACTCGTTGTTTTAGCATATCTAACTCGCTTAACCTGGCCTGGTTTTTTGGCTATTTTTGAGGTTACGGGAATAGTTAGCATCATATCGGTTGAACTCACCAATTTATCAGTGTCTTTGTGCACGAATCTAAAGAATCTTTCGACCATTTTCTGTCGACTTTTTTCATTCATATCTAACCAGGAAGAATTGTCATGCAAAAGCTTTCAATTTGGACAATGCTAAATTTTAGTCGTTTGGTAAAGAGTCTGCAGTACAAGTCTATTGAAAACACTGTGGGAAAAGGAGAAATTGCTCGTAACGAGCAATTTCTCCGTTTCCCACAATATTTTCTACCCATCTGGAGAACTTTCTGCCATTTTTATCAGATTTGAAATTGTCGTCTGCAAACTCTTTGAGTTTGGGAGGGTCTTAAATTTGTCGTTTGGGAAAGGGTTAAAGTCATGAAGCGTAACTCTGTATAAACTTCAATAGTGCAACAGAGTAATTTCCCTTCTGTAAATATCTGCTAGATGCTTGACATGTACCTGCAAACTCTGTAAGAAATAAAAATACATCAACATAAACTCGTAAATAAGTAGATAATTGCATATTGTATCAAACATTCGTATTAATTTGGTTGTTTTGTGCCTCAATATTCGTACGGCGCTAAGTTAATTGGTACGGCTTAACGGGCACCTGTTGGTCCCGTGAAAGAATGACTGAAATTGGCAAATAACTTGACAAATACGAAAAATTGGGCATTAATATTGCTAGGTAAGATAGATAATATGGTTTTCAACATAACAATACAAAAAAAAGCAAGCAATAAGTTGCATATTTTGGTACGGCGTGTTTTTTTCCGTACGGCGTATGGTACGGCGTATTTTTCTGGTACGGCGTGTTTTAGTAGGACCGACTGCTGATGTCACACAATTCATTGTGAAACACTGCAAATTATAACTGGCATGAATTTGCTATCACAAGATGCGCGAAAGATTTTGAGCATTGAACGGTATAAACTCATTTGAAAATATGCGAAATGGGAGACTGAGATCATGAAACTGATTTGATGAAAACATTGTATATTGGACGAAATGTTAATTTAATGAATTCATTGTACGCCAAAACTGTTTTCGGTCTTTGTGTGGAAAAAAAAGAATTAATTCTGATCGCTGCTAGGCTAAAAACTGTATGGCATCAGCAAATGGTGATCCGGAAAGTGTGGAAGCTTTTGAATTTTATTGAGGTGAGAGCTATTGCTTGATGGCAAGAGCAGTTTGGAACTTTCAAAGGTCAAGGTACAGAAGAGAAGTCATTAATGAACCCATCTACGCTGCTAACTATGTTTGTTATCCATTTTTGTTTCAATGTGAATGTCTGAAAGGGGACAGGAAGTCCAATTTTCTTCAGTTTCGTTGCACACGGGTGACACTTTATTTATACCATACAGAGGGAATCCCCCATGTGCTTTTTATAGTAACAGTGTCCGATAATGAAAATTTCATTACCCCTTGATAGACACATCGAGTTTCAGAGGCCTATGGTTTTAAGGAGTAAAAATTCTAGGAGTAGAGAAATCATGATGTAAAAGCATCAAATACTGGAAATCAGAGCATTAAGTAAAAAATTCTGCAATGTTTTCTGGGTACTTTTTACTACTTTCAAGACTAATCCAATCCCTTTAGTAACGCAATAAATATTCATCTGTGTAAGATTTCATCGTAGAAGAGTTGAAGGGTTGAAATTTAGTTAGGGTTTCCCTGCTGCTTCCCTACACAAAACATCACATTTAACCCTTTACTAAATAATGGCTGGTTTTTACGACACTGAGATAGAAGCCGTTTGAAAACTTTGTGTGAAAAGGAGAAAATGCTGGTAACCAGCATTTTCTCCTTTTCCCACAATGTTTTCTATCCTTCTGGAAACAAATTTTTATTTTTTTAGTTAACATTAATTTTGCCATGGGCATGTGCTTTAATTTAGACCAATCTGAAATTTTGTCGTGTGGTAAAGGGTTAGATACTGTCTGCCCTTTATTTAGCTTACAACTTATGGGCACACAGAAGTGCGCATTGAAGGGAAGCACTTGCATAATACTGGCTCATTTTGTTGTAATTTTTTTTCTGTTTGAACAGAAGGTATGTTTGCTTAACAATTTACCACACAAGCATCCTTTAAAAGCATTGTAGGAAAAGGAGAAAATGTTGGTGACTGGCATTTTCTCCTTTTCTCTTTATGCTTTCTAGCTCATTATATGCAAATCCCATCTTTAGAGACATATCTGATTTGCCACCTGCAAATGCTTTCAATTTGGACAAAATATACATTTTTTTGTGTGGAAGAGAGTTAATATACTCAGATGTTTAATTCATTACCAAACGACAAAATTTTGGACTGGTCCAAAACTGAAAGCATTTGCAGACGACAAAATAAAAGTGACTGAAAATTTGAAATTTGGTTTGTGAAGGGTAGAAAACATTGTGGAAAAGGAGAAAATGCTGGTTACAAGCATTTTCTCTTTTTCCCACATTGTTTTCAAAAGGCTTCTTTCTCAGGGGCGTCAAAAGTAGGGATTGTGTGGTAAAGGGCTAATAAAGGTGGCTATTAACCCTTTCTTAAACGAAAAATTTTAGATTCTTCCAAACTGAAAGTTTGCAGACGACAATTTTAACTTTCATAAAAATGACAGAAAATTATCTGAAAGGGCAGAAAACATTGTGGGAAAAGGAGAAGTTGCTCATTACGAGCAATTTCTCCTTTTCCCTCAGTGTTTTCAAAAGATTTGTACTGCAGACTCGTAAAAACAAGGGCTTGTTTGGGAAAGGGTTAAGAAAGGTTTTATTATACCAATAATATGAATAAAATTGAAATCTAGATGATGTAAATAATTTATTTTCAGGGTTGTCAAAGAAGAGATTATAGATGAGAACCAGAGGTTGCCCTGCTTTAATGGGAGAGTTGTATCTTGGGTAGGTATTAAAATCCTGTGACTACCATCTTCGCGAGCCAAGGTTATGATCACTGTGGATCTTACCTTGGCTGATTTAGCTCGATTTCGAGATTCTTGCAATGCGATTGGATGCTGGTTATTACCCCCTTTACATCATATTTCTGAAAGCCAATGAAATACCGTTATACAAATTATTCAACATGAAGCGATAAGTAGACATCCACATGGATTTACATGTTTACCTTCTGTTCTATTTTTATCAAAGATGAAATGCTATGAGTGATTTCATTCGTTGCAGTTAGAGCTGGCTGCATCCAATGAAAAAGCATATCGGGTGAATGTAAAAATCAAGCTCGATCCGCCAAGGGTAGAGTGGCATAGTGAATCGTCAGCCTTGGCTTGCAAAGACGACTCTTAATAAAAGAAAATCTCATTTTAACCCATTACCACACAATCCCTACTTTTGACGCCCCTGAGAAAGAAGCCTTTTGAAAACACTGTAGGAAAAGGAGAAAATGCTGGTAACCAGCATTTTCTCCTTTTCCCACAGTGTTTTCTACCCTTTCCAGAACAAATTTCAATTTTTCATTCACCATTATTTTGTCGTCTGCAAATGCTTTCAATTTGGACCAGTCCAAATTTTTCTCGTTTGGAAAAGAGTTAATGACCTAGGGGAAAAAGGCCTTTTAAAACATTGAAAAAATGATGGTAATAAATATTTTCCCACAAAACTGTCTGCTTGTCAGACACAAATACCAACATTTGAACCAATGCTGTAGATTTATGCCATTTTGTAAAGGGTTCAGCCTGCCAAAGGAGGCATTTTGAGACTAAGCCATGTTTAGATTATACACATACAACAAATGAACTCTTTACCACACTCAAAAAAATGTGGACTTGTCCAAATTGACACCATTTGCAGACAAAACAAGAAAGTGTGGCTAAAATGTTATAATATGTTTGTGATAAGGGTAGAAAACATTGTGGGAAAAGGAGAAAATGCTGGTCACCAGCATTTTCTCCTTTTCCCACAATGTTTTCGAAAGGCTTTTAGCTTTGGGGTAGTTAAAACTTAGTATTGTGTGTTAGAGGGTAAGGATACTAGCTCAGATGATTGATTGGTTAATAATAAGTTGAAAAAACAAAGAGAATGTTACCAGCATTATATCTTTTTACTACAATGTTTTCAAACGCCTCATTCATCATTGTCATTAAAACTGCTAAAAATGGCTTATGACATAGCCCCGACTGGCTGTCCTGTTCCAAACTTCTTGAAAGAGAGTCTTGATTGCATCTTAACCCTTTACCATAAAACTACATTTTAAATAGGTATATTGAAAAAGGGTTAAAAATTTCCCCTCTTTGTTCTGTGCAGGCTGTCATTCTCAAGAGTACGGTGAGGTATTTGTTGGATAAAGAATAGACTCAGAAAGAGAATCATAAATGTGCAAGACATTGACAATCCCTTCATTTTCTTTGGCCCACCTAAGCCCCTTGTTTGGACCTTAAGTGGACCAGAATGACTCATTAACTCTCCACCACACAATCTCGACTTTTAACGACCCTGAGAAAGAAAGCTTTTGAAAACATTGTGGGAAAAGGAGAAAATGCTGGTAAAGGATTTTCTCCTTTTCCCACATTTTCTACCCATCTGGAAACAGGTTACAATTTTTTGTAGTCTGCAAGTGCTTTCAGTTTGGACCAGTCTAAAATTTTGTCGATTGGTAAAGGGTTAAATCAAGATTCTTGTCTGAACACCTGTATTTGTTACAGGCTTGACCTAGTTTCAATAGGCTATTATATAATAAAAGCACCATGGTTTATTCCATTTCAGTTAGTGGCAGCAGAGAGTAGCAATGCCTCAGATACCCAGTCCCAATGTACAGATTCTCAAGCTGGTGATCTACATGTGCCTACAGAGAGAGTGGGTGGAATAGGGGACAGTCGACCCCCTTCTTTCCAGTATGTGAAACCGAAGTATATTTACTTTCTTACTCTACAATTGTGTGTTAATTCTTTGCTGTATATAGTATGCTATCATTCTTAGCTTGGCAGTTTTTAAACCCTCTTCCTCGTGTAGAAGTTTAACCCATATTACCACACAATTCCTCCCTTTGACGACCAAGAGAAAAACGCCTTTAGAAACATTGTGGGAAAAGGAGAAAATGCTGGTAACCAGCATTTTCTCCTTTTCCCGCAATGTTTTCTACACTTCACAAAACAAATTTGAACTTTCAGTCCCTTTTATTTTGTCATCTGCTAATGCTTTCAATTTGGACTAGTGCAACAATTCGACATTTGGTAAAGAGTTGACGAAAGCTTCAAGTATTATGTAAGCATAGCCCTTTTACTGTCCATATCATTGTCTTTGTAAAAATACCTGATGTCTCTGTCATTACTAAAGATATTTACTTCAAACCCAGGTCAGGTGTCAAGTAACACAAGGGGAGTGAATGGGGTGACTGTTGTTTTATGGAAGACACATCGACAACTCTGGTCATAAGGGGTTCATACATGTATCTGTGTTAAGAAAGATTCAAGCAGAATGAATGAATCAAAAAGGGAACCTATATCATGAATGCAGGGTACCCTCCAATGAATTATGCCCTGTATGAATGTCAAAGATTGTTTTATATCTGGTTTAGTCTGAAATTTTGCCACGTGGTCAACGGTTATAGGCAAGGCACTAATGGAAAGTATTGATGGAAATTTTACGCAAGAACAGCACATGATTCACGCACCTTACCTATGCTTATTCACAGACTGCCAAGAAACCATGGTTAACTCTGATAATTGACTAACTTTTGCCAGTATGCATTACTTTTTCTCCGGCAGTAAAGTCAACTAGTTCACTCTGTAACTCACCACCCAAGTTACAATTTCTCTAGGATTCCTATAAAGGAGGCTTTTGAAAAAATTGTGGAAAAAGGAGAATAGGCTGGCAGCCAGCATTTTCTCCTTTTCCCAGAACATTTTCTAACCTTTTAACTACAAATATCAATTTTTCAACCACATTTATTTTGTTGACTGCAAATGCTTTCAATGTGGACCAGGCCCGCCCGTGTGGCTCAGTGGTGAACGTGTTGGGCTCATGACCTGGTGGTTGTGAGATCGATACCCGGTTAAGGCTAACTTTCTTTCTGGCGTATATTCGCCTCTCACCTCTGCTGAAGCATGTGAGAAAAATAGTCGATGGCTTTGGAAAGAAAGTCATGTTAGTACCGGTGTGAGAAAGCCAGGAAACACATGTGCGTCACCGACCACCATGGTATGACCTTAGCTGTTAAAGTGGCATTAAAACCCAACACAACCAACCAAATCAATTTAGAGCGGTCTAAAATGTTGTCGTTTGGTAACTTTTTAGTTAAAATTTTTAGGGGGAATAAGTCTTTAGCTAGTCTGTAGTTGTTACTCTCAGTAAACTGTCCATCTGTATCCTTTTACAGTGCTAATGCCTCCAGAGATGATCATTGTGACACTTGTACGGAAACAGACTCAGTACTTAGCTCAAGAAGAGGTAAGATATAGATTATTAAACTGTTACATGCATCTAAAGTAGTTTATGAAATAGTGTACATGTAGTTGTTATCGTGGCATGCATTATGAACCAAATCCCACTTACACCTACTTCCCATATACATGTTGCCATCGTCCAAATAAAGATCTGAGGTGAGAGCAGTGATGTAGAACAAGAAAAATCATGCCGAATTGGAGCTCCAGATAAGAGGGAGTGATAGTAATCTAAATCCATTATTTCTCTTCCAAACCCTATGTTGTGGGTGCTCATTAGAATCGTCTCGTTGAGACGATTCTAATGAGTACCCATTACATAGGGTTTATAGGAGAATAGTTGATATTTTCGATTTTGAAATCAAAATCAGTCCTTCTTTCTGCAGCTCTGGTGGATGAACACATTTTACTGAACAGTGTTAAGTTTTTATCACCATGATAAAGAAAGCATTTGAAAACACTGTTAGAAAAGGAGACTATGCTGGTAGGCAACACTGCTTCCTAGTATTGTTTTCTACAGTTTCAAAGAAACAAATTATCTTTTGAGTCATGTTAGTTGTCTACAAATACTTTCTTAACTCTTTACCACACAAGCAATTAATAGACTTGTCCAAATTGAAAGCCTGTACAGACGACAGTTTAATGTAGCTCAAAAGATGGAATTTCTCTATGATAGAGTTGAAAACATTGGGGGGAAAAAGAGAAAATGCTGGTTACTGCAATGTTTTCAAAAGGCCTCTTTCTTAGGGTCGTTAAAACTGGTCATTGTGTTGTAAAGGTTAAAGAGTTACTGGTTAATTAAGTGCTACTGGTTAATTTAGTGGTAAGACATGAATACTTAAAGTAATCTACTGAAAGACCAGAAAAAATATGTTAATTTTTTCTTAAAAAAAAACCAAATCACAAAAAATAAAAAAATGTGTTTGAGTAAGTGGGAATTGGTGTATGTATGTAGTTTAATAGGCAAGCTTTTCGTGTATCTAACATCTAAAACCATGACCACATAAGCCATTGTTTAAACAACGCTTATAAAGTAAGCTTATGAAAATATTGCAGGAAAAGAAAGAAATGCTGATAACTAACATTTTTCCCTGGCCCATGTTTTGTCAGAGCTCCAGATAAAGGGAGTGATTTTTATTTCATAATGGAAAATATTAATTAATCTCCACTAAAACCTATGCTAGGGGTACTCACAAGAATCGTCTCATCGAGATGATTCTAATGAATACCCACAACATAGGGTTTGTAAGAGAAGGAATGGATTTAGAACACCATCATTCATATCTGGAGCTCTGTTTTGTACCAGATCAGAGATGCTAATGTATACTTATTTCAAATTTATCTCTACAACTGCTTTGAAGTTGGAAGAGAAAGGGTGACAGGAAACAATAGATTAGTTTGAATTGTCAGGTTTTACTACACAATTATGTGTGCTTACTAGTTGGCCCTAAGGGAAAGAAATTACTTGTGAAACTACATTTGGAAAAGGAGCCTGTCAAAGGCATATCAGGTCTCTAAACTCTTTACCAAATGACAGATTTTTCAACCAGACCAAATTCAAAGCATCTGCAGACAACAAATTAAATCTTGATGATTTCTGACTTGGATAATGTTGAAAATATTGTGGGAAAAGGAGGAAATGCTGGTTACCCACAATGCTTTATAAAATAGGCCTCTTTCTCCGGGTCATTAAAAGTTGAGATATTGTGGTAAAGAGTTAACCCATTACAACACAACCAACTAACTATTAATGACTCTATAAGAAAGGCTTGTGAAAACTTTGAGGGAAAAGCAGAAAATGCTGGTAACAAGCATTTTGTCCTCTTCCCACAATGTTTTCTGGGTTTTCAGAGAGTAATCCAATCAATTCATGCATATGTGATTTGCTGCTTCAAAATGCTTTTGAATTTGAAGGACTCTACAATTTTGTCGTGTGGTAAGAGGTTAACCCGTTACCACACAACATGATTTCAGACCTGTCCGAATTGAAAGCATTTGCTGATGACAGTTTCAATGTGGCTCATATGAAATGGGTCATCTTTGATAGAGTAGAAAACATTGTGGGAAAAGGAGAAAATGCTGGTAACCAGCATTTTCTCCTTTTTCCACAATGTTTTCAAAAGTAATCTCTTTCAGGGTTGTTAAAAGTTGTCATTGTGTGGTGAGGGTTAAGACCTTTCCATATTAAAAGTAATCATAGATTACAAATTGAATAGGATTGGCAGTGCTAATGGTGAAAGTTTTCTTTGAAAGGATAGAAAACATTGTGTGACAAGGAGAAAAAATGCTTTTCTCATTGTCTTCAAATGCTGTTTTTCTTAAGGCCATTGAAAGGATTTTAACCCATTACCACACAATCCCTACTTTTGATACCCCTGAGAAAGAAGCCTTTAGAAAACACTGTGGGAAAAGGAGAAAATGCTGGTAACCAGCATTTTCTCCTTTTCCCACAGTGTTTTCTACCCTTCCCAGAACAAATTTCAATTTTTCAGTCACCTTTATTTTGTCGTCTGCAAATGCTTTCAATTTGGAACAGTCTAAATTTTTCACGTGTGGTAATGGTTTAAACCCTTTACCAAACGATAAAATTTTAGACTGGTCCAAAATCAAAACACTTGCAGACAACAAAATAAACGCATCTCAAAAATTGAAATTTGTCACGAGCAGGGTAGAAAACATTGTGGGAAAAGGAGAAAATGCTGGTTACCAGCATTTTCTCCTTTTCCCACTATGTTTTCTAAAGGCTTCTATCTCACGGTAATCAATAGTTGGGATGATGTGGTAATGGGTTAAATAACATTTATAAAAAAAAAGGGTTTTGGAAACACTGTTGGAAAAGGAAGAAAATGCTGGTAAACACTATCTCCTTTTCCAGAAGACTTTTCTCTGGTGAAATTCATTTATTTAAGCTATTGGTTAGCAGCATTTTATCCTTTTCTCACAGTATTTACAGAAGCTTTATGGTTGTTAAGGCACAGGAAAAGTCTTGAATTGTGTAGTAAAGAGTCAAGCTGTTGTTTACTAAAGCCTTCACTATTGGCATATCTCAAATTTTGTTATTTCATAAAGAGTTGAGTAGTTTATTACAAATTAGGTAGTTTCACAGGCTGCATCGCTTCCTCAAGATGTCATGCAGAGTGAGGGTGCTTGTTTTTTTCCCTGAAAAATGTTTGTTATGTATTGTATGATTCCTGTGTCATTAGGCAACTCGTTTCCAGACAAATTTAACTGAATGTTTCCTTGGTACACACTAATTAAACCTCTACCAAACAATTCCTAGATTTTACACCCCTGAGATAGAATCCATTTGAAAGCATCGTGAGGAAAGTAGAAAATGATGGTAACCAGCATTTTCTCCTTTTTCCGTAAGTTTTTCTTCCCTGCTGGAAACAAATTTCAATTTTTTAGTTGAGTTTATTTTGTTGTCTGTAAATGCTTTCAATTTGGACAAGTCTAAAGTTTTGCTGTTTTGTAAAGGGCTAAGATACCTGTACCAAGGAATTTGTGTGTACTGAGGAATTGCTCATTTCTCCACAATATTTCAATAGTAAGGATTCTTAACTCATTACCAAACACCAAAATTTTAGACTGGTCCAAACTCGAAGTATTTGCAGACGACAAAAGTAATGCGACTCAAAAATTGAAATTTGTTTTGGGATGGTAAAAAATATTGTGGGAAAAGGAGAAAATGCTGGTTACCAGCATTTTCTCCTTTTCCCACAATGTTTTCTAAAGGCTTCTTTCTCAGGGCGTCAAAAGTAGGGATTGTGTGGTAATGGGTTAAAAAGCATGAATCAGTGGACAGCATAGATCAAAATAAGACTGTGCAGAACATTCTGTCTGATCTTGCTTCTACATTGTCCGAAAAGTGGGTTCCTTCCTTCCAAAAATACCCTTGAATCAAAGTTTTATTATATTTGAGCCATGCTCTGTGAAAAGGGGGCTTTACTCTTTACCAAACAACAAAATTTTGGACAAGTCGGAATTGAAAGCATTTGCAGACGACAAAATAAATGTGACTCAAAAATCCAAATTTGATTTTGAAAGGGTAGAAAACATTGTGGGAAAAGGAGAAAATGCTGGTCACCAGCATTTTCTCCTTTTCCTACAATGTTTTTAAAAGCTTTCTTTCTTAAGAGTCGTTAAAAGCCGGGATTGTATGGGAAAAGGGTGAATGCAGCTTTGAAAAGTATCTACTAAGGTCATCCTGCACAGTCTGCCTAGGCTGATCTGGATGGAAACTTTTCACTTTTGCTCAATTTTCTGTATGTCCAGGGACCAGTTTACCTTATAATTAAGCCAGATGTTGAAAAATATTGCTAATTTTTATCAATGATTATGTGGTTGCCTGCCTGGTATCATTTATTATGGAAATGCAGTAAGCTCCATTTTGCCAGAGAGAGGCTTATTTATTACAAGAATAAAGGTTAATCTGATACCAACAACCTTGTGTTCAATGACCCTTATAGGAGTAAAACTTTCAAAAATATTGCGGGAAGTGTTGCCTGCAAAAAAAAAACATGTGTGTAATTGTAATAAACGGTAATTCAAACTGGAATGTTACGTAGTTAGTGCTTTTATTACATATAATACTAAAGGGCTTCAGATGGAGGGAGTGATTTTGATTTTAAGATAAAAAATATTGAATATTCTGCACCAAACCCTATGTTATGGGTACTCATTAGAATCGTCTCAATGAGACGATTCTAATGAGTACCCACAACATAGGGTTTAAATTGGAAATAATAAATTTAGAATACCATCACTCCCTCTGATATGGAGCTCAAATACTAACAGCAAGGCACATTGTATTTTGTAATTAGATAGCAGACATAGGAGCTCACGGCATTCGTCACATAAGCTTTGTAACCACAGTTGTTGTAGAGATTCTGAATATGGTAAGCTTTTAGTAACCTGTCGGGGTTCTATGCTAACATCCCACTATCCCCTGCTCTCACTCAAACACCCCGAACCCCCAAACCACCATGTAACATCATGCTTGCACTATTGTTTCACGTTATTGTATTTGCAATGCACTCATTTTGCTCTAACCTTTTACTCCATAAATACTCATTTCTACACATTGCTTGTAGGAGCCTATGGAAAGCATTGTGGCAAAAGGTGAAATTGCTCGTGATGAGCAATTTCACCTTTTGTCACAATGTTTTCTATGCTATCGAAAGGTGTCATTATACACATAAGAAAGGGTTTCATTCTTGCTGCTTTTAGGGTCAATTAGAGATACCATAGAAATGCCTTACAGGGTAAAGGGTTAACCCTTTACTATACAATCCTGAGTTTTGGTTAGAACTCTGATGTAGAAAGCTTTAGATAACATTAACCGTTTACCACACAAGCCTGAGTTTTCATCACCCTTGGACATAGGACTTTTGACAACATTGTTAGACGAGGAGAAAATGCTATCATTTTCACCTTTTTTACCACAATTTTACTTCTTTCCGAAAAAAAAAAAAACCCAACAATTTTTGAGTCACATTTATTTGTGGTCTGCAAATACGTTCAATTTAGACAGACCTCGGATTTTATTAAAGAGTTAATTTGTTTAGGTGAAAGAGAATTCTGATTTTTTTTTCCTAATGAAAAAAGAAGGGGGGGGGTCTGTGAATCACACATTCTTTCTTCTCAACCGTACAGAAGAATACTTTGGTGGGCATTCTCAGAGAAAAAAAGAATGTGCCTGTTTTAAGAATTTTCTTCTTTCAAAATGTTTCAAAGCCTTTTTGAAATTTTCAAATTGATAGTAAAAAACCCAGATATCATTACATGAGCCAAATTTGTTTTTTTCATCCTCAGCTACTCTCAGTTTGGACAAAACTAAAACATTGTCATCATTCAGGTCGAGTGCCTTGACAGCATTACCTTCCGATCCTAGATTGTTTTCTACCCAGTGTATCAAATGCAAATTCTTTCACTTAACTCTTTTGACTGGTCCTAATTGAAAGCACTTGCAGACAACAAAATAAACTTAAAAATTGAATGTTTCCAGCTGGGTAGAAAGCATTGTTGGAAAAGGAGAAAATGCTGGTTACAAGCATTTTTCTCCTTTTTCCAGAATGTTTTCAAAAGGCTTCTATCTTATGGGTGTCAAAAGTCAGTATTGTGTGGTAAGGGATTAACACAAGTTTTAGATTTTTTTTGTGTGGTAAAGAGTTAACTCTTTACCAAACGATAAAATTTTAGACTGGTTAAAATTGAAAGCCTTTGTAGATGACAAAATAAAGGTGACTGAAAAATTGAAACTGGGAAGGGTAGAAAACACTGGGGGAAGAGGAGAAAATGCTGGCTACCAGCATTTTCTCCTTTTCCTACAGTGTTTTCTAAAGGTTTCTTTTTCAGGGCCGTCAAAAGTAGGGATTGTGTGGTAATGAGTTAGTTAATGCATATTATCACATTAATGTATGTTAATGCTCTTTTCTAAACCGCCTGGTGCATGTTTTGCATTCTGAAAAGTCTGTACAGTATCTGTTAACCCTTTCCCAGACGGCAAAATTTGGACCAGACCAAATTCAAAGCATTTTGCCGATGACAAATTAACAATTACTTAACCCATTACCACATAATCCCTACTTTTGATGCCCCTGAGAAAGAAGCCTTTTGAAAACACTGTGTGAAAAGGAGAAAATGCTGGTAACCAGCATTTTCTCCTTTTCCCACAGTGTTTTCTACCCTTTCCAGAACAAATTTCAATTTTTCAGTCACCTTTATTTTGTCGTCTGCAAATGCTTTCAATTTGGACCAGTCTAAAATTTTCTTGTGTGGTAAAGAGTTAAAAGATGATTTTTCTATATGATAGGGTAGAAAACATTGTGGGAAAATGATGGTTACCAGCATTTTCTCCTCTTCCCACAATGTTTCCAAAAGGCTTCTATTCCTTTCCCGTAAAAACCAGGGATTGTTTGGGAAAGGGTTAAGTTGTATTTAACCTCGGAACACCATGTGAAGAACTGGATAAAAAAGTAGGTAGAAAATGTTTTTTGGACGGCAGACCGTGCTGGTAAACCACATGTTCCTCTTTTTCCCCCAGTGTTTTCATCCTTTTTAAGTTAAAATCCAACATTTCCTCTACTTTGTATTCTGCTAAATGCTATTCATATATTCAAAATATATAATGAGCCTTTTTCCTCGGGGTCAATTCGATTGGAAAGGGTTTGGTAACCTTTTACAGCACAATCTAAAGCTTTAACCCAGCGTGCTCATTTTCTCCTTTTCCCACAATGTTTTCCAAAGGATTCTTTCCCGTGGTCCAGCGTGCTCAATGGTAAGCTTGCTCAATGGTAAGGTACTGGACTGGTAACCCGGAACACTCTGGGTTCAAGCTATACAGGATCCATTTGGTTTTGTAGGAGTACCCTTGGGCAACACACTTCAGAGCTCTAGCCCAGTACTGTTAAAACCCAGAAAACACATGAAAATGTGAGCTGTCGCCATTACATGACTGAAATAATGTTGAAAGTGGCTTTAAACACTGTTTAATCTATACAATATGTTCATTTAAGTTTGGCTGTTCAGAAACCTTTCCTTAATCCTTTACCACATAATCCTGACTTTCAACGACCCTGTGAAAGAAAGCTTTTGAAAACATCATGGGAAAAAGAGAAAATGCTGGTAAGCAGCATTTTCTCCTTTTTCCACAATGTTTTCAATCATATAAGAGAACTTAAGAATCCTTGTGGAATTTGCCATCTATGTTTAAATATGGACAAGTCCAAAATTTGTTGTACGGGAAAGGGTTAACTTTTTACCACACAATGACGTCTTTTAACAACCGTGAGGAAGAAGCCTTTTGAAAACATTGTGGGAAAGGAAGAAAATGCTGGTAACCAGCATTTTCTCCTTTTCCCACAAAGTTTTCTATCCAATCATGGAAAAATTGTGTCATTTTGGCCAATATGAAATAGTCGTCTGCAACTGCTTTCGATTTGGATAGGTCCAAAATTTTGCTGTGTGGTAAACGGTTAGCCCATTACGACACAATCCACACTGTGGGAAAAGGAGAAAATGATGGTGACCAGCATTTTCTCCTTTTCCCGCAGTGTTTTCTACCCTTCCCAGAACAAATTTCAATTTTTCAGTCACATTTATTTCGTCATCTGCGAATGCTTTTAATTTGGACGGGTCTAAAATTTTCCTGTGTGGTAAAGAGGTAAGAGGGAAAGAATTGGAAAGCAGATTTTGATATGTAATGAGTAAAGCTAGGGAATGAGAAATGCTGGAGTAATAATAGTACTCGGTGTGATGCCATGCTCGTAACTCTTAACCAGACAGAGAAGTTTTTTGGGGAGGGGTGGAGGGTCGTCTGTGTCGAAAGCTTTTGCTGATTCCAAATCTAGCTCTAAAATTAAAATCAGATTTAGCTTTTAAATATCAGACATCATGCTGATAAGCAGCATTTTCTCCTCTTACCGCTATGTTTTCAAAAATCCCCTCTGTTGTGTGGTGGTTAAATCCTGAAATTTTTTGCGAAAGGGATATAATATAATAGCATAGACTGATGAATCAGAGAAGATAAATGATGAAAAATATCCGTACAAAGATTATGTTTTTGTGGACAACAAAGATCAAGATTAGACTGCAAAATGCAGTTTGATCTTTGATCTACATCCTTGAATAAGAAAAGCTAGCCTTTTATATAAACCATCTTAAATTGCAGTGAAAAAATCTTTGAAAACACAAAAGAATTTTGAATTTTTGTCGTCATCAGCAAACTTGCTCAGCCATTACTGCTTAGTGTAATTTGGTACCTGTTTTCAGGTGAATAATTTGGAAAATACTGTAAGAAAAGGAGCAATTATTTGTAACTAGCAATAAATTTCTATACTGTAGAAAAGCTATATTTTTATTTCCCGTAACCCATGACCACACAATCCCTATTTTTGACGCCCCTGGAAAAGAAGCCTTTTGAAAACATTGTTGGAAAAGGAGAAAATGCTGGTAACCAGCATTTTCTCCTTTTCCCACAATGTTTTATACCCTTCACAAAACAAATTTCAAATTTTCAGACATAGGAGCTCACTTTTATTTTTGTAGTCTGCAAATGCTTTCGATTTGGACAAGCCTAAAATTTTGTCATTTGGTAATGAGTTAACTCCATACCACACCAGTCCCAAGTTCTAATGCCCTGGAGGAGGAGGGCTTTCTTGAAACATTTTCAGAAAAGCAGAAGATGCTGTTTATCAGTATTTTCTCCTTTTCCCACATTTTCAAAAGGCGTCTGTTACATGAAGTTTTCTAGCCTTCCTAAATTCCGCCATTTGGACCAAATTGTCATCCAAAATTCTTTACCTCAGGCAAATCTACATTTTTGTTGTGTGTTTACATGTAACTTTGTCACACAACAAAAATGTACCCTCATCTAAATCAAAAGCATTTGCAGAGGACAGTTTTAATATGGTTCATATGATCGAATTTGCATTTGACAGAAAAAAAAAGTGACAAAAAGATTGAAACTTGACTTTGAAAGAGAAGACAACATTGTGGGAAAAGGAGAAAATGCTGTTTACCAGCATTTTCTCCTTTTCCCATAATGTTGTGGAAAAGGAGAAAATGCTGTTTACCAGCATTTTCTCCTTTTCCCATAACATTTTCAAAAGGCTGCTTTTTAAGGCTTGAAAAAAGTTAAGATTGTGTGGTGGGGGGGTAACCCATTACCAAACGACAAAATTTTAGACAGGCCCAAATTGAAAGCATTTGCAGACAACAAAATGTGACTAAAGAATTAAAATATGTTATAGGAAGGGGAAAAAACATTGTGGGAAAAGGAGAAAATACTGTTTACCAGCATTTTCTCCTTTTCCCAATATGTTTTCAAAAGGCTGCTTTCTTGGGCTTGTTAAAAGTTTGGATTGCGTGGTGGAGGGTTAAGAGTTTTTGGTTGTTTCTTTCTACATTGGTGGATCTGTATGCTTTTTGTATTGATGCATCTCTTCTTTTCTGTCATGGTGGATCTAAAATGTATCATCATATCATGTGCAATACTGGATTTTATTTTTCTATGCATTTTCCTTCTATATTTTTCTTGGTTTAGTTTTTTTGATGTATTTTAATTATTTACTGAGTGTATTAGATTTAAGTCTTTTCTCTGTGCTCCCAACTGTCAGCGACCCTGAAAGAGAAGACTTATAAAATCATTGTTGGAAAAGGAGAAAATGCTGGTAACCAGCATTTCAGCCTTTTTGCCACTGTTTCCTACCCTATGAGAGACAGAAATTATAATTGAAGCAATATCCAATTTGTCTGCTGTAAATGTTTTCAATTTGATCCAGTCCAAAATACTGTTCTTATGTAAAGGATGATGGAAAAACTGAATTGGCCTAAGATTGATTTAGCTAACTTTTTACCTTACAATCCCGACTTAACAACCCTGAGATAGGAGCCTTTTGAAAACATTGTAGGAAAAGGAGATATGCTGGTTACCATAATGTTTTCTACCCGTCCCAAGATAAATTTCAATTTTTGAGCCATACTTAGGTTGTCATCTGCAAATGCTTTCAATTTGGACTGGTCAACAGTTTTGTCATTTGGTAAAGAGTTAAAGTAGGAAAATTTGAATGTGTTGGAGTTATTTCCTTATTTGCCAGTGTGTCACGAACTGTCTGTAACAAATTCTTTATCGATAAGCGTGTATGAGATACTTTATTGATGAAAAACACAACAAATAACAGATTTATTAAAAGATTTAATGGACCCATTCTTAAGCTTAGCTGTTTAACTCATTACCACACAAGACAATTTTGGACTGGTCCAAATTGAGAGCATTTGCAGACGACAAAATAAAGGTGACTGAAAAATAGAAATTTGTTCTGGAAAGGGTAGAAAACACTGTGGGAAAAGGAGAAAATGCTGGTTACCAGCATTTTCTTCTTTTCCCACAGTGTTCTCAAAAGGCTTCTTTCTCAGGGGCGTCAAAAGTAGGGATTGAGTGGTAATGAGTTAATATACTCTTTACCATTCAACCAGAGGAAACAAAATGTTAGAGACCTGGTAGTTGTGAGTTCAATACCCGGTTGAGGTGATCTTTCTATTTTTGCATTTCACCTCTGCTGAAGCATGTGAGAAAAGTAGTCGGTGGCTTTGGAAAAAAAGTTGTGTTAGTTCTGGTGTGAGAAAGCCAGGTAGCATGTGCGTCACCAACCACCATAATATGACCTTAGCTGTTAAAGAGGCATTAAACCCCAATACAACCAACAACCAATAATTAGACCGGTCAAGATTGAGAGTAGTTTCACCTGGATATGATTAGATTTGTTTTCAATCACCAGATTTTTGCCATTCCCCACTATGTTTTCTAGAAGTCCTCTTCATTTTCTCACTGCATTTTCTCCCTTTCCCGCATTGACTTCCATAGTATTCCTCCCGAAGTTGATAAAATTTCCAAATTGTTTTATAGACGACTAACCATTAGTATGACAAGAACATGACTGGGGAATAAACTAGGGTTTGGCACATGTCACCATGTAACACGGCACTGAAGAACAAAATACTGTTGCTTAGAAATTTTCTGTTAGTCTTATTGTTATTGAAGGCCGTTTCCAACAAAATATTTCAGTTATATTGTGGCACCTAGTGCACCTTTTATCGCTTTCTGAGAGGGTTATTTTTTAACTTTATTTATATGCACTAGTCTTAAGCCATTACCAAACGACAATATTTTAGACTGGTCCAAATTGAAAGCATTTGCAGACGACAAAATAAAAGTGAAAGAAAATTTGAAATTTGTTTTGTGAAGGGTTGAAAACATAGTGGGAAAAGGAGAAAATGCTGGTTAGCAGCATTTTCTCCTTTTCCCACGATGTTCTCTAAAGGCTTCTTTCTCAGGGGCATCAAAGTAAGGATTTTGTGGTAATGGGTTAAAAAGCCACTATTTCTTTACTCACTTTAACATAATTGTCAAAAAAAAAATACCCAACTATGAGGAAGTAATAAATCCTGTTGTGGGGACTGGCAGTATTATAAGGAAAGAACTTTATGGAGCTTGGATTTGAACTTAGCTATGTGGTTAGGCCAATAGCTAATGTTTGCAGGGTTAAGCACTCGGCACTCTGTCATAAACTAGGGCTGTGAAGAGAGCGCATCCTTTGATTTTGTGTTAATTTCTGATGATAAAACATCAAAGGCAGCACGTTAAGACCCAATTTTAGTGAGGTAATTGAATTAACCCTTTATCACACAATTTAGAGTTTTAATGGTCCTAGGGAAGAAGACCTTTGAAAACATTGTGGGAAAAGGAGAAAATGCTGGTAACCAGCATTTTCTCCTTTTTCCACAATGTTTACTACCTTTACAAGAAATGAAATGATCATTTGGGCTACACTGAATTTGCCATTTGCAAATGCCTTAATTAGGGCGAGTTACAAATTTTGTCGTCTGCTAGACTTAAACCTTCAACAAGCCAACCTGGTAATACAAACTAGAAGAAAAAAAGCATTTGAAAACAATGTAGGAAATGGAAAAATGCAGCAGTATTTTCTCCTTTTCCCAATATGTTTTGATCTAAAGCATTTTTTACCGTAGGATGCTGAAATGCAAGGAATTTTTTTTTCTCTGATGATGCCATACTGCAGCTGGGGAACTCAATTTCTGCTTCATTTTTCAAGTCTTGAATGCTGATTATGAAGGATTGACTCACTTATCTGTCTAGAAAAAAAGCTTGCAGCAAACAATTTACACTTTTTTTGTGTGTGTTAACCCTTTACTTCACAAGGATGACTTTTAACAGTGCTGGGAAAGCCTTTTGAAAACATTGTGGGAAAAGGAGAAAATACTGGTTACCAGCATTTTTTCCTAACCCCCTCAAGTTTTCTAGCCCTCCCAAAACAAATTTCAACCCATTACCATACGATCCCTCCTTTTGACGCCCTTTAGGAAGAAGCCTTCAGAAAACATTGTGGGGAAAAGGAGAAAATGCTGGTAACCAGCATTTTCTCCTTTTCCCACAATGTTTTCTACCCTTCACAAAACAAATTTCAAATTTTCAGTCACTTTTATTTTGTCTACAAATGCTTTCAATTTGGACCAGTCTAAAATATTGTTGTTTGGTAATGGGTTAATTAATTAAGTCTCATTTATATCATTCTCGTTTGTTAGAGAGTTAAGACAAGAACACCCTTGAAATGTTATCATTTCTGGTTTTATAAACCAAATTGTCTGTCGGGATTGTTCTATGTAGGGTTAACTGTCTGCAATCAGTTACTGGTCTGTAATTTTATAACCCTGCTGAATATTGCAGGAAAAAGGAGAAAATTCTTTCATTTCAAGATTTTATTAATTATATCCCCACAAAACGAATGTTTTTGGGGTATACTGGAATCAGCCTGTCTGTCTGTGTGTCTGTCCGTCTGTGTGTCTGTCCGTCTGTGTGTCTGTGTACAAAATACTGTCAGAGCGCTGGCAGGGGTATATGGTCACATGCAGTGACAGCTATACATTATTCTTTAATAGATTGCCTGCCAGTATTTCTAACATGACTTCATGTTCACTATTTTGTGTCTCAAGTAGAGTTATCTGATTATTTTTGTGACTAGTAAACTAGTAAAATTTCTTTTTGCAGCACATCCACCGCGGCTTAATGGTCATCCAAAGATTGACCTTCGACACAGTACAAGGAGAGGTCATGGTCACTCGTATGAATCCTCCACGATGCTGAGCAGTGACCTTGAGACGACAAGTTTCTTTGATTCAGAAGATGACACAATGAGCAGGTTAGAAGATGAAAACATTTTTTTTACCCTTTCTCATAAGAGAAGTTCTTAGATTTTAAACTTAACTGTTTACCACACAATCCTGTGTTTCAACGACCCTGAGAAAGAAAGTTTTTGAAAGCATTGTTGGAGAAGGAGAAAATGCTTGTGACCAAAATTTATTTAGTATTAAATTTTCTATTAGGGTTGCCAGCATTTTCTCCTTTTCCCACAATGGCTTGAAGCTTTCTCAAGTTGTCCATTTTGAAGATGTTTACAGATGATGTGATAAATGTAACATGTGATGATCTTTGTCTTTAATTCTTCACCAAACGACAAAATTTGAGACTGGTCCAAATTGAAAGCATGTGCAGGTGACAAAATAAACGGAACTCAAACAGTGAAATTTGTTACCAGTAGGGTAAAAATCATTGTGCAAAAAGAGTTCCTTTTCCCACAATGTTTTCAATAGGCTCCCATCTCAGGGTCGTAAATACCAGGGATTGTTTGGTAAAGAGTTAATAAGGTGCCAAGCTCCGATAGCGCAGTCAGTACCGTGCAAGACTTAAGAACTCTGGGTCCAGGGTTCGTGGCTACGACTCCTGGCCAGGCTGTTTTTTCTGAGGATTGATAATAGTCACTGAGGCAGGATTCGTTTTTCTCCCATCGCTGACCATTTTTTTGACGGGGATTATGTGGGGAAAGCAGCCAGTGGCTTGGAAAGGAAATTGTGGAGATTACTGGTAAAAGAGGCCCCAGGAAAGCATGGATAGGTGCACTGGCCACCAGGATATGACTGAAATATTGTTGAAAATGGCATTAAGCACAAAACAATCAATCTTTGGAAAGGCTGTGAATGTTGTTGAAAAAATTTTGAGAAAATGCTAATTTCCAGCAATTTCTCTATTTCCAACAATGCTTTAGCCTTCTCCAGTAGATGTCCGAATTGAGAACATTTGCCGACGACAATTTAAATGTGGCTCAAATGGTGCAATTTCTCTTTGAAAAGGTACATTGCAGTATTACATCTTAAACTACCCTATCAAAGTTTGAAATCATTACATTAGTAAGATATAATTTGTTGTCTGCAGATGCTTTCAATTTGGACCAGTCTAAAATTTTGTCCTTTGGAGTTAAAGAAAGAAGGCATTGTCTAACCCTTCACCAAACAATATCTGATTTTTACGACCCTGAGACAAAAACCTTTTGAAAGCATTGTGGGAAAAAAAGAAAATTATGGTAACCAGCATTTTCTCCTTTTTCCAGTTTTCTACCCTTCCAAAAACAAATTTCAATCCCGACTAGTCTAAAATTTTCTCGTGGTAAAGAGTTAAGTCATCCTAGCTCTTTACCAAACAACAAATTTTTGGTCTGGACCAAATTCAAGACAATAAATTAAATTTTTTTAACTGTTGACCAAACGACAAAATTTTAGACTTGGCAAAATTGAAAGAATGTGCAGACAATAAAAAAGAAAGGTGACCATAAAAGTTTTGCAAAGCATGTCATAGAGTTGTTGAAGGAGATAAAGAGGAAATGGAGAAAATAAATTATGCTTATAGACATAAGATGTTGTTGATGAGGTAGACAGATGCCTCATACAACTCTTTACCATACAATATACAGACTTAATGACTGAGGGAAAGCCTTTTGAAAACATTGTTGAAAAAAGAGAAAGTGCTGGTGGCCATCATTTTCTCCATTTCCCAAAATGTTTTCCACACATATGCAAGCTCAGAGATGTCACTCTTCATTCAATCAGTATTTCATTTGTAATCTGAAAGTACTTTGGATTCATATGGGTAAAAGATTCTGATGTTTCTTAACCTTTTACCACACAGTGACAACTTTCAATGCCCCCGAAAATAAAGTCTGTTGAAAGCATTGTGAGAAAACAATTGTGGTTACCAGCATTTTCTCCTTTTCCCTCAATGTTTTCAAAGGGTTTTTTTTTTTTTTCTCAGGGTCATTAAAGGTCGGGATTGTGTGGTAATGGGTTTAAGGACTTTACTATTGGCTTAAGATCTTAGTTTCATTTCATTTATTTAGCAGGAAAAGGGTTTATAGAAAAATATGCTTCTAGACATTTATAAGATGTTGGTGATGAGTTGGACAGATGCATTGTATAGCCTTTTATTAACTCTTTACCATACATTCCCAGGTTTTCACGACTCCAGGAAAGAAGATTTTCGAAAACATTGTGGGAAAAGGAAAAAATGCAGATAACCAGCATTTTGTCCTTCTCCCACAATGTTTTCTGCCCTATCAGATAGCTTAGCCCTTTACCACACAATGAGGACTTTTAACGACCCTCGGGAAGAAGCCTTTTATAAACATTGTTGGAAAAGGAGAATTGGAAAAGGAGAAAATGCTGGTAACCAGTATTTTCTCCTTTTCCAACAATGTTTTCAATCCTTTCAGAAACAAACTGAACTATTTGAGGCATGTCCAAAATGTCATCAAAGACAAATCCCATTAGTAAGACATACTCATTCTACTGTTGAGCTTGTTGTCATGTGGAAAAGTCTTAGATTGTGCCATGTGGATAATAGATGAATTCCCTAAGCCTGCATTAGTATCTATTACAGCAACTATTGTTATCTGAATTGCTTGTTTGACAGGAGTTTCAGTCTTGATTTAACCCTTTACTCCACAGATACTCATTTCTATGCATTGCTTGCAAGAGCCTTTGGAAAACATTGTGGCAAAAGGTGAAATTGCTCGTGACGAGCAATTTCACCTTTTGTCACAATGTTTTCTATGCTATCAAAAGGTGTTATATACACAAAAGAAATTGCTTCATCCTTGCTATTATTTAGGATCAATTAGAGATACCATAGAAATTTCTTGTGGGGTAAAGGGTTAAACCATGAAACCGTCATATCCTAATATTTATCTCCTCATAATCATGTTTTTTCTAAAAACTGTAATAACTTTTTTTTTGAGGCTGAAGCGTAAGTTTCATACAGTGGATGATTTCAGTTGGTTAGTTTGTCCCCAAAATATCATGGGATTATTAGGGCTCCGTACCGGTACTCGATATATATCGAAAACCGGTATTTTACGTTCGATAGATATATCGGATCGAACGTTTCTGTATCGAACAAAATATCGATCATCAAAAGAAAAGTAAAGCATATAAATACCCAATTTTGTTGTTTTTAACGGCGAAATTCATTACTAGTTTACTTTAGGTAATCTCTAAAGTCGAGTAGTCGTAGAGGTAGGTGTGGCTACCTGGGAAACTTACAACCAATCGAAATGCGTCATTCTTTATTACTCCCGTTACACAATGGATGACAATTAGCTAATACCCGTATTCTCGTTCCCCCGTCATGTTGTTTGAAATCTGCAAATTATGCATCAATCAGCAGATTGCAGACAACTTTACGCTGATAATTGGCCAATATAGTTGATTAAAGAAAGGTAATGAACATCTCGTGATGTGATCGAGAGGTAGCGATGGAAATAATTGAAGCCGTGACCTTTCAACCTTCCTAGGATTTTGTTTAGTCGATCTTTTAATATTGCTGAAAAATGTGGCTCGAAAATCAAATATCTTTTTCCATTAGATTATCTGAAATCAGTGTTCTGACTCGCGTAAATTATTGTGTAAATCATTTTATAGACTTGAAATTTGCATAACAAATGTTAATCACACGCGAGACCTCACATAAGAAAAAAACACGGACAAAAAAGGCCATTATCTGTTTATCGTGAGTAAAATAACAGGTTTTGATGCTACATGTAGTTCTAATCCTTATTGAGAAATCTACCGTAATTTGCGTATATTTTGGGACACCCAAAGAATTGGGACACCATCAAAAATCACGAAAATAATTATTTTTCATGACCCAAAGATTTGGGACATACTAAAAATTGCAAAGCAAGATCGGTAATTTTTTGTTCCAAAGAATTGGGACAGTGAATATCTTATTTAATTTTCTTTTTTCAATCCGTTGATAGGCCTACCCTTTGCAAATATTTATTTCTCGTACGTGTTATTTTTACGCTCGTAACGTCGTAAGCATACTTCCCAACTCTCCCGATTTCAATGGGAATTACCCGATCCAAGACGAAAAACCCGATCACCTGATTGTCTAATGTAAATCCCAATTCAAAAAGAAATCCGATGTAAGCGTAAAAAGGGTGTGATAAACTTCTATGAAAGATCGGTAACATGTATAACGTGTGTGTACATCAGAAGTTAACAGAGTTGACACGCGTGTATTTTACGGTCAATCGAGTTTGTTGTTTATAAATAGAAATCAAGGTACACAGTTTTACCCAAGGTTTATCGATCGAAGATGACGAACCAATCAAATTTGAGAACGGACCGAGCAGACCTACTTGTCAAGAGTGCAGTTAACTCGTTCACCTCACGTACATGTAAGCAGGTAAAATATGTTGTGAATTTTTTTACAAACGCAAAATAACATCTGTATTGATATCCCAAGATGCAAACAAAAATGAGTGAAAAGTTCATTATCAAGGAAAATCACGAGCTCTTAGCGTTCAAACTGATCGGTGGAATTCCAATCAGTCTAAAAATAGACCAACCTGCAAACCTGACATCAATCACGTTGCAATATTTCAACGTCGGTAATATTCGACGTGTTAGCAGCGAGTGACTTTCACTGTGACAGACTGTCTTGTTTGACCATAAGTTTTGGGACAGCTGACAGAATAATTATTTTTTGCAGACCAAAGTATTGGGACACGAAAAAAATTAATTATTTTTTGCTGTCCCAAAATATAAGCAAATTACGGTATGTCGAATCATGCGAACATACCTATCCAGAAATTAACACGCATGAAAAATTGTTCGGTGAAAAAAAAAAACATGGAAACCCATGACACAACAAAATGTCTCCTTGACATTGTCCAATCAGAGTCCTCTTAGACTGTCTTTTCAGCTTTTTAATGAGTAGTAAATGTAGATCTAGTTAGAATTCATATTAATTTAGGCTACATAATTATGAAATTTCAATACAATCTAGAAGTGTTAAATTTGCGGTATTTTGTTTTTCAGGTATGCTGAAAAAAGAACAAACACAATTTTCTCATTTTTTTCTTTCTTTTATTGAAAATTGAAATATCATATGATATATCGAATATCGATCATTTTGTATCGATACAAATATCGTATCGATCAAACTGACCGATACGGAGCCCTAGGGATTATCATAGTGGCCCATGCCTAGGTTTTTCAAAGGTGCCAGTACAAGACTTAGTTCTGTGTGTGATTTCTGTATTGACATCGTGTTGATAGCCTTGCCCCCATCCATTGCTGGTTGATAGCACGAAAATTCACATATGCAATTCTCTGCACATACGCAATGTAAGCACATAATCCATAAATGTAGCCACTGCAAAAAGTTGTGATCCTTTGAGGATGACCCAGGTTGATAACGTTTAGTAAATGCTATAAACAAACTTTTTTCAAAGCATCAGACAACCAGGGTATACTGTGGATTCATATTTATAATTTCGTTGGTATGAAATTTCGTGGATTTTTCAAATTCGGCATTTTCGTTGGACAGTAAATTCATTGATTTCCATTTCCAAACGAAAATTTTTTTTTGTTTAAAAAAATCTTAACTGTCCATTAATAAAGTGTGTGAAATAAAAAAAAAGATAACATAAGACGGGACTCGATCGATGACAAGTATACAGGTATCGAGTGTAAAGGGTATAAAGTTTATGACACTTAGCTGATAATCTAATCGCCGGTCTCGAGTCAATCAATTAAGACATGCGTAATTATTTACAATTTACACCGTTATTATTTAATCCTGTAGTCACAGTTTACAATCAAATTTTAAGCCGAAAAGATACGACGACGTTTTCAGAATCGTCTGCTTTGAAACTGTGGACTTCCAAAGCTACCCTTCCCACATGTCTGGGTCACGTAGGAAAACAAGACTGCTTGTCGCATATTCGCCGATATATTGTGACAGATGGAAAGAGATCTTTTGTTTAGAGCTCGAGTCATTACTGAAATGATACGTTTTACCTTGTTCTCCAAAAATGTGTCCGAAATAGTTAAGTGTAAACTCCGACAAATTTGCGTCTAGATCTATATTTAGAACAAGTGTGTAGGGTCAAAATTGTAGTAGACCTAAGTTTTGGCTTCTATTCAATCTTGTGCGACTTCCTAAAGTTGCTTTCTTATACGAGCTTGTTCAACTGCATGGGATAGATCGACGATCAGACTGCAAGTTCTGTTTAGTCTGACACCGTCCAACAACACGTTGAAATCCGCCATCTTGTCATCACCAAATTCAATATTAGAATGACCCAAATATAAAACAAGCCGTCCGTCAACATGATTTATGCCTGTTGCAGGTACACACGCGTTTGCAGTAAAATTTTGATTTGGAGGTAGATCTATGACGTAACGTGTAGGTCATTCGAGCAAGAGGGTTGTAAAACAAACGTTTGTTGTACTAATTTACGACTGTTTTACCCTACGAAATCTATGGTAACATTGCGTTTAGAAATGGCTGTTTCAAAACACCTGGGCAGTCGTGTCACATGTCTGTGTAGTCGGCAGAAATTTGGTTTGGCTGTTTGCAAAAAAAAACCCTCGCAGCCGAAATGCAACAGTAAAAAAAAAACATGGATTACTTGACTTGATGCGTGTAGGTAATTTTTCAACAGTTTTTATGCCGTCGTCACAGGGATAACAAAAAAAGAAATGAAGTTAAGGAAATGGAGAAATCACTATTTTTACGTGGTAATTGTTAAGTATCAACAAAATCTTTATAGGAACAAATAATCTAAGGTGTAAATAACTTTCTGTTCGATAGGGAGTGGGTATATTTTAACGTTAGCGTCGTCATGTTCGTTATTAATGAAGCGGAACCAAACTAAGTTGGAGATGGCCAAGGACCTATCTTTCGTCGAGAACTTGAATTCGTGGACTTACCTACCCACGAAATCAACGAAAATTAGTACTCAACGAATGTTAATGGTTTCACAGTAATAAATGTCCATTAATGATAAATCTTTATGACATTGCCAAGACATATGGGTCATTTAAAAAGTCCTCTGTAAACATGGGAAAAAAAGAAAATAATGGTAAACAACAATACCTTTACCTGTAATGTTTTACACCCTTTCCAGGCAAGCATCATCATTTTAGCTATACTAATTTGTCATTTTCAACTGCACAGAGTTTGTACTAGTCTAGAAATGGTGTATTTGGCAAAGAGTTACTCTCCAGCAAATCAGTTGTTTGGTTTAACACTTAACCAAACGATCCCGGGTTTTCATGACCCTGAGGAAGAAGCCTTCTGAGAACATGGGAAAAGGAGAAAATGCTTATAACCAGCATTTTCTTCTTTTCCCACAATTTTTTCTACTCTTCCAAAGTCAAGTTACTATTTTTGTGTCACAGTTATTTTGTCATCTGCAAATCTTTCTATTTTGGAGTGGCCTGAAATAATGTTTGGCAAAGAGTTAAAAATATTTTGACAAAAGGAGAAATTGCTTCACTGGGTAACTTCTTCAAAGGATTGCCTGAAACAAATAATATCTTCACCTGCCACAATGATTATTTGATTATCTATTAACTTTTTTCGGAGTTTCATATACATGTTATATACAAGTTTTACAGATACAAGCCTTCCTGAGTTTGATCTAAAAATAGCATTTGAGATAATTTACCAGGCATGGATAGCTAATTAGGATGTAGCTAACAAGATACCTGGCTTGCAGAAAAGAACTACTGAAATGCTAATTTGTGCTCCTCATGACATTATCATAACTCGTAACAGTTAAGGATAGGTGTAGGTGAGGTAACTCACAATACAAGCCTCTTTGCACATCTTTTAACCCATTAGCACAGAACCCCTACTTTTGACGCCCCTGAGAAAGAAGCCTGTAGAAAACACTGTGGGAAAAGGAGAAAATGCTGGTAACCAGCATTTTCTCCTTTTCCCGCAGTGTTTTCTACCCTTCCCAGAACAAATTTCAATTTTTCAGTCACCTTTATTTTGTTGTCTGCAAATGCTTTCAATTTGGACCAGTCTAAAATTTTCTTGTGTGGTAAAGAGTTAACTCTTTACCACACAATCCCGACTTTTAACGACCCTGAGGAAGAAGCCTTTTGAAAACATTGTGGCAAAAGGAGAAAATGCTGGTAACCAGCATTTTCTCCTTTTCCCACAATGTTTTCTACCCTTCCCTAAAGGAATTTCAATTTTTCAGTCACATTCATTTTGTTGTCTGCAAATTCTTTCAATTTTGATGAGTCTTTAATTTTGTCGTGTGGTAAAGAGTTAAGGATAGGTGTAGGTGAAGTAACTCATAACACAAGCCTCTTTGCATATCTTTTAACTCTTTACCAAATGACAAAAGTTTAAGTTTGTCCAAATCGAAAGCATTTGCAGATGACAAAATAAAAGTGACTGAAAATCTGAAATTTGTACTGTGGAAGGTAGAAAACATTGTGAGAAATTGGACTTTGGAAGATTAAGAAACATTATGGGAAAAGGAGAAAATGCTGGTAACCAGCATTTTCTCCTTTTCCCTCAATGTTTCCTAAAGGCTTCTTTCTTTGAGTCATCAGAAGTAGGGATTGTGTGGTAAAGGGTTAACCGATAACCAGACAAGCCGCCCGCCTGGGTGGCTGACAGTGGTGAGCATGTCAGACTCATGGCCTGTTGGTTTTGAGTTTGATACCCAGTTGAGGGGAACTTTCTTTCCGGAGTATTTTCGCCTCTCACCTCTGCTGAAGCATGTGAGAAAAGTAGTCGGTGGCTTTGGAAAGACAGTTGTGTTAGTACCGGTGTAAGAAAGCCAGGAAACCTAATTATGTGCGTCACCAACCACCATATTATGACCTTAGCTGTTAACTGTTAACCAAACAAGCCTTTTGAAAAATTGTGAGAAAAGGCGAAAATGCTGGTAACCAGCATTTTCCCCTTTTCTCACAATGTTTTCTATCATATCAGGGATAAATTGCACCATTTGAGCTATATTAAATTTCGTCTTGGGCAAATTCTTTCAGTTCGGATCATTGTACATTATACAATAACCCGTTACCACACCATCCCTACTTTTGACTACCTTGAGAAAGAAGCCTTTAGAAAACATTGAGGGAAAAGGATAAAATGCTGGTAACCACCATTTTCTCCTTTTCCCACAATGTTTTCTACCCTTCACAAAACTTATTTCAAATTTTCAGTAACTTTTATTTTGTTTTCTGTAAATGCTTTCGAGTTGGACAACCCTAAAATTTTGTCGTTTGGTAATGAGATAATGTAGTAATAGGGCTGTCTGTCCGTCCGTGCATTCATCCATCTGGGACAATATCTCTAATGCCAGTTGACAGAATTTTGTGAATATTATATGTTTTTATAATGACTTATTCCGCAAAAAGAAATTTTTTGTGATTCGATGCAAAATGGCTGACGGGGGCGATTTTAGTTATGCCGTCACATAAATTTTTGAAAAGATCTTTTTCGGTGGGGGAAATCATTTCAATGAAATTGCTTGTTCATGTTCAAAGTATTTGCAGACAAAAGGTTGAATTTGGCCTCAAATAGTAGGATTTATATTAATTCTTTACCACACAAAAAACCCTGAAGAAAAAGCCTTTTGAAAATATGGAGGGAAAAGGAGAAAATGCCGCTTTTAGCATTTTCTCCTTTTCCTACAATGTTATGAGAACATCATGGAAAACATTGTGCTCTAGAAACACTGTTTCTGCTTGTAACCCATTACCACACAATCCCTACTTTTGACGACCCTGAGAAAAAAGCCTTCAGAAAACATTGTGGGAATAGAAGAAAATGCTGGTAACCAGCATTTTCTCCTTTTCCCCACAATGTTTTCTACCCTTCACAAAACAGATTTCAAATTTTCATTCACTTTTATTTTGTCATCTGCAAATGCTTTCGATTTTTACAAACCAAAAATTTTGTCGTTTGGTAATGAGTTAAGTGAAGAAGTAGAAAATATAGGATTAGTATTTTTCAGTGGTCAAATAACAATGAAATACCAAGCAAAAAAGCATGAAATAAATATATTTATGTTAAGGGTGCTTTGTTACTTATTATACTCTGTCAAGTGTATGTTGCACACGGGTGCGTCTCATTGTAGCATAAATAAAGAGCGCGCCTCTATTCTGGTCATTCGACGGCTAGACTACACACTGTTTATGACTGCGTATATAACCCCCTCGCCCACACGTTTTCTTTTTTGGAGGGAATTATTTCATTATTGCATACATTTCTGTATTGCTTTTCATGTATTTCGTATATAAGAGGTTGATGTATGTTGAAAAATACACTTCGATTACAATGCGTAGTCTAGGCCGCTACTCCTATTTCCGACTTCTGTTGTTTATTATTCCATAATAAGTTTATGCAATGGAACATAAATGTTTTATATTTGTCTGAGTGGAACGAAAGAAAATATAAAGAAACATAATAATAGCATTGAAGCCTGCTAACTGACATATTTACCTACTTTACTTATCAGAGCCAGTAAAGAACATAAGCCTGGATGATAAAGGTATCATTTTCAAAGGAAAATACAGACTATATTTTGAAGAAGATGATAATTATGATCTGTATTCTGCCTCGACTACACCTGATGAAAAGTGATTATTTATTTTCAGTGTGTAGGGGGTAATTGCTTTCATGAATAAAGGAACTTGTCTTTTGAACATGTACCAAAGCGATCTTTCAATTCAGTCCCACATAGTGAAATTATGGACTATACAGAATTTAATTCATTACCAAATGACAAAATTTTAGGTTTGTCCAAATTGAGAGCATTTTGCAGACAACAAAATAGAAGTTACTGAAAATTTGAAATTTGTTTTGTGAAGGGGAGAAAACATTGTGGGAAAACGAGAAAATGCTGGTTATCAGCATTTTCTCCTTTTACCACAATGTTTTCTAAAGGCTTCTTTCTCAAGGTCGTCAAAAGTAGGGATTGTGTGGGAGCAAGAGTAACAAATTACCAAGACTGACTAAACCTGCATCATGCAGTCTCTGTCTTAATAATCTTCTTTGGCAAGGAAAAGGTTTAATTTGATTATGTTTAAACTTTGACATTATACAACAAAAATTATTTGAATAAATGTTTTGTTCTAGATTTGGTAAAAAATTTGAAGCATTTACATTATGACAAATCAAATTTTACACAAAAATTGAAAGTTGCCTTTGGAGGTGTAGAAAACCAGCTAAAAAGGATAAAACGAGGGGTACCAGCATTTTCCCCTTTTTCCAAAAATGTTTTCATAAGCTTTCTTTTCCATTGCGTAGTGAGAGGTTAAAAAATAATTCCAAGAAAACATACATAGTTCCACTGGCATCTGTAGTATTATTGAAAGTATGTTGAAAGTTGCATAAAACACCAAAAAACTGAAAGGAGGCTACGAAAACCATTCCACAAGAATGGTTCTCAGTTTTTCCTGGTTATTTATAGTAAACATGATCAGTTGTAAATAACATCTGTGTTTCATTGTATAATTGCATCTTTACTGCAAAAAAGCTTTAACCCTTTACCACACAATCTAGACTTTTACCAACCTATTGAAAACATTGTGGGAAAAGGAGAAAATGCTGGTAACCAGCATTTTCTCCTTTTCCCACAATGTTTTCTAATGTTTCGAAATGAATTGTAATTTTTTTAGTAACATATATTTTGTACCCTGTAAATGCTTTGAATTTGGACAAGTCTAAAATTTTGATGTGTGGTAAAGACTTAACCATTAACTCTTTACCAAACAACAAAATTTTAGACGGGTCCAAACTGAAAGCACTTGCAGACCACAAAATAAACATAACTCAAAAATTGAAATTTCTGTTTAGTGGGGTAGAAAACATTGTGGGAAAAGGAGAAAATGCTGGTTACCAGCATTTTCTCCTTTTCCCATAATGTTTTCTAAAGGATTCTATCTCAGGGTCGTAAAGACCAGGGATTGTTCGGGAAAGGGTGAACCTGCTAAGTAAGTTTGATAAAACTTTCAAGCAGATAGTAAAACCCAAATCATGTTATTTCGAACTAATATTTTAGAGATGAATATCTCCTTTTCAGACAGTGTAGATTCAGGATCAGACTGCCCATTCTATGCAGTCTGGTCTTGATCGACATTGTCTGCAGAAGGTTGGCAAGTCATGCATTACGGCTTGGGGGTTAAGTGATAATTCCACATCCCCTCCTGTGGTAAGAGATGTGTACTTGAGCTGTGTTTAACCTTTTACCAAACAGCTAAATGTTAGACTGGTCCATTATGAAAGAATTTCCAGATGCCAAAGCTCCAAGTTAGAGGGAGTGATGGTATTCTAAAGTTATTTCTCTTCAAAACTCTATGTTGTGGGTACTTATTAGAATTGTCTTGATGAGAAGATTCAAATGAGCAACTAGCCACCTACAACATAAGGTTTAATGGAGAATAATCAATATTTTCAAATTTGAAGTAAAAATCACTCCCTGTATGTGGAGCTCTGCGGTGCCAATATATATACATGTATTTTTGAAATCTTCATATTTGCCCTTTAGTAGGCAAGAAACATGATTTAAAAGATTTCTTGAAAGCGCTGTTTATCAGCAGTTTCTTCCTTATTCCTCAGTGTTTTTCGAAAGCCTTCTCAAATAGTGTGGTTGAACTTCAGGTTGTTTTTGGTTAAAGGTTAGCTTAAAGTCATTTTATTCTGTAGGTGATTTTTTTTCGCAGCAGATCACCTTCGAATAAAATCATGGCAAAGGGCAAAGGGGGATATACTTGTAACTTGTAATTTCTCCTTCTGCCATACTGTTTTACCTGTAGTCATGTGTTGAACGTTGATCCATCCATCATTTACCAGCAGATGCAATTGTATATGTGACTCAAATGTTCGGAATTGCATTTGAAAGATACAGAAAATGTTAATCCCTAGGCTGCTTAGTGCGACCTGTTGCGGACATTGTAAATCAAGATCAGACTGCACAGAACCTGCAGTCTGATCTTGGATCTACACTGTCCGATAAAGAGCTATCTTTCACCCAAAACTACCGCTAGAATAGCAAAATTCGAATTTTTACTGTGGACTTAAAAGTTTCATGTATATCAGGATAAGGATTAAAAGGGGATGTAGAGGGTCCTGGGCCCATATTCACCAACCATTTTTTTACCCATTACCACACAATCCCTACTTTTGATGCCCCTCAGAAAGAAGCCTTTAGAAAACATTGTGGGAAAAGGAGAAAATGCTGGTAACCAGCATTTTCTCCTTTTCCCACAATGTTTTCTACCCTTAACAAAGCAAATTTCAAATTCTCAGTCGCTTTTGTTGTCTGCAAATGCTTTAGAATTGGACAAACCTAGAATTTTGTTGTTTGGTAATGAGCTAAGCTTGTTCTTTGTCTTATTCTCCAGAATTTTCTACATTTGTAAGTAACACAACTTCTGATTGGCTGGCCAATGTGTTACTTACAAATTTAGAAAGCATTGGAGAATAAGACTCAGAATATTCTTAAGAATGGTCTCCAGCATTGTTTCCTTTTCCTTTTCAATATGGACTAGTCCAACATTTTGTCATTTTATATAAACAAACTTTTCATATCTTTCCAGGTTCTCAACTGTCACAGATACTACTACAGCCAGATCTTCAAAATATAATGGAAGACGAAAACGACGGCGAAAGCATCGCTTACCACCCATTAGTCGCGTATGTGTTAGTCTTTGGTCTGCATAGCTTGGCTTCCTTTGGCCAGCAATTTTCATGACTTAACTTTTTACCACACACATTTCATAGTAAACTTGTGAAAACATGAAAGGAAGAGGCAAAGTGCCAGTATTTTCACCTCATAAAATGTTTATTCTTAGATCCCAGCTTAACTCTTTACCAAACAACAAAATTGTAGACCAGTCCAAATTGAAAGCATTTGCAGAGGATAAGCTTAGTATATGGCTCAGAAATTGAAATTTGTCTTGGGAAGGGTAGAAAATATGTGGGAAAAGGAGAAAATGCTGGTTACCAGCAATTTTCTCCTTTTCTTACATAGTTTTCAAAAGGCATCTTACTCAGGGTAGTTAAAAATTGGGATTGTGTGGTAAAGGGTTAAGACAATTCCTAACTTTCAGCCACATATTGATTAATTGTATAGTGTAAACGCTGTTTTCAACATAATTTCACTTTCATCGCAGCAGCCAGTGCACCTGTCCATGTTCTCCTGGAGTATCTATTTACCAGTGCTCCTCACAGTTCTCTTTCCAAGACACTGGCTGCCTTTCCACGTAACCATCATTGAAACAGTGGTTGGATTCAGCCACTAATGATTTGTCATGTGAAAATGCTGTACAGTTAATCAAGTGCTTTTAAATTTTATTCATCACATGAAATCCCATTTTCAGTATTATATACCAAGGAAGAGTTTACATACCTCAAGTATATTTGAAAAAAGCTTTATGTGACATCTTATGTGACATTATGCTTTCCTTTTTCAGAAAAGTCATTAGGTTTTGGATCCTTTACCATATAGTCGGATTAGTACAGACTTAACCCAGACAAATTTCAATTTTTCATTCATTTTGTCGTCTGCAAATGCTTTCAATTTGGACCAGCCTAAAATTTTGTCGTTTGGTAAAGAGTTAAAGTGACCCTGGAGAAGGGGGCTTTTGAAAAAATGCTTTGAAAAAGGAGAAAATTGCTTGTAACCAATATTAGATTTTGTGCTACAGTAGACTTGAGCAAAACAGAAAATTACATAAAAAACTGAAAGTATTGTTTAGGATTAGCCTGTGCGGACTATTCAGGCTTACCCAAAACCACACTTTGCGCAAATGTCTGAAAGCTCCTTTTTAGCTCACCTGAGCACGAAGTGCTCATGGTGAGCTTTTGTGATCGCCCAATGTCCGGCGTCCGTCGTACGTCGTCCGTCGTCCACAATTTCTTTAAACATCTTCTTCTCCTGAACCACTGGGCCAATCTTGATGAAACTTGGCAGGGATGTTCCTTGGGTGAAGCTCTACCAAAGTTGTTCAAGAGATTGAATTCCACCCATAATTCTGGTTGCCATGGCAACCAAAAGGAAAAAAATAGCAAAATCTTTGAAAATCATCTTCTCTGAAACTAGAAGGCCTAGAGCTTTGATATTTTGTATGTAGCATCTCCTAGTGGACCTCTACCAAGGTTGTTCATATTATGCCCCTGGGGTCAAAACTAGCCCTGCCCCAGGGGTCACAAGTTTGAAACATTAGAACAAAGAAGGAAAACTTTAAAATTCTTCTGCTCTGAAACTAGAAGGTGCAGGGCTTTGATATGTGGTATGTAGCATCTCCTAGTGGACCTCTACCAAGATTGTTCATATGATGCCCCTGGGGTCAAAACTGGCCCCGCCCCGGAGGTCACAAGTTTGAAACATAGGAACAAAGAAGGAAAACTTTAAAAATCTTCTTCTCTGAAACTAGTTGGTGCAGAGCTTTGATATTTGGTATGTAGCATCTCTTAGTGGACTTCTACCAAGGTTGTTCATATGATGTCCCTGGGGTTAAAACTGGCCCCGCCCCGGGGGTCACAAGTTTGAAACATAGGAACAAAGAAGGAAAACTTCCAAATTCTTCTTCTCTGAAACTAGTAGGGGCAGGGCTTTGATATTTGATATGTAGCATCTCCTAGTGGACCTCTACCAAGATTGTTCATATGGTGTCCCTGGGGTCAAAACTGGCCCTGCCCCAGAGGTTACAAGTTTGAAACATAGGAACAAAGAAGGAAAACTTTAAAAATTTTCTTCTCTGAAACTAGACGGTGCAGAGCTTTGATATTTAGTATGTAGCATCTCCTAGTGGACTTCTACCAATAGTGTTGATATGATGTCCCTGGGGTCAAAACTGGCCTCGCCCCGGGGGTCACAAGTTTGAAACATAGGAACAAAGAAGGAAAACTTTAAAAATCTTCTTCTCTGAAACTAGAAGGCCTAGAGCTTTGATATCTGGTTTGTAGCATCTCCTAGTGGACTTCTACCAAGATTGTACATATGATGTCCCTTGGGTCAAAACTGGCCCCGCCCAGGGGGTCACAGAAATAAAGAAGGAAAACTTTCAAATTCTTCTTCTCTGAAACAAGAAGGCGTAGAGCTTTGATATTTGGTATGTAGCATCTCCTTGTGAACCTCTACCGAGATTGTACATTTGTTGCTCCTGGGGTGAAAACTGGCCCCGTCCCGGGGGTCACAAGTTTGAAACATAGAAATAAAGAAGGAAAACTTCAAAATTCTTCTTCTCTGAAACTAGAAGAAGATGTAGAGCTTTTATATTTGGTAAGTAGGATGTCCTTGTGGACTTCTACAATGTTTGTTCATATGATGTCCCTGGGGTCAAATTGGCCCATCCCCATGGGTCACAAGTTCGAAATGTAGGAACAAAGAAGGAAAAGTTCAATATTCTTCTTCTCTGAAACTAGATGGCATAGAGCTTTGATATTTAGTATGCAGCATCTCTTAGTGGACTTCTACAAAGTTTCTTCATACGATGCCCCATGGCTCAAAACTTGCCCTGCCCCATGGGTCACAAGTTCGAAATATAGGATCAAAGAAGGAAAACTTAATATTCTTCTTCTCTGAAAGTGGTAGATGGCATAGAGCTTTGATATTTGGTATGCAGCATCTCTTAGTGGACTTCTACAAAGTTTCTTCATACGATGCCCCATGGCTCAAAACTTGCCCTGCCCCATGGGTCACAAGTTCGAAACATAGGAACAAAGAAGAAAAACTTTAAAATTCTACTTCTCTGAAACTAGAATGTGTAGAGCTTTGATGTAAGTAGCATCTCCTAGTGGACCTCTAGCAAGTTTCTTTTCTTAGGATACCCCTGGGGTCAAAACTGGCCCTACCCAGGGGTCACAAGTTTGATTTTACAACTTAGTACTCAGGTGAGCGATATAGGACCATCATGGTCCTCTTGTTTCACTTGTTGCAGGCTATAATTATGTGGGAAAAGGAGAAAATGGTAAGCATTTTCTCCTTTTTCCTACTACGTTTTATGTAGGCTTCTTTCTTAGCGTTGGCAATAAAAGTCAGAATTGTGTTGTAATGAGTTAAATGCAAATATCTGTCTATGTTTATCTTTTCAGGCTTCTTCATTTTCTAGTATAACAGATTCAACCATGTCTCTTAATATTATCACTGTTAATTTAAATATGGGTAAGTGATTTCTACAAACCATTCTTGTTAACTTTTCCTTCCTTGATACTAGTCTTGCTCTGCAAAAAGGGAGTTCGATACATCTGCAAAAAGTTTTGACCCATTTTAGTCTGCGAAGTCCCCTCAGGCTGACATGGGTTGAAAATTTTTGCTATTGGTAATTTTTCTGCATGTCAAAGAACAAGTCTACCTGATGATTAAGTCTGTTAGACGAAATGGAAATTTATGGATCTGTAATTTATGTGATGACTTGCTGGTTATAATGCCTCATGGAGAATCAGAACACCTCCTTTTGCCATAATACTGCTTGTATGTGACCCATCACGCAATATCGAACCATCTGGGAATTCTGTACATCAATCGAATGAAAATAAGATGCAAACAGATCAACGCTAGTGCAGGTCGATTGAAGTTGACAATTCAAAAATGATTGTATAAAAAGGTACAATGACCACTTTTCATACAGAAAATGTCATTAAAGTGAAAAGTGTCAACCCTGGTCAGCCTGTGCAGTTCGCACAGTCTGACCAGGGTTGACACTTTTCGCAGTTCCCAGAAGGTCCCTTTTTGGGTAATACATGTAGGTCACATTATGTATTTGACATGTAATAACATTGTTGATAAAGGAGAAGTTGGTTGTAGCAAATAGTATGCTGTTACCAGCTACTTGCTGAGATGGAATTTAGAAGTAGACAGGTTAACATTATTGGAACTGCGAACAGAAATTCCCTGTATTTACTAGATATTGGTCATCCTATGTGTATCAGAGATCTAACTGGGCGATTAACTTTGCTCACTTAAGGTTTGTTTCTATACCAAATGACAGAAATTCAGACTTGTCAGCGTCTAAACATGTGAAGCATGATCAGACAGCATCTGAGATGTGGCTTATAAATGTTGGGATTTGCTGACAAAAGGGAAGAAAGCAGCATTGATAAAGAGTACCAATTTTTACAAGCATTTTCTCTATCTCTGGTTTTGTTTTCAAGAGCCATCTTGATACAGGACTGTGAAAAACACGATTGGTTGGTAACATGTTACCCCATGACCAAACAACCTCATATTTTCTTGCATGAAGATGAATATCCGAAGCATTGTGGGAAAAGGAGAAAAAGCTTGTAAACAGCATTTTCTCCTGTGTCTACAATGTTTTCTATCCTTCCAAAAACAAATTTCAGTTGTAAATCCCATTTATTTTGTTGTCTGCAACTGCGTTTAGTTTAGGCATCTCTTAAATTTTGTCATTTGATAAAGAGCTAGAAGTTAATTATCATCCATGGTATTTTCTCTTTGTTTTCAGATACAGTAAATTTTCTGGGTATCAGTATTGTAGGCCAAAGTAACAAAGGGGGAGATGGGGGTATTTATGTAGGATCTATCATGAAAGGGTAAGTTCACTTTTGTATAGTTATCTTCTTATAGAAATAGAGGAGCATGATTATTCATGATTTATTATTAACTCTTTTCCACATCTATGAGGAAATTTTAGTCTGAAAATGAAAAGAGTTTGCAGACGACAAATTTAGAGTGGCTAAAAAGGTGGTATCTTTTAGCTCTGAAGGTATTTGAAAACACTGTGGAAAATGGAGAAAATGCTCATTACGAGCATTTTCTCCATTTTCCACAGTGTTTTCAAATGCCTGTAGCCACAGAGTTGTAAAAAACAGGGCTTACTTTCACAAATTGTAACCAGTGTTACATAAGGAATACATGCATTACAACAGTCTGTATTTCTGCATGTTCAGATCATGTCAAGTTGCATATATAAAGAAGTTCATATCCGATGAGACTGAAGGTGGAATCCAATGTTCACCTCTCTACACATTCAAAGGGACATGACCTGACCACACAGATATGCAGGCAGATGTAATATTCCTTATATTGTATACCTTACTGCAATAACTGTGAAGAAACATCATAAAATCAATATGAATTGCTCAAGGTTCAGAGAACTAAATCTGTTTGTACATATATATGTACAATATTTATGAATGGTGGATGAAAATACATAGATAACAGTCACTCCACACAGATGATCAAGAAAGTAAAAAAAAAATGTAGAACAAATTCGTTAGTTTTGAAGAAAAAGATAATTTCATGAAAGTGATCAAAATAAAATCCTTGTTCTTTCTGTTTTACAGTGGTGCAGTCGCCCAAGATGGCCGCATTGAACCAGGTGACATGATCCTGGAGGTAAATGGGGTCAGCTTTGAGAACATGAGTAACGACGATGCTGTACGCACTCTGAGAGAGGCCGTGCAGAAACCTGGGTATGGTTATATCTTTCTTCTTAACCCTTTACCCCATTAGGCATTTCTATGGTATCTGTAACTGACCCTAAATAACAGCAAGGATGAAGCCGTTTCTTATGTGTATATGACACTTTTTGATAGTGTAGAAAACATTGTGGCGAAAGGTGAAATTGCTCGTCATGAGCAATTTCACCTTTTGCCACAATCTTTTCCAAATGCTCCTACAAGCAATACGTAGAAATGAGTATCTATGGAGTAAAGGGTCAAAGAATTGAGATGCCCTATGGATAAAGGGATTAAATCAGTTTCTGTAATGCATGTCGATGAGCCAGTCAATCTTGGATATTGATCAGATTGTTCAAAAAATGTTTTAAATCATGGAGTAGGAAGTTCTTTCAGCATGCAGAAAGAAAAATTGCCAATAGGGAACAGAAATTGACCCAGGCCAGTCAGTATGCACAGGCTGACAAGGGTCGGTAATCGATGCTAATAGGTTGAGAGTAACAAAACTTCTTATTGGCTGAACCAAATGGTTTAGCCAATCGAAAATTATATTGCTTTTGAAAGTTCTTAACTCTTTACCAAACAACAAAATTATAGACTGGTCCAAATTGAAAGCATTTGCAGACAACAATATTAATGTGACTGAAAAGTTGAAATTTGGTTTGGGAATGGTAGAAAACATTGTGGGAAAAGGAGAAAATGCTGGTTACCAGCATTTTCTCCTTTTCTCACAATGTTTTCAAAAAGCTTCTTTCTCAGGTTCGTTAAGTTGTGATTGTGTGGTAAAGAGTGAAGGATTAGACTGAAAGTTTTCTTAAAAATTGTTAATGAGCATAGACCAGGGAGATAAATTGGAGGTAGAAAGAGTATTATGTATAACATAACATCTTTTTCTTTTTTCCTGATTACAGACCTATAACTCTGGTTGTAGCCAAATGCTGGGACCCAAATCCTAAAGGCTATTTTACAGTTCCTCGCCAGGAACCTGTACGACCAATCGACCCATCAGCCTGGGTAGCTCATACAACAGCTTTAAAACAAGAATATCTTAGCCGAGGTGTACCTAGTCCATCCTTAAGTAATATCACCTCCACAAGTTCATCTATATCAAGTTCTATACCAGAATCAGAGAGTAAGTATCTAATGCAGTCTGGCGAGTTTTATATCATAATCAGAGATATATAGGATTTGGCATGTTGGCTCTTGAGATAAGATTTTATTAAACGAGTCTAGGGCAATATTATTAAGTGAGCCTTTGGCGAGCTTAAAGATACTTTCCTTGACGAGTTTAACCCTTTCCCAAACAACAAACTTTTGGACAAGACCAAATTGAAAGCATTTGCAGACGACAATTCAGCTCTTGCTGAAAAGATGATTTCTGTCTATGATAGGGTAGAAAACATTGCGGGAAAAGGAGAAAATGCTGGTTACCAGCATTTTCTCCTTTTCCCACGATGTTTTCAAAAGGCTACTATTCCAGACCCGTAAAAACCAGGGATTGTTTGGGAAAGGGTTAATGAAATGTTATCTCAATGCCCACAAATGTCAGATTCATTTTATAACATAACAATATTTCAGGAAATATGTATCAGAATATGCAAAAATATTCATAAATGCACCCGAGGTATTTTCTATGAGAGGCGTACACAAAGACGTCAAAAATGACGTCACACAAATGTGATGTCAAACGCGTATAAGATCAGAAAGTTAACAATCAGTATATTACATTGAAAACAAGGGAGGTTATGTGATAAAAGTGTTTTATACTGTCTATATTGTTGGCTTCACTGGCCTCCAAATTATTGTCAAAGTTCATCTGTGATGTATGTGTGTCAATTTATGTGTTGACTTATATCATCCCTCGATTAACCATTTACCACACAATTCCAAGTTTTCACAACCCCTTTGAATGGAATGTTGAAGACATCATGGGAAAAGAGGAAAATGCTCGTAACCAGCATTTTCTCCTTTTCCCACAATGTTTTCTACTCTTTCCAAAACAGATTTCAAAATTTGTGCGGCATTTAACCCTTTCCCAAACGACAAGTTTTAGACTCTTCCAAACTGAAAGAATTTGCAGACGACAATTTTAACTTTCATAACAATGGCAGAAAATCATCTGAGGGGGCAGAAAACACTGTGGGAAAAGGAGAAATTGCTCGTTACGAGCAATTTCTCTTTTTCCCACAGTGTTTTCCAAAGACTTGTACTGCAGACACGTAAAAACAAGGGCTTGTTTGGGAAAGGGTTAATATATCACCTGCAAATGCTATGAATTTGGACCAGTCTAAGATTAAGTCAGGTGGGAATTTGGGAGAAACCTTTGTGGCAATTTCTCAAAATAGGTGACGGTGTTAATCCACGATCTGATTGTACTGATCTATATTGTATGCAGTCTGATCTTGAATAGCATTGCCTACAAAATGACCTCATTGTGCTCACTACTCTCAAGTTTAACCCTTTACCAAACACAGAACTTTACTCTAGTCCAAACTGAAAGCATTTGCAGATAACTAGATAAATGTGACCTGAAAATTGAAATTTGTATTGTGAAGAATAGAAAACATTGTGGGAAAAGGAGAAAATGCTGGTTACCAGCATTTTCTCCTTTTCCTACAATGTTTTCAAAAGGCCTATTTCTCTGGGTCATCAAAAGTCAGGATTGTGTGGTAATGAGTTAATCCTATCCCTCATAATCCTGAGTTTTGATGACCCGTGAAAGAAAGCTTTCAAAAACATTGTAGGAAAAGGAGAAAATGCTTGTTAACCCTTTACCAAATGCCAAAATTTTGGAGCATTACAAATTGATAGCATTTGCAGACAACAAAACAAATGTAAATCAAAAATTGAAATTTGATTGAGAAGGGTAGAAAATGTTGTGGGAAAAGGAGAAAATGCTGGTTACCAGCATTTTCTCCTTTTCGCACAATGTTTTCAAAAGGCTTCTTCTGTTAGGGTCGTTAAAAGTTGGGATTGTGTGGAAATGGGTTAACTTGGTTGTCATAATCATGAACATTTATGATTGTTCTGTAGAAAGTTAATCAAACAATTATCACCTTTGTATTTTTCAGGATTTGATGACCTTAATTTAACCATCAATACAGACATGGCCACTGTTGTGAAAGCCATGGCGTCCCCTGACTCTGGCCTTGAGATCCGAGATCGAATGTGGCTTAAAATAACTATACCAAATGCATTTATAGGTTAGTAAGTCTTTGTTTGAACCAATGAAATTCAGCAAATTCTTTAACCCAGTATCACATCATCCAGAGTTCAAATGATCCTGAGGAAGAAAGCTTTTGAAAACTTCGAGGGAAAGGAGAAACTGCTGGTAACCAGTGGGCCCATATTTACCAACCATTCTTGAGAATATTCGTAGTCTTATTCTCCAAGGTTTTCAAAATTTGTAAGTAAAACAACTTCTGATTGGCTTAACCAAATGGGTTAGCCAATCAGAAGTTGTGTTACTTACCAATGTAGAAAATTCTGGAGAATAAGACAAAGAAAGTTCCTAAGAATGGTTGATGAATAAAGGCCTGATCTTTAGTCAGATTTGGTTGGATGTTTGCAAATGCTTTCAATAAGGAGAACCCTACAGTTATGTTGTCTCGCAAAGGTTAAATTCTTTACGAGGTAAAAAACTTTTTGGACATGTTCAAATTGAATGCATTTTCAGAAAAAAAAATGTGGCTCAGATGATGGGACTTGGTTGAAATGTGGAAAACATTTGGGAAAAGGAGAAAATACTGGTTACAAGCATTTTCTTCCTCTCTTAACTCTTTACCAAACAATCCCTGGTTTTTACGGCCCTGAGAGAGAAGCCTTTTGAAAACATTGTGGGAAAAGGAGAAAATGCTGGTCACCAGCATTTTCTCCTTTTCCCACAATCTTTTCTTCCCTGCTGGAAACAAATTTTGCTTTTTGAGTAACACTAATTTTGTCGTCTGCAGATGCTTTCAATTTGGACCAGTCCAAAATTTTGTCGTTTGGGAAAGGGTTAACTCTTTACCAAACAACAAAATTTTCCACTGAACCAAATGGAAAGCATTGACGGATGACAAACTAGATGTAGCTAAAAGCATAGTTTGTAATTTGTCTTTGATAGGGTAGAAAACATTGTGAAAAAAACAACTCCTCTGCACAGCAATGCATTACTATATTACGTCAAGCGCGAGAAATGTAAGGTAAATGACATATTTTCTATCTGGTTGTGAGTCAGGCACATTTTTACCTAGGTAACTAGAATATAAGAATTGGTAGTTTCACTGGTCGTACTTGTGGAATATCAAAAAAACACTTTTACTGCTATTTCTCGATATCCTACGGGAAAGCATGAAATAAATTCAACTTTTTATGATATCAACTAGATTTTCGCTAGACCTGAGATAAGTGTGTGGTTATGTTAAAAACATCATTTTATTTGTACATTTCACAGGTTCAGACTTAGTTGAGTGGTTGTTCACCCATGTGGAGGGTTTTGCAGACAGACGGGACGCACGGAAGTATGCCTGTAATTTATTAAAAGCTGGCTTTATACGGCATACAGTGAATAAAATCACATTTTCAGAACAGTGCTATTATGTGTTCGGAGATTTGAGTGGCGGTAAGTCTTTCTTTTTTTCATGTGGGCTATTTGATGTAGGTCGTCTTTATGTTTGTGACAAGGTTGGTCAGATGTATAGTGGTACTTGATATGGTTTGGTGTTAGGCATTGAAGAAGTGCAGATAAAGGGGTTTGAGTGATATCACCTTTCTTCTCCACTTATGGCTTAACCACACAATTCCGAGTTTTAATGACCTTGTAGGAGAAGGCTGTTGAAAACATTGTGGGAAAAGGAGAAAATGCTGGTAACCAGCATTTTCTCCTTTTCCCACAATGTTTTCTTCCCCATCCCAAAACAAAAATCATCATTTCATGTACATTAGATTTGTCGCCTGCAAATCCTTTCAGTTTAGACCAGTCAAATTTTTTGTCGTTTGGGTTAACTCTACCAAATGACACATTTTTGGACTGGATCAAACTCAAAGCATCTGCAGATAACAAATTAAATCTTGGTAATATGATGATTTCTGACTTTCATAGGGTAGGAAATATTGTGGGAAAAGGAGAAAATGCTGGTCACCAGCATTTTCTCCTCTCCCCACAATGTTTTCAAAAGGCTTCTTTCTCAGGGTTGTCGGAAGTCAGCATTGTGTGGTATAGTTGGACTTACCTTGAAGGGTACTCGTTAGAATGATCTCAATGAGATTTTTCTAATGAGTACCCACTACATAGGTTTTAGTGAAGAATTAAGGATGTTAGAATTTGTATACCCCTTTTATCCAAATTTCAGAATATGGGATTTTTCTGTATGAGATTGGGGCTTTATTAATCCATCCATCATTTTTTACTTACATTCAATACATGGTTTTAGACTGCTTTTCCAACATCCTTTTTATTTTGCAAAGCTTTTTTCTGTTAAACATTTTAACCCATGAAGCATCCTCTTAATCTTTTACCACTCTATTCCATCGTGTTGTGACCTTAAGAAAGAAAACTATTGAAAACATTGTGGAAACCAGCATTTTCTCTTTTTCCCACAATGTGCTCTACTCTGTCCAAGACTTCATCCACAAATTTAGCCACACTTAATTTGAAGGCAGCATATACTTTGAATTTGGGCAAGTGTGTGGTAAAGGCTTAACCCATTACCACACAGCAAAATTTTAGATCTATCTAAATTGAAAGCATCTGCAGACGACAATTTCAAAGTGGCTCAAATGGGCAATATTGCTTTCATAGGGTAGAAAACTTTGTGGAAAAAGGAGAAAATGCTGGTTACCAGCATTTTCTCCTTTTCCCACAATGTTTTCAAAAGGCTTCTTCCTCAGGGGCGTTAAAAGTCGTCATTGTGTTGTAAAGGGTTAAGACGTGGTTATATTCTATCTGGTTATAGGTATTTTAACTTTGATTATCAAACAACAAAATGTTGGCCTTGTTCTAATAAAGAATAGAGCAGAAAAAAAATGAAATGTATTTTTCGGAGTTTGAAACTTGTTTATCATAGGCTAGAAAACATTGTGGGAAAAGGAGAAGATGCCGATTACTTACATTTTCTCCTTTTCTTACATTGTTTTTAAAGGCCTTCTTCCATAGGATCATTGAAGGCCGGATTGTATGGTACAAGATTAACTCATTACCAAACGACAAAATTTTAGGTTTGTCCAAATCGAAAGCATTTGCAGATGACAAAATAAAAGTGACTGAAAATTTGAAATTTGTTTTGTGAAGGGTAGAAAACATTGTGGGAAAAGGAGAAAATGCTGGTTACCAGCATTTTCTTCTTTTCCCACAATGTTTTCTAAAGGCTTCTTTCTTAGGGTCATCAAAAGTAGAGATTATGTGGTAATGTGTTAACTTGTAAGTAACTAAAAAAAAAAAAAGTTTTCTTAAACTCATTGAGTTCCATGCACAATCTTAATCATTTCTGTGTAGATCAAGATCAGAATACTGGCATTGTGCATTCTGACAGTGGATCAGTACTATCCTCTATTTAGCAAGATATGGAGCCAAAAGCAACTATGGAATTGTATTATTAACCCTTTACTCCATAGATACTCATTTCTACGCATTACTTGTAGGAGCCTTTGGAAAACATTGTGGCAAAAGGTGAAATTGCTCGTCACGAGCAATTTCACCTTTTGTCACAATGTTTTCTATGCTATCAAAAGGTGTCATATACATATAAAAAATGGCTTCACCCTCTCTGTTATTTAGGGTCAGTTAGAGGTACCATAGAAATGCCTTATGGGGTAAGGAGTTAAGGTGCTCTGAATGTAAAGAATGCATTCATTTATTGTGCATTGTATTCATTTCAGAACAATAAAAAAGTAGAAATATCCCCAAATTACTTGATTATGATGTAGATTCAAAATCTAACAATATTTTTGTGCATTCTGATCTTGATCTACACGCTGCTGTAGCATCAGATATAGCTTTTAGCTCAGTGAAAGTTAACTCTTTACCACACAATCCCGACTTTTAACGACCTTGAAAAAGAATCCTTTTGAAAACATTGTAGGAAAAGGAGATGCTGGTAACCAGCATTTTCTCCTTTTCCCACAATGTTTTCTACCTTTCCCAAAACAAATTTCAATTTCTCTGTCGCATTTTTGTTGTTGTCTGCAAATGCTTTCAATTTGGACAAGTGTAAAAATTTGTCGTTTGGTAAAGAGTTAACTATTACACTATTTGTATACTGGTGTATGTTTTCTTACTTCATCTCATGTATCCTCATTTATCATTGCCATAGCAACCATTTTCTGACTTCTTTTTCATAATTTCATGTTTCAGGAGGGCTTATATATCCAGGTATGTGCATCATGTTGTCTCATTTATACCCTCATATACTCGCTATCCTCATTTTATATTCACTGACCTTTTGTATTTGACCTTGACCTTTGACCCTAGTTGCCAATTGGCCATTAAAATACATTCATTCTTTTATTCTTTTCAAGAGGACAAAATGTTTGTCTCATCAATCGTCCCTTGTACACCAGGGTCATTAAAACAGACCTTTGAAGGGTCAACTTTAATACTAGTTTGTGATATTTTTTATTCCTGGGACTTCTAATCCATTACCACACAATCCCTACTTTTGACGCCCCTGAGGAAGAAGCCTTTTGAAAACACTGGGAAAAGGAGAAAATGCTGGTAACCATCTCCTTTTTCCACAGTGTTTCCTACCCATCCCAGAACAAATTTCAATTTTTCAGTCACCTTTATTTTGTCGTCTGCAAATGCTTTCAATTTGGACCAGTCTAAAGTTTTCGTGTGTGGTAAAGAGTTAAATATTATGTAACTCAACATTATGTTAAAAGCATTTCATAGAATACCTGCAAGCAGAGAAGAGACTGATGAAATTGATAATCTGTGCACACATGTTTAACTCATTACCAAACAACAAAATTTTAGGCTTGTCCAAATCGAAAGCGATTGCAGATGACAAAATAAAAGTGACTGAAAATTTGAAATTTGTTTTGTGAAAGGTAGAAAACATTGTTGGAAAAGGAGAAAATGCTGGTTACCAGCATTTTCTCCTTTTCCCACAATGTTTTCTAAAGGCTCATTTTCAATGTTTTCTAAAGGCTTATTACTCAGTTTTCTAAAGGCTTGTTACCCAGAGTCTTCAAAAGTAGGGATTGTGTGGTTATGGGTTAACTAGATTTTTACACAAGATTCCACTGTTTATATCACAAGCATGACAGAGTTATCTGACCTAGAACTTAACAATAGATACCGTAGTTTGGAGCTAATGTATCCTTTTTGAGACAGTGTTGGATTACCTTGGCAACCCAGGAGACAAACTACATTTGTGACAAAGCAGAAATTTCCTGTTGAACAGCATAAAAGAGTGTTACAGTTAGTTTTAGTTACCGAAAGGGAAAATAATGTTGTGATTTGTTGAGGAATTGTCTCCCCTTGAACAATTTTTTTTTTTTTTAACTCCTGGTTTTGTACTAAAGCATTTTGCATTCTGTGACAAAGACCTCTGTTTTCGCGACAAGAAGCTGGGGGGGGGGGTGTATAATCACATTTAGTGATGGCTCTAGTCTCTGCCATATGGCAAAATTTTAGTCAAGCCCATACTATTCCATTTCCACACAATCCCTACATTTGGCGCCTCTGAGAAAGAAGCCTTTAGAAAACATTGTGGGAAAAGGAGAAAATGCTGGTAACCACACAAAACAAATTTCAAATTTTCAGTCACTTTTATTTTGTAATCTGCAAATGCATTCGATTTAGACAAGCCTAAAATATTGTCATTTGGTAATGAGTTAAGTTAACCAAACAACAGAATTTTAGGCTGGACCAAGTTGAAAACCTTTACAAAGACAAATGAAGCCTCAAATGATTATTTCTGTCCTGAAAGGGTACAAAACTTGTGTGAAAAGAAGAAAATACTGGTTACCAGCATTTTGTCCTTTTCCCACCTTGTTCTAAAAGCCTTTTCCTTTAGGGTTGTTAGAATCGAGATTATGTAGAGTAGAAAATTAGCTCTTTACCAAACAGTCCCTTCTTTTAACCCATTACCACACAATCCGTACTTCTGATGACCCTGAGAAAGACGCTTTTACAAAACATTGTGGGAAAAGGAGAAAATGCTGGTAACCAGCATTTTCTCCTTTTCCCTCAATGTTTTCTACCCTTCACAAAACTAAGTTCAAATTTTCTGTCACTTTTATTTTGTCAACTGCAAATGCTTTTGATTTGGATAAACCTAAAATTTTGTTGTCTGGTAATGATTTAATGACCCTGAGGAAGAGGCCTTCAAAAACATTGTGGGAAAAGGAGAAAATGCTGATAATGGGCATTTTCTTTTTTTCCCCACAATGTTTCCTACTCTTCCAATGTCAAGTTCTAATTTTTGAGTCATGTTAATTTTGCTGTCTGCAAATTGTTTGAAGTTGGGCGAGTCTGAAATTTGTAGTTTGGTAAAGAGTGTAAGCATTCGCCAGTTTGAATTAGATGTGCCAGAAGAGATGTTGAAAATATGTGAAGGAGATAAAGACATTTAGTGAAAAATGCTGATAACCATAAGCATCTTTTCTTTTCCTGCAATGTTATCCAAAACCTCCTTCCTTAGGGTGGTTTAAAAAGGTGCTTGTTTGGTAAAGGGTCAGCTCAGCTCATTAAAAATGCAGAAAGCGTTTTAGATGTTTTAAAGTACAGTACACAGCTTTATCGAAAACAGTTGTATAACTGACAAGAAGTTAAGAATCCAGAAGTCTGTTCAATCCAGAAGGCTGTTTTGACAAATACTGAAGAAGAACAAAGTGTGTGGTTCACGTCAGAATGGTAAGTGCTTGACATAGTCTTTTGACAGTTATAATTCCTAAGTCATATGAAGTGTTCTCTGCTGTAATAGAGTTGATGCTTTAATGTGGCATTATTTGAGATTGAAAGGGGGGGGGGAACTTGGTCAAAAATGTTTGCAATATATTGTAATTCCTTCAAGTCAGGGTCTTACTTTAGAGTTGTCCATAGCAATTTTATGCCAGCTCAGGTAATGTGAATTCATGTTAGATACTGGTAACTAGCATTTTCTCCTTTTCCCAAAATATTTGGTGCTATTGAAATATTTTGGTAATAGGAAAGAAAAAGCTAGTTACCAGTTTTTCTCCTTTCCCATTGTATATATGATAAAGAAACAGTGTTATTGTAGAATGAGATAAATTTATGTTCCATAATAAATCACCCCACAAGTAAATGCACCTTCTGTCCTAAAAGCACACACATGTACAGCTGAAAGAATATCTATCCCTACACACTATTTTTCCCTACAAATTGCAAAAAACCTTTCCAATTTTTATCTCCAACAACTTCATTTTGTTAAAATACATTTTTTCTTTATGTGATTTTAAAATATACTACTAGAATAAGTGCTGCAAGAATAATTCAACAGAAAAAGTTCGGAAAAAACTTATTTTTAATAATTATGTTCTGTTATTGATTAATAATGTGAGAAGGAATATTATAAAACAATACAGATTGTGTTTCTACTTTTCCAGGTATCAGTTCACAGACTGTAGATGACTACTCACTTTTGAAAAACTTTAAAGAAGTGCTTCACTTTCAAGATTCAGAAAGATGGAACAGCTGCCAGAAACTGTTAGAATAGAATACAGTCAAACCTGTGCTGACAACCACCTTCATTAAGCCATTACCAAGCAATCCCGACTTTTAACGACCCTGGGAAAGAATCCTTTTGAAAACATTGTGGAAAAAGGAGAAAATGCTGGTAACCAGCATTTTCTCCTTTTCCCACAATGTTTTCTGTCTTTCCAAAGTCAAAATTCAATTTCGATTCACATTTATTTTGTCGTTTGCAAATACTTTCAATTTGGACAAGTCCAAAATTTTGTCGTTTGGTAAATAGTTAAATAACTCCCTGCAGTCAATGACTTCTTGAAATTTGAACTGATGAAGTTTCCTGTATAATTCTTTACCAAACTTCAAAATTGTAGACCTGTCCAAATTAAAAGCATTTCCAGATGACAAAATACATGAGGCTCAAAAATTGAAATTTGTTTTGGGAAGGGTAGAAAACATTGTATTATTGACTACCAAGTACAGACTGTGTGTATACAAGATATGACTGTGCTCTGTTGTGTCTCAGTGATCAATGCTTTTGGTAGAAATTTCGCATCAAATTAGCTTTGTCAGGCATGGTGACTTGTGATGGCAACAGAACAGATAGCTTGTTTAACTCTTTACCACACAACAAAATTTTAGACTGGTTCAAATGGAAAGCATTTGCAGACGACAAAATAAAGGTGACCGAAAAATTGAAATTTGTTCTGGGAAGGGTAGAAAAACACTGTGGGAAAAGGAGAAAATACTGGTTACCAGCATTTTCTCGTTTTCCCACAGTGTTTTCAAAAGGCTTCTTTCTCGGGGTCGTCAAAAGTAGGGAATGTGTGGTAATGCGACAAGGTCTAAAACACAGAATAGCTGCAAGAAGGATTCTGAATGCAGCATCTCCCTATTTGTAAAGGGAGATAAATATCTATCAAATTAGAATTATAATATTGAGTTACCTTTCCTGATCTGAGAGTTTAGACGATTGATTCATATCCCAAGTCATTAACACAGATATTGTCCCCAAATGCGATGTTACTTTGTGAATGGTCGCCTCTGGGTACAGAAACGATCCAGACAAAACTAGTTGAAAGTTCCACACTAATTTTGTGGGCAGGTTTGAACTCTCATAATTTTGCAAATAGAACACAAAACTAGGATTTAGACATACCTGTTACTTGTGTATTTAATAATCCTTCATTTGAAATACAATTACCTTCAATTTAAATGCTGAACATAAGAGAAAACCGTGCATTTCATCTGTTACTTGAGTTATTTACATTCCTGAAAACACTCAAAATGGCAGATGAGATTTAAAATTTATAAAGGACTTCTGCAAGCTTTTTAGGTAATAAAAGGTTCTATAATTTGTCTTTGGCCATGTCAGTTACTTAAGTTTAATTGCATTTAGCTGCAATACAGATCAAACCGACGACACCGAAAGGCAGTTAATCTATAGCGCTTTATCTTTGCTATTGGAAATCTGCAATGGACTTGAGACGGTACGGTGCTCAATAAATGTCCAAATATGAAAAAAAATCACCAGAGCGTCTTATTATTGAGACTACCTAAGTCAACTGCTTATACCAATATCTGGACTCACTTAACTTTTTACCAGATAACAAAATTTTAGCCTTGACCACATTGAGAGCAATTGCAGACGGCAATTTTATTGTAACTCAAATTTTTTTGATATGGTAGAAAAGATTGTGGGAAAAGGAGAAAATGCTGGTTATCAGCATTTTCTCCTTTTCCCACAATCTTTTCAAAAGGCCTCTTTCCCAGGGTCATTGTGTGATAAAGTGGTAAGAAGGCATCATTTATGAAGCAGGAGGTCAAAGGTTAGAATCTAGGTGGAGAAATGTTTTCTGTTATGGCCAGATGGTGAGCCTCCACTGAATTACTGAATTCTGTTCTGCCTGACGTAGAAAAGGTTATGATGAAGTGTGCTGGTTTGCAGCTCAAAATCAGATGTTGCTGAGCTTTCCAAAGAGATGACCATGACACTATGATAAAAAGATACAAGTTGTACTGATTTTTCTTCACATTCGATTACATACTATATATTTTGTCTGTTTATACTTGATTTCATTGAATTCTTTGTTGAAATAAATTCAGTTTTACATTTTTAAGGATTTTTTGTTTTGTATATTTTCATGGATTTTCTCCATATTGTGTTTCTCAAGCTGTTTTCCTCACAGTCATTAAAACTAAAATCAGGATTGTGTAGAAGAAGGGTGAGTAAGTCACCTGTCTGAAAATGGAAAAACATTGTGGGAAAAGAAGAAAATGCTGGTAACCAGCATTTTCTCCTTTTTCCATCATGTTTTTCCATCATATCCAAGACTAATCAAGACATTTAACTCTTTACCATACAATCCGAGGTTTTAACGACCCTAGGGAAGAAGGCTTATGAAAACATTGTGGGAAAAGGAGAAAATGCTGGTAACCCTTCACATAACAAATTTGAAATTTTCAGTCACTTTTATTTTGTCATCTGCAAATGCTTTCGATTTGGACAAGCCTAAAATATTGTCATTTGGTATTGAGTTAAGCCATGCCTGAATTGTTGTCTGAAAGTGTTTTTAATTTGGACTTGTGTAGGCTTTTGTTGTTTAGAAAAGAGTAATTGATCTTCAGGAAGAGGGTTTTTGAAAACAATGGTAGAAAATGAGAAAATACTGGCATCTCCTTTCCCCATAATGTTTTTTAATCCTGTCCAAAAACAAATCTCATATTTTTTTTGCTCACTGTAATTTTTTAATACAGGACAGAGTTGTATTAAGACTTTTCAAATTTTAGAGAGATTGCATATGATAAAACAAATTATGACTCGGGAAATTGAAGTTATTCTTTGGAAAAGTATATTACTTTTTGGGAAAAGCAGTAAATGCTGGTTACTACTAGCATTTTCTCCTTTTTAAAACAGTATTTTCTAAACCCTTTTTCCTCATTCTAGTGAAAACTTTGGAGAGTGAGGTAAATGGCTTAAAAGTACCGGATTACATCTAAATGAGAGGAGGTTGTTTACCTTTAATCCTTTACCAAACAATCCCTGGTTTATACGACTCTGAGATAGAAGCCTTTTTGAAAACCTTGTGGGAAAATGAGAAAATGCTGGTAACCAGCATTTTCTCCTTTTTCCCACAAGGTTTCTACCCTACTGGAAACAAATCTTCAATTTTTAAGTTACATTTTTTTTTTTTTACATCTGAAATTACGTTCAATTTCGACTAGTCTATATTTTTGTTGTTTGGTAAAGGGTTAATAAAATTTGCATATAAGATAGTGAGAGATTGATGTAGTGTTATATTTAAATGGCCTATTTACCTGACATGCCAAATTTAGACCTACTAAAAATTTTAGTGCATGTGACAAAAAGAGAAAAGAAAAACAAACCCTTCATGCAACAAAAAAATTCTAGACTAATCCAAATTAATAGCACTTCTAGAGGACAATATAAGTGTGGCTAAAAGAATATTGTTTTTTTTTCATTAAAAGGGTATAAAAAATTGTTGGAAAGAGAAATAGTACCCGGTATCACCATTTTCTCCCTTTTCCCACAATGTTCAAAAGTTTGGTAATCTGGAGGTGTTTTTGCAAAAAGGTTTGATAAAGGAAAATGTGTTAGAGTATAGCCAAAAGGGGGGCAAAGGGTGTTTGTTTCTTTTCCAGGCAGGGGTGTGGAATTCCTATGCCTGACTTGCCCGACTCGGGACTTTTTGCCTGCGGACAAGTGAATTTTTCCAGAGCACTTGTCCGTGGGCAAGTGAATTTTTTAAATTAAACCAGATAAGGAAATGTCATACAGTGGAGCTCCGTTATAACGCTGTCGGTGGGAGCCATGGTTGTCAACAGCGTTATATCCGGGGTTACGCTTATAACGCTGATACCCCCCCCCCCCCCAACACACACACACTACCCGCAGCCCATCCGCCAATCATTGCCAGACTACAGAACTATGGCTTATTAATTACAGTTTATCGCAAATTTATTCTGACAAAAATGAAATAGCAATGTTCCAAATACTAAAACTAAGACATGCCTATTTACGTTTAAACATTATTAATAGGACATTGAACAATTTAAGATTCTTTTCTACGTAACGCCTGAACTATTCCCAGTTAGTTTCTGTCATCAAATAATGTTACAACTATGTAAAAGAGCTTATTTTACCTTTAGGACCGTTTCTTTTAGCATTATTCAGCCGCTGTTTTGCTAAATTACTGCAAGATTCATTCCAAAATTAAATTAAACGGTATCGTTTTGGATTGCAGACGGTGCCGCCGCCATGTTTTTTTAATCATGCTGACGATTGCATAACGAACCCTAATCGGCAATGACGAAAGAAATCTCTCATATAATCAAACGAGATAAGACCCCGTACATGTTGAGAGTCACAGGGGAATTTAACCTACTATCCGTAAAGAAATCACATCAGTCGTTTATCCACACAATTTTTGCAGTAAAGTTTGCATTAGTGGTACATGTATGACGTAACACACCAATAATGCAAAGCGAAAGGGTTGTAAGTGCAATTGTTTGTCATACACACTTAAACCGTTTCGCCTGAAAAATTTACACCTGGCTATGGGCTGACCTCCATTCAAAACTATGCAATCACGCAATAAGCCAGTATCTCTGTTGCTTTATATTTTCTGATACAACCCTTCTGCGTATCGTAATGATTGTTGCAAGAGTACCACAGTCGTGTCACGTGCACGTTGTGTAGTCGGTAGAAAGAGAGTAATTCGGCTATTTTCTGATATCGCCGTTACGATCTACATGCAGACAGACATATTGACGTGAAGTTTGTATAATGCAAGATTGTTTGCAAAGACAATTATGGGACGAGGGCCTTTTGTTACCTACTGTGCGTGTATTTGTCAAAGTAATTGTGCAAAGCCATAGGTGATAAATGTAATCAACAAGGTAAAGGTGTGAAAAATTGTCACATTATGTGTACGGTATCGATTTTTTTTTTACCGAGAGGTCTGTTTTTTTTACATCGAATATTCTTGTGAGAGCAACGGTGGATTCGGATCAGACTCGAAAATGGTCAACCCCTGAAATTTTGGGAGCCAAAGGACACCCGCGTTATAACGGAATCAGCGCTATAGCGCACTTCGTTATAACGGGGTTCCACTGTATATTCATTAATGAAGATCCACAAACGCTCTATTTATTCCAAGTTTTGCATAACCTGTGTTGAAATAAATACCTTCAAGGTACAAACTAAATGTATTGCAGGGCCATAGGAACAGGGGGGGCCAGGGGGGGCCAGGCCCCCCCAATAATTTGATCACCAATAAAATGACTGTCACTGTTTGGCCAAATACTGCTAGACAATCATCGTGTATATGTCAAATTCAGACAAACCGACAATTTTGGCCCCCCCAATCCAAAATTGCTTCCTACGGTCCTGTATTGATTGGATGCGAGTCCTCTCACTACATGCAATTGCTGTTGGGGGGAAAAAGGATAGGTAAACTTTAAATGTGGACAAGTAGGAAATTCAGTCCAACTTGTCCGTGGGCAAGTTGGAAAATTCCAAAATTGCACACCCCTGCCTTCAGGTTTTTCAATAGCCGTATCTTTGGGCTTGGTTGAAACTAATAAATCTTATGTTTGTTTAGTAATGTATACTTTGTGGAAATAAACACTTAGAAATAGGGGAAAATGTGGATGTGAAAATCGAAATGTCATATTTTCAAAGCAATCCCTGCTTTTGACAACTCTGAGAAAGAAGCCTTTAGAAAACATTGTTGGAAAAGGAGAAAATGCTGGTAACCAGCATTTTCTGCTTATCGAACAATGTTTTCTACTCTGCTTAAAACAAATTTCAATTTTCGAGGTACATTTAAATTTTCATCTGCAATTGCTTTCAGAGTATGGACCAGTCAAAAATTTCATGGTTAGGTAAAGACGGTTAACCCATTACAACAGAATCCCTACTTTTGACGCCCTTAAGAAAGAAGCCTATTGAAAACATTGTGGTAAAAGGAGAAAATGCTGGTAACCAGCATTTTCTCCTTTTCCCACTATGTTTTCTACCCATTATAAAAGAAATTTCAAATTTTCAGACACTTTTATTTTGTCGTCTGCAAATGCTTTCAATTTGGACAAACCTAAAATTTTGTCATTTGGTAAAGAGTTAAAATGAAATAAATAGGGGCAAAGTTAGATGTGAAAAACAAAATGTCACGATCTCAAAACATGCACATAGCATTTGCAATTAAGATGAGCAAAATGTGTTAAAAAGAGACAGATTGATGTTCAAAATATGAAGTAGTTTTGGTTCCTTGGAAAGTCTTTTGTCAAATGCTTCTGTCTTTTAACCCTTTCCCAAACGACAAACTTTTGGACTAGATCAAACTGAAAGCATTTGCAGACGACAATTCAACTCTTGCTGAAAAGATGATTTTTGTATATGATAGGGTAGAAAACATCGTGGAAAAAGGAGAAAATGCTGGTTACCAGCATTTTCTCCTTTTCCCACAATGTTTTCAAAAGGCTACTAATCCAGACACGTAAAAACCAGGGATTGTTTGGGAAAGAGTTAAATGTTAAGAACTGATGAAATAGGGTTTGAAATTATTGTTGGTAAAAGCTGGAAAGCAGGAAATTCTCCGTGCCCCCCACACCTTCCCCTTAGTTTGCTATTGTTTTAAAACACTTCATCTTTGCAAGCCAAGGTTACTATCACTCAGTGGATCTTACCTTGGCTCATTGAGCCCGATTTGGAGATTCGTGAGATACGCCCCTATTGGATGCTGCTTATGATCTCCCTTTACGTTGTATTTCTTATAGCCAATGAAATATCGTTTTACTGTGGATTATGTGGTAAAAAGTAAAAGACAAATATGACCATTACCAAACGACAAAATTTTAGAGTGGTCCAAATTGAAAGCATTTGCAGACGAGAAAATAAAAGTGACTGAAAATTTGAAATCCGTGGTTTTTACGACCCTGAGATAGAAGCCTTTTGAAAACAATGTGGGAAAAGGAGAAAATGCTGGTTACCAGCATTTTCTCCTTTTCCCACAAGGGCGTCAAAAGTAGGAATTGTGTGGTAATGGTACAATTGATTTCTTAACTCTTTATCAAACAACAAAATTTTAGACTGGTTCAAATTGAAAGCACTTGCAGAAGACAAATTCGATGTAACTCTAAAAGTGAAATTTGTTGCTAACAGGGGTAGAAACATTGTGGGAAAAGGAGAAAATGCTGGTTACCAGCATTTTCTCCTTTTCCGGCCATGTTTTCAAAAGGCTTCTATCTCAGGGTCGTAAAAACCAGGGATTGTTTGGTAAAAGTTAATATGGACATATTTAGAAAATTAGCTCACCGCAAGAGATGGGAAAAGATCAAATACTGTAACTTTTTTTTGGTCTTATTGACCTTTCATAGCCTGTTACCACACTATCTCAAGTTTTAACACATGGAACAGGAAGGCTTTTGAAAACATTGTGGAAAAAGAAGAAAACGCTGACAACCATTCTTTCACAGGGTCATTAAAATTTGGGATTGATGTGTTTTTAACACATCTAACTAAATGCTCAATAGTCTTTCAAGCTTTAACTCTTTACCACACAATCCCGACTTTTAACGACCCCGAGAAAGACAGCCTTTGAAAACAATGTGGGAAAAGGAGAAATTGCTGGTAGTCAGCATTTTCTCTTTCTCCCACAATTTTTTTTTACCCTTTCCAAATCAAATTTCAATCTATGATTCACATTTATTTTGTAGTCTGGAAATGCTCTCATTTTGGGCTAGTCCAAAATTTTGTCATTTGGTAAAGAGTTAAGTGTTTTTCCCTCTAAATGTAAGGATATTTCTTTAAAAGTTAAAACAATAGGAATTGTGAGCCGAGTGACAGGTAACAATAAAAGTAAGAATAAAGCTCTCCTGATGTGACAGTTTCTGACATACATAGGATGACAATCGAGACAATGATATGTCCGGTAATGTCATTTTTCACCTTGAAACGCTTTCGAATACTGCCTCGACTGTGTCACTTTGTTAGTTCCCTGTAGCGTATGCTGGTAAAAATTTAATTCATTACCATACCTGCTAATTTTAGACAGCATGTACAAGTTAAACCTTAAACATACAATGCTGTTTTGTATTACTTGAACAAATTTACCTGAAATTGACCTCTATGCAAAGAATAATTAAAATGTGAATATTTATATCATCAGGTATAATCGGATGTTACGGAAATTCTGTTAACGGTACATATCCAGTTTGACTGTACAGTGCCATAGTCAAAACGTTAGAGCATTTGCGGATGATATGAATCGGACTACATAGAGAGTCCACATATTACAAATTTAACCCATTACCACAGAGCAAAATTTTAGACCAATCCAAATTGAAAGCATTGGCACACGACAATTTCAGAGTGGCTCAAATGGCGCAATTTTGCTTTGATAGTGTAGAAAACTGTGGGAAAAGGAGAAAATGCTGGTTACCAGCATTTTCTCCTTTTCCCACAATGTTTTCAAAAGGCTACTTCCTAAGTGGTGTCACAAGGCGTCATTGTGTGGTAATGGGTTAAACCAACAAAATCATGTTTATTTCAGGTATTTTCAGTATTCTTTAAGGACACAATAAATATATTTGCTGCATAAAGAGCTAAAAATAATGCACTAAGTCCAGCATGCAGAGCTGACGACATTAGCCGAAGCTAAGTTTTGACAATAATTCAAGCTTGTAATATAATTATGGTAATGGAGGTCATCTATTTCATATCTATTAGTTTGGGTAATAACACCCTGAGAAAGAATGCTTTTGAAAACATTGTGGGAAAACGAGAAAATGCTGGTTACTAGAATTTTCTCCTTTTCCCGCAATGTTTTCTGTCCTATGAAAGACAAATTTTATGTTTTAACTCTTTACCAAATGACAAAATTTTAGACTGGTCCAAATTGAGATTATTTGCAGAGGACAAAATAAAGGTGACTCAAAAATTGAAACTTGATTTGGGAAGGCCAGAAAACACTGTGTGAAAAGTCTCTGAGAAAATGCTGGTTACCAGCATTTTCTCCTTTTCCCACAATGTTTTCAAGAGGCCATTTTCTCAGGGTCGTTAAAAGTTGGGATTGTGTGGTAAAGAGTTAAGTGACATTTAATTTGTCGTCTGTCTGCAAGTGCTTTTTGGACAGTGCAACCTAACAACTGCGGTAGAGAGGTATCTCTTTAGCGCAGTGGTTAAGGTTTTGTCCTTTCGTCCAGGCATTCTAGGGTTCTAGTCCTGCCTGGTCTCTTATTTCTGCCATTCATTTGTCAGTTTGTTTCTTTGTCATGGACTTTCTTCGTAAGACCAGTCATCAAATAATTATGGAATCTATGAAATGTATTTTGTCTAACAATGGAACAAATCATTATTTTGAGAGCATCTTTGGCTTGCAGATAATTTACCAGTAACAAATGGTTTTGATTCAGGTCAGACTGCAAGGACTGCACATCGATAGGTGAGTGCAACACTAATCTTAAGTGCCAGTACATTGTACAGGCACTTAAAATAGTGTTGCACTCACCTAATGTTAACTTGCAGATAATTGACCAGTAACAAGTTGTTTTGATTCAGGTCAGACTGCAAGGACTGCACTTCGATAGGTGAGTGCAACACTAATCTTAAGTGCCTGCACATTGTACAGGCACTTAGAATAGTGTTGCACTCACCTAATGTCAACATGCAGATAATTGACCGGTAACAAATGGTTTTGATTCAGGTCAGACTGCAAGGACTACACATGGATAGGTGAGTGCAACACTATTCTAAGTGCCTGTACATTGTACAGGCACTTAGAATAGTGTTGCACTCACCTACTGACATGCTAACACAGGTGTATTAGTCTTGCATATCAATGGGTGAGTGCAACACTATACTAAGTGCCTATACTTTGTATAGGCACTTAGGATAGTGTTGCACTCAGCCATCGATATGCATTACACACCCTTTTCACAGAGACTGGCATATTTATAAGGTTTGTTTTTCTTTCACTCTTTTCCAGATTTCTCTGGTTTGAGCCTGGAGGATGTCGACTCAGTCTCAGAGGCCGACCGGGACACCCTGGCCCCTCTGCCCCCACCCCAGTGGAACAATCAATACCCATACAGTAGTTCAAATTACTTACCCCAGAATCTTAGTTATGTACCCCCATACAGCTATGCTAGCACAGACTCCCAGAGTTTTGTTGGTAGCTTTGTGGACGGTGCTGATAGTAGAGTGGGTAACTTCCCAGGACCAGGAGGCATGATGGCCGGAAACAACAGCACAGGATCCGTCCATAGTGGCTCTGGTGGTAAGTTTGATCCCTTTTTTCTTTTTCGGCATTTTATTACGTTACTACCTGCATACAATATTTCGTTTGGTCATGCAACAGCCATGGGTTCAAAATCCAGGAATGTCAGGGTTAATTTCCCAGCTTGGCAAAATTCTTTAGTACCTGTTGTCTCATTGTATGGAATGTTTCTGTTGTTTTTATCATGGTGTTGTTTACACCCCCATCTTACCAAATTCGTTCCCACTCCATTCCAAAAATGTTTGTTGAATAGACTTAACCCTTTCCCAAACAATCCCTAGTTTTTTTCGGGTCTGGAATAGTAGCCTTTTGAAAACATTGTGGGAAAAGCAGAAAATGCTGGTAACCAGCATTTTCTCCTTTTCCCACAATGTTTTCTACACTATCATAGACAGAAATAATCTTTTCAGCAAGAATTGTCATCTGCAAATGCTTTCAATTTCGTCTAGTCCAAAAGTTTGTTGTTTGGGAAAGGGTTAACCCATTACCACACAATCCCTACTTTTGACGCCCCTGAAAAGGAAGCCTTTTGAAAACACTGTAGGAAAAGGAGAAAATGCTGGTAACCAGCATTTTCTCCTTTTCCCACAGTGTTTTCTACCCTTCCCAGAACCAATTTCAATTTTTCAGTCACCTTTATATTGTCGTCTCCAAATGCTTTCATTTTGAACCAGTCTAAAATGTTGTCGTGTGGTAAAGAGTTAAACTGTGTTTGGACTAAGTAGACACGCAAGCAAACTTAACTGTTTACGAACTTAATGGATGGGTTAGGACGTGAAGGGTGTGCAAGAACTTTTGAATTTTTGCTAAATTATGGGCACGTCTGAGGAACATTCTATTTCATGATTTATTCATTTGATAAACAAAATGGGTTTTATTGATCCATTATGGCACAGTTATATGTTGACTTTTGTGACAAAATGTATCAATGAGATGCAGTATACCCCACCCACCCCTTTTCACAACAGCATGACTCTTTTGTTTTGGTAATGGGTTTAAGTCTTTACCAAATGACAAAATTTTTAGGTTTGCCCAAATCGAAAGCATTTGCAGACGACAAAATAAAAGTGACTGAAAATTCGAAATTGGATTTGTAAAGAGTAGAAAACATTGTGGGAAAAGGAGAAAATGCTGGTTACCAGCATTTTCTCCTTTTCCCACAATGTTTTCTAAATGTGTCCTTCTCAAGGGCGTCAAAGTAGGGATTGTGTGGTAATGGGTTAACTCTTTTTCCACAAGATCCCGACTTGTAACGACCCTAAGAAAGAAGTCTTCTGAAAACATTGTGAGAAAAGGAGAAAATGCTTGTAACCAGCATTTTCACCTTTTCAAGCAATGGTTTCTTCCTTTTCCACTAGAATTTTCAAATTTTTGTTTACATTTATTTTGTCATCTGCAAATGCATTCAATTTCGATCAGTCTAAAATTTTGTCGTTTGGTAAAGGCTTAAGCTATCAGCATTGTTCCTATATGGTGAAAATGATTTGAATGCTTAATAATATTTTGTTTTCAGTTTTGTTAAATATGTTATCATTTAATTGATTTAACCCTTTACCACACAATCCCCAGTTTTAACAACCGTAAGGAGAGAGCTTTTAGAAAACATTTTGGGAAAAGGAGAAAATGCTGGTAACCAGCATTTTCTCCTTTTCCCACAATGTTTTCTTTCAAGTTATAGGCTAGCTTCAACATTTCAGCCAATTTAGATGTGTGTTCTGCAAATGCCTTGAACTTGAATAAGTCTAAAATTTTTGCTGTTTGGTAAAGGCGTAGGGGGGTCACTCTCCGTTGATGAGCTTTCCCTTTTTACTTTTCCTAAAACAAATTTCAAAAAAAATTTTTTTGTCTCATTTATTTTGTTTTCTGCAATTGCTTTCAATATGGAAAAGTCTTGTGCAGACTTATTTTTTAATCAAAACTGGTAAGCAAAGGCAACTGAACTTGAGAAAGGACTTATGTCAGGTTTAAGGGTTTAAAAGTTAAACATACGAGTAAATCTTGACCTTGACACCAAGCATTGTACTCAATGGCATGCTGTCCATCTTCGCGAGCCAAGTTTACGATCACTACGTGGATCTTGCCTTGGCTGATTGAGCCTGATTTTGAGATTCTTGCGATGCTCCCTCTATTGGATGCTGGTTATTACCCCCCTTTAAATCATGTTTCAAAAAGCCAATGAACTATCGTTTTACAAACTGCTTACGAATACACATGAAGCGATAAGCAGACATCCATGTGGATTTCCATGTTTACCTTCTACTCGAAAGGTAGCAACCTTATTCTATTTTTATCAAAGATGAAATGCTTCCAGCGATTTCATTCGTTGCAGTTAGAGCTAGCTGCATCCAATGAAAAAGCATATTTGGGGAATGTAAAAATCAGGGGAATGTAAAAATCAAGCTCGATCCGCCAAGGGTAGAGTAGCGTAGTGAATTATCAATCTTGGCTTGCGAAGATGCATGCTGTCAGACTGGAGAGTGACTGTTTTGTTATGATTTGCTTTGATATTTTTGTTGCACCTAGCCATTACAACACACACACACGTAATCTACGGGACTAGAACAGATTTGATTTTACAGTCTAGCAAAAAAACCCAGATGATACCGTTTTAAAGGTTGCTCTATAGAGAATGTCTTGGCTAAGCCGACAGTGTAGATAAAAAAGCAGTCTGATCTTGATCTGCACTAGCTGCTAAAGCAACAGAAGTTGTGAAACGCTTTAACTCTTTACCACACAATCCCTATTTTTAACGAACCAAAGAAAGAAAGCTTTTGAAAACATTGTGCCCACCCGGGTGGCTCAGTGGTGAGCGTGTCGGACTCATAACCTGGTGGTTGTGAGTTTGATACCAGGTTGAGGCGAACTTTCTTTCCTGCGTATTTTTGCCTCTCACCTCTGCTGAAGCATGTGAGAAAAGTAGTCGGTGGCTTTGGAAAGAAAGTAGTGTTAGTACTGGTATGAGAAAGCCAGGAAACATATGTGCATCACCGACCGCCATGATATGACCTTAGCTGATAAAGTGGCGTTAAACCTCAACACATCAATTTGAAGACATTGTAGGAAAAGGAGAAAATGCTGGTGACCAGCATTTTCTCCTTTTCCCACAATGTTTTCTACCTAGCTGAAAACAAATAAATTTCAATTTTCGAGGAGCGTTTACTTTGTCGCCTGCAATTGTTTTGAATTTTGACCAGTCTAAAATGTTGTTTAGTAAAGGGTTAAGAGTGAGAAAAGTGACCAAGTGAATTAGTGGACTGCCTTTTCAAATTTTTACTAGATGAATAATACAGTGTGCTCCTACTTTGATGGACTTGGAAACCATTGTCACAAATTGTTAGAAATAAGCAGCAGCTTCTTTTACCACAATGAAGTCCATACTGTTGAAAAGACATGAGCCATGCTCTGGCAAAGGAGGCTTCACCCTTTACCCCATAAGGCATTTCTGTGGTATCTCTAATTGACCCCGCCCGCCCGGGTGGCTCAGTGGTGAGCGTGTCGGACTCATGACCTGGTGGTTGTAAGTTCGATACCTGGTTGAGGCGAACTTTCTTTCTGGTGTATTTTCGCCTCTCACCTCTGCTGAAGCATGTGAGAAAAGTAGTCGGTGGCTTTGGAAAGAAAGTAGTGTTAGTATCGGTGTGAGAAAGCCAGGAAACACATGTGCGTCACCGACCGCCATGATATGACCTTAGCTGTTAAAGTGGGGTTAAACCCCAATACAACCAACCAACCAATCTAATTGACCCTTATAACAGCAAGGATGAAACTGTTTCTTATGTGTCTATTAGACCTTTTGAAAGCATAGAAAACATTGTGACAAAAGGTGAAATTGCTCGTGACGAGCAATTTCACCTTTTGCCACAATGTTTTCCAAAGGCTCCTACAAGCAATGCGTAGAAATGAGTATCTATGGAGTAAAGGGTTAATGCATCACATGGTCATGGAGCCAATATATCCATTCTATCTAATAATCGACTGCATTATGAGGTAGAGTGGTCCTTAAACATGCATTAGATTGATGAATAGGAAATACGTTTCAGCACAGGTCAGCCTGCGTGGATTGCGCAGGCTGATCTGGGTCGATACTTTTTGCAGATGCATTAGCCCATTACCACACAATCCCTACTTTTGACGCCTCTGAGAAAGAAGCCTTTTGAAAACACTGTGGGAAAAGGAGAAAATGCTGGTAACCAGCATTTTCTCCTTTTCCCACAGTGTTTTCTACCCTTCTCAGAACAAATTTCAATTTTTCAGTCACCTTTATTTTGTCGTCTGCAAATGCTTTCTATTTGGACCAGTCTAAAATTTTCTTGTGTGGTAAAGAGTTAATCCATTACCACACAATCCCTACTTTTTACGCCCCTGAGAAAGAAGCCTTTGGAAAACAGTGTTTTCTACCCTTCCAAAAACAAATTTCAATTTTTCAGTCACCTTTATTTTTTCGTCTGCAAATGCTTTCAATTTGGACCATTCTAAAATTTTCTCGTGTGGTAAAGAGTTAAGCCCCCCCTTTTCACAGAGCATGGCTGATATTTATAATATATCATCCTTTCTTTCTATTACTTGGCTTTTGTGAAATTTTCATGTGACAGATTTTAGTGGGTCTAAATTATAGCCTGTAAAGTTATGGGTCAGATGTCCTCTGTGTGTGTTGATGGCGTGCTTGTTATTGTCATTATGTTATTTTGTTTTCCTTACAGTAACGGGAAAAAATGACTGTGCATGTATCGTTAGCACGTATAACAAATTAAGTAGACTTTGGGATAACAAAGAAAAACAAGAATATAACCAAAAACAGCAGCAGCAGCAGCCGCCACAGCCCCCGCCTCCGGTTCCTCAACCGATGCATCTGCACGCAAACCACTCCACACATACTAACCACACGCCTCCTCCATACCCACCCTCCAATAGCTATAGTAGTCAACATGTCTATACAGGAAGCAACCTGTACTCGCCCTATGGGGCTGTGAACCCATATTCCACCAGTCAGCCAATGCATGGAATGAAGTCGGGCAGGGATTCTTCAAGTTGCTCTGGTTTGTTATTTACATGTTTACTCTAGCATTAAACCGTTACCAAACAACAAGATTTTAGACTGGTCTAAATTGAAAGGATTTGCAGACGACACAATAATTGTGGCTGAAAAATTGAAATTTGATTAAGGAAGGGTAGAAAACATTGTGGGAAAAGGAGAAAATGCTGGTTACCAGCATTTTCTCCTTTTCCCACAATGTTTTCAAAAGCTTTCTCTCTAAGGGTCGTTAAAAGTTGGGATTGTGTGGTAAAGAGTTAAACCATTACCAAACAATCCCAGATAGAAGCCTTTTTGAAAACCTTGTGGAAAAAGGAGAAAATGCTGGTGACCAGCAATTTTCTCCTTTTCCCACAATGTTTTCTACCCCTCTGGAAAGAAATTTCAATTTTTGAGCTATGTTTATTTTGTCGTCTGCAAGTGCTTTCAATTTGGTCCAATCTAAAATTTTGTTGTTTGGTAAAGAGTTAAGCTCCAATCACTGCTTTGCTTTTACCAGAAAGGGACCTTAGCAGCACATGCATCTTCGCGAGCCAAGTTTACGATCACTACTTGGATCTTACCTTGGCTGATTGAGCCCGATTTCGAGATTCCTGCAATGCGCCCTCTATTGCATGTTGGTTATTACCCCCTTTTACATCATATTTCTAAAAGCAAATGCAATTTCATTTTACAAACCGCTTATGAATACGCATGAAGTGATAAGCAGACATTCACGTGGGTTTCCATGTTTACCTTCTGTTTGAAAGGTAGTGACCATGTTCTATTTTTATCAAAGATGAAATGCTACGAGCGATTTCATTCATTGCAGCTAGAGCTGGCTGCATCCAATGAAAAAGTGTATCGGGTGAATGTAAAAATCAAGCTTGATCCGCCAAGGGTAGAGTAGCGTAGTGAATTGTCAACCTTGGCTTGCGAAGATGCAGCACATGGTAAATTGGCAGATGAAACAAATTCATCACTTTTTAATCCTGTACCACAAAACCTAATGGCCATGAGGAAAGAGATTATTTAAAAAAATTCTGAGAAAGGGAGGAAATGTTGGTAACCAGTATTTTCTGCTTTTCCCATGATGTTTTCTTCTTTTTCAAAAACAATATTTACCAATTAACCAAATGTTATATATTGTCAGCAAAATGCATTGGATTAGCCGTTGTTCAGCATTCTGTCATTTGGTAAAGAGTTAAGATTTTCCAAGTTTGGTGCTAGCCATGTTGATAAAATTTTTACATCCTTGAAGGAGACCATCTTTGCTAATGTTTTCAGAAGAAAAGCAGTTTATAGCGTGTAAAATGGAAATACTGCTTTTCTAGCATAAGCAATTCTTACTCTCTATTTGATTCGGAGGACATAGTTTCTTGGCCTTCACACTTAAGTCATGCTCCGAGAAAAGGGAGGTCTAATACATGTTCAAAAAGAATTGACCAATGTTAGCCAGTGTGGACGAGCTGACTTTGGTGAAACCCTCTAGCTATTGGTCAGTTTTTGCAGTTCAAAGGACAAGTATAGCACAGTTTAGTTGATTGTTGACTAAATGTAAGTCCCTCTGGCTGATGTGAGCTGAAATTGTTTGCTATATTTTGATTTTCTGTATGTCATGGTGCCATTTTACCTCATTTTTGTTTAAACAAGATTTTTTTTATCAATTATTATGTAATAAGTTGCTTGTATAATACATGACACAGAGCTCCAGATAAGGGGAGTGATTTTGATTTCAAAATAGAAAATATTAATTATTCTCCACCAAACCCTATGTTGTGGGTACTCATTAGAATGGTCTCGTTGAGATGATTCAAATGAGTACCCACAACATAGGGTTTAAAAGAGAAATAATGGATTTAGAATACCATCACTCCCCCGTACCTTAAAACGCACTTTTGGTGGGGAATGGCTCAATTGAAATTCTACTTTGCTAAGTGTGAAAGTAGCTTTTGTGAAGCACTGCCAAAAATCAAATTTTCCAATGGCTGAAAAAGTTGGCATGAAATTCTGAGTTATTTGTCTGTTAAAATAAAAAGTTTGAAGTAGGGCTCCTTGTTGTACATTTTAAGACTATGAAATTGTTGAATGTTCTAATGAATTTAGTGCACTCTAATTGATTCAAACATTTCATGAATTGAATGCATATTCTAACATGACACGTGACTTTGGCTCTATAAACACAGTGCAAGGAAAACGTAGTAAAATCTGCGACAATCCATGTAGAGTGACCTCATTCAGTGAGTGAGTTATTCAATGGAACATAATTTTCATCCGTGTTTTTACTCTGAGTTTGAACTTGTTTTCCTTTCATTAAGAATTGGCCAAGTTAGAATCGAAATAATCTTTCTATCATGGTATATCGTTCAATAATCCATGTTGTGAGTTATGAGGCACAATAAATAATCCACGAGGGCAATATCGCCCTTGGGATTATTTATTGTGCCTCATAACTCACAACTGTGGTTTATTGAACGATATACCACGATAGAAAGAAGATTATTTCTTAATTAATGATCTATGCATGAAGTACAATCATGTAGCATATAATCATAGATGTTGTGTTTATGCTGTGTGTGAAATATTTCGGTTCAATTTTGCTAACCTTTTTAACATATCATTAGGAGTTTTCAGCCGTAGGAGTTTTCAGTTTTTAGCATAATTACAACTTTTGAATATTGAGGGAGAAGCCTTTCTAATCATCTTATAGATAAAAAGGAAAATATTGTGGCTAAACTCAGTTCCATAGTAAAGAGAAAGGGAACTTGTGGTCGTAATCTAAAATCAGATAGTGGACGTTGTTGATCAAAGATATGAATGCATTTTGTGTTCAGTCGGAACTTGTTCTACCATTTCAACACTAAGTATTTGTGTTTTATGGATATTTTCAATATCTTCCCCCAAAATTCATTGGTTTCAATAAAACTTAGTGATAAGAATTTGATTCAAGGATGTCCATAAAACAAAGTGTTAATACTTGGTTTTATGGAAAACTTTGATTTTGAGGAAAGTTTTTTCAGAAAATGATCGAGCTATGACACTATCTGAATGCTCTTCCATTTCCCTGGCAGAATAATGGACGGTAGAGTCTTAACTCTTTACCAAACAATCCCTGGTTTTTACGACCTAGATAGAAGCCTTTTGAAAGCATTGCGGGAAAAGAAGAAAATGCTGGTAACCAGCATTTTCTCCTTTTCCCACAATGTTTTCTGCCCTTCTGGAAACAAATTTCAATTTTTGAGTTATGTTTATTTTGTCATCTGTAAGTGCTTTCAATTTGGACCAGTCTAAAATTTTGTTGTTTAGTAAAGGGTTAAACACTAGAACTGAAATTGGCACTTATAGTTCTTAATTTATTTTTCTGTCATTCAAGACAACTGCAGTATTGTCAGATTGTACTGTAGCATACTTTCAGACTCATACTATCCATACTTTTATATGATATGAACATGATTCATTTACTCCCACTTGCTTACTTTGGCCAAAATTGGGTCTTTAATCCTGTACCAAACATTCTTGGCTTTTCAACACCTGAGAAAAAAGCCTTCTGAAAACATTGTGGGAAAAGGAGAAAATGCTGGTTACCAGCATTTTCTCCTTTTTCCCACAATGTTTTCCACCCAGCTAGGAACAAATTTTCATTTTCGAGGTACATTTATTTTTTCGATTGTAATTGCTTTCAAGTTGTACAAGTCTAAAATTTTGTCGTTTTGTAAAGAGTTAATGTAAGCCTTTTTTGTTTGTTTTGTTTAGGGAGCAGTGCTTCTGGAAGCAGCAGGAAGGAGAAAGACAAATCGGGAAAGAAGTCTAGTCCACACGGGTCAGGAGGTAGTGACACGGAAACAGTTGCTAGCTCCTGCATAAACCCTAGTGAAAGTGGAGGACAAAAAAGCCTGGGTGTGCCACAAGACGTTAGTGCAAGTAGACAGTCATTTAGAATGGCCATGGGTAACCCATGTGAGTTTTTTGTGGATGTCATGTGATCTGTATTGTGGCCCCTTTACAGCCAATCAGAAACAGTCTAACATCTGTCATTTGATCTGCCAATGAAAAGTTTCAGATTTCTTTCAAAAATGTATATATAACTTCTTTTTATTTTGGTGGCAAATTCTTAGGGTTTTTATTTTGGCAATTTTTTTATTTCTTTTTATATATTTATTTTAAGAAAAAGTTGCAAAAATAATTATTGATGTATGGTTGAGCAATAGAAAAAAAAAGAAAAAGATACAGTTGAATTTTTAGACTGGTTATAAATATCAAATGTTTTCATTGGTCAAACTCAGATAAGAGTTCATTGGCTGTGAATGAAATACATGATGATTTTTCATTGGTTGGTAAAAGAGTTGTGTTTGCACCTGTTTAACTGCATGAAAATATGTTGCATACATTATGTGTGGTTTTTCGTATTCATGCTGTACATGTATGCATTATATATAGAAGAGTGTTGTATATGGAACAGTAACTTTTTGTGTAATGATTAACTTGAAGAGAACTTACTCCCTTCATGCCAGTTGTCTATAGAAGTAGACAATAACAAACAGTGTAGACGCAGATCAGATAAGATTGTGCCTGATTGTTATGCACATTATGTACCCAAGGAGTAAAGGAAATCATGTTTCTTTTACAGATCAATCAAGACTTTTACCAACTGTGTGCGAGAAAACTGTTGCAAACATAGTGGGAAAAGGAGAATATGCAGATAACTACTATTTCTCCTTTTCTCACAATGCTATCTACCAATTACAAAGAACTTAGGCTGATTGACCATGTCATCTGCAAAATTAAAGTAATGAATGTGGAAGAGTCTTAAATTTGTTGTTAAACCTATTCTAGATATACTGGTAGTAAATAAACTGGCAGGATGAAACAGATTAGCTCTTTACGAGAGGACAAAATTTTAGATCTATCCAAATCGAAAGCATTTGCAGGCAACAATTTCATAGTGGCTCAAATAATGTAACTTTTCTTTGATAGAAAAGAAAACATTGTGGGAAAAGGAGAAAATGCTGGTTACCAACATTTTCTCGTTTTCCTACAATGTTTTCAACAGGCTTCTCTCTAAAGGTCGTTAAAAGGCATTAATGTGTGGTAATGGGTTCAGTCTACCAGACGACAAAATTTTAGACTTGTACATTATGAAAGCACTTACAGAATGACAAATTGCGTGTAGCTCAATTGATTTTGTATTTGAAAGGGGTGAAAATATTGTAAGCAGAGCTGCAGATAAGAGGGAGTGATGGTATGCTAAAGTCATCATATCTCTTCAAAACCCTATGTTGTGGGTACTCATTTGAATCGTCTCGATGAGACGATTCTAATGAGTACCCACAACATAGGGTTAAGTGGAGAATAATTAATATTTTCAATTTTGAAATCAAAATCACTCCCTCTGTCTGGAGCTCTGTTGTAAGATGAAAAGGCAAGGTTTTTTTTTTCATCTATAATAAAAGTATTTGCAGACAAAATATCATGGGGATTGAATGATGCTTTTTAGCTCACCTGAGCACAACGTGCTCAGGGGGAGCTATTGTGACCGGTCATCGTCCGGCGTCCGTCCGTCCGTCCGTCCGTCCGTCTGTCCGTCCGTCCGTTAACAATTTCTTTAAAAATCTTCTCCTCCAAAACCAGAAGGCCAATCTTGATAAAACTTGGCAGGAATGTTCCTTGGGTGAAGCTCTACAAAAATTGTTAAAAGAATTTAATTCCAACAAAAACTCTGGTTGCCATGGCAACAAAATGGCTGAAAATGGAAAAAATCTTTAAAAATCTTCTTGTGACAAACCATAAGGCCGGGAGCATTCATATTTTGTATGAAGCATCATTGGGTGACCCTTTACCAAAATTGTTAAAATTATTCCCCTGGGGTCATATTTGGGCTTTGCCCGGGCGCACCCTGTTTTACATTGAAACAAAGAAGGAAAGCTTTAAAAAATCTTCTTCTGACAAACAATAATGGCTAGAGCATTCATATTTGGTATGTAGCATTATCTGATGATCCTCTACCAAAATTGTTAAAATTATTCTTCTGCTGTCATATTTGGGCTCTGCCCGGGCGCACCCCATTTTAAAATCTTTAAAAATCTTCTTGTGACAAAACATAAGGTTGGGAGCATTCATATTTTGTTTGAAACATCATTGGGTGACCCCTTACCAAAATTGTTAAAATCATTCCCATGGGGTCATATTTGGGCTTTGCCCGGGCGCACTCTATTTTACATAGAAATTTAGAAGGAAATCTTTAAAACTTCTTCTGGTGACAAATCATAATGGCTAGAACATTCCTATTTAGTGTGTAGCATTAACTGATGATCTTCTACCAAAATTGTTGAAATTATCCTTCTGTGGTCATATTTGGGCTCTGCCCGGGCGCACCCTATTTTACAATCTTTAAAAATCTTCTTGTGACAAACCATAAGGCGGAGGGCATTCATATTTTGTTTGAAGCATTATTGGGTGACCCCTTACCAAAATTGTTAAAATTATTCCCCTTGGGTCATATTTGGGCTTTGCCCGGGCACACCCTATTTTACATAGAAACAAAGAAGGAAACCTTTAATAAATCTTTTTCTGACAAACCGTAATGGCTAGAGCATTCATATTTGCTATGAAGCAAAATCTGATAATCTTCTACCACAATTGCTAGAATTATCCCTCTGCGGTCATATTTGGGCTCAGCCCGGGCGCACCCTATTTTACATAGAAACAAAGAAGGAAATCTTTTAAAAATCTACTTGCGACAAACCATAAAGGCTAGAGCATTCATATTTTGCATGTAGCATCATCTAGTGACCCTTTATGAAAATAATTAAAATTATCCCCTTGGGGTCATATTTTGGCTCTGTGCCTTGGTGCACACTATTTCACATAGAATCATAGAAGGAAATCTTTTAAAATCAATTCCATCTAAAAAGGAGAAATTGTTTGTAACAAGCAATTTCTCCTTTCTCACAATCTTTTCTACCATATAGATTACTTATTTTTCATTTTAGATACATTTTAAAATGTCGTCTGCAATTTGTTTCAATTTGGAACGGTCTAAAATTTTGTCATCTGGTAATGTCTAAACTACAAGTCAAAAAGGGAAAAAGACACTGTGAAGAGAAAAATTGATGATAAGCAGCAGCCTTTAGCTCTACTGGCCAAAGACAAAGAAGAAAATCTGTAAACATATTTTTGTGACAAACCCTAGGGTATGCCTTATTGGAAAAGAATTAATAGCCTGCCCTTGATAAGCCATATAAATTACAAATATACTCAGGTGAGCGATATAGGACCATCATGGTCCTCTTGTTGTATTGAATGGGTGAAAACATTGAAAGAAAAGAAGAAAATGTTCAAAGCCAAAATTTTAGACTTCCCTAAATTGAAAGCACCTGCAGATCTAAGGTGGCCTAAGTAATAAAATTTTTGGTTGAAAATCCAGAAAACTCGTGGGAAATGGAGAAAATGCCGGTTACCAGCAATTCCATCTTATTAGTTCACCTGATCATGAAGTGCTCAAAGTGAGCTTTTATGATCCTGCTGTGTTTGTTGTCTGTTGTCAACTTCTACCTTGTGTATGCTCTAGAGGCCACATATTCAGTCAGATAGTGTAAAACTTGGTCAGAATATTCATCTTGATAATATCTCAAATGAGTTCGATAGGTCGAAAACTAGGTCACTATGTCAAATCTTGAAAAAACCTTGTGCATACTTTAGAATCCACATTTTGTCAAAATCAACTTAAAATTGGTCAGAATGTTTATATTGATGATACCTTGGATGGGTTTAAAAATGGGTCATGTCTAGTCAAAAACTAGGTCTCTAGGTCAAATCTTTAAGAAAAACAATATGAATGCTCTAAGGGCAACATTTTCAGTTCAAAAATATTGAAAAATGGTCAGAATTTTTTCTTGGTGATACCTTGCATAAGTTAAAAAATGGGTCATGTCCATTCAATAAGTAGGTCACTAGGTCAAGTCTTAAGAAAAATGTAGAAGCCACATTTTCTGTAAGTTAGTCAGAACATTTGCCTTGATATCTCAGAAGAGTGAAAGAATTTGTCATATTGGTTCAAAATCTAGGTCACTAGGTCATTTCCTAGAAAAACCTTGTGTATGCTCTAGAGGCCAAATTTTCAGTCCAAATCTCTTGAAAGTTGGTCAGAATGTTTGTCTTGATAATATCTCAGATGAGGTAAAAAATGGGTCATGTCGGGTCAAAAGCTGGGTTACTAGGTAAAATCTTCCATAAACATTGTGCACTTTCTAGAGCTACACTTACAGTGCAATACTTGTGAAACATGGTGAGAATGTTTGTCCAGATGATTTCTTGAACAAGTTTGCAAATGGGTTATGTTAGGTAAATGACCAGATCACTGAGTCAAATCTTTGAAAAAACTTGCATTCACCTGAAAGGCCTTATTTTCAGTAAAATACTCTTAAAAATCTTGGTAGAATGTTTGTCATTACATCTCAAAAGATATTGAAAATGGGTTATGTTTGGTCAAAGGGCTCAGGTGAGTGACTTCAGGGACATCATACCCCCTTGTTTCACAATGTCTCTAAAAGCCTCTTTCATCAGGGTTCGTAAAACTAGGGATTGTGTGGTAAAGGGTTAATTTTTCTAATACAGCAGTGACTACTGGGCATCCTTAAATGTTTACTGGATGACAAAATTTTTGAACTGTCCCTATCAAAGTATTTATAGATAACAATTTAGCTCTTTACCAAACAATACAGTTTTAACAACTGCGATAAAAGAAGCCTTTTGAAAGTCTTTCCTTTCCCACAAAGACATTGTAGTTTTGTATGTTTTAAAATTTTTCGAGCAATATTATGAAATTCACAACAAACTTTTTGTCTACCTTGATGAATCAATAAAGTGCATGTTCATTGAGACAGTGTGTTTTGTGTTTCCCTCAATCTTTTCCTAAACCCTTTACCACACAACAAAATTTTAGCCATGTCAAAATTGAAAGCATTAGCAGACAAATATTTCAGTGCTAGTCAAATGTTGTAATTTTTCTTTGATAAGATAGAAAACATTGTGGGAAAAGAAGAAAATGCTGGTTACCAGCACTTTCTCCTTTTCCCACAATGTTTTCGAAAGGCTTCTTTCTCAGGTGTTTACACTCGTCATTGTGTGGTAAAGGGTTTTTCCTTTAGCAAACAACATAGAGTATCATCGACCCTGAAAAAGAGGTCTTTTGAAAACATTGTTTTAAAAGAAAATGCTAGTAACCAGCATGGTTTCCTTGTTCCAAAGTTTTCTACCCTTTTCAAAGCAAATATAAATTTTTGAGCCCAATTTATGTTGTGATCTCCAAATGCTTGCAATCTAGCCCGGTCAAAAATGTTGCTTGGCAATGAGTTAAATGTGTCGAAATTATGAAAAAAATTTATTATCCATGCTATGACAAAAGATGGCTTTATGCAGATGATACATTAAACCATTACCACACAATCCCTACTTTTGACCACCCTGAGAAAGAAGCCTTTAGAAAACATTGTGGGAAAAGAAGAAAATGCTGGTAACCAGCATTTTCTTCTTTCCCCACAATGTTTTCTAACCAGCATTTTCTCCTTTTCCCACAATGTTTTCTACCCTTCACTAAACAAATATCATATTTCCAGTTACTTTAACTTCGTCGTCTGCAAATGCTTTCGATTTGGACAAGCCTACAGTGTTGTCTTTTGGTAATGAGTTAATGCATTGGTGAAGTGTATTGACTAAGGTCAGACAAAAATTTAACCCTTTCCCAAACAATCAGCATTTTCTCCTTTTCCCACAATGTTTTCTACCCAATCATATAGAAAAATCACTTTTCAAGCAACTGTTAATTTGTCAGCTGCAAAATGCTTTCAATTTGGTCTGGTCCAAATTTGCCATTTGGGAAAGGGTTAATGATGACTCAAATGCTGAAATTTTTACTTGACAGGGAAGAAAACTTTGAGGGAAATCATTTTCTTCTTTTCCCGCAATGTTTTCAGAAGGCTTCTTCCTCAGGGTCATCAAAAGTCGTCATTGTGTGGTAAAAGGTTAATTGATGTGCGGAATTCCCATGTCATCCCTTTTTACGTGACGGGTCACAAATGAATAAAACAGACACATATCTAGTCAAGAAGATGGGCCAGATGGTTTCAATTTCAGGACTGTTTTTGTTACAGCTGGGCTGGGAAGCTCTGTGGTTAGTGCATGTGATTTGTCACCCGCTTGTTTCGGGTTTGGTTAATAATTGCAACAAATTTTCTGTCTGGAGATTTTTCATCCCTGATCCCTGTGAGAAAAGAGGTCAGTGACTTGGGAAGAAAATTGTGCCTGTATCGCCCGCTCAGTGGTGAGTGTGTGGGAGTCATGACCTAGTGGTTGTGAGTTTGATACCCGGATGAGGCAAATTTCCTTTTTGCCTCTCACCTCTGCTGTAGCATGTGAGAAAAGTAGTCTGTGGCTTTGGAAAGAAAGTTGTGTAAGTACCGGTGTGAAAAAGCCAGGAAATACATGTGCTTCACCAACCGCCATGATATGACCTTAGCTGTTAAAGTGGCGTTAAACAGCAATACAACATGTGTCTGTATTGATGTGAGAAAGCCAGGAAACACATGCAGCATTAACCATAATGATGTGACCCAAGCTGTTAAAACAGTGTTAAACTCCAGTACAAACCAAATTATTTTTTCCAGGATATATTTCAGGGACACTAGATTCAGAATCAGACTGCAGTCTCTGATCTGTGTGATCTTAATCCAGATTTGTCATCAATGAACAAGTCTACCCTGATGCATTTTAACATTCAACTTTCTGCCAAACCACAAAAATTGGACTGGACCAAATTGAAAGTATTTGCACACTACAAATTAAATTTTGCTTAAATGGTGATTTCTGTATTTGATAAGGTAGAAAACATTGTGGGAAAGGGAGAAAATGCTGGTAAATAGGCCTCTTCCTCAGGATCGTTAGTTTTAGCTATCCTGGGCAATAAGACTTTTCAAAACATTAAGGATAAGCAGACATTAGTTGCATGCATGTTCCTTAACCCTTTTCCACACAATCCCGACTTTTGACAACCCTGAGGTAGAACCCTTTTGAAAACATTGTGGGAAAAGGAGAAAATGCTGGTAACCAGCATTTTCTCCTTTTTCCACAATGTTTTCTACCCTTTCCAACTCAAATTTTGATTTTTCAGTCACATTTATTTTGTCGTCTGCAAATGCTTTCAATATGGATCAGTCTAAAATTTTGCCGTGTGGTAATGGGTTAAGCCAATTCAAATTTTATGGTCCTAACTCAAACCTGTGTGCTGTTCCCCTGCACAACCCCATCCCACCTTACCCCAACCATCCTATACTAAACAATTTTACATTTTAACCCTTTCCCAAACAATCCCTGGTTTTCACGTCCCTGAAAAAGAAGCCTTTTGAAAACATCGTGAGAAAAGGAGAAAATGCTGGTAACCAGCATTTTCTCCGTTTCCTACAATGTTTTGAAGCCTCCCAGAACAAATTTCAATTTTTGAGTCATGTTTATTGTGTCGTTTGCAAAATTAATGCTTTTAAGTTGGACCAGTCTAAGATTTAAGGATTTAAAGATTTAACACCCCTGAAGAAATAGGTAGACAACTTTGGAAAATATATAAATGCAGGTAACCAGAATTTTCTCCATTTCCCACCATGTTCTCTCCTGTTTCCAAGACGGCTTTCTTCATTTGAGCCACATCTACTTTGTTATTAGCTCACCTGAGCCTGAAGTGCTAAGGCAAGGCATTGTGATGAGTCGTTGGCCATCTGTTAACAAGTCTTTTAAACATCTTATCCTAGAAGGAAAAATTAGCAAAATCTTTGAAAATCTTCTGTGAAACTAGCAGGTGTAGAGCTTTGATATTTGGTATGTACCATCTCCCTGTGGGCCTCTACCAAGTTTGTTCATATGATGCCTCTGGGGTCAAAACTGGCCCGCCCCATGGGGGTTCCTCAAGTTTGAACATAGGAACACTGAAGGAAAACTTAAAAATTATTCTCCTCTGAAACTGGAAGGCATGATATTTGGTATGTAGCATCTCCTAGTGGACCTCTACTAAGTTTGTTCATATGATGCCCCTGGGGTCAAAACTGGCTCAGGGACGGGGTCACTAGTTCGAAAATAGGAACAAAGCAGGAAAATTTTAAAATTCGTCTTCTCTGAAACTTGAAGGCGTTTTAATCCTATTCTTCATAGCTACTTATTTCTATGCATTGCTTGTAGGAGCCTTTGGAAAACATTGTGGCAAAAGGTGAAATTGCTCGTGACAAGCAATTTCATCTTTTGTCACAATGTTTTCTATGCTATCAAAAGGTCTCATAATTATACACGTAAGAAATGGCTTCATCCTTGCCATTATTTAGGGTCAACTATAGATACCAAAGAAATGCCTTATGGGATAAAGGGTTTTCTATGATGCTAACTAAGATGAAATTATGTTTTATGAAACCATGTTTTCAAAAGGCGTCTATCTCGGGGTGGTAAAAACCAAGGATTGTTTGGTAAAGGGTAAACTCTTTACCAAATGACAAATTTTTAGACTGGTCCAAATTGAAAGCATTTGCAGACTTCCAACATCATAAAAGTGACTGATAATTTGAAATTTGTATCAAAGAGGAGAGAAAACATTGTGGGAAAAGGAGAAAATGCTGGTTTCCAGCATTTTCTCCTTTTCCCATAATGTTCTCAAAAGGCTTCTTTCTCAGGATCGTCAAACATAGGGATTATGTGGTAATGGATTAAGTAGTTCATGCAAACAAATGAGAAAAAAAAAAATGAAAAGGATGATCAAAGCCAATGAAATGTGAAATTGTATTTATGTTAGCGTAGGAATGTGTTTGATGCATTTCTGTTCTGCATAATTATATCAGTTGTAATGTTGGCCGTTGGCTGTATGACCAAGCTGTTAAAATGCACCATGTTATACCACACATCTACTGTATGTATGTTTGCATTTGTTGCACACACTTGTAATCTTTCTCACTGTATTATTAACAGGTGATTCCGTCATGGATGCGACCTTGTGACCTTGACCTAGTTACATTAACAAGTAACCTTTGTAGAAACCCTGCGACCTTGCTTTGTGAAGACCATTCAAAACAGAGGACTCATACACCCTGCCCTGCTGATTTTGTGCAATGTTTTTATTTGTACCTTGGTTTTTTTTTTATCTTTCTGTTTTTGTAAATGATATTTGACCTAAATGAACCGCCTTTCTTGTGGGGACTATACCCAAATGACATGTTCAAAGTATTTCACCCATTACCACACAATCCCTACTTTTGACGCCCCTGAGAAAGAAGCCTTTAGAAAACATTGTGGGAAAAAGAAAAAATGCTGGTAACCAGCATTTTCTCCTTTTCCCACAATGTTTTCTACCCTTCACATAACAAATTTCAAATTTTCAGTTACTTTTATTTTGTCTTCTGCAAATGCTTTCAATTTGGACCAGTCTAAAATATTGTCGTTTGGTAATGGGTTAAAACTTTACCAAACGACAAAATTTTAGATTGTTCCAAATTGAAAGCATTTGCAGATGACAAAATGAAAGTGACTGAAAACTTGAAATAGGTTTTGGGAAGGAAAGAAAGCATTGTGGGAAAAGGAGAAAATGCTGGTTACCAGCATTTTCTCCTTTTCCCTCAATGTTTTCAGAGGGCTTCTATCTCAGGGTTGTTAAAAGTCAGGATTGTGTGGTAAAGAGTTAAGGTTATTGCCTCCATTCCTGGTATTATCATATGCTCGTAGAATATGTTATCTATTGATCCAATATCACACAGTTCCAAATTTTAACCACTTCTTGGAAGAAGCTTATTGAAAATTTTTGGGGAGGGAAAATAACAAAACCTGCATTTTCTCCTTACCTCGCAATGTTTTTATATGTTTAAAAAAAAAATCTATTACTTGACCCATGTATAATTTGTCAGTACTTTGAATTCGGACCAGTCTGAATTATGTTGCCTGATAAAGAGTTAATGATTTTGAAATAAGATAAGATCAGAAATTTTTTTTTTTTCAATTTTGTCTGTATTTATTTGGGAGGAGGAGGGGCTGGATGATAGCCAGAATTTTTTTCTTTTCCCACAACATTTTCTTCCCTTCTAGATTAAACTTTCAATTTTGAGTCACATTTTTATATCTGCAAATGCTTTCAACTTTGACAAGTCTAAAATTTCATAGATTAGTAAAGGAATAGATAGTCATTTATTTAACTCATTACCAAACGACAAAATTTTAGGTTTGTCCAAATCGAAAGCATTTGCAGACAACAAAAATAAAGGGACTGAAAATTTGAAGTTTGTTCTGTGAAGGGTAGAAAACATTGTGGGAAAAGGAGAAAATGCTGGTTACCAGCATTTTCTCCTTTTCACACAATGTTTTCGAAAGGCTTCTTTGTCAGGGTCTTCAAAAGTAGGGATTGTGTGGCAATGGGTTAATTTTTCACATTATGGGTTGGTGGAACTTGCTTTGGATCACAAGTTTTACTCCTGTCAAAGTTTACCACATTGTGATCCAAATGTTTTGTTGTTTGGTAAAGAGTTAAACCTTAACCAAACAATCCCTATATTAGTAGGAACTGGAAAAAGAAATTACTGAAAACATTGTTAGAGGAGAGAATACATCTACCCCTTTACCAAATGACAAAATTTTAGACTGGTTCAAATCGAAAACATTTGCAGACAACAAAATGAATGCGACTCAAAACTTGAAAATTGACTTTAGAAGAGTAGACAGAGAACATTGTGGGGAAAGGAGAAAATGCTGGTTACCAGCCTTTTCTCCTTTTCCCACATAGTTTTCAGAAGGCTTCTTCCTTTGTGTCAAAAAAAAAAAAAGTAGGGATTGTTTGATAAAGGGATACATGTACTTGTACCCAGCATTTTCTTTTACTACAATGCTGGCCACCCATCACAAACAGAAATCATTTTATTGTAGCTTCAACCCATTACCACACAAAAACATTTTAGACCTGTCCAAATTCAAAGCATTAACAGAGTACAATTTCAATGTTGCCCAAAATTTATGGTTATCAGCATTTTTTCCTGTTCCCACAATGTTTTCAAAATCCTTCTTTCCAAGGGTCGTAAAAATCCAGGATTGTCTGGTAAAGGGTTAACTCATAATTTACCAAATCGAAAGCATTTGCAGCCGACAAAATAAAAGTGACTGAAAATTTGTAATTTGTTTTGTGAAGAGTAGAAAACATTGTGGGAAAAGGAGAAAATGCTGGTTACCAGCATTTTCTCCTTTTCCCACAATATTTTCTAAAGGCTTCTTTCTCAGGGGCGTCAAAAGTAGGGATTGTGTGGTAATGGGTTAAGAACGGCTGATGAATACCAACCAAGGTTTGATAAAGGGTTATAATGCCTTGACAAACATTGCACATCCAGGATGTACTGTAGAAAGTGAGCCCAAAATTTTTACAAATGTCTTTATAATTATGTATTATTCAGAAAGAAACAAACAAACAAATTGCAGTTCATGTATTTTTTACACATTCAAATGTCTTTTTTATGTCCAATTTATTTTATATGTGTTAAATAGACATTTTTCGTCTTAGAAATTCCTTATAATGAATTACATGTTTTTTATGTGAAGAACTTTTAACCCATTACCACACAATCCCTACTTTTGACGAACCTGAGAAAGAAGCCTTTGGAAAACATTGTTGGAAAAGGAGAAAATGCTGGTAACCAGCATTTTCTTCTTTTCCCACAAAGTTTTCTACCCTTCACAAAACAAATTTTTAAATTTTCAGTTGCTTTTGTCGCCTGCAAATGCTTTCAATTTGGACCAGTCTAAAATTTTGTTGTTTGGTAAACCGTTCAATAGACATTTTTCATCCTAATAATGAATTAAGTATTTTTATGTGCAGAACTTTTAAGTCAATCTAGTTACATCATTATTTGCATACAATATCACAAAGCAAACTCCATATAACAGAGCTCCAGATAAGAGGGAGTGATGGTATTCTAAATTCATTATATCGCTTCCAAACCCTATGTTGTGGGTACTCATTAGAATCGTCTCAGTAATAAGTACCCATAACATAGGGTTTAGCGGAGAGTTATTAATATTTTCAACTTTGAAATCAAAATCACTCCATCGATTTGGAGCTCTGATATAAGATAGTATTTTACTTTACTTTTAGCTTGATTTTAAGATATCGATGAGGTATTGTCATAGCCCAGGTGCTATTGTCCGTGTAGTTATCTGTAAAATCATGCAGAAACTTTGACATTTTATAATATCTCAAACTTTACTGACGACATTTACCCCTGTACTCCATAGATAATCATTTCTACGCATTGCTTGTAGGAGCCTTTGGAAAACATTGTGGCAAAAGGATTTTACAGGAATTTTGACATTTTATGATATCTCAAATTTTACTGAAGACATTTACCCCTTTCCTCCATAGATACTCATTTCCACACATTGCCTGTACGAGCCTTTGGAAAACATTGTGGCAAAAGGTGAAATTGCTCGTGACGAGCACTTTCACCTTTTGCCACAATGTTTTCTAAGCTATCAAAAGGTGTCATATACACATAAGAAAAGGCTTCGTCCTTGCTGTTATTTAGGGTCAATTAGAGATACCATGGAAATGCCTTATGGGGTAAAGGGTCACATCAACCTTGGACAAGTTGTTCACTATCAAGAGGGGAACTCATAGGACAAGGGCAGGTAACCGTTGGGGTAATTTTGACACAGTTATTTTTTTCTTTAACTTTGATTTTTATCACTGAAAATCAAGCAGCTGCAAGCTGAGCGTTAGCAGCTCCATGCAGTGTTTTTGTTTGACGCTTTACCAAACAATCACTGGTTTTTACAACCCAGAGGATGACACCTGAAAATATTGTGGGAATAGGAGAAAATGCTGGTTACCAGCATTTTCTCCTTTTCCCACAATGTTTTCTACTCTTCTAAAGTCAAGTTTCAAATTTTGAATCACTTTTATTTTGTCGTCTGCAAATGCTTACAATTTGGACAAGTCTAAATTTTTGTCGTTTGGTAAAGAGTTAACCCATTACCGCATAATTCCTACTTTTGGCGACCCTGAGAAAGAAGCCTTTAGAAAGCGTTGAAAGGCACTTTGAATGCATCACATACTATCTGTTATTTAAGGCATAATAAACTCTTGTATTAAGTGAAAAAAAGGGATGTAACAATATTCTAACCTTCTCCAAAAGCGTTTTCAAAATTCTTCTTCTCCTGGGTCTTGTAAACATGCCTTAAATTTTATAGGATTGAATGGTGCTTCTAAATACATGTATTGTTATTCTTAACTCTTTCTCTACCAAATGAGGTTTAACCCTTTACCTAACAATCCCTGGTTTTTATGACCCTGAGATAGAAGCCTTTTGAAAACATTGCTGGTAACCAGCATTTTCTCCTTTTCCCACAATGTTTTCTACCCTGTTGGAAACAAATTCCAGTTTTTGAGGTTTGTTGATTTTGTCATCTGCAAGTGCTTTAAATTTGGACCAGTCTTAAATTTGGTCGTTTTGTAAAGGGTTAAAAGTAGATTTTCATTGCTATTTAAAATGGATTTGGTCGTAGTCCAACTTCAAGTAGTGGGTGGTAAAAATCCCAGATCAGATGACGTTCTGTGCAGCCTGATTTTGATTAACACCATCCACGAAAGGTAATTAATGCTTCACCATACAACCCTAAGATTTTGACGACCCTGATGAAGAAGGCTATGGGAAACATTTTTGGAAAAGAAAATGCTGATAACCAGCGTTTTTCTCTATTTCCTGCTGTGTTTTCAGTACAATGACAAATTGTCTGCAAATGCTTTGATTTTGGACAAGTCTAAAAAATTTCGTTTGATACAGACTTATATCATCATGGTAGTGAAAGATGTAACATTATTCATTCTAGATTTGGCCAAGTGCAAATAAAGTGTGACATTGGGTCCAAAAATAAACTTCTATTTAGACAAGTTTTACTTGTACTATTTCAAAGGATATATATTGAAAAGTGCAGAAAGTATACCATTTTCAAAACAGATACACCTGTCTTAAAAATATCTGGATTTTATATGAAGTTAAAATGCCATTTTTTTAACTTTAGATAGTACTGTTAAAGTTGCAAAAGGTTGGGTAAACCATTTGGTCTGTCAGTATTTGTTCCTTATACATTAGGCAGCAGCATGTGGCAAACTTTTAATCTACATTTCAGTCATATTCATTGTATTCTTGAAAAGATATGGCAAATTAATGTCAGGAAAAGCAACATTATAAAGAAACATACCTTTTATAAATTTTATTATTAAAAGGTTATTAAACATTCACTTTAATTGACCAAATTTAATCAAACTTTAATCAAATTATTCCAAAATAAAACCAACCTGGCTTTTCTATTCAGATGTATAACCGAGCAGTACCCAAACCAAAAATGTAATGAAATTTTTATTTTACCGTTATTGTTGGGACATATTACACATACCTAATATTAAGGCTGAATAATAGATCCTAACAACCAGTATGTGTTTAATTTTATCATTAATCTAACAAAAGATGGTTAAACTCTTAAAAAATCACCTATATTGATATAAAACAACTATGGTCTTTATAGTGCAAGTCTTTGTGTATATATGTTTATTGTAATACATGTATTTTAGAAATCACTAATAAAGACAAAAATATGCTTGAGTCACACTTGTTAATCCTAGCCTACTTCATTGTCATATTAAACATGATAATTTCTGAATCAAAATTAATGCTTAGAAATAAGATAGTACTCCAGCACAATTCATATTTTAAAGGAGAGTGATAACCGTTATGGTTGGGACATCCCACACACCTCTATATGTAGACTGAATATCACCAAATAAAATGAAACATTCTGACATATTTCCACAACAATCTAACAAAATATGTACAAACTCTCAAAAAACACTGAAACTACCCCAAAAAAATCTAAAAAACTAAGTTTATGGCTCAGGACTACTTTCAGATGTTAATTGCCTTACTATGCCTGACACCCTTCACAATAACAACAAATATCTGATAACACATCTGATTCTGGCTTCATTAATCATTACAGTATTGAATAAGTCATGCCTGGATCAAAGCAAATGCTCAGAAATAGGACATACATTAACATAATTAAGCTTTACTGTTATGGTTGGGACGAAAAGTCAAATGATGTTTTAGTTTTTTCATTTTGATGTAAATTGACATCACTTTGCAGGATTTCTGGCTAAGTTCTTCATACCGTGTATGAAATTCATTTGAATAATGTGCCAATATTGGCATAAAATTCAGCATTGACTGTAGTGTATATAGATACAACACAATTTAGAAGAAAAACAGAAGAACAGAAATATGCCTTGATGTACAGTAGATAACTTAATGTTTTAGAAAGGTTAACTTCTACCAGCGGAAACCGATGTTGAATGTTTCAAAACACTGCTTTGTTGTTTTGATTCTGTCTCATCAAAGTGTGCCTATCTCTCATAGCATGTTACTATACGAACAGTAAAGTTTGACCCCTCTACCCTAATGCATTCAGAAATTTCTTTGAAGATTTTGATCCTAACCCCAATTTTCTTGGGCGTCAGTTGCCAGGTATCCACATTGTGCAATTACTCGACATTTCAAGATTTCCTGTCAAAGTCTCCTGGGCAATTCTGTTTTAGAGGTCAAATTTATAAGCTGTTTTCCTGACAGTATCTCAGCGGTCTTGTTTTACATGCTGCTCTACAGCTGTTACGATTTTGTCTGTGACTGATGTTGATGGAAAGACAGATTTAGGGTCATCTTTAGTAGTATTGCACCCTTGTATAAACCAGTCCCATCCATGTACAAATATCAGATTTCATGAGTGCAGAGTCCCCTTTAACTGGTTCTAAATGGCCTTTGCTTTCTGATAAATACTTTTGGAGATTGACGTTAGGATTACTCTCGGCTCAAATAAAACATTGTCCGATATTTAGACCATTACCATTAAAATGATGTCATACTTCACCTATTTGAATATGACAACATTTCAAAATTTGAGTCATTTACCAGATAATTGATGCTCATCTATGCACAATTTTTTAATTATAGTAGTTGTTTTCGAAATAACAAGAAAGTCCACAATCTTTTTGATCACCCCACATATGTTTTTTGTCTTTTTGCTCTGGTTGGATCCTAGTTTATATTTTTGGTTTGATCACTAGCATGTTTTTGTGAATTACCAGACCTTAAACCTCTCTCAAAGTTCAATTTTATCACTAGTTTCTCCATCTTAGTCTAAAACAGCAACCCAATACCACAAATCAAGTAGCATGTTTTGCTTGTGAAAAATGTCCCAACCATAACGGTAGCTGTGAGTACTTTTATAGGTCTTTCAAAACACGATTTTAATATAGACAGTAGGACAAAATTACTACTTCATATGTAAAATTAGTTAATATAACATCAACTAAGCTTTAATCAAGTGAGTGGCTGGTAGTTTTGAAAATACAGGTTGTCTACTTGAATAAACATGTAAGAATTGCAATAAAAGTGAAAATTATTCAACAATTTCATTATTCTGACTGTCCTGTGTAACTTTCACAACTGTAAAATAACTAAATAAAATACACATTCCATTCTTAAAGATGTTGCATAAATGTCACTGGTGAAAAATATAACCGTTATGGTCGGGACAAAACCGTTATGGTTGGGACATTAAAATTTCGACCTCATAGGTCTTTCCGATTGGTTAGCATAAAGAACACCTGAAATGCATAAGATCTGATAGGCATTAAGGAAACTAAAGCAAGGCAAATGAGATATGCAAAGCATTAGTGTTAGGTATATTGAACCAATAAACAAAGGAGGGTGTTAACCGTTATGGTTGGGACACATTTTTGGTAGAAGCAGAGGATACAAGCAAGCTGTGTGACATGCAAACAAATCAAAGAAAATTGTTACAATATGAAGATACATCTTACCTGCATCATTTGCAGCCTTTTTAGTTTATGCTAACCTATTATTACCCAATGCTTGACCTACTCTTACTTGGCAGACCCCAAATTGTAGAAAATGGAGACATTTTGACATATTTTAAAAATTGCCATCATGAGCTAACCTTCAACTATGGATGTACCTCATTTGGTGATTTTACTAAATATATGGATAACTATGACACATAAATGTTTAAACCCACTCAGTAAGCTATTTAATTTTATTTATTAAAATATGAAAAATGGTGTTAAAGTGTATGTCACACGAAAAACAGCATTTTTAGGCTTCTTTGCAATTTTCAATCTGCTGTAACTTTTGAACCATTCATCCGATTTACCTGAAATTTTCAACACAGTACCATTACAGTATATTCTTTCAGAAAACAAACATTTTAGAGTTGTTTATTTATTACTCTTCGAAATAGTAATGATTTATTGTTGGAGACAAGAAAATGTACTCTTATTTGCACTTGGCCATTTACAGCTTGGATTTACTGATTTGCAAAACTATGCTTGTTGTGCATTAACCTTTTCCCAAACAACAAATATTACACGTTTCCAAACATTTGACAGTGGTTTTAATGAACATTAATTTTTTACAGGGTAGAAAACATTGTGAGATAAGCAGGAAATGCCACCATTTTTTCTTTTCCCATATCTTTTTCAAAATCCCCACCCGTTTTCAGGGATGTGAAAACATCAGTTTTTCAGATTGTTTGGTAAAGGGTTAATACAGTTGAAATATGTTTTCTGCTTGGTATATGTTATTTGTTCCTTCAGTACTATATTAACCTAAGCACGACCTCTTTTGACTTTAAAGACAGTTTTCTGTAAAAAGTATACACGTGGATATGTTGATTATTGACTGTCATTAGTATTCGCTACAGGGCTAACATCATGGGAGTTTTGTGAATGCACGGACATGATACCAATATAGACATTTTTCATATCTTCAGTTGCATCTTGCCTAGTCATATCACTGCTTTAAATGTAACATAGAAATATATTTTCTGTTATTCTAATGCTTATCCATTTTGTTTATGGTCACGGTTTCTGGTAGATTTCAAGTATAAAAAAAGGCACGAAAACCGATGATTAACTCTGGCGCGAAAACTAATGTCTCTTTACATTCTATGTGTCTGTGATGTTTACCCGCATTTTGCCATGTCGCTGTGTCAGCCATTATTCAAACAAACAAGTGAGAACGTATTTTTTCTCCCTCTTGTGATGTTTGCAACCAGAATTTGTAAGTCCTAATTTTATTTAGGAATTTTATAGAATAAAATGTTTTCTCAAGATAAAGATCCACATTTTTCCCGCAGTGGATGTTGTTTCTTTTTTTGAATTTTATTCCTATCCATATTAGCATATTGCAACATAAGAACGAAATTCAGTGACGCTTACTCTGACGAAAATCTTATTCTCAAGAAAATAAAAATGAGTTTACCCATATCGATAAAGAATGAAGCTTTTTAAAATCCATGACATTTACTGCAAGTCGCTTCGTTGGATAACGCAATCCATTTTGGTATTTTCGAATAGCAAAATTATATGTAAAGTCAATCATGCTACCACTATTGCACTAGTTAATCATGGAAAAAACACTGACATTTTATAATATCTCGGACACTACTGAATACACTTCAAGTTCGGACTAGTTGTTAAGTTTCAAAAGTTGGAGCCCATACCAGTACGGCCGGTAATCATCAAACTATTTTTGACACATTTCTGCCCCCTTTCCGACCAACAGTTTTTGCAGAGAGTCAATGTATTTCAATGTATGCAGCTACTGTAGCCAAGTGTTTACACCCGCATGCGGTGCTTTTGTTTTATATAGCTATCACAATCGCCCGCTGCCAGTTAGTTTGCAATGGAAATGGCTGACTGCGGAAGTCGGCAGAAGACAGACAGCGCCAACATGCTGGCTTAAAATACATGTACAGGCGCACTGTTATATACATGATGTTATATACATGACAGTTTTTACTCGGTACCAGACAATACAGAGTTAAAATCTGTAGGAGAAAGTTTTTGAAAACTTAGTGAGAAACGAAGAAAATGCTGGTAAACAGGACTTTTTATTGACATTTTTTTTCTGTGTATTTACCTACGAGACTGAAGGATGAAGCGCGAGATCTCCGAACATTGTGATTAACTAACAAAGGTAGGTGCATGTTCTGTGTATAACCATATACATGTACTCTATAACTTTAGATGTAGCATCTTGATTTTTGTGCAGCAGCTACTAAGTGCGACTTAAAGACTTTTTGCGGACAGCGCGGATCCTAGATCCACACTCTCCGATAGGGATAGGTTTTTCCCCTAGATACGGCTTTGAAGTATTTTTGTGATTTTGTGGTATTTTTCGATGACAATACCACTATGAGTTCAGTATTGAATTTTGAAGACCATGCATCGTATTTAATGCAAAGCCGAAAGAAATAAACCCAGTTAAACTCATTTTTTCCTCTAGCAAATGAATATTTCGGTAGCACTCAGATATGTAATTGGAAATGGCATGTTGGACGAGGCCATCGATCGTGGAAATATTATTTCTTGATTGAAAATAGCTTCACTGGCTCATAGCCTTCTATTAGCGCAAAGATACAAAATTTGTCTACCATTGCTAAGTCCTGGGCTTTTTCGTTGCAAAACCAGTTCGTCCCATAGCATATTCATCATATGATTGTGTACTAGTCCATTTCATCGCGCATGACTATTAATAGATCGAAATAATTGATTGTTATGTCAGGGATTAAATGTTAACAGCTAAAGGTATTTCAGAATCAAGGTTTTCAGGTACAAGCCATTTTTTCGATATATTCACATGGTTTTTCTCTCTATCCACCATGCATCCTACTGTCAAGGGACGTAACAGGGAATCTTACAGAAGATTGCAGGGAATTTCATAGAATTATCCATGTAGCTTTGCATATATGCATATATAAATGTCGGAACATAAATGCCTCCTAATGAAAAAATAAGTAATAATCAACACACAAAGAATCTATTCAAAATTGCTTGATAAAGCTCCATCCCGTGGACCAAATATCGAAATGTAGACGAAGGGAGTGAATTCAATCTTAAGACCACGGTCGTGGAAAATTTCATACTACTGAAGTTTCACTCTCTTGCACTCCGGATCATTACATTTACCTCTGTAGTGGGCTCAGAAAGTAGACCGTCATTACGTCATATTTTTGTCACATGACCATAACTCAAAATAGCTACACAAACGCCGGTGAAAGAAAGACCAATACCGATTGTTTCGTGTGCTGTTTAAATAGCATGGGACCAATCAGACTTAAACGATAGTTAATGAACACAAGAGGGACTTTCTGAAAAGCCTAAATATCTTTATAGGACGATAACTTGATTTTTAATCGTACAAACTTAGATCCAGCGGTGTGTCAAATCAGTTGTCATCATCGATGGGCGCATCTATTTTTGTTACAATCGGCGTAAGATTCTTAAAAGTGAAGAGGCTAAAAGAAAAATAGTTCCATTTAATACAGGCAAATTCATCAGTTTGAACGCACCTATAATGTACCCAGAATCATATTTCCTTTGTCTAACTTACAGTTTTACATATGAAACAGTTAAACAGTAACAAAACATCTTTTCCTCGGTTTGACAAGATTCTTGTCATTTAGCCCATCGCAGAGATGTATGTGAGGTAACGAACGACAACTCTGCTCGGAGATTGCTGAAGTTTATTTCATGCTTTCCGGTAGGATATCGAGAAATAGCAGTGAAAATATTTTTCGATCTTACACTGGTACCACCAGTGAAAATACCGATTTCCACGTTCTTATTGCCTCGGTAAATTGAGCGTGCCTCACAACCAGATAGAAATATGACGTCATATACTATATATTGACGTAATATATTGACGTAATATTGTAATGCGTTGCTATGCGGGAGGGGTACGCCACGGGGAATGACTGAAAAGAACTGTACTGGATTTTGATAAACACGGCGGGGAATCACGTGACACAACAACAACAACAATGACCGTTATTTGAAAAAATTCCCCAACTTCAGGTAAGAAAATCTTCAATAATTCCGTTAATACGTGACCGATTGGAATTTGGTTTGAAGCAGAGAAGGCGGAAGGACTCCAGGGATTTGCTTGATGTGTTAGATTTTTTAAACAACACCTGATAAAAAAGTTATTGACGAGCAAACAAATTATCCAGGGTAAAAAATTTGTTTGCTCGTCAATAAGTTTTTTATCAGGTGTTGTTTAAAAAATCTAACACATCAAGGAAATCCCTGGAGTCCTTCGGCCTTCTCTGCTTCAAACCAAATTCCAATCGGTCATGTATTAACGGAATTATTGAAGATTTTCTTACCTGAAGTCGGGGAATTTTTTCAAATAACGGTCATTGTTGTCGTTGTTGTGTCACGTGATTCCCCGCCGTGATAAAGCTCCTTCCAGAAATGGTTAAAAGCATGAAATAAATAGAATATTTTTTTTTCCGGTGAAAGATCGAAATTTATTTCATCTCGTGAACACCATCGGTAATATTTTCACTCATGGCGCAGCCACTCGTGATTACCGATGGTGTTCACTCAATGAAATAAATTTCGATCTTTCACCGAAAAAAAAAACCAAATATCCTCTATATACAATTTTGCATTCTCATATTTTCTTTTGTTTCATTGCAGGTAACTATTTGATAGCGGACATTTGATGTAAACGGTACCACTCACCCCACCCACTACCAAGACCTGCTGACAGTTTCGTTGCCTTTTCTTGTGTGATTCTTCTAACCCTTTACCACACAATCCCAACTTTTGACGCTCCTGGAAAAGAAGCCGTTTGAAAACATTGTGGGAAAAGGAGAAAATGCTGGAAGCCAGCATTTTCTCCTTTTCCCACAATATTTTTTATCCCTTATTAAAACGAATTTCAATTCTTTAGTTACATTCATTTTGTCGTCTGCAAATACTTATCCATTTGGACCTGTCTGAAATTTTGTCGTTTGGTAAAGATTTAAGAAAAAAAATTCTGTCCCAAAACAGCAGTAGCATGAACTGTATTGTGCCACAATAATGAAAGTGTCACAAAATATGTGCGCTGCACTTTGATAGAAGGTGGGAGGGGAATTAACCTTTTCCCAAACAATCCCTGGTTTTTACGATGCTAGGAGAGAAGGTTTTGAAAACAAAGTAGGAAAAGGAGAAAATGCTGGTAACCAGCATTTTCTCCTTTTCCCACAATGTTTTTCTACCCTTTCAAAGACGAAAAACAAATCAACATTTGCATTTCATTTGATTTGTCGTCTGCAAACGATTTCAACTTGGTCAAGTCCAAAATTTTGTAATTTGGGAAAGAGTTAATGCATTTCCGCGGAGTCCATAGTAAATCATCCCATAAACGTGGACCCATAAAACCCATTTGTCTAAAAAGACTACTCTATTATAAAAGGGATTGCAACACGCAGAAAGGGGCATTTGCGTAGAGTGTCGTCACCGCGCAGGCTAATCCGAAACGACACTTTCCGTTTTTATTAGCTCCACTGGCCGAAGGCCAGCTGGCTTATGTCATGGCCCGTTGTCCGTCGTCCGTCCGTGCGTTAACTTTTTCTTTAAACATCTTCTTCTCTGAAACTACCCAACCAATTTTGATGAAACTTGACAGAAATGATCCTGCCATGGTCTGCCTGCCATGGCAACAAAACTGAAAAATTTTGAAAATCTTTGAAAATCTTCTTGTCTGAAACCGTAAGGCCTAGAGCTACCAAATTTGGCATGTAGCTTTATCTAGTGGACCTCTATCAAGTTTCTTCAAATTATAGCCCTGGGGTCAAAATTGGCCCAGCCCCGGGGGTCACAAGTTTTACATGGGCTTATTTAGGGAGAACTTTAAAACTCCTCTTCTACCTAGGCATAGGGCCTAGGGCTACCAAATTTGGGATGTTGTTTTATTTAGTTGACCTCTACCAAGAGTGTCTAAATTATAGCCCTGGGGTCAAAATTGGCCCCGCCCCGGGGGTAACAAGTTTTACATGGGCTTATATGAGGAGAACTTCAAAATTCTTCTCCCACCTAGCCATAGGGCCTAGGGCTACCAAATTTGGCATGTACCTTTATCAAGTGGACCTCTTCCAAGGGTTTCTAACTTACAGCCCAGGGGTCAAATTTGGCCCCGCCCCGGGGGGGGGGGGTAATAAATTTTACATGGGCTTATATAGGGAAAATTTTCAAAATCTTGTCGCACCAAGCTATAAGGACTAGGGCTATCAAATTTTGCATGTAGCTTTATCTAGGGGGTCTCTACCAAGGGTGCCCAAAAGTATAGCCCTGGGGTCAAATTTAGCCCCCGTCACAGGGGATCACAAGTTTTGCATTGGCTTATATAGGGAAACTTTAATACTCTACTTGTACATAGCCATAAGGCCTAGGGCAACCAAATTTTGCATGTAGCTTTATCTAATGGGCTTCTACCAAGAGGGCCAAAATTTTAACTTTGGGGGTCAAGTTTTACATCGGCTTTATAAACCAGTCTCATGGGTCACATATTTTACAGATCCTTTTATTGGGCAAACTTGTTGTACAGGGCTTTTTATTGGGCAAGATTGTAGGTCTGGGGTCAAAATTGGCTCCATCCAGGGATCACAAGTTTAACATGGGCCTCAAAATATAGTCACTTTAATTTATACATTAATCAAGGGAAATAACTCTTTTTATGAAAGATAAAGTTTTGTACTATTTACCTCCCTTGATTATCAAACTGCATTGATACATGATTGGTGCTAGACATTAAGTTTTTTTATAGAAAATATTCTGTTTTCAAGTGTTATTCATTTTTTTGATGCTAATAGTTATGCTCACATGAGGAAAATAATAAATTCAGAGTAAGGTTTCTATCATTCAGCTTATTTTTCCAAGGATTTTACCTTTCATGCTAATGAATTAACCTGCTTGTACTGCCTGACAGCGTTCATTGTTTTTGAAGGCCCTCTTTTTCATGGTCATGAACACTTCAATTTGTGTGGTAAAGGGTTAAAAAGCCAGTGGAGCGATACAGGGCCAACATGGCCCTCTTGTGTAGTTTTCTTTTTTGCGGAAGTCTACTGTAGCACAACATCTAATGTAGTCGTAGAGTGCCGTCTTGGATTGGACTGCGCAGGCTAATCCGAGACGACATTTTACGCAAATGTCCGAATGCCCCTTTTCGCGGGTTGCAAGCCATTATAGAACTCGACCCGCGCAGACTTTTCGAAACGGCACTTTCCGTTTTTATGTAATTTATTCTATTTTCCGAAAGTCTACTATAGGATAACATCTAATGTAGTCGTAAAGTGCCGTCTCGGATTAGCCTGCGCGGACTGCGCAGGCTGATCCGAGACGACACTTTACGCAAACGTCCGAATGCCCCTTTTCACGTGTTGCAAGCCAAGTATCGTTTGCAACGAACAGCTGATTGATTATGTGAGTCGGATAAGTCTTCCAGATGGACTATAATGGCCTTTTTTGACAGATCTAGGACAAAAAAGTAGGTTAGTAACGATATTTTATATCACGTGACTGGTTCGGCAACGGGAGATTTATCAGCAATTTTGTACTGCGGTCCTAATTGAATTACACAGATTTGACGCTATTATTACATACGTGCACACACTTTTGATTTTAAAACCAAACCTCCTAATTGGCTGGGATGTTCTCAGACACTTACACGGAAGCTAAATATTTGAAATACTGACTATGCTAAGATAGAGATATTAAACTTTTTCTAGTATATTTTTAAAAAATGTTATAAGATATTGTGTAAAACTAACGGCCATATAATTATATGCAAATATTCCGTCCAATAGGCTTTCAGTATTTACACGTACGCGGAAGTCATCGGTTTTTATTATACTGCAAAGAAATTTCTCGTGATCTGATTGGATAATATGCCACGAACATATATAGCATGTACACCGGCAAAACCAACGTAAAAACCGTTTCCATTTCGGGAGCCCCGTATACATGACTACACTTTCAAAACAACATCCAAAATGGCGGCGTCGATCAAGATTAACATCAACATTATGCGGCAACCTGCACGTTTTACCAAGGTTTATTTGACGTATATTCCTAGTGAAGTCAGTTTTCATTGAATTGGGGCACTCAGACGGGAAATTCTACTTCTAACTTCGTCAGCGTATTTAATTTTTAAACCCAAAAAACTAGTAAAATTCGCATAACAAACATTGTAAAACTTGTATAATAAATTCGTCATATGGTCAGGCGACCGGGGACTTGGAAACCTGTTCACGGCTGTGCCCCGAGCCGAAGGCGAGGTGACGACATGTTTCACCACAGCCATGAACAAGTTTCCAAGTCTCCTGCCGGCTAACCGCAAAATATTAGTTGTACGGTCAGGTGGCAGGAGACTTGGAAATTTGTTCACGTCTGTGGTTAATCATGTCGACCCGAGCCGAAGGCAAGATGGCGACATGATTCACCACAGCCGTGAACAAGTTTCCAAGTCCCCTGCCACCTGACATTATACAACGAATTTATTATAGTGCAAAGTTTTACCCTTTCAAAGCGCGTTAAGCGAAATTTTCCTGTTTTATAATCTAACGAATCGAGTATGCTGGCGAAATAGAAATTCCCTTCTGGGTGCCCCAATTCAATGAAAACTGACGTCGCTGGGAACTGACGTCACAAAAACGTGCAGTTTGGTGCATAAATCTGCAGTCTGGTGATCGATTGACGCCGCCATTTTGGATGTTGTGTTGCGCGTGTAGTGATGTTTACGGGAGAAACTGGCTTTAAGGGATTTTCGCCAGGGAACATGATATATAATATGTTCCCGGCATGTTAACCAATCAGATCACGAGAAATTTCTCTGGAGTATAATAGATCTAATTAATATTGTCCCCTCCAAGTCATTCCTGACATTTGCCTCCATTCTTTTAACTGCTTATTAACACGCGTTTTGACATGTAATCAGCATATTGTTGTCAAAAATGTGACAAAAAGATATGATTTACAATCTAGAAACCAGTCTAAAAGTCTTACGTGTAACGATTTTGCAACTGTTATCCAGTTATATCCAGTTTTCATTAGATGAATTATGTTACATATAAAACTTGCGGTTATTTATATAAAGCCTTGACGTCTTCCGCATAGTCTACGCAAGCAAAACTGGCTTAACCCTTTCCCAAACGACAAACTTTTGGACTAGACCAAATTGAAAGCATTTGCAGACGACAATTCAACTCTTGCTGAAAAGATGATGTCTGTTTATGATAGGGTAGAAAATATTGTGGGAAAAGGAGAAAATGCTGGTTACCAGCATTTTCTCCTTTTCCAACAATGTTTTCAAAAGGCTACTATTCCAGACCCGTAAAAACCAGGGATTGTTTGGTAAAGGGTTAACGCTTTCCCGCTTTTGACGACCCAGGCTTTTCAAAAAACATTATGCGAAGAAGACAAAAAGCTGGTAGCCAGTTTCTTTTCTCTTTTTTCCCACAATGTTTTCTACCCTTTCTTAAACAAAATCCATCTTTTGTGTGTGTGTGTTTTTTTTTTTCATTTTCTTTTGATACGAACAAGACAAAAAATATAAGTATTACAAAGAAAGTGACTTTTCTCTAACCCTTTGCCCTACAATGTAAAGCTTTAACTACACTTGGGAGAAAGGCATTTGAAAACATTGTGGAAAAAGGAGAAAATGCTGGTAAGAAGCATTTTCTCCTTTATCCGCAATGTTTTCTACCCTTTCTGATACAAATCCAATTATTTTTTGCCTTAACCCATTACCACACAATCCCTACTTTTGACGCCCCTGAGAAAGAAGGCTTTAGAAAACATCGTGGGAAAAGGAGAAAATGCTGGTAACCAGCATTTTCTCCTTTTCCCACAATGTTTTCTACCCTTCACAAAACAAATTTCAAATTTTCAGTCACTTTTATTTTGTCGTCTGCAAATGCTTTCAATTTGGACAAGTCTATAATATTGTCCTTTGGTAATGGGTTAATCATGTTGTCGTCTGGAAGTGCTTTCAATTTCCACAGGGTCTGAAGTTTGTTGTGCGGTACAGTTAATATTACATGATGAAAACTGACCTTTATTTTCTAGGCAAAACGATAGAGGGTGTTGTTAAAAAGGTATTTAACCCTTTCCCAAACAACCCGATTCGAAAGTCTTTGCAGACGACAACTTTAGATTTGGAGAAAATGGTAGAAAGTTCTCATAAAGAGTAGAAAACACTGTGGGAAAAGGAGAAATTGCTCGTTATGAGCAGTTTTTCCTTTTCCCACAATGTTTTCAAAAGACTTTCACTGCAGACACGTAAAAACCAGGGCTTGTTTGGGAAAGGGTTAAGGAAATTTAGATTGCAAAATATATATAGTTTTCATGATAAATAATTTCTACATACTGTAGCATTTAAACTTAATTAACTCTTTACCAAACGACAAAATTTTAGACTGGTCCAAATTGAAAGCATTTGCAGACGACAAAATGAAAGTGACTGAAAATTCGAAATTTGTTCTGTGAAGTGTAGAAAACATAGTGGGAAAAGGAGAAAATGCTGGTTACCAGCATTTTCTCCGTTTCCCACAATGTTTTATACAGGCTTCTGTCTTAGGGGCGTCAAAAGTAGGGATTGTGTGGTAATGGGTTAAATTTTCTAAATTATGGATTTTTATGTTTGTATTCAAAAATGAATATTAACGATTTAACATTCAGGACTCTTGGGAAAGAACTCTGCGTGCCTTTGTGGAATGTGTAGATCAAGATCAGAATGGACAGGCTTTGCATTTTGATCTCAGATCTGAATTCTTCGGTATTTTTCTGCTTTATTTTTTACGTTCTTCCCAAGTATCCACGAAATTTAATTCATGAGGGCTTTTACAGAATTAGTTCGTAAAGGTCTGTTCTATTTTTGTTAGGTTTACATCATTTGGGAAATTTCTTAACTCTTTACCAAACGACAAAATTTTGGAGTATTCCAAATTAAAACCATTTGCAGACGACAAAATAAACATGACTCAGAAATTTAAATTCGAGGTAGAGAGGGTAGAAAACATTGTGGGAAAAGGAGGAAATGCTGGTAACCAGCATTTTCTCCCTTTTCCCACGATGTTTTCAAAAGGCTTCTTCTTCACGTGTGTGTGGTATAGGGTTAAACAGACAATGAGGCGAAAAAGAGATTAACCCTTTACCAGACAATCCCCAAGTTTTTACGACCCTGAGGTAGAAGCCTTTTGAAAACATTGTGGGAAAAGAAGAAAATGCTGGTAACCAGCATTTTCTCCTTTTCCCACAATGTTTTCTACCCTGGTGGAAACAGATTTCAATTTTTGAATTATATTTATTTTGTCGTCTGCAACTGCTTTCAATTTGGACCAGTCTTAATATTTTATCGTTTGGTAAAGTGTTAATAAAGAGAGATAAAGAAAACGAAAAAAAGATTTAAAATTTCAAGAGAGAGAGAGAGAGAGAGAGAGAGGTTGGAAGTGAGAAAAAAAGGAGAGCGACGTAAGACAGGTATATAGAGAGAGGGAGAGAGAGAAGAGAGAGAGGGACGTAAGACAGGTACAGAGAGAGAGAGGGACGTAAGACAGGTAGAAAGCATCCTCGGATACCCCGGGGTCTCCCTATTTGCTGCGCTACATCGACCCCTGGGACAATTGACTAATAAAACTTTGAATCAGCCGCCGAAAATCGATACGAAACGTCATAGCGTACAGTACACTCGCCCATCACAAAATGATGATGGAACCAATGAAAAGCCAGCATTCGGCCAGCGGTAAAGCGACGGAAATTCAATTAATTGTCCCAGGGGTCGATGTAGCGTAGCAAATAGGGAGACCCCGGGGTATCCGAGGATGGGTAGAAAGAGAGAGAGAGTTGTCGATGTACATTGTAGATAGTGAATATACTCCGTTTGTCAAGATAAATAAATGAAAAAAATGTTTTTTTAAATTTTTATTTTATTTCATTATGGAATTAGATAATACCGTTTTCAGACTGTAATTATGAAACATTTTTGTCTTTTTTATGTTTCTCTTTTTTACTTCGTGTGTATAACCAAATTAGCAAATAAAATTATGATGAATTATGTATACCTTATCTGTCTCTCTAATTTCTCATTCACCCTTCAAGCACTTTTAACGAATTTGGACGTCGAGGAAGATAGCTTTTTGAAAACATTGTGGGAAAAGAATAAAATGCTGGTTACCTGCACCAGCATGTATCCACCATTCCCTTCTTTCCCCACTATAACCGTTTCTTCTCTTTTAACCCATTACCAAACGACAATATTTTAGGTTTATTCAAATTGAAAGCATTTGCAGACGACAAAATAAAAGTGACTGAAAATTTGAAATTAGTTTTGTGGTGAAGGGTAGAAAACATTGTGGGAAAAGAAGGAAAAAACTCTGGTAACCAGCATTTTCTCCTTTTCCCACAATGTTTTCAAAAGGCTATTTTTCCAGGGTCGTCAAAAGTAGGGATTGTCTGGTAATGGGTTAAAGACCGAAATCACCATTACCACACAACCCCTACTTTTGACGACCGTGAGAAAAAGACCTTTAGAAAACATTGTGGGAAAAGGAGAAATTGCTGGTAACGAGCATTTTCTCCTTTTCCCACAATCTTTCCTACCCTTCACAAAACAGATTTCACATTTTCAATCACTTTTATTTTGTCGTCTGCAAATGCTCTCGATTTGGACAAACCTAAACTTTTGTCGTTTGGCAATGAGTTCAAGCTACAATTATTTTGTTGCCTGCATATGCTTCGAATTTGGTGGAGTCTATTATTTTAGATAAAGAGTTAATTCCTACCAAACGATTTCCGTGTTTAAGTCTTTACCGAGGGACAAAATTTTAGACCAGTCGAAATTGAAAGCAATTTCAGACGACAAAATAATCGTGACTCAAAAAGTGAAACTTGACTTTCAAAGTGTAGAAGAAAACTTTGTTAGATAAGGAGAAAATGCTGGTTACCAGCATTTTCTCCTTTTCCTGCAATGTTTTCAGAAAGCTTCTTCCTCTGGGTCATGAAAACCAGGGATTGTTTGGTAAAGGGTTAAGTCTTTATCGAGCGACAAAATTATAAACTGGTCCATATTGAAAGCATTAGAAGACGACAAAAATTGAAACTTGCTTTGAGAAGGATACAGAACAAACTTGTAGGAAAAAGAAAAAGCTATTTTCCAAGCATTTTTCCCAAAACCAACAATATTCCAAATAGGTTCTTTATCAGGTTCGTTAAAAGTTGGCATTGTGTTGATCAACACGGGTTAAACCACTCTGAGCCGGAAGCCTTCTGAAGTCACTGTTGGCAAAAGGAGAAGAAGGTGGTATTCGGCATGGTCTTCCTTTTTTTCAACAATTTCTTTTACAAAATAAAATCCAATCACAGGAGTCACGTATGATAATTTATGTCGTCTGTACATGCTCTCGGAAAAGGAGTGTCAGCAATGTTTATTATACTGTAAAGAAATTTCTCGTGATCTGATTGGTTAACACGTAAAGCCAATTTACCTTTTGGGTGCCCCGTAAACAGCACTACACTTGCAACACAACATCCAAAATGGCGGCGTCGATCGATAATCAGACTGCACGTTTATGCACCAAACTGCACGTTTTAGTGACGTCAGTTTCCACTGACGTCAGTTTTCATTGAATTGGGGCACTCAGAAGGGAATTTCTATTTCGTCAACATACTCGATTCGTGAGATTATGAAATAGGAAAATTTTGCTTAACGCGCTTTGAAAGGGTAGTACTTTGCAGTATAATAAATTCGTCATTCGGTCAGGTTGTAGGGGACTTGGAAACTCGCCCTCGGCTCAGGGTGACATGGTTCACCACAGCCATGAACAAGTTTCCAAGTCACCTGCCAACTAATATTTTCTGGTAGATCTGGAGAGTAAGATAAGGAAAATTGTAATGGATCGAGCCAGACATCCATCATTTTGTAAGGAAATACATCTATGTTGAGATGGATTGGCAAATTAACCCTTTACCACTCGATCCGGGACGGCTTTGGAAAACCTTGTGGGAAAAGTGCTGGGTACTAGGTTTTTTTTACCCCAAATAAAAACATGTTTTTAGATCTACATGTATTTATGAGTCATATTATTTGGTCGTCTGCAAATAACTTCAGTTAAGATAAGTCAAAATATTTTTTTTCTGTGTGGTCAAGAGCTATACTCAGTAGAGAACATTTCGTATTTGCCATCATTAATAAAAGATATTTGTGTATTTCTTTATTAAGTAAAGCGGTATTACGTAAATCTTTATGAAAAAAAAGTAAGATTAAAGCAAAAACAAACCCAGTCGTATTTCCTTAATGGTCTACGAAGCCTCTTAACCCTTTACTGATTGGCCAATTTGACGCTCTTCCGTTTCAGCAGCAAATAAAGATATGATGTCAAAAATATGGATAAATGAGGATACAAATATCTGATTGAGTGGAAAACATTGTGGGAAAAGGAGAAATTGCTCGTCACGAGCAATTTTCTCCTTTTCCCACAATGTTTTCAAAAGCTGTCTGTTGCTGATGTGTCAAAATGAGTACCTATGTAGTAAAGGGTCAAGAAATGTCACATGGTCAATAGCATGCGTCGATTACGAGGATTCGTGTTCAAACCACTTAGCCTGGGTACAGGCGGTTGTAATTTATGAATAACTTCGTTTATTTCATGCTTTCCGGTAGAATATCGAGAAATAGAAGTGAAAATATTTTTCGATCTTACGCTGGTACCACCAGTGAAAATAACCGAGTTTCATGTTCTTGTTGCCTAGGTAACTCGCTGCGCCAATCGTGGAAATATTACTGATGGTGTTCACACGATGAAATAAATTTCGATCTTTCACCGAAAAAAAAAAATCTTCTATATCACACTTTCCTAATCTCTGTCTGCTGTCGATCTTTGGCAGATTTCAAAGGGGATATTCGAGGGTATCGCCATGATAATGAATTGTGTCTATAATCTAATTATAGATCTGTTTATCGCTTGACGTCACAATGTTGATAACCATGAATTGGTGCGCTTTTCTACTCGTTCAAAACCAATGGGGGCGAGTAATTTTCCCGAACCTGTTGTTTTATCAAAAACAAGAGGACCATGATGGCCCTGAAATCGCTCACCTGAGTCTATTGACCAAACATGAACCATTTTCAATCTAGTTTTCCAGTGACCTAGTTTTTTTTATCAGACATTACCCATTATCAAACACTTTTGAGATATCAAGAAGACAAACATTCTGACCAAGTTTCATGAGTATTGGACTGAAAATGTGGCCTCTACAGCGTACAAAAGTTTTTTTTCTAAGATTTGACCAAGTGACCTAGTTTTGGACCCGACAATTACCCATTATCAAACTCTTTTGAGACTTCACCAAAACAAACATTCTGACCAAGTTTGAAGAGTATCAGACAGAAAATGTGGCCTCTAGAGTGTACGCAAGGTTTTTCTAATATTTGACCCAGTGACCTAGTTTTTGACTCCACATGACCTATTTTCAAACTCATTCAAGGTATCACCAAGACAAATATTATGAACAAGTTTCAGGAGTATCAGACTGAAAATATGTCATCCAGAGCATACACAAAGTTTTTATCATATTTGACCAATTGACCCTGTTTTTGACCCAACATGACCCATTTTCAAACTCATCCAAGATGTTATCAAGGCAAACATTCTGACCAACTTTCAAGAGTGTTGGACTGAAAATGTGGCATCCAGAGCGTATACAAGGTTTTTCTAAGATTTGACGTAGTAACCTAGTTTTTAAACTAACATGATCCATTTTCAAACTCATCCAAGATATCATCAATACAAACATTCTGACCAGCTTTCAAGGGTTTTGGACTGAAAATGTGGCCTTTAGAGTGTACACAAGGTTTTGACCTAGTGACCTAGTTTTTGATCCGACATGACTTATTTTCGAACTCCTCCGAGATTTTATCAAGGCAAATATTCTGACCAACTTTCATGAGTATCGGACTGAAAATGTGGCCTCTAGCGCGTACACAAGGTTTTTCTAAGATTTGACGTAGTGACCTAGTTTTTCACCCGACATGGCCTATCTTCGAAATCTCCGAGATTTTATCAAGGCAAACATTCTGACCCACTTTCATGAGCATCGGACTGAAAATATGGCCTCTAGAGAGTACACAAGGTTTTTCAAAGATTTGACCTAGAGAATTAGTTTTTGACCCGACATGACCCAATTTCGATCTCGTCCGAGTTTTTATCGAGGCCAACATTCTGACCAACTTTCATGAGTATCGGACGAAAAATGTGGCCTCTAGAGCGTACACAAGGTAAAAGTTGACGACAGACACAACACTATCACAATAGCTCACTCTGAGCACTTCGTGCTCAGGCGAGCTAAAAATCATCGCAATCTTCAACAAAACATCCTTTTGAAAAGCTTTCAGAGTCAGACTGACGAAAGGAATACGAGCTAATGTCAAACTATCCTCCAAAGACATTGTGAATGATTCTACTCGTTTGAAATTTTGTCTTCAATATTTTCAAAGACTGTCCACAAACAGGAAGTGACCAAATCGAGGCTATTGGAATACTGTACTCGTATCTATTTAAGTCATTTTTACATTTCAAAACGATTGCAGCGACATCAACTTGACACCACTGTGAGATGTTGTCGTGGCGATCGGTTTTCCAATGTCTCAAGGCAGTCATATTTGACAACGTAACGTTCGAATGATAGGAATATCAAAGTACTGAAAGTACCGACAGACTAGCGGATTTGAAACAAGAGCCTGTGGTAAATATAAATCTTGGTTGGTTATACAAGACCAAAGAATCATTGTCAAATTTGGTTAGTGACTCCGTTCCAGTTCCATCGGTTCATTCCAGTCTAATTCCGATCCTGTTCAATCCATTGACTTTACTTGATGCTCGTGACTATATACTTCCCAAAACAAGAAATATCATGAAAATCCTCAGTTTGTTAACCTTGATGAAGGGTAGTATGGGACGGTTCTGTGAAAGATTTAGGTTCAGAGACAAGAAGAATTGGAGACAAATGACAATCACTTCTCTTGATAGCTCTCCATCATGTACTAGTCTTGAATAAGGTATTACTTGGTTTTTACCCTTGATATCATTGCACTATTTAAAAATTCTTTAGGTTTAAATACCTCCTTTAACTCTTTCCCAAACAAGCTCTGGTTTTTACTTGTCTGCAGTACAAGTCTTTAGAAAACACTGTGGAAAAAGTGTTTTCTAGCCTATCGGAAAACTTTCTGTCATTCTCATCAAATTCAAAATTGTCATTTGCAAACACTTTGAGGTTGGGACAGTCTAAAATTTGTCATTTGGGAAAGGGTTAAACCCTGGAAGTGAAGACCCTTGAAAACGTTGTGGGAAAGGGAGAGTATGATGGTAACCAGCATTTTCTCCTTTTTTTTTCCACAAAGATATCTCTACCTTGCAAAGACATATTTAATAATTCGTACTGCATTAAACTTGTCATTTGTAAATGATTCTATTCTGAACAAAGCTAAAACTTTGTATTCTAGAAAAAGATTAATGTGACCTACAACTTTGTCTATCCTGTACAAGTATTCGTTCGCTCCATTTCTTTTTTTTTTTGTACAAATATGCTGTTCGCTTCATTTCTTTTTTTCTGTACAAGTATGCCGTTCGCTTCATTTCTTTTTTTTTTGTACAAGTATGCCTTTCGCTTCATTTCTTTTTTTTTTTTGTACAAGTATGCCGTTCGCTTCATTTCTTTTTTTTAAGTATGCCGTTCGCTTCATTTCTTTTTTTTTTTAAGTCACGCTTTTAAATAGAACTCGTTTAATGATTCAACATAAATCAGTTTTAACTTGGAAAGGGAAATGTCACACGGGCATATACACTGTCAATTTACTTTAAAACCCATTACCAAACGACAAAATTTTAGGCTTGTCCAAATCGAAAGAATTTGCAGACGACAAAATTAAAGTGACTGAAAATTTGAAATTTGTTTTGTCAAGGGTAGAAAACATTGTGGAAAAAGGAGAAAATGCTGGTTACCAGCATTTTCTCCTTTTCCCGCACTGTTTTCCAAAGGCTTTTTTCTCAGGGTCGTCAAAAAGTAGGGACAGTGGGGTAATTGTCTAAATAGAACTGGTTTAACGATTCAACATAAATCAGTTTGAACTTGGAAAGGGAAATGTCACACAGGCATAAACAGTGTCAATTTAATTAAACCCTTTACCAAACTATTCCCGGTCTTCACATCCCTTGAAAACATTGTGGGAAGAAGAGAAAATGCCAGTAACCAGCATTTTCTCCTTTTACCACCATGGTTTCTACCCTGCTCGAACAAATTTCAATTTTCGAGGTGCATTTATTTTGTCGCCTCCGCGTGCTTTCAATTTGGACCAGTCTAAAATATTGTCGTTTGTTAAAGGATTGACTCTTTACAAAACGATCCCGGGGTTTATCCATTGCAAGGTAGCATGTTTTTAAAAACATTGTAGGTAAAAGAGAAAGGTTGGTTCAGAAATATGCTGGTAGTCAGCACTTTTGTCTTTCCGCTGCTTTTTTGGCCTTTGAATTTCAATTATATCACATTTAAATTATCTCGAGGAAATGCTTTCAAATTGGAAAAATTTAGAATTTTGCGGGTAGGTGAAGAGCCAAATATCTTTTACTTTCTCTATATGCCATTTCCTCCTAAGTTAAAAATGTTAAGAGAAGTTTTAAATGTCCCTGTAAGATATTTATTAAAGTTACAATAGCTACCAAAAGAAAAATAAAGCAGTTGTTAAAATGCATTTCAATGCAAATTATACCAAATCAATTCTTTAACAAACAATCCCTGGTTTTATTACCCAGATGAAGACGCCTTCTGAAAACATTCTAGGGAAAAGAGAAACTGCCAGCATTTTCTCTTTTTCCTACAATATTTTCTACTTTCCTAAAGTCAAGTTTCAATTTCTAAGTCACTTTTATTTTATCGTCTGCTAATGCTTTCAATTTGGACAAGTCTAAAATTCTGTCGTTTGGCAAAGTGTTAAAGTATGGAAATTATTGTGAAAATAACACGGAGGAAATTTCTTCTTTTTTTTATGAAAGATCGAAATTTATTTCACCTTATGAAAAGCATCGATGATACAATGTTCACGAGATGGAATAAATTTCGATCTTTCACTTGAAAAAATATTCATTCTTCGAAGCTCTCTTTGTAGGACTCTCATGAAAATTCAGTACAGATGTTTTTGGTATTCCCCTCCTTCAAAATAATAACGTGATAAATTTAGGTTAAGCATGAGAAATGTACGGTATATACGCATAAATTACGTCATATTTCCGTCTGTTGGGGCGACATGATTCACCACTGCCGTGAACAAGTTTCCAAGTTCCCTGCAACATGACCGTACAACTAATAGAGATCACGAGGGGCATATTTGCAGTATAATAATATCTTTTGTTATATACCTAGCAGTGAAATCCTGGAATTTCCCAGTGTAATAAATTTTTATATCATCACCAGTGACGATATCAACTTTCACTTTCACTTCCTGCCGTAATTTAGGAACTACTTATCCGCTTCGACTGAATAAAATGGCGACTTCTTCAGTTTTGCGAAGTCTCGTTTTGTTCTTTTAAATTATGTATTCATCCGCACTATGTTCCTGATTTCTTCTCTCTATCCAAAGTATTGATTTCGACTTTCAAACGTAAAATTAAAAAAAAAAAAAAATGTTAATAAGGTATATAATAAATAGAATAATCAACTGGTTATTTTTTATATGAAAAATATCTCACTCGGGTGCGTCGTAAGGCGTTAAAAAAAACTCGTGCTGCGCACTCGTTTTTTTCAACGCCTAACAACGCATCCTCGTGAGATATTTTTCATGCCAAAAATAACCAGTTAATTATCCTCTATTTCTTTAGTTTTTGCCTGATTTTAATAGTCTTTTTTCTGTCAACGACTAACACTTGGTACAGTTACAAATAACAAATCGTCATCTTTACAATATTTCCACTTATAATGGTACGATTTCAATTTGAATGATTTTTAACACCCGCCTTAATTTTTTTGGCGGATTTTTGGCCATTCAGAATACCAATATAGGTTCAAAACGTGACCAGCTTTAACCTCCTTTTTTGCCAATATGATTGTAACTCTATACCTCAGAATCCCGAGAATTGATAACTCTGAAGAATCGTGCGTTAGAAAACAATATGAGAAAAGGAGGAAAAGTCGCCAAACTTCTGCGGAACACTTTTTTTTTTTGTCTTGTTACGGGAGCTTCGTTAGGGAGACATCTCTTTGGCTCAGTGGTTATGGTATTGGTCTTTTAAACCTTGGAAAACGAGGATATTTTCCGTCATAGGTTTGAATCTCGCGAGATGCAGTTTATTTAACTGTCATGCATTTGTTCATTTGTCTTTTTTTTTGTTACGGACTTTGATCGTAAGAGTCTTAATAAAATAAAATAGGTAAATGGATAAATAAATAAATAATCGAATTAGTACTAAAAGAAACTACCATGTTGCAAGGTACAATGTTGTCATCTTAAAGGTGGCCCTTCAGAATTTGGGACGAAAATTTTACAAAAATCCCAAAGTATCATCCTTTTACACCCAAAGCCTTATAATCGTCATTCATAAAATCCCAGTAGTCGAAAGCCATCCGACAACAAGAGAAATTAGAGATTTACTATGGCCAAGGTCGACATCGACAGGAAACACGTTCTATTTTTACATGAATAAACATGAACTCGCTCATTTACATACTGAAAATACACAGACGAAGCTTCAAACATAGCGTCCGAAGAAGATATTATGCAAAATAATTACTTGTTTGTTATGTAATGGAATTTAAGCGTCATTAGTCACGTTCCAATCTTTTAACATTCCCACAATGCATTTTTTATTTTTGGCGCAAAATCTAAAAATAGCTGAAGAGGCTACGTAGCCTTTTAAGGGAATACCATCAAATTTTTTTTTTTTTTTTGGGGGGGGGGGGGTAATTTTGTGATTCTTAATTATTGATGATTTGTATTGTTTTTTTCATATAAATTTCAGTGATATATATATTTTTTGATTTGGTGTGATGTGAAATTTCTAAGTACCCACCTTTAACCCTTTCCCAAACAAGCCCTTGTTTTCACGTGTCTGCAGTACAAGTCTCTTGAAAACACTGTGGGAAAAGGAGAAATTGCTCGTAACGAGCAATTTCTCCTTTTCCCACAGTGTTTTCTACCCATTTGGAGATCTTTCTGCCATTTTTATCAAATTTGAAATTGTTGTCTGCAAACTCTTTAAGCTTGGAAGAGTCTAAAATTTGTCGCGTTTGGGAAAGGGTTAATGCCCTTTTACTTTCTTTTTTTTTTCAAATTAATGAAGCGTAACAGTCTCTTTACCAATCGAAACAAACAAACAACAACAACAAAAAAAAAAATGACACGGAAAAAAGTTAATATTGATAAAATGCATGTAACAAGTTAAATAGAACCCGAGCGATACTTTTTCAGTCTAGGAAAATGGCAGAAGACATTGTTTGAAAAAGGAGCAAAATGCTGGTTACCAGAATTTTCTCCTTTTCCCATAATGTCTTCTGCGTTCTTTACTGGGCTCTATAAACGGTGGAATGTTTGATAGAGGGTTAAACATATTTGACGTTTTCCTACACGGCAAAGGTCTAGACGTAACCTAATTTGAAAGCATCTACTAACGGAATACTAAATGCGACACAAATGGGATTTGTCTTTGGAAGGTTAGAAAACATTGTGAAGAAAAGGATTAAAGGGGAAAATGCTAGTTACTGGCATTTTCTTCTTTTCAATAATGTTTTCAAAAACTTTATTGTATGTATTCTGTGGTACAGGGTTAACAAAACAGGTTTCAAAGTCCTTTGTTGCGAAACTGTCTCGAGAGGTTATAATTAAAGGAATAATGCATGGCAGTTTGAATTAATGACAGTCTGCTTAACAGTCGACTGATTTTAAACATTAAATTTCATAAGGTTGGTGTTTGTCGCTCGGTTTGGACGATCTTTTGGAAAGCAGCGAGAGAAATACAAAACTCTGTGAAAAATTTCTTGCCGACCTGTCTGCAGGTTTCTTTCCGTTTGGACATAGCCGAGGTAACAGCAACTACAAACGAGAATGAAGTATCTTGTAAATGTTGGACTTTTAGCCAGCCTTGTCGTGATAGTCACAGCCCAAGGCCAAAATTACGGGCCAAACCGGCAAGCGGGCAAGCCTGGAGGCAGTGGGATGGATATGTTCTCGGGACCAAAGATTAAAACACCAGGCGGTGTGCCACCGATAACCTCTCAATCAATACCCCAAGGTTTGAATCTTAACCCAGCAGATTACCCACAGCCGTCACAAACATCTTCTTCTTCGTCTTCGTCACAATCCGGTTTGGACTTCTCACGTTTAGGCCAATACCCGAGCGCGGCTGGTATTGGAAACTTGGCTGCGATGCTCGGAAACAGGAGAAGCAGACAAAGATCCTCTTCTAATCCACTTGGGGCACTAATGGGAAGTGGACCTTTAGGATATTTTGCCCTTCAGCAGAACGGTAAGAAGTTTACTTGTTCATTATCATTTTCACCGCTGGCCGTTGTTTCCAAGATCACTATGTGGGGAAGCAATTAGTGGAAGATAAAACTGTTGTGTAAGAGCGACGGCCTTTCACATAAAAGACCAAATCGATAACATCTGCGGACAAAAATTCAAATGTAGCTTAAACGATGATGTCTGTCATTGATAGGGTAGAAAATATTGTGAGAAATGGATAATATAGTGGTTACCAGCATTTTCTCCTTTTCCCATGTTTTTTTTTTTTAAATTCTTTCTGGTCGGAATCGTTACAACCCGGGACTAATTTGACCAAACGCCGGAGCTGTCACTCAAAAACGAATAAGCCAATCAGCAGTCAGCAGTTTCCCATTCAGAGCGGAAGCCCTCTCGCCGTTATCAAAATCTAGACATTCTGCATCATTAGGAGTTCGAAGTATATATTATAAATTTATAGTAGATATGATTTTAAAAACCTGATTAATTACATTAAAGTATTGATATCCATCATTAATTCTTAGATCCACCATTTCAAGATGGCATTTATACTAAGTAAAACAATTGACGAAAATGACAACTTGAATTTACTAAAAAAAATACCGTTTGTAAACATGTTTTTCTATTGTCATGAATTTTCCCGAATGACAAACTTATTTAGTAATTAATATATTTACAATGTATTTTATATATTTACAATCTTATTTATATCGTTTCTTTACTAAAAGAAATAGATCTATATTGGTAGATCATATTTTAAACTACCGATTGGATTTTATCCAATTTACTTATTTTTTTTCCTTTATCTTTTATTATTATTCATTCTTTTATTTGAGTAGACTCTATATACTTTAATTGCTATGTAGAATACTCTTTATATCTGTTTGGTGGATTTTTCACCATGTTAACGAAGAAATTTTAATTGAAAAAAAAAAAAAAAAAAGTCAATAAAATGAATTTTCTTGAAAGTAATGTTCCTATTCCTCGTCTTGGAAAGTAAAAACTAAACATCTCCCGCCCCTGCTTTAGAATAAAATGCCATGAAGGCATATTTTAAACTCTTTTTTTTTTTTTAAAAGACAATTTTCATCTTCCTGCATTAGTTAAACATTAAAAATGTTGTTCTCATTGGCCTCTGTATTTTTCTATCGATGTAAACTTAAAGCTTATGTAAGACAATATGCCACCCTGTGTAAAACCATCTCTACCCCACTGTTTACAATCTTGTATTTAATGTCCCTTAACTTGTTATTTATTAATCAAAAATGAAAGGGAAACCAATCAAGCTGTCTTTCTTTTAGGACAAGATCTATTGCACATGTTGCAACGATTACGCAAAAAGTGTAGCAAGAGTTTATGCGGTATTTCTTGGGTATCGGTATTCCACACCACAGGAGTCCGGTACTGTCCTACTTGTAAAGTTACAAGAACGTGTCATATAAATAGTCTGACTCTCTTGACCGTCTTTGATTATAAGCGATTGGAATTCGGATTATACAATTCAGTTTTCATTGAATTGGGGCACACAGAAGGGAGTTTCTATTTCGTCAGCATACTCGATTCGTGAAATTATAAAACAGGAAAATTCAGCTTAACGCGCTTTGAAAGGGTAAAACTTTGCAGTATAATAAATTCGTTGTACGGTCAGGTGGCAGGGGACTTGGAGCCTTCGGCTCGGGGCGACATGATTCGACACAGCCGTGAACAGGTTTCCAAGTCCCCTGCCACCTGACCGTACAACTTATATTGTCAAATGCAAGAGTTCTGAGACTGCGTTTTTCAACTGACTTCTAAATAAACCAGCCTGTATTTCAATTTTCAAACTCTATAACTTCGATAAATATAATGGAAAAGATGTAAGTGCCTTAAATTGGTCTTATGCTTATGTTATCTAGGAAAGTTCGTTGTCTGCGTATGTCATATTCTTCGAAGATTCGACTGTCTTATATGACGCATCACTACTAGCCCCGAAAGCGGGCTGACTGTAATACTACGCTGTATAAAGTAGCAATGTTGATAATAGCTTTTACGTATCAATACGTTTGAGGAGAAATGAGACCTGCTTTAGCAACAGATTTCTCTAAACTGGTGATCATAGTAGAGTAAATTGCACGAGGTAGCGTTTTATTGGGTAAACCTTTTTTTTTGTTTTAAATTCAAAGTAACGGTTGTCGCGTAGGAAAATGGTTCGGCTCTGTACCCAGGATGCCCATATCAGATAGATGAGTATTTATAGAATGCCATCTAGCGGGAGATAATGAGGAAAGTTATTTTAGGGTAGAAAAATTTCTTAGCTAAGCCTGATTTCTAGGTTGTTTGTCCCGAAAACTTGATTCGCGGACCACGTGACATCAGTGGGCGGAGCTGGCGTTTGGTCGTTGGAACTAAAATTATCATGGTGCGAGTACTGGTAAAGGTTTTCAGAAAGTAAACATCTAGAGTGATTAATAGAAGATGTAAGAACTTGCTTCAGTACCGGTTTACTCTCAGCTTAACTCCTTACCACACAATCCCGATTTCTAACGACCCTAATAAAGAAACCCTCTATAAACATTGTAGGAAAAAGGGAAAATGCTGGTAATCAGCTGGTATCTACATTTAAGATATAAATTTCTATGATTAATGCCTTCTTAACAAATAATACAAAGATTTATGTGTACGAATGTATTTTTTTAACGTAAAAGACTTTTATATTTGAAACCAGGTCATCTTAAGTAATAATGTGGTGTACACCTATTTCTCAACGCAATAAAATTTTTTACAAACCCCAGTAACATGGTACTCATCTTCTCGGACTCCTCACAAAATCAACGAAGCTCGCTTGGGTTAGTTTCCTACGATGTCTGCCTATTTGTATTCTTAAAGGATAGTTAAATGTACCAAAACGAATGAAATATGGCCTGTGTGGCTTTGGAAGGATATTTAAGTAGAAGTCGTACTCAAATGAAGTGATCATATTTAATCAACCGGTGATAAACGTGTCTAAAATTCTTTCTCTGAAATCACACAAGAATCTAGTAACATTAAAAGAATGATTTGATAAAAAAAAATATATGAAAATCCACATGTATCGAACAAAAATTTGACATTTCCAACACATTTCGGATAATAATTAGAACTGTCCTGTAGAGAAGATCAACAATTCATTTTCAATAAACTGTTTTCTGAATGAACAATTTTGAACCAGAACCACCTTATAATATGGACATATGTTTTCACAGTTATAGGGAAACAACCCAGTTGACCGTTAACAGTGGCTTTATACATACTTCTTTTGACTTTTATAAGCCCTTTGTATGTGCTCAATATCGTTGGATTCAGTGAAACCCCAAATTGCACAAGCATAACTTTGCCAAAGACGCACAAAGGCGTAAAAAATGTCAGAATTTTAGATTTAGATCGAATTCTGAACTTATTCAAATTAGAAAATTCTTTGCTTTCAACACTTTTCGAGTTAACTTTTTTTTTAAATAAAAAAAGAAACCTGTGTAGTTGAAAAGTATGCACAGGTGGTTCAGATTGTAAACATCTTCAATACTTTGACAAGCATAGCTCTAATTTTCGATCTCAGTCGACCCAAATTTACTAAATACCATAACTTCAGGTTGACATTAAGATCCCATATGTCACAGTAACCTTTTAATGGATAACGACCCTAAGGATCGTAAGCGAAAACATGTAAAATAAGAACTAATATTCAAGTTTGAGTTAATATCAAGATCTTTGATAAAAGGGAAAATAATATGGCAGACATTACTTCCGGTGTTCCCCTACACGGAAGTTGATTACATAATGACAATCTGAATAGGAAGAGAGAACATGGCTTTACAGGACACTTCACCAGTCCTGTCGATGAATACTTCCAAGAATTTACCTATAATACCGGATTGAAACAGTTTTACCGATAAAACCTTTCTAAATATTGTGTCAAAAAAATTCATCGTGCTTTTTTAAACGTAGTGTAAAGCCTCTCTTTATTGTATAATTTATGTTGGACAGATGATAGTAAAGTGAAAATTGGAATCGTACATCCGACATGAAATTAATTTGGCAGAATGGAGGCACGTTTGGTTGCATTTAAATGTCTAATAACTATATCTAGGTTCTTTTCCTCATTCATTACTTTAGCTATGGATCAGTTAATGTTTGTCTACTTCACGGGCACCATTTTGACCTAATGATTGAAAGCTGTCTCGCTAGACCTGTTCAGTTTTTTTTTTATATCAAATATACGTAAAAGAGCCCAAAGAGAGATAACGTGATTGGACTTGCGACAATATTTATTTGGTGCCATTTAAGCATATCCTACGCAAACGTTTTTTCTTTCTTTAATGAGTATCCAATCAAAGAAATTGTGCCAAATCGAAGTTGCGTGTTCGAGGCTATATTTCGAGCGAAACATGATAAAATAGAAATGCAAACCGGAATTCGATGTTTACGACCAATAAGTGAAATGGTTAAGCTGCCATGGAGTAAATCTTGAGATATTTGAATAAATTATTTCCACATTGAAAGTCCCCAACGAAGCATCATTATCCTGTACAAGTAAATAAGGTTTATTTCATCAGCTTGTGGTTAATATGGGGAAATATTTGCCGAAAAAGGGTAAGGTATGCGAAAATAGCCAGTGCCGTAAGGCACAAGTTATTTTCGCGGACCTTTCCCCTTTGAGGCAAATATTTCCCCATATTAACCATAAGCTGATGAAATATATTATATATTATGTTTCCTCTGATTATTTTGTCAACGAATGCCACTTTAAAAACTAGTGATCTCAAGTCAGTTAGCCGGATAACCGATATTTTCAAAATAAGTAGTTCCAGATTTTCAGCAGGAGGAAATATTCACTGTGACGGGGAAATAATCCCTCCCAGCTTAAATTACGACATTTCTTTACTCATAACATTTCTTAAAATAGACACATGAAATATAATATATATTAATGTGTGGTGCACAAAATCAAAATTCTGTCGCTAAAAATAAGCGGAAAATGGCTTTATAACAGATACCAAGTGGGATAAAATCAGAATCCAAAGAGCATGTAGCTTGATCTTCGATAAACACTATCCGATAAATTGTCGTACATAAGACAGAAATTTTTCATCCCATTACTACACAATCCCTACTTTTGACGACCCTGAGAAAGAAGCCTTTGGAAAACATTGTTGAAAAAGGAGAAAAGGCTGGTAACCAGCATTTTATCCTTTTTCCAAAATGTTTTCTACTCTTCACAAAACAAATTTCAAATTTTCAGGCACTTATATTTTATCGTCTGCATATGCTTTCAATTTGGACAAGTCTAAAATATTGTCCTTTGGTAAAAGATCTAATGGCTTGCATCCACAAATAATTCTAAATGAAATTGTTGGATTTAAGGTTTTTTAGGACAACATAGAATAAAATTTCTTGTTAGTTGATGAATAAGGATTTATACTGATATAATATTTTTGCACATTTCTAACCGGCCAGAAATTTATTTGTTGTCTATCTTGAAATTATTTGATGATATTTTTGTTAGTTTTCTGAAAAGGGAGGTAATTATTATCTCTCTTTGTAATGAGAATAGTGTGGCTTTAGATTTATACACGATAATTCCAGAAGGAAAAAAAATGGAAAAAGTAGCTCGGTCAAAGTATTACAATAATATTCATTTATAAAAATAGCAATTTTTTTAGGATAATATTTTACGGAAATAGATGTTTTTCATTACAATGGTATTACCTTTATCGGGTGCAAGAAAATGGTGCAACCTCTTGCTGGCTAAACCACTTTGGTTAATTTTCCTTTCAGAAATTGTTATTTTAGTTTCAGAAGATTCTGGAGGGTTAGACTGAAAGTGCCATTGAAATTATTGGTGAATACAAGGACAGTTTTCATGTATTTTAATTTTCTTTCTTTTTTTTTTTCCAGATTTCATGGCTGACACGCTCCCTTGTATTCTTATGCAAATGCCATTAATGCAATGTACATTTATGACTGGCATGTTTCAATGACATGGACAGCTTCCCCCAACAACTACTAACTTTCTGCAATGCGACCTCTAGTTTGGACATCCAGATTTCAGATGAATGTTATGTAGATCTAGGACTACTTATTAATAACTTTATTCAAGTTCAAGTTCCGGAAAGCAACTGTGATTCAGCTGAGAGAAGAAGAAACCTCATTATTTCCTCATAAAAGCTGGACCTGCATTCACCAACCATTCTTGAGATTATTCTTAGTCTTATTCTCCAAGGTTTTCTAAATTTGTAAGTAACACAACTTCTGATTGGCTATACCGAATGGTTTAGCCTATTAAAAGTTTTGTACTTACAAATGTAGAAAATTCTGGAGAATAATACAAATAACGTTCTTGAGAATGGTTGGTGAATACGGGCCTTGTATTTCGTTCAAACTGGGAGAAAGTATTGTGACCCCTCCAGAATATTGACAACACAGTCAAAAACCGTAACAAAGAAAAGTGACCAAAATAGACTTGTAATCCCAACCTTTGTTTTTAAATTGCAATGTGAGTTATAGTGTGTGTGTTTGGTATATTGTTAAAAAAAAAACACGGTTGTGAGTTATGAGGCACAATAAATAAACCATGAGGGCGATAGCCCGAGTGGTTTATTCATTGCGCCTCAAAACTCGCAACCGTGTTTTATTTGAGAATAAACCACGATAGAAAGAAGATTATTTATTGAATAAACCGCGTCGTGAGCTTTGAGGCACAATGAATAAACCATTCAGGTTATCGCCCTCATGGATTATCTATTGTGTCTCATACATAACAGCCGTGGTTTATTGAACGATAAATTACGATAGAAAGAAGATTATTTCGTAAGTTTTGTCTAACTATTAAGAAAAAGAAACATCAATCAGTGGTAACAGAATTTAAGTTAAGGACCCTTATTCACCAACCATTCTTAAGAACACTCTTAACCTTATTTACCAGAATTGTCTTAATTTTAAGGTAACACAACTTCTGATTGGCTAAATCAGTTGTGACTGTGCTTTTGTTACTTTCTTATCTAGAAAATTTTGTGGAATAAGACTATGAATGCTTTCAAGAATAGTTGGTGCAGACGGACCTAGGAGAAGAGTTTTTTCATAGTCTAAATATTAAATTTTGAAGAATAAGACAGTGACTATTTTCAGGAAAAGCAGGTGGATACGGATCCAGGAGAACAGTTTTCATTGAATTTGTCTGAACTCTAAAGTTACATAACTTCTAATTGGCTAAATCATTTTCTTTAGCCAATCAGAGGTTGTGTTACTCTCTAATTTTCTTTTGAGAATAGGATCATGAATGTTTTCAAGAACAGTTGGTGATTACGGACCGTGTAGAAAAGTTTTCATTATATATTCCTTTATGGATTGACGTGGTCACTTTACTACAGATAGATCTAAACCACGAAAATACATGCATCAGTAAAGCCGCAATGGCCACCGATTCAAAGCACTGTGAGATGGTGGAAAATTGCTCCTTTTCCATGAATGTTTCCAAGGGTTTCCAGGGTTTACTTGTTTGATTGCTGAGTTTGGCTGGTGTTGTCCCTAATTCATTTGTCTCGAAATCAAATGTTGGCTGTTCGATTCCAGTCTCTTTTTTCGAAGATTGATGGTTTTTCATAGCGACATGGTTAAGACTTTTTGTACCGCCGAAATTCATTGTTTCAACGAAACGGGCGGAAGTCAGTTGCCTTGAAACATATTATGCAAAGTACCTGTGAAAAGTTTTGAGAGGTGCACTGACCACCGTCATATGACTTGAATAATGTTGAAATCGGAAATTAACACAAACATAATCTACTGACCGACCGACCGACCGATCAAAAAGTTGCCTGTAATGTTATATGCTAAAGTGCATAATAACTCAATAGAGATTTTATATTACAGGGTCTATTTTCACCGACCAGTCTTGAGAATATTCTTAGTCTTATTCTGTAAGATATTCGAAGTTTGAAAATAATACAACTCTGATTGGCTAAACCATTTGGTTTAGCCAATCAGAAGTTGTGTTACTTTCAAATATAGAAATTTCTGGAGAATGGGACAAAGAACATTCTTAAGAATGTTTGGTGAATATGGGCCCAGATCAACGGGTCCTCCTCCCATCCCCTCCCCATCCCTAATATCTTTTTTTACGCTAGTTTGAATGATTAATTGTTAGAATAACGATTGTTCTACATGTGACAAGCTTGTTTTTCTTTTTTACCCTTTATTAACAATCCTCTTGAAAATAGTCGTTTTTGAAAGCATTGTGTGACAAGGGGAAAATGTTGATCACCTGCATTTTGTACTTTTCCCCAATGTTTTCTTTCCTTTCCTTGAACAATACCATTATTTGAGCGACTTTTAGTATATCGTCTTTAATTGTTTTCTATTCGAGGAGGCCGAACTTTTTGTCGTCCGGTCAATTGCTAACCTTTTATCACACAATCCCAATTTTTAAAACATCCCTTATGGAGAAGACTGCTGGAAACATTGTAGGAAAAGGAGAAACTGCTGGTTACCATCATTTTCTCCTCTTCCCACAATGTTTTCTACGCTAGTACCGACAAATCTCATAAGTTGAGCGACATCTGATTTGCCTTTTCACTCTCTACCACACATTCCCGACTTTTAACGACCCTGCAAAAGAAAGCTTTTGAAAACATTGTGGGAAAAGGAGAAAATGTTTTTAACCAGCATTTTCTCCTTTTCCCACAATGTTTTTTGCCCTTCCCAATCAATATTCAATTTGTGATTCATATTTATTTTGTCGTCTACAAATGCTTTCAGTCCAAAATTTTGTCGTTTGATGAAGAGTTAACCCATTACCAAACGACAAAATTTTAGGTTTGTCCAAATTGACAGGAATTGCAGACGACAAAATAAAAGTGACTGAAAATTTGAATTTGTTTTGTGAAGGGTAGAAAACATTGTGGGAAAAGGAGAAAATTCCCACAATGTTTTCTAAAGGCTTCTTTCTCAGGGGCGTCAAAAGTAGGGATTGTGTGGCAATGGGTTAAAAGGGCTTTTAGTGGAGTCGACCCTTGAATTTACAAAATCTTAGTAGAAATAGTTTTATTCTTTTTTCATATTTTCTAACATTTTGAATAAAAGTCAAAACATAAAGTAGTTCGTCGTTTTATTTCTTAGAAAAGTCGTTACCTCTGCATATTACCAACTAGAAGCGAGGGGGGGGGGGGGGGGGGCGACTTCACTGTGCTCTCCCTAACTGAAAGTAACAGAACTTCTGATTGGTTAAACCAGCTGGTTCAGCCAATCAGATGTTCTGTTACTTTCACATATTAGAAATTCTGAAGAATTTGGTGAATACAGAACCTGGTGTCAGGTAAGCTACAGTTGGACCCTAACTCGGCCCCTTTTTTTCACCAGGGAGCGATTACACAATTGCACATGGTATCAAGGATCACGTCAAGCAGCTTGAAATGTACACTGAAATGAACTTCTAAACGGCCACTTTAGTTTCTCGTATAAATTGGAGCAAGTTTAAGAAATGTTTAATCTTAATTTAAAGAATGAATGGCTGTTTATGTTTTTATCCCTGCATGAAAACAAACAAAGAAACAAAATCTCTTCATTCCCAATAATTCAATGTCACCGACAACAAAAATGCAAATAAAAAATAGTAACTGTTTTTTTCTTTTTCAATATTGCAGTTTCTAATGTCCATTCCATTGGTATTCGATGGCGCGATAAAACTGCTAGTTCATGACGTAAAAAATAAATGTAATTCGGGGCGTCATCATGGCATTGAACACAAATTTAGTACATCTATTAAATAGGTATATTATTTTTATTTTTTAATCGTGGTTAATCGTTCAATAAACTACAGTTGTGATTTATGAGGCAATTATCTACGAGAGCGATAGCCTAAGTGTTTATTCAATGCGACTCATAACTCACAACTGTGTTTTGTTGAATAATAAACCACGATAGAAAGAAGATATAGAGGATATTTGTTTTTTTCAGTGAAATATCGAAATTTACTTCATCGAGTGGACACCATCGGTAATATTTTCACGAGTGGCGCAGCCACGAGTGAAAATATTACCGATGGTGTTCACGAGATGAAATAAATTTCGATCTTTCACCGAAAAAAACAAATATTCTATTTATTTCATGCTTTTTACCCTTTCTGGGAGGAGCTTTATCAAAATTCAGTACAGTTCTTTTCCCTTACTCCCCGTGGCGTATCCCTCCCGCATAGCAACGTTACGTCAAGAGCGAGAAATATAAGGTATATGACGTCATATTTCCCATCCGGTTGTTAGGCACGCGCAATTTACCTAGGCAACAAGAACGTGAAAATCGGTATTTTCACTGGTTGTAGCCTACCAGTGTAAGATCGAAAAATATTTTCACTGCTATTTCTCGATATCCTACCGGTAAGCATGAAATAATGTTTCGATTCTTACATGAACAACAAATTACTCTTGATTAAAGGAAAACCATCCTCGTTTGAAGACTTGAAGCATTACCTTACCCTCCAAGCATCATCCCTGGGAAAAATGACCAGAAATTATCGTTTCTTACGAATATTCATACGGCCGGGAAGTACCTTAATAACCAATCGAAGGATCGATAACATAATGATACTGTCCTGTAGAAAGGATAGTTTCATTTCTTCTGTTACTAAAAATAGTCCTGGAAAAATCTGGAGGTTGTCAACAAATATAGCGGCCGACGACATGCTTGCCTCCTGTGCTTGTCTCCTGTGAGATACGCCATTTTGGAACACAGGGATGACACTATCGGTCTTTGTGTACGATTTTAACTGACAATTCTTTCGGTGTTACGTCGAAAATCTCTTTTATACGCTTTCGACTTTCATTGACAAAATATCGGAAAGCCAAGGACTGGAGTAACCTCTGGCAACTTACTGTATACAGAATGACGTCACTCGATAATTGGCTTGCAACAGGCGAAAAGGGACATTCGGACATCTGCGTAAAGTGTCGTCTCGGATCAGCCTGCGCAGTCTGCACAGGCTGATCCAAGACGGCAATTTCCGTTTTTATGATTTTTTCCATGTTTTGCGGAAGTCTACTTAGAAACAAAATCTAATTTAGACGTAAAGCGCAGTCTCGGATTAGCCTGCGCGGACTGCGCAGGCTGATCCGAGACGACACTTTACGCAAATGTCCGAATGCCCCTTTTCGTGTGTTGCAAGCCAATTATGAAATGGGGTCCACTTTACAATGTTTTAGTTGCAATGTGTTTAAAGAACCGAATTCACATGTCATATTATAATATAAGTTTAATAGTTCTACGCTGGAAGAAAATCGAAAGCCAGGTAAATTCTTGCTTAGATTTAGTAGTCATGTAGAATTTTTGTAGAACTTTTTTTTGGTTTATGATATTCAGAGAAAGTAAACTGTGCTAGTATTTGAATTTCGGACTCGATATAATTAAAAAAAAAAACATTATTATGAAATCTCACAAACATGTTTATTTACATTAGTTTGACAGCAAAAGTAGTTCAGGTGTAATGCAGAGAAATGACCCTCCACTACAAAATGACCCATGTGTCATTTCTCTACGTAGAGGACTGACACCAGAGGGTCATTTCTCTACGTAGAATAGTGACCCGGGTCATTACTCTACGTAGTGAAATGACTTCTGGGGCCATTTCTCTACGTAGAATAATGACCCGGGTCATTTTGTAAGGGAGGGTCATTTCTCTGCATTACACCAGCACAGCATTTTTTTTTTTCGTGGTTCTAAAAAAGCGAAATAAAGATAAGCCAATCATATCGCACATGGTGATGAAAACAATTAATATTGAAATATTTTTTGGAATAAAACTTGAGTAGCAGGCTAAATCTATCAAAATCTTTTCAAAAGAACTGCAAAAACGTAATCAGGCAAAATGCTCCTTATAATATAGCGGAATAATATTTCCCTATATATATCTACAATAAACTGAGCGCCTGGGTCATTCTAGAAAGTTATATGTAAATTCTGTGTATGTCAGAATTTTAATTAATGTAAAAGCACTTCAAATTTGACAGCTTTATGCATCTCAAAGGGGGCAAGATATGACATGTTATTGTGTTTCCCAACCTCCGCCTGACAACGTTGAAAATATCCTGTAAAATATGCTTAACTCATTACCAGACGACAAAATTTTAGACTGGTTCAAATTGAAAGCATTAGCAGACGACAAAATAAAGGTGACTGAAAAATTGAAATTAGATCTGGGAAGGATAGAAAACACTGTGGGAAAAGGAGAAAATGCTGGTTACCAGCATTTTCTCCTTTTCCTACAGTGTTTTCAAAAGGTTTCTTTCTCAGAGGCGTCAAAAGTAGGGATTGAGTGGTAATGGCTTAATCTACATAAATTTACTCCTTTACCAAACGTCAAAATTTTGGACTGGTCCAAATTGAGAGCACTTGCAGACGACAAAATAAACGTAACTCAAAAATTAAAATTTGTCTCTAACTGGATAGTAAATATTGTGGGAAAAGGAGAAAATGCTGGTTACCAGCATTTTCTCCTTTTCCCACAATGTTTTCAAAAGGCTTCTTTCTCGGGATCGTTAAGGTAAGACCTGGGTAATGAAAAACAAGTATTTCCACTAAAATATCATCCAGCAAAATTAGCTATAATTAAAAATGAGTGTTATTGAAGTACTTAATTTGTACCATTGAACTACTTTCACCAATTCATTTTCCCCCTTTTTTTCTTCTTTGAATTATCATTTATAAATCTAAAACCACTGTATTCTCAAGTCAAAAAGAGATAATAATTACCTCCCTTTTCAGAAAACTAACAAAAGTATCAAAAAATAATTTCGAGATAGACATAAACGGAATTTCTGATCCATTAGAAATGTGCAAAAATATTATTTCTGCATAAATTCTTATTTATCCTTATTTATCAACCAATTAGAATTTTCATCGGAAGTGCATTACACAGGTTTTGTTTGAATGGTGTTTTACGCCGCTTTCAACAGTATTTCAGTCATATCACGGCGACAGTTCACATATTCACGTTTCCTGGGTTTCACCAGTACTAGGCTGGCTCTGAAGTGTCTTGCCCCAGGACACTCCTGTGAAAAAAACCCAGTGGAGCCAGCGAGGCTCGAACCTGGGACCTCCAGGTTGCGAGTCCTACACTTTACCACTGAGCCACACAGGACCCCGCATTACACAGGTCTTACCTCAAAAGTTGGGATTTTGTGGTAAAAGTCGAGATTTTGAGGTAAAAGTCTGGATTTTGTGGTAAAAGTCGGGATTTTGAGGTAAAAGTCGGGATTTTGTGGTAAAGAATTAAATCCTTTACCAAACCGCAAACTTTTAGACACGCATATACTGGAAGCAATTCCTGAGGACACAAAAATTGTGGCTTGAGTAACTGTAGTATATTGTATTGTACATTTATATGTTTTACTGCGCATGTCTAAATGCTTCCCCAGTGTCCAGCGCCACCTCACTTTTGGAATAGATTTTAAAGTAACCACACACTTGTGTTCTGTTGTTCTTTAACCCTATTTTGAGAATTCAAATTGTCAACAATTCAAAAATTGTCAAATTTTGAGAATTCAAATTGTTCCTCCCGCGTTTTCAAGTCGCATGATCTTGTCTAGCAGTCTTCCTTCTCTTTTTTTTATGAAATTCTTCGTATTTTTTCTTCTGCTAAGATTAATTTGCTTAAAGATGCCTGTCTACAGCCGGTGAGCAGAAATGCTGTTAAATTTCAAAAAGAAAAATAGAATGGTACAGAAATCTGTCCTTTGTGTACACAAGGATAAATTACTGACATATATCGTGTAAATAAAAAAAAAAGAGAAACACGGATGTTTGTGTGAAAAACCGAAAATTAGCCAGAAGAAAACTGACTGACGATCGAAACTGTAAACAATGGCGGTGAATCACGGAAATTTATCGTTGATTTCCGCCTAGAGTCGGATACGGTGTAACTTACATATAGGCCTCGATCTCCGTCTAAAAATACAGGCTGCAACAGAGAAGCATCCATTTTCCTTTATTTACCGCATCAAGGCCAAGGTCAAATATAGTCACGTTACAGAATGCATGATCATCATACGAATCTACCCGAGTGTATAACGGATATCGAAAATCTTCGATTCAAAATCCGGAAACGACCAGTCTGTTTACATTGAAGGCCGCAAGTCCGCGAAATGCATTTTCTATCAGGCGTAATCTAAGCAACCTTGCAACCGTCAGGCGCAATATTTGGCATAGATATATAAGAATGACTATATTTTGATAAGATAAAAACAAAATGAGTTAAAACTGGCTTAAAATGAGTATTATTGCCTCTTTAATGAAAAGATAAACGAAGAACAGAAATACGGTCATCAAGGGGGCAAAAATGGTTATATTTACGTGTCATAAAACACGAGTTATTTCCCTTCGATTATTACTTTACGTAAGCTTGTTTTGATGTGAAAGTTAGAAAAGCTCACAGCGGCCTGTTTTTTGAAGGATTAAAATAATATCGAGAAAACTGAAAGATAGAAGTCATTTACTTCAAAATGCCTTGTACTTTGTTATCTTTGAAATGAAGATTGCTTAACCCTTTCCTATATATATACTCATTTTAACACATTGAAGAAAAAAGCTTTAGGAAAACATTGTGGAATAAGATGAAATTGCTCAAAATGAGCAATTTCACCCTTTTCCACAATATTTTCTTTGCAATCTGCATCTTATAATCCTATATTAGCCACATTTCAGTTGTCGCCGGCAGCTTCTTTGAATTTGGGACGGTCTCAAAATGGTGTATGAGGGAATGGGTTAAGGTAGTAGAACCGCAATACTCCTCGCTTAACATGGAATAAAATTTCTTGATAGATGATAAATACGGATTTAAACAGATAGAAGTTGGCTTCTTTAAAAAAGATGCCAGGAGAGGTCAGCATCAGTGTTTTCAAATCGTTCATTGGCTTTCAATTTCAATATATTTTGGTACATGTAAACAAACGAGTAAAAAAGCCGCCGAGTAGAAACCTTATATGCTTTACATGACGTTAATTCGACCTTCTTCTCGCGTTTTCAAGTTGCATGTTCTTGTCCAGCGGTCTTCTTTCTCTTTTTTAACGAAATTCTTCTTATTTTTTCTTCTGCTTGAAATATTTGCTCAATGAAAAACAAAACAATACGAACGAAAGCGGCCATTGGACTACCAGCATTTTCTCCTTTTTCCAAAATGTTTGCTAGCCTGCTGGAAACGAATTTCAGTTTTTGAGTTACCTTTATTTTGTTGTCTGCAAGTGCTTTCAATTTGAACCAGTATAAAATTTTGTCGTTTGGTAAACGGTTAAAAATGTTTCTTTTTTCAAATACATTTTCGTAGACATACAGACAGACAACCGAACTAGAAGTCAAACAGATAGACGGACGAAAAGACATTCTAGCGGAAAAGTAGCTAGACATTGCAGACGAGGACGGAAACGATAGTGACCAAGGTTTTATGTTATTTCTTGGAAATGTCCACTTGAGATCTCCGAGACAAATTGCTACTCAAAAGAAAGCCCTGATTTGCAATTTCTTTCTTTCTCCCTATGTTATTTGTTCCTTTAGTTTTGTTATAAAAAGGAACAAAAAAAACAGACTCAAGGAGAAACTGTCTGAAAGCCTGACCAAATGACGAACTGTTTTAGGGCACACCGAATGACGGATTGTCAGCAAAAGAGACCCAAATCCGGACTGTCATAAATACAGACAAAAAATCTAAAGAGACTGAAAAAAGTCGGAATGCAAAATGAGATGTAGGGAAGAACTGCAATGAGTTCTTTCCTTGAGTTTCTTACACCAGTACACTAGCACCATTTGGTTTAGCCAATCAGAATTTGTCTTACTCTCAAATTGAGAAAATTCTGGAGAATAATACCAAGAATGTTTTAATGATTGGTGAATTTAGAGCCTGTTTAACAGCATTTAGCCTTTTTCCCACAAAATTTTTCATTTATTTTTCTAAAGGGCATGAAAAACTTGGGATTGTGTGGTAAAGGCTTGATCTTATATCATTTTATTCTTGGTTTTGTCGTGTTAATGACTGTTTTGTACATAATTTCAGCTGTACTGAGGTGGCCAGCGAACCTATTTCTGCTTTTCAAGACCTTTTCGAAGTTCAGTCTTTCAACGACAATGGACTTTGTCGGACATGAAAGACTGATGAAGAGAGAGGGAGCGAGGGGGAAAATGTGAGAGAAAGAGAGAAAGAAAGAAAATAAAGAGAGAAAGAAACAAAAAAAAAAAAAAAAAAACAAAAGAGAGAGAGAGAGAGAGAGAGAGGATATGAGAGAAAAAGAAAGGGAGCCAGAGCTTGGGACAGGGGCACGACCAGTGCCTTTAAAACATGGCGTTTGCAAACATCGTGATAACCCTCATTCCTTACGTTTCAAATGCCTTTTTCCTACAAACAATTTTTCCGTTCTCCACAATGATCGCTTGTCTGTCAAAGTCAGTATTATTGCATGACAATTCTTGTTAATTAAGTGTTCATTTTTACAAGAAGAAATACGGAGAAAACGGGAGCAACTTCAAACAGATTTTTTTTTCATCGATATCGGGTAATGTTCACTTCTCTTGTTCTGTTAGTTTCAACAGTTAGTACCCCCGGGCTACTTCTATCAACACGCCATTACGGCGTCCAAGGCTTAGTGTTTTGATTCTATATATAGTTGTTGTGTGAATATTTTTGTATTAATTTTAAAACAGCATTTAAGTATTTGTTTGGTATCAAAGACAGACGGGCGTATATAACTTCTTTCTATCTAATCGTTTAAGAGAGAGAGAGAGAGAGAGAGAGAGAGAGAGAGAGAGAGAGAGTTGCTCCTTTAGTTTAATTTATTCGTTAATTTTCAGTATTGGGGATCTGAAAACTGTTTCCTTGTTATGTTCTTGCGCCATCTAGTTTGAACTAAGACATGTAAACAAGCCTGTGAAAAAGTAAAATAAAAACACTTAGTTCTTTAGATAAACTGGTGCATTATCAATCCAAACAACCCAAGGGGTGGGAATAAAAAGCAGACAATATAGAACACGGAGTTAAGCAGACAATATACACACAGAAGGATAATGGAACAGGTGATAAAACGCTGACATTGTAGATAACTTTATAAGGGCTACATGCAAAAGTCATAAGTTCAAGGTACTCAGAAATACCAGACTTTCCTCCTGATATTGGCTAAATATCTCTTCATTTAAAACAAGATTTCTTGAAACATTCACCTATTTGAACATCGCCCCCACACTATTAATTCACTGCTTTAGGGCAAAATGATGAAAACAGGTACCTATATTCAAAAGCTACGCCAGGTGAAAAATACAGTATGATCTATCCATTTTAAAGATTCGTATGGTCCAAATAGAGATGGTAGATTCATTTCAGTCAAAGTAATCGAAAGATAAATAACACCTTATGTTTAGTCTACCTTCAAATTAAAATGTATGTTGAAATGAAACTTAAGTAACAACACCCCCTTTATACATTGATTTGTAAATAAATACAATTGAACTAATTGGTATAACGTGCTGAATTGAGATGTAATCAATGAAAAGGATGTGGGTAAACTTATGAGGAAAAAAGACCCCTCGAGAACACAGATGATATTTATACGAAAGAATGCTACACATGTCTACTTGATCCATCCGAAATATTTAAGAAATTAACAGAGTCCAAAGGGGCGTTTCAGAGCTCTAAAGTATGGAGGGCTGGATGGGTCATAATTGCATAAAGGATTTTGCTCTATCAATTGGATTCCATTTCTCTTTGAATTCTACGAGAAAATGTTGAATATCCCAGAAACAATTACAATGAATCATTTTGAAATGAAAAAATATTAACATATTGCGACAAACATTGTTAAAATCTCTGAGCTGTAAAAAGACCCATTTCGAACATTCATTTACGATTTTGAGACAAAGAATTCCAACAAAATGAACAAATTAATATTTTCTTTTGAAAATTAGGTCTACTACATCATTTTGATATCATATAAAACATTAAAAGGATGTATGGTGTATTGTTTAGAGAATAATTCAATTTTTGATTGACTGTGATTCATGATTATGAGTATTTTTAAAAGGACTATCTTTATTCATTTTCATCGTCATTTTCAAGTTCAGAATCAGTCCAACGGTCTATCTGCACTGCATCATCAATATGATTGGAAAATTCCTTTGATATTATGGGCTTTTGAGATTGATGTCGGAAATATGATAGGTACCATGTCACAGATGCAGTATGAGCGCAGCATCCGACAACTCTTGCCCCGGCTTTACATGTACAATACCAATGAAATATTGGCGTAATTCCAACAATATACTCTATCCACAAACTGTGACGCTTTGACGATGTGTGCCTGGACTGGATTTGGGCCTAAATCAAACTTTGGTGTTCCCTGTGAACTAAAATCTTATAATCGCCCTCATCATCTAAATGTTCTGTAATGTACGATTGAGCTTGTTTTATTTGGTATACCCCAAAAGTTAAATCTCGCAATTCAGTAATATTAAGCTTTGGGAAATCTTCTAGTTCACTTTCATCAATATCTTTCAAAATGTTTCTCCTTTTGTCCAGTTTTTCGGACTGTACTCTTTGTTGCAAAGGATTTTCTTTGCTGCAAAGAGTCAACATTCTTTCAGCAACTACTTGATCAGTGTTTGAGATAGAAGCCAATGGTGGGTGGAAAGCATTGCACAGGGCACAAACAATACGAACAAAATCTCTAACACTGGGAATGAGTACATTTTGCAACCTGTTACTGATAGCTTTCCACTGTTTTATTCTCCCATTTGCACTTTCAATCACCCACCTTACCTTCGTGACATACCTCGATTCATTCCCTTCTCGAGTATTGTGTTGCGTCTGGTCTTTTGGCAGAAAGTGGGGCATTTCGGTTTTTATTCCAAGTTCTGCTAAAAACTCCAGACAATCACGATAGCCCCTGTCAACTACCATGACATCGTCATTTTGAAACCAATACTTTATGTTTTCAACATTGTTTCCGAAAGCATGTTTTGTAATCTGAGCATCATTGTTTTTTCCATCTGCTAAGTAGGGACCGATAACTGTTATGATATAACCATCAGCTGCAATAACAAGCTTTGGTTTTAAAAGCGACTGAGATTTATATGTAGAATATGATCGCCTTTGAAATGAGTACTTTGAACTTTTCTCAGTGTAAATGTATGTCCCATCTGCTATTGTAATTGCAACGTCTTGTCCGCCACCAAATAAAGGTTTGGCAAAGACTGTTGTTTGCTTGTCTATTATTTCTTGTCTAGTAATATGATTAAAGCCAAGGAAAGCCGGGACAAAAGATCTACTAAGATCTCTGCATACAAAAGCAATAATGGTGTTGATAGTTCTCTTCCAAATTGCAAATAGCGTAGAAAGGATGGAAGAAGGCAGTGTAGTGCGGAGTTTGACAAGAAGAATTGCTAGAGCAGTCCGAACACTACGAACCCCAGAATTATGTAAAGAACACAAGTAGCGAAGAACAATGTCAAACTGTGACTTGGTTATGTCAGTTAATCTTTGATAGTCCTGGTCTGTTAGACTGTTTGGGTCCTCAAAGTCCAGACAGCCCTTTTTTCTTGCCGCATCACGCAGTACAAGGAGCAATTCCTGAACTTCTGATGCCAAAAGGTTTGTACAGTCATTTTGAGGTCTCAATTCATCAACAACCTCTGATTTCAAATGTTGTCTTGAAAGTATTTTGAACAAAAACTAGCCTTAGCTTGTGCCAAAATTCCAGTTTTAATAAAGATCAGGCTACGTTGGTTTATATTCAATGATTTTCTCTTGTTGGATTCACTAGTGCTGAAATTGAATCCGGAGAATATACAGATATGATGGGAGGAACTTAATCGTGGAATATCCACTTTAACTCGTTTATTTACAGGACCATCAAGTATCCCTGGTTCAGATGAAACTTGGAAGTCTACTGATAACCTACCCTTGTATGTCTTTTGACGACATTTATTGTAAACCTTTAACGTGTCCGTACCATTTATATTTGCAACATTTTCTTTGTTTTTCATCTCTTCAGTATTCACAGTAAACAGTCTACTTTCCCACTTGCCGCAGTTTGAACATTTTTGTTTTGGCATACTTAAACCATTCAATTTAAAACAATGCAAATATGAAAAGTTTATTCCTGCAGAATGCAAGTAATCAGAGAATTAATATAGTGCTTCCTGAAGCACATATAAATGTGTATGTATAAAAGTATAAGCAAAAAAAGGTAACCCACTTTTTTCGCAATTGATTTCTTCAATTAATACAACAAATACAGTTTACAAAGCAAACAAGTATATACATGTATACTAAGAAAAAATACCGCAGTCTCCTGGCAACAAAAAGTTTAGGATAGGCCAGTAATACTCTATATTACGGGATTGCACTTGAATGACTGTACTAAGAGATTTTTTTCTAAACCTGTAGTAAAAAGTCAAGTGGTATCGGTCACTACCTTGAAGAATGCAAACACCGTAAGATGCTTCGTCTACACGACCTGATACTTTCACATGTACAGCTTAGCTTGAAAATATTTGAAAGTGACGTAGGCTTGTGTAAACTTACAGGTCTAACCCAGTCAGTGTGTTTAATGCATATCATGGGCAATGTGGACGTTGTGAAAACATCTCTCAATGGTGAATGGGTGAATTGCACAAGGAATTATTATTGGAAAATAGGAATAACAAAACCCCAGTTCTTATTTAGCCTGATATTTGCCTATGTGTTACAGTTAAGATAGCTTTGCTTTTTGTAGGACTGAAAAAGTAAACAGCAACAATGGAAGAAACCTGTCTATGTTTCAATCGAGATAATATAGGGCTGAAAACTGATAAAATCAAATGTCTGAAGATTTGAAGGCGGATCAAAGAAGACCAGTTTAATCACCAGATGACATTAATGCATATCTTGTTTGACGTTTTAAAATAAGAGGAGTAACATGTCTACCCTGAATCACAGTCAATCAAAAATTGAATTATTCTCTAAACAATACACCATACATCCTTTTAACATTATCTATGATATCAAAATGATGTAGCAGACCTAATTTTTACAAGAAAATATTAATTTGTTTATTTTGTTGGAATTCTTTGCCTAATCGTAAATGAATGTTAGAAAGACTTGAGTCTTTTTACAGCTCAAACAGAGAAGCTTTTTAAATGTTTGTCACAATATTTTAATATTTTTTCACTTCAAAATGGTTCATTGTTATTGTTTCTGGGATATTCAAACATTTTTTCGTAGAATTCACAAAGAAATGGGATCCAATTGAAAGAGCAAAATCATTTATGCAATTATGACACATCCAGCCTTCCATAATTTTGGGCTCTGAAACGCCCCTTTGGACTGTGTTAATTTCTTAAATATTTCGGATGGATAAAGTAGACATTGTAGCATTCTTTTGTATAAATTTCATGTGTGTTCTCAAGGGGTCTTTTTTCTTCACAAGTTTACCCACATCCTTTCATCAAAGTCTATGTACTCATTTAACAGGCATTTCAGAAAACCTTCTTGAACGTTTTTGTCTTCTTTTTCTATATTGGCTGTGTTTTATTACCTGTTCCATTACCCTTTTTTTGTGTATTTTGTCTGCTTAAATCTATGTTCTATATTTTCTGCGTTTTTACAGTCCCCAAGCCATATGTAAACCTGTGTTCAATAAAGTTAAAAATCAACATTTATTCTGGTCATTGCTGAGCTGACCCTACAAAAAAATGACAAGAATTTGAGAAAAAGATGTTATCAACTTATCACCATCAGACGAATGAAATGTTTAATGAATTGAACCAGTGTTAAAACCGAGTAGCAAATTTCTACCATCACCTTCTATTGGTACTTTCAGTACTTTGATTTTAACTGGAATGACAAAAGTTATCACTAACAACGCATGTTTTGACAATAAAATTCAAAACAGTGTCCCTCTAAATACAGAAATAACCGCTTTGTTTCTTTTGAGACAGCCCCCAATAAAAAGTGCATCAATAACAAAATTTTGGTAGAATCAGCGTTTCAAATTTCATTTTCTCTTTGTCGATTATATAATCTATGTTTTGATAAGTGTGTTCTTCCATCTGCTTGGAAAACATCCCTTGTGTGTCCGATATTCAAAAGTGGTGATCGTTCTATACCATCTAACTATAGACCTGTATCACTCTTAAACACGATGGAGAAGGTTCTAGAAAGAACTTTATATAAACATATATTAAATCACCTAAAAAGAAATAACTTTTTCACGCCATGTCAGTCTGGATTCCTTCCTGGGGACTCAACAGTCAACCAGTTGACGTATTTGTATAATAGGATTTGTACTGCTTTGGATAGTGGCCGTGAAATAAGGATGGTATTTTTTGATATTAGCAAGGCATTTGACAATGTGTGGCCTTATTTTTAAATTACATGCTGCAGGTATAGATGGTAAAGTTTTATCATTCCTTCGAGATTATCTGTCTAACAGAAGTCAGAAGGTGGTTCTTCCTGGAGGATCTTCTAAATTATTACCTGTACGAGCTGGAGTTCCACAGGGGTCAGTATTAGGTCCATTGATGTTTTTGGTGTACATAAATGATACTGTGGACAACCTTGAATCAGTAATCAATTTGTTTGCTGACGATACAAGTCTTTCCATAGAAATCGATACTCCAAATATATCCGGAGCTATTCTACAGTCGGATATTGAAAAGATTAACAACTGGGCGGATAGATGGTTGGTTAAGTTTAATCCCTCGAAATCGAAAAATCATTGTTAATATCTCGTAAACGTGACAAACCCGATCACCCAGTCCTTACTATGTCAAATATTCCAATTCCGTCAGTCCAGTTTCATAAACACCTCAGTATCTGTCTATCTTGTGATGGATCCTGGGACCAACAAATTAAATCTATTGTTGAGAAGGCATGGAATAGAATAGGTATTTTACGCCGTTTAAAATTTCTGCTTGATCACCTTTCTCTGCAGACTATATACTTTTCATTCATCAGACCTATTCTTGAATATGGAGACACCGTTTGGGACAATATGTATAAATACCATAAGGAAGAACTCGATAAGAGCCAAAACGAGGCAGCCAGGATAGTAACAGGATGCACAAAATTAGTGTCTCTTTCAGACCTTTCAAGAGAATCTGGGTGGGAGACATTAAGAGAACGCAGAAACAAACATAAACTCATTCTTTTTTTTTCAAAATGGTTAATGGTCTAGTTCCAGACTACCTATGCTCTCTTGTTCCGTCCACTATTCGAAGTAATGAAACGTACAATTTTCGTAATTCTAATGACTTGGCAAATATACCTATATAGGAATTCTTTCTTGCCATCAGCTGTAAACGCATGGAACTCTTTGCCACAAGCTACAAGAGAATCTGACTCTCGTCGTTTAAACGTTTGCTGAACATAGATTAACCCACTCCTTGTAAACTTAATTTTATGGGGAAAGAAAAATGCAAATTATTCATACTCGACTTAGAAATAACTAGCGATCTAAAACAACATCTCTTCTGGAAAAATATTGGGCTTCTCCTCTTTGTCGTTGCGGGGAAGTTGGATCTAATAAACACTACTTCTTTGAATGCAGATTTTATTGTAACATTAGAACAACACTCAGACAGCATATTAGTGCAAAATCTGCTTTTAATATTGATACAGTGCTTTTTGGAGACAATGAACTCTCCATTGTCGAAAACGAACAGATCTTCCATGCGGTTCATGATTACACTGATAAAAGCAAGAGATTCTCTTAGTTTTATTCCGATCAAGGTTAGATCCGTTGATCCTCTTTTCTGACAATGTACTGTCGCGAACTTTTATATACAAGCATAACTTTGTATCTTTTGCTGCCGCTCTGCTCAATCACCAATCACCTTTCCTTTTTTCCTTTTACCTTTTCAGATAACGAAGCCCTTTTTGTTTACAATCATACTATCTGGTTTTTTGACATTTGATATTATTATTGGCGTATCACATGATTCAGTTTAGGGAGAGGAACTATATAAGCAACATGCTTTCGTTCCGATCCGTTTCACATTTATTTCTTGTATTGTGTATGTAAATGTCAATATATTCAATAAAATATGTTTAAATTAAAATTAAAAATTAAAAAGTGCATAGTCTGCACTAAGCTCCTGGCTTCGGTGTCCGCTGAAAGGCTCTTTTAAACGCAGGGTTCTGGAAAAGGATTAATAATAACAATATAATAAGACAGAGCGACTGAACTGACGTGTATTTAATTAAAATAATTACAATTATTCCATAAAACAATACATATGATTTTAATATAAAATCATATGTACAAATGATCAGTACTAAATCGGTATTTTCTTGTACGCAATATGATGCATACTAATTAAGTTATTCATGGCAACTAGAATTGTAACACAGTGGGCTTATGTTTGCGATTTAATATACCCTTGCTCTTTTAAAAAACAAAAGAACAAAAGAAAAAAAAAAACCGAAAAAAAAAAAATCAACCAAAAGAAACAACAACAAAAAAAAAAACTGATGTATCAGTATCTCACAATGTTTTCTTGGATATCAAAGTCTAAAGCTGAAAGACCCACCGGCGACCAAAAATGAAAAGAATTCCCGGGTCAAATTGCAAGCAACTTCATTGAATATCATTCAGAAGTATGACCATTACTCAGAATTCGACAATATGTTACAATATAGTAGGTTATCAACTCTAAATTCATACTTTTCAATGGCATATATCAAATTTGCAGACATGCTTACTTTCGGTCTTCAGTTGGCCTTTACGATAATGACTATTTAACCCATTACCACACAATCCCTACTTTTGACGATCCTGAGAAAGAAGCCTTTAGAAAACGTTATAGGAAAAGGAGAAAATGCTGGTTTTCTCCTTTCCCCACAATTTTTTCTACCCATCACAAAACAAATTTCAAATTTCAGCCACTTTTATTTTGGTCGTCTGCAACTGCTTTCGATTTGGACGAGCCTAAACTTTTGCCGTTTGGTAACAAGTTGAATGAAGTGGTTGAATTTTGGTAAACAAGGGAAGAAAATAGCAAGGAAAGTTACATGTATTACACCACCAGTCTCAACCCTTAGGATGCTGAGAGCTACTCAAGGACCTTTTGCAGACAATGTAGGTCAAGATCAGACTGCACAGAACGTGCAGTCTGATCTTGGATCTTCATTGTCCAATATTGAGGTATCTTTCCCAAACCAATACCTTTAAAAGAGAGAGAGAAAAAAATGGGTTTTTACTATCATCGTGAAAGTTTCATTCCGCTGATTTAGCAGGAAAAGAGTTAAAAATCTACCAGCCAATCAGACAGAGTGTCATGAAAGTAAACAGCCAATCAGAAAGTGTCTCGTGAACTTCAACGGCAAATGAAATGGCTAGGTCCTCATCAGGAACGCAACCAAGCTTCGTCCACTCCATGAAAGGGGCATCTATTCCGTTTGCATGTATAGATGTTTTACTGTAGATAGGTGGTAGAACAATATAATGGTCTTGTACGTGCAGGTATCCATGTATAGAGTTTTTGGCACAACATGAATTCAACCATGGCATCTGTGGATAAAAAACATGGTTTCCATTTATGATGACTCAATTAGAATAATTAAGTTCAATGAATTACCATTTACCAAACAACCATGAGATCTTAATGACGTGCATCACAAATTTTTATTACGGATTTTTTCACAGATTTTTACAAGAAGGCCAAGATGGCCCTGGATCGCTCACCTGGGTTTTTGACAGGACCATAGCCATTTTTTTTGAGGCACTGAAACACTGGAAACAAAATCATTATTTTGCCAAGCAATTTTCAAAAGGTCACCTGTAAAAGTCCTTTCAAAATCTGACCAGCAGTCTCAGAACAGAAGAACTTTTAGGATTTACTTAATTATCGTACAGTGCAAGTAGCTCCCATTCACCAGAGCCATGTTTGTTGATCTATCAAAATTCGCGAACAATTTTTGAAATGGGTCATTCAAGGGAAATTTCTGTGAAATTATTTTAAAATCTGACCTGTTGTTTCAGAGAAGAAGAATTTTCTAGAATATCTTCATGTCCGTATAGTGCAAGTAGCCCCCGTTCACCAGAGCCATATTTCTTGACGGATCAAAATTTCACAAACAATTTTTGTAAAGGGTCACCCAAGGAGCATTGCTGTGAAATTATTTTAAAATCTTAAAACAGGTTTCAGAGAAGAAGAATTTTCAAGAATTTCTTCATTTCCATATAGTGCAAGTATCCCCCATTCACAAGAGCCATGTTTCTTGACGAATCAAAATTTCATGAACAGATTTTTAAAATGGTCACCCAAGGAACATCTCTGTGAAATTATTTCAAAATATGACCTGCGGTTTCAGAGAAGAAGAATTTTAAAAAGAATTTCTTCATTTCTGTATCGTGCAAGTGGCCCCTATTCGCCAGAGCCATGTTTCTTGACGGATAAGAATTTCGCAAACAACTTTTGAAAAGGGTCACTCAAGGAACATCTCTGAGAAATCATTTTAAAATCTGGCCAGCGGTTCCAGAGAAGATGATTTTTAAAGAATTGCTTAGAAAATTCCATTTGGTTGCCATGGCAACCAGTTTTTGATGGAATAAAATTTTGTGAACAATTCTTAAAGAGGACCTCCCAAGAAACATTCCAGCCAAGTTTTGTCCAAATTGGACCAGCGGTTTAGGAGGAGTTGATGTTTAAAGAATTGTTGACGACGCACGACGGACACCGGGTGATCCTAAAAGCTCCCCTTGAGCACGTTCTGCTCAGGTGACTAAAAAAAAAACTCCGCGCAAACACAGCTCGTCATGTCACTAATATATACACCATTGAGTTGAGAAGGTAGACAATTAAGGGCTAATCTTTCATAAAAACGCGTTTAACAGACAGAAATTTCCTAAACTTTTCACACTGGTAGCATGTATAAACTAAACAGTAATGCAAAAAGGAAAAATGACACCTATCCCTGCTTATTTCGCCAGAAAACAGTGATGTAGGCCACTGTGTAAGATTTTTTCCAGGGAAAAAAATGATCAAATCTCTGCAGCTATAGTTGGAAAAAAGAAATTGCTCACTATTTGCTATTTCTCTTTTTCCCTTAATAATTTTCAAAGTAGAAACAGCTATATTTCTTCAGGTTTAAACTTCCTGCTTTTGTTCGATTTTTTTTTGTTTGTAAAAGTGTGAAAGTATTTTAATTACACGTATTTTATAGTGAGAGATCACAGATTCATTTTTTCCTCCGTACTAATGCTACCCGAAGACAACGCTTTTGCTTTCAGTGCTGCAAAATCATTATTATACTGCAAAGAAATTTCTCGTGACCTGATTGGATTATATGCCCCGAACACTATATCATGTATACTAGAAAAACCAACTGAAAAAAAAAACCCTTTCGGTAGCCCGGATACATGACCACACTATCAACGCAAATTCCGATATGGCGGCGTCGATTAAGATTAACATCAAGATTATGCATCAAGCTGCATGTTTTAGTGCGTATTACCAAGGTTTCAGTGACGTCAGTTCCCAGTGACGTCAGTTTTCATTCAATTGGGGCACGCAGGAAGGAAATTCTACTTCGCCAGTGTACTCAATTCTTTAAACCAAAAAACATGTAAAATTCATCAAACAAAGGTTGGAATGGTAAAACTTTGAAGTATAATAAACAAAGGTTGGAATGGTAAAACTTTGAAGTATAATAATATTAGTTGTACGGTCAGGTGGCATGGGACTTGGAAACCTGTTCAAGTCTGTGGTGAATCATGTCTCCACCTCGCCTTCGGCTCGGGGCGGCATAATTCACCGCAGCCGTGAACAAGTTTCCAAGTCCCCTGCCACCTCATCTTCGCAAGCTAAGGGTGGACTCTACCCTTGGCGGATCGAGCTCGATTTCGACATTCCCGCGATAAGCATTTTCATTGGTTGCAGCCAGCTCTAACTTCACAATCAAATCGCTCGTAGCATTTCATTTTCGATAAAAATAGAACAAGGTCGCGACCTTTCGAATAAATATAGAAGGTAAACATAGATACCTCCGTGGATCTGTGCAGGATCTGTAATGATTTATTACCGAAAACAAGAGGACCATGATGGTCCTATATCGCTCACCTGAGTACCAAGCAGCACAGGTCTAAAATAATGATATATACCAAATAACAAGGTTCAAGGCCAAATGATAATGAACAAGAGCAGCAAACTGTTGCAATTTAACTTGAGACTTTGCAGTTCCATTCCATACAAACAAGAAATACTGTAAAAATGAAGATCAAAGTGGTATTACTCAAAATTCGCGCTAGGTAGAGTTACTGTTCTTGCGCACTGTACTCTGCAATATTGCAACAAATATGCATACCAAGTTTGAAGTCGTTCTGACTAATGATGACACTTATAATCAGGGCAGGCACTAAATGCTGTAAAAATGACATTCAAAGGGAAATAACTTAAAGACAGCACAAGGTACAGTTACAATTCTTAGGCACTGCACTTCCAAATATTGCAACAAATAAGCATACCAAATTTCAAGTCATTCCTCCTTAAGATGACAAAGTTATGCTCCGGACAAGCAAGAAATGCTATAAAAATGAAAGGGGAATAACTCAAAATTTGTGCTAGGAAGTTATGGTTCTTGTGCAATGCAGTCCATAATTTTTCAACAATCACGCATATCAAATTTGAAGATGTTCAGGCTGTAGATGACAAAGTTATATTCCAGACAAGCTGTAAATGCTGTAAAAATTTCAATCAAAAGAAAATAATATACAGTATGAAGTAGAGTTATGGTTCTTTCACACTGCACTCAGTATTATTGCAACAAACACAAATGCCAAGTTTCAAGTAAATATTGGACTGGAAATGACAAAGTTATGCTCCGGACTAAGAACTATTCTAAAAAGACTTTCTAATTTAAGAGCAAATAACTCCAGTTGTTCTGGTCACCTATAATCGAACTCATCTGAGATCTTAGAGTCATATATCTTTTGACCAAGTTTGGAACTAATTGGTTGATATTTGTAGATGCTAGAGTGTAAAGAAAGTGAAATATAGCAATTTTTTTAATTCAAGGGCAAATAACTCCAGTTGTTCTGGTCCGATTACACCCATAATCAAATTCATACGAGATCTTATGGTCATGTTTATTTTGTCCAAGTTTGGTGTCGATTGGTTAATAATTGTAGATGCTAGAATGAAAACAAAGTCAAATATAGCAATTTTTCTAATTCAAGGGCAAATAACTCCGGTCGTTCTGGTCCGATGAGACCCATAATCGAACTCATCCGAGATCTTATGGTCATATATATTTTGACCAAGTTTAGTGCTGATTGGTTGATATTTGTAGATGCTAGAGTGTAAACAAAGTGAAATATAGCAATTTTTTTTTTAATTCAAGGGCAAATAACTCCAGATGTTACAGCCATAATCGAACTCATCCGAGATCTTATGGACATATACACTTTGACCAAGTTTGGTGCTGTTAGGTTGATATTTGTAGATGCTAGAGTGTAAACAAGGAAATATGAACTGACGACGGACGGACGACGGACGCCGACGGACGGTGAGTGATCACAATAGCTCGCTCTGAGCACTTCGTGCTTAGGTGAGCTAAAAACATAGACTAACAATATTTACAGTGTGACCAATCAATTATCGGAGGTTTTAGGCTATATTCCACCACCTGAAGATGGAATGTCGAAGTATGTTTGTGTTTATCGCTTCATGTTGAATAAATTGTATTCGTAAGCGGTTTGTAAAACGACATTTCATTGGCTTTCAAAAATATAATGTAAAAGGGGGGGGGGTAATAACCAGTATCCAATAGGGGGCGCATTGCAAGAATCTCGAAATCGGGCGCGATCCGCCAAGGTAAGATCCACGTAGTGATCGTAACCTTGGCTCACGAAGATGCTGCCACCTGACCTTACAGCTTATATTACGATATTTGTGAAAACTACACTGGTACACCTTTTAATCATTATCCATGACAAAAACACATGCGCAGTATGAATGCGAACAAACAATACGTCGGCTTACTGCTAAAACCTTGTAACCACAGTTTGTTTCAAGCTGTACTTACGAGGTTTTTGAAGTAAACCGAGGATTTGTGATATTCGCGTCAGAAGACCATGGAGAATACTTAAAGGGCTTTCACAGTTGGTGCACGAGCAGAAGCGACAACATATTCGTGCAACCGATAAATTTTGATTTGGATCTGTTACCGAAATAATCGCAGATGATCAATTCGATGGCTGAGTGCAACACTATCCTAAGTGCCTATACAAAGTATAGGCACTTAGGATAGTGTTGCACTCACCCATCGAATTGTGGGCTGAAACAGGATATGCTAATAAAGGGTATATAATATTAGTGGCAAAGTCATCCTCGGATACCCCAGGGTCTCCCTATTTGCTACGCTACATCGACCCTGGGACAAATGACTAATAAAACTTTGAATCAGCCGCCGAAAATCGATACGAAACGTCATACCGTACAGTCCACTCACCCATCACAAAATGATGATAGAACCAATGAAAAGCCAGCATTCGGCCAGCGGTAAAGCGAGCCGCCGAAAATCGATACGAAACGTCATAGCGTACAGTACACTCGCCTATCACAAAATGATGATGGAACCAATGAAAAGCCAGCATTCGGCCAGCGGTAAAGCGAAGGAAATTCAACTAATTGTCCCAGGGGTCGATGTAGCGTAGCAAATAGGGAGACCCCGGGGTATCCGAGGATGTGGCAAAGTATGCCAAAGTAAAGCTGATAAATCGTGCAATGATAGTAAAACGTTGCAAGATTACATGAGACACGTTGAGCAACAGTCTCATGGTTCGCAAAACACACGCATAGACTGCTGCGATTCATCTTACGGCCTTTAAAAATTGTGCATCACCCTTGCGAGTTACACAAAATGCTGCAAGACGTTTGTAATAATGTTCGTGCGTTGCATTGCGATCATTTGGATCGCACTCGGTTTGAATAGTGTGCATGTCCACTATTTTGAAGAGACTTGATGCGACCACTAAAACGCATGCAACGAATGCGAGACATCGTGCAACGTATGCGAAAGCTCGTGCGAAGCTAAAAAATTCCGATCGCAAATTGTTGTAAAGTGCTCATGCGCCAATTGTGAAATGGGCTTCAGAAAACTTTGACGGAGAAAACTTCTGAGGCAGAAAATTCTGGTAACCAGGTTTTTCTCCTTTTCCATAAATGTTCTACACGCTATTGATGATAAGTCTTAGCATTTAAGTCACGCTCGCTTCGTTTTCCGAGAATGGTTTTAATTTGGAAAATTCTAAAATGGCGGCTGGTAAAGAGTTGCGGTATACAAAGCCTGGAATCTTATTCAACCTTGCTTTGTGAAAAAGGGACTTAATGCGTTAGTATTTGCATCAATTTTCTCCATGTCCAAGGACTATGCTACCTCAGGATTCATGCGGTTTTTAACTCATTACCAGACGATAAAATTTTAGACTGGTTCAAATTGAAAGCATTTGCAGACGACAAATCAAAGGTGACTGAAAAATTGAAATTTGTTCTTGGAAGGGTAGAAAATACTGCGGGAAAAGGAGAAAATGCTGGTTACCAGCATTTTCTCCTTTTCCAACAGTGTTTTCAAAAGGTGTCTTTCTCAGGGGCGTCAAAAGTAGGGATTGTGTGGTAATGGGTTAAGATAAACGCAATGTTACTGACCGATAAATAAATGATGACTTATCATGCTTCACTGAGATTTACTAAGCCCGCTTTGGCCAGAGCGTGGCTCAAATGTTTGGTTTAGCCAATCGGAGATCGTGTTCCTTTCGAATTAAAAAAAATCTTAAAAAATAGAATTACATTGACCAACGAAAGAACGAATGTACGAGCGATCGAACTGACGAAAGATCAACAACGACGGCGTCAGTATCATGATAATGATAATATGTTTCACGCGGAGAGAGAGAGAGAGAGAGAGAGAGAGAGAAGAGAGAGAGAGGAGAGAGAGAGTCATGTTAAATACTCACCACTCATTAAACCACCACCCATTAAACCGGTCATGGCCATAGATCCGAGGCCAGGACTGGATGATAAAAGGGATCCAATATTTCCGCTCGTTGCAGACCGCCCGCCAAGTCTCGCTAAAGAACTCAAACCAGCCTGTGAACCCAGACCAGGTACACCTAAGGCAGACATCATTTGAGCAGCTTTGCCTGTCGAGCTTGATCCACCGGAACTACTTGAGCCTAAACTTTGGAGTCCAGGAAGCGATGTTAATGATGGCATGTTGCTGGAAGGTATAGAAGAACCACCGGTGCCACCGAACAGATCAGCTATACCGGATCCACCTGAGCCTCCAGATCCTTGGCCACTGAAAAGGCTTGCTGCAAGAAGAGCCTCGTATTGGGCATGAACAAGTAGGGCCTGACATGCTATCGCCACTAGTAACAGAATCGCGCACCTGTTCATTGCTACTGTTCTCTGCCTCTCTTCCACGAATTGATTATCTGGGCAACAGCGGAACTGCTTTATTTGAAACAGTCACCAATCACGTGACGAAATTCATGCGCTTTAGAGATGTTGATGTTTTCACCTTTTCTTTCAACCCTTAACCACTCAATCAGGATATTCAACGACCATGAAATAGACTGCTTTGGAAAACATTGTAAGAAACCCAACATTTTCCCACCCTATGAAAGGCAGGTTTTGAGTTAATTTTAATTTGACGTCTGCAAGTGCTTTGGAATTACCAAAGTCCAAAGAAATGTATTGTGCTAAAGAGTTAAGGGTATAAAACTAGGCGGTGTAGCGTAGTAACACTGCTGAAAAGAGGTTCTTCGTGTGGGCTGTTTAGGTGACGAAAAATCGCCTTAACCCTTTACTTCACAGATACTCATTTCTACACATTGCTTGTAGGAGCCTTTGGAAAACATTGTGGCAGAAGGTGAAATTGCTCGTGACGAGCAATTTCACCTTCTGTCACAATGTTTTCTATGCTATCAAAAGGTGTCATATACACATAAGAAATGGCTTCATCCTTGCTGTTATTTAGGGCCAATTAGAGATACCATAGGAATGCCTCATGGGGTAAAAGGTTAAATCGACTGAAAACTTGGGCACATGGATATATACTTAACTCTTTCCCGAACGACAAAATTTTGGACCATTTCAAATTCAAAGCATCCGCAGATGACAAAATAAATGTGACTCAATAAGTGAAACAAACTTGTTTTGAGAAGCCTAAAAAACATTGTGGGAAAAGGAGAAAATGCTGGTTACCAGCATTTTCTCCTTTTCCCACAATGTTTTCAAACACCTTCTTTCCAAGGGTCGTCAAAAATTGGGATTGTGTGGTAAAGAGTTAAGCCACATGTCTGGCAAAAAGGAGTTCAATGCACCTCTGTGATATACTTAGCAGGTAATCATGTAATCATGGATCCATAACATTCATTTTGGCATTACATCATCTTCGCGAGCCAAGGTTACGATCACTACGTGGATCTTACCTTGGCGGATCGAGCCCGATTTCGAGATTCCCGCGACACCCTCCCGCCCCCCCCCCCACCTCCATTTGATGCTGCTTATTATCTCCCTTTGCATCATATTTCTTATAGCCAATGAAATGTCGTTTTACAAACCGCTTACGAATACAATCATTCAACAGGAAGCAATAAACATAAACGTAGTTCGACGTTCCATGGTCAGGTGCTGGGATATAGCCTAAAACATCTGATAATTGATTGGTCACATTGGAACTTTATGTAAATACTGTTCGTCTATGTTTTCTTCGGTAATAAATCATTATACAGATCCTTCACACATTCACAGAGGTATTCATGTTTACCTTCTATTTTTATCGCGACCCTGTTCTATTTTTATCAAAGATGAAATGCTACGAGCGATTTGATTTGATGCAGTTAGAGCTAGCTGCAACCAATGAAAATGCGTATCGGGTGATTGTCGAAATCAAACTCAATCCGCCAAGGGTAGAGTAGCGTAGTGGATCGTAACCCTTGGCTTGCGAAGATGGCATTACATCGAAAGATTGCAAGTTAAAATCGTACACAAAGTTCGACAGTGTCGTCTCTGTGTTACAAAATGTCATACTTACAGGAGACAAGCAATCTTCAAACCTGGCTGCCGATGATGTCAGTGCACAGACCAAAGAGATCAAAGAGATCAAAGTTAGATCAAACAGTACAAAATTGGTCATAAAGTGGATGGCTATGCTTCAACATTCTAAAACAGCTGTTTCAGTTTAACGTCCACGAACCCTCCTCCCGGGCCTAAGCGTTTGGCGTTAAGGAGCCGACACTTTAAATGTCATGGTTTTTTGACGCTAATTAACGTACCCTAAGGTAATACATCAAAACAGAGCTGCTCTTGCCTGGTTGCGCGTTAACGCACGCAATTTAATACAGGCGCGCGCCTTTCCTTTTTCTATTATAAATAGCTCTGTTGTTTCTGTATTAAGTAGGCATACCTTTGATTTATTTGGTATTTCATGCCATACATTACGTTGTAAATTTGATAAATCTTTGCCATGGCGAGGACACCGTATAGATCAGTATCAGTCTTTGACCAGGACGTGCAGTCTGTTCTAAAATCTACAATGCCAAACAATTTAATGTGAGATATTCAGACAAAAAGGTAACCCAAAATTTGCAATCAGTTACAATTACATAGAACATGCAGTCTGATCTTGATCCATGTTATCCGCTGTTTCCTTAGAGATTTTAAGACTAAAAAAGAGCTTTAAATTTGTAACATCTCTAGTCGTGGTTGTTTTGAATAGCAATTTATAACAGTCTGATTTTTTTATCCTTTAACGGATTCTAAAACAAACAAAATAAAAAAATATCATGGACCCAAAACTATAACTACAAAATTCGCTGGAGTTAAAAGTTCAAGTCTTAGAATTCGATCATTTTAGACAGTAACTTTAATTTACAGCATGTTTGGGGGAAGCTTGGAATGGTCTTGCGACGCGGTCTCATTTCTAGGACAATTTGGAACTCAAGAATGAAATAAAAGGACATGACCCATTATATCTTGTAGCTTTAACTCTTTACCACATGAGAAAATTTTAGATTGGTCCAAATTGAAAGCACTTGCAGATGACAAAATAAAGGTGACTAATAAAAAGAAATTTGTTCTGGGAAGGGTAGAAAACACTGTGAGAAAAGGTAACCAGCATTTTCTCCTTTTCCCACAGTGTTTTCAAAAGGCTTCTTTCTAAGGGGCGTCAAAAGTAGGGATTGTGTGGTAATGGGTTAATATTTTGCGTCAATATGACACGATCTGTATCTTTGGCCCCCATCTCCTTTTCAGATGCATGAAAAAGAACAAAGAAAAGAACCAAGGACGGAAAAAAGACAGATATAAGACCATCTCCGTATCACTAGCTCCACTTTAATCAAAATGATCAACAAGACAGACAGATACGAGATCCGTATAAGATGACTGATGGTGTAAATGGATTTGAATGAATGCATGAAGTTTTACGGCCAGTCGACATCAAAGGTCATATTTGGCGCACAAACAAGTACTACAATGCCTATTGATTATACTGTAATGATACGGAAAAATTTAAAATTTTAGCTGTGTAAACACCAAAAAACAAGTAAAAACAGTGACATAAAGTGAAGAAATACGAATGGTCAAAAGAACCTAAAATTAAACCCTTTTTCCAGAGATTTACCTCTTTGAAATAAATCAAGGATACAGTATCAAACAAATTCTTCAATTTTCAGCTCGAAAACATCTGTTTCTTGACAGTGTAATGCAGAGAACCCTCCCTTACAAGATGACCCCAGAGGGCCATTTCTCTAAGTAGAATAATGACTGGGTCATTTTGTAGGGGGTAATTTCTCTGCATTACACCGGCACAAGGTCTATACAGTCCAAAAGTATATGTTTTACAGTAAGAAATGCATTGCAGGAAATACATACAAGTTTTTCTTCTCCTTTGAAGAGATACGAGTGCGTCAAACAAGTCACGGAGATGGGCCATGATAATTTTCTCCTGGCGTTTTGCCAGTCGCCAAGACTTGGTTTAGTAGTTAAAAAAGTATTATTTTGGTTTGCTGGACCGCTGCAGGGTTGCTGCCAAACGTTCTGAATAAAAGCATTTATCAACGGATCAAAATCATTGAAAGGAACTTTAAATAAAGATAAAACATCAGAAGACTGTGCCTCCTTTGCACCTTTGTACCAGTATGACTAGGGAGCTAGCAGAATACAATATCGGCTTCCACATAGATCCTGGACAACTTCCCAACGAGGCTGACAACTGGCTGGAAGTTCATAAAGGAACATCAAAATTTCTTTTTTGCTACATCCCCCAGATCGAATTCAAAGCAATTCATATCCGCCTCACAACGCAAAGTAAACGGAGGTATGGCCTTTTCTCTCTTTCAAAATTCGTCCTTGCTGAGTGGTTCAAACACAACCGCATGCGTGTGATTTTCAGGATTGAACTTTAGGTAATATTGTATGGAAAGGTTATTCCTGTGTAAATTCAAAGATAGTTCCTTTGCCTCTGCAGACAAAGTATTAAAAGGAGATGTTCAGAATGCGCCTATGGCTAAACGTAAACCTTGATTGTGGATAGAATCCGGCTTGCAAAGGTACGATTGCCGTGCTGACCCATATACAAGGCAGCCGTAATCTAACTTGGAACGGATAGGTGATCTATATAATCTCAGTAAAACTTTCCTTTCGGCTCCCCAGTTCATGCTGGAGACAACACTTAAAAGATTAAATGCTTTTTTGGCATGTAGTACTCAAATAATTAATGTAAGGAATAAAAGACCACAGTGTAGGACCGGAAGTGTGCATTGTTTGATATTGTATGTCACTTGGGAGTCTGTACAGTGCAGAAATGTCACTTGATTATAGAAAACTGTGTTTCCACGGTAAGTGAAGTTAATATTTTTTTCATTTATTTTTATATTTAATTGAATTCTTTCCATCCACATGTACTTTTGATATATATTAAACATGCCAGGCATCTGATCGTGCAATATGCAACCTCCTTATAGCAATAAGAATGTCTTGATCATCTTGATGTGAGAAAATTGAAATGATTTTCGACTACAAAAATAGCAGAATTTTCGCTTTAGCACACACGAGAAGAGTTCTTTCTACGATTAAAAGGTCTGCCGATGTGTCTGCTTTCTCTTTTCATCAACAAGTTCCAAGTTGTGACCTTAAAAGCGATTACAATGACGAAATTCCAGCATGTCTACCAGCAGAATTTTGTACTGTCACTTGTATAAAATAGTGTAGATCTCAAGTGACTGTATAACAGCTTATCAAGTGACAGTACAAATTCCCTATGTTGACATGCCATTTTAAACGAACGATTGGGAGGATTGTAGTCAATTTTGTTACCAATTCTTTACATGTTTTCAAACAAAAGTGAATAAAGAAACTGTCTATACATTTTCCGTTCAGCAAAAAAGCTTTTAAGGATGATTAATCAAACAAAATACCCCGTTGTTTTTAGGCAAAATCATCTGTATTTTAGTATGGTTACATGATCAAGGCATCCCCATATCTCCAGGAAAGGTTTTCAGAGCACATGAGTGTTCTTGATACGGTCTTTGATTAACAAACAAACAACTGGATATGAAGATTTTATAATAGCTATCACAATAAATGAAAAATCACCAGCTTGACTTACCGTGTGTTAGCAATTTTCAACGACCAAGTGACATTTCACCGCTGTACAGACTCCCAAGTGACATACAATCTCAAACACTGTACACTTCCGGTCCTACACCGTGAAGACGGCTTAGAGTTAAATAAAAGATCTAGGGGCCGACCTCATAAGTTCTAGCTGATGGTGAAATTTATTTAACTGGCAGAAATGCATGTAGTTGGTCTTTGTCTTGGTCTTAGAAAATCTAAACCATTTTCTCCGGACCATTTGCTTTAATGGTTTAACATTTGCTGTAACTGCCGTTCAATGGTATGCATATGCTTAGACATATAGCAAATGCTGAAGTCGTAAACATACAAAAAACATTCCACACCTGGACAAAGAGCCTTAAAAATATTGTTTATCTTGACATTGAAGAGTGTAAAGGAAAGAATGCTTCCCTGGGGAACGCTCATTTCTTATTCATGGGGGTTGGAGTAAGTATTTCCTACTCGGGCTCTAAACTGATGTTCATTTAGAAATGCCTAAATGAAATAAGAGAGACGACTATGAAGGTCGTTCATTTCATACTTCCATGTGGTATCTTATGCACTTTCGAGATCGAAAATACTGAAACAACACGCTCTTTTTTAATGAAAGCTTTGCCAATAAAAGATTCGAAGCGAACAAAGTGTCGAGAGAGCCTTTTAACATTTGTTCACAAAATCCATACTGGGCAGTAGCAAAAAGTTTGCCTTTCTCTAGTTACCAAATAAGACGGTCATTAAACATTCTTTCCATAGTTTTATAAATACAACTTGTTAAGGTTATGGGGCGGTAATTTACAGGATCTTTGGAATCGTTACCTGACTTTGGTATTGGGATAACTATAGCTTCCTTCCAGGAATCTGAAAGAACACCTTTGTGCCAAATTTGAATTAATATACGCATGAACTATTTAAGGGATCGAAGTGGTAAATCTTTCAAAGACTGATAATGGATGTCATCACATCCAGCAGCAGTGTCCTGACAATTCTTTTATGTTTTCCGTAACTTTAACGTAAACTTTTAAAGTAAAATCGTTATTGTAACGTTCATTATTATTCAACTTGAAATTGAGTTTAGATTCTTTCTTTAGTACCACGAAATTTTCGAAATAGTGTGGAAAAATTTGAAGATGAGGATTTCTCCCCAAAAGTTTCAGCCAAGACTTTTGCAATATCTGCTTTAGATGGCGCAACACCACCATCAGTATTTCAGTACCCGACATTTAACGAGGAACCCTTTCCATTTATTTTAAAAAATCATATCCCTTCTCTTTCTGACAGAAGAACCCAAGACGCACGTTTACCTTGTTTGATTAATAAAATGAAAGTGATTCACCAAAACCAACTGCAATAGAACTTGATGAAAAGGGGTTGGAAGTATGAACAAATTCAAACTTTTGTTTTTTTCGGTGAAAATCATCGGTAGTATTTCACTCGATGAAAAAAATTTAGATAAAAATACATAAATAAATCCTCTAGATATTCTTTCCCACAACATGGCAAGTTTCAGAGTCCATACAACTCGTTTCAATTCTGTCGTTCAAAATAAAATTTGTTAAATGCGTTTCTAACATAATTATGCATAAAATGTATGGGCCACACCCTGGGAAAAGGGGGTTTAAAGATCATTTGTAATGCATTATACCAAGCAATTCGTTGTACAAAATGTATCCACCCGTCTTAATGTCGTAAAGTTGTCCTTGTGCATGCAAATAAATAACCTCTAGCAAGACGTTCCGATCTTAATCAGCACAGGCTAACCACAATCGATGCAGATACATTAAACCACCGTTATACATAGCATAGCTATTATGAATTTTCTCTAGCTGCTTACCGGAACACCGCAAATGGAGAAGAAACTGAAAGTGGACTCTGACAGCTTCGCCGCCAAATGGTTAACGACCTCTTTGCCTGATAGCTCTAAATTTTGAATTGAAAATGAAATTTCAGTTAAAAATAAATCAGTATTGTGCATCAAAATATTATTTACTAATAAGCAGGTAAGATGGACATTTTCCACAAGTATAGCAAAGGGGAGGGAGATAGGTTTGATGTATTCCTATTTCATTTGCTGATTTGATCATTGTCTCACAAAATATCGGACAGTGTAGATACAAGATCATGCAGTTTGATATCTGATCTATATTGCCCTTAAACCAATTTCAAGTTATCTTGCTGCTTCAAGGTTAATGTTCGGTAAATAGTTAAAAAGGTGGAAATGATTTACGATTATCAAGCTTAATTAAAATTGATGCCACTTCATGTTGTCGTGTTTTGGCAATTTGATTGACGGCTCTTTCTTTGCACTTATTCACCTTGGTTTTGAGTTTTTTCCCTTGACATGAGATGATAGGAAAAGACGTGTGGCTGGGGAAAATGTGTGACTGTGTGTGAGAATTTTTCTATCCATGCGCAAGACTGCCTAACCGATATTGGATTTCACAGGAAGAAAAGAAATAAATTAAAAGAACGAAAGCAGGAAATCGATTTTCTTGTAATTCTCCATGTTTACTGCGATTTTAGGTGATATTCTACCATGTTAAAAACGGGACTTTTTAATGTACTGGGACTGATATTAATTCAGATGAGGAACTAACTTCACCTCTCACATACACTAACCTAATTACTATCAACCTGAAGACATTGTTGTCTTAACAGAAAATAAATTCCTCCGTATCAAATGCTGACATCTCCTTCAGAATTTGTCAATGTCTTTTCCGCTGTGATCGAAAGGGTCTCTCTATGTACGTTTCTAATGACATTTACGCCGAAAAAGACACGATTTGTCTATTGAGGGAGTAGACGCACTCTGGCTTCAAGTAAAGTTAAGAAAAAATAGAATTTTACCAGGTGGACTCTAACGTCCCCCTGACTCTAACAATGGCCCATGGCTCTTGATGAAACAGAGTGTCGACCAAGCAATCGACTCTACTAATCGTATGAAAATATATTCGTCACTGGATAATTCAACATGAACTTTCTTTCTCAGACCTCAGATGAAATAAAAAAAATGTCATCGAGTCATACAATGCTACTATAAGACACACTGATTCACATTACAGAAACTGTAAGCTCAGTTATCGATCTCATGTTTACCAAAAAGTACAAATTATGTCATTTTAAGCCTCGTGGCAGACCCATTTATTCCTGAACTTACTCGCTTCCGTTGTCCAGTCGTTGTTGTCTACATTTAAATCTTTAAATCGTCAAATCTGGTTCTATGACAGAGTAACTACAAAGAACACAGAAATAAATTACGAAACGTAGACTGGGTTGGTTGGTTGTATTGAGGTTTAACGCCACTTTAACAGCTAAGGTCATATCATGGCGGTCGGTGACGCAAATGTCTTTCCTGGCTTTCTCACACCGGTACTTACACTACTTTCTTTCCAAAGTCACCGACTACTTTTCTCACATGCTTCAACGTAGACTGGGACTCGCGTACAAAAGACAATGACGCTCACAGAGGAAGGTGTACCAAACATTACTGACAAGATCATTATAGTCGCCTCTGAAACCATTCTAAAGAAAACAATCACCGTAAGACAATATGATATTCCCTGGATGAACACTGAAATACTAGAAGTTATCAAGGCACGCAAAACATTACACAAACAAGCTAACGGCAAAACACTGTTGAAACATGGACAAAGTTTAGAGAAGCACGAACTAATGTAACAAAATATATACACAATACAAAATTTAACTTCCAAAACAAATTAGTCTAGATAGTCAATTCATCCAACACTTCATCAAAGAGATGATTCAAAGTCGCTAGACAATTAACACACAAGTTCTCATCACGCACCAATCCAACTCTATATGGCAACAACATACAAGCATCGACAGACATGTCCTAAGCGGAACTTTTGAATTCGTATATTTTCAAGACAATCGACACTTGACGATCACGTTCATGAACTACCCCTAACAACTTCACCGAATCTACCACGTCGCATCTCACCATTACTACATTCCTCAAAGGCCAGTGGTCCTGACCTTGTCAGTCCATAACTTCTCTGTGAAGGGTGCACAGAATTATATACATGTATGTCTTATCTTACTTCCCCAATGCTTGGAAGCTAGCAAATATTACACCTATATTTCAAAAGGTTGATCTGTCCAAGCCGTCTAACTATCGACCAATTTCTCTTCATAGTTGCCTTGATAAATCATACGAAAGATGTGTCCAAAAACAACTACCTGAATGACAACAAACTTTCAACACATTACCAGTCTAGATTTATCATAGTTGATTCAACAACGAATTAACTTTAATTTATGATGACAAAAGCCAAGCTCTGGACGACGGACTTGAGCTCTGGGCCGTCCTCTGCAACATATTCAAAGAGTGTTTGATCTTTTGTGGCTCAAAGGTCATCTCCACATAATGTCCTCACTTGGTTTTTGTTGAGCTCTCCTCAAATGGTTTTCTTCACACTTAACATCGTGAAAAAAAAAACCGTGTTGTCTGCTCAAATGTTGCGTCAACTGATCTATTATCAATGCTGGCGTCCCCCAGGGCTCCATTCTACGACCTTTATCATTCCTAATTTACATCAACGATACATTGTCTCAAATCAATACTAAAATTCGTCTCTTCGCTGACGATATCAGTTTGTATGTAACTTTGGAAATACCTGATCAGGCAGCGACAGCTCTTGAAACCTATTCATGGCTGCTTCATTTAATCCTTGAAAAACAGAGTCTGCTATAGTCTCAAGGAAACGAAAGAAGCCAGAACAACCTCCTTCCCCTTACATGAATATGCCATCAAAAATGTATCGTCACATACGCATCTTGGTGTCTCTTTCTCGGAAGACGTAATTTGTTCATCCTATATATCTTTTGTACTAATAAAGCTTGGTAGAGAACTGATGGAATGATGAAAATTATCAAACATTTCCTAACCAGGTCTAGCATCGAAAGAATATACTTCTCTTTCATTTGATCTCTCTTAGAATACTCGGATGTCGTCTGGAATTACTGCACAGAAAACCTTTAACCCATTACCACACAATGATGACTTTTAATACCTCTGAAAGAGAAGGCTTTTGAAAACTTTGTGGGAAAAGGAGAAAATGCTGGTTACCAGCATTTTCTCCTTTTCCCGCAACGTTTTCTACCCAATCAAAGAAAAATAATTTGGTATGAGTCACAATGAAACTGTTATCTGCAAATGCCTTGAATTCAGACAAGTCTAAAACTTTCTCATGTGGTAAAGGGTTAATTATAAAATGAACACAAGCTTTCAGCGGTACAATCGCCTTCTTCAAGTGTGCATTCTATCACAGGATCACACTTGAAGAAGGCAGTTGTACCGCTGAAAGCTTGTTTTCATTTTATAAGTTACATATCTCAAGAAGAGGATATATCATGGATGGTACAAAAAACCCTTAAAATAACATTGAGGCAGTACACGGCTAAAATTGTTACTGATGCTACTACATATCGCAAAATCCAGAAACTCCTATACGATCTAACTGGGAATCACTAGCTGCAAGAAAACGTACACATGGACTCATTTTGCTCTACAAAATGTAAAACGGTCTTTCGCCCGCGTACCTGTCATACCTTATCCCTAGTAAAACCGATCGTGGAAGATCTAATCTAAAGAGTATCGAGTGTAAAAGCAGAAACCAATTATACAACTCTTCCTTTCTACCACGTGTAATTCGGGAATGGAATACCTTGCCATGAAGTAAAAGGAATGCTCCATCTTTATCGCAATTTAAATCGATATTAAACCGCACCTTACAAAAACCATCTCCTTTGCTTAACTTTGGGACACGAAAGGGACAGATCTTTCATGCACGCTCAAGGTTAAGATGTAACGTTAGTTCTCCTAATCACGATATACACAGAAGATCTCTAATCGACTCACCATTGTGTTCTTATGGCCAAATCGAAATTGTTGTCCCAAGTATCATCAGGTACGTACTTAAATTTTACATTTAAGCCCCTGTCCGCTTATCACTTTCAACCCTCTAAATGTAAACGAACACCTCATGCTCGAACAAAACAAATGCATACTTACTCGTGTCTAGCACTTCATTAAAGCGTCAAAAAGGTTTTCGAAGTAGGCTGGGTGTCCGAAGCCAATCATTATCTCAATTTCTATTGCTATGATCAAAAGCCAGAAATCCATCCGTTAATTCATAACGCTTTGTGATCTGCAAAGTGCTAGGAGAAGAAAACAGGGTTTGGTCATGGTTTTTAGACGCTTTTTGTTTTTGCATTTTAAACGGGATGTATACGTTCCTCTTATTAAAGCTATGACATCTAGACTAGTAGTTTGTCTGAATATTGTGCATGTGGATACGCGTGTCGAAAAAGAAAAAAAGCGAATTATCAAACACCTACATTTTGCGTTGGAAAAATGTTTGGAATTCAAGATACTCGTTGTTGGTCGACTTGTAGTTGAATATGCAAACAGAAATGTTTGCGAGTTTTTCGAATTCGCGAAATCGCTAAAAATTTCCACGTCGCAAAAACTTCCACTTGTATACTGTACAGTAAGTATCAAAAAACCTTCACGACAGGAATTAACATATGTTACTCATGGTTTGTTTTCCAAAAAAGCGTGAGACGTACTCACGTGAGACTTGACAGAAATGAAAAAAAGCTGCGATGAAAAATGGCATAAGAACTCGGTGACGCAAACACACGTGAAATATAATAGTAAATTTGTGTAGTAAAGCATCGTCTTTGCCGAGTTAACCCTTTACCAGCGGACGCGTGACAGAATGCGAGTGCTTAAGTAAAACATTTAGTTACATTGTATGTAGGTAGCTGTCAGTTTGATTAATATTTTTATGGGGTTTTGAATATATTGCTAGTCCGAGCAATGCGCTTTCTTTCCAAATTGTGCCAAAATAATAGTTTTGAATGTAAGGAAATTTTATAGAAGAAAGATCGGAACAGATTGCGTGTAGCAATAAAGTCGCATTCTGAAATTCTAGTACTGTGCATGCCATTATAATTAGTTCCACATTATGCCTAAATTGTGTAGACCTCAATCAGCAAGCCCTACTTTTACTACATTATAATTGCATCCATTATGTAAATCGATTTTGATTGGTCGACGTCGGGTCATGTGACGAAAAAACCGTCATACCAGTTTTCGATGAATGCAATGGGACTAATTTCGGTTTTCTAAGTTTTTTTTTGTTTTTTTTTTTCTAATTTAGATTTCATGCAAGCTCTTTATGCGCTACTTTTAGATTTCCGTCGCTAAATCTGTCCAATGCTGAAAGATTGTTTTCCTTTGCCGACAAATCTTACAAAAATAACTCCCAAATACACCTGAACAAATGGTTTAATATAATGTCCTTTGGTCGTAATTTGCTACGTAATAGGGCAATTTCCATTTATTTCTTGATGGCAACACAAAAATTTGCTCTTAACCCTTAAATCCTTTATTTGTACCAGCACTTACTAAATAGGAATTAAACTATTGAATTTAATTGATGTTTATACAAGGCTTATTTGTTATAAATCTGCCTACATCTACCAATCTAGAACACGTTTTCTATAAACACAACATCGCCGGCAGACATAAATTTTAGCTTACTTTCATGTCTCTAAGTTTGTCAGTTGAAAGAATTGCCGGTTTGTTTAACAATATAACATTTAATATAGGTTTCACTAAGGTCTTTGATCTTGTGTTTCTCAAAATTTGAAATTCTTGGATAGAACAACTTTCACCAAAACCGATCACAAATCCGATAAGGAAATGCATATTCTGACAGACCTTTAATATGTAAGTTTTAAATAAGGCATATCTTTTAAGGTAACGATAAAGCCCAAACGTAAACAAAACGTGTATTTAAATGCATTTAAATTTATAATATATCATTAGTATGAAAACTATTGTGAAGATGACATCTGTGATTGTACAGTCGGTCCAAATGTTAGTCGCTGAGAGAGGATTAAATTTCAAAACTAGGTGGCTGTATCTTTTGTTTACCTTTTGCCTGATTTTAATTTTTTTTTTCCTGCTAGCGACTAAGCTATGGCCCAATCATACAATAACAGACTGTCATCTCCACAATATTTGATATTTTGGTCTCTACAAGACCTTTAATTGAAATGTATTTGATACTGATTAATAATCAAAGTAATCTTTGTGCTTCATTTGTATTACTCCCATGAACTTGGAGCAAACACTTTTCAAAATTCTAATAAAGATTAGAGGACCTTATACAACTGAAACTTTGAGGCATTTTTCAATGTGTGAGACGATAATATCCATCTCCAGGATTGAAGAATGTCCGGGATTTCAAAATTTCGAAGTTAATTTTTGCAAATCAAACATAGTACATTCTTGTCTTGATTGGCTCTGTCAAAATCTCTTTAATGCTTTGTTAAATATTTGTCTTGCTTGTGGCAATCCTGTTTGGTTCTAAGGATGTTTGCCATCTCGAACTAAGTACAACTAGATTCATTCTTGGCATGCAGAACCCGATGCTGTATTCTGTTGTAAATATTTTATGTATAATGAATACATACTGGTGTCTTGCCAATCTCACCACACCATTCTCTGTATATTCTGTTCATTTTTGTCAGAGACAATCAGTATTCGGAACACTCTTTTGTAGACTAGGAATGAAAGATGTGAGACACTACACGAGGACATGACGCGATTTACCTTTTGAATAATTCATAAGATTCACCTGAAACTTTTTGTGGTTGGAAGAGAGGTGTGGTTCATTCAATTACGCGTCCTCACCTTCCTCCCGCAAGCCCTGTACTAAGTTATGACTTGTGAGCTACCAATTTCGGCAAAACTCTCTACTAGATAACAAAACTCTATACTTGTCATGATATACTTGTATTTATCTTCATTGTAGACCTTTACTGCTTAGTATTCAGAAGAGCAAGATAGAACCATCATGGTCCTCTTGAATGGCGTCATGAGTGATGCGGAAAGCATGTACTGGTCTACAGTATATGTGTTTCAGATAACGCCCATACTTTATTAATATAATATTCATATCATATATAGAACAAGAGTAAGTACAAATAAAATTTCATATGTAGCACTGTCAAATGGGTATAAGCAATGCGGCGAATTGACGCATCATGCTGAAGGAATGTGATCAACAGTCACATGTAGATCTACTTCAGTCTTATGCAATATGCTCAATTAAGTTATCGCTTTACGACACGTGATTCCATGACCCTGAAAAAGAAAGCTTTTGAAATTTTTTTAGAAAAGGAGAGAATGCTGGTAAACAGAATTCTCTCCTTTTTACACAAAATTATCTTCCCTTCCAACAGTAGTTATTTCATCTGCAAATTCTTTCAATTTGACTAAGACTAAAATTTTGTCGTCTTTTAAAGTTTAAAGCCATGCTACAAAAACATGTTCTATAATTAAATTGCCTTCAGGCGTCATTTAACATTTACGAATGCTTAGTTTTAACGTAAACACGTTGAGGACATGTAAGCTCGTATTACGTTATTTCTGTCAGTGCCAAAATAAGTAGCCTGTAAAATGCGAAAAGGGACATTTAGACAGAGGCGTTAAGTGTCATCTCGGATCAGCCTGCACAGTCTGCGCAGGCTAATCCGAGACGGCACTTTATGACCACATTTGATTTTGTCCAACGACAGACTTGCGCAAAAACAGAAAATTACATAAAAACGGAAAGTTTCGTTTCGGGTTAGCCTGTACAGAGTGCGTAGGTTAGTCCGAGGCGACGCTTTACGCAAATGTTCGAATGCCCCTTGTCGCGTGTGGCAGGCTATTAATATACAAACTAGACCTTACGTAACGGCTGAAACATCATCCCATTGACACCGAGATTTTTAAAAATATTATACCGAGGATTATAGCACCCGTAAAGTAAAACAAAAATGGATAATTGTCACCTTTATAACTGGAGAATACATCGGACAACCCATCACAACACACATGTCGAGAGGTGAGTGCAACATTATTCTAAGTGCCTGTACATTGTACAGGCACTTAGAATAGTGTTGCACTCACCTCTCGATATATATGATCAATGAAAACCTGAACGTGTCAGTTACTGCATTGGTTGCCATGATATGTACGCGTGCGGAAAATGCATGGAGAAGCCCGTCGATTTCAGGGATGCTATTGATCAGGACAACCCCAGTTATCGTTCCTGTAAATTCGACTAGGCCTTCGAGAACGTCAAGTGATAACGTTGCATCTAATTAGTGCTGTGACGTAATACACAGAACTAGTGTTTACACTTCCAATATTATGTCATCGAAGACTAAGATTGCTTATTCTGAACCTGTTTTCTTATTTCCATGAAGTAAACTCTTGCTGTATTGATAACAAACGAATAAGCGACGATAGTCTGTATCGTCGATTCTGTTTACAATGTCGATAAGCTTAATTTTTTTCAAATTGCATATCTAAACCAGAATTTGGTGCTTTGTGACTCTGTGGTAAAGTTTAAGACTCGTGACCTGCAGACCTCTGGTTCAAGTCTCGATGCGTCCACAGGATTTTTTACAGGAGTGTACTTGGACAAGACACTTCAGAGCCTGACCTAATATTGGTGAAACCCAGGAAACGTGAATATGTGAGCTGTCGCCATGATATGACTGAACCAGAAATCGTGCTATGAAGGTACATGATTTCAATTCTGAATGCAAGGATAGTCTTATGATACTAAGGCTGTTAACAGGCACATGCTATGAAAATAACTACCTAAAACACTTTCACTAAATTTTGTGCGGTTGATGAGCTGTCCGTAGCGTGACTTGTTTTGGACAAAACATGACGAAAGGTGTAACATAAATAAAAGGTCGACTTTCCTTTTAGATGAGGTTTCATCTATTACCATCACTCATTTAGAAGTACTTTTACAATATGACGCTTACAATTAATGTGACACTTGATAAATTGCTGTATGTTTTTCTGTTTTCACATAATCTCCCTTGTTTTCAATGTAATATACCCTTTACGGGTTTTCTTATTTTATACACGTTTAAAGTCACTATTTTGTACGTATTTCATACGTATTTCAGAGAGAAGTGAATGGGTTTACGGATATTACCGCGTGTGCATCTATAAACGGTTTTGCATCTTCTGATTTGTGATATATAGGATCTGACATGAGATGGCTTTTGAGACAAGATTTTGTTAAACGAGTCTAGGGAAATGTTATTAACCGAGCCTGTGGCGAGCTTAATAACATTTTCCTTGACGAATTTGATAAAAAAATTTATCTCAAACGCCCACGAATGCCAGATTATTTTTATCACATAACGATAATTCACAAAATATAGATCACATGATGCAAAAACATTAATAGATTCACCCGCAGTATTCTACATCAGACCCATCAACTTGTATGAAATGCGTACAAAATGACGTCAAAAATGACGTCACACTAATGTGATATCAAACGTGTGTAAGAAAAGAAAATTTGTAATGGGTATATTACACTGAAAACAAGGGAGGTTATGTGATAAAAAAAGAATCTGAATTGGGGTATGAGATATAGAAATTATTAAACTTGTAAAGAAAAAAAATGTTATTAAGCTCCCCAAAGGCTCGCTTAACGTAGCGGACCCGTAATAGAAAACGGCTATTTCTATTGTAATATTTTCCTACGAAATTTGTTGAGATTAAAATTGAATATTATTGTAATACTTTCACCGAGCCACTTTTTCCTTTTTGCCTTTCCTAGAATTATCATGTATAAATCTAAAACCACTATATGCTCATTAAAAAAGGATATGATAATTACCTCCCTTTTCATGAAACTAACCAAAATATCAACAAATAATTTCCATATAGACATAGAAGGAATTTCTGGTCGCTTAAAAATGTGCAAAAGTATTATATCTGTATAAATCTGTCTTTATCAACTGTCAAGAAATTTTATGCCATGCTGCACTAGGCCTATTACGGGTCCACTACCTTAATAACATTTTCACTAGGCTCGTTTGATAAATTTTCATCTCAATACCAACTTTTATCACATCCTATATTTAACTTATGTGGAAAAAAAGGCCCAGGTATCTCTGATTACTGAAGGGCATCCGGACTTTAGTTAACAATAAACATCATTGAAACCTTTTTTGGAATGAGAAATAGGTACATTTAAAGATACGAGCAACCTTCTTCGAATTCGACACTTATCCATTAAGTGCTTGCTTAAAAACCTTTGGATTGTGCGCGTTGTTAATATTCTATACATGCCCCTGAGATGCTTGCTTCCTGTTGTTCAGAATGTACTTGTTGTGCGAATTCTACAAATGTCCCTCAGGTGCTTGTTTGGCCTGTACTTGTTGTTTCGAGTTCTACACATGACCTTTAGGTGCTTGCTTAATATCGTTTAAAGTGTTGTTGTCGATTTATATCGAAACATGTCCGACAGGTGCTTGCTTAATATCGTTTGGATTGTACTTATCGTCCATACTTCATACATATCCCTTAGGCGCTTGCTTTATAACGATTGGACTGTTCTCGTTGTCTAAACTTTACACATGTCCCCTAGTCCTTGCTTTATATCGTTTGGATTGCACTCGTTGTTCATACCTTTTTACATGTTCCTTAGGCGCTTGTTTTATGGTGTTTAGACTATACTTGTTGTTTGAACTCTACACACATTCTTCAGGAACTTGCTTTTTGTTGTTTGGACGGTTCTCGTTGTTCATACTCTAACGCATCTCCCTTAGCGTTTGCTTTATGTCTTTTAGACTGCACTCGTTATTCACACTTTATACACATGATACTCAGTGCTTGTTTTCAGTCGTTGGACTGTTGATACTCTATTCATGTCTCTAAGTGCTTGCTTTATATCATTTGGACTGTACTCGTTGTTCATTCTCCATACAAATGTTCCTTAGTAGTTGCTTTTTGTCATTTGGACTGTTCATACTCTATACATGTTCCTAAATGCTTGTTTTATATCGCTTAGACTAAACTCGTTGTTGATACGTTATGCACTTGTTCCTCAATACTTTCCTTATATCGTTTGCCCTGTTCAAAGTCTGGTTTCGTTTTAACTGCAACTCGTTGTTCATACTCTATACACATGTTTTATGTTGTTTGAACTCTACCCGCTACTTGAAGTCTACACATGTTCGTAAGTGCTTGCACGTTAACTCATAACTGAAATTTTAATATATTAGGGCCATACAAACTGACAGCACGTATAGAAGACAAATGAAGAAGTGACTCAATAACTGGGATTTTCATTTAAAAAATGTAGAAAACAGTGTTGAAAAATGAGAAAATATCAGCATTTTATCCCTTTTCCCTACAATATTTTCAAAAGCCCTCTAAACTTAACCCTTTCCGAAACAAGCCCTGGTTTTACGTGTCTGCAGTAAAAGTCTTTTGAAAACACTGTGGGAAAAGGAGAAATTGCTCATAACGAGCAATTTCTCCTTTTCACACAGTGTTTTCTAACCTTTTTGAGAAGTTTCTGCCATTTTTTCCAAATCAAAAGTTGTCATTTGCAAACTCTTTCGGTTTGGAAGAATCAAAACTTTGTTGTTTGGGAAAGGGTTAAATCACCGGAGCTCGGCATTGCTTAATAAAGGGTCAAACAGAAGGTAGCAGAAGAGATGATTAACTAGTTGTGATCAATCCAAGGATGGCGAGAGTCAGTAGTAACGTCGTCATCACGTAGCCTAGCAACAGGTAACCGTAGACTTCCTGAATAAGAAGGGGAAATATACATATATATGACAAAAATCTGTCAAATATTGGTATTACTGAGCACAAAATTTAAACTCTTCACCAGAGGTCTAAAATTCAAACTTGATTTAATTGAAAGCAGACGGCAAGTACACTATCTACCTCACAACTTCAAGCTTTACAGATTATAAGAAATGACTTCAGGATCAAAAGAAATACATGTAACTTGAAACATTGTTTTTAACCTTTCATTGACAAATCCATTTAAAACGCGCTTAATTTGTCGTCTGGAAATGCTTTGAATTTGAGCAAGTCTTATATAATGGCTTGAATGATGAAACCTGTCTTTGATGGGGTCTAGAAAAATGTTATGGTTACAAGCATTTTCTTCCTTTTTTACGATATATTCGGTAGCATTTTCCCCTTCTTTTAAAGCAGATAGTTGTTTTGTAAAGCACTGTTTCAGTCCTAAGACTTGAAGTTTATTAGCAAAAAACATAATACAAACCTGATTTGATAGTCTCTGAATTGTACAGCAATTAAATTAAGTGCCTGACAGTAGGATGTTTGAATGTATGGTAATCATGATTGATGGAATTAATTTATTTACCGACATTGTATCCGTCAGTTTGATTTCATACATGCTGGTTATCCCAATTTTAAAAGGTTCTTTTTAAAGTTTCAAAACACCAAGGCTTTTGCAGATTGAATTGCTCAAGATCAGACTGCACTGAATGTAAAATATGATCTTTGATCTATACAATTCACTTTTTTTATTCAGAAAAAAAAAATCGTGTCAATTGGATACAGGAACAAGATACAGCAACAAAGCAACAAATAGTCTCAGGTCCATCGTGAATTTTCCATTTAGAAAAGCTGCAGTGCTTCTCTGAATTTTTGTTACAGCGTTTCAGTACGGAAAGCGCTTTAAGAGGTCATCTATAACAAAAACCAAGGGAAATTTGGCAGCTGTTTTGTGTATATTTTTGTTAACTTAAACGTCTTGAATAACAGGTGATTAATCATTTTTTCTTATGTTTGGCATTCAAAGTGAAAACATTTGTATCTGAAACGAATGGTTAATGAATATGCAAGCAACAAGTTTCTTTCTTGTTTTGTTGTCGTTTTGTTTTAAATACGTGACTTTAAACGCGCTACTAAAATCTGTGCGGTATTCTTCCCCATTCTTTAGGCTATCGTCTCTGTACCCGGATGCCACCCGTCAAAAACTAAAATCGCATTCGGGCATCATTTTCCTGTTTCATGTTCTGAGAAATTGAGTACGATGATGACATGTTTTATTTTATTTCCGAGTGCCCCAATTCAATGAAAACTGACGCTATTAATTAAGAATTGACGTTACTGAAACCTTGGTAAAACGTGCAGTCCGCTGCATAAACTCAGTGCCATTGACATTTGACGTATTTTTATTCAAGCATGGAGTTATTATAGCTAAGTTCTATGAATTTTTTATATTCCATTCTTTACCTTTTAATAAAACTATCAAGGAGAAAGTAGTAATTGTATGGTGCAGGCTTAGAGGCTACTCATTATGTTTGTCTTGTGGGTGGCTCGTTTCTGTCGACGCCGCCATACTGGGTTGTTACGGGAGACCACTCCTTCATGCATGGCTTCGTCCCGATTTAAATACAATACCTGACGTCTGCTTCGGGGAGATGTTTCTTTAGCTCAGTGGTTATGGTATTGGTATTTTAAACCTCGAAAAACGGAGATATTTGTCTGCATGGGTTCGATTTCCGCTAGATGCAGTTTGTATTTCAGCTATGCATTTGTTGCGAACTGTCATGTTCGGAAGAGGGTGTTGTGGTGAAGGTGTAGTCATGTATACTGGATTGCAAAAAGGGAAAGTGCGATTACGTGGATTCTGCAAGTTTACATGACTGTATGTAGGGGCATATTATTCAATCAGATCGAGAGAAATTTCTTTGCAAGTTACATGTGCTATAGGAACACGCCTTGTCAGTGTAGATCTATGTCTTTACTGTTTTGCTCTCGCTAGATCTTTCAAGTTATATGCATCGATTTATAACCATCCTTTATGTTCCTATTTTAACTCATTACCAAACACCAAAATTTTAAGTTTGTCCAAATCGAAAGCATTTGCAGACGACAAAATAAAAGTAACTTAAAAAAATGCGAAATTTGTTTTATGAAGGAAAGGAAACATTGTGGGAAAAGGAGAAAATGCTGGTTACCAGCATTTTCTCCTTTTCCCACAGTGTTTTCAAAAGGCTTCTTTCTCAATGGCGTCAAAAGTAGGGATTGTGTGGTAATGGGTTAAAAAGCAACATACATAGAACATCCTGTTTTTAGTATCTGTCACTCTTTGATTCTACATTAAGACTTAAAAATGTTGAATAAACGCCGACGTTGAAAAAATCAAATGCTAAACAGTAGAGAAGTGTTACTCCCCACCACATGACTAATTTTAGACTCGGTCAGTAGAAATAATTTATTTGAAATCGTTAGAAAAGAAGAAAAAAATGGTGGAAGACCAAATTGAAAATGAAGCTGAAAACGATAGGACGTGCATTGTAACAAAAGCCGGTATAGTTCATGTCCTTGATGCATTGCATCAAGTTTCATTGTCTTTTTTTCCGATTTCCTCTTCTGCCAAAATGAACATAGTAAAGCACATAGCCAGGCGGATGGCCGGGATAGATAGATAGATAGATAGATAGATAGATAGAAAGAGAAAAAAAATCAGAATAAATTGGGCTTCTTTACTATATTCCTGCCTTCGCACCTGATATTTGTTCGATTATAGAACCTGACTTTAGCTTGAAACAACCCAATGTTACAGACATGTAATACTATTTCCTTTGTATATTTGTTTTGGAAGGTTAGCTAAAAGAAATACTTACTGATGCGGTTTTACGGAAGTTCAAAACGAATGGGTCGGAGAGAATATCTACTGCAGAACCTGAAAATAATCGTTCAGTCTCCATTTTGATTTTTTACACCCAACAAGTATACCCAATAACCATACAACAAGTATACCCAACAACTTGACTTCCAACAAGTGTACTAAACAAACATTCATAGATAGTACCCAACAGACATCCAACAAATGTAACCAAGTTGTCTAACGAGAGAAAGAATTTTCCTTTTTCCTTTTTTGAAACATTGTGGGAAAAATACTTATGACCAGCATTTTTCCGTTTCCCACAGTGTCTTATTCTTTAAAAAAAAAAAAAAAAAAAACGATTATTTGTATCAACTTCACTGCATCTGCTGTCGATTCAGGTGAGTCTCGAAAACCGTAAAATAAGCTACCAGTAATAGATTAGACGTAATTGAGAAAAAAAGAGACTTAGTGGCTTATACATTAAACCCTTTAACAAACGATCCTGTGTTTAAATGACCTTTTCCTGAGGAAAACCCCTAGATAAAATACTTCGGAAACAAGGAGAAAAAAGCTGGTAACCAGCGTTTTCTAATTTTTTCCACAGTGTTTTCTATCCTATCGAAGACAAATTTAACCTTTGAGGCTATTTCAAGTGAACTTCGACAGGTTTCAAATTTTGTCGTTTGGTAAAGAGTTATATTTTCATCTGTCATGCCTTAATACTCGAATTGTGCCGCGTCAAATTACTTTTTTAAAGCTGATACAACGTGGAATTTTTACCTGGTTCTTTTTTAGTTCTCCATCTATGAATTTCTATAAATGAACACATTGCGCCAGTTGCGACGACATGTACAACACCAATATACAACACCGACATGGGGAGACCCGCTCTCTGCATTCGGTATCCAATAAACACGGTTGTCACTGTTTAAGAAATACAAAATCTAACACAAAACGGTATTTAAAATAAGAATAGATGCAATTGATGACAATTTTGTTGAAAAAATCATATTCTTTTTTTATATTTCAAAAGCAAGCAAGTTTCAGTTTCAATTATATTATGAAATTTTGCGAAAGGCAGATGAGAAAATCCAAAACCAGAAATGTATAGGCCTACATATAGTGTAATTTCGACAGATAAAGTAAAAAAGTCGAATTCAATTCTCCAAAAACAGTACATCAAAATGATGTCGCATAAAATCTACGCGAGAGAAGATATTTCATTACACTAAAAGTGTTAGACAAGAAGTGGCATCTGAGATAAAAAAATCATAAAAGAGTGTAGAAAGAAACTATTATTTTAAGCTATGGCGATCTCAATAATATTTTTGTGGAAAAGTGTAATAAATTTATAAAAAGGCTAACAAATGTCAGATTCTCTTTATCACATGGCGATATTTCACTATTCATAGTGTAAAAATATGCAATATTCCTTCCATATGTCTGTTGTGATTTTCGATAGATAGATTAAATCCAAGTCACTTGTCTGAAAGACGTATGTAACACGTACGCCATCTATAACGTCATACGAATGCTCATCTCAATATATAGGATCTGACATGAATTGGTTTTTAGAAATAAATAATTAAAAAAAACAAACAAAAGAATACAGACATGTTCCGCCATTTCAAGAACAGGAAGTTGATAAATACTTTTCACATTTTGAAAGATTAGAAGAAAATTTGAAAAGGCCAAAAGAACACTGGACCTTACTCTTGCAAAGCGTTGTGATTGGAAAGGCTCCCGAGGCATATAGACAAAAAAAATGGAATTGAAGAAAAGAAAATGTTCAAACCCATGTTGAATTCGTTAAAACCAAAGAAAAGTTATTTGATAGTTGATACCATCCAAAGAAAATAGGTTCAGATAATGGAAAACTTAGACAACTTCTGTTATTTGAAGAATGTAAAAGGTGCATTAATTTAGATATAAGAAAAAAATTAGACGAGAAAGAAATTGAAACTTTAGAAGAAAGTGCTTGCTCAGCAGACAACTTGACGCAAAGGGTCTCTTTTGTAAGTAAGTCAATCCCTCGAAATCTTCTTATTCAACTACTGGTCCTAAACCAAATTTTAATCAACATGATGACAATTCCAATCAGAATAATGCAAAACCCAATCGCCTTGCAAAGCCAAAGGTCAAAATCCCTTCTCTTCATCCATTTCTGATTAATGAAAAAAATCAGGCCATATTATTTCTGAATGTCCTATTTTACAAAGAAAACGGGAAAATTAAAAATGGTTTAAAGCCTACAGGCTTTACTTCATTAAGATAGCTCTTCATTCGTGTCTTAAGGACCAAACCATTGTGCAGGCCAAAGTATCTGAGACCGATACTGTTATGGAGATTTATAAACCATTCTTATCAGATAGTTTTGTGTCACTAGAAAGTGATTTTGCCCAGCCTACCCCTATTAAATTTTACGTGGTACTGGAGCTTCTCAACATCTTATTTTAGCAGATGTCCTGCCTATTTCTTAGAAGATTTCTTCTGTGACAAGTGTCCTCATTCAGGGTGTAGAATGTTCTGCGCCATAACATTTATTTGTCTTTAGACTTAATTAATGGTACAGTGACTGTTGGAAAAAAAAAAACTTTAAAGGTGTCCACCTGTTATTAGGCAATGATTTACCTCGAAATAAGGTAATTGTTAATCCACTTATAACTGACACACCTTGCATGGATTAATCACCAGATCCAGTTGAGGAAAAATTCCTGACCTTTACCCGTCATGTGCAGTTACTAGAGCTATGGCAAACAAAGTAAATTTGACTGAAAATCAGTCTGATATTGACTTGTCTTTTTCTTTGTTGGGTTATTTATTTAAAAATGAAATTAGCAGATCTATTTCACCAAACCTGTCTGAAAGTCAGACATTGACACTGACAAACTTGATTATGTATCTTCATCCTTAGTTAATGCAGACCATGATACAAGATCAAGTTCAAAACTGAGTGAAGACCAACACAATTATTCAGAAATAGCACCTTTAGTTTGCGCTGTCAGTGAAACTGATCTTTCACAGGACTGTTTTTATGTAAAAAAAAAAAATGGAATATTAATGAGAAAGTGGGGCCCTCCTGAAGTCTCTCTTGATGATGAGTGGGCTGTCAACCATTAAGTTGTCGTTCTTAAAACCTATAGATCAGAAATATTAAGCATAGCTCATAAAACACCTTTCTCAGGTCATTTAGGTATTAATCCTTAATCTTATATATCAGAAATATTAAGCTTAGCTCATAAAACACCTTTGTCAGGTCATTTAGGTATTGATCCTTAATCTTATATATCTGAAATATTAAGCTTAGCTCATAAAACACCTTTGTCAGGTCATTTAGGTATCAATAAAACCTATCATAAAATTCTAAATCATTTAGAGAAAACTTAGTGTAAAATTAAAGAAAAATATGGCAATAATACTAAAAGGAAATTTTAAACCTGGAGATAAAATTTGAGCTCTTCTACCATTTCCTGGTAGGTCTCCAAGCAAGATATTTTGGTCCTATTCTGTAGAGAATTAGGTCAGCGACTTGAATTATGTGACTACAACTCCTGATAGGCGAAAGCAAAAGCAATTTTGTCTTAGTGATGTTAAAAGAATATGTTGATAGGGATAATTCAAATGTTTCACCGATAAATGTACATGTAGTTTCCTCAGTCCGTTTATATCAAAAGCCATGAAGACATAAATTGTGGAGAAACTAGCTTTGATAAGTCTAACCCTATTGGTTCAAAACTTCAGAATTCTGACATTTTAATACGTTCACATTTAGATAATTATAAAAAAAAATACGACTTCAAATAGTTAATTGTTGAATATGACCATCTGTTCCCTGATATTCCAACATGATGTGGACATCGAAAATTTAAAACCAGTGAAACAACATCCATATCGAATGAATCCCAAGACATTGGAGCATCTTAGAGAGGAAACCAAAATTGAGTTTTCCCTGTATTCTTGTACCAAAGCCAGATGGAACTTGTCGCATGTGCACTGACTATAGAAAAGTTCATACTGTGACCAATACTTGTTTCTGACGCCAAGGTTAGATGAGTGCATTGACAATATTGGTCATTCAAAATATGTTACTAAATTTGTCTTCTAAAAGGATTTTTGCAAATTCCTCTCACTGAAAGAGCTAAAGAGAGCTCTGCATTTGTAACTCCTAATGGATTTTATCAGTACAAAGTTATGCCTTTTGGTATGAAAAACTCGCCAGCAACATTTCAACGTCTTATCAACATGATAATATCTGAATTGGACGACTGTAGAGCCTACATCGATGATGTCATCATTTACAGCAATGATTGGGATTAACATCTAAAACCTATCAAAGTGTTTTTTGACAGACTGAATAAAGCCAAATTAACTATTAATTTTGTTAAAAGTGAATTTTGTCATGCTAGTTTAACATTTTTGGGTCATGTTGTTGGACAAGGACAGGTAAAACCTGTAGAAGCTAAGTAAAAGCTATTTCTGATTTTCCTGTACCTACATGTATGCGAAAGACAACTTATAAGATTTCTTGGTATGGCTGGTTACTACAGGAAATTCTGTGGTAAATTATCTGTCATAGCTGAGCCAATGATAAGTCTTCTCAGTAAACTCAAAAAATATATCTGGAATGATGATTGTAAGAAAGCTTTCGATAAAATAAAAACCATACTAAAAAGTGAACCACCTCTTTTAGCTCCTAATTTTGAAGAGGAATTTAAGCCTGCAGTAGATGCTGGTGCAGGTGGTGTTTTATTTCAAGAGGATTGTAATGGTGTAGATCATCCAGTTAGTTATTTTTCTAAAAAGTTCAACAAACATCAGAAAAAACTACTCAATATTAGAAAAAGAGTGTTTATCTCTCAATTGTGATCTTCAGCATTTCGAAATATATTTGTCGTCTTCCCATCATTGTATGTAGTGATCATAATCCTCTGATTTTTATCCGTAAAATGAAAAACAAGCATTAACGTTTACTTCGCTGGGGTCTGTTTTTACAAATATATAACATGGATATCAGACATATAAAAGGTAGGGATAATAATTTTATTATCCCTGAACATTGCTTTGTCCAGAGTCTAACCTGTACATAGTTAAGATTAAATTTTCTCTTTATGTATACTTTATTTTCATGTACAGTTATGTGTAATGATATGTTTTTTATTCTAACAAAAGAAAATTTCAGAGCTTAAAACTTTGATTTCCTTTAGGAAGGGAAGTGTTATGTAAATAGGATATACAGTGACGTGTTTTCAGAATATTCTAGAAACAATATAAAAAAAAAAAACCCCACACATTTACTGTTTTTTCCATTGTGGTTATTTTTAGAAAAAGGTTACTGGTAAACAAGCTATTTACTAATTCATGTTGTCATCTTTCTAAGAAAGACTAATATAGAATTTTCCAAGTACATATAAATAGGAGTGACGTACTTGGTGATATTTTATTTTTATTTGAACTTAGACTTGTGGCTTGGAGGATACACAATTAGTGAAAAGTGTTTGATTTCAACTGGAACATAGATCTGCGAAATGGAATTGTTCATTTGTTTATACAGGTTGCTCATATCTATTTGCAAGATAAAACTCTTGTTAATTTAGGTTTTAGGAACTAGTAATTTCCTTCTTCTAGTCTTAACTCTTTACCAAACGACAAAATTTTTAGATTGGTTCAAATTGAAAGCATTTGCAGACGACAAAATAAATATGACTGAAAAATTGAAATTTGTTCTGAGAAGGGTAGAAAACGCTGTGGGAAAAGGAGAAAATGCTGGTTACCAGCATTTTCTCCTTTTCCCACAGTGTTTTCAAAAGGCTTCTTTCCCAGGGGCGTCAAAAGTAGGGATTGTGTGGTAATGGGTTAACATAGATTTTAAGTTTGAGAGACTTATTCAGTTTCTTGTTCTAAGATTAAAAATTGTCGAAATTTCATTCAAACTTAACTCTTATTGTACACCATTTTTAATATTGTTAATTGTTAATGGCTTGTCACTGGTTTTCTTTCTAGTTACGCTTGGCTCTTATTAAACAATTGTCATTTGGACAGGAGTTTAGGACAGATTCAAGGACGAAAAAGGATGCTTTGATTCTTGTTTACGACAATTCTTACTATGGAAGACTGCATTTTTATGAATCCTTAGAGTAAAACAAATGTTATGTCTATGTTATCATAAATGCATCTACGATTCAACCCTGATCTTTCTAAATAAAAGAAAGAAATAGAACTTTAACTCATTACAAAACGATAAACTTTTTGGCTTGTCCAAATAGAAAGCATTTGCAGACGACAAAATAAAAGTGACTGAAAATATGAAATTTGTTTTGTGAAGGGTAGAAAACATTGTGGGAAAAGGAGAAAGTGCTGGTTACCAGCATTTTCTCCTTTTCCTACAATGTTGTGTAAAGGCTTCTTTCTCAGGATCGTCAAAAGTAGGGATTGTGTGGTAATGGGTTAATAAAGCCGATTGTATAAACACAAAATATCCTATTTCAAAGGTATTCTTGGAGGAAGATTTCACTTTATCGGACAGTCTAGATTCGTTTTGTGCAGTCTGATCTTGATCTACACTGTCTGCTAAAGGTCAGTGAGTCGAGCCTAGCATCCTAAGGTTAAATGACAGGCCATTTTTTATTGAGTGATTTATGTAGTGCCCCACCTTATACAAGGAAACTGCAATAGATTTATGCCCCTGTCAAAATTCAACCTTTGCTGCACTCAATACGCGCTTATGCCTACATTGCTGATGAAAAGGAAACTGCACGAATATGCAGTCTGATCGTTGACCTACACTGCCTGCCACTTAGCTGGAAATTGTAAAAAAAAACATGCTTACACACATTAAAATATCTGAACCTTAGTAATGCCTCCAAATGTCCATTTAATTTGAGTCATGCCTCTGAGAAATTAATATAAAATCTAAATTAAAAGTTATCAGTTCACTCTACTTTATATTTTGTTTACATTTTGCTTGCATTTAATAGCCATTTTTTCTGTTAACGACTTACACAATAATGTATCGTACTTTCCATAATTAAAACTGATATGATTTAAACTTAAATGTATTCTAACACCTGCATTTTTTGCCGCTTTTGGGCTTTTAAGTTTATAGAAAAAAGTACATTTTAGAATATTCATCGGCGTTTAGCAGCCACACCCTCCCATCCCGGATCCTTGGCGAGGATTTATTTTAGTCACTTCGACATGATCCATTCCTCCTCCATCGCTAACCATTGTTTTGACAATGATCTTGTGGGAAAGAAGCCAGTGGCTTGGAAAGAAGATTGTGCAGATTACTGGTGAAAGAGACTCCATGAGAGCATGGATAGGTGAACTGACCGCCGAGATATAATTAAGATTTTGTTGAAAACGGCGTTTTACACCATACAATCGATCAATAGATAAATAAGTAAGAAGGGGAACCAAACGCAACAAAACAAAACAAAACAGAACGAAATGCAACGAGACGCAGTGAAACGGAAAGAAACGCAACGCAACGAAACAAAACTACAATCAAACGAATCGAAATAGAACAAAAAACGAACTTGAATAAAATCTTGCCGAGTGATTTTTTTACGTATCTTTTTGTCTTAAATTCTTTTCTCTTTTTCTTTTACCATTTCTTTGCTGAGCCACTTTAGTTAAGACCTTAGCGTATAGGACTTGGAAATTGGGGGTCACTAGTTCGTTTCCCTGTAAGAAATAATCTCCCAGTCGCAAGCAGAAGAAATTGCTTTAAATTTACCCGTACTCGGCTTTGCTTTATTTGGACATGATTTTGGAGTCATAGTATTCGTGAAAACAATAGGTAAAATATTACCTTGACTGCGACGTATTAGCGGCACAGAGTGCTGCTGTATACTTGAAGAACTTTACTGTAATGATGACCTATTTTCAAAACAGTTACCAATAGAAGTTCAATGATAATAACAGTAAAATAATATGTCTTAATAATAATTACCCAGATTCACAGAAAAGGCAAGATGTTTGTACGTATAGCTGCCATCAGATCATAATACTGACCTTGTTCCATTATCTATTATCGAAAAAGGGGTAATTAAAAAGAAGAAGAAAAAATTTGGCTACACTTCTGTTTGATTTTGTACCATTTCGTGTCTTTCCGCTCTATTTCAGTTCGTTCTCGTTTTGTTCTGCTAAGTTTTATTGCGTTTCATTTCATTTCCTTGCATTTCGTTTCGGTTCCGTTTCTTACTTCATAGGGACCAAATAAAAAATGAAAGTTGGAATCCATAATTCAGTGCACCTTTTGTTTTATGCTACTCTAACCCTTAGTCTGCAAAGCGTGACTCAAAAACCTGTAGATAAAGATCAGTCTGCACAGAAAGTGCGACAAAGAGAACTTTTCCCCCCAAAATACCTTTTAAGTTGCAAGTTCTTAGTTTTTACAATTAACTTGAAGTCTTAATTTTGCTTATTTATCAGAATAAGGGTTTATGCAAATTAGATAGCACAGACCTCAGAATAGACTCATAAATTAAATTAACCCTTTACCACACAATCCTGAGTTCTAATTATCTTGGGGAAAGAGGCTTTTGAAAACATTGTGGGAAAAGGAGAAAACCAGCATTTTCTCCCGGACTTTTCTTAGCTTCCAGAGAAAAGTTCAGGCATTTGAGACATTCCAGTTACCGTCTGCAAGTGTTTCCAATTAAGTCAAGTCTGAAATGTTGTCGTCTGGTACAGTTATCTCTTTACCAAACGACAAAATTTCAGGCAGATCCAATTCGAAAGCATTCGCAGACGTAAAAGAAATTGTAATTTAAATGGTAAGAAATACATTGTAACAATGGGGACAATGCTAGTTTCCTGCGGTTTTTTTTTCTTCGATGTTTTCCAGGACCACCTGCAGTGTGTCGTAAAATCTCGGAATTGTTTTTGGGGGAAGAGTTAAAGGTGTGTCTCTCATTAAAACACTTTTAAATCATTTTACTCCCTTTTAACAAACCAGAGAAAAAAGACCTATGAAAACATTGTCCGAAAAGGCAAACAATGCAGATAATCCAGCACTTAATCTCCCCCTGCACTGTTTTCTGTGCTTTAACCCTTTATCAAACAATTCCTGGATTTTACGACCCTGTGATAGAAGCCTTTTGAGGCCTTTTGAAGAAGCCTTTGAAGCCTTTTGATAGCAGCCTTTTGAAAAAATCGTGGGAAGAGGAGAAATTGATGGTAACCTGCATTTTCGCCTCTTCCCACAATGTTTTATAGCCTGCTTGAAACAAATTTCAATTTTTGAATTACGTTTATTTTGTCGTTTGCAAATGCTTTCAATTTGGACCAGTCTATAACATTTTCGTTTGGTAAAGAATTAAGATACATAAACATGTACCTTCGCTTGAATTATGCAAGATTTGCCGTCTGTAAACACTTTTAAATTTGACAAGTCCAAAATGTTGGCGTCTGGTGAAAATCTTTTTAGGACACCGTGGCGACGAATGTTTTTATCTTGTTAGAATTTACATATCGACTCTTTACCAAACAAATTCCTTGTTTTAATGAACCCTAGAGAGAAGCCCTTTGGAAAAGAATTCACTGGCATTTTCTCCTTTTCCCACAGTTATTTTCTACCATTTCAAAGACAGGAATAAGCATTTGAGGTACATCTAATCAGCCGTCTGCAAATGTTTTCGATTTGGACAAGGCTAAGACTTTGTTGGTTGGTGAAGAGTTTAACCTCAACCTTTGCATCCGTATGACACCTACTTCAGAACATAGGTGACATTCTTTTAGTTCAAAACAAGTTTGAAATGCATGTCGTCGGTTACTTCCAAAACCTCGTAACTACAGCTTGCTACAAGCTGTAGTTACGAGGTTTTAGAAGTAAATCGATGATATTATGCATTCAAAGTTTACCTTTCAAGAAACAATACCCTATTATTTAACGACCATTAGGAAAAAATGCTCTTTAAACAGGTTGGAAAAGAAGAACGCGCTTGTAAACCAGTATTTTCTGTTGTTTTTCCATAGTATTTCCTACTGTTTCGAAGAAGGATAAGAATAATGCTTTGTATCAAACTGATGGTCAGCAAATGCTTTCAGTTTGGACAAGTTTAAAACTCTTTTCATTTAGTGAAGTTATCTCAATTATTGCACTCGTCTGGCACATGCGTCATAAAAATGACAGACAACATTCTCTCAGATCAAAACAAATTTTGAAAACAGCATAAAGTTTATCTTGTATTACTGACTTTCTTGAAGGTGCCATTTGAAAACATAGTGGGGAAAAAAAGAGAAAATCCTTGTAACCTGCATCTTTTTTTCTTTTTTTCATTCTTTTTTCAACGATATTTTCAACGTTTCAAGGAAAATTCTTAAACTGATGATTTTACAAATTTGTTGTGTGCAACTGTTTTAAAAAAAATTGTGTATTTTCATGATTTCTTTTTTTTAACGATTCTTTTTTTTTTTACATCTTTTCTGTTAATGTTTACGTCGTTAGCATGTGTAAAATTTCAAAATGTTATTCTTTACACGATGTGTTTCACATTACTTATTATCGACATTCCAATAGAGTTATACTGTTGAGCACCACTTTGCATATCTATTAATAAAATGAGCAAGTGTGGCGAGACAGCTGAACAAGTGTGGCGAGATAGCCACACACGGTACTCGTAATGCATATAAAGCGTTAATTAACCCATAACGAAAACAACATATCGTCGATTTACTTCAAAAACCAAGTAACTAGAGTTTGAAACCAGCTGTAGTTACGTTTTTGAAGTAAACCGACGATATGAAAAGTGAAAACTTGCTGAATTATTTATTCATTGCATTGCAATGAAGTGTTCCTCCATTACTGTGGGCGGATGCGTTTCATTGTAACATACTACATACTACCATTGATCTCTCTTTAAGCGTGGTCCGGTATTAAATATAAATGCACCTCTAACTTTAGGAGGTCCACTAATCTAAAAGAAGAAATTGTGAAATTTCAGTAATGCTTTTCTTGAAAGATTGGGTGTCAGAATGTAACATACCGGCTAACATTTGTGTAAATATACCCAAACAAAAATGTATCCAGTTGAATAACCATCTCTTCCCATGATCGAGCCCCGGCCGTAGTAAACCACCGATGACCTGAAAAACACACAGACAGTTTGTTAGAGGACTGTCCAAAAATTGCAAGCCTAATTCTATGGGGCCAAATGGAAACAATTCTGTGTAGAAAATACAGGCAAAATTAAATCATGATATAAATTACAAGGATAACTATTTTCAGTATGATAATCCATAATGAACAGTTCGTGAAGGTTCAAGTCTCCGGCAGAGTAGTGAACATAATAAAAGATCTTTTGCAAATAGTGTCGGTCAAGATAAGCAAGATATGACTGCACTGTACATGCAGTCTCACCTTCGACCTACTCTGTCCGATTTGGAGTTTTTTTTTTCAGTTATCTGAATTACACTGTGATTGTTTTTCTCTTCTCGGCAAAGAGCGCTATTTAGAGTCATTAGTAAATATGGAGACTAAATAATACTTGCGCTCTTCTGCTCAAAGCTTTAAGTACACAAATTAACTTTATTTGCTTACATTCAGAATGGAGAGTGACGTCACAATAATTCCCAAAACAGGGTGTGCTGACGTGGCTGACAGACGTTCAGGTGGATTCAGCTATAAATGGAAACAGTATTTGGGAATAAACTACAAAATTCTCTTCATTAATCCATACGTGTTCGTTTTGCGATTAAACTTTGTCATGCGTATAATAAAAAAAAATATATATTAAAAACAAAAGATAATGTGTCGAACTCTTTTCAATACCAAACACCATCATTCACAATTAATCGGTAATTTTTATATTTTCTGCCACCTGAATGAGGCTCATTTCTAAATACAAGTAGATCAACTAGCCATTATTTTTTCTGTTAATATATAACTTTTGTCTCACCCAAAGTCATTTTGTAATGTGAAATCCAACAACATTATAAAGTTGTGGAGTTATGCTTAAATCATACAAAATTTCATCATAATAATTTCAAAACTGGTCACATTCTTTGCTACTTTCTCCCTCTACTAGCGAAGCACAATATGGTAAAGCTTCAAATAAGTAATATGCAAACAACTTCCACCTCTAAAAGTTTGGTAACATTTGTCTCCCTTATATCATTTGAAGGCGGTATACCTTAGGCAGTGACGTGGGGAGGGATGCGCAGAACCAAGACCAATTTGACACTTGGGGCGTTGAGTTAATTTAATATACCTTTTCAAAAAGGACAATCAGCCAAAATATTCCCGCCCTAACATTGACAGTTCCAAAGGTTGACTATTTATCACAGAATTCAAACCTGATACATTTGATGTAAGAGAGCGACCATTTACAACTTCACAACTATTCCAAAACACATACATATAAGCTGTCGCCATTGTATGACTGACATAATGTTGAAAGTAGCGTTAAAATCTAATCGATCAATCAATCAATCGATCAATCAATCAATTTTTCCCGGCCCACATCTGACAAGATTCAATAATTTCGCTAACCGTCCGAAATGATTGGCAATCGGCTAGCTTAACACAACCCTGTAAAATATTGAAGATAACTTCTTAGAAGAATCTAAGTCCTAAACACACTCATTGAACGATAGTAATTTTGTGAAAAAGAAGAAAATGCTCGAAAAATAGAAAACAATAAGTTCCGAGTTGACAAACAAATCGTTAGTTGTCATTCGAAACATTTTACCTGGCTATATCCACCAATTTCAACAAAGATTGAAACAAAACCGGCAACAGTGAGACATACCACAGCAACCATGGTCACACGGTGAATCTGTATTCGAACAGAATAAAACAGATAATTCCAAGAGGGTAATCGTGTTTTTCGGTGAAAAATCGAACTTTATTTCATCGATTGAATACCATCGGCACAGCCACTCGTGAAAAAATTACCGATGATGTTCATTCGATGTGCGCCACTCATGGAAATATTACAGATAATTTTCACTGGATAAGATGAATTTCGATCGTACATAAAGAAAAGCAAAATTGTGTATTTACTTCATGCTTCTACATCCAATAAATAGAGTTTATTTCATCAGCTTGTGGATAATATGGGGAAATATTTGCCAAAAAAGGGAAAGGTATGCGAAAATGACGACAGAGTTTATTTCATCAGCTTGTGGTTAATATGGGGAAATATTTGCCGAAAAACAGAAAGTTATGCGAAAATAACGACAGAGTTTATTTCATCAGCTTGTGGTTTGGGGAAATATTTGCCGAAAAAGGGAAAGGTATGCGAAAATAACTCGTGCCGTAAGGCCATATTAACTACAAGCTAATGAAATAAATTATATATCACATTTCATCTGATCATTTTGTCAACAAATGCCAGTTTTAAAACTAGTGATCTCAAGTCAATAAACCAGATTTTCGGTAGGAGGAAATTATTCACTGTGGCGGGGAAAAAATTCCCCTAAACTTAAATGACGTCACTTTTTTACGCATAACATTTCTAAAAATAGACACATGAAATATAATATAGTTGTTTTCGGTTAGTATCTGTGCCATAATAATTCATTACAAAATTCCGTAAAGCGAGAAAAATGTAGCGTAAATTACGTCAAATTTCAATCTGGTTGAATGGTTTGCACTGTTTATCAAGATAGCTAGTGTGCAAGAGCCACTGTTTCCGCATTCAGTTGAAGAGTTACAAGATAAAATCGGTATTTTTCACTGGTCGTATCCATGAAATACCAAACAATTTTTCATCGTTTTTGCTTGATAAACTACGGAAAAGTTTGACATAAAGGGACGGTGATAACTGTACAGTGTATAGTGAAATGTTAAGGGAAACTCGCATATTTATCCAATAGAACAACCGGTTTGATAAGTGCATTTAAAACTTATTCACATTGGAAAGAGTAGGTACATGTAACGATCATACAATTTAGTTCAAGAGGTAGAGCACAGGATTTAAATTCCCAAAATAGTGAAGGGTGTAAGTTCAATCCAATCGACTGACAAACTAGAATTGCTAACTGCCTTCTTTCTGATTACACTTTAAAGACTAGTCCCATGTGACGATGCTTATATAACAAGTTCATGAACAATCGGGTGTTCAGGATGGATTTTTTTCTGGTACGTTGCCCTATCACCCACATTATTAAATGACTATTTTCTCAGTGAGCGCGTCGCACATATATATTGAACGTGCATCGATAAAAGACTAAAATCAAACACATGGAAATTCTCTGCACAAGTATTTCAATCTAGTTGTACATCTTTTGTTTTTCTCAATGCAGACAATGTAGATATCGTCATCGTAAAACATGATACCGTCAATGTCGAAGTTGATACCATAACTGTAAAACATGATGTCTTCAACATACAAAACAATATTGTCACCCCCCAAATAACCGATATCGTTACTGTAAAAATCGATATCGTCACTAGTTATGATATAATGTAATTTAAAAATACACATTAACCCCTTTACCACACAATCCCGACTGTTACCCACCCTATGAAAGAAGCCTATTGAAAACATTGTGGAAAAAGGAGTTTCTCCTGTTCCCACTATGTTTTCTACCCTTCCAACAACAAATTTCAACTTTTCAACCAAATTTATTTTGTCATCTGCAAATACTTTCAATTTAGACCGGTCTGAAATTTTGTCTTTGGCAAAGAGTTAATAATGGAAAGGTATAAAATTAAAATTCTTTATGACTATATGAATTACTTATAAGATGGTGTAGGTGATGCAATTTAAGAAAAAAAGTAAGACTTACCTGGAACCAGATCTGAGTTCCAAACAGCCTGTATCGTTTTAATATTTGCCTATTATATCTAGCTGTGATAATACCGATTGACGACAAAAATAGCCAAGCAGAAGTCATAACCATGCCTGGAAATAGAATTGTAACTATTATCGCAAGTATTCAATTTGCAAACTGTTTCCTTTTTTGCGTCAATTCTGTCCTATGAAAGGATTAGTTGTGTTTCTTTTTCTCAGGTGTACTCTCTACAAAGGTTTTCAGTACTTGCCTTTTTACAAAAAAAAAAAAAAGAGTCAAAACAATGTTCAGCACTGGGAGGGTAAATATCCTATGTAAATCAAGTGTCATTCTCGTCCTTTTAAAAAAAACGTTTCTGCCAATTAAATGGGTTGTCTCAGAATTTAGTCCTTGAACAGTGTTTATAATGGTTGATGGATACCGATCCAGGGTAACCAGAAGAGCCTACTGTAAACTCTTTTTAGAGTAGTTTTGCTTTCAAAATCTTAAACTGAAAAATATAAAAAAGAAATGGCCGACCCAGGGTCAGAATTTCATTTAAGCCTTCCCCAAGCATTTTTCCTCTTTGCCATATGATATGGGTTTTCTTACCGTGCAGTTTTACAACCGGTGTACTCAACTTTCGTTCGCTGGCTATGATGTTTGCCGTAAAGTCTACCATGCCATCAGAAGAAAATGGTACCATGTGATGACTGTCAATGGCGAGAAAACCTGAAAAGTAAGTAATTTTTGCCTATATTATAGAGATTTCGCACTGCATTAAAAAAAATAATGAAAAAATAAAATGAAATAAAATAAAGAAATAATAAAATAAACAGTGTATTGCTGTGCATAACATTGCAAACATGTAAAATTTGTCCATTTCTGCTTCGCTTTGCTCTGTTATAGAGATTTCCCACTGCCTTTGCAAAAACCAGTGTATATCTGTGCATAATATAAAAAATAAATAAAAAATAAATGTAAAATGTGTTCATTTCTGCTTCACCTTTCTCTATTATAGAGAAATCCTACTGCCTTTGCACGAAACAAAATCAGCGTATTGTTGTGCATAACATTGCAAACATGTAAAATTTGTCCATTTTTGCTTCATTTGCTCTATTATAGAGATTTCCCACTGCCTTGAAAAAGGAGAAGAAGAAGAAAAAACAAACAAACAAAACAAACAAACAAACACCCCCCCCCTCAAAAAAAAAAAAACCCCAATGTATTGCTGTGCATAACAATGCAAACAGATAAAATTTGTTCATTTTGCTTCACTTTGCTTTATTTTAGAGATTTCCCACTGCCTTTGCACCAACAGACAGAAACAGTTTATTGCTGTACATAACAATGCAAACATGTAAAATTTGTCCATTTCTGCTTCACTTTGCTCTATTATAGAGATTTCCCACTGCCTTTGCAAAAATCAATTTCTGCTTCACTTTGCTGTATTATAGAGATTTTTTCCTACTGCCTTTGCAAAAAAAAGAAAGACCCAGCAGTGTATTGCTGTGCATAACATCGCAAAAATGTAAAATTTGTCCATTTTCGCTTCATTTTGCCCAGATAAAGACAATGTCATGTCCATTACAAAAAATGCCCTCTGCAATGCTAGGGCTTAGGTTAAATTTTAAAGATCAGACAACAGTCTTCGTACTGTCTGATTGTCTACGTCTGGTGTCCTCTTTATAGTTTAAATTATTACTCTCAGAAGCGAAATGCTTTAAGGTAAGACCTGTGTAATAGAAAACAGCTATTTCCACTAAAGTATCATCCTGCAAAATTAGCTATAATTACAAATGAGTATTATTGAGCTACTTTCACCTTTCCATTTTTTCCATTTTTTCCTTCTTTGAATTATCATTTATAAATCTAAAACCGCTATATTCTCAATTCAAAAAGAGATAATAATTACCTCCCTTTTCAGAAAACGAACAAAAGTATCAAAAAATAATTTCAAGATAGACATAAACGTACATGTAATTCCTGATCCGTTAGAAATGTGCAAAAATATTATTTCTGCATAAATCCTTATTTATCCTTATCTATCAACCAATTAGAATTTTCACCGGAAGTGCATTACAGACAGACAGACAGACAGAAAAGTTTATTCATCAGACTTGTACAATGTACATCGTCAAATTACATAATTGTTTTCATTAAATATATACATGTGTTTGCTCAACTTGATCGGAAAAAAAAGTACATCTAATTCCTATTACAGGATGATCACCTATTGGAGGTGAGTGTGAGAGAAAGAGAGCGAGAGAGAGAGAGAGAGAGAGAGAGCGAACAAATCAATATAACAAGAAAAATTCTCAATAAACATATTCCAGTTAAACATTGATCGATAATAATTAATATATAAACATATACATTCAAAACTGCTCGTTGTCAAGTTAGTTCAATTCTGAGAATGAACTGGCGTAATTGCAGTATTTAATCATGTAATTTCAGATAAGTAAATCATTTCATAATGTGTTAGTATCCAATTATAAATTGCATCTATTAAACACTCAATTTCTTACAGTTTGAAATACAATAAAATGTAGTTCAATATAACTATTCAACAACAACAAAAAAAAGCATCTGGCAATAGGAAGCCGTAAGATAAACAGTTTCCACGCGAAACAATAATAGGTCCCCGCTTATAGGGAACTAGTCTAATTAGACCGGGTACCAGTTCCTGCTTCACGTGGAAAACCATTTCAGCAAGGAGAGAGTGTCTTTCGTTCTCTAAATTATTTGTGCTATTTATTTGGGAAATAAAATTTATTCGGAATATTTGTGAATTCTAGTTCGTGTCAGTGTACTATAATACGCGCAACTACAGTTCCAATTGAAAATTCAATTAATTCTTGCGTTGTCTTCGAAGATTCGACTGTCTTATATGACGCATCACTACTAGCCCCGAAAGCGGGCTGACTGTAATATTACGCTCTATGAAGTAGCAATGTTGAAAATAGCTTTTACGTATCAATACGTTTGAGGAGAAAATGAGACATGCTTTAGCAACAGATTTCTCTAAACTGGTGATCATAGTTGAGTGAATTGCACGAGGTAGCGTTTTATTGGGTAAACCTTTTTTTTTTTTGTTTTAAATTCAAAGTAACGGTTGTCGCGTAGGAAAGTGGTTCGGTTCTGTACCCAGGATGCCCATATCAGATAGATGAGTATTTATAGAATGCCATCTAGCGGGAGATAATGTTAATTCTTGTTGTCTAAACCGAAAGTGAAAGTAGTGATTCCTCGTTCACTGTACCTGAATACTTTACATCCGGATATTGCATATTATGGAGATTATTCAGACGGCTTTTGAACAGCCGAAAAAAATGGCAGCCCCCCACATTTTCAGGTAAGTACCTTTTTAAAAAGAAAAAATAACAAAAAATTCTCTTTGAATTTTACTGGAGCCATCACTGATGGCATCAGTGTATCCTGTATGTACCATGATCAGGCTGCAAGGATGTACAAACTAACCTTTGATTATACTTTTTCAGTAATTATAGATAAGATATTAACCCTTTACCAAACAATCTCTGATTTATGCGACCCTGACAGGAGCCTGTTGAAAACATTGTAGGAAAAGGAGACAATACCGGTAACCAGTATTTTCTCCCTTTCCAACATTGCTCTCCACCCTGCTGGAAACAAATTTAATTTCTTTTTGAATTTTTTATTTTGTCGTCTGCAGATGCTTTCAATTTGGACTAGTCCAAAATTTTATTGTTTTGCAAAGAGTTAATAGGTTAACCAGTTAATAGTGTTACTGTTTGGCAATCTTTGATTATACTTTTTCAGTAATTATATATAAGATATTACACAGGTCTTACCTTAACTCTTTACCAGACGACAAAACTTTACCCCCGACCAAATTCAAAGCGTTTGCAGACGAAAATTTCAGTTTGGCTCAAACGGTGCGATTGTTTTTTGATAGGGTAGAAAACACTATGGGAAAAGGAGAAAATGCTGGTTACCAGCATTTTCTCCTTTTCCCATAGTGTTTTCAAAAGGCTTCTTCCTACGGGGCGTTAAAAGTCGTCATTGTGCGGTTAATTCAAATATCCCTGAAAAACACAGATAGTGAACATACACGTGAATGAAGATTTAGCATGTAAATGAGCCACGCTCTGTTAAATGGGGGTTTCACGCGCAGTCCGCTCAAGCTGATATCTATGTTGAAGCTGTTTTCCATTGGTAGATTTTATACTTGTCTAAGGACCACTCTACCTAAAGATTCAGTGGGTTGTAAGAGAAAATGAAGTTTATGAATCGAAAAAGTAAATTAAACTCCCTTTTGGCCGAGCATGACCGACATAAATGTGACCCATCACGCGAAAAGGGACCCTCTGAGAACTGCCAAAAGTGTCAACCCTGGTCAGACTGCGCGGATGCGCAGGCTGACCAGGGTTGACACTTTTTCACTGTAATGACATTTTCTGTATGAAAAGTGGTCATTGTACCTTGTTATGCAATCATTTGTTGAATTACCAACTTTAATTGACCTGCACCATCGTCGATCTGTTTTCATCCAATTGACCTTTCTGTCGATTTTGATTGACAGGTCTACCAACGTCTTATCGGCCAATGAAAACGCACTAATGGGCGTCATGTAAACAAAAAAGTCGGACACAATTTCTGGTTAGCTTGACTGGCTTGACAACCAATATAGCGCGTTACCAAGGGGGACGTGCCAAACTCGCGTTTACAGAAAAGTCAATTGATATACATAATTCCCAGACGGCCCCTTTTTGCGTGGTGGGTTACATATATATAAAAAACATTGCAGCTAAAGCAGCACCTTTCCGTAATGTAATCATTCTGCCGGGTGAAATACTTAGGCTCTACTTTTGCTATTGCTACGTATATGTGATCTACTCACCTTTCTTTAACTCTGTCTTGCCATGAACAAACATCAAAATGTATTCGTTGTGCTTTATATCAAAGAACTGTGTATCCGGTATACTGAGACTGTATGCCCTAGTAAAATTACAGGATATAATACCATTCTGTACTGCCACTGAATACGATGTGATACCTTTTGTAATCTGAAATATAGAAGTTAGCCCTGCTCTGTAAAAAGGGCCTTAATGTTCACAAGATGTCCCTGGGGTCAAAACTGGCCCCGCCCAGGGTGTTCCTCAAACATAAGAACAAAGAATGAAAACTTTAATATTCTTCTTCTCAAAAATTAAAAGGTACAGAGCTTTGATATTTGGTATGTAGCATCTCTTAGTGGACCTCTACCAAGTTTGTTCATATGATGCCCTTGGGGTTAAAACTGGCCCTGCTCTGGGTACATAAGTTTGAAGAGAGGAACAAAGAAGGAAAACTTTAGAAATCTTCTTCTCTGAAACTCGATGGCCTAGAGCTTTGATATTTGGTATGTAGCATCTTCTAGTGGTCCTCTACCAAGTTCACTTGATGCCCTTGGCCTTAATGCAGCTGCAAAAAGTGTCAAATCATGTCAGTCTGCGCAGCGTCATTATACCTCTCATGATCTGAAACAACGAAGTGTTTTGTGGTTGCATACCTTTCATGATCGGAAACCTAAAAGTGCTATGTTCAGTAGCCAGCGCGATGTGATTATACCTCTCGCGATCTGATGCAAAGAAGTGTTCTATTTAATGTCCTTGCACCGATAGAGAAAATATGCTGTAAAAATTTGGTAGACTGTAAATCCTTCAAAAGTTAGTAAGCTGTACATACATAGCTAAACTACTGATATATTTTGTGTAAAAAAATAAATACGTGTATCGGAAATCTTCGATTAAAAACTGAAATGTCACCATAATACTTTCCTTGGCGGCCTGAAGAAAATGAAATGCATCTTCTATCGGTTGTAATCTGTACAGCCTAGCAACCGTCTGGGGCAACAATTGGCATGAAGACACAAGAATAATAATAACCCGATAAAATAAAGATGAAACGGGTTAAAAACTGTCCATTCTGTAAGAGTATAAATGTTTTTGTAAGGGATATCACGGCATTATGTACTGTTTCGAGACAAGCGTAACAAGACCAGCAACAAGCCCTTAACAATTAACAATATTTATAAATGAATAAAGGCAAAAAAGTACCATAAGAATTAAGTTTGAATGAAAAATTTCGATAATTTTTTCTTAAATTTTTCTTAGAATTAAAAATAGAAAAAAAGTCCCTCAAAATTAATATTATGTTTAGACTACAAAAAGTATGGAATTTCTGGTTCCTAAAACTTAAATTAACAATACATGTACTTTTAACTTGCAAATAGATATGAGCAACCTGTGAGAAGATTAAGTAATTCCAACTTACAGATCTATATCCCAAGTTAAACACTTTTCACTAATTCTGTATCCTCAAAGCCACAAATCTATCTTCAAAATCCAAATCCACCAAGTAAGTCAGCCTATTTATATCAGCTTGGAAAATTCTAAGTTAGTCTTTTTTCTAGAAAGATGACAACATGGATAGGTAAACAACTTGTTTACTAACAACCTGTTTCTTAAAATAACCACAGTGGAAAACCCAATGAATGTTCTCTATGTTTCTCGAATACTCTATATACAGATTGAAAGTGATAATGAAAACAGGTTATATGTATATCCCATTTATAAAACAATGCGGAGATATAGTTTGATGCAACCTTTTCATCCGTGCGATAGACTGTAGAGTTGTTTTTTTTTTCTCATTTTCTCATTGTACTCACGATGCTTTCTACCCTTGCCAAGAGAAATTTCAGTCACGCTTAAATTGTTGTCTGAAAATGCTTTCAGTTTGGACTGGAACACATATTTGTTTTTTGATACAGGGTTAAGCCAATATCTAGAGCTGTTTGGTGACTTACCGGCGACAGAGCAGAATTGTCTGTTTCAATATTGTACGATGAGTAACATTGTCCTGTGGCAGGTACACAGCCTACCACACTGTCATCTCCCTATAATGATAATAATAATAAGAATGACAATAACCATAATAACAATACATGCAATAAAGAAGACGTCGACAAGGACGATGACGACGACGACGAAGAAGAAGAAAAAGAAGACAAGTTTGATGATCATTGTCATCATCATCCTAGTTACAGTCTAATGGACTTTGTTTCTTCCCTGTTTACAAAGGAAATGAGCCAGTAATTTTAAAAGAGACTTATAAGTTATACTACAGGGTATGTGCTATCACACGAATCTTCTAAAGCTGAAGTATTCAGTTCATTTTGTTTTCTGTTTCTAGAGATATACTTGTGATTGTTATTCAAATCTTTTTTGGAAATAGTACTCGCACTTAATATAGATCTATACATAAATCGAGAGAGAGAGAGAGAGAGAGAGAGAGAGAGAGAGACGACCAAATATACATATAGACGCATATGTGCGTAAATCCTATTTGAAAGGAGTACTGATACTAGTACTATCTATCTATCTATCTGTCTGTCTGTCTATCTATCGTTCACTCGTTCGTTCGATCAAGAGAGAGAGCGAGCGAGAAAGAGACAGACAGACAGACGGACAGAAAGACAGACGCCTGCATGTAAGACGTGGAGGTGGAACATTTGGCTTTTTTAATGAGACGTCACAAAATATGGGAAAAGATAGAAAAAACTCATAAGTCGAGTTAAAGAGCAATGATGTACATACCATCCTATAATCTTTGGTAAAGCCTATTGCAAGATACCCTGGTACCGTTTCGTGTTCCAGCTGAATAGTAAATTGTAAAGCATTAGATCCGGCTCCCGCATCTTTCCATGTTACCATATACGCACAGTCCTGACTCCGACAGTCCGGGAAACAGCCTTTAGATATCCCGCAAGCTGGATCCCAGCCTATGTTACAATGGGCAATCTAGATGAAAGAAAATTAAATCTGGATGGTCATAACATATCCTGTGAGTGTCCACGTATCATGGTCACGACTGGGAGACTCTCTTTGAAAAAAGGGACACACTGCAGTTGCAAAAAGTATAGACCCATGTCAGCCTTTGCAGTCCTCGCAGGCTGACATGGGCCGGAAGTTTTTGTCATTGATGAAGTTTCTAAATGTAAAAGTGACCATATACCTCATGACTCTGTCGGTTATTATACTAAATGGATATAGTTTTTTTTTACTATTACTTCAAGTGCTGTGATTTCCTTTCTGGCAGTTTTTTTCCTTTTGGACCACTTCCCCTCTTTGTTGCAACGAGTATTCTTTGTGTACCATACTCAGAGTTCTGCCAAGCTTTTTACCTGATGGGGCCAATCGCCCATCCAAGCCCAAAAAGTGGGGCCACCTTTTTACAACATGGAGCCATGACTGAAGTTCGGACATAAATTGAATATAATTATGGACTAGAGACAGAATACCCAATAAAAATTACATTTTGTATCATAATTTAGCAGTTATCTGTTTTATTGATTCTTATATACAAAGAATTTCCTGCGCTTCAAGGGCCAAAGAAAATGGAAATATCTCACTTCGGCGTTTCGGGTTGCCCAGAGGGCTTGGGCTTGCTATTTGTCTTAGCCTCTTCTGGTTTTGTTTGACCTAAATAGCTTAGTTTACATTTACAATTCTTCTTTCCGGCCACTGGAGCTTATCAAGAACAGCGATCATTTGATGCAGAACGAAAAACGAAACCGTTATATGTTTACTTGTGAAAACGAAACTCATTGGTTCAAAATTCGGGAAACCCAACTTTCATTAAATCTTAAGCCAGTCAGAATTGCCGTTACGATTCATAAAACGACTTTGGGGGAAACACGGAAGCACTCTCTTGTACTCTGGATCATTCACATTCATGTATGGTGAAAGTAACGAACGACAACTCTGCTCGGAGATTGACACGGAAGTGAAATTGATTCGAACAAAACAGACTTCCGGTGAATTTGTCCCAAGTAATTTTCATACCTACGTTGTATGGCGCGTATTTTTATTGCGCCGGGTGGCCCCTCGGACATATTTTTTAGCGCCATCTGTAATTTTTTAGCGCCGATCCCGCAATGGCGCGTCCTCGGCAGAACTCTGCATACTATGTAGTTTTTATTGTAATATTTACTGTTTGTTAGGTCATAAAGAAAAAGCTATAGGTGATGATGAGCAACATGTAGCTTTCCACAGTTTTTGCTTGGACTAAATTAAAAACTGTAGAAGAGCTAATAGCAGATTTGAGCAATGTTTGAGTAATAAATTGTCTTTAAGCAGTTATATCTATGTAATAGCTGTTTCTGCACTTCAGACACAGAGGTGTTAATTGTACACTGTGTTTAGTGTTTTAATTGTTCTTTTAGAGGATATACAAACCTTTTTACAGTCAAATTATAATTAAACATATTTTGGTTTTGCTTATTAACCCCAACCAGAAGAGCTGTGTAGAACTGTATTTTAGTATTCTACACGTAACAGTGTTTGTTTGTCAGTGTGTGCTTTGTGCAAGTTAGGAACCCACCAAACACTCGTTACATAAGGATATAACACCCAAATGGAATTCGTGCTACGTTACCTTTCTTTGCCTACTTAACCCTTTACTCCATAGGGCATTTCCATGGCATCTCTAATTGACCCTAAATGATAGCAAGGATGAAGCCATGTCTTAATGTGTAAATGACACCTTTTGAGAGCATAGAAAACATTGTGACAAAAGGTGAAATTGCTCTTCATGAGCAATTTCACCTTTTGCCACAATGTTTTCCAAAGGCTCCTACAAGCAATGTGTAGAAATGAGTATCTATGGAGTAAAGGGTTAAGACTCTGGTAAATCGTAATCAATGCTTGGAACCAGCGTTAACCGGCAAATCTATAAAGGACAACTGGGCCCTGTTTCACTGAGATAGTTGCGAACAAAAGTTGCGTAAGTTTTACGTAACTATAGTATTATAAAATGTACACAAGCTTTCGGCGGTACAACCGCCTTCTTCAACAAACAACTGAACATTACTGCAGGCATTCTATCACAGGATCACACTTGAAGAAGGCGGTTGTACCGCCGAAAGCTTGTGTACATTTTATAACTAAAAGTTACATTTCTCAAGAAGAGGATATATCATGGTTTGTAACTATAGTATAGTGACATTAATCTGCCACGAGATACATGGTAAATATCACGGTTAGAAAACTATATGGATAAATCAAAGTTTCTTAGGAATGTTATCTAGATAAGATGATGAACAGAGGAAAAATTGATTTATCGCAATAGTTTTCTATAATAATCATGATAGTTGTATAGCATAGAAGGATCGGACAGGATTCGAACCAAGAGCGGAAGGCCTATACCACAACCTCTGAGGTATAGGGAATTCTTCCTCATGCAGTTGTTAGGTATTGTATTTAAACCGGGATGAAGCCATGCATGAAGGAGTAGTCTCCCTTAACCCTTTACTCCATAGATACTCATTTCTACGCATTGCTTGTAGGAGCCATTGGAAAACATTGTGGAAAAAGGTGAAATTGCTCGTGACGAGCAATTTCACCTTTTGCCACAATGTTTTCTACACTATCAAAAGGTATCATATACACATGAGAAACAGCTTCATCCTTGCTGTTATTAAGGGTCAATTAGAGATACCATAGAAATGCCTTATGGGGTAAAGGGTTAACATGCCACTGTCACTGTTTCACTGAATACTAGTTAGTATAACTATGAATAATAAAATTAGAAAACTTACCCTTAAAATGATTAAATGTAGGAACACTGTTACGATCCTTATTAAAGCCATAGGATTCTATGTAAGAACTTAACACTTCGTTAGTTATGTTTAATTACAAGTAGGCTTCAAATAAATAATTCTTAGGATGCAAGTTCAGTCTTAGCGAATTAGATCGAGATCAGGATAACATAACTGTGGTCTTTAATTTATGCTTTCCGATATACAGACGTTAAAATTTATTTAAACCAAATAAACAGTATGCTTTTCTTCCTCTAATGTATATAACTAAAAATGCTCAGTTCGTATACAATGGTTCATGTACCAATCACGTTGATTTTTTTTGAGAACTGTTCTTCTCAACGAATTCCTCTCGTCTCACTCCGATCATGATCATCGGTACACTCGATCATATGCGGAATATACCGAAATGGGTCGAACCGGAGATTCAAATTCCGCGATGATTTCCTATTTAATGAAAGAGGTTAAAAGAACCACTCTATGATGCAGTGTAGTGATATTGTAACGTTTAATAGATAAAACTTCTATACTGCACAAAATTTTACAGCGTAATGTAAATTGGGAATTCATTCCTGAGGACGCTTGTATCAGTAACAAAAAAACTCTCATTGATAATTCTAGGTACATTACGATCTATTTCACTAACTTTTAAGATTCTAGCATAACGCTGACTTGGACAAATTCAGGAGACCTTGATTTCTTTGATGTTTTATTTTACTTGAACCCAAAATGCAAACTCCGAATATTATCAGATTTGAACGGTGAAGAAAACACGTTTGAAAAATTGTGCTTAACCTGCTCAAAGAAAAAGAAAAAAAAAAAACAATATTCAGCAACCATTCTTAAAAATGTTCTTCGTCATGTTTTCATGAATCTTCTAAATTTGAAGGCAACACAACATTTGATTGGCTTAACCATTTGGTTTGATATTTAAGGGGCCATAAAACCCGTTTTGTCTGTAATCAACTTAACCCTGTACTCCATAGATACTCATTTCTACACATTGCTTGTAGGAGCCTTTGGAAAACATTGTGGCTAAAGGTGAAATTGCTCGTGACGAGCAATTTCACCTTTTGTCACAATGTTTTCTATGCTATCAAAAGGTACACATAAGAAAAGGATTTATCCTTGCTGTTATTTAGGGTCAATTAGGGATGCCATAGAAATGCCTGATGGGGTAAAGGGTTAAAGGGTTAATTCTTTTATAGGATTCTTTTATAGGATTGTCCTTGAAGAAGTAGAAATTTCACAAAATGCAAAATTTTTAGATCAATGTCAGCCTGCGAGGTATGCGCAGGCTGACATGGGTCGATACCTTCTGTAAATGCATACCACCTGCTCACAGAGCATAAATCATGTAGATTTGAACACTTCCAATTTTCACACATTCGCTTTGGACAGTCACCGCGAAATTATATCTGTTGCTTTTAAAAATTTGAACAGTGTAGTTGCGAACGTTATCGTTGCTGATTATATGTGATAACGTTTTACCTTAGATATACAACTCTTTACGCCGAAATTTCACAACTAAAGCAATTTTGAATGGAAGAACAATTGCTTGCTTTAATTGCTTTGGTTCTCATGTTTTTTTCGAACCGGTTTGAATGAACTTCTGGTGTCAGTCAAATTTATGTCGCTTGTATCAATGGTGTTATTTTTTTTTAGAAAAATGCGAAATTATCTTATGCACGAAACTGGTTGACTCTTTAGCAGACCTTAAAATTTAGAGTAGTCCTAATTGTAAGTACAAGAATTGTATTTGCGGGAGACAAATTAACAGCCACTCTTAATAATGGGTATGTCTATGAAAGGGCAATAAACTTTATGAAAAAAAGAGGGGGAAATATACTGGTTATCTCCATTCTTCCCCCTTTTCAAGAATAATTTCGAAAGTCATTTTCATCAGGCTTCTTAAAACACGAGTTGTTTGTAAAGGGTGAGGATAACTTAAGTCAGGTATTTCTATGATAAGATATTGTAGTAATTTACATGTATGTTTATTATTGGACGAAGACATTTTAACACTTTACCGAACGACAAAATTTTAGACTTGTTCAAATTGAAAGCACTTGCGAACGAAAAAATAAACATAACTTAAAAAGTGAAATTTGTTTCCAGCAGGGTAGAAAACATTGTTGGTAAAAAGGAGAAAATACTGGTAACCAGCATTTTCTTCTTTTCCCACAATGTTTTCAAAAGTCTCCTATCTCAGCGTCGTAAAAACCAGGGATTCTTTGGTATAGGGTTAACGATGATATTTATCCTCGACAGACATTGTTGATAAAAAGGAAAGTGCCGTTCACGTACTGGAAAACAGCTATTTCCACTATAATATTATCATACAAAATTTGCTAAGGTTAAAAATTAGTATCATTGTACCACTTTCACCGAGCTACTTTTTCCTTTCTTTCCTTCCTAGAATTATAATTTATAAATCTTAAACCACTATATTCTCATTACAAAGCGATATGATAATTACCTCCCTTTTCTGGAAACTAACAAAAGTATCAACAAATAATATCAATATAGATATCAAAAGAATTTCTGGTCGGTTAACAATGTGCAAAGGTATTATATCTGTATCTGTATAAATCCGTCAATTGTCAAGAAATTTTATGCCATGCTGCACTAGAAGTATTACGGGTCCACTACCTTAAAAAGCGTTTTCTTCTTTTTCCACAATGTTTCCAAGAGCTGTTTTATCCATTTTGATTTACCATATATGTCGTATTTTACGAAGAGTGTCAACAATATCTGCCTGCATAAACGTGCATTTTTATCTTACCCCGCTCTCTTTCCTACTATTTTAGTCTTTTTGTCGTGTAATCGAAATCCAGTGCCCATATATTAAAGGAAATGCTTTTGTAAACGGTAGGCTAAAATTTAAGCTTGAAACTCAATTCTTGGCTGTCGACTATATATAATGTGTGTCTATGCAAGAAAATAAAATGCAAGGGAGACAGCTATCACACAAAAATGACTATTACAGTTAACTCCCTTGCACCTATGCTTGTTTACCTGAACGCTTAATCTGTTATTTATAACATAAATGAAGGTAAAAGTCACAAGAAGACAAAAGACCGTTACTTCCCTTGATAGCGCTTAAACTTTTTTCATAGGTCCTGACTAATTTATCCGATTTATGCATAATGTCTACTTTTATAGACATTCTTTTTCTCCGGCCACATAAGTACTTGTGTGTATTCATGAAATTTGACGTCCGGTCTTTGATAAACCTTTTATAATTCCTAATTAGCCAGTATATTTGAGAAAATGCACATGAGTGGAAGACAAATTAGATTTACTCAGGGAGATCGACGATTTTGGTCGCTAAGCAAATGTCGGGAACGCCTTAAGCCGTGCGACGTCGTGGCGCCATCGCGCCAATACGTCGCACGTCGTTACGTAATGTCCTGCGTGACGTTATTGTTTGGAAAAAACAAGTTTTGAAATAGGGTAGTAAAGCAGTGGACCGGCAAGATAAACCCAGCCTAAATGACTGCTTGAAATCAACGCCGCCGGAACTCAATGATTTAGCTGGTATTCTTATACGCTTCCGGTTGAATAAATACGCCATTACCACAGACATAGAAAAGGCATTCCTCCACGTCTCATTGCACGAGAAAGACCGAGATGTGACGAGATTTCTGTGGTTGAAAGATCCCAGTAACCCGGAGAGTTCTATGACAACCTATAGATTCAAAGCAGTTCTGTTTGGTGCGACATGTTCTCCATTCATCCTGTGCGCAACTATCATAAAACACCTAGAAAACAACAGAGACAATTGGGTGAGTACTCATTTACTCAGAGACATTTATGTTGACAACATTATCTCCAGTTTTCCTACTGAGAGCGACGTCACCGACTTCTACCGAGATACCCGAACCATGATGGCTGCAGCAAATTTCAATTTACGCTCCTGGAATTCCAACTGCAGATCAGTGCGTGAAGCAGCTAAATCCGACCAGATTTTGGATAAAGACAAATTTTCCAAAATTCTAGGCATGAGATGGGATGCCATAAATGATGTAATCTCCTTTCCTGAACGAATGATTCCAATCTCTGACCTAATAACGAAAAGAGAAGTTTTGAAGCATACCGCCAGACTGTATGATCCGCTGGGTCTTCTCACTCCAGTCACCATTCGAGCCAAGATCATGTTGCAGGAGTTATGGCAGAAGAAGTATTCCTGGGACATTCCTCTACCATGTGGTATACGTCGAAGATGGCACGAAATTGCACGTGACATTAACTGTGTTTCTTCTGAGGTCTTCGACAGATATCTATTGAAAAATGATGAAACAGGAAATTTTGCCACGTGGACAGATGAAACTACACTTCACGTGTTTGTCGACGCCAGCATGGTGGCATACGGAGCTGAAGTTTATATTTGCAGGGGCAATAAGTCTGCCTTAGTGATGTCGAAAACCAGAGTCGCTCCATTGAAAGGGCTTACTTTACCACGGCTTGAATTAATGGCTGCCGTCATCGGTGCGAGACTTGTGAGGCACTTATTGAAGGAAGTTACTGTTTCCAAAGTGGAGCTTTGGTCTGATAGCCAGATAACACTACACTGGTTACAGACAACAAAACCCTTACAGCGATTTGTAAAAAATCGTGTTGAAGAAATCAACAAACTAACAGACAATCGTAAATGGAAGTATTGTCCGACAAAGGAGAACCCGGCAGACCTTTTGACACGTGGAATACTCGCAAATCAGTTCACCAATAACGTCCTGTGGTCAAAAGGGCCGGAATGGATAACTGATGCTGAGAAGTGGCCTAAATGGGACTCCGTATCTACTGCCGTCTGCACAACGTGTACTGAAGATTATCGTGAACGCGAGATCGATGCGACGACAAGTACGTTCTCATCAGTAAACGTTACGGGAATTCACAACGTAATCGAAGTGACAAGATACAGTAAACTCGGAAAATTGCTACGGATCACTGCTTATGTGTTACGATTCGTACGTAATTGTATGTCGGACAAATCGACCAGAAGACTCGAACCCTTGACTATAGCTGAATTGAAGGAAGCAGACCAGCTTTGGATTCGGAGCTCCCAGAGAACAAGCTACAAGGAAGAAATTGATAATATGAAGTCTAAAGAGGGCCGCCTACCTTTAGTGAAACAGTTGAAGCTGTTTATAGACGATGCCGGAGATATTCGATGCTGTGGACGTATTCATAATGCCCCCGTTTCGGAGAACACCAAGTTCCCATATCTTCTATCCCAGAAACACCCTTACACACGCCTGGTTGTGCAGGATGTGCATAACAGACTGCTTCATTCCGGGGTAAGTACTACTATTACTTACCTCAGACAGAAATATTGGATACCAACAGCCCGACATTATGTACAGACCGTATTACGAAAGTGTGTCGTATGTAGAAAGGTGAATGGCAAACCCTATACAACACCAGATCCGCCCCCATTACCTAAAGTAAGAGTTGAGGACTCACGTCCATTCACAGTTACAGGTGTGGATTTCTCTGGTGCACTTTATGTTCGGGAGAAGAACGGAGAGGAAAACAAAGCATACATATGCCTTTTTACTTGTGCCGCAACACGAGCTGTTCACCTGGAACTCATACCAGATTTATGCACAGAGACGTTCCTTCAAGCTTTTCGACGCTTCTGTAGCCGGAAGTCATTGCCAAAACTAATGATTTCCGACAATGCGACTACATTCATTAATGCCGCAAATCAACTAAAACATCTTGTCCAGTCAAAGAAGGTTCAAGAGGAGTTAACGAATAAAGACACAGAGTGGCGCTTTATCGTTAAACGTGCCCCATGGTATGGGGGTTGGTGGGAGCGTCTCATTGGACTGACGAAGACAGCAGTCAAGAAAGTGCTGGGTCGCTCATGCGTTGACTTTCAGACTCTATCAACCGTCGTCACTGAAATAGAAGCCGTAATCAATGATCGACTACTGACTTACGTTAGTTCTGGAGAAGTCGATTTAGAACCGCTGACACCATCTCACCTCCTGTATGGCAGAAGAGTTACGCAGCTGCCTTACTCAGAAGACCTGGAACTTCCCGTGCAGAGCGGATTAAGCAAAGAGACATTATCAAGACGAGCCAGACATCTTCGAACTTTGATCAATAACTTCCGAGAACGTTGGAGATTGGACTATTTAACCGCTTTGAGAGAGCACCACCGTTCTTCTGGGAACAATCAACAGACGATAAAGGCCGGGGATGTTGTCCAGATCCACGACGAAACCCCTCGAACGAGATGGAAGCTAGCCGTTGTCGAGGATCTAATCACTGGAAATGACGGACGTGTGCGTGCAGCGAAAATTCGTACAGCTTCTGGTTTTACTAATAGGCCGATAGTGAAACTCTTCCCACTTGAAGTTATAGAATAACAACTATACATATGGAAAACACCCATATTTGATTTTACTGTATATTCTGCAAAGGTTTAATCTGAGACTGTGTTAAGTGTTGACTTGTGCATAATTTACTTAATTTACTTGAGTCCTATTACTAGAGTTAAATTTTCGACAGTTTTAAGAAATTTCATTCATTTTAGAATTTTGCATGTGCAGTTTATATTGTAAACTTTTCGCGGCCCCGAGAATGTCGGGAACGCCTTAAGCCGTGCGACGTCGTGGCGCCATCGCGCCAATACGTCGCACGTCGTTACGTAATGTCCTGCGTGACGTTATTGTTTGGAAAAAACAAGTTTTGAAATAGGGTAGTAAAGCAGTGGACCGGCAAGACGCTGAGTTCGTTTTCATCTCCAAACTTTAAATAGAATACCCATAGCAATGGAAGGTGCCAAATAGATAAAGGTAACATATTCTTTTTTTCATGTTTTCTAAATAAAAATGTTTTCTTTCACAGAATATGTTCATTATTGAACCTTTTAACTACATGTTTGTTGATTTTGCATGTTTCAAAATCAAATTTAGTAATTACTTTGTAAAGATTAGTCTAAAAAAGTAGAGAATATGGGTGAGAGGGTGTGTCTACTTTCACTTGCAGTAACTTTATCATTTCACTTTTACTAAAGGAAATTCAAAGTGAAAGAAGTGATTTCAATGCTAGCAGGAGAGTGTGAGTTTACAAGAGCAGATACAAATGTTATAGGGCAATTATTTGGTAGCTGAAATGAATTATGGCGCAATAAATGGTAAGAGTTACATCTTTCACATGTTTTATAAGCAAATTTATCATCCTAGATCATTGAAGACAATCCAGGCTCAGAAGAATATGAGATAACTGAAGATATCCCTTTTCTATGACCTTTACATATTACAGGAATATGTTGGCAGGCTCATCTCACACGATCAAAGTATAGGCTGGCTTCTCCAATCTGTAGATGGGATGTTTTATTTGTTCTTCATTGCGGATGAGATTGAAATCATAATTCACTGAACCATGCAATTTCTTTGTGACATTACTACGAGAGATTCTAGTATTCAGGGACAATTTGTCGATATATGACTCCAAGCAGACGGCTTTACCAGAGTAATGCTGAAAATGTTTACAAGAAAAGAATAGCGAATGCTATCAGATGAGACAGATTGGATATGTTGGTCAAATGCGTTCACCTTAGTGACATTACACGCATCAATAAAACTCACAAATTCAGAAAAGTTAGGCAACAAATATGGCACCTGAACACACCGGCCATTCACATCCTCTTGACTTGTATATAGGAACATCTCTGGAAATGGTGTCCTTCGCCTTTGCTAAAAGACAAATTCGTAAGCCTTTGCGGACTAAGGGATCTGCAAGGGGCCCTCAGAAAGAGAGTACCTGACAACATCAGCTTGGAAAGAATGCATCACTTTGCAAAAGTGAGATGTGCACTTTTCAGAGAAAATCTGGTTTTCTACATGTGACATGGGCATTCACTGGAAATGTTTTAGGAATTTCACCTGATTTTGACGAATTTCTCCTGACTAGATTACATTAATTTTTATCATTTGTTTAAGATGATTAAAAATCACACTGTAGAACATACTGAATAAAGTTGAATTTGTTATACTTCTGGTTGTGTTGTGAGTAAATGTTTCTGTTGCACTATGTAACCAAAGTCACATGTTGGTATTTTGGTATAGATGTTAAAATAATCAGAAAGGCTTAAGGAGGGATTTTATGTGGCCTAAAACATATCAGTGACATTTGCTGGATGTAACTTGACTTTTTAGAAAGACTGTAACAGGTATTTATTTACCTGTACCCACTCGCACCTATTGTTTACTTTTGTAGACAAAAATTAAAACTGCAGTATTTAGAAATTTATTGTCGGTTCATAAAAACTAACTCGTGTAAAAGTTATACATTGATTTTCACAACTTTTGACAAAAATCTTATAAAATAAAAACTCCGGCATAAATGGGATAAGGTATAAATTCTTAGTTTTTATCGCTGGTTTTCTATGCCCTATCTATGAATGTTGAGGTTTTAACTCATTACCACACGAGAAAATTTTAGACTGGTCCAAATTGAAAGCATTTGCAGACAACAAAATAAAGGCGACTCAAAAATAGAAGTTTGTTCTGGTAACGGAAGAAAACACTGTGGGAAAAGGAGAAAATGTTACCAGCATTTTCTCCTTTTCCCACAGTGTTTTCGAAAGGTTTCTTTCTCAGGGGTGTCAAAAGTAGGGATTGTGTGGTAATGGGTTATTATCTTCTTTAAAATTTATCAGACCACAAATTCAATCTTCTTGAAACATTTCGAAAGACCTTGCATAAACATCACAAGTCATATTATGATAATTTTTGCAACGTCTTTTAGTAATCCTATTATAAAGAAAAAGGAAATCGAACAAAAGGACCATTTGCAATTTCGCACTTTGATCATTATCTAACAATAAATAGGATTTCACTTTTTGTTCCATTACAGTGACCTTATCTGCATCTTTTCACACTGTCGCACAAGCTGCCATCGTAGCAATAAATTACGTAAATAAAAGGAAATAACAATCTGTTTGTCAACAGGTTCATATTTAGTAACATTTCGACTAAAAAATATGACTCGTGTACTTTTAAAGTGAGATTTAAATCTGTGAAGTATAACTGTTTCCACTTTTAAACTGTTGTTGAGCAATTTCTCCTTCAAGTTCCACAATGTCTGTTGAAGTTTTATCCAATTCTTTTCCTTGAAAAAAAAAAAAGAAAAAATCCACAATGACATTCAACCTTGTTCTCTGACAAAATAAGCAAGGATAGGTGACATTTTTTATTTTTTCTTATTGTTTAAGATTTTAGATACTATAATGTTGAAATTTTAAGAAAATTCTGTTGGTTAGAAAGTATGTATTTCTTTAACATTAAGCCTTGATTTGATCAAATTATCTCCCTTTTTAACTCACTGGTCCATCTATAACACGCGTATTTGCACGTTTATCATGTAAAAAGCAGGCTTTCATATACATATATTTCGTGCAAATATATTATTTCATTACAATGATGTACATGTGTATATTTTCCTGTAAGTTTCCAGTTTAACTGAATATTAGAGAAAAACGCTATAATTTCAGTAGAAGTCGAATTTTGGGACTTTTTCAGAAGCAAATTTCTCAGAAAGGATCACAGGAGCCCACGATATATTTTTAATTGTGATCTCCTAGTGACATGATTAGATTTGTATGTGCAAATTAAAAAAAAAATAAGAAAAAATTGCCATAACTTTATATGTCCATAAGAATGGTTGGTGAATATGGACCCTTTCGTGTTGGGTAATGTTGTCATTTAATTTTCCCATAAAATTTAAATGTCCGTTGTTGTTTACCGTTAAAATATTTAATATATGCTTACCGTACATGGATATTTGCATTTCACAGTCGGTGACGGCTGCCTCTTGCTTTGGGCGTTACGTGGCATAAATTAATTAAACCTGAACGTTTTAAGATGTTTTGTTTTTCTTTTGTGACACGAATGTTTTGCACCTGTTTTTTTCTAATTCTTAACCAAACGGCAAAGTTTGAAAGCTAGTGTAGGACACTCTTTCATTGTGGCTTAAATGCTGAGAGTTGACCTTCAGAAGGTGCCCCGTGAGTCGTGTAACTTCAGTGGTTAGTGAATCTGACTTGTGATCTGGTGGTTGTGGGCTCGATACCCGATCGAGACAAACTTTCTTTCCTGCGATATTTCTCCCTTCTCCTCCTCTGATACATGTGAGAGAAGTAGCCAATGACTTGTGCAATACTAGCGTGAGTAAGTTAGTCACTGGCCGCCCTGATATGAACTAAAGTATTATAAGGGTGTTAATAAGGGTGTTAAACTCCAATACCAACAAACAAACCTTCAAAAGATTGAAACCGTTTTGGAAGAGGGAGAATTGGTATTTAAAACTATTTTCTCTTCTTCCACAAGGTTTTCAGAGTTTCCTACTTACAGACCATTTTAATGTTTAAGTTTTGAACCCGGATGTAGTCGAAGCACTTGGTTACTTTTTATTGTGGCAAGGGACTTTAAGCCCCCTCACTACTCATACCTAAATCTACGCTCGTTTGAATCAAGGGGTGTTTAAATTTTGAGATCCTGCCGGTCATATGATCTCAAACATGGCGGCGCCCATATAAATCGATTAGCAATTAACGGGAGACCACTCCTTCATGCATCACTTCATCCCGGTTTAAATACAATACCTAACAACAGCATTAGAGAGAATTCTCTTTAGTCCAGCGTTTATGGTGTTGGCCTTTCGTCGGGGCGTTCCAAGTTCGAATCCTGTCCAAACCCTATATTATTGCTTTGCCTTTGTTCATTTGTTTCTTTGTTACGGATTTCGTTCGTAAGATAGGGGCTAGTCCAAGATTGGCCACTGAGCCATTAATCCAAAAACGGACTCGTGTAAGGCTTTGAGTCATCAATAAATGATGACTTTAAGAGGAGGTGTGTTACGGGAGACCACTCCTTCATACATGGCGTCATCCCTATTTAACGTAGTGGACCCGTAATAGAAAACAGCTATTTCCGCTATGTATTATCCTACAAACTGTGCTATGATTAAAAAAGAGTATTATTGTACTACTTTAACCGAGCCACTTTTCCCTCTTTTTCCTTATTAGAATTATCATTTATAAATCTACAACTACTGTATTTTCATTACAAAGAGAGACATGAATTACCCCCCTTTTCAGGAAACCAACAAAAAATTTAAAAAATAATTTCAAGATAGACATCAAAGGAGTTTCTGCGCGGTTAAAAATGTGCAAAAGTTTTATACCTGTATAAATCCGCATTTATCAACTATCAAGAAAACTTTATGTCATGCAGCACTAGAGGTATTAGGGGTATACTACCTTAAATACAATACCCAACAGCTGCCTTAGGGAGAACGCTCTTTAGCTCAGTCGTTATGGTGTTGGCCTTCCGTCAGGGCGTTCTAGGTTCGCATCCTGCCCGCTTGCTGTATTCCTGCTATGCATCTGTTAAATTGTTTCTTTGTTACGGACGTTGTTCGTAAGATTGGGGCTCGTCCGGGATAGGCCATTGAGCCATTAATCCAGTCAATTACTCAAAAACGGACTTTCTGTCGAATAAGGCTTTGAGTCAACAATAAATCATGACTTTAAGTGCGGGGAGACCGATCCTTATTGCATGGCCTCATCCCGGTTTAAATACAAGATCTAACAACTGCGTCAGAGAGAATTCTCTTTAGCTCCGTGGTTATGGTGTTGGCTTTTCATCCGGGCTTTTTAGGTTCGAATCCTACCCAACGTATTTTTGCTATGCATTTGTTAAAGTAGTTTCTTTGTTACGGACTTTGTTCGCAAGAAAAATGAAAAAATCGGCCACGGGGGTAACAACCTATCTCTGAAAAATGCCCGTCACATGGATTGACTAAGTCAGAATAGAAATTTACTGACTGTTTGTTAACGGAACTGTATTTGGAAAGATTCTAGCGGAATATATAGAGGATATTTGTTTTTTTCGGTGTAAGATCGAAATTTATTTCATCGAGTGGACACCATCGGTAATATTTTCATGAGTGGCGCAGCCACGAGTGAAAATATTACCGATGGTGTTCACGAGATGAAATAAATTTCGATCTTTCACCGAAAAAAAACAAATGTTCTATTTATTTTATGCTTTAAACCCTTTCTGGGAGGAGCTTTATCAAAATTCAGTACAATTCTTTTCCCTCATTCCCCGTGGCGTACCCCTCCCGCATAGCAACGTTACGTCAAGCGCGAGAAATGTAAGGTATATGACGTCATATTTCCCATCTGGTTGTTAGGCACGCGCAATTTACCTAGGCAACAAGAATGTGAAAATCGGTATTTTCACTGGTGGTACCAGGGTAAGACCGGAAAATATTTTCACTGCTATTTCTCGATATCCCACCGGAAAGCATGAAATAATGTGATCAGCGCTTTCTTTTTCTCAGTGGAGTATTGCGATTTAAGCCTTTATCAAACAATCTCTGTTTTTTTACGACTCCGAGAGATAAAGCCTATAGAAAAAATGCTGGTTACCAGCATTTTCTCCTTTTCCCACAATGTTTTCTACTCTTTCAAAGTTAAGTCTCAGTTATTGAGTCAGGTTAATTTTTGTCGTCTGCAAATGCTTTGAATTTGGAAAAGTCTAAAAATTTGTCGCTTGGTACAGAGTTAAGAACGATAGGGCGGTGTATTTCCGGTTTAATGCAGAGGAATGACCCTACAAAATGATCCGGGTCATTATTTTACGAAGCGAAATGACCCCGACAAGTCATTTCACCACGTAAAGGAATGACCCAGGTCATTATTTTACGTAGAGAAATGACCCATGTGTCATTCCTCTATGTAGAGAAATGACCTATGGGTCATTCCTCTACGTAGAGAAATGACCCATGGTTAATTTGTGTAGGGGAGGTCATTTCTCTGCACTACACTGGCAAAGAAATGCACTGTTTGGGTGCATGCCAAGCTACGGGATACAGCCGAGGGACTTTATCAACGATTCACACCGAGAACTGCCGAATGATTCAAACAACTCTGTGTGAAACTCTGGTCCCAAATCTAGAGACATAGCAAAAGGCTCTTTGGCCCTTTATCTCATTACCAAACGACAATATTTCAGGCTTGTCCAAATCGAAAGCATTTGCAGACGACAAAATAAAAGTGACTGAAAATTTGAGAATGGTCTTGTGAAGAGTAGAAAACATTGTGAGAAAAGGAGAAAATGCTGGTTACCAGCATTTTCTCCTTTTCCCACAATTTTTTCTATTGGCTTCTTTCTGAGTGTCGTCAAAAGTTGGGATTGTGTGGTAATGGGTTAATTAGGGAAATACCAATGAAAAAAGTTTTTTCTTTCTATTTTCTTTTTTTGTTCAATGCTTTGTAAGCTCGGTTCTTCCTCAACTGAGCGCTAAATCATCTATATTGGAGAGGTCTCACATGGAGAGGTAATGAGACCTCTCCGATAGTGGTGAGTTTAATAGGCAGACTGCCACAGGATTTGCTGTCCAAATCGTTGCCTGCGCATGTCATATTCTTCGAAGATTCGACTGTCTTATATGACGCATCACTACTAGCCCTGAAAGCGGGCTGACTGTAATATTACGCTCCATAAAGTAGCAATGTTGAAAATAGCTTTTACGTATCAATACGTTTGAGAAGAAATAGACCTGCTTTAGCAACACATTTCTCTAAACTGGTGATCATAGTTGAGTGAATTACACGAGGTAGCGTTTTATTGGGTAAACATTTTTTTGTTTTAAATTCAAAGTAACGGTTGTCGCGTAGGAAAGTGGTTCGGTTCTGTACCCAGGATGCCCATATCAGATAGATGAGTATTTATAGAATGCCATCTAGCGGGAGATAATGCTGTCCAAATCCATTTTACTTGCAAAAATTGTTTTGATATACAGTCTGTTGCGTCACGGTTTTGTAGAGAAAGCGAAATAAAAAAAAACGACACAGGAAATAGCCGTGGTTAATTTTTATATGACGTATTTCAGAAAAAGTCTCAAATGACTGTAATTTTTCATTAAGCAAATAAATCTAAGCAGAAGAAAAAATAAAAAGTTGCAGAGATAATTATAAAAACAAAACGTCGCGGTTAAAGGAAAACTTAGTCGTAGAGAGAAATTTCTGTTTTTGGCGTGATTTTTTATTTGTTTTATTTTGATATTCTGGCAATAGTACGGCTGTCTATGACTCCATTGGATCCCTCAGTATTCGTTCGTCATTACAAAATTACCTGATCTTGGTCGACTATGGCTAGTTATGGGATCGAACTTGGGACATCCTGCTGACAGTCGGAAGTCTTTCTCTTCGGCCTATGAAGTCCTCAATTTCGGAATTTTATTATTAATTTTCTGAAGTTTTTCCTGGAAACCAGCATATTTTCCTATTAGCACAATGTTTTCAAAAAGCTTCTTTCAAAGAGTCATTGAAAAGCAGGAGAATTTGGTAAAGGCTAAATCTACCCAGGCCAAGGTGAGAGAACAGGTTAATTCTCTACTAAACAACAAAATTTCAGACTGGTCCAAAGTTACAGCCTCGCAGAAAACGAAGCAGGTGTGGCTTTAATGATGAAATTTACGTCTGAAGAGGTTGAAAAAACACTGCAGGAAAAGGAGAAAATGCTGTTTACCAGCATTTTCTCCTTTTCCTGCAATGCTTTTCCAAAGCCTTCCACCTCAACATCGTTAAAACTCCTGCTACAGTGAAAGGTTTCAATGATCAAAGGATCACTCATTGAAAGTACTTGATACATAGGATAATGGCCTGGTTCTTTTTGGCCCCGCTCGGGTGGCTCAGTAGTGAGCATGTCGGACTCATGACCTGGTGGTTGTGAGTTCGATACCCGGTTGAGGCGAACTTTCTTTCCGGCGTATTTTCGCCTCTCACTTCTGCTGAAGCATGCGAGAAAAGTAGTCGGTGGCTTTGGAAAGAAAGTGGTGTAAGTACGGGAGTGAGAAAGCCAGGAAACACATGTGCGTCACCAACCGCCAAGATATGACCTTAAATGTTAAAGTGGCGTTAAACCCCAATACAACCAACCAACCTGGTTCTTTTTAACAATTTGCCATAACTTCTGATACGGTCAAAAAACGAATCCAAATATTAAAACCCATTATGGTGACAGTGTCACACACAAACAATTTGATTATTCCATTTATTATAACATACAGGATGATCCAGAATATATCTTACTACTTTGATCTGTTATAAAGTTAAGAAATGTTTGCATAAGTGCTGAACAACAGTACCGTATTAAATGTTTCATTTTTGAATGAATTCAAGAGAATTTAAAAGTACAGGAAACCTTAAAGTTAGGTTGACGCTAAAACGTCATTTATGACAAGTTGTTTACTGAAAGACATATGCCACAGTGTTTTCTTTTTTTTCTCAATTGAAAATATTATACTGCAAAGAAATTTCTATTGATATGATGGGATGATATGCTCCGAACATACATATATATCATAGACAGTGGCAAAACCAACGTAAAAAGCAGTTTCCCTTTCGGGAGCCCCGTACACATGACTACACTATCAACCCAACATCCAAAATGACGGCGCCGATCAAGATTGACATCAACATTATGCGCCAAGCTGCACGTTTTAGCACATATTATCAAGGTTTCTGTGACGTCAGTTCCCTCATTGACGTCAGTTTTCATTGAATTGGGACACTCAGAAGGGAAATTCTACTTCGACAATTCTTTATACCAAAAACAGGTAAAATTAGCTTAACAAACGTTTGAATGGTTAAACTTTGCAATATAATAAAATCTTAGAAATTTAAAAAGACGCATACCATAACCACTGAGCTAAAGAGATATAGAGGATATTTGTTCTTTTCGGTGTAAGATCGAAATTTATTTCATCGAGTGGACACTATCGGTAATATTTTCACGAGTGGCGCAGCCACGAGTGAAAATATTACCGATGGTGTTCACGAGATGAAATAAATTTCGATCTTTCACCGAAAAAAACAAATATTCTATTTATTTTATGCTTTTAACCCTTTCTGGGAGGAACTTTATCAAAAATTTAGTACAGTTCTTTTCCCTTATTCCCCGTGGCGTACCTCTCCCGCATAGCAACGTTACGTCAAGCGCGAGAAATGTAAGGTATATGACGTCATATTTCCCATCTGGTTGTTAGGCATGCGCAATTTACCTAGACAACAAGAACGTGAAAATCGGTATTTTCACTGGTGGTACCAGTGTAAGATCGAAAAATATTTTCACTGCTATTTCTCGATATCCTACCGGAAAGCATGAAATAAATACCGGTATTCCTAACACAGTTGTTAGGTATTGTCTTTAAATCGGGATAAAGCCATGCACGAAGGACTCAAAGCCTTATTAGAAAGTCCGTTTTTGGGATCATTAGCTCAATGGCCAATCCCGGACGAGCCCCAATCTTACGAACATGAAAGTTCGCAACAAATACATAGCAGAAATTCAAACCGTCTCTGGCGGGATTCGAACCCATGACGGGCAAATATCCTCGTTAACGAGGTTTAACCCTTTACCCCATAAGGCATTCCTATGGCATCTCTAATTGACCCTAAATAACAGCAAGGATGAAGCCCTTTCTTATGTGTAAATGACACCTTTTGATAGCATAGAAAACATAGTGACAGAAGGTGAAATTGCTCGTCACGAGCAATTTCGCCTTTTGCCAAAATGTTTTCCAAAGGCTCCTATAAGCAATGTGTAGAAATGAGTATCTATGGAGTAAAGGGTTAAAAGACGAACACCTTAACCACTGAGCTAAAGAGACATCGCCCAGACGCAGTAATTAGGTATTGTATTTTAAATGGGGACGAAGCTATGCATGAAGGGATGGTCTGACTCTCCCGTAAAAGTATACGTCTAAATAAAATGTCTGTTCTATTCTGTTTTGATCACACTGGGTTTGGTTGATTATTTTTCGTTTATTTATTGTCGCTACCGGTTGCCCATCTGAGCGACGCCCCCAGAAGACGGTTAGTTGTTACGGGGGATAGTGCAATCACACTGGGTTATTGCAGTAAACTATATTTGTACTGGGGTAATGTATTAAACGGCATTGCCCCTCGCGATGATACGGAGGTAATGCATCAAATGGTATTGGGCCCCGTGATAAGACTAGGGCATTCCATTAAACGGCATTGACCCACCTAGTAATGCATTAACGGTATTGGCCGTCGCGATGGTACGGAAGTAATGCATTAAACGGTATTGGCCGCCGTGATAAGACTGGGGTAAAGCATTAAACGGCATTGGCTACCTTGATAAGATAAGGTAGTTGCAGTAAACGGCATTGACCCATGCGATAAGACTGGGGTATTATCTTAAATAGCTTTGGGTGCCGCGATAAGACATCGATATTGCTTTAAAACAGCATTGAATTCGGAATATACAAATCTGAATAGCACAGATAAAATTGGCTTTTAATTGTACAAACAGTAAACAACAAATTACACGATGACAATTTCATACCACGCCAGATTCACCAATACGAGATAAGAAAATGATGTACAATTCTAATTGTTGGTGTGTGTTCAGTGTTATCGTGTCCTTGAAGGTTTTGCTCAGTTCAAGCCACGAGCAAGACACATCATTTTAGCAAAACCTGTCAGCATTTGACACATAATTAAGCCTGTTGCAGTATCTGAAAATAGAAAAACAACATTTATAAATATATTATAAATAAACCATACTCTGGCAAAAGGGGATTTAATACATCTTCGTGATGTGATGCATATTACAAAATGGGTTATCATGTATTAATGGATCCATCAAATTTCCATTGTCTTACAACCGACCATCTTCGCGAGACAAGTTTACGATCAATACGTGGATCTTACCTTGGCTGATTGAACCCGATTTCGAGATTCCTGCGATGAGCCCTCTATTGGATGCTGGTAATTACCCCCCTTTACATCATATTTCTAAAAGCAAATGAAATATCGTTTTACAAACCGCTTACGAATACACATGAAGCGATAAACAGACATCATCGTGGGTTTCTATGTTTACCTGCTATTCGAAAGGTAGAGACCTTGTTCTATTTTTATCAAAGATAAAATGCTACGAGTGATTTCATTCTTTGCAGCTAGAGCTGGCTGCATCCAATGAAAAAGCGTATCGGGTGAATTTTGAAAAAAAAGCTCGATCCGCCAAGGGTAGAGTAATGTAGTGAATCGTCAGCCTTGGCTTGCAAAGGAGACAACCGACCAGACATGTAAATGATAATGACCTGCAACACGCGAAAAGGGACAATCGGACATTTGCGTAAAGTGTCGTCTCGGATCAGCCTGTGCACTCTGCGCAGGCTAATCCGAAACGATGCTTTCCGCATTTTATGTAATTTTCTGTTTTGCGCAAGTCTACAGTAATACAAAATCTAAATCTAATGTAGTAGTAAAGTGCTGTCTCGGATTAGCCTGCGCGGACTGCGCAGGCTGATCCGAGACGACACTTTACGCATTTTCCCATTTTCGCGTGTTGCAAGCCATATGTGACCCGTCGCAGAACTGCGAAAAGTGTCAACCCTGCTCAGACTGCGAATTGCGCAGGCTGTCCAGGGTTGACACTCGTCGCTTTAATGACATTTTCTGCATGAAAAGTGGTCATCGTGCCTTGTTATACAATCATTTTTGAATTATCAACTTAAACTGACCTGCCCTATCATTGATCTGGTTTCATCTAATTGATGTACAGAATTCCCGGATAGTCCCCTTTTTGCGTGATGGGTCACAATCATTATTTGTTGAACTTAGTATCGTCATTCTATACAATTGTATTGGTACCAGTCCGTACATCTTAGCAAGCCAATGCTGACGATTCACTACGCTACTCTACCCTTGGCGGATCGAGCTTGATTTTTACATACCCCCGATACGCTTTTTCATTGGATGCAGCCAGCTCTAACTGCAACGAATGAAATCGCTCGTAGCATTTCATCTTTGATAAAAATAGAATAAGGTCGCGACCGTTTGAATAGAAGGTAAACATGGAAACCCAACGTGGATGTCTGCTTATCGCTTCATATTGAATAATTGTATTCGCGGTTTGTAAAACGATATTTCATTGGCTTTTAGAAATATGATGTAAAGGGGGGTAATAACCAGCATCCAATAGAGGGCGCATCGCAGGAATCTCGAAATCGGGCTCAATCAGCCAAGGTAAGATCCACGTAGTGCTCGTAACCTTGGCTCGCGAAGATGCATTCCGAATTATATGTTGGATAAGCATGCGAGCTAATATTGGCTTGACCCTTACGCTGTTAAGCGCGACTCACTGACCTTTTTCGGGCAGTGGCGATCAAGATCAAACTGCACAGAACGTACAGTCTTTTCTTTGACCTGCACTATCCGATAAGGCGATAGCTTTCCTTTAACCCTTTCAGCCCGAACGACAAATTTCGGACTTTTCCAAACCAAAAGAGTTTGCAGACGACAATTTTTAGATTTGGAGAAAATGGCAGAAAGTTCTTAAAAACGGTAGAAAACACTTTGGGAAAAGGAGAAATTGCTCGTTACGAGCAATTTCTCCTTTTTCCACAGTGTTTTCAAGAGACTTTTACTACAGACATATAAAAATCTTGTTATGGAAAGGGTTAAAACACTTTTGAACTAGCAAAATTTGGATTCACACTACCAGTATAAAAGTTTATTTCACTTCATAAGCAGGTAATGGGTGAATTTCTGTATGATCTGAAATACGCAAAAAAGGCCATCGTGATATTTGCGTAAAGTACCGTCTCGGATCAGCCCTCGCGGACTGCACAGGCTGATCCAAAATAACACTTTTCGTTTTTTATGTAATTTTTCTGCTTTGCGCAAGTCTTTTGCAAGGCACTTCAGGGCCTAGCCTAGTACTGGTGAAACCCAGGAAACATGAATGTGTGAACTGTCGCCGTGATATGGCTGACATAATGTTAAAAGCGGCTTAAAATACCATTCAAACAAACATACAAGGCAAGTCTGCTGTGGCCAAAAATCTAATGAAACTGTAAAGTGTCGTCTCGGATTATCCTGGGATTGTGTGGTAAAAGGCTAAAAGATGACAAGATTTTTAAACATATCTAGGATAAAACGCATTGCAGATAAAAAGGATGGAAATTACGGATAGGTTCAGAAACTGTCGCAGAAAAAAAGGGAAAATGCTGGTTATAAGCATTTTCTCGGTTTCCATGATGTTTTCAAAACCAATGCTTCTCATAGTGGTTGTGCTGTTGAAACACAGGGCCGGTATGAAAGGAAATAACCGTTTACTACACAAATCCCTAGATGCTATGACTGAAAAACAACTTTTTAAACACACAAAGTAGGAAAGGAGAAAATGCTGGTACTCAGCAATATTATATTTCATTTGTCTATTTTTAGAAATGTTACCATTATCTCCCGCTAGATGGCATTCTATAAATACTCATCTATCTGATATGGGCATCCTGGGTACAGAGCCGAACCACTTTCCTACGCGACAACCGTTACTTTGATTTTCAAACAAAAAAAAAAAAGGTTTACCCAATAAAACGCTACCTCGTGCAATTCACTCAACTATGATCACCACTTTAGAGAAATCTGTTGCTAAAGCAGGTCTCATTTCTCCTCAAACGTATTGATACGTAAAAGCTATTTTCAACATTGCTACTTTATAGAGCGTAATATTATTGTCAGCCCGCTTTCGGGGCTAGTAGTGATGCGTCATATAAGACATTCGAATCTTCGAAGAATATGACATGCGCAGACAACGGAAATGTTACGGGTAAAGAAATGACGTAATTTTAAGATGGGGCGAATTATTTCCCCGTCACTGTCAATATTTTCCTCCTGCCAAAAATCTGGTTAATTGACTTGAGATCACTGGTTTTAAAAGTGGCAGTCGTTGACAAAATAATCAGATGATATATAATATATAATTTATTTCATCAGCTCAAAAGGGAAAGTTCCGCGAAAATAACTCGTGCCTTATGGCACGAGTTATTTTCGCATACCTTCTCCTTTTTCGGCAAATATTTCCAATATTAACCACAAGCTGATGAAATAAACTCTATTTTCTAACTTGAGACAATTCAAATTATTTTGAGCCCGATCTAGTTTGTCGTCTGCAAATTCTTTGAATTTTGGCAAGTTCAAAATTTTGATGTGAAGAAAAGAATTAAGGGATAGAATGATTGAAAAGGTTTATTGACTGATAAATCTAGTGGCCTCAAATATTTCATCCAAGTCTGAAACCCCATTGACTTACATGTATTTCCAACTTTATTTCTTACTTTATTGTGTTTTATTAGATGAATCCATAGTTAAGAAACTTGTACACAGTGTACTCATCCTATTGAAATCAGTATTGTATCCAACCATTTTAAATGCATGTAAAATGCCCTCTTTAATTCACACTTCCATAGTTACTTTTAAAGAAAACAAGAAGTGTAGGGCCATTTCAATTTAAAAAAAAGAATCAAAACACATCACAAGAGGGTTTTGAAATTGCTTTTTTGACAACTGACTTCGGTGGACTACTCGACTACTCTTTAGGTCAAATATCGATATTCGGTACTCTAGCCTCGTTTTGAAAGACCCATTTTAGGCTCTTGCCTCGTTCTGAAAAATCCATTTTGGACTCTACAGTTTCCAATTTGGAATAACATTTTCTGTACTCGCGTGGTAGTATTAGTGCGTTTTAATTGGACGTTAAATTGTATGAGTGAAATTGTTTGGTATATAATGCCACTGTGACTGTTTTCATGCCACAATTTTGAAATGAACATTTATTTCATTTTTTCATCTCAAAATGGTGGTATGAAAACACTTACAAAATGTAATGTAGAAGGGACCAATTTCACTACAATTTTTTCTTTATAACAGCAAAAGCCGATATATTGAAAGAGAGTTAACATTTCAGCATAGTGTATAATTAATTCCCTTAGGAATATTAAGTTGACTTAAATTAAAACCATAATTAATCCTTTTCCAAACAATCCCTGGTTTTCAGGACCCTTAGATAGAAGCCTTTTGAAAACATTGTGGGAAAAGGAGAAAATGCTGGTAACCAGCATTTTCTCCTTTTCCCACAATGTTTTCTACCCTGCTAGAAACAAATTTCAGTTTTTGGGTTAAGTTTATTTTGTTGTCTGCAAGTGCTTTCAATTTGGACCAGTCTAAAATTTTGTCGTTTGACAAAGGGTTAATGTAAATAGCTTTAGACCCATCCTCGGATACCCCGGGGTCTCCCTATTTGCTACGCTACATCGACCCCTGGGACAATTGACTAATAAAACTTTGAATTAGCCGCCGAAAATCGATACGAAACGTCATAGCGTACAGTCCACTCGCCCATCACAAAATGATGATGGAACCAATGAAAAGCCAGCATTCGGCCAGAGGTAAAGCGAGGGAAATTCAATTAATTGTCCCAGGGGTCGATGTAGCGTAGCAAATAGGGAGACCCCGGGGTATCCGAGGATGCTTTAGATCAATATAATTTTTCTCATGATACAATGATCAGAAGCTGCGGAACCAATTTAATTTTTTTCACACACTGAAAGTACATGTAAGTTAAAGGTAAGACCTGTGTAATGGAAAACAGCTATTTCCACTAAAATATCATCATGCAAAATTAGCTATAATCAAGAATGAGTATCATTGAACTACTTTCACCAATTCATTTTTTCCGTTTTTTTCCTTCTTTGAATTATCATTTATAAATCTAAAACACTATATTCTCAAATCAAAAGGAGGTAATAATTACCTCCCTTTTTAGAAAACTAACAAAAGTATCAAAAAATAATTTCAAGATAGACATAAACGGAATTTCTGATCCGTTAGAAATGTGCAAAAATATTATTTCTGCATAAATCCTTATTTATCCTTATTCATCAACCAATTTCACCGGAAGTGCATTACACAGATCTTACCTTAATGGGATTTCGGAATTAGATGAAATATTGATCGCTACTTACTGTGCATCCTGTACAATTAGTCAGTAAAAACAAATATTTTCATTTCGTTGACCGATTTCTTACCTCCACCCTGTGACAAAGCAAAATATCGGCCAATGCCCCCGAGTGGGGATGATGCACCAAACATTCCACCGCCCCTGCTCGCGGCGGGTCTGTATCCCTGATTTTGTGGTCGTCTCTGTCCGCCCATTCTACTTTGCTGTCCGGTTTGATATCCTGTGCTGCTCGCTTGGTAACCCCCGGAAGGGTCGCTTCCGCCGGGATTCCCCCCACTAATTAAATTAAACATCATCATTTGTTCCAACCAGCTTTGGGCAGAAGCAACAGCTACAGCACTGATAAATAACGTACAAATGAAAACTCCTTTATTCATTTTAGCAAGATAAATTGTTGACAAACGTCTGCACTTATGTCGTAAATTGATGTATATGTCGTAAAACTATTTTTCCTTTTACGTCTGCTTCTTTTCTCGCCACTTTTATTTTCCGCTTCGTCCTGTCTGCTCAATTTAAAGGACAGTCGCCTTCTGATAATCAGGTGGCCGACAAACTAATTCTGATCCTAAACTGCGACTGTGGAGCGCATAAGGGATCCATTAGCATTTAAAGCAGTCGTGAACCGGAAACGTAGACCTGCTGTCCGCGCTTGGTTGGTTACAATTAAAATTTGATAACCATCGCGTGAAGTTTGTATAAATAACGCTTACATAAAATTTGTTATTTCGTTTTAATTTATTACGTTCCGTAGACGACGTTTCAGCGCCTTGCAGTGGACGACTGAGGAAAAAGAAGAAATTTTCGTGTTTTTTTGTGTGTGTGTATTCTTCGTATCAGCTCATTTTTACACAAATTTTACGCTTTAACTGACAGGTCTTTGAAGCCGTATTTTCGCCTTTCCCCACAAAGTTTTCTGTCCTTTCACTGACAAAAATGCGATCATTTTATCTGTATTTGATTTGCTATCTGTTCGATAGTTGTTACGATTTTATGTTATCTAAAATTCGAATATATGATTTTTCGTACATATCGGTAACGTAGAAGTGCCGTCTAACTCGTGTAATATGTTATCAGACGACACATTTAGTTGTAAGTCAGGTGGCAGGGGACTTGAACCTCGGTCATGGCTGTGGTGAATCATGTCGCACCGAGAAGAAGGCGAGGTGGCGACATGATTTACCACAGCCGTGAACAATATTAGTTGTACGGTCAGGTGGCAGGGGACTTGGAAGCTTGTTCACGGCTGTGGTTAATCATGTCGCCCCGAGCCGAAGGCGAGGTGGCGACATGATTCACCACAGCCGTTAACAAGTTTCCAAGTCCCCTGCCACCTGACCGTACAACGAATTTATTATACTGCAAAGTTTTACCCTTTCAAAGCGCGTCAAGCGAAATTTTCCTGTTTAATAATTTCACAAATCGAGTATGCTTACGAAATAGAGATTTCCTTCTGAGTGCCCCAATTCAATGAAAACTGACGTCACTGGACACTGACGTCACTAAAATGTGTAGTTTGGTGCATAAACGTGCAATCTGGTAATCGATCGACGCCGCCATTTTGGATGTTGTGTTGCACGTGTAGTGATGTTTACGGGGCACTCAAAAGGGAAACTTGTTTCACGTGGTTTTTGCCAGGGAACATGATATTATGTTCCCCGCATGTTAACCAATCAGATCACGAGAAATTTCTTTGCAGTATAATAAGTTTCCATGCCACCTGACAGTACAACGATTTTATCATACTGTAAAGTTTTACCATTCAAACGTTTGTTAAGCGAATTTTACGCTGACGAAGCAGAATTTCCCTTCTGAGTGCCCCAATTCAATGAAAACTGACGTCACTAGGAGCTGACAACAATAAAACCTTGGTAAAAAATGCTAAAACTTGCAGTCTGGCGCATAATCTGCACAGGCTTACCCCAGACGGCACTATATGTCTGCATTAGATTTTGTCCAACAGAAGACTCGAGTGAAACCAAAAATCATTCACGATCGGAAAGTATCGTCTCGGATGAGCCTGAGCGGACTGTGCAGGCTGATCTGAAACGAATTCATCTTTTCGCGTGTTGCGGGCCAATTACGAGTGTGTTGTTGATCGGTTGAAACTTCCAGGAGCCTCCCCGAAATTCTGGCACTAAATAGAGGATAATCGACTGGTTATTTTTGATATGAAAAATATATCATGAGGATGCGTTGTTGGGCGTTGAAAAAACGAGTGCGCAGCACGAGTTTTTTTAACGCCTTACGACGCATCCAAGTGAGATATTTTTCGTATCAAAAATAAACAGTTGATTATTCTATTTATTATATACCTTATTAACATTATATTTTTTAATTTTTCGTTTGAAAAACAACAAAAACTATCGGTTAGTGCTAATGAAAAAAAAAGTAGTCCCTAAATTAAGGTAGGAAGTGAAAGTGAAAGTTGATATCATCACTAGTGATGATATCAAAATTTGTTACACTGGGAAATTCCAGGATTTCACGACTAGGTATATAATAAATATTCATTTATCTGATGAGGCTAAGTATCACCTGATTTCTCCCCTCACCTCTGATGCATTTACGAAAAGTTGTTAATGGTTTAAGGTAAGACCTGTGTAATACACTTCCGGTCAAATTCTAATTGGCTGATAAATAAGAATACATAAGGATTTATGTAGAAACAATATTTTTGCACATTTCTAACGGATCAGAACTTCCGTTTATGTCTATTTTGAAATTATCATTTGATACTCTCGTTAGTTTTCTGAAAAGGGAGGTAATTATTATCTATTTTTGAATTGAGAATATAGTGCTTTTTGATTTATAAATGATAATTCAAAGAAGGAAAGAATGAAAAGGTGAAAGTAGTTCAGTAATACTCATTTGTAATTATAGATAATTTTGCTGGATGATATTTTAGTGGAAATAGCTGTTTTCCATTACACAGGTCTTACCTTAAAAAGAAAGTTATGTCAGTATATATGATATTCCATTTTTAACCCCATCTTTTTATTAATGGTTTCAAACAAATGAATATTTACAGTGAACAATGAAACATGTAAAAGGTTCAATCTCATTACAAAAGTGTTAATTACCAAATCAAGATTATCTATTGAGGCTGTATATAAGTTTAACCCTTTACAACACAAAGACGACTTTTTAACAACCCTAATTAGGAAGCCTTGCAAAAACGTTGTGGGAAAAGGAGAAAATGCTGGTTACCAGCATTTTCACCTTTTCCCGCAAAGTTTTCATCACTTTCAAAGAAAAATTGCACTATATGAGCCATTAAAGAATTGTCACTTCAAAATGCTTCCAATTTGAAAAAATCTAAAAGTGTGTCGACAGGTAAAGAGTTAAAGGGCACCTTTTCTTGGAGAATACATATATATACATTGTATATATTTATATAGAGAGCGAGAGATTCAGGCTTTACACCTTAGGACATTTATTATAGGCCTACGTCAATCTTCGCCAGTTAATTGATGGTATTCGGCGGTACAGCGTATAGCCGAGTACCATTGTCCTAGCGGACGGGTAGATACAAAACCGGTTTTGCACGAGGGATATGTGATGAGGCTATTTATAGATGGGTGTAGCTGAGCTTCACTTCTAGAGAGACCTTCGTGGCATCGACACGTATTTCAAATTCAAATTCGATATGTATTTATTTCTGAGTTTACGTTTTAATCAACTGGTAGCCAGAATACTGAAAGGTTTGAGAAATGGGGTTAAGTGGATGAGGCCCAACATTCCATGGCATCTGACATTGACAAATGGGCACAGGTTTCCAGAGTTTTTCCATTAAAGAGAATGGTTTATCTCTGGTTTTTCCTGGGCGAGTCAGGCCAAAATGTAGTTAAAAGAAAAATCTAAGGAATTAGTGTTTCTATCCGCAGTTAAGAGTATTGTGTCATAGTCCGCCTTGTTACATGTAGAATTCTATGTACATTTATTGTTGATGCCAATACATGCGTTTCGCAATACGCACAACATTACTAATGTTGTTTCTTGGTTTGTGGGCCCGTTGGATAGGACCACAAGTATCGACTCACTTACATGGAAAGCATTTCGATTTATTGAATGATTGATTGTAGGTGTTGAACGCCGTTTTTAGCATTATTTCACTTATATCGCAGAAGTCAGTGCATCTTTCCATGCTTTCCTGGAATCTCTTTCACAAGTACTCCGCTCAATTTTCTTTCCAAGCCACTGGCTGCTTTGTCAAATAACCGTTATCGAAACTATGGTCAGCGGTGGGAAAGGAACAAATGCTGTCACAAAGACTATTATCAATTATCGGAAAGAAATAGGCTGAGCCGGTAATCGAACCCGCGACCCCCTGTTCTCAGGTCCTGTACGCTACCGACTGAGCTACTTGCAGTCGACTAAAATTTTAACCCTTTACTCCATAGATACTCATTTCTACGCATTGCTTGTAGGAGCCTTTGGAAAACATTGTGGCAAAAGGTGAAATTGCTCGTTACGAGCAATTTCACCTTTTGCCACAATGTTTTCTATGCTATCAAAAGGTGTCATATATACATAAGAAATGGCTTCATCCTTCCTGTTATTTAGGGCCAATTAGAGATACCATAGAAATGCCTTATAGGGTAAAGGGTTAAACAATTGGAGCCCAAATTTTAAGATGCTACTTTGAAAGGCAGGCGGCATTACAAGGTTGAAAAAGGTGAAAGAGATATGACATGCAACACGCAAAAAGGGGCATTTGGACATTTGCGTAAAGTGTCGTCTCGGATCAGCCTGCGCAGTCCACGCAGGCTAATCCGAGACGGCATTTTACGACTACATTAGATTTTGTGCTATAGTAGACTTGCCCAAAACAGAAAATTACACAAAAACGGAAAGCGTCGTCTCGGATTAGCCTGCCCGGACTGCGCAGGCTGATCCGAGACGACACTTTACGCAAATGTCCAAATGCCCTTATTCCTGTGCTTCACGCCATATGGCATGCAACACGCAAAAAGGGGCATTCGGACATCTGCATTTTGTTCGTCTAGCTAAATAACTGGCTAGTACCGTTCTCAAGTGTGCTACAAAGAGAAAAGAACCAAACAGTCGTTCTTATACTTTCGATGCATGATTTGATATAGTTCAAGGGCTTATGTTTTACGGAGATAAAGTTTAAGAGTCTGTTATATTGCTCAAATCCGCAAATGGGATCACTCTTGGACATACGCCGAGTTCTTCATCTTAGATGCATTATACACTGTACTTCGATAAACAAGCTTTAGTTATGTTCTCAAATTCTGAGTTGGTCCAACATTCCGAACTCAACTATGCAAAATTACTGACTTTAGCGTGTTTATCAAGCTATTTTTTTCCCTGAGATATGCTTTTAACAACAGACAAACCAGACCAATCATACACCGCGTGAACACCACATTATAGATGCATTCCTATGGGCCTCAGGTTGGATGTCAAATTTATATTTACGTTTATTTTGTTTATAAATAACTTGATGGATATCACGACATATGCATCGTTAAATTCTGCCACAACGTATCGTAAACAGGAAGTATTCCTTTTTAGCACAAGATCTATCTATCTATCTATCTATCTATCTATCTATCTATCTGCGAAGAATGATAAGAAAAAACATGGACCAGTTCTTGTATTGGAATATTGGTATATTGTTCCAAAAAACAATTTGAAATGTCTACTTTTTAAAAAAAAAAAAAAACTTCCCAAATTCTATGCACTAATCTATTCTTGATTCCCATGGGCGAAACATGTGCGCGAGCTCATCACGTCACGTGACATTACTCTCAAGAACCCGGACATAGCGAGGGTTGGCTCTTCTGTGCTCTTGTAGTGTGTGCCACTTAGAGAATCTTTCAAAACGTGAACTTGCCAAAGGTCACAAGGGGTCAGGACTGAATTATAGGGAGGGGTGTATCTGTGTTAAGGTTTTTCAGAGTTTCTGTTCAAGTGTGGCTCTGTGAGCTTGGGCGTTATCTTGGTGCAAAGTGACGTCACTCCGGAGGACTTCTTGCTGTTTTTTTTTTTCGTATGGTGTTTGTGAACTACATTTATCTATTATATTAAACTTTGTTTTACAGCAAAAGAATACATAAACATATTCAACAGAATATTTGTTATAATGCATCCTTTTGACTTTTATCTATCCCTGGAGAAATTGAAATCATAACTGCTGCTCTGCTAGTTTTTTCTTCCGCTACTTTGTCAGTTTCTTCGTAACCACGTTTTAGCTCACCTAAGCACAATGTGCTTAAGGGGAGCTTTTAGAGTCACACTGTCCGTCGGGCGTCGTCCGTCGCTAATAGTTCAATTAACATCATCTCCTCCTAAACCACTGGGCTAAAGTCAACTTACTTTGGCAAAGATATTCCTTGGGAGATCTTTAAAAACTGATTCACAGAAATTGATTCCATGCAAAACTCTGGTTGTCATGGCAACCTGCTTGCCATTCAAAAGAAATATACATAGACTTAGCTTTCATGGTTGAAATTTCATCCTGATCTGCCGCTATGCAGGGTATACTAAAAGAAATATTCATAGAATTTTCTGAAAGCTGGTGAGCCCTTCTTTTTCTCCCTTATTGTGTAGGTCAGACGATAATCTATCACCAAATCAAATTTCATGAAATTCTGAATGTTATGAAAACGTGGTGAAACTGTAGCGATTGTCTTTAAGTGAACTAGGACTGCGGACATCGGATGACGGACTAGGCTGGTTGTTTTACAGGGCAGGTCTCAAATGTTCTAACAGTGTAATTTTTGCATCAGCGACATAACTGTGACAATTAAGCAGGGCAGTGATATCTAAGCAAGGGTGCTTTAAAGGACAAAGGTAACTCAGGTGCGTACCCATGAGGACTCACGGAAACTCTTGCTTTATTATTAAACATTGAATCATTAAATAAACGGAATGCTCTTTCTGAATCAAGAAAAGAGACCAAACCATCTCAGTTTCAAATAGCTTTTGTTAAGAAATAAGAACGACACAGCGGACAATCTTTACAAAAGATCATACTGCTACTTTTTTTCGAATCCAGACACAATTCTACAAAAAAGAGAATACTGTAAAGATAAATATGGAGAATACATTATTGATGTTACGTTGCTACCAGTTTCATCCAATCAACAGGGGTCACATCATCGATGAGATGAAGGAAAACCTAGGTCATCTTCTAGGGTCAGAAAGGGAACTGTACACTACATCAACGGTGAAGAAAATCTAGTATAGATTTCTAATAAGTTTGGAAAACTTATGCCGGGAAAAAAACCATGGAAGATGATGACATTAGGTTGGTTTAACTGTATCTTTACTCTCTACCAACAGAATTATTGGTATTGCCAAAACTGAACGCAGTTGCAAACGACAAAGTAGTAGACATTTATTTTCTCTCACTAGTGAAGAAAAGACTGTACAAGAAGAAGAAAATCGTCGTGACGAGTATTTACTCACTCCTTACTTACTAACTTTACTTACTCAAACCACAAAGTTTTCCAATTATTGTACGTCAGGGTCTTAACAAACACAGGTATCTCTGGCGAAGGGTTATAGCAAAGATGTAACTATTTTCGAAAAAAGTTGTAGATTCAGCTAAGGGTGAATTGTGTGATATTCTTTGTAGCATGTGTTGCCATGCATTTCGGTGACTACTAAATAAAGCAGCGTTCTTGTTACCATTCTCTGAGAAAATTCTGAAATATGAAGCATCAATTTAAACTTACAATGTATACTCTAAGTTGTATCTAAAATGGACATCAATAGCTTAGTTATATACTGTATTGTTTTAAATACGTCAGCTAAGACCATGGTGTAAAGTAATGAGGGAAACCCCCTTTAACATTTCCTGCTTTATTTTCACACTGTTCCATTACTTTAATGACACAAACACATAAAGTTTTGTTGGAGATATTTGACTTCAGTTTACAAAAGCCTAGCATTAGATTATTTTAGTATCTTTTATAATTTTTGAAAAAGCATCATTTACTGTTTCACGCTTTTCACCAGTATCACCCTGCGTATAAAAATATATTTATATTTGTATCTTTTTTCACGTTACAGGAGTGAAGCGAAGGCCATCAGTCAGCTAGAGAAGCGACTGGTGAGGTCAGATACTCGCGTCATCTGCAAACATACCTAACGTCCGAGAAGCTGACTTGGAAGCTTTCTCGGACTCTGGTGAAGGTCTGATGAAGGTCCAAATCTTCACATCGTCACATCGTAGACGGACATCTACAGTGCTGTCCGTTCCATCCGTCTCTGCTGGCCAATACATAAAGCATCCCGGAATAGGCATCTGATGGAACTGGTGCGTGAAAGCCAATTGCAGTACAATCTATTGATCACAAAATAGGTGCCCAAGTTGCTCAGGCAGCTTGGTTTGAGCTCGGACGAATCCAGTTAGATCTGAATTTAACTTTTTTTTTCCAAATGGAATAAAGTTTATGAAATTAAAGTTTGTTTATTTCATCAAGACACTTGATAATTTTTCGTCGGCATAATATCACTTTGAAGGAAATGTCAAAACAAGTGTGAGACGACCTCCGTGTACAGTACGTTATTCACTGTTCACTATCCAACCTCAAGGAAGACTACAGTGGCTAGTAGAAGACATGTGCAACAAGAGTTGGGGATCAGAGTTTGAAATCGGGATTTCATAATTTTTTGGGGAGTTGTTTCAATTTTTTAAATGCCGTCGCCATCATTGTCCATTTTTAATACCGTCAAATATACTAGCCAACACAGTAAAGAGTCATTGTTTTGTTTTAAATTATTTGTGAGAACGAAATGTATTTTTGAGTAAGATTAACATCAGTTCTCATTTTACTATTTATAACACTAGGTCGTTAATTTGTTTTTTTACATTTCATGGTTGGATGACCGCACTAGAACAAAGCGTGATAATGTCAACAACAAAATATAACGGCATATGAAAAGTCTGTGATGAGGTACAAATTAGGGAATCATGGACCCGCTCAAACGATGTGTGTGCTGGAAGGAGGTCGTGTTATGGGGCATTAGCTGCAAATTTTATTGTATCGCAGAGTGTCATCTCAAGACACTGAAATCATTTCCTTTATTCTGGCAATGTTGCTGAAAGACCCATCCAATGTGTATTTCTTTCAAGACCATGATCTGGCGACTATGGCACGCAGGCAGAAGCTTTAGTTAACTGTAAACCTCAATAATGACTTTCTTAAAGCAACCGGGAAGCAAGTAATGGCACAGATCCTTGGAAAATGAACCCATTTTGCAATTACTGGTTCCAAACGATTGGTTGCTGAATATTTTTGAAACGGCGATGTCAAATGGAGATTTACACTTTGTGCGTAACCACATCAGTTGACAACTTTATCATTGAATCCCAGTTCTCTTTGCAGATGATTGGCTTTAATGATGGTCGTTTGTGAATTTGGGATTTAACTTGAGAACGATTCGCCCACTGTTGTGTTTCATAACACAACCACCTTTAAGGTGAGTCTGTCATGGTTTTGACTGGCATCAATATTGACGGGCATACAGACTCACAGGAAATGAATGGAAACTTTACTAGTGTAAGATATAGGGGCGAGATCCTGTAACTGATTTTAAGGTCGTACGCAGGTGCTAATGGAAAAGATTTTCTTCCATTGGACCATAAAGCGATTCTGTTTCATTAATACTAAGGAGAAAATGTTGTCTAAATAGACAGCTTACTTTTCTTTTCTTTTGCAAGAAAAAGTTACAAAATGTTTAAATCAAGGGACACAAAATGTTGCCGTTTGCGGCTAAACAAATACGAATAGACAATTTTAGATTCTGATTTTATTATTGACAGTTTGAAAGATTCCCCTTTACAGCAACATTTAGCCAGGTACTGAATTGCTTATTCGTATTTCGGCAAGGATTTTTTGCACTACTTTTTCCGAAAATCAAGTGTACTGTGCACGGATTTCCTGCAAAAGAACAGAGAGGGTCTCTGCCTCTTTCGGCTCGGTTGATACTGAAAGTTAAAATTCGGTGCCTTCTCTACCTGCGACATGTCATCCACATGCCATACGCCATCTGACTGATTCAGCTCCCGACTCAATTGTGGGTGCAGCTGTCTACTGATACCTTGCTGGGCTACCGGCTGCTCGGCTGAACTGCTGGATCAGCCTTTAACTGACCTGACCCTGAAGAGGCTGAATTTCAGACTTCGCCGGAGGGTACATAAATGTGCAAACCTCGTTAATGTTTTAGCCAAAGATAATGATCGTAAATACAACTGTCAAGCTCACGAAGAACTTAACGTCGTATCTAAATTGCTCTGTCGCGTTATGTACCGTGCCCACACACTAATACCAGAAGTGACTAGCCGTCGATGATAACATGTTTTGCAACACAGTTTGTAATACCAGTCAAAACTTTTGATACATACTCACCACCTTCCACTGTAAAAAATTAAACTTAACCATATGCTGTCACGGTATAACTAACCTAGTACTGGGTTAGTGTACTAGGTTAGAATTAATGGGTAGAACAAAATTGTCTTGGTAAAAAACTTACTGCAACTCTAAATGTTAGTAACGAGACCATAAGCAATTACCATTATTTTTGCAAGATAGCTACCCCTCCCACAGTGTTGTCAATGGAATTGTTTTCAAGTGTCTTTACGTACAGAATTTCTGGTAAAGGGTTACGGCTTTTATAATGAGCTTCAAAGCTCTTTCAGTACGTACCTTGAACTTTTTCGATAAGTCCAACACGGAGTTTTTGATTGTTTACAAGTATAAAATTTACTTTCGGGGTCTGTAGATCAACGAGATAGCCCCAAAATTAACGAACTTCCGCTATTGTCATAACTGCAATTATATCCCTTTCTGGCATCAAATGCATTTTTTCTTATACAGACAGTGTAGATTAAATTAGGACTACAAAGCAAGTACAGTACAATCTTGGATTTTGGACCAATATTGTTCATTAACTTGGAAGGTATACTGATTGACCTCATGTTCAATTTCTCGAGCTACTGATAACGCTACAACTTGCTTAACCCTTTCACAAACAATCCTTGCTTTTACGGGTCTAGAATAGTAGCCTTTTGAAAACATTGTGGGAAAAGGAGAAAATGCTGGTAACCAGCATTTTCTCCTTTTCCCACAATGTTTTCTACCCATAGACAGAAATTATCTTTTCAGCAAGAGTTGAATTGTCGTCTGCAAATGCTTTCGATTTGGTTTAGTCCAAAAGTTTGTCGTTTGGGAAAGGGTTAATTTCTCCCTTTCATCCCCGTGGGGTCCCGGTTTTTTTTTTAAGACCTCGGCCTTTCTTTATGGCATGTCGTAGAAGGCGACTAAAATTAGAGACAAACGGCTGCTTTCCTCGTAATTCGTAGGATTGCAGCAGGCTAGGTAGTCCTTATTCCAAATCCTATATTTTTTTTCTTGATGTAAATAGGGTTTGGAATGGGAATCAATTGGCCTGTGGGACCCCGTGTGGTTTAATCGGGGGTATAAGAATAAACCACTGCAGTCCCGCGATCGTCACATCTGCCATTTCATCTGGCGGAACAAAAGTGACAGCATGCATGTCGCAAAAGGCGACAAAAGGGGCATCATTTTGTGTTTCGTCCATTCCTCATTTATCATGTTTGTCTTATGTTGTTGCACATGTATGTTATTTTCACCTCGCATTATTGTTTACTAAGTAAGTGAGCCCAATATGACCCAAGTTGTCGACGGGCCATAAAACACTATTCATTCATTAATTTCTCCCTTTCAGGGTTTGCCTAATCGGTGGAATAGGTGCACAAAATAGGTGCAGCCAGACCTAGGATCAATGCCGCTAGGCATCTGCTTATTCAGTTAAACCTTAGGGTCAACATTTCCTGATTCAGTGAATCGTAATTTCAAGAGTTGAAAGGAGTCTAGTTTGCATATTTTTGGTATTAGGATGTCAAATAATGGCCTGGAATATGTGTCGCTTAAAGTTATACAGAGCAGAAATGGCATTTTGCTTCTTTGAACCAGGATTTATACAGCCTTTTATGTGACTTTTGAAAAGTTTAATGGTCTTTTATTTGTACATCATTTGCATCAAATTGTCACGTTTGCGTCATGATTCCACAGACCAAAACACGTTATAGCTTAGCTCTCTCCCAAACGAAAAGTTCTAAACTTAAACAAATTGAAAGCACGAGTAGACCCCACGGTTATTGTGGCTCAAGTGACTGAAGTTTCTATGACATGTGGTCAAACATTGTGGAGAAAGGAAAATGTTCTGCTTACCAGTATTTTGTCCGTGTCCAACGATGCTTCCAAAAGACTTCTGCTGCAGAAACGTTAAAACTCTCACTTGTGAAGTAAAAGATTAGTTTTAGAATTTCAAATATCGAGGTATACCTTTTTTTCTTGTCTTGTCTAATAAGGGCCCTGTTTTTGTTTCACCCCCGCAAAATTGTCATTTTTGCTGCTAAATACTTCTTATACCAAATTAAAAGAATACTATCTTACGAACAACGTCCGTAACAAAGAAACAAAGGAACAAATGAATGAGGAGTGGTCTTCCGTAGCACATTCCCTTCTAAAGTCCTCATTTATTGATGACTCGAAGCCCTATTAAGCAGAAAGCCCGATTTTGGACAACAAATGGGATTACTGGCTAAATGGCCAATCCTGGCCGAATGGCAATCATTCGAACAAAATCCGTAGCAAAGAAAGAAATGAACAAAATGCATAGCAGAATTACAAGGACCGGGGGGATTCTAACCTAGAACACCCGGACGAAAAGCAATAACATAAACTTTGAGCGAAAGAGAATTGCCCCCAATGCATTTGTTAGTATTGTAGTATTGTATTTAAATCGAGACGAAGCTAGGCATGAAGGAGTGGTCTCCCGTAACAAGTAACTATTGCTACTATAATTACTACTTTTACACCCACTACTTCGACTACAACTTCTATAACTACTGGTACTACCACTTCTACTTTATCTTCGGATGGTAAACCATTAAGACCATCTTTCAAGCAATAATAATCTCGAAGAAGTCTTTTTTACTTGTCGCCTTCCAATGTAAAGTGAAACATGAAATCAGGATGATAAGAATTACGGTTGTCCGACTATCTGACGAGGAGATAGTTTTCTCCAAAAGTAATGTGGAAACAACGGCATGTGGGTTTTAGCTATAGGCCTTAAAGTTTTATATATGACTAGCATAGCAGTCTATCACTGATGGCGCTGTAAGTTATAACCTTATTCAAGTAGTTCTTTGTTTTATGGTTTCTACAAGGCATGATATAACCTCTTCTTGAGATATGTAACGTTTAATTATAAAATAAACACAAGCTTTCGGCGGTACAACCGCCTTCTTCAAGTGTGATCCTGTGATTATCACAGGATCACACTTGAAGAAGGCGGTTGTACCGCCGAAAGCTTGTGTTTATTTTATAATTAAACGTTTCTACAAGGGAAAGCCTTTTCAAACATGTATAAAACAACGCAGAGAAAAAGTAATTATTTTTCAATCCTTTGGCATACCATGTGTCTTTGATTCTTTCACGGTGAAAGTATCTGCAGATGCGATTTCGAAACTGGCTAAAAAATTGTTTGCTTGAAGCAAACAATTTTTTAGCCAGTTTCGAAATTGTCATCTGCAGATACTTTCACAAGCAAACAATTCTTTAGCCAGTTTCGAGATTGTCATCTGCAGATACTTTCACTACGGAAGAATCAAAGATTCGTGTTCAAGCAAACAATTTTTTAGCCAGTTTCGAAATTGTCATCTGCAGATACTTTCACTATGGAAGAATCAAAGATTCGTGTTCAAGCAAACAATCTTTTAGCCAGTTTCGAAATTGTCCTCTGCAGATACTTTCACTATGGAAGAATCAAAGATTCGTGGTATGCGAAAGGATTGAAACATAATTACTAAACAATTCCAAATAGTTCCTGTAAAAGGAATCAATCAGTTGTAAATTAATTGAATGTACCATAGATTACCCTACTTGAGAGACACCAGTTAATTATCCATTCAAAATTGTAAAGTTTAACAACCGGATCTGTAATTTCATACTTGTCAAATTTATATTCTGTGATTTAATGAAAACGTCATTCTTATAACATAAATTATCGGAATTTGAAGTCTGTGTTATTTTGAAATGCCAAGATTCGAATGCATTATTAAAAAAAAAAAAACTTTAATCATCTTGCCTTCAGAAATGGAAAGCCGCATAACAGACCTTTATACAGTAAGAAACTCTGTGCTACTTTCTCAAAGAAAAAAAGATATTTTCGAAATTTGTTATAAATCTCAATGACCTGATGTATACATATTTTGATTACAAATGAGATCTGCTTTCTGAGGCAAAATGTTTGGATGCTTGTGTGGGCATTCTATCAGTGGTTGAGCCTTTGTTCCTTGCTATGTGAAAATTGATTTTAACTTTCGATACTTAATTTTGTGTAGAAAAATAATTTTGAGGAAGTAGGCGTGCAAACAATCATGTCAGTATATGTTACTCAAAATTTGCTAGGGATCATCACGCTAATTTCAAATAAAAGTTTAAGAAAATTTAAATTTGGGTATTTTACTGTGCCGCATCAAGTCTAATCATTTGTACCACATTTAATTGTCGTCTGCAGATGACAGGGTTCTCGCATTTTATCGTATAGCAAAACGTAAATAAGGCAGTAAGTATGCAGGGAAAGATGTAAAGGTGCACAACTTCGAAATATTGTGAAGTTGCGAAAGAAAGAATCCGACACCATGACTAAATTATATACACTTTATAGAGTCTAATATTGACCTCTACTGTCCGTAAAAGCACGCTTTTTCATTGTTTGTATGGTATTTTACTCCGCTTTCGACATTATTTCAGTCATATTACGGCGACAGCTCGTATATTTATGTTTTTCTGGCTTTTACCAGTACTTGGCTAGGCGCCCAATGACACTCCTGTGAGAAGCCGTCTGGAGCCAGCGAGGCTCGAACACGGGGTCTCCAGGTCACAAGTCCTACACTTAATCACTGAGCCACACAGGATCCCTTTGTTTTCACTGTACGTGACTTTAAAAAGTTTAGTATTGCACCGAACAAGCTTGTCATAATTCGAGTTTGAAAGTTTCTTTTTTCGGAACTTCAGATTGCCACGTGATTTAATTTTACAGTATAATTGCATTTTATTTGTGGGCGTTCTTTAGAAAGGTTCCACCAGAGTAATTCATCAACCTTTCTTATGAACGTTCTTTGCCTTAATTTTCATGTGCTTTCATTTTGGACAAGCCTTAATATTTGTTCTGTGGAAAGAAAGCTTTTTAACTAGAGACTCTGAAACAAATCTAAAAGCTTCATATTTTGAGATCTACCCTTTTGGATGAAGATATTATTCCTGTATCTTTGATTATTAAATACATATTTGTTTTTATCGGTAAAAGGTTTACTTCATTCCTTTCAGAATTTAAAGAAAAATTTCGGCGGAACTGCGTTCGAGATGTCATGGTAACGACCATTGAAAAATACGGATTTCATTTTCTAAATTTTCAATTGAAGGTTGAAATAGTAGACCCTTTTAAGCCATTCGGAACACCTCGGCCAATCTTTCGATCCAGCTTCGGATGTATGTCGACGGAATAATAAATTATGTTAAAAAACTTGACATGCATCACCGGAAGCGGTTATTCGACAGGCAATCCCCACAACATAGTTCCCGGGATGTTCCAAATGACGTCAACTAGTAACCGTTTCGAATGGCAACAAATCCTGTAGAATGACGGAAAGTCTAATTATAGCAGCATAAATGGCTGAATTTAAGACTTGCATTGATCACGCGCTTGAAAAATTAGGCTGGATCGAAAGATTGGCCGAGATTTTCCGAGTGTTTGCGCGATAATGACGTCATTGTATTTGTTGTTATGGGGGTGTTGTTGTTCCTTCCGGAAGTAGTCCGTCGGCATACATCCGAGGCTTGATTCGTAGAATTGACCGAGGTGTTTCGAATGCTTATTAACCCTTTCCCAAACGACAAAATTATAGACTGGTCCAAGTTGAAAGCACTTGTTGTTACTCAAAAAGCAAAAATTGTTTCCAGCAGGGAAGAAAACATTGTGGGGAAAGGCGCAAATGCTGGTTACCAGCATTTTCTCCTTTTCCCACAATGTTTTCAAAAGGCTTCTCTCTGAGGGCCGTAAAAACCAGGGGTTGTTTGGTAAAGGGTTAATTAGCTATATGAACAGGGCGTGTCATTCTACCGATGGAATTATGACGTAATTTACCTAATATCCACGCGCCCTATGTAATATCGTATGTGTTGATACAGAAGTATTCGTAAAAATTTTCTAAAAAAATATTATTACACATGGCCAACAATAAATAAATTTGAAAATTTGATGACAACAGAGAATAAAAAAAAACTATCTTGAATATATCTAAGTATCTCTATAATGCAAACTTAAAAAAAATGCACTTAAAAACAGTTAACCCATTACCAAACGACAATATTTTAGACTGGTCCAAATTGAAAGCATTTGCAGACGACAAAATAAAAGTGATTGAAAATTTGAAATTTGTTTTGTGAAGGGTAGAAAAAATTGTAGGAAAAGGAGAAAATGCTGGTTACCAGCATTTTCTCCGTTTCCACAATGTTTTCTAAAGGCTTCTTTCTCAGGGGCGTCAAAAGTAGGGATTGTGTGGTAATGGGTTAATTGGTAACATTACTATATCTACAGGGCTTCTTGACACTGTACATACTCTTTCACTATGCGTGTTGTATGATTTACATGTTGTTTTGCTTATGTACTCATATGTACATGTATGGCAAATAAAGTATTGTATTGTATTGATATGGCGAAAGTAGACAGCGCGTGCCATTCAGCCAGACGGAAATATGACGTTGTTCACTCTACGTTTCTCGCGCACTATGTTACATCGCAATGAAGGGGTACACCATGGGAAATTACCGAAAACAACAGTACTGGATTTTCATGTTTTTGATGTAAGTCCTCACCTAAAACGGTGTAAGAAGCATGTAACAAATAAAGACATGCATTTGTTTTGTTCAGTCAGAGATTGAAATTTATTGTTGAAAATTTATCATCAATAACGTCATAACTATATCTGGTTGAATGGCACGCGGTATTTTACCTAGTTAACTAGTAAGTAAACTGAAGAGTTGAAAAATGAATAAATAAATAAATAAATAAATAAATAAATAAATAAAAATCGGTGATTTTCACTTGCCGCAACCGTGAAATATGGAATATTATTTCATGCTTTCCGGTAGGATATCGAGAAATAGCAGTGAAAATATTTTTCGATCTTACACTGGTACCGCCAGTGAAAATACCGATTTTCACGTTCTTGTTGCCTAGGTAAATTGCGCGTGCCTCACAACCAGATGGGAAATATGACGTGATATACTTTACATTTCTCGCGTTTTACGTAATATTGTAATGCGTTACTATGAGGGAGGGGTACGCCACGGGGAATAACGGAAAAGAACTGTACTGGATTTTGATAAAGCTCCTCCCAGAAAGGGTTAAAAGCATGAAATAAATAGAATATTTCTTTTTTTCGGTGAAAAATCGAAATTCATTTCATCTCGTGAACGCCATCGGTATTATCTTCACTCGTGGCTGCACCACTCGTGAAAATATTACCGATGGTGTTCACTCGATGAAGTAAATTTCGATCTTTCACCGAAAAAACAAATATCCTCTGTATGTTTCATTACTATTCCTAGATAGACTACTGAAAAGTGCGAAATAATTTCCTTGTTTATCTCCAGTTATGATGCGAATTTCGTTCCTCTGAAGAGTTAATGTTTTTCTGTCACTGGTACTATAGAAGCTGTAGTCAGAATACCTGTGGACAATAAGTATGGCTATGGGTCATTTACTGTCAAATGGAAATAACAAAACAAATATTTGCAGAATATGAGTATATTTCAGTTAATAAAAATAATAAGAATATTATTTATACATGTATATAGAAAACCGCTTTACTTAAAAATGTACACGAATGTGATGTAATGGTGTTTCGAGTGTAAAAATATCGGCCTACTTTTGACCTTCTAACTTATCTACGTTCGGGGTATTCCCTGCATAATCGTCATTGCCGATTTCCAACAGCGTATGCATAGGGACGCCATTTTAACTGATTCGAATGTTGTCGACTTAATTACACTATAATTGGCTTGCAACACGTGAAAAGGGGTATTCGGACATTTGCGTAAAGTGTCGTCTCGGATCAGCCTGCGCGGATTGCGCAGGCTAATCCGAGACGGCACTATACGACTACATTACAGTTTCTGGTACAGTAGAGTTGTGCAAAACAGAAACGTGTCATTTTTGATTAGCCTGCACGGAGTGTACAGGCTGACACTTTACGCAGATGTCCGAATGTCCTTTTTCGCGTATTGCAAGCCATATAATGTTGAAAACAGAGACCTAGACATTTAAAATGGTTAACATTTTGAAAGCCTAGAATATAAAATGGACATTTTTCGGTTAGTCAAGTAAGTAGAAGAAACTTAAACGTTCTTTTAATCGGGACTATATAGCTTGTATGAGGTCAATAATGTGATTCTGTGACGTCATATGTGTGTAGAAGCCAGAGTTAAAGACACACCTTTAAAACTGAAAACTGATGCAAAGCTGCGCGAAAAATATATGTGTAACATTATCAATAACATTGTGAAATAGTACTAAGAAAAACGATGAGCTATATTGTCCAGAAAAGAAGTGAAAATTAAAGAACACAGATTACATGTTCTGCGGAATTTGATAATGTGTGCAAAGGTAAGTAATTTCATAATGTGTGCAAAGGTAAGTAATGCTCTAGGCCTACTTACCTAAAGTGGACTTTCTTTTGACCTTAGAACATTGTACTACTTCTAAAAAACAAGATCTTATCATAAATATAACGTCTTTGGTTTATACTTCAAGACTTATATAGATGTAGATCTAATGTTTTTTGAGTTGCGTTTATCGGGAAATAAATGCATTTCCTTCATCTCATGCAACACAAAATACACCAAATCTTAAAATATACGGATATTTGATTGTTATTGGATAAAAGTTTTTTTATGTGAAATCTTCAACTTTTTTCGCAAGGGTTTTCTAGAGTTATCCACAGAGAAGATATTTCTGCAAGCACATTAGATTTCACCCTTTATCAAACTACAAAACTTTAGACTGGTCCAAACGTAAAGCATTTGCAGACAAAATTACCGTGACTCAAAGATTGAAATTTGTTCTGAGACCCCTAATACGCTCGTACCTCTAGTGCTGCATTGCATAAAGTTTTCTTGATAGATGATCAATACGGATTTATACAGGTACATGAATAATATTTTTGAACATTTTTAAAGGACCAGAAATTTCTTTATGCCTATCTTGAAATTATTTTTAGATACTGTTGTTAGTTTTTAAAAAAAGGGAGGTAATTACTATCTCTCCTTGTAATGAAAATATAGTGGTGGTTTTTAGATCTATAAATGATGATTCTAGAAAAGACAAAAAGGAAAAAGTGGCTTAGTGAAAGCAGTACAATAACGCTCTTTTTTAATCACGGCAAACTTTGTAGGATAATAATATTGTGGAAATAGCTGTTTTCTATTAGGGGTCTACTACGTTAAGTCCCCCTTTTCACAGAGTCTGCCTAAAATCTTGACTTTTAATAATATCAAGTAGCTCTACAACTAACAAAAGTATCTGACACAGTTATATACATATGCAATTTAAATCGCGTATACCAAACGAAATATTTCCGTGACCGTTCAGGACATTTGTCAAGAGCAGCCCCGTGTGTGATGTTGAGGGAATAAAAAAAGATAACAATTTATCTAAATGATGTTGAATTTGTCAGGTTAAATGAATAAGGCAATATAACCTTGAAACGAATTTCAAAATATGATAGGAACACTCGTATAAAAATGCTTTACCTGAAATTAATTTCTTAGCTATATAAGATGCTAACATTATATCCATGAACATGTTAACGAAAATTCATGTTATCATCGATTTGCCATTTGCTAGAAAAATGCAAAGATAGTGTTATTGCCTTGCACGAAATTGTTCGTGCTGTTCAACGTATGTATCTTACATGAAGATAACTTTACCATGAAAGTTACATAAAGGCTTAGGAAAATTAATTCCACGAAATAATTTTAAATCAATATGACTGGTCTTTTCTTGTTAAAGTGTTTCAAATTTTCCTAGATTTATTGAAAATGCCTGACAACTTAAATGAGACTTGAGCTGCTTGAAAAGGCATTTGGTAAATCAATATGTCATCATCTAGGAAAAATATAATAACTGTTGGTCACAGCTAGTTACAATGTTCGTCGATCTCGAAAACCAAGATCACTTGACTATAGATTCTTAAACTTTGGCCGTTTGTCTAAGTACACAACTGGAAAATTGCATTAAACTACCTTCAGTAGAATACGATTGCGGATCCAGAGGAGCACTTGATAACGCAAGCTCCACACTGCTAACACTATCGCCATCGCCGACGAAAGGTGACCGGTATAGCTCCAACTATATTCCTCTCTTCTATGAACAGTCGAGCTAAAATGTTGCTATCTTTGCACCAGACTTGGTTCTAACTGCCTGTTAACATCTTATGAGTAAAATTTAGACTAAGAAAAGTAAAAGTAGACTAGGAAATTATTTTTTTCATTATCAATCCTACCATATACTGAAATTTAGAAAACTGAGCACGAGTTCAATGATCACACAATAAGATGAAAATGCGGTGAATTTCGATCACATACAAGTAGTTGCGTTTCAAAACTGGACCATATAGTTACCGTTAAGTAGCAGAGAGATTCTTTGACCTTTTTGTTGCCATAGGCGATACCATGGACTTTTGCAAGACAGTATATATCACTATTAGACAACACAGACCGTGCATTCTGATTTTTAATTTGTACCGTCTGCTTGTTTAGTCCGACTTCAAAACAGGCAGAGTTTAAATATACTTGGCGCCGAGACAAACATAAAATCTAGTTTTCTGGTCTATCGATTTAGCTTGTCAATTAGCCTAGTTAAGAAATGTCTTAAATGAAAGATTGTTGAACAAATAGCTATTGCACTGTAAACGATTTAGATTATTGACATATTGACACATAAAATACATGTAAACATATTTAAAGTCGCACTTTGCAAAAAAAAAATCTCTTGAGAAATCTGTGTGCGATGACCTATTTGTCTTTCGGACTCAATATCACAAAACGAACAACATTGTTTTCTCGTTCAAAATGGATGTCAAGGAAACGAGGTCTTCGAAAATGTAATTATGAATAAACAATTTGTATATTTGTAGAGTCTTTTGGTGTGGTGCTCGCCAGCAATATGTCAATGCGGTCTTATGTATTCCTCGTGAGGTGCCGCAAAAAAACGTACTTGAGGCTACTTCCGCTAGTTGAAGCGCATCATGCATAGCAGTGGACTCATCTGGCAGTACATCAGGTCAAGAAACGCGTCGTTGTCTGAAATTAGATTAAGAGTTTTCCAATTACCGTTCTAACGTCGTTACACAGTAATTGTCTAGTTTAATTAACATTTAGATATATCCGTTTACCATACAATCCCGCGTTAGAGGGACCCTGAAGACAAAAGACCGTTTAAAACGATGTAGGAAAGAGGAAACAGTAGTAACCAGCATTTTCTCTTGTTCCAACAATGTTTTCTACCGTCTTGAAAAAAATAAACTCTCATCATTTGGAATGCATAAACTTGTCGAACGTAAGTTCTTTGAATTAGGGCAAGTCTTAAATATTGTTGTTTGGAAAAGTAGTACAGTCTTGGAAAACGAACTATTTCTTGTTACGGCGCTAAAAGGCTTTCACCCAATACCATGTACAAAAAGTATGTGACCCGCCATGCAAAATGGGACCATCTGGGAACTTGCTAAAAGTGTTATTCCTGGTCAGCCTGCGCAATTCGCGCAGTCTAACCAGGAATAACACTTTCCGCTTCTATGATATTTTCTGTTAAGAAAGTTGTCATTCTAGCTTATTATACAATCATTTTTGAACTATCAACTTGACCTGCACTATAGTTTATCTGTTTTCATCTAACTGATGTACGTAATTCCCAGATTGTTCGTTTTCGCGTAACGGGCCATATATATGTCCTCTATTCTGTGTCAAGTGTTTCAGTTTGTTTATGTGTCTTGAAATAGTCTGTATTGTTATGTAATTGTGCAATTTTAACTTATATTATCCCCGTCATGCTTTCTAACAAAGTTGTGGTCATATTACCTTACATTTGACCCCTTTTTAAACTCTCAAGCTAGATACAGGTCTGGTATGATTCCTGTCTTGCTTCCTAACAATGTTGCAGTCTTATTATCTTACATTTGACGTCTTCTTGAATTCCAAAGTAAAATATTTGCTATTATTCCTGTCTTGCTCTCTAACAATGTTATAGTAATATTATCGTCCATTTGACCCCTTCCTAATTTCTCAAGTAAAACACCTGCTATGTTTTAACTTTATTTCTATTTATCTATTTATCATTCGTATTTTACATACTGCATTTGAACAGTTGTAACACATCCTGATAATATTATTTATATATAATGAAAATCTAAAGTAGAAAACAAAGATGTAGAAGGAAGTACCCCCTATAAAACCTACACGAATTTGTACATGGGTAAAATACATGATTGTATGTAAATGAATTAAAGTATGAAAACATAACTTTATTTCACCATTTAATTGTCAAATTAATTGGCGCACTATTTTGAATTTTGTTGATATAGGATTATGTTCACGTTTCTTAGTATTTTCTGGTGTAATGCAGAGAAATGACCCTCCCCTACAAAATGATCCACTTCTCTACGTAGAATAATGACTCGGGTCATTTTGTAGGGGAAGGTCATTTTTCTGCATTACACCTACTTTAAAAAATTGTAATTTAGCAAATAAGTTTTGCAAAGGGAATAATAAAGCACTTACAGGTGATTTTTGTAATATTTTCATTTTTTTGTTTTGAAGAAAACTTCTGTAAATTGAATGGGGAAAAAAACTTTTGTGCTTAACCACACGGCCTTAAAAAAGGCACAATAATTGCGAAATATTCTTGAACATAGAAAACATGATCAACGTATACAATTACGTGTACTTTAGAAAAAATGGACAAGCGTAAAACTTTGACAGAGCAAGTTTGAAAGACGTAATACCACAGAAGTATAATTTAGCCGACAACATTTCACTTAACCCTTTACTCCATAGATACTCATTTCTACGCATTGCTTGTAGGAGCCTTTGGAAAACATAGTGGCAAAAGGTGAAATTGCTCGTGACGAGCAATTTCACCTTTTGCCACAATGTTTTCTACACTATCAAAAGGTGTCATATACACATAAGAAACGGCTTCATCCTTGCTGTTATTTAGGGTCAATTAGAGATACCATATAAATGCCTTATGGGGTAAAGGGTTAAAAGTCAGTGAAATGTTTAATTTTGACGACATATGTCAACAGGCGTGGTTTATTTGTCATCTCAACCCTATATAGTTGACGAATCATTACTAACTACAATTATGCGCATTTACTTCTCCCACTGCTGAAAAAAGGGGTATTTTGTAATACGAACTAGAATGATAGAAAGTGACCAATTAATACTTTGTTTCTATATATAACTTATTATTGTCCTCATTCACCAAAGTTTATGGCAGTAGAAGCCATAATTGTCTTTTCTGTGTCATTCTAGGGTCAGAAAAGACAATATCCAGTGATTTATATAGATGTTACAGAAACGCTGAAATTATTATTAGTGTCGTGACTTGATTTAACCACTTGACATGGTCCAATAGTCGGCCATTAGGGTTACGGTTTAGCATACACTGCTATCGACTTTTCATCAAAATGGAGGAAGGCAAAGCGGTGTATCCTGTTTCATAGCTGGGAGTTCCAATAGCATTGTTAGTTCATGGATTCAACGTTTTTAATTCCTTATCAAACTGTAAAATTTTTGACTTGTCCGAATTGGTAGAATTTTCAGATGTATCAAATATTGCTTCAATAATGAGGCTTGACTCTGACAGGGTAGAAAGCATTACGGGAAAAGGGGAAAATGCTAGTTGCCCCATAATGTTGGAAAAAAAAAAAACTCTCTTGGTTAGGGTCGTTAAAACGTAAAAAATGTACGGCAAATAATTAAACATCTCGAGTCCATGGACATAACTTTTTGGCCGCGTAACTGGCACCCTTCATGCTGTCGGATAATAGCGTAAATCCAAGTTTTCTGACTCCAAAAGGCTTTTGGCCCCAAAATAAATGCAGCATATCTGAAAGTGCAAATTAAAGATCAGATTGCATTTTTGCACTTTCCTTGCAGTTTGAGCAATCTGATCCTGACTGCAGCGTAAGAGTTACATATCGTTTAATAGTATACATTTTTTAAGGTCATTCTTCTTGATTAACGTGGGTGTTTCAAACCTAGGTCCTAATATTTCAGCTGTTACTACTATATCGTTTGCTGTTTGGGTAAGAAATAATCTTTTCTCTATCGTTTCTATCGTTCGATAATAGTGAGTTATGAGGCTCAATGAATAAAGCACAAGGGCGATAACACGAGTTGTTTATTCTTTGTGCCTCATGAGTCGCATTTGTACTTATTGAATGATATTTCATGATATCTAGAGAGAGGTTCATTTCGATTCTAACATGACCAACTCTTTCAAAGGAAAACAAATTCATATTTATTAATCATAGCGAAATAATTCCACTGAATAAACCTTGGCTATTACAGACAGTAAGCAAAACAAAACCTCACTGGCCAGTCGGTAAATATAGTATAAAATCAGAACTTTAATAAAGCCTTATGCACCAACTCGAAAAACGGTGAGCACCTATAACAGTTGATCCTGCCACAATTGTCGTTGTCTGCAGAATGGATAAACCAAAAACCAAAACGGGTTGTTTCATGTCAGCAAAATGAAGATAAAAGTATTTTAATCAAGCCAAATGATTATATGCGACGCAAAAATCCAAAATCACGCTGACAGATCGGACTTGAAGTCAAAGTGAATCACCTAACTACACGTCACCTAACAACGGAAATATTAACACAGATACTACTACTAGCACTCTATCTGGCAGACGTATCTTCGAACTAAAACTTCATTTCAGATGCAAGGGCTTTGAATTTGGTCCAATCCAAAATTATGTCACTCAGTAAAGGCTTGCAGAAAGGGAGGGGCTGTACATAACTCTTTCTCCTTTACCAATTACCAGGTTGCCATTTGCTTGATGAGTCTGCAGCAGACAACACTAGAAAACATTGATGTCAAAAGGAGAAACTGCTCCTAATGATTGATTCCTCTTTTTCTCACAATTAATTCTTACAAATCAAAGAACTTTGATACATGAATACCAGATTTTGGTGTTTAGTCTGCAAACGTGTCAAATTAGGAAGAGTCTAAAATTAGTCGTTTGGAAAAGAGTTACGAGCTTACATAAGTATTACGTTCAAATGCTATGAATTGATTTATTATGACCTTCAAACTTGATTCTTGTACAAAAATTTTTGTTTCTGAAAAAAAAAAAAATGACATAACTTTCTTCATACAATGTCTTTGTCTTTGACAAACCCTACATTTACTCATTCGTAAGTGCCCCACCCACAAACTTAAAACGTATTTTCTTAAAACATAAGGCTGGTGACCTATTTGTTTTATGCCTGATTCTTTTAGTTTAGTACCTAAATATTATTTATAGACAAAAAAAAGGGGGGAAAATTTGAATGTTAGAATATTAAAAAAAAAAAAAAAAAAAAAAAAACTTTAAAAGATAATATTTCGGTTTTTCCCAATATAAAGGTGTATTTTAGCCATAAGTCAGGTTTTTTATTTTAAATTTTGATAATCAGTAACTTATTATTATTTTTTTTTTGTTAAAGTTCATGTTTCACCTATACAATGACAATAGATTTGCTTATAATTATTGTTATTTACAAATATACACATAGACTTGTTTTCATAGGTGAAATTTCACCCTGAACTGCCGCAATACAGGGTGATAAACTATCACCAACAAAGTTTTTGAAATTCTGAAAGTTTTGAAAAGATGATGAAACTGTAGCGATCGTCTTTAACACCGTTTGCAACGATATTCCAATTCTTTCACGGCGATGAGTGCACCTATTTATGCTTTTCTGGAGTTTCTTTGACCTTTACTTCGCATTTTTTAAACTACTCTTCTACATAACCATTGTCGAAACAACGATAAGCTGTGAGAGAGGAGCAAACTCTGTCGCAGTGGCTACCATCAATCCTCGGAAAGATGCTATGACTGGAAATTTGAAATTTGTTTCGTGATGGGTAGAAAACATTGTTGGAAATGGAGAAATCCCATAATGTTTTGTAAAGGCTTTTTTCTCAGGGTCGTCAGAATTAGGGATTGTGTGGTAATGGGTTAAATTCATTTTTTTTTTCTGCCCTGGCTAACACCTGGATCGACTGGACATTAACATATAGTCATCTGACGATCAAATCTCCTTGAGGTTGCTTTCTTCTTGATTGCAACGGTATCGTATAAATTAAAAATCAACAGAAATTATCCTAGTCATGTCAGTTGACCTTGAACGTTTTATAATGACAATACTCTTATCAGGAATTAAGGAAAAAAAAATGTTTAGCCAATCAGAAATTGGGTTACTTTGGCATAATGTTCTCAATATCGATTTTTTAAAAAAAATAAAACAATATTTAGAAATTAAGAGAACAGAACAGAACAAATAGTTTATTAAATGCATAAATGTTTCTCATCCATCCAAAATTATTTTAACATTTCTCAAAGGTCTGTATAAATGAATTATTAAATATTAGAAATAAGTAATGGGGGAAAATGATTATTCGCATTGATATATTATGTGTTAAATAAACACATATTATATTGAGAGTATAATCTGTGAGACTAATTGTTTAAAAAAAATAATTTTTCTGATGGCAAATGCACATTTCATAAAGTGAATAAGATTTTGGAGGATTCTTTTATTATCGAAAGAAAGCAGTTGACAAAGTTAAAGAGTTGACAAAGAGATAGGGTTGTCAATCCTGCTGTACTATTTCTAAGATAATTTAGAAATATATAAAACATAATTATCATCGGTTGAATGCACATCAAAGTACAGCTTAGTTTTCTGTTCGACTAATACTTATCCTGGCAAATGAGTTAAATGAGACTTTTAGGGCAATCGTAAAAAGCCGAATGATGCAAATTCAGATTATTATTATTATCATTATTTAAATAAAAAAAAAAAAAAAATCTCCTCATCGGGCAGTGTAGATTCCAGAATCACATTCTAGATTCTGTTCAGCCTGATTTTGATCGCCACTGTAAAGGATCATTTAGTTGCACCTAGCAACCTGAAGGTCAAGCAAATACACTACAATCCAAGGAACAATAATTTTATTCTCTCTCAATAAAATGTATAACAATTTTAAACTTTGAATCATTAACTTAGGCACGATATGAATGAGCCATGCTCTGGCAAAAGGGGGCTTAAGGTATCTCTGTCATATACGTTACTAGCTCAAGTTATCACATAGTTATGGGTCCATAGGAGCAACTGTATTCCATAACCGACTTGATCATGAGGTATATTGGTCCGTTGACAAAAGGAAAATTGACCGATAGCGAAATGTTTCGACCCAGGTCAGCCTGCGCGGACTGCGCAGGCTGACTCGGATCGATACTTTTCGTAGATGTGTCAACCCCACTTTTCATAGAGCACGGCTCGAATGTATCTCTAAGGAAGATAAAAGTTCATCAATACTGAAAACATCAATATCCACTTACTTCCAGAGAGTAGCAGAAGAGGCATGAATCTTCTCAATCCAGAATTTCCTCGAAGAGCTCTTGCCATCATCATTGTCCTTGCCATATCGCTGCTACCACTCGACGATTGCATGCGGCCTGTCTGAGCAGCAGGATATTGTGCGGATACCAGCGCCAAGGCACAAACAGCCACAAAGCAAACAAGAAAATATTTATTCATTTTTTCTCACTTATGCAAATTAAGCACGAAAGCAAAACAACTGCAGAAAGTTGCCGATTTAGAAGTGATAATGTATATATCAAAAAGATACGGATGCTGTCCTGTAATTATGTTGTATTCTCAAATGTCTTATTTGGTGGCTTTTTGTATTTATTATGTGTCACGCTTGAAAGCACATTTGCATGTTTATTTACCATTTTTACCATTAATTTGACATGGGCCAAAGGTGATGTTTCGGAAGATAACAGGACACAAAGTATTTTTTTGTTTTCTTCTTATTTCCAAATATGGCAAAAACGGTAAATAAATACCGGGCATTAATTAATCACCGTTAAGCATAGTTGTCCAAGGCCTATCTAAATTCATTATTTTATTACAAAATACCTTGTGATGGGAGCCACTCGAACAACAATCTAGTATCATGACCGTCATCAGCTACACATGAAAAGGGGCGATCAATACACCCCAGTAATGCATCATACCAAACGAAGTTGTAGCATTATAAAAATTCATTTTGTCCAACAAAACTACGCAACCATGAAGTATAGTAGTCCATCAATTTGCAGAACATTTAGTACCAGCAAAATGTATCAACCTTTGAGAGCCTGCGCGGACTGCGCAGGCTCTCAAAGGTTGATAGATTTTGATGGCGCAAAAACCCCTCTGCACATGGCACGGAGACATATCAATCAGCAGTTTACATTTTTTGTTTGTGGTCATGACCTCTCTTTTGTCATATTTTTTTAAACATCGCTGAATGAACCGCCAAGTACATTCTTTGGCTGGTCTGTCGTGACTTCGTGGTTCAAATTGTGAATTAATATTCAAATCCTTTTAGTTTTGGTTCCTGTTCGTAAAGTTCATCTGATAGATTTCATCTGGCACAAGGCATAGTAGCACTGGTCTAATAAAACACAGGAAAACACTGATAAGTGAGCTGTCATCTTGGTATAAGTAAAAATCTGGTGAAAGCGTCATGGAATTTCGTTCAGGGTCCGCATTCACAAACCAATTATAAAGGATATTCCAAGTTCTTATTCTCAATAATTTTCCAAGTATGAAAGTAATACAATCTCTGATTGGCGAAACCGAATGGTTTACCCTATCAGGAGTTGAGTTACTTTCTTGATCTAATTCTAATAAAACAAAGAATACTCTTAAAAAAGCCCTTGACTACAAATACATTTTCTACGACAAGGCGTTGAAAACAACGTTAAAAACAGCATGTTTAGCCTTTAGCACTGATAGGGACTAAAAACATAGAAAAACGCAACAGATAGATTTAGGACATGCAGGTATGTTTGGGAAATCCCATGGTGGATTTTATGGGAAAAGTTAAGGTAATGGGCTGCAAAATAATAACAGAAGTGCGTGATCCATTATTTGTCTCAGTGTAGAAATGATTAAACATTTTGTCTCTTTTAAACAGATATCCCCTTGTTTTATGTGGGCAGTTCTTTTTAAAAAATGTTAAATAATAGATGATGTGTCACTTTAAACATGCTCGAATGTTTACGCCTGTATTAGCACTCAGAACGCAAAATAAATGAAACTGATATCAACGGTAAGTAAAGCATTATCAAAAAGTTCTGCCTCATTTTAAATTCTTCATACAATTTAAGAAACTTTAATATTATAAAAAGAGTAAATAAATATACTAATACTACAAGAAGTACTTATATTAATAATAATAGAAAAAATAATTGAATAATTAAAGCCCCCTTCCCTAAAAATAAATGATGAGATGTATAATCAAGGGGCTTAACATTTTTATCCGCCTTGAAAAGTTGTTAGTCTAATCGAACACATTATTAATGTAGAGGATATTTGGTGGTTTTTTTCACTGTGTTTAAGAGGCTCAGATAGGATGGATAAGGTACAGTATAGAGTGGCTATGATAGGTAGGAAAAGTAGGTAATTTATAGCAAATTTGGGAAAGTATTGATTTTCTATGGAAGGATGGGTAGAAGTGCTGGTGTAGGGTAGATGAAGTGGCAAAAAGGATAGGTAGATTGGATAAGATGGTATAGAGAGAGAAACACTTACAGAAAATGTAGATAAGCTTGGGTAAAAAATAGACTAGCTTAATAAGGAAAGTTTATAATCAATTGTATGATAGGTAGAGAAGCCTGTGTAGGATATGTAAATTAGCAAGGATAGGTTTGGCTGAGTAGTTATTGTAGGAAGCTACATGTATATCAGCCAGAAAAGTATAACTAAAGAAATTGTAGGGTATGTAGATGAGGTAGGGTAGGATAGGTAAAGTAGCAAGTGTAGGAAGTTACATAAACTTTAAATAGCAGAGGTAAAGAAGGAAGCGAAGGATAGAAGATTAGGATATCAGGACATTTGCCCCCTGGACATCTGACCCCCGGACTTTTGCCCCCTTAGGACACCTGCCCCCTGGACATCTGCCCCTGGTATTTGCCCCTATAGGACATCTGCCTCCTTAGGACATCTGCCCCCTGGACATCTGCCACCCGGACATTTGCCCCCGTAGGACATCTGCCTCCTTAGGACATTTGCCCCCTGGACATCTGCCCCCGACATTCGCCCCCTTAGGACATCCCCCCAGACATTTGCCCTGGTAGGACAGCTGCCTCCTGGGAAACGATAAGCCTCTTCTAAATGATGTCGAAGACCTAATAACATCCTGAATTTTGCTTTATTTTTCTTAAAATGAAAAAAAAAAAGAATTTTAATCGGGGTTTACACAAAGCGTGCCAGATGAGTAACTGACTCTATAGTTATCGTACTGGAAGTTTGATATTAAAACTGAAATCAATTAATCAGTCAAAGATTTTCAGCAAAGTAGCACTTAACGATACAACAGCTGAGAAGTCTTTTTCATAGTGCCGGTCAAAATTACCATGTTACAAAATATGTGTATATCTCAAAGTTGCTTTTTTGAGATTGTCCCTTAAAGGAGCTCGAGGGGGCAGATGTCCAGCGGCCACATGTCCTAAGGGGGCAGATGTCCGGGGGGCACATGTCTGGGGGCACAAATCTAAGGGGGCAGATGTCTGGGGGCAGATGTCCTAGGTTGGTAGATGTCCGGGGGGTAAACGTCCAGGTGGCAGGTGTCCTAAGGGAGCAAAACTCTGGGGGCAGAAATACGGGGAGCTAATGTCCTAGACCCGAAGATTAGCTTGGGTAAGTTTTGTGGAGGTGCTTTTCTAGAATGGTAGATTAGCTAGATTGGATAGGTTAGGAAAGAAGTTCGCTAAAAATAAAGAAAAGCTTGGGTAGAAAAGATAAAAACTTAATAAGGAAGGTAAATAATGAAGGGTAGGATAAGTAGAAAAGCTAACGAAGGATGGGGGTAGATTAGCTACGGTAGGAAAGATAGAGTATCTCGTGCAAAAATGCAGACTAGCTTTAGTAGAATAGATAGAGTTGCTAGTGCAGGAACGTACATTGGCCATGGGAGGATTGGTAGATTAGCAAATGTAGGAAGATAGATTCCCTTTAGACTGGATAAGTGAAGTGGCTAGATTTGTTAAGTAGAGTAGGTAACGAAGCGGGTGTTGAATAGGATAGATTTGTAGTCAAGGGTAGGTAGAAAAGCTGGTGTAGAGTAGGAGGAGTAGATAGGGTGGGATCAAAGAGAGGCTAATATAAGATATGTAGACAAGTTAGGGTAAAAACACGCTCATGCAAAGAAGGTAAATAAGCTTGCGAAGAATACTTACAGTAACTAGTGTTGGAAGGTACAAGTACATTAGCTAGAGTAGGATAGATTAATGAGCTTGAGTAGGTTAGGTGGAATTGCTATTGTAGGAAGGTAGATATACAAGGGTAGGCTATATAGTTATCTTGTGATAGGATAAGTGAATTAGCTAGGGTAGAAAGGTTAAGTAGCATGGGTAGGAAGGTAGATGATATACAGTAAGGTAGGTAGAGCAGTAGCAAGGACAGGATAGGATATGTATATTAGTTAGCGTAGGAACGTAGGGACTCCATAAAAGAAAAGTAACTTGGCATGCGAACAATAAAGATAAGTTAGGATGGGATAGGCTGAGTGGCTAGGTGAGGTAATTAAACAAGCAAGTATGGAAGAGGATATATTTGCTATATATAGGTAGAGTTTCTTGTGTAGAATGGTTTGAGTAACAAGTGTAGGATAGGTTGATTAGCTAAGGTAGGACTGATAAAATGATTGTAAAGGAAGGGTAGATAAGCTTTGAAAGAAAAGGTAAAGAAACTAGATAAGGGAGATACATTAGCTAGAGTAGAACATATAGCGAAGCTAGTGAAGATTACGTAGATGAGCTGGGATAGGTCAGGTAGAGTAGCCTTGAAGGAAAGTAGATTAGCTAGGGTAAGATAGGAAGAGAAGCTAATGTTGGATTGGTAGATTACTTAATGAGAGCTTGGTAGATAAGCAGGTGTTGGATAATAGATTACCAAGGGTAGGATAGGTATATTACCTAAGATAGGATCAGTTTAGTAACTGGTGTAGGAATATCGATATACCAATGAATGCTAGGTAGGGTAGAAAAATAGAGAAAGCAAAAGAAAGTCGATTGTTTTGTGAAGGAAAATAGTTTCGCAAGGATGCAATAGGTTGAGTGGCTCGGTCAGGTATGTATTGTTGGTAGAGAAGCAAGGGATGGTTTGGTAGATTTGTTGGGAAAGAATAGGTAGAGTTGCTGGTGTAGGTAGGTGTGAGAGTAGCAAGAGTAGAATAGGTAAATTACCTAGAGTAGGATAGATAGAAAACCTCGAGCAGGAAAGTAAGATACCTTGGCCAGAAAGGTGAGTGAAGATTGTGTAGGAAGGTGGATTAGCTTGGTAGGATAGATGGAGTAGCTTTTATAGGAAGGTTATTAGTAAGGTAGTAAGGACGATCAATTGGCTAGATCAGTTTGGGTAAGTAATTAATATAGGAAGGTAGATAGGATAGGTAAGGATAGATGGAGAAGATACTGTGGGATAAGTAGATGAGCTAAGAGGAGTAAGGTAGAATAACAATGTAGGAAGGTAGATAAGCTATTCTAAGATAGGATAGGCTAAAGTAGTTACTTTAGCCTATCTTAGAATAGCTTATCTACCTTCCTACATCGAAATTCTACCTTAGCACAGGATATAAGATAAAATAGTGAAGGCTAGGTAGAATAGTTGATATAAAAGACTTAGAGTAGTTAGGATAGGAGTGGCTGATGTAGGAAGATATAGCTAGGGAATATAGATCAGTGAGGATGAAATAGGCGGAGTGGGTGGTGTAGGTGGATTGGCTAGGTAAGGTAGGTATAGTTGTTACAGATTGCAAGTGTGGAATAGGATAGATCTACTAGGGAATGATGGCTAGAGTCGCTAGTGTAGGGAAGGTGGAGTAGCAAGTGCAAGATAGGTAGATTGGGTAAGGTAGGTCAAGAAGCTCCTGTAGTAAATGTAGCTTGGGTGGCATAGGTAAAGTAGCTAGCGTAGAAAGGTGTATTATCTAGGGTAGGATAGGTAGAAAAACAAGTGTAGGATAGATAGATTAGCTAAGGTAGGTTTGGTGGGGTAGCTACAGTAGGAAGGTTCATTAGTTGGGGAAGGACAGATACAGAAGCTAGTAAAAAGTAGGTGGATTAGCCTGGATAGGAGTAGCTCTTGTAAAAACATGAGTAGTAGGCATAGGAAATGTACAGAATCTAGTGTAAGATGCGTATTAGCCAGGGTAGTAAGCTCGTGAAACGGTAGATTAGCTCTATTGTTTGGTGTGTTACGCCGTGTCAGTAGCATTTTAATTAGTTCACGGTGGCAGTTAACCCTTTACTCCATAGATACTCATTTCTACACATTGCTTGTAGGAGCTTTTGGAATACATTGTGGCAAAAGGTGAAATTGCTCGTGACGAGCAATTTCACCTTTTGCCACTATGTCTTCTATACTACCAAAAGGTGTCATATATATATGAGAAATAGCTTCATCCTTGCTGTTATTTAGTGTCAATTAGAGATACGATAGAAATGCCTTATGGGGTAAAGGGTTAAAAGATCCCATTATTTTTCTCTACATCAATACTACCTGAAGAAAGTGCTTCTTGTTTCTGTGCACCAATGGTACAATGGTATTACCATTATATGCGAATAGTACATTAGTGCACATTTGATTCAATATCCACGACATAACTACATGCGCAGTAGGATGAAAGCGAACATTTGTAATATACGTCGTTAAAGAATTAGAAAATAAAATCGGTATTTTCCATTGGCCGTAACAGTGAAATATCAAACAATATTACAGCATTTTTTCAATAATTTTCTGAAGAACATGAAAAACATAACTGCTATTTCTATTGCATACAATTACACAAAGCATTTAGACTTTTTAGCTTTTTATATACTTCTGTTCTAAATTTTTACGGGATTTTAATGGCTATAGTTTGTATAACTTTTCAGCGATTACATGTGTATCAACGACACGTACGAGGGATGTCCGAGAAGTTCCTGGACTTTTTTCACATCTAAATCACTTTTAATTGTGCTTTTTAATAATCGTACGTGTGTTATGTCAGTTTTAATTTTAATTTAAGCGCCGTCTACTGTCATAATTTAACCAATGTTCACATGACGTTTACAAAGCGTGATGTCACAACGCCATCTCCGTCAATTTTGGAAGCTGATACATTGTTTGTTAGGCCGGGAACAACACCTGGAGTTAATGATACAACGCTCGTACAAAGATTGATAACTGTCTGCCATACACATCCTGTTGGTCCATGAGCCCATGCAGTAAGAACGCCTAGATCCGGTTTTATAAAACGTTCCTGCTCACGAACCTATATTTCACAAGCATAAGACATAAAGGGAACACATTACTTTGACAAACTGGCGCGTTTTCAACATGTTTGCCTGTAGGGAAAAAGAAAACCTTGCCTACACATTTTGTACTGCACACGTTTCTGCATCATCACACTACCAAGCACATCATTGTTTTAACGACCCGGATGAAGAAATAAGTTTTTCTTATTTTCCTAGAGTGATTTTAAAACTTTAAAAGACAAAAGTCATCATATGAGCCAGACTTGTTGTGTGGCCTTATATTGCTCTTTCAGATAGCAATAAGAATAACTGATGGAATGTATCAGAACCAAAGCCAAAGCTAATGTGCTTTTCTAGGATTATCTAAAAGCTCAGAAGGTACAAACGTCAAATCAGAAAGCTGTTGTCATTCTTGCATAATATTATGTTGGTTCCTCAAACAGATTTCACGATGTTAAGGTAGATCTAGATTTTTTTCCCCTGAAAAAATAGTTGTGATGAATCAGTAATTTTCCGTGTTTGAGATAGAGTTAAACAAAGTCGTCACGAAATAGTGTGAATAAGTTTGCCATGGTGTCACTAAATGTTCTTTTCCTGGTCTAGTTTGATAAAATGTTTCCTTAAACCCCAAATTATGTCAGATACTATATTGGACAAAAAAACTCCTCTGTGTTCAGTGCAATATAGCCAGCACAAATTTTCCGTCATGGCACACTTTTCAGATAAGATTCTGCTTAGAACAAGTATGTCTTTCTGGACCCTTATTGACATTTTATAAAAAAAAAAGAACTTTTGTTGTGGTTCCTTTTGTCATGCGGTATAATTAATTGGATTAGAATGAAAGCAAATATGAATTTATTTTCAAATTCAACTTTTGACCAGCAAGTGTTAACATCTCTCTTTAAGAACCTTTTTACCAAATAGTCGTATGTTTAAAGTCATCACCAAACGACAACATTTAAGACCATCTTAAACTGAAAGCATTTGCAGACAACAAAATAGATATATATGACTCGAAAATAGAAATATATTTACTGAAGGGTAGAAAACATGATCGGGAAAAGGAGAAAATGTTGGTAACCAGTATAGTAAGTAGTATACATTGTAACAAAAATCTACCTTGGCTCCATTCTGTTTTTTTTTTTTTTCTTTTATTACAATTTTTGTTAAAAATGAAATGTAACAAATTAGCAAACCTGCACAAACCGTGAACAGGGTCCATATTCACCAACCATTCACAAGAACGCTCTTAGTCATATTCTTCAAGATTTCTTGACTGTGAATGTAACAGAACTTCTGATTGGCTAAACCAATTGGTTAAGCCAATCAGAAGTTCTGTTCCTTTCACATCGTTGAAATCTTGAAGAATACGACTAAGAGCATTCTTAAGAATGGTAGGTTAATACGGACCCTGGAGACCTTGGTGGGGGGCATGATAAAGAAACTGAATCCAAGTGTTCCAACCTTCCCTTATCGCGACGTCTTTATCAAATGTACTTTAACAACAACTCGGTAAAGGATTACATGAAAGTAAATAACTGTCTCGGTCAAACCAAAGACTTAATTTGAAATAATCTGAAACGCGTAAATCGTGTTTGGTGGTCAAATCTCATTTAGTAATCATATGTCGCCAAGACTGACAGGTTTAGGTTTTATTTTACCATAAAACGTCATCGACCAACTAACCAAGATCAGGACGTTGTAGTTAATCATGAACAACGTACGCTTTAGCGTGCTTCAAACAGCCATTGTCAGCTTTTTTATGCAATCTAAAATATATAAAGGATACTTTGTTTCTTTTTTTTTTCGGTGAAAGATCGAAATTTAAATCGTCTCGTGAACACCATTGAAAATAGCTTCTCTTGCTCATAGCCTACTGACCCTGGGCTTTTTCGTTCCAAAACCAATTCGTTCCATGGCTTATTCGTCCTATGATTGCGCGCTATTCCATTTGATTGCTCATGAATATTTATAGATCGAAGTAATTGATTGTAATGTTCGAAATTAAATGTAAAAGGCTAATGATATTTCAAAATTATAGTTTAAAGATACATGGGTACTCTCCCTTCAACCGAAAAGGTATTCATTTGCTTTTAAGCCAATATTTGAACATTATGTCTCTTTTTCTTTCAAACTATTGATTCCACGCAATGGGTTTCCCTGACAAATACCACTTCAGCGTTCTCAACGCTTTGATTGTTTCAATTTATGGATCGCCTTACCTTTTAGCACAACTGGCATTGACAGTGCAAGGTATCCTGCCACTTAACATAGTTCATCTTTACTCAGTTTGGTTACGCATCATTTATCTGCATTCCTCATTTAAACCTAATCTATAACCGATCTTAGATCATAGTGTAATTTCATTGCAAGCAAATGTAGTTTTGATCCACGCTGTATGCAGCACAAAGAAATGTTAATTATAAAACGTTTTATTGAAACAAATGCCCAATCTAGGATCCATGGCAAAAGTAAAGCATTTTGCACTCTATAGACTAGCTTTCCAAAGCTTGGTTTGTGCAGGACTGCTGTAGTTTCTTCCATCGTCTTTGAGAGCCTTTTACAGACCAGTCATGGTATAGATTTTGCCATTTTTTGTAGCTTACGTTTTAGTAAATCCCAAAAATCAAGGTCCATAGAAGTTGCATCCGTGCTTTTTTGGCATCCATTTTGCAGGAGTTATATGATTTACTATGAGTATGTTAAGAAATCAATGGTCATTTGAGCAGTGTCACTAGACACCGAATCTGGATAAAATATATTTTATCTTCCAGGAAAGAGGCGCAGAACATCTATTTTTCAGAAACGGCTTTAGAACTTGTTTATGTAATTCGCTGCATAGAATTTCACTCCTATATTGGTAAAAATCAAAGATGCCTCTTCGTAGAACCTAACACCAGCCCACACCAATTCATACACCAAAGTATATAAATTCATCTCTTTATACGAACTTCAGTTCGGTGCTGTCTGTCCCATTACAGATTACAAACATTGCACACATAATGTCGACCATAACTCTCGCCCATATGTAAAATAACCTAGTCAGTACGTTTTTGATTTTCCATAGTGAAGACGGAGATATACACGCCATGATCGAGCACATCATTTCAAAATCTGGGCATCACATGGCCTGTAAAAACATTTTTTTTTTCTGACTTGGGCTTTTGGAATTTTGGTTATTATTCTATGTATAGTGCCTTGAGACACCCTTCACTTGGTTGCCATGGTTCTTTGTATGGGTTGGTTAACCACATATTACGGGTTTTCCATATGACGTCAGAAGTAGCTCCTGTATGATTTTTGGTAAAGGCCAACTTTAACCCTTTACTCCACAGATACTCATTTCTACGCATTGCTTGTAGGAGCCTTTGGAAAACATTGTGACAAAAGGTGAAATTGCTCGTGACGAGCAATTTCACCTTTTGTCACAATGTTTTCTATGCTATCAAAAGGTGTCATATACACATAAGAAACTGATTCATCCTTGCTGTTATTTAGGGTCAATTAGATATACCATAGAAATTCCACATGGGGTAAAGGGTTAACCTGTTTTGCGCTCAATATTTCTAATAACATCTTTACAATGCTGAATGCAAAGCATAGTACTTAACAACAAGTACATACGTTGTACGGTCAGGTGGCGGGGAACTTGGAGACTTTCACGGCTGTGGTAAATCACGTCGCTCCGAGCGAAAGGCGAGGTGGAGATGTGATTCGATACAGCCTTGAGCAAGTTTCCATGTTCCCTGCCATCTGACCGTACAACGAATTCATTATAATGCAACGTATTACCATTCTGACGTGTATTAAGAGAGATTTCTGTTTTATTGTCTCACAAATTGGGTACAGACTCGAAATAGAATTTCCCTTCAGCGTGCTCCAATTCAATAAAAGCTGACGTCACTGAAACCTTGGTTAAGTGCAATTGGGTGCATAAACTTGATGGTGTCATTGCGATAGACATTCGGCGTATTTCTTTTTATCTAAGCATAGATTTAATCAAATTCAAGTCGTTTAACTATGCGTTTTTAGCTCACCTGAGCACAACGTGCTCAAGGGGAGCTTTTAGGGTCACTGGGTGTCCGTCGTGCGTCGTCCGTCGTGCGTCGTCAACAATTCTTTAAACATCAACTCCTCTTAAACCGCTGGGCCAGTTTGGACCAAACTTGGCAGGAATGTTCCTTGGGAGGTCCTCTTTAAAATTTGTTCACAGAATTTGATTCCGTCAAAAACTCTGGTTGCCATGGCAACCAAATGGAATTTTTTAGCAAATTCTTTAAAAATCTTCTCCTCTGAAACCGCTAGTCGGATTTTGAAATTATTTCACAGATATGTTCCTTGGGTGACCCTTTTCAAAAAGTGTTCGTGAAATTTTGATCCGTCAAAAATTGTGGCTCTGGTGAATGGGGGCTACTTGCACTATACAGAAATGAAGGAATTCTTTAAAAATCTTCTCCTCTGAAACCGCTGGTCGGATTTTGAAATTATTTCACAGATATGTTCCTTGGGTGACCCTTTTCAAAAATTGCTCGTGAAATTTTGATCCGTCAAAAAATGTGTCTCTGGTGAATGGGGGCTACTTGCACTATACAGAAATGAAGGAATTCTTAAAAAATCTTCTTCTCTGAAACCGCTGGTCAGATTTTGACATAATTTCACACAGTTGTTCCTTGGGTGACCCTTTTCAAAAAATGTTCGCGAAATTTTGATTGGTCAAGAAACATGGCTCTGGTGAATGGGGGCTACTTGCACTATAGGGAAATGAGGAAATTCTTAAAAGTTCTTCTTCTCTGAAACCGCTGGTCAGATTTTGAAATAATTTCTCAGGGATGTTCCTTGGGTGACCCTTTTTAAAAACTGTTTGCGAAATTTTGATTGGTCAAGAAACATGGCTCTGGTGAATGGGGGCTACTTGCACTATAGGGAAATGAAGAAATTTTCAAAAATTCTTCTTCTCTGAAAAGGCTGGACAGATTTTGAAATGATTTCACAGAGATGATCCTTGGGTGACCCTTTTCAAAAATTGTTAACAAAATTTTGATCCATCAAGAAACATGGCTCTGGTGAATGGGGGCTACTTGCACTATATGGAAATGAAGAAATTCTTGAAAATTCTTTTTCTCTGAAACCCCTAGTCAGATTTTAAAATAATTTGACAGAGATGTTCCTTGGGTGATCCTTGCTCTTGTGAATAGGGGCTACTTGCACTATATAGACATGATGAAATTCTTGAAAATTCTCTTTCTCTGAAACCCCTGGTCAGATTATAAAAGAAATTTTCCGAAATGTTCCTTGGGTGACCCTTTTCAAAACTTGTTCGTAAATTTTGATTCATCAAGAAACATGGCTTTCGTGGATGGGGGATACTTGCTTTTATACAGAAATGAAGAATTCTTAAAAATTCTTCTTTTTGAAACTGATGATCAGATTTCGAAATTAATTTTACAGGTGACCTTTTGAAAATTGCTTAGCAAAATTATAAGTTTGGTTCCAATGTTTCAATACCTCAAAAAAAAAAAATAGGCTATGGTCATCTCAAAAATTCAGGTGAGCGATCCAGGGCCATCTTGGCCCTCTTGTTATGATTGTCAGCAAGAATATACGACCATTAGTTACCTTTAAGGACAACTAGGTTGTCGTAAAGAAAGCTAAAATCCTAAGCGACTCTGATGGGCCTGATTAGCAAAGTCCAATTGATTGTAACACCGAGGGTATTATCGAATCCATGACTGTAGCTTTAAAAGTTACCATTAGCAAACAAGTCAGAACCAGTGATAAAGCAGTGGCTCAGTCTGTGGCAGACATCATATCGACCTCGTTGACTAATAGGATGACTTCCATCGAAGTGGAAAACAAGCATCTCCATTAGGAGATCGATCAATTAGATCTATCCAAAAAAGCGAGTGACCTCGAATCTTCGACCACTGCTTGTAACCGTAGAATGGACTTTGCTGAATAGTACTCCTGTCGTAATTGCCTGCGTATCTCTGGGGTTGAGGAATAAACCGTAAAAGTCACCGACGATATCACACTTCAAATCACCGAAGATTGCGGTGTCGATCTTTCGTTGTCTGAGATTGACAGATCCCATAGATTTCAACAGTTTACGCCCGCCAATCCCAGTCAGAAATCGTCCTCGAGATATCATCGTCAAGTTTGGCTCTTTTCAATCCCGCAACAAGTTCTTTCGTGGCAAATTCAATCTTTTAAACAATACCTCGTTCCCCTCTGCATACATTAATGAAGATTTCAAAAGATTTCGTGCCAGACTACTGAAATAAGCGACACTTCTTGCCAAAAACAGGGTGCTTCACTGTGCTTGGTGTATTTTGACGGTCACATTTATGTCAAGAAGTCCGATGGTTCAAGACGGACGATCTCGCCGCTAATGAGCTTTAATCTCTTTAATTTCGTTTCGAAACACAATGTTTGTTTTTGTTCGTAACCGTCTTGTCAAAAACCGATGTAATCATGAGGTACACTGGTCCTTGGACATACAGAAACTTGACCAATAGTGAAAAGTTTCGGCCCAGGTCATCCTGCGCGGACTGCGCATGCTGACCTGGGTCGATACTTTTCGCAGATGCATTAAGCCCCCTTTTCACAGAGCATGGCTCACATTATCAAATCGGCCCATTCAGCCGCCAACAGTTGTGGAGGAGGCTTCAAAAGTGATATGCTGGCGAAAAAATGTCTGCTAATGATAAAAGTGAATTTACTATTTACCAGACGACAAAATTCTGGACTCGTTCATGTCCAAAATATAAGCAGACGACAAATCAAACACGACTGAAATAGGAATGTCTGTCATGGGGTAGAAAAAATTGTGGGGAATAGAAGAAAATGCTGGCTACAAGTAATTTCATATCTCCTTTACCATAATGCCGTGATTGTGTAGTTACTGTGTGCTGGTTACCAAATTTTTCTCTGGTACCACAATGTTTTGAAATTCTTTCTTTCTCTTGTTTGCTAAAGGTCTTGGTTGTATGGTTATTGGATGTGATGTCTTTCTGTGGGTTGCTCAAAGTCATGACTGTGTGCTAACTACGTGCTAATGTAGTATGAATAGAAACGACTGTAAAAGTTCAACAGTGACGGACAAACCGTATATTAAACTTATGATTCAGCATTCTTTAGACGGAAGCAATATAATGATGCAATAAATGTGAACCAACTCAGCAGCGAATAAAAACGTTCGAATTGATCCGTTCCATTTAATCTTCGCAAAGACGAATTTTTTGTTATCATGGAAACTGTATATTGAATAATATGAGTGGCACACTGGAAAAAACGGGGTTTGATGTATTTCCATGATGAATGATATGGCTTGCAACACCCGAAAAGGGACATTCAGACATTTACGTAAAGTGTCATCAGGGATCAGTCTGCACAGTCCGCGCAGGCTAATCCGAAACGACACTTTTCGTCTTTTATGTAATTTTCTGTTTTGCCCAGGTCTACTGTAGCACAAAAGCTAATGTGGCCGTAAAGTGCCGTCTCGGATTAGCCTGCGCGGACTGCGCAGGCTGATCCGAGACGGAACTTTACGCAAATGTTCAAATACTCCTTTTCACATGTTGCAGGTCATATCAAGCAAGTCTTAAGATAATTATAGATTCACAAAAATCTATTTAGTCTATCAATGTAGGGCATTATGAGGTAGATTGGTTCTCCAACATGTCGAAAATTTACAAAAAAGCGAAAGGTTTTAACCCATTTCAGTTGGTGAGCTCGCATAGCCCAGTTAGTAGAGCGTAGGACTCGTGAAAGTAAAGCCACTTACTGGCATTACAAGATATCCAGAATCAAAGTTCTGAAAGTACTGACAGACTAGCGAATGTTGAATAAGCGGCCCTGGTAAGGATTAAGCATGGTTTGTCCATACAAAATTGAAGAAAATTGGTCCAGTCCTGATTAAAGCCTGGTTCAGTCCAAGCTGGTCATCAAGCTTGATCTGGTCGCTCCGGTGACTTTACTCGATACTCATAACGATTTTACATGAATATATAAGAATAGGAAATGCCATGAACAAAATCTTATTCTTGATCTTTAATTGAATAAAGCAAGTGAAAGACATATCAGTATAAAGATTCCGCATTTGATAATTTCTAATGTTCATTTAAAAGGGACTCCGAGGCTTGTTTCACTTTCTTATCGGTTGGGCTAACTCGTACCTAGTAAAGACTTACAGCACCCGCGAAAAACGTACGGATGAGAAAAAATGCTTTGTAATAAATAAAGATAAGGCTAGTTAGTATAAATTTCTATCTTAATTTAGATTTCAGCAAACACCATGTACCTTCTCGACTTTGCCAATGGAAATCGTTCAAATTTAAGCAGTAGTTCACATCAACATTGTCATATTGAACAGATTTACTAAAGAAAGAATGATTCTCTGTGTGCCAGCATTTGGCTACTCTGTGTAAATGATAAACTACAGGGTTAAACAATGTAGAAAAAATTTGGTTTTTTCCATATTATTGAAAAAGATTTCCGACAAAGTTGTGAGATAGAAACACAGCTTAACAAAGCATAAACCTTTGCATTGTTTAAGTTATTTAAATCTTATTCTTTATTCTAACATGACACGCGAATTTGGCTCTATAAACACAGTGCAAGGAAAACGTGGTAAAATCTGCGACAATCTATGTAGAGTGACGTCATCCTATATCGAGTGACGTCATTCAATGAGTGAGTTATTCAATGGAACATAATCTTCATCCGCTTTTTTTACTCTTAATTTGAACTTGTTTTCCTTTCATAAAGAATTGGACATGTTAGAATCGAAATAATCTTCTTTCTATCGTGGTATATCGTTCAATAAACCACGTTGTAAGTTATGAGGCGCAATGAATAACCCACTCGGGCTATCGCCCTCGTGGATTATTTATTGTGCCTCATAACTCACAACTCTGGTTTATTGAACGATATACCACGATAGAAAGAAGATTATTTCTTAACCAAACAATCCTGTTGTAACTCTATATTACTTGGCAAATTTTTGGGCTTGCCTAAAGCCAAAGATTGTGAGTATTTCTTTTTAAATTTGATTGTTGGTCACGTTCAATGACAATCGAGCAGCATTTGCTAGTCTAGGTTTTTGTGTGATCTGTGTGCAGTATAGAAAAAATATGTATTGAAGGGAGCCAATGCTTGATGCATTTAACCCCTGCATTCTGAACCGTGCAAAAAATATGTTTTGAGAACACAGATATGAAAAGAAAAAAGGCAGTCTAATCTTTTACCAAACAATTCAAAAATCTAATTTCTCTCAACAAGGCTTCTGAAAGCATTGTTGTAAAAGGAGAACATTTTGGTAACCAGCAATTACTTTTTCTGCAGTCATTTCTAACGTCTCAAAGGCAAATATTTTTGGGTCCCATTTGCCTTGTCTGCCAATCTAAACTTTTGTCGTTGGTAGAGGGGTAATCCTTATTCCTTTGGAGAGTCGTCAGCTTTTTTTCCCCCAAAAAATATATATCTGCAAGCGATGGATGAAGAACCTCTCCCCTTCAAAAAATGACAAGTGATATCTTTATGTAGATTTTCGTGACGCATTGCCAGATGTAAGCAACCTTTGTTCTCAGATGGAGATGGCGGGAACACAATAAAACTATAATAAAAGCGTTAGTACCATGAAGCGTATAAATCATTTATAGTTATGAAATTCTGTTTTTGTGACTAGTTGTCTAAATGTTTCATTTTCGGTTGTCATATTAGCAGGTATATTTCACTGGAAGAAAAATGTCGCCTGTCCAAAGTCGAATTCGAAACACACCCATAAAGACACATAAGGGAGGATATGAACCTCTCTTTTTTCTCAAAGTATTTCAAAAATGTATTTTGCATAAGATAGTAAAATACGTTTGCTACGTCAAGACACTTAAACTGAGCCATGCTGTGTGAAATGAAGGCTTAATGCACATTCAAAACGTATCAATTCAGGTCAGACTGCGCACTCCCTGCACGCATACCTTGGTACAGACGCTTTGCTGTAGGTCAGTTGTCCTAACGTCAGTGGTCTGGTTAAAGGATTCAGTATGGTGATAGACAAAACGGAATTTATGGATCCATGATGATGTCATGACATGCGTAACTCATTACCAAACGACAAAATTTTAGATTTGTCCAAATCGAAAGCATTTGCAGACGACAAAATAAAAGTGACTGAAAATTTGAAATTTGTTTTGTCAAGGGTAGAAAACATCGTGGGAAAAGGAGAAAATGCCGTTTAACGGCATTTTCTCCTTTTCGCACAATGTTTTCTGAAAGCCTCTTTCTCAGGGTCGTCAAAAGTAGGGATTGTGTGTTAATGGGTTAATTGAATCAATAACGGAGATGCAATAAGTCCCCTTGACCCAGAGTACGGCACAAATGTTTTATTATTCATCGTTTCAAACAACTTGAAAGTTATGCAAGAAACGCCTGAAAACCTAAACTGGATATGTCAATTAGTAAGATAAGAAGTAAGTTAAAAATGGGAAAATTTACCGTTGTAAGTTTTAATAGATAGTTTACTCTCTAACATTTCCTTTATTAGTTTTAATATGTCCTTTTTATAGATTTCGTCCAGTAAATCAAGTAATGGTCGTTTAAGCATGCTAAATCAAATGAAGAATTAGAAAATATTTTGAAAACAAAGTAATGTGGTTGTATAGATTAAACGTAACTTTTAGCATTCCCATTTCAACAATTTTTTCAAAGTTATATAATGAATATACATAGTTCAGAGTAGATGGAATGTCTTTCATCTTGTTTTTATTAAAGAAAAGGTTTCCATAAGGTAAAGCGGTAACATATTAATTAATTAATCGCTGTCATAAACAATACCCTCGCCTTTCAATTAGAAACTTATCCCAAAGCACGATTCTTAACTCTTTATCAGATAATAATATGTTGTTACGCTAAAGTAGAGGCAAGCGATGTGAAAATCCTTAGTCTGCTAAAGGCAACCTTTTGCGGACAAATTACACAAAACGTGCACTCTGACCTTTGATCTACACTGTCCAAGAAAGAGATATTTATGCCCAAAAAATAACTTTGAAACCTTTGGTTGTCTACTAACCGCTTAAAGGTTTCATTTAAGTTACACAAGTGGATGAGGGTTGAACGAGTTTCAAATCATGATACCGTCTATCAAAGGGTACAGACTTTTTTTCGGGAAAGAGTGAAACTGGTAGTTCAGCTCGATTTTTGTCATTTCCCTTCAAAATATTCTATCTCGGGATGGAATATTTGGTAAAGGGTTTAATGCCGAAGAAAAGAAAAGCAATACAATAAACTTCGAAGAATTTTATTTGCGAGTTTTTAAATTAGCAAAATTCGCGATTGTGCCAAATTCGCCAATCAAAATGTTTATGACATTGTTCGTTTTAAAAGATTCTTCGATAGTGTCATTGGCTTCTCCAACAGCGTTGAGTCTAAAAGGCAGACTGCCACAGAATTTGATGTCTAATTTTATTTCTTCTAGCGCAATTGTTCTGATACACAGTCTGTTTCGTTATGGTTTTGTAAATAAAGCAAAATAAAAAAAAAAAAAAAACTGAAACAGAAATAGATGTGGTTTATTTTTATAAATGACGAATTTCAGAAAAGATTTAATGTAGTAATTTGCCATGGCTGCAAATAACCTCTCTAATAATTGTGGTTTTTTATTAAGCAAATATTCCAAGCAGAAGAAAAATAAGAAGAATTCGTTAAAAAAGAGAAAGAAGATCGCTGGACAAGAACATGCTACTTGAAAAAGCGACAAGAATATCAAATTAACGTTATGTAATGCATATTCATAGATTTCTACGCGGCGGCTTTTTTACTTTCTTGTTTACATATACCAAAATACATTGAAATTGAAAGCCAACAAACTACTTAAAAACATTGATGCTGACCTCTTTTTTTAAAGAAGCCAACTTGTGTAAGTAAACATTAGTGAAAAGTCTATAAGTAGAAGAAGGCGAACAATTCTAGTCGCTAAAATTGTCAGATTCACATTTTGTTTTTGAAGAAATATAAAACTTTTCTCAGGAAATAAAATGCTTTTCTCTGCTTATTCCGGACATATATTGACAGCATTCATCGGCTAGTATAATTATGATAAATAGATAAGATCCTTAGACCTTTTTGTGTTATACATCTTTTTTTAAAATCTAATACTTCAGACAGTTGATTAGGATTTTACTCTGAAATGTAGAAATATGTAAATACGTTTTCCACCAGGAATGATCTTGTAAACATGCCTCGAAGTAACGGATACTCATTTATTATTGATGTTCGGAAGATCTGGATTTAGGTCTAATATTAGCCCTTTACCTGTCAGTACAGTGTTTTACCATCTTTAAACAAGAGACTTTTAACAACATTGTTGGAAAAGGAGAAAATGCTAAATTAATCAGCTTTTCTTCTTTTCTCATACTGTTGTTTACCGTTTCACAAATTCCATCTTTAGTGCATACATTATTGGTCGTCGGCAAACGCGTCGAAGGAAAAAAAAAACAAACTTTATTTTCGGGCTGCGGAGATCAAGATCAGATTACACAGAAATTGCTGTCTAATCTTAAATCTCAATTTTCAGCTAGTCTAGGTAGGCATTTAAGATAGAAAATCTTTTAAAGTTTGTATTGTAACGCTTAAACTGCTAAATAAATGGAACGAAAGTTTCCACTTAATAGTAAAAACCCAAACATTGCCTTTTCAAAATTAATTTCTCCAAACAGAAACCACCCTATCGGACAGTGTAGAGCAATGATCAGACTGTGCAGCCTGATCTTGATCTACACTGTTTGTTAAAAGGTCAGTAAGCCACGTTTAGCAGCTTAACTCTTTACTACACGAGAAAATTTTAGACTGGTCCAAATTGAAAGCATTTGCAGACGACAAAATAAAGGTGACTGAAAAATTGAAATTTGTTCTGGGAAGGGTAGAAAACACTGTGGGAAAAGGAGAAAATGCTGGTTACCAGCATTTTCTCCTTTTCCTACAGTGTTTTCAAAAGGCTTCTTTCTTAGGGTTAAGAGTCAAGCCGTCGAAACAGGTCGAGTTTGTATATTCAGCATGATACCACTGATAGTAAAATAACCAAATATGCTGCTTCAAAGTTGATTTCAACGAAATAGAAAAACAAACACGTCGGACAATGTTGATCAATGATCAGACTACACGTTCTGTGCAGTCTGGTCATGATCTACATTGTCTGCAAAGGGTCAGTGGGCCGCTTATAGAAGCTTAAGAGTCAAGGTGTCGAAATAGGTCAAGTTTGTATATTTAGCACTGAAGGAGTAAATTTATGCATTTGTATTTATTTTCGTGAGCCCCGTATGATTTACGCCTAAACAGCATTAAGCTCGGTTGGTACTTTTTTGTCACAAAATATTTCTTAATTTATCTTTTGTTAATTAGACACGGTAAAGCCATAAATTTACCTGACATCTTGAATTAATTTCATCATAAATTTACATAGTGTTATTTTAGAATTCTAGCTTTTTTTTTTGCGACAAAGAAAAACTTGCTTTTGATGTACCTAATTACATTGTATATCTTGTGTACCTCTTTGAAGCGAAAAGAATCATCATTCGACTTCCAACATGGGTCGGGTACACCATTATGTGTAGTTTGTCTTAGAATGCCCAAAATACAAGTATGGTGGATAGTCTGTCTACGCTGATAAACACCAATCTGATTCTAAAAATTTAAAACTTATTGAACAACAAATTTCCAGTTTAGAAAAGTTACTTTTTGGTGTCGTTTTATTCATATTCTTCATTGTATTCTCTCTCGAAAGAGAGGAATAGTTTTTTTTTGTCTTTAAATCTAGTTTTCAAGTGCAAACTGCTCATTTTCTCATTACGTATGTTAATGTTTTACCCTTGCTCTTCTCCAGCCATTACAATTTTCTTTACATTTATTGTCTGAGGATGCAATGCCCATGTTCCATTTTGTGTTTGAACAAAAAGAATTCCATCCACCAATAGAACCTCTTTTCGGTAGACCTTTCCAGTTCACGTGACCCAACAATCCAAAGGATATATACTACGCTAAACAAAGACTTTTGAAAACCAATATTTCTCTTATTCTCACAACGTCTTCTACACTCAAGTTTGGAACATATCGTAATAATTAAGCCGCTCTTAATCTGTCATCTTTTCCTGCATTATTTACTACCATTCAAAGAAGAATTCCGATCAAATGGGCCACATTTGATTTGTCATCTTTAATTCTTTCCAAATTAAGATGTCTATTTTATTTGCTTTCGTCTCGTCAATAGTTAATAAATAACAAAAAGCCGAAGAATTTATCCATAAGTCGAGACAACCGCCATCGAAGATGCCCTGGTGGTGCTCAGGATTCTGAAGAGCCGTGGGAGCGTTCTGCCAAAGGACGCCACCCTTGTGATGCTGAGATGTCTGTAGAAACGTAACTGCATTCTGTGAAATGACGACTCGCTAGTGATACTGAGACATTTTTAAAACTATGACTGCATTCTATGAAATGGGGCCGATCTCATGTTGCTGAGAAACCTGTAAAGCTGTATCAAAATTTTGTAAACTGACGCAGCCGTTGTAATGCAGAGAAATGACCCCCATTACAAAATGACCCATGGTCATTTCTCGACGTAGAGGAATGACCCATGGGTCATTTCTCTACGTCGAGAAATGACCCATGGGTCATTTCTCGACGTAGAATAATGACCCAGGTCATTTTTCTACGTCGAAAAATGACCCATGGGCCATTCCTCTACGTCGAGAAATGACCCGGGGTTCATTTTGTAATGGGGGTCATTTTTCTGCATTAGACCGTCTTAGTGCCAGAAAATTTGTTGAACTGTTTCAGAATTGTACGAAATGCAACTGCCAGCACTGCACCGTGCTGAAAACTCTTTATAGCCGTGGAAAGATACTGTGACACGAAGCTGCCCTAGAGATTCTAGAAAATCTGTAGAACCTTGCCAGCCATCTGCACTATCAGGCCGTTCCTCTCGGTGCTGAGAAACCTCGGCCTGTATTCACCAACCATTCTTGAGAATATTCTTAGTCTTATTCTTCAAGGTTTTCTAAATTTGTAAGCAACCTAACGTCAGATTGGCTAAACTATTTCAGTTTAGCCAATCAGAAGTTGTTAACCTACAAATGTAGAAAATTCTGGAGAACAAGACAAAGAGCGTTCTTAAGAATTGTTCATCAATACGGGGTAGACCCTTGGAAACATGACGCCTGTTATTCATAAATCCCGGAAAACTTAACAGCGAGGGCAACTCTGAAGTCGTCTATAGTACTGATTAAGAACATTCAGTATAATACAAAGATGCTACAGAAAACATTGTTTCACAATAAAGTTTTCCATATTAGCCACTTTTCTTTTCGCAACAGATTTGTCTTTTAGTATCACGTCTTTGATTTGCACGGTGAACTATGTCAACTTTAATGGATATCGAGATATATCGCCGCCACATCTTATTTTTCTAAACCTGTTTACCGCAAAATCCACAGTTCAAACGACCTTAAGGAGAAAAGTGTTCAAACACATTTCGGGAAAAGAAGGAAATTTTGGAAATCATTTTTCCCCACAATATTTTCTAACCTTCTAAGACCAAATTTAAGCTGTTGAGCCATGTTTAATTTGCCGTCTGCTAATGCTCTCAACTCGGGAACTGTTTAAAGATTTATCACCTAGTAAAGAATTAGGAGCTTCCACAGCCAAGCTAGTACAATCACGTAGAGATACTCTGCTTTGATCAGTAAAGACAATATTAATAGAAACAAGAGATCGTGCTTTCAAGAACCTTAAGTTTTAACGACCTTAAAAAAAGACTTTTGAAAACATCGGTCGGAGAGGAGAAATAGTGGTAATCAGCAGTGTTTTCATCTTCTCAAAATGATTTCAACCCTATCAGAAAGAAAATTCAATTTGTAAGTGACATTTTTGTTTTATTGAGTGCACATGCTTTCAATTTGGACATTAGCAAAGGGTTGTGTTTTCGTAGAAGGTTAAAGTTCGAGCCATGGAGGACACTGCATTGGCATATATATAACTTAACTTTATGAAATTCTTTGTCAAACATAAAACATGTTAACACTGAAATGTTTCGGTATTCTAAAGCAATGTTTAGTTTTGTCATACCATAGCCTCACTGAGAGACACCATTTTTCTCCTTGTGGTGTCCTCACGAATCAAGCAATGGAGTAGCCCAGCAGGAAAAACGCAATAATGTGGACTTTCGCTGCGATATTACTGAAATAGAGTGTAAAACAAGGTCAAGGATCATTCTAAAACCAAATTTCGTAACATTCACTTTTAATTAAAGGGGGCGGGGTTGACGATGGAAAGACTTTTATAGATATGGCACGACCAAATTTTATATATATGTCCGTTGCTTTACTTAAACATGAACAAAAGAAATAACTTTTACAGTCAAACCCTTAGAGAGCTTAACACAACCACCGTGGACAGTATTTATCAAGATTTGACTTCACAGATCGCGACTGGTCTTGATTCATATTGTCCGATATCTGCTATGACATTCTTAACCGGTCTAAAAACGCAGAAGCTGCATTTTAACTACCTGAATATGAATACTTACAGCTCTAAGGGTTAACCAGTTTAATGATTAGATAATGTGATCTGTGTGACATATGGCTTAACCCTTTACCACACAATCCAAAGTTTTGAAGACCCTAGGTAAAAGGCTTTTCAAAGCATTGTGGTTAAAGAAGAAAATGCTAGCAACCAGCATTGTCTTCTTTTCCACATAATGATCTCTATCTATTTAAGAACAAACTTTATCATTTGAAAAACATAGAAAGTGTCCTTCAAAGGCTTTCAAGTAATAAACCTTTTCCACACAGTTCCGACTTTTGGTGCCCCTGAGAAGGAAACCTTTTGAAAGCATTCTGAGAAAAGGAGAAAATGCTGGTAACCAGCATTTTCTCCTTTTCCCATAATGCTTTCTAGTCTTCTAGCAAATTTGAATTTTTCAGTGACTTTTATTTTGTCGGCTGCAAATGCTTCCATTTTTGGACCAGTCGTTTGGTAAAGGGCTAAATTTTATCATGTGGTGAGAGGATAAGAAATAAAGGTACCTAGGATGGAACCAGAGTAAAGAAAAATGTTTCGAATTAGAGAGTGAAAAGAGGAAAAAATGAGAAAGTCTATAAAGAAGAGAAAAAAGTATATGTAGAGTGACTATTTCAATAAACAAGAATCAGTTTTATGAAATAAAACTTCATTTGTCACTCAAAATTGAAATAAAAGTATACAGCGAATTTTACCCGTTTGATTTAAGACATCTATATACATTTAAAATGACAAAAGGATTACCTACAGAAATAAACGGCTCAAAACAAACATTCAAGAATAAATTTATAAGATTAATCGATCCAAAGCTAATCACTTTAGCTGCATACGTGCAAGTATGAACAAAGACGTGCAGTTTAGTAATAGGTCTATATTTTTGGATAGAAAACGTAATGTAATGAATTTAGATGACCTTTTGATTTTAAGTGAAATATCATTTGAAGGCGAGTTTTGTTATGGATAGTATCCTCAAAGACATTTTTCTACAAATAATCCCAACTCAAACCAATGTATCGTAAAGCCGTTAATTTGGATATCTAACAAGTTGGATAGTTTTTATCAGGGGTAAAAATACTGAGGTTTATCCAGCCGAGGACATAGAAATTATCCCAGTAATCATTTATGTGACCATATTTACCACCTGCAGATGATTTTTTTTTCATTCCGGTCGTGAAAACTTGTTGTGAAAATGTCACTAAAAGAGAAATGCTCATTACGAACAATTTCTCTTTGTATTACAATGTTTTCACACCGTTTTTTTACGCAGTAAGGCTAAATAACAACTATGTGTTCTCTCAAACTCTTAATCATCAACTATCCCCTCCAGTGTCTGTTTCCATTTTGTTTTGCCTGACTCAGTATACCGGTGTTTTGATTCCAAGATTTGGTTGAGACAGACAACTCCACAAAAAATCAGAAAAAAATAGAGTCACAACAAGACCACATGGTCTAAATTTACAATGCTCATTAAAGTACCGATAGGAACGAAAGCATTTCTTTCATGCGAGTGTTATCAAATGTTATTATTTGTGATTCTAAGGTTACAAGGGTATGGAGGTGACAAACATCCTTCTGCACCAGTCTGTTGTCTTCTTTTGTAATAACACGAACCGTTGGTAATCTGTGGAGCCGTAATCCTTCTATTGCAGTAAACAGTTTATTGTATGTAAAACATGAAGTCGATAGGTTCGTCTAATTCATCAAACAAAAAGCCATCGGTAAACCGTAGATCCGGCAACGCAACATCTTCCTCATCATATCTGAAATAAAAATGATAAACAGGCGTGAAGGTAGGGGACCGGATCGGGGCTCGGGCGCCTCGTTGTCTGCGCATGTCATATTCTTCGAAGATTCTACCTGTCTTATATGACGCATCACTAGCCCCGAAAGCGGGCAGACCATAATATTACGCTCTATAAAGTAGCAATATAGAAAATAGCTTTTATCAATACGTTTGGAAAGAAATGAGATGTGCTTTAGCTCCAAATTTCTCTAAACTGCTGATCATAGCTGAGTGAATTGCACTAGTTAGCGTTTTATTGAGTAAACGTTTATTGTAGTTTGAAATTCAAAGTAACGGTTGTCGTGTAGGAAAGTGGTTCATTTCTGTACCCAGGATGCACAAATTAGATAGATGAGTATTTATAGAATGCCATTTAGCGGGAGATAATGCGGACGCCTCTTGTAACTTTGGTTGGGGAGGTAAACTATTTATCCCGAACGCCTCACCCCTACTACTAGCAATTGATTAATTTCCAATTTCGTCTAAACATTAATTCCTCCATAAACTTTCAAATCGCCTTTCACAAAAATAGTTGCTTTTGCGGCCAGTATACGTCAAGATCGGACTGGAATTAACATTATGTCTGATCTTGGATCTACACTGTCCATTTAGCTGAAACATTCTGAGTATAAGCAATCTTACAAATCGTCGGTTTTCTTCGAAAACCTCGTAACTACAGTTTGTTACAAGCTGTAGTTACGAGGTTTTTCGAAGAAAACCGAACAAATGCAATTATTCGGGTCTTATTTTTAGAAAGTGTCCGCTGGGTTTATTCAGCGCTTTAAGGGTTAATATATCTCTTTAGTTCACGCTTTGCGAGCAAAAAATGGCGGATTTGTTTTGATATTTCGTGGTTTTGATCAGTGAAAATTACTGATATCATAATCTCTCACTCTTCAATTGAAAGCGGAAACAGTAGTTTCCGCGCACTAGTTACTTACCTCAGCTAACAGGACGTGCCATTTAACAAGACAGAATTATGACGTAATTTACCCTACATTTCTCGCGCCTAACGTAATACTGTAATGTGTTGGTATGTTAGGGAGATACACCAAGGGGAATTAGAGAAACCGCTTTTGCTACATTTTGATGGAAATCCCCCTACCCCTCCCCCCGGAAAAAAGGGGGAAAAGGGGAGGGGGATAGAGGAATGAAATAAATAGAAAATTTATGTGTTTTTTTTTTCCTGTGAAAAATCAGTTTTTTTTTCCCTCGCGTGAACATCATCGTCGTTTATAGCTTCACTCGAAATAAAGTTTGAACTTTCAGCGAAATAAACACGTAACTTTTTTACTATACGACGATATTCTAGATTCGTTCAAATTGAAAACATTTGCAGACGATAAATTAGATGATGATTCAACTGATTGAAACTGTTTACCGAACAACAAAAGTTTGGACTTACCCAAATTGAAAGCATCTGCAGACGATAAAATATATGTGGATCAAAAATTGAAATTTGATTTGGAAAAGGTAGAAAACATTGTGGGAAAAGGAGAAAATGCTGGTTACCAGCATTTTCTACTTTTCCCAAAATATTTTCAAAGGCTTTATTTCACAGGGTTGTTAAAAGTCGGGATTGTGTGGTATAGAGTTAAGGGAAAAATCCTAGTATAAGAATTTGTCTTTTTTTTCATCGTTGTTTTTATTTTTTTCCCGTCAGAGTTGTAAAAAAAAAGAAAGCGTTTGATAAATTGGTGAAAAAAAAAAACACGCCAGGTGCACTCTTTTTCACCTGCATTATCATTTTAAAGATTAGAACCGACCTTTAAGAAAATGTTTTAAAGACGAAATATTGGGGAGTAACAAACAATGCTACTATTTTGATTGAATGTTTCATCATTTGTTTGTAAATCTTTATCATTCATATAATTTCATGAAATTCTGAATAATCTGTTTGAAAGAGCAGCCATGCATGAAAATAGTACCGATGATTTTCACGCGATGAACTAAATTTCGATCTACCAGAGTAAAATCAAAACACCATCCCTAGAGATAATCATTTACAAATACTTTTTCCAGGTGCATTGAGCCTCATTTCCCCCAGAGCATGGTTCACTTAAAATGCATGCTGAGATGTTATGATAAAAAAGTCCAAAATGCGTTATCATGACACTTTGCTCGTAAAACAAAACTTTATTATTACATGGTATGAATATGTCACGTAATAGGTCTACAGGACGTTTATTCCTGCGTTGAGATATGGTAATATATATTTCTAGAAGCCCTATATATTGCCCAATATCGTTTTCAGTATGGCGAACGTTCATCTTCTCCGTTGTTTTCAGTAACTGTCTATTTGGTTGGCAGAAAACATAGCAAAGTAACTGTTAAGAAAAAAAAACATGTACACATTTTTTTTATAACAGCGATTATCAAAAAAGAAAGTAAATGCGGATTCGTGATTGGTAGTCTTGAGCTTCCCGTTGTGTTGAGTGTGTTTTAGACTGAGTTCCTTTCTTCTGGTGCACGGATTTTTTCACACGTTATTTAGGAGACAGCTTTGGAAAGTCTACTGACTGCCTTAATACGTGTTATCATCAAAATAATGTGAACGAGTGGGTTATTTAACCTCCATGACCATTTACTGCACAAATAGACAGAACAGTGGTTTACACGTAATTGTTTGCCATATTGTTCTAGAACCACTTCACTTAAGGTTTGTTTTTTTAAGAGGTCGAATCGAATCGTATACATTTGCCTGCAACAGTAATACAGCTTTAATCAGAATTTAAGAACAAGATAGTTTTTTAAAACATAAGCTGTCTTTCGAACTGAAAACTCTTAAAGTAGAAACATAAAACATCCTTTTCACATTTTTTTTTAGAAATATGATAAGACTCATACTGCGGTTTCATACAACAGTGTGATCAGATTTTTTTTCTACGCTGAAAACAACAAAATTTTCTCCAGGCGTTCCTTTTGAGCTGGTATCAAGTCTCAAGTATAAAAGGTATTTAATTTCTACACTGTAAAAGCGGGTGTTTTAAATCCAAACACGATAGAAAACACTTTTCTGTTACACTTTTATAACACCCGTTCGTGTTTTGAGAAAACACCAGTGTTTTAAAATTAAACATGATGAAAACATTAGTGTTTTGTGAAAACACCTATTTCAGTGTTTTGTTTGAAAATGGGAAACAGGTGTTTTCGAGCCTGTTACACTTCTTAAACACGATTACGCGTTTTCAGGACTAAGGTGTTTTATTTCGAAACAGGTGTTTTACAGTTCAACGTCAAATATACTACACTGAACAGGCTTGATATAGTATAATAGTTTTGTCTCACTCTCCATAGAGAGAAACAGGTTTAAAAATGGATATGATGATGACGTCAGTAACATCATAATTATACCCATTTTCAACAAATGCAGCTAGCATATGTACTTGTGTAGCCTAATTCGAATATCGCCAGGTGACAAAACCAGAATACACATTTTCTCATGTTGCGACTATTAACATGAACTGTCACAGAAAATTGAGAACAGGTAGATAAGTATTTGTATTTAATTTTATTTTTTTCTCAGGAAACATAAAGCACTGTTGATCTTTTAGTCAGTAAGATTTTCCTCATCTTGGTGGTCTGGGACCAATTGTGCAGTCTTATGATTAAAGCCTTTTAATACTAATAAAATAAGCCTCGTCATGAGAAAACCTGTTTTTGCATATGTAAAAACAAAATCACAGATAACCACACAGTTAATATGCGACTTTGTTTTTTGCTACATTGATATCACAACCCCTCTTAACTCACACGAGAAAATTTTAGACTGGTCCAAATTGAAAGCATTTGCAAATGACAAAATAAAGGCAACTGAAAAATTGAAATTTGTTCTGGGAAGGGTAGAAAACACTGTGGGAAAAGGAGAAAATGCTGGTTACCAGCATTTTCTCCTTTTCCCACAGTGTTTTCAAAAGGCTTCTTTCCCGGGGGCGTCAAAAGTAGGGATTGTGTGGTAATGGGTTAACCCTCAATTTTAGATTTCAAGCTTCTAACCATTTTCTGTGGTTGGACAGCCTGGTTTGTGTCACACCTGATCAAAATCCAGGACAGGTTTTCATGACATGATTCAAATAAGATCTGCTATCCTTCAAACTAACAGTCAACAATTTGAAAATCTAACTTTATATAACTGCACAAGCAGCAGATTAGTAATCCAGCAATTTATATAAATAAAATCTAAATCACTTTAGTTTTGCCAGGGATACCATGGAAATGGACAACATGACTAATCATTTTTGTTGTGCTGTTCTTCCATATCATATAGCAAGAGTGGCAAATTGTCGCAAGATACGCCCATCCCACCGCCAGTCGAGGGGGAATAATAATTGTAAAGGGTAGATAGACGAAAATAGCAGTACAGCAGATACCATGTAAGTGATTGAAATAGGCATGAATGTCTCCTCTAATGTTAAGAAAACATGCATATAAAGTTTCAGGTCATTCCAACATGAAAAGACAAATTTATTTTGTAGAGAAGCATGAAAACCTGTAAAAAAATTAATGAATAGGGAATAATTCCAAAAGGATATTAGGTAAGGTTACGGCTCTAGTGGATTGCATTTTTCATAAGTGCAACAAACATGTTTACCAAGTCTCAAGTGAATTTGACTTGAGGTGACAAAATTGCCATCTGGACAAGTAAGAAATACTGTAAAAATGAATGTCAAAGTGGAATTACTCAAAATCCACGTTAGGCAGATTTACTGTTCTTGCGCACTGTACTCTGTAATATTGCAACAAACATGCATACCGAGTTTGAAGTTGTTCTAAGTTGAAATGACAAAGTTATATTCCAGACAAGCACTAAATGCTTTTAAAATGACAATCAAAGGGAAATAATCCAAAGACAGCATGAGGTAGAGTTACAATTCTTGTGCAGTGCAATTCCAAATATTGCAACAAATAAGCAAACCGTATTTCAAGTCATTCCCACTTAAGATAACAAAATTATGCTAAGGACAAGCAAGAAAAATTATAACAGTGAAGATCTAAGGGGGAACAAGTCAAAATTCATGCTAGAAAGAGTTATGCTTCTTGTGCACTGCACTCAGTAATTTTTCAACAATCAAGCATGCCAAATTTGAAGATGTTCACACTAAAAATGAGTTATGTTCCGGACAAGCAGAAAATGCAGTAAAAAGAACGATCAAAGGGAAAAAATTTAAAGACAGCATAAGGTATAATTATGGTTCTATCACACTGCACTCTGTATTATTGCAACAAACACAAATGCAAAGTTTCAAGTCAATAGGACTGAAGATAACAAAGTTATGCTTTGGACTAAGAACTGGACACCACCCGCCCACCTGGCTGCCTGTACGCCATGTGAGATCCCATAATACGTCCCGTCTTTGACGGCCGTACAAAAAAGACATTGCTGTCTCTGTTGCTAGTATTCCCCTATGTTTCAGTAATAAAAGTCACACTGGTGATTACAACAAATGACTAAAAAAAATAGAACAACTTATACATATAACAATTCAATGATTAGCATTTCCATGCTAAAAATAGTACATTTTACAAATTAACTCTTTACCAAACGACAAAATTTTGGACTTGTCCAAATCGAAAGCATGTGCAGACAACAAAATAAATTTGAATAAACTAAAATGTCCTGAAGGGCCTGAATATGCTCTACTGGTAGAGAGTTTGCTTTTAAATAAAGCATACATAGGAATTCATTAAAAAGCAAAAAGACAAAAAATTGACATTTTCAACTCAAAATGGCTACTTTTCCATTACTATTTGTTGAATTTTTTCAAACTCAACAGGATTAAAAAGCAATTGATGGGATAAACAAGCTGAAAAAAAAAATCATAAAAATCTGATCACAAATAAATACTTTATCCTGTAAACAGGTAATGAAATTGTTCAATTTGACATGGCTACTTTTCCCATACTGTTTGTCGGATTTTTTTCAAAATCAAAAGGGTTCAAGCTATTGATGAGATTAACAAACTGTGCACATTTCAGGGAAATCTGACCAAAAATGAAGACTTAATCACGTAAACAAGAAATGAAAGTTTTCAACTTGAAATGGCTACTTTTCCCATACTGTTTGCTGAAACTTTTTCAAAATCAATAGGGTTGAAGCTATTGATAAGATAAACAAACTCTGCAAGTTTCAAGAAAATTTGACCAAAAATGAAGACTTTATCGCATAAACAAGAAATGGAAATTTTAAACTTGAAATGGCTACTTTTCCCATATTGTTTGTCGGATTTTTTTCAAAATCAATACGGTTCAAGCTATTGATGAGATAAACAAACTGTGTAAGTTACAAGGAAATCTGACCAAAATAAGGAATTTATTGTGTAAACAAGAAATGACAGTTTTCAACTTGAAATGGCTACTTTTCCCATACTGTTTGTAGGAATTTTTTCAAAATCTAGCGTTGAAGCTATTGACAAGATAAACAAACTCTGCAAATTTCATGGAAATCTGACCAAAAATACAGACTTTATTGCGTAAACAAGAAATGGAAATTCTAAACTTGAAATGGAAGAATGTAGAATGTAGAAAACTTTGTGGGAAAAGGAGAAAATGCTGGTAACCAGCATTTTCTCCTTTTTCCACAATGTTTTCAAAGGCTTTCTTTTTCAGGGTCCTTAAAGGTTGGGATTGTGTGGTAAAGAGTTAACTTATTTTATGTTTGTCCAAATCCAAAGCATTTGCAGACGACAAAATACAAATGACTGAAAGTTTGAAATTTGTTTTGTGAAGGGTTGAAAACATTGTGGGAAAAGGAGAAAATACTGTTTACCACCATTTCCTCCTTTTCCCACAATGTTTTCAGAAGGCGTTTTCTTTAGGGTCGTCCAAAGTAGGGATTGTGTGATAAAGAGTTCAAGAACATTTATTCAACAAAACAATGGCAAAAGCTTAAGAACTGTCATTTAGCCCATTACCACACAATCCCTACTTTTGACGCCCCTGAGAAAGAAGCCTTTAGAAAACATTGTAGGAAAAGGAGAAAATGCTGGTAACCAGCATTTTCTCCTTTTCTCAAGTTTTCTACCCTTCACAAAAAAAAATTCAAATTTTCAGTCACTTTTATGTTATCGTCTGCAAATGCTTTCGATTTGGACAAGCCTAAAATATTGTTGTTTGGTAATGAGTTAAAAATTCTTTTACAGGATTTGAGAAATGAACGCACAAATGACCATGATGGTAATATACACTGTTATTTTTCTTGGTTGTAGAAATAAGTATACAAACGAAATGGACCAAGTAAAAAAAAGTTTAACTGTGTTCAACAGAATTAGTAAAATGATTTTGAGAACCACAACCATGCATTCTAAATCTGTAGCAATGAGGAATGTTACATGTATTAACTCGTTACCAAACCACAATATTTTAGTTTTGTCCAAATCAAAAGCATTTGCCGTGGACAAAATAAAAGTGATTGAAAATCTGAAATTTGTTTTGTGAAGGGTAGAAAACATTGTGGGAAAAGGAGAAATTGCTGGTTACTAGCATTTTCTCAGTTTCCCACAATGTTTTCTAAAGGCTCCTTCTCAGGGTCGTCAAAATTAGGGATTGTGTGGTAATGGAGACAGTAGGACTAAATTTACAATGGTTTATCATACAATTTTTTTGTTCTTCAAAACAAGGCACTGTGAGTACAGGAAAGACAATTTTCTACAAACAATTTCCACTTTTCCCCTTATAAGTCTATAGTAATTATAAGTTGCAATAGCAACCAGGGCCCAGTTGTTCAAAGCCTTGTTAGCTAAACAAGCTCGTTTCGGGTCATTTCTTTAAGTGTTCTAATGAAGATATTATTGCATATACATGTACTGGTATTTTTTGCTGAAAAAATTTGAGCAGTCTTTGCATTGAAAAATCTACACACATTTTTTCATTAAAAAAATCACCTTTTCTTGTATTACATGATACAAATGCTAACGTCTCTTCAATTAACGATGTGTTCAGCTTTGAGCAACTGGGCCCACAGTTTTTATCTGCCTAACAAGAAACCATGACTATTTGTTTCCCCACTACATGTGAAATATGAAAAGAATTGACCTCCCCAATTCATCAGAGAAGTCACTTGAAACCCTAAAACTAACAAACTACTAAAAATCTGTGACATATTTCAGCCAGAGTTTTAAAAATTCACAAAAATATGAGGATGTTACTTTCTGATGTAAAGGAACTTACTTTATTTCATGCTTTCCAGTAGAGTATCGAGAAATAGCAGAGAAATAATTTTCAATACTACATGGGTACGACCAGTAAAAATACCGATTTTCATATTCTTGTTGCTTAGGTAAATTGCACGTGCCTCACAACCTAATGGAAATATTACATCATTTGCCTTACATTTCTCGCGCCTTGAAGTAATACTGTAATGCGTTGCTATGCTGGACGGGTATGCCACAAGGAATAACTCGATTTTGATAAAGTTCCTCCCAGAAAGGGTTAAAAGCATGAAATAAATAGAATATTTGTTGTTGGTGAAAGATTGAAATTTATTTCATCAAGTGAATACCATTGGTAATATTTTCATGAGTGGCACAGCCACTTGTGAAAATGTTATCAATGGTGTTCATTCTATGAGATAAATTTCAACCTTTCACCAAAAGAAACCAAATATCCTCTATTCAATTAACTTAGAAATATCTTGCTAGTGACTTTTAAAACTGCAGGCTCCTGCATAGAACTGCCATATTTTCCAACATGTAAGCCTCATGAGGGGCGGTAGTAAGTGTCTGAGCAATCCTAATGAATTTGGTTTGATTTTAGCTTTAACTTTTACAGAGGAGAAATACCATACATTATATATTTCTCTGCATCAACTGTTCGCACTGACAAAAATTTGTTGAGTAATTTCTAATTTTTCTTGCACAAAATGTGCAAAATGCAGAAGTTGGTAAATCACAAAGTTAAAATGTCTTTGACTAGGATTAAAGAACAATAGACTATAGTCTCTAACTGTAGTCACAGCTTTTTCCACTTTATTCAGAAATTGAATAAGGGCTGTAGATTTCTGGCATTGAAATGGTTGTTTAGCACCAGTTGCTGGCAAAAACCTAGCAGTTGTGAGTTGCATCTTGTGTACTCCAAATCTGTAATATAATACCAAGCTAAAAAAAGAAATAGTGCCTCATTCAGTGACTTAGTCTTTAAGGAGATTCTGGTATCATCACCAACGATGAACACACTGACAACTTCTTCATTCAACATTCCGACAGCAACAAGATTAGGTGGAGCCATAGGTTTAGAGGACAAGAACTTTTCAATTTCTGACTCCTGAACATCCTGAAAATATACATGTCAATTCATGGGTCCTGACTGAAAGGTTGAAACCATTTAATTTTATGCCATGGATTCCTCCATGACAATAAACTCAAGGAGTCCATTTTCCATCAAGGGATGTCTGGTCTAATTTTAATCTAATTTTGATCTTTATTAGAAGTTCTTGTTAGGATACAGTGCAGACTCCCATTAGAAGCTGCAATACATGTATATGCAAAGTCTGATCTGGACGTGCACTGTTTGACTTCATCCCATTTAACTCTTTACCAAACAACAAAATTTTTGACCAGTCCAAATTGGAAGCACTTGCAACAAAATAAAAGTATATCACAAATTGAAATTTGTTTTTTGCAGGATAGAAAACATTGCGGGAAAAGGAGAAAATGTTAGTTACCATTTCCCACATTGTTTTTAGAAGGCTTCTTCCTCAGGGTCGTTAAAACCAGGGATTGTTTGGTAAAGGGTTAAGAGATGCAAGGCAATACTGTATTAAAATACAAGGCAGTAAAAGGATGTCTGGTCTAATTTTTTCTTTACTTTTATTTTAACAGAAATTCCTGTTTGCAAAGAGTGTAAACCCTGATCAGAAGCTGGGATATATGGGGCATCTGATCTGGGTCTGCACTGTTCACCTATTTCCTATTTTTTGAATAAACAGTAAACTGTAATGAGTTAAAATAAAACCAAACAAGAGCCGTCAGAGACGGGTTATGCTCCCCGAACGAGTGCTTGTCATAAAATATATGAAATTGATAAAAATTCACTTCGTTAATCCTAAAAGAACCTGTTCATGCCCCCCAAAATTTGAAGTGAAAAGGCAATTACTATCTTAGAGATAGCCAACACAAACTTGTAGAGGACAATAAGCCCCCTTTAAGCCCCGTTTTCCCATAAGACAATATTGGATCATTGAAATAAAAACAACGGGTGTGTGATTTGTGGCATTTTTAAATAATAATTCAAAATTCGAAATTTGATAAAATTTTGAGCAGCCATGTAGTAAATATTACATAAAACAATTTTTTACATGAAGCCCCCTTTTCCCAAGACGCAGCCTGAAATTGAGAAACAGGAAGAGAGGTACTGGGCAACGTTCCAACAAGTTCAGATTTGAAATTTAACAAAGTTTTGAGCACCGATAAAGGAGATATTAGTGAAAAACAATTTTTTCCATGAAGTCGCCTTTTTCCGTGATGCAGCCTCAATTTGAGAAAGCAGGAAAGACATATTTGCGCATTAATAATTAATAGATTGAAAAAAACAAAGGGCACATGTTGAAACTTGTAGAAAAAGATGGAACCATGAAATTTCATGAAATTTTGACAAAAACTGAACAAGATATAAGTAAAAATTGCAATTTTGCATTAGGGCCCCTTTTTCCTTGTCATTATACAAGAAACCCCCTTTTTCCATGACAGAGGGTCAAATTGAAAAACACATAGATAAAGAAACAAGAGCACATGGTGAAACTTTGAAAAAACAATATAACCATGAAGTTTAATGAAATTTTGACCAAAACTGAATGAAATATTAGTAAAAATTGGAATTTTGCAAGAAACCCCCTTTTTCCATGACAGAACGTCAACTTAAAAAACGCCCAGATTAAAAATAGCAAGGGCACATGCTAAAACTTTCCATAAACAATATAACCATGAAGTTTCATGATATTCTGACAAAAACTGAATGAGATATTGGTAAAAATTGCAATTTTGCATTAAGCCCCTTTTTTCCATGACACGGGGTCAAATTGAAAATCCGGGAAAGATACATCGGCGCCTTACCCCAAGGAGTTCATATATGAAGTTTTATCCAATTTGGTCCAGGGGTTGTGGAGAAATCGAGTTTTGAAGAGAAGACTCCAAACATTAAAAGTGTACTTAAGTGTAACTTAAGTGAAACTTAAAATCGCTCTCAGTCGGCCATTTTGCATCGAATCAAAAAAAACAAAAAAAGTGTCTCGGGAGAATGGGTCATTGTATATGTATATAAAGTTTCACGATATTCCGTCCAATGGTATTGGAGATATTTGCCGGGACGGACACACGGACGGACGGACGGAAGGACGGACAACGCTAAAACTATATCCCTCCTCCTACGGCGGGGGATAATAAGACTATTTACCCATTGTGTACCTGAGGACTCTTCTATTATTACAAGCTCGATAAGTCATTATGTCGTTTAAGGATTGTCAAGTGCACTTTTTCATTTCTCTTCGATTTGTGATGGAAAATTCTGTAAGCAGAAAGACTAATTAGTAGACCATGAACATACAGTGTCTGATCTGGGTCTGCACAATTTGTCTGATCCTTTTATGGGGTTCCAGTTTGCATTTGGTTGAGTTTTGATGCATCTGATTTTTTATCAAACATGGCTCATTCACTAGAAATTTGATGCTCTTAACCCTTTACCACACAATAGAATTTCAGACCTATTCAAACTGAAAGCATTTACAGATGATAATTTCATAGTGGCTCAAATGATGCAGTTATTTTTTGATAGGGTAGATAATGTTGTGGAAAAAGGAGAAAATGCTGGTTACCAGCATTTTCTCCTTTTCCCACAACATTTTTCTAAAGGCTTCTTCCTCTGGGTCGTTAAAAGTCGTCATTGTGTGGTAAAGGGTTAATTAACCCATTACCAAACAACAATATTTTAGACTGATTCAAATTGAAAGCATTTGCAGACGACAAAATAAAAGTGACTGAAAATTTGAAATCTGTTTTGTGAAGGGTAGAAAACATTGTGGGAAAGGGAGAAAATGCTGGTTACCAGCATTTTCTCCTTTCCTGCAATGTTTTCTAAAGGCTTCTTTCTCAGGGGCGTCAAAAGTAGGGATTGTGTGGTAATGGGTTACAGAACTATTATGAATGAATATGTTTTGTTTGTTTTGAGGCATAACATCCCTGTCAGCAACTTTATTTAGACACCATGTGTCCATATTTTCAGGATCGTGTTACCCTCTTGAAACAGCAATATCCATTATCATTACTATTATCAATATTATTGCAAACATTGTATGGAAGATTGTTGAAAGTGTGGAATATGATTACTTATTCAGAAACTTTTACATACTGTGTATTTCAGAAACATACATGTAACTTCTTTGTTATTTACAATGTATGGATGTGAGCTTCATTGGGAGAAAATCTGTCTTCAGGGTTTCAAGGCAGGCCAAACACAAACAAGGCTATACAGCCACAAAAGATGGGTAGATCTGGGATGTTTAAAATTTTGGGTGAAGAAAGTACATGGCCTGTACTATCATTGTGGCAAAAACAAAGGCACTGATTGGCTGCACAGTTACTACACAGCTGATCTGCACCTTCGTTTTCACATACATGTGCAAATAGCAGGTTTTCTCATGACAAACTATGCAGTAAAATCTTCATGAACTTACCTCCTTGCCACCAGGCTTCAACAAGGTCACTGCTTCAAACAATTGTGTCTATCTGTCAGCACAAGTATTTAAATGATCCACACCAAGGATGTACGTATTTCAATCATCATCTGAAATCAGATGCAGTCAGCCAAGTCATATAAGCAGCACAGCACAGAATATATTTTAATCATACCTGCCTATTGCTTTAATCTCTCTCTCTATGAAGAAGTTGGGATCATTATTATGAAGACGCACAATATATCTTGTGTACTTCCGCAAAGAAACACTATAGAATGAACACATAAGCAAAAATGCATTTTGGTATTATTTCTAATAGGACTGAGACAATATATATCAGTACAATGACATATGGAATAAATGTCTTCCCTTCCTTAAACTTTCATTTTAAAGAGTATTCATTCGATAAAACATATTGTATGAGATGACAGCAGGGCTTTTTTTCCAAAAATTGGAAAGGGGCCTTAGCCTTTCATTTTGGGAAATTCAAGCATGATTTTGGCCCAATTGGGAAATTAGACAGACTTCAATGTACATCAATAAAACAATGGCAGTGTACGTATATACAGTATATAGAAGGGGCAGCAATTTAATTTACAAGTGAAACAGATTCAACATTCAAACTTTAACTGTTTAAAGAGGCAATAATACTCATTTTAAGCCAGTTTTAACTCATTTTGTTTTTATTTTATCAAAATATAGTCATTCTTATATATCTATGCCAAATATTGCGCCTGACGGTTGCAAATTTGCTTAGATTACGCCTGATAGAAAATGCACTTCGCGGTGTTACGACAGACCACTCCTTCCTGCATGGTATACTCCCGATTTAAATACAATACCTGGCTACTGCGTCAGGGAGATATCTCTTTGGCTCAGTGGTTAGGGTATTGGCTTTGCGTCCGGGAGTTCGGAGTTCGAATCCCGCTCCGATCCTTATTTCTGCCATGCATTTATTCATTTGTTTCTTTGTTACGGACTTCGTTCGTAAGATGGGGGCTCGTCCGGGATTGGCCATTGAGCCATTAATCCCATTTGTTGTCCTAAATCGGACTTCCTGCCTAATAAGGCTTTGAGTCATCAATAAATGATGACTTTAAGAGGGGGTGTGTTACGACAGACCACTCCTTCCTGCATGGTATACTCCCGATTTAAATACAATACCTGGCTACTGCGTCAGGGAGATATCTCTTTGGCTCAGTGGTTAGGGTATTGGCTTTGCGTCCGGGAGTTCGGAGTTCGAATCCCGCTCCGATCCTTATTTCTGCCATGCATTTATTCATTTGTTTCTTTGTTACGGACTTCGTTCGTAAGAGCGGACTTGCGGCCTTCAATGTAAACAGACTGGTCGTTTCCGGATTTTGAATCGAAGATTTTCGATATCCGTTATACACTCGGGTACATGTAGATTCGTATGATGATCATGCATTCTGTAACGTGACTATATTTGACCTTGGCCTTGATGCGGTAAATAAAGGAAAATGGATGCTTCTCTGTTGCAGCCTCTATTTTTAGACGGAGATCGAGGCCTATATGTAAGTTACACCGTATCCGACTCTAGGCGGAAACCAACGATAAATTTCCGTGAGTCACCGCCATTGTTTACAGCTTCGATCGTCAGCCAGTTTTCTTCTGGCCAATTTTCGGTTTTTCACACAAACCCCCGTGTTTCTTTTTTCATTTACACTATATGTCAGTAATTTATCCTTGTGTACACAAAGGACAGATTTCTGTACCATTCTATTATTCTTTTTGAAATTTAACAGCGTTTCTGCTCACCGGCTGTAGACAGGCATCTTTAAACTTTGGCCAAATATCTCACAGAATTTGCACATATAGGCTTAGAGCCCTTTTTAACACTACTGTTAAAAATTGAGCTTGAATGTGTTAAGAAAACCTTTTTTTGTCACCTGTAAGTTTTTACCAAAGACAATTATATAACATGTCAATGGATTTAATATTGAATGATGCTTACAAAAAATTAATTCCTTCGATTAACCCATTACCACACAATCCCTACTTTTGACACCCCTGAGAAAGAAACCTTTAGAAAACATTGTGGGAAAATGAGAAAATGCTGGTTACCAGCATTTTCTCCTTTTCCAACAATGTTTTCTACCCTTCACAAAACAAATTTTATATTTCTAGTCAGTTTCTACTCAAAATACAAGGAAAAAAAGCCCTTGACAGCCATAGCATCGCTAACCTAATTCTTAAAAAGACTATGTGTTAGATATACAAAAAAGGCACATACACAACAACTCAGTGTTGCAGTTACAATTTCAGGGCCAAAGGGGTGAAGAGATTACTCATCTATACACTTCTGTTTTTACAGATGTCATACAGGTCACATTGATGTTTAGAAAGCTTAGGAAATACCCAAAATTGGCAATCAACACTTCCCAAAAGTATCACCCCGCCTCGGTGGTTCAAAGCATGTCAGACTTGTGACCTGGTGAACTCGTGACATGTTCGATACCCGGTTGAGCCAAACTTCTTTCTGGCATATTTTCGCCTCTCACCTCTACTGACATATGTGAGAAAAGTAGTCATTGGCTTTGGAAAGATAGGTGTGTTAGCACTGGTGTGTAAAAGCCAGGAAACATATGCGAGTCACCAACTGCCATATGACCTTAGCTGTTAAAGTGGCGTTTAACCCCAATACAACGAACCAACCAATCCCAAAAGTATTGGGTATGATATGCTTTATACTACTTTAATCAATTCACCACTAACTAAACATGTAACAAACTTGTATGCAGGATGTGCAGTACCATGAAACATCATTATCAGCCTAGTTTTGTTGGTTTTTATTGTGTGTGAAAAAACACTTTATCCCACCCACAATCATCTCCAGTAGACAACTGGAAATGGAGAAATATCATCACGAATAAACTGGCAGTAAAATATAAAATACCCTGATACACATTCAGATTACGGGGATAAGTTTGAAATTTATGCTGAATTGCAAAGGAATGCAAATTTACCGTGGAAATACAAGTATTTTTGAAATTTATTGTCCGAAATTTTCAATATGCCGTCCAGGAAGAAGCGTCTGCAAAAGGCCCGCTTTTTCTTAGGCGCTTGTCATCGTGAATTTTACAGTCGTCAATAAGCGTCTCAGTAAGAATGATTTGATAAATATATCTTTAAAATCTATTATTTTACAGTTTTCATTTAAAATAGGTTCCGAAATGACCATTTCTTTCATGAAAATGGCTGTTTTGAAAATAATATTGAAAAAAAAGAGAGAAAAAAATAAAAGCCGTAGTGTGCTAAAAAAAGAATTACGGACGTTTCGTGCCATAATCCTTTCGCACCAGGCACTTCGTACCACAACTTAAACCATTTCCTACTACAATACTATTTCGTACAATAATCTTACCACTTCTTACCATAGTCTTAGTATTCCATACCATTTTTTGGTACCTATTATAAAATATTGACAAAGGAAAACTTTCGACATGACATTATTAAAGAAGAAAAAGAAGTGACTGCATACCTCTAATAAAACGCCCTCGTGTTTTACAAGTGCAACACGTTAAAAACAGTGACCCGTTTGATAAACTTAGATGCCAAATGTGCCCATTGATTCTGAGGCATTTATAGCGTTTTTAACGCCTAGCTCGATGTATATGAGGAGGTATCTATATGTTTTTTTAACAGAGAGAGGGCAACCCTTTAAACAGTCACTGTAATCGAGACAACAATCATTTGAAGCTCAGCTCACTTATGCCATTTTATATGATATATTTTTATTCTACATCATTCTTTTAAATAATTAACAAGATAACATTTAACATAATATACTTACACAAAGCAGTGCCTCGAATAGAAATAAGCATCCGAAGCCATCTTCTGTAAGATCGTCAACAAACAAAACGACGGGTGTTATGGTATAAAACACGCTCACTAAGACACCAAAACACGTACAAAACACGTACAAAACACCAGTATTTATTCTAAAAATACCGGTGTTTTAGTATGTAATACCCTAAAAACACGTGTCGTGTTTCTCAAAATTTACAGTGTACCTCTTGTATTTGCAGTGTTATGTACTCTTTATTTCAAGATCCAAAGCACTTGTACCAGTAAAACAATTCTTTATTTCATGCTTTCCGGTGGGATATCGAGAAATAGCAGTGAAAATATTTTTCGATCTTACACTGGTACCACAAGTGAAAATACCGATTTTCACGTTCTTGTTGCCTAGGTAAATTGCGCGTGCCTAACAACCAGATGGGAAATATGACGTCATATACCTTACATTTCTCGCGCTTCACGTAACGTTGCTATGCGGGTGGGGTGCGCCACAGGGAATGAGGGAAAAGAATTGTACTGAATTTTGACAAAGCTCCTCCCGGGAAGGGTTAAAAGCATAAAATAAATAGAATATTTGGTTTTTTTTTTCGGTGGAAGATCGAAATTTATTTCATCTCGTGAACACCATCGGTAATATTTTCACGAGTGGCTGCTGCTGCGCCACTCGTGAAAATATTACCGATGGTGTTCACGAGATGAAATAAATTTCGATCTTCCACCGAAAAAAACAAATATTCTCTATATCTTCGGTGTAAGAAACTAGTTCCCAGAGCCTTTATCGACAAAACTTTTTAATTCAAGTATATTTCTAGATCTAGATTTAGACTGTCGAACACCCTATGATACATTTAATCGTTAGATTTATCGAGACAGACATTGGGTTGCTTAGAAATTTCTTTGGAATTTCAATGAGGATGATATTCGCTCTTTACCAAACAGTTCCTCGTTTTTACGACTCTGAGATATAAGGCTTTTGAAAACATTTTTTGGGAAAGGAGAAATTGCTGGTAACCATTTCTCCTTTTCCCACAATGTTTTTTACTCTGCAGGAAACAAGTTTCAATTTTTGAGTCGTGTTTATGTTGTCGTCTGCAGGTGCTTTCAATTTGGACCAGTCTAAAATTTTGTCGTTTGGTCAAGAGTTAACAATGGTAGTTAAAAACATGTCAAGAACATCACTCATTTAAAAAGTTTCTCATTTATCCTAGTCAGTAACGAAATTTCTGATGCGCTAAACCATTTGTGACAATTGTGACATTTGTGACGAGATAAAAGTGACTGAAAAATTGAAATTCATTTCGTGAAGAGTAGAAAACATTGTGGGAAAAGGAGATAATGCTGGTAACCAGCTCTCACAGTCCTGGCGGGCTGAGGAGAGTCGATTCTTATTGCGAGTTTCATTTGCCCCATGAATTAGGTGTTCTTTAGACAAACTTAACCTTATGAGATAGTTAACCCTTTACCACACAATGGCGATTTTGACGAACCTGAGGAAGAAGCCTTTTGAAAACATTGTGAGAAAAGGAGAAAATGCTGGTAATTCTGACTAGTGATTGTTACTGTGTAAAAAAATACTGAGAATGTAACATCCATGGTCAAACAAAAATACATTAATATACAGGTATACAGGAGACAGAAAGGAAGAAGAAAATGTTTACCTTGATCAAAGAATAAATAATTCAGTAAAGAATTAGAACCGGACGATGTGGCACCTACTCCTGTCGACGTTGGTGCCTTCATTTGGCCTGAAACAACTGCCACGCAAAGAGCCACAGCTAAGATGACGAAGATAAATTTATGCATTTTTTTTAATCGATCCTACCACTCTTCGGTATAGAAAAGAATCTCCGTAAATGGTTCCTATTCCAATCTGTAACCTTTCAGTACGTTTTCGTATTATAGGATGCTGCCAGCGGGTGAACGGGTGTTTTATATACTGTTGTCACGCACTACTGCTCTAGAGAAAAATTGTTGCGCAATAAATATCAAACGAAAAGTAGGTTTTTATCATTTTTTAAGGTAAAAGTCGTAAATTTTCTGTTTGAAGCAAGTTGGTCAAAGGCTGACTCCGGTTGAAACTGGTGGACAGAACCGCAAACGAAGACGAGGCCAAAATGAATGGTGTGTACTAATGAAGCTGTCAACCACATCGCCTAATATGATTAATCATCTTCTTTCAACGGAAAGTTGGCTGAATTACTAAGTTTGTGTTTTCACCAAGTATTTTTGGCACCTCGAAATCCTACTGACCAAGAACCGGAGTGTAGAGGATGACCTAAATGAGAGAGAGAGAGAGAGAGAGAGAGAGAGAGAGAGAGAGAGGCAGTCAATAGAAAGTATCAACGAACGTAACCATTCATTGTAAAATGGTCTGATCAGGGGAAAATTTCGTTTCCCATCTCTTCTCAGCTCTTCACTAGCTTGCTACTGCAAAGATGTTCAGCTGGAAGTAAAGAGTGCATTACAGCAAACAAGCTAAACAGGTATATGTATTAAACGGCAAAGAAATTTCACTTAATCCAATTGGATAATATGCCCCGAATATATATATCATGGACACTGGCAAAACCAACGGAAGAGCAGTTTCCCTTTCGGAAGCGCCGTACACATGACTACACTATCAAAACGACATCCAAAATGGCAGTGTAAAACCAATATTAACATCAAGATAATGCGCCAAGCCCTACGTTTTAGCACGTATCACCAGGGTTTTTGTGACGTCAGTTTCCAGTGACGTCAGTTTTAATTAAATTGGGGTACTCAGGAGGGAAATTCTATTTCTTCAGCGTACTCATTTTTTTTAAACAAACAAAAACAACAACAACAACAACAACAAAAACGAGGTAAAATTCGCTTAACAAACGTTCGAATGGTAAAACTTTGCGGTATAATAAATTTGTTGTACGGTCAGGTGGCAGGAGACTTGGAAACTTGTTCAAGGTGTGGTAAATCATGTCGACCCGTGTGCGGCTCGGGGTGACATGATTCACTAAAGCCTTGAAAAAGTTTCCAAGTCTCCTGCCACCTGACCGGACAACTGATATTGTAGGTATTCATGTGAACCATGCTCTGGTAACTTTGGGTGTAGTCCATCTCCGTGATGCGTCATATCAAGCAGTTCATCACATGATTAAGGTCCGAGAAACCAAGTTTATCTTACAACCAGTTAAATCATGGGGTAGAAGGTCCTCTTATTTGCTGATAATTGACCAAAAGAGAAAGGTTTCCACCCAGGCCAGCCTGTGCGGACTATGAAGGCTGGCTCGGGTCGATATTTTTTACAGATGCATAAACCCCCATGGCTCATGCATTTTCCTGTGCCTTTTACCTTAATATTTTATTTTGTTGATACGACCATTAAAGGTGGATATTTAGATTTTTCACACCAAATTAAAAAAAATGCGCATATCACTGAAATCAATATGAAAAAAACAATACAAATAATCAATAATTAAGAATCATAGAATTACGAAAAAAATTTTTTTTGTGGTATTCCCTTAAAAGGCTACGTAGCCCCTTAAGCTATTTATAGATTTCTACTGACCCTTAAATTCCATAACATAACAAACATGTAATTATTTTCATGATGTCTAGAACTTCGGACTGTTTGAAGCTTGGTCTGTATATTTCCGGTATATAAATGAGCGAGTTGCTGATGTGAAAATAGACGGTGTTTCCCGTCAGTGGGCTGTAGTAAATCTCTAATTTCTCATGTTGTCGGATGGTTTTCGACTAATCGGGTTTCATGAATGGAAATTTTAAGGCTTTGGGAGTATTAGGATGATTTTTCTGTATTTTTGTAAAATTTGGGTTCCAAATTCTGAAGGGCCATCTTTAAGGAGAGGCCTGTTGAAATTATAATAAGTGACCCGTAACGCAAAAAAGGACCATCTGGGAACTGCTTAAGGTGTCGATTGGGGTCAGAATGCGCGGAATGCTGTCTATGGTCGACACTTTTCTCGTTTATCATACTTTCTTTATGAAAAGAAGCCATTATTCCTTACTATAGAATCATTTTTGAACTATCTACTTAAATTGACCAGCACTATCTTTGATCCATTTTCATGTAATTGATGTACGAAATTCCGAGAGTTTCCCTTTCTGAATGATGGGCCACAGATCATCGATAAACGATGAAAATACCAGCGTTTTCTTTGTTCACCTCAATGTCCTTTGAAAGTAACCAAACACGATATCCTCTTCTTAAGAATTGTAAATTTTAATCAATATAATAATCTACACGTGCCTTCTGGTACAAGTGGCATGTATTATGTATGAATTTAAAATGTGTTACATTGCCACACTGATCAATTAAATCACCAGCGAAAATGGATCTTTTACCCTTTACCTTACAAAGCAGGAAAACCCACTGAGAAAGAAGCCTTCGGAAAACACCGTTGGAAAAGGAGAAAATGCTGGATACCAGCATTTTCTCCTTTTCCAACGATGTTTTTTACCCTATGACAGACTGAATATTATACTTTGTATTTGGTTTTTAGTCAGCAAATGCTTTCAACTTTGATAAATCTAAAATTTTATGGCGTGGTAAAGAGTTAATGCAAAACTGTTGAACATAATATACACATACTGAAATACGTAAATGATCCCTATCAAAATTTGAGTAGTATATCTAAAATTATTAATGTACCCATGTCCTGTTTTCGCTGAATAAAATGCAGTACTGTCAGTGCTTTGATATGTCGCCAGAGACTTGTACCCCTGTCCTGTTTTCGCTGAATAAAATGCAGTGCTGTCAGTGCTTTGATATGTTGCCAAAGACTTGTACCCCTGTCCTGTTTTCGCTGAATAAAATGCAGTGCTGTCAGTGCTTTGATATGTTGCCAGAGACCTGTACCCCTGTCCTGTTTTCGCTGAATAAAATGCAGTACTGTCATTGCTTTGATATGTTGCCAGAGACTGAGCTTTTAGTTTATCCACTCATTTCCGAAATGCATTATATCAAGTAAATCATCTGATAATAATGGGTCCATAACATCTTCAATTGAATTATGAGTTAGAATGGTCTCTGAACATGCAGAAACTTATCAAAAGCAAAAAAATAATCCGACACTGGTCGGTAAGTCTGTGCGGTCTGCTGACTCTACACTTTTAACAGATGCATTCAGTCCTTTTTTACTGGGCTCATTTGAAAACAATAAATTAACCCATTACCACACAATCCCTACTTTTGACGCCCTTGAAAAAGCCTTCAGAAAACATTGTGGGAAAGGAGAAAATGCTGCTAACCAGCATTTTCTCCTTTTCCCACAATGTTTTCCAATCTTCACAAAACAAATTTCAAATTTTCAGTCACGTTTATTTTGTCATCTGCAATTGTTTTCAATTTGGACCAGTCTAAAATTTTGTCGTTTGGTAATGAGTTAAATGCAGCTGTGTTGATGAGATTTTCCAGTAAATCTGTAGAAAACATCGTGGGAAAAGGAGGAAATACGAGCTTCTAACATCTTCTTTTTTTCCCTCACAATTTTTCGAATCCCTTTTATTTTTTATCCATAATACATGGGACCATTATGTTATACACACATTTCAGTTCGAGAACGCAAACAATAATTGCTATTTCATATAAAAATAATGACTGAATAAATCAATTAATTTATTTGACTTAAACAAAGTTTTTCAGTATACAATCTGATTATTCAAAGAATTGAATAAATAATGTGTAGGTCCTTTTCATTTTTCCTTTTTTTTTTATCTAAATTAATTCAAATTCTAAATGATCTGATGTCTATCTTTTATATATACATATTTGATATTTTAAAAAAGACTTTTTTGAAAAAAAAAAATGATGTATTTTTACTCTTCTGATGAGGATGAAAATTTGTTAAATTTACTTTGAGTATTAGAGTCATTTGAAAATATAAAATAAGTTTTTTTTTTCACTCAAATAAAAAACTTTTGATTAAATTTCGAGTAAAGTCCATTTGGTATGGGAGTATTATTTTATTTTAGATTTTAATTACTTCATTTTTATTTAATTGAAAAAATTAAAAAAATTTAAAAAAAATCATTAGGTAAATAAAAGTCACAAAGTAGTAAAAATTTAATTAATGCATAGAGATTTTACTAAAAAATCTTGGCATATGTGAAGAAATAGGAAAGGGGTTAAATGAATGCATCAGAATTAGTAGCTGCAATGGGAGTAGACGAAATAGGAAGTAGACGGAATTGCAGTAAAATTGGGATTAGACGAAATGGGAACAATTGCAGAAATAGTAGACGAAATAGGAGTAGACGAAATGGGAAGTTAACTGAGAACCGTCTTAAAATGAAAGCACCTATCAAATAGGTGCCAAATAGTGGATTTTGTCTTTGACAGGGTGGTATTCTTTGTTTGGAAATGAAAACATAAGACAAGGCACTTCACGCAACCAACATTTTTTTCGTATCCCAGGAGGTCTTAATTATGTCGTCTTCCGGGCCTTAACCCTTTTTTAGTCATAAGCGAGAACAGAGGCTTTTTGCAAAGATCAGCATCAGACGATCGGCAACGTTATCGCTGATCTTGTGTCCACACCGTCCGCTGCTTGGGATATCTTATGAGACAGACGTCTTTGTCCTGGGCTAGTATTTTTGGATACCGAAAGAGGTCGAATTATCCCTTTGGCTGCTAAGCACGACTAGCCGACCTTTTGCGGACAGTGTAGATCAAAGATCAGGCTGCACAGAACGTGCAGTCTGATCTTTGATCTTCACTGTCCGATAAAGAGATATTATTCCCCAAAACATAACTTTGAAACAGCAATATTTAGGTTATCAATATCGAATTGAAAATCTATTTTTAGTAATAGAGCAGGATAAGAGTTAAAAAAGAGTAAAAGAGTCAAGGTCGTTTAGTACAAGGTCTCAGCTGAAATATCGGTGAGTGTACAAGTATAGAGTGCAGACCGGAAACACCTGCATGTGACATTACCTATGAATTCCATCGAGCGGAAACACCTGCATGTGACATTTCCTGTGAATTCCATCGACCGGAAATGCCACAAATGCCAGCATTGTTTTCCCGTACGTGTCAAAGAAAGGACACACCTGTGCACCTGTATATAGGTACATGTGCTTATAATCATTACTTTTTACAAGACGGACAAATTTTGAGCTGCAATGTATAAAGAAAGAAAACCCTTTGCAGACGACAAAAAAAAAAACTGTAGTCTCCCCAAATAAATAAATTTGCCTTCAAACTGGACAGAAAACATGCTGCTTACTAGCATTTTCTCCCCGTTTTCACAATGTTGTCAAGGTCTTTTTCATCTCAGGACCGCTATATGGCTCGAACGTTGTTAGAAGGGGAATTATCAAAAGAAAAAGGGGGAGACAAGACGGCGAATAAATTCATAACAAAAATCACGTAAAACCACGTAAAATATTTATAAAAAACATTGGAATCTGGGGGTTTATTTCTCTTTGAAATATCCTGCTATCAGCTAATACTGCAAGCAAGCAACGATTCTAAATTTCAAAACTGAATACAATTTTTCTATCCATATAAATGCGACTGAAATGAAAGGGCTCATCCGAAATAAGAATGGTGCTTTTTTTCATTTTCAGACATCCCTACGGTATACAAAGAACCTCGCACCTCATAATCATATTGCGAGTCTTGCGTATTCAAGATACATTCTTTGAGAGAGAGAGAGAGAAAGAGAGAGACACACACACACACCCACACACACGCAGTTAAGACTTGAAAGATGTTGAACCGCTCAGCCGTGAAAACATAGAATGGGTGTAGGACAAAAGCCCACTGGACAAAAGTTCACTAGGACAAAAGGCCACCGGACAAACGCCCACAAGGACAAAAGCCCACTTGACAAAAGTTCACTAGGACAAAAGGCCACCGGACAAACGCCCACAAGGACAAAAGCCCACTGAGACAAAAGTCCACTAGGACAAAAGGCCACTTTTAGTTATGATCATGTATTTAATTAAAAAAAAATTCGTATACATGTGTATGATGTGACTCGTCTTTAGTCATAGAAGAGTAGAAAACATTATGTGAAAAGCAGAAAATGCTGTTCTCACAAAAAAAGATAGAAAAATAATTTGCTAACATTTTTTTATAAGCACTTGGCTTTTGTCCAGTGAGCTTTTTACCCAGTGGACTTTTGTCCCAGTGAGCTTTTGTCCGTTCCCCACATAGAATACCAGAGTATATGATTTAGGGAATAGGAAAAAAACCACACAAGATATTTGTGCCAATCAAAATCCGGAAACAAAAACAGCGATTGCTTTGAAGCCATTTAAAGCATGAAATGCATTTTCTGTCAGTTGAAATATTTGCAGTCTTGTAGCCAATGAGGGCAAGATTTGAAATGAAGACGTAAAGACACAATAAAGATTATAGTTTCATAAACTAAGGAAAAAAATAGTTAAACAAACACTGGCCAAAAATTTCCTTATCCCTTTACCAAAAAATCCCTGGTTTTACGACCCTGAGATAGAAACCATTTGAAAACATTTTGGGAAAAGGAGAAAATGCTGGTGACCAGCATTTTCTCCTTTTCCCACAGTTTTTTCTACCCCACTGGAAACAATTTTCAATTTTTGAGTTACGTTTATTTTGTCGTCTTCTAGTGCTTTCAGTTTTGACCACACTTAAGTTTTGTCGTTTGGTAAAGAGTTAAAACACGTTGAATGTAGGACGTCTTGGCCGAGGACGTTTTGGCCACACTGCTTAACATATAAAGGTGGACGTTTTGGCCAAATGTTAATTTTGTGAATTTTGGCTCCTTTATTCATGATTTTAAAAACATTGTACTCAAACGAAAAATTAATATGTTTTCTACAATGTTTTCTATTCTCCCCGAGATTTTAACTACGTCCATACTAATTTCAAATCTTGTGGTCTTCAAGTACCTTGAATGTGAAAGAGCCCAAAATGTGTTGTTAGCGAAAGTTAAAGGGTAAACAGACCGATGTGAATGAATATAACTGTCACCGCCAGTGGACCATTTTTGATGAATCTGAATTTAACATGAGTAGGCAGCATCACATAAAAACACTTATTTGTCAAATGAAAACTGACGACAAATAAAGTTTCATCCAAAGGCGGCCATGCAGGTATGACACAACTAAAAGGTGGGCATATGATTTACATATCTGAAGTCATATCAGTGTTTAAATCATGAAAAGGAAATATTTGAATTTTTTATCAACTAATTGATATTTTCATTGTATTTTGCGTTTTGAACTGCCATTTTCATTCCTAAAAATATCTTGATTTTGAGAATAAAGTAATTAATAAGAAATAAACATCAACCAAGTCTGGACTGCATGATCAAAGGTGGGGTTACGGTGTATGAAACACGACTGGAAATGACTTTTAGTATTTTAAATGTTATGTTATTACCTCCTTTTGTTCGTAGTTACATATAAATGAGGTCAGCGGCGTTATTGCAGCTAAGGTACGTGTTAAATTCTGGATTGAATGCATATGTGCACCTGTTTTAGGCCTACTAAAATGTAAATTACAAATGAAAAAAAAAAAAAAAGGACAATCACTGTGATGACTGAAAAATATCCATTCCATCTATAAAAGTTATTACTTGACCAAAATCATCACATGTATGTGAATTGCAGGAACTTTATGCCATAAAGACCTAGTAAAGACCTAAAAATCAATGCAGGTGTCATGATACATTTAGATTTAAATCGAACCATTTAAAAGTATAGAAAATATCGTGGAGACGACAGACTTTTATTATGTGGTCGGGCCACATGTTTGTCACATAGAAAAAAGAAGAATTTTGAAATCGGGCAAAAAAGTACATTAAAGACACAATTGCCTGGCAGATTTTAACCCGTTTCTGAAAATAATTTCTCTGTCAACGATTTACACTTGGACCGTCCGTTCAATGACAGATTGTCATCTTCATATTTTTTTCTGTACCTTTAAATGGTATGATATGAATTCAAATGCATTGAAACACTCGCTTTGTTCACATTTAACCGTTATTGTTACTTTATTTTAGAATAAGATGAAAACAGAAGGTTTAGCGGTAGGCAAAGATCAGGATCAGACTCACAGAACATGCAGTGTGATCATGGATTCATACCATCTGCTCGTTTCGTCCAACCTAGAACATGAAAGTTTTTTCCGAGTTCAAGTAGGCTTTTTTTGAGCCATCGAAAGAGAGCAAGTCTATCGTCGGTTTACTTCAAAAACCTCGTACGTACAGCTTGAAATAAGCTGTACTTACGAGATTTTTGAAGTAAACCAACGTTTTGTATTTAGTCCTGAGAAAGTCAATGAGTTTTGTCTCAATAACTAGCAACTGTGGAATCACTGCATTGAGAAAAAGGGATTAATGAATCTGCAAAACGTATCGACACAGGTCAGCTGCGCAGTCCGCGCAGGCTGACCTGTGTCGAAACTTTTTGATTGTAAATTTTCTGCGTGTACGAGGACCATTCTTCCTCAAGATTCAGCCATTTGTTGGACAAAAACGAGTTTTATGTTTCTTTTATCATGTGATGACTTGCCGAACCCCTGTAGCTCAGTCGATAGCGTGCAGAACTTGAGAACAAGGGATCGTAGGTTCGATCTCTGGCTCCGCCAATCTGCCTCCAAGGATAAATGATAGTCATACTTACAGTATTGACTTCTCTCCTTACGCTGATCATTGTATCGGCGATGGTTATATGGGAAAGAAGCCAATGACTTGGAAAGAAAATCGTGCTGAGTACTGGTCAAAGACACCAGGAAAGCATGAATAGGTGGGTGATCTTGGCGCCGCGATTCAGTTAATGTAGTAAACCTGTAACACTTCTAGTGCAACATGGAATAAAATTTCATGACAGTTGTTAAAGACAGATTTATACAGATGTAATACTTTTGCACATTTTTAACGACCAGAATTTCCTTTGATGTCTATCTTGAAATTATTTGTTGATACTTTAGATAGTTTCCAGAAAAGGGAGGTAATCGGCATGTCACTTTGTAATGAGAAAATAGCGGTTTTAGATTTTTAAATGATAATTCTAGGAAGGACAAAAAGGAATAAGTGGCTCTGTGAAAATAGTACAATAATAGCCTGCTCATTTTTAATCTTAGCAATTTTTATAGGATAATATTATGATGGAAATAGCTGTTTTCTATTAAGGTAAGCTCTGTGTAATGTACTTCCGGTGAAAATTCTAATTGGTTGTTAAATAGGGATAAATAAGGATTTATGGAGAAATAATATTTTTGCACATTTCTAACAGATCAGAAAATCCGTTTATGTCTATCTTGAAATTATTTTTTGATACTTTTAGTTAGTTTTCTGAAAAGGGAGATAATTATTATCTCTTTTTGAATTGAGAGTATACTGATTTAAGATTTATAAATGATAATTCAAAGAAGGAAAACTAGAAAAAATGAAAAGGTGAAATTAGTTCAATAACACTCATTTTTATTTACAGCTAATTTTGCAGGATTATATTTTAGTGGAAATAGCTGTTTTCCATTACACAGGTCTTACCTTAAGGGGTCCACTACGTTAAAATAATGTTGAAAACGGCGTTACCAACATTTTCTCCTTTTCCCACAATGTTTTCTAAAGGCTTTTCTCTCAGGCTCGTCAAAAGTGGGGATTGTGTGGTAATGGGTTAATGCATCACGTAGGTGCGTTAAACCCTGTCTTTCCAGAGCACGTAAAAGGTATTTTGCATTGAAATGTAGGATCGTAAATCTGCAAGTTCACTTAGTCGAAAATTTTCTGACAGCTTAGAGATAGGGTGGTTCTGTAAACGTCAACATTTCACACAGTTGACTGAAAATAGACATTTTTCAAAGTTTAAGTGCCGTTTTTTGACGAAACACAACTCGATGGTATCTTTAAATAGAAACTGCGTCCAACCACGAAGGGTAAAGCTGATTTTCCTAGGAGTATAATTATTTTCAAGGTCATCTTGAAGTAAATTTAGGTCACTACTGAAACAAAAACGAGTTTTTATGTTTTTGCAATAAACAGGTTATGAAAACATTGTTTTCGTCGTCAACAATTATATGTATATATACATCGTTTAATTATAAAATAAACACAAGCTTTCGGCGGTACAACCGCCTTCTTCAAGTGTGATCCTTTGATAAAATGCCTGCAGTAATGTTCGACCTATTGTCCTAATGTTCGACCTAATGTTGGAACATTACTGCAGGCATTCTATCAAAGGATCACACTTGAAGAAGGCGGTTGTACCGCCGAAAGCTTGTGTTTATTTTATAATTAAACGTTACAGATTTCAAGAAGAGAATATATCATGGTTTATATATACATCTATAAAAATATATGACACATTATAATTGCCGCTGTTTCCACAATGATTCTACTCGTTTGAAAACTGTATAATACCCTCTCAACCAAGTGTATTTTGTTTGATGAGCTTCTGCAAAATCTCCTATCTCATTACTTAACGAAAATGTTTCTGGTTTGTCCAAACCAACCAAAACTATTGGCAGGCGATGAATTATATGTTGATTGTTGAAGAAGTTTGTTTCTAAAAGGACAGAACACAATGTGGGAAAAGGAGAAAGTTCTGGTTACCAATTCTGGTTTCTAAAGCTTTCTTCTTTCGGTCGTATAAAGTAAGATTGTTTGTATCCAGAATTTTCTCTTTTTCCCACAATGTTCCCTTAAGCCTTCTTCTACACAAAAAAAAAAAAAAAAAAAAAAATATGTCCCACCCTTTTTGATGGCAGAAGGATTGTTAACCCATGGTAAAGTTGTCACCATCTCTCCCAGTTTTCTATTGGGAACACGAAATTGTACGTAAAATGAATATGGTAAATAGTCAAAGGGAAATAACTCGGAAAATGTACAACCTTGAGTTACGGTTCTTGTGCAAGACTTTTCGTCTCATGGTGCCTTACGATGTGTGAAGTTTTGTCAGAATATCTTAAACGGTTTTCGATTCATAGAGCGGACACAATTTGTGACAGACAGACAGAAAGGCAGACGGCCAGACAGACAGACATACAGACAGACGTATACAAATATGTCCATATGTCTCCCGATCCTGACGGGGGTGTGTGAGGGGGGGGGAGACATAAATATCCCATGTGGTCATTCCGGAATTCCTTCACGGAATTATAGTTTGTAGGGTAGTTTTGCACATACTATTTTGAGTTCGATTCTAAGTTTCAAGACAGACCAGGCCCCGAATTCACCAACCATTCTTGAGAATATTCTAAGTCTTATTCTCCTAGGTTTTCTAAATTTGTAAGTAACACAACTTCTGATTGGCTAAACCGGATGTTTAGCCAATCAGAAGTTGTGTTACTTTCAAATATAGAACATCCTGGAGAATAAGACAAAGAACGTTCTTAAGAACGGTTGGTGAATACTAACATTGGAGGCCTCAGATTCGAGCTTCACTAAATCCAGAGTTTTTTTCCCAGAAGTCTTCAGGGGCAAGACACACTAGATGCCTAGCCCAGTATTGTTGAAACCTAAGAAATACATGAATATGTGAGCTGTCGCTTTGATATGACTGAAACAATGTTGAAAGCAACGTACAAGATCATTGAGTCAATCAATCAAGACTGACAAATTGATTACTTGAGTTCTTCTGTGTAAGTCAATTAGATGGGATAATCCTTAATTTTGAAATGTGAACAACGTTGGAAACAGATTGTAGATATGGTTCTAGAAGAAAATTCAAAGAAAGAAAAACTCATTTTATACAAAACTTAACTTTAATTTTGTGGAAAAATAAATAAAAGCACGCAGAACTGATGGTATCAAATGAAACTACAACAATTATCCATTTCAAAAGCAACTAGGTATACAAGATTGTCAATGTAACTTCCTGACATCTGGACACGGTTCATGGTTACACTGTATTTCCAGGTAGTCCCTGTCTTGCTGGTTCCTTGGTCCTTTTAAAACAAGTAATGTCGTAGACATCCGTGATGGAAACCGGTGCACCGTTTTAAATCGAAAGTCCATGAAATTTACATTACACCTCCCATGCAAAGCAATGGACTGATTCCGAGCATATTGCAGTACATCATATCTCTCATTGCGTCACCACCTGAATAATAATAATAATAATAATAATAATAATAAATTCCTACTAATTCTGAAATTGAATTAATGGAATTCGTGTAACATCGCCTTTCATCGCCACGTATGGATTCCGCAGAGACTTGGATAATTTGTAATCGATGTGGCGAACCAGCGTCTATTGGCCGATCGATGACGGATTTACCCGAGTCTAAGCCGAACCTGTTCGTTTTTTATCGACGATGAAAGGCGATGTTACACGAATCCCATTAGGGTGTCCTATCCAAAACAACTTCGAAGTTTTACGTCATTGTATCAGAAATAATTACTCCTTGTCCCACATATTTCTTTTGTCATTAACCCCCCCCCCCCCCCCCTTATTTTCCATATATATTAAATTACTTCGTACATGCAGAGCTCTAGATAAATGGGAGTAATGGTATTCTATATCCATCATTTCTACTCCAAACCCGATGTTATGGGTACTCATTAGAATCGTCTCGATGAGACGATTCTAATGAACATCCATAACATAAGGGTTAATTGGAAAACAATCAAAATGTTCAATTTTGAAATCAAAATCACCCCCTCCATCTGAAGATCTGTATATGTACTTTTTGTTAGCTTTAATATTCCTTACAGCCAGTTTTACAACCAACTGCTAATATATTACAGAACAGGCTATTTAAGTTTTACCAAACGACCGAATTGTAGACTGGTCCCTATTTAGAGCACTTGCAGACGACAAGATGAACGAGGCAGAAATGATAGTCTGATAGTCTGCAAAAACATCGTGATATAAAGATGCTGGAAATGACAACGCTTCATGCATCGGCGAAATCTTTCGGCTCAGGTGAGCCTGCGCAGTCCGCGCAGGCTCACCTGGGCCGAAACTTTTCGCTGTTAAATAATTTTCTGCATGTCAAAGGAATAGTTTACCTTATGATTAAGTCTGTTTTTATACAAAATGGATTTTATGAATCCACAATTACACGATGACTTGCTTGGCATCATGGGTGCAATAAGCCCCGTTTTGTCAGAGCTTGGTTTATTTCTGAGTTTCAGCGGATTTTACATTCAGTCAGTGAAATTGGTCAAATTTATTATAGTTCAATCTCTGCGAAGAAGGTTTTTTTTTCATGGTGACCCATCACGCTAAAAGGGACTATCTTGGAATTCTGTACATCAATAAGATGTAAAAAGATCAACGTCATCAGATCAGGTCAGTTTATGTTGATAATTCAAAAATGCTTGTATAATAAGGTAGAATGACCACTTATCATACAGAAAATGTCATTAAAGCGAAATGTTTTGATCCTGGTCAGCCTGCGTAATTTGCGAAGTTAGACCAGGGTTGACACTTTTCGTAGTTCCCAGACGGTCCCTTTCTGCATGATGGGTCACTTATGCATCTGGCAAAGGTATTGATTTGGGTTAGCCTGCGTGGTTCGTGCAGGCTGACATGGGTCAATACTTTTTGCTTTTCGTAAAGATTCTGTATACGAAAATACTATTCTACCCTAAAAAATCAGCCATTTGATGGACAAAATGGATTTTACAGTTCCATAATCATGTAATAACTTATCTGCAAAAACGCATCGCGGAAATACATTAAAAGGCCTACTTTAGCCAAAGAATGGCACATACAATTCGAGCTCTATTAGTTCGACAAAGACAGCCATTTTAAATAAAAGTGATGCAAATGAAAAATGATAATCCTGATAGCGTGAGAGTTTTCTTGAGTTTCCTTTAGTAAGACAATTCAGAATCCTATTCAAGTATACATATGGTCGGTGTACTTCAAAAACCTCGTAACTACAGCTTGAAACGAGCTGTAGTTATGAGGTTTTATTGAGTAAACCCAGCGATATCGAACCCAGATAAAACATTGACATTGGTATTGGCTCACCAAAGAAACCAACGAACAAACAAAAAAAGAAATAAATAAATAAAACACAACTCACCCATATTTCCAGAAAGAAGCCCAAGAGTCAATAAACCTCCTAAACCCGATCCTCTTCCTGCCTTAGCAGCCTGTGCAACAGCCTGTGCGTTGGGAGCCTGGGCGCCTGGAGCCTGTGCAAAAGCGGCAACTGCTAAACACACAACGAGCACGATGATTGTGAATTTCATTTTGGATAATTCCTGGTTTACTCCTCGACTTCGAATAGACAAAGGACCACAAGCGAGAAACTGGACTGGATATGGTGAGAAGTTGGGGTCAGTGGGATTTTTATAGTGCCGGACGAGCTGGCCGGAGACATGTGAATTGATGGATCTTTGCAGCAAGTTGTCATTGTCAAATGTCCAGTCCTAATTAACTCTTTACCAGACGACACGAAAGTTAGACTTGTCCTTTTTCATATAACTCTGGACGAAAATATTGAATCTTACTCATATGATTAGACTCATTTTTCAATTCCTTAAATACATTATAGGAAAGCAGAATATGTTTGTTGCTACCATTGATTCTTCTTTAAACGAAATGTTTTCAGAGTCCATATTTGCCAAGGTGGTAAAACATGGTATCTTTTGGTAAAGGGCAGACCCTTAAAGCTTCCGATGAATGAGACGGACATGCTTTTTCAACTGTACACAGCAGCCTTTATGTTTCAATAAGGTCATTATTTTTTCTATTTTTTTTAAACAGAAACTTCAACGAAGCGTTTGATAGCTTTGATCAAGGATTTGACAGTGTGTTCTGTTTATTTTGGTTTTGATCCAAAGGATAAGGGACATTAAGCAACTTCATTTGCGATCCACATAGGGTGTACAATACACTTACAGGTAGCCGGAGGGCGACAATGAAACATGCACGCAACAAACGTTTCATCCTTTTAGCACTTAACTCTTTACCAAACGACAAAAGTTTAGACTGGTCCAAAATGAAAACTCTTACAGACGACACAATACATGCAACTCAAAAATTAAGATTTGTTTCCAGAAAGCATTAGACGAAAGGAGAAAATGCTGATTACCAGCATTTTCTCCTTTTCCCACAATGTTTTCAAAGGCCTTCTATGTCAGGGTCGTAAAAACCAGGGATTATTTGGTAAAGGGTTTACATATTTATTACACCTGTTTCGAAGGCTGAAAATAACAGCCAAACTGAAACTGGGAGGAAAAAATTTTTTTCAAAGGATTGACTATGCAACTGAAGGGTATATATCAAAGATCAGACTGCACGTTCTAGGCTGTCTGATCTTGGGTCTCTCCCGCCTGTAAAAGCCTGAATTGTTCTTCTATAGCGCTGAGACGCTTGCGGTTAGTTCGCATGATCCATGTGAACGAACTTTGACCTCGAAGTGTGTGGCCAAGGTAAGGAAAAAAACTCTCGTTTGCCTTTTTTTTTCCTTTTTTTTTTACACTAAGTATTTCAGAATATGAGCTTTTTTGTTTTTTCAGTAGTTTGCAATACTTTTGATATATCTTCGTTTCGATGAAATAAATTGCAATGATGGCGTTGACTGATATGATTGATACAAACACTGTTAGGTCGATTTTTCGAGCTGGTGTTAGTTCGGATACGTCAGCTAACTTGAAAGTATCTGGTCCACATTCTTGGAGCTGAAGGTTGGCAGCGATGGTTAATGTTCATGTAAACCAAAATTAAGGTCTTACGCCCCTAACTCATCGGTATTCATCGACGTTTTCGTAAAGGATATTCGGCAGATCTCGGCAACTTCCGTCTTTTAGCCCTTCACCAAACGACAAAATTTTGGACTAGACCAAATTTAGGGTATTTGCTGGCCATAAATTAATTGTACCAAAAATGGTGATTTGGGTCTTTGATAGGGTAGAAAACATTGTAGGAAAAGGAGAAAATGCTGGTTACCAGCATTTTCTCCTTTTCCCACAATGTTTTCAAAGGACCACATCTCCAGGGTCGTAAAAAATAGGGATTGTTTGGTGTAGGGTTAATATGGGAGTTAGGGGCCATAGATTCTCTAACTCATCCCTAAATATTGTGTAACATCAACATTTTCGAAAAAAGAAGCTATTCGGCAAATATCGGCAGTTTCCGTACTGTAATGCGAGAGCTAGGGGCCGTAGATCTTAAGGTCTGCTCCACCTTTTTACCCCAGTTTGTATGAGGCCTAACATAACGAGGTGAATACATGCACGTGTATCAGACCTCTAGACAGGCACGTTGGCCTTTCTCAGTATTTCCTAAGTCTCAACGATTCTGAGGCAGAAAGCGTTCAAAATGGTTAAAAAGGGGAAAAAGGTTGTCTTGAAACCAGCATTTTCTTTTTTTCCAAACATTGTTTTCTTACCATGTCATAAACAAATAGTATAACTAGAGCCACCTTTCATTTGTCATCTGTAGCCGAAATTGTGATGTCATAGCAGTGACGCTGTAACATTCATGCAGTTTTTACTCTTTTTTGTCAACAGTGTTTCAAAAGATATATTAAGCATGGACGTAAATTGTTGTATGAGACGCTCAAAGGGTAAACAGACATGTGATATTTTTGACAAGTGGATAACTGCTTGTCCCAGACAGACGTTTGACAAGCTGACGAGTTAGTACAAATTAGTTTTGACAAGGTTGTCAATATGAGTACATGTGCTAAAAAGTAACGGGAATGTCAGAATCTTTGCAATCGTGGTAAACAAGGATCTGGGTCCGTAATATTAAGAGCATTAACTTGATGTTATCGAATGAAATCAGCCGCGTAGGCTAATCTTACATGGTATTTTACGATTTGATTAGATTTTGTGCAAAAGTATACTCTTGTGCAAAACAAAAATATGCCATGAAAACGGAAAGTGTGGTTTCGGATAGGCTGCGCGGATTGCACAGGCTGATCCCGTTGTCTGCGCATGTCATATTCTTCGAAGATTCTACCTGTCTTATATGACGCATCACTAACCCCGAAAGCGGGCCGACTGTAATATTACGCTCTATAAAGTAGCTAAGGAGAAAATAGCTTTTATCAATACTTTTGAAGAGAAATGAGACCTGCTTTAGCTCCAGATTTCTCCAAACTGCTGATCATAGCTGAGTGAATTGCACGAGGTAGGCTTTTATTGAGTAAACTTTTATTTTAGTTTGAAATTCAAAGTAACGGTTGTCGTGTAGGAAAGTGGTTCGGTTCTGTACCCAGGATGCCCAAATTAGATAAATGAGTATTTATAAAATGCCATCTAGCGGGAGATAATGAGGCTGATCCGAGACAACACCTTACGCAAATGTCCGAATGTCCCTTTTCGCGTATTGCAAGCCATGTGTCTTTATTCATTTACAAATGAAACGGCGATGTTCCTAAAACAAATTGAAATAAATACAAACAACAGTGCGTTCTACATCTCCTGCCACGGTCCGTATTCCACAACCATTCTTCAGAACTTTCTAGGTCTTATTCTTCAGATTTTCATCAATGTGAAAGTAACAGAACTTCTGATTGGCTAAACCATTTGGTTTAGCCAATCAGAAACTCTGTTACTTTCACAGTAACAAAAATCTTGAAGAAAAAGGCTAGGAACGTTCTTAAGAATGGTTGGTGAACACGGTCCCTTGTGTCCTTAGACGAAGAGTGCAAATATTTATCAATATAATATACCACAGGCCATCTATCAATAAGTTCTATAGTTTTTTCGGCGTGGCTAAATGTGTTGGCGTTTGATTTACTTTTTGGTAATGATAACAAAGGAATAAATGGAAACTTGTGATTGGTCGAAAAATGTAGACATGGTTATTTTCCGGCTCCCTATCTATATGCTAGCTTTACGCCGGATTTTTTTTAAAAAAAGATATTTCCTGTTTATCATGAATAGCGCTAAAAATGATATAATACCGAACATTCACTACTTTTGTCAATTCATTTTAACCACATTTATCTGTTGTCTGGGAAACGGTAATTTCTTTTTTCTTTACTGAGAGAGACGTCGGTGATTGCAATTATGTGCAGGATGTAGAAAGATCAAGTGACGAGCGATGTTTCCGAATGTGTTACCTGATTTAATTCCACGAGCTACCTCAGATATTTAACATTTACCGAAAAACGTAGCACCAATTGACCAGTCCGGATAGCTGGAGTCCTTGTAAGCCTCATGCATTGGGCCAATTTAGGGCGAGAGTTTGAGCGGGCAACATAAAAATACTACTCGTCTTTCGGGGAAGAAGTTAAACCTTTCCCAAACGGCAAATTTTGGACCAGACCAAATTGAAAGCATTTTGCAGGTGAAAAATTAACAGTTGATAAAAAGATGATTTTTCTCTATGACAGGGTGGAAAACATTGTGGGAAAAGGAGAAAATGCTGGTTACCAGCATTTTCTCCTTTTCCCTCAATGTTTTCAAAAGGCTTCTATTCCTGACCCGTAAAAACCAGGGATTGTTTGGGAAAGGGTTAAACCAAGGTCCCAAGTGTGACGGTGCTTTACACTGCGCATGTTATAGAAGCCGCTGTAACGTAGGATGGGTTTCGTTCTGTATATTACACTTGCCTCGTAACATTGATAACCAACCTTCATGGGAGTCAACCTTATGGGCAACCGGTGGTTATAGTAAACTAAACTGAAAATTGATCAGTCAATCGATCTGTCAATCTTTAACCAAATTATCGTGTATTTTAGGACCGTACATTTGAAAAACTTCGTCGGGGGAACTAGACAAGATGCTGCTCACCGGCATTTCCTCATTGTTTTAAACATTTTTGGAAACAAATCAACCATTTAAGGCAAGTGTAATTAGTCACATGGGTCTGTATTCACCAACCATTTTTAAAATATCTTCTTAGTCTTATTCTTCAAAATTTTGTCAGTGTGAAAGTAACAGAACTTCTGACTGGCTAAATCATTTGGTTACTTTGTTACTTTTACAGTCAGGAAATATCACGCGACCATAATTCATCCTAATTCTGTCTGAAACCCTTACATTTGATGTCATGAAGTATTAAGTAGATGACTTCTGATAGTTGTTGCTTGACAACGGGGAAAAGTTTTATTATGTCACGTGGGTATGACGTTACGGTACATATTTTATGCTCATTACCTAAGTCACGTCCTACGTGATTCCGTCAAATGTCATGTGACCTATTTGCTACAACATATTCGTTCAAAACAATTTGTTTTTAATTGGAATTACGATTGCTGTTGTAAATCACTCTGTACACATGCTCCTCCGTCCATCATAAATTGTCTCTCTATGTTTACCAGACAAATATCACACCTAAATACTTATGGATAGCGTTTGTTTGTAGATGAAAATTTAACACTTTACCATACGATCCCCAAGTTTCAAAGATAAGGATAAAAAAGCTTTTGAAAACAATTCTGGGGAAAGGAGAAAATGCTGGTCACCAGCATTTTCTCCTTTTTATACGCCCGTCGAAGACGGGACGTATTATGGGATCACCCGTGGCGGGCGGGCGTCCGGGCGGGCGGGCGGCGTTCAGTTCTTTGTCCGGAGCATATCTCCAAAACTATACTAGCTAGGGTTATGAAATTTCATGGGTGGATACATCTCATCGAGGGGGAGTGCAGTGCACAAGAATCATAACTCTTGCTCGCTTAATTTTTGAGTTATTGCCCTTTGTTGTTTTTCATACTTGAATTTTGTCCGGAGCATATCTCCAAAACTATACTAGCTAGGGTTATGAAATTTCATGGGTGGATAGATCTCATTGACGGGGAGTGCAGTGCACAAGAATCATAACTCTTGCTCGCTTAATTTTTGAGTTATTGCCCTTTGTTGTTTTTCATACTTGAATTTTGTCCGGAGCATATCTCCAAAACTATACTAGCTAGGGTTATGAAATTTCATGGGTGGATAGATCTCATTGACGGGGAGTGCAGTGCACAGGAATCATAACTCTTGCTTGCTTAATTTTTGAGTTATTGCCCTTTGTCGTTTTTCATACTTGAATTTTGTCCGGAGCATATCTTCAAAACTATAGTAAGTAGGGTTATGAAATTTCATGGGTGGATAGATCTCACCGAGGGGGAGTGCAGTGCACAGGAATCATAACTCTTGCTTGCTTAATTTTTGAGTTATTGCCCTTTGTCGTTTTTCATACTTGAATTTTGTCCGGAGCATATCTCCAAAACTATACTAGCTAGGGTTATGAAATTTCATGGGTGGATAGATCTCATTGACGGGGAGTGCAGTGCTCAAGAATCATAACTCTTGCTCGCTTAATTTTTGAGTTATTGCCCATTGTTGTTTTTCATACTTGAATTATGTCCGGAGCATATCTCCAAAACTATACTAGCTAGGGTTATGAAATTTCATGGCTGGATAGATCTTACCGAGGGTGTGTGCAGTGCATAAGAATCATAACTCTTGCTTGCTTAATTTTTGAGTTATTGCCCTTTGTCGTTTTTCATACTTGATTTTTGTACGGAGCATATCTCCAAAACTATAGTAGCTAGGGTTATGAAATTTCATGGGTGGATAGATCTCATCCATGGGGAGTGCAGTGCACAGGAATCACAACTCTTGCTTGCTTTATTTTTGAGTTATTGCCCTTTGTTGTTTTTCATACTTGAATTTTGTCCGGTGCATGCCCCACCTTTACAACTTGGGGTAAGACGGGCGTATCTTGCGACAATTTGCCGCTCTTGTTCTACAATTGTTTCCACTACAAAAAAAAAACCAACAGAAATCATCCCTTGTGCTTCATTTAACAAGTCGTTTGCAAACCCTTAAAATCTGGCTGCTAAAATTTTGTGATCGGGCTTGATTGAATACAGTAAGTCTTTGAGAAGTAAAAGAATGTCGGAAAAAAAAACATTGCTGGTCAGCTATAATTTCTATTTTTTTTTTTTTTTCAGTGTTTTTTTTTAAACATCTTAGAATGTAAAGATACGGGACATCTAAGAAAAGATTAAACTGTCTTGCGCATATTTCAACCTGACATCTTAAAGATGCACTCGTCTGACTGGACATTTTTGGGAGGTTTGTGGTTTTCTTTATCTAGAACACTACGTAAACACCTCCCTCTTTGAAACCTCTTTAAGGTAAGACCTGTGTAATGCACTTCCGGTGAACATGGGACAAAAATTCTAATTGGTTGATAAATAAGGATTTATGTAGAAATAATATTTGTGCACATCTTTAACGGATCAGAAATTCTGTTAATGTCTATCTTGAAATTGTTTTTTGGTACTTTTGTTAGTTTTCTGAAAAGGGAGGTAATTATTATCTCTTTTTGAATTGAAAATATAGTGGTTTTAGATTTATAAATGATAATTCAAAGAAGGAAAAAATGGAAAAAAATGAAATGGTGAAAGTAGTTCAATAATACTCATTTTTAATTATAGCTAATTTTGCAGGATAATATTTTAGTGGAAATAGCTGTTTTCCATTACACAGGTCTTACCTTGAAAGCTCTTAATGTAGTGGACCCGTAATAAAAAGCAGATATTTTCACTATAATTGCATCCTATAAGTTTGCTATGATTAACAATAAGCACTATTGTACTACTTTAGCCAAGCCACTTTTTTCTTTTTTTTTTTTCTTTCGAAGAATTATCATTTATAAATCTAAAACAACTGCTTTCTCATTACAGAGGAATATGAGAATTGCCTCCCTTTCCTGTTAACTTACGAAAATATTAACAAATAATTTCAAGATAGACATAAAAGAAATTTCTGGTCGGTTAAAAATATGCATAACTAATATATCTGTATAAATTTGTATTTATCAGTTATCAAAAAATTTCATTCCATATTGCACTAGAAGTATCACGGTTCTATTACCTCAAATATGGCGTCTATATAAAAACATGTAAATAGAGGAAATAAAAAATATAACGAATTATCAAACTTTTAAATGACCCTTTTAACCCTTTCCCAGACGACAAATTTTGGACTCTTCCAAACTGAAAAAGCTTGCAGACGACAATTTTAGATTTTGAGAAAATGGCAGAAAGTTCTAAAAACGGGTAAAAAACACTGAGGGAAAAGGAGAAATTGCTCGTTATGAGCAATTTCTCCTTTTCCCACAGTGTTTTCAAATGACTTTTACTGCAGACACGTAAAAACCAGGGCTTGTTTGGGAAAGGGTTAAATTAATATACAGAAACATTTTCTGTCCTGTTTTGAGTGTTTTTAATTATCTTATTTATACAGATTTTGATAAAAATTACCAAGGGCAAAATTTTAATAGCATCCGCTAGGGAAAACTTCCCATGTTTTTTTCAGTTGTCTATATATAACATGTTACGAGAAGTCCCTTAGTCCATTTCCATACAGCAAAATCTTAGACTTGCCTAAATGGAAGGGACTTGAAGATGAAAAACGGATTGTATATCAAATGATTTGTCTCCAGAGGTGTTGAAACCATTATGGGAAAAGGAGAAAATGCTTGTTTCCAGCATTTTCTCCTTTTCCCACAATGTTTTCAAAAGGATTCTGTCTCAGGGTCGTCAAAAGTCGTCATTGTGTGTCAAAGGGTTAAATGCAGTATAGAATCGGACTTCTCATTACTATTTTATCACTAGATCTATTTCAGCTGATAAAACTTTTAAAACTGACAGGCCAAATAGTCGCAGACGAGACGAGTTGGACTCAAATTCAAATTAATAGATTTATCTGAGAATGAGAAGAAAACATGGGAAAATGATGAAATGCTGGTTTATGATATTTTCTCCGTTTCTCAGAATATTTTGAAAAAGAAATCATCCTGTAAGGTAAAAAAATGGCGTTTTAAAAATGGATTGAATATTGATAAAGGAAATGCCAATCTAATTTCACAAAGCAACCAGAACTTTACTTAAAGATTATGTTGAAAAAAAAAAACATTGTCTTGAAAGCGTTTGCTTTTTTTTCCAATAAGGTTTCCATAATTGAAAAAAAAAAAAGACTGTTGTAAGTTTATTTCATCTTGGTGCACTGGTACTATGATGTAAGCTAATAAATAGCCATTGTGGTTATGTCTGTCTTTACAAAAAGAACATAATTTACAGACATCTATTATGTAGTAAGAATTTGCATACAGTTTATAAATCAATTGTATGTTTCTTAATAGAGATTTGCGGCCAAGAACGAAGACGCGGAACGGACGTCGAGATTCGGTGTACAATGAGGGGTTGTCTCAAAGCTGCCAAGTATTTTATATGCAAGGCCAAGTAAAAGAAAATCGTTGTCTATCTGACAACTCAAACCTATCGATTAAATATTCATTTTCAGTGGATTTTTCACCAGCGGAGTTTTAACTTATTCCGAGAATTAGATTTTAGAATCATTTTGTGATGAAATTATTGCACGATTCTTAGCTGGTTATTTCTAAGTAACTTAGATAAAGGTTTGTTTCTTTGACGAGCTGTGACTGACAAGACATCACCATCGAAAGATACATTAGCAATATTTTATCCTAAGTTGCAGCACTCCTTCGTTGTCTTACGGCCGATTCCGATCTAGATGGAAGCTCTGCAATTGTTGGTCTACAGACAAAGACCTGGGCCCGTATTCACCAATCATTCTTAAGAAAATGCATAGTCTTATTCTTCAGAATTTTGTCAGTGTGAAAGTAATGTTCAGAACTTCTGATTTGCTAAACAATTTGGTTTAGCCAATCAGAAGTTCTGTTACATTCACAATCAGAAAATTTTGAAGATCACGACAAAGAATGTTCTTAAGAATGGTTGGTGAATACGGTCCCTGCTGCCTTTTCACGCACGGTAAACCCGAACAAGTTACAGGCGTGGTGACGTTCACCCAGTATTTGCACGTGCGCTTACTGAATTAAAACAACTACATGAAAATGCACGCAAGTATTTAATTTTCATTGCAGTTTTCAATTACCTGCAAAGTCCATCTTACATGTATAGGTAGGGTGAGGTTAAAAGGGTTGGACGCTATTCCTTGTAAAGGGTTTACCTGTTTGTGAAAACAGTCTACTGTTTTTACAGCAAAAACATCATTTTTTGAGGACTGTATCTTTTTTTTTTAACGTTTTTTTTTTGTTTTGCTTTATTTTAACATTTCAAAGACTTGCACGCACTTGTTGACACGTTTTCTTTTTCTTGTCAAATCATGAAACCCAGTCAAAAGTTAGCTCACATCATGTGGTATCAGTCTCACTCCTATGATAGTGATAAAAATACATTCGAGCTACGTTTGGGCGAACACAATTCATTGCAAAAACAATTCAAAACAAACCATGGAAGACCTTCGAGTCTAAGCATCAGGTGGTTTCGTACACATATAATTTCAACGGATGCGATATAAAACATGAAATCATGTCGAAAATAAAATTGAGGCCAAATCTCGGAGAACACTATGTAAGAGAACACTGGATAAACAATTTTAGACTTCAAAGATTTAAATGAAAGTGACCAAATTAACATTAAATGTAAGGTATACATATAACCATATGTTATTTGTTGAGCCTCAAAAAAGAATTGGGCCTCATACTGAACTAAAATGAGATACTCAAATCATGCAACTGATCAGTTATATTTGCTGTTCTGCTCACTGTGGTGGTTTAACTCCAGAACGAAAACTTAACACAAATGAAATCGGTTATATGGTCTTTCTTGCCGAAGAAAAATTGTAACTATCGTTGTAAGACTAGGTAAGGTCATTTTAAAAGAGTTTGAAAAGTTTTATAAAAAATGATCCGAATTTTTCAAGTTAAATCAAAATTAAGGGGCTCCCTATGAACTTCCAATTGCCTGAAGTGGGCCTTTTTCAATTAAAAAAAAAATGCGCCAGTAAAACAGTGTTTAAGGTAGCCTCAACTAAAATGCAGTAACTCCACGTGAATTTCGCGAAACTGACCTATCTGATCACGTTTCAATACGTTTGAGACAACCCCTTCTTAAACTTCGAACCTCGACGTCCGTTCCCCACCTTCGTTCTTGGCCGCAAATCTCTAATATGACGAGATGTGTCCTGGACAGGATAAATAAACACATCATTAAGAAAGGAGAAAATATTGGTCACAAGCAATGTCTCCTTTCTTACAGTATTTTGAAAGCCTTAAGGTACGAGCTATTAATTCTCCTCAAGGGTCGATTTAAGAAAGTAATGAAACAGAGAATGTGTACAAGAAACCACGAAATTCTTAAACAATCAGTTTGTTGTTTTGGTATCTCTGTTTAAGAACGGAAAGCAAAACCGAAAAGATATCATAACTGTCATGATACTACAAATCTCAAATATCACCGTGCATTTTTTAACGCTTTACCGAACAACCCCTGGTTTTTTACGGCCCAAACGAAGAAGCCATTGTAAAACATTGTGGGAAAAGAAGAAAATGCTGGTAACCAGCATTTTCTCCTTTTCCCACAATGTTTTCTGCTCCTATAAAGTCAATTTTCAATTTTTGAGACATGTTTATTTTGTTCTTTGCAAATGCTTTCAATGTTGATAAGTCGTTTTTTTCCGTTTAATAAATAGTGAAATGTTCAATTGTTTCTTGACATAAAGTTTTATTATGTCTAGGGGTGTGGGCGAATAAGGATGCTGGAAGGTTGTCGTTAATGTTCTTAAAGACTTTTAAACGAACACCGAAAAGGATAGGTTATAGCGAACCAGGTCAGCGGACTTTTTTTTGCTTACAGCGAACTTACCACTTTACAGCCCAGGACTTGCTGTTTTAGTCAAGATTTTTTTCATTAAAATCATCAATACAACTTAATCTTTCAAAGCATGGTGACCTCTTGAACAGGGCTGTTCTCAGCCAAGAACATAAATTTGACAACATAGGTAGGGGACCACAAGATGATACGTAGAAGATAGGCCCCTGTACTTTTAGAGATTACGACTTTTTATACTCTTATCATCATATATTACTCTACATGAATTTGTGATCTTTAATTCTTTACCAAACAGTAATCATGCAGTATCTAAACAGAAAAGTTTACGTAGCTGTAGACGGACGGATGGACGGCCAGTTGGAGGGAGGGCCAAAGGGACGACGGACGGCAAGCTATCATAGTAAATTACCTCAAGCAATGTTGGGCTCAGATGAACTGGTAAAAAAGAATTTTACTGTACTAACAAGCAAGTATTGATGCATAATATCAATGGAGCCCAAAATCAGTTGTTTCTGAAACAGGGCATATAACAGAGGGTTATTTTTTTACGCCAAGGGCATCACTCGCAAACTTTATAGAGGTCCTCGTGGTGATACTACATGTCAAATATTTAAACCCTGGGCCATCTGGCTTTGCACAAGAAGATATTTAAAGTTTGCACCAACTAAACCCCTTACTCCATAGATACTCATTTTGACGTATCAAAAACAGACAATTTTTGAAAACATTGTGGGAAAAGGAGAAATTGCTCGTAACGAGCAATTTCTCCTTTTCCCACAATGTTTTCCACTCAATCAGATATTTGTATCCTCATTTGCCGAAATTTTTGACATCATATCTTTATTTGCTGCTAAAATGGAAGAGCCTCAAACAGGCATATCAGATAAAGGCTTAAAGCATTGTGTATATCCCCATTATTAACAACGTTGCAAATGAACCACTTTGAAAATAATGTGAAAGGAGGAAAATGGTAACCACGTTCGAATTGCCATCTGCAAATGCTCTCAAAATTCTAAAATTATGTTGTTTGGTAAAGAGTTAGAGTTCAAGAAAGAATCACGGTTTTTGCTCTATGTCTATGAAGAAAACAACTGCATGTGACCTCGCTCCGGAAAAAAATTTAACGCATTTCAAATGGGCCAAAGTAAATTTATGCAGAACTCGGTGAGAAATGTACTGCGGTTTGTGGAGTAAAAACAACTCACAGAAGACATGGATATGTGCACTGGCTGTCGCGATATATCTGAAAGATTATTGAAAACGGCGTTAAACACTTTAAAAGTAATCTGTCAAGTCTTTGAAGCCACCTGGTCGACCACGCCGACTGATCGTATCACCGACTTGACCCCTAAAAGGGACCTGTCATGCTGTCAAATGTAGTACACTGTACCTGTCAAACAAAGGTGTTTAAAGTATACAAAACACTTTACCTGGCAATAACATATATCACTTAACCCTTTCCCAAACAATCCCTGGCTTTTACGACCCTGAGATAGAATCCTTTTGAAAACATTGTGGGAAAAGGAGAAAATGCTGGTAACCAGCATTTTCTCCTTTTCCCACAATGTTTTCTACCTTGCTGGGAAACAAAATCAATTCTTGATTTACGTTTAATTTGTTGTCTGCAAGAGCTCTCAATTTGGACCAGTCTAAAATGTTGTCGTTTGGTAAAGAGTTAACCAAACGCCAACATTTCAGATGTGTCCTGCATGAAAGTATTTGATACATAATCTGGGAAAAGTACAGGGTGTCCGGAAAAAAGGTAACATTTCGTACATTTATAATTTTGCTTTGATTATAAGATAAGGCGGTAAGGATATATAAATTTACATGTGAATAATATGTGTAATTTTTTTTTTTGTGTGGTAATTTAATTCAATTTTCACAACATTTTGCGATGTTATACAGATTTCAATTCAAAAGTGCCTTTTTTGTCATTGGCGTCATTTTAATAACTAATTGCGTTTTCAATGCGACGGCCAATTTTTGTCTTTTCTTGCCAAACACAACACGATGAAATTGCCAACCACTTTAGGGCACATTGTATTATAATTCATTCTTCTTGATGTCTTTTTTAGTTTTCTTTAACAGGTCCGTGCTGTCTGGGTGGGGGCTACAGACCTTTGACTACACATAACATAACAGAGAAAAGTCACACGGGTTGAAGTCAGGTTAAAGTCACTCACATTACAAACACTTGTTTAATGCAGGATAGTGCCATAGCACATACACACACATCCAATTCTGTGACAGACTTTCTATAGGCATCATTTTGTGATAGGATAATATCAAAACGATATCCAGAGGTAAAATATCGCTGAGCATAATGGTTGTAATAAAAAAGACTGATATTGGCATGTATCCTAAAGTGATTAACAATTTCATCGTGCGTGTCCGGAAAAGAAAGAGGATAAAGGCCGTCAGATTAACGTCATTAATTACAAGAATGACGCCTATGACAAAAACGGTACATCTAGGCCCGTATTCACCAACCTTTCTTGAGAATATTCTTAGTCTAATTCTCCAAGGTTTTCTAAATTTGTAAGTAACACAACTTCTGATTGGCTAAACCGAATGGTTTAGCCAATCAGAAGTTGTGTTACTTACAAATGTAGAAAATTCTGGAGAATAAGACAAAGAATGTTCTTAAGAATGGTTGGTGAATACGGGCCCTGATTTGAAATCTGTGTACAAGTATGTAATGTTATGAAAATTAAATGAAAGTACCACACAAAAAACCCGCATATTTTGTATACATATATGTTTACTTCTTTCTCTTTATTTGATTTTAAGGCCATGTTATAAATATTCAAGACTGTTTCCTTACTTTCATGACAATCTATATAATGCTTGTAACCAGCATTTTACATTTTTCCTAAAAAAGTTTTTCAAAGTTTTTGACTGAGGGTCGTGAAAACTAGGTCATGTGTGATAAAGGTTTACTGACACCGAAGATGAAGCATTTTCTCCTTTTGAAACGATATTTTCAAAGGTAATTTACTCTAAAAAGGACATCAGCTGGTATGCAGGAGTAAATTGTTCACCCCTTACCCGGCTAAAAAGTTTTAAAAAAATCCCTTCCAGCCAATAGCAAAAAGATAAAACATACATGGGGGAGGGGGCATACCTCCTTATCGACCAGCGCAGGTCCAAGATCAGACTGCACATTATGATCTTGATCTACACTGTCCGCAAACAAATGCATAAGTCGCGCTAAGCAGCCTGAGGGTTATTCAAACAGATGAATCAAACATGTACATCTTTATTGTTTCAGACCGCCAGTGACCGAGGTCATTTGACTAGACGGGGTGCATTGCATAATACTTTCCAGTCAAAACATCACATGTCCAATATTAATGTGCAAAACGTATTACGTACTTACGTCAATTTGCTTATACAGAACAGAACTGTATTTCATTGCTAAAGTAAATAGCAATACTTTTTGCAAACATGAATGAAAAATAAAAAATGATATTCTTTAACCCATTACCACACAATCCCTACTTTTGACACCCCTGAGAAAGAAGCCTTAACAAAACATTGTTGGAAAAGGAGAAAATGCTGGTAACCAGCATTTTCTCATTTTCCTACAATGTTTTCTACCCTTCACAAAACAAATTTCAAATTTACAGTCACTTTTATTTTGTTGTCTTCAAATGCTTTCGATTTGGACAAACCCAAAATACTGTCGATTGGTAATGAGTTAATTCATTGTTGTTTGTAGACCTGTTTCTATGTCTGTCAGCGGACCACTTTTCGAATACACTGATGCAAAAATCAACTACTTGTTTTCGCTGAAAACTTTTTGCGTGTCACAGCAGACTGATTTTAAACAAAAGCCATTGATGCAAAAGAACATTTGTTTTTTTAATGGAGCAATATCTTCTTTTGCAGCAATGTTTTGTTTTGTTATCTTATTAGGATTCAAACAATCCTGGATTTTAACCACTCTCAGAAAGATACATTTTGAAAACATTGTAGGAAGAGAAGAAAATGCTGGCAACCAGCATTTTCTCCTTTTCCCACAATGTTTTTAAAAAGACAATTTTCTCGGGGTCATTAAAAGTAGGGATTGTGTGGAAAAGGGTTGATTGAACTCATGAATATTAATGAGCTCACGTGACATGTCCGATTAACATTTAACTTAACTCATTACCAAACGACAAAATTTTTGGCTTGTCCAAATCGAAAGTATTTGCAGACGACAACATAAAAGTGAGTGAAAATTTTGAAATTTGTTTTGTGAAGGGTAGAGAACATTGTGGGAAAAGGAGAAAATGCTGGCTACCAGCATTTTCTCCTTTTCCCACAATGTTTTCTAAAGGCTTCTTTCTCAAGGGCGTCAAAAGTAGGGATTGTGTGGTGATGGGTTAAACTATGCTTAATGAAGACAAGGTTTCATGCATTTGCTAAAAAAGAGTATCGACCCTGGTGAGCTTGTGCATTCTGTGCATCCTTTGATACCCCGGGGTCTCCCTATTTGCTACGCTACATCGACCCCTGGGACAATTAATTGAATTTCCACTGGCCGAATGCTGGCTTTTCATTGATTCCATCATCATTTTGTGATGGGCGAGTGGACTGTACGCTATGACGTTTCGTATCGATTTTTGGCGGCTGATTCAAAGTTTTATTAGTCAATTGTTCCATAGGTCGACGTAGCGTAGCAAATAGGGAGACCCCGGGGTATCCGAGGATGCATTCTGTGAAGGCTAATATGAGTCGAAACTTTTTGCTATAGGTCGATTTTCTGCATGTCAAAGAGCCATTCTACCTAAGGATTTAGTTCGTGATTTAACTAAATGTATTCAGTATGGTTTAATAATGATATGGTGACCTGCTTATAATCCAGCATCACAGAGATGCATCCAAGCCCCCTTTTGTAAGAGCACGGCTCATTTAAGTCTTTGATCTATGATTGTTTCGTTCAAGTAAATTCCGCTAAGGAAAAAAAAGTAAGTTCAAATACTTTGTATGAGTGACAAGTTTACAACAGGGTTCTAGGTGCAAATGCCGTGATACTCCCTTTCTCCAGGGTTTTATTCGAATTTGACGGGCGTGGGCGTAGGAATACATAACACTTCACAAAATAATCCTTGATTTTAACGACTCTGAGAAAGATGCCTTTTGAAAAAATTGTGGCTAAAAGGAGAAAATGCCGGTAACCAGCATTTTCTCCTTTTCCCACAATGTTTTCTACCCTCTCAGAATCACGCTTAATTTGTCGTCTGCAAATGCTCTCAATTTGGACATGTCTAAAATTTTGTCGTTTGGTAAAGAGATAAATAATCTTGTAATTTTCTTTATCTTTTTTTTTTTCAAATAGATTCCTTTCTGTCATTCATGCTCATTGTAATTTCTGCATATCAACTCCACCCGTCTGCATCCTTGCCCAAAGTATTTTCTTTTTGTGTGTTGTTTTGTTTCATTTTTCTGTATACCTACGGTTCAGTAGACAAATATATGTGTAGCACTGTCAAGTAAAACTTAAATGATATCAAACATATCTTTTAACTTTACTGAAAGTGCTGCACACACATATTGTATAATGTAGGTCCTTTTACCGTCTGTTATACTCCCTAAATCATGTATTATTTCATGTTTATAGACATAGACACTCTTTTTGACCTAAGCTTAAACAGCCTTTGGACATTAATACATAATACATACATAATACATTTACACCTAGCAGTTACCAAATTTGAAAATATTCTCTCTGAAATAAAAGCATACATACAAAAATCGTATTCATAGCTATAAACGTTGCCTAATCATAATGAAAACTAAAACTTTTCACTGGTAACTGGTTTACCAGATGACTCAAATTTAGACTGGTCCAAAATGGAAATACATACGACAAGTAAAAGTTACTTTAAACAAAGGAACAGGTTCCGTATTTTAAAGAGCAAAAAACATTGCTTGAAAAGGAGAAAACGCTGGTACCCAGTATTTTCTTTATTTCCAACTTGACTTCTGAACTTTCCTCCTTATGATTTATGAAAATCGAAATTGTTTGGTAAAGGTCCATTGGCTTATGATCACTGCAATATCACCATATAATTAAGAAAATATAAATAAGGTTAACATTAAAGGAACAAAAAAAGGACACATTAATCGTTACAAATGGAATAAATTGTGTTATTTCTGACTTTTATGTATTTTCCTAAATTAAGCAGATTTTTTTTTACTTTTAGATGTAAGAAGATAAATGAATTTTTGCATACTAGGTTTTAAATAGAAAAATATTTCTTTATATATACAGTCAGACATAAGTTAAGCACCACCAAAACTGACCAGCAATAGCCCATGTGTTTAGACCAGCATTACTCATGCCCACATTTTGCCATTTCTGGGCTTCGGAAAGTTTTCTCGAAGCCATCCTTTCATTTGGCTCATAAATCAGCCTGTTATTTGTGTAGTGGGTCCATGCATAGCTTGAAAATATACCAAATAAAAGGTTATCCATTAATAGAGTTATGACTGAATTTGTTCTGGTGACGTTTAACTTATGTCTGACTGTATAGATGATAATCTTTATGACTATGTATACTTGTCTTGTAATAAACTTCTGTTCTGCATTCTTCTTTATAAAAGATGTTGAAATTGCAGTTTGCTCATCTGAACTTCCTTCTGCTGATTAACTTAACCCGTTACCAAATGGCAAAATTTTACACCAATCCAAAGTGCGGCATTTGCAGACGACAATTACATAGCGGCTCAAATGACGCAATTTTTCATTGATATGGAAGAAAACTTTGTGGGAAAAGGAGAAAATGCTGCACTTCATGCTTTTCTCAGGATGTTTTCAAAAGGCCTCTTTCTTAGGGTCATTAAAAGGCGTCACTGTGTGGTAAAGGGTTAAATGAAATGTCAAGCAGATAGTAAAAACACAAATGTTGCAATTTCAAACTTTATTTTAACAAGAAAACTTTCTCCTTATCGGACAGTTTAGATCTAAGATCAGACTGCACGTTCTGTGCTGTCTGATCTGAATCTACACTGTCCGCAAAAAGGTCTGTGAAGGAGGCTCAGCAACTGAGAGGTTAATATCTATGAATATTGTGGTGTCCTGCGTGATTAAAGTTTAGGACTCAAGACCTGGAGGTACCAGACTGCATGGTTTACAAAGGCTGATCTTGTATATGGCTTGCAATAGGTGAAAAGGGACATTCAGACATCTGCGTAAAAATAAAGTGTCGTTCCGGATCAGCATGTACAGCACGCGCAGGCTGATCCAAAGTGACACTTTTCGTTTTTTATGTAATTTTCTGTTTTGCACAAGTCTATTGTAGCAGAAACTGTAATGTAGTCGTGAAGTGCCGTCTCGGATTAGCCTGCGCGGACTGCGCAGGCTGATCCGAAACGACACTTTACGCAAATGTCGGAATACCCCTTTTCGCGTGTTGCAAGCCGTATGTCGTCCATAAAAGCTCCTGTTTTGGGCTATTGCGTTACATACATGTGTATGTATTTGATGTCGTAAAAAGATAAGTTCTAGGCTTAAAGACCTCAAGATCCAACCTTAAATCTGTTAACAATAACATAAGCGGTTTACTTCAAAAACTTCGTAACTACGGCTTGACACAAGCTGTGGCTACGAGGTTTTTGAAGTAAACCGACAATATATGAGCCAAGCACAAACAAAAAGGGGTCTAAGAATAAGGGGCACCACCGCTAAGCATCTTCGGTGACCCAATTTAGATTCATTTGGAATCGACCCTGGGCTATTTCGCCGGCGTCTCCTCATTCTCATGAATTATTCATGAAGCTTTTTGATTGGCGATTTTTGAAACTATTTTTATCATAAATACGCCGTCATTTAGACTGTCTATTTCTCTACTGAGAAATTCAAACTATTTTTGTCACAAAAACCACGGCGGGGAATCACGTGACACAACAACAACAACAATGACCGTTATTTGAAAAAATTCCCCGACTTCAGGTAAGAAAATCTTCAATAATTCCGTTAATACATGACCGATTAGAATTTGGTTTGAAGCAGAGAAGGTGGAAGGACTCCAGGGATTTGCTTGATGTGTTAGATTTTTTAAACAACACCTGATAAAAAAGTTATTGACGAGCAAACAATTTTTTTACTCTGGATAATTTGTTTGCTCGTCAATAACTTTTTTATCGGGTGTTGTTTAAAAAATCTAACACATCAACCCAATCCCCGGAGTCCTTCCGCCTTCTCTGCTTCAAACCAAATTCCAATCGGTCACGTATTAACGGAATTATTAAAGATTTTCTTACCTGAAGTTGGGGATTTTTTTCAAATAACGGTCATTGTTGTTGTTGTTGTGTCACGTGATTCCCCGCCGTGAAAACGCCGTCATTTCTGTCTTTTACTTTTTTGAGAAAATTGAAACTATTTTTATCACAAATACGTCATCATTTCTGTCTTTTTAAGTCATATGACGTCATTGAAACTATTTTTATCACATATACGCCGTCATTTCTGTCTTTTACTTTTTTTGAAAAAGATTGAAACTATTTTTATCACAAATACGCTGTCATTTCTGTCTTTTACTTTTTTTGACAAAATGTAATTTAATCTATTTTTATCACAAATACGCCGTAATTTCTATTACTTTTCAACATCTAATCACATCATTCATTGCAAACCAAGCTTAGCGATACTTTATCTCTGGCGTCGCCCAACAACACCGCAACTGAGAAGCGTTTAAAAGAGATTTTCGGTGTAACAGCGAAAGATTGTTAGTTATAATCGTACACAAAAATGGAAAGTGTCGTCCCTGATCGCAGAATTGCATATTTCACAGGAGACAAGCAGAACGACGGGCCATATTTGTCGACAACGGTGAACCTCGTTTTGTTTTCCAGGGTATATTTTATAATGGAAGAAATTAAATTATCCTCCCTACAAAAGAGTATCATTATGTTATCGATCTGTTAGGGTGCTTCCCGAGCGTATAAATATTCATACGAAAAGACGGTTTGCTTTGCTTGTCAATTTTCCCAGGGGTTGATGCATGGAGAGTAACGTAATGATTCAAACCTGGGTTCTGAGGATGTATACATATACCATGCATTATACCTGGCAATTCATCACGTGATTATGAATCCAAAGAGTCCGTTTTGTCCTACAACCGACTGAGTTATAAAGTAAGATGCTCATTGGACATGCAAAAAAAAAAAACAGCAGAAAGATTCGACCCAGTAGATAATTTTGCTTGCATTAAGCCCCTATCCTCGGAACCCAGGTTTGAAGCACTACGTTACTCTCCGTGAATGGATCGAAGCTGGGTCACCGAAGTTGTCATTGACTTATTTATTCAACTTCTGCATTGTCAATGGCAACCTCAGCATGTGTTGCTGGCGGCATAGATCAGAATGTACAATCTGATCATTGATCTACATCGTCCAGTGATAAAGTAAGACCAATGACTGATCCAATAATAGTTGATAGTCGACTTTAAGAACTCGAAAGCAATCGAATCTATTTTGCTTGCATTAAAAGATTTAAGTTTACTAGCTTGAAAGATGGGATTTGTCTTCCAAGGAGTAGAAAATATTGTTCGAAAAGGAGCAAATACCTTTTCCAACAATGTCTTTTATTACCATAATTTTCTCCTATTCAAGCACAATGTTTTCAAAAGCGTTTCTCTTCAAGGTCGTCGTTTGGCAATGATTTATACTGAAAGTACACTACACTACAGTGCAGTATGTCCAAAAATTTTATTTCCTGTTGTGGCGTTTAGAAAATCCCCTTGCATTTTTTATGTTTTAATCGTACCAGGATATCTCTATAAAAAGAGTAACTTACTTTAAGCTATGGGGAAAACTGATGTGAGCCATGCTCTGCGAAAAGAGAGCTTAATGCATCTGCGAAAAGTACCGGCCCGGGTCAGCTTGCGCAATCTGCGCAGACTGACCTGGGCCGAACCTTTTCGCTATTGATCACTTTTCTGTATGTCACAGGACCATTATACATCATGATTCAGTCGTTTTTTAGACAAAGTGTTCTTATGAAAAAAGCATCGCGGGGATGCACCAAGTCCCCTTTTTCCAGAGCATGGCTTTTTTTTGTTTCTGTCTTTGAAGAGTCTCTGATGACTCCGCCATCCTTCATACAGACCAGAATATAATGTGACAAAGTTAAGGGATCACATACTTGCTACCAATTATATCTCCACTATGACCATACAACAATTTGTTACGTAAATGACATGTAACCTCACGGACCTCTAAATCCTTTACCACACGAACCCTGCATGGCAAGCTTTTTGAAAACGTTGTGGGATAAGAAGAAAATGCTGGAAACCAGCATTTTCTTCTTTTCTCACAACTTTTTATACCCTTTAGAAGAACGTAAATCTTCATTTAAGCTGCATTTAGTTTTTCGTCTGCTAATCAGGAGCTTAGCTTTGCCTTTTTTTGAATTGACGCACATGTAAAAGAAGTTTTGTGGACGAAGCCCAACCAGGTAGAGATTAAAAAAAAAAACAAAAAAAAACAACGAAATAAGGCATTTTTAAACTTCAAAAATAGGCTTTGTAGGTACACAATTTAACACTAACTTTAGTCTTTACTCTACTTTAATTTAAGAAAAAATAAGGTAGATTCATAAATCTTTGGTGAAGCTGGATTTAACATTTCATTCATCATTTTTTAACATCAAAACAATCTTGGGAACGTTCATAATTAGTAAATATGACTAGCTCCCCTGTGCACAACATGATTCATCTATCGTTTAATATACAATATTGGCTTCTAAATCCGGGTACGAAATTTCACAGGAAAAGTATGAATTGAAAATCAGAACACCATACATAATTATTATTTTCTACATGATTTTCTGTCTTTATCTTAGTCGTATTTTTTTTTTTGCCGACAAATAGATATCATGACTTTTTGCCAACATTGCCTGAAAATTAGTGAAATAAACTGGCTTACAACACCTTAAAAGGGGCCTCCAGACATTTGCATAAAGTGTTGTCTCGAATCAGTCTAATCCGGGACGGCACTATAAGTGATTTTCTGTTTTGTGCAAGTCCACTGTTTTCAAAATATATTCTAACTGTAAAGGACCGTCTCAGATTAGCCTGCGCGGACTGCGCAGGCTAGTCTGAGACGACACTTTACACAAATGTCCAAAATCCCACTTGTCGGGGGTTGCAAGCCGAATAATATTGCGTTCTGCTTTATAATGGCATAATCAAGTCGGAAAGTAAATATTATATAAAATATATTGTTTAGTCAATTACTCTGTAAGAACAAGGATCATACAAAATGCCATGCCACGAAACATTTAAAATCACAGGCTCGCTCGAACAAGCGTCTTTGCATAGCCATGAGATATGTTCTTGACGATAGAGAAATGAGCCAATGATACCACACTTTCAGTAGTGTTTGATATAACTGACCAATGAAATGGAAAAATCACCATCATGTGTGACAACATTCATTCAAAATTGTATTGGGAACTCCATCGTAACGGACTTGATGTTTAAACGTGGTCTTCAAAAGGGGTGTACGAGAAGGCCTGTTATCAAGACATTAGTGCTCTAATAAGCACATGCAACCATTCATCGCTCATTTAGTCTATGCGATAGAGTGGCATACATGTGCTAGTATGACATCAGTATAAACCCATTACCACGCAATCCCTACTTTTGACGCCCCTGAAAAAAAGAAGCCTTTAGAAAACGTTGTGGGAAAAGGAGAAAATGCTGGTAACCAGCATTTTCTCCTTTTCCCACGAAGTTATCTAACCTTCCCAACACAAATTTCAAATTTTCAGTCACTTATATTTTGTCGTCTGCAAATGCTTTCGATTTGGACAAGCTTAAAATTTTGTCGTTTGGTAATGAGTTAAACAGTAGCCTCTTTGGGAACTTCAAATGTATGGTACATCGAAAATAATATTGGATTTCTTGTAGCACATGGAACGTCGTATATTACCTTTTACGGAAGTCAGTGCTTTATGTAGTATAACTGCTGATGACAATGAATACCATTACATTTTAATATGTCACTATTACAAAACATTTCAATTCAGAAATAAATATATTGCCAGGAATAAAAGTATTACTGTTACTCTAGACCTCCTTTCAAGCTTAAATTTAAAGACATAATTCCATATTTACATATTCGCTTTGTCATATCATGTGATCCATTTTATCTTACCTATTCATACTTATCTTAGTGTGACTTTGTACCTATCGTCTGCCTTTGACAAGGCAATGAAACACCGTAAATTAATTTCTCCAAATGAAGGATTTGACTTTTATTTGACTTTGATTAAATCAAACAATAGTTCTCTAGATAACTGACAAACGCAGGATAAAAATTAAATAAAAAGGATGACCATAATTGTCAAACATAAACTCGACGCGGAACTAAATATGATGACAATTTTAAACATATTTAACCAACCGAATTTCAGATTTAGACAGGCTCTGCCCGTGAAAACTTGACAAATGATTTTTATTTCTTTTGAGATGCAAATTTTATCTCGCCTATTTCTGTATAAACACTCTTATTGAGCGCCCTAATCTGTAGGACATGGGCGTTGAAAAATTAGAAACATGCAATAATTGAGTGCATCAGGTACTCGTAAGAACAAAAAAGAGTTTAGTAACACACAACCAGAATACAGACGCCATTTTTGCTGTTGTATTTCGAGAGCTATTTTTGACAGGGTATATCGTCTGTTTGCTTCAAAAACCTCGTAACTACAGCTTGCAACAAGCTGTACTTACGAGGTTTTTGAAGAAAATCGACGATATGAAGATCAATTTCTATACTGTCGGTTACAGGGAGATTTCTCAGACCAAAACAAATTTAAGATCGTAATATTTGATTTTGTTTTAATTTACCGATTTGTTTCACTGTTAATCCTTTACCAGACACCAAAATTTTAGACTTGTCCAGACTGAAAAGATTTACAGGCGACAAATTAAATGAGTCTCAAATCTTAAAAGCTTATTTTAAAACAGCACGAAAAGTTTGTGGGAAAAGTAGAAAATGTTGGTTGCCATCATTTTCTTTGCTTTTCTTGCCATTTTCCACTTTTCCCTTGGTGTCATTTATACACGAAATTTAGCGGGAAAATATAATATTAAGGACTCAACCATGAAACAAATATGTAGCAGATGACCTTGACAACATCCTGGCGAACAATGGATAATTAACATAGTTGACGTTTTATCAGCCACAAATAGATATGATAACATTAAAGGTGGGTATTTAGAATTTTTACATCTCACCAAATTGGAAAATATATATATCACTGAAATTTATATGAAAAAAATAATACAAATTATCAATAATCAAGTTTCATAGAATTAAAAAAAAAAAAAATGATGGTGTTCCCTTAAAAGGCTTCATAGCCTATTAAAGTATTTTTAGATTTCGAGCCAAAAATCAATAAAGCATTGTGGGAGTGTCAAGTGACTGGCACGTTACTATAACGCTTAAATTCCATTACATAAGAAACATGTAATAATTATTTTCCATAATGTTTTCTTCGGACGCTATATTTGAAATTTCGTCTTTGTATTCCTGTATGTAAATGATAGAATTGATCATCTAAAATCTCTAACTTCTCGTGTTGTCGGATGGTTTTCGACTACTGGGGTTTTATGAACGCAAATTAAAGGCTTTGGGAGTATAGGGATGATTGTTTTGCATTTTTGAATAATTTTCGTCCCAAAATCTGAAGGGCCATCTTTAAGGCAAAAGGTGATGTTGTTACCTGTTAGTGAATTTCTCACTTTTATTTGTCATACACAAAATATTTCTACGCTTTAAAAGAATTCACTGAAATGAATTTGGCATTTCTCTTCTTTTTAATGGTGTTACAAATTACGGAATTCCATGAGAATCCTTAGAGATTTACTCTATAGGTCGACCATACCTTTCGGTGAGGGATGATCGATTGGATCGATTGATTTGTGTTACTCCGTTTACGACATTAATAGTCAGATTACGGCAACATCTCTGTCAATCACATGTTTCTTGTCTTTCATCTGAATGGTTTATTTACCAGAATGCAGAAGCCATTACATGATTGCTGCAATAAAGATAAAGGTTGTGAAAACTGTGATGCTGTTAGGTTGTTGACCATAAGAACATTTTGTTGACTGTAATATGCCTGTCCCAAACTTCCGGTTGGGCATGGGCACAAAAGTTTGGCTAAAAAGCGTCTGATGAACTTAATGAAAACATAACCAGAACTTTTAAAGCAGTTGACAAGAACACGTACGCTATATATCGTCGGTTTACTTCAAAAACCCCGTAACTACAGCTTGTAACAAGTTGTAGTTACAAGGTTTTCGAAGTAAACCGACCATATATAGAAAGCTTTATTAATTATAGATCAATACATTCCATCTTGTCTTACAACTGTGTAATAGAACTGTTTCACAAGAAAAGTAGATTTAGACAGCAAATTCAGTGGCAGTCTGCCTTTTAAACTCACCACTGTTGGAGAGGTCTGATGACCCCCTCAATCGTGAGGTACAATTATCTTTTGACAAGCAAAAAACTGACCAACAGCAAAAAATGACCTGCAGAAAAGGTTCGAAAAGGTCAGCCTACGTGGACCACAAAGGCTGCCCTCGGTTGATCATTCTTATAGATGCACCGAGTCCCATTTTTACAGTGGATTGCTCTTTATTAAAATGCTTATGCGCATATGCATAACCAATTGTTTACCGTTCTCGAACAAAATCATGCATATTTAATTTCACAATAAAATGCAAATTATGTATCTTTATGACCGTTGCTCATACGTTTTGGTTACATAGATCAAGATATACGTCTGTCAGGTGAAGAAACCGTGTAATATCTCGGAATCGGACGCAATGTGTATTGTTTCTTTCAGCGGCAAATAAAGGAATTGGACCTCTTTCGACAGCTCTAAAATACAATCGATTGAAACTGACACCGATTTTGATTGTGTAGATTTTACTACACAGGCGAACAGTAAAGATCAAGACCAGACTGCACGTTCTGGTCCCGTATTCACCAACAATTTTTAAGAACGTTCTTTGTCTTATTCTCCAAGGTTTTCTACATTTGTAAATTGTAAGTAACACAACTTCTGATTGGCTAAACCGAATGGTTTTGCTTCATTTTTGAGAATATTCTCAGTCTTATTCTCCAAGGTTTACTACATTTGTAAGTAACACAACTTCTGATTGGCTAAACCGAATGGTTTAGCCAATCAGAAGGTGTGTTACTTACAAATGTAGAAAACCTTGGAGAATAAAACTGAGAATATTCTCAAGAATGGTTGGTGAATACGGGCCCTGGTCTTTATCTATGCTGTCCGCAAAAGTCATTGTTTTCCTCTTTGGTGCTGAATGTGTTAAATAATTCAATCTTTCAGTTAAATCCTAGATCTCAACTGAGCTAGCGGTGTGAGTGTAAGGATCATATTTTTGGTTTGGGGGTGGGATTTTAAGAATTCGGAATATTTACCAAATTTTTCTTTTTCATCATAAACTCAGGTTAACGATTTATAACCATCATCCCCCAGTTGTCTTTTTTCCATGTCAGTGTTGATACATCACGATTCATGAACAGAGATTAATTCGCACAACTGATTGCTGTCACATAGTACAAATGAGTGCGTACAACTGACGTCAAAGGTCTGTCAAAACTGAAAGTTCTTTGTCATGATCTTCGTGATCTCTTACAGTTTAGTTAAAAAGTACGAGTTCACCAAATATGAGTCATACTGTGTGAAAAGGGGGTTTAATGCATCAGCAAATAGGATCTGTGGGGTCTGCGCAGGCTCACTTGTATCGAGACTTTGCTGTATGTCAACTTTCTGTATACCTTAAGAATTAGAAGAATTAGTCGCTTGCAAAGCATGTCTATTGGATCCCCGATGATGTAATAATTTGCTTGGCATCTAGTATCATGGAGATGCATTACCTGTTACTACACAATGACGACTTTTAACGACTCTGAGGTAGAAGCCTTTTGAAGAAAATTGTGGAAAAGGGAGGAAATGCTGATAACCATCCCAAATCAAATTTCGATTTTTCAGTCACATTTATTTTGTGGTCTGCAAATGCTTTTAATTTTGACCACTCTGTAAATTTGTCGTTTGTTTAAGAGTTTACACATTTTTTTGCCAGTGCATGGCTCATACATGACCTGTAACACCCGAAAAGGGACAATGAGACGATTCTAGGAAAATTGCTCCCCGGACAATTGCCCCCCGGACTATTGCCCTCTGAGGACAATCCCCCCGGGACCATTGCCCCCGAGGACAATTCCCCCCACCCTCGGACTATAGCCTCCCGAGGAAATTTCCCCCCGGACCATTGCCTCCCGAGGACAAGGAATTGTTCTCGGAGGCAACAGTCCGGGGGGGGGGAAGGGGGGAAATTGTCCTCTGGGGGCAATGAGACATTTGCGTAAAGCTTCATTTCGGATCGGCCTGCGCAATCTGCGCAGACTAATCCAAAACAACACTTTCTGTTTTTTATATATTTTTCTGTTTTGCGAAAGTGTATTGTAGGACAAAATCTAATGTAGTCGTAAAGTGCCGTCTCGGATCAGCCTGCGCGGACTGCGCAGGCTGATACGAGACGACACTTTACGCTAATGTCCGAACACCCCCTTTATGCGTGTTGCAGGCCAGACTAAATATACGGTGTGTTTTTCCTCAGGTTAAAATGTTTTAAGCGCATTTGCTTACATATTCTTTTAATGTCGTTTCTGAAGAGAACAGATCAAGATCAAACTCGCACATCTGTGCTTTTTAACTATGCAAAGCGCTGTTCGAGTCCTGCAGGGTCCGTATTCACCAATTTTTAACTATTCTTAAGAACGTTCTTTGGCTTATCCTTCAGAATTTTCTACCTTTGTAAGAAACACAATTTCTGATTGGCTAAACCATTCGGTTTAGTCAATCAGAGGTTGTGTTCCTTACAAATGTAGAAAACCTTGGAGAATAAGACTAAGAATATTCTCAAGAATGGTTGGTGAATACGGGCCGAGCTGGTCATCATTAAATCTAGTTCATAAACCAGGAAATTTACACGTTAAAGAATCAGATGTAGCCAAGAACGGTTTTCGTCTTGTATATTGCACTATGCTCCGTAAGAGCATTAACAGTTTTCAGGGGGGCGTGGCTTATGCCCAACCGGTGGCGACGATATATAAACGCAAGTTAAACCATTCTGCCTCAGCCCCTCCCCTGTCTTTTTTGTGAACTCTTTGCACTACGAGAAGGTTGATGCCTTGCATAATTAAGCTTATCAAAAGGAAAAGCTAATGATTATGTATAAGATAATTATTTGATAATTAAAGTTGATCTGTATGGGTTATTTTGAGTTCTTTACGTCGTCATATTTATGTCATTTTAGACTAGTGCATTTACCTATTGAACATCTTATGGCCAAATAAAAAAGATGTTCATTCGATTCAGGGGCTGAAAATAAAAAAAAATATAATGCTATTTTGTCGGCTGCAAAATGTTTTCAATTTTTTTAACCTGTCGACTGCAAAAATGCTTTCAGCTTGAGCATTTTTAACCTTTTTCAATGAAAAGAATGTTTGAAGCATTGTGAGAGAAGGGGAAAATGCTGATTAACAGCAGATACTCCTTCTCCCATTTTGTTTTCACTATGTTTTCTCTATCCTACCAAAGATCAGTCTAAGATTTTGAGTGATCGTTAACTTGTCGTCTGCAAACTCAAACTACATGTACTTCCAGTTTGAAATTGTTAAACTTTCTCGTCAGAGTACTTGACTATACTATTATATTATTGTATTTTATTTCATGCTTTCCGGTAGGATATCGAGAAATGGCAGTGAAAATATTTTTCGATCTTACACTGGTACCACCAGTGAAAATACCGATTTTCACGTTCTTGTTGCCTAGGTAAATTGCGCGTGCCTAACAACCAGATGGGAAATATGACGTCATATACCTTACATTTCACGCGCTTGACGTAACGTTGCTATGCGGGAGGGGTACGCCACGGGGAATAAGGGAAAAGAACTGTACTGAATATTGATAAAGCTCCTCCCAGAAAGGGTTAAAAGCATAAAATAAATAGAATATTTGTTTTTTTCGGTGTAAGATCGAAATTTATTTCATCTCGTGAACACTATCGGTAATATTTTCACTCGTGGCTGCGCCACTCGTGAAAATATTACCGATGGTGTCCACTCGATGAAATAAATTTCGATCTTACACCGAAAAAAACAAATATCCTCTATTTATTATATACCTGGCAGTGAAATCCTGGAATTTCCCAGTGTAATAAATTTTGATATCATCACTAGTGACGATATCAACTTTCACTTCCTGTCGTAATTTGGGAACTCCTTTTTTTTTCGACTACATTTTTTTCGACTTTCAAACGCAAAATTACAAATAATGATGTTGATAAGGTATATAATAAATAGAATAATCAACTGGTTTTTTCTATATGAAAAATATCTCACTCGGATGCGTCGTAAGGCGTTAAAAAAACTCGTGCTGCGCACTCGTTTTTTCAACGCCTAACAACGCATCCTCGTGAGATATTTTTCATATCAAAAACAACCAGTTGATTATCCTCTATTTAATAACCAAACTTTTGTCATTTTACCTTAATTTCAAAAATCTGAAATGTCTGATACTTTACCTTACTTTCAAGAAATGTCTGATACCTTACCCTACTTACTGTAAATCCGAAACCCTCGATACCTTTTGTTCTTTGGCTGGAAGTGTGGGCTGTAATCGATATACATGTAAACGCAGAACTGATAGCAGAACTATCTCCCCGCCCTTTAACTCATTACCACACAACAAAATTTTAGACTGGTTCAAATTGAAAACATTTGCAGACGACAAAATAAAGGTGACTGAAAAATTGAAATTTGTTCTGGGAAGGATAGAAAACACTGTGGGAAAAGGAGAAAATGCTGGTTACCAGCATTTTCTCCTTTTCCTACAGTGTTTTCAAAAGGCTTCTTTCTCTGGGGCGTCAAAAGTAGGGATTGTGTGGTAATTGGAAGTGGCTGGGAATGTGGACTGAGATAATTATGCATGTACACGCAGATTGATCCCAGTGCTACGTACCCGCCCTTTATTCAGAAATAGTAAGCAACATATCCCTTCCCTGTTACATCTTTTTTCTCCTATTTTTCTCCCTTTCAAATGTTCCATGTCCTACATACTTTGTGTAATATATGTTGTGATTAATATTTCTGGTCCATTTTATTCAGAAATAGTTAGCAACATATCCTTTCTCTGTTAACATCTATTTCTCCTATTTTTCTCACTTTCAAATGTTTCATGTCCTACATACTTTGTGTGATATATGTTGTCATCTATCATAATGCTATGAATATGTAGATATTCAACGCAAAAAAGATATGTATGTATGTATGTATGTATGTATGTATGTATGTACATGTATCTTTAAGGATTAAGGACGCCTTAATCATCGGTATATATCGTGTTCGTTCAGGCTAATCGGGCAATCTCTTGATTGGTCGATCGAAAGCCAGGCATAGTATAAAATTGTCCAGGTTGCTCTTGGCTCTTTAAGCTGCTAACATTTATTTTGGTTGAGTAAAATAAGAGAAACCATATAAATAGAATTCAAATAAAATTAAACTGAAGTTTATGAATTTGAGAGCTCTTTGGCCGTAGAAATCTCATTCCCGACAACAATCAATTATTTTGTTCTATAGATCTATATTCATCCTCAATCAAACGGTGAAGCGGGCAGTCATGGGACTAACAAGTCCAGAGACGAACTGGTTTTGGAATGAAATAGCCCTGGACCAAGCGTTCAGTAGACAAACTTTGTATATATCATTGCGCCGATAGAAGGAGCTATGAGTGGGTGAAGCTATTCTCAATAATAATAATAATAATAATAATTATAATAATGAAAGTATTTCCACGATCCATTATTTCAACCGGTTCATTTTAATATGCCATTTCCAACTGCATATCTCAACGCTATTGGAGAACTCATTTGTCTGAGAAAAATTGGGTTTAATTTGGTTTATTTCCTTCGGCTTTACACAAAATACGATACATGATCTTCAAAATTCACTATTGAACTCATAGTGGTATTGTCTTTTCTACACGTTCCACAAAAACAAGTTTCCTTCAACTGTATAGCTTTACGATTCGAGTAAATACCTGCAGACCTTTATACCAGTTCAAGCCTTAAGTTAAAGCAGGGTTCATATTTGTGCGTACGAGTCCCATTAATTAACCCTTTACCAAACAAGCCCTGGTTTTTACGGCTCTCATGTTGAAGGTGTTTAAAAACACTGGAAAAAGGAGAAAATGCTCTTAATGAGCATTTTCTCCTTTTTCCACAGTGTTTTCTTCCCTTACAGATAAAAATACAACCTTTTCAGGCACAATAAATTTGTTGTCTGCAAATTCTTTCAATTTCAGCGGGCAATTACCTCATCTGGTAAAGAGTTACCCGGGGCGGGGCCAATTTTGACCCCAGGGCTATAATTTGAAGGAACTTGGTAGAGGTCCACTAGATAAAGCTACATACAAAATTTGGTAGCTCTAGGCTACCAAAGGAAGATTTTTAAAGATTTTCAAAATTTTTCAGTTTTGTTGCCATGGCAATCAGAGTTTTTGAAGGAATTAAATTCTTTCAAGGAATTCTAAAGAAGACTATGGCAGGATCGTTTCTGTGAAGTTTCATCAAAATTGGATGGTCAGTTTCAGAGAAGAAGATGTTTGAAATAAAAGTTAACGCACGCACGCATGGACGGACGCGCGACGGACACCAGGCCATGACATAAGCTAGAAAGGAGAAATGCTGGTTCCTTTTCCCAAAATGTTTTTCCAAGATTTCTCTCTCATGGTCGTTAAAACATGGGATTGTGAGGTATAGAGTTAAAGGCCCAATAGTCACAAATGGTAAATTTATTCAATCCATTTACAGCATTATGGCAGCTTGCATTGGTTGTATTGGGGTGAAACGCCACTTTAACAGCTAAGCTCATATTATGGCGGTTGTTGCGCACATGTGTTTCCTGGTTTTCTCATACCAGCACTAACACAACTTTCTTTCAAAGGCCACGGACTACTTTTCTCACATGTATCCTTCAGCAGAGATGAGTGGCGAAAAAACGCCAGAAAGAAAGTTCACCTCAACCGGGTATCGAACTCACAACCACCAGGTCATGAGTCCGACACGCTCACCACTGAGCCAGCCCTTCACCTCAACAGGGTATCGAACTCACAACCATCAGGTCATGAGTCTGACACGCTGACCACTGAGCCAACCGGGCAGGCACATCATAATAGTATCATTATAGGTCTGATAATGTTTTACAATTGAATTTGTTAAAAAGCCTTATATGTGGAAGAAAAATTGTTTGCAAAATTAGAACAAAAGTTGGCAACTGGAACATTCTCATCCTCGGATACCCCGGGGTCTCCCTATTTGCTACGCTACATCGATGTAGCGTAGCAAATAGGGAGACCCCGGGGTATCCGAGGATGGAACATTCTGTGGTTCAGGCTATTATCAGACTTCTAATAATACCCATACTTTATAATGGTACGAAGTTTTGGCATCTAGGATGCTTTGTTCCTTTGTCTTTCCCCAGATTAGACGAAAGCCTTTCTAAGAAATTGTGAATAGGTCAATATAATGTAGTATAGACTACTTTTCTTTAACCCTTTACCCCATAAGGCATTTCTATGGTATCTGTAATTGACCCTAAATAACAGCAAGGATGAAGCTGTTTCTTATGTGTATATGACACCTTTTCATAGCATAGAAAACATTTTGACAAAAGGTGAAATTGCTCGTCACGAGCAATTTCACCTTTTGTCACCATGTTTTCAAAAGGCTCCTTCAAGCAATGCGTAGAAACGAGTATCTATGGAGTAAAGGGTTAAATGGTTTTAGAGAAAAATTTAGTTTGAAGAAAATTCACCTTCTCATTTTTGAAGATAATCACATATAATGCAATATCAACAGTGTTTTGATTATCACCGCAGCGATTATAAAAGCAGAAGTCCTGGATTTCAGTCATTTATTTTAACTAAAGATGTGAACTGCTATTTGTAGCCAGAGTTACAAATTAATGGGTGTTGCAAGGTTTTTTGGAATAGGTAAACTGTATCGGCATAGGTAAACCGCATTCGTCACCACTCGGCCGATTCCGTTCCTACATCTAACATGACTGATGCCCATTATCTCCCGCTAGATGGCATTCTATAAATACTCATTCGAATCTTCGAAGAATATGACATGCGCAGACAACGGACTGATGCCGAATGAGGTAAACCGGAAGTAACTATTTTTTTCTTGGCACGTGCACAGTGACATGGCGGCAATGTGACTTGATAATCTTTAAACAACAACATCATTAAACTTGTTTTCTATGGTCAGAAAGTGCAATAAAGGAGCTGAACTTTGATGTTGAAGATGTGTGACGGTTGAATTCGAAGGTAATAATTCATTTATAATAGACTGTGGAAACATTTTGTGTACAGTAAACAAATCCCCTATCCCACCCACTTTGGTAAAAATTAGAGAATGGCAAATTTTGTTTACTTCTTTCGTTCTTTGTGCTTTGAAAAACTTGTGACGCAAACTCATTGGAGTGTGATAACACAATATTGGGCATAATACCGTAAAAAGCCCCACTATAAATCGCGAAAACCCATGAAAATAAAAAAAATGCAACTGGTTTATGAATTCATTTCGTAAACATCAAATACAATATTTTTCAATGGAATGAAGCTGAAAATTTCATTAAATTTCTTCTTTTAAGTCAAAAAAACAATACCACATGTAAGCACTGACTGTATAGCAGAGGGGCGTTTTACGGTATTATGCCTATCTGTGACTTGGGGCGTATTCCTTTCACCTGTTCTGGCACAATATTCAGTGTTTTGGAATGCTGTTCTGGAACATGCAAAAGGAATATTTCAGAACACAATACACCTCTCCGGAAGTATGTTCTGAATGAAGCACATTCTGAACATTATTCTAAACCATGGGCGGATCCAGAGGGGGGGGGACCGGGGGTCCGGACCTCCCTGGAATTGTGGCAAAATGTGGTAATCGGATTTGTGAAATGATACTGGTTTGATATTGCACAGCATTCATGTAAAATACAGTGATAAAAAAAAAAAGGGTTCTAAATGTGGAGACCTCCTCATGGTTAGAACTGGAAACGTTGACTTTTCTTGTAAATGGCTTACATCCACTGAGATCCGGAAATCAAAGTATTATATAATAAGACAAGTGCGTTTTCGGTGGGACCCCCCCTGAGAAAGATATTTGGATCCTCGCATGCAGCCCTTCTTTAAAACCATCTGGAAATTTCAAAATCTTACCTGTCAATCTTACCTGTCAATCTTTCACTTGCTGCATGTGTCTTTAAAAATGTGGTTATCGGATTCGTGAAATGGTACTGGTTTGATACTGCAAAGCATTTATGTAAAATACAATCATAAATTTAAAAAAAAAAAGGGTTCTAAATGTGGAGATCTCCTCATGGTTAGAGCTGGAAACGTTGAGTTTTCTTTTAAACGGCTTACATCCACTGAAATCCGGAAATCAAAGTATCATATAATATTAAGAAGAGTGTGTTTTCGGTGGGACACCCTCTGAGAAAGATATCTGGATTGGCATGATGGCTTTTGCAAGAGCTGTGTTAGTTGAGGAAATGATTAGCTGCAGAGAGGAAGTAGAGACGAGTCTGTTATGCCCTTATGTATGGCATTCATATCGTAAAAAAGGACAATTGAAAATATTGCCATGAAGAATTGTCCGTGTTTCAGCCATCTTATATCACCTAGCAACCATTCAGCAGGTGCGCTACACCTCAGTTTGGATTAGGACAGTCAGAACATGTTCTGTGTAACATGGCACAATGTTCTGAAATACTCCATTGACTTAGAACATGTTCGTAGTGTTAGGAGTAACGAAAGGAAAGGAAATAGTCCAAAGTGGCCTGGTTTCCCATGATATTTGCATGATTGGGTAGGTTCTAGTTAACCCTTTCCCAAACGATCCCTGGTTTTTATGGGTCTGGAATAGTAGCCTTTTGAAAACATTATGGGAAAAGGAGAAAATGCTGGTAGCCAGCATTTTCTCCTTTTCCCACAATGTTTTCTACCCAATCATAGACAAAAATCATCTTTTCAGCAAGAGTTGAATTGTCGTCTGCAAATGCTTTCAATTTGGTCTAGTCTAAAAGTTTGTCGTTTGGGAAAGGGTTAACTCATTACCTAATGACAAAATTTAGGTTTGTCCAAATCAGAAGCATTTGAAGACAACAAAATAAAAGTGACTAAGAAGAAAAAAATGATGCTTTTTGCAATTGGGAAGTTGCCGAATATCGGCCTCAATTATAGAAGGAAAAAAAGCCTTAACCCATTACCACACAATCCCTACTTTTGACGTCCCTGAGAAAGAAGCCTTTAGACAACACAGTGGGAAAAGGAGAAAATGCTGGTAACCAGCATTTTCTCCTTTTCCCACAATGTTTTCTACCCTTCACAAAACTAATTTCAAAATTTCAGTCCTTTTTATAATTGTCATCTGCAAATGCTTTCGATTTGGACAAGACTAAAATATTGCCGTTTGGTAAAGGGTTAAAGCAGTTCTCCCTCATGAAAATTTCACCACATGAAAATTTTTTAGACTGGTCCAAATTGAAAGCATTTGCAGATGACGAGTAACCAAGTAACATACACAGATCCAGAGGGGGGGACCAGCGGTCCGGACCAGCTGGTTACCAGCATTTTCTCCTTTTCCCACAATTTTTTTCTGTGGACGAGTTTTTTCAGTTTTTGAATCCTTATTATTTTGTTGTCAGAAAATGCTTTGAATTTTGTCAGGTCTAACAGTTTGTTGTTTGTGATGAGTTATTGAGGTCATTTTGCATTATCAAGTAATTACCTGAACATTATGTTGCTTTAGGATTGAACTGTATGTTCTTTGCAGTCTGATCTTGATCCATGCTGTCTGCCAAAGCACTGTATGTATATGCGCAATGACTCTGTTATTTGTTTGTTCTTGCAGTAAATGTGTCATTGTTTAAAATTTCAGGCTGGTCCCCATGCGCCTGTCAAGATGCCCACAAAATAAATCGCAGCTATGCCCTGGAGCTTAAAAGCCTTACAGACAGAGTCTCAAAAAATAAAAATTAATAAAGGTATGTTTTAGAATTAGAATTTATGAATGTATGACTTCTATTGAAATGAATTCTGTACCAAATGACAAAAGTAAATATTTGTCAAAATTCAAAGCTTGTGCAGTTAAAAAATGTGACTTAAATGTTTAAATTTGGTTTGGGAAGGTAAGAAAACATGGTGGGAAAAGGGGATAAACGACAAAGCTTTTGATAAATCCAAATTGGAAGCATTTGCAGAAGGCAAAATAAATGTGACTCGGATGTTGAAATTTGCTTTGTGAAGGTAAGAGAACATTGTGGGAAAAGGAGAAAATGCTGGTTACCAGCATTTTCTCCTTTTCACACAATGTTTTAAGAAGGCTCGTTGATCTGGGTCGAAAAAACTACAGATTGTGTTGTGGCCTAACCCACTACATAATGCAGGGTTTTCACAACTCGGAGGAAAAAGGGCTTCTGAAAACATTGAGAGGAAAGAAGAAAATGCTGGTAATTAGCATGTATGCCTTTTTCACACAATGTTTTTCAACCCTTTCAAAGAAAGAATCCATAATTTGTGTAGCAGGAAGGTGATTCAAGCCTTGAATTTGGATCATTTGGAAAAGAGCTCTTAACTTAGTGGCCCGCCCGGGTGGGTCAGTGGTGAGCGAGTCGGACTCATGACCTGGTGGTTGTGAGTTTGATACCCGGTTGAGGCAACTTTCTTTCCAGCATATTTTCGCTTTTCACCTCTGCTGAAGCATGTGAGAAAAGTAGTTGGTGGCTTTGGAAAGAAAGTTGTGTTAGTACCGGTTAAGAAAGCCAGGAAACACATGTGCGTCACCGACCGCCATGATATGACCTTAGCTGTTAAAGTGGCGTTAAACCCCAATACAACAACAATCTTAACTTGATGACAAAATTTTTAGGCTTGTCTATATGATAAGCATTTGTAGAAAACAAACTAATTGTGGCTTGAATTCTGAAAATTTCTAAGGCAGTCGTCTCAACGCTTTACCTGATATGCCAATTTGAAGCTCTTCCATTTCAGCAGCAAATAAAGATATGATGTCAAAAATATGGACAAGTGAGGATACAAATATCTGATTGAGTGGAAAACAATGTTGGAAAAGGAGAAATTGCTCGTTACTAGCAATTTCTCCTTTTCCCATAATGTTTTCAAAAGCTGTCTGTTATTGATACGCCAAAATGGGTATCTATGGAGTAAAGGGATAATCAGACCACGTTTTAGCCAAATTGGTATAGGCCACACCATTTACAGAAATAGGTCTCAAAATTCAGGAGCCTGTGACAGACAACCCGTTTTCCCCTGTATCGGTGAATATGAGATGTTGTTTAACCCTTTCCCAAACAATCCCTGGTTTTTACTGGTCTGGAACAGTAGCCTTTTGAAAACATTGTGGGAAAAGGAGAAAATGCTGGTAACCAGCATTTTCTTCTTTTCCCACAATGTTTTCTACCCTACAATATAGAAAATTCATCTTTTATGCAATCGTTAATTTGTCATTTGCAAAATGCTTTCAATTTGGTCTGGTCCAAAATTTGCTGTGTGGGAAAGGGTTAAAGCTTGTCTTTCAGTATATTCACATTCGTTCACCCTTTACCAAACAATCCCTGAGAAAGAAGCCTTCTGAAAACATTGTGGGAAAAGGAGAAAATGCTGTCAGGTCTAAGAAATGGTTGTTTGTAAAGCTTTAACCCATTACCACACAATGCCTACTTTTGACGCCCCTGAGAAAGAAGCCTTTTGAAAACACTGGTAACCAGCATTTTCTCCTTTTCCAACAGTGTTTTCTACCCTTCTCAGAACAGATTTCAATTTTTCAGTCACCTTTATTTTGTCGTCTGCAAATGCTTTCAATTTGAAACAGTCTTAAATTTTGTCGTGTGGTAAATAGTTAATGAGAACATTATGAATAGTCAAGTAATTACCTCAAAATGCTGTTGCTTCTGGATGAGACTGCATGTTCTTTGCAGTCTGATTTTGATCCATGCTGTCTGCTAAAGCACCATTATCATGGGCGGATCCAGAGGGGGGGACCGGGGGTCCAGACCCCCCCTGGAATTGTGGCAAAATGTGGTTACCGGATTCGTGAAATGGTACTGGTTTGACATTGCACAGCATTTATGTAAAATACAGTCATAAATTTAAAAAAAGAAGGTTCTAAATGTGGAGACCTCCTCATGGTTAGACTTTTCTTTTAAACAGCTTACATCCACTGAAATCCGGAAATCGAAGTATCATATAATATTAAGAAGAGTGCGTTTTCGGTGGGACCCCCTCTGAGAAAGATATCTGGATCCGCGCATGATTATTATCCCTTTCCCAAACAACAAATTTTAGACTCTTCAAAACTCAAAGAGTTTGCAGACGACAATATCAAATTTGATAAAAATGGCAGGAAGTTCTCTAAATGGGTAGAAAACACTGGGAAAAGGAGAAATAGCTCATTACGAACAATTTCTTCTTTTGCCACAGTGTTTTCAAAAGACTTGTACTGCAGACACGGGCTTGTTTTGGAAAGGGTTAAGCTCAACAGCTCGAGTTATTTATTAGCTCACCTTAGCACAAAGTGCTAAAGATGAGCTATTGTGATCACCCTGTGTCCGGCATCTGGCGTTGTTGTCCGTCAACAATTTCTTTAAACATCATCTTCTCCTAAACCACTCGGCCAATCTTGATGAAACTTGGCAGGGATGTTTCTTGGGTGAAGCTCTGCCAAAATTGTTCAAAGAATTGCATTCCACTTATAACTCTGGTTGCCATGGCAACAAAAAGAAAAAAATACAAATCTTTAAAAATCTTCTTCTCGGAAACTAGAAGGCGTAGAGCTTTGTTATTTTATTGCATCTCCTAGTGGACTTCTACCAAGTTTGTTCACATTATGCCCCTAGGGTCAAAACTGGCCCCGTCCCAGGGGTAACAAGTTCAAACATAGGTACAAAGAATGAAAATTTTAATATTCTTCTTCTCAAAAACTGAAATGCATAGAGCCTTGATATTTGGTATGTAGCATCTCCTAGTGGACCTCTACCAAGTTTTTTCATATGATGCCCCTGGGGCCAAAACTGGCCTTGAGTCATGGTGGGAAAAGGAGAAAATGCTGGTAACCAGCATTTTCTCCTTTTTATACGCCCGTTGAAAACAGGGCGTATTATGGGATCACCCGGGGCGGGCGGGCATCCGGGCAGCGTCCAGTTCTTTGTCCGCAGCATATCTCCAAAACTATACTAGCTAGGGCTATGAAATTTCATGGGTGGATAGATCTCATTGAGGGGGAGTGCAGTGCACAGGAATCATAACTCTTGCTTGCTTAATTTTTGAGTTATTGCCCTTTGTTGTTTTTCATACTTGAATTTTGTCCGGTGAATATCTCCAAAACTATACTAGCTAGGGTTATGAAATTTCATGGGTGGATAGATCTTATTAAGGGGGAGTGCATTGCACAAGAATTATAACTCTTGCTTGCTTAATTTTTGAGTTATTGCCCTTTGTTGTTTTTCATACTTGAATTTTGTCCGGTGAATATCTCCAAAATATACTAGCTAGGGTTATGAAATTCCATGGGTGGATAGATCTCACCAAGGAGGAGTGCAGTGCACAGGAATCATAACTCTTGCTTGCTTAATTTTTGAGTTATTGCCCTTTGTTGTTTTTCATACTTGAATTTTGTCCGGTGAATATCTCCAAAACTATACTAGCTAGGGTTATGAAATTCCATGGGTGGATAGATCTTACCAAGGAGGAGTGCAGTGCACAGGAATCATAACTCTTGCTTGCTTAATTTTTGAGTTATTGCCCTTTGTTGTTTTAATACTTTAATTTTGTCCGGAGAATATCTCCAAAATTATACTAGCTAGGGCTATGAAATTTAATGGGTGGATAGATCTTATCAAGGGGGAGTGCAGTGCACAGGAATCATAACTCTTGCTTGCTTAATTTTTGAATTATTGCCCTTTGTTGTTTTCATACTTGAATTTTGTCCGGTGGATATCTCCAAAACTATACTAGCTAGGGCTATGAAATTTCATGGGTGGATAGATCTCATCAAGGGGGAGTGCAGTGCACATAAATCATAACTCTTGCTTGCTTAATTTTTGAGTTATTGCCCTTTGTTGTTTTTCATACTTGAATTTTGTCCGCAGCATATCTCCAAAACTATACTAGCTAGGGCTATGAAATTTCATGGGTGAATGCAGTGCACAGTAATCATAACTCTTGCTTGCTTAATTTTTGAGTTAGTGCCCTTTGTAGTTTTTCATACTTGCATTTTGTCCGGTGCATGCCCCAGCTTTACAACTTGGGGTAAGACGGGCGTATCTTGCGACATTTTGCTGCTCTTGTTCCTACAATGTTTTCTACCCTATCGAATACAAATTTCCACGTTTGAGTTGCTTTTAACTCTATACCTCACAATCCCGACTTTTGATGACCCTGAGGAGGAAGCCTTCTGAAAATATTGTGGAAAAAGGAGAAAATGCTGGTAACCAGCATTTTCTCCTTTTCCCACAACGTTTTCTTCTTTTTCCAAATCCGGTTTCCAATTTTGATTTACATTTATTTGGTCGTCTGCAAATGCTTTCAGTTTGGACTAGTCCAAAATTTTTTGCTTGGTAAAGAGTTAAATTGTCACCTGTAACTGTATTAAATTGGGACAAGTTTACATTTTCAGCTCACCTTAGCACAAAGTGCTAAAGGTGAGCTATTGTGATCGCCCTATGTCCGGCATACATCAACAATTTCTTTAAACATCTTCTCCTCCTAAACCATCTTCATGAAACTTGGCAGGAATGTTCCTTGGGTGAAGCTCTACCAAAATTGTTCAAAGAATTTAATTCCACCCATAACTCTGGTTGCCATGGCAACAAAAAGGAAAAAAAATGAAATCTTTGAAAATCTTCTCTGAAACTAGATGGTGTAGAGCTCTGATGATATGTGGTATGTAGCATATCCTAATGGACCTCTACCAAGTTTGTTCAAATTATGCCCCTAGGGTCAAAACTGGCCCCGCCCCAGGGGAAAACGAGTTTGAGCATAGGAACAAAGAAGGAAAACTTTAAAAATCTTCTCCTCTGAAAGTTGAAGACATAGAGCTTTGATATTTGGTATGTAGCATCTCCATTGGGTCAAAACTGGCCCCACCCCAGGGGTCACAAGTTTGAGCATAGGAACAAAGAAGTAAAACTTCTCCTCTGAAACTTGAAGGCGTAGAGCTTTGATATTTAGTATGTGGCATCTCCTAGTGGACCTCTACCAAGTTTGTTCAAATTATGCCCCTGGGGTCAAAACTGGCCCCACCCCGGGGTCACAAGTTTCAGCATCTATAGGAACAAGGAAGGAAAACTTTAAAAATCTTCTCTGAAATTTGAAGGCATACAGCTTTGATATTTGGTATGTGGCATTTCCTAGTGGACCTCTACCAAGTTTGTTCAAATTATGTCCCTGGGGTCAAAACTAGCCCCACCCCGGGGTCACAAATTTGAGCATAGGAACAAAGAAGGAAAACTTTAAAATACTTTTCCTCAGAAACTAGAAAGCATAGAGCTTTGATATTTGGTCTGTTGCATCTCCTAGTGGACTTCTACCAAGTTTATTCAAATGATGTCCCTGGGGTCAAAACTGGCCCTACCCGGGGGTCACTAGTTTGAGCATAGGAACAGAGAAGGAAAACTTTAAAATTCTTCTCCTCTGAAATTAGATGGCGTAGAGCTTTGATATTTGGTATGTGGCATCTCCTAGTGAACCTCTACCAAGTTTGTTTAAATCATGCCCGTGGGGTCAAAACTGGTCCCACCCCAGGGGTCATAAGTTTGAGCATAGAAACAAAGAAGGAAAACTTTTAAGTCTTCTTCTCTAAAAGTAGAAAGCGTAGAGCTTTGATATTTGGTCTGTGGCATTTCCTAGTGGACCTCTACCAAGTTTGTTCAAATTATGTCCCTGGGGTCAAAACTGGCCCCACCCCGGGGGTCACAAATTTGAGCATAGGAACAAAGAAGGAAAACTTTAAAATACTTTTCCTCAGAAACTAGAAAGCATAGAGCTTTGATATTTGGTCTGTTGCATCTCCTAGTGGACTTCTACCAAGTTTATTCAAATGATGTCCCTGGGGTCAAAACTGGCCCTACCCAGGGGTCACTAGTTTGAGCATAGGAACAGAGAAGGAAAACTTTAAAATTCTTCTCCTCTGAAACTAGTTGGCGTAGAGCTTTGATATTTGGTATGTGGCATCTCCTAGTGGACCTCTACCAAGTTTGTTTAAATCATGCCCGTGGGGTCAAAACTGGCCCCGCCCCGGGGGTCACAAGTTCGAACATAGGAACAAAGAAAGAAAATTTTAAAATTCGTCTTCGCTAAAACTAGAGGGGGGTGGGGTCACAAGTTCAAACACAGCAACAGCTTTAAAATTTTCTTCTCTGAAACTTGATGGCTAGAACTTTGATATTTGATATGTGGCATCTTTTAGTGGACCTCTACTAAGTTTATTCATATGATGCACCTGAGGTAAAAACTGGCCCTGCCTAGCGGTCACAAGTTCAAACGGTTTATTCCCAGTTCGCCCAATCCCATTTGCCCATCTTTCCCATTTTGCCCATTCTTTTTTCGCCCTTTCCAACTTCACCCTTTATCATTTCGCCAAATATCTCTCCTGTCCTTTTCCCGTTTTGCCCAAATTCATTTTCGCACACTTTTCATTTCGCCCAGAAGCCATCTCGCCCAACTTTCCCATTTCGCACAAAGACCATTTCGCCCTTTTCCCACAAGGCACCTTCCTATTTAGCCCAAACGCCATTTTTCTGATATCTGGGCCCAAAACTAGTGAAAAGTTCTCTAATAAGTTAATTCCTCAATTTATGGACCTTATGTTGAGGGTTATCATTATAGGCCTGTGGTAAAAGAACAGGGTGTAGGCTACAACACGTGAGGTCAAAATGGTGATAACTGGGCAAAATGGCATTGGGCAAAGTGGTGAAGGGGTGAAATGATAAAGGGGTGAGATGGCATTGGGCGAATCTGCAAAGGGGTGAATCGGCAAAAGGACGAAATGGTAATTGAGCGAAAAGATGATTGGGCGAGGTGGCAATGGGGCAAAATGAAAAAGGGCAAAATGGGTAGGGGACAAGACAGCAAAGGGCAAAATGGGAAGAAAAGTTTTGCGAAATGGGAATGGGCAAAATGGAATTGGGCGAACTGGGAAGACACCGTTCAAACATAGGAACAAAGAAAGAAAATTTTAAAATTCTTCTTCTCTAAAACTAGGTGTAGAGCTTTGATATTTTGCATGCTGCAATTCCTAGTGGACCTCTACCAAGTTTGTTCATATTATGCCCTTGGGGTCAAAACTGGCCCTGCCCCGGGGGGATCACAGGTTCGAACATAGCAACAAAGAAGGAAAACTTTAGAAATCTTCTCTGAAGCTTGAAGATGCAGGGCTTTGATATTTGGCATGTAGAATCTTCCAGTAGACCTCTACCAAAGTTGGTCATATGATGTCCCTGGAGTCAAAACTGGCCCAGCCCCGGAGGTCACAGGTTGGAACATAGGAACAAAGAAGGAAAACTTAAAATTTCTTTTTCCCTTAAACTGGTAGGTTTAGAGCTTTGATATTTGGTTTGTAGTATCTTTGAGTGGACCTCTACCAAGTTTGTTACAAGAATGCTGCTTTGGTCAAAACTGGCCCAGCCCCGGGGATCACAAGTTCGAACATAGGACAAAGAAGGAGAATCTAAAGGTGAGCTATAATTGTGATGTCATCCAGCGTCCGTCAACAATTTCTTTAAAAATCTTCTCCTAAGCCACTGGGCCAATCTTGATAAAACTTGGCAGGGATGTTCCTTGGGTGAAGCTCTTCCAAAGTTGTTCAAAGAATTGAATTTCACTCATAAGCTATAATCTAAGGTGAGCGTTCCAGGGCCAATGGCCCTCTTGTTTTTACTTGCAGTAAATGTGTCTTTGAAATTTCAGGCTGGCCCCCTGTATTCCTGTAAGATGCTCACACAATGAAAGGGAGCTATGAGCTATGACCTGCAGCTTAAAAACCTTAAAAATAGAGTCTGCAGAAAAAAGTAATGAAGGTATGTTTTAGGACTAAAATTTATGTGTGAATGTATGACTTACATTGAAGTGAACTCTGTACCAAATGACACAAGTTAAGATTTGTCAAAATTCAAAGCTTTTGCAGAGAAAAAAAATCAAATGTGGCAGAAATTTGTCTGTGAAAAGGTTGAAAATTTTACAGTGAAAAATAAAGTGAAATGCAAGTTGCAGGCATTCTTCCTCATCCCACAATGTTTTCCAAAGCCTCTCTCACTTAAACTGAGGATTGTGGGGTAAAGGGTTGTCAAACAACATTTTAACCCTTTCCCAAACAATCCCTGGTTTTTACGGGTCTGGAATAGGTGCCTTTCGAAAACATTGTGGGAAAAGGAGAAAATGCTGGTAACCAGCATTTCCTCCTCCTCCCACAATGTTTTCTACTCTTTCATAGACAGAAATAATCTTTTCAGCAAGAGTTGAATTGTAGTCTGGGAATGTTTTCAATTTGGTGTAGTCCAAAAGTTTGTTGTTTGGAAAGGGTTAAACGTTTCTATTCTTGGGCATTTGCAGTAACACAATTATTAACCCATTACCACACAATCCCTACTTTTGACACCCCTGAGAAAGAAGCCTTTTGAAAACACTGCTGGAAAAGGAGAAAATGCTGGTAACCAGCATTTTCTCCTTTTCCCACAGTGTTTTCTACCCTTTCCAGAACAAATTTCAATTTTTCAGTCACCTTTATTTTGTCGTCTCAAATGCTTTCAATTTGAACCAGTCTAAAATATTGTCGTTTGGTAGTGGGTTAACTAAATGCCAAATGACAAAGTTTTTGATAAATCCAAATTGAAAGCATTTGCAGACCACAAAATTAATGTGACTTAACTCTTTACCACTCAACAAAATTTTGGACTTGTCCAAATTGAAAGCATTTGCAGACGACAAAATAAATGTGAATCAGAAATTGAAAATTGATTTGGAAAGGGTAGAAAACATTGTGGGAAAGGGAGAAAATGCTGGTAACCAGAATTTTTTCCTTTTCCCACAATGTTTTCAAAGGCCTTCTTTCTCAGGGTCGTTAAAAGTTGGGTTTGTGTGGTAAAGAGTGAAATGTTGAAATTTGTTTTTGGAAGGTAAGAAAACATTGTGGGAAAAGGTGAAAATGCTGGTTACCAGCATTTTCTCCTTTTGCCACAAAGTTTTCAAAAGGCTTCTTTCACAGGGGTGTTAAAAGTCGGGATTCTGTGGTAAAGGGTTAAATGAGGCTTAACCCTGGACTTCATAATGCAGGGTCTTCACAACTCCGAGAAAAAATGAACTTTGAAAACATTGAGAGGAAAGAAGAAAATGCTTGTAATTATCATGTATGCCTTTTCCCACATCATTTTTGTACCCTTTCAAAGAAAGAATTCTTATAAATTTGTGTAGTATTTGGATCATCAGCTGCAGAAGCCTTGAATTTGGAAAATAGCCCTTAGCCCATTACTACACAATCCCGACTTTTAACGACCCTGAGAGAGAAGCCTTCTGAAAACATTGTGGGAAAAGACCCAGTATTTTTAGCTCACCTGAGCACGAAGTGCTCATGGTGAGCTATTATGATCGTGCTGTGTCCATCGTCCATCGTGTGTCATCCGACGTCAACTTTTTACCTTGTGTAAGCTCTAGAGGCTACATTTTCAGTTTGATACTCATGAAAGTTCGTCAGGATGTTTGCCTTGATGAAATCTCGGACGAGTTCGAAAATGGGTCATGTGGGGTCAAAAACTAGGTCACTAGGTCAAATCTTAGAAAAACCTTGTGTACACTCTAGAGGCCACATTTTCAGTCGGATACTCATGAAAGTTGGTCAGGATGTTTGTCTGGATGATATCTCGGACAAGTTTGAAAATGGGTCACATAGGGTAAAAAACTAGGTCACTAGGTCAAATTTAAGAAAAACCTGGTGTATGCTCGATACTCATGAAAGTTTGTCAGGATGTTTGCCTGGATGATATCTCGGACGAGTTTGAAGATGGGTCACGTGGGGTCAAACACTAGGTCACTAGGTCAAATTTTAGAAAAACCTTGTGTACGCTCTAGAGGCTACATTTTCAGTCAAATACTCATGAAAGTTGGTCAGGATGTTTGTCTGGATGATATCTTAGGAGAGTTTGAAAATGGGTCATGTGGGGTTAAAAACTAGGTCACTAGGTCAAATCTTAGAAAAACCTTGTGTATGCTCTAGAGGCTACATTTTCAGTCGGATACCCATGAAAGTTAGTCAGGATGTTTGCCTGGATGATATCTCAGACGAGTTAGAAAATGGTACATGTGGGGTCAAAAACTAGGTCACTAGGTCAAATTTTAGAAAAACCTTGTGTACGCTCTAGAGTCTACATTTTCATTCAGATACTCATGGAAGTTAGTCGGGATGTTTGTCTGGATGATATCTCGGACAAGTTTGAAAATGGGTCACATGGGGTAAAAAACTAGGTCACTAGGTCAAATTTAAGAAAAACCTTGTGTATGCTCGATACTCATGAAAGTTTGTCAGGATGTTTGCCTGGATGATATCTCGGACGAGTTCGAAAACGGGTCATGTGGGGACAAAAACTAGGTCACTAGGTCAAATCTTAGAAAAACCTTGTGTACGCTCTAGAGGCCACATTTTCAGTCGGATACTCATGAAAGTTGGTGAGGATGTTTGTCTGCATATCTTGGACAAGTCCAAAAATGGGTCATGTGGGGTCAAAAACTAGGTCACTAGGTCAAATTTTAGAAAAACCTTATGTATGCTCTAGAGGCCACATTTTAAGTCGGATACTTATGAAATTTGGTCAGGATGTTTGCCTGGATGATATCTTAGATGAGTTTGAAAATGGGTCATGTCTGGTCAAAAACTAAGTCACTAGGTCAAATCTTAGAAAAACCTTGTGTACGCTCTAGAGGCTAAATTTTCTGTCCAAAACTCTTGAAAGTTGGTCAGAATGTTTGTCTTGATAATATCTCGGACAAGTCGGAAAATGGTTTATGTCGGGTCAAAAACTAGGTCACTAGGTCTAATCTTAGAAAAACCTTTTGTACGCTTTAGAGGCCACATTATCAGTCCAATACTCATGAAAGTTAGTCGGGATGTTTTCCTTGATGAAATCTAGGACAAGTTCAAAAATGGGTCATGCCAGGTCAAAAAGTGGGTCACTAGGTCAAATCTTAGAAAAACCTTGTGTAAGCTCTAAAGGCTACATTTTCAGTCTGATACTCATGAAAATTGGTCAGGATGTTTGCCTGGATGATATCTCGGACAAGATTGAAAATGGGTCATGTGGGGTCAAAAACTAGGTCACTAGGTCAAATTTTAGAGAAACCTTTTGTACGCTCTAGAGGTTACATTTTCAGTCGGATACTCATGAAAGTTAGTCAGGATGTTTGCCTGGATGATATCTCAGACGAGTTTGAAAATGGGTCATGTGGGGTAAAAAACTAGGTCACTAGGTCAAATCTTAGAAAAACCTTGTGTACACTCTAGACTCCACATTTTCAGTCGGATACTCATGAAAGTTGGTCAGGATGTTTGTCTGGATGATATCTTGGGAGAGTTTGAAAATGGGTCATGTGGGGTCAAAAACTAGGTCACTAGGTCAAATCTAGAGGCAACATTTTCCGTGGGATACTCAAAGTTTGTCAGGATATTTGCCTGGATGATATCTCGGAGGAGTTTGAAAATGGGTCATGTGTGGTTAAAAACTAAGTCACTAGGTCAAATCTTAGAAAAACCTTGTGTACGCTCTAGAGGCCACATTTTCAGTTGGATACTCATGAAAGTTGGTCAGGATGTTTGTCTGGATGATATCTTAGACAAGTTTGAAAATGGGTTATGTGGGGTCAAAAATAAGGTCACTAGGTCAAATCTTAGAAAAAGCTTATGTGAGCTCTAGAGGCCACATTTTTTATCCAAAACTCTTGAAAGTTGGTCAGAATGTTTGTCTTGATAAAATCTCGGACAAGTCGGAAAATTGTTCATGTTCGGTCAAAAAGTAGGTCACTAGGTCTAATGTTAGAAAAACCTTGTGTACGCTCTAGATGCCACATTATCGGTCTGATACTCATGAAAGTTGGTCAGGATGTTTGTCTGGATGATATCTTAGAAGAGTTTGAAAATTGGTCACGTGGGGTCAAAAACTAGGTCACTAGGTCAAATCTTTGAAAAACCTTGTGTACGCTCTAGAGGCCATATTTTCAGTTAAAAACTCTTGAAAGTTGGTCAGAATATTTGCCTTTATGATATCTTGGATGAGTTTGAAAATGGGTCATGTAGAGTCAAAAACTAGGTCACCAGGTCTAATGTTAGAAAAACCTTTTGTAGGCTCTAGAGGCCACATTTTCAGTCCAAAACTCTTGCAAGTTGGTAGGATGTTTGCCTTGATGATATATTAGACGAGTTTGAAAATGGGTCATTGGGAGTTAAAAACTAGGTCACCATGTCAAATCTTAGAAAAACCTTGTATATGCTCTGGATACCACATTTTCAATCCAACACTCTTGAAAATTAGTAAGAATGTTTGCCTTAATAAATGCTTGGATGAGTTTGAAAATGGGTCATGTTGGGTCAAAAAATGGGTCAATAGGTCAAATGTTATAAACACCTTTTGTATGCACTGGAGGACACATTTTCAGTCTGATACTCCTAAAACTTGTTCATAATATTTGTCCTGGTGGTACCTTGAATGGGTTTGAAAATGGGTCATGTGGAGTCAAAAACTAGGTCAATGGGTCAAATATTAGAAAAACCTTGTGTACACTCTAGAGGCCACATTTTCTGCCTGATACTCTTCAGACTTGGTCAGAATTTTTGTTTTGGTGATGTCTCAAAAGAGTTATATAATGGGTAATTGTCAGGTCCAAAACTAGGTCACTTGGTGAAATCCTAGAAAAACCTTTTGTACGCTGTAGAGGCCACATTTTCTGTCCAATACTCATGAAACTTGGTCAGAATGTTTGTCTTATTGATATCTCAAAAGTGTTTGATGATGGGTAATGTCTGATAAAAAACTAGGTCACTGGGAAACTAGATGGTTCATGTTTGGTCAATAGACTTAGGTGAGCGATTTCAGGGCCATCATGGCCCTTTTGTCTCCTTTTCCAGCAATGTTTTCTTTCCTTCCCAAAAGAAATTTAAAATTTTCAATCACTTTCAGTTTGGACCAGTCTAAAATTTAGTTGTTTTGTAAAGAGTTAACCCAATGACAAAATTTTAGACTTCTCTATATGATAAGCATTTGTAGAAAACAAACTAATTGTGGCTCAATTTTGTGGCTGTTGTCATAATCAGACCACATTTTAGCCACATAGGTATAGTCGACACCATTTACAGAAATAGGTCTCGAAATTCAAGAGCCTGTGACAGACAACCCATTTTCCCCTGTATCGGTGAATATTAGATGTTGTTCAAAGCTTGTCTTTCAGTATGTTCACATTCATTAACCCTTTCCCAAACAATCCCTGGTTTTTTATGACCCCGAGATAGAAACCTGATAAAATCGGCATTTTCTTCTTTTCCCTCACAGTGTTTTCTACCATAGGCCTACTGGAAAGAAATTTTTGGAGTTATGTTTACTCTGTCACCTGCAAGTGCTTTCAAAATTTGGACCAGTCTAAACTTTTGTCATTTGATAGAGGGTTAACCCTTTCCCAAACAATGAATTTTGGACCCTTCCAAACCCTAAAGAGTTTGCAGACGACAATTTTAGATTTGCAGAAAATGGCAGAAAGTTCTCAGAAAAAGGGTAGAGAACACCGTGGGAAATGGAGAAATTGCTCGTTACGAGCGATTTCTCCTTTTCCCACAGTGTTTTCAAATGACTTTTACTGCAGACACGTAAAAACCAGGGCTTGTTTGGGAAAGGGTTAAAGTGGTTTTAAGCTATTGCACCTTATATCAAGAAATAGTTCGATTATTCACAAATCTGTCTTTGTGTGTGTACTGTAGGGTGATCGAACTTGAGGGAGCATTTTGGTTGTTCATGAATTTGTCTTTGTATATTTTCAGGAAGGTGATTCATCCCTTCGAAGCACATACTGATGTTCACTGGAAACTGTATCTATAGATCTGGCCATAGGTGAAAATTCCAGAAGACATCCAAATTGGGAAAAACATGTCACATTGGTGTCCATACAGTGTACAGGTTGTTGAGGCTCTAAACCTGTAGAGGGTCAAATGAACTAGACACTATTGATCATGAAATGAGAGACATCTAGTAGTGATTTCAAGAAATTTACTTGACTAAACTGTTTAACAGATTAGACTATGCAGATGAAAAGTCATAACTGTGCTTTATGTATAATTTATATTAACCCATTACCACACACTGTCGACTTTTTAACAACCCTGTGAAAAAGCCTTTTGAAAACATTGTGGGAAGAGTAGAAAATGCTGGTAACCACAATGTTTTCTACCCTTCACAAAACAAATTTAAAATTTTCATTCACTTTTATATTGTTGTCTGCAAATGCTTTCAATTTGGACCAGTCTAAAATATTGTCGTTTGGTAATGGGTTAAGAGACATCTAGTTGGGATATCAAGATTTTTCTTGACTAAACTGTTTCGGCAGATTAGACCATGTAGATGAAAGATCAAAACTGTGCTCTATGTATAATTTGTATTAACCCGTTACCAAACAACATAATTTTAGACTGGTCTAAATTGAAAGCATTTGCAGACGACAAAATAAATGTGATTAAAGAATTGAAATTATTTTAGGAAGGGAAGAAAACATTGTGGGAAAAGGAGAAAATGCTGGTTACCAGCATTTTCTCCTTTTCCCACAATGTTTTCAAAAGGCTTCTTTCACAGGGATGTTAAAAGTCGGGATTGTGTGGTAAAGGATTAATGTGCACTTATTGCAGAGGCAATTGTAGGTGTAAAAGACACTTTTCATCATATATGAAAAAAGTTTAGATTGAATTGAAAGCATTAATTTTTCACACAACTAATAAACCCTTACCACATGGTCTTGTTATAACAACCTGAACAGATGAGCCTTTTGACAGCATTGTGAGAAAAGAAGAAAATTTATAGCATTTTTAGCTCACCTATCGTGCTCAGAGTGAGCTATTGTTATAGTGCTGTGTCTGTCGTGCGTTGTCCCGTTGTCAACTTTTTACCTTGTATACGCTCTAGAGGCCACATTTTTTGTCCGATACTCTTGAAACTTGGTCAGGATGTTTGCCTTGATAAAATCTCAGACGAGTTTGAAATTGGGTCAAGTCAGGTTAAAAACTAAGTCACTAGGTCAAATCTTAGAAAAACTTTGCGTACGCTCTAGAGGCCACATTTTCAGTCTGATACTCATGAAACTTGGTCAGAATGTTTGCCTCGATGTTGTCTTGGATGAGATTGAAAATGGGTTATGTCAGGTTAAAAACTAGGTCACTAGGTCATATCTCAGGAAAATCTTTGTGTACGCTCTAGAGGCCACATTTTCAGTCCGATACTCATGAAACCTGGTCAGAATGTTTGCCTTTATGATATCTTGTACGAGTTTGAAAATGGGTGATGTCGGGTCAAAAACTAGGTCACTAGGTCAAATCTTAGAAAAACCTTGTATACGCCTTAGAAGCCACATTTTCAGTCCAAAACTCTTGAAAGTTAATCAGAATGTTTCTTGAATGAGTTTGAAAATGGGTCATGTAGGGTCAAAAACTGGGTCACCAGGTCAAATGATAGAAAAACCTTTTATACGCTCTACAGGCCACATTTTCTGTCCAAAACTCTTGAAAGTTGGTCAGAATGTTTGTCTTAATATCTCAAAGGATTTTGAAAATGGGTCAAAAACTAGGTTACCAGGTCAAATCTTAGAAAAACCTTGTATACGCTCTGGATGCTACATTTTCAGTCCTACACTCTTGAAAATTGGTCAGAATGTTTGCCTTGATAATATCTTGAAAATTGGTCATGTTGGGTCAAAAACTAGGTCAAAAGGTGAAATGTTATATAAACCTTGTGTATGCTCTGGAGGACACATTTTCAGTCTTGATACTCCTGAAACTTGTTCATAATATTTGTCTTGGTGAAACTTGAATGATTTCGAAAATGGGTCATGTGGAGTCAAAAACTAGGTCACTGGGTCAAATATTAGAAAAACCTTGTGTACACTCCAGAGAAGTAGTAGCTGTTTTGAATGGAAATCTCTAGTTAACCCTTCATCACACAATCCCCACTTTTAACGACCCTAAAGAAGAGGTCTTTTGGAATCATGGTGGGAAAAGGGGAAAATGCTCGTAACAAGCATTTTCTTCTTTTCCTTCCATGTTTTCTACCCCATCGAATACAAATATCCTCATTTGAGTTGCTTTTAACTCTTTACCACAAAATCCCGACTTTTGAAGACCCTCAGGAAGAAGCCATCTGGTAACCAGCATTTTCTCCTTTTCCAACAATGTTTTCTACTTTTTCCAAATCCGGTTTCAATTTTTGATTTATATAATATTTGGTTGTCTGCAAATGCTTTCAGTTTGGACCAGTCCAAAATTTTGTCGTTTGGTAAAGAGTTAAATCATCACAGGTCTTTAACTGTTTTAAATTTGGACAGTTCTACATTTTTCTTGTGTGGTAAATGGTTAGTGCATTCAACACCTCCTGCAACTTCCCTTTCTGGCAGGTGTAGATCAAGATCAGACTGCTCAAAATGTGCAGTATTGGTATCGCCAATCTACACTTTGCATGACCTGTATCATAGCAACCTTTAGATAGCTTTTATATAGGTCTTATTTCTAGACAGTTAACCGTTTCCCCAATAAGGCATTTCTATGGTATCTCTAATTGACCCTAAATTACAGCAAGGATGAAGACGTTTCCTATGTGTGTATGACATCTTTTGAAAGCATAGAAAACATTGTGGCAAAAGGTGAAATTGCTTGTCGAGAGCAATTTCACCTTTTGCCACAATGTTTTCCAAAGGCTCCTTTCCAAATCCTGTATTTCTTTCTCGATGTAAATAGGGTTTGGAATGGGAATCAATTGGCCTGTGGGACCCCGTATGGTTTTATCGGGGGTATAAGAATAAACCACTGCAGTCCCGCAATCGTCACATCTGCCATTTCATCTGGCGGAACAAAGGTGACAGCATGCATGTCGTAAAAGGCAACAAAAGGGGCATCATTTTGTGTTTTGTCCATTCCTCATTTATCATGTTTGTCTTATGTTGTTGCACATGTATGTTATTTTTACCTGACATTATTGTTAATAAGTAAGTGCGCCCAATATGACCTAAGTTGTCGATAGGCCTTACAACGCTATTCATTCATTCATTGGACCTCTACCAAGTTTGTTCCAAGGATGCTGCTTTGGTCAAAACTGGCCCAGCCCCATGGATCACAAGTTCAAACATAGGACAAAGAAGGAGACTTTAAAATTCTTCTTTGAAACTGGAAGGCGTAGAGCTTTGATATTTGTTAGCTCACCTTAGCACAAAGTGCTAAAAGTGAGCTATTGCGATCGTCCTGTGTCCGGCGTCTGTTGCCATCATCCAGCGTCTGTCAACAATTTCTTTAAACATCTTTTAAGCCACCGGGATAATCTTGATGAAACTTGGCAGGGATGTTTCTGTGTTAAAGCTCTACAAAAGTTGTTCAAAGAATTGAATTTTACTCATAAGCTATAGTCTAAGGTGAGCGTTCCAGGGCCAATGGCCCTCTTGTTCTTTCTGTGTACACTTTACCCATAAGTTCTGCATTTTATGAGCTTTAGGTTAAGGAGAAAATGCTGGTTACCAGAAGTAAAGAGGAACTTGCCCTTTAACTCTTCACCAAACGACAAAATTATGGACTGGTCCAAATTGAAAGCATTTGCAGACGACAAAGTAAAAGTGACTGAAAAATTAAAATTTGGTTTGGGAAGGGTAGAAAACATTGTGGGAAAAGGAGAAAATGCTGGTTACCAACATTTTCTCCTTTTCCTACAATGTTTTCAAAAGGCTTTTTTCCCAGGGTCGTTAAAAGTCGGGATTGTGTGGTAAAGAGTTAACCCTTTCCCAGACAAGCCCTTGTTTTTACATGTCTGCAGTAGAAGTCTTTTGAAAACACTGGGAATAGGAGAAATTGCTCGTAACACGCAATTTCTCCTTTTCCCACAGTGTTTTCTACCCATTTCGGAGAACTCTCTGCCATTTTTATCAAATTTGAAATTGTCTTCTGCAAACTATTTGAGTTTGGAAGAGTCTAAAATTTGTCGTTTGGGAAAGGGTTAACCCATTACCACACAATCCCTACTTTTGACGCCCCTGAGAACGAAGCCTTTAGAAAATATTGTGGGATAAGGAGAAAATGCTGGTAACCAGCATTTTCTCCTTTTCCCAAAATGTTTTCTACCCTTTACAAAAAACAAATTTCAAATTTTCAGTCACTTTTATTTTGTCGTCTGCAAATACTTTCAAATTGGACCGGTCTAAAATTTTGTTGTTTGGTAAAGGGTTAATAATTATGTACAGTGATTTCCATCTTAAACATTTACCTTCATTGAGTAATATTTGATTTGTTGCATGCAATTGCTTTGAAAATTTGCAAGCATAAAATTGTAATGTTTGATAAGTGAACCCTTGGGCTATAATATGTACAATGATTTTCATCTTAACCCTTTACTCCATAGATACTTATTTCTACACATTGCTTGTAGAAGCATTTGGAAAACATTGTGGCAAAAGGTGAAATTGCTCGTGACGAGCAATTTCACCTTTTGTCACAATGTTTTCTATGCTATCAAAAGGTGTCATTTACACATAAGAAATGGCTTCATCCTTGCTGTCATTTAGGGTCAATTAGATATGCCATAGAAATGCCTTATGGGGTAAAGGGTTCATGGAGACAAACATTTATCTTCATTTGAGTAATATATTACTCAACTTTTGCTTGGGATCAAAACCAAAATATTGTCTATTTTCTCGAATGGGAAAATCCGTTTTTTTTCGCCCTCCACGATGTTTGAACGAACTTTATTCTGTTTATTTGATAGTGATTTCCTTTACTATGACCATAGGTGAAATTAACTTGTTTTTGTTTGAATCAATTCAATTTGGAAAAAATTATTCATTTCTGTGGCATTTGTCGAAGACAATACCACAATGAGTTCAAGATTGAATTTTGATAACCATGTATCTTATTTTGTACCGTGAATCTAATACTCCATTGCGTTTAGGTACACAGCAGTAGAAAGAGGTTGAGTTCAAGTTTTTGTTTTGATCCCTAGCAAAAGTTGAGTAGTATATATGATTTGTTGTCTACTATTGCTTTGAAAGTTTTCAAGTCTAAAATTGTAATATTTGATAAGTGAACCACTAGGCTGCTAAGCGTAACTCGGAGACCTTTGCGGACAGCATATATCAAGATCAGACTGCACAAAACGTGCAGTCTGATCTTGGATCTACTCTATCCTTTAGAGATATTTCCTCCAGAAATACCTTTCAAATATACTACTCAAACTTTTATAGGGATCACTTACATAATTCTGTGTGGGTTTATATGTTACAATAGTTTTGCATAAATTCTTTACCATACAATAAAATTCTAGATCTGTCCAACTTGAAAGCATTTTGCTGATCAAAAGCTATATGCAACATGCACTATGCTGTCTGTCATAGGGTAGAAAACATCATTGGAAAAGGAGAAAATGCTGGTATCCAGCATTTTCACCTTTTCCAACAATGTTTTCAAAGGCTTCTTTTTCAGTGTCTTTAACAATTGGTATTGTGAGGTAAAGGCATAAAGGCCCATTGCCACGGGTCATTTTATTGATCAGTGTGGCAATGTAACATACTGTAAAAGCATACATGAGTACATGCCACATATATATACTACTCAAAATTTGCTAGGGATCACTCGAAAAGATTCACTCTAAATATATATGTGGCATGTATCATGTATGATTTTACAATAAGTTACATTGCCACACTGAGCAATAAAATGACTGGTGGAAATGGATCTTTAAGCCTTTACCTCACAATGCCGACTGTTAAGGACACTGAGAAAGAAGCCTTTGGAAAACATTGTTGGAAAAGGAGAAAATGCTGGATACCAGCATTTTCTCCTTTTCCAACAATGTTTTCTACCCTATTACAGACAGCATAGTGTACTTTGCATTTAGTTTTTGGTCAGCAAATGCTTTCAACTTGGACAAATCTAGCTTTTTACAGTATGGTAAAGAGTTTATGCAAAAATTTGTAAACCTATCAACCCATACAGAAATATATAAGTGATCCCTATCAAAGTTTGAGTAGTATATTTAGAGTGAATCTTTTAGGGTGATCCCTAGCAAATTTTGTGTAGTATAGTAACGTTTGGGATTTTGCTATTGGCTTGAAAGTTTTCTGTCTTTTATTTAGCAGCATACGGGTAAACTCTTTACCAAACGACAAAATTTTAGACTGGTTCAAATTGAAAGCATTTGCAGATGACAAAATAAAGGTGAATGAAAAATAGAAATTTGTTCTGGGAAGGGTAGAAAACGCCGTGGGAAAAGGGGAAAATGCTGGTTACCAGCATTTTCTTCAATGTTTTCAAAAGGCTTCTTTCTCAGGACAAAATTTTAGACTGGTTCAAATTGAAAGCATTTGCAGACGACAAAAATTCAGTAGAATGAAAAATTGAAATTTGTTCTAGGAAAGATAGAAAACACAGTGGGAAAAGGAGAAAATGCTATGGTTACCAGCATTTTCTCCTTTTCCTACAGTGTTTTCAAAAGGCTTCTTTCTCAGGACAAAATTTTAGACTGGTTCAAAATGAAAGCATTTGCAGATGACTAAATAAAGGTGAATGAAAAATTGAAATTTGTTCTGGGAAGGGTAGAAAACACTGTAGGAAAAGGAGAAAATGCTGGTTACCATCATTTTCTACTTTTCCTACAGTGTTTTCAAAAGCATTCTCTCTCAGGACAAAATTTTAGACTCGTTCAAATTGAAAGCATTTGCAGACGACAAAAAAAAGGTGACTGAAAAATTGGAATTTGTTCTTGGAAGGGTAGAAAACACTATGGGAAATGGAGAAAATGCTGGTTACCAGCATTTTCTCCTTTTCCTACAGCGTTTTCAAAAGGCTTCTTTCTCAGAGGCATCAAAAGTAGGGATTGTGTGGTAATGGGTTAACATTTTACCAAACAATCTCACTTAACGATCCTGGCATAAAGAACCTTCGATGGCATTTTTCTCCTTTCCCCACACTGTTTTCATTTATCAATATTTGAAAACAATGTGGGGAAAGGAGAAAATGCTACTTTACAGTAATTCAACACCCATTAAAGATGAGTTTTGTCTGTGCTCAAATAAAAACATTGTGGGGAAAAAAGAAAAGGACCATTTTCTCCTTTCCATACAATGATTTCAAAGATTGCTCAAATTAAAACAATGTGGGGAAAGGAGGGAGTACATGTATTTGCATTCAACATTGCTGAAGATGTGAGTTTTGTCAGTGATAGGATTGAAAACATTGTGGGGAAAGGAGGAAATAATTGTATCAAGCATTTTCTCCTTTCCCCATAATACTCTCATCTGAGCAATATTTGAAAACTTTGTCTGGAAAAGAGAAAAAACTTGTAGGAAGCGTTTTCTCTTTTCCCCACAATGTTTTCAGTGGAGCAATTTTTAAAATCAGTTTGGATATGGTAAGTATTTGCAGACAAATTCAACATCGCATATAAGGCGACTTTTGTCCGACAGGATTGAAAACATTGTGGGGAAAGGAGAAAATGCTTGTAACAAGCATTTTCTCCTGTCCCCACTATGATTTCAAAGATTGCTCAAATAAAAACATTGTGGGGAAAGGAGCAAATGTTCCTTTTCTCCTTTCCCCACAATGTTTTTATTTGAGCACAGACAAAACTCGCCTTTTATGCGATGTTAAATTTGTCGTCTGCAAATATTTTCACTCTGAAAAGTCTAAAATTTTGTCGTTTGATAAAGGGTTATTGTAAGAATTTGCAGAGGACAAATTTAACATCGCATAAAAGGTGAGTTCTTTCTGTGATAGGATTGAAAACATTGTGGGGAAAGGAGAAAATGCTTATAACAAGCATTTTCTCCTTTCTCTACAATGATTTCAAAGATTGCTCAAATAAAAACATTGTGGAGAAAGGAGAAAATGCTGCTTTTCTCCTTCCCCCCCACAATATTTTTATTTGAGCAATTTTTGAAATAAAAACATTGTGGGGAAAGGAGAAAATGCTTCTTTTCTCTTTTCCCCCACAATGTTTTTATTTGAGCAGACAAAACTCGCCTTTTATGCGATGTTGAATTTGTCGTCTGCAAATACTTATAGTGTGGAAAGTCTGAAATTTCGTCGTTTGGCAAAGGTTTAATGGTTACACTTGTCATATATTTCGTTCTTAATAAAGAGAGATGAGCAGAGATGTTCTTTTTGTCTTTCCTAAACCCGAATTCCTGAAATAGAAAAAAAAAAGTAAAACGCCCCCCTTTTTTCAAGTGCCCAGTGTAACAACTAGTAATCTTTCTTCTTCCCTCTATTTCACAATTCTTCTCCTATGTTTCCTTTTCCCTCTATTTCCTTTTTTTTTTAGATTTTTTTTTTCTAGACTTCTTTTTTCTCATATATTTCCTTTTCCCTCTTTTTGCTCTTTTCTTTTATCGACTTCTTTCTTTTTTTCTAGACTTTTTTTTTTCTAGTGGTGCTGGTGGGATTCGATCTCGGTTTGCTTGCTTTCAAATCCAGAATCATAACCATTATACTGTATTGGTGCCCAATAGAGAGAGGTCGAACTTAATATTTGAATACGATACTGTTGTCAAAACACAAAAAAAAATAATCACCGATTCATTTCCGCTTCCGCCGTTCGAATTCATTCATAATTTCATTAACCAAACAAACTGAAATTCAGAAATTCAAAATGAATTTATATATATAAATCATTTTTCACACCTAAAAACAATACAGATACAGAATTGAAATATTGTGAGATTAAAAATAAATTTTGTCAACGCATTTCCAAATCTAATACAGCGGAACTATAAAAAACAAAATGGTCGATGCTCCGTTAACCCGTAATTTTGACGACCCTGAGAACGAAGCCGTTAGAAAACATTGTGGGAAAAGGAGAAAATGCTGCTTACCAGCATTTTCTCATTTTCCCGCAATGTTTTCTATCCTTCACAAAACAAATTTCAAATTTTCAGTTATTTTAATTCGTCGTCTGCAACAGTTTGGATTTAAACCAAAAATTTTGTCGTTTGGTTAACCTGAGTTAACCTTTAAACTACACAATGAAGAAGCTTGTTGAAAACATTATGGAAAAGGGAGAAAATGCTAGTTACAAGCATTTTCTTCATTTGTCGCCATGTTTTCACTTATCCATAGAAAGAACTCAGGACTTGAGTACCCTTTAACCCTTTCCAAAACAATCCCTGGTTTTTACGGGTCAGGAATAGAAGCCTTTCGAAAACATTGTGGGAAAAGGAGAAAATGCTGGTAACCAGCATTTTCTCCTTTTCCCACAATGTTTTCTACCCTATCATATAGAAAAATCTTCTTTTCAGCAACTGTTAAATTGTCATCTGCAGAATGCTTTCAGTTTGGTGTGGTCCAAAATTAGCCGTTTGGGAAAGGGTTAATTTGTCGTCTGCAAATGCTTTCAATTCTAAAATTTCGCCAGCTGCAAAACACTTGATGCATTTATAAAAAAAAACAAATCGATCCCAGTCTGTCTGGTGCACTCTTTGAAGGCTGATCCGTATGTACTTTTCCGGCATGTCTTAAGGTCCCTTCTACCTAATGAATCAGCCGATTATTTACACAAAACGGACTTAACCCTTTTCCAAACGGCAAATTTTGGACCAGACCAAACTGAAAGCATTCTGCAGGTGACAACAGTTGCTAAAAAGATGGTTTTTCTATATGATAGGGTAGAAAACATTGTGGGAAAAGGAGAAAATGCTGGTTACCAGTATTTTCTCCTTTTCCTACAATGTTTTCTACCCTTCACAAAAAAAAAAAAAAAAAAAAAAATCAAATTTTCAGTCCTTTTTATTTTGTCGTCTGCAAATGCTTTCAATTTTGACAAATCGAAAATATTGTCGTCTGGTAATGAGTTAAAAAAATCGAAAGCGCTCTAACTGGGAAGAACATGAGGATTAACGCAAAAACATTAAGAAAAAAATATATGATCAGCATTTGCTCCTTTTCCTACAATGTTTTGCACCCTATTGAAGACAAATCCAACAATTTCAGCCTGCACTAAATGTATCGTCTGCTAGTACTGAGGATTCGAGCGAAACAAAAGAATCAAAGGACTGATAGTCCTGAGAGTCGCCTGGTGGGTACTGTGTTAGAAGTTTTCACCCTTACTAAATTTTCAAAGGTAATCTATTTCAAGCGTTGAAGAAACAAGATGACCTAACCATAAAATAGTATTATGCAAGCATAATTCCTGACGTGTAGGGCGCTCTAATCCTAAAGTCACTTACATAAATATTAAAGTTCACATGATAAAAATATGTGGTAAGAATCAAAATTTATGCCAAGTAACAGCTTTAAACAGTTTAAACACTTCAAATTTGCTGGAACTCACGTACTAGCCGGTTTTATGATACATGTATTTGTTTACTGCAATTAACTGATTTTGGGCATACACTGACATCAGCTTCAGATTTGCGAGACTGTACGTTGATCCATGGTGCCAATGGGTAATTATCAAACAATTCTCACTAAGTATTCTCAACATAATAGTCTAAGCGTCCAGTAGAAGCACGCTTACAGTTTACTTTAAAGTACAATTAACAAAGAGCCTTTTCCAAAAAATCCTGAGTTTTAACTACTCTGCAGAAGAATGCTTTAGGAAACATTGTGGGAAAAGACGACTAATGATTTCTCCTTTCAACACAATGTTTCCTATCCTTAGGTAAATCGTAGAATGTGAGCCAAAATCAGTGGGTCGTCTGCAAATGCTTTGAATCTTCAGAGGTCCAGAGTTTTAGCAGTTGGTAAAGATTAAAAGAAATAAACGCGAGAAGTCTTGAAAATTTTGTAGATATTTATTCTTATTACATGTGTAGAAACATGACCCTTTTGTATTATTCTCATATCATTTTGGCCCCTTGATGGAGCAAATTTCTGCTTTAGAAAAATTGTTAAAAATCTGAAATTGTACATGTATATGAATTTCTCATAGTGAATGTTTTCATGGGACTACATGTATTAGTTTTGTGCAGCTAATAAGACATGTATGTAACTGAATTTCTTTATGCACACAATGTCAATGAATGAATTTTACTACATGTATATTGCTTTCACTCTAAAAGGGGCATTAAGGATTTTTGTTCTAAATATAAACAAGAGTATTGCTTTTCCTTTATTTAACAAAGTCTTGGAATCTAAATTTACATTTGACACGAGATAAAATCTGAGGCAAATGGAGAAAAATAATTGAAAGATTGAGATGAAAACATTGTTGCAAATAGATATTGCTGACTGTAAACAATATCATATTATGTCACAATATTTTCAAAAGACTGCTTGAATGCTGTTTTAATTTAGTGTTAATTACTGATTTTGGAAAAGTACCGTAAATATTAGCATGAACTTCTTTGCAGTGCACTATTGCACTATTTTTCTTTCATTAATGACGTTTATAAATGACAAATTCTTCCAACGAAGATATTTTTTTTAAACTTCGCACATACAAAGCCCATCCTGTGAGAGATACATACTAGAGAGAGTTAAGAAACTCCTGGGAAGGTGAACTTACAGGTGTGATTAATTGTTGATTAAATCAAATTTTTTTTGGCTGCTTTCAGCATTAAATTTTGGTAGCTGTGATCTGGTAGAAATTCTGTTGAAAGCAGTTTCAAACTCAATTCAAGATGGTTTCAAAGAAACTGTCAGCAATAAACAATTCCCAACCAGATACATGTAGATACATGTAAATGAATAAGGCAAAAAAAGCTTTCCTTAACCCTTTACCAGTCCACACAATTCAGAATTTTATGATTCTGAGGAAGAAGCATTTTGATATTATTGTGGGAAAAGAAGAAAATGCTGGTAACCATTATTTTCTATTTTTTCCACAATGTTTTATAGTCATTCAAAGACAAATTCCATCCTTCCATCCACACTTACATTGTTGTTTCCAAATGTTTTTGATTGGACAAGCCTAGGGTCTGTCTTGAGGTAAAGAGTTAAGCACTTTTGCTCTGGTGAGCTAAAGACTTGTATTTCTTGAGATACTATATTTACAAACATCTCTTACTAATATACTTTCAGAGCTTTCTCCTGGTAGAAGAATGACACTAAAAAGGAACCATGACTGCAAGGCAACTACACCTCACAGGGACCACATGTTTTGCAGTATCATAAATATTATTGGATATGCAGTTGTTTAAACATTTAATGAAAGAAAAATAGTGCTATAGTGCTCTGCAAAGAAGTTCATGTTAATATTTAACAGTACTTTTCCAAAATCAGAAAAAAATAGTTAAAAGGGTATTTAAATCCTAACAATGAAACACACTAAATTAAAACAGCATTGCAGCAGACTGCTTTTGAAAATATTGTGCCCAAATATGCTTTTGTTCACAGTCAGCAATATCTAGCAATATCTATTTGCCACAATGTTTTCATCTCAATCTTTCAAATTACTTTTCTCCATTTGCCTCAGATTTTATCTTGTGTTAAATGTAAATTTAGATTCCAAGACTTTGTAATATAAAGGAAAAGCAATATTCTTGTTTATATTTAGAACAAAAATCCTTAATGCCCCTTTCAGAGTGAAAGCAATATACATGTAATAAAATTCAGTCATTGACATTGTGTGGATAAAGAAATTCTGTTACATACACGTCTTATTAGCTGCACAATATCAATAGTCCCACAAAAACATTCACGGTGAGAAATTCATATACAATTTCAGATTTTTAACAATTTTCCTAAAGCAGAAATTTGCTCTATCAAGGGACCCAAATAACACGAGAATAATACAAAAGGGTCATGTTACTACAGTTGTAATAAAGATAAATATCTACAACATTTTCAAGACTTCTCACGTTTATTTCTTTTAATCTTTACTAACTGATAAAACTCTGGGCATCTTAAGATTGAAAGCATTTGCAGATGATCCATTAATTTTGGCTCACATTCTACAATTTAGCTATTAAAGGATAGGAAACATTGTGTTGAAAGGAGAAATTATTGTTTTTTTCCCGCAATGTTTCCTAAATCATTCTTCTGCAGGGTTGTTGTCAGGATTTTTTGGTAAAGGCTCTTTGTTAACTGTACTTTAACCCATTACCAAAAGAAATATTTCAGACTAGTCCAAATTGAAAGCATTTGCAGATGACAAAATAAAAGTGACTGAAAATTTGAAATTTGTTTTGTGAAGGGTTGAAAACATTGTGGGAAAAGGAGAAAATGCTGGTTACCAGCATTTTCCCCTTTTCCCACAATGTATTCTAAAGGCTTCTTTCTTAGGGGCGTCAGAAGTAGGGATTGTGTGGTAATCGGTTAAAGTAAACTGTAAGCGTCTTTTCTACTGGACACTTAGACGATTTTGTTGAGAATACTTAGAATTGTTTGATAATTGAAAATTGGCACCATGGATCAACGTACAGTCTCGCAAATCTGAAGCTGCTGTCAGTGTACACCCAAACTCAGTTAGTTGCAGTAAACAAATATCATAAAACAGGCTTGCACGTGAGTTCTAGCAAATTTGAAGTCTTCAAACTGTTGAAAGCTGTTGCTTGGCATAAATTTTGATTCTCTACACATATTTTTATCATTTGGACTTTAATATTTATGTTAGTGATTTTAGGATTAGAGGGGTCTACAAGTCAGGAATTATGCTTGCATAATACCATTTTATGGTTAGATCATCTTGTATCTTAAACACTTGAAATAGATTACCTTTGGAAATTTAGTAAGGGTGAAACCTTCTAACACATTACCCACCAGGCGACTCTCAGGACTATCAGACCTTTGATTTTTACAGGCGGCTTGTCCCTTTCCCAAATGACAAATTTTAGACTGTCCCACACTCAAAGTGTTTGCAGATGACAATTTTGAATTTGATGAGAATGGCAGAAAGTTTGCCGATAGGCTGGAAAACACTGTGGGAAAAGGATAAATTGCTCGTTACGAGCAATTTCTCCTTTTCCCGCAGTGTTTTCTAAAGACTTGTACCGCAGACATGTAAAAACCAGGGCTTGTTTGGGAAAGAGTTAACTATTATTTAGCAGGATAATTAAGGCTTCATAATCCCGCCAAACGAAGCCTTTCAGGACCCTAAGGAAAGCAGAATGAGAGAAGGTGGACAGCAGGGAATGGTATGGACAGTGAGAAGGAATAAGTAAAGAAGTGCAAAGGCACGACCGAAAAAGAAACCAACAAATGAACAGAATGCCGACAGAAATGAACAAATGAACAATGGAAAAAATGGCCAATGGTATTAACCCTTTACTCCATAGATACTCATTTCTACGCACTGCTTGTAGTAGCCTTTGGAAAACATTGTGGCAAAAGGTGAAATTGCTCGTGACGAGCAATTTCACCTTTTGTCACAATGTTTTCTTTGTTATCAAAAGGTTTCATATAAACATAAGAAATGTCCTCATCCTTGAGCAAGTTATTTAGGGTCAATTAGAGATACTATAGAAATGCCTTATGTATACGAAATGAATCCATAAACCATTTGCAATTTTTTGACACATGATTTTGATTTTCATGGGTTTTCGTGGTTTATGGCGGGGCGTTTTACGGTGTTATGCCGTTCTTTTGAAATACGGGAATCTAAATTAAAAGAATCAGACATTCAGGTAAAATCATGGGATACAAAAAATGTAACTATGAAGCCAGTGAGAGGAAAGTCCTGGGATACAAAAAAAAAAAATGTAACGATGAAGCCAGTGGAGAGGAAAGTCCTGGGATACAAAAAATGTAACGATGAAGCCAGTGAGAGGAAAGTCCTGGGATACAAAAAAAAATGTAACGATGAAGCCAGTGAGAGGAAAATCCTGGGATACAAAAAATGTAACAATGAAGCCAGGGAGACACTTTTGTATGAATTTTACTAAATAAGAACGATCAAACCCCACCAACCTTTCAAAGTTAATTTCCATTTATTAAATTCCATCAATATTCCATTAAAACATCGAATAAAGCACGTAATTAATCCATACACCACATATCAATTAGAAAACATAACCCACTTATTACTGAGATTCATAAGAAGCACGTGGAATTCTTTCTGAACGTGTCGAAATCTAAATATAGAAATACAGGAAGTTCACGCCCCTTTTTTGTATGGACGGTCAAACATAACGCTTTCAACAATACTTGAGACCATGCTTTCAACCAGGGATCCTATAATTGGCTCGCAACACGCGAAAAGGGACATTCGGACATCTGCGTAAAGTGTCGTCTCGGATGAGCCTGCGCAGTCCGCGCAGGCTCATCCGAGACGACACTTTCCGTTTTCATGCAATTTTCTGTTTTGCGCATGTCTACTGTGTCACAAAATCTACTGTAGTCGTAAATTGCCGTCTCGGATTAGCCTGCGCGGACTGCGCAGGCTGATTCGAGACGACACTTTACGCAGATGTCCGAATGTCCCTTTTCGCATGTTGCACACCATATAACATGCATGTATGTTATGTATGATCCCTGTTTCAACCATAAACCATGGTTAATGACTAGGGGAATCTTATGCGTCGGCAAAGCATCCACTCCGGTCAGATCGCGCAGGTTGACTTGAATCGAAAATGTTTGTTTTATGTAAGTTTACGGCACGACAAAGGAACAAATTGATTGTATGGTGTGTAACCCATCACCACAAAACCCTATTTTTGACGATCCTGAGAAAGAAGCCTTTAGAAAACACTGTGAGAAAAGGAGAAACTGCTCCTTTTCCCTCAATGTTTTCAACCCTTCACAAAATAAATTTCAAATTTTCAGTCATTCTTACTTTGTCGTCTGCAAATGCTTCTATTTGGACAAACCTAAAATTTTGCGTTGTCTGCGCATGTTATATTATTCGAAGATTCGACCTTTCTTATATGACGCATCACTAGCCCCGAAAGCGGGCAGACTGTAATATTACGCTCTATAAAGTAGCAATGTAGAAAATAGCTTTTATCAATACTTTTGAGGAGAAATGAGACCTGCTTTAGCTCCAGATTTCTCTAAACTGCTCATCATAGCTGAGTGAATTGCACGAGGTAGCGTTTTATTGAGTAAACGTTTATTTTAGTTTGAAATTCAAAGTAACGGTTGTCGCGTAGGAAAGTGGTTTCGTTTCTGTACCCAGGATGCCCAAATTAAATAGATGAGTATTTTATAGAATGCCATCTAGTGGGAGATAATGAAAATTATGTCATTTGGTATTGAGTTAACTGCATTTTCAACATTATTTCAGTTATATGCGAACAGTGTAGATCAAGATCATTGGCTATAAATATAGTCCCACTGCAAGATGAACAGACACACGATCCCAGGATTTTACCACAGAAGCTTTCTGAAGAGGAGAAAATGCTGGTAACCAGCATTTCCTCCTCTTCCCACATTGTTTTCCCTTCTTGAAACAAATTTCAATTTTTGGGCTATGTTTAATTTTGTCATCTGCAAGTGCTTTCAATTTGGACCAGTCTTAATTGTGTATCAATACAAATAATTCCGTAGGGAATTCAACACTTAAATAAAATAAATATAGTCACTCAGTTTTTCAATATTTCGGCCAGCGGCCTTTCTCAAGAAAAGAAAAGTAAATTTGTCTACTTTGTAGATGCACGTCGTATGCCATTACGACGTGCATTGATCTACAAAGTAGATAAATTTACATTTCTTTTCTTGAGAAAGGCCGCTGGCCGAAATATTGAAAAACTGAGTGACTATATTTACTTAATTGTGTACTTCGGTAAAGAGTTATATGTATGTATGTATGTATGTATGTATGTATGTAATGTGCTTTATTTTAGAAACAACTGATTTACAGCACCATCAATATTTTCTTGTACAGCTGTTTTGGTCGGCAGTGTCTTTAGTGGTGACCAAGTATGGCACTATTTTCTGATGTACCACCTGTTTTAGAATATTAAAAAAAAAATCGTAATGGCTGTCTTACTCTAATAACAAAAAGAGTTGTGTAATAAGAATGGATTCCTAGTAAAAATATTTCCCTTCATGTGTATTTGCGTCTTGCATGAAACCAGTTTTGAAAATACCATAGCTTAATCAGGACTCCACAAAGGCATTATTTTCTTTTGTCATGATGATATCAAAAGTGTTCATTCATTAAATCCAGATTTATTGTGATTACCCATATTTTATGGAGATGTTACGAAAATTGTCTGCTTGAATTTGTTCCAGTCTTTTTTTGGAAAGAGTGAGCTCTTTTTCGGACGAAATATTTTTAGGCTTGACCCAAATAGAAAACAATTATAGACGAATAATTGAAAAGGGTTGCTTTTAAATGTGAGAAAAGCATTGTGAGAAAAGGAGAAAATGCTGGTAACAGCATTTTCTCCTTTTCGCGCAATGTTTTTTTCAAAACCATTTTATCCTTGGTGTCATTCACACACGGAATTATTCCGTAAAAGGATGAAGACATTACGGTCGGAGGCTTCCCCATGCTTTTCCATAATTATTTTATCACACCTATAAAACATAGACTTGTTGAAAGTGAAAACATTTGCAAACAAGAATTCGAATGTAGCTTAAATGTCGTATTTATCCTCGTTGTAATTGAAAATATAGTGAAAAAAGGAGAAAGTGCTGGTTATCAGCATTTTCTTTTTTCCACAATGTTTTTTAAGACCCATTCTCTTTATTGTCGTTTAAAGCGTTAATTTATTCAAACCCCGCAGGTGGAGGAACATAAATACATTTCATGTACCGGTTAATTATTTGGTTATTTTTAACTGCTAGACAGTTCATTTACTGACATATGGTTATTTTTAATGAATAAAGACTTAATGAAGAGTTTGTTTGTTTTTTTTATTGCAAGCCAACTTTACTTTGTAGTGACATATTGTACCGCAGCTTGACATGTTTTATGTTATCCTATGTTGGCTTTTTTTTGGTGCCGGCTTGGGGCGCTTTCGTGTTTTACTTTAGTGTAAATACACGGCGGGGAATCACGTGACACCACAACTACAACAATGACCGTTATATGAAAAAATTCCCCGACTTCAGGTAAGAAAATCTTCAATAATTCCGTTAATACATGACCGATTGGAATTTGGTTTGAAGCAGAGGAGGCGGAAGGACTCCAGGGATTTGCTTGATATGTTAGACTTTTTAAACAACACCTGATAAAAAAGTTATTGACGAGCAAACAATTTTTTGACCCTGGATAATTTGTTTGCTCGTCAATAACTTTTTTATCAGGTGTTGTTTAAAAAATCTAACACTTCAAGCAAATCCCCGAAGTCCTTCCGCCTTCTCTGCTTCAAACCAAATTGAAATCGGTCACGTATTAACGGAATTATTGAAGATTTTCTTACCTGATGTTTGGGAATTTTTTCAAATAACGGTCATTGTTGTTGTTGTTGTGTCACGTGATTCCCCGCCGTGATATACTGCCGATGTTTAACTTTTTATGGTACGAATCTGGTCTGCTTTTCACTAAACTGTATAAATTTACGCAAATTATTTGAGGCTGAAATGTACCATCCCTGCCCTACCAAAAGGTATAAGCTGGAGTAAAGATATGCAAATTTATTATACTGCAAAGGTATTTTCTCGCGATCTGATTGGATAATATGCCCCAAAGATATATATGGTGTGCAACACGCGAAAAGGGACATTCGGACATCTGCGTAAAGTGTCGTCTCGGATCAGCCTGCGCAGTCCGCGCAGGCTAATCCGAGACGGCACTTTACGACTTCATTAGATTTTGTGCTACAGTAGACATGCGCAAAACAGAAAATGGCATTAAAACGGAAAGTGCCGTCTCGGATTAGCCTGCGCGGACTGCGCAGGCTGATCCGAGACGACACTTTACGCAGATGTCCGAATGTTCCTTTTCGTGTGTTGCAAGCCATATCATGTACACTGGCAAAAACCAACGTAAAAGCAGTTTCCCTATCGGGAGCCCCGTAGACATGACTACACTACCAACACAACACCCAAAGTCGAGGCGTCGATCAAGATTTATATCAAGATTTTGTCCAAGCTGCACGTTTTAGAACGTATTACCGAGGTTTCAGTGACGTCAGTTCCGAGTGACGTCAGTTTTCATTGAATTGGGGCAAGCAGAAGGGGAATTCTACTTCGTCAGCATACTCAAATAATTAAACATTAAACAGGTAAAATTCGCTACACAAACGTTAGGTTGGTAAAATTTTGCAGTATAGTAACTTCGTTTTACGGTCAGGTGGCAGGGGACGTGGAAACTTGTTCCCGGCTGTGGTGAATCATGCCCCCACCTCGCCTCCGGCATGGGGCGACATGATTTACCACAACGATGGACAAGTTTCCACATCCCCTGCCACCTGACCGTACAACTAAGAATGGACACGTTTTGTAAAGTTCTGCAGTTTAATAAAACTTGCTTTCAGACCTAACGTTTGCTCAGCTAAACTGAGGGTGTACATTTGACGCGAACGCAGTTCAGAGAAAGCCATCCTTGCTTACTTTAGATGAGACTCGCATCATGTTAAGAAAGGGACTGGTGCAAAAGATATCCACACTTTAAAAGGATTGATCTGGCTACGAGCTTTTAATTTGATCGATTGGGAGTTTTAAGATCGCTGGGTGATCATATTTAGCTCGACTATTTTCGAAGAGGTGTTGTCAAAACCCTGTCGGCATCTGCGTCTGTGTCGCCGTGTCCGTAAAAGTTTTTCGGCCATTCTCGGCAGTTTTAGTCTTTTGATATGAAACTCAGGGGAGAATATCCAACTACCATAGTGACGAATATATCTGAAAACCAGGGGAGAATATCCAACTACCATGGTGACGAATATATCTGAAAACCAGGGGAGAATATCCAACTACCATAGTGACGAATATATCTGAAAACCAGGGGAGAATATCCAACTACCATGGTGACGAATATATCTGAAAATCAGAGGATTCGAAGGTTATGATCTATGCTTTGTGGGTTGGGGAGTGTATTGATGCATCTCCAAGGTATTGATCCATTTCAGCGCAGGCTGGCATGGACTGAAATCTCCCAATTTTCTGTATGTCCAAGTAATGGTTTACCTCCTGATTCGGTCGGGTATTAGACAGGGTGGACTTTATGGATCCATGATTATGTACTGAACTGCTTGGTATTCTGTATCACGGAGATGCATTGGGCCCCTTTTGCCGGAGCATGGTTCAGGTACATTTTTGGTCTGGGTTCGGGCCCATTCGGCGGGATGAAAGCTGCAACGACTTCATCCCGGGACTTTGTATTAGTTGTTTACGTGACGTCAACGTTACCTTGGCGTTGCGAAAACAACTGAAAATTACTGCAGGCATTCTATCACAGGATCACACTTGAAGAAGGCGGTTGTACCGCAGAAAGCTTGTGTTCATTTTATAATTAAATTAAAAGTAAGACGAGATAGTCCACAAGAGCCGACTACAACAGCTTCACGGAAATAGAGAGTGTCGTGTTAAACAGGACAGGACCAGTAAAAATGACATTTATAAACATATCACTCTACTTGATTGTCCGTTCCAATAGTTTGAAAAATTTGTTGTTTGATTAAATTGAAAATAAGAAGAGATAGTCCACAAGAGCCGACTATAAGAGATTCACGGAAATAGAGAGTGTCGTGTTAAACAGGGCAGGACCAGTAAAAATGACATAAACATATCACTCTACTTGACCCTCGCTTGACAATAAATGTCTTTCTAGTAATATTAATGGCGAACGGTATTACGCAGGCGGCCATTGCAAATCGAGGGCGTTGGAACAGAAATCAAATAAGTGTTTACTATTTGTTTACGCGTTTATCTTCTTTTTGCATTTATCTATAGATAAATCATTATGTATTGCGAAAGCTATGGCTCTCTTCCGTAAATCTTTTCATAGACGAACTTTAGTGAAAGAATTGAATATATAGATAGCCAGGTGGTCGTTTATGCAAGTATTTTATATCTACTTTGTCATCGCTGTCATGAGGAATTGGCGGACTTAAAACCGCTGTGTAAAAAAAAAAACATAATGGGATACAAACCCGGAATCTTTGATATGAAAAGCTTATACGGTACTTCTACACCACTTTGTCCTACAGAAATGACTTAGCAAGCAGACGGCAGGGATCAAAGATCAGACTGCACAGAATGTGCAGTCTGATCTTCGATCTGTGCCGTGCGCATAAAGCTTCGTTGTGTCTTTGACGTGTTGGCGGTTTCAGAGCGATGTTTAATTTTCGTCATCTTATTATATACGGGATCTAAGGTCTCCACGGAAACCTGTAACAGTAGAATCTACATCTCAAATATTAGTAATAAATAACAAATGTGCCCATTGTGCATCTAAAAAATATTTGTAAAATATTCCTCATGCTTTGAAATGTCCGTTTTATCCCCATTTGGTTTTTGTTGTACTATGAGTTCAACAATATATCTTATTTTGTGCAAAGACGACGGAAATAAACCCAGTTAAACTCCTTTTAATTCAGGCAAATGAGTTTTTCGGTAGCACTCAGATATGTAATTTGAAATGGCATATTAAAATATATTGGGCGAGGCCATCGATCGTTGAGATACTTATTTTTTATTGAAAATAGCTTCTATCGCTCATAAATGGGGCAATGATACAAATTTGCCTGCTTTTTCGTTCCAGACCAAGTCGTTCCATCGCTTGTTCGTCCTATGATTGCGCGCTTCTCCATGTGATTGCTTATGAATATCTATAGATCGAAGTAATTGATTCTAATGTTGGAAATTAAATGTAAAAGAGTAAAGATATTTCAAAATTATAGTTTTAAGGTACATGAGCACTGTCCCTTCAACCGAAAAGGTATTCATTTGCTCAGTGGGTTGACTTTTAAGCCAATATTTGAACAATATATCTCTTTTTCTTTCATACTATTTATTCCACACAGTGGGTTTCCTTGACAAATACCACTTCAGCGTTCTCAACGCTTTGATTAATGATTGAGATCCTGAGGCGTATCTAACGTACCGTTATTGTGTAGCCAAAGTGATGCTAGAGGAGTGCTAAAGATCGATGTTCGAGGTCTAACATCCAAGATGGGAAAGGGGTGGGGTGGGGTTAGGGACTTACTGAAGGTCTATAATATCAACTTATGAAATTTGATAGTTTACTTTTTGGTCATCTGAATCCAGCCGTGTAATTGCCAATGGACATCTACATGCAGCATGATGCATCGAACGCTATTGCCTAAATTCTTTTGAAATTACAAAATTGAAATATTTAGATAAATCATATCTTATCTTTTAACTCTTTTCCAAAACGAAAAAAAAAAAACTTTAGACTCGTCCAAATTTGTAACACCTGTGCTGTTGGTTTTTTTTTTGCCGCCACTGAGCTTTTAACCCTTTGCCCTATAAGCATTTCTACGGTATCTCAAATTGACCCGGGCTAAACAACATGAAGTATGAAGCCGTTTCTTATACATGTATGTATATGACACCTTTTGATAGTATAGAAAACATTGTGGCAAAAGGTGGAATGGCTCGTCAGGAGCAATTTCACCTTTAGCCACAATGTTTTCCAAAGGCTCCTACAAGCAATGCGTAGAAATGAGTATCTATGGAGTAAAGGGTTACCTTGAAGTTAAGGCTATATTTACAGCAGCTCTTTTCTTATATTTTTTTTTTGTAACTAAGGGAAATAAGTATACCTGACTGTATTTCCATTATAAGTGTCAGAGTTGTCTACTGTGGCCTCATGCAGGACAGATATCAATTTTAAAATGCAACTTTATGGTTTGTATGACAATTCTTTTTCACCATTCAAGCCCACGCGACATTCTTCTTCGTTAGCATAATTTTCTGGTAGAATTTATAGACGTTTTACAGTATTATGGGAAGTATTAGAACCCGAAAGAATACGTAGTCTTTGAACATTATCTTGTGTCAATAATTAAAACCTATTACTAAAAACTGATGTTATAGGACTCTTTTTGTAGGGCCTACAGCGGGATCGATCCCGCTTTAGGCCATGAAAAAGGAGTCCTATAAAAAAAACATTGTGGAAAATAGGCACCATGCAGGTAGCCAGCATTTTCTCCTTTCTTCAAATTTTCTTTGACCTCTTGAACTATTTATCAAACGGCAAAATTTTTGAACTGCCAAAATTAAAATAATTCGCAGAGTACAAATTCAATGATCGAAATATATGATTTCTGTCTTATAAAACATAGTGAGAATAGGAGGGAATCTTTTACCACAATTTCTTCAAAAGCCTACTTCCTCCAAGTGGTTAGAACTTGGGATTGTACGGTGTATGGCTAAACGCAGCTACCAACATTTTTGCCACACTTTCATTATTTGTCCCGCGCAAATGCTTTCAATTCGGACAAATCTGGAATTTTGCTGTTGGATGAAGACTTAAAGACATAAATATTGTTTTTCAAGTTTTACTTTAGCTAATATAGAGATCAGATTTTGACTGAAAACATTTGATAAACAGGGGTATTTCATTTTTTAACAAGAATCTCAATAGCTTCTCTAACAGTTGACAAAAGTCAACAACACCAAATGCCATCAATATCTGTGTAGATTAAAAGGAGTGTAGCTGGGCTTTTTTTTTTAACGTACGCAAATGTGGAAGGAAGCGAAGGGACGAAGGTGTGTTTTATACCCCGTCCCCCACTTCCCCACTCCCACTCATACACTCCGGGAAGAAAAGGCATCTAGGTAATCTTTGCAAAGAAAAAAGAAATGCGTTATCTTTCATTTTGATTTATTGGACATTTTGTAAATCATCATCACACATAGAAATTTGTATGTTACACACCTGAGTATGTGCATATGCCTTGCTACGCCAATGACTGATCTTGATAGATAGTGTCCAAAACACGTCATTATGATATTCCTTGTTAATGAATTAGTCAAAATATAGGTCAAACACGAAACTTGTGATTTAATGTAGCCTTAACTCGTTCATACAAATTTAATTACCGACCAATTCATCACATGTTTTGGCCACCAAGCTTGAATGTAGGCAAACATCGACAGGTTTGAAGTAGTTTATGCTCCAGTTAAAAGATATCGGCCACAGTCAAGGTTAAACCCTCCACCCCCAACCACCGCCATGTCTCAGTAATGTTGTCTTTCAACATAGCATGCATATACATGCAAACATAAAACGAATCGAAACACAAATATTTTGACGGATCTTGGCCAAGCTGTAGCAAGAGCCAACCTCGAAAGACACATTTTCTCTAGGGAATGGTGAAGTTTTGATCTAGTGGACAGGTATTGGCTGAACTGAGGTTTTCACCACACAACCCACGAAAGAAATTGGAAGTTTGTAGCCATGGGGAAAGATTTGAACCAAGGTCTAGGTTTAAAAAACCTTCCGAACCATTGCCTTAAATTTCCCCTATACTAATGGTCAAACATACCCTAATTTTCAAATATTCAAAAAAAGATGTTGTGCTACAAGTCTAAACTTAGACAAAAAATCTACCATAGATACAAAATTTATTTATTATACTTTCATCATATGATAACATTAAAAAAAACCCAATCCTTTCGAAATTATTACGACAAACGAAATTAAAATACAGCGAAACAAACATAAGTTAGTCAGAAAGGCTGTTATAACAGATACTCTGGTTATTTGACATCTCGACGGATTAAAGACAGAAAGACTAGCTCACGGGCTCTTTTAGCTCTCTGTGTGAAAGATCTCAAACTGTTTTTTTGCAAAATAAACCTAACAGTAGCTTATCTATAGAGATAATAGCATCATTACATTATTACGAGCAGATGATATGGTCATTTCCGGTTAGACAATAAGAAGATCTACAGCATAGTCTTGAATGGTTTGCATGAATACTGTGAAAAAAATGGGAATGGAAATAGACATAAACAAAACAATCATAGAAGAATTCTGGTAAAGGAGTAAAATAAACACTACTGATAAATGTTATTTATCTAACATCGAAACTGAAGTTATGGACGATTTTACTTATTCAGGGGTAAAAGATCTACTTAATTTTTTTAGATCTGTCAATTTCTTCAACCAATATCTGGTCGGAAAGTCCCTTAAAACTACGCATGTGTTGATAAGTATTGTCTTTAGCTACCAACTTTAATAAAAAAAAAAAGTCGCCACAACTATTTGATACTGTTGTTGGATTGATATAGATGCCAACTATGGGGTTTTACCAAAACAGATAATGTAAAAAGAGCACACCATAAATTTTGTAAATCAGTTCTTACAATTAAATATCTACTTGTAAATCAGCTGTTTACGTTAAAGTGGGATGTTACCGACTTTAAATAAACAGACGTATTATATTGGTCAAACCAAGACTGGTTTAGATTATTGAATTCAAAGATTGATTTTTAATTACCAGTGATGATTTTAAGAATAAAAGAGTTACTACATGGTTAAACGAAGTGGTTGACCAAGGTAAAACCTCTTCTACAAGAAAACGGATCCCCGTGCGTTTTGGAACATCCAAACAATATAAATCAAATACGATATATATATAGTTCATTTAGACAAATGTCAGTTGATTCTTAGATATGCAAACACTTTGTTGGCAAATTCTTATGGGAGAACTTTAAGACTTGGAACTATCTAAGAGTATCTTCACAAAGAGACTTAGGAATCCAATTATCAAAACCGCACATAATTGTGTTCGCATAACGCATTTATTGAACTTGTGAGGCATGGTAGAGTCAAATTACCTAAAAATGGAGGATAATATCATCATTGTAATCTCAATTCAATTGAAGATCACTTTTATTTTATTGGTGACTGTTCTACCTGTTCAAGTTTAGGCAAGACGTTCACGCAAACATTACTGTGAAGTCAGATCAGTATGCACCAGGTTGAAAAAAAAGTAATGATAACGATGTTTTGTTTAATTTATGCAAGTATATAAAACTAGCTTTCTAATAAAGAATTTCCTTAATTCATAACCTTTTACGTAAACTTTTACTTTCCTCTCCTCGATTTTGACGATTTATCTTTTTGTTTCGACAATGTACGAATTGATACATTTTTTCCATATTTTATAGCGTATATTGTGTTAATGTTTTGTTCGCACCATAGACATTGCACGAACCACGTGCAAAACATTTTTTTAAAACATATCATGAGACACAGAATGACATGCCTGTTTGAAAGCCTGTATGAACTCAGTTGATGAAATCCTACATTAGGAAAGTTTCATAGTTTACAGATGAGGGTATGTATAGCTTATGCGCTATTTCTGTTTTATTTATACGTGCACATATTTAACAGTATTCCACAAAGGGTAAGTAGTTCTATTTGCACTAATTGGGGAAATGGCTAGGAGTTAATGAGGGTGTAAGGCCATTACCTACTCTAGACAGACAAAATATTTGTGACAAGGCTATTTTCGAACATCCTGCTAAAGAGAAAGAGCTATATGTAATTTGAAGACAAGTTACAAAGATTTGTGATACTGTTATGTGACCATAGAATGAGTTAACGCATTAATCATAGAACTTGGAGCTGAGATAAGGACACACTCTCTATATGCGTGCTTTACTGTCGTTTTTCATTTCATTTTCATGTATTTATCCACATAATTATTTAGGGTAGGCTTCGATTGCTTTCACCTAATCTACGTGTTACAGAACCTCCCATGAGTCAAAAGATACAAATAAATGTCGTTTAAAAAACCTAACACGTTACAATCGTGTATTTTGTTGCCTCTCTTTATTTTTCTGATTCACTTCCACCGTAAAAAAATATTGCCACATAATATTCAAAGGTATTGAAACAACGCTCCACCTATTTTCTCTGTGTGTGCGTGTGTGTGTTTGGGATATATGTTATATATATGATTATTGAACATATTGAATCATGCGGTTGAAAGACAATTCAATAATATGAACAAACTGTTCGCATGTTTATTATTTAATTTCAGTACACCGTATGGCTTGATTGACAGACTTAATTAACAGAAATGTACTGTAGTTTAAACTGACAAAGAGTGCTATTGCTAAGAAGCTTCTTCCCGTGACCAGGTCTATGTATTCAGGTTTTAAGGTATACGTTAAGCATGTGGTTAATATTTCCGATTTATTCGACAGTAGCTTGGGGGTTATTACAAAGGGAGGTAACTTCATTGAAAATATTTTGCATTTTCCTAAATGATAAATAAAGCTACATTTACAAAATAATCTTCAACGTGGTATTAATATCGACAAATTGTGAAAATACATGTCGCTGTTTGCAGATGACGCGGTTATTTTATCTGATAGTGGGATGTGTTTACATGATCCATTATATCGATCAGAAGATGACTCTTTGAAATTTAATTTTTAATTGACATGGGCAAGAGAAAAATATATGCACTTCGGAAAGGTGGACGATTACATGAAACTTATAGATGGTACATCAAGATGCAGAGGTTGTATACTTATCTAGGACTTGTGTTTTCTAGCGGTGGATCATTTGTACATATCACTGACGCGATGGCTGGACTTTTCGGGACCTTTATTCATTATTTAGTGTAACCAAAGATATGAAAGTACCCGTTCAAGTCAGGTTTGATCTTATTCACGCCTTTGTTGGATCTATTTTGGAATATTAGTGTGAAATATGGGGTTTCATCAGAGCCGTAAATATTGAAAGAATTCACAGAAATCTGTTATAAATGTTTACTTAATGTAAAAATGTCAGCAAATTCTCTTGCGTTATACGCAGAAGTGGACAAGTCCGCACTTATTATTAGCAGACAAACTCGAATGATCAAACATTGGTTTAAAATGTTCGATTAGAAAGTGTCTATTTATTTTTAACCGTAATTATTGACCAAATTCACGAAAAAAAAAAAAAATATATATATCGTATTAATAATTGGGCAAATAAAGTAAAACATATTTTAGGATCATCGGGGTTCGCTAAATTCGTTCCAGTGGTACTCAATCGCATACAGCTCAGTATCCCTCTATACATCCATTGAAATCGACCTCTGTCGAGCAAAGTACCTTCATGTAACTGGGAAAAGGTTATTGCGAAAAACAATAGCTACATCACACAATCTTATGATCGAAAGCAGTAGACATCGGAAAATAGTATCAACCAGACAGAGCTGTATATTGTGCGATAAGGGTGAAATGGAAGGTTAGTATCACTTTATCATAATTTACCCTTTTTTCATGTTTGAAGACGAAACTTCATAGATAAATACTATAAATACTATAAAATGAAACCAAGTCTATTCAAATTTACGAAACTGCTTAATTCAGGCCAAAAGAACAGTTGGACAATTCCTGGCTTTTTTTTTTTTTTTTTTTTGCAAAAATGTATTTTAAAAAGAAATCTTCGGTTAGTTTAAGAATTACAAGCTCAATTAACATTTCTGCAGTGTTTTGGGGTCAATTTTTCTACGATATTCATGATTTACAATGTATTTATTGTACAATGAGTATGTAAACTTGTGTATTTAAATAAAGTTGTTATTATCATGTTTAACGCCATAAAGAACAGGAGCTGCTGAAAACGATGGTTAGAAAGGGAAACAATGATGGTTGCAAGCATTATCTCCCTTCCTTTCATGTTTCTATCATTACAAAGACAATCTTCATCCTTTTAGTCATTTAATCACATTTCTATTGTCGTCTGCAAATGCCTTTAATTTGAACCCGTCCAAATTTTTCTCATTTATAAAAGAGTTAATCGATTCTACAAACCAGTAGAAAAATGCTTTCGTAAAACATGAGCTGAAGGAGAAAAATGCCCGTAACAAAAACTTTTCCTATTTTCTTTATTTTTCTTGGACAGTCTATAAATTATTTGTCGTCGGTAAATGCCTTTACTTTGGTTAGAAAAAAAGAAAAAAATTGTTGTGGTTTGGTGAATTAACCCTTTCCAAAACGACAAACTTTTGGACTGGACCAAATTGAAAGCATTTGCAGACAACAATTCAACTCTTGCTGAAAAGATGATTTCTGTCTATGATAGGGTAGAAAACATTGTGGGAAAAGGAGAAAATGCTGGTTACCAGCATTTTCTCCTTTTCCCACAATGTTTTCAAATGGCTACTATTCCAGACCCGTAAAAACCAGGGATTGTTTGGGAAAGGGTTAAAGGACTTCTGGCACTACAGATGCCCGAATTTCCGTATTTCGCATGTAGCAGGCCATATGGACGCAATACCAAACGAATTCAAACAGTATATATATGTCCCTACTGATATCCTTTGGAGCGTTGTTTTGTACAAGGTTGAATGACAGGTTCAGTTCTCTTGACTTCATGTAGAGCTTCTAAAAGCTTATCGATGGCATTGTATGTGTCATACAGTGCCTTATTTTAACGACATGGTAGGAAACGTTTTTGGTAACATTATGAGAACCTGCAGTTCCTCCTTTTCCCTCAATGTTTTCTGCCTTTATAAAAACAAATTCTATCATTTCAGGCTCATGTAGTTTTGTTTCAGTTTCTTTTTTAGTTGTCCTAGAATACTTTCAACATGATCTGGTAAAGGATTAAATAGCTTGGCGATGACGGTGTACGCAGCAAGATCTCACTTTTCTTTCTGTCTCTAGATAGACAAGTTGCTGTCGACTGATTCATCCTGGCTCAAATTACTAAATGTGGCTTATAAAGGGTAAAAACAGTAAGTGAAATGGAGAAAATGCATTTTTCCAATTTCCCACGATGTTTCGGTATGCTTGCTTCCCAAGTTTTTGGACTGCTCGATAACAAGTGGTACCGACTCAGTGGGTATCGAAGTGTGTAAAACAAAATCTGCTTGCACGTATGCATAGGCTATTTTGTTTAAAAACTTTGCAAAGTGTGATGGGGCTCACGGCAAAATGATTAATTAATTAATTAATTGATTGATCGATCGATCGATTTCTTAATTGAATCAATCAATCAATCAATCAATCAATCAATCAATCAAACATTTGGATGTTGTACTGTGCTACTTTGTGTCAGTATAAACTGAACAATCAGTTCTTACAGGAATTGGGGTAACGACATGGTAAGTTGACACTTGACGTTCACAACCAGGTGGAAATATGACATCATTTACCTAACATTTCTCGCCCTTGACGTAATATTGTTATGCGTTGCCATGCGGAGGGGGTAAAACTGAAAAGAACTATACTGAATTTTGATAAAGTTCCTCCCAGAATCTGTTAAATGCATGGAATAAATAGAAAATTTTTTTTCACGGTCAAAGATCGAAATTTACTTCATCTCGTGAACACCATCGGTAATATTGTAACCTGTGGCTGCACCATTCGTGAAAATATTACTGATGATGTTCATGATATGAAATAAATTTCGATCTTTCTAATTGTGAATGGCAAATATCCTCCCTTTATATTAGATGTAGAAAGTAGCACAATTTCAGAAAGGCTTTAGATTATGTATTAGGTAACGTATGGGTTATAGCCCCGATATTCACGTGGAAATTACGTCATTTTTTAACGATGATGCAATAATGGCGTTTCCTTGTCAATGAGCGAATCAGCCAAATACCATATATTGGTTAAAGGGTGTTTCTTTGTGGATAGTGGAGTCCCGTATATGGCACATTATTTTAGCAATGATGTCATGTGGATAAAAAAGACAGAAAAGGAACACTATACTTTCAGGATAAAAACAGACAATAAATTGGTACAGTATTGCTAAACTGTATCCATGAAGAAAAGAAGTCAAATAACACGAAAAAGAGTAAACAAGACGAAAAACATTCAGTCAAACAATGATTTATTTTATATGCATAAACCCTTAATTTTATGCTTGTATAGTGTGTTATAAGAAAAAGATGTATGTGTAAGTTCTGTCATCTTTAGCAGCCATTCCCAATGTGATGTCACAAGTCAGCCGGTGCTTCAAATGATGACGTCATTTCCTTTTAAGTAGGTAGTTCCGTCATTATTGCATCATAGTTAGACAGAGCATGGGGATTCTCATACACATCATCATTTCTAACATCTGATTGTCCATACCTGTAATGAAGGAAGTACATGTAAGTATTTGAGCGCTGTTTAACCCATTACCACACAATCACTACTTTTGAGGACCAAGAGAAAGAAGCCTTTCGAAAACATTGTTGGAAAAGGAGAAAATGCTGGTTACCAGTATTTTCTCCTTTTCCCACGATGTTTTCTACCCTTCAAAAAAAAAAAAAAAAAAAAAAAAATTCAGTCACTTTTATTTTGTCGTCTGTAAATGCTTTCAATTTGGAGCAGTCTAAAATTTTGTCGTTTGGTAAAGAGTTAAATATAAAGGGTTAATATAATGCATCAGGGATATGCATTTAACCCCCTTTTGCCAGGTGTGGCTCCTATAAAAAGTAAAAATTCAACAGGCTTTCACAGTATCAAAATACCCAAAAGGATGAACGTTCGAAATTTTCAGCCTTTGACTATGGATGGGATATCCAAATCAAAGGCCTGACATCACTGTAATGCTGAGCTTGTGACAAGATCTCGATATTTGTGGAATATCAATTAAACTTAAACAACTGGAATAAATGTCAATAGTTTAAGTTAAAAAAAGTTAAAGTACCGCCAAAGGATAATTGTAATTGTTTGTGGGCTGTTCCCGTTCTCATACAGATTTAAATATATTGTTCTCTTTGTCACCCTTAAGCCCTGGGCAAGGCTACAAATATAGATCAAATTTAGCTTACACGTTCTGTACATTCTGATCTTGGATGTACACACTCCACTTCTCAGAGACATAATGGACCCAAAGCAAATTTGAAATAATAAGAGGTCGCTTTTTTTTTTTTTTTTTTTTTTTTTTTTTTTTTTTTTTTTTTTTGTTTTTGTTTTTTTTTTTTAATAAAAATGTCAATTCGATTTACTAGGCAACAAGAATTACAAGAGTCAATTCCCTTATACAGTTCCTATTGCGTGTTTGATCTACTTCCAAAAGAAGAAGGTATATCTGATAATACAGTTCTTCGAAAATAAAATTTTCGAATCAGAAAATGTTCTTGTTAACTTAAATGAAAGCATTATTTTAACACACTTAAACTTATAAAAACGCGAGTTCTAATAGAGTTTTAGAAGAGTTTCAGTTATAGCAATGCTGATGTCATGTTCTGCCTTTGCAGACTAAGTGGAACTAATATTAGCGTTTCCAGAACATGAGGTCTGGTTTTAAATCTTAATTCTTTGTGGACTGTGTTGATCAAGATCAGACTTCACAGAACGTCCAGATAAGAAGATATATATCTCTTAAAAAAGGAAATAAAATTGCAAAATTTTGCCATATACCATCGTCTTTGAAGTTTCGTGTCAATTATTTAGCAAGAAACAGTTGAATATCAGGTATCATGTGAAGATGTCTTGCCTGAACAAAAACTCAAAATTGAGCGGGCATTGTCTGAATCTCTGTGACGACTAGAAATTTTATAGTTTTAACCGGTCATGCAGTGGAATCTGATCACGGGTATTTACCATTACCAGACGGCATTATTCTAGCCTTGTCCAATTTAAAAGTATTTGATTTAGCCAATTAGAAACTCCGTTGCTTTGAAATATTGAAAAACACAGTATTAGGCCAAGACTGCTATTATAATGGGTGGTGTATAGACTGCAATATAATCCGAGTCCCTTCTCATCCACCATTCGTGATATTCTTACAACAGATGTAGAACTCTTTCACGGCCAATCGCGATTGAAATACAATTTACGAGCGACTTTAATCAAGATAAGACTCCACCGAAAATTCATTCAGATCTTGATCTACATCATCCGCTTCCTAATACAATATCATATAACCAGAAACATTGTCATTTATAGTGGAAATCGGCTTTTTCTTTTAAACCCAGAAGACAGAGTAACTTAAATTAAGTTCACAGGGAAAAGTTTAAATATCGTAATCGATGTTCTATATTGAAAGTAGATGTTTACCTTCAGTGCACGTAAACATTTATCGCAGAAAGCCGACTTTTAATGACCTTAGGAGAGAAAACGTTTTGAAAACATTGTGGAAAAGAAGAAAATGCTGTTTTTTTATTAAACGGCGTCGAGTTTACAAAATTGTTATTAAGCTCGCCAAAGGCTCGCATAATAACATTTTTGTGGACGAGTTTAATAAATTTTTACCTCAACAGCCAACGAGTGTCAGATTCTTTTTATCACATTACTGTATAACAAGAATTATAATTCATAGTGTGTTAAAACAGAGACATATATGTATAATGTGTAGTAAAATTTAGACAAGGCCTATGTGCCTTCTTGACAGGTACATAACGAATGAAAATTAGTTTCGAAGAACCTTGCATATATTGTTTTTCTTTTTCTTTTAAATCCAAACGTGATTAAATTAACACCTGCATCATGATTGAGAATTTTTATCATTAATTTCCTTTATGAACTAGGTCAGCCAAATGAAGCGTATAACTACAGTGTTGACCAAATACAGCACTATTTTCTTATCTCACACGTGTGTGAGACAAGAAAATTCGTAATGGCTGTAATACATTGAAAACAAGGGGGCTATATCTTTTCAAGTTTCTGTGGACTGTATTTTTGGTCGACGACAGACGTTGAGTTTACTTATGTCTGACACTGAAAAACGTTAAAAACTATTAATACTGTTTCATTGTTCTATTGTGGCAAAAGCTTTTAGTCCTTGAACCAGGTAAATATTTGAAATGACACATTCAAGCCGATAGTACAAACCTTAATATTTCTATTTCTTAGTTATGTTTTCGGGAAAATTATATCCTTATCAAACAGTGTAGAAAGAGCAGTCAGATTTTTGTCTACACTGTTCACAAATTGTCCTTGGTATAAATATATTTACATCGATTAAAAAAAACAAGTTCTAACAACTTATACTAATTTCTCTCAAGTCTGCTTCCTGGGAACAACACCAGTACTCTCGCCAAATGTGTGGGCCAATGAAAAATCCCAAAGTTGACACCCGCTCCCGGGTATCGAACTCGGGATCTTATGCTAACGAGGCCAACGCTCTACCTCACATCCACGGACACCACAATGTCATCGAGTCGCACTTAATAGTTTAATATTTAAATATCCACGCGATGCAGAAATTTTCAACACAATGATAGCTTCAACTGGATACATGAGTAAACGGAATGAAGGGAACAAAAAGCGACTTGTCAAGCATTGTTTCTTTTTTCTATTTGCAACATAATTTTTCATATATTAATGAAAGTATCGTTCTTTGTGTTTTTGTGTGTTATTACTGTTATCAATCACTGACAGGATATTTTTCCAATTCGTGAGCTGCATATTTGGAAAAGGAAATGTTGAGGCGACGAATAAAGACAGAGAGCGACAGATATACAACAACGCAGACAGTCAATGACAATAAAGGAAAGGAAGCGAAAAAAATCCTTATGTTTAGACTTGACATGTGCGTTCGTAGAAGGCTCGACCATGCAACAGGCACACAGACATACACACAGACAGACAAACTTTCAATGAAAAAGGGCGGTAAAAATCCCAAGTCATGTCTCAATTTGACAGTTGCGTTTTTTCTATGCCTATACATGCAAGTTCAAGCATAAGAATACACTATGTTTGACAGGTACATGACATTATTGACACTTTCTCAATAATTAGGTCATTAATTGTTTTCCTTCATAAAGGGAAAAAATATTAAGTATGTGCAGCACATAACTTTAAATACACCTTGTTTCAAGCCGTATTTACGAGGTTTTTTAATTAAACCGACGATTTGTTATTGTTTTGCTCAATGTAATACAGCCATTACGAATTTGCGTGTGAGATAAGAAAATAGTGCTGTATTTGGTCAACACTCTAAAATAATTTAATAATTTAATTATACACTTCATTTCTAAAACAATGCTGACCTAGGTTTCTGAAGGAAATAAGCGGTCAAAGTTCTTATCGTGATAAAGTTGTTAATTTAATCACTGTTAGACTCAAACAAAAATCAATATAAATATTATGCAAGTTTCTTCGGAACTATTTTCGTTCGTACTGTATACCCGTCAAAGTAAGTGCACAGGCTTCTTGTAAATTTCATTACACATGATACAACACTCGTTGGTTTTTTAGGTAAATATATATTAAACTCGTCCACAAAAATAAATGTTATTAAGGTCGCCGAAGGCTCGCTTAATATCATTTTTGTAGACTCGTTTAATAAATTTTTATCTCAGCAACCAACTCATGTCAGATCCTATATGTATCATCATACCATTTGATAGTACTCTATTATTGTGAGTCTAACACAGTGTTTTAGTACAGTCCGTCAAAGTTACAGTTGCTAGCAGGAAAATGAATTGCAAGACTTAAATTAAAGATGACAAACTTAATTTTACTTGAATAGTTAGTTTTTCGGCCATCGACTGTAGTTTTGACATACAGTACTGTCACGCTTTGCCTTAATCATAACATGGCTTGCAGCACGCGAACATATGCGTAAAATGTCGTCCGGATCAGCCTGTGCAGTCCGCGCTGGCTAATCCGAAGACGGCACTTTAAAAGTACATTCCAATTGGTCCTACAGTAGACTTGCACAAAACTGAAAAAAATACATAAGAACGGAAAGCGTCGTCACGGATCAGCCTGCGCGGACTGCGCAGGCTGATCCGGGACGACACTTTACGCAAAAATCCAAATTTCCTTTTTCTCGTGTTGAAGGCCATATTAGATCCATGCTATAAAGGTCTACTGCCCCTAACTCTCATATCAAAAGACGGAAGCTCCCGAGAATGGCCGAAAAGCCTTCACCTAAATGTCGATATTTTCCGATGAGTTAAGGGTCGTGTTCCTTTAATGGAACTTACTTAAATTTGTCTACAATCGTACTTTTGGTCATCAGCTGGCCTCCAGCTCTTTACAAAATTCAAAACTTTAACACTCGATCACATTGAAAAAATATTTACAGACAACAAGGTTAAGGTAGCTCGAAAGATTATTTCTGTATATGACATGGTAGGAAACACTGTGTGAAAATGTAAAATGCTGAGTCAGCATTTTCTCTTTGCTCCCACAATGGTTTCTAAAAAATCTTCTTTTCGTGGCCGTTCAGACAAACACGGGAATAAATGGTATAGGGGTAATAGAGGTGGCCGCTGGGACAGGTTGTATTGTATAGCTTAGAAACCATCCGAGAATAACATTATTTGTGTACTATCTGAAGTGGCTTTCAATTTGGACTAGTCTAAATAATGGTCTTTTTGTTACGATTTAACCATACATAATCAATGTTTCTTTGGCGTCAGTGTGATAAAAAAATAAAAAGAAAATTGTTGAAATTACAGATTTAACATAAAATGCAGGCATCGATGGCATATATCAAAGCTTTAAACTTATGCCTTAAAGGCCCATTAGTGGCCAAAACAATATGATGTATTCAGAACGAAATCTCGCCTTTTAAAAAAGATGGACAATAATGTAAGGATGAGAATCTACTACCATGCGGTCGTTCGAAGTTTTTGTCGGTGGTAAAAAAAAATTAAAAACCAGTTAAAAAATTACCAAGAGAGAGAGAGAGAGAGAGAGAGAGCTATCTAGATAAGCTTTAAGCCAGCTTTGAATTTAATTTTTCTACTGGCGACTTACTCTCGGGCCGACTGTACAACACCAGATTGTCCGCTTCACAATAATTTTAATACTTTCAAATGGTATGATTTAAATCTACAGGCATTTTTTCCATCGGCTTTGTTTACTTTTGGCGCTACTGGGTCTTTAACCGTTTACCACACAATTCCGACTTCTAGCATCCCTGTGAAAGAAGGCTTTTGGAAACATTGTGGGAAAAGGTGAAAATGCTGGTAACCAGCATTTTCTCCTTTTCCCATAATGTTTTTTTCCCTCCATAAAACATATCATTTCAATTCTTTGGACACATTTATTTTGTCGTCTGCAAATGCTTTCAATTTGGACCGGGCTAAAAGTTTGTCGTTTAGTAAAGAGTTAAAGAACCTTATAGTGACAGACAGAAGATTTATATAATTGGCTTGCAACACGCAAAAAAGGGTCATTCGCACAATTGCGTAAAGTGTCGTCTCGGATCAGCGTGTGCAGTCCGCACAGGCTAATCTGAAACGACACTTTCCGATTTCATGTGATTTTCTGTTTTATACAAGTCCATTGTAGCACAAAATCTAATGTAGTCGTAAAGTGCCGTCTCGGATTAGCCTGCGCGGACTGCGCAGGCTAATCCGGGACGACACTTTATGCAAATGTCCGAATGCACCTTTTCGCGTGTTGCACTCCATATAGAAGAAGATACGTACCACCACTTAAAAACAAGTAAGGTGCTATCCGCCCAAGCCCTCTTCCCATAGATCCACCGGAACCAAGTGCTCGCATTAATTGTGCTCTCTGCATCATATTGCCAGAAGAACCTGTGGAAGCCGATCCTTGTGGTGTTTGAGAAAACACTAAACCAATCAAACAGAAAGCCAAACACGCGATCACAGCTGATTTCATTTTTGTTGTCTATTTGCTATTTCCGTCCGACCGACAAACAGAGAAGTCTTGGCTGCTAAAGGTACAGAACAACAATGGGGCGAGAACTAGACCTTGCCGCACACCTGAACAATGAACCGTGACCTGATTTTTCTCCCCCTTTTATGAGGTAACCTATCTACTGGTCAGCTTTTACGAGGATCTGTCACTATAGGAACAGAGGACAGTTTATCTTTGTAACTGTTTGGTAAAGTCGTAATAGCGACATCAAATGTCCCAGATATGAAAACAAGTGCTGGGCGGCAAGTGTTTATGAAGATGATTGACGGGTTGGTCGAATAACCTGGTGCATTTACGTTCGTATCCTTACCATGGAAACAGACAACAGCAAGAACATCTAAAGGTCCTCGAAGTCAGACCAGTTTCAAGCGAATGGAGTTGCATTCATTCTTGGTTTAATCTGGCAGCTATTTCAATTAACCAATGGAAGGCTCGGCTCAGAGTTTGAAATTCCTGGTCCGTTCTATCGTGTAAATGTGTTCTGTCCTGTACTCCGATCATTGCACGTATAAGCAGGGTTTCATGTGTTATAAATTACGATCTGTCTTTGCACTGATTGTGAGCCTTCCGTCTTGGTGCGGTGGACAGGTTTGAAGCTGTCTATGTAGAACACTTCGATAACTAAGCGCAAAACGGTTGTAAAAGCCTATACACTACATAGACTTTTACAAGAATTTTGCACGGATCCATCGAGTTGTCAAGGGAGTTGTTAGCCAACTCTAATGTGTAAGCACGCCCCTGCAGTGGACTAGAATGATGTACGAGACTTGTGCAACATATCGTGGCATGGAGTAGAAACCTAAATATAGCGGTTGATTTGAAGCAATAATTGTAGAGGACACGCCTTTTTAATATAGTCGAGCAGCCGTTCTGATAGCTCATACGAGCAATCAAAATTACTGCCGCAGCAGCTGCTGTATTCCTCGAAAAAAGGACTTTTCGAATGAACTATATACTTCTCAACTTTTGCTAGGGATCAAAACAAAAAATGAATAACTTTTTTCCACATTAAATTTATTCAAACAAAAACAAGTTAATTCCATCTATGGTCAAAGTAAAGGAAATCAATATCAAATAAACAGATTAAACTTCTTTCAAACATCGTGGAAGAAGAAAAAACGGATTTGCCCATTCGAAATCAAAGCGTTGAGAACGCTGAAGTGGTATTTGTCAAGCAAACCCATTGCGGGGAATCAATAGTTTGAAAGAAAAAGAGACATATTGTTCAAATATTGGCCTAAAAGCATAATAATACCTTTTCGGTTGAAGGGAGAATACTCATGTACCTTAAAACTATAATTTTGAAATATTTACATTTAATTTTCAACATTACCATCAATTACTTCGATCTATAAATATTCATGAGCAATCAAATAAAGTAGCATGCAATCATAGGACGAACAAGCCATGGAACGAATTGTTTTTGAACGACAAAGCGCAGGATCAGTAGGCAAATTTGTATCATGGCGCCAATAAAAGGCTTTGAGCGAGAGAAGCTATTTTCAATCAAAAATAAAGATCTCAGCTATCGATGGCCTCGCTCAGTGTATCTTAAAATGCCATTTCAAATTACACATCTGTGTGCCACCGAAAAACTCATTTGCCTGAGAAAGAATGAGTTTAACTGGGTTTATTTCCTTCGGCTTTGCACAAAATAAGAGACATGGTTATCAAAATTCAATCTTGAACTCATAGTGGTATTGTCTTCGACAAATACCACAAAAATAAACAATATTTTGGTTTTGATCCCAAGCAAAAGTAGATTAGTATATTATAAGAGAATCTCGTACGTTAGATACTTCTTTCGTTCGTTCTTCAGAAATAAAATCATATAAGCCATGCAATGGAAAAAAGAGTTCATTGCATATATGTGATATATCACACTACGTAAGTCACCACATGTCACATAAGGTGTACTTAGAACGGCTGTTAACTTGATCTGCAGGTAGAAGAGTCCTTGGTCATGCAAATAATTTGCAAACTGGAAAAAAGCTTCGACCCATGTCGGAATGCACAGGCTAGCATTGGTCAATATTTAATTTCGGGTGCATTAAACCGTATTTTCACAGCACGTGACTCATATATGGCTCACAAATCGCGGAAAGGGGGCATTCGGACATTTGCGTATTTAGTGTCGCCGCGGGCCAGCCTGGGCAGCCCGCGCATGCTAATCCGAGACGGCACTTTACGACTACATTAGATTTTGTGCTACTAAAGACTTGCACCAAACAGAAATTGCATAAAAACGGAAAGTGTCGTTTCGGATCAGCCTGCGCGGACTGCGCAGGCTGATCCGAAACGACACTTTACGCAGATGTACGAATGCCCCTTTTTGCGTGTTGCAAGCCATATAATGATAAGCCATGCTCTGTTAAAAAGGGGTTTAATGCATTTGCCAAAAGTATCTTTCCATGTCAGCCTGCACAGACTGCATAGAGATTTCGTTAACATTTAAAGAAAAGGTCCATTCATTCGTGTGCAAAGCTTGCCTCATGGTCAAACCAGAGATAGAAATACATATAGAAAACACACAGAAATAACGACGTTTTTGTTTTGTATTTTACCGTAGAATGTTTTAAACTGTTAGTAACGATATGATTATTACTGCAAAACAATATACTATTGTAAATATTATTATCATTAATAACGGTATAACTTTAACATTTAAAGAAAAGCTCCATTCATTCGTATGCAAAGCTCGCCTCATGGTCAAACCAGAGATAGAAATACATATAGAAAACACACAGAATTAACGATTTTTTTTTTGTATTTTACCGTAGAATGTTTTAAACTGTTAGTAACGATATGATTATTACTGCAAAACAATATACTATTGTAAATATTATTACCGTTAATAACGGTATAACTTTAACATTTAAAGAAAAGCTCCATTCATTCGTGTGCAAAGCTTGCCTCATGGTCAAACCAGAGATAGAAATACATATAGAAAACACACAGAATTAACGATTTTTTTTGTATTTTACCGTAGAATTTTCTACACTGTTAGTTACCATATGATTATTATTGCAAAACAATATATCATCGTAATAATATTATCATTAATAACGGTATCACTTTTTCTTGCATAACAAGGGATAAATTCACACAGTTGTTGCACAACAAGGGATAAACTCACACAGTTGTTGCACAACAAGGGATAAACTCACACAGTTGTTGCACAACAAGGGATAAACTCACACAGTTGTTGCACAACAAGGGATAAACTCATACAATTGTTGCATAACAAGGGATAAATTCATACAATTTAAACACAGGCAACTTCTACTTGACTCGATAGCTCTATTTGTAGAGTAGCTGATTTCATTTTTGAGGTCAAAAAGCAAGTCCCACTGAAGGCTTTTTTCCCTCCAGCATTTCTATTTGTATCTTTTTCCCCCTTTTTAGTGTACACGGTTACGTCGATATGATTTTTCTTTTCTAAATATGAATCCCCCCCTTCCCATCTATTTTTTTCTGAATCTGGTTTAATGTCCTTATAGACCTATCTTTGTCGAGAAATGTATACATTTTGTATGAAATTTTCTCATGTTGAAATCAGATGATAAATGTCAGTCATTTCGATAACTGCAGAAACAAATAACTTCCTCCAACTACTCAGCGCCCTCTCCTAATAAAGCTGTCAAATAATGATGTAGCGTTTTGGTTAAAAATCATGTACTTCACTTGCTATGGGGGTGAAATCAACGGCTCAACTTCTTTTTTCTTTGTCGTTTAACCATTACCAGACGAGTCCAACATGTAATGAACTTGAGGAAAAGGGCTCTTGAAACAATCACGGTGAGAAAAGTGCAAGTGACAGGTGATTTAGTGCGACAGTTTATGCATGGCAGACATACATGTGTATTTAAGGAATGAAAGAAAACATTACATATATAGGAAAACAAAAGAATCATACTCTAAGTCTCACGACAAGTATCATATCAATTTTCTTAAAACATTTCAATGCAGTGTGTCTTTCCATTTTTCATCAGCAGTGCCCTGTAACTTTAAAAATCAAGCTTATACCTTACCTAACTTTCTATGATTCATTAGCAGTGCCCAGTAACGTTAGAAATAAAGCTAATACCTTATGTAACCTTGTATGATTCATTAGCAGTGCCCAGTAACGTTAGAAATAAAACTTATACCTTATGTGACCTTGTATGATTCATTAGCAGTGCCCAGTAACGTTAAAGAAGACTTATACCTGCTGTGACTTTCTATGATTCATTAGCAGTGCCGAGTAACTTTAAAAATCAAGCTTATATCTTGCGTAACTATCTACGATTCATTAGCAGTACCAAGAAACTTTAAAAATCGAACTTATACCTTATTTGACTTTCTATGATTAATTAGCAGTATACAGTAACGTTAGAAATCAAATTTATACTTTATAGAACTTCCTATGTTTGATTGGCACTACCCGGTAACTTTTAAAATCAAGCTTATACTTTATGTGACTCCCTCTGTTTTATTAGTAGTGCCCAGTCACGTTAGAAATCAAGCTTATACTTTATGTGACTTCCTATGTTCTATCAGTAGTGCCCAGTAACGTTAGAAATCAAGCTTATACTTTATGTGGCTCCCTATGATTACATAGGAGTGCCCAAAAACGTTAGAAATCACGCTTATACCTTATGTGACTTTCTAGGTTTTATTAGCAGTGTCCAGTAACGTTAAAAACCAAGCCTATACTTTATGTGACTTTCTATGATTCATTAGCAATGCCTAGTAACGTAAGAAATCATGCTTATACTTTTTGTGACTTTCCAGGTTTTATAAGTAGTGCCCAGTTACGTTAAAAATCAAACTTATACTTTATGTGACTTTCTATGATTCATTAGCAGTGCCTAGGAACGTAAGAAATCATGCTTATACTTTTTGTGACTTTCCAGGTTTTATAAGTAGTGCCAAGTTACGTTAAAAATCAAACTTATACTTTATGCGACTTTCTATGATTCATAAGCTGAGCTCAGTAACGTTAGAAACCAAGCTTATACTTAATGTGACTTCTTATGCTTTGTAAGCGGTGCACAAAAATGTTAGAAATCGACTTTAATCTCTATGTGACTTCCTATTATTCATATACAGTGCTCAGTAACGTTAGAAATAAAGCTTATAATTCATGTGACTTTCTATGATTCATTAGCAGTGCCCAGTAACGTAAAAGATCAAGCTTATACTTTATGTGACTTACTACGATTCATATAAAGTGCTCAGTAACTTTCGAAATCAAACTTATACCTTATGCGACTTCCTATCATTCATAAGCAGTGCCCAGTAACATTCAAAGTCAAACTTATACTTTATGTGAATTCCTATGATTCATTAGCATTGCCCAGTAACGTTAGAAATCAAGCTTATACTTTGTGACTTTATGAGTTTCATTAGGGGTATAATGTTAGAAATCAACCTTTTATTTTATGTGACTTCCTATGGTTCATTAGCACTACCCAGTGACGTTTAAAGTTGAGCTTAAACTTTAAGTGATATCCTATGTTTCATAGGCCAGTGCCCAGTAACGTTAGAGATAAAACTTATAATTTATATGACTTCCTATGTTTTATAAGCATTGCTCAGTTAAGTTAAAAATCAAGCTTACACTTTATGTGACTTTCTACGATTTATTAGCAGTGCCCAGTAACCTTAAAAATTAAGCTTATACCTTATGTGACTTCCTATGTTTTATTAGCAGTGCCCAGTAACGTTAGAAATCAAGCTTATACTTTATGTGACTCCTTATGTTTTATAAGCAGTGCCCAGTAACGTAAAAAATCAAGCATATACCTTATATGACTTTCTATATTTTATTAGCAGTGCCCAGTAACGTTAAAAATCAAGCTTATGCTTCATGTGACTCCCTATGTTTTACTAGCAGTGCGTATAACGTTAAAAATCAAGCTTTATGTGACTACCTATATTAAATTTTTACTAGCAGTGCTTATAACGTTAGAAATCCAGCTTATACTTTATGTGACTTCCTGTGTCCGTTTTTGGAGAGCAAATGGAGGTGATAGCTCGACGAGCCCAAATCCTACGAACGAAGTACGCAACAAAGAAACAAATGAACAAATGCATAGCAGAAACACAGGGACTGGCAGGATTCGCCCTGACGAAAGGCCAACACCATAAACACAGAGCTAAAAAGAATTTTCCCTGACGTAGTTGTTAAGTTATGTATTTCAACCGAGTTGTAGCTATGCAGGAAGGAGTGGTCTTCCTTAACGGGGAAAATTGCCTGTTGTTTGAAGATTGCTTGGTTGAACGCCGCTTTCAACAATAACTCGAAGCATACCTAAAGCAAAAAGTTTCAACCTATGACTGCCTGCGCGGACTGTACAAGCTGACATGAGTGGACACAGTTTTATAGTTGCTTTAATCTCCCTTTTCTCAGATCATAACTTATACATTATGTTTTCTCGTTATTCAAAACTTCACATATAAAATATTAATGAAATTCATAACCGAATTAATTAAAAGGGCGTAATAGATTTATTTACATTTTTTTTTTTCAAATTCCTCTTGAAATGTGATGGAATTGTTCAATGCTTGAATTGATTTGAGCCACGCTCTGTGAAATTAGGGTCTAAAGGCATCAGCAAAAAAGTATCGACCCAGGTCAGTATGCGCAGACCGCGCAGGCTGACCTGTGTCAAAACTATAGCTATTGGTATATTTTCTATATGTAAAAAGATCGGTCTATTTATGTTTCGGTCGTTGTTAAACAAAATGGATTTTATGTTTCCTTCAATACAAGAAGACTTGCAGTGCAGTTCACTTGTATGTTGAATGTTTAACCCTTTATCCCATACGGCATTTCTAAGGTATCTCAAATTGACCCTAACTAACAGCAAGGATGAAGCCGTTTCTCATGTGTATATGGCTCCGTTTGATAGCATAGAAAATATTGTGACAAAAGGTGAAATTGCTCGTCACGAGCAATTTCACCTTTTGCCACAATGTTTTCAAAAGGCTCCTACAAGCAATGCGTAGAAATGAGTATCTATGGAGTAAAGGGTTAATACCGTTTTCAACAGTCCAACGGCTATATCATGTCGAACAGTACACATATCCACGCTCCAAATGTTTCCGCATAATTATAATTCTTAAGCAAGTAGCTGCTTCCTTTTTCAAAGTTGAAGGCTATGTTTAGCCCTGTTAGAGCAATGAAATCTGTCCCAATGACCTTTTTCAGTACGAGCAGAAAGCCAAGACCGAACGGAGATTAGAAAACTGATCTGGATCAGTCCAGCTAGCTTTGAACATCATTTCTAAGGCACAGGGAACATCGGTAGTAAGGCACAGGGAACATCGGTAGTAAGGCACAGGGAACATCGGAAGTAAGGCACAGGGAACATCGGTAGTAAGGCACAGGGAACATCGGTAGTAAGGCACAGGGAACATCGGAAGTAAGGCACAGGGAACATCGGTAGTAAGGCACAGGGAACATCGGAAGTAAGGCACAGGGAACATCGGAAGTAAGGCACAGGACCCAGTTTTTGTACAAATGGTGCATCTTAAGTAAAATTTGCAATCTGATTGGTCAAATTGAAAAAAAAAAAGAAGAGGAAAGATACGATGTTGGGTAACGTAATCAAACCATTGTCGGTTTACTTCAAAAACCTCGTAACTACAGCTTGAAACAAGCTGTAGTTACGAGTTTTTTACTGTAAACCGACGTCATACATCTTTAACTTTGTCGCCATTATTTCATTCAAGCGTTTACCACACGACATATAAGTAACCTCCACCAAGTTGAGATTATTTAAACACGACATTTAAAGAGCGGCTCCAATGATGAAATTTGTCTTTGATAGGGTAGAAAACATTGCGGGAAAGGGAGAAAATGCTGGTTACCAGCATTATCCTCCTTCCCCCCATGTTTTTCGAAAGGGTTCTTCCTAAGGATCATGAGAACTTTGTGTTGTGCTGTAGAGGGTTAAAAAATCAGGTCATTTGTTTGTTTTTATTTGTTTCTCTCTCCTTTTTAGGTGTGTTTTTTTTTGACAAAACGTCATTCAAATTGCTCCAACTTTTGCACATGACATGATTTCATAACCACTGACTTCTTTATCCCGTGATACAACAAAGCCGATATAATATATATAACTCCGAATAGGTTTGGTTATTTCTGTGTATGTTGTTTAACTCTTTACCAAACGACAATATTTAAGGCTTGTCCAAATCGAAAGCACTTGCAGACGACAAAATAAAAGTAGCTGAAAATTTGAAATTTGTTTTGTAAAGGGTAGAAAACATTGTGGGAAAAGGAGAAAATGCTGGTTACCAGCATTTTCTCCTTTTCCCACAATGTTTTCTGAAGGCTTCTTTCTTAGGGGCGTCAAAAGTAGGGATTGTGTGGTAATGGGTTAACATCCTTGTCAACATTATTTCAGTTATATGGCGGAAGCCAGTGCACCTATCCATGCTTTTTAGGGATTCTTTTGTACTTTACACAATAGTCTTCCAAGGTACTGGCTACTTTCTCCACATAACTAGGGTATCAGCTTTGAATAGAGTACTATGACAATAACACTTGACTGTGCTTGTAAAAAAATACTATAAAACTCGACCATTTGAGCATAATAAAAAGTGAAGATTTATGGGAAGAAGAAAAAAAAAACCCTAAAATAGCACTGTATGTTCGCACGATAAAGTATACGGCTTATGTCAACTTAAGACAATGAGACAGTTAATCACTAACGTCAGTGCGCATCCTATACGTCCAATTCTGACAGTGAGTGATGGGCTCTCCGCTATGTACCACAGTCCATAATGCAATAATATACGGCAAAAATTATTCATTGCCGTCTTTGTCCCTTTTTTATTGTCTTTTGAGGGTTTATACATGTAGTTAGGCCCTCTTTTCACGAAAAAAGTGTCGACGTTTGTTGATGTTGCGGTCGGTGTACATCAAAATTAGACGACACAGAACGTGCAGCCTGGCCATAGATCTACATTGCACAATACTTGTTATAAGGATTGACAAAAAACTTATTTTTATTGGAAGGTGAAATGTATTTTATAGCAGGAGGAAAAGGACTCATTTATTTCGCGGAGGAAAATGTGGACTCTTTTGTCACCACTAGCGCTTTTAGCTAGCTAATGTTGACAATGTATGTCAAGAACAGACTGCGCAACATGTGCGGAGATCTATGCCAATCATTTTATACCTGAGACATTACAAACTCCAAGTACCCTTTACATTCGGAAATGAAAGCTTCCATTCAATTGTTAAAACTAAATGATTGTGATTTTAGATTTGCCCTCTCCGGAAAGAAAATACCAAATCGGACAGTATAGATCAAAGATCATATTGCACATTGTGCAATCTAATCTTGATCTATTCTGTCCTCCAAAGGGCCAAGAGCGCGCTTAACTCATTACCAAACTACAAGATTTTAGGTTTAACCAAATCGAAAGCATTTGAAGATGGCAAAAGTGACTAAAAATTTGAAAATTGTTCTGTGAAGGGTAGAAAAACTTGCGGGAAAAGGAGAAAATGCTGGATACCAGCATTTTCTCCTTTTCCCACAATGTTTTCTAAAGGCTTCTTTCACAGGGGTGTCAAACATAGAGATTGTTTGGTAATGGGTTAACAGCCTAAGGGTTAAAACGTAACCAAAATTGTTATTCTTTACTTTTCCAATTAAAAAAAAGGAATTTGCAGCCGCAAAAAGTTAAATGTGACTCGAATTTCGGGATTCGTCCTTGAACGGGAATAAAACTACCTAGAAAAGGATCGTAAATTCCCAATTTCTAGCATTTTTCATCCAAGCCGTTTCAAAATCCATTTTCCTAAGGGTCGAATAAGTATGGGGTCGTTGGGTAAATAGTTAATAAAGTTAACCTTGGCTTTGCATCCACAAAGAGGTTTTATCTGTTCTTCATCTAGAGACTTGTCTGCATAATAACAATTATAATCTTTATTAATTTTTTTGAAACATGGACAAAACAATCGAGGTTTGTGTACTTCGTCTGGTTTAGGCCTTTTTCTTAAAAAAAATATCGGCTGACATCTTGGCTGTCAACAATAAACACGGCCATGAAACCTATATAGATGTGAGCCATGCATATGTCTCTCGTTCCAATTGTATAGATTAATATCAGACTGCATAGTAAATGTAGCCATATCTTGTTTGACGGAGAATCTGAAAAAATATACTAATTATTAATGAATACGGTCTTTACATCGTCTGGTAGAGAATTTAGAACTATTTTTTGTGTACGTCATCATTATGTTAGGCTGTCTACGCTCTGCCCTTGACACGTTCAACATCCGCTTGATGGTGACAGCGACAATGTGACCTTGAAATTGCCTGAAATATACTCGTACTTGTAAACTTCACTGTCAAACACGTTGTTTTTCAACATTCTTCACACCTTTTTTCATTTGGTCGGGCAGCAGTAAATTTATTCACTGCCAGATCAGAATAATTATGCTATTATGTCGGTTTAAACTAGTGTTTAAAGCAGGCCTATACTAGATTTTGAAAATAAGAATTTAGAATAACGTTGGTATTTCATGTCGTATCATCATTTGGCCAGGACAACTTATTTTCAATAACGTTACTTAACTCTTTACCAAACGATAAAAAATTTAGACTGGTCTAAATCGAAAGCATTTGCAGACGACAAAATAAAAGAGACAAAAAAAAAAAAATGAAATTTGTTTAGTGAAGGGTAGAAAATATTGTGGAAAAAGGAGAAATTGCTGGTTACCAGCATTTTCTCCTTTTCCCACAATGTTTTCTAAAGGCCTCTATCTCAGGGTCGTAAAAAGTAGGGATTGTGTGGTAAAGGGTTAAAGGGACAAAGAAAACAAAATATGCCTTGGTATTTCATGTCGTATCATCATTTGGCCAGGACAACTTATTTTCAATAACGTTACTTAAAGGGACAAAGAAAACAAAATATGCCTTGGTATTTCATGTCGTATCATCATTTGGACAGGACAACTTACTCTCAATAACGTTACTTAAAGGGACAAAGAAAACAAAATATGCCTTGGTATTTCATGTCGTATCATCATTTGGACAGGACAACTTACACTCAATAACGTTACTTAAAGGGACAAAGAAAACAAACTATGCCTTGGTTGAAATCATTTGAATAAGCCTAAAATGTTGTTGTGCGGTAAAGGTTAAGTTTCGGTTCCTTACTTTTTTCTTGAGACTTTCTCGTTTTACTTTAAATTTTACTTTCGCTTCACCATATATGACATTTTCAGAACAATATATCTTTATTTTCTTATACCAGAAGAACATATCTTTACTTTTCCAACATGAAGCTCACACACAACGTGCCTTAAAGGGTGAGCCATTGAATTAGAAATAGTCGGAAATTCATATTCAGAACTTTAATAGAATCAATCGATTTAAGACAAGGCACATATACAAATGAGTATTACAGACCTTGACTCAGCAGATTTTTTTATTTCATTTCACATGCTTTTGCCTCTCTGTGATACTAACAACAATATATCAGTAACTCAACAGATTCAACCGATTCAGGATTTTGCATATACACCATCGTGTATCAACTCGCCATCGAGTGCTACAGATCTCGATGCAGCGGTATTTTCTTTTTCTTGACACGTGCTTTGATCTCTCTGTGACACTACAAACAATATATCAAATGGTCAAGACATTTAACAGATTTAGGACGATGCTTATACGCCATGGAGTTTCTACTTGCCATCGAGTACTACAGATCTTGATGCCACCGTATTATCTTTTTCTTTACACATGTTTCTGACACCACCAACAATATGTAATAAACTTAACAGATTCAACTCTTGTAAAACAAAGCATATGTGCCATCGAGTATCAACTTGCCATCGAGTACTACAGATCTTGATGCGCATGTTTTTCACACCGCCAACAAAATGTAATAAATTAAACAGATTCAACTTATGAGGAACAAAGCATATGCGCCATCGAGTATCAACTTGCCATCGAGTACTACAGATCTTGATGCGCGTGTTTTTGACACCGCCGACAATATGTAGTAAACTTAACAGATTCAACTCTTGCAGAACAAAGCATATGTGCCATCGAGTATCAACTCGCCATCGAGTACTACAGATCTTGATGCACTTGTATTATCTTTTTCTTTACACACGTTTTTGCCTTTCTATGATACTGCCAACATCATAGAAAAAATAACAGATTCAACTAACTCAGGACAAAGCACAAACGCCACTGAGTATCATACGCCATCAACTACTATTGACCTTAATGCATTACCAAACGACAACATTTTATTTTTGTCCAAATCAAAAGTATTTGCAGACGACAAAATAAAAGTGACTGAAATTTGGAATTTGTTTTGTGAAAGGTAGAAAACATTGTGAAAAAAAAGGAGAAAATGCTGATGACCAACATTTTCTCCTTTTCTCACAATGTTTTCTAAAGTCTTCTTTCTCAGGGTCGTCAAAAGTAGGAATTGTGTGGTAATGGGTTAATGCAATGGTATTTTCTTTTTCAATAGTTTTCCCCTCTCCGAGTGTGACACTGCCATCAATATATCAAGATTTCAACAAAATTACTTTCGCTTAATTCAGCACAGAGTAGGCCAACATACGCCAAAGATATTGATGTGGTGGTGTTTTCTTTTTTCTTTAAATATTTTTCGTCGTTGTCACAGCATGTCATATTCTTCGAAGAGTCTATGTCTTTCTGCTGTGACTCATCACCCATCCCTGTATACTTGGGAACATTAGGGCTCATACCGAAGCAATTAACCGAGCGATGTATCTTTTAAGAAATAGTTCTTGTTTATGTAGACTTCTATGACAGTTTTATTAAAGCCCAAAACCGTTTGGAATATATGGTTGCATCGAGAAGTTTTACAAAAAAAGAAAATCTGCACTCTGTTAGAGAAAATCCTTCCAAAATCATTTAAGCAAATGGACAAACTTAGTATCCAAATGAGAGGAAAAAGAAATTGCTACACAAATTTATTTTTGCTTAAAATTCTACAAAAACTAAAACATAATTTTATAGATGAATAACGTAGAGCGAGAAGTAAAAGTCGCAGATATGTTATGTTTTGTCACTGCATTTTTGTCAAGAATATTTGTAAAGTGACAATTTAGTATCTGTTTCTGCTGTCTATCAAGCGGACCAACGTAAGTATTCTACACCGCATTGACCTAACGTAACGTCTTAAATGACGTTCTCGGGAATGAAGTAGTCGAAGACAATCTTAGCGGACCAACGCATAAATTGAGGACAGCATGGACCTAATTTATTATATACCTAGCAGTGAAATCCTGGAATTTCCCAGTGTAATAAATTTTGATATCATCACTAGTAACGTTATCAACTTTCACTTCCTGACGTCATTTGGGAACTACCTTTTTTTTCGACTACATTTTTTTCGACTTTCAAACGCAAAATTACAAATAATGATGTTAATAAGGTATATGATAAATAGAATAATCAACTGGTTATTTTTTATATGAAAAATATCTCACTCGGACGCGTCGTAAGGCGTTAAAAAAACTCGTGCTGCGCACTCGTTTTTTCAACGCCTAACAACGCATCCTCGTGAGATATTTTTCATATAAAAAACAACTAGTTGATTATCCTCTATGTAACGTCTTATGACGACCTCGGGAATGACGTAGTTGGGGATAATCTAATTGGACGTTAACGTCTTAAATATGCCGGTTTGGTCTCCGGACATGAATCTCTTTTGACATTTACGGTTATTGGTTGGTCGTAGAGCAAGAGAAACCATGCTATCAACAATATCAATAACTTGACAGCTGTTTTACTTTATTTCAGGTCCATGCAGACTAGGACTCTTTAATTAATCAAGCCGTATCTGAGGAGAAGCAATTGATAGAGGAAAAGCAATTGGTTGTGTTATAGTAAAAATCTGTCACTCGAGCGGGGTTTGATGCGATTGAAAAAACGAGATTTTTGACTGCATCAAACTCTGTTCGAGTAACAGATCTCTAATATTATTCACAACTAGTTGAATTTCCTATTTCTTATGTTCCTTATTCACCCTTTTTTATTATTATAATTATAAAAAATGGTAAAAAATATCAGCACTATACTAGTATAGGAAAATAGGTAGTTTCAGTAAACATATCCAAACGGTATCGTCACTAGTAATGATACCATAGTGGTATTGCTCACTTTGAAATTCCTGTAATCAACTGATAGGAATATAAAATGATTATAGACGATATTTGTTTTTTTTTTTCGGAGAAAGATCGAAATTTATTTCATCGAGCGAACATCATCGGTAATATGTTCACGAGTGGCCTTGCTACGAGTGATGATATTACTGACGGAGCTCACGAGATGAAATAAAAAAGGATAACTATTTTGTAACTCGACAAAAGAATGCTGATGGAATAAGAGCAGTAACAAAACATCAACAGTCCTCAATTCTTAAAAAAAAATGTCTTTTTTTGGCAAAGCAGATCTAAGATCAGACTGCATGCTCTGTGCAGTCTGATCTTGATCTGCATTGGCCTAAGAAGATTCACGCTTGAGTTACGCTTAGAAGCCTAAGGGTCAATGTGGCTCCCAAACGATGGGGTTGCCTTTGACAGAGTAGAAAACATTGATGTAAATGGAGAAAATGGCGGTTACCAGCATTTTCTTCTTCTATCACTATGTTTTCAAGAGTATTGTTGGTAACGCCATCTTTACACAACTTTGCATATCCACTATACCATAGACATGAAAAGAGATCAACAGCAACAACACCAACAAGAAAAACAACAGTAGGAAACCTCAGTCAAAGATTCGAATCAGATTGTATGTTGTGGCCAGTCTGTTCTTGATCCTCGCAGTCCACAGTTTGACGATTCGTTGTAAAAGGTTGAGATCTAGAATGCAAAAGTTAAGTTAGAAGACTGCGAGAGCACCGTTGGAGGTTTTTAGGCTCGAAGGGAAACAACTTTGTCCTACATGCTTCTGTTTCGGAAGTCAAAGTTACCTTTCTTTAGAATTTTCGCATTTCTTTTTCATTGTATTATGTCTAGAGACGAAAATTGGTCTGCAACAAGCGAAAAGGGGCTCTCGAGATAACTGCGTAAAGTGTCGTCTCGGATTAGCCTGCGCACTCCGCGCAGGCTAATCCGAGATGGCATTTTACGAAAATATTAGTTTTTTTTTTTCGTACTCTGGATTCGCGTGAAACAGAAAATCACACTCGATCGGAAAGTGTAGGCTCGGATCAGCCTGCGCGGACTACACTTTACGCAATTGTCCAAATGCCCCATTTCGCGTGCTGCGAGCTATATTATATATATTATATTATATATTTTTCGAAGTCCTGCATTGCTCGATGGTATAATAGAAGATTCGTAACCTTCAACTAGGTCGCTTTCATCTACCATTCTTAAGAACGTGCTTAGTCTTCTTATTCTACAGAATGTTCTACAGTCGAAAGTAACACAAGTTTTTTTTGCATGAACCATAGAGTAAAGCCAATCAGAATTCGAGTATACTTTCAAATTTAGAAAATCTTGAAGGATAAGTCTAAGAATATTCTTAATGTCGTTGTAGAATTCATACGGATCCCATTGGAGACCCCGGGTTCGACTTCACTGGTTCGACCTCACTGGAAGAACTTCGTTTATGGTAAGTGTCCTTTGGCTAGACACTTCTACCACAGATACTACAATTTTTTTTTTGTTAAAAAAAACCCCTTCTTCTACAGAGTCGTGAAATAATCATAGGTTTGTGTGGTAAATTGCTAGAGCTTAGCTCGATCCATGCCGTAATCCGGAAAGAACATAAAACTAGTGGACTTGCACAAGTCGGCAGAGACATACACAAGTGCACCCTCGTTTTGATAATACTGAAATATTGTTGAAAGCGGCCTAAGTCCCATACAAACAAATATTCGGTAAATACCTGTTCATGTTTATGTTATACATACCTGTAGACAAGTGTACAACCGAACGCAGACCAAGTTTTCAGGGTTTTTTTAATCCATCTTTTTTTTTTTTACTTTTCTCTTACATAGCATACATTACTTATATGTTGCAATTTCCACGTCCTACGTAAAATACGCGACAAAACTGAAAGAAAACATTGTAATTGCCCGCTTAAACAGTAACATTAAATTTGTATATCATGTATACTCTTTTTAACAGTTCTTTTGAATTAGACTGAGCTTGTTTTAACATGTTTGTTTTTCTTGTTTAATAAGATAACACATAATACATCTATAAATCCTTGTTTAGAAAGTTAGCTGTCTAGTTGCGGAACCACCATGGCACATTTAACTGGTTTTGTCTGTTCAGCCATCTGTTCCATGCTGAAAGTTATGAATAAAACACTTATGTACATGGAACATGCCTTATGAAAATGGACTTATTGTATCTGCAAAAAGTATTGACCCAGGTCAGCCTGCGCAGTCCGCGCAGGCTGACCTGAGTCAATACTTTTTGCAAGGGACATATCGATGGACCATTCTACCGCATAATTCAGTGTGTTATTAGACAAAATGGATGATATTATATAGAGGATATATTTTTTTTTTCGGTGAAAGATCGAAATTTATTTCATCGAGTAAACACCATCGGTAATATTTTCACGGGTGGCGCAGCCACGAAAGAAAATATTGCCGATTGTGTTCACGAGATGAAATAAATTTCGATCTTTTCACAAAAAAAACCCAAATATTCTATTTATTTTATGCTTTTAACCCTTTCTGGGAGGAGCTTTATCAAAATCCAGTACAGTTCTTTTCCGTTATTTCCCGTGGCGTACCCCTCCCGCATAGCAACGCATTACAATATTACGTCAAGCGCGAGAAATAAAAGGTATATGACGTCATATTTCCCATCTGGTTGTGAGGCACGTGCAATTAACCTAGGCAACAAGAACGTGAAAATCGGTATTTTCACTGGTTGTACCAGTGCAAGATCGAAAATTATTTTCACTGCTATTTCTCGATATCCTACCGGAAAGCATGAAATAAAGATCAATTATAACTTGATCATGTGCCAGATATAATGCAATACGGAGATGCAACAAACTACCGTTTTTGAGAGCACAGCTCATTTAAAGTTTTAGTCTTTTGTGAGGAAATTTCATGTTTAAGGACCATTGAGAAGGTTTTCAGAAAAAAATGTAAAAAAACATAATAAAATGATAGTAATCACAATATTTTCGTATGCTCTCGAAACCAAATCACGTTTCAACAACGGCTTCTACCATTACATAGACAAATTCATTGCCGTCAGCAAGCAAGTCATGTTCTATAAAAAGAAAAGTTGATTCTTAAGGTCTAAATTGTCCCTCATCGGTTAACATCAACGTGTTCGTATAGGCTATTCGCCTAACCTTGTTGGTTTCCGACTTTGAACATGATAGTTAGGACCTTAACATTTATGCATGAGAAAAGCAAAAGATCGTTTCAGATCAGCTTATGCACTCCGCCCAGGCTAATCTAAAACGACACATTCCGTTTTTATGCAATTTTTCTGTTTTCCGCTAGTCTACTGTAGCACAAAATCTAATGAAGTCATAAAGTGCCGTCTGGCATTAGCCTGTGCGGACTACGCTTGCTGATCCAAGACGCCACTTTATGCAAATGTCCAAACGCCCCTTTTCGCGTGTAAGAAGCCATATTTGTTTGTCATTTGAATTAGTAACGAACAACGCATAAAATAAAAAGTCACATAGCGTTAGGTCTCGTAAGATTGCCATACCGGAAGTAAAGAAATCCAAATATTGCGATCTAAAGTTTTGGTATGAAATGGTGGTAAGAGAGTTTTTCCTTTCGAATCCTAGACATACTTACCCCATCTGTCGTCTGAACGCCACGGCACGTCTTCATATTGGGCAAACGAGATATAAATCAACGCCATACATATTGTTAGAATGATAAGCATATCTGTAACTGAGTATATAAGAGCTGCCATGGCGCCGACCGGAAACTATAATGGAAATGACGTCATTAAAGCCAATGGAAGATCGCGCAATATAGTCATAGTACAGATACATATTTCTTTTTTTCTTTTTGTACTTCATAAAATATGTCATTACAGAGTTTATATAGTATATAACAGCTACAATGGCGCCGACCTAATTCGTAAAAAAAAGCCAATGTCATATATATTGGCATGGATATCGCAAATCTATCTCATTATCCAAGTACAGGTGCCATTGATTTATTTATTTGATCGTTTAACTCATTACCACACAATTCCGACTTTTAACGACCCTGAGAAAGAAAGCTTTTGAAAACATTGTGGGAAAAGGAGAAAATGCTGGTTACCAGCATTTTCTCCCTTTCCCACAATATTTTCTACCCTTTCAATAAATAATTGCAAGACTTGAGCCACACTGAAATTGTCGTCTGCCAATGCTTTCAATTTGGACTGGGCTAAAATTTTGTCGTCTGGTAAAGAGTTAATCAAATATATATATATCAATCTGTATGGTAACTTGAACTTAGTTCTCAGAATAGAGATTTTCTGCATCAGAAATAAAGATAACTAAACAGCCGTTATCATAGAAACCGGAAACTGAAAATGGCATCATCAGGGCAGTATACTGCAAGAGAGAGAGAGAGACAGAGAGAGAGAGAGATAGAGACAGAGACAGAAAAAGACGGGAAGCGGAAGAAAGAAAGAGAGCTAGTGTTTTGATGATTTACAAACTCATAGCAATGCTAAGTTAGATCAAAGGCAATGAAACACGTCTTCATGCTCACCAAAATTGTCTAAAGGCTTCATGTCGAGCCCCATTAGTGCACTAGGTAACGCCCAGGACCCAAGAATATGGGGTCGCTACGTCGATCCCCGTCTCTGCCAATTCCTACCTAGGATTAATGATAGTCATTGTGACAGGATTCACCCCTCTCTAAAAGCTAATCTTTGTTTCGAAGATGGTTATGTGGGAAAGCAGCCGGTGACTTGGAAAGAATATTTGGAAGTACTGGTAAAAGAAACTCCAGGAAAGCATTGGCACATGCTCTGGCCGCCACGATGTAACTAACTGAAATAGCGTTGAAAAAAGCGTTCAACACCATACATTTAAATTGAATCAATAACTTAAGGCCTAAAATACAAAGGCGATAAGAAAAAAAAAAAAGAAATGTATATATAAACTTAATTACCTGTGGCACTTGAAACTCAAGTCCAAAGTCCACACGCATACAGGAAGAGCCTGTACCGAGAACTTCTGTACCACTTTCTCCCTCCTTATATACCACTTGAAAGTTAATTCTTTTTCCAAATGACAAGTAACATAAAGATATGACAAACTTGAAAGAACAGGTAGACGACAAATTGAATATGACGCAAATGATAAAATAGTTCTTTCAAGGGCTGAAAAACATTGAGGGAAAAGGAGAAAATGCTGGTTACCAGCATTTTCTCCTTTTCCCATTATGTTTTCAAAAGCCTTTTCCCTTGGGATTGTAAAACAAAAGAGGATTGTTTGGTAAAGGGTTAACTCTTTACCAAATAACAAATTTTCAGGCTTGTTTCAATTGGGAGCAGTCGTAGGCGACAAAAATAAACCAAAGCTGGAATTTTGGTATTTTCTTTGAAAAGGCAGACGATATTGTACAAAAAAGGACAAATACTGGTTTCCTCCTGTTACCAAATTGTTTTCAAAAAAAGTCTACCCTCAGGTTAGCTAAAATTTGTGATTGTGTTGTAAAGGGTTTTAAAGCATTTTTTTCAAAGAAAGTAACAAGTTGTTACCTATATAAAACTAAACGACGTACATCATAATTTTAGTAACTTAACATGTCAAACTATGTTCCGTCGTGAGCGACCCTTTGACCTTAACCCGTAGACCTCTAGGCGTGCATCAAATACCCTTTGCAGCTAATACAGATTAAGATCAGAACGTGCTGCCTGATCTTGAACCTAAATCGTTCCATCAGATGATTTTTATCCCCTGAAATTAAACCTTTGAAATAATAAAAGTTGAGATTTTCCTGTAAGCTCTAAAGTTGAATTTCACTTCTTAACAGCCGAAGCGTTTATTCCCTCCTTGTATTCCTAGTTTATTATTACGGAATTATTTCCGTTGCAACTGAAGTCACCAAGTACAGTCATGCACTGATTCAAAATTATCTCGTATAAATCCTTTGCCAAACAACTTTGTTTTTTAAAGGAGCATTTTCTTCTTTTTAAATAGTTTTGCTGGGAATTAAAGACGTTTTCTACAGTTTTGTGAAAATTTAATCCTTTCATAGAATTCTCTAATTCTCTCGTATGTTGGGTAAACTCCAATGGCAAACTCAAAAATAAAAAGAAAAAGGTATGTTGCCCAGTTAGATTTTCTGCAAAATGGCTGTTTCTATGGTAACCGTTTGTATCAAAACACCCAAAATGACTATATCTTCATAAAAGACAGGAATATAGTGATAGAAAGTTTATTATGCAAAGCAAATATTATTTTCCATATCTAATATATTATTTCTTGATTCTGTATGAATGAAATAATAATCTGAATTCATTTTCTTTTTAAAAAAGTATTTTTCATATTTTTTGACTCGCCAAAATATAAGCAAAATCAACATGTAGTCTTCAATTAATTCAAAATTTTGAAAAATTCCTTTCATAGAATTTTCTAATTTTTTGATATACACAGTAAAATTTAATGGTAAGCACAAAAATGAGAAGAAAAAAATATGTTGCCGTGTTAGTTTTTTTGTAAAGTGGCCGTTTCCATAGTAACTGTTTAGGCGCTCAGACCAATCGGCACTGTCATGTTCAGTAGACTGCAGTCTCTGAGAAAGTCGATACCGCCGAAAACTTTCCTGTATTCTTCTGATCTGTTCCCCTTTAGATATTTTTGCAAAATGTACGTTAAGTCGGTATTGTAGACTCATTCTTCGCTTCGAAACGTACCTATCCGAAATTCAAGGTAATGTCCAAACGACATACAAGTACCTTCTTTGAGAAGAGTTTAACGTCCATAAAGGCTTGTGTTTAACTTTGATGGATACTACAAAACAATTTATATTGTACATCTCTCCTTGCTTCAGCCTTTACGAATTTTGTTGTCTCACACACGTGTGAGATAAGAAAATAGTGCTGTATTTAGTCAACACTCTGTAAATATAAGTTCATTTCTAAAACATAGCTGATCTAGGTTCCAGAAGTAATTTAATGGTCGAAATTCTTAATCATGATAAAGTTCTTAATTTAATCGCTTTTAAACTCAAAACAAAACCAGTATATGAAAGTTTCCTCGGAACTATTTTTCGTTCGTGATGTACAGATCTGTCAAAGTAAGCGCACCGGCTTCATGTAAATTTCACTACACATTCTACATGTAGGCCTCAATCTGGTTTAACACATTTTGGACTATAATTCTTGTTATACAGTAATGTTATAAAAAGAATCTGACACCCGTTGGCTTTTGAGATAAAAATTTATAAAGTCGTCCACAAGAAGTCTTATTAAGCTCGCCAAAGGCTGTTGTTGTTGTTGTTGTTGTATTGGAATTTAACGCCACTTTAACAGCTAAGGTCATGTCATGGCTGTCGGTGACGCACATGTGTTTCCTGGCTTTCTCACATCGGTACTAACACAACTTTCTTTCCAAAGCCACCGACTACTTTTCTCACATGCTTCAGCAGAGGTGAGAGGCGAAAATACGCCGGAAAGAAAGTTGGCCTCAACTGGGTATCGAACTCACAACCACCAGGTCACGAGTCCGACACGCTCACCGCTGAGCAACCCGGTTGGGCCCAAGGGCTCCCTTATTAACATTTTGTAGACTAGTTTAATAGATTTTTATATCAAAAACCAACTCACGTCAGATCCTATATATCTCTACACATGTAAAGAAAATTGGACAGTCCATTTACTGAAGAAAAGCCTTGACTTATCTAATTGCGGTAGCATCCCTTGTTTATGATATCATAAACGGGCCTAAAACAAGGCAGACAAAAACGTCCACAGAGACCCACGAAACAAACATGTCCAGTTTTTTTTTAACCAATCCCAGATTATTATTCATTCATTCGGGACCAACACCTAGAAGTAGGTCAAAAGCCAGCATGCACAGTTCCGCCGAAAAAGAAACCAAAACGCCCACTCAGTATCTAAGATATTAATGCAATAGTTCGTCTCCAAGATGTAAGCTGTTTAAATCACGCTTTGTATCAGGCCAACATACAATGGCCTAATCGTTTTATTGGTCTTTTTTTATAGAGTTTTATTACAGACTTGAAAAACTAAGATCTCTTTTCTATGTAAAAGATCAAATGAAAACATCAATTTGCAACAATCACGCTGAATTTAACATTTAAACACTATTGCAGTGACACAGTGTGCGATTTTTATCGGTCATTAACTCTCTTACAGACGGCAAAAAATAGAATTGTCCAAATATGAAAGTAATTGTTGACGACGGTCGACGGTTACGAATTACCTCCAATGATTTGAGCTGAGTTTTGGCAAAAGAGGGGTTAACCCATTACCACATAATCCCTAGTTTTGACGACCCTGAGAAAGAAGCCTTTGGAAAACATTGCGGGAAAAGGAGAAAATGCTGGTAACCAGCATTTTCTCCTTTTCCCACAATGTTTTCTACCCTTTACAAAACAAATTATAAATTTTCAGTCACTTTTATTTTGTTGTCTGCAAATGCTTTCGATTTAGACAAGTCTAAAATATTGTCGTTTGGTAATCAGTTAATGTATCGCCGTGATGCACCGTACTACGGGAGACATTATACAGCTTACCACACGCGAAATGTGGCATTCGGACATTAGCGTAAAGTGTCATCTAGGATCAGCATGCGCAGTTCGCTCAGGCTAATCCGAATCGGTACTTTATAACTACATTAGATGTTTTGCTACAGCAGACATGCGCAAAATAGAAAATTACATAAAAACTGAAAGTGTCGGTTTGGATTAGGCTCCACGGACTGTGCAGGCTAATCCTAGACGACAATATACGCAAATGTCCGAATGCCTCTCACGGCGTGTTGCATGCCCTATATTTAGTGTTTCTTTAAATTCCGCAAATGTCTGAAAAATATCTAAATATCTAAAGTGTTGCCCAATGTTGGCCTGCGCAGATTGCTGCGCAGGCTCACATTGGTGTATAGCTCCAAAGCCCCCATTTCACGCAGCATCTCGTATTTGACTAGACTTTGACAGGATAAAACAAGAACATGTCGATTGCCAGTGCTTATTCTATTCTATGACTAGGCTAGGACTCTATTTAAAACGTCCTGCCCACAGTCTCTCCAACGAAAACCCAAGCGTTTTTAAAGAGACTCGAGTCCGGGGCTACAAAGTTCCTATTCCTACACTTTATCACGAGCCATTCAGGTCCCTTCAACTCTCCTTGCGAGGCTGTATCAGATCAAACAAATTTTGAACTCTTCCAAACCAAAAGTGTTCGCAGACGACAAGTTTAGATTTGGAGAAAACAGCAGAAAGTTCTCAAAAAGGGTGGAAAAAACTGTGGGAAAAGAGAAATTGCTCGTTACGAGCAATTTCTCCTTTTCCCACAGTGTTTTCAAAAGACTTTTACTGCAGACACGTAAAAATCAGGGCTTGTTTGGGAAAGGGTTAAGTCTTCGATACGCTAAGGGCTAATTTATCTCACGTGTACTTCGATAGCTCAAGGAGAATTCCAATCTCATTAAACCGATTTATTTACTGGCTTATCAGCCTTCAATAGTTAGCTGTCAGCAAAAATAAATATTCTACGTTGTCAACATGAAGTGGTTAAATTTCACTTTTGATTTTTTCTATTGCCTTCATGGCATATGTTTACATTTGGTCTTTTATTATTTCTGTCGATACTAAACACCCTTTTCCTTCCTAAAAGTGATCCGTCATGGCTGGTAGTTTAACTCTTTCCCGGGTCAGGAAAAGAAGCCTGTTGAAAACATGGTGGGAAAAGGAGAAAATGCTGGTAACCAGCATTTTCTCCTTTTCCCACAATGTTTTCTACCCTACCATAAAGAAAAATCACCTTTTTAGCAACTGTTAATTTGTCATTTGCAAAATGCTTTCAATTTGGTCTGGTCCAAAATTTGCTGTTTGGGAAATGGTTAATTGTATGTTTCGTGTTTTACGCCTTTTCAACAGTATTTTTGTTTAATCACGACGGCTGGTGCACCTTTCTTACCGACCGATAAAATCCCACATATTACCATAAACGAGCACTATTAGCTCGGGACCTATAATGCAGAATGGTTCTCAGTTCAATTCTAGTTTCGGCCATGCCCGCCCGGGTGGCTCAGTGGTGAGCGTGTCGGACTCATGACCTGGTGGTTGTGAGTTCGATACCCGGTTGAGGCGAACTTTCTTTCTGGCGTATATTCGCCTCTCACCTCTGTTGAAAGCATGTGAGAAAAGTAGTCGGTGGCTTTGGAAAGAAAGTAGTGTAAGTACCGGTGTGTGAGAAAGCCAGGAAACACATGTGCGTCACCGACCGCCATGATATGACCTTAGCTGTTAAAGTGGCGTTAAACCCCAATACAACCAACCAACCAACCAGTTTCGGCCATACTTTTACCAAGGTAAGATGCAGTTATTAACATTACCACAACTGGACAATGTTTTGGCTTCTGTCACATGTGAAGACGAGCTTCAATAGGTGTGTATGTATTGTGTGTAAGGAAGTAGAATTTCTTTCACCAGCAGGCTGGGGCTCGGAAGTGCCTTACTACAAGTCACTGTTTCTAAATCAGTCGGAGTTTTACTAAGAGTAACACTGGTGGATAACAAGGGAAGCTTGAAAAAAAAAAACCGCAGCTGCGACATAACGGGGTATAAGTAAATGACCAAAAATGCATCAGTCATTCCACCTGTCTGTCTGTCTGTCTGTCTGTCTCCGGATACTACATATTACTAGCTTTCATTTGTTATAGTCACGTGATGTTTACCGAGTTTTCAAGAACTTCCTCATTTTAAAACCTCAACAAGTTATTGCTGAGTGTCATTTTTATAGCTCTTGTGAACATGATTTCCCCATATTATCGAAATCAATTGAACTTACGTCAGAATGAAGCATTCACTGAGGTTATAAGGGGATAATTTGTGATAATGTGACCGCAAAGTACAGCACTTTATGCGGAAAAAAAGAGAGACTTTTTATCGATGATTTTGTATTTTAGGTCATGGATCACAAATAACAAACCACAACCATTCCGACATTAATAGCACTTACCGTTTCCAGATTGCTCTACACCAAAAACGTAACAAGTCTGACCCGAAACATATACGTTACCAGTCTGACCGGAACCAAATACGTTACCAGTCTCACCCGAAATATATACGTTACCAGTCTGACCCGAACCAAATACGTTTCCAACACAAATACGTTACCAGTCTGATCGGAACCAAATACGTTATCAGTCTGACCTGAACCAAATATGTTTCCAACTCAAATACGTTACCAGTCTGACCCTACTCAAATACATTACCACTCTGACCCGAACCAAATACGTTACCACTCTGACCCAAATCAAATACGTTACCACCCTGACCCAAACCAAATATGTTACCAGTCTGACCTGAACCAAATACGTTACCATTCTGACCCGACTCAAATACCTTAGCAAACCAAATACGTTACAAGTCTGACAGGAACAAGATACATTAACAGTTTGAAAAGAACCAAATACTTTACCAGTCTGAGCAGAACCAAATACGTTACCAGCCTGAGCAGAACCAAATACGTTACCAGCCTGACCGGAACCAAATACGTTTCCAGCCTGACCGGAACCAAATACGTTACCAGCCTGAGCGGAACCAAGTACGTTTCCAGCCTGACCGGAACCAAGTACGTTTCCAGTCTGAGCGGAAGCAAGTACGTTTCCAGTCTGAGCGGAACCAAGTACGTTTCCAGTCTGAGCGGAACCTAATACGTTTCCAGTCTGAGCGGAACCTAATACGTTTCCAGTCTGAGCGGAACCTAATACGTTTCCAGTCTGAGCGGAACCTAATACGTTTCCAGTCTGAGCGGAACCAAGTACGTTACCAGTCTGAGCGGAACCAAGTACGTTACCAGTCTGAGCGGAACCAAGTACGTTTCCAGTCTGAGCGGAACCAAGTACATTACCAGACTTAGCGGAACCAAATACATTTCCAATCTGACTGGAACCAAATACGTTACCAGTCTGACCAGAACCAAATACGTTTCCAGTCTGACGGGAACCAAATACGTTTCCAGTCTGACCGGAACCTAATATATTCCTAGTCTGGCCGGAACCAAATACATTACTAGTCTGGCCGGAACCAAATACATTACTAGTCTGGCCGGAACCAAATACGTTACCAGTCTGACCAGAACCTAACATGTTCCTAGTCTGGCCTGAACCTAATACATTTCCAGTCTGACCTGAACCTAATACATTTCCAGTCTGGCCTGAACCTAATACATTTCCAGTCTGACCTGAACCTAATATGTTCCTGGTCTGACCTGAACCTAATATGTTCCTGGTCTGACCTGAACCTAATATGTTCCTGGTCTGACCGGAACCTAATATGTTCCTGGTCTGGCCGGAACCTAATATGTTACCAGTCTGACCTGAACCTAATACATTTCCAGTCTGGCCTGAACCTAATATGTTCCTGGTCTGACCTGAACCTAATATGTTCCTGGTCTGACCGGAACCTAATATGTTCCTGGTCTGGCCGGAACCTAATATGTTACCAGTCTGACGGGAACCTAATATGTTCCTGGTCTGGCCGGAACCTAATATGTTCCTGGTCTGACCTGAACCTAATATGTTCCTGGTCTGGCCGGAACCTAATATGTTCCTGGTCTGGCCGGAACCTAATATGTTACCAGTCTGACCTGAACCTAATATGTTCCTAGTCTGGCCGGAACCTAATACATTTCCAGTCTGACCGGAACCTAATTTGTTCCTGGTCTGGCCGGAACCAAATATGTTTCCTGTCTGAGAGGAACCAAATACGTTACCAGTCTGACTAGAACCAAATATGTTACTAGTCTGGCCGGAACCTAATATGTTCCTAGTCTGACTGAACCAAATACGTTTCCTGTCTGACCAGAACCAAATATGTTACCAGTCTGACCGGAACCTAATATGTTCCTAGTCTGACTGGAACCAAATACGTTACCAGTCTGACCGGAACCTAATATGTTCCTAGTCTGGCCGGAGCCAAATACGTTTCCTGTCTGAAAGGAACCAAATACGTTACCAGTCTGACCAGAACCAAATATGTTACTAGTCTGGCCGGAACCAAATACGTTACTAGTCTGACTGGAACTAAATATGTTACCAGTAGGACCCGATCCAAATACAGTCATATATGCACGAGCTCATCACAATTTCTTTCTGTTTAAAGGCCTAGAAGCGGACTGAAATAAACATCAATTTTAAAATATGGCTGGCCTATATAACTTAACAATTTAACACATAATTGCATATGAAAACATTATAGCAAAAGAGGAAAGAGTTCGTTAAAACACTTGTCTCCTTTTGCAATAATAATAATAATAATAACCTAATTATGACTTAAACTTAGATTGCTAATCGCGACTCAGTGACTTTTGCGGATAGTCTGACATCGAACATCTTCGCAAACCAAGGCTTACGATTCACTACGCTTCTCTTCCCTTGGCGGATCGAGCTTGATTTTTACATTCACCCGATACGCTTTTTCATTGGATGCAGCCAGCTCCAGCTGCAGCGAATGAAATCGCTTGTAGCATTTCATCTTAGATAAAAATAGAACAAGGTTTCAACCTTTCGAATAGAAGGTAAACATGGAAACCCACGTGGATGTCTGCTTATCGCTTCATGTGTATTTGTAAGCGGTTTGTAAAACGACATTTCATTTGCTTTTAGAAATATGATGTAAAGGGGAGTAATAACCAGCATCCAATAGAGGGCGCATTGCAAGAATCTCGAAATCGGGCTCAATCAGCCAAGGTAAGATCCACGTAGTGATCGTAAACTTGGCTCGCGAAGATGGATATCGAACGACATTGTCCACTTCACATAGAGCTGATGGCAAAAAGTCGTGTTTTAACTTTACGTTTAGACTGTCCAAAATAAAAGCATTTGCCAACAACAAAATTAATATCCATGCAAACATGATTTTTTTTTTAAATAAAAAGGGTAGGCAGAAAGCATTTGGGAAAAGGAGAAAATGCTAGTTACCAGCATTTTGTCCTTTTCCAATAATGTTTTGAAAATCCGTTTCCTTAAGCTCTGTATAACTCCCGATTTTTGGTAAACGTAGAGAGTTGGCGCACTTTTCTGATTTGCGCTCCTGTTAATTTACATACTTTATAATACAACTTTTACATCTCGATTGGATTAACATGTTTTCCCTTGTCAAAGTGTTTTTTTTTTTTCATTTTATAGTGGTTCGCTCTTGTATTGTATTGTATTGCTTCTAAAATCATTGTGACAAAAAAACTGGCTAAAAGGAATTTGATCTCTTGCGACAATGTTTTTTTTTTTTAAATAAATTTTCTTATATCAAATTTACAGACATTGTACATTCCGGATTATAATGCGTTTTTAAGTACAAAATGTTTTGAGGACGGTATACAACTTAACTGTTACAGATGTGAGAGCTTTAACTTTTTACCAGTCGACAAAAATTATAGATTTATTCAAATTGAAAGGATTTGCAGACGACAAATTGAGTGTGACTCAAATCTTGAAATATGTCTCACAAAAAGTAGAAAACATTGTGGGAAAAGGAGAAAATGCTGGTTTCCAGCATTTTCTCCTTTTCCAACAATGTTTTCAACAGGAAAAATTTTCATAGTCGTTCAGGGTTAAAACTTGGGGTTGTGTGGGAAAGGGTTAATGCAGTTTTCATGTCGATGCAATTTAAGTTATTTTTCAAACATTTGGGCTACAAAACACGAACCTGGATTGAAAGCTGGTGCATTAAGAAACTTTAAATCTCGGAACTTAAGTTTATAATTTTTCTACCACCTGTAATATAGTGAAACAATCGAAGTGAGTATTTATAGTATTTAGTATGCAGTTTGTTAATTTTGTATGTTTTGTTTATTAAATTCTTCACCAAAACTACAAAATTTTTGACTTGTAAAAATTAAAAGCATTTGTAGATGATGAATTACCTGCAGATGAGATTGAAAAAAAATGTTTTGGAAAGGGTAGAAAACTTTGTGGGAAAAGGAGAAAATGCTGGTTACCAGCATTTTCTCCTTTTCCCACAATGCTTTAAAAGGCTTTTTTGAAGAATTACTTGCAGATAGGACTGAAAATGAGAATTGATTTTGGGAAGGGGTAGAAAACATTGTGGGAAAAGGAGAAAATGCTGGTTACCAGCATTTTCTCCTTTTCCCACAATGTTTTCTAAGGGTTTCTTTCACATCGACTTGAACAGTTGGGATTGTTTAGTGAAGGTTTTTAAAATGATCATGAACTTGAGTTGAAAACAGATTAATTTTAAATTTCAAAATCAAAATGAAGTGTATCTTTCTCCTCTGTCACGTGATAATGAATGAGAATTTTCTTAAGTATTTTTAATCCTTTTGTGTAAAATGAAATATAACATAAATAATTAAACATTTTATCGTTTACTGTTTCTTATGGTGTTTAACGCCGATTTCAACAGTATATCAGTTATATCGCGGCGACCTGGGTACCTATCAATGCTTTCCACGATTTTCTTTTACCAGTAACTCGCGCAGTATTTTTTCCAAGCCACAGGCTGGCTTTCCCACATAACAATTATTGCAACCGTGTGAATCTTGACGTAGAATGGTACTTTGAAATGCAGAACATTTACAAATAGCTAAAAACTTCGTCTCGTGTCAGCCTGCATGGACCTGCGCAGGCTGACAATAGTCGATACTCTTTGCAAATGCGTTTAACCCCCTTTTTTCAGAGAGGGTTGCTCTCTTAAAATGGACTGGACTCCGAGTGTTGACTTTTGTCGTTTAATCCATTACCAAACGACAATATTTTAGACTGGTCCAAATTGAAAGCATTTGCAGACGACAAAATGAAAGTGACTGAAAATTTAAAATTTGTTTTGTGACGGGTAAAAAACATTGTGGGAAAAGGAGAAAATGCTGGGTACCAGGATTTTCTCCTTTTCCCACAATGTTTTCTAAAGGCCTCTTTCTCAGGGGCGTCAAAAGTAGGGATTGTGTGGTCATGGGTTAACCAAGGGTTACTAAAATCCTTTTACTGCCGTTGATAAACTATTTAGAGCCACTCTCTATGCACATTTACGGAGAGTGTAGACCTATCTTCGCAAGCCAAGGCTGACGATTCATTACGCTACTCTACCCTTGGCGGATCAAGCTTGAATTTTACATTCACCCGATACGCTTTTTTGTTGGATGCAGCCAGCTCTAGCTGCAACGAATGAAATCGCTCGTAGCATTTCATCTTTGATAAAAACAGAAGAAGGTCGCTACCTTTCGAATAGAAGGTAAACATGGAAACCCACGTGGATGTCTGCTTATCGCTTCATGTGTATTCGTAAGCGGTTTGTAAAACGATATTTCATTTGCTTTTAGAAATATGATGTAAAGGGGGGGGGGTTAATAAACAGCATCCAATAGAGGACGTATCGCAGGAATCTCGAAATCGGGCTCAATCAGCCAAGGTAAGATCTACGTAGTGATCGTAACCTTGGCTCGCGAAGATGGTGTAGACCTAGGGTTAGACGGTACAGAAGGTGCAGTCCGATCCTGAATCTACGATCTCCAATAGCGAATTTAATTTTTTTTCTAATTCAATACCACACAATCCCGAGTTTCATCAACCAAAATGAAGAAGGCTTTTTAAAACATTGTGGGAAAAAGAGAAAATGCTTAAAATCTCTTTTTCTCACGATGTTTTTTTGTCTGTCAAAAGACAACTCCTACTTCTTCATGGTCTGCAGTTGTTTGTTTGTTTGTTTTTGGACCGGTCCAAAATTAATTATGTGGCAAAAGGTTAAACAGTTGAAAGAATTAGATATGAAACAAAAGGGTTCACATTTCACTGTCTCAATATTCGTATAATTGTAATGCAGTAGCTCTGTCTATATATAAACGAGTAAAAAAAACCTTATCTCTGATCAGAAAGGGTCATGGATTTTTTTTCGGGGCTGCATCATTACGGCAGCGAAAGGGGAGGGGGGGCATTGCAGCTGTCTTTGACGAAACAGAAATGCATTTGTATGTATACAATAAAAAAAAAGATAAATTCGTCAAAAACATCACATAAGGCACCATACAGATTCTACAATTATAAAGGTTTTCTTTGGGGGGAGGGGGAGCCTTTCGGACCTTCTTGGGACACCCACCTACCACCTCTCAGCATCTTCATGCCTCGGCTATTAACTTCGGTATCACATTCTGCGATTTGGTACAAGAAACATTTTGAACTTTCCTCAGGCAAAACACTGCTGAGTATCAATGCTGTACATTTGAAAGTCAAGACAGATAAATGAATAAAGTATAGACGTGATATGATATAAACCTTTTTGAAAGCGGCTTACCAATGCAGGACCGCATAATTTTTTTCCCATTATTGTATTCTGTTAGTTGTGCGGTCAGGTGGCAGGAGTATTCGAGACTTGTTCAAGGCTGTCGCTCCGAGTCTGATCTTGATCTACACTGCCTGAAAAGGAGATATCCCCCCCCCCTAAAATAACTTTGAGATAGCAATATTTTGATTTTTAACATCGAATAAAAAAGAAAAAAATGTCTTTTTGGTAATTGATCAAGATAAGGACTGATACGGATGAAATATTGTATCTTCGTTTATTTTTAAACTATAACAGATGTTTGGATGGCCTAAAAATAGCCTGTATAAAGTATGTGATTTATTTTCATTCAACATTTAACCCTTTGCCGAACAGTGCCGAATTTTCACGAAGGTCTTTTGAAACACATTGATGGAAAAGGAGACTATGTTGTATGTCAGCATTTTGTTCTTGTCCTACAACATTTTCTAACTTGTCAAAATACTTTTTTTATCTTTTATAATGAGTTGATCTACTGTTATCTTTGAAATACGAGAAGTAGATTTTAATCTTTACCCATTTACCACACAATCCCGACTTTTAACGACCCAACAGATAAAGGCCTATTGAAAACATTGTAGGAAAAGGAGAAAATGCTGGTCACCAGCATTTTCTCCTTTTCCAACAATGTTTTCTAAAGGCTTCTTTCTCAGGGGTGTCAAAAGTAGGGATAGTGTTGTAATGGCTTAAGCAAAGCCGACAGTGCTGATCGAAGATCAGCCTGCACTTTTTGTGCCGTCTGATCTTGTTCTACACTTTCCCCAAAAAACAATTAGAGTCCAGAAAGGGGCTTTAATGGTGAAAAGAAGGAAACAAAAAATGAAATTCAACACTCTTTGAGGTTCTTTGAAAGTTACTGACACGAGCAAACTGTATATTCAATATGTCAAACATAGCAGAAAACTACCTAGTACGTGTGAAAATGAGAACGAAACATTTTATATTGGAGATTATAAAGATCAAAGTACCTGGAGTATTATATCATTGAAGATTCCTTAGCAGTGATAAAAACGTGTTTCAAAAGCGTTGTGTTTTAACTCTAACGACAAATGTTTAGATTTCACAAAATTAACTCTTTATCACACGATCCCGTCTTTTAACAACCCTGAGAACGAAAACCTTTGAAAACATTGTGGGAAAAGGAGAAAATGCTGGTAACCAGCATTTTCTCCTTTTCTCCACAATGTTTTCTACCCTTTTCAAATTAAGTTTTCATTTTTTGATTCACATTTATTTTGTCGTCTACAAATGCTTTCAATTTGGACTAGTCCAAATTTTTGTCGTTTGGTAAAGAGTTAACAGCACTGACAGACGACTAAAACATATGTGATTCAAAATATTAAGATTTGCTATGGCAAGGGAAAAACATCGTGGGAAAAAGAGAACCAGCATTTTCTCCTTATTCCACATTTTTTCCCCAAAACTTTTCTTCTCGTGTAGCTAAACACCGTAATTGTATGCAAAAGGGTTAACCGACTACCGTTCAGTCTAATACTCGATATTTAACTATGTGGTAGAAACGGTAAAAAGCAGAAATTCTCGAAAAAAAAAAAAACCAACACAAGGTCTTTTTTACTTTTTCTTACAAAAAAAAAAAAAATGTATACAAACGGGTAAGCTTTGAAGAACAAAAAAAATGGCGAGAGCAGATCGCTATAGTTCATATTAGTAGTGAACATAGTTCATATTAAAATATAGATAATCAATTTATAACAAATATTATTAATATTAAAACAATAATGACAAAGTCAACAATTATTCGAGTAACCAAGTAAAATCGATTGAAATTGATCGCTAAATGGGTTTTAATTAATAAATATGGCGATACTTCTCTCACGTTTACTTGAAACAATATTTGTTCCGTGAAGTTTCAGATCAGGTGTCACACCGCTAACTTTCTAGTACATTGAAAAACAGGATAAATTTTTTCACTGTCCTTTCATTCTTTGCAACTCTTTCTCTAACAAATCGATTTTCCCGGGGGGGAGGGGGGGGGGGGGGGTGATGGGGAAGGGGGAACAGACTGGGTCCACTGGGTCCAACTGACTATGAGCACATTTTCATGTCTTAACCTATTGCCACATAATCCCTACTTTTGACGACCCTGAGGAAGAAGCCTTTAGAAAACATTGTGGAAAAAGGAGAAAATGCTGGTAACCAGCATTTTCTCCTTTTCCCACAATGTTTTTCTACCCTTCACAAAACAATTTTCAAACTTTCAGTCACTTTTATTTTGTCGTCTGCAAATGCTTTCGATTTGGACAAACCAAACATTTTGTCGTTTGAAAATGAGTTATGCGCATGGTGCAGGCTGATGAAGAAACTGACTGGTTGGTTCTACGTCATCAATGAAAAGCTAATTTCACAAATAAAATACATAATAACATTCAGTGACTGTCAACAATTTGGATGGACAATGTACAGTAATTGAAACGTAAAATTCAATATCATATACATATAGGCGTAAAAACAGATATGAGTGTGAAGTTTGGACCAGGGATACCTCGGCTTGGTAGAGTACCATTATTCATTCTTCTTATTACTGTCGATGGAATTGTATTTGTTGGTGGTATTGGTAGAAGGATGGTGAATATTCATGTATTGGTGGCTTTGTATTAAGGAAATACCGATTGGTAGAATATCATTAAAGTCTTGTGTACATTGTTTGAATCATTTTAGTTCTTATAATGCGGCATTCATGAGCGTGTACATGTGTGTTGCAATTATTTCGATGCAATGAAACGATCGTCCTGTAGTCTTGTTGCGTTATGTTGCATTTGACTTGGGTTTTGTAAATTTGATATGATTGATTGTTTGATTGATCGATCTAATGGTTGATTGATCGATTGATTGATTGATCGCCTGATTGATTGATTGATTGATTGATTGATTGATAAAGTACTGTGCCTATACCACTTTCGTGGAGTTTTTGAGTTCTTTTGCAACTTTGATTTGGGTACCACCTTCATTTAAACTGCTAAAAACCTAATTTAAACTTTCTGTTACTGAAAATCTGATTAGCCTGGCGTTTTTTACAGACACTGAACCAGTGTATGATACTAAATTTGTTGGTCTTCGTCAAAACATGCGACGAGAAATAAAAGAAAAGTAAGTGCACACTTATTCATGGAACTGAGTATAGTTTGATAAAATAATGATACAATGGTTCAAAAGCTGGTAGGAAACGACTATCGATAATTCTTTAACATCATCTATTGCAGACAGAGGAAGCAAGATGCCACAAGCAACTAACTTGAAGGTGGCCAGGGAGAAAGAGTTCTGCCCTGTTGGCCCCGGGACGGTATTTAACCAGATTATCGACATCAGTGCTGCAACTAGAGCCAGGTAATGGCTATGTTGTAAATTATGCGTTTATTAAATAACGGATCAAATTGTCTCCTTTTTATAAGTCAGTGGTCAATATATAACGTGCGTATTTATACATTCGCCCAAAAGCTAGGCTTTTATACACATTTTTTTTGCATTTTTTTTTTTATCTAAATGGTGTATATTGGTATATTTTTCCAGTTTTTTTCCTGTTTTACTTTTTTACTGACTGTTAAAGAAAGACGCTTTAAATCCAATATAAGCTAAATTTTGAAACTATATACATGTATACGTTTTTAAAAGGCGAATTTCACAGAAACGAGCACGGTGACCCACATTTTTTTAAAGTAATATCCTGGAGACATGATCAGCTTTGTATGTGCAAAGTTTTGAAAAAAAAATCTGCCAACTAGAAAAAATTGTGACATACGTCTTTAACCCTTTACCACACAATCCCTACTTTTGACGAACCTGAGAAAGAAGCCTTTGGAAAACATTGTGGAAAAAAAAGAAAATGCTGGTAACCAGCATTTTCACCTTTTCCCACAAAGTTTTCTATACTTCACAAAACAAATTTCAATTTTTCAGTCACTTTTATTTTGTCGTCTGCAAATGCTTTCAATTTGGACCAGTCTAAAATTTTCTCGTGTGGTGGAGAGTTAAACACATTACTTTATTTGTATCTTGTCCAATGCTAGAAACTCAATTCGTGCTTTCAAACATTTTTTGTTCTGTTATTGCAGCTGACTGTTAGTCCTTGTCCATTTATAGGCAAAAATGATTGTAAAACAATGTATGTAATGACCACTTTTCATACAAAAAATGTCATTAAAGCGAAAAGAGTCAACCCTGGTCAGCCTGCGCGATTCGCGCAGTCTGACCAAGGTTGACACTTTTCGCAGTTCCCAAAACGTCCCTTTCTGCGTGATGGGTCACAAATCAAAAGCAAAAACTTTCGATCCCGGTCATTCTGCATGGACTGCGCAGATTCACGTGGTTCAACATTTTTTTGAGATGCCTTTAACCCCCTTTTCACACAACATGGTTCATTTGGATTGACAAACATATCGTTTTCAGGGCCATCCTGGTAAACAAAGTCGAAGAGACTCGACTTGAGAAACTACAGCGAATAATTGCGAAGGAGCAGCGCTTCAGAAACAACGTTCAAAGTAAAGTCATTGAGAGAACAAACAAAACATTAAAAGAAAAGCAGGCACTGGTACAGCTGTTAAGCCACGATTACAAATTTGACAACTTCGTCACCATGCAACGAGGTTTCGATTCAAATCAAATTGACTCAAAACACATTGCACGACGTTACGTGATGGAATCACGTGTGTTCAATAGCGGTTTCAACATGACGGCTTTACGACCGGAAGTACACAGGCGGTTACGCAAGCTAGATCCCAACCACAAATATCGCGTTTTCAAAAAGAAGCTTCTTGCAGAAAACAGAGAAAGAAACGTTGAGATTAATAGAGCCATTTCCAACTCGGCCTTCAGACGAATGCTACGTGATCGGGAGCACTGGAGGGAATACAACGATCCCAAAGCAAAGCAAAAACCAACGAGAAGAGTAGATAACTTGCCGGACACACCAGCCACAGATTTATTCCAAAACCTAGATTTCGGCACTGAAAATATACCTGTTACCGATGTATCGAATGTAGAAAATGTTGGCGATACTACTGAAGGTCAAGGTCAATTGAAAGAAAAAAGCATTGTCCTTGAACGGCGGTTGCCAAGACGACCAGCGGATTCGTTCGGAATGACTATGAGAACACTTGGTCCTGTTTATTTCCAAGCTCCTGTATCAATACATACAGATATACAGGACGTCAAGGCATAGAGTTAACGTTCTTAGACCACATCGTCGATTTGCTTCAAAAGCCTCGTAACTACAGCTTGTTTCAAGCTGTAGTTACGAGGCTTTTGAAGTCAACCGACGATCTTCTATAGTGGCTACCGAGAAAGCATGCAAAGGTGTACCGTCGTTGCAACTCATCTGGAATAGTATTGAAAAAAGTAATTAGGGGAACGAATGCATGATGGGTATTGTTTCTGTCAGTTTTGAAAAATACCATACAGTATTTGATTGAATTAAATGATAAAAAATGAAAATAAAAAAAGTAATCACATTATGTGTATTTTTCCCCTAAGTTTAGCAGAAATGAAAATGTATGTGCATAGACTTCCAAAAAATATTGTGACTTGTGTTATGTTATTCAAGTGGACCCTTACGATTTCTCAATCTGTAATGTGGTCAATTTCAGGCGAAAATTTTGATTGATTTATTGTTTTATTGTATGGTGGGTGTAACGCCGTTTTCAATATTATTTCGGCTCTATCGCAGAGATCAATGCAACTATGAATAGATCCTGTCGCGGGAAAGCCAGCGATCGGGCCCACGACCTCCTGTTCTTAAGTCCTGTGCGCTACCGACTGAGCAACCTGGGCTCTGAATTTCAGGCGAAGAAATGTACAGGGTAGGCGCATGTCACTGAAAGCCATACAGCTGATGGATTTGAACTTTCTACCGAGGAATGCCGAATAAGAATCCCAATTAACAACAAGAGGGCCAAGATGGCCCTAGATCGCTCAACTGAATTTTTGAGATGACCATAGTCTATTTTCTTTTTGAGGTATTGAAACATTGGAACCAAATTTATAATTTTGCCAAGCAATTTTCAAAAGGTCACCCGTAAAAGTCATTTCGAAATCTGACCATCAGTTTCAAAAAGAAGAATTTTTAAGAATTCTTCATTTCTGTATAAGAGCAAGTAGCCCCCATCCACGAGAGCCATGTTTCTTGAGGGATCAAAATTTAAAAACAAGTTTTGAAAAGGGTCACCCAAGGAACATCTCTCTGAAATTATTTCAAAATCTGACAACGGGTTTCAGAGAAAGAGAATTTTAAAGAATTTCATCATGTCCGTATAGTGCAAGTAGCCCCCATTCACAAGAGCCATGTTTCTTGACGGATCAAAATTATATGTACAGCTTTTGGAAAGGGTCACCCAAGGAACATGTCTGTCAGATTATTTTAAAATCTGACCACAGGTTTCAGAGAAGAATTTTCAAGAATTTCTTCATTTCCATATAGTGCAAGTAGCCCCTATTCACTAGAGCCAGGTTTCTTGGCCAATCAAAATTTCGCGAACAATCTTAGAAAAGGGTCACCCAAGGAACATCTCTGTGAAATTATTTCAAAATCTGTCCTGCCATTTCAGAGAAGAAGAATTTTCAAGAATTTCTTCATTTCTGTATAGTGCAAGAAGCCCCCATTCACAGGGGCCATGTTTCTTGACCAATCAAAATTTCGCGAACAATTTTTTAAAAGGGTAACCCAAGGAACAAGTCTGTGAAATAATTTCAAAATCTGACCAGCGGTTTCAGAGAAGAAGATTTTTTAAGAATTCCTTCATTTCTGTATAGTGCAAGAAGCCCCCATTCACCAGAGCCACATTTTTTGACGGATCAAAATTTCACGAACATGTTTTGATAAGGGTCACCCAAGGAACATATCTGTGAAATTATTTTAAAATCCGACCAGCGGTTTCAGAGAAGAAGATTTTTAAAGAATTCCTTGATTTCTGTATAGTGCAAGAAGCCCCCATTCACCAGAGCCACATTTTTTGACGAATCAAAATTTCACGAACAATTTTTGAAAAGGGTAACCCAAGGAACATATCTGTGAAATTATTTCAAAATCCGACCAGTGGTTTCAGAGGAGAAGATTTTTAAAGAATTTGCTAAAAAATTCCATTTGGTTGCCATGGCAACCAGAGTTTTTGATGGAATCAAATTTTGTGAACATTTTTAAAGAGGACCTCCCAAGGAACATTCCTGCCAAGTTTGGTCCAAATCCGCCCAGCGGTTTAGGAGGAGTTGATGTTTAAAGAATTGTTGACGACGGACGACGGACACCGGGTGATCCTAAAAGCTCCCCTTGAGCACGTTGTGCTCAGGTGAGCTAAAAAGTTACCATAGATAGAACAACTACATATTTACAAAATCTATTTATTTATTTAAATAAAACGTCATTTATTTACAATATTTACAAAGATGGCTATAAGAATGTTTATTTACAATAAGTTTTTTACGACTGAAAGACGACAATTAATCAGTTCGTAAAACAATAGGGACTGTTTAAAAGCACTGTAAAAGTAGAAAAAAGCTGGTTAAATGAAAAAAAAAGTATTTTTTTCTCAACCTCTTCTTCTTTACAAACAGCCATTTTTTTCCTCAGAGTCGTTGACACACGTACAGTATCATTCGGTAGAGAGTTAACTTATTACCAAATGACAAAATTTTAGCTTCGTCCAAATCGAAAGCATTTGCAGACAACAAAATAACAGTGACTCAAAATTTGAAATTTGTTTTGTATAGGGTAAAAAACATTGTGGGATAAGGAGAAAATGCTGGTTACCAGCATTTTCTCCTTTTCCCACAATGTTTTCAAAAGGCTTCTTTCTCAGGGGCGTCAAATATAGGTATTGTGTGATAATGAGTTAACTCTTTTCCATACTACAAAATTTTGGATTAAGTCTAAATTGAAAGCATTTGCAGACAACAACTCAAATGCGACTAAAAAGATGGAAATGGTCTTAGAATGAGTAGAAAATATTAAAGGAAAAAAGGAAAATGCTGTTTATCATTATTTTCTTCTTTTTCCAACAATGTTTTTAGAGGCCCTTTACCTAAGGGTCGTTAAAACTCGGCGACCCGTGGTAAAAAGTTAAGCCATTTTATTGCATGGCGTATTTCGCCGCTTTAAATTCTACTCGATTAACTTATTCGTGTGCTACTGGGGTTTCACTGGGGCACTGCAATTCCTTGCCAAGTGCCACTTTTATGTGAGCAATGTCGCTGACCGGCCTGGTCGGCAGTACCGAATATCTTAACATAACGCAACAAGACGATTGAAAAAAGAATGTTGCATGTTGATATGTATTAATAATTATTAAGAGCATCTATATACATAAAACTTCGATGGAAAATAATAACATACGATAAGATAGCTCGGGTTAGTTAGGTATCAGAGGTGCGTTCAACATAGCGAGCGTGTCGAGCGCTCTCAAGCGCTTTCTTTCTGAACGCGAGTGCCCGCTGCGGCGCTCGATAGCGCTCGCATGCACACTTGATAGGAGTTTCGCTTGTATTTCCAAGATGGCATCCAATAGCAGAAATGTTATCCAAATGAGAGAGTCTAATGAGAATCTAAACAATGAGGCGACTGGACAAAATTACACAATGCACGTCCCTTTAGATGTTCCCTAAAGATGTTCTGAAGTTCAATATTTTATTCGCTTTTTTTATCGTTTTCTTATGAACACGGAGAATTAACAGAACTGTGATCGGAACGAAGAGATTCAGCATACCGGTGTTTTCTTTGTTTACGCTTTTTGATCATTAGATAGTTTACTGAATTCTACAGGTAACTCTTTAATTATGGCCAGTATTATGTCCTAGAAAAATCTTTTAGACGCCATTTTGAAAAATAAGCGAGCGCTCGCTTGCATTCAATTAACGAGGTGCATTCTCGCCAGGCGCTCTGTGAAGCGCCCGCGATGTTGAACACACCTCAGGAAAGAAAAACATAATGCTTCATTTTATTTCTTTGGATTCATCAATTTAGGCTGATATGGAAGCACATAAGGTCGCATTAGCACAAAAACATCTTTCCTCCACTTCTAAAAAAGATGTACATACTGTTTTCTTGCACCAGGTTGACAATATTTTTGGCTTTACATTTGCATAAATGATAATAACATGCTAATATACTAGGTAAGCTAAATACTAAGTATTTAGCAGCAGACAAGGCTTTTACATAGCTTTTTATTATACTGCAAAATTTTCTCGTGATCTGATTGGATAATATGCCCCATACATATAAATCATGTACACTGGCAAAAACCGACGTAAAAGCAGTTTCCCTTTCGGGAGCCCCGTTTACATTACTACACCATCAACACAACATCCAAAATGGCGGCGTCGGTCAAGATTAACGTCAAGATTATCAATCTCCGAGCAGAGTTGTTGTTCGTTACTCTCACCATACATCTCTACCACGGGCTAAATGACACGAAACTTGTCAAAGCGAGGAAAACATGTTTTGTTACTGTTTACCGGTTTCATGTGTAACATAATAAAACAAAGGAAATATGATACCGGATACATTATAGGTGCTTTCAAACTGATGAATTTACCTGTATACAATGGAACTATTTTTTCAACACTCTTTATTCATCAGAATCTTACGCCAATTTCACCGGCGTTTGTGTCGCCATTTTGAGTTATGTGACAAAAATATCACGTGACGACGGACTACTTTCTGAGCCAACTACAGAGGTGAATAGGAATGATCTGTTGTGCAAGAGAGTGCAAGATTATGCGCCAGGTTGCGCATTTTAGCACGTATTACCAGGGGTTTCGGTGACGTCAGTTTCCAGTGACGTCAGTTTTCATTGAAATGTGCCATTCAGAAAGGAAATTCTACGTCGTCAGCGTACTCAATTCTTTAATCCAAAAACAGGTAAAATTCGCTTAACACACGCTGAAATGGTAAAATTTTGCAGTATAATAAATTCACATCTACAGTCAGGTGGCTGGGGACTTGGAAATTTGTTCGAGGCTGTGGTGAATCACGTTTCAACCTCGGCTTTGGCTTCGGGCGACGTGATTTACCACAGCCGTGATCAAGTTTCAAAGTCCCCTGCCACCTGACTGTGCAACGAATTTATTATATTTCGCAAATTATACATCAGAAAAACAAAACAATCTATAGACGCACCCGCAGTAGTATCCACTAAGCCCATTCACTGCTATGAAATACGTACAAATGATGTCAAAAATGACGTCATACAATTTTGATATCAGACATGTATGACATAAGAAAAATCGTAACAGGCATATTACATTGAAAACAAGGGAGATTATTGTGATGACAATATTCGCAACGGCTGTATGGCACTGAAAACAAGGACATTTATGAGATAAATCATACTAACAGTTGACTAATTCTTGATAAACTCTTTTCTCTACCAAGGGCATACTATATGGCCTGTATCTGCGAAAAGGGACATTGGGGCATTATCATTTTTTTTGCGTAAAGTGTCATCTCAGATCAGCTTGTGCACTCCGCGCAGACAAATCCGAAACGACACTATCCGTTTTTTATGTAATTTTCTGTTTTGTTCAAGTCTAATGTAGCAGAAAATCTAATGTAGTCGTAAAGTGTCGTCTCGGATCAGCCTGCGCGGACTGCGCAGGCTGATCCGAATCGACACTTTACGCAAATGTCCACATGCCCCTTTCAGCGCATTGTAGGCCAATTGTTGATACCTTTTGCAGATGGTACCCATCGCTAAACATTCGCAAATAAAATAAATTGAGCTAAGCTCTGTCCAAACGGGATTAGGTGCATACCAACGATGCATGGTACCAAGATCCACAAAATTCACTCTCTCTGACAACGGACTTAAACATGAGGTACGCTGGTCCTCTGACATGTAGAAAATTGATCGATACCAAAAAGTTTCAGTTCAGGTCCGCCTGCACGGACTGCTAAGCCTGACCTTGTCGGTACCTTTTATAAAAATATTGCGTTCCCTTTTCATAACGTATGACCTAAAATTCTAATTGGAGTACAAATCTAGTCCAGTCATCGAACAATTCGAACTTATCTAGTTGGCAGCGAAGAAGGTTAATGTTGCAGAATCAATTTCAGCTGGTTCGACCTTCAAAGTAAATACTAGCTGGTTCGACGTTCAAAGTAAATACAAGTTGGTTCGACCTTCAAAGTAAATACTAGCTGGTTCGACCTTCAAAGTACATACTAGCCGGTTCGACGTTCAAAGCAAAATATAAGTTGGTTCGACCTTCAAAGTGAATACTAGCTGGTTCGACCCTCAAAGTAAATACAAGTTGGTTGGACCTTCAAAGTAAATACTAGCTGGTTCGACCCTCAAAGTAAATACAAGTTGGTTCGACCTTCAAAGTAAATACAAGTTGGTTCGACCCTCAAAGAAAATACTATCTGGTTCAACCTTCAAAGTAAATACTATCTGGTTCGACCTTAAAAGTAAATACTAGCCGGTTCGACCGTAAAAGTAAATACTAGCTGTTTCGACCTTCAAAATACATACTAGCCGGTTCGACCTTCAAAATTAAAAAAAAAAAAAAAAAAAACTAGCTGATTCAAAGTAAATACTAGCTGATTCGACGTTCAAAGTAAATACTAGCCGGCTCGACCTTCAAAGTAAATACTGGCCGGTTCGACCTTCAAAATAAATATTGGCCGGTTCGACCTTCAAAGTAAATACTGGCCGGTTCGACCTTCAAAGTAAATACCGGCCGGTTCGACCTTCAAAATAAATACCGGCCGGTTCGACCTTCAAAATAAATACCGGCCGGTTCGACTTTCAAAATAAATACCGGCCGGTTCGACCTTCAAAATAAATACCGGCCGGTTCGACCTTCAAAGTAAATACCAGCCGGTTCGACCTTCAAAGTATATACTAGCCGGTTCGACTTTCAAAGTAAATACCAGCCGGTTCAACCTTCAAAATAAATACCAGCCGGTTCGACCTTCAAAATAAATACCAGCCGGTTCGACCTTCAAAGTAAATACTAGCCGGTTCGACTTTCAAAGTAAATACTAGCCGGTTCGACATTCAAAGTAAATGCTAGCTGGTTCGACCTTCAAAATAAAAAAAAAAACTAGCTGGTTCGACCTTCAAAGTAAATAGCAAAGACAGATATATTTAAAAAAAAGACTCACATACACAACCAATAATACACATACTTCGCAAAACGTTCAGTTATAAAGCTCTATTTACAAAATATATACTCATGTAATAATGGCGACCTTGGAATGAATGTCACAACCTAATACTTTCTACGATGATGACCGAGGAACGAGAATGAGTCTGGGGCAAAACCCATTCCGGGAACCAACTGCTACGTTATTAAACTATCCAGTATAATATCTGTTGCCCGTTTCAAACACATGATAAGAATAGACACTTGTTCCTTTAAAATGTCATGTGATGACGACGCGCCATCCATTGTAATAGTTCGTGTTATTCCAGGAAATATGACGTCACTATGTAAGTTGTCGGGATGTGGCGCCTCTAGTACATTTCTGGAAAAATAAAGATGGATCTTCCATATTAGAAATATTGGATAAAATCGCAGTATTTCGCTTTTACTAACAGTTGGGAATATTCATCTTTTTTTCTTTGCAGTTCTAGGCGCAGAATTCCAAAAAAAGGAGTTATTCTATGCAATATAATTTATGAATGCTTTGCCTGTACTCGCACTTGCATATTGTGTGTCCTGGACGCTACGCCTTTAGAATGAATAACAAACAGCCGAGATATGAAACACAGACACTCAACAAAAAGAAAAGACAGTTCAGTTAGAAACGAAATGAACAAAATCTTTTCAATGTGAACGACTCTTAAACGACTATATAGCAAATGTTTCTAACCATTTTTTTTAAAATCTGCACATACACAGCTCATCATGTCTCTAGATTAGCGTTTAAAAAAAGGATATGGGACACCGTGCTCGTTTCTGAGAAATTTGCCTTTGAAAAAAGTACGTAAAATTCCGAACTTCAGCTTATGTTGGACTTTTACCGCCTTTCTTTAATAGTCATTTAAATAGGAAAAATACAGGAAAAATATATAAACATGCACGTAATAAATATATTAAAGCCTTGTTTTGAGCATGGTAAATGTAGAAATATGCATGTTATATATAGACCATTGAGTTAAAAAGGGAGATAATTTGATCGAATCCAGGGTTAATGTTCAAAAATGCATACAGATTTTTCAAAAATTTCTACTCATAATTCTACAAATTAAGAATAAAAACAGTACATATCCGTGCTAATTTCGGATTAAAAGTCACGATGGAGGTTATTTTTCAATTAAAAAAAAATGCGATAAGAGCTCAGCAGACAGGGTTTGTAAAGGAGTAATTGCTAACAAGAAGCGATTTCTCCTTTTCCAACAATACTTTTTAAAGTGGAAATAGCTATACTTCCACAGCTTTAAATTTCCTGCCCTTGTTTCCTTATTTGGCGTTTTAAACTGTGCTAGCAGTATTTAAATTATTTCACACTGACAATTAAAAGATCCATTTTTTTCGCTTCACTCATGCTACCCGACGAAATTGTTACTTGTTTCAGTGTATCAATAGTATTACCATAATGTGAAAAAATATATGGATTCACTTTTGATTCAATATCCACGACTGAAAGACATGCGCAAAAGGATGCGCATGTGCATTTGTCAAATACTACCTTAAAAGTAGAGACTTTGGCAGTCCAAAATGTTTTAAAAGAACATTTGGCATTAATCTTCTTGGTATATTTACATTTTACCATTCTCACATTTAACTCATTACCAAACGACAATATTTTAGACTGGTCCAAATTGAAAGCATTTGCAGACGACAAAATAAGAGTGACTGAAAATTTGATATTTGTTTTGTGAAGGATAGAAAACATTGTTGGAAAAGGAGAAAATGCTGGTTACCAGCATTTTCTCCTTTTCCCACAATGTTTTCTAAAGGCTTCTTTCTCAGGGGCGTCAAAAGTAGGGATTGTGTGATAATGGGTTAATTTTACCATTAAAAGCAAAACAAAGTGAAATCCCTTCAACATTTTTTTTTTGTAGAAAACAGCTTGTAGCACACGAGCAATATTGTCCAGAATATAATTATAGTGACCTATTTTCAGAATATTCTAGAAACATGAGGAACATTTATTGGTGGTTCCATTGTGACCATTTTTAGAATCAAGTTGTTATTACACGATCTGTTTACTAATCCATGTCATCTTTCTAAAAAAGACTTATCTAGAATTTTCCAATCTGATATAAATAGGAGTGACTTACTTGGTGATTTTGGATTTTGAAGTTAGACTTGTGCCTTTGTGGGTACAGAATTAGTGAAAAGTGTTGGATTTAATTTAGGATATACATCTGTAAGTTTGAATTTTCTTTTATCCAAACAGGTTGCTCATATTTTCTTGCAAATAAAACTTTTGTTAATTTAGGTTTTTGGAACCAGAAACTTCATTATTTTTGTAATCTTAACCTAGTTATTAATTTTGAGGGACTTATTCTATTTTTTGTTCCAAGATTAAAATAGTCAAAAGTTTATTCAAACTTAACTCTTACTGTACTCTTTTTGTCTCTGTTCATTAACAAATATTGTTAATTGTTAAAGGCTTGTTGCTGATTTTCTTTCTCGTTACGTTTGGCTCGTAACACTATACTGTCCCCAAAATGACAATGATTCGCACTTAGAAGCTTGAGGTTTAATACCGAGATAATAGACTGCACGTTCTGTGCAATCTGATTTTGATATATAATGTTCGCAAAACTTCAATGGGTCGAACTTTGAAGCTTCAAGATTAATATTGAGAAAATAGAACGGTGTTTATGGATCTCCAAGCCATTTCTAAATTTCAAGAACTGCTCTCTGATTGTCCAAAACACAGAACCTTGGGTAATCTGAAACCCCAGTCCTGAAATTAAGTAAAACTGTATAATGTATAATCACGGAGACCGTTTGTTCCAGTTTGCCAAAAAAACTTTTTCAATAGACTTCTTTTTCATTGTCTTCAACAGAAGGGGTTGTTCAATAAAACAGTTCACTTACTTGTAATGAGGCTGCCCCGGAAGACCCGTATTTGCTATGAAGGCCCTTGATAGTTGGATGAGTTTATCGTTCAATAGATAAAGATCGAACTCACTGAAAAAAAAAAAAGACACCGTAACTTTCATTAATAAATGCAATATCTCAAGCCGACGAATAAGCCCCCAAGGTTGACTTGCATTAGATCAGCTCCACTTTTCAATGAGATAAATAGGTGACATTGTCCTTTGTTGCGTAAAACCGACAGAGTTACTACATTTGATTAATATTATATTCCTATCAGTGAGATACTGGGATATCACAGTGAAAATCGACACTAGTGATGATAAGTATGATATCATCACTAGTGACGATATCATTTTAGAATGTTTGTCGGAACTACTTTTATTCCCATACTGCTTATGTTGTAACATTTTTATAACTATTACGATAATTGGTAGGTTGGTTGTATTGGGGTTTAACGCCACTTTAAAAGCTAAGGTCATATCATGGCAGTCGGTGACGCACATGTTTCCTGGTTTTCTCATACCAGTACTAACACAACGTTATTTCCAAAGCCACCAACTACTTTTCTCACATGATTCAGCAGAACTGGGAGGCGAAAATACGCAGAAAGAAAGTTCGCCTCAAGCGGGATTAAAAACTCACAACCACCAGGTCATGAGTCCGACACGCTCACCACTGAGCCACCCGGGCGGGCCACTATTTGGATAACAAAGGCGAATTAGGAATATAAAAAATAGAATAGTAAAACACTGTTTGTGTGAGATTTTAAAAATCTATCACTCACATGGGGTTTGATGCGCTTAACTCTTTACCACACGATAAAATTTTAGACAGGTCCAAATTGAAAGCATCTGCAGACGACAAAATAAAAGTGACTGAAAAATTGAAATTTGTTTTGTGAAGGGTAGAAAACACTGTGGGAAAAAGAGAAATTGCTGATCACCGGTTTATTTTCAAAAGCTCTATTCTTCAATGTATTTAACTCATAACCACACGATGAAATGTTAAGACTGGTCCAAATTGAAAGCATTTGCAGACGACAAAATAAAAGTGACTGAAAAATTGAATTTTTTTCTGGGAAGGGTAGAAAACAGTGTGGGAAAAGGAGAAAATGCTGGTTACCAGCGTTTTCTCCTTTTCCCACAGTGTTTTCAAAACGCTGCTTTCTCAGGGGCGTCAAAAGTAGGGATTGTGTGGTTATGGGTTAAAAGCAGGGTCCTTTGGAGTCGTTTTTTCAAGCGCATCACAACCCTTACGAGTGACAAATTTTCAATATCACTTACAGTTGATTATCCTCTATAGTAAAAGGCAACACTTGTGCGATGTCTCCTTATACATTGGCAAAAAGCTATGATATTACAAAACTGCAATATTTCAGTTTTTTTTAACCCTTTGGCTGCTTATCGCGTATCGCTGACCTCTTGCGGACAATGTAGATCAAGATCAGACTGCACAGAACGTGCAGTCTGATCTTGGATCTACACTGTCCGATAAGCAGATATTATTCCCCAACACATAACCTTGAAATAACTTTTTTTTTTTGAATGGTGTTTTACGCCGCTTTCAACAATATTTCAGTCATATCACGGCGACAGTTCACATATTCATGTTTCCTGGGTTTCACCAGTACTAGGCTAGGCTCTGAAGTGTCTTGCCCAAGGACAATCCTGTGAAAAGAAAAAAAAACCAGTGGAGCCAGCGAGGCTCGAACCTGGGACCTCCAGGTTACGAGTCCTGCACTTTACCACTGAGCCACACAGGACCCCCTTGACATAATAATATTTGGGTTATCACCATTGAATTGAAAATTTCATTTAGTTATATACATGTAGCAGGATGAGAGTTAATTAATTATTGGAAGTTTGAGTTTAACCCTTTCCCAAACGACAAATTTTGGACTCTTCCAAACCAAAAGAGTTTGCAGACGACCATTTTAGATTTGGAGAAAATGGCAGAAAGTTCTCGGAAAGGGTAGAAAACACTGTGGGAAAAGGAGAAATTGCTCGTTACGAGCAATTTCTCCTTTTTCCACAGTGTTTTCAAAAGACTTTTGACTGCAGACACGTGAAAACCAGGGCTTGTTTGGGAAAGGGTTAAGTTATTCAGCAAGTTATGTGTCCAGTGTATCACGTGGTTGAATAAATACCTGAAGCTCGTTTTGTTGATGGTTTTAAGCAAATTATCGAATTCAGAGGCAGCTGTGCAAAATTCGTTGATGGCGTTCATGAAAGGTTCTAACAAAAAAGAGAGAAAAATAACCACAATCAGCAAGTGGTTTGTAAATACACCATTGAGGTGTTTGGTAACTTTACAGACAACACGTAAGACGGTTAGCCCATTACCACACAATCCCTACTTTTAACGACCCTGAGAAAGAAACCTCTAGAAAACATTGTGGAAAAAGGAGAAAATGCTGGTAACCAGCATTTTCTCCTTTTCCAACAATGTTTCCTATTCTTCACAAAACAAATTTCAAATTTTTAGTCACTTTTATTATGTCGTCTGCAAATGCTTTCGATTTGGATAAACCTAAGTTTCGTCGCTTGGTAATGAGTACATACACCGTATGCAGATGCGGATGCCGAAGCTCGGCTGTATCTGCCTTCAGAAAAAAAAGGTAATTCGTAAGTCGAAAACAGGGACATAACTGTCAACAAGAGGGCCATGATGGCCCTGAAATCACTAACCTGAGTTTATTGACCAAACATGCACCATCTAGTTTCCCAGTGACCTAGTTTTTTATCAGACATTACCCATCATCAAACACTTTTGAGATATCAATAAGACAAACATTCTGGCCAAGTTTCATGAGTATTTGACTGAAAATGTGGCCTCTACAGTGTACGAAAGGTCTTTCTAAGATTTCATCAAGTGACCTAGTTTTGGACCCGACAATTACCCATTATCAAACTATTTTGAGACATCACCAAAATAAATATTCTGACCAACTCTGAAGAGTATCAGGCAGAAAATGTAGCCTCTAGAGTGTACACAAGGTTTTTCTAATATTTGACCCATTGACCTAGTTTTCCACATGACCCATTTTCAAACTCATTCAAGGTATCACCAGGACAAATATTATGAACAAGTTTTAGGAGTATCAGACTGAAAATGTGTCCTCCTGAGCATACAAAAGGTGTTTATAACAATTGACCTATTGACCCAGTTTTTGACCGAACATGACCCATTTTCAAACTCATCCAAGATGTTATAAAGGCAAACATTCTTACTAATTTTCAAGAGTGTTGGACTGAAAATGTGGCATCCAGAGCATTTACAAGGTTTTTCTAAGATTTGACCTGGTGACCTAGTTTTTTACCCCCAATGACCCATTTTCAAACTTGTTTAATACATCATCAGGCAAACATTCTGACCAACTTACAAGAGTTTTGGACTCAAAATGTGGCCTCTAGAGCCTACAAAAGGTTTTTCTAACATCTGACCCGTTGACCTAGTTTTTGATCCCACATGACCCATTTTCGAACTCGTCCGAGACATCATCCAGACAAACATCCTGACCAAATTTCATGAGTATCCGACTGAAAATGTGGCCTCTAGTGCGTACACAAGGTTTTTCTAAGATTTTACCTAGTGACCTAGTTTTTGACCCCTAATGACCCATTTTAGAAATCGTCCGAGATATATCAAGAAAAACATCCTGACCAACTTTCATGAGTATCCGACTGAAAATGTGGCCAGTAGAGCGTACACAAGCTTTTTCTAAGGTTTTACCTAGTGACCTTGTTTTTGACCCACATGACCCATTTTCGATCTTGTCCGAGATATCATCCAGGCAAACATCCTGACCAACTTTCATGAGTATCCGACTGAAAATGTGGCCTCTAGAGCGTACACAAGTTTTTCTAAGATTTGACCTAGTGACCTAGTTTTTGACCCCAAATGGATCGTTTTCGGACTCGTCCAAGATATTATCCAGACAAACATCCTGACCAACTTTCATGAGTATCCGACTGAAAATGTGGCCTCTAGAGCGTACACAAGGTTTTTCTAAGATTTGACCTAGTGACCTAGTTTTTTAACCCCACATGACCCATTTTCAAACTCGTCCTAAGATTTGACCTAGTGACCTAGTTTTTGATCCCACATGACCCATTTTCGAACTCGTCCAAGATATATCCAGACAAACATCCTGACCAACTTTCATGAGTATCCGACTGAAAATGTGGCCTCTAGAGCGTACACAAGGTTTTTCTAAGATTTTACTAGTGACCTTGTTTATGAACCCACATGACCCATTTTCGAACTCGTCCGAAAAATCATCCAGACAAACATCCTGACCAACTTTCATGAGTATCCGACTGAAAATGTGGCCTCTAGAGCGTACAGAAGGTTTTTCTAAGATTTTACCTAGTGACCTAGTTTTTGATCCCACATGACCCATTTTAGAACTCGTCCGAGATATATCCAGACAAACATCCTGACCAACTTTCATGAGTATCCGAATGAAAATGTGGCCTCTAGAGCGTACACAAGGTTTTTCTAAGATTTTACCGAGTGACCTAGCATTTGACCCCACATGACCCATTTTCGAACTCGTCCGAGACATCATCCAGACAAACATCCTGACCAACTTTCATGAGTATCCGACTGAAAATGTGGCCTCTAGAGCGTCCACAAGGTTTTTCTAAGATTTTACCTAGTGACCTAGTTTTTGACCCCACATGACCCATTTTAGAACTCGTCCGAGATATATCCAGAAAAACATCCTGACCAACTTTCATGAGTATCCGACTGAAAATGTAGCCTCTAGAGCGTACAGAAGGTTTTTCTAAGGTTTTACCTAGTGACCTTGTTTTTTGACCCCACATGACCCATTTTCGAACTCGTCCGAGATATCATCCAGACAAACATCCTGACCAACTTTCATGAGTATCCGACTGAAAATGTGGCCTCTAGTGCGTACACAAGGTTTTTCTAAGATTTGACCTAGTGACCTAGTTTTTGACCCCATATGACCCATTTTCGAACTCGTCCGAGATTTCATCGAGACAAACAGCCTGACCAACTTTCATGAAAATCGGCCTCTAGAGCGTACACAAGGTAAAAAGTTGACGACGGACGACGCACGACGGACACAGCACGATCACAATAGCTCACCATTAAAACTTCGTGCTCAGGTGAGCTAAAAATATTTTGACAGTGACCTACACAAGTATTGGTTCCCCTTTTGACAGTTAACAATTAGTCAGAGTTTGAAGTAAATTTATCACATGAACTCCCTGGTGTTCACTGTGATAAACGTAACGTGCAGTCTGATCTTGGATCTACACTGTCAGATAAGGAGATACCATTCTTCATAGCATGACTTTGAACAGCAATAGTTGGGGTTTTTAGTGTCGAATTGAAAATTTGATTTTAGTTGTATAACAGGATACGGGTTAAACGCCGTTTTCAACATCATTTCAGTTACACTGCGCCACGCTTTTAATTCGGTTTCTTTCACAAAGATTTAACCCAATATTCTTTCCAAAACTTCAGGCTTATTACCAATAATGATCAGTTGTAAGAGAGGAATGAATCCCATCTCAATGACTATCCTCAATGCCTGGAGAGATATTGGGGGAGCTGCAGATGCGAACCAGCAACCCCCTGGCCTAAAGTCCTGTACAATCCCGCCTGTGCAACTGGGACTCGGCAGTAACATACCTAAATCTATGTCAGCTGCTTGTAGCAATGAGGAGTATTCTTTGACCGCTTCACGACCAATCTTGACAACTTTAACCATCCGGCCGACGTCAAACGGAAGGATGGCGCCGTCCGTTATCCGTAACACAATGTCGGCGACGACTCTCGACACTGCCATATGGAGATTGTAGTCTGTGTCTATGAACTTCTCTACGTAGTCCTTGGTGTCTTCTAGCGCCCCATATGCGGGATATGTTGGTAGATTTCTGTACAGCTAAAATAGAAAGTCAGTTCTCTACCAAACTTTATCCTACGTTTTGGGTACTCAGAAGGAAGGCTTAGAAAATATTGTATGATAATTAGAAAATGATAGTTACCAGAGCAAGAATTAGTTTAAACAAATGTTTGATACAGCGTTCACCGGCTTATCGACGCAGAAGCCATTTGCAAACAGTGTTGATCAAAACCGGTCAAACAACATTTTTTCGTTGTACTACATTCTTTTAAAAATGTATACAACATTTTTTTTTCTAACAGACTGATTTTTTTTCAAAACTTCGCACATCTAAAGCTCATCATGTCTCTAGGAGATTACAGTAAAAACGATGGTGGTACCCATGCTCTTTTCTGAAAAAAAATTTAGTTCCAAAAACCCACTTATATTTGATTTAACCCTTTCCCAAACAATCCCTGGTTTTTAAGGGTCTGGAATAGTAGCCTTTTGAAAACATTGTGGGAAAAGGAGAAAATGCTGGTAACCAGCATTTTCTCCTTTTCCCACAATGTTTTCTACCCTATAATAGACAGAAATCATCTTTTCAGCAAGTGTTGAATTGTCGTCTGCAAATGCTTTCAATTTAGTGTAGTCCAAAAGTTTGTCGTTTGGGAAAGGGTTAAACGCCTGTCTATAATAGTCAGATAAACATGAAATATATAACGTTACAAATATACATCATTTTAATGAAAATTCATGCTAAGTCGTACAATAAATGTGTAATTGGCATAATCAAAACGAAAATTTGAAAACTGAAAAAAAAAAATCTTTCACGACTCTCAGAAAGTTGATTTTAAAATGGGTACGATTATACAGAAACTATGAGAAAGGAATTTCGGTACGCAAAAATCAAATTAAGAGAATATTCCTGAGTTTTTTAAACAGGCCAACATGAATTCTCTTTACCACACGACAAAATTTTAGACTGGTTCAAATTGAAAGCATTTGCAGACGACAAAATAAAGGTGACTGAAAAATTGAAATTTGTTTTGGGAAGAGTAGAAAACACTGTGGGAAAAGGAGAAAATGCTGGTTACCAGCATTTTCTCCTTTTCTTATAGTGTTTTCAAAAGGCTTCTTTCTCAGGGGCGTCAAAAGTAGGGATTGTGTGGTAATGGGTTAAGTATTTCAAGAAAATGAAACATTGCCTCACATTTTTGTTGTACGTAAAAAATGGGTTAACGACCGGCACACCAATTCTGTAGGCGAACGGACCGTGGTCACTGCTGTCCCCGACTTCCTCGAACCTGAAAAGATGGCAAACATCAAAAATTGCTTTTTCAATCATGTAATAATTCGAGTCGGTAATTTGAAATTAAAGTATTGATTTGCTTAGAAAGAAATGAAACAACGTGTCTGATAACTTAGGAAAAAGATTCAATCATATTCCTTGTTAGGGGACTTAATTCATTAATCATAAAACCTTATTTCATAATGATAACCGACAATCCAAAAATAAGAAGGATGTTTTCTATATAGTATTCTGCAAATTTGTTGAAGTAGAACTCATTTTCAGCAAATACAATTACCTGGGCTGCGCACTGTCCGAACTGGGAAAACTCTTTAACCACTGATCAAAGACGGTAGAAGTTTTGTTACACGGTCCATCTGTAGCTGAACAGTTCAGATCTACAGTGTCAGCCGCTGACATAACAACTGACTGTAATATTGAGGTGGCTGAAGAGGCAAAGCTGAAGTTCCCTGTACAATAAAAAGCTTATGTATGTGTAAAAAACCTACAGAATCTGGTATTGTGTTCATACACTTATTTACATTTGAATGTTTATCTGCGTGGCAACGAGGTAACAAATACAAAAGGCCTATATGTTGAGCACAAGCCATAGCAGCTAGTTCATCTCAGAATTCTGCATTTGACAATGACAAACGGCAATAAAAAAAAAACTTCCAAAACCTACGTAATTACGTAGGTTTTGGAGTTTTTCTCTTTTTATTGCCGTTTATTTGAAGTCTTAATGTAAGGGTTCTTCTCATCCATATCTAGGATTAGATCTGATGCTTGAGCACGAACTGATTTCAGCATTGATCTTAAGTTTTATAAGCACCAGTTTTATATAATGCATCTAAGGGCTTATAAAGAAACTACGCTATATCTAATCTCGCCATTTTAAGCGGCGACAAAGAGATACCTATCGTATTGTTGCCTCTATAAATTTATATGGTAAAACCATCGCTGTCTATACATAAGAATACTCAAAGGATATACGCCATGTTTTCTAGACAGACAATCACTAGAAAAAAAATCTAGTTGTAAGGTTTCGATGTGACAAGCTGTAAATTGCGACCGCTAGAAATAAACTTGTATACACGAAATGTCGAACAATTGTTTGGGTTTGTTTTATCCCTAACCTAATAAGTAAGTTACATAAAATACTATGTCAAAAGTATTTTGGATAGAGATACATGTATCTCTATTCAGACACTGTAGATCCACATCTACATTGTCTACAAAAGATCAGTGAGTCGCGCCTAGCAGAGTAAGGGTAAAAGCCATCTGTCAGATGCAAACAGTTTTCTTAGATAGGCAATGCCTGAGAGCAAAATTCTACAGATCTTTGTCATCCAGACTTGCTTTACTATTGCTACAAGCCGAGTTGCTCAGTAAAGCATTACCTTGTATAACGGCGTCTAGGTTTATGTAGGCCACGGCTCCTGCAATCAACTGATGTTCGTATTCCTGTGGAAGACAAGAAAAAGTCGCATTAAAGAACTGGCATTGTTGTCAATGGGCTTAACATAATTCTTTTGACCTTAACTGCAAAACCAAAGGGCTGCCATTACTAAAGGGTTGTTTTAATGCACTAAATTTAAATTTTGTCCATGACTATTGTGCTTACTGTCTGGCACCGTTAGTTTAGTTTAAACATATTTATTTTACATCGATTGAGAAACAAGTTCTTACAACTTATACTAATCTCTCTCGATTCTGCTTCCTGGAAACTACACCAGTACTCGCGCCGATTGTGTGGGCCAATGAAAAATGCCGAAGTTGACACCCGCTCCCGGGTATCGAACTCAGGACCTTTAAGTTATGAGGCCGACGCTCTACCTCACGACCACGGACACCACTGTCTGGCACCGTTAACCCTTTCAGAAACCTATAACTGTAACAGGGTTTCTTAACAATGAAAAATGACGTAAATATTGCAGTTTGAAAATTGAACATGCACAAATATTTTACAAAAAATATTACAGACACAATTATTGAATATCCCAGATCAGATTGCATCTTCTAGACCGATCCGTTTAGCCAATTAAAAGTTTTGTTACATTTAAATCTAGAAAAGTATGGATAATACGACTCTTAACTTTCTCAAGAGTGGTTGGTGGATATAGGCCTAGCTTTTGCTTTTATTGTTACAGGAGAAGCATTTCAGTGATTTCAGTCCTTTGATATTGGGGAAAAAAATCAAAGGACTGAAATCCCCGTATCTTTGAATCTATTACACACAAAAGTAACAGTGCAATAACCATAGGTGGTGAAGTATATGCTATATCACATAACATTTTCAAATTCTGTTTGTGAGGTATTTTTGTATCATGCGATATTGTCTATAGCGTAGACTCTGGTATACAAACACAACTTTCCCAGTGATAAGCATAAACAGTACATGCATGTCTCTTGTCGGTAGTGTAACAATGTATCTGAGGTTCTAACCCTTAAGCTGCTAAGTGCGACGCACTGACCTTTTGTGGACAGTGTAGACAAGATGAGATTGCAAAGAAAAAGCAGTCTCATCGTTGATCTACACTGACTAATCAGGAGATATTTTTCTCCAACATTTAACTTGAAAAAAGCAATATTCGGAATGTTAGTATCAGCTTGAAAGTCGCAAGTCGAAATTACTTAACATGATAAGAGTCAAATCACTCTCGTGGCGGCGTCATTTCCATTACCGATTTATCTGCACCCTGATGGTTATCGAACTTTAAATTTCTGGCTAAAAATCTATGGACAGTTTCTTTGAATGGTATCATAAATCTCTTTCAACAGTATTTAAGACATGTCAGTGCGTTTTCTAAAGCTTTCCTGAATTTCACCAGTATAACAAGGCTGGGGCTATGCATTAACTTGCGCAAGAACATGCCAATGCGACCCGTGCTTTCTGTTGGAATCGATCTCTAAGGATTTTCTCGTTAACCACTGATCAACGATAAATATCGACGTTTCGCGTTCGAAAAAGTACTAAAGAAATCGAGGTCCTAATTTTTAAAGCTTCCTTTTATTTTCGTCACTATGTTTCGTGAGAAATAGACATTTCCAGTCCTATCAGGCTGAGAATATAGGAAACTTGCAATATTACATTGTTCAAATAGCTGTTGAGACTCAATAGCATCTTATAGTATATTGATCGACTATATCCAATATTTTGCCTGTTACTCTGGCATAAATAAAATCTCGTTATTCTTGAGATACTTTGATAATTTCTGTGATAAATAGTATCTTACATTTCTTGGCTTTTAAGGTATACGCATCATAACACGTCTAGTACAACATGGAATATTTTTTTTTTATTAGCTGATAAATAAGGATTTATACTGATATGATATTTTTGCACATTTCTAACCGACCAGAAATTCCTTTGGTGTCTATCTTGAAATTATTTGTTGATACTTTTGTTAGTTTCCTGAAAAGGGGGTAATTATTATCTCCCTTTGTATGAGGATATAATGGTTTTAGATTTATAAATGATAAAGTGGCTCGGTTAAAGTAGTACAATTACATTCATATTTAATCATAGCAAATTTTGCAGGATAGTATTACAATTAAAGTGGAAATCGCCGTTTTCCATTAAGATGATATTACCTTAAGATAGTAAAAGAAATATACTAGGCTTGTTTTTAATGTTTTTGAAGTTTCTCACAGGCCAACTTTATATAAAAATTTCGAGCCATGCTCTGTGTATGTGGGATCTGATGCATCTGCAAAAAGTATCGACCCATGTCAACCTGCGCGAACTGCGCAGGTTGACATGGGTCGATACTTTTTGCTATTTGTAATTTTACTCCTTGTCCAACAATCACTCTTCCTCATGGCCTAGCCAGTGGTTTCATAAAATGGATTTCAAGGGTACATAACTATAAATTAGCTTGCGTGGTATACTGCATCAAGAATATGCATTAAAACTATTTTGCCAGAGCGCGGCTTAAGATAGTGGTCCTGTGATAGAAAACAGCCATTTCCGTTATGATATTATCCTACAAAATTTGCTGGGTCGGTGAAGTTGGTTCGGCGCTCAGTAATCGACATTCAGCTCAACACCAGCCTTGTTGAGCCAGCTCGACATTCCAGCTCAACGGCCAGCTCAACAGCAAAAAATACTAGATCCATGTCCGTTGAGTCAGCTCGACATTCCATTTAAATCGCCGCTCAACAGTAGAAATACTTATACAAATGTTTCGATCAAGGTCCGTTGAGCCAGCTCGACATTCAAGCTCAACCGCCAGCTCAACAGAAAAAATACAAACATATGTAAAACTCAAGGTCCGTTGCGCCAGCTCGACATTCCAGTTCAACCGCCAACTAAATAAGTATTTTTACTTTTGAGTTGGTGGTTGAGCTGGAATGTCGAGCTGGCTAAACGGACATTGATCGAAACATATGTATACGTATTTATACTGTTGAGCTAACTGTTGAGCTGGAATGTCGAACTGGCTCAACGCACATAAATCTAGTATTTTTGTTGTTGAGCTGGTGGTTGAGCTGAAATGTCGAGCCGCCTCAACGGACATTGATCGAAATATAATTATGTATAAGTATTTTTTTCTGAGCTGGAATGGCGAATTGGCATACGGGACTTTGATTTTGACATATATATGTCACTGTTGAGCTGGTGGTTGAGCTGGAATGTCGAGCTGGCTCAACAGACTTTGATTTTGACATATATATGTAGTTTTGCTGTTGGGCTGTCCGTTCAGTTGGAATATTGAGCTGGCTCAATGGACATTGATTGAAGCACATGCATGCATAAGTATTTTTACTGTTAAGCTGGCTATTGAGCTGGAATGTCGAGGTGGCTCAACGGACATTTTTCGAATTATTTACGTACAAGTATTTCTACTGTTGAGCTGGCGGTTGAGCTGGAATGTCGAACTGGCTCAACGGACTTTGATATTTACATATATATATATGTATTTTTACTGTTGAGCTTGGGGTTGAGCTGGAATGTCGAGCTGGCTCAACGGACTTTGATTTAAACATATATATGTATTTTTTTGCTGTTGAGCTGGAATGTCGAGGTTGCTCGACGGATATTGATCGGAATATATGTATAAGTACTTTACTGTCTAGCTGGCAGTTGAGCTGGAATGTAGACTTTGATTTTGACACATATATGTACTTTTGCTGTAGAGCTAACCGTTGAGCTGCAATGTCGAGCTGGCTCAACGGACATTGATCGAAACATATGTATTAGTATTTTTGCTGTTGAGCTGGCGATTGAGCTGGAATGTCAAGCTGGCTCAACGGATATGGTTTTGACATATATATGTACTTTTGCTGTTGAGCTGGCTGTTGAGCTGGAATGTCGAGCTGGCTGTTGAGCTGGAATGTCAAGCTGGCTCATTGACATTGATTGACATTGATTGAAGTATATGGATAAATATTTTTACTGTTGAGCTGGCGGTTGAGCTGAAATATCGAGCTGGCTCAACGGACTTTGATTTTGACATATATATGTATTTTTGCTGATGAGCTGGCCGTTGAGCTGGAATGCCGAGCTGACTCAACAAGGCTGGTGTTGGGCTGAATGTCGATTACTGAGCGTTGCCCCGACTTCACGGACCCAAATTTGCTATAATTAAAAACGAGTATTATTGTACTACTTTCACCGAGCCACTTTTTTTCTTTTTGTCCTTCTTAGAATGATCACTTATAAATCTAAAACCAAGATGTACTCATTATAAAGGGACCTAATAATTACTTCCCTTTTCTGGAAACTAACGAGTGTCAACAAATAATTTCAAGATAGACATCAAAGTGATTTCTGATCGGTCAGAAATGTGTAAAAATATTATATCTGTAAAAATCCGCATTTATCAACCAAAAAGAAAATTCTATGCCAGATTACACCAGAAGTATTACGGGTCTACTACCCTAAACTATCTGGTACAATAGCACAAGGTTAATCTTTATTCTAGACATATATGAGCCTGATAACCAGAATTTTTCCGGTCTAGACCCAATAATTGAATCAAATGGCCCCAGTCACAACGCCAAACTGCAGTTTGATTTGCATTCGAAAATGCTTTGCCCGAAATCAAGTCCTTAGACAGCTCCAATACGACGAAATCAGATTCAAAATTTGTACTCTGATACCCTTTCAAAACTTAGCTTTTATGATTAAAGAACGATGGTTTTACTTTTTATCTGTCTTTTTTTTATGCCTATCCTAAAAAGTATCCAACAGCTTCCTTGAAATAGAAATTAAACATAACTTTTCTTTAACTCATTACCAAACGACAAAATTTTAGACTGGTTCAAATTGAAAGCATTTGCAGACGACAAAATTAAGGTGACTGAAAAATTGAAATTTGTTCTGGGAAGGGTAGGAAACACTGTGGGAAAAGGAGAAAATGCTGGTTACCAGCATTTTCTCCTTTTCCTACAGTGTTTTCAAAAGGTTTCTTTCTCAGGGGCGTCAAAAGTAGGGATTGTGTGGTAATGGGTTAAGCAACATCATATTTAGACAAATACAAATCGACAGTCTGTTTTACTCATCTTAAATTCGGTATCTTTGAAGCCCCAATAGCGACCAAACGTAAAGGTGTTAAAATACATTTAGATTCAAATGATACAATAGCATGCTTGGATCTACGCTGTCCGTTACGCAGACATTCCCCCCCCCCCTTTGCACCAGCAATAATAAAGTTTTTACTATCGGCTCTAAAAAGTTTCCTTCAACTCGTTTATCTGGTTACAGATTCAGTGCAGCATGAAACGCTATGTTTTACAACAAATCTCGTAGACGATATTGAGCACACTAGGGCAAGACCTGTGTAATGGAAAACAGCTATTTCCACTAAAATATCATCCTGCAAAATTAGCTATAATTAAAAATGTGTATCATTGAACTACTTTCACCGATTCATTTTTTCCCATTATTTACTTCTTTGAATTATCATTTATAAATCTAAAACCACTATATTTCCAATTCAAAAAGAGATGATAATTACCTCCCTTTTCAGAAAACTAACAAAAGTATTAAAACATAATTTCAAGATAGACATAAACGGAATTTCTGATCAGTTAGAAATGTGCAAAGATATTATTTCTGCATAAATCCTTATTTATCCTTATTTATCAACTAATTAGAATTGTCACCGGAAGTGCATTACACAGGTCTTACCTTAATGCATCAGAATGACTTTTTTATGCTCCGTGAGTCGGAAATCGTGTAACCCAATGTTACTTAATATTTGTCTTTGCTTGTGGGAAAAGGAGAAATGCTGGTAACAATGTCGACTTTTGACGACCCTGGGTAAGAGAGCCTTTGAAAACATTATGGGAAAAGGAGAAAATGCTGGTGACCAGCATTTTCTCCTTTTCCCACAATGTTTTCTACCATATCCAAACCAATTTTCACTTTTTGATTCACATTTATTTTGTCGTCTGCAAATGCTTTCAATTTGGACCTGCCCAAAATTTTTGTCGTTTGGTAAAGAGTTAAGGTCTTTTAAACTCGCGATTGTGTTGCAAAGTGTTAGATATGTCTTGCTCTGGGAAAAGATACCGTTCAGAGCAAATCAGAAGTTTTAGTTAAATCTATCGGTACTTCGCACAACCTTCTTCCCAAGCCACTGGCTTCTTCTTCACATAATCATCGTCGAAACAATGAACGGCGGTGAGAGAGGAATGAATCCTGTTCGTAATGACTGTCATCAATCCTCGAAAAGACGTAAGCCGAGCTGAAGATTCGAACAAGCGAAAGACTGGTATCATGTCCTCTTTGCCAGACCATAGACTCGGCTTACATGTAACTCTTTACCCCACAATCCCTACTTTTAACGACCCTGAGAAAGAAGCCTTTTGAAAACATTGTGGGAAAAGAAGAAAATGCTGGAAACCAGCATTTTCTCTTTTTCCCACAATGTTTTCTACCCTTGCAAAACCAAATTCCAATTTCTCAGTCACATTTTCTTTTGTCGTCTGCAAATGCTTTCAATTTGGACTGGTCCAGAGTGTTCTCGTGTGGTAAAGAGTTAAATGTCTTCAAGTGTACACTCATCAAAAGCGATAAAAAAGTAAAGATATAAAAAGACGCAGACGACAAATTGATGTCATCTGATGCCATTCGTCTGCAATTCTCATCAGACAAGATAAAACATAGATTGGTTCATTTCTTGCAGACGACAAGAACGTTAAATCAATCAAGACGAACAACGTGGGCGAATGCACCCCAAAGCACTACATCATTAAATCTTAACCAATCACATCATAAAATCTATTTTTAGATTTATAGAGCGAGACATTTGACGTCAAAAGGAAATTCATACGAATTCTTTGACACCATCAGCGCTATATATAACTAGATCTGAAAAAAAAAATCCTTTTTATATTTAACCATTTAAAAAAAATCCTGTGACATCCCGAGGAAAAAGCCATTGGTAAAAAGCATTTTCCCCTTTTCCCCTAATGCTTTCTATCCTTTCAATGGAAAATTGCATCATATGAACCACATTTAATTTGGTGTCCACTAATGCTGTCAGTTCGGACAGGTAAAAAAACTGGTCGTTCTGTTAATTGTGAACTTTTCATCGAAAGATCCTAAGTTTTCACGACCCTTTCCTAGACTGTTATTTACCATTTTAATGTAAAATCCAGTCTTTAAATCAGGGTTAATTCGTGGTCTGGACAAAGTTTTAACAAAGCCTGGTAAAGAGTTTAACCACAGAAAAGAAAAAAAATGTCGAGGCTAGTTCTCTGTATCATATCGAAATAGACGGGAAAATACTTGCTACAGAGAGAGAGAGAGAGAGAGAGCACACAAGGGCAGGGAAAAATTACAAACATAGAAAAGAACATACTTATTTACTGACAAATACTGACAGATGGAGAACTTGAGAGAGAGAGAGAGCGACAGAGAGAGAGAGAGAGAGAGAGAGAGAGAGAGAGAGAGAGTCAGCGAGACAGAGAGACACAGAGAAATCGAGAGATGAAGAGAGAGAGAGACAGACACAGACGGAGAGAGACAGAGAGAGAGACAGAGAGAAAGACAGAGAGAATGAGAGAGAGAGAGACAGACAGACAGACACGGGATGTTAAATTTCGCTGGAAAAAATAGACCTTGGCGTACGAAGAAAGGTGTCATTAACACAAGATAGAAATAAGAGCTGCTAAATTTCCCAGGATTTATTAGCAGACCCGCGGAGTAATCCGACTGCTAATCAAACGTAAAAGACAGACACTGCCAATTTGTACCTGTCAAACGGATAAAAAAGCATGATGGGACGTTAGGCGTGAATTCTTGGCAATTTATCCCCTAAAACCTTACGTTCACTTAATGTGCACCTTTTGCGGACAGTGTAGATTCAAGATCAGACTGCACGGAACGTGCAGTCTGATCTTCGCTCTGCACTGTCCGATTCTTTATTGTCTATTTTGGCCAAAAACATTAGATTGCAATTATTGGACTGTTTTTCCTCTTTCTAATTGAAAAGACCCATTTTATTTACTCAATGCTACTTGAAAAGGTAAAGGCACTGAAAACAGATGATCCTCTGATGACAAATTAGCTATCGTGAGTTCAAAGAACTCGACTTCTATCGAAGATAGAGTACCTAGAGATGAAGGTTTTTGACTTTGTCTTAAAAAAAGGCAGCTAGTTTGGATGTTGGTGTGAATGTCGCAAAACAGGCCAAGAGAAAACATTGGCACACGATTTGAATTATTTAACCCTTTCCCAAACAGTCCTGGATTTTACGACCCTACGATAAAAGCCTTTTGAAAACATTGTGGGAAAAGAAGAAAATGCTGGTAATCATCATTTTCTCCTTTTCCAACGATATTTTCTTCTCTTCTTTAGCCAAGTTTCAATTCTTGAGTCATGTTTATTTTGTCGTCCGCAAATACTTTCAAATTGGACAATTCTAAAATTTTGTCGTTCGGTAAAGAGCGGTTAAATAGGTTAAATTCCACAAATTCTTTGGCAGAAAAAAAAAACAGCAAAGCCCAACGTCGCCCCCTGCTTGATGCTAAACTATAACCAAGAGCAAAGGTAAGCAGTATCCTGGCAAAAGAGGGTTTAATGAACATTTGTTATGCATTGTACCATGAAAATCATCATAAGGTTAAGGAACCATAAAATCCATTTTGTACAACAAATGCATGCAAACAACATGAGGTAATCCAAATAAAGTAAGGTGAAAAGACACGAATTCAACGCACACCGGCAAAGGGAGAAATGGTTCATCAGAGCAATATCTATTTGATTTTTTTTTTCAAAATAGTTCTACATAACAAAAACAAATTCGTCTGCCTGAAGTCATAATTTCAAGTAAATGATAAACATTACCTGGACCCATTCATATGCACCGATATGCCCATATTTGGAAGCATCCCAGACCGCAAAGATGATCGAGCGTCTTGGTCGCCAGCCTGAAAGATATACAAGTTAACCTTTTACCAAAACCATCCCTGATTTTTACGACCCAGAAGAAGAGGATATTCAATAGGGTTCAATTCTTGATAAAAGAATTAACTTGTGCAAGATTCAAAATAATCTTATACAAGAGGGCCAAAGTGGCCCTGGATCGCTCACCTGATTTTTTGAGAAGTGAGGACCATAGCCATTTTTTCTTTGAAAATCTGACCAGCACATTCAGAAAAGACGAATTTTTACGAGTTTCTTAATTTCCGTGCAGTGCAAGTAGCCCCCATTCACCAGAGCTATCTTTCTTGACCTATCAAAATTTCGCAAACACTTTTTGAAAAGGGGCATTCAAGGAACATTTCTGTGAAATTGTTTTAAAATCTGACAAGCCATTTCAGAGAAGAAAAATTTACAAGAATTTCTTTATGTCTGTATGGTGCAAGTAGCCCCATTCACCAGAGCCATGTTTCTTGACGGATCAAAATTTCGCGAACCAATTTTGAAAAGAGTCACCCAAGGAACATTGCTGTTAGATCTGACAACGGGTTTCAGAAAAGAAGAATTTTCAAGAATTTCTTCATTTCCATATAGTACAAGTAGCCCTCATTCACCAGAGCCATGTTTCTTGACGAATCAAAATTTCACGAACAACTTTTTAAAGGGTCACCCAAGGAACATCTCTGTGAAATTATTTCAAAATCTGACCGGCTTTTCAAGAAAAGAAGAATTTTTAAGAATGTCTTCATTTCGCTACAGTGCAAGTAGCCCCCATTTACCAGAGCCATGTTTCTTAACGAATCAAAATTTCACGAACAATTTTTGAAATGTGTCACCCAAGGAACATCTCTGTGAAATTATTTCAAAATCTGACCAGCTGTTCGAGAAAGAAGAATTTTTAAGAATTTCTTCATTTCCCTGTACAGTGAAATCATTTTAAAATCTGGCCAGCGGTTTCAGAGAAGAAGATCTTTAAAGAATTTCCTAGAAAATTCTATTTGATTGCCATGGCAACCAGACTTTTTGACGGAATCAAATTCTGCGAACAATTTTTATAGAAGACCTCCCAAGGAACATTCCAGCCAAGTTTGGTCCAAATTGGCCAAGCGATTAAGGAGGAGTTCATGTTTAAAGAATTGTTGACGACGCACGACGTACGACGGACGACGAACGACGTACGACAGACGACGGACACCAAGTGATCCTAAAAGCTCCCCTTGAGCACGAGTCCCTTATCGAGTAAACAAGAAATGACAATTTTCAACTTTAAATGGCTTAAAAGACAGAAAACAATCAATACGGTATATAAATAATGGAGAAGTTAGACTGATAAAAACCTTGTCCAATATGGTAAGAAAATGTCCGTGCCAGCTCCTGAATGACGGTATAGCCTGTGCCGGAATCTACACCACCCTGTATCCATGAGTCGATGTGCGCTCCGATAATAACATACTTATCTGTAAAATAGTATTAAACCTATTACAACACTATTTTGAATTTTAACGACCCTGAGAAAGAAGCCATTTAAAAACTATTCTCTAAAACAGAGAAAAATCTGACAACCTGCGTTTTTTTCCCCAATAACTTTACTCATCATCATGCTTATTATAATTTCATCCCAATATGTAAGTTTAGTTTACTGGTCTATTCCACAATACGACCTATTAGGTCGACCTATACGACCTATTACACAACTATTAGATCGTCCAGACGCATTGTACAAATAGTCGTATTGTATTCCCCTAGGCACTCCTGCATCAGTCTTTGATATGTTGCCGGTGAGTTAGACAAGCCAAAAGGCATCCCATTGTATTCGAAAAGACCTAAAGGACCAACTGTAAAGGCAGCTCTTTCTTTATATTCTTCATCTATTTTGATTAGATGGTACCCCGACTTCATATAATCATAATCCCAATATGTAAGATCTGATGTCATCCAAGTATGTAAGATTTAATCATATGCCATTACAAGTACCTTATGAAGCTTAGCATTACCTAAACCATTTAGCAAACCATTTAATCCTATTTTTTCTGCTGAATACTTGTAGGTAAAATTATTCTTTAGCCGATAGTACAAACCAAAAAATTAATACTTTAAAGGTCTTCTTTGAGGGACATTAATTATGTACTTATCGGACAGTGTAGATTTAAGATCAGACTGCACGTTCTGTGCAGGCTGATCTTCATCTACACTGTCCGCAAAAGGTTAATGAATCGCCCTAGGCAGCCAAACGGTTAACCCAGAGATGCAGTATTTCTGGTGTTCGGCATGATTATATAAAGGTCAACAGCCAATATGAATACAACATATTAACAATAAGCACAAGCGCGAGCAATGTCTTTATAGCTTTTGGTTGTTTGGTTGATTGTATTGGGGTTTTACGTCACTTTAACAGCTAAGGTCATATCATGGCAGTCGGTGACGCATATGTGTTTCCTGGCTTTCTCAGACCAGTACTAACACAACTTTCTTTCTAAAGCCACCGACTACTTTTCTCACATGCTTCAGCAGAGCTAGAGGCGAAAATACGACGGAAAGAAAGTTCTCCTCAACCGAGTATCGAACTCACAATCACCAGGTCATGAGTCCGACACGCTCACCACTGAGCCACCCGGCCGGGCATTTATAGCTTTTTTTACTTACTATAAAGTTCTTGGCTCCATGAATGATTATTATCTATGAAATAGCATACAGAAGCTTATTGGAGTAGCTTACCGGACTCGTAATGTCCTTTTATTGTAGCCAGTATGTTTGAGATAATGCGGTGCTGTAGAATATTCTGAACCTGTAAGGTAACTGTCCTGAAAAAGAGACAAGAGGATCATAATGGCCTAATATCGCTCACCTGAAAACGAGTCCCAATAAAACTGCATATTTTCAACTTGTTGCTTGCTTACCTAAACTGTATATGTAAATTTTGAGCGTACGCAGTAAAATGAAAAAGACCAATAATATCCATGTTTTATCTATCATCTACGAGATTTCGGACCTCTATAGGATCAATTATATATCGTCGGTTTATGTCCAAAGCATCCTAACTACAGCTTGTAACAAGCTTAGTTACGAGGTTTTGGAAGTAAATCGACGATATGAGCCATGATCTGGAAAAGGTAGGCTAAATGCATCTCTGTGATTCATGGTAGCAAGGAAGTCATCACATGGTGAAGGATCAGCAAAGTCCATTTTGGCTGAAAACCGACTTAATCATAAAGACCACCTGTCCTTTTACCTGCTGAAAATTGACTAATAGCAAAAAGTGTCGGAACAGGTCAGCCTGTGCAGAAGCATTCAGCCTTGTTTTCATAGACCATGACGCATATGTACTAAGGCATTAAGAATGGATAAGAATCATTATTCCTCTTATATATGGCCTGCAACACGCGAAAAGGGGCATTCGGACATTTGCGTAAAGTGTCGTCTCTGATCAGCGTGTGCAGTCCGTACAGGCTAATCCGAAACGACACTTTCCGATTTTATGTGATTTTCTGTTTTATGTAACTCTACTGTAGCACAAAATCTAATGTAGTCGTAAAGTGCCGTCTCGGATTAGCCTGCGCGGACTGCGCAGGCTAATCCGGGACGACACTTTACGCAAATGTCCGAATGCACCTTTTCCCGTGTTGCACTCCAATTATGTACTAAGGCATTAAGAATGGATAAGAATCATTATTCCTCTTATATATGTATCTTAAAACCTTTTCGATCTTGATTTATGTGAGATAGCAGATAACTGCTTTGATACTGGGTGTGCGTAACGTTCTTTTTTTCGAAAGGAAGCATCAAAGACGCACAGATATGAGTCTTGTAAGTGCGTTTGTGACTCCTACTGACTAAAATTCATTGGCCGTATTCATAATCCTTTCTTAAGAACATAAAAAGTCTTATTCTCGAGAATTTTTCTGACTTTGAAAGGGAAAGAACTTCTGATTGGCTAATCCATTTGGTTTAGCCAATTAGAAGTCGTGTTACTTTCTAAATCTAGAATAAGACCAAGGATGTTTTCAACGACAGGGACGCTGCTGCAAATGCAAAACAACAACAAAAAAAAAAATTCAAATTACCTGGGTTGTCGATAGCCTGGACCCATCCTGTACGTTATATTTAGTCCCCCAAACCAGTCATTATTTACGATTGGTCCATTCATGTCCCTGAAGAGCAGGAAAATATAACAAAAGTTATTGCAAAATGACAATATCGGCCATCTTTGTTTGATATAAGTTACCAATGTTCCTGTAACATAAAGATAAACGTACAAATCAACAACTCACACATAAAGATAAACACACTAATTAACCACTATAACATAAAGATAAACGTACAAATTAACTACTCAAACATAAAGATAAAGGTACGAAATTAATCACCTTTCAAAGAAATTGCTGAACAAAGTCTTCGCATCGTTTTACAGTACCTTTTTGTTTAGCATTGACCGTTTTTTTTTTCTTTTTCAAAAATATTTTTGCAGCTATTCCAAAATTATTTTTCACTTCATACATATCTTTCTTTTGATAAAAATATTCTTTTTCATATACATACGAGAATTTATGGTTTCCAACTTAGCAACTTTAATTCTTGAGAAATGTAAAAGCCATGGACCGTTGACTTTTGCGATTTCAATAACACTTTTCTACCTGCATACGACAGCATTTTCGCTCCTCCCCCCTACCCCACAATGCTTTCTAAAAAATTCTTTATGAGTCGCATATCATTTTGTCATCTGAAAATGCTTGAAATTTCGACAAGTGTCAAGACTGCACACTGCCGATAAGGATATATTCTCCAAACATTATTTTCAACTGTTTGAGCAATATTTAGGGTTTTACTATATAAGTGAAAATTTCATTTTACTTATCTAACAGGATAAATAGAGGATATTAAAATTTTGCTTTTTTCGGTTAAGATCACAATTTATGTCGGTTATATTTTCACGAGTGGCGATCTTTCACCGAAACAATGAATGTTCTATGTATTTCATGCTTTTAACCCTTTCTGGGAGGCGCTGTATCAAAATCCAGTACAGTCCTTTTCAGTTATTCCCCGTGGATAAGCAACGCATTACAATATTACGTCAAGTGCGAGAAATGTATGGTAAATGACGTCAATCTGGTTGTGAGACACACACAATTTACCTAGGTGACTAGAATATAAAAATCGATATTTCCACTGGTCGTACCAGTGGAATATCGAAAAATACTTTCACTGCTACTTATCGACATCCTATCGAAAAGCATAAAAGAAAGGTTATTTTTTTTCTAGACGAGTCTCCTGTAAACCATTATTACCATTAAGATAGTACCACTCCCTCCCAATCAAAAAATGACATGCTGTTCTCAACAAACTACTTGTTTTTTCTGGAATTTACTGCCCAGCCGAGTCTGTTATTTATTACTCTTGTTACCAGACAAAGTATGTTCCTCTTACATAACAATAATGAACTCCCTGTTTTCGCATTAAAACGTCAGAAAAAATTGGCTTCTTTCAAACATTAACCCTTTTGCCAAACATACCCATGTTTGTTCAAACCCGAGGAAGACGATTTTTGAAAATGTTTGTAATGACTGCGTGGGCTCGATTTCACCAAAAAACTTAACACAGAAGCTCGTAAACAATTGAAACGAAACTCGGAACTTTTGAACCTAGAGTAAAAACCAAGATTTTTTTTAATTTCAAAGGAGGCTATTCTTTGAAAAAAGAAATCTCCCTATCGGAAAGTGTAGATCCAAGATCAGATTGCACGTTCAAGAGGTCCTGGTGTCAAGTTTTGCAGCCTATGGGTCTGATATGTTGCTAAAATCCACTGGTAGACTCGATTTCTGACTCTAGTTTGTTTTCAAAACGTATTTTACTAACATTTACAGACACAATAAATGTTCTCAGATTCTGCATTTAAACATTGTCTATGACTCAACTCAGAACTAGTTTAGTTTAAACATATTTATTTTTACAACGATTGATAAACAAGTTATTACAATTAATACTAATCTCTCTCGATTCTGCTTCCTGGGAACTACACCAGTACTCGTGCCGGATGTGTGGGCCTATACAAAAATCACAAAGTTGATACCCTCTCCTGGGTATCGAACTCAGTACCTTATGTTTACGAGGCCGACACTCTATGTTATGACCAGGGACACTACAACTCAAACTCAGTGAAACAGACATTTAATGTGGGTAGGTAATCGGGCATTAATGGTGGATTATGATTGATATTTCATGGTTAAGACAAGTGAAAAAATACCGATTTCATATTTTCCAAATCTTCAATAAAAGGCGGATACAGTAGTTTCCGATCACTAGTTACTTTGGTAAATAGTATCGACCAGTCCTTTGGTGTACAATCCCCCTTATTAAATCCTTTGGTGTACAATTCCCCCTTGTTAATCCTTCGGTGTACAATCCCCCCTTTTAAATCCTTCGGTGTACACTCCCCCTTCTCTAATCCTTTGGGGTACAATCCCCCCATTAAATCCCTTGGTGTACAATTCCCCCTTTTTTAATCATTTGGTGTACAATTTCCCCCTTTTAATCCTTTGGAGTACAATTTCCCCTTTTTAATCCTTTGGTGTACAATCCCCCTTTTAACCCTTAGGTTTACAATCCCCCTTTTTGATCCTTTGGTGTACAATTTCCCCCATTTTTTATCCTTTGGTGTATAATTCCTTTATTTTTTTAATCGTTTGGTGTACGATTCCCCGTTTTTAATCCTTTGGTGTTCAACCTCCCCCTTTTTTTAATCCTTTGGTGTACAATTCCCCCATTTTTAATCCTTTGGTGTACAATTCCCCCCCCCCCCCCTTTTAATCTTTTTGTGTACAATTCCCCCATTTTTAATCGTTTGGTGTATAATTCCTCCATTTTTAATCATTTGGTGTACAATTCACCTCTTTTTAACCGTTTGGTGTACAATTCCCCCCTTTTTAATCCTTTGGTGTACAATTCCCCCCTTTTTAAACCTTACTCTGCTAAAAAACTAAAATGAATTCGATATTCAATTCGATATTAAAAACCCAGATATTATCATTTGAAAGCTATGTCTAAAGGAACGACATCTCCTTATCGGACACTGTAGATCAAAGATCAGACTTCACGTTCTGTGCAGTCTGATCTTGATCTACACTGTCCACAAAAGGTCAGTATTTCGCATTAAGCAGCCAAAGGATTAAATTTAAAAGATTGTTTGTTTTCAACAGTATATTTGTTCTGTTGTTTTAATGACAGCTGATTTATTTCGTATGATTTTGATTATGACAAATACAAGGCAAGAACTTCTTATTGCCACGCCAAAGGACATTCTCACACAAGCAGCAACGCAAATAAAGATCAAGCTCAGAGCCTTCGTAACACAAAATCTGTCTGCGACCCCCACGTTTCTCCCGAAGATGTAGAAGTCGACTCAGATCTGAAAGATCAGGGTCCGTGTTCACGAACCATTTTTTTTTTTTTTTTTTAATATTCGGTCTTATTCTTCAGAATTTCGGCAAAGTGAAAGTAACAGAACTTCTGATTGGCTAAACCATTTGGTTTAGCCAATCAGAAGTTCTGTTTCTTTCCCATTTAGATAATCTTGAAGAATACAATAAAGACCTTTCTTAAGAATGGTTGGTGAATAAGGACCCAGTTCTGTGAATGCTCTTTTCCATGTGATAGCCTTTGACAGACAGTAAATTCCAAATATCCGGCCGAAATCGGATTATTCACGTCTCTCTGGGTTTTCTAGAAATAGCTTTGCTTTCGGATTTTGCAACCCTTATACTGTTCGATAAACAATCTTAGATGATTTTCAGACAGTGTAGGTCAAGATCAGACTGCATTGGACGTGCAGTCTGATCTTGAATCTACACTCTGATCTTTGGCGAAAGATCTTGACTAAAACAAACATGAAATTACTACTTCTGTCTTTATTTCACTGACTATGTACAGCCATTTCGCATATTTTGTGCGTTAAGTGCCAGAGGCTGATTAACGTTTTCCGGTTGACAAAGCTTAAACATATATTATACTTTGGAAGATTTTTTGTGTTGCTTTTTCTTTTTATTTGTAAATTTCATCTTAACGCTGACGTCATAGTTCTGAAAAGTTTGCAAGCAAGATCACAAAGCTTAACCCATTACCACACAATCCTACTTTTGACGCCCCTGAGAAAGAAGCCTTTAGAAAACATTGTGGGAAAAGGAGAAGATGCTGGTAACCAAGTTTTCTATCCTTCACAAAACAAATTTCAAAATTTCAGTCACTTTTATTTTGTCATCTGCAAATGCTTTCAACTTGAACAAAACTAAAATTCTTTCGTTTAGTAATGAGTTAACGAATTCGTATAAATATGTCAGATTCTCTTTGAGTTCCAAAACATAACTTGATAAAACACTTTGCAGTGGATCTATGTGGATATAACGATTATCCAGAAAAAGTTTGCAAACAAAAGTAAGCCGGTATAAATTTCGCTTAACCCTTTACTAAACAATACCTGAGCAATACCATGGCTTTAAGGAACAAAGGGAAGGTAGCTTTTGAAGACAAGGAAGAAAGTGCTTCTAGCCAATGTTTTCTACCCTTTCAAAGATAAAATTAATGTCATTATTTGATCCAAATGTAATCTATAGTCTGCAAATACTTCCGATTTTGACAGTTCTAAAATTTTGCTCTTTGGTAAAAGGTTTAACTCTTTACAAAACGACATAATTTTATACCCTTTCTGTACCAAACGACATAATTTTATGCCTTTTCTTTACCAATCGACATAAGTTTATACCCTCTCTTTACCAAACGAATAAGTTTATACCCTCTCTTTACCAAACGACATAATTTTATAGCTTCTATAGCAAACGACATAATTTCATACCCTTCTTTACCAAACGACATAATCATATAGCCTTTCTTTACCAAACGACATAATCGTATAGCCTTTCTTTACCAAAGGACATAATTTTATACCCTTCTTTACCAAACGACATAAGTGTATAGCTTATCTTTACCAAACGACATAATTTTATACCATTCTTTACCAAACGACGTAAGTTTATACCCTCTCTTTACCAAACGACATAATTTTATAGCTTCTATACCAAACGACATAATTTCATACTCTTCTATACCAAACGGCATAATTTCATACCCTTCTTTACCAAACGACATAATCGCATAGCCTTTCTTTACCAAACGACATAATCGTATAGCCTTTCTTTACCAAAGGACATAATTTTATACCCTTCTTTACCAAACGACATAAGTCTATAGCTTCTCTTTACCAAACGACATAAGTTTATAGCTTCTCTTTACCAAACGACATAATTTCATACCATTTTTTACCAAACGACGTAAGTTTATACCCTCTCTTTACCAAACGACATACTTTTATAGCTTCTCTTTACCAAACGACATAATTTTAAATAGCTTCTCTTTACCAAACGACATAATTTTATACCCTTCCTTACCAAACGACATAATCTTATAGCCTTTCTTTACCAAACGACATAATCTTATAGCCTCTCTTTACCAAACGACATAATCTTATACCCTTTCAAATTGGAATTATTTACACATGACAAAATAATCGTGACTCAAAAATTTAAACTTGACCTAAGAAGAGAAAAAAACAATGTGGGAAAAGGAGAAAATGCTGGTAACCAGCATTTTCTCCTTTTCCCGCAATGTTTTCAGAAGGCCTCTGGGTTCTAAAAACCAGGGATTGTTTGGTAAAGGGTTAACACACAAGTAGAAAAATAATTACTAAAGTAATACATGTAGATGTCTGGTGTCAACTCGAAACGTAGCACAAGCGCTCTTTCTTTATTTAGAATTAACTATTGGAATCTACTAAGTAACTTAATAACTCGAATCATCATCCAAAGGACCTATGGGTTATATCTGAATATTGTAAGAACTTTATAGAAATGACTTACGTTAAAAGATATTTTGCATCGTCGTATCTGATTGGCTGGACAGGTATCCTTGGTAACTTCGCTTTGGCTTTTGGTATACCATTTATGCCGGCTGTGTTACAAAATAGATAATTAAAACAAAGCCTTATCCGATCACAGAGACTTTTTCGAACGGCATTGATCAAGACCAGACCGCACAGAACGTGCTGAATTTACAAATTTGGCGCCTTCAGAGTTAAAATGAACGTAGATGATAAATGAAGTCTATGTAATATCGCGACTTCTTGTAGGGGAGAGTGTATTTATATGAAATACAAAATAGTTAATCCTTTACCCAATAAGGTATTTCTATGGTATCTCTAACTGACCCTAAGTAACAGCAAGGATGAAGCCATTTCTTGTGTGTATCTGACACCTTTTGATAGTGTAGAAAGCATTGTGGCAAAAGGTGAAATTGCTCGTCATGAGCAATTTCACCTTTTGCCACAATGTTTCCAAAGGCTCCTACAAGCAATGCGTAGAAATGAGTATCTATGGAGTAAAGGGTTAACTAGCATCTAAAATCCGTTTACTATGTTAACAGGCCAATTCGTACCCATATAGTATCAGACAAATGGTTTTGACAACAACTTGCACCTCGAACAATACGGACCCCGCAGAAAACAAACATGGGACAGTTACGAGTAAAGCCGAGGATGCAGAACAAAATGGAATGAAGAACGAATTATACCTAAAAAAACTCATACCAAAAGGTTGTTTACAGTCTCACTGAATCATGGGTAGCGATGGTCCTTGGAAATGCAGAAAATTCAAAAGGTAAAGCAAAGGTTCGATCCAAGTAAGCCTGCGCGACAAAAGTTTAGATTCCATCAAACTGATAGCAATGTAGATGACAGAAAAAAATGGCTAAAATAAATGGATTTCAAGGCTTTTTGAAAACATTGATAGTAAAGGAGAAAGCGGTGTCTATCAGTTCTCCTGCTCCAAAAAAAATATCAAAAGCCATATCCCTGAAGATGATTAATTTAACCCTTTACCAAACAATCCCTGGTTTTCACGACCCTGAGATAGAAGCTTTTAGAAAACATCGTGGGAAAAGGAGAAACTGCTGAAAACTAGCATTTTCTCCTTTGCCTACAATTTTTTCTAACCTTACAAAAAAATAATAAAATTTGGTCTTTTTCATTTTATCGTCTGCAAGTACTTTCAATTTGGACCAGCCTAAAATATTGTCGTTTGGTAATAAGTGAACACATGGTGTTGTTCGGCCCAAATTTTAACAAAAAATAAAAACTTACTGATAGATGAATAGTCCGGGGTCAAGGGGTCGCCAACAAGGTCATATCTCACGTGAGACAGCTGGACGGCCCAGCCAGGAAGCCACCATGTATCTGGATATACACTGGACTGGTTGTTGGCGTAATCTGCTGGGTCCGAATATAGTATAACACCGAGGGCTCCTCTGAGTTCAGCATTTCTTACCTAACGTACATATATGATGAGAACTTTTATTTCAAAGCTTCAAAAAAGTGTTGAAAACTAAGTCCCAATTCACCAACCATTCTTTAGAACAGTCTTTATCTTATTCTCCTAGAAATGCAGACATTGAAAGTAACACAACTTCCGACTGGCTAAAACATTTGGTTTTTGTGGTATTTGTCAAAGACAATACCACTATGAGTTCAAGATTGAATTTTGATAACCATGTATCTTATTTTGTGCAAAGCCGAAGGAAATAAACCCAGTTAAACTCATTTTTTCTCAGGCTAATGAGTTTTTCGGTAGAACTCAGACATGTAATTTGAAATGGCATATTAACATTGGGCGAGGCCATCAATCGTTGAGAGACTTATTTTTTTTAATGAAAATAGTTTCTATTGCTCATAGCCTTTTATTGGCGCAATGATACAAATTTGCCTGCTTCCAAACCAATTCGTTCCATGGCTTGTTCGTCCTATGATTGCGCGCTTCTCCATGTGATTGCTCATGAATATTTATAGATCGAAGTAATTGATTGTAATGTTGGAAATTAAATGCAAAAGGCTGAAGATATTTCAAAATTATAGTTTTAAGGTACATGTGCACTCTCCCTTAACCGAAAAGGTATTCATTTGCTTAGTAGGTTGACTTTTAGCCAATATTTGAACAATATGTCTCTTTTTCTTTCAAACTCTACACAATGGGTTTCCTTGACAAATACCACTTCAGCGTTCTCAACGCTTTGATTTTCCATGGTTTCACACAGAGAAATTTCTGAAGACTAAGACTAAAAAGGTTTATAAGATTGGTTGGTGAATTCAGACTCAGCTTGACAGACGAGAGACGAGTAAACTTTATCCAATCTTCTACATCAATGTTTACAACAAAAATTGGTCAGAACGTGTAGTCTGATCTTGAATGTACATTAGTCCAATGTGGCGAAAATTAACAAAAAAAAAAAAACTCTGAAATAACAAAATCTGGGTGTTAACAATCAGCTTGCAAGTTTTTATCTCATTTATTTAGCATTATAATATAGTGTTAAAGAAAACAGACAGTCAAGAATAGCAAAACTTATCGTCAGTTGATTAGCTTTCATATATCAGAGTGCTTAACCAAATATCAGAGTGCTTAACCAAATTCAATAATAAACAATATGTCCCTTCATAAAGGTTTGAAATAACCGAAACTAGTCGGGATTAAAATATCTTTTCAAAATGATATTTGGAGTTTGATCTCTTTTTATTCATTTATAACCAAATATCAGATGGTGAAGATACAAGATCAGACAGGAAGTTTCCTAAAGTCTGATATTTATCTATACTTTCCGCAAAAACAGTATAAGGGTAAGACAATAATTGTTCAATTTATGTTATTTCACAGCTCGCAAATAGCTTCAATAAAAACATACTGAAGATCTCGATCTGTTCTTAATTACCCATATATCACAGAAGTGGTAATTTCAACATCATTACAGAATTAATTGAGTTTCTATTGCTTTTATTTCTAGTAAGTTTCTAATAGATAGGAATTTTCATCAACATAAATTTGTCTATGTGTGTTTCTTTTTTACTTCTTGCAGGTTAGGCTAATCACACTTTTCGAGGACCGATGAAAGTCACTGCGAACAAACCCATTCCTATCTAACCGCTACATATGAACCGTGCTCTGTAAAAAGTGGGCTGATTGAATCTCCTAAATTTATTAACTCATTACCACACAAGAAAATTTCAGACTAGTCCAAATTGAAAGCATTTGCAGACGACAAAAGAAAGGTGACTCAAAAATAGAAATTTGTTCTGGTAAGGGTAGAAAACACTGTCGGAAAAGGAGAAAATGCTGGTTACCAGCATTTTCTCCTTTTCCCACAGTGTTTTCAAAAGGCTTCTTTCCCAGGGGCGTCAAAAGTAGGGATTGTGTGGTAAAGGGTTAACCCTGGTCAGCCTGCTGAGCAGGCTGACCTGAACCGATACATTTTGGTATTAGTCAATGTTCTGCATGTCAAAGGACCAGTCTACCTCATGATTCACATATAATTGTTAGACAAAATGGATTTTATGGACCCCTAGCTATATGACAACTTGCTTGGTAAAATGCTTTAAGGGGCTGCAGGAAGCCCTCTCTTTCCAGATCATGACATATATTGTTTCGACTTATAGGATAAGAAGCCTGTGGTATGTAGAGCTGAGTTTATATGTAACAGCAGGAAAATAGTAGATGTGGTTCAATGTCTACTTTTTTTGTGTTTATTCCTGTTTTCCACATTATTTCAGTTATATCCGCAGTGTCTCGACAAGGCCATTTTGGGGCTAGATAAGGATTTTGCCAAAATGTGCTGATTAATACTGCTTTGCATTGACTGTTATTTAGTGAAATACTAAGCTGAAGTGGTCGCATCATTCATGCTTTTGCAAAGTTTGTGATAAGTAACTATAAGAGAATTGCTGAAAAACAATCATTTGAACTGTCTGTAACATTGAATTTCCTTTTATAGACATCGTATCTACAAAACAGGTATAAAAAACCATTGAATCTAAAAAAAATCTTTGTCTAGAAGTTGAAATCACATCATATTACTCCATCGTCTTTATCAAGCATATAGCTTTGTTAGAACCACTTTTGAAATAAAACGGATTTTTGACATAAAATTTTCCTGGTTTTGAAATATAACGGATTTTGAAATAAAATTTACCGGCTTTTGAAATAAAACGGATATTTGAAATAAAATTTACTTTTGAAATAAAACGGATATTTGAAATAAAATCTGAAAATTTTATTTCAAATATCCATTTTATTTCAAAAGTGGTCCAAAAAATGCATGGAAGATATGACCAACACAAATTAGTACTTAACCAAATGACAGCAAATGCAGCAGGAATGGTACTCAGCAAATTTTGGGGAAAAAAATCTGGTTTAACCCTAGAAAGGCCCTTATGGCGACCTGTCCTTTTGACGAGGAAAGTGTGGTTTAACCCTAGAAAGGCCCTTTTAGCGACCCGTACTTTTGACGATGAAAGTGTTTTTTTACGAATGCTCTGTACCATATCATTTCCGTGGCAAAAGTCCAAGCTAGAACGGTTACTAGCATTTGCATCCTTTCTCAAAATAGTTTTCAGAAGCCTTCTCTAATAAGCCAGTTAAAACTCGGGATTGTGTGGTATAGATTAAACACTGCATTGCGTTTTTATCATGAGAAGCCAAGCCCCGGTGGCTCAGTAAGTAGTGTACAGAACTTGAGAACAGGGAGTCACTGGTACCATCCCCCAGCAACTGTCAGTGCAAAAGGATTCATTCAGCTGTCACCGCTGACCACTGTTTCGACAATGGCCATGAGGGAAAGCAGCCAGTAGCTTTTAGATAATATCATGCAGAACACCGCTAAAAGAAACTCCAGGAAGCATGGATAGATGAACTGACTGACGCAATAAAACTGATATAATGTTGAAACCGGCGTTAGACACCATACAATCAACCACTTTTTCATGTAAAAGAGAACTTGAGACATTTGCTCGAGTTTCATAATGTAACCAAAGTACTGTAGGTATTCGACAATGGGGCGGTTCAGGGACGGGACATAAAGATAGTATGAAGAAGTAAATACCTTACTTGCAGGATGGTTTCTGCCATATCGTACAATCAGCAGGGAACCATTTACGCTGACGTTGTTACGTTGTAGCTCGTCAAAATCTTCCCGCCGACCGTAATGTGCGTAAACAAGGTTCGCCTGCAAAATATCGATATTTTACTCTTTACCAAACGACTAAACCTTGGTCTGGTCCAGTTTGAAACTATTTGTTGACGACAAATTAGATAATAGTCAAATGGTGAGAATTTCCTGTGATAGGAAAGAAAACGTTATGGGAAAAGGGGAAAATGCTGGTTACCAGCATTTTCTCCTTTTCCCACAATTTCTTCTATCATATAACATTATAAAAACTCACCATTTTCTCTATTTGTGACATTTTTTTCTCAAAAGCCCTCTCTATCAGGGTCGATAAAGATCGGTATTTTGGGTAAAGACCACAAATTCTTGACTCGATTACTAGTATATTGAAAACTTTTGCAGACGACAAGCGCAATATGGCTCCAATGACTTCTTACCAGGGGTATATCAAAGTACTGTCAGCACTGTGATCGGTCGACACTGAATAACCACACTGTTTTGAAAATCACAAATCAAAATTAATAGCAGTTGTTTGAACTGTGTACGGGAGTAAGAACCCATGTTATATTGTCGTTTATACTGTAAAGAAACCCATTCTTATTCTTGCAAGTTAGGACTATGTAGAAAATTATCTAATTCAGTAATAAATTGGTTGAGTAATCGGTTGTTTTGTGTCTTTTTGCCTCTTTGAACATTATCTCTGTCATATCGTGTCGACAACCTACTTGTTCATAATTGTCATGAATTTCTCTAGTACTAGGTAAGGACTGTGAGGTATCCTACCTGATTACACTCCCACAAAAAACACAGGTGTCCGAGTCCTACACCATACAGCTGAGTCACCTAGGAACCTTTTTTTAAACCTTTTACAAATAAGTAGTTTAACGGAATGATCTAAGAAGAGATTTGCCAGCCGTCAGCAATAGAACGTAAAAGATACGTTGGTGGTGTCCTCAAAGGGTCATAAAACAAGAGAACGTCCGGTAGTGAGCTGCACAGATACAGGGTTGAGGATAACAACAATTTGCTGAATTTACCTATCCCGTTGGGAACTCTAAGGCAAGACATTTCAAAGCCCAAGCTTTAGTTCTGGTAGAACGATATTTTTTTCATTTAACTAAAAAACTGTTTAAAGCACTTTAAGCTACCATTCATTCTACACTTACTGTCGACACTTTTCCGGCTGGGGCATACGCATTGAAAGGTAGATACTCTGGGTGTGAGCTGGACATGTTGTACTGACTTTGAAACACCATATAGCCGTCTGGTCTGTGTACCGTCACTGTGTTAGCATCCATGTTCGTACTAGTAGGGAAAACAACAATATGAGCAACGTTCTGGTTCCACAGGGGTTTTTACACATCTCTGTGATGTACTATATGGCTTGCAACACGCAAAAGGAGCATTCAGACATTTGCGTAAAGTGTCGTCTTGGATCAATCTGCGCAGTCCGCACAGCCTGATCCGAGAGGGCACTTTACGACTACATTAGATTTTGTGCTACACTAGACTTGCACAAAACAGAAAGTTGCCTAAAAAGGGAAAGTGTCGTTTCGGGTCAGCCTTCGTGGACAAAACGTGCAGCCTGCTCTTTCATTTACACTATCCGCTTTCCAGAACCACTTTACAGACAAAAGCAACCCTGAAACCAAAGTTAATTGTGTTTTATTTCTAGCCTGAAAGCGGGGTTTTAACAAGGCGCATTAAGGATTTAACTCAAATCTTAGTTTAGGCAAAATTAGTTTGATGATTATTTTTTTATAAAATTACTTTTGTACTAGGATAATCGAAAACATAGACTTTAATGCACTCACTAGTTTGCGTATGACAGGGTCACATTATATTTCTTCGTCTTGACTGCATCAAACGGGAACGTCTTCCATTTTTTTTGTACATAATCCAGAAGTTTATTGGCGGAACCAACGCCGGACATGTGGACATATCTTGTGATAATCCTGAAAGTATAGGACAGGAAAAACATTAGAATACAAAAAATATCTTTTAACTGTTGGGATGGAAGCCCAACATAGGGACCTATCGATGACACTGTAGACCAAGATCAGACTTCACAGAACGTGAAGTCTGATCTTGTATCCGCACTATCAAATTAGGGAATTAGCCCCACCCGTCCCCAAAAAGCTTGAAATGGCATAATTTGGGTTTTACTATCCGCTGAAGTTTTTATTTCACTATTTAGTCAGGTTTAGTGCTAAAAAGATAGATATCGTCTGTTTACTTCGAACACCTCGTAACTACAGCTTGCTACAAGCTGTAGTTACGACGTTTTCGAAGTAAACCGACGATATGTAAATTCGCCCACAAATATGGCTGCATGGGCCCGCAGGATAAACATGTCGCCATTTTTGACCAATCGCAAGTTTCCTTTTATTCATTCGAATGTAACCATTTATACCAAGAAGTAGGTCAAGTCCTAGCACAATTAGCTACATTGGGCAAGACAAGTTTTAAAAGCACGGTAACGTTAACAGACATACGTGTAAGTTTCTTCCTAATATATTTAACAATACATTAGTTTTGAACCTTCCAGAGGTACAGTGTCATTCAAGGAAAAATAGAACGTCTGCATCATTTAGATAAACTTATTTGTACGAGTACTCTGTACGTGTTTTAGATATACAACTATAGCTCCATTCTTTTTCACTGGGAGAGAAAGCGAGAGAGAGCGACACCAAGAGAGACAGAGAGAGAGAGAGAGAGAGAGAGAAAGAGAGAGAGGGTTAATGGGGGGGAGGAGTCGCGCGGGAAAGTTGTATAAGACTATCTGGACACAGCCAAGTCAATTCTCAATAGTCATTAGGTCGAGCATTTGACCGACTAATTCGATATTCCGGTCACATGGTCGGTCTATAGAACCTTTGTAATTGGCATAGCGCGCTGTCCTTTTGTCATGCGGCAATCATGTGAGCATGTTAAACTTGCCAGCAATCAATCTATTCCAATAGGATGGCAAAACATACGTCAAAGAAATAAACTGTTAGACGCTGAGCACTATATCGTCAGTTTGCTTCCAAAACCTCGTAACTACAGCTTGTCTCAAGCTGTAGTTACGAGGTTTTGGAAGCAAACCGACGAATGGTCTGCAATACGCAAAATTAACCTTTTACCCCATGAACCATTTCTATGGTATCTCTAATTGACCCTAAAAAACAGCAATGATGAAACCGTTTCTTATATGTATATGACACCTTTTGATAGCATAGAAAACATTGTGACAAAAGGTGAAATTGCTCGTCATGAGCAATTTCACCTTTTGCCACAATGTCTTCCAAAAGCTCCAACAAGCAATGCGTAGAAATGAGTATCCGTGGAGTAAAGGATTAAGGGGCATTCCGGCATTTGCGTAAAGTGTCGTCTCGGATCAGCCTGCACAGTCCCCAAAGTCTGCCTGTAATAGTGTAGTAAAAATTGAGGGTAAAGGAGAACATACTGGTTACCAGCATATCTGCTCTTCCCGCGATGCTTCCTTTCAAAAGCCCCTGTCATCAGGGCCTTTAAAACTCGAGATTGTGTGATAAACGTCTAACCCAGTCGAATGTGTAGCAGAGGCCATCTTTAACCCTAATTTGAAATCGACTTTTACTTCAAAACCTAGAGCAAATTACTTCTTATGATTGTTACCAAAAGTAATAATTATCTAATGATAGTAATTATGTTTTACAAAAAAAATTACACATTTTCTTAACCCATTACCACACATTTCATACTTTTGACGCCCCTGAGAAAGAAGCCTTTAGAAAACATTGTGGGAAAAGAAGAAAATGCTGGTAACCAGCATTTTCTTCTTTTCCCACAATGTTTCCTACCCTTCCAAATTAAATTTTAACTTTTGATTCACATTTATTTGTCGTCTGCAAATGCTTTCAATTTGAACTAGTCTAAAATTTTGTCGTTTGGTAAAGAGTTAAAGAGGAAAATTCGAAAACATTTGCAAAATAAATGTTATGTAGCTTCTCCAAGAAATTTCTAATGTTCTGCGCACTAAGAACATTGGTGTTGTTTGTAAGGTATTAACGTCGTTTTAAGGTAGTGGACCCGTAACAGAAAACAGCTATTTCCACTTCAATATTATCCTACAAAATTTGAAAACAGCTATTTCCACTTCAATATTATCCTACAAAATTTGCTAAGATTAAAAATTTTAGTATTGTTGTACTTCTTCAAACGAGCCACTTATTCCTTTTTGTTCTTCTTAGAATTATCAATCATAAATCTTAGAAAAACTAAAACCACTATCTTCTCATAACAAAGGGAGATTACCTCCCTTTTCTAGAAACAAAACTATCAACAAATAACCACTATTTTCTCATAACAAAGGGAGATAATAATTACCTCCCTTTTCTGGAAAGAAAAATATCAACAAATAAGTTCAAGATAGACATCCAAAGGAATTTCTGGTCGTTTAAATATGTGCAAAAGTATTATATCTGTATAAATCTGTCTTTATCAACTATCAAGAGATTTTATGCCATACTGCAGTAGAGGTATTACGGGTCCACTACCTTAACGTCCTTTTAAAAGCTTACGTCACATCATGTCGTCAGTGTACTTAGCATGGCCCTACTGGCTTTCTCACACAAGTACTGATACAACTCTCTTTCCAGACCACTGACTACTTTTCCCACATGCATCAGAGGTGAGAGAACTTTTGGGTTCTTTTGTAAGTAAAACAGAAAAAAGGATCAGAGCCCGTTTACACAAACTTTGGCTAGGTGAAGTTTGTTTGTTTGTTTGTTTAGTATAAAGCCATTTTAGCACTTTAGGTCATAAATTTCATGGCGGTCAGTGATGCACCCATATGTTTTTTGGCTTCATCACACCAATACGGAAACAACTTTCTTTCCAAAGCCACTGACTACTTTTCTAACGTGCATCAGAGGTGAGAGGCGGAAAACTCGCCGGAGAGAAGATTCGTCGCTACTGGGTATCGATACCGCAACGTCCAGATACGCTAACCACTGAATTACCCAGTCGGGCCCATCTTCGCGAGCCAAGTTTACGTTCACTACGTGGATCTACCTTGGCTGATTGAGCCCGATTTTGAGATTCCTGCGATGTGTCCTCTATTGGATGCTGGTTATTACCCCCCTTTACATCATATTTCTAAAAGCCAATGAAATATCGTTTTACAAACTGCTTTCGAATACACATGAAGCGATAAGCAGACATCTATGTGGGTTTCCATGTTTACCTTCTATTTGAAAGGTAGCGACCTTGTTCTATTTTTATCAAAGATGAAATGCTACGAGCGATTTCATTCGTTGCAGGTAGAACTGGCTGCATCCAATGAAAAAGCGTATCGGGGGAATGTAAAAATCAAGCCCGATCCGCCAAGGGTAGAGTAGCGTAGTGAATCGTCAGCCTTGGCTTGCGAAGATGAGTCGGGTCAAGGTAAAGCGGTTTTCGTGATGATAACTATACGTAAAAAATACCTCAGGCAAAAGTAAAAATCATCATAAGGGAATATTTTTTTCGTGATTAGTACAAGGTTATATGGGAGCATTAGTCAGTAACAGGGATAAAACAACAAAAGGTCAGTGGTTACAGGCTTCCATCTTGTCAGCCCAGGGAGACCCAATTTGTATCGACACCGGTAATTATATAGCAGGAAATAGATAATTGTCTTTCCCAGATACCTCGTCTATGGAGCTGAATAGAAATTGGGTGATTTTCATGCCTTGAAAGGTTGGAAGAACTGTAATCATATTTGCCAAATGTTCTAAATCATAGGGCCCATATTTAAAAGTAATCCTGAATTTGAAAGTTATGCAATTTTTGATTTGCTAAACCATTTGATTTAGCCAATCAAAAATTGCGTAACTTTCTAAATCTAGAATTAGACTGGGATTGCAATTTAGAACGGCGAATGAATGCGGTCCCAGCTGGACTAACTATTTTGAATACAGTCCAGGAAATGGATTGATATTTTACGGTACCTCATAAATATTTTTACGACCATTTTCTCTGTAGACTTTGACCTACTTCGTCTCTACCTTTTACATCTTTACTAAACGTTTTATTATTTTTTTTCTTTCTTATTTTGTTGATTTTGGGGATTAAAAATTATTGAGGTACATTAATGAAACTTCAAAAGAAAATTATTAAGATAACGATGATACTATTGAATATACTAAACGAAAAATAACATAATGAAACATATCATAGGCATTTTTCACATAGGAATAGATACTGCTCTACTTTGGAATGTCCTAAAAAACCATCTGATTCGATGTAACAAAACAAAATCGGCAAAATCATGTGTCAAAGATGGCTTCGACGAATCATTCTTTCATTCTCGTATAAAAGAAATATTAATTAATGCATGGTTAGAAAATAGAATGACTGGTGAGAATGGCTCCAACGAAAAAAAAAAAAAATACATAAATGAATAAAACACAAGTCGTGCCCTTTGAAAATAGTATCTGCCCATGTCAGCCTTCGAACTCGGCGCAAGCTGACATTGGTCGAAACTTTTTGTCATATGTGAATTTTCTGCGTGTTCAAGCGCCATTCGACCTCATTACCCAGTTGTTTGCTCTAACAATGCCATTATGGACCAATAGTAATGTAAATAATGTAAATTATGTAAATGGTTTTGTATCATTCGTCACAGAGATGCAGTACTTAGTTGGTTGTATCGGGGTTTAACGCCACTTTAACAGCTAAGGTCATATCATGGCGGTCGGTGACGCACATGTGTTTCCTGGCTTTCTCATACCGGTACTAACACTACTTTCTTTCCAAAGCCACCGACTACTTTTCTCACATGCTTCAGCAGAGGTGAGAGGCTAAAATACGCCGGAAAGAAAGTTCGCCTCAACCGGGTATCGAACTCACAACCACCAGGTCACGAGTCCGACACGCTCACCACTGAGCCACCTGTGCGGGGCCAGAGATGCAGTAACCCTCCCTTTGCCAGAGCATGGTTGACCAGACGACAAATTTTAGCCCTTTTCAAATTGAAAGCATGCACAGACGACAATTTCAGTACGGCTGAAATGGTGCAACTGTTTATTGATAGGATAGGAAATATTGTGGGAAAAGGAGAAAATGCTGGTTACCAGCATTTTCTCCTTTTCCCACAATTTTTTCAAAAGGCTTGTTTCCAAGGGTCGTCAAAAGTCGTCATTGTGTGGTAAAGGGTTTATACAATGGTTGGCGAAAATGGCTCCGCAGAAAAATATATAATTATACATGAAAAAAAAAATTGCAGTGCTGTCGTAAGACAGAATTTTCTGTCTAGCCTAACTCCCTTGAGACCGGGAAGCCATTGCCAGGTTTTCTTTTTTGCCAAACATTGATCCTTTAAAAAGGGAGATCAACCCACTGACATACAAATAATACTTTAATGTCTCCATACAGACAGATTTTAGTAACATTCATCTTCGCAAGCCAAGGCTGACGATTCACTAAGCTACTCTACCCTTGGCGGATCGAGCTTGAATTTTACAATCCCCCGATACGCTTTTTCATTGGATGCAGCCAGCTCTAACTGCAACGAATGAAATCGTTCTTAGCATTTCATCTTTGATAAAAATAGAATAAGGTCGCCACCTTTCGAATAGAATGTAAACATGGAAACCCACGTGGATGTCTGCTTATCGCTTCATGCGTATTCGTAAGGGGTTTGTAAAACGATATTTCATTGGCTTTCAGAAATATTATGTAAAGGGTGAGGGGGGGGGGGGGTAATTACCAGCATCCAATAGAGCCGCATCGCAGGAATCTCGAAATCGGGCTCAATCAACCAAGGTAAGATCCACGTTGTGATCGTAACCGTGACTCGCGAAGATGAGTAACATCAGGTAAACGCAGGATTGTCCCTAAAAGATCGTTTATATCATAATCAACGTAAATAATGTTCTAGCAACGTTTTCCGTGATGTCTAGTAGGTCCTTTAACCATTTTTGACGACCAAAAGGAATAGGCCATTTGAAAGCATTATGGGAAAAGGAGAAAATGATGGTAACCAACACTTTCTCCTTTGCCTACAATGCTTTACCCATTCCAACAACAACAAAAAAAATCCTTGATTTAGTTCATCGCCTGCGAACGCTTTCAGTATAAACCGGTCTTACAAATATGAAAGTTCGCAACAAACGCATGGCTGAAATAAAAACCGCATCTGGCGGGATTCAGATCCATCACGTGCAACTATCCTCGTTTTTCGAGGTTCAAAAGACCAACACCATAACCACTGAGCTGAAGAGATATCTCCCTTCCGCAGTTGTTAGGTATTGTAATTAAATCGGGACGAAGCCGTGCATGAAGGAGTGGTCTCCAGTAATACACACCCTCTTAAAGTCATCATTTATTGATGACTCAAAGCCTTACTAGGCAGAAAGTCCATTTTAGGACAATAAATGGGATCAATGGCTCAATGGCCAAGCCCAGACAAGACCCCATCTTACGCACAAAGTCCGTAACAAAGAAACAAATAAACAAATGCATAGTTGAAATACAAACAGCATCTAGCGGGATTCGAACCCATGGCAGGCAAGATCCTCGTTTTTCGAGATTTTAAAGACCAACACCGTTACCACTGAGCCAAAGATATATCTCTCCAACCAAGTGGTCTGGTATTGTAATTAAACCGGGACGAAGCCATGCATGAAGGAGTGGTCGCCCTTAACTCTTTACTAAACAATCCCTACTTTTCACGACCCTATGAAAAAAGCCTTTTGAAAATATTGTGGGCAAAGGAGAAAATGCTGGTAACCAGCATTTTCTCCTTTTCCCACAATGTTTTCTACCCTGCTGGAAACAAATTTCTATTTTTGAGTTACATCTTTTTTTTTGTCATCTGCAAGTACTTTCAATTTGGAAAAGCTTAAAATTTTCTCGATTGCTGCAGAGTTAACACAAGTCTGAAATCTTGTATAATAACCCGTTCAATATATAGAGGATATTTGTTTTTTTCGGTGAAAGATCGAAATTTATTTCATCGAGTGGACACCATCGGTAATATTTTCACGAGTGGCGCAGCCACGAGTGAAAATACTACCGATGGTGTTCACGAGATGAAATAAATTTCGATTTTTCACCGAAAAAAAAGTATTCTATTTATTTTATGCTTTTAACCCTTTCTGGGAGGAGCTTAATCAAAATTCAGTACATTTCTTTTCCCTTATTCCCCGTGGCGTACCCCTCCCGCATAGCAACGTTACGTCAAGCGCGAGAAATGTAAGGTATATGACGTCATATTTCCCATCTGGTTGTTAGGCAAGCGCAATTTACCAAGGCAACAAAAACGTGAAAATCGGTATTTTCACTGGTGGTACCAATGTAAGATCGAAAAATATTTTCACTGCTATTTCTCGATATCCTACCGGAAAGCATGAAATAAAGCTACGTTTTTATTCCCATTATTGTATGATTGGCAGTTTATTGAGAAATGACCATTTCCGTGTCTGTGTGTTATATAACTATTGGACAATAATATTATCTCTTTGCCCAGTGGCTCTCAATGGAACAATATCGATCCTTGAGTTCATTACCCCACGAATTTTTTTTCCAGAAGACTAAAACAAATTATTCGTTCGATAGAGGAATGCATAGAGTTGATTTCATCAGCTTGTGGTTAATATGGGGAAATATTTGCCGAAAAAGGGAAAAGTATGCGAAAATAACGAGTGCCGCTAGGCACGAGTTATTTTCGCAGACCTTTCCCTTTTGAGGCAAATATTTCTCCATATTAAACACAAGCTGGTGAAATAAACTATATATTTCCTCTGATTGTTTTGTCCACGAATGCCACTTTTAAAACTAGTGATCTAAAGTCAATTAACCGGATAACCGATATTTTCAACAAAAAAAAAAGTAGTTCCAGATTTTCGGCAGGAGGAAAATATTCACTGTGACGGGGAAATAATTCTCCCAGTTTAACTAACTACTATTTTTTATCCATACCATTTCTAAAAATGCTTCCATTTTTTGCAAAGTTACTATTTTCAACTTCCCGTAGCATTTTGTGTGCTCTGTATGCCACTGAAAGATGTTTTGGCTCTTTGCCATTGATTCCATCAATGGTGGCATGACGACTGACTGCTGGCAGTAAATAATTGAAACTTACACCCCGGCCAACGACCTTCTCTGAATACAAAACCGTGTATCTTGTGTCTGGACAACAGAACCTTACAACAATACCAAACTATAGCGCGTATTTTAGGAATAACAGGAAAACGCTTGCGAAAACATCATAGGAAAGGGTGAAACTTTTCATTATCAGATTTTTCTCTTTTTCAAAAAATATTCTCCATCCTTACAACGACAAACCGTAGTTTGTGCCAGAGTTTCTTTGTCGTCTAAAAAAAGCTTTTCGAAGTGGATTAGTCTAAAATTTTGTCGTCTGAGTTCACCCTTTATCATACAATTCTAGTAAACATTGCTTGAACAGGAGACAGTGCTAGTACCAACATTTTCTCCTTTTTCAACAATGTTTTCCACCCGTTCAAAGACATTGCTGAAATCCGATCATTTGCGACGCATCTGATTTTTCGTTTGCAAATGCTTCCTATAAAATAAGTCTCATTTTTTATTTGTTTGGTCAGGAATTAAAATTTTTCGAATAATGCTGAGGCAAATCGCTTATCTTTCATCTTTAACACGTCTTAAATTAATTTTCTCAAATAGATAAACCTGAAATTATAGAAAAGAGTTTTTAAAACCCTGTACTCCATAGATATTGATTTTGACGTATCAAAAACAGACAGTTTGAAAACATTGAGGCAAAAAGAGAAATTGCTCGTAACGAGCAATTTCTCCTTTTTCCACAATGTTTTCCACTCAATCTGATATTTGTATCCTAATTTGTCCATATTTTTGACACCATATCTTTATTTGCTGCAAAAATGGAAGAGCTTCAAATTGGCATATCAGGTAAAAGGTTAAACATTTTTTTTATCCAGAGACTTTTCATAGAAAATCCTTCAGTATTGTTTTGCTAGCGGCTAGAATTCATACCTGAAGAAAGGCCAAAGCTCTTTTATTTTTTCACCAGACAAAAAAAGCATTGTTTTACCCATTTTCTTCTTTCAACTTTTTACAAGATGACAAAATTTTAGCCTTGTCCAAACCGAAAGCATTTACAGACGATAATTTCAATGTGACCCAAATGAAGCAATTTTTCTTTGATTGGGTAGAAAACATTGCGGGAAAAAGGAGACAATGCTTGTTACCAGCATTTCTCCTTTTCCCGCAATGTTTTCCAAAACCCTCTTTCCCAGGGTCGTTAAAAGTCGGCATTGTGTGGTAAAAAGAGTTAATCCTTCCATAGACGCGCTGGCTTGTTGCCCTTTCTTCAGATAATGGACAAATATAGATTGGCCGGAGCTTAACCCTTAAAGTGCTGCAACCAAGTTAACTTGGTTTTGCGGACAGTGCAGATCAAGATCAGACTGCACAGAACGTGCAGTCTGATCTTAGATCTACACTGTCCGCTACCTGAAATAATCTTGAATTAACAATATTAGGGCTGCTTTTCCTACTTGAAAAGATCTAACTCATTTATTCAGCGCTTTAACTCTTTACCACACGTGAAAATTTTAGACTGGTCCAAATTGAAACCATTTGCAGACAACAAAAATAAAGGTGACTAAAAAATAGAAATTTGTTCTGGGAAGGGTAGAAAACACTGTGGGAAAAGGAGAAAATGCTGGTTACCAGCATTTTCTCCTTTTCCCACAGTGTTTTCAAAATGCTTCTTTCTCAGAGGCGTCAAAAGTAGGGATTGTGTGGTAATGGGTTAAGTGTTAAGACTTCTCTATCGACTCTTTATAAAATTATTAAGTGTTCAACTTTCCCAAAGAAAAGGGTAAAAAGTTAAAGGAAAAATGAGAGATGTCTAATTTCACTATTTTCAGTTTCTACAACAGTGTTTTCTTTTCTGTCCCATACATTTTTTTGTTTGTTTTAATGATTTCTTAAGTCTACGTTGCATGAGGCTACCGGCCACATATTATTTTTCCATTTTTGCGTCGGACATTTTTTACTCGGACATTCTTTACTGACATTTCTTTCCAAAACCATGTTCTGTATGTGCCTTAAAACTCATGATTCTGAATTAACCCTTTACCCCATAAGGCATTTCCATGGTGTCTCTAATTGACCCTAAATAACAACAAGGATGAAGCAGTTTCTTATGTGTATATGACACCTTTTGATAGCATAGAAAACATTGTGACAAAAGGTGAAATTGCTCGTCACGAGCAATTTCACCTTTTGCCACAATGTTTTCCAAAGGCTTCTTCAAGCAATGCGTAGAAATGAGTATCTGTGGAGTAATGGATTAAACTCTTTACAAAACGACAAAATTTTAGACTGGTCCAAATTGAAAGCATTTGCAGACGACAAAAATGAATATGACTAAAGAATTGAAATTGGTTATACGAAGGGAAAGAAAACATTGTTGGAAATGGAGAAAATGCTGGTTATCAGAATTTTCTCCTTTTCCCACAATGTTTTCGAAAGGCTTCTTTCACAGGAGTGTTAAAAGTCGGGTAAAGGGTTAAGGATTTTAAGTAATGCCTTGGCTTGTGTCCCATCTGTAGCATCATATGGATAACAGCGGGAGAAATTCATTCGAGTTTCAATTAGATAATTGCACGAAACTATAAAACTGTCGTATTTCTATGAAAGCGCACAATATCGTATGATTTGCAATTCGAACTGCGATCATTGTCAATTCTGCTATCGCATCTATTGTCCATTTAGTTCAAAAACCTCGTAAGTACAGTTTGTAACAAGCTGTAGTTACGAGGTTTTGGAAGTACACCGACGATATGCATAAAATAACCGGTACAAGTTTTCGCAGAGACTGCATATTGTTTTAGGTTAATGCAACGCTTCGATGATGTACATGTAACTTCAAAATAGCAACGAAGCATCAAAATAATTAGATCTCGGAGTAAAAGATAACAGAAGCCATGCTCTGTGAAAAGGGGGCTAAAAGCATCTGCAAAAAGTATTGAAAAATGTCAGATTGTGCAATCACTCATCACAACTCGTACCTTCATCTAACTTCGTCCGTATCAAGGAGATTTCCATTTTCAAATGAGAATCACGCGATTCTATATATACGAGTAGCGCGCCACTGACAGTCGTTTAGCAACGATTTAAACAACATCAATGAAGTTATTCAGATCTGTCTATTTGTCGGTGAAAACTTCAATCGGAATTGATAAATCACGTTGAAATATGAATGTACGAACTTTTTGTCAACTGAAACATAGTTAGAAAGATTCTGATAGAAAATTGGAGATTAGTCAAGTAGGTCTAATCATATCAAAGCAGTGAAAGTACTTTAAGACAAGCTTATGTCGATAAAGCAGTCTCAGTCACTTTTATTTTGTTGTCTGCAATGCTTTCGATTTGGACGAGCCTAAAATATTGTCGTTTGGTAATGATCTAAGGAAAACCAGTCGCGTATGTGCACCAATGGATAGAAGTAGATATTCAAGGTGATCAGTAATAATATACACATACAAAAAAAACAACCACGTGTTTTTGTTCTCATATTCCCCAATATTAAGCTAAAACAGGCTCAAACATTTCCTTTGTTGCTTTTTTCAGTGCAATTAAGTCTTTACCAAACGAGAAAATTTTAGACTGGTCCAAACTGAAAGCATTTACAGACGACAAAATAAAGGTGACTAAAAAATTGAAATTTGTTCTGGAAAAGGTAGAAAACACTGTGGGAAAAGGAGACAATGCTGGTTACCAGCATTTTCTCCTTTTCCCACAGTGTTTTCAAAAGGCTTCTTTCTCAGGGGCGTCAAAAGTAGGGATTGTGTGGTAATGGGTTTTAAGTTGAGCCTTTAGCTCAAGTATATATAGATTCTCTATAACAGCAGCATCTAGCCATACGCTTAAGTTTGCTATTCTTTGTATAAGTACGCGATATAGGCTTGACATAATTCATATCGCGGAAGTTTTGATCATAATTACGGTTTGTTTATTATATTCTATATTATTAATCAACTACTGGATATACAGAAGTTATACATGGAAACCGGTCCACGCGATACGAGTCACATTTCTGACTTCGTATAGTATACAGGTCGTAACACCGGCTTAATACGACTTGACCTCCGATCAATACAGTTCACCTCGTATCAATATTGATGACCCGCGACCAATACAGAAATCCTTGAACGTGATTGGTAAAAAGTTCAGTCGCGTGAGCGTCTGCGCTTACTTTTAGCCAATCACGTTCAAGGAGGCGGCAAAGTAAACGTAACGTAAAAATTGATATTTGTTTCCAGCAGGGTAGAAAACATTGTGGGGAAAAAGGAGAAAATGCTGGTTACCAGCATTTTCTCCTTTTCTCACAATGTTTTCAGAAGGCTTCTTTTTCAGGGTCGTAAAAACCAGGGATTGTTTGGTAAAGGGTTAATTAATAAAATTGTCATTAATCAAGTGATTTCGTATTGGCCCAGTTACAGGTCCGAGGTCAGCCGTATTGGCCCCGAGGCCGAATCGTATTGGCCCAGTTACAGGTCCGAGGTCAGCCGAATTGGCCCCGAGGCCTTCGGCCTCGGGGCCAATACGGCTGACCTCGGACCTGTAACTGGGCCAATACGAAATCACTTGATTAATAACATTATACTGTACTAATGTCCTTTTCATTCATACTCACGTTGCCCCATGGGGTAGAGACACCTTCTTGTTTTAGAAATAAGTAAACTATAATTTGTAAACTGCACTTACTTCATGTGATCTTCATAGTTGTACACATCACCCAGATCATCTTGTATTAATTTGCTGAATCGCCTATCATAATCCTGAAAGATATTTATGAGAAATAACAAAAAAGACCAATTTTTATCAGATTAACTTTATAAACACGGGCATTTCAGTGTGCCAGTTGGTAAAAGTAAAACGAAATGTTTGATGATGAAGATTTTGGTTGAGAGAGAGAAAAAAAAAACCTTAAATAAAACTTTTAAACGATAAAATGCATTAATCAAAATTTCTAAAATGATTCGTTTGTTAAAAACCAACTAAAAAGAACCACTAATAATATCCTGACTTAACCCTTAGGCCGCTAAACACGAGTAAAGGACCTTTTGCGGATAGTGAAGATCAAGATCAGACTGCATAGAACATCAATGAGCCATGTAGGACATCAGTTGGTTTCAAACAATAAACCCAAGGCATACTTTGAATCTAAAATTAGTTCCAATATAGATCTAGTTGCAAATTTAAGGTTGCTCTTTTCTATAGAATGTCTCATCAAAGCGGACAGTGTGTATCAAAGATCAGACTACACGTTTTGAGCAGTCTGATCTTGACACACCCTGTCCGCAAAGACACCTGTGGTTGTGAAAGGCACCCAAAGGATGTGGGTTATAATTTCAAACAGTAAGTTCTAAGTTAGTAACATCCCGTCGACATGTTTTTCCAGGCTTCAATTTGTACTGGTTTGCAGCTCTCCAGTGTAACGCCTAAGAACACTGATTGATTGAATTTGCGTTTATTTATCGTCGCCACCGGTTGCCCATATGGGTGTCGCCCCCTGGAGGCTGTTAGTATCTGTTACGAGCGATAGTGCAGGTAGAGGAAAAACCCATTCAAATTTTCGCCTGGGCCCTTATTCATTAATAATTCTTGAGAATATTCTTAGTCTTGTTCTCCAAAGTTTTCGAAATTTGTAAGTAACACAACTTCTGATTGGCTAAACCGAATGGTTTAGCCAATCAGAAGTTGTGTTACTTACAAATCGAGAACATTCTGGAGAATAAGGCAAAGAACGTTTGGTTTAAACATATTTTATTCAATATAATATGGAGTGCAACACGCGAAAAGGGTCATTCGGACATTTGCGTAAAGTGTCGTCTCGGATCAGCGTATGCAGTCCGCACAGGCAATTCCGAAACGACACTTTCCGATTTTATGTGATTTTCTGTTTTACGCAAGTCTACTGTAGCACAAAATCTAATGTAGTCGTAAAGTGTCGTCTCGGATTAGCCTGCGCGGACTGCGCAGGCTAATCCGGGACGACACTTTACGCAAATGTCCGAATGCACCTTTTCGCGTGATGCACTCCATATTTACATACATGGTACTATTCTGGTAGGTAAAGTTACGTGAAAAGGATTGGAACGAAAGCTACTAGCTTATAAAGTTCCTCTAAAGAACGTTCTTAAGAATGGTTGTTGAATACGGGAAAAAAATAGGTCTTTTAACGTGTACGGTGTATAGCACCGTCACACGGTAATGGTTTAACGTCTTATCCGAAAGACTGTTAGTAATTTTAGATGGCCAATCATGGGAATCGAAGCTAAGCACATTCATTAGCGAAAGGTAACTTATATAATTATGCCTTTTGAGTTTCACAAGAACTTGCCTGGTACACTATCGTGGCTTGCCGATTAACAACTAAACAATTGTGTAACCGTGATGTAGTTTCTTACAAACAAGTTCAGTAACAAAGAAACAAATGAATAAATGCATAGCAGAAAGAAGGGATCGGGCGGGATTCGAACCCCAGAACTCCCAGACGAAAGGCTAATACCTTAACCACTGAGCCAAAGAGATAACTCTCTGACGCAGTAGTCAGGTATTGTATTTAATTAGGGACGAAGCCATGCAGGAAGGAGTGGTCTCCCGTAACAAATTAGAAACAGGCTTAGGCCAAAAAGGTTCACATATATAATATGTATAGGTTAGTGCTTCTTGAGAATTTGTTGAAAATAGATCATTGATTCTGTTTCGTACAAATTACATCAAATCGTATCTAGGTCATCAAAGAAAACTTCCATCATAATTTGATTGATGAATGACTAGTCTTGACGTATTTCCAGGGGAAAATATCAAAATGTAATAACATGGCATTTCAGTTGGATTAGTGTGATCTAAGATGGTTGATTAAAGAAATCGAGGTTCTACATTTCCCGCCGACATAGTCCGTACACATACACGTAATACCGACAAATTTACGGATTATGCCGAGAGGGATCGGTTTTTACGTTCCCGTGCCAAAGGCCAAGAATAATATGAGGTGGTTGAATACTGCCAAGTTTGTTTAAATTCTAGGAAAATAGAAATAAGAATAGTATTTTAAATGCTTGATCCCTACAGTATCTTAGGTTCTACATTTCCGACCAATTTCTCCCGCCAAAATTCCAACAAAAATACGAAATAAGCCGGGAGGGGTCTGTGTTTTTGGTCCTGTCTAAGAGAGTATAAAAGTTATGCGAAAAAATGTCAATTGTTGTAAAGATCTTGGATTTACACTGTACTCTATAATAAGAAATTGTGGCTATATATATATAGCCACAATGTCTTATTATATCGAGATTTAACGACACTGAGAAAGACAGCTTTTGTAAAAATTGTGTTAAAAGGAGAAAATGCTTTGCTGGTAATCAATCAGCTTTTTTTCTCCTTTTCCCACAATATTCTCTACCCTTTTGAAGGAAGACGCTATTACTTCACCCATAGTAAATTTGTTGTCCAAAAAAATAACTTTCATCTTGGAAAAAAAAATAGAAAAAAAAAAAGAATCTGTGGTAGATGTGTGAAATTTACCATAGGCATATGTCGACCCTGAGGATGGCGGCTTCTGAAAGCATTGCGGAATACTATTTCCTATTCATTCACAGACAAATTTCAGTACAAATCTCTACCAAACGACTAACTGTTGGACTTGTCCAATTCCAAATTCGTGCTAAATATCTAGCATTAAATTTTCATTTCGATTGTGAAAACCAAAATATTGCTATTTCAATGTTATGTCTTCGGGCACAATATCTCCATATCGGACAGTGTAGATCAAAGATCAGACTGCACATTCTGTGCAGTCTGATCTTGATCTACACTGTCCGCAAAAGGTCAGCTAGTAAGCCTAGCAGTGTAGGGGTTAAGTAGATTAAAGGTGGGTATTTAGAATTTTCACATCACACCAAATTTAAAAATATATGTACCACTGAAATTTATATGAAAAAAAAACAATACAATTCCTCAATAATCAAGAATAATAAAATTCAAAAAAAAAAATTTTTTGGTGGTATTCCCTTAAAAGGCTACGTAACTTCTTAAGCTATTTTTAGATTTCCCACCAAAAATAAAAAATGCATTGTGGGAAGGTTAAGTGAGTAGCACGTGACTAATGACTCTTAAATTCCATAACATAACAAACATATAATTATTTTCCAAATGTCTAGAACTATGAATGCTACGTTTTAAGCTTCGTCTATATATTTCCGGTATGTAAATGAGCGAGTAGCTCCTGTAAAAATAGACGGTGTTTCCCTTCAGTGTCGACCTGGGCTGTAGTTAATCTCTAACTTCTCTTGTTGTCGGATGGTTTTCGACTACTGGGGTTTTATGAATGAAAATCATAAGGCTTTGGGAGTATAAGGATAGTGTTTTTGTATTTTTGTAAAATTTTCTGAAGGGCCACCTTTAACATCTGCAGATGTTTTAAATTTGGTGGAGGTCTAAAATTGTGTCGTTCTATACAGATATATAAGACTTTGTCGTTTTAGTGCAGAGCTACGCTTTAACGAGATAATAAGGCGCGTCTCCTCGGGGACATAACATGAGAAATGCGCTAATGGGCCCTAGCACGTTATACTTATAGAGACTGAATGTCTGAGCACAGCTAACGTTCCTATTTTGGACTTCACGACACAATCTGCCGTCTTATTTCTTTAAACTTTACATCTAAAGTTCTGTAGGTAACGCACAGAGAGGCTAGTACTGTAGCGCAAAAGTATCAAGTGCTGTTATAGTTTTACGATACATTTTTGGCAGCGACCTGAATTTTGGCATTTCTCAACTGTAACGCATTATCAGTTTTACAATAAAATTCATATTTTTACATGGTATGAATGAATTTCATCTGTATTTTTACCCCTGATTTGTTTACTTTCAGCAGCAAATGTGCTTTTAAGAAGACGACTTTTTTCACTCTCACTGAGAAGGAACTACATTACATACTGTATTTGACATTATTTAGATGATAAATGGGCAACAATTATACGGATATCAGTCCCCGAAGGCAACTTCAGTTTTCGGGGGTCGCATTCGGGTGCAGAGACGATCACAAAAAATAACCAAAATCTAAGCACAAACTTTGAGCGCACATCTGAAGTCTGAAATCTTAATTACTCGTAAATTAAGGGCAAAACTAGAAACTGAACAAACGTCTTTCTTGCGTATTTAATATTTCTTTGTTTCAAATAAAGGTGCTTGCAAATTAAACGCTAAACATACGACAAAACAGAAAACTTTTACTCGAATTGTTTACATGTCCCTAAATAGACACGAACTTGCTGCCAAGATTCACTTGTTGTAAATGGCTTCTAAGAGCGCTTTACGTAAAAATAAAAAAACGTTTGGTAATTTGTCTTTGGTCATGTGTGACACTAAACTTGTACGCTGAAATTTACATTAAACTGCCGTAACAGAGTCAGCACAGCGCTGTTGTTTTCCCCCGGAATATTCATGATGAATTTGAGACCACAGTAAACGCCCAAATATGTAATGGAACATTGAAAACGTCTCAATATTGAGGCTAGGACTGACCTAGAATGATTGCTCTGGTTATGGGTTGTTACAACAACACACTGGTAGTATAGAAAGGTATACTATCGGGCTCGTGGTGTTGGCTCAACGTTCAGTAATCGACATTCAGTCCAACACCAGCCTTGTTGAGCCAGCTCGACATTCCAGCTCAACATCCAGCTCAACAGCAAAAGTACATATATTTGCCAAAATCAAAGTCCGTTGAGCCAGCTCGACATTCCAGCTCAACCACCAGCTCAACAGTAAAAATATTTATACATAAGTGTCGATCAATGTCCCTTGAGCCAGCTCGACATTCCAGCTCAACCACCAGCCCAACAACAAAAATACATATGTATGTCGGAATCAAAGTCCGTTGAGCCAGCTCGACATTTCAGCTCAACCACCAGATCTACAGTAAAAATATTTATACATAAGTTTCGATCAATGTCCCTTGAGCCAGCTCGTGATTCCAGCTCATCCGCCAGCTCAATAGCAAAAATGCATATATATGTCAAAATCAAATTCCGTTGAGCCAGCTCGACATTCCAGCTCAACCGCCAGCTGAACAGTAAAAATACCTATACTTATGCTTCGATCAATGTCCGTTGAGCCAGCTCGACATTCCAGCTCATCCGCCAGCTCAATAACAAAAATACATATATATTTCAAAGTGAAAGTCTATTGAGCCAGCTCGACATTCCAGCTCAATCGCCGGCTCAACAGCAAATATGCCGACTCAACAGAAAAAAAAAATGTGTGTGTGTGTGTGTGTGTGTGTGTGTGTGTGTGTGTCACAAAAAAAAAGTCCGTTGAGCCAGCTTGACATTCCAGCTCAACAGTAAAAATACCTATACACATGTTTCAATCAATGTCCGTTGAGCCAGATCGATATTCCAGCCTAACGTCAAGCTCAAAAGTAAAAATACCTATACAACTGTTTCGATCAATGCCCGTTGAGCCAACTCGACATTCCATCTCTTCGGCCAGCTCAACGGCAAAAATACATATATATGTCAAAATCAAAGACCGTTGAGCCAGCTCGACATTCCAGCTCAACCGCCAGCTCAACATTAAAATTACTTATACATATGTTTCGATCAATGTCCGTTGAGCCAGCTCGATATTCCAGCTCAACGGCCAGCTCAACAGCAAAACTACATGTATAAGTCAAAATTAAAGTTCGTTGAGCCAGCTCAACATTCCAGCTCAACCGCCAACTCAACAGTAAAAATACCTATACATATATTTTGATCAATGTCCGTTGATTCAGCTCGACACTCCAGCTCAACGGCCAGCAAAAAAGCAAAAAAAAAACACTTATAAAAAATACTTATACATATGTTTCGATCAATGTATGTTGAGCCAGTTCGACATTCCAGCTCAACGGCCAGCTCAACAGCAAAAAAATGCATATATATATCAAAATCAAAGTCTGTTGAGCTAAAAAAATATATGTATTTTTTATGTTGAGCTGGCCGCTGAGCTGGAATGTCGAGCTGGCTCAACGGACTTTGATTTTGACATATACATGTATTTTTGCTTTTGAGCTGGCTGTTGTGCTGAATTCTTTTTGGTGTTGACCTGGCGGTTGAGCTGAAATGTCGAACTGGCGCAACGGACATTGATCGAAATATATGTGTAAGTATTGTTACTGTTGAGCTGGCTCAACGGAGTTTGATTTTGACAGATATATGTATTTTTGCTGTTAAGCTGTTCGTTGAGCTGGAATGTCGTGCTGGCTCAACGGACTTTGATTTTGACATATAATGTAGTATTGCTGTTGAGCTGGCCGTTGCGCTGGAATGCAGACCTTTTCAACGGACATTGATCTAAACATATCTATAAATATGTTTACTCCTGAGCTGGCGGTTGAGTTGGAATGTCAAGCTGGCTCAACGGACTTCGATTGTGACATATATAAGTATTTTTGCTGATGAGCTGGCCGTAGAGCTGGAATGTCGAGCTGGCTCAACGGACATTGATCGAAACATATGCAGAAGTATTTTTACTGTTGAGGTGGCGGTTGAGCTGGAATGTCCAGCTGGCTCAACGGACATGGATCTAGTATTTTTGCTGTTGAAATGGCTGTTGAGCCGAAATGTCGAGCTGGTTCAACGGACTTTGATTTTGACATAATATATATGTAATTTTGCTGTTGAGCTGGCCTTGAGCTGAAATGTCGAGCTGGCTCGACAAGGCTGGTGTTGATCTGAATGTCGATTACTGAGCGTTGAGCCAACTTCAAGGACCCATACGTATCACTCTTGTTCGTGGACTTCTACAATCGGTATTCTGAATTTTACTTTCGAAATGAAGTCAAAAGGGAAGCATTGTCTTTCGTCGGTTTACTTCAAAAACTTGTTATAAGCTGTATTTACGAGATTTTTGAAGTAAATCTGCTATTGCCTTACCTGCTTTATGCTATATACAGTATCGCCTTGTGAGGTCACTCCTTTATGGCCTTGAGCTTCCGTTAAATAGTCCGTGCCTTCACCTTTATAAACAGTCTTTCTGACAAGAAATCCTATCACAAGTCCGACCCCAAACACCGTGAGAACAGTCAATATTTTTATGATCAGAGGTTTTCTGTCCCCTAATGGGCAGGTGCAGTTTGAGCAGATATGGCCTTGATGCTGACCTTCCAAATTTTTGTATTCGATGTCGATGTTTTCCGAGTCCGCCTCCCAGCGAGAAACCTGTTTGCCGGCGGTGTAGCGACCTTTTGAAGGCATCCTGAAGGAGAGAAAAACAACACAGTTTAAAGCTATATCGATCTATTCTCATTCCGATTCAGTCTGCTAATAATTAAATTGTGACCAGTAAAGTAGACGTAAATAATGACCATGGTCCATATTAACCAAACATTCCTAAGAACATTTTTAGTCTAATTACCCAGAATTTTCTATATTTGATAGTAACAAGATCTGATTGGCTAAACCATTTGGTACGTATGAGATATTCTTCCACCGGAAAAAGGTTAAGCAACAGTAATAATTTTTTACAAGAAAAAATTAGAACCTGGTGTTATTATTTTTTCTTTTGCAAAAAAACATGTCTATTCAAGCTTTCTCTGTTCATCAACGATTTATATGCCATACATCTGCAAAAAGTATCGACCAAGGTGAGACTGCACATTCCACCAGGCTGGTCTGGATCCAAACGTTTTGATTTTGGAAAATTTTCTGCATGTTACAGGACCAAAGTACCTTATGACACGGTCTTTTTTTTTTTTATAGATCCATGATGATTGAATTACTTGCTTGGCACCATGCATAACGGATATACATCAAACTCCCATCTGCCAGAAGACCGCTCACACACAATCTAACTTTTCCAGAGCTCCAAAAAAGAGGGAGTTATGCTATTCTAAATACATTAATTCTCCTCAAAACCCTATGTTGTGGGTACTCATTAGAATCGTCTCGATGAGACGATTCTAATGAGTACCCACAACATAGGGTTTAGAGAAGAATTATTAATATTTTCAAATTTGAAATCAAAATCACTCCCTCTATCTGGAGCTCTTAATTCATTATTTCTCTTCAAAACTCTATGTTGTGGGTACTCATTAGAATCGCCTCGATGAGACAATTCTAATGAGTACCCACAACATAGGGTTTAGTGGAGAATTATTCATATTTTCAAATTTAAAATCAAAATCACTCCCTCTCTCTGGAGCTCTGATCATTCTAAAAATAGCATGCTAGAGATAATCGAAATTTCATCCTAGACAGTTTCTCAGGAGAATTACTCCGGTATGAAAACAATAACAATCTTTTGGTTGTAAATAATTTTCCAGAAAATTGCACACACGCAATGGATTACTGATCAGGTACGGAAATATAATGCGTGTACACACCGTTTATGGTACTGTCTACTTCATTTAAACTGATCCTGACCTTTACGCTAAATATATAAGAAGGCATACAAGTGGAACTCCGACTATTATTTGGAAAGTATGCCTAGGGAGGTCTTGGTTAGGCCGGGTATCGAACCTCGGGCATCAGTGTTGTTAGCTTTACCACTGCACTGCACTACCGTAAAATTCGTAATGGGTATATTACACTGAAAGCAAGGGAGGTTATATAATAAAAGAAAATTCGTAATGCGTATGTTACACTGACAAGGGAGGTTATGTGATAAAAGAAAATTCCTAATGGGTATATTACACTGATAAACTATGGTTAGTAGGTAAACTCCAAGCTTTAACTGCGAAGTAAGAGAAATTTAGTTAAAAAGCCGGCTGTTAAAACATATTTCGAAAGTACATTGAGGAAAAATAACTCCCTGTCTGACGGTGTATTTTGATAGTTGATAACCAGTCCGAGTTTGAAGTAGAATATCTTATGCAACAACAAACATATTACAAAATGTAAAAAGCTTTCGCAAGATGACGACCACGCAAAAGCCGACGATGGCAGGGCTTTGCTAACATCTCGACGTATTCTTCAAAATCAGCAAAGTTAAAATTTAATATTGTTGAAAAACTATGATAGTTATTCTTCTTTTTCTTCAAAATCAGCAAAGTTAAAATTTAATATTGTTGAAAAACTATGCTGATTTTGTTCTTCTTTTTCTTTAAAATCAGCAATGTTAAAATCTAATATTGTTGAAAAACTATGATATTTATTCTTTGAAAAGATCTGATTACCTCCCTTTGAATTCAATAATTGTATTCCAAACAGCGACTAGAGTCAATGATTACATCAATTCAGGAGGATCAAACATAGATTGGGGGACCTATTATTACATAAATCTATAGTTATCAAGATGAAGGCCGGTATGAATAAAGTAGTGCATCCATTTTATTTAACCCTTTACCCCATAAGGCATTTCTATGGCATCTCTAATTGACCCTAAATAAAAGCAAGGATGAAGCCGTTTCTTATGTGTAAATAACACCATTTTGATAGCATAGAAAACATTGTGACAAAAGGTGAAATTGCTCGTCACGAGCAATTTCACCTTTTGCCACAATGTTTTCCAAAGGCTCCTTCAAGCAATGTGTAGAAATGAGTATCTATGGAGTATAGGGTTAAGACGGCTAAATTACAGCCCAAACCCTTTGGGTGCCTTTTACAACCACAGGTGCCTTTGCGGACAGTGTGTATCAAGATCAGACTGCACAAGACGTGCAGTCTGATCTTTGATACACACTGTCCGCTTTGATGAGACATTCTGTAGAAAAGAGCAACCTTAGATCTATATTGGAACTAATTTTAGATTTAAAGTATGCCTTGGGTTTATTCGGCTCGCTTAGGATCAAATTTTATCCTTTGATGACGAGAGGGTTGTCTTGGCGTATAATGTCGAGCCATGTTCTGGCAAAAGAGAGCTTAATGAATTTCGCAGTGCCCAGAAGGTCCCTTTTTGCATGATGGTTCACATGTATGAAATAAGCAATATGAAACAATAAAAAACTTGACATTCATTCTACTTTTTTGAGACTTGACAAAATATGATGTGAAAAAAATGAACCTGTTTACATTGATCAACGTTTTTTTTTTTTTTGGAACAGCAAAGATACTTTAAGGCCCGTGCCGACGTTTGCAAAATTTGATAGATTAATAGACAACTAGGTTTCATCTAGCAACACTGGAACAATTATTGATAGCAAATGAGTGTAAATAGCTAATATAACCTCATTTACAACCGCTATACTTTTCATTATCACACAACCTGAAGCTACGTTATTTATTTTCAGGCACACTGAAAAATATAAGCAAGTCTTTAAGAATATGGAATTCGTTGAAATTTTTATGGCCACTAAATGTTTACATATATTTTGAACGGTTATGCATTCGGGACATATTTTTACACGTAACCGCATAATCTCAAAATCATAACGACTGTGACGTGACGGCTTTTGGCGTCATTGTGTAGAATTTTCAGAGGCAACTTTCGCGATTTAATCAACAGTTAGTTTGCCGTCTATGAATGTAGAGAATATGAAAAGGTCTTACATTTTATATCCCCGAAAAAGGAAAATGCCGTCTGCTTTTGTAAGGCTTGTTTCAAGTGACAAACAAATAATAAGATGAAGGTCCACTGACACTGCAAACAACAGAAACAGTACCGAAAACAAAACTATTTATTTGCTTCGAAAATGATTCAACGACCAAAAAAAATGAGAACGTCACGTTTGCATTTGACAATTTAGTTATGAATATGGATTGAATACGACTGTGACATAACCGAACGCCAGACAAACCTTTTTACGGCCAGTATACAAAAAAAAAAAATAATGACAATAATATTTAACTTTTTTACAAAATAACAAAATTTTAAACTAAACCAACTTGAAAGCAATAAAAGATGAACTTGTCAATGCAGCCTAGATGATGCAATTTTTCTTGGGTTGAGTAGAAAATATTGTGGGAAAAGGAGAAAATGCTGGTCACCAGCATTTTCCCCTTTTCCCACAATATTTTCTAGAAGCTTCTTCCTATGGGTCGTTAAAAGTCGGCATTGTGTGTTAGTAGGTTAAAAAGATAACATAGGTGAAGAGTTTGCAACTTAGCAACAGGGCCAAGAGGTCCTTTCCTAAGAATATTATCAAAAGTCGTCTGTTCTTGGACGGCGAAAAGTTATGGGAAAATTACGGTATCACAGTTACCGATATGATATAACTTATAGGTTATATAAGAAAAGTCGGACACACATGAATTATTCATGGCTTTAAAATCCGGTTTCTGACAACATTGTTGGTCGGGTAATTGCATGGCGTCTACGAAATGTAGATCTAAGCTCATCCAAAACCAATAAGTGCTCTTTGCAAGTGAGGAAAACGAAGAGGCAACTTCAGAATAGATATTACATGTTTTGAAAAGTATGTTGAATTAACATGCTATGAACGTTACTTGCAATAAAGTCCCAACTATTCAGATGTTTCTGTACACTGCTCTGCTGTTGTTTACGACTTAAATATTCCTTTAGCTTTATCATAGAAGAATAACGTTTTTAAGCAAACGACAAAACAAAACAGTTTTTGAGAATTTATCACTAGATTAAATCTTTCGATTTAGCTTCATAAGCTGGCGGTTGACCTTCCTGACAAATAGTAATTTGCGATACGTAAAAATGTATGAGATCTGACATGAGTTGGCGTTTCAGATGAAATTTTATCACAGAACTCCACTTGTTTTCGATGTAATACAGCATTACGAATTTCTTGTCTCACACAACATGTGAGAAAATAGTGCTGTATTTGGACAGCATTCTGTAATTATTTGCGTCTTCTCTAAAACAATGCTGATCTAAGTCCCTGAAGGAAATTAATGATCAAAACCCTTAATCATGATAATGTCGTTGATTTAACCCTTTCCCAAATGGCAAATTTTGGACCAGACCAAATTGAAAGCATTTTGCAGGTGAAAAATTAACAGTTGCTAAAGAGTTGAAAACATTGTGGGAAAAGGAGAAAATGCTGGTTACCAGCATGTTCTCCTTTTCCCAAAATGTTTTCAAAAGGCTTCTATTCCTGACACGTAAAAAACAGGGATTGTATGGGAAAGGGTTAATCAATTTTAGATTCAAAAACAAAATCAAAATATGCAAATTTCTTCGGAACTATTTTTCGATCGAAAGCTGCCTATCAAAGAAGCGACTAGGTTTCATGTAAATTTCACTACACATTATACATGTTTGCCTCTGTTTTAACACATTATTGACTATTATTTTATTGTTTGTTTTTTTTTTTCATCAAGATGGCGCGCGTTACATAACAACAATATACAAGGAAAAAAATAAGGATGACGGAAAACAATAAGAATGATGAAAGATGTTAAAATATGAAGTATATGTCAGAAAGAAAATCAATGTACGACCAAACTCCGGCCCGAAAAAGACTCTTGTATGTCCAATCCTATATTTATCAAATAAATCTAAGGAAGTAGGCGAGCTTAGTAACACTTTTTTTTCATGACAAGTCTACTTTTTCTCGACTAGGATCTGGCAGAACTTGGCTTTAGGAAAACCTTATTAAACGAGTCTAAAAAAAAAATTAAGCGAGCCTTTGGCAGTTTTCTTTTTTGTGTGGAAGAGTTTAATACAATTTCATCTCAAACACTTACGAATATCAGATTCTTTTGGTAAAAAACGATATTTCACAAACTATAGATCCGAAGAAGCAAAACCATTTATAGAGGTACGCCCCCCTCCTAAAATACATAAAACCAATCCAATCCTATGAAATACGTACGAAATGAGGTAAAAAATGACGGAATACAAGGAATACAACTTTGGGTATCAAACGTGTAGAAGATGAGAAAATTCGAAATAAATTTTATCACATTGAAAAAAAAGGAGGGTTATGTGATAAATGTTCATTCTGTAGTCCTCATGTTGGCCTTGTTGTTCGCATATTTTTGACACCATTATGCAAGCGTTGCTATGGCTAATCGATACCCCGGGCGCTTATTTACAGATCAGAATATAAATGTGATAGAGTAGAACCGTTTTTCTGTTCTAACTGGAAAAACTATGATAGAGTAGAAACATTTTCCTGTACTAACTGGAAATTTAACATTCAAATCGTTGCCTTATAATACATTCCTACTCAGTATACAGATATTGTCAGGCCTACTTGTAAATAGGAATTGGTCCTATTTCGATCACGATTTGGATTTACATCTAGTCTTTAAAAAATACCTGTATTTAATTTTCCATAATATATACAAATAAAGAAAATAGTCAGTTCCTGATGAAGTTATTTTGCATTATTTCTTATTGTGTTAAACCATAAAATAATTTCTATAACCATCACTAGAATACCTCTGTCGGCATCCTTTTATTTTAAAAATAAAGATCTTTCCTGTAAATTATAATGTATGCGTCAACTTGAAACTACATTCAAGTAAATAATAGACAATCATATACCTTGGTGTATTCCTCAACGTTTATATTGTCCGTTTACTTAAAAAACTTCGTAACTACAGTTTGAAACAAGCTGTAGTTACGAGGTTGTTGAAATAAACCGACGATATCGTCCAGATGAAATGGGCATACTTACTTCATAACTGCCTAAGTAATCATAACCTTTCACTTTTCAATATCATGTTTTCACAATCCCAAAGAAGACGCTTTTAAAAATATGGTGGTGGAAAAAAGCAAAATTTTGGTAAGCAGCATTCTCCCTTTTTTCAAGAAAAAAAAAAAGCTCTATATCCATAAAAAATACAAAGAAAAATGTTCTTCAGTCACACTTAATTTATTTTCTTTAAATGCCTTTCAGATGGACAAGTATGAAAATAAATGTAGTTTAATAGTAGTTTAAAATTATCCATGCATGGGGTCCGTGAAATTGGCTCAACGCTCAGTAATTGACATTCAGCTCAACACCAGCCTTGTTGAGCAAGCTCGACATTCCAGCTCAACGGCCAGCTCAACAGCAAAATTACTAGATCCATGTCCGTTGAGTGAGCTCGACATTCCAGCTCAACCGCCAGCTCAATAGGAAAAATACTTGCACATATGTTTAAATCAATGTATGACGAGCCAGCTCGACATTCCATTGCAAACATCAGCTTAACAGCAAAAATACATATATATGTAAAATCAAATCCGTCGAGCCAGCTCAACATTCCTGCTCAACCGCCAGCTCAACAGTAAAAATACTTATACATAAGTTTCAATCTTTGTCCGATGACCCAGCTCGACATTCCAGCTCAAACACCAGCTCAACAGCAAAAACGGTATGTCAAAATCAAAGTCCGTTGAACCAGCTCGACATTACAGCTCAACGGCCAACTCAACAGAAAAAATACTAGATCTGTGTCCGTTGAGCCAGCTCGACATACCAGATCAACCGCCAGGTCAACAGTAAAAATACTTATACATATGTCAAAATCAAAGTCCGTTGAACCAGCTCGACATTCCAGCTCAACGGCCAACTCAACAGAAAAAATACTAGATCTATGTCCGTTGAGCCAGCTCGACATACCAGCTCAACCGCCAGCTCTTCAGTAGAAATACCTATACATATGTTTCGATCAATGACCGTTGAGCCACCTCGACATTCCAGCTCAACCACCGGCTCAACAGTATAAATACATGTATATATCAAAATCGAAGTTCGTTGAGCCACCTCAACATTCCAGATGAACCGCCAGCTCAATCGTTAAAATACTTATAGACATGTTTCAATCAATGTCCGTTGCCCCAGCTCGACATTATAACTCAACCACCAGCTCAACCGCAAAACGGACATTGACTGAAATATATGTATAAGTATTTTTACTGTTGAGCTGGTGGTTAAGCTGGAATGTCGAGCTGGCTAAAAAGACATTGATCGAAACATATGTAAAAGTATTTTTACTGTTGAGCTCGCGGTTGAGCTGGAATGTCGGGCCGCCTCAGCGGACATGGATCTAGTATTTTTGCGGTTGAGCTGGCCGTTGAGCTGGAATGCCGAGTTGGCGCAACGGACATTGATCGAAATATACATGTATTTATAAGTAGTTTTACTGTTGAGCTGGCGGTTGAGCTGGAATGCCGAGCTGGCTCAACAGACTTTGATTTTGATATATATGTGTAGTTTTGCTGTTGAGCTTGCCGTTGAGCTGGACTGTAGAGCTGGCTCAACGGACACTGATCGAATCATGTGTATAAATATTTTTTACTGATGAGCTGGTGGTTGTCGAGCTGGCTAAATAGACATTGATCAAAACATATGTATAAGTATTTCTACTGTTGAGCTGGCGGTTGAGTTGGAATGTCAAGATGGCTCAGCGGAAATTGATCAAAACATATGTTTAAGTAGTTTTACTGTTGAGCTAGCGGTTGAGCTGGAATGTCGAGCTGGCTCAACAGACATGGATATAGTATTTTTGCTGTTGAGCTGGCCGTAAAGAAGATCTGGCTCAACGAACTTTGACTTTGACAATATATGTATTTTTATCAGTGAGCTGGCCGTTGAGCTGGAATGTCGAGCTGGCTCAGCAGACTTTGATTTTGACGTATATATATATGTATTTTTACTGTTGAGCTGGCCGTTGAGCTGGAATATCGAGCTGGCTCAATGGACATTGATCGAAACCTATGCATAAATATTTTTACTGTTGAGCTGGCGGTTGAGCTGGAATGTCAAGCTGGCTCAACGGCCTTTGATTTTGACATGTATGTATTTTTGCTGTTGAGCTTGCGGTTGAGCTGGAATGTCGAGCTGGCTCAACAAGGCTGGTGTGGAGCTGAATGTCGATTACTGAGCGCTGAGCCAATTTCACTCCATGCATATAGTATTAATAAATTATTTCCCAACTATATCCCTTGATCGTCAATTCATTTCTTTTTATGCATCTCATATCTGTGTGTTAACTTCTTTTTTGTGTCAGCTGTTAAAACCATTCGGACAATTCATAATGGGCTGAATAAGTTGAAAGCATGCAAACCATACCCAGTGACAAGGGGTTTTAAAGCCTCTAAGGAAGGTATCGACCTATGCTGACCCGGGTCGAAACTTTTTATTATTGATAAAGTTACTACACGTCAACGGACTATTTTTCCTATCATTCAGTCGGTCTTTTACACAAAAGAGATCAATTATGCGACAACCTGCTTCTTACAATGCAAGAGGAAGATGAACTACACATCCCCTTTTCTAGAGCAACGCTCATACGTTCCGCACAACGTCAAAAAGTCTGTTGTATCCTTCCGCATAAACTAAGAAAGATAACATCTACAGCATTCTTTGATATTATTATGATGTTGTGCATGTTTTCCAGTAACTCTTCACGAAACAATGAAATTTATAGATTTGTCCAACATGAAATCATTTGCAGACTAGACCAAAAGTATAGTAGGATAGTAGGATTTGCCTTTGAAAGGAAAGAATAAGATATGCTTGTATTCGTTGACATCATCTTGACATCTATCAAACAAGAGGGCCCTGCATCACTCCTCTGGCTAATAACGAAAAACACTACTAGCTAAATATTGCAATACTTGGCCAATAGATTTCAAACTAGAAGAGGTATATTTTCTTTCTATGAAATCCTAAAGAAAGTTATGACCCCAGGTCAAAGTCATTTTTGACCACAAAGTTATAATTACATGTACCTGAATCCCGGTGGGCGTTCACGAGATAAAGCCCCATACCAAATAATACAGGTCTGGAATGTGTTTTTATAAACAAGAATATTTTTCAAGTTTACATCACAAAAGGTCCTGTAAGACTTGAGACCCCTGAGACAGGGCTAAATTTAGTAGCCCTGGATCTTTTGGTTGGTAACAAGAAGACGTATAAAGTTTTTACTATAAAAGTCTATGTAAAACGTGTGGCCTCTGGTTTGGGGACAAACTTGACCCCAAGGCTATAATTTAGGTCCTCTTGGTAGAGGTCCACTGGATCAAGCTACATGCCAGATTTGGTAGTCCTATCGATCAGGGTTGATTGTTTTATAAATCGATGTATGCGTATTTTTCTGAAGAATCAGAGCAGAATTTACTTCAAAATCGCATAGGAACCTTACGTATAATCAAACATTTATCCCGACATTCCAAGTGAATCAAGAATAAAATCAAGAGAAAACAGGTAAAAGGGCTAATATAAATGTACATTATTGTATTATTTGGTTACCTTTAATCTTATCTAACAAGGGAGATAATTTGACTTACAGGAATAACTTTCATTTTTCATTGAATAATGCGGGCCACCACGACACTCTTACTTTTTGTTTTATTTAATAAGGTTGACTAATAATTATTAACGATTGCCCACTTGCCAAACGTTATTTGTAGGAAGGAAGGAAGGAAGAAAGACAATGCTTTATACTATATACTACATCCACCGCCTTTGGCAATTCATTTACAGATTTTGCTCTCTAGATTTCCTGAATTTAAGAGGTACCATTGTAACCTAGTTATCACACAGAACTTAACAATTATAAAATTACGAAATCTACTTTTTATAGCTGCAGCTTATTTTGTTGACAGTAATTCGTCCAGTATTTCCGTTTGAACAGTGCCTCGAGACAGACAAATGAAAGCCCTAAAAAGATAAATTTCTACACGCACACGACCTGAATGTTGCTATTTCACGTACAGAGAGATAACGTCTAAAACATATCCCCGCTGTAGTTATAATTTGGCGCATATTTCCCAGATAACAACAATTTCGTGATGAGCACGCCATTTATCTCGAACATATATCTATCGCTGGGTTTTCAGAGGATTTCAAATTTGTTTTCTACTAATGAGATACGTCATGTGATAGCGCCATGGGCGAATGTTATCAATCTTTCACCCATCACGGCTGGAATATAGTAAAACTCAATTCCATCCGAGAACTAGCGAACAAAACATTGCATATCAAAGCCTTGAGAGTACTGAGCAAGAAAAAAAAAAACTTATGCCTAACTCGATGGGGGTGGAAGGAGGGGGAAGGAGGGCGTTTAATGCATTTACAAAAAAGTATCCACGTAAAGATGCCGAGTTCGTGCAGACTGACCTGTGTTGAAACTTTCCACTTACGGTAATTATTCTTTCACTTACGGTTATTATTCCTCCATTTACAAGAACCAGTTTCCCACAAGACGACACTCGAGACGACACTTTACGCAAATGTCCGAATGCCTCTTTTCGCCTGCTGCAGGTCATACGCGATCCAGCTAAACGTAATGCATCAATGCATTAAACCCCATTTTCTCAGAGCAATCCTTTCATCTATTTAAGAAATAATCTTCTTTCTATCGTGGTATATCGTTCAGTAAACCACAGTTGTGAGTTATGAGGCACAATAAATAATCCACGAGGGCGACAGCCCGAGTGGGTTATTCATTGTGCCTCATAACTCACAACGTGGTTTATTGAACGATATACCACGATAGAAAGAAGATTATTTGGATTCTAACATGGCCAATTCTTAATGAAAGGAAAACAAGTTCAAACTTAGAGTAAAAACGCGGATGAAGATTATGTTCCATTGAATAACTCACTCACCTGAATGACGTCACTCGATATAGGATGACGTCACTCTACATGGATTGTCGCAGATTTTACCACGTTTTCATTGCACTGTGTTTATAGAGCCAAAGTCGCGTGTCATGTTAGAATTGATTTTTTTCTTTTTTATTCTGTCATTTATTTGTTGTTAGTACTTTTTACATATTTACAGAATGCAGCCGAAACTGTTACTTCATACAGTGGTTCTAGAAAATATGACAAGAGCTGTAAATAAAAATATAGTTGTATCAAAGGCATTATCTCCTGTTACATTGCATTCTAAAAATACTCATCTATCTAATTTGGACATTCTGGGAACAGAATCGGACTGCATTTCTTCGCCAAAAGCGTTACTTTGAATTTCAAACTAACGTAGGCTTAGGTAATGCACATGTGCTCGGTATAACAAGTTCATCTATTTTTAGATACTATGTACAAAGATTTGCAGTAATCGACCGTGTTTTTTTTCAAATGTTTTTTGCCTGTAAAACCTATTATAATTTAGAGAAATCTGCAGCTAAAACAGGCCTGATTTCTCGTGAAACGAATTGATAATAGCGATTTTCTCCATTACTACTTTGTTAGCGCGTACTACTACAATTCCCCAAGTAATGGGGCGAGCGATGCGTCATAGCAGACAGGTCGAATCTTCGAAGAATTAGACATGCCCAGACAACGCTGTCATTGGCGCTCCAAATTCACTCTTCATTGCATGCATTCCAGTTTACCTTTCTTACTTTAAGTGCGTTGTGTTTTCTAACCTTCCAAGGAGGTCGAGTTAATATCTTCAGCTTCTTTAAGAGTTAACTCATTACCAAATGACAAATTTATGGATTGGTCCAAATTAAAAGCATTTTCAGACGACAAAATAAAAGGGACCGAAAACTTGAAATGTGTTCTCTAAAGGGTAGAAAACATTGTGGAAAAAGGAGAAAATGCTGGTTACCAGCGTTTTCTCCTTTTCCCGCAATGTTTTCTAAAGACTTCTTTCTCAGGGTCGTCAGAAGTAGGGATTGTGTCATAATGAGTTAAGATGTTACTAGAGGAGCCATCGCCCTCTTCTCTACAAATTTTGTGACAATATTTTGCAAAAGAAAAAAAATGTCATTCATCGATGCAACAATGGACGTCAGCAGAGTCTGCATTTATCTACCATTCTTAAGAATGCTCCCAGTCTTATTCTCCAGATTCTTTATTAAAACTTAAAAGTTTCAGAACTTCTGATCAGCTAAACCATTTGATTTAGCCAATCAGAAGTTGTGCTACGTTCGACATTAGAAAAAAAAATCTTGAGGAATAATTTTAAGAACGTTCTTTCCCTTTCTCAAACAATCCCTGTTTTTACAACCTTAAGATAAAAGCCTTTTCCCAGTGTTTTTAATCCTTCACAAAACAAATTTGAAATTTTGAGTTACGTTTATTTTGTCGTCTGCAATCGCTTTCAATTTGGACCAATCTAAAATTTTGTCCTTTGGTAAAGTGTTAGGAATGGTTGGTGAATTATAGACCTTGAATAGAAAAATGAAAATTCTATCGAGAAATCGTCTACCAGCCTTATTAGCGACCTGCTGTATTCACACGGGACCAGCACAGTTGCAGCTGTTACAAGAAATCAATGGACGAATGTCCCATGTGAGAGAATCAATGTCAAACTTTCAGCTCGGTCCCATTTTCTCCGCTAATATTATGTAGAAATGGCATGATATATACAGGGAAGGTATCCGAAATGAAACCGTACAACTATGCATCATAGATGTGCATCATCTTAGCCTGTTATCGAAATAGGTGCAGAAAAATTGAACGTAGCTGAAACAAAAAGGTATTTGCATTTCAATCGATCGCAAATATTGTCGGAAAAGGGGAAAATGCAGGTTACATTTTCTCCTTTTCCAACGTTGCTTTTCAAATCCTTTTTCTTCAGGGTCATTAAAAATAAGGGGTCACCATGGGGGGAGTACAACTGGGACCGTATACACCAACCATTCTTTGAGAACGTTCTTTGTCTTATTCTCCAGAATTTTCTGCCCGCCCGGGTGGCTCAGTGGTGAGCGTGTCGGACTCATGACCTGGTGGTTGTGAGTTCGATACCCGGTTGAGGCGAACTTTCTTTCCGGCGTATTTTCGCCTCTCACCTCTGCTGAAGCATGTGAGAAAAGTAGTCGGTGGCTTTGGAAAGAAAGTAGTGTTAGTACTGGTATGAGAAAGCCAGGAAACACATGTGCGACACCGACCGCCATGATATGACCTTAGCTGTTAAAGTGGCGTTAAACCCCAACACAACCAACCAACGAACCAGAATTTTCTATATTTGAAAGTAACACAACTTCTGATTGGCTAAACCATTCGGTTTAGCCAATCAGAAGTTGAGTTACTTCCAAATATAGAAAATCTTGGCGAATAAGACTAAGAATATTCTCAAGAATGGTTGGTGAATACGGGCCCTGATACTTGTATGAATGAAGCAGATAATTCTAACCTATACTAATAACTAGTATATTGTGAATTAAATGTTCATTTCCTCAGAAATTTCTCATAGTATCAGAAAGTGTAGATCAAAGATCTGACTGATCATACCGTGCTGTCTGATCTTAGATCTATATTGTCCGAAAAAGCCCTGACCTTGGGTCACGCTACATGCGCGGATCCAGGGGGGGGGGGGCGGACCCCCCACCCCGCCTCGAATTTTGGCAAAAACGTGGTTATCGGATTTCATAAATGGGATCGGTTTGATATTGCACAAAGCATCATATAATAGCACGAGAGCGTTTTCGGTGGGACCCCCCCCCCCCCCCGCCTTCGAGAAAAATATCTGGATCCGCACATGCGCTAAGTTTCCAAAAGGGTATCATCAAAACATAGCACAATCGATCAATTGGAAATATAAGTTTAATCTTTTTCTACATAGTCTGCTTTGTCCAGACATCCTAGACAGAAGCAATCACGTAAGTGCAATAAATTGTGGCTTTTTTTCCAGGCAAAAAATATCAACTAGGATTATCCAGAGCTATGATGGTAAAATAGCTTGTGACTGTTTGTTTTGTATGTTTATTAGTTTGTCCAATCATTTCTTTGTTTGTATCATGATGTTAAGCACCACTTTCAACACTATATTTTGGGCACAAGAACATCTATTCATGTCTTTCCCCGGAACTTCCTACACCAGAACTTTGCCACATATTCTTAGCAGGCCACTGGCTGCTTTCTCAAAAAAGCATCGTCGAAACGATTGTCACAAATGTGAAAGGTGTGAAACCTGCCGCACTGACTTATCATGCATGTGACCCATCACGCAAAAAGGTGCCATCTGGGAATTCTGTACATCAATTAGATGAAAACAGATCAACGATAATGCAGGTCAGTTTATATCAATAATCGAAAAATGATTGTATAACAAGGTACAATGGCCACTTTTCATACAGAAATTGTCATTAAAGCGAAATGTATCAACCCTGGTCAGCCTGCGCAATTCGCGCAGTCTGACCAGGGTTGACACTTTTCGCAGTTCCCAGAAGGTCCCTTTATTGCGTGAAGGGTCAAATATACTTGGAAAGAAAGTGGTCGCAAATCTCGGGATTTAAACCAGCATTCCCCTAACGCCAACCCATAGACCTTACCGACTAAGTGGCTTAGCTTGGGCAGTCGTCGCTGAAAATAAATTTGTTTTATGCAGCTTAGTTTTACACTGTCGTTCGCGACCACTTGCAGAGAATGTATAGCAAGATCAGACAGCTTATACGTGCGTCTGATCTTGCTTTACACTCTCCCCAGGTCTATAAGTACTCTCGTTTATATAAAGTTTACCTTTCCTTAAAGTACTTTGATTTCACAAAACTTATTATTTTTGTTATGATCATTTCGAAATCGAGCAGGACAAGGGTTAAACTTAACAAATATTTCAGAGACTAAAGATCAGACTGTGCGGACGTACGACTGATCCATGTCTTCCCCTCTGCACATGATATTCAGGGGTCTCCATAACACACGCTGAATAGTAGTATTAATGTGTATGCACAGGACGTTTTTTGTCATTTTCGCATAACGATTGCATAATACCAAATATATTATGCAGCAAGCGTGTATTTCACTACAATGTTTCACATATCTTTCACGTATAATTAGTGAAGACTACCTACTGCGCATCCGTCACCCTTTCCAAAACTATGAAAAGCAAAGCAATCGATTCATTAATAAAAAGCTACATTAAGATTGAAAAAAAAATACACAATAAACCTACCTTTTGATTTGATGAATCATTTGAAGCGCCATCTTTGTTGTTTCGGTTTGAGAGAGAAACCAGAAAAACGAAAACCAATAATAATATTCAAAATAGCTAGACGAACTGCAGACGAAAATATTACCGCTATTTTCGCATTTATCGTCTGCTTCGCCAGCATAATAGTTCCATGTGTGCTGGGCACTTTCTATTTCACGCGTTAAACTGTAACAAATGTTCTGTTTTTTGATGTGTAACAAGTTATGTTTCTAATGTAACTACAAATAAATCACTAGTGGAACGCATATGTAGTTGATTTTTGTCAATATTTATCTGTCGATATTTTAACTCTTTTTCTCCGCAAGGGCTTTTCCTTCCATTACATTATTTTCACATTACTTTTAAGGAATCAGGTAGCTCTTTGGTTGAGGTGGTGTATTTAACAGCAAGGGGTTCTGGGTTCGATCTGCATATCTGACATTCATTATCGCGGTAGCGTCCTTCGGCAAGGCAAAACAAAGCTGCAGCCAAATCCAGGTATAAACCAGGAAACACAGGAATAAGAAAGATGCTGCTATGTCATGACTGAAATGCAGCTTACAGAGGAGTAAAAATCGAGTAAAAGTCTTTCTGTAACACTTTTAACCCTTTACCAGACGAAAACAATTTAGCCTTGTCCAAATTGAAAGCATTTGCAGACGACAATTTCAATGTGGCTGAAATGGTGCAATTTTTCCTCAATAGGGTAGAAAACATAGTGGAAAAAGGAGAAAATGCTGGTTACCAGCATTTTCTCCTTTTCCCATACTGTTTTCAACTATCTTTCTATCTTGCAGAGGAAATGTATATCTAGCCCATGAGAAAATGTAGTTTATTCATTTAGTAATGTAAGAGTTATGAGGACGGAACGTTTCGATATATAACAGCGCTGGTATAGGTAGATAATGTGTTTTATATTGATCATAAATAACAAGTTCTCCTACAGACCTTTGCCAATCCAAACATTGAACACATAATGATGTAAACACAGCCATCCACATAAAGGTAGCGTTACCCCTTCATCACGCAGCAGAATTTGAAACTGGTCTTCATTGATGGAATTCGCAGAAAAAAAAAAACCCACATTTTTTTTTTTTTAATGATAATACTTGCTTCTGAGCAGGTAGAAAACATTGTAGGAAAAGGAGAAAATGGTGGTTACCAGCATTTTCTCCTTTTCCCACAATGTTTTCAAACGGCCAGTTTCTCAGGATCGTTAAAAGTAGGGGTTGTTTGGCAAAAGGTTAAGCTAATTATAGGAGAAGAGTCGCGCAAAAAGGCTGTCTTTTTCTCTAGAAGATTTTTTCCATCCTTACAGTAACAGTAGCTGCCAAAACTAAACAAAACTTGCGTGAAAAAATGCATTTCAATTTAACTCAAACCATTTAAAAGTATGGAACTAATTGTGAATATGGCAATCTGATATCGTACGTACGGTCCTAGTGTTAGTCCCTGACAGAGAAATTAATTTCAAAACTAGGTTAAAACTTGCCAAGTCAGTAAAATTTTTTGCTTGATTTAAAAATTCATTCCGATGATTTTTCTTTAATTTGCAAGACCGACCACACAATAACAGATAGCCATCTTCACAATACTTTCCATTACCGGCTTTGATTTTTGACCGCTATAGTTAAACCTATTACAGTTGAACGATGTTTCGACGATGATAATGATTGTGAAAAAGCAGCGAGAGAAGCGGGGGATTCTGTTTTGAAGAAATATTTTAAAACAATGTAGGAAAAAAATGGCTAGATGCCTTTGCCGCCACAAGCAAATGAAATAATGCTGAGAACGGCGCTTAAACTGAAAAATAAAGACCTCCGATTAGCGGGTCTGTGAAGTTGGCTCAACGCTAAGTAATCGAAATTCAGCTCAACACCAGTCTTCTTAAGCCAGCTCGACATTCCAGCTCAATGGCCAGCTCAACAGTTCAAATACTTATACATATGTTTCGATCAATGTCCTGTGAGCCAGCTCGACATTCCAGCTCAATTTCCAGCTCAACAGCAAAAAACAAACATATTTATGTTAAAATCAAAATCCATTGAGCCAGCTCGACATTCCAGTTCAACCACCAGCTCAATAGTAAAAATTCTTATACATATGTTTCGATCAATGTCCGTTTAGCCAGCTCGACATTCCAGCTAAACAGCCAGCTCAACAGTAAAAATACATATATGTCATAATCAAAGTCTGTTGAGCAAGCTCGACATTCTAGCTCAACCACCAGCTTAACAGCAAAAATACATATATATGTCAAAATCAAAGTCCGTTGAGCCAGCTTGACATTCTAGCTCAACCGCCAGCTCAAAAGTAAAAATACTTATACATATATGATTTGATCAATGTCCATTGAGCCAGCTCGAAATTCCAGCTTAATGGCCAGTTCAACAGCAAAATTACATATACATGTCAAAATCAATGTCCGTTGAGCCAGCTCGACATTCACGGCCAGCTCAACGGCCAGCTCAACAAAAGAAAATACTAGATCCATGTCCGTTACGCCAGCTCGACATTCCAGCTCAACTGCCAGCTCAACAGTAAAAATGCTTATACATATGTTTCAATCAGTGTCCGTTGAGCCAGCTTGACATTCCAGCTCAACCACCAGCTTAACAACAAAAATACATATATGTGTCAAAATCAAAGTCCGTTGAGCCAGCTCGACATTCCAGCTCAACCGCCTGCTCAACAGTAAAAATAATCATACATGTTTCGATCAATGTCCGTTGAGCCAGCTCGACATTCCAGCTCAACTTGCAGCTCAACAAGAAAAATACATATATATGTCAAAATCAACGTGCTTTGATTTTGACATATATATGTTTTTTTGCTGTTGAGCTGGTGGTTGAGCTGGAATGTCGAGGTGGCTCAACGGTCTTTGATTTTGACATATATATGTATTTTTGCTGTTTAGCTTATGGTTGAATGTCGAGCTGGCTCAACGGACACTGATCAAATCATATGTACAAGTATTTTTACTGTTGAGCTGGCTCAACGAACATTGATTTTGACATATATAATTATGTATTTTTATTGTTGAGCTGGTGGTTGAGCTGGAATGTCGAGCTTGCTTAACGGACTTTGATTCCGACATATATTTGTATTTTTGCTGTTGAACTGGCTGTTGAGCTGGAATGTCGAGCTGGCTCAACGGACATTGATCGAAATATATGTATAAGTATTTTCACTGTTGAGCTGGCGGTTGAGCTGGAATGTCGAGCTGGCTCAACGGACTTTAATTTTGACATATATATTATCTTTGCTGTTGAGCTGGCCGTTGAGCTGGAATGTCGAGCTGGCTCAACAAGGCAGTGTTGAGCTGAATGTTGATTACTGAGCGTTAGGCCAACTTCACGGACCCCCGTTTAGCCCCAATCTGGTATTGCTACACTACTTTCTTTTCCATTTGTTTGTTTACCCTTATTTAAGCTTAAAAAATGATAATAAAACTTCCAATACGACAGTGAAAACCCTCAATAAAATGCTACTTCAAACATATATATTCTTATGATAAGAATATTTCTTTATCGGACAGTGTATTTCAAAGATCAAACTGCACGTTCTATGAAGTCTGATCTTTCATCTACACTGTCCTGTCTGAAATAAGTACATGTCTGAACGGAGTAGGAATTCCACAAGAAGCACAACTTCTGATTGGCTAAACAACATCAGAAGTTCTGTTACTTTCGAATTTAGAAAGACTTGGAGAATGAGATTAATAAAGTTCTTCAGAATGGTTGGTGAACTTTTTATGTACTTTAACTTAGTCCTGAGCATTGACAAAAAGTTGAAAGAGCATAAAGCAATACGTAAACTACAGTGTATCTGAACTCAACAGATCTTTTTGCATAGCTGAATTTGCTGGCTTTTGAATAACTAACTGGTACTGACGAAAAATTAATAAATAGAAATTTGTGGGTGATCAAATATGTAGACCTGTTTATATTCAGGGTCATTGCCAGTTGGGGAAAATTTTCCCTGTCTTACATTTTTTTAAAGATATTTCTTGTTTTCACTTCCTTTGTCAGAAGCACGGATACAGATTCAGCTGCGTACTTGGCGTACGCATGGTCGGCTGTGGAAAGATAATGTTTCATTCGGATATTTTTCCAATTGTTCTATTTTCCTTGAGGCAGCTCATCAAATCTTATTTGCATATTTTTACGATAAATTGTTGAAAACCTGGGCGCGTATTGTGGAATAATTGATGACAGTTTTACGTGTTGATAGCCACGTGTATACGAGGCCTGTCTAGATTATAATGGCTTTGGTCTGACGATCCCAATGGCAAAAGTCGATCGGTTCTGGATTAAGTCATTAACCCTTTGCAGCTTGCATTATTGTAAACTGTGGAATTTCTAAAAAAATAACCAACCAGTTCTGCTTTTCACAATTTTTCAGCTAATGCCAGAATATAGAATCATAATTCATGCTAAAAGTGGTTTGTAGATTTCGTTTTCCATTGTCTTGGAATAAAAAAAATCTGGAATAAAACTTATAAAATAATTGAATCCTTATCCTGCAATATTACAACCATTAAACTCTCAAACCATTAGCAAAAACCGAAACATTGTTATTACAAAGCTATCTTTTGGGGGATAAATATCTCCTTATCGGACAGTGTAGATCCAAGATCAGACTGCACATTCTGTGCAGTCTGATCTTGATCTACACTGTCCGCAAGAGGTCAGTGAGTCGCGCTTAGCAGTCTAGGGGTTTACCTGCAAATTCGGCTTTAAAACTAGGAAACAGACAGATATATATGGATATACAGACCCATTTAATAAATGTCCAATCACAAGAATTTGTTCAAAGCTCCACTGTTCCACCAAGGAACACTACAGATTTATCGAACAGAATCACTAAAATAAGCTTATTGGTACATTGCTTCTTTGTCGTTTTATATCTACTATACAGAGGCACTGCTTCGATGAGCTGTTCTTAGCTTTATACATGTAGCACACAGTAGTATATCGGCTTTATCGTATAATATATGATATAGACGCAATGCTCATTGAGCTATTTTTAGTAACGGTGTTCGATAAATTTCTGTGTTGGTGGTAGAAAATCAAATGTCTATGGGGTTATTTCGAAAAAAAAGAAATAGGAAATTTCTCATCCCATTTGTCAGGGGGTTGCCAACCCTAGCACAAGGAAATACCAACAAAAACGTTTTTGTTTTTCACTTTACTCTTTCTTTATGTCTGGTGATTCTCCAGTTATTGCCTAATTTAAAGGGCCATTAAAACAGATTTCCTTTTTTCAAGATTTTCCTAAAATTTTAACAGAGACGGCAAATTTTCATACATGTACTTTGAAAATAAAACACGAATTGAAGTACATATTGGAAACATAGATAATTCGTTAAGTTTTTTTTTTGTTGTATTTTTACTGTAAAAATGTCTTTACCGTTAGTAACGATATAACCGTTATTGCATTACAAGGCATACACACATTTTGGACAGGAGTTTCCTTAAATACATGATTCGGTTCCATAATGCATTGGTAGAGCTGCCAACTCAGGTTTTGGAGGCTCTGGATTCGATCGCAACAGAAGAATTTTTTTCTCCAGCAATCCTACTTTTCCCTCCAATCTAAGGACACAATCACGTCACTGTTATTTCCACTTGATAAATTATATCAGCTTTCACCTCGAAAAAAATAGTAACAAGGTGTTTTGAAGTCCCTTTAACTAATGATATTTCCTTTCATGTTTCATGAGATACAAAAATCTAAATAGGTACCTTTAACATAAACAACTACACCCTACTGACTCTTTCTACACCATCTATCAAACTTGCTCCGCAATAATCGATCATTGTGAATCAGATATCAAACCAAATGGTCTGTAAGCCTAATCTTAATATACGCTGTGCATTTAAAACACGTAAGTCGTCTATGATACCGAAGAAATGTGGGTCCGTGAAGTTGGCACAACGCTCAGTAATCGACATTCCGGCTTTGTTGAGCCAGCTCGACATTCCAGCTCAACCACCAGCTTAACAGCAAAAATACATAAATTATATATGTCAAAATCAAAGTCATTTGAGCCTGCATGACATTCCAGCTCCCCCGCCAGCTCAACAGTAGAAATACTTACACATATATTTCGATCTATGTCCGTAGAGCCAGCTCGACATTCCAGCTCAACAATAAAAATAGTTATACATATGATTCGATCAATGTAAGTTGAGCCAGCTCGGAGTTCCAGCTCAACCACAAGCTCAACAGCAAAAATACATATATATGTCAAAATCAAAGTCCGTTGGGCCAGCTCGACATTCCAGCTCAATCGCCAGCTATACAGTAGGAATACTTATACATATGATTCGATCAACATTGAGCCTGTTCGACATTCCAGCTCAACAGCCAGCTCAACAGTTAAAACAGTTATACATATTTTTCTATCAATGTAAGTTGAGCCACTTCGACATTCCAGCTCAACCACTAGCTCAACAGCAAAAATACATATATATGTCAAAATCAAAGTCCCTTGAGCCAGCTCGACATTCCAGCTCAACGGCCAGCTCAAAAGCAAAAATGCTAGACCCATGTCCGTTGAGCCAGCTCGACATTCCAGCTCAACAGCCAGTTCAACAATAAAAATAGTTATACATATGTTTCGATCAATGTAAGTTGAACCAGCTCGACATTCCAGCTCAATGTCCAGCTCAACAGCAAAAATACATATATTTGTCAAAATCGAAGTCCGTTTAGCCAGCTCGACATTCCAGCTCAACCACCAGTTTTACAGTAAAAATTATTATACATATGTTTCGATCAATGTCTGCTGAGCAAGCTCGACATTCCAGCTCAACACTTGAAATATTTATACATATGTTTCGGTCAATGTAAGTTGAGCCAGCTCGACATTCCAGCTCAACCACCAGCTCAACAGCAAAAATACATATATATGTCAAAATCAAAGTCCGTTGAGCCAGCTCGACAGCAAAATTACTAGACCCATGTCTGTTGACCCAGTTCGAAATTCCAGCTCAACCGCCAGCTCAACAGTAAAAATAATGATACATATGTTTCGATCAATGTCCGTTAAGCCAGCTAGACATTCCAACTGCACCGCCAGCTCACAGTAAAAATAGTTATATATATTTTTCGATCAATGTCCATTTAGCCAGCTCGACTTTCCAGCTCAACAGCCAGCTCAACGGCAAAAATACAATATATGTCAAAATCAAAGTCTGTTGAGCCAGTCCGACATTCAAGCTCGACGGCCGGCTCAAAAGCAAAAATACATATATATGTCAAAATCAAAGTCCGGCTCAAGGGACATTGATCGAAATATATGTATATTTTTTGCCAGCTCAACGACAAAAATACAATCTATGTCAAAATCAAAGTCTGTTGAGCCAGCTCGATAATCCAGCTCAACAGCCATTGATCGAAATATATGTATATGTATTTTTGCTGTTGAGCTTGCCGTTGAGCTGGAATGTCGAGCTGGTTCAACGGACTTTGATTTTGACATATATGTATTTTTGCTGTTGAGCTGGTGGTTGAGCTGGAATGTCGAGCTGGCTCAACGGACATTGATCGAAATGTATAAGTATTTTTACTGTTGAGCTAGCGAATGAGCTGGAATGACGAGCTGGCTCAACGGACATGGATCTAGTATTTTTGCTGTTGAGCTGGTGGTTGTGCTGGAATGTCGAGCTGGCTCAACTTACATTGATCGAAACAGGTGTATAAGTACTTTTACTGTTGAGCTGGCCGTTGAGCTGAAATGTCGAGCTGGCTCAACGAACTTTGATTTTGACATATATATGTATTTCTGCTGTTGACCTGGCCGTTGAGCTGGAATGTCGAGCTAGCTCAACAAGGCTGGTGATGAGCTGAATTCCGATTACTGAGCGTTGAGCCAACTTCACAGAACCAAAAAATCTTAGATGAAATTAAAAAGATTTTTGAAGTAAGGCGGAATGGCAAGGACCACAGATGTTTTTTTTTCCAGCTACTTAACACGAATCACTACCTTTTGCGGACAGTGTAGACCAAGATCAGACTGCACAGAACGTGCAGTCTGATCTTAGATCTACACTGTCCGACGAGGAGATATTTTTGCCAAGAAAAAATCTCACATAAAGCAACTTTTGGGGTTTTATTTTAGACGTGAAAGTTTCATTAATCTTATTTGGCAGGTTAAGGATTAAAATCCAGACAATATCATAAAACTGGAACTAAAGCTGTATTTTACTTTGAATGATTAATGATTCACGACGCAAGATTGGAATAAGAAAGATGAAAATATCGGCTTTAACTTTCAAAACACGTCTTGGAAGGTAAATAAAATTACTAACAAAAGCGCAGAGAGAGAGAGAGAGACAAAGACAGGGGGGGGAGAGAGAGAGAGAGGGACAAGACCGAGGGACAAACAGACGGACGGAAGAACAGCGAGAGAGAAAGAGAGATAGATAGAGATAGAGATATAGAGAGAGACAGACGGACGGACGGACGGACAAAAAGATGGACAGAGACAATGGTGTGAAAAGAGAACAAATATTCGTATGAGCCGCTTTCAACAGTATTTCAGTTTTAACACGGTTAGATCTAAGATCAATCACATTCCTCTCCAAAACATTTCTTGGACACTGAAATGTCTTGACCATAAACGTTCTAACGGAAAAGAAACCATGGAGTTGAAGATAGAATTCAGATAGCCTCTGTATTTTAAAATGCAATGTCTTCACAATTTAGCAAGGCAAACGCCTGAAGAAGAAGAAAGAGACCAAGGAGAAAACGAATGAAAAAAAAAAGAAGAAGGTAGAGGAGGAGAAGACGAACAAGAAAGTTGGTTGTATCAATTTCAAAGAAAAAAGTTCAGACAAACTAGCTATCTGAAAAAAAAAAACAATAATTATTCATGAACCATCAGACAAGTTATTAAGAACGCAATTTTTCTTTTTATATGAAATGGTAGGAAGACGACTTATTGGCTTGCAACAAACGAAAAGGGGCATTCGGATATTTGCGTAAAGTGTCGTCTTGGATCAGCCTGCGCAGTCCGCTAATACGAGACGGCACTTTACGATTACATTAGATTTTGTGCAACAGTAGATTTGCGCAAAACAGCAAATTACGCGGACTGCGCAGGCTGATCCGAAACGGCACTTCCGGCAAATGTCCGAATGCCACTTTTCGCATGTTGCAGGTCATTATCTTTAAAGTCATGAGCTCTATCTGCGCTTGTCATATTCTTCGAAGATTTGACCTGTCTGCTACGACGCATCACCCATCCCCCATGGATAAAATATATCTTTACAATACAATGTACCAAGCTATTTGTCGCATGATTGGGATGTATTTGGTTAAAAAATTGGTCGAATCATTACGTAGAAAGGTGGAAAACACGTAGAAAATTAGCAGGTAGCACAACGTTTCTCTCCGAAAAGGGCCGACGAGCAGCATGACATCTTTTTTCAGATGCATTTTAAACCCTCTTTTCACAAAATAGTTCACAAGAACAAGAAACACATCAGTGTTATGTTGCTCAAAAAAACAACAACAATGAGGCACTGATATAAATGTGACCCATCACGCAAAAAAAGAGACCATCTGGGAATTCTGTACATCAATTAGATGAAAACAGATCAACGATAGTGCAAGTCAGTTTAAATTGATAATTCAAAAATGATTGTATAGCAAAGTAAAATGACCACTTTTCATACGGAAAATATCATTCAAGCGAAAAGTGTCAACCCTGATCAGACTGCGCGGATGCACAGGCTGACCAGGGTCGACACTTTTCGCAGTTCCCAGAAGGTCCCTTTCCGCGTGATGGGTCACAAATATATTCGTCATAAATCAAGGATCATATGCTACCAAACAAGACCTCCTTAAATCATGAACATGTACATAAGAATAATGATTTTACTGTAGAAAATTAAGAAATCTATCACCCAACTCTGTGCTTGTCTTCTCCAGTTTTCTGTTTATGATTCCATTAACTGTCCAACAATTAAATCAGAAATTTTCAAGCCAAGAATGGAAATATCCACATTTCTGATTTTAGAGTTCTTGTTAACAGGTAAAGCCCATTGTGTCCGACAGTGTATATCCAAGATCAGACTGCACGTTCTGTGCAGTCTGATCTTGATCTAAACTGTCCATGTAAGCACATAGGGTCACACCCATGAGCCCCAAGGTTTCTCAAAATGTCCTAATTAAAATCTTACCAGAATCCCATTTATATTTTCTTTAATTCATTTTCTTCAAGAATTCATTTCAAACAAAAAAAAAATGAAACGTCAAGAATACTCTGAAAAAAAAGGCAATAACAAATGCCTGTCACCCACCTTTCAAACTCGCGATTATTTATCCGAAGTCCACATTTAAATGAAGAGCACACATGACATTGTCAACATCATTAGTTCCACTTATCCGTGAGAATCACACAGCACTCGATGCTGCTCACACCGTCAGTAAGATAAATAGATCCTTCTCTCTATAGAACTACTTTGATTATCTCACGTACGTCTTCCCGCGTTCAATACGAAATCTTTTGTATGGCATCCGGCCCAATAAATCATTTCCATGTGTTTCGTACCGTCTCAATAGTCTAAGAGTTTCGAAATATTGAAGGAAAACGTTAGTATATATGCTTGACTATTCGTTAAAACAGTCTCTTACAACGCTTTCAATGATATTCAAGCTACATTAGTACAAAGTCGACAGGTTACTGAATCGCCTGGATAGAAAGTTGTGTCAGTTGTGCCAGTACTGGTTTAATCCATTACCACACAATCCCCACTTTTGACGCCCCTAAGAAAGAAGCCTTTTGAAAACACTATGGGAAAAGGAGAAAATGCTGGTAACCAGCATTTTCTCCTTTTCCCACAGTGTTTTCTACCCTTCCCAGAACAAATTTCTATTTTTTAGTCACCTTTATTTTGTCGTCTGCAAATGCTTTCAATTTGGACCAGTCTAAAATTTTCTCGTGTGGTAAAGAGATAAGAAATCAAGGAAACACATGCATCGATGAACTGACAACAGTGATATGACTTAAACAAAGGGCATTAAACTCCATTACAAACAAACAAACACACAAACTTTTCACTTATTCGTGCCTAGCCAGGGTTTATATGTACGTAGCTTGGACCTTGAAATAGGTTAAGGCTACGGCCACCACCATGTAGGTTGGTGTTAGTCCATTAAATGGTGCATACAAGTATTCTAGTAAAACTGCAAAACAAATACCCCGTGTTCTAATTGATCTGAATGTCTGTTTTAACGTGTTTACTATAGCTATGCACCCTGTATATTGGAATGAATTTAAATGCAGGGCCTGAATGCAAGGCTAACCACCGTGTGACCAGTAGTACAAGCGCAGAGCGAAACATGGCCAGTACTTCGCAACCATTTTAACTTGCAGCCTTATTCTATTCAAACTTTAGAAAATAACGAAATTTGAAATTTAAAATCGTATTCAGCAAGTCAGAAATTCCGTTAGTTTCTATTTTAGAAAATTCTTGAGAATTACACTGAGAAACTCGTTAACCCTTTACCCCATAAGTCATTTCTATGGTATCTCTAATTGATCCTTAATAACAGCAAGGATGAAACCGTTTCTTATGTGTACATGACACCCTTTGATAACATAGAAAACATTGTGACAAAAGGTGAAATTGCTCGTCACGAGCAATTTCACCTTTTGTCACAATGTTTTCCAAAGGCTCATACAAGCAATGCGTAGAAATGAGTATCTATGGAGTAAAGGGTTAAGAATGGTTAGTGGAATCCGTCCAAATCTAGCACCCGGACCACAGAGCCACATATTAATCCAGTAGGGTATATACTGCTTGGTATGTGTAGTAAGCCGATGCTCCTTTTCACAATACATATTTTCAGTGCCACACCATTAACCGATTACCACACAATCCCTACTTTTGACGACCCTGAGAAAGAAGCCCTTAGAAAATATTGTGGGAAAAGGAGAAAATGCTGGTCACCAGCATTTTCTCCTTTTTCCACAATGTTTTTTCTAACCTTTACAAAGCAAATTTCAAATTTTCAGTCACGTTTATTTTGATGTCTGCAAATGTTTTCGATTCGGACAAGCCTAAAGTATTGTCGTTTGGTTAAGAGTTAAGCTTTCTTTCTCCATTCTGTCAATTTATTTCATCTAGATGTTCCTTAATTACCTTTTCATTGAGTCTGTCTATGAATTACAAATATTGCCTTTGAAAAATAAATTTACGAAACCATACTGAAAATATATATATAACTAATACAATTGAATATAAAAAAAACCTATTCATACAGATAATCCAGTAATCGTATTTCTAATAGATTGATATTAACTAATCAATCAAGAAGAAAAATTAAATCCCACATACTTCAATCCTATTATGAGTAGATATTTGCAAAAATAAATGGTACGTGAAAAATACCATGTTTAAATTTAGAAAACGATTATATTAAAAGTCACACAAGTCAAAAAAGACATGCCAGTAATGGTTCAACCTGTTTGAACCAATCATCAGTAAAAAGTAACTCAGACGGTAATAACATAATAACACCAGTCACAGTAAACGAGACAGCGGCGCACCGAAGTCGTCAACGCAAGGATAGAACGAAAGGCTATTGTAAATATTGGAAATCGTATTGGAAAACTGCCTCGAGTACTTTCTTATTCCAGAGTTAATTATAAGCGAGGTTTTTCATACAGGAAAAGAAATTATGAATTCTAGCGACGCCGTCAGCATCACCGGAAATTACACGTGGATGGACTACAACGCTTTTCTTCGTCTGTCTGGCTTTTACTTCCGGTTTTACGGTCGTTTCGAGGAGATGACTTTTGTCAAGAAAGTTTGTGTCGCACTACTTTGAAAAGCATCTTATAAAATATTGATAATCTACTTGATTTAGGGCTTCTCTCCTTTTTCGTGACCTGCCCCCCCCCCACCTCTTTTGATATATTAAGATTCTCTCGTGATTCTCCTAGGGCTTTCCCCGATTCCACCGTTAAAGATAACCCCAAGGTCTGCAAACAATACTCAGATAATTATACATGTACATGCTATCACTCTTCATTTTTGAGGTCATTAACCCTTTCCCAAACAATCCCTGGTCTTTACGTGTCTGGAATAGTAGCCTTTTGAAAACATTGTGGGAAAAGGAGAAAATGCTGGTAACCAGCATTTTCTCCTTTTCCCACAATGTTTTCTACCCTATCATAGACGGAAATCATCTTTTCAGCACGAGTTGAATTGTCGTCTGCAAATGCTTTCAATTTGGTCTAGTCCAAAAGTTTGTCGTTTGGGAAAGGGTTAATTCACCAAGATTAGCGCATTTTTAGAACCATTTTTCAATAAAACGGTTTTTTGCGATAAAAATTTCAACCTCGCTATATAATCCTTCAATATTAACCCATATCGTTAAAACTGTTATCTTTTGCAATAACACTTTGAAAATCATTTTACCCCAAACTTCTTGATAGTTGTGTTAATTTTTGGGATAAAGTCAGACTATATCCTTGCGGTGGCTGTAGCGATAAAATTGTATGGGATACTTCTAAAAGAGATGAGTTTTTACGTTATTTAAATAATAACACGGAAACATTTGATGATATTATCAATCGCCTTTCTTCAGATGAATTGAATATAGACCAGTGTATTTCTGAATTTTCTAAACTCGTGTATGATATTTCTTTCAAATTTTACGGTAAAACAATAAATGTTAAGCAGCATCTGTCAAATACAAAAAGATCCGCAGTGCCTTGGTTTGATAGCGTTTGTAAACAATCAAAATCAGCCTTTTATTTGGCCAAAAGTAAATTCTCTGATAATCCGACTTCTGAAAACAAGGAGCATTTTTTACGTATGAGAAGTGAATATATGAAAGCTAAGCGGTGTGTGCTAGATTCAAGTTTTATGCGAAAGAAAAAAAGAACCTTGCACAGTTGAGTAAAACCTCCCCACGGCAATTTTGGAATTATTTAAATTAGAGTAAAAAGAAGCCCTTTCAACAAATAGATATTTCAGTTGAAGAATTTGCACAATATTTTGAAAGTTTTTCTAAACAAGGCTCAAATAGTGATTCTAGCTCAGGTCATAATGAGACCTATACCGTTAATATAGATGAACTAGATAAGAGCATAACCATATTGGAGGTGGAAAAAGTCATTGCATCCCTAAAAAGGTATAAGAGCTGTGATCTGGATAATAACGTGGCTGACTTTTTTATCGATTGTAAAGCTTTTATTGCCCCATATCTATCTGTCATTTTCAATTATATATTTGATTGTTGTGTTTATCCAGAATCTTGGACACAAGGTGTTATTGTCCCTTTGTTCAAAAAGGGAGATAGATGTAAACCCGAAAATTACCGTGGCATTACACTTGTTAATATTATTGCTAAAATTTTTTCGTTACTCTTACGTAATCGTTTAAATACATGGTGTGAGGAGGAGAATGTTTTCAATGATAACCAGTTTGGTTTTCGTGGAGAGCGTTCTACTGCTGATGCAATATTTTTACTTCACTCAATTATTCGAAGAGTCTTGTCACACAATAATAAACTTTGGTGTATTTTCATTGACTATAAACGAGCTTTCGATTCTGTGGATAGGGACGCGTTATGGCTAAAACTTATTCAGTCAGGTTGCAGCTCTAAAATAATCAATATAATAAAATGTATTTATACAAAAGTTCAGTCATGTGTCAAGTTAAGCCAGGGTTCGGATTTGTCCGAGTTTTTTGACGTCACGATCGGTCTAAAACAAGGCGAACCTTTATCTCCTATTCTGTTCTTACTTTTTATTAATGATATAACTGAGAATTTGAATTTTAATACACTAGCTGACAGTGATTTTGAACTACTGTTAAAATTTCTTATCCTCTTTGCCGATGACATTGTGCTATTTACAACAGATCCCAAAAGCCTTCAGAGCCAAATTGATAGTATTTATCATTTTCCAGTAAAATGGGGTTTGGAAATTAATGTAGACAAAACAAAAATATGTGTATTCGAATCACGTAAGTCCAAGAATACTCACAAATTCTTCATAGATGGGAGAGAGATTGAAATAGTTGACAGTTTTACCTATCTTGGAATTAAGTTCTATTATACAGGTTCTTTTAATCTGGCTATTCGAACACTACAAGAACAAGCATTGCGAGCGTTTGGAACTTTATTACAGTTGTTTGATAGGCTACCCTTAGATATAAAAACAGAATTATCACTTTTTGATTCTATGGTGCTTCCTATTTTGCTACACGGAGCAGAGGTGTGGGGAATCTATAAATTCAAAGATCTCGATAAGCTACATATGAAATTCTTAAAGTCTTTGTTAGGAGTTAAAATGCAAACACCAAATTATGCCGTCCTGGGTGAATTCGGAAGATACCCACTTTCAATTATTTGCAAACATCGAGCGTTAAATTTTTGGTGCAAGATAATGTCAAATAGTAATCAATCCTTGTATGAAGCATATGTCACGGAATGCAATGAAAATAACGCCAATAACTGGTCAAATAAAATGTGTTCATTAATAGATCATCTGGGTCTAACCTATATAAGATTATATTATGATATTTATTTATTTATTTATTCAGTTTATTTCCCCCTGATGGAGATTAATAAATAATAGTTCATTACTGTTCGTTAATCTAACAATTAAACATGGAATCAAATGAAAAAAAAAAAAAAATGAAAGCAGACAAGTCAAGCTGAAAAAAAAAAAAGATTAGCGTATACGCCAAGACAGTTTACTATATACATGTACTTGCAAGATTCCCTGTTCCATCGGGATATTCTTGTCTTAAATGTAGAATACATTTTCTTAGAAACGGAGTGAGAATTATCTTCTGAGAGTTCACAGCAGGTTTCTAAGACAGTCATATGCATATGACACTGTATATTGCAGCAAAAGGACTCTAGTTTCCTCCGTTAAGGCACTAGAAAGTGGTGCTCCCAGTACTTTAAGTAGAAAAGTATCTGACGTACTGTATCTGAATTCGTCTGCAACCGAACAATCTGTACAAATCTGTATGTTATATATAAGCGAGTTCCTGGACGTATTCAGCATTTGACAGTCACTGATTACATGAGTGATTTCATCGTCAATGATCAGACAACATAAAGGACATACAGATGGTAACGGATGAGGTAAAGCTACCCACATTATTTGCAAACATCGAGCGTTAAATTTTTGGTGCAAGATAATGTCAAATAGTAATCAATCCTTGTATGAAGCATATGTCACGGAACGCAATGAAAATAACGCCAATAACTGGTCAAATAAAATGTGTTCATTAATAGATCATCTGGGTCTAACCTATATAAGATTATATTATGATAACAATGCAAATTACCACAATATATTTAAAACAAGACTTCAAGACCAATTTATTCAAGAGTGGAAAACGTCGATTATTAACTCACCCAAACTCTCGCTTTATTGCAAGTTTAAGAAGGAATTCAGTTACGAGCCATATTTGGATAAAACAGTAAATGAAAAATGGCTGAAATCCTTTGCATGTTTTAGATTATGTTCTCATAAGTTAGAAGTGGAATCTGGCCGCTTTTCTAATATTCCCAGAGAGGAAAGAATTTGCAAATTATGTAATTCCGGCTTTATTGAAAATGAATACCACTTTTTATTATGTTGTCCAAGATATTACGACTTAAGAAGAAAGTTTTTGGGAAGCACACCTTGGCCAAATATTCATATGTTCAACTGCCTAATGTCTAGTTCCAACAAGAAAAAAATGTCGTCTATTTGCAATTTTATTGTTAAAGGTTTTGAGTTGAGAGAAACTATCATAAGTACTACTCAATTTTAGCTGTTCACTGATTTTATATCTACTTAGATGTCATTTATTATATTTCGCATTATTTTCAATGAATGTTCGTCTTTTCAAAAAGCATGTGTACACATGTATCTTTCATATTTTTGCAGTGCTATACATGTATGTATTGTATAAGATAATATTTTGTCTCAGCCATATTTTGCTAATTTTATAAATGGCCAAAGACATTGTATGTCGAATTTTGCCAATAAATGATGTATGTATATCGATAAAGTCAGAATACGTTCGTAAATATTGAAGGAAAATACTGAAGTTGAATGTTTTATTGCAAAATGTGTTTAAAAAAAAACTTGACTCTTACAGCGTTTTACTTATAAACAGGGAAAATAAGAATCCACATTATGATTTCCATTTTTGTGCCGAGCAGAGTATTTATCGAGAGGTGATTTCTTTCCATAATTCAAATCATCAGGAGGCTAAAACAAAAACTTGAAACACCAAGGTAAAAGAGGCAATTCCTAAAATGTGTCAAGACAAGCTGATCTATTGAATTAACCACAGTCTTTCTAATACAGTATTAAAGCAGAAGAGACATAAATTATGGAGACTTTGTTTACGTGGATCAGACACACTTCACCCGTAACCTACAAAATAAGTGAAATGAAACCTTCAAAACAAATTTTGCTATTTCAAAGTTATTGTTTGAGGACAATATCTGTTTATTGGACTGTGTCGATCCAAGACCAGACTGCACGTTCTGTGCAGTCTGATCTTGATCTACACTGGCCGTAAAAGGTCCTTGGGTACCGCTTTGTTTTAACCTATAGGTTAAAACAAAGACGAAAACTACTAAACCAGTTTGCATGCATGCTGCACATTTGAAACCACATGGTTGCATTTCAAAGTACAATAGACAGCATGATCTAAAGAAACCACAAAACCAAGAGCAATCATGAACCTCAAGTCAAAGGCACTATTTTAGTGTCCTCTTGGCGCTGATCGTGTGTTGATACCATCTTTATTGTGCTGGTAGCTTGCTCTTTTAAGTATGAGACCCCTAACGCCTCTAGTGCAACACGGAATAGAATTTCTTAATAGTTGATAAATACTTTATCACCCGCTAGATGGCATTCTACAAATACTCATCTATCGAATTTGGGCATCCTGGGTACACAGGACCGGAACACATTTCTACGCGACAACTTTGAATTTCAAACTAAAATAAACATTTACTCAATAAAACGCTTCATGGTGCGATGCAGTCAGCTATGATCAGCAGTTCAGAGAAATCTGGAGCTAAAACAGGACTGAATTTTCTTCAAACGTATTGATAAAAGTCATTTTCTCCAATGCTACTTTATAGCGCGTATTATTACAGTCTCCCCGATATCGGGGAGAGTGATGCGTCATATAAGACAGGTCAAATCTTCGAAGAACATGACATGCGCAGACAGCGTTGATAAATAAGGATTGCACAATTTTAATCGACAAGAAACTCCTTTGATGTCTATCTTGAAATTATTTGTTGATACTTTTGTTACTTTCTTGCAAAGGGAGGTAATTAATATAATCTATTGGATCATAAAATCTATTTTGTCTAACAATCTACTCAATTATGAAGTGGAATGTCCTTTAAGATGCAGACAATTTACAGAGAGCAACAGATTTCGACCCATGTCAGCTTGCGTGGATTGTGCAAGCTAATCTGGGCCGGTACTTTCATGTGGTTGCTCCCCCCTTTTCACAGAGCATGGCTCATATTTATAAGTTCTGACGTAATAGCGGATATCCCATAATTAGCGGAATAGAAACTTACACTACAGAAAAAAATACCAAAAAACTTGTTAACCCTTTACTCCATAGATACTCATTTCTACGCATTGCTTGTAGGAGCCTTTGGAAAACATTGTGGCAAAAGGTGAAATTGCTCGTGACGTGCAATTTCACCTTTTGCCACAATGTTTTCTACACTATCAAAAGGTGTCACATACACATAAGAAACGGCTTCATCCTTGCTGTTATTTATGGTCAATTAGAGATACTATAGAAATGCCTTATGGGGTAAAAGGTTAATCCCACCAACCCTTTACCAAACAACCAAGATTCAGACTTGTTTAAATTGGAAGCATTTGCAGACGACAAAAGAAAAGTTACCAAAAAAATTGAAATTTGTTTTGTAAAGGGTAAAAAACATTGTACGAAAAGAAGAAAATGCTGCTTACCAGCGTTTTTTCCTTTTCCCATAATGTTTTCAAAAGGCTTCTTTCTCAGGGTCGTCAAAAGTAGGGATTGTGTGGTAATAGGTTAAACCCTCTGAGAGCCGAAAAATTCAAAAGATACTTTCGGTATAGAAGTATGACCCAAATACATGTAGACACAATTTTAATGTCACTTTTGTCTAACGTATTTCATCACAACAGACAGTGTATATCACAGATCAGGCTGCACATTTTGTGCAGTCTGATCTTGATCTGCATTGTCCGCAAAGGTAGCTATATTTGCGAAGGGCTTTTTTATTGGTTAAGCAACTGCATTCTCTGTGATTCATACTTGGTCGTTAGCATAAATATTTAATGAAGACGTCTGTAACCTGCTGGTCAGGCACGTTGTGATATTTGATCTGATCGCAGTTACGAACTAATTTTCCCATATTGATCGAGCCTGTAACCCGTGATATCGTAAAACCCTTTATCGAATTACCAATATTGACAAAGAAGTCTTTAGAAAATATTGCGAAAAAAAGAAGAAAATGCTGAAAACCTGCTGGTCAGGTACATTGTGGTATTTGATCTGATCGCAGTTACGGACTAATTTTCCCATACTGATCAAGCCTGTAACCCGAAATATCGTTAAACCCATTGTCAAATTACCGCAAGCAATATTGACCCCGAAAAAGAAGCCTTTAGAAAATATTCTGAGAAAAGAATAAAATGCAGGTAACCAACATTTTCTCCTTTTTTAATAACGTTTTGCAACGTTTAAAAATCGATTTCTTAGTTTGAGTTACATTTGATTTGATGTCTGTAACTTGTCTCAATATGGTTCAGTCAAAACTATTGCCGGTTGGTAAAGTTTATCGAGACATATCTGTAAAGAATGCAAACTCTTGAAAGAGCGATGTCTGTAAGTACACTGGTCAGATACATACATACATGCTTAGATATTTGACTTTATCTTACTCATACTAATAAATAATTCCTGAAATGATTGAACCCGTGTCTAGAATAAATAAACAGAAATTACTGAGACAAGTGGAGACATTTCTCATTCGAAAATGCATACACAATTTGTGACAAAGTATATGAATTGGTGGATCAGGTATCCTAGGGTATTTGATCGCACCACAGCAATAGGATACTATTCCTTCATCGATTGAATCTTTACCCTGAACTATATATATAGCTGACGAGCGTTTGACATAGTACCATGATAGGTTTAGATTTAAAACTTCTGAACCAGAGCAGTTGCTTGTTTACTTAGAGTCACTGATAGTAGTCACTATAGGATTCAACCATAAAGAAAATGATCAGTCCTGAATGCAAAAATATCTTGTTGCTAAGCGTGTCATCCGCATGTAAAACTAAGCTGAAACTCTTGTTTTTTCCACAGTAAAGAACACTGTTCAGGGCCCGTATTCACCAATCATTCTTGAGAATATTCTTAGTCTTATTCTCCAAGGTTTTCTAAATTTGTATGTAACACAACTTCTGATTGGCTAAACCGAATGGTTTAGCCAATCAGAAGTTGTATTACTTACAAATGTAGAAAATTCTGGAGAATAAGACAAAGAAGGTTCTTAAGAATGGTTGGTGAATACGGGCCCTGGTCTCTTTTTATAAATAAAGGATGTTTCATTTAAATGGAAAACTTTCGAAGAAAATGCTTATTGTTACCTTTGGCCTTTATACAATATTTATAGCAACAATGGAATATATCTCTAGAGTCATATAAGTCCATACTTCATGATGTTCTGTTTGAACTTAAACCAAAGCTTGCGAATATGTTACGTGGACATCAATTTTCACACCGAGTCAGTGCCAGGCCAATTTAACCCTTAGATTGCTAAGCGGGACTCAAGGACCTTTTGCGGACCGTGTTGATCAAAGATCAGACTGCACAGAACGTGGAGTCTGGTCTTTGATCTACAATGTCCGATAAAGAGATACCCTCCCCCCGCCCCCCATCTTCGAAATAGTAAAAGTTGGGTTTTTACTATCAGCTGGCGAGTTTTCATTTCACATATATAGCAGGATAACTGAAGATGAGAGAGAGAGAGAGAGAGAGGGAAAGAGGGAGGGAGGGAGGGAGAGAGAGAGAGAGAGCAACAATCTAGTATCAAGCCTAATAATACAATAATTAGAATTTGATGTTTTATTTTGCTGTTTCAAAAGGTTAAGAAGTAAGATAAGATGCTCACATTGCAGATCTAGTTCAGTATTAAGAGATAAAAAATATGTCATATAACACTGAAATTTTACTCTACGACGAACTTTAATGATATACTTATTTATTACATTCTGTTACTAATAATAGTAACATTTTCCACATAAAATGGTGTAATGTCAGTGTCACGCGAGGGCAGATATGACGGGGCAACGGGCTGATATCTGATATCCTGCCCGTTGATAAGGTATTTGTTCTATAACTATAGCAACAGAACGCTCGCTCGTAAACTAACGTTCTCAAAATATCCATTTTGAAAAAAAAATGGCGGAATCGGTCCGTCAATCGCTAGCGGACAAATCTTCAAAACTACAGGCAACGTTGAATCGTTTAACCAACAAAGACGTGATAAATAGAGAATAGATTGTTGTTGTCTTGGATTGGGAAACTTATCAGGCAATGTGTATTGTCTATAGGCTAGTAGTTCTACGATTTTTATTCATTGAGCCGGTTGAACTGAGCTTGAGTCTCATAATTCGAAGCATCAACCATCTATTCTATTTATCCTGCTTCTCAATTTTGATCCGTATCACACTAAATTGAGTATTTTGATTGAGAAACAATAATGGCAACATCTTTTTATCAACAAACAAACATGAAGAACTGTTTATTTAAAACGTCCTATACTGCACATACGCAGCTCTACGATAGTGATGGTGAATGACGTCATGAACGTGACGTTTACCCGCGGAAAAAAGTTTTGTCGAATGGAGACAAGATATTTTTGTTTATAGTATTCAAACTTGCTAGAAAACCAAAAAAGTCGAGCAATTGATCTCTGAATGTAATAAAGAGGTTATTACACGGCTGATGAGGGCCGGAGAGTGATATCGGCCCTCCACCTCGAAATCTGCCCTCGGGCTAAAGCCCTCGGGGCAGATATCAAGGTGGCGGGCCGATATCACTCTCCGGCCCTCATCAGCCGTGTAATAATCTCTAATTATTACATTCTGTTACTAATAATAGTAACATTTTCTACTAAAAATGGTGTAATATCAGTGTCACGCGAGGGCAGATACGGCGGGGCAACGGGCTGATATCTGATATCCTGCCCGTTGATAAGATATTTGTTCTATATCAACAGCAACAGAACGCTCCCTCGTAAACTAACGTTCTCAAAACATCCATTTTGAAAAAAATGGCGGAATCGGTCTGTCAATCGCTAGCGGACAAATCTTCAAAACTACAAGCAACGTTGAATCGTTTAACCAACAAAGACGAGATAAATAGAGAATAGATTGTTGTTGTCTTGGATTGGGAAACTTATCAGGCAATGTGTAGTGTCTATAGGCTAGTAGTTCTAGAAATAGCTCTACGATTTTTATCCAATGAGCCGGGTGAACCAAGCTTGATTAAGTTTCATAATTCGAAGCACCAATCATCTATTCTATTTGTCCTGTTTCTCAGTTTTGATCCGTATCACACTAAATTGAATATTTAGATGGAAAAACAATAATGGCAACATCTTTTTAACAATGAACAAAATTGAAGAACTGTTTATTTAAAACGTCCTATACAGCACATACGGAGCTCTACGATAGTGATGATGAATGACGTCATGAACGTGACGTTTACCCGCGGAAAAAGGTTGTATCGAATGGAGACAAGATATTTTTGTTTTTAGTATTTAAACATGCTAGAAAACCAAAAAAGTCGAGCAATTGATCTCTGAATGTAATAAAGAGGTTATTACACGGCTGATGAGGGCCGGAGAGTGATATCGGCCCTCCACCTTGAAATCTGCCCTCGGGCTAAAGCCCTCGGGGCAGATATCTAGGTGGCGGGCCGATATCACTCTCCGGCCCTCATCAGCCGTGTAATAACCTCTAATTATTACATTCTGTTACTAATAATAGTAACATTTTCCACCGAAAATGGTGTAATATCAGTGTCACGCGAGGGCAGATATGACGGGGCAACGGGCTGATATCTGTTATCCTGCCCGTTGATAAGATATTTGTTCTATATCTATAGCAACAGAACACTCGCTCGCAAACGAACGTTCTCAAAACATCCATTTTGAAAAAAATGGCGGAATCGGTCCGTCAATCGCTAGCGAACAAATCTTCAAAACTACAGGCAACGTTGAATCGTTTAACCAACAAAGACGTGATAAATAGAGAATAGATAGTTGTTGTCTTCGATTGGGAAACTTATCAGGCAATGTGTAGTGTCTATAGGCTAGTAGTTCTTCGATTTTTATCTATTGAGCCGGATGAACCGAGCTTGATTAAGTTTCATAATTCGAAGAACCAACCATCTTTCTATTTATCCTGTTTTGATCCCTAACACACTGAATTGAATATTTAGATTGAGAAACAATAATGGCAACATCTTTTTAACAATAAACAAACATGAAGAACTGTTTATTTAAACGTCCTATACTGCAAATACGCAGCTCTACGATAGTGATGATGAATGACGTCATGAACGTGACGTTTACCCGCGGAAAAAAAGTTGTGTCGAATGGAGACAAGATATTTTTGTTTTTAGTATTTAAACATGCTAAAAAACCAAAATAATCGTGCAATTGATCCATGAATGTAATAACGAGGTTATTACACGGCTGATGAGGGCCGGAGAGTGATATCGGCCCTCCACCTCGAAATCTGCCCTCGGGCTAAAGCCCTCGGGGCAGATATCAAGGTGGCGGGCCGATATCACTCTCCGGCCCTCATCAGCCGTGTAATAACCTCTAATTATTACATTCTGTTACTAATAATAGTAACATTTTCCACTGAAAATGGTGTAATATCAGCGTCACGCGAGGGCCGATACGGCGGGGCAACGGGCCGATATCTGATATCCTGCCCGTTGATAAGATATTTGTTCTATATCTATAGCAACAGAACACTCGCTCGTACACTAACGTTCTAAAAACATCCCGTTGTCTGCGCATGTCATATTCTTCGAAGATGAGTATTTATAGAATGCCATCTAGCGGGAGATAATGAAAAACATCCATTTTGAAAAAAATGGCGGAATCGGTCCATCATTCGCTAGCGGACAAATCTTCAGAACTACACTCAACGTTGGATCGTTAAACCAACAAAGACGTGATAAATAGTGAATAGATTGTTGTTGTCTTGGATTGGGAAACTTATCAGGCAATGTGTTGTGCCTATAGGCTAGATCTAGTTGTTCTACAGTTTTTATCCATTGAGCCGGGTGAACCGAGCTTGATTAAGTTTCATAATTCAAAGCACCAACCATCTATTCTATTTATCCTGTTTCTCAGTTTCGACCCGCATCATACTAAATTGAATATTTAGATTGAGAAACAGTAATGGTAACATCTTTTAACAATGAACATACATAAAGAAACGTTTATTTAAAACGTCCTATACTGCACATATGCAGCTGTACGATCGTGATGATGAATGACGTCATGAACGTGACGTTTACCCGCGGAAAAAAGTTGTGTTGAATGGAGACAAAATATTTTTGTTTTTAGTATTAAAACTTGCTAGAAAACCAAAAAAGTCGAGCAATTGATCTCTGAATGTAATAAAGAGGTTATTACACGGCTGATGAGGGCCGGAGAGTGATATCGGGCCTCGTCCTGGAAATCTGCCCTCGGGCTAAAGCCCTCGGGGCAGATATCAAGGTGGCGGGCCGATATCACTCTCCGGCCCTCATCAGCCGTGTAATAACCTCTAAGTATTCAATGTATCACGGTTTATACCGATTATGGCCGGACTAAGCCCAGAAAAGCTGATCTTGCCGATCATATACGGACTATACCGATTAAATTACCTTCAGATTGTTGGATTCTGCTGATTTAACGATATTATGTACATTTTTCTCTTTTGGTTATCATGGGTTGGGACTTTAGAAAATTAAATTAGACTTTAGGTCTCCATTTAGAATAATTCTCAGCGATTAAATTCCTGGAAACAATGAGAAAGGGTCATGAAATGTGATATCAAACGTGAAAGTGCACGAAACAAGTCTATTCTGTTTATGCTCTATTCGATCAAGTCATTTGTGCTGCTTCTTCTGCGGTACCCTGGGGTACCAGGTCCTTTACCAAACGAGAAAATGTTAGACTTTTTCTTTAAAAAAAGAATCCGAGGATAAATTAGTTTTGTCCTTCATGATGAAATTGTTTAAAAAGCACTGCTGGAAAAGGAAAAAAATGCTCAATGATTACTAAATCAATTATCAAAAAGCTAGGTTTTCATTCGTTGGGCTTTTGGCTATTTCAACTGACGAAAAAAATCCAAGTAATATCATGTAATGATAAAAAGAAAAAGACTCTATGTGGTTACGATAGAGCTCTTTGAACAACAGTATACTGTATCTCATTGGTAAGGATTAAAGTCTCACCTTAGTTTACGTTGTCCAAAAACAAGCCCGGTTTATCTTTCGTCAGGATTCAATACGTCTCATGTAAAATTTGATAATCCACAAATAGAAACACAGGACCGCGAAGAACGATAGTTCCATATTTAAGTAACCACGTGGGTGTCACATGATTTATGTGTCATTAACTGCGCCACCCGCTGTAAGACTTCGAGGCAAATGTTTATGATCCATTACCTCGAACTTTCTCTTGTTTGTGACATTATAATCTAATTATAGTGCAAGGAAATAGTTATGACACTATTGGTTAACTCTTTTAACATGTTCCTTTACAAGCTAATTCTAAGCTTTCTAAAACAGAAAAAAAGTAATTTAACACTCCGAATTTGGACATTTTATTAAATGTTGAAAAGGGGAATCCATAGCTAGGTAAGTCGGTATTAATCAGCTTATTTTTGACACAGTTATGCCCCTTTTTCAAACAGTGCTTTCAATGAATATCAAGGACTCGCAGCCGGGATTTGGCGGCCGTATTTGGTGCTCTTTTTAACGTCAAGTGATTTTGTCCGGTTATCATATTATGTCATCTTTGCACAAAAACATGAGTTTGCTCTAACTGAAAAATCATAAATAAGATCTATCAAGCTGTGCTCCATAATTTGGAATACGATAGTATCGCGACACAGACCATTAACTCATTACCAAACGACAAAATTTTAGACTGGTTCAAATTGAAAGCATTTACAGACGACAAAATAAAGGTGACTGAAAAATTGAAATCTGGTCTGGGAAGGGTAGAAAACACTGTGGGAAAAGCAGAAAATGCTGGTTACCAGCATTTTCTCCTTTTCCTATAGTGTTTTCAAAAGGCTTCTTTCGCAGGGGCGTCAAAAGAAGGGATTGTGTGGTAATGGGTTAATGAAATGCAGCAGAAATCTACGTATTCCGGAATTTTGTATGAGATCATTTTCTAAGAACTAACCGCTTATCCAGAGCCAACAATCCCGACTTTAAACAGCCCTGGGGAAAGACATCTTGGATCTACATTGTCCGATAAGAAGATTTCTTTCAAAATAAAAAAGAAATACCTTTGAAATAGTAACATTTGGGGTGTAGCTATCGGCTTCGAAGCTTCAACTCACTTACGTAACAGGATAAAAGAACGCCACCCTCAAAGGCAATATCGTCGGTTTACTTCAAAAACCTCGCAAATACAGCTTGTTACAAATTATAGTTACGAGGTTTTTGAAGCAAACCGACGATATGTAATGAGATTAGCAAAAATCATTCTGTAATTTATGTAATTCTTTTGGATATTTAAGATCAACTTCAAAAATATATCCTTTGTTTGGTTTTCTTTCGTCACCCTTTTTCATCCATTTAAATCTAGAATAAGGTAATGGTTTACTCATTGCAACACCATATAAGTTGTTTGCATCATAGTACATTAGATAGTTGTTTTCTTTTTCTGGGTTATAATCATTTAGATATTGATTGTTTGCTTTTGCATGTCTTTCTAAAACTATACTTATTCCTCCTCTTATTCCTTTTTCTATCCTAAGGTGCTTATTGATATCAGTTAAAAGTTCAGGATTATCTTTTGACTATTTGAATAACGCGTCAAAAGATAATCCTGGAACGGTAAAATGATGAAGGGGGTCTAGTTTATAGTGTTCAAGAAATGTTTTTCTGAATTCTTGAAACACATCGGCTAATAAAACTACATCAGTTTTAAGATATAAGTCATGATAATCTCCTAAGTTTTTACATTTCATGTTTGTTCACAATTCTTTTGCAAATTCATATTCTTTTTCAGAAACACTTTCATCATTTAATTTTGAATAAAATGATTGGATTGGTGGGAGTGATGTTGCTTCGAATCTATCAAATGAATCAAGATATTCATATGGAAATATCCCTTTTCTTGTAAGAAGATCTGTATTTTCACCAAAAGCTTTCGTTGTTATTCTAAATACTGATTTTCAAGAGAACCTACAAGACCTGCAAGAGATGGTGCCATAAACTGAAAATTATCTAAAAATTTTAGCTGACCAAAACTGAACGATATAAATGTTTCGTTATTATTTGCAATACATGTTATGTTTCCTGTTTATCAGATTACTATCGTATCCTTTTAGATTATGAATAACTACAGGAATTTTCGTAACGTTAGGTTTTATATTTAGTTTTAAGTTACAGGATTTATGTGCTGGTCCTCTGAATTTACCGGTAAAATGACAATGATCTTTTACTTTGTCTTTTATCATTTATATTTCATTTTCACATATCCAGCAAATATGCTTGTTGTTATAATTAGTTTCGTCTTCTTCTGTCATTATAATTGGCTAAGGATTTGAAAATTGGTTATTTATATTTGAAATTCACATTGTAAGTGATTCAAAATTACTTTTACTGTATCTTCATCTCTGTAGATTACAGGTTCATTTGATTCTCCATCATATCTACCAACTTGACATCCAAATCCACACGCTTCATGTTCATCAGTTATTTGTTTTTTCATCTTTTAGTCCTGATTTTGAAACGTGGATACTTTCAAAGTCTGCATATATAACATACGGTACAGGCATTTGATTATAATGGTTTTTAAAATACATTGTATCTCTACCTTCCTTGGGCATTTCAATTCTCATTGATGATTTGTTTATTCCTTCACAATTCTCAGTATGTTCGTTTAATAGTTCTTCTTTTATAAATCCATCGAGACATCTATCGCAATAATAAATCGCAGTCTTGTGTTTATTTCTATCCAAAAGAAATCCAATTAGATTTTTTATCCAACACAACAATAATGATACCTTGTTTCTTTCTCATCATCCGTTATATTATACTCTTCGGTTATGCTCTACTTGCTGAGCGACCTGGCCTCGAATCTGGGCTATTTTGTACTAGAGAGGAATCAGGGGTTATAACTGAAGAATTGGTTGAATTTGCGTTGATTTATCGTCGCCACCGGTTTCTCTTATAGACGCCCCCTCCTTTGTAGGCTGTTAGTATTGTTACGGGGTAAAGTGCAGATACAGGACGAAACCCACTCAAGTCATGCCTGGTTCTTTAACGAGCTCGATGTATATCACCGTCACACGGGACCTCAGTTTAACGTCTCCGAAAGACTTTAAGTAATTATAGATGGCCAGCCACGGGGATTAAACTATACCCTCGTGATCACAAGTCCCACGCTCTACAAATTGAGCTATACAGACTTGTCAAACTGAAGAATACCACCCCATCCCTTCTGGAAAAGAAAACTATCCAGAATGAGATTTCACAATTTTCTGTTATATTCTTGAAAGTTATCGGCTGCAAAAGAAAGGTAAGAGTATTTTCTACCGAGAAAAAAATGACTCTCGAAAAACTGGGAATTTACAGACATTTGCGGAAAAATTAGTTTTCTTGCAAATCGAGTTATCATTTTATTTCCTATTAGAAATTTGTTCCATCAGGGCTCGAATATCTCTTGCGTTGTTAATAGATAAAGCTGGAAGTACAAGGTTCGTATTAAAGTTTTCTAAAGTTTTAAAAACAACAACACCAAAAAAAGAAATACAGTCTCAAGCTGATAGAGAGAGAGAGAGAAAGAGAGAGAGAGAGAGAGAGAGAGGGAGAGAGGGAGCGGCAGAGAAACAGAGAGACAGAGACAGAGAGTGGGGGTCAAGATAGACAGACAGAAACACATACAGACACAAGGGAGGGAGGGAGGGAGAGATACAAGGAGGGAAAGAAAGAAAGAAAGAAAGAAAGAAAGAATGAAAGAAACAAAGCGGCTTTCGTGTTAGTTCTTTCCTAATTTTCGACGTCTTCAAAACTGATTGATTTTTACAACCGTTCTCAAAAAAAAAACTTATTCAAATAGACAAGTTGATAAGGCGGACAAAGTCAATATTATTGATCTAACTTTTTTTTCCACAGATAATCATCCACTTGTCTTATTGTTCTTACAACAATGGGAAAGACAAATGAATAAAAATGATTAATTCTGTCTATCTAGAGTGTCCGGTAATAAATTACTTCATGAAAAAAAACGAATCTAACTCTCTCGATCTAATTGTGGTTTTGGAAAAAGACAGAGTTTTGAAAATAAGCTTTTGTAGCTGAAGGCAAAAATGATGTTAACAGCTTGCCGGAGGTAAACAACTTTGAGATTTTTTTCTAAGGATGGTCCTCTAAAATAATTACTACAACCTTCCCGATACTGCAATTTTCAATTTTCTAAAACTTTACCCAAGGACAAATATTTGTTCTTATGAAAATCCATTAAGCATTTGCTAACAACGAATATAGTTTAGGTTAAATGAAGGAATTTGTAAGAAAAAAGGACAGAAAACTTTGTGGAAAAAGGAGAAAATGCTGGTAACCAGCATTTTCTCCTTTTCCCACAATGTTTTCTATATAGTCTTCTCTTTTAGAATTGTTAAAACGTCGTTGTGGATTATTGGTTAAAGCTTTTTATCACATGACAAATAAAGATAAGACCTTCCCACATTGAAAGCATTTGCAGACAAATAAAATGTGTTTCGAATGGAAGAAAGTTGTCATTGAAATGGTTGAAAACATTGTGAGAAAAGAAGAACGATGTGCTGTCTTCTTTTCCGACGATGTTTTAACAAACTTTCGACATCTTGGACGATAAAACAGAACAAAATGTTTTAGTAACGGTTTCACTAGTCTACGACACTGTTAGACCCTGTTCGATGTCAATTATGTTTGTTGAGAAAGGAGTAATAGCTTATGATACCCTTGGCGGATCGAGCTTGATTTTTACATTCACCCGATACGCATTTTCATTGGATGCAGCCAGCTCTAACTGCAACGAATGAAATCGCTCGTAGCATTTCATCTTTGATAAAAATAGAATAGAAGGTAAACATGGAAGCCCACGTGGATGTCTGCTTATCGCTTCATGTGTATTCGTAAGGGGTATGTAAACGACACTTCATTTGCTTTTAGAAATATGATGTATAGGAGGTTAATAACCAGCATCCAATAGAGGGCGCATCGCAGGAATCTCGAAATCTGGCTCAATCAGCCAAGGTAAGATCCTTGTAGTGATCATAACCTTGGCTCGCGAAGATGAACTTAGAGCTGAGTGTCAAGTAATGATATTTATCATAATGTGATAAACCTTATAGCGATTGATACGGTAACGACTACCTTTGCAGCCTGTATAAATCAAGATCAGACTGCGCAAAAAATGCAGTCTGTTTTGATCTACACCGTTAAGTTTGCTAAGAAGTAATTGACAAAAAACAGCATCAAAGTCACAGTAACTGGGGTGTCATAAAATCGAATTGCTTGGTCCTATTTTTTGGACCGAAAATGTCAGCTACATTCATTCGATGTTTAACTCTTTACCAAACAAGCCTTGGCTTTCACGACCCAAGGAAGAAAAGCTTTTGAAAACCTTGTGGGAAAAGGAGACAAGAGCTTCGCAAAGCGGCGCGTATACGCCCGAAGGGGCTTGTCAGTGAAATGAGTTAAAATGAGGGAAGGGCCATGAATGAAGAGTAGTTAATCTCCATGATATGTGAAAAATATTAAAGGGCAATAGCTAAAAAAAGAAGAGTGGCACAGTTACAAATTTTGTGAATTGCTGTTTTCCAGAAGGTGTTCTATCAGTCTTGAAAGGTTCAAGATCATAGCTTTTATATTTTAGAAATTATGGCCCAGACGAAAATTCAAAGAGAAAAGTAACAAAGGGCAATAACTAAAGAATAAAGATGGCAGAGTTATGGTTCTTGTGCAGTGCACTTCTTCATAATGGGTTGTATTAGTCTTTGAAGTTTCAAGATGATAGGTTTTAAAGTTTGGGAGTTATGGCCTGGACAAAAATTCAAACTGAAAATTAACAAAGGGCAATAACTAAAGAAATAAAGGTTGCAGAGTTATAGTTCATGTGCACTGCACTTCTCCACATTGTGTTCTATCAGTGTATGAAGTTCCAAGTAAATAGCTTTTATAATTTGGAAGTTATGGCCTTGACAAAAATTCAAACTGAAAATTAACAAAGGGCAATAACTCAAAAAATAAAAGTGGCAGAGTTATGGTTCATGTGCGATGCACTTCTCCACATTGTGTTCTATCAGTGTATGAAGTTCCAAGTTAATAGCTTTTATAGTTTAGAAGTTATGGCCTGGATAAAATTCAAAGTGAAAATTAACAAAGGGCTGTAACTCAAAAAGTAACGGTGGCAGAGTTATGGTTCTTGCGCACTGCACTTCTCCATAATGTGTTCTATCAGTGTATGAAGTTGCAAGTTATTAGCTTTTATAGTTTGGAAGTTATGGCCTGGACAAAAATTCAAACTGAAAATTAACAAAGGGCATTAACTCAAAAAATAAAAGTGGCAGAGTTATGTTTCATGTGCACTGCACTTCTCCATAATGTGTTCTATCAGTGTATGTAGTTTCAATTTGATACCTTTTATGGTATGGAAATTATGGCTTGAACAAAAATTCAAAGTGAAAAGTTGGTTATTTCAGAAATCAAGGGCAGATAATTTTGGAACGCAAACAGCAATCAAAATTCTAAGACCCAGGTGCACAACTAGACATCATGGAGATTCATTGTGGCAAGTTTCAAACAATTCCGATGAAAACTGTAGGAGGAGTTGCACACACAAGAAATTGCTAACGGACGGACGGACAGACAGACAGACGGACGGACGGACGACCGGGGGTATAACATAATACGACCCTTCGGGCGTATAAAAATGCTGGTAACCAGCATTTTCTCCTTTTCCCACAAGGTTTTCTATCCTTTCGGAGAGAAATTTCAAAAATGGGACACCTTGAATTTGTCGTCTGCAAATGCTTTCAATAACTATGGACCAGTCTAATATTTTGTCGTTTGGTAAAGAGTTAAATGTTAACACTTTACCGTAGAATCCTGATTTTTAGTGCCACGTCAGTAGGAAGCCCATTGAAAACATTGTGAGAAAAAGAAGAAAATGATGGTAACCAGCATTTACTCCCTTTCCCATGGTGTTTTCTGGCGCATCAAAGAGAAACTCTTTCATTTCAGCCAAATTCAGAAGATTCACCAGCAAATACTCTTAATTTGGACTGTCATTCTAAATTTTGTTGTGTGGTAAAGGGTTAACAGGATGCAATATGCAAGCTTTGTTGCCGTTTATCGATGATAAATCACGTGACGTGCTAATGGAAGCGCTGGTCTGTAAATAAGTGTTGATGATTTATTTGAGTTTGCGTGAGAGGACCTTTGTTCTTTCGAGACCCAAGGAGAGTCAAGCGATGAACGTTTCAAAATGTTAAACAATCAATGGAGTTTTTAATCACCTGGTATTAACCCTTTACTAAACAATTCCTGGTTTTTACGACCCTGAGGCAGAAGGTTTTGAAGGCTGGCATGAGGCGAAAATTTTTGCTAGTTCGACACTTTTTGAAGATGTAATTCGACATTGCTTGAAGATGTATTCATGTCCTTTTCAAAGTATTAAATTGCATACCTTGAATAGATCAATTTAAGACTGTAAAGAAAGCGCTCTATGATCTTAAATCTGTGCAGTCCGCCTATTTAGTCAAACCCAAAAGATGCATTTAGTTAACTTTTTAGTTAGTGGGTTAAATAGGGAAATCGGTCGTGGTGAAACTTTTATGAATATTAAAGGAGCTGTCACACCATGACGTTCTGGTCAACGTTTTCTGACGTTTGAGGAAACGTTGTTAGTCGCCCATGGTCGCTGGGATTGCGCCAGAAGAGTGTTGTGTGAACGCTAGTGAACGTCGGTGATCGTCGGTGATCGCCGGGAATCGGCGGAGAACGCTAGTCCGGAAAAAAAGTTTTGAACATGCACAGAAGTCCTCACTGACACCAACGTTCTTCAACGTTTAATTTTAAACGCTGAAGATCGTTAAAGAACGTTGTGGGACGTTTTACTAACGTTCATCGAGCGAGCATTACACGCGTTCGGCTATCGCTAGTCAGTCGTTACGGTACTCGGCGTTACTTGGTTGTTACTAATCGTTTCCTTTGCAGTGAACGACTCACTGGCGACCTGTCAACGACCGCTGAACGGTCTCCTGTCGCACGGAGAGTGTGACTAAAGTGAAACAAACGTCCTTTTGGCGTTCATTTAGCGTCATTCGAGCGTTTACCGAACGTCCATGCATATGGAGGTATCAGAGGTATCTTACTTGGTCGCTGTTACACGCTTCTCGTACGTTAGATACACGCTAGTCATGCGTTAGGCACACGTTAATAACACGCCAGATGTGAAATCCTTATTCTAGAACGCTCAAAAATCGAACGATCAGTGGCGACTTCGGAAAAAAATGAAAGAATGGTTAAGCACTGAGTTTTAGAAAACCAAAACTGTTATGGCAGAACTTTGTGGAATAATAATAGCAAATTACTGTAAATAGCTCCGATAACCTCGCTTTCTACCGGAAGGTTTCCTTATCATAGCACAATCAGACGACGCGTAATAAATTTTCAGGAACACTGCAAAATGCATGTAAATCTATGGAAATTTGAAAGTTCGATGAAATATTTATGGCCACTAGCAGCACTTTTAACTGTGGAAAGACATGGAGTATATTTGTAGTTACAATAATGTGTCGCTCACCATGCTTCTCATATTTGGACGTTTAATGTGCACCGTGACATCCCAAGTCCACCGTGAAATTTCGAGTAAAAAAGCTACAACGAGGCACTGATGTCCTGTTTCCTCGTCCTCTGTTCTGTGTTGAAGCAAAATGCAATCAATTTTAGAGATCAACATGATCAAGGTAAAATAATCGAACGTTTTACCTAGGATAGTTCCATTAGTCGTTTATAATAGGCAAGTATCAAGAAAACTGACGTATCTATCGCGTTTGGCAGCCATTTTGTGTCTATTTTGGGAAACGAAAACACCTCGAGTATAAGATTAATTGATTAACTTTCATGTTTAGAATTTAAATTGGAATTATTTGTATTTGAAACAGAATGTTTTTTTTTCTTTTTTATTTCTCTACGCAAGCAACAGGTACATTATCATTTTGTGATCATACTCGTATGCAGAGATTCCTCCCAATTTTTTTCGCAATCGTCCCTGTACCCGGATGCAATACGTCAAAAAAAAAAACTAAATATCATTCAGGTGCACTTATCTGTACCAATGTTTGATGCAGGACGAGTTTAACAACATAGAATCTGTATTCTGACCTTGAAACTTCCTCTTCTTACATCGTTTAATAATACAGCAAAACATCTACGCCTATCCATTCATTTCAATTCCGTGAACTCTAGGACTAAAAGTACATATATAGGCAATCATTCCGAAATATCCAATTTCTTTTCTTTGAAGAGTTGGTTGTATATCTATTGATTCACTCATAAAGGTCTTTCGCCTTCTCATCCGAGGAAGCCATATATCTATCAGTTATTTCCCTGCCAACTGATTTAGCCTCTACCGAACGACAACAGTTTGGGTTGGTACAATTTTAAAGCATCTGTAGACTATATATCAAAGGTGGCTAAAATGATTGAATTCATAAGTAAAGAGGGTAGAAAATATTGAGGAAAAAGGAGAAAATACTGGTTACCAGCATTTTCTCCTTTTTTCCCACAATGTTTTCCAATGCCTTCTCCGTTGGGTTTGGTCAAGATTGGGATTGTGTTGTAAAAGATCGATTCCTTTCTTTTCGACGATTTTTATTCATTAATCAAACTATCACATGCGTTTTAGCTATCCTGAAAGATAGGAGGTTTTTCAAACATTGACACAGATTGAGAATATCCTGGTAACCAGAATTCTTTCTCCTGTAGCAACAAAGTTTTCTATCCGAGTAGACTCAAAATCGGTCTTCTTACCCTTTACCAAACGACAATTTTTAGCCCCTTCCACATTCGAAACATCTGCATCAAACAAACTCATAATCGGTACAAATAAGCTTCAGTTTGGACACGTGACATTTGTGATTTCTGCTTTTTAAAATGATTGAAAACATTGTGGGAAAAGGAGAAAATGCGGGTTACCCGCATTTTCTTCTTTTCCCACGATGTTTTCAAAAGTCCTCTTTCTCAGGATCGTTTAAACACAAAACAGTTTGGGGTAAAGGGTTAAAACATAATTTGCCTGAGATAAGTCTTTTTCGGTAAAAGGAAAAAATATATATATAATTTGCGTGTGATAAGTCTATCATTATTGAATATAAAGCCTCTTTAGATATTAAAGGTGGGTATTTAGAATTTTTACATCGCACCGAATCAAAAAATATATATATCACTGAAATTCATATGAAAAAATAATACAAATCATCAATAACTAAGATTCATAAAATTACCCCCAAATTTTTTTTTTTGATGGTGTTCCCTTAAAAGGCTACGTAGCCTCTTAAGGTATTTTTAGATTTCGCGCCAAAAATCAATAAAACATTGTGGGAATTTCAAGTGACTGGCACGTGACTCATAACGCTTAAATTCCATTACATAACAAACATGTAATAATTATTTTCCATAATGTCTTCTTCGGACGTTATGTTTAAAACTTCATCTGTGTATTCCTGTATGTAAATGTGCGAATTGATCATCTAAAAATAGAACGTGTCTCCCTTTGGTGTCAACCTGGGCCGTAGTAAATCTCTAATTTCTCGCGTTGTCGGATGGTTTTCGACTACTGGGATTTTATGGATGAAAATTAAAAGGCTTTGGGAGTATAAGGATGATTTTTTTGCATTTTTGTAAAATTTTCGCCCGAAAATCTGAAGGGCCACCTTTAAAGTTAATTCCCCAATCTTATATCAAATAAATATATATTGTGAAAGTCTAGACAAACAATAATTTTATGCTTCATCTCTTATCTTCCCATCTTTAACTCTTGCAGCGCACTCTGCATCGTTAACTCGACCGCTTTCGTAAAGTACAAATTCAATACAATTAAACTCTATAAAAATCTAAAATATCTTTTTCTCTTATAGGCATGACCTAAACAAGGACAAAGTATTGATCTAGATCAGACTACACATTCTGTGCTGTCTGATCTTGGACCTATGCGATCTGCATCCGTCAGTATTTTCGCACATGAAGTAGAAAGAGGAAATCACCAGATTTTATGGGCGAATGTCGAGTGTCAATAGGTTTTGTCCAGAATTTTTCTCCGGTTGTGGTAAAGCTCTATTATATCCAAATTTAACCAACGCAAATGAAAAGATTTTCTAAATGGTAAATGATAATGGTTAAGGATTAGCCCAGAGATAGTTGAACTACTGACGTGGACCTCTAGAAAATAGGAAAGATACAAGAGGGCCAAGATTGCCCTGGATCGCTCACCTGAATTTTGAGAGGACCATAGCCATTTCTCTTTTAAATCTGATCAGCCTTTTCAAAGAAGAAGCATTTCTAAGAATTTCTTCTCGTCTGTATAGTGTAAATAGCCCGCAGCCATCAGAGCCATGTTTCTTGATGAATCAAAATTTCTCGATCATTTTTTGAAAAAGGTCAGCCAAGGTACATTTCTGTGAAATTATTTCAAAATCTGATGAGCCATTTCAGCGAAAAAGAATTTCTTCAAGACCTTACAGTGCAAGTAGCCCCTCATTTACCAGAGCCATGTTTCTTGACGGTTAAAAAATTTGCAAACATCTTTTGAAAAGGGTCACCAAAGGTACTAAAAATTTCTTCATGGCCAAAGACTGCAGGTAGTCCCCATTCACCAGAGCCATGTGTCTTTACGAATCAAAATTTCGCAAACATCTTTTGAAAAGGGTCATCGAAGGAACAGTTCTGTGAAATTATTTCAAAATCTGACCTGCGGTTTCAGAGAAGAAGAATTTTCAAAAATTTCTTCATGGCCATATAGTGCAAGTAGCCCCCATTCACCAGAGCCATGTTTCTTGACGGATCAAAAATTCGCTAACACTTTTTGAAAAGGGTCATCGAAGGAACATTTCTGTGAAATCATTTCAAAATCTTACCAACCATTTCAGAGAAGAAGAATTATTTTGGAACCACTTTTTTTTCAAATATCGACCTAATCATTAAGTAGATTGGTCCTTTGACAAACAGAAAATTGACAAATAGTGAAATGTTTGGGCCCAGGTCAGCCTGTGCTGACTGCGCAGGCTGACATGGATCGATACGTTTCGTAGATGCATTAAGTTCCCTTTTCACAGGGCACGGCTCAATTATTTTGCAGCAGTGCTCCCTTCTTAAAAGAAATGAAATCATCGTACAAATTCTACGAGAGGTGAAAAAACTCATTAGAATTACACAATTACCGACAAGAACATTAACAAATGCATCGCAAATATCTGTCAATTTTAACCCTTTGCCAAACAATCCCTGGTTTTTACGGGTCAGGAATAGAAGCCTTTTGAAAACATTGTGGGAAAAGGAGAAAATGCTGGTAACCAGCATTTTCTCCTTTTCCCACAATGTTTTCTACCCTATCATATAGAAAAATCATCTTTTTAGCAACTATTAATTTGTCATCTGCGAAATGCTTAGAATTCGGTCCAGTCCAAAATTTGGGGAAAGGGTTAAACGATACAGGAATGATAGTATAATTGGGACAATTTCCGTAATTTTTGAAAATCCCGTCAATCTTACTATAATTATCCTGTCAAAACACCAATTAGACCTTTCTCTCGCCTCTCCATTTACGATATAAAACATTGTCGGGAAACATTAACAGTATTTAAATCACTCTCACATTTTAAAATACTCAAAAAAAAGAATGTCCACTTAGTTATTGAAATAATCAGTGAAATTATTCATTTTCTTCAATATTTGTATATTGAAATATGTTATATATACATGTATATTGCATGCTTTGTACTGTATTGCTATGACCATTAAGCTCATGGGTGAGTGCAACACTATCCTAAATGCCTATACAAAGTATAGGCACTTAGGATAGTGTTGCACTCACCCATCGATATGTTTATGTGTCAAAATAACATTTTTGTTCTGTTCTGTTCTCTCGTACAGGACTTTTCAGCTCTCAGCTGTGGAAGCTTTTTAAAAAGCATTCTAGGCGTTTGCAAGTCGATTAAGTTCTTTAAATTATTGGAACACTGGAAAACTACTGGTAGAACCAAAAAAAAAAATTTCCAAGTCTAGGATAATCACCTCTGTAACGCAGACAATCATTTTTTTTTTTACGTAAGAAAGTTACAACAAATGTATAAAAAGGAGAGGTAATGCTAATAACTCTTAAAGTCTTTCAGATATTGTGTGAAATAGTCTAGAAAAAAAAAACTTTATAAATTTACAAGGTTTGGTTCGTTCTTCCTGATTTATAAGAAGAAAAAAAAGTTACGCTATAATTGAACTCTTACATGTATTGCGGAATATAAATTAACTCACTCGCTCGTTCGATGACTAAAAATACATATCAATAAAACACAGAAAAATAATAATCGTAAATTACACTTGTTTTAACAAATTGGACGGCACAGATCCAAGATCAGACTGCACGTTTTGTGCAGTCTGATCTTGATCTGTGTCGTCCACAAAGGCCCTAATTGTTGTCGATTGCGCTGACAGAAAAATGTACATTCTCTCTTGGCCAATCAGGAAACCTGCCAACAAACTAATAAAAGTGTACAGCAATTGAAACGTCTGGATAACAGTAGCCCCGGTCCTCGGTTGCCCAGGGTTTTTTCTTCATGATTTCTCTAGGCACTTGTAGATAAACATCGTCTACCATCGAAAACTGAAATTATGTAATGATAGATGACGTGTGCTTTTCCCTATTGGTTTTGGCACGCGATGCCAACAAATTTATTATAGCCCTGTTAATGTTAAACTCCGCCGAACTACTTTTTTTTCTCTCCGAGAACTAGGTCGCACTACTTTTTGTGTCTAGTCAAACTCAGCCTCACTAATTCTGTCTCTCGTAAAACTCGGCCGCAAGACTTTAGTTTCTTAATAGGCAAGTTCATACCAATTGTATAATTGACCTGCAACATGGAGGCATTAGGACATTTGCGTAAAGTGTCAACTCGGATCACCTTTCGCATTCCACGCAAACCAATCCGAAACAAGCAAGCCGTTCCTATGTAAATTTCTGTTTTATACAAGTCTGATGTAGCAGAAAATATGACGTGGTCGTGAAAAAGCCGTATCGGATTAACCTGCCCGGACCTACAACACGCGAAAAGGGGCATTCGTACATGTGCTTAAAGTGTCGTTTCGGATCAACTTGCGTAGTCCCAGCAGGCTGATCCGAAAAGACAATTTCCGTTTTTCATTTAATTTTCTGTTTTTGGCACGTCTGATTAAGAACAAAATTCAATATAGTCGTAAAGAATCGTCTCGGATTAGCCTGCGCGTACTTCGCAGGCTGATCCGAGACGACACTTTACGCAAAAACGTCCGAATGACCCTTTTGGCGTGTTTCAAGCCAATTAACTGAAAATATATTCACTTCAAACTTGGATTAGGTGTTTACTACTTTACGATGATCCCATCCGACAAAGACCACTTTTTGACATAGAACTGAAAATCAAGCACTCGAGGTCGAGCGTTGACATCCGCATGCAGTGCTCTTGCTTTCCTTTTTTTCCCAACCAGCTTTATTACATTCTTAATTATTTTAGCCTCTCCTCAAGCAGGTTAAGGTACGCCCACAACACCAGACTTTGAACAGACATCAAAGTTGACAAATCTAATTTTGACGAAAATGAGAAATTCTTAGAGCCTTAATCTTGCTGGTATCATATTTCTTGCAACACGCGAAAAGGGGCACGCAAGCATTTGCAAGAAGAGTCGTATCGGAACAGCCAGGTCCTGCGCAGTCCGCACAGGCTAATCCGAGACGGCGCCTTACGACCATATTAGATTTTGTGCTACAGTAGACTTGCGCAAAACAGAAAATTGGAATGTGTGGTTTCGGATTAGCCTGTGTAATGCAGAGAAATGACTCCCATTACAAAATGACCTACGGGTCATTTTTTTTCGACGTAGAGAAATGACCCATGGGTTATTCCTTTACGTCGAGAAATGATCGTGAGTCATTTTGTAATATTAGGCGTCATTTCTCTGCGTTACACCTGCGCGGACTGCGCAGGCTGATCCGAGACCACGCTTTACGGAAATGTCCGAATGCCCCTTTTCGCGTGTGGCATGCCATACAAAGCTCAGCAGATCATTATCACGGCGGGGAATCACGTGACACAACAACAACAACAATGACCGTTATTTGAAAAAAATCCCCAACTTCAGGTAAGAAAATCTTTAATAATTCCGTTAATACGTGACCGATTGGAATTTGGTTTGAAGCAGAGAAGGCGGAAGGACTCCGGGGATTGGGTTGATGTGTTAGATTTTTTAAACAACACCCGATAAAAAAGTTATTGACGAGCAAACAAATTATCCAGAGTAAAAAAATTGTTTGCTCGTCAATAACTTTTTTATCAGGTGTTGTTTAAAAAATCTAACACATCAAGCAAATCCCTGGAGTCCTTCCACCTTCTCTGCTTCTAACCAAATTCTAATCGGTCATGTATTAACGGAATCATTGAAGATTTTCTTACCTGAAGTCGGGGAATTTTTTCAAATAACGGTCATTGTTGTTGTTGTTGTGTCACGTGATTCCCCGCCGTGATTATCGCTGCTTCTTATTTCTTTGTAATATAATCACGTTGTTTAGCAACACCAAACGCCTACACAATATTTGATCAGCCGCTGACCTGTCGACAAATTGTAAACTTTTTTACCATTGAGAGCATAACAAGATAACTTAATGTCCATATTTGTCCTTAGGAGGATAGGTCGGAAAGACAAAAAAAATTAAGTCCAGAATTTTACACTTTTCTAAAACTTTTTTTCAAATACTTTATACCCTTTGGCCGTATATGCACTGTGTGGGAGGGGATAAGACGTATTTTTGTAGTGGGAGCTTCTGTTGATCTCGAACTGCTCCGGAAGACCCTTAATTTGTATATAACACGAGAGCCATGATGGTCCTGGATGCTTTACCCGAGTCAATAGGCGAAATTCACACACACTTCTTCGTTCCCATGTTCAAACTTGTGACCCCCGGGGCGGGGCCATTTTGGTAGAAGACTACTCGGAGATACTATATACTAAATATCAAAGCTCTGGGCTTTCTGGTTTCAGAGAAGAAAATTTTTAAAGATGTTATTTTTTTCTTTTTTGTTGCCATGGCAACCAGATTTAATGAGTTAATTCAATTCTTTTAACAATATTGGTGGAGCTTCACCCAAGGAACATGCCTGCCAAGTTTCAAGATGATTTACCCATCGGTTTAGGAGAAGAAGATGTTTAAAAGAATTGTAGACAGATGGACAGATTGACGCCGGTCAATCCTATCACAATACTTCACCTTAGCTTTTGGTGCTAAGCTGAGCTAAAAAAAACCCAGAGTCTGAGAGGTGATGATCTGCTGGGATAGACCCAGGTCCGTTTCCCCAGCTTTTCTCATGAACAATCTTAGTCTTACTTCAAACGATTTGAAATTAACACAGCTATTTTGATAATGGTACGGCCGATCAGAAGTTGTGTTACTTTCTAGATCCAGAGTAAGGCCAAGTAATAAAGCTAGAGTGGTTGATGAATACAGACCCAGATTAATCTCTTGAGTATAGAGGGTCTGCACGATGCAAGATCAACATATATATATATTAAGGCTATTATAAGACAAGTGGTGCATGAATAAGGACCAATCCTGCACGTTAAATTGTCTCCCCTACCACACCAATCCTCGGGTAACCGAATAGCTGATTGGTCCTTTCACCTGTATTCCTCGGTTTTTATCCTTGGTTGCATTGGCGATATTCTGATATATATAATTACATATGTGTAAGATTCTCATCGAAGTCAAATCAAATTTTGTTCTTAATCGTCAGAAACTACTTATGTATTGAATTGTTAAGCAATCTAACCAGATTAACCCTTTCCCAAACAATCCCTAGTTTTTACGGGTCAGGAATAGTAGCCTTTGAAAACATTCTGGGAAAAGGAGAAAATGCTGGTAACCAGCATTTTCTCCCTTTCCCACAATGTTTTCTTCCCTATCATAGACAGAAAATTAATCATCTTTTCAGCAAGGGTTGAATTTTAGTCTGCAAATGCTTTCAATTTGGTCTAGTCCAAAAGATTGTCGTTTTGGAAAGGGTTAAGATGAAATGATACCCCAAGAGCATAGCTGTGTAGCGCAAGACAACCAAGGATAAAAACCGAGTAATTCTCTCATCAAGACCAACGTAGTACCCATTATCTCCCGCTAGGTGGCATTCTATAAATACACATCTATCTAATATGGTCATTCTGAGTACAGAACCGGGCTACTTTTCTACGCGACAACAGTTACTTTGAATTTCGAACTGAAATAAACGTTTCTCAATAAAGTGCTACTTGGTGCGATTCATTCAGCTATGATCAGCAGTTTAGAGAAATCTGGAGCTAAAACAGGCCTAATTTCTCCTCAAACGTATTGATAAAAGCCATCTCCTCCATTGCTACTTTCTAGCGCGTATTACTAAACCCCTCCCCCACCCCCCACCCCAATAATGGGGGGAGTGATGCGTCAAAGCAGACAGGTCGAATCTTCGAAGAATATGACAAAAGGAATCAAGGGAAATCAGTAAAGGATGGTCCACATTCAACACGTCATTCATTATCGAATTATAGAATCAAGTTCTACAGGTTTCCTTTGAAAATTAAACGCTTCTTATTTCTATGACAATTTTCCGACAATTTCAGAGAAAAAAATAAGATCATTTTTAAAACAGGGGGTACAATCAGAATGGGCTGCCATGATTTTTTGGCAGGACAATTCTGTACATTCTCTATGATTGATGATATATGGAAACCTTTCATTTACGTCTGTATATTCATCATCGTCGGGTTAATTTTCTTGACTGTCACAAAACATATTGCGCCATGCTCTGGCAAACAGGGGATTAATGCATCTGCGAAAAGTATTGACCCAGGTCAGCCTGCGCAGTCCGCGCAGGCTGGCCTTGGCCGAAACTTTTCGCTATCGGTTAATTCTCTGTATATCCAAGGGCTAGCCATCTTCTCCAGCCGAGGTCACGATCACTACGTGGATCTAACCTTGGCTAATTGAGTCCGATTTCGAGATTCCTGCGATGCGCCCTCTATTGGATGCTGGTTATTACCCCCCTTTTACATCATATTTCTAAAAGCCAATGAAATATCGTTTTACAAACCGCTTACGAATACACATGAAGCGATAAGCAGACATCCACGTGGGTTTCCATGTATACCTTCTATTCGAAAGGTAGCGACCTTATTCTGTTTTTATCAACGATGAAATGCTACGAGCAACTTCATTCGTTGCAGTTAGAGCTGGCTGCATCCAATGAAAAAGCGTATCGGGGAATGTAAAAATCAAGCTCGATCCGCCAAGGGTAGAGTAAGCGTAGTGAATCGTCAGCCTTGGCTTGCGAAGATGAGGGCTAGCCTACCTTATGAATAAGTCAATTGTTAAAAAACGTGACTATCATGTATCCATCATTATACGCTGCTGGTTTGCTTTGTATCGTGTTTCAGGGAAATGTATTAACCCTTTACCACACAATCCAGACTTTTAACGACCCTGAGAAAGAAGCTTTTTGAAAACATTGTAGAAAAAGAAGGAAATGCTGGTCACCAGCATTTTCTCCTTTTCCAACAATGTTTTCTACCCTTCCCAAAACAAATTCTAATTTTTGAGTCATGTGTAACTTGTCGTGTGCAAATGCTTTCAATTTGGGCAAGTCTAAAATTTTGTCGTTTGGTAAAGCGTTTAAGCCCCCTTTTGTCAGGCATGGCTCATATCTATCCGACAGTATTCTGGCTCCATGAAAAACGGAGCTGGCAAATTATGTCTAGATAAGCACCTGCTACTACGGAAGGTATGTATTCAACAACTGTTCTGAATTGATTGCTTTGTCATATCGATGGGTGAGTGCAACACTATCCTAAGTGCCTATACAAAGTATAGGCACTTAGGATAGTGTTGCACTCACCCACCGATATTCTAGATTAAAAAAAGTAACGCAACATCTGACTGGCCACATCATCTGGTTTAGCACTTTCTGTGCAGTCTGATCTTAAACTATACTGTCCACAAAATGCCAACAAAGCCGCACTTAGTAGCGAAAGCGTTAAGTTACAACAACACATAAAAGCCAAAAAAATAAACTGCCATAAGCATCAGACTGTCGGAGTTACAGCAAACAAACTAGACTGAAGTCGATACACTCTTATCTTCTTTCGAGGACTAATGAAGCTCTGACAGACAATGCAGATCAAGATAAGACTGCATAGAACATCCAGATGTATTCGAAATCGAAACACCCCAGTTTTTGTGGTATTTTATTTGTCGAAGACAATACCACTATGAGTTCAAGATTGAATTTTGATAACCATGTATCTTATTTTGTGCAAAGCCGAAGGAAATAAACCCATTTAAACTAATTTTTTCTCAGGAAAATGAGTTTTCAGGTAGCACTCAGATATGTAATTTGAAATGGCATATTGAAATACATTGGGCGAGGCCATCGATCGTTGAAATATTTATTTTTGATTGAGAATAGCTTCTCTCGCTCATAGCCTTTTATTGGCGCAATGATACAAATTTGCCAACTGACCCTGGGCTTTTTCGTTCCAAAACCAATTCGTTCCATGGCTTGTTCGTCCTATGATTGCGCGCTACTCCATTTGATTGCTCATGAATATTTACAGATCGAGGTAATTGATTGTAATGTTGGAAATCAAATGTAAAAGGCTAGAGATATTTCAAAGTTACGGTTTTCAGCAACAAACTTAATTTTGTTCGATATATCAACAGGACCTTTCTCTCTATTCGTCATGCATCCTACTGTCAAGGAGCGTTACTCCTGCTTCCTTCTAATGATCAAAGGGCAAACTTTGTCATGAGTACTCTCCATTCAACCGAAAATGTATTCATCTGCTTAGTGGGTTGGCTTTTAAGCCAATATTTGAACAATATGTCTCTGTTTCTTTCAAATTATCAATTCCACACAATGGATTTCCTGGACAAATACCACTTCAGCGTTCTCAACGCTTTGATTTTTTGTAAGATAACCCGCTTACTCTTTCAAAAACAACTAATTTTATTATCCTGTAAAGAAATGTCGTGATCTGATAAGATAATATGCCGCGAACATCTATAACATGTACACTGGCACTGTGGTGAATCATGTCGCCACCTAGCTACTCAGGGCCACATGATTCAACACAGCCGTGAACAAGTTTCCAAGTCCCCTGCCACCTGACCTACAACTAATACTGGACTCCTCCCTGTGCCAAATATCTGCAGACAACAAATTTAAATATGGTGCATCTGATCTTTAATTGTATGATTGGGTATAAAATACTGTGGGAAAAGGAGAAAAGAAGAAAGCTGTTACCAGTTCTTATTCCGTTTTCCCACAATGTTTCAAAATGCCTTCCTGCTTAGGGTCGTTAAAAGTCAGGACCTTGTGACAATGGACCAAATACCCAATCTGTTTGAACTCATTTAGCACCTAATACATAAAGGGTATGAAAGAGACAGAGTTTAGAAGATACAAAATACAATATAAAGAAACTTGGATTTTCTAACAAAAGCTACACAAGCGGACAGTATAGATCAAGATCAGGCTGCACGTTCTGTGCAGCCTGATCTTGATCTATGCTATCCGCAAAACCCTCCTTGCTTTAGACATTACACTGAAAAGGTTGACCACTTTTAAACCACCAATTGACTGAAAAGGTTTTTTTCTACTTGGATTGAGACGAATAAAGGTAAAGTTCAACGTACAAGGAACTCAAGTCGTCTGGCTTTTCTGAACCCAATTTCCTTTGAGAGCTTTATCAAAATAACATATTTCCGATATGGAAAAAATAAAACCCTTGTTATTCCTTTGACGAGCGTGCCTGTTATAATACAGAAATCTAAACATAAACGTACCACATACTAAGGGTTTCTTTGTGGCCTTCTGGTGAAAGGGTTGCATTTGAAACCTGGAGGTTCCATTGTTCGATCTTTGCTCAAACGGTAGTTCGGATCAGAAGATCTTTCTTTTCTCCTCAAACACATCTTTGAAATAGTATAATGCTTGAGGTTTTACTATCAGCTGGGAGGCTTTGTTTAAATTGTTTATCAGGTTAATTCGATCTAAAACAATTATTTATCAGGTTAATTCGACCTACAACAATTACTTATCAGGTTAATTCGATCTAAAACTATCATTTATCAGGTTAATTCGATCTAAAACTATTATTTATCAGGTTAATTCGATCTAAAACTATCATTTATCAGGTTAATTTTATTTAAAAGTATCATTTATCAGGTTAATTCGATCTAAAACTATTATTTATCAGGTATACTCGATCTAAATCTACTGCAAATGGTATGAATTAATGTAAAACGAAGAATGCTCATCAGAAAAAGGAAACAAAAGGTAAAGATAAGTCCTATAACTTCTTATCTCAATATTCTAAGAGGCAGCGATGAAATCCAATTCCAACTTTGATCGCCAAGAAACTGAAGCACCACTATCTAATACCCCTTTACTCAATATGCCAATTCAAGGCTCTTCCATTTTAGCAGCAAATACAGATATAATGTCAAAAATATGGAGAAATGAGGATCCAAATATCTGATTGAGTGGAAAACATTGTGGGAAAAGGAGAAATTGCTCGTTACGAGCAATTTCTCCTTTCCCACAGTATTTTCAAAAGCTGTCTATTGTTGATACGTCAAAATGAGTATCTATGGAGTAAAGGGATACTCCAGCTTGGCAATTCCGAAATATACAGACAATTCTGACAACATCACTTTTACATGTTCTCATAACTGGATACCGCTTCATCTAATGATTAGAGGGTGGGGGTTTAAGGTCGTTCTCAATTTTATTTAAGTCATATATCCAGCGACAAAATACTTATTCATGTATGTCCTTGGTGATACAAATTATGTAATACCATTCTTATATCTAATTAGGCCTACTTTTTGCTAATGATGCCTATCTTGAAATTCAAAACAGTTGAAACTACATATCCTCAAGTTTTATGCGGGACATACACGTTTGAAATAAAACGAACATAAGTAGATCTAATAGAACTTAACCAGCAAAAGATACGGCAAAAAGTTCAACATACTAAAGAAATAATTAGACGGAGATGACATCAAAACATCGACATAACCTTAAAATTTTTCTGTACTTATGAGCCACTGAAGACTTTAAAAAATCAGACGATTAAAATGGTTTATTTCGTATTTTCCCCCCATAAACCATTAAAGAAGTAGCATGTATTCTGGATCACTCTCTACTAGGTTCTCCTTTGTCAGGGCCAACGACAGTCCAATGAAAAAACCAAAGGGAAAGGGCGGCGGGGATTAAAAGGCTCTTCATTATGTGTCGAACCCGTGGATACAGCAATTGAATCCTAAACTTCACTACTATAGCCACGCAGGATCCAAATGCGCTGTATGTAAGGAAGAGCTACTTCAAGGCCAATTACTTATCACCCAGCTTCAGACAAGCACAATTCCACATTCGTAGACTTAACCCTTTCCCAAACAATCCCTGGTTTTTACGGGTCAGGAATAGAAGCCTTTTGAAATCATTGTGGGAAAAGGAATGCTGGTAACCAGCATTTTCTCCTTTTCCCACAATGTTTTCTACCCTATCATATAGAAAAATCATCTTTTTAGCAACTGTTAATATGCCATCTGCAAAATGCTTTCAATTTGGTCTGGTCCAAAATTTGACGTTTGGGAAAGGGTTAGAGGTGGAATCTATTTCCAACTTGTAGTACCAGGAAAGTAGGTCACTGAAATCCAATTTATCAGCACCGAAAATAAACTAATAATAATTCTGACAACGTTACTTTAACATGTTCTTGTAACTTAATTATGGAAGGCAAATAACCTGAAAATAGGCATGTATGAAACAGGGGGTTCACAAGTGTCATAAAATAGACTGTAAATTCTAACTTTTATGTTGCTGAGCTCCACAAAACACTCTTTTGCGGGCAGTGCAGATCAAAGATCTGACTGCACATTGTATGTATACATACAGTACATATACGTGTGCATGTATATACCGGCTTTTGAAGCCCTCTATCTTTATCCAGGTCAGATTTTTGCCGATTCCGGCAGGTTCTGACTGGATACGCGTAAAAACAATACCAGTGTCGTACACTAATAAAATAGTTCTGCCAATGGGGGTCATTCTTGGAAAATAAACTATCTCCCTTGCCAGATAAACACTGAAGGTATCCAAATAACTGATTGGTCCTTTTACCGTATTCCTTTGTTTTTATCCTTGGTTCCCTTGGGGATGTTGCGATAAATATAACAATGATTTATTTTGTTTGTGTAAAGTCGGGCATGTAATTCAATACAAATTCTGTTCTAAATCATCAGGAACTACGCATGCATTAATTTGTAAAACAATCTAACTAAATATACTTGTAATACTATCTCAGAAAGCTGTTCAGTGCAAGAAAATAAAGGATAAAATCCAAGTAATTCTCTTATCAGGACCAATGTAATACTGGAGAAGAATCAAGGGAAATAACTGAAGAATGGCCCTCACTGTATTCAAACAAAGCAGTTCAACTTGATACTGCATACTCTCTGAAATGATTAAAACATTATGCTTCAGTTGTCTTTTTAATTTAAGGTAACAAAAGATTTTCAGTTTAGATAAAACAAAAACCGTACCGGGTCAAACATCTTTCTACCATCTGGCACATTTATACAATGGGATACTTCCTTGCTGGAGAACCTGGGCCCTGGTGAACTCGTACCCCAATCTCATGGGTACGAGTCCTCTTGAGAACTTCCTGTTTCTATTTATGTTATTTTACGGGGAAAAAATCATTTATCACACCAATCAATAGCATGTATTCGGAGCCAGAAAAAAGAAATCCGCTACTTTCAGTGCGTTAGCGCTTTGATTAGACAATGTTGATAAGCCAACGACTGACTAGAGTGTTCATTTAAACCTATGAAACCACAGGCGAGTAAAGAAAGAGAAAAAGACATCTATTAAAATTCAACAAACAAGTAAGTTGATTGTATTATTGTACTGAACTGTAACTGATAATATTCTGGAGATTTCTCTACATGTTAGGGACCTTCGATAAAACTAAAGACCGATTCAAGATTTTTACACACAATGACAGAATTACGCCACGCCATCCCTGATTTGTCTGTCACAACTTGTATGAATGTTGACAAGCTGTTGGAATTCGGTTAATTGTCCACAATTTTGGTAGATTCTATTCAATTAGTTTCTCTTCTTTGTCAGCTTTTTCAGATGGAACCGTTTCTTCTACCGATTTGATTGTCAATCATATCTGCATAATTAAATCTGAGCCAAGCTCTGTGAAAAAGGAGCCTAATGCATCTCCGTGACACATGATACCATGCAAGTCAGAACGTTACTATGGAGACATATGACGTATTTTTGCCTAACAACCGACATAATCTTGTAGTAGCATGGTCCATGCTGCAAATTGACACAATGCAAAAAGTTTCGACCCATGTCAGCCTGCGCAGTCCGCGCAGGCTGACATGGGTCGATACTTTTTGCAGATGCCTCAAGCCAGCTTTTTTCACAGAGCAAGGCTCATTTGTAGATTGCAAATTTGATTCTATCTCTATCCAACGATACAAAACACTGCTGACATTGTAATTCAGGTTTTCGTGCAAAGTATCCTCGGGAAAATGGGAAGTTACCATAGGCTTAACCAGGAAAAAGTGAATTATACGCACGCCGAAGTTGGCCATTTTTGAGGCAGGTGACCAGAGCAATTCGGAATCAGCCTAATGGAATCAGAGCCGTAAAATCAAGATACTTCTGATCTTGGCTGTCTTAGAAAACATCAAAACTGAAAAATACAGGAAAAGAGGCAACCTACAACCTATTCTCGATTTTTTTACATTACGCACGTGCGTGGTGTGCGTAATGGAAGTTACGCCTATGGTTACGATAGAATACTTTTACGAACAGAGTCCTTAACAAAGAAACAAATGCATAGCTGGAATTCAAGCCGCCTCTAGCAGGATTCGAACCTATGACAGGCAGATATCCTCGTTTTTCAAGGTTTAAAAGACCAATACCTCAACCACTGTACTACAGAGATATCTCCCTAACGCAAGTGTTCGCCGTTGTTTTCGAATTGGGACGAAGCCAAGCATGAAGGAGTTGTCTCCCGTAACACACCTCTAAAGTATCATTGACTCAAAAGCTATTTAGGTAGAAAGTACGTTTTTGGACAACAAATGGATTAATTGTTCAATGACAAATCCCGGACCAGCCCCCATGTTACGAACAAAGTTCGTAACAAAGAAACAAATGAAAAAAATGCATAGTTGAAATTGAAATCTCCTCTGGCCGTATTCGAACCCATGACGGGTAAATATCCTCGCTTTTTTTTTTTCGAGGTTTAAAAGACCAATACCATAACAACATAGCTAAGGAGATATCTCCCTAACGCAGCTGTAAGATATAGAGGATATTTGTTTTTTTCGGTGTAAGATCGAAATTTATTTCATCGAGTGGACACCATCGGTAATATTTTCACTCGTGGCGCAGCCACGAGTGAAAATATTACCGATGGTGTTCACGAGATGAAATAAATTTCGATCTTACACCGAAAAAAACAAATATTCTATTTATTTTATGCTTTTAATCCTTTCTGGGAGGAGCTTTATCAAAATCCAGTACAGTTCTTTTCCCTTATTCCCCGTGGCGTACCCCTCCCGCATAGCAACGTTACGTCAAGCGCGTGAAATGTAAGGTATATGACGTCATATTTCCCATCTGGTTGTTAGGCACGCGCAATTTACCTAGGCAACAAGAACGTGAAAATCGGTATTTTCACTGGTGGTACCAGTGTAAGATCGAAAAATATTTTCACTGCTATTTCTCGATATCCTACCGGAAAGCATGAAATAAATTGTATTTAAATCGGGACGAAGCCACGCATGAAGGAGTTGTCTCCCGTAACGATACACAATAGCAAAAAGTTGACGTCACAGGTTTAACCGTTTTTTTTTCTGCAAAATAAATGAAACTTGCAAGCTGATAGTAAAAACCAAAATTTTGATATTTCGAAAGTATATTTTTGCAGGGAAGTATCTTCTAATCGGAGTGTAGATTCAATACCAGACTTCACGTTCTGTGCAGTATGATCTTGATCTACAATGTCCGCTAGAGATCACTGAGTTGCGCTTAGCAGCTTAATGGATAGCAACATCTGTGAGCTGTTTAAATTTATCTGACTTGTCAGACACTAGTGAAGCTAAGAGTACGTTCAAAATTCTTCAAGGTACGAGTTTTGTCAAATGCTGAGCAACTAATGTTATATGAAATAAATACAATCATTGCTACTGGTATTAAATATCAACACAAATGCTTGTAAATCAGAACGCCATATACAACAGATTCTGGGTTTCAATATCTGGTTTTAAAGATGCCCGTCTACAGCCGGTGAGTAAAAATGCTGTTAAATTTTAAATAAAATAGAATGGTAAAGAAATCAATCCTTTGTGTAGACATGGATAATGACTAACATAATGGTGTAATTGACAAAAAAAAAAAAACACGGAAATTTGCGTTAGAAACCGAACATTGGTCGGAAGAAAACTAGTTGATGATCGAAGCTGTAAACAATGGCGCATCACGGAAATTTGTCCTTGGTTTTCGCCTAGAATCGGATACGGTGATCATCATACGAATCTACCCGAATGTATAACGGATATATCCAAAATCTTCGATTAAAAAATCGAAAACGACGAGTGTATTTACATGGACGGTCGCAACTCAGCGAAATGCGTTTTCTATCGACCGTAATGTAATCGACCTTGCCACTGCCAGGCACAATATTTGGCATAAAGATATAAGAATGACTATATTTTGATAAAATAAACCAAAATGAGTTAAAACTGGCTGAAAATGACTATAAAGACCTCTTTAAACTGCAAATTATTCAAATTTAAAAAAATATGTATGTATTGACAATTCTTTTTTTTTTTGTGAAAAGAGGCACGTCCACGGATACACAATGGGTATCCACTCCTTTATCCTCAGCTATAACTAGGGTCCGTATTCACCAACCATTCTTAAGAACGTTCTTTGTCTTCTTCTTCAAGATTGCCTGACTGTGAAAGTTTCAGGACTTCTGATTGGCTAAACCATTTGGTTTAGCCAATCAGAAGTTCTGTTACTTTCACACCGACAAATTTTTGAGGAATGAGACCAAGAATAGTCTTAAGAATGGTTGGTGAATACAGGCCCTGAACCTAACTTACAATAAGCGTCTGGCTTCATCATTGGGGATTAAATATCTTTTTGCATGCTGGCCATTATTATTATGACTTTGATTGCGATATAAAGGGGATAAACTATGTCTAGACTTACTTATAGCTGAACTTGAGCGGCAATAAACATCTTATTTCATGAAAGGCGATCATACAAAAGGATTTTTGTATTTTTCGATGACAAATCGAAATTTATTTCATCTCGTGTACGTCATCGGTAATATTTTCACTCGTGGCTGACCACGCGTAAAACGAATAGTTTGAGAGAAAGAAGTTTTTCAAAGATTTTGCTTTATACCATAAAAAGAAAACGAGACTCCCATAAAAGCCATGTTTTTCAAGGGATCATTTTTTTAAAGGAATTCTATAAGGCTCTATCTAAGGAACATGCCTCCAAAATAATACTGCTATCCAATTAGCAGTTTGGGAGGAGAAGATTTTTATTATTTTTAGAAATTTCTTATTTGAAGGAATTTGAAAGAGGACCACCTAAGGAGGAACATTCCTGTGAAATTTGGTAAAAATCCAGTCAATAGTTTCTGGGGAGAAGTTTTTTAAATAAAAAAAATTACGGACGGACGGACACAATGCCATGACAATAGCTTGCTGGCCTTCGGCCCCCGGAGCTTAAAACAAGGATCTTAAGAATGTCTGAAGAATACAGACATGGATCTAATCTTTACATGAATATTGACTTTCGAGTTTTTAATCAAACTATCCCATTACCTAAGAAAAAGACCTTTAGTAAACTTCATATGAAAAGAAGTAGATGCTGCTTTCTAGTATTTTCTACTTTTCCCGTGGTATTGTCACTCATTTCAAAGATAAGATCGATCACATTAACTTTAATTTACGTCTGCAATATTACGATTTCAATTGTGGACAAGTCCACATCTTTTCACATAATAAAGAGAAAACTAGCGCGTAGAAAGATCCTAGAATATTGTTTGAAAAACAAAAAAAGGCTGATACTGGATAATGTCAGTTACAACACTAATTGTAGCACGCAAATTTTCTGTGTACCGCTGACTATACAGCAATAGTCGTTAACCTTTAGGCCAAAGAAAGAAAGACAAAAAATAAACTGAAGGAAGAGGTATTTAGGATCCACTTTTTGTCCTAAAAAGTAATGTACTACTGTAATGTCTATAAGCAGAAGATCAGAGTCTGGTCTTTGATCCGTACCTACTGAACATTTTTATGCGTGTGTGAAGCATTCTAGCCAAGAAATAAAAGAAAACTTTAAATCTAACTAGTTCAATTATTTGGCACATTTAAGATAAACTATGGGCTATTCAATGCTTGGCCAAGAAAAGTCAAAGTTTATAAAGTTTGGCTGTGGGTTCCACTATTTTAGCTTCAAAGAGAGGTCTACGGAAAGAAAAATGACGGCATTTACCAGTTGGGCTTACAATGACTTGGAATGACAACGCTAGTTTTGGAATGACTACAAAATGTTGGGAACGACTACAATAGCTTGGGTCAGTAGAAGAGGTCTAGTTAACCCTTTACTCCATAGATACTCATTTCTGCGCATTACTTGTATGAGCCTTTGAAAAACATTGTGGCAAAAGGTGATATTGCTCGTGACGAGCAATTTCACCTTTTGCCACAATGTTTTCTACACTATCAAAAGGTGTCATATACACATAAGAAACAGCTTCATCCTTGCTGTTATTTAGGGTCAATTAGAGATACCATAGAAATGCTTTATGGGGTAAAGGGTTAACTAAACGGTTGTGAAGATCATAGGTCAAACAAAACGGAAATCTAATCTCCTATAGAAATGGACTATAGGAAAATTACGTTAACTTGTCTTTGGTAAGATTGCTAACAGTTCGAAGCTCTCCGAGTATACATAAAGGGAAAGGTTCGTACTTTACCACACTATCCCGACTTTTAACACATCTGTGAAAGAATCCATTTGAAAACATTTTGGGAAAAGGAGAAAATGCTGGTAAGCAGCATTTTCTCTTTTTTACCAAAATGTTTTCTTCCCTTTCTAAAACGAATTTCAATTCTTTAGTCACAGTTATTTTGTCGTCTGCAGAATGCTATCAATTTGGACCAATCTAAAATGTTGTCGTTTGGTAAAGAGTTAAGGAAAGCCCTGGTGAAGATCAGGGTCCATATTCATCAACCATTCTTCAAGATTTTCTGGCTGTAAAAGTAACAAATCTTCTGACTGGCTGAACCAGAAGCCAACCAAAAGTTCACCAGATGGTTTAGCCAATTAGAAGTTCTGTTACTTTCACATTGATGAATTTCCGAAGAATAAGACAGAGAACATTCTTAAGAGTGGTTGGTGAATATGGACTCTGGCAGATTTCACAGAACGAATAAATCATTCACGAACGTTTAACAGCTTTGAAACAAACGAGTGATATAGTTCAAAAGATACTTCGTTTCTTGATATGAGACAACGTTGTGCAGAAGTTGTATAAATATTTCTGAGAATACGCCTGGACGTTAAAGGTTGTTTCAAATCTAAGAAGGAAGCTTCGGCGATTTGACGGATTGCACTGAAGAACACCTAGCATACGAAATATAAATGAAACAAATAAGTGAAACAAGAGCTTCGAAAAGCATCATAGATACGCCTGAAGGGGCTTGTCAGTGAAATGGGGTAAAATTAAGAAAGCCTACAGAGATCCAAATTCTAAGAGTCACATGCACAACTACAAATCATGGAGATTCATTGTTGAAAGTTCTAAATTAGTCCGATGGAAATTGTTGGGGTTGTGCACACAAGAAATTGCTAGCAGACGGACGGAAATACAGCCGACGGACGGACGGACGGACGGATGACCGGGGCCATAACATAATACGACCCTAAGGGCGTATAAAAATTTTGATCATGAAAAATTCGTGGACATAAATGTTCAAAGGAAAACAAAAATAAAGGCGATACTTTATACGTTCTCAAAAATGACTTTATTTTTGGCGTCTAAAGCCTGTTTGAACATTTCAAAGAAACAAAATATGGTCGGTTTGCTTCCAAAACCTCTTAACTACAGCTTGTAACAAGCTGTAGTTACGAGGTTTTGGAAGCAAACCGACGATATGTGATACTCTGCTCCGTATGAATGAGAAGATAACGTGCCGTACCATCATTATCATTTGCGAGTCTATGACAGGCAAACATGAACAAACCATTTACATTGTTATAAGTCTCACAGTGCCAAAGCAAAATGTAATGAACTTTGGAGGACGTGACCGAAACAAGACTGACAGAGCATGCACTTTATTTCAACATCTACACAACGTCCGAGAGATGTATTTTATGAGACATTCCTATAAAAGAAACCCTTGTCGAATTCTCAAACATGTGCACGTGTTGTTCGACAGCGTACTACCCATTTACTTATTTATTATTTAGCAGAAATATTTTTTGTAATTAATTTGTATTCTTTATAACCCTAGCCTCGTACTCGTAAAACCTAGAACATCAATGGACATGTTAGTTGTTAACCTGATATGACTGAGACAATGTTGAAAGCAATGTAAAACATCATACAATCAATAGATCTAATGTATTCATCCACTTGTATACTAGTAAAAAACTTTTTACCACCCACTTTTTTTTCTAAATTTTGTGAGAGCTCATTTGATTGCCAGAAACAGAAATTTTCGGTCAATCAGCTGGCCATCTTCAAAGTTCAGATCTAAGGTCGACTTTAAAATATATGGCACGTAACGCGCCATGGCCCCTTTTGCCAATCTAGCCCTTTCATTCTTTACTCTTTCTTTACCAATGACAACTTGAGTAGCGTTTACGGGTGGCGTAGATCAAGATCAGACTGCACAGAACGTGCAGTCTGATCTTCGATTTACACCATCTGCGCTGCCTGGCACTGGACTATTGCCAGAAATCAGTTTCAAAAACAACGAAAATCTACTTTTAGACATCTAAAGAAATCTAGTACCTTGAGTTGGTGGTGGAGGAACTAATGCGGTAGAGCAAATTATTTCGATATTCTTGTTTGTAATGGTTTTGCAATCAATACGTTCCCCTCTCTAACAAGAACAACAAAAAGTTGTTCCAGATAATATTACCTCTATAGGGAATCAGACATGATCTTTACACGAGTTTTAACTTTCCAGTTTTTTTACCAAACTATCCCTTTACTAAAACAGTTACATTTTGGGCCCGTATTCACCAATCACTCTAGAGAATATTCTTTGTCTTAATCTCCATGGTTTTCTACATTTGTAACTAACACAACTTGTGATTGGTTAAACCTTCTACCCCAGGGCCAGTATTCACCAACCATTCTTGAGAATATTCTCTGTCTTAATCTCCAATGTTTTCTACATTTATAACTAACACAACTTGTGATTGGCTAAACCTTCTATCCCAGGGCCAGTATTCACCAACCATTCTTGAGAATATTCTTTGTCTTAATCTCCAAGGTTTTCTACATTTGTAACTAATACAACTTGTAATTGGCTAAACCTTCTACCCCAGGGCCAGTATTCACCAACCATTCTTGAGAATATTCTTTGTCTTAATCTCCAAGGTTTTCTACATTTGTAACTAACACAACTTCTGATTGGCTAAACCGAATGGTTTAGCCAAATAGAAGTTGTGTTAGTTACAAATGTAGATAATATACTGGAGAGTAAGACAAAGACCGTTCTTAAGAATGATTGGTGGAATACGGGCCCTGGGGTAGGAGGTTTTGGGAAAACATCATAGGAGAGTATATAGAAAGTGCCTGTCAGCTGCACTTTCTCCTTTTCCCATGATGTTGTTTATCTTTTCAAAGATGGTATCCATCCCTTAACCTTAACCAATTACCAAACGACAATATTTCAGGCTTGTCCAAATTGAAAGCATTTGCAGACGACAAAATAAAAGTGACTGAATTTTGAAATTTGTTTTGTGAAGGGTAGAAAACATTGTGGAAAAAGGAGAAAATGCTGGTAACCAGCATTTTCTCCTTTTCCCACAATGTTTCTTAAGACTTCTTTCTCAGGGGCGTCAAAAGTAGGGATCGTGTGGTAATGGGTTAAGTCAGATTTTATTTGTCGCTCGCACTTTTAGTGAGCTTTCAATTTAGACATGTCTATAATTGTATCGTGTGTTAAAGAGAAAATAAGCGTGCAGAAAGATACCGGGAACATTGTCTCTAACATCCGACCCTTTGCCAGAGAACAAAATTTTAAACTAGTCCAAATTGCAAGCACCAGCAAAGGTACAAATTAAATGTTGCCAAAATAACCAAAACTTGTCCATAATAGGACAGAAGGAAAAAGGAAAAATAACTGGTTACCAGCATTTTCTCCTTTTTACCCACAATGTTTTCAAAATTCCTCTTTAATAAGGCTCGTAAAAAGGCGACATTGTATGGTATAGGACTGGAAAGGCTGATATATGATGATGTCAGTTTTAACATTGATTGTAGCACGCGAACTTTTTGTGTTCTGCTTTCCAACAGCAGAAGTCGTTAACCTTTTTGCTGATAAATTAAAGACAAAAAATACGAGTGTAGCGGACAGAAAACTTGCTTAGAATCCTCTCCTATAAGTTTTGTGACTAAATCTGCTTTTATTTTAGCCACGTTCTGGCAAAACCGGGGTCCGTATTCACCAACCATTCTTAAGAATATTCTTAGCCTTATTCTCCAAGAATTTTCAAATTGGAAAGTAACGCAACTTCTGATTTGCTAAACCATTTGGTTTAGCCACTCAAAAATGGTTTAGCCAATCAGAAGTTGCGTTACTTTCAATTTTGGAAAATTCTGGAGACTGAGACCAAGAATATTCTTAAGAATGGTTGGTGAATACTGGACCGGGTTTCATGCATCTCTCTGATGCATTGTACCGAGTGTGTAATCACATGATTATTCTTACAAACAATGTCCGTAACAAAGAAACAAAATTAATGAACAAATGCATAACTGAAATACAGTTCGCCTCTGGCGGGACTCGAACCCATGAAGGGCAAATATCCTCGTTTTTCCGAGGTATAAAAGAGCAATACCATAACCACTGAGCCAAAGACAATTTTCTCTGACGCAGTTGTCTGGTACTGATTTTATACGGGAAAGCTATGCAGGAAGGGAGGAGTGATCTCCCGTAACACACCCCCTCATAAAGTCATCATTTATTGCTGACTCAAAGCTAACAAGTCCGTTTTTTGGACAACAAATGATATTAATGGCTCAATGGCCAAGCCCGGATGAGCCCCCATCTTACGAACAAAGTCCGTAACAAAGAAACATATGAACAAATGCATAGCTGATATACAATCCGCCTCTGGCGGGACTCGAACCCATGAAGGGCAAATATCCTCGTTTTTCGAGGTTTAAAAGACCAGTACCATAACCACTGAGCCAAAGAGAATTCTCTCTGACGTAGTTGTCAGGAATAGATTTTATATGGGAAAGCTATGCAGTAAGGGAGGAGTGATCTCCCGTAACACACCATCTCATAAAGTCATCATTTATTGCTGACTCAAAGCTAACAAGTCCGTTTTTTGGACAACAAATGCGATTAATGGCACAATGGCCAAGCCCGGATGAGCCCCCATCTTACGAACAAAGTCCGTAACAAAGAAACAAATGAACAAATGCATAGCTGATATACAATCCGCCTCTGGCGGGACTCGAACCCATGAAGGGCAAATATCCTCGTTTTCCGAGGTTTAAAAGACCAGTACCATAACCACTAAGTCAAAGAGAAAAATTCTCTCTGACGCAGTTGTCAGGTATTGATTGGAGAATTCATCAGACCTTTCCAACAGTGGAGAGTTTAAAAGGCAGACTGCCACAGAATTTGCCGCCTAATTCTATTTCTTCTAGCGTAATTGTTTTGATACACAGTCTGTTTCGTCATGGTTTTGTAAATAAAGCGAAATGAAAAAAAAAAAAATAGGAAATAGACGTGGTTTTTTTCATGAATGACGAATTTCAGAAAAGCTTTAATTTAGGAATTTGCCATGGCTGCAAATAAGTTCTCTAATAATTGTAAGCAAATATTCCAAGCAGAAGAAAAAACACGAAGAATTTCGCTAAAAAAGAGAAAGAAGACCGCCAAGAACATGCAACTTGAAAAAGCGATAAGAAGGTCAAAATACCGTCATGTAAAGCATATGAGGTTTCTAGGCGGCGGTTTTTTTACCCGTTTATTTACATGTACCAAACAATATATTGAAACTGAAAGCCGATACACTATTTGGAAACACTGATGCTGACCTCTCCTGGCTTCTTTTTTAAAGAAGCCAACTTGTTTTATACGGGAAAGGTATGCAGTATGGACGGAGTGATCTCCCGTAACATTATGAATCTATAAAATCCACTGTGTGTAACAAACATCTCAAGCATTAGGTTCACTGGTCTATTGACGAGCAGAAAAAATATCCGAACGGCAAAAAGTATCGATTCAGGTCAGCCTGCTACGTATATGTATACATATGTGTATGCTATATAGATCTACTTCAAGAAAGAACTTTAAAACTGGTCTCCAGACAAGATTCTCGTGACATTAAACCGTTAGCGCTACAATAAAAGAACAAGGAACCTAGTATGTTGAACCAGCACAGAAAACATCTTACAACCATTATGGCTGTATAAATGAGTTTAAACATCAAAGAGATCCGCTTCCTATATTCACTGTACATGAGAAAAATCTCTTGATTTTCCTAAGACAAGTTCAACAGTAAAAGGCTCTTCGAATTTGGAGAAACTAAGATGTCAAGAATGACACCTGTTACAACTTATGGACAATTTTTTTTTTCACATTACCTCGTTTGTATTCAGTGTCTCATACACGACCCGTTATGAATTTCCACAAGGTTGAGATCAGCATTACGTGATTTCAAATTTGACGTCATTGTGTACTTCTTACAGAGACTTGGATCGGATTTTTCCATAGAAATTACTAGATAAATGAATAAAAAGAGATCAAACTCCACAAATACATAGGAATTACCACATATACATACATAGTTTTGCATATTCTGGCCTATAATTAGCGAGATAGCCTTATAAAAATGCGCTAAAAAGAATCTGATATTTGTGGTTTTGGGGGTTTTCTTTTATTAAACTCGTCCACAAAAATGTTATCTAATTCGCTAGAGGTTTGCTCAATAACATTTTATAAGGCTCGTTTTACAAAGTTTTATTTCAAATGCCAGCTATCTGGCTGTATTGCTAAAAATGTTTGAATTTAACAAGAAGTTTATGTATTCCTCCGTTCCTTGTAACGGTAGGATAACGTGCCGTAACAAGATTAATATTTGTAAATCTATGACTGAATGAGCCATTTACTACGTTGTAACTCTGAACAGGGAAACGTTAGTGCTCTAATGGACAGCGCTTACACAGGTCAAACTTCACAGAACAACTATATCAATAACAACCGTTTGAACCTTTTAATGAAAAACAAGAGTGTAGGTGAAAGATTGTTTTGAACAAATCGGCAATTGACGTGCTTCACCAACATCAATATTTCTAAGTTTACGGCTGGAAATCATGAATCGTTGTTCGGCGTTTTTTAACTCTTAACAAGGAAACCGTAAGAGATTTGCCCAATTGAACCGATAAGGATCAAACGAGTGCATCAATGCAAAACGTACAAAAGCAAACAAACAAGAAGATAATGTGGTTCTTTTACTTGCATAACAATTTCGTTTTGTTTGTTGGTGGCTAACGTTGCTTTTAATACTGTATGGACGTTAATTTCAACATTATTCCATAACGCGGAAGTAAGATCACGTATTTCTGTTTCCCTGGAATTTGTTTTACAAATATTTAGCTCAGCATTCTTTCCAAACTCCTGCCTGTTTTTTCACATAAACATTAAAATCATTTTCAGCATTAAGAGAAGATTAAATCATGTTCCAGTCGCTGTTATCATTTCTCCGGAAGAATTTTGCATACCTAGGAATAAAATCTGCAACCCCCACCTCCTCCTATGTTTTAAGCCCTGCACCTTTGCCGACAGAGCCCGGCTCGGCTAAGCTTGGCTCTCTGTCAGATGAACACGGTATGCATTGATACTTCAGGTTTTATGACAGGCAAATATTAATGTATCGTTCATTTTGTTTCAAAGCTGCAAAGGAAAAAAAACTGTACTTTGCAAATAGCACCAGTAGAGACCAGATTACACGGAACAATTGTATCAGTAACAAACGCTGTAAAAGCCTTGCAAGAAAAACAAAAACAAAGTTTATGTGCTACTGGAGAAATAGTCTTGTTGTATTAACATCAATACTTCATATTGAATGACTAAAAAACATAAATGTTTTTTTTTTTTAATTCGATTTTAATTCTACCAAGGGAAAACAGAATGAGATGGCGCTGACGTCGGTTCAAGGAAACTTCGTACCTGAACGATTCGTACTAAGACAATTTCTATCCAAGATATTTGCATATTCGCAAGCCAAGGATACCAAGGTAGTACCCATGGCCGCTCGCCTCTTTAAAAATCGAAGCTCCCGCTGCGCCATTTCATTGGATGCGATCAAAACCCATCGCGTCCAATCAAACCATCCGTAACAAGAAATCTTCCGCAAAATAGAAAAAAATAATGGCGGCGAAAGTCAAAAACGAAAGTTGTCCCGTTTGTGACTAAAATTTGCCAAAAAGGAGTAGACGATCGATATTTAACGAGTCTTTTTTTATAGTTTACGATCAATTATGTGAAAAATATTAACAAGGGTTCCACAGCCAAATGATTGCCAATCATCGTATGTCTGTTCGTCTTGTTTTTGATGTGATGAATCCGAAAGCGCAGCCATATTTGAAGCATAGTCTAATAAATTTTATGGCGAGCATTTTGATTGGTCAGAAATAACAGCAGCAAAGGTTATGCAACTCGTGATATTCGATAGGTGGCGCAGGGGGAGTTTCGATTTTTAAAGAGTCGAGCAGCCAAGGGTACATAACGAACAAAGTGGAGTTAGTATCGTAGGCTTGCGAAGATGAGATAGTTGGTACTTAGATCAACCCCTACCTCGGTTAATTTGTACAAGGGTAATTGGTACATAGGACAATTCGTAAAAGACCAATGGGTACCTAAGGCAATTCGTACCCTTGACAATTGGTTTATAGCACAATGTGTACGCGAGACACCTCCTGAGTCAAATTTACGTAAATCTTTAAAACATTAAACATATAAACTCGATCTGTATCGGTGGCTGAAAATACAATCCGAAGAGACCCAGCAAGAGTTGGTCACTTACAGGTTTGATTAAACAAGTGGACCGTACAGATGCATAGTCAGACTGCACGTTCTCTGCAGTCTGGCCTTGATTCATGACCACTGCAATTGCCTCTACTTTCGCATATTGTGTTGAAAGTGTTAATTACGAGGATGGAAATGGGCCTGTTCATCGCACGACATTAACCCATTACCACACAATCCCTACTTTTGACGCTCCTGAGAAAGAAGCCTATAGAAAACATTGTGGGAAAAGGAGAAAATGCTGGAAACCAGCATTTTCTCCTTTTCCCACAATGTTTTTCTACCCTTCACAACACAAATTTCAAATTTTCTGTCACTTTTATTTTGTCGTATGCAAATGCTTTCAATTTGGACCAGTCTAAAATAGTGTCATTTGGTAATGGGTTAATCGTTATCTGCACATGTCATATTCTTTGAAGATCGGACCTGTCTGTAATGACGTATGACCCATCTTATCTACTAGGGAAAAGTAGGGCTTATACAGAAGTTTTTACCCAAGCCTGTAGGGGCTATTGTAATGAACTTCCGGTGCATAAGTTACGTGCTAACTAATCATATCTGACAGAATTGCAGCAGGTAGCGTATAATTGAGTAAATGCTTATTTCATTTTGAAATGCAAAGTAACGGTTGTCGTTTTGAAAAGTAGTCCGGTTCTGTACCCTGAATGCCCAAACTAGATGGTTATGTATTTGTAGAATGCCATCTAGTTGGAGATAATGGGCATAAGGAACAGGGGTTTATCTAGGATGATTTACTGGTTACCGACACAATTTATCCATCTTAACTCGTAGTGCAGGTTCCATTAGCATATCCATTACTGGTACCACTGGTTAACGCAGACAGCCATCTCAGTGGCTTAGACATTCTGTATCAACTGACCAAGATAAATTGCCTTGTGGCGTCGATTTAGAATAGTATTCTAAACGAGCCGATATATACGGCCTCTTTGTAATTTGCAACACACAAGAGCATGTTCTGGATCTGTTTTCAACAACCATTCCCCCCCAAAAAAAATTGGTCCAAAGTGTTAGAAAGCCAAAAGCAACGAGTGTACAACAATAAAAAATGTAGCTTCAGAAAGGGAATGACCGAATAAAAGTTGAGAATAGTTGTGATAGACCGTTGTCTTGTCATTAGATTACTATGTATATGACACTATTTTGTAAAATTTATTATAAAATAACACAGTAATATAACATGTTTAAACGAATACAAGTACCATTCTCAGTCTTATTTTCAAGAACTTTCAACACTTCAGAGTAACGCACTTTCTGAGTGGCTACACTATTTCGAGGAGCCATTCAGAAATGGCGTTGTTTTCAAATCTAGTCGGCAAGCAAAGGCAGCTATCTTGATCCGTCCTATAAAACCGGAAATGTCAATATCTTTTCATTCACCATTTTTTAGAACATTCCAAGTTCAGTACACGATTTAGAAAGAACCACAACTTCTGATTGGCTAAACCATTTGGTTTAGCCAATCAGAAGTTGTGTTCCTTTCTAAAAAACCTCTTAGAAAAAATGATCAAGGACGTCCTAGAGATTGATGAATGCTGACAAAGGACCGTTTAAAAGATGAGCCAGTGATGTCAATTTAACTATCAGTGATTTCTCCTTATTTCCTTTTTCAGTGATTTATGGTCAATTCCTCGTTTTTATTGGATCCATTGGTCGATAATTTTTGTATCCTTCACCTGGCAAGAAAAGCAAGACAACAGAATATGGACACAAATAAACTCTCTCTGTGCTGTAGCGGAAAAATATATGAACTTAGTTTTCCTTCGCTAGATCTTTAATTTCGTTGCAAAGTGAATAGACATATTGGGTTAAAAGATCTGGACCCTTGTTCACCAACCATTCATAAGAATATTCTTTGTCTTTTTCTTCAAGATTTTCTGAATGTGAAAGTAACAGAACTTCTGATTGGCTAAACCAATTGGTTTAGCCAATCAGAAGTTTTATTACTTTCACACTGGCAAAATTCTGAAGAATAAGCCTAAGAACGATCTTAAGAATGGTTGATGTTTCATCAAGTTATGACTGGTGGAAGGTGTAACCCTTTACCACACACCAATGAGTTTAAACGGCCTTGACAAAGAAGGTTTTTTGAAAACATTGTAGGAAAAAGAGAAAATGCTCTCTATCCGGTTATGGACATGCTTCATCAGCTCATCCAATCTAAATTGTTGTCTGAAAAAAAGTTAGAATTTTGGCAAGTCTGAACTTTGTGCATGTGGTATGGAGTTAAGTAAGAAAAATGGAGGAGTCGAGGTTGGTTATTCTTGTAAGCAACAAGACGTACTGATCAATAACTTTTATGCACTATTCAATTTATATGAAATAAAAAATTATTCTGTTACTGAAGAAGAGAACTTCTTTCTATTAAACTGTCCCGAATAACATGATTTACGAGAGCTCAAGTTTTCAGAAAAGTGCAGAAAAGTATTTTTGTGACAATTATGAATCGAGCACCAAATCGTTATGTAAGTGCACGGGCCTCAAAATACGCAAAAATTGAATTAGCCCTTTCAAAATCCGCTTTTATCTTTGAAGTCCTTTGCAATATGACGCTATAAATATCTAAATGGGGTCGTTTTCTTTAACTTGTTCAATATGCTCTTTTCATATTCTCCTTTTCTTGTTCCTACGTGATAGTTTGCTCGCTGTACTTAACAAAAGATTAAACTTTCTTATTCGAGAATCGCACAGAGAATGAAAGCAGGGAAACGGCTGACAGTGAGGCTTCACCGTTAATTCCTGATGCTAAGTTGTTACAGAGGACTAGGGCAACCCCAAATAATATGTGATTTCAATGTAATTAAAAACTGGTGCATTCTGAAAAAAACAAATGGGATAGCTTTCACAATTTATCATTTAAGGGGGGCTCCATATTCTGTTTCTCTCCAGATTAATCGATCCTTTTTTTTCTGTGGTCTGTGAATTATACCTGGTCCCGTATTCACCAACCATTCTTGAGAAAATTCTTATTGTCTTTTTCTCGAAGGTTTTCTAAATTCGTAAGTAATACAGCATCTGATTGGCTAAACCGAATGGTTTAGCCAATCAGATGCTGTGTTACTTACAAATGTAGAAAATTCTGGAGAATAAGACAAAGAACGTTCTTAAAAATGGTTGGTGAATTCATACGGGCCCTGTTTGTTCGGTTCAGTATTTATCTTGGACTGTCCTGTATGTATTTGCGATTGGTTGGTAGTTCAAAAACAACATGGCAGTCCGAATGACAGCTGAATAATTCCCGCCGCCAATTCTTTTTAAAAAAACTCATATGGCTGAACATTGATGAATACAGACATGAAAGAGAGACCTTAAACCACAACAATGTACCTGTATGGACAGAAAGAGGGGACGGTTAAAGAACATTAGGCCACTGGTTAATAACAAGCATCTAAATGATAGCTAATATTATTCAGCCATTTCCCCTGCAATGTTTTCATAATATGTCTTCCGTTGGGTCCGAAGGCCAAACAGATAACACTGTGGAAAACGTAAGCATGTCTTGTACCAGAGCAGTGCACTTGTTCAATAATTTCAAAAGTTTGCACCAAACAATATGTTAATTACACACACTAAAAGCTATTCCAACGATGGCATTTTTTCATTTAATTCATCCTCTCTATTTCCTACACGATTCAGGATAAATTACTGAGTGATTTATGATAAATTGCTCAGCGGTTTATAGCGATTTTATAACCATATTCTCTTCTCTTTTATTGACCCTTATTCCGCCGTTCGCGACCATGCATGTATTTCGCGGAAACTGTGGACCAAGATAAGAATGAACGTACGTGCACCCTGAACGCAGCACCTTTTTTGATGTGACAACGTGCAAAGCTGCGTTTTAGCTCATAGGTCAAGGTCAATGCGTGGGGAAAAAGATGGGGGTTAAAGATTGCATGCTTGAATCCTTTTCCGTTTTTAATTTAAAGACTTTAAACATATGGACAGCTTAAACGTGCAGAACTGAAGTTCCACAAGCTTGGGCATTTTGTTCAAGGTCACAACAGGGCAATTTAAGGTCGCATGCCCTTCTTCATCTTTTGAAACCCTCGCCTTAGGATGAAAATGTTTAACACATGTGTGCACCTTACCAAGACAATGGTTAGAGTTTAGTTTAACATGTCAGATCAAAGGTCAAGGTCAATGCAGGTGTCGAAGTTTTCATACGCCTAAATGGTGTCTGCTACCTATCATTCATACTCTAGGTCTTTCTTTTTAAAATTTTATTCTTGGTATTCATCTTGATAAGACAACTTGCAGAGTTGAGGCTCAGACGCCAGCACAGAGTCAAATACGTCATGCTCTTGAGAGATTTCTTTGGGCCTGTATTGCCAGAATCCGTCAAGCCCTTACTACTTAACCCTTTTACTAGACCAGAAAACTTAGCTCTGTCCAAAATGAAAGCATTAGTAGAGTAAAATTAGGGGTGCGTGAGTCCCAAAAATCATCCCAAAAATGATCCTAAGAATGATCCCAAGATTGATCCCAAGACTGATCCTAATAATGTTTATAGCACGAAATTGCAATCGTCGTATAACGCAAGGCATTCAAAATTGGTGAAAATTCAAACATCGTTTTCACGCAAAGCTTTACAAATCAATCGCTAAAGAACGTGGAAACTATTCAAAATTTGATCATTACACGAACATACGCACCATCGCACATTCGCACCACACTTTCCCGCCAAAAAAAATAAAACTTAGGAGTAAAGGATCAATGTTAGAATCAGTCTTGGGATCATTCTTGGGATCATTCTTAGGATCAGTCTTGGGATCAATCTAGGGATCATTTTTGGGATCATTCTTTGGATTAATTTAGGATCATTTTTGGGATCAGTTTTGGGATCATTCTTGGGATTATTTTTAGGATTTTTTTTTTTTTTTTTTTTTTTTTGATCATTCTTAGGATCATTCTTGGAATCAGTCTTAGGATAATTTTGGGAACATTCTCGGGATTATTTTTAAGGATCATTCTTGGGATCATTTTTGGGACTTGTACCCCGAATTTTACTGTACTAGCATTTGCAGACGACAATTTCATTGTCACTTAAATGGTGCCATTGTTTATTGAAAGGGTAGAAAACGTTGTGGGAAAAGGAGAAAATGCTAGTTACCAGCATTTTCTACTTTTTCCCACAGTGTTTTCAAAAGGCTTCTTTTCAAGGGTCCTCAAAAGTCGTCATTTTGTGGTAAAGGATTTAAATTGGTCAACTGCCCACCTTCGTGAGAAATTCTATAAAACCAAAGGCTCAACCATGCACACTCGAGGTAATCCCAGGAACCATCATTAGAAATGAAAATACCGAGATGCTTATGAACCTGAACAGATGGAATTCCAACACCAGACATAAAAAGCTCAGGGTGAACAGGTTTGTTACGTTTGCGAGATATTATTAGAGATTCTGATTTTGAAGGATTAAATTTTACAAGCCACTTATTTGCCCAATCTGTAATTCTGTTGATGTCTGTTTGTAAAATAGCACCGGTTGTATCAGGATCACCTACAACCATGGATAAACTGGTGTCATCTGCAAATAGGTTTATGTTGGACTCAATATCATTTACTATGTCATTAATGTAGACTAGAAATAGAAGAGGGCCGAGAATAGATCCTTGAGGGACGCCCGCATTAATAGAACTTAAGTCTGAGACAGCACCAGGTAGAACAACCCTCTGATACCTATTTGAGAGGTAGTCTGAAAACCACGAGAGAAGTTTGCCACCTATTCCAGCTTTGTGTAACTTATATAGAAGACCTTTGTGCCATACTTTGTCAAAGGCTTTACTAATATCAAAAAATATAACTCTAATTTCTAGTCCTTCATCCAAAGCTTTGCAAATTTTATCGTATAGAAATACAACTTGGCTGACGGTTGAGTCTCCGGGTAGAAAGCCTGATTGAGAAGGTGTAAAGTATCGTTTAGGTGATTAAAGACATGTTTGAATATTATTCTTTCAAATACCTTTTCCATGGTGTTTAATAGAGACACTGGTCGGTAATTAGATGAAATAGCAGAGTCACCACTTTTAAAGATGGGATACACATTGGAAATTTTCCAAGAAGAGGGAAATATACTTGTGTTCAAAGACTGGTTATAAATTTGACTCAGAGGATTGGATATTTGAAGTGCTACTTCCCTTAAAATATGATTATTGATACCATCTGGACCAGATGCTTTACCTAGACGGAGCGTCCTTAAAACATCCAACACTTCAGCGGGGGTAATTGTTATTGAATCTAAAGAGTTATCATTAATTTCATTTTTATCATCCGGGAGACTGTTAGCTGAGTCGTCAATAGTTGATTGTTTGGTAAAATATGAATTCAAAACGTTAGCCTTTTCGTGTTCATCATCTGGTTGTTAGGCACGCGCAATTTACCTAGGCGACAAGAACGTGAAAATCGGTATTTTCACTGGTGGTACCAGTGTAAGATCGAAAAATATTTTCACAGCTATTTCTCGACATCCTACCCACGGCGGGGAATCACGTAGAGCGATTGGTGACTACATATGTAACGTGATTGCACAAAACATGCAGTCTGGTCGCGAATCTACATTATTCTATGATTTGTAAAACATTCCCATCAATACAAGTTCATGAAATACTGTTCGACTGGTCGAAATTGAAAGCATGTGCAGACAACAAAATTATCGTGACTCAAACAATTAACCCATTACCAAACGACAATATTTTAGACTGGTCCAAATTGAAAGCACTTGCAGACGACAAAATAAAAGTGACTGAAAATTTGAAATTTGTTTTGTGAAGGGTAGAAAACATTGTGGGAAAAGGAAAAAATGCTGGTTACCAGCATTTTCTCCTTTCCCCACAATGTTTTCTAAAGGCTTCTTTCTGAGGGGCGTCAAAAGTAGGGATTGTGTGGTAATGGGTTACATTTGTTCTGGGATGTAGAGAAGATTTTGGGAAAAGGAGAAAATGCTGGTTACCAGCATTTCTCCTTTTTCCTAAGTGTTTTTAAAAGTCTTCTTTCTGCTGAACAACATTCTAAGGAAAGAGTTATAAATGGTAAATGTCGAAGGTTTTCCTAAAATAGTGGAAAAACAGAAATTCATCCTGTACACAATCCCTTGATTTTCTTTCCCGTAGCTGTATGCGCTGGCTTCTGACCTACTAATTGGTATTGACATATTCGAATGTAGAGGAGATTTTTTTTTTTCTGTGAAAGATCGGAATTTATTTCATGAAGTGAACATGATCGGAAATACTTTTACGAGTATCTGCCAATGATATTCACAAGATGAAATAAATAGAGTTTATTTCATCAGCTTGTGGTTAATATGGGGAAATATTTGCCGAAAAAGGGAAAAGTGTGCGAAATTAACGAGTGTCGTAAGGCACAAGTTTTTTCGCAGACCTTTCCCTTTTGAGGCAAATATTCCCCCATATTAACCACAAGCTGATGAATTAACTATATATTATATTTGCTCTGATTATTTTGTCAACAAATGCCACTTTTAAAGTAGAATGTAGGGTAAATTACGTCATATTTCCATCTGGTTGAATGACACGCGCTGTTTACCCGGGTAAAAAGTGCGCGGGAACTACTCTTTTCGCCTTCAGTTGAAGAGTTACAGAATAAAATCGGTATTTTTCACTAGTCGTAACCATGAAATATTTAGAAGATTTTTGTTTTTTTCGGTGAAAGATCGAAATTTATTTCATCGAGTGGACACCGTCGGTAATATTTTCACGTGAAAACATTACCGATGGTGTTCACGAGATGAAATAAATTCCGATCTTTCCCGGAAAAAATAACAAATATTCTACTTATTTCATGCTTTTAACCCTTTTTGGTAGGAGCTTTATCAAAATCCATTACAGTTCTTTTCCGTTGTTCCCCCGTGGCGTACCCCTCCCGCATAGCAACGCATTACAATATTACGTCAAGCGTGAGAAATGTAAGGTAAATGACGTCATATTTCCATCTGGTTATGCGGCACGCGCAATTAACCTAGGCAACAAGAACATGAAAATCTGTATTTTCTCTGGTTATACCAGTGTGAGATCGAAAAATATTTTCACTGCTATTTCTCAATATCCTATCGGAAAGCATGAAATAACGAACATTATTTCATGCTTTCGATCTTTCACCGAAAAAAAAACAAATATCCTCTATATATTTCACCGATATTTTTCGACAAACTACCGAGATGCGGGAAATGAACTGTTATTTGCAACTAGTGAAAAAAAGTGGACATATTTATCTCTCAGTCCCCTGCAGGCCTATTTACTGCCACTGATGGCGCGATTAACTTTTCATTACATATTTTCGTATTGAACCAGAAAACAGAGTAAATAGTCATATTGAAGTGCCTCTTGCGTAGTCTATTTTTTTTTAAGATACTTCTCGTTTCTCATCGGGCCGTCTGCAGCAAATTTGCTTCACGGCATAACAAGGTAAAACGTGCAAATTGAGTGCTTGCGGGAATTTCATGTTAACCGGTATTAGCTTAAAATTTATCACAGCTGTCGCAGCCGGCAGTTTTTTTGAAGCAGAATGTCAACCGTGACAGTCTTTAATTCAAAATAAAAAGAGTCACAAGGGCGTTTTGACAAGATAAACCCTTTGCCACATAATCCAGATGTTAAACGGTGGCTTTTGAAAAGATTGTGGGAAAAAATAAAATCCTGGTAACCAGCATTTTATGCATTATCTCCAGCTAGATGGCATTCTACAAATACGCATCTATCTAAATTCGGCATGCTGGGTACAAAAGCGGACTAATTTTTCAAAACAACAACCGTTATACTTTGAATTTCAAAAATGAAATAAACGTTTACCAAATAAAACGCTACTTGGTGCGATTCAGTCAGCTACGATCGGCTACCATGTAACATATGCACCGACCATTTATTAACCCTTTCCCAAACGACAAACTTTTGGACTAGACCAAATTGAAAGCATTTGCAGACAACGATTCAACTCTTGCTGAAAAGATTATTTCTGTCTATGATAGGGAAGAAAACATTGTGGGAAAAGGAGAAAATGCTGGTTACCAGCATTTTCTCCTTTTCCCACAATGTTTTCAAAAGGCTACTATTCCAGACCCGTAAAAACCAGGGATTGTTTGGGAAAAGGTTAAAACAACCCCTACATGCTTGGGTAATAGGCTAATAGCTTCGGAAAAAGCCCTACTTTTCCTGGGTATTAGGGCGATGGGTGATGTGTCATGGCAGACAAGTCGAATCTTCGAAGAATACGGCACACGCAGACAACGGCATTTTATAAAATGCTTTTCCCTCCAATATTTTCTACCTATTTAAGGACAAATACTATCGTTTGTAGAACACCTGAACTTTCATCTATGGTCATGTCTAAAGTTTTGCAGTGCAATATATAGGGTTAAAAACAATGTAACCGTAAGTAAATGACCCGTGCTCTTAGAAAAGGGGTTTAATGCATCTGCAAACAAGTATCCTCCGCGGAGACTGACACCAGTCAAATCTTTTTCATATTTGTAAATTTCACTTGGCCAGCATGCACATATCGTGCAGTCTGGGCCCGTATTCACCAACCATTCTTGAGAATATTCTTAGTCTTATTCTGCAAGGTTTTCTAAATATTGTAAGTAACACGACTTCTGATTGGCTAAACCGAATCAATCAGAAGTTGTGTTACTCACAAATGTAGAAATTTCTAAAGAATAAGACAAAGAATGTTCTTGAGACTCGCTGGTAAATACGGGCCCTGGTCTTTGATCTACCATGTCGTCCGATAAAGCGTCCAGCTGAAAACCCGGATGATGCCGGGAATAAGCGTCCAACGGAAAACCCGGATGATGCCGGGAATAAGCGTCCAGTGGAAAACTCGGATAATGCCGGGAATAAGCGTCCAACGGAAAACCCGGATGATGCCGGGAATTGTAATTTATTTAGCTTTACCTTCCAACCTCTCCGGGGTTTTAAATGCCTACACTTGATAGTTAACGCCAATTTTACAGCGCCTTCTGCCGTGAAATGTCGTACAGGGAGTCGTTATGTTCTTTCTTTGATGAGAGGAAAGTCGAACTATTTCCATAGAAAATAGCGTCTTTCCTACAGAATTATGTCAGGGAATATATCGCGTAGGAATACAAAATAGACAATAATGACAGAATATCTATTATCAAATCCCTATATAAAACTGTTTCCTGTGTATAAATGGCAAACCTTTATGTGCAATGCTATAGAAGTACTGATTTCTTTACGTATCTTAACACAAAAAGTAGTCCCTTGGTAGATAAACAGAAATTCAAATTGGCCGAATTATAGTTCTACTAAACAGATTTAACCCTTTACCAAACAATCCCTGGATCTTATAATCCTGGGACAGAAGCCTTTTGAAAACATTGTGGGAAAGGGAGAAAATGCTGGCAACCAGCATTTTCTCCTTTTCCCACAATGTTTTCTACCCTGCTGGAAACAAATTTATATGTTTGAGTTACGTTTATTTTGTAGTCTGCAAGTGCTTTCAATTTGGACCGGTCTCAAATTTCTTTGATTGGTAAACAGGTAAACCCTTTGCTCTGCACAACGGGGTTTAACCCGTTACCAAACGGCAAAAGTTTAGACCTATCCAAATTGAAAACACTTGCAGACGACAATTTCAAAGTGTCTCAAATGGTGCAATTTTGCTTTGGTTACCAGCATTTTCTCCTTTTCCCATAATGTTTTGCTCTGTGCAAAGAGGTTTAACTCAATACTACACGGCAAAATTTTAGACCTATCCAAATTGAAAGCATTTGCAGACGACAATTTCAATTTGGCCCAGATGGTGCAATTTTGCTTGGATAAGGTAGAAAACTTTGTGGGAAAAGGAGAAAATGCTGGTTACCAGCATTTTCTCCTTTTCCCACAATGTTTTCTATCGGCTTCTTTCTCAGGGTCGGCAAAAGTCAGGATTGTGTGGTTAAGAGATAAAAAACCGCAGAATGTTAATGGCTTACTTATGTGTGTAATAGATACAAAATGACAAAAAAAAAACAAAGTAGATGAAAAGGGTTTATCTAGCACCACTGGCCTATAAGTTATTGACAATTCTAACATGACATGCCACTTTGGCTCTATAAACACAGTGCAAGGAAAATGTGGTAAAATCTGCGAAAATCCATGTAGAATGACGTCATCTTATAGCGAGTGACGTCATTCAATGAGTGAGTTATTCAATGGAACATAATCTTCATCCGCGTTTTTACTCTTAGTTTGAACTTGTTTTCCTTTCATTAAGAATTGGCCATGTTAGAATCGAAATAATCTTCTTTCTATCGTGGAATAGCGTTCAATAAACCACGTTGTGAGTTATGAGGCGCAATGAATAACCCACTCGGGCTATCGCCCTCGTGGATTATTTATTGTGCCTCATAACTCACAACTGTGGTTTATTGAACGATATACCACGATAGAAAGAAGATTATTTCTTAATTGTTTCACAAGTACTAGTATTTATGTTGCTCAAGTCAGCCATTCCATTATTTGGCAATGTGTTAAACCCCCTTTTCAGACAGCATGGCTCACAGAAGAATTGTTGCAAAACTCTCCTGTCACCGAATGACCTCGGTTGTGGCAGACCTTGAGGAAAAAGTAAACTAATCTTTTGACAGCAGAAAAGTTTATCTGATTAAAATATTTGGCAATGTCTGATTTGACATTTTACTTTGTAAATGAGGTAAATCGGAGCGGTAATCTATGAACTGATAAGCCGCAGTAGCATTTTGCAAACTTTCTAAACGTGCAGTTTATGTTTATAGGTACATTGTGGCCAAAAGTAAACAGTTAAGGACACAAAATGCAGACGTTGAATGCGAACCATTTAAAGGTGGCCCTTCAGATTTTGGGACAAAATTTTACAAAAAATACAAAAAAAAAAAATCATCCTTGTACTCCCAAACCCTTACAATTTTCATTTATTAAACCCCAGTAGTCGAAAACCATACGACAGCCAGATAAATTAGAGATTTACTACAACCCAGGTCGACACTGAAGGGAGACACGGTCTATTTTTACATGAGCAACTCGCTCATTTACATACTGGAAATATACAGACAAAGCTTCAAACATAGCATCCAAAGTTCTAGACATAATGGAAAATAATTAAATGTTTGTTATGTTATGGAATTTAGGAGTCATAAGTCACGTGCAAGTCACTTAACATTCCCACAATGCTTTTTTTGATTTTGACGGGAAATCTGAAAATAGCTTAAGAGGCTACGTAGCCTTTTAAGGGAATACCAGAAAAAAAAATTGTAATTTTATGATTCTTAATTACTGATGATTTGTATTGTTCTTTCATATAAATTTCAGTGACATATATATTTTTTGATTTGGTGTGATGTGAAAATTCTAAATACCCACCTTTAAAAGTACAGATATATATGATCTGACATGAGTTGACGATCTGACGAGTTGACGTTGAGGTAAATTTTTATCGAGCGAGTCTAGGGAAAATTAAATGTTATTAAGCGAGTCTATAGCGAACTTAACATTTTTTCTTAACGAATTTAATCAAATTTCTATCTCATACGCCATAGAATGTCAGATTCTTTTCATCACATAACGTAATGTCAAGTGCTGTTCACCTTCAAACCACTTTTGCACCTAGCGGTCTTTTGTAATATCATTTTCAATTTCATTTTTTTGTCGCATTTGTCGAAGATAATGCCACCATGAGATCAATAATAAATGTTCAATATTGATATTTGAAGAAATGTATCATATTGTGTGCAAAACCGAAGGAAATAAACCGATTTAAATTCAATTTTCTGAGACATATGAGTTTTTCGATATCACTCAGATATGTAACTGGAAACGTCGTATCGAAATAAACTGCAATAAGCTATCGATCGTAGAAATACATGTACTTCTTTTGATTGAATAAAGCTTCACCTGTTCATAGCCTTCTATTGACGCATTGATATACACAAAGTTTAGATCGCTCAAATACATCTCAAAATCATAGTATTCAGGTATAAACTTAATTGAATTCAATATATTTACATAGTTTCTCTCTCTACCCATTATGCATCCTTCCGTCAAGGTATGTTACTCTTGACTCATCTTGAAAGATCAAAGGGAGACCACCAATAATGAATAGTGCAAAGTTTAGCACCAGTTCTCTCCCTTTAACCAAAAGAGACATATTAATTTGCTAAGGATGTTGATTTTCAAGTTAATATTTGAATAATATATCTCTCTCTTTTTTTTAATTAAATTATTAGTTCTACACAGTAGCTTCCTTCATAAATGCCACATCAGTGTTCTCAACGCTTTGATTTCTTTTATGATGTATTCATTATCAGTGGGATAAAAATCATTCGTGTATATCCGTTTTGAACTATATGGGTAAGATTGGATAATGAAGGAATAGTTCAAAATCGAAAATTTAACACAAAAAGCCGTTTTATAGCAAAAAAAAAAGTTCTTCAAAACTACCTGGTAGCCAGCATTTTCTCCTTTTACCATAATGTCTTTCCCCCTATTTTAGAGGAAAAAAAATATCCCCGACCCACGCTTGAGTTGCTGTCTACAAATGCTTAACACATAGGCTTGATAGCAGACTTGATGTATTTGAGGGGTATGTGCAGCTCTGCACACGTAGAAGGTTGAGCAACATATAACACATATGAAATGAAAACATTGCAGGAAAAGGAGAAGGCGATACATGTTAACCAGTTGGTAAATTTAACAACTGACCAATCGACCAATCAATCAATCAATCAAACTATCAAAGCTGACATGCCGCATGAGCAAACTTAACAACCCAAAGCAAATCTACACTACACATACCTGTGAATCGACTTACCTTTAATTATTAAAAGGGTGACTTTCGGGTGTATTTTTAGCGCATAATCCGTGTAGATTTATCTTCTGTACGCGACACACCTTTATGCACAATTCACGTTTACCAAGGTCCCTTGATAAATAATAAATCACTCAATTTCTATGAAAATACACTACAAAGTGTAAATAACCCCTGCAAATGTTGACCGTTAGACTTCAAATAATAGTAAATTCTGCACCGATATGCACAAGTCACATATAACAGGGTCCTTTACAAACGAATCACTCAGTTTCTAAATAAATACACTACACAGTTTAAATAAGTCCTGCAATGGTTAACTGTTCGACTTCAAAACTTCAAAAAACAGTTAAGTCGGCATATAAATAGCATATGCGTAATTCAAATGCATATATCACATATAAAAAGGTAAAAATCACACATCGCTTTAAACAATTATATAGAGAGAATCTTTTAACGGTCTGTCAGCTCCAAATATAGACCCCAAGTCGTTCGACCGCTGAAGATAGTTAAAATCCTCTGAAATGCAGACAGATTGTTATCCGATACGCTCGACTAAATCAGCGAACGGCATAGGTCAAAGATCAGACTGCACGTTCTGTGCAGTCTGATCTTGACCTATGCCATTCGCAAGGGCCTCTATTTGCCCTTATGGGAATAGAAGGATGAAAAATACCATTTTTATCTCTGTGCCCAACGACTAACATGGCGACTTTTCTAAATTGAAAACATTGCAGACGACTATTTAGATGTACCTCAAACGATGGTTGAAGCTCTAGAGATAAACGATACGGGGGAATAAAATGCATTAAGATTGATTTAAATCATACGGGGGATAAAATGCATTTAGATTGATTTAAATCATACGGGAGATAAAATGCATTTAGATTGATTTAAATCATACGGGGGGATAAAATGCATTTAGATTGATTTAAATCATACGGGGGATAAAATGCATTTAGATTGATTTAAATCATACGGGGGATAAAATGCATTTAGATTGATTTAAATCATACCATCTAAAAGTATAGCAATGACAATCCTCTATTGTAGTACAGTCGGTCTAAATGTTAGTCGCTGGCAGAAAAAAGAAATCTTAAGGTAAGACCTGTGTAACGGAAAACAGCTATTTCGACTAAAATATCATCCTGCAAAATTAGCTATAATTAAAAATGAGTATTATAGATCTACTTTCACCTTTTCAATTTTTCCATTTTTTCCTTCTTTGAATTATCATTTATAAATCTAAAACCACTATATTCTCAATTCAAAAAGATATCATAATTACCTCCCTTTTCAGAAAACTAACAAAAGTATAAAAGATTAATTTCAAGATTGACATAAACAGAATTTCTGATCCATTAGAAATGTGCAAAAATATCATTTCTGCATATATCCTTATTTATCCTTATTTAACAACCAATTAGAATGTTTGCCCTATGTTCACCGGAAGTGCATTACACAGGTCTTACCTCAAAACAACGTCAAAGTTGCTGGTCGGGATGCACCGTCATACACACATACTATTTGTGACCCAAAACGACCATCTTGGAATTCTATTCACCAATAAAAAGACAATAGATCACAAATAGTGCAGGTCAATTTAAGTTGATAACTCAAAAATGATTGTATAACAAGGTACAATGATCACTTTTCATACAGAAAATATCATAAAAGCGAAATGTGTCGACCCTGGTCAGCCTGCGCATTTCGCGCAGTCTGACCAGGGTTGACACTTTTCGCAGTTCCCAGAAGGTCCCTTTTTGTGTGACGGGTCACATTTAAATAGACAAAAGCACTGCTAAAATTTCACTTTATAGTCCAAAGAATGAATCAAGTAATGACAGAAAAAAGCTTGAATACACGTTCGCAAACAGCTAACACACATCCTCTATACTGTATTCAAAGAACTACCGAAGTTTCAATTACCCATTCAACATTGGACTTTTAACCCGTTCGGTGCCATGGACCAAAAATTCAAAATACTGACTTTTTGCGGATGGCATAGATCAAGATCAGACTGCACGTTCTGTGCAGTCTGATCTTGATCTTTGCGGCCCGCAAAAGGTACCCGAGTCGAGCATGGCAGCCTAAGGGATTTAAATATAAAGAATTTAAATATTTGAGATGTATACAACGTAAACACCGTCTGTTTGTGTTCGACAAGTGTACAGTAGCTGCGCGTCATAATAACCTTTTACCATTAAAAATTCCGCGTTTTTACAACACTGATGTGCCTTTTGAAAACGTTATTGGAAATGAAGAAAATGCTTGCAACCAGCATTTTGTCCGTTTTCAATTTTTGAGCCACATTTATTATGTCATCAGCATGGCTTTCAATTTGGACCACTCTTAAATTTTGTTGTTTGGGAAAGAGTTAACTCATTTCCAAATGACAAAATTTTAGACTTGTTCAAATCTAAAGCATTTGCAGACGACAAAATAAAGGTGACTGAAAAATTGAAACTTGTTCTTGGAAGGGTAGAAAACACTGTGGGAAAAGGAGAAAACGCTGGTTACCAGCATTTTCTCCTTTTCCTACAGTGTTTTCAAAAGGCCTCTTTCTCAGGGGCGTCAAAAGTAGGGATTGTGTGGTAATGGGTTAATGGAATATTTTTATTTTAGGAACATCAAGTATAGTTATCATCAAACTACAATAAAGTTATTTCGACATGCTAAAAAAATGTGGAAAAGTACGTACATACCGTGAAAAGGTGCACTTTTGGCATTACAACTATTCTTTGTAGGAATAGTGGCATGAAATCTAAAGAACACCTAAAGGGGTTACGTAGTCCATTACAAAATGCAAGTAAAAAGTTTTTTATTTTTCCTTATTCTTTTCGCTCTTATTTATAAATGAATTGTCTATAAAATTCGTTGGTTAACTCTTTACCAAACAACGAAATTCTAGACTTATCCAACATCAAAAGCATTTGCAGACGACGAAATAAACGTGATTCAAAAATCGAAACTTGAATTTAGAAAAGTAGAAAATATTGAGGAAAAAAGAGAAAATGCCGGTCACTAGCATTTTCTCCTTTTCCCACAATGTTTTCAGAAGGCTTCTTCCTCTGGGCCGTAAAAATCAGGGATTATTTGGTAAAGGTTATAGTATTTTAGAGATTTTTATTTCTTATTATAAAACTTGAATTTATTTTCCTTTGATCGGGAATTGAAGATTCGAAAAATGCCGTGTGTTAATTTAGCCTTTTTGCCAAACAATCACATAATTTAACCCTTTACTCCATAGATACTCATTTCTACGCATTGCTTGTAGGAGCCTTTGGAAAACATTGAGGCAAAAGGTGAAATTGCTCGTGATAAGCAATTTCACCTTTTGCCACAATGTTTTCTATGCTATCAGAAGGTGTCATATACACATAGGAAACAGCTTCATCCTTGCTGTTATATAGGGTCAATTAGAGATACCATAGAAATGCCTTAAGGGGTAAAGGGTTAAGGACCCTCAGATGGAAGCATTTTGAAAACATTGTAAAAAAAATAGAAAATACTGCTGACCAGTATTTTCATTATTAACTTCTTTTCGTGTTTCTGGGCCAAAGTACATCATTTGAACACTTCATATCCCTTTACTACACAATCCCGACTTTTATCGACTCTGTGCAAGAAGCCTTTTGAAAACATCGTAGGAAAAGGAAAGAATGCTGGTGACCAGCACTTTCTCCTTATCCCACAATGTTCTTTTACTCTTCAAACAGCAGCATTAAATTTTCAACGACATATATCTTGTCATCTGAAAATGCTTTCAATTTGGACTAGTCTAGAAATTTGTCGTTTGGTAAAGAGATAATATAAATTCAAATATTTTGTCGTCCTGAAATGATTACTACTATTCAAACAATTCTCGGTAGTAAAGATTAGTAAAGATATCAAAATGCACTTCAACAACTGAGAAATGAGGTATGTACCTTTTACCATACCATCACGAATTTATACCAAACCCCCCCCCCCCAAAGATGAAGGCTTTTGTAAACACTTCTGGAAAAAAAAGTGAAAATGTTGGTAACAGGCCTTTTCTCCTTTTTGCGCAGTGTTCACTTCCTTTTTGTGGTATTTGTCGAAGACAATAACACTGTGAGTTCAATATTGAAGATCATGTATCGTATTTTGTGCAAAGCCGAAGGAAATAAACCCAATTAACTCACTTTTATTCAAGCACAAGGGTTTTTCGGTATCACTCAGATATGTAATTAGAAATGGCATGTTAAAACACATTGGGTTAGGCCATCGATCGTGGAAAATACTAATTTTTGGTTGAAATAGCTTCACTCGCTCATAGCTCTCTATTGGCTAAATGATACAAAATTTGTCCACGATCGCTTGGTCCTGGCCTTTTTCGTTCCAAAACCAGTTCGTCCCATGGCTTGTTAATCCTTTGATTTCGCACTACTCCGTTTGATTGCGCATGGATATTTATAAATCAAAATAATTGATTGTAATGTTGGGAATTAAATGTTAACCTATTACCACACAATCTCTACTTTTGACGGCTCTGAGAAAGAAGCCTTTAGAAAACATTGTGGGAAAAGGAGAAAATGCTGGTAACCAGCATTTTCTCCCTATCCCACAATGTTTTCTACCCTTCACAAAACAAATTTCAAATTTTCAGTCACTTTTATTTTGTCGTCTGCAAATGCTTTCAATTTGGACCAGTCTAAAATATTGTCGTTTGGTAATGGGTTAACGGCTTAAGATATTTAACAATCATAGCTTTCAGGTACAAACTTTACTTTATTCGATATATTCCCATGGTTTTTCTCTCTATGCATCATCATCATGCATCCTACTGTCAGGCAACGTAACTCCTGACTCATCTTAATGACCAAAGGTAGACCAATAATACACAAATAATCCAAATTGTATCATGAGTGTTATCGCTTCAATCGAAAAATATTCATTTGCTTATTAGGTTGACCTCTACGCCAATATTTGAACAATATGTCTCTTTTTTTTTCAAATTATAAATTCCACATAATGGTTTCCTTGACCACTTCAGCGTTCTCAACGCTTTGATTAGGTTGACCTCTCAGCCAATATTTGAACAATATGTCTCTTTTTTTTTTCAAATTATAAATTCCACACATGGTTTCCTTGGCGAATACCACTTCAGCGTTCTCAACGCTTTGATTAGGTTGACCTCTACGCCAATATTTGAACAATATGTCTCTTTTTTTTTTCAAATTATAAATTCCACACAATGGTTTCCTTGACTAATACCACTTCAGCGTTCCCAACGCTTTGATTATTACCGGATTCCATCATTTGAGGCACATTTAGTGTGTTGTCTGCAAACGCTCTGGACAAGACTAAAATTTCACCTGGTAAAGTGTTAACCATTTACCACACAGCCCATACTTTAAATCCTTTGGTTGCTAAGAGCGATTCGCTGATCTTCTGCGGACAGTGTAGATCAAGATCAGACTGCACAGAGCGCGCAGTCTGATCTTTTATCTACACTGTCCAATAAGGAGATATTATTTCCCAAACATAACTGTGAAACAGCAATATTTGGGTTATTAATATCGAAGTACACGTTTAATTTTAGTTTTTTAGCAGGATAAGAAGACGGCGTTTGGATATTAAAAAAAAAAATGTGGTTAAAGAAGAAAAAGGCTGGTAGCCAGCAATTCCTTCTTTTTCTGCAATGTTTTCTACCTAATCAAGGACAAATTTTGTGATTTTGGCCAACTATAATTTAACATCTGCATATGTTTTAAAGTTGTAAACGTCTAAAAATTTTTTTGTCTGGTAAAATGTTAAAGCAGACTCATGGAATAGATAATGATATCCTTTTATGGCTGATCTCTCACTTCAGCACTATATATGGAGTGCAACACGCGAAAAGGGTCATTCGGACATTTGCGTAAAGTGTCGTCTCTGATCAGCGTGTTTAGTCCGCACAGGCTAATCCGAAACGACACTTTCCGATTTTATGTGATTTTCTGTTTTACGCAAGTCTACTGTAGCAGAAAATCTAATGTAGTCGTAAAGTGTCGTCTCGGATTAGCCTGCGCGGACAGCGCAGGCTAATCCGAGACGACACTTTACGCAAATGTCCGAATGCACCTTTTCGTGTGTTGCACTCCATATGTGGGCTATGTGTTATAAATTTACGCAAGACCGAATATGGAATCCGCGTTAAACATGCTGGAAGGCGACAACCAAAACAAGGTAAATATTGGTTTTTCTTCGAGAACATTTTCCTCCCTGTCCAAAACTTTTCTTAGATGGAATTTTCATCCCTATCTAAAACTGATGAGTTGAAAACATTCGGAAAATCTCGGGTGACCCGTTTAGTTTAGGGAATTAGCCAAGTTGCGACGGGTAGTTATAAATGAAAATCTCTTTCCATGTGTAACATTAATTTCAATACAGGACGCACTATGCATCTGCCAGTTTGTTTTACTTATTCAGGAATTGAAAAGATTGTAGGAAAAGGAGAAAATACTGGTCTCTTTTTCTTACAGTGTTTTCAAAAGCCTTCTTTACTAGCATCGCAAAAACCCGGCCATATTTGATATGAAAAAGGCTTACCCATTACCACATAATTCCAACTTCTGACGACTCTGAGAAAGAAGCAAACATTGTGGGAAAAGGAGAAAATGCTGGTAACCAGCATTTTCTCCTTTTCCCACAATGTTTTCTACTCTTCACAAAACAAATTTCAAATTTTCAGTCACTCTTATTTTGTTGTCTTCAAAATCTTTCAATTTGAACAAGCCTAAAATGTTGTCGTTTGGTAATGAGTTAAGAAAAAATCGAGGGTAGGCTACTGAACAACCGAATGTGTTTCGCCCCTGAAAAATCCGCAATATCTTGGAGATGATAAATTATCGACCCCGCGTGACACCTGAGATTCTAAACAGATTATATTACCTGGGAATGAAAGAATAAAACATCTTTTAATCTTCATCAAATACAATGAATCGATTGTGTATGATTTAATGGCATTGCAAAATCGATTTATCGATATCGATTTTTTTCTTTACATTGAGGCAGACATTTGATTGGTTTTATTGGTTTATCATTGTTGTGAGCAGACAGCCGGCGGATGTTTCTGCAGGCGTACAAAACTGGCTATTTTGAGGTTTACAATGACATTATTAGTTGACGGTCAGGTGACACGTGACTTGGAAACTTCTTAACCCTTTACCACACAATGTCGCCTTTTAACGACCCGAAAGAAGAGGCCTTTTGGAAACATTGTGGGGAAAGGAGAAAATGCTGGTAACCAGCATTTTCTCCTTTTCCCACAAAGTTTTTTACCCTGCCACAGAAAAATTGCGTCATTTGAGCCACTATGAAATTGTCATCTGCATGTAGTTTGAATTTAGTCTAAAATTTTATCGTGTACTAAAGTGTTAACGGCTGTGGTGAATCGCATCACCTGTACCCGAAAGCGAGGTGGCGGCATGATACACCACAGCCGTGAAGTATCCAATTCACCTGCCACCTGACCGTACAACGAATTTATAATACTACAAAGTTTTGACATTCCAACGTGTATTCAGCAAAATTTCTTTTATAAGGTCTCACAAAGTTTTAAATTGTGTACAATGACGAAATCGAGTTTCCCTTCTGAGTGCCCCAAGACGCTGAAAACTGACGTCACTAATAACTGACGTCACTGTTAAAAAATGGTAAAACGTGAAGTTTGGTACATTTGTGAGTCACTGCGATATAGAGTAAGAGAGTTTTTCTGAATGCAGTAAGTCCAGTTAAGCGCTTTTATCACATTATCTTCATTTGTTTTCACTGTAATTATACAGCCATTACGATTTTTCTTGTTTTATACACAATTGAGAAAATAGTGCTTATTGGTCAACGGTATGTAATAATACGCCCTCATTCATAAGAAGCATCATTGAACACGATTCTTCTGTGAAATAAACTGTCAGACACCAAAACGGTGATCTCGGTCATGGAAAAAAAAGACACGATGGCCATGATGGCCCTGAAGTCGCTCACCTGAGCCTTTTGATCAAACATGATCCATTTCCAATCTCTTCAGAGATACCAAGACAATCATTCAAACAACCACTCATTAGTAGATCTGTTTGACGTACAAATATGGTCTCTTTATTTCCGATGATGCTTTTCGGTAGGATATCGAGAAATAGCAGTGAAAATATTTTTCGATCTTACATAAGTACCACCAGTGAAAATACCGATTTTCACGTTCTTGTTGCCTAGGTAAAATGCGCGTGCATGACAACCAGATGGGAAATATGACGTCATATACCCTACATTTCTCGCGCTTGACGAGTGAAAATATTACCGATGATATCCACTCGATGAAATAAATTTCGATCTTTCACCGAAAAATACAAATACTGTATCCTCTATATACTGCACACAAGCTTTTCCTAAAATTTGTCTCAGCAGCCTACTTGACCTGTACAAATTATCCAGGAATACATTCTAACAAACTTTCATGAGTTTTTGAGAGAAAATCTAGCTTGTAAGGTGAACAAAACGTTTTTCTAAGATTTGACCTATTGACCTACTTTTTTTTATCTAACATGACCAATAGTTATACTAGTCAAAGATGTTATCAAGACAAACATTCTAACAAAATTTCAAGAGTAATAGACGGAAAAAGATATCAACCAATGACCCAGTTTTTGTCCTGACATGACCAATTTTCAACCTCGTCCAAGGTATCAACATGACAAACATTCTGACCAACCTTCAAGAGCATTGGACTGAAAATGTGGCCTCTGGAGTGTACAGTAGGTCTCTCCAAGATTTGACCTAGTGACCTATTTTTTATCTGACATGGCCCGTTTTCGAAACTGAGATCATCATCGATACAAACATTCTGACCAACTTTCAAGACCATTGGCCAGAAAGTGTGGCTTCAGGAGCGCACACAAGGTTTTTCTAAGTTTTTACCAAGTGACCTAGTTTTGATCTGACATGGCCCTAGCTCGATTTTGTCTAAAAAGACAAATATTCTGACTAACCCTCAAGAGCGTGCAAAAGGTTTTACCAAGTGACCTAGTTTTTGACCCGACATGGCCCATTTTTGAATTTGTACGCGAAATCATTAAGACAAACATTCTAATAAATTTTCAAGGTATGTATTGGACTGAAAATGTGGCCTCTAGAACGTACACAATGGTTTTTTTTTTTTTTTTTTTTCAAAGATTTGACCTGGTGACCTAGCTTTTGACCCGACATTGCTCATTTTCGAACTTGTTCGAGATATTAGCAAGACAAACATTGTGACCAACTTTCTTTCTTCCTAGTCCTTTTCTTCTTTTCATGCATATAAAACAGTTGGTCCGAATGAATTTTCGTTTCAAAACATAAATGCTCTTTGTTTTAAGCGGGGGAGGAGAGAGGCTTTAGCCCGAGAATACTTCTGATTAGCTGAAACACGATACGGCTAAAAACAGAGATTTTTCTTTCTTCTTTCTCTCTCCTTTTTTTTTTTTTTTTTTTTCCTACATATAACAGAAAACAGTTGCGTCCAAAAGATTTTTATCTTTTCCTTTCAAAGCATTGGTTTCTTTCAAAAAATGTGTTTAGTCAAAATTAAGTTTTGCCATACAGCACTTCTGATAGCTGTATCGATCAATTACATAAATAATCGTGAAAGCTAGAATTTAGGGCAATTCGTCGAGATCTTTGGTCGTTACGGGATGCAATTACTTTCATAAGATCCCTGAAAGAAAGATGGCTAAGTCAGATAGTCGAACGCACTACGCTGTAATGTACTTGTGAATACAAGGAGAAGAGGCCACAAGTCATAAAAGCGAGTTCTCTGTAGTTATTCAATAAAGCTGCGCACGCAAACTTGTTGTAAAACTATATCAATTACAGATGATTGAAAGCACTTTATTTCTGATATAACTCGCAGTGCTGTAACCGGAGAAATCTTTTTTTTATATTTTTAGCGTCTGTCAGGTTGTTCCATGTTCAACGATATAGGCCTACCTACGGAAATATCTATATTTTATGTGGATTCTCTTGCAGACTCAGGATGCACTTTATTTCTGATATTCTGAAATAACTCGCAGTGTTGTAACCAGAGGAACCTTTTTTTCAGCGTCTATCAAGTTGCTCCATGTTCAACGATATAGGCCTACTTTCTCCACAGAAATATCTATATTTTATGTGGATTCTCTTGCAGACTCAAGATGCACTTTATTTCTGATAGTCTGATATATCTCGCACTGTTGTAACAGACAATTTTTTTTTCTTCTTATTTTTAGCGTCTACCAGGTTGTTCCATGTCCAACGATATAGGCCTACTTTCTCCACAGAAATATCTATATTTTATGTGGATTCTCTTGCAGACTCGGGATGCACTTTATTTCTGATAGTCTGATATAACTCGCACTGTTGTAACAGAGAATTCTTTTTTTTTTTTCTTATTTTTAGCGTCTACCAGGTTGTTCCATGTCCAACGATATAGGCCTACTCTCTCCACTGAAATATCTATATTTTATGTGGATTCTCTTGCAGACTCGGGATGCACTTTATTTCTGATAGTCTGATATAACTCGCACTGTTGTAACAGAGAATTCTTTTTTTTTTTTCTTATTTTTAGCGTCTACCAGGTTGTTCCATGTCCAACGATATAGGCCTACTTTCTCCACAGAAATATCTATATTTTATGTGGATTCTCTTGCAGACTCGGGATGCACTTTATTTCTGATAGTCTGATATAACTCGCACTGTTGTAACAGAGAATTCTTTTTTTTTTTTCTTATTTTTAGCGTCTACCAGGTTGTTCCATGTCCAACGATATAGGCCTACTCTCTCCACTGAAATATCTATATTTTATGTGGATTCTCTTGCAGACTCGGGATGCACTTTATTTCTGATAGTCTGATATAACTCGCACTGTTGTAACAGAGAATTCTTTTTTTTTTTCTTATTTTTAGCGTCTACCAGGTTGTTCCATGTCCAACGATATAGGCCTACTCTCTCCACTGAAATATCTATATTTTATGTGGATTCTCTTGCGGACTCGGGATGCACTTTATTTCTAATATTCTGATATAACTCGCAGTGTTGTAACCGGACAAAAATCCTTTTTTTGAGCGGCTCTCCGGTTGTTCCATGTTCAACGATATACCCTCTCCACTGAAATATCTGCGTTTTGTGTGGACTCTCTTGCAGACTCAGAATCGAATCTACACTGAAACTGTTTGAATGATTCTATTCCCATACACGGTAAAAAAGAAAGAGTCACACAGATGCAAGTCATGCCCTGGCAGAAATGGAGGTTATTATTATACTGCAAAGAAATTTCTCGTGATCTGATCGGTTAACATGCCGGAAACATATCATGTAAAGCCAGTTTCCCTTTTGAGTGCCTCGTAAACATCACTACACGTGCAACACAACTTCCAAAATGGCGGCGTCAATCGATTAGCAGACTGCACATTTATGTACCAAACAGCACGTTTTAGTGACTTCAGTTTCCAGTGACGTCAGTTTTCATTGAATTGGGGCACTCAGAAGGGAATTTCTATAATAAATTCGTTGCACGGTCAGGTGGCAGGGGACTTGAAAACTTGTTTACGGCTGTGGTGAATCATTTCGCAACCTCGCCTTCGGCTCGGGACGACATGATTAACTACAGCCGTGAACAAGTCCACTGCCACCTGACCGTACAACTAATAATGTATCTCCGTGGTCCATGATACCAAGCAAGTCATCACATAATGATGGATTCATAAAGTCCATTTTGTCTAACAACTAAATCATGAGAAACACTGGTCCTTAGAAATGCAAAAAATTATCCAATAGATAAAAAGTATTGACCCAGGTCAGACTGCGCAGGCTGACCTGGGTCGATACTTTTCGCAAATGAATTAATCCATCTTTTCAAAAAGTAGGTCCTATGGTTTATGTAACTGTGGCCATATCCACGTTAATGACTAATCACAAATTATTATTTATTCATTCGAGAATATTGATTCAAAGATGTCGTTCAAAAGCAAGGATATAACCAGCAATGTCAAAAAAAGTTAAATAAAGGGACTGGTTTAGTGAAAATGGTATCCGAGGGGAAAAAAGGAGAGGGGGATAATTACGTTAAACTAAAAAATAAAAGCGTTGAGAACGCTGAAGTGGTATTTGTCAAGGAAACCCATTGTGTGGAATTAATAGTTTGAAAGAAAAAGAGACATATTGTTCAAATGTTGGCTGAAAAGTCAACCAACTAAGCAAAAGAATACCTTTTCGGTTGAAGGGAGAGTGCTCATGTATCTTAAAACTATAATTTTGAAATATCTTTAGCCTTTTTACATTTAATTTCCAACATTACAATCAGTTACTTCGATCTATAAATATTCATGAGCAATCACATGGAGAAGCGCGCAATCATAGGACGAACAAGCCATAGAACCAATTGGTTTGGAACGAAAAAGCAGGCAAATTTGTATCATTGTGCCAGTAAAAGGCTATGAGCGATAGAAGCTATTTTCAATAAAAAATAAGTTTCTCAACGATCGATGGCCTCGCCCAATGTATTTTAATAAGATATTTCAAATTACATATCGGAGTGCTACCGAAAAACTCATTTGCCTGAGAAAAAATGAGTTTAACTGGGTTTATTTCCTTCGGTTTTGCACAAAGTAAGATACATGGTTATCAAAATTCAATCTTGAACTCTTAGTGGTATTGTCTTCGACAAATACCACAAAAATCAGTGGGCCAATAAAGGTAAAAAAAGCTTGATAGAGACACAGGTCGAGTCAAAATAGTGTCCACTGATAAAATAGCAAAGGAAAAGGTTAGCTAGTGGTTCAGGTGGAGTGAACATAGTATACGAGGAAAAAATAGCATGGGAGCTAATTACGTAAAATCAGTAAAAATAAAAAAAACACCGGGTCAAAAGAGAAAAAGCCAGTCAGTCAAATGGCATCCAATGGAAAGATAAGAGGGGAATACATACGTAAAGCCAGAAAGACAATCAGTTGGATTGCAAACAAACAAATAAACACTGAAGACACACATATCAAATGTGAGACAGAAAAGCTATCATGTGGACAGACAGACCATTACAAAAATGCTTTACGAGGAATCTCAATAAAAAATAATTGTACGTAAGAGTGAAAAGCTTCCGATAATGACCAGCCAGGGGACCATCATACGTGATGGCTGTTGGGTCACTCGATATCCCCCCCACGGTCATTAACTCTGTCTCCGCTATATATAATGCGTAATTTGGTTTTGCTTTGTAACAAGGGGTTTAACCCTTTTAAGACTCAATCCCGACTTCAAACGACCCTGAGAAAAAAAAACCTTCTGAAACATTTCCTTCTTTTAATTATCATTTAGAAATCTAAAACCACTATATTCTCATTTCAAAAAGAGATAATAATTACCTCCCTTTTCAGAAAACTAACAAAAGTATCTAAAAATAGTTTCAAGATGGACATAAACGGAATTTCTGATCCGTTAGAAATGTGCAAAAATATTATTTCTGCATAAATCCTTATTTATCCTTATTTATCAACCGATTAGAATTTTCACCAGAAGTGCATTACACAGGTCTTACCTAAGTGGGATAATATTAAAGTGGAAACAGCTGTTTTCTATTACGAATCCAATACTTTAAAGCATCTGCAAAAAGTGTCGACCCACGTCGGGCACCTGACATTGGTCGACACTTGTTTTAGCTATCTGTCAATTTTCTGCATGTCAGAAGGCCGAACTACCTCATGATTTCTTTCGGTTGTTTGGCAAAATGAATTAAATGGATCCGTACTTATGTCATGACTTGCTAGGCATCATGAATCACTGAGATTCATCGAACTCCCTTTTGCCAAAGCATGGCTAAAAACGAATTTTCAATCTCTTTCTGTGGATGAACATAATACAACCAATTGAAACTCAGAACCATTATTTTTCGTATCTTTATCTCTTTACCACACGACTAAATTTTAGACTGGTTCAAATTGAAAGAATTTGCAGACGACGAAATAAAGGTAACTGAACAATTGAAATTTGATCTGAGAAAGGTATAAAACACTGCGGGAAAAGGAGAAAATGCTGGTTACCAGCATTTTCTCCTTTTGCCCACAGTGTTTTCAAAAGGCTTCTTTCTCAGGGGCGTCAAAAGTAGGGATTGTGTGGTAATGGGTGAAGACTTTACTAAACAAGCAAACGTAATGGATCCAAGATCAGGCTGCACGTTCCATTCAGTCTGATCTTAATCTATGCCGTCCGCACAATTCCGTTTTTTTCGCTTTTGACAGGAGAAGCGTTAAACATATTTTATTAGGTAGTAATACTGATGAATCTTAGAAGTAAATCAATGGGCTAACAAGCCACGGATGAATCAGCAAAACATAAAAAATGCCGTTTTAACTCTTTACCAAACGACAAAATTTTAGACTGGTCCATAATGAAAGCATTTGTAGACGACAAAATTGATGTGACTCAAAAATTGAAATTTGTGCTGGAAGGGTAGAAAACATTTTGGGAAAGGGAGAAAATGCTGGTTACCAGCATTTTCTCTTTTTCCCACAATGTTTTTTCAAAAGGTTTCTTTTTGAGGGTCGTGAAAAAAACAGGGATTATTTGGGAAAGGGTTAAGTAATCGAGAATATTGAAGACAAAAAGAAATTAGGTAGAATGGGCAAATGCTTCGTTTCCCATAATGCAACAGAAGGTTTCTCTTTGCACACATGTACAAAAATTTGTGTGATAAAAGGGAAAGATTTAAAAGATATGGAATGATTCTTTCAACATCAAATTATTCCGGGGCCAAGATTCATGCATTTATTTCATACTTTTTAACTCTTTACCAAACAATTCCGACTTTCAATTACCTCAACTCTTTACCAAACGACAAAATTTTTGACTTGTCCAAATCGACAGCATTAGCAGACGACAAAGTAAAAGTGGCTAAAAATTTGACATTTGTTTTGTAAAGGGTAGAAAACATTGTGGGAAAAGGAGAAAATGTTGGTTACCAGCATTTTCTTCTTTTCCCGCAATGTTTTCTAAAGGCTTCTTTCTCGGGGTCGTCAAAAGTATGGATTGTGTGGTAATGGGTTAAGGAAGAAAACCACTAGAAAACATTGTACGGAAAGAAGAAAATGCTAGCAACCAGCATTTTCTCCTTTTCCTACAATACTTTCTTCGCTTTAAAAAAGAAAATCGTGTTTTGAGCTAGATTGAATAATTATGTCGTCTGCTAATGCTTTGAATTTGGAAATGGCCGACATTTTGTCGTCTGGTAAAAGGTTCAAAGTGCATGACACATGTGTAACTTACAAGTAACCAGCATTTTCTCCTTTGGAAAAGAAAATAGTGTTTTGAGCTGAACTGAATATATCGTCTGGAAATGTTTTGAATATGGAAATGGCTGACATTTTGTCGTCTGGTAAAAGGTTATAGTGCATGGCTAAAAATGTAACTTACCGTAATGGCCGAGGTCTTCCGTTACACTCAGTTAACTGTAACTTTTGGAGTTCAGCGTCCCCTTCTGATGTCATCACACTGCCAATAGATAAACAAAGGTCGAAATAAATACCAGGAAAAACTAGAGCTGCCACTGAATGACAGAGGCAGTCAATTTATTAAACTCTTTACCAAACAACAAAATTGTAGACTGGTCCAAACTGAAAGCATTTAGATCTACATACGACAAAATAAATGTGGTTCAAAAATTGAAATTTGTTTTGGGAAGGGTAGAAAACGTTGTGGGAAAAGGAGAAAATGGTTTCGCTTATGTACTTGTGTGTCCTTGTAATAATAGACGTTTATGCTGTGACAGAACGTGCAATCTTGAATCTATTTTTTTTTTTTGGGGGGGGGGGGGGTAGGGGGTTAGGGTGGGAGGAGGGAAATCGCTCCTCTTACAGACAATGCAATATTTCGAACTTGGCTATATAAATTTTGGACAAGTTTGAAAAGTAACACAACTTCTTATTGGCTAAAACATGTGGTATAGCTAGTCAGAAGGTGTGTTACTTTTGAATTAGAACAAAAAATACTTGAGAAAAAGACTAAGAATGTTCCTAGGCGTGGTTCATAATCACGGACCTCTGGGCCCGTAATCACCAACCATTCTTAAGAACGTTCTTGGTCTCAGTCTTCAGAATTTTCTAAATTTGAAAGTAACGCAACTTCTGATTGGCTAAACCAAATAATTTGAAAGTAACGAAACTTCTGATTGGCTAAACCAAATGGTTTAGCCAATCAGAAGTTGCGCGTTACTTTCAAATTTAGAAAATCTTGGAGAATAAGACTAAGAATATGCTTAAGAATGGTTGGTGAATACGGGCCCTGATCACCTCTGTTGCTTATATAAATCCCAATTCTGCAGGGCGAAGGCAAAATGCATGTAAATGCCGTCTGTCTATTAACCCTTTACTCCATAGTTACTCGTTTCTATGCATTGCTTGTAGGAGCCTTTTGAAAACATTGTGACAAAAGGTGAAATTGCTCGTGACGAGCAATTTCACCTTTTGTCACAATGTTTTCTCTGCTATCAAAAGGTATCATATACACATAAGAAACGGCTTCATCCTTGCTGTTATTTAGGGTCAATTAGAGATACCATAGAAATGCCTTATGGGGTGAAGGGTTAACTGTATGGAAGTCGTTATCTCTTGTTAGAATCAATGGCAATAAAAAGTTCGACATTTGATCCGCCATTGAGATACGAGATAAAAAGCATTTAAAACAACGTTTTATTAATGCCATCGCTTTCACCGTATTAAATTTGATATTCTTCGATTATCACATGGCATACAACACGCGAAAATGGGCATTTGGACATTTGCGTAAACCGTCGTCTCGGATCAGCCTACGCAGTCTGAGCAAGCTAACCCGAAACGACACTTTACGTTTTTATGTACGTAATTTTCTGCTTTGCGCAAGTCTCTTGAAGGACAAAATCTAATGTAGTCGTAAAGTGCCGTCTCGGATTAGCCTGCGCGGACTGCGCAGGCTGATCCGAGACGACACTTTACGCAAATGTCCGAATGCCCCTTTTCGCATGTTGCAAACCGTAATGAGTCATGATAATACTCGTATCTTTTTTCAAACCTCATCTTTCAACGATTGATTGAGCAACGACTTGGCTTTGACGGCGTTAAATGTTCGACTTTTCTACACTCTCTTCGACAAATATCGCCTGCAACACGCCAAAAAGGCATTGACATTTGCGTGAAGTGTCGTCTCGGATCAGCCTGTGCAAACACACATATATGGTGTAAGTGAAAAAAGAAACACAGACATTTGTATCAGAAACCGATCATTGGTCACAAGAAAAATGGCTGACGATCGAAGCTGTAAACAATGGCGGTGCTTCACGGAAATTTATCGTTGGTTTCCGCCTAGAGTCGGAAACGGTGTAATTTGCATACAGGCCGCGGCATCCGTCTGAAAATCGAGGCTGCAACAGAGAGGCCTCCATTTTCCTTTGTTTACCTCATTAAACGTAGAGCGAAGGTGAAATATAGTCACGTGACAGAAACCGGAAACGACGAGTCTGTTTACATGAAAGGCCGCAACTCAGCGATGTGCATTTTCTATCGACCGAAATCTAAGCAACTTTGCAACCGTCAGCCGCAATATTTGGCATGAAGATATAGGAATGACTATACTTTGATAAAAATAAAGACAACATGAGTTAAAATTGGCTGAAAATGAGTATAAGGGCTCTTTAACCCTTTACTCCATGGATACTCATTTCTACACATTGCTTATAGGAGCCTTTGGAAAACATTGTGGCAAAAGGTGAAATTGCTCGTGACGAGCAATTTCACCTTGTGTCACAATGTTTTCTATGCTATCAAAAGGTGTCATTTACACATCAGAAACGGCTTCATCCTTGCTGTTATTCAGGGTCAATTAGAGATACCATAGAAATGCCTTATGGGGTAAAGGGTTAAGTTTTATCATATGATCCATTACTGTATGTTTATAAGTATTTTCAGACACAGGGGTCCTGCGTGGCTCAGTTGTAAAATGTAGGATTCGTGACCTGAAGGCCTGGGTTCTAGCCTCACTAGGACCACTGAATTTTTCGTGGGAGTGTCCTAGGGTAGGACAGGTCAGAGCCCTTACCGAGTACTGGTTAAACCCAGTTAATACATGAATATGTAAGCTGTCGTCGTGATATGAGTTAAAAATTTAAATAGTGTTGAAAACAGCGAAAAATATACTTCAATCAACCAACCAACCAACCAACCAATCACTCAATCAATCAATCAATCAATCAATCGATCAATTTTCAGACACATCAATTTTATAAGCAAAAGTTCCTTTTCAAAAAATTTGGATCACCATCTCATCTTCAAAAATATATTTAATCGAAGACTTCGAAATAATGAGGAAAAGGAGGCAATTATTTCTCTTCATATGGAACCACACCTACCAGTTTCATCATTCATATTGCAATATCTCTTACGCCGCCTGTTTGTTTTTGAGGATATCTCTTGTTTCAATATTGTGTTACTCGTATTGACCTTTACAGACGTCTATTAGAGGAGGTTTATGAACAATAAAAAAAAAATAATATTGAGAACACTCGGTCGGTCTAGACCCTTTAGCTAGTCTTTTGATCATATGTTACGGGAGACCACTCCTACACGCATGGCTTCATACCGGTTCAGATACAATACTTGACAATTGCGTTAGCGCTCAGTGGTATTGGTGTTGGTTCGAATCCTATTCGGTCGCTGTATTTCTGCTATGCGTTTGTTCATTTGTTTCTTAGTATTCATAATAATTATGAGGGCTCGTCCGGAATTGGCAATTAACTCTTTACTACACCAGAAAATTTTAGACTGGTCCAAATTGAAAGCATTTGCAGACGACAAAATAAAGGTGACTACAAAATAGAAATTTGTTCTGGGAAGGGTAGAAAACACTGTGGGAAAAGGAGAAAATGCTGGTTACCAGCATTTTCTCCTTTTCCCATAGTGTTTCCAAAAGGTTTCTTTCTTAGAGGCGTCAAAAGTAGGGATTGTGTGATAATGGGTTAAGCAATTAATCCTATTTGTTGTTCAAAAACAGACTTTCTGCCTATTAAGGCTAGAGTCATCAATAGATGATGACTTTAAGAAGGCGTGTCTTACGAGAGACCACTCCTTTGTGCATGGCTTCATCCGGGTTGAAATACAATACCCAACAACTGCGTTAGGGAGAATTCTGTATAGCTCAAAGCTTATTGTGTTGGCCTTTCGTGCGAGCTTTCTAGGCTCGAATTCTGGCAGATCCCTATATTTCTGCTATGCATTTGTTGTCCAAAAACAGACTTTCTGCCTATTAAGGCGAGAGTCATCAATAAATGATGACTTTAAGAAGGCGTGTCTTGCGAGAGACCACTCCTTTATGCATAGCTTCATCCCGCTTGAAATACAATATCCAACAACTACATTAGGGAGAATTCTCTGTAGATCATAGGTTATTGTGTTGGCCTTTCGTGCGAGATTTCTAGGTTCGAATTCTGCCAGGTCCCTGTAAATCTGCTATGCGTTTGCAGAGCTCCAGATAGAGGGAGTGATGATATTGTTAAGTCATTATTTCTCTTAGAAACCCTGTGTTATGGGTACTCATTAGAATCGTCTCGATGAGACGATTCTAATGAGTACCCGCAACATAGGGTTTAACGGAGAATAATTTATATCTTCACTTTTAAAATCAACATCACTCCCTCTATCTGGAGCTCTGCATTTAGTCATTTGTTTGTTGTGTTTCTTTTTTTTCGGACTTTGGTCGTAAGAAATTGTATATGGATTTTGTAAAGTTTTGTAAATTTTGTTATAAACTCACCTGGCAATAAAAGTCGATGTTTTGAAAACGAAACCAAATGAGACTAAAATCGCATCTTGAACTCTCCATTACGACGCAGTTAGCCCTTCAACATACAATACCAATACTTAGTCAGGACAAAGGTTTCATATCATTGTACGTCCTTTATCTAAACAATAGCAAGATATCTGCGATGGTTAAAGGGAAGTAACACTGATTTCATTGTCTTACTAAAAGTACAGCGCTTTGAACTATTTATATACTCTCAACAAAATCTATAAACCGCCACGTTTGGGTTGTAACTCCCCATAGACCGTTTCATTTGCATCAATGACCAGAAGAGTAATGTTACATTTGGTTTGTTGTATTATAGAACGATTAGTCAGTATAAAAAGTACCTCAGCCTGAGCCTGAAATAATTCCTATTATCACATAACTCTCCTTGTTTTCAATGTGATACAGCCATTACGAATTTTCTTGTCTCACATAAGTGTGAGATAAGAAAATAGTGCTGTATTTGGTCAACGATCTGTAATTATACGCTTCAGTTCTAAAACATTGCTGACCTAGGTTTCTGAAAGAAATTAGCGGTCAAAGTTCTTGTCATGATAAAGTTGTTAATTTAATCACTGTTAGACTGAAACAAAAATCAATATTATGCAAGTTTCTTCGCAACCATTTTCATTCGTAATGTACAGGTCGTCCAAGTAAGTGCACAGGCTTCATGTAAATTTCACTACACATGATACATGTATGCCTCCGGTTTAGCACATTTTGGACTGTAATTCTTGTTAATCAGTAGTGTGATAAAACGAATCTGACACTTGTTGGTTCCTAGCCGAAACGATGCAATACAAAATTGAAATTATTCGTTATTTAGAGAATTGATAATGTTCACAGAAGAGAAGGAATAGAATTAATTTCATCAGCTTGTGGTTAATATGGGGAAAAACCTGCCTCAAAAGGGAAAGGTCCGCGAAAATAACTCGTGCCTTACGACACTTGTTATATATTATATTTCCAGATTATTTTGTCAACGATTGCCACTTTTAAAACCAGTGATCTCAAGCCAATTAACCGATCAAGTAAATTTTTAGCAAAGTATAACAAAATAAATAGTTCCAGATTTTCGGCAGGAGGAAAATATTCACTGTGACGGGGAAATAATTCCACCTAGCTTAAATGACGTCATTTCTTTACCCATAACATTTCTAAAAATAGACACATGAAATATAATATAGAAAGTATAACTCTTCAATTCACGTTCAGTATTTCCAGAAATCTTCCTTGATAGTGGCTCGATTACAACAACTGAAAATGTGCCTTTTGGAAGGCGAGATTTTCATTCCCGCCTTCATATGTCGGCGGTCGGCATTTAGCTGCAAATAGAGGGAAAGATCCAAGCTTCTATACATCGGAAAGACATATACAACTAACGCTAAATCAAAATCTTTGCTATTACATAAAAGTTTTCCTTCAAATAAAATGGCAAAGAGTCTCAGAAGTCCCTTCTTTTCAATTATTTTCAGCTTATTTTCACAAGCCATCTTCTCCAAGTTTGTTAAAGCTCAGAATAGTCAACTGGTCTAAACTGCACAGGAACATTGCAGAACCTTTTACCTTTTGCTTTATCAGGAGAGGCAATTAAACTACAGGAAGATGTATAGCAATATGTTATGCCTATATTGTAAACTTGCCTTCCAAATGTACTATCAGTACTTTGATTATTGTTGATCAGTAATCCTAGCGTTTCAAGTTTTATTACCTCCCTTTATAAAGATATCTAATATTTCGTTTCGTTCACTAAATATTAGACAGAACTGATCCAAAGATAATTCTATTTATAATTTTTCAATACAAATAAAATTAATAGCATTGAAATTTAAAGTCAATTTTATAGTAAGTACTCGATACTTGTAACCCTTTTTAGCGAATTAAGAAAATTTTATATGCAAAAAAAAATTAAATTACAATTTGATATGAGCAATCTGTTGAAATAAAGTAATTCCAACGGCTGCAGCAATCTGCAGAAAAATAACATTTGGAACGCTTATGAGCGCGTACAATATATAGGAGTCTTCCAATAATACGAAAAAAAAAACAACTCGGCCCAAATATAATCTAGTTCATATGAAGGAAATTTCCATTATGAAACGAAAATCGCACGACTCTATATATAGCGCGCCAGTCACAGTTGTTTAGCAATGACACAACCTCGAGGAAGTGATTAACATCTATTTATTTGTCGGTGAAAAGTTCAATCGTAATTGATATATACCACGTTAAAAATGAATATACGAACTGTTTGTCAACTAAAATATAGTTAAAAAGATTTTGATAGAAAATTGAACCTCAAGTTTTCTTTTCTTTGAGGAGCTTTACAGTTTTCAGAACGGTAAACAGGCTTATTTCCGGGCGATGAAAGTACCGATCTCGTTGTCTGCCCTTGTCACATTTGTCGCAGATTTGACCTTTCTTACATGACGCATCAATTCCCCCCCCCCTCCCTCCCTATATCGGGGTGGGGGATTGTAGTAATACGCGCTGTAAAGTAGCAATGAAAAAAAAAAAATGGCTTTTCATCTGAGGAAAAGTCAGGCCAGTAGATAGATGTGTATTTGTAGAATGCCATCTAGCGGAAAACAATGGTACCGATCTGCTACATATCAACCCACCAGTTACAGCCGAGAAATATAACGGCTCCCATCACCCGAGGTATGCCGAATGCCAGGTTACCAAATTTTATTTCATGCTTTCCGGTAGGATATCGAGAAATAGATCTAGTAGTGAAAATATTTTTCGATCTTACACTGGTACTACCAGTGATAATACCGATTTTCATGTTCTTGTTGCCGAGGTTAATTGCGCGTGCCTCACAATCAGATGGAAATATGACGTCATATATTACCTTACATTTCTTGCGCTTGACGTAATATTGTAATACGTTGCTATGCGGGAGGGGTACGCCACGGAGAATAACGGAAAAGAACTGTACTGGATTTTGATAAAGCTCCCCCCAGAAAAGGTTAAAAGCATGAAATAAACAGAATATTTTCTTTTTGGGTGAAAGATCAAAATTTATTTCATCTAGTGAACACCATCGGTAATATTTTCACTCGTGTATGATGTACGTCGTCAGTTTACTTTTAAAACCTCGTAACTACAGCTTGATATAAGCTGTAGTTACGAGGTTTTGGAAGTAAACTGACGATGTAACGTTAACCCTTTCCCAAACAATCCCTGGTTTTCACGACCCTGAAAAAGAGGGCTTTTGAAAATATCATGAGACAAAGAAGAAAATAATGGTAACAAGCATTTTCTCCTTTTCCCACACTATTTTCTACCCTCCCATAACAAATTTCAATTTTTGTGTCAATTTAATTTTTTTCGTCTGTAAATGCTTTCAACTTAGACCAGTCAAAAGTTTTGACGTTTGGTAAAGAGTTAAGAAAGCCAGGAAACACGTGTGCAGGTAAACTGACCGCGGTGGCATGACCTTAACTTTTAAACAGCGTAAAACTTTAATTAACAAGCAATTTCGTTGAAATGATATTCCCCGCCGAAAAAGACCTTTTTTGATACAAACATATAAGAGGTATTGCGTTTTGCATGTACATGTGGCCTTTTTGTTATTGGTCCATGATGAAATTATACATAAAGCTCCCTTGTTTAATGGCACAGCATTTCATTACATAAACAAAAAGAAATATATATATATATATGAGCGCGGATCTGGGAAAAGGTGCCTTAAGGCGTCGAGTTGTGACGTCGAGATATTGCGGTTCAAAGTTACGTCATCAATTTTGTGATCGTCACATGTTTTTCTAAAAATAGTCGATAAGAGTGTACGCGAAAAATCTTGAATTTTATAAAATAAAAACATCTGTTTCCACTGAAAATTGATTTGTTATAAGAAGTTATCGTTTGTCTGAATGACTAATGTTATTAAGTTTCTTTTTGATACGAGTTATTTGCATGTGAAGCCATAAATCTGGAGAGGAAATTTATGTAAACCCCCACCTTCCGAGAAAGACATCGTAATGGAGGTAAGTTTACTTTTATCGATATAAAGCCTAAGTTGCATTTCTGATTTCAAATATGTTTTCAAAACACAATGTTGCAAACCTTGCTTTGTTTCCATATCAGTTTATTTTTATTCTCAACCTTAAATGCAGCTTCGTAGGCCTATGGCCGCATCAACAAGTGATCACTACGAAATGCGAAAAAAAAAAAAGGTTAGCTAGGCCTACAGTAGATCTATTAGAAAACAATTCCCGCAAATGTTGATGTTAGGTTGTTTAAACCATAATATATGGAAGATGTACCTGCTATTTACTTTTTTCTTGAGTCCAATGTAACGAGGGCCCGCGATGTTAAGAACTGAATTATCAAAATAAACTACATGTATCTACCTTAAACTTTCCAATTGCTTTACGTAAGCGTGGGAAGCGCAGTCGGTTACGCTGCCTACCCCCCCCCCCCCCCCCCCCCCCATTTCTTTACTTTACATTTTGAGATCTGACTGTAAGATCGAGACGCATCCATTACCAGTTACATTTTCTTCTTCTGGTCTCCCTTTTTTTTCCCATGTAAAAATGTTATTTACTTTTTTCCCTCGACAATATTTTGTTTGTGGTATTCTGATCCAACCCATTATTTCAACCCTGATGTCTATTTCTTCCTTCAGGACATAGAGAGGTACTTTGGACGGACACCATTCAGCACACCGTGTGGTTCCTAAGATGGCTCATTATCGTGTGCCATTGATATTTCCGATGTGGAAGATGACGAAGATCCTTATATCAAGATCAATGGACGGGTTTTACAGTTTATCCAAGAACTAGGTCAATGTGATTGTACTGAGGCTAATATTGAGGACCTGAGTGACCAGGTTCCGAGCCGCAGTAACCCACTCGGTTGCGTACAGGACTTGAGGACTGGGAGTCGTGAGTTCGACCAACGGATTGGCCAATTTCTTTCCGTCTCCAATAATTTTGAAAACGGTGTTAAACACCCTTCAATCAATCAATCCATGAGTGACCAGGAAGACGGGAGAAATGGAGATTCAGAGAAAGGTCATCCGACCGCCAGTAACAACAGTCAAGAGATGTTAGATCTGGGTCACAGTGGAGATTTTTTAATGAAGATGAGGAGTTTTGAAGAGAGATGGTGTAAATGTAATTAAACTGTCCGTCAAAATTCACAAAGACAGGCATGATCGACCACATATAAAATATGCGCGAAATTGAGAAAAATGATAAAGACGTGTATGTAATGCGAACTTTGATGGATTTTGATATAGAAAAACCAACAAAAGGAGAGAAAAGGAAGAGAAATAGGAAAAAGTTTATGTTTGGGGGGAAATGCTTGTGTAGGGCATTTCTTATGGTTGTGTTTGCCATTTGACGAAGGCGACTCAAAAATTTAATGCAGCTGAGCACATGGACAAAAATGGACCAGGTGTGCGAACACATGGAAACACTGGAAAAAGAGTCCACATCCCCATAGTGTTTGAAGACATTAGAGCAGCTGTTCAGTTCACTGTGAACTATGCGAACATGCATGGTCTTCCTCAGCCAGCTGCACCTCGGGGTACTGATAATACTCCACCCACATATCTTAACTGTGAGAAAACAAGAAAGTCAGTACATAAGGAGTATGTAGATTCCCTCTCTGAATTTACAAAGATATGGTGGAGCTAAGTGCCACACATTCGTATAGCAACACCAAACGACTTAAACACATTTTTTTCCCGTTCTCTTTGTAACTGATGCGTTCAATTCCGTTTACATTGTGTACTCCAGAAACAAAGGGGCTCATTAGACTAGTTTAGATAATTTATATGGCACACATAGTTAACAAAATATTTAACCCTACATCGTTTGTCGAGTTTTCCTATGCAAAATTTTGACGACCATGGGTTAGACTGTTTAAAAAAATGTAGGCAAAGGAGAAAATACTTATGGCCAGTATTTTCTCCTTTTCCAACAACCTTGTATGACCTTTTAATGACAAATCTCATCATTCGGGATATATTCAGTTTGTCGTCTGAAAACGCTTTCAATCTGGTACAGTCTAAAATGTTGTCACCTGATATATGCATGCACTTTACAGATAAATATTTAACAAGCTCTTTGGCCTGAATCTTCTCTAAAGACTTTTTAAAAGTTCGTATTACATGTATTTGTGTTTATTTTGATAGTTTTGACAACCGATCTTTAGATGTTCATGTTATGTAGCAGATGCTAGCTTTGAATGACCAAAAGATAGGACATCAATATTTTAGAGATGCTGATGTGTTTTCTCTTGTGTGTATTTAATACACCCAGACTTTAATACGTACATGTATCAATCTTTATACATTTTTAAGGAACACACAATAGAAGGGTTTGTTAGAGAGACGTTTTAACATTCTTTGATGTGCTTGAACAAAAGATGGATTTGCGCTTTGGTTCCCATTTGTAGACCAAGATCAGGGTGCAATTATATGTATGCTATTTTCTCTACATTCTCCATGATTTCATGCTAATATGCAGCAGCAAAGGAATGACACTGTTTCACTATCTCTTTGCGCTTTCATTTCAAAAATGAGCACGGCATTCCAACAATTCTCTTTACCGAAAGACAAAATTTCAGACTGGTTCAAAATGAAATCATTTGCAGAGGACAAATAAATAAAGACTGTCTTTGCAAGGGTAGAAAATATTGTGAGAAAAGGAAAACACGCCGGTTACTAGGTTTTCTCATTTTCAGAAGTCTGTTTCTTTGGGGGTCGTTAAAACTCAGGGTTGAGTGGTAGAGTTTTAACAGCATTATAAATAGATCGATAAGTTTATACATGTCTTTTATGTGATTCAGTCTACTATAAACCTAATAGTGAAACTGCACCCTGCTCTGGCAAAGGCGGGTCTGAGGCATCTATGCCATGCATTATATCACGCGAATCAACACAAAATTAGGGATCTATACAGCCCATATCGTCATAGAAGTGGCTCAACAATCCTGAGGTAGAATAGTCATTGAACGTGCTAAAAATTTACAAAAAAAACCCGAAAGGTCGACGCAGTTAATTTTCCACACTTCGTGCAGGCTGGTCTTCGTCGATTCTCCTTGCAGATGCATCAAACGACCTTTTACCAGAGAGCAACTTCTGTTTTTAAGTAGATCTACGTTTATTATATACCAGTAAATTTTTCTGGATCTAATACAAGCGTTGAATCGAATTAAATAACACACACGACAAAAAAAATCTACACGCAGTGAAATACAGTACCAAATATGGTATGATGACGTAATATTAATCCGCCATTCACGAAGACAAGAGTTACTATACCATCCGTGCTGATTGATTTTCTCATTATATCTGCCGTTTTCAAATGAAATGTCAATAACTGCAAATCTTGTTGAAAGTTGTACGTATATAATAAAAGGAATATTATGTTGTAGTAACTTTCATGGTGTTTGTATTTACTTCTCTCAGCGTAAGAAAATTTTGACATTGCGCGACATCAAATTTTCTTATGCTGCACGAGTTAATTACAAACACAAAGAAAGTCACTACAACATAATATTCCGTATGTATTCCTTTATATCATGTAAATAGTAATTGCTGTTTGGTAGTTTCTTTATTGAATATGAGTTAAATCATTCCGAATGACAAATATGTCATATGAATATGTTCATTGTTTTTAACAACATATTCAGTAACAACGAATATGTTGTTTGTGTGTTACTTTTCTGTCCCGTTTTTTTTTTCCTAATACATGGCAAACTGCCTAAGTAATCGGGTATCTAAACAGCGTCTCGTTGTCGTTTAATCCTTCGATTAAATCAAGGAACAAACTCAAGATACACATGTAGAGATGTGTTTTTACATTGACGTTTCACACCCACTGACAAAAATGTACGCATTTCACTGCGTTTTAGAACTGACGTCGCAGACGTGACGTTCGTAAACAAAACGCACTGTGGAGGGTGCCTGTCTTTAAACCTGCATATCTCCGAAACTACACATCATATCAATAAAAGATGATAAACACATGAGACAGAAATGAATCCCCTTCAATAAAATGCAAAAAAAGAAAAATCGAAAATTTTGGCCATAAGGCACCTTTTCCCAGATTCGCGCTCATATGTATAAGTGGTCCATAACAGGATTATACATTAAGTACCCTTTTTGCAGAACTTGGAAATATACATTAACCCCCACTTTTTCCATGACATGTCATTATCTCTATCTATGTCTCTCTCTCTCTCTCTCAACGGACAATGCAATGGAAAACATGCATGAAATTTCATCAGTTTTTGTCAAGGACTGAAGATATCCCTCTCACAATAAAGGCCGTCAGACTGCTGCAATTTCATGCAGGTAGTAAGAGACTAAAGTGTTGAAATTTGTAGCACCTGCCTGGGTAGCTGAATGGATATATGGTATTAGATCAACTTGTGATCTGTTACACGGTCAATCTTGGTGAAACTTTTTTTCCTGCATTTCCTAATAGAGGTTGACAGATGTGACAAGTTCAATGTAAAAACTTTGTATAGTTTTGAAGACAAGACTCCAAACATCAAAAGTGTACCTAAGTGTAACTTAAGTGACACTTAAAATCGCCCTCAGTCGGCCATTTTGCATAGAATAAAAAAAAAGTGTCTCGGCACAATGGGTTATTGTACACATGTATAAAGTTTCATGAAATTCCACCCAATGGTATTGGAGATATTTGCCGGAACAGACACACGGACGGACGGAAGGACGGAAGGACGGACGGACGGACGGACGGACAACGCTAAAACTATATCCCTCCGCCTTCGGCGGAGGATAAAAACGAGGAAAGCAAGATATGGGCTTCAATATCATTTTAATGTTGAATAGTGATAATAGTGATACCCCTTTTATTACCTCCCTTTATACATTCATCCAACATTTTGTTCCGTTTGCTTAATATAGGACAGCTGTGTATCTAAATTATTACTGTTCAAAATATTTCAATATAAATGAATAAAAACCTTAATTTTTAAAGTCTTTTTCACAGTAATTTTAATGTGTGCAACACCACGCATAGTGGGTTAAAAAAAATATAAATATAAAACAAGTATCTGGCCGCATTGTACCACGACAATCTTTCAAGTTGCAGAGCTGCAGCGCTTAAATTCTGAAAATAAGCCATTTTTTTAACGCTTTATGAGCGGTAAATATGTACAGCTGTTCCGTACGCTTCCACACATTCATCCAGATAGGCTCCTTTTCCTGCTGAAAATCATAACTCGATTGTGAACACACAAATATTGCTGTTTCTGCATTTTGTTGTGGCGAGGACCATTTCCTAATCAAAAGGTGTAGATCGAAGATCAGACTGCACGTTCTTGATCTATACCGTTCGCAAAAGGTCAGTCAGTAAGTCGCGCTTAGCACAGTCTAGGGGGCTAACTCAATACCAAACGACAATGTTTTAGGCTCGTCCAAATCGAAAGCATTTGCAAACGACAAAAGAAAAGTGACTAAAATTTTGAAATTTGTTCTGTGAAGGGAAGAAAACATTGTGGGAAAAGGAGAAAATGCTGGTTACCAGCATTTTCTCCTTTTCCCACTATGTTTTATGTAGGCTTCTTTCTCAGGATTGTCAAAAGTGGGGATTGTGTGGTAATGGGTTAAGAGGAAAATTGAAAATCAGTCATTTTCCTTTGCACCGCAAAGCGTGACTCAGGCCGCTTTTGTTTTAGATAATTATTGACTACATACAAAAATACGCGGTTTGATCTTTGATCTACACAGTCCAATATACGGTATTTTCTTTCAATCTAAAACCACTATATTCTCAATTCAAAAGGAGATAATAATTACCTCCCTTTTCAGAAAACTAACAAAAGTATCAAAAAATAATTTCAAGATAGACATAAACGAAATTTCTGATCCGTTAGAAATGTGCAAAAATATTATTTCTGCATAAATCCTTATCTATCCTTATTTATCAACCAATTAGAATTTTCACCGAAAGTGCATTACACAGGTTTTAACTAAGAGTTAATTGCTTCCCATAAATGTTAGGATTGTTTCAGAGCTGATTGCTGTCATTTACACTACATCTGGCTTGCCATCTATACATGCTTTCAGTCTAAACAGATCTATGACTTTTTACCACACAATCTCTGACTTTCACGACTCTGTGAAAGAAGCATTTTGTCCTCTTCATAAGCTGTCTCAGCAAAGGAAATCAGAGAAATAATAGTTACGAATGTTGAGCTTTATCATTCAAATCTTACACTATTTGCTGGAAATAAAGAAATTTCTTGCTGTTGACCCATAAGATCTATTAAAGTCAGGATTGCATTCATCAGTCCTCTTGAAAACATTGTGGGAAAAGGAGAAAATGCTGGTAACCAGCATTTTCTCCTTTTCCCACAATGTTATCTACCCTTTCCAAAGCAAATTTCCATTTTTAAGTTGAAGTACTTTAGTCGTCTGCAAATGCTTTCAATTTGGACAAGCCCAAAATTTTGTCGTCTGGTAAAGAGTTAACCCTTTTCCAAACAATCCCTGGTTTTTACGGGTCTGGAACAGTAGCCTTTTGAAAACATTGTGGGAAAAGGAGAAAATGCTGGTAACCAGCATTTTCTCCTTTTCCCACAATGTTTTCTAACCTTTCATAGACAGAAATAATCTTTTCAGCAAGAGTTGAATTGTCGTCTGCAAATGCTTTCAATTTGGTCTAGTCCAAAAGTTTGTCGTTTGGGAAAGGGTTGAAGTCGGTATCATGTGGCAAAGTGTAAAACGATGGTTATGTTAGAAAATAGGCAGTGGCCTCGGGAAGAAGGCTGTTCGATGCGCAGGTAAAAGATACCATAGGAAAGTACTGATGTGTGTCACTCAGAGACCCTGCGAAATAATTAAATTAGGTAAGACCTGTGTAATGGAAAACAGCTATTTCCACTGAAATATCATCATGCAAAATTAGGTATAATTAAAAATGAGTATTATTGAACTACTTTCACCTTTTCATTTTTTTTCCATTTTTTCCGTCTTTGAATTATCATTTATAAATCTAAAACCGCTATATTCTCAATTGAAAAAGAGATAATAATTACCTCCCTTTTTAGAAAACAAACAAAAGTATCAAAAAATAGTTTCAAGATAGACATAAACGGAATTTCTGATCCGTTAGAAATGTGCAAAAAATATTATTTCTGCAGAAATCTTCATTTATCCTTATTTAACAACCAATTAGAATGTTTGCCAAATGTTCACCGGAAGTGCATTACACAGGTATTACCTTAATGTTGAAAACAAACATACAAACTAAATTACTGTCAGCATACTCAGTAACAGCATAACCTCTATCTGATATTTTCTTTCCTTTTTGCATAAGGTTAACACTTTACGCTCTAAATAAATCAAACTAGAGCTGTCAGTGAATGAGACTTAATGCCCCCGCCAGCGCTTTGACAGAAAAAAAGTGTCAATTTCCAGCGGAGATAATTCCTCGACCAGAAAGAGTTGACAGTCGAAAATTGCGTCTTGCAAATCTTCAACATAATTATGATCAGTAAATGCAAAGATCCAATACAATTGAAGGAAACCTGTAGGAGGAGTTCGCGACACAGAATTACTATAATTTTGTACACAGACGAACACACGAACGGACACAGGGACGGACGAACACACGGACAGACAGGCCGTTTGCGGGGGTATAATTAACCTTCCAAGCCGATCGTAAAAATCGGTATGATGCCATTCTAAATTAATTGTGATGGAGAAAAATATACATCGTAATAGGACGGTGTAGATCCAAGATCAGACTGCACGTTCTGTGGAGTCTGATCTTGATCTACACTGTCCTCAAAAGGTCAGTTATTCGCAGGAAGCAGCCAAAGACTTGAAGGAATCGTATTCGGATAGTCTTATCCCTGAAAGATGCCATTTACCTCCTGCTGTAACTTTTAGACCTTTGATTCGATCTTCACTCGAAGAAATGGAAATTGAATGCCCTTGGTCAAGACACTTCAGATCCTTGGCTAGTTCTGGTCAAACCCAGGACATAGGTTACATGAACATTTGAACCAAACCTTGCCATTATCTCTCGCTAGATGGCATTCTACAAGTATACGTCTATCTAATTTGGGCACCCTGGGTACAGAATCTGACTACTTTTCTGCGCGACAACCGTTACTTTGATTTCGACCTAAAATAAAGGTTTACTCAATAAATCGCTACCTGGTGCGATTCATTTCGCTATGATCAGCAGTTTAAAGAAATCTGGATCTAAAACAGACCTGATTTCTCCTAAAACTTATTGATAAAAGCCATTTTCTCCATTGCTACTTTATAGCGCATTACTACAATCACCCCAATATTAGAGGGAGTGATGCGTCATATAAGACAGGCCGAACCTTCGAAGACTATGACATGCGCAGAAAACACATTCCTTTATCTTCGAGATATTTCATAAATAGATAGATCTACTATACAAATATAGAATATCGTCGCTTTACTTAAATCAAAGTACTGAAAGTACTGTTGGAAGGCGAGTTTAGAATATAGGCATAACATATTGAAATACATTTTCCTGTACTTAAATCGCCTCTCCTAATACAGCAAAGTCTATAGAGTTGGCAATGTTCCTGTGCAATGAAGACCAGTTTACCATCCTGAGTTTAAAAGATCTTGAAGAAGGCTTGTGAAAATATGTTGAAAAAAATTAAAACGAATGGACTTTTCTGAAACTCCTTTCCATTTCATTTGAAGGAAAAGTTTTATGTGATGGCAAAGAGTTTTAATTTGCTGTTACCTGTATATGTTTTTACGTTGTATAGAAACGTAGATCTAACCCTCTATTACCCCAATAATGAATTTAAAAGTTCTAGGAAGAAGACTTGAGAACTTTTGGTCTGAAAAGGAGAATACGGTGCTAATTGACATTTTTTCCTTTTCCTAAAATGTCTTCCATCCTATTTCATACAGGTTCCATCAATGGTGCCAGATCAAAAACTTGCTACCTGAAAATGCATTCAATTTTGGAAAGTCTGATTTTTTTTCTTCGTGTAAAGAGTCAAGAAAGTTTCTCCTTTTCAAAATTAAGTTTTTAAATGCCCTCTTTCTCAGGGTTGTTAAAACTGTACTTGATGGGGTATGGTAAAGGATTAAAGAATAGTTTTTGCTTGAAAATGCAATCAATTTTGATAGGTCTAAAACTGTAATTCTGTAATGAGATGATTAATTTCTTGAAAATCTTTACCATTTTATTCCATGGATAATTTTATTGAGAGAGCAAAGAGTTTTTAGAAAGGTACATTTTAGAATATAGAAACTGAGATTCAGCCTTTTAGATCACAATACTGACTTTCAACAATGTTGAAGAAGAGGCTTTTCAAAGCATTGTAGGAAAAGTAGCAAATAATGCTTTTTAGAAAGGGAAGGGTATTTTGAAAGCATGCAGGAACATGAGAAAATACTGGCAACGAACATTTTCTCCGTTTTGCGCAATGTTTACCATCCTATCAAGAATAACCAGCCAACATCATTTGACGGTTGACTTCTTAGGTCCTATAAGGAACGTCAGAAGGTGTTCTTCGTTTATACGATCCTTGTAATCTATGACTCTATTAACCCTTATACTAGAGTGCTGGATTGATGAACATGGCATTTTACATCTCGGGAAAAATGCTTAATTATTGCAACCTCACCCTGGGCTGTTTTGGTCGGGTTATTACAATATAGCTAATCCGACATAAGATTGCATATTCTGTGCAAACTATAGAATCGTCTGCCTAGTCTTCAAAAGAGACAGGCGTAATAAACGATTTAAGAGTTCAATGACATTAACGCTTGTCTTTCATTAATCCCGTCTTTACCTGACAAAGAAATTTCAGAATGAGTTGAATTTGAAAGCACTGATTCATACAGATGACAAATTCAGGGTGGCCCAAATTAGCGACAAAATTTGTTATTGATAGGGTAGAAACATTGTGGTAAAATGAAAAAAAAATCCGATTTCCGATTGTAATTTCCCCTCTCCTCTCGATGTTTTTAAAAGCTTGATTTTCAGAGTCATTTCAAGGTAAAGGGTTAAATATTTATGAATAATTGCTGAACGTTAAGCAACGTGACGACCAAAAGAAAAGATTATAATTCTTTGCATGTGAACTCATTACCAAACGACAAATTTGTAGACTGGTCCAAATTTAAAGCATTTGCAGGCGACAAAATAAAAGTGACTGAAAAATCGAAATTTGACTTGGAAAGGGTTGAAAACATTGTGGAAAAAGGAGAAAATGCTGGTTACCAGCATTTTCTCCTTGTCCCACAATGTTTTCTAAAGGCTTCTTTCTCAAGGGTGTCAAAAGTAGGGATTGTGTGGTAATGGGTTAAAACGGTTACAGATCATGTTATTGTCATTTTTGACGTAGTAAAATCCGATCATACTCGTATATAAAGAAAGAGGTCATCAGCTTGTAACCCAGGTTATACATCGGTACATCATACTGACCAGAACTACTTCGAAATGACACATCTATTGTGATTTAAACTGATTTACCTTTTTCTTTTCACGGGTCTCCGGAATCAAAACTCGGCCACGACGATGCGTAACAATAACCTAGTCATTAATCATAAAGTCAAGCACAACTTTGATAAAAGAAAAATATTTCTTTGAAAGAGAAAATTTTGTTTAAACACGTGATTCAAAGGAATTTATTTCAATTTTACTTCTCACAAAGACAGAATAAGGTTGCCAACAGAGGAAAGGGGTCTATCAGCGGTACGTCATTCAAAGAAGCTATCCGATTGGTTACTTCTGGGATAGTAAATTTACATGTACGATCCCACTGGTTAGTTGTTTATGCGTTGTGAAGTGGAAGTAGGTCCGAATGACGTCATGTTAGTAGCTTTCGATTGGCTTATAATAGCTATGGTTTATTTGTTGCTGTAGCAACGTGATGATATCAATGAACTGATCCAAAGTATTTTGCATTTGTCAAAAACGATGCTTTTTACGAATTCGATTTCATTCCTTCTATAGAAACTTGAAGTTTCTTCTTGCTGTTCTGAATGAATTTACACTGGTCTCGACACTATTTTGTTCTAATGTACTCGAGAAGTATCGAACTATTTGAAAGGCGTTTTGATAATGCTGTTCAGAGGCATTTTCAGCAAGCTGCCGAGCGTTGACATATGAAGGCGAGAATGAAAATTCGCCTTCCAAAAACCTCGCAACTGCAGTTTGTTTCAAGCTGTAGTTACGACGTTTGTGAAGAGAAACGACGACATAACCTTAGAACTACTTATTCACTTACATCTATATTGATCTTTAACCCTTTCCCAAACGGCAAATTTTGGACCAGACCAAATTGAAAGCATTTTGCAGATGACAAATTAACAGTTGCTAAAAGTATTATTTTTCTACATGATGGGGTAGAAAACATTGTGGGAAAAGGAGAAAATGCTGGTTTCCAGCATTTTCTCCTTTTCCCACAATGTTTTCAAAAGGCTTCTATTCCTGACCCGTAAAAACCAGGGCTTGTTTGGGAAAGAGATAAAGGCAATTTCTGTCTGTAATTAAACTCTTTTTCTTTGAAATTCGGTGTTTATGCGGTTTTTCACGGAAGTTGATCCGTAATACCTCGAGTGCAGTATGGCATAGAATTTCTTGATAGTTGATAAATACAGATTTATACCGATATAATATTTTTGCACATTTTTAACCGACCAGAAACTCCTTTGATGTCTTTCTTGAAGTTATCTGTTGATACTTTGGTTAATTTCCAGAAAAGGGAGGTAATTATTAATTTCACTCTGTAATGAGAATATAGAGGTTTCAGATTCATAAATGATAATTCCAAGATGGACAAAAAAGAAAAAGTGGCTCGGTTAAAGTAGTGAAATAATACTCATTTTTGATCATAACAAATTTTGTAGGATTATACCATATAGTGGAAATTACTGTTTTCTATTACGGGTCTACCATGTTAATTTACTTTTCAATCACAAACATGACTTAAACTGGGTATACCCAGCAGAATACCAATTTTCGTAAGTTTTACGTAAGTATAGTATAGTGGCATTAATCGGCCACGAGACACATAAAACCGAGATCTATCACAGTTTTATCACAGTTTTCGCGTATCTCGTAGCAGATTAATGCCACTATAGATCTACTAAAGTTACGTAAAATTTACGAAAATCTTGTTTGTAACTACCTAAGTGAAACCGGGCCCTACCGGATGCGGTTTCGATACCCGGTTGAGACCAGATACCTTCCCGAGATATTTTGCCTCTCGCCTATAATGCATGTCGTCGGTTTACTTCCAAAACATCGTAACTACAGCTTGTTACAAGCTGTAGTTACGAGGTTTTGGAAGTAAACCGACAATGTGAGGTTAAGATAGCCAGGAAACAAATGCGTAGGTACACTGAACGCCGTGGTATGACCTTAGCTCTTCAAATGGCGTGAAACTCTAATAATATACACAAAACAGGCAATTAGGATGTGGGTTTTCAAAATCATTCTACTGTTAAATAGTTTTCAAAGTGATCTACCTCTTATTACCTCCCTTTATATATTCATCCAATATTTTGTTCCGTTTGCTTAATATAGGACAGCTGTGTATCTATATTATTTCTGTTTATAATATTTCAATATAAACAAATAATAAATCTTAATCTTTAAAGTCATTTTTAGAGTAATCTTAATGTGTGCAAAACCATACATAGTGGGTTGAAAAATATTATATAAAAATAATTGGCCGAGTTAGGTATTAGCAATATCGTAGCTGCAGGGCTGCAGCGCATCTGTAGTTAATTAAGAAATTTTTACAACGCTTTCGAGCGATGACCACTGCTCGCTGTTCATCGTGCTAGATACATCCGCAACTCTCTACAAAATGATCCATTGTTAACACGTATCTGTGGAAGAAGCCTGTTGTCGTCTCCAAAACACTACTGTCACAATGTGAAACTGCCACCTGCCGATTTTTAGACATCGGTGGATTCTTAAACTTACATGCCATCGGCCGATTTTTTTACAAATCGGTGGGAGTGGTTATAAATAACTGCCCGTAAAAGGCCGCCTGACGGGCTCCGGACGGCGCCAGACAGTTACGAGACAGGCCGGCATCCGTCTGATTTTACCTGCCACCGCCCGGTGACCTGGCGGACACCCGCCATTTATACCTGACACCGGCCGGCGATCGGGGGTTCGAACTGCCACCGGCCGGTGCCCGCCCGATAATCTGACGGCGGCAGGCTAGTTTACGGGGGATATATGAACCTAGATTGCTCTCGTATCACACTACAAAGTGTTTATTATAATTATCAACCACAAGACAAATGGGCCTAATTTTTAAGAAATTTCTCCTTCCACAAGTTGCCCCTAAAGGCAGCGGCAAGGGGAAGGACAAGGCACCGAAGTGCAAGAGATCAGAGCCCAAGCCCCAGCAATACGCAAGTCTCTGAGTCCCTCTGGTGCTTTTAGAATCGCCATGATGACTATTTTGAATGATGTATGGCCTCAGATTTATTTTCAGGGGCCCCGAAGTCTGCACTCGGCAGATCGCCAACCTGCCACCTACCAACACCGACAGTCGGCTTCCAGCTGCTTTTCAATCTCCACCCTGCCGCCAGCAGATATTTTGAAATCGTAGGGTGGCATGTCAGTAGCATAAGGGCAGCAGGCCGCATGCTGGAGAGTGGCACTTAGTTCCTCCCGGTCGCCGGCCGAAGATTGAAGGCAGTCGGACCCCTAGACTGGTGTCAGTCCGTTAAATAGAGCCTTTTCATTAAAGAAAATCATCAAGTAAAACTGCAAAACCAAAACTCTGTGTTCTCAATGTTCTGAATGTCGGATTTAGCCTGTATATCAGAAGAAGGGCAAGTAACAACACATATTTCTGTGACTTTGCTGTAGTTGTGTACCTTGTTTATTAGAATTACTTAAATGCAGGGCCTGAATGCCAGGCTATCAAACCCCATGACCGAGTAAAAATCGCGCTGCAGCCCGTCTGCCGCTTGAAAGCCACCGCGCAACTACGAAATGCGCCCGGCCGGCGCCCTGACGACAGGCACAATTGGAAAAAATCGGCCGGTGGCAGTCAGAATTTTAACTCTTTCTTAAAACTTCAGCGGCGTCCTAGCGGCGTCTAAAATGCCGCCTGCCGATTTTGCCTGCCACCGAGGTGCCACCGGCCGAATTTGAGTGATCAAACTGGCAGTTACCACGCCGGCAGGCGGCATTTACTGATTTGTGACCATACTATATAAGCTGTCTCAGCGAAGGAAATCAGAGAATTAATAGTTACAGATGTTAAGCTTTATAATTAAAATCTTACACTATTTGCTGGAATTAAAGAAATCTCTTGCTTTTGGTCCATAAGAACTCATTGACATTAGGACTGCGTTCATCACTTCTACAATCAACAGTAATTTGCCACGTTAATTGTTGTTGTATGAAGTTGTGTAGATCTTTTTCTTCATAAATGAAGAATAACAATGAAGTTGCATTTCATCGAAACGATATCAATGATGTTTATAACAATTCATTCCATCCTATATGAAAATCTGTCACTATCACCCAATTTGACCACATTCGTGAAGTCAGCATTGTTATCATCTTTCTCATTGCCTAGTCACGGTCACGGGTAGAACAATACAAACACAATCTTTAACTGCGATCCTATACCTTGTATCAGATCCACGTAGGGCCCCCCCCCCTTTTTTTAACTATCCTTCACAAATTAATAGCTTAACGGAATGCTACAGATTTATGCTTGCCGGCTAACAGCAATAGAACGTTAATACGTGGGTGATCAAAAAAATCGTGGACTACCTCGTAATTTTGAGAACTACTACACGTAGATTTACAAGATTTTGTAGGGTCCCTATAAAGTGAGAAACAGAACCGAAACGAAACGCAACGAAACGGAACGAAATGCAACGAAACGAAACGCAACGAAACGGAAAGAAACGAAACGAAATAGAACGAAACGGAATAGAACAAGAACGAAAATGAACGAAACGAAATGGAGTGCTATTTTTGGTACAAAATCAAGCAGAAGGAAAACCTAATTTGTTTTTGTAAATATCCTTACTTTTGATTGCCGAAAGCGTTACAAAGTAACACTTAAAATTTTGACGGTGATACTTTGGTGAATTTTGACAATTTAAATGAATACATTTTATTAGGCCAGGGAATCCCTCTCAAGGGATTCCCTTGCCTATAGGGATCGTAAGCTGCCTATTCAGACAAAAATGTTGGACGGTGTGTCCACTCTATATCGCTGAGTCCGCCAAAACAACTAGTTTCCTAAGTATATACAGAGATTGCTTATCACACGGTGTGAATGCTTTCCCTTCCTCAAAGCTTTCATCTGCAAAATGCCATGGAATTGCAAGGGTATTACGATCCTTTAATAACTGACGAGTGTGTGTTTTTATCCCGTTTTTGTCATTAACACTGACCTAATAAAGGCGTAACCTAATAAACTTAGTTTTATCCGGAAGTTGTGTATTCCTACGCGCTATAAACGGTTAATATCTATAACGCTCTCTCTTGCACTCCGGATCATTCACAATCAGGTATGGTGAGAGTAACGAACGACGACTCTGCTCGGAGTTTGTCTATAACGTTGTGTTGAAATTTGAACATATGTGTCACAAAATGCGTTTCTGCTAAAATGCGATTGTAAATAAAGCAAACTACATATAGAATATTGGCCCGTGTTATGTTTATCACTTTTTCTTATGTATATCGACTAAATCTAGGGTACTTCAGCGGAATGCTGGAGAAATCGGCCCTTGGAGAAATCGTCCCCAAACTGCTTGGCCCGTGTCATGTTTATCACTCAGTAGAAATCGTCCCCTGGAGACGATTTCTTTGGTGAAATCGTCCCCAAATAAAATTTTAGAAAAATCGACCCCAACATCATATTTCATCCATATCGTTAATCAAGTTGTCTATAAAAATATTTTTGAAAGTTCGTTGTCTTTAGTATGTACATTATGTGTATTAGTTTCCTTTATCCAAGAGTTATTTGGTAGTTTTGTCACTGTTTATACTGCCTATTTCACACTGATAGGATGTATTTCACACCTTTTACACCTGCCACAAATAGATTACACCTGTGTGATTCTTAAAAAATGTCTTTGATTGACTTTGATTTGAAACCAAATAAATGCTTAAAAAAAATTTCTGTAGTCGTTCGCTTGTCATTTAATGTATTTTTTTTTTTTATCTCTCTCTCTACTAGTTGTCATATGACATACCTGTGACCAATACCATTTAGCAGGGGCGTCAGTGTCTCTGACACATATATTTCTAGTGTTCACTAGGGCTTGTGTGCATCCGAATATTTCCGGTCCATAACTTCTACAATTTTGGACGGATTTCAAAATGATTTGGCACAATTGACCTCCATCACGAATAGATGTGCCATTTGAAACATCTGTTCAAGTAGGTTCAAGATCAAGGCCACATTGAAGGCCAATTTTTCGTCCAAACCATAACTCCTACATTTTTGGATAGATTCCGGTAAAAATTAGCATAATGCATTGTTCTCCATCATGAGTAGATGTTCCGTTTGAAACATTTATTCAGGTCCAGAGTCTAGGTCAAGCTTGAGAGTCAAGTGTTCGCCGGTTTGACACAAGTTGTCCTTGGACAACGATAATGAATTAGGATTAACGTCTTTTTATATTATGTAGATATAAGTATCGAAGCTCAAGTCACTGTGACTTGTCCGTAAAATAGGTAAGTGAAATAGGTAAACCGAGCCTAATCGTTTTCCCAAAACAATCCAACCTTTTCACAGTATTTTATTGAGAAAATATTTTGGCTAAAAGAGAATTTGCTTGTAACAAGCAATTCCTCCCAATTTCCCCAAAATCTTACTTTTCAATATACACAAAGAACTACTTTGGATTTTCATCTACAACTTCCTTCAAATATGACCAGTTCAAAATTTCGTCGACTTGTGGAAGGTAGAGACAACATGACCGTCTGCCATATCACTCCAATCTTTATTATTCATTACATTTTACCTTGATATCTATCTTACATGTATTTTCATTGAAATCAATAAAAATATGTCCTTGCGTCATAAATGTAAAAAATAACGTCATTCAGGACTACAAGACATCACATGTCTCAGAAAATTTAGATAACCAAAGTTGGTATTGCACCGATTGAATAGTTCAATTTTGACTTGGGACTGTTTACAAGCACGACAAATTACTAAGTATTCTAAGCCATTATCAAGCACCCCATAACTGTGAGCACATGCCTAGCTCTGGCTTAATTAGTTTCTGCTGGTGCTTTTTAGTATCAGTTCAAAATTTCCTGTCAAAACCAACAATTCCAGGGGCTTAGTGGAATCCGCTTGTATCCCTGTCCGTCTACCTGTTTGTATTAAGTAAAATTGTCCTCTTGTGTTGTTTCGTATCCTCAATTTCCTGGCCTTCAGTACTATCAGTACTTTGATTTTATTGTTAGTTTGAGTGAACTTAGACGTATTGTTTACTTTGTTATGACATAAATCTCCAATAAAATGTTCTTCATGTTTTCGGCCATCTTCACGAGCCAAGGTTACGATCACAACGTGGATCTTACCTTAGCTGATTGAGCCCGATTTTGAGATTCCCGCGATGCGCCCTCTATTACCCCCTTTACATCATATTTCTAAAAGCCAATGAAATATCGGTTTACTAACCGCTTACGAATACACATGAAAGCGATAAGCAGATATCCACGTGGGTTTCCATGTTTACCTTCTATTCGAAAGGTAGCAACCTTATTCTATTTCTATCAAAGATGAAATGCTACGAGCGATTTCATTCGTTGCACTTAGAGCTGGCTGTATCCAATGAAAAAGCGTATTGAGGGAATGTAAAAATCAAGCTCGATCCGCCAAGGGTAGAGTAGCGTAGTGAATCGTCAGCCTTGGCTTGCGAAGATGGTTTTTGGCAGCCATCAGTACTACAAATACGTCGCAGTCTGGCTGATATTTTGTTTATTGTTTCCATAAATACTGTGATTAAAAATTCATGTCCAAATACAGCAAGGTTGAATGCACTGATAACTGATTATGAATGATTGATTTTATACGGCATTAAACGCCGATTTCAACATAATTTCAATTATAAAGCAGCTGCCAGTGCAGGTCCATCGGTGCTTTCCTGGAATTTCTTAAGACAAGTTTTCAACATAACATTGTTTACAAGCCATTTTTCTGCTTTTCTACATAACCTTCGCCGACAAAATGGCCTTCGATCAAAGAGGAATGAATCTTGCTGCAATGACTATCATCAATCCTCGAAAAGAAATTGGCAGAGTAGGGAATCGAACCTGCGACTATCTAGTCTCAAGTCCTGTACAGTACTGACTGAGCTACCGAGGCCTTTTGATAACACCTACTGCCGGTAATGAAACCGTTTTGGATTCTTACAAGATGGTTTAGAAAAATAATCCATTTTATATCAGGCGAATTAGAATGCCGGTTTTGAGTCTTTATTTAAATTTTGTACATTTGTGCAGATATCACCTTTCTTCATGCACTGTCTGTTTTTCAATCAATTTGATTTCTATCCCAAAATAGAAGCCTCGAAGACCTTATGTCACTGAACATGGCTAATTATATTGAACGTCTTCTTTTTTTCGCATGAAACAGACATACATAAAAAAATCTACGGGACCGGGACAGACGATTTTGATTGATTGACTGATTCTAGATTGAACGCCGCTTTCAACAATTTTTCAGTTATATCACGGCAACAGCTCACAGATCCATGTATTGTGCTTGGCTAGGGTTCTGAATGATCTTGCCTACTAAAAAAAAAAAGAATCCAGTGAGAATCGAGCCCAGAGCCTCCAGGTCACGAGTACTACACTTTACCGCTGAGCCACTCAGGACCCTGGAAAATATTAGGTTTGAAATTATTTTTTCTAAGAGAAATTATGTCTGCGGCATATGTACCAATTCATTTTAAGGTTTCTGGATACATCAAAAGTTTTATGCGCTATTTTTCCGTTTCAATCACTGTTTGAAACCTTCCAGTTTGCTCTGTCCTAGTTCATTTTAAATAAAGATAGAGGTTTCTTAAAAAGTACGGAAAGAAATTGTAACTAACAGTAGCCCCAAAAGACGACTTTAAAGTAGTATTATTGCTCAAAATTGAACTTTTCGGCCGAAATACTGTTTTAATACGGTTCAATCGAAAATTTCTTTTAATTCCTATTCACCCAAGATAAAATCCGTCAGGATATTGCTGAAAAACAGCGTCTGAAAAGAACTGAAAAGAAATAAATTTATAGAGCCCCGAAAAAATTTCTTCGGGAAATTAGAATATTCAGATGACCTGGACCGCGACCTCTGTATTGCACATGCGCATTAACATTATCCGAACGTAAATAATAATGGAGTCCACGAAAATTGTCAAGCGACCGACCGTAATTACACCTGTCTCGAACGAAGTTATTTTGGGGAAAGAGCTGTGTGATACATCTTGACCAAGAAATTACATCAGCAACGAAGTAAATACATGGCGTGTTTTCAAAGATCACCACGAAAGGAGAAAGGAAAGACGCTGCAACAATGAGCTGGACGGTCACTGACAGGACTCAGAGACTTAGGTGAGTGTTTTGAATATGATGGCAGGATCTCATGTATGTCGATTTTTGCACGCTTTTTTGCACACACAGATTATTGATTTTGTATAGTTAATATATAAGTTGGACTTGTTGTTCATGGGGTGTTTTTAATCGGCACGAATATACATGAACAATTTTGACTGCATTTTGTGGGGCCCCATAAGGGGGATTCACTTAGTAGCAACTACTCGCAATACTGCTGCATATAATCTCTTCGTTAATGGTCATGATAGAGAGTGGTAGATTACATTCAATTTATTCTGTTGGAGTGAAATATCAACAGTCTCTTTTCTTTCTTTCAGAACAACATAAGAGCTGGAATGCTTCTGTTGGTGTAAGCTTCTAGGAGGTTTTCTTTCACCCCACCAGTGTACAATGCTAAGATCTTTTTGGCTTCTTTTGACCATAATGAGCCCCTGCTGATCAAAGAAAGGTAAAATTGTTTGATAAATTCATTTTCATAAAAAAGAATAGACTAAGGTCATCAGTGTGGCTGGTTAGCTGGTAGAAATGCTTTCATTTTGTTACAGCATTAAACCCATTATCAATGATTCTAAGTTTGAATAGTGTATTTTAAATAAAAGTTTCTACATAGAAATTGTTCCAGGATCAGATCTTTGAGATGTTGATTTATAAATGAAATTCCTAGCCAAATGTTCAAGGTTTTAAGCAGCATCGTTATTTGGGTCTCTAACTGACATGTACATTATATACCCAGATTATCAGCAGTTTTTAGGTTCAACTACATACCTCTACCACACAATCAAAAGGCTTAACAATCCTAACAGAAAAATGAAAACATGGTTGGAAAAGAAATACAAGCTAAAAACAAGCATTGTCTCCATCTCATGTGATGTTTTTTTTATTCAATTTTTCTTAGATAAATTTCATTCTTGAGTTATCTGCAGTTGCTTTCCTTTTCCTAGTGGGTATTATCTTTTTCATTTTGTTATAGGTCAATCACTTACATGTAGATTACTGTACTATTTTGTTTTTAAATAGACCCTCTGATGATCGACAATAGAAAGAGACAGAGGTGCATAGCCCACACCTGCAAGACACTTAGAAACTTTGTCTCAAATACCACATCTACAACAACAGGAAATGTGACTGCTCATTGGAAAATTGAAGATACAGTGAGGATGAAGAGGAAGTTTTTAATGAAGCCTGTGACCCAGGAATATTTTCTCCCATTGTTTGTCAATATCTATCCAGTTCTCTTCCATGGAAAGATATACAGAGTTGAAAAAACTGGATTTTTATATCCTGCAATCAGTCTATAAAACCATGAAACAAATTTACATCAAAAAACATTGAAAGCATTTTTTATTAAATATTAGTAATCAGCAGCTTTATTTCATACATAAAAGCAAAGGCATTTTGACAAAAGGAGTTGTTCATTATGTGTAATTTGTCCTTTTACCACAATGCTTTTGAAAATACATGTGGTTTATTATCCAAGTGTATTAGGCAGAAATCCAGTTTCACTTGTTTGGATATTGGATAGAGGATCCGCATGCTCATCTCTTATGGCCCATGAAAGCATGAAAACCACACAAGAACCTGCCAAGTGAACAAAGGCCAAATTTGAGGATGGCCATAGTTGTAAAGATAGCAAGTTCATATTGTGATTTCAACACAAAGCAGTTCCATAGATATTTAGGATAAACATGGACAACTTCTGCCAAAAATATGCATGTTTTTCAGCAAACTAAAATGAGCATTTGTTATGGACGTTACTACAATAGATTGGCCTAGTGAATCCTAATGTGGTAGTAATGTTCCAAACCAGATACATACGTGTACTTGTGTTATAAAATGGTTTTCTGTGTAGGTATTCAACTTCTTATTCTGGCTACCTTTGCATCAAATATGTTGGAAGAACAACTCAACTTGTATGGTTAACCTGTAAAATTAATGCTAAGAGGGCCTCTCTGCTTCTGAGTTTCAAAAGGAATTCTTTCACTGTATTGATTTTTGACAAAAAGGGTTAACTCTTTGTGAACTTGAAATTATGTAGAATCTGATCTGACAACATACTGTTGGGCATCAGAATTTGGTATTAATTATTTATTTTATGTCTTCAAGTTACATTTTATGGATTTAGATATAAACTCTCTCAACTTACAAGTGAAATGTCATTTTTTTGGTTTTCAAATTGGTCTGTGGCAAGAATTGGTCCAAATCCATGCTTGTTACCGAGCCTCATTATTTGCATTAGCATCAAAGATTGATTTTTGTCAAGCCCTATAAAGCAAGGGTGGAAAGCTTTTGATATAAGATGGGCAAAAAAAGGGGAGAAATGTCAATAAAGCTTATTTTTAAATCCTTTTATTCAAACTTGAAAAGTAACAAATCTAATCAATTAACTTCTTATTAAACAATCATGAGTTTTTAAAGACCACCAGGAAAAAATCTTTTGAAAATGATGTGGACAAAAGCAAAAATGCTGGTAATGAGCTCTTTTCCATTTATGTTTTCTATCCTTTCTAAGACAAATGCCATCATTGTAGTTTTACTTCATTTGTTATCTGCAACTATTTTCATTTTTGATTTTCTGGTACAGGGGGATGTGATATTTTTTTTATTTTTTCTTGGACAATTTTAGAATTTTGTCATCTGATAAAGAATCGATTAAACGCAAAGTTCCTTACTGCATAGATTATAGAAGTTAAAAACTCATTAAAAGAATGCATGTGAAAATTAAAACATCAGTATGAATATTTTGTTCCCTGTTTTGTGAATAAATTGTTTAAATGGTATTAAACACAGTTTTCAACATTGTTTCAGTTATTGATCTACTGCCACAGCCAGACCCCATTTTGCTTTTCTTTTTTTATTTACCATTTACGTCATAATCTTCAAAACAATGATCACGCGATACAGAGGAATGAATCCTATCTGATTGACGATCATTAATCCTGAAAAACCCAAAAGACAGGTATTTGACCAGCAACCTATTTGCAGGCATAAAGATGCGCTCATTTTAAAACTGCAATGAAATTCAAGCTTTCAGATTGGGTTTAATTTTGTAGTAAATAAATAGTAAGTTATAGTGATGTGATTTCTTCTCTATTCAGATGAAGTCTTACTCCAACTAATGCATCACGTAGATTCTATAACTTATTCTCTACTACAAAGCTCTCATTCGTTGACACTTTTGACTTCGACATGTATCCTTATAAACTCTGACTTCAATATCGCCCGTAGAACAAGATCTACTCCTTTCCCTATTGGACTGAAAATGAAATTAAGTATGCTGTATGTAAGCAAAGTAAACAGACAAAAAGCAATTTTGACCGATTTCAATTTGGGAAAAAATAAGCTTTGTGAGATGTGTATAATGAATACGCACTTACGATATATCAGGGATGATACACAAATTCCCCAATGGAACCCCCATGTCGTCGAAAGATTTACGCACCTTTCGGTAACGGACAAGTTCGGTAAATTAGACTCGTGTAGTAAATCTATTATTGGATATTTAGGTTACAGGGTAAAATTTACGTAGTGTTAACGTGACGTATTCCACACCCAATACTTGGCTCTGATTTTGTTCAATAATATTATTTCTCACTCTCTAAATTTGTCATTTCTATTGGTTTTGAGGTATAACATTTTTGTTATATTGCTCCTTCCATGTTGAGTGAATTGAAATTAGTGATTGTATTTTTTTTTTTTTAATCACCATAACATTTTTTCGATTTTCAACCACATTTGATGAACTGAATACTAATTACACAGTCCTATTCTTGTTCCCTTAGACACCAAGAAATAAAATGTTTTCGGCCATTTTAGGGACATTAGAGTTAACAGTTTCTTCCGGAAATCAACTGCCATATTTCTAAACAAACCCTTGAATTCATAGAGTTACTTTTGTTGCATGCCACCGGTGGTGATAAAGATTAAGTAGCACAAAGCACACAAATTGATCTTTTACCTATTCTGACTGCTTTTCTGAGACATTCTGAGCAAGGTCAACATTGAAATCGCTTATATCAAGGTTCTATTTGTACAGTGAAAACAGCCGTTGGATTTATGTGGCTCTTCAAAAGTTATAAATGATCAACTTGAGAGCAGAAATTCACGTGAAAGTATACTGGTAAAAAAAATGCCACAAATGAAGAAATTAAGTGAGAGATAGAGGAAAAACCTTGACAAAAACTGTGATGCATGTCTTGTAATTGTCATTTTGTACATTTGAACCTGTATAATAAGATAAAATGTATGTTCTGTCCCTTTCCTCTTTCCAACTGTTTTTCAAATCTGGTTGGTGCAAGACACCGTCGCTAGCAGATTATAATGCGCTAATAAATATATCACAGACTTCATTTGGTAAATAATCATATGGTTCCTGTTCATACTTACAAAGCTGAAAAGAATATGTATGGACGCATTTCTTTATCAATAATCTATTTTCACCCCCCACCCCCACCCCCCCAATTACACGAAGGATAAAGAATTTTCCTACTAATCTGCTTTTCACAGCTTGTTACATGACATTTTGTTGAATCCTCAGTAAACTAGTCGCATCGTATAATCAAAACATGTTAACACACGTAAAATCTAAAATTACCAAATTAGGAAAAATGAATTGGCATTTATATATCCACAGCAAGATTTTTCTAACAGGCAGATCTCTCACAATAGCTTGAATTGCTGATTATGAAATCACAGAAAGTGTGGCACAGGTTAAAATCATTTGATTCAAGAGGGTATAAAGGTTTTAAAATTAATTATCTTTTTTTTAATCAGAATAGGTATAGAAGAATTAAACTGATGATCCACGTACTTAAGGCAATTTCTTTAAGTAAGACCTCAAACTCCTCCGCATAATATCTGGTGACTTAGCAGACACAGAGACAGTGCAGTCTAATCCTGGATCTCCCAAAGTTGATGTAACTTGAGAGTTTTTAATAGTTCTTAAAAGAGTGAGGGTTACACACTGTATACCAAGCTTTTGGGGGAAAATAAAGCTAAAATGAGATGTGCTGGACAAAAATTATTAATTCCGGGTACTACTAGTATTTAGCATACCAATTGAGCAGCAACAGAAAAAAATGTGCCTTAAAATGTGTTGAAATAAAAAAAGACCAAATAGTTTAACAAATCGATTTTAAGTACCGGATATTTAAAAAAAAAACGTCAAAGTGTATCAACCATGAATAATTACTATGTTACCAAGTCATAGATTTACTATGGAAGTCCAATTTACTAAACCTGTCTGTTACTGAAATATCCGTCATCGTCTGCACTCTCTCGGAAATCGTGCCCATGCAAACAATGAGTGACTTCGTACATAAGGTTGCTAGTTTCTTTTTAGTTTATCCATTTTGTTAGTTCTTGTTTTATTGACATTGATTGCTGTAAATCATTAAACAGTTGAAAAATGTAACGAGGAATCCAACGTCCTTAGCAACTTATTTCGATCGTTGCAACTTCTAGCGCATGCCCATAGGCTGTCTATAACTGCAGACGAATATACACGAAGCAGTGTCGGAAATTAATGATGTTGAGATGACCATCACACATTTAGAAGATTTTTACACTTGTATAAATCTTCCCATTACTGGTGACTAAGTGAAGAGTTCTAATATTGTATATACTTTCGTAATACATCAGTTTCGCGGGGTAAAATACAATTGAATTTTGAGCAACAATATAGCTTTAACAAATTTTGTAAGATGATATTTAAGTGGAAATAACTGTTTTCTATTACGGGTCCACTATGTTTAATTTTAAATCACAAACATGATTTAACTGGGTATGCCCAGCAGAATACCAATTTTCGTAAGTTTTACGTAATTACAGTATAATTGCATTAATCGGCCACGAGACACATAAAACCTAGATCTATCACAGTTTTATCGCAGTTTTCGTGTATTTCGTAACAGATTAATGCCAATATAGATCTACTAAAGTTACGTAAAATTTACGAAAATCTTGTTTGTAACTACCTCAGTGAAACCGGGCCCTACTGGATGCGGTTCCGATACCTTCCCGAGATATTTTGCCTCTCGCCAATAATGCATGTCGTCGGTTTACTTCCAAAACATCGTAACTACAGCTTGTAACAAGCTGTAGTTACGAGGTTTTGGAAGTAAACAGACAGTGTGAGGTTAAGATAGCCAGGAAACACATGCGTAGGTACACTGAACGCCGTGGTATGACCTTAGCTCTTCAAATGGCTCGAAACTAATATACACAAACCGAGGCAATTAGGATGTGGGTTTTGAAAATCATTCTACTGTTGAATAGTATTCAAAGCGATCAACCTCTTATTACCTCCCTTTATATATTTATCCAATATTTTGTTCTGTTTCCTTAATATAGGACAGCTGTGTATCTATATTATTTCTGATTATAATATTTCAATATTATGAATTATAAACTTCAATCTTTAAAGTCACTTTTAAAGTAATTTTAATGTACGCAAAACCATGCATAGTGGGTTAAAAATGGTATATAAACAATTATTCGATTAAAGTTAGGGCTAATTTCCTAACAGCTGCAGGGCTGCAGCGCCTATGTAATTAGTTATCACACTTTTTTGTACGCTTTCGAGCGACGACCGCATTTCGCTTTACATCATGCATAACACATCCGCAACTCTTTACCAAATAATCCATGACTGTCACGAATCTGTGAAAGAAGCCTTTTGTCCGCTTCATAAGCTGTCTCAGCGAAGGAAATCAGAAAATTAATAGTTACAGATGTGAAGCTTTATAATTAAAATCTTACACTATTTGCTGGAATTAAAGAAATCTCTTGCTGCTGGACCATAAGAACTCATTGACGTCAGGATTGCGTTCATCACTTCGACAATCAACAGTAATGTGCCACCTTAACCCTTGTCCTGCTGTTTAACCCTTTACTCCATAGATACTCATTTCTACGCATTGCTTGTAGGAGCCTTTTGAAAACATTGTGACAAAAGGTGAAATTGCTCGTGACGAGCAATTTCACCTTTTGTCACAATGTTTTCTATGCTATCAGAGGGTGTCATATACACATAAGAAGCGGCTTCATCCTTGCTGTTATTTAGGGTCAATTAGGGATACCATAGAAGTGCCTTATTGGGTAAAGGGTTAACTAAGGTGAAATTTTCAACTCGATAATAAAATCACTGATCTTGCTATTTCAAAGTTATGTTTTCTTGAGTAATATTTCCTCATCGGATAGCGTAGATCCAAGATCAGACTGCACGGTCTGTGCAGTCTGATCCTGATCGACACTGTCTGCAAAAGTTCACTGGGTCGCTGTAAGCAGCCTAAGATTTAATTCGTGTTAAATAAACCCAGTAAATGAAGTTGTGTAGATTTTTTTCTTAATAAATGAAGAATAATAATGAAGTTGCATTTCATTGAAACGATATCAATAATGTTTACGTTGTAACAGCCACGTAGGAACAGAGCCACGTAGGAACCCACCCCTTTTTTTTTTTTAACTCTTTACAAAACGACACAGTTTTAGACTCGTCCAAATTGAAGGCACTTTCAGACGACAATTTAAACATTACTCATATTTTGAAATTTGTTTCCAGCAGGATAGAAAGCATCGTGGGAAAAGGAGAAAATGCTGGTTACCAGCATTTTCTCCTTTTCCCACAGTGTTTTCAAAAGGCTTCTTTCTCAGGGATGTCAAAAGTAGGGATTGTGTGGTGGTGGGTTAACTATCCTTCACAAATCAGTAGCTTAATGGAATGCTACAGATGTTTGCCGGTGTAATGCAGAGAAATGACCCCACATTACAAAATGACCCACGGTCATTTCTCGACGTAGAGGAATGACCCATGGGTCATTTCTCAACGTCGAGAAATGACCCATGGGTCATTTCTCGACGTAGAATAATGACCCGGGTCATTTTTCTACGTCGAAAAATGACCCATTGGTCATTCCTCGACGTCGAGAAATGACCCTTGGGTCATTTTTTATGGGGGGTCATTTTTCTGCATTACACCGGCTAACAGCAATATCTAGAAAGTTGAGTATACTGTATGAACAGTAGTACCCATCATCAAGCTTTAAACACCACTCATCCTGAATAACTGTGCCTATCAACTATTTAATTAATACAAACACAATCTTTACCCGCGATACTGTTGGACAGAGGGTGCAATACTCGCAGCTTCAACTAGGTCGTTTGGAGTTTTACACATCGGGCACCACCAGTTGGCCATGAGACCCTAGACTGGTGTCAGCCCGTTAAATAGAGCCTTTAAACAAAACCATCAAGTAAAACTGAAAAACAAAAACTCTGTGTTCTAACTCTTCTGAATGTCTGATTTCAGAAGAAGGGCAGGTAACAACACATACGTCTGTGACTTTGCTGTATTTGTGTACCTTGTTTATTAAAATGACTTAAATGCAGGGCCTGAATGCCAGGCTAATGAGACCCATACCATCGAAGACTGAGAAGGGGGTGCAAGACAAATAAAAGTGCTGTCAGCACTGTAATTGGTCGCACTGAATAACCACAATGGTTGAAATCACAAATCGAAATTCAATGACAGTTGTCTTATCTATTTGTGGGAAAGAAAACCTATACTTTGTAACAGAGCCACGTAGGAACCCCTTTTTTAACTATCCTTTACAAAATAGTAGTTTAATGGAATGCTACAGATAGTATGTTTGACGGCTAACAGCAATATCTAGAACGTTGAATATATGGACAGTAGTACCCGTCATCAAGCTTTAGACATCACTCATCCCGAATAACTACCTATCAACCTTTTAGATACTGTAAGTTTAACAATATTACAATATTCTTTTCTGTATTTTTTTGAAACTTTGACAACTGTACGGTAATACATTGTCTGATATTATCAGTAATATCCATACCTTAAAACGGTATGAATAAGTCATATATGATCAGTAGTACCCATCACCAAGCTTTAGACATCATTCATCCTGAATAACACTACCTATCAACCTTTTAGATACTGTAAGTTTAACAATATTACAATATAATTTTCTGTAATTTTTGTAACTTTGACAACTGTAAGACATTGTCTGATATTATCAGTAATATAAATACTTTAAAACGGTATAAATAAGTTGTATAAAATATGCATGTAATGTAACATAAATCGTTTACTTTTGCTGCAAGTATTTTTATGAAGCAATCGTGTTTATCAGGACAAATTGCCCTACCTATTTTTTCGACAGGCTAAATTGATCTTGGCAAGATCGTTCTGTCCAAATAATCCCTGTTTTCACGACTCTGTGAAAGACGCCTTTTGAAAACATTGTTGGCAAAGGAGAAAACACTGGTAACCAGACGTCAGACGGCTGCATAACAAACCTTAACAGACTACAGATTATTTGACGCACTTTTCACACGTCAAAGAACCAGGCGTATCTTAGAATGGTTTCGTTCCATATCTTTCACGATCACCTCTAACACACGGTTACTAAAACCAGTCAGGGTCCGTCACCCATATGGGCAACCAATAGTGACTCGGGCGATAAATATACTAGCCGTATTCTTTGCAAAGGAGGCTCAATATATCTGCTAAAGTATCGACCCAGGTCAGCCTGCGCAATCCTCGCAGAAATCCACATCCGAATCCAGTTACACATCACAGAGATTCATTTTGGTAAGCTTCAACCTATTCCAATTAACCCATCACTACACAATGTCCCTACTTTTGACGCCCCTGAGAAAGAAGCCTTTAGAAAACATTAATGGAAAAGGAAAAAAGGCTGGTAACCAGCATTTTCTCCTTTTCCCACAATGTTTTCTACCCTTCACGAAACAAATTTCAAATTTTCAGTCACTTTTATTTTGTTGTCTACAAATGCTTTCAATTTGGATAAGCCAAACATTTTGTCGTTTGGTAATGAGTTAAAACTGTAGGAGTTGCGCATACAAGAAATTGCTAACGGACGGATGGACGGACGGAAGACTGAGGCCATAACATAATACCACCATTCCGGCGTATAAAAAATATCGACCCAGGCCAGCCTACATGGTCCGCGCTTGCTGACCTGGGTCGAAATTATTATGATTTGCTTAATTTAGTCACTATCCTGAATACCCAAGGATCATTAGATTCACACGACTGTGAGACAAAATATCCCAGGATCATTAGATTCACACGGCTGTGAGACAAAATATCCGAAGATCATTAGATTCACACGGCTGTGAGGCAAAATATCCGAGGATCATTATAGATTCACAAGGCTGTGAGACAGAAAATCCGAGGATCATTATAGATTCACGTGGCCGTTAGACAAAATATCCGAGGATCATTAGATTTACACGGCCGTTAGTCAAAATATCCGAGGATCATTAGATTCACATGGCTGTTAGACAAAATAGATTTTTGAGATCCATTATCATCTGTTGACTTGCTAGGTGTAATACATCAAGGAGATGCCGTAAATAGAGTTTTTTTTTTTCATAAGCTTGTGTGTCATATGGGGAACTATTTGCCGAAAAAGGGAAAGGTATGCGAAAATTTTCGCGGACCTTCCCCTTTTGAGGCAAATATTTCCCCATATCAAACACAAGCTGATGAAATGTATTATATATTACATTTCCTCTGATTATTTTGTCAACGAATGCCACTTTTAAAACTAGTGATCTCAAGTCAAATAACCGGATTCTGGCCAGGAGAAAAATATTCACAGTGACGGGGAAACAATTCCCCAGCTTTAATAACGACATTACTTTACCCATAACATTTCTAAAATTAGACATATGAAATATAATAATTGGCTTGCAATACGCGAAAGATGGCATTCGGAGAACTGCGTAAAGTGTCGTCTCGGATCAGCCTGCGCAACTCCGCGCAGGCTGATCCGAGACGACACTTTACGACTAAGTAGATTTTGTGCTGCAGTAGACTAGCGTGAAACAGAAAATTACAAAAAAACAGAAAGTGTCGTTTTGGATGAGCCTGCGTGGACTGCGCAGGTTGATCCGTGATAACACTTTACGCAAATGTCCCAATGCCCCTTACCACGTGTTGCAGGCTAATTGAATGATTAAGCTAGACTTACCTTCGTAGAAGTAAGGCGAAGGTTGATCATAATTTCATCCGACACAAAACTCCCTTAGGGCCCCACAGATTATGACGCAGCGTCAGCAATCCAGGTGGTCATATTTTAGAGTACTTATGGCGCAGTAGTTGCATCATTTTGTAAGGAATTGTTGGAAGGGTGGATGAGGGTGGGCGTGTGAGCCCTAAGGGAGTTTTGTGTCGGATGAAATTATGATCAACCTTCGCCTTACTTCTACGAAGGTAAGTCTAGCTTAATCATTCAATTTCATCCAACACATAAACTCCCTTATGGGCCCCACAGATTCTTTAGAGGTGATTTCTTATAAAATGGGCAAGCATAACATAGAGAGAAGTGCTGACTTTCATTAACAACAATTTTGGAATCCTGTGAAGTGTAGCATTGAGCAGGTGTGTTAGCATTACTCGGGTCAGCTCATAATATGACTTTTCTTAAACGCCCTCCCTCACGATGAATTTTTAACAAGGACGCCGATCTTATCCTATGCGTAATATACGGCTTGAAATGTTCACAATTTCTCATAAGTATTTTATTTTATTACTGTTTATAAGTATTTGTACTTTCCATTACATTCTTAATTGTAACAATACAAGATTTATTCTTGCCTCATATCGTTGTGCATTCTGCAGCATACGTCCGTATTGCGTTGAACTAGCCAGAGAAAGAGTTTCCTCATTGCATGATACATCTTACAAAACCGGCTGGTGGTTTTGTTTCATGTATGATAATATTCTCGTTTAGCCATGTGCTAATTAGCCTTATATTCAACTGTTGTTTGTGCATGAATTTTAGTAATGGCCGTTTTCTTTTTTAAATCAACGAATAACTCATGGCGAAGTTAATAACATTTGACTCCCGGACTTCTGTTTGTCGATTTGTGTGAGGATTTTCATAGTTATGTTATCCCCCAATTTCCAACGGAATTCGTGGAAATGAATGGAGTGGAAATATACATGTGTAATACCTTTTCCTACACCATGTGAATACAAATGTCTCATAAGCAGCTGCTCCTGGTTCGGAATATCTAGTACCATATAAAAGGAATTTGGCATTCAACGTGATGCAACCAATGTTCTGTGTGCATTTCTGGCATTAATTACTTTTACAAGTGATGAATAAAAAGCATTTTCATCAAACAGTCCTTCTAGTACATTATTTCCACTCCTACACAGAGTTTTTCTGTCCGTGTATTTCTCCTTTTGGGTTTAAATACGATCTACCGAATCCTAGTGTTTTTTTTTTTTCTACCATGATTATTCATTCATAAACAACTTGTATCGTTCGTATGTAGTCGTATGTAGACTTTCCTCATGTTCGTCATGAAGGCGTGATTCTCGCTTTCGAAATCTTCTCGTATCTTCATTCTTTTGAATTTGATGTTCCTTTGATCTAAATAGCTTTTCTTTCATTATCAATAAATCACATGCCACATATAGTGCAGTAGCTGTATGGATTTACAAGTATGTATTGGATTTAACGTTACGTTCAAGAATGTAACTGCTACTTTTGTTGCCATGTCAACATTCAGATTGTCCTCTGGGACAGGAGGTATGTTAATTTAAATATCAGAAATACTATGATATGGCCATAATCGGCATGTTTCCCTAGCTGTAATATCCTCGCATGCTTCTCATGTTCTTTGTAGTCTTGGATTCTTAACTATGAACAGACCTTGAACCATCATCTTACCTGATAAGAACTCAGGAATTTTTGTAACACCTCAGTCACCACTGAATGCACTGCTCTTTTTATATTACGTAAGCCAGTCTGAGAACAATTACTAATGGAATTCACGCTTGCAAGATAAGACCCTGGATAAGCGAGTTCATACAAGTTTCAGTGGTTCGGATTTCAAGACTGCAGGAGGAGCCAATAATTAATGCCGTTTAATTAGTATTTATGTCCTCTGAAATGATTCTGAAATATTTACAAACCGGTCCTCATGTCTTGATTGAGTAATAAATAATCACCCGAAAGGTCAACAGATGTTAACCAGCAAATCTTCCTCATTATAGTGAGTGCTGACTGCTATGCAGCGGTTTCGTTTGAAAAGACTTTCGTTTAAATAAAACGAGAATTTCAGATGTCAAATAAGTCTTATTCTACCTGCCATAACTCACTGAGCTGAAATTTTGATATGCATGCATTGCTGGTATCTATGTCGTTAAGGATTCATTTTCCTCATGTCACGATGAAGCCGTTTCACCACCTTGGAATTTCCAAGTATAGCCTATCTCGAACTTGTATTTGATACTCGGACTTAATTTGTATTTATTCCCGGTTTCGCTTTTATTGTTGGATTGAAGGTTGTGGTTGTTCCAGTGTGGAGTGTGTGGGGAAATGGTTGGCCCCCTCCCCTTTCAGCTATGGAACTCTTTTATTTTAAGTGAATGAAGCCTTTGATTATTTGAGACAATTTAACTCGGGCAGTATTTCTAGAAAAGAAATGTTGAATTAAGAGACATGTACATGGGAAAGAGATATTTCCGCACATTTCCTCAACTTATTAGATTGTAGGCTACAACTCTCTGTGTCGAGATGTTGTCTCGTAATACCGGTATTTGTGTGTGTGTTTCTTTAGGGCTGTTTCAATGTTGGCACAGTGGCCATCTACTCTCGAGTCTTGTCAATTTGACACCTCTTTTGTCATTTACATTTATATTGAAGTGCGTTTAATTTAATCTGCTTTACTATATCCTTCGAAACAGTTGCCATTTTCTGTAGCTAGATCCATCTATACAATTCTTCTGTCGAAATCGGAACTGTTGTTTGAAAGGAGTCATAAATGTTCAGCCATTTTTTTTTTTCGAGTTTTCCCATATTGAGCCTCTGTATATTTCGTCTCAAGGAAATGTTTATCTATTATCTCCATGGTCAGAATCACTGCTAAGGTCATGACCGTGCAAGAAAGGTCATTAATTTCCTGTGGTCGCTCTATCCTGCATTTTCCAGGTATTGTCTGTGATACTTTCACAGATAAGATATCTTCCTTTATGCTAATTATAGGATAGTTTAATGTCTGTTGTGATTTTGACACATTCCGAGCCTTGTTCTCGTGGACTGAACTGACCGCTGAGTTATCCATTCGTGCTATTTTCTAACAGATTTGAATTGAACGGAGATATACCGATAATTAATTGCCGGTCAATCACCTCTTGTTGTCTTGCAATATGCATGTGTATTCCTTGCAAGATTACGGATTCTTCGGCTGTTACGATATGGCTGTCAAGTTTTTCTAGAAATGTAGAGTTCGCACTTTGGCATATAGATTTCTCCAAATGAGAAACCTTAGACAACATTTACCGTGAAGTGACAAATTAACTTCCCTACGGCTTTCAACTATTTTCTGTAGATCGAGTTATTCACTATTCATATCTTCCTGCTTTTTTTTTTTTTTTTGTGTGTACTTACTTAACCCGTCATATATAGGTGCCATATAATTCAGTGAAACTGTGGTATCCATGTACACATACATTGTGCACCTGAGGGGTATCTTTTTATTGTAGTGCTTTTTGAACGATGTAAATCCATCGTCAATCAAAGCACTGCTGTAGAAGCGAATTTTGCTTAAACGACGTAATTGGATCCTTAAGGTAACTTCAATTATATGACTGGAATTTCGCTCAAAAGTACGATGTAAGTTCATCGTTAATAGACCTTTGATATACGAAATATTTTTGGTTGAATGATGCAAGTTCATCGTTCATAGACCTCTGATATAGGAAGTACTTCTGCTTGCACGATTTAAACGCATCGTTAATAGAACTATGATATTGAAGCAGTTTTTGCTTATACGATGTAAATCCATCGTTAGAAGAACTTCGATTTTGAAACAATTTTTTTTTTCTTGAACGATGTAAATCCATCCTTCATAGAACTTTGATATAGAAGCAATTTATGCTTATACGATGTAAATCCATCGTTAGAAGAAGTTTGATTTTGAAACATTTTTTTTTTTTTTTTTTTGAACGATGTAAATCCATCCTTCATAGAACTTTGATATAGAAGCAATTTTGCTTGAACAATGTAAGTCCATCGTCAATAGGACTTGGTTACAGAAACAACTTTGGCTTGAACGGTGTAAATCCACCTTCAATTAATACATCTCTGATATGGAAAACGTTTGATTGAACATCGTAAATCCATCCTAAATTGAACTTTGCTGTGAAAAGATACTTGTACTGGCTTGAACGATGTAAATCCATCGTAAAAAGAACTTTGACATGGAACATCTCTGGCTTAGGAATTTTAAATCTATCCTTAATAATCTGTTGTACATAAAAATTGTCTACAAGGATGTAAATCCATCTTATATAAGTCTCATGATACATGAACCTTTGGTTGAACTTTGTGAAGTAATCGTAAATGCTAGAACGGCGTGAATCTGTTCAAGATTGATCATTCTTAGCCACGAACCGTGCATTAAGACAACTTTTGCCAAACGACGTGAATTCTTTGTTTTCAACCATTTGATATAAAACAAATTTTTGCCAGAAAGTTGGAAATATCATCATTAGTTAATCTTTGATATGGAATTAACTGTTGCTTTAACGACGTAAATCCATCCTTAATGAATTCTTGATATTGAAGTAACTTGTTTTAACTGTGTGGAATTGTTAGCGTTGATAAATCTTTGATGTAAATCCGGAAGCAGTTTTTAGCTGTGAAGACGTAAATCGGACCTTAATTAATCTATGATATAGAAGTAACTTTTGCCAGGACGACGTACATCCATCGTCAATAGATCTAGATATATGGTAAATGTTAACTTTGCATGAGCACTTGAGCGACATAATTTCATCTTTTGTTATAGGAACAACTTTTGTTTGGGCGATGTAATTCCATCGTTTGTAAGTGCATTTAAAATGCAATTCATTCCGTTGTAAATAATAATATTCTTACGATATTTAAAATATTTTTTTTTTTTTTTTACTATTATTTAAATGGACTCACCGCTTCCTATTCTATTCCTCAAAGTACTCCTTAGTATTTTTTGCTATGAAATATGAATTATTTTCAAATCACATATAATTAGAACTAGTAATCATTGTCTATGAAATATGTCCGTTCCCTGGTCGCTATTGCCTCGTTATATGACCACCTGGATTGCTGACGCTGCGTCATAATCTGTGGGGCCCATAAGGGAGTTTATGTGTTGGATGAAATAATCCCTTTTGCCTGAACAAAGGTCATTTTTATCTACCCTGCAAGAACCCAATTACCATCCTACAGACGATTTTTTTCAGTCATGCAGCAGACGAACCTAAACCTTTCTATGATGCACACGTCGGAATTGTAGACTCGTTCGTTTTGAAAACATTTAAATACGACATTTTTTTAATGATACCAGGCTATTTGTCCTTGATTAGGTTGACAGAATTGTGGGGAAAGGAGAAAATACTTGGTCTAGGCATTTTCTCTCATTCCCACAACGTTTTTTCTTTTTTCTTAAGATTGTGAAAGCTTGTGGTCATAAGTAATCTTTCTATTATAATGATGGCCTATAACACACGAAAAGGCGCATTCGGACATTTGCGTAAAGTGTCGTCTCGGATCCGCCTGCGTACTCCGCGAAGGCTAATCCGACACGGCACTTTACGACATCATTAAATATAATGCTACAGAAGACTTGTGCAACAACAGAAAATTACATAAAAACGGAAAGTGTCGTTTCAGATTAGTCTGCGCGCACTTCGCACCCTGTTTCGAGACGACGCTTTACGCAAATGTCCGCATTTTGCAGGCCATAATAAATGCCAATTTCCATCGAAAAGTATAAACAAACAAGAGGGACATGATGGCCCAAAAACGGTTCACCTGGGTCATTTGACCTTACATGACTCATTTTCAATCTCTTTTGAGGTATTATGACAAACATTCTACCAAGATTTTCATAAGATATTTACACGAAATGACCAACTTCAAACTGGCGCCAGACCAACATTCTGACCAAGTTTCATGAGTAAATTGCATTAAAAGTGAGGCATCTAGAAAGTAAACAAGCTTTTCGAAGATTTGACCTGGTGTCCTAGTTTTTATCAACCATTACCCATTTTCAAACTCTTTCAAGATACTATCAAGACAAACATTCTGATCAACTTTTAAAGAGTTTCAGACTAAAAGTGTGGCCTCTACAGCATAGACAAGCTTTTTCTAAAATTTGAGCGAGTGATCTAGTTTTGATCAGACATTACCCTTTTATAAAAGATTTTTGAGATATTACTAAGACAAACATTCCGAATAAGTTTTATGAGTATTTGACTGAAAATGTGGCCTCTCGAGCGTACACAAGTTTTTTCTAAGATTTGACCGAGTGAGTTATTTTTGACGCGAAATTACCCATTATCAAACTCTTTTGAGATATAACCAAAACAAAAATTCTGACCGAGTTTAAAGAGTATCCGACTGAAAATATGGCCTCATGTGTACACAAGGGTTTTTTTTTTTTTTTCAATTTTTGACCCAGTGACCTACTTTTGAGCCCACATGACCCAAATAAAACTCAATCAAAGTCTTATTAAGAATAACATTCTGACGGAGTTTCAGGAGAATCGGACAGAAAATGTGTCTTCCAGCGCGTGCACAAGTTTTTTCTAAGATTGACCTAGTGACCTAGTTTTTGACCCCCACATGACCCATTATCAAACTCGTCTGAGCTATTATCAAGACAAACATTCTGACCACGTTTCAAGACTTTTTGACAGAAAATGTAGTGTCTAGAACGTGCAACAAGGTTTTTCTAAGATTTGACTTAGTGACCAAGCTTTTGATCCGACATGACCCATGTTCGAACTCGTCTGATATATCATCCAGACAAACATTCTGACGAATTTTCTGACGTTTTGGATAGTAAATGTCGCCTATAGAGCGTACACAACTTTTTTCTAAGATTTGACCTAATGACCAAGTTTTTGACCCCACATAACCTATTTTTGAACTCATTCGAGATATTATTAAGACTAAATATCTGACCAACTTTCAAGAATTTTGGACTGAAAATGTAGCCTCTATAGCGTAACCAAGATTTTTCTAAGATTTAACCTAGTGAGCTAGTTTTTGACCTGACATAACCAATTTTAGAATCCGTCGGAGATCTAATCAAAACAAACCTTTTGACAAACTTTCAAGAGTGTTGGACTGAAAATGTGGACGCTAGAGCGTACACAAGGTTTTTCCAAGATTTGACTTGGTGACCTAGCTTTAGACCCAAAATGACCCATTTTCTAATATCATCAAGACTAATACTTTGAACAACTTTCAAGAGTTTTGGACAGATAATGTGGTAACCACACAGTACACAAGGTTTTCCTAAGATAGGACCTACTGACCTAGTTTTTGACCCGATATCATCGAGTCAAACATTCAGACCAACTTCAAAGAGTGTTGGACTAAAACTGTGGCCTCTAGAGCGTAAAATTTGTCAAAGTTTTTCTAAGATTTAAGCTGGCTTCCTAGTTTTTGACCCAACATAACCTATTTTCGAACTCCCCCGAGATATCATCAAGACAAACTTTCTAACCAACTTCTAAGTGTGTTGGGTTGAAAATGTGGATTCTAGAGCGTGCACAATATTTTTTCTAAGATATGACCTGGTAACCTAGTTCTTGATCCGAGATGACCCATTTTCGAATTATCAGGCAAATATTCTGACCAATTTTCAGGAACATTGGACAGAAAATGTGGCCTCAAGAGCGTACACAAGATTTTTCTAAGGTTCGACCTAATGACCTAGTTTTTGCCACGATATGAACCATTTTCAAAATCTTCAGAGATTTTATAGAGACAAATATTCTGGCCAAGTTTCCTCAGTATCGGACTGAAAATGTGGCCTCTAGAGCGTACACAAGGTGAAAAAGTTAACGATGGACGACGCACGACGAACTCCGGACGACGGACACAGCACGATCAAAATAGCTCCCAATGAGTACTTCGTGCTCAGGTGAGCTAAAAAATCTCGATCAAAAAAAATTCTGCTCGCCGGAAAAAAATATTATACCCTGTAATGCGCACAGTGGCCAAAGAGTTAAAATGACAAAGACGAAGTGAGCAACTTTCGAAATGAACGATTTTTTTCCCAATGCAATTTTTACTCTTTTCCTGCTTAACCTTTAACCAAAAAATCCCTGGTTTTTACGAGAGAAGCTTTCTGAAAACATTGTGGGAAAAGGAGAAAATGCTGGTAACCAGCATTTCCTACTTTTCCCACAATGTTTTCTACCCTGCTGGAAACGAATTTTAATTTTTGAGTTACGTTTATTTTGTCGTCTGCAAGTACCCTCGATTTGGACCAGTCTAAAATTTTGTCGTCTGGTAAAGGGTTAATAACTAATATAGAATTTTCAATTCGATTGTAGATCTAAAACCGTGAAAATACTTCTATTTCAATGTCCTGATTTTCGGGACCAGTAGCTACTTATCGGACAGTATAGATCAAGATCAGACTGCCCGTTCTGTGCAGTCTGATCTTGATCTTCACGGTCTGCAAAAGGTCAGTGAGTCCCGCTCAGTAGCCTAGAGGCTCAAGTCGCTAAGGAGATGTATTGGGTTAACTCCTTACCACACAATCCGGACTTTTAAAGACCCTGACAAAGGAAGCCTTTTGAAAACATTGTGAAAAAAGGAGAAAATGCTGATGATCAGCTTTTTCTCCTTTTCCCACAATGTTATCTACCATTCCAGAATCAAAATTCACTTTCTGATTCACTTTTATTTTGTCGTCTGCAAATGCTTTCAATTTGGACGAGTCCAACGTTTTGTCGTTTAACAGAATTAAAAGAGTTAATAAACAGGGATCGTATATAATTATTTGTATTCATGTAGGCCTACCCTCCCAACACATAAACAAAAGGTGACAGTTCGACCAGCTTTTTTTCTTCCGCCCACGGTGTTTTCAACAACGCAAAAGACAAAGTCCATTTGTTCTACAGATTGTTAAATGCTACAAAAATGCACTAGCATAATATATTTTTAATGACTTTTGAAACACACCTTTCACAATGCGCGGTTTACCAGTGACAGTAGTAATATTTATTACCTCCCTTTATTCAATACTTTACACTTTTCACTAATTTTGCTCAACATAGACTATGCATGGCTTTCAAACATTCTGTGTGTGCAAAAAATGTGTGTAAAAATACTTTAATTTTGAAATTTCAAATGCCCTTTCCTGACGTCGCGATTGTATTAAACTTACATGGAGTGAACGTAAAATAGTTTATAAACCGACTCGACGACAGCGGGGCAATTAAATCTGCAGTGCTGCAGACAGACTCCTCTTATCAACTGGATATTTAAATTTCCGGATCGCTGGAAAGCGAAATATAAACAAAAAAACTTTACGAATAAGGTCACGATTATGAAGACAAAGGTATAAAAATTAGCGAACCCTTTTTGATTCCCGAGCGATAAAATCAAGGACTTGCATATTCGAATCCTCGCTTCGGCAGAACTCGGACGGGATACTTTATCGCGAAGAGCTATGTACAGACAATCCACGCCGGTGTAATGCAGAAAAATGACCCCCATTACAAAATGACTCGGGTCATTTTTCGACGTAGAGGAATGATCCATGGGTCATATTTCGACGTAGAGAAATGACCCATGGGTCAGTATTCTACGTCGAGAAATGACCGTAGGTCATTTTGTAATGGGGGTCATTTCTCTGCATTACACCGGTGTAACGCAGAAAAATGACCCCCATTACAAAATGACCCCCGGGTCATTTCTCGACGTAGAGGAACGACCCATGGTTCATTTTTCGACGTAGAAAAATGACCCGGGTCATTATTCTACGTCGAGAAATGACCCATGGGTCATTTCTCGACGTAGAGAAATGACCTATGGGTCATTATTCTACGTCGAAAAATGACCCGGGGGTCATTTTGTAATGGGGGTCATTTTTCTGCGTTACACCGGCACAACTACAATCCTAACACGACAACAGAAGTATACACCTGAAAATTTCAAGGTAGGTAAAAAGGCCTCAAATATACGTCTCTGGGAGACAATCTTTAACCCTTTCCCAAATGACAAACTTTTGGACTAGACTAAATTGAAAGCATTAGCAGACGACAATTCAACTCTTGCTGAAAAGATTATTTCTGTCTATGATAGGATAGAAAACATTGTGGGAAAAGGAGAAAATGCTGGTTACCAGCATTTTCTCCTTTTCCCACAATGTTTTCAAAAAGCTACTATTCCAGACCAAACCAGGGATTGTTTGGGAAAGGGTTAACTCTACCACATAACAAAATTGTAGACTTGTCCAGTGTCACAGCATTTACAGAAAACAATTAAATGTATTTCAAACCATAGAATTCATAACTGATAAGAGAAAATAGCATTATGGGAAAAAAAAGAAAATACTGTTTACAAGTATTTTCTCTTTTTCCTATATGCTTTCGAAATGCATCTCATTTAGAGTCCTTTAACCCTTTCCCAAACAATCCCTGGTTTTTACGGGTCTGGAATAGTAGCCTTTTGAAAACATTGTGGGAAAAGGAGAAAATGCTGGTAACCAGCATTTTCTCCTTTTCCCACAATGTCTTCTACCCTATCAGAGACAGAAATCATCTTTTCAGCAAGAGTTGAATTGTCGTCTGCAAATGTTTTCAATTTGGTCTAGTCCAAAAGTTTGTCGTTTGGGAAAGGGTTAAACACGGGATTGTGTGGTAAAGGATTAATTTCATCAATATCTTCTTCATTGTGATGTTTTACAAGTAAATGAATATCTGATTTACGCATCCTTGCCCCAGAACTGGACTAATTTTTAAAACCGGCAATCCTTTCTTTGAATTGATTGATAAGCTTTCGCTGTGAAAAGGTTCAAAAAGTCATTTGGGGAAAAGGATAAAATAATAGTTAGCAGCATTTTCTCCTTGCCCGTTAATGTTTTCCAAGCCATCTATTTTTCAATCGTTAAAACACGGGATGTTCTGACAAAAGGTTAGGGACACATAAAGTCACAAAGTTCAACACGTTCTGTTGTTGTTGTTGTTGTAGTAGTAGTAGTTTTACAAGAGAAAAAAACTTCTACTATAATCGTATGAAGGATTGTTCTTTAAATACTCATCATTCCTGTTTTATTTGGAAGCTCTGTCGTTACTGTTTTATTTTGAAGTTTAAGGCTAATCTGATACCCAATGTATTTTAGTGTTCCAAAATCGTCCAGTGAGGCCTCCACAGGACACTAATGTGGACACATCTGGCCCATTTTTACTGGATATCAAGTCAAGAACAATGATTAAATATATAAATATTAATTTCTTGTCATTCGGTAGTCATACACATTACAAACGACAGTTTTTGTTCCGCAAAATGAGAGACGCAGCAGTTCTGATTCCTTGTCTGAGCGCCGCACGGCCAATTAGCTCAGAAGTTAGTGTATTTGAATCGGCTCTTGACCTAATGGTTGCAAGTTCCATACCCGGTTGGAGTTAATCGCTTCCCAAAAATATCAGGATCGTTTCAGAGACGACAGCTGTCATTTTCGCTACATCAGGCTTGCACATCTATAACTTTTTACCAAACAATCCCTGACTTTCACGACTCTGTGAAAGAAGCTTTTTGACAACATTGTGGGAAAAGGAGAAAATGCTGGTAACCAGCATTTTCTCCTTTTCCCACAATGTTTTCTACACTGTTGCATAACAGCGTGAATTGGGAAGAAACTATCCTATCTCATAGATTCCCATCAAGCCTTTCACTTGAATATAGCCCACGGAACGTGGACCTCGCAAAAAGGCATTCAGTTTAGACTTGTTCAGATTGAAAGCAGTTGCAGACAACAAAATGAATGTGACTGAAAAATTGAAATTTATGTTTGGAAGGGTAGGAAAACATTGTGGGTAATGGAGAAAATGCTGGTTACCAGCATTTTCTCCTTTTCCAACTTTTTTTCGAGGCTTCTTTCTCAGAGTCATTTAATCGAAACTATACAAAGGACACAAAAGGCACAGTAAAGGCCTATTTTCAGACTTCATTGTCATTTTGTACAATTTTGTTTGCTTTAAACCACACAGTTCTGAATTTAATCACCTGACAGAGGTGGCTTTTATCCGTTTCGTTCAGTTATCCTCTTAAATGCAAGAAATTTTACTTTCAAGTCAGTAGTAGAAACCGTAAAAATGCTATTTTAGTCTCATTTTTTGGTGAAAAATACGTCCTTGTACGACACTGTAGATCCAAGATCAGACTGTGCGTTCTTTTGCAGTCTGATCTTGACCTACACCGCCTGCAAAGATGGCAGTAAGTCGTGCTTAGCTGCTAATGGATTAAGAACATTGTGCCGGGAAACTGGACAAAATGCTGATTATGTGTTCTCCTCTCTCTATAATGTTCTCTACCCTTCCACAAACATTTTTCAATTAAGGTAAGACCTGTGTAATGGAAAACAGCTATTTCCACTAAAACATTATCCTGCAAAATTGGTTATAATTAAAAATGAGTATTATTGAACTAGTTTCGCCTATTCATTTTTTTTCCATTGTTTTCTTCTTTGAATTATAATTTATAAATCTAAAACCACTATATTCTCAATTCAAAAAGAAATGATAATTACCTCCCTTTTCAGAAAACTAACTAAAGTATCAAAAACGAATTTCAAGATAGACATAAACGGAATTTTCGATCCGTTAGAAATGTGCAAAAATATCACTTTTGCATAAATCCTTATTTATCCTTATTTATTAACCAAATATAATTTTCACCGGAAGTGGATTACACAGGTCTTACCTTAAAAAAAAACGTTCAATTTGTCGTCTGCAAATGCTTCCGACGTGGAGAAGGCTAATATTTTGTCGTTTGGTAAGAAGTTTTACCTTAAGTGAAACTGATGTCCTTATTTTCCGCGGCTATACTTATTGCCATAGGTCTGACGGGTACTTTCTTTATTTCTTTTGAAAAATAACTTTATCCTCTCTCTCTCTCTCTCTCTCTGATATGGAATGTTCGGCTTTTCAAACGCAAAGTAATCCCCTGGTTTTCTGCTCTTCGTTTTTTCACGGATTATTCGTCGGGGCATTGAAATTCAATTAGATAAGTCGACCAAAAAGATAACGGAATTACAATGCAGGTTAAAGGTCTTATCTTAAAAGTTAGGCGTATACATGTACATGTACATGAACGATTTAAACGACAACTTTATCTTACTGCCAGAGTCTAAAATGGAAACAAACAAGCGAATATTTTTCATTCTGATGAGCACAACTTTCCTCGTTAACGGAGAAAACATACGCGAAAATGTTTACGGAAATTCCAACAAGGACATGCTTTATCAAACGCTTATAGATCGAATTGGTGTTTTGGAGAAAAAGGCTGAAGAACATCCAGTTCAGTTAGAAAACATACGCCAGGAATTCGAAATCAAAATGGAAGAACTTCGACAGTCACATGCTACTGAACTATCTAGGCTTAGAAAAGAATTCGAAGAACAAATCTCAAACTTCAGGATTAGAGAAGACATTTCGGAACATTTTATAGAACATTATGCAAAGGAAACATTACATGGTAGAGAAGACACAGAGTCCATCACCCCTTCACTACAAGAAACCCGGCCACTTGATTATGCTGATAAAAAAGAAGATATATATTCAACCTCTGTTTCTAATACGATGAAATCTGTGAAAGATCCTTGCAGACCTGAAGGTAATTTCTTTGTCTATATTCATTCCGAATAGATTTTTTATATGTGTTTATCAATTTATCATTTATTTATTTCTTTTAACGTTTTTGCTATGAACACTTTACCACGAAATTCTGAGTTTTAACGACCATAACAGAGATGGCATATAAAAAGATTGCAAGAAAATGAGACAATACTTGTAACCATGTTTTCTAGCCTATTTAAATACAGAAAGCTCCATTGATTTTTTTCATGTGCAAATGTTTTTTATTTGATCCCATATAACTGTATATTCTGTTTTGCATTTAGCAAAAAAGGTTATCAATGTGACTGTTTAGGGAGAGGAATTATAGCTCTCATTCTCAGACCCTTTTCACACAGCTTTGTTGTACTTTACATATTACTAGTGACCTTATGGAATGAATGAACTTGTTGAATAAAAGTGTTTTAGCAAAAGATCTGGATAAGACCCTTTCAAAGGCCGTGTAGCCAATCAAGAAAATACTACCGAAAAATATATTTTCCATCCTTATATTTTTCGTCTTTACTATTACTTTCCCAGTTATCGTCTCACTTAATTAACCCATTACCACACAATCCCTACTTTTGACGACCCTGAGAAAGAATCCTTTAGAAAACATTGTGGGAATAGGAGAAAATGCTGGTAACCAGCATTTTCTCGTTTTCCCACAATGTTTTATACCCTTCACAGAACAAATTTCAAATTTACAGTACCTTTCATTTTGTCATCTGCAAATGCTTTCGATTTGGACAAACCTAAAATTTTGTCGTTTGGTAATGAGTTAACCCTTTACTCCATAGATACTCATTTCTACGCATTGCTTGTAGGAGCCTTTGGAAAAAAATTTGGTAAAAGGTGAAATTGCTCGTGACAAGCAATTTCACCTTTTGCCACAATGCTTTCTATGCTATCAAAAGGTGTCATATACACATAAGAAACGGCCTCATCCTTGCTATTATTTAGGGTCAATTAGAGATACCATAGAAATGCCTTATGGGGAAAAGCTTTAAAGGGTGAATTGTTTGTTAATACCACCCATTAACTCCGATCAATACAGGTGAACGTGGACTGAGAAATCGAATACGTCGGACGGAGGGAGAAATGGCTGTAGCATTCTTTGCTTCTGTGAATGGTGGTGTGGTGCATCTTGGACAGAACCAGAACGTCAAGTTTGACCAGGTCGTAACAAACACTGGTAACGCATATGATAAGCATCTTGGGGTCTTCAGAGCGCCGGTTCCTGGAATTTACGTATTTTCTACAGCAATAGTGACTGAATACAGGAATTCCAGTCATTTCGGATTTTTTCTCAACAGCCAGAGATTAACGGTCATGTGGCTTCATGGCGCAGAAAACGCCTGGGATGGGGGCAGCAACACAATTGTTTTGAATCTGAACAAAGATGATGATGTCAGTGTCCGACATCTGGACTCTGATAAAGCTATTCACGGTGACCAGCACAGCATGTTTTCTGGGTTTCTCCTTACACAAATTGATCCACAGCTTTCCGTCGTAGGCTAACGTTTTGACTGTGTCTCTTGGTTGGAACAGGTGTAAAATTAGATTTCGTCTATACTTTTGCATGTAACTCGTATTTTCACTCTTATGGCCAAAATAATTATCCTGTAATAAGTAAATTTGGACATCTGTTGTCAACCTTATTTTTCATAAAACTAACTGCAAAGTGTTTTCATGTATTTCAATAAACAAATATCCCTATTCACCGACCAGTCTGAATTCTAATCTGTTTTTTTTTTTATACACAGAGTATGGATTATAATTATGTCTTCCAACACGCGAAAAGGGGCATTCGGACATTTGCGTAAAGTGTTGTCTCGGATCAGCCTGCGCGGAGTCCGAGACGGCACTTTCCGTTTTTAAAGTAATTTTCTGTTTTACCTGTACCTTTAAATACTTTCTTGGAAATTCTGTAACCAGCGATGATGATGATTGATGATGATGATGATGATCATCATCATCATCATTATCATCATCATTCATACGACTGCAATCAATGAAAGATAAGAAATCAAGCATCAATATCACATACTACTTCAGGAGCCAAAAAAGGTGGCATAGGTCGTTACAGAACTACAACATTTTTTCACTACACCACAAATTTTAAATATTCAACTTAAGATGACAAGTAAATTCTTACTTAAATTTATGCCATTGGTACAGCGCACAGGCATAATTGCTTATGCCTCCCACAGAATTTGAAAATTGTCTGTGGATCGACCCACTCGAATGTAACTTTTCCCAAATATTTGTGCATATACTAAAATCTATCAGTACAAGAAAGCATCATTTCTTTGAGAAAGTTACATCATTAGTTTGTTCAAGAAGCATCATTAGTTTCAACTACTGTAAACTAGCGTAGAAGAACACCGGAGACAATGAGCTGTTTGAGGTCAACTTAAATTGTATAGCAAAGTTTTCGTGCTTTTGAAGCAGACAATTTTGGCAGATCGAACAGAAATAAAGGACTTCGACAGAGAATATCGATGTAACAATCGTGATTTAGTCACAAGCCATACCAAATTTAAAAATATCTTCAACGACCTGTAAACTCGCCTCCGTAGGTCACGTGAAAATGTAGTTGGAAGTACTTTATAATATGTTAATAAAAGTTTTCTGTTCCCTCTATCAAACGAAAAAGTTTTAGACTCGTCCATATAAAAAACTTTTTCAGAGGATCAACGACATTTCATTTATAAGAATAGAAAATACTGGTGACCGGTATCTTCTCCTTTACCCACTACATTGTTGACCCCGCCCTCCCGGAGGGGGGGGGGGGTATCGTTAAAAGTCACTTTTGAGTGGTACAGGGTAAATAAACCATAGAAGAGATCAGTGATCGAAGAGGAAAATTGCAACAACACCGATGATTTTTTTGTTCACGCAATTTTGTCTCGACCAAAGATTTTTGCGTTCTTGCTGCAACTGAAGTTGCACTGTTTTCGACAGATTAAGATGCTTGGAAAAGTCTAAGAGTTGTAACTCCGAAGAAGTAGATGAATGGATTCTGAGTGTTCTGACAAGAAGAGTAAAAAGAATAGCAAATTGAAAGGCAACAATATCAATTTCAAAACTCTTAGTGGACTGTGGTCAGACCGTTTCTGTTTTGTACGAACTGAATCTACACTTTTGGAAGACATGATTCAAATAAGGTGACAAGCGGATTGCCACTATTAACGATCCATAATGACACTGGCACAACGTAAGAACACCGGTAATCCGACAGGTTCCAAATATTACAGCTGAAAATCAAAGCACCTGTTTGGTTTTCTGCGCCACCATGAGACACATGCATGTAATATGAGCATCTGAAGGGCTTAGTGCAGCTTCGCAATGCATATAAAACAAAACAAGGCTTTACATATTATAGAAATATTTGTCTAAAATAATATTCAATTATGTGTTAGAGGGAGGGATCTTTTGACAAGAAGAACTTTTTTCCATTAGGCCAAAGTTTCGACCTAGTCAGACTGCGAGGCCTCAATACGTCGAATTATTTCATGCTTTCCGGTAGGATATCGAGAAATAGCAGTGAAAATATTTTTCGATCTTACACCGGTACCACCAGTGAAAATACCGATTTTCACGTTCTTGTTGCCTAGGTAAATTGCGCGTGCCTCACAACCAGATTGGAAATATGACGTCATACACCTTACATTTCACGCGCTTGACGTAATATTGTAATGGGTTGCTATGCGGGAGGGGTATGCCATGGGGAAGAACGGAAAAGAACTGTACTGGATTTTGATAAAGCTCCTCCCAGAAAGGGTTAAAAGCATTAATTAAATAGCAGGCTAATCCGAGACGGCATTTTACGACTATATTACATTTCCTCGTACAGTAGAGTTGCACAAAACAGAAAATTGTATAAAACGGAACGTGTCGTTTCGGATTAGCCTGCGCAGACTGCGCAGGCTAATTCGAAACTACACCTTACGCAAATGTCCGGATGCCCTTTTCGCGTACTGCAGGTCATAATACATGTATGTAACAAGGCAACTGGTCGCCTTTCCCGTCTTCTAAGATTGAACCGCCTCACAGTCAATATCGAATTTTGTCACTTCAGCTCCTTTTTTTTTCACGGACAACTCGTGATTTGTAGTGGACATATTGAATAGCTCCAGTAGATTATTTGTACGATAAAAGGAATTTGGTCCATAAATCTTCTACTTTCATGGCAAATCAATAGAAAAACCGCTGTTCTATTCTTCCTTCTACTAGTTTGCTTTTCCCCCACCCCCCGTTTATTTACAGCTGTTTGGTCGTCTTCCTCACCTTCTCAGCTTAGCCAGGTTGTTTTAATTCGTCCAGTGCATTTCATTTCCTTTGCATTTTAAGGATTGTGGTCATTATATAGCCTAAATATTGCAAGCACTAAACTTATTTTTTAAGTACAAATTTGATGAACCACAAATTAAGCTATGTTGGATAATATTATTATTGTTAATCGTGCTTTAAATCTGACTCTATAAATCTTTTATTAACCCTTTACCCCATAAGGCATTTCTATGGTATCTCTAACTGACCCTACATAACAGCAAGGATGAAGCCTTTTCTTATGTGTATATGACACCTTTTGATAGCATAGAAGACATTGTGGCAAAATGTGGTTTTCCAAAGGCTCCTACAAGCAATGCGTGGAAACTGATATCTATGGAGTTAAGGGTTAACACTTTATATTATTGCCGGATAAATTTGTCTACTGACAGACGGACGAACGGACGGACATGGCGATTTCAGTATACCCCCTCCACTACTTTGTTGGGGGGGGGGGAAGGTGTAAATATAGATAAAATATACGATAATTGGTTTTTAACTGTTAACCACACAATTACAAGTTACGAATTACGAGTCAGATTGACGCTTACGTGGAAGGCATTTGAAAACATTGTGGGAAAAGGGAGAAAATACTGGTTGCCAGCAGTTCCTGCTTTTCCCAGAATATTTCTATCCTCTCTAAGACAAATTTCATAATAAATGTATGAGCTTTATTATATTTGTTGTCTGCAAAACGCTTTCAAATCAGACAAACCTAACTTTTCTCGTTTGGTAAAGAGTTTATCAAACTCCTCCTGAAATAAAGTTTCAATAGATGCATTGGAAACGATCTGTTTATTCTTTTACCACGCAGTTTCAAGTTTTACCCTTCAGAACAAAAAAATACTTCTAAGGCATGAGTTTCGACTGAAACATATAATAAGGAGATGATAGAAGTTAATGAGTTGCTTCAAAAAATGAATGATAGCATTGACAAGCTGGAAAAAGCGAAAAGCGCAGTAACTCAACTACAAGGTAGAAGGATCGAGGTAGAAGGTTTATGAACACCGAGGTTTCAGAGGTTGAGGACGGGGTACTGAAAACTACCAACCCCAAGACCACGTGAAAACATTGCGAAATAGGGCAGAGGTTCAACCCTGTAACATACGACAAAATTTTAGACTTTTTCCAATTGAAAGTATGTGTTGACGCATACTTAAAGCGACATAATTGGTAAGCTTTCGCTGTGAAAGAGTTTAAAAAAAAGACCTTTTGGGAAAAGGTTAAAATGATAGTTACCAGCATTTTCTCCTTTCCCCTAAATGTTTTCCAAGCCATCTGTCTTTCAATCGTTAAATGACAGGATGTTCTAACAAAAGGTTAGGTCATAGATACGCATATTTTCACAAAGATCAGCACATTTTGTTGTTGTCGTTTTACAAGAGAAACAATTTTCCCTGAAGCAACATTCTAAAACTGTAATAGTTAAGTCCCTTGATCTTATTCTATAGTATAACCATACCAAGATTTGTTTTGGTTACTTCATCGTTACTGTTTTATTTGGAAGCTCCATCGTTACTATTTTATTTTGAAGTTTTAGGCTAATCTGATACCCAATGTATAGGGCCTACTAGTGTCCCATAATCTTCCAGTGCAGCCTCTACAGGACACTAATGTAGATACATCGGGCCCAGTTTACTGGACATGAAATCGAGAACAATGATAAAAATACATAAATATTAATTTCTTGTCAGTCTTTAGTAATACACAATATAAATGACAGCTTATTCAGCAAAAACCGTGACGAATCAGATTTGATTCCTTGTCTGAGCGCCAAGCAAACTACCTTGTAATTAGTGTATCTAAATCGGCTCTTGACCTAATGGTTGCAAGTTCCATACCCGGTTGAGGCAAACTTTCTTTCTGACGATTTTTCTCCTCTCACATCTTATGTATCTTAGGCAAGTAGCAAGTTGCTCGGAACAAAAAGTACTGGTGTGATAGAGCCAAGAAACACGTGGTAGCTTAACAGCCTTGGTAACTAGTGCACTTACATATGTACATGTATATAAAAATTATGTACGTGCACTGGCTGCCAAGGCTGTTAAAACGGCATTAAGCTCCCATTACAACCAAATACAGACAAAACTTAATCTAAGCAATCAGAACTGCTGCCAAGCTGTTGGCCAAGCTACTTTGCAAACAAACTCCTGACGGTCAAAGCTAATTCGAAAGAAAAAAATTTACACAAAATTGGGAATTTACTGTACGAGTATAGGAATAGCAAAGACAATTCCACGACCTCTGTCTTCCCGACTCAGGACGACGTGGAATGGCAGAGCGATGTATATGTGATATGTAGAGATCATAATTGGTCTTCGACACACGAAAAAGGGCATTCGGACGTTTGCGTAAAGTGTCGCCTCTGATTAGCCTGCGCAGTTCGCGCAGGCTAATCCGAGACGACACTTTCCGTTTCTAGGTAATTTTCTGTTTCGCGCAAGTCTACTGAAGCACAAAATGCAATGTGGATGTAATGTGCCGTTTCGGATAAGCCTGCGCGGACTGCGCAGGATGATCCGAGACGACACTTTACTCAGATATCCGAATGCCCATTTTCGCGTGTTGCAAGCCATATAATTGGCGCTGATTGGTTAATTCTATTAACCAGAAGTGTGGTCTAACAGTGCTTTCACTTACCCGCTGACGATTGAAATAGAGCTCATTCCTGGTTGGCCTTTGTCCTACTTCATGAATTATTTGTACGGCCAAAATGCCATCTTGAACTCTGGTGGACCTGTAAAATAAACGCCAAAAATCGTTATACTTAACCCTTTATCACACAATCTCGAGTTTTCACGACCAGGAAGATGGCTTTTGAAAGCATTGCCATTTGTGGGAAAGGGTTACAAGCATTTTCTCCTTTTTCCACAATGTTTTCTGTCTTATCAAAGGCAGAAATCATCAATTGTGTTAACATTTCATTTATCTTCTGCAAATGCTTTCAATTTGTCATGGTACAAAAGTTTGTCGTATGTTTAAGAAATAATCATTTTTCTATCCTGGTTTATTGTTCAATAGAACACGGTTGTCAGTTATGAGCAGAGGCACAATAAATACTCCACGAGGATGAAAATACACTTGATTTACATACAGTGATGCATCAAGAAACTTCAAAATGTGGAGCACATGCCACCTAAATCTTACAAAAGGGGGCACTCTAATCCGAAAATAGGGCATTTGACTTTGAAAGGAATAATTGGGTTAGATAAAGGCGTGTTACAATAAAGTGATATATTTTCCAGTGCATCACACATTGATTCAACTCGCACAAACAGCAGTGTTCCTACTAGCTATTTATTTGAAGGGTACACTTACGGCGTTTTCTACTTCTCTTTACTGTGTTTTCTACCTTTCTAAAGATAGATGGTTAAAGCCTTAAATTATTTGTTGTCTGCAAAAAACTTTCAATTTGGAGCAGTCTAAGATTCTGTTTCCTGACAAAATTTACTTGTCCAAGAACGAGAGAGTGCTTAGAATATTTTTGATGAGTAGTTTGAATAAATATACAAGTATTATGTAATTTTGAGAGCGAAAGAACAGTGACAGAAAATGAGAATGAGAGAGAGAGAGAGAGAGAGAGAGAGAGAGAGAGAGAGAGAAAGAGAGAGAATTGTATCACGTGGGGCATTTTGAAATTAATTTGGTTGTAACTGACAACGTACAATATGTATAAGTCAATAAAGATATTCATTCTTAAACCCTTACCCAAACGACAAATTTTTAGACTAGACCAAATTGAAAGCATTTGCAGACGACACTTTAACTCTTGCTGAAAAGATGATTTTTGTCTATGATAGGGTAGAAAACATTGTGGGAAAAGGAGAAAATGCTGGTTACCAGCATTTTCTCCTTTTCCCACAATGTTTTCAAAAGACTACTATTCCAGGCCCGAAAAAACCAGGGATTGTTTGGGAAAGGGTTAAACCCCGAGCTGTAAATATAGGGTAATAATTTATATTTGTCACTATGACAATATAGTTCCGAACAAGACGTCAAGCAATCCATACTGATGATTTGCAGTAAAAAAATCTTTTGAATTAAGGTATTTGTGTAAATGTTCTGCTTAAGGTAAAACCTGTGTAATGCACTTCCGGTGAAAATTCAAATTGGTTGATAAATAAGGATAAATAAGGATTTATGCAGAAATGATATTTGTGCTCATTTCTAATGGATCAGAAATTCCGTTTATGTCTATCTTGAAATTATTTTTTGATACTTTTGTTACTTTTCTGAAAAGGGAGGTAATTATTATCTCTTTTTGAATTGAGAATATAGTGGTTTTAGATTTATAAATGATAATTCAAAGAAGGAAAAATTGGAAAAACATGAATTGGTGAAAGTAGTTCCATAATACTCATTTTTAATTATAGCTAATTTTGCAGGATGATATTTTAGTGGAAATAGCTGTTTTCCATTACACAGGTCTTACCTTAAAGTCATTTAAAAGCTGAAAAAACAGTCAAAGACGAATCCCATCGTTTGATCCAAATTTAACACTGACAAGTCACAAATTTTGGCGGTCGCCAAAGAGTTAAAGAGATGTTACGGGAGACAACTCCTTCATGCATAGCTTCATCCCGATTTAAATGTAATACCCAATAACCGCGTTAGGGCTAAATCTTTTTAGCCCAGTGGTTAGGGTTTTAGCCTTTCGTTCGGGAATTCTAGGTTCGACTCCTGCCCGATCCCTGTATTTCTGCTGTTCATTTGTTCTTTTGCTTCTTTGTTTGTAAGATACTTTATTCCTTTTTCACCCAACCCCAAATTGCAATGACCCTGAGAAAAAAATTCTTTTTAACCCTTTACCCTATAAGGCATTTCTATGGTATCTCTAATTGATCCTAAATAACAGCAAGGATGAAGCCGTTTCTTATGTGTATATATGACATCTTTTGATAGAATAGAAAACATTGTGACAAAAGGTGAAATTGCTCGTCACGAGCAATTTCACCTTTTGCCACAATGTTTTCAAAAGGCTCCAACAAGCAATGAGTAGAAATGAGTATATATGGAGTAAAGGGTTAAAACTCAGCAGTTTCCCCCTTTTCCACAATGATTTCTACCCTACCAAACAATAACTACCTTATGAGCCATGTCTAATTTGTCGTCTGCACACGCTTTCAATTAGGAGCAGTCTAACATGTGTTGTGTTGTAATGGGATAAAGGCTAATGAAAGACTTACGAGGTCTACAAAACCTTTTCTAGCACAAATGGCTGTTTCTTTCGAACGATTTCTCTATTTGTTACTATAACTTCACAAAAAAATCTATGGAGTACATACGAGTATTTCAGGGATGAATTAAAAGGCATACACTCGAAGGAAAATAAATTGCCTCTAATCAAGGAAAGACAACAATATGGCGACATTTTTTCCACTTCATTTTGAGAAAGATTCCTATTAATCAATGCCAACTGTATCCAAAGAAGAAGGAACATAAATTTTCTTGAACTTAATTAAACTTCTCGAAATTGGATTTTAACCGTCCTCTTGTTTCTGTTTTAGGCCTTAACTGTACAATGTTTTAAATGACCCTGGTAGAGAAGGCCCTCTATAACCTTTGTAGGAAAAGGGAAAATTCTTGGCAACCAGCATTTTCTACCTTTCCCATATTTTTGCCTTTTTTGCCTTTTCAAAGACAATTTTACCCCATAGAAGGCACATTTCATTTATTGCCTGCTCATTTCTGCGCTTTTGAAAAGTCAATTTTCTTATTATTTGGTAAGGAGTTAAGCAATGTAGTTCGTTGGTAAGCTTTTTTAAAAAAATGATTGTAACAAATTTACAGATTCGAATCAAAGTTTGGCCGAGATTTTCCTATAAGCTAGTCCGACAATTGCATGTTTACTTCGGCTCTTCATAGTTTACTCTTGGAGTAAACGTGTGTAAATTCAAATTTAGAATTCATTATTAAAGAAAGAAGATACTTTGAAATTCCTCTGATCGGATGATGCCACGCTGCTCATTGTAGTGTCATGGGTTTTCACGTTTTCTTTTTTGGCGATCTATTTTTTCGTGACAATTAATTTCTGGAGAAGTATTACTATATGATTTCACGTCAATTAGTCAATTTGAATAGCAAGTAACTTTAAAATCTTTCCCTTTACACTGGATAAGAGGATTAACACCTTTGATAGTTTGTCATAAATTACTTGCCAGCTTCATTATCATCCGCGTGTCCTTCGCATTTTATACTGATCGTATTTAATCTATATTTCTGCCGGATGCGCGAAAGCTAGGTTATATGCAGCTCTAGACGATAATTTTATGGCTCAGGTTGACATTTAGGCAGATATCTTTCATCATCAAAGACAGGTCATTTCAAATTTCCAAGTGTCAAAACCGGTGCTAAGGGATCAAATAAGAAGCTTGCCGAGTTGTCAACTTTTGTCAAAGCTTCCATGGACAAAGATTTGTCTCTCTTTTTTTTTCAGCCAATTTTCGTGTTTTTTACTCACTACGTTTAATCCAAGATTGTGATTCATAACAGTCAAAAAACCAAGCGCTGAAAACCAGAATTCAAGTTTTGGTACCAAGCCAGTTTAGAAACCGACTACAATCGATTCCGGAATTTCTCAATCGATTATTGGAATCGAAAGCCAGAACCAACTGACTTTCGACTATAGTAGATCATCAGCCAACCATTAATGTAGACAAGGACGTAGACACAGATGATTTGCACAGACGACGCCAGGCCTTCGATAATACCTCTTCGAAAATAGCCAAGCTTAACTCTTATCCTGCTAAAAAACTGAAATTAAATTTTCAGTTCGATATTAATAAACCAAATATCGCTGTTTCAAAGTTATATTATGAGGAATACCTTCTTATCGGACAGTGTAGATTCAAGATCAGACTGCACGTTCTGTGCAGTCTGATCTTGATCTACACTGTCAGCTAGTCGCACTTAGCAACCAAAGGGTTAAAGCTGACCCAACTAAAATTTGATGAATGAGACGACTTTCCAGATGATTATTAACCCTTTCCCAAACGGCAAATTTTGGACCAGACCAAATTCGAAGTATTTTGCAGGTGACAAATTAACAGTTGCCAAAAAATGATTTTTCTATATGACAGGGTAGAAAACATTGTGGGAAAAGGAGAAAATGCTGGTTACCAGCATTTTCTACTTTTCCCACAATGTTTTCAAAAGGTTTCTATTCCTGACCCGTAAAAACCAGGGATTGTTTGGGAAAGGGTTAAAAACACAGTGACAAAGCAGAAACTGTTCCTGAGTTAGGTTTCTGTGCAAGCCTGTTCTGAATGACTACGAGACTAAGGATTAGGGACATTCAAATAAATCTGTTTGATGTTGAATAATTGGACTAATACCAAGAGAAAAAAAATAGCATTATTTCTCAGTTACAATTTGAGAAACATTTGCATTAATCAATGACAAGCTTGTCTAAACAAGAAAGAACATAAATTCTAATGAAGTTAATTTTACTTCTCAAAATTGAATTCGAACCGTCCTATTGTTTCTATTTTTACTGATTTACGGGAATTCCCTATAAATCTTCCATATTAGATCTGGGTGGGGAAAAAGTCGACGTGATTGAAATTTTTAAAACTGTAGGCTACTAAGGTCGACTCGAGGACCGATAGTGGACAATATAGATCAAGATCAGGGCCCGTTAACACCAACTATTCTTAAGAACGTTCTTTATCTTATTCTCCATAATTTTCTGTATTTAAAAACACATTCGGTTTAGCCAATCAGAAGTTGTGTTACTTACAAATATAAAAAAATCTTAGAGAATAAGACTGAGAACACATTATCTCCCGCTAGATGGCATTCAATAAATACTCATCTATCTGATATGGGCATCATGGGTACAGAACCGAACCACTTTCCTACGCGACAACCGTTACTTTGAATTTAAAACAAAAATAAAGGTTTACCCAATAAAACGATACCTCGTGCAATTCACTCAACTATGATCACCAATTTAGAGAAATCTGTTTCTAAAGCAGGTCTCATTTCTCCTCAAACGTATTGATACGTGAATGCTATTTTCAACATTGCTACTTTATAGAGCGTAATATTACAGTCAGCCCGCTTTCGGGGCTAGTAGTGATGCGTCATATAAGACAGTAGAATCTTCGAAGAATATGACATGCGCAGACAACGACTGAGAACAATCTTAAGAATTGATTGGTGAATACGGGCCCTGATTGCACAAAACATGCAGTCTAATCTTGTACGTATACTGTCCAAAAAAAAGATATTTCTTTCTTCAAAAATAAATTTGAAATGCAAAAAAAATGGCTTTTTACTATCGGTTTGAAGCCCTCATTCCATATAGTTCGTAGATTACCCACATCACCAGGACATACCTGAGCCTACATTTACCAACCATTCTTGAGAATATTCTTAGTCTTATTCTCCAAGTTTTTTCTATATTTGTAAGTAACACCGAATGGTTTAGCCAATCAGAAGTTGTGTTACTTACAAATGTAGAAAATCCTGGAAAATAAGACAAAGACTGCTCTTAAGAATAGTTGGTGAATACGGGCCCAGTACTTTTCTGCATAAATTTGATCGATGTAATATTATACGATGAAAGGAATGGGGTTTTACGGAAGGGAGATGAGTTATGAAAGAAGACGTTGTGTCAAAAACAAATCCGACCGTAATTAGAATCCTGTCAGTGTTTTCGACGTGAAGAACAGTATCACTGCGCGTTATCCCTTTACCACATACTCCAGAATTCTAAAGATCCGCGAAAGAAAAGACTGTTGAAAACATTGTGGGAAAAGGAGATAAAGCTGGTAACCATCATTTTATCCTTTTCCCGCAATGTTTCCTACCCACAATCGAACAGAGAAATAGTCATTTAAGCTGCATTCAGTTTCATTTTTTCACTTTGGTTGAGTCCAAACTTTTGTCGTTGGGTAAAGGCTTATCTTGGCGTTGCTCAGCACATTACCTCCGGCAAGTGTTTTCTTTTTTCCTTCATCTTGCAGTAGACCGTTTCAGTAATAAGTACGTGTACTGCAAAAAAAGATTAGAAATGTCGACTATGTTGGGTGTTCTTCAATTAAACACGATAAAATCATATCTGATCTCATAGACAAACCAAGAGGGCTAAGATGGCCCTGGATCGCTCACCTGAATGTTTGAGAGGACCATAATTAGCGGATTTGCTATAGCAAATCCGCTTACTGTGATCGTTTTGACCGGAACCAAATACATCATCCGTAACGACGCATGCGCGCTTACTTTCAGTTTTGCATGGCTGATTTATAGGCTAATAACGCAGATCTACAAATCAGATCAATTCTGACCCTGAACAAACCATACAAATTAAGGTTAATTTCTTTATCGAAATTTCACCAAAACCAAATTTCAAAAAATAGTCAATCTAAATTACTTTAAATACCAAAACAAAGTTTGTTCTTGTGTTTTTCAAAATGTAGCGTATGAACATTATTTACACTGCCCTCGTTTTCATTCAAGAACTTTCATTCACAATTTTGTATCGTCCGCTGCCAAATAAATAAGGAGATTACGCAAATTTTCCCCGATAAAATCACATTTTCAACCATGTCTTGTTTAAAAAATTGTTCACTGTTCAGAGAGCCAGCTAGAATTTGGCCATAAATAATTAAAAGCCCTATCGATAACGAATATACAGAACCCATAAAGTCGACCTAACCTAGTTGTCGCCACTCGTATGATGCTCTCGATGAATTTCCGAATTGTTTGAAACATTTTTGCAGAACTTTTGATAGTATGGAGATCGTGCAGTGTATAAAAAAATGTTCGATTTTAATGATTCCTGTAGCATAAAAGCTTGGAACCAATATTTCTCTCTAGTCATCGACGGTAAGAAATATTTTATTTATAAACGGCCCCGATCAAGTACGAACCCGTGACACGAATTTAATTGAAGGTTTTTGATGGAAAATCGTGTCCGTCTCAGTGAAGTAGACATCCACTAACGTGAATCCTAAAGGACTCAGATAGGCTTCCAATTTGTCTTCAAGATGTAAAACTCCATTGTTAGTCCCTCTGATACCTTGAATTTTATTTTGTCACATTTCGAAAAAAAAAATGCCGAGTTAGTAGATAATTTACGACAAAGGATGTACAGAAATGCATCTATACGTCTTTCTTTTAGACATATAGATTTGACATCTTTGATATATTTCTGATCCTGTGAATTAGAAGTGCATTTAAAGAGCAAGTTATATAACTATTTTTACTTATCTAAATTCTTATTATGAACTGCAGCTCAGCCCATATTTAAGACAGTGACTGTGTTTTATGTAATTCAAACCTTAGCGTGAATGTATGCCTATATAGTTTTTAAACTTTTATTTATAGAGCGACCCAATGCCATTAACCCTTAGGCTGATAAGTGCTACTCAAGGACCTTTTGTAGACAGTGTTGATTATGATCAGATTGCACAAAATTGCAGTCTGATCTTTGATCCATACGGCCTTGTAAGAAAGTATTTTTCCCAAAAGAATTAACTTCAAAATAGCAATAATTGGATTTGTACATTCAACTTGAAAGTTTTAATTTAGTTATGTTAAAGTCATTTTTACTCTGCATGGCAATATGTCACACTGAGTGTGATCTTCATCCATTCTGGCTGCAAAAGTACCTTCAGTTGTACCAAGGGCTTGGATTCACATATTTAAAAAAAGGACTATATTTTCTGCCCCGTGATGTGTGATGATTTTAACGCTTTCCCAAACAAGCCCTGATTTTTATGTGTCTGCAGTAAAAGTTTTTTGAAAACACTGTGGGAAAAGGAAAAATTGCTTGTAACGAGCAGTTTCTCCTTTTCCCACAGTGTTTTCAACCGTTTTTGAGAACTTTCTGCCATTTTTTTCTAATCTAATATTGTCGTCTGCAAACTCTTTTGGTTTGGAAGTGTCCAAAATTTGTCGCTTGGGAAAGGGTTAAGTCTTTTCTTAAGACCATGAAAATGGATTCACTCAAAAATGCATTAGATGTAATAAATAACAGTTATACCAGTGTACAAATATTAATTTCAAGTAGCTCATAATGCTACAACAGGTACTTTTTGCACATATTTGCAATGATTTAATTAATATATAGTGTGCAAGGTTGGCAAAGAGCAGGTCAATATGAGTATTGACCAGCCTGGCAACTTTAACCGGTTATAAACACTCAATACTGGTCACAAGTGGTTAATTGCTGTGGTTGATTGGGGTGGTTGATTTGGTTGATTAAATCACTGGCTTACATGCATACCTGTCTGGTTTCTAAATTAATATTAAAAGCTGTCCTCTTATATCCTGTACATGAAGGTTTATTATTATATTATCATCAGTATCATAGTTTTTATTAATAAGGCACTTTTTTATTTGATCATAATTCAAAAGACAGTATTGCTGGTCAACTGAAGAGGTTGTCAGAATGACTCTATTGAACCTGCATAGAGGTCATTTTTTTAAGCAAACAATTCTTGTCGATTATAATTTCTTACATGTTAGATAATGTTTCTACACACACACTCTCTCTCTCTCTCCCTCCCTCCACCTGTCATGTTAAATTGCTGAAAAGCAGTCATTCATAGGCAAACATGTGAAATATGCAGGTTTGTTATTAAGATAAATGTATAGGAATTTTGAGGTACACATGAAGAAGGCATTAACTGATTAAATAAACAATAGTTTGGGATACATCAATGTCTTTGAAGTACATTTAAGTGTCTTCCTACATCTATAAAGTGCCGTCAAAACAGTTAAAGGTTTGAAAGTTGGCCCTTTCTACCTCAGTTGGGTGTGGCTTAACTCTTTACCACACAATCCCGACTTTTAATGACCCTGAGTAAGAAGCCTTTTGAAAACATTGTGGGAAAAGGAGAAAATGTGATTTCTGCTTTTCCCACAATGTTTTTTTGTATCCATCCCAAACCAAATTTTAATTTTCCAGTCACATTTATTCTATTGTCTGCAAATGCTTTCAAGATTTTAATTTTTCAGTCACATTTATTCTGTCATCTGCAAATGCTTTCAATTTGGAACAGCCTACAATTTTGTCATTTAGTAAAAAGTTAAATCAAATTACCAAAGGGACAAATTATGTGTCCCTATTTTGGGGTATTATCCTTGACACCAGGCTTTATTCCTGGAAAAGTGGCAAAAGCCAGCTGATGAGTATCCTTGGCAGGGACAAAACAGTTTTTCCACCCCTCTCTTTCACATTGATGAAATCAGCTTATCAGAGAGAAAAAATCCACACAACAAATCATCCTCAAATTAGCCTAACTGCCATTTTAAAACTCATCTGACCATTAAAATTTCCAATTGACCTGTACAAGTCTATCACTATTGACCAGTTTTGACCACTTATGGATTATCACAGGTTCTATCCTCTTCTAGATGCTAGGATTTTGTAGAATGCCCATAGACAAGACACCGCAGAGAACCAGCCTAGCCCAAGTAAAACCCAAAAGGTACAGAAATGGATGAATTGTTGTCACTGTGAGACTGAAACAGTGTTGACACTAGTAGTTACTGGTAACCAGAAAATAGTCCCCATCAAATTATTCTTGAAGGTTTCAAGTTAATATTTTGTGACACTGCATGAGTTGACCTTACTTTCTTTTGTACAATCATTACTTTTCTTGACTTGTTTCTTTATGAAGATACAAGGTAAATTTTCATTTATTTAAAGAATAAAGGTACATTCAATATTCATGAATTGCACATGGTCTAAATCTTAGAAATTACTGATCACATCACTTAGTTTTCACCTCTCAGACTATTACAAAACATTTTTGAGTTCAGGAATGAAAGCAAGAACATTCTTATGAAAGAAAAGAAGAAATTATTCTACCTGAACACTCAAATTATTGTTACTAGTTTGCTTTTGAATTTCATTTTTAAATTAATAGTTTGAAGTTGTGTTGTAATTAAGAGGAACCTTGAAAGGATACTATGTTTAAAGAGTTATGTAAAGGACAATGTGCTTTCAGTAAGAACTTGCATACAAAATACCACTGTTTCTTTTACCCAGAGAGGACTCATGTATTGTTTTTTTTTTTTTAACTAAACCATACTAGTTTCAAAACAATGCATGCTTTATACCTCAGAATGAAGACAGTCTGTAATAGTTTGTAACAGGTGTACTGGTAGAGTAAGATCAGACTGCCTAATATAGTAAAATTCCATTCTCATTGGCTCACTATTTTAGATTTGAATTGTTTGCTGTCTATATGATTATACCAACCATATAAAAGTTTAGAAATTGTTGTGCTTAGGCTAGAATTGTAAAATGCTACTGTAAAAATCAAAACCTTAATGTTTGAGTACAGAAGTTTCAATCGTTTAAAAGAGTCTTGCATACTGATGAACAATGATGGATTTAGAAATGCTTAAAATACTATAGAAAAGAATGACAGAATCATTATGTCTAGTGTATCTATATAAGCTCACATGTTTACAAACCCTAGGCTGAGCTCTTAATATTTTCAATCTGATTTAAAGCAATGTCTCAGACAAAAAACAGCTCAGCCAATTGGATAAGTTGTTTCAAAAGTTCTTTTTTCTGAACATCCTTCAAAATGGGATAATATTGCCACACTTACCTTGTATCCTTATAATTGTGAAATGGGATGGGGGGAAATGACTTAACTCTTTACCACACAATGAAATTTTGGACATGTCCAAACTGAAAGCATTTGCAGACAACAATTCTTATGTCGCTCAAATGATGGAATATGTCTTCAATAGGGTAGAAAACATTGTGGAAAAAGGAGAAAATGCTGGTTACTAGCATATTCTCCATTTCCAACACTGTTTTCAAAGGGCTTCTTTCACACAGTTGTTAACTCGGGATTGTGTTGCAAAGAGTTAAGGTAAGACCTGTGCAATGCACTTCCGGTGAATATTCAAATTGGATGATAAATAAGGATAACAGGATTTTTGCAGAAATTATATTTTTGCACATTTCTAACGGATCAGAAATTCCATTTATGCCTGTCTTGAAATTATTTTTTGATACTTTTGTTAGTTTTCTGAAAAGGGAGGTAATTATTATATCTTTTTGAATTGAGAATATAGTGGTTTTAGATTTACACATGATAATTCAAAGAAGGAAAAAAATGAAAAAAATGAATCCGTGAAAGTAGTTCAATAATACTTATTTTTTACTATAGCTAATTTTGCAGGATGATATTTTAGTGGAAATAGCTGTTTTCCATTACACAGGTCTTACCTAAGTAAGAATGAAAATTGAAAATATGTTGGTCTACCAATGTTTTCTAAAACTTAACAGCTACATTTTGTGAGGCTGACAGAAATGTTAGATGAAAGTTAACCTTGCAGGCCAATGTTAGATCCACATTTGATTAATTGAATGATGTTTACTGTCACTTTCAACATTATTTCAGTCATATGACTGCTACAGCTAGCTTATTTCTGTATGTCTGGCTTTAAGTAGTACATGTACTAGGCTAGGGCACTGCAGTTTCTTGCCTAAGGACACTCTTGCAGAAAAAAACGTTGTGCATCCAATGAGGCTGGGCCATCAGGTAACAAGTCCTACACTTTACTAGTGAGCCATGCAGGACCCCAGATCCACATTTAGATGGGAGTTAATTTTGTAAGCTTGTTCAGGTTAGTCTACGTCAATCATCTGTGCATAAGTTGCGGTACTTCTTGTTTTTTAATCAAATATGGTAATCAAATTAATGCCATTTCATTGTTCATTACTGTCGCGTATGACAAGTTTTAGGCACTTTAACGCTTTCACTACTAAACAAATTAATTGCATTGTTTCAAAGGCTAAAAATACATTTCTTCTGCAAGATTAAGAAACAATTCGGTCATGAATCTACAATGAAGCAGAGAACAGTGGAGATCAGAGATCAGACTGCATGTTCTGTGCAGTCGATCAGACTGCATGTTCTGTGCAGTCTGATCTTGACCCACACTGTCCATCAAAGCTTCTGGTGTTGCCTATAACATGGAAAGAGTTAAATGCATCTGCAGACAAAAGAAAATGATACCTGTAAATGAACTAAAGTTTACTCATATAATTGAAAACACTGTTGGAACAGGAGAAAATAGTTTAAAGGGTGGGTATTTAGATTTTTCACATCACACCAAATAGCTTGAAACTGTTCAACAAATCCGCTTTTCAGGACTTTCAGTCCTTTGATTTTTTCTTAAGTATTGAAAATTTGGAAACAAAATCTGTATTTTGCCATGCTAATATGAAAAGGTCACCTGAAATATACCATTCTTTTTAAAATCTGTCAAAGACAATTTCTTGAACAAGACAGCATGCCCAATAGCGGCAAAAAATCTTAAGTTGAATAAAAGCATCTCACGAGGGTGACAATGACTGGCTGTTGGTTACTGGATAATAAGTTAACTCCAAGTCGCAAAGGGGCATAATTTGGACAAAACAATTTTGGAGTTACCTGCCCTTGTATGTTGTATGAGTTACTTTTTTTCCTAGTGAACAATTATCCCGAGTTTCAAGTAAATGTGTTGAGTGGAAGCTGAGCTACAACAAAATGTCAAAGTTGTTGCACAACGATAACAACGCTGATGACGACAACAGGGCTATGTCAATACCTCGATGTCTTCTTTGAAAACAGCTATGCTGAATCAGCTAATAAAAGGATCATTTCTGCGAAATATCTTTACAAGAGGGCCAAGATGGCCCTTGATCGCTCACCTAAATTTTTGAGAGGACCATTGCCATTTTCTTTTTGAGGTATTAAAACTTCGGAAACAAAATCATTATTTTGCCAAACAATTTTCAAAAAGGTCAACTGTAAAAGTCACTTCAAAGTCTGTCACCACCCCTACAATCATCACCAAAGCAATGATTTTGATGAATCAGAATACTGAAAATAAAATTTTGGATAGATCACCAAATGACAATTTCTTGAAGAAGAGCACATGCCCAATAGTGACTAAAAATATAAGTCGAACAAGAGCACCACATGCAGGTGCCAACGATTGGCTGTTGTTTTTCTACGGATAAAATTTTTCCAACAATTTTTGAAAAGGGTCACCCAAGGAACATTTCTGTGAAATTATTTCAAAACCTGACCAGCTGTTCCAGAGAAGAAAAATTAAGAAATTCCTCTTCATGCCCCTGTAGTGCAAATAGCCCCACCATCAGAGCCATGTTTTTGGACAGATCACAGTTTTTTGATCAATTTTTGAAAACAGTTATCCAAGGAACATTGGTGTGAAATTATTTTAAAATCTAACCAGCGGTTTCAGACAAGAAGAATGTTTTCGTGTATGTATAGTGTAAGTAGCCCACAGCCAGCAGAGTCATGTTTTTTTATGGATCAAAATTTCTTGAATAATTTGCAAAAATGGGTCACCAATGAAACATTTCTGTGAAATTATCTTAAAATATGAACAGCCGTTTCAGAGAAGAAGAAATTTTACGAATTTCCTCATTTCCGTATAGTGCAAGTAGCCCCCATTCACCAGAGACATGTTCCTTGACGGATCAAAATTTCGTGAACACTTTTGGAAAAGGGTCACCCAAGGAACATCAGTGTGAAAATAGTTCAAAATCTGACCAGCCGTATCAGAAAAGAAGAATCTTTAAGAATTTCTTTATTTCTGTATTATATAAATCTGACCAGCCGTTTCAGAAAAGAAGAATTTTTAAGAATTTCTTTATTTCAATTTTTGAAAAGGAACATCAGTGTGAAATTATTTAAAAATCTGACACAGCGGTTTCAGAGGAGAAGATTTTTAAAGAATTTCTTAGAAAATTCCATTTGGTTGCCAAGGCAACCAGAGATTTGGATGGAATCAAATTTTGTAAACAGTTTTTAAAGAGAAAGTCTCAAGGAACATTACAGCCAAGTTTGGTCCAAATTGGCCCTGAGGTTTAGGAGGAGTTGATGTTTACAAAGCATTGTTGACGACGCACGACGGACGACGTAGACGGACGACGGACACCGGGTGATCCCAAAAGCTCTGCTTGAGCATGTTGTGCTCAGGTGAGCTAAAAATCTGACTAATGCCCCCCTTTCCACCAAGGTCATGTTTACCAACGGATCAAAATTTCGCGAACAAGTTTTGAAAAAGGTCACCCAAGGAACATATCTGTGGAATCATTTCATCTTACCAGTGGTTTTAGAGGAGAAGACTTTCAAAGAATTTCGTGGAAAATTCCATTAGGTTGCCATGGCAACCAGACTTTTTGATGAAATCAGATTCTGTGAACCACTTTTAAAGAGGACCTCCCAAGGAACATTCCAGCCAAGTTTGGTTCAAATCGGCCTAGTGTTTTAGGAACAGAAGACGTTTTTTAAGAATTGTTGACGCCGCACGACGGACAACGACCGATGGACGATTCACGACGGACACAGCGTGATCCTAAAAGCTCCCTTTGAGCACGTTCAGGTGAGCTAAAATCAAATCAGCTTTCCATAAAATGTCAATTTTAAGTCTTGTCCAACTCGAAAACATTTGCAGGTGACAAATAAATGTGATTCAAAAGTTTTAATATGTTTTTCAAAGGATAGAAAACATCTTGGGAAAAGGAAAAAATGTCCTTTCTTAATTTGTATTTCATGTTCAAAAGATAGAAGACATTTGGGAAAGGATAATTGCTTTTTCATCCTTTTTCAAAATGTCCTGAAAAATATTTTCAAGGTTCTTTAAAACGTTGGATTGATTGGCAAAAAGTCTTTCAAGACAATAATATATGACCAGACAAAATGTTACGCTATTTCCTAGACAATGAAACGACAGCACACTCTCTAAACGTTCCAGTCAATCTTAATGGAATACCAAATTACTCGATAAGAAATTGCTTTGGGCAACTGTGATTTTGATTGTGATACCGCAAAAGGCGAACAAAATACCGTAAGTGTCTGACTGTGTATCCGATGAAGCCGTTAAGCATATTCCGGGAAACGTTGAAAATTTCCATATATTACTTAGTGAACTCTTTACCATACAATCCCGGCTTTCAACGGCCAATAAAGAAACCTTTAGAAAACATGGTGGGAAAAGGAGAAAATGCTGGTGACCAGCATTTTCTCATTTTCTTACCATGTTTTAACCCTTGCCAAAGCACATTTGAATATTTCAGTCAGATTGTTCTTGTCGTCTGCAAATACTTTCAGTTTGCGCAACTCTGAAACTTTATCGTATGCTTAAAAAAGTTTAACGTTAAGTTGCATCATAACTTGAGATTCATCCTTTAGTCCATCGCTAAATGGTTGAAAGTGTCTGGGTTAAATACTTGCCAGAGGATCTATTCACACAAAAACTTATCTCAAATCCTATTCAGGGAATGCTCTCTTGAGCCCTGGTCAAGTGCTGCATGAAATCCGGGAATAAAATAAATATGAGCCATGCATGCTCTGGCAAAAAAAGGCTTAATGCATCTCAGTGATGCATGAAAGAAAGCCATCAGATAAATACGAGGGGCGTTCAATAAGTAATGCCCCTGACGCACTTCCAGTTGTTTGATCTAGCTGAAATTCTGCATGTGGGTCAGGGGCATTACTTATCGAACGCTCCTCGTATGGTTCAATAAAATCCATTTAAATCATGAGGTACAATTGCCTTTCGACATGATGCAGAAAACTGACTGATAGCAAAACGCTTCATACAGGTCAGTTTGCGCACTCCCTGAACGGAGTGCGCAGACAGACCTGAGCTGAAACTCTTTGCAGATGCACCAAGCCCATTCTCACAGAGCATGACTCGACCTTAATGCAATAAATATGAAATACATGCACATTGTACTGTTAATAAAAAGAAAAGTAAGGTTACTTCGGTTTTTGCTCTCCTCTGTTTTCGCTCAGCGTTTCTTTGGCGGTATTTCGCTGTTTTCATTTTCACGAAATTGAATCTTAGCGCAAATTTTGCGCTTAACATTAAAAAATTAATTTCAACATACACAGCTGCTGCCAAATATGGTTTCTTAATACTCATAATCTTATTTTGATATTCGACATGAAATACGTGTGCAGACTTGCACTCTGCCATACAAAATTACCTTGTGTTAATTTTAACTAATGCTGAATTATATATCGTCGGAGGTCCAAAATCGTTACTATCCTTGAGTCGTACCTTTTTTGTTTTAATCTGGTATCTCGCAGAATTTCAACTGCGCATGCTCAGACCGTGGGAAAAGTTTTACTACCAGTTTTCAAACGTTTTTTTTTTACCACAGGAAGATAAAATGCGTCAAAAGCAGGTAAGCGGTTTAAGACACAAAATATAACTAGTAAAAGTTAACAAAAATCTTTAACTCTATATTTGACGTTTTCTAAAGACTTGTTTTAGTGTTTTCACGTAATTTTTCACTCGAACCTTTTTACCATTTCCTGCAGTAAAGATCGATCAATGTCACGTGATACAAAAGAAATGCTTTAGGCCGCGTTTTTTACGTGCGTTTCCAAGACCTGTGTTCTTATATCTTTTAGTAAGAGATGAAGGTACTTGTAAACGTATGAACGAAGAAGGCTGAGATTATTTAGGTACTTTTGATTTATCTATAAGGCAATAAGAATGATAAACAGTTTTCTCTAGGCACAAGCTATAGGAACATAACTACTGAGAAGAATTTAAAGTGAAACATTTTTTCTTAACACTTATAACTCAAATATGTAATGTCAAAAAATTACTACTTCACTGAAATAAGTAATCATTCATCTTTTTTTTTTTTTTTGTCTGTTCTTTGCTGCCAAACCTGTTGCCAGAAGACACAAGTACAGGCTCTATTCTCCCACCAGCATGACAAACGCTTATATGATGGTTAAAGAACAGAAACTATCAGTAAAGAAAGCATCAAAAGTATTCAAAGAGCCCAACACTACACTTAGGAATCGGGTTCTAGGAAAAGTGGATGCAAAGACAGCGGTCTTTGGAAACAGCCCGGTTCTAGATCTTTTTCAGGAGGCAAGTATAGACAAGCACTTCAAAACTATGGCATCGTACGGGTATGGTTATCGTGTATTAATATTGCTTCAGACTATGCTGTGCACTTAGGTAAGAGAACAAGAGATCAACCATTTACCATGAAATGGATGAGGGGCTTTTTGAAACGATGGCCAGAATTGAGAGTTCTTAAACCCAGGGGATTAGAAGGGCAATTTACAACATCGTTCGAAGTTGTGACTGAATATTTCAAAAACTTAAAAGAAATCTTAATGAAATATGGACTATAAGACTAGCCACATTTGATTTACAGTGTGGATGGGAAAGGAATTTCTATGGATCAAAGGGCACCGTATGTTGTTGCTGATGCTGCAATCTGCACACAAGCTGTAACTTCCGGTCGCGGTAAAACTGTCACTATTTTGGGTGGAGGGAGTGCAAGTGGGGTCTCTCTTCCTCCGTTTTTTGTTTTCCCAGGAAAACGTCTGAGACAAGAGCTGTTGGAAGAAGGATCACCAGGTATTGGGGCTTATGTATGTGAAACTGGATGGTCTAATGACATAATTTTTGGTGAGTACTTGGAAAACCATTTTCTTAAATTCATACCTGGACGTGATAGTCAGAAAGTATTACTACTTCTTGATGGTCACCGCTCACACATTTCTGTGAATCTTGTACAATGGGCCAGAGAGAAAGGTATAATTTTCATTTTACCAGCTCACATCGGTCATGTTTTACAGCCGATGGATGTCTCCTGTTATGGACCCTTAGAAAAGATCTACAACATTCCTTGCCGTTAACACATTAGGGAATCAGCAGAATCCATGAACAGGTACAGTATTTGTGCCATGGTCTGTTAAAGCTTACACAAAAGCCTTGTCTCCAGAGAACATACAGTCTGGTTTTAGACGTGCAGGCGTCTATCCTTTCAATCCTGACTCTGTGCCAGGTGAATATCTGAAACCAGCAGAAGTTTTTATTCAGAAATATGATCATTATTCACAGGACAGCCAGGCAACCATTGAAGGAGGTCAGATGGAGGCTGAAAATAATGATGAGGCAGATATCACATCTGTTACTGGTGGTTGTATTGCAGACAATCATATTTTAAAGGAACAAAACAGTCGGGAAAACACAGAAAGATTTTCAGAGAAAAAGCGAAGAGCTTGAAAAAAGTAAAAAGTGACAACGGGAAAAAAAACAAAGGAAGACAATCAGCAAGATTAGTTCAGGAAAAGAATTAACAAAAACTGTTTAGAACTTGATGGAGAATCATGAAAGTTAAAAAAAAAAAACAAGAAAAAATCTGTACTGTTGGAACACAAAGAAATTTTAATCAAGAGAAAAATAAGGATGCACCTACAAAAGAACCTCAACCAGGCCCTTCAACAAATTAACCTTCTGCCCTCTGACTCTGACAGTGAACCAGAGTCTGTATAGGTCCTGATGAGCTTTGTTGCAAATATAACAAGTTTCAGCCAGCTGAATTACAAAACTGCATGTCTCTTGTATTTACTAAGTTGGCTCAGTGTGATCAGGGTGACCATTGGGTTCATTTAATCTATTGCATCAGTCAGAGTGCTTAAGGGGGCTTACAGTTTCCTATGTCAACACTGTGAGCCAGAGCAGTAATAAAAATAAATCATGAAAATATACAAACAGTTCCAGTTTAAAGTTTTACAAAAGTTAATTAACATTTCAGGGTGTTTTCCTTATATTTTACTTCAAAGTTAAGTTACGGGAAACTTGTCACAAAATCATTTGAAAGGAAAAATAACGTTTTACTTTGCCTACCAGCATGACGTAATAATGTAGTGACGTCACGACTCAAGGACCTCCTTCAAAATGGCGTCTACCATTACACTTGATGTGGAAAGAGTGCCATTATTCCAATTCGAAAGTTCGATTGTATGAAATTATTAGACGAAATGGTAGAAAATAAAAGACTTCAGAAAGGTAAGAGTTTACATTTTCCGTACATTGAGCATTAGGTTTTTTCCGGTAACTTAAGCTTAGGGTAACGACTAATGGACCTCCGAGGATATATATGACATTCAAAATCCCTTTTTAGTTAATTCCGAGTATTTGGGCTGTCAACACAATTTGTATCACTTTGGTAAAAAGAGTTTCTTCTTTTGATTGATCAACGTCTTTAAAGTGTCATTATGATTATTTTAAGGTATGTCAAGAGAACACCTCTAAATCGTTTGGATCTTTGATGAACTTAATTCGTCATGTGTATGATAAATATGTTGTTTTATACGGTGTATACGAAAGTTAAATTCCGTAAATTCTAAAGCGCCCCCCCCACCCCTTGCCTTTCTAGAATGCAAATTTTCAGTCGTGCCGCTGATATAAAGAAATCCTGCATCCGTTATTGAGTGGAAAATAACTAAGTTCCTACCCACTACGATCGATTCGTCCGTTTTTAAGGGAATAACAGGCAAGTTCTTACGCACGTGCGAGAGACGGAAAGTATTACAGTTTGACGTTTCATGGTAGTGTTGCCATGGACAAGGGATGACGGTGTTGCAAGATGTTAAAGTAGACGCATGCTTAATAAATATAAAGGATACTAATTCAGTCGGTACAGTGAATCATAACATTGACGTCAGAGAGAGAGAGAGAGAGAGAGAGAGAGCAACAGCGGTTGAAAGGAAATTCTTGTCACACCATGCTCAAACGTTAGTTACCAATTTTTGTGGAAATGTATTCATCCAGTGTAGTTTGGGTTTCATCAGGGCTAAACTATACCAAAACTGTTTCGAAGAAGCGAAATTATCAGTATTTCCCGCATCTAGAATCTAATTTTCCACTTCATTTATGGACGACTATTTAATTAGGAGAGGTAATATAAAGTGCCATCGAGTAGCTATTTCTAATCTAACGGTAAATAATTCGTAATGGGGGTCTTTATTCACCAACCACTCTAACTTAACTTCACTTCCACCATTTTTTTCCTTTTTCCACAGATATTTTCCAGACGGTCGTTAAATCTCGGTATTGCTTAATGAACCATCAAATAGCCCTCTTAATCCTTTACCACATAATCCGGAGTTTAACGACTTTGAGAAAACAAGGTTGTTGAAACACTGTGGGAAACATAGATTAGTGGTATCCAGCATATTCTCCTTTTCCCACTATGTTTTCTAGTACCTCAAAGACCGTTGCCATCATTTGAGCTGCACATGATAGTCTGCAAAGGCTTTCAATTTGGAAAAAAAAATCCCTTGTGCTTAAGAGTTAACTTCGAACTGATTACTTGGACCGACTTGAAGTTATGAATATATTCCATCGAAGCAAGACAAATGCTGAACTGTTGCCGTTCTTATTCGACGTTTAGGTCCATGTCAATCTGCTGGCGCTAAGTGTCGCCAAATGATATACCTGTACTCGTTTTCAGTCAGTTTTAACCCTTTTCATCTTTATCTTTTTAAACTATAATAACTCCTGTATCCTCAAACTATAATCATTCCTGTATCGTCATGTCATACGTTGCCTCTGACGGTTGCAAGGTTGCACACATAACGACTGATAGGAAATGTATTTGTGACCCGTCATGCAAAATGGGACCGTCTGAAAACTGCCAAAAGTGTCAACCTGGTCAGACTTCGCGAATTGCGCAGGCTGACCAGGGTCGACACTTTTCGCTTTTATGATATTCTCTGTATGGAAAGTGGTCATTCTACCTTTTTACACAATCAGTTTTTAACTATCAAGTTAAATAGGCTTGCACAATCGTTGATCTGTTTTCATCTTATATTGATGTACGGAATTCCTAGAGTGTCCCTTTTCGCGTGACGGATTGCATTTCATTAGCAGGACGCTATCAAAGGAATTGATGCTGTGACGTTTTTTGATTTAAATAGAAGTTTTCTGAAGATATGGTTGTTTTGGGGTTTAACGCCACTTTAACAGCTAAGGTCATATCATGGCGGTGACACACATGTGTTTCCTGGCTTTCTCACACCACACCGGTGCTTACACTACTTTCTTTCCAAAGTCATGGACTACTTTTCTCACATGCTTCAGCAGAGGTTAGAGGCGAAAATACGCAGGAAAGAAAGTTCGCCTCAACCGGGTATCGAACTCACAACCACCAGGTCATGAGTCCGACACGCTCACCACTGAGCCAAACGGGCGGGCCTGAATATATGCGAGTATATTTAATTTTGCACCTAAGACGATACATGTTGGTAATTTATTTATTCAGAACCATTTTACAATCTATCTTTTATTTTTCCTTCCTCTTGGCTGTAAGGATGCGTCTTTAAATCATGGAGAAGAATATCATACCAAATACAGGCCCAAACCGTTATGATGCCAATAAATAAGCAATATATTTGATGGACCCGAAGTTACATTTATGTAATTGAACAAGCTACGACGTTTTGATTTATTAATAGGTCGACGTATGATCAAGCAATAAAAGTGATTTCCACGGCGCCATAACTACTAAACGCCAAGTAAAACTGTATAGAAATTAAGTGTAAGAATCCTGTAATGGGAAACATAAAACTGTCTTATTGTTGGACTTTCTGTGTGTCTCTTTCGTCTTTTGTTTCCTTTTTTTGTCCTGTGACGCTTTACCAGACGTTCTTGGATTTTCTATTATGTAGTAAAGAAAGTATTTGCAAATGACAAAAGTATTTGCAGATGACTAAGTAATTGTGCATCATTCAATCCTGTCATACCCCCGTTCGATTAGAACTTCCTATGTCTTTAACAATACCGTTTTAAAACCACTGTATTGGCGTTTTTTCCTCATAGACAAATTCAAAGCAATATCGAGAGGAGAAAGAGAAAAAGAAACCATGACAAACTGATTTTCATGAATTTTCGACAAGAAACATGAGTGTCAGGATTTGGGCTCAAAGCCAGTGGGCGTTAGGCCAACAGGTCTCAGTGTAATATAATTAAATTTTGTTAACAATAAATTCCTTTTACAACCAAGAACATAAGTTCTGGGTCCGTCTTCTCCAAACATTCTTGATAAAATTCTTTGTCTTACTTTTCAAGATTGTCCGAGTTTGAAAGTAATAGAACTTCTGATTGGCTAAACCATTCGGTCTAGCCAATCAGAATGGTTTGGCCAATCAGAAGTTCTGTTACTTTCACATTGACTAAATTCTGAAGAATAAGCCTAAGAATGTTCAGAAGAATGTTGGTGAATACGGACCTTGGTCCTAAAGTATTTTTTGTAGATACAATTAGGAGCTTTGGCGATCAGAAAAACCTCTTAATGATGGTTTATCTTATGTTGATTACGTCGAGCAGTTGACAGTTTAGAAACATCAAAAAAGAAGCAAATACTTGTCAAAAGCTTGTAACCTTTACCTAAATAATGCTTTCTTCACTTTTTTTAACTATATACATAAACAAATTTCTTTTTCTTTTTCCAAATAATTGTCGTCTTTGTATCTTGTAATGATAATTGGCACAATGTTTGTCTACGAATAAACTGCACGATAATGGGTAACGATGAAGTGCCTAATGTAACTGGCGCCACACTAACTTGACAAGACAGCTCTGTGTCAATAGGGGGCACGGTTTGTATTGTCACCAAAAGAATGATAATCCGTCAGTCTTACACCCACACAAGAAGCAGTTTCTGATCGAGTCATACAGATGAGAGACCATAAAGACTGCAAACACATTTGATTACATCTAATACAGCTACAAGCTAATCTAACGCCCTACTTCCGGACATTGAATCATATATCTGGTAATGCACACAACTAAAATAAGAGTCGAGCTTCATATCAAGAGATGATGCCATTAATGACGTATAATTATGACAGATTTTTCTAAGAGACAAAATTTTTGTAACTTTGCACTTACAAAGCTAAACATATCTCTAGGACATTATAGCTAAAATAAACAAAATTTTAAAAATGCCTCTGAAAAGGGTACATACAGTAACAAAATTCAGTTTAGATTGGATTAAAGGAGTCTTTCTTAACCCTTTCCCAAACAAGCCCTGCTTTTTACATGTCTGCAGTAAAAGTCTTTTGAAAACATTGTGGGAAAAGGAGAAATTGCTCATAACGAGCAATTTCTCCTTTTCCCACAGTGTTTTCTACCCTTTTTGAGAACTTTCTGCCAATTTCTCCAAATCTGAAATTGTTGTCTGCAAAGTCTTTTGGATTGGAAGAGTCCAAAATTTGTTGTTTGGGAAAGGGTTAAGTAGTCAGTTAAACAGGGAAATAACAGAAAACTTACAAATATACATCATTTTAATGAATGAAAATTCACATAATTTTGCACAAAAAAATAGATAAAAGTTTGGTTTGAGCACGGTAACTAAATATGCAAATTATAGACCATAAATATGCAAATTATAGACCATTGAGTTAAAAAGGTGGATAATTTGACCAAATTAAAGAATAATCTTTAATAAATACATACTTTCTAATAAACAGATTTTTCTCAAAATTTCCACATTTATAGTAGCTATAATTCTAAACAGTAAAAATGGCACCTGTCCGTGCTTATTTCGTCAGAAGACAAGGTTTAAGGTCACTGTGGAAGTTATTCTTCAAACGAAACAAAATTGGGATAAAAGCTCAGCAGACAAAGTGAGAAAAAGGAGAAATTGCTCTATTGGAGCGATTTCTCCTTGTCCAACAATACTTTTCAAAGTGGAAACAGCTATATTTCCATAGCTTTAAACTTTCTGCTTTTATATCATTGTTCAGTGTGTAAAGCCGTGTCAGTAGCATTTTAATTATTTCCAGGTGAAAGTTCAAAGATCCATTTTTTTTTTCTCTTCACCACTAACTATCAGAAGAAAGTGTTACATGTTTCGGTACATTGATAGTATTACCATTTTGTGCAAAAAATACATAGGTGCACTTTTGATCCAATACCCACAAAAGAAAGTACATGCGCAGTAGGTTGCGTGCGAAGATTTGTCATATACGTCGTTAATTTACGACACGGTGTCGAAGATTCTTATCGATCGACGAGAAAACCGGACTGCAATCAGTTGTAAAACGGAAGCCTTTCTACCACAGTCTAGGTCGGTAATTTGAGTGTCCTATCTATTTATTTGCTTCTTTGAGTAGGAGTTTCAGTTGTTGTTGGCTCCACGCTGAACAGTATTTCAGTCTTATCACGACATTAACTCCCTCACTTACCTCTTTTGTCGGGTTTCGTCGGTAGTAGGACGGGGCTTAATTATGGTGTGTTTAACTCTACTCCATAGATACTCGTTTCTACGCATTGCTTGTAGGAGCCTTTGGAAAACATTGTGGCAAAAGGTGAAATTGCTCGTGATGAGCAATTTCACCTTTTGTCACAATATTTTCTTTGCCATCCAAAGGTGTCATATACTCATAAGAAATTTAACAACTTCATTCTTGCTGTTATTTAGGGTCAATTAGAGATACCATAGAACTGCCTTATGGGGTAAAGGGTTAACTCTTCTACTAGGCTAGCATACATTGAATTATGATTCTTGATTAGAAATTGAACCGATGCCTTTTCAAGAAAGTAATTTTTTCCCATAAACCCCGATATTTTCTTTTTTTTAACTACATATAAATACACAATTGCAGACTGATCGTGCTTTGTACTTTCCGCTGCTTTATCAGTAGTTTCAATCATCTAAACCAAATTCGACATCAATTAACCGAACGGAATCTATTCCTGTAATTATCAATAATCTGAATTTGGCACATTAAGGGTAAAATGCTGATTAAAAGGGTTTAGTTGGTTGTATTGGGTGTATTGGGGTTTAACGCCACTTTAACAGCTAAGGTCATATCATGGCGGTCGGTGACGCACATATGTTTCCTGGCTTTCTCAACCAGTACTAACACAACTTTCTTTCCTAAGCCACCGACTACTTTACTCACATGCTTCAGCAGAGGTGAGAGACTAAAGGGGTTTAAAACACCACTCTAACAACTAAATTATCAAAAACCAAAGACTGCCAAAACAGGCATGTATCTCTGGTAGAAATCAATCCGCCAACATCTCGTTCATCATTGATGCTGTAGTTCGTGCGAGAAAATCCCCATTTATATGCCTAATCCAACTTTGACGCGTTAATAAATCAAATTTATTGGTTATTTTAGTGCTTTTAACCAAATACTGGAGCCTTTTGAAATATGAGGGTTGAAAATCGACCTAGTTCAAAAACAAAGCCTGAAGCACATATAGAGTGAGAAACGGTAGACTCTTGTCGCTTAATGCAGCTCAAACATGCTCTGGGATGCGGCCGTATCGAGGTTCAAATCCGGCCCCACTTAACCCTAAATGATTGACCCATTACCACACAATCCCTACTTCTGACGACCCTGAGGAAAAAGCCTTTACAAAACATTGTGGGAAAAGGAGAAATTGCTGGTAACCAGCATTTTCTCCTTTTCCCACAAAGTTTTCCTACTCTTCACAAAACAAATTTCAAAGTTTCAGTCACTTTTATTTTGTCGTCTGCAAATGCTTTCGATTTGGACAAGCCTAAAACTTTGTCGTTTGGTAATAGGTTTAGTGTCCTATTCGCAACCTTTTCAGCTACTATCGGTTGAAATCATGGCTGATAATGCACCTGAGGGATACATTTCTTCACCAAAAATACACCGCTTTACAGTTCTCAAATTGTAAGGGTACACGTAATGCAACTGCAAGTTAAAGTTTCTATCTTTTTTTTTTTAAATACATTTCTGCTAACCGACAGTTTGTAATTTAGATTATTGGTGTGATCTATGAATTTACAGTTGGCAGTTTCAACCGACAGATTGATAGATAGGAATTATTCACAGTAATCTTTGATGTCTTTGCAGATCGATTTACACGAACGCCGCCATGTATAAGATCTTGACTGACAGTATGTACTTCAAAGTAGAAATCTTCTTGATACAGAAAGGGTCATATTTTAACAGGCGGTGAAAAAATATCGCGGCTCGAACGGGATTCGAACCCAGGGCCTCAGGAATACCGACGGTTCCTACACTCTAACCAACTGAGCTACCGAACATCATGTCGATACGGCCGCACGATATATCACCAAATACCTCTACCCGGCTACTTAATACCTTTACATCTATCTATGGGATAGACCAGTATACTACATACTTCCCCGCCACATGAAGATTCGTCCACGAATCCCTCAATCACTGCTAACCTATCTTTCTAATAAGTGGGTTTTTTACGTTTGGCGCCAATGTAACAGGCGGTGAAAAAATATCGCGGCTCGACCGGGATTCGAACCCAGGCCTCAGGAATACCGTTCCTGCACCATAACCAACTGAGCTACCGAACCACATGTCGATACGGCCGCACGATATATCACCAAATACCTGTACCCGGCTACAACTACATCCATCTGTGGGATAGACCAGTATACTACAATCGTCAAAACAACGATCAGTGGTGAGAGAGTGAGGAATCCTATGGTAATGATGATCATTAATCCTGGGAAAGATATAGGCTGGGCCGGGGTTCGAACCAGCAAATCCTTGTTCTACAACCTTGTAGACTATTGACTAAGCTACCGAGGCCCGACTGTGTATACAACTTGAATCGCCTGAATATTTACGCCTCTTATGGGTAAATCGGTCGTTTTTGATATAAAACATGTTATGGCTTTAAGTATTTTTTTCTTACAATGAAAAATCTGTTATAGGATCTTGCAAATGTATATAGGTCGAAAGAGCACGTTTGAAAGATTATCTCTTTTCCTGTACTTACACTTCATTTATCCTTTTTTCTGTCAAGTTTTCTCAGTGGACACTATTTTGTAAATGTCAAGTAAATTTATCAGACTCAAAATGGAATTGAGTCAATTGTTGTTGACAGATTTCTATGGTATTCAGGTGGTGAAGAAAAGCCAGTTCGATTATGACGTTGTGTTTATTTACATTGCATAGTTTTCTTACTGAATATAGTGACATAGTATTTAATCCTTACCAAACGACAATTCTCGACCGAACCAAATCGAAGACATTTGAACACGGGAAAATATATGTTGCAAAAAGGATGGGAATCTGTGTCTGATAGGGTATAGGACATTTTGGGAAAATAAAAAAAAAAGAGCTCCCTGATTTTTAGTAAGAACACCAGTCAGCATTTTGGTAGAAATTATGCAAAGGTGACCCCCACAGACTTCACACGTTGAAAGTTGCATTTAACACCAATCGACCAACAAATCAAACTTTACCCCCAAAAAAACAATATTTTTTTCAACAATTATACATGTATCAAGAGTATTCTTCAAAATGGGTGGTGAATACTGACTCAGAAGTACTTTCCAGGACAGCGTGTAGCAACAAACAAACGTGACACTAGAGACTGAACAAAGGACAACACTTTTACACCATTCCGTTAGATAAATTAGATACAAGACACACACGCAATGCGAAAGGGGTCAATAATCTGTGTGACTGACTAGACACGTCGTGCAGAATTGCTGCTGAAATCGGCATTAAACACTCCACCAAGCGACAGCGTTTTAGATTCGTCGAAAATGGAAGCTTTTGCAGACCATTTAATATATTGGTTGTGATTGTGGAAATTTGACAGGAAATCTGACAGGATTGAAAACATTGTGGGAAAAGGAGAAAATGCTGACAGCATTTTCTCCTTTTCCCACAATGTTTTCAAAGGGTTCATCTTCCTCTAGGTGATTAAAAATCGGGATTGTGTGGAAAAGATTTAACACCAAAACATTTTACACAAGAGACCATATAGAGAATCCTTTGAAACATTTCAACGTCCTTGGACAACACTTTGATAAACACACAGTGGCAACGTGAAAGAAAACTATAATCACCAGTATGAGTGACAAGTAAACAAATCTTTCTCCGTTTGCGCAGAATTAATCGGGTCGTCTTCCATGGATCTTCGTTGAAATATGTCAAGTTGTTCAGTCATTCACAATAACGAATAAACTATCGACCGGACCAAAAGAGTCTATCAAAATTCTGTACTTGGCTATCTTCCGTTTCGACCCACAACCCTCTCAAAGAAGTTCGGAGCAGATGCCATTGTAAGACTTTTGAAGTAATTGAGTGATTGGTGTTTTACGCCTATTTCTTTATGTTTACGCCTATAATTCTACATTGTTTCATTCATATCATAGCGACAGCTCGCCTAATCATATATAGCTTGCAACACGCGAAAAGGGTCATTCGGACATTTGCGTATAGTGTCGTCTCGGATCAGCCTGCGCAGTCCGCACAGGCTAATCAAATCAGAGACAGCACTTTACGACTACATTACATTTTGTGCTACAGTAGACTTGCGCAAAACAGAAAAAATACATAAAAAACGGAAAGTATCGTTTCGGATTAGCCTGCGCGGACTGCGCAGGCTGATCCGAAACGAAACTTTACGCAAATGTCCGAATGCCCCTTTTCACGTCCTGCAGTTCAATTATATCCTTCTCTTCGATTTATAGGCTATTTACATATACACTGTACCTAACATTTGAGTCATGCTCTATGAAAAAGGGGCCAATTCATTTGCGAAATGAATCGACCCAGTTTATCTGTTACCTTAAATTGGCGGTGCATAAAATGTCTAGACGTAGAATAAAACAGTAACACCAAAAACTTTATTTCATCTATGTAATCATATTGCACGCAAACATTTCATTAAGCTTGTTCGGTAACTGAGAAAAAGGATTCCAATATTGGGACAAGTATACAGAATTATAGACGTTTGAACTTCAACAAATGAAAAGGTTGGTGAAGTGTTTACCGCTGAATCAGCATTATTCCAACCATGGTATGGCATCGGTTCACCAATGCGTTCATTTTTTGGATCATTTTCGACCAACATTTTGGATCGCATTTGTCAGAGTTTTGCACTTTTATGTTTTATAAATTTACAATTGTAATAGATGCACGTGAGTTTTGACAATCTTCGCCTTCTATAGCACAATATATCATTCAACAGACCTCGGGTGGTCCGTGTATCATTCGACAGACCTCGGGTAGTCCGCGTATCATTCGACAGAACTCGGATGGTCCGTGTATCATTCGCCAGACCTTTGATGGTCCGTATGTCATTCGACAGAACTAGCGTTATCCGCTGACCAAATCTTCCGGCTGAAATCACGACGGGTGAAACGCGCCTAAACAGTACATTTCTTCGCTAGAAATACACCACTTTACCGTTCTTAAAATTGCAATGCCGCTTTTAAGAAAAGGAAAACAAGATTCACAATTTTCTATCGCAATATTTTCTAAATACATAAATTTCCGCTGACAAACAGTGTGTGCATTCAATATTTAACGTGATCTACTAATTCCGTCGACAGTTTTCATCGACAGATTGATAGACGTGACAGAATCAAGATTAGCACGTTCTGGTCTGGATGTAGGTCGTTAACGAAATCTTCTGTTTTCACATATGGCACTGAGAAAGTTAATTATACATCAGTAAGCATGTATTTGTTGCTTGTAAGTTTTCTTCAGGTCCGAGGACCACTCTACCTAACGACTCAGTCTGTTAACAGACAAATTGGGATTCTATGAGATGACTTGCCTGGGATAATATATTGAGTGCAACACGCGAAAAGGCGCATTCGGACATTTGCGTAAAGTGTCGTCCCGGATTAACCTGCGCAGTCCGCGCAGGCTAATCCGAGACGACACTTTACGACTACATTAGATTTTGTGCTACAGTGGCTTGTGTAAAACAGAAAATCACATAAAATCGGAAAGTGTCGTTTCGGATTAGTCTGCGCGGACTGCGCAGGCTGATCCGAGACGACACTTTACGCAAATGTCAGAATGTCCCTTTTCCCGTGTTGAAAGCCATATTACACTGGTGCATCAAACTCCATTAGCCAGAGCACAGTCCGTTTGTTTTGTACTTTTCCCAATAACTAACTCAAAACTGTCTGTTTCTGAAATGCAGGTTTTCATTTTAATAAAAAAGGTTAATCAAACACTAACATAAACAAATAAATTATATTGCTCTGTAAAATGTCGTTAGAAGACGACACTTTAGACATCTGTCTATCTAAACTCTGGAAACGAAATTCAATTTTCATCTCAACTGCTTCGTTTCAATTTCAATAAATCCTTCACGTTGGATTTTCTCTGATGCTTATCAAATTTGATATTACATTACCCGTAACTTGCAGAGTTCGACAGCTGTTCAAAAAGTAGATTTATCTAAAAAAAAAAGTAAACTGCCTAACCCAATCAATGTTTGGATTTTTTTTTTTACCAGTGATGCTTGGATTTACTCTCCTTTATTTTATGCTCTAATATATTTGCTAAAGTGACGGCGGAATCTCTTAAAGATATCTGTCTCTCTGTCTAGAAGAAGCGTCTGAACCCATTCGATTTTTCTTTTTACTAGCGATAGTTGGATTTACTTTCATTTGTTTGATATCTTTTAAGGCTTGTGTTCTTGACTGTAACGGTGGAACCTCTGAAAAGTAGGTCTTTCTAGAAAAAGCGACTGAACCTGTATTCATTTTTATTTAACAATCAAAAAACGTTTGAACCCATTCGATTTTTCTCTTTACCAGTGATGGTTGGATTTACTTTCATTAGTTTGATACTTTTTCTACGACTTGTGTTCATGTGACGGCGGGATGTCTTACAAGTAGATCTATCTAGCAAAGGCGTCTAAACCTGTCTCAAACAAACCTTTGACCACTGATGCTCGGATTTACTTTACTTTATTTGATACTTTGCTTTCTATTTTTCAGACGTGCTAATGTAACGGCAGAATCTCTTAACGCTTTTGAAGATGCTGAAAAGGGAGAAAAAGAAACTGGTGACCAGCATCTTTTCCATTCCCGATAATATTTCCTACTATTTCAGAGACGAATTTCATTGCTCTCTACCGTCTCTTTTGGTGATATTTTTTTTATTTCTAATGAGTCTAAAATTTGGTGGTTTTGTAAATACATGTTTATAGCAAAACTCAGCAAAACAGACTCATAAATTTATTTTCAAAAATCAACGTAATCGTTCACTTTCTTACGACAACATTTTTCTTTCTTAACAATGAAACTGGTAAAAAGGCTTCAATTATAATTCCAGTATCGGGATTGGACTTCAAACCGACAGAAAATAATATGTGAGGAGAAAATGGTGGATATCACAATCTTCTCACAAAGAATTTAAAAGTTTTTATCTAAGAGTCCTTGGAAAAGGGGATTGCTTGTCACTGGGCTCAAGGAGGCATTTACTATAAAATTATAAAACTGCAGTTCGTGTTAAGTTTTCCATCAATCAGACTTGCTGTGCATTTTTTTTTTTTAACAATGACAAATTAATCTCTATTTTATACGCCAAAATAATGAACGTAATCAGTTTTACCCGATAACTTAACCCCTTCCCAAACAAACCCTGGTTTTTACGTGTCTGCAGTGCAAGTCTTTTGAAAACACTGTGGAAAAAGGAGAAATTGCTCGTAACGAGCAATTTCTCCTTTTCCCACAGTGTTTTCTACCCTTCAGAAGAACTTTCTACCATTTTCATAGAAGTTAAATTTGTTGTCTCCAAACTCTTTCAGTTTAGAATAGTCCAAAATTTGTTGTTTGGGAAAGGGTTAAACTAAAACGATTGTCCATCCTATAACCTGTATACTGTGTAGTACAAATCATTAGCCCTTTACTTACAATGCCGACTTTTAACGACCCTGGTGAAGAATGGCCTTTCAAAACCAGCATTTTCTCTTTTCCTACAATGTTTTCGATTTTTTTCATTGACCAATATTATAGATTCAGCCAAATTTAAATCACTATCTGCAGACACTATCAATTTGGACGAATCTAATATTTCGTTTTTTGATAAAAGGTTAGGCAAGGAAGGTCTCTGACGATCAATACAGCATCACAACTCTACTGGGATATTCTTTATATGAACCAGAACCCCTAAAAGATTGGAATTTCGTTACCTATTATAATATCTTAATCAATAAATATACTTTTGCAGTAGAAAGCGCTTGCAGAAATTCGGTCCACTGTATTCTACAAGTTTAAAGTCATACATAGGTTCCATTGAATTTGTGGCTTATAGGGTTTACCTGAGAGGATTGGTTAATTAATTAACATTTTCGGGAACTATTTAAGTCTCGTCAATTCAACACTACTGACGTCTATGCTAAAAAGAGGCTGGCACTATTAGTTGTACGGTCAGGTGGCAGGGGACTTGGAAACTTGTTCACGGCTGTGGTTAATCATGTCGCCCCGAGCCGAAGGCGAGGTGGCGACATGATTCACCACAGCCGTGAACAAGTTTCCAAGTCCCCTGCCACCTTACCGTACGAATTTATTATACTGCAAACTTTTACCCCTTCAAAGCGCGTTAAGCGAAATTTTCCTGTTTTATAATTTCACGTATCAAGTATGCTGACGAAATAAAAAATTCCCTTCTGTGTGCCCCAATTCAATGAAAACTGACGTCATTGGAAACTGACGTCACTAAAACGTGCAGTTTGGTGCATAAATGTGCAGTCTGGCGATCGACCGACACCGCCATTTTGGATGTTGTGTTGCACGTGAAGTGATGTTTACGGGGCACGCAAAATGGAAATTTGTTTCACGTGGTTTTTACCAGGGAACATGATATATGTTTCCGGCCATCCCCAACTTTCAGCTGCAGGTCGAGCAAGAGTTACTCTCCTTGGAACTTATCGATTATCTGGTCCGAAAGGATTTCCGATAACGACCTGTCATATAGGATTCAGAAGGGAAAATTTTTTGATCGACTGAAACACATTTTTCTTCTAAAATGATTAAAATCTATAACGTCTTGAAGTATTCTGTAATATCTCTACTTTACTTCAATATAATTTTAATTCCTGTATCAAAATGGGAAGTTGCGTCCATTTTGATTTAAAGTTACTGACCCATTCTCCATCTTATTTCTATAGAAAGATTTAAGAAATTTGCTCTTGCGCCGTTTTTGACGCTAAATAACATAAAAATGAATTGCAAGAAAAAAATCTATAACGTCTTGAAGTATTCTATGTTTTGTTGTGATTATGATCAAAGTATTCGTTTACATTTGCTAAATTGAGATCTTGCGTCCATTTTAGTTTAAAAACGACACTATCGTTAATTTTTGTATAAAAAATGCTGTATCGAGCTAAGTGAGATTTTAAGACTGGGTGAAAAGATTTAGCAACGGATAAAGGGAAGATAAGAACTGATGACATGATAACCTTGTCTGTATTGTTATGTTAGACCTGGATCCTGTTTTTACACATTGTCCAAATATATAATGATTGTATTTATCGTTTTTATACATATACGTGTATATTATTTGCATCAGTGAAAGCTTTTAAGAGATTTGTAAAAAAAACATTATCTTCCCAGTATCGTCTGTTTTAATTCTTTCTGGGAAAATAATTTCAATTTAGTTAGCATAAATTTCTTTAAATTGCATTTTTATTTCTTTTTCTTTTTGTCTTTATTTCTAAAGAAGATTGAATTTGTTGTAATATTGGATCATTATAATAATAATGCAGTCAATAGACCGGTAACAAACTGTACAAAACAAGCAGTCTGATCCTGGGCCGAATCGGTTTTATTTAATGTGTCGAAATTCTTTTGGTTTAAAAAAACTGACGTTGCAATATCAATATGTGACTGAAATCAGCAGAAAACAATTTGCGTTTTGGGAGAATTGATGTGACCCGTACAGCACACTCCCGAATTTCAACGGTTCTGCATAAAACCTTTTGTAAACATTGTGAGAAAAGGAGAAATACCAATATCCAGTATTGTTTCCTTTTCCTACAATAATTTCTACTATTTTAAAGTGAAGAATATCAATTTAGCTACATTTGATTTATTTTCTGAAATTGCTTTTTTTAAAAGTTGGTGAAGTCTGAAAGTTCTCCATATGGGAAAACGTTTTAAATTATTGACTTTTGAAAACACATGAGAGGGAGAAAATACATGTGATCACATTGAAAATAGCGAGGAAATTTTAATATGTGAGCTGTTGCCATAAAATACTTTTGAAAATGCATTAATCATCACACATTTGCAAGTAAAGAGCTAAAGAGAGAAGGCGGCAAATTGGACTTCCTTATACAAAATCTTGTTAAACTTGACTTTAAATCCTTATAAATAATCTCACAAAAAAAATTCTGATCTTAGTTTAAACATTTAGTTTTAATTTATTCAATATACTAACATCATTCATTTACAACAACATGTATTGCGAAAAGGATTGAAACGAAAGCATTAAAGCTTATATAGTTCCTCTCCCTAAAGAAGTCTGATTTTTTTCCTGATACATGTACTTTCTTTCCGATTACCCCATATAAATGTATCAATGTATACCATTACGTAACACCAATCAAGATACCCGATATGCGTCTAATCTAACAGTGAGACTCGGTCATCATCGGAGAACTCCGGCACAATGCAAACGATCAAGGAAAAAGAAAGAAAATACGATAGTTGCTTTAAAAAGGTGTAAAAAGGGCTAAAAATGTATTTTCTAAATGACTGAAAACTACGCCATATTAAAGAACAATAAATAAGCTTTCTGACTTCCCTGAAGACATTTTTAATTTTGATTTTCCAACAATATTGTGCAGGCTGATTTATGTTTATCGTGTGCTCACAAAACCACTGACTTCTTCTAAAAAATGACAAAATTATTTTAAACAGAACTGACCTATTGAACATAAAGGTTAAAAAAATATAATTTGTATACGGTTGGTTTGTTTATGATAGATCAGACGATACCAGTGGTCTGATCTACCAACACACTTTCCCCAGCCTAATATACATGTACGTTCATGTATTTGTGACGACGCTATGCAAAACAATTACATGTACATGTACAATAAAATGCCGACTGCTGACTATGTAATAGCTCTATGCTACAGGTTGGAAATTAATGTTTTCAAAAACATTGTAACAAGAGAAGCCTCTTTATAATATCCTTAACTTTGTGAGTAGCTATTCAGAAATATATCCTACCGAAGTATTTTTACTATTGTACCATTTTTGTTGATAAAAGAATAAAAATATCAGAGATTGAATTCAAAATTATGATGAAAAAATCAGAGATAAAATTCCAAAGATGCAGTAAACATATGTGCTGTTACATTTCGAGCGTTCGTGTCGCACTCCTCCCCCGGCTTTAGTATCATCATAAGAAACTTGTACTGCGGATATTTTTCTTTTTTTTTTAACTCTTCAGGAACTGGCAATGTATGACTGCCCCAATATTTAAAGCAGTTGTAGACAACACAATAAATATGGCTCAAATTATTCAATTTGTATCAATTAAGGCATGACAACATTGCTTGAAAAAGAGCAAATGCTGGTCAAAAGCATTTCTGTAGCTGACCATAATTTTTCAAACGCGTGCTTTCGGTAAAATTTCAGGTAGATCAAATTGTAAGACCTGAAAGGAAAACAGTGCTTTATATAACCTCAGACTTTGGAAGCTCCTTTAGGCTATCACTGGACACTGAAATATTAAGTGCTCGATTATCGAAAACTGTTACTACATGTATAAGGCACATTCCTGTTTTATTGTATATAATAACTATTATTATACAAGTTTTCGAGGTAATTCCCTAATGTGCTATTCTTAGTAACAGAGTCCGATGATCGAGCAATGAAAACCTCGGTATTCTTTGATTGACCAATAGGGTTTCAGAGGCCTATGGTGTTACATCTTGCGTTCTGTAATTGCTACAACAGAAAAAGTTGCCGTCTTTGTTATTATGCTTTTCCATCATGTCAGTCCACGCTGACATCTATCTTGACCTATGAGACACTTTTGGGTATAACTTCTCGAGTCTCTTGCAGCAAAAGTAAGCAATGCTGCTGTTAAATGCATCTAAAATAACATGTATATATCGGACCCGTTAAGTGTATGAAAAATATTGTTAAGATGCTAACCTACATGTATCATCGTGCGTGCGGTCGGTTCAAGTGTTAGTCGCCGATACAAAAATGAAAAGTAAAATCACAGAAAAAGTAAACATAAGATTGCGCAACCTGGCAACTTTTTCAACTCGTTCTAAAATTTATTTTCGGCTAGGCACTAACACTTAGGCCTATCAAACAATAGCAGATTGTTATCTTCACAATGATATACATACCTATAAATGGTACGATTGAAATTCATTTTAACAGCGCCTACAAGCCTTTAAAGAATAACTTTACATCTGAAATGAGTTGTCGAAAATACAAACCAAGTAATAAATGCAGTGCATTCTTTGCAAACCACTAGATATTTTCCCACGTCCAGAAAAAAATATAAAAAGTCAGTCTTTATGGCAGTAAGAGCAATATGGCCATACATATAGTTATTTATATTTGTTTAATAAAGTATTTGGTACTAAAAACATTTACATTTAGAAGTCCTTGCTATCTATCTAGGGTTCTACGGTTATGGACCACCGACATGCTCCGGACGTATGTTTTCACTTTATTAGAACATCAACTTTCACTTCGTTCTCCAGACGCTAGACATGTCTTCATTAAAGCATGTCATATAAAGTCTTAGCCCTATCTCAAACAATCCCTGGTTTTTACGGGTCAGGAATAGAAGCCTTTTGAAAACATTGTGGGAAAAGGAGAAAATGCTGGTAACCAGCATTTTCTCTTTTTCCCACAATGTTTCCTACCCTATCATATTGAAAAACTATCTTTTTAGCAACTGTTAATTTGTCATCTGCAAAATGCTTTCAATTTGGTCTGGTCCAAAATTTGCCGTTTGGGAAAGGGTTAATGCAGACCTAAGGTAGGGTACTAAAACCCAATTTACTTTCCAGAATACTGCTATAATTAAGCTGATACACGCGACATCCTCGATAAATTGTGCATCTGAAAGGCCATGTGGCTGCATATAGATAAAATGCAATTCTGTTCGATCAATTCCGACATAAACAGGACATAGAGGATATTTGATTTTTTTTCCGGTGAAAGATCGAAATTTATTTCATTGAATGAACACCATAGGTAATATTTTCACGAGTGGCGCAGCCACGAGTGAAAATATTACCGATGGTGTTCATGAGATGAAATAAATTTCGATCTTTCACCGAAAAAAAAAACCAAATATTCTATTTATTGCACGATTTTAACCCTTTCTGGGAGGAGCTTTATCAAAATCCAGTACAGTTCTTTTCCGTTATTCCCCGTGGCGTACCCCTCCCACATAGCAACGCATTATAATATTACGTCAAGCGCGAGAAATCTAAGGTGTATGACGTCATATTTCCCATCCGGTTGTGAGGCACGCGCAATTCACCTAGGCAACAAGAACATGAAAATCGGTATTTTCACTGGTGGTACCAGTGTAAGATCGAAAAATATTTTCACTGCTGTATCTCGATATCCTACCGGAAAGCATGAAAATTTTAATAATGTCACATAATCCTCAAAATTAACCTTTGCATGAAAAGTGATTTCTTGTGAAAAGTAATGATTACTTTCCAATATCGTCTGTTTACTTCAAAAACCTCGTAACTACAGCTTGTTACAAGCTGTAGTTACGAGGTTTTGGAAGTCAACGGACGATATATTTTTTTCCATTTGATTGAAAAACACGTTTCCTTTTGCCCGAAATGAAAGAGAAAAATGCGGGATACGGAGTAAATGCTTTTTATCCACATGTATCAAAAACAGTCCCCTGTAGGTGAGAAGTAAAATGTAGTTGTACAGTCATCGGCACGTCTTCCCAACACTCTCCAAAGTAATAAATTCCAATAATTAAAACTATCAGGACGAGGTTTCATAACTATACACACAGACTGAATCTGTTTCGCCTATTCTAAAACACCGGACATGTTTATAAAATAACGGCGACATCAAGGTATAATGATTCTATAAAATGTGCATTAGGAAAAAGGCATCTTGCTCAACTGGAAAGCCGTGCTATAATTATTCCAAAGTCTAGAATGGAGTATTTATATCGACATGCTAGGGCATTAGGTATTTAATTTTCTGCGCACCATATGCGAGCCATGCTCTATAACAAGGGAGCTTCATACATTTGCAAAATATATCGACCATGACATGGGTCGAAATCATTATCTCCCGCTAGATGGCATTCTATAAATACAGATCTATCTAATTTTGGCATTCTGGGTACAGAACCGGACTACTTTTCTACGCGACAACCACTACTTTAATTTTTCAAACTGAAATAAGCGTTTACTCAATAAAACGCTACCTGGTGCTATTCATTCATCTATCATCAGCAGCCTAGAGAAATCCGGAGCTAAAACAGGCCTGATTTCTCCTCAAACGTATTGATAAATGCCTTTTTTTAATTGCTACTTTATAGCGCGTATGACTACAACCCCCTCCCTCCACCCCAACTTTCGGGAGAGTGATGCGTCATATCAGACAGGTCGAATCTTCGAAAAATATGACATGCGCAGACAAACGGGGTCGAAACTTTTTTGCATTTGGTGACTGTTCTGCCTGTCTAATATCAGTTCTACGTGAGGATTACGTTGCTTTTTAAACTAAATGGGTGACATGGATCCACACTCATGTGATGACTTTCTTGGTTTAATCCTATACCCCATAGGGCGTTTCTATGGTATCTCTAAATGATCCTAAATAACAGCAAGGATGAAGCCGTTTCTTATGTGTATATAACACCTTTTGATAGCATAGAAAACATAGTGGCAAAAGGTGAAATTGCTCGTCACGAGCAATTTCACCTTTTGCAACAATGTTTTCCAAAGGCTCCAACAAGCAATGTGTAGAAACGAGTATCTATGGAGTAAAGGGTTAACGCATCGCGGCTATGCATTTAGCCCCCATTCAGAGTTCCTGATAGAGGGAGTGATTTTGATTTCGAAACTGAAAACATTAATTATTCTCCACTAAACCCCATGTTATAGGTACTCATTAGAATCATGTCTTTGAGACGATTCTAATGAGTACCAACAACATAGGGTTCCGAAGAGAAATAATGACTTTAGAATACCATCACTCCCTCTTGTCTGGAGCTCTGCCCCTTTTTGACAGAGCATGGCCCATATAAAGTCAATCTATTTCAAGAGCAGAAAAAAGTAGTCCAGTGTAACTACTATTAAACAAGCTGATGGTTCAGATACAAGACCCAGGGTGTATTGGGTGTATTGGAGTTTAACGCCACTTTAACAGCTAAGGTCATATCATGGCGGTCGGTGACGCACAGGTGTTTCCTGGCTTTCTCACACCGGTACTAACACAACTTTCTTTCCAAAGCCACCAACTACTTTTCTCACATGCTTCTGCAGAGGTGAGAGGCGAAAATACACCGGAAAGAAAGTTTGCCTCAACCGGGTATCGAACTCACAACCACCAGATCATGAGTCCAACACGCTCACCATTGAGCCACCCGGGCGGGCTCAGATACAAGACCAGATTGCACGTCCTGTACAGACTGATTGTGATCAATGCAGTCTGGAAAGACCCTCTTGTCGTGCGATGAAAGGTTTTATGGCCTATTATATAACGTGATGCATTGTATAATACTTGCGTGACAGGCAAAAAGAAGACGTCTGGCTTAACTGGAAGACTATTCTTTACGTATAAGTGGGTGAGATGCAATCGGTTACTGCAATATTTGATTTTGTTAATAAGCTTTAACCCTTTCCCAAACAATCCCTGGTTTTTACGGGTCTGGAATAGTAGCCTTTTGAAAACATTGTGGGAAAAGGAGAAAATGCTGGTAACCAGCATTTTCTCCTTTTCCCACAATGTTTTTTACCCTATCATAGACAGAAATCATCTTTTCAGCAAGAGTTGAATTGTTGTCTGCAAATGCTTTCAATTTGGTCTAGTCCAAAAGTTTGTCGTTTGGGAAAGGGTTTATGAATGATTGATCACTTTATACAGTTTCTAGATGGCTATATTCCAAGTACATGCATGTTAAATTCATTAAATGACCGAATTCACCGTGATCTAGTTTCGTTTTTGAAGCTTTATAATATATTCATCATAACTGCAGTCTGTTTTGACAAAATGAAATTTAGGAAATTTATCACCTTTGTAACATTAGATCCAATTAGTCCTATTTTGATATAACACATTTTCGTATTGTTAACAACCTTATGGCAATGAGTACTAAGTTAATTTTGGTCAAACAGTTTTGCACAATATGCAACTTTGTGACACTTGTTGCAACTCTATAATTTTGGGAAAAAAAACTCGATTTGGTTTTTTTAGGAATCTTAAATCATACATCACTGGGCTTATTTTACTTCAATATACATGTATGTTCGTATGGTATTCAATTGTGTGAAATATTTTGTAATAGTCAAATCACGGCTAATTCTCAATAGTAATCATAATCAAAGCGTTGAGAACTCTACAGTGGTATTTTTCAAGGAAGCTATTGTGTTGAACTAATGACTTGAAAGAAAAAGCAAAATATTATTCAAATTTCGGCTTGAAAGTCAAACTACTAGGCAAATGACTACCTTTTTGGTTGAAGGGAGGGTAATCACGACAAACTTAAACTTATTTGTGTATTGGTGGTCTCCCATTGATCCCAAGGAGGAGTCGGGAGTAATGTCCCTAAACAGTAGGGTGCATGATGGGTAGAGAGAGAAACCATGTGAATATGTCGAATGAAATTAAGTTTGTAAATGAAAACTGATTTTTGAAATATCTTTGGCCATTAACACCAAATTCCAATAATTACAATTAATTATTTTTATCTTTAAATATTCATTCCCAATCAAATTGAGTAGCGCAATCATGAGATGATAAAGCCATGGGACAAACTGGTTTGGGGACGAAATTACCCAGGTCCAAGCGATCGGTAGACAAACTTCGTATCATTGCCCTAATAGAAGGCAGATGAAGCTATTTTCAGCCAAAAACTAGTACTTCCACCATCGGTGGCCTCACCCAGTGTATTTCAACATGCAATTTCCAAATACATGCCTGAATGCTACAGAAAAACTCATTCGCCTGAGAACAAATTTAGTTTAATTGGGTTTGTTTCCTTCGGTTTTGCATAAAATACGATACATGGTCTTGAAAATTCAATACTGAACTCATAGTGGAATTGTCTTCGACAAATACCACAAAAATGTTATCTGGTGTCAACAAAAACTTATTTTCTCATACTTTTTTCTGCTGTAAATAATTTGCAACAAATTTTCTTTTAAATTTGGCACAGAATTAACCTTATCTGATATCCTGTTTAGGAAACTATGTCAAGCCAGTTACGAAATGCTGTGCAATTCAAATTAATGGCAAAACGAATTACCTCCCTTAATGGTTCACGTCCTTTTGTGTTGATGTGGCGTCCAAAGCAATTATGAATCTTTCATTTTTCTTGCACGTCTGTGTTTTCAAATTTTAAAGGTATCTACATATTTCAGACAATAGATCATAATACAGATATTAAAGCGATCCGGATGCCCAACCACGTCAAAATTATAAAGCGAGATAACCGTTATGTCAATAGCTTTAATTTCAAAATGTAACAATAAGTCTTAAAATGCTTCATGTATTTCACTTTCCTTTTCTACAGGATATTTAAAATAAAATGTCACCTAAGAGTTTTTATTTAAGAAAAATATCAGAAAACAAATTATTTGTTGACACGTAAGCACATGTTTAATTGCAACTGTGATATATTTATCTAGTAGTGCTTCCCAAAAATCCTTTTCATTATTTGAAAACATCCCATTCCTCGGAGTAATCATGTATTTGAGCAATATATGTTACTTTTTTAAGGTTTGAAATTAAAGCCAATTATTATTATTATTATTATTATTGTATTAATAGTAGTGTTTTAACAAAAGTTATCTCTTATCAAGAATTGTATCTTTGATTCTGCACCACAAGATACGTTTTTGTTTGTTTATCTGCTTGTTTGTTTGTTTTATGCTACATACGCTGTATTAATTATCATGTGAACGTAACTGAAAAAAAAAACTGTCCGTACGAAAAAGACTGGCACAATGTCCGTAACATCCGATTTTCTGTTAGAGTTTTAGAATGGAATCATAAAGATGTAATTGTGAATACTTCCTCAGTGCAACCATCACCGTAGCGTGTATTCAAGGAACGGAAATCATACCTACCTACACAGCAATTTTCATGTAGGTATCTAGTGGTTCTATTTCCACTTAGAGAAAAGAGAGCGGAAGAACCGGTTCTTCTGAAATTAGGTCAGGAAATTAGATTTCGTCCCCAAGAAAAATACCTTATTGGGTTTTCTCAAGACATATACAGCCGAAGTAAGAATCAAATGTTGCACAGCGTATTTTATCCTTCTCGCAACTTAAAACTAAAAGAGGAGGAAGTTGGGTTCATTGGGAGGACACCCCAGCTCCATGTCAAAAGAATAATTCTCTGACACAGAAATGCACAATGCCCAAGTCTCATGTGGCCTATTTGTTCTTGGTCCATAAGGAAAAAAAAGTGGAGATAATTCTGCAACACATGGCAGCAGGGTCATGAAAAATGCACATGCAAAACTTTATATACATGTATATAGGAACACTGTGTGCAAGTTCGAATTTAGTACCTGAAAAACTACCGTAGTATTTGCCCGGACAAATTTGTGTCTACGGATAGACAGACGGATGCATAGACGGAAAGACGTCCAAATTGAAAGCACATACAGATGAAACTTCGAAAGGCAGAAAATGTTATGGAAAACAATGTTTTTTAACCCATTACCACACAATCCCTAATTTTGACGTCACTGAGAAAGAAGCCTTTAGAAAACATTGTGGGAAAAGGAGAAAATGCTGGTAACCAGCATTTTCTCCTTTTCCCATATTGTCTTCTACCCTTCACAAAACAAATTTCAAATTTTCAGTCACTTTTATTTTGTCTTCTGCAAATGTTTTCAATTTGGACCAGTCTAAAATATTGTCATTTGGTAACGGGTTAAAAGCCTTCTTCCACCGGGTCTTCAAAGCATAAAATTACTTTATAAAGGGTTAACTCGCTGTAGTATTTTCTGGGATATTTGCCCGTTCAGTGCGATTTAGCCTTTAAATCACTCTCAATAATTGTTTGTGTGCTTTTTTCTTTAATCAACAATCTGTCTTGTTTGTGTGCTTTCTTCTTTAACCCATTACCACACAATCCCTACTTTTGACGCCCCTGAGAAAGAAGCCTTTTGAAAACACTGTAGGAAAAGGAGAAAATGCTGGTAACCAGCATTTTCTCCTTTTCCCACAGTGTTTTCTAACCTTTCCAGAACAAATTTCAATTTTACAGTCACCTTTATTTTGTCGTCTGCAAATGCTTTCAATTTGGACCAGTTAAATTTTTCTCGCGTGGTAATGGGTTAATCAACAATCTGTCTTGTTTGTGTGCTTTTTTCTTTAATCAACAATCTGTCTTGTTTGTGTGCTTTTTTTCTTTAATCAACAATCTGTCTTGTTTGTGTGCTTTTTTTTCTTTAATCAACAATCTGTCTTGTTTGTGTGCTTTTTTTCTTTAATCAACAATCTGTCTTGTTTGTGTGCTCTTTTCTTTAATCAACAATCTGTCTTGTTTGTGTGCTTTCTGTGCTCGTTTAACAGCCTATTTCACTCTTTTTTAAGCAATTTCGTGTTTTAACGATCCTCACAAGAAAACATTTAAACAAGGGTGAGGGAGGGGATGGGGAAGGAGAAAATGCTGGTGACTTACATATTTTCATTATTACTGCAATGGTTTTAACCTGTCTAAGAACTTTGGCTCATGCTCACCAATCTCAACACTGTCTGCAGATTTGAAATTTTGAAAAGCCTAAAAAAGTCATTTTTGGAAAGGTTTAAAAGTATGTTCTTGTATAAAACAATGTATATGACCCGAAGCTTACCTACTTGGCAATTTTACTACTAGATGTCGCCAAAAAGTTTCAATCACAGCAAGAAATTTACATCACGCTTTTATTTTCATCTTCGGTTCCACCAGAACTGGGTTGGGGGTTCTGAAGTGCCTTCTCCAACGGCAATGCAATATGACGAAAAGAAAAAATGGGGATCCAATTAGTGCATTTTGACGACAATTTCAACGTGATAATCAAACCGACGAGCTAAAACTGGAAATGAGCCAATACAACCTTGAGCCTTATCTAAATAAGTTGGATAAAACTTTCGAGCCGTTGGTAAGAACCCAAATTATGTTAAACATATTTTTAAAGAAAACTATCTACTTACTGGACAGTGCAGATCCGAGATCAGACTGCAAAGAACACATAGTCTGATTTTGATCTACACGGTCCCCGAAAGGCAGTGGGTCGCGCCTAGCAGCGTCAAGGTTAAGACAGCTGTACAAATAAAAATCTTGGGTCAGAGTGAAAGATGTGGTCCAACAATCATTGGCAAGGGTATCTCATGATTAAATGCTGTCAAGGCCTCAGCAAGCATCCTCGGATACCCCGGGGTCTCCCTATTTGCTACGCTACATCGACCCCTGGGACAATTGACTAATAAAACTTTGAATCAGCCGCCGAAAATCGATACGAAACGTCATAGCGTACAGTCCACTCGCCCATCACAAAATGATGATGGAACCAATGAAAAGCCAGCATTCGGCCCGCGGTAAAGCGAGGGAAATTCAATTAATTGTCCCAGGGGTCGATGTAGGGTAGCAAATAGGGAGACCCCGGGGTATCCGAGGATGCTCAGCAAGCTCCACAAGGACAATGTCAAAGATGTTGTGATCATTCTGAATGAAGAAATGTTAATGCTGGCTGTGTAAATTCACGTTTGAACGTCTGCTTGCTTAACTCATTACCAAACGAAAAAAATCAGGTTTGCCCAAATTGAAAGCATTTCCAGACGACAAAATAAAAGTGACTGAAAATTTGAAATTTGTTTAATGAAGGATAGAAAACATTTTGGGAAAAGGAGAAAATGCTGGTTACCAGCATTTTCTCCTTTTCCCACAATGTTTTCTAAAGGCGTCTTTCTCAAGGTCGTCAAAAGTAGGGATTGTGTGGTAATCGGTTAACACATGTTGCTTGGTGGCACTATGACATATTTTACTGAATTGGGTAACCTAGACACAATATCTGGCATATTAAAGTGTTTTTTTCTGCCTGCTCTTTATTTACAATTATCATACGATAGGCCTAAGGTTAAATGTGATTCCGTGTTTCAGTTCAATGATCAGAGATTTCTACATGGAACATCTTCCTATAGAAGCGCACGGTCGCTCCTGGGATAAGGAAATGAGAAAATAACGAAATTAGTAATCTATTAGATAGCACAAGGTACTGTATTAGCATGTTTCTACAGGCAAACCAAACAGTATTGGCCAAAACAGTAAAATGGAGATCTCGGTCATGTTAGAACAAGAGAAGGAGTACATTTATCAATAACTCTTCATGTTTTTCCCACAAATTCAAAATTTCCAATCTAGCTTCATGAATGGCCAAGACATTCTGTCTCAGCAAAGCAGAGAAGTCTTGAATTGGGAAGGAGAGCTGTCACAGACTAAAAGTACCCCGTCCTTTTCTCTTTCTTTTTCATACATGTAAATCTTCAATGAAAATTTCGACACTGAAAAAAATGAGCTGCCAATATCAAAATTTCTGGTGAATAGTGTTACCTTAATTCAATACGACGACGTCAAAACTGGATAGAGACTTTGAGACACATTCACCTACCATATAATATGTATACATTAACTGTAGATGGTTAGACGGACAGTTTACAGTCAACGAATGAATGTTTTCAAGTTGACTTAAATCTGCCTCCCGACAACCTTCTTTTTCTACCGATATCACGAAACAGGAACCAAAATCAAATTACTGTGAAATTATCCATACAACGTTGTTTACTCAAGTGCATTAGGTTGGCTGTTTTGGCTCCCAAGGGCACTATTTGTTGACCATAATTATAGCAGTAGGGAACTGTCGAAGCAATTGCTTCCAAAACTGTAGCGTGTCTTTCGCCTTTTACAGTAATGACTATAAAACCATACTGAGCGTGACAGGAAATTAACCAATCAGATGCTTAGCTAGGAATGTAGTACAGATGAAGTTTAGTTTATCGTAAATTCTTCATCCTTTTCACTTTCATCCTTTCTTTCTTTCCACGTTTATCCTTCAGCAAATTAGATGCTAGCACTTAATTATGATAAAACCATACCGCGCAAGCCAGCAAATTACTTATTCAGCTATGTATCTAGAAGTTTGGTAAAAAAAATATTTTTGACAGCTCAGTTTATTTTCTTCTTATCTCTCTCTCTCTCCCCCACCTTTTCCGCCTATCTTCCGTCCTTTATTCCACTGGCAACATAGTTGTGAACACCTTACAGAGCCTGGCATAGCTTTGCCTATTTTCTTTTAACAATGTCAATCAAGTAAAGCCTGTTTTTTTTTAAGCCAATGTAGAAGTTCAGACTGAAGAGGATGCAAAAGCAAAAATCATGCCCATCGAGATAACTGATTGCACGGTTTCTTTGAAATGAGTCGACGTTGCAATGAATATTTCTATCCCCTTGGTGACAAAATAAGAGTACATTTAGCAGAAATTAAAAAATTTGGTTGGGTCTTAAAGATTACATAACCAGAACCCCTGGAAGATGAAATGATAACTGAGAGCCGGTAAAGTTACCCAGCGTTTGCATGTTGATGGTTTTTCTAGGCAAGATTTCTCTTAACCCATTACCAAACGACAATATTTTAGACTGGTCCAAATCGAAAGCGTTTGCAGACGACAATATAAAAGTGACTGAAAATTTGAAATTCGTTTTGTGAAGGGTAGAAAACATTGTGGGAAATGGAGAAAATGCTGGTTACCAGCATTTTCTCCTTTTCCCACAATGTTTTCTATAGGCTTCTTTCTGATGGGCGTCAAAAGTAGGGATTGTGTGGTAATGGGTTACCATTCCATACAATATAGATCTATGATCGGATATCAAGTACTTTGATGGCCATCGAAAATCACTAATAGCGTTTCGGATAAGATGTTAAACCGAGTCCTGTGTGACGGTGCTATACACTGAGCCCGTTGAAGAACCAGGCGTAATTTAGGATGGGTTTCGTCCTGTTTCTGCACTATCTCCCCCGTAACAATACTAACAGCCTTCAGGGGGCATTGCCCATATGGGAAACCGGTGGCAAAGATAAGTAAACGCAAATTCAATCAATCAGGTTCCCTTCTGGGGGGAGGGGAGTGGAGGAGGTGGAGGGGCTCTATAAGTTTATAAAATTGGCATAAAACAGGTTTATGGCAAATCGAGAACACAATCTATCATTTTAACTCTTTACCACACGAGAAAATTTTAGACTGGTCTAAATTGAAAGCATTTGCAGACGACAAAATAAAGGTGACTGAAAAATTGAAATTTGTTCTGGGAAGGTAGAAAACACTGTGGGAAAAGGAGAAAATGCTGGTTACCAGCATTTTCTCCTTTTCCCACAGTGTTTTCAAAAGGCTTCTTTCTCAGGGGCGTCAAAAGTAGGGATAATGTGGTAATGGGTTAACGCAATTCATTAATACTGACATAAATGTATTTGGCCAAATGTAGGAGTGCATCAGATAACAATAACACTGTATTTTGTAACTGTAGACTTCTATTGTGAAGTTCTTTACTGCAGTTCTCAGTGTCAAAACCAATATGCCAACAGCCAAATATAGACATATTTCTATGAATATTTTCACACAGATATGAATGGGCTCAGTCGAGTTATATACATAATTCTCAAACTGATAATCTCCTGAAAAAAAATATGCAACAAACGACTTTCACATTTTGAAAATCAACGTACCACCAGTCACAATTGAAATATTTATGAAACAACAGACAATAAGTCGAAAACAGCCCAACTAAAAATCAACATATCAACTTTATCATGTTTGTCTCTAAATCAAAGTTTCCTGGAAATTTTATCTAGATTAGTTGAAAAGATAAAAATTTCCAGGAAAGTTGGATGTAGGGCAATAGTTTTCTAACATGATCATCATAGATATCTCGTAGCAGATTAACTCATTACCTAACGACAATATTTTAGGCTTGTCTAAATCAAAAGCATTTGCAGAGGACAAAATAAAGGTGACTGAAAAATTGAAATTTGTTCTGGGAAGGTAGAAAACACTGTGGGAAAAGGAGAAAATGCTGGTTACCAGCATTTTCTCCTTTTCCCACAGTGTTTTCAAAAGGCTTCTTTCTCAGGGGCGTCAAAAGTAGGGATTGTGTGGTAATGGGTTAACGCAATTCATTAATAGTAATACTGACATAAATGTAAAAATTTGGCCAAATGTAGGAGTGCATCAGATAACAATAAAACTCGGCATTTTTGTAACTTTAGACTTCTATTGTGAAGTTCTTTACTGCGGTACTGAGTGTCAAAACCAATATGCCAACAGCCAAATATAGACATAATTCTATGAATATTTTCACACAGATAAGAATGGACTCATTCTTCACGTCTAGTCGAGTTATATACACAATTCTCAAACTGATAATCTTCTGAAAAAAATATGCAACAAACGACTTTCACATTTTGAAAATCAACGTGCCACCATCGCCTCATAGGTGTACCACATCAATTAACCCCACCCGCTATGGTGATAATAGTATTGTGTGCAACTTTATCCATATCTAATGATTTACTTGCAGTCACAATTGAAATATTTATGAAACAATAGATACTAAGTCGAAAACAGCTGAACTAAAAATCAACATATTAACTTTATCATGTTTGTCTCTAAATCAAAGTTTCCTGGAAATTTTATCTAGATTAGTTGAAAAGATAACAATTTCCAGGAAACTTGGAATTATAGGGCAATAGACTTCTAACATGATCATCATAGATATCTTGTAGCAGATTAACTCATTACCAAACGACAATATTTTAGGCTTGTCTAAATCGAAAGCATTTGCAGAGGACATAATTAAAAGTGACTGAAAATTTGAAATTTGTTATGTGAAAGGTAGAAAACATTGTGGGAAAAGAAGAAAATGCTGGTTACCAGCATTTTCTCCTTTTCCCACAATGTTTTCAAAAGACTTCTTTCTCAGGGGCGTCAATAGTAGGGATTGTGTGGTAATGAGTTAATTCCACTATACTATAGTTATGTCAAAATTTAAAGCAATTTTTGTTTGTAACTACATTAGTAAAACTGGGCACGGGCAGCTGATTTTTTTTTTCAAAAAATATGTGTGAATCTTGTCAAAAGAGTATTTTATGCAATGTTTGATTGGTTTCCGATGATGTTCTTTGATGCATGTACATGTAACTATTGAAATCCAGCAGGCAGTGTATGTCACAGACTACAAGTTTGACTCGATCAGCCAACGGTGTGTAGAACAGCGTAGTGATAGTAGCCTTTGGTTTGCGAAAATATGTACTCGTAAAAAATGAGGTAAAAAGAAGTGCGTCTGAAAAAGGTTTTAACCCAGATCAACCTGCCCAAGCTGACATGAGTAAAAACTTTTTGTTGTTGATCAATTTTCTGCATATCAAAGGCCCAGTCTAACTAATAATTCACACAATTTTTGGAAAAAACGGATTTTACTTATCCATAAGTATGTAATTACTTGTTTAGTATCTGTATATTGGAGTGTAGGACAAAAACCCCCTAGGACACCCCCCCCCCTGGACAAAACCCCCCTAGGACAAAACTCCCTGGACAAAACCCCCCTAGGATAAAACCCCCTAGGACAAAACTCCCTGGACAAAACCCCCATAGGATAAAAGACCCCTAGGACAAAACCCCATCATATATAAAAAGCATATAAATTTGAGAAAACACACATACATGTAATTTGTAAACACTTTTAAAGTATTCAAAACAAGTCTCTTTGATTTAAGGAAAAAATCAAACAAGAAAGGCAGTTACATCTTTAGCCTTTAATTATGTTTGATTTGAGTTTGTTATTCAAAGTGTGAAAGCAATCACTGTAGTTTTCAAAAAATGTATTTGTATATTGAATTATCACTATAACTTAATGCTATAATTAGCAAAATAATACTTTGATTAATATATCAATGAATGTTTCCATTGTATGATTGCATTTACAATTTATTATGAATTTATAATGAATGTATTAAGAAAAACACACATTTTTATCATAAAGCACAATTTTAAGGAAAACAAATACTTATCAAATCAATTTAACTTATACAAAAACATTATTTTTTACAACCCCCACAAGTGTTTAAAGCAGTAAATTTTATTCAACTTTAAAATGATTGTACAAAAAGAATCATTTTAAAACCATGGGGGTTTTGTCCACTTTTCAGTTAAGGGTATGGGGTTTTTGTCCTAGTGGGGTTTTGTCCATGGGGGTTTTGTCCTAGAGGGGTTTTGTCCGTACCCCGTATATTGCATCTTGAATATGCATTTGCACTCCCCTTTGTCAGAGTGCCCCTAAGCAATATATCTCCAAACAAAATAATGGACATCATGTAATCCCACAAGGCATGTGGGCGAGTTTGCTTTCCAATGTATTTGACGTTTTAATCTAATTTGCAAAATTTTTACATCAGTCTACTTTTATTGAAAAGCCAGACATTTTAAGTTTCCTAGTCATGGAATATATGCGTCTGGCAACCCAAGCCAACAGACAGTAAAACGCATCTATAAAGTAGATATATATTTTCATTCTTATAAAAATGGTAAGAATGCATTATTTTGGATTATTCTGTCAGTTTTTTAGTACTCTTTAAAATCAAGTTTTGATAATGAATTATTGACTGTAGATCAAGAACAAAATGCACATTTTGCTTCCGAAAGTTTGATAACAGCCAATAAGAAACCACTACCCTATTGGTAGCTAGTATATAGTTGGGTAGTATTTCAAAATGGCTGACCAAAACAAGTCGATTTTACCTAAATCTATCAGTAACGAAAAACTTAATGATTGAGTCATTTTCTATTAACTCTTTATCACACGACCAAATTTTAGACTGGTTGAAATTGAAAACATTTACAGATGACAAAATAAAGGTGACTGAAAAATTGAAATTTGTTCTGGGAAGGGTAGAAAACACTGTGGGAAAAGGAGAAAATGCTTGTTACCAGCATTTTCTCCTTTTCCCACAGTGTTTTCAAAAGGCTTCTTTCTCAGGGGCGTCAAAACTAGGGATTGTGTGGTAATGGGTTAAACGGGAGCTTAATGCATCTGCAAAAAGTATCAGCCAGGTCTGAGCTTTAACCCATTACCACACAATCCCTACTTTTGACACCCCTGAGAAAGAGGCCTGTAGAAACATTGTGGGAAAAGGAGAAAATGCTGGTAACCAGCATTTTCTCCTTTTCCCACAATGTTTTCAACCCTTCACAAAACAAATTTCAAATTTTCAGTCACGTTTATAATGTCGTCTGCAAATGCTTTCAATTTGGAAAAGTCCAAAATTTTGTTGTTTAGTAGTGAATTAAATAATGGACGCATTATGATTTTACACAGAAAAATGGAAGCATAACCTTTATGACTGAATTAAGATGTTATACTATTTGACATTCTGAAAAAAAAGCATGAGCCTTAAACAAATTAAAAGCACATTTAAACCCATTTCATAACACTTTTCCCAAGCTTTAGACCACCCATAAATGAAACACATTTTCCCTCGGTACACAGAATGACTTAATGGCTAGATCGCTAGCAAAAATCTTTAAAACTCCAGACTGGTGCTAAGTAGCAGTCCTGACATTTAACTATCCTAAGAAACAGGCCTTAATTCTGAAAACATTATTGAAAAAGAAGGAAATGCTAGGAACAAGGGTTTTCTTTAACTATGTTGTTTATTATAGCCTTTAAAAATCAAATTTTATATTTTGAGTAACATTTATTATGTTGTCAATGTTCAATTTGGACCAGACTAAAGTTTCGTCTTGCAGTAAATAATTTAACCCTTTCCCAAACAACAAAATTTTAGACTCGTCCAAACTGAAAGCACTTGCAGACGACAAAAGAAATGTAACTCAAATATTTAAATTTGTTTCTAGCAGGGCAGAAAACATTGTTGGAATAGGAGGAAATGCTGGTTACCAGCATTTCCTACTTTTCCCACATTGTTTTCAAGAGGCTTCTATTTCAGGGTCGTAAAAACCAAGGATTGTTTGTTAAAGGGTTAATATGTTGTCTATGTTCAATTTGGACCAGTCTAAAGTTTTGCCTTGTAGTAAATAGTTCAAAGAAATCCTTCCAAGATGCTACAGTACGTAGGAACCTTCTTTTTGTGTTTGTGGAGATTTGCAAATACAACCAAAAGTAGTCTATATACATGCATGACCTTGGATCAGCAAGAAGATAGAACAGTTACCTCAAAATGTACATTGATTTTTCCTAACTTGTACAGCTTAAGTGGCAATGTTCTAAAGATATTCTTATAGACATGTAGATTAGATAAATCTGAAGTGCTGACAGAATAACAAGAAAATTAATCCACAAGAAAGAACGCTAACTAGATTGTCTATAGAGGGTGTACAAATTGGCCATTTTCTAGCCCTCAATTGTTCTTTTGTTAGCCATGGGCTTCCCTCATTGTGCCTGTAACACTATTTGTGGGGAAAAAAATGAGACTCACCAAATTTTAAATAATTTGGAGAGGAATATTTGGTATGACTCAAATGGTAAAATTTGTCTATCATTGGACAAAAGAAACAGTGGGATAAGAAGAAAATGCAAGTTACTGGCATGTGTTTTTCTTTTCCCACATACATGTAATGTATTCCAAAAATCTTCCTTTACAAACAAAAGAATCCTTTTTCAAACAATATCCTTTAACCCTTTACCACACAATCCCAAGTTTTAACGACTTTCGAAAACTTTGTGGGAAAAGGAGAAAATGTTGGTAACCAGCATTTTCTCCTTTTTCCACAGTGTTTTCTAGACTAAAGGATACAAATTCAATCATTAAAATTTTGTGCCATGTAAATTTTGCATTCTGTAAGTGCTTTCAAATTGGACCAGTAAAAATACTGTCCTTTGTCAGTATCATTAAAACATGAGATTGTTTGGAAACAGAATGGGCAGCATACTCCTGTAAATACTCCTATATTAGATCTATCTGTAGCACTGACAGAATAACAAGAAAATTAATCCGTCAGAAAAAAATGCAAACTAGATTGTCTATTGACAGGTTACAAATAGGCCATTTCTGGGAGCTAAAGCATCATTTTGTCTGCAATTGGTTTCCCCCAATTGTTTGCTTCACTCTTTACCAAGGGACCAAATTTTAGGATTAATCCAAATCTAAATAATCTGCAGACAAAAAACCTAATGTGGCTCAAATAAAAGGAATTGTCTTTGGGAAAGGTAGAAAGTATTTTGGGAAAAAAAGGAAAGTGCTGGCTTTCACCCATTTTATTCCGTGTATCCTACTGTTCACAAATTCATTATTCAATAGAGTCATGAAACCAGGGAATTATTTGGTAAAAGTTTCATTAAGAATTTCCATGTGCTGATGTCAGAGCAGAACTTTATATTGTTTAACCCATTACCAATCGACAATATTTTAGACTGGTCCAAATTGAAAGCATTTGCAGACGACAAAATAAAAGTGACTGAAAATTTGAAATTTGTTTTGTGAAGGGTAGAAAACATTGTGGGAAAAGGAGAAAATGCTGGTTACCAGCATTTTCTCCTTTTCCCACAATGTTTTCTAAAGGCTTCTGTCTCAGGGATGTCAAAAGTAGGGATTGTGTGGTAATGGGTTAATGTGTGGGACCAGCTGCTGGAACCAAGCAGTCTAAATTTAATGTCTTGCCTTACATCAAACTAAGTTTGTCAAGTTTATTCACAAAAATCTGACATTGTGGTGCTAAAGGCAGAAATAATACCAATTTTACAACAAAAGAAGTTTGCTCAACATAATCCAAATAATGTTTCAAAAAGAGACAAAACCGTGCTTTAAAAATTTATGAGCTGATAGAGACCTATTAATATGGAACTTTCCAGACAATTATGTTTCCAAACTACTATATAGCAAATCTACCAGGATTTCATCCCAAAAATTTTCAACTCTAACCCTTAGGCTGCTATGCACAACTCACTGACTTTTTGTAGACATTGTAGATGAAGATCAGACTGCACATAATGTGCTATCTGATCTTGGATCAATATTGTCCAATTTGGAGGTATTTTCTCCATAAAAATTAGTTTAAATAGCAACAAATGGGTTTTTACAGTTGGCTCAAACCTTTCGTTTCATTTATTTAGCCCGTGATAAGTTCAGACCTTCTCTTTGGAAGAAAAATTTTGCAACTGACACAACTTCCCCTTCATCATCATCATCTCATCAGGGTATGCACATATGTGAAAAATTTTAACAAGAGGGCCAAGATGGCCCTGGATTGCTCACCTGAATTTTTGAGAGGACCATAGCCAATTTTTTTTTTTTAGGTATTGAAACACTGGAAAAAAAATCATTACTTTGCCAAGCAGTTCTCAAAAGGTCAACTGTAAAAGTCATTTCAAAATCTGACCAGCAGTTTCAGAAAAGAAGAATTTGTAAGAGTTTCTTAATTTCTGTATAGTGCAAATAGCCCCCATTCACCAGAGCCATGTTTCTTGACCTATCAAAATTTTGGAAAACAGCTTTTGAAAAGGGTCATTCAAAGAGTATTTCTATAATATTTTGAAATCTGACTTGCCGTTTCAGAGAAGAAGAATTTTCAAAAAAATTTTTATGTCTGTATAGTGCAAGTAGCCCCCATTCACCAGAGCCAATGATGTTTCTTGACAAATCAAACTTTCACTAAAAATGTTTTGAAAAGAGTCACCCAAGGAACATTGCTGTGAAATTATTATAAAATCTGACTAAGGGTTTAAAAGAAGAAGAATTTTTAAGAATTTCTTCATTTCCATGTAGTGCAAGAAGCTCCCATTCACCAGAGCCTTGTTTCTTGGTGAATCAAAATTTCACGAACAATTCAAAAAGAAAGGGTCACCCGAGACAAAAAAAAGGGTCACCCAAGGAACATCTCTGTGAAATTATTTCAAAATCTGGCCAGCCGTTCGAGAGAAGAATTTTTAAGAATTTCTTTATTTCCCAATGGTGCAAGTAGCCCCCATTCACCAGAGCCATGTTTCTTGACTGGTCAAAATTTCACGAACAGATTTTGAAAAGGGTCACCAAAAGAACATCCCTGTGAAATTATTTCAAAAACTGACCAGCCGTTTCTGAGAGGAAGAATTTTTAAGAATTTCTTCATTTCGGTATAGTGCAAGTAGCCCCCATTCACCAGAGCCATGTCTCTTGACGAATCAAAATTTGGCAAATGACTTTTGAAAAGAGTCACCCAAGGAACATCTCTGTGAAATTATCTTAAAATCTGACCAGCAGTTTCAGAAAAGAAGAATTTGTAAGAGTTTCTTAATTTCTGTATAGTGCAAATAGCCCCCATTCACCAGAGCCATGTTTCTTGACCTATCAAAATTTTGGAAAACAGCTTTTGAAAAGGGTCATTCAAAGAGTATTTCTATAATATTTTGAAATCTGACTTGCCGTTTCAGAGAAGAAGAATTTTCAAAAAAATTTTTATGTCTGTATAGTGCAAGTAGCCCCCATTCACCAGAGCCAATGATGTTTCTTGACAAATCAAACTTTCACTAAAAATGTTTTGAAAAGAGTCACCCAAGGAACATTGCTGTGAAATTATTATAAAATCTGACTAAGGGTTTAAAAGAAGAAGAATTTTTAAGAATTTCTTCATTTCCATGTAGTGCAAGAAGCTCCCATTCACCAGAGCCTTGTTTCTTGGTGAATCAAAATTTCACGAACAATTCAAAAAGAAAGGGTCACCCGAGACAAAAAAAAGGGTCACCCAAGGAACATCTCTGTGAAATTATTTCAAAATCTGGCCAGCCGTTCGAGAGAAGAATTTTTAAGAATTTCTTTATTTCCCAATGGTGCAAGTAGCCCCCATTCACCAGAGCCATGTTTCTTGACTGGTCAAAATTTCACGAACAGATTTTGAAAAGGGTCACCAAAAGAACATCCCTGTGAAATTATTTCAAAAACTGACCAGCCGTTTCTGAGAGGAAGAATTTTTAAGAATTTCTTCATTTCGGTATAGTGCAAGTAGCCCCCATTCACCAGAGCCATGTCTCTTGACGAATCAAAATTTGGCAAATGACTTTTGAAAAGAGTCACCCAAGGAACATCTCTGTGAAATTATCTTAAAATCTGACCAGCAGTTTCAGAAAAGAAGAATTTGTAAGAGTTTCTTAATTTCTGTATAGTGCAAATAGCCCCCATTCACCAGAGCCATGTTTCTTGACCTATCAAAATTTTGGAAAACAGCTTTTGAAAAGGGTCATTCAAAGAGTATTTCTGTAAGACTATTTTAAAATCTGACTTGCCGTTTCAGAGAAGAAGAATTTTCAAAAATTTCTTCATGTCTGTATAGTGCAAGTAGCCCCCATTCACCAGAGCCAATGATGTTTCTTGACAAATCAAACTTTTACTAAAAATGTTAGGAACATTGCTGTGAAATTATTATAAAATCTGACTAAGAATTTAAAAGAAGAAGAATTTTTAAGAATTTCTTCATTTCAATGTAGTGCAAGAAGCTCCCATTCACCAGAGCCTTGTTTCTTGGTGAATCAAAATTTCACGAACAATTCAAAAAGAAAGGGTCACCCGAGACAAAAAAAAAGGGTCACCTAAGGAACATCTCTGTGAAATTATTTCAAAATCTGGCCAGCCGTTCGAGAGAAGAATTTTTAAGAATTTCTTTATTTCCCAATAGTGCAAGTAGCCACCATTCACCAGAGCCATGTTTCTTGACTGGTCAAAATTTCACAAACAGATTTTGAAAAGGGTCACCAAAAGAACATCCCTGTGAAATTATTTCAAAAACTGACCAGCCGTTTCAGAGAGGAAGAATTTTTAAGAATTTCTTCATTTCGGTATAGTGCAAGTAGCCCCTATTCACCAGAGCCATGTTTCTTGACGAATCAAAATTTGGCAAATGACTTTTGAAAAGAGTCCCCAAAGGAACATCTCTGTGAAATTATCTTAAAATCTGGCCAGCGGTTTCAGAGAAGAAGATTTTTAAAAATTTCTTGGAAAATTCCATTTGGTTGCCATGGCAACCAGAGTTCTTTACGGAATCAAATTCTACGACAATTCTTCAAAGATGACCCCCCAAGAAACTTTAAAGCCAAGTTTGGTCCAAATTTGCCCAGCGGTTTAGGAGGAGTTGATGTTTAAAGAATTGTTGACGATGCACGACCATGACACAAGATGCATGACAGACACCAGGTGATATCCTAAAAGCTCCCCATGAGCATTTTGTGCTCAGGTGAGCTAAAAACCAGAGGTAGGGTTCATGGGATAAAGAGCAGACTCATAACTCCTTACAGATGGAGAGACCAAAGATGGCAGATTACCCTAAATGGTACAATATTAGTTGTATGGTCAGATGGCGGGGAATTTGTAAACTTGTTCACGGCTGTGGTTAATCATGTTGCCCAGAGCCGAAATCAAGGTGGTGACATTGATTCACCACAGCAGTGTACAAGTTTCCAAGTCCCCTGCCACCTGACTGTACAACAAATTTATTATACTGCAAAGTTTTACCCTTTCAAAGCACCTTAAGCGAAATTTTCCTGTTTTATAATTTCACGAATCGAGTATCATGCAGCTGACGAAATAGAAATTCCCTTCTGTGTGCCCCATTTCATTGAAAACTGACATCACTGGAAATTGATGTCAGTAAAACATGCAGTTTGGAGCATAAATGTGCAGTACGGTGATCGATCAACGCCGTCATTTTGGATGTTGTGTTGCAGGTGTAGTGATGTTTACGGGGCACTCAAAAGGGAAACTGGCTGTACATTGTTTTTGCCAGGGAACATGATGTATGTTTCCGGCATGTTAACCAATCAGATCACGAAAAATTTCTTTAAAGTATAATAATATAATATGAACAGAAATATTAAAGTAAATGGGCATTTGCATGTAACAAACAATAACTGTTTTCTCTTTAAGTTTTCATTGGAAGTCCAGCACATGGAATCCACAAGATTTGGTCGTTCCAACTGTAAATACTGCACTGGCAATTTATACATTAACTTTTTACCAAACAATAAACTTCTAGACTGGTCCAAAATGAAACATTTGTAGACAACATAATTATCAAATCAGCCTAACCCATTACCAAACAACAATATTTTAGACTGGTCCAAACTGAAAGCATTTGCAGTCGACAAAATAAAAGCGGCTGAAAATTTGAAATTTGTTTTGTGAAGGGTAGAAAACATTGTGGGAGATTGTGTGGTAATGGGTTAAATGATGGTAAATTATCTGGGAATAGTGGAAAAAGGAGAAAATGCTGATTATCAGCATCTTCTCTTTTCACACAAGCTTTTCAAAAGGCTATTTCCTCCGTGTCATTAAAACTTGGGATTGTGAAGTAAAGGGTTAACCCATTACCACACAATCCCTACTTTTGACGACCCTGAGAAAGAAGCCTTTAGAAAACATTGTGGGAAAAGGAGAAAATGCTGGTAACCAGCATTTTCTCCTTTTCCCACAATGTTTTCTACCCTTCCCAAAACAAATTTCAAATTTTCAGTCACTTTTATTTTATCGTCTGCAATTGCTTTTGATTTGGGCAAACCTAAAATTTTGTCGTTTGGTACAGGATTAAAGCCAGTTTCATCCTGCCCCAGATTGAAACTTTACCGAAGCCAATTTATTTTCTTTCATGGAAAGCTCTCTTGAGAAAAATTTTATAAATTGATTTACTGCAAAAGTTCTTGTCAGAATAAGATGGGGGGGGGGGGGGGGGGAAACAGTTTTTCATCCACTGTTTTGTGTTTGTAGAACTCTTTACCATACTGTCCTGATTTGTAATGACCCTGAGAAAGAAGCCTTTGGAAAACATTGTAGAACAAGAGCGGCAAATTGTCGCAAGATACGCCCGTCTTACCCAAAGTTGTAAAGCTGGGGCATGCACCGGACAAAATTCAAGTATGAAAAACAACAAAGGGCAATAACTCAAAAATTAAGCAAGCAAGAGTTGTGATTCCTGTGCACTGCACTCCCCCTCAATGAGATCTATCCACCCATGAAATTTCATAACCCTAGCTAGTATAGTTTTGGAGATATGCTCCGGACAAAAATCAAGTATGAAAAATGACAAAGGGCAATAACTCAAAAATTAAGCAAGCAAGAGTTATGATTCCTGTGCACTGCACTCCCCGTCAGTGAGATCTATCCAGCCATGAAATTTCATAACCCTAGCTAGTAGAGTTCTGGAGATATTCAGCGGACAAAATTCAAGTATAAAAAACGGCAAAGGGCAATAACTCAAATATTAAGCGAGCAAGAGTTATGATTCCTGTGCACTGCACTCTCCCTCGATGAGATCTATCCACCCATAAAATTTCATAACCCAAACTAGTATAGTTTTGGAGATATGCTCCGGACAAAATTCAAGTATGAAAAACAACAAAGGGCAAGAACTCACAAATTTAGCAAGCAAGAGTTATGATTCCTGTGCACTGCACTTCCTCTCAATAAGATCTATCCACCCATGAAATTTCATAACCCTAGCTAGTATAGTTTTGGAGATATGCTCCGGACAAAATTCAAGTATGAAAAACAACAAAGGGTAATAACTCAAAAGTTAAGCGAGCAAGAGTTATGATTCCTGTGCACTGCACTCCCCCTCAATGATATCTATCCACCCATGAAATTTCATAACCCTAGCTTGTATAGTTTTGGAGATATGCTCCGGACAAAGAACTGGACGCCGCCCGCCCGGACGCCCGCCCGCCCGCCCGGCACGGGTGATCCCATAATACGGCCCGTCTTCGACGGGCGTATAAAAAGGAGGAAATGCTATTAACCAGCATTTGCTCCTTTTCCAACAATGGTTTCTACCCTTTCTGAGAAAATTTTGTCATTTGAGCAATATTTACTTTAGTTGCAAGAGCTTTCAATATTAAAAAGTTTAAAATTTTGTCATGTCATCTTGTAATGGATTAGATCATCTCCAAACAACAAAATTTTAGGTTTGTCTAAATTGAAAGCAATTGTAGAAGACGAAATAATACTGAAAATTTGAAATTTGTATTGTGAAGGGTAGAAAACATTGTGGGAAAAGGAGAAAATGCTGGTAGCCAGCATTTTCTCCTTTTTCCACAATGTTTTCTATAGGCTTCTTTCTCAGGGTCGTCAAAAGTACGGATTGTGTGGTAATGGGTTAATACAGGTTGCTTGCTGTGAATTGAGGTCATTTGGCCTAAAAATACTTTCTTTAACCCTTTACCACACAACAAAATTTTAGCCCTGTCAAAATTGAAAGCATTTGCAGACAAATATTTCAATGCTGGTCAAATGATGTAATTGTTCTTTGATAAGGTAGAAAACATTGTGGTAAAAAGAGAAAATGCTTGCCACCAGCATTTTCTCCTTTTCCTACAATGTTTTCAAAAGTCTTCTTTCTCTGGTGTTAAAACTTGTCATTGTGTGGTAAAGGGTTAACTGTATGAGATAGGACCCGCTGGTCAAAATCGAGGTATCTTATTTGGGGTTTCTAATTATGCCCACCCAGCCATCCACATCCTATCCTCTCGCCAAAAATACTGGTCTATGAATGCATTTGATGAATCCACAAAACCACTCAATTATCCACTGATTTTTCCATCTTTCCTACTACTCACCGAACCATCCATCAATCCAACCCCATCCATCCACTCATCCAACCATCCAACCATCCATCAATCAGACATCCATCTCCCAATCAAGCTATCCCTCATTTACCTATCTATCCTCTATCCATTTGTGCATCAATCCATCCACCCACACATCCATTCACCTTTTGATCCATCCATTCATCATTCCGTCCATAAAGTTTCACATTTTACATCTTCTGGTAAAAAGCACATTAGGAGACAATGGAGACTCTCTCTCCTCAATTTTCCATTTTAATTCACGCGAAATGTCCAATTGCCCATTTTGAACATGTTTTCTTATTGTCATGGTCTTTGCATTGCCCGGGTCGATATTTTCAACAGTAATTGATATGTATGATGATTGTTACATGAGAGATAGTCATTACAAGGAGCTACATGTATGTATACAAACACTGTTTTTAATTTCTCATTTAACCCATTACCAAACAACAATATTTTAGACTGGTCCAAATTGAAAACATTTGCAGATGACAAAATAAAGGTGACTGAAAAATTGAAATTTGTTCTGGGAAGGATAAAAACACTGTGAGAAAAGGAGAAAATGCTGGTTACCAGCATTTTCTCCTTTTCCTACAGTGTTTTCAAAGGCTTCTTTTTCAGGGGCGTCAAAAGTAGGGATTGTGTGGTAATGGGTTAATCCTTTACCACACAATCCCCACTTTTAACAGCCCTGTGAAAGAAGCCTTTTGAAAACATTGTGGGAAAAGGAGAAAATGCTGATAACCAGCAGCATTTTCTTCTCTTCCCGTAATATTTTCTTCCATTCCTAAAACAAATTTTAATTGTTTAGTCATGTTTATTTTGTCGTATGTAAATGCTTTTATTTTGGACCAGTCTAAAATTTTGTTGTTTGGTAAAGAGTTAAGAAATTTCTCCCTTTTAGATGAATGCCCTTGTTTTCATGCATACAATTTTCATCACAGAATCTCAAGTTTTGGCAAACCTGAGAAAACGTCTTTTGGAAACATAGAACTTGGAAAAGGAGAAAATAATGCTCATCATCAGCATTTCCTCCCTTTTTCTGCAATGTTTTCTACTCTCTCAAAGACGAAGTTCATAATTTCATCCACTTTAAAGTTTTTCATGAGCATGCAAAATTTCAAAAATTTATGAGGGCATACTTTCTTTAACTATAATGTTTTCAAAAGCTTTTCTCATTAAGGTCTTAAACTCGTTACAAAATGACAAAATTACGTACTGGTCTAAATTGAAGGCATTTGCAGATGACAAGACATGTGAGTGAATAACTGAAACAAACTTGGGAAGTTTAAAAAAAAACATTGTGGGAAAATGAAAAAAATGCTGGTTATCAGAATTTTCTCTTTTTCCAACATTGTTTTCAAAAGGCCTTTCTCAGGTTACAGTTGTTTAAAGTTGGGTTTGTGTGATAAAGGGTAAAAATTTAGGGATTGTTACAATTAACTTCAATGAAATGAATGATCTCTTTACCAAATAATGCCTTGTTTTTAGGACTTCGAGATAGATGCCTTTTGAAAACATTGTGGGAAAAGTAGAACAGCATTTTTCTCCTTTTCCCACAATGTTTTCTTGCCTGCTGGAAAACAAATTTCAATTTTTGAGCTATGTTTATTCTGTCCTCTGCAAGGCCTTTCAAGTTGGACAAGCATAAAATTTTGGTTAACCCATTACCACACATCCCTACTTTTGAGGACCCTGAGAAAGAAGCCTTTAGAAAACATTGTGGGAAAAGGAGAAAATGCTGGTAACCAGGTTACCAGCATTTTTCTCCTTTTCCCACAATGTTTTCTACCCTTCTCAAAACATATTTTAAATTTTCAGTCACTTTTATTTTGTCGTCTGCAAATGCTTTCAATTTGGAAAAGTCTAAAATTTTATCATTAGGTTAAGGGTTAAATACATCATACTATACATACCTGTCAGGCTTTACATCTACCTTCAATTTCCAAATCCTTACATTTTGGCTTGCACAATTAGATGAATAGATCCAGTTCTATTTTCCTAATTACTGGTCTTCAAGAGGTCAAAATGTCTAAAATTGTGTTGATCCTGGTTGGCTTTGTATTATAAGCTAGATCTAGATCTGGTATCACTGAAATAGTTAAAAGATAGATCTAGAGTTCTAGACTGTATCTCCAATCTTTTCTCATCAATGTCAATTGATGTTATATTTTTTGTCTGAGTAAATCATTCATCACCCCAGCTTCAAAGTCATCAACTGATCAGAAAATATCAAGTATGTCGATGCAAATCTAAATCAATTTGGATATGGTCCACATCAAAGAAAAAAGATTCCAAATGTGCTCCAAGAATTTCAGATTTGATTTTCGATTTGAACTACGATCTAGACTAGTTCTATTATGACGTCCAGGTCGATATATCAAGTGTCTTGCAAAGATTTACTAGATCTAGCGCTAATGTTTTTTTCTTTCGAAAGTTCCCCTTCTGTTCGTCCCGATGTCTGCTCATTTTTTATCAGTTTAGCACAGGTGGCTCGAGCCAGCCCAGTCATCTTGGAGTTCATTTCCATGATCAGTTCACGAAATAAAAGAGCAAAATATTTTTAAATTTGCTCCTTATCCGAGTTCCATCCTTCGACACATTTGACAACAATTCAAAAGTCCTTTAACTTCAGAAGGCGTACATAAGATCGAAGTCCAGCCGCTTCAAAAACTTTCATTTTCTTTCCTTCCTTTTGAAAAGCAGACGACTAAAAATGACCTTCCGGTTGACCTTCGGTATCGGCGACCTCGTCAGAATTACATGATTGCAATGAATACATTATCTTTGAACAATTTCCCTTTCCAACCAAACTACGCAATTTTAATTTCTACACTCCTCGCACAAGCTTCTCTCTCGCAGCAGTTTTAATGCAAGTACCTCTAAACTTTATTTTTGATATCAGTAAAGAAAAGGAAATGTTTTTTTTTTCTAAATTCATACCCATTTATCTCCGTTTAGTTTATACACAATCCCTAGTTTCTATGGTGGCACATTTCTGCCGCGAGATACGAGATAGATCTAGCTATTGCGATAATTTAAGATAAATATCGCGATAAAAGTTTCATGGCAATGTAATCTAAAAAAAAATTTTTTTTTTCACGATAACAATATCACGATAATTCTAACTTATATTTTTTTTCCTTTCCAGTCCACAACTGATATTCACGGCACCTATATAGCGTAGTACAGATAACTGTCCCCAAAGGCGATGTTACTTTTTGACTGGTCGCCTCTGGGTACAGAGACAATCCGGACAAAATCAGTTGAAAGTTCGCACAGATTTTGTGCGCAAGTTTGAACTCTTATAATTTCGCAAATAGAGCACAAAACTAGGATTTAAACATACCTGTTGCTTGTGTATTCAATATTCCTTGGTTTGAAATACAAATACTTTCAATTTAAACGCTGAACGTGAGAAAAAAAACATGTATTTTATCAGTTACTCGAGTTGTTTACGTTCCCGAAAACATACAAAATGGCCGCCACGCACTACAAATTTCGTCAGTGATTTTTCGGAGATAGACAAGTTATAAACGACTTCTACAAGGTCTTTATGTAATGAATGGTTTAACAACTTATTTTGGTTATGTTTATTACCAAAGTTTAATTGCATTTCGCTACGATAGGGATAAAATTGCCGAAACAGAAAGTCAGTATAGCGCTCTATATTTGCTACCGGAAAATTTACGATGGACTTGAGGCGGTACGGTGTACAGTAAATGTCCAAATATGAAAAAGATCACCGGAGCATCTCATTATTGAGACTACTTTATATAGATACAGTTTCGGAACATCTTCATCGACAACCTTATGAATTTTCTTTTCTCTAAATGGTTTGAAAGTTGTTCGTACGGGGCATTTCGAGTTGTCTTTGGGTTTTTACAGACTTCTGTTCATTTCCAGTCCTTTCAAAATTTACCAATTAAACTACAATTGCTTATACGATCTCTTACTGACTGCATTCTTGAGAAGTCTAAACTGCCGAGTTGATGTACGCATCGTAAATATTCTGTTTACAGATATCGAGAAGCGGAAAGAAATAACACGCTCCGTGCAAATTGATAAATTTCGCGTTATCTAACAAAGTTTATCATGATATTTTTATCACGAACTTTTCACTAAATCTATCTTGGTAAAATTTTCAGGAAACTTTGATTTATCGTTATTGTTTTCTAAACTTGTCATGATAGCTAACTCGTATCTCGTGTCAGAGATATATACCACCATAAGTTTCAGATATTGAAACCTTTGCCTCTTTTTATTTAGTTAGTTTTAAAAATAGAATGCAGCATTTCTATTTTTCATAAAGAGGTACCTGCTCCTCCTTTACAACAAGAGCACCGCATGTGGAAGCCAACGCCAAGCTGCAGTTGTTTGATTTTCAATGAAAAATCTAGGTCTGGCCGTGCTTGTAGAAACAGTTTTGATGGTGAGCAGCCCTTGTTGTATGGGCTCTCCTTTCAGTATTTGTCCAACTTTGAAGTAAATATTTATTGACGACAGAGGAATTATGATATGTCAAACAGCTCTCCAGATAAGAGGGAGTGGTGTTATTCCAAATTCATTATTTCTCTTCCAAACCCTATGTTGTGGGTTTTCATAAGGAGGCTACTCAACGAGACGATTCTAATGAGTACCAATAACATAGGGTTTTGTGCAGAATAATCCATATTTTCAATTTCAAAATCAAAATCACTACTTCTATCTGGAGCTCTTGTCAAATTTTTGGCGGGAAAACGCAGTTACAATGGCAGACGCACAAGATGCACACTATGAAGACAAGGCTCCGACAACAACTCGACGTTTTCTTCGAAAATGGTTGAACTAACAATGTGTTGAGAGGGGAACAAGGTAACATTTTCACACTGGAAACTGTTTGTAAAACTCGCTACAGTAAAGACATGCACCACCAGTTTGTTTGTTGGAAGGGGAACAAGGTAACATTTTCACACTGGAAACTGTTTGTAAAACTCGCTACAGTAAGGACATGCACCACCAGTTTGTTTGTTGGAAGGGGAACAAGGTAACATTTTCACACTGGAAACTGTTTGTAAAACTCGCTACAATAAAGACATGCACCACCAGTTTGTTTGTTGGAAGGGGAACAAAATGACATTCTCTCACTGGAAACTGTTTGTAAAACTCGCTACAATAAAGACATGCACCACCAGTTTGTTTGTTGGAAGGGGAACAAAATGACATTCTCTCACTGGAAACTGTTTGTAAAACTCGCTACAATAAAGACATGCACCACCAGTTTGTTGGAAGGGGAACAAAATGCCATTTTCTCATTGGAAATTGTTTGTAAAACTCACTACAATAAAGACGTGTACCACCAGTTTGTTTGTTTGAAGGGGAACAAAATGACATTTTAACATTGGAAATTGTTTGTAAAACTCGCTACAATAAAGACATGTACACCAGTTTGTTTGTTGGAAGGGAAACAAAATGACATTTTCACACTGGAAACTGTTTGTAAAACTTGCTACAATAAAGACGTGTACCACCAGTTTGTTTGTTAGAAGGGGAACAAAATGACATTCTCTCACTGGAAACTGTTTGTAAAACTCGCTACAATAAAGACATGCACCACCAGTTTGTTTGTTGGAAGGGGAACAAAATAACATTTTCGCATTGGAAATTGTTTGTAAAACTTGCTACAAAAAGATATGTACACCAGTTTGTTTGTTGGAAGGGAAACAAAATGACATTTTCTCATTGGAAATTGTTTGTAAAACTTGCTACAATAAAGACGTGTACCTCCAGTTTGTTTGTTGGAAGGGGAACAAAATGCCATTTTCTCATTGGAAATTGTTTGTAAAACTCGCCACAATAAAGACGTGTACCACCAGTTTGTTTGTTTGAAGGGGAACAAAATGACATTTTCACATTGGAAACCGTTTGTAAAACTTGATGCAATAAAGACATGTACACCAGTTTGTGCGTTGGAAGGGGAACAAAATGCCATTTTACACTGGAAATTGTTTGTAAAATTTGCTACAATAAAGACGTGTACCACCAGTTTGTTTGTTTGAAGGGAATCAAAATGACATTTTCACATTGGAAATTGTTTGTAAAACTTGCAACAATAAAGACATGTCTACCACCAGTTTGTTTGTTGGAAGGGAAACAAAATGACATTTTCACATTAGAAACTATTCGTAAAATTTGCTACAATAAAAGACATGTTCACCAGTTTGTTCGCTGGAAGGGAAACAAAATGACATTTTCACATTAGAAACTATTCGTAAAATTTGCTACAATAAAGACATGTCTACCACCAGTTTGTTCGCTGGAAGGGAAACAAAATGACATTTTCACATTGAAAACTGTTTGTAAAACTTGCTTCAATAAAGACATGTATGAAATGAATTCCATTTCTTGTTAATTTGCCCCAAATATACTCATCTACGAAGACAATATCTTAAACGTTACTATTATACATGGCCGAATGAATACAGATTCATTAACCTTGTAACAGAAACTTCAGCAACAGTTATCAATAACCTAAGTAAATTTATCTACTATGCTACGTTATTAAGAAATTATCTTGTGCTTAACTCATTACCAAACATCAAAATTTTAGGTTTGTCCAAATTGAAAGCATTTGCAGACGACAAAATAAAGGTGACTGAAAATTTGAAATTTGTTTTGTGAAGTGTAGAAAACATTGTGGGAAAAGGAGAAAATGCTGGTTACCAGCATTTTCTCCTTTTCCTACAATGTTTTCAAAAGACTTCTTTCTCAGGGGTGTCAAAAGTAGGGACTGTGTGGTAATGGGTTAAAGCATATACATATACCTACATCAGTTCTTCTAATTAAATACTATACTGTTATCTCTACATATTTGTATTAATTTTTGCTTTTTCCACATACTTCATGCTCTTCATGTTAATCCATGTTCTCTTAGTATTTTGTTCTATTGTTCTATTTGCCATAAACATGTACTTCTTTAATGCAATAAAATGTTGAATTGAATTGAATGTACCACCAGTTTGTTTGTTTGAAGGGGAACAAAATGACATTTTCACATTGGAAACCGTTTGTAAAACTTGATGCAATAAAGACATGTACACCAGTTTGTGCGTTGGAAGGGGAACAAAATGCCATTTTACACTGGAAATTGTTTGTAAAATTTGCTACAATAAAGACGTGTACCACCAGTTTGTTTGTTTGAAGGGAAACAAAATGACATTTTCACATTGGAAATTGTTGTAAAATTTGCTACAATAAAAGACATGTTCACCAGTTTGTTCGCTGGAAGGGAAACAAAATGACATTTTCACATTAGAAACTATTCGTAAAATTTGCTACAATAAAGACATGTCTACCACCAGTTTGTTCGCTGGAAGGGAAACAAAATGACATTTTCACAATGAAAACTGTTTGCAAAACTTGCTTCAATAAAGACATGTATGAAATGAATTCCATTTCTTGTTAATTTGCCCAAAATACCGGTATACTCATCTACGACGACCATATGTTAAACGTTACTATTATACATGGGCGAATGAATACAGATTCATTAACCTTGTAACAGAAACTTCAGCAACAGTTATAAATAACCTAAGTATATTTATCTACTATGCTACGTTATTAAGAAATTATCTTGTGCTTAACTCATTACCAAACAACAAAATTTTAGGTTTGTCCAAATTGAAAGCATTTGCAGACGACAAAATAAAGGTGACTGAAAATTTGAAATTTGTTTTGTGAAGTGTAGAAAACATTGTGGGAAAAGGAGAAAATGCTGGTTACCAGCATTTTCTCCTTTTCCTACAATGTTTTCAAAAGACTTCTTTCTCAGGGGTGTCAAAAGTAGGGACTGTGTGGTAATGGGTTAAAGCATATACCTACATCAGTTCTTCTAATTAAATACTATACTGTTATCTCTACATATTTGTATTAATTTTTGCTTTTTCCACATACTTCATGCTCTTCATGTTAATCCATGTTCTCTTAGTATTTTGTTCTATTGTTCTTTTTGCCATAAACATGTACTTCTTTAACCCATTACCACACAATCCCTACTTTTGACGCCCCTGAGAAAGAAGGCTTTTGAAAACACTGTAGGAAAAGGAGAAAATGCTGGTAACCAGCATTTTCTCTTTTTCCCACAGTGCTTTCTACCCTTCCCAGAATAAATTTCAATTTTTCAGTCACCTTTATTTTGTCGTCTGCAAATGCTTTCAATTTGGACCAGTCTAAAATTTTGTCGTGTGGTAAAGAGTTAATGCAATAAAATGTTGAATTGAATTGAATGTACCACCAGTTTGTTTGTTTGAAGGGGAACAAAATGACATTTTCACATTGGAAACTGTTTGTAAAACTTGATGCAATAGAGACATGTACACCAGTTTGTGCGTTGGAAGGGGAACAAAATGCCATTTTCACATTGGAAATTGTTTGTAAAACTTGCTACAATAAAGACGTGTACCACCAGTTTGTTTGTTTGAAGGGAAACAAAATGACATTTTCACATTGGAAATTGTTTGTAAAACTTGCAACAATAAAGACATATCTACCACCAGTTTGTTTGTTGGAAGGGAAACAAAATGACATTTTCACATTAGAAACTATTCGTAAAATTTGCTACAATAAAAGACATGTTCACCAGTTTGTTCGCTGGAAGGGAAACAAAATGACATTTTCACATTAGAAACTATTCGTAAAACTTGCAACAATAAAGACATGTCTACCACCAGTATGTTTGCTCGAAGGGAAACAAATGACATTTTCACATTGAAAACTGTTTGTAAAACTTGCTTCAATAAAGACATGTATGAAATGAATTCCATTTCTTGTTAATTTGCCCCAAATATACTCATCTACGACGACAATATCTTAAACGTTACTATTATACATGGCCGAATGAATACAGATTCATTAACCTTGTAACAGAAACTTCAGCAACAGTTATCAATAACCTAAGTAAATATATCTACTATGCCACGTTATTAAGAAATTATCTTGTGCTTAACTCATTACCAAACAACAAAATTTTAGGTTTGTCCAAATTGAAAGCATTTGCAGACGACAAAATAAAGGTGACTGAAAATTTGAAATTTGTTTTGTGAAGTGTAGAAAACATTGTGGGAAAAGGAGAAAATGCTGGTTACCAGCATTTTTTCCTTTTCCTACAATGTTTTTTTAAAAGACTTCTTTCTCAGGGGTGTCAAAAGTAGGGACTGTGTGGTAATGGGTTAAAGCATATACCTGCATCAGTTCTTCTAATTAAATACTACTGTTATATCTACATATTTGTATTAATTTTTGCTTTTTCCACATACTTCATGCTCTTCATGTTAATCCATGTTCTTTTAGTATTTTGTTCTTTTTGCCATAAACATGTACTTCTTTAATGCAATAAAATGTTGAATTGAATTGAATGTACCACCAGTTTGTTTGTTTGAAGGGGAACAAAATGACATTTTCACATTGGAAACTGTTTGTAAAACTTGATGCAATAGAGACATGTACACCAGTTTGTGCGTTGGAAGGGGAACAAAATGCCATTTTCACATTGAAAACATTTTGTAAAACTTGCTTCAATAAAGACATGTATAAAATGAATTCCATTTCTTGTTAATTTGCCAAAAACATACTCATCTACGACGACAATATCTTAAACGTTACTATTATGCATGGCCGAATGAATACAAATTCATTAAGCTTTTAACAGAAACTTCAGCAACAGTTATAAATAACCTAAGTAAATTTATCTACTATGCTACGTTATTAAGAAATTAGCTTGTGCTTAAAGCATATACCTGCATCAGTTCTTCTAATTAAATACTATACTGTTATCTCTACATATTTGTATTAAATTTTGCTTTTTCCACATACTTCATGCTCTTCATGTTAATCCATGTTCTCTTAGTATTTTGTTCTATTGTTCTATTTGCCATTAACATGTACTTCTTTAATGCAATAAAATGTTAAATTGAATTGAATGTACCACCAGTTTGTTTGTTTGAAGGGGAACAAAATGACATTTTCACATTGGAAACTGTTTGTAAAACTTGATGCAATAGAGACATGTACACCAGTTTGTGCGTTGGAAGGGGAACAAAATGCCATTTTCACATTGGAAATTGTTTGTAAAACTTGCTACAATAAAGACGTGTACCACCAGTTTGTTTGTTTGAAGGGAAACAAAATGACATTTTCACATTGGAAATTGTTTGTAAAACTTGCAACAATAAAGACATATCTACCACCAGTTTGTTTGTTGGAAGGGAAACAAAATGACATTTTCACATTAGAAACTATTCGTAAAATTTGCTACAATAAAAGACATGTTCACCAGTTTGTTCGCTGGAAGGGAAACAAAATGACATTTTCACATTAGAAACTATTCGTAAAACTTGCAACAATAAAGACATGTCTACCACCAGTATGTTTGCTTGAAGGGAAACAAATGACATTTTCACATTGAAAACTGTTTGTAAAACTTGCTTCAATAAAGACATGTATGAAATGAATTCCATTTCTTGTTAATTTGCCCCAAATATACTCATCTACGATGACAATATCTTAAACGTTACTATTATACATGGTCGAATGAATACAGATTCATTAACCTTGTAACAGAAACTTCAGCAACAGTTATCAATAACCTAAGTAAATATATCTACTATGCCACGTTATTAAGAAATTATCTTGTGCTTAACTCATTACCAAACAACAAAATTTTAGGTTTGTCCAAATTGAAAGCATTTGCAGACGACAAAATAAAGGTGACTGAAAATTTGAAATTTGTTTTGTGAAGTGTAGAAAACATTGTGGGAAAAGGAGAAAATGCTGGTTACCAGCATTTTCTCCTTTTCCTACAATGTTTTCAAAAGACTTCTTTCTCAGGGGTGTCAAAAGTAGGGACTGTGTGGTAATGGGTTAAAGCATATACCTACATCAGTTCTTCTAATTAAATACTATACTGTTATCTCTACATATTTGTATTAATTTTTGCTTTTTCCACATACTTCATGCTCTTCATGTTAATCCATGTTCTCTTAGTATTTTGTTCTATTGTTCTTTTTGCCATAAACATGTACTTCTTTAACCCATTACCACACAATCCCTACTTTTGACGCCCCTGAGAAAGAAGGCTTTTGAAAACACTGTAGGAAAAGGAGAAAATGCTGGTAACCAGCATTTTCTCTTTTTCCCACAGTGCTTTCTACCCTTCCCAGAATAAATTTCAATTTTTCAGTCACCTTTATTTTGTCGTCTGCAAATGCTTTCAATTTGGACCAGTCTAAAATTTTGTCGTGTGGTAAAGAGTTAATGCAATAAAATGTTGAATTGAATTGAATGTACCACCAGTTTGTTTGTTTGAAGGGGAACAAAATGACATTTTCACATTGGAAACCGTTTGTAAAACTTGATGCAATAGAGACATGTACACCAGTTTGTGCGTTGGAAGGGGAACAAAATGCCATTTTCACATTGGAAATTGTTTGTAAAAATTGCTACAATAAGGACGTGTAACACCAGTTTGTTTGTTGGATGGGGAAAAAAATGACATTTTCACATTGGAAATTGTTTGTAAAACTTACAACAATAAAGACATGGACCACCAGTTTTTTAACCCTTAACTTGCTATATAATTTGAAGAAAACTTTATAAGATGATCGTAAAAAAATGATTTAATGTTTTTTTCAGACTTATTTTTATGAGAAAATATCTCCTAATTGGACAGTGTAGATGCAAGATCAGACTGCACGTTCTGTGCAGTCTGATCTTGGATCTACATTGTCCGCAAAAGATCGCTGAATCGCGCTCATAAGCTGTAGGGTTTCGGAGGCCATGGGCTTGAGAAGAAACCCATAATTCTATTACAGGAAATACAATTCAATAAGTCTAAAGTAATTGGATTACTATAAACGTCTTTACTGAACAAATGCTCATCGATTTCATTGCTATGAGGCAATAAAGCGGGGAAATAGGTCTCTACTTTAGAGGGTTACGTCTGCTTAAGGCCGCCTTCCTCGTTGGCTATTGCACTGTCTGCGCATGTCATATTCTTCGACGATTCGACATGTTTGCTTTGACGCATCACCCACCCCCGTATACCTGGGAAAAGTAGGGCTTGTATCGAAGCTATTAGCCTATTACCCAAGCATGTAGGGAGCGACAGTTTTAATAAATAGCCGGTGCATAGGTTACATGCTAGCCAATTAAGCTGAATGAATGGCACCAGGTAGCCTTGCATTCAGGTCCTGCATTTAAGTCATTCTAATAAACAAGGTACACAACTATAGCAAGCTCAAAGAAGTATGTGTTGTTATTTGCCCTTCTTCGGAAATCGTTAACCCTTTACCTTATATGCCAATTTGAGGCTCTTCGATTTCAGCAGCAAATAAAGATATGATGTCAAAAATATGGACAAATGAGGATACAAATATTTGATTGAGTGGAAAACATTGTGAGAAAAGGAGAAATTGCTCGTTATGAGCAATTTCTCCTTTTCCCACAATGTTTTCAAAAGCTGTCTGTTGATGATACGTCAAAATGAGTATCTATGGAGTAAAGGGTTAAATCAGACATTCGGAACATTGAGAACACATAGTATTTGTTTGGCAGTTTTACTTGATGATTTTGTTTTAAATGCTCTATTAAACGGACTGATACCAGACTAAGCACTAGGTAGCGTCTTACTTAAGTAACGTCCATTTCATTTTAAATTCAAAGTTATGGGTTGTTGCTTTGAAAAATTACTCCGCTTTTGTACCCAGAATGCCCAAATTAGACGGATGTGCATTTGTAGAATGCCATCTATAGCGGAATAATGCCCTCCTCGTTGGCTATTGCGTTGTCTGTCCATGTGTTCGCAGAGGTCTAGCGTTTTATTGGGTAAAAGTACATGTATATTTTATTTTGAAATTCAAAGCAACGATTGTTTTGAAAATAAGTCCGGTTCTGTACCCAGATTGCCCAAATTAGATAGATTTATATTTGTAGAATGCCATCTAGCGGCAGATAATGTTCTTTTTGCAGCTCGAGATTAGAACGTAAACAATTTCAGCTGGATCCTACTTAATTCATCAAGTTCACTTATACTATTTTGATATATATCACTGGGCACATTGGCATCTGCGTTTATAGAACTGACACCGTTTAACCCTTTCCCAAACAATCCCTGGTTTTTACGGGTCTGGAATAGTAGCCTTTTGAAAACATTGTAGGAAAAGGAGAAAATGCTGGTAACCAGCATTTTCTCCTTTTCCCACAATGTTTTCTACCCGATCATAGACAAAAATTATCTTTTCAGCAAGAGTTGAATTGTCGTCTGTAAATGCTTTCAGTTTGGTCTAGTCCAAAAGTTTGTCGTTTGGGAATGGGTTAAAGCAGAGAGCGAATACGAACACAAAGATAAGATCACAGATAAGTGCAGTCTGATTTTGATCTACATCTAGGCTACAGCTTCTTTCATGGGGCATTTACTCCTCGACCAACAAAGTTTCCAAAACCCCCCTTCTTTAATGTCGTTAAAACACGGGGTTGTAAGCTAAAAAGTTAGCTTAAATATAAATTGAAAATAAAGTGCGATATAAAAGGTAACCAGCATTTTCTTCTTTTCCCACAAGGTTTTAAAAAAAAAATAAGGTCGTTGAAATACGACACTGTGTGGAAAAAGTTAAAAATCTTGAAAACGGTACCAAAAAAGCGGCTACTTACCATTAGAAGTAAGCTATATCCTTTATGTAGCTTACTTTAAGTAAGCTATATGCCAAAAATCCCGATAAATCACTTAATGCGAAACACAAATAACTCCAAATGCTATATAAGCTTTGGTGCCACTGAACTTGCGACTGAATTTGTTTGCTTTTGTTTGTTGGTTGGTTTGTTTGTATTGGAGTTGAACGCCGTTTTCAACAGTTTAGGTGATATTTAGGGTAATTTCATGTGTCAACTGCAAATGTTTTCAATGTGGGTAAGTCTATAATTTTGTCGCTTGGTAAAGAATATATTAACTCTCTTTTTTGACACTTGCACTCCTATTGGCACAATTATTAATTATTTAATAATCCTGTAAAGTTTGAATGATTATTGTCTATACGCCTGTATATACTAACGTTCTGGTAGCTAATTGTCACCTCGCAGACTTCCAAATTTAAAAAAAAAACTATTCTGACCATAGAAGGAATCAGTCGTAACGAGCAATTTTTATAAACGGTTTTCATGCCTATTGAGTATCAATCAATTCCAATCACCCATTATCCAAATACTATTTTCATTAATCATCATCTTTTATGATATAAGATCATTTACAGACTCAGGACGGAACGTTCGTCATACGCCTTTAAAAATAAGTTTTCAACAACAACAAAAGAATTAAACAGAATCCTCTAAACATGACACTCTGACAGCCAAAGTTTGTCTGTTGCTCACATTTGTGAAGGTTTAAGATGTTTTTCCCAATAATACACAATGCTCCTGTCTCGATTTGACTTGGAAATGTAGGGTTTTCCCGAAAAATTTGGATCAACGTGACAATTGTGTCTCTGTATAATACGAACATGATAAATATGGTATTTGTTGCCCCCATCACTTGCTCATTGGAAACATAAAACAAAAGGCATACGATATGAATTTATAGAGGATATTTGGTTTTTTTTTCGGTGAAAGATCGAAAATTATTTCATCGAGTGAATGCCATCGATAATAATTTCACGAGTGGCGCAGATGGTATTCACGAGATGAAATAAATTTCGATCTTTCACCGAAAAAAAAAAATGTACTTATTTCATGCTTTTAACCCTTTCTTGGGGGAGCTTTATCAAAATCCAGTATAGTTATTTTCCGTTATTCCCCCATAGCGTACCCTTTCCGTATAGCAACGCATTACAATATTACGTCAAGTGCGAGAAATGTAAGATAGATGACGTCATATTTCCATCTGGTTGCGAGGCACGCGCAAGTAACCTAGGCAGCAAGAACATAAAAATAGGTACATGTATTTTCACTGGTAGTACCAGTGTAAGATCGAAAAAAAAAAATCACTGCTATTTTTTGATATCCTACCTAAAGCATGAAATAAAGTTGTTATTTTACATTGCCGACAGTGTATCTGCTACTGTGGTACAGCGGTCAGGTCGTAGGACTGTCGATGAAGAGTTCAAGCTTGAGCGATTGACCCAGTTTGATGGCTGATTTATTGCGTTCAGTTTATACCTTGTTTGTCTCTAAAAATGAAATGCCCAAGAATAAACAAGATTTTACAATAACTTTTGAGACGTCCTCCAGGCTACTTTGGTAAGTTGATTTTAGGACGTATCAGTACGCTAATGCCATGCTGAAAATAGTAACTATTTTCCTGTCTTGCAGCTTTCATTTTTTTAAAGTCATTACCATAAATCCCGTGTTTTGACGACCCTTAGAAAGAAGCCTTTTGAAAACCTTGTGGGAAAAAGGAGAAAGTGCTGGTAACCAGCATTTTCTCCTTTTTCCACAATGTTTTCCACCATTCCCAGAACAAACTTAAGTTTTTGAGTCACATTAACTTTGTCGTCTGCAAATGCTTCTGATTTAGACCAGTCGTTTTTTTGTGTGATTTTGTCGTTTGGTAAAGAGATAAACCGTGTGGTAAAAGGAGAAAATGCCCCTAACGATTAAGTTTGCACGAAGTAAACAAAACAACTGTCCAATTCCACCTTTTATTTACGACAAGCTCTGTCAATACGGGATTTATTGTATCTACGTGAAGTATCGTCACAGGTCCGCCATAGTCCTATTTATAAGACCCTACGTACGTTATTTCACATTTTGACATTCATCGTGTACGTAGGGTCTTATCGGGCCCTTCATAGGTTCCTTTAGCAAACTCCGACATCAAATCTTGTCGCTGTTTGAGCAACAAATTTGGATACTTAAAATGCAAAATGCTCAATGAAACTGGTATCGGTAACAAGATAAATCAATATTGAACCGATATTAAAGACTTGGTTGTAAAACACTTACGTTTTATGAGTTAAATCCGCTTCTATTTCACACTACCCTATTTTTGAAGTAAAACCGGTATGTAAATTTGTAGTTATCGCGGGTTAACGGCAAGTAAACGAAATTCTTTAAACGAAATTCCTTTACCCTCCATTAAAGTGTTACAGAAAGGGGCAACCCTCATTCACAAATATAATTTTGCCCAGAAAGAAGTACTGAATCGTTTAATGGTCCATTACAGACGGTTATCGAGTTTTAAGACTATTCATAAATAAAAGAAACGTCGAGAGAATGTCCTAGTGACTCGTCCCAAATCTACTTCGTTCCCACGTTTTCTGAATCGATTTCGCCGGATTCCTGTCCAACCCGAGTTTTTGATACTTTTTGGATGTTGTGTGTTAAATAGAGTGATATATTTCTTTAATTAATGGTTGAGTGTTACATATCGGATTTTATGATGTTTTATGTGCATGGCCTTATTTTACGTAGATAAAGACATGGACATAAATGAACGTACGACAGTAAGGCTCCAACTATTTAGGTAAACTTTAACGTTGGAAAGTGTTGAAAAGCTTCATTTCATTAAAGAGAAATGAGATCTATCGTCGACCGATGTGTTTTCGCGGGGTGCATGTTTTTGAACCCTAAATGCATCCCAGTTTTCTTAGGCACAATGAAGTGAAAGACGTCACCTTATTTTACGAACCCCTTATTTAAATGCAGACAATAGTTTCACTGTTGTTTATTTAGGAACTGCAACCAAAACAGGACTGTATGCATATTTTTAAAAGAAAGGTCGGTTTTAGTGGTATTTTGACGTTTTTCCAGACCACTCGCTCTTATTACTGAGAGAGAATATTTCCAACCAGTCCTACTAAAATACGACATGGAGAACTTATACCGTCATGGATACGCCATGGGAGTTTTTGCACGCCACAGCTGTTCCATAGCGATGAAACCCTTTGAATACGATACTGAATATTTTCAGGTGATTTATGATAAAGTAGTTTCGAAGAAAATTCCTAGTCCTTCTTCACAGCTGCTAATAAATTGATAGAAGGAACCGAAACCGGTATTTCCGCTCAGGCCACACTTAACCCCTGAGCTGTAAATCTGTGGTTAAGTTCATATTAGAGGGTTGGACAATAATGATTCTAAACTGCATATTTATGATTTACAGCAAAACAAGTCTGTAAGATCAAGATAATTATGAAAATTTTCTGTTTAAAGTAATTTAAAAACTGAAAAGACGGTCTGAAGTCTCTGACCGGGCCGAGTCTAACAGAACATTCTGTTGTGTCATGGGTTTCTGCGTTTTTTGCACCAATCAGTTTTTCGTGTCTGTAAATTTATGGATACGTATTTCCGCATGATTTGAGAAAGATAATATCAATAAGGGTGTCAAGTTACTGCATAACTGTCATTTCACACGAGACAACGGAAAAAATGACACTTTATTATTTTTTTTTTGGCGTGAGGTTTCGCGTGTAGCCAAAATTTATTACATGAATTTCAATTCCACTTGATTTTCGTACAAATTTGCTCGAGCAGAAATACTGCAAAAAGTGTTTTTTTTTATTTTCTGGTATTCTAGTGCTGCTGTCAAGAGAAGACCAATAGACGTTAAATTTTACATACGTCCGTCCCGTTCATCGCGCTTCAAAAACTGAGCTAATTGACTTTGAACAGTTCATTTATACTATGCAAACAGTTACTTCTGGTGATAGGAAGCATTTTACTTGAGTTCTGGTATACAGTATGTTTTTCATGAACTGTCCAATGGATATATAAAGCCACGCTATGAGGCCGGGGTTTCCCATGTCTAAATTCAGCTTCTGGCACAAGACCGATGGCTGAATATGTTGTTATCGTTGAATATATACATGATTCAAGTAGGGACTATGATTATACAGGCATTTCACATTAATTTATGTTAAAGTTTTAGAAATAATTTTGGTAAACAGAACTTCAGAAAATGGCTGCCAAATCTAAGGTTACAATCCGTCGGGGGGGGGGGGGGGCGCTAATCGGATTTCGTTCAAAAATCGTTCGGAAATTCGTTTTTTTATTTAACCCGAAATATGCTTGTAAACATGGTGGCTTTTGTGTTGAAAAAGTTACACGATTGAACTCAAGATGAATATATCATGAATGTGGCCCTTTTTCAGAGTCAGAAAAGTAAATTTGTATCCAGTTAAGTTATCTATCATGTTTACTTGCGTGCTTTTTCACCATTGTCCCGGATTTTAGGAAATGAAATTTGCTACATAGAACTAAGTAGGGCCCGTTTAGACGTAACATGCAAAAGAAAAGTAAAATGTGAAATGTCCGAAAAATAAATGTTGAACGGCAAACAAGCATGTGTACGTCTAAATATTTGGACTAAGGTCCGCCAGTGCAGTCCGCGGAGGCCCTTCTGAACCGAAACCTTTCGATATCGATAGATTTAGAGAGTAAGCCAGTTTTCTATAGGTTAACCAAACGGTTAGGCAAATCAGAAACCTGAATCAGAATTTCGAAAACACTTGATAATTTGACTAAGAGTTGGACGTTGAACACGGGCAAAGATGACTCCCACTGCTGAACATTGTTTCTACTCCGTTTTTGAGGGAAAGTAGAACTTTAAACCCAAAAGTCCTCGCTTGATGGGGTTGTTACCCAACAACCTAGCGACCCGGATCTCTTGATATACAAGCTACACCGATTATATTTTTATACCCCTTTTAGTTGAAAGCAATCCTGCTCCACGGTTTTTAAGACCCCTTACTTTTGAGACCATTGTGGTAATTTCCAGCGGGGAAAAAAATTCAGCCGGTATGGAAGTTGAACTGGGAACCTCTCACTTACCTCTAATCGAACCTCTATGTCGATTAGAGTGATCTTACCACTGAGCTACTTTTAGTGCTGGACAATTACGTTACTTACTCATTATAACCTCATTTGTTGCAGGAGGTAACGACTTCGAGCTTTCGAAGTTACCCAAGGGAAACAACTCATTCACCTCTATTGACAAAGTCTGTTTGAGTTCCGCTACGACACGATTGGTTGTCCAAGCAGTGACGTTTAGTCTTCGAATATTGTCCTTTACTCCATAGATACTCATTTCTACGCACTGCTTGTAGGAGCCTTTGGAAAACATTGTGGAAAAAGGTGAAACTGCTCGTGACGAGCAATTTCACCTTTTGTCACAATGTTTTTTATGCTATCAAAAGGTGTAATATACACATAAGAAACTCGTTCATCCTTGTTGTTATTTAGGGTCAATTAGAGATACCATAGAAATGCCTTATGGGGTAAAGGGTTAACAGATAACAGACAACGACGTGTTTTAACAAAACTGGAAAACAAGGAATTTGAAAACCTTGAGAGAAAGAGAAAAAATGCTGGTGACGAGCACGTTCTGCTTTTCTCCACAATGTTTTCTACTCTTTAACAGATAAATCTCAAATTTCAAGCAAAACTAAATTATATAATTCCAAGCCATCTCAGATGCATGAAACAGTGCAACAAAAGTGCTAATGCAAAATTTCATATGTTATAGGACTATTTTTGACGGCATAATACCGTAAAACGCCCCTCTGCTATACAGTCAATGCTTCCATGTGGCATTGTTTTTTTAGTTAAACGAAGTATTTTAATGAATTTTTCAGCTTCATTCCGTTGAAAAATATTGTATTTGATGTATACGAAATGAATACATAAGACTTGCAATTTTTTGACACGTAATTTTGATTTTCATGGGTTTTCGCGATTTATGGCGGGGCGTTTTACGGTATTATGCCTTTTTGACTACTACGACCCGGAAGCAATATTGCAGTGATGCGACCTAAGATGTTTTTTTTTAAATGATTTTACACTCAAATTCAGTCAATCAATTTAATCAACCAAATCGTAAAATACCATTCAACCAACAATAGCGACAATCCAACAAGGTCCTATGCAATATATTGACAAAAATCTAACCTTAGTAGACGTATTTTTTGTTCCAAGAGTAATCCTGCATTGTAATCTATCACAAGTTCACCACAGAACTAATTTAAACCGTACACAGCAGCGTACATGTATAATGGTTTGTCACACACATCACGTGGAAGCACGTGCTACATTTAACACATACCCTGATAAAAAAAAAAAAACTTTCATGGAAGTTTCAAGATAATAGTACAAGCATGTTCAATGCTATTGTAGAAAAAAATGTTTTAGATATAAGTATTTCTTTAACGGATGGTGTAGATATAAGATCAGACTGCACAGAATGTGCAGTCTGATCTTGATCTACACTTTCCGCTAAAGGTCAGTTAGTGACACTTAGCAACAAAAGAGTTAAAACCGGGTCAATAATTCTTTTGAAAGAGCCCTTGCTGACCATGTAACAGTTTATTCCAATAAAAGGTTGCAAAGTACTGAAGGAATGTTCTTTTTTGCTTTTTGTTGTTGTTGTCGTCGTCGTCGAAGAATTCCATGTAAAAAAGTACATCCTTTGACCTCCAAATGGATGATTAGGGCTCTAAAAATCTGAGGGAGGACACACTGTCTCATGTGTATGAATTAGTTACCATGGAAACAGTGGGTCAGCCCTTAGTAAATAAGCCAATAAGTTCTGTACTTTTAATTGGTTAAATCCGTTGCCATGTGTATGAATTGATTACCATGGAAACAGTATGCTAGCCAATAATAAAGTATATAAGCCAACAAGTTCTGAACTTTTGACTGGTTAAATCCGTTGCCATGCAAACACGACTTTTTTCAAAATTGTGCAGTTCCTGGTGCTTGTTTAAGTATTTTAACGATGCAACTGAGTTGGACATGTCTCCAGTCGTTGAGGGTGGATTGCATCCTTATTTAGCTTTCATCGTTGTCCGCGTCCTACTTTGTCCACCAACTTCTCTCGGCACGTTCCGTAAATGATAGCAAGCACCCACAGAGTTCGGACACGACTATAATGAGCGGATCATCTCGACAGTAGTTGATGAAGAATATTAAATCATCATCACCGACTTTAATGTCACCACAGACACCATTCATCGTCGCCATGTTGTCGTCGCCAAAGCAGACTGTTGGTCCATTACTTATTTTACGGTAGTTTTATTCCTGGCGATAGCTGCAAACAAGGGCGATTCAAGGGAGGACACACTGTCTCATGCATTACAAATATAAGCATGGAAACGAGGATGTCTTCCCGCGATTCACCCTGTATTTTAAGTTCTCTTAACAATTCTTGGCAATGGTTAGGTATGTGGGCAGCATTTCCTCAATTTACCCTATAGAGAAAATCCTTTAGAGAGTCCAAGGTAAAGGTGAGGTATGTGGGTAGACTTTCCTCGATTTACCCAATAGTAAAAGTTCTTTTGAGAGATTATGGCAACGCTTAGGTATGTAAACAGCCTTTCCCGTATTTAACCAAACAGTAAAAGTTCACTTGAGAGTCCGTGGTCAAGGTGAGGTATGTAGACAGCCTTTCCTCTATTTACCCGATAGTTAAAGTTCTCTTGAGAGTCTATGGCAACGGTTAGATATGTAGACAGCCTTTCCTCGTTTTACCCAATAGGTAAAGTTCTCTTGAGAGACTATGGCAACGGTAGGTTTGTGGACAACCTTTCCTGTATTTACCCAATAGTTAAAGTTCTCTTGGGAGTCTATGGCAACGGTTAGATATGTAGACAGCCTTTCCTCGTTTTACCCAATAGAAAAAGTTCTCTTGCGAGTCTATGGCAACGGTTTGGTTTGTGGACAACCTTTCCTGTATTTATCCAATAGTTAAAGTTCTCTTGAGAGTCTATGGCAACAGTTAGGTATGTGGACAACCTTTGCTGTATTTTCCCAATAGTTAAAGTTCTCTTGAGAGTCTATGGCAACAGTTAGGTATGTAGACAGCCTTTCCTCTATTTACCCAATAGTTAAAGTTCTCTTGAGAGACTATGGCAACGGTTAGGTATGTAGGCAGGAAATCCTCTATTTACTCAATAGTAAAAGTCCTCTTGAGAGTATATGGCAATGGTTAGATATGTAGTGAATGTCCTCTAGAGCGTCCATTGTAACGCTTAGGTATGCAGGCAGCCTTTCCTCAATGTCCTCTAGAGCGTCAATCGTAACCCTTAGGTATGTAGGGAGCCTTTCCTAGAATTCAAGGAATACATGTGACAGTTTCTCACCGCCATGGCACAATTAAATGACATAATTATCTAGTAAAAATCTATATCCAAAAAGTTTTGTGAGTACTCCTGTTTAACTACACTGTACCCTGAACTAAAAGAGATAAAGAAGGGGTCTTATAAGTTATTTTTGCCAAACATTGTTCCCGTTACCGGAGCGCATCAAAGGTCATCTGCCTTTAGGGATAGTAGTTGAAATAATTGAACAGGGTAAATAAATTCGGATAGAAAATGGTTCGGACAATGACCCGTTTTCATTGTTTCTCGGACGTTTTTACTTTTATTGCTAAACTCATGTTTCATTTAGAAACCTTTTGTTAAATTAACCAAGATTTCGAAAAAGGTCAGAAATACTAGCCACAAGCGGGTTGTTTATTACAGTGATAAAATTAATGTTAAACTATTATAGGCGAGGCTTTGTGAAAAGGGGGTTTAATGCATTTGAAAAAAAAAAAACAGCATCAAATTTTGAACCATGTCATCCTGCGCGGACTGCGGCTCTGTGCTATTTTTTTCTTTCAGACTCTACAAAAATGTTTTTTTTTTTTTAATACTTATTGTGAAGAAAGAAACAAAGAAAAACTCAAAAGTTTGAAAGCTGCTCTCTTAGGTTTATCAAATTACATTCATACAACTTCAGAGACTTCATGCTCAGCTGAGATGAGCTATAATATTTTTTTTTTTTTATAAAAACTGACCCTGTTCATATACCGTGTAAGCTAAAATATACATACTCGAATACATGTACCTAAAACAGACGTTTTGTAATTATTATAAAGCAAAAAGACTAGAAGACAAAGAAAATTTTCAAACACGCCTTTGGAGTCTGATTGATCGTCAACAAGGAAAGACTGGTCGGAGTCCCCAAACCTTTCTGATGCATCATCAATAGTAGCTGGGGTTCCAGTCCGATTGTTTTTCCTGCTTAACATTTGGACGTTACTTTGTCAAAAGTGACATCAATTTTGACAAAATTAATGTCAAAATATAACAATGGACAAAATGATCGGTCCGTAACATAGGCTATATCAATGCCGTAACCAACGCTTTTATGACCAATAATTCAAGCTTAAAGAGGAAGTGCATACGTGTCACAGCGCCCGGAATTGGCAGCAAATTTCAAGATTCAAACTTGATTGTCTGAAAATATAGGAAATATAAGTACTTACAACTTTAGCAAAAGACAACATTTCGGACAGGTTCAGATTAAAAGCACTTGCTAGAGTAAAATTGAAGATTGCTCACTTAACGAAATTCGATCTTGGTATGATAGAAAACATTGTGGGAAAAGATGAAAATGCTGGTTACCAGCATTTTCATCTTTTCCCACAATGCTTTCAAGAGCTTTCTTTGTAACGGTTGTTAAAAATCGGCATTGTGTGGTAAAGGATTGAGGAACCTGGACAATGATATCAATGTCTTCATGATTACAGGAAACGTAAATTGTAATTTAGCATTTGATACGCAGCTTCAAACCCATGATGATGAGGATGATCTTGATGATAGTGGTGGTAGTGATGCTGCTGATGATGATGACGATGATGATTAGTATCATTATCTGTGTCAGCATCATTGTTATTATGCTGCTGCTGATGATGATGATGATGACGATGATAACAATGATGATTATTATCATTATCTTTATCACCATCATTGTTATTATGCTGCTGCTGATGATGATGATGATGACGATGATAACGATGATGGTTATTATCATTATCTTTATCACCATCATTGTTATTACGCTGCTGCTGCTGATGATGATGATGACGATGATGGTTATTATCATTACCTTTATCACCATCATTGTTATTATGCTGCTGCTGGTGATGATGATGATGACGATGATAACGATGATGATTATTATCATTATCTTTATCTCCATCATTGATTATCATGCTGCTGATGATGATGATGATGCCACATTGCATTTTCGCCTTTTCCAACAATATTTTCAAAGCCCTCTTCCCAAGAGTCATGATAACTCGGGATTGTTTAACCCTTTCCCAAACAAGCCCTTGTTTTTACGTGTCTGCAGTACTAGTGTTTTGAAAACATTGTGGGAAAAGGCGAAATTGCTCGTAACGAGCAATTTCGCCTTTTCCCACAGTGTTTTCTACCTATCTGGAAAACTTTCTGCCATTTTTATCAAATTTGAAATTGTCGTCTGCGAACTCTTTGAGTTTGGAAGAGCCTAATATTGGTCGTTTGGGAAATGGTTAATAAAGAATTAATTGGGATTGTGTAACTAACCAGATTCACAATAAACCAAATATAGTAGAAGAGTAGACTAAGAGCAGACTGCTTGTATGTAGAGGCTGACCTTTGCATACACTCACCGAAAAACGAATACATGATGGCGTAGACGAGGAAAGGGGTTTAACATGACACCGTCCCAAAACCACAATATAGAATGTCACCCAACTACAGTTTATACCTGAAATGAAATATATTACAAGTGGTCATGCGACACGGCTGGAATTTTTATGGTTTTTACCGGTATGGTGACATATTTTTACTGTCTGATTTATGTATATACATACAAACTTCTGTTTCGTAACTAATAACGCTTAAAGAGGCTTTAAACTAGTTTGTGAACCTAAAAAAACCTGGTTTTTAAGAATTTTTACGTTCATTTCTAAAGATTATGTAGTCAAGTTCTCACTGTTTGTCTTTCAAACTGGCATAGGTCGACCGGTGGATTCAAGGTGTTGTTGGTCGTACCGCATCTAAGCACTGGTCGTCTCGACCGCCCTGTACGTATACATCATTAGTTGTACGGTCAGGTGGCAGGGGACTTGGAAACTTGTTCACGGCTCGGGGCGACATGATTAACCACAGCCGTGAACAAGTTTCCAAGTCCCCTGCCACCTGACCGTACAACGAATTTATTATACTGCAAAATTTTACCCTTTCAAAACGTGTTAAGCGAAAATTTCCTGTTTAATAATTTCACGAATCGAGTATGCTAACGAAATAGAAATTCCCTTCTGTGTGCCCTAATTCAATGAAAACTGACGTCACTGGAAACTGACGTCACTAAAACGTGCAGTTTGGTGCATAAAATAATGTGCAGTATGGTGATCGATCGATGCCGCCATTTTGGATGTTGTGTAGCACGTGTAGTGATGTTTACGGGGCTCTCAAAAGGGAAAACTGGTTTTACGTGGTTTTTGCCAGGGAACATGATATATGTTCCCGGCATGTTAACCAATCAGATCACGAGAAATTTCTTTGCAGTATAATAATACATTATAGCGGCTACCTTGTTACTATGAAGGTTAGAACTCTGAAACAGAAATAACGAAAAGAGTGCTTTACCATCGCAATTTCTAATACAAGGTTTCACTTCAAATCTTATAATACAGGCGATCTTTTCGAATCGAACGAAGATTATCAGAAACATAGATATTAGTGAACGTTATATAACTAAAATACTGTTGAAAGCCGCGGATGGTACTACTCAAACAAAAAAAATAAACAACTACGTAGACGTCGCCTTTCAATATCATACCCCATTTCATGCTCTTCAGTAGTTTATCGAGAAATAACGGTGGAATATTGTTTGGTATTTCATCGTTATGGCCAATGAAAAATACCGGATTTAATTTTTGAACTCTTCAATTGAATGCAGAAACAGTAGTATCCGCGCACTAGTTACCTTGGTAAACAGTGCGTGTCATTTAACCAGATGGAAATATTACGTCATTTGCCCTACATTTCTCGCCCTTACGTCATATTGTAATCCTTTGGTATGCGGTGAGGGTACGCCACGGGAAATTACCAAAACAACTATGCTGGATATTAAGTCCTACCACACCCCCACTCCCTTCAACCCCCACCCCCTCAAAAAAAGGGCGAGGAGGGGTAAGAAACATTAAATGAATATAATAGTTGTCGTTGTCGTGTTCGGTGAAAGATTGAAATTTATTTCGGCTCATGAACATCATCGGTAATATTTCACTCGTGGTTGCGCCACTAGTGAAAATATTACCGATGATGTTCACACGATGAATATTTCACTCTCTCTCCGTAAAAGAAACCAGAATTCTCGAAATCGTCTCTCGACTTGTGACTAAGATATGCTTTTCATCCTGCCTCGTCTCCATCAGGGTAAAACTTCGGGGCTATCGATTGCAAGGGGGTCCCCGTGAAATGGCCCTCATCAGTTTCCTACAACAAAGAAGGTATCTGTTTACAATATATTATCATTGTTTAGCCAGGCTGAAAATGGAAAAACTACCCGTATAATGACAGAGTAAAGCTAATAGGTCAACCGTGATATTAGCTTGCTTTTACTGTTTCGTTTTCAACCTATTAGTCTTTTTTCTTACCTCTTTAGCAAATGACAATATTTTAGGCTTGTCCAAATTGAAAGCATTTGCAGACGACAAAATAAAAGTGACTGAAAATTTGAAATTTGTTTTGTGATGGGTAGAAAACATTGTAGGAAAAGGAGAAAATGCTGGTTACCAGCATTTTCTCCTTTTCACACAATGTTTTCTAAAGGCTTCTTTCTCAGGGTCGTCAAAAATAGGGATTGTGTGGTAATGAGTAAACAAACGACAAAATTTTTGACTTGTACAAATTTGGGGAAAAAAAGCATTTGCAGACAACAAAAATAAACATGATTCAAAAACTGAAATGTGACTTTAGAAGAGTAAAAACATTGTGGAAAAAGGAGAAAATGATGGTTACCAGCATTTTTTTTTTTGTTTTTCCCACAATGTTTTCAAAAGGCTTCTTCCTCTGGGTCGTAAAAACGTTAATTTTTTGGTTAAGGGTTAAAAATAGTTTTTTTAATAGTATTTATGCTTTGATTCATTCTGTTTTGTAAAACATTGATAATTACCACAAAATTTGAGCTATGCTCTGTGAAAAGGGGGCATAATGCATCTGCAAAAAGTATCGACTCATGTCAGCCTGCGCAGTCCGCGCAGGCTGACATGAGCCGAAACTTTTTGCTAGTGGTCAATTTCATCCATGCCAAAGGACTAGTCTACCTTGTGATTTGGTTGGTTGTTAAATAAAATGGATCTTATGGCAGCATGATCATGTGATGACAAAGAGGCACGAAGCCGGTTTTGCATTGCTTATATAATATATATACTACGAGGGTCGTCCCAAAATTCCGTGACAAATTTCATATAAGAGCTATTTTTAGCGTCAGGATATTCATTTTCATACATCTCGTTTGTAGTATTTATGCTTTGACGTAGTGGACCCGTAACAGAAAAAAAGGTATTTCCACTATAATAGTATCCTGCAAAATTTGCTAAGATTGAAAATGAGAATTATTGTACTACTCTCACCGAGCTACTTTTCTCTTTTTATCCTTCTTAGAATTCTTAGAATTATCATTTATAAATCTAAAACCACAATATTATCATTATTTAGGGATATGATAATTACCTCCCTTTTCTGGAAACTAACAAAAGTATCAACAAATGATTTAAAGACCGACATTAAAGGAATTTCTTGTCGGTTAAAAATGTGCAAAAGTATTATATCTGTTTAAATCTGTCTTTATCAACTATCAAGAAATTTTATGCCATGCTGCACTAGAAGTATTAGGGGTCCACTACCTTAATTTTCTTATTTCTAAACTTTTTTGTGTGAGTTTCTACATACATGCTTGGTACATATATGTATAGTATAAAAACATATCGAAAAACCAGACGATATAGCTCAGTAGGTAGAGCGTAGGACAATTGAACACTATGTTTCGGGTCTCTACAGGTTGTGGGTTCGAATCCCCGGTTGGCCAACTAAAATTACTAATATTCTTAGGATGAGACATTAAACCGAGGTCCCGTGTGACGGTGCTATACGCCGAGCATGAAACTCAGTAGTTTCGACCTGTATCCTTGCACTATCCCCCGTAACAACTAATCGTCTTCTGGGGGCGTCGCTCAGATGGGCAACCGGTAGCGACAATAAAGCGACGAAACGGAAATAACCAAACCAACATATCGAAAAATTTCGTTTGTAGCGTTGCATTTTCTTTTGCTATTGAAATTGTCACGGAATTTTTGGACAACCCTCATCGTATGCTTGAACTATTAGGTTGAAAATAAAAGAATGCAGAGTGCAACAAAAGTATTTCAAGGTACCAAGTAAATCATTGTGTTGTTAAAAATTTTGACAACCTGTGTTCATTCAGAAAAAGGAACTGTATAAAATTAACTCTTCACCACACAATCCCAACTTTTAACACCCCTGGGAAAGAAGCCTTTTGAAAACATTGTGGGAAAAGGAGAAAATGCCGGTAACCAGCTTTTTCTCCTTTTCTCACAATCTTTTCTTCCCTTTCAAAGAAAATTCATTTCATATGAGCAACATTGAAACTGTCATCAGCAAATGCTTTGAATTCGGAGAGGTCTAAAATTTTGTCTTGTCGTAAAGGGTTAGTTATATAAACCAGGCCCAGGTGATCTTCGGTGCGGACATATTATGAAGTTCACTCTTTAGTTTAGTTTAGTTTAAACATATCTATTTTACATCGATTGAGAAACAAGTTCTTACAATTTGTACTAATCTCTCTCGATTCTGCTTCCTGGGGACTACACCAGTGCTCGCGCCGAATGTGTGGGCCAATGAAAAATCCAAAAACTGACACCCCCCCCCCCCCAGGATATCGAACTCGGGACCTTTTGCTTACGAAGCCGACGCTCTACATCACGACCACAGACACCGCAACAGTCTTTTGACAGGTTAGACGTCACTCTTTGACATTAGAACACTCTTTAGTTTAGTTTAGTTTAAACATATCTATTTTACATCGATTGAGAAACAAGTTCTTACACTTTGTACTAATCTCTCTCGATTCTGCTTCCTGGGAACTGCACCAGTGCTCGCGCCGAATGTGTGGGCCAATGAAGAATCCAAAAACTGACACCCCCCCCCACGGGTATCGAACTCCGGACCTTTTGCTTACGAGGCCGACGCCCTACATCACGACCACAGACACCACAACAGTCTCTTGACAGGTTAGACGTCACTCTTTGACATTAGAACAACAACCAGACAAACAAAGAACATAATGTTTTCTGTACCATTCACCACGAAACCTCTGAATTCGTCATCAGACTCCAGTTGTTCAATCCCAGAACCGCCTCCCCTTACCATCATAGAAAATAAAATTATCGAGGATTCATTCGCAGAGTTCCAGATAGAGGGAGTGATTTTGGTTTCAAAATTGAAAATATTAATTATTCTCCACTAAACCCCATGTTGTGGGTACTCATTAGAATCGTCTCGTTGAGACGATTCTAATGAGTACCCACAACATAAGGTTTGGAAGAGAAATAACGGATTTGAAATACCATCACTCTCTCTTATCTGGAATCTTGAGCCCTGCATTCCTATAAGCCCCTAACGTACAAAAATATACATATAGTTTCCCAAGCAATTCGTCACAAAAACTTTCAGTTCGTCATCAAACTCCATTTCATTCAGGAAATTTCCAAAATCCATAGAAAAAAAAACTTCATCTTTTTTTTTTCATATTGCACGATGTCCTTAAAGCTCGACGGAAACAGTCCATCAGATATTCCGGAATTCTGACTTCCCCCCACATCCCCTTTTCCATTGATAAATATACACCATGAATTTATCCATAGCGAAGTTTGTCCTGTGAACACCACAAAAACTGTCCCCTATACTCTCATTTTCGAGGTGTCAATTGTTAAATGAACAGTCAAGAAGAGCGGTACATCGCCTCGGGGACATAGCTTCGTTAAGATGTTGAGCGCGATAGCATGACTTGCGGTACAAGGATACTAGCATCCCGTATCGGTGAAAAAAACCCGTTAACCTTTCTAAATCATAAAAAAAATCGATTTTTCTTCTTTTCACAAATATTTTGCCCTGTTGGTTTTTTGACAAGACTCGAAATTGCCCTCAGAAAAAGGTGGAAATGGTGGCCATTTTAAATGGTTCTACATGTATTAGACTATGTATATTTGCGAGGCAATTATACAAATTATAGCTTTGTTGCAAAGGGTAGAACAAACTTGGTGACAGCAACTGGACTGCTGGCAGTTTTTCGCCTTAAAACATGTCAGTGACTGTCAAATCTACTCTCACGCCGCGTCCATTTATTGAATTACATTGCTGTTGTAATGGATATTTTCGGTTACCAAACCCTTACTGACTCGAGTCAGCATGCGCGTGTAGGGACCCGGATGAAAAATTGCGTCAAATAAGTGACGTGACGTGCCGTCACTTAATTAACCCTTTGCTCCACAGATACTCATTTCTACGCATTGCTTGTAGGAGCATTTGGAAAACAATGTGGCAAAAGGTGAAATTGCTCGTGACGAGCAATTTCACCTTTTGCCACAATGTTTTCTATGCTATCAAAAGATGTCATATACACATGAGAAACAGCTTCATCCTTGCTGTTATTTTGGGTCAATTAGAGATACCATAGAAATGCCTTATGGGGTAAAGGGTTAAAGTGGATGATTTATGTTGATAGGCCAAAAAAGGTGTCTGTTTTCAACTTAATAGCACTGTTACATATGTCAAAAGACGGATAATGTATTTAAACGATATATTTATAGTGACCTTCGGTACAGCTTTGTAAGGCGTGTTTAAATTTGATCTGGTCGAACCGTATTTGTTATGATTCTGACCATAGTAAGAGTATCTTCCGCTGTACAACCTCTAAACCAAGCAATCTGATTGACTAAGAAATTGTGGGGCCAATGGCGACAAAAGATTTTGAGGGTACCACTTCTGCATACGGAAATGATGTATCTGGTAGTTTTTGTTTCATTTCAGGTTATTTGATCTTACCCTTAGCTATCAAAAAGGCAGGATGCTAATTCTCAATGTTAGATTGTACATAGTCGGTTTACGTCAAAAACCTCGTAACTACAGCTTGCTGCAAGTTGTAGTTACGAGGTTTTTGAAGTACACCGACGACATGTTGTTACGGGAGACCACTCCTTTATGCATGGCTTCGTCCCGATTTAAATACAGTACCAATAATCGCATAAGGGAGATATCTCTTTAGCTCAGTGGTTATGGTGTTGGTCTTTTAAACCTCGAAAAACAAGGATATCTGTCCGCACATATTCGCGAGCCAAGGTTACGATCACTACATGGATCTTAACTTGGCTGATTGAGCCCAATTTCGAGATTCCTGCGATGCGCCCTCTATTGGATGCTGGTTATTACCCCCCTTTACATCACATTTCTAAAAACAAATGAAATATCGTTTTACAAACCGCTTACGATACACATGAAGCGATAAGAAGACATCCACGTGGGTTTCCACGTTTACCTTCTATTCGAAAGGTTGCGACCTTGTTCTATTTTTATCAAAGATGAAATGCTACGAGTGATTTCATTCGTTGCAGCTAGAGGTGGCTGCATCCAATGAAAAAGCGTATCGGGGGAATGTAAAAATCAAGCTCGATCCGCCAAGGGTAGAGTAGCGTAGTGAATCGTCGGCCTTGGCTTGCGAAGATGCTGTCCGCATGGCTTCGGATCCCACAAGATGCAGTTTATATTTCAGTCATTCATTTGTTCAATAATACTTATTTTTAATCATGGAATTTTTTTTAATAATTGTATTGTATTTGAAAAAGCCATTTTCTTTTACGGGTCCATTACCCTAACGAATTTTACGAATGGAATTATGGACTCAATTTTCGAGTTTTGATGACATTGAGGAAACAGGCTTTTGAAAACATTTTTTTTGTCCACAATATTATTTGATAAATCCAATACACATCCCCCATTTGAGACACAGCGACTGTGTCTCAAGTTTGCAAATGCGATGACAAAATATACTACTCAAAATTTGCTATGGATCACCCTAAAAGATTCACTCTAAATATATATGTGGCATGTATCATGTATGGTTTTACAATATGTTACATCGTCACACTGATTGATAAAATGACCAATAGAAATGGATCTTTAAGCCTTTGCCTCACAATGCCGACTGTTAAAGACACTGAGAAAGAAGCCTTTTGAAAACATTGTTGGAAAAGGACAAAATGCTGGATACCAGCATTTTCTCATTTTCCAACGATGTTTTCTATCCTATGACAGACAGCATAGTGCACGTTGCATATAGTTTTTGGTCAGCAAATGCTTTCAATTTGGACAAATCTAGAATTCTAAAGTATGGTAAACTGTTGTAACACATAAACCCATACAGAAATATGTAAGTGATCCCTATCAAAGTTTGAGTAGTATAATTTGGGGATAAAGCATAATGAATGTCTGTGATGCATTATACCACAGGCATTTGATTCTCTACTGGTCTGTCACGGAACAGCAAAATAGTCCTTGGTCGATCATCGAACACCTATAGCACATTGGTGCATCGGTTGTATATCACGGAATATACACTCAAATTTTTCCTTGACACCGTTTCTATAAGTAGCACATTGGTAAGCCCCTCTATCACGGCGGGGAATCACGTGACACAACAACAACAACAATGACCGTTATTTGAAAAAATTCCCCGACTTCAGGTAAGAAAATTTTCAATAATTCCGTTAATACGTGACCGATTGGAATTTGGTTTGCAGCAGAGAAGGCGGAAGGACTCCAGGGATTTGCTTGATGTGTTTGATTTTTTAAACAACACCTGATAAAAAAGTTATTGACGAGCAAAAAAAAATTTTACCCTGGATAATTTGTTTGCTCGTCAATAAGTTTTTTATCAGGTGTTGTTTAGAAAATCTAACACATCAAGCAAATCCCCGGAGTCCTTCCGCCTTCTCTGCTGCAAACCAAATTCAAATCGGTCACGTATTAACAGAATTATTGAAAATTTTCTTACCTGAAGTTGGGGAATTTTTTCAAATAACGGTCATTGTTGTTGTTGCTGTGTCACGTGATTCCCCGCCGTGTCTATGCTGTATATAGTTAGACAACTTGTCGCACTAAATACGATACAGAGGGAATCCCCAAAGTGCTATTTATAGTAACAGTGTCCGATAATAAAAAAAATCGTTATCCCTTGATAGACCAATAAAGTTTCAGATGCCTATGATTATACTAAGCAAGTTTTCAAACATCATTATGGGTCCAAAAGGCAATTTTGTAAAAAAAAAACAAACAAAAAAAGAAACCGACAAAATCATGAGGTAGAATGGCCCTTTGACATGTAAAATATTTAACAAAAACAAAAAAATTTTTGACTCAGGTCAACCTGCGCGGACTGCGCAGGCTGACCTGAGTCGAAACTTTTTGTAGATGAATTAAGCTCCCCTTTTTATAGATCCTGGCACATTTATTTCCTTACAATACGACATACATGGCAGTTTTTTTTGCGGTGTCTAAAGAGTTTTCAAAAAGAGCAATAATGAATTGTTGCAATCTCCTCAATTTGTAGAGAAAATAAACATCTATATTAGACCGGTAAACACAGTAAAAATTTATTTAAATATCGAAGATATTTTTTTCTAATTGGCCATAATGTTTTCAAAAATCATGAAGTAAAAAGAAAAAAATCAGCCGTAAAAACCTTATATGAGGAAAATCAGTATCTTTCTTTACGTAGAGAGAGAGAGAGGGAGAGAGAGAGAGAGGGAGAGAGAGAGAGAGAGAGAGAGAGAGAGAGATTGTGTGATAGAGAGAGGGAGGAAGAGAGAGAGAGGCTTTGTTATATAAATCATGTAATTTTTGACTATGTACACTTGCACTTGTCTAATAAAATATATGTTCTGTTCTGTTCTTTCTTTACGTAACTTAATATTTCGGTACAATAGGTATCATCTATTGACCGTTTATTCCGGTCCCAAATTTTAATGACAGTTTAAGGCGTAATCCCTTTATTAGGGTCTCATAGTGAGGGTAGTACACTATGTCAAACTCGTACAAATAAAATTTAGAGGTAAGCAAATCAAGATATTGCGACAAAAAAAAGGCATTTTACTTCAAATATGTTAAAATATTTCCATTTTTTCCCCAAAAATAGACATTAAACAAGGTAATAAATTCAAAAAGAGAAAGGTTAAACGCGATTGACTCATGCTCTATAAAAAGGGGGCTTAGTGCATTTGCTAAAAGTAAAGACTTAGGTCAGTCTGCGCAGTCCGCGCAGGCTGACTTGAGCCGAAACTCAGTTTTGCGATAAGTCAATTTTTCTGCGTGTCTGCGGACCAGTTTACCTCATTATTCAATCGGTTGCTGACAAGATGGACGTTGTGAATCCATGATCACGTGATAACATGCTTGGTATCCCGGCAACACGGAGATGTATTAAGCCCCCTTCTGCCACAGCACGGCCCTTTATATATTTCATCGCGACGACTCTAAAGGAGTCGAAAAACCAGTCAATTTCGATAAAAGAAGTTGATCAAATTTCCCATTCTTAATGTTTATTTATGAATACAGCCTTGAGGCGGAACTACTTTTCAACCGAGCGCATTGATATTGCAAATGGCGGAGATCGTTTGAGCTGATAAGATTGTAGAGATTGTAGAGATACTTACCTTCCCTGCCCCCGAGTGCAAACTTTTGTTGATTGTGTAATCTCCTAATTAAGCAATTTCTAACTTCATTCGGAGACATTTAATGGTCTGAAAAATAAAGGAACAATATTTTAATGAACTCATGTAACTCTTTACCAAACGACAAAATTTTGGACTAACCTAAATTGAAAGCATTTGCAGACTACAAAATAAAATAAAATAAAATGAAAAATTGTAATTTGATTTGGAAAGGGTAGAAAACATTGTGGACAAAAGGAGAAAATGCTGGTTACCAGCATTTTCTCCTTTTCCTACAATGTTTTTAAAAGGCTTCTTTAGTTAGGGTCGTCAAAAGTACAAATTGTTTGGTGAAGGGTTCACCCTCATCCTACTGAATTGATGAAGTAGACTTTCAAGCTGATAGTAAAACCCCGACTTTGTTTTTTTCGCGGGGGGGGGGAGTACTTAGGACTGTGTAGATCCAAGATCAGACTGGATGGAAAGTGCAGTCTGATCTTAATCTACACTGTCCGTAAAGAGGTCCACCGTTTAGCTCTTTAAAAAATGATCACTTGGTCAAACAACCCAGAAAATTACGGCCTTTGAAAACATTCTTTGAAAAGGGGGGAATTGTCGGTAATTCTTTCCCGTGTAATGCAGAGAAATGACCCTCCCCTACTAAATGACCCATGGGTCATTTCTCTACGTAGAGGAATGACCCGGGCCGTTATTCTGTGTAGAACAATAACCCCTGGGTCATTATTCTACGTAGAGAAATAACCCCAGGGTCATGATTCTGGGTAGAGATGGGTTTATTTCTCTACGTAGAATAATGACACTTGGGGTTTTCTCTACGTAAAATAATGGCCCGGGTTATTCCTCTACGGAGAGAAATTACCCATGGGTCATTTTGTAGGGGAGGGTCATTTCTCTGTATTACACCCGCAACGTTTCTCACATTATAAGAAAAAAATGATATTTCTTTATATTACTAGGACGAAAAAGAAACGCAGGGTACCATACGAGATGTTGAACAAGCTTTGAGTCTCCGTAATGATATGCAGCCAGTCACTACTTTTTTTTCATTGAGGAGGGGATACTGTGAATAAGAAGCCATTTTCTCATTTCCTTTTGGCCAGACTAAAATGAAATTTCGTCAAAATATTCAAAACTGATCAGTGGTGAACATAAATTCATAATTTAGAATTCTCAATCAAGTTATACACCTCTAAACTACCTTGAAAGGTTACCCTGCGTCTCTTTTTTGTCCTAATATGTATACCGTCTGCAAATCGGTTTTCGATCAGCAACTTTCGTCGGCTAAGTAACCTGTCTTAATTGTAAGGTAATGAATGTATCATTTAACAGTTATCAGTGTATTTAACCCTTTATCACACAATACCGACTTTCGACGCTCCTGGAAAAGAAACCTGAAAACATTCTGGGATAAGAAGAAAATGCTGGTAACCAGCATTTTCTCCTTTTCCCACAATGTTTTCTACTCTATTAAACAAGAATTACACCATTTGGGCCACACGGAAATTGTCGTCTGCAAATGCTTTGAATTTGGACATGGCTAACATTTTGTCGTCTGGTTAAAGGTTATTTTTTTTTCAGTTTAAAAATTCCACTTTAATCATCTTTTAACACAGATATGCGCGCTAAATTACCAAAGCTGTCAATGCGCAATAAAACAACATTCATTCATTCATACATTCAAAGAATGAAATCCTACGCTCTTTTATATTACTAACCCTCATCTTGCGAAATAACGAAGATGAAACCTTTTATTCGATAGTGAATACCCAAATATTGTAATTTCAAAGTTGTGCTTTGGGGAATGATATCTATACGTCAGACAGTGTAGATTAAAGATCAGAATGCACGTTCTGTGCAGTCTGATCTTGATCTGCACTGTCTGCATATAGTCAGTTGGGTAATCAAATCACAGGCACTCGGTTTTTGTGGTATTTGTCGAAGACAATACCACTATGAGTTCAAGATTGAATTTTGATAACCAGGTATCTTATTTTGTGCAAAGCCGAAGGAAATAAACCCAGTTAAACTCATTTTTTCTCAGGCAAATGAGTTTTTCGGTAGCACTCAGATATTTAATTTGAAATGGCATATTAAAACACATTGGGCGAGGCCATCGATCGTTGAGATACTTATTTTTTTTTTAAAATAGCTTCTATCGCTCATAGCCTTTTATTGGTGCAATGATACAAATTTGCCTGCTTTTTCGTTCCAAACCAATTTGTTCCATGGCTTGTTCGTCATATGATTGCGCGCTTCTCCATGTGATTGCTCATGAATATTTATTGATCGAAGTAATTGATTGTAATGTTGGAAATTAAATGTAAACGGCTAAAGATATTTCAAAATTATAGTTTTAAGGTACATGAGCACTCTCCCTTCAACCGAAAAGGTATTCGTTTGCTTAGTTGGTTGACTTTTAAGCCAATATTTGAACATTATGTCTGTTTTTCTTTCAAACTATTCCACACAATGGGTTTCCTTGACAAATACCACTTCAGCGTTCTCAACGCTTTGATTAAACATGTTTCTCCACCTATATCCTACAATAACTAGGTTAAACGTTGTCTGCGCATGTCATATTCTTCGAAGAATCGACCTGTCTTATATGACGCATTCTCCATTCCCCGATACTTGGGAAAAGTTGGACTTACACCGAAGCTAAACCCAAGCCTGTAATGACTGTTTTAATAAATGGCCGATAAATAGGTTACCTGCTAGCTGATCATAACTGAATAAAGCACACCAGGTAGCGTTTTACCGAGTAAACGTTTATTTTATTTTGAAATTCAAAGTAACGGTTGTCGTTTTGAAAAATGAGTCCGCCTATGTACCAAGAATGCCCATATTAGATGTGTATTTATAGAATGCCATCTAGCGGGAGATAATGCTAGGTTAAAGAGAGCGAAGTTTGTAAAAAACAAATGCCTGTGAATTAAACACCAAAGATGTAAAAATCATGCCGTGAGAAACGGATACATTTTTTGATATATTGGACATTATTGATCATCGTCGAAATTTTAATGGTGCAGTTTATTACAACATCACGAAAACAACGTCATAAAAAACCCAAACGGAGTTTGAAAATTGGCATCTGTACCTTTACAGGGAACGTTTTATAGTTGACATTAAAACCACCGAAATCAAAGAGGGCATATAAAAACCATGTACAGTTTTATTTCTATTGAAATATTTTTGATTTCGTATCATTTATGACAACATAAGTTTGACCTAATTTTATTTGTCACTGAAAACACGGGCTCGTTTTTTTGCTAGGTCAGGTTAAAAAACAAGACCATTCAACATCAGGGAGAAAAGATTTCAGGGGCAAGAAATTTCAGAGTTGGCCAACCCAGCACACTTTTTGTTATTGCACAGTGACGTCAGTCGCAGAACATATAGCAAACAGCCTACTATGAACCCATTATCTCCCGCTAGATGGCATTCTACAAATACACATCTATCTAATTTGGGCATTCTGGGTACAGAACGGGACTACTTTTCTGCGCAACAACCGCTACTTTCAATTTCAAGCTAAAATAAACGTTTATTTAATAAAATCTTTCTGGTGCTATTCATTCAGCTATGATCAGCAGTTTAGAGAAATCTGGAGCTAAAACAGGCCTGATTTCTCCTCGAAAGTATTGATAAAAGCCATTTTCTCCATTGCTACTTTATAGTGCGTATTACTACAATTCTCCACAACTTTGGGGAGAGTGATGCAGACAGGTCGAATCTTCGAAGAATATGACATGCGCAGACAACGACTATGAACCTTCTGAAAAGAACCAACAACTGTTATGTGCGGAGTTAGCATTCTACTTTCGGTTTAAACCATCGTCGCAAATGGTTTAAGTGTACAAATTAAAGCATCTTATACAAGCAGAAAACCGTGTGAGCTTGATTCGCTTACTTTTCATTCTGAAGAATCATTTAACCCTTTCCCAAACGACAAACTTTTGTACTAGACTAAATTGAAAGCATTTGCAGACGACAATTCAACTCTTGCTGAAAAGATAATTTCTGTCTGTGATAGGGTAGAAAACATTGTGGGAAAAGGAGAAAATGCTGGTAACCAGCATTTTCTCCTTTTCCCACAATGTTTTCAAAAGGCTACTATTCCAGGCTCGTAAAAACCAGGGGTTGTTTGGGAAACGGTTAACTCTTTACCAAATAATTCCCGGTTTTAACGACTCCAAGGAAGAAGCCTTCTGAAATTACCGTGGGAAATGGTACATTTTCTCCTTTTCCCACAAAGGATTTTTTTTCCTTGCTGGAAACAAAATTCAATTCTCGAGTTACATATATTTTGTTGTCTGCAAGAACTTTGAATTTCGACTAGTCTAAAATTTTGTCGTTTGGTAAAAACTTAAGGTCATAAAGACTTGGATTCTTCGGCAAAGGGTTCAGGGACTGGACTTGGTCTCAATAAAGAGACGCCCCGGTGATCTTTTTCATATTTGGACATTTACTGTACACCGTACCGTCTCAAGTCCATCGTAAATTTTCCGGTAGCAAATATAGAGCGCTATACCTACTTTCGGTTTCGTCGGTTTTATCTGTATTGCAGTGAAATGCAATTAAATTTTAGTACTAATCATGACCAAAAACAAATTGTTAAACCATTCATTACATAAAAAGCTTATAGAAGTCGTTTATAACATGTTTATCTCGGAAAAATCACGGACGAATTTATCGTGCGTGGCGGCCATTTTGAATGTTTTCGGGAACGTAAACAGCTCGAGTCACTGATGAAATGCACGGTATTTTCTCACGATCAGCGTTTGAATTGAAAATATTTATATTTCAAATGAAAGAATATTGAATACGCAAGCCACAGGTAGATCTATGTTTAAATCCTAGTTTTGTGCTCTATTTAGGAAATTATAAGAGTTCAAACTTGCACACAAAATCTGTGCGCAACTTTCAACTGATTTTGTCCGGATTGTCTCTGTACCCAGAGGCGACCAGTCGAAAAGTAACATCGCCTTTGGGGACAGTTATCTGTACTAGGACTGGACTCTGTATCACTATATCACACCTTTACCAAACAACCTCGTATTTTTTTCCGACCCCTAAGAGATAGACCTTTGCAAATTTTGTGGGGGAAAAAGAGGAGAACTTACCGGTTACCAGCATTTTCTCCTTTTTTTTCTCCCCACAATGTTTGCCACCCTTTTCCACGTCAAAGTCCCGTAATTTTAACAACACATAATAAATCATTTTTGTGGTCTGCAAATCTTTCACATTAGAACATGTCCAAATTTTTGCTTGTCTAGTGAAGATTCGCTCCGTTTCCCGACTAGGTCGGGTTGTACGCAGCAAAGACCATAGACCATGTCTGTGAATATCATTAACATAATTAACTCTATACCAAACGACAAAATTATTTCAGACTGGTCCAAATTGAAAGCTCATGCAGACGACAAATTGAATGTGACAAAAGAATTAAAATTTGTTTTAGGACTAGAGGAAAACATTGTGGAAAAATGAGAAAATTTTAGACTGGTCCAAATTCAAAGCTCATGCAGACGACAAAATAAATGTGATTACAGAACTGAAATTTGTTTTAGGAGGGGAAGAAATCATTGTGGAAAAAGAAGAAAATTTTAGACTTGTGTAAATTCAAAGCACTTGTAGAAGACAAAATCAACGAAACTCAAAAATTAAAATTTGTTTCCAGCAGGGAAGAAAACATTGTGGGAAAAGGAGAAAATGCTGGTTACCAGCATTTTCTCCTTTTCCCACAATGTTTTCAAAAGGCTTCTTTCCCAGGGTTTGTTCGGTGAAGGGTTAAGCTTATCTGTTCCCACACAAGCCAACAAAGACGACGGTATTTTTGTGAATCTGTCACAGAAAAAAAATGGACGAACTTTGTCCTTCATCTTTCTTAAACTTTTTACCAAACGACAATTTTTTTTAGACAGGACCAAATCGAAAGGCATTTGCAGACGACAAATTCATTGAATCCCAAAAGATGATTTTCGACCTTGATAGTGTAGAAAACCTTGTTGGAAAATGAGAAAATGCTGGTTTCCAGCATTTTCTCCTTTTTCCAAAAATGTTTTCAAAAAGGTTTCTTCCTCAGGGTCATTAAAAGTGAGGTAAAGGGTTAACTCATTACCAAACCAGAATATTTTAGGCTTGTCCAAATCGAAAGCATTAACAGACGACAAAATAAAAGTGATTGAAAATTTGAAATTTATTTTGTGAAGGGTAGAAAACATTGTGGGAAAAGGAGAAAATGCTGGTTTCCAGCATTTTCTCCTTTTCCAACAAAGTTTCCAAAAGGTTTCTTCCTCAGGGTCGTTAAAAGTCGGGATTGTATGGTAAAGGGTTGAATATGTATAATCAACGTTGAATGTTGTTTATACGTCACTTTAAACATTAATTTTGGTCAATTCACGGTGACAGCTGACTTATTTCATTTGACTCCTGGGTTTCACCAGTACTTGCCTCGGGCTATGACCTGTTTTGCCAAAAGGCAGTCTCACAGAAATATCCAGTTTCGCTGGTAAGGATCGAGCCTGTGACCGCAATTTTTTGTAATTCTAATCAACCTTTTAAAAAGTTTTATAACTTAAAAAAAAAAAGATGTCAAACATGCAGTTGCACAGAGACAATTTGGTCGTCACAGATACAATGTACATTAGGCCCGTCGGAAGGAAATTTCATTTAGTTCGGCCAGTATGGCGAGCAACGAAGTCGCGAAGCCATGCTAGTGGGGTCTGGGGCATGCTCCCCCGGAAAAATTTTGAAAAATAAGACGCTCTCTGGTGCATTCTGGCGCATTTTTTGAGGTTTATATTACGCATTTTTTTCGAAAATTGGTCTGGCTATTTTTCGAAAATTTGGTCCGGCATGGCCGGACCGTCCGGACCGTCCGGACCGCTTCCGACGGCCTTATACATAGGGTCTAACACGAGTTGGTTTTAAAGATAAAATTTCATTAAACGAGTCTACAACGAAAACCTTTTAAAACACTGTAGAAAAAATGAGAAAATGGTAACCAGCATTCTTTCTCCTTTTCTCACTATGTTAACCAACCTTTCAACGATAAATCACATCTATTACGTCTTTACCACACAATGCAGACTCTTAACGCCCCTGAGTAAGAAAGCGTTTGAAAACATTGCGGGAAAAGGAGAAAATGCGGGTAACCAGCATTTTCTCCTTTTCCCACAATGTTTTCAAAGGCTTACCAAATCAAATTTCAATTTCTGATTCGCATTTATTTTTTTTTTTTGTCTGCCGATGCCTTCAATTTGGACAACCCCAAAATTTTGTCGTTTAGTAAAGAGTTAAACAACATTTAACCTGTCGTCTGCAAACGATTTGGACCAATCTAAATTGTTGTCGTTTGATAAATATTCAAGCGTGGTACATGATAAACAGTAGAATAGTAAAAAAAAGTATAAAAAAATCTGTAAACTGCAATGTATAAACTAATGTACCTGGAGAGGCTGTTTATTTCCTATATATGACAATAAATAATTACAAGTCGGGCAGAAATGCTATTTCACACCGAGTGGATTCGATGATAAATTCACTGTCACTGGTACAATACTCCTCTACAGTATGTGCGCAAAGTTTTGTGTCAAATATATTTATAAGTCCAGTAAATTTCGTTGTTGTTTTTTTTATATCCTATGTTATGACAATATGTAACTACAAACCAGGGAAGAAATTGTATTATATATGGAGTGGATCCAGTGATAATATCACTGTTACTGCCACTAATACTTTCTTACAGGGTGTGCGCAAAGTTTTGTGTACACCTTGTTTACAGTGCTATAGTCCAATGATCACCAAATACATCCATGCATGTTAATATCCCATTTATCGTCTGTTTACTTCGAAAACCTCGTAACTACAGCTTGTTACAAGCTGTAGTTACGAGGTTTTCGAAGTTACTGACGATATGACAAAAAACTTATTGCAAGCCAGCAGAAATAGTATTTCACACCGCGTGGATTTAGCGATAAATGCCACTACTACTATACTGCTATACAGGGCATGAACAAAGTTTTGTATAAATCATGTAAAGTAGTACTTCTATTGTATAAAGAAGCTGCCCACAATGAGATACCATATTGCACGTTACCGAAAGGTGCTCAAATCTTCATGCCGTTTGATTTTAGTGAAGACACAATCTATTTGTTTAATTTTTTACAGCTTTTATCTTGTATCACGAAAGCCAAACAGGGTACCAATTCGTCTGCAGTAACCAATCTGATCTCGATCTACACTATCCACACACGCAATACCTGAATATGCAGGGGCGGATCCAGAGGGGGGACCGGGGGTCCGGACCCCTCCTCGAATTTTGGCAAAAATGTGCCGGTTATCGGATTCGTGAAATGGTACTGGTTTGATATTACACAGCACTTATGTAAAATACAGTCATAAATTTAAAGGAAAAAGGTTCTAAATGTGGAGACCTCCTCATGGTTAGAACTGGAAACGTTGACTTTTCTTGTAAACGGCTTACATCCACTGAAATCCGGAAACCAAAGTATCATATAGTAAGACAAGTGCGTTTTCGGTGGGACCCCCCCCCCCGCCCCCGAGAAAGTTATCTGGATCCGCGCATGATATGCCGTTTTAACTACAGTTTATGCACCTCGTTGTCGCACGCGGTATCTCTAAACAAGATCGAACGTAGTCATACACTATACTTTTGAACATAACCTTTATCGACATCCTAGATCGAGAGAGCGGAACGGGGTAATATTTCGTGTATCTGACACCGGTCTATTTTGATATCTATGGGAACCATGTTCTGTTAAAAGGGGGCCTTAATGCATCTGCGAAAGGTATCGACTCAGGTCAGCCTGTGCGGATTGCGCAGGCTGACCTGAATCGATACTTTTCGCTATGGGTCAATTTTCTGTATGCCCAGGGACCAGTCTACCTCATGATTAAGTAGATTGTTAGAAAAAGTGTCTGTTCTGGTTCCAAAACAATGTGATGGCTGGCTTGGTTTGATGGATTACGGAGATGCATTAAGCCCCATTTTGTCAGAGCATAGTTCATTATAATAGTGTCGCTGAATTTTATAGCTGTTTCATTCTTTCATTTTATATATATTTAACTCAACCGTATTTTACGATCTAGAGTTATATATTTTCAAGGCGTAATATTACGGGGACGAAAGGTGTTTGTGCGTACTTTGCTCACTGTAGCACATAAAACTTACAGTTTTCAGTGTTTTGCTTGAGGGTGAAGCAATTTGCCTTTGGGTTCACTCCGTCGGTGCAGAAAGCAGTTACAATGTTTCAAAAATACAATAAATTCAGATGATAAAACTTAAAATGTGCAGCTTGATTTTGGATCTGCCGGTTCCGATTTTTCTTGCGATAGTATCACCATACAATGCTAAAATGCTGTATCTCATTCCACATTAACAGTGAAGAGTAATAGTTTAGCTTTAAACATATTTATTTTACATCGATTGAGAAACAAGTTCGTACAACTTGTACTAATCTCTCTTGATTCGGCTTCCTGGGAACTACACCAGTACTCGCGCCGAATGTGGGGGCCAATGAAAAATCCCCGCTTCCAGGTATCGAACTCAGCACTTTATGGTTACGAGGCCAACGTCTCACGACCACGGACACCCTAATAGTAATATTAGCCTAGCCATTAAAAGAGTGAAAAAAAAAGACAGAACAAGTGACCTAAAGAACAAAATTTTCGAAGAAATGAAAATACATTTTTCACGTTATATGGAAAATACATCTACGAACAGAGGTCAGCCAAGTCATGAACCAACAGGAGCGTAGAAAGTCCAAAATTTGGGAAGGAATACACAAAGTAATCCCAAATATGGCGTGCGTCAAAATTGTCTACTTTTTTACATTTAAGGATATTATTTCATAGATTTCGAAATAAGATCAGCTAACCTATCTATTTCTCCACAGCTGCATGACGGATGGGTTACGAAATATAACGCAGGTCCCTGTTTCAGGGATATCTGATCCTATTTATGCATAAAATTCGATAGTTTCGACAAATTTTACTGAAACCGATCTATTCAAATGATACGAGTTTTCCGGTTTTTTCCATTAACTTTTTACTAAACGATAAAAGTTTTAGACTCGTCCAATTTGAAAGCATTTGCAGACTACAAAATCAACGCGACCCAGAAATTGAAAATTAACTTTAGAAGAGCAGAAAACATTGTGGGAAAAGGAGAAAATGCTGGTTACCAGCATTTTCTCCTTTTCCCACAATGTTTTCAGAGGGCCTCTTCCTCTGGGTCGTAAAAACCAGGGATTGTTTGGTAAAGTGCTAACCACAAGTACAATACGTATGAACTCTGGAAAAAAATCGATTTAAAGGTGGCCCTTCAGAATTTGGGACGAAAATTTTACAAAAATACAAATACATCATCCTTATACTCCCAAAGCCTTATAATTGTCATTCATAAACCCCAGTAGTCGAAAACCATTTGACAACACGAGAAATTAGAGATTTACTACGGCCAAGGTCGACATCGACGGGAAACACGTTCTATTTTTACATGAACAACTCGCTCATTTACATACCGGAAATACACAGCCGAAGCTTCAAACATAGTGTCCGAAGAAGATATTATGAAAAATAATTACATGTTTGTTATGTAATGGAATTTAAGCGTCATTAGTCACGTGCCAGTCACTTAACATTTCCACAATGCATTTTTTTTTATTTTTGGCGCGAAATCTAAAAATAGCTTAAGAGGCTACGTAGCCTTTTAAGGGAATACCATCAAAAATATGGTTTTTGGTAATTTTATGATTCTTAATTATTGATGATTTGTATCGTTTTTTCATATAAATTTCAGTGATATATATATTTTTTGATTTGGTGTGATGTGAAAATTCTAAGTACCCACCTTTAATGCATCTCTTTCATGTATTAATCTGAACGTGTTTCAATCATGTCTTTAAACATCTGAATCAAAATAAATGTGTGACCGAAAAAAGAAATGTTATTTATTCTCGATAGAGACACAGTACGTGACAGGTCATATTTCTTCGCAGTCAGTATGACTTCTCGTTGCTTATCGTTGACCCCTGACGAGATTCTCGCCAGAGGTCACGTGATATATGTGACATCTACGCGAGTATATTACAAGTTAATACCTGGTCAGCTGATAACCGCAGCACGCTAAATACATCATAGTGACGCTCTGTGAGAAGAAGGTTTAAAACAAAAAGGTATCGACCAATGCGAAATTAAAGAATTAACTGCCAGAGAGTAAACAAACGCTGTTAAAAATCAACAGTGTTTAGAATCTAGTTAACTGTTTAAACCGTTGTCTGCGCATGTGATATTCTTCGAAGATTCGACCTGTCTTCTATGACGCATCACTCTCTCCGATATTGGGGAGGTTGTAGTAATACGCGCTATAAAGCAGCAATGGATAAAATGGCTTTTATCACTACGTTTGACGAAAATCAGGCCTGTTTTGGGTCCAGATTTCTCTAAACTGCCGATCATAACTGAATGAATCGCACCAGGTAGCTTTTTATTGAGTAAACGTTTATTTTAGTTCGAAATTCAAAGTAACGGTTGTCTCTAAGAAAAGTAGTCCTGTTCTGTACCCAGAATGCCCAAATTAGATAGATGGGTATTTGTAGAATGCCATCTAGCGGGAGATAATGCTGTTTAAACATCAAAAATCAATATTAGGTGTATGAGATAAAGAAACGCAAGGGGTGTGTCTTCGATTTATACAGGAAACTGCGGTGGTAATGTATAGGGATAGCCTGCACAGAATAGCATACATTTTCTACCGTCGTAACCTTGCAAATTTCAGGGGCAACATTTGACACGAAGATACAAAAATGGTTATACATGTAGTTTCATAAAATATCGATATAAAGTGGTTGAAAAAATGGATGAAACGAGTAAAGATATATCTTTAACCCATTACCACACTGAAAATTTTTAGACCTATCGAAATTGAAAGCATTAATTTTGCAGCTGACAATTTCAAAGTGGCTCAATGTGGCTCAAATTTTACTTTCATGGAATAGAAAACTTTGTGGGAAAGGGAGAAAATGCTGGTTCTTCTTTTCCCACAATGTTTTCTAAAGGCTTCTTTCTCAGGGTCGTCAAAAGTAGGGATTGTGTGGTAATGGATTAAATACTACAACTCTCTGCGCGTATAAAACCAGAGTTCCAGATAAGAGGGAGTGACTATACTCTAAATCCGTTATTTCTCTTCCAAACCTTATGTTGTGAGTAATCATTAGAATCGTCTCATCGAGACGATTCTAATGAGTACCCACAACATAGGGTTTAATGGAGAATTATCAATAATTTCTATTTTGAAATCAGAATTACTCCCTCTATCTGGGGCTCTGTAAAACTAAAGTTTCTTGCGAAATCTAAGACCAAAATATTACGATTTTAATTTCGCTTTGTCGGGAAAATCTCACTTATTATTTCATGCTTTCCGGTAAGATATCGAGAAATAGCAGTGAAAATATTTTTCGATCTTACACTGGTACCACCAGTGAAAATACCGAATTCCACGTTCTTGTTGCCTAGGTAAATTGCGCGTGCCTAACAACCAGATGGGAAATATGACGTCATATACCTTACATTTCACGCGCTTGACGTAACGTTGCTATGCGGGAGGGGTACGCCACGGGGAATAAGGGAAAAGAGCTGTACTGAATTTTGACAAAGATCCTCCCAGAAAGGGATAAAAGCATAAAATAAATAGAATATTTGTTTTTTTTTCGGTGAAAGATCGAAATTTATTTCATCGAGTGGACACCATCGGTACTATTTTCACGAGTGGCGCAGCCACGAGTGAAAATATTACCGATGGTGTTCACGAGATGAAATAAATTTCGATCTTTCACCGAAAAAAACAAATATCCTCTATTTAATATAGGGCAACGTAGATCGAATATCAGACTCCAAGTTCTGTGCAAACTGATTTTAAATGTACATTGTCCTTAACAGGGCACTAAGTCGTGCTAAGCTGTATAATAAAGGTTATTTTTTTCTCCATTTATATTATAAAAAATGACTCTTCATTCATTGTGTCGCCATTAATCTTTCAGCCAAAAATAAATAAAGACGGTGTCAAGTGGGTTGAAATCAGCATCACATTATATTCTACGCGATAATTTATCAACAAAGTTAGCTCTCGCAGCCTTTTTTTAACCGACATGGCAATATATAGTGAACTTCATCCCCAATATATAATTCTATATTTTAACCTTCAAGATTACGTCAATGGCTTTAACACTTTGGCTGCTATGCGCGGCTCTCTGACCTTTTCCGGGCAGTGCAGATCAAGATCAGACTTCACAGAACGTACAGTCTGATCTTGGATCTACACCGACCGATATGGAGATGTTTTCCACCTATAAAATACTCTTTAAAAAGCAAAATTTGGGTTTTTACCATCCGCTTTAACCCATTACCACACAATCCCTACTTTTGACGCCCCTGGAAAAGAAGTCTTTTGAAAACATTGTGGGAAAAGGAGAAAATGCTGGTAACCAGCATTTTCTCCTTTTCCCACAATATTTTCTACCCTTAACAAAACAAATTTCAAATTTTCATTCACTTTTATTTTGTCGTCTGCAAATGCTTTCAATTTGGACCAGTCTAAAATATTGTCGTTTGGTAATGGGTTAAAGTTTCGGTTCACTTATTTGGTAGGATAAGGGTTACGATACATTTGCAGACATATAAGATAAAAGATCAGACTTGCATGATACTTGCCCGGTATTTGGAGGGATATTCAGTTGCATTGGAATTAAAACAACTTTGTAGACGTGATTTAAGCAAGAAATTTCTTTAACCCTTTCCCAAACGACAAATTTTGGACCAGACCAAATTGAAAGCATTTTGCAGATGACAAATTAACAGTTGCTAAAAAGATGATTTACTATATAATAGGGTAGAAAACATTGTGGGAAAAGGAGAAAATGCTGGTTTCCAGCATTTTTTCCTTTTCCCACAATGTTTTCAAAAGGCTTCTATTCCTGACCCGTAAAAACCAGAGATTATTTGGGAAAGGGTTGTAATGGATACACGGCATAAATTTGCCCGCCAACACGTCTGCAGGGGGCCGCAGAATAAACATGTCTGTACTTTTTGACCAATCAAATATTGCTATTTATTCATTCGAATACAATTTTAAAAAATAAGGACAAGAGTCAGCGCAATGAGTTACGCTGAAAAATATAAAAAATGTAGATTTTGACAATAAAATCTGTGCTCTTTGACAGTGTAGAAATCAATTTGATTAAGAATAGGCCCCTCACACAATATTCTCTCTCTCTCTCTCTGTGTACCTGTCTGTCTGTCTGTCTGTCTGACTATCTCTCTTTCCGTCCTTCATCCCTCCTTCATACTTTTTTCCCTCCCTGATTAGGTAACAATACCACATGACGAAAAAATTCCCCGCTGACACTGGAATGTCATACATATTATAGCATCGCATGCTGACATCTATTTTATATAATATTCCATACGAAGTCGTATATTAAATTTTTTGATGCCAAAGAAAACGTCACCCTTCACCATGCAATTTCCAAGATTTAACGGATCTGAAGAAATATGCTTCTGAAAACATCGTGAGAAAAGAAGAAAATGCTGGTACCAGCATTTTCTTCTTTTCTCACAATGTTTTCTACCGATAAAAAAAGGAATTCTTTTATTTCAGCCGCTTTAAATATGTCGTCTGCTAATTCTTTCAATTTGGACACGTGTAGAATTTTGTCGTCTGGTAAAAAGGTAAGTCAGTTACCGCTTTGCCACCTGAGCAGACGGCAGTCCTTATAATTATGAAAAATAAATCTGGGTTAAATTTAAAAACACAAATGAAAGATCAAACGTTGTGGCAAAAGCAGACATTGCTTGTCCTGCTCTATCAAAACTTTATCAGATATCTACCCCTCGACAAAAAGAACTTTAAAAGGGAGGTAAACATTGGGCGGACGTTTCCGTGCAAGGTCTGACTGCACACAACGTGCAGACAGATTTTGAGTATATCGTCGGTTTACTTCAAAAACCTCGTAACTACAGCTTGTTTCAAGCTGTAGTTACGAGGTTTTTGAAGTACACTGACGATATACTTCCCAAAATATACTGGCTCAACAGCTGTGAAGTTTTAGTATATTAGTCTTTTATCACCTATTCAGCGGCATTAGCGTAAAAAGGGACTTTGCTGCAGGTGTAATGCAGAGAAATGACCCTCCCCCACAAAATGACCCATGGGTCATTTCTCTACGTAGAGGAATGACCCGGGTCATTAATTCTACGTAGAGAAATAACCCCAGGGTCATTATTCTACGTAGAGAAATGACCCTTCTCTACAAAATGACCCATGGGTCATTTCTCTCCGTTGAGGAATGACCCAGCCGGGTCATTAATTCTACGTAGAGAAATAACCCAAGGGTCATTATTCTACGTAGAGAAATGACCCCAGAGTGCCATTTCTCTACGTAGAATAATGACCCGGGTCAATCCTCTACGTAGAGTAATGACCCATGGGTCATTTTGTCGGGAAGGGTAATTTCTCTGCATTACACCGGCATAGATCAAGATCAGACTGGACAAAATGTGCAGTCTTTGATCTATCCCGCCCGATTGTTTCGACAAGCCTGTAAGGGTTGAGCTTAAATATATTTATTTCAGACGTCAAGATCTTTCAAGAAGGGGCCAAGCTCAACCAAGTCACCATATTTTGCCCGGCAACCAAATGAATTAACCCTTTACCAAACAATCCCTAGTTTTTACGACGCAGAGGAAGAAGCCGTCTGAAAACATTGTGGGAAAAGGAGAAAATGCTGGTAACCAGCATTTTCTCCTTTTCCCACATTGTTTTCTGCTCTTCTTAAGTCACGTCTCAACTTTTGAGTCACGTTTATTTTGTCATCTCTCTCTCTCACTATCTCTCTGTCTGTTTGTCTGTCTGTCTACCCCTGTCTGTCCATGTCTGTCTGTCTGTCTATCTGTCTGTCTGTCTTTCTCTTTTCCTGTATGTCCGTCTCTCTCTCTCTTTTGTCATCTGCAAATGCTTTCAATTTGAAAGGGTCTCAAATTTTGTTGTTTGGCAAAGAGTTAAGAGGTAAAACGGTCTTTTGTTATGCGGAAAATTAACCCTTTCCCAAACGACAAACTTTTGGACTAGACCAAATTGAAAGCATTTGCAGACGACAATTCAACTCTTGCTTAATAGATGATTTCTGTCTATGATAGGGTAGAAAACATTGTGGGAAAAGGAGAAAATGCTGTTTACCAGCATTTTCTCCTTTTCCCACAATGTTTTCAAAAGGCCATTATTCCAGACCCGTAAAAACCAGGGATTGTTTGGGAAAGAGTTAAGAGGTAAAACGGTCTTTTGTTAAGCGGAAAATTAAAAAAATAACTGTGCACGCTGACCCGGGTCGATACGTTTTCGCAGACGCGTTAAATCTTCATTTCACACTGCACACATAGCATGACACTGAAACGGGTTATTAATTTGATTGTTTTTATCATGATTTGTTGCATAAAACGGAAAATAAAAGCATACGAAAATTCAAAACTATGCAAATATCTTTAGATTTACAATGAAATCTAAAAAAAGAATTGATATGAGACAAAAATTAAATCAAAGGACCGAAAGCCATGAAAAGTGACTTTGTGTGGCAATGATATGGAGGAGTTATATTTCAGTGCCTGGAGCCAAGTTTAAAGGGTTCTTCAGGGTTTTTTTTAAATGCCGTAAATCTAATTTTCTCGTAACACGCCTATTAAACACCTGGCTTTATTTTACCTCTGCAATTGTATAGACTGTATGGTAAAACTCGGTGCAGAGATTATTTTTCGCTGTATGATTAACGCGGAGGTCATATTTGTTATCGGTAATCTCCTTTTCTTTTCTTACATCAGATATGACGTCATCATAATGGTTTGAATAGGAATCCTCGTAATCAACGATATTCGGCATGCCTCGGATGATGGGGTCATCAAATCCCTCGACTGTTTCGCGATTGATATGAACCTAAACGGTACATGTCATCGCCGGAAATACGCCGAATTACCGTTCTGAAAATTGTAAGGCTCCTCGTAAAATGTGAAATTTGAGTCTCAATTTTCTATAGAATTTTTTCTAACTATATTTCAGCTTACAAACGGTTCGTACATTATTTTCTCAAAGTGGTTTACAACCGCGATTGAAGTTTTCACAGACAGATAGATAGACGATAAATATCTCCATCGAGGTTGTTTATGTCATCGCTTAACGACTAACAGTGGCGCTGCCATGTTTAAGATCATGTGATCGGCAGTTCAGATGGAAACGATCTTTACACAGACAAGGTTACGAGTAGGTACGGAATCGGCCGAGTTGTGAAGATAATTATCGACTCGTGTTACTGATCACGTAGCATTTCCAAAAGTCTTTGCCACATAATATAAAACTACATGAAAGGAGTATGTAACCCTGTAAGGAAATACCATTGAAAAACACATTTTGAATACGAAGGAATGAAAGTTGAGTTGACCAACTCGATGAGTACTTAATGGTTTCGAAAGGTTCTGTGTTGGAATTTCAACGGAAGCAAATTATTTTTGCAGTTAATATTTTCCTACCCCCCCCCCCCCTTCCCCCACCACACACAGAAACACATATTGAAAATGAGCAGTCACGTTCTATTTACGACACGATAAATAATAACATCTTTCTACCCCAAAAAACATTTCTGTTTGTCAACATCTGATTTAATTTTTTCACTACTAAAAAACTAGATTGTTTTTCTTGTAGCATCTCTAAGCCCTTTTTACAATATTGATTGACAACACTGTTTCTAAAATGAAACCTGAGAGAGGGGCTTTTTTGAAAACATCATTGGGGAAAAAATGCTGATGATTTCTACCAGAGCTCCAGATAGAGGGAGTGAATTTGATTTCAAAATTGAAAATATCATTAATTCTCCACTAAACCCTATGTTGTGGGTACTCATTAGAATCGTCTCATCGAGACGATTCTAATGAGTACCCACAACATAGGGTTTGGAAAAGAAATAATGGATTTAGAACCCCATCACTCCGTCTTATCTGGAGCTCTGTCTACCATATGCAACAGTTATAATTTCTAGGGGTACACTGGAATTTATTTCAATTTGGAAAAGCTTAGATTTGGGTCGTCCAGTAAAGCGTTAAGGCATTCCAATCACCGGGAAGAGATATATCTTGTGTCAGGAGCGGCTATTAACAACAATAGGGGACAATTTCAAGTTGCTTTCACAAGTGACTCCAAGGGATAAGGAAGGTCCTTTTAGATACCTTTGTTTTTATCCTTGACCCCTTTGTATAATGCGGTGTGCTTCTGTTTGCACCTTTTCGACGTAAGTAAATTGATGGCTCTTACTTACGAGTATTTTCCTCTTCCAAACGACAAAAATTTCAGACAGATCTAATCTGAAAGCGTTTGCAGACGAAAATTCAAAGATGACTGTAGTCATGGTATTTGTCTCTCGAAGTGTATAGGTTGGGGAAAAATAAGGAATGCTGTTTTCCAGCAATTTCTTCTGTTTGCACCTTTTCGACGTAAATAAATTAATGGATCTTACGAGTATTTTCCTCTTCCAAACGACAAAAATTCAGGTAGATTCAAATTGAAAGCGTTTGCAGACGAAAATTCAAAGATGGCTGTAGTCATGGTATTTGTCTTTCGAAGTGTATACGTTGAGGAAAACTAAGGAGTGCTGGTATCCAGCAATTTCTTTCATGTCTACAGCGCTTTCAAAAGCATTGTTCTCCTTCTGTGGTAAAGGATTAACGTGTACTTTTCTTTAATATTTTGCATGCTGTAGCATTTTTTTTTTTTATATTTTTCATTGAAATTAATATGGAAAAAAAGGTTTGATATGAGAGAATTATAAGGATAAAGACAAAGGTGTCCGCCGGTAGGACCTCTTCTTGAACTTTATCTGTTAACTCTTGCTTACTGTTGACGACACCAGAAGCTTTTGTGGACAGTGTAGATCACAGATCAGACTGCACGTTCTGTGCAGTCTGATCTTGATCTACACTGTCCACTTGTTTATTTTAGATATAGGCCAAATTATATCTTCATCTGGTAGTGGAACTATATTTATAGCCAATGAGAAGTTGTTAAACATTTATTTGGTAGCGAAAGAGTTAAGGTCAATAATTGTAACATCACTGTTGTTTCCTGTTTAACCTGATATATCGTCTGCCATTCATAACTCCATTTTTTCTTTGCAAACAGCATTTTTTCTTGTCATTATTAGAAACTGGATTTTTTTTTCTTTCTTCAAATCTGACATAAATCAGTTACATGTACCGTAAGCTTGAAAACATGTTCCGTTGCATTGAACGGCACATTTTCATCTCTAACAAGAAAACTTATCGAAGAGCTTGGTTCGAGTTTGTATTAGTATATACACCAGAGCTCAAAGTAAGGAGTGATGATTCTAAATCCATTGTTTATCTTCCAAACCCTATGTTGTGGGTACTCATTAGAATTGTCTCGACGAGACGATTCTAATGAGTACCCATAACATACGTTTTAGTCGAGAGTAATTCATATTTTCAATTTTGAAATCAAAATTGCTCTCTCTATCTGAAGCTCTGTACACCATCAGTTTTATGCATATACTCACGAAACTTCCTGTTTTCCCCTAAAAAATTACCAGAGAAATAGTCGTATAGTTTGAACGTGTTTTAGATATTAAGATTTGTCTATAAAAGGGTAAAAACATTTTGGGAAAAGGAGAAACGTGGTGACCAGCATTACCCTTTTTTCCCACAGGGCCATCTTCCTCAGGTTCATATAAAGTCGGGAGTGTTTTAGGATTTGCACAAGTAGGTTACGTTATCATGTGTTAAATGGTTCAGAAAGTGGCGACAAGAAAAAGCAATGAGATTAATTGTTTATTTCTACATAGACAAACATGAGAGTCATTGGCCCTAGAGCGCTCACCTGAATAAGGTCGTCTGGAACTGATAAAGCTGAAGATCCTGTTTTTTAAAAATAGACCGTTCTTTTTTATGAAAAATGACCCAATTTCAAACGTGTCCAAGTTATCGACAAGAAAAATATTTTGAAAGAGTTTCAGGCCCCTAGAATGCACACAAGGTTTTCAAAGATTTAGTCCAATGACCTACTTTTTATCTGTAGTGGTCCAATTTCACTCTTGTTTTAGATATCGCCAAGACAAACATTCTGACTTAGTTCTATGTGTATCTCGCTGAAAATGTGGCCTCTTCAGATTTCTCGGATTTGACCCAGGGTCATACTTTTTGACCCGACATGACCCTATTTCAAACTTTTCGAAGATATCATTGATACAAAAATTCTGATCAGCGTTTCAAGAGTATCAGCATGAAAGTGTTGCCTCAGAAGTATCAAACGCAAGGCTTTTCTAAGATTTGACAAGTAACATACTTATCACCTGACATGAACCTATTTTACATTTGTCCGAGATATCGTCAATACATTCTGCCCAAGTGTCAAAAGAATCAGACTGAAAGTTTGGCCTATAGAGTACTCATAAGGTTTTTTCATTAAATTTCGTTCAGTAACCTACCTTTTGACCGTCGTGACCCAACTGTAAACTTGGTTCGAAATTATATCAAGACAAGCATTTCTGACCAAAGTTTCATTAACATCTGACAGAAAATCTGGCCTCTAGAGAGCACATAAGGTGACATGTCGACGACTGCATGACGGATGAAGCACGACGGATGCCGGACACAGCAGATCACAAAAGCTGACCTTGAGTATTTCGTGCTCAAATGAGCTAAAAATGGACCACCGTACAGCAACAAATGACACAATATAAAAACTGTATAGAGATACGTTCGTATGTGCAATCTTGAACTCAGTACGTGTTGCTTTTAAGAGCAGAGATATTGGCAAATTTTGATCAAAGGTCATATTAAGAAGCATTGTTCACAAAGAGTTAACAATGTTTACGCCAGAAACCCCATTGGCCTTCATTCCTTAACCGATAACTATCTGCCCAGTGTCGTTTTTTTGTCTTGAATAAGAGGGTCTCTGAAAAAAGCAGTTTCTCCTTTTCCAAAAAGTTTTCATGTTTTTCTTTTTAGAGTTAAATCTTATGATTTGAGCATTATTTGATTTATCACTAGCAAATGCTTTGAGACAAATAAAAATTTCAGCGCCTGATAAAGACCTATAAAAGTTCTGTAAGATACTATTACTCAGGGTGACTTTGTGTCCGCAAACTGCAAAGGTAAAACTTCCTTCACAAGAACATAAAGTTCATATTACGAATATTCGAAAACTTTTGAAATACTTTTATATCCTAAATTGTATTAAGAAGAATACTCTACGACGACAAATAATTGAAAATTTTAAGCAGACTTGGTCAAGAATTTATCATCCAAAAGAATTCCAATTTCAAACCAAAGCAATATCTGATTGGCTTTAACCCTTTACTCCACAGATACTCATTTCTACGCATTGCTCGTAGGAGCCTTTGGAAGACATTGTGTCAAAAGGTGAAATTGCTCATGACGAGCAAAATTACATATTGTCACAATGTTTTCTATGCTATCAATAGGTACCATATACACATAAGAAACGGCTTCATCCTTGCTGTTATTTAGTGTCAATTAGAGATACTATAGAAATGCCTTATGGGGTAAAGGGTTGAGGTCCAGTACTGGATAAAAGCAAACAATGCTCGTTTCAAAATACATGCAAACTGTATCATACCATTTTAAAATATGGAAGTGATTGTGAAAGTTACAAATCTGTTATTGTGCGTTCAGCAAGACTGTAAGTCGTTGACAGAAAAAAATAGAAGGGGAACCATTCCTTTAAGTCAAATTATCTCCCTTGCTAGATAAAAAGTAAAGGAATCCAAAAATCAGATTGGTTCTTTTATATGTAGTCCTTTGTTTTTATCCTAGATTCCATTGGAGATGCTGTGGTGAATGTACGAGGGGAGGTCAATACGTTCATAGAACTCGGTATTTTTCTATACAATTCAAAATTTCTTCTTTAATTTTTTGGCAGTATAAATCTTTGTCAGTTGAATTATAACAGCCATTTAGTCAGCTCCTACTCATTTTTGCTCTTTTTGTTGGAAAACCTATACCCACGGCAAAAATGGAAAGTCAGAAGTCACTCTGTAGCAGACTTGAGCTCATTATCGTCCGGAAATCTCGCTCCAGGCAAGTGGGATAACAAATTTCAGAACAGACAATAATCACCTGGGGCCAGGTCTGGACTGTATGGTCGGTGATTTAACAGCTTGCACTCACGAATAGCTGCTTGTGCAACTCTGGACTTGTGCTCTGAACTCAATATTCTGACTTACCATTTTTGTCTATGGGTATAGGTTTTCCAACAAAAAGTAAGAGTAAAAACTGTAAAGTGTTGACTGAATGGCTTTTATCATTCAACTGGCAAAGGTTTATACTGCACAAAAATAAAAGAAAAACATTTGAATTGTAAAGAAAAATACCGAGTTCTACGAACTTACCGACCTCCCCTCGTAATATGATTTCCGGTGTGTACGTATCTTTTGCAGTTTGAAATCGAATTCTGCTGTCAAGCGACAGGAAACAGATTTATATCTATATAGAAACCAATCTTACAAGATATAGTATTATCCCAAGAACATGGACGAGTAGTGCAAAAAATAAAAGATAAAAACCAAGGAGCCTTCTTACCAGGGCCCGTATTCACCCACCATTCTTTAGAACGTTCTTCATGACTGTAAAAGTAACAGAACTTCTGATTGGCTAAACCATTTGGTTTAGCCAATCACAAGTTCTGTTACTTTCACACTGACAAAATTCTGAAGAATAAGACTAAAACTGGTCTTAGGAATGGATTAGGACCAATGTAGTATAGAAGAGGAATCAAGGGAAATAATTGAAGTAAGGCTCTCATTGCACCAAAAGTTGCCGGGTCCTTCTATCTTTTATATACATTTTATCTGGTTTTTAAATCCAATTTTCTGACAGTTATCAACACTTGTCTTCAGATGGTGCAATGATGGTACCACCTTCATAATATTTCTATGTTTTTACATAGTGTGGTTTCAATCTAAAGGCATTTTAACACAGACATTGTATACTTTTGGCAGCAACTGAGGCTTTAATCAAATGGTCGGGCAAATTAAAAAGATGTTTTGTTTATGATTTAGAACTTTCATAAGATTTGCAATTAGAATGGTTGTTCACTTCGAGCCTAGTAAATGTCCAACCCCTTTCAAAAACTGGAAATTATTGACGCATGCAAATTGAAAGTAACTTCAATAATACAACCACACTATAAAAATTTATAATTAAAAAAAAAACGAGCTGACATTCTCTTATAGGGTAGAAAACATGGTGAGAAAAGGAGAAAATGCTGATTACCAGCATTTTCTCATTTTCCCACCATGTTTTCAAATGTCGGTTTTTTTTTTCTAAGAAGTTTGGGAAATATGTGGAAACAGGTTACAGGAACATAAAAAGGAAGACACTCCTTCCAATCAGATCTCGAGTAACTTTCATGACAAAAGTATAATTATACTGTTATCGAAACAAACGACAATCGTAGGGGAAAAATAGCCTGAAAATACCTGAATCGGAAAAAAAGAAATATCCATTATTTTTGAAGAAGCCACAACATCATGTTTGAACAGTTTGGGTCCTCGCTATGATTTGCTAAAAAAAATGTTTCGTTTTTATCAACCAAAGTTATTCGGTTATACACATCTTTTTGTACTTCCAACCGGGGGACACTGGGGACAAATAGCAGATAAAACATACAGAATCATGCGGAGCTTCCTTCTCACTCTTCTTCCAATATTATTTGCGAAAATCATTAACCCTTTGGACACCAGAGGTTAAAAAACTGACTTTTGCGGACGCCATAGATCAAGATCAGACTGCACAAAACATGGAGTCTGATCTTTGATGTATTCCGTCCGTTTGTTTAGTCAAGCGTATGCAATCAAAATCTTTTTAAGTTTCATTGGATTGCATTTAGAGCCGTTGAGAGAGTCCTCGAGTTTATTTATTTGGAGCCGTTAAAGAGTTAACCCATTACCACATAATCCCTACTTTTGACGCCCCTAAGAAAGAAGCCTTTAGAAAACATTGTGGGAAAAGGAGAAAATGCTGGTAACCAGCATTTTCTCCTTTTCCCACAATGTTTTCTACCCTTCACAAAACAAATTTCAAATTTTCAGTCAGTTTTATACTGTCGTCTACAAATGCTTTCGATTTGGACAAGCCTAAAATATTGTCGTTTGGTACTGAGTTAAGCCTTCGGACACACAACTTAAAACTGACTGTTGTGTTGGTAGACCATAAAGATCTGGCTCAGACTGTTGTATGCGGGAGTGTTGATCAAGATCAGACTGCACAGAACGTGCAGTCAGATCTTTGATCTAAAATGCCCGAAGCTTTATGAAATATCACACAAAGATATATTACGTACATGAACCCTCGATATTGTTTGTTTTGAGTCCGTTTTCCTGAAACTGAAAGCAAATCTTGGTGAGTTATTGTTCTTTAAAACTATGAAGATTACCCAAAACAAACAGTGCAGATCAAGATCAGACTTTACAGGACGTCAAGTCAGATCCTTGGTCAACAACATCTGTCATTTCATGAAATATCTCCTGTTACGACATGGAAATTGCAAAAAGTAAATCCGCTTTCACTATTGAGATCGGTGACTGCATAAGATTTTATATTGCGCAAGGATTTTCAATAATCAACCGGAACTGCGGAACGAATTACCACCAACAAAATGTACCCTATTAAATTAAATAGTTAATTTTGTTGTTCGTCACAATATAGAAACGTTTTCAGAGGAAAAGTTTACACGGATTAGCACTAAAGATACATTGGGATTTATAGAATAAAACTGTTTCTTCTTTAAAAAAAGAAATCCTATAGTCTAGGTACATACACTTCGAATTATTATTGTCGAAAGAACCTATGTATGGGTTTTTCTTTTTTGTATAGTGTAGAAAAAACAACAAGCTGAACAGAGCAAGCAATTTGAACATGTAAATAAAACAATTGATTGTGCTGTGTTTATGAGATACCCTTTCCAAAACTAATCTATAACTGAATATAACGCACAGTGTGGGTCAGAGATCAGACTACGTCCTGTGCAGACTGATCTTGTCCTAGGCAGTCCATGAAAGCTGTTTTTATTGCTTATGACAGCGATGGGGTGAGGGTTCGTCTTACATTTTTTTTCCATCAAGATAATAAATAAACCGATACAATCGCTGAAACATCTCTACCCTTAGGCGGCTAAGCGCTAGTCACTGAACTTTTTTGGACAGTGTAGATCAAGATCAGACTGAATAGAACGTACCGTATGATTTTGTTCTCTCTTGTCTGATAAGGAGACAGGGTTCCCCCGAAATGATTATTCTGAAATTTTCTTCTTTTTTTAATTTTATGAGGATAAGTTATAGAATTTCCTTTAACCCTTCACCTCACAGTCCCGAGTTCAATCGACCCTGACAGATTTAAAGTTTTGAAAAACATCGTGGGAAAAGGATGTAATGTTGGTAATAGCATTTTCTCCTTTGCCAGCAATGTTAACTACATTCTTTTTTAAAACAAATCTGCCCATTCAAGAAACATTTCATTGATTTTTCTGTAAATGCCTTTAATTTGGGCAAAAATAAAAAAAAAATTGTCGTTTTGGTAAAGAGTTAAGTTATTAGGCAGGTTAAGGGTTAACCTTTACCACACAATCCCGACTTCGAACAACAAGCATTTTAAAACATTGTGGGAAAAGGAGAAAATGCTGGTAACCAGCATTTTCTCCTCTTCCCACCATGTTTTCCACTCTGTGAAAGACAAAGTTCATTTCTGAGTTACATATAAACTTATCGTCTGCAAATGGTTTCAAATTTGACAAATCTACAATTTTGTCGTTTGGCAAAGATTTAAACCTTTACCAAACGACAAAATTTTAGACTGGTCCAAATTGAAAGCGCTTGCAGACAACAAAATAAACGTAACTCAAAAATTGAATTTCTTTTCCAGCTAGGTAGAAAACATTGTGGGAAATGGAGAAAATGCTGGTTACCAGCATTTTCTCATTTTCCCACAATGTTTTCAAAAGGCTTCTATGTCAGGGTCGTAAAAACCAGGTATTGTTCGGTAAAGAGTTAAAAAAAGGACATGAAACTAGGGATGCTTTTTATCAGTATCTGTAGCTATTTGATATCCCGCATTTTTCACATTCAAGAGACGTAGCGAGCTGAAACAGGTCTTTGTCCCTCAACGTCGTTCCTTGTTTTCACTAACATTTCTTTTTCCTCATCCAATTTTTTTTTTAAGGTAAGACCTGTGTAATGGAAAATAGCCATTTCCACTAAAATATCATCCTGCAAAATTAGCTATAATTAAAAATGAGTATTATTGAACTACTTTCACCTTTTCATTTTTTCCATTTTTTTCCTTCTTTGAATTATCATTTATAAATCTAACACCACTATATTCTCAATTCAAAAAGAGATAATAATTACCTCCCTTTTCAAAAAACTAACAAAAGTATCAAAAAATAATTTCAAGATAGACATAAACGGAATTTCTGATCTGTTGGAAATGTGCAAAAATATTACTTCTGCATAAATCCTTATTTATCCTTATTTATCAACAAATTAGAATTTTCACCGGAAGTGCATTACACAGGTCTTGCCTTAAGTCCGCTAGCCGAGCCCCGGTAACTCCGGCAGTAGCGTACAGGACTTGAGAACAGGAGGTCGTGAGCTCGTTTCCCAGTTCGGCCAATTTCTTTCCGAGGATTGATGATAGTCATTGCGACTGGATTTGTTCCCCTCTCATCGCTGATCGTTTGTTTCGACGATGGTTATGTGGGGAAAGCAGCCAGTGGCTTGGAAAGAATATTGTGTGGAGTTCTGGTAACAGCAACTCCAGGAAAGCAATGAATAGGTGCACTTGCCGCTTGGATATAACTGAAATGATGTTGAAAACGGCGTTGAACACCAAATGATCAAACCATACAACTGTAATTTGTTACTGTAAATGATAACTTTTCTAGACCTTTGCGGTTAATTCCAGAAAGAAAACTTTGTATGAACAGGAAAAAAATTGCTTGTAAAAAAGCAATCGTTGCTTTTCCAACAATGTTTTTTTTAAATGTACAGTGTTGATAGGCAATAGGGCCTATCTTCCGTTTTAGATACGCTTGACATTTGTTCAACTTGAGCAGAATTTTCGGTAAGTTTTAAAGTAACTTGTTCAGTAACGAATGAAGCTAGCGAAGGATGGACATTTTGGTTTTTTGGAATAAGAACCAAAGCTTTTATTATTGCAAATCCAAAGTTGATCTTGGTGGAAATATTTATCAGACAAGTATAGAGTAGACCCAGACTATGCATTACATCAATAATGCTACAGCAATAAGAATAATGATGACTGTGAATGCCCTGCAACACGTGAAAAGGAGCATTCGAACATTTGCGTAAAGTGTCGTTTCGGATCAGCCTGCGCAGTCCGCTCAGGCTAATCCGAAACGACACCTTCCGTTTTGATGTAATTTTCTTTTTCCCACGAGTTTACTGTAGGACAAAATCTACTGTAGTCGTACAGTCTCGGATTAGCCTGTACGGTCTATACCCAGAATGCCCTGTTTTAACAATCGACCGTTTCAGCCTCCTTCCAACAAAGCCCTGTTCGTTCAACATGTTTGAAATGTATACACCGTGTCAATAATCATTAAACGTGTCATCATTTTCAGTGTATTCGATTTCAGTTATTAGAATACATTTCACGAATGAACGAATCGAGCGGTCGAGTCATGTCCTAAAGGGGGCATCACAAGTTGGCTGACAATGGAACAATATTTATTGCAACTTCAGTCTCAATACAACTCAGGAGGTTCTGTATGGCTCAGGGGTAAAGATAGAGGGTCCCAAACCTTGATTCCCCCTGTCCGAGTCTCACTCGAGGCGCTAGATTTGTTCATGAGAGTGTCTCTTGGCGGAAAGCCATGACCTAGTGTTGCTGATACCCAGGACATACATAAAGAATTTGGATTCTTTACAGAAGAAGCCAGGAGAAGTCAGCATCAGTGTTTCCAAGTAGTTTATTGTGGCGCCACATGAGCGGCGGCACATTATTTTTATTCGCTTTTGAAAAGTACCTATGGAGGCAGCCATATTGTTTTTTCGGCTTCCAGTCATTTCGTAATAAGATCATTTCGTACCTAGGCTATTTCGTACAATTTTGGTCATTTCGTCCCAACCTATATGTATCTTTTTTTTTATGTTATTTCGTAATCTGGTAATTTGATACCCAGATTTTAAAATCAGTTTGGTAATATTGAACCTAGTCTTACGACTATTTTCTTGTAATGTTTCCATGACAACTGCTTTTGTGCATGGCTGAAATTGAACTTATGTTAATCTTTGACGAGGAATGTCTATGATTGTGTCTTACCATCATTGCCTCTTTTTTTTTTAAAGTTTTTAGTTGGATTCTAAGGATTGTTTAGGGCTTCTCTGTTCATTTCTCACCGATTTTGCATAAATTCACTTTGGACAATTTGAAATGCTTTGATACGCCTTATTTCAGAAACAACTGCTTTGCGGCGCCATTGATTTTATGCATTAAAATTTTCTTGTTGGTTTTTAATTTCAATATATTTTGGCACATGTAAACAAATAAGTAAAACAGCCGCGGCGTAGAAACTACATATGCTTTAATGCACCAGCAAAAAAATTCGACTCATGTCAGACTGCGCAGACTGCGCAGTCTGACATGAGTCGAATATTTTTGTCATTTCTAAATTTTCTGCTTGGCAAAGAACCCGTCTATCCACAGTTTCACTCGATTGTTAAACAAAATGGGGTCTCATGGATCCATAATTATCATGAGATGAATTGTTTGTTATGAATTATCACGGAGATGCATTTAGCCCCCAATCGCCAGAGCGCAGGGCCCAAAAAGAATGGTACAAGTAACACATACTTATGAACATCGTTTTTTTTTTATATATAACTATGTACTTCAATTCGTTTTTATGGCGATTTCCTTTCCGCACAAGAATTTAAAAAGCCTTGTTCGATTTACGGAACACCGAACCGTGAAATCTAGTTATTTCGGTCATTTTCACAAACAGTTACCATGACGCTACATTTTCAACTTCGGTCTATATTTATCTTTTTTTTTTTATCAATAAACGTATGTTTAAGGGACCCTAGCGAAGACTTTCTCTTTTTTTCCTTTAAACATTGTGGGACAAGGAATAAATGCTAGTAAGCAGACTTCGTTTTTTTCCTTTTAATCCATTACCACACAATGCCTAGTTTTGATGACCCTGAGAAAGAAGCCTTTAGAAAACATTGCGGGAAAAGGAGAAAATGCTAGTAACCAGATTTTGTTTTCTTTAAACCCATTACCACTCAATCCATACTTTTGACAACACCAAGGAAGAAGCCTTTGGAAAACATTGCAGGAAAAGGAGAAAATGCTGGTAACCAGCATTTTCTCCTTTTCCCACAAGGTTTTCTATCTTTCACAAAACAAATTCCAAACTTACAGCCATTTTTACTCTGTCGTCTGCAAATGCTTTCCTTTTGGACAAGGCAAACATTTTGTCAATTGGTAATGAATTTAACAGTATGAGACAAGGAGAACATGCTAGTTACCAGAACTTGTAGACGACAAATAAAATGTGCTTTAAATCTTTATCGAACGACAAAATTTTAGACTGGTACAAATTGAAAGCACGACAAAATAAACACCACTCAAAAATTGAAAATCGTTTTCAGAAGAGTAGAAAACATTGTGGGAGAAGGAGAAAATGCTGGTTACCAGCATTTTCTCCTTTTCCCACAATGTTTTCAAAAGGCTTCCATCTCAGGGTCTTAAAAAACAGGGATCTTTTGGTAAAGGGTTAAATGAGTGGATCTGAATCAGAAAGGATAGAAAACATTGTGGAGGTTACACAAGCTTTCTATTCTTTTCTCACAATGTTTTCTAAGACCCAAATATTTTCACTATCGTAAATTGTCAGAAAGAAAGTTTTGTCTCAGTCAGATATCGAACTTGCAACCACCTGGTCGTGAATCAGATACGCTAAGCAATGAACCAACCGGCCGGGCATACGTTACCGACTGTTAAAGTTGGTTGGTTGTATTGGGGTTTAATGCCACTTTAACAGCTAAGGTCATATCATGTCGGTCGGTGACGCACATAATGTTTCCTGGCTTTCTCATACCAGTACAAACACAACTCTCTTTCCAAAGCCACCAACTACTTTTCTCACATGCTTCAGCAGAGATGAGAGGCGAAAATACGCCGAGAGAAAGTTCGCCTCAACCAGGTATCGAACTCACAACCACCAGGTCATGAGTCCGACACGCTCACTACTGAGCCACCTTGGCGGGACCCGGCTGTTAGAGCAACGGCTCGTCGAAACTAATAATGATCAGTGGAACAAAGGGATGTGTTACAATGTACATGTCAGGTGATTTTTTACAGCGCTGTCTTCTTTAATTTAGTTTTTATCAGGAATATAACAATACACAGACCCGCAGATCCTTACAAGCTTATATTGTAGATAAGAAAACGACAGAGAAATCTTCCGCAGACAATAGGCAGTAATTTTTCACCCTAAACACTATATACAACGCAACCCCGAGTTTTGAACGATCCTGAATGAGAAAGGCTTCGGAAAACATTGTGGGAAAAGGAGAAAATGCTGGTAAAACCAGCATTTTCTCTTTTTCCCACAATGTTTTCTATCTTACCTTTGTGGGAAAGAAGAAAATGCTGGTGTTTTCTACCCTTCACAAAACAAATTCCAAATTTTCAGTGACTTTTATTTTGTCGTCTGCAAATGCTTTCGATTTGCACTGGCCTGAAATATTGTCGTTTGGTAAACTGATGATTTAATCCATTTCTTTAAGTCGAATTCAGACTGTTCATAAGTAAAAACATACATAGACAAATTTGAAATTGGCAGAGACGGGCGTAAAGGTAGGTATTTAGATTTTTCACATCTCACGAAATTAAAAGATATATCACTGAAAATTATATGTGAAAACAATACAAATCATCAATAATTAAAAATCATAAAATTACAAGAAAAAAAAAGATTGGGGATGGTATTCCCTTAAAACACTACGTAGCCCCTTAAGCTATTTTTAGATTTCGCGCCAAAAATTAAAAAAAAAAAAAAGCATTGTTGGAATGTTAAGTGACTAGCACGTGACTAATTACGCTTGAATTCCATAACATAACAAACATGTTATTATTTTCTATAAATGTCTTCTTCGGACGCTATGTTTGAAACTTCGTCTGTGTATTTCCGGTATGTAAATGAGCGAATTGCTCATCTAAAAATAGACCGTGTTTCCCGTCGGTGTCGACCTGGACCGTAGTAAATCTTTAGTTTCTCTTGTTGTCGAATGGTTTTCGACTACTGGGGTTTTATAAATGAAAATTAAAAGACTTTGGGAGTACAAGGATGATTTTTTGTATTTTTGTAAAATTTTCGTCCTAAAATCTGAAGGGTACCTTTAAGTATTCCTACAGAACTCCAAACACTGTTGGAAAAGGACAAAAAATTGCTTGTTACAATAACGAGTGAGTTTGTCTAATCTTTAATTGATTTCAACAGTTTTCTTCTGCACAAAATGTATGTATGAAAGAATGTTTGTAATCTTATTAAGGGTTTTACGCTATACAAAGGTGATTAGGTAAGTACTTAACGTTCTTGAAAGGAGAAAGAGAGATTCCGAGTACTTGATTAGACCCGACGTGTATTATCGCAACATTTCGGTCAAATTGCGGCGATATAAAATGCCTCAGGTATGCGCAAGAATCTCCCACGTGTCTGGGTGGTAAATATAAGAAAGAGGTTGTAGTTTGTATGGTATTTAACGCCTTTTTCAACATTATTTCAGTTATATTAAGGCGGAATGTGCACCTATCAATGATTTCCTGGCATTTGCACCTGTACTCCGCATAAATATCTTTCCAAGCCACTGGCTGCTTTCCCACACACTAGTAACCGCCGTCGAAACAATGGTCAGCGATGATAAAGGAATAAATCTTCTTGATTGTTCGGACGGACTGATTGATTGATTGTTTGTTTGGTGTTTAACGCCGTTTTCAACATTATTTCAGTTATATCACGGCGGCCAGTGCACCTATCCATGTTTTCCTGGAGTCTCTTTTTCCAGAACTCAGCACAATTTTCTTTTTCCAAGCCACTGGCTGCTTTCCCACATATTCACCGTCGAAACGATTGGTGAGACGGTTGACTGGAAACAAGAGCCGTCAGAGACGGGTTATGCTCCCCGAACAAGTGCTTGTCATAAAACATAAGAAATTGATATAAATTCACTTCTTTTATCCTAGAAGAACCTGTTCATGCCCCCCAAAATTTGAAGTGAAAAGGCAATTACTATCTTAGAGATAGCGAACAGAAACTTGTAGAGGAAAATAAGCCCCCTTTAAGCCCCCTTTTCCCATAAGACGATATTGGATCATTGCAATAAATACAACGGGTGTGTGGTTTGTGGCATTTTTTAATAATAATTCAAAATTTGAAATTTCATAAAATTTTGAGCAGTCATGTATTAAATATTACATAAAACAACTTTTTACATGAAGCCCCCTTTTTCCGAGACGCAGCCTGAAATTGAGAAAAAAGGAAGAGAGGTACCTGGGCAACGTTTCAACAAGTTCAGATTTGAAATTTCACAAAGTTTTGAGCACTGATAAAGGAGAACCTAGTGAAAAAATTTTTTTCCACGAAGTCTCCTTTTTCCGTGATGCAGCCTTAATTTGAGAAACCAGGAAAGACGTATTTGCGCATTAATAATTCATAGATTGCAAAAAGAAAGGGCACATGTTGAAACTTGTAAAACAAGATAAAACAATGAAATGTTGACAAAAACTGAACAAAATATTAGTAAAAATTGCAATTTTGCATTAGGGCCCCTTTTTCATTTTACAAGAAACCCCCTTTTTCCATGACAGAGGGTCAAATTGAAAACCACATAGATAAAGAAACAAGAGCACATGGTGAAACTTTGAAAAAACATTATAACCATGAAGTGTAATGAAATTTTGACCAAAACTGAATGAAATATTAGTAAATATTGGAATTTTGCAAGAAGCCCCCTTTTTCTATGACAGAACGTCAACTTAAAAAATGCCCAGATTAAAAATAGCAAGAACACATGCTAAAACTTTCCATAAACAAAATTGAAAATCCGGGAAAACTATATCGGCGCATTACCCTAAGGAGTTCATATATGAAGTTTCATCCAATTTGGTCCAAGGGTTGTGGAGAAATCGCTTCAGACGGACGGACGGACGGACAGACGGACGGAAGGACGGACGGACGGACGGAAGGACGGACGGATGGACGGACAGATGGACGGACAGATGGACAGACAGACGAAGCGGCGACTATATGCTCGCCCTTTGGGGAGCATAAAAATGTAAAATAACACAAGAGGCACATTATGTAACAATGGTTGTTGTTTCTTTTTCTAATTTGCTGATATTTAGTTAAACTGAGGTTACGGATCCCCATCGTGAAAAAATGTACTCATGTTGGAGTTTAGAAATTGATAAGATAAACCCTTTGGATGCAAAGCTCGTCTCACTGACCTTTAGCGGACAGTGTAGATCAAGATCAGACTGCACAGAACGTGCAGTCTGATCTTGATCTACACTCTCCGATACAGAAGATAATCTTTCTCTAAAATACTTATTATAGTTGAAAAAGCAACATTTGAGATTTTACTATCGGCTTTTAAATTTCGGTTCATTTATTAACAGGATAAAGTTTAAACTCTTTAACAAACGACATAATTTTAGACTGGTCCAAATATGAAAGCACTCGCAGACGACAAAATAAATTAACCCATTACCACACAATTCCTACTTTTGACGCCACAAAGAGAGAGGTCTTTAGAAAACATTGTGGGAAAAGGAGAAAATGCTGGTAACCAGCATTTTCTCCTTTTCCCACAATGTTTTCTACCCTTCAAAAAACAAATTTCAAATTTTCAGTCACTTTTATTTTGTCGCCTGCACATGCTTTCAATTTGGTACAGTCTAAAATATTGTCGTTTGGCAAAGAGTTAACTCAGAAATTGAAGTTTGTTTCTAGTAAGGTTGAAAACAATGTGGAAAAAGGAGAAAATGCTGGTAACCAGCATTTTCTCCTTTTCCCAAAGTGTTTTCAAAGGGCTTCTATCTCAGGGACGTAAAAACAAGGGATTGTCTAATAAAGAGTCAAAAGGTCTATATAATGTCTATTCACGATTAACCTTTTTTTTTTTGTGTGTTGTCTAAACTCGGTCATTGCATCATGCATATCACAGCGTGCAGTACACCTATCTATGCTTTCCCAACAGTTTCTTTTGCCAGAACCTGACACAATATTCTTTTGAAGCCACTGGCTGATTTTGAACATGTTTTTCGTCGAAACTATGCACAGCTAGGAGAGAGAGGTGTAACCTGTTGCAATGGCTACAATGAATCCTTGTAAAGACTTGACCAAGCACAGAGTCAAACCAAAGACCCCTTGGCTTAAAGCCTTATATGTTACTGACCGTACCATCTAAGCCGGTGTAATGCAGAGAAATGACCCTCGCCTACAAAATGACCCATTGGTCATTTCTCTACGTACAGGAATGACCCGAGTCATTATTCTACGTAGAGAAATAACCCAAGGGTCATTATTCTACGTAGAGAAATAACCAAAGGGTCATTATTCTACGCAGAGAAATAACCCAAGGGTCATTATTCTACGCAGAGAAATAACCCAAGGGTCATTATTCTACGTAGAGAAATAACCCAAGGGTCATTATTCTACGCAGAGATATAACCCAAGGGTCATTATTTTATGTAGAGAAATGACCCCAGAGGATTATTTCTCTACGTAGAATAATGACCCGGGTCATTTCTCTACGTAGTGAAATGACCTATGGGTCATTTTGTAGGGGAGGGTCATTTTTCTGCATTACAGCGGCAAACTTAATCCACAGAAGTCTCAAATCAATGACTGATCTTTATTACAGCTCACTTTGTCAGAAGTATGGACAATAGTACCGAATTAAAATTCAATACAAGAATATAATAATTATGATAACGTTACTATATAATTATTTCATAATGCCATTGTGGCACAAAGCAGAAACTACTTTCTACGACCAATTTTTTCTCTTGCGACAACTGTTTCATACTAAACGTAAAAACAACACGTGTGTAGGAGGTAGTAAGTTAATTCGGACAGGTACAGAGTTACCAGCGAGAGGGGAAAAAAGAAGCCATGCTTTGGAAAAAGGGAGTTCAATGAACCTGCGTACCAAGCAAATCATGACTTAATCATGGATACATTTCGTCAATCAACCAAACAAACCATGAGGTAGAGTGGTCCTTTAACATGCAGACTCTAGCAAAATGACCTAAAAGCAAAATGTTTCGGCCCAGGTCAGCCTGCGCGGACAGCGCAGGCTGACCTGGGCTGAAACTTTTTGCAGATATATTTTAAACCCTCTTTTCACAAAGGCAATGTATACACACTGAGGTATATAAATTCATAGCTTTGGGTGGTGTCATTGTATAATAAGATAGCTTATCGACATCTTTCCCCATTTTAATGTCATACCACACGATTTAACACGCGAACTTGTCTACCTTCCTGACTTTTTTTTTTTTGTAGAAAACTATTGCACGAATTTACAAAGTGTATAATTGCAACCCTTAGTTTCTTAGAATATATATGGTCAGTAATTCGGAAGAAAGCGCAGGTGAGACAGGCAAGATAACGATAGCCAAAGCTCAATGTGCCGAGGTGCCGAGCCTCGATTGTTTGGTCGGTAGTGTGCAGGGGGTCGTGGGTTGGATCCCTGGCTCGGCCAATTTCCTTCCGTGGATTGATGATAGTCATTGCGACAGGATTCATTCCTCTCTCACCGCTGATGGTTGTTTCGATGATGGTTATGTGGGAAAGCAGCCAGTGGCTTGGAAAGAAAATTGTGTGGAGTACTGGTAACAGAAACTCCAGGAAAGCGTGGATAGGTGCACTGGTCGCTGAGATATAACTGAAAGAATGTTGAAAATGGCCTTAAACACTTACAAGAATACAACAACAACCTTATTTGAGGTACTTATCGTATTCACAACTTTATGAATGCAACATTTCAATTGAGGTTGACTGATTTGTGTTTATTGTCGTCATCGACTGCCCATATGGGTGACGCTACCAGAAAATTGTTAGTTCTGTTACAGGACGGATATTGTTAGTAACATGTCGGAACCCAACCTATGTTAGGCCTGGTGCTTTAAACCGTCGAACAGGATCTAGGCTGACCGTCTCATCCGAAAGACTTTTTTAGGAAAGTTTAGCGGCCAGCCGTTAGGATCGAACCAGATGAAAATGTTCTGGATAGGTGCACTGGCCGCCGCGATATAACTGAAAGAAGGTTGAAAATGGCATTAAACACTTACAACAACAACCTTATTTGAGACACTTATCGCGTGTATTCACAACTTTATGAATGCACCATTTCAATTGAGGTTGACTGATTTGTGTTTATTGTCGTCATCGACTGCCCATATGGGTGACGCTACCAGAAAATAGTTAGTTCTGTTACAGGGCGGATATTGTTAGTAATATGTCGAAACCCACCAAATCTTACGCCTGATTCTTTAAATCGTCAAACAGGGTCTAGGCTGAACGTCTAATCCGAAAGACATTTTAGAAAGTTTATCGACCAGCCGTTAAGATCGACCCAGTTGAAAATGTTTGAATGATTATATTTGTGTGTATTTATCACCACCGGTTGCCCATATGGAATGTTAATATTGCTGCTTGTATAATGCTCATACACAACGCAACATATCCTAAGCCATGCCCGATTCTTTAAAGTGCTTGGTGTATAGCATCGTCACACGGGAACTCAGTTTAGCGTCTCATCTAAAAGACCATGAGTAATATTATAGTTGGCCAGCCGTGGGATTCGAACCCACACCTTAAGGTGACCCGAAGCACCACGTTCACGAGACCTTCGCTCTACTTACGGCGCCATTTGGGCTTATCCTTGAACTCACAAAAAACATGATGTTATCTGTCAGAAAGTTTAACCCTTTCCCAAACAACAAATTTTGGACTCTTCCAAACTGAAAGAGTTCGCAGACGACAATTTTAGATTTTGAGAAAATGGCAGAAAGTTCTCAAAAAGGGTAGAAAACACTGTGGGAAAAGGATAAATTGCTCGTTGCGAGCAATTTCTCCTTTTCCCACAGTGTTTTCTGAAGACTTATACTGCAGACACGTGAAAACCAGGGCTTGTTTGGGAAAGGGTTAACATAGGAACAATTCGACGAGCTTATCTTATTTTCATACGTTAAAGGGAAGTTATTATGCCATATAAAAAACTAAGTGAATGAATAGTCTCAAAAGCCCGGACGCTGTAAAAGGCCTTGTAATTGTGAAACCCTAGATACACATGAATAGTTGAGTTGTCATCCTGTTAGAGCTTAAATATTGCCGAAAGTGGCGTAAAACACAATTCGAAACTGCATTTTGTGGTATTTGTCCAATACAATACCACTATGAGTTCATTATTGAATTTTGAAGACCACGTATCGTGTTTTGTGCAAAGCCAAAGGAAATAAATCCAATTAAACTCAGTTTTTCTGAGACAAAGGAGTTTTCCGGTAGCACTCAGATATGTAATTCGAAATGGCATGTTAAAATGCACTGGGTGAGGCCATCGATCGTGGAAATACTAATTTTTCATTAAAAATAGCTACAGTCGCTCATAGCCATCTATAAGTGCAATGATACAAAATTTGTCTTCCCATCACTTGGTCCTGGATTTTTTCGTTCCAAAACCAGTTCGTCCAATGGCTTGTTCATCCTATAATTGCTCGCTACTCCATTTGATTGAGCATGAATATTTAAAGACCGAAATAATTGATTTTAATGTTGGGATTTTTATAATGTTAACGGCTGAAGACATTTCAAAATCATAGTTTTCAGGTAAAAACTTAATTCTATTCGATATATTCACATGATTTCTCTCTGTATCTATCATGCCTCGTACTGTCAGGGGACGTTGCTCCTGATTCATCCTTATGACTACCAGTACACAAATAGACCCAACTTTGTCAAAAGTGCTCTCCCTTGAACCAAAAAGCTATTCATTTGTTTAGTTGCTTGACTTTCAGGCCAATATTTTAGTAATATTTCTCTTTTTCTTTCGAACTATAAATTCCACACAACGGTTTCCTTGACAAATACCACTTCAGCGTTTTCAACGCTTTGATTAGTACTGTGGTTGGAAACAACGCAACTTAGTCTCAATAATGAGACGCCACGTTGATTTTTTCATTATTTGGACATTTAATGTGCACCGTACCCAGAGACTACCAGTCAAAAAGTAACATCGCCTTTGGGAACAGTTATCTGTACAACAACACAACTGCACTAAAACAGCGGAGGGCAAGGATCTGATCGTGACAATAAGATCAGATATCGTGTTTCATAATTACATACTCTGAAAAATTCAGTCCCCATAAACACTTTACCTGAACCTTTTGAGCGCTACATAAACAGATTTTTCGATGTCAACCAGTTTTTTCGCTCCATTTTTTTCCACACTGTTTTCAACAGCTTTCACTTTAAGGGTAGTTAACTCTTTACGAAAAGACAAAATTTAGCCTGTTCCAAATTGAAAGCATTTGCATATGACATATCAAATGATACTCAAAACGTAAAGTTTGTTTTTTAGAAGGCAGAAAACATTGTTGGAAAAGAAGAAAATGCTGGTTACCAGCATTTTCTTCTTTTCCCACAATGCTTTCAAAGGGATTTTTTCTTTTGGTCGTTAAAGCCCGGGATAGTCCGATAAAGACGAGATTATTTGGTGGAGAGTCGACATGATCACATGCCTATTTTTAGATCTTAGATAGCAATTCTCAAAACCATCAAAATACCGAGCAAGTTCCGGGTTTGAGACGGCCATTTAAAGGCCCACTCACTTTTGAATGTAAACAATACGGGGATCAAATTGCAGATAAAATAGACTCCTCCCTTTAGAAAATATGGTTGTCATTTTGATTCTGATAAAGTGTTACAGTGCAATTTGTCAACGTTCCATTCTCTGTCAGAATAAAAAATGTGTTGTTTAACTAGAATAAAAAGGGGCAAATTTTGTTCTATTTAGTTTTACAATACATATTAAATGTCCAAACTTGTGAAAAGAAGCACCATAAACGTGTGTTACTAAAGAAGCACCATAAACGTCCGTTACTAAAGAAGCAACATAAACGTCCGTTACTAAAGAAGCACCATAAACGTCCGTTACTAAAGAAGCACCATAAACGTCTGTCACTAAAGAAGCACCATAAACGTCTGTCACTAAAGAAGCCCCATAAACGTCTGTTACTAAAGAAGCACCATAAACGTCTACCATAAACGTCTGTTACTAAAGAAGCACCATAAACGTCTGTTAGTAGTATCTGTAAGGGCGGGGGGGGGGTATTCAACTCCGACTCCGAGCCAAAAGATTCATATTATAGATGTGTGAAATGTACAAAAAACAAAAAAATGCACCTACCTCAAGATCGACGTCGGCTTCTTTAATGTTTCGTCTTTACTTCTTGTTCCTGGAAGTAAGCGTCAACTTCTGTCTATTACTTTAGGGCTGTCCACGAATCTCTTCACTTATACACTGTTAGCGTCATTTGATTCAGTCTATGACTCTTCATTGTTCGCCACTGTTTGCTTTTATGAGTAATTTTACTTTTATGAACTTATACATGTATGAGCACCATGCTAGATGGGAAAAGGGAGCTTAACCCTTTCCCAAACAATCCCTGTTTTTTACGGGTCTAGAAAAGTAGCCTTTTGAAAACATTGTGGGAAAAGGAGAAAATGCTAGTAACCAGCATTTTCTCCCTTTCCCACAATGTTTTCTTCCCTATTATAGACAGAAATAATCTTTTCAGCAAGAGTTGAATTGTCGTCTGCAAATACTTTCAATTTGGTCCAGTCCAAAAGTTTATCGTTTGGGAAAGTGCTAATGCACCCCGGTGATTCCCTATACCAAAGCAAGTCATAGTATAGTTACAGATCCACGGTGAATTTTGTCTATCTACCAAATGGACTGTATGGTAGAATGATCCTTAGACAGGCATAAAATTTACCAGTAGCAAAATGTTTCAACACAGGTCAGCCTACGCTGTCCGCGCAGGCTGACCTGAGTCGAAACATTTTGCAAGTGCATTAAAGCCCCAAATCCCAGAGCATGTCTCATATTTTTGCATTGTTCATTCATAAATCTATGGAACTGTTCATGACCGTACGTTTCAGCGTACCCTTTTCAACTGTTCAGGACAGTGTGTTTCTTACAGCATCTTTGAACTATTCTTGACTCTATGATAATGTTGCGCTCTTCGCAGATCTTTTATAAGTCACGGTTCATGATCGTTTGTTGCAATTTTCAAATTTTCTCTCTTCACTAGCGTTAGCTTTAAATTGCAGTTTTGCACCGTTCATGAATCTCTGATAGTATTGAGTTGTTCGTGAATCTCTATAACGTATCACTGTTCATGAGTTCCTATAACGTTCATTGTTCATGAATCTCTATACATTTCACTAGTCATGAATCACGAATCCCTATGACGTTGCACTGTTCTTGAATATCTATGACGTTGCACTATTCTTGAATGTCTATGACGTTGAACTATTCTTGAATGTCTATGACGTTGAAATGTTGTTGAATGTCTATGACATTGCACTGTTGTTAATTGTCTATGACGTTGCACTGTTCTTGAATATCTATGACGTTGCACTGTTCTTGAATGTCTATGACGTTGCACTGTTGTTAAATGTCTATGACGTTGCACTGTTGTCAAGTGTCTATGACGTTGGAATGCTAATGCATCTCCTTGAGATGCACTGTTAATCAATCTCTCTAAAGTTGCACCGTTCATGAATCTCTATGACGAACTGTTCATGAATATCTTTGACTGCACTGTTCATCAATCTCTTTAACGTTGCACTGTTCATGAATCTTAATGACGCTGCACTTTTCATGAATTTCTAAAATGATTCACTGTTCATGAATCTCTATGGCCTTTAACTGCACATGATTCTCTATGTACAACGTTGCATTGTTCATGAATCTCTGTAACACTGTACTGTACGTGTATCACTGTATAACATTGCACTGATAGTAAATCTCTTTAACAATTCATGAACCTCAACAATGTTTCACTGTTCATGAATCTCTCTGATGTTACTATATTAATAAACCTTAGGGACTCTACACTGGTGTTTGCTCCTTCAGAATATTAAACTGTTCATGACAAGCATTCATCCCAAAGCCATTGTTCCCCCGAACACACTGAAAGTTATTTTCCATATAAATAGCGTTACCAATCCGCGAAAAGCATATGAAAAGTGAGTAATACATGCTACTTACAGTTTATTTCTGTCTCTGACTGCATCACTGATCAAGTCAGTCAACGGTGAATATTATTCTTGATCATAGGTATTGTTGAGCACAACGAGTTGTTCACGAAAATCCTTGCCGTTTGAATCATGTACATGGGGATCATTGCCCTCCACTTGCATCTACACAACCCGTCCAGGTACAATGCTAGGTAAATTAATGCGCGCAAAGCTCGGAACGACAACCGTGTTCAAGAGAGTGCTCTCACTTTTTTTTATAAAAATCGCCACCAGTGTCTTCACTATACTTTTACCTGTTAAGCAAGTGAAAATAAAATCTTCATCCCGATGGTCGAAAAACAAAAATGTTGTTATTTTAACGTTTTTTTTTTTTGGGGGGGGGATGCGGGGGGGGGGGGGGGAGGAGAAAGGAAATACCTCCTTATCGGACAGTGTAGATCCAAGATCAGACTGCACGTTCTGTGCAGTCTCATCTTGATCTACACTGTTCGAAAAGGTGCTGAAATCACAACAAGTATATAGTGAAGGAGATAATTAAAGTCAAAAGTTACCGGGACGGAACCACGTGAAGCTGGACATGTACTGTATATAGAACACTATAAATGTGTATAACTTCTATAAACATATACAAGTACGCTGTTTTCTTTTATAACGAGTTTCGTAACTGTCCCTCGAAAGGAGGATTTTTTTATACAAAATATAAACGGTCTCTCATTTTTCCGTTTTTGCCCTGTGCTTGGCATGTATAAACGAAAGAAATAAATTGCTCAACAATATTCAAAGTTGGAATGCAGTTAAATATATGTGGCCCATCACGCGAGAATGGACTTTCCGGGAACTGCGAAAAGTGTCAACCCTGGTCAGACTGCGTGGATTGCGCAGGCTGACCAGGGTCGACACTTTTCGTTTTTATGATATTTTCTGCATGAGAAGTGGTCATCCTACCTTATAACATTCAAAATTTATTCTTACTCTGAATTTCTGATTAAGACCTATTTTATTTTGGAATTTAAGTTAAATAAGATGGTGAATATTTAGTCGCACCATATTTAACGAAAATGGAATCCTACTTTGGGTCAGACAGAATTCCAGTTTGGTCTCGACAGATTCCGGATCTGCCAAGATTCCAGTTTGGACTTCGACACACACATAAATAATATAGTTCTGTCGTTCAAATTTCAATAAAAAGTTCAATGAAAGTTAAACATACCAATTTCTCCATTCTGCTCGATATTCCAGGTTCAGCAGCAGTTAATTCATATATATATTTTCCATTCAATCTTCATGAAGGCAGTATGAAAGTGGAATCTCTACAGGTGTTCTTCCTCTTCACTATTCAACTGCCAGTGGCACCTCATGTAGCCTTTGCGAAAAGTTACAGTACAGATTAAGATCAGACTACACGGAACGTGCATTCTGATCTCGACCTTAATTGTCCTCTACCTTATGTTAATTTTAAATTATGACCAAGGATTTATAATTGCAATTAACTTTTCTTCTGGATTTCTAGAAATCTGAACTGATTTAGTAGGAAGCGAAAGAATTAAAGACATATAAAAGAAGCGTATTCTCTAAAACACATAAATTTAAGTCATTAAAACACAATACCGAGGGGACGATGTGAATACAGTCACAGTTACCGCAGAAGTGATGGGGTTTTAGACCGTCTCCACCCATATTTTACATCAGATACCCAGTCTATAAACTGTAAAATGAACTGTAACCATCCTGTTTTAAACCCTTAGGCTTCTTAGAGCGACTCACTGACCTTTAGTGGACAGTGTAGATCAAGATCAGACTGCACGGAACGTGCAGTCTGATCTTGAATCTGCACTATCCATTCAGGAGATATTCTTCCGGAAAACATAATTTTAAAACAGCAATATTTGGTCTTTAACTATCGACTTGAAAATTTCATTTTAGGGTAAACTACCTCCCCAAACGATCCAGTGTTTCACGACCAAGATACAGAATGTTCTCAAAAACATCGTGTAGAAAGGAAAAATCTGCTAGTAACAAGCATACACACTCCCTTTCCCATGATGTTTTCAACAGTTTTATCGATAAATTCCATCATTTAACTCAATAATAATTTGTCGTCTGCAAATTCTTTCAATTTTGAGTTTTTCTTTAGAAAAAAATATCGTTTGGTTAAGAGTTAAATAGAAACTCCGTTTACCCATAACCATTAAACTGACATTACCGTCAGGTTCGGGTTACATTACCCGAAAAACACCTAGTAAAATCACACGAGCCCACAACATTTTTTAAAGCACAGTCCGACTCGATATAAACTTCAAACAAAGCATTGTATATCCGAAATTTTCTGAGTATGACAACTTTTTCCTTCCAACACTTTTAATTATCTAATTGGTTTGGGGTAAATTAAACATGTTCATTAGAAAAATCACATTAAAAGATCCAGGTGGGGTAAATAAATAAGCGAAACTGTTTCTATGCTACATCGACCCTTAGATAGGTGGATAAATGAAATGATGGTATTCGATTGGTAAAAAGGCCCTACCTATGCGTATTTAGAATTGTTATGGGAACAACCTCACAAAAATTCGGATAGTGTAGATCTAAGATCAGACTGCACGTTCCGTGCAGTTTGATCTTGGATCTACACTGTCCGCAATTGACCCTTAGTTTGTTCTTACAGTGAGTTAAGTTACATGTAATATTTACCTCCCTTTGCAACGCACCAGTAATTTTAACTGCAGAAAGATATCGTATATAATGTCAAGTTAGCTCTACTTTTTTTAAATGTCGAAAACCAAGACATTCCTGAAATATTTCTAGTTGTCAACCGTATCTTTCGTTCTTTCCCCCTTCCTTCCTTCCCTCCCTCCCTACTGCTTTCTTTCTTTCCTTCAGTCCTTCATTCCTTTCTTTTTTTCCTCCCCCCCGCTTTCTGTCCCACGCTACGTGTCTGTCGGACCGTTTCTCTCTCTTTCTCTCTGTCTCTCTGTCACTGTATGTCAGTCTGTCTGTCTGTCTGTCTATCTGTCCCTCTATCTCTATCTCTCTCTCTGGCTCTCTCCGACATCCTCTCTCTCTCTCTCATTCATCTTCTCTCTCTCTCTCTCTCTCTCTCTCTCTCTCTCTCTTTTCCTTCAACCTTTGACCAATGACAAGAATTTAATACTTATTTATGTCGTATATGTTTTAAACCAGTGTCAACAATTTTCAGTCAGATCACAACGAAAGCCCAGATATAATTACGTGTCCCGGATTTTAGCTTGACTACGCTCGGGCTTTGAGGATATTTCCTTGCAGATATTACCACATCATTTTCATATCATATGGTTACCAGCATTTTTCTCCTTTTCCCACCATGTTTTCAAGAGCTAAATTCGAAAAGGCAACAAACGTACTTATCAAGTTTATAAAAATGGAGGAAAATCGAGAAAAAATGTAGAGAGCAGTGAGACTAAAAGAAAATGTTTGTGTAAGTTCCGAAATAGACATTATCATCACTTTTGGTGTGGCGCCGCTTGAGCGGCGGCACTATATGGAGTGCAACACGCGAAAAGGGTCATTCGGACATTTGCGTAAAGTGTCGTCTCTGATCAGTGTGTGCAGTCCGCACAGGCTAATCCGAAACGACACTTTCCGATTTTATGTGATTTTCTGTTTTACGCAAGTCTACTGTAGCAGAAAATCTAATGTAGTCGTAAAGTGTCGTCTCGGATTAGCCTGCGCGGACAGCGCAGGCTAATCCGAGACGACACTTTACGCAAATGTCCGAATGCACCTTTTCGTATGTTGCACTCCAATTATAGAGGATAATCAACTGGTTGTTTTTGATATGAAAAATATCTCACGAGGATGCGTTGTTAGGCGTTGAAAAAACGAGTGCGCAGCACGAGTTTTTTTAACGCCTTACGACGCGTCCGAGTGAGATATTTTTCATATCAAAAATAACCAGTTGATTATTCTATTTATTATATACCTTATTAACATCATTATTTGTAATTTTGCGTTTAAAAGTCGAAAAAAATGTAGTCGAAAAAAAAAAGTAGTTCCCAAATTACGTCAGGAAGTGAAAGTGAAAGTTGATAAGGTCACTAGTGATGATATCAAAATTTATTACACTGGGAAATTCCAGGATTTCACTGCTAGGTATACAATAAATTTTTATTCGCTTTTGAAAAGTACCTATGGAGGCAGCCATATTGTCTACTCGGCTTTCAGTCATTTCTTAACCAGGTCATTTCGTGCCTACGCCATTTCGTACAATTATGGTCATTTCGTATCAACCGATACTTTTTATTTTGGTCATTTCGTACTCGTACTCGTACCTACTTTAGCCATTTCATACCCAGTTTTAATATCAATTTGGTAATTTAGAACCTTGTTCTAATACTATTTTCTTCTGTTGTTTGCCAAATGACAATTATTTTTGCACATAGCTCCAACTGAAATTGTGTTAAATTTCCTCGAAAAATGGCGATGACTGTGTCTCACCATTATTGTTTCTTTTCTTTTTGAAGTTTTTAGTTTACATTCCAAAGCTTGTTTAGGGCTTCTAAGTTCATTTCTTACTGAGTTTTACATAAATTCATTTTGGTCAATTTGAAATGCCTTATTTGGGAAACAACTGATTTGCGGCGCCATTGGTGTTATGCATCCATATTTTCTTGTTCAGATCTTTTATCACCGCCTTTTTTTTTTTTCTGAATGGGCTTGCATTTGACCTACTTTATGGTAATGGTATAGCTTCGAACGAATAAATAATGAATTGTGATTGGTCCAAAACGACGATATGTTTATTCTGAGGTCCCCTACAGGCCTATCTGCCGGGAAATTTACGTCGTCTATCGTTTTTTTTTTTTTTAAACCTTTTCCGCACAGAGGCGACTTTTAACACTCCTGAGAAAGAAGCCTTTTGAAAACATTGTGGAAAAGGGAGAAAATGCTGGTAACCAGCATTTTCACCTTTTCCCACAAAGTTTTCTACCCTATCAAAGCAAAATTGCACCATTCAAGCCACTTTGAAATTGTCGTCTGCAAATGCTTTCAATTTGGATAGGTCTAAACTTTTGCTTGCTGTGTGCTAACGGGTTAAACATATACCTTGTTTCAGATAATCCTTCTCTCAGCAATTAGAACTGCTTTTACACTATTTCTGAAAGATTTCCTTCTTCTTTCAGTAAATTACTTCAGTTATTCAATATCTGCAAGTGACTGCATACCGCACATAAGTGCAATGACCCTTGTACCATAACTGAAATATTGTTGAAATCGACGTTTACCCATTTGCCGGAGAAAATCCAAGAGAAAGGTGGTTTCTGAAAAAAATGTAAGAAGAAGGAGAAAATACTGATAACCATTCTTAGTCTAATTCAACATTTAAAAAGTATCGCGACTTCTGATTGGCCAAATCATGCAGTTTAGCCAATCAGAAATTGCGTTACTTTTAAAATTCAGACAATTGTGGACAAAGTGTAACTTTAAGAAAGGTCAGTGAACGCAGACCTGGCTGCAAGGCGATATTGTTTCTACAATATTTTTTCTGTATCTGTACTTTCGACTTGAAGAGATAGTATTACCGAAACCTAAGAAGATAATTTATTCTGCCTTGTCATTGACTAGTGACACGGCGAAATTCAAAACCCGGCGAAAATTGATGACCTTTTGATTCATATCATGAGAGAGTGAGGATATTTTCGTATTAGAATAAGCAATATTGACCCGGGTCAGTCTGCAAGTTTGCTGATCTGAATATAGAATATCGTGGGGTTCAGTGCAAAACTAATGTATGTTCATTAACACTTATGATAGGTTGTACTGGTCCTTTGATTTTTTTAGTTTGAATTTGTTAGAAAAATTGATTGATTGATTGATTAACTGATTGACTGGCTGGCTGACTGACTGGCTGGCTGGCTGACTGACTGGCTGACTGACTGACAGAATTGACTGCCTGACTGACTGGCTGACTGACTATCTGAATGACTGACTCACTCACTGGCTGACTGACTGACTGACCAACCAACCGACCGACTGACTGACTGACTGATTGGCTGGCTAGCTGACTGACTGACTGACTGACTGGGTGACTGACTGACTGACTTCGTGACTGACTGGGTGATTTACTGACTGACTGGCTGACTGACTGACTTACTGATTTACTGACTGACTGGCTGGCTGGCTGACTGACTGGCTGGCTGGCTGACTGACTGGGTGACTTACTGACTGACTGACTGGCTTACTGACTGACTGACTGACTGGCTGGCTGACTTACTGGCTGGCTGGCTGACTTACTGGCTGGCTGACTTCCTGACTGACTGGCTGGCTGGTTGACTGACTGACCGACATCCATTTCAGCAGCAAATAAAGATATGATGTCAAAAATATGGACAAATGAGGATAAAAATATCCGATTGAGTGTAAAACATTGTGGGAAAAGAAGAAATTGCTCGTTACGAGCAATTTCTCCTTTTCCCACAATGTTTTCAAAAGCTGTCTGTTGTTGATACGTCAAAATGAGTATCTATGGAGTAAAGGGTTAACATATGACCTGGATCCTAGTAACTAATAATAAAACATAACCTGAAGTGACATACCCTCTCATCGTATTATCTAAATATCTGATACATAACTGACTCCATGCTCTGACAGACGGGGACCTAAAGCATCTCTGTAGACCATTATATCAAGCCAGACATCACCTTATATTATGAAGCAATAAAATTGTTGTTGTCAAACAGTCGACTGAATCATACGGTAGAATGGTCTTTAGACATGCAGAATATTTAAAGTTAGCGAAAAGTTTCGGCCCATGTCAGCCTGCGCGGATTGCGCAAGCTGACATGAGTCGAAACTTTTCGCAAATATACTAGGTTCCCTTTTAACCCTTTACCCCATAAGGCATTTCTATGGCATCTCTAACTGACCCAAAATAACAGCAAGGATTAAGCGGTTTCTTATGAGTATATGACACCTTTTGATAGTGTAGAAAACATTGTGGCAAAAGGTGAAATTGCTCGTCACGAGCAATTTCACCTTTTGCCACAATGTTTTCCAAAGGCTCCTACAAGCAATGTGTAGAAATGAGTATCTATGGAGTAAAGGGTTAATTAATAGAGAATGGCTGATATACAATAAAGCGTTTGCCAGTTGCAGAGGTGGGAATTTGTCTTAGCTAAATGAGCTTGGCTCTTGGATTGGGGGTCTTAACCCATTACCACACAATCCCTACTTTTGGTGGCCCTAAGAAAGAAGGCTTTAGAAAACAATGTGGGAAAAGGAGAAAATGCTGGTAACCAGCATTTTCTCCTTTTCCCACAATGTTTTCTACCTAAATTCAAATTTTCAGTCACTTTCATTTTGTTGTTTGCAAACGCTTTCGATTTGGAAAAACCTAAATTTTTGTCGTTTGGTAATGAGTTAACTCTTTACCAAACGCCAAAATTATAAACTAGTCCAAATTGAAAGCACTTTTTTGTCGTTTGGTAAAATGTTAACGCCGCTTTTAACATTATTTCAGTCCTATCAAGGACGGCGACAGCTTGTCTATTGATGGATGATAGTCTTAGTTTCATCAGTACTAAATAAGGACACTAAAATCTTTTGTCTAAAAACACTCCCACAAAAAAAACAAGTTTTTTTTTCGGTGAGAATCGAGCCTCCCCTCCTCCCCCACCCCTTGTTATATCTCTGTTATTACTCAAGATATTTACTTCAAGCTTGGATAATTTGTTTGCTATCAAAAGAGGCACCCATACAACAAGGACAGATAACCATCAGAGTATTTTGATTCAGTTATTTGCCCTTTTTTACTTTTACTTTCAATTTTCACTGAAAATCAAGCAAATGTGGCTGAGCATTTACTCCTGCATGCGGTGCTCTTGTAGGTCTATCTAACCAAGACATTCTTATGTAAAATTCTTTGGACTAGCTGAAGAAAATGGGCTGATCTTGATATATACTATCCACATAAGTAAGTGGGGGTTCATTGCTATGAGGGTAAATGCCCATTTTATCTTTGTTTAACTATTTACCATACAAGGGGGTTCATTGCTATGAGGGTAAATGCCCATTTTATCTTTGTTTGACTATTTACCATACAAGGGGGTTCATTGCTATGAGGGCAAATGCCCATTTTATCTTTGTTTGACTATTTACCATACAAGGGGTTTCATTGCTATGAGGGCAAATGCCCATTTTATCTTTGTTTAACTATTTACCATACAAGGGGTTTCATTGCTATGAGGGCAAATGCCCATTTTATCTTTGTTTGACTATTTACCATACAAGGGGGTTCATTGCTATGAGGGTAAATGCCCATTTTATCTTTGTTTAACTATTTACCATACAAGGGGTTTCATTGCTATGAGGGCAAATGCCCATTTTATCTTTGTTTAACTATTAACTATTGTTAACCGACGATAAATGTATTAATGTACCGATTTCTGTTTGTTGTGTTATTGGCAGAGACAAGTTAGCATAAGACTGTGAACTACGTCGTCTTAAAGAAAAGAAAATGCGGATGAATACAATGCGGATGAATACAAGATCATTTTACCAGACCTGTTAACATCAACCTCCTCATATTCATACTTTATAGTGAAATGACATCGGTAGCGATTTCACATTAAAAACAATTTTAATTTGGCTATGAAATGAAACCCAAACATTTTGGCAGATTGAATTTCTTTTTCAGTTGTATAAACACTTTTTTTGAGATAAGATTTGACCTACTTTGACAGGATGTCTTCCGTTTCGTATTCAGTGCGTCTGTCTTTAAATATTTAAAGACATTTTAATATGAAATATAAATGTAGTTCTATTATAAATTCTGCTTGGTGTACAGTAACTGTCTATGTAACTTTAGGTTTGGTATTAAAGAGGAGACTTTAGAATCTGTATTTCTTCATTTGCCAAACACGACTTGTGACTGTCATGTTCAGGTCCAAAGGATAGATCAAAATGTTAAAGTAACAATAAAGCCCAAAAAGTAAAATGTAGCTGGTGTTTAAATGCATTTAAATTTATACCATAACATTTATTGTGAAGATGACAATCTGTAAGTGCACGGTTGGTAAACAATAAAGCCCAAAAGTAGATGGTCGCTGGTATTTAACCCTTTCCCAAACGATAAACTTTTGGACTAGACCAAATTGAAAGCATTTGCAGACGACAATTCAACTCTTGCTGAAAAGATGATTTCTGTCTATGATAGGGTAGAAAACATTGTGGGAAAAGGAGAAAATGCTGGTTACCAGCATTTTCTTCTTTTCCCACAATGTTTTCAAAAGGCTACTATTCAAGACCCGTAAAACTGGGATTGTTTGGGAAAGGGTTAAATTTATACCATACCATTTAAAAGTACGGACATTATTGTGTAGATGATAATCTGTCAGTGTACGGTTGGTCCAAGTGTTAGTCGCTGACATAGAAATTATTTTCAAACCTAGGTTCAAACCTGCCATAATTATAGCTGTATCCCTTTTGGCCTGATTTTAAAATTCTTTTTTCTGCCATTGACTTAGATACGGCATGACCACACGATAACAGACTGTCAGCCCCATAATATTTTTCATACTTTTAAATGGTATGATTTAGATTTAAATGTATTGTGATACCTGATTTGGTACTTTGGCCTAACTTGGCCTGTAATTTAACTGTTTTGAGGCGTAAGCAAAGTATGATTGTAGTCGGATTTTGGCCATGCTTTGTAAAAATGGGGTTTAATGTCAGATTTTGGTCATGTATTCTAAAAAGGGAGTTTAATGCCAGATTTTGGTCATGCTTTGTAAAAAGGGGGTTTCATGCCTAATTTTGGCCATGTTTTGTAATAAGGGAGTTTAATCCCAGATTTTGACCATGTTTTGTAAAAAGGGGGGTTCAAGCCAGATTTTGGCAATGCCTTTTAAAAGGGGGCTAATTGCCTGATTTTGGATATGTTTATAATAAGGGGGTTAAATGCCAGATTTTAATCATGTTTTGTAAAATGGGGGTTAAATGTCAGCTTTTGAAATTGTTTTGTCAGAAAGGGAATTTAATGCCAGATTTTGGCCATGCTTTGTACAAAGGGGGTTTAATGCCAGATTTTGGAAATGCTTTATAAAAAGGGGGTTAAATGCCTGATTTTGGCTATGGTTTATAATAAGGGGGTTTTAATGCCAGATTTTTGCCATGCTTTGTACAAAGGGGTTTAATGCCAGATTTGGCCATGCTTTGTACAAAATGGTTTAATGCCAGATATTGGCCATGCTTTGTAAAAAGGGGGTTTAATGCCAGATTTTGGCCATGCTTTGTAAAAATGGGGTTAAATGCCTGATTTTGGCCATGCTTTGTGAAAAGGGGGTTCAATGCCAGATTTCGGCCATGCTTTGTGAAAAGGGGATTTAATGCCAGATTTCGGCCATGCTTTGTAAAAAGGGATTTAATGCCAGATTTCGGCCATGCTTTGTTAAAAAGGGATTTAATGCCAGATTTCGGCCATGCTTTGTTAAAAAGGGATTTAATGCCAGATTTCGGCCATGCTTTGTTAAAAAGGGATTTAATGCCAGATTTCGGCCATGCTTTGTAAAAAGGGATTTAATGCCAGATTTTGGCCATGCTTTGTGAAAAGGAGTTTCAATGCCAGATATCGGCCATGCTTTGTGAAAAGGGGGTTTAATGCCAGATTTTGGCCATGCTTTGTGAAAAGGGGGTTCAATGCCAGATATCGGCCATGCTTTGTAAAAAGGGGATTTAATGCCAGATTTCGGCCATGCTTTGTAAAAAGGGGGTTTAAATGCGTGATTTTGACCATGCTTTGTAAAAAGGGACTTTTGTGCCAGAATTTGACCAGGCTTGGTAAAAAGGGTGTTAAATACCAGATTTTAGCAATGCTTTGTAAAAAGAGTTTAATGCCTGATTTTGGCCAAGTTTTGTATAAAGAGGGTTAAATGCCTGATTTTGGTCATGTTTTGTGAAAAGGGGGTTAAATGCCAGATTTTGGGATTGCTGTGTAAAAAGGTGGTAAAATGCCTGATTTTAGCCATGTTTTGTAAAAAGGGTTTTTATGCCTGATTTTGACCATGCTTTGTAAAATAGGAGTTTAAAGCCAGATTTTGGCCATGGGGTTTTGTTAAAAGGGGGTTTTATGCCTGATTTAAGCCATGCTTGATAAAAAGGGGGTTAAATGCCTGATTTTGGACATGTCTTGTAAAAAGGGGGTTAAATGCCACATTTTGGTCATGCTTTGTCATAAGGGAGTTTAATGGCAGAATTTGGACATGCTTTGTAATAAGGGGGTCTAATGCCAGATTTTGGCCATGCTTTGTAAAAAAAAAGTTTAATGCAATATTTTGGCTATATTTTGTAAAAAGGAGGTTTAATGCCTGATTTTGACCATGACTCGTAAACAGGAGGTTAAATGCCTGATTTTGACCATGTTTTGTAAAAAGGGCGTTTAATGTCTGATTTCGGCCATGCTTTGTAAAAAGGGGATTTAATGCCAGATTTTTGACCATGTTTTGTAAAAAGGACGTTTAATGCCTGATTTTTGCCATGCCTTGTAAAAGTGGGGTGAAATGTCCGATTTTGGCCTTGTTTAGTAAAAAGGGCTTTTAAATGCCAGATTTTGGCCATGTCTTGTAAAAACAGGGTTTAATTCCAGATTTTGGCCATGTCTTGTAAAAATGGGGTTTAATCTACGATTTTGGCCATGTTTTGTAAAAAGGGGGTTTTAATGCCAGATTTTGGCCATGTCTTGTAAAAATGGGGTTTAATTCCAGATTTTGGCCATGTCTTGTAAAAATGGGGTTTAATCTACGATTTTGGCCATGTTTTGTAAAAAGGGGGTTTTAATGCCAGATTTTGGCTATGTCTTGTAAAAACAGGGTTTAATTCCAGATTTTGGCCATGTCTTGTAAAAATGGGGTTTAATGCCAGATTTTGGCCATGTCTTGTAAAAATGGGGTTTAATGAACGATTTGGCCATGTCTTGTAAAAAGGGGGTTTTAATGCCAGATTTTGGCCATGTCTTGTAAAAATGGGGTTTAATGCTAGATTTTGGCCATGTCTTGTAAAAATGGGGTTTAATCTACGATTTTGGCCATGTCTTGTAAAAATGGGGTTTAATGCCAGATTTTGGCCATGTCTTGTAAAATGGGGTTTAATGAACGATTTTGGCCATGTTTTGTAAAAAGGGGGTTTTAATGCCAGATTTTGGCCATGTTTTGTAAAAAGGGGATTTTAATGCCAGATTTCGGCCATGTTTTGTAAAAAGGGAGTTTAATGCCAGATTTTGGCCATGCTTTGTAAAAAGGGGGTTTAGAGGTAGGTATTTAGAATTTTCACATCACATCAAACTAAAAAATATATATATATCATTGAAATTTATATGAAAAAGCAATACAAATCATCAATAATTAAGAATCATAAAATTACAAAAAAAAAATTTGATGATATTCCCTTAGAAGGCTACGTAGCCTCTTAAAGTATTTTTAGATTTCCCGCCAAAAATCAATAAAGCATTGTGGGAATGTCAAGTGACTGGCACGCTTAAATTCCATTACATAACAAACATGTAATAATCATTTTCCATAATGTCTTCATCTTTGAAACTTTGTCTGTGTTTTCCTGTATTTAAATGAGAGAATTAATAATCTAGAAATAGAACGTGTCTCCCGTTGGTGTCAACCTGGTCCGTAATAAATCTCTAATTTCTCGTGTTATCGGATAGTTTTTGACTACTGGGGTTTTATCAACGCAAATTAAAAGGCTTTGGAAGTATAAGGATGATATTTTTGCATTTTCGCAAAATTTTCGACCCAAAATCTGAAGGGCCACCTTTAATGCCAGATTTTGGCCATGCTTTGTAAAAACGGGGTTTAATGCCAGATTTTGGCCATGTCTTGTAAAAAGGGTTTTTTATGCCAGATTTTTCGGCTTGTCTTGTAAAAAGGGGTTTAATGCCAGATTTTGGCCATGCCTTGTAAAACGCAGGTTTAATGCCAGATTTGTGCCATCCTTTTGTAAAAAGAAGGATTAATGCGTCATAGTGTGCACAGTCTGATGTGGGTCGAAACTTTTTGAATGAATGAATAGGCCTGTCGACAACTTAGGTCATATTGGGCACACTTACTTAAAAAACAATAATGTGAGGTGAAAATAACATATATGTCGAACAACATAAGACAAACATGATAAATGAGGAATGGATGAAACACAAAATGATGCCCCTTTTGTCGTCTTTTCGAAACTTTTTGATGTTGGTATTTTTTCTGTGTGTTAAATGAACATTCTACCCCATGATTAAGTATTTCTAGTATTTTGTGGCAAAGGAAGGTTTGATCCTTTACCACAAAATCCCAACTTTTAACCACTGGAGAAAAAAGATGCTTTTGAAAACATGTCCAGCATTTTCTCCTTTTCTCACGATGTTTTCTACCCTTTCTAAGAAAAATTTAAATTTTTTGTGTCTCATTTAGTGTGTTGTCTGCACATGCTTTCAATTTGGACTAGTCTTAATTCTTATCATTTCATGAAGAGGTTACTCTATACCAAACGACAAAATTTCAGACTGATCCAAATTGAAAGCATTTGCAGACAACAAAATACAAGTGACTGAAAATTCAAAATTTCTTTTTGAGAACGGAAGAAAATGTTGTGGGAAAAGGAGAAAATGCTGGTTTCCAACATTTTCTCTTTTTCCCAAAATGTTTTTAGATGGCTTCTTTCTCAGGGTCTTTAAAAGTTGGGATTGTGTGATAAAGAGTTAATACATCTCTGTGATGCATGATACCAAGGAAATCATCATATCAAGGGGTTAGTGCAAGACTATTGTAAGTGCATATACAATGTTTATGCACTAACAATAGTTTTGCACTTACCCCTCCAAATACTAACAGATTCATTTTGTGTAACAACTAACTGAATCTGAAGGTAGAACTGTTCTTTACCATGCATAAATTTACAAACAGTAAAAAGTTTTGAGGCATGTCAGGCAGAGCGGACCAATCAGGCTGACTAGGGTCAACACTTGTCGAAATTTAGAGTATTTACAAAATCTGATTACAAATCAATTGTGGCCTAAATGAGTGGTTTGCTTTTGAAAGGGTACAAAATATTGTGGGAAAAGGAGAAAATGCTGGTCACCAGCATTTTCTCCTTTTCCAACGATGTTTTTAAAGTCAGTCTATTTCAGAGTGGTTTCAGGGTTGTTAAAACACTAGACTTTATGATAAAGAGTTAGTTACAGAAGCAACATGCACATATAGGTCAAAACTTAATAGAAACAAACACACACTAGAAAATTTCTCTCTCAAACCATTTCAATTTTATTAGACACACAATAAATCAATCACATCGGACTTTCCAGTGAAGCATTACAGAAACAATGTGCACACATAAACTTTATAAAAAGAAAAGAAACATGAGACAATTTCTCTCTCAAACCATTTCAATTTTATTAGACTCACAATAAATCTATCACATCAGACTTTCTGGTGAAGCCTTACAGAAACAATGTGCACACATAAGTCAAAACTTTATAACAAGAGGGCCAAGATGGCCCTGGATCGCTCACCTGAATTTTTGAGATGACCATAGTCTTTTTTTTTTTTTTTTTGAGGTATTGAAACATTGGAACAAAATTTATAATTTTGCCAAGCAATTTTCAAAAGGTCACCTGTAAAAGTCATTTCGAAATCTGACCATCAGTTTCAAAAAGAAGAATTTTTAAGAATTCTTCATTTCTGTATAAGAGCAAGTAGCCCCCATCCACGAGAGCCATGTTTCTTGATGGATCAAAATTTACAAACAAGTTTTGAAAAGGGTCACCCAAGGAACATCTCTCTGAAATTATTTCAAAATCTGACCAGGGGTTTCAGAGAAAGAGAATTTTAAAGAATTTCATCATGTCCGTATAGTGCAAGTAGCCCCCATTCACAAGAGCCATGTTTCTTGACGGATCAAAATTATATGTACAGCTTTTGGAAAGGGTCACCCAAGGAACATCTCTGTCAGATTATTTTACAGTCTGACCACGGGTTTCAGAGAAGAAGAATTTTCAAGAATTTCTTCATTTCCATATAGTGCAAGTAGCCCCCATTCACTAGAGCAATGTTTCTTGGCCAATCAAAATTTCGCGAACAATTTTAGAAAAGGGTCACCCAAGGAACATTTCTGTGAAATTATTTCAAAATCTGGCCAGCGGTTTCAGAGAAGAAGAATTTTTAAGAATTTCTTCATTTCTGTATAGTGCAAGAAGCCCCCATTCACCAGAGCCATGTTTCTTGACGGATCAAAATTTCGCGAACAATGTTTGAAAAGGGTCACCCAAGGAACATCTGTGTGAAATTATTTTAAAATCTGGCCAGCGGTTTCAGAGAAGAAGAATTTTTAAGAATTTCTTCATTTCTGTATAGTGCAAGTAGCCCCCATTCACCAGAGCCATGTTTCTTGACCAATCAAAATTTTGCGAACAATTTTTGAAAAGGGTCACCCAAAGAACATATCTGTGAAATTATTTCAAAATCCCACCAGCGGTTTCAGAGGAGAAGATTTTTAAAGAATTCCTTCATTTCTGTATAGTGCAAGAAGCCCCCATTCACCAGAGCCACATTTTTTGACAAATCAAAATTTCACGAACAATTTTTGAAAAGGGTCACCCAAGGAACATACCTGTGAAATTATTTTTAAAAATCTGACCAGCGGTTTCAGAGGAGAAGATTTTTAAAGAATTTGCTAAAAAATTCCATTTGGTTGCCATGGCAACCAGAGTTTTTGATGGAATCAAATTCTGTGAACAATTTTTTAAAGAGGACCTCCCAAGGAACATTCCTGCCAAGTTTGGTCAAAATCCGCCCAGCGGTTTAGGAGGAGTTGATGTTTAAAGAATTGTTGACGACGCACGACGGACGACGGACACCGGGTGATCCTAAAAGCTCCCCTTGAGCACTTTGTGCTCAGGTGAGCTAAAAAGGAAACAAAAACGAGACAATCTCTCTCTCAAACCATTTCAATTTTATTAGACTCACAATAAATCAATCACATCGGACTTTCGGGTGAAGCATTACAGAAACAACGTGCACACATAAACTTTAAAAATAGGAAACAAACACTAGACAATTTCTCTCTCAAACCCAATTTACCATTTCAATTTTATTAGACTCGCAATAAATGAAACACATCAAACTTGGAAGTCCGTTTTAGGTTGATAAATCTAGAGCATCACATGAGGAAGCCAAGGCTTGGCTGAAGTAGTCTTTAGGGAAAATTCTAAGTCAAAAAAAAAGGGGAGGGGCATAACTGTGTCAAAAATATTTTGATGGTTATCTACACCTGTTTGGTTCTCCGTATTAAAGTTAATACGGAGAACCAAACAACAAAACTTTTTACTAGTCCAAATTAACTCATTACCACACAATCCCTACTTTTGACGCCCCTGAAAAAGAAGCCTTTTGAAAACACTGTGGGAAAAGGAGAAAATGCTGGTAACCAGCATTTTCTCCTTATCCCACAGTGTTTTCTACCCTTCCCAGAACAAATTTCAATTTTTCAGTCACCTTTATTTTGTCGTCTGCAAATGCTTTCAATTTGAACTAGTCTAAAATTTTCTCGTGAGGTAAAGAGTTAAAAGCATTTGCAGACAACAAAATAAATGTTCATCAAAAACTGAAATTTGGTTTGGAAAGGGTAGAAAGGATCAAACTCAAATGCTCTGAGTTTTGACAAGGCTAAAATTTTGTCATTTGGTACAGCGTTCAGTAAATATCTTAAGAAATGACAGAGGTATCATAAACTGTCAAACTTTTGCACCATGACAACACAGAAAATGACTCCAGGGCTATGATAATAACATTTTTTCCAAAAACAGACAATCTAACAAACCAAACTTGGAAGTCTATTATAACACCAGCTGCTTTCGGCCAATAAAAAAATAGTGCATGTCTTTACTAAAAACTTGTACATAGTAAAACAACTGGGGAAAAAAACCTGCACCTACATTGCAAGTACTACAAAAAGGTATGTACATGTATCTCATATAGGCATTTAACCCATTACCATACAATCCCTACTTTTGACGCCCCGTAGAAAGAAGCCTTTAGAAAACACTGTAGGAAAAGGAGAAAATGCTGGTAACCAGCATTTTCTCCTTTTCCCACAGTGTTTTCTACCCTTCCCAGAACAAATTTCAATTTTTCAGTCACCTTCATTTTGTCGTCTGCAAATGCTTTCAATTTGGACCAGTCTAAAATTTTGTCGTGTGGTAATGAGTTAACAAACTGAAGGAAAAAGTATGATAATAATGTTAGAGTAACAAGAGCATATTTTAGACATGTTCATGTTGACAATATTAATTTCGTAGACCACAAATTACATCATCTTCGCAAGCCAAGGGTGACGATCCACTATGCAACTCTACCCTTGGCGGATAGAGCTTGATTTTTACATTCCCCCCCCCCCCCATATGCTTTTTCATTGGATGCAGCCAGCTCTAACTGCAACAAATGAAATCAGTCGTAGCATTTCATCTTTGATAAAAATAGAACATGGTCGCGACCTTTCCAATAAAAATAGAAGGTAAACATGCATACCTCCGTGGATGTGTGCAGGATCTGTAATGATTTATAACCGAAAAAACATGGACAAACAATATTTACAGAAAGTTTCAGTATGACCAATCAATTATCAGAGGTTTTAGGCTATATCCCAGCACCTGCCCATGGTATGTCGAAGCATGTTTGTGGTTATTGCTTCATGCTGAATTATTGTATTCGTAAGCAGTTTGTAAAACAATATTTTATTGGCTATAAGAAATATGACGTAAAGGTGGATAATAACCAGCATCCGATAGGGGGCGTATTGCAGGAATCTTGAAATCGGGCTCAATCCGCCAAGGTAAGATCCATGTAGTGATCGTAACCTTGGCTCACGAAGATGAAATTACATATGACTCAAACAATGAACTTTGTGTTGGGGGAAGGGGGGGATGTGTGTGTAGAAACATTGTGGAAAATGCTGTTTTTCCACCATTCTCCACCTTTATGATTTGGGAATGTTTGGTAAATCATACATATCCCATCAATGTCTACGGTTATTCTGCTCACAAGACAAGTACTAAAGGGGTAAAAAACTAAGCATGAAGAACTTTGTATTTAATTAACACTAAACATAATGATTTTCAATGACTAGCAACACATGAAAAAAGAGCATTTGGACATTTGCATTAAGTGTCGTCTCAGATTAGCCTGTGCAGTCCGCACAGGCTAACCCTAGATGGCACTTTATGACTACATTAGATTTTGTGATACGGCAGACTTGGGCAAAACAGAAAAAAAAAACATAAAAACAGAAATTGTCATCTCCGATTAGCCTGCATGTACAGCGCAGGCCGATCCGAGACGACACTTAACCCATTACCACACAATCCCTACTTTTGACAATCCTGATAAAGAAGCCTTTAGAAAACATTGTAGGAAAAGGAGAAATGCTAGTAAACAATGTTTTCTACCCTTCCCATAGCAAGTTTTAACTTTTCAGCCACGTTTATTTTGTCGTCTACAAATGCTTTCAATTTGGACCAGTCTATAAATTTGAACATGTCCGAATGCCCTTTTTTGCCAGTTGTGGGCCGTATAGTATCCCCAAGCCAATCTGAGAAGAGTCAAAAGATGTGAATACTCCCAGCATTCAGAGACCATAAAAAAAAATCAAGAATATAAAAAAATGACAATAATAAAAACAAGTTTAAACTTTCAGTTGAAAGTTGAAAGTTTACAAACATGATAAAACAAAAATTTCCTTAATTCTTTACTACATAATCCAGAGGTCTAATAAAACTAGGAAAATGCCGTTTGAAAACATTGTGGGAAAAGGAGAAAATGCTGGCAACACAGACTAAAGGAACATCAAAGGCCCGTGATTTCAACAACTAAAAGACAAATACTACCACACACAATAAAAAAATAATTTGATTGTAGAAAAAGCCTTGCCAACAAAATTCAGTGCTTGCTTTCTTATTTGTAAGCGATCTAATTCTTTCCCAACAAGCCCTGGATTTTATGTGTCTGCAGTACAAGTCTTTAGAAAACACTGTGGGAAAAGGAGAAATTGCTCGTAATGAGCAATTTCTCCTTTTCCCACAGTGTTTTCTAGCCTATCGGAAAACTTTCCGCCATTCTCATCAAATTCAAAATTGTCATCTGCAAACACTTTGAGTTTGGGACAGTCTAAAATTTGTCATTTGGGAAATGGTTAACAGATTGTCTCAGCATTGCGGGAGTTTTACTCCATCTTGTTCTATTTTCACTAAATCGTTCTCTTATGACCTTTATTTCTAAGTCTACTGTCAGCCATTTCGTTGGATGAGATGTTGTACTTGTGCTAAAACTCGAGACTCAAAATATCAACAGGATTTTATTTTACTTCTCAAATGCTCAAAAATTTAATAGGCCTCATTTATAATTGATATATATCGAACATAATACAACAACTTTGTTTTTACAATAAAAAACATGCATAAGAATAAATTATGTAAGTCAACTTTATCATAGTGGGACTGTAGCACATTTAACTCTTTACCAAATGACAATAATTTAGACTGACCCAAATTGAAAGCATTTGCAGACGACAAAATAAACATGACTCAAAATTGAAATTTGTGTCCAACAGGGAAGGAAACACTGTGAAAAAAGGAGGAAATGCTAGTTACCAGCATTTTCTCCTTTGCCCACAGTGTTTTCAAAAGACTTCTATCTTAGGGTCGTAAAAACCAGAGATTGTTTGGTAAAGGGCTAAAAACCAGATCAATACTGCACATTTATATACTGATTCTAAAGTTAAAATATATTTTCTGCAATTTTTACAGGGAAAAAATATGATCAGTGATCCTTATCAAGTTTTGAGCAGTACAATTTAGAATGGTTGCTTGTAAAACATGTCTACAAAAATATCAACAACAATTTACAAGTTTTCTGCTTTGTAGCACCTTGAAAATAATGAATTTTTCCTTGATATGAAATCTGAATAATCACAGATCCCCACAGAAGGAGTGATGTCGATTTCAGAATTGAAAATAATAATTATTCTCCACTAAACCCTCTGTTATGGGTACTTATTAGAATTGTCTCACCGAGACGATTCTAATGAGTACCCACAACATAGGGTTTAGTAGATAAATAATGACTTTACAATCACTCCCTCTTATCTGGGGCTCTGATTAATATAATACAACAATTCTGAGCATGCTTAACCCTTTACCCCATAAGGCATTTCTATGGCATCTCTAACTGAACCTAAATAACAGCAAGGATGAAGCTGTTTATTATGTGTATATAACACCTTTTGATAGCATAGAAAACATTGTGGCAAAAGGTGAAATTGCTCGTCACGAGCAATTTCACCTTTTGCCACAATGTTTTCCAAAGGGTCCTACAAGAAATGAGTATTTATGGAGTAAAGGGTTAATACAGTCTAAACCTTAGGGATCTGATTTTTTTTCTTTTACCAAATTTCAGACTGTCCCAAATTGAAAGCATTTTGCAGACAACAGATTGAACGTAGCTCACCTGATAATTTCAGATTACCAGCATTTTCTCCTTTTCCTACAATGTTTACAAATCCCTTCTCTCTGAGGGACATTACACCTCAGAATATGTCACAATGGGTTTATGAAACAGACCGATTCAATTTGGTAAAAAAAACCCAAATATTGTTTCGGCAGAAATATGTTACTAAACAGCAAGCTGTTGATCATGTGATTCTGCTTCAAATAATATCTCCAAACTTAAACCTTTATCAATTAATCCCAAATTCTACGAGGCACATGCACAACTACACATCATAGAGATTCATTGTGGCAAGTTTGAATGTATTCCAATGAAAACTGTAGGAGTTGGGTGCACAAGAAACAGAAATTTCAGTTTATTTATATTTGCATTTACTTTGTCTTTAGCAAATGCTTTCAATTCGTACTCATCTACAGTATTGCTCTGTGGCTAAGCATTAATGCTGATCTTAGGTGTTTGATGTTTACAAGCTTTCATGTTGTCTGTGTCTATAACAGTATGATGATCCTCGTACTTTTGTCAAACGACATGGTGTGCCTGCCTTTGTAAAACCCTCACACAGAGATCTGTTGGTTGTTGAGGAACTCCTACAAGAGTAACAAAGTTATTGATTGGTCAGTTAATCTACAAGAGTAACGGAGTTTCTAATTGGTCAGTAAACCTACAAGAGTAAGAGAGTTTGTGATTGGTCCCTAAATCCAAAAGAGTTAAAGAGTTTCTGAATGGTCAATCTATTGTTACTGAACTTTTAAACAAACCACAAACTTCTAGACTCTTACTAATTGAAATCATTTGCAAAAAACATGATATAAAATATCTTTGTGAAGAGAACATTTAAAGGAAAAAAGGAGAAAATCCTAGTCACCAGCTTTTTTCTTTTTTCCTTCATTTACCACACAATCCCGAGTTTTAACAAACCCGAGAAAGAGGCCTTCTGAAAACATTGTGGGAAAAAAAGAAAATGCTGGTAACCAGCATTTTCTCCTTTTCCCACAATGTTTTTTTCCCTTCCAAAAGCAAGGTTTAAATTTTCAGCACATGCCTTCAATTTGGACCAGTCTAAAATTTTGTCGTGCGGTAGAGTTAATAGAGTCACTTTACTCACAGTTGGAAAACCACAGCCAAGTTTGGTATAGAATTGTCTGTAATTCCAGAGCTCGACATAGAGGGAGTGATGGTATTCTAAAGTCATTATTTCTCCTTCAAAACCATATATTGTGGGTACTCATTAGAATCGTCTCATTGAGATGGTTCTAATGAGTACCCACAACATAGTTTTTAATAGAAAGTAATAAAATATTTTCAATTTTGAAATAAAAATCACTCCTTCTATCAGAAGCTCTGTAATTCATAATATTTTCACTTTTTACTTCATGCAACAGTTTTGAACTGGTCTATATTCAAAGCATTTGAAAAAAAAAATTCAGCCTGGTTCAAATGGTAGAACTTGTCCTAGACAGGGTCCCCAAACATTGTAGGAAAAGGAGAAAACTTTGGTAAACAGGTAGCATTTTCTCTTTTTCCCACAATGTTTTCAATGGTCCATTTCCTCATGACTGTTAAAGGTTTGACAAAAGGCAAATGAGGTTTGGAGCAAGTTCCAGTGAATTACAGGGGATTGGGAGCACAAATGTTAACCTTTTACCACACAATCCCGACTTTTAACACCCCTGTGAAAGAAGCCTTTTGAAAACATTGTGGGAAAAGGAGAAAATGCTGGTAACCAGCATTTTCTCCTTTTCCCACACTGTTTTCTTCCCTTCCTAGAACAAATTTCAATTCTTTAGTCACATTTATTTTGTCGTCTGCAAATGCTTTAATTTGGACCTGTCTAAAATTCTGTTGTTTGGTAAACAGTTAAAAAGAGTGTAAACTAATGTTATGAGAAAAAAAATCCAGTTCAAACCTTGAGGGAGGTCTCTCTACATTTCTATTATGAGGACCTGGAGTAGAATGTTTGTTAGCAGAATGCTGGAAATCACCTCCCACAGAGGAGTTTTCTTCTAATGTCTCCAAGTATCTTCTGACTTTGGCGACATCATCCTAGCAAATAGGCATTACAAATGTTGAAATAACATTTTATCTCGAAGATATCTTCAATACATGTAACAAGCTCTACAGTAAATCAAGGGAGAAAAGTGTACCTGATATGGGACTCAAACCCATGATCCTGGACCACAAGTGCCTCGGCCCTTAGATAGCCAGGCAACTGGTTGTAAGCCTACCCAATGTCAACTACAACACTTCTCCATCATTTAACCATTTACCAAACAACAAAATTTTGGGCTTGTCCAAGTTGAAAGCATTTGCAGACGACAAAATAAATATGTGTAAAAAAATTGAAATTCAATTTGGAATAGGTAGAAAACATTGTGGGAAAAGGAGAAAATGCTGGTTACCAGCATTTTCTTCTTTTTCTATGTTTTCAAAAGCTTACTTTCTCAGGGTCGTTGAAAATTGGGATTGTGTGGTAAAGAATTACTTTTATGGGATTCACCAACTTCTCCTAGGTTCCCAAAGATTGCTGGTGCTAGCCAATGACAAACAGTTGTGTTTTTCTGGTATACAAATGATTTACCTATCAGTTGTCCAAAGAATAAGGAGGATAACTGTCAGCGTAGAAAAGATACATTGTTTTTTTTTGTAACTGATGCAGATGACAAAATAAAGGTGACTGAAAAATTGAAATTTGTTCTGGGAAGGGTAGAAAACACAGTGGGAAAAGGAGAAAATGCTAGTTACCAGCATTTTCTGCTTTTCCCATTGTGTTTTCAAAAGGCTTCTTTCTCAGGGGTGTCAAAAGTAGGGATTGTGCGGTAATGGGTTAAATCTCATGATTTACTATATAGTCGATAGGTGACTGGAGTCAAACTATAGTTTCTGCAGGTGCAATACCAGGTAGAGACAAACTTTGTTTATTGTGATTTTTTTGCCTCTCATTTGTTATGCAAGTGAGAAAAGTACTCAGTGACTTTGGAAAGAAAGCTGGAAAGAAAGTTGTGTCAGTACTGGTGACCATGCACACTGGCTGCCACGGTATGAACTAAGCTCTTCAAGCACTATGAATGAATGAATGAGTCAATGAGTGAATGAATAAATGAGTGAATGAATGAATGAGTGAATAAATGAGTGAATGAATAAATGAGTGAATGAATGAGTGAATGAATGAGTGAGTGAGTGAGTGAGTGAGTGAGTGAGTGAGTGAGTGAGTGAGTGAGTGAGTGAATGTTGTTTTATGGCGTATCGACAGCTTTGGTCATTTAACGCACATATCTGTGTTAAAAGTTAATAAAAGTGGAGTTGTTTAAACTGAATAAAGTTTGAATACGTTAATGACAATAAAACAATTGAATTAAGAAGTATGCATAAAGGGCATTATCGTGTTACAAGGCAATCCCTATAAACTCAAAAGTTTTAAATGATAAGAACTGAATAAAGAAGTATGCATAAAGGGCATTATCCAGTTACAGGGCAATCCCTATATACTGAAAAGTTTTAAATGATAAGATTTAAGATTGTGATAAAAAAGTTTGAAGTAAATGTTGGATTGATAAAAAGAAGTTTTTTTAAATGAAAAAGAAATATGTGTCATTTATAATGTTCATAAAATATGATATTGAGTGGCTGGGCATTCCCTGCCTACTCAAGTTTTAGATTAAAAGGTAAGACTTGTAATATTGCTTTTTCTTGGAAATGACATTAAAACTGGTAAAGATTGGAGCTTCCAATGGGATCAATATACTCCCATCAAAGAGGTCCTGTCTCCAATGAGATAAGATGCCTGTACAAATGAACCCAAACTCACAAGCCAAATTCTGTGGGTACTTACGACTGTGGAAGAGTCTGGTTTGACTCTCTCTGGTCTCTTATATGGACTGAAGGCACTTGTTGAGGCTCTAGGCTCATGAAAGGGACTTGTATGGCTTTGATTTAATGGACTAGCAAAAGAGTTGTCTCCACCTCCGCTCACTGTCTCGTTTACTGAAATGAATACATTATCAATTATTATTTCATGCTTTCCCGTAGGATATCGAGAAATAGCAGTGAAAATATTTTTCAATCTTACACTGGTACCAGCATTGAAAATACCAATTTTCATGTTCTTGTTGCCTGGGTTAACTGCGCGTGCCTCACAACCAGATGAAAATATGACGTCATTTACTTTACATATCTCACGCCTGACATAATATTGTAATGCTTTGCTATATGGTGGGGGGTGGGGTACGCCACAGGGAATAACGGAAAAGAACTGTACTGGATTTTGATAACGCTCCTCCCACAAACAGTTAAAAGCATGAAATAAATAGAATATTTGGTTTTTTTTTTCTGGTGAAAGATCGAAATTCATTTCATCTCATGAACACCATTGGTAATATTACCCATCGTGTCCACTCGATGAAATAAATTTCGATCTTTCACAGAAAAAAACAAATATCCTCTATTCATCTTTTTACCATGTAATCCTGTGTCTTAATAACCCTGAAGAAGACTGTTCTTGAAAACATTGCGGGGAAAAGAAGAAAATGCTAGTAACCAGCATTTTCTTCTTTTCCCACAATGTTTTCATGTTTACTATACTTCCACAGACAGGTCTCTTTATCTGAGGCATTTTGTCATCAGCATGTGCCTTGAATCTGGACAAGTCAAAAATTTTGTTGTTCAGAAGGTTAGCTTGAATCATATGGGCCATGCTTTGACAAAAGGGGGCTAAATGCATCTGCGAAATAATATAGATAGGTATAACTGTAGATAAACAACTGTGTAAAAGAAGGCGTTTAAAAATACATTTGGAAAAAGAGGAAATGCTGGTGAACAGCGTTTTCTTCTTTTTCTACCAATGTTTTCAGAAAGCTTCTCAGAGTTGTGAAAACCAGTTAACAGATAACTGTTTACCACACAATTTTGTCCTTTAACAAGTGTATTTTCAAAGTGCTTCTTTGTCACAGATCTTCAATACTGACGACTGTTTGGTAAACGGATGACATATACAAATATGGGAACAATTTGTTGCAGAAGGTAAATTCTTTAACACTGACATTTTTCACTTTTTTCAGTAATAATGTCTTCAAAAGTGTTTCACAGCAAGACCATTAATGTATGGTCTAAACAGTGACAACTTTTAATGCCCATGAAAGAGAAGGCTTTTGAAAAGAACTGTGGGAAAAGGAGAAAATTCTGGTAACCAGCATTTTCTCCCTTTTCCCACTTTGTTTTTTACCCCCTACAAATCAAATTTTAATTTTTGCTTCACATTTATTTTGTTGTCTGCAAATGCTTTCAATTTGGACTAGTCCGAAATTTTGTAGTTTGGTAAAGAGTTAAAGAAAATCCATTAAAATTCTTTTAAAATGATTAAAATCTTGCATGTCTAAATGGCCTGAAGAATAGACTGAGCAATATTTTTGCTGCTTACAATGTATTGTTGAAAAGCAAGGCTTTTCAATTTGAGGGATGAAAGAAATAAAATATAATTAAAGTCTCACAGGAAGTATAAAGTCTCCCTAAGGTCTGTGTTAGCTGCCTCACTTCTACAGGGGACAGAGGTAGGTTCTGGGGACTGTCCGTCGTTGTATCTGGTGACTGGTTCCTGTCTTCATCCTCATCTACAGATGGTGAAGCTGGTGCAGGCAGGGAAACAGACCTCTGTTCTTGCATCATAGTTCTTCGTTTTTGGTATCTTCTCCACCACCAGTTATACAGGCAATTTACTTTGATAAAAGAATGAAGGAAAATAATTTACATGTTTTCATTTATACACAAAATATGTATCAGAGTTAACCCTTTACCCCATAAGGCATTTCTGTGGAATCTCTAATTGACACGAGCAATTTCACCTCTTGCCACAATGTTTTCCAAAGCCTCCTACAAGCAATGCATAGAAATAAGTATCTATGAACTAATCATTGCATCTCTCTATTGGATAGACTGAAATGCCAGAGGCCCATTAGAGGCTGAATCACTGTCCTGGCAATACATTACTGATCTTTAAGTCTTTACCAAATGACAAAATTTTAGACTTCTCAAAATTGAAAACATTTGCAGACACCAAAGTTAATTTGACACAGAAATTGAAGTTTATTTATGTAAGGGTGGAAAACATTGTGGGAAAAAGGAGACAATGCTGGTTACCAGCATTTTCTACTTTTTTCCCACAATGTTTCCAAACAGTTTCTTCCCCCGGGTCAACCAGGGATTGTTTTCTAAAGAGTTAAGAAAACATCTTGCAGTATACTGAAAGTCAATTACTGAATTTTCCAGTGACAAAATCAAGATTCATTCAATTACTTTGAAGAAAGAAAAAAAGGAAAACATCCAAATTTCTGCATGTGCACAGACCATTCTAACTCACAATCCAGTCACTTATTACAGAATATGGCTATGATTTTGATTATCCATAATAATTTTATAATTCGCATGATGAAATGCATCGTGGAGATGAATTAAGCCCCCTTTTGCAAGACATGGTTTATATATTAGGTTACAGAGAGTGAAGTTAGTTAGAACTAGAGCTGTAACTGAATGTGACTAAATACCCCCGCCAGTGCTTTGACAGAAAAAAAAAAGTCAAGTTCAAAGGGAGATAATTCCTCAACCAGGAAGAGTTGACACTTGAAAATTGTTCTTGCAACTTTTTAATATATGATCAATAAATGTGCAAAGTTTCAATACAATTGAAGGCAAACTGTTGGAGGGGTTTGCAAAACAAAATTACAAGGGTTTTGTACACAGACGGACACATGGGCGGACAGACACATGGACAGACAGGCTGATTCCAGTATACCCCTGAAAACATTTGTTTTGCTGGGGTATAAAAATAAGTGCTGCTGTCTAAATATCCTGAATTTCCACCAAGCTGATAATGAAGGCTTTTGAAAACATCCTGGAAAAAAAATCCTAGTAACATTTTTCTTGAAATAAGTAAATAAAATGCCTACCTAGGCATACAAGAATCATGAAAACAGATATGGCAGTAAATTCCAAACTTTGATCGCAATTTATCTCCATGATGGCATTCAGGACGACAATTAGGAACAAAATGACACGAGAAAATGTGGGCGACTGTAGAAATGAGAGTGCCAGTGCGGCACACAAAAAGTAGGCCAAATGAAGAGCACCACACGTCAACATGGACAGCTTGTCATCTGGAATTGAGAGAAAAATAGTTTAGATCCATAATGAAAATATGAACTGCTATTCTGCTTTGTCTCGGATAATTATGAATGCCGAAACCTACAATTGTTTTTTTTTTTTTCCTAATGACTGATGAATTGAAGCACAAACTAGGAATAATCTATACAATGCAATTGCAATTGCTTTTGATGCAAATTGAAAGCCAAAAAATGGGTGTAACAGTTAGAAGTATTTCAAGTCTTAACCAAACGACAAAATTTTAGACTGGTCCGACTTGAAAAGCACTTGCAGACGACAAAATAAACATATCTCAAGAGTTGAACCTTGACTTTGAAGAGTAGAAAACATCGTGGGAAAAGGAGAAAATGCTGGTTACCAGCATTTTCTCCTTTTCCCACAATGTTTTCAAAAGCCGTCTCTCTTAGGGACTTAAAAATACAAGGGATTGTTTGGTAAAGGGTTAAAAGCTATGCAAAGTTGTATGGGTTCCCGTTTAGAAAGTTGTCCACTAACCATAGTTTGAAATAAATATCTTCTATGATGACAGAGATATCATGAAATGAAATGTCAAAAATTAACCCTTTACTCCACAGATACTCATTTCTACACATTGCTTGTAGGAGCCTTTTGAAAACATTGTGGCAAAAGGTGAAATTGCTTGTGACAAACAATTTCACCTTTTGTCACAATGTTTTCTATGCTATTAAAAGGTGTCATATACATATAAGAAACAGCTTCATCCCTGCTGTTATTTAGGGTCAATTTGAGATACCTTAGAAATGAATTATTGGGTAAAGGGTTAACCCTTTACTGTTTTCTAACTTTCACAAAACAAATTTCAAATTTTCCCTCACATTCATTTTGTCATCCGCAAATGCTTTTGATTTGGATAAACCTGAAATATTATCGTTTGGTAATGAGTTTATGGTTCCACAACACAGTAGAATTCCTTAGCAGAGTCATTATTCATAACGGAGATATCGACGGTGTCTACAAATTTATTGATCAACCCTCGTATTAGAATCACACGTATAGGTTAAATTATCTTTACCAGCAACATTTAAGAGATGAGAAAACCAGTTAATTCTATCATCCAGGTTTCTCTGCATGTTCTGTACAGTGTTGAGCAAATGTTCGACTGTAGAGTTGATTCGTAGCATATTGTCATACATCAGTTCATAATGTCCCAACATCTCTTTATGGTTCTGGGATAAATAAGTGGAGCTGTCATCTGAAAAACACAAATGACAATGTTTGTTTAAAACAAACTTAATGGTCGCCCTTCAGATTTTGAGACGAAAATTTTACAAAAATGCAAAAAAAAATCATCCCTATGCTCCCAAAGCCTTTTAATCTGCACTCAAAAAACCCCAGTAGTCGAAAACCATCAAACAACACAAGAAATTAGAAATCTGATACGGCCCAGGTTTAAACCAAAGGGAGACAGGTTCTATTTTTAGATGATCATTTCTCTCATTTAACACAGGAATACACAGCCGAAGTTTCAAACATAGCGTCCGAAGAGGACATTATGGAAAATAATTATTACATGTTTGTTATGTAATGGAATTTAAGCGTTATTAGTCACATGCCAGTCACTTGACATTCCCACAATGCTCTACTGATTTTTGGTGCGACATCTAAAAATACCTTAAGAAGCTACATAGCCTTTTGAGGGAACATCATCAAAAAAATTTTTTTTCAAATTTTGTGAGTCTTAATTATTGATGATTTGTATTATTTTTTCATATGAATTTCAGTGATATATATATATTTTCTAATTTGGAGAGATGTGAAAAATTCTAAATACCCACCTTTAACCCTTTAGTTGCTATGTGCGACTTACTGACCTTTAGTGGACGTGTAGACCAAGATCAGACTGCACGTTCTGTGCAGTCTGATCTTAGATCTACACTGCCCGATTAGGAGATGCTAATCCCCAAAACATGACTTTGAAATAGCAATATTTGGGTTTTTACTATTGAATTGAAAAGTTTGGTTTAGTTATTTAGCAGGCACAAAATAATCAGCTGTTTTCACAGCACGGAGTATTAACCCATTACCACACAATATCTACTTTTGACGCCCCTGAGAAAGAAACCTTTGGAAAACATTGTGGAAAATGGAGAAAATGCTGGTAACCAGCATTTTCTCCTTTTCCCACAATGTTTTCTACCCTTCACAAAACAAATTTCAAATTTTCAGTCACTTTTATTTTGTCGTCTGCAAATGCTTTCAATTTGGACAAGTCTATAATATTGTCGTTTGGTAATGAGTTAAGGAAACTTCTGAACACATAGTGTAGAAAAAATAAACATGCTTGGTATCCAGTTTTGTCCCCCCCCACCCCCCCTATTTGAAATACAAAATCCACCATTTATACTGCTTAATAAGTAAACCAACTTTATTTGTTCTATGCAGATGCTTTTAAATTCAGTCCGGTCCAAAAATTTGTCATTTGATAAAGAGTTAAAATAAAGATCACCTAGTTTCTTCAGAGCATCTTGTGACTTCTCTTGAATGTTTGTCAGATCCTTAATAATCTTCTGATGGCTGTCAACCTGCGTTTTTTCTTGCTTGAGTAGTTCTTCTGTTGTGGTGTCTACAAAAGAAAAAAAAAAAAAAAAAAAAAAAATGTACCAGCATTTTCTCCTTTTCCCTCACTATTTTCTACCTTTTCAAAGACAACTTTGATCACTTGAGCAAAATTTATCACCTGCACTTTTTATCACTATGGACAAGTCTAGACTTGTGTTGTTTGGTTAAAGGTTAACCCTTAACTCACTACCACACACGGAAAATTTACACCAGTCTAAATTCAAAGCGTTTGCAGATAACATATTAAACATGCCTCAAATAGTTCAGTTTGTTTCTGAAAGGCTAGAAAACATTGTTGGAAAAGGAGACAATGCTGGTAAAGAAAACATTGTTGGAAAAGGAGAAAATGCTGGTTACCAAACTTAACTCTTTACCAAACAACAAATTCATAGAATGGTCCAAACTGTAAGCATTAGCAGATGACAAAAGAAATGTGACAAATTAAAATTTGGTTTGGGGAGGGTAGAAAACATTGTAGCAAAAGGAGAAAATGCTGGTAACCAGCATTTTCTCCTTTTTCCACAATATTTTCAAAAGGCTTCTTTCTTGGGGGTGACAATAATATGGGACTAAAAATTCAAAATTTGGTTTAGGAAGGATGGAAAACATTGTGGCAAAAGGAGAAAATGCCAGTTACCAGCATTTGCTCCTTTTTCCACAATGTTTTCAAAAGGCTTCTTTCTTAGGGTTATTAAAGTCGAGATTGTGTGGTAAAGGGTTAAGGGTGGACAATGTAACAAGTAATCCAACTGCATCACAGATGTACAACAGTATCCTTGTTTATACCCACCAAGTTTCTGTTTGATATTTTCTGTTAAGTCTGCAAGCTCTTTATTCCCCACTGCAATCAAAGCCTTCTCATTTCTCAATTCATCCATGTTGGATTTGATTTGATTGAGAACCACATCTTGTGATGATCTCAGATTCTGTTGGTTGCCTAGGAGATCAGTTTGACTTTCATAAAGCTTTCTCACTGTTTCTGTGGTTATTGAATGTAACTGTTCCTGTCCCTCCTGAAAACATAGAAATCTTAGGTCTATGTACTCTAACGAACAATCTTCGTAACAAAGAAACAACTAAATGCATAGCTCAAGTACAAACTGTATCTAGAGAGATTCGAGCCAACAAAGAACAAATATCCTTGCTTTTAGAGGATTAACCCATTACCACATAATCCCTACTTTTGACGCCCCTGAGAAAGAAGCCTTTTGAAAACACTGTGGGAAAAGGAGAAAATGCTGGTAACCAGCATTTTCTCCTTTTCCCACAGTGTTTTCTACCCTTCCCAGAACAAATTTCAATTTTTCAGTCTGCAAATGCTTTCATTTTGGACCAGTCTGAATTTTTCTCGTGTGGTAAAGAGTTAAAAGACCAATACCATTACCACTGAGCAAAAGAGATATCTCTCTGATGCAGTTGTCAGGTATTGTACTTATATCGGGGCAAAGCTATGCACGAAGGAGTGGTTAATAGTAAATGAATAAGTTTATATGTTACTAACTCATTTTGCATACTTACATGTATCTCTTTATCAAGCAATATAATTCTAGGCAAGTCTAAACTTAACACATTTGAGGACAACAAATTAAAAAAAGCTTGAGGTAGGATTCTGGGAATAAACTATTTTTCTGTTCTTCAAGTAAACAAGAAGGTTTTGGCTGATTCAATGGTGGTTTTAACATTATTTCAGTTATATTACCACTGCCAGTGCACATATTGATCCTTTTCTGGACTTTCTTTTACCAGTAACTTGCAAAATATTATGCCCACACCACTAGCCACCATTATGGAAGCAATGATCAGTGGTGAAAAAGGAACGATTCCTTTCAGAATGAACTTAATTAATCCCAAGGAAACTACAGCTGTCACTGAATGTCACTTAACTCTTTTCCTGCTCAATAACTAAAATGAAATTTTCAATTCGATATTAACCCTTTACCCCATAAGGCATTTCTATGGTATCTCTAATTGACTCTAAATAACAGCAAGGATGAAGCTGTTTCTTATGTGTATATGACACCTTTTGATAGCAAAGAAAACATTTTGGCAAAAGGTGAAATTGCTCGTCATGAGCAATTTCACCTTTTGCCACAATGTTTTCCAAAGGCTCTTACAAGCAATGCGTAGAAATGAGTATCTATGGAGTATAGGGTTAAAAACCCAAAAATTGTTATTTCAAAGGTATGTTGTAGGGAATAAAATCTCCAGATCGGACAGCGTGGATCCAAGATCAGACTGCACATTCTGTGCAGTCTGATCTTGATCTACGCTGTCCGCAAAACGCCTGTGAGTCGCGATAAGCAGCCAAAGGGTCAATACCCTCGCCAGCGCTTTGACAGACAAACGTGTCAAGTTCAAGAGGAGATAATTCCTCAACCAGGAAAGAGTTGACACTTGAAAATTGCATCTTGCAAATCTTCAATATAATAACGATCAGTAGATGTGTATAGTTTCAATACAATTGAAGGAAAACTGTCGTCGGAGTTTGCGACACACACACACAAAAATTAGTACTTTGTACATAGACACCTGGACGGACGGACACACGGACAGACAGGCCGATTGCAGTATAAACCCCCCCCCCCCAAATAAATATGTGAACCTTCACACGAAAAGGGACAGTCTGAAAATTTCTGTACATCAATTAGAAAAACACAAATCAAAGATAGTGCAGGTCAGGTCAATGTAAGTTGATAGTTCAAAAATGATTGTATAAGGTAGTATGACCACTTTTTATAAAGAAAATATCATAAAAGCCAAAGTGTCAACCCTGGTCAGCCTGCACAATCCGTGCAGTCTGACCAGGGTTGATACTTTTTGCATTTCCAAGATGGTCTGTTTTTGTATGACAGGTTTCAGAATTATTACGTTTTAAAACCCTTTACCACACAATGACGACTTTTAAACACCCCTGAGGAAGAAGCCTTTTGAAAATATTCTGTGAAAAGGAGATAAACAATGCTGGTTACCAGCATTTTCTCCTTTTTCCACAAAGTTTTCTATCCTATCAAAGCAAAGTTGCACCATTTGAGCCACTTTGAAATTGTCCTCTGCAAGTCCTTTAATTTGGAGAAACCTAAAATATTGCTGTGTGGTGAAGGCTTAACCCTTTCCCAAACAACAAATTTTGGACTCTTCCAAACCGAAAGTGTTTGCAGACAACAATTTTAGATTTTGAGAAAATGGGAGAAAGTTCTCAAAAAGGATAGAAAACACTGTGGGAAAAGGAGAAATTGCTCGTTACGAGCAATTTCTCCTTTTCCCACAGTGTTTTCAAAAGACTTTTACTGCAGACATGTAAAAACCAGGGCTTGTTTGGGAAAGGGTTAAACTAAAATTCTGGACTCTTCCAAACCGAAAGTGTTTGCAGACGACAATTTTAGATTTTGAGAAAATGGGAGAAAGTTCTCAAAAAGGATAGAAAACACTGTGGGAAAAGGAGAAATTGCTCGTTACGAGCAATTTCTCCTTTTCCCACAGTGTTTTCAAAAGACTTTTACTGCAGACACGTAAAAACCAGGGCTTGTTTGGGAAAGGGTTAAACTAAAATTCTGGACTCTTCCAAACCGAAAGTGTTTGCAGACGACAATTTTAGATTTTGAGAAAATGGGAGAAAGTTCTCAAAAAGGATAGAAAACACTGTGGGAAAAGGAGAAATTGCTCGTTACGAGCAATTTCTCCTTTTCCCACAGTGTTTTCAAAAGACTTTTACTGCAGACGCGTAAAAACCAGGGCTTGTTTGGGAAAGGGTTAAACTAAAATTCAGGATTGTGTGATAGATTGTCAACACAGCCCCTGCACCTGTATGTGTTTTAGATGTTCCAGCTGGCCATGAGCCGTTGACACCAGCTGATTGACAGTTATCTCTGTAAGTTTTCTGAACTGCTGCTGCTGTGTAGCCATACACAGAGATCTTGCTCTGTTACTGATGATATGATAGCTGTTCCAGGTTGTTGGATCCATGTCTCTTGTACAGTCAGCGAGACTCTGAAATTAAAAAATACCTATTTCTTTGAATCACTGATTGAATGGTGTTTTACACTGATTTCAACATTATTTGACTCTTTACCAAAGCAAAAAATTTTAGAGTGGTCCAAACTGAAAGTACTTGCAGATGACAAAAAAGGCATATCTCAAAAATTGAAATTTGTTTCCAGCAGGGTTGAAAACATTGTGGGAAAAGGAGAAAATGCTGGTTACCAGCATTTTCTCCTTTTTCCACAATGTTTTCAAAAGGTGTCTATCTCGGGGTTGTAAAAACCAGGGATTGTTTGGTAAAGAATAAAGTATACTCAATCAAAAGAATGTCAAAACTACAGTCCTCAAAGTCTAAAAAAAACTACAGTCCTCAAAGTAAAAAAAGTAGGTAATTTTCACTGTTTATAGTTTGAAAACATAACAGATAACCCATCACAACAAACATAATTATTTGAGGTAGAGAAAACTGGAAAGTGGAAGTTACTGCATTGGTTGCCATGATATACATGTGTGACAATGCATAGAGGCGCCCGTCAATTTCAGCTACGCCACTGATTTTGACAACCTTCGTAATCATTGGTGTATATTCTAACTAGGTCTTTGAAAATATCACGATATAACATTGAATCTCATTAAGCGATCTTATTCTCATTTTGCTGTAGTAAACTCTTCCAGTATTGATGATAAACAAACGAGTAATGATCAGCCAATGTCATCGTTTTAGTTTACAATGTTGATAAACTTAGTTTATTCAAGCCTAGAATGGGGACAAAATGATCAAGTGAATCAAAGTTTTGAATCAACACCCTGAATTATCATGTTGTGTTTACGTCACTATTATGTCACTGGGCAGATTTACGACGAAGTCGCGTAATCATCAGCGATCATTAAAGTAAAGAAACAGATAATGCGACATGGTAGGATCTGTTCTAGTTTCAACATTCTTTTCTCTGCCATTGACTGGAACTTTTACTAACTACAATCACCACATTGTAACCCTTTACCCCATAAGGCATTTCTATAGTAACTCTGATATACCTTAAATAACAGCAAGGATGAAGCTGTTTCTTATGTGTATATGACACCTTTTGATAGCATAGAAAACATTGTGGCAAAAGGTGAAATTGCTCGTCACGAGCAATTTCACCTTTTGCCACAATGTTTTCCGAAGGCTCCAACAAGCAATGCGTAGAAATGAGTATCTATGGAGTAAAGGGTTAATATGTAAAAATGAAATTTCTTTTCTATTATAAACTTTTTAAATGTTTTTGTTTTTAATTTGGATGAACTCATTGAACTGTAACTTTACAAACATCCAGTAAACCCTCTTTTCTAAGAACACAACTAATTTGCAGGTTTATACACTACCATACGGCTGGTACAGGTGTAAGTGGGTCTCTCTTCTGCAGCTGACTGGCAGTTCAAGAGTTGGACAGCCACTTTCCCCAACTCTTCTTCCGTTAGGTCTCCGCATCTTTTCTTCAAGTTATATACAACCTAGAAATAGACATTACATGTATAATTGGATCCATCCTCTGTGGAAAGGTCTGTAGTCAGGAAATCATGGAATGCATGGGTTTCTCGTAGGTTAAGAATTTAAATTGAAAATATTTGTATTTCAAATGAAGGGTTTTTAAATACACCAGGCATGTTTAAATCCTAGTTTTGTTAACTATTTGTGAAAATATGAGAGTTCAAACTTGCACATGAAATATGTGCGGAACTTTCAACTGGTTTTGTCTTGATCCTATCTGTACCCAGAGGCGTCCAGTCTAAAAGTAACATTGCCTTTTGGGACAGTTATCTGTAGTATGTACCTGTGAACATAAAACATGATCATATATTTTAACCCTTTACTCCACAGATACTCATTTCTACGCATTGCTTGTAGGAGCCTTATAAAAACATTGCGGCAAAAGGTGAAATTGCTCGTGACGAGCAATTTCACCTTTTGTCACTATGTTTTCTATGCTATCAAAAGGAGTCATATACACATAAGAAACCGCTTCATCCTTGCTGTTATTTAGGGTCAATTTGAGATCCCTTAGAAATGCCTTATGGGGTAAAGGGTTAACACAAACAAGATGGGCCGATGACTAGTAAATGTTTGACCAGTCGTACTTACCACATGGTAGCATTTATTCAACTGACTAAGGTTGTCTAATGCATCCTTAAGTTCTAGAAACTTGTCATCCGCAGTTGGCACTTCAAATTTCAGTCCGCTAACTACTACTACACGCCGTTCATCGCTTTCGTCTGTCTCCTTCTCTCCAAACAACCACTCAAATAATGAATGGCAACTCTTGTAGTTTAAAATAAGGATGCAGAAGAAAAGAACACTTGGAAGTTTCATTATTCGTTGACATTTCTTTTCGAAATATCCGTTTATTTTGGGTGTATTTGTTTAGAAACATAGCCTGCTTTGATCTTCTGGAAGAAATTTATGTTCTGTTTGTTTGATTTTCAAGGAAAAAAAAAAAGGGGGGGGAGAGAGTTTGATTTCACCAGTAGTGTCATAAGAATTTATACTTTTTGCAATCACCTTGATATGTTAGCAAAAGAGCCGTTGACACCTGGAACAGCCGTCCAAATGCTGAATCTGGAAAAAAAAAAAAATCAAGAAAAGTGGGGTGGGGCAGCATACTGAATTTTCATTGCAATTTTTTGGCATTATTACAGTGGATAGAAGTTTGCAGAAATATGTTGTGTATAAAACAATTGATGAAATTAACCTTTTTTTTGGGGGGGGGGGGGTTCTCTTTATTAAAGTAGATTTAAGATTTGACTGCAAGCTCTGTGCAGTACCGACGATCTTTATCTAAACTGCCTTAAAAGATTGGCGAGTCATTCTTAGCATCTTAAAATTTTGTTTATATGTCTTGAAACCGGGTGTTCGCTGAACGACAGTTACTATGCAAAACAAGTCAGTGGCTAAGTAAGTATATCATATACAAAGTATTGGTTAAAGATACCGCATAAAAAGCATGATGGCTGTGAAGAAAGCCATGTTATAAATCAAATAATGTTAAAAATGGGGTTAAAAACCACAGCTAAACATAAATAAACACTTCATCACAATGCAGCCATTTTTCCATGCAGTGTATCAAAACAGAGCCAGCGAAATGTGTTCGTCACAGCTAGTAGCTTATAAATAACCAGAACTATCAACTTCAGTAACATCCTCAGTATTGTGTCTAAGAAAAAATTATTTCATCGGTCAATCCTGATGAGGTTTTTTAGTTTTACGATAATTTCAAAACCAATCAAGAGCTAATTGAAAATCTATACATCTCTGCGACCAGAGACAATAGAGAGAAAATAAACAATGTTACAACTTCATAGTGTGTAGAATCTAGTCAGCTGTGTAAACATAGATAAAAAATTGATACATAGGGTGTGTGGGATAAAGAAACTTCAGAGATTTGTCCTCGAGTTAAAATCGGGGAAAAAAAAAAAACTAAAGAGATGTCTTTCGTGGCCTCCAGAGAGTGAAATGCATTTTTCTATCCATCGTAGAATGTGAAACCTTGCAAATGTCAGGGGCAACATTTGGCATGAAGATACGCCATTATCTCCCGCTAGATGGCATTCTATAAATACGCGTCTATCTAATTTGGGCATTCTGGGTGCAGAAGCGGAGTAATTTTTCAAAACAACAGCTGTTACCAAAGTATTTCGAAGTATTTCTATGTAAAGAAAGCAAATGAATTTAGCTCGCTTATAAAATGAATATATATGAAGGCCCAAATATGTCATTGATATTATGAACCTCTGTTTCCACACCATAATTATGTAGTCTCTGCCAATAGTTGACAATAATCTTTCAATCAACTTGTTTTGTAATTAGTCATTTTCGACAAAGAAACATGACTTATTACTTCTATAGGGAAAAAATAAACGTCAGTAGCGATTGTTTTGTCGAAAACGTTCGATTATCAATCCCGGACTTTCAAACGATAGATCAAGTACGCCCCTGGTTTTATGATGAGTTGTCTACCTTGTTACAGGAACCGCCATGTACTCGAGCATGACAGTGTAAATCGTTCTCGAAGAAGTTAAGAGATGATGTTAATAGCTGATGTACGAGTCAACACCTGGTTTGTACAGAGGAGGGACTTGTAGTTCTTGGTGCCGCCTTTTGTTCTTGAACAAAGTGAACATTACAATCCAAGAATATCCATACCAGTTTTATGATTGGCAGTGGCTAGAGATACGGTACCGTACCTCTAGCCTATATCAAAAAAATGGCTAGAGATACGGTACCGTACCTCTAGCCTCGGAGTCTAAAGATACGGTACCGTATCTTTAGTCATTCTTATGATATAGGCTAGAGGTACGGTATTTTGTAGATACATGTAAGAAATTATAAATTTACTTCAGTTTTGATTATTATCGTTATTAGTATGGCTTTATATTAATTGATCGGCATCAAAGGACAGAAACTCTTTGCTGTGTGCGAGTTTGCATCGATGCGCGAAAATAATAATTGCGTTGATTAGTTAGGTGAATTCAATTGCTTAAGATGTATGCGGATCTTACATTATTTTAACTTTTGTTGTTCTTTAATTGATAATGGAAAACGACATAATTAATCAATTACTCAATCACGGAAATTGATAATTTAACTATTACTCAATCACGGGAAATTTTCTGAAAGCACTTTCAAGCCAGTTTTGTATCATACGGTCAAAATGGCTCATCATTGATTCTACGCAGTAGGGGCAATACTTACAAATACGATGTCGCCAGCCAAATGCATAAAGGTGGTAGGGTAAAATCATGTTTAAACATATTTTCCAAATAAGACAACATTCAAGTCATCACATAAAATCTTACAAATTATTGGAAACAACATAATACCCAAGCTGTATCACCTAACATACGCCTATCCCTGGTGATTTTACCTGTCGCCAGCGCACCATTGCTGTATCAAGTATGCACATTATTTCATTTTCACATATGGCAACACAATTTACACATTGTTTCGTTTCTACAAATATTGTATAAACATAAGAAGAATAAAATTACACCGACAGTGGTCGAATGCCTTGGCCATTTTCACAAAGTGGATGTCGCCAAAATCAGACCAGATACGTTACAGCCAATAGGTGCAAGGAAAAAAGATCGATACGGATGGAATGGGGAAGTAATATGTCAGTAATTTTAAACAATTATATATGCTTCTATCAACATATAAAATCTGGATAAGCTGGATCTATAACAAAAATTGCCCATGGTCATGAATCCTCTGTGCTGACATGTTACGCTAAAAATAAACAGATACGTTACCAACATTAGTTCTTATTTCGGACGATATGAAATCAATGTAACAACTTAAATGTATGCCTTATAACTTAGCCTGAAAAGTGTAACTTTTAATTGCAATTGGGTTGACTGATGATCAGTAGTAAGAAAATATGCACTGAAAACCGTTTTTGGAACCAGATACGTGACCCAACCAGATACGTTACTGTGACATTTTAACTCTGATGTTAGGACCGCTTTTTGCACTTTTTATTAACGTCATTGTACTCAAACTACGTCATATGCCTCGTTTTCTCTCCTGGAAATGAATCCAATGTTCTCGCCATTTTTTTGGTCATGTAATCAAGTATAATCAAGTGTAATCAACCTTTACATAAAAGGTATGCTGTAATTTTGTCCATTTTACCAATCATTGACGCATTTAGTCAAGTTTTCTGTTGACTTTAGTGAACGGTTATATTTAGCTTGTCAGAAAATACAAATTCAGTAATATTTTTCACATATCAGTCTGTATACTTTCCTGTAGAAACAATGGTAACGTATCTGGTCACGAATGGTAACGTATCTGATCCCATTGTATAATCTCATTTTTCCAAAAGGTGTATGCAAACAGTGTATACCACAGTGCTAACCTGCTCCATGGACCCTTTCACACGTTTGTCAAGCACACGTTATATTACATCGGCATGAAATAGTATTGTGGTGTATGATTGGTAATTACAAATAATGGCATGCATGTCTAAATGTACATGTATGCCGCAGTAATTCGGCAGGTTCATGCAGTACATTTGTGACGAGATCTCCATATTATATACAGATCTAGTTACAACTGCATTTCACCAAGCATGTGATTAGCTTTCATGCCTAATGGTTAAGCATACTACATGTATAACATTTCTACAAATGCATATTGTATAATGGCTAATACATTTGACAAACACACTTCCATGATGTTTGCAGGGAATGGGAAAAAAAAGGTCGGAAATTCAAAAGGCCCACTATGTTAGTTTGAAAATGGTATTCATTGTAGTTACACATATAAAGACTGTTATGAAGTGTTTTAAAGTTTACCAGCATTCAATTTTGCCTTGCATAGTTAAAATAACACAGGAAAAGGGGGGTCTGGCCATAAAATCCAGTTCAAACTGTTTTAATTTACTGTTTTTTTTTTTTTTAATTTTCAATAAAGCAACCATCTCAGTTACTCCATATTTTACTGTTTTTGATACGCTTTACATTATAGTAAAAGTTCATGCATATGTATGATAGTAGATAGCTAAACATGCAATACTTACCAGATATCTGATCCATGATTTTCTGACCAGATACGTTACTCAGTCAATTTACATGTCAATTTAACAGTGTTGTACATGTATATTTTGATAAAACACTTCATTTTTGTGGAAAGGATAAGTGAATGTTGTCACGAAAGGAACAAAGGTGCCGCACATCATGGCTTTCCTTGACACAATTTAGAAAAATACTTTTGGTTATAATAGATTTTTCTAGATGTCAGTTGCAGTGATTTAGTTCCCATCCTTGTATGACGGGTCTGTTCTGCTTTGCCATTATCAAATTGTCCTAAATGGCACTACAGTATCTCACTGTCAGGTTCGCGTATAGCATTTGCGATAAAAACATTGTATTACCATACTGATATAGTGTTAAAAGGGTATGTGCATGGTAACGTATCTGGTTTTCTCAAAATGTACATGTCCTTTTCGAACCCAAAATGTGCAAAACTGACATGTTAGGAAAGGCGCCCTTGTTTATTTACATGTCAAGTTGGTGTCAAACTATTATATAATCCCATATAAATGTTGATTCAACATCGTTCATTTTTCAACATTTATGCCTTGAAAAGTTTCCCCTACTGCGTAGAATCAATGTCATAGTATTCACGTCGGGAAGAAATTTGAAGATTTTCAAACATTTAAAAGCGCAATAAAGTGCTATCAAAGTGCAGAAAGTGTGCAGTTTTACTAGAGGGATTCTATGACTTTAAAAAAAAAAAAAAGCCCAGCCGCGCGTACAAACATAAATAAAAGAAAGGAGAAAGTATTACGGGATATCGCTTTAAATACTGTATTCATGGTGGCAAGAATTTCATAGCCAGTGGGACAGGAGTGAGAGAACAAAGGTTATCTGTCTGTCTGTCTGTCTGTCTGTCTGTCTGTCTGTCTACCATCCATCTATTTATACTTATTAAGTTATTTTATCTATTCATTTATTTATCTACTCTTGGGTTGTGGATCGAACGGCGATCTCCTGTTCTCAGTTCCGGTACGCTATACTGACTGAGCTATGGGGCTAGGCCTGCACATGGTTGTAAATAACTTTAGAAATTTGATTGAATGAATGGTGTTTAACGCCGTTTTCAACAGTATTTCAGTACTTTTGCATCGGTCAGTGCACCTATTCATGCTTTTCTCGAGTTTTTATAACCAGTACTCGGCACAATATTCTTTCTAAGCCACTGACTGCTTTCCTACATGCAGTACAAGTCCTTTGAAAACACTGTAGGAAAAGGAGAAAATGCTAATTTCTCATTTTCCAACAGTGTTTTCTACCCTTTTTGATGACCATTTTCCACAATTTTTCATCAAAATTTAAATTGTTTACAAATTCTTTGAGTGTAAAATTTGTCTTTTGAGAAAGGGTTAAGCAGGGATAATACATATGTTATATAGAATCCCTGGGTTAAGTAATTAAGTTCACCTAATAATCAACGCAATTATTATTTTCGCTCATCAGTGCACATTCGCACACTGCAACTTGATGAGTTCGATCTGTTCTTTGATGCCGATCAATTAATACAAAGCCATACTAATAACGTTAATAATCAAAACTGAAGTAAAATTATAATTTCTTACATGTATCTACAAAATACCGTACCTCTAGCCTATATCATAAGAATGGCTAGAGATACGGTACCGTATCTTTAGACTCCGGGGCTAGAGGTACGGTACCGTATCTCTAGCCATTTCTTTAATATAGGCTAGAGGTACGGTACCGTATCTCTAGCCACTGCCTTTATGATTAGTACTCCGGTGCTTTGATTTAATTTCTCAGCCGTCGCATCTTTAGTTCAAGTTTCAAACAATAACCAGCATTACCAACCCGCTCTCTCTACCGGTGCCAGAGTTAGACTTAGAGTGTATACAGATTAGTCAATGGCAAGAGTTTTGGGCATAATACACGCAAATGCCCATCACCACAGTTACATGCCTATTTGCGACATGGGTTTATCATTTACGAGTGAAAAGAGGGATAAATTTTTGGCTACATTCGGCTGGGAACAAGACAGTGCCCAGACAAGACCGATCCCTAAGACATGTTTTTCGAGACAGTTTCCCGACAGACTTGGAGAAATCTAAACCAAACTAAAACTAAATGATAATTATCATCGATTAAAGGATTTTATGCACATTAGTACAGATAATTGTCCCCAAAGGCAATGTTACTTTTGAATGGTCGCCGCTGGCTACAGACAGGATCAAGACAAAACAATCTTTCAGACTTTGTGGCACCGTCCGGCTAGCTACAGAGGCGTGTCATACAGGCCGAGGATGACACGCCTCTGTAGCACAGTCTCGCACAGTCCTCACTCTGCTGCCTCGCCCAGCACGCTTTTAATCATAAACAGCAGCAGCTACTATTACATTTCTCTGCCTTCGGCCAGCAGCTTGCAATCTCTCTTGTTAAAGGAGAAAATTCAACAGATTTTGTGACAGCAAAGGTATCATTTTCACTTCAGAGCTGATAAATTAGAGACTCAGTAAACACTTTTATAATATACCGATCATGTCGCAAAAGTATATATGTTTGATGTCCGGTCGCTGTCCGGTAAGAATTAACAAAATCAATGCCACATGGCGATCCGACAGTCTCTGGACTGTGCCCGGGTGAACATAAGCAGGCAGTCCCCGTTTGATGCAGTTAGGTTGCCAGACGATTTGGAGAAAAACGTTGCCATGAAAATCGGCCGGATGTTGTCCGATTTCTGAAGACATCATTCAGTCACCGGACAGCGCACGGTCAGAGCCCGAACAATTAGTTAACAGCCTCCGAGATGGCCCAAAAATCGTCCGGTCACTGTCCAATTTTACTCTTTTGCTAAACTTCGAACAGGTGCTGGATGGCGTCTCAAAATTTAATAGCCGTCGTTCAAATTCAACTGCCACCGGATGGTCACGGTGTGGTCCCCGGACAATTGTGTCAAAATCTCCTGAAAACATTGCTGTCTGGCGGCAGTTGTTTATTTGTGACCAAGGCATTAGCGAATGCCTTATGCCCCCTTTCACTGAGCATAATTCACCTATGATCCTTGATATTGTTTACATTTACAGAGACAAATGTGGTTTATATCATATATATCTATAACTCTTTACCAAATGACTAAATTTTAGACTGGTCCATATCGAAAGCATCTGCAGACACCAAAGTAAATAGGATTCAAAAATTGAAACTTTTTATAAGAAGGACAGAAAACAATGTGGGAAAAAGAGAAAATGCTAGTTACCAGCATTTTCTTCTTTTCCCACAATGCTTTCAACAAGATTCTTTCTGAGGGTCCTTTAAAGTTGAGATTGTGTAGTAAAGACTTAAAAAAGAGTAGAAACATTGTATTAAAAAAAGGGAGCTGATAACCAGCATTGTCTCGTTCTTAACAATGGGCAATAACTCCAAAAACAAAGACAACAGAGTTGTGGGTCTAGCACCCTGCATGTTTCTTTAAAATGATCTATCTGCAAATTGTTTCAAAAGGCTTTTTTTGGGGGGGAGTCTGACATCAAAATATTGGATATTTTTTTTATAAAGCCTAGAACTGGTGAGTTTCAGGACAGGCAAGTTAACTCATTACCAAACGACAATATTTTAGGTTTGTCAAAATTGAAAGCATTTGCAGACGACATGATAAAAGTGACTTAAAATTTGAAATTTGTTTTGCGAAGGGTAGAAAACATTGTGGGAAAAGGAGAAAATGCTGGTTACCAGCATTTTCTCCTTTTCCCACAATGTTTTCTAAAGGTTTCTTTCTCAGGGGCGTCAAAAGTAGGGATTGTGTTGCAACTCTTTACCAAATGACAAATTTTTGGACTGGACCATACTGAAAGCATTTGCAGACAACAAAATAAATGTGACTAAGCAATTGAAATTTCATTTTGGAAGGGTAGAAAACATTGTGGTAAAAGGAGAAAATGCTGGTTACCAGCATTTTCTCCTTTTCCCACAATGTTTTCAAAAGCCTTCTTTCTCAGGGTTGTTAAAAGGCAGGATTGTGCGGTAAAGAGATAAAAAAGTATCATTTTGATATGACTGATATGATGTTGAGAGCCGAGTCAAACACTATTTGATCAATTATTATTCTTTCATGTTGCAGATTGAATGATGGACCACACGGAGAGGGATATAGCAAATGAACCTTCATTGAGTGAGGACTTCATATTGAAAAATTCCGTCAAATTTGAGACACCTTCATTTAGTGTTCACAATTTCACTGATAAAATACTTGATAGTGACATTTATTTTCACATAATGAAGATGACAGAAAGCTTTTATTTATGGATTGGTAAATCGGACAGATTTGGAGAGTTATCAGTAGCAATGACGTGGAAGGGACAACAGCCAAGTTCAACGGTTTTAATTGGAGGGAATGCCTCCCAGACTGCTTCATTGGCAGAAAGACTGAGTAAAAGATCGGGCAAACAGGTGTTCGTAGGGGGAGAGATGGACTCTTTTAGTCACTTAGAACTACCATTGATCGAAAAGAGAATTATAGAAGAAATGAACGCAAGACCAGAGAAATTTTGAAAGAGCTTGAGCTTATTTGTGCTTTTCCAAAATTGATGCTTCTATTTACCTTTTACAACATACCAGAGGCTTAACCCTTTACCACAAAATGCCGACTTTTGATGACCCTAAGAAAGAAGCCTTTAGAAAACATTTTGAGAAAAAGAGAAAATGCTGGTAACCAGCATTTTCTCCTTTTCCCACAATGTTTTTTCTCCTGTTTGATATAAATTTTTATTTTTAGTCATTTTTATTTTGACGTCTACAAATGCTTTCAATTTGGACCAGTTTAAAATGTCGTCGTTTGGTAAAGAGTTAAAAACCTGTAATAAAAAAGGGTTTTTAAAAAAATATTGTGTGAAAAGGAGGAAATGCTGGTAACCAGAATTTACTCCTATTCCAGCAAAGTTTTCTACCATTCCATATCAAATTGCAAATTTTGAGTTACATTTATTTGGTTGTCTGCAGATGCCTTGATTTAGACAAGTCAAAAATTTTGTCATTTGGTGAAGTGTTGGTGAAAGAACAAACCCATGTAAAACAAATGGAATAGAAGACATTGTGGCAAAAGAAAAAACTACTTGTAACAAATAATTTCTTTTCTAACAGTATTTTCACTTGTTATTATACGATAATCCAGATTCATGGTCAGTTGATCACCACTATAATTTTGTTACAAGGATGGTTGTAAGATTTTTGTGTCACAATTGTTTCAGGATATGAGAATTTTATCCCTCCATTGTCTTAACCCTTTACCAAACAATCCCTGGCTTTTACGACCCTGAGACAGAAGCCTTTAGAAAACATTGTGGGAAAAGGAGAAAATGCTGGTAACCAGCATTTTCTCCTTTTCCGACAATGTTTACTATCCTTCTAGAAACAAACTTCAATTTTTGACTTACATTTATTTTATTGTCGGCAAGTGCTTTCAATTTGGACCAGTCTAAAATTTTGTCGTTTGGTAAAGGGTTAACCCAGCTCATCAGCATATTTTCAAAAGCTCTCTTCTTCAATGTAATTAAGACTTAGGATTGCTTGGTAAAGGAATAAAATAGTTTTTAGAAAACGTAACTATGTCAAAACTAAAGGTATACACTAACATGTATTTTAAATAATAAAGGGGTAAAAGACACAACTTTACTATATCTACAAATAACTGTTTACACATGTATACGAGTTGCCCTCAGTGAAAAGTGGGCTTAACTCTTTACCTAACGACAAAATTTAGACTTGTCCAAATTCAAAACATTTGCAGACGACAAAATAAATGTGACTCAAAAATTGAAACTTGACTTCAGAAGAGTAGATAACATTGTGGGAAAAGGAGAAAATGCTGGTTATCAGCATTTTCTCCTTTTCCCACAATGGCATCATTTTGTGTTTCGCCCATTCCTCATTTATCATGTTTGTCTTATGTTGTTGCACATGTATGTTATTCTCACCTCGCATTATTGCTTACTAGGTAAGTGCACCCAATATGACCCAAGTTGTCGACGGGCCTTAAAACGCTATTCATTTATTCATTTATTTCCCACAATGTTTTCAGAAGGCTCCGTCCTCTGAGTCATAAAAACCGGGGATTGTTTAGTAAAGGGTTAATCCATATGCGAAAAATATCAGCCCAGGCCAGTCTTTGCATGCTAACCTCGCCCAAAGCTTTTCGCTCTAGGTCAATTTCCTGCATGTCCAAGCACCATTCTACCTTAAGATTCACTAATATATCTGAGGAAATTCATAAAATGGATCCATAATTCTGTGATTACCTATAACATATCATGAACAAGCACTAACCCTTTACTCCATAGATACTCATTTCTGCGCATTGCTTGTCGAAGCCTTTTGAAAACATTGTGACAAAAGGTGAAATTGCTCGTGACGAGCAATTTCACCTTTTGCCACGATGTTTTCTACACCATCAAAAGGTGTCGTATACATATAAGAAACGGCTTCTTCCTTGCTTTCACTTAGGGTCAATTAGAGATACTATAGAAATGCCTTATGGGGTAAAGGGTTAAGCCTCCTTTTGCCAAAGCATGGCTTTGTGCTGTGAGAAAAGGGGGCTTAATGCATTTACGAAAAGTTTCGACCCAGGTCCAGGTCTGTGCTGGCTGACCTGGGCCAAAATTTTTCGCACTAGGCCAATTTTCTGTATGTCAAAGTACTAGTCTCTTAACGATTCCATTGTTTGTCAGACAAAACATATGTTGAGAATCCAGGATTTCGTATTGACTTGGTTGGTATGCATTTCTCATGTTCCCACAGTGTTCTTACCTTGTCAAAGACAAATCCCATGGTTTTGGTTTGTAATTATTTAGCCATATTTGTAATCTGGGAATGCTTTTGATTAGGGTAATTTTTTCTTCCACTAAAAAGTAAATCCTCGATTTAGTTAAAAAATCTCGTAACTACAGTTTGAAACAAGCTGTAGTTACGAGGTTTTTGAGGTAAACCGACAAAATGTAACTTTGTTTCAAAAACCAAATTCGTGATTTACACATAATTGTGTTGGCTGTAGATGCCAGCAATTGCTCCAGTTTATAATTTGACTGTTTTGTTAAAGAGTTAAACACCACACAAACAAAGGCCATTTGGTTGATAAATAAAATTACATACGATATTTGTCACATGTGACATGATAGAAAAATCTTGCTTTGAAAAATCTTGTATCCCGGCATGCTAAAGAATCAATAAAAATATATTGTAGAGAGACTGGGTACCAGAATATCAACCAGGAGAAGTCTTCCTGTACTTGTATGTACTACTGAGGTCTTGCCTGACTCAAGTAAATTTCAGTTGGCAGGTTATTTGTTTACAGAGCTCCAGATACAGGGAGTAATCTTGATTTCTTAATTGAAAATATTTCATCATTCTCCAATAAACCCTGTGTTATGGGCACTCATTAGATTCGTCTCATCGAGACGATTCTAATGAGTACCCACAACATAGGGTTTGAAAGAGAAATAATGGATTTAGAATGCCAGTACTCCCTCTTATCTGGAGCTTTTATCTGATGTTTATTTTGAGGCCAGCATTGTAGATGTGAAGATTTGTTGTAAAATCTGAGGTAAATTTTTGGTGTCCAAACAGATAAAAGAATGTCCCATGGGTAACTGTTTGTTTAATCTGAAAAATAAGACGGAAAAAAAAGTGTCTATTAAGGTTTGTAAAACTGTTTAACTTGGGTTATCTAAAATATTCAACCTTCCCTTAATGACAGACTTAATTTTGCTACAACTGCTTTTGAAAACACTGTGAAAAAAGAAGATACATGTACTTATTCCTACTTATGTCACAATGTTTTCAAAGGTGGTTTGTTGCATGAAGAAACAAGAGCATAGCATGCAGGTACAACCACTTGATGGTGGTTGCTTGATTTTCAGTGAAAATTTGTAGTTTGACAGGGGGCATAATTGCGTCAAAGCTGCCCCACTTGTATGGGTACCCCTTCAGGTAAGTTAACCCTTTACCAAGCGACAAAATTTTGGACTGGTCCAGATTGACAGCGTTTGCAGACGACAAAATGAATGTGACTAAAGACTTAAAATTTGTTTAACCCATTACCACATAATCCCTACTTTTGACAACCTTGAGAAAGAAGCCATTAGAAAACATTGTGGGAAAAGGAGAAAATGCTGGTACCCAGCATTTTCTCCTTTTCCCACAATGTTTTCTACCCTTCACAAAACAAATTTTGAATTTTTTGTGACTTTTATCTTGTCGTCAATTTGGACAAGCCTTAAATATTGCTGTTTGGTGATGGGTTAAGGAAGGGAAGCAAACAGTCATTTTGGGAAAAGGAGAAAATGCTGGTCACCAGCATTTTTTCCTTTTCGCAAGCCTTCCCTTTCAGGGGCGTTAAAAGTCGTCATTGTGTAGTAAAGGATTAATAACTAGTCAGGGTTTGTGGTAATTATCTTCAATATTAACATAATGAAAGAGATATTATAAAACATCACAGTTTTTGCATGATGCAGAAGATGCCAGGGCAATGGCAATACCCTTGCGCTTTGTTCGAAAAATGCCTAGCCACAAATTTTATTGGCAGATGGTATTTACATTGCATAACAGAATACAAATTTTAAATTGAATTGATGGCAGTGACATGATCGTTACCCTTTCTCACACATCAACATTTTAGGTAAGAACAAATTCAAAGCATGTGCAGTAATCTTAATTACCAGCATTTTCTCCTTTTTCCACAATATTTTTAACACTTCTTTCTCAGGATCGTTTAACTCTTTACCAAACAATAAATTTATAGACTTGTCCAAATTGAAAGCATTTGCAACAGACAAAATAAGTGTGCCTGAAAAATCAAAAATTGATTGGGGAAGGGTAGAAAACATTGCGGGAAAGGAAGAAAATGCTGGTTACCAGCATTTTCTTCTTTTCCCACAATGTTTTCAAAAGACTTCTATCTCAGGTTTGTCAAAAGTCTTTGTGTGGTAAAGGGTTAAAGTCAGGATTGAATGGTAAAGAGTTAAAAATTAAATCTTTTTGACTTACGGTTTGTAGATCTAAGTATCAGGTACAAAAATCAACAACTTGCCTAATAGCCTGATCTCCGAGAGATCCAACAAAGATGGCGTACGCATTCACTTTATCATTTCCACGGAGTATTTCGCCAAACTTCGAGGGAGAGATACCGTATCGTTCAAAGTTGGCATCACTGAGCACTATCAAGAACGCCTCATCTGATTCTTCCTTAGCCAATGATTCTATTGCATATTTGGTGGCTTGTAGCGTTGAATCTCCACTCAAACAGAACTGAGAGTGGGCATGCATTGTCTGAAATCCAACAAGCTACATAGCTCCAGATAAGAGTGATTGACATTAAAATATTTTAAAGACATTATTTCTCTTCGAAACCCTATCATGTAGGTGCTTATTAGAATTGTCTTGATGAGACAATTCTAATGAGTACCCACATTATAGGGTTTAGTGGAGAATAATTAGGATTTTTCCATTTTAAAATCAAAATCACTCCCTCTATCTGGAGTTCTGAATCTAGTATGCTATACACATAAAATTAACATATTTTCAGTTTGCAGACAGGACCTATATACTGCATATTTATTTCTTGGGTACGACTTGTGGAACCTACTGCACATTAGGTTTGCTAGATAGACATTTCACCATTTCCTATGAATATTGTCAAACCTTAAGCAGTTAGAATTCCATATGTTTTTCCAATGTACTGTGGTTACCAGCAGTTTCTCCTGTTCCACAGTGTTTTCAAAGGCCCAGACTTATTTAACTCACAGAGTTGCTCTGTTAAAGATCAACTCATTACCAAATGACATTATTTTAGGTTTGTCCAAATCAAAGTATTTGCAGACGACAAAATAAAAGTGACTGAAAATTTGAAATTTGTGAAGTGAAGAGTAGAAAACATTGTGGGAAAAGGAGAAAATGCTGGTTACCAGCATTTTCTCCTTTTCCCATGAAGTTTTCTAAAGGCTTCTTTCTCAGGATAGTAAAAAGTAGGGATTGTGTTGTAATTGGGAAACAGTTCAAATATTAGAACAGAAGGCAAGTGTTTCCCTCATCTGCTAGCCAAAATTTTGCCGCCTGGAAAAAGATGAAAGAAGAAACACATCTATACTTTAAATATCTAATCATCTTCACGAGCCAAGGTTACGATCACTATGTGGATCTTAGCTTGGCTGATTGAGCCCGATTTCGAGATTCCTGCGATGCGCCCTCTATTGGATGCTGGTTATTACCCCCCTTTACATCATTTCTAAAAGCCAATGTAATATCGTTTTACAAACCTCTTATGAATACACATAAAGAGATAAGCAGACACCCATGTAGGTTTCCATATTTACCTTCTATTTGAAAGGTAGCTATGTTGTTCTATTTTTATCAAAGATGAAAAGCTACCACCGATTTCATTTGTTGAAGTTAGAGCTACATGTAGCTGCATCCAATGAAAAAGCGTATCGGGTGAATGTAACAATCAAGCTCGATCCGCCAAGGGTAGAGTAACAGTAGTGAATCGTCAGTCTTGGCTTGCGAAGATGATATCTAATATATGTATCAAAAATATAATGTAATATATATTACCTTTGCTATTTGTAGTCTTTCCTTGTTATTTTTCGGGGGTTTCTCAAAACTGGTTAAGTATACCTTGTAATCTTCCCCCGAGTGTCCAACAATGTCATACTGAAAAAACAAAATCATCTTGTATGTTGTGAAGATTTCTTTAAAATACATGTATCAGCTGGTAACATAACCCTTCTTAACCCTTTAGTGCACAATCCGGACTTTTAACACCCCTGTGAAAGAAGCCTTTCAAAACATTGTGAGAAAAGGAGAAAATGCTGGTAACCAGCATTTTCTCTTTTTCCCACAATGTTTTCTACCCTTACAGAACAAATTTCAGTTTTTTAGTCACCTCATTTTGTTGTCTGCAAATGCTTTCAATTTGGACCAGTTTAACATTTTGTATTATGGTAAAGAGTTTCATTTCATTGTGTGGTACAGAACTAGAAGAGTGCCTATGTGCATCCTGTAGACAAACTATCAAGCAAGCAAACAAACTTCGACTTTTACACACCAAAGGACGCTAATCTTACAGAGCGATCACGCTTCTAACCTTGATTTTCTCCTCGTACCCCTCCAAAGCTTCCATAGCCATTATCACAGTCTCCATTTCACGTTCTAGACGACCATCGTAACTGTTAAATCTGTACATGCTTCCTGATACGTCGACCAATAGACGTAACTTCTTGGGTTGTTCTTGTGGTGTGCCCATCTTAAATAAAAGATACCTATTTTCAGTAAGCATTAAGATGTCTTTAAAAAAGCATATCAGTCAAAGAGAACAAACAACATGCATTTAACCCTTTACAACACAATCCCGATTTTTAACCACCGTGAGAAAGACAGTTTATGAAAACATTGTGGGAAAAGAAGAAAATGTTGGCTACCGTTTCCAAATAGAATTTCAGTTTCTGATTCAAATTTATTTTATCATCTCTTCCAAACTCAAAGAGTGTGCAGACCAAAATTTCAAATTTGATAAAAATGACAGAAAGTTCTCCAAATGGGTGGAAAACACGGTGGAAAAAGGAGAAATTGCTCGTTACGAGCAATTTCTCCTTTTCCCACAGTGTTTTCAAAAGACTTGTACTGCAGACACGTAAAAACAAGGGCTTGTTTGGAAAAGGGTTAAGAGCATCTCGGCCATAGGAGAAATTGCCCAAAACCAGCAATTTCTGCCCTTTCCGAACTACTTTTTACATTTTCATGTACAGACAGAAGATAGATATGTTGAGGATCCATGTTTTAACTCTATACCAAACAACAAAATTCTCGACTGGTGCTGGCTGAAAGCACTTGCAGTCAACATAAAAAATGTGACTGAAAAATCGAAATTTATTATGCAGAAGGTAGAAAACAATTTGGAGAAAATGCTGGTCATCAGCATTTTCTCCTTTTCCCACAATGTTTTCAAAAGCCTTCTTTCTCAGGATCATGAAATGTCAGGATTGTGTGGTAGAGGGTCAAAAAGGATGGTTTCAAAGTAACCAAAATAAAATTGATTCAGGCACCTTAAGGTAAAAGAGAGATTTCGAGAGATACATACTTGCAAGTAAAAATGGAGGAAATCGAGATTACAAAAGAATATCATGAATTATTTACCTCTGGCTCCTTTTCCCCTCTTCTTCTGTACACATTTTTCTCACCGGTGAGACCATCAATGAGTTTTGCATCATCTAAATCTCCGTAAGTCTGATTTTTCAACCACTGTCTCTCTTTACCTTTGGCCTATAAATTAAAGTAGTCAAATCAAAGTACTTTAGGCAATCAATTTCACAGTCAAAAGGACAAAAAGTGACCCTGATAAGATTTTAACTCTTTACCAAACAATCCAGACGTTAAACAACCTTTAACCCATTACCACACAATCCCTACTTTTGAGGCCCCTGAGAAAGAAACCTGTAGAAAACATTGTGGGAAAAGGAGAAAATGCTGGTTACCAGCATTTTCTCCTTTTCCCACAATGTTTTCTACTCTTCACAAAACAAATTTCAAATTTTCAGTCACATTTATTTTGTCCCCTGCAAATGCTTTGAATTTGGACCAGTCTAAAATTTTCTTGTGTGGTAAAGAGTTAACCCTTTACCACATGTCAGAATTTTAGACCGGTTTAAATTGAAAGGATTTGCAGATAATAATTTCATAATGGCACAAAAGACTCATTTATGTTTTGATAGAGCCAAAAACTTTGTGGGAAAAGGAGAAAATGCTGGTTACCAGCATTTTCTTCTTTTCCTACAATATCTTCAATAGGCTTCTTCAAGGTCGTTAAAACTCGTCATTGTGTGGTAAAAGGTTAAAGAAAAGCCTTTTAAAAACAATGAGGAAAAAGGAGAAAATGCTGGTAACCAGCATTTTCTCCTTTTCCTTCTTTCTTTTTTTTAACCTGTCACAGATAGAATTCACTAATTTAGCAACAATGAATTTGTGTTGCTGTCTGCTAAATGCTTATAATTTGGTCCAGTCAATAATTTTGTCGTTTCGTAAAGAGTTTAATCCGTAGAGCACCATGCAAAACTAAGGACAAGATCAGAAAGGGAATGTGCAATTTAAATTTTGATTATAATTTATGCTTATAAATTTTTAAGTTCAAGTTGCAAAACTTTGTTGCTGAAAGTTTAAGTATACCAAAAGATAAATGTGATGTTTTAGTAACTTTTCTGGAACTTGTATCTGCCTTTGCCTGCGTAAGGAAACCTTGAAATCATATTGGAAATTTTATAGTAATCAAATTTTTCTTCACACTGCTAAAAGCAAATATGATTGACTAATTTTAGTGCAAAGTTGCTATGATATACTCCATGGATTACATATTATTAATCTATATACATAATTAATCCACAATGTTTAGATATTCTAGTGATTTCTGTATGACACAATGCCGACTTTTAACAACCCTTGGAAAAAAGTCATTTGAAAACATTGTGGAAAAAGGAGAAAATGCTGGTAACCAGCATTTTCTCCTTTTTTCCACAATGTTTTCTATCCTATCAAAGAAAACTTGCATACAAATTGTGTCAGACTTTTTTGTTTACACGAGGCCCAATGCTGCTTTTTCATTGGCTGATAAGAAGTGGGAAGACCTGTCAATCAAAATCGGCAGAAAGGTCAACTGTCATCTGCAAATGCTCTTGAAATTCAACCTGTCTAATTTTGTTTTGTTAAATGAAAATTATAAAAGGTTATGAACATAGCTTCCACAAACAAACACTAGAATTCCTTCTATGATTAACAACCACTTCAATTTTTATACCACTACATGATTCTACCTGCAGACTGTCAATGATGACCCTTAAGGACTGGACCTGTCTTCTGACACTTTTAGAAAAACTTTCATAAGTTTCTGCATCATATTCACTCATTTGGATCTCTTTCAATCTGGAGAAAAAAAAGAGAGAAAAATCATGATAATTACTTTTCGTCACATTCCTCAATATTTCAAAACCCTTTACCAAACAATCCTGAGTATTAACCATCCTAAAGAAAAACACTTTTGAAAACATTGTGGGAAAAGAAGAAATTGCCCATCATGTTTTTACCCAATCAAAAACATATTCCATCATCAGTGTCACATTAACCCATTACCACACAACCCCTACTTTTGAAGCCCTGAGAAAGAAGCCTTTAGAAAACATTGTGGGAAAAAGGAGAAAATGCTGGTAACCAGCATTTTCTCCTTTTTCCCACAAGGTTTTCTACCCTTCACAAAACAAATTTCAAATTTTCAGTCACTTTTATTTTGTCATCTGCAAATGCTTTCGATTTGACAAAACCTAAAATTTTGTCATTTGGTAATGAGTTAAAATTGTTGTCTGTGAATGTTTCAATTTTGGTGATCTGATAAAGAGTTTTAAATTATATAAATCTTGATGTTTGCAACATTTATTGATCTATGGTAGGAACTTCGAAAAAGACCTTTAAATATTGATAAATGAAATCAAAACATAACATACTAAATTGATAGCTGTAATTTTTAGCCTTTTACCTTTCTTTGAAAGCCTTTTGAGCCATTTCTCTAGCCGCTTGAAGAACCTATGGAAGAATATAAGTAAGAAAACAAGTTCACGACAAAGTAAGACAAAACCATTTTAAGCTTGTAACATGAAAATAATTGATTCAGGTTGCAGTCATCTTCGCAAGCCAAGACCGATGATTCAGTATGTTACTCTACCCTTGGCGGATCAAGCTTGATTTTTATGTTCATCCGATATGCTTTTTCATTGGATGCAGCCAGCTCTAGCTGCAACAAATGAAATCGCTCGTAGCATTTCATCTTTGATAAAAATAGAACAAGGTCTCTACCTTTCGAATAGAAGATAAAACATGGAAACCCACGTGGATGTCTGCTTATCGCTTCATGTGTATCCGTAAACGATTTGTAAAATGGTATTTCATTTGCTTTTATAAATATGATGTAAAGGGGGGTAATAACCAGCATCCAATAGAGGGCGTATTGCAGGAATCTCGAAATCGGGCTCAATCAGCCAAGGTAAGATCCACGTAGTGATCGTAAACTTGGCTCGCGAAGATGGGTTGCAGAATGATACTTTTGAAAGTAAGAAAAGTTGAACTACTCAGTGTAAGTCTGTTCAATACATATACACAGTAAACCCTAAATCTAAGTCACTTCTGTATCTGTTTGTAACTCTCCTTTAGTCAGTTCTACACATGTATTACATGAACTGATTTAGTGTAATACACATGTATTAAGTAAACTAATTTCAAGTGCATCCTATGCATGTATGACTTCTTTCTCTAGGCTAATTGCTTCATCTTCAAGGTTGTCAAAAGCTGGTTATTGAGTTGAGGGAAAGTGAACTGAGGCCAATGTAATCAAAAGAGCAAATATAAATGATCCAGTGATACACATACATGTTCAGGTACATTATCCTTTTCCCACTGGGCTACCTGGGCTACATTGTGACCTGCATCTAATCTGTATGGTCCTCCTATACCACCTAAACCAGCTGTGTTACTTCCGCCTGAAAATGTAAGATGCACACTCTTGCAAAAATGGTTTAACTCTGAAAAACAAATAAGTTTTAGACTGTTCTGAATTGATGGCATTTGCAGAAGACATTATTTAGTTGAAATGATGGTAATTGTCTTTGAAACTGTAGAAAACCTAATGGGAAGTGGATAAAATACTAGTTACCAGCGTTTTCTCCATTTCTTTTCAAAAAACCTTATTTCCTAAAGGTTGTTAAAACTTGGAACTGTGGTTGTAAAAATTCTGCAAAACATGTCAACCAGGTCAGCATGCACATCCCCCACAGGCTAACTTGTGTTGAAACTTTTTGTTTTCCAGGGTCAAATTTCTACATGTCAAAGGACCACCCTATCACAAGATTTGAGTGGTTATCGGACAAAATCCTTTACAGCACAATGCCAACTGTTAATGCCCCTGGAAAAGAAGGCTTTTGAAAACATTATGGGAAAAGAAGAAAATGCTGATAACCAGCATTTTCTCCTTTTCCCACAATGTTTTCTAGCCTGTCAAAGAAACATTGCACCACTTGAGCCAGTATGAAATTGTTGCTGGCAAATGCTTTCAATTTGGACAAGGCTAAAATGTTGCCGTATGGTAAAGGGTTAACCCTTTACCCCATGATGCATTTCTATGGTATCTCTAATTGACCCTTAATAACAGCAAGGATGAAGCCGTTTCTTATGTGTATACGACACTTTTTGATAACACAGAAAACATTGTGGCAAAAGGTGAAATTGCTCGTCACGAGCAATTTCACCTTTTGCCACAATGTTTTCCAAAGGCTCCTACAAGCAATGCGTAGAAATGAGTATCTATGGAGTAAAGGGTTAAAGATCCATAATCATGTGATGACTTCCTTGATGTAATACATCACAGAGATGCATTAAAGTCCATTTTGCAAGAGCATGGCTCAACCCAGTTTAACCTTTTCCCAAACGACAAATTCTAGACTCTTCAAAACTGACAGAGTTTGCAGACAACAATTTCAAATTTGATGAATATGGTACAAAGTTCTCCTAAAGGGTAGAAAACACTGTGGGAAAAGGAGAAATTGCTCGTTATGAGCAATTTCTCCTTTTCCCACAGTGTTTTTCAAAAGACTTGTACTGCAGACATATAAAAATCAGGGCTTGCTTGGGAAAGGGTTAATGTTGAAAATGGCATATAGCCACCATAATATCAGAAAAGTATTACCTGTTCCCCCTGCCCATGTGTTTCCACCCACATGAGGAGCATTCTTCGGATCCACTTTGCCATGTTTGGGATCATCAGCAGTCCTCCCACTGTCTCTGTCATATGTCACCTAGATTGATAGATCCACAAGTTTGGAAAAACTAAGAGAATTTCCTTAAAGAATGGTTGTTGAATTTGGACCTAGTTTTTTTTCTCCCCATTTTGCCACAATATCATCCACCATTTAAAAGACAATATGTCATCCTTCATGCTTCCCTGATTTTGTTGTCAGCAAATGCTTTCCCTTAGCTTGAGTCCAAAATTTAAGCCTTTGGTAACAACCTGATAAGTCTTTTTCATGTAGTGAAAAAAATTGTATTTTCCGGTCAGATTTTTAATGTATAACGTATTTATGACATATAAATCAGAAATGTCTAAAATTACTAAGTCTTACATAAAACAACTAAGCTAAAATAACAAAGAAGTCCCATATTAGAATGGCAAAGAGCTTACCTGTAAAGGTTTTTCATCATGCCATCCAATCATATTTTTCCATTCTCCCAGGGATCTTTGCAGGTTTGGTAGACTGGTTTCCCACAACCTCACACATCCACCAGCATCCACAGTAACCAGTCCATCATTACTGGTTCCTGCCGTAAGAAGACTGGTATCTGATACTTTAAACAACCACGAAGCATAGGGTGATTGTTTTCTTGCACTGAAACATTCATTATATTAATTTTTCACATGTGATCCATCACACAAAAAGGGACCATCTTGGAAATGTAAAAAATGTCAACCCTGGTCAGCCTGCGCATTTCGCGCAGTCTGACCATGGTTGACATTTTTGGCATCTATGACATTAACAAGGAAAGAAGGTAATAAATAGAGTTTATTTCATCAGCTTGTGGTTAATATGTGGAAATATTTGCCAAAAAAGAGAAAGGTATGCGAAAATAATGAGTGCCAAATACAGTAACATATGTGCATCTCTAGACAGTCTATGTCACAAAAAGTATGTCCCTTTACCAAAGAACATCTAGTTTTTAGGGCCCCAAAAAAGAAGCCTTTGAAAACATTGTGGGAAAAGGAGAAAATGCTGGTCACCAGCATTTTCTCCTTTTCCCACAATGTTTTCTACCCTCCTGGAAACAAATTTTAATTTCTGAGATACATTTATTTTGTCATTTGCATGGGCTTTCAATTTGGATCTGTCGAAAGTTTTGTCATATAGTAAAGAGCTAGCTCTTTAGTGAGTTCAGTGAATTATTCTTTGTCTGTCATAAAAATTTTAGATGAAGTTAAATAGTTCCTTTATTTTAAAACAGAATGTAAGGCATTATGTTATATGCTGTATCATTACTTAATATGACAAGATCGACACTAAATATCTTCTACTGTTAAATCTGATGTTGTCTGTTGTCTATTTGACGGTCATGGGAGATACACTAAATAACATGTAGCCAGGTACAGGTAATTGGTAATATATCGTGTAGCTGTATCGACATGTGGTTCGGTAGCTCAGTTGGTTAGAGTGCAGGAACGGTATTCCTGAGGCCCTGGGTTCGAATCCCGGTCGAGCTGCGGTATATTTTTCACCACCTGTTACATTTGGCACCCACCGTAAATAACCCACGATGTGGATGGCTACAGCTTAGGCACCTCGAGAACGTTTCTGTCTCCAGAATTCGAGACAAATTCTAAATTTGGAGGGGGTATATGTAGCCAGGTACAGGTAATTGGTAATATATCGTGTAGCTGTATCGACATGTGGTTCGGTAGCTCAGTTGGTTAGAGTGCAGGAACGGTATTCCTCGAATCCCGGTCGAGCCGCGATATATTTTTCACCACCTGTTACAAACAGTTTACCACACAATCCCTACTTTTGATGAAAGAAGCCTTCAGAAAACATTGTGGGAAAAGGAGAAAATGCTGTAACCAGCATTTTCTCCTTTTCCCACAATGTAACCTACCCTTCACAAAAGAAATTTCAAATTTTCAGTCACTTTTATTTTGTCGTCTGCAAATGCTTTCGATTTGGACAAACATAAAATTTTGTTGCTTGGTAATGAGTTAACAAAAGAGGAGTTTCAAGCTAAATTTTCAGTCACCTTGGGACTGGCACATATCGGAGCTTGTGATTGGCTAGATCTGTGACCTCTAACACACCACTCACATCCCTTCTTTTTTCTGAAACAAAATATATCAGTTCTGATTATCAAATTTTCTCCTTCTCCCACAAAGTTTTTGCAAGCTGTTCCATTTCAGGATACCTAACACTAAAGTTCTCTGGTAAAGGGTTAACTTTATCTTTTTTTAACTTTTGGGAATTCAAGACCAGCATTTTCTCCAATTCCCACAATGTTTTCTACCATATTAAAGGTAAAAATCATTATTTGAGCAACATTCAAATTATTGACTTAAACACTTTCAGTTTGGTCAGGTCCAAAATTTCATCATGTTGTAAAGAGTTAATAACTTTTTGGTGGAAGAGTTTATCAAAGTTTCATCTCAAAAGCCATGGAATGTCTGATTCTTTGTATCACATGACCAATTTTTTACAAACTATTGGTTACAATATGCACATAGATACATGCATATGCAGTAATTTCCATGAATAAAAGTCCATTCACTTCTTTGAAAGAATTTTAAAATGACATCATGAATGATGTCATACTATGCTTTTATCACATAACCTCCCTTGTTTTCAGTGTAATATACCCATTACAAATTTTCTTGTCTTATACACGTTTGACATCACATTTGTGTGATGTCATTTTTGACGTCATTTTGTTCGCATTTCATACAAGTGACTGGGTCTCATGGAAAAAACTGCATATGAATACTTTATGAAACATCGTTATGTGATAAAAAGAATCTGACATTTGTGGGTGTTGGAGATAAGATTTTATTAAACTTGTCAAGGAAAATGTTATCAAGCTCTCAAAAGGCTAGCTAAATGACATTTCCCTAGACTCGTTTAATAAAATCTTTAACTCAAAAGCCAAATCATATCAGATCCTATACATCTCGAATATATGTAAAATAAGAAACAATTTGAGATGAGGGTATTAAGCTGAAAGCAAGGAAGGTTATGTGATAAAAAAAGATTTGGTTTAAAATCTGAACAATTTTACCTTGGGGTATCACATCATCTGGGGCTTTCCAGGAGGGCAGAGTTCTGACCACTTGACCACAGTTGGACAGATAAACAACAGCCTGGGAAGGACTAGCCACATTGGACTTGCTGACCATTCCAAATAGTGGGTCACTGGCATTGAAATCATCGCCATTGAGAGGTTCCCGCTGACTTTTGTACACATCAGTTTTACCCTATAAACATAGGGTAATAAACAATATGTCCCTTGATAAAGGTTTGAAATAACCGAAACTAGACAGGATTAAAATATCTTTTCAAATGACATTAGGAGTTTGATCTCTTTTTATTCATTTACCTATAAACATAGGTAAGAATTAAATACAAGCAAAGGAGTAGATAAAGGGTAATAGTTTGGAAATCTGAAAGTAATAACTACCTTTGTTCTTCACCTATGTGATTGGTACAAAGCAGAATTGTCTCGTCCCGAGATACAAGGTTTCTTTCAATATAAATATGTTGTTTAAAAACCTTTAACTCTTTACCACAAAATTTTGGACTAGTCCAAATTGGAAACACTTGCAGACAACAAAATAAATGTGACTAAAAAATATAAATTTGTTTTGGGAAAGGAAAAAGAAAACATTGTGGGAAAAGGGGAAAATGCTGGTTACCAGCATTTTCTCCTTTTCCCACAATGTATTCAAATGGCTTTCTTCACAGAGTCTTCAAAAGTAGGGATTGTGTGGTAAAGGGTTAAATCAATCAGGAAAAAAATGGGAAAACGAAAATAATGTCTGTCAATGGCAGGCTTTTGAAACTTCTGGCATCCAGTCAAGGTCAGAGGGATTTAACTTTTCAGTCAATCAGTCAAATGTCAGTCTGTTAGCCCTTTACCACACAATCCCGACTTTTGACAGCCCTGAGAAAGACAGTGTTTGAAAACATCGTGCGAAAAGGAGAAAATGCTGGTTACCAGCATTTTCTCCTTTTCCCACAATGTTTTTAGGCCTTTCCAAATCAAATTTCAATTTTTGATTCACATTTATATTGTCGTCTGCAAATGCTTTGAATTTGGACTAGTCCAAAATTTTGTCGTTTGGGAACGAGTTAAGTTAAATTTTCTTGTAATAAACTACTAGTAATCAACTTTTGAACCCATTCTACAGGCACTATTTTGGTTGAAACTTGCACTTCTGTAGTGTTTTATCATCTCTTGAACTAGGGGGTAAGTACTGGCTCAATAGTGATTTCTCCAGTCATATTTTTATAAAGTCTTTCCTTTTTTGCCTCAGTTAGGCTTCCAAAATACTCTGAAACTTGTGTTACCATCAGCAGAAGCTCAAGGAATTGTAATCATAAACTGGTGCCTGTCATGTCTCCCATGACTGTCTGATACAAAGATACAGGCTACCAGTTTTGTCTTTACCATCACATCAGATGGGTACCGATGAAAAGTACAGTATTATGTTTATTGAGTGGAAAAAGCAGCTAGCAGCAAAAAAGGACCCTAATTTGCCAAATGAAATTTTTTTTACCTTTAAGTGCATTGATATCTGATAGGCCAAAAGTTGGTTTAGAATTGCACCATCAGGGACTTTAGCGGGCCTGTGGCATAATCCTTTACAACACAATGACAACTTTTGATGACCCTGAGTAAGAAGCCTTTTGAAAACATTGTGGGAAAAGGAGAAAATGCTGGTAACCAGCATTTTCTCCTTTTCCCACAATGTTTTCTATCCTATTAAAGAAAAATCATTCCATATGAGCCACATTGAAACTGTCATCAGCAGATTCTTTCAATTCGGACAGGTCTAAATTCTTGTTGTGTGGTAAAGGGATAAGGGGGTTCTCTAGACTTGAACAGCAAAAAATGAAGTATTAAAACAAGTGAACTTACTTGATCTGGAAATCCACATAAAATGCTGGCATAGGAATCAGGAGTAACCATTACTCTGTTTGGTGCCGACATTTCCTGACCCACAGCAGCTGATAGAACCTCTGATGACAATGGTGTTGTTCGTATTGATTGAACTCTAAGATTAATGCCTGTAATATAAGAGATGCACACTTATTTACCCTTAACTGTTCAATGATTTGGTATAAAACATTGTGGGAAAAGGAGAAAATGCTGGTTACCAGCATTTTCTCCTTTTCCCACAATGTTTTTAAAAGGCCTCTTTTCCAGGGGCGTCAAAAGTAGGGATTGAGTGGTAATGGGTTAATAATTAGACAATAAAATTTTAGACACCTCCATATTGAAAACATTTGGAGATAATAAATCCAGTATGACTGTAATTATAAGATTCTTTATGAAAAAATAGACATTGAAGCAAAGAGGAGAAAATGCTGGGAAAAGAACAACAATGCAGGTATAAAAAATGTCAAGCCTAAATGGCAATACCTAATTTTTTAACAGGCGAAACAATTTTTGACTCCCAATAATTGGTTGGTTGTATTTGGGTTTAAGGCCACTTTAACAGCTAAGGTCATATCATGGCGGTCGGTGATGCACATGTGTTTCCTGGCTTTCTCACACCAGTACTAATACAACTTTCTTTCCAAAGCCACCAACTACTTTTCTCACTTGCCTCAGCAGAGGTGAGAGGTGAAAATATGCCAGAAAGAACGTTTGCTTCAGCTGGGTATTGAACTCACAACCACCAAGTCATGAGTCCGACATGCTTACCACTAAGCCACCCACTCGGGCCCTAATAATTGAAAACACTTACAGATGACAAAGTAAATGTAAATGTGCCTCAAACAATGATATTTGAGGGTAGAAAAAGTTGTGCTAAAAGAGATGGGGTTTGTAACTAGCATTTTTTCCTTTTCCAACAGTATTTCCAAAAATTTTCTCACAATATTATCAAAACACATCGTTTTGTGTTAATCAAAAGGGTCTTTAAATATCACAATAAGTATAAAAGTTTCAAGCACAATCCAGTTGTCAGTAACTGTTAATATCTACATGCAGACCTAAGTATTACACACTTATCCAAAAAAAAAAAAATTACAATTGTAATTTATTTTTTCATCAAACAATGCTAGAGATTAGAGATGCCATAGAACTACTTATGGGGTAACGGGTTAAGCATTTAGGAAAGAGTTAACCCTTTACCAAATTACAAAATTCTAGACTTGTCCAAATTGAAAGCACTTGCAGACGACAAAGTAAATGCTACTCAAAAATTGAAATTTGTTTCCAGTAGGGTAGAAAACATTGTGGAAAAAGGAGAAAATGCTGGTTACCAGCATTTTCTCCTTTTCCCACAATGTTTTCAAAAGGCTTCTATCTCAGGGTCGTAAAAACCAGGGATTGTTTGGTAAAGGGTTAAAGAGTAGGAGACATAACAGGACAGGAGATATTGCTAGTCCCATTTTCTCCTTTTCTGGTGTAATGCAGAGAATGACCCTCATTACAAAATGAGCCACGGTCATTTCTCGACGTAGAGGAATGACCCACGGGTCATTTCTCTACGTCGAAAAATGACCCATTGGTCATTTCTCGACGTAGAATAATGACCCGGGTCACTTTTCTATGTCGAGAAATGACCCATGGGTCATTACTCTATGTTGAGAAATGACCCGTGGGTCATTTTGTAATGGGGGTCATTTCTCTGCATGACACTCTGTATTTTAAAAATCTTATTCCTCAAGGTTGTACAATCACTGGATCATGTGACAAGAAACCTCTTACCTTCTCCTTCTTGAATTGGTTGTAAAACAAACCTATCTCTGCCCTCTCTGTTTATCACATACTTTCTGCAACATATAAGATAGATTTCTACTTCTTATCGGATATTGCTTTACAACTCAATGAGGAAGAAACTATTTGACTTTCTACAACATATAAGATAGATTTCTATATTTTATTGGATATGGCTTAACCCTTTACTCCACAGATACTCATTTCTACGCATTGCTTGCAGGAGCCTTAAGAAAACATTGTGGCAAAAGGTGAAATTGCTCGTGACGACCAATTTCACCTTTTGCCACAATGTTTTCTATGCTATCAAAAGGTGTCATATACACATAAGAAACAGCTTCATCCTCACTGTTATTTAGGGTCAATTAGAGATACCACAGAAATGCCTCATGGGGTAAAGAGTTAACTTATTACCAAACGACAAAATTTTAGGTTTGTCCGGATTGAAAGCATTTGCAGACGACAAAATAAAAGTGACTGAAAATTTGAAATTTGTTTTGTGAAGAGTGGAAAACATTGTGAGAAAAGGAGAAAATGCTGGTTATCAGCATTTTCTCCTTTTCCCACAATGTTTTCAAAAGGTTTGTAGACAACAAAATAAATATGACTCAATAATCGAAATTTGCTTTGGAAAGGATAAGAGCATTTTCTCCTTATCCCACACAGTTTTCAAAAGCTGCCTTCTGTTATGGGAGAGAACTCCATCCTTACTTCATAGCCTTCCCGTGTAAAATCAAAACCTGACAACTGTGTCAGAGAGAATTCCCTTTGGCTCAGAAGTTATGGTATTGGTCTTTTAAACCTAAAAAACGATGCGGATATTTTTCCCTTCAAGGGTTCAGATCCCGCTAGATACGGTTTGTATTTGAGCTACGCATTTATTTGTTTCTTTGTTATGGACATTGTTTGTAAGATTGGGGCCTGTCCGGGATTGGCCATTGAGCCATTAATCCCATTGGTTGTCCAAAAACAGACTTTCTGCCTAATTTGGCTTTAAGTCATCAATTAATGGTGACTTCAACCCTTTCCCAAACAATCCCTGGTTTTTATGGGCCAGGAATAGAGGCCTTTTTAAAACATTGTAGGAAAAGGAGATAATGCTGGTAACCAGCATTTTCTCCTTTTCCCACAATGTTTTCTACCCTATCATATAGAAAAATCATCTTCTAAGCAACTGTTAATTTGTCATCTGCAAAATGCTTTCAATTTGGTCGGGTCCAAAATTTGCCGTTTGGGAAAGGGTTAAGAGGGGGTGTGTTATGGGAGACCACTCCTTCCTTACTGCATACAAAATCAATATTTGAAAACTGCATCAGAGAGAATTATCTTTTGCTCAGTGGTTATAGTACTGGTCTTTTAAACCTAAAAGAAAACGAGGATATTTGTCCCTTCAGGGGTTTGGATCCCTGTTTGTATTTGAGCTATGCATTTATTTGTTTCTTTGTTACGGACTTTGTTCGTAAGACTTCCTCATGGTTGTTAAAAGTCAGGATTGTGTGGTAAAAGGATTACAAAACAGAAAAGAGTTGATAAGATGTTACCTGTTAATTTTAGCCTCTGTCACAATCCATTTATCAACATCCAGTTGGTGGACATCATGTACGTGTAGTGGCAGCGAGACAGTCTGTGTTAAACCTTCTAGCAATCCCAAAACTTCTAGAAAATCTCTGTAATACATAATTATAGGTTATTGTCTTGTATGGGAATATATTGTGTTGTACGAGTTCTTTTGGCAGAGTTGCCCGAGCTTTCAAAAAGTGGGGAGAAATTTTTTTTAGTCGCCATACCGTGCTTTTGCAGAATTTTCAATTGTGGCTTTTGATGACGTCACCATTGCTAAATAAACAAGATGGTGACCGAGGATCTCTTTTCATCACTTAATAATTTCATCGTCAATAAACATGTTTGAAAAAAAAATTAATACCTTTGTAGTCACTGATATTCAGGAAACAAGAATTCCATTTATTTTATTTTTAATAAGAACAATGCTTTGAAAAGTTCGTAAAACTTGATGTCTGACGCTGATTTTTTTTATAATGGCGGGTGTTCAATTTTGATTTTTAGAGAAAAGACGGGTTTTAAAATAGTTCTGCACTTAGCTAAGCATGCTAAAAAAGCTCTAAACTATGTAATATGAAAGTATGCAATATGGAAAAAATATTGCATAATTTTTATCCAGAGCAAATACATGGGGACAATATTAAAGAATATAATAATATTGCAAATCTGATTTGTTTACTTCTGTAGACTATTTTTATTTGTTTAACAGCTGACCATTCTTGTAAACATTGTGGCTAAAGAATACATTGCTGAATGTCAAGCAATTTCTCTTTTTGCAATATTGTTTTTATGTATATTCATTTATTAACTCTGTACCAAATGACAAAATTTTGGACAAGTCCAATTTGAAAGCATTTGCAGACAACAAAATAAATGTGAATCAAAAATCGAAATTTGATCTGGAAAAGACAGAAAACATTGTGGGAAAAGGAGAAAATGCTGGTTACAAGCATTTTCTCCTTTTCCCACAATGTTTTATAAGGCTTTCTTTCTCAGGGTTGGTAAAAGTCAGGATTGCGTGGTAAAGAGTTAAGCCTAAATTCACAATGACCATCAAAGCTCCTGATAAGAGGGAGTGATGGTATACTAAATTCATTATTTTTCTTTGAAACCCTATGTTGTGGGTACTCATTAGAATCATCTCGATGAGACGATTCTAATGAGTACCCACAACAAAGGGTTTTGTGGAGAAAAATCAATATTTTCAATTTTGAAATCAAAATCACTCCCTCTATCTGAAGCTCTAACCACGTAGAACTTCGTAATTTATTTCTAAAATGGTCTGCTGTAAAGGAGGTTGTGAAAAAAAAAATGTGTATGAAAAATAAATAAGATCTGTGCTCTGTGAAATGTGGGTTATACGTCTGCAGATCATATCAACCCAGATCAGCTTTGGTTCAAATGTTTTGCAACTGGTCAATTTTCCATGTGTCATAGATCAGTCTACCTCATGACTAATTCAGTGGTGAGACAAAATGGATTATATGGACCCATGATTGTGTGAGGACTTGCTTGTTATTATGTACTATGGAAATGCATTAAACCCCCTCTTACCAGAGCAATGTTTGTATATGGCCTGCAACAAGCGAAAACGGGCATTCAGAAGTTTGCGTAAAGTTTCTTTCTGGAGTAGCGTGACAAATGATGCTTTCCGTTTTTATGGAATTTTTTGTTTCATGTAAGTCTACTGTGGCACTTAATCTATTGCAGTCCTAAAGTGCCGTCTCGGATCAGCCTGTGCAGACTGTGTGGGCTGATCCAAGACGACACTTTACAAATTGTCTGAATGCCCCTTCTTGTGTATTGCAAGCCATATATGAAAGTTTCTATAAAGCAGATAGTGAACGTCAAATTTTAAACTAAATCAGAAGTAAGAACAGGCGGTTAATGCCCAACATAGTTAAGTACTCGATCCCTCACCTGTATCAAATCTTTATGAACGTAAAAAGAGTGGAAGAACCAGAACAAATGTATGTAATGTTAAAATAATTTTTCAGTGTTTTAACCCATTACCACACAATCCCTACTTTTGAAGCCCCTGCGAAAGAAGCCTTTTGAAAACATTGTTGGAAACATTGTCCTTTTCCCACAATGTTTTCTACCCTTTACAAAACAATTTTCAAATTTTCAGTCACTTTTATTTTGTCATCTGCAAATGCTTTTGATTTGGACAAACCTAAAATTTTGTTGTTTGGTAATGAGTTAAAGACAATATCACCGAAATTACAGTCAAAACAGATCTAATTCACACAACAAACAGACATATATCAAGGTAAACAGCTATTTCCTACCCATTTTTCTCATAAAAGACTATGGTGCCATAACTATCTGGAGCCATTAATGGGCACATCCTGTATGGGCTCTGTAATGAAAAGAAAGACTCATGCTGCCTTTAGCTTGTTAACCCTTTACCTGATATGCCAATTTGAGACTTTTCCATTTCAGCAGCAAATAAAGGTATGACGCCAAAAATATGGACAAATGAGGATACAAATATCTGATTGAGCGGAAAACATTGTGGGAAAAGGAGAAATTGCTCGTTATGAGCAATTTCTCCTTTTCCCACAATGTTTTCAAAAGCTGTCTGTTGTTGATATGTCAAAATGAGTATCTATGGAGTAAAGGGTTAACTCTTTACCCAACAACAAAATTTTAGACTGGTCCAAATTAAAATTGTGGGAAATGGAGAAAATGCTGGTTACTAGCATTTTCTCCTTTTCCCACAGTGTTTTCAAATGGCATCTATCTCAGGATTGTAATCCTGGGATTGTTTAGTAAAGGGTAAACATTATTTAGAACTTATTAATTTTACTTCAAAGAAGCATAGTGAGAAAACTATCTTTCCTGAGTGTATTTGTACCCAAAATAAATATGGCAAAATGGCATCTATAGTCCTATTTGAAATTAATATTTGGAGTGATTTTGCAAGACGATGGATCCTATGATAATTCAGGAATGATAAATAGTAATGACCGAAGAAAGTAGTAATTTCAAGCTGAAATTTTATGTTTCATATTCATGTGATAAAAGCTTCATTTTTGATTGATCGTTTAACACCATTTTCAACTTAATGTCAATTATACCATGGTGTCCATGCTTTGCTGAAGTTTCTTTTACTTACAAGAACTCTGCACAATATTCTTTCCAAGATACTGACTGCTTTCCCTTATAATCATTGTCCAAACAACGGTCAGCGGTGGAAGAGGAATGAATCTTGTTGCGATGACTACCATTAGTCCTCGGAAAGAAATTGATCAAGCTTGGAATTGAACTACCAAGCTCCTGTTTTCAAGTCCTGTACGCTACGTACTGAGTTACCAGGCTTGGCAGCTTCTTTTTGGATCTGATAATTTTGAAACTTGCACAGGTTATTGTTATGATTAACCCTTAACCATACAATACCAACTTTTGACGCCCCTGAGAATGAATGCCTTTAAAAACATTGTGGGAAAAGGAGAAAATGCTGGTAACCAGCATTTTCTCCTTTTCGCCACAATGTTTTCTACTCTTTCCAAAATCAAATTTAATTTTTGATTCACATTTATTTTGTTGTCTGAAAATGCTGTCAATTTGGACTGGCCCAATGAATGAATAAATGAATAGTGTTTTATGGCCCGTCGACAACTTAGGTCATATTGGGCGCACTTACTTAGTAAACAATAATGCGAGGTGAAAATAACATACATGTGCAACAACATAAGACAAACATGATAAATGAGGAATGGATGAAACACAAAATGATGCCCCTTTTGTCGCCTTTTACGACATGCATGCTGTCACTTTTGTTCCGCCAGATGAAATGGCAGATGTGACGATCGCGGGACTGCAGTGGTTTATTCTTATACCCCCCGATTAAACCACACGGGGTCCCACAGGCCAACTGATTCCCATTCCAAACCCTATTTACATCAAGAAAAAAAATATAGGATTTGGAATAAGAACTACCCAGCCTGCTGCAATCCTACGAATTACGAGGAAAGCAGCCGTTTGTCTCTAATTTTAGTCGCCTTCTACGACATGCCATAGAGAAAGGCCGAGGTCCTATTCTATAAAGTAAAAAACCCCCGGGACCCCACGGGGAGGACTGGCCCAAAATTTTGTCGTTTGCGAAAAGAGTTAAGGACTGGCAAAAAAACTAATTTCTTCATTTTATACATGTATAAATTTGAATTATTAAAATACTGTGTATATTCCAAATTCTAACATGACACACAAATTCCGGTCTATAAACACGGTGAAAGGAAAGCTTGGTAAAATCTGTGACAATCCATGTTATTCTATATCGAGTGATGTCATTCAATGAGTGGGTTATTCCATGGAACATAATCTTAATCCGCCTGTTTACTCTGTGTTTGAACTTGTTTTCCTTTCATTAAGAATGTTAGAATCGAAATAATCTTCTATCTATCTTGGTTTATTATTCAATAAACCATGCTGTGAGTTATTAGGCACAATGAATAAACCACTCGGGCTATCACCCTAAACTACGATAGGAAGAAGACTATTTCTTAAATAGAGAAGTAATGATAAACAAATAAATAACTGAAACTCTTACAGTTTTTGTTGTATGTGCAGAAGTGAACACTCTTCTTTCAGGTGCTGTCTGTGGCAATGTTTTAGAAATCAATCTCGAAAGTTCGCCAGTCTCAAAGTTCACCATCAGTATTGTGTTGGTCTATGGAAACAGGTAAAGAAAAGTGCTCATTCTTTCTCTGATGACCAAACTTTGGATTTGTCCATCTTGAAAATGTTTGTAGACCAATAACTAAATGTGGGGCAAATGATAAGATCAAATTTGATAGATTAATGATGACTTTTGACGACCCTTGCAAAGAAACCTTTTGAAAACATTGTGGGAAAAGGAGAAAATGCTGGCAACCAGCATTTTCTCCTTTTCCCACAATGTTTTCTTCCCTATCAATAAACAATTGCACCATTTGAGCCACACTGAAATTGTCTTCTGCAAATGCTTTCAATTTGTACAGGGCGAAAACTTTGCCGTCTGGTGAAGGGTTAAAAATAAATGTGGGAAATGGAAAAAATGTTGGTTACCAGCATTTTCTCCATTTCCCTTACTTCCAAACCTTTCTTCTGCAGCACAGAATGGAGATAAGAAGTAATGACATCAAAATTTTAGACTTGCCTATATTGAAAGTAATTTTAGAAAACAAACCAAATGTTGTTCAAATGATAGGGTCACTCTTTCACTCTAAGAGAGAGTTTAAAACCTTGGGAAAAAAAGGAGACAATGTTCATAATGATTATCTCCTTTTCCCACAATGTTTTCAAAAGCATCTTTTCTATGGCCCTATCTAGAATTGGAGTCCAATGGGGGAAAAGGAGACAATGCTCATAACGATTATCTCCTTTTCCCACAATGTTTTCAAAAGTATCTTTTCTTTGACCCTATCTAGAATTGGAGTCCATTTAGATAACAATCTTTCACTACCTGAAGCTATATATAAAACAATGTAGGAGGTACTATATACCCCTCAAAAAGCAATATTCAACTGACAGTAAAAAAATGCAATAATCAATTGACATACCAAAAAAAAGCAATAATCAACTGACAGTAAAAAAAAAGCAACAATCAATTGACAGTAAAAAAAAAAAAAATCAACTGACAGTAAAAAAAGGCAATCAATTGACAGTTAAAAAAAAAGGCAATAATCAATTAACAGTAAAAAAAAAAAAACCCCAACCAATAGTCAATTGATAGTAAAAAAAAAGCAATAATCAATTGACAGTAAAAAAAAAAGCAATAATCAATTGACAGTTTAAAAAAAAAAAGCAATAATCAATTAACAGTAAAAAAACCCCAACCAATAGTCAATTGACAGTAAAAAAAAAAATCAATAATCAATTGACAGTAAAAAAAAAAAAAAAAAAAGCAATAATCAATTGATAGGTTAAAAAAAAAAAAAAATTGACAGGAAAAAAAAAAAAAAAAAAAAAAGCAATAATCAATTGACAGTAAAAAAAAAAAAAAAAAAAGCAATAATCAAGTGACAGTAAAAAAAAAAAGAAATTATCAAGTGACAGTAAAAAAAAAGGCAATTATCAAAAGAGTTAAAAAAGCAATAATCAATTGACATTAAAAAAAAGAAAAAAATAAATTGAAAGGAAAAAAAGCAAAAATCAATCGACAGTAAAAAAAAAGCAATAATCAACTGACAGTAAAAAAAATCATGCAATAATCAACTGACAGTAAAAAAAGCAATAATCAATTGACAATAAAATTACATGGGTGCTGAAATTCTTTATATAGTATGATAATAAAAAGAAACAGTACATAAGTAAATTTGTTGCACAACCAGCCCCCGAGTCAAAAGTAATACTAGAGATCCCCAGATAGAGGAGCTGATTTTGATTTCAAAACTGAAAATATCAATTATTCTCCACTAAACCCTATGTTTTGGGTACTCATTAGAATTGTCTCATCAAGGCTATTCTAATGAGTACCCACAACATAGGGTTTGGTAGAGAAATACTTATCTGGATCTCTGTAATAAAAATGTCATGCTCTTATCAGACAATGTTTTGAAAGTTTCATCTGTTTTGGTGCTAAAAATATGCAACCATTAAATAAAGGTTTATGAGTAAAAAAAATAACTAACCACTTCTTCATGCAGCACTACACAATCATCTAATGGGGAACCGAGTGGAGCAATCTTCACGTAAGGCCTGTATGATCCTCCAGTCGTCGGGAAAATATCGTACATGTCCATGAAATTGGCCGTCAGCGACCTTGGACTCATTGAGTATAAACACACAGGATTGGCTGTTGCGACATGAATGATGTCTGATTTGTTGTGACCAGGACTTCTGTTTGCAGCTGGAAAGAAAAACAACCAATATCTGCTAGGAAAGCTTTTGAAAACATTGTAGGAAAAGGAGACAATGGTAACCAGCATTATTATACTGCAAAGAAATTTCTCATGATCTGATTCGTTTACATGCTGGGAACATATAAATCATGTTCCCTGTCAAAAACCATGTAAAGCCAGTTTCCCTTTTGAGTGCACTGTAAAACACATCATCTACAATGGCGGCGTTGATCAATCACCAAACTGCATATTTATGCATCAAACTGCATGTTTTAGTGATGTCAGTTTCAAGTGACGTCAGTTTTCATTGAATTGGGGCACTCAGAAGGGAATTTGTATTTCATCAGCATACTTGATTCATGAGATTATAATAAAAGAAACTTTCCCTTAACTTGCTTTGAAAGGGTAAAACTTTGCAGTTTAATAAGTTCGTTGCACGGTCAGGTGGCAGGGGACTTGAAAACTTGTTCACAGCTTTGTCAAATCAAGTCGCCACCTTGCCTTCCGCTTGGGGCGACATGATTCACCACATCCATAAACAAGTCCCCTGCCACCTGACCGTACAACTAATATTGTCTCATTTGCAAATAGTATTTACTCCCCTACCAAAGATCATTTTCAAATTTTTTACTCATATTTCTTTTGTCTCCTGCAAATACTCTGTACAGTCAAACAGAAATGTAGTAAATATGTACCCAAGAGCATTTACCACACAATCCTAACTTTTAACGAACTTGAGAAAGAGGCCTTCAGAAAACATTGTAGGAAAAGAAGAAAATGCTGGTAACCAGCATTTTCTTCTTTTCCAACAATGTTTTCAACTCTTCCCGAAACAAACTTTAGTTTTTGAGTCATGTTTAATTTGTCCTCTGCAAATGCTTTCAATTTGGACAAGTCTAAAAGTTTGTTGTTTGGTAAAGAATTAGGCATTTACTGAGCTAGGGATTTTATAATTCTAGAGATTCTAAATTCTAGAAAATTGACATAAACTGAGCTTAAAATCATGTGAAAACATTGCAATGAAAGTTAACACTGCCAGTTAAAAAAATCTCTCCTTTTGTCAAAAGGTGAACTGCAAGCTGCCAAACATGAATGGCTCAGAGGTGCAAGGGTAGAATTTCCACCATGAAACCCCCATGTCCACTCCTCACACCAGATGTTGGGTTTTCAAGGAAAAGTCCTCAGGCAAGACACTTCAAAGTCCTAACCAAGTACTGGTGAAAATAAGATATTCTAGAGCTATCACTAAACCTGATTATACCCCCCCACCAGCTCCTTGTCACAAAAACAGGTCTTTGTTATAGAATGCAGTATGGTTTAGTACAAAAGAGTTGAAAAAAGTTCAAGGGGAGATAATTCCCCAAGAAATTGGAGCAGTCATGAAAATTGCACATGCACAGCTTCACATACATAGAAAAACTGTGTGTAAATTTGAGTTCAGTACGTGAAAAACTGTTGGAGTGTTGCTGCAGACAAATTTGTGTCTACAGACGGATGGATGGGCGGATGGATGGGTAGATCGACAGATGGACAGCCATGGCGATTCCAGTATACACCACTCCATTTCATTGTGGGGTGTATAATACATAGGTGAACTGTCACTTTGTTATGACTGACATAATGTTGAAAGCAATGTAAAGCAACAATTCAATCAATCAAACTGCCAGTAGCAAGAACCCCTATGAAAGAGGTAAAAACCTGAGGAAATGTAACGTTGAAAACTATTGTTTTTATAACTGTGCATAATCTCAAACTCCTTTACCTTTTGACACACTAACATCACAAATGATGTTGGTTTCATGCATTGGTATTTCCCAGAATGCCTCTTGCTCTGTGAATCTGTTGGCCCTGGCCTCGGTACGATCTAAAGCCAAACTCTCCACTCTTACTGTTACAGGGCCCTGCCAAAGGCACAAGTAAAAGATGTACATAGACTTTGATATGGCACTATCTTAGCCCTGTAAGAGCCTTTCACCAGTATCGTTTGTTTTGTGGCCAGTGTAGATCAAGAACAAACTGCAGAAAACATGTAGTCTGATCTCTGTTCTACACTGTCCGTTAAGCTTAAACACTATAGACAAAAGGAACCATAAAACTGAATTTAGTTTGGTCTTGTTCCTAGTCAGAATATGTCTATTGAGTTTTTTTGGTGCTCGATGGGTTAACCCTTTACCAAACAACAAAATTGTAGTCTAGTCCAAATTGAAAGCATCAGCAGATGTCACAACAGACATGGCTCAAAAATTAAAAAGTATTCTGGAAAGGGCAGAAAAAATTGTAGGAAAAGTAGAAAATGCTGGTTACCAGCATTTTCTCCTTTTCCTACAATGTTTTCAAAAGGCTTCTTTCTCAAGAGTCGTATAAACCAGGGATTGTTTGGAAAAGGGATGAGAATATATCATAAAATAGTTGAAGGTTTATATCAAAGATCAAACTACAAATTCTCAGCAATCCCATCACAAACTGCAAAATCTGCAAAAGCAAAACAGGCTCTAGGAAGCATCTTAGCTAGTGGTTGGTTGGTTGTATTGGGGTTTAACGCCACTTTAACAGCTAACGTCATATCATGGCGGTCGGTGACGCACATGTGTTTCCTGGCTTTCTCATACCAGTACTAACACAACTTTCTTTCCAAAGCCACAAAATAATTTTCTCACATTCTTCAGTAGAGGTAAGAGGCGAAAATACGCCAGAAAGAACTTTCGCCTCAACTGGGTAATCGAACTCACAACCACCAGGTCATGAATCCGACACGCTCACTACCGAGCCACCCGGGCGGGCCCAGCTAGTGGCTGTTTGCAAGGTTCATTGCATTTAGCCAACCCGCAGTTTGTCATAAATGGTTCAACCAGTCTGATACGATACTTGTTTTAATTTGAAAGTAAAATCATACTTTTGTTGCAAGTCTCTTTGTTTCAGTAGGTAGAGGCATTAGAACTGATTTCTTTCTTTCACCTTGAATCATCATTTCCCAGTGACCAACCATCTCTAATTTAGGCAGAGGATATCTGAAAGAACGGGTAATAGTTGCAACTAGATCTATCATTTGAGTGATTATACCCCCACCAGCTCCTTGTAACAAAAACAGGTCTTTGTCACAGAATGCAGAATGGTTTAGTACAAAAGTAAGAACTGAAAAAAGTTCAAGGGGAGATAAGTCTGCAACAAATCACAGCAGGGTCATGAAAACTGCACATGCTTACCTTCACATATAATAGGAACCATGTGTGTAAATTTGAGTTCAGTACGTGAAAAACTGCTGGAGTATTGCTCTGTACAAATTTGTGTCTGCGGACAGATGAACAGACAGATGGACAGACAGACAGCCATGGTGATTCCAGTATACCCTCCTCCACTTTGTTGTGGGGGGGGGGGGGTATAAATACTCCCCATCACACTGTGGCAGGCATTCATATTGATAGTTTCTCATAGCACCAGATGTTCAGGTAAGTCTTTCCAGCAGCAAAGAAATTCTTGGTAATTTCTTAATGGGTGCTATGATAATTGTTCTTTCAAGATGAATTTTGGAGACATTCAAATCGGCCACCCTCTAGAAAAAATTTATTGGATCTCTGTGACGTATTATATTAACTCATTACCAACCGACAAAATTTTAGGCTTGTCCAAATTTGCACAGAACAAAATAAAAGTGACAGAAAATTTGAAATATGTTTTGTGAAGGGGTAGAAAACATTGTGGGAAAAGGAGAAAATGCTGGATACCAGCATTTTCTCCTTTTCCCACAATGTTTTCTAAAGGCTTCTTTCTAAGGATCGTAAGAAGTAGGGATTGTGTGGTAATAGGTTAAGACAAGTCATCACCTAATCATAAATTGATAAACCCATTTTGTCACATAACCTTAGATCTTTGTTCACTGGTCCTTGACATCCAAGAAATAGATCAATTACAAAATTTATCGACCGAAATCAGCGTGCGCAGAATGCGAGGAGGACTGTGAAGGCTAGACAGGGTTAATATTTTTTGCAGATGTATTGCAGATGTATTGAGCCCCATTTTTACAGTGCAATATAGCCCACATATTTTTTACATGGTAGCAGTGCAGGCAACAGAATAAGATCTGGATCTATGAAACAAAAACTCAACAAATTCTTTTAGATTTGCCATTTTATTTAATTGTTTTCAAGTTTTATCTTTATTCAAAGAATCAATTCATTAAAAACAAAGTATTAATTTACATTATAACATAATACAAAATTAAAACTTAAATTAAAAATTAAAATTGTCTGCTGACTTAGATGAACACACAAAAAAAATCCTAGTAAAATCCTATTGCTAGCAACCAGGTACTAGTTGCCGCAGAAGGATTGGAGGATTTTTTTTGTTTGTACAAAATTCTTGGTCAAATTTCAAAATGAAATATTACATAAATAAAGTAAATCTTGGAATTTTTAAATGGTAAAATAAAACATTTGACCATTCAGTAACATACGTCTGTTTTAAATATAAGGCAAGTCTAAAAGAATTTTAAAAAAAGAGTGTTTCAATAAAAACTTACTTTTCTCACCGGACGAATCTGCAACATACAGTTTTTTTTTTTTTTAAACTCATTACCAAACAACAAAATTTTAGGTTTGTCCAAATAGAAAGCATTTGCAGACAACAAAATAAAAATGACTGAAAATTTGAAATTTGTTTAATGAAGGGTAGAAAACATTGTGGGAAAAGGAGAAAATGCTGGTTACCGGCATTTTCTCCTTTTCCCACAATATTTTCAAAAGGCTTCTTTCTCAGGGTCATCAAAAGTAGTGCTTTATGTGGTAATGGATTAAAAACTAAGGCATTTTTCTTCATAAATAGATGTGCTGTAACCCAATTCTAGGAGAATCAACTTTTTTTCCCAGCTCTCATAAACATTTCAGATGACAATAAAGTAAATACAGACTTTGACACAGATACCACCACTCAGTGTATGTGTGCGTTTTTGTTTTTAGTTTTACCTTTTTATTACATTGGTAGAAAAGCATGTTCAAATCAATCTACTAAAATAACATACAAAGATTAAATTATTTTTTCATCAGAACATTTACAAGTTGCTGTTATAGACATTTGCAGTCAGTAAAACAACAAGAAATTATGACTGCATAGCAATTTTATAAGCAGCAATATCTTACATCCTTAACACATGACAAGTCTTCGTGCCTTACCAACTTGAAAGCATATTATACCAATGACAAATTAGATACAGCTTACGTGACAGGATTTACTTTTGAAGGTTTCGAAAATATTGTGGTAAAAGGAAAAAAACCTGGTATCTTCTTTTCCGACAATGTTTTCGCAGGGTTGTTAAAACAAGGGACTGTTTCATAAAGATTTAATCTTTCACTAATGACCCTGTTCAGTGCGATATGGCTGTACAGGCCACTTGAAAACATTGCAGGAAAAGTATTTTTCTCCTTTTCCCACAATATTTCCTATCCTTTCACAGAAAAATTTCACCATTTGAGTGGCATTTAATTTGTCAAGTGAGAATGCCCTAAATTTGGTCAAGTACAAGATTTTGATGCTTGGCAAAGAGTTAAAATACCTGAGTCAATATTTGTCAACCATTCTAAATTTCGATTCTAATTAAAAATTCCAATACAACCAATCAGATTGGCCTAGAATGACTACCTCAGCCAATCAAAATTTGATTGGCTGAGGTAGTCATTCTAGGTCAATCTGATTAGTTGTATTGGAATTTTTAGTTAGAATGGAAATTTACCATTTAATGGGTAGTCTTGGCATTCTCAAGCCAAGCAATTTTTTGAAGTTTTGGTTAGTTCTAACCTTGGTACAACACAATAATTGTACACAAATAAAAGTAATATGGCTGACTACAATGGGATGCTTACTCTTTGGCAAGCTGAACACTATCTGGGCTGGCCCCTAAAGGGATCCCATGTTTCTGCATGGTAGTTATAAGGGTCTCTTGTAGCTCTTTGTTGTAGACATCAAAGTCAAATACATTCTTCACCACTGATGTCAGTCCTTCATTGGGATATTCCTGAAACGTATCTAAAGCTTTACCTATATATCATTGGTTTGCCTCCAAAACCTTGTAACTACAGCTTGTAACAAACTGTATTTATGAGGTTTTGGAAGCAAACCGATGGTATGAATCATGCTTTGTGAAAAGGGGGCTTGATGTATCTGCAAAAAATATCTACAAAGGTCAGCTTGCACAGTACTGCGTAGCCTGCAGGCCGACCTATGTCAAAACTTTTAGGCTGTTGTAAATTTCAGTATTTCCATTGCATAGGACCTCATTATTCAATAAGTTGTGAGACTAGACGAAATAGATTCTATGGATCTATAACTAAGAAGATAGCATGCTTGGTATTAACAAACGACAAAATTTCATATTGGTCCAAACAGAAAGTATTTGATGACAAAATAAAAGTGACTACAGAACTGAAATTTGTTTTTGGGAAGAGTAGAAAACTTTGTGGGAAAAGGAGAATATGCTGGTAACCAGCATTTTCTCCTTTTCCCATAATGTTTTCTAAAGGCTTCTCCCTCAGGGTCATCAAAAGTAGGGATTGTGTGGTAATGAGTTAATGTAATACAGAGTAAATGAAGACCCATTTTGCCAAAGCACGGCATTATTCTATAACTTTTCATGAAAGCTAGTATGATCCAATATTAGACTGTACAGAATGCAAATCTATTCTTTGATTTCTATCACCTGATATTTTTTTGAGACAATTAAACCAAAGAGAAAAAAATATCAAAACACTGACAAACAAGAGCGGCAAATTGTCGCAAGATACGCCCGTCTTACCCCAAGTTGTAAAGCTGGGGCATGCACCAGACAAAATTCAAGTATGAAAAACAACAAAGGGCAATAACTCAAAAATTAAGCAAGCAAGAGCTGTGATTCCTGTGCACTGCACTCCCCCTCAATGAGATCTATCCACCCATGAAATTTCATAACCCTAGCTAGTATAGTTTTGGAGATATGCTCCGGACAAAAATCAAGTATGAAAAACGACAAAGGGCAATAACTCAAAAATTAAGCAAGCAAGAGTTATGATTCCTGTGCACTGCACTCCCCCTCGGTGAGATCTATCCAGCCATGAAATTTCATAACCCTAGCTAGTATAGTTTTGGAGATATTCTGCGGACAAAATTCAAGTATAAAAAATGGCAAAGGGCAATAACTCAAAAATTAAGCAAGCAAGAGTTATGATTCTTGTGCACTTCACTCTCCCTCGATGAGATCTATCCACCCATGAAATTTCATAACCCTAGCTAGTATAGTTTTGGAGATATGCTCCGGACAAAATTCAAGTATGAAAAACAACAAAGGGCAATAACTCAAAAATTAAGCGAGCAAGAGTTATGATTCCTGTGCACTGCACTCCCCCTCAATGAGATCTATCCACCCATGAAATTTCATAACCCTAGCTAGTATAGTTTTGGAGATATGCTCCGGACAAAATTCAAGTATGAAAAACAACAAAGGGCAATAACTCAAAAATTAAGCGAGCAAGAGTTATGATTCCTGTGCACTGCACTCCCCCTCGATGAGATCTATCCACCCATGAAATTTCATAACCCTAGGTAGTATAGTTTTGGAGATATGCTCCGGACAAAATTCAAGTATGAAAAACAACAAAGGGCAATAACTCAAAAGTTAAGCGAGCAAGAGTTATGATTCCTGTGCACTGCACTCCCCCTCGGTGAGATCTATCCACCCATGAAATTTCATAACCCTAGGTAGTATAGTTTTGGAGATATGCTCCGGACAAAGAACTGGACGCCGCCCGCCCGCCCGCCCTCCCGCCCGGCATGGGTGATCCCATAATACGTCCCGCCTTCGACGGGCGTATAAAAAGTTTAACTCTTTAAAAACGACAAAATTGTAGACCAGTATAAATTGAAAGCATTTGCAGATGACAAAAAAATATGGCTTAAAAACTGAAAACTGTTTTGAGAAGAGTAGAAAAAATTGTAGGAAAAGGAGAATAGTCAGGATTGTGCAGTAAATTAGTTAAGATTTCTCCAAGTTGAATGCATTTGCAAATGACAAAACACAACAAATGTGTCTTGAATGTTTGGATTTCTCGTAGAAAGGGTAGACAAAACTTTGGTTGACCCATTACCACACAATCCTGAGTTCTAATGACCCTGAGAAAGGAGCCTCTAGAATACATTGTGGGAACCAGCATTTTCTTTTTTTTCCAACAACATTTTCTATCCTATTAAAGAACATAAGCCATTTAGTATTAATTTTGAATTTCACATGTTTTTAATTTCAGAGAGTCTTAAATTTGTCTTGTGAGAAAGTTTCAACATGGCAAAACTTTGCTTTTCTTCAATTTAACTAAGAAAGTTAATGAAAACTTGAATTCTATCCTGAGCATTGGAAACAAGGCTGTGTTTTCTTATATTAGAAACTGTATGTAGACCTGTAATCACCAACCATTCTTAATGACATTTTCTGTCTAATTCTAAAGAGTCTTCTAAATATCAAAGTAACACAATTTTTGATTGGCTAAACCAACTGGTTTAGCCAATCAACTGGTTTAGCCAATCAAAAAATTGTGTTACTTTGTAAGTCTACAGTATAACAAAGAATACAGTTTAGAATGGTTGGTGAATGTGGGCCTAGGAAGGAATTAGATTACCTGCAGATGTTTGACCATGTTTACAACTTCTCTCGTAGAATATGGATACGCAATCAGCCCTTGATCAGCCATGTTTCTCAGTTCTCCGAATGCCAGCACCAGTTTTTCTAACGTAGCCTCGGGGACGTCTGGCCCATATTGACGTAACATGGACATTTCTGATGCTTTGTCTGGATTGTCGATTGCATGACAGCTAAATATATCTCCTATAAATGGAAGCAATTCTAAGAACTAGAGCTGTCACTGAATGTGACTTAATACCCCCGCCAGCGCTTTGACAGAAACAGGAAATTACCAGTATTTTGTACACAGACGGACACACAGACATGCTGACACACGGATGGACACATGGACAGACAGGCTAATTCCAATATACCCCTGAAAACATTCGTTTTGCGGGGGTATAATAATCGTTACCTTCTCAACAAAGGTTCATGCAAAAGGTTTTTCAAAATATGAATGATCGATATGAATTAAGCCTTTACCAAACAACCCTGACTTTTAAAAAGACCCATGAAAAGATGGCTGTTGAAAACATTGTGGGACAAGAAGAAAAAACTTGTTGCTGGCATTTTCTCCTTTACTTACAGTCATTTAACTCTTTACCAAGCAATCCCTGGTTGTCACAACCATGTGAAAGAGGCCTTTTGAAAACATTGTAGGTAAAGGAGAAAATGCTGATAACCAGCATTTTCTCCTTTTCCCACAACGTTTTCTACCCTTGCTAAAAAATCTCAAATTATGAGTCACTTTAATTTTATTGTCTGCTAATGTTTTCATTTTGGACCTGTCTAAAATTTTGTCATTTGGTAAAGAGTTAACCCATTACCACACAATCCCTACTTTTGACGCCCCCGAGAAAGAAGCCTTTTGAAAATACTGTGGGAAAAGAAGAAAATGCTGGTAACCATCATTTTCTCCTTTTCCCACAGTGTTTTCTACACTTCCCAGAATAAATTTCATTTTTTCATTCACCTTTATTTGTCGTCTGCAAATGCTTTCAATGTGACCCAGTCTAAAATTTTGTTGTGTGGTAAAGAGTTAAGCCCCCTTTTGCGAGGACCAGGATAATTTTTTATGTCAAATAAGAATCTATCCAGGTTAGGCAATATATGTGACCTGTCGCGCAGAAAGGGACCATCTGGGAACTGTGGCAAGTGTCAACCCTAGTCAGACTGCCCAGTTTGTGCAGTCTGACCAGGGTCAACACTTTTCGCTTTTATATTTTCTGTATGAAAAGTGGTCATTCTACCTTACTATACAATCGTTTTTGAAATATCAACTTAAATCGACCTGCACTATCTTTGATCTACTGATGTACAGAATTCCCATATCATTCCTTTTCTCATGATGGATCATATATTGGAAATGTGAAAACTACGAACCCATAGCTCCAAAGAAATCATTTCCTAGGAAAGGAAAGCCTGGTCTGTTGGCAAGGACAATCATTCTGAAGTCTGGATGGGCCACGATCACTTGTGGAGAGCTTTTTAAATGTGAGGTAGCTAAAATAATGAATTAAAGAGAAAACATTTACTGTATCGTAACTGTATCGTTTACGAGGTAGTTCAGAAAGTTCTCGGCCTCACCCAGAAATATGGTGAGAACCTAGTTTTGTTTCACATAACTTGCAAAGCAGAACACCATAATCAATATATATAAGTGTACCTAAAATTTCAGACTTCTAGTGTCTTTTGTATGCAGATGACACACTTTGCATTTCACTCAGTAAGAAAGCTGAATGCTGGAGTTTTGTTGCTCCAGGACAATGCTCCTGTTCACACAGCACAAGTGGCAGTCGCAGATGCGGAAAGATGCAGCTTTGAACTGTTGCCCCATGCACCTTACTCTCCAAATTTGGCATCATCAGGCTTCTACCTATTCCCCAAACTGAAATCCCACTTGCAGGGCCACCATTATGAGAGTGACAATGACGTCATATGTGCTGCTGAAGGGTATCTTGGGGCTCAGACTGCAGACTTTTTCTGAGAAGGGATCCCAAAGCTTGAGAATCGATGGTCAAAGTGCATTGAAGTTCAGAGGGACCATGTTGAAAAATAATATAGAAACGATCTGTCTTTGAGGATGTTTTCTTGTTGAGACCGAAAACTTTTTGAGCCTTAACAAACAATCCCTGGTTTTATCAAACCTTCGGAAAACTGTGTTTAAAGTCATTGTTGGAAAAGGAGAAAATGCTGCTAACCAAGATTTTCTCCTTTTGCCACAGCATTTTCTACCCATTCAAGAACATACCCTATTAATTGAGTCACATCTGATTTACTTTCAATTTGGGCAAGTCTAAAATTTTGGTTAGGAGTAAATAAATACTTCAATTTCATCTAAACCCTTTATCACACAATCCCAACTTTTAAAACCCATGTGAAAGAAGCCTTTTGAAAACATTGTGGTCTAAATTGAAAGGATTTGCAGACAACAAAATGAATGTGACGAAAGAACTGAAATTTGTTTTAGGAAGGTAGGAAAACATTGTGGATAAAGGAGAAAATGCTGATTACCATCATTTTCTTTTTTTCCCACAATGTATTCAAAAGGCTTCTTTTACATGGGTGTTAACCCATTACCACACAATCCCTACTTTTGATGCCCCTGGAAAAGAAGCCTTTTGAAAACATTGCAGGAAAAGGAGAAAATGCTGGTAACCAGCATTTTCTCCTTTTCCCACAATGTTTTCTACCCTTCACAAAACAAATTTTGAATTTTTAGTGACTTTTATCTTGTCGCCAACACCAGCATTTTCTCCTTTTCCCACAATGTTTTCCATTTAATCAATAAACAATTGCACCATTTGAGCCACACTGAAATGCTTTCTATTTGAACAGAGCTAAAATTTTGTCATCAGGTAAAGGGTTAAAAGTCAGGATTGTGTGGTTAAGAGTTAATAATCTTCATTACTTGTAACAATCCTTCTCCCATCTGCTAGATGCATTTCTCCACTCTCCACCAGGGTTTTGAGGATGCATGTTACGTGTGTGGGTGCCTTATCAGCCTCGTCCACCACCAGTACATGACCAGATTTCACTGCTTTTACCTGATAATAAGATGATTTAATTTTGACACATGATCTCCTGGAAAAAATGCTGAAGATGTCAGAAAATATCCTTTTAAAGAGAAACGTGAGTGCCTGAAAGTTTTGGTATGGTTGGAAACACACTTTAGATAAAACAAAAATGTGAAATTGTTTTTTTGAATTAATAGTACCGTAAGAGAGAATTTAGTAATTATTCGTTTTGACACACCTTGGCGAACTGACAAAAAATGAACTAAAACCGGAAGTGACGTAATCTGTGTGTAAAACTTTCTCTGTTTACTAGAATGTATATGTAGTCGGCTGACGGTTGGAGAAATTTTTTCATATATTGCAGTTTATTCCAGAAATTCATGCACATTGAAATTACAGAATCATTTAAAGGTAGATTGTTTTTATGAAGACAGTTTTTTAGATTGCTTAAAGACTTAAATTTCGTGGAGTTCATCGATTGATATGGCATCGAACCCATGATCAAGAACCGGAAAATACTGTGTGGCTTTCGGTTGCAAATCCACTCATAAAGACAATATTTCGCTCCATGAATTTCCTAAGAATTATGGCATTCGTCGGCAGTGGGTTAATTTTGTTAAAATTAAAAGAAAGGACTTTGTCAAACCTACAAAACAATCCGTCTTGTGTGAAAACCATTTTCCACCAGGTAGCTACCCCATGGAATATAGAATAAAGAAGTCCATGAACATTCCCGTGAAGAGAAAAGTACTCCTCCCAACTGCAGTACCGACGATTCATGCTACCAATGAAGGTGAAGAAATGAAAATGCCTAGACATCCAGAACTGACATCAACTCCACTCCATGGGCAAGCTTTATCACCCCCTAAAAAACTCAGAACTGCCTACAGGAAACGAGTATCCACAAGAGTGAGTAGACACTGACACCTTGAATTTTTGAACATTGACATAAATAATGGGGCATTTTTTTTTTAAGTGTAAACTTTTCTGACCTGATATTCAAATATTCTCTGTAGGAATTAATAAAGCCTATATTAAAGGATAAAGGCAGGCATAATGTTATCTGTAATCTTGTAAATTATGGGCATTTATTGGGGGGGGGGGGGTTGTTTGTAACTTGTTGGATCATTCGGAATATGTAATTCAAATTATCAAACTTGTAAGCCACTGTCAGTTGCACTGTAAATTATTCATCAAGAATGTTTAAATTATATACGACTGTTTAATTTGTTCAGCCAATGTTTCATGTAGGACAGCTAGTACAGATAACTGTCCCGAAAGGCGATGTTACCTTTCGGCTGGTCACCTCCGGTGTACAGTAAATTCCAAACATGAAAAAGATCACCGGAGCGTCTCATTATTGAGACTACTAGGACAGCATATTATCTGTCCCTAAGGTATGTTTTATAACAGTTGTCCATTAAACTGTTACATATTTTCTTATTCTAGGTACTTTTCAAACCTTCAAATGTTGCCACTACCTCTACCAGTGCAAACTTTGGACAGGAATTGGAAAATGGAGTTATGCCAGAGCAGGTAAAATCATATATCATAAAAGATGTAATTTTCATTATTAAAAATAAAAAAAATATGAAACAAACATCACAGATCTTGAATGCTGTAAGAAATGGCACTTGCACATTTTTTTCCTCTTAATAATACAGAACAGATTTATAAGTCTAAGAGGAAATTGGTATATTTTAAGTGGCTGCATAACGAGTACTGTAATTCAGTATGAAGATCTGATATGTGTTAACGAATGCATATAAAAGGTTTGTCAAAGACCTAGTGCAAAACTATTCTAAGTGCATATAAATCATAAAGTACGTAACCCATTACCACACAATCCCTACTTTTGACAACCCTGAGAAAGAAGCCTTTAGAAAGCATTGTGTGAAAAGTGAAAATGATGGTTACCAGCATTTTCTCCTTTTCCCACAATGTTTTCTACCCTTCAAAAAACAAATTTCAAATTTTCAGTCACTTTTATTTTGTCGTCAGCAAATACTTTTGATTTGGACTAGCCTGAAATATTGTTGTTTGGTAATGAGTTAAGATACACATACATCTGAGCCCTGCTTTGGGGTCTTCGTGCATTTGCGAAATGTATCGACTCATGTCAGGCTGCGCAGTCCATGCAGGCTGATGCATAAAAAAGCTTTCGCTTTCTCCAAATTTCCTGCATATCAAAGTACCATTCTACATCATGAATATGTTGGTTGTTTGACAAAATGGATTTTATGGATTCATAGTTAGGCATTGTCTTGTTTGGTATGATGAATCATGGATATGCATTAAGGGCCCTTTTCTCAGAGCATGGCATATTTGCTATATGCTCTTGATATGAAGAAATGTGAAAATCCCTTTATCATGTATGGTTTCATATTTTAGACATCATCATCGGAAAAGAAGACTGTAGCATTACAATTCAGTGGCAGGAAACCTTTTCGGAGATCAGTTAGGACTCAGACAAAGCCTAAAACCAATGAAAAGGGCAAGTTTTTAAAATTTTTTTATCTATAGTAGACTATACAATTGTATTCATCTAAAACTGGAAATTGCTGTGAAGTATCGAAAGAGTACACAAGAGCAGGTAACTTAAAAAGTATTTTGGTCAGAATTATGCACCTTTTCCAAATGAGAATTTCAACTCCCTATCCAGTTTTGTTTGTTTGAATGGTGTTTTATGCCGCTTTCAATGTTATTTCGGCCAAATCACGGCGACAGTTCACATATTCATGTTTCCTGGGTTTCACCAGTACTAGGCTAGGCTCTGAAGTGTCTTGCCCAAGGACACTCCTACGAATAAAACCCGGTGGAACTAGTGAGGCTTGAACCCAAGACCTCCAGATCAGGAGTCCTGCACTTTACCACTGAGCCACACAGGACCCTCCCTACCCAGTACAGCTGTCAATCCTTGTCAACTGCAGGCTGTGCTCTTATTCAGTCATTTTGCTGTGCTACTATTGAAAGAGATGTCCTGGTCAGCCTGCACAGGATGACTAGGCTTGATGCTTTTTTCACTCTCCAGATAGGTTTTTGCTTTTTGAGGAACAAATTGTGAACAATATCTTTACTTGTAGGTGTCCAGGTAAATATGCCCCAAAAAACATTGTCTCAACCCAAGCTTGTAAGCATTGGTATACAGTGTAACAGATACCTGGACCAAACAACGCCTTTACCAGAAAGTGATGAATCAAAAGAAGTGTTGTCTGATTTTGGAAATACCTCATTTGAAAGTGAAGCTGATATTCATACAGCAATGGAACTAGATTCTGACTTCATCCCAGAATCTGAAGAAGATCAGGATTCAGATGAATCAGCCAGTGAGGAATGGTATGCTTTTTAGCCGCACTGGCCGAAGGCCAGCTAGCTATTGTCATGGCGTTGTGTCCGTCGTGCATCTGTTTGTGCGTGCATCCGTAAACTTTTCTTTAAAAAACTTTTCCTCAGAAACTATTCATTGGATTTTTACAAAATTTACAGGAATGTTCCTAAGGTGGTCCTCTTTCAAATTCCTTCAAATCATTGTTCCATGAAGAATTTTGGTTGCCATGGCAACCAAAGTTAAAAAAAACCTTTAAAAATCTTCTCCCAAACCACTAATTGGGTAGCATTATTAATTTGAAGGAATGTTCCTTAGATAGAGGTTTATAGAATTCCTTTTAAAAAAAAAAAATCATCAAACATGGCTTTTAAAGGAGACTCATTTTCCTTTTATGGTATAAAATAAAATTTTTGAAAAATTTCTTCTCTCAAATTATTCGTTGGATTTCATTGTTGTATTGCAGGTAAGTTCCTATGATGGGAAAAGGGTAGAAATTATTGTGGAAAAGTAAGAAAATGCAGGTTACCATTATTTTCTTCTTTTCTCACAATGTTTTTCATTGCTTTTTCTCTTCAGTTGGTAGCTAAAATGCTGGATTGCATGGAAATTGTTAAAAACATCTCTACACCATTACAGAAAAATCAGGCCTGTGGAGCAACGCAGGCGCTCAAGCGCCTCTTGTTCTGCAATACAATCTTATTACACTTTGATATACAATAACTTTTTCAAAATTTAAGAATAAGAGGATTTATGAATAAAATTCAAAGCTTCTGATATGAGAGGTGATGGCAAAATCACTTAACTCTTTACCAGGTTCAAATTCAAGGTACTTTATTGAGCTCTAGTCTTTACAATAAAAGATAGGTAAGCAATATACAATACCAGTGTAATATACAATACAATCACACAATCCTAAGTTTTAACAACCCTGAGAAAGAATTCTTTTGAAAACATTGTGGGAAAAGGAAAAATGCTTGTAAAAAGCTAGTAACCAGCATTTTCTCCTTTACCAGAATGTTTTCTTCTCTTCTGAGATCAAGTTTCAATTTTTGATCCACGTTTATTTTGTCATCTGCAAATGCATTCAATTTGAAAGGGTCTTAAACTTCGTCATTTTGTACAGGGTTAAAGTGCTGTTTAATTCTTTGTGTAAAAGAAGTATCATGCAACATCATTAAATACCAATCTCTGCTATGGACTTGTGTCTCCTTTATTTACATACTAGACAAATAAAAATTTATTTATGTATGAAATAAGTCACTTGCATTGATACATATTTTATTTTTCAGTCCTGCCTCATCAGAAAGAAAATACATTGTGTTTGAGAGTCAACTAATAGACCTGTTTAGGAGTTGTCCACAATGTTCATCACCAGCCTTGGTAGAAATACAACAGACTGTTGGTTCGCTAGTTAAGGTAAATCAGACCTGTGGAATTTGTGGCTTCAACAGACTTTGGGAAAGCCAGCCTTATGCAGGAGGAGTACCAGCTGGAAATTTGCTGATTTCTTGTGCCATTTTGTTTTCAGGTAAGTTTGATGGTGTTTTGCCACATACAAGTCTGACACCATAATCATACTTTGAATAGAAGTTGACCTTTAAGCTGTGGTGTACTATATGTTCTCTAACCCACAATGTTTTCAAAGGCGTTCTGTGTCAGGGGTCCTTAAAACTTTTGATTGTTTGGTAATGGGTTAATTCACTAAACTTCACTTGAATTAGATGTTTAAATAAGGTTTGTAAAGGATTTCCTTCTAGTGAGCTGTACAATTTGGATTTGTGTTAACTTCAATTATGAGTAGGTTGTACAAACACAATATGAAAATATTGGTATTGGCAATTTTGGACCAGGCTGTTCTGAAAGTGGGTCATTTTTACCCACTCCAAGCTGGGACTGGTCATTAGCCTACAGTTAGTCACAGAATGACAAATTTAGTTACTGTGAAATGCCAAATTTGCATGAATTCGAATATTTGGGAACAATAACACTCTGTTCTAAAATTCTAAATAGGTCTAAAGGACGAAAATTGATATGTAAGTTGTATACTCAAAACCCTTGTATTTTAAAAGTAAAATACCTGGGAAACCAGGAGATCTGAGTTCAAATCTCAGCGGGGGTCTGAGCTATTTTTACTGCTGGAGTATCAATTTTCTGATGCATATTGATTCAGATAATAATGCAAAAGGTAGAGTAAAACTAGTTACCTGCCAATAGAAATCAATAGCCAATTGTGCAGACCTAACAAATACAACTTTTTAACAGGATTTATAACATTATGGCATAGAGAACTTGTGTAAGCCTAACATAGTTGCACCTAATAATACTAGGTCAAAAGTAGTTCTGGCTGTTATGCAAATGAGCAAAGTCACAGAGTAAGTGACCGTGAAACACAAAGTTTTCACGGCACCCCTTTTCACAGTTGATATTTAACCATGTGACAGGATAACTTGCATTTTCTATCTTTTCTCAATTTTTCTACCTCTTCTGTTTCAAATGCATATTTTTCCCTATCATTTCAATGAGCATCCAATCTGCCATGTCTGTTATCATTTTACATTCCGATTTAAGTATTGTAACCCTTTACCCCATAAGGCATTTCTATGGTGTCTCTAATTGACCCTAAACAACAGCAATGATGAAGCTGTTTCTTATGTGTATATGATACCTTTTTGATAGCATAGAAAACATTGTGGTAAAAGGTGAAATTGCTCGTGATAAGCAATTTCACCTTTTGCCACAATGTTATCCAAAGGCTCATACAACCAATGCGTAGAAATGAGTATCTATGGAGAAGAGGGATAACTGTGATGTGAACTTTTCAGGCTCAATACCAGCTAAGACAATAAGGGTGTTTGAGCATATGAATGTGGCCACCATATCAACTGCTACTTTCCAAAAGCACCAGAGGTACTATCTCCATCCCTCAGTAGAACATGTTTGGAAGCATTTTCAGAACAAGTATGTCACTGACATGGTTGCTACAGGGAAACCACTGACTCTGGGTGGAGATGGAAGAGCGGACACTCCTGGACATTCAGCAAAGTTTGGAAGCTATGGGATGCTTGATTTAGATTTAATGCTAGTGGTGGATATTCAGCTTGTGCAAGTAAGTTTCACTAAAACTCAGTCTTCCAACCTAGAACCTGACAAACAATTCCATGTTGCATTTGTAGTAATATATTGAATTGATACACAGAAATTTGGCATTTGCAGTGTTTAGTTTACAAAGATTATGAACATATTGTCTGCAATAACCCTTTGCCGGTTGACAAAATTGAAGACTTTGTCTTAATTGAGGACATTGATAGACAACAAGATCAAGATGCTTCAATAGGAAATTTCATTACTAATGTTAAAAAAGCATTTTCATCCCCACAGTATTTGCAACAGCTTTTTTTTTCCTTCTCGTTGTCTTTTAACTTATTACCAAACGATAAAATTTTAGGTTTATCCCAATCAAAAGCATTTGTAGACGACAAAATAAAACTAACAGAAAATTAAATTTTTTTTTTTTTATGAAAGGTAGAAAACATTGAGGAAAAAGGAGAAAATGCTGGTAACCAGCATTTTCTTTTTTTTCCACAATGTTTTCAAAAGGCTTCTTTCTCAGGGTCGTCAAAAGTAGGATTGTGTGGTAATGAGTTATTAAAGAGAAATTTGCCTCAAATAATAAAAGGTTCAAGTAAATTTATCCAACTTTTTCATGTAAAATATTTATATACTACTGTAACCACTTTTCTCAGTGTTTTCATTCTGTAATTTTTCCCAATATCAGAGTAATGAAGTAAAAAGCAGCTATCATATGGAGAAAGAAGGATTTGTGAGAAGTGTTGCCCATCTCCAAAACTGTGGATTACAAATTGGCGAAATAGTGACCGATAGGCACGTTCAACTTGTCAAGCATATCCGAGAGTCAATGCCAGATACAAAGCACACCTTTGATGTTTGGCATGTTGCTAAAGGTAATCATAATTATTAAGTATCCCATTATAGACTGTCAGGTTGTCTTAGTAATGTCCTCTTTATTCATGCATGTTTCCCTTAAATCAAGATTGCATTTACAAAATGTTAAGGAATTCTCTTCAAAGCCATTTTCATTTATTGGCAATTAGATTATCGAGACAAATTATAGACCATGATATATCCTCTTCTTGAGATATGTAACATTTAATTATAAAATGATCATAAGCTTTCGTGGTACAACCGCCTTCTTCAAGTGTGATCCTGTGATAGAATGCCTGCAGTAATGTTCAGTTGTTTACGCAACGTCAAGGTAACGTTGACGTCACGGGACTTTGTATTAGTTGTTTACGTGACGTCAACGTTACCTTGATGTTGCGTAAACAACTGAACATTACTGCAGGCATTCTATCACAGGATCACACTTGAAGAAGGCGGTTATACCGCCGAAAGCTTGTGTTCATTTTATAATTAAACAAATTATAGAGATACCACAATAGCAAAAGTCTGATAGTTTGTTCGAGTAAAAATTGTGATTACAGGCATCTGCGCCCATGTTCACCAACAATTCTAAATGCATTTAGAATTCTAAATTCTGAGACAACCAACCAGATTGTCTGAGCCATGTTTCAAACTGATCAGTTACCTTCGAATTTAGAATTCTGAAACTATTTACATTGGCTGATAAAATGGGTCAATGTCTTTAAGGGCATAATAATTTATATACATCCATTTTGTTTATATGGTAGGTTTAAAGAAAAAGTTAACTGCATTGTCCAAGGAAAAACAGTGCGAAGAGCTGCAACCCTGGATTAAAAGTATCTGTAACCATCTGTACTGGGTGGCCGCATCAACACCAAATGGAAATGGCCAGATGATGACAGAGAAATGGCTGTCTTTGGGTAACCACATCCAAAATCTCCATGTGCATGATGGTGCATTATTCCCTTCATGTGAGCATCCACCGCTCGAAGGAATTGAAAGGAAAAAGAAATGGTTCAAACCAGGTACCTATCTCTAAATTAGCAACACAGTTGTGTATTATCATACTCCGGAAAATATGCATTCGTAACATAAAAACATTATCTTTTCGACAAATATTTTCATAATTAACTTTCTTGACAATGCATTAAAGTTACTTTCCTTTCACATTTTACAGGAACGAAAGTCTGTGAGAAGGTGCATGACTTAATCTGTTCAAACCAAATGAAGAGAGATGTACCGAAGCTTTCAACTGGTCCCCAGACAGCCACTTTGGAAGGATTTCATTCCATCATAAACCACTTTGCCCCCAAAATGATAGGATTTTCATACCATGGCATGCTTAGTAGGTGAGTACATAATTGTAAAACAATTTTATGTCCAAGTTTCCTACAAGGTGAACAATTTGAAATACAAGGCAGGGATTCTTTTCAGATACATAATTTAATGTCAGTTTTTTTTCCTTATTTTTTTTTTTTCCTATTAGCGGTAACTTGTTCCAACTTTCCTGATGGTTGAAAAGGAAAGTATATGTAAGTTTATATTCCTACCAGCTTATATGACACAAAAAAACTTTTTTTTTCAGGATGTAAGTTTATATTCCTACCAGCTTATATGACACAAAAAAACTTTTTTTTTCAGGATTAAGGTTGCAGCTCTCCACTACAATGAAAATGGAATGAGAAAACAAGCAACAACAAGGGATGGAACCAAAAGATACAGTATTGTATACCCGAAATTCAAAAAGGGCGGGTACACTGTACGTGAGATAAAAGAAGCTTGCACTTATAGTAATATCTTTCTACATTTCAAATTATTCATTGAGATGTGTATATTAAAATATTTGACCTAGTTTTTATTTGTAAAAAACTTAGATCACATAGGAAGAAAAATTCATTTCAAATGAAGATAAAGCATTTCCTCTTTTTTATCTATTATAAAACAGGGTGAAAATTACAATAATAATAAAACCTTTGACTTAGCAGCCATGTAGGTATTTGAGCAAAAACAGGGCAGTTGGATCTTACTATATGTTGATTTTAATTTACAGATTATGCCCAACATTTGACCGAAACAGTATTGGCTATGGCACAAGATTGTCACATGACTGAGGAAGAGTCCATGGAACTGAGTGCTGCACCACCACCACTTTGTAACACCTTTGAAAAGCCAAACAAAAGTGAAGCTATCAAACAGCAAACCTCACGCTACAACACTTTTGACACAGACTTATGTTATCAGTCTGACAAAAGATAGAGATTAGTTGTTTTCATTCAAACTTTGCTTTACGTCAAATTAATGATCCTGCAGAATGTTCAGTAAATGACTGAAATTAGCTTTAAAGGTGGGTATTTAGAATTTTCACATCACACCAAATTAAACATGTCACTGATATTTATATCAAAAAACGATACAAGTCATCAGAAATTAAGAATCATAAAATTACAAAAAAAGTTTTTTTGGGTGGTATTCCCTTAAAAGGCTACGTAGCCTCTTAAGCTATTTTCAGATTTCCCAACAAAATCAAAAAAGCATTGTGGGAATGTTAAGTGACTTGAACATGACCAATGACTATTAAATTCCATAACATAACAAACATGTAATTATTTTCCATTATGTCTAAAACTTTGGATGCTACGTTTGAAGCTTTGTCTGTTTATTTCCAGTGTGTAAATGAGCGAGTTGCTCATGTAAAAATAATCCGTGTTTCCCTACAGCGTCGACCTGGGCTGCAGTAAATCTCTAATTTATCTAGTTGTCGGATGGTTTCGACTACTGGGGCTTAATGAATGAAAATTATCAGGCTTTGGAAGTATAAGGATGATTTTTTTTGTATTTTTGCAAAATTTTGTCCCAATATCTAAATGGAGGGCCTTCAAATATTGAGAAATTTTTTTCAAAAGTTCAAAAAAGTCTTCCTTATACTTAGGTCCTAAAGCCTTTTAATTTTCATTTATAAAACCCCAGTAGTCAAAAACCATCCGATAACAAGAGAAATTGAAGATTAACTACAGCCAAGGTCAACACTGACGATAAACACAGTCTGTTTTTACATGAGAAACTTGCTAATTTCTGGTGCGAAATCTAAAACTACCTTAACTCTTTACCAAATGAAAAAATTTTAGACCAATCCAAATTGAAAGTACATTTTATTTGCAAATGACAAAATAAATGTTGAAAAATTAAAATTTGTTGTTTGAAGGGTAGAAAACGTTGTGGGAAAAAGATAAAATGCTGCTCACCAGCATTTTCTTCTCACCAGCATTTTCTCCTTTTCCCACAATGATTTCAAAAGGCTTCTTTCATAGGGTCATTAAAAGTCGGGATTGTATAGTACAGGGTTAAGAGGCTACATAGCCTTTTAAGGGAGTACCATCCAAAAAAAAATTGATTGTAACTTTATGATTCTTAATTATTGAAGATTTTTATCGTTTTTCACATAATTTTCAGTAATATAAATATTTTTTTAATTTGGTGAGATGTAAAAAATCTAAATACCCACCTTTAAATCACTGTTTCAAAATCATTTCAACTATTTGCTATTTGTTTGAAAAAACGTGATGAAAGATGAAATTGCCAAGTTCAAGCAATTTTACTTTTTACCACAGTGTTTCCATCCAAATCCAAGCCTGTTCTTTCAACCCTTCACACCACAGATACTCATTTCTACGTATTGCTTGAAGGAGTCTTTGGAAAACATTGTGGCAAAGGTGAAATTACTCATGACGAGCAATTTCACCTTTTGTCACAATGTTTTCTATGCTATCGAAAGGTGCCATATACACATAAGAAAAGGCACCATCCTTGCTGTTATTTAGGGTCTATTAGAGATTCCATAGAAATGCCTTATGGGGTAAAGGGTTAAATGCCAAAAATTTTTTATATCTTTAGATTTTTTTTGCATATCAAAGGACCACTCTACATTTTGAGTGAGATTGTTCAATGACAAAATGGATTAAATGGATCCATACTTTGGTGATGTCATGCTTGGTGTAAAGGGTCATGGAGATGCATTATCAACAACCCCCCCCCACACACACACACACTTTTCTCTATGAAATAGTTCAGCTAGCTGACTGAAACCCCTTATATACATTGTTAGTAGCAGGGAAGTTCTGTCTTATGGTATTCACAGCACAGGAAGGTAACACAACTCTTAAATGTTTTCCCAAGTAGCCCCATGCCCATCTTGCAAGTTGACGATATCCCGTGTATCTATATTTCCTGAAAAGAGCAGAAAGTAAGGCATTACGAGAACATGGAAGTTATCTCTGAAGAGTATTATTTACATTTATTTATGTAATGCATATCATTATTTTCTGATGAAAATCTGCAAGCTGGATTTCAGAAAACAATGTGAAAAGAGAAACAATTGCTTTGTTGAGCAAATGCTTATCATGATTTTCATAATGTTCTCTGTGGCTATGAAAATGAGGAGGAGAGAAGAGAATGAGCTTGAAGAGAAATTTACTATCATTTTGAAAAGTATCAATACTGTAGCTGTGGCTGTATGATAAGCCAAAATTCTTAGAATAATTATGCAAATTATTGGAAGAAGTGTTAAATTGATTGGTCTATTCATTACAATAAAACAGTCATGTAGACCTAAATACAATTGGAGTAGAATGCCAGTCACAGTTAAATCACAATCATTCAATCTCTATTAAGAAGCAGTCAGAATACATTCACATTCCAATCTGATTGTTTACAAGTAGTGTTGTTCTATACAGTACTTTATAACCTTGAGCCTAGTGCTCTGATTTTCAATAATACTGGCAAACAAATCTTCTTAATTTTTTGTAGACAACAATGTGCTCCTCTTCAGTGATAAAACATTGTTACAGTTTTTTCTAAAATTATTACCTGCAGATTTGTCACTAAATAGATGCTCATGCAATGTATTCAACAAGCATTCAGGATTGCTTTTATGAGGTTCATGTTTTAGTTTATGTAAGTAAAGATCTTCATCAGCATTTTAAGTTTGTTGTCAACTTACTCGTTACTTTCAAATATCTCTTCTCCATACTGTTGCATATATTGAAAATATGCAGTCTGAAGCACATAAGTGTTCAAACATACTGGCTCAAATCCTGGATGTAATGTTATACACTTTATGTCCTGGCCCTGCTCGGTTTCAGTTTCATACATCAGTTCATGTATTCTGGCTACCTCTGTGCAACACACACATTCTCTATTTGTTGGCATAGCAACACAGTGACCACATTTACACCTGAAATCAAACTCGTTTGATTAGAACAGGTTATTTGAGTGTGTGCTGTTAACACTGTTTTCAACATTATCTCAGACAATTATATCAGGGAAGCCAGTGAACCCACCCATGCTCTACTGGAGTTCTTTTTACAAGCATTCTGCACTATATTCTTTCTAAGCCACTGGCTGTGACATATTTTAAATACAGCAATATTCTGAAATAGAAACTAGAGCTACAGTCTTTAAAATATTGAAATTTAGTAAATCTTTATCAATCCTCATTGTCAGACCCGAGGATCAAACCAGCAACCAGTTCTCAAGTCCTGTATGCTAGCGACTGAGCTTCCCAGGCTGGGCTATTAGAACGAGAGCTATTTGTTACATTTGGTTTGGGTTTCAAACATTTATGACCGATTTGAAATTTCAACATCATTTTTTTACACCTTTCAAAATGGATTCAACTGGTTTTCTAATTTTGTAAATACATCCAAACATATCTTTCTCTGGATTTGCAGCATTTTTTGGGTGTCATTCCGAAAAATTCGGGTAAAAAATGTTGAACATTACTCAGTAGATCACAAACGCGAAAATTAATGACATTTTTAAGTTAAAATCTGCTATGGCTTCGGTATTTTCATATTTCTCTTCAACTGTGACGTATTGGTAAATACTGCAATATTCACAAACAGAAAATAGAGCAGTAGTCTGTAAAATATTTAGATATAGTCAATCTTTACCAGGCGGTGTTTCCGATTCGGTCGACATTCTCGTCTTCGGACGTATCGTTTTCACCAGGACAGGACTGATTGTCGTCGAGAGGCTCAAACTGGTATGGTGCTACATTTCCTGCATATCTATCGTCACCTTCCTCGTCCACAAAATCACTGGATGCACAGGAAAGATCTAAGGAGCCCTCACTTTCCGAGTCGCTTACTCTGTGCCCATCACACTCTGCCATTGCAGAACACAGGAATGACGTCACGCGATATGCGTTGGATTTCACCGGAAGTCGGCTGGGACATCCCAAATTGAATTTTTGGACAGGTGAGAATCGGCGTTTTTAAACTCGATTTTTGGCTTAACTGCTATTTATTTAAGCGTGATATTTTACAACAGGATTTGATTCGCTAAAATCTATCTGAATTCAGCAGACTTTTGTTGCACTCACGTTACTCTTTAAACTATGTTGGTGAAGTTTGTCTTATCAGAGTACTGTTACATAGTTGAGCCAAACACTGGCAAAAAGGAACTTCAGAAAAGAGACAATTGAGAAAATTGATATCGAAATTTGCTTAAATTTTGGGACAGTAAAAAATAACTAATTTTTCTCGTGTCCCAATACTTTGGTCTTGTGCCTGGTAAAAACTCTTTTCACTAGTAACTGAAGATGTCAATTTCGTTAATTAACCTTTTACCAACCGACAAAATTTTAGACTGGTTCAAATCGAAAGCATTAGCAGACATCAAAATAAAAGTCATAGAAATTTGAAATTTGTATCAAAGAGGGGAGAAAACATTGTGGGATAAGGAGACAATGCTGGTAACCAACATTTTCTCCTTTTCCCACAATTTTTTCAAAAGGCCTCTATCTCAAGGTCATCAAAAGTCTGCATTGTGTGGTAAAGAATAACCCTATACCAAATCCAAATTTACCCATCCAAATTGAAATCATTTGCAGGTGACAAACAAAATATGGTTCGCATGTCGGAACATTTCTATGAAAGGATTGTACAGTCGAACGTCCTTAGCTCGAACGTCCCTTAGTCGAACTTATCCCTACGTCGAAGTTTTTTTCAGGTCCCGATCTCATTGCTCTTTATTTCAATATAATTCAACCTCCATACGTCGTTATACGTACGTCGAAATTTATCCATACGTCGAATGAATTTCAAGGTCCAATCACCATTGTTTGAACGTATTCACACATCTTTACCTCGAAGTTAATTTGTAAAGGACGATGTTTGCTGTCAATCAGATTTTTCACACCTTCCGACTTGTCAACTCCGGTAATTAACAAGTGTATTACAGTATTGATTATCGATTGTTTGTTTGATTTTGGATTGCTGTTTGACTGTGAGATTAAAACTTCAAAGTTTGAGTGATTTGAATTACATTTGTAATTTACATTGACGAGTGAAGAACCCAACGTTAATTCCATACAGAACTTGTTTGGTGAAGGACCCGGTCAATATGCAATTTTTATGTTTATTGTTCATAGTAGTTGTAGAATTTGTATAAAAACAATGTTTCTTAATGAATAAATAAATAATAATAATAAAACTTATTTCATCTTATTTTTGTATTCGATTTTATCTTATTTTATATTCGATTAGTCGAATGAAGACAAATCAAATGATGCCACTATTTACTTCCAGTATTTCGCCATCTATCTAATTCGTACCCAGTTTCGAGAACTCCGATGATCTACACGTCGAACTTTCTATAACTCGAAGTTTTTACGAGTGTCCCCCGAACTTCGAGGTATAGAGATTCGACTGTAATTACTTTGGTCACCCGCATTTTCCCTTTCTTTCCCCCCACAATGATTTCAGAAGCTTTCTCATCAAACCTCTGAATTGTGTAGTAAGGGGTTAACCCATTACTACACAATCCTTACTTTTGACGACCCTGAGATATAAGCCTTTTGAAAACATTGAGGGAAAAGGAGAAAATGCTGGTTACAATCTGGTGCTTTCAATTTGGACCAGTCTAAAATTTTGTTGTTTGGTAAAAGGTTAACTCTTTACCACACAAGAAAAGTTTAGACTGGTCCAAATGGAAAGTGTCTGCAGATAGCAACATAAAGGTTACTGAAAACTTTAAATTTGGTTTGGGAAGCGTAGAAAACACTGTGGGAAAAGGAGAAAATGCTGGTTACCAGCATTTTCTCCTTTTCCTACAGTGTTTTCAAAAGGCTTTTTTCTCAGGGTCGTTAAAAGTCGGCATCGTGTGGTAAAGAATTAATTTAATTAAGGGTAACAAACACTGAAGGTTTATCACACTGACTCACCAGAGGGGAATCCTCATAAATAATGACCCCGTCTTGAACTGTCGGTTGTAATGTTAAAGTCTGTACAGTTGTGTCTCTGAAAAATTAAAACAGATAGATATATAGTTTCTGTATATATAAGCACAAAAACAACTAGAGCTGTCACTGAATGGGACTTAATACTCCCACCAGCACTTTGACAGTAAAAAAGTGTCAAGTTCAAGGGGAGCTAATCCCTCAATCAGGAAGAGTTGACACTTGAAAATTGCATCTTGCAAATCTTCAATATATGACCATTATATGTGCAAAGTTTCAATACAATTAAGGGAAAACTATAGCAGTTTGCGACACAAAATTACTAGTATTTTGTACATGAACGGACAGACATTGCATCTTGCAAATCTTCAATATATGACCATTATATGTGCAAAGTTTCAATACAATTAAGGGAAAACTACAGCAGTTTGCGACACAAAATTACTAGTATTTTGTACACGAACGGATAGACAGACAGAAAGACGGACACATGGAAAGACAGGCTGATTCCAGTATACCCTCGAAAACATCCGTTTTGCGGAGTATAATTGAGCTGTCACTGAATGTGACTTGATACCCAGCACTTTGACAGTATTCTGACAGACGGAGACATGGACGGATGCACAGACGGACAAACACAGGAATAGACAGGCTGATTCCAGCATAGCCCCAAAACATTTGTTTTGTGGGGGTATGATGAAATGTGACAAAGTAATAATAAAGTTATAATTATGTGTAAATTTCTATACAATTGAAGGAAAACTAGGAGGAGTTTGCGACACCAACTTACTAGTATTTTGTACACAGACAGACACATGGACAAGCACACCAACAGACACATGGACCGACAGGCTGATTCCAGTGTACTCCCCAAAACATTCGTTTTGCTGGGAAATGATTATTGAGATTTATTTGAAAACAATAAACAACATCATACAAATAATGGTGTAGTAACCACTAACTGTTTTTATGAATGTATTGTATTGTATTGTATTGTATTGTATTGTATTGTATTGTATTGAACTTTAACTCTTTACCACACGAGAAAATTTTAGATTTGTCCAAATTGAAAGCATTTGCAGACGACAAATAAAAGTGACCAAAAAATTGAAATTTGTTCTGGGAAGGGTAGAAAACACAGTGGGAAAAGGAGAAAATGCTGATTACCAGCATTTTCTCCTTTTCCCACAGTGTTTTCAAAAGGCTTCTTTCTCAGGGGCGTCAAAAGTAGGGATTGTATGGTAATAGGTTAATGCCATTTTAACAGCTTAGGTCATATCATGGTGGTTAGTAACACACTCATGTGTTTCCTGGCTTTCCCACACCAGTACTGACACAACTTTCTTTCCACTGACTACTTTTCTGACATGCATCAGAGGTGAAACGCAAAACTGGGTATCGAACCCAAGACCTCCAGGTCATCAGTCAGATTTTTACAAATTGCATATGAATATTTCAGTTTAACTCTTTACCAAACAACAAATTTTTGGTCTGGTCAAAATTGGAAGCATTTGCAATCGACATAATAAAAGTGACTGAAAATCTTAAATTAGTATTGGGAAGGTTAAAAAAATTAACATGACTCAAAAATTGAAACTTGTTCTGGGATGGGTGAAAAACATTGTGGGCAATAGAGAAAATGCTGGTCACCAGCATTTTCTCATTTCATTTTCCCACAATATTTTCAAAAGTCTTCTTCCTTGGAGTCATGAAAACCCAGCTCACTTAAGACCCCTAAAAAGGACTCTTTGGAAAACATTTTGGGAAAAAAGGAGTAAATGCTGGTAACTTTCTCCTATCCCAGAATTCTCTCCTTTTCCCACAATGTTTTCTACCCTTTTAATGACAGAAATCATCATTAACCCTTTACTCCATAGATACTCATTTCTACGCATTGCTTGTAGGAGCCTTTGGAAAACATTGTGGCAAAAGGTGAAATTGCTCGTGACGAGCAATTTCACCTTTTGTCCCAATGTTTTCTATGCTTTCAAAAGGTGTCATATACACATAAGAAACGGCCTCATCCTTGCTGTTATTTTGGGCCAATTAGAGATACTATAGAAATGCTTTATGGGGTAAAGGGTTAAGGCTAAATTCTATTTTTCGTTTGTAAGTGTTTTCAATGTTGACCATTCTAAAATTTGGTGGTGTGGTAAAAACTCTACTCACCTGTGTAGTTGTATATACTCTCTGGGTCTATTTAGCAAATGTAGAAACCTATCCACTATTTTGTTTTTCCCAACACCTTGATTACCCACAAGAAGTAAATGTTCTCCCAGAGTAAAATCTTTCAGCATGTCTTCCATCACTGCTAGGTGCTACAAATGAAAAATACAGTTTAACCCTTTCCCAAATGACAAATTTTAGACTGTCCCAAACTCAAAGTGTTTGCAGATGATAATTTTGAATGACAAATACAGTTTAACCCTTTCCCAAATGACAAATTTTAGACTGTCGCAAACTCAAAGTGTTTGCAGATGACAATTTTGAATTTGATGAGAATGGCAAAAAGTTTTCTGATAGGATAGAATACACTGTGGGAAAAGGAGAAATTGCTCGTTACGAGCAATTTCTCCTTTTCCCACAGTGTTTTCTAAAGATTTGTACTGCAGACACATAAAAAATCAGGGCTTGTTTGGGAAAGGGGTTAAGAAATGTTAAAGGTATATTAAATATTTCAGGGACCCTTAATGTTTTAAACATATAATTATGTACATTCAAAGCAAAATTCTTAGTATGGCATCTATATGTTTCTTAACTCTTTACAAAAAGACAATCAAAGGACTGAAGGTCCTGAAAGTCGCACTAATGGTGAAACCTTGATATTTTTGGACTGATAGATGGTCCTCACCCTTTTACATGACAATCTTGCTTTTATGTAATTCAAACAGCTCTGGAAAACAGAGCTGAAAGAAAGAAAAACTCATTTTTTTTACTCAAGGTTTTCTTCCAATTAGACTCAAATTTAATGGTTTACCGTAAGTCAAATTTGATTAGTTTTCAGCAATTCTTTGATTTTGACCAGTCTGCAATTTGTTGAGCAAATGCAGTTACTTGTAACAGACAGCTTCCCACCAAATTAGATCTTTTCATTTTTCTTTTTCTTTAATATATCCATGTTGGCATATAGCCTGACATAATTTACCCAAAACAATATAAAATGTAAATGTATGTCATTGGTCACCTCTATTACTTGGAACTTACTGAAACAGTGCCACTGCATACCGATGCTAGCACTCGACTGCTTAAAGCAGCTAACAGATTACAATATTTTAGATTGCTTAAAATTTCAGTCATAAATGGGATGAAAATATTGTTTGTAAAGAAAATGCATTGTCTTATTTTCCCATGTTTTTCACAGCTATCTTTCTCAGGGGCATCAAAAATGTTATCGTGTGGTAATGTACCTGATGGCGGATGAAAGTAAACAAGAGCACTGCAAGCGGGTGCCAACACATGACTGTTTAGGTGCTTGATACTGGATAGAATGGCTAAGTCGAAAAAGCGGCACAATTCTTACAAAATGAGTTTAGTGTTATTTCTCTTCATTTTTGCAAGTTGCTCTTTTAACAGTTATCATATATTCTAAGTTGTCTGAAAATACTGTCAATTTGAAGAAGTCTAAAATTTTGTAGTTTGGAAGGGAGGTATGACTTGTTATGACACAACTTACAAGAATACTTTTCCTAACTCTTAATATAAAAATGTACTAGTCAAACATTCTAGTTCAGATTTTTAGAAAACCTGCAACCTTTCACAGGACTGGTCGATACAGTCACATTACCGCCTCTATCAATTTTGACAACTTTCAGTTTACTAGTTAGGTTATGCAAGGAGCCCTTCAACCAATTAGCTAGAGACAATGAAGATAAGCCTGTGCAGGACAATTTTGGAGTTGCCCATTAAAAGTTTAGACCTTTTCCACTATATATTAGTCTTTGTAATTTTGTTTTGATTTTCTTCTCTAAAGCAACCCATACAGGTCTTGGTTTTCAAAATTCTGACTTCAATATACTTGTGAAAATTGGCCATTCTCCTTCATTTAAATTTTCAGACTCAAACTCCAAAGTTTGATGTTCATTGAAAAGGTGAATTCCCCCGTTATTCTAGACCCTGTGAATTTCTGTTGGTATTTTTTATGGCCGTTTGGGGACATCTTGCTTATATGACGGGATTTACCTAAACTTCACAACTATGACAGATGGCATTCTTGTAAAAACTATTCTGACTGTTATGATTAGCTTTACCATCCCTAAACCACTGTGTGAACACTATATCATGGCCCTTTGTTTTTGGTACAGGTAATGATATGTAGGTGTAATTGAGTCAGTGCTCTTAGACAACAAATTTTTCACTTATCCAAATTTAAAGAACTTCCAAATGCTGAAAATGTTACAAAACAAAAACCTTTCCAAAGGGTAGAGATGGAAAATATAAAAAAAAAACATTCATCAGATCATTTACTGAATTTAAACAAGAAGGCCAAGATGGCCCTGGATCACTCACCTGAATTTTTGAGGGGACCATAGCCTTTTCTTTTTTAAGGTATTGAAATATTGGAAACATAATCATCATTTTGCAAAGAAATTTTCAAAAAGTCACCTGTAAAAGTAATTTCAAAATCTGACGGTCAGTTTCAGAAAAGAAGAATTTTTAAGAATTTCTTAATTTCTGTATGGTGCAAGTAGCCCCCATTCACCAGTGCCATGATTCTTGATGGATCAAAATTTTGTAAAGAAATTTTTAAATGGTTCATTCAAGGAACATTTCTGTGAAATTATTTCAAAATCTGACCAGCCGTTTCAGAGAAGAATTTTCAAGAATTTCTTCATGTCTGTATAGTGCAAGTAGACCCCATTCACCAGAGACATGTTTCTTGAGGGATCAAAATTTCGCGCACAAAGTTTGAAAAGGGTCACCCAAGGAACATTGCTGTGAATTTTTTTAAAAATCTGACCAAGGGTTTCAGAGAAGAAGAATTTTCAAGAAATTCTTCATTTCCATATAGTGCAAGTAGCCCCCATTCACCTGAGCCATGTTTCTTGAAGGATCAAAATTTCGCAAACAATTTTTGAAAAGGGACACATAAGGGACATCTCTGGGAAATCATTTCAAAATCTGACCAACCATTTCAGTGAAGAAGAATTTTCAAGAATTTCTTCATGTCTGAATAGCGCAAGTGGACCCCATTTACCAGAGCCATGTTTCTTGATGGATGAAAATTTCGCAAACATTTTTGAAAAGGGTCACCCAAGGAACATTGCTGTGAAATTATTTTAAAATCTGATCATGGGTTTCAGAGAAGGAGAATTTTCAAGAAATTCTTCATTTCCATACAGTGCAAGTTGCCCCCATTCACCTCAGCCATGTTTCTTGGCAAATCAAAATTTTGCAAACAACTTTTTAAAAGGGTCACCCAAGGAACATCTCATTTTTTTCAATATCTGATCTGCCGTTTCAGAGAAGTAAGAATTTTCAAGAATTTCTGTATGTCTATATAAGTACAAGTAGCCCCCATTCACCAGAGCCATGTTTCTTGAAGGATCGAAATTTCGCAACCACTTTTTGAAAAGGGTCACCAATAGAACATCCCTAAGAAATGATTTCAAAATCTGACCAGTGGTTCCTGAGAAGAAGAATTTTTTAGAATTTCTTAATTTCTGTATAGTGCAAATAGCCCCCATTCACCCGAGTCACGTTTTTTGACTGATCAAAATTTCACATAAAATTTTTGGAAAGGGTCACTTAAGGAACATCGCTGTGAAATTATTTTAAAATCTGGCCAGCTTTTCAGAGAAGAAGATTTTTAAAGAATTTCTTAGAAAACTCTGCTTGGTTGCCATGGCAACCAAAACTTTTGATGTAATCAAATTCTGTGAGCAATTTTTAAAGAGGACCTCCCAAGGACCATTCCAGCCAAGTTTGGCCCATATCGGCCCAGCTGTTTTGGAGGAGTTGATGTTTAAAGAATTGTTGACGAAGCATGATGGATGACAGACACCAGGTGATCCTAAAAGCTTCCCTTGAGCATGTTGTGTTCAGTTCAGCTGAAAAAACAGTCCTTAGGTTTTTCATCTCAACCAAACTGTCTCTCAAATTATAAAAATATTTGCAAAGTAATTAATAACCATGCAATCTACAACAGATTAAAGACCATTGTGAATAATTAGTTTAACTCATTACCATACCAGCCCAATTTTAGGCTTGTCCAAATTGAAAGCATTTGCAGACGACAAAATAAAAGTGACAGAAAATTTGAAATTTGTTTTGTGAAGGTTAGAAAAAATTGTGGGAAAAGGAGAAAATGCATTTTTCTCCTTTTCCCACAATGTTTTCTAAATGTTTTCAAAGGCTTCTTTCTCAGGGTAGTTGAAACTAGGGATTGTGTGGTAATGGGTTAATCACCACATTAAATTTTGTTACACTCTTTTTGAGTGTTGAAATTGTATCTTTGCTATCCAAACAATGTAATTAACGTATCACATTCCTCTGCTATATCATTTCTTTAAATGTGCTGATGCCTATGCTTTTTTTTCATATATAAAACATATTTTTATAATGATGGATAAATATTTTTAAGGTATCCAATATGCTTTTTTTCATTAATAGCAACTTTATCTTCCTAAAAAAAAAAATAGGAAGAAAAACGTGATTTTATCACTAAGCATTTGATGGACTTCGCTATGTTTATTCTTAAATAAGTTTCATCATTGGTTTTAATCATGTAAGGCAAATTCAAAATAGAGCAGAGTTATATTATAAATCGTCATGATGATGAATAAGTAATTTCTATTAATTTGTACAAAAAATAAAGTAAGAAATACTATAAAAATCATGTGTACATTTTGACTACACATTGGGTACGTTTGGACTCCACTTGGGTAGGTTTTGACTTCATTTGGGTAAGTTTTGACTTGGGTACGTTTTGGTTTGAGTACGTTTTGACTGTAATCCCCTCAACAGTGCAACTGTCAATGTACGGTCGTAATTGCTGTATTTTACCTTGCGTTTCATATTTCAGGTTGTATTCACTGTATACGGAGGGGATGAAATATCCTTGTCTCCACTCTTTTAAGGTCCAAACAAAAGCAGTAATCAACATTTTAACTTTACTGGTGGTAATCGTTATACGTTTGTTTTCCATCCCGTCCGCCATTTGCATTTTCATAATCAAAGTACAATTTTGTACTTCAAACTTTAAGCGGATCAAAGACCTAAAATACTAGAATTGATAGCAAAAGTTCAGGTCTGATTTACATAAAATCGTGAATGTAAGCTTTTCGCATGCAGTTTTAGATGTTACAAAAGTTTTTTGATGTGTAATGGAATAGTTTTCGAGTGCTCTGGGGTGTTTTGGGGTATTTTTCGAGTGGTTTGGGGTGTTTCATCCGAGACGTACGTTACAAACTAGGTCAAAGCTGTGGGACGAAACAAATTTTCAAATTTAGAGCGAGTTTTGCTATATTTAACCCTGAAATTCATTTTTTGCATGGTTTAACAGAGTTGATTTCAAATGACATCACTCGAGTTCTAAATTCCACCCTTATAAGCGAAGCTCTACCGTCTCGATACTACATTAATATTTACAGTAAGGTGCTCTCGATTGAGTTGACTGACCAATCAAATACGCTAACTATAAGCCATATTAATCCGCGATACCTTTTTTTAAACTCACATTAAGCACTGATAGGGGGGATATCTTAGCTGAATTGTGTTTTATTTACCCATCTAAACAAAGATGGGTGTTAAATTTTCACATGATATACAAAATAACTGGATTTTTTTTAAATTTGAGTCACGTTCTCCTTTTTCTAGCGTAGGTGTAAGAGTTATATGAGTTACCGGGTCCAGTCCCATCATAAAGAACAAATTCCAGACATACCAAAGAAAAAGTAGTTCTACAACGATTGGGTTAAAAGCAGAGTAACTGGACCTCGTTTATGAAGTATATACGACGTTTTTGATCCAATTTTTAGCATGATTCTTCAACCCACTATAGACACCCCCCAACTCACCCTGAGCTCCTCGAGCTCATCGCAAAAAGTCGAACGTTTTGACAAACGTGCGACTTAAAAATGTAGACTGGTCCAAATTGAAAGCATTTACAGACAACAAAATAAAAGTGACTGAAAATTTGAAATTTGTTTTGTGAGGGATAGAAAACATTTTGGGAAAAGGAGAAAATGCTGGATACCAGCATTTTCTCCTTTTTCCACAATGTATTCAGAAGGCTTCTTTCTCAGGGTCGTCAAAAGTAGGGATTGTGTGGTAATGGGCTAACTCTTTAACAAACGACAAAATTGTAGACTGGTCCAAATTTGAAAGCATTTGCAGACGACAAAATAAATGTGACTGAAAATTTGAAATTTTGTTTGGGAAGTGTAGAAAATATTGTGGGAAAAGGAGAAAATGCTGGTTACCAGTTTTCAAAAGCCTTCTTTCACAGGATCATGAAAACCAGGTCTTGTGGGTAAAGGGTCAAATTACCAATGAATGAATGAATGAATGTTGTTTTATGGTGCATCGACAGCTTTGGTCATTTAGCGCGCATATCTATGTTAAAAGATAATAAACATGGAGTTGTTTAAACTGAATAAAGTTTGAATGACAATAAAAGAATTAAATTAAGAAAATGTAATGTATAAAGGGCATCATCGAGTTACAAGGTAATCCCTATATACTCAAAAGTTGTCAAATTACCAAGATATAAGGTTTATATTACATACCTGAGCATTTTCATAGAAGAGTATATCCGGAACTTTTGTTTTGTTTTCAGGATTATATACATCCACCTCTGTGTTACCAATCCGCAATTTGTTATTCTTTATTTCGCCTGTAAAACATCAACTGATCTACATGTATGATATCCACAAAGCCTAATTTTAAAACTAATTTAAAACTAAAGCTATCAGTAAACATGATTTTACCCCCCCCCCCCACCAGCTCCTTGTCAGAAAAACAGGCCTTTGTCACAGAATGCTGTATGGTTTAGTACAAAAGTAAGAGTAAGACAAAAAGGGGAGATAATTTCCGCAACAAATCACAGCAGGGTCATGAAAATTGCACATACACAACTTCACATACATAGGAACCCTGTGTGTAAATTTGAGTTCAGTAAGTGAAAAACTATTGGAGTATTGCTACAGACAAATTTGTGTCTACAGACAGATGGACATACAGACAGACAGACAGCCATGGCAATTCCAGTAAACCACCCTCCACTATGTTGCGGGGGATTATCATGAAGGAAAACTGATGTGGTGTAAACTACATTGGATGATATTGGATAAGTAGAGATAGTTTAGTAATATTCAATTCATTCCTTTCTTTTTATATTTTCTTGATTATCTCTAAAGGTTTAATCCTAACCCTTTACCAAACAATCTCTGGTTTTTATGACCCGGAGGGGAAAGGCCTTCTGAAAACATTGTGGCAAAAGAAGAAAATGCTGGTTACCAGCATTTTCTTCTTTTCCACAATGTTTTTTACTCTTCTAAAGTCAAGTGTAAATTTTTGAGTCATGCTTATTTTGTCGTCCGCAAATGCTTTCATTTCAGAAATCATACACTTGTCCAAACTGAAAGATTTGCGGATGATACTTCAATGTGGCTCAAATGATCGATTTTGTCTTTGATTGGGTATAAAAACATTGTGGGTAAAGGGAAAAATACTGGTTACTAGCACTTTCTCCTTTTCCCACAATGTTTTCATAAGACCTTTTCCCTGGAGACATAAACCCATTACTGCATGATGCCAACTTTTAATGACCCCAGGAAAGAAATTGTTTGAAAACATTGCCCCACAAGTTTTTCTAACTTGTCAACTGAAAAGTGCATCATTTGGACCATATTAAATTTGTTGTATGCAAATGCTTTCAGTTTGAGCAGGGCTAAAATTTTGGTGTCTGGTAAAGGGTTCAAAAACATGAGATTGTCTGGGTTAGGCTTAAAGGTGCCCCTTCAGAATTTGGGACAAAAATCCAACAAAAATGAAAAAAAAAAAATGAAAAAAAATCATCCTTATACTTCCATAGCCTTTTAATTTGCGTTCATAAAACCCCAGCAGTTCAAAAACATCCGATAACACGAGAAATAAGAGATTTATTACAGACCAGGCTGATACCAGCGGGAGACACGTTCTATTTTTAGATTATCAATTCTCTTATTTAAATATGGGAAAACATAGACAAAGCTTCAAACATCCGTCCGAAGAAGACATTATGGAAAATAATTATTACATGTTTGTTATGTAATGGAATTTAAGCGTTATTAGTCACGTGCCAGTCACTTGACATTCCCACAATGCTTTATTGATTTTTGGCGTGAAATCTAAAAATAGCTTACGAGGCTACGTAGCCTTTAAAGGGAATACCAACAAAAAAAAAATTTTTTTGTAATTTTATGATTCTTAATTATTGATGATTTGTATTGTTTTTTCATATAAATTTCAATAATATATATTTTTTTTAATTTGGTGTGATGTGAAAATTCTAAATATCCACCTTTAATTAAGATATCAACTGAATGAGCAGCTTACATAACTTGAGCTGTCACTGAATGAGACTTGATACCCAGCACTTTGACAGTATTCTGTACATGGACGGATGCACAGTAGAACAGACACACGAACAGACATGCTGATTCCAGTATATCCCCAAAACATTTGTTTTGTGGGGGTATGATGAAATGTGACAAAGTAATAAAGATGCCAAACATACATGTAATTAACTTGTCCATAGCATCTATAGTATGTTCACCCTCTTCCTCTTTTTTAATGGAGGCCTCTTCCAGAGATTGTTCTAATGCTGATTTCGGTAGACGTGGCAAAAATCTAGAAAAATAGAGTGAAAAAACAGTCATAGGCCCTTTCAAGACTATCCTATGTTTTCGTGACCCTCAGGGAGAGGACTATTTGACAACTTTGCGAGAAAAGGAGAAAATGCCAGTAACCAGCATTTTCTCTTTTTTCACACATTGTTTACTAACTCTTTCATTAAAGAAATAAAAAACATCATTAGAGAAATATCACATTTCTTGTCTACAAAAGCTTCTTATCTGGTCGATTCTAAATTTTCACACCTGGAAAAGATTCAAATTCTTCTACAGGTCAGCTACAGTGCAGTTATAGGACAAAAGCTGTCCTAAATTGCAACAGGTTTTGTAATATGCTCGGTGGATAGCATCATCACACAGGACCTCAGTTTAACATCTCACCCAAAAGTAATTTTAGGTGGTCAGCCGTGGGTATCAAACACAAACTCTCAAGTGACCCAAAACATCACATTCACGAGTCCTACACTCTACCAAGTGAGCTTTTTTTTTTTTTTTTTTTTTTTTTTTTTAGTGTTTTATGGCCCGTCGACAACTTAGGTCATATTGGGCGCACTTACTTAGTAAACAATAATGCGAGGTGAAAATAACATACATGCGCAACAACATAAGACAAACATGATAAATGAGGAATGGATGAAACACAGAATGATGCCCCTTTTGTCGCCTTTTACGACATGCATGCTGTCACTTTTGTTCCGCCAGATGAAATGGCAGATGTGACGATCGCGGGACTGCAGTGGTTTATTCTTATACCCCCGATTAAACCACACGGGGTCCCACAGGCCAACTGATTCCCATTCCAAACCCTATTTACATCAAGAAAAAAAAATAGGATTTGGAATAAGAACTACCCAGCCTGCTGCAATCCTACGAATTACGAGGAAAGCAGCCGTTTGTCTCTAATTTTAGTCGCCTTCTACGACATGCCATAGAGAAAGGCCGAGGCCCTATTCTATAAAGTAAAAAAAACCCGGGACCCCACGGGGAACCAAGTGAGCTATGCAGGCTGGTTGTGGTATACACTGAGAAAGTGGAACAAAGGTAATGGCTTTTAATATTACAGCTGACAGGGCAAGAATCCCTAATCGTTTACCACACAGTAGAATTTTAGGCCTATCCAAATCGAAAGCATTTACAGATGGTAATTCTATAGTGGCTCGAATGATGCATTTTTCTTTAGATAGAGTAGAAAACTTTGTGGGAAAAGGAGAAAATGCTGGTTACCAGCATTTTCTCCTTTTCCAACAAAGTTTTCAAAAGGCATCTTCCTCAGGGTTGTTAAAAGTGGTCATTGTGTGGTAAAGGGTTACAGAACTGGGGTTACATCAGCTGGAACTAATTTACCTTGCAAGGCAGGCTTTCTGTACAATACTATATAGATCGTCACTGGGAAAACTTGCTAATCTTTTTGCTACTCGTATAAGTTGTCTGGTAGATAGTGAGGAAGCTATTGAAGCAATCTGAAAGAAAGAAAATTTGAACATTGATGACACTGATATTTACAGGTTGGAAAAAAAAAAAATACAAACATCTTTACTCTTTACCAAACAACAAAATTCTAGACTTGTCCAAATTGAAAGCATCAACGTATATGACAAAATAAACGTTACTCCAAAAGTAAAACTGGACTGTAGAAGAGAAGAAAACATTATGGGTAAAGGAGAAAATGCTGGTTACCAGCATCTTCCCCTTTATCCATAATGTTTTCAGAAGGCTTCTTCATCTGGGTCATGAAAACAAGGGATTGTTTGGTAAATGGTTAACTCTTTACCATATGACAAAAGTTTTGACTGGTCCGAATTAAAAGCATTTGCAGACAACAAATTTAAAGTGACTCAAAAATTGAGATTTGTTGTAAGAAGGGTGGAAACCTTGTGGGAAAAGAAGAAAATGCTAGTTACGAGCATTTTCTTCTTTCCTCACAATGTTTTCGAAAGCTTTCTTTTTTCAGGCCTAGGTTGTTAAAAGTTGGGATTGTGTGGTAAAGACTTCATTAATTCACGTCATATCTTCAGGGCTGTTTGCCCTAAATTTCTGAAACAAATTGATCTCTTTTTAAAACGAAAAAATTTAGACCTATCTAAACTGAAACCACTTTGAAGACAACATGTTCAATGTGGGTCAAATTATGCAAATAGTCTTTCATGGGGAAGAAAACATCACAGACAAAGGAGAAAATGTTGCTTTTCTTATTTCATAATTCAAACAAGAAAAGCCACCTGAAGGGCAGAGAATATCTATTTTATTCAATATGGCCACTAATGGCATTGAAATAGTAAGAATGTTTAAAAAAGTCTGCCTGTAGCTCACTTACAGTAGGATCTGTAGACTGGCGCAATTTATGTACAAATACCAGAAGTTTTGATAAATCTGGACAGGCTGTTACCTAGAAATGAAAATATATTTGATTATAATGATTGAACAAAAGAAAAATACATAAACAAATTACCACACAATCCCTACTTTTGACAACCCTGAGAAAGAAGCCTTGAGAAAACCTTATGGGAAAAGGAGAAAATGCTGGTAACCAGCATTTTCTCCTTTTCCAATAATGTTTTCTACTATTCACAAAACAAGTTTCAAATTTTCAGTCTTTTTTATTTTGTCTTCTGCAAATGCTTTGGATTTGGACAAGCGTAAAATATTGTGGTTTGGTAATGAGTTATCATCGTTTTCAACATTATTTCAGTTATATCGCAGTGCCCAGCTCGTAATATTCTTTCCACGCTACAGGCTGCTTTCACACATAAATATTGTTGAAACAATGTTCAGCGGTGGGAGAGGAAGGAAACATGTCGCAGTGACTATCATCAATGCTTAGAAAGAAATTAGCTGAGCCCGGGATCAAATCTACGACCCCAAGTTTTCAAGTCCTGCACATTACTGACGAAGCTATTAGGACTCCACACTTTTGATAGAGATAAGTCTAAAATTTTACTAAGTGGTACAGATTATCGATTACTATCCTGCGAAGGCACAAATTGTAATACTTCTAAATTAGATCCTGTCAAAAAAAGTGTGAAATTGGGACCAAGTACTCCCCTCAGAAGAACTAGACTGTCTGGTAAAGAATTGAACATCATCTGGTAAAGAATTGAACATTAGAACAAACAATCTACAAACATACTAAATTAGAAATGACAACAGTTTCTTCTGCCAGTGACAGGGGTCTCATGGAGTGATACAAAAATAGGGTCAACATCTCTGGTGACAGCCACTGTTGAGTGCCACTACCAACAACAGGGGGCTCTGACAGGGCAACGATTCTAAAGCCAGGATGGATTGGCAATATGTTCCTGTAAAAATGAGTTAATTTTTTCACTGTTCTTATCTACAAATGTCACAGTAAAATGGTACAAACAGCTGATAATAAAAAAAAATTGTTAACCCATTACCACACAATCCCTACTTTTGACGCCCCTGAGAAAGAAGCCTTTAGAAAACATTGTGGGAAAAGGAGAAAATGCTGGTAACCAGCATTTTCTCCTTTTCCCACAACGTTTTCTACCCTTCATAAAACAAATTTCCAATTTTCAGTCACTTTTATTTTGTCATCTGCAAATGTTTTCAATTTGGACCAGTCTAAAATATTGTCTCCAAGGGACCACTTTCTGTTTGTCTTTAGAACTTACTATTGTGTGGGTAAAGGTTCAACTACCAGTATTACCACACAATCCTGGCTTTTGATAACCCGAAAAAAGAAAGCTTTTGAAAACATTGTAGGAAAAGAAGAAAATGCTGGTAACCAGCATTTTCTCCTTTCCTACAATGTTTTCTACCCTTCCCAAAACAAATTTAAATTCTGAGTCACTTCAATTATGTTGTCCACAAATGCTTTCAAATTGGACAATTAAAAGATTTGAAAGTTTTGTAAAGAGTTAACCCTTTACAACACAATCTCGACTTTTAACACCTCTGCCTTTTGAAAACATTGTGGGAAAACTTTTCCCACAATGTTTTCTTGCCTTCCTAGAACAAATTTCAATTCTTTAGTCACATCTATTGTGTCGTCTGCAAATGCTTTCAATTTGGACCAATCTAAAATTTTGTCATGTGGTAAAGAGTTAAAAATCATAACTATACAATAACAAAGTAAAAAAAGATCAGAATAGCTTGAAATGCTTTTTGCCTACAGAGGTTTACTTTTTCTCAATAACCACCTTCACTTTTTTGTTATTTAGACAACAAACAGATATAGAATGAAATATCCCTTCTTACTTTTCTGCCATTTGTTCATCAGTCAAACTAAGTTCAGATTTAATCTCATCATATTTCTCTCTACCTATAAGTCTAGTCCCATCAAATAACTGTAACTCTCTATCATGCACCAACCTGTAAAAAAACAAAAAAAAAACTTCTGACAAAAGAACAAGACATAATAAGCAAGCAAATTTACACATAACTGTGCAAGAATGACTATATAACAGTTTACAGTTCTTAAAAACATTGTGGAAAAAGGAACCTTTGCAATTGTTTCTTCCATCTTTGTTTAAATTGCTACTAAAATGGATATACTTTTCCTACCTTCAAAATATTTCTCATTTGTGAACTTTTCTGCACATGAAGCATACAAATCTAACAAATCTTGTTCAGAAAAGAAGAAACAGTTTGTTGCAAAATGCCTTCACTTTTCACCAAACAACAAAATTTTAGCCCAGTCAAAATTAAAAGCATTTTCAGACACCAAATTAAATGTGACTCAAACATCAAAATTTGTTTTGGGAAGTGCAGTAAACAGCATGGGAAAAGGCAAAAAAGATGATCACCTGCCTTTTCTTCTTTTCCCACAATATTTTCAATGGAGTATATTTTCTAAGGGTCAATAAAAGTCGGGATTGTGTGGAAACTCTTTACCAAAGGAGAAACTCTTTACCAAATGACAAAATTTTAGACTGGTCCAAATTGAAAGCACTTGCAGACGAAAAAATAAAAGTAACTCTAGAATTGAAATTTGATTCCAGCAGAGGAGAAAACATTGTGGGAAAGGGAGAAAATGCTGGTTACCAGCATTTTCTCCCTTTCCCACAATGTTTTCAAAAGGGCTTCTATCTCAGGGTCGTAAAAACCAGGGATTGTTTGGTAAAAGGTTAATTAGCTCTTTCCCTGGTTTTTACATGTCTACAGCACAAGTCTTTAGAAAACACTGTGGGAAAAGGAGAAATTGCTCGTAACGAGCAATTTCTCCTTTTCTCACAGTGTTTTCTAGCCTATCGGAAAATTTTCTGCCATTCTCATCAAATTCAAAATTTTCATCTGCAAACACTTTGAATTTGGGACAGTCTAAAATTTGTCATTTGGGAAAGGGTGAAAGAGTCAATGGAACAGAGATCAGGGCAAGAGTAATGTCCCTTCTGAATCACAAAATATTAGTATGGAGGTACCTCTGTAGTACAGAAAATGACCCAGGGTTTATTCTGTGAACACCATCAAGCACAGCTAGACTGCCCTCCAGAGCAGCTGTTACTAAGGGAGATAACCTCCAAGCAGTGTCACCATTCGCTAGAGTTGTCCTTTGTTGGAGAAGGTCACGAGAGGTCATGTCCTAAAATAGATAAATTCATTTTGTTGCTTTAATTTAAAAACGTTGTAACTACCGCTTGTTTCAAGCTGCAGTTACGAGATTTTTGGAGTAAACCCACAATTTACTTCTTTGATGCTTGATCCCTTACAAATCAATCCCTGGTTTTTATGACCCTGAGAAAGAAGCCTTTTGAAAACATTGTGGGAAAAGGAGAAAATGCTGGTAACCAGCATTTTCTCCTTTTCCCACAATGTTTTCTGCCTGGCTGGAAACAAATTTCAATTTTTGAGTTACGTTTATTTTGTCATCTGCAAGGGCTTTTAATTTGGACAAGTCTAGAGTTTTGTCCTTTAGTAAAGAGGTAAGCCTGTTTTCATTAGCATTACAGATACACTACAGTGGCCTGTGCACTTATCTATGCTTCCTCAGATAATTATTTTACCAGTGCTTCATACAATATTCATTTCAAGCTACGAGCTGCTTTCCCACATAATCAAGTTCCAAACACTGACCAGCCATGGTCTAAAGCCCTGAGCTACTGAGATTTGCCCTTAACCAGTTATCACACAAACCCTACTTTTTACTGAGAAATTAGCTTTTAGAAAACATAGTGGGAAAAGAAGAAAATGCTGGTTACCAGCATTTTCTCCTTTTCCCACAATGTTTTCTACTCTTCACAAAACAAATTCAAATTTTCAGTCACTTTTATTTTGTTGTCTTCAAATGCTTTCTATTTGGACAAGCCTAAAATACTGTCATTTGGTAATGAATTAGAGAAATAGAGATAAAACTTGTACCTATATAATCATCCATAGCTCAATGGATGATCTTGTGGATTTATGATCCAGAGATGCTATGTAGTGCTGCTAACATTAACTCTTTTCCTAACGACAAAATTTTGGACTACTCCAAATCGAAAGCATTTGCAGACGACGAAATAAATGCGAATCAAAAACTGATTTTTGATTTTGGGAGAGTAGAAAACATTGTGGGAAAAGGAGAAAATGCTGGTTACCAGCATTTTCTCCTTTTCCAACAATGTTTTCAAAAGGCTTCTATCTCAGGGTCGTTAAAAGTCGGGATTGTGTGGTAAAGGGTTAAAAAAGTCAAGTTACAGCCAGGAAAACAAATAAAATGCGAGAGATATAACTGAAACACTATTCAAAGCAGTTGATAACACCATGTAACTGTTTGTCAAAATACAAAATTTTGGACTTGTCCAAATTAAAGGCAAGTAAAACTAAGCATCATTTGATAAAGAGTTTAACTCTTTACCAAACAACAAAATTTCAGACTAGTCCAAACTGAAAGCATTTGCAGATGACAAAATAAATGTGAATCAAAAACAGAAATTTGATTTGGAAATGGTAGAAAACATTGTGGGAAAAGGAGAAAATGCTGGTTATCAGCATTTTCTCCTTTTCCCACAATGTTTTCAAAGGCCTTCATTTTCAGGGTTGTTAAAATTTGGGTTTGTGTGGTAAAGGTTAATTCCTTTCCAGATGACAAACTTTTTGAAAATGCTGGTAGCCAGCACTATCTCTTTTGTCCACAATGTTTTCAAAAGCTTATTTCTTGGGTATCATAATAACAAAGGATTGTCAAAGTAAAATATTAACTCTTTATCAAATGTCAAAACTTTAGACTGGTCCACATTGAAAGCATTTGCAGAAGAAACTAGAGCTGTCACTGAATGTGACCTAATACCCCCGCCAGCACTTTGACAGAAAAAAAGTTTCAAGTTCAAGGGGAGATAATTCCTCAACCTGGAAGAGTTGACACTTGAAAATTGCGTCTTGAAAATCTTCAATATATGATCAGTATATGTGCAAAGTTTCAATACAATAGAAAAAAACTGTAGGAGGAGTTTGATACACAAAATTATAAGTACTTTGTACACAGATGGACACACGGACACACAAACAGACAGGCTGATTCCAGTATAACCCCGAAAACATTTCTTTGCGGGGGTATAAAAATTAGTCGTGAATCAAAAAAAAAATTTTTCTAGCAGGGCAGAAAACATTGTGGGAAAAGGAGAAAATGCTGGTTACCAGCATTTTCTCCTTTTCCCACAATATTTTCAAAAGGCTTCTTTCTCACGGTTGTGTGGTCAAGAGTTGAAAAAGAGAGAAGCATACAGATAAAACACCAACCTGATATAACATAATAGGTTCAACATGGTAGCCCAAAAGATCTGCAAACTTCTTCACTAGGGCGGACTTTCCACATCCCTGATAACAGAGGAAAGTATAAGCCTGATTATAACTCTAACAACTCTATACAAATGAAACAAATGAAACAAATACCTACCATCGGACAGAAAAATTAAGACCTACTGTTATGGGAGATCACTCCTTCCTTGTGCAGATTAACCCATTACCACACAATCCCGACTTTTAATGACCCTGAGAAAGAAGCCTTTAGAAAACATTGTGGGAAAAGGAGAAAATGCTGGTAACCAGCATTTGCTTCTTTTCCAACATTGTTTTCTACCATTCACAAATCAAATTTCAAATATTCAGTCACTTTTATTTTGTCTACTGCAAATCTTTTTGATATGGACAAACCCAAAAATTTTGTTGATAGGTAATGAGTTAATCCTTTACTCCATAATGCATTCCTATGGTATCTCTAAATAACAGCAAGGATGAAGCTGTTTCTTATGTGTAAATGACACCTTTTGATATCATAGAAAATATTGTGACAAAAGGTGAAATTGTCGTGACGAGCGATTTCACCTTTTGCCACAATGTTTTCCAAAGCCTCCTACAACCAATGTGTAGAAATGAGTATCTATGGAGTAAAGGGTTAAGTTTGGTATTTTGACATTCTGACTAAATGGCGTCACTACATACGGATATCTGCAAAGCAATATATTCCTTCATCTTCAAAGAGGACATAATCATTTAATTTCGTCAAGAATTAAGATCAACTGAATTACAAAAGAACATGCCATGCTTACCCTTGACCCAATAACACAGAAATCTTTCACAAGATGTGACTGCAACATTTCCGCCAAGAAGCCATCATGGTATTCTGTCATAACAAATTCCTTCTCACTGTTCTGTGTCTCGAGAGTTCCAGAATCTACCTGAAAATAGTATCTCAAACAAAGTGATATTTGCTACATCTATAATAGTTTCTGTGTATGAAACTAGTAAAGACTCTAGATGAATCATTAAGGAAAACTATTTCTAAGGAATAACGTAACAAAGCAATATCTTTTGGATATAATGTAGAAACTTTAAAAAGCAGGGCAGTTATATCACAAAGAAAGCTATCAGAAATATGCAACCTTTTATCCCATTCTGTGATCCTGGGCCTGTAAATCCAACCATTCTTAAGAACATTCTTTGTCTTATTCTTCAGAATTTCATCAGTGTGAAAGTAACAGAGCTTCTGACTGGCTAATGGTTTAGCCAATCAGAACCTCTGTAACTTTCTCACTGATGAAATTCTGAAGAACATGACAAAGAATGTTCTTAAGAATGCCTGGTGAATATTGAGCCTGGTCTAGAAGCCTTGCATCTTAAATCTCTGGTCTGCACATCATCTTATCAAGGTACACACGAGTAGATAATAATATTTTAGGCTTGTCCAACTTGAAAGTATTTGCAGACAACAGAATAAAAGTGACTGAAGATTTGAAATTTATTTTTGTGAAGAGTACAAGACATTGACATAGAATTTGTCCATAATAAGGTAGTTAAAATTGTGGAGAAAGGAGAAAATGCTGGTTACCATCGATTTTTCTATATCCACAATTTTTACAAAAGCCTTCTACCTCCGGGTGAGGAAAATTTGATACCGTTTGGTAGAGAGTTATGATTCGGTAACCTTGGAAACTGATACCCTAATGAGGAGCTGGTCATGTGAAAAGACATGACGGTATCAGTTAATGCTGTGCTATTACTGTGATATCACGGTAATACTGTTGAAACAATATGGCCTGCAACACGCGAAAAGGGCATTCGGACATTTGCGTAAAATGACGTCTCGGATCAGCCTCCGCAGTCCGCTCTGGCTTATCCTAAACGACACTTTCCGTTTGAACACAATTTTCTGTTTTGCGTAAGTCTACTGTCGCACAAAATCTAATGTAGTTGTAAAGTGCTGTCTCAGATTAGCCTGCGCTGACTGTGCAGGCTGATCCGAGACGAAACTTTACGCAAATATCCAAATGTTCCTTTTCGCGTGTTACAGGACATATAACTTCGTTCATACAAACGAACATGTTGTAGATTATGCATATAAGCTTTCATATGTGGGCTTACCTTAAAGGCATGTTTGACTCCTCCCTGCGAAATGGTGACTTGGGTAGAATTATCAGCCTCTCTTTGGCAGGTTTCCAAATGGAAAGGCTTTGACTTAACTGGGCTGAGGCTAAATTTCTGAGAAATTGTACAAAAGAATTCAAAAAGAAATCCTTCATTATATATGGCAATCGGGTGTAGGACAAAAGCCCACTAGGACAAAAGCTCACCGGACAAAAGCCCACTAGGATAAAAACCCACTGGGACAAAAGCCCACTGGGACAAAAGGACAATAGGACAAAAGCGCACTTTTCATTATGATCATGTATTTCATTAAAAATTTCATATGTATGATGCGACTTGTCTTTAGAAGTGTAGAAAACATTATGTGGAAAGCAGAAAATGCCGGTCCCATAAAAATGATAAAAAAATAACTTTCTAACAGTTTTTATTAGCAGTGGGCTTTTGTCTGCCCAACCAAAATCAGCAGTGGGCTTTTGTTCAGTGGGCTTTTGTCCAGTGGGCTTTTGTCCTAGTAGGCTTTTGTCCATGGCAATCCATAGAACAGTAAACAGAATTAATTTTGAGTGAATCCTAGTCTCTCATTGATCTTTTTTTCAGACTCTAACTCTTTCCCATACATAAAATTTTCCACCATGCTGATTTAACCCTTTACCACACAATGACGATTTTTAAGACCCCTGAAAGAGAAGGCTTTTGGAAACTTTGTGGGAAAAGGAGAAAATGCTGGTTAACAGCATTTTCTCCTTTTCCCACAAAGTTTTTTTACCTATCAAAGAAAAATCATTTCATATGAGCCACATTAAAACTGTCATCAGCAAATGCTTTCGATTCGGACTGGTCTAAAATCTTGCCATGTGGTAAAGGGTTAAATGCATTTGTAGATGATATAATACTTGTAAATGATTCATATCTTTCACAGGATAGAGAGCTTGCTTGACCCTTTCCCAAACGACAAATTTTAGACTCTTCCAAACTCAAAGACTTTGAAGACGACAATTTCAAATTTGATAAAAATGGCAGAAAGTTCTCCAAATGGGTAGAAAACTCTGTGGGAAAAGGAGAAATTGCTTGTTTCAAGCAATTTCTCCTTTTCCTACAGTGTTTTCAAAAGACTTGTACTGCAGACACGTAAAAACAAGGGTTTGTTTGGGAAAGGGTTAACTCTTTACCACACAATCCCAACTTTTAACAACCCCAAGAAAGAAGCCTATAGAAAACATTGTGGGGAAAGGAGTAAAATGCCGGCAACCAGCATTTTCTCTTTTTCCCACAATATTTTCTACCCTGTCAGAATCAGAAATCATTCTATTAACAAGATTTAATTTGTTGTCTGAAGATGCTTTGGATTGGGTCCAGTCCAAAAATTTGACATTTGGTAAAGAGTTAATAACATTTTCCCTAGAATCGTTTAATAAAAAATTATCTTAAAATCAACTCATATCAGATCCTATATATCTCAAATGCCTACTTATGTCAGATCCTTTTTATCATAACATAACATTGCATAAATTAGAGCTCAGAAGATACAAAATCATTTATTGATGAACCTCCGTACCATCAATAAAGCCCAATCATTTCTATGGAATAATTACAAAAATGACTTCAAAAGTGATGTCACACAATTATTGTGATACTAAAAATGTATAACAAAATTTGTAAAGGTACATGACACTAAAAACAAGGGAGGATATGTAAAAAAAAATGCATGTAATGAGTATTTACTCTTTTTCCAAAATACTTTGAAAGACTTTTTCCTTTTACACCATACCACAAAATCCTGACCTTTAACAACCCTGGGAAAAAAGCCGTTTGAAAACATTGTTGGAAAACGAGAAAATGCTGGTAACTAACCAGCATTTTCTCCTTTTCCCACAATGATTTCTATCCTTCAAAAAACAAAATTTACAAAATTTTCATCTACACTTCACATGTACAACACAAATGACAATTTTTCAGTCATTTTTATTTTGTTGTCTGCAAATGCTTTCGATTTGGACAAACCTAAAATTTTGTTGTTTGGCAAAAAGTTTAAAAAAGAAAAAAAAAACAGGATTATTAACTATATGGTAAAACTAGGAGACATTGTACCTTGAAAAAAAAAAAATATATATATATGTATGTAGGTAAATACCTTAAGAGCATCTACTACTGCATTCTGTCCCTCCTTTCCCAGCATTATATGGTAAGGGTAGAGTCTGTCTAATAACTGCATGATTTCTGCTTCTGGCACTGCTTCCTAGAATAGTGTGAATGAAATTATGGGCTTAATCACATTCAAAATATCATCTAAAATGAACCACTTTGTGAGATAAGCTGTCATTGAAATCATCTTGGTCATAACTGTTATTTTGGTCATAACTGTTATTTTGGTCATAAGTGACTATGTTCCTTTGTTTGTTTGTTTGTTTATTAGTTCCTTCCTTCCTTCCTTCATTCATTCATTCATTCATTCAAGGTTTACATAATTTCTCCTAGGACAGAAACATAGTGGGCAAAAAAAAAAGCAAATGCTGTAAACCAAATGGTTTAGCCATTCAGAAGTTCTGTTACTTTCACACTGACAAAATTCTGAAGAATAAAACTAAGAATGTTCTTAAAAATGGTTGGTGAATACAGACCCTGGTCAAAACTGGTCATGAAATATGTACTGATTAATTATAAATATGGAAAATTGTCATGTATTTATAAAATAATTCTAAGGAAAAGGGTACTTACTAAGATTTGAACCACATCTCTCAGATTGGTGATTGGAAAATCAGGTAGACCCAGGGAGGCGGACTCTTTTGTTATCATGGTAGAGGCAAACGCCAACATTTTTGACAGCCTGGGATAAGTAATATAGAAGCTGCATTGAATGTTTTAACTTTAACCCTTTTCCACACAATCCCCACTTTTAGTGACCCTGAAGAAGAGGCCTTTTGAAAACATTGTGGTAAAAGGAGAAAATGCTGGTAACCAGCATTTTCTCCTTTTACCACAATGTTTTCTACTCTTCTAAAATCAAGTTTCAATTTTTGAGTCACGTTCATTTTGTCATCTGCAAATGCTTTCAATTTGGACAAGCCCAAAATTTAGTTTGGTAAAAAGTAAATACCTCAGTTCATATCCAAAACAAAATAAACTTTAGCACTAGAAAGTTCTATTAACACTTTGCTGCTCAATAAATTAAATAAAAACTAACTCTTTACCCAACGACAACATACTAAACTGGTCCAATTTGAAAGCATTTGCAGACGATAAATCAATTGTGAATAAAAAATTGAAATTGGCTTTTGGAAGGCTAGAAAACATTATAGGAAAAGAAGAAAATGCTGGTTACCAGCATTTTCTTCTTTTCCCATATTGTTTTCAAAAGCTTTGTGTGTAAGGGTTGTTTAATGTCGGGATTGTGTGCAAAAAGTTTACTCATTACCAAACAAGAAAATTTTGGCTTGTCCAAATCGAAAGATCTGTCGACAATAAAATAACAGTAACTGAAAATTTAAAATTCGTTTTGAGAAGGGTAGAAAACATTGTGGGAAAAAGAGAAAATGCTGGTTAACAGCATTTTCTCCTTTTCCCACAATGTTTTCTAAAGGCTTCTCTCTCAGGGTCATCAAAGTAGGAATTGTGTGGTAGTGGACTAAGTCAGTAGTATAAACATGAATGTTGCTAGTTTGAACTTATTCTTTGGCAAAATACATGTATATCTTCCCATCAGACAGACTAGACCCAAGATCAGATTCCCATATTCTGTGCAGTCTTATCTTGATCTGCACTGTTAGTAAAAGGTTGGCAAGTTGAGGTTAATGCTTTTCTGCATAAAAAAAAAGTTATGAAAGTATAAATAATCTTGAAACTATTCATCATATTTGTTTGAATAAAAACTTTCAACCAACAAATCCTTTAACCCTTGAATATACCAAAGTATCACAAGACAGAATACCGCATCAGAAAGACACCATGTTGTAGAGAGAGCAATTTAATTCAGCAATCTGAAAAATGAAGAGTCAGGACATGCATGCAGGCAGTCGCCCGCCCGGGTGGCTCAGTGGTGAGCGTGTCAGACTCATGACCTGGTGGTTGTGAGTTCGATACCCGGTTGAGGCCAACTTTCTTTCCGGCGTATTTTCGCCTCTCACCTCTGCTGAAGCACGTGAGAAAAGTAGTCACTGGCTTTGGAAAGAAAGTTTTGTAAGTACCGGTGTGAGAAAGCCAGGAATCAAATGTGCGTCACCGACCGCCATGATATGACCTTAGCTGTTAAAGTGGCGTTAAACCCCAATACAACCAACCAACAATGCAGGCAGTCAAACTGACAGAGCTTAGGATAATGCATGGGTAGAGAGGGAAAGAGAGAGAAGGGATATAGAGAGAGAGAAAGAGAGAGAGAGATATTTAAACATACTTGTCGGGTTTTGCATTAGGGGCCACATCCAGCAATATCTCCAGCTGTTCCTTTATTTAAAAAAAAATCAGATGAACATTTATCTTGAAATCTTAACCTTTTCCATCTTACAGCTTAACTAACTTAACATGTTATAAGATCTTGAGAGACTTGTCTTTCTCTTGCAGCAGACCTTTTATTACCCCTACAGAGCTCCAGATGGAGGGGGTGAATTTGATTTCAAAATTAAAAATATTTATAATCTTTAAGTAAACCCTATGTTGTAGGTACTCATTTAAATCGTTCTGTTTGAGATGATTCTAATGAGTACCAACAAAATAGGGTTTGGAAGCAAAATAATGGATTTAGAATATCATCACTCCCTCTTATCTGGAGCTCTGCCTTGCATCCCTTTTGCAACTTTAGGTGCCTTTGCAGCCATAGTCAATAAAACTCAGATTGCAAAAATTAGCCAAAGATAATCTACATTACAGCAAACATAATATTATAATTATCTTGGTAATATTTCTGCACCTAAATCTTTACCAATCGACAAAATTTTAGACCGGTCCAAATTGAAATTACTTACAGACAAAAAAAATTAAATGTAACTCATTTCTTGAAAGTCGTTTCCAGCAGGGTAGAAAACAGTGTGGGAAAAGGAGAAAATGCTGGTAACCAGCATTTTCTCCTTTTCCCACAATGTTTTCAAAAGGTTTCTACCTCTGGGTCGTAAAAACCAGGAATTGTTTGGTGAACACTTAAAATGACTGTTAGGTATATGTGTTGTTCTACGGGTGAAGACATTTTCATATCAGCACTTTCTCCTTTACCCATAATATTTTCAAAAGTCTTGTTTCCCAGGATCCTTAAAACTAACACTATTGTGTGCAAGAGTTAACTCTTCATCACACAACAATAACTTAGAATTGTCTAAATTGAAAGCACCTGCAGACAACAATATGAATCTGAGTTAAAAATTGAAATTGTTCTGGGAAGAGTAGAAAACATTGTGGGAAAAGGAGAAAATGCTGGTAACCAGCATTTTCTCCTTTTCCCATAATGTTTTCAAAAGGCTTCATTCCCGGGGTTGTTAAAAGTCGGGATTCTGTGGTAACAAAGGGTTAAACTTCAATTCAAGAATTATTGTATCTGTTTGTATTCTAGGATGTTTTCAAAGACATCTTATGCGAGCTTGTTTCAGAACATCATTTCATCCATTTGAAAGCATTTGCAGATAACAAATGATGTTCAGCCCAAGATATCTATTTTCAAAATGGTTTAACTCTTCACCACACGACAAAATTTTAGACTGGTTCAAATTGAAAGCATTTGCAGACGACAAAATAAAGGTGACTGAAAAATTGAAATTTGTTCTGGGAAGGGTAGAAAATACTGTGGGAAATGGAGAAAATGCTGGTTACCAGCATTTTCTCCTTTTCCTACAGTGTTTTCAAAAGGCTTCTTTCTCAGGGGCGTCAAAAGTAGGGATTGTGTGGTAATTGGTTAAAGAACATTGTTGGGGAAAAAGGAGAAAATGCAGTATATTAGCATTTTCTCCCTTTTCCACAATGTTTTCAAAACATTACTACATCATGGCTGTCAAAACAATGGGTCAAGGGTGTGAAATAATATATTAATGTCCTGTGATATGACTAAGAAAAGTTTGAAAAAATAAAGTTGTTCTTCTCAAACAAGCCCGCCTGGGTGGCTCAGTGATGAGCATGTTGGACTCATGACCTGGTGGTTGTGAGTTCGATACCTGGTTGAGACAAACTTTCTCTGGCATATTTTCGCCTCTCACCTCTGTTGAAGCATGTTAGAAAAGTAGTCGTTGGCTTAGGTAAGAAAGTTGTGCCTAGTACTGATATGAGAAAGCCAGGAAACACATGTGCGTCACCTAACACCATGATATGACCTTAGCGGTTAAAGGGGCATTAAACCCCAATTCAACCAACCCATTTCTCAAATAATGTCTTCACAAAGTTTTGAAAATTATCAAAATAAAAAAGAGACAGACCAACAAACCAACTTACGTTAAATGGTACTGCATTCACATCTCTGGCTTGAAATCTTGACCTCAAGGGTGGATCTAGCGGGTTACCCTGGTATCGCGGTACAGGCAAACCAAGGGCAATAACTCTAAACCTTTCATTCACACGGACAAGTTTTAAGTCATCCAGCTCCTCTTTTGAATGGTCCTACAAAGGAAAAAATTCATTTATTACTTGACTATTTAACCCTTTACCACACAGCAGGAATTTTAGACATATCAAAATCAAAAGTATTTGTAGGCAATAATTTCACAGTACTTACTTCAAATGATACAACTTTTTTTTGATAGAGAAGAAAACTTTGTGGGAAAAGGAGAAAATGCTGGTTACCAGCATTTTCTCCTTTTCCCACAAAGTTTTCAAAAGAACCCTTCCTCAGGGTTGTTAAAAGTCGCCATTGTGTGGTAAAAGGTTAAGCTCCTTAGCATGTGACAAAATGTTAGAATTGTCAACTTTGAAAATGTTCGCAGAAAATTTACCAAATACTAAAATTGTGGAACTTGTTGAAATCTGATATATTTCCACAACACAATTACATGTGGCTTAAATGATGAAAAGTTTCTTTGAAAACATTGCGGGAAAAGAACATATGCTGTTCACCACCATTTTCTTCTTTGTTTAAAAAAAAAAAAAAAAAAAAAACATTCATCTTCAATGTCTGAAGATTGAGTGGTAATGGGTTACATGTAACTCAGCTGACAGGATTTAATGTCGAAAGGATAGAAATCATTGAGGAAAGAGGAGAAATTTCATCTGTCGTAAGGTGCAAAGCATAATTATAAATTGTTATAAAAATTTATCAATTCTTGATAATGCTTATTTTGAGCAAGCGAGCGAGCAAGCGAACAAGCAAGCGAGCAAGTAAGTAAGTTAGCAAGCAATTAAGCAAGTAAGTAAGTAAGTAAGTAAGTAAGTAAGCAAGCAAGTAAGTAAGCAAGCAAGCAAGCAAGCAAGTAAGCAAGCAAGAAGGCAAGCAAGCAAGTAAGTAAGTAAGCAAGCAAGCAAGCAAGTAAGTAAGTAAGAAGGCAAGCAAGTAAGCAAGCAAATAAGTAAGTAAGTAAGCAAGCAAGTAAGTAAGTAAGTAAGTAAGCAAGCAAGTAAGTAAGCAAGTGAGTATGTAAATAAGTTGGAATATAATCTGCATCCACATTTTTACTGTTTGAAGTCATTTTCCTTTCAGTAAGAGTTCATCATATCACAGTCAAAATAATCTTCTTTCTATCATGGTTCATCATTCCATAAAACACTTTGTGAGTTACAAGGCGCAATGAATAACCAACTCCTGCTATCGTTCTGGTGGATTATTCATTGTGCCTCAGAACTTGCATCTTCGCAAGCCAAGGATACTAGGGTAGTACCCTTGGCTGCTCGCCTCTTTAAAAATCGAAGCTCCCGCTGTGCCTTTTCATTGGATGCGATCAAAACCCATCGCGTCCAATCAAACCGTCCGTAACAAGAAATCTTTCGCAAAACAGAAAACAATAATGGCGGCGCCCATCAAAAACGAAAGTTGTCGTGTTTGTGATGAAATTTGCCAAAAAAGAGTAGACGATCGATATTTAGGTTTTTTTTGTTTACGATCAATTATGTGAAGTATTAGGACGGGTTCTATAGCCAAATGATTGCGTCTGTTCGTCTTGTTTTGGTGTGATGAATCCGAAAGCGCAGCCATATTTGATGCATAACCAACAAATTTTATTACGAGCATTTTGATTTGTCAGAAATAACATCAGCAAAGGTTACGCAACTCGTGATATTCGACAGGTGGCGCAGCGGGTGTTTCGATTTTTAAAGAGGCGAGCGGCCAAGGTACGTAACGAACAAAGTGGAGTTTGTATCCTTGGTTTGCGAAGATGCAGAACTTGTAACTGTGATTTATTTAACACTGTATCATGATAGAAAGAAGATTATTTCATAACCCTTTACCACACAATGATGCCTTTTAACGACCTTTAGAGAGAAGCTTGTAGAAAACATTGTTGGAAAAGGAGAAAATGCTGGTTACCAGCATTTTCTCCTTTTCCCACAATGTTTTCTACTTTATACAAGATTGAAACCGTCATTTGCAAATGCTTTCAATTTGGACCAGTCTAAAATTTTCTTGTGTACTAAAGAGTTAAACAAATTCCTTCCTATAGAAATAGAAAAAAAATTAAAGACCAACCTTTAGCAGTTTATCATAGCGTTCCGCAGACACAAGAAACCTTCCGTCTTCCAGCTGCATCTCCCTGTTCTCTAATAAGTTATTCAAAATTGGTAGAACATTTCTCTCTGCCTTCTCAATCCCTTCCAGCACCAGTATGTGTCCATTAATGGCTGCTCTTACTGCAGACTAAAATACAGAACTATATTAGTTGTTCAGTCAGGTGGCAGGGGACTTGGAAACTTTTTCACAGCTGTGGTGAATCATGTCGCCACCTCCCCTGGAAACTTGTTCATGGCTGTGGTAAATCATGTCGCTGCTTTGACTTCAGGTGGCAGGACTTGGAAACTTATTCATGGCTGTGATGAATCATGTCACCAGCTCCCCTGGAAACTTGTTCATGGATGTAGTAAATCATGTCGCTGCCTCGACTTCAGGTGGCAGGACTTGGAAACTTGTTCACGGCTATGGTGAACCATGTTCCTACCTCCCCTGGAAACTTGTTCATGGATGTGGTAAACAATGTCGCTGCCTCAAATTCAGCTCAGGGCGACATGATTCACCACAGCCGTGTACAAGTTTCCAAGTATCTGCCACCTGACATTACAACAAATCTATCTTACTGCAAAATTTCATCATTCTAACGTTTGTTAAGTGAATTTTGCCTGTATCGACTCATGTCAGCCTGCACCATCCCTGCAGACCAATCCCCATCTTACGAACAAGAACGTTTACACCAAAATTTGAATGCAAAGCTGAAATACAAACTGCATCGGGGGGATTTGAATCCGTGCAGACAAATATCCTTGTTTTTCGAGGTTTAACCCATTACCACACGGCAAAATTTTAGACCTATCCAAATTGAAAGCATTTGCAGACAACAAAATAAAAGTAACTTAAAATTGGAAATTTGTTTTGTGGAGGGTAGAAAACATAGTGGGAAAAGGAGAAAATGCTGGTTACCAGCATTTTCTCCTTTTCCCACAATGTTTTCAAAGGCTTTCTTTCTCAGGGTTGATAAAGTCAGGATTGTGTGGTGAAGAGTTTAAGCCTCCTTTTACCAGTACATGGTTTATGTAAAAAAAGTTCTTTGCACAACAAAACAATACCTGATCAACATAAAAGGCGCTGCCTGCCCGGATCTCTCGTCTCTGTTTGAGGTCGGCTTCCGTGGTGTCTCTGGACAATGATACATATTCCCCTTCTCTCTTGGTGAGTTCCTACAGACAAAAATACATAATGAGTTATGCTTTGTATAAAAAGGAGCTTACTTAATCTGTGAAATGTATCGACCAAGATCAGCCTGCACAGTTCACACAGGCTGACCTGGGCCAAAACTATTTGCAACTGATCAATTTTCTGTATGCAGAACTCCAGATAGAGGGAGTGATTTTGAATTCAAATTGAAGATATTAACTATACTCCACCAAACCCTATGTTGTGGGTACTCATTAGAATCGTCTCATCGAAACGATTCCAATGAGTACCCACAACATAGGGTTTAAAACAGAAATAATGGATTTAGAATAGCATCTCTCCCTCTTATCAGGAGCTCTGTGAAAGTCCCAAGCCCAGTCCACCTGTGATTAAAGGTGGCCTTCAGATTTTGGACCGAAAATTTTACAAAAATACAAAAAAAATCAGCCTTATACTCCAAAAGCCTTATAATTTTCATTCCTTAAACCCCAGTAGTGGAAAACCATCCGACAACTACATAAATTAGAGATTTACTATGGCCCAGGTCGACAGTGAAGGGAAACACAGTCTATTTTTATATGAACAACTCACTCATTTACATACCGAAAATATACAGAAGAAGCTTCAAACATAGCATCCAAAGTTCTAGACATTATGGAAAATAATTTCATGTTTGTCACGTTATGGATTTAATAGTCATGAGTCACGTGTATGTCACTTAACATTCCCAGAATGCTTTTTTGATTTTGGCGGGAAATCTGAAAATAGCTTAAGAGGCTACGTAGCCTTTTATGGGAATACCACCAAAAAAAAAAAATTTTGTAATTTTATGGTTCTTAATTAATGGTGATTTGTATCATTTTTTCATATAAATTGCAGTGACATATATGCTTTTTAATTTCGTGTGATGTGCAAATTCTCAATACCCACCTTTAAAAATTGTGGCTATTATGAATCAATGGGTATGTGAGCACTTGCTTGATATCATGCATCAAAGTGATGAATAAACCCTTTACCATTCAATCCCGACTTTTAATGACCCTGAGAAAGAAACCTCTTTGAAAACATTGTGGGAAAAGGAGAAAATGCTGGTAACCAGCATTTTCTCCTTTTCCCACAATGTTTTCTACCCTTCCCAAAACAAATTTCAATTTTTGAGCCACATTTGTTTTGTCATCTGGAAGTGCTTTCAATTTGGAGAAGTCTTCAATGATGTTGTTTGGTAAAGAGTTAAGCCCCCTTTTACATGTTATTTGGTTAATTTCCGTTTATCTATCGTCGCTATCGGTTGCCCATCTGAGCGACGCCCCTAGAAGACGGTTAGTTGTTACGGGGGATAGTGCAAGGATACAGGTTGAAACTACAGAGAGCTTCACCTGGTTCTTTAACGTGCTCGGTGGCGTATAGCACCGTCACATCCAAAAGACTATTAGAAATTTTAGTTGGCCAGCCGGGGATTCGAACCCACAACCTGTAGTGACCCGAAACTTTGTGTTCATGAGTCCTTCGCTCTACCTACTGAGCTATATCGGCCCCTTTTACATGTTTATTGTAACTTTGCCTTTATAAGTGCCAGGTGCTATTATTACACAGGTATTATTGGTCTTTTTTTATTACGAAATTACACAGTGACTCTCTCCAAACACCTTTAACCTTTTACCAATCAATAAAACTTATAGACTTGTCCAAATTGAAAGCATTTGCAGATGACAAAATAAACATTACTCAAAAATTGAAATTTGTTTCCAGCTGGGTAAAAAACATTGTGGAAAAAGGAGAAAATGCTGGTTGCTAGCATTTTCTCCTTTTCGCACAATGTTTTTAAAAGGCTTCTATCTCAGGGTCGTAAAAACCAGGGATTGTTTGGTAAAGAATTAATAATCTATCTTTGAACTTTTAATGGAAAAATTTGAGTTTTAAGGACCCAGAGGAAGAAGCATTTTGAAACATACTGGGAAAAAGAGTAATGCTAGTATACAGCAATTTCTCCTTTTCCCACGATCTTTTTATCCTGTGTTTGAATTGTAATCTGCAAATACTTTCTCATTTAGTCTCAAATCTTCGTAAATTTTTCAAATCCTCATTACTTATCATTCACTGCCCTTTCCGACCTACAGTAACTCGCAAAGATACATACTTCATTACTTAACCCTTTCCCGAACAATCCCTGGTTTTTACGACCCTGAGATAGAAGCCTTTTGAAAACATTGTGGCAAAAGGAGAAAATGCTGGTAACCAGCATTTTCTCCTTTTCCCTCAATGTTTTCTTTATTTGCTGAAAACAAATTTCAATGTTTGCAATACTTTTATTTTTCCCTCTGCAAGAGCTTTCAATTTGATCCAGTCTAAAAATTTGTTGTTTGATAAAGAGTTAACCCTTTACCACACAGCAGAATTTTAGACCTATCCAAATTGAAAGCATTTGTAGGCGATAAATTCATAGTGGTTAAAATGATGCAATTTTTCTTTGATAGAGAAGAAAACTTTGTGGGAAAAGGAGAAAATGCTGGTTACTAGCATTTTCTCCTTTTCCCACAATGTTTTCTAAAGGTTTCTTTCTCAGGGTAAGGCAGGGATTCCAAAAGTAGGGATTGTGTGGCAATGGATTAATTACCTTAATAGTTAATTCTGCTTTCCTATTTGAAAGAAAACTTGGCAAAAACTACATTGAAAAGAAGAAAGATTTACCAAATACATCATGGCTATTTGACGACGTAATGGCCCAGGTGATCCTATCAAAAACACATCTTGACCAAGAATGTCCTGAAAAAAATAAAAATTGATTACAGTTGGATACTGTGTAGTGCATTACCTGGAACTGGATAGTAGACTAATCATGGGCGGATCCAGAGTGGGGGGGACCGGGGGTCAGGAACCCCCTGGAATTTTGGCGAAAATGCGGTTATCGGATTTGTGAAATGGTACTGGTTTGATATTGCACACCATTTATGTAAAGTACAGTCATAAATTTAAAAAAAAAAAAAAGGTTCTAATTGTGGAGACCTCCTCATGGTTAGAACTGGAAACATTGACTTTTCTTGTAAACAGCTTACATCCACTGAAATCTGGAAATCAAAGTATTATATAATAAGACGAGTGCGTTGTCCGGTGGACCCACCCTGAAAAAGATATCTGGATCCGCACATGCTAATATTATTAAAGTTTCAATGACATCAGTTCCCAGAGACATCAGTTTTCAGTGAATTAGGGCACTCTGAAGTGAAATTCTTCTTTGTCAGCATACTCAATTTAACCCTTTACTCCATAGATACTCGTTTCTACACATTGCTTGTAGGAGTCTTTGGAAAACATTTTGGCAAAAGGTGAAATTGCTCGTGACGAGCAATTTCACCTTTTGTCACAATGTTTTCTATGCTATCAAAAGGTATCATATACACATAAGAAACTGTTTCATCCTTGCTGTTATCTATGGTCAATTAGGGATACCAAAGAAATGGGGTAAAGGGTTAAATAAAAAAAAAGCAACAGGTAAAATTTACTTAATAAATGTTGGAATGGTAAAACTTTGCAGTATGATAAATTTGTTGTAAAGTCAGGTGGCAGAGGACTTGGCACCTTGTTCATGGCTGTGGTGAATCATGGGGCCATCTCACCTTCAGATAGGGGCAACATGACTCACCACAGTCAAGAACAAGTTTCCAGGTCCCGTGCCACCTGACCGTACAACTGATAAAATACATGTTTACCTTTTGCATAATCCATCGTAGATGCCTCAGTGCTGTTTGTGAAGTTTTGTCTGTCACTAAAATAACAAAGTTATATATCCTTAGCATCAGGACATTGTAACAGAAAGACTCACACAGGCCTTTTCAGTTCAGAGCTTCTTTTAAACCCTTTACCAAACCACAAAATATTAGACTGGTCCAAAATGAAAGCTCTTGTAGATGACATTAACCCATTACCACACAATCCCTACTTTTGATGCCCCTGAGAAAGAAGCCTTTAGAAAACATCTTGGGAAAAGGAGAAAATGCTGGTAACCAGCATTTTCTCCTTTTCCCACAATGTTTTCTACCCTTCACAAAACAAATTTCAAATTTTCAGTCACTTTTATTTTATCGTCTGCAAATGCTTTCGATTCGGACAAGCCTAAAAATTGTCGTTTGGTAATTAGTTAATGTAACTGGAAGGATTAAAGTTTCCAGCAGGATAGAAAACATCATGCTAAAAGGAGAAAATGCTTGTTATTTACATACCAGCATTTTCTCCTTTTCCCACAATGTTTTCAAAAGGCTTCTATCGTAGGGCCGTAAAAACCAGGGATTGTTTGGGAAAAGGCTAAACCCTTTACCAAACAAGACTTGGTTTTAACAATTCTAATGAAAAGAGCTTTTGAAAACATTGTGGGAAAAGGGAAAAATGCTGATCAACAGCACTTTCTGTTTTTCCCACAATGTTTACTATGCTGAGATAAATCCCATCATTTGAACTATATCTAATTTTCAGTCTGCAAGTGTTCTCAAATGTGACATACTTAAAACTTTGTTGTTAAAAGCAACAATTTTATCAACAGCATGGACACAGAATTTGTTCCACAACTCAATAAAAGCAAACAGTAGCTCAGATGCTTTTTATTCCAGGCCATAATTATCAATTCTAATCAAACAAATTAAAAGTAAAAAAAAACAAGAGCGGCAAATTGTCGCAAGATACGCCCGTCTTACCCCAAGTTGTAAAGCTGGGGCATGCACCAGACAAAATTCAAGTATGAAAAACAACAAAGGGCAATAACTCAAAAATTAAGCAAGCAAGAGTTGTGATTTTGGTGCACTGCACTCCCCCTTGATGAGATCTATCCACCAATGAAATTTCATAACCCTAGCTAGTATAGTTTTAGAGATATGCTTCGGACAAAAATCAAGTATGAAAAACGACAAAGGGCAATAACTCAAAAATTAAGCAAGCAAGAGTTATGATTCCTGTGCACTGCACTCCGCCTCGGTGAGATCTATCCACCCATGAAATTTCATAACCCTAGCTAGTATAGTTTTGGAGATATTCACCGGACAAAATTCAAGTATAAAAAATGACAAAGGGCAATAACTGAAAAATTAAGAAAGCAAGAGTTATGATTCTTGTGCACTGCACTCCCCCTCAGTGAGATCTATCCACCCATGAAATTTCATAACCCTAGCTAGTATAGTTTTGGAGATATGCTCCGGACAAAATTCAAGTATGAAAAACAACAAAGGGCAATAACTCAAAAATTAAGCGAGCAAGAGTTGTGATTTGTGTGCACTGCACCCCCCATTCATGAGATCTATCCACCCATGAAATTTCATAACCCTAGGTAGTATAGTATTGGTGATATGCTTCGGACAAAAATCAAGTATGAAAAACGACAAAGGGCAATAACTCAAAAATTAAACAAGCAAGAGTTATGATTCCTGTGCACTGCACCCAGCCTCGACGAGATCTATCCACCCATGAAATTTCATAACCCTAGGTAGTATAGTTTTGGAGATATTCACCGGACAAAATTCAAGTATAAAAAACGACAAAGGGCAATAACTCAAAAATTAAGCGAGCAAGAGTTATGATTCTTGTGCACTGCACTCCCCCTCAGTGAGATCTATCCACCCATGAAATTTCATAACCCTAGCTAGTATAGTTTTGGAGATATGCTCCGGACAAAATTCAAGTATGAAAAACAACAAAGGGCAATAACTCAAAAATTAAGCAAGCAAGAGTTATGATTCTTGTGCACTGCACTCCCCCTGAATGAGATCTATCCACCCATGAAATTTCATAACCCTAGCTAGTATAGTTTTGGAGATATGCTCCGGACAAAATTCAAGTATGAAAAACAACAAAGGGCAATAACTCAAAAATTAAGCAAGCAAGAGTTGTGATTCTTGTGCACTGCACTCCCCCTCGATGAGATCTATCCACCCATGAAATTTCATAACCCTAGCTAGTATAGTTTTGGAGATATGCTCCGGACAAAATTCAAGTATAGAAAAACAACAAAGGGCAATAACTCAAAAATTAAGCAAGCAAGAGTTATGATTCCTGTGCACTGCACTCCGCCTCGATGAGATCTATCCACCCATGAAATTTCATAACCCTAGCTTGTATAGTTTTGGAGATATGCTCCGGACAAAGAACTGGACGCCGCCCGCCCGCCCGGACGCCCGCCCGCCCGCCCGCCCGTTACGGGTGATCCCATAATACGTCCCGTCTTCGACGGGCGTATAAAAATGATTTTCCAAACTTGACAGAGGGTAGCCCAGGGGCTGTCTCCACCATCGATTTCAAGTTTCATTTTATTTTCATTTTCCAAACTATCTAACTGCCTAAATGTCCTGTCCAGGCCAATCTAGGTAGCTAGTCTTAGAGCTAAGTATTACATCATAGATTACGACTACTGTCCAATATAATAACCTCAAAGAATCCAGTTTTGAGAGTAAATGCACTAAGTAATCACCTTATCATTCAGCCAATTTTTATTGACAAAAAAAAAGAAACCTCACACACCTTCTTTGACTTTCATGTTTTAACCCATCACCACTCAATCTCTACTTTTGACGCCCCTGAGACAGGAGCCTTTAGAAAACATTGTGGGAAAAGGAGAAAATGCTGGTAACCTTCACAAAATAAATTTCAAATTTTTAGTCACTTTTATTTTGTTGTCTGCAAATGCATTTGATTCGGACAAACCTAAATTTGTCATTTGGTAGAGTTAAATCTTTACCAGACCACAAAATTTTAGACTGTTCTTATTTGAAAGCATTGGCAGATGAAAAAATTAAAGTGACTCAAAAATTGTGATTTGTTCTGTGAAGGATAAAAAAACACTGTGGGAAAAGGAGAAAATACTGGGTGCCAGCATTTTCTCCTTTTCCAATAAAGTTTTCAAAAGGCTTCTTTCCTTGAGTCGTTAATGACATCTCTCCCATCAATAGTGAATGTTCCAATGCAGATGAGTACATTGATTTTAAGTACATGTACAGATCAAGATCAGAATATCTGGATCAAATCCATGTATAGAGATTTGTGAACTCGCGTACCTCGAGTGATGCCCTAGCTGAAACAAGCTTAATCATGATTATACATTTATTAACTTCATGTATTTCCCAACTCTGCAGAAAATGGCCATTTCACTTAGCTAGGAGATTGAGACAGATAAAGAGTGACACTGATTAAATTTGAGCCTACTCGGTATGTGTCTACTTACAAAACTGTCTTGGCACAAATTCTGGCTTCTGAGGAGCTTTAAGGTCAATGCTGACATCACCAATGGTGACTCTCTTGGAGGCTGCAATGTTAAAGATATCCATCTACACAGTGCCTAAGTACAAACCGTGGGAAATCATTGTGGGAAAACCCACTTTGGGAAATTAAAATTTATAAAACATTGTGGGAAAAGAATGAAGTTCTAGTTTAACCCTTTCCCAAACAACAAATTTTGGACTCTTCCAAACCAAAAGAGTTTGCAGACGATAATTTTAGATTTGGAGAAAATGCCAGAAATTATGATCAATGTTTGTTTCGTGAGTGATTTTGGGTGGGAAAGGCTGTCTTGTGCTGGCACACGCAATCGAGACGTTGCATTCCTTGTGTTTATATTACATAGGGGTGATTTTTTTTCTCATATTTTATCATTTATTTTGATTATAGAGTGTCAAATTCCTGTGTACATCCTGAGCTAGCAGGCAGCTGGTTGTGTGTCCACCCAACGTCAAACATCACACAAAACTGCAAAAGGTATCAAACAAGGGTAGCCTAAACCTATTAACTCTTTACTAAACAATCCCGACTTTTAACGACCCTGAGAAAGAAAGCCTTTGAAAACATTGTGGGAAAAGGAGAAAATGCTGATAACCAGCATTTTCTCCTTTTCCCACAATGTTTTCTACCCCTTCTAATTCAAACTTAATTTTTGATTCACATTTATTGTGTCATCTGCAAATGCATCCGATTTGGACTAGTCCAAAATTTTGTTGTTTGGTAAAGAGTTAATTGTAGGCTGACCTAGGACAAAGTAAGATGTTCTGCTTGTTAAAGGACTGGTCTATCTGATGATTCAGTCTGTTGCTACATAACACATTTTATGGAATTACCATCTGATGATGTGCTTTGTATAACGGATCACTGATATAACATTAAACCTCATATCCACAGTGCCTGGCTAAAATGCATGTTCAAAATAAAGTTGAATAGAAAACAAGGTTGACACACCTGTCTTTGAGCATGCTCTGCAGGGTTCGATCCTCAGGATCGCCTTCCCGTCCCCAAGTAGCCCCCGTAAGTTACGGATCCTGCGTAGACTGCGATCTACGCTCATTCGGGTAGTTTGCCACATAGGTCATCAATCTTATCTGATTCGATTCATGTCACGATGTAGATCACAGTGAAGGTCACAATTCATGTCGTTCTAGTTTGTGTAACAAGTGAAAGAAGTGCTTCCGGGTCGTAGGAGTCGAATTACGGGCGTTTCGTTCCATGACAATTTCGTACGAATGCTGGAGAAATCGGCCCCTGGAGAAATCGGCCCTTGGAGAAATCGGCCCCCAAACGCTTGGGGCCGATTTCTCCGGAGAAATCGGCCCCTGGGGACGATTTCTCCGGAGAAATCGGCCCCAATAGAAATTTTGGAGAAATCGTCCCCAATGTCAAATTTTTTATATATAGATGTTGCTTTTTCAGAAAATGTAATTTTCATTTAGGTTTTATTTAACACATACACTGTGTCAGCCATGTCTTGTTTCAAGCTGTATTTGATTACACCTTCTTTGTTGTTTTTATGGCAATTTTCACAGTTTTTCACACTGATAGTTCTCTTTTCTCACCTTCACACAGGTAGCCTACACCTGTAACATTTCATATTATTGTTCTTAGTCGGATCAGATCTCTATCTCTCTCTCTCTCTCTCTGTTTATGAATATTGTTCATGTCACATAATGGTTTTTAGAACCATCAGATGTCTTTCTCCAACCTTTTGTGTCTTTCTATGTCTGTCTCCTCTCTCTCTCTCTGTCTCTGTCTCTCTCTATCTAGATCGGGTATTATACTCGCTCTCTCACACTGTATACTTCCGCTGCATTTTCTGACTCTCTATCATTTTTCATTGTACTACTAGTGACCCAGTTATTTTGTGTAATTAATTCTTTACCAAATGGCAAAAATTTAGACGAGTCAAAATTCAAAGGATTTGCAGACAACGAATAATAAATATTACTGGAAAATTTGTTTTTGTTTTTGTGTGGGAAAAAGGAAAAAGTGCAAAAGTGCTGACATTTACTCCTTTTCCCACTATGTTTTTAAAAGCCCTCTCTTACAGATTTTTTTAAAAGTGCATCCTTTTTTTCGATGAAATAAAATAGAGTCCACAATGGCCTAATTATCAGTCATATCACTCTTTAATATACAGCGTAACAATGATTCATACTCTCGTTGGAGAACTCCTTCATTGATCGAACCAATGATCGATTAACTTAACCCATTACCACACAATCTTGAGTTTTAAAAAACCTGTAGGAGACGGCTTTTGAAAACATAGTGGGAAAAGGAGTAAATGTCAAAAGGTTGGAGAAAGACATCTGATGGTTCTAAAAACCATTCTGTAACATGAACAATATTCATTAAGAGAGAGAGAGAGGGTGAGATCTGATCCGACGAAGAACAGCAATATGAAATTGATAACAATTACCTATGCCGAACATGCAGAAAGGGACAGAGATCGAGAGAGAAAGGTGCAAAAAAATTAATAGGTTTTAATGATATAACAAATACACATATATGCATCGTGAGCATTTATATTTCATAATTCGTTCAATATCAATTTCAAACAAACACAAACATTCAACAAGCTTTCAGGTGTAGGCTACCTGTGTTAAGGTGTGAAAATAATCAGTGTGAAAAACTGTGAAAATTGCCATAAAAGCAACACAGAAGGTGTAATAAAAAACAACTTGAAACAAGACATGGCTTACACAGTGTATGTGTTAAATAAAACCTAAATGAAAATTACATTTTCTGAAAAAGCAGTATCTATATATATAAAATTTGGCAATGGGGACGATTTCTCCAAAATTTCTATTGGGGCCGATTTCTCTGGAGAAATCGTCCCCAGGGGCCGATTTCTCCGGAGAAATCGGCCCCAAGCGTTTTGGGGCCGATTTCTCCAAGGGCCGATTTCTCCAGGGGCCGATTTCTCCTGACACCTTTCGTACCAGTCACTTCGTACCATAATTTGACGATTACGTACCAAATTTTTACCATTTCGAACCATAGTCATTCCATTTCGTACCATATGTTTTGGACCTATGAAAAAAGTTTAAATTAAGAAGAAACCTCCTTTGTACAAAGTTAAAGAAGAAAAACAAAATCAAAAACGCTTTTTATTCAAATTAAATTTATATTGAGGAAATTGTATTTTTCAATAAATGCACAATTAGCGCTTTTCGATTATGTCCTTTTTCCTCTGTGTTTTCAAAGTAGTTTCTCCAGGTGTCATTGTAAAAGAAAAAGCTAATTGCCTAGGTAGGGTGTATAATTTTAGCAAATGAAAAAAAGTATATTTTTCAAGAGGAATAAAATGTTCACAAGACTCACTAGTTTTAAAACTTATCTACAGTTAATTAGTCAATTAAGGGCAACCACACAATTATAACTGTGATTAAATGTTAATTCTAATGTAATTAGTACGATACTAGTTATAATTATGATATGGTATTATTATGGTATGAGGTTGTAATGTTTGACTTACAAAATGGTAAATTTATGGTACGAAGTGGCAAATCCCACAATGTTTTCTGTCCTTCCGAAAACAGATTCCAATTTTTGAGTCACTTCAAAGTTGTCGTCTGCTAATATTTTCAAATTACAACAGTCTAAAATTTAGTCATCTGGTGAAAAAGTTAAAATATAAAAGTCAAATTAAGAAAATGACTAAAAAATAGGTAGGTGAGTGTGTGTGTTTGCCTACAAAATTGACTGAATGACGAGGTGATTAGTTAGGGCATTTACTTTCAAAACTGGATTCATAAGGTTATTATATTGGACAGTAGTTATAATTTATGATGTAACTCTTAGCTCTAAGACTAGCGACCTAGGTTGGCCCAGACAGGACATTTAGTTTGGAAAATGAAAATAAAACGAAACTTGAAATAGATGGTGGAGACACCCATGGGCTACCCTCTGTCAAGGTCGGACAGTTTTTTTACTTTTAATTTGTTTAAGTAATTTGATAGGGTGTGGAATATGTACAGGGTGTGGAATAAAAAGCATCTGCTACTGTTTGCTTTTATTGAGTTATGGAACAAGTTCTATGTCCATGCTGTTGATAATTTTTGTGAATTTTTCATAGTTTGTTTATTTCATCAGTAGCTTTAACCCTGTTGACTTTGAAAAATCCAACAAACAATAATGGAAAAGTAGCCATTTTGAGTTGACAATTTCGATTTCTAATTTATATGATGAAGTCAGCATTTGTGGTTGGATTTTTATGAAACTTGCACAGTTGCTTTGTCTCATAAACAGCTGGAACTCTATTGATTCTGAAAAAAAAAAAGAAATCTGACTATGAGTACGGGAAAAGTAGTGGTTCAAAGTTGAAAATTTCCATTTCTTGTTCATAAGTGCTTTCCTTCACATTGATTTTACTGGTTGTCTTTTTGCATCATGAATTCATAATGATGTATGCTAGAATAAAAGCAAATTCTATTCCGGTGGAGCGATTTCAGGCCCTTCAGAGTCTTCTAGTTTTTATTTGATGTTTTATTTGATGACTGTTAACTTTAGCGGATGAAAGTTGCCACAAACTGCTGGAACTGTAGCTTGATTATCTTAGTCCTATGGAGGTCTGAACTTTGTGAGCAATTTAGGGCCATATGTTCTTGTTTTACATTTATCACTGCTTGCCAACGATACTTAGCATCTTTTCTACGTACAAAAAAAGAAATCCGAAAAGAACTGGCGAAAGGACATATTGTTCATGATGAGCAATATTTTCTTTTGGCAAAATGTTTTCAGCTTTAGAAGATGGTTACATGGAAATATATTCAGATGTTTCATATTTTCCGTCACAATTTTTCCATATTAGTCCAAACTTAGCTTCGGCTAATGTCGTCTGCGAAATCATGAGAACATTTTTTTTTTTGTTCAATTCTTTATGCAGCCAATAAATTTATCATGAATTTAAACAAAACTTAAAATACCTGGAATAACTATGATTTTAGTGGTTTTAATTGGTAAAACGTGGCCGTTGACAAAGACCTAAGATGAACTTTCTGTGCAGCCTGATCTATATGTATGTCATCCGTAAAACCTTCTTATTTTGACTATAGCTTGCCCCACTTTTTTGTTAAATACTTCACAACTTCTTCCCGAAAAATATTATGGTTCTTGATTTCTCTCTTCTCCAACTAGGTAAACTAGTTTCTGCGTTTTGCACCTCCCTTCCATATTTACACTACAAAGATGGAAAGAAAAGTTCATTAACCCTTGATTACCTCCAGGAAAATGTATTTTGAAAATAATGTGGAAATGAAAAATATTGGGAACTAGCATTTTCTCCTTTTCCAACAAATAATTTTTTCTATCAAACACTTAACCTATTTTTGAATTACATTCCCAATATGTTTTTGACTGTCAGAGACAAATCTCATTGCTTGAACTACATTTCATTTGTTGTCTGCAATTCCTGTTAGTGTCAGCAAGTTGAACTAGAGCTGTGACTTAATGTGACTTAACTCTTTACCAAACATCAAAATTCTAGAACAGTCCAAATCGAAAGCATTTGCAGACAACAAAATAAATATGAATGAAAAAATGAAATTTTGGTTGGGAAGGGTAGAAAACATTGTGGATAAAGGGAGAAAATGCTGGTTACCAGCATTTTCTCCATTTCCCACAATGTTTTCAAAAGGCTTCTCTCTTGGGGTCGCTAAAAGTCAGGATTGTGTGGTAAAGAGTTAATACCCCGGCCAGCCCTTTGCCAGAAAAAAGTGTCAAATTCAAGGGGAGATAATGAGATAATTCTCCAACTAGGAAGGGTTGACACTTGAAAAGTGCATCTTGCAAATCTTCGATATAATTATGATTAATATATATGCAAAGTTTCAATACAGTTGAAGGAAAACTGTGGGAGGAGTTTGGGACACAAAATTACTGGTATTTTGTACTCAGATGGACAGACACACAGACAGATACATGTACATACAAAGCGGATGATTCAAATACAACCCCGAAAACATTCATTTTGTAGGGGGTACAAAAATTTCTCATTTTTTGGGTAGTTCATATAGAAGTAGTTTGTAGTTACCAGCATTTTCTCCTTTTCCCAAAATGTTTTCTAAATGCTTCTTTTTCAGGGTTGTTAAAAATTGGGATTGTGTGGTAAAGGGTTTAAGAAGAACTCAATTATTAATCAAACATTCTTTAACTTATCGTTTGACATGTGGTCCAAATGGCTCAAAAAGTCTGCATTGCGGTTTGCTGTTATTAAAAACTCTCACTGACACAATGCTTTCAAAGGTTACCTCACTGCATGACAAAAAAACTCCGCTGTGCTGGATGTAAAAGGGTTTCTGTAAATTACAGATTCGGTAAAATGGAAGTACTGTATGTAGATACATTTTTATCTTGAATGTGTGAAGGATATATGTTTTCTTAATCTTTCTTTAGGTGGTCTAGTCTGGGCATTTGTTATATGCTATTTTGTAGGATTTTCATTAATTATGATTCATTCCGATCGATAAAAATGTGAAGTCAAACACAGTTAAAGACAGGTGAAGGTGTGATAAATATTATACTGCATATTAATCTATTTCTTAAGAAGGCTGAGTAGAATACATAAAATTGTACAAATCTACCCATACTCGGAGTAATTCTCCTTGAATAAAGTTATTTAAAAACATGTTTTGGTCACACACCAACACAAAATTACACTGATATGACATCTTTAAAAGAAATTAAAGTAACTTGATAATAAAAAGTCGATTTTAAAAAGTGCTCTAAAAAATATAAAGTCGATATGACCAAAGTTTGCAAACATTTTTCCACCGGGAATTGAAATGACCAAAATGTGTCGAAATGACTGGGTGTCGAAATTACCGGGTGTTCAAATGACTGCCATTCAATAGAAACAAGTTTTTACAACTGTATTTATACTTGCCTCTCTCAATTATGCTATTTTCTTTATTTTGTTTTCAACTAATGTAAAGTGTTGTATTGAATAAATTTCAAATTTTTTCACAATTCAAACTTTTATCCGAATATATCTACAATCCGGATACTGAACAGATGAATCTCGTTCATGTTTACTGTTTTATTGCCTTTGAGTTTGATATGGTTCATATGCAAAGATAAACACGTGTTTACTTTAAAAAAAGAATCATGTGACCAACAACTATCGGCACCCGTAGAATCGTAAAGAAATCATGGAACTAGTGTCATATCTTCTCTCAAGCTTATTTGCTATTTCCGGTTTGTTCCTTTAGCATCAATTTTTGTTTATACACCAATTTACATTAATTGCTTTTTCTCCTCAGTTTGTTTAATTTATTGCTACTATCGCTTATTTCCGTCCATTTTTTCTGCGCTTTTGCTTTGCTTTTTATTCCGGGCTGATATTCATTCAAAATATATGGGTCTTGCAAGAGAATGATGAAACGACTAATGGTCAAAGGGAAACAACTCGTACAAAACTTTGAAATTAGTTATGCCACAGTTGCCTCCCTTATTGGAGAGGAAAAGGCTTATTTCTGACTGCTTCGCGTTGTGAGTACGTGCATACCATTGAATGGTACGCCTACAAAACAAAGACTCCGCCCAAAACCTCGCTTTGGCTACTTCCGGAGGTGCTAAATTACTGCGGCTATAGTGTGTGCATAGTACGTGCAGTAGGCGGGACATGGAACCTCCTCTTCCTGTCTCTGGTCCTTATATGCCTTTGCACCTTACAAAAAATGCCAGCCAAGAGCAAGCATAAAACCGAGGACGAATAAACACGGTAACGTCTGTAGAAACGATCCGTTGGACAAACGATAAATTTCCATCTAGGTGAAACGGATATCAACCAGTTCATGTGGTCAACTTGTTAATTTTAACCGTTCTAAAAACGACATGCCACCAGACAAAAGAAAAATAGGTCAAACTTATTATTTTTCTTAACAGGCGGCAGGTAGTCTCCCGTTTATTTCATGTTAATTATAACCGCCAATACTTGAATTTGGAATTCATTGTAAGATCGCGCTACAATAAAAATGCAATATTTTGTAACAGATATCATTGAGGTAATAGATGTTCAGTACATGAAATTAATGAGTTAATGATAACCACTACGATAACTTAACGCAAACTTACAAACAAAACTATGTTTCATTCAATGACGATATCGACATATATTGCTAAATATGGACGGTCATTTTATAGCTCAACTTCAAAACATAAATTGGCTTTATGTAGGAAGATGATGTCTAGTTAAAATAAATCCCAATGAATATCAAACCATTCCCGTTACAAACCCATAGAGCGCCAAATAAACAAGAGATAACTTCAGTCTAAAAATAACTTTCCAAACAATTAAGGTGTTAAAGTTGCATAAAATTGTACAGAAAGTCTGAGGAAAGTGGACGGTGTAGATCAAAGATCAGACTGCACGTTTTGTGCAGTCTGATCATGATCTACACAGACTGTAAAGGCAACTTTTACTCTATATGGCACTTTAAAGTTTTCGTTTTTACGCGCCTTAAGACATCGAACCTCTGTCGACGATTTCAACAGTGTACCGGAACTACATCTATCTGATAAAGATTTTAACTCTATCCAAATAGGCTTAACCCTTTCGGCGCCATAGGCGAAAGCAGAGACTTTTGAGGACGGCATAAATCAAGACTAGACTGCACAGAACGTGCAGTCTGATCTTTGATCTATGTCATCTGCTGGTGTAGTCAAACCTATACAAACAAAATCTTTGTGAGTTTTAATAGAATGTGTTTAGAGCCGTCCGCTGGAATTTGACTTTATTTATTTTGCACTGAAAGGTTTACGAAACAAGTTAACTGTGTAGACTCGGGATCAGATCGTACATTCTGTGAAGCGTCATTTTAAACTGTGCCGTCCGCAAACCTCATACCTTTGCAAATGGCGATTTTCAAAGATTAAAACCCTTCTCGGTGATCCCAATCGACTTTCAAGTAGAAAAAGCAGGAAATAATCTAATATAAAACTTAGGTTCTAGTGTTTTGTATTAAAATCAATATCAGTGACACTCTTTTGTTAAAATTAATTGAAATCTTCATCAAAAACAGATTAAAAACGTTACATGCACGTCAACTTTTTCCTAGTGTTGTGTTTAGTACTTTGATCCGTCAAGCGTCTAGGAGAAATGATGAAGGGCGGATCATTATATGGGAGACTACTCTTGCTTTACTCTTACTCTTAGAAAGTACGAGTTTCCTCCCCTAGACCATGATTTAAAAAAAAAAAATCCCAGCTGCGATAGTTCTGCAGTACGAGTCTATGGGCATCATTTATTGGGTTTATTGATAAAAGATATAATTCGATATTGTAATTAAACTGTATCTAATTGAGAAAAATGGCTATTTATATATTTTTTTCGTCATATATGAATCAAGGAAAATCATATCTGCACATAATTATGTAGACTACACAGTGGCTTATTTAAATCAATGAAAAATTTTGTCAAACAGTATGCTTGTATATGACTCTTTCTTATACATTTTAATCTAATAATTATCGTGCAATTTAACCCTTTACAACACAGTCCCGATACTTAGGGACACTGTTTAGGCTTTTGGAAAACATAATGAGAATCTTGAGGAAAAATTCTGGTTGCATGCTATTTTCCTTTTGCCACAATAATTTCATATCCTTCACGAAGTCCTTCTTTTGAGAAACTTTTGATCGAACACTATCTGTAAATGTTATTAATACTAAATTGTACAGAACTTTTATAGTCTAGTGGATTTGTTTGTTTAAAATTCAACCCTTATCCTACTAAGTAACTGAGATGAAAAATTCAAACTGATAGTAAAAACCAAAATTTGGCTATTTCAAAGGTATTTTTTTCAGGATCAGACATCCCCTTATAGGACAGTGTAGATCAAAGATCAGATTATTTGTTCTGTGCAGTCTGATCTTGATCAACACTGTCTGCAAAAGGTCTTTGAGTTGCACTTAACAGCTTAAGAGTTGATACTATTCAAATATTTTCAATGATATCACAGCTGCAACCACTTCACCTATACATGCTCTCCCAGCATTTCTTTTCCAGCACTTCTCACTATGGTGTTCCTAAGTCATTGGCTGCTTTCCCACATAACCATCTAGGGTTATTCAGAAGCAAGATAGGAATGTATCCTGTTGCAATGACTATCATAAATTCTCTGAGAGAAATTGGCAAGCTAGAATTTTGTACCAGCAACATGCTTGCTCAAATGTTGTTACCAGCTGAGCTACAGAGCATTTTCATCATTTCCCACAATGTTTTCAAAAAGCTGTCGATTTCTCAGAAGAAGAATTCTCCTTTTCTGGTCACAAGCGTTTTCTTCTTTTCCAACAATGTTTTCAAAAGTCATCTCTTTATCTGAAAGACTTCTCTTCTGGTCACCAGCATTTTCTTCTTTTCCCCACAATGTTTTCAAAAACCTCCAATATTTCAACTCTTTCCCAGACAGCAAAGTTTTGACCTTGCCCAACTTGAGAGTATTTGCAGACAACAATTTAAATGCGACTCAAATAATGAAATTTGATCCTGATAGGGTAGAAAACACTGTGGGAAAAAGAGAAAATGCTGGTTACCAGCATTTTCTCCTTTTCCCACAGTGCTTTCAAAAGGCTTCTTCCCGAAGGGGTGTTAAAAGTTGTTATTGAATGGTAAAGGGTTAAAAAGCCTTCTTTTTCTTCAAAGGCATCCTGTCTGGTTACCAACATTTTTTTTCTTTTCCTACAATTTTTTAGAAAGCCTACAGTGTTTTCAAAAGCCTTCTCTACTTGGGGTTGTTAAAACTCAGGATTGTGTGGAATGGGGTAAAAGGAATGACAAGATAAAAAGATAGAAATTCATAAAATGAACCTTATTTATTTAAAAATGCAGTTCTGTGCATATACATGTATATATACATATATTTTACAAAAATATTCAGTTCTGTAGGTGTAATTACTCTTCACCAACAACAGAATTTTAGACTGGTCCAAATTGAAAGCACTTGCCGACGACAATATAACTGTAACTGGAAATTTGAAATTTGTTTCTAGCAGGGTAGAAAACATTGTGGGAAAAGGAGAAAATGCTGTTTATCAGTATTTTCTCCTTTTCCCACAATGTTTTCAAAAGGCTTCTCCCTCAGGGTCATAAAAACCAGGGATTGTACAGTAAAGGGTTAAGAATTATCATTAAAACAAAGTGAAGTCAGTTAATTCATATTCCTATTTAAACCTTTACCACAAAATCCCAACTTTTAACAACCCTGTGAAAGAAGCAGTTTTAAAACGTTATAAGAAAAGGAGAAAATGCTGATAACCAGTATTTTCTCCTTTTCCCACAATGTTTGCTACCCTGCTGAAAACAAATTTCAATTTTTGAGTTACATTTATTTTCTTGTCTGCAAAAGCTTTCATTTTGGACAAGTCTAAAATTATGTAGTTTGGTAAAGTTTAGAAAAATTTGAATCAGTGTTTACATTCTCACTATTTCCTGTACCTTAATGCTTTAATAAACAATATTGAAAGCATTTGCAACTGACAAATATAGGTCAAGGGATGGTTACTGTTTTGAGTTGTTAAAAAAAAAAACTTGGGGAAAAACAACATGTAGGTCATCTACATTTTCCTCTTTTCCCATAATCTTTTCAAAAGCTTTATACCTAAGGGAAGCCAAGCCCTGGTTGCTCATTCGGTAGCACGCAGGACTTGGGAACAAAAGGTCATGGGCTCGATCCCTGGCTCGACCAATTTCTTTTAGGGGATTGCTGATAGTCATTGCCACAGGAATCATCATTCTCCCAACACTGGCTATTGTCCTGGCAATGGTTATGTGGGAAAGCAGCCAGTGGTTTGGAAAAGAAAACTGTTTGGAATACTGATAATAGAGACTCCAGGAAAGCATGAATAGGTGAACTGGCCACTGTGACATAATTGAAATAATACTGAAAGTGGCTCTAGTCACCATACAATCAACACAATCAATTGTACCAGCAGGTATTAAACTTTTACCACATAATCCTGTTTTATTAACCCTGAGGATGAAGGCTTTAGAAAATAATGAGGAAAATGGAGAGAAACGCTGGTAATTAGCATTTTCTGCTTTTCTCACAATCTTTTCTATCCATTCCAAGACATATCTCAACATCTGGTTGACATTTAATTTGTTGTCTGCAAATGATTGCAATATTTACTGGTCTAAAAGGCAGCACTCTCTCATTTTCCCACAATGTTAAATTTTTCTATCCTTTCAAAGAAAACTTTTCTACTCTGTGCACCATGTGATTCGTCTTCTGCAAATGCTTTGAGTTTTGACCATCCTTTATTTTTTTTTCATTGTAAAGAGCTAAAAGAGACTACCGGTATTAACCTCAGTGAATACCTACTCTAATACTTTTCCTGTTTTCCTTTCAGTCATTATTTGCCTTTTCCCTACTCAAATATTCCTTTAGCCACAGATTGTTAACTTGCAATATATCTTAACTCTTTACCAGATGACAAAATTTTGGACTAGTCCAACTTGGAGCATTTGCAGACGACATAATAAGCATGACTCAAAAACTGAAATTTCATTTGGAAAGGGTAGAAAACATTGTGGTAAAAGGAGAAAATGCTGGTTACCGGCATTTTGTCCTTTTCCCACAAGATTTTAAAGGTTTTCTTTCTCCGGGTCGTCAAAAGTCGGGATTTTGTGGTAAAGAATTAATCCATTTCAGTCATCCATAATTTAATTCTTCACCAAACAACAAAATTCTAGACTTGTCCAAACTGAAAGCATTTGCAGATAATAAAATAAACAAAACTCAAAAATTGAAATTTGTTTTCAGCAGGGTAGGAAACAATGTGGGAAAAAGAGAACATGCTGGTTACCAGCATTTTCTTCTTTTCCCACAATGTTTTCAGAAGCCCTCTTTATCTGAATTGTTAAAAGTCCGGATGGCTTGGTATAGAGTTAAAGCAGTTGAAGAGGAAAGTTTGAATTTAGCTTCAGGTTTTGAGATTTGAAAATATTGAACGATAAAAAGGAGAAAAACCTTAGATACCAACATTTCCTCCTTTTCCATCGGTGTTTTCTGCTTTTTTAAATCATGAATCTCATAACTTAAGCTATATGTAATTTACAGAATGCAAAACCTTTTAACCCTTTACCAGACAAAACAATTTTAGCCTTTGTCCAAATTGAAAGCATTTGCAGACGACAATTTCAAAGTGGTTACAATTGTGCAAATTTTCTTTGACAGGGTAGAAAACTTTGTGGGAAAAGGAGAAAATATGTGGTTACCAGCATTTTCTCCTTTTCCCACGTCTTCCAAAGGCTTCTTTTCCAGGAGGATCAAAAGTCGGCATTTTGTGTGAAAGGGTTAACCTGGACAATTTTGTAGTCTCTGTTATCATGAGTTAACCCTATTCCAAACAACAAAATTTTAGACTGGTCCAAATTGAAAGCACTTGCAGATGACAAAATAAAACCTAATTGAAAAACTGAAATATGTTTCAAGCAGGGTAGAAAACATAGTGGGAAAAGGAGAAAATGCTGGTAACCAGCCTTTTCTCCTTTTCCCATAATGTGTTCAAAAGGCTTCTATCTCAAGGTCATACAAACCAGGGATTGTTTGGTAAAGGGTTTGGCATTTTGTTCTTTTGTTACAGAATCAAAATACTGAATTTCAACACATGGTAGTTATCTTCTTATGAGAGGGACATACCACTATCTGGTTCTGTTTCTTTATAAATGACTTCACAATGGTTCTATAATAGAGTTGACGTCTGAATTCTGTTTCTTCAGTGTTCCACATGTTTCTTATTGAACGTTCGTGAAGTTTAAGTGCTGCAAAAATTACTGGACAACCATTAACTCCCCAAGCAATTCTGTACTGAAAATCTGAAATGAAAAAAGAAATTTTCAAACCTTTCACACACTGTATCAGTAAAAAAAAACACCCATGAGGTAGAGGGTTTTTTTGGAAGGTAGCTGAATGCACTGGCATTTGACCTACTTCTTTGCACATACTCAGATAGAACAAATAGATTTTAATTTGCGATTTGTAAAAAATATTCACACGCTTATTGGCAGGCCCTTGCTGTCATATTTTCTTGAACATTTATGAAACCATTATTTATGAGCACTGAGCATCACCCAATAACCCAATTGATATACTGCTTTTCAACAAAACAAAACAATGGTGATGATAAAAAGGTAATTGCTTGCCAGGTTACTTTTCATTATCTTACTTCATTTTGAGCCATAAAAGAATTTCAATGTTTCTATTTAACTTATTACTATACAACAATGTATTAGGCTTGTCCAAATCGAAAGCATTTGAAGACGACAAGATAAAAGTGACTTAAAATTTGAAATTTGTTTTGTGAGGGGTAGAAAACATTGTGGGAAAAGGAGAAAATGCTGGTAATGATTATCAGCATTTTCTCCTTTTCCCACAATGTTTTCTAAAGGCTTCTTTCTCTGGGTCATCAAAAGTAGGGATTGTGTGGTAATAGGTTAAGTATCTTGTACGCAACAAGCCATTGTTTTTGAAGACATTCATTGTTTTCAAACCACCATAATAAATAGCATTTTCTCCTTTTCCAACAATGTTTTTCTACCCTTTTTATGGCAAATTTCATCATTCCAACCACATTGTATTTTACACATAAAGAAATCATCTACATGTATCCATGGGCTGACAATGCTTCAGAACCCTGTGGCCAAAACAAAACATACAAAATGTTTTCTTCAGTCTGACAGAATGGTTTGATATCATGTTATAGAAGTGACTTTAGATTTATTGGTCAATAAGAAAAGGATCTATGTACAAAGCCTACATTCAATCCAAAGGGGAGCTTCGATGCCATTTTTTAAATGTTTCTCCTCTCCGAGACCCAATTACAAATGACACCTGGGAAATCCTTCAGTCTACAGGTATATACAAAGCCTAGTGGTTGCATGCTTGCTCCAATGCTATTTTGGTATTTGGTCTCCACAGCAGAGACTAAATAACAACAATAGCATCGGAGCAACCTTCAGAGTCGGACTGAAGGTACACAGTCCCCAGCTTCAAAATATATCCTTGAGAACTCTATGTTCTTTTGAAACTACTATAGAAATAGGATGAAATACTATTATCTAGCATTTTCTGGTTTTTCCTATCATTTCATTTTTCCTATCCTATCAAGGACAGAAGTCATCTTTTGACCAACCTTAAGATTTGTCGTCTGCTAAATTGCTTCCAACTTGATGCAGGCCTAAAGTTTGTCATCTTCTAAATAGTTAAATGTCTACCAAACTTTTCCTCCATTTTTTGTGTTACTTCTTTTTTAAAACTTAAATGAAGTGTTTTAAGAACAGAACTTTAACGCTTCTTCTACAAAGCCAAACTTTTATCCGAATATATGTAACGATATAACCCGGACACTGTGATAATAAAACTCATCAACGATTCCAGTATTTTGTGGACTGTTTTACGGTTTATGTGTGAAGATACACGCGATTTTTTGTGTTCGATTATGAAATGTACGACTAACAACAAGAAGCACCCGTCAAATCACAAGAAATCAAGGAAAACTATCGCGTCTCCTTGTGTTTATTTCCGGTTCCTTCATGTCGTTTCAACTGATAGAGTATTTGTTAAAACATTATCATGTATTTTTTGTCCATTGTTTTATTTACTTTCTTGCTCCCTTCTTTCGCTTATTTATTCCATTTTACCTGCGCTTGTGCTTGGTGTTTTGTTCTAAACTGATTTTCTTTCACAATTTACGGCCATTGCGATAGAATGATGAACTACCAATGGTCAATGGGAGACAACTCGTACAAAATTCTGTTATTAGTAATGAAAGAGTTGCTTCCCTTATTGAAGAGGAAAGTGCTTATTTCTGACTGCTTCACGTCGTTACCTTTGAAGATAGGTCTACAAGAGACAGGCTCGACCCAAAGCCTCGCTTTGGCTTTTTCCGGTAGTGCTAAATGACTGCGGCTACAGTACCTGAATGGTAGAAGCAGTAGGCGGGACATGGAACCTCCTCCTCATGCCTTTGGTCCTTATATGCCTGTGCACCTTACAAAAAATGCCAGCAAAGAGCAAGCGTAAAACCGAGGACGAATAAACACGGTAACGTCTGTTTCGGTAACGATCGGTTTGATAAGCGATAATTTTTCATGTAGCTGTAACGACTTTGAATCAGTTCGTATGGTAAAATTGTTAATTTCAATTATTCTGAAATCGACATGCCACCCGACAGAAAAGAATTCAGTAAGACATATTATTTGTCAAAACAGGCGGAAAAACAGTCTCCCTTTTATTTCGTGACAATTTATAACGCCAATATTTGAATTTGGAATTAAGGTAAGATAATAGAATATTCTAACATGACACGCGACTTTGGCTCTATAAACACAGTGCAAGGAAAACGTGGTAAAATATGCGACAATCCATGTAGAGTGACGTCATCCTATATCGAGTGACGTCATTCAATGAGTGAGTTATTCAATGGAACATAATCTTCATCCGCGTGTTTACTTTTAGTTTGAACTTGTTTTCCTTTTATTAAGAATTTGCCATGTTAGAATCGAAATAATCTTCTTTCTATCGTGGTATATCGTTCAATAAACCACGTTGTGAGTTATGAGGCGCAATGAATAACCCACTCGGGCTATCGCCCTCGTGGATTATTTATTGTGCCTCATAACTCACAACTGTGGTTTATTGAACGATATACCACGATAGAAAGAAGATTATTTCTTAAACAATGCATCATTTGGTAACATATCTCTGAGGTAATAGATATTAATAAATCAAATTAGAGAGTATATGATATCACAATAATAAATAAACGCACACTTACCAACAAAAATATGTTTTCATTTACGACAGATACCGCTTAATATTGAAACGTTATCTTATAAACTAGTTCAAAACAAAACTTCTGGTTTGTAGAAATATATGAGGTAGATTCAAAATTGAGCCCTAAAGCTGTCCCCTATACAGACAACTATCTAGGCCGTCAAATAAACCCAACAGAAATGTTCAGTCTAGAATCTTCTCCCAAACAGCTACATTATCAAGGTTGCTTTTGTGAAGAATGTCTAAGCAAAGCGGACAGTGTAGATCAAGACCAGACTGAACGTTCTGTGCAGTCTGATCTTAATCTACACTGGTTGCAAAGACAACTATTATTGTATATGACGGTTTGAAGTTTTTTCGCGCCTACATGTGGTCCTCTTTCGACGGTTTAAATATATAGACTCTACAGTCCATTAAATGTATCTTGTAGAGATTTTAACACTAAATAGGTTCAACAAAACAAGCGGACTATGTAAACAGAGAATCAGATCGTACATTCTATGGAGTATGATACTGAATGCCGTCCGTAAATCTCATAACTTTGCAAATGGCGATTTTCCAGGATTCAAAACGTTCTCGATGATTCCATTCGAATTTCAAGAAATAAAGCAGGAAATGTTCTTTCTTAAAAATTAGATTCTAGCGTTATTGTATCGAAATCAAAGTCAATGAAACTCTCTCGTTAAAATTAATTGAAATCTTCATTAAAAACAGATTAAAACAGATACATGCATGTCAACTTTCCCCCAGTGTTGTGTTTAGTACTTTGACCCGTCAAGCGTCTAGGAGAAAGAGGGTGGGGGGCGCAGATCATTATAAGGGAGATTACTCTTGGTTTTCTCTTACTCTTAGGCAGTACGAGTCTTCTCCCCTAGACCGCAATGTTTTTTAAAAAATCCCAACTGCGATAGTTTTGCATGACGGGTCTATAGGCTTCATTTATTGGGTCGATTGCTAAAGGATATAATTCGATATCGTAAATAAACTGTATCTAATTGAGAAAAATGACATTTTATCCATTTTTTTTCGTCATATGTGAATCAAGGAAAATCATATTTGCACATTAATTATGTAGATTACGCCGAAGCTTTCCATCAATAGTATATGCTTGTATATGATTATATTTCTTATACATTTTTTATCGAATAATTCTCATGCAATTTAACCCTTCACGTGACAAACCGGATATTTAGGGACACTACTTAGGATTTTGGAAAACATGTTTGGAATCTTGAGGAAAACTGCTGGTTACAAGCAATTTTCCTTCTGCCACAACGATTTCATATCCTTCGCAAAGTCCTTCTTTTGAGAAACTTTTGATCAAACAGTAGATCCCATCTGCAGATGCTATTTAAAACCAAAGACTACAAAACTTTAAATTCATAGTTTGGTAAATTTGTTGGTTAAGAATTTAACCCTTATCCAACTATGTAACTGAGATAAAACCTTCAAACTGATAGTAACTAGAGGCGCTTGAGCGCCTGTATCGCTCCACAGGCCTGATTTTTCTGTAACAGAGAAGAGAAGTTTTTAACAATTACCATTCAGTCCTGCATTTTAGCTACCGACTGAAGAGAAAAAGCTAAGAAAAAGATTGCGAGAAAAGAAGAAAATAATGGTAACCAGCATGTTCTTAATTTTCCACAATAATTTCTACCCTTTTTGATACAAGTTTTACTAATCTGAAGCTATATTATATTGTCTGCAACATCTTTCAATTATGAGCAGTTACAAAATTTTGTCATCTGGTTATAGTTAAAGAGGGCCTTGTCACAAACCATTTTGGGTGGGGAAACATCTAAATATACATGTAGAAAACTAGGCCACCAGGATTAACACCCCTTCTGTTCACTTTGCACTTAGTCACCAGTTGGTCAACAAACCTTTATCAGAATAATAAAAAGTGCAGAGGTTCTCTTGTTTTATGAGCTAATATATTATTTGGGCAGATTTTAGGAGACATGATTTTTGAAAATTAAGTCGGATTTTTTCATTTAATAAGGTTGTTTATCTGTACAAACAGAATCTACTGCACAAGAAAAATGCATATTCCACACTGGAATATTGTCTATGGTGATGCAATGCCAGTCCTAACACAGATGCTGCCATCAACATGTCCTTCATGTAACGAAATTGCAATGTAAAAGAAATCTCATTCTAATTGAAAAAATAAATACTTTTGGGTTTAGATTGCAAGCTTTCACTACGAAACACCTGTGTAACATGCATTTATTTTATTTGAGTTGAGAAGTTTAGAAAAAAATTTGAGTATGTTATATGTCAGAAAAAATCAGTGTTTTGAAACTATTCTAATTTCTCGAGAATGTTATATAGTAAACGATTCTTAGTTGTTTGTATAAAAAATGTTACTGTAGTTTCTGTTTTGTTCTCAGAAATATTTTTTCGTTACATTAAATAGTGTGGCTTCCTTTTCTAAGCAATTTTTATCGTTGTTATATAAAGGACACATGTGTTACAGCAATGACACAAAATGTTACAGCACAGACTTAAATTTGTATTTGCAATAATTCCATAAAAAGAATTATACTTAAGTGTCTTTATTTGAGAAAATCAAATGAAACAATGATGGAATAGTTACACATAAAATAAAGAAAAGTAATTTGCACCAAAGTTCTGTCTTGTTGACTAGTTAAGATTTTAAATGTTACTGCAAGTACATCCAAGTTAATACAACTACTCTTGTATTCACTGTTAATTATATTCATGCTATATGCATTTTTACATTAGGGCTAATTAGGAAATAAATAATCCACATCATGACGTTTCAGAAACAAAACAGACAAAATAAATATCCATAAACACCAGTTCTGACCAAATGACAAAATTTAAGACTGGTCCAAATTGAAAGCACTTGCAGAAGACAAAACGAATGAAACTAAAATATGAAATCTGTTTCCAGCAAGGCAGAAAACATTGTGGGAAAAGGAAATAAATGCTGAAAAGCAACCTTTTTGCCTTTTCCTACAATGCTTTCAAAAGGCTTCTATCTCAGGGTTGTAAAAAACGGGGATTGCTCGGTAAAGAGTTAACTAAATGTATTTCAAACATTGTAACAGTAAGGACATTTAGACCAGGTTCTGGCAATGGATGTTGAAAATTTAATCATGAATTTAATGAAAAATTTTGTTTGGCTCATTGCAATGTAGCTTCAACTGCACGTTTTACAGAGTGCTATTACAAATGTATTGCATTAAACCTGCAATTTATGCAAATGAAAAATTGGAAATTAACAGTAAGAAGACAAGGAAATACTATTGTTAATACTCCCATCAACGCTAATGAACGCATTAGATGGCCGTGAGTATTAGAAGAATACTATGGGTCATTTAATACTTCTATTTGCCACACAGTCCCTAGTTTGAAGAAGCTTCTTGAAAAACCAGCATTTTCTCTTTTCCCAGGATGCTTTCTACCTTTTCAAAGACAGATTCCATGAGTTGAGCTACATTTAGATATGTCATCTGCGAAAGCTTTCAGTTTAGGTCTACAAAAATTATCTAAGACGCACCTCTTGGCATCTTTGTTTGAAAGATTCCAGAGTAACAAGTTTGTATTGGTTATGGTAACTAAAATGCTGTATGCAGATCAAGTGTTTCTTTGAAATTCTTCATCATTTCTATTTTCATCTGTAGCTCAGTCAGTAGTGTAAAGGACTTGAGATCCCAAACTCGGCTAATTTAATTTCTGAGGATGGATGAAAAGTCATCGGCACAGGATTTCATTTCTATTTTGCTACGGACAATAGTTTCGAAATAGCGGGAAAGCAGTGCAATGGCCTGGAAAGTATATCGTCGGAGTACTGGTGAAAGAAACTCCAAGAAAGCATAGATAGATACACTAGCCACAGAGCTATAACTGAAATAATGTGGGGAAAAGCGCCAAACAATAAATTAATCAATCTGCTTTTGCTCTGTCGTGAAGTTTCTGATAATGAGGGTGATGATGTTTAACTTTGAAGTGCCTGTTATAGCAATTTTGTTCTCTGTCTTTCCTCTTGCTGTTCCTCTACTTCTTTCTTATTATATTCTTTCCCCTATCTGTAATATACTCTTAATTCTTCCTGTTAAAATGTCATGGATATAACATTCTTTTCACTGCTGTAAATACTTCTTTCTCTTTTCATGATCAGCATCTCTATTCTGTCTGTTTTCTCTGGAGCTCTGCATGAATTAGACTCGGCCATTTTTACCCAACAATCATAGAAAGATGTTTATTTATTCCTTTAATAATGAAAAACAAGGTTTGGTGTGTCGGAAAAAAATCAAGATAGAAGCTTTTAGTCATGTTTAATGAGCAAATGCTCAATTGATGTCAATATTTCCAAGTTAGGACCCTGTTGTTTATAATAATAATCAGGTAGTGTAGGTACTAGAGTGAGAAATGAGGCAAGGTTTATAATGAACCAACACTCATTTCCCCATTATTTCTTGCTGAATTGTCTAATTTTAACAAAAGGATTTAATACCCTTATAGTTTTCAAAAAGTTTCATAATGGATAAGTCAAAAGCTAACCCGAATGATAAATGGTCAAAAGAAATTGCTCTTCAGAAATATACAATACAGTGCGGTTAAAAACAAATGTATTTTGAAAAGGTCAGAGAAATGCAAGTGCTTGATTTCTGCGCCATGTTAGCTTCCCTTTGTAACAACTTCTGTTCCTTGCTATAACAAGGTGTTGTCAGGTTAAAATTGTAATGAAATCCATTTTGAATTTGTTGTGTGTTTATAATTTTCAACATCATAAAGATAATTTGATTAGATAGCACAGTTTTCATGGAATTTTGTTTCATTATTCAGTTTAAGTTAAAAACGATGATTGCAGTAACTAATTACTGTCTTTGCTGTAACGGTAAAAAGAAAAATCACATCCAATGTAAAAAGAGGCTGACAATGGGACTTTCTATAGATATGTAACTAGATATACTAATTACTTGACGTTGAATTAAGCTAAAAATCATATCTTTATAGAATTCAATTTCCTATTCCTGAACAAAATGTCCCCTAAGTAACAATTCGGTTACTTGCAGTAACAAAAAACATGGTTATTTTAAGGACCGTTATTGCAAGGAGGTACACAACATTTTTACAGTCTGTTGCGGACATAGGACTGTCAAACACATGTTTAATTGATGTTCATGAGTACTTTGTTTTGTGACTGTGCATGCATTGAAGGATAATGCAATATCATGTATTTAAATCGATGTACCGTACGCAACACAAAGGACAGAATAAAAAAGTACGGTATCATATACTTACTATGAAAATAAGATTTCTCTTCATAAACAAAAAATCAATGTTTGATTAAAGCATGCTGTCATCTGTGGTGAAAGGCTCTTTTCTGTGGAGATAATTTTGTTGATCCCTCATGTACACCAATGGTGGAACAGCACTGAATTAAATTATTGCTATTGCAAGGACGTGATTGCGAGGGACATTTTTTGATGGACCACAGTTCAAATATTATGCAAGAAATTGTATGCTTTTTATGTCCTTCAGTTAGAGGAAGGGCTTGTATTTGATATGGTATGTAGAAAAAACCAAGTGAAAGTCATTTTATTCTTCAACGCAACACTTAAAGTATGGAGAATTGGTCTGGGGACAAAGCAAAATCACAAGAATTTGGCCTTAAAAGGTCAAAATGTAAAGAAATTTCTGGAAAGGACACTATTTTGGGCACTCTGGATAATGGGTAATAGTGTATTTTATTGTTTGGAAACAAAAATTCCCAGATCTCATGAAGCAATTAATTGTTTGATTCAAAGGACAGAAAATCTGCTCAAATTATAGAATCGCTCTTATATGAAAAGGACTACGGATTATGTAAAGCAACCCTCTTTAACCCTTTACCAAACCACAAAATTTGGGATGTGACCAAATTGAAAGCATAACGACAAATTAAACATTGATGAAATGATGATTTCTCTCTTTGATAGAGTAGAAAACACTGAGGGAAAAGGAGAAAATGCTGATTACCAGCATTTTCTCCTTTTCCAATAGTGTTTTGCAATGGAAATAGGGACGTTTTAACCAAAAGTGGGATGTTTTGACCGTGGGACGTTTTATCCGGATACCGTCTGCGCATGTGCAAAACTTTTACCTGAAGGGATTCCTCATATCCGTAAACATATTCTTTATTTACTGAATAGTACAACAATTATGAAACATGAATAAAGTATTATGGCATATGTAGACAATATCAGGTATACAAAGAATCGGCAAATTTTATGTTTTTGTCAAATATCATCCGGGTAATGAAAATATTTCATAAATAACGCCGCAAAAATCGAAGGGAGATTTCTGTGCGGAGTTAATCCATGGACAGGGAGAAAAACCATCAATATATGCACTGCGACTGATGTCGCCGTTATAATAATTACCTCCCCTTTCAGAAAACTAACAAACGTATCAAACAATAATTTCAAGATAGATATAGACGGAATTTCTGATCCGTTAGAAATGTGCAAAAATATTATTTCTGCATACATCCTTATTTATCCTTATTTATCAACCAATTAGAATTTTCACCGGAAGTACATTACACAGGTCTTACCTTAAATTAAATAAGCGGTTGTTTTTCTACGACTTTCCAAATGGATGACTCTTTCCTGCTAAGCAAGTTAGACGAAACTGTCAGACCGATAGTAAGCTCAAAGTTTTGCTATTCAAAGATTTTCAGCACACGTGAGCACACAGTGGTCAACGTGAGCTTTTGTGATCGTGCTGTGTCCATCGTCTGGCATGCGTCGTCAACGTTCCCCTTGTGTACGCTCCAGAGACCACATTTTCAGTCCGATATCCGTAAAACTTGATAAGAATGTTTGTCTTTATGATATCTGGGTCGATTTTGATAATGGGTAATATCGAGTCAAAACTAGTAAGCTCTAGATGGCCACATTTTCCTTCCAATACCCCAGAAAGCTTGTCAGAATGTCTCTCTTGATGATATCTCAAAAGACTTTTATAATTGGTAACGTCAGGTTAAAAACTAGGTCACTGGGTGAAATCTTAAAAAAAAAAAAAAAAAAAAAAACTTGTGCACGCCCTAGAGGTTACATTAATAGTCCACTAACCTTTAAATTTGGTCAGAATGCTTGTCTTCATAATATTCTAGTTTAGGATGAAAATGGTTGATGTGCTAATGTTTGATAAAAAAAAAAAAAAAAAAAGACACCAGAGGTTACATGTTTTGGTCCAATTTTCTTTAAACTTACTCAGAATGTTTGTCTTGAAGATACATGTATCTAGCATGAGTTTGAAAATGGGCCACATGGAATCCAAAACTAGTTCACTGGTAGGTTTAATCTTTGAAAAATCTTGTGTATGCCTTGGAGGCCATATTTTCAGTCAAATGATCTCCAAGTTTGGTTAGAATATTTGTCTTGATAATATCTTAGACTAGTGGAAATATGCGTAATGTTGGATAAAAAAACTAGGTTACCAGGACAAATCTCAGGAAAATCTTTTGTATACCCTACAGTTCACATTTTCCCATACATACTCATGAAAATTTGTCAGAATGTATGTCTGGATAAGTGTTATATGTCCAATAGGCTGCCGAAACTCATTCTAGTAAAAAGACCTTATGCGGACTCTAGGAGCTATATTTGTAACTCCAGTGCTAATGAGTGTCAGTCAGAATGTTAGTCTTATTATCACTGAAGAGACTGGAAGTGGGCCATGTTTGATTAAAAGGCTCAGGGCCATCATGGCTCTCTTGGTTTGGAAAACATATCTCCTCATCGCACAGTGTAGATTTAGATCTTGATCCATACTGTCTTTAAAAGATTGTTGAACCACGGTGAGCAACCTGAAAGTTATTACACGATCTCATAAAAACCCCCGCCCAAAAAAACAGAAAAATAAAACTGACAAAACTCTTTTTTAACCTTTTTAAGTGGAAGAAAAAATATGAAGGCGGAAGAAAAATCGCCTACACAAAAGTAATAAAGGAAATAATAGACTGTGTTGTGGGCATTTTTTGTGACCCAGAATATCATTGATGTCGAATATTTTAGAAGCTTTTTATTATATTGATTGGTCGACTGATTGAAAGCTTGAAATATTGAATAGTTTATCGATTGATTCTTTAATTGATTGAATGAATGAATGAAGAAATGAACGATGTTTCAGTGCTAGTAATTTGCATTCTCGAATTTATTAGCATAATATGCGGATAGTCTAAAATAGCATGCAGAAAATAAGTGATGTGCTTTCTAACAATACCTTTTAGAATTCACTTTGATTCACATGACTTGCTTAATTTTTTAGAGCTATTATATTGTTTGGAAGAACTCAACCGTCGTGTTTTGATAGGGGAATTTGTTTGCGATGGACTAACTTCTCAGATTCGTCAAAGAAAAAATTGGAACACGAAGATCACGGCAGATTCAAAGAGCGGGAAAATGCTAGAAATGTTTTAGCTCTGTCTTGTGTTATATACAGCTCTATTTCTGTTTTCCTTGAGCAAGGAGACAATTGTGGTCCATTGAACTTATACGTTTCTGAGGAAAATGGAAGGTATGGATTTGTGGAAATTGATGCACAGGCACTATCATTCCTGAGGCAGACTTGTGTAATTTCACATCCATGTATGCAAATACTTTAATACTGTCATTTAACTCGAATAATTTATCAGCTTTGAAGAACGAGGATTTAGTTGGATGTGAAAACATCCATGCAATCTTCCAACGGAAGGTATCGCTGACGGACGTCGAAAATGATGCTTTTTTGTGCTGGATCTCAGTAAGAATACGTTAGATATTTCAGGCTTTACTGTGGCTTTAACGCACCGTACATCGGCAGTGCTGTCAGTGCTTTGATTATTATGTTCATGTTTGTTTATTCATAGATGCAATTTGACCCTTTAAAGACGAAAAAATCTGAGAATCTGAAATAAAATACAAATGACATTGAAGCTAAAAAATTATTGTGTTCAAGCTTGAAAGGTTTTGACAACGTTGTTGGATAAGGAAAAAACACATGAAACCAGCATTTTCTCCTTTGCCTACATTGATTTCACAAACCCCTTTTTACAGGGTCGTCAAAAATCATAAAATTGGTTAAAGGTGAAATGATTACAACAACTTTGAAAAGTAATATCGTGATAAATAAAAAGTGTTCCCTAAAATTGTAAGATGCATTCGTGGGATATAGGCGTAACTGACAAAATGTTGAAAACGACACCGTGCAAACTAACAATCTAAAGAAAAGATAAATATGAAATAACTTATTTTCAAGTAATTCCGACATGTTGCTTCGATTGCAATCATTAAAGCGGTGCTTGACGCTCACAAAAAACCGTTAAGCGAATTGTGATCCTGCAAATTTACAGTAAGGTTATATATAGCAATGAAAATAATTTGGAATATCAATCAGTAACAATCAATCGAACAGTGACAAGTATTCACAAAATCATAGAGAACTGTTTACTCAAACAGTAAGAAGTAATTACAAAAAAGGTGAGATCTATTCACTCAAACTGTGTGATGTACTCAGGAAATCCGCGAGAACTACTCACTCAAGTTGTGAGAAGTATTCACGAAATCCGTGAGAACTATTCACTCAACATGTGAGAAGTACTCACTCAAACTGTGAGATGTACTCACGAAATGCATGAGAACTATTCACTCAAACTGTGAGATGTACTCAGGAAATCGGTGAGATCTATTCACTCAAACTGTGAGAAGTACTCACGTTATCCGTGAGAACTACTCACTCAAATTGTGAGAAGTACTCACTGCATCAGTGAACAATATTCCTTTTAGGCGTGAAAGGTTATCACAAAATTGTTTCAGTTATGTTTATAGAAACCGAAGGATAGACAGCGAAGCACGACTTGCAAACTATTTGTGGACTGTATAGTTCAAGATCATAGAACGTGCAGTCTGATCTTTGATCCACACTGACCGATAAAAGGATATTTGTCCCCCACATACTTTTACTATCGACTTGAAAGCTTCATTTTAGATATTTAGCAGACTAAGGGTCAAAAGTTAATTGTTCCTAAAGCTGTATAAAGGAAATGTTATCGCCTAGGGGGTGAGTTAACGTTTTATTTTCACCCTTGTCCCGCTAATCATGCGAGATAAAATTTTCGAGCCGACAGTGAAAACCAAAAACCTGCATTTAAATAGGTACTTTTTATTTAGAGGTGGCAATGGGGTGGGGGGAGATATCTCTTGACCAGACGGTGGAGATCGAAGATCAGAGTGCACGTTCTGTGCAGTCAATTCTTGATCTACATGTATATTGTCCGCAAAAGGCGCTTGAGCCAACTTAGGGGTTTCATCAGTTATAATCGTTCATGTGCTGATCGACATACTTTCTTAACCCTTCACTTCTCACGTCGTCAAAATACAATGTTAATTAGTTCTTTCACAAGGACGATTAAACAAAAACTATACTTCATGGCTGCAATTGAAGATATTGGCTTGTTTTATTATAAATATGGGTGGGGGAAGGTTGCAGGTCAAAGATAAAACTATACACTCTGTACAAGCTGATCCCAATCCACGACGTATGTCAGTAAAAGTTATAATGAAAAAATTTATGTGGCATACAAAAGAAAGGGACATGGTCAGTCAAAAGAGAGGACAAAATTTGTATACTACATTCTCTTGATATTTTGCAGACTGATCTTGATTTTTATGAAATGACACCGACCATTCCATGTGCAGAACCCAGTCAGCTTTGCGGATAACCCATTGCCACGCAATCCCTACTTTTGACGACCTTGATTTCACATCCAGCTAGATCCTCTTTCTTCAAAACTGATAAATTGTTCGAGTTAAATGACAGTATTGGAATATTTGCATACATGGATGTGAAGTTACACACGTCTGCCACAGGAACGTTAGTTCCTGTGCAATCAATTTCCACAAATCCATACCTTCCATTTCCTTCACAAACACACAAGTTCAATGGACCACAATTTTCTCCCTTGCCCAAGGAAAACAGAAATAGAGCTGCATATAACACAATACAGAACCAAAACTTTTGTAGCATTTTCCTGCTTTTTGAATCTGCCGTAGTCTTCGTGTTCAAAGGTTTTATTTGACGAATCTGAGAAGTTTGTACATTGTGAACAAATTCCACTATTCAAAAACAAAGGTTGTGTTCTTTCAAACAATATAATAGCTCTTAAAAGTAAGCAAGTATATGTGACTGAAAGTGAATTCTGAAAGTATTGTTAGAAAGCACATCACTTATTTTCTGCACGCTATTTTAGACTATTCACATGTTATGCCAATAAGCTGGGGAATGCTTATTACTAGCGCTGAAACACCATTCATTCTTTCAATCAATCAATTAAATAATCAATCGATAAACCTTTCAATATTCAATCAGTCGACCAATCAATCTAATAAAAAGCTTCTGAAATATTCGACATCAATAATATACTGGGTCAAAAGAAAAATAATAAAAAAATGCGCACAACACAGTGTATTATTTCCTTTATTACTGTTGTGTAGGCGATTTTTCTTCCGCCTTCATATTTTTTCTTCCACTTGTAAAGGTTAAAAAAGAGTTTTGTCAGTTTTATTTTTCTGTTATTTTTTCATGAGATCGTGAAATAACTTTTAGGTTGCTCACCGTGGTTCAATGACCTTTTAAAGACAGTATAGATCATGATCTAAAGCTACTGTGCGATGAGGAGATATGTTTTCCAAAACAAGAGGATCATGATGGCCCTGAAGTCACTCACGTGAGCCGCTTAATCAAACATGACCCACTTCCATTCTCTTCAGTGATATTAAGACTAACATTTTGACTTTAACATTAGCACTGTACTTATAAATATAGCTCCTAGAGTGCTCATAAGTTTTTTTCCAGAGTTTGTCTCAGCAGCCTATTTGACAAGTAAAAATTATCCAGACATACATTCTGACAAACTTTCATGAGTATGTGAGGGAAAATGTGAACTGTAGGGTGCACAAAAGATTTTCCTGAGATTTGCCCTGGTGACCTAGTTATTTATCCAACATTACGTATATTTCCACTAGGCTAAGATATTATAAAGACAAATATTCTAACCAAACTTCGAGATCATTCGACTGAAAGTACGGCCTCCAAGGCGTACACAAGGTTTTTCAACGATTAAACCTAGTGAACTAGTTTTGGATTCCATGTGACCCATTTTCAAATTCATGCTAGATATCATCAAGACAAACATTCTGATTATGTTTAAAGAAAATTAGACCGAAATGTAACCACTGGTGTGTACAAAAGGGTCTTTTCCGAGATTTGACCTCGTGACCTAGGTTTTTTTATCCAACATCATCACATCATCCGTTTTCATACTAGACTAGAATATTATGAAGACAAGCATTCTGACCAAATTTAAAGGTTAGTGGACTTTAATGTGAGCTTTAGAGCGTGCACAAGTTTTTTTTTTAAAGATTTCACCCAGTGACCTAGTTTTTAACTTGACGTTACCAATTTTCAAAGTCTTTTGAGATATCATCTAGAGAAACATTCTGACAAGCTTTGTGGGGTATTGGAAAGAAAATGTGGTCTCTAGAGCTTACTAGTTTTGACCCGATATTACCCGTTACCAAACTCGTCAAAGATATCATACAGACAAACATTCTTACCAAGTTTTACGAGTATCGGACTGAAAATGTGGTCTTTGGAGCGTCCATAAGGGGAGAGTTGAGGATGCACGACGCAAGTTCAACGAGTATTGGACTGAAAATGTGGTCTCTGGAGCGTACACAAGGGGAACGTTGACAACGCACGACAGACGATGGACACCACACGATCACAAAAGCTCACGTTGACCACTTTGTGCTCACGTGTGCTGAAAATCTTTGAAGAGCAAAACTTTGAGCTTACTATCGGTCTGACAGTTTCGTCTAACGTATTTAGCAGGATGAGGGTCATCCACTTAGAAGGTCGTAGAAAAACAACCGCTTATTTTACACATGTACATACAGAATCATACGTAAGGTTAAGCCACACGTTGTGTGCAGTCAAGTCGTAGCTCTTTATCATTCTCTTGTTCACTTAAGCCTACAGAAAACGGCCATACTGGGCTTGAGTCGGTTGTTTTACTTTAAGAACATAGAATATTTTTTATTGGTTGATAAACAAAGATTATAACGATTAAATACTTTTGCACATTTTTAACCCACCAGAAATTCCTTTGGTGTTTATCTTGAGATTATTTGTTGATACTTTTGTCAGTTTTCTGAAAAGGGATGTAATTATAATCTTCCTTGGTATTGAGAATATTGTGGTTTAAGATTTATAAATGATAATTGTGAGACGGAAAACAAGGAGAAAGTGGCTCTGTTAAAGTAGTACAATAACTCTCATTTTTCAACATAGCCTTTAAAGTCAAATTTTATTTAAAAGTTTACTTGCATATTTCTATTCAGCTAGATCTCCAGTTCCATGGACAATTAGCTCAGGATCAAACTACGTTTTACAGATTTTGTAGATCAGACTGCAACGAATTTACATACTGAGGTTTGATCTATAGCGTTCATCTGTGTAAACAATATAATACTTGATCCTTGTGAAATTGTATTGCTATTCTCTTTTTTCCATGACGTCCATTTAACCCTTCATTAAACAATAAAATTCTAGACACGACGTAATATAGAGTATAAAAAAGCAGATGACAAATGATCTGTTGATAAAATGATAATTTCTCTTTTTGATTGAGTAGAAAACATTCGGAAAAAAAACGAGAAATTATTGCTTGCCAATATTTTCTGCCTTTTCAATTATGATTTAAAAGCAGTTTTCTGGGGATTGTTAAACTATTGATTGAGTGGATTTAAACATTTTTGTTTACTTCAGTATATCTGCTTTAGACAGAATCGGATATTTGTCCGGTTCATTACGAATAATACATGCAAGCTCTTATACAAGTTTTTGACGCTTGCATAGCAGTCGCCTCTGATTTTAAATATGTGTAAATATGACTTTTACTTTTAAGCATAGGAGCAAGGTCAGAGCTTTGCCATGTATGTTCAGGAAGTTCAAATCTAGGAATTTCAGGCTAGTAACATTGTTTGAAGACATGTTTGAACTGTGGTCTCAAATCTATTCAGAATTGTATCTCCTTCAGCTGCATAATGTTACAGGAAGACAGATGTGTACAGTACTCGGCCATCTTTCTCTTGAAATTACTGCTAGTTTGTTGGTCCTCACTAGCTTTGATTCATTGATGGAGTTTAACGCTGTTTTAACAGCTTAAGTCTTATCGAACTCACCACCATCCGGACTACCCGGGCGGACAAATCTAACTGGCACTTTGACATCCCTGCCTATGTATTTAGTGCACTCTGGAAAGTTCAACAAAATGCTGTAAATTTCTGTGGATTAGTCCCCACTAAAGTGAATCAGTGCAAATCATGCATGTATATCACTTTTATTTTCCTTGTTTATGGCCTCAAACATGCAAACGATTTCAACGAATTTTGACAAAAACCACAGCGAAGCAGTTTATTTACGAAGGTGACGTTAATACCGGTTCATGCATATACGGCTAGAATGCCGTAAAATGGCTTGTCATAAATGCATATACTTTTTGATTCAAGAAACTCGGTTAGGTTTATTGCAGATTACAACGAACATTGACAATTATTCTCGAACATAATTATATAATTGATTACCTCCGTTTTCGAAGAGTAAGTAGCAAAATTACCGCTTAAGACGTTGAAGAAACGACGAATCAGCGGAGAATGCGTTCGTGAAACGCACTAAACGCTTCAGACTGAAGTCTCCAATTTAAACGGACTTAAGCTTGTAAACTCAAATGCAACGAGTACGGACTTTTAAAAGTTTTTTCGTGAAACCGGGGCCCCGGTCATTGAGTGAAATTAGGTACACTGTGTAAAGACAAAATGATCTGCAGTTTAAATGAAATTCATTTCTTGAAAATGCTCAGCGTGGATTTGATATCTAAAGTGGAGTGAAAGCTATGGATGTTGCAAGAAGGGTTGGAAGAAGTGTATGTAATGTGTCAAGAATGTTAAAATGTTGGCGTGAGAGGGGTGATATTTAAAACAAACATAAACTGGGAGACCAAAAACTTACAAATTGATCTATAGGCGAATGAATTATATTTAAGAATAGTTAATTATTTCGAACAGATGACTTAGAAAGAAGCAAACGTGAATTAATATTGGTTGCACAAGTGAAAGTGTTTTCTAGGACTGCGGGACGCTTACATAATTTACGATCGGAATATCGTCACATTATTCCTGTATGTGAATTGACAGCTGTGACACCGTTGTTTGCATTCAAATAAGCAGAACTTTCACCAAACGGTGTCGTCATTCATTTCATAACTTGCACGAAACTTCGGATATCTTATTATCGGCAGCAGATAGATACCACATGTGAACTGATCTATCGACGGTATGTAGATCTATTATTTTCTAAATATGTTAAGATATAACTCGAATGAGCTTATCGTCAGCACAGCCTCACATGCAGATGGTTGACTGGATTTTTCATAAAATATATCAGAAAGTTTTGTTTTGTTCGATTTAAGGAATGAAGAGAATTTTATTTTTTTTATGGAAGTATGAAAAAATCCTAATCACACTTTATGAAACAGTGAAGCAAAAGTGTGATTATGTTCTTTTTTCGTATCTCCATAAAAGAAAATTAAAATAAAATTTTCTTCATTATAATTCAATATTACAGACAACATACACCCACATACATAATTCAAACTGCATTCATTTTCTTTAGTTTTAAATCTGATGTTGGAGTTTCTAAAGTCCCTTCCACTCATATTTGTATGGGGCAAGAATGCAATAGGGAAGCAGTTTAGAAAATTAACCAATAGAATGAAAGTAAATGAGAAAAGTAGGGTATAATACCCGCAAAAGTAACCTTCAGCAAAAGTAGTTCCGGCATAAGGTGATTTTTTTCGTTCATGGAGCTATGAAAAAAAGAAAAAAAATCTGCCAATCAGAACTCACCAAAGTTCATGAAAACAACTGATATTAAATAATAAATCATTGAAAGTATTAATTGCGATGGCATACTGGCCATCTTCGATTGAAAAATATGTTCCTGATTAAAGTATAGAATATGTATTCGCGTGCACCATCAAGTATTCGCCGAGAAAGTAAACTCTTATTCACTGTTATTTTGTCCGTGTTATTTTCTTTCCATTATTATCAAAAATTGATTTAATGTAGTAGACCCCTTATACCTCTAGTGCTGCATTGCATGAAGTTTTCTTGATAATTGATAAATACGGATTTATACATGTATAGTACTTTTGCACATTTTTAACCGACCAGAAATTTCTCTATGCCTATCTTGAAATTATTTGTAGATACTTTTGTTAGTTTCCAGAAAAGGGAGGTAATTGCTATCTCTCTTTGTAGTAAAAATGTAGTGGTTTTAGATTTATAATGATAATTCTAGAACAGACAAAAAGGGAAAAGTGGCTTGTTTTAAGCAGTATGATAACACTTTTTTAAATCATAGCATATTTTGTAGGAAAATATTTTTTTGTATTAGGGGTCTACTACGTTAAATGAACAGTAAGTGCAATTATAAGGGTTGAGTTTATATTTTTGCGTTACCATCTAAAATAAAATGCAGTTGTCTTATCACATTGTTTTAATAACACCCTAATTGTTAAAGTTAAAACTATTGTTTGGATAAAACGTTTATCACACAAATATTTTTAAACAAATATTTTTAAACACCCCTTTTGATCGTTACGGTACCTAACGTTCAGCAATTATTCATGAATATTTAATCCTTCACTATGCAGTGTCGACTTGTAACGACTCTGAAAAAGGCAAGCTTTTGAAAGCATTGTTAGAAAAAGAAAATATTTACTCAGAGAATCTCCCTGTCCTAGAATGCATCGGACGTGTTTATTTTCTTCTGAGGACACAGACTTAAGCCTTTGGAAACTGTTCACGATACATGTATATTGTTGTCGAACAAAGGAATAGATGTATCTCAACAAATAGGTTGGCAATATTTTATCTTTGATGCTTGTCGCCAGCCTAGTCATATATTGAAGTTACGAGAGATTAATAAAATACAAGCGTGAATGTAAATGAACCCTTAGACCGCTTATGACGTCTACCCCTTTTGCAGACAGTGAAGACGAAGATGGTCTGCACAGAATATGCAATTTTATGTTGGATAAAGTGTGAGCTACATTGTAACAAACTAAAACAGCCGTGGGTAAAGTTGGAATAATTAAGCATTTTTTTTTCTGAAGTGAAAAAAAGCCCATTTCCTTTTCCAAAATTTATAGGAAATTTCAGAAATAAGAATCCTTTTTTTTTTTTTTTTTGAAATACAAATTTAGAGACGATAATCGACAGGTACAATTTGACATGCAAGAACGCCAGACACAACAGCAAAGTAAACATACTGTTTGGAAAAAGTCTTTAACAAAAACATATACATTCATACAAAGACAGAGTCTCCGATGGCTAAGAAATGAATCTACAAAATCAACAATTAAAAATCAGGACAGAGTACAAACCAAAACACAGTCCTTCCTAAAATTCAGCCAATTGCCCAAAATAATGTCACTGAAGACCCAAATGTTGATATCTTATTTAGAAGAGAGTCAGATCCCCTCAACACTAACCTGACTAACAGAATACCAAACAGTAAGAATGTAAACGTTTTAACCTTTCAAATAAAAACTTATTGGATGCCGAAATCAATCTGTAAAGAAAGACATAAAAAATTTACACATACCCGGGATAAACCAAATTATTAAGAATCAGAGTCAGATATATCTGAATTTAACAGACAACTTCGACTGAGAGAATTATTCTTTGACAAAACCATGCATGGAGATGACTCCCTAGTAAGAAATAAAGGCGACTTTCAATCACCCAGGGGTAGAAATGACGCATTAAAAACTATATCAATGTCACAAAATGTCCACAGAAACAGCAAACGTACATAAGAGAAATGTACAGAAAACAAAACACAAAGCTATTCCATTACTGAGAAATGACCAGTCCATAGAAATAAAAGAGGCAGGTAAGGGAGAGAGTATTGTGATAACGAAATTATTATACAAGGAAAAGATCTAGAAAATGTTATATGGCGTTTATTACAGAGACATATCACAGAATTGTTCCAAAGAAATAATCAAGAAAATACACAAGTTATTTATCCTTTCTGATGAAATCAATGGAAATGAAATCGACTATCTCACAAATCTCAGTGTTTATTCAATCGCTTACCAAAATACGTAAAAACAGCTTAATAAAAAACGAATGTATGAATAACACAAGTGATTTTATCCAAATCATAGACTAAAAAGGTCTTGAAATTCAGACCCATAGTAGCAGGAACTAGTTGCGAAACAGACTAAACAACTTAATCGACATTCTCTTAAAAACTTTCATCAAAATCTCCAAAAGCTATGTCCGTGATTATTTAGACTTTTCGGACGAAAACCACATTACTTGTTTCAATTGTTACAAGCCGATTTACAAAGATCTTGGTCTCAAAGCAATTACACTTTGGCTTGAAAAGTTTTGTTGTTTAATTCATCAAAGATTATCTTATGAATTCATTTTAGAATGTCTCAAAATCATATTGCTTAACAACAGTTTTAATTTCAATAAAAGAACATGCACACACATAAACAGTACTGCAATGGGTACAAATGTACTCCTACATATGCTATTTTTGTGCTGGGGTATCTAGATGAAATTCTGTATTCAAAATCGGAAGTAAAATTTGGATTGTTTTCCCCAAATAATTAATGACTAACTGGAGAAGATTTTGAAACGATTGTTTCATATTTTGGAAATATACTTCACAAGAACTTGAAACCTTCCATACGCTAAGAACTAAACAATTTACATTCTGACATTGAATTCGATATTGAAATCAACAAAAAATCCTTACCAGTTTATCTTAATAAAAAGCTAAACACGGAAATTAATGCCAACATCGATTTCAAATTTTGTGGTATTTGTCAAATATTTTTCTTTTTTCTTTCAAACATTAATTCCACACAATGGGTTCCTTGACAAATACCACTTCAGCGTTCTCAACACTTTGATTTCACTACTTTTCATGCCAGCCTAAGCAGACGAAAATAGCATACCATACAATGCAGCCCGTCAAATTTGCACCATAGTCTCAAAATTTGAAATAAGAAATTAAAGTCTTATGGGATTGAAACGTGAGCTCAATGCAAGAAAATATCCTCAGGGAATAAGTCAACTAGGAATAAATAAAGTTTTGAACATTTCGAGAGAAAACCTTCTGGTAATAAATAACCAACATAATCAAAGTACAATACCTTATATCTCACATTTAACCCGAAAAACCTTGAAATGTTTGGAAAAGACGGACACCCTATTTGAAAAAAAAAGCTCGCCACGAAAGCCAGATTCACGGAAAAAAATACCGACACATTCACGGCAAAAACATGTGGACGACCAAATTGCAGCCTGTATCTTTGCATGCCTGAAGTATCTACCTATAATTTCAACAGTAAGATATTCAAAGTTAATCCAAAAATGAGCTGCGATGTACAAAATGTCCTGTACGGCATTACATGTAATGAGCACAGAAATTATTATATAGGGAAGACATATTCATAACAAGCTGAACTATACATGCCCAACAAATTACACACCCTTTGACCCAAAAATACAACTAAGTAGTCGCATTAACCTCTGTTCTAAAAACAAATTAAAGTTCAACATAGTTCCCATTTTCAAGTTTCATTCGGACAAACTGTCAGTCAAATTAGCGAAGGAAAAAAAATCATAGACTGTTTTAAACCATCACTTAATGCCTGACACCGTTTGCAATGACCCTTCCTTCCCTCTAATCATTGTGTTCGATGACGATACAAGGGAAGTGAGGTAATAAACGACGTTACCGACAGTTACAACGATGCTTAGAACGCACTGAAAAAGATTTCTTGATGACCGTCTTGTGTTATGAAAAAAAAAAAACAAAACAAAACAAAAAAAAACAGAAAAGATTTCAACCTCTTTTTTGACCTTCTGAATAGCCTTCACCAAGACATAAAATTCACTATGGAATAAGTGAAAAATCTCTCTCGTTCTGTAACATTCCGGTAATAAAACAACATACTGCTGATATAAAAACAGATACATATATTTCAAAGAAACAAACACTAAACAATATCTTAGCTATTTTTCTTGTCTTCCAAAAACATACAAAGAATAGTATTCCGTATAATTTAGCCTGTAGAAATATGCACAATTGTCTCTTATTCAGTTGTCAAAATCAAACGACTAGAAGTTAAAAGAACACTATTATCAAGAAAATATCCGTTATCGCTAATTGAATCGGGTGTAAAGAAAGCTGAGTCTTAACGCAAGTTAAGTCTAACCCAAAAGAAAACATTACTTCTTTTGTCTCAACCTTCAACCAAAATAATGTTGAAATGTTTGGTATATTCACAAATAACTTACACATTCTTCATTCTGATGATAAAATTAAAGATGTTTTGGATAAAATCAAATTTACTAAAAGTAAAAGACAACCACGCAACTCAAAGAACCTTTTTAACGTGCGTGCGTGCCTCTGTGTGTGTGTTTTAAATCTAGAGAGAGTTTTCATTATGTGAACCGCATTTATATTTGACATAATATTATGTAAATGTCCTCGACGGGGATAAGTCTGAAACTTGGGTAATCAGATAAATGGTTAGTGCTTTTTAAGCTATTTGACAACGGCATTGATATGTTTTTAGTGGCAATATCACTATTCAGCGGAGAAAACTACCAAGTGAAACGCTTACATCATGCAACGGTTTTTGACTCGATGTATCATCCTCGTGCTCCTTTTCCAGATATGTTGCGTAGGCTACTGGATATTGGGTAAGTTAATATATTTTTGCAACTTTAAGCACCAACTATATGTTTATCACAGTGCCAAATATATAAATTTGACCTCATTCGATGGCTGTAAATACAATCCACTGTGAACCAGTCTAATTTTTATCTTATTAGTTTGACTAATTAATAGGATGGTAGTGATATGAGCTCGGACCACACTGTCTTTGCTGTCGACAATAAACCATCTTTTCGCCTATGGCGCTAAAAGGTGTAACTCATGATTTAGTTTGCAGCATAAAAAGGTAAATGTAAAAGAAGAAACAGTGGCATGTATCTCGAGGCTACGACTCTACATTCCGTTACAACAAATTATTGACTTCTAGCGAAGTTTAATAAGTGATTACCACGACTAAGTAACTTATAGCAACGGCTTATTCTGCACGTTGCATTGACCTGATTTTGGGAAGAATTATTGACTTATGGCGACATTTCAGCTGTATTTCGAATGGTAACGGCTCAACACTCGTGTTTCCGATCTGACCATCTCGTGGCCAAGAGAAAATCACGCTGCGCGATTTTTTTAATGTGATACAAATTACACTTGTTGAGGAAAACATCTTATGACGTCATCGAAGCTTTAACTGAAGTCGAATATCAAAACATTGTATCTTCTCCGGTTATTTCCAAAATAAACCTGACAAACATTTTCTGTTTAGTTCTACAATCACTAATGATGATGTTGCCAAGTTCTATTGATTAGTTTCTGAATCTAGTAGTTATATTATATGATAGCTGTTCTTGATGTATTTAATCCAAATTAAACATACAAAGCAGCGAGTCGATCTTATTCATAAAATGAATGTAGATTTCTTATATATATCAACTGATTACATAAATAATCGCTGCATTTCTTGTGCTACAGTTTGGTAATGTAAGATATCTGGTGTTCGTTTGACTTTGAGATCAAATTTCATCAAACTTGTTCAAAAAGAAAATGAGTACAGATCGCCACATACTTGCTAAATGACTTTTCAGACTTGATAGAGGCTTGCCTAAAATTCATCTAGCCGCCTTTGATATATGTTTTTCTAATAGGTCAAGTCACTTGAGATTGTTATTGTATCTTTGCTCGCATTTCCCCTATTTGCCTACCGAAAAAGACCGCGGGTCCGTATTTACCAACCTTTCTAAAGAAAGTTATCGGCCTTATTCTTCAAGATTTTCTGACTGTGAAAATAACAGAACCTCTGAGTGGCTAAACCAAATAGTCGGTGACCCGTAAGCCGAAAAACAAGGTTCTGCCAGTTTAGGGGAGCCCTGGGATCTCCATCTCTTCAAAATACTTGCTCGGCCTCCGCTTTGGTGTAAACGAGAGCCTAGATGGGCCAGGTCTAGTGCAATCGGCTGGTCGTTTTTAGATTTTGTCATTATTTATTCATGCCGAAACTTTATATAACAATACTGGTTTCAAATGAGAGGAAACACTGCGTGAACTTGAAAAGATTGTCTTAATATTGCATGTATCTTATACAGCCTTTATACAAGCTTTTGCATATATTCATACACGGTCATTTTTAGTTTAATTTTCTTGTTTTAGTCCTTAGACTAATACATGCCCACGTGCTAATTGGGTAGTATAGCTTTCGCATTTGGGCAGCAGTTTCCATTGCTGTCACTCGCTCACAGGAATTATCCATGTCTGCTGTACATGTCCCTGTGCCTTATATGTGCTGCCCGAGTATATCATCCGAGTAATCCTGACATAGATAGCTGGATACTCCATGTCCCCCAGTTGGGCTCCGCGGTGGGCGAGGGCTGCTGATGACACTTTTCAAAAACCAAATATGGATCAATCACAGAAAAAAAAAAAAAAAAAAAAAAACTAGAAAATATACGATAGACAAACTCTGTTTTTCCTTGCTTCCTACCCATTGAATCACTTGTACGTGATCAGCCACTTTCGAAATTGCCCTCTTTTGTATCGAAAAAAATTAAGTCGTACTTAATGGATCGCTACAGTCGGTACAAAAAAGCTGAAATCATTCGTTGCCCAGATCTTGCAAACATGGAATAACTTTGGAACTTTCTAATCAAAGCGTAACGGCACAGGACGAATTACCGTTTTCAGAGATGCTGTCAGGAAACCCACCAGTACAATAGTCTTAAACACCAACCGATCCTGCCGAAAAAATTGAAGGTAGGATATCTGAAAGTCGTAGTGGACCTGTATGATACCCAATTCACTTCAATGCTATTGTTGTTACAAGTTTCGGCACCTAGGGAGTAAACGCATGTTTAACCAAGGCGAAGAAATCTGACGACGTTGTGGCAATTCAAACCTGATACACAAGGCCGAAAAACGTGAGTTTGATATTAGGTGCAAGAAATGTCAGGGAGAACATGTTGCAACTTCAGGATCTTGTCCAGTATGGAAAACAGAAAAGGAAATTGTAACTAACAAATACACCGAAGGCGTTTCATTTTCTGAAGCGTGGAAAAATTGTTAAAGCAAGATATGCATAGCGGCGTTATATATGGGTCAGAGCGACAAACTGGATTCTATCCATAGCTAAGGTTTGAGATTAGCACTTGCGCCTACAAAACATCCCCTGTCAATAGGCAAATGAACCATTCTTGAATGTACGTAGAATGGAACCGTCGATGCATTATTACTTGAAGTTAAAATCCAATCCTGATGATCCTACGCATAAAGTTCTCTTTGTACCGCTATATAAAAGTCATTTGAAGAAACAGGAAAAAAGTTTCACCTCCATTCAGTATTCGCTGTGATGCTGATAAGGCCTTACATTATCTGTTCATGAAGGTTGATAACTCTGACATGCCCCGAGATTAAGTTCTCAAACTTTTTGACCATGCTGTACTACTAATCTTAACCTATGGTTCAGAAGTCTTTGGATTCGAAAATATTGAGATACTAGAAAACGTTCAGTCTAATTCCTTCAGAAAAATAACAGGCTCTAGAAAATCAACACCATTATTCTTTTTGAGTCGAGAACTTCGACACTTTCCAATTACGATAGTTACCATGTCCCGTATGGTATCTTTCTGGAACAGGTTATTAATGTATAAAAGTGTAAAAATTTCCCATAAGATATATAAGTAATCTCCCCTAAGATATATAAGTATATGTTGGCAAGACCACAAGACAATTTCAAATTAAGAATTAAAAAAAAAAAATCGTAACTATTTGGAAGGCCTTATCTGTGGGATAATCAGTTCAATATCAACCGTGATAATATACACAAGACAATTAACCCTTTACTCCTTACATACTCATTTTTACGCATCGCTTGTAGGAGCCTTTGGAAAACATTGTGGCAAAAAGTGAAATTGCTCGTGACGAGCAATTTCACTTTTTGCCACAATGTTTTCTACACTATCAAAATGTGTCATATACACAGAAGAAACAGTTTCATCCTTGCTGTTATTTAGGGTCAGTTAGAGATACCATAGAAATGCCTTATAGGGTAAAGGGTTAAACAAACACTTATTGATCACTTCCAACAAAAGTGGCATGAATAATTATCATTGTCCAACAAAGGCAGAATCTTCTTGAGTCTTAGCGAAAATCATGAATTTGAACAATACCTCAAAATTCTAAACAAATGAATACTTACCTCTCCTCAAGTTTAGAACTGCAAACCATCGTCTGTCCATAGAAATTGGCTGATAAGATGACACTATTTTGGACGAAAAAAATTGCAATCTCTGTAATTCAAAGAAGCATTTTTTATTTGATTGAAGCTTTTTCACCATTGCAAAAAATAATTATTTTCAAAACCTGTAAAGACATAAGCAGAATATGAGAGCATTTAAACAAAAAAAAAAAAGAAAAACTTTAAATATCAACCTAGACGGTTAAAGTTGATCATGCAGGAATTTCAATGATAATTCAAAATGTAGCCCAACTGCCCTCTGATATAATGCATTCCTAGTGAACATGAATCCCTTTTTACTCTAAACAACATGAAATTTTACAAAGGGGCTTAATTGACGATGATCATACTACACCCCTTTGTAGACTGATCTATTCCCACTTAACCCTCTGGCAATATTCAAAGAATTGAGTATAAATAATTACTGGTAACTCTTTACAGGTGAGCATTTAGGTTTTTCACATCACACCAAATTAAAAAATATACATATCACTGACATTTATACGAAAAAAAAAAAAATACAAATCATCAATAATTAAGAATCATAATATTACAAAAAATATTTTGGGTGCTATTCCCTTAAGGTATTTTTAGATTTCCCGCCTAGAATAAAAAATGTATTGTGGGAATGTTAAGTGACTGGCACGTGACTATTGACGCTTAAATTCCATAACATAACAAACATGTAATTATTTCCCATATTATGTCTTCTTCGGACGCTATGTTTGAAGCTTCGTCTGTGTATTTCCGGTATGTAAATAAGCATGTTGCTCATGTAAAAATAGACCGTGTTTCCCGTCGGTGTCGACCTGGGCTAAAGTAAATCACTAATTTCTCTTGTTGTCGGATGGTTCTCAACTACTGGGGTTTTATGAATGAAAATTATAAGGCTTTGGGAATATAAAGATTATTTTTTTTGTATTTTTGTGACATGTTTGTACCAAAATCTGAAGAGTCAGCTTTGATGCAAAATCCTGACTTTTAACAAGCGCGCAGTAGAGAGCCCTGAAATTACTGCTAGAGGGGAAGAAATTTTGGTGACCAGGGTTATTTTTTCCTTCCATTTCCAATGATTTCCTTTACAGGCGAATGTATGAGTAAAATATATAGATATAGATTTAACTTACCTGGATATCTAAACCACTGTGTGTGATAGCCCAGGCTAGCCTTCACCAAAATGTGCATGTATTCAATTCCTAGTAAATGTAATCAAATCTTTTACAACTGGAAAGAATTCCATTCATGATCACTTTGTTTTTTTTTTCAACACGCATACCTGCAATCAAACTTGTGCAATTGAATCGATTGGTCGGTTAAAACAACACTTTTGAAAATGTCATAGGGGCCTACAGCAGGGAAAGATACTCCATATATAAAACATTGTATTCTGTACACACAAGCATCAATATATTCTTACGTTGGTTTCTCTTTATTAAGCAGTTGTCTCTTCACATCCATGTGGCTGTTCTTTAATTTCTTTGAAGTTTGGCATATTTCATTTCATAAAAATGGCTATTCTGCACGTTCATGTATACATAGCAGACGACAAAGCAGGCTTGGCTGGCCTCAACTTTGAGATCCGTATGTGGACAGTGGCGCTAGCCCTGCCTGCTTTCCACCTGTTGTCCCCTTAAATTAAATAACAGACCCAGGATTACTCGCCTAAAAATTGGTGGGAACTACACCAGTACTCGCGCCGAATGTGTGATCCAATTGAAAATCCCAAAGTTGACACCCACTGCCGGGTATTGAACTCGGGACTTTATGGTTACGAGGCCAACGCTCTACCCCACAAGCACGGACACATATTTATTGATCCATTATTATTGATAATCAGATATACTATATCATTATCTCAAACACGCCTATTTAAAACGTGAGACATACAAGCCACGTCAACCTTTCGTATTTTTTAAAGCTATTGTAATAAAAACAACGACATGAGGAGACACCAAAGGCAAACGTGAACAACGTTGTAAGCAAGGACCATTGACGCTGCCACTGATATTAATGCAGTGAAAAATATTGGATCATAATGAAGCAAATAATAAGTCGTCGGATATTTTTCATTTTTGCTAAAATCGTCTAGAACCTGTGTTGTTTAAAATATACCTAGTATCACGCAGGATATGTAATTTTCAACAGATCACATTTGAAGTCCAGCTGACTTTCATGGTCACGTGTATGAGTGTATTTCTTTTGCAGGGCTGATGTGTTCTACAAAACTTTCTCCAGACATGTCTAGTACAAAGATGTCTTTCGAATTTGATACAGGGACAAGCGATGACAGGGAAATCCAAACAAGTAGGATATTTTTGTTCGTTTGTTTTTTCGTTTGTTTCTTTGTTCTATCATGTTAGTTGGATTGCTTGCAGAAACCATACATCTGTTGATGTTGACATAACATTACAATGCTGACATAAACAACAAAATCGAAATCTCTTTGATTTAAACTGTGTTTACTTATAAAGTCATACACTGGACAAGATGTTATCAATAATGTTACAATTTTATGTGAATTTAGCAAATATATGATTTTGACCTATGCAATTAGACTCTACTTTACTTATGCGAACGAATGGATTTAAGTCTTGATTTTTTCGCTGATGTTCTAGATCTCGTCTAGCTATGAGTTTGACCAACCGAATAGAAAGGGAAAATACACTGAAATGTTATCCAAAGGCAAAGTCTAGAAAGTTCTCAATTGACAAATTATGAAAAGGTTATCAATTGAAGATCTACAAACACATTTTTTCGTGGCATTTCTTATGGCTATGCACGTCAGTTAACGCCACCGAATCGGACTTAATGGCCTTATTGGAGTGGGCCAACTTGAATCACATGTAATATCGGATTTGATCGTGCTTATCAGGATCGGATTTAATAGCAGATTAGACCATTTTTCTTCAAGTTTGTATGGACCAACCATGTTTTATCTTTTCCAAAGTCGCCAATTCCTTATTCGCCTGTCTGTCAGTACTTTCAGCACCTTTAGCTATATAACGATCAGTACAAGTAATTCAGAGTCGATCAGACCTCATATCTACGACTCACATTCTCAATTCACTTTAAATTGCATTTTTTGAATTATTTAACATTCACAGACGAGTAAAAAATGTTAAAGAATGTAATGTTGTCAGAACCCCTCAAAGCAACAATGGCTGACAAAGTAAACAAAGTAGGGTTTAAAATACGTTTAAGTTAAAATCATGCCTATTACAAGTATGGACAATATTTTGAAGGTGACAATTTGTTATTGTACGGTCGATTCAAATGCTAGTCGCAGACAGAGAAATGAATTGTAAAAGTAGGTAAAAAGTTGCAAAGTTCTGTTTCCTTTTTATATGGTTTTGAAATTATTTTAAACTACCAGCGACTTACACTTTGACTAACCGTATAGCAAGATTGCCATTTTCATAATTATTTGATACTTTCAAAAGGATTATTTTAACGTACATACATCTTATCACCCGCTTTGTTCACTTTTAGCAGCTATCGGTGCTTGAACTGGTTGTATGCCAATGTTTTCAATGTTGTCTAGTCTAAATTTTGTCGTCTGGTAATAGCTGAGTTTATGCTGGAATTACATGCAATCTGGTTTTTTATTTATTTATCTATTTCGTGTTTTTATTTATTGATAACAGTTTGAAACAAAAGTTCCATGATGACCCTTTATCAGCCCAGTGCTGACCTATCTTGAGAACGAATGATCTTTGGACGTGAAAAAAAAATACCCCTAATCCTGCTAGATAACTGAAATGAAATTTTCTATACGATAGTTAGAACCCAGGTATTGCTATTTCAACGTTTAGTTTTGGGCAATAATATGTCTTTATCGCGCAGCATAGAACAAGAACAGACTACACGTTCTGTGCAGTCTGATCTTGATCTACACTGTCAACGAAAGGTTAGTGGGTCGCGCTTAGCAGCTTGAGGGATAAAGGATAGCAAAAAGCTTCGGCTGACATAAATCGATAGTTTTTGCAGGTGTATTTAGCTCCCTTTTAACTCAGCTCGGATCATTTCCTTTCAGCCCAACCTTCTGATGCATTAATTCTGACTTACATGCGCAGTGGATCCACGTTTACGGGCAGACTTCTTGGCTTTAGAAACGACACATTTTACTGGTACGAGCCCCTCCATAGGACGGTTACATTTGAATATTTCTCTGACAATGGCAAAGTGTGCTCGTATGGAAAACCATACTGCAGAAATGTGTACGTAAAGACTTACTATCTTTTTGCTTAAGGTAAGGTATAGGTAATTGGAAAGTTGCTATGTTGTCTGTTACGAGAGACCACTCCTTCATACACGGCTTCGTCTCGATTTATATACAATATCTAACAGCTGCGTTAGGGAGATATCTCTTTGGCTTAGTGGTTATGGTATTGGTCTTTTAAACCTCAAAAAAAAAGAGGGTCTTGTCCGCCATGTGTTCGAATTTCGCCTTATGTGGTTTGCATTTCAGCTATGCATTTGTTCATTTGTTTGTTTTGAACTTTGTTCGTTACATGTTAAAACATGCTCAGAATATGATTAGTTTAACCCTTGACCATACAATCACGAGTTTCAAAGGTAACGATCTCAGTTTCTTACTTAAGTCCAGTTCGTTATTTAAGATGCCTTCACGTAATTTGGCAGACTCACTACTTAACGACCTCAAGCCTTGAGCTGAGTCTGTTAATTTGAGTTAACACCTATGCAGGCCTATATTGACTGTTGTCGATTCAAATAATTATGGCGGACATTCAAATTTTTAACTCTTATTGTACTCTTGTGTCTTTATTCATTAATAAATTTCATTAGTGTTAAACGATTGTTGCTGGCTTTCTTCCTCGTTACGGTTGGCTTGTAACAGAAATTTGGGACTCGTCCGGTATCTGATCATTTACAGTCATTTTGAAAATATTTTGAACTTGTTACAATATTAAAGTTTATAAGATTTAAAAAAGGTAGCAAAAAACAAAACAAAACAAAAAAAAAAAAAAAATCGCTCAGGACGTTCGAAAAATCAACGAAACAAGCAACTTAGCTGAGAACACGTTCTTGAAATTGTGAAACACTCTCAACGTTTCAGACTCAACTCAGCAATTTAACGAACTTAAGCTTGTAAACTCAGTTCAGTTGAGTACGAACTTAAGTTTCTTTTGGTGAAACCGAGCCCTAAGTGAAAAGTAACTTTATACTTATACATGTTCCTTCCAGTATTGCCGCATTATCGAGTAATGGGACGTGATGTATATTTCCATTATTGACCAATATCCCTATCTACATGTACTTAACATGTTTTTTTTTATAAAATCTCATATACATATTATCATTAGCCATAAACAACAATTAGGCTATCTTTTTTATTGAACGACAAGGCATGCCATGTAAAACGGGAACTTACTGCATGTATCCGTTATGGACCAATAACAAAAAGGCCACGCGTACAAGCAAAACACAATACCTCTTATTTCCTTGGTCTATCAAAGGTCTTTTTGTATAGGATATTGACTGAGTACGAGGTCTTTCCGTATAAGAACGACCTGGGCACGAGCTTCATGAAACAGCGCTCTCGGTGTTTTATGAAGCTCGTGCCCAGGTCGTTCTTATACGGAAAGACCGATGTACGAGGTCGATATCCGACTTACATACCGGCCACCATCAGTACTGAGCAGACGACTTGACAGCTATTTCCAATAGAACAGATACGTTTGACGACAAAAGGAAGCGTAAAACATGTTAAATGGTTTTTTAACTTTTTGGTATTTCTTTTTCATTTATTTATCAGTTTTATTCTCTCGCTTGAACATTAATGAATCGTTGGCTTGAAACTGACACGTCGTGAGCATCAACCTTAATTTTCTTTAACTTGGGTAGGTTTGTTGATGCTGCACGAGTGAGTTCATTGCTCAGTTTAGGTTAGAATTGAGCGAAATATTCATGGATTTCAGCTTTTGCCGGTAACACTTGTGTTTTCATTTTTACGGTCTGTCCGTTTGCACTAATTCAGCCAGTTCTGTAGGGCCATAGGTCAATATTCATTGATTGATTAAACGAATGAATGGCGTTTTACACCGCTTTCAGTCATACAAAGTCACTTCCAAAGGGGCTCAAGCCTGGGACCTAGGGTAGAGCTTCTAGGACAGCTGGTCTAAAGAAAAAAAGCGATTCTGATCATTCGACTATGAGAGTGATCGGGCCTCTCAAATTGCTTTCTTGAAGCTAGCTGTGCCGGGTCAGCCATAGAAGGACTGTGCCCCTATGTCAGTTTTGCTTTCTCACAATGAGAAAAATAACACAAAAGGGTTTTTTCGCTCCAGAGGCTAAACTGCGCTGATACTCACAGGAAGTAGGGTGCATCAGAATCAAAATACAAGAATATTTTTGTAGACATGTTTTTAGAACATGTGTCCGTCATTAACTTTTAGCCACTTTTGCTATTTAACTTAGATGAACACTAGAAAAAAATAAGTTTGGTTTAGATAGGAGAGAATGACATGCATGTAACAACAACCTAAGGATAAGGCACTTTATCTACAATGTTTTAAATGTTGGCATTAATGTGACCGCAAATTTTGTAAATAGTGGGGGATAAGTTTCTTAATGTTCGCTTTCAAAAAAAAAAAAATATCAAAAAATTGCTGAGTTGGTCACCAATAAAAAATAGATTAAAATCTGTCTTACCAGAAAGAAATATGTTAACAAGATTTTTCCTGTTATTTACAAATTCATAAAAATCGGTATCGATTGCGCGAGTACCAATGTCCTTCACGAACCTGTCTGCATGCATGACTCCAGATCCATCAATTGCACGTGGACAGGTCTTTCTTGCACGTGGGCAGGTTTTCTATATACGGAACAACCTGCGCACGTGCAGAGATAGACCTGCTCTCGTGCATTCTATTGTTAAAACGGGTCGTTCTGAAAAATATAGACCTGGTCCGAACAAAGGAGCCGGTATGTAACGTCGGGGAATGCCATTGCAACGAATTAACGCGTATTAGTTTATAGGTAGGATATTAACACCATTGGAGACTGCCTCATATTTAAAACACTCTCACGTTATAGATTAAATGATGTTTACGTCAAAAGGTTTGACTTTTATTATATACCAGAAGGTTTTCCGGAAAAAATACATGCATCACACGCGGATAGAATATCACACAAGACAGAAAAAATCCATATCTACATGCATGAAAGGCATGAAATAAATTGAATATTTTTTTTTTTTTTTTTAAGGTGAAAGATCGAAATTTATTTCATAGAGTGAACACCATCGGCAATACTTTCACGGGTTGCAGCCACTCGTGAAAGTATTACCGATAATGTTCACTCGATGAAATAAATTTCTATTTTTCACCAATTAAAAGAAAATCTGTTTATATACGCAGTAGAATTACTGTTCCAGACAGATATTGTATAATGATGCCATAATGACGTAAATCACGGGCAATATATATAGGATATTTGTTTTCTTCGGTGAAATATCGAAATTTATTTCATCGAGTGGACACCATCGGTAATATTTTCACGAGTGGCGCAGCCACGAGTGAAAATATTACCGATGGTGTTCACGAGATGAAATAAATTTCGATCTTTCACCGAAAAAAACAAATATTCTATTTATTTCATGCTTTTCACCCTTTCTGGGAGGAGCTTTATGAAAATTCACTACAGTTCTTTTTCCTTATTCCCCGTGGCGTACCCCTCCCGCATAGCAACGTTACGTCAAGCGCGAGAAATGAAAGGTATATGACGTCATATTTCCCATCTGGTTGTTAGGCACGCACAATTTACCTAGGCATTAAGAACGTGAAAATCGGTATTTTCACTGGAGGTACCAGTGTAAGATCGAAAAATATTTTCTCTGCTATTTCTCGATATCCTACCGGAAAGCATGAAATAAACGTATGTATTCATTTACAACTTCATTCGTCAAAACCTTTCGCTGTAACATTTATCCACCATTCATAAAAAAAGGTTACTGGCTAATGCACCATTACTTCTTTTATTCTGCTTGCCGTTTTCGAATAAGATATTAATATATTTTTTCGTTGAAAAGTGTGCGAATATGATAAACATCGTGCTGTAACGTCAGTGACATACGTGCTTTTATCATCTCACAGAGTCATAAGGTGCAATGGTCAAAACTGAGCTCCTTGTTACGATTCAGGCATCAAGTATTTTCGGGATCCATCGGCTGTTCAGTGTGACCTTGAATTTAAATTATCTGCAATGAGTTACTGAAATCTTGTGAAAAAAATATTTTCAGTTGCAGTGGAATTCTAGTCATAAACCTTGAAAAGGTGGTGATAAATGCTGATCCAAAATTATTTCAGATAAATCGGGGAGATTTGTGCATCAACTCATCTTTTCCTACTTTTTTATGTGTTTAACTTTTTTCTGCATAATTTTCCTCGAAAACAACATGACCATTGACAAACAGTGAGAGAGGAATACATACTTTCGCAATGACTATCATCAGTCCTCGAAAGGAAAGAGGTCGATCTTGGGATTCGAACCTTCGATAAGCAGGTATCCAGTCTTCTTCCGTATTGTGCCACATCTTCCATGATCTCGATGTTCTATGTATAAAGATGTAAAGGGTACGTTCATGAGAACAATTTTGTTGATATTCCTCTTTTTGTTTTCATATTGCAGACCTGAAACAGACCCACAGTCTTTGGAAACAGCTTTAAATTTTCTACTGAATATTTATAAATGTAACAATTTGATGCAGTACTTCCCAATAGAACCCTTGGGGCTTGCAGGACACCAAGCTTTAGGTGGTACGTTTACTAGTTGTATGGCCAGGTGGTAGTGGACTTGGAAACTTGTTCACGGCTGTGGTGAATCATGTCGCCCCGAGCCGAAGGCGAGGTGGTGACATGATTCGCAACTGCTGTGAACAAGTTTCCAAGTCCCCTGCCACCTGACCGTACAACAAATTATTATACTGCAAAGTTTTACCGTTCCTACGTTAGCGAATTTTACCCTTTTTTTTGTTGTTTGAAAATTGAGTACGCTGACGAAGTTGGACTTCCCTTTTGGGTGCCCCAATTCAATGACAGCTGACATCACTGGGAACTGACGCCTCTGAAACCTTTGCAATACATTCTAAAAGGTGCAGCTTGGCGCATTATCTAGACGTTAATCTTGATCGACGCTGCCATTTTTGATGTTGTGTTGATAGTGTAGTCATGTACACGGGGCTCCCGAAAGGGGAACCGTTTTTACGTTGGTTTTACAAGTATACATGAGACAAATTTCCTGACCTTTTTTGTAGAGGCATTTAAAATTATCGTAAGTTCTTGAAATTTTAGTATGTTATTACTATGCATCTAATGAGATGACAGACGCATTTTGCATTATTTCTGGTTGAAAGGGACAGCTGCAGCTGGACTTGGAACACACTCTACTAAACGGTGATCGTCACAGCTGACGTTTATCGAAAATGTAGTCCGGACGAGAGGACACTTTGGAAGAGCGATACACAATAAAATTTTGAGTTAAACTTAGAGAAAAAGCCATAGAAACGTATGGAATACTTTAGACTGGTCACGGACCGCCCTGCATGGGCCGATTATTGGTTTTTGAGTGACAAAATAGATTCAAGGAAGGCTGAGAGTCTGCATCTTCGAAAGCCAAGGGTGACGATCCACTGCGGTATTCTAGCCTTGGCGGATCGAGCTTGATTTTGACATTCCCCCATACTCATTTTCATTGGTTGCAGCTAGCTCTAACTGCATGAATCAAATCGGTCATAGCATTTCATTTTTGATTAAAATAGAGCAAGGTCGCGACCTTTTCGATAAAAATAGAGGGTTAACATGAATACCTCCGTGGATGTGTTCAAGATCTGTAATGATTTATTACCGAAAAAAACATGGACGAACAATATTTACAGAAAGTTTCAGTGTGACCCATAAATTATCAGAGGTTTTATGCTATATCCCAGCACCTGACCATGTAGTGTCGAAGAACGTCTGTGGTTATTGCTTCATGTTGATTTATTGTATTCGTAAGCGGTTTGAAAAACGATATTTTATTGGCTATAAGAAATATGATGTGAAGGGAGATAATGAGATGCATCCAATAGGGATCATATCGCGGGAATCTCGGAATCGGGTTCGATCCGCCAAGGTAAGATCCACGTAGTGATCGTAACCTTGCTTCGCGAAGATGGAGAGTCTGTGAGGGACGATGAGAGGTGTGGGAGGAGTAGGGAAGTCAGAACACCAGAGTTGGTGAGGCAAATCCGTAATTTCATGGATGGTGACCGTCGTGTGTCTACAGAGACAATAAGTATAGAGTTTGATGTCATTGTGGGAACTGTACACACAATCATTCATGAAGAACTGAAGATGTTGAAGATTTGCGCTAAGTGTGTTCCAAGGGTGCTCGTCGAAGATCAGAAGGAAACGAGAACAGAAATGATACAGCTTATTGGTTCAGATCCCGAAGGTCTTGAGGCCCTAGTAACCTGTGATGAAAGCTGGATCTAATGCTATGACCCAGAAACCAAGAGACAGAGCTTCCAGTTGATGCATGCTGGCTCTCCCAGATCCATGAAGGCTAGATAAAGCAAGTCCACCCAGAGACTTATGATGGTCCCTTTTTTTGACAGCAAGGGCATGATCTACTTGCACTGGACAGACAGTCAACAAAGAATACTATGTTGAGGTTTTAAGGGAGATCAGGAAGAGATTCCGTCGAAAGAGACCTGCACTATTCACATCTGGTCGGTGGCATTTCCATCAGGACAATGAACCCCTCTACCACTCCATCAATGTTTCCAACTAGTTTACTGAGATGGGCATCAAGTGCAGTTCCTCACCCTCCCTACAATCCAGACCTTGCTCCCTGTGACTTTTGGTTGTTCCCGAAGCCCAAGGAAAACCTCAGAGGCAGTCATTTCGAGACAATTGAGGAGATGAAAGAGGATTCGACGAGGATCGTTGACAAGTTCACACCGGAGGACCTCCAGGTAGCCTTCCAGAAGTTGACGGAATGGTACAACAAGTGCATTGCAGCCAGGCAAGAGTATTTTGAAGGAGACTAAAGTTGAATGTGGGCCTAATGAAAAAAGTAGCCATATGACAAAGTCCGGAAACTTATTGAAGGCACTTCGTATATGTTCGAGGTATATTATCTAATCAGATCACGGCAAATTTCTTTGCATTCTGATTTATCTGTTTTATAAACGTAATATTGAAGCGGTTTCATCGGATGCAAATGAAAGGAGCAGACTTTGTCTTCATTATCCCACAAAATTTGGAAAACATTATTTCTGTATAATTATGTTACTTTCAACTGGCCTACTTCATAAACTGTCTTTTAGTAGCTTGCGTGTGTGTCCGATCCATGCCGCGTAAGTACTGACCCAGGCTGACCTGAACCAAAACTGTTTTCACTATTGGTCAATTTTCCGTATGTCCAGGGCCAAGTGTACCTCATGACAAAGTCGGTTGTTAAAAAAATGTGCCTATCATGGATCCATAAGTATATGATGGCCTGCTTGGTACCATGGATCATGGAGATGTATTACGTCCCCTTATGTCGGAGCATAGTTCATACGTATTTATGAAAACATGTGTGTGTGTATTTTGTATTTGTTGGATACTAGCTTACAATCAGTTTCCAATCTCTGTGCTGGTCAACAGAATTAACAATGTGCATTCATTATACATGACCAAAATAATACCCTAAGGCTGCCATGGGCGACTTGCTGAAGTCTTTGCAGACAGTGTAGATCAAGATCAGACTGCAAAGAACGTGCAGTGTGATATTTGATCAACAATGTTCTCACTCTTCAGTATAGGATAGGAAGTAAAAATAAAATAGCTACATAATCTTAAGAAGAGTTTCTCTTCAAGTCCAAGAGCAGAATTGAACATTACATTCAATTGTTTCACAATCGCCGACTGTTCTAAATTCTGGTTCGAAATTTTAAACATGCTATCGGACTGAGCCGATACGTTCTTAATTGGCACAACAGATGGTTTGTCTTAAAAAATTGAATTAGAATGCCTACTAGAAATTACAATCTTAATGTTTTAGAATATATTTTTGTTTCATTCAGGTGCTTCAGGAAAGGTGTTTACGGACTGTAAATCCGATATGCTCCGAAATTGTACAATTTGTGAAAATGCTCCAACGAAATGCAAAAACTGTACAACAAATGCTGAAAAGTGCAAACCATGTTTACGCATTTCTCGCCTGTCACTTAAACCATGTTACGAAAAATTTATGGAAAGATGCCCGGTTTCTGAACATAGAGCAACTAAAGTTTTAAGAATGGCCACAGCAAACGCAAAGTATCTTCTCTTACGACATAAAAATTTAAAACTGATCCAACTATTTCGTGACCCTCGAGGTACCCTGAACAGTCGGAGAAAAACCTTTTGGTATTACCAACTTGATCATAACTTTACTCTATTACAAGACGCCGAGACATTATGCATGAGAATGGAGAAAGACATAGCGGCTGCTAAAGACCTAAAGAGGCTTTTTCCGGACAGAGTAAAGATACTACAGTACGAAGATTTTAACGATCCTTTTAAATTGGGTACAATTTTGTACAGTTTCCTGAATATGAGGCTTACACAAACAGCGAGATCCTTCCTGACTAAGATTTCTGCAACTGCTAAAGGTTTTCATCCTGATTCTTTCAGATATGAATTAGACTGGGATACAGTTCAACAGATCGACAAGACCTGCCACAATGTTCTTGAAAGTCTTGGCTTGTGGACCTTCAAGAGTGAAGATGAATTGTTAAATACAAGCCTCAACATACTATCTAGCCCAAGGCCATTCACACTTGAGGATTAACTCTTATCCTGCTAAATAGCTAAAATGAAATTTTCAATTCGATAGAATAAACTTTAGTAGTACTATTTCAAAATTATGTTTTGGGGAATAATATTAGTTGTACGGTCAGGTGGCAGGGGACTTGGAAACTTGTTCACGGCTGTGGTTAATCATGTCGCCCCGAGCCGAAGGCTGCATCCAATGAAAAAACGTATCAGTTGAATGTAAAAATCAAGCTCGATCAGCCAAGGGTAGAGTAGCGTAGTGAATCGTCAGCCTTGGCTTGCGAAGATGGGTGTTGCATCATATCATCTCGTCCTCCAGTTTCTTCTTAAAAATCCAAATTTATCACTGAATTCAAAAGCACAACACTAGCACTTCTTTTGTCTAACCGACAATTTCACATATGAAACAACTTCTTGTAAATCCAAATTTATCGCTGAATAAACATTTACTGGACAATCCCTTGTTTTTAATGACCACAGACTTAACACTTACCTACACTTTCACACATGTAACAGCTTCTTATTACGAATCTTGAGTCATTGATCACTGAATTTACATTTTCCCAACCAATCCTAAGGAATGGCGGCTTTCAAAAAAATTGTTATCAAAGGAAATAATGCTAGTAAGGAGCATGTTTGCTACTTTTCAAAGATACACTACATTTTGGTTGACTGGCTGAATCCTGTTTTATGTTACTTTCAACTTTATTTCAGTCATATCACTGAGACAGCCTACAAATTCATGCATCTCCTTGGTTTCCCCAGTATTAGGTTAGGGCCCTGAAGTGTCTTGCCTAAGGACACTCCCATGAGAAACCTCAACATTTGGGTCACAATGGATTTATCATCTGTAAATGCTTCAATTGTGACGAGTCAATACATTTGTTGTTTCGTAAAGAGATCATGACCTAGAATAAGATGGCTTAATATTATAATGAAAGGAAGATGTAAGAAAAAAATGCTTATACAATGCTCTTTTGTCCCTCAGAGTAGATTTCCTTTTCAATGATGAACATGATAGACTCAAGGAAATTGACTTTAAAAATTTTGTTGGAAAAAGAGGAAACTAGCATTTCTCCTTTGTGGACAATTTTCTACCCTTTCTGAGTATATATTTTCTAATTTGGCCCACGTGGTTTCTAGTCTGCAAATGCTTTCAGTTTGAACCAGTCTATAATTTTGTCGACTGATCAGTAAATTTTAACTTTACCAAATAATCCCAAGTTATAATTACCCTGGGATGGAGGGTATTGAGAGACATTGTGACAAAAGGAGAAAATGCTGGTAACCTTTCAGAGACAAACTCAATCATTTGAGTCTTATGTTAATTTTTCATATGCAGATGCTTCCAATATGGATGACTACTAAAATTTGGCTCTTTGCTAATAGTTATGTCACATTGTATTGCTTTTTTCTGAATGCTTCTGATACCGACAAGTCCTCAATTTTGTTGTATGGTTATGGGCCAATAAACACATACTTGCTCAAAAATTTCCACCGACCTTTGACCTTCACATGTGACACAACGGCTTTGAAGGTAGTCAGCGTATAGATTCGGTAACTGAAACAATTGTTTTTATTTTATTTTTTTATGTTTTTATTGTTTTTTTTCTTGAAGGAAAATGGAAATCTTTAATTAAGAAATCAACGTATTTTTTTTTTTGCAGATCTTTGGCAAATTTGTTTACTTTGAAAGTAAATCTGTGATATGTCAAAGTATATTATTTTGCTTTACGTTCAATTCAGTTCTGTAGCATTGTTGGTATAATATTATGTTGTTTTGAAGCCTAATAGTTGACACCATTCAGGAACAAACCCTGACCACAAAAGCTCCTGGTATCTTTGTTAAATCCTCTTGTTTCTGCATCCCTTTGATGTCACTGTAGTAGTCCATCTATCTCGCAATTTTACTACTGTTGTGACAAATCTTTTCTTACATGCATAGATTTTGAGGAGACAAAGAGCATTAAAGGTAACTCACATTTCTTTAAAAGTGTAAGTTTTCCTGGAAAATCTTTATTTTCTTGAAGCATGCATCGTCTTCGATCAGGTAACTGTAAGGAACAGCAAATTGTTTGTATAGGTTATAAGATATTGCAAGTTCATCCGTTGTGGATGTGACTATTTTTTAAAATGTGTATGCAGGTAGGTTATCTTTCCTTTACAGATATACACATCTAGAATTTACAGTGATCTGCCTAGGTTAAGGGCCCAAGGGGACAGTGTCCCCATGGCTTAAAAATAGTGGGGACATTTCCGAAAATTGATGGGACATACTGAATAGATAATAAAAAAAAAGACAAGCAATTTCGTTGAAATGATATCCCCCTCGCCGAAGGAGACCTTTTAGATACAAACATATTAGAGGTATTGTATGCTGCATGTACATGCGGCCTTTTCGTTAACTTTTTACCAAACGACAAAATTTAGAATCAGTCCAAATTGAAAGTATTTGCAGTTGACAAAATAAGTGTGGTTGAAAAAAATGAAATTTGTGGTTGAAAGGGTAGAAAAAAATTGTAGGAAACGGAAAATGCAGGTGACCAGCATTTTTCCCTTTTCCACAATGTTTCCAAAAGGCTTCTTTCATAGGGTTGTTACAGGTCGAGATCTGGTGGTAAAGGGTTAATGGTCCACGGTAAAATTACACATTAAGCCCCCTTTTTATTATGGCACAGCATTTGATTAAAAAACAGACTTATAAGCGCTTCATAATGAGATCATGTATAAAGTCCCCTTTACCATAACATGGCATTTCATTAAATGAAAACAAAATTAATATTGAAAATATATAAAAGAAAATTGTATGAACGGACTATCCTTTGGAAGACATGCATGAAGTTTTCTAAATATTCGTCAAGGACTTTAGAAGATACTAGTATTTGTCCAAGCGGACAGATGGGCGAACTCACAGTTATTAGTCTATAACAAAAGTATACATTTAGCCCCTATTTTACATGATGAGGCATCTCATAAAAAAGAAACAAATAACCATTGTGTGTGGTTTGTGATAGATCTAAACAATTTAAACGTGAGGTTTCATTACATTTTGTCCTGTAGTGAAAGAGATCTTGGTCCATATAGAAAATATACATCAAGCCCCCTTTTTCCATGACAAGTTATAAAAAAACCATATATATAACTATGGTGTTGCGCGGCCAATCTTGGTGAAAGTTGTATTGCATTTCCAAATGGTGGTTGATAGATGTGACAAGTTTGGTGTAAAACTCCGCATAGTTTTCAAGATAACACTCAAGACAAGAAAACTTACTCAACCGCTGCAAACTTGGTTACCAGCATTTTCTCCTTTACCTACAATGTTGTCTACCTTAAAAAAAGACACAGAAAAAGTCATTAAAGCTAGCTTCAATGGTAGACTTTCAATTTCGCTGAGTCCAAAAGTTTGTCGTTTGTTGAGGGAAAGATTTATTCTAACCGAGAAAAAAAAATGTTTCTTTTTTTTTTGGTGACTGTCGTGTGCTGCAAGTCTGAAGATGGGGTAGATCTAGACTTGATTCGAAAACAAACAAAATTGAAAAAGCACAAGTAAATTTACCTTTAATCGTTTGGTTTCATTTCCATTGTTGTGTGTTCTGACTGTCGTCGCAAATCACAAACTATTTACTGCCATAATCAGCGTTTAACACCCTTTGAACAATGTAAAGCTGCATCAGTATTTTGCACCGTCAATATAGTTCTAATCTCTTTCTTATTAAGCTAATCTCATTCACTTTATCCAACGAAACATTCATTTTTCGATGTACAGTAAAGTCATTACGAGTCACATTGTATGATATGTCTTTTCAGTATTTGGTATTTTTTTCCCACCAAAGAAAGTTAATGCGATTGCTGCCTACAGTAAAGCGACGATAGCGTGTTCACTTGGGAAAAGTTAATAAAGTGGGTTCTTATGTAAAAATATATGAAAGGAAACTTGAATAAGTCTTATAGACTATTCCTAAATGTATATATACAATGCTATAGATCTAGAAGTTTAAATTATCCATTTTTTTTAAGTTCGTGTGTTGGATTGTTTGTGTACATTCTTGAAAGTGACACAATACTAATCGTTTCTTTACATTACTACACAGTTCAATGTGGGCGGAATAAATACAAATAAAGGGGGTATTTCATAAAAGAAGTGGCAGAACTTTTTGGAATAAATAACTTTGATTCGATTAAAGGTGACTAGACTCTATAATTTGCCGCTAGTCCTCGAATCGGCGGTAGATCTAGATCAATTACTAGTGTGAGAAAGTCAATAAACTTTTTTATTGGAGTGTGTTTTGCCTGCTAAACGTCACATGACCTTGCCATTGTTACTGAAGGATTCTCATCGGTGTTTGACTTTACTGTACATCGAAAAATGAATGTTTCGTTGGAAAAAGTGAACGAGATTAGCTTAATAAGAATGAGATTAGAACTGTATTAACGTTGCAAAATATTCTTACAGCTTTACATTGTTCAAAGGACATTAAACGCTGAATATGATAGTAAATAGTTTGTGATTTGCGACAACAGTCAGGACACACAACAATGGAAATGAAACCAAACGATTAAAGGTAAATTTACTTGTGCTTTTTCAATTTTGTCTGTTTTCGAATCAAGTCTAGATCTACCCGTCTACAGACTTGCAGCGCACGACAGTCGCCAAAAAAAAAACCGAAACATTTTTTTCTCGGTTAAAATAAATTTAACCTTCACCAAACGACAAACTTTTGGACTCGGCGAAATTGAAAGACTACCATTGAAGCTTGCTAAGATGAGTATTTCTGTTTTGATAAGGTAGACAACATTGTAGGTAAAGAAGAAAATGCTGGTAACCAAGTTTGCCGTGGTTGAGTAAGTTTTCATGGTTTGAGTCTGATGAGTTTTTACATCGAAATTGTCACATCAACATCACTTGTCTATCAACCACCATTTGGAAATGCAATACAACTTTCACCTAGATGGATCAACACCATTGTTATACATGCTTTTGTAAATGCCGTGTCATGGGAAAAGGGGGCTTGATGTATATTTTCAATATGGACCAAAATCTCTTTCACTACAGGACAAAATGTAATGAAAGCCCACTTTTATATTGTTTAGATCTATCAAAACCACACACAATGATTATTTGTTTCTTTGTCACGAGATGCCTCATCATGTAAAAAAGGGGCTAAATGTATAATTTCATTATAGACCAATAACAGCCAGTTCGCCCTTGGACAGAGACTAGTATCTTCTAAAGTCCTAGACATTTAGGAAACATCATGCATGTCTTCCTTAGGAAAGTCCGTAGATACAATTTTCTTTTATATATAATGATGTGTCATGGAAAAAAATGGGACTTGATGTATATTTTCAATATTTCTTTTCATTTAATGAAATGTCATGTTATGGTTAAAGGGGACTTTATGTATGATCTTAAACTGAAGCGCTTATATGTATGTTTTTTTAAATTAAATGCTGTGCCATAGGAAAAGGGGTGCTTAATGTATAATGTTATCATGGTCCATTAACCTTTACCACAAGATCTCGACCTGTAACAAGCCTATGAAAGAAGCCTTTTGAAAACATTGTGGAAAAAGGAGAAAATGCTGGTCACCACACTTATTTTGTCATCTGCAAATGCTTTTAATTTTGACTGATCTAAAGTTTTTTCGTTTGGTAAAAAGTTAACGAAAAGGCCACATGTACATGCAACACTCAATACCTCTAATATGTTTAGATCTATGTCTGAACAGGTATCCTTCGGCTGGGGATATCATTTCAACGAAATTGCTTGTTTTTTTATCATTATTTATTCAGTATGTCACATCAATTTTCAGAAATGTACACACATTTTTAAGCCATAGGGACACTGTCCCCTTGGGCCCAAAACCTTGGCAGATCACTGTTTGTAAATTCTAGATGTGTATATCTGTAAAAGAAAGACAACCTACCTGCACACACATTTAAAAAAAATAGCCACATCCAAAACAGATGAACTTGCAATATTTTATCACCTATACAAGCATATTCCTGTCTGTTACAGCCACCTGTTTGAAGACTGCATGCCTCAACAAAATAAAGAATATCCAGGAAAACTTACACTTTTTAAGAAATGTGAGTTACCTGTAATGCTCTTTTTCTCCTCAAAATATATGCTTATGATAAAAAGTTTTATCACACCTATTGTAAAATTGGGAGATAGATGGTCTGCTTCAGTGATATCAAAGGCATGCAGAAACCAGAGGATTTGACAAAGATGCCAGGAGCTTTTGTGGTCATGGTTTGTTCCTGAATGGTGTCAACTATTAGGCTTCAAAACAACATATATCAACAATGCTGCATAACTGAATTGAACGTAAAGCAAATATACTTTGATGTATCACAGATTAACTTTCAAAGGGAATAAATTTGCCAAAGATTCGCAAAAAATCCACACTTTTATTTCTAAATTAAAGATTTTTATTTTTCTTTAATAAAAAAAAAAAAAAAAAAAAATGGAAATAAAAGCAATCATTTCAGTTACCTAGTATTTACGCTTATTACCTTCAGAACCGTTATGTTTCGCATGTGAAGGTCAAAGGTCGGTGGAAATATTTGTGCAAGTATGTGTTTACTGGCCCATAATCATACAACAAAATTGAAGACTTGTCGGTATCAAAAGCATTCAGAAAAAAGCAACACAGTGTGGCTTAAGGATTAACAAAGAGCCAAATTTTAGTACGCATCCACATTGGAAGCTTTTACATTATGAAAAAATTAACATAAGACTCAAATGATTGAATTTGTCTCTTAATGGTTACTACAAAACATTGTGAGAAAAGGAGAAAATGCTGGTTACTAGCATTTTCTCCTTTTCTTGCAATGTCTCTAAATACCCTCCATCCCAGGGTAATTATGACTTGGGATTGTGTGGTGAAAAGTTAAAATTTACTGACCAGTCGATAAATTATAAGCTTGTCCATTTTGAAAGAATTTACAAACTAGAAACCATGTGGGCCAAATTGGAAAATATATACTAAGACAGGGTAGACAATTGCTCACAAAGGAGAAATGCTAGTTTTTCAGCAATTTTTCTCTTTTTCCAACAAAAGCTTTTAAAGTCCGTTTTCTTGAGTCTGTCATATTCATCATTGAAAAAGAAATCTACATCATGGGAAAGTAAAACAAATATAGGCATTTTTTTTAAAAAATATTTTCCTAACAATAAATTATCAATTAAGCCATCTATTTCTAGGTCATGAACTCTTTACGAAATAACAAATGTATTGACCTGTCAAAATTAAAGCATTTGCAGATGATAAATCGATTGTGACCCAAATGGTTTGGTTTTTCATGGGAGTGTCCTTGGACAAGAAACTTCAGAACCCTAACTTAATCCTGCTGGAAATGCATGAATTTGTAGGATGTCTCAGTGATATGACTCCAATAAAGTTGAAAGCAGCATAAAATAGAATTCAAATCCGTCAACCAAAATGCCGTAATGTATCTTGGAAAGGGTTGCAAACATGCTGCTGACTGGTATTATTTCATTTCATCACATTGTTTTTGAAAGCCGCCTTTCCTTGTGAAGGTGACAGTCTGTTACTGTGTGATGAGGCTGACAGAAAGAAGAATTCTAAAATCAGGCAAAAAGTAAACAAAAAACGGCAAAGCTACCTGGCAAGTTCCTACCTACTTTTGAAATTAATTAGCCCTGTTAGCGACTAACCCTGGGACAAACTGTACATTCTAACATGACACGCGACTTTGGCTCTATTTAAACACAGTGCAATGAAAAGATTGTAAAATCTACGACAATCCATGTAGAGTGACGTCATTCAATGAGTGAGTTACTCAATTGAACATAATCTTCATACTCTTAGTTTTAACTTGTTTTCCTTTCATTAAGAATTGGCCAAGTTAGAATCGAAATAATCTTCTTTCTATCGTGGTATATCGTTCAATAAACCACAGTTGTGAGTTATGAGGCGCAATGAATAACCCACTCGGGCTATCGCCCTCGTGGATTATTTATTGTGCCTCATAACTCACAACTGTGGTTTATTGAACGATAAACCACGATGAAAGAAAATTATTTCTTAAATAACGGATTGTCATCTTCACAATAGTTTCCATACTTTTGAATACTATGACGAAAGATATCGTTTGAAAACATTATTGCAAAGGAGAAAATGCCAGTCACAGGCATTTTTGTCAACACCTTTTCAAGGACAAAAACAAGTACTATCATTTGAAAAAGATTTTGAATTGTTGTCCATAATTTCCTTCCATATTCTTTGGTCTTATATTTACTAAGCAGTAAAATTTTAGACCTTTGTAAATTCTAAGCCTTTGCAGATAACAAAATATATGTGGCTCATATGATGATTTCTGTCTTAGGGTAGAACACTATATAAAGTTACAAGGTACGAAAAACTTAGCCAGAAGTCCTGCAGAGTGATGTCACTTTACACCAAAATAACGCCCTAGCTCACAGAGCCACACTTGTACTGGAAACTTTGCAAAAACCGGATATGGAAACGCTTGCCAACGCTCCGTATACTTTACTCCTGACTCCATGTGTCCTCTGACTAGTTCCTGTCTTGAAAGATTCTCTATGTGGAATACACTACGAGAGCAGAATGAAGCTAACCCTAGCTATGACCGGGTCCTTGATGGTAACGTCACGAGACACAGTCCACACGTGCTTGGCTCATAGAAAGCAAATATGAAAAAGTGCATAGAACTCAGAACAGGTTACTTTCATCAATAGTGAAAACTTCAAGTTGCTCTTTAGAACGATATTCCGATACTGGCACTGGTCCACGTTCTTTTTTATCACCCCTCGTAAAGCAATATTTGGTAGCTTTATAGCTAGGTGCAAAAAGATTTTGAAAGTTGTGACTTCCCCCCCTGGGCAGTGAAAAATTTTTAACCCTGGGCTATAGTAGGACACCCTTGGTAGAAATCTACTAAATAAAGCTACATGCCAAATTTGGTAGCCCTAGGCCCTATAGCTAGGTGGAAGACGAACTTTAAAGTTCTCCCTATATAAGCCCATGTAAACCGTGTAACCCCCAAGGTGGGAAAATTTTTGAACCAAGGGCTAAACTTAGACACCCTTGATAGATGCCTACTATATAAAGCTACATGAAAAATTTGGTAGCCCTAGGCCCTATGGCTAGGTAGAAGAAGAATTTCAAAGTTCTCTTTATATAAGCCCATGTAAAACTTACGACCCCAGGGGCTGGGCCAATTTTGACCGGAGGGCTATGATTTAGTAAATAGAGAAAAATTGGTAACGGTCTACCATATAAAGCTACATGCAAGATTTGATAGCCCTTGGCTTTACGGTTTCAGAAAAGAAGATTTTGAAAGATTTAAAAAGAATCAGCTTTGTTGCCATGGCAATAAGAGTTTTTGAAGGAATCAAATTCTTTCAAGAAATTCTAAAAAGGACCATAGCAGGATTATTTCTGTGAAGTTTCATCAAAATTGGATGGGTACATTCATAGGTGTTGGAAATAAAAGTAAACGCATGCACAGACGCATGCACGCAAACAAGCATTGACAGACACGCGACGGACACAGGGCCATGACATAAGCACGATGGCCTGACAGTATCTTTATGAACCATGCTCTGAAATTAAAGCTTAATCCTTTGTATGGGAAACGAACTATCTAGCCTTTGTATAGCAATAAAGAAATTCAGATAACTGGAATAGTCTTGGAATCAGCTGGCTGATGATTTTACAGTATGATATATATTCTGTTAACTTTAAGTTTGTCTAAAAAATTAGTGTTTCCTGACACTTCGACTTCCAACTAATCCCAATCTTCATGTTTGGGTTTACTATGATTTACTCACGCAAAGCCATAAAACATATTTATAGTCGTAGCTTTATTGCTTCATGGATTAGATGCTGCTGCTGCTGATGATAGACTACTGATGATTTAGTCAATAAAATCAAGTATAACTTTAGTTCGAAAATAGCTATATGACTGAAAAGACTACTGTGTAAGAAATAGATTACAGGTATTCAACTTTGTTTATTTTGTAAATAAAGAAGATACTACATGTACAGTGATAGCCTCTGTAAAGGATCCTATACAGGGAAAGTCTGTGGGCTTTTGTACAGAAATTTGAAATATTTTAACCCATTACCAAACGACACTATCTTAGACTAGTCCAAATTGAAAGCATTTGCAGACGACAAAATAAAAGTGACTGAAAATTTGAAATTTGTTTTGTCAAAGGTAGAAAACATTGTGGAAAAAGGAGAAAATGCTGGTTACCAGCATTTTCTCCTTTTCCCACAATGTTTTCTAAAGGCTTCTTTCTGAGGGGCGTCAAAAGTAGGGATTGTGTGGTAATGGGTTAATATACAGGGACCCTGAGAGGCTTTTTATAGCATCCTATACAGTGGCATCGATAGTGGCTCTTAGAGCTTCTGTATAGGAATTCTCCAGAACCTATAAACCAATACCAAAACCTAAACGCCTTTGTATATGACCAGTCAAAGACTTAGTATGGAAAATGAACTATTTAGCCTTTGTAGAGGAAAAAAGAAAGTGAAATAATGTCTTGGAAGCATACTTTGCACAGTAGCCCTCTATCCATTTTTTCCCTGTCATTGACAGCATCTGACCACCAAACAGCACTTGTATAGGGCACTTCGAGTCTTTAGATGTGGTATGCAAATGTTGGGGATGATACATTTCACCACCTTCGCGAGCCAAGGTTAAAATCTTTACGTGGATCTTACCCTGTCGGATCGAGCCCTGTCTCGTGATTTCCGGGATAGCCCTATTGGATGCTGGTTATTATCCCCTTTTACATCATATTTTCATATAGTCAATGAAATATCGTTTTACAAACCGCTTACCAATACAAAAATTCAGCATGAAGCAAAAAACACAACGTATTTCAACATTCCATGGTCAGGTGCTGGGATATAGCCTTAACCCTCCAATAATTGATTGGTCACACTGAAACTTTCTGTAAATATTGTTCGTCTATTCTTTTTCGGTAATAAATCATTACAGATCCTGCACACATCCAAGGATTTTACCTCATATTTTTATGAGAAAGGTCGCGACCTTGTTCTATTTTTATCACAGATGAAATGCTACGAGCGATTGGATTCTGGAATTGAAAGCTAGCTGCAACCAATGAAAATGCGTATCGGGGGAATGTTGAAATCAAGCTCGATCCGCCAATGGTAGAATAGCGTAGTGCATTGTCACCCTTGGCTTGCGACGATGACATTTCACCCACCCTTGGACAAATTAAGACATCTGAAGAATATTGTCAATTTTGGTTTTGAGTACCAAAACATGTCTGTCCTCATCAAGAATCAAAGCAAGGCAGATTCAAAACATTCACAATGCTATATATTAAAATCAATTATTATCAAATTGATGAGGAATGATTTGAAAATGATGTTCAGAATTAAACAAACCAGAAACAGTGTTTGAGAAATATATATATATTTTTTTATTATTTTAAGGGCTTTCCATAAAACTAAGGGGCCTAGGAATATACATGTATGTTTATACCTTTTAGGCTTATAAAGTGGAACCCCATAAAAACAAACTTCGCTAAAATGCTGACCCTACTGTAACAGAGGTCCTATGGCTCCCAGAATTCCGTGTGGGTGTGTGTGTGTGTGTGGGTGTGTGGGTGGGTGTTTACCCAGCGCTCCATAGATCAATATGAATATACAATCATTCAACTCTACCTTTCTTAACCGTTAGGCTGCTAAGCGCCACTCACTGACCTTTTGCGGACAGTGTTGATCAAGATCAGACTGCAAAGAGCTACATTGTCCAAGAAGGAGATATTATTCCCCAACACATAACTCTGTAATTTCAATATTTATGTTTTTATTATCGACTTGAAAATTTCATTTTAGTTATTTAGCAGGATAAGGGTAAAAAGGATAGATTGTTAACAACAAAAATTTGTTACGAATATAATTACATCAAGTTATTGAAAAATTTGAATCGTCTAAAATATAGACGTGCTTTAAAGGGCCATGAAACCGTTTTGCCAAATAAAATCATTGCTACTTAATATTTTCCCCTTGTTAATTACATCACTTTATAGAGACAATAATTAGAATGGAGAAACGCATGAAAAAATGTATTATATGGATGAAAAAGCAATTTTAATTTTCGAGTCGAAGCCGATACTGTTACAAAATTAGAACGGGTTTCACTGTTACTGTCACGTGATCAAACAAACGCTCGCGGGATTGTCATGTGATCGTAGATACAAGCACAATGGCGGACACAACGGCATCAAGTATCGAGGAAGTAAGTGATTGTAGGGTTTTCGTTCAATTTTTCACATGTTAAGTTTATATCGCTGGGCTAACTGTATGCGTTTAATGATAGTTAAACGCACCATTGCCATCGATGGACTCCAGCAGATTTTATTCGGTAGAAATGCCGTAGAATGCAAATCGAAAGTGAGGGGAATGTCTCAAACGGCCCGTCTCCAAGTTCCATCGCCTTGTAATACAGAGTAAAATCCCAATCTCAAATCATATGGGTTTACACGATGTTAATAATCGAATCTTGCTTGTCTGTTAAGTAAATGAAATTCATTGTCAACACAAGTGTGATATGAATGAAATGTAACAGAGTTTTTTTTTACGTGGGATCATGGCCTCGTAAAATTTTGTCCTTCGTTTACAGATTTTGTGGAGCTACGAGTACCATTTAGATTTGTAATTTTAACCTATTAACACACAATCCCTACTTTTTACGACCCTGAGAAAGAAGCATCAAGAAAACATTGTGGTAAATGGAGAAAATGCTGGTAACCAGCATTTTCTCCTTTTCCCACAATGTTTTCTACCCTTCACAAAACAAATTTTCAGTCACTTTCATTTTGTCGTCTGAAAATGCTTTCGATTTGGACAAACCTTAAATTTTGTCATTTGCTAATGAGTTAAGGAGAGAACAGTAAGGGTGGTCCGTCTTTCCATTTTGTACTTTGATGTAACTATATGTAAGGAAGTTTTCCAAATTATGGTGTATTTTGGTTTTTTTTATGCTTACTATCATAATGACAAGTATATAGGCCTGCAGATGATGTCCCCTGGACGAATCGTCCCCCAAACAAACGAATTTAAAAATTATGTTACTGGTGTAAACTACCTTCAACAGGTGGGAATAACAGCCTGCTATTGTGAAATCAACAATGACAGTGTAATCAAGTAACACTTGAAATAAGAAAATCATTTGAAATACCATCGAAGAAAGAAAAAAAAATTCCAAAAGTTATAGCATCATCCAAATATAACTGTACAGCTGTATTATGAATTTTGAATATTGGAACAAATTCTCCAAAATTTAAGTCAGTTAGGATGTTTTTTTCAGAGAATCTGTCTCCAAGTTATTTGGAAAGGTTTTCTCAAGGGGATGATTTATCCCTTTACCACACAATGATGACTTTTAACGGCCCTGAGGAATTAGCCTTTTGAAAACATTGTTGGAAAAGGAGAAAATGCTGGTCAACGTTTTCTTCCCTATCAAAGTAACCAAAGCACCATTTGAGCCACTCTGAGATTTTCGTCTGCAAATGCTTTCAATTTGGATAGGTCTAAAATTTTCCTGCGTGGTAATGGGTTATCCAGCATTCCTATGAAATACATTGGTTAATATATTCTAAACTTTTATGAAAGCTCATTATATTACATAAATTATTAGGTAGAAGAGGCCATGCAAGAAACGAGGAGAAGTAGAAGAGGCAAACATCCAAGACTGTCTCTTACTTATGAAGATGTTGAAACGGTAACTTTTTTCCTTTTCTTTTCTGAAGATGTAGGATGAAATCGATCTAGTGTCAATGTTTTTATTTCTAATACAGTAAAAAACATAAGTAGTGCTGCACAACGGTACCAAAATTACAGATAAAATGTTTCAATAATGGTTATTAACTTCAAAATAACTAGGTAATTTTTTTTTTTTTTGGGGGGGGGGGGGAGGGTTAAAGCAGCAATGCTTAGGTAATTCGTTTTTGGTAAAAGTCTTGAAAGTGTATGATTTGAAACTAGGTAGACCCATGTTTTATCCTAACTATAATCACTGTACTAGAGTCTAGGAAAAGATTGATTGTTGTAACAGTATAAGGTCTAACATAATGTTTTCAATACAATTGAAGCTATAGTTCTATGACCAGTGCACCTATCCCTGTTTTCCTGGATTTTCTTTTTGTTTTAGGAGTACTTTGCACAAAATCCTGTCCAAGACACTCGCTATTTTCCCACATAACATTGTGGAAACAACTGTCAGCAATGACAGAGGAATCAAAGCCTTTTGAAAACATTGTTGGAAAAGGAGAAAATGCTAGTAACCAGCATTCCCTCCTTTTCCCACAACGTTTTTTACCATACCGAAATTTGTTTAGAATATCATCCATTCAATCAAAGGAACAAAGATAAATCAGACCATATAAAACAAAGGTTTCTTACTATTTATTTTATTTCAGTTTCATGGTCAGAAATGAAGATCAAGGGAAATAATCTACCATTTTGGGGCCTGACTGCGTGATTTCCAATACCCGATGATTTCGCGAATGTTCAGATTGTGACGGAGATATCCGATGATAGCCGAATCTGATAGTTACGATAAGCCGCCTTATCGGACACATGTGTTGTATTACGTAATGTTATTTTGCACAGACCCCCTACTAGCTTTGATATATCCACATTAGGGGTTGTTTGATATCCGATTTATATTTGACATAACTTTTAGATGTACTAGTTCTAGCTTATTTCCTGAAATCAAAATTGTAAAACACGGTATGCAAGAATTAGAATTATCCGCTGTACAGCCCTTAGATTGATGAATTCATGGTGAATGGTGGCGTTTCAAAAGATTTTTCCACTGTGTTTTCTTGATAAAAATGCATTTCACCACCTATATTATACCGAAACTGGCAGACCAGATATTTAGGTGGTCTTCGGTACTATAAGATCGAAGCTCGAACCCCGTCTCTAATGTGGACATTTTGCCTAAACATCACATCAGAGTTTATTCTTCTAAAAATATATTTCATGAAAAATAAATCGTATTATTGACTTTTCAAAGGCAATCTCTGTCAGTAGAGATGAACCTCATAAAATGCGAGGTGTAGATTTGGATCAGTTTCCAAGATTTTTATATCCAAGCTTTGATTATTCAAGACATACATGTTCATGCTGTAGTTAAATATGTACATTGTGGAGATTTGATATTTTGCATATTTATATGAATCTTTCAGTTTGCACGGACAACCGGTATACTTGGAAATCGTCGGTATTTGAATCATTTAACGTAATTGTCAGCTTTCAGAGATATGTGAATTACGATATCTACCTAATTTACTCTTATCTTTTATACAGAATTATGAAGTGCCCTGGAAGAGAGAGGCGTATAACATTGTCCATTTTAGTGTTTGACAGTTACCTCAAGTACGATTAACCCTTTCCCAAATGACAAATTTTCGACTATTCCAAAACTTTTGATGGAAATGGCAGAAAGTTCTCCAAACAAGCTTAGCCTGTTACTGTATAAATACGACCCTGCTGTTGATTGTTTAGGATAAAATATTGAAACAGGCGCATTATCTTTTTACAAGTTATCTTCTACTTTTCAAACAATATTGTCTACATCACTCAATCAGTTTCTCCTGCAAAGAGTATTTACCATTCAAATAATGACAATACTAGATCACAATTGACACAGATTTTGAACATAGCGGGAAAAAAGGTAAAAAAAGGCGAATTCTTCTTTATCGGCGACTTAAAGATTTAGCTGCTGCATACTGATAATTATCATTTACAGGCAAGCCCCTGTATAGACTCATGAAATATCCCGAAGAAATGGCATCGTTTAGAAATTGCTCTGTGGGGAAAGGTAATACTAAACCTTAAACCACAAAATTTCTGAGGTTTAACGATCCTGAGGTAGAGGGCTTTTGAAAACATTGTGAGAAAAGGAGACAATGCTGGTAAATTGCATGCGTATAAACCTTTTTTCGAAATTTATCCTTTTTGAGACAAATTTCGTCGTCTTAGTCACGAAAATGATAAAAATTTGGACAAGTCTAAAATATTGTCGTTTTGTAAAGGGTTAAGTAGAGCAAATTTAACCTATTGTTGTAAAAATACGACTTCTGACGACCGTGAAGTTGATCTCCAACTTTTAGAAACAACTATTTTTTTTTTACATCAAACAGTTTCTCCCTTCTTTCAAATGTCCTCTTCCCTTCAATATCTTTAATATTTGAATTGTTCATTGGAAGAATTAACCTAAACATTGAGGTTCTTCCATCTTTAAAACGACGCAACCTGCAAAAAGGCATAAACGCTAAGAGTAAATAAAAGATGAAAAAAAAAATGACATAGACCATGCATGTACATGGAAAAGGGAAAAGTACAAGCTACTTCTCCTTTACCAGTGACTTAAAAAGTTACCTACTGCGTAATCATTATTTATTATTTCAAGAGATAGTATTTAATCAACCTTGTATTAAGAATGACCTACATGTATTTTGGTTTGAAAACGAATTTTAACACAGCTTGCTGGTGAATTCTACAGATGATTAGTTGAAATAACACCATACATAACTTTTTTAGAGGAAGAAATACCTTTTTATCTTTATCATACCTGTAAGCGGCGCTAGAGTGTAGCATCGGATCAGTTCACAAGTGCTGATCTGTTATGATACTTTCAACACGAACATTTAAGTAACTTTCTGTTGAGTCTCGAGCACATTTTCCCCCCACTTCGGATGCAATAAAAAGAATCTTAAGTATATATAATACATCGGCAGCGTTTTTAAACTTGTGTGATAATAATAACTTGGACCTACTTTTATGTATAAAGATATAGTTTAGTGCATAGATAGACCTAAGTTGTTCAGAAAAACTTACATTCAAACAGCTTTTAGACTCGCTGAAAATATTTATTGATAGTAGTAGACATTGTAAGCAAATGCAATATCGCTCATTAAGCCAATATACAAATCGGCGCCACACAGTATATGGAGTGTTCGGAACGAAGCATTTTCTTTTATTTGTTCGAAAAAAAACCTTTGAATGAAAGCTATTATATATGCCGAATCTGTAACTTTTCGTGTGCATAAAACCATGTAAACTCACTCTAATGGCTCTGAGCAGCCGTTGAAATTATTCTATGTACTATAACAGTTTTATTTATCCGCCTTCCCAACCTTTTTTCTTTCAAAAATCGTAGAAAGTAGACATTATAAAAATAAAAACCATCAAACCACACCTGCACACAAAAGACAAAGTTTACCGCATCAAGATAAAACCATTAGCTATTTACTAACCGACAAAATATATTATGATCTTTTTTTTTTCAAGTTGAAAGCTCTTGCATAATGAAACTTTTGAACGAGTAGAAAACACTGTGGGAAAACAGGAATCGTAGATAACATGTTATATACGATCCCAAGGGAAAATGAAAAATTGCCCACCACAAGTATTTTCTCCTTTTCTTGCTTTTTCAGGGTAATGTAACTGCCACATAAAGCAAACTTTCTCATCAAAAAACTAAATGACAAAATTTTGGAAACCACCAAGTTAAAAACATTTGCAGACAACAAATAAAATGCAACTCAAATGATAATGCCTGTCTTTGAAAAGGTAGAAAACATTTTAGGAACAAGAGAAAATTTTCTCCCCCCAGCAAAGTTTACAAAAGCCTTTTCTCTCTGGTCAGTTAGATTGCTGTAGTGTTAAACTAGTATTCTCAAAACACCGAATTTTTTGCTGAATTCAACTTGTTGATTTCGCCGTGAATGTCAAAGATTTCTTTTTTAACCAAAATAATTGTCGACTTACAGAATCGATCAAGTCCAAGATCAGACAGCTTGTTTTGTGCAGCCTGTATCTACTATGTCAGCAAAAGTGCATTTGGATGGATTAGATTTCAGGATCAGACTACAAAAAGCGCATTTGTCGAGAGCAGTTTTAGGACCAATCAGTTTATGTCTCAGAGAATCAAAACTTAACCCTTAATCCGGGGATAAATGAATTACAAACCGACAAATAAAGCTGAAATATAACGATTTCAATGTTCTGTTCTCAAGAAACTCTCGCTATCTGGGGGTGTAATTCCAATATGCTGTTGAGTCTAATAAGGGTGCGCATTTTGTGCAGTCTGATATTGATATTCAAGAGCCACACTGTGCTGTACCAGACAAAGGGTTTAGGTTAAAATTAGAAAAAAAAAATGCCAGGACAGATATACCGTTTAGGCAAGGATTGTGAATTTGAAGCAGGCTACTGTTACGTAATGTTACGTTTCTCTTATCTTTTATCGCTGCAGGCTATTGAATATCGATTACTTGTATACACAATGTAAGTTCGCCAAACTCCGGAAACTTCCGGACCTTTACGTATGATATCGATTATTTTCATCGATTTGTTGTCATGCGAGACTTGATAAGGCATGTCCGTGAAAGTTGGCTATAATTATTTCAAATTTGACCTAACTTTTTTTTCACTTAGAAATGTGTAATTTATATCTTTAGAAAGATCAATTTTCCAACTTATAGGATCCATCAACAATTTTGAATTTAAGAGAAGAAATAATGTTTTTCTATGCGTTTGTCCAACCATGGGGTACTTCTTTTTTGTGATTTTCCCTATCATTTAATAGAATCACGGGTTAGAAATTTGTGGTTTAAAATGACCTAACTTTTTTTTAAGCAAAAGTTTTGAAAATTATACCATCTTAAAGAGGATATAATGTAGATTTAGGAATGATCAACAATAATTTATTTATTCGAAGGTTAAATGGTGTAAAATGAACATGAATTAATATGCCCTATAGCAGTCCATTGTTTTCTGTGCGCTTTATCTATCGGTATACCAATACGATATCCAGGTAAGTCTGTGCTCCATTGCTGGGGATGTGTAGATAAAAGCTGTTTTGAACAGCATCTTATTTATAACTTGTTGGCCAGCTTATATATCCATATATGTGTTTAACCCATTACCACTCAATCCTGAGTTTTAACGACCCTATAGGAGAAAGCTTTTGAAAATATTGTGGAAAAAGGAGAAAATGCTGGTAAACACGTTTTCCGCAACGTTTTCTTCCCCATCCAAAAGAAAACTCATCATTTCAGTTACATTTGTCGTCTGCAGATCCTTCCGATTTTGACCAGTCCAAATTTTTGTAGTTTGGTAAAGAGTTAACCATTCACCACAAAGTTAGGAGTTTCAATAACCCTGAGAAAGATGTTTTTTAAAAGAAATAATGGGAAAAGGAGAAAAGGCTGGTTACTATATACTACAAAGTTCTGAGTTTCGATAACTCTTGAGAAAGATGTTTTTTGAAAACATAATGGGAAAAGGAGAAAAAGCTGGTTACCAGCATTTCCTTTCCCTTCCAATCTTCAAACACATATTTGAATTTTTTAGTTACTTATGCTTCCAATCTGGCCAAGTCTAAAATTGTGTTGTTTGAGTAACATGCACTACACACTACTTTCTTCGGTATAAGACACAAATCAGTCATGCTGTACAGACTTTAACAACTTCCCGGAGATCTGGCAGGGCCTTGATTCAAATTCCCAAAGCTACATGTACCTCTTTTGAATTACATGTACAAACAAATTATAATACTCTTGCAGCTTTGTTCTTGTTTGGTCACAACTCTTGGTATGTTGTTTTCTAAATATGAGTGATTGTGGAGAAAGGCTCACATCTTCGGGGAATAGCTTGGCTTGACCAGAGTATGCCAGTTGATTTCCATATAAAAATACAGTATTTAGACTTAGTTTTGTATTTTTTTTTTCAGAAAATGGTTCTTGCTAGAGGACATGCAGACTCAACACATTCAGCAGACATTGAGGGATTATGCATTTGCCCATCACCATAAAAAGTGGAAGACACAAACGATTTCGGCTTGCTATATATAAACAGTTTATGAGTGTGGTAATGCGTTCAATCAGCAAGGATTTATTTTTACCATATTTTGTGAAAAAAAAAATGCATTGCGATTATAATTTTCTAATATTTATTAGGAAAATAGGCGCATTGCAAATACAGTTTTCTTTCATAAATAAAAAGTTAGTTTTGGGTTTGTTTTCCCATGTCCTTGGAAGAATGTGATTTATGTAATATGGATGGAAAATACTGAAGAGATTGTGGCAGTAGGAGTAAATGATAAATACTTGCAAAAGCCTCTATTCCTATATTTTATTCAAATCTTGTCATTTGCAATCAAGAGCATAGAAAGTTGCATAACTTCCATAAGTGTTAAATCTTTAGCAAAGTATCCCAAGTCTTCACAACCCTTACAGAGAAGGCTGTTGAAAATACTTTGGGAAAAGGAGAAAATGCTGATAACCAGCTTTTTCTCCTTTTCCCACAGTGCTTTCTACCTTTCGAAGGAGAAATTTCAGTTTCTACAGTCAAATTTTGTCATCTACAGATGCTTTTGATCTAGCCCAGAAAAAAATCTTGTCAATATTGGTAAAAGGTTAAAATGCTAAATAAACAGAGTAAGATTTTCCGCCAATAGTATAACCCGAAACATTGTGATTACAAAGTGTTTTTTGCTAGGAAATAACTGCTGTATCAGATAGTGTAGATCCAAAGTCAGAGAGCATGTTTATATGCAGTCTTATGTTGATCTTAACTGTCTGCAAAAGAGCGTTTAGTCGGTCATAGTAGCTGAAGGGCTAAACAAAAATTCAAGTCTAGAAGCAACTGTATAGGACAAACTATTTACCCATTACCATACAATTTTTACTTTTGAAGCTCCTGAAATAGAAACCTTTTGAAAACATTTTGGGAAAAGGTAACCAGCATTTTCTCCTTTTCCCACCATGTTTTTTTTCCATTCACAAAACCAATTTTAAAATTTCAGTCACTTATATTTTGTCGTCTGCAAATGCTTTTGATTTGGACAAGTCTAAAATAATGTCGTGACTCGTCTGCTAGTGAGTTAAAAACAAGTTACAAAATTTGGAACTCGTCTCAACCTTTAACCAACAGACTTTTAATAACCCTTCTTTGATAGCTTTTGAAAACTTTGTTTGAAAACAAAAAAATGCTAGTTACCAGCATTTTTTCCTTTTCCCACAATGTCTTTGATCCAATCATAGACAGAGATGATTCATTGAGCCACATATAGTTTGTCATCCGAACAAGCTTTCAAGTTGATCCCCTCCAAAATTTTGTGATTTTTTAGAGTGCGTAGAAGGTAAAAAAGCATTGTGGAAAAACAAGATAATGCTGCTAACCAGTAATTTTTTTCTTTTCCCACAATGTTTTTTACCTTTTCATTGACATAAATAAGCATTGTGGAAAAACAAGATAATGCTGCTTACCAGTAATTTTATCTTTTCCCACAATGTTTTCGACCTTTTCATTGACATAAATATTTGAGTTACACTTCTTTTTCCTTTTATCTGAAAATGCATTTTGTCTGTTCCAAACTTTGTTATTTGGTAAAGAGTTCATAGTGGGTACAAAACATTGTGAAAAAAATAATGCTGATTACCAGCATATTCTCTTTTTCTAACAATGCTTTTGATGCAGTCATAGATATATTAATTTTTGTTACACTGATTTTGTCAACTGAAAACATTTTCAATTTGATCTGGTCCAAATTTGGCAGTAGGTTTAAAAGAATTTACTAAAACAAGATACTGCTTATTACAAGCATTTTCTTCTTTTCCCACCTTTGACCCTATTATTTGCTTACAGAAGTATTCATTTCAGCTACATTTAGTTTGTCATGTGGAAATACTTACAATTTGATCTTGTTCAAACTTTGTCATTTGATAAAGAGTTTACAGTGGGTAGAAAACATTGTGAAAAAACAAAAAAATGCTGGTTACCAGGGTTTTCTCCTTTTCTAACAATGATTCTAACCCAGTCATGGATATAATCATTTTTGTAACATGGATTATGTCATTTGAAAACATTTTCAATTGGATCTTGTCCAAGATTTGGAAGTAGATATAAAACATTTTCCCGAAACAAGATAATGCTTGTTACCAGCATTTTCTTCTTTTCCCACAATGTCTTTGACCCTATTATTTATTTATGGAAGTTATCATTTCAGCTAGATCTAGTTTGTCATGTGAAAATACTTTCAGTATGATCTTGTCCAAACTTTGTCATTTGGTAAAGAGTTCACAGTGGGTAGAAAACATTGTGAAGAAACAAAATAATGCTGGTTACCAGCTTTTTCTCTTTTTTTAACAATGAATATAACCCTGTCATAGATATATTGATTTCTGTTACTTTGATTTTGTTATCTGAAAAAAAAAATCAGTTTCATTTGGTCCAATATTTGACAGATGGTCTAAAACATTTTAGCAAAACAAGATACTGCTTATTACCAGCATTTTCTTCTTTTCCCACAATGTTTTTCACCCTATTATTTATTTACAGAAGTAATCATTTCAGCTACATTTAATTTCAACTGAAAATACTTGCAATTGATCTTGTCCAAAGTTTGTCATTTGGTAAAGAGTTCACAGTGGGTAGAAAAGTTTGTGGAAAAACATGATAATGCTAACTACCAAAATTTTCTCCTTTTTCCTGAATGCTTAAAAAAAACCTTCCTAATCAGGATCTTTACAACAGGCTTGTTGATAAAGCTTTAAAAATTGCTGTTCAGATTTGAACATTGGATGACACTAACCTAGCTAATGTAAAAAGTCTGCCAACAACTCTAATCCATCTGACTACAAAATACATATGCTTCTATACCATTTATAATTAGAGAAATAAAGATAAAAAATCTATAAATGCAGTTATGTTTTTTTCTGTTTGAGTGTGTGTGTCTGTTAACACCACATACATGTATTTAACCTTATGTAAGTTATGTTGCATCAACCAGTGCACCTATCCACACATTTTCAGAGTTTCTGTAACCAGTTCTTTGCATTACAATATACATTCCAGGCTACTGGAAGCTTTCCCACTCTAGCATCATGCAGGGTTAGCAGTGGAATGAACTTGAGTAGGACGACTTTTGAAAGCATTGAGAGAAAGCAAGAAAATGCTAGTAACCCGCATTCCTCTTTTTCCCAAAATGTTTCTTCCCAGTGAAAGACAGAAAACAATTTAAACTTCGATTAATCTGCCATTGCTTACAATTTTGTTCAAATCCAAATTATTGCCAGTGGAGCCTTGGTAAACAGTTGAAGCCTTTCTTCCTAAGGGTAGAATAAAAGCTTGTTTTGTGAAGTCTTTATGTCAGCAAACCTCGTTAAAAAACACTGTTGCAAATCGAAAAGTTGCTCCCAATCAACAATATCTACTTCTTTCTTTTTTAACCCATTACCACACAATCCCTACTTTTGACGCCCCTGAGAAAGAAGCCTTTAGAAAACATAGTAGGAAAAGGAGAAAATGCTGGTAACCAGCATTTTCTCCTTTTCCCACATGTTTTCTACCCTTCACAAAACAAATTTCAAATTTTCAGTCACTTTTATTTTGTCGTCTGCAAATGCTTTCGATTTGGACAGGCCTAAAATGTTGTCATTTGGTAATGAGTTAAGTGAACATGAATTAGTTAACTCATTACCACACAATACCGACTTTTAACGACTCTGGGAAAGAAGCCTTTTGAAAACATTGTGGGAAAAGGAGAAAATGCTGGTAACCAGCATTTTCTCCTTTTCCCACAATGTTTTCTACCCTTTCCAAATCAGATTTCAATTTTGATACACACTTGTTTTGTCGTCTGCAAATCCTTTCAATTTGGACTAGTCAAAAAAATTGTTATTTGGTAATGAGTTAAACAAATTTCTGTCATTCATCAGCAGTTTTTGAAATTCATATTTCATTCATCAGCAGTTTTTGAAATTCATATTTCAAAGTGTGAAGTAGATAATGTGCAAATGCTGAAACAGTAATAAGTGAATAAAATGGTGAAGCAGATGGGGAATTTCCATGATCAAAATATACTGATGATTTAACTGTTAACCACTGAAACAACAAAGTTTCAAACTTTTCCAATTTCGGAAGCATTTGCAGATAACAAACAAGATGCTTTTATGTTGTTGAAATTAGTAATGGAAAGAGTAGAAAACTTTGTGAAAAGAAGAAAATGGTTTTCATAAAGTTTTCAAAAGCTTTCGTCCTCAGGGCCATTTAAACATGGGAATATTGGTAAAGAGTGAAATTGGTCAAATAAAGGAAGATCCTCAAGTGCTTACCATTGTAACAGAATTGGACAACAAAAGATACTTAGACTATAAGGATATTTGCCTACTTTGATTCAACTGCAGCATGCTGAAATCTTTTTAATCCTTCACCGTACAACCCTGAGTATCAAACACCCTGAGGAAGACTCTGCTGAAAGCATTGTGAAAAAAGGATAAAATGCTGGTAATACTGGTAACCAGCATTTTCTTCTAATCCCAAAATGACTTTACCCTTCCACTAACAAATTCAGTTTTTGAGTCATGTTTATGTTGTTGTCTGCAAATGCTTTCATTTTGGACAAATCCAAAGTTATATTGTATGGAATAGGGTTTGCCCGTGACCATTTGGATCTTTAAATGACAATCGATTGTATGGTGTTTAACACTGTTTTCAACGTTATTTCAGTTATATCGCAGTGGCCAATTTACCTATCCATGCTTTCCGGCGCCTCTTTTACCAGTACCCTGCGCAATACTCTTTCCAAGCTACTGGCTGCTTTCCCACATAATCATTGTCATAACAATTGTCGGCAGTGGGAGAAGAATGAATCCTGTTGAAAAAACTATCATCAATTCTCGTAAAAAAATTAGCTGAGCCAGGGATCAAACTCATGACCCTGTTCTCAAGTCCTGTATGCTAACAACTAAGCTACCAGGCCTCTGCTTCAAATGACAAATATGTATGATGTAGAAGTCTAATGTCTAAGAAAACTGTTTGTACCACTCCCAGTAATATAAAGTCCTGTCCATTTCCAGTATAATAATCAACCCAGTCAGTCATCCAGAATAACTTTTCCCTTTGCTTTTTTCTTAATTCTGTAGTTTGTGGTTGTTGCGATGCAATAGTTAGGCGATTCTCTTTGGTTGACGTGTGTCCGTCTGAACCTTTCAAGTTGCTGTTTTCTCCTGTCACATACTCCATTGCAATCGTAGTGAGCAGCTCTGGAAAATAGACATATTTCTTTGGCTCATTAATAGGTCTAACAGAGAAGTAACTCACACCTTTTAGAAAGGTACCAAGCATTTTCTCTTTTTCACACAACGTTTTCTTCTCTTTTAAAAAAACAAATTTTGCTATTTTAGCCAAATTGAAAGTGTTGTCAGCAAATGCTTTAAATTTGGATGGGTCTAAAATTTTGTTGTGTGGTAAAGAATTAACTCATTACCAAACACCAATATTTTAGGCTTGTCCAAATCGAAAGCATTTGCAGACAACATGTGAAAGTGACTGAAAATATGAAATTTGTTTTGTAAAGGGTAGAAAACATTGTGTTTACCAGCATTTTCTTCTTTTCCCACAATGTTTTCAAAAGGCTTCTTTGTCAGGGTCGTCAAAAGTAGAGATGTGCGGTACTGGGCAAAGATACTTATTTCTTTTTCATTACATCATAATATTTTTTTTCTTCTATTTTTGTCCTCATTGCCATTACACTCAATATTGCAAACAATCAAATTATACATTACAAAATAAAAAGGACTTTAAACCTGTGTAGCAGGCAGCTTTTGATCATGCAATTCCTCCCTTTCTTAAAAAATAGCCCCCATTTTTCCATTCATCAATCTATCAAAACATAAAAAATACCATGCACAGTAGCCTAATTTGTGACTTCTGTCATTGGTTTCTAAAAACTGGTGCTCCAGAACATTCACCCTTTAACTTATGACAAATTAACATTGTACCAAACGACAGTAGTTAAGACTTGAACAAACTGAAAGCACTTAAGACGACAAAATACATGTATGTGTAACTCAGAAAGGAAATTTGTTTCCAGCAGGATAAAAAACTTTGTCAGAAAAGGAAAAAATTCTGGTAACCAGCATTTTCTCCTTTTCCCATAATGTTTTAATTAGGCTTCTATCCCAGGGTTGTGAAAACCAGGAATTTTTTGGTAAAGGGTTAATCAATAATACTCTTTACCAAATTACTAAATTTTAGGTTTGTCCAAACTGAAAACAAATGCATGCAAAAAATACTGGAAATTTCTTCTTGTTAGAGTGGAAGAAATTTTTTGGTAAAGGGTTAATCAATAATACTCTTTACCAAATGACTAAATTTTAGGTTTGTCCAAACTGAAAACAAGTGCAAAGCAAAAAATACTGGAAATTTCTTCTTGTTAGAGTGGAAGAAATTATTTGAAAAGGAGAACATGCCGTCTGCCATCATTTTCTCTTTCTCCAACAAGGTTTTTAAACTCATTTTTCCTGTGGGTTGTTACATGTAGGGTTGTGTGGTAATGCATTCTCTCAGTTATATTCTTACTTACTCTACACTTTTCTCTTCATGAGAATCACTCCACTCTGTTACAGAGGAGATCTGTGGATCCGATGGCAGGCGTTTCGATCCCACTATTGGTGTTGACACCTTTTGTTTTTCAATCTGTTGCCTCTTCACTGGGCTTTCAAAAATGACACCTGCCAAAGAGGGTGGTGTTTGACTTTCCAAGTACCTGTTTCAGTGCAATAAGATAAGAATTAATATTTCTGTCAAACTCTTTTAAATAGAGATCCAATGGCATAGCCAAAATCAAATTTGTTATAAGCACAGTGAAGTAAGAAGTGTTCAGGGGAGAGGGGCCGTGAGGGTGGTATTTATCTGTAAAGCATTGAGGAATTCTCTAGTCATCTGTGCACCAATTAATCACACAGTCCTGTGCAGCTCAGAGATGAATGCTAAGTATTCATTATCTGGAGGCATTGGTTTTCAAGAAACTTCAGAGCACTAGCCTTGTACTGGTTACTTCTTACCACACTGAGTTAATAACCCTGAACACTAGAAAAAATTGAAAACATTGTGGGTAAAAGAGAAAATAATGGTTATCAGCTCTTTCTCCATTTTTCACAACACTTCTAACCATATCAAAAGCACAAATTATTGTTTGAAATGTGTGAATTTGTTGTCTACAATTGCTTTCAGTTTGACCCAGAACAATATTTTTTTAACCCATTACCAAACGACAATATTTTAGACTGGTCTAAATTGAAAGCATTTGCTGACGACAAAATAAAAGTGACTGAAAATTTGAAATTTGTTTTGTGAAGGGTAGAAAACATTGTGGGAAAAGGAGAAAATGCTGGTTACCAGCATTTTCTCCTTTTCCCACAATGTTTTCTAAAGGCTCCTTTCTCAGGGGCATCAAAAGTAGGAATTGTGTGGTAATGGGTTAAAGTAGATCCATTCCTGGTGCCTTTTCAAACTAAATAGATGGATTGATGGAAATTGTAAGTGAATTTAGACAAGCTGAACGTCCACATAGCAAGATCAGCCTGCACGTAAGCCCAACCTGATCTTTTTATCCGTTCTACAAGATGTAAACCACATCATAATTCCTGTGCGTGAGGAAATATGTAAATGACGAAAGCAAGTCACATAGCGAGTGTATTTTTCCGCGTAACTGCATTTTCAAATGCATGATGTATGAATGCTTTTCTTGGTTGACACTTTTGAGACCCCCCCTCCAATACGAATTCTTTCAATACTAACGAATCAATCAGGTATTTTGCCGGGTCACGATCGCTCTCTACACCTATGATATCCTTAAGTCCTTGCCATTGTTCGACCTGGTCCGATAGGTTGATGTGTTTTAACATATCTCCTGTGTCTTTCAATCAACGTACGTTTTTTTGGCACTTTCGCGTTTCCTCGGACGCACTTCCGCGTTGTTAAAGATGGCTTCCTGGTTGTTGTTATTCGTTTACGCATGCGCGAATATTCAGGTGCGTGCTTCTGATTTAGAATGAAAAGCGTCGTGACGCTTTTGAAAAAATTAAGGGAATTCCTACGAAAAAGGGTTTGCTTGTCTTGATTTCTAACCTCAATCTTTCACATTATACCAAGATAACTTCGTCCATCCCAACAAAATCAAGTTTACTGCCGAATTCGAACATTTTCTAAATTTTTTGCATTTCGATATCTGGTTTCATGGCCCTTTAAAGGGCAACACTTTATTTTAACCCTCAAGTGTGAATGGCCTTGGGCTAGATAGTATGTTGAGGCTTGTATTTAACAATTCATCTTTACTCTTGAAGGTCCACAAGCCAAGACTTTCAAGAACATTGTGGCAGGTCTTGTCGATATATTGAACTGTATTCCAGTCTAATTCATATCTGAAAGAATCAGGATGAAAACCTTTAGCAGTTGCAGAAATCTTAGTCAGGAAGGATCTCGCTGTTTGTATAAGCCTCATATTCAAGAAACTGTACAAAATTGTACCCAATTTAAAAGGATCGTTAAAATCTTCGTACTGTAGTATCTTTACTCTGTCCGGAAAGAGCCTCTTTAGGTCTTTAGCAGCCGCTATATCTTTCTCCATTCTCATACATAATGTCTCGGCATCTTGTAACATCGTAAAGTTACGATTAGGTTGGTAATACCAAGCTGTGTTTATCCTACTGTTCATGATAGCTCGAGGGTCACGAAATATTTGGATCAGTTTTAAACGTTTATGTTGCAAGAGAAGATACTTCACGTTTGCTGTGGCCATTCTTAAATCTCTTGTCGCTCTATGCTCAGAAACCGGGCATCTTTCCATGAATTGTTCGTAACATGGTTTAAGTGGCAGGCGAGAAACGTCTGAACATGGTTTGCACTGTTTAGCATCCATTGTACAATTTTTGCATTTCGTTGGAGCACTTTCACAAATTGTACAATTTCGGAGGGCATCAGATATACAGTCCTGAAACGCCTTTCCTGAATCACCTGTATGATAAAAAGAAGAAAAAAATTGTATTCTAAAACATTCGGATTGTAATTCCTAGTAGGTATTCTAATTCAAATTTTTAAGACAAACCATCTATTGTGCCAATTAAGAACGTCTCGGTTCAGTCCGATAGCTTGTTGAAAATTTCGAACCAGAATTTAGAACAGTCGGCATTTGTGATACAATTGAATTTAATGCAATGTTCAATTCTGCTCGTCGATTGGAAGATTTGAAGCGAAACTCCTCTTCAGATTATGTAGCTATTTTATTTTTATTTCCTATCCTATACTGAAGAAGGAGAACATTGTTGATCAAACATCACACTGAACGTTCTTTGCACGTTCTTGGCAGTCTGATCTTAATCTACACTGTCCGCAAACAGTTCAGCAAGTCGCCCTCGGCAGGCTTAGGGTTATTTTTTTGATCATTGTTAATTTCTTTTGACCAGCATAGAGCTTGGAAATTGATTGTAAGCTAGTATCCCACAAATAAAAGAAAAAAACCCACACCTGTTTTCATAAATACTTATGAACTATGCTCCGACATAAGGGGACGTAATGCATCTCCATGATCCATGGTACCAAGCAGGCCATCATATACTTATGGATCCGTGATAGCCACAATTTTTAACAACCGATTTTGTCATGAGGTACACTTGGCCCTGGACATACGGAAAATTGACCGATAGCGAAAGGTTTCGGCCCTGGTCAGCCTGGGCAAAATGCGCAGTCTGACCTGCGTCAGTACTTTCCACAGATTTATTCAGCCCCTTTCCAACAAGCATTCTTCGGACACACACATGCATATTACTACATGACAGTCTGTCAAGTAGGCGAGATGAAAGTAACATTATGCAGAAATAATGTTTTCCAAATTTTGTGGGATAATGAAGACAAAGTCTGCCCCCTTTCATTTGCATCCTATGAAACCGCTTCAATATCATGTTTATAAAACAGATAAATCAGAATGCTAAGAAATTTCCCGTGATCTGATTAGATAATATACCCCGATCATATACGAGGTGCCTTCAATAAGTTACCGGACATTTTCGTATGGCTACTTTTTTCATCATGCCCACATTCAACTCTAGTCTCCTTCAAAATACTCTTGCCCGGCTGCAATGCACATGTTGTACCATTCCTTCAACTTCTGGAAGACTACCTGGAGGTCCTCCGGTGTGAACTTGTCAACGATCCTCGTCACATCATCTTTCATCTCCTCAATTGTCTCGAAATGACTACCTCCGAGGTTTTCATCGGTTTTCATTGAGCTTCAGGAACAACCAAAAGTTACAGGGAGCAAGGTCTGGACCGTAGGCAGGGCGAGGAACTGTACTTGATGCAAATCTCGAAACACTAGTTGGAAACACGGATGGAGTTCTAGAGCGGTTAATTGTCCTGGTGGAAATGCCACCGACCACATTTGAAGAGTGCTGGTCTCTTTCGACAGAATCTCTTCCTGATCTCCCTTAAAACCTCAACATAGTATTCTTTGTTGACTCTCTGTCCAGTGCGAGTTGATCATTCCCTTGCTGTCAAAAAAGGGATCATCATAAGTTTCTGGGTGAACTTGCTCTGTCTGGCCTTCATGGATGTGGGTGAGTCAGCATGCGTCAACTGGAAACTCTGTTTCTTGGTTTCTGGGTCATAGCAGGAGATCTAGCTTTCATCACAGGTTACCAGGGCCTCAAGAACTTCGGGGTCTGAATCAATAAGCTGTACCATTTCTCTGCTGTCGTTACGACACCTTTCCATCTGTTTTTCACCGAGCACCGTTGAAATAAACTTCGTGCAAATCTTCAGCATCTTCACTTCCTCATGAATGATTGTGTGGTGTTATGTACATACCCAGTTATTCCTAGCTTTGTTCATGTGTGTATCTATTTTTGAATGGTTTTCCCCTGTTGCTATTTTTAGAACTGGATTCTCTTTTGTGGAATATTGTTCTGGAAGTTTCCGGGCCTTTTTACAATCTGATTACTAGAAATTATGCAACTGATTTTAACATGAATTTTCTGGAAGTTTCTCTGTTATTATAAAAGGAAAAGCTCTTTACATCTCAGCGTTCACTAGTTAATACATGATTGCCAGACTAAAGTGGGGATTATTTTGTGTTTGTGCCATATAATTAGTGTTTGGATTACATTCAGTTTGGATTAGGACCAGACTAGACTAAAGTGGGGATTGTTTCGTGTGCTTGAATTACACACAGTTTGGATCAGGATCAGACTGGAATTAAGACTGGAATAATTTGTCTTCTGTATTTAACGTCTAAGGTATTGTTTTGTACTATTGTAATATTGTCACTAATTATTTGATATTTTTGTTAATAAATTCTGTTAATTGTTATCGTTTGTTGCTGGCTTCTACTTTCTAGTTACGCCTGGCTCGTAACAGTGGGTCTAGGACATTTGCCCCCAGGACATCTGTACCCCGGACTTGTGCCCCCAGACTTTTGCCCCCTTAGGACACCTGCCACTTGGACGTTTGCCCCCCGGGCATCTGCCCACCTAGGACATCTGTCCCCTAGGACATGTGCCCCCAGACATGTGTCCCCCGGACATCTGCCCCCTTAGGACATTTGCCCCCTGGACATCTGCCCTCTCAGTTTTTTTACAGCTTGGATGTCTAGCTCCTTTAAGGGACAATCTAAAAAGCAATTTTGAGATATACACGTGTATTGTACATGGTAATTTTGACCGGCAATTTGAAAAAGACCTCTGAGATGTTGTATCGTTAAGTGCTATTTTATTGAAAATCTTCGGCTGACTAATTGATTTCAGTTTTAATATCAAACTTCTAGTATGATAACTATAGGGTCAGTTACTCATCTGGCACGCCTGCTGTAAACCCCGATAAAAATTTAATTTTTTGCATTTTAAGAAAAATAAAGCAAAATTCAGAATGGTATTAGTTCTTCAACATCATTTAGAAGAGGCTTATCGTTTCCCAGGAGGCAGTTGTCCTACGGGGGCAAATATCCAGGGGCAGATGTCCTACCAGGGCAAATGACCGGGAGGGGATGTCCTAAGGGGGTGAATGTCCGCTGGCAGATGTCCAGGGGGCAAATGTGCGGGGGTGCACATGCCCTACGGGGGCAGATGTCCTACGGGGGCGAATGTCCGGGTGGCAGATGTTCAGGGGGCAGATGTCCTACGGGGGCAAATGCCCGTGGACAGATGTCCAGGGGGCAGGTGTCCTACGGGAACAAAAGTCCGGGGGCAAAAGTCCGGGGAGCTGATGTCCAGGGGGCAAATGTCTCGATTGTGTGCACAGTTCCCACACTGACATCACACTGTATACTAATTGTCTCTGTAGACACACGACGGTCCTCATCCACAATATTACGGATTTGACTCACCAACTCTGACTTTCCTACTCTTCCCACATCTCTCATCGTCCCTCACAGACTCTCAGCCTTCCTTGAATCTCTGGTGTCACTCAAAAACCAATGATCGGCCCATGCAGGGCGGTCCAAGAGCAGTCTGAAGCTTTCCCTACGTTTCTGTGGTTTTTTCCCAGGTTTAACACAAAACTTTATTGTGTATCGTTCTTCTAAAGTGTCCCCTCTCCCGGACTGCATTTTCGATAAAAGTCAGCTGTGACGATCACTGTTTTGTAGAGTGTGTTCCAAGTCAAAAGAAAATTCCGGAAATTTATTGAAATTGAAGGCACCTTGTATATCATGTACACTGGTACAACAAACGTAAAACAGTTTCCCTTTTGGGAGCCCAGCATACATGACTACGCTATCAACACAACATAAAAAATGGCAGCGTCGATCAAAATTAGCATATAGATTATGGACCAATCTGCACATTCTAGCATGTATTGCCAAGGTTTCAGAGACGTCATTTCCTAGTGATGTCAGCTTTTATTGCATTAGGGCACCCAAAAGGGAAATTCTAGTTCGTTAGCGAACTTAATCTTTAATTCTAACATGACACGCGACTTTGGCTCTATAAACACAGTGCAAGGAAAACGTGGTAAAATCTGCGACAATCCATGCAGAGTGACGTCATCCTATATCGAGTGACGTCATTCAGTGAGTGAGTTATTCAATGGAACGTAATCTTCATCCGCGTTTTTACTATTAGTTTGAACTTGTTTTCCTTTCATTAAGAATTGGCCATGTTAGAATCGAAATAATCTTCTTTCTATCGTGGTATATCGTTCAATAAACCACGTTGTGAGTTATGAGGCGCAATGAATAACCCACTCGGGCTATCGCCCTCGTGGATTATTTATTGTGCCTCATAACTCACAACTGTGGTTTATTGAACGATATACCACGATAGAAAGAAGATTATTTCTTAAACAACAAATAAAAAGGGTAAATTTCGCTATACAAACGTTGAAACGGTAAAACTTCGCAGTATAATAAATTTGTTGTACTGTCAGGTGGCAGGGGACTTGGAAACTTGTTCACGGCTGTCGCGAATCATGTCACCACCTCTCCTTCGGCTCGGGGCGACATGATTCACCACAGCCGTGAACAAGTTTCCAAGTCTTCTGCTTCGGCTCGAGGCGACATGATTCACCACATATGTGAACAAGTTTCCAAGTCTTCTACCACCTAACCGTACATCTAGTAAAAGTATCACCTAAATATTCGCGTCCTGCAAATCCAATGGGTTCTATTGGGAAGTACTGCATCAAATTGTTACATTTATAAATATTTAGTAGAAAATTTAAGGCTGTTTCCAAAGACTTTGGGTCTGTTTCAGGCCTGCAATATGAAAACAAAAAGAGGAATATCAACAAAACTGTTCCCATGAAGGTACCCTTTACATCTTTATACATAGAACACTTTCCTTTCGAGGACTGATGATAGTCATTACGAAAGGATGTATTCCTCTCTCACTGTTTGTCAATGATCATGTTGTTTTCGAGGAAATTTATGCAGAAAAAATCGTTAAACACATAAAAAACAGGAAAAAGGATGTTGAAGCACGAATAGGAGCCAGGAGCTGAGTTTTGACCATTGCACCTTTTGACTCTATGAGATGATAAGAGCACATATTTATATGTAATTGTATTGAATAAGCCTGTGTGGTCATGTGCTTTCGAACAGGATGAAGCCCAAAATGAGGCTAAAATAGGACCAAACCAAATTGTGTATGGACAGGTCGGGTTTTAGGTGTCGTATCTGAGAAAGAGTAATGTTTACTTTTGAAAACTTGTTTCATAGTTTATTTACATTATTTGCGCTGACGTCACTGACGTTACAGCATGATATTTTTGTTATTTTATTCCCACATTTTTCAACGAAAAAAATATATATTGAAATCTTATTCGAAAAAATGGAAAGCAGAATAAAACAAGTAATGGTGCATTAGCCAGCACCCTCTCTTTTATGAGTGGCGGATAAATATTACAGCCTAAAATTTTGACGAATGAAGTTGTAAATAAATACATACGTATATTGACCGTGATTTACGTTATCATGGCATCATCCTAACATATTTTACTGCGTGTAGATATAGAGGGTATTTTATCTTTTCGGTGAAAGATCGAAATTTATTTCATTGCGTGAGAACACCATCGGTAATATTTTCAAGAGTGGCGCGCTAGTGCAGCCACTTGTGAAAATATTACCGATGGAGTTAACTCCATGAAATGAATTTTGATTTTTCACCGAAAAAAAAAAACTCTATTTATTTCATTCTTTTAACCCTTTCTGGGAGGAGCTTTATCAAAATCCAGTACAGTTCTCTTTCGTTTTTCCCCGTGGCGTACCCTTTCCTAATAGCAACGCATTACAACATTACGTCAAAGCGAGAAATGTAAGATAAGTGACGTCATATTTCCACCTGGTTTTGAAGCATGGGTAATTTACCTAGGTAACAAGAACATTAAAATCGGTATTTTCACTGGTTGAACCCGTGTAATATCGAAAAATATTTTTACTGCTATTTCTCGATATCCTACCGAAAGGCATGAAATAAACGTTTTTTTTAATTCTATCTTGTGTGATATTCTATCCGCGTGCGACACATGTATTTTCTACTGAAAACCATCTGGTACATAATAAAAGTCAAACCCCTCGACGTAATCATCATTCAAACGATCACCCGAGAGAGTTTTAAATATGAGGCAGTCTCCAATGACATTAATATCCTCCCAATGAACTAATACACGTTAATTCGTTGAAATGGCATTCCCCGAAGAAAAAGACCTTTGACAGAACAAAGACATGGGAGTTACTGTGTTTTCTATGTACACGTGGCATTTTTGTTATTAGACTATAACGGATACATGCATTAAGCCCCCGCTTTCCAGGGCATGACTTGTCATTCAATAAAAATAGATAGCCTAATGGTTGCCTGTGGGTAATGATAATATAAGTCGTTGTCTGCGCATGTCATATTCTTCGAAGATTCGACTGTCTTATATGACGCATCACTGCTAGCCCCGAAAGCGGGCTGACTGTACGCTCTATAAAGTAGCAATGTTGAAAATAGCTTTTACGTATCAATACGTTTGAGCAGAAATGAGACCTGCATTAGCAACAGATTTCTCTAAACAGGTGATCATAGTTTATTGGGTAAACCTTGTTTTTGTTTTAAATTCAAAGTAACGGTTGTCGCGTAGGAAAGTTGTTCGGTTCTGTACCCAGGATGCCCATATCAGATAAATGAGTATTTATAGAATGCCATCTAGCGGGAGATAATGTAATATAAGTATGAAATTTCATGAAAATTTGTTTAGTAGATAGGGATATTGGTCAATAATGGAAATATACATCACACCTCCTTTCTCGACGGGTCCGAATTCACACACACACAAAAAATTAAGTCCGTACTCAACTCAAATGAGTTTACCGGCTTGATTCTGTTAATTTGCTGAGTTGAGTTTGAAACATTGAGAGCGTTTCACGGACGCGTTCTCAGCTGAGTTGCTTGTTTCGTTGACTTTTCGAACGTTCTAAGCTGTTTTATTGCTACTCTTTTTGTTATTATTTTTTTTTATCTTATAAACTTTAATACTGTAACAATTTAAAAAACAAATCAAAAATACTTCAAATTATCAGATCTCGGACAAGTTACGAACCAAGCGTTACGAGAAAGAAAACCAGCAACCATCCTTTAACACTTAACAATATTTATTAATGAATAAAGAAGCAAAAGTACAGTAAGAGTTAAGTTTCAATGTCCGCCATATTTAAATCGACAACAGTCAACTTAAGCCTGCATAGGTGTAAACTCAAATTAACAGACTCAGCTCAAGGCTTGAGGTGGTTACTGAGTCTTCCAATTTACGAGAAAGGCATCTTAAAGGTGGGTATTTAGAATTTTTACATCTAACCAAATTAAAAATATATATATATATCACTGAAATTCATATGAAAAAATAATACAAATCATCAATAATTAAGATTCATAAAATTACAAAAAAATTTTTTTTTCGATGGCTAAGTAGCCTTTTAAGGTATTTTTAGATTTCGGGCCAAAATTCAATAAAGCATTGTGGGAATGTTAAGTGACTGGCACGTGACTCATAGCGTTTAAACTCCATTACATAACAAACATGTAATAATAATTTTCCATAATGTCGTCTGCGGAAGCTATGTTTGAAACTTCGTCTGTGTATTCCTGTATGTAAATGAGCGAATTGATCATCTAAAAATAGAACGTGTCTCCCGTTGGTGTCAACCTGGGCCGTAGTAAATCTCTAATTTCTCGTGTTGTCGGATGGTTTTCGACTACTGGGATTTTATGAATGAAAATTAAAAGGCTATGGGAGTATAATGATGACTTTTTTGCATTTTTGTAAAATTTTCGCCCCAAAATCTGAAGGGCCACCTTTAAATAACGAACTCGAGTTTAAAAACTGAATCCATTAGCTTTAAAACTCTGGATTGTATGGTCAAGGGATAAAACTAATCATGTTCTAAAAATGTTTTAACGTCTTACGAACAAAGTCCGTAACAAACAAATGAACAAATGCATAGCTCAAATACAAACTACATAAGGCGGATTTAGAACAAATGGTGGACAAGAATCTCGCTTTTTTAGGTTTAAAAGACCAATACAATAACCACTGAGCCAAAGAGATATCTCCCTAGTGCAGCTGTTGGATATTGTATTTAAATCGAGGCGAAGCCATACATGAAGGAGTGATCTCTCGTAACAAACAGCATAGCAGCTAACCCATTACCTATACCTTACCTTAAGTAAAAAGATAGTAAGTCTTTACGTACACTTTTCTGCAATAAGGTTTTCCATACGAACACACTTGGCCATCGTCAGAGAAATATTCAAATGTAACCGTTCTACGGAGGGGCTCGTACCAGTAAAATGTGTCGTTTCTACAACCAAGAAGTTTGCCCGTAAACGTGGATCCACTGCGCATATAAGTCAGAAGTAACGCATCAGAAGGTTCGGCTGAAAGAAAATGATCCCAGCTGAGTTAAAGGGGAGCTAAATGCACCTGCAAAAAGTATCGATTCACAGTCTGACATTGGCGGAAGCTTTTTGCTATCCTTTATCCCTTAGGCTGCTAAGCACGACCCACGTACCCTTTGCGGGCAGTGTAGATTAAGATCAGTCAGCACAGAACGTGTAGTCTGTTCTTGTATCTATACTGCGCGATAAGGACATATTATTACCCCAAACAAAGCTTTGAAATAGCAATACCTGGGTTCTTACTATCGAAAAGAAAATTTCATTTCAGTTATCTAGCAGGATGGGGGGGGGGGGGTTTAATTTCTTCACGTCCAAAGACCACTAGTTCTCACGATTGGTCAATTGTAAAACTAAATCGATTTTATAAATCTATTACCCTATTCTCCCTGTAATTTGTGGGGCTTAATTTTTCGAAGCGGCGCATGCGTATGTATAAAAGATTTTCACAATTTTTATGCTTTTTGATAAAATGTATAAATTTTCTGAAACAACAAACAAAAAATCAAAGACTGTGTCAAAAATTCTTTTTCGTGGACGTTAACTTCGAAATAGATCAACATCGAACGATCTGAGTCCAATAGAAGCGTCTTGTCGGATATCGTGAATCCGATTGGACAATTTATATTTGAGGTTCCCAAGGTTATTTCACTTATAGTCTTTTTATAAAATGTTCTTCAATGCAGTACTTGATAGATTCGATATTTAGCTCTTTTTCTCTTCACATGTAAATGATGCGGTAATTTGTCCAAGAAGTCTCCCTTGTCACCCCCCATTATTTTACCAAGAAGTACATGTGAAACCTATATTTCAAACAAAATGTTATTTAACACATTTCGTTTTCGTTTCTTTTCTCACCGATGTAAATCTACACACTATGGGAATAAAGAAAAAATTCTAATTTAGCACAAAATTAGAATTCGCTTTCTTTGACTGTACGTTGCTTGCTTTAGTTATTTATTGATTTTTGTGGGGGTGCGGTGATGGGCCGTAGAGGGAGCGAAACAAATGCCAGAGTTCGGACAAATTACCCTATGTCATTTAATTGTTTATTTGTCGGGCTTGACTCATAAATTAAAATGATTTAACAGGTGAATCAAGATGTAAGACAGTCACAAATTTCGACTTTGTTTTAGCTTACCTGAGTACGAAGTGCTCAAAGTGAGCTTTTGTAACCGCCCATTGTCCGTCAGCCTACGTGCATCGTCTTTAAACATCTTCTCCAAAACCACTTGTCCAATCTTGATAAAACTTGGCAGGGATGTTCCTTAGGTAAGCTAAACGAAATCTATTCAACAGATTGAATTCCACGCAAAACTGTGGTTGCCATGGCAACCCCAAAATAAAACACCCCCCCCCCAAAAAAAAATCTTCTTCTCATTTGTTCATTAGATGCCCCTCGGGTGAAAACTGGCCCCACCCTGGGGATCACAAGTTCGAACTAAGGAACAAAGAAGGAACACTTTAAATTCTTCTTCTCTGAAATTCAAATGCGTAGAGCTTTGATATTTTGAATGTACCCTCTCCTAGTCCACCAAGTGGCCCTGCCCTGGGGATCACAAGTTTGAACATTTGAACAAAGAAGGACAACTTTAAGATTAGAATGCATAGAGTTTTGATATTTCGTATCTAGCATCCCCTAGTATACTTTGACCAAGTTTGTTCACATGCTCCTGAAGTCAAAACTGGCCACATCCCGGGGGTCATAATTTTGAACATGGGAACAAAGAAGAACACTAGAAAGCCCTGAAGGGCCTGAATATGCTCTATTGACAGAGTTTGCTTCTATGCTAGCATACATTATGAATTCATGATGCAAAAAGACAAACTAGATATTCAATCCCTTGAATCTTCAAAAGAATTGAATCAACGCTGAACTTCATTGCCTAAATAAGAATTGGGAATTTTCAACTTTGAATGGTTACATTTCCACAACTGATTGTCAGATGTTTTTTAAATCAATAGGAATCAAGTTGTTTATAATACAAAACAATTGTGCAAGTTTCGTGAAAGTCCAACCAAAACTGCTGACCTAATCACGTAAATAAGAATTTGAAATTTTGAACTTTAATTGGCTACATTTCCGATAGTGTTTATTGGATTTTTTTAAATCTATAGGGTTGAAGCTACTGATAGAATAAACAAACTGTGTGATTTTCAAGACAATTTGACAAGAAATGCAGACGTTATCGCGTAAACAAGAATCGAACATGTTCTACTTGAAATGGCTACTTTTCCCATATTGTTAGTTAGATTTTTTTTTTCATTTTTCAAAATCAATAGGGTTGAAGCTATTGATGAGATAAACGAACTGTGCGAGTTTCATGAAAATCTGAGACCAAATGCAGACTATACCGCGTAAACAAGAATTTGAAGTTTTCAACTTTAAATGGCTACATTTTCCATACTGTTTGTTGGATTTTTCTCAAAATCAATAGGTTTAAAGCTATTGATAAGATTAATAAACTGTGCAAGTTTCACAAAAATCTGACAACAAATGGAGACTTTATCGTGTAAACAAGGAAAAGACTTACGGACGGACGGACGACGGAAACCCCACCATGACATAAGCTCTGCTTGCTTTTAGCCAGTTAAACTAAAAATTAAAATTATTTTGCTCTGAAAGTAGAAGGCATAGAGTTTTTATATTTGGTATATAACATCTCCTAGTGGACTTCTACCTAGCCTTTTTATATAATATCCCTGAGGTCAGAACTGGTCCCGCCCCCAGGGTCACAAATTTGACAATCGGAACAAAGAAGGACATCTTTAAAATTCTTCTTCTCTAAAACTAGCTTTGATATGTGGTATATGGTCAATCTGAACTAAGTTTCTTAGCCCTGCTGACCATAAATTGTTAAATAAGTTCAAAATTGGCTCATATGGGGTAATAAATACCTTCTTGGCACTCTATAGGCCACAGTTATTGAATAATTGACCTAACATTTGGTCAGAATGTTTGACCTGCTAAAATCTCCGACGATTTTGGGTTTAGGTCACCTGGGGTAATTAAGTAGGCTTTAGGTCAATTTAAAGGACTATTTTGAGGGCACTCTGAAAGGCCACACTTTTAGCCAAATTGGTTCAAAAATTGTTTGTAAAATCTCACATGGGTATGAATTTGGGTCAACTATGGTCATAAACTAGGTCGAAATAACAAAGAAATACTTTACGGGAATTGTAGAGACCACATTTATTGTTGATTGACTTGAAAAATGGTCTCTTGATGAAATCTAACATGAATTCAAAATGCGGTCACCTGGGGTCAAATCTTGGTCACTAGGTCAAATGAAAGAAATTCCTTTTGGCAATCCGGCTGCTCTATTTCTTACTAAATTGACTTAAAACTGATTAGATCAGAATGTTTGTCTTGCTTAAATATTGGATTAATATGCAATTGGGTCACCTGAGGTAATACACAGGTCCCTAGGTCAAATAAAAGAAATACATTGTTGGCACTATAAAGGCAACATTCATCGTTCATGATCAGAAAATTAATCAAAAAAATTGTTTTGCTGAAATTTCGAATGCGTTTGGATGTTGATCACGTGGGGTCATTAGCTAGGTCCATGGGTCAAATTAAAGAAATGCCTCGTGGACACTCTAGAGACCAAATTTCTTGCTCAACTGAATTGAAAACTGGTCAGAATGTTTGTCGTGATAAAATCTCACAACAATCTAAATTTGGGTACTCTGGAGTCATAATCCTGGTCACTAGGGCAAATTGAAGATCTTGTTAGCACTCTAGAGACCACACTTCTTGCTCAATGGTTAGAATGTTTTTTTTTTTTTTGATAAAATCTCATTTGAGTCTGAATTCAAGTAAATCGGGGTCATAATCTGGGTCACTCGGTCAAATTAAAGAAATACCTTATGGTCACTCTAGAAGCCACATTTCTTTGCTCAATGGACTTGAAAATTGGTCAGAATGTTTGTCATGATAAAATAGCAAATGAGTATGAACTTGGGTTATCGGGTCATAATCTAGGTCACTAGGTCAAATTAAATAAATACCTAATTGGCACTCTAGGTGCCACATTTATTGCTCAATTTCCTCGAAAACAGTTAAAAATGTTTGTCTTTATAAAGTTTTGATGAGTTCTAACATTAGGTGAACTAAAGAAGATCCCCTACGGTCGCTCTAGAGTCCACAACTTTTATTTCAATTGATTTGGCAAATGATCAGGATATACATGTAGATTATGCATGTAAAGTCAATTTCGACTATTTACTCAGGTGAGCGATCCAGCGCCATCGTGGTCTCTTGTTTAACACAAAGCACTGCCATTGAAAACAATAACGTAACAAAGCTTTTTCGTTTAAAAGCAAAACAATGTCGTCAGGCAAATTGTAGAAGTTGGTAGTTGGTTAATATTCGAACACTTTAATTGATATCAATCATCAATCAAATAATGCATAATTAGGGAATAGCATAACCCGTAGTTCGCACCATCCTCACCCCCAATGCGCTTTGCATGACTCTCGCTTGTCACGTGATTTTACGACGTGGAAAACTTTCATCATATTCCAATAGCACTAATCAACAGTGTTGATTAAGCCACCCTTTATCGGCGCATGGCTGAAATATTGCAACACTGTAAAGTAAAGGCCCATATTCAGCATAAGGCACAGGATTCCAAATTTTGCCAGTAGCTTTATCTCCTAGACCTATATCAAGTTTTTTCAAAGTGTGTTATCCCTGTTAATGTGGTGGAGAGTCATAACCATATTAAGGTTTTAGTTCGAGATCAGGGAGCGGGTGTAAACTTTTTGGATTTGTTTATTGGTCCATACATTTAGCGCGAGTTCTCGCGCAGTTCCCAGGAAGCAGAATGGAAAGAATTAAATACGAAAGGTAATTAGGAAGTTCGTAGATTATTGCAATAGAATGAAAACGAAACAACGTACGGATAAGATTCTTTCATCATCATAAACCTGGTTGTATTTTGTCATATGGGTAAAAAACTGTAAAAATACATTCAACAACAGTAAAGTTACAACAATTTACATGAACATAGTGCGACATACACGGAGCATGCCGGTGTAATGCAGAGAAATGACCCTCCCCTACAAAATGATCCAGGGTCATTTCTCTACGTAGATCATTGACGCGGGCCATTATTCTACGAAGAGAAATAAGCCAAGGGTAATTATTCTACGTAGAGAAATGACCCTAGAGGGTTATTTCTCTACGGAAAATAATGACCCGGGTCATTTTGTAGGGGAGGGTCATTTCTGTGCATTACACCGGCGCATTACATCTGACGTCATGAGTACGTCTCAAGTTCAGTCAAACATTTCCAGTGTAATCACCGCGTACCATTTAGAGTAGGTTTCACTATATTAATTACTGTTATATGCAGAAACAACATTTGTGGTATCTTTCTTGCGTATTCAAACCGTTCACATTGCAGTGCTGCCTTGATTTCCAGGAACACCCGAAAATCCATTAAAGCCAGACCTAGGGTATAGGGTGGGTGCTGTAGAGTTTGAAAGCCAAGCAAGCTAATTTCAAGCAGAGTTGAATCATCCCTGTGACTTGGAGCATTATCCTGGTGAAATATTATACGTTTGGGATCCATTTGGGGCGCTTCTTCTTCAATGCCTGCATCAAGTCTCGTCTTAGAACCAGAAAAATGAAACCTGCGCTTATCAAAACAATTATTGTCACAGTTAATATTTAATTTCTATATTTAAAACACTGTTATCGTATATCGTTGCAATTTAGTTATATCTTAAAAATATACAGCGATACATTTAATTTAGAATGGAATGTTTTAAATAAATCTCCAATAATCTAACCTTAGAATAATAACGGGCAGTTACCGTCTGGCCATCGGGAACCTGGTACTGCAAGATCATTCCTTTTCTGTCCATAAGAAACATGTACATGTGTTTCCCGCCGCTTTTCTGTACCTGTGCCTTCTTCGGTGAGGATGTCCCTGGGGTTTTCGATACAAAGGACTGTGCTTTCGCTTAAACACATCTTGTCCGTGGTCACTGTTCTGTAAAGGAATTCTTCCCATTCACGCTCATACCGACGAACGAATCCCTCTGAGCGAGAAACCCTTTCTTCACGTTCATTGTCCTTAAGGAGGCACAGTACCCACCGTGCCCACACTTTTGACATCCCCAAATTATTTTTCAAAACATCATGCACCGTATACGATGATACACTCAGTTCTGCCGCTTAATTTCTCAATGTAAGTCGCCTCTCACTGTAAACCATATCCTTTGATTGATTAATGTTTGAACATTTCACTTTAGAAGGCCCGTCACATCGTCCATCGTCTTCTATTGTACGTCTTCCATGTCGATATTATCATAATTTGTCAAATGCGTATTTTCTAGAATTTGGCTTTGGATAAAAGATCAAAGTATTTTCCCTTTCTGATCGGTTGTTCAAACTCGACGCTTGACGATAATCATAAACATCCGCGAAAAACACAAGGATAAAATCTGTTCGTTCGCAAGAGTAACGTAAATCTATACAAATTGGATAGGTCAAATGATATTTTTTTTAAAATTCATATAAAATTGTAACATTATTGATAACATCTTGGCCAGTGTATGACTCTATATGTAAACACAGTTTAAATCAGAGAGATTTCTATTTTGTTGTTTAAGTCAACATTGAAATGTCATGTCAACATCAACAGATGGTTTCTACAAGCAATCTAACGATCACGACGGAACAAACAAAAAAAAAACGAACAAAAGAATCATACTTGATTGGATTTCCATGTCATCGCTTGTCCCTGCATTAAATTCCAAAGACATCTTTGTACTAGACATATCTGTGGAAAGTTTTGTAGAATACATCTGCCCTTCAAAAGAAATATACTCATACACGTGACCATGAAAATCAGCTGGGCTTCAAATGTGATCTGTTGAAAATTATAGCTATATTCTACGTGTCACTAGGTATATTTTAAGTAAAACAGGTTGTAGGCAACTTTAGCGAAAAAAAAAGAAAAAAAAAAAAAAAAAAAAAATCCGACGACTTACTTTCTTCATTATGCTTCAATATTTTTCACTGCTATAACAACGTTCAAGGGCCTTACTTACAAAATAAATAGTTCACATTTGCCCTTGATGTCTCCTCGTAATAATATAGCTAATTATCAGTAATAATGGATCAATAAATATGTGTCCGTGCTTGTGGGGTAGAGCGTTGGCCTCGTAAAGTCCCAAGTTCAATACCCGGCAGTGGGTGTCAACTTTGGGTTTTTCAATTGGATCACACATTCGGCACGAGTACTGGTGTAGTTTCCAGGAACAGACCAGAACAAAACTACAGCTAAGTACACACAAGATACACTAACGGCAATATACAAAATAAATATATAACTCATAAGTAATAATATGAAATAAATGATAGAGAGCGATGATAGAGAGGGATAGAACCATTTACGCGCATCTGCTGGACGCGTGACTTCACCTACTAGTAAAACAGACCGCGTAAACCTCTACTAAAAAGCTACAGGTACATGTGAGCTGTTTTAAATTTTTCTATGAATAATGCTAGATCTGTTATTAAATTGAAGTGGAGAACAGGTGAAAAGCAGGCGGGGCTAGCACCAGTGTCTATATGCAGATGTCAACATTGAGGGCAACCTAGCCTGCTTCGTCGTCTGCTATGTATAAGTGAACATGCAGGATCGCCATTTTTATGAAATGGAATATGCTAGACTACATGGAAATTAAAGAAGAGCCACATGGATCTGAAGAGACAACTGCTTAATAAAGAGAAACTAGCGTAAGAATATTTTGATGCTTGTGTGTACAGGATACAATATTTTATATATGGAGTATCTTTTCCTGCCTTAGGCCCCCATGACATTTTCAAATAGTTGTTTAAGCCCACCAGTCGATTCAATTGCACAAGTTTGCTTGTAGGTATGCGTGTTGAAAAAAATAAATTAAAAAAAAAAATAAAGTGATTATGAATGGAACTCTTTCCAGTTGTAAAAAAATTGATTATATTTACTAACAACTGAATACATCCAAACTTTGGTGAAGGGTAGACTGCGCTATCACACACGATATCCAGATAAGTTAAATCTATATCTACATATTTCACTTATATATTCGCCTGTAAAGGACATTGTTGGTAATGGAAGGAAAAATAACACTAGTCACCAAAAAATTCTTCCCTCCAGCAGTAATTTCATGGCTCTCTACTGCGGGCTTTTTAAAAGTCAGGATTTTGCATTAAAGAGTTCCCTGTAATTATTTATACTCAATTCTTTGAATATTGCCAGTGGGTTAAGTGGGAATAGATCAGTCTACAAAGGTGTGTAGTACGATCATCGTCCATTCAGCCCCTTTGTAAAATTTCATGTTGTTTAGGGTAAAAAGGCGATTCATGAGAGTAGGAATGCATTATTTCAGAAGGCAGTTGGGATACATTTTGAATTCTCATAGAAATTTCTGCATGATCGTCTTTAACCGTCTTAGTTTATATTTTAAGTTTTGTTTGAAATGCTTTCATATTCTTCTAATGTTTTTGCAGATTTTGTGAATGTTTTTTTCAATTGCGAAAAAGCTGTAATCAAATAAAAAATGTTTCTCTGAGCCAGCCTGTCCAGAATTACAGAGATTGCAATTGTTTTCGTCCAAAATAGTGCCATCGAATCATCCAATTTCTATGGACAGACGATGGCTTGCAGCTCTAAACTTGAGGAGAGGTAAGTATTCACATCTTTTCTTCACCATTGTATTTTTTCATTTTTCTTCACTTTCAGGTTTTTTTTTCACCAGTTTTTTTTTTCTTCAGTTTTTTCATCACATAAAAATGTCTTTTTGTTCCTTGTTACGTGTATAAATGTAAAATGTCACAGATTGTAAGATGCGGAAAGGGATAGATCCCCCACCCTCCTATAATTATGGTATACGGGGACAATAAATGTTAAAAAAGTATTCATTTCTGTTTCGAACTTTGAGGTATTATTCAAATTAATCATTTTCCTTAAAACTCAAGAAGATTCTGCCTTTGTTGGGCAATAATAATTATTCATACCAATTTTGTTGGAATTGATCAATAAATGTTTGTTTAATTGTCTTATGGATATTACCTTAGTTGATACTGAACTGATTGTCTGACAGATAAGGCCCTCCAAGTAGTTATGATTTTTTTTTCAATTTTTAATTTGAAATTATCTTTTGGACTTACCAACATATACATGTATATCTTAAGGGAGAACACTTATATGTCTTATGGGAGATTTTTACACTTTTATCCAATACCAACCTGTTCCAGAAAGATACCATACGGGACATGGCAACTATCGTAATTGGAAAGCATCGAAGTTCTACATACAAAAAGGATAATGGTGTTGATTTTCTAGAGCTTGTTACTTTTCTGCGGAAATTAGAGTGTACGTTTTCTAATATCTCAATATTTTCGAATCCAAAGACTCCTGATCCATACGTTAAGATTGGTATTACAGTATGGTAAAAAAGTTTGAGAACTAAATCTCGGGGCAGGTCAGAGTTATTAACTTTCATGAACAATTAATGTTAGACTTTGTTTGCATGCTGGGCAATGTGTTTGCGAGCTCGAAGAAAAGAATCGCTACTTGAAATGGTGATGCCTAAGTGACGGTTATGGTCTGTTATTTCCAGTGGTTGGTTACTAAAGACTACTACCTTTGTTTATCAGTATTAACGTCTAAGTGCCATCTATTACAAAAAAATTCGAAGTGATTTAAGCTATTTTGAAAGTCATTTACATTGTCTGACAGTATAACGGTATCACCTGCATAGAGCAATACTAGAAGTTTTAGCCACGGACTAGATCAGCAGTTTCTTGAAGTTCAACACCGAGGGCACAGTTAGATATCAGAATAAAACTACTCATTAAACTGACGGTGATTTGTCCGATTGGTAGGTAGTTAATGTCACTTTTAACCATTCAAGGAAATGCTCCAAAAATTTAAGAATTCGAGTCAACCCCATCAAGATTTAGACCAAAATTTAGATCAAAATTAGAAAAAAAAACTTGTATATGCTCTAGAGGCCACATTTTCAGTCTGATAATCTTATTTCAGACTTAATCAGAATGTTTGTTTTAGTGATATCTCAAAAGAGTTCGATAATGGGTAATGTTTGGTAAAAAACTTGGTAGCTTAGTCAAATAAAAAAAAAAAAAAATGTATGCTCTAGGGGCCACATTTTCAGTCCAACATTCATGAAACTTTGTCAGACTGTTTGTCTTAGTGATATCTCAAAAGTGTTTGATAACAGGTAATGTCTGATAAAAAAAAAAGAAAAGAAAAAAAAAAACAAACAAAACCTAGGCCACTAGGTCAAATCTAAGAAAAGCATTGTGTATGCTATAGAGACCAATTTTTTTTTGTCCAAAACTTTTGAAAGTTGGTCAGAATATCTGTCTTGATAAACTCTAAATATCTTGAAAGAGTTCGAAAATTGGTAATGTTGCATCAAAAACTAGGTCACTAGGTCAACTCTTCGAAAACTTTGATGATTTTCTAAATATAATACTAATGAAACTTGTTACTTTCTAAATACAATACTAATGAAACTCGGTCAGAACGTTGGTGTTGCAACAGTTTGCAAGTGGGTCATGGTAGAGTGTTCGTCATAATATCTCAAAAGAGACTGAAAATAGTTCATGTTTGTTCAAAGACTCAGGTGAGCAATTTCTTGTTTCTAAAACTCCACTGTTTTAATCGGGCGTTTTGATAACATATTGGTGAAATTCGTGGATGTCTGCAGGGCAAAAAGAACTAGTAAACGATATGGAAGCATCACTTTGGTTTTTCTTAGTAAGTCAAAAATTAAGCTTTGAACGCAATAAATGTTGTAGAATCTAGATAATTGAGCCTTCGTAATGCACTTAAATTACTGAAAAAGAAAGAAAAGACATTTGTATTTTTCGGTGAAAGATCGAAATTTATTTCATCGAGCGAAGCCACTCGTGAAAATCTTACTAATAGTGTTCACTTGATGAAATATTTCGCCAATCGTGAAAATATTACCAATGGTGTTCACTTGATGAAATAAATTTTGATCTTTCACCGAAAAAAAAAAATCTATTTATTTCATGCTTTTAATCCTTTCTGGGAGATGCTTTATCAAAATCCAGTACAGTTCTTTTCCGTTATTCCCCATGGCGTACCCCCTCTGCATAGCAATGCATTTCAATATTACGTCAAGCGCGAGAAATGTAAGGTAAATGACGCCATATTTCCATTTGTTTGTGAGGCACGTGCAATTTACGTAGGTAATAAGAACATGAAATTCGGTATTTTCACTAGTCGTTCCCGTGAAAGATCGAAAAATATTTTAACTGCTAATTTTTGATATCCTACCGGAAAGCATGAAATAGATTATTACTTTATTATAGTATATCCACTTGCAGGGTCTTCTACTAATTGCAACAAGGTAGGTTTCTTGGAGAATATTTTTTTTTATTTTGCCACACGTTTTGACGTATAAAGACTTCTTAAAATGGACCTTTTTTGATAATCTACTTTAAAACCTCCTCACTCGCTATTGGCTACAAAACGTTTTAATGTGCAATGTCGAGTATTTTTTCAGCCCTTTCGTGATCGTTTCTTTAAAAGGTATTGTCCAAGCTGAGGTTGCAAACTAGCAGCTCCCTTGTTTCAAGCCGTGTACATAACTTACGTCGCCACTTTGGCTTAATACAGGCAGATCTGTATTCACCAATCACATTCTTAGTCTTATTTCAGAATTTAGTCAGTGTGAAAGTATCAGAACTTCTGATTGGCTAAACCATTTGGTTTAGCCAGTCAGAGTTCCTGCTACTTTCACAGTCAGAAAATCTTGAAGAATAAGACCGAGAACGTTCTTAAGAATGGTTGGTGAATACGGACCTGCGGTTTTTTTCGTGAGGCAAATAGGGGAAATGCGAGCAAAGATACATAACAATCGAACGTAACTTGACCTATGAGAACAGCATCTATCAAAGGCGACTTGCTGAATTTTAGGCAAGTCTCTAGAAAGTCTGAAAAGTCATTTAGCAAGTATCTTGCGATTTGTACTACATTTTCTTTTCGAACGATTTTGATGAAATTTGATCTCAAAATCAAACGAATGCCAGATATCTTACATTACAAAACTGTAGCACAAGAAATGAAGAGATTATTTATGTAATCATTTGATTTATATAGAAAATCTAAATTCATTTTATGTACTTGCTACTTTGTATGTTTATTTTGGATTGAATACATCAAGAACAGCTATCATATGATATAACTACTAAATTAAGAAACTAATCAAGAGAACTTGACATCATCATCATTAGTGATTGTATAACTATACAGAAAATGTTTGTCAGACGTATTTTGGAAATAACGGGAAAAGATACAAACTTTTGATATTCGACTTCAGCTAAAGCTTCGACCACGTCATAAGATGTCATCTTCAACAAGTGTGATTTGTATCATATTTAGTACAAGGGAAGTTACGCGTTAAAGAGCTCGCGCAGTCACCTGTGATTTTCACTTGGCCACGAGATGATTAGATCGGAACAGCGAGTGATAAGCCGTTGCCATTGGACATACAGCTGTAACTTCTCCATGACTCAAAAATTCTTCCCAAAATTTAGGTCAAGGCAACGTGCAAAATAAGCTGTTGCCACAAGTTAGTCGTGGCAACGACTCATTAAACTTCGCTAGAAGTCAATAATTTGTTGTAATGGAATGTAGAGTCGTAGCCTCGAGATACGTGCCATTGTTTCCTCTTTTACATTTACCCTTTTATGCTGCAAAGTAGCACATGAGTTACACGTTTTAGCGCCATTGGCGAAAAGATGGGTTATTGTCGACCGCAAAGAAAGTGTGGTATAAGCTTATATCTGTACGTCCTATATTTTTAGTCAAACTTATGGGATAAAAAATAAACTGGTTCACAGTGGATTGTATTTTCAGCCATTGAATGAGTCAAATTTATATACATGTAGTTGGTGCAAAAATGTATTAACTTACCCAGTATCCAGTAGCCTACGCAACAAAACAGGAAGAGTACGAGGATGATACTTCGAGACAAAAACAGGCGCATCATGTGTTTCACGAGGTAGTTTTCTCCGCTGAATAGTGATATTGCCTCTAAAAAACATAGCAACACCTTTTAAAATAGCTAAAAAAAACCCATTAACTCTTTATCTGATTATCCAAACTTCAGACTTATCCCCGTCGAGGATATTTACACAATATTATGACAAATATAAATGTGGTTCACATACAGAAAACTGAGAATGAATTTTTTTGACTGTCTTTAGATGTAAAACCCACACATAGAGGCACGCACTCACCCACGCACACACATTGTGGGATTGGGAGAATGTTTTGTTTTACACAATATTTTTCAGAGGCTTTTTCCCAAGGGCTCTTTGAAGCATGCAATTGTTATGTAAAGAGTTAATTCAATACTTTAGCGAATACATTTATGTATGCTACTAAAAGCAATTCAAGAGTCTAACATTATAAATTTAAAGACATGTTCATTACCTTAATGCAATGTCCAATATATTTACTAAATACTTTAAAAAATGCCAAGTGGGCTTCTTTCATTGGTATGTACATCGAATGATATGATACTGTCTCGAAAAAGAAAATGTTATCTGTCGTAGTTTGGAAATTTTATTATGACGAGTCTTTGTCGAGTTATGATATTTCATACCATATTATTATGTTTATCATACATTCTACGTCTTATTTGTATAGGATATCGACCGAGTACGGGTATTTCCGCATAAAGAAAGAGCAGTGCACAAGTTCACATAACACCGGGAGCACAAAGTGTTCGAGGTGTTTTCGAAGCTTGTGCCCGGGTCTTTCTACTAGACCTGTAAGAGAGAATTGTTTCGAGTTGTTGGGTCTCTTATTTGTTGTGTGTGTATTGGTCTGCGCATTCTTAATTTGTCGCCTGTTTGGCCAATGTAGTATTCTCCACATCCGTTGCACGTGATAACATATACCACGTTTTTGACATCACAGTTTATGTCTTCGATGGATTGGAAGAGTTTTACATTGAAGTTGTACGAAGTTTCATTTGTCATATAGGGCTATATGCATAGAATATAATTTTAAGGTCCGAAGTATGTGACTTTTCCTTGATACCTACAATTCTCTGAATTTTGTGTTAAAAAAGTTCTTTGTGTTGCGTGGTTGTCTTTTAGTTTTAATATATTTCATTTTGTCTAAAACGTCTTTCATTTTATCATCAGAATGAAGAATGTGTAAGTTATTTGTGAATATACCAAACATTTGGGTTGAAGGTTGAGAGAAAAGGAGTAGTGTTTTCATTTGGGTTAGACTTAAATTGCATTAAGACATCCCTTGGAATACTCAGAGCTGAGCTTTCTTTACGAGCAATGCATAATTTATTAAGCATATATAGTTTGGCGTGTTGAGAATTTATCCCAACTCATCCATATATAATAATTTCTACACCCATTACATGTCATGACGTACAGGATATTCTGTACATCGCAGCTCATCTTTTGGATTAACTTTGAATATCGTACTGTTAAAATCATAGGTAGATACTTCGGGCATGTAAAGACAGAGGCTTCAATTTGGTCGTCCACATGTTTTTACTGTGAATGTGTCGGTATTTTTTTCCGTGAATCAGGCTTTCCTAACGAGCTTTTTCAAATTTGGTGTCAGTCGTTTACTTTTTATGAATGTTTTGTATCTGGTGGCGTCTTTCATCCTTTCGTCAGAATTTGATAAATACATGTTGATTTTAAATATTCCAAACGTTTCAATGTTGTTCGTGTTAAATGTGAGATATAAGGTATTGTACTTTGATTGTGTATTTATTATCAGAAGGTTTTCTCCCGAAATATTCAAAACTTTATTTATTTCTAGTTGACTTATTCATTGAGGATATTTTCTTGCATTGAGCTCACGTTTTAATCCCATAAGACTTTTATTTCTTATTTCAGGTTCTGAGACTATGGTGCAAATTTGATGGGCTAGATTCTATGGTATGTTATTTTTTGTCTGCTTAGAGTGGCATGAAAAGAAGTGAGATTAAAGAGTTGAGAATACTGAAGTGGTATTTGTCAAGGAACCCATTGTGTGCAATTAATGATTTGAAAGAAAAATTAGAATATGGGCTTGAAAGTCAACCTAATGAGCGAATCAATACATATTTGATTGAAGGGAGAATACTCATTACAAAATTTGGGTTATTTGTGTATTGGTGATGTCACTTTGATCATTAGGAAGAGTCAGGAGTAACGTTCCTTGACAGTAAGATACATGATGGATAGAGATAAAAAGTTTATACCTGAAAACTATGATTTAGAATATCTTTGGCCGTTAACATCTAATTCCCAAAATAACGATTATTTCGATCTTTAAATACCCATGCGCAATTAAATGGAGTAGCGCGCAATCATTGGATGAACAAGCCATGGAACAAACTTGTTTTGAAACGTAATTTTTTAAGCCCAGGACCAACAAATTTTGTATCATTGAGCCAGTAGAAGGCTATGAAAGAGTGCATCTATTTTCAATCAAAAATTAGTGTTTCCGAGGTCGATGGCCTAACCAGTCAATTTTAACATGCCATTTCCAATTACATATCTGTGCTACTGAAAAACTCATTTGCCTCTGAAAAATTGAGTTTGATTATGTTTATTTCTTTCAGCTTTGCACAAAGTGCGATACATGCTCTTCAAAATTCAATATTGAACTCATGGTGAATTGTCTTCGACAAATACCACAAAAATTGCTGTATGTGTGTCTTTCACATAAATGTTAGTATTAATATCCGTGTTTTGCTTTTTTAGTTCACCATGAGCACGAAGTGCTCATGGTAAGCTTTTGTGATCGCCCAATGTCCGTAGTCCGTCGTGCGTCGTCCGTCGTTCGTCGTCCACAATTACTTTAAACATCTTCTCCTCCTAAACCACTGGGACAATCTTGATGAAACTTGGCAGAGATGTTCCTTGGGTAAAGCTCTACCAAAGTTGTTCAAGAGATTGAATTCCAGCCATAATTCTGGTTGCCATGGCAACCAAAAGGAAAACAATAGCAAAATCTTTGAAAATCTTCTTCTCTGAAACTAGAAGGCGTAGAGCTTTGATATTTGGTATGTAGCATCCCCTAGTGGACCTCTACCAAGATTCTTCATATGATGCCTCTGGGGTCAAAACTGGCCCCGCCCCGGGGGCACAAATTTTAAACATGGGAACAAAGAAGGAAACCTTTTAAATTATTCTTCTCTGAAACTAAAAAGTGCAGAGCTTTGATATTTGGTATGTAGCATCTCCTAGTAGACCTCTACCAAGATTGTTCATATGATGCCCCTGGGGTCAAAACTGGCCCCGCGCCGGGGGGTCACAAGTTTGAAACTTAGGAACAAAGAAGGAAAACTTTAAAAATCTTCTTCTCTGAAACTAGAAGGCGCAGAGCTTTGATATTTGGTATGTAGCATCTCCTAGTAGACCTCTTCCAAGATTGTTCATATGATGCCCCTGGGGTCAAAACTGGCCCCGCCCGGGGGTCACAGGTTTTAAACTTAGGAACAACGAAGGAAAACTTTAAAATTCTTCTTTTCTGAAACTAGAGGGTGTAGAGCTTTGATATTTGGTATGTAGCATCTCCTAGTAGACCTCTTCCAAGATTGTTCATATGATGTCCCTGGGATCAAAACTGGCCCCGCCCCATGGGTCACAACTTTGAATCATAGGAACAAATAAAGAAAACTTTAAAATTCTTCTTCCTTGAAACTAGGTGGTGCAGAGTTTTGATATTTGGTATGTAGCATCTCCTAGTGGACCTCTACCAAGTTTTTTTCTTAGGATGCCCCTGGGGTCAAAACTGGCCTTGCCCAGGGGTCACAAGTTTGATTTTACAGCTTTATACTCAGGTGAGCGATATAGGACCATCATGGTCCTCTTGTTTAAGATATCCAAAAACTGGAAAGGATTTTTCGTTGATTTCAGTATTGAATTTTAATGTCAGAATGTAAATTGTTTACTTCTTAGCGTACGGAAGGTTTCAAGGTCTTGTGGGGTTATATTTCCAAAATATGAAAGAATCGTTTCAAAATCTTCTCCGGTTAGTCATTAAGTATTTTGGGAAAAAAAAAAGAAAACTGTAATGTTTACTTTCGATTTAAATAAAGAATTTCTTTTAGATACCCCCAGCACAAAAATAGCATATGTAGGGGTACATTTGTACCCATTGCAGTTCCGTTTATTTGGGTGCAAGTTCTGTTGTTGAAAGTAAAATTGTTGTTAAGCTGTGTGATTTTTGAGACATTCCAAAGTAAATTCTTATGAGAATCTTTGATGAATTCAACTACAAAACTTTTCCAGCCAAAATGTACTTGCTTTAATGCCAAGATCTTTTGAAATATTTGTATATCGGCTCGTAACATCAAATGAAACAAGTAATGTGTTTTTCGTCCGAATGTAGTTAAAAACAATCTAAATAATCACGAACATAGCTTTTGACGTTTTATGATGAAAGTTTTTAACAGAATGTCGATTAAGTTGTTTAATCTGTTTCGAAACTGTTTCCTGCTACCATGGGTCTGAATTTCAAGTCGTTTTAGTCTATGATTTGGATAAAATCACTTGTATTATTCATACATTCGTTGCTTATTAACCTGCTTTTACGTATGTTTGATAAGCGATAGAATAAACACTCTGAGATTTGAAAATTTGTGAGGTGGTCGATTTCATTTCTAGTGATTTAATCAGAAAGGATAATTAACTTGTGTATTCTCTTGATTGTTTCTTTGAAACAATTCTGTGATATGTCTCTGTAGTAATCGTTGTCATTTAACATTTTCTGGACCTTTCTATTGTAGAATTCTTTATTCATTATCACAATAATCTCTCCTTTATTTGCCTCTTTTATTTCTATGGACTGGTCATTTCTCAGTAATGAAATAGCTTTGTGTTTTGTTTTCTGTACATTTCTCTTATGTACGTTTGCTGTTTCTGGGGACATTTTCGTGACATTGGTATAGTTTTAAAAGTGTCATTTCTAACCCTGGATGGTTGTAAGTCGCCTTTGTTTCTTACTAGGGAGTCATCTCCCTGCATGGTTCTGTCAAAGAAGAATTCTCTCAGTTAGTCGAATTTGTCTGTAAACTTCAGATATATCTGACTCTAATTCTTAATAATTTGGTTTATCTGTGTCTTTCTTCACAGATTAATTTCGGCATCCGGTAAGTTTTTATTTGAAAGATTAAAACTTACTTTCTTACTGTTCGGTATTCTGCCAGTCAGGTTAGTGTTGAGGGGCTCGGACTTTCTTCTAAATAAGATATCATCATTTGGCTCTTCAGTGACATTATTTTGGGTAATTGCCTGATTTTTAGGAAGGATTCTGTTGCGGTTTGTACTCTGTCCTGCATTTTAATTGTTGATTTTGTAGATTTATGTCTTAGCCATCGGAGAGTCTTTGTATGAATGTATATGTTTTTGTTGGAGAGTTTTTCCAAACAGTATGTTTGTTTTGCCGCTATATCGAGCGTTTTTGCTTCTGAAATTGTACTTGTAAATATCGTCTCTAATTGCGGATCTAAAAGAAAAAGAAAAAAATTCTGAAGTTTTCTATAAATGTTGAAAAATGAAATGGGCATTTTTTTTTTTAAATTTCACTTAAGAAAACAAAAATGCTTAATTATTCCAACTTCACCGACGGCTGTTTTGGTTTATTACAATGTAGCTCACATTTTATCAAACATAAGATTGCATATTCTGTGCAGACCATCTTCTTCTTCTCTGTCTGCAAAAGGAGTAGACTTTCTATGCGGTCTATGGGTTCATTTACATTCACGCTTGTGTTTCATTAATCTCACGTAACTTGAATAAATGTCCAGGCTGGTGGCAAGCATGAAAGATAAAATATTGCCGAGCCATTTATTGAGATACACCTATTCCTTTGGTCAACAACAATATATCGTGGACAGTAACACAGCACGGGATCTAGGCCCGTAGTCTGTGTCCCTAGAAAAAGATAAAGACGTCCGATGCATCCTGGGACAGTAAGATTCTCTGAGTAACCATTTTCTTTTTCCCACAATGCTTTCAAAAGCTTGCTTGTTTTTAGAGTCGTTACAAGTCGACACTGCATAGTGAGGGATTAAATATTTATGAATAATTGCTGAACGTCAAGTAATAAGTACCGTAACGATCAATAGGAGTGGTTAAAACTGTTTGTGTTATAAACTTTTTATCACAGCAATAGTTTTAACTTTAGTCTTAAACACACAATTAGGGCGGTTTTTAAAGCCATGTGATAAAGCATCTGCATTTCATTTTTATGACAACGCAAAAATATGAACTCGACACATTATAATTGCACTTACTGTTCACTTAAATCAATTTTCGATAACAGCGGAGAGAAAATAACACGAACAAAAATGACAGTGAATACTTGGTGGTGCACGCGAATACACATTTTGTACACCATTATGCCACCTTCGAAATCAATACTTTCAATGTTAATACTAATGCTATATTTGATACTAATTGTTTTCAGGAACTTTGGTAAGTTCTGATTTGCTGAAAAAAAAGCATAGCTCCAGGAAAAAAAATCACCTTATGCCGGAAGCACTTTTGCTGAATGTTACTTTTTTCGGGTCCTACACATTGCTTTGCTTTTATTTACTTTCATTCTATTCATTAATTTTCAGTATTGGGGACCTGAAAACTGCTTCCCTATTGCATCCAAGCGCCATACACTGTGTGGATATGTGTGGAAGGGACTTTAGAAACTCCAACATCAGATTTAAAACTAAAGAAAATAAATGCGGTTTGAATTAATTCCATGGGTGTATGTTTTCTGTAATGTTAAATTATAAAGAATGAAGACAATTTTATTTTTTTCATGGAGGTAATCTTTGCTTCGCGGTTTCATATAGTCTGATTAGGTTTTTATTCATACCTACATGAAACAAATAAAATTCTCTTCATTCCTTAAATCTAACAAAATAGAACTTTTTGATATAGTTCATGAAAAATCCAGCCAAGCATCTTAATTTGAGGCTGTGCGGACGATATGATCATTCGAGTGATATTTTAACAGATATTTAGAAAAGAATAGATCTACATGTACATACCGCCAATAGATCAGTTCTAATGTTGTATCTATCTGCAGCCGATAATAAGATATCCGAGGTTTCGTGCAAGTTCTGAAGTGAATGGCGGCACCGTTTGGTAAAAGTTCTGTTTATTTTAATGTAAACAACGGTGTCACAGCTGTCAATTCAAATACAGGAATAATGTGACGATATTCCGATTTAAATTTTGTGAGCTTTCTAAAGTCCTACGAAACACTTTCACTAGTGCAACCAATATTTGTTCACTAGTGCTTCTTCCTAAGTCATCTGTTCGAAATAATTAACTACTCTTATGTATAATTTGTTCACCTATATATCAATTTGTATTTTTTTGGTCTCCCATTTTTTTTTTTTTAAATATTACCCCTATCACGCCAACATTTTAACATTCTTGATACGTTGTATTCACTTCTTCCAATACTTGTTGCAACATGCACAGCTTTCACTCCACTTTAAATATCAAATCCACACAGAGCAGTTTCAAGAACTGGATTTCATTTAAACAGCGGATAATTTTCTCTTTACACAGTGCACTTAATTTTTTAGTCAATGACCGCGGCCCGGTTTCACAAAAAACTAAAGTCCGTACTCGTTGCAACTGAGTTTACAAGCTTAAGTCCGTTTAAATTGCAGAGTTCAGTCTGAAACGTTGAGTCCGTTTCACGAACGCATTCTCCGCTGAGTCGCTTGATTCGTCCTTTGTTCAACGTCTTAAGCGGTAATTTTGCAACTTACTCTTCGAAAACGGAAGTAATAAACTGTAAATGTACGAGAATAACCGTCATTACCCGTCGTCATCTGCAACCAAACATAACCGATTTTCTTGCATTAAAAAAGTATATGCATTTATGACAAGCCATTTTCGGAATTCTAGACGTGTATGCATGAACCGGTATTTACATGTACGTTACCGTTGTGAATAAACCACTTCGCTGTGGTTATAGTAAAAAATTAATGAAATCGTTTGCATGTTTGAGGCCAAAAAAAAAAAAAAAACGAGGAAAAGAAAATGGATATACATGCATGATTGGCACTGCTTCACTTTATGATAGTGGGGACTATTCCACTGGATTTTACAGCATTTTGTTGAACTGTCCACAGTGCACTAAATACATAGGCAGCCATGTCAAAGTGCCTGTTTGGTTCGCTCGCCCGGGTAGCCCAGTGGTTAGCGTTTCTTACTCGTGACCTGATGGTTGTGAGTTCGATAAGACTTAAGCTGTTAAAAAGGCGTTAAACTCCAATACCATCAATCAATCAAAGCTAGTGAGGACCAACAAACTAACAGCAATTTCAAGAGAAAGATGGCCGAGTACTGTACACATCTGTCTTCCTGTAACATTATGCAGCTGAAAGAGATACAATTCTGAATAGACTTGAGACTACAGTCCAAACATGTCTTCAAATATCGTCACTAGCCGGAAAGTTTAGATCAGAACTTCTTGAGCATACATGGCAAAGCTCTGACGTTGCTCCGATGCTTAAAAATCATATTTATACGTATTCAAAATCAGAGGGGATTGCTATGCAAACTCCAAAAACGTGTGTAAAAGCTCAATCAATAGTTTAACAATCACCAGAAAAAAATCATAATTGGAAAAGCGAGCAATAATTTCTCGTTTTTCTCTGAATGTTTTCTACTCAATCAAAAAGAGAAATTATCATTTTACCAACAGATCATTTGTCATCTGCATTTTTATACTCTCAATTTGGTCGAGTCTAGAATTTTGTTGTTTAATGAAGAGTTAAATGGACGTCATGGAGAAAGAAGAATAGCAAAACAATTTCACAAGCATCAAGTATTACATTGTTTACACAGAAGAACGCTTTAGATCGAACCTCAGTCTGTACATTCGTTGCAATCTGATCCTGATCGACAAAAATCTGTAAAATGTAGTTTGATCTTGAGCTAAATGTCCATGAAACTGGAGATCTAGCTGAATGAAAATATGCAAGTAAACCTTTAAATAAAATTTGACTTTAAAGGCAGTTAGGGCTTTATTTGTTTTGATAAAATATATATATATACATTTCACCATAAAATTACAAACTATAGTAGTTTAATCGCCTCTCCTGATATAGGGTTGTGCAATGTTCTTGAGCAATGGAGACCAGTTGACTATCAGAAGATTTAACAAAATTGGGGAAGAAAGCTTGTGGAAATATGTTGAAAAAAAAAAATAAAACGAAAGGACTTTCCTGAAACTCTTTGCCATTTTATTTGAAGGGCATTTTTATGTGATAGCAAAGAGTTTCAATTTACCGTTACTCATATATATTTTTTCGTTGTAAAAGATCTTAGATCTACCCCTGTATTACGCCAATAGGGAGTTTAAAACGTCTTTAGGAAGAAGGCTTGTGAACTTTTTGAGTGAAAAGGAGAATTTGGTGCTAACTGACATTTTCTCATTTTCCTAAAATGTTCTCCATCCTATTTCAGACAGGTTACATCAATGGTGCGATATATAAGTTGCTGCTTGAAAATGCATTTAGTTTTGGCAAGTCTGAATTTTTTTCTTTGTGTAAAGATTTAAGAAAATTTCTCCCTTTCAAAATAAACGTTTTTAAAAGGCCTCTTTCTCAGGGTTTTTCTAACAGTACTTGATAGGGTATGGTAAAGGATTAAAAACAGTTTTTTGCTTGAAAATGCATTCAATTTTGACAGGTCTAAAACCTTGTTATGAGATTATTTATTTTTTTAAAGTTGTTACCAGTTTATTCCATAGATAATTTTATTGAGAGAGCAAATAGTCTCTAGAAAGGTGCCTTTCAGAGTGTAGAAACTGAGGTTCAGCCTTTTAGATCACAATACTGACATTTAAAAATGTTGGAGAAGAGGCTTTTAAAAAGGTTGGAAAGTAGCAAATAAAAATAATCAATTTTATTCGTGCTCAGGTGAGCTATTGTGATCACTCACCGTCCGTCGGTGGCCATCGTCCGTCCGTCTGTTCGTCTTTTTCTTGTTTACACGAACAAGTCTGCAGTTGTGGTCAGCTTTTCGTGAAACGTGCAAAATTTGTTTATCTCATCAATAGCTTTAACCCTATTGATTTTAAAAAATAAATCAGACAAACAGTATGGGAAAAGTAGCCATTTCGAGTTTGAAATTTCCATTTCTTGTTCACGCGATAAAGTCTGTATTTGTATTAAGATTTCCATGAAACTTACAGTTTTTCTTATCTTATCAATAACTTCAGCCCTATCGATTAGGAAAAAAACCCCAACAAAACAGTATAAGAAAAGTAGCCATTTCAAGATGAAAACCTTCATTTCTTGTTTACGCAATAAAGTCTGCATTTGCAGTCAGATTTTCATGAAACTTGCATAGCTTGTTTTATATCATCAATAGCTTAAATCCTATTGATTTTGAAAAATATCCGACACACAGTATGGGAAAAGAAGCCGTTTCAAGTTGAATATTTTCAATGCTTGTTTACATGATAAGTATTTATCTGTGATCAGATTTTTGTGAATTTTTCACAGGTTGTTTATTTCATCGGTAGCTTTAACCCTGTTGACTTTGAAAATATCTAGCAAACAGTGATGGAAAAATAGCCATTTAGAGTTGATAATTTCGATTTCTAATTTATATGACGAAGTCGGCATTTGTGTTTCTTTTTTATGGTACTTGCACAGTTCCTTTGTCTCATCAACAGCTGGAAATTTATTGATTTTGAAAAAAAAAAAAAAAAAAAAAAAAAAAAAACATCTGACTATGTGTATGGGAAAAGTATCGATTCAAAGTTGGAAATTTCCATTTTTTGTTTATAGGTGCTGTCTTTCACATTGATTTTACTGGTTTTTTTTTTTGCTTCATGAATTCATAATGTATGCTAGCAAAAAAGCAAAATCTCTTCCGGTAGAGCGATTTCAGGTCCTTAAGGAACTTCTAGTTTTTAGCTCCACTGGCCGAAGGCCAGCGGGATTATGTCATGGCCAGGTTTCCGTCATGCGTCCGTCCGTCCCTGCGTGCGTGCGTGCGTCCGTCCGAGCATTAACTTTTATTACAAACATCTATTTCTCGGAAACTACACATCCAAATTTGATGAAACTTCACAGAAATGATCTTGTTATAGACCTCTTCAGAATTTATCGAAAGAATTTGATTCCTTCAAAAACTCTGGTTGCCATGGCAACAATACCAAAGAGAAATTAACATTTTTAAAAATCTTCTTCTCTTTATTCACAAGTCCCAGGGCTACTGAATTTGGCATTTAGCTTTATCTAATGGACCTTTAAAATTTGCCCTTCAGATATTTGGACAAAAAATTCACAGAAATAAAAAAAAAATATTTATCCTCCCAAAGCCTTATTATTTTCATCTATAAAAGCCAAGTAGTCGAAAACCATCCGAAAACAAAAGAAATTAGAGATTTAATACAGCTTAAGTGGACGCCAACGGGAAACACGGTCTATTTTTACATGAGCAATTTAGCCATTTTCAGACTTGAAATACACAGACGAAACGTACGAAGAAGACATCATGGAAAATAATTACATGCTTGTTATGTTATTGAATTTAAGCGTCATTAGTCATATGCCAGGCACTTAACATTCCCACAATGCTTCTTTATTTTTGGCGCGAAATCTAAAAATAGCTTAAGGGGCTACGTAGCCTTTTAAGGGAATACCACCAAATTTTTTTTGGTAATATTATGATTATTAATTATTGATGAGTTGTCTTGTTTATTTATATATATATATTTCAGTGATACATATATATTTTAGTTTTATGTGATGTGAAAATTCTAAATACCCACCTTTTAACAAGTTTCATCATATTATAAGCCTGAGGTCAAAATTGGCTCCATTCCAGGGATCACAAGTTTAACATGGGCTTCGAAATATAGTTATCTCAACTTAAACATTAATCAAGGGAAATAACTCTTTGTAAAGGATAAAGTGTGTTACTATTTACCTCCCTTGATTATCAAACTGCAGTGATAAATGATTGGTGCTAGATATTAAGTTTTTTTGATAGAAAATATTCTGTTTTCAGGAAGAAAGATTTATTTTGATGCTAATAGTATGCTCACATGATTGGAATATTAAATCCAGAGTAAGATTTCTATCATTTAGTTTTATTTCCAGGAATGAACTTTCATGCCAATGAATTAACCTGCCTGACATTGTTCACTGTTTTCAAAGGCCCTCTTTTTTCAGGGTCATGAGCACTTTAAAAAAGCCATTGGAACTGTTAACTTTAGCGGATGGAAGTTGCTACAAACTGCATGAACTTTAGCTTGATTACCTTAGTCCTACTGAGGCTTTCAACTTTATGAGCAATTTAGGGCCATTATGTTCTTGTTTTAAAGTTATTTTTCACTGCCTGGCAACGGTACTTAGCATCCTTTCAACGTACAAAGAAACCCAAAAAGAACTGGCGAAAGGACATATTGTTCATGATGAGCAATACTTTCTTTTGGCAAGTTTTTTTTCAGCTTTAGAAGATGGTTACATGGAGATATATTGAGATGTTTCATATTTTGTGTCACAGCTTTTTCCATATTAGTCCAAACTTAGCTTCGGCTAATGTCGTCTTCGAAATCATGTGATTGTTTTTTTCTAATTCTTAGTGCGGCTAATAGATTTATCATGTATTTAAACAAAACTTAAAATATCTGGACTAACTATGATTTTAATGGTTAAAATTGGTAAAACGTAGCGGTTGACGAAGACCTAAAATGAACTTTCTGTGCAACCTGATCTATATGTATGTCATCTATGACTATGGCACGGAAAGGATCAAATCCGACATTGCTCGCTAAGTTGTAGATCCCAAACCAAACGGAAAACAGCTATTTCCACTATAATAGTATCGTACAAAATTTACTATTGTGAAAAATGAGTATTCTTGTACTACTTTAACCGAGCCACTTTCTCTTTTTTTCCGTCTCACAATTATCATTTATAAATCTAAAACCACAATATTCTCAAGACCAAGGAAGATTATAATTACCTCCCTTTTTAGGAAACTGACAAAATATCGACTAATAGTCTCAAGATAAACATCAAAGGAATATCTGGTGGGTTGAAAAATGTGCAAAAGTATTTTATCAGTATAATCTTTATTTATCAACGTACAAAAAAAATTATTCTGTGTTGTTAAAGTAAAACAATCGACTCAAGCCCAGTACGGTTGTTTTCTGTAGGCTTAAGTGAACAAGAGAATGATAAAGAGCTACAACTTACCTGCTACGAGAACTTAGACTTCATGGCAATTAAAAAAAAAAGAACTCCACTAAATTTTCCTATCCACGATTGGCTCATATTCCTAGGCTCAGCAGCCTTCTGAACAAAACTAAACCTTTTTACATATTACAACGCCAAATATTTTAACTCCAACTCTTGTGGGTGTGGGTGTGTGTGTGTGTCTGTGTGTGATGGAAAAAAGGGGGCTTGATGTATATTTTCAATATTTCTTTATATTTAATGATTTATGCATGATCTCATTATGAAGCGCTTACATGTGTGGATCATGGATCATTAACCCTTTACCACCGGATCTCGACCTGTAACAACCCTATGAAAGAAGCCTTTAGGAAACATTGTGGGAAAACGAGAAACTGCTGGTCACTAGTATTTTCTCCTTTTCCCACAATGTTTTCCACCCTTTCAACCTCAAATTTTATTTTTTCAACCACATTTATGTTTTCATCTGCAAATGCTTTCAATTTGAACTGATCTAGAAAGTTTATCGTTTGGTAAAGAGTTAACGAAAAGGCCACATGTACATGCACAAAATACCTCCATTTGTATCAGAAAAGGTCTCTATCGGCGTGGGATATTATTTCAAAGAAACTGCTTTTTTTTTTCATTCATTCAGTATGTTCCATCAATTTTCATAAATGGCCCTATTCTTTTAAGCCATGGGGACACTACCCAGAACCTTGGCAGATTACTGTTTGTAAATTCTAGAGTGTATATCTGTAAAGGAAAGGCAATCTACCTGCATACACAGCCACGTCTAAAACAGATGAAACTTGCAATGTTTTCATAACCTATACCATCTTTTTCTTGTTTGTTACAGCCGCCTGTTTGAAGATTGCATGCCTCAACAAAATAAAGAATATCCAGGAAAACTTACACCTTTTAAGAAATGTGAGTTACCTTTAAAGCTCTTTTTCTCCTCAAAATATATGCTTATTATAAAAGATTTGTCACAACTATTGTAAAATTGGGAGGTAGATGGACTGTTTCAGTGACATCAAAAGTATGCAGAAACCAGAGGATTGACAAAGATGCCAAGAGCTTTTGTGGTCACGGTTTGTTCCTGAATGGTGTCAAATTGTAGGCTTCAAAACAACATATACCAACAATGCTGCATAACTGAATTGAACGTAAAGCAAATATACTTTGATATATCATAGATTAATTTTCAAAGGAAATAAATTTGCCAAAGATCTAAGAAAAACCCACTTTTAATTCTAAATTAAAGATTTTTATTTTTCTGTAATAAAAAGAAAAAGACAGGAGGATCTTGATGGTCCTATATCGCTCACCTGAGTACAAAGCAGTAAAGGTCTACAATGAAGATAAATACCAAATATCAAAGTTCAAGGCCAAATAATTCTGACAGGGTATGTAACTGTGCAAAAAGCATTTTTTTCTTTTCCGAAAATGCTTTCATAGCCTTTCTTATTCAGGGTCATTGAAAATCAGGATTGCATGGTATGGGATTGAATTAACTTGGAAGGCCAGGCATTAATTTCCAGGTCAAAATGTGGTCAAATGACAGATTAAAACATGATTGGTTTCATTGGTAAGACGCAAATGAGACTTGTCTCAGTAACTTTTGATCAAATGTCAAAGGATGTTGGTTGAGACAGTAATCAAGCCAGAGCTAACTGGGAACTCTAGACTAACAGCTCACAACATTACTAACTGATCTATCGGGGCTCAACAAGTCCAGTATGTGAAAGGTAACCACATTTTCTGTGACACATCGTACAGAGACTATCCTATGGGAAACATGTTTAAGTTTCATAAATGCCAAGGACTTTAGAAGATATCCGTCAAGGTGGATGGATGGGCAAACTGACTGTAATTAGTCCATAATGAAGTTATACATTTAGTCCCCTTTTTGATAACATGTCGTTTCATGAAATAAAATCAAATAACTACTGTCTGTCGCTTAACAAGACGAAGTTTAATTAACATTTTGTCCTGTGGTTAAAGAGATATTGCTTTATAGTGAAAAATTACACCAAGCCCCTTTTTTCAATGATATGGCTGACTATCATAAGGAACACGCTATGAAGTTTCCATCTTCATTCAGAACAGAAGAATTTAAAAGTTTTCCTTCTTTGTTCCCACGTTCAAACTTGTGACCATCAGGGCTGGGCGAGTTTGGACCCCAGGATCATTGTATCGTATTTGGTAAAGGTCCACTAGAAGATGCTACATATAAAATATCAAAGCTCTATGACGTCGAGTTTCAGAGAAAATTCTTTAAAAAATGTTCCTTCTTTGTTCCTATGTTTCGAACTTGTGACCTACGGGACTTGGCCTGCTTGGACACAAGGTACATCATTTGAACAAACTTGGTAGAGGTCAACTAGCAGATGCTACATACCAAATTTCAAGCTCTACTCCTTGTTTCCAAGTTTTCCTTCTTTGTTCTTACCTTTCAAACTTGTGACCCCCGGGGCGGAGCCAGTGTTGACCCCAGGGGCATCATATGAATAATCTTGGTAGAGGTCTACGAAGAAATTTTACAAACCAAATATGACAGCTCTACACCTTCTAGTTTCAGAGAAGAAGAATTTTAAATTTTTCCTTCTTTGTTCCTATGTTTCAAACTTGTGACCCCCGGGGCGGGGCCAGTTTAAACCCCAGGGGCATTATACGAACAATCTTGGTAGAGGTCCACTAGGAGATGCTACATAGCAGCTCTGCACATTCTAGTTTCAGAGAAGAAGAATTTTAAAGTTTTCCTTCTTTGTTCCTATGTTTCAAACTTGTGACCCCCGGGGCGGGGCCAGTTTAAACCCCAGGGGCATTATACGAACAATCTTGGTAGAGGTCCACTAGGAGATGCTACATAGCAGCTCTGCACATTCTAGTTTCAGAGAAGAAGAATTTTAAAGTTTTCCTTCTTTGTTCCTATGTTTCAAAATTGTGAACCCCGGGGCGGAGCCAGTTCTGACCCCATGGACATCATTTGTACAATTTTTGTAGAGGTCCATTAGGAGATGCTACATAGCAAATATCAAAGCTCTGCACCCTCTAGTTTCAGAGAAGAAAAATTCTAAAGTTTTCCTTTCTTGTTCCTATGTTTCAAAATGATGACCCCCGTGGCGAGGCCAGTTTTGACCCCAGGTAAATCATATGAACAATCTTGGTTGAGGTCCACTAGGAGATGTTACATACCAAATATCAAAGCTCTGCACCTTCTAGTTTCAGAGAAGGAGATTTTTAAAGTTTTCCTTCTTTGTTCCTATGTTTCAAACTTGTGACCCCCGGGGCGGGGCCTGTTTTGAAACCAGGGGCAGCATATGGCCAATCTTGGTAGAAGTCAACTAGGAGATGCTACATACTAAATATCAAAGCTATGCACATATCTAGTTTCAGAGAAGAATTTTATAGTTTTCCTTCTTTGTTCCTATGTTTCAAACTTGTGATCCCCGGGGCTGAGCCAGTTTTGACCCTAGGGACATCTTATGTACAGTCTTGGTAGAGGTCTACTATGAGATCCTTCATACCAAATATCAAAGCTCTGCGCCTTCTAGTTTCAGAGAAGAAGAGTTTTAAAGTTTTCCTGTTTTGTTATTATGTTTCAAAATTGTGACCCCGGGGCGGGGCCAGGTTTGACCCCAGGGGCATCATATGAACAATATTGGTAGAGGTCCACTTGGAGATGCTACATACCAAATATCAAAGCTCTGCACCTTCTAGTTTCAGAGAAGGAGATTTTTAAAGTTTTCCTTCTTTGTTCCTATGTTTCAAACTTGTGACCCCCAGGGCTGGGCCAGTTTTAACTCCAGGGGCATCATATGAACAATCTTGGTAGAAGTCCACTAGGAGATGCTACATAGCAAATATAAAAGCTCTGCACCTTCTAGTTTCGGAGAAGAAGATTTTCAAAGATTTTGCTATTTTTTCACTTTTGGTTGCCATTGCAACCAGAGTTATGGGTGGAATTCAATCTCTTGAACAACTTTTATTAGAGCTTCACCCAAGGAACATCCCTGCCAAGTTTCATCAATATTGTCCCTGTGGTTTAGGAGGAGAAGATGTTTAAAGAAATGGTGGACGACGGACGACGCACACCGCAGGACGGACGACGGACATTTGGCGATCACAAAAGCTCACCATGAGCACTTCGTGCTCAGGTAAGCTCAAAAATGGAAATAAAAGCAATCATTTCAGTTACCTAGTATTTACGCTGACTACCTTCAAAACCGTTATGTTTCACATGTGAAGGTCAAAGGTCGGTGGAAATTTTTGTGCAAGTGTGTGTTTATTGACCCATAACCATACAACAAAATTGAGGACTTGTCGGTATCAGAAGCATTCAGAAAAAAGCAACACAATGTGGCTTACCTATTTTCAAAAAGCCAAATTTTAGTACGCATCCACATTGGAAGCTTTTACATATGAAAAAATTAACATAAGACTCAAATGGTTGAATTTGTCTCTGAAAGGTTACAAAACATTGCGAGAAAAGGAGAAAATGCTGGTTACCAGCATTTTCTCCTTTGCTCACAATGTCTCTAAATACCATCCATCCAAGGGTAATTATAACGTGGGATTGTGTGGTGAAGAATTAAAATTCACTGACCAATCGACAAAATTATAGGTTGGTCCACTTTGAAAGAATTTGCAAACTAGAAACCACATGGGCCAAATTAGAAAATACATACTCAGAAAGGATAGAAAATTGTTCACAAAGGAGAAATGCTAGTTTCCAGCGAGTTTCCTCTTTTCCAACAAAAGTATTTAAAGTCCGTTTTCTTATGTCTATCATATTCATCTTGAAAAAGAAATGTAACCCATGGGAAAGAAAAAAAAAAAAAGCTTTTTATAGGCTTTTTTTACATTTTACTTACAATTTATCAATTGAACCATCTATTTCTAGGTCATAAACTCTTTACGAAACAACAAAATGTATTGACTTGTCAAAATGAAAGGATTTGCAGATGATAAATCGATTGTGACTCAAATGTTTTGGTTTTTCATGTGAGTGTCCTTGGGCAAGGCACTTCAGAACCTTAACTTAATACTGCTGGAAATGTATGAATTTGTGGGCTGTCTCAGGGATATGACTGAAATAAAGTTGAAAGTAGCATAAAACAGGATTCAAATCAGTCAACCAAAATGTCGTAATGTATCTTGGAAAGGGTAGCAAACATGCTGCTTACTGGTATTATTTCATTTCATCACAATGTTTTTGAAAGCCGCCTTTCCTTGGGACTAATAGACATGATTGGTTGGGAAAATGTTAATTCAGTGATCAATGACTCAAGATTTGTAACAAGAATCTGTTTCATGTGTGAAAGTGTAGGTAAGTGTAAAGTCTGTGGTCATTAAAAACAAGGGATTGTCCGGTAAAGGTTTATTCAGCGATAAATTCGGATTAACAGGAAGTTGTTTCATGCATGAATTTGTACGTTGTCTCAGTGATATGACTGAAATAAAGTTGAAAGTAAAATAAAACAGGATTCAGCCTGTCGACCAAAAAGTAATGTATCTTAGAAAAGTAGCAAAAATGCTGCTTACTGGCATTATTTCCTTTGATAACAATGTTTTTGAAAGCCGCATTTCCTTGGAACTAATAGACATGATTGGTTGGGAAAAGGTCATCCTCGGATACCCCGGGGTCTCCCTATTTGCTACGCTACATCGACCCCTGGGACAATTGACTAATAAAACTTTGAATCAGCCGCCGAAAATCGATACGAAACGTCATAGCGCACAGTACACTCGCCCATCACAAAATGATGTTGGAACCAATGAAAAGCCAGCATTCGGCCAGCGGTAAAGCGAGAGAAATTCAATTAATTGTCCCAGGGGTCGATGTAGCATAGCAAATAGGGAGACCTCGGGGTATCCGAGGATGGGAAAAGGTTAATTCAGTGATCAATGACTCAAGATTTGTAACAAAAAGCTGTTTCATGTGTGAAAGTGTAGGTTAGTGTAAAGCTTGTGGTCATTAAAACAAGGGATTGTCTGGTAAAGGTTTATTCAGTGATCAATGACTCAAGATTTGTAACAAAAAGCTGTTTCATGTGTGAAATTGAAGGTAAGTGTAAAGCTTGTGGTCATTAAAAACAAGGGATTGTCCGGTAAAGGTTTATTCAGTGATCAGTTCGGATTTAGAAGCTGTTTCATATCTGAAAGTGTCTGCTAGTGAAAAGAATGCTGCTGTGGTTTTTTTTTAATTCAGTGATAAATTTGGTTTTACAAAAACCTGTTTCATATGACTGTGTGAAGTCTAGATCTAGTATTGTGATTTTGAATTCACCGATAAATTTGGATTTAAAAGAAGCTGTTTCATACAACGTGTGTGAGTGAAGGTTATTGTAAAGTCTAGTCCTAGTGTTGTGCTTTTGAATTCAGTGATAAATTTGGATTTATAAAAAGATACTAAGGGCCGAGATGATAGGATACATCACCATGCAACTCTGGTGAGTAAAGATAAGTTTCTTGTATAAAACCAAAAGATATTATTAGGAAATATTAATCCTTCCTTACAACCTGGGTTTTGAAGGCCCAGTAGTGGCTAAAAGAATGTGTTGTAATTATACATTTAAATCATACCATTTAAAAGTAAAGAAAATATTGTAAAGATGACAGTCTGTTACTGTGGTGAATGGGGGCTACTTGCACTATACGGAAATTAAGATACTCCTAAAAATTCTTCTTTTCTGAAACTGCTGGTCAGATTTTGAAAGGACTTTAACATGTGACCTTTTGAAAATTGCTTGGCAAAGTAATGATTTTGTTTCCAGTGTTTCAATACGTCAAAAATAAAAATTGGCTATGGTCGTATCAAAAATTCAGGTGAGCGATCCTTGGCCATCTCGGCCCTCTTGTGATGTTTACTTTTTGCCCGATTTTAGAATTTTTCTTTCTGTCCCCGGGGCGGGGTCAGTTTTAACCAAAGCAGCATCCTTGGAACAAACTTGGTAGAGGTCCACTCAAAGATGCCACATACCAAATATCAAAGCTCTACACCTTCCCGTTGAAGAGAAAACCTGTGACCTCCGGGGCATGGCTAGTTTTGACGCCAGGGACATCATATGACCAAACTTGGTAGAGGTCCACTAGAAGAATCTGCATACCAAATATCAAAGCTCTGCACCTTCAAGTTTCAGAGAAGATTTCAAAAGTTTTCCTTCTTTGTTGCTATGTTCCATCCTGTGACCCCCCCCCCCCGGGCAGGGCCAGTTTTGACCCCAAGGGCATAATATGAACAAACTTGGTAGAGGTCCACTAGGAATTGCTACATGCCAAATATCATAGCTCTATGCCTTCTAGTTTTAGGGAAGAAGAATTTCAAAAATGTCTTTCTTTGTTCCTATGTTCGATTTTGTGACCCCTGGAGCGGGGCCAGTTTTGACCCACGGGCATGATTTAAAGAAACTTGGTAGAGGTCCACTTGGAGATGCCCCATACCAAATATCAAAGCTCTACGCCATCTAGTTTCAGAGGAGAAGAATTTTAAAGTTTTTCCTTCTTTGTTCCTATGCTCAAACTAGTGACCCCCGGGTTGGGGCCAGTTTTGATCCCAGGGACATCATTTGAATAAACTTGGTAGAAGTCCATTAGGAGACCAAATATCAAAGCTCTACGCTTTCTAGTTTCTGAGGAAAAGAATTTCAAAGTTTTCCTTCTTTGTTCCTATGCTCAAATTTGTGACCCCCGGAGTGGGGCCAGTTTTGAACCCATGGACATAATTTGAACACACTTGGTAGAGGCCCCCTAGGAGATGCCACATAGCAAATATCAAAGCTCTTTGCCTTCAAATTTCAGAGGAGACGATTTTTAAAGTTTTCCTTCTTTGTTCCTGTGCTCAAACTTTTGATCCCCGGGGCGGGGCCAGTTTTGACCCCAGGGGCATAATTTGAACAAACTTGGTAGAGGTTCACTTGGAGATACCCCATACCAAATATCAAAGCTCTACGCCATCTAGTTTCAGAGGAGAAGAATTTTAAAGTTTTTCCTTCTTTGTTTCTATGCTCAAACTAGTGACCCCCGGGTTGGGGCCACTTTTGACCCCAGGGGCATAATTTGAACAAACTTGGTAGAGGTCCACTAGGAGATGCCACATACTAAACATCAAAGCTCTACACCTTCAAGTTTCAGAGGAGAAGATTTTTAAAGTGTTCCTTCTTTGTTCCTATGCTCAAACTTGTGACCCCTGGGGTGGGGCCAGTTTTGACCCAGGGATATAATTTGAACAAACTTGGTAGAGGTCCACTAGGAGATGCTACATACCAAATATCAAAGCTCTACGCCTTCAAGTTTCAGAGGAGAAGGTTTTAAAATTTTTCCTTCTTTGTTCCTATAGTAAAACTCGTTATACCCCGGGGCGTGGCCAGTTTTGACCCTAGGGGCATAATTTGAATAAACTTGGTAGAGGTCTATTAGGAGACGCTACATACCAAATATCAAAGCTCTACGCCTTCTAGTTTCAGAGAAGAAGATTTTCAAATATTCCTTTTCTTTTTCTGTTTGTTGCCATGGCAAACAGAGTTATGGGTGGAATTGAATTCTTTGAACAATATTAGTAGAACCTCACCTACGGAACATTCCTGTCAAGTTTCATGGAGATTTGCCCAGTGGTTTAGGAGGAGAAGATGTTTAAAGAAATTGTTGACGGAGAACGGACGACAGACGACGGACGCTGGACATAGGGCGATCACCATAGCTCACCTTTAGCACTTTGTGCTAAGGTGAGCTAAAGAAAAGGTTATGTAATACATGAGATCCAGGAGACAGATAAGCCCTAGGACTTATGGTTAGTCACAAGAAAATTTTTAAAGTTTTCCCTATTTATAAAAGCTCATGTAAAAATTGTAACCCCTGTGGTGGGGCCAAACTTGACCTCAAGGTTATAATTTGGAATTTTCAATAATTTCTTCATGTCTATATTGTGCGAGTAGCCCCCATTCACCAGAGCCATGTTTCTAGATAGATCAAAATTTCGCGAACATTTTTTGAAAAGGGTCACCCAAGGAACATCTCTGTGAAATTATTTCAAAATCTGACAAGCCGTTTCAGAAAAGAAGAATTTTCAAGAATTTCTTCATTTCTGTATAGCGCAAGTAGCCCCTTCACCGAAGAAGATTTTTAACGAATTCTTTTGAAAATTCCATTTGGTTGCTATGGCAACAAGAGTTTTTGACAGAATCAAATTCTGTGAACAATTTTTAAAGAGGACGTCCCAAGGAACAATCCAGCCAAGTTTGGTCCAAATTGGCTTAGCGTTTTAGGAGGAGTTGATGTTAAAAGAATTGTTGACGACGCACGAAAAGCTCCCCTTGAGCACGTTGTAAAAAAGAGAAAATTTGGTAGAGGTCTACTATCTGAAGCTACATGCAAAATTTGATAGCCCTAGGCTTTATGGTTTTAGAAAAGAAGATTTTGAAAGATTTCAAAAAAAAAAAAAAAAAAAAAAAAAAAAAAAATTCAGCTTTGTTGCCATGGCAACAAGAGTTTTTAAAAGAATCAGATTCTTTCAAGAAATTCTGCAAGATCATTTCTGTGAAGTGTTATCAAAATTGGATGGATAGTTTCAGAATAGGTGTTGGAAATAAAAGTTAACGCACGCACAGACGGATGCACGCACACAAATATTGACAGACACACGACGGGCACCGGGCCATGACATACGCACGTCGGCCTTCATTATCTCCCGCTAGATGGCATTCTATAAATACTCATCTATCTGATATGGGCATCTTGGGTACAGAACAGAACCACTTTCCTACGCGACAACCGTTACTTTGAATTTAAAACAAAAAAAAGGTTTACCCAATAAAACACTACCTCGTGCAATTCACTCAACTATGATCACCAGTTTAGAGAAATCTGTTGCTAAAGCAGGTCTCATTTCTCCTCAAACGTATTGATACGTAAAAGCTATTTTCAACATTGCTACTTTATAGAGCGTGATATTATAGTCAGCCCGGTTAGGGGGTTGTAGTGATGCGTCATATAAGACAGTCGAATCTTCGAAGAATATGACATGCGCAGACAACGGTTGGCCTTCGGCCAGTGGAGCTAAAAATGTTTTCAGTTTAGAAGTAAGACCCAAATAATTACAGTATTATAGAATAGGTCAAAGACTAGTCTGTACTTTTTGTGCAGTTTGATATTGATCTTCACTTGCTGTAAAGGCAACTTCAGTTGTTAGAAGTGCTTTCAGTATCTGACAGTATCTATATAAACCATGCTCTGAAATGAAGGTTTAATCCTTTGTATGGGAATCGAACTATCTAGCCTTTGTATAGCAATAAATAAATTCAGATAATTGGAATAGTCTTAGAATCACCTTCATTTAGAATCATTTTACAGTATGATATATATTCTGTTAACTTTAATTTTGTCTAAAAAATTATGGTTTCCTGACACTTGGACTTCCAACTAATCCCAATCTTCATGTTTGGGTTTACTATGGTTTACTGTCGCAAAGCCATTAAACATATTTATAGTCTTAGGTTTCTAGCTTCATGGATTTGATGCTGCTGCTGATGATGATAGATTACTGATGATCTAGTCAATGAAATCAAGTCCAACTCTAGTTCAAAAATAGTGTGGTGGAAGCTCAATGACTGAAAAGACTACTGTGTAAGAAATATATTACAGGGATTCAACTTTGTTTACTTTGTAAATGATGAAGATACTATACAATGAAGTGAACTTCTAAACGGCCACTTATGTTTCTCCTATAAATTTGAGCAAGTATAAAAAAATATTAATACACGACGAACTGTGACGTATTTCTGGACGTCAACCATAGTATTATGGTGAAAAGATTCCCAATTTTGCCAACAGAAGAACTCCCTTTTTCGAAAGAAGGAAAACTAGTTGCTTGCGCATGCGTGGTGTCTACCAGCCAAAATAGTTTAAAAAAGAGAAGCATAAAATAATGAATTTCTGTAAGCAATAAAAAAAAAATGAAAATTATTCTCTTTGAAAGAAATGTTATCCGAAAAAACAAGCATGAAGTTTTCAAAAATTGATATTTCAATTTACAATGTTGAGTGAATGGACGACGAATAAGTTTCTTCCGCGATAAAATTGAATGAATTCTCTTCAGAATTTGGCTCAGGTAATTTTCAGACCGGGCAATTATTCTGCAAAAAATGAAACCAAATAACCCGTCCCTTTTATAGGCACAGGGCGCGAAAAAACGTCAATGGGAAATTACAGCTTAAAAGTGGCCGTTTAGAAGTTCGTTTCAGTGTATGTACAGTGGCCCTGATAGCCTCTGTAAAGGATCCCATACAGGGGCCCAGACAGTGGCTGATAGGAAATGAATTATCTAGCCTTTGTAGAGGAAAAAAGAACGTGAAATAATGTGAAAAGTCTTGGAAGCATATTTCGAACAGAAGCCCTCAATCCATTTTTTCCCTGTCATTGACAGCATTTGACCGTCAAACAGCACTTGTATAGGGAACTTAGAGTCTCAAGATGTGGTATGCAAATGTTGGGGATGATACATTCCACCATCTTTGCGAGCCAAAGTTACGATCACTACGTGGATCATACCTTGGCGGATCGAGCCCGATTTCGGGATTTCTGGGATACGCCCCCTATTGGCTGCTGATTAATATCCCCCTTTACATCATATTTCTTATAGGCAATGAAATATCGTTTTACAAACCGCTTACCAATACAATAATTCAGCATGAAGCAAAAAACACTAACGTATTTCAACATTCCATGGTCAGGTGCTAGGATATAGCCTTAACCCTCCAATAATTGATTGGTCACTTTGAAACTTTCTGTAAATATTGTTCGTCTATTTTTTTTTCGGTAATAAATCATTACAGATCCTACACACATCCAAGGATTTTACCTCATATTTCTATGAGAAAGGTGGCGACCTTGTTCTATTTTTATCAAAGATGAAATGCTACGAGTGATTGGATTCTGGAATTGAAAGCTAGCTGCAACCAATGAAAATGCGTATGGGGGAATGGTAGAATAGCGTAGTGGATCGTCACCCTTGGCTTGCGACGATGACATTTCACCCACCTTGGACAAATTTAGACATTTGAAGAATATTTGCAATTTTAGTTTTGAGTAACAAAAATATGTCCGTCCTCATCAAGACTCAAAGCAAGCAGACTCAAAACATTCACAATCCTATATTTAAAAATCATTTATTATGAAATTAATGAGGATTGATTTAAAACGATGTTCAGAATTAAACAAACCAGAAACAATGTTTGAGTAATAATTATTTTTGGATTTTTAAGGGCTTTTCGTACAAATAAGGGGCTTAGGAATATATACCTTTTAGGCTTATAAAGTGGAATCCCATTAAAACAAACTTCGCTAAAATGCTGACCCTACTGTAATAGATGACTTATGGCTTCCAAAATTCAGTGTGTGTGTGGGTGTGTGGGTGTGTGTTTACCCAACGCTCCATAGATCAATATGAATATACAATCATTCAACTCCACCTTTCTTAACCGTTACGCTGCTAAGCGCGACTCACTGACCTTTTGCGGACAGTGTTGATCAAGATCAGACTGCAAAGAGCTACATTGTCCAAGAAGGAGATATTATTCCCCAACACATAACTCTGTAATTTCAATATTTAAAATTTGTAATGAATATAATTACATCAAGTTGTTGAAAAATTGAATCGTCTAAAATAGAGACGCTCTTTAAAGAGCAGTACTTTATTTTAACCCTCAAGTGTGAATGGCCTTGGGCTAGATAGTATGTTGAGGCTTGTATTTAACAATTCATCTTTACTCTTGAAGGTCCACAAGCCAAGACTTTCAAGAACATTGTGGCAGGTCTTGTCGATATGTTGAACTGTATCCCAGTCTAATTCATATCTGAAAGAATCAGGATGAAACCCTTTACCACCATTTTCAGAAGTTTTGGTCAGGAAGGATCTCGCTGTTTGTGTAAGCCTCATATTTAGGAAACTGTACAAAATTGTAGCCAATTTAAAAGGATCGTTAAAATCTTCGTACTGTAGTATCTTTACTCTGTCCGGAAAAAGCATCTTTAGATCTTTAGCAGCCGCTATGTCTTTCTCCATTCTCATGCATAATGTCTTGGCATCTTCTAATAGCGTAAAGTTATGACTAGGTTTGTAATACCAACCGGTTTTTATCCGACTGTTAAGGGTACCTCGAGGGTCACGAAATATTTGGATCAGTTTTAAACGTTTATGTTGCAAGAGAAGATACTTCGCGTTCGCAGTGGCCATTCTTAAAACTTTTGTCGCTCTATGCTCAGAAACCGGGCATCTTTCCATAAAATTTTCGTAACATGGTTTAAGTGACAGGCGAGAAACGTCTGAACATGGTTTGCACTGTTCAGCATCCGTTGTACAATTTTTGCATTTCGTTGGAGCATTTTTACAAATAGTACAATTTCGGAGGATATCGGATCTACAGTCTTCAAACACCTTTCCTGAAGCACCTGTACGATAAAAAGAAAAAAAATGTATTCTAAACATTAGAATTGTAATTCCTAGTAGGTATTCTAATTCAAATTTTCAAAACAAACCATCTATTGTGCCAATTAAGAACGTCTCGGTTCAGTCTGATAGCTTGTTTAAGATTTCGAACCAGAATTTAGAACAGTCGGCATTCGTGATACAATTGAATTTAATGTTCAGTTCCGCTCGTCGACTTCTCTTAAGATTCTGTAGTGATTTTATTTTTACTTTCTATCCTACACTGAAGAGGGAGAACATTGTTGATCAAACATCACACTGAACGTTCTTTGCACGTTGTTTGCAGTCTGATCTTAATCTACACTGTCCGCAAAGAGTTCAGCAAGACGCCCTGGGCAGCCTTATGGTTATATTTTGATCATTGGCACCTTCTTTTGCCCAGCAGAGAGATTGGAAATTGATTGTAAGCTAGTATCCCACAAATAAAAAGAAAATACACACACACCACCTGGTTACATATATACGTATGAACTATGTTCCGACATAAGGGGGCGTAATACATCTCCATGATCCATGGTACCAAGCAGGCCATCATATACTTATGGATCCATTTTAGCCACATTTTTAACATTATTTTCCAAGTTTTGTGGGATAATGGAGACTAAGTTTGTCCCCTTTCATTTGCATCCTGTGAAACCGCTTCAGTATTATGTTTATAAAATAGATAAATCACAATGCAAAGAAATTTCCCGTGATCTGATTAAACAATAATATACCCCGAACATATATGAGGTATATTCAATAAGGTTCCGGACTTTTTCGTATGGCTATTTTCAAAATATTCTCCTCCGGCTGCGATGCCCTTGTTGTACCATTCCACCAACTTCTGGAAGGCCACCTGGAAGTCCCTCCGGTGTGAACGTGACAACGATCCTAGACACATCCATTTTTTTCTCTTCAATTGTCTCGAAATGACTGCCTCTGAGATTTTCCTTGAGCTTCGGAAACAGCCAAAAGTCACAGGGAGCAAGGTCTGGACTGTAGAGAGGGTGACGAACTGTCTTGATGCTTATCTTGGCAAAGTAGTTGGAAACACAGATGGAGTTGTAGACTGGTATATTGTCCTGGTTGAAATGCCACCGATAAGATGTGAAGAGTGATGGTCTCTTCTACGGAATCTCTTCCTGATCTCCCTTAAAACCTCTACATAGTATTCTTTGTTGACTGTCTGTCCAGAGTGAACCCTGTGCAAGTCGATCGTGCCCTTGCCGTCAAAAAAGGGATCATCATAAGTTTCTGGGTGGACTTGCTCTGCCTGGCCTTCATGGGTCTGGGGGAGCCAGCATGCATCAACTGGAAACTCGGTCTCTTGGTTTCTGGGTCATAGCAGTAGATCCAGCTTTCATCACAGCTTACCAGGGCCTCAAGAATTTCGGGATCTGAATCAATACGCTGTACCATTTCTCTGCTGTCGTTACGACGTATTTCCTTTTGCTTTCCTCCGAGCACCGTTGGATCTAATTTCGCGCAAATATTCAGCATCTTCACTTCCTCATGAATGATTGTGTGTACAGTTCCACACTGACATCAAACTGTACATTTATTGTCTTTGTAGACACACGACGGTCCTCATCCATAAAAATACGGATGTGCCTCACCAACTCTGGTGTTCTGACTTCCCTACTCCTACCACACCTCTCAACGTCCCTCACAGACCCTCAGCCTTCCTTGAATCTCTGGTGTCACTCGAAAACCAATTATCGGCCCATGCCGGGCGGTCCGTAAGCGGTCTGAAGCATTCCATACGTTTCTGTGGCTGTTTTTCCAAAGTGTAACACAAAACAAAACTTTATTGTGTATCGTTCTTCCAAAGTGTCCTCTCCCGCGGATTGCATCTGCGATAAAAGTCAGCTGTGACGATCACCGTTTAGTCTGAGTGTATTCCAAGTCAAAAGAAAAAGTCCGGAAATTTATTGAAGGCACCTTGTCTATCATGTGCACTGCTACAACAAACGTAATCAAAGGACTGATAGTCCTGAGAATCGTCTGGAGGGTAATGGGTTGGAAGTTTTCACCATTTTTTTTTTGCAAATCTATTAAAAGCATTCAAGATACAGAATAACTTAAACATAAGACAGTCTTATTTGCAAGCATATTTCTGAGTTGTCATCCTAAAATTCAAAATATCCGTATTGAAATTTACATTTAAAAAAAAATGTGGAAATTAAAATTTAGGCACCATGACCAGCTTTAAAAAGTTCACAGACAACAACCCTTTACAATTAAAGACCAGATTATCTTCTGGTATAGGATCTAGTGACATACTTTTAGACCAAAAATGCCCTTTTGCAACTCGCCCATATCTAATCTTAGCAGTCTGGCAAAGTTTCATGAGTATTAGACTGAACATAAATTTATGGATTCTACAGTTCTATTACGGTTTCGTCTCATTTGACCTAGTGACAGCCTTTAGGCTTTTTCTTTTAAGTCCAGGTTTTGTCAAAAATATTATTGAGACAAACAGCCGAGCCGTTTCATGATAATTTGTTTTTGTTGTTGTCCAGGTTGGGGTTTTTACCAGCAATGGACTCTATGAATGTGGCTGCTGCAACTCAAGAAAATATATAACCCAATAGTATGATCATCGGGCAGCCCTTAATCTTTGTCTGCGTTTTATAACGTCCCAGGGATTAATAGTGCTTCCACACCAATCGAAAATTGTCTACATGTATATTGCTTTGGTGTAAATTAAATGTATGCGATTCGCTTTATTACCCTTTACAAAAACCCTTTGGTGTAAATTAAATGTATGCGATTCGCTTTATTACCCTTTACAAAAACCCTTCACAATATTACAAACACTCCAATAAAGAACTTGTTGTTCGAGTGGGTTAACACTGATCTGTTGTATTTGAATTATAGCGGAGTAAAAGGTCAATTTCTCAGATTGCTGGTTGTTAGAACTGCGTAACTAGTGTAAATTCAGATTTTGGCAGTTACGAAAGCACCTTGCGTTCTAACACCCGCATTGATAAATTGTTGTTTGATAAATACTAGATCTAGGTTAATCACTCACTGAAAAAAGTAACAGCAGACTTTAACAAATTTGCCCGTCTTTATGAACGAAAAACAATTAAACATAGTAAACCTCAAAGCACTCTCTCTGCATAGGTCGGTGTACGCTGAAAGTAAAGGCCGGTTCAGCGACATCTTCGCCAGCCAAGTTTACGATCACTACGTGGATCTTACCTTGGCGGATTGAGCTTGATTTTTACAACCCCCCGATACGCCTTTTCATTGGATGCAGCCAGCTCTAGCTGCAACGAATGAAATCGCTCGTAGCATTTCATCTTTGATAAAAATAGAACACGGTCTCTACTTTTCGAATAATAGGTAAAACATGGAAACCCACGTGGATGTCTGCTTATCGCTTCATGTGTATTCGTAAGAGGTTTGTAAAACGATATTTCATTTGCTTTTATAAACATGATGTAAAGGGGAGTAATAACTAGCATCCAACACAGGGCGCATCACAGGAATCTCGAAATCGGGCTCAATCAGCCAAGGTAAGATCCACGTAGTGATCGTAAACTTGGGTCGCGAAGATGGTTCAGCAACTGATTCATAAATATGTAAATTTATAAAGATTTCCGTGGTGCAAATGACGTTTATACGTCGCGTGATTACAAGATCTATATTTGTCGCAAAGCTACATTCCGGAAAGCACCTGCAAAGCGATGACTTGGTACAGCCTAGAACCGTGCACATTGCATACGCTATGTACGATCTCCGGTGCACCTAGAATATGGGTGTGCAAAGTATCTAAAGTCTAGATTAAAAAGCTGGGAAGAAGCAACGTGTAAGAATGTCTAAGGAGGCAATGCAACCATTCCAAGTCGTTATAAATTTGTTAAAAAAAAAAAGTCTACTGTTGAGAAAAAAAAAAAAAACAATTGAAAGCTTCCATGTTAATTCGGCATCGCCTTTCTCTGTTCAATCATAGGTTGAGCGTTGAATTGAAATAAGACTTGCAGTTAGGGACAGATTATAAGAGTTAGAGTGTACTTCTAATGGGTAATTATAAAACAATTTTTACCGACAATTGTCCACAAATGCAAGCGTGCCGTAGAAAAGACACTTGTAGTTGAAGATTTTTCAGCGTGTCTGCAGACTTGTTGAGTTCACGGCAGCTTTTTTTACATATATACGTAATGCGCTATTTTTAGAGATGATGTCTGCGTAAGCAACAGGCTAATGTGTACCCTTGTGGACGAAATGATAGTTTCAAAGGTTTGACCCGTTAAACAGCTCAGTCTTTATAGACATATTCATTATCACAAAGGCACAATTGTAAATTATTTACAACAGGAAAAAAACCTGGGTTGTTCACCGAATAATTAGAAAACTATGTTTTATCTCGTAAATCGGAACTTGGGAGAGGATGCAGTACAAGGCCGGAGGTATGCTTACGTCACCCCATAGATCAGGATGATAACAATAAGAACCTGGTTGCAACGTAACCAGGCGACTCAAAAACGGTTTCCATTTCGGGAGCCCCGTAAACATGACTTCACTATCAACACAACATCAAAAGTGGCAGCGTCGATCAAATTTAACATCTAGATTATGCGCCAAGCTGCACATTTTAGCATGTATTGCCAAGATTTCAGAGACGTCAGTTCCAAGTGACGTCAGCTTTCATTGAATTGGGGCACCCAAAAGGGAAATTCTAGCTCGTCAGCGTACTCAATTTCTAAACAACAAAGAAAAAGGGTAAATTTCGCTAAACAAACGTTTGAACGGTAAAAGTTTGCAGTATAATAAATTAGTTGTGCGGTCAGGTGGCAGGGGACTTGGAAACTTGTTCACGGCCTTTGGCTCGGGGCGACATGATTCACCCTGAACAAGTTTCCAAGTCCCCTGCCATCTGACCGCACAATTAGTAAACGTACCTGCTACACGTTGTTTGCCTGTAATCCCCAAAGGTTCTATTGGGAAATACTGCATCAAATTGTTACATTTATAAATATTTAGTAGAAAATTTAAAGCTGTTTCCAATGACTTTCGCTCTGTTTCGGGCCTGCAATATGAAAACAAAAAAGGAATATCAACAAAATTCATGAACGTACACTTTACCTTTTTGTGCATGGAACATCAAGATCATGGGAGGTTTGGCACGATGCGAAGAAGACTGGATACTTTCTTATCGAAGGTTCGAATCCCAAGATCGACCACTTTCCTTTCAAGGATTGATGATAGTCATTGCGAAAGGATGTATTCCTCTCTCACTGTTTGTCAATGATCATGTTGTTTTCGAGGAATATTATGCAAAAGAAAGTGTTAAACACATAAAAAAGTAGGAAAAAATGTGTTGATGCATAAATCGAAACCAGGAGCTTAGTTTTGACCATTGCACCTTTTGACTCTGTGGGATTATAAGAGCACATGTTTATATGTAATTGTATTGAATAAGCCTGTGTGGTCATGGGCTTTCGGACAGGACGAAACCCAAAATGAGGCTAAAATAGGACCAAACCAAATTGTGTATGGACCCCTTGAGGTAATCATCATTCAAACTATTACCCGAGAGAGTATTCAATATGAGACAGTCTCTAATGACGTTAATATCCTACCAATAAACTAATACACGTTAATTCGTTGAAATGGCATTCCCCGAAGAAAAAGACTTTTGACAGAACAAATACATGGAAGTTACTGTTTTCTATGTACACGTGTCCTTTTTGTTATTTGTCCATAACGGATACACGCATTAAGCCCCCGTTTTCCAGGGCACGACTTTTCATTCAATAAAAATAGATAGCCTAATGGTTGCCTGTGGCTAATGAAAATATAAGTATGAAATTTAATAAAAAATTGTTGAGTAGATAGGGATATTGGTCAATAATGGAAATATACATCACAACTCCTTACTCGACGACGCGGCAATACCGGAAGGAACATGTATGAAATTAATTTTCACATAGGGCCTAGTTTCACCAAACGAACTAAAGTCCGTACTCAACTCAAATGAGTTTACAGGCTTACGAGTAAGTCCGTTAAATTGCTGAGTTGAGTCTGAAACGTTGATCTCAAGAGCGTTTCAAGATTTCCCGAACACGTTCTCAGCTAAGTTCAGCTTGTTCAGTTGATTTTTCGAACGTCCAAAGCGGGGTATTTTTGCTACTCGTTTTATTTATTTTTGTTTTATCATATAAACTTTAATACTGTGACAAGTTCCAAAAAATTTCAAACTGATTTTAAATGATCAAATCCCGGACGAGCCCCCCAATTTCTCTTACGAGCCAAACGTAACGAGAAAGATAACCAGCAACAATCCTTTAACACGTAATAATATTTATTAATGAATAAAGACACAAAAATACAATAAGAGGTAAGTTTGAATGTCCGCCATATTTGAATCGACAACAGTTAATTTAAGTCTGCATAGCATTAAACTCAAATTAACAGACTCAGCTCAAGGCTTGATGTCTTTACTGAGTCTGCCAAACTACGTGAAAGGCATCTTAAACAACAAACTGGATTTAGTAAGAAAGTGAGATCGTTAGCTTTAAAACTTGGGATTGTATGGTCAAGGGTTAAAAGTAATCATGTTTGGGGGATGTTTTATCGTCTTACGAACAAAGTTCAAAACAAACAAATGAACAAATGCATAGCTGAAATACAAATCACATAAGGCGGAATTCGAACACATGGCGGACAAGAATCTCGTTTTTTTGAGGTTTAAAAGACCAATACCATAACCACTGAGCCAAAGAGATATCTCCCTAGCGCAGCTGATAGATATTGTATATAAATCGAGACGAAGCTACGCATGAAGGAGTGGTCTCCCGTAACAGACAACATAGCAACTTTCCAATTACCTACACCTTACCTTAAGCAAACAGATAGTAAGTCTTTACGTACACGTTTCTGCAGTATGGTTTTCCATACGAGCACACTTGGCCATCGTCAGAGAAATATTCAAATGTAACCCTACTAAGGAGGGGCTCGTACCAGTAAAATGTATCGTTTCTACAGGCAAGAAGTCTGCCCGTAAACGAGGATCCACTGCGCATGTAAGTCAGAATTAACGCATCAGAAGGTTCGGCTGAAAGAAAATGATCCGAGCTGAGTGAAAAACTATCGATCCATGTCAGGATGTGTAGGCTGACAGTGGCCGAAACGTTTAGCTATCCCTTATCCCCTAGGCTGCTAAGCGCGACCCATGTACCTTTTACGGACAGTGTAGATCAAGATCAGTCTGCAGAGAACGTGTAGTCTGTTTTTCTATTTCATGCTTTCCGGTAGGATATAGAGAAATAGCAGTGAAAATATTTTTCTATCTTACACTGGTACCACCAGTTCTTGTTGGCTTGGTAAATCGCGCGTGCCTTACAACCAGATGGGAAATATGACTTCATATATCTTAGATTTTTCGCGCTTGCGGGAGGGGTGTGCCACGGGGAATAACGGAAAAGAATTGTACTGGATTTTGATAAAGCTCTTCCTAGAAAGGGTTAAAAGCATGAAACACATAGAATATTTGATTTTTTCGGTGATTGATCGAAATTTATTTCATCGAGTGGACACCATCGGTAATATTTTTGCGCCACTCGTGAAAATATTACCGATGGTGTCCACTCAGCCGCTCGTGAAAATATTACCGATGGTGTCCACTCGATGAAATAAATTTCGATCTTTCACCGAAAAAAAACCCAAAATATCCTCTATGTATCTACACTGCCCGATAAAGACAGATTATTACCCCAAACTATAAACTTTGAAATAGCAATACCTGGGTTCTTACTATCGAATATAAAAATTCATTTCAGTTATCTAGCAGGATAAGGGGTAATTTCTTCACGTCCAAAGATCATTCTTTCTCAAGATTGGTCAATTGTAAAACTTAATCAATTTTTTTTAATCTATTACCCTATTCTCCCTGTAATTCGTGGGGCTTAATTTTTCGAAGCGGCGCATGCGCATGTATGAAAGCTTGTCATAACTTTTATGCTATTTGATAAAATGTATAAATTTTCTGAAATAACATGCAAAAATCAAAGACTGTGTCAAAACGTCTTTTTCGTAAACGTTAACTTCGAAATAGATCAACATCGAATGATCTGAATCCAATAGAAGCTTCCTGTCGGATATCGTGATATCCGATTGCACAATTTATATTTGAGGTTCCCAAGGTTAATTCACTTTTTCAAAATGTTTTCTATGCAGTACTTGATAGGTTCGATATTTACCACCTTTTCTCTTCCTTCACGTGTAAATGATGCGGTAATTTGTCCAAGAAGTCTCCCTTATTCGTCTAACTCCCCAATAGAATTAGAAAAAAAATGTAAACATTATTTTCCCAAGAAGTACATGTGAAAACTATATTTGAAACAAAATGTTATTTAACGTATTTCGTTTTGATTTTGTTTCCTTTCTCACCGATATAAATGTTCACATTATGGGAATAAAGAAAACATTCTAATTTAGCATAAAATTAAAATATTGATTGTAATTCGCTAACATTCATTTACTGTACGTTGCTTGCTTTAGTTATTTATTGATTTTTGTGGGGGTGCGGTGGTTGGCGGTAGAGAGAGCGAGACAAATGCCCGAGATAAGGACAAATCACCCCGTGTCATTTATTTGTGTGTTTGTCAAGCTTGACCCATAAATTAAAATGATTCAACAGGTGAATTAAAATGCAAGACTGTAACAAATTTCGACTTTTTTTCAGCTTACCTGAGCACGAAGTGCTCAAAGTGAGCTTTTGTAATCGCCCATTGTCCGTCGTCCGTCGTGCATCGTCGAACTTGTGTCGTCTTTAAACATCTTCTCCTCCAAAACCACTCGTCCCATCTTGATAAAATTTGGCGGGGATGTTCCTTATGGAAGTGTAATCAAATCTGTTCAAGGGATTGAATTTCGGTAATACCTGTGGTAGCCATGGCAACCCAAAAACAAAACAAAACAAAACAAAAAAGAATAGCAAAAACGTCTTCTCATGTGTTCATTAGATGCCCCTCGGGTCAAAGCTGGCCCCATCCTGGGGGTCATAAGTTCGACCGAGGGAACAAAGAAGGAAAACTTTAAATTCTTCCTCTCTGAAATTCGAAGGCGTAGAGCTTTGATATTTGGTATGTAGCATCTCCTAGTCTACCAAGTGGTCCAGCTCATTGGACCACAAGTTTGAACATTTGAACAAAGAAGGAAAATTTAAGATTCTTTTTCTTTGAAATTAGAATCCATAGTTTTGATTTTTGGTGTGTAGCATCTCCTAGTATACGTTGACCAAGTTTGCTCATATGATGCTCCTGAAGTCAAAACTGGCCACGCCACGGGGTTCACAATTTTGAACATGGGAACAAAGAAGGAAAACTTTAAAATTCTTTTTCTCTGTAATTAAAATGCGTAGAGTTTTGATATTTGGTATGTAGCATCTCCTACTGGACTTCTACCAAGCTTGTTTGTACGATATCCCTGCTATCAGAACTGGTCCCGCCCCGGTTTGACAATCGGAACAAAGAAGGACATCTTTAAAATTCTTCTTCTCTAACACTAGATTTGATATGTGGTATATGGTGAATCTGAACTAAGTTTGTTAGCCAACCTGACCACATAATATTCAATAAATTTAAAATTGGCTCACCTGGGATAATAAAATAGGTCACTAGATCAATGAAATACCTCGTGGGCACTCTAGAGGCTACAGTTATTACTCAATTGAACTAGAATTTGGTCAGAATGTTTGACCTGATAAAATCTCCGACGATTCTGGATTTAGGTCACCTGGGGTAATTAAGTAGGCTTTAGGTCAATTAAAGGAATTGCTTGTGGGCACTATGAGAGGCCATATTTTTAGATCAATTGGTTAAAAGATTGGTCATGTTTGTCACAATAAAATCTCACTGGGTCTGAATTTGGATAAACTATGGTCATAAACTAGGTCAAAATAACAAAGAAATACTTTACGGGAATTGTAGAGGCCACATTTATTGTTGATTGACTTGAAAATTGGTCTATTGATTAAATCTGACATGATTTCAAAATTGGGTCACCTGGGGTCAAATCCAGGTCACTAGGTCAAATGAAAGAAATGCCATGTGAACACTCTAGAGACCACATTTCTAGCCAATTGACTGAAAATTGGTCAGAATGTTTGTCGTTATAAAATCTCACAGAAGTCTAACTTTGGATAAATTGGGGTCATAAATTTGGTCACTAGGTCAAATTGAAGAATACCTCGTTTGCACTCTAGAGACCACACTTCTTGCTCAATGGTCTGAACGTTTGTCTTGATAAAATCTCATATGAGTCTAAATTTTGGTCAACTGGGATCATAATCTAGGTCACTCGGTCAAATTAAAGATATACCCTTTGGGCACTCTAGAGGCCACAATTCTTTGCTCAATGGACTTGAAAATTGGTCAGAACATTTGTCTTGATAAAATCTCACATGAGTTTAAATTTTGGTCAACTGGGATCATAATCTAGGTAACTAGGTCTAAATAAAGAAATACCTTTGGGGCACTGTAGAAGCCACGTTTCTTGCTCAGTTGACTTGAAAATTGGTCAGAATGTTTTTTCTTGATAAAATATCAAATGATTACGAACTTCGGTCACCGGTGTCATAACCTAGGTCACTAGGTCAAGTTAAAGAAATACCTTGTGGACACTCATTGTTCAATTTCCTCGAAAACAGTTAAAAATGTTTGTCTTTATAAAGCTCTGATGAGTTCTAAATTGGGTCACCCATGGTGATAAGGTAGGTCACTAAGTCAACTAAAGAACATTCCCTGTGGACGCTCTAGAGTCCACATTTTTTTAAATCTCAATTGACTTGAGAAATGGTCAGAAATTAGATTATGCATGTGAATTGAAATGTCACCTATTGATTCAGGTGAGCATCCAGCGCCATCATGGCCTCTTGTTTAACACAAGTCACTGCCATTGAAAACAATAACGTAACAAAGTTTTCTCGTATAAATGTCATCAGGCAATTGGTAGAATTGCTAGTTGGTTAATAATCGAACACATTAATTGATATCAATCATCAAACAAATAATGCATAATTAGGGAACAGCATAAGCGTAGTTCGCCCCATCCCCATGCCATGCGCCTTGAATGACTCCAGCTTGTCACGTGACTTTACGACGTCGAAAGCTTTCGTCAAATTCCAATAGCACGAATTAACAGAGTACCAAGAACCGATAAAAACATAGTATGTGATGACTTGGACTATGGTCCAGGTAGATTTATTAAGCCGCCCGTTATCGGTGCATGGCTGAAATATTGCAACACTGTAAAGTATAGGTCCATATTCAGCATAAGGCACAGGATACCACACTTTGGGAGCAGCTTTATCTCCTAGACCTACATCAAGTTTCTCAAAGTGTGTTGTCTGTGTTAATGAGGTGGAGCGTCGTAACCATATCAAGGTCTTGAGTTCGAGATCAGTGAGCGGGTGTAAGCTTTGGAGATTTCTTTATTGGTCCATATATTCAGCATGAGTTCTGGTGCAGTTCACAGGAAGCAGAATCAAAAGGATTAAATACGAGGGGTAATTTGGAAGTTCGTGGACTGTTACTATAGAATGAAAACGAAACGACGTATGGATAAGATTCTTTTATCATCATAAACCTTATTGTATTTTGTCATATGGGTAAAAAGAATTATAAAAATACATTCAACAATAGTAAAGTTACAACAATTTACATAAACACAGGGCAGCATACAATGAGCATGCCGGTGTAATGCAGAGAAATGACCCTCCCCTACAAGATGATCCATGGGTCATTTCTGTACGTAGATCATTAACCCGGGTCATTATTCTACGAAGAGAAATAACCCCAGGGTCATTATTCTACTGAGAGAAATGACCCTAGAGGGTCATTTCCCTACGTAGAATAATGACCCGGGTCATTCCTCTAAGTAGAGAAATGACCCGTGGGTCATTCCTCTACGTAGAGAAATGACCCATGGGTCATTTTGTAGGGGATGGTCATTTCTCTGCATTACACCGGCGCATTACATTTGACGTCATGAGTACATTGCAGATTCAGTCAGACATTTTCAACGTAATTACCGCGTACAATTTAGAGTAGGTGTCACTATACCTATTACTGTCATAAGCCGAAACAACATTCCTGGTATGAAAAGAAAGCTTTCTTGCATTTTCATAAAGTTCACCTCGTAGCGATGCCTTGATTTCCGTAAACATCCGAAAATCCATTAGAGCCAGACCTAGGGTATAGGATGGATCTGTAGAATTTCGTAGCCAAGCAAGCCAAATTCCAATAGAAATGAATCATCACTGTGACCTGGAGCATTATCCTAGTGAAATATTGTAAGTTATAAGTTTGGGATCTAGATGGGGCGCGTCTTCTTCAATGTCTGTATTAAGTCTCGTCTTAGAACCTGAAAAATGAAACCTTAGCTTAACAAAACAATTATGTAACAGTCACCGTTAAATTCTAATTTCTATATATAAAACATTGTTATTATATCGTTGCAATTTTAGTTATATCTTAAAATATACAGCGATAGATTTAATTTAGAATGGAATGTTTTAAATAGATATCCAATAATCTAACCTTAGAATAATAACGGGCAGCTACTGTCTGGTCATCGGTAGCCTGTTGTTTCAAGATCACTCCTTTTCTGTCCATGACAAACATGTACGTGTGTTTCCCGCCGCTTTTCTGTACCTGTGCCTTCTTCGGTGGGGGTGTCTCTTTTGGTTTTCCAAAGGACTGTGCTTTCGTTTCGGGCTCAAAATGCCATAACCAAGTCCTGTCCCTGGTCACTGTTCTGTCAAGGAATTCTTCACCTTCACGATCATGGCAACAAACGAATTCCTCTGAGCGGGGAACCCTTTCTTCACGTTCATTGCCCTTAAGGGGACGCGGTACCCACCCTGCCCACATTTTTGACATCCCCAAATTATTTTTCAAAATATCATGCACCGTATACGATGATACACCCAGTTATGCCGCTAAACTTCTCAGAGTGTGTCGCCAGTCACTGTAAACCAAATCGTTCGATTTATTAGTGATTGAACATTTCACTTTAGAAGGCCTCACACATCGTCCATCGTCTCCTATTGAATGTCTTCCATGCCGAAATCTGCGGTGCCATTTGAAAACAAGAGTCCTACTGCAGTTGACCGTAGTTTTCGACCTTTGCAACACCTTAAATGTCTCTCTAGGAATCTTTTCTTATCCCACAAATTTAATTGCTGCTTGTAATTCCAGCATAACTTCGGCTATTACCAGACAACAAAATTTAGTCTAGACAACGTTGAATACATTGGCATACAACCAGTACAAGCACCAATAGCTGCCAAAAGTGAACAAAGCGGATGATAAAGTGTATGTAAATTCATTGTTTTGAGAGTATCAAAAAACTTTGAAGATGGCAATTTTGCTATACGGTTAGTCAACGTGTGCCGATCCAAATATAACTAAAGGTACTGAAAGTACAAACAGACAGGTATTGGAAAAGATAAAACTTGGTTGGCAATACAAACTTGAACAAAAATGGTCCATTCTGCTTTTAAATCCGATCCTGATAAACACGATCCAATCCAGTATTAAATGTGATTTAATTTTGCCCACACCAATAAGGCCATTAAGTCTGACTCGGTGGCTTTAACCGACGTGCATAAGCATAGGAAATACCACGGAAAAGTGTTTTTCCTTTATCTTCACCTAAAAACTTCAACTAAAAACCGTTTCTTTATTTGTCAAATGAGTATTTTCTAGACTCTGCCTTTGGATTAAAGTTAAATGTATTTTCCCTTTCTGGTCAAACTCGAAGCTTGACGCTAAATTCATATAAACTTGTACATTATTGATAACATCTTGGCCAGTGTATGACTTTATACGTAAACATAGTTTAAATCAGAGACATTTCTATTTTATTGTTTATGTCAACATTGTAGTGTTATGTCAACATCACCAAATGGTTTCTACAAGCAATCGAACGATCACGACGGAACAAACAAACAAACAAACAAAAAGCAAGCGAACAAAAAAAAATCATACTTGTTTGGATTTCCATGTCATCGCTTATCCCTGTATCAAATTCGAAAGACATCTTTGTACTAGACATATCTGGGGAAAGTTTTGTAGAATACATCTGCCCTGCAAAAGAAATATACTCATACATGTGACCATGACAGTCAGCTGGACTTCAAATGTGATCTGTTGAAAATTATATATCCTGCGTGATACTAGGTATATTTCATCCCCGATTTAATCCCGATTTCGAAAATGTCAAAATCGGCGCGAAATCGGCTACCTTCGGGAGAGTCGTAGTGCCTCCTGACTCAAATTGGCATCAATTCGGGATCAAAAATAAAACGAGATAAAAATTTCAACATGCGCAAATTTTTCTTCCGATTTCGAAAATCGTGCCGAAATCGACGCATCTCGGTGTACCTCGTACTAAGTCGTCGTTATTCATAGTAAGCAAATCGGCGTTATTCGGCGACAGAATCGGTCCTATTTCGGCCTACCTACCTTGGCGATGAACCCCGAAAAGCTCCGATGCACTTACAGTAACTCCCGATTCTCGCCGATGAACTACGACGAGATACGCGACTAGCATCCCGAACTACACCGACCTACACCGAATAACTACGAACTGCTACGATATCATCCCATCGTACTACGAAGTAGTACCTGATCCTGATGTTATGCCGGATCAGCCAGTTGTCCTGCAAAATAAGTTTGAGGATGACGTCTAATATCCACATGATAACTGATTTTTTTTTTGCTGTTAAATCAAGGAATTTATATACCTAGTGTACGAAATCGGGGCATAATCCTGAAAAAAGATTTGAAACACGAAGTCGAACCGGATCTGTCGGCGTATGTCGAAGTAAATCTTTGTGCATTGTAGTCCATCGCGTATTTTCTTCTCTCACTTCTGCTGAAGCATGTGAGAAAAGTAGTCGGTGGCTTTGGAAAGAAAGTTGTGTTAGTACCGGTGTTAGAAAGCCAGGAAACACACGTGCGTTACCGACCGCCATGATATGACCTTAGCTGTTAAAGTGGCGTTAAACTCAAATACAACCAACCATCGTAGTAAGAAATCGGGACAGTCGGTCTAGATCGTACTGTTTCGTAGTAACTCGGCTCCTAAACTCGGGTTTCTTCGGAACAAAATCGGGGCAAAAGCGTAGTAAATCGTATCGCATCGTAGTTTTTCGCAGCCCGTCGGGAACACACCGATGTATGTCTAAAAATACGCCCCGTCCAAGGATGATCGATGAAAACGGCTCGAATTCGTGGTAAAATCGAAAAAAATGCGTTCTCCCGAAGCACTACGATTATTTTGGAAATCGGGGTCTGTGAGACCGGGGATTGAGCAAAACAGGTTGTGGGCAATTTTAGCAAAAAGAAAAAGAAATCCGACAATTTACTTTCTTCATTATGCTTCAATGTTTTTCACTGCAATAACAACGTCAATGGTCCTTGCTTACAACGTTGTTCACATTTGCCCTTGATGTCTCCTCATGTCGTTTTTTATTACAATAGATTAAAAAAAAAGAAAAGTTGATGTCAGTTATAAGTCTCACGTATTAAATAAGCATGTTTGAGGTAACAATATAATATTACTAATTATTAGTAATAATGGATCAATAAAATATGTGTCCGTGCTTGTGGGGTAGAGCTTTGGCCTCGTAACCATAAGGCCCTGAGTTAAAAACAGGCAATGGGTGTCAACTTCGGGATTTTCAATAGGATCACACATTGGGCGCGGGTGCTGGTGCTGGTGCAGTTCCCAGGAACAGAACAGAACAGAACAAAACTTTAGTTACAGCCAAGTATACACAAGATACACTAATGGCAATCTACAAAATAATTAAAATACCTCATGAGTAATAACATGAAATAGATGATATAGAGGGATAGAACCATTTACGCTCACCCGCTAGACTTCACCTACTAGAAACAAGAGGGCCAAGATGGCCCTGGATCGCTCACCTGAATTTTTGAGATGACCATAGCCTATTTTTTTGAGGTATTGAAACATTGGAACCAAATTTATAATTTTGCTAAGCAATTTTCAAAAGGTCACCTGTAAAATTCATTTCGAAATCTGACCATCAGTTTCAAAAAGAAGAATTTCTAAGAATTCTTCATTTCTGTATAAGAGCAAGTATCCCCCATCCACGAGAGCCATGTTTCTTGATGGATCAAAATTTATGAACAAGTTTTGAAAAGGGTCACCCAAGGAACATTTCGGAAAATTTCTTTGAAAATTAGAGCAGGGGTTTCAGAGAAAGAGAATTTTCAAGAATTTCATAATGTCCATATAGTGCAAGTAGTTCCCATTCACAAGAGCAAGGATCACCCAAGGAACATCTCTGTCAAAATATTTTAAAATCTGACTAGGGGTTTCAGAGAAAAAGAATTTTCAAGAATTTCTTCATTTCCCTATAGTAAAAGTAGCCCCCATTCACCAGAGCCATGTTTCTTGACGGATCAAAATTTTTTGAACAGTTTTTGGAAAGGGTCACCCAAGGATCATCTCTGTGAAATCATTTCAAAATCTGTCCAGCCGTTTCAGAGAAGAACTTTTAAGAATTTCTTCATTTCCCTATAGTGCAAGTAGCCCCCATTCACCAGAGCCATGTTTCTTGACGGATCAAAATTTTGTGAACAATTTTTGGAAAGAGTCACCCAAGGAACATCCCTGAGAAATTATTATAAAATCTGACCAGCGGTTTCAGAGAAGAAAATTTTTTAAGAATTTCCTCATTTCCCTATAGTGGAAGTAGCCCCCATTCACCAGAGCCATGTTTCTTGACGGATCACAATTTCACGAACAATTTTTGAAAAGGTCACCCAAGGAACAATTTTGTGAAATTATTTCAAAATCTAACCAGCGGTTTCAGAGAAGAAGATTTTTTAAGAATTCCTTCATTTCTGTATAGTGCAAGTAGCCCCCATTCACCAGAGCCACATTTTTTGACGGATCAAAATTTCACGAACAATTTTTGAAAAGGGTCACCCAAGGAACATATCTGTGAAATTATTTCAAAATCTGACCGGCGGTTTCAGAGGAGAAGATTTTCAAAGAATTCTTCTATTTCTGAATAGTGCAAGTAGCCCCCATTCACCAGAGCCACAATTTTTTACGGATCAAAATTTCACGAACAGTTTTTGAAAAGGGTCATCCATAGAACATATCTGTGAAATTATTTCAAAATCGGACCAGCGGTTTCAGAGAAGAATATTTTTTAAGAATTCCTTCATTTCTGTATAGTGCAAGTAGCCCCCATTCACCAGAGCCACATTTTTTGATGGATCAAAATTTCACGAACAGTTTTTGAAAAGGGTCACCCAAGGAACATATCTGTGAAATTATTTCAAAATCCGACCAGCGGTTTCAGAGGAGAAGATTTTCAAAGAATTCCTTTATTTCTGTATAGTGCAAGATGCCCCCATTCACCAGAGCCACAATTTTTGACGGATCAAAATTTCACGAACAAATTTTGAAAAGGGTCACCCAAGGAATATATCTGTGAAATTATTTCAAAATCCGACCAGCTGTTTCAGAGAAGATTTTTAAAGAATTTGCTAAAAAATTCCATTTCGTTGCCATGGCAACCAGAGTTTATGACGGAATCAAATTCTGTGAACATTTTTAAAGAGGACCTCCCAAGGAACATTCCTGCGAAGTTTGGCCCAAATTGGCCCAGCGGTTTAGGAGGAGTTGATGTTTAAAGAATTGTTGACGACGCACGACGGACGACGGACGACGCACGACGCACGACGGACACCCAGTGACCCTAAAAGCTCCCCTTGAGCACGTTGTGCTCAGGTGAGCTAAAAACAGATCGTGTAAACCTGTACTAAAAAGCCAAAGGTACATGTAAGCTGTTTTACATTTTTCAATGAATAATGCTAGATCAGTTATGAAATTGAAGTGAACAACAGGTGGGAAGCAGGCCAGGCTAGCGCCAGTGTCTATGTACGGATGTCAATATTGGGGCCGGCCTAGCCTGCTTTGTCGTCTGCTATGTACAGAACACAATGTTTTATATATGGAGTATCTTTCCCTGCTGCATACAAAGAGAAATGTTTTAGCTGACGCATCGATTCAATTGCACAAGTTTGCTTGCAGGTATCCGTGTTGAAAAAACAAGCAAGCAAACAAACAAACAAAACAAACAAAACAAAAATAAAGTGATTATGAACGGAATTCTTCCTGTTGTAAAAGATTTGATTACATTTACCAGAAACTGAATACATGCAAATTTTGGCGAAGGCTAGCCTGCACTATCACAAACAGTGGTTTAGATATCCAGGTAAGTTAAATCTATATATACATATTTCACTCATACATTCGCCTGTAAAGGACATTGTTGGAAATGGGAGGAAAAATAACCCTGTCACCAAAATTTCTTCCCCTCCAGCAGTAATTTCAGAGCTCTCTACTGCAGACTTTCTACTAAGTCAGGATTTTGCATTAAAGAGTTACCAGTAATTATTTATACTCAGTTCTTTCAATATTGCCAGAGGTTTAAGTGGGAATAGATCAGTATACATCGGTGTGCAGTATGATCATCATCCATTCAGCCCCTTTGTGAAATTTCATGTTGTTTAGAGTAAAAAGGGATTCATGTACAGTAGGAATGCATTATTTCAGAAGGCAGTTGGGCTTCATTTTGAATTTTGATTTCTCATTGAAATTCCTTCATGATCAACTTTAACATTCTAAGTTTATATTTTAAGTTTTGTTTGAAATGCTTTCATATTCTGCTAATATCTTTGAAGGTTTTGAAAATGATTATTTTTTGCAGAGGTAAAAATGCTGGAATCAAATAAAACATGTTTCTCTGAGCCAACCTGTCCAGAATTACAGAAATTGCAATTGTTTTCGTCCAAAATAGTGTCATCGTGTCAGCTAATTTCTATTGACAGACGATGGCTTGCAGTTTAAACTTCAGGAGAGGTAAGTGTTCATTTCTGTTTAGAATTTTGAGGTATTGTTCAAATTCATGATTTTCGTTAAAACTCAAGAAGATTCTGCCTTTATTGGACAATAATAATTATTCATGCCACTTTTGTTGGAATTGATCAATACGTGTTCGTTTAATTGTCTTATGCATATTACTTTGGTTGATATTGAACTGATTGTCCCACAGATAAGGCCTTCCAAGTAGTTAAGATTTTTTTTTAATTATTAATTTGAAAATTATCGTGTGGACTTGCCCACATATACTTATATATCTTATGGGAGATTTTTACACTTTTTTCTATTAATAACCTGTTCTAGAAAGATACCATACGGGACATGGTAACTATCGTAATTGGGAAGCGTCGAAGTTCTCCGTGCAAAAAGGATAATGACTTTGATTTTCTAGAAACTGTCATTTTTCTGAGGAAATTAGAGTGTACGTTTTCTAATATCTCAATATTTTCGAATCCAAAGACTTCTGAACCATAGGTTAAGATTGGTAGTGCAGCATGGTCAAAACGTTTGAGACCTAAATCTCGGGATAGGTCAGAGTTATTAACTTTCATGGACATATAATGTAAGGCCTTGTTTGCATGCTGGGCTATATGTTTGGGAGTTCGAAGACAAAAACCGTTACTTGAAAAGGTGATGCATAAGTGAAGGTTATGGCTTGTCATTTCCATGGGTTCATTACTAAGCTTAGATGAAAAATTGTTTATTGCTCTAGCACCAAAGACTACTACCTTTTTTTACCAGTATTAACGTCTAAGTGCCATCTATTACAATAATTTCCGAAGTGATTTAAGCTATTTTGAAAGTCATTTTCATTGTCTGACAGTATAACGGTATCAACTGCATAGAGTAATACTAGAAGTTTTAGCCACAGTGTCAGATCAGCAGTATCTTGAAATTCTAAAACGAGGGCACCGTTAGAGATCCGATTTGATTAAAAATCATTAAGGAACAATGAAAACAGGACATGTCATAAATTTTCACCTTGTCTTACCCCGATTTATGATACAAATATTGGAGAAATTGAACCATTTACTTTTTTTACTAAATATGATTTTGTCATGCATTTTAGTAATAACTTTCAAAAAGGAAGCAGAATCGAGAGAGATTAGTGTAAGTTTCAAGAACTTGTTTCTCGATCAATGTGACATACATGAAACCAATTTTTGCCGGGGTAATGCAGAGAAATGACCATCCCCTACAAAATGACCAATGGGTTATTTCTCTGCGTAGAGGAATGACTCATGAACTTAAAACATACTACTCGATATGAATTATGTCCGACGCGGAATGTTGGATGTGTCGCAGAGTTTATTTTTATGGCGTACCAATTATCATCTGTCAACCAGATTTTGTGCTGAAAATACGTTAAAAATGCCAATAATCAACACAGCGCCACAGACAGTTGGGGTGATGTGGCTGCTGTTGGTTGTACTTATGTTTATGTGAGGAATATTGTACGAAACAGTGGGAGGGGTATGGGCTGGAGCTTGGACTGAGCCCACGACGTTTGCAGTGGGCTGATTTTGTTTTGGATGATTCTGGACTAATTCATTGTTTGTCGAATCGATGCTGTTAGTACATATGTCAGTTTTGGTTAGATTCTCCCTTGAATAAGACACGTTTGTGATTTTTTTTTATTCTTGGAGCAAGTAGAAAGAATGTTGAAAAAATTTCTTTTGATTTTTTGTTTAAATTAAGGAAACATTTATCATAGACTGAACATTATGTCAGTAGGAGGTACATTAAAATTGCTCAGTTTCTGCAACAGGTGTTTACGGGCAGATTGTCTGTTATCTGTAGGTCTTTATCAGGGCAATTATTTGAACCGTGCTCTGGCAAAAGGGGGCTTAATACATCTCCGTTTTAAGCTGTACCAGCCCCAGTAACTACATAGTTATGGGTCCATAGTGACCACTTTTTTTTCTAAAACCGACGAAATCTTCATATCATGGAATGGTCCTTTGACAAACAGAAAATTAACCAATAGCAAAAAGCTTGGGCCCAGAGCAGCCTGCGTGGACTGCGCAGGCTGACCTGAGTTGATACTTTTCACAGATACATGAAGCTGCCTTTTCACAGAGCACGGCTCTTGTGTAGTTGCATGATAAAGATGTGTTCCAGAAGCGCAGCCCTTGTTTACCGTCGTGGCGAAGTCTCCGAAGCAAAGTTGTGAGCTGGTAGACTAAAGAATGAATTTATGAAGCTTTAAAAGTGGCCCTTCAGATTTTTTACAACCCCCCCCATTGGCATTATTTTAACTTAAACGTATTTTAAATCCTGCTTTGTTTACTTTGTTAGCTATTGTTGCTTTGAGGGGTTCTGACAACATTACATTCTTTACTCGTCTGTGAATGTTAAATAATACAAAAAATGCAATTTAAGGTGAATTGAGAATGTGAGTCGTAGATATGAGGTCTGATCGACTCTGAATTACTTGTACTGATCGACATATAGCTAAAGGTGCTGAAAGTACTGACAGACAGGCGAATAAGGAATGGCCGACGTTGGAAAAGATAAAACATGTTTGGTCCATACAAATTTGAAGAAAAATGGTCCGATCTTCTTTTAAATCCAGTCTTGATGAGCACGATCCAATCCGATATCATATGTGATTCAATTCCGCCCACTCCAATAAGGCCATTAAGTCCGATTCGGTGGATTTAACTGACGTGCATAGCCATAAGAAATGCCACGAAAAATTGTGTTTGTAGATCTTCAATTGAAAACCTTTTCATAATTTGTCAATTGAATACTTTCTAGACTTTCCCTTTGGATAACATTTCAGTGTATTTTCCCTTTCTGTTCTGTTGGTCAAACTCATAGCTAGACGAGATCTAGAACATCAGCGAAAAACACAAATCTGTTCGTTCGCATAAGTAAAGTAGAGTCTAATTGCATAGGTCAAAATCATATATTTGCTAAATTCATATAAAATTGTAACATTATTGATAACATCTTCTCCAGTGTATGACTTTATAAGTAAACATAGTTTAAATAAGAGAGATTTCGATTTTGTTGTTTATGTCAGCATTATAATGTTATGTCAACATCAACAGATGTGTGGTTTCTACAAGCAATCCAAAGAACACTATAGGACAAAGAAACAAACGAAAAAACAAACGAACAAAAATATCCTACTTGTTTGGATTTCCCTTTCATCGCTTGTCCCTGTATCAAATTCGAAAGACATCTTTGTACTAGACTTGTCTGGAGAAAGTTTTGTAGAATACATCAATCAAAAGAATATACTCATACACGTGACCATGAAAGTCAGCTGGATTTCATATGTGATCTGTTGAAAATTATATATTCTGCGTGATACTAGGTATATTTCAAGCAACACAGGTTCTAGACGATTTTAGCAAAAATAAAAAAAATATCCGACGACTTGTAATTTGCTTCATTATGATCCAATATTTTGCACTGTAATAATATCAGCGGCAGCGTCAATGGTCCTTGCTTACAACGTTGTTCACGTTTGCCTTTGGTGTCTCCTCATATCGTTGTTTTTATTACAATAGCTTTCAAAATACGAAAGGTTGACGTGACTTGTATGTCTCACGTTTTAAAAAGGCGTGTTTGAGATAATGATATAGTAAAACTAATCATCAGTTATAATGGATTAATAAATATGTGTCCGTGGGGTAGAGAGTTGGCCTCGTAACAATAAAGTCCCGTGTTCAATACCTGGCAGTGGGTGGCAACTTTGGGATTTTCAGTTGGATCACACATTCGGCGCGAGTACTGGTGTAGTTCCCAGGAACAGAACAGAACTTTATTTATACACAAGATACACTTATGGCAATATACAAAATAATCAAAACAATTTATGACTAATAATATGAAATACAATTTTCGAAACATTATAAAAAGTGGACGCGGGAAATGATATAGAGGGGTGATAGACAGGGATAGAACAATTTGGCGAGTAGATCCTAGATCTGTTATTTAATTAAAGGGACAACAGGTGGAAAGCAGGCAGGGCTAGCGCCACTGTCCACATACGGATCTCAAAGTTGAGGCCAGCCAAACCTGCTTTGTTGTCTGCTATGTATACGTGAATGTGCAGAATCGCCATTTTTATGAAATGAGATATGCCAAACTTCAAAGAAATTAAAGAACAGCCACATGGATGTGAAGAGACAACTGCTTAATAAAGAGAAACCAACGTAAGAATATTTTGATGCTTGTGTGTACAGGATACAATGGGTTATATATGGAGTATCTTTCCCTGCTGTAGACCCCTTAGACATTTTCAAAAGTGTTGTTTTAGCCCACCAATCGATTCAATTGGGCAAGTTTGCTTGCAGGTATGCCTGTTGAAAAAATAAATAAAAAAAGTGATTATGAATGGAATTCTTTCCAGTTGTAAAAGATTTGATTACATTTACTAGCAACTGAATACATGCAAATTTTGTCGAAGGCTAGCCTGCGCTATCGCATACAGTGACAAGTTAAATCTATTTCTATATATTTCACTCGTACATTCGCCTGTAAAGGAAATTGTTGGAAATGGGAGGGGAAAAATAACCCTTGTCACCAAAATTTCTTCCCCTCAAGCAGTAATTTCAGGACTCTCTACTGCAGGCTTTCTACCAAGTCAGGATTTTGCATTAAAGGTGGCCCTTCAGATTTTGGTACAAACATTTCACAAAAGTACAAAAAAATAAAACACTTTATACTCCCAAAGCCTTATAATTTTCATTCATAAAACCCCAGTATTCGAAAACCATCCGACAACAAGAGAAATTAGTGATTTACTATAGCCCAGGTCGACACCGACGGGAAACACGGTCTATTTTTACATGAACAACTTGCTCATTTACATACCGCAAATACACAGACGAAGCTTCAAACATAGAGTCCGAAGAAGACATAATAATTATGGGAAATAATTACATGTTTGTTATGTTATGGAATTTAAGCGTCATTAGTCACGTGCCAGTCACTTAACATTCCCACAATGCGTTTTTGATTCTTGGCGAGAAATCTAAAAATAGCTTAAGAAGCTACGTAGCCTTTTAAAGGAATACCACTCAAAATATTTTTTTGTATTATTATGATTTTTAATTATTAATGATTTATATTTTTTTTCATATAAATTTCAGTGATATGTACATTTTTTAATTCAAGGTGTGGTGTGAAAAACCTAAATGCCCACATTTAAAGAGTTACCAGTAATTATTTATACTCAATTCTTTGAATATTGCCAGATGGTTAAGTGGGAATAGATCAGTCTACAAAGGTGTGTAGTATGATCATCGTCAATTCAGCCCCTTTGTAAAATTTCATGTTGTTTAGAGTAAAAAGGGATTCATGTTCACTAGGAATGCATTATATCAGAAGGCAGTTGGGCTACATTTTTAGTTATCATTGAAATTCCTGCATGATCAACTTTAACCGTCTAATTTGATATTTTAAGGGATTTTTTTTAAATGCTCTCATATTCTGCATATGTCTTTACAGGTTTTGTAAATGATTATTTTTTGCAATAGTGAAAAAGCTGCAATTAAATAAAAAACGTTTCTCTGAATTACAGAGATTGCAATTTTTTTCGTCCAAAATAGTGTCATCGTATCAGCCAATTTCTATGGACAGACGATGGCTTGCAGTTCTAAACTTGAGGAGAGGTAAGTATTCATTTGTTTAGAATTTTGAGGTATTGTTCAAATTCATGATTTTCGCTAAGACCCAAGAAGATTCTGCCTTTGTTGGATAATGATAATTATTCAGGTCACTTTTGTTGGAATTGATCAATAAGTGTTGTTTAATTGTCTTATGTATATTACCATGGTTGATATTGAACTGATTGTCCCACAGATAAGGCCTTCCAAATAGTTACGATTTTTTTTTCAATTTTTAATTTGAAATTATCTCTAGGATTTGCCAACATATATATCTTAGGGGAGATTACTTATATATCTTATGGGAGATTTTTACACTTTTATCTATTAATAACCTGTTCCAGAAAGATACCATACGGGACATGGTAACTATCGTAATTGGAACGCGTCAAAGTTTTCCACTCAAAAAGAATAATGGTGTTGATTTTCTAGAGTCTGTTATTTTTTTGAAGGAATTAGAGTGTACGTTTTCTAGTATCTCAATATTTTCGAAACCAAAGACTTCTGAACCACAGGTTAAGATTGGTAGTACAGCATGATCAAAAAGTTTGAGAACTTTATCTCGGGGCAGGTCAGAGTTATCAATTTTCATGAACAGATAATGTAAGGCCTTATCAGCATCACAGCGCATACTGAATGGAGGTGAAACTTTTTTCCTGTTTTTTCAAATGACTTTTATATAGCGGTACAAAGACAACTTTATGCATAGGATCATCAAGATTGGGTTTTAACTTCAAGTAATATTGCATCGACGGTTTCATTCTACGTACATTCAAGAATGGTTCATTTTCCTATTGACAGGGGATGTTCTGTTGGCGCAAGTGCTAATCTTAAACCTTGGTTATGGATAGAATCCAGTTTGTCGCTCTGACCCATATACAACGCCGCTATGCATATCTTGCTTCAACAATTTTCCACTCTTCAGGAAATGAAACGCCTTCGGTGTATTTGTTAGTTAAAACTTCCTTTTCTGTTTTCCATGCTGGACAAGATCGTGAAGTTGCAACATGTTCTTCCTGACATTTCTTGCACCTAATATCAAACTCATGTTTTTCGGCCTTGTGTACCAGGTTTGAATTGCCACAACGTCGTCAATTTTCTTCACCTCAGTTAAGCATGCGTTTACTGTCTTGGTGCCGAAACTTGTAACAACAAAAGCATTGAAGTGAATTGGGTATCATACAGGTCCACGACGACTTTCAGATAGCCTACCTTCAAATTTTTCGGCAGGATTGGTGGGTGTACAAGACTATTGTATTGGTAGGTTTCCTAACGGCATCTCTGAAAACGGTAATTCGTCCGGCAGCCGTTACGTTTTGATTAGAAAGTTCCAAAGTTATTCCATGGTTGAAAAGACCTGCAAGATCTGGGCAACGAATGATTTCAGCTTTTTTGTACCTACTGTAGCGATCCATTTAGTACGACTTAATTTTTTTCGATTACAAAAGAGGGCAATTTCGAAAATGGCTGATCAGGTACATCTGACTCAATAGGTAGGAAGCAAGGAAAAGCGGAGTTTGTCTATCGTATGTTTTCTAGGTTCGTTTTTTGTTTCAGTGATCAATCCATATTTAGTTTTTGAAAAGTGTCATCTGCAGTCCTCGCCCACCCCGGAGCCCAACTGGGGGACATGGAGTCTCCAGCTATCTATGTCAGGGTTACCCAGATGATATACTCGGGCAGCACATATAAGGCACAGTGTTTTGAAGAGATGGAGATCCCTGGGCTCCCCTAAACTGGCAGGACCCTGTTTTTCGGCTTACGGGTCATCGACTATTTGGTTTAGCCACTCAGAGGTTCTGTTATTTTCACAGTCAGAAAATCTTGTAGAATAAGGCCGAGAACGGTCTTTAGAGTGGTTGATGAATACGGACCCGCGGTCTTTTTCATGAGGCAAATAGGGGAAATGCGAGCAAAGATACAATAACAATCTTAAGTAAGTTGACCTATTAGAAAAACATCTATCAAAGGCGGCTAGATGAATTTTATGCAAGCCTCTGGCAAGTCTGAAAAGTCATTTAGCAAGTATCTGGCGATCTGTACTACATTTTCTTATAGAACAAGTTTGATGAAATTTGATCTCAAAGTCAAACGAACGCCAGATATCTTACATTACAAAACTGTAGCATAAGAAAGTCAGTGATTATGTTTGTAATCATTTGATCTATATAAGAAATCTACATTCATTTTATGTATAAGATCGACTCGCTGTTTTGTATGTTTATTTTGGATTGAATACATCAAGAACAGCTATCATATGATATAACTACTAGTTTCAGAAATTAATCAAGAGAACTTGGCAACATCATCATTAGTGATTGTAGAACTAAACAGAAAATGTTTGTCAGACGTATTTTGGAAATAACAGGAAAAGATACAAAGTTTTGATATTCGACTTCAGTTAAAGCTTCGATGTTTTCTTAAACAAGTGTAATTTGTATCACATTCAGTACAAGGGTAGTTACGTGTTAAAGAAATCGCGCAGCCACGTGTGATCTTCACTTGGCCACGAGATAGATCGGAACAGCGAGTGATGAGCCGTTGTCATTGGAAATACAACTGAAACGTCGCCATGAGTCAATAAGTCTTCCCAAAATTTAGGTCAAGGCAACGTGCAAAATAAGTTGTTGCCACAAGTTACTTAGTCGTGGCAACCCTTTATTAAACTTCGCTAGTAATCAATAATTTGTTGTAATTGAATGTACAGTCGTAGCCTCGAGAAACTGTACATGCCAATGTTTCTTTTTTACAATTACCCTTTTATGCTGCAAAGTAAAACATGAGTTACACGTTTCAGCGTCATAGGCGAAAAGATGGGTTATTGTCGACAGCAAAGAAAGTGTGATATATCATATCTCATATCTCTACCGTCCTATTAAGTAGTCAAACTCATGGGATAAAAATTAAACTGGTTCCCAGTGGATTGTATTTTTAGCCATTGAATGAGTCAAATGTATATATTTGGCACTGTAATATATATGTAGTTAGTGCAAAAATTTATTGACTTACCCAGTATCCAGTAGCCCACGCAACAAAACAGGAAGACCACGAGGATGATACTTCGAGACAAATACAGTCGCATTATGTAAGTGTTTCACGTGGTAGTTTTCTCCGCTGAATAGTGATATTGCCACTAAAAAACATAGCAAACGCTTTTTTAAAATAGCTAAAAAAATTAACTCTTTATCTGATTACCCAAATTTCAGACTAATCCCCGACGAGGATAATTACATATGACAAATATAAATGTGGTTCTCATACAGAAAACTGAAAATGTTTTTTATTTAAACTGTCTTTAGATGTAAAACCAACACACACAGGCACGCACGTACGCACGCACACACATTGTGGGAACGGGAGAATGTTTTGCTTACTAAACATTTTCCTAAAGGCTCTTTGAAGCATGCAATTGTTATGTAAAGATTTAATTCAATACTTTAGCAAATATGCTACTAAAAACAATTCAAGAGTCCAACATTATAAATTTAAAGACATGCTCATGACCTTAATGCAATGTCCAATATTTTTACCAAACACTTTGAAAAATGCCGAGTAGGCTTCTTTCATTGGTATGCACGTCGAGTGATATGACACTGTCTCGAAAAAAAAACAAAACAAAAAACAAAAAAACAATTGTTATCTGTCGAAGTTATGAAATTTTATTATGACTGGGCTTTGTCGAGTTATGATACTTATTTCGAGATAGTAGCATATTATTATGCGTATCATACAATCTACGTGGTACTTGTATAGGATATCGACCGAGTACGACGCATTCCTGCATAAGAAATACCAGTGCACAAGTTTCACATAACAAGCGTTTTAGGTGTTTTTCGAAGCTTATGCCCGGGTCTTTCTACTAGACCTACAGGTGAGATAGGTTTTTCTAGTTGTTGGGTCTCTTATTTGTTGTGCGTATTGTTCTGCAAGTTTTTAATTTGTCGCCTGTTTGGCCAATGTAGTTTTCTCACAAGTAATGTTTTCGATGAATTGGAAGAGTTTTCCATTGAAGTTGTACGAAGTTTCATTTGGCATATATATGCATAGACCGCAATTTGAACGTCCGAAGTATGTGACTTTTCCTTGATCCCTACCATTCTCTGTGAATTTTGCACGTGTTTAAAAATGTTCTTTCAGTTGCGTGGTTGTCTTTTACTTTTGATATATTTCATTTTGTCTATAAAACGTCTTTCATTTTATCATCAGAATGTGAAATGTGTGAGTTATTTGTGAATATACCAAACATTTCTGCATTATTTGGGTTGAAGGTTTAGACAAGAGGAATAGTGATTTCATTTGGGTTAGACTGAACTTGCATTAAGATATCCCTCGGAATGTTCATAGCAGAGCTTTCTTTACACCCGTTTCATTTAGCGATATCGGATATTTGCTTGATATAAGTGTACTTTTAATTTATTCTAGTCGTTAGACTTTGACACCTGAATTAGAGACAACTGTGCTTATTTCTACAGGTTAAATTATACGGAGTACTATTCCTTAAATGTTTTGAAAGACAGGAAAAATATCTAAGATATTGCTAAGTGTCTGTTTCTTTGAAATATATATCTGTTCTTATATCAGCAGTATGTTGTTATGGTATCAGAATGCCACAGAACGAGAGAGATTTTTCACTTATTCCATAGTGAATTTAATGTCTTGGTGAAGGTTATTCAGAAGGTCAAAAAAGAGGTTTAGATCTTTTCTGGATTTTTCCCCAAAAGACAAAACGGTCATCAAGGAAGCTTTTCCAGTCGGTTCTCAATATCGTTGTAGCTAAAACTAGCTATTGCTTACTAAAACTAGCTATTGCTAACGTCGAATATTACCTCACTTCCCTTATATCTTCATGGATGACAATAATTAAAGGGGGTCATTTCAAACGGTGTCAAGCATTAAGTAATGGTTTGAAACAGTCTATGAAATATTTTTCTGTTGATAATCTGACTAACGGTTTGTCCGAATGTAACTTGAAAAGAGGAACTTTCTTTTTTTTTAACTTTATTTCGTCCCTAGAGCAGAGGTTAATGTGATTACTTAGTTGTAATATTCGGGTCGAAGGGTGTGTGATTTATTGAGCATGTATAGTTCGGCGTGTTGTGAATTTATCCCAACTCATCCCTATACAATAATTTCTGCACCCATTACATGTTATGACGTACAGGATATTCTGTACATCGCAGCTCATTTTTGGATTAACTTTGAATATCTTACTGTTGAAATTATAGGTAGATACTTCAGGCGTGTAAAGACAGAGGCTGCAATTTGGTCGTCCACATGTTTTTGCTGTGGATGTGTCGGTATTTATTTCCCTGAATAAGGCTTTCCTGATGATCTTTTTCAAATATGGTATCTGTCTTTTACTTTTTATGAATGTTTTTTATTTGTGGCGTCTTTCATCTTTTCGTCAGAATGTGATAAATACATGTCAATTTTAAATATTCCAAACATTTCAAGGTTGTTCGGGTTAAATGTGAGATATAAGGTATTGTACTTTGATTATGTTGGTTATTTATTACTAGAAGGTTTTCTCTCGAAATATTCAAAACTTTATTTATTCCTGGTTGACTTATTCCTTGAGTCTATTTTCTTGCATTGAGCTCACGTTTTATTCCCATAAGACTTTCATTTCTTATTTCAGGTTCTGAGACTATGGTGCAAATTTGACGGGCTAGTTTGTATGGTATGCTATTTTTGTCTGCTTATAGTGGGATGAAAAGAAGTGAGATCAAAGAGTTGAGAATGCTTAAGTAATATTTGTCAAGGAACCCATTGTGTGAAATTAATGATTTGAGAGAAAAAGGATATGTATTGTTCAGATATGGGCTTGAAAGTCAACATAATATACAAATTAATACATATTTGATTGAAGGGAGAATACTCATGGCAAAGTTTGGATTATGTGAGTGTTGAAATCAAATTGAGTTTGTTATGATTTAGAGTATCTTTAGCCGTTAACATTTAATTCCCAACATAACAATTATTTCGATCTATAAATACCAATGCGCAATTAAATGGAGTAGTGCGCAATCGTTGGATGAACAAGCCATAGGACAAACTTGTTTTGGAACGCAAAAGTCCAGGACCAAGCGATTGGTCAACAAATTTTGTATCATTGAGCCAAAAGAAGGCTATGAGGGAGTGAATCTATTTTCAAACAAAAATTAGTATTTCCGAGGTCGATGTTAATTTTGACATGCCATTTCCAATTACATATCTGAGTGCTACTGAAAAACTCATTTGCCTCTGAAAAGTTGAGTTTAGTTAGGTTTATTTCCTTCGGCTTTGCACAAAGTACGATACATGGTCTTTAAAATTCAATATTGAACTCATAGTGATATTGTCTTCGACAAATACCACAAAAATTGCTGTATCTGTGTCTTTCAAATAAATGTCAGTATTAATTACCGTGTTTTGCTTTTTATTAAGATATCCAAAAACTGGAAAGGATTTTTCGTTTATTTCAATATTGAATTAAATGTCAGAATGTAAATTTATTACTTCTTAGCGTGCGGAAAGTTTCAAGTTCTTGTGGAGTATTTTTCCAAAATATAAAACAATCTTTTCAAAATCTTCTCCGGTTAGTCATTTAGTATTTCAGAAAAAAAAGAAAAAAAAAACCCTCCAAAGTTTACTTCCGAATTTCTTCAAGATACCCCAGCACAAAAATAGCATATGTAGGGGTACATTTGTACCCATTGCAGTGGGCCTGGGACATTTGCCCCCCCGGACTTGTGCCCCCCAGACTTGTGCCCCCGGACTTTTGCCCCCTTAGGACATCTGCCACCTGGACATTTGCCCCCCGGACATCTGCCAACCTAGGACATCTGCCCCCCAGACATCTGCCTCCTTAGGACATGTGCCCCCTAGGAAATGTGCCCCAGACATGTGCCCACCGTAAATCACCCCCCTTAGGACATCTGCCCCCTGGACATCTGCCCCCTTAGTTTGTTTACAACTTGGACGTCTAGCTCCTTTAAGGGGCAATCTCAAAAAAGCAACTTTGAGAAATACATGTACATGTATATTGTACATGGTCATTTTGACCGGCAATATGAAAAAGATCTCTCAGCTGTTGTATCGTTAAGTGCTATTTTGTTGAAAATCTTCGGCTGATTAATTGATTTCAGTCTTAATATCAAACTTCCAGTATGATAACTATAGAGTCAGTTACTCATTTGGCATGCCTGCTGTAAACCTCGATAAATTTTTTTTTTTGCATTTTAAGAAAAATAAAGCAAAATTCAGGATGTTATTAGTTCTTCAACATCAGTTAGAAGAGGCTTATCGTTTTCCAGAAGGCAGTTGTCCTACGGGGGTAAATATCCAGAGGCAGATTCCTACCAGGGAAAATGACCGGGACGGGATGTCCTAAGCGGGCGAATGTCCGGGGGCACATGTCCAGGGGGCAAATGTCCGTGGGGCAAATGTCCTACGGGGGCAGATGTCCTACGGGGGCGAATGTCCGGGTGGCAGATGTCCAGGGGGCAGATGTCCTAAGGGGGCAGATGTCCTACGGGGGCAAATGCCCGGGGACTGATGTCCAGGGGGGCAGGTGTCCTACGGGGGCAAAAGTCCGGGGCAAAAGTCCGGGGTGGCAGATGTCCAGGGGGCAAATGTCCTGTTCCCCATTGCAGTACCGTTTATTTGTGTGCAAGTTCTTTGGTTGAAAGTAAAATTGTTGTTAAGCAGTATGATTTTGAGACATTCTAAAATAAATTCTTAAACGAATCTTTGATGAATTAAACTACAAAACTTTTCCAGCCAAAATATAACTGCTTTGAGGCCAAGATCTTTTGAAATATTTATATATCCGCTTGTGACATCAACTGAAACAAGTAATGTGTTTTTCGTTCGAATGTAGTTCAAAAACTCTAAATAATCACGGACATAGCTTTTGACGTTTTTGGTGAACGTTTTTAAGAGAACGTCGATTAAGTTTTATAATCTGTTTCGCAACTGGTTCCTGCTACTATGGGTCTGAATTTCAAGTCTTTTGGGTCTATGATTTGGATAAAAATCACTTGTATTATTCATACGGTCGTTGCTTATTAACCTACTTTTACGTATTTTTGGTAAGCGATTGAATAAACTCTCTGAGATTTGAAAATTTGTGAGGTGGTCGATTTCATTTCTAGTGATTTAATCAGAAAGGATAATTACCTTGTGTATTCTCTTGATTATTTCTTTGAAACAATTCTGTGATATGTCTCTGTAGTAATCGTTGTCATTTAACATTTTCTGGATCTTTCCATTGTATAATTCTTTATTCATTATCACAATAAGCTCTCCTTTATCTGCCTCGTTTATTTCTATGGACTGGTCATTTCTCAGAAATGAAATAGCTTTGTCTTTTGTTTTCTGTACATTTCTCTTATGGTACATGTGCTATTTTCTGGGGACATTTTCGTGACATTGACATGGTTTTTAATGCGTCATTTCTACCCCTCTACCAGTCGCCTTTATTTCTTATTAGGGAGTCATCTCCATGCATGGTTCTGTCAAAGAAGAATCCTCTCAGTTAGTCGAAGTTTTCTGTTAAATTCAGATATATCTGACTCTAATTCTTAATAATTTGGTTATCCCGGGTATGTATAAATTTTAATATCTTTCTTTACAGATTGATTTCGGCATCCGATAAGGTTTTATTTGAAAGATTAAAACGTTTATTTTCTTACAGTTCGGTATTCTGCCAGTCAGGTTAGTGTTGAGGGGCTCGGACTCTCTTCTGAATAGAATATCATCATTTGGCTCTTGAATGACATGATTTTTAGGAAGGATTCTGCTGCGGTTTGTACTTTGTCCTCGTTTTTCAATTGTTGATTTTGTAGATTCATTTCTTAGCCATCGGAGAGTCTGTCTTTGTATGAATGTATATGTTTTTGTTGAAGACTTTTTCCAAGTATGTTTATTTTTCTGCTGTATCAGGCGTTCTTGCATGTCAGATTGTACCTGTCGATTATCGTCTCTTATTCAAATTCAAATATTTTATTCAAATAATTATATAGGCCACCAGCCTATAATATATAAACAATTTTACCATACATTCCCTCACAAGATCTAATCTATTACCTCTAGGAGATACTTAAATTCACGATTATTAAACTGTTTTCGCCTTTGCACTTTACTAGACTTTAGCCTTGTCCAAAACTAAAACGCCTGCAGTCTGCAGTCGCCATTGCTGGAAACGGAAAAAATGACATCAGCGTACATTTCCTCCATTTGACTTATTACCAATCGACAACACCCTAGGCTTGTCCAAATCAAAAGCATTTTCAGACGCTATATAAAAGTGACTTAAAATTGATTTTTTTTTTATGAAGGGTAGAAAACATTGTAGGAAAAGGAGAAAAGGCTGGTTACCAGCATTTTCTCTTTCTCCCACAATGCCCTCTAAAGGTTTCTTTTTCAGGGTCGGTCGTCAAAAGTAGGGATTGTATGGTAATGGGTTAACTCTTTACCAAACGACAACATTTTGAGTATGTTTAAACTGAAAGCGCATGCAAATGACAATTTCAGCATGACTCAGTTGATGAGGTTAGTCCCTGGAAGGAGAGAAAACATTGAGAAAAAAGGAGAAAACGCTGGTTACCAGCGTTTTCTCCTTTGCCCACAATGCTGTCCTTCTTCCTCAAGGAAGGTCGTTGAAAGTTGGGATTATGTGGTAAGGGGTTACCACAATATTCAACTTATAATAACTTATTACACTGAAAATTTTTATACTACAATGTTAAAATAAAGGCTGCCGGTGTAATCCAGAGAAATGACCCCCATTACAAAATGACCCACGGGTCATTTCTTGAAGAAGAGGAATGACCCACGGTCATTTCTCGACGTAGAGAAATACCCATGGGTCATTCCTCTACGTCAAGAAATGACCGTGGGTCATTTTGTAATGGGGGTCATTTCTCTGCATTACGCCTGCCTTTAGTTCAAACAGTTTATATTACTAACACCTACCATAAAACATTCTAGTCTAGTCCAGATTCAATACACTCGGCGATTGGCATTGATTGAAAACGAAAAAACACTCACGACGTGAGTTTCTTCCATTTCATGCAATGTTCAGGTGTTATCCATTTGTTACATTGAAAAAAGCTATTCTAACATATGGCCACCGGCCCATGATTCAAAAAATTTTCAAAACACTATCTTACAGAAGAAAATGCATAAGTTCACACTGATTAGACATTTTAAAATTATCAGATTTGAGAATTTTTGCCTTGTCCAAATTCAAAAGCGTCTGCGGTTGACGTTTGACATTGATTGAAAAGGAGAAAATGCTTTTATTGTGCACTTTCTCCTTTTCACGCAATGCTCAGGTGCTTTCAACTTGTTACAATCTAAAAGGCTATTCTAAAACAAAGACCACCATAATTTCGTATTTAAGAAAGGATTCTTATATCGATAGTTTTCTATAAATGTTGGAAAATGAAATTGGCATTTTCTTTTTTTCTTTTCAGAGAAAAAAAAAGCTTAATTATTCCAACTTCACCCACGGCTGTTTTGGTCTATTACAATGTAGCTCACACTTTATCCAACATAAGATTGCATATTCTGTGCAGACTATCTTCGTCTTCACTATCTGCAAAATGGATAGATGTTCTAAGCGATATAAAGGTTCATTTACATTTACGTTTGTGTTTCATGAATTTCACGTAACTTGAATATGTGTCCAGATTGGCGGCAAGCATGAAAGATAAAATGTTGCCAACCCATGTATTGAGATACACCTATTCCGTTGTTCACCAACGATATATCGTGAAGTGTTACAAGAGTACGGGATCTAGGACCTTAGTCTGTGTCCTTAGAAAAAGATAAACACGTCCGATGCATTCTAGGACAGAGAGAGTTTCTGAGTAAATGTTCTCTTTTTCCCACAATGCTTTTGAAAGCTTGCCTTTTTCAGAGTCTTTACTAGTCGACACTGCATAGTGAAGGATTAAATATTTATGAATAATTGCTGAACGTTAAGCACCGTAATGATCAAAAGGAGGGGTAAAAGTATTTGTGATAAACTTTTTATCACAACTATAGCTTTAACTTTAGTCTTAAACCCACAATTAGGGCGTTATTTAAAGCCATTTGATAAGGCAACTTCATTTTATTTCGTATGGCAACGCAAAAATATAAACTCAACCCTTGTAATTGCACTTACTGTTCACTTAAATCAACTTTCGATAATAATGTAGAGAACTGTTCACTTAAATCAACTTTCGATAATAATGTAGAGGAAAAAAAAAAACACACACGGACAAAAATGACAGTGAACATGGGTTTACTTTCTCGGCGAATACTTGGTGGTGGACGCGAATACATATTATATACTTTAATCTGCAACATATTTTGCAGTCGAAGATGGCCATTATGCCGTCTTAGAAATCAATACTTTCATTGATTTATCAAACGAAATAGATATTTCTGATATAGTTCATTAAAAAATCCAGTCAACCATCTAAATTTGAGGTTGTGCGGACGATATGGTCATTCGAGTGATATGTTAATAGATACTTAGAAAAGAATAGATCTACATACCGTCGACTGATCAGTTCTCATGCAGTATCTATCTGCAGCCGATAATAAGATATCCGAGGTTTCGTGCAATTTATGAAGTGAATGACGGCACCGTTTGGTGAAAGTTCTGCTTATTGATGTGTAAACAACGGTGTCACAGCTGTCAATTCACATACAGGAATAAATTGACGATATTCCGATCTTAAATTATGTAAACTTCCCAAGGTCCTAGGAAACACTTTCACTAGTGCAACCAGTGTTCACTTTTTCACATTCTCTTCTATTTCATTCAGGTCATTTTAACCTCTAACGTTAATTTGACCTCTTAAGTTACTTTAACTTTAGAAGTAACTTTAACATTCCACGTAAACTTGGGATTCTTCTTACTTTTAATTAAGTTCATTTTAACCTTAAAAGTTCCGTTTGACCTCAAAGGTTATATTAACCTCAAAGGTTACATTGACCTTGCACGTATACGTAGAGATTTTATTATATTTCTTTAAGGTCAGTTTAACTTACAAGGTTATTTTGACCTCTCAGACTACTTTAACCTCAAAGGTTACATCAACCTTGCACGTTTAACCTCAAAGTTACATTAACCTTGCACGTTAACTTTTGAGTCTGCTTATTTTTCATTTCACTTTTTTTTTAACATTTAAGGTTACTTTGACCGCAAAGGTTACATTAACCTTACACGTAACCGTTCATATTTTCTTCTATTTCACTCTGGTCATTTCAACCTCAAACGTTACTTTGACCTCTACGGTAACTTTAAACTTAAAGGTTACTTTAAGCTTCCTCGTAAACTGGGGATTCTTCTTATTTTTGATAAAGGTCATTTCAGCATAAAAGGCTAGGTTGACTTTCTTACGAACAAAGTCCGTAACAAAGAAACAAATGAATAAATGCATGGCAGAAATAAGGGTCCGAGCGGGATTCGAACCCCGAACTCCCGGACGCAAGGCCAATACCCTAACCACTGAGCCAAAGAGATATCTCCCTGACGCAGTAGCCAGGTATTGTATTTAAATCGGGAGTATGCCATGCAGGAAGGAGTGGTCTCCCGTAACAACTTCAGATGTAACTTTCACCTCAAAGGTTACATCGACCCTGCACGTATACGTAGGATTTTTATTATATTTTCATTCAGGTCATTTTTTATCCCCCGCCATAGGCAGAGGGATATAGTTTTAGCGTTGTCCGTCCGTCCATCCGTCCGTCCCGGCAAATATCTCCAGTACCATTGGACGGAATTTCGTGAAACTTTATACACATGTATAGTGACCCATTCTCCCGAGACGATTTTTTTGTTTTTTTTATTCGATGCGAAATGGCCGACAGAGCGATTTTAAGTTTCACTTAAGTTGCACTTAAGTACACTTTTGATGTTTGGAGTCTTGTCTTCAAAACTATACAAAGTTTTTACATTGAACTTGTCACATCTGTCAATCTCCATTAGGAATTACAGGAAAAAAAGTTTCACCTATATTGACCGAGCAACACCACAGTTATTTGCCCTTGTTTTTGTAATAAGGTGTCATGGAAAAAGGGGGTTTCATGTTATATTTCATTCCATTTCTTGTGAAGGCAACTCCTTCCACATTTCTTGATGGAATTGAATAGAATTTTGACAGAATATTTCTTGTCATGTGACCTATTGCATATTGTCAACATTTTGCGATTTGTAGCTGCATCATGAAAAAAGGGGGCTTCATGTTTTATTTCATTTTATTTCGTGTGAATGCAACTCGTCCCATATTTCTTGACAGAATTGAAAAAAAAAAAGCACAGAATGTTTCTCATCATCTGATCTATCGCTATTCTCAAGGTTTTGCGATTTATAGCTGCGTCATGAAAAAAGGGGGCTTCATGTTTTATTTCATTCTATTTCTTGTGAAGGCAACTCCTCCCACATTTCTTGGCAGATTTGAATGGAATTTTAACATTATCATGTGACCTAACACAAGGCCTCCCACATTTCTTGGCAGATTTGGATTGAATTTTCACATGATTATGTGACCTATGGCATATTGTCAAGGTTTTGGGATTTGTAGCTGCATCATGGAATAAGGGGGCTTCATGTTATAATTTCATTTTTTTTCACCCGAATCTTTTCAATTACTGGACATATCTCAACGGATGTGGATGAGATTTTCACAGATCATGCAACCTAGCACATGTTGTCAGGGTTTTTGCAATTTATCACTGTATCATGGAAAAAGGGGACTTCATGTCAAATTTAATTTTTATCAGTGTATCTCCAACTTTTGCACATATTTTCATAGAACTTCATATTTTTATTGCTTGATCAAAGCCAGTGACCAATGAGTCAATTGTGCATTCGTCTCTCCATGCATCAGTCTGTTCGTAAACCTTTTAGATCACAAGTAATTCCATATATCCATTCAGCTACCCAGGCAGGTGCTACAAATTTCAACATATTAGTCTCTAGCTACCTGCTTGAAATGGCAGCAGTGTGGCGGCTTATATTGTGAGAGGGATAGCTTCTAAAGTCCTTGACAAAAATTGATAAAATTTCATTAATGTTTTCCATTGGATAGTCCTTTGATACTTTTTTCCCCACATATATAATATGACATGTCATGGAAAAAGGGGGTTTTATGTATATTTCCTTTATTTGTTTTTATTTTATGAAATGCCGAGTTCTGCAAAAAGGGTACTTAATGTATAATCCTGTTATGGACCGCTTTTATATTGTTTTATGTAATGAAATCCTGTGCCATGGAACAAGGGAGCTTAATGTATAATTTCATCATGGACCAATAACAAAAAGGCCACATGTACATGCAAAACACAATACCTCTTATACATTTGTATCAAAAAAGGTCTTTTTCGGCGGGGAATATCATTTCAACGAAACTGCTTGTTTTATTTCATGCTTTCCGGTGGGATATCGAGAAATAGCAGTGAAAATATTTTTCGATCTTACACTGGTACCACCAGTGAAAATACCGATTTTCACGTTCTTGTTGCCTAGGTAAATTGCGCGTGCCTAACAACCAGATGGGAAATATGACGTCATATACCTTACATTTCTCGCGCTTGACGTCACGTTGCTATGCGGGAGGGGTACGCCACGGGGAATGAGGGAAAAGAATTGTACTAAATTTTGATAAAGCTCCTCCCAGAAAGGGTTAAAAGCATAAAATAAATAGATTATTTGTTTTTTTTCGGTGAAAGATCGAAATTTATTTCATCTCGTGAACACCATCGGTAATATTTTCACTCGTGGCTGCGCCACTCGTGAAAATATTACCGATGGTGTCCACTCGATGAAATAAATTTCGATCTTACACCGAAAAAAACATCCTCTATATCTCTATCGTTACTTTGACCTTTACTGTTACTTTAACTTTAAAGGTTACTTAAAACTTCCACGTAATCTTGGGGTTTTTCTTGTTTTTGATTTAAGCCATTTCAAACTATAAGGTTAGTTTGATCTCAGAGTTTATTTTAACCTCATAGGTTACATTTACCCTGCACGTATACGTAGGATTTTCATTCTATTTCATTTTAAGGTTAGTTTAACCTATAAGTTTATTTTGACATCTCAGGTTACTTTAACCTTAACGGTTACATTAACCGTGCACGTTAACTTCCGATTCTTCTTATTTTTCAATAAGGACAATGCACCCTCTAAGGTTACTTTGACCTCTCTGGTTGATTTAACCTTAGTTTCACTTACCTTACACGGAACCTCTCAGGTTCTTAATAATTTTCATTAATGTCATTTTAACCCCTAAGGTTATTTTGACAACACACGTTATTTCAACCTCAAACGTTACATTAACCTTCCACGTAAGATTAGGAGTCTTATTAGTTTTCATTAAGGTTATTTTAATGAAATAAGCCATTTTGCCAATCAAGAGCAAATTTTATCTAAAGCATGCATCCGCTGTACGATTCAAGCTGTGTTTCTTTTTTTCTTGGCAGCTAATTTTGATTGTTTGCCATGGCAACAAAAATGAAAAAAGAAGTACAAGTAATATTTTAAGAGTCGTCTCAGAAACTGTATGATACATAGGACAGACAGTTTTCAGGATTTTTTTTCCTATTAGTCTATAGCAGTTTGTGTTTTTCTTTATTGCTATTGCTAAAAAAACCTTAGTTGCTATGGTGATTTAAACGTTGCAATAGATTTATAACAGAAAGTAGAAAAATAACTTTTAACTGAAGCCATTGAATTTATTTGCATAGATCAGCATTCGTTGGTTTTGGAATTCAAGAGACTGCATTTTTTATCCAAATTAACGGCTCACCAAGACAACTCTAAAGATAAATGTATTAAAGACTTAAACTGTGAAAATCGTAAACTGCCATTTTTTTTTCTAAAATAGTTGCTGATAGAACCAGGTTAACTCGATTGTGTGCATAGGGTAAGGGTTTTAAAGTTTTTTTTTAATTTGATGGGTGTTAACTTTAGCGGATGGAAGTTGCCACAAACTGCAGGAATTGTAGCTTGATTACCTAAGTCCTATGGAGGCTTTGAACTTTAGGAGCAATTTAGGGCCAAATGGCCTTGTTTTGAAGTGACTTTTCATTGCCTGTCAACGGTAGTTACGTTTAGCATCTTTTCAAATCTGGAAAGAACTGGCGAAAGGACATATGGTTCGTGATAAGCAATATTTTCTTTTTGCAAAATGTTTTCAGCTTTAGAAGATGGGTACATGGAGATATATTCAGATGTTTCATATATTTTTGTCACTATTTTTCCATATTTAACTTAAAACACCTGGAATAACTATGATTTTAGTGTTTTTAATTGGTAAAACGTGGCGGTTGACATAGGCTAAGATATTTTTTCTGTGCAGCCTGATCTATATGTATGCCATCCGTAAAACCGTCTTATTTTGACTATGAAACTATAAGGAGCAAACCCGACATTTCCCGTTAAGTTTGTAGACCTAAAAATGGAAAACTACGGAATCCTGTTTCCGCCATCCACTTTTCGACCTACGAGGAACTCGAAAAGTGGAAATTAGGCTCTCTAACTTCCACTTTTCTAGCAAAAAAGATATCTCGAAAAGTCGAAAAGTTGAAGTTTTTGACCTGACAATTGTCACAAAACTTTCCACTTTTCGACCTCACGTTTGTCTAGAAAAGTAGAAATTAGGAAGCACTAACTTCCACTTTTCGCGTTCAAATGCTAGGTCGAAAAGTAGAAAAGTGGAAGTTTTTCACATGACAGTTGTCAATAAAACTTCCACTTTTCGACCTAGAAAAGACAAAGTCGGAAAGTCGAAAAGTTGAAAAGTCGAAAAGTCGAAAAGTTGAAAAGTCGAAATGTTGGAAAGTGGAAGTTAGCCTTAAAACTTCCACTTTTCTAGTCAGGACTGGTTATCACGGGATGTTTGTTTATTAGCACCGAATAATGTTGGAGCCGGTGTACGGGTAAAAATTCCTGTGTCACCGGTCCTTCGTATTTTGGTCCCGGTGAAGGTTAAACGTCCACCGAATCAGTTTATATGTACACTGTTTTTTTACATGTACACTGTTTAAGTCGGACGTCTATCTTTATCCGATACCGCCTATGGGCTGAGTTTATAACAAATCTAGCCAGGAACTGCGCATTAAGCGTGTGCCCAATTTGACATTTTCAAACCACGTTCAACCCATTACGAGATGACAAAAAAATAAAAGATTAGCTGTCCAAATTTAAAGAAACTGCAGACGACATTTCAAAGTGTGTATTGAAATCTTTAGAAGTGTAATATTGAGTAGACATTATTGTTAGAGAAATAGTTTGTAAAAAGCTATTTCTCCTCTTCTAACAATGTTTTCCTAAATAATATTCTGCAAAGGTGCCTAAAATGTGTGACTAGTCAACATCTGAGTAGCTGGTTCGAACACTGACTTGGCGTGGGCACCGGGATCCTTCAAAATCTTTGCAAGGTTAATAAAAATGTCGATGTAGGCCTATCTATATATGATGCTGATCGGAGTCGATTATGGATTTATATCCTCCGAACTCGATTACGGATTTCTGTCCTCGGAACTCGATATTTTCCCCATTGTTACATTAACATCAATATGACCTCCCCGAATCTGCCGCTTCAATGGTATTTCGGTAGAGTAATGTCTAGTAGTATCATTTCATGATATGCAACTCGTCACATGAAAAGGGACCATCTCGATCTGGTCAGACTGCAGGAATTGTGCAGGCTAACCATGTTGAACATTTTCTCCTATAGCAGGGTTTCTCAAAGTAAATCTGAATTGGATAAGACCTCTTTAAAGAAAATGGTTTAACGGACGATCTTTCGGCAATCTATCTGCGATTTTCCAGATCGCACAGGTCGCAGCTTAGTTTTTTGACATGTCAAAAACCTAGTTTCGATCTTTTTTTTTTTTGGGGGGGGGGGAATACTTTCCCTCGACTTTGTGCGACTACAGAAGACCAATGTGCGTTCAACCGCCGATTACTTGCGATCAGCGGCGATCAAGCCACATTTTGAGATCGCAACTCAATCTTCAGGGAAAATTTTTCGGTGAAATGGGTCCATCAAACTTTAAAGACTAATCAGTGTCCAAAGTATCAACTATATATGGCTTGCAATAGGCGAAAAAGGGCATTCCGACATTACCATAATATGTCGTCTCGGATCAGCCTGCTCAGATCGTACAGGCTGATCCGACACGGCATTTTAAGACCACATTAGATTTTGTGCCACAGTAGACTTCCGCTAAATTGAAAATTACATAAAACGGAAAGTGTCGAACTACGTGGGCTGATACGAAGCAAAACTTTACGCAAATATCCGTATGTCCCTTTTCGCGTGTTGCAGGTGTAACGTTGTAAAGTGACCCCCATAGAATAATGACCCCCCCGGTCACTATTTTATATAGAAAAAGGACCGGGGGGTCCATATTCTTTATAAAATAATGACCGGGGGGTCCATATTCTATATAAAATAATGACCGGGGGTCCATATTCTATATGAAATAATGACCGGGGGGTCATTATTCTATGGGGGTCACTTTACAACGTTACACAGGCCACATGATTACAATACATCTAATAATGTGTACACCGTTAAAGTCTGTTCCCTGAAGGACGTAGCGATGCGATAAGGGTGTGTTTAAAATGAAAATTAGGGAGTTGCCGTATTATGGCTGACATCAGACTAATTCGGTGTACATCTAACCTCTACCATTCGCTCCCGCCATCTTCCTTTGTCCGGTGTACATTTAAAATAATAATGCGGCCAATTTATCCTACGAAAAATTAGTCCTAACTAGAAAAGTGGAAGTTTTAATCAGCTAACTTCCACTTTTCTACTTTTTGACTTTTCAACTTTTCGACTTTTCTACTTTTCAGCTTTTCGACTTTGTCTTTTCTAGGTCAAAAACTTGAAGTTTTTTTGACAACTGTCATGTGAAAAACTTCCACTTTTCTACTTTTCGACCTAGCATTTGAACGCGAAAAGTGGAAGTTAGTGCTTCCTAATTCCTACTTTTCTAGACAAACGTGAAGTCGAAAAGTGGAAAGTTTTATGACAATTGTCAGATCAAAAACTTCAACTTTTCGACTTTTCGAGGTAACTTTTTTGCTAAAAGAGTGGAAGTTAGTGTGCCTAATTTCTACTTTTCGAGTTCCTCGTAGGTCGAAAAGTGGATGGCGGAAACAGGATTCCGTAGAAAACAGCTATTTCCACTAAAATATATCCTACAAAATTTGCTATGTTGAAAATTGAGTATTATTCTACCACTTTAACCGAGCCACTTTCTCCTTTTCTTCTGGCTCAGAATTATCATTTACAAATCTAAAACCACATTATACTCAATACCAAGGAAGATTATAATTACCTCCCTCTTTCAGAAAACTAACAAAAGTATCAACAAATAATCTCAAGATAAACATCAAAGGAATTTCTGGTGGGTTGAAAATGTGCAAAAGTATTTCATCGGTTTAAATCTTTATTTATCAACTGTTACATACCGGCTCCTTTGTTTGGACCAGGTCTGTATTTTTCAGAACGACCCGTCTTAACAATAGAATGCACGAGAGCAGGTCTATCCCTGCACGTGCGCAGGTTGTTCCGTAGATAGAAAACCTGCCTACGTGCTGGAAAGACCTGCTCCCGTGCAAGAAAGACCTGTCCACGTGCAATTGATGGATCTTGAGCCATGCATGCAGACAGGTTCGTGAAGGACATTGGTACTCGCGTGATACTGATTATGAATTTGAAAATAACAGGAAAAATCTTGTAAATATACTTCTTTCTGGTAAGACAGACTTTAATCTATTTTTTATTGGTGACCAACTCAGCAATTCTTTGATATTTTTTTTTCAAAGCGATCATTAAAAAAAGCTATCCACCCCTCCCCCCTCCCCCCTCCCCGTATTTACAAAATCAGCGGTCACATTAATGCCAATATTTAAACATTGTAGATAAAGTGCCTTATCCTTAGGTTGTTGTTACATACATGTCATTCTCTCATATCTAAACCCAACTTTTCTTTTTCTAGTTTTCATCTAAATTAAATAGCGAAAGTGGCAAAAAGTTCATGACGGACGCATGTTCTAAAACATGTCTCTAGCATTGTTGTATTTTGGTTCTAATGCACCCTTAATTAATGTTAATTAACATTAACATTAATGTTCAAGCGAGAAAATATAACTGATAAATAAATGAAAAAGAAATACCCAAAAGTCAAAAGACCATAAAACATGTTTTACGCTTCCTTTTGTCATCAAACGTATAGATCTGTTCTTTTCGAAATAGCTGTCAAGTCGTCTGCTCAATACTGATGGTGGCCGGTATGTAAGTCGGATATCGACCTCGTACATCGGTCTTTCCGTATAAGAACGACCAGGGCACGAGCTTCACAAAACACCTCGAGCGCTTCGCGCTCTCGGTGTTTCGTGAAGCTCGTGCCCAGGTCGTTCTTATACGGAAAGACCTCTTACTCAGTCAATATCCTATACATAAAATGATTATTCTATGTTGTTAAAGTAAAACAATCGACTCAAGCCCAGTACTGTTGTTTTCTGTAGGCTTAAGTGAACAAGAGAATGATAAAGAGCTACAACTTAACTGCACACAACCTGTAGCTTAATCTTACGTATGATTCTGTATGTACATGTGTTAAATAAGCGGTTGTTTTTCTACGACTTTCTAAATGGATGACCCTCATCCTGCTAAATAAGTTAGACGAAACTGTCAGACCGATAGTAAGCTCAAAGTTTTGCTCTTCAAAGATTTTCAGCACACGTGATCACAAAGTGTTCAACGTGAGCTTTTGTGATCGTGCTGTGTCCATCGTCTGTCGTGCGTCGTCAACTTTCCTCTTGTACACTTACGCTCCAGAGACCACATTTTCAGTCCAATACTCGTGAAACTTGCGTCGTGCGTCCTCAACTCTCCCCTTGTGCACGCTCTAGAGACCACATTTTCAGTCCGATACTCGTGAAATGAATGTTTGTCTTGATGATATCTTGGACGAGTTCGATAAAGGGTAATAACGGGTCAAAGCTCGTAAGCTCTAGAGGCCACATTTTTCTTCCAATATACCATGAAAGCTTGTCAGAATGTTTGTCTTGATGATATCTCATAAGACTTAAAAAATTGGTCACATCTGGTCAAAAACTAGGCCACTAGGCGAAATCTAAAACGAAAAAATACAGAAAAACTTTTCTTTCACTTTAATCAGAATGTTTGTCTTGATGATAGCTTGCATGAGTTTGAAAATGTTCACATGGAATCCAAAACTGGTTCACTAGGTTTAACCGTTGAAAAACCGTGTGTACGTCTTGGAGGCCATATTTTCAGTCCAATGATCTCGAAGTTTGGTTAGAATATTTGTATTGATAATATCTTAAACTAGAATGAATATGCGTAATTTTGGATAAAAAACTAGGTCACCTGGGCAAATATCAGAAAAATCTTTTGTACACCCTACAGTTCATATTTTCCCTCACATACTCATTAAAGTTGGTCAGAATGTATGTGTGGATAATTTTTACATATCAAATAGGATGCTGAGACAAATTCTAGAAGAAATCTTATGAGCACTCTATGGGCGATTTTTGTAAGTCCAATGCTAGTGAGTGTTAGTCAGAATGTTGATCTTAATATCACTGAAGAGACTGGAATTGTGTCATGTTTGATTAAAAGGCTCAGGTGGGCGACCTCAAGGCCATCATAGCCCTCTTGTTTTGGAAAACATATCTCCTCATCGCACAGTGTAGATTTAAGATCTTTATCTATACTGTCTTTAAAAGGTCATTGAACCACGTATAAGCAACCTAAAAGTTATTACACGATCTCGTGAAAAAAAAAAAAAAAAAAAACTGACAAAATCTTTTTTTACCATTTATAAGTGGAAGAAAAAGTATGAAGGCGGAAGAAAAATCGCATACACAAAGTAATTAAGGAAATAGTATACATGTACTGTGTTGTGTGCAATATTTTTTAAATCCTTTTGACCCAGAATTTATTGATGTAGAATATTTCAAAAGTTTTTTATTACATTGATTGGTCGACTGATTGAATGCTTGAAATATTGAATGGTCGATCGATTGGTTATTTAATTGATTGATTGATTGATTGAAAAAATGAATGATGTTTCAGCGCTAGTAATATGCATTCCCCCAATATATTGGCATAACATGTGAATAGTCCAAAATAACATGCGGAAAATAAGTAACATGGTTTCTAACAATACCTTTGAGAATTCACTTTCAGTCACATGACTTGCTTAATTTTTAGAGTTGTTATATTGTTTGAAAGAACTCAACCTTTGAAGAGGAATTTGTTCGCGATGCACTAACTTCTCAGATTCGTTAAATAGAAACTTTGAACATAAAGACCACGGCAGATTCAAATAGCAGGAACATGCTAGCAAAGTTTTGGCTCTCTCTTGTGTTATATTCTGTTCTATATCTGTTTTCCTTTGGCAAGGGAGACAATTGTGGTCCATTGAACTTATGTGTTTGTGAGGAAAATTTAAGATATGGATTTGTGGAAATTGATTGCACAGGCACTAACGTTCCTGTGGCTGAAGTGTGTAACTTCACATCCATGTATGCAAATATTTCAGTACTGTCATTTAACTCGAACAATCTGTCAGTTTTGAAGAACGAGGATTTAGTTGGATGTGAAAACATCCATGTATTTTTCCTACGGAATGTATCGCTGAAGCACGTCGAAAATGATGCTTTTTGGAACATGACGCACCTGTCTGTGCTCGATCTCAGTGAGAATGCGTTAGATATTTATTCTAATAAAGAGATACCGTGCATTTACAACTTAACTTTTCTACGAGAACTTAGACTTCATGGCAATTTCAAAAAAAATAACTCCACTAAATTTTCCTATCCACGATTGGCTCATCTTCCTAGGCTGGAAGCATTGTTTCTTGACGGTCTACCTGATACTACATTCGATAGTAATTATCTGACTTTAAAAAATATTCATACTCTGATACTCTCCGGTAGAAATGGATACTGTAATCTCACAGAGCTAACGAACAAAACGTTCGGAAATCTTCCTGGCTTGAGGAAATTGAACTTGTCGAACTGCAGTATTACAAATGTGTATGCGGGAACATTTAAAAATTTACGCAACTTGACATGGTTAGATTTGTCGCTGAATAAACAACTGGGGTTCGAACCTTTAGGAAATATATCATACAGCCTACAGTTTACCCGGATCGATTTTCTGAACATATCTACAGTGCACAATACATTTGGACTAGGTACCATGCTAATGCGCCGAGATGTTTGTTACCTTAGAAACACAACACTGAGAGAGGTTGTGTTAGACAGCAACAGACTACAGTTGATAGAGACTAACCTAGCCTTGCTAATGCCTGAGACTTTAGAAGTGGTTCACATACAAGACAATGACTTTACATTCGGTCTGTATATGTTGCAGCTTGGGTGTTTGACAAACGTCACTACCGTCTTTATGGCACTTCAACAAAGAACTAAATCCTCGTTTGGGTTCTTGAATGATCCGGTTCAAAAGCCGAAATTTATATCTAAAAGCAGCACAGAATGCATCTATGATAATCCTGATTATTTATACAATAGAAGCTTAGCTATATCCGAATGCCATTTCTTTCAAAACGAAAAGATATCCATGTATGATATCTACAAATACAAGGCGGCCATACCTAAAAATTTGAACAAGTTTTCTGTTCATGACAGTAATTTAATTTTTGGGGTGCCAAGCTTTCCTGTCCGACCATTAGAAAATAGTATCGAATTCGTCGATTTGTCTGGCAATATCTTAGATTCATGGACAGGTCCTATCGGGCCGTTACCATCTATCAAAACTCTAAATTTATCCAGAAATTACTGTTCTCACGTTCGCCCGGAAATGTTTTTATATATGTCATCACTGGAGTATCTTTACGTTCAGCAGAATTTTCTTGGAATCCCTTTGGCAAACGATGTCAATGGTTCAATATTCAAGTATTTGAGTAACTTAAAAAATTTAGACCTATCGTCCAATCAAATACGACATCTTCCGCCAAGTGTATTTATACACCTGCGTCAATTGCAGATGTTAAATCTGTCATTTAATAGCCTAAGTGACTGGACAACTGATGCCGAGTCACTTCCAAACCTACGATATATCGATCTGCGGTCAAATGCTTTATCTGAGTTACCACAATCTGTTATATCAAACTTTGATCATGCCACTGGTTCTGAGCACGCTGTATTCTATATAAACATGAATAACAACCCATTAAGATGCACGTGTAAATATGAAAGGTTTCTTACTTGGATGGTTAAACACCAGTCATCTTTTGTAGGATTTGAGACTTACAATTTTACGGATGACTCAGGACAACATCTCAAAGCTGATGAGTGTATTGTTAGAGTTAACAACTTCACAAAAACCTGTCGATCTTTCACTTTACTTATCATTTTGTGTACTGTTGGGATCACTCTCTTCATTTCTTTGATAATTTGCGGACTGATTTACAAAAACAGATGGAGACTTCGGTACTTATTGTACATGAGCAAACGTCGTTTCTATGGTTACCGTGCAGTGCCCAATTACGAGCCCATCGAAAACTACAAGTATGATGCCTTTATATCTTACGCCGATGAGAATATTCGTTTCATTCTGGATGGTATCATTCCGAAGCTTCAAAGAGAACATGGATTCGAACTTTGTATTCATCAACGAGACTTTATCGCCGGAAATGCGGTCACCGACAACATCGTAAATGCAATACAGAGCAGCAAGAAAACAGTGATCATCTTGAGCAGAGCTTTTCTGAAAAGTAAATGGTGTCTGTATGAGTTCCACATGGCTCGGATGGAGAGTATATATTCACGTGAAGGGAAGAGTATCTTGATTATTGTCATGCTCGAAAACGTGCCTCCAAACAGGTTAATGCCGTTAGAAATGATCGAATGGATTAACAACAAGTCCTACATTGAATACACGAATGAAGACGACGGAAATGCGTTATTTTGGAATAATCTAAAACTGGCAGTTCAAGAGTAATTTACTTAACACGAACAGGTGTGTCTTTAATCACATAAAACTGTCTCTAGCTGTTTATTTTACTCAATAATTATTTTTGATCATACACACTGTATTATCTTTTTTTTTATTTTGGTGCTGGTTATTTTTGTAGTTATGAGTGCGTTATGCTTGCGAAACCAACTGCAGCACGTGCTGGTATTTGCACTACTGCGTCATTACGTCCTAAAACGTATACGCAAGGAAAATAAAAGTATGATTTTTATGTTCATTCAAGAAAATTGTAAAATAGTTCGATTTAGCTTCTATTTTTTACTGCTGCATTCCACTTTTGATGTACGTGTCACAGAGCTATCATCTTATGCATGCACACATTTCAAGCACCTGTAAACATGAATGCGTAAACGGAGTAGATGTTGAAGTGATAATGCAGCGCACATATTTGTTTTTCATTCGTTTTATGTAATAAAAAGATTCTGACATGTGCGTATATCTCTTATCACTTTTATAAAAGTCTTTAACTAAATGTAAACTTACTAAAGAAACACACACAAAAAAGAACGATACGCACTTTTCATTGGTGAAAAGTATAATATAAACCGGTAAAAACGCTTTGATTTATGATAAAATGAAAGCATAATGTATCGAGGAGCTAACCACCATGATTAGGTTGAACTTAATTGTCATCTAATGTCGTTCAAACACTTTTAGTCACAAAGGGGTCTTAAGGTTATGTCGCTCAAATGTCAGTTCAGCGTCTACTGCGTACATCCACCATCTTCAAGAGTATATAACTGCAATACAACGACGATGTATTTATTGAACAAGTCTTGGTATATTATTTCATGCTTTCCCGGTAGAATATCGAGTAATAGTGAAAATATTTTTCGATCTTACACTGGTATCACCTGTGAAAATACAGATTTTCATGCCTCACAACCAGATGGAAATATGACGTCATTTACCTTACATTTCTCGAGCTTGACGTAATATTGTAATGCCTTGCTATGAGGCAGGGGTAAACACTATCGGTAATATTTTCACTGTTGCCTGCGCCACTCGTGAAAATGTTACCGATGGTGTCCACTCGATGAAATAGATTTCGATCTTTCACCGAAAAAAACAAATATCATCTATAAATTCCATTCTCCCACGAAGTAACGCTCAAGTTGAGCCAACGTTTTCGGACGTCGATGTCTGACTTTCCAATCCAGTAGATTTCACAGATGCTCCATTGATGACAGGTGGGAGCTCATGGATGGCCAGGGAAGGGCATTAATTTGGTGCTGCAGTAGGTAGTCTATGCTTACACGAGAAATGTGGCACCTTGCGTTGTCCTGCTGGAATAACGTCAGCTCCTGGTGGATGTTCATCAGAGGAACGACAACATGGCCAGTACCTCATACCGATATCGCGCACCAGTCAGATTTTCTCTGAAAACAACCAATCCTGACCGTAAGTTGGAGGAAATTACCTCCGACCGCCCGTCTTCATATTTATCCACTTCGCGTACACGGGGTCTGAAAATCGTTCCCAACGTCGTCTATAACACCCAGTACCGTCCGTCAACACGATCTAACAAAAAACATGATTCTTCTGTTAACAACACTGTATTCCGCTGGTTTTGAGTTCAATGCATGTGACCCCGAGCCCACAGAAGCCAGCTACGTCTGTGTGTACGTATAAATTTGAAACCGCTTTATGGACGCCTTGGCATCGCCATAGCGGTGGCTGGTACTTACAAAAATTTGCCACGTAAGTGTAACGTCCGTATATAACGGTCTTGGGTGGGTGTCGTTTCATGCAGCCGTCCTAAACGAGGGCTGTCGTGGACTAAACCAGTTACTTTTATTGCCCTGGTAGATGCATAATCGCTAGTTGTGATACTCCAAAGTGAGTTGCGACCGTTTAAGTGACGTTGACCTGCTTAAAGTATGCCAATAGTTCGAAGACGTTGGCATTTCGTTGTTAACGTTTATGATTTCTAGTTTTTTTTATGGTCTAGCAAGTGCCCTATAAACTTTACTTATTGTTAAACCCTTACAGTATCCGTAGGCTTATCGGATAGAACGTGAAAATCATGACAATTGACGTTTTGTTTTCGTATTTTGGCCTTTCAGACATGCGTTGGATTTGTTCATAGTCTCTTGAGACAACAGCCAAACATAGTCGTACTTTAAAACATCATTTTGGGAAGCATTATCTTGGGCTAAATCTACAAAATATTGAAACATAGAGAGAGTCTTATCTTTGTCTTGTTTCTGTGCAATCTGATTTTGTGCTTTATTATCCAAAGGAGACAGTTACTAAATAAATTAGAAATGCTTCTTTTGAGCAACTCCTAGCTGCTAGGAGTCGTGTTAAGAAGGGTATAATTTGAACTAAAAGCCTTCACCTTTTATGCAATCGATCTTGCAAAAAGAAGAAATGATCGTAACCTATTTACATAATGTTTCTTTTTTTATTTCTAAGGCAAATCTTGCTCTGCAGATTTTGTAATGCAAGGGTCGTTAGTTGAAATCGCAATTGTACCAAACTTATTTTGGGATTGATGATCGTTTATGAGGTAAAACAATTTCATTTTTAGTGCATAATAATACATCGATGATGTAAATGTTTGAAAAAAGCCAGTAGTTTGTAAAAAAAAAAAAAAATGTTTAAGCGAGGAACCCCAGGGGCACATAAATATGCACAATGGGCCCCGTGATATGATTGAAATAATGTCAAAAGCATAAAGCTGATTAGATAAAATCTGTCAACCTCTTAGCAAGAAACATTTTATCCAGCCGCTGTAAATAGCTCTTTTAACCTCTATCCTGCTAAGGGAAATGAAACTTTTAAGCAGATACTACACCCCTTTCCCCCAAAATAAAACACTCCTTCCCCCCAAAATAAAAGTCTATTTCAAAGGTATTTTTTGGAGGAAAGATATCTCTTGATCAGACAATGTGGATCTGTGCAGTCCGATCATGATCTACACTTTCCGTCAAACGTCAGTGAGTCGCGCTTAGGAGCCTAAGGGTTAACCCTTTACCCCATAAGGCATTTCTATGGTATCTCTAATTGACCCTAAATAACAGCAAGGATGAAGCCGGGTTTTTTTTGTGTGTGTGTATACGACACCTTTTGATAGTGTAGAAAACATTGTGGCAAAAGGTGAAAGGTAAGATCCACGTAGTGATCGTAAACTTGGCTGGCGAAGATGGGCTAGCCATAGACATAACAGCCACAGTTTTCGATTGAAATCGAGGACAAATTCCTACAGTTTTTTTACCCCATACACCTTATATTGATTTTTTTAAATCTACGTTTTCTAAGCTATACACGAGCTTTCGGCAGCACAACCGCCTTCTTCTAGTGTGATCCTGTGATGATTGTATCACAGGATTACACTAGAAGAAGGCAGTTGTACCGCCGAAAGCTCGTGTACATTATTATAAGCTGAATAGTTTTACACCGTTCAGCTCTTACAGCGTTTGTTCATTCTGCCTGTAAAGGGGACTTTCTAACCCTGAAAGCGCTGGAACCAAATTAACTTGTTTTTGTGGACAGTGTATATCAAGATCAGACTGCACAGAACGTGCAGTCTGATCTTGGATCTACACTGTCCACTATTTTGTTTCATATTCTGGCAAAAAAAAACCTTGGTATATAGTAATATTGCAGGTGTTTTTGCTATGTAAAAATGTCTACTGTATTAATTCAGCTCTTTAAGGGTTAAAAAAAAACTGATCTTTGTTTTGCACAAAGCACCTTCGACACAATGCTCAGCCATTCCGGATGGATAGAAAAGTCGAATATTCTAAGAACGGCAAGAATATTTCAATATGACTAATATTCGAATACTTCTTTTTCACCCTTATAACGCTTATTTTTCTAGGCGAGAGGACAACCGATATATTTTTCGTTACTCACACTCTGATCTTGATTTCACTTCGATACTTTAAGAAGGAATAGTTCACACCAATAATTTCAAAAATATGCAAAACAATGTTCAAATGAAAAAAAAAGGCAACTACTAATACTGGAGAATGGTTCCTTTCTTGCGTTTCTTTGGAAATAAAACCCTTACTCTGAAAAGCGCGACTCACTGACCCCTTGCGGACTTTTGCGAACGTGCGTTCTGATCTTGGATCTACACAGTTCGATAAGTACGAGCTCGAACATATTATTCCAAAAGACATAAGTTTGAATTAGCAATGATTTGGTTTTTACTATGGAAATGAAAATTTTCATTTTAGTTTTTATAGCATGGTAAGGTTTAATATTTCTGTAAGTGTCACCCGATAATCCAATACTACTTTTCAATAAAACGAAAAAGAATGGGGGAAGAGGCAGCTGCTCTTGCGGGTACTTCTCATTATTTTACAACATATTGAACCACAAAATGGTTGCAATATTCATCTTTGACGTCGTCTATCTTTTTTAAAGATATTTCTTGTTTATTCCTCATCGAAAAGGCGAAGGGGTATATAAAAATAGGTAGTCGTATGTACTTCCATCTCACTTCCTTGTCCGGAGCATATCTATCATAACTCAAAACTTTTTGAGATGTAAACAAGACATTTCATAGCTGGATAGACCTCATAAATTAGAAGTGCACTGCACAATAACTGTTACCCCTAATTGCATAATTTATGGGTTATTGTTCTTTGTTATTTTTATCGTTCATATTTTGTTCAGAGTTAGCTTTAAAACTACATAAGGTAGATACATGAACATTTCGAGCTTAAAGATGATATTGAGGAGAAAGGCAGTATACAAGAACTATGCCTTTCAGTGCCATAATTTAGGAGTTATTGCCCTTTGTTAATTTTCACTTATATTTTGTCCGGAGCATAACTAAAAAAAAATGTAATAATAAGAAAATATACATGTATCAATGTGAGACTTTAGAAGCAGGTAGACTTGAGGAGAAGTGCAGTACCTATGACTTGATCTCCTTTATGTCGCGTTGTCGATTTTTGAGTTTCAGGGCTTCTTGGAAGCATAACTGGAGCTTTTGTTTCTCCACAGCTACATGTAGATAGTTGTCTCCAAAGAGGACTGCAGTATACAAGAAAGATAAATCTCTCTCTCACACTCTCTCTCTCTCTCTCTTGACAGCCATACGAGAAAGAAGTAGCATAAAATAACTTTTAAAATCCAGCTGTTTTAGCCTTTACAACAACCTACAAGAAGACACACATCTTCTGTCGTGCCAGGTTTCGGCGGAGGATGGCCATGACAACTTGGATGTTGTTTTTAGGGGCAAAATCCTACACTTTTTCAACATGGTGCAATAGGATATAGACGAAAATCTGGTGGCTGTGTCCATGTGTTGTCCACTCAACCATCAGCACAATAAGAAGTTGAAACATTGCAGTCTTTTGTTTTGCCAAATTCATCGTTTATGTCCGTCAGGTAAAGCCTATGTGAAATAATAGGAATCAACGTGTATAGGTAATATAATTCTCCACGCTTCTGAAATTTATCTATTCGTTGATTATATGGAGTCCAACACGCGGAAAGGTGCATTCGAACATTTGCGTAAAGTGTCGTCCCGGATTAGCCTGCGCAGTCCGCGCAGGCTAATCCGAGACGGCACATTACGACTACATTAGATTTTGTGCTACAGTAGACTTGCGTAAAACAGAAAATCACATAAAATCGGAAAGTGTCGTTTCGGATTAGCCTGTGTAGACTTCACACGCTGATCAGAGACGACACTTTACGCAAATGTCCGAATGTCCCTTTTCGCGTGTTGCACTCCATATAGTATTTAACACCGTTTTCAACATTATATTATGGCGGCCAGTGAACCTATCCATGCTTTCCAGGAGTTTCTTTACCAGTACTCCGCACAATCTTCTTTGCAAGCCACTGGCAGCTTTCCCACATAACAATCGCCAAAACAATGGACAGCTGTGAGAGAGAGGTATGAATCCAGTCGCAATGTCTATTATCAATCCTCGAAAAGAAAGTTGCTGAACCAGAGACCCCCTGTTTCCAGGTCCTGCACGCTACCGACTGACCTTCGGCGCGCTTCTTGAAATACATAGAGGATATTTGTCTTTTTCGGTGAAAGATCGAAATTTATTTCATCAAGTGGACACCATCGGTAATATTTTCACGAGTGGCGCAGCCACGAGTGAAAATATTACCGATGTGTTCACGAGATGAAATAAATTTCGATCTTTCACCAAAAAACAAAACAAATATTCTATTTATTTCATGCGTTTAACCCTTTCTAGGAGGAGCTTTTATCAAAATCCAGTAGAGTTCATTTCCGTTATTCCCCGTGGCGTACCCCTCCCGCATAGCAACGCATTACAATAATACGTCAATCGCGAGAAATGTAAGGTATATGACGTCATATTTCCCATCTGGTTGTTAGGCACGCGCAATTTACCTAGGCAACAAGAACATGAAAATCGGTATTTTCACTGGTTGTACCAGTGTAAGATCGAAAAATATTTTCACTGCTATTTCTCGATATCCTACCGGAAAGTATGAAATAAATTTTGCAAACTTAACGGCATCCCTACAATTTTCAATGAACTTCCATACATGTAGAACTTAAATCCAGGGCATACGTTTAAAAGTAAAAAAAGCAAGTAACTTCAAACTGTATATACAGATAATCAAATTAAGGAGAAATGCAGTGTTCAAGAACCATAATTGTATCTCAACTATTTTTGGGGTTATTGCCCATTGTAAATATACTTTTAATTTTTCGTCAGGGGCATAATTTCCCATTTCTCTGATTCTAGGGAAAAGTGACCAAAGTTGGATTATGGCTTTAAAAAAGGTAACAACAGACCCAAAGATTTTCCAAAATTTCCAAAAGCAACTATCTCGAAATAAGAGGACAGTAGGCTATTACAATTGTTAACATATTTATAAAAATGGTTCAAAAGAAGATGACAGGGTTGCAGCAGCTGCTGTGCCTGACCGCTGAATTTATCATTACCGTCTTCTATGTAAGTCTTCAATATCTTCTACAGAGTTAAAAGCGAAAGAACTTGCTCCAGATCATATAATACAAGGTGATTCTTGGCATTTTATTTTATTTTCACCGATTCACTAGATCTGCCATGCTTGAGCATTTACATAAAAAAACCGATAACTAGTTATTGTTAATCATTTAGAAAAGCTATCTGACATTTGCGGATATAATGACATTGTTTTATGTTGGCTCTCCAGCTCTGCTCCTCTTACCGTCATGCACATATTGATACAGTATGATGACCTGGTGCAAAAGCGAGAAGCAATTATAAAATAGAAAACTTAATAAGCCCTTTATTTGAATGTGTGAAGACTGAGTCATTATTTGAGTACCTACAAGAGGTAAATATATTTAAAAGAAGGTATTATTTACCTAATTTTTTAACACTTTTCCTGCTAAATAATTGACACAAAAAATTCAAATCGATGGTAAAAACCCGAATATTGCTATTTTAAAGTTATCTCATGGAGGAAAATATCTCGTTAACCCATTACCACACAATCCCTACTTTTGACGCCCCTGAGAAAGAAGCCTTTTGAAAACACTGTAGGAAAAGGAGAAAATGCTGGTAACCAGCATTTTCTCCTTTTCCCACAGTGTTTTCTACCCTACCCAGAACAAATTTCAATTTTTCATTCACCTTTATTTTGTCGTCTGCAAATGTTTTCAATTTGAACCAGTCTAAAATTTTGTCGTGTGGTAAAGAGTTAAAGGAAAGGGTAGTTCCAAGGTCAGACTGCACGATTTTGTGTAGTCTGACCTTGATCTACACTGTCCGCAAAAGACCAGTAAGTAGCGCTTAGCAGACTAAGAGTTAAAGGCTTTTTTTGGCCCTTGAGTTGCCAAACCTAAGATGTTGTTCTGTATACTTCAGGTTCAAAGTATTACATCTCTCCGTATGGACGCAACATGAACCATTCCTTACAAAAATGTTAAATACTGTTCAATAATACTCCGGGGACATGCGACAAAGTGACATAATACATCAAAACTATGTTCTAAATCGGTATTAGTTGTGCTTTTTTTTTAAACTTGTTTCCTGGAAAACTATAAAATCATCTACAGCCAATCAGCAATAGGACACACCTCCATTGCTAAATAATGAAAGATTTCTTCTCATGATACGAGTCCAAGCTTAGAGATAAAACCAAATGTATTTCTATAAATCATCAATATCTAATGGTAATAAAGACAAGAATTATATCCACCCGTTAATGTGTTTTCAGATGCGTTAAATAAATCATTTCAGAAAGAATGAGAACTGCAGATTAAGACAGAAGTGACATGCAGGGTATTCGTCTGATCTCGCTTGTGTTATCTACTGTGTTTTTTTTTCTGTTTGCTGTCGAAGTTAAAGAAGCGTGTGGTGCATATAACTCATGTGTCTCTGTAACAAATGGGACAAATGAGCTTTTTGAAATTGATTGAACAGGAACTAACGTCCCCATTGCTGGCGTGTGTAACTTCACATCTATACATACCAATATATGACACTATTATACGACTCAAACAACTTGTCAATTTTGAACAAGAAGGACTTAATTCAATGCAAAAGCATGGAACACTTAAGTCTGTGCTAAACCCTAGCAAGAATATGTTAGATATCTACTCAGATAGAGGGGTACCGTACATTTACAATTTGACTTCTCTAAAGGAACTTATACTGCATGGTAATTTTAAGATAGAAAAATTCACTTGTGTATCTTATCCAAGGCTTGTCCGTCTCCCCAGGCTTGAAACACTGTTTCTCGACGGGCTGCCTGATATTGCATTCGGAGATAATTACCTAACATTACGACAATTACACCATTTAATTCTATAGGGTTACAAACGAGTTTGTAACCTTAAAGAAATAACAAATGCTACGTTTGAAAATGTTCGTGGATTGATAAAATTGTGCTTGTCAAACTGCAGTGTTATAAATGTGCATGCGGGGTTGTTTAAACACTTTCAAAACCTGACGTGGTTAGATTTGTCAATGAATAAACAACTGGGTTTCGAAGCTTTAAGAAATATATCATACAGCCTTCACTTTATACCCAAATCGATTTTCTAAACATGTCTACAGTGCACAATACATTTGGACTTGGTACAATCTTGATGCGCCGGGATGTTTGTTACCTTAGAAACACAACGCTGAGAGACTGCAGCAGGCTACAATTGATAGAGACGAACCTAGCCTTGCTGCTCCCTGACACTTTTCAGCTTATTCAATTCGAGACAACGAGTTAATTTTCAGTCTGTATCTGTTGCAGCATGCCTGTATGCCAAACCTCACAGCAATGTACATGGAATACCAACAAAGTACCATAGCACCATTACAATACCTGGACGATCCAGTTCAAAAATCGGAATTTATATTTCAGAAAAACCAAGATTGCATCTTTGATAACACTGATTATTTATACAGAAGAAGCTGTATCTAATTGTCACTATTTTCAAAGTTCAGAGATATCCAAGTCTGATATCTACAACGAAGCGATACCAAATTCCCTAAAGATTATCTCATACCACGACAGTAATTTGGAATACAGGTTGCAGCAGTACCCTATTCGACCTTTCGATAACAGTCTCGAGACCATTGATATACCTGGCAATATCCTATATTCGTGGATAGGTCCTATCGGACCGTTCCCATCTATCAAAACTCTAAATTTATTATCCAGGAACTACTGTTCTCACGTTCGCCCCGAGATGTGTTTCTTCATGTCATCTTTGGAGTATCTCTACGTATCTAGAGTATCTGTACGTTTAACATAATTTCCTTGGAATCCCTTAGGCTAACGATATCAATATCTCAGTGTTCAAAGTATTTGACTAACCTAAAAGTTTTAGATTTAAATAACGTGTTTTTTTCCTGGCTTTCTCACACCAGTACTAACACAAATTTCTTTCCAAAGCCACTAACTACTTTTTTCGCATGCTTCAACATAGGTGAGAGGCGAAAATAAGCCGGAAAGAAAGTTCGCCTCAACCGGGTATCGAACTCACAACCACCAGGTCATGAGTCCCACACGCTCACCACTGAGCCACCCAGGTTGGCTGCGAATCCAGTTGAAACCAGTATTGTACCCAAGCATTTTGAATGACCTCTTCATTAAAAGACTGGCGGCAAGTTTTTCTGGCTATTTCTTCACCACTAACGACAGTGGTATGTAAATTGGACAGTGATCCCAGAAAAAGGTTAAAAGCATGAAATGAATAGAATAGTTTTTTTTTTCGGTGAAAGATCGAAAGATCGTGAACACCATCGGTACTGCGCCACTCGTGAAATTATACCGAAAAAAAGAAAAAGCCTCCATGTATTTCGATAATTTGCTGTTGATGGCATTTCAAAATGATTATCACACTGAAGAACAGCTAAATTTGAAAGGTGTGAAGTTTCTTTTGCCCCTCAGTATATTAACTCTCTACCTGCTAAATAGAAGAAATGAGACTTTCAAGCTGATGATAAAAATCTAAATGATGCAATTATGAACTTGTTTCTTGCGTTAAAATATCTCCTTATCTGACAGTGTAGATCCAAGACCAGATCTGCATGTCGTGCACAGTCTGATCTTGATTTGCACTGTCCACAAACGGTCACTGAGTCACGCCTAGCAGCCCAAGGGTTAACTCTTTACCACACGAGAAAATTCTAGGCTAGTTCAAATTGAAAGCATTTGCAGACGACAAAATAAAAGTGACTAAAAAATATAAATTTGTTCTGGGAAGGGTAGAAAACACTGTGGAAAAAAGGAGAAAATGCTGGTTACCAGCATTTTCTCCTTTTCCCATAGTATTTTCAAAAGGCTTCTTTCTTAGGGGAGTCAAAAGTATGGATTGTGTGGTAATGGGTTAACAACTAATGTCGTCGATACGCTGGTACTTCCTTATACAGTCCCCAAATTTATTTTTAAACACATTTGATAGGTTTAAAATAACATGCAGAAAACACATGATATGCTTTATTGACTTTCAGTTACATAGTTTATATTTTTATAAAGATATTCATTAGATTCCAGTCTTGTTATTAAAGGGGAATTTGTTCGCGATGCGCTAACTTGTCAGATTCGTTGAATAAAGACGTTTGAACATGAAGTCAAATGCAGCTTCAAATAGCAGGAAAATGCACGAAAATTGTCTTTTCTCTCTTGTGTTATATACTGTTTTATTTGTGTTTTCCGCGGGTAATGGAACCAGTTGTGGTCCATCGTATTTATGCTTTTGTAAGGAAAATGGAACATATGGATTTGTGGAAATTGATTGCACAGGAACTAACGTTCCTGTTGCTGATGTGTGTAACTTCACATCCATGCATGGAAATATTTCCATTTTAACATTCAACTCGAATAATTTATCAGTTTTGAGCCACGAGGATTTAACTGGATGTGAAAACATCCAGGTACTTTTTCTACGGAATGTATCGCTGACGTATGTCGAAAATGGTGCTTTTCGGAACATGGCGCACTTGTCTGTGTTGGATCTCAGTAAGAATGCCTTAGATATTTATTCTAATAAAGAGATACCGTGCATTTACAACTTAACTTCTCTAAGAGAACTTAGACTTCATGGCAATTTCAAAAAAAGGAATTCCACTAAATTTTCCTATCCACGATTGGGTCATCTACCTAAGCTGGAAACCTTGTTTCTCGACGGTCTACCTGATACTACATTCGAAGGTAATTATCTGACTTTAAGAAATATTCATACTCTGATACTCTCCGGTGTGAATGGATACTGTAATCTCGGAGAACTTACAAACAAGACTTTTGAAAATCTCCTTGGCTTGTCGAAACTGTGCTTGTCTAACTGCAGTATAACAAACGTTTATGCGGGGACCTTTAAAGACTTGCTCAACTTGACATGGTTAGATTTGTCGCTAAATAAACAACTGGGTTTTCAACCTTTAAGAAATATATCTTACAGCCTACAGTTTACCCGGATCGATTTTCTGAACATATCTACAGTGCACAATACATTTGGACTTGGTACAATGCTGATGCGCCGAGATGTCTGTTACCTTAGAAACACGACAATGCGAGAAGTTGTGTTAGATAGCAACAGGATACAACTGATTGAGACTAACTTATTACTGCTCCTGCCTGAAACTCTCCAGGTTCTTCATTTAAGAGACAACGAGTTTACATTCGATCTGTATCTGTTGCAGCTTGGCTGTTTGCAAAACGTCATTGCAGCCTTCACGGAACTTCAACAAAGAACTAAATCAGCGTTGGAATTCTTCGATGACCCGGTACAAAAAACGAAAATTTTATCCAAGAACAACGCAGATTGCATCTATGATAAACCTGAGTATTTATACAACAGAAGTTTGGCTATACCCAATTGTAATTATTTTCACAGTGAAAAGATATCAAAGTCTGCTATCTACAACGCTGCAATACCTCAAGATCTGAGAATTGTGTCCTTGCACGACAGTAATTTGATTTTTGGATTGCAAAGCTATCCTATCCGACCATTACAAAACAGCTTGGAAACCATTGATTTATCTGGCAATATCCTGCATTCATGGGCAGGTCCTGTTGGACCGTTCCCATCCATCAAAACTCTGAATCTATCCAGGAACTACTGTTCTCATGTCCTACCGGAGATGTTTTTATACATGTCATCATTAGAGTATCTCTACGTTCATCAGAATTTTCTTGGAATCCCTTTGGCAAACGATGTCAATGGCTCAGTGTTCAAGTATTTGACTAACCTAATAGTTTTAGATTTATCGTCCAATCAAATAAGACAGCTTCCGCCAGGAGTATTTTCACACCTGCGTCAATTACAGATGTTAAATCTGTCATTTAATAGCCTAAGTGACTGGACAACTGACGTCGTGTCACTTCCAAACCTACGATATATCGATCTGCAATCAAATGCTTTGTTTGAATTACCACATTCCTTGATGTCACACTTCGATCATATCATAAGTCGCAAGCACTTTGAGATTTCTATAAACATGGAAAACAATCCAATCCGATGCACTTGTAGATATGAAAAGTTTCTAACTTGGATGGTGAAACACCAGTCATTTTTTGTTGGATTTGAGACTTACAATTTTACAGATGACTCGGGAGAGCATCTCAAAGCTGATGAGTGTATTGTCAGAGTTAACAACTTCACAAAAACCTGTCGATCTTTCACTTTGCTTATCATTTTGTGTACTGTTGGAATTACTCTCTTCATTTCTTTGATAATTTGCGGACTGATTTACAAAAACAGATGGAAACTTCGGTACTTATTGCACATGAACAAACGTCGTTTCTTTGGTTACCGTGCAGTGCCCAATTACGAACCTATCGAGAACTACAAATATGACGCATTTATATCTTATGCTGAGGAGAATATTCGGTTCATTCTGGATGGTATAATTCCGAAACTACAAAGAGAACATGGCTTGAAGCTTTGTATTCATCAGCGAGACTTTATCGCCGGAAATGCGGTCACCGACAATATAGTTCATGCAATACAGAGCAGCAAGAAAACAGTGATCATCTTGAGCAGAGCTTTTCTGAAAAGTAAATGGTGTCTGTATGAGTTCCACATGGCTCGGATGGAGAGTATATATTCACGTGAAGGGAAGAGTATCTTGATTGTTGTCATGTTGGAAAACGTGCCACCGAATAGATTAATGCCTTTGGAAATGATAGAATGGATAAAACTTAAGTCCTACATTGAATACACGAATGACGAAGATGGAAATGCGTTGTTTTGGGAAAATATAACACTTGCAATACAAGAATAATTAAAATGTGTCCCGAAAATGCGTGGATATTATATGTGTATCACTTATCTTTAACCCAAAGTGGTGCGTAGTCTGTAGATTTTGCGCTACGCGTTATCGATACTTTACACTTTCCATCGAAAGAAAAAAAAAAACACAAGATCGATTGTACGTTTTCAAAATAATTTCATGTATATCGCACCAGCCAGTGCAATGCATACCCAATACATCTTCAGGGTTTTTTTTTTTCCAGCACTCTGCAAAATATTCTTTCCAGACCACTGGCTGCTTTCCCACATAACTATGTTGGAATAATGGTCAGTGGTGAGAGTCCTGTACACTACCGACTAAGCTACCGAGGCTCAGCAGCCCCCGCCCCCCCTTAAAAAAAGATATGAATTTCTGAACAAAACTAAACCTTTTTACATATTACAACGCCAAATATTTTGACTCCAACTCTTTCGTAGGCTTAACCCTTTACATCATAAGGAATTTTTATGGTATCTCTGACATTAAATAACAGCAAGGTGTGTGAGTAACGGTAATTATAAACTTTTGACTACAGTTATTTTTCCAATTGGTGTTAGTTTTTTTTTTTTTTTTTTTTTCCAATAACGTAAAGTGTTATTAATGCTTTTAAATTTGCTTTCAATATTTAATTTTATTATTTTGTCGATATCGACATGAAACTCCAGTCCAAGCAGTTTAACTTTTTTTATTTCTCCTCTTTATATTTCCATTTCGTCTTGATAGATCTTGTACTATACTTCATACTGCCAATCTTTAAAAGTTTTGTTTTGTCGGAAGTCTATGGTATATTCTTCCTTTTTTTTTCATTTTCAGTCCCGTTACATTTCTATCGTGCTTTAATTTGATATCAAGAATTTCGGTGCAAGGGATGAAATTTAAGTGAATATTAAATCACCTTATCGACATTCCCCTTCTGAATATGAAATAATCTGAAAGAAAACCATTTATTTGTACGCATACCTCTGTATTATGTAGAAATAATTCGATCCATTCATTTAACATTACACCGAAATTAAAATATTCAAGCGTTTTTTCAATAAAATTAAACGACAGGGAATCAAAGGCCTTTTCAAAATCTATTTACATTAAAAGCCCAAATATTCTATGTTCTTCACAATATTGCATAATGTCATATACTAGTCTTGTGTTTTCACCTATGAACCTGTCTCTTAAGAACCCAGTTTGGTCGCTTGATATGATATGATCCAAAACGTGTTTCATCCTATTTCCAATACTCCCAGATTCAAGCTAGAACATTTAAAAGAGTGATAGGTCTCCAGTTTTTTAAAAACTTGTTTGGTTTATTATCTCTTGGTATGCAAGTTATAGTCCCTAATTAAACGTTCGGTGAAAAGGATCTAGAAATAAATGCGTGATTTAATGCTCTGACAACAAAATCTTATTCCAGAAGACCCTAAAACTAGAGGCGCTTGAGCGCCTGTATCGCTCCACAGGCCTGATTTTTCTGTAACGGTGAAGAGAAGTTTTTAACGATTACCAATCATTCCTGCATTTTAGGTCACTAAAGAAAAAAAGCTATGAAAAACATTGAGAAAAGAAGAAAATAATAGTAACCTGCATTTTCTTAGTTTTACGCAATAATTTCTATCCTTTTTGATACAAGTTTTACTAATTTGAAGATTTATCATGAACACAGAACAGAACAGAACACAAATTTTAATGGCGAATACTAGTTGTACATAGTCATTTTAACATGAAGTACAAATATATATCACGTGATATCTCAATAGAAATACATTACATACATGTATAACAATACGTAGATAAGAAGATATATGGAGAATGGGCTCACACAGGATACATATAGAAAACCAAAATTAGTTGTATCAATTAATATAGAAAATTCCATTAAGTTAAGGAACTCAGAAAGTTATTTTTTGGTTTCGTTGCATGGAAAATAAATTTACCTAAATTAATCAAAACTGATTTATTCCTTGTATTTAAAAGATTGACGAACTTTAACATACTGGGCCTTGTTCGATAAAATTTCTTAATAAACTTTACTCTTAAATCTTGAAAAACTTTACAAACGAGAATAAAATGAAATTCGTCTTCTATTTCTGGTTCGTTACAAAACTGACACAGTCGTTCGTTTCGGGGTGATCTATTTGGTCCATATCTGCCGGATTCTATTCGAAGTTTATGTGAAGATAATCTGATTTTTGATAGACAAGTTCTAAAAGTTCTATTATATAGTAAATCAAGATAAGGGGCCATTTCGAAGGGACTTACTAAATGTAAATACAGATGACATAACAAAGTACTATTTTCAAGATCTGATCGTAATTTTTGGAGAAAACAATCAATTACTCTCTGCCTAAAGATTTGAACAAAATATTTGTCATTATAACTAAATGGACTCGCCCATACATCAGAAAACCCGTATTCATCTAGCAATTTATGGACTCTTCCTGCCCAAGAGTTTTTATTGTTACTATGCAGCTCTACTGATGAATCACAGACATATGACAATACGATGTTACTAGATCTAATTAATTTCAACCAATATTTGATTATTTGAACATATCTTTGAACATAAAGAGGATGACGGCCTAATTCACAATAAATAGTTGTCGTACACGTAGTTTGCTTAACTCCAAGAATACTTTTACAAAATTTCAAATGGACTCTTTCTATATCTTTGCACTTCGAAAAACCCCACACAGGACTAGAATAATTAAGAGACGATGAGACAAATGAGTCAAATAATTGAAGTGCAATTGAAGGTGTGACGTCATATTCCTTGATATTCTTAATTAAAACGTTCATTGCTTTTAATGCTTGTTGTCTGCAACATCTTTCAATTGTGACCAGTTATAAATTTTTTGTCTTCTGGTTATAGTTAACTCATTACCAAATGACAACATTTTAGGGTTGTCCAAATGGAAAAATAGATGAAAAAATAAAAGTGACTGAAAATATGAAAGTTTTGTGAAGGGTAGATAACATTGTGGCAAAAGGAGAAAATGCTGGTTACCACAATGTTTTCTAAAGTCTTCTTTGTCAGGGACGTCAAAAGTAGGGACTGTGTGGTAATGGGTTAAAAAGGGTCTTGTTACAAACCATTTTGTGTGGGGAAACATCAAAATATAGAAAATATGTATTGTGGCAATTGTTTTATTTAAGTTGCAGGTTCAGTTTGATTGGATAACAAAATGCCTTATCACAACAGTAAAGCCCTGTCCTCTTTGTACAAGGTCACCAGTAGGTCAACAAACCTTTACCAGAACTAATCAAAGTGCAGGGGTTCTCTTGTTTTATATGAAAAGGATTATAGATTATGTAAAGCAACCCCATCTTTAACGCTTTACCAAACGACAAAATTTGGGATGTGACCCAACTGAAAGCATTTGCAGACAACAAATTAAACATTGATGAAATGATGATTTCTCTCTTTGATAGAGTAGAAAACACTGAGGGAAAAGGAGAAAATGCTGATTACCAGCATTTTCTCCTTTTCCAAGAGTGTTTTCCAAAGACTTCTTCTTTAGGGTCGTTAAAAGTCAGGATTGTATGGTAAAGACTTACCACCATAGGAACTAACCTGCAATACAACAATGAAATCAAAACGAATAGTTTGAGAGAAGAAATTTTTCAAAGATTTTACTTTATACCATAAAAGGAAAATGAGTCTCCCATAAAAGCCATGTTTTTTGACGGATCTTTTTTTTTAAGGAATTCTGTAGACCCCTATGTAAGGGACATTCCTGCAAAAAAATAATGCTATCCAATTAGCGGTTTGGGAGGAGAAGATTTTTAAATGTTTTTTACTTTGGTTGCCATGGCAACCAGAATTATTCATGGAACACAATTATTTGAAGGAATTTGAAAGAGGACCACCTAGGGAACATTCCTGTGAAATTTGGTAAAAATCCAGTCAATAGTTTCTGAAGAGAAGTTTTTTAAAGAAAAAGTTTACGGACGGACGCACGCACGGACGCACGACGGACACAACACCATGACAATAGCTCGCTGGCCTTCGGCCAGTGGAGCTAAAATTTGGAAATAAAACCATTCCCTCCTAGGCTTATCATGTATACCTCATTGTATTGTAATAATCCTTCAAGTTCCTTCTTCTGCTTTTCGTCTAGCTTACTTGAAGTTTTTTAAGTCTTCCTCTAAATTGACGTCAATCAAAGCTTCATAGTAATGTTTTGCTTCTTTAAGTATTTCCCTTTGGTCAGATAAGTGATTGCCATCTTCTGTTTCTAAAAAAGGAATGGTTTTCGATGCAATATTTTGTTATACCAAATTACAGAAGTATTTCGTCACTTTTTCTCCACTGTCGACCCAGTTTGCTCTGGACCTAATAAAGGAGTCATGCAGCTTTTCTTTTTAACGCTGATTGTAGTGAAGATAACCTATCTTTATTCGTTTCATTTAAACGTGTCTCTAAAATGGGAATTTCGTTTTCAGTATGTTTTTCTCTCTGGTATTTTACTTTCGTTTTATAACTCGAAAATGAGATTGTTTCCCCCATATTTCCATCAACAAACTATCCATAAAAAGTTGATCATCTACTATGAATTGTAACTCTGAGCGATCAATATTGATGATATTTCTTCTATTATAAACTGGTCATTAATGGTAATTCTCCTTTATCTCTTTACCAAACGTCAGAGTTTCAATGACCAAATTGAAAGCATTTGCTGACGACAAAATAAACGTGGCTCAAAAACTGAAACTTGATTTAAAACGAGTAGAACACATTGTGGTAACCGGTATTTTCTCCTTTTCTCAAAGTGTTTTTGGAGGCTTCCTCCTCGGGGTCTTAAAATCCAGGGATTGTTGGCTAAAGGGTTAAACTTTAGATTTGGTTTGTATTGGAGTTTAACACCATTTTAACAACTTAGATCATATCATGAAGGTCAGTGACCGGCTTTCTCACACCAGTACTAACACAAATTACGTTCCATAGCTCCTAACTACTTTTCTCACATGCATCAGAGGTGAGAGGCTAAAAATAGCAAGAAAGAAAGTTCGTCGCTACTAGGTATCGAACCCAGAACTTCCAGGTCACGAGTCAGATATGCTAACCACCTGGCCAGGCTAAACTTTAGAAAACAAAACTAAAGAAAAAAGAGGAAATGATAGAAGCCAGGTTTTCCTCCTTTTCACTTGATGTTTTCTTCCCTTTCGAAGTCTAAAATCTATTTACCTTTATATACAGGGTAAAGTGTGTGTAAAGGGAGAGTTAAAGGACAGGGAGATGGGTTATACGTAGTTTCAAGAGAATTTAACTTCCTTATTTAAACATTGCATGCAATTTAACAATTTTATTGTCATTGTTACACGTATAGACATTTAGAACATGGATGGCGATGTGAATCACAAATTACCTTGATGGTTATTCCTTGCCCACACAACGTCCTTTAGACTCTACCATTTAAAACATTTGCAGATGACAAATTTCAGATCAATGTAAATTAGCTAAAGTTTTCTTGTACGATAGAAAACATTGAGGGAAAAAGAGAAAATTGTGGTTTCCACCATTTTCTCCTTAACCTTCAATGGAATAAGGGTTGTCAAACCATGAGATAGTTTGGTACAGAGTACAGGTAAATACAGGTTTTAGCTATAATTTGATATATGGCATCAAACACGCGAAAAGGGGTATTTGGACATTTGCATAAAGTGTCATCACGTTTCGGCCTGTGCACTCTGCGTAAACTGATCCGAAACGACAATTACCGTTTCTGTAACTTTCTGGTTTGCAGCACAACATCTAATGTAGTCGTAAAGTGTCGTCTCAGATTAACATGCGCGGACTGCGCAGGCTGATCCGAGACGACATTTAACATAAATGAATGTTCCCTTTTGCGTGTTACAAGCCATGTGCCTGTTACCACCGTACGATGATACTGTTATGTCCAAAGGTGCCTATTCGTATTTTGCAAGCCATTATAAATTTCATTTTTAGAGCTCTTTTCTACATATGCACCGCTGAATAAAACTGCATCTTATAAAAGCGTTCTTTTATTATTTTCTCGACTGGGTAACTCTTAAACTAGCTCTGTTTCTCTTGAATCTTTTTTCACTGTGACGGTTGTTTAAATCTTTGTGATGGGTTTCCAAGATTTAATGGCAGTTAACAAGGTGGAATTTTCCTTGCACTGAAATTCTGTGAAACACAGATAAATATTTGAAAAAGAAATATACGTAAAGAAACTGAATGATTACACGTCGTAAAAAGCTGCAGATTTGGCGTACATGTACACTTATAAAGGCGCCTTTGTACTCGGTACCTCCGTCCATTTTTTAATGAGATCAAATATGGTGTCATTGTACCTTTTCGATTACGATCAAACATTCTAACTTATCCTTTTTTATTTCATGACATTTCCACAAATATTTGTGCATTTTGACGATCCCATATGAAAAAGCATTAAATGGCAAATAACATTGAAACATGCTCTTCTCTCGTCTGTTTTCCTAATCTGATGGTTTGCTTGTTGCTGTAGCCTTCTTAAAATCATTGTTGAATCAATTTTAAAGTTATGCACGATGTAAGAAATCTCAATACATCCCCTTGAAAAGGACGCGTGCTTTGAACATATGGTTTGTATGCAATCTGAGGATTGCAAACTTTTTTAAAGGCCCTATTTTTCAGTTCAATTCGGTAAAAAATTAATCCTTAAAACACTAAGTAACTGAAATCGTGTTTTCTTCCACAGGAAAAACATGCCAAATAGTCCAGTTTCAAGGAAGTTTTTGCCAAAATACACAAAAGCGGAAGAAGACGTTAGAGGAAACGTGCAGTCTCATTATGATCTACGTTTTCTACAATGCCAAGTACAATTATAATTCTTTTTGCTCGTAGTTTTTGTGATCAGGCTGTGTACGTCGTCAACTTTTACCCTATGTATGCTCTAGACCTCAAGTTTTACTCTCGAGGCCAAATTTTGCATTTTGAGCCCAACACTCTTGAGAATTGGTCAGAAGGTTTGACTTAATGGTATCTTTGATATATTGAAAATTGGTCATGTCTCTTGAGACTACATTTTCAGTCCAATACCTAAGAAAGGTTGTCAAAACATATGTCTTGATCAAATCTTGAGTTTGAAAAAGGGTCATGTCCATACATAAACTATGTCAGTACATCAAATATTACAAAAAACTTTGTGTGCACTCTAGATTTTGAGTCCAATACTCATGAAAGTTTGTCAGAAATTTTGTCTTAATGATGCCTCTATCAAGTTTTAACCCATTACCACACAATCCCTACTTTTGACGCCCCTGAGGAAGAAGCCTTTTGAAAACACTACGGGAAAAGGAGAAAATGCTGATAACCAGCATTTTCTCCTTTTCCCACTGTATTTTCTACCCTTTTCAGAACAAATTTCTGTTCTTAGTCACATTTATTTCGTCGTCTGTAAATGCTTTCAATTTGGGCCGGTCTAAAATTTTCTCGTGTGGTAAAGAGTTAATAATGGGGGTCACATAATGTAAAAAATAGGTCTCGAGGTCAAGTCTGTGAAATACATTGTAGATCGAACTACTCTTGAATGTTTGTCATATGTTGGAAAATTGGTCTTCTGTGGTTAAAAAACTCCCATGAGCGATTTCAAGACCTTCATGGCCCCTTTCTAAAATCACTAACAACCCTAGCGTCAACAAATTGTTCACCACGACATTAAGATACAACGTCGAACATTTGGACGAAACAGATTTTCAAATTGACACTAAAGTGTGTGAATTGTTGGTTGATTATATAGTACAATCTGATCTAGATCTACACCTTCCAAAGATAGTCTATTTTTGTAGGCTTGTTATAATTTGGTGAAGTTGATCTACATCAATGTTTGAGTTACATTCACTGGCTTTTCTTTTGTCCCAATTTATTTGATTGTAACGGTTAGTAGGCTTTTCACTCTTATCAGTGTTAAATGTGAGGGATGTGTCTTTCGAAGTTTTCATGACCATTTCAGGAATGAATGACCATCTGAAAAGGGGGGATAAGTTTTTTCAACACTAAAATTAGTGATAAATTTGAAACAGCTGGCTGAGGATATGGTGGTCAATCAAACAAGCATCAAGACAACATAATTATTAAAGATAAGCAATCTATGCATGCCACAGTTGAAAGCTGATGTCAAATGCTTATTTTTGTATACATTCTCTTAACCCTTTCCTAAACAATCCCTGGTTTTTACGGGTCTGGAATAGTAGCCTTTTGAAAACATTTTGGGAAAAGGAGAAAATGCTGGTAACCAGTATTTTCTCCATTTCCCACAATGTTTTCTACCTATCATAGACAGAAATCATCTTTTCAGCAAGAGTTGAATTGTCGTCTGCAAATGCTTTCAATTTGGTCTAGTCCAAAAGATTGTCGTTTGGGAAAGGGTTAAACGGAACGGACTTACATATATATAATGCGCCACAGGAAAGTGACGGTGATGTTAGCAAACAAATGTTTGCTAGTGTACACGAGTCTTAAAACCCATACGCGTTCAATTTGATTTCAAAGTAATGCTTGCCAAATTCTTATTTTAATTCAATTTGTCCTTAAACTTTCCAACTGTGTAACAGAATAACTCGAACAAACAGTTTAAGGAAACCAAGTATCTGCCGCTTTGGTCATCACCCAGAACATCATAAAAAAGTAAGATTTCTTGGAGTATCGATGAGTCACAGCAAAACGTGTATATTGGTGTCATAAATGGCTTGCAACATACGAATAGCGGCATTCGGACATTTGCGTAAAGTGTCGTCTCGGACCTTGACGGCTCTTTTGGACTACATTAGATTTTGTCCTTTAGTAGACTTGCACAAAACAGGGATTTACATGAAAACGGAAAGTGTCCTTTCGGATTAGCCTGCGCGGACTGCGCAGGCTAATCCAGTAGGACACTTTAAGCAAATGTCCCTGCCTTCTGGATGTCACAGAACATGTCCACGTGTTTTTACCAATAGCAAAATATAACTTTTAAATTCGAGTATTTCAGTACTAAGATGCAGACTAAAATCCAACTGGTGCAGCTTCGCTGAAAAACAAAACCCGGAACATTAGCAAAATACCCGGCAATATGACTAATAATGTATCTTTTGAATAATCAAGTAAATAAGAGGTAAAACCCCTACCTTACACGCGTCATAAATCGTATCAGTACGTCCCGAAGTTTCGCAAGACTAATAATTAAACATTTATTCACTATGATTTTCAAATTTTGATAAGCAACAAATTCGTTTGCAGCAAATCATTTCTAGTTTTAATGAGATAATAACCGTTAATTATCATCACACTTGTAGTATGATTAAACAAAGAAATGTAAATGAGTTTGATTTTGAGATAGATCCAAATTCAAACTCTTTACAACATGAAACATTTATGAAGTAGTTCATATTTAAAGAGAATCTGCAGATAGCAGACTAACCGTTGCAGAAACAAATAAAAATGCATTTAAACAACGCGTAGACGATTCTGAAAAAAACACATAATGCCGGCTACCATGTGGTAAATCTCTTTTTCCTAAATGTTTCAAGACATTTAAAGGTCTGTGAACACTTTAAAGAGACCCGGATATTGATTCGAGGCTAGGACTGTAGAAATGAATGTCTGAACAAGAGAAGGGACTTTTTTATCCTTTGACAACACGATCCAAACTAGAGTTACGGTTCTTCTTCATGACAGTTTGTATAATCTGTGTAGTTTTATCACAGTATTTCAAAAGGTTGTCGAGTTACAAAGCGTAAACGATTTGTGGAAAATAATCAAAGGGGAATAACTAAAAAAACAAGCACGAGTTACAGTTCTTGTGCATGGCACTTTGTCCAATTGTGCTATACAAATGTGTGAATTTTCATCAAAAAAATTTTAAAAGGTTTTTAGTTATAGACCGGACACGATTTGTGACGGAAAAAAATCAAAGGGGAGTAACTTAGAAAATAGACAAGCCAGAGTTACGGTTCTTGTGTAAAAAAGGTTTTAAAGTTATAGAGCGGACACAATTTGCGACGGACGGAAAGACGGCGGGACTCACGGGGAAAAACAACATGTCTCCCAACCCGGACGGAGGAGACATCAAAACTGTATAGAAACGCAGTTGTGGGTGCGAGGCTCAGACTGTTGAATCAATTGTACAAAAAAGATGTGATCAGTTTACAGATTTAACCTTTTAACTTTATCACGAGTTTTTAACGACCATTTAAAAAAGACTTTCAAAAACATTGTAGGAAAAGGAGAAAATGCTGAATAATGGTAAATATAATTTTCTCATTTTCCCACGTTTTCATATATATCAAAGGCAATTTCCATTATTTGAGGTGATGTTAAATTGTAGTCAACCTACTTTGTCAATATGGGCTAGTCCACGTTGTTGTCGACTTGTAAATATTTAATACATAACGCACTTCCTGAACTATAGCAAGGAAAACGTGAAAACGACATTGCACCTGACAAAAATAAACCAAGAACTTCAAAGACTTAATACGTGCTCACTTTATTCGTGGTCGCCTTCCCCCTTGCTCCTGAAGTCCTCAAAAAAATCAAACTCGGTTGAGAGAACTGATAATTGCCGAGCATTTCGCATATCAAAATTATTTAACCCGGTTGTGAAAATTGATAGTTGTATCGCCCATGCTGGACAATCATCGATTTCTCGCAACTTTGTCAGATATTTTTGATGCACGTTAATGTATAGACATATCATAAATAAGCACATTATCAGAAAAAAACTCGTAGGTCTCACATAAGTACTGTGCAGTCTAACTTGATCAATATGATTTACAAAGGACCTATCCTATCTTTCCCTATGGCTTTCAAACGGTCAACCATTACTCACATGTGAAATGTTAAGAGAAAATCTGATAATGATGGATAAACCATTTCCTCTTTTGTATGGCAGAACATCCAGAAGAAGCATGCAGCAAGGCAAAAAAATCAATCGGCTGCAGCAGGTAGTAACAAAATAATACGTTGCGATTGTTTAGCCGGAAATTAAATGTAACAATACAGAAAATACTTCAGATATTATTAAGAGAAATAGCAAAATATTCTCATCGTTTAACAAAGAACAATTTGTCACGGTTTTGTTCTTCTATTTGGCATGTATTCGAATGACTTTAGACTGGGCAAATCGTAACTATAGAAGACATCAATATATATGCAGAAATAACGAACGCTTATTGCCTTCCATACACTGGTAGTATAAATTTTACAAATATTTTTGGAAAACATGTGAATAAACACGCGACAATCTGCGTTGACATGGGAATTCTTCTATTTTGTAGCCTAGTGAATTCTCAGTTTCAGTAAATAATGACAAGAAGAGGAAATTTGTTCAAAGAAGACTGTAGGTCCAAATAGCAGGAAAATGCAGGAACACAATGGGTTTTCTTTTGTGTTATTTAATGTTTTATTTGTTTTTTTCTCTCGGCGAGAGCAAAACTTGTTGCCTATCTAAGTTATGGGTCTGTAAGCCAAATGGAATGACTGGAGTTGTGAAAATTGATTGTACAGGAGCCAAGGTTCCTCTTGCAGAAGTGTATAATTTCACATCGATACATTTCAATATAAAAACCCTGTCGTACAGTTCAAAAAAATTATCAGTTTTGGCCAAAGAGGATTTGATTGGATGTGAACATATTCAGGAGATGTTCCTATCGCTTACCCGCGTCGAAAATGATGTTTTTCGCAACATGGCGCGCTTGACTGTGCTGGACCTCAGTGAGAATATGTTAGATATTTATTCAGGTGACGATGTACCTTTCTTGTACAATTTGACTGCTTTAAAGGAACTTAGACTTAATGGCAATTTCAAAAAAGATAATTCCACTTGTTTGTCATATCCAGGACTCACTGATCTTCCTGGACTGGAAACCCTGTTTCTTGACGGTCTTCCTGATACCATATTCGAACGTAACTACCGGAATTTAAAAAAATTGCATCATTTGATACTGAGCGGTAAGAAGGGATTCTGCAACCTCGGATAGCTGGGTAATGATACATTTGGAAATCTCCATGGCTTGTCGAAATTGTGCTTGTCTAACTGCAGTATTACAAATGTGTATGCAGGTACCTTTGAAAACTTACAAAACCTGACCTGAATAGGTTTGTCGCTGAATAAACAACTGGGTTTCGAACCTGTAAGGAATATATCGTACAACCTACAGTTTACCCGGATCGATTTTCTGAACATATCTACAGTGCACAATACATTTGGACTTAGTACCATGTTGATGCACCGAGATTTTTGTTACCTTAGAAACACAACACTGAGAGAACTTGTATTAGACAGCAACAGAATACAACTGATTGAGACTTACTTAGTACTACTCCTGCCTGAAACTCTCCAGGTTCTTCATGTAAGAGACAACGAATTTACATTCGATCTGTTTCTGTTGCAGCTTGGCTGTTTGCAAAACGTCAGTACAGTCTTCACGGAACTTCAACAAAGAACTAAATCAGCGTGGGAATTCTTGGATGACCCGGTACAAAAAACGAAAATTATATCCAAGAACAACGCAGATTGCATCTATGATAAACCTGAGTATTTATACAACAGACGTTTGGCTATACCCAATTGTAATTATTTTCACAGCGAAAAGATATCCAAGTCTGATATCTACAGCGTTGCAATACCTCAAAATCTGAGAATTTTGTCTTTGCACGACAGTAATTTGATTTTTGGGTTGCAAAGCTATCCCATCCGACCATTAAAAACAGCTTGGAAACCATTGATTTATCTGGCAATATCCTGCATTCATGGGCAGGTCCAGTTGGACCGTTCCCATCCATCAAAACTCTGAATCTATCCAGGAACTACTGTTCTCATGTCCTACCGGAGATGTTTTTATACATGTCATCATTAGAGTATCTCTACGTTCATCAGAATTTTCTTGGAATCCCTTTGGCAAACGATGTCAATGGCTCAGTGTTCAAGTACTTGACTAACCTAATAGTTTTAGACTTATCGTCCAATCAAATAAGACAGCTTCCGCCAGGAGTATTTTACTCCTGCGTCAATTACAGATGCTAAATCTGTCATTTAATGGCCTAAGTGACTGGACAACTGACGTCGTGTCACTTCCAAACCTACGATATATCGATCTGCAATCAAATGCTTTGTTTGAATTACCACATTCCTTGATGTCACACTTCGATCATATCATAAGTCGCAAGCACTTTGAAATTTCTATAAACATGAAAAACAATCCAATCAGATGCACTTGTAAATATGAAAAGTTTCTAACTTGGATGGTGAAACACCAATCATTTTTTGTTGAATTTCAGACTTACAATTTTACAGATGACTCGGTAGAGCATCTCAAAGCTGATGAGTGTATTGTCAGAGTTAACAACTTCACAAAAACCTGTCGATCTTTCACTTTACTTATCCTTTTGTGTACTGTTGGAATTACTGTCTTCATTTCTTTGATAATTTGCGGACTGATTTACAAAATCAGATGGAAACTTCGGTACTTATTGTACATGAACAAACTGCGCTTCTTTGGTTACCGTGCAGTGTCCAATTACGAACCCATCGAAAACTACAGATATGACGCATTTATATCTTACGCCGATGAGAATATTCGGTTCATCTTGGATGGTATTATTCCGAAACTTCAAAGAGAACATGGCTGCGAACTTTGTTTTCATCAACGAGACTTTATCGCCGGAAATGCGGTCACCGACAACATAGTAAATGCAATACAGAGCAGCAAGAAAACAGTGATCATCTTGAGCAGAGCTTTTCTGAAAAGTAAATGGTGTCTGTATGAGTTCCACATGGCTCGGATGGAAAGTATATATTCACGTGAAGGGAAGAGTATCTTGATTATCGTCATGCTCGAAAACGTGCCACCAAGCAGGTTAATGCCCTTAGAAATGATAGAATGGATAAAACTCAAGTCCTACATTGAATACACAAATGACGAAGATGGAAATGCGTTGTTTTGGGAAAATCTAAGACTTGCAATACAAGAATGATTGAATGTGTCACGAAAATGCGTGGTTATTATATGTGTATCACTTATCTTTAACCCAAAGTGGTGCGTAGTCTATAGATTTTGCGCTACGCGCTATCGATACTTTACACTTTTGAAAGAAAAAAAAAAAACACACACAAGATTGATTGTACGTTTTCAAAATAATGTATACATATCGTGCCAGCCAGTGCACATGCATACCCATGCATTTCTTTAGTTTCTTTTTACCAGCACTGTGCACAAAATTCTTTCCAGACCACTGGCTGCTTTCCCACATAACTACTACCGACTAAACTACCGAGGCTCAGTAGCCCCCCCCCCCTTAAAAAAAATATGAATTTCTGAACAAAACTAAACCTTTTTACATATTACAACGCCAAATATTTTAACTCCAACTCTTTCGTAGGCTTAACCCTTTACATCATAAGGAATTTCTATGGTATCTCTGACATTAAATAACAGCAAGGTGTGTGAGTAACGGTAATAATAAACTTTTGACTACAGTTATTTTTCCAATTGGTGTTATTTTTTTTCCAAGAACGTAAAGTGTTATTAATGCTTTTAAATTTGCTTTCAATATTTAATTTTATTATTTTGACGATATCGACATGGAACTCCAGTCTAAGCAGTTCAACTTTTTTATTTCCCCTCATTATATTTCCATTTCGTCTTGAAAGATCTTGTACTATACTTCATACTGCCAATCTTTATAAGTTTTGTTTTGTCGAAAGTCTACGATATATTCTTCCTTTTCTTCATTTTCAGTCCCATAACATTTCTATCGTGCTTTAATTTAATATTAAGAATTTCGATGCAAGGGATGAAAAATATAAGTGAATATTAAATCACCTTATCGACATTCCCCTTTTGACTGTGAAATAATCTGAAAGAAAACCATTTATTTGTACGCATACCTCAGTATTATGTAGAAATAATTCGATCCATTCATTGAACATTACACCGAAATTAAAATATTCAAGCGTTTTTTTCAATAAAATTAAACGACAGGGAATCAAAGGCCTTTTCAAAATATATTAACATTAAAAGCCCAGATATTCTATGTTCTTCACAACATTGCATAATATCATAGAATAGTCTTGTGCTTTCACCTATAAACCTGTCTCTTAAGAACCCACTTTGGTCGCTTGATATGATATGATCCAAAACATGTTTCATCCTATTTGCAATACTCCCAGATTCAAGCTAGAACATTTAAAAGAGTGATAGGTCTCCAGTTTTTTAAAAACTTTTTTGGTTTATTATCTCTTTGTATGCAAGTTATAGTCCCTAATTTAACGTTCGGTAAAAAGGATCTAGAAATAAATTCATGATTCAATGCTCTGACAACAAAATCTTATTCCAGAAGACCTTTAAAAAAATTGGAATTAAAACCATTCCCTCCTAGGTTTTTGTCGCTTTTCATGTTTTTAAGTCTATGTGTTACCTCATTGTATTGTAATAATCCTTCAAGTTCCTTCTTCTGCTTTTCGTCTAGCTTACTTGAAGTTTTTTAAGTCTTCCTCTAAATTGACGTCAATCAAATTATTTGATTCATTATCTAAGTAAAGTTTCGTAGTAATGTTTTGTTTCTTTAAGGATTTCCCGTTGGTCAGATAAGTGATTGCCATCTTCTGTTTCTAAAAAAGGAATGGTTTTCAATGCAATATTTTGTTTTACCAAATTACAGAAGTATTTCGTCACTTTTTCTCCACTGTCGACCCAGTTTGCTCTAGACCTAATAAAGGAGTCATGCAGCTTTTCTTTTTAACGCTGATTGTAGTGAAGATAACCTATCTTTATTCGTTTCATTTAAACGTGTCTCTAAAATGGGAATTTCGTTTTCAGTATGTTTTTCTCTCTGGTATTTTACTTTCGTTTTATAACTCGAAAAAGAGATTGTTTCCCCCGTATTTCCATCAACAAACTATCCATAAAAAGTTGATCATCTAATATGATTTGTCTCTGAGCGATCAATATTGATGATATTTTCTCTATTCTATAGAGGATATTTGTTTTTTTTTTCGGTGAAAGATCGAAATTTATTTCATCGAGTGGACAGCATCGGTAATATTTTCACCAGTGGCGCAGCCACGAGTGAAAATATTACCGATGGTGTTCACGAGATGATATAAATTTCGATCTTTCACCGAAAAAAACAAATATTCTATTTATTGCATGCTTTTAAACCTTTCTGGGAGGAGCTTTATCAAAATCCAGTACAGTTCTTTTCTGTTATTCCCCATGGCGTACCCCTCCCGCATAGCAATGCATTACAATATTACGTCAAGCGCGAGAAATGTAAGGTATATGACGTCATATTTCCCATCTGGTTGTTAGGCACGCGCAACTTGTCTAGGCAACAAGAACGTGAAAATCTATATTTTTTCACTGGTTGTACCAGTGTAAGATCGAAAAATATTTTCACTGCTATTTCGCGATATCCTACAGGAAGGCATGAAATAAAAACTGGCAATGGTAATTCTCCTTTATCTCTTTACCAAACGTCAGAGTTTCAAAGACCAAATTGAAAGCATTTGCTGACGACAAAATAAACGTGGCTCAAAAACTGAAACTTGATTTAAAACGAGTAGACCACATTGTGGTAACCAGTATTTTATCTTTTTCTCAAAGTGTTTTCGGAGGCTTCCTCCTCGGGGTCTTAAAATCCAAGGATTGTTGGGTAAAGGGTTAAACTTTAGTTTTGGTTTGTATTGGAGTTTAACACCATTTTAACAACTTAGGTCATATCATGAAGGTCAGTGACCAGCTTTCTCACACCAGTACTAACACAAATTACTTTCCATAGCATCTAACTACTTTTCTAACATGCATCAGAGGTGAGAGGCTAAAAATAGCAAGAAAAGAAAGTTCGTCGCTACTGGGTATCGAACCCGCAACTTCCAGATATGCTAACCACCTGGCCAGGCTAAACTTTAGAAAGTAAAACTAAAGGAAAAAGAGGAAATGATGTAAGTCAGGATTTCCTCCTTTTCACTTGATGTTTTCTTCCCTTTTAACCCTTTCCAAAACGACAAACTTTTGGACCAGACCAAATTGAAAGCATTTGCAGACGACAATTCAAATCATGCTGAAAAGATGATTTCTGTCTAGAACAGGGTAGAAAACATTGTGGAAAAAGGAGAAAATGCTGGTTACCAGCATTTTCTCCTTTTCCCACAATGTTTTCAAAAGGCTACCATTCCAGACCCGTAAAAACCAGAGATTGTTTTGGAAAGGGTTAAAGTCTAAAATCTATTTACCTTCATATACAGGGTAAAGTGTGTGCAAAGGGAGAGTTAAAGGACGGGGAGATGGGTTATACGTAGTTTCAAGAGAATTTAACTTCCTTATTTAACCCATTACCACACAATCCCTACTTTTGACGACCCTGGGAAAGATGCCCTTAGAAAACATTGTGGGAAAAGGAGAAAATACTGGTAACCAGCATTTTCTTCTTTTCCCACTATGTTTTCTACCCTTCACAAAACAAATTAAAAAAAATCAGTCACTTTTATTTTGTCGTCTGCAAATGCTTTCGATTTGGACAAACCTAAAATTTTGTTGTTTGGTAATGAGTTAAACATTGCATGCAATTTAACAATTTTATTGTCATTGTTACACGTATAGATATTTAGAACATGGATGGCGATGTGAATCACAAATTACCTGGATGGCTATTCCTAGCCCACACAACACCCTTTAGACCCTACCATTTAAAACATTTGCAGATGACAAATTTTCAGATCAATGTAAATTAGCTAAAGTTTTCTTGTACGATAGAAAACATTGAGGGAAAAAGAGAAAATTATGGTTTCAACCATTTTCTCCATAACCTTCAATGGAATAAGGGTTGTCAAACCATGAGATAGTTTGGTACAGAGTACAGGTAAATACAGGTTTTAGCTATAATTTGATATATGGCATCAAACACGCGAAAAGGGGTATTTGGACATTTGCATAAAGTGTCATCACGTTTCGGCCTGTGCACTCTGCGTAAACTGATCCGAAACGACAATTACCGTTTCTGTAACTTTCTGGTTTGCAGCACAACATCTAATGTAGTCGTAAAGTGTCGATTCGGATTAGCCCGCGCGGACTGCGCAGGCTGATCCGAGACGACATTTAACATAAATGAATGTTCCCTTTTGCGTGTTACAAGCCATGTGCCTGTTACCACCATACGATGATACTGTTATGTCCAAAGGTCCCTATTCGTATTTTGTAAGCCATTATAAATTTCTTTTTTAGAGCTCTTTTATACATGTGCACCGCTGAATAAAATTGCAACCTATAAAAGCGTTCTTTTATTATTTTCTCGACTGGGTAACTCTTAAACTAGCTCTGTTTCTCTTAAAACTGCATCTTTTTTCACTATGTCGGTTGTTTAAACCTTTGTGATGGGTTTCCAAAATTTAATTGCAGTAACAAGATGGAATTTTCCTCGCACAGAATTCTGTGAAACACAGATAAATATATGAAAAAAATACTCGTAAAGAAACCGAATGATTACACGCGGTGAAAAGCTGAAGATTTCGCATACATGTACACACATAAAGGCTCCTTTGCACTCGGTAACTCCGTTCATTTTCTTAATGAGATCAGACATGATGTCATTGTACCTATTCGAATACGATCAAACATTCTAACTCATCTTTTTTATTTCTTGTCATTTCCATGAAATTTTAATGCTTGTGCAGTTTGACGCGCCCATATGAAAATGCATTAAAAGGCTACGTGACCAATTTCGTAAAAAAAAAAACATTGAAAAATGCTCTTCTCTCGTCTGTTTTCCTAATCCGATGGTTTACCTGTTGCTGTAGCCTTCTTAAAATCATTGATGAATCAATTTTAAAGTTGTGTAGAAATCTAATAACCCCGTCCCCCGATTGAAAAGTACGTGTGCTTTGAACATAATGGTTTGTGTGCAATTTGAGGATTGCAAACTTTTTTAAAAGCCCTACTCTTCAGTGCAGTTTGGTAAATAATTAATCCATAAAACACTAAATAAATGAAATCGTCTTTTCTTCCAAAGGATAAAGATGCCACATAGTTCAGTTTCAAGGAAGTTTTTGCCAAAATGCACGGAAGCGGAAGAATATGTTAGACGATATGTGCAGTCTGATTATTATCTACGTTTTCTACAATGCCAAGTACAATTATAAACCCTGTCGTACAGTTCAAAAAATTTATCAGTTTTGACCAAAGAGGATTTGATTGGATATGAACATGTTGCTACGGAATATATCGCTTATCCGCGTCGAAAAGGATGTTTTTCGCAACATGACGCACTTGTCTGTGCTGGACCTCAGTGAGAATATGTTAGATATTTATTCAGGTGACGATGTACCTTTCTTGTACAATTTGACTGCTTTAAAGGAACTTAGACTTAATGGCAATTTCAAAAAAGACAATTCCACTCGTCTTTCATATCCAGGACTCACTGATCTTCGTGGACTGGAAACCCTGTTTCTTGACGGTCTTCCTGATACTATATTCGAACGTAACTACCGTAATTTAAAAAAAACTTGCATCGTTTGATACTGAGCGGTAATAACGGATTCTGTAACCTCAGAGAACTGGGTAATGATACAATTGGAATTCTCCATGGCTTGTCGAAATTGTGCTTGTCTAACTGCAGTATTACAAATGTGTATGCAGGTACCTTTCAAAACTTACAAAACCTGACCTGGATAGATTTGTCCCTGAATAAATAACTGGGTTTCGAACCTGTAAAAAATATATCATACAGCCTACAGTTTACCCGGATCGATTTTCTGAACATGTCTACAGTGCACAATACATTTGGACTTGGTACCATACTGATGCGCCGAGATGTCTGTTACCTTAGAAACACAACACTGCTAGAATTTGTGTTAGATAGCAATAGAATACAACTGATTGAGACTAACTTAGTGCTACTCCTGCCTGAAACTCTCCAGGTTCTTCATGTAAGAGACAACGAATTTACGTTCGATCTGTATCTGTTGCAGCTTGGCTTTTTGCAAAACGTCAGTACAGCCTTCACGGAACTTCAACAAAGAACTACATCAGCGTAGGAATTCTTGGATGACCCGGTACAAAAAAAACGAAAATTATATCCAAGAACAACGCAGATTGCATCTATGATAGACCTGATTATTTATAGAACAGAAGTTTGGCTATACCCAATTGTAATTATTTTCACAGCGAAAAGATATCAAAGTCTGCTATTTACAACGCTGCAATACCTCAAGATCTGAGAATTGTGTCTTTGCACAACAGTAATTTGATTTTTGCGTTGCAAAGCTATCCTATCACAGCATTTAGAAACAGCATCGAAACCATTGATTTATCTGACACTATCCTACATTCATGGGCAGGTCCTGTTGGACCGTTCCCATCCATCAAAACTCTGAATCTATCCAGGAACTACTGTTCTCACATCCTTCCAGAGATGTTTTTATACTTGTCATCATTAGAGTATCTCTACATTCAACAGAATTTTCTTGGAATCCCTTTGGCAAACGATGCCAAAGGAACAATCTTCAAACATTTGAGAAACCTAAAAGTTTTAGACCTATCGTCCAATCAAATACGGCAACTTCCACCAGCAGTATTTATACACCTTCGGCAGTCGCAAATATTAAACCTTTCATTTAATAGTCACTTCCAAGCCTACGTTATATAGATTTGCAATCAAACGCGTTGTCTGAGTTACAACATTCTTTAATGTCACAGTTCGATCGTATCACGAGTCTTAAGCACTTTGCATTTTCTATAGACATGAAAAACATCAATTTAGGTGCACTTGTAAATATGAAAATTTTCTGACTTGGATGGTACAAAACCAGTTGTCTTTTGTTGGATTTGAGACTTACACTTTTACAGATAACTCGGGACAGCATCTCAATTCTGATGACTGTATTACCAGAGTTAACAACTTCGGAAAAACCTGCCGATCTGTCACTTTACTTATCATTTTATGTACTGTTGGCATAACTCTTTTTATTTCTTTGATAATTTGCGGACTGATTTACAAAAACATATGGAGACTTCCATACTTATTGTACATGAACAAACGTCGTTTCTTAAGGTACCATGCCGTTTCCAATTACGAATCCATCGAGAACTACAGATATGATGCCTTCATATCCTATGCCAGCGAGAATATTTCCTTTATTCGGGATGGTATTATTCCGAAACTTCAAAGAGAACATGGATTCAAGCTTTGTATTCATCAGCAAGACTTTATCGCCAGACATGCGGTTACAGACAACATCGTAAATGCAATACAGAGCAGCAAGAAAACAGTGATCATCTTGAGCAGAGCTTTTCTGAAAAGTAAATGGTGTCTGTATGAGTTCCACATGGTTCGGATGGAGAGTATACATGTATATTCACGTGAAGGGAAGAGTATCTTGATTCCCTTGCAAACTCACACTCCTCTTACAATCAATACAACACTTACATATTTTTTGGTATAACAGTTGGAATCGTTGACCGACTGAAACTAAAAGAACGGGTCTGTTAACATTACAGTCCATGTAAATGAATACAATTAACTCAAACACTTTAATAATATGAAATAGCTTATAGACCCAGTGATTCAGAAACCCTTAACTTTTCTTCTATAGAACTTTTAACATAGCCATCCTTGGCAGACTCACTAAGCCATCTACCATGGCGTTTAAAGAGTCTGTCAGGAATGCCATTATTAGCTGCAGCGGACGCACCGCCGGCTCGTAAAGAATGCAAACAAAATTTATCCACATCTTCAACAAAAGGCTTCAGAGCTCTCAAGAACAGGGTACGGAAATTGCTGTACGATAATGGCTTATTACTGTTCCTCAATTTATAACCCTTTTTAGTTGCACTTAACTGTGCAAATAAATATAGTTCGGACTCGTCCTCTAGCTTAGCCCACTTAAGATACTTCTTTAAATTAAGTACAGGACACAAAACTGTTCCTGTTCTAGCAATAAATACCCAGGTACCCTCTCTGAATTTATCCGTTTTACTGGATTCAATGAAAATACTAATATAACTATCAAAAAACAAAATGTCATTTCTTTTCAAATTCAAAACCTCTGAACTTCTTAAAAACCCAGCAAAAGCCAATAAACAAATACAAATAGTTCTTTGATTCAAAACATTTCCTTCAATGTAAAGCCCATTATCACTTTATTTAAAATATCAATAGTCATAGGTTCTTTTTTATTTACAGGCTTCGCAAGTTTCCGTCTTGCCGCATCGAACACATTAGATACTAGCTTACTATCTGTAGGCGATTTATAATCGAACATATCGTGAAACCGTTTAATATTATAAAAAGCATTCACAACTGGACTAGGAGTGTTACAGGACAGCTGATAGATATAGAGCCACATGGAATGCGTTCGCAGGCAAGGTATCCTCCACTCTTAGACCATTTAATACTGCTCATTTCCTCCAACGTTGAAATCCGCGTTCATACGTCAAAAAAGTATTATCAGCTCTCGTCTCTTTAAGCAGCTGTGGTAAAGAAGACACCCTGTCAGCCAACGCCCCAGGCAACTCCAAATCTAACAGCTCCGGTCCATATCTCTGAAAAAACATTTGTGAAATGAAAAAAAAAAAAATGAGTAAACATAGCCTATGCTCATCTAGGATTAATCCCATTGCAACATTCTATGCAAAGGGAAATAACTATTACATAACATTTAGACATCGATCATGGATTACTCTCCCTTATGCAGTGTTTCCAAAATCAATATATAGTGCTAGCATTCGGAATTTTAGATCTTCAACTCCGAAAATGCCTGAACCATTTTTACATGGAACATAATAATCCTAACTTGTCGGTAAAAAGATGAAATCTTTTACAAATGTGCAAAAGTTTTCACTATTTTGTGAACATAAAATCGGCCAATAAGGAGCCGATCTCCATTCAGGAACAATTAAAATTCCACGCGCCTTACAGGCACTCATCTTACCCAGTACTCTGGGTACTAAAATGATCGGAGGCACGAACAGACCAAGCCCGTGACCCCAATCATAGGTGAATGCATCTACACCTATTGCCTCCCTACACCAAAACCTGGAATAAAAACGTGGCAATTTTGCATTATGAACTGAAGCAAAATAATCAACATCTAAACAACCCCACTTTTGAATTATAATCTGTACTATGCTGTTTGAAATACCCCAATCATCTCTTTCAATAACTTTGGATAAATAATTAGCCTTTTCATTTTCTGCTCTGGGTAGCAATTCAGTCTCTAAATGAATACAGTTCTTAAAACAGAACTGATATATCCTGAAAGCCAACTCTTGCAGATTTTCTTTCATAGAACCTTTTGCCACAATGTTACTCACATTTGCGTTGTCAGTAAACCATTTTACCCTTTGGTACCTGAGAACATCTTGAAGAGAGATCAGCACTCTATATACAGCACAGAGCTCTCTCCAAGTTGATGACTTGGCGGATTCCTGTGAATCCCACATACCGTGTACTATCCCTTTATAAGTATTTACCTCATAACCAGCATAACCTGAATTACTGGCGTCACTATATACAATTCTAGAACAAGTGTTTATACATTTTAAACTCTTTTTGTTCAACTGAAATAAACTTTTCTTCCAAAACAAAAACTGGGCTTTACTTTCGTCGGATAACTGAATGTAAGAATTCCAAGAAATAGCTTTAGTGATTTTTATGCTCAGGCTCTTGGTCATAATTTGGCAAACTGTACCAACTACAATATACATGGAAATTATCTGCCCCACAAAACTGGCTACTTTTCTGACTGGTACAAACTTAAAAGACAGTAAATAGTCTAAAGTTCCTAGTGCCTTTTTTATCCTCTTTTCTGGAATTTCAATGTAAAAATCTAAACAATTGAGCAAGGTCCCTAACCACTGTAACTCCTGAGTAGGGATCCAGCATGATTTATCTGCCTTTGGAATAAATCCAGCAGACAACAAATCAAACTTTATTTCTTTAGCAATCCGATCTGTATCGATAAAACTGTCTGCAGTCCCAAAACCATCATCTAAAAACATCAGTACACTTTTGCCTTCACCCCGCCATTTAGCTATTAATGGCCTAGTAAGCTTAGTAAATATATATGGAGCTGAACTTAAACCAAACGGTAAAACTAGAAATCTGTAAAATTTGGTTACTCCATCTACAACCCATGAAAATCCTAAAAACTCTGTATGAGGAGGATAAATATCTAAAAAATGGTAAGCTGAATGAATATCGAACTTAATCATCCACGAACCTTGCTTTAAATATAACAAAGCAATCCTGATATCATCGTACTTCACAGACTGCTTCCAGATATGCAAATTGACTAATCTTAAATCAAGAATTAGTCTCCTTTTACCATTACTCTGAATCGAAACAGTCAAAGGATTAACAACAGTGGGAATATGTTCGCTTTCTGTAACTAAACCCCTATCTAAAAGATCTCTGATTGCTTTAGACACAAATTTGCTTTCTAACAAAGCGGATTTGTTGTTCTTGAAAACGAAACAGGTGGTAAAGAATAAAATGGAATTTTGCATCCATTAAAGATGGTGTCTATAATAAAATCATTGGCATTAATACTCTTCCAAAAATCAATATGATCTCTCAGCCTGTGTTTAACTATAATTTCTTTTTGACCTTGCTCGTATTCAAAAAAATCGTCTGTAAATCTATTTTTATCATACTCAAAATTATAAATAGGATACTCATCTTCTATGTCTATTTTAGGAAATTCAGTGGGATTCCCCATATCCAACCCGTTACACCTTTGATTGTTCTTGCTGTGTGAAGGTCCAGGTGTAGGGACAGTTATTTCGCATGTGACCGGTCTCTCCGCAGGAGAAACAAGCTCCGTACATTGCTTTTGTGCCTCCCGGGACTTGAAAAGGACGAAAGGACGGCTGCTGATGCACTGTCTGAGTCTGGAATTGTCCCGAAGCTCCGGGTGGAAAAGTACGATGATCACAAGGGAAAGTAGCAGTGGGCTTCGACTTTTTAGATTTCTGAAACTTCTTCCTCTTAAGAGCTCGGGATTCGGCTCGGTTGATCCTTGATTCGTCCTCCGAGTCGCTAGCGACGGGATTAAGCTCATACTGACGCACCGTTTCCCATCCTGCTTCTGACGTGTCAGCAATGCGGACATGTTTGTTTCTTTTCTTCAAAGTTTCACAAGCCTCCTTTAAAATTTCATTCACGTAGTCAGTTTTACAATTGTCAAGTGCCCACAAAGCTTGCTTCAAATTGTCCAACAAAGAAGCGTTGAATTCATGCTGAATCTTATTCCCTTCATATCGCCACTTCAGCTCTTGTTCTTTCTTAAGTCGCTTAACGTCTGCTTTTACCGACAAACAGTCACCTCTCAATTCTTCTTTGAAAGAGTGTAATTCGCGTCTCTGTTCACGAACTTCTGCCAAAAGCGTTCTTATGTCACTGTTCAACTCACTATTCAGTGAAACACCTTCTTCCAAACTCATAATTCGATAAAGAAATACTATAGTAAGATGTAAAAAATGTACACGTGGCAGAAATTGAAAAAAATTAAAGCGGAACATTAAATTATACGTGTGGTCCCAGTCGGTTCCAACTCTGAACTGAAGAACCCGCGCACGAGCATTATACACGTGCACTACACAAACGCCTCCTATCGGAGCTTAGACTATACAAGGGAAATTAATTTTCGTCTAATTCGATTCCTCAAACGCCGAAAATAACATTTATCGTCATGCTCGAGAACATGCCACCAAACGGATTAATGCCGTTGGAAATAATAGAATGGATAAAGTTCAACAGCTATACTGAATACACGAATGATGAAGAGGGAAAGGTGTTATTTTGGGAAAATCTAAGACTTGCAATTCTGGAATAACTGAACCTTAGATCTGACTAATATTCATAAAGCGATAGGCCTCTTCAGTCTCGGCGCCAAAGAAATACACTTTCAAACTTTTTCGACGGCAGCAGGCACGATCCAAATCACTTAGGAAGCATTTAATCTAAGGCCTTAATTGACAAGTGTACAATGCTGATAGACATCAAAAAGGAACATCATTTTAAGGAAAGAAAAACTTGGTATTTATCATTGATTTATTCAAACCAGATTAGTCATGTTATTATTAACAAGTAAGCCACGATAGTGCCTTGAAGGAGAGATTAATACGCAATCAGTTTTTCTTCGAAACATCTATAACTTGTAATTAAAAAGTGACTGAATTCAACCCAAATAGTGAATTACTAGTTTAAAGATAGGAAAATGGTCATGAGGCTTCATGGATGGATAAATAAACTATCCATCTTTGTCCTGAAATATAAACAAGTACATATACATACATGTATGTAGACTGGTGTCAGTCCGTTACATAGAGCCTTTTTCATTAACTCATTACCACACGAGAAATTTTAGACTGGTCCAAATTGAAAGCATAATGCAGACGACAAAATAAAAGTGACTGAAAATTTGAAATTTGTTTAGTGAAGGGTAGAAAACATTGTGGGAAAAGGAGAAAATGCTGGTTACCAGCATTTTCTCCTTTTCCCACAATGTCTTCTACAGGCTTCTTTCTCAGGGGCGTCAAAAGTAGGGATTGTGTGGTAATGGGTTAAGATAAGACCTGTGTAATGGAAAACAACTATTTTCACTTAAATATCATCCTGCAAAATTAGTTGTAATTAAAAATGAGTATTATTGAATTACTTTCACCTTTTCATTTTTTCCTTCTGAGAATTATCATAAATTTATAAATCTAAAACCACTATATTCTCAATTAAAAAGGAGATAATAATTACCTCCCTTTTCAGAAAACTAACAAAAGTATCAAAAATAATTTCAAAATAGACCTAAACGGAATTTCTGATCCGTTAGAAATGTGAAAAAATATTATTGCTGCATCAATCCTTATTTATCAACCAATTAGAATTTTCACCGTAAGTGCATTACACAGGTCTTACCTTAAAACAAACTGACTTAATTTTTTTTGTTCAGTTATAAACAGCAGGAAGATGTAGTTTAATTTTAAAGATACCCATTAGTTAACTAATTTCTAGCTAAATATAACTAATTAGAATCTATGCCCATTTCTTTCTACCTGCAGTCACTCTTGTGGCCTCGTGACAAATATCACACCAAGCAGTTGCAAGATTGCATAGATTACTACGGATAGAAAATTCAATTCTGGACTTATATTAGCATGTTAGAAAAGAAGGACCTATACTCCAACAGGTCACTGATCTTTTCTCCTTACATATGTAGGCATAAAGTTCTCATAGGGACTAGTACAATAAAACGCAGTCTGTCATTTGTCATGGGAAACAATATCTTTGAAACAAAAATAAACCTGTAATTTCCCGTTTTCCCCGATGTCCGAATATTGACACTGTCCGGGTTTTGCCGGATTTCAGAAACGGAATGGGTACGAAATGCTTATGGTACGAAATGATTGCATACCGAGAGTAAACCGGGCACCAGTTTAGCGGGTTATTTAGAAGACACAGAGCCTGACTAAAGCGAAAGGCGACACTAAGTCTCTTGGTATTTTTTAACCTGGATGATCTTAGTCACTTGGTATATTGCGTTTAATCATTTACTTTGTTTTTGATCCCGTATTTTCTGTTCCGACCGTTTCCCAAGTTTACAGCCAAAACGTCCCAGTCATAACGGGGTGGCAGACTTGTCGCTACTTAGACGTTTCCTACCAAGACCCTTCACTACTTAGACGTTTCCTACCAAGACTTTTCACTCCCTTCAGTGAAACGTCTTGTATTATGGTGGCATATTTCTGCCACGCGATACAAGATATAGAGGATGTTTTTTTTGTTGTTGTTGAAAGATCGAAATTTATTTCATCTCGTGAATACCATCGGTAATATTTTCACTCGTGGCTGGCCATTACAATATTACGTCAAGCGCGAGAAATGTAAGGTAAATGACGTCACATTTCCCATCTGGTTTTTATGCACGCGTAATTTACCTAGGCAACAAAAGCATGAAAATCGGTATCTTCACTGCTGGTAACAGTATAAGATCGAAAAATATTTTCACTGCTATTTCTCGATATCCTAATGGAACGCATGAAGTAAAGCTATCATGATTATTTAAGAGAAGTATCGTGATAAAACAAAAATTTTTGTGATAAAACTATCACGATAATTCTAATCTGATCATGATTTTTAGCTCAACTGAGCACAACATGCTTAAGGGGAGCTTTAGTTTAAGGATCGCCCAGTGTGCGTCGTCCGTCGTGCGTCATCAACAATCCTTTAAACACCAACTCCTCAAAAACCACTTGTCCAATTTGGACCAAACTTGGCTGGACTGTTCCTTGGGAGTTCCTGTTTAAAAACTGTCCACAGAATTTGATTTCGTCAAAAAGTCTGATTGCCATGGCAACCAAATGGAATTTTTAAGATTTTTGTTTAAAATCTTCTTCTCTGAAACCGCTGGCCAGATTTAAAAATAATTTCACATAGATGTTCCTTGGTTGACCCTTTTTCAAAAATTGTTCGTGAAATTTTGATCCGTCAAGAAACATGGCTCCGGTGAATGTGGGCTACTAGCAGTTGCACTATAGGGAAATGAAGAAATTCTTAAAAATTCTTCTCTGAAACTGCGGTCAGATTTTGAAATAATTTCACAGAGATGTTCTTTGGGTGACCCTTTTCAAAAATTATTCGCAAAAGTTTGATCCGTCTATAAACATGGCTCTGGTGAATTGGGGCTACTTGCACTCTAGGGAAATGAATAAATTCTTGGAAATTCTTATCCTCAGAAACAGCTGGTCAGATTTTGAAATAATTTCACAGAGATGTTCTATGGGTGACCATTTTCAAATTTTTTTTGTGAAATGTTGATCCATCCAGAAACATGGCTCTGGTGAATGGGGGCTACTTGCCCTATAGGGAAATGAAGAAATTTTTAAAGATTATTCTTCTCTCGAATGGCTGGTCAGATTTTGAAATAATTTTACGGAGATTTTCCTTGGGTGACCCTTTTCAAAATTGTTCGTGAAATCTTGATTCGTCAAGAAACATGGCTCTGATGAATGGGGGCTACTTGCACTATATGGAAATGAAGAAATTTTTGAAAATTCTCTGAAACTTGTTGTAAGGTTTTAAAATAATTTCACAATGTAATTGATGTATACGGAATGAATCGGTAGGAAATAAAGATTGTTTTGGCACACAATTAAGACTTCCATGGTTTTTTGTGATATAGTGGAGGGGCGTTTTCCGGTAATATGTCCAATAATATATATACAGTTGACTCTCATTTAATACGTTCAAATCGCAAAAACTGTTATGTAAAAGTCAAGGATGTGTCTGAACTTAGTGCCTCTTTAACTCTTTACCAAACGACAAATTTATAGAGTGGTCCAATTTAAAAGCATTTGCAGACAACAAAATAAATATGACTGAAAAATTGCAATTTGATTTGAAGAGGGTAGAAAACATTGTGGGAAAAGGAGAAAATGCTGGTTACCAGCATTTTCTCCTGTTCCCACAATGTTTTCAAAAGGCTTCTACCACAGGGTCGTCTAAAGTCGTCATTGTGTGGTAAAGGGTTAAACTAAAACAGCTATCAGATGTAAATGAAGTCAGAGATTGCAGAAAAAAAACTTACACAAGATCAAGGACATGCATAATGTGTTAACTTTTCTTGCTGCAGATGAAACAGCTGTTTTTGAAAAACAAAAGGTGACATCAGGCTCCCAATACAAACTAAAACAGCTGCTAGATGTAGATAAACTCACACAATGTAGAGAAAAAAAAAAACACTGAGACACACCCAAGGAGATGAAAGATGCGTCAACTTTTCTTGCCACAGTTGCGAATGCTGTTTTAGAGAAACAAAAGTTGAAATAAGACTCCCAGCTACAGTATGAACTTGCACATTGCAGGCAAAGAAAGAAAACTCCGGAGAAGATCAAAGAGCTCTTAGATGTGAGTGAACTTTTTCTTGTTACAGTTGAAACAGCTCTTTTGATGATAATTCTTTATCATGTGACAGTTTATGCTTATTAACCCATTACCACACAATCCATACTTTTGACGACCCTGAGAAAGAAGCTTTTAGAAAACATTGAGGGAAAAGGAGAAAATGCTGGTAACCAGCATTTTCTCCTTTTCCCACAATGTTTTCTACCCTCCAAAAATCAAAATTTGATTGTTGATTCACACATATTTTGTCGTCTGCAAATGCTCTCAATATGGACTTATTAGACTAGTCCAAAATTTTGTTGTTTGGTAAAGAGTTAACTGTCTACTTGAACTTGCACAGTACATTATTTCAAACCACTTTCCTTGAACTTTGGGAATTGTTCAAGGATTTTAACATGCACTTTATCCCCATTATCAGTAGCAGGTCCTCTTTAAAACTGTTCACAGAATTTGATTCCATCAGAAATTCTGGTTGCCATGGCAACCAAATAGAATTTTCCAGGAAATTCGTTATAAATCTTCTTCTCTGAAACCGCTGGCCGGATTTTGAAATAATTTCACAGATGTTCCTTAGCTGACCCTTTTCAAAAATTGTTCCTACAGTGCTTTTGGCAACTCCAAAATTTTCCTGCACATGCTTATCTTCGTTGTCTCTAGCAAATCGGTTGAAGGGCTCCTTGAGTAACCTAACGGGGGGTGGGGGGGTCACAGGTTCGAACATAGCAACAAAGACGGAAAACTTTAGAAATATTCTTCCCTGAAACTTTAAGGTGTAGAGCTTTGATATTTGGTTTGCAGAATCTTCTAGTGGACCTCTACCAGATTTGGTCATATGATGTCCCTGGCGTCAAAACTGGCCCTGCCCCGGAGGTCACAGGTTGGAACATAGGAACAAATAAGGAAATTTTTAAATTTCTTTTTCTCTTAAACGGGAAGCTGTAGAATTTTGATACTTGGTATGTAGCATCTTTGAGTGGACCTCTACCAAGTTTGTCCCAAGGATGCTGCTTTGGTCGAAACTGACCCAGCCCCAGGGACCACAAGTTTGAATATAGGACAAAAAAAGGAAAATTTGAAATTCTTCTTTGACACTGGGAGGTGTAGAGCTTTGATATTTGATTGCCCTATGTCCGGTGTCTGTTGCCCGTCGTCCGTCAACAATTTCTTTCAACATCTTCTCCTAACCCACTTGGCCAATCGTGATGAAACTTGGCAGGGATTTTCCTTGAGTGAAGCTTTACCAAAGTTGTTCAAAGAATTGAATTTCACTCATAGCTATAGTCTAAGGTGAGCATTCCAGGGCCAGTGGCCCTCTTGTTTAAGTAGTCCCAAAGTTGTAGCATCGTTGCTCTCAAACTGAACTAGGGTCTGTAGAATAGCCTCAAACTCAGAATATACTGCTCTCACTGATGTATCTAAGCTTAACAACCTAGTTCTGCAAGCTCTCTTCAGACGCAGAAGCAGATGTGCTTGAATTAAGTTACTCTAGCTCAAGCTCTGTCTTCAGGAATCCTGCCATTCTTTTTGGAGAATTTTTGAAGAAATTCCATAATTGTTTCAGCAGTATCTCTCGCTTTCATTACGGTCACTGCAAAAAAGGGCCAGCTTATGGCACACACAGTGGATGTTTATCAGACTTGCACTTGTCTTCCTAAGCAGACCAGCTACACCCCCTTTCTGGTCCATCTGAGGCAAAACCTGTCAAATTATGTACACTTAAATCTACTTACTCGAGTAAAAGTGAAGCAGTAGCCTCTGAATTTGCGGATGAAAATTTCTGTAAGACATATTGGCAGGACCACAATGCTGTTTTCATCTTGTCAGTATCTTTATCAAAATATTGAATGAATGTTATTATAATTATACTCTGTACACTATTGTCTGAAACTTCATCTGTAAGTAGTCCAAAACAGTCAGCTTTCTTTGCTTGGTCAACAAATTTATCTTTGACAGCCTTGGCAAGAGTGATGAAAATATCCTGCAATGATCCAACAGACTTATGGTTGAAATACTTTAAGTCCCCGAAATCGTAGATGTTTTGAATCAAATCGTAAAGTGGAGCTAGTTTTCTGTTTGAAATGAAATTTTGCATAATGAAGTGGGCAGTTGAGAAAAGCCTCTGATACAGGGAAACATCAAGAGTAGTCAGACAGTTATTTAGTAAATCCGTGTAAATTCCATGAAAACTGGCGGAAATAAAGTAGAGTCCATCATGAATTTATGTAAAAAGCCATGGCATTCTATGGAAATGGCATTTTACAAGAAACCCCCTTTTTCCATGACAGGGGTTCAAATTGAAATAGACATAGATAAAGAAAGAAGAGCACATGATGAAACTTTGAAAAAACAGTATAACCGTGAAGTTTAATGAAATTTTGATCAAAACTGAATGAGGTATTAGTAAAAATTGGAATTTTGCAAGAAACCCCCTTTTCCCATGACATGTTTCATCAACTTCCACGAAAATCATGGATTCCATGGAACTGATAGAATTCCACGGATTCCATAGAATCTCCTGGCATTTCTGTAGATTTTATGGAGTATATGGGTGGAACCCATAGAAACATGCCACAGAAAGCCATGGTTTTCCAGACTTCACAGGAAATTCCCTCGCAATCCTCAGACCCAGTGTTGAATGTTCTGGCGCTGACTATTAGCAACCTGAATGATCTGCTCTGTTGTAGACAGTGTATTCTACAGCTTTTGTCATAATGATGCGCATTTATGTCTTGGTTACACAACGAGAATGTATGACAACTGTTAATATGGGCGCTGACGAGGGTGACAAATCAGTATCCAACTGCATGTGCTACCTTCTGAATCTCAAGACACAAAAACAGATTACAAGCACAATATCTTGAATTTTAGGGGAGAAAAGCAAAAATAAAAAAAAAAATTCCAGACCACTGACCTTATATATTTACACATTTCTTTCCGAAATTACTGCCTTTGTCCTTGATGGCTCTTTCATATCCCGTAACAAAGCTGTGATACTTTTTTCTGGGAACAACCCATTTCTCCACAACACAATCTGAAATTAACAAAATAAGATGAACTATAAACACAAGGCATATACAAAGTAAATAAATTCACATAAGCACCAAATTCAAACCATAACTGATAGGAATATAGGCTGGATTATGTCAATTATTTAATTACAAAAAATCAAGAAGATCTATTCTTATTTTTCCATTCGGGCCTTTATGGCTGAATGGCCTTGACTATTGCCTTTCAATCAATTAGCTAGTCAGCTGCTGTGGGTTCAGATTCAGTAACCCGCAAAGGTTCATCTTTGGTCAGCACATGACACATAGAATTAAACCCTGAAGTTGCTATATTGGCCCTTTGCCTATAAAATGAATGGACATTTTCAATGAACCATGAAATTTATCTGTTATGTCAAAGTCATATTTATTATTTTAATGCCTGTTCAGGACACAAAAGCAAATGAGCTTTTATCTTTCAGCTATCCTTGTTTTTGAGGAAAGGCTCGCACATGCCAAAGGCTTGCACCGAAGACCATGACGTGTTGCTACAGATCCTTTGAACCTATTGTAAATATGGTTTGTCACATACTTGTCTGGATTAGCTCATTTGGTCTTTGGAAAACCGGACACCTTACTAGCAGTTAATCTAATCTTTCTACTTTCCATCCACATCAATGAGGACTGTTGTTTGGTTTGTGGTTCTATACACTCTGCCGTAGATTTGCTAATTTTTAGTAACTTATCAAGAAAGTGTTTGCATGAAGCACAGGGAACTTCTGTAAGTGGCAAGTTCCAGTCGGCATCGTAACAATCATGAAGGAGGGTTACCTTTTCTTCGAATGCTTAAGATGGGCAAACAGTATTTTATGTGCCACGGTGCCTTTACAATTCCATAGTGGTTTTCATTTTACTGTGTGAAACAAAAGTCTGTAGTTCATGGTGGTCTAAAAACTGGGTTGGCTTACAGACTTCGTCATCACACTTTACTTTCTTATTCACAGTTCCGTCAAAATTTCAGAGAAAGTATAATTCGTTGCTAGAACTCTGGTGGCTCCTCTTCCCCATACTTGTAATCTGTCGGTACGAGTTTCCCCTGTGACACCTTGCTCCCGTGATGATTTTATTAGTTGAACGGTCAGGTGGCAGGGGGCTTGGAAACTTGTTCACGGCTGTGGTTAATTATGTCGCCCCGTGCCGAATGAAGCTTAAATTCTATAACATAACAAACATGTAATTATTTTCCATAATGTCATCGTCGAACACTATGTTAGAAGCCTCGTCTGTGTATTTCCGGGATGTAAATGAGTGAGTTGTTCGTGTAAAAATAGATCGTGTTTCCTGTCGTTGTCGACCTGGCCCGTATTAAAATAAGGCTTTGGGAGTATAAGCATGGTTTTTGTGTATTTTTGTAAAATTTTCGTACCAAAATCCGAAGGGCTACCTTTAAATTGTACTTAAATCGTATTCATTTTCATTTCTAATATCCTCAAATAACATGTTTTCGAAAGGAATGCAATATTGATAATAATATATTGATTTGAACTAACCTTCCCTACATCTAGAATCATATATGTATCAATCATTAGTTTCGTTAAAGCACTTCCGACCTGTAATGGACATTATTTATACTTCAAAGAGAGTTATATATATATATATTTTTTTTTATTTTTTCTCTGCAAACTTAAAAAATGATTTATCGTTCAAGAACGAAAAAACAAAGCCATATTATTAGAAAAAAAAATCTGTTAAAACAGCTCCGTCATTTTAGTTTAGTCTATTTGTCCGAAAAACATGTGTTCAATCAGATGTAAAAGAAAATTAACTTGATATCTTCGTCAACTGGCAGTTACGTCTCTGTTTACAAAATTTTGACCTGGCTACTAAGTTGTATTTTACAACTTCCTCAATCTCTCTTTTTCAATGTACTCTGATTCTTCCTCATACAAAAAAAGAATGTGTGGATCGACTAGTCAAACTCCATATTGCGGAAGAGTATATTAACCTCACTTGACTTTTACCCTTTCCCAAACAATCCCTGGTTCTTACGGGTCAGGAATAGAAGCCTTTTGAAAACATTGTGGGAAAAGAAGAAAATGCTGGTAACCACCATTTTCTCCTTTTCCCACAATGTTTTCTACCCTATCATATTAAAAAAAAACATCTTTTTAGCAACTGATAATTTGTCATCTGCGAAATGCTTTCAATTTGGTCTTGTCCAGAATTTGCCGTTTGGGAAAGGGCGTAACATCATTTTAAAGCTTATTGGATACCTAAACATGTGTATCATGGTCAAAATGAAAATGTGGTAAACATCTGTACAAGATGACAGAACTTGCACAGAATCTTGAGAAATGGCTTACATTTGTAAGTGTTAAAACTGAATTGTTTTTCTCCGTGTAGAGAGTTGTTGCAAATCATATCACTGTCTATTGATCAGTTGTAAGGGCATAGATCACTCGTGCTTGCAGTTCTTAAGTAATCACTAAGGCTTTCTGAATGTTCATTTATATCCATTTGGGCTGTATCAGCTGGGAAGGAAGCACGGTGTGTTGGCTTTTGCCCATTCTTCTCTTCCTTCCGCCGTCTCTGTCCCTAGCTGATTTTAAAAATATTCTACAGATATCTTGGACCTTAGCGTCTGTCACCTCCCGAAACGACCTTCTTATAGCTCCTTGAAGAATAAAAAACGTACATGTAAATATACGGTAAAAAAAAGATAAAAAGGAGCATTCTAAACAGAGCCCGATTTGTCACCATAACATAATTTTCATTGTCAGTGATTTTGAAAGCTGTAATAAGTTTACTGCCTTCAAGTCAAACTTGAAGTATAATTCTCCAGGTCCCGAGTTAGCAGAAAGTCTGCATAATGCCTATATAATTTGGATATAGTTTATTCATTCGAATCAATACAGCCTGATCTGGCTATACATACTATTATAAAAAGAATTTTGAAATTTATGCTGTAAAACTATTCATGGATCATGGTCACAATTTTAAAACTAGACGGGTGCCAATGCTCGGCTGCAGGTGCCTTGATAGTAAATATCTAGTCCAAGTTTGAAGTAAGTAGCCTCAATAATGAGGGAAATATTCAAAAAAGGTCCATCTTCAGTAAAGTCGAAAAAGTGTGATAATTGTGTCAAAAATATTCTAGAGTTACCTGCCTTACCTGTACACATTCCACTTTTCGTAGTTAACAACTTGTTCAAGTTTCAAGTAAATATCTTCAAGAATGACAGAGATGCCACAAAAAGATTGACTTGCTCTTGGAGCCAGTCCAATTATATTGTTCGGCCAATGGATTCGCAACGACGTATTTTGATATCCGTTCCCCCATATTCTCTACCGACGATCTGCCAATAGAAGCTAGATGACTGAACTGCAAGTGGAAAGTAAATTCAACCCATTTACATGTATGTCTCGTGTTCAATAAGGGATTTGGTCTGCTTATTACAAATGTACTAAGAACCGTTGGGATTTTAACATTTCTAAGAAGACAGCTTACATGCTCAGTTGAGTTGAACAAGAGAGAAAGTTTTATTTACTTGGAAGGAACAATCTTTCAAAATTGGGGGATAACCCTGTTAAAAATTCAGAGTTACCTGTCCTACTGATATAGGTTCCATGACCATGTGTAGTAAATATCTTCAGTTATAACTCCATTATAAAATGTCAAAGTTTTCCATGCCTATGGAAATACATAAACATTTTCTTCAACAACAGTCGAACTAGAACTGTATTTCTTTATAATTGATATTCAAAAAAAAAATCACTCACCTACATGTAAAATGATATACTGCGAGCCCATGGAAAGTGTCACTGTATTAAAATTTGCATAAACAAATATCATTTTTCATTTAAGTAAATTTAATATTGCACAGTACATAGGATACTCCAGAGAAGAAAAAAAAAAAAAAATACAATCAGAAAAGGTAACAATCTTGAGAAAGAGGAAGAAAAAAAAGAAAAGCCAGCAGATTGTTAAGTACTTATTCACGACAGAAAAGCCTAAATGTATTATAACTGATTAACACACCTTGTTTCGAGCAGATGACCTAATTAAATCACTCCAGCTTTGACATCATGAATTAATATTTCACAACCACTAGTTAATCAGCGATAGCGATAATACATTCTTATTTAAAAGTAGTTTAGAATTCTGAGAACTCACTCTTAGCTTCTCCAGACCTCTTGCTTGAATCTTTTCTTCGAAGGTTTGGACTTCCTCCTTTGTTTGTAATGGGAACTGTATGTCCTCCGGAAGGTCCTCATCTACCGTGGCCCCGTCCCCTACTTTGGCGAGTATTGCTGACAACATGGACGACATGTGGCGCTGCTCAGCTCGCATTTGCTCCAATATTGTAAAGAGCTGTACATCCTTCGCTGTAAAACTGAATGACAAAATAAATATTTTCTGTACTAACGCCATATTGAATACAGTTACACATAGTTTCACATTAGCACATTTGTCAACAGTGGAGAGTTGCACTGGTGGGGATAGTTTCACATTAGCACATTTTTCAACAGTGGAGAGTTGCACTGGTGGGGACGGAATAAAAATGATAACAGATGTGTTGTTCATTTGTCACTGTAATATGTGTACACATGTATGTGTATTATTTTATCATTGCTACGTAGCTCACCTTAGCACAAAGTGCTCATGGTGAGCTTTTGTGATCGCCCAATGTTCGGCGTCCGTCGTGCGTCGTCCACAATCTCTTTAAACATCTTCTCCCCCTAACCACTGGGCCAATCTTGATGAAACTTGGCAGGGATGTTCCTTGGGTGAAGCTCTACAGTTTAACCCTCTACCACTTAATTCCGATGCTTAACGACCCTGAGAAGGAAGTTTCTTGAAAATGGGGGGAGGAGGATTGGAAAGAGAAAATGCTGATAGCCAGCATTTTCTCCATTACCATCTGTTTTCTACCCTTCCAAAAACAAATTTCAATTTTTCATGAGCAGTTTCTCCTTTTCCAAAAATGTTTTCATTTTTTTGTCAGCCTTCAGACACTTACACACAGATCACTGGTTATGATACTGATTGTGGCAACCCTCTTTGTACAGATGTACGGTACACAACAACCATACGCTGTTTCACGTCTCTGGTTTGGTGTCTTCAAGTGGTACTGGCATGTCTTTCAGGACCAGGCATTCGTCCATTTATATGTCCATGTGCATTTTCATCTTCTTTAGTCTTGGAAAGTTCATGGAGACTCCACTTCTTTTCCTTTTAGAATAGCCACCACTCAAACGCCGTGCGAGTTTTGGGGGAAAGTCTCCCATCTCTAAAACGCTTCACCTGATTCTTGCAACGCGAGCTCATTTAGAACATGATATAAGCGTTCACCAGACAACAGTTTAGCATTAACCAGAATAGATATCTACGCCATTTTATAAAGTTCCATACTGCATCATACAGTCAAATCTGTGTACTAGTCAAAGGATGTGCCCAAATCGGCTGCTGTACACAGATTGGCTGCTGTTCACGGTACTTATTTCTTGCACATTATTATCGTACTATAGTTTGTACTTTACAGTATTGAATGATGTTTTAGATTATTGAATCATCTTTTGTATGTCACAATGAACTTCTGCCTCACATTACTTGAATAAAAGGATTTTATTTAAAAGATTTATTTTTCTTTTCATTCCTTTTCCATCATATTTAACAATAAAAGTGCTCACGAGTTTCATGTGTTGTACTATGTTCGTCTTAAGTGTTTGCAAGAAAGCATGGTTTGCAAGAAAGCATGTAAAAACTTAAAAAATAAATAAATGTTGCCTAATCAGGACATCGCAGTTTATGTTAAAAAAATGCAGAAACACAATGATACATGTATGTTCTGCAAAGAAACATGCGCTCTGTTTCTGTCTTTTTTGGAAAAGATTTTACTGTATATTGTTGTCTGCTTGGGAGTTTTTGTAACCCTCATATCTATCAAAAGCTCATTGACACATTTGAAAATTGACTCATTTCAAATCTGCAGAGCAAATTCTCTTAGTTTACTAATATAATCCATGGCATTATTCATACAGACAGGGGGTACCACAGTGTAATTGTCATTGTCATCATTAGAATCGTTATCCTAACCATGATCCAACATGAAGATTGACCCTGCCTATGTGTTTTTAGCTCCACTGGCCGAAGGCCAGCGGGCTTATGTCATGGCCCGTTGTCCGTCGTGCGTCCGTCCGTCCGTCCGTGCGTGCGTTAACTTTTTCTTTAAACATCTTCTTCTCTGAAACTACCCATCCAATTTTGATGAAACTTCACAGAAATGATCCTGCCATGGTCCTCTTCAGAATTTCTTGAAAGAATTTAATTCCTTCAAAAACTCTGGTTGCCATGGCAACAAAACTGAAAAAAAATTGAAAATCTTTGAAAATCTTCTTGTCTGAAACCGTAAGGCCTAGAGCTACCAAATTTGGCATGTAGCTTTATCTAGTGGACCTCTACCAAGTTTCTTCAAATTATAGCCCTGGGGTCAAAATTTGCCCCGCCCCGGGGGTCACAAGTTTTACATGGGCTTATTTAGGGAGAACTTTAAAACTCCTCTTCTACCTAAGCATAGGGCCTAGGGCTACCAAATTTGGGATGTTGTTTTATTTAGTGGACCTCTACCAAGAGTGTCTTAATTATAGCCCTGGGGTCAAAATTGGCCCCGCCCCGGGGGTAACAAGTTTTACATGGGCTTATATAGGGAAAACTTCAAAATTCTTCTTCCACCTAGCCATAGGGCCTAGGGCTACCAAATTTGGCATGTAGCTTTATCTAGTGGACCTCTACCAAGGGTTTCCAACTTATAGCCCAGGGGTCAAATTTGGCCCCGCCCCGGGGGGTAACAAATTTTACATGGGCTTATATAGGGAAAACTTTCAAAATCTTCTCGCACCTAGCTATAAGGACTAGGGCTATCAAAGTTTGCATGTAGCTTTATCTAGGGGGTCTCTACCAAGGGTGCCCAAAAGTATAGCCCTGGGGTCAAATTTAGCCCCCGTCACAGGGGATCACAAGTTTTGCATTGGCTTATATAGGGAAACTTTAATAATCTACTTGTACATAACCATAAGGCCTAGGGCTACCAAATTTTGCATGTAGCTTTATCTAATGGGCTTCTACCAAGAGGGCCAAAATTTTAACTTTGGGGGTCAAGTTTGACCCCATCCCAGGGGTCACAAGTTTTACATTGGCTTTATAAACCTGTCTGATGGGTCACATATTTTACAGGGCCTTTTATTGAGCAAACTTGTTGTACAGGGCTTTTTATTGGGCAAGATTAAAAATTCTTCGTGTTTATAACCACACATTCTAGTTTCATATAGTAGGTCTGGGGTCAAAATTGGCTCCATCCAGGGATCTCAAGTTTAACAGGGGCCTCAAGATATAGTCACTTTAATTTATACATTAATCAAGGGAAATAACTCTTTTTATGAAAGATAAAGTTTGGTACTATTTACCTCCCTTGATTATCAAACTGCATTGATACATGATTGATGCTAGACATTAAGTTTTTTGATAGAAAATAATCTGTTTTCAAGTGTTATTCATTTTTTTTTAATGCTAATAGTTATGCTCACATGAGGTGAATAATAAATTCAGAGTAAGGTTTCTATCATTCAGCTTATTTTTCCAAGGATTTTACCTTTCATGCTAATGAATTAACCTGCTTGTACTGCCTGACAGCGTTCATTGTTTTTGAAGGCCCTATTTTTCATGGTCATGAACACTTCAGTTTGTGTGGTAAAGGGTTAAAAAGCCAGTGGAGCGATACAGGGCCATCATGGCCCTCTTGTTTTATATGTTGAGATGCTGTAAGGCTGTCGTACTTTGATGATGATGGCTTTAACATGTGATGCTATTGGGACATTTTTGGCCAGCTCTTAGTTGAAAGGTGGTGAACAAAGCGCTTATCTTTCCATACTGAGGCCGTGAAATGCTCCTTTCTGTAAGACTTTGAAACCCCCCGTCTTTTGCTTATTCAGGTTTCTTCAATTATGCTGGAAAGCCCTGTCTATTATATCTAACATTTGCACACGAGCAGAGTCCACTTTCGAGAATTTTTATTTTCCATCTTTGCAATGCTGGTAAAGAAATTGTCAAAAAATATAGCCTACTACTGTTGGTATTGTAGAGATGTTCCACCAAATTGGTTGCAACATTGTATCCTAGTCCGTTTCAGTCATTAGTCTTTTTCTTTCCCAGGTATTCTTCAAATCGTAACACGAATGCAGATTTGTAGGGGCACTACATATCCATATCTTTAGTTCACGTTTGATTGGTTTGGTTGGCATGTACTGTCTGAAAGATAACTTCCCTAAAACCGAACCATTGCCTCGCCAACAGCCACCTCGTTTGAAAGTATGTAGGAAGATGGCCTTCCTGAGATATAGTCTGCTTCTGCAGATCTATTTTTGTCAAAGTTATTGGTGGTATTTGTATTGTCAGCCCCATCTGTTGTTTCCAGTGGATCAGCAGGTGGCGCTCCTGTTTCCACTTTGAAAGTTATATTTTGAAAAGGAGAATTTGGCCCTATTGAGCAACTTTTCGTCTTCTAAATGTCCTTGAAATATGGTCTTTTATGGGATAAACTTTGTAAAGTCTCACGCTTTAGACTGCCAGATGGGGTTCCATAACAAGACACGATTCACGAAAGGAAGGGCTCAGTTTCTAAAACTAATTACATGTCATGTTCTGAATACCTATGTTTTCGTGTAATGTGTTGGATAACAAGTACATTTCATATTATATCATATAAATCTTTTGGGTTGGAAGGGGTTGCCCTGTCACTCGGTAATCTTTTTTTGTACATATTTAGATCAAAATAAATCCTTCTTGATTCAACCATTGTACTATTAGAAAAGTATTCAAACATACTCTGCTTAAAAATTCCACTTCAATCACCATTTAACACAGATATGTGAGCTGAATTTCCAAAGCTGTCGATGTGCCATGAAACAACGTTCATTCATTCAAATTAATAACGCATATTATTGCTTCATTTGTATATTTATTTGATCATTCATCCTACAGTGTTATATTAGGAAAATCATTTAATATTTCATGCATATAGTCAGTTGTCAGATCGGCATCAATCATTAAAATCCTTTTTGCTCAGCTTTAGAAACAACATCCTTATTTTCGGCAATGCTATTCCTGTGAGAAACCACTTCAGACGACTCTTTCTCTATATTACTTTTTCGAACTATACTCCCTGTTTATCAGTTAGCGCAGACTTCTGGCGTTTAGCATTTTTTTTTTACTATATCTCTACCCAGTGTCTAATTTATCTTCTTCAGTTTTCTTTCCATTGGCTAATTCTTTTATAGGCTGCTTATTTCCACTCTCAAAAAATTTAAATTTTGCCATTTTCTTTGAGAATATTTTTCTCTAGTCTGTCTAATTTCCTTTTATATTGCCTCGATTTTTCCCTTACATGTACTGTTTGTATAAATAACTGGTTGTCATGTATCCAAATGGATGAAATGATTCAAGCTGTTGAATAGTTTAACTTTATAGACATAAATATTCATCTCGCAAATGAGTGCTTGGACAGGAAGCAGTGCAAGGCCAGAGCTATGCTAACGCTATCCCATAGATCAGGGCCCGTATTCACCAACAATTCTTAAGAATATTCTTAGTCTTATTCTCCAAAAATTTCTGAATTTGAAAAATGGTTTAGCCAATCAGAAGTTGCGTTACTTTCAAATTTAGAAATTCTTGAGACTCAGACCAAGAACGTTCTTAAGAATGGTTGGTGAATACGGGCCCAGGATATCAAAAATTACCTTTGGTAATTAATTGTGATTTATTAATTTATTTATATACCTTAAACACAGCAGCTAGGCAGCTTAGATGTTTGTTATGGCTGGAAATGCAAAACATTGTATCGCAAAATGTAAATTGAATGTACATGTATATGCTGTCCATCATGCATCTCGCCTGTCGATGAAATTTAGAGGGCCCAAAACAAAATGTTCAACGCAGAAAAATGATAAAGATAGCTTATTATTGAAGAAAGAAACACTGAACTTTTGTCGGTAGATTTTTTACTGGTATCAAAATTTTCAGGGACTAAATTCAACTGACATTAACCCATACCAAAACTTTGTAAATATGCTGTTAAATATTGAAGTTGTTTGACTGAACCAAGAAAGATTTCATTGTTGAAAATATCAAAGTACCATAATTCTACCAAAACAGGAGACGGACAAACAGGCAATATGCCATTGATCTATGATCTCTAGGGTAGGAAGAAACAGTGTCTCATGCAGTGTTGGATTTAAGGATCTTCAATCCAAATGTATATCGGTAAAACTAGAAGACTCGGACTAAAATGTAAAGTAAAGCAGATATTACATTTTTTCTTACCTTTTCCAGAAAATTATAGATGGAGGTTGATTGGTAATTTAATTTTTAGATGAAAAATTCAAAATTTTGAAATGGCTCGCATAAAGTGAAATCTTTGCTATCTATTGGTAAATATTTAACCAAAGGAAAAATGGCTGTCCTTTGGTTAAATTGTTGGATGTGAACAAACTTAAGACTTAAAAATAAAATAAACTGTCACCAATGACGGATTAAGTCAATCCAGAAAGGTTGTCAATCTATTCAGGGACAGATTATTGTAATAAAATTCATTCCATCAATGAATTTCAAAACTCTATAGCTCTATATCACAAAAAGACATTAGTTGGCACATTCTAAGAAACTCTGCTTATTTTGAGTTCTTACTGAAAACAACACAAATTTTTGTAAAACATGACTCAAGGAATGAACTTAACATAGTTTAAACCCGAGTGTGTCGGATCATTTGAGCAAATGAGTCTTGAGCCTTTTAGATAGACTGTTTCAGATTTAATGACATATTTATTACATATGCACAATCATATCGTCGGTTTGCTTCCAAAACCTCGTAACTACAGCTTGTAACAAGCTGTAGTTACGAGGTGTTGGAAGCAAACCGACGATATGTAAATAAAGACCTTGTGCAGTCATCAAAGGCAGATTGAAGTGACTATTCAGGGACAGCCATTTTTCCTTTGTAGAGTCAACCTTTTACGTCAGAGCTTTTAGGTCAAAATCCATGTAACTGACAAACAAATTAGTACAACAGTTGCACATTGAAAACAGGCCATTTTGAAAAGCTGCATTAATAGATTTATTTCACCTATTCTCTATCAATGCAATATAGTCAAGTTTTACAGATGGCTTAGATCTTTATCATTCCATGAAACAATTATTTTGGGCTGTAGGTAGGCAAATAGCTTTGGCTTACACATATGGAGAGAACCATATCTTAACCACTAAAAGCCATTCTTTACTTAATCTTTATTTAGGCCAGTGTAGGTCAAAATCATTCGTAGGATTCAGTCTGATTGTGGATCCTTACTGTCCAATATGGCTTGCGAAAAGGCACGCGAAAAGGGTCATTCGGACATTTGCGTAAAGTGTCGTCTCGGATCAGCGTGTGCAATCCGCACAGGCTAATCCGAAACGGCACTTTACGATTTTATGTGATTTTCTGTTTCACACAAGTCTACTGTAGCACAAAATCTGATGTAGTCGTGAAGTGTCGTCTCGGATTAGCCTGCGCGGACTGCGCAGGCTAATCCGGGACGACACTTTACGCAGATGTCCGAATGCCCCTTTTCGCGTGTTGCAAGCCATATGTAGAGACATTTTGACCGAATCCAGTCATGAACTGATAGTTTTATAATCATTTTCCTTTTAAGTTGTCTAGTTGCATAGTAACCAGACTTTCATTGTTATCATACTGATTCTGGAGTGGCGTAAGCCTAGGTTGACGAAAGCATGCCTGAGACCTGTTCCAATTCCAGCTTTGTGAGACAGAGTGTAGTTCTGTATAATATTGCATTATCATGAATGCTTCTATCATTTATAATTTCAAATGCTATATATACCATAACCTATCGGATACGTCCCTTACGTCTCAAATATTCAAACTCATAAATATTTGAAACAATTGTGTACCGCTCTAGGATTCATGAATACTGAACATTCACATTTAAAACGAGAATAATTTGCATATCTGGATGTCGTCGGGTGTGTGCTAAAGAGTCCCACTACACAAAAACAGCTGTTATTGATTAACCCATTACCACACAATCCCTACTTTTGACGCCCCTGATAAAGAAGCCTATAGAAAACATTGTGGGAAAAGGAGAAAATGCTGGTTACCACAATGTTTTCTACCGTTCACAAAACAAATTTCAAAATTTCAGTCACTTTTATTTTGTCGTCTGCAAATGCTTTTAATTTGGACCAGTCTAAAATATTGTCGTTTGGTAATGGGTTAAAACCAGAATGATTCTTAATACATTTATGTTACAAATTCCAGTAATTTGGTCACAACCCTTTTTATGATTTAAATTTAATTCCATGACCGACGGGAAAGGCAATGTCAAATGGCATTGGAGGTCATATAAGGAATTGTATGTTAGACTAAATTATTAAGAGTTATGTCTCCAAAGAAGAATGAACTGGGCTCCATGGAAGATTGAGGTGACAAAACTTGATCAGAAATTGTACAATATTTACAGGGTTGCTTTTTTCCTGAAATTATTTTTGAGCCATAACGTCTTTATATGCCATTCAAATTTCGCTACGATTCAGTACTGGTGTCAAATTATAGCAACAACCTTCACCTCTGTTGGAAGTAGACATCCCCTACTATGTAATTTCCTGACAGGTCTATTGAATATTTCCCAACAATTTTAGTTTAAGTCAGACAACAATTATTAAGGCATGTAGGTGCAATTTTTCATGAACCACAGGTGGAGGTAAACTGGAAACTTAATTTAAGTGATGTATAGCCTGGTCACATAATTATCTGCACTGTTCTCAATTTTGTTTACATTTGGACGAACTGTGGCTTGTACTATTGTGACTATTGTTTCTTTTTCTTTTCAACTTATTCTAAGAAATCTTTAATTTGCAATATTTCATAGTTTTTACTATGGAATATAGGCTAACCTTTTACCGAATATATAGGTCAAACTACCATAAACTACTGTAAGACAAGAAATAAATGCATTTCATGTCATTTCTTTATTTTGTTTCAGTATACATTTTCATACAAAATTACAATAATGCACAAGTGTAGAAAAAATATGGTACATGACATTCAGTCTTCGATTGACAGCTTTCCTCTAGTTCCCATGAGCTTGTATTTTCTTGCATGTTCACTCACGAGTACAATTGTATAGTCCTTCCTCCTTGTTCAGCCAAGTGCTGCATCTCCCCTATGAGTAAACAATACAATGTTAAAATCACTTCATATATATATACCCTGAACTAATAAAAACCATAACTTTTAAAGTCGAAATATACCTCCTACCATTTTAAGCCGATACAGACACTGCACCTAGAACATACCTAGTTCTGAATTTCCCGAACAAAATAAAAGGCCTCCGGCATGTATAGTGAGTTTAATTTCTACAATCAGCCATCATAAACAAGAAATACCTTTAAAAAAGATAGACAACGTAAATTTGCCCGCAAATAGCCTGGGCCCCTTAAGACAGACAACGTAAATTTGCCCGCAAATAGCCTGGGCCCCTTAAAATACACATACCGCGACGTGAAATCATGTGACAATACGATTTTTTCTCCAATATCTCGATAACCAGCAGCTGATCGATGTACAAAACACTCTCTTTGAAATAAAAATTCAAGAGTAAAATACATACTATGTAGATGCCTTCAACGAAGAAAACCTTTCAAATGTGCCCGTTTTGAATATACGATTCAAATCGCTCAGTTTCTCCTCTCAACGGTTTTCTAGTGTTTACATCACGTGATCGCGCGCAATTTGCGTTTGATTCTGTCTTCAATCCATTCTAGAGTTTTCTTCATTTTTTTCTGATAAATATTTTTGAAGATGAAAAATATAAAATGGCACAATTAATCAGATTGGAAAATAGAATTAATGATGCTTGCTGAAAAAAAAACTGTCATAAGTTTATCGGTAATTTCCGTCTCCACCCGTCACTGCTGATCGGTAAATGGGACCCACTTTGGACCCGAGTGAATGTCCTTTTACTGGGTTTGGAGTGTAAATCAAAGCTTAATTTCTACTTTAAAAGGGAAGAACATTGAACGGTGAAAGACTGAACTTGTTTGGAAATTAGTTTTGGTTACATTTTAAAGGTTTATGAATATAGAAATAATATGGGCACAATGTGGGTTCCAGAAGGGCTGGAATTCCCGCAAATGGCCCAGATTGGTCCCAAATAGACATTTAGCCCCGATTTTTCCCATATGGGACCCAGTTTGCCATGTTTGCTGGGTACTTTATGCAGATTTGATAGATCTACTTTTGCCATACTGCACATCAAATGTTTACTTGGGACTGAATGCAACTCTTTTCTTCAGATTTATCGCTTTTCTTGGCACAGCACCTGGTAAATAAAAAAAATGTTATTTTCGGCGTTTGAGGAATCGAATTAGACGAAAATTAATTTCCCTTGTAATAGTCTAAGCTCCGATAGGAGGCGTTCGTGTAGTGCACGTGTATAATGCTCGTGCGCGGGTTCTTCAGTTCAGAGTTGGAACCGACTGGGACCACACGTACAATTTTGTGTTTCGCTTCAATTTTTTCAATTTCTGCCACGTGTACATTTTTTACATTTTATTTCTTTATCGAATTATGAGTTTTGAAGAAGGTGTTTCACTGAATAGTGAGTTGAACAGTGACATAAGAACGCTTTTGGCAGAAGTTCGTGAACAGAGACGCGAATTACACTCTTTCAAAGAAGAATTGAGAGGAGACTGTTTGTCGGTAAAAGCAGACGTTAAGCGGCTTAAGAAAGAACAAGAATTAAAGTGGCGATATGAAGGGAATAAGATTCAGCATGAATTCAACGCTTCTTTGTTGGACAATTTGAAGCAAGCTTTGTGGGCACTTGACAATTGTAAAACTGACTACGTGAATGAAATTTTAAAGGAGGCTTGTGAAACTTTGAAGAAAAGAAACAAACATGTCCGCATTGCTGACACGTCAGAAGCGGGATGGGAAACGGTGCGTCAGTATGAGCTTAATTCCGTCGCTAGCGACTCGGAGGACGAATCAAGGATCAACCGAGCCGAATCCCGAGCTCTTAAGAGGAAGAAGTCTCAGAAATCTAAGAAGTCGAAGCCTACTGCTACTTTCCCTTGTGATCATCGTACTTTTCCATCAGGAGCTTCGGGACAATTTCAGACTCAGACAGTGCATCAGCAGCCGTCCTTTCGTCCTTTTCAAGTCCCGGGAGGCACAAAAGCAATGTACGGAGCTTGTTTCTCCTGCGGAGAGACCGGTCACATGCGAAAGAACTGTCCCAACACCAGGACCTTCACACAGCAAGAACAATCAAAGGTGTAATGAGTTGGATATGGGGAATCCCACTGAATTTCCTAAAATAGACATAGAAGATGAGTATCCTATTTATAATTTTGAGTATGATAAAAATAGATTTACAGACGATTTTTTTGAATACGAGCAAGGTCAAAAAGAAATTATAGTTAAACACAGGCTGAGAGATCATATTGATTTTTGGAAGAGTATTAATGCCAATGATTTTATTATAGACACCATTTTTAATGGATACAAAATTCCATTTTATTCTTTACCACCAGTTTCGTTTTCAAAGAACAACAAATCCGCTTTGTTAGAAAGCGAATTTGTTTCTGAAGCAATCAGAGATCTTTTAGATAGGGGTTTAGTTACAGAAAGCGAACATATTCCCACTGTTGTTAATCCTTTGACTGTTTCGATTCAGAGTAACGGTAAAAGGAGACTTATTCTTGATTTAAGATTAGTCAATATGCATATCTGGAAGCAGTCTGTGAAGTACGATGATATCAGTATTGCTTTATTATATTTAAAGCAAGGTTCATGGATGATTAAGTTCGATATTCATTCAGCTTACCATTTTTTTTAGACATTTATCCTCCTCATACAGAGTTTTTAGGATTTTCATAGGTTGTAGATGGAGTAACCAAATTTTACAGATTTCTAGTTTTACCGTTTGGTTTAAGTTCAGCTCCATATATATTTACTAAGCTTACTAGGCCATTAATAGCTAAATGGCGGGGTGAAGGCAAGAGTGTACTGATGTTTTTAGATGATGGTTTTGGGACTGCAGACAATTTTATCGATACAGATCGGATTGCTCAAGAAATAAAGTTTGATTTATTGTCTGCTGGATTTATTCCAAAGGCAGATAAATCATGCTGGATCCCTACTCAGGAGTTACAGTGGTTAGGGACCTTGCTAAATTGTTTAGAATTTTACATTGAAATTCCAGAAAAGAGGATAAAAAAGGCACTAGGAACTTTAGAGTATTTACTGTCTTTTAAGTTTGTACCAGTCAGAAAAGTAGCCAGTTTTGTGGGGCAGATAATTTCCATGTATATTGTAGTAGGTACAGTTTGCCAAATTATGACCAAGAGCCTGAGCATAAACATCACTAAAGCTATTTCTTGGAATTCTTACATTCACTTATCCGACGAAAGTAAAGCCCAGCTTTTGTTTTGGAAGAAAAAATTATTTCAGTTGAACAAAAAGAGTTTAAAATGTATAAACACTTGTTCTAGAATTGTATATAGTGACGCCAGTAATTCAGGTTATGCTGGTTATGAGGTAAATACTTATAAAGGGATAGTACACGGTATGTGGGATTCACAGGAATCCGCCCAATCATCAACTTGGAGAGAGCTCTGTGCTGTATATAGAGTGCTGATCTCTCTTCAAGATGTTCTCAGGTGCCAAAGGGTAAAATGGTTTACTGACAACGCAAATGTGAGTAACATTGTGGCAAAAGGTTCTATGAAAGAAAATCTGCAAGAGTTGGCTTTCAGGATATATCAGTTCTGTTTTAAGAACTGTATTCATTTAGAGACTGAATGGCTACCAAGAGCAGAAAATGAAAAGGCTGATTATTTATCCAAAGTTATTGAAAGAGATGATTGGGGTATTTCAAACAGCATTGTACAGATTATAATTCAAAAGTGGGGTTGTTTAGACGTTGATTATTTTGCTTCAGTTCATAATGCAAAATTGCCACGTTTTTATTCCAGGTTTTGGTGTAGGGAGGCAATAGGTGTAGATGCATTCACCTATGATTGGGGTCACGGGCTTGGTCTATTCGTGCCTCCGATCATTTTAGTACCCAGAGTACTGGGTAAGATGAGTGCCTGTAAGGCGCGTGGAATTTTAATTGTTCCTGAATGGTGATCAGCTCCTTATTGGCCGATTTTATGTTCACAAACTAGTGAAAACTTTTGCACATTTGTAAAAGATTTCATCTTTTTACCGACAAGTAAGGATTATTATGTTCCATGTAAAAATGGTTCAGGCATTTTCGGAGTTGAAGATTTAAAATTCCGAATGCTAGCGCTATATATTAATTTTGGAAACACTGCATAAGGGAGAGTAATCCATGATCGATGTCTAAATGTTATGTAATAGTTATTTCCCTTTGCATAGAATGTTGCAATGGGATTAATCCTGGATGAGCAAAGGCTATGTTTATTCATTTATTTTTCCATTTCACATATGTTTTTTCAGAGATATGGACCGGAGCTGTTAGATTTGGAGTTGCCTGGGGCGTTGGCTGACAGGGTGTCTTCTTTACCACAGCTGCTTAAAGAGACGAGAGCTGATAATACTTTTTTGACGTATGAACGCGGATTTCAACGTTGGAGGAAATGGGCTGTATTAAATGGTCTAAGAGTGGAGGATACCTTGCCTGCGAACGCATTCCATGTGGCTCTATATCTATCAGCTTTGATACAGTCCTGTAACACTCCTAGTCCAGTTGTAAATGCTTTTTATAGTATTAAACGGTTTCACGATATGTTCGATTATAAATCGCCTACAGATAGTAAGCTAGTATCTAATGTGTTCGATGCGGCAAGACGGAAACTTGCGAAGCCTGTAAATAAAAAAGAACCTATGACTATTGATATTTTAAATAAAGTGTATAATGGGCTTTACATTGAAGGAAATGTTTTGAATCAAAGAACTATTTGTATTTGTTTATTGGCTCTTGCTGGGTTTTTAAGAAGTTCAGAGGTTTTGAATTTGAAAAGAAATGACATTACGTTTTTTGATAGTTATATCAGTATTTTCATAGAATCCAGTAAAACGGATAAATTCAGAGAGGGTGCCTGGGTGTTTATTGCTAGAACAGGAACAGTTTTGTGTCATGTACTTAATTTAAAGAAGTATCTTAAGTGGGCTAAGCTAGAGGACGAGTCCGAACTATATTTATTTGCACAGTTAAGTGCAGCTAAAAAGGGTTATAAATTGAGGAACAGTAATAAGCCATTATCGTACAGCAATTTTCGTACCCTGTTCTTGAGAGCTCTGAAGCCTTTTCTTGAAGATGTGGATAAATTTTGTTTGCATTCTTTACGAGCCGGCGGTGCGTCCGCAGCAGCTAATAATGGCATTCCTGATAGACTCTTTAAACGCCATGGTAGATGGCTTAGTGAGTCTGCCAAGGATGGCTATGTTAAAAGTTCTATAGAAGAAAAGTTAAAGGTTTTCTGAATCACTGGGCTTATAAGCTATTTCATATTACTATAGTGTTTGAATTAAGTGTATTCATTTCTCTGCTTACATGGACTGTAATGTTAACAGACCCGTTCTTTTAGTTTCAGTCGGTCAACGATTCCAACTGTTATACCAAAAAATATGTAAGTGTTGTATTGATTGTAAGAGGAGTGTGAGTTTGCAAGGGAACACAACTTTCTTCCCAAGTTATGGAACCCTTTTTCACATAGCCATTTACTTCATAGTATACCAAGTTGCGAGACACGGATGAAGTATGTCATTTAATTTCAGAAACAAAGTTGCCGAAATTAACTACAGCTATTGATAAGATAAACAAACTTCGCAAGTTTTATTGAAATCCGACTGAAAATAAGATATAAGGACTGTCCCAGATTGAAAAAGTTTGCAGACAACAATTTTTATTGTGGTCAAAATGGGGGAAAGCTTACTGAAAATTACGATGGTACTCCCTTTTCTAGCTGCACAACTACTTTACAGTTGGGATTTTTGTGATAATCGTCAACCATCCGGCCCAAACTACCGTCATCTTCAGTGGCATCAATCCTGTTGAAAAACAAGAGGGTCATATTACATAATGGCTCTGAAGTCACTCACCTGAGCCTTTTGATCAAACATGACCCATTTCCAATCGCTTTGATAAGATATTAGGACCAACCTTCGGACAAATATTCATTAGTAATTTTGATTTAGTTTAAACATATTTTATTTATTCAATATATGAAATGGGGTTGGACCACAGGTTCTACCAACTTAGAATCGGTCCGTCCCCTACAATGACAAGAACAGAACAGTCGTTATATGGCAACAAGCAAAACAGGGGGTAGAGAAATACTCGATTAAGATGTTTTTGGATCTACACGTGCAATTTGGATGAAATCGAAATGACTTAAAGCGGCCGGATTGTTGAATAAATAACAGAACTGATGCAAATAGCGAGCAGTTATTGTTGTGATTTAAATTTTCATTCCCAAATAACAATATATTGGTGTTTAAAGGGTGAAATGCCATTGTTGATCGAAAAAGAATGGTTCTTTTATCCGAATACCTATTACCTTTAAGAAAAAGGTGCGTTTTGGCTTTTTCGAGGTCTGTGGTATTGACTGCTTTGCTGCATCAATAAGTAGTCTTGAAAATAGCTCTGCAAGATCAGTACAATCTTGGACATTTTTCAAGTTCTTTGTGAACAGACCATAACAAGAGATAAACTAGGTAGAAGATAATCAACTGGTTATTTTTGATACGAAAAATATCTCACGAGGATGCGTTGTTAGGCGTTGAGAAAACGATTGCGCAGCACGAGTTTTTTTAACGCCTTACGACGCATCCGAGTGAGATATTTTTCATATCAAATATAACCAGTTGATTATTCTATTTATTATTTACCTAATTAACATTATTATTTTTAATTTTTCGTTTGAAAGTCGAAATCAATACTTTGGATACAGAGAAAAAATCATGGACATAGCGCGGATGAATACATAATTTAAAAGAAGAAAACGAGACTGAGAAAAGTAGTTGGATTGTCTGGTTGAAAACATAGAACTTACAATTAACCTTATCTATAAGTGCTTAACGAAAAAAGTAGTTCCTAAATTATGGCAGGAAGTGAAAGTGAAAGTTGATATCGTCACTAGTGATGATATCAAATTTATAACACTGGGAAATTCCAGGACATTTGTTTTTTTCGGTGAAAGATCGAAATTTATTTCATCGAGTGGACACCATCGGTAATGTTTTCACGAGTGGCACGAGATGAAATAGATTTCGATCTTTCACCGAAAAAAACAAATATTCTATATAGATTTCGATCTTTCACCGAAAAAAAACAAATATTCTATTTATTTCATGCTTTTAACCCATACTGGTAGGAGCTTTATCAAAATCCAGTAGAGTTCTTTTCCGTTATTCCCCGTGGCGTACCCCTCCAGCATATCAACGCATTACAATATTACGTCAAGCGCGAGAAATGTAAGGCATATGACGTCATATTTCCCAGCTGGTTGTCAGACACGTGCAATTTACAAGGCAACAAGAACGTGAAAATCGGTATTTTCACTGGTGGTACCAGAGTAAGATCGAAAATATTTTCACTGCTATTTCTCGGTATCCTACCGGAAAGCATGAAATAAAACAGTATAAAAGGCTGCTTATTGGTGCAGCAAAACAGTCAGTGCCACAGACCTCGACAAAGCCAAAACGCCCAAACAAGCCGTGGTCCACCGATGAATGTAAATCGGCTATAAAATGTGTCATGAAGTTTTTGGACAGCCCTTGTACATAAAGAAACAAAAAATATCGAGGGGTTTTCATTTCATCTTTTCTACTGTAAATGTCCTATTCTATTGGATAGCCATTTTCGACTGGTATACATGTACGGTTTTTCGTGTTCCACTTTTTGTATTCGACTGGTAAATTTCACAATTTCGTAAACTTCCGTGAAGCACAAACATTGCGCTCTCAAATCGTCTGAATGTTTGTACAGCAGCAGGAAGGCGGCTGAATAATATTAATTTTCGTGCTTCACGAAAGTTGACCAGTCGAGTACAGCTAATATGGCCATTTTGACATGACGAGGGAAGTATACTTTTGAGCCATGGCTTGTGAAAAGCATCTTCGCAAGCCAAGGCCGACGATTCACTACGCTACTCTACCCTTGGCGGATCGAGCTTGATTTTTATGTTCACCCGATACGCTTTTTCATTGGATGCAGCCAGCTCTAGCTGCAACGAATGAAATTGCTCGTATCATTTCATCTTTGATAAAAATAGAACGAGGTCTCTACCTTTCGAATAGAAGGTAAAACATGGAAACCCACGTCGATGTCTGCTTATCGATTCATGTGTATTCGTAAGCGGTTTTTAAAACGATATTTCATTTGCTTTTAGAAACATGATGTAAAGGGGGGTAATACCAAGCATCCAATAGAGGGCGCATCACAGGAATCTCGAAATCGGGCTCAATCAGCCAAGGTAAGATCCACGTAGTGATCGTAAACTTGGCTCGCAAAGATGGTGAAAAGGGGCTCAATGAAAAAAAAAAAACCTCGGGTCCGATCTGAGCTGAAACTTTTTGCTACTGGCCAATTTTATACTTGGCAAAGGCCGAGATTACCTCATAAATCAGTCTTTTTTTCTAAAAAAAAAAAAGTATATTTTATTACCTCAGCACAGTTGGTGGAATTGCGGACTTTGATTTTAAAGTTCATGTGTTCGGGTCCAACTGGAAGCAACTCTGTCTGTCTGTCTGTCTGTCTGTCTGTCTGTCTGTGTTGGGAATGATGATAGTGATTGCGAATCATTCATTCTTCTCTCGCTCGCTTCTTTCATTCTTTCAACGATGGTTAAGTGGAAAAGCTCTCAGTAGGTTTGAAAGAAAAATCGCGAGAGGTCCTGATAACAAAATACCGAGTAAGCATGATAAGCATTGGCCACCGCAATATATATTTGATAATGTAGAAAACTACTTTAAAGGTGGGTATTTAGGTTTTTCACCTAACATCACACCAAATTAAGAATATATATTACTGAAATTTATATGAAAAAAAATACAAATCATCAATAATTAAGAATCATAATATTACAAAAAAGTCCCTTAAAAGACTACGTAGCCCCTGAAGCTATGTTTAGATTTCGCGCCAAAATTTTAAAAAAGTATTGTGGGATTGTTAAGTGACTTTCATGTGACTAATGACGCTGAAATTCCATAACATAACAAACATGTAATTATTTTCCATAATATCTTCTTCGGACGCTATGTTTGAAGCTTCGTCTGCGTATTTACAGTATGTAAATGAGCAAGTTGCTCATGTAAAAATAGACCATGTTTCCCCTCGGCGTCGACCTGGGCTGTAGTAAATCTCTAATTTCTCTTGTTGTCGGATGGTTTTCGACTATTGGGGTTTTATAAATAAATTCATTTCATCGAGTGAACAGCATCGGTAATATTTTCACGAGTGAAATATTTTCCATCTGGTTGTGAGGCACGCGCAATTTTCCTAGGCAACAAGAACGTGAAAATCGGTATTTTCACTGGTGGTACCAGTGTAAGATCGAAAAATATTTTCACTGTCATTTCTCGATATCCTACCGGAAAGCATGAAATAATTAAAGTTCTTTCTATTCTAGAGTTCAAGTCCTTCAAGTCCTTCCTATTAGAAAGAACTATAAATTACCATTATGTCACCTTAAACAATTTGATACGCCTTTGCTGCTATTTTTTTTACGTCTCTATACATTCTTTTTACTTGAGAATATTCTGTTACAAACGTTAATAGATACAGTTTCTACATAAATTCCCAAAAAAGTGTATGGTTAAAAAACAACCAATGGGTAGATATGTTACTCTTATTTTATAATGTAATGGCTCTGGAAATTCCTGTAACATTATATTCCTCTGAAACGGGAAATTTAAAGCTACCAGTAAGTCATATAAATTGCGCTTTTACTAAACATATCTTCTCTACAGAAAGAATTCGGTCTTAGTTTGGAAGGGAATTCGCTTACGCTGTAAAAGTTCTCATATTCAGTGAATTCAAACTTTGAACAGAAAGATGATAATGGGTTCAGACATTCTTCGCTTCTGCCTTCCGATATTTTCTGTTTTATTTGTGTTGACTGTAGGTGATAGAAAACCATGTGGTCCGTTTTATTTATGTGTCTGTAAGCAAGATGAAACCTTTGGATTTGTGGAAATTGATTGCACAGGAACTCGAGTTCCCATAGCTGACGTGTGTAGCCTCACATCCGTTCATTCCAATATTTCCACACTATCGTATAATTCGAACAATTTATCGGTTTTAATCAACGAATATTTAATTGGATGTGAAAACATTCAGGAGTTTTTTCTACGGAATGTATCGCTGAGCCACGTTGACAATGATACTTTTCGGAACATGGTGCACTTGTCTGTGCAGGACCTCAGTGAGAATGTGTTGGATATTTATTCAGGTAAAGAGGTGCCGTGCGTGTACAATTTGACTTCTCTAAAGGAACTTCGACTTCATGGCAATTTCAAAACGGAGAACTCCACTAATATATCATATCAAAGACTTATCGATCTTCCTGGACTAGAAATTTTATACGTTGACGGTTTGCCTGATACTACCTTTGGAAGTAATTATCTTACTTTAAGAAATTTATTTCATTTAGTACTTTCTGGAAAGAATGGGTTCTGTAATTTAAATGTATTAACAAATAAAACATTTGAAAATGTTCGACGATTGTCAAAATTGTCCTTGTCAAACTGCAGTATTACAAATATATATGCAGGAACTTTTGGAGAAATACATAATCTGACTTGGTTAGATTTGTCAATGAATAAACAACTGGGTTTCCAACCTTTAAGAAATATATCATACAGCCTTCAGTTTACCCGGATCGATTTCCTGAACTTGTCTACAGTGCACAATACATTCGGACTTGGTACAATGCTGATGCGCCGAGATTTTTGTTACCTTAGAAACACGACACTGCGAGAAGTTGTGTTAGACAGCAATAGACTAGAGCTGCTAGAGACCAATCTACTTTTATTTGCGCCCGACACACTTCAGGTTGTTCACATACAAGACAATAGACTTACCTTCGGTCTCTATCTGTTGCAGGTTGCCTGTTTAACAAACCTCACAGCACTGTACACGGCATATCAACGTAAAAGTAAAAGCCTGTTACTTTATTTGGACGATCCAGTAAAGAAAGTGAAAGTTATATCTCAGAGCAACGTAGACTGCATATATGATAACAATAATTACTTATACAATAGAAGCTTAGCAATACCTAGTTGCAGTTATTTTAGAAGCGAAGAGATATCCGAGACTGATCTTTACAGCACTGCAATTCCAAAAAAACTGAAAAATGTGTCTTATACACATAGTAATCTGAATTTCAGGTTGAAAACTTTTCTTGTTAAACCGCTTGATAACAGCATCGAAACTGTTGATATGTCAGGCAATATCATATATTCATGGACAGGTCCTATCGGGCCATTCCCATCTATCAAAAGGTTAAATTTATCATGGAATTACTGCTCTCACGTTGGCCCGGAGGCGTTTTCTTATCTGTCATCACTGGAACATCTCTACGTTCAACAGAATTTTCTCGGAATCCCTTTGGCAAACGATGTCAATGGCTCAGTGTTCAGGCAATTGATTAACCTAAAGGTTTTAGATCTGTCTTTCAATCAAATACGACAGCTTCCTTCAGACGTATTCGTACACCTGCGTCAATTGCAGCTGTTAAACTTGTCATTCAATAGCTTAAGCGATTGGTCAATTGACGCCCAATCACTTCCAAACCTACAATATATAGATCTGCAATCAAATGCTTTGTCTGGTTTACCACAATCTCTCATGTCACACTTCGATGATTTCATGTTTCATGAGCACTCTGTCTTTTCTATTGATATGAGAATCAATCCATTGAAATGCACTTGTGAAAACGAAAAGGTTCTCACTTGGATGATAAAACACCAGTCATCTTTTGTTGGATTTGAGACTTACAGTTTTACAGATGACACTGGACAACCTCTCCAGCCTAATGAATGTATTATCAGAGTTAGCAACTTCACAAAAACTTGCCGATCCTTCACCTTGCTTATCATCTTATGCACTGTAGGTATTACTCTCTCCATTTCTGCTATTATTACCGGACTGATTTATAAAAACAGATGGAAACTTCGGTACATGTTGTACATGAACAAACGCCGTTTCTTTGGTTACCGTACATTCCCTAACCATGAACCCATCGAAAACTACAAGTATGATGCCTTTATATCTTACGCCGATGAAAATATTCGGTTCATCTTGGATGGTATCATTCCGAAGCTTCAAAGAGAGCATGGATTCGAACTTTGTATTCATCAGCGAGACTTTGTCGCCGGAAATGCGGTCACCGACAACATAGTAAATGCAATACAGAGCAGCAAGAAAACAGTGATCATCTTGAGCAGAGCTTTTCTTAAAAGTAAATGGTGTCTGTATGAGTTCCACATGGCTCGGATGGAGAGTATATATTCACGTGAAGGGAAGAGTATCTTGATTATTGTCATGCTCGAAAACGTGCCTCCAAACAGGTTAATGCCGTTAGAAATGATCGAATGGATTAACAACAAGTCCTACATTGAATACACGAATGAAGACGACGGAAATGCGTTATTTTGGAATAATCTAAAACTGGCAGTTCAAGAGTAATTTACTTAACACGAACAGGTGTGTCTTTAATCACATAAAACTGCCTCTAGCTGTTTATTTTACTCAATAATTATTTTTGATCATACACACTGTATTATCTTTTTTTTTATTTTGGTGCTGGTTATTTTTGTAGTTATGAGTGCGTTATGCTTGCGAAACCAACTGCAGCACGTGCTGGTATTTGCACTATTGCGTCATTACGTCCTTAAACGTATACGCAAGGGAAATAAAAGTATGATTTTTATGTTCATTCAAGAAAATTGTAAAATAGTTCGATTTAGCTTCTATTTTTTACTGCTGCATTCCACTTTTGATGTACGTGTCACAGAGCTATCATCTTATGCATGCACACATTTCAAGCACCTGTAAACATGAATGCCTAAACGGAGTAGATGTTGAAGTGATAATGCAGCGCACATATTTGTTTTTCATTCGTTTTATGTAATAAAAAGATTCTGACATGTGCTTATATCTGTTATCACTTTTATAAAAGTTTTTAACTAAATGTAAACTTACTTAAAGAAACACACACAAAAAAGAACAATACGCACTTTTCATAGATGAAAAGTATAATATAAACCGGTAAAAACGCTTTGATTTATGATAAAATGAAAGCATAATGTATCGAGGAGCTAACCACCATGATTAAGTTGAACTTAATTGTCATCTAATGTCGTTCAAACACTTTTAGTCACAAAGGGGTCTTAAGGTTATGTTGCTCAAATGCCAGTTCCGCGTCTACTGCGTACATCCACCATCTTCAAGAGTATATAACTGCAATACAACGACGATGTATTTATTGAACAAGTCTTGGTATATTATTTCATGCTTTCCGGTAGAATAACGAGTAATAGTGAAAATATTTTTCGATCTTACACTGGTACCACCAGTGAAAATACAGATTTTCATGCCTCACAACCAGATGGAAATATGACGTCATTTACCTTACATTTCTCGAACTTGACGTAATATTGTAATGCCTTGCTATGAGGCAGGGGTAAACACTATCGGTAATATTTTCACTGTTGCCTGCGCCACTCGTGAAAATGTTACCGATGGTATCCACTCGATGAAATAGATTTCGATCTATCACCGAAAAAAACAAATATCCTCTATAAATTCCATTCTACCACGAAGTAACGCTCAAGTTGAGCCAACGTTTTCGGACGTCGATGTCTGACTGTCCAATCTAGTAGATTTCACAGATGCTCCATTGTTGACAGGTGGGAGCTCATGGATGGCCAGGGAAGGGCATTAATTTGGTGCTGCTGTAGGCAGTCTATGCTTACACGAGCAATGTGGCACCTTGCGTTGTCCTGCTGGAATAACGTCAACTCCTGGTGGACGTTCATCAGAGGAACGACAACATGGCTAGTATCTCATTCCGATATCGCACACCAGTCAGATTTCCTCTGACAACAACCAATCTTGATTGTAAGTTGGAGGAAATTGCCTCCGACCACCATTAAGCTCCCGTCTGCATATTTATCTACTTCGCGTACACGGGGTCTGAAAATTGTTCCCCACGTCGTCTATACACCCAGTACCGTCCGTCAACACGATCTAACAAAAAACATGATTTTTCTGTTAACAACACTGTATTCCACTGGTTTTGAGTTCAAAGCATGTGACCCCAAGCCCACAGAAGCCGGCTACGTCTGTGTGTACGTGTAAATTTGACACCGCTATATGGACACCTTGGCATCGCTGTAGCGGTGGCTGGTACTTACAAAAATTTGCCACGTAAATGTAAGGTCCGTATATAACGGTCGTGGGTGGGTGTTGTTTCATGCGGCCGTCCAGAACGAGGGCTGTCGTGGACTAACCCAGATACTTTTATTGCCCTGCTAGATGCATAATCGCTAGTTGTGATACTCCAAAGTGAGTTGCGACCGTTTATGTGACGTTGACCTGCTTAAAGTATGCCAATAGTTCGAAGACGTTGGCATTTCGTTATTAACGTTTATGATTACTATTTTGTTTTTTGTTTTTTTCTTATGGTCTAGCAAGTGCCCTATAAATTTTACTTATTGTTAAATCCTTACAGCATCCGTAGGCTTATCGGATAGAACGTGAAAATCATGACAATTGACGTTTTGGTTTTGTATTTTAGCCCTTCAGACATGTGATGAATTTGTTCATAGTCTCTTGAGACAACAGCCAAACATAGTCGTACTTTAAAACATCATTTTGGGAAGCATTATCTTTGGCTAAATCTACAAAATATTGAAACATAGAGCGAGTCTTATCTTTGTCAATATGTCTTGTTTTTGAGCAATCTGATTTTGTGCTTTATTACTCAAAGGAGACAGTTACTAAATAAATGAGAAATGCTTCTTTTGAGCAACTCCTAGCTGCTAGGAGTCGTGTTAAGAAGGGTATAATTTGAACCAAAAGCCTTCACCTTTTATGCAGTCGATCTTGCAAAAAGAGGAAATTATCGTAACCTACTCACATAATGTTTCTTTTTTTGTTCTACCGGTATTTCTAATGCAAATCATGCTCTGCAGATTTTGTAATGCAAGGGTCGTTAGTTGAAATCGCAATTGTACCAAACTTATTTTGGGATTGATGATCGTTTATGAGGTAAAACAATTTCTCTTTTAGTACACCATAATACATCGATGATGTAAATGTTTGAAAAAAGCCAGCAGTTTGTAAAAGAAAAATGTTTAAGCGAAGAACCCCAGGGGCACATGAATATGCACAATGGGCCCCGTGATATGATTGAAATAATATCAAAAGCATAAAGCTGATTAGATAAAATCTGTCAACCTGTTAGCAAGAAACATTTTATCCAGCCGCTGTAGATAGCTCTTTTAACCTCTATCCTGCTAAGGGAAATGAAACTTTTAAGCAGATACTACACCCCTTTCCCCCAAAATAAAACACCCCTTTTTCCCCAAATAAAAGTCTATTTCAAAGGTATTTTTTGGAGGAAAGATCTCTTGATCAGACAATGTGGATCTGTGCAGTCCGATCATGATCTACACTTTCCGTCAAACGTCAGTGAGTCGCGCTTAGGAGCCTAAGGGTTAACCCTTTACCCCATAAGGCATTTCTATGGTATCTCTAATTGACCCTAAATAACAGCAAGGATGAAGCCGGGTTTTTTTTTGTGTGTGTATATGACACCTTTTGATAGTGTAGAAAACATTGTGGCAAAAGGTGAAAGGTAAGATCCACGTAGTGATCGTAAACTTGGCTGGCGAAGATGGGCTAGCCATAGACATAACAGCCACAGTTTTCGATTGAAATCGAGGACAAATTCCTACAGTTTCTTTACCCCATACACCTTATATTGATTTTTTTTAATCTACGTTTTCTAAGCTATACACGAGCTTTCGGCAGCACAACCGCCTTCTTCTAGTGTGATCCTGTGATGATTGTATCACAGGATTACACTAGAAGAAGGCAGTTGTACCGCCGAAAGCTCATGTACATTATTATAAGCTGAATAGTTTTACACCGTTCAGCTCTTACAGCGTTTGTTCATTCTGCCTGTAAAGGGGACTTTCTAACCCTTAAAGCGCTGGAACCAAATTAACTTGTTTTTGTGGACAGTGTATATCAAGATCAGACTGCACAGAACGTGCAGTCTGATCTTGGATCTACACTGTCCACTATTTGTTTCATATTCTGGCAAAAAAACCCTTGGTATACAGTAATATTTCAGGTGTTTTTTGCTATGTAAAAATGTCTCCTGTATTAATTCAGCTCTTTAAGGGTTAAAAAAAACTGATCTTTGTTTTGCACAAAGCACCTTCGACACAAAGCTCAGCCATTTCGGATGGATAGAAAAGTCGAATATTCTAAGAACGGCAAGAATATTTCAATATGACTTTAATATTCGAATACTTCTTTTTTACCCTTATAACGCTTATTTTTCTAGACGAGAGGACAACCGATATATTTTTCGTTACTCACACTCTGATCTTGCTTTCACTTCGATACTTTAAGAAGGAATAATTCACACCAATAATTTCAAAAACATGCAAAACAATGTTCAAATGAAAAAAAAAGGCAACTACTAGTACTGGAGAATGGTTCCTTTCTTGCGTTTCTTTGGAAATAAAACCCTTACTCTGAAAAGCGCGACTCACTGACCCCTTGCGGACTTTTGCGAACGTGCGTTCTGATCTTGGATCTACACAGTTCGATAAGTACGAGCTCGAACATATTATTCCAAAAGACATAAGTTTGAATTAGCAATGATTTGGTTTTTACTATGGAAATGAAAATTTTCATTTTAGTTTTTATAGCACGGTAAGGTTTAATATTTTTGTAAGTGTCACCCGATAATCCAATACTACTTTTCAATAAAACGAAAAAGAATGGGGGAAGAGGCAGCTGCTCTTGCGGGTACTTCTCATTATTTTACAACATATTGAACCACAAAATGGTTGCAATATTCATCTTTGACGTCGTCTATCTTTTTTAAAGATATTTCTTGTTTATTCCTCATCGAAAAGGCGAAGGGGGATATAAAAATAGGTAGTCGTATGTACTTCCATCTCACTTCCTTGTCCGGAGCATATCTATCATAACTCAAAACTTTTTGAGATGTAAACAAGACATTTCATAGCTGGATAGACCTCATAAATTAGAAGTGCACTGCACAATAACTGTTACCCCTAATTGCATAATTTATGGGTTATTGTCCTTTGTTATTTTTATCGTTCATATTTTGTTCAGAGTATAACTTTAAAACTACATAAGGCAGAAACATGAACATTTCGAGCTTAAAGATGATATTGAGGAGAAGGGCAGTATACAAGAACCATGCCTTTCAGTGCCATAATTTAGGAGTTATTGCCCTTTGTTAATTTTCACTTATATTTTGTCCGGAGCATAACTAAAAAAAATGTAATAATAAGAAAATATACATGTATCAATGTGAGACTTTAGAAGCAGGTAGAATTGAGGAGAAGTGCAGTACCTATGACTTGATCTCCTTTATGTCGCGTTGTCGATTTTTGAGTTTCAGGGCTTCTTGGAAGCATAACTGGAGCTTTTGTTTCTCCACAGCTACATGTAGATAGTTGTCTCCAAAGAGGACTGCAGTATACAAGAAAGATAAATATCTCTCTCTCTCTCTCTCTCTCTCTCTCTCTCTCTCACTCTCTCTCTCTCTCTCTCTCTTGACAGCCATATGAGAAAGAAGTAGCATAAAATAACTTTTAAAATCTAGCTGTTTTAGCCTTTATAACAACCTACAAGAAGACATCTTCTATCGTGCAAGGTTTCGGCGGAGGATGGCCATGACAACTTGGATGTTGTTTTTAGGGGCAAAATCCTACACTTTTTCAACATGGTGCAATAGGATATAGACGAAAATCTGGTGGCTGTGTCCATGTGTTGTCCACTCAACCATCAGCACAATAAGAAGTTGAAACATTGCAGTCTTTTGTTTTGCCAAATTCATCGTTTATGTCCGTCAGGTAAAGCCTATGTGAAATAATAGGAATCAACGTGTATAGGTAATATAATTCTCCACGCTTCTGAAATTTATCTATTCGTTGATTATATGGAGTGCAACACGCGGAAAGGTGCACTCGGACATTTGCGTAAAGTGTCGTCCCGGATTAGCCTGCGCAGTCCGCGCAGACTAATCCGAGACGGCACATTACGACTACATTAGATTTTGTGCTACAGTAGATTTGCGTAAAACAGAAAATCACATAAAATCGGAAAGTGTCGTTTCGGATTAGCCTGTGTAGACTTCACACGCTGATCAGAGACGACACTTTACGCAAATGTCCGAATGTCCCTTTTCGCGTGTTGCACTCCATATAGTATTTAACACCGTTTTCAACATTATATTATGGCGGCCAGTGAACCTATCCATGCTTTCCAGGAGTTTCTTTACCAGTACTCCGCACAATCTTCTTTGCAAGCCACTGGCAGCTTTCCCACATAACAATCGCCAAAACAATGGACAGCTGTGAGAGAGAGGTATGAATCCAGTCGCAATGTCTATTATCAATCCTCGAAAAGAAAGTTGCTGAACCAGAGACCCCCTGTTTCCAGGTCCTGCACGCTACCGACTGACCTTCGGCGCGCTTCTTGAAATACATAGAGGATATTTGTCTTTTTCGGTGAAAGATCGAAATTTATTTCATCAAGTGGACACCATCGGTAATATTTTCACGAGTGGCGCAGCCACGAGTGAAAATATTACCGATGTGTTCACGAGATGAAATAAATTTCGATCTTTCACCAAAAAACAAAACAAATATTCTATTTATTTCATGCTTTTAACCCTTTCTAGGAGGAGCTTTTATCAAAATCCAGTAGAGTTCATTTCCGTTATTCCCCGTGGCGTACCCCTCCCGCATAGCAACGCATTACAATAATACGTCAATCGCGAGAAATGTAAGGTATATGACGTCATATTTCCCATCTGGTTGTTAGGCACGCGCAATTTACCTAGGCAACAAGAACATGAAAATCGGTATTTTCACTGGTTGTACCAGTGTAAGATCGAAAAATATTTTCACTGCTATTTCTCGATATCCTACCGGAAAGTATGAAATAAATTTTGCAAACTTAACGGCATCCCTACAATTTTCAATGAACTTCCATACATGTAGAACTTAAATCCAGGGCATACGTTTAAAAGTAAAAAAAGCAAGTAACTTCAAACTGTATATACAGATAATCAAATTAAGGAGAAATGCAGTGTTCAAGAACCATAATTGTATCTCAACTATTTTTGGGGTTATTGCCCATTGTAAATATACTTTTAATTTTTCGTCAGGGGCATAATTTTCCATTTTCTGATTCTAGGGAAAAGTGACCAAAGTTGGATTATGGCTTTAAAAAAGGTAACAACAGACCCAAAGATTTTCCAAAATTTCCAAAAGCAACTATCTCGAAATAAGAGGACAGTAGGCTATTACAATTGTTAACATATTTATAAAAATGGTTCAAAAGAAGATGACAGGGTTGCAGCAGCTGCTGTGCCTGACCGCTGAATTTATCATTACCGTCTTCTATGTAAGTCTTCAATATCTTCTACAGAGTTAAAAGCGAAAGAACTTGCTCCAGATCATATAATACAAGGTGATTCTTGGCATTTTATTTTATTTTCACCGATTCACTAGATCTGCCATGCTTGAGCATTTACATAAAAAAACCGATAACTAGTTATTGTTAATCATTTAGAAAAGCTATCTGACATTTGCGGATATAATGACATTGTTTTATGTTGGCTCTCCAGCTCTGCTCCTCTTACCGTCATGCACATATTGATACAGTATGATGACCTGGTGCAAAAGCGAGAAGCAATTATAAAATAGAAAACTTAATAAGCCTTTTATTTGAATGTGTGAAGACTGAGTCATTATTTGAGTACCTACAAGAGGTAAATATATTTAAAAGAAGGTATTATTTACCTAATTTTTTAACACTTTTCCTGCTAAATAATTGACACAAAAAATTCAAATCGATGGTAAAAACCCGAATATTGCTATTTTAAAGTTATCTCATGGAGGAAAATATCTCGTTAACCCATTACCACACAATCCCTACTTTTGACGCCCCTGAGAAAGAAGCCTTTTGAAAACACTGTAGGAAAAGGAGAAAATGCTGGTAACCAGCATTTTCTCCTTTTCCCACAGTGTTTTCTACCCTACCCAGAACAAATTTCAATTTTTCATTCACCTTTATTTTGTCGTCTGCAAATGTTTTCAATTTGAACCAGTCTAAAATTTTGTCGTGTGGTAAAGAGTTAAAGGAAAGGGTAGTTCCAAGGTCAGACTGCACGATTTTTTGTAGTCTGACCTTGATCTACACTGTCCGCAAAAGACCAGTAAGTAGCGCTTAGCAGACTAAGAGTTAAAGGCTTTTTTTGGCCCTTGAGTTGCCAAACCTAAGATGTTGTTCTGTATACTTCAGGTTCAAAGTATTACATCTCTCCGTATGGACGCAACATGAACCATTCCTTACAAAAATGTTAAATACTGTTCAATAATACTCCGGGGACATGCGACAAAGTGACATAATACATCAAAACTATGTTCTAAATCGGTATTAGTTGTGCTTTTTTTTTAAACTTGTTTCCTGGAAAACTATAAAATCATCTACAGCCAATCAGCAATAGGACACACCTCCATTGCTAAATAATGAAAGATTTCTTCTCATGATACGAGTCCAAGCTTAGAGATAAAACCAAATGTATTTCTATAAATCATCAATATCTAATGGTAATAAAGACAAGAATTATATCCACCCGTTAATGTGTTTTCAGATGCGTTAAATAAATCATTTCAGAAAGAATGAGAACTGCAGATTAAGACAGAAGTGACATGCAGGGTATTCGTCTGATCTCGCTTGTGTTATCTACTGTGTTTTTTTTTTCTGTTTGCTGTCGAAGTTAAAGAAGCGTGTGGTGCATATAACTCATGTGTCTCTGTAACAAATGGGACAAATGAGCTTTTTGAAATTGATTGAACAGGAACTAACGTCCCCATTGCTGGCGTGTGTAACTTCACATCTATACATACCAATATATGACACTATTATACGACTCAAACAACTTGTCAATTTTGAACAAGAAGGACTTAATTCAATGCAAAAGCATGGAACACTTAAGTCTGTGCTAAACCCTAGCAAGAATATGTTAGATATCTACTCAGATAGAGGGGTACCGTACATTTACAATTTGACTTCTCTAAAGGAACTTATACTGCATGGTAATTTTAAGATAGAAAAATTCACTTGTGTATCTTATCCAAGGCTTGTCCGTCTCCCCAGGCTTGAAACACTGTTTCTCGACGGGCTGCCTGATATTGCATTCGGAGATAATTACCTAACATTACGACAATTACACCATTTAATTCTATAGGGTTACAAACGAGTTTGTAACCTTAAAGAAATAACAAATGCTACGTTTGAAAATGTTCGTGGATTGATAAAATTGTGCTTGTCAAACTGCAGTGTTATAAATGTGCATGCGGGGTTGTTTAAACACTTTCAAAACCTGACGTGGTTAGATTTGTCAATGAATAAACAACTGGGTTTCGAAGCTTTAAGAAATATATCATACAGCCTTCACTTTATACCCAAATCGATTTTCTAAACATGTCTACAGTGCACAATACATTTGGACTTGGTACAATCTTGATGCGCCGGGATGTTTGTTACCTTAGAAACACAACGCTGAGAGACTGCAGCAGGCTACAATTGATAGAGACGAACCTAGCCTTGCTGCTCCCTGACACTTTTCAGCTTATTCAATTCGAGACAACGAGTTAATTGTATCTGTTGCAGCATGCCTGTATGCCAAACCTCACAGCAATGTACATGGAATACCAACAAAGTACCATAGCACCATTACAATACCTGGACGATCCAGTTCAAAAATCGGAATTTATATTTCAGAAAAACCAAGATTGCATCTTTGATAACACTGATTATTTATACAGAAGAAGCTGTATCTAATTGTCACTATTTTCAAAGTTCAGAGATATCCAAGTCTGATATCTACAACGAAGCGATACCAAATTCCCTAAAGATTATCTCATACCACGACAGTAATTTGGAATACAGGTTGCAGCAGTACCCTATTCGACCTTTCGATAACAGTCTCGAGACCATTGATATACCTGGCAATATCCTATATTCGTGGATAGGTCCTATCGGACCGTTCCCATCTATCAAAACTCTAAATTTATTATCCAGGAACTACTGTTCTCACGTTCGCCCCGAGATGTGTTTCTTCATGTCATCTTTGGAGTATCTCTACGTATCTAGAGTATCTGTACGTTTAACATAATTTCCTTGGAATCCCTTAGGCTAACGATATCAATATCTCAGTGTTCAAAGTATTTGACTAACCTAAAAGTTTTAGATTTAAATAACGTGTTTTTTTCCTGGCTTTCTCACACCAGTACTAACACAAATTTCTTTCCAAAGCCACTAACTACTTTTTTCGCATGCTTCAACATAGGTGAGAGGCGAAAATAAGCCGGAAAGAAAGTTCGCCTCAACCGGGTATCGAACTCACAACCACCAGGTCATGAGTCCCACACGCTCACCACTGAGCCACCCAGGTTGGCTGCGAATCCAGTTGAAACCAGTATTGTACCCAAGCATTTTGAATGACCTCTTCATTAAAAGACTGGCGGCAAGTTTTTCTGGCTATTTCTTCACCACTAACGACAGTGGTATGTAAATTGGACAGTGATCCCAGAAAAAGGTTAAAAGCATGAAATGAATAGAATAGTTTTTTTTTCGGTGAAAGATCGAAAGATCGTGAACACCATCGGTACTGCGCCACTCGTGAAATTATACCGAAAAAAAGAAAAAGCCTCCATGTATTTCGATAATTTGCTGTTGATGGCATTTCAAAATGATTATCACACTGAAGAACAGCTAAATTTGAAAGGTGTGAAGTTTCTTTTGCCCCTCAGTATATTAACTCTCTACCTGCTAAATAGAAGAAATGAGACTTTCAAGCTGATGATAAAAATCTAAATGATGCAATTATGAACTTGTTTCTTGCGTTAAAATATCTCCTTATCTGACAGTGTAGATCCAAGACCAGATCTGCATGTCGTGCACAGTCTGATCTTGATTTGCACTGTCCACAAACGGTCACTGAGTCACGCCTAGCAGCCCAAGGGTTAACTCTTTACCACACGAGAAAATTCTAGGCTAGTTCAAATTGAAAGCATTTGCAGACGACAAAATAAAAGTGACTAAAAAATAGAAATTTGTTCTGGGAAGGGTAGAAAACACTGTGGAAAAAAGGAGAAAATGCTGGTTACCAGCATTTTCTCCTTTTCCCATAGTATTTTCAAAAGGCTTCTTTCTTAGGGGAGTCAAAAGTATGGATTGTGTGGTAATGGGTTAACAACTAATGTCGTCGATACGCTGGTACTTCCTTATACAGTCCCCAAATTTATTTTTAAACACATTTGATAGGTTTAAAATAACATGCAGAAAACACATGATATGCTTTATTGACTTTCAGTTACATAGTTTATATTTTTATAAAAATATTCATTAGATTCCAGTCTTGTTATTAAAGGGGAATTTGTTCGCGATGCGCTAACTTGTCAGATTCGTTGAATAAAGACGTTTGAACATGAAGTCAAATGCAGCTTCAAATAGCAGGAAAATGCACGAAAATTGTCTTTTCTCTCTTGTGTTATATACTGTTTTATTTGTGTTTTCCGCGGGTAATGGAACCAGTTGTGGTCCATCGTATTTATGCTTTTGTAAGGAAAATGGAACATATGGATTTGTGGAAATTGATTGCACAGGAACTAACGTTCCTGTTGCTGATGTGTGTAACTTCACATCCATGCATGGAAATATTTCCATTTTAACATTCAACTCGAATAATTTATCAGTTTTGAGCCACGAGGATTTAACTGGATGTGAAAACATCCAGGTACTTTTTCTACGGAATGTATCGCTGACGTATGTCGAAAATGGTGCTTTTCGGAACATGGCGCACTTGTCTGTGTTGGATCTCAGTAAGAATGCCTTAGATATTTATTCTAATAAAGAGATACCGTGCATTTACAACTTAACTTCTCTAAGAGAACTTAGACTTCATGGCAATTTCAAAAAAAGGAATTCCACTAAATTTTCCTATCCACGATTGGGTCATCTACCTAAGCTGGAAACCTTGTTTCTCGACGGTCTACCTGATACTACATTCGAAGGTAATTATCTGACTTTAAGAAATATTCATACTCTGATACTCTCCGGTGTGAATGGATACTGTAATCTCGGAGAACTTACAAACAAGACTTTTGAAAATCTCCTTGGCTTGTCGAAACTGTGCTTGTCTAACTGCAGTATAACAAACGTTTATGCGGGGACCTTTAAAGACTTGCTCAACTTGACATGGTTAGATTTGTCGCTAAATAAACAACTGGGTTTTCAACCTTTAAGAAATATATCTTACAGCCTACAGTTTACCCGGATCGATTTTCTGAACATATCTACAGTGCACAATACATTTGGACTTGGTACAATGCTGATGCGCCGAGATGTCTGTTACCTTAGAAACACGACAATGCGAGAAGTTGTGTTAGATAGCAACAGGATACAACTGATTGAGACTAACTTATTACTGCTCCTGCCTGAAACTCTCCAGGTTCTTCATTTAAGAGACAACGAGTTTACATTCGATCTGTATCTGTTGCAGCTTGGCTGTTTGCAAAACGTCATTGCAGCCTTCACGGAACTTCAACAAAGAACTAAATCAGCGTTGGAATTCTTCGATGACCCGGTACAAAAAACGAAAATTTTATCCAAGAACAACGCAGATTGCATCTATGATAAACCTGAGTATTTATACAACAGAAGTTTGGCTATACCCAATTGTAATTATTTTCACAGTGAAAAGATATCAAAGTCTGCTATCTACAACGCTGCAATACCTCAAGATCTGAGAATTGTGTCCTTGCACGACAGTAATTTGATTTTTGGATTGCAAAGCTATCCCATCCGACCATTACAAAACAGCTTGGAAACCATTGATTTATCTGGCAATATCCTGCATTCATGGGCAGGTCCTGTTGGACCGTTCCCATCCATCAAAACTCTGAATCTATCCAGGAACTACTGTTCTCATGTCCTACCGGAGATGTTTTTATACATGTCATCATTAGAGTATCTCTACGTTCATCAGAATTTTCTTGGAATCCCTTTGGCAAACGATGTCAATGGCTCAGTGTTCAAGTATTTGACTAACCTAATAGTTTTAGATTTATCGTCCAATCAAATAAGACAGCTTCCGCCAGGAGTATTTTCACACCTGCGTCAATTACAGATGTTAAATCTGTCATTTAATAGCCTAAGTGACTGGACAACTGACGTCGTGTCACTTCCAAACCTACGATATATCGATCTGCAATCAAATGCTTTGTTTGAATTACCACATTCCTTGATGTCACACTTCGATCATATCATAAGTCGCAAGCACTTTGAGATTTCTATAAACATGGAAAACAATCCAATCCGATGCACTTGTAGATATGAAAAGTTTCTAACTTGGATGGTGAAACACCAGTCATTTTTTGTTGGATTTGAGACTTACAATTTTACAGATGACTCGGGAGAGCATCTCAAAGCTGATGAGTGTATTGTCAGAGTTAACAACTTCACAAAAACCTGTCGATCTTTCACTTTGCTTATCATTTTGTGTGCTGTTGGAATTACTCTCTTCATTTCTTTGATAATTTGCGGACTGATTTACAAAAACAGATGGAAACTTCGGTACTTATTGCACATGAACAAACGTCGTTTCTTTGGTTACCGTGCAGTGCCCAATTACGAACCTATCGAGAACTACAAATATGACGCATTTATATCTTATGCTGAGGAGAATATTCGGTTCATTCTGGATGGTATAATTCCGAAACTACAAAGAGAACATGGCTTGAAGCTTTGTATTCATCAGCGAGACTTTATCGCCGGAAATGCGGTCACCGACAATATAGTTCATGCAATACAGAGCAGCAAGAAAACAGTGATCATCTTGAGCAGAGCTTTTCTGAAAAGTAAATGGTGTCTGTATGAGTTCCACATGGCTCGGATGGAGAGTATATATTCACGTGAAGGGAAGAGTATCTTGATTGTTGTCATGTTGGAAAACGTGCCACCGAATAGATTAATGCCTTTGGAAATGATAGAATGGATAAAACTTAAGTCCTACATTGAATACACGAATGACGAAGATGGAAATGCGTTGTTTTGGGAAAATATAACACTTGCAATACAAGAATAATTAAAATGTGTCCCGAAAATGCGTGGATATTATATGTGTATCACTTATCTTTAACCCAAAGTGGTGCGTAGTCTGTAGATTTTGCGCTACGCGTTATCGATACTTTACACTTTCCATCGAAAGAAAAAAAAAAACACAAGATCGATTGTACGTTTTCAAAATAATTTCATGTATATCGCACCAGCCAGTGCAATGCATACCCAATACATCTTCAGGGTTTTTTTTTTTCAGCACTCTGCAAAATATTCTTTCCAGACCACTGGCTGCTTTCCCACATAACTATGTTGGAATAATGGTCAGTGGTGAGAGTCCTGTACACTACCGACTAAGCTACCGAGGCTCAGCAGCCCCCGCCCCCCCCCCCTTAAAAAAAGATATGAATTTCTGAACAAAACTAAACCTTTTTACATATTACAACGCCAAATATTTTGACTCCAACTCTTTCGTAGGCTTAACCCTTTACATCATAAGGAATTTTTATGGTATCTCTGACATTAAATAACAGCAAGGTGTGTGAGTAACGGTAATAATAAACTTTTGACTACAGTTATTTTTCCAATTGGTGTTAGTTTTTTTGTTTTGTTTTTTTCCAATAACGTAAAGTGTTATTAATGCTTTTAAATTTGCTTTCAATATTTAATTTTATTATTTTGTCGATATCGACATGAAACTCCAGTCCAAGCAGTTTAACTTTTTTTATTTCTCCTCTTTATATTTCCATTTCGTCTTGATAGATCTTGTACTATACTTCATACTGCCAATCTTTAAAAGTTTTGTTTTGTCGGAAGTCTATGGTATATTCTTCCTTTTTTTTTCATTTTCAGTCCCGTTACATTTCTATCGTGCTTTAATTTGATATCAAGAATTTCGGTGCAAGGGATGAAATTTAAGTGAATATTAAATCACCTTATCGACATTCCCCTTCTGAATATGAAATAATCTGAAAGAAAACCATTTATTTGTACGCATACCTCTGTATTATGTAGAAATAATTCGATCCATTCATTTAACATTACACCGAAATTAAAATATTCAAGCGTTTTTTCAATAAAATTAAACGACAGGGAATCAAAGGCCTTTTCAAAATCTATTTACATTAAAAGCCCAAATATTCTATGTTCTTCACAATATTGCATAATGTCATATACTAGTCTTGTGTTTTCACCTATGAACCTGTCTCTTAAGAACCCAGTTTGGTCGCTTGATATGATATGATCGAAAACGTGTTTCATCCTATTTCCAATACTCCCAGATTCAAGCTAGAACATTTAAAAGAGTGATAGGTCTCCAGTTTTTTAAAAACTTGTTTGGTTTATTATCTCTTGGTATGCAAGTTATAGTCCCTAATTAAACGTTCGGTGAAAAGGATCTAGAAATAAATGCGTGATTTAATGCTCTGACAACAAAATCTTATTCCAGAAGACCCTAAAACTAGAGGCGCTTGAGCGCCTGTATCGCTCCACAGGCCTGATTTTTCTGTAACGGTGAAGAGAAGTTTTTAACAATTACCAATCATTCCTGCATTTTAGGTCACTAAAGAAAAAAAGCTATGAAAAACATTGAGAAAAGAAGAAAATAATAGTAACCTGCATTTTCTTAGTTTTACGCAATAATTTCTATCCTTTTTGATACAAGTTTTACTAATTTGAAGATTTATCATGAACACAGAACAGAACAGAACACAAATTTTAATGGCGAATACTAGTTGTACATAGTCATTTTAACATGAAGTACAAATATATATCACGTGATATCTCAATAGAAATACATTACATACATGTATAACAATACGTAGATAAGAAGATATATGGAGAATGGGCTCACACAGGATACATATAGAAAACCAAAATTAGTTGTATCAATTAATATAGAAAATTCCATTAAGTTAAGGAACTCAGAAAGTTATTTTTTGGTTTCGTTGCATGGAAAATAAATTTACCTAAATTAATCAAAACTGATTTATTCCTTGTATTTAAAAGATTGACGAACTTTAACATACTGGGCCTTGTTCGATAAAATTTCTTAATAAACTTTACTCTTAAATCTTGAAAAACTTTACAAACGAGAATAAAATGAAATTCGTCTTCTATTTCTGGTTCGTTACAAAACTGACACAGTCGTTCGTTTCGGGGTGATCTATTTGGTCCATATCTGCCGGATTCTATTCGAAGTTTATGTGAAGATAATCTGATTTTTGATAGACAAGTTCTAAAAGTTCTATTATATAGTAAATCAAGATAAGGGGCCATTTCGAAGGGACTTACTAAATGTAAATACAGATGACATAACAAAGTACTATTTTCAAGATCTGATCGTAATTTTTGGAGAAAACAATCAATTACTCTCTGCCTAAAGATTTGAACAAAATATTTGTCATTATAACTAAATGGACTCGCCCATACATCAGAAAACCCGTATTCATCTAGCAATTTATGGACTCTTCCTGCCCAAGAGTTTTTATTGTTACTATGCAGCTCTACTGATGAATCACAGACATATGACAATACGATGTTACTAGATCTAATTAATTTCAACCAATATTTGATTATTTGAACATATCTTTGAACATAAAGAGGATGACGGCCTAATTCACAATAAATAGTTGTCGTACACGTAGTTTGCTTAACTCCAAGAATACTTTTACAAAATTTCAAATGGACTCTTTCTATATCTTTGCACTTCGAAAAACCCCACACAGGACTAGAATAATTAAGAGACGATGAGACAAATGAGTCAAATAATTGAAATGCAATTGAAGGTGTGACGTCATATTCCTTGATATTCTTAATTAAAACGTTCATTGCTTTTAATGCTTGTTGTCTGCAACATCTTTCAATTGTGACCAGTAATAAATTTTTTGTCTTCTGGTTATAGTTAACTCATTACCAAATGACAACATTTTAGGGTTGTCCAAATGGAAAAATAGATGAAAAAATAAAAGTGACTGAAAATATGAAAGTTTTGTGAAGGGTAGATAACATTGTGGCAAAAGGAGAAAATGCTGGTTACCACAATGTTTTCTAAAGTCTTCTTTGTCAGGGACGTCAAAAGTAGGGACTGTGTGGTAATGGGTTAAAAAGGGTCTTGTTACAAACCATTTTGTGTGGGGAAACATCAAAATATAGAAAATATGTATTGTGGCAATTGTTTTATTTAAGTTGCAGGTTCAGTTTGATTGGATAACAAAATGCCTTATCACAACAGTAAAGCCCTGTCCTCTTTGTACAAGGTCACCAGTAGGTCAACAAACCTTTACCAGAACTAATCAAAGTGCAGGGGTTCTCTTGTTTTATATGAAAAGGATTATAGATTATGTAAAGCAACCCCATCTTTAACGCTTTACCAAACGACAAAATTTGGGATGTGACCCAACTGAAAGCATTTGCAGACAACAAATTAAACATTGATGAAATGATGATTTCTCTCTTTGATAGAGTAGAAAACACTGAGGGAAAAGGAGAAAATGCTGATTACCAGCATTTTCTCCTTTTCCAAGAGTGTTTTCCAAAGACTTCTTCTTTAGGGTCGTTAAAAGTCAGGATTGTATGATAAAGACTTACCACCACAGGAACTAACCTGCAATACAACAATGAAATCAAAACGAATAGTTTGAGAGAAGAAATTTTTCAAAGATTTTACTTTATACCATAAAAGGAAAATGAGTCTCCCATAAAAGCCATGTTTTTTGACGGATCTTTTTTTTTTAAGGAATTCTGTAGACCCCTATGTAAGGGACATTCCTGCAAAAAAATAATGCTATCCAATTAGCGGTTTGGGAGGAGAAGATTTTTAAATGTTTTTTACTTTGGTTGCCATGGCAACCAGAATTATTCATGGAACACAATTATTTGAAGGAATTTGAAAGAGGACCACCTAGGGAACATTCCTGTGAAATTTGGTAAAAATCCAGTCAATAGTTTCTGAAGAGAAGTTTTTTAAAGAAAAAGTTTACGGACGGACGCACGCACGGACGCACGACGGACACAACACCATGACAATAGCTCGCTGGCCTTCGGCCAGTGGAGCTAAAATTTGGAAATAAAACCATTCCCTCCTAGGCTTATCATGTATACCTCATTGTATTGTAATAATCCTTCAAGTTCCTTCTTCTGCTTTTCGTCTAGCTTACTTGAAGTTTTTTAAGTCTTCCTCTAAATTGACGTCAATCAAAGCTTCATAGTAATGTTTTGCTTCTTTAAGTATTTCCCTTTGGTCAGATAAGTGATTGCCATCTTCTGTTTCTAAAAAAGGAATGGTTTTCGATGCAATATTTTGTTATACCAAATTACAGAAGTATTTCGTCACTTTTTCTCCACTGTCGACCCAGTTTGCTCTGGACCTAATAAAGGAGTCATGCAGCTTTTCTTTTCTAACTCTGATTGTAGTAAAGATAACCTATCTTTATTCGTTTCATTTAAATGTGTCTCTAAAATGGGAATTTCGTTTTCAGTATGTTTTTCTCTCTGATATTTCTATTTCGTTTTATAACTCGAAAATGAGATTGTTTCCCCCATATTTCCATCAACAAACTATCCATAAAAAGTTGATCATCTACCATGAATTGTAACTCTGAGCGATCAATATTGATGATATTTCTTCTATTATAAACTGGTCATTAATGGTAATTCTCCTTATCTCTTTACCAAACGTCAGAGTTTCAATGACCAAATTGAAAGCATTTGCTGACGACAAAATAAACGTGGCTCAAAAACTGAAACTTGATTTAAAACGAGTAGAACACATTGTGGTAACCAGTATTTTCTCCTTTTCTCAAAGTGTTTTCGGAGGCTTCCTCCTCGGGGTCTTAAAATCCAGGGATTGTTGGCTAAAGGGTTAAACTTTAGATTTGGTTTGTATTGGAGTTTAACACCATTTTAACAACTTAGATCATATCATGAAGGTCAGTGACCGGCTTTCTCACACCAGTACTAACACAAATTACGTTCCATAGCTCCTAACTACTTTTCTCACATGCATCAGAGGTGAGAGGCTAAAAATAGCAAGAAAGAAAGTTCGTCGCTACTAGGTATCGAACCCAGAACTTCCAGGTCACGAGTCAGATATGCTAACCACCTGGCCAGGCTAAACTTTAGAAAACAAAACTAAAGAAAAAAGAGGAAATGATAGAGGCCAGGTTTTCCTCCTTTTCACTTGATGTTTTCTTCCCTTTCGAAGTCTAAAATCTATTTACCTTTATATACAGGGTAAAGTGTGTGTAAAGGGAGAGTTAAAGGACAGGGAGATGGGTTATACGTAGTTTCAAGAGAATTTAACTTCCTTATTTAAACATTGCATGCAATTTAACAATTTTATTGTCATTGTTACACGTATAGACATTTAGAACATGGATGGCGATGTGAATCACAAATTACCTTGATGGTTATTCCTTGCCCACACAACGCCCTTTAGACTCTACCATTTAAAACATTTGCAGATGACAAATTTTCAGATCAATGTAAATTAGCTAAAGTTTTCTTGTACGATAGAAAACATTGAGGGAAAAAGAGAAAATTGTGGTTTCCACCATTTTCTCCTTAACCTTCAATGGAATAAGGGTTGTCAAACCATGAGATAGTTTGGTACAGAGTACAGGTAAATACAGGTTTTAGCTATAATTTGATATATGGCATGAAACACGCGAAAAGGGGTATTTGGACATTTGCATAAAGTGTCATCACATATCAGCCTGTGCACTCTGCGTAGACTGATCCGAAACGACAATTACCGTTTCTGTAACTTTCTGGTTTGCAGCACAACATCTAATGTAGTCGTAAAGTGTCGATTCGGATTAGCCCGCGCGGACTGCGCAGGCTGATCCGAGACGACATTTAACATAAATGAATGTTCCCTTTTGCGTGTTACAAGCCATGTGCCTGTTACCACCATACGATGATACTGTTATGTCCAAAGGTCCCTATTCGTATTTTGTAAGCCATTATAAATTTCTTATTTAGAGCTCTTTTATACATATGCACCGCTGAATAAAACTGCAACCTATAAAAGCGTTGTTTTATTATTTTCTCGACTGGGTTACTCTTAAACTAGCTCTGTTTCTCTTAAAACTGAATCTTTTTTCACTATGTCGGTTGTTTAAACCTTTGTGATGGGTTTCCAGAATTTAATGGCAGTAACAAGGTAGAATTTTCCTCGCACTGAAATTCTGTGAAACACAGATAAATATATGAAAAAAATACTCGTAAAGAAAACGAATGATTACACGCGGTGAAAAGCTGAAGATTTCGCGTACATGTACACACATAAAGGGTCCTTTGCACTCGGTAACTCCGTTCATTTTCTTAATGAGATCAGACATGATGTCATTGTACCTATTCGAATACGATCAAACATTCTAACTCATCTTTTTTATTTCTTGTCATTTCCATGAAATTTTAATGCTTGTGCAGTTTGACGCGCCCATATGAAAATGCATTAAAAGGCTACGTGACCAATTTCGTAAAAAAAAACATTGAAAAATGCTCTTCTCTTGTCTGTTTTCCTAATCCGATGGTTTACCTGTTGCTGTAGCCTTCTTAAAATCATTGATGAATCAATTTTAAAGTTGTGTACAATAATAGAAATCTAATAACCCTCCCCCCCCCAATTGAAAAGCACGTGTGCTTTGAACATAATGGTTTGTATGCAATTAGAGGATTGCAAACTTTTTTAAAAGCCCTACTCTTCAGTGCAGTTTGGTAAATAATTAATCCATTAATCCTTAAAACACTAAATAAATGAAATCGTCTTTTCTTCCAAAGGATAAAGATGCCACATAGTTCAGTTTCTAGGAAGTTTTTGCCAAAATGCACGGAAGCGGAAGAATATGTTAGACGATATGTGCAGTCTGATTATTATCTACGTTTTCTACAATGCCAAGTACAATTATAATTATAAACCCTGTCGTACAGTTCAAAAAATTTATCAGTTTTGACCAAAGAGGATTTGATTGGATATGAACATGTTGCTTCGGAATATATCGCTTATCCGCGTCGAAAAGGATGTTTTTCGCAACATGACGCACTTGTCTGTGCTGGACCTAGGTGGGAATATGTTAGATATTTATCAAAGTGACGATGTACCTTTCTTGTACAATTTGACTGCTTTAAAGGAACTTAGACTTAATGGCAATTTCAAAAAAGATAATTCCACTCGTCTTTCATATCCAGGACTCACTGATCTTCGTGGACTCGAAACCCTGTTTCTTGACGGTCTTCCTGATACTATATTCGAACGTAACTACCGGATTTTAAAAAAAACTTGCATCATTTGATACTGAGCGGTAATAACGGATTCTGTAACCTCAGAGAACTGGGTTACGATACAATTGGAATTCTCCATGGCTTGTCGAAATTGTGCTTGTCTAACTGCAGTATTACAAATGTGTATGCAGGTACCTTTCAAAACTTACAAAACCTGACCTGGCTAGATTTGTCGCTGAATAAACAACTGGGTTTCCAACCTTTAAGAAATATATCTTACAGCCTACAGTTTACCCGGATCGATTTCCTGAACATATCTACAGTGCACAATACATTTGGACTTGGTACAATGCTGATGCGCCGAGATGTCTGTTACCTTAGAAACACGACAATGCGAGAATTTGTGTTAGATAGCAACAGAATACAACTGATTGAGACTAACTTAGTGCTACTCCTGCCTGAAACTCTCCAGGTTCTTCATGTAAGAGACAACGCATTCACATTCGATCTGTTTCTGTTGCAGCTTGGCTGTTTGCGAAACGTCAGTACAGTCTTCACGGAACTTAAACAAAGAACTAAATCAGCGTGGGAATTCTTGGATGACCCGGTACAAAAAACGAAAATTATATCCAAGAACAACGCAGATTGCATCTATGCAATCTGCGTTGTTCTTGGATATAATTTCCGTTTTTTCTATGATAGACCTGAGTATTTATACAACAGAAGTTTGGCTATACCCAATTGTAATTATTTTCACAGCGAAAAGATATCAAAGTCTGCTTCTACAACGCTGCAATACCTCAATATCTGAGAATGTTGTCTTTGCACGACAGTAATTTGATTTTTGGGTTGCAAAGCTATCCCATCCGAGCATTAAAAAACAGCATCGAAACGACTGATTTACCTGGCAATTTCCGACATTCATGGGCAAGTCCAGTTGGACCGTTCCCATCCATCAAAACTCTGAATCTATCCAGGAACTACTGTTCTCACATCCTTCCAGAGATGTTTTTATACATGTCATCATTGGAGTATCTCTACTTTCAGCAGAATTTTCTTAGAATCCCTTTGGCAAATGATGTCAAAGGAACAATCTTCAAACATTTGAGAAACCTATAAGTTTTAGACCTATCGTCCAATCAAATACGGCAGCTTCCACCAGCAGTATTTATACACCTGCGGCAGTTGCAAATGTTAAACCTTTCATTTAATAGCCTGAGTGACTGGACAACTGACGCCCAGTCACTTCCAAGCCTACGCTATATAGATCTGCAATCAAACGCGTTGTCTGAGTTATCACATTCTTTAATGTCACAGTTCGATCGTATCACGAGTCTTAAGCACTTTGCATTTTCTATAGACATGAAAAACAATTCATTTAGGTGCACCTGTAAATATGAAAAATTTCTGACTTGGATGGTAAAAAACCAGTTATCTTTTGTTGGATTTGAGACTTACACTTTTACAGATAACTCGGGACAGCATCTCAATTCAGATGACTGTATTAGCAGAGTTAACAACTTCGGAAAAAACCTGCCGATCTTCCACTTTACTTATCATTTTATGTACTGTTGGCATTACTCTTTTAATTTCTTTGATAATTTGCGGAAAAATAGATAGAAGGCGTAAATTTGCCCACAAAAAGCCCTGGGCCCCTTAAAATAAAAATGTGTACATTTTTTTATCAATAATAAATTTCCATTGATTCAATTTATCAGTAGACCTAGCAAATATAGGTCAAAAGCCAGCACATTGAGTAACTGTTATGCTGAAAAAAATGACATGCATAAGGGTTTCTTTTATGACTTTTGAATGGAAGCTCATCAAAATCCAGAACCTTGATTTAATATGGGCAGACGGATAACGCCATACATACAGATAAAACTTTAACAAAACAGGCGCGACGCGAATTCATGTGACAATACGAAACTTTTCTCCAATTTTACGATAACCAGCTTACCAATTTACAAAAAAAGTGTAGTGAGTAAAGAATGAAATACATACCATATACATTCCTGCAACGAGGAGTAGATTTCATACGTAGAGCTTAACCCATTTTGAATATGATTCAAACCGCTCACTTCCTACTCTCAATGGATATTTCTGTTTACATCATGTGATCGCGCGCAATTTGTTTTTGATTGTCAGTTCAATCCGTAAATGTGTTTTCTTCATATTTTTTATCAGATAATATATGTTTGAAGGTGAAAAATGTAAAATGGCACAATTAACCAGTAAAGAAATAGAATTAATGATAATTGTTGAAAAAAAACTCTCATACCGATCGAAGTTTATCGGTAATTTCCGTCTCCACCCGTTACTGCTGATCGATAAATGGGACCCAAATGGGACCCGTGTGAATATCTTGTTACAGGTTTTGGAGTTTAAATCATCGCTAAACTTCTACTAATAACAGACAAAAATAGTGTACAATGAGAGAGTGAACTTGTTTGGAATTTTTTTATGTTACATTGTAAAGGTTTATGAGTACGAAAATAACATGGGCTCTATGTGGGTTCCAGAAGGGTTGAAATTCCCACATGGGTCCCATATAGTTATTTAGTCCAGGATTTGCCCATATGAGACCCAGTTTATCATGTTTGCTGGGCAGTCTGCCATTTGTCATGGGAAACAATATCTTTGAAGCAAAATAAGCCTGTAATATCCCGTTTTCCCGATGTCCGACTATTGACACTGTCCAAGTTTTGCCGGATTTCAGAAACGGAATGGTACGAAGCATTATCTCCCGCTTGATGGCATTCTATAATGAATGAATGAATGGATGAATGGTGTTTTAAGGCCCGTCGACAACTTAGGTCATATTGGGCGCACTTACTTAGTAAACAATAATGTGAGGTGAAAATAACATACATGTCGAACAACACAAGACAAACATGATAAATGAGGAATGGATGAAACACAAAATGATGCCCCTTTTGTCGCCTTTTACGACATGCATGCTGTCACTTTTGTTCCGCCAGATGAAATGGCAGATGTGACGATCGCGGGACTGCAGTGGTTTATTCTTATACCCCCGATTAAACCACACGGGGTCCCACAGGCCGATTGATTCCCATTCCAAACCCTATTTACATCGAGAAAAAAATATAGGATTTGGAATAAGAACTACCCAGCCTGCTGCAATCCTACGAATTACGAGGAAAGCAGCCGTTTGTCTCTAATTTTAGTCGCCTTCTACGACATGCCATAGAAAAAGGCCGAGGTCCTATTCTATACAGTAAAAAAACCCGGGACCCCACGGGGAGGCATTCTATAAATAATCATCTATCTAATATGGGCATCCTGGGTACAGAACCGAACCACTTTCCTACGCGACAACCATTACTTTGAATTTAAAACTAAAATAAAGGTTTACTCGATAAAACGCTACCTCGTGCAATTCACTCATCTATGACTGGCAGTTTAGAGAAATCTGGAGCTAAAGTAGGTCTCATTTCTCCTCAAACGTGTCTCATTTCTCCTCAAACGTATTGATAAAAGCTATTTTCAACATTGCTACTTTATAGAGCGTAGTATTACAGTCAGCCCGCTTTCCGGGCCAGTGATGCATCATAGCAGACAGGTCGAATCTTCGAAGAATATGACATGCGCAGACAACGTGGTACGAAGTGCTTATGGTACGAAATGATTGTATACCGAGAGTAAACCGGGCACCAGTTTAGCGGGTTATTAAGAAGACACCGAGCCATGCAGACTTGGCGAAAGGTGACACTAAGTCTCTTGATATTTTGTAACCTGGATGATCTAAGTCACTTGGTATACTGCGTTTAACCATTTATTTTGTTTTTGATTCCGTATTTTCTGTTCCGACCGTTTCCCAAGTTTACAGCCTAAACGTCCCAGTCATTACGTGGTGGCAGACTTTTCGCTACTTAGACGTTTCCTACCAAGACTTTTCACTCCCTTCAGTGAAACGTCTTGTTTTATGGAGGCATATTTCTGCCACGCGATACAAGATATAGAGGATATTTGTTTTTTTGTTGAAAGATCGAAATTTATTTCATCTCGTGAATATCATCGGTAATATTTTCACTCGTGGCTGGCCATTACAATATTACGTCAAGCGCGAGAAATGTAAGGTAAATGACGTCATATTTCCCATCTGATTTTAATGCATACATAATTTACCTAGGCAACAAAAGCATGAAAATCGGTATCTTCACTGGTGGTAACAGTGTAAGATCACAGGAATCTGACATTCTATAACCAAAATAAATGATAAAATATGGAAAAAAAAAATCCCCCCTATATAATATAAACACAAGGAACGCAACGTCTCGATTGCTGGCGCGAGCACCCGACAGCCTTTCCCAACCAAAATCACCCACGAAACAAACATTGATCATAATCTCCTTCAGCCTAGCGATAGACAAGATATTCATGTACCTGCGACATCCGGCGATACCTCAGTAGACACCTTTCAACCGGAGATATCCGTCATGTTTTACAGCTCTATCAGGACATTTTGATTTATCCGGGTGGCCATTCGCTGACGTCACAGAAATTAGCATATACCGTATTTTCGTATTACTTATTACTATTATTCTTTTCGTTTTTTAAGATACTTATGGACATCACATGATACTACAGATTTTTCTAGAATCTTTAGTATCATTTGATGTCCATAAATGTCTTAAAAAAAAGATAATGGTAATAAGTAATACGAAAATACGGTACATGCTAATTTACTATTATTTCTTTTTTTATTTTAAGACATTTATGGACATCAAAAGTAATGATACTAAAGATTCTAGAAAAATCTGTAGTATCATGTGATGTCCATAAGTATCTTAAAAAACGAAAAAAATAATAGTAATAAATAATACGAAAATACTGTATATGCTAATTTCTGTGACGTCAGCGAATGGCCACCCGGATAAATCAAAATGTCCTGATAGAGCTGTAAAACATGACGGATATCTCCGGTTGAAAGGTGTCTACTGAGGTATCGCCGGATGTCGCAGGTACATGAATGTCTTATCTATCGCTAGGCTGAAGGAGATTATGATCAATGTTTGTTTCGTGGGTGATTTTGGTTGGGAAAGGCTGTCGGGTGCTCGCGCCAGCAATCGAGACGTTGCGTTCCTTGTGTTTATATTATATAGGGGGATTTTTTTCCCCATATTTTATCATTTATTTTGGTTATAGAATGTCAGATTCCTGTGGTAAGATCGAAAAATATTTTCACTGCTATTTCTCGATATCCTAACAGAAAGCATGAAATTAAGCTAACATGATGATTCAAGAGAAGTATCGTGATAAAACAAAAATGTTCGTGATAAAACTATCACTATAATTCTAATCTTATCATGATTTTTTAAGGGGAGCTTTAAGGTTCACCCGGTGTGCGTTGTCCGTCGTGCGTCAACAATTCTTTAAACATCACCTTTTCAAAAACTGCTGGGCCAATTTGGACCTAACTTGGCTGGATTGTTCCTTAGGAGGTCCTGTTTAAAAAGTGTTAACAGAATTTGATTCCGTAAAAAACTCTGGTTGCCATGGCAACCAAATGAATATTTTAAGAAAATTTTTCAAAATCTTCTTCTCTGAAACCGCTGGCCAGATTTTAAAATAATTTCACAGAGATGTTCCTTTGTTGACCCTATTCAAAAATTGTTTATGAAATTTTGATCCGTCAAGAAACATGGCTCCGGTGAATGGGGGCTACTTGCAGTTGCACTGTAGGGAAATGAAGAAATTCTTAAAAATTCTTCTCCTCTGAAACTGCTGGTCAGATTTTGAAATAATTTCACAGAGATGTTCTTTTGGTGACCCTATTCAAAAATTTTTCGCAAAATTTTGATCTGTCTATAAACATGGCTCTGGTGAATGGGGGCTACTTGCACTATAAGGAAATTAATAAATTCTTGGAAATTCTTATTCTCAGAAACGGCTGGTCAGATTTTGAAATAATTTCACAGAGATGTTCTTTGGGTGACCATTTTCAAAATTTGTTCGTGAAATTTTGATCCGTCCAGAAACATGGCTCTAGTGAATAGGGGCTACTTGCGCTATAGGGAAATAAAGAAATTTTTAAAAATTATTCTTCTCTCGAATGGATGGTCAGATTTTGAAATAACTTTACAGAGATTTTCTTTGGGTGACCCTTTTCAAACGTTGTTCGTGAAATTTTGATTTGTCAAGAAACATGGCCCTGGTGAATGGGGGCTACTTGCACTAGATCTATATGGAAATGAAGAAATTGTTGAAAATTCTTCTCTGAAACTTGTTGTCAGATTTTAAAGTAATTTCACAATGTAATTGATGTATACGGAATGAATCGGTAGGAAATAACGAATGTTTTGGCACACAATTAAGACTTCCATGGTTTTTTGTGATATAGTGGAGGGGCGTTTTCCGGTAATATGTCCAATATTACATATATACATGTAGTTGACTCTCATTACGTCGAAATCACAAAAACTGTTATGTCAAAGTCAATGATGTGTCTGAACTTAGTACCTCTTTAAACTAAAATAGCTATTAGATGTAAATGAAGTCAGAGGTTGCAGAAAAAAAAAAAAACTTAAACAAGATCAAGGACATGAATGATGTGTTAACTTTTCTTGCTACAGATGAAACAGCTGTTTTTGAGAAACAAAAAGTGACATCAGGCTCCCAATACAAACTAAAACAACTGCTAGATGTAGATAAACTCACATAATGTAGAGAAAAGAAAACAAAAAAGACTGAGACACAACCAAGGAGATGAAAGATGCGTCAACTTTTCTTGCCACAGTTGCGAAAGCTGTTTTAGAGATACAAAAGTTGAAATAAGACTCCCAGCTACAGTATGACCTCGCACATTGCAGGCAAAGAGAGAAAACCCTGGAGAAGAAGATCAAAGATCTCTTAGATGTGAGTGGACTTTTTCTTGTTACAGTTGAAACAGCTCTTTTGATGATAATTCTTTATCATGTGACAGTTTATGCTTATTAACCCATTACCACACAATCCATACTTTTGACGACCCTGAGAAAGAAGCCTTTAGAAAACATTGAGGGAAAAGGAGAAAATGCTGGTAACCAGCATTTTCTCCTTTTCCCACAATGTTTTCTACCCTCCAAAAATCAAAATTTGATTCTTGATTCACACATATTTTGTCGTCTGCAAATGCTCTCAATATGGACTTATTGGACTAGTCCAAAATTTTGTTGTTTGGTAAAGAGTTAACTGTCTACTTGAACTTGCACAGTACATTATTTCAAACCACTTTCCTTGAACTTTGGGAATTGTTCAAGGATTTTAGCATGCACTTTATCCTCATTATCAGTAGCAAAATACTGGATCTTTTTCAACCCCAAGTAGTGAAAAGTAGAAAAAGAGTGAAGACTGCTTTAACGCTTTACCAATAAAAAAATTATAGATTGGTCCAAATTAAAAGCATATACACTGGTCCAAATTTAGAGCATTTGTAGATGACAAAATAAATGTGACTAAAAAGTTGAAATTTGGTTTGGGAATGGGAGAAAACATTGTGGAAAAAGGAGGAAATGCTGGTTACCAGCATTTTCTCCTTTTCTCACAGTGCTTTCAAAAGGCTTCTTTCTCATGGTCATTAAAAGTTGGGATTGTGTGGTAAGGGTAGCTTCAAGGGAAGCTTTTAGGATCACCCTGTATCTGTCGTTGTGCGTCAGTGTGTTGTCAACAATTTTTAGCTCACCTGAGCACAACGTTCTCAAGGGGAACTTTAAAGATCACCCGGTGTCCATCGTACGTCGTCAACAATTCTTTAAACATCAACTCCTCCTAAACTGCTGGGCCAATTTTGACCAAACGTGGCTGGAATGTTCCTTGGGAGGTCCTTAAAATGATCACAAAATTTGATTCTGTCAAATTTGATGTGCCTTGGGTGACCCTTTTTAAAAATTGTTGATCCGTCAAGAAACATGGCATTTGTGAATGGGGGCTACTTGCACTATACGGACATGATGAAATTCTTGAAAATTTTCTTTCTCTGAAACCCCTGGTCAGATTTTAAAAGAATTTCTCAGCAAAGTTCCTTGGGTGACCCTTTTCAAAACTTGTTCATAAAATTTTGATTCATCCAGAAACGTGGCTCTGGTGATTGGGAGCTACTTGCTCTATAAGGACATTCTTAAAAAAAAGTCTTTCTGAAACTGATGGTCAGATTTTGAAATGACTTTTACTTGTGACCTTTTGAAAATTGCTTGGCAAAATAATAACTTTGGTTCCAATGTTTCAATACCTCAAAAAAAAAACGTAGGCTATGGTCCTCTCAAAGATTCAGGTGAGCGATCCAGGGCCATCTTGGCCCTCCTGTTTACACATCACCTTCTCCTAAACCGCTGAGCCAATTTGCACCAAACATGGCTGCAATGTTCCTTGGGAGGTCCTCTTTAAAACTGTTCACAGAATTTGATTCCATCAGAAATTCTGGTTGCCATGGCAACCAAATAGAATTTTCCAGGAAATTCATTATAAATCTTCTTCTCTGAAACCGCTGGCCGGATTTTGAAATAATTTCACAGAGATGTTCCTTAGCTGACCCTTTTCAAAAATTGTTCCTACAGTGCTTTTGGCAGCTCCAAAATTTTCCTGCACATGCTTATCTTCGTTGTCTCTAGCAAATCGGTTGAAGGGCTCCTTGAGTAACCTAACGAGGGTTGGTGGGGGGGTCACAGGTTCGAACATAGCGACAAAGAAGGAAAACTTTGGAAATCTTCTTCCCTGAAACTTTAAGGTGTAGAGCTTTGATATTTGGTTTGCAGAATCTTCTAGTGGACCTCTACCAGATTTGGTCATACGATGTCCCTGGCGTCAAAACTGGCCCTGCTCCGGAGGTCACAGGTTGGAACATAGGAACAAATAAGGACATTTTTTTTAATTTCTTTTTCTCTTAAATGGGAAGCTGTAGAATTTTGATATTTGGTTTGTAGCATCTTGGAGTGGACCTCTACCAAGTTTGTCCCAAGGATGCTGCTTTGGTCGAAACTGACCCAGCCCCAGGGACCACAAGTTTGAATATAGGACAAAAAAAGGAAAATTTGAAATTCTTCTTTGACACTGGGAGGTGTAGAGCTTTGATATCTGATTGCCCTATGTCCGGTGTCTGTTGCCCGTCGTCCGTCAACAATTTCTTTCAACATCTTCTTCTCCTAACCCACTTGGCCAATCGTGATGAAACTTGGCAGGGATGTTCCTTGAGTGAAGCTTTACCAAAGTTGTTCAAAGAATTGAATTTCACTCATAGCTATAGTCTAAGGTGAGCATTCCAGGGCCAGTGGCCCTCTTGTTTAAGTAGTCCCAAAGTTGTAGCATCGTTGCTCTCAAACTGAACTAGGGTCTGTAGAATAGCCTCAAACTCAGAATATACTGCTCTCACTGATGTATCTAAGTTTAACAACCTAGCAGAAGCAGATGTGCTTGAATTAAGTTTCTTAACCTCAAGCTCTGTCTTCAGGAATCCTGCCATTCTTTTTGGAGAATTTTTGAAGAAATTCCGTAATTGTTTCAGCAGTATCTCTCGCTTTCATTACGGTCACTGCAAAAAAGGACCAGCTTATGGCACACACAGTGGATGTGTATCAGACTTGCACTTGTCTTCCTAAGCAGAGCAGCTACACCCCCTTTCTGGTCCATCTGAGGCAAAACCTGTCAAATTATGTACACTTAAATCTACTTACTGTAAGGTCTCGAGTAAAAGTGAAGCAGTAGCCTCTGAATTTGCGGATGAAAATTTATGTAAGACATATTGGCAGGACCACAATGCTATTTTCACCTTGTCAGTATCTTTATCAAAATATTGAATGAATGTTATTATAATTATACTCTGTACACTATTTTCTGAAACTTCATCTGTAAGTAATCCAAAACAGTCAGCTTTCTTTGCTTGGTCAACAAATTTATCTTTGACAGCCTTGGCAAGAGTGATGAAAATATCCTGCAACGATCCAGCAGACTTATGGTTGAAATACTTCAAGTCGCCGACATCGTAGATGTTTTGAATCAAATCCAAACGTGGAACTAGTTTTCTGTTTGAAATGAAATTTTGCATAATGAACTAGGCAGTTGAGAAAACCCTCTGATACAGGGAAACATCAACATTATCTTTTCTTTAGACTTCTTGGTGAAAGACGAACATTTTCTGTACAAGTTCCATTTGTAATGCCGACTGTGTATAGAAAATGAGGCTTGACACTTAAGAGCATCTTCCAAAAATCTGGTGCTAGGTATATTGACAAACACATCTCTTTTGTTCTGTGTGTATTTAATATTAATCTTTTTTACACAATAGGCAGTACATGCCTTCATTTTCCACATAGCAGAGCCACCAGTAGCTGCTTAACTTGTTATGACTAAATTTCTTTGGCTGAAGTCTCTGTTTCTCACAAGGACTAATATCCGAGCAAAACTTTTGCGCGCACAAATACCTGTTATGGACTGTTTTATCTTCAAACAGCTTCTTCAAAATTGTTGAATATTCGTCATCGGTGAAAGGCTGGTCATTAGTTTTTGCTGTACTTTAAAGATGAGGGCTGCTCAAAGTTAGTATGTGACCCATCATCTGTAGAAGACTTCTGTGGACGATTACATTCAGGCCGACCATCAACTTCAGAAACGTTTGAGATTTCGGGTATGTGTGATTCCCCACAAGCTGAAAACAAAAAGAGATTTCTGCATCAAAAGTGTTAGACTGTCAATGTAAGTACATGTACATGTACTTACCAGCAGAATAGCTACCTGTAACTTGCTAATCAAATCTTATCTATATTAATGCAAATTACTTAATTTTTGTTTTCCCTGAAACAGTCTTATGGCTAACAAATAGTTTTTAATAATCATTATCATTTACATTGTTCATAAAATTAAAGATATATTAAATCTACAATTAAACTTAAAAGAAATTATTAGAAAAAAAAAGTTAATTTACGCAATGTCAGAGTACTAAATTCATGCAACATCAGAATACTAACTTCAACCTAAAACACACTTCAGTTCATTTGGTAATACATCAATTTATTTTGCATTTGAAATGATAACAAAAACTGTATATTTTTTTTTTGCAAATATAGACTGTGGTATACAGAGTGACCAAAACATGCTGATAAAAGGATGAGAGAAAGTAGCCATCAAATATTCAAAGTTCAGAAGTTTTTGTCACAACTATGAATATTCATTTTCTTGTTTTTGTCTTAATCTATGTGACAAAGTATGACAAAAGAAAAATGTATTAAAAAAGGACATGTATACTGATTAATTTTGTTGTTGTTAATGTTATGTGTGTGTTTTTCCCCAACAAAAAATGAATTTTAGTTCTGATAATAAAATACGTATGGTTAAATGAAATTCTAAGATAAGACAGTAATAATAGAAACGATATCAAAACTGCATCGAAAATGGATCCAGGTTGCTAGCCCATTCATTTTTATTTTATGAACCATGAATCATAAACAGGTAATTTTAACTAGCAGCAAAATATTTTATATATCATCTGTGTAGGGAAAACATAAAAAATTAAATAAAACTTTGATCAATTTGTCGGAAAGCTGTTATTATAAAGCAGCCTATCACCACAGTAAGAAGCACTAGCATATACAAATTACCAACACCGAACACTGAACATACTTACTGAGAACACACAGTAGTTGCCATCAATTCCTAATTGTAAGAAATGACATAGACTGAATGAATAGATAAACCAGTTTATCAATTTTTCTACCCTTATCAATAATCACGCACATTTCCGCAAATCTAACTGAATTCACCAAAAAACATTCAACAAATTAAATAATTTTTTCAAATATGTCAGATCGATGTATTCGCTTCTATGGTAAATGTCCAAAGACATAAATAATATGAAACATAAGTTATGTATTGACAATGTACAGTAGTTCGACGACAACTCGCTTCTCGGGATTAAAATTGAAAAAAAAAATGGCCTGTAAAAAACTGAGTCACGCTCTTTAAACTTTATTGTTAATTGTATGTCAACTTTACTTACCGGCGTAACGGTCTAATTTGGCCTTTATAAAAATAAAGTCAAATAAACTGTGATTTGCTAACTTCTTTCTCTTTGCTTTGGCGTCCATTATTTCAGAATGGAGATCGGAGAAATGTATCGAGGCCTACGATTGGATGATTGGATGCAAGTAACCAGTGAATGGCCGTGTAACATTCATAAACCAATTGTTTTTGGTTTCGCGATAACATTGAATCGGTGTCGCAGTACAGTTTCCAACGTGGGAAATATTTTCGATAGAAAAGTGCGATCGATTTTTCAAAGATCCAGCAATAACAACGGATTAAAGGCCGATTTCAACCGATGTTTTTGATCGGCAGTCGGCCTTAAATGAAAACCCTTGATATGCCATGGATACTTATGAATTCTGCGGAATTACTTCCATAGAGTAGTCAGACAGTTATTTAGTAAATCCGTGTAAATTCCATGAAAACTGGCGGAAATAAAGTAGAGTCCATCATGAATTTATGTAAAAAGCCATGGCATTCTATGGAAATGGCATTTTACAAGAAACCCCTTTTTCCATGACAGGGGATCAAATTGAAAAATTCATAGATAAAGAAACAAGAGCACATGGTGAAACTTTGAAAAAACAAAAAAAACCCAAAAAAACATAACCATGAAGTTTAATGAAATTTTGTCAAAACTGAATGAGGTATTAGTAAAAATTGGAATTTTGCAAGAAACCCCCTTTTCCCATGACGTAATGTTTCATCAACTTCCATGAAAATCATGGATTCGATGGAACTGATAGAATTCCACAGATTCCATAGAATCTCCTGGCATTTCTGTAGATTTTATGGAGTATATGGGTGGAACCCATAGAAACATGTCACAGAAAGCCATGAAGTTTTCCAGACTTCACCAGAAATTCCCTTGCAATCCCTGAGCCAGTGTTTAATGTTGTCGCGCTTACTATTAGCAACCTGAATGATCTGCTCGGTTGTAGACAGTGTATTCTACAGCCGTTGTCATAATTATGCGCATTTATGTCTTGGTTACACAACAAGAATATATGAGAACTTAATATGGGCGCAGACATCCATACTAAGGTGACAAATCAATATCCAATTACATGTGCTACCTTCTAAATCTCAAGACACAAAAACAGATTACAAGCACAATATCTTGAATTTCAGGGGAGAAAAGCAAAAAGCAAAAAAAAAAACAAAAAAAACATGAAATAGTGAGGAGAATTTAATTTTCAATTTCCAGGCCACTGACCTTATATATATTTAAACATTTTTTTTTTCGAAATTAGTGCCTTTGTCCTTGACGGCTTTTTCATATCCCGTAACAAAGCTGTGATACTTTGTTCTGGGAACAACCCATTTCTCCACAACACAGTCTGAAATTAACAAAATAAGATGAACTATAAACACAAGGCATATACAAAGTAAATAAATTCACACAAGTACCAAAGTCAAACCATAACTGATATGAATATAGGCTGGGTTATGTCAATTATTTAAATACAAAAAATCAAGAAGATATATTCTTATTTTTCCATTTGAGCCTTTATGGCTGAATGGCCTTGACTATTGCCTTTCAATCAATTAGCTAGTCAGCTGCTGTGGGTTCAGATTCAGTAACCCGCAAAAGTTAATCTTTGGTCAGCGCATGAAACATAGAGTTAACCCTGAAGTTGCTTTATTGGCCCTTTGCCTAGAAAATGAATGGAAATTTTCAATGAACCATGAAATTTATCTATTATGTCAAAGTCATATTTATTATTTAAATGCCTGTTCAGGACACAGACGCAAATGACCTTTTATCTTTCAGCTTTCCTAGTTTTTGAGGAAAGGCTCGCACATGCCAAAGGCTTGTACCGAAGACCATGACGTGTTGATACAGATCCTTTGAACCTATTGTAAATATGGTTTGTCACATACTTGTCTGGATTAGCTTGTTTGGTCTTTGGAAAACTGGACACCTTACTAGCAGTTAATCTAATCTTTCTACTTTCCATCAACAGCAATGAGGACTGTTGTTTGGTTTGGGGTTCTAGACATTCTGCCGTAGATTTGCTAATTTTTAGTAACTTATCAAGAAAGTGTTTGCATGAAGCACAGGGAACTTCTGTTAATGGCAAGTTCCAGTCGGCATCGTAACAATCATGAACGAGGGTCACTTTTTCTTCAAATGCTTAAGATGGGCAAACAGTATTTTATGTGCCACAGTGCCTTTACAATTCCATAGTAGTTTTCATTTTACTGTGTGAAACAAAAGTCTGTAGTTCAAGGTGGTCTAAAAACTTGATTGGCTTACAGACTTCGTCATCACACTTTACTTTCTTGTTCACAGTTCCGTCAAAATTTCAGAGAAAGTATAATTCGATGCTAGAACTCTGGTGGCTCCACTTCCCCATACTTGTAATCTGTCGGTACGAGTTTCCCCTGTGACACCTTGCTCCCATGATGATTTTATTAGTTGTACGGTCAGGTGGCAGGGGACTTGGAAACTTGTTCACGGCTGTGGTTAATCATGTCGCCCCGTGCCGAATGAAGCTTAAATTCTATAACATAACAAACATGTAATTATTTTCCACAATGTCATCGTCGAACACTATGTTGGAAGCCTCGTCTGTGTATTTCCGGGATGTAAATGAGTGAGTTGCTCATGTAAAAATAGACCGTGTAACCTGTCGGTGTCGACCTGGCCTGTATTAAAATAAGGCTTTGGGAGTATAAGCATGGTTTTTGTGTATTTTTGTAAAATTTTCGTACCAAAATCCGAAGGGCCACCTTTAAATTGTACTTAAATCGTATTCATTTTCATTTCTAATATCTTCAAATAACATGTTTTCGAAAGGAATGCAATATTGATAATAATATATTGATTTGAACTAACCTTCGCTACATCTAGAATCATATATGTATCAATCATCAGTTTCGTCAAAGCACTTCCAACTTGTAACGGACATTATTTATACTTCAAAGAGAGTTATATATAACTATATATATTTTTTTTTTATTATAATTTTTTCTCTGCAAACTTAAAAAATGATTTATCGTTCAAGAACGAAAAAAGAAAGCCATATTATTAGAAAAACAGCTCTGCCATTTTAGTTTAGTCTATTTGTCCGAAAAACATGTGTTCAATCAGATGTAAAAGAAAATTAACTTGATATCTTCGTCAACTGGCAGTTACGTCTCTGTTTACAAAATTTTGACCAGGCTACTAAGTTGTATTTTACAACTTCCTCAATCTCTCTTTTTCAATGTACTCTGATGCTTCCTCATACAAAAAAAGAATGTGTGGATCAACTTGTCAAACTCGATATTGCGGAAGAGTATATTAACCTCACTTGACTTTAACCCTTTCCCAAACAATCCCTGGTTTTTACGGGTCAGGAATAGAAGCCTTTTGAAAACATTGTGGGAAAAGAAGAAAATGCTGGTAACCAGCATTTTCTTCTTTTCCCACAATGTTTTCTACCCTATCATATTAAAAAAACATCTTTTTAGCAACTGATAATTCGTCATCTGCGAAATGCTTTCAATTTGGTCTGGTCCAAAATTTGCCGTTTGGGAAAGGGCGTAACATCATTTTTAAGTTTATTGGATACCCAAAAATCCCCATACTAAACATGTGTATCATAGTCCCCATACTAAACATGTGTATCATGGTCAAAATGAAAATGTGGTAAACATCTGCACAAGATGACAGAACTTGCACAGAATCTTGAGAAATGGCTTACATTTGTAAGTGTTAAAACTGAATTGTTTTCCTCCGTGTAGAGAGTTGTTGCTAATCATATCACTGTCTATTGATCAGTTGTAAGTGCATAGATCACTCGTGCTTGCAGTTCTTAAGTAATCACAAAGGCTTTCTGAATGTTCATTTATATCCATTTGGGCTGTATCAGCTGGGAAGGAAGCACGGTGTGTTGGCTTTTGCCCATTCTTCTCTTCCTTCCGCCGTCTCTGTCCCTAGCTGATTTTAAAAATATTCTACAGATATCTTGGACCTTAGCGTCTGTCACCTCCCGAAACGACCTTCTTATAGCTCCTTGAAGAATAAAAAACGTACATGTACATGTAAATATACGGTAAAAAAAAAAGATAAAAAGGAGCATTCTAAACAGAGCCCGATTTGTCACCATAACATAATTTTCATTGTCAGTGATTTTGAAAGCTGTAATAAGTTTACTGCCTTCAAGTCAAACTTGAAGTATAATTCTCCAGGTCCCGAGTTAGCAGAAAGTCTGCATAATGCCTATATAATTTGGATATAGTTTATTCATTCGAATCAATACAGCCTGATCTGGCTATACATACTATTATAAAAAGAATTTTGAAATTTATGCTGTAAAACTATTCATGGATCATGGTCACAATTTTAAACTAGACGGGTGCCAATGCTCGGCTGCAGGTGCCTTGATATTAAACATCTAGTCCAAGTTTGAAGTAAGTAGCCTCAATAATGAGGGAGATATTCAAAAAAGGTCCATCTTCAGTAAAGTCGAAAAAGTGTGATAATTGTGTCAAAAATATTCTAGAGTTACCTGCCTTGCCTGTACACATTCCACTTTTCGTAGTTAACAACTTGTTCAAGTTTCAAGTAAATATCTTAAAAAATGACAGATATACCACAAAAAGATTGACTTGCTCTTGGAGCCAGTCCAATTATATTGTTCGGCCAATGGATTCGCAACGACGTATTTTGATATCCGTTCCCCCATATTCTCTACCGACGATGTGCCAATAGAAGCTAGATGACTGAACTGCAAGCGGACAGTACATTCAACCCATTTATGTCTCGTGTTCAATAAAGGATTTGGTCTGCTTATTACAAATGTACTAACAACCGTTGGGATTTTAACATTTCTAAGAAGACAGCTTACATGCTCAGTTGAGTTGAACAAGAGAGAAAGTTTTATTTACTTGGAAGGAACAATCTTTCAAAATTGGGGGATAACCGTGTTAAAAATTCAGAGTTACCTGTCTTACTGATATAGGTTGCATGACCATGTGTAGTAAATATCTTCAGTTATAACTCCATTATAAAATGTCAAAGTTTTCCATGCCTATGGAAATACATAAACATTTTCTTCAACAACAGCCGAACTAGAACTGTATTTCTTTATAATTGATATTTAAAAAAAAAATCACTCACCTAAAATGATATACTGCGAGCCCATGGAAAATGTCACTGTATTAAAATTTGCATAAACAAATATCATTTTTCATTTAAGTAAATTTAATATTGCACAGTACATACCATACTCCAGAGAAGGAAAAAAAAATCAGAAAGGTAACAATCTTGAGAAAGAGGAAGAAAAAAAAAAGAAAAGCCAGCAGATTGTTAAGTACTTATTCACGACATTTATCACTGATTAACACACCTTGTTTCGAGCAGATGACCTAATTAAATCACTCCAGTTTTGACATCATGAATTAATATTTCACAACCACTAGTTAATCAGCGATAGCGATAATACATTCTTATTCAAAAGTAGTTTAGAATTCTGAGAACTCACTATTAGCTTCTCCAGACCTCTTGCTTGAATCTTTTCTTCGAAGGTTTGGACTTCCTCCTTTGTTTGTAAAGGGAACTGTATGTCCTCCGGAAGGTCCTCATCTACCGTGGCCCCGTCCCCTACTTTGGCGAGTATTGCTGACAACATGGACGACATGTGGCGCTGCTCAGCTCGCATTTGCTCCAATATTGTAAAGAGCTGTACATCCTTCGCTGTAAAACTGAATGACAACATTAATATTTTCTGTACTAACGCCATATTGAATACAGTTACACATAGTTTCACATTAGCACATTTGTCAACAGTGGAGAGTTGCACTGGTGGGGATGGAATAAAAATGATAACAGATGTCTTGTTCATTTGTCACTGTAATATGTGTACACATGTATGTGTATTATTTTATCATTGTTACGTAGCTCACCTTAGCACAAAGTGCTCATTGCGAGCTTTTGTGATCGCCCAATGTCCGGCGTCCGTCGTGCGTCGTCCACAATCTCTTTAAACATCTTCTCCCCCTAACCACTGGGCCGATCTTGATGAAACTTGGCAGGGATGTTCCTTGGGTGAAGCTCTACAGTTTAACCCTCTACCACTTAATCCCGATGCTTAACGACCCTGAGAAGGAAGTTTCTTGAAAATGGGGGGGGGGAGGAGGATTGGAAAGAGAAAATGCTGATAGCCAGCATTTTCTACATTACAATCTGTTTTCAAAAACAAATTTCAATTTTTCATGAGCAGTTTCTCCTTTTCCAAAAATGTTTTCATTTTTTTGTCAGCCTTCAGACACTTACACACAGATCACTGGTTATGATACTGATTGTGGCAACCCTCTTTGTACAGATGTACGGTACACAACAATCATACGCTGTTTCACGTCTCTGGTTTGGTGTCTTCAAGTGGTACTGGCATGTCTTTCAGGACCAGGCATTCGTCCATTTATATGTCCATGTACATTTTCATTTTCTTTTAGTCTTGGAAAGTTCATGGAGACTCCACTTCTTTTCCTTTTAGAATAGCCACCACTCAAACGCCGTGCGAGTTTGGGGGGAAAGTCTCCCATCTCTAAAACGCTTCACCTGATTCTTGCAACGCAAGCTCATTTAAAATATGATATAAGCGTTCACCAGACAACAGTTTAGCATTAACCAGAATAGATATCTACGCCATTTTATAAAGTTCCATACTGCATCATACAGTCAAATCTGTGTACAGCAACTAGTCAAGGGATGTGCCTGAATTGGCTGCTGTACACAGATTGGCTGCTGTTCACAGTACTTATTTCTTGCATATTATTATCATACGAGTATACATGTAGTTGGTACTTTACAGTATTGAATGATGTTTTAGACTGTTGAATCATCTTTTGTATGTCATAATGAACTTCTGCCTCACATTATATACAGAAAAGACTTGAATAAAATGATTTTATTTAAAAGATTTATTTTTCTCTTCATTCTTTTTCCATCATATTTAACAATAAAAGTGCTCACAAATTTCATGTCTTGTACTATGTTCGTCTAAAGCGTTTGCAAGAAAGCATGTAAAAACTTTAAAAAAAAAAAAATGTTGCTTAATTAATCAGGACATACCAGCTTTTGTCAAAAGAATACAGAAACACAATGATATGTTCTTCAAAGAAACATGCGCTGTTTCTGTCTTTTTCGGAAAAGATTTTACTGCAGATTGTTGGCTGCTTGGAAGTTTTTGTAACCCTCATATTTATCAAAAGCTCATCTGTCATTGACATATTCGAACATTGACTCATTTCAAATCTGCAGAGCAAATTCTCTTAGTTTACTAATACAATCCATGGCATTATTCATACAGACAGTGGGTACCACAATGTCACTGAACTATTCGTCATCGTCATCATTAGAATCGTTATCCTAACCATGATCCAACATGTAGATTGACCCCACCCATGTTTTTTTTATATGTTGAGATGCTGTAAGGTTGTCGTACTTTGATGATGATTGGTTCAACATGTCGTGATTCTAATGGGACATCTGTTGGCCGGCTCTTAGTTAAAAGGTGCTGAACAAAGTCTATGCACACTGAGGCCGTGAAATGCTCCCTTTTGTAAGACTTTCACATCCTCCGTCTCTGACTTATTCAGATTTTTTCAATTCTGCTGGAAAGCCCTGTCTATTATATCTTACAGTTTCACACGAGTAGAGGCCATTTTCGAGTCTTTTTTTCCATCTGTGAATAGCTGGTAAAGAAAGTGTCAAAAAATATACTCCTGTTGATATTGTAGAGATGTTCCGCCAAACTGGTTGCAACATTGTATCCAAGCTCATTTCCGGTATTAGTCTTTTTCTTTCCCAGGTATTCTTCGAATCGTGACAAGAATGAACTACATATCCATATCTTCAGTTCATGTTTGATTAGTTTGGCTGGCATGTACTGTCTGGAGGATAACTTCCTAAAACCGAACCATGGCCTCGTCAACAGCCACCTCGTTTGAAAGTATGTAAGAAGATGGCGTTCCTGAGATATACTGGTAGTCTATTTCTGCATATCTATTGTAAAAGTTATTGGTGGTATTTGTATTGTCAGCCCCATCTGTTGATTCCTGTGAATCTTCAGATGGCTTTCCCATGATATAGTCTAGTTCTTCAAGTCTGATGTTTATTGGTGGTGTTTATATTGTCAGCTCCATCTGTTGTTTACAGTGGAAAAGCAGGTGGCGCTCCTGTTCCACTTTGAAAGTTATATTTTGAAAAGGAACAATCGGTCCTATTGGGCAACTTTTCGTCTCCTAATGTACTTGAAATATTGTCTTTAATGGGATAAACTTTGTAAAGTCTCACGCTTTAGACTGCCAGAGGGGATTCCATAACAAGACACGATTCGGGAAAGGAAGGGCTCGGTTTCTAAATCCAATTACATGTCCTTACGTCCTGAATACCTATGTTGCCTTGGAAGGTTTTGGATAACTAGTACATTTCATATTATATGATATAAAACATTTGGGTTGGAAGGGGTTGCCCTGTCACTCGGTAATCTTTTTTTGTACATATTTAGATCAAAATAAATCCTTCTTGATTCAACCATTGTACTATTAGAAAAGTATTCAAACATACCCTGGTTAAAAATTCCACTTCAGTCACCGTTTAACACAGATATGTGTGCTGAATTTCCAAAGCTGTCGATGTGCCATGAAACAACGTTCATTCATTCATTCATTCAGTCAAATTAATAACACACATTATTGCTTCATTTGTATATTTATTTGATCATTCATCCTTCAGTGTTATATTAGGAAAATCATTTAATATTCCATGCATATAGTCAGTTGTCAGATCGGCATAAATCATTAAAATCCTTTTTGCTCAGCTTTAGAAACAACATCCTCATTTTCGGCAATGCTATCCCTGTGAGAAACCACTTCTGACTCTTTCTCTGTATTACTTTTTCGAACTAAACTCCCTGCTTTATCAGTTAGCGCAGACTGCTAGCGTTTAGCATTCTTTTACTATATCTCTACCCAGTGTCTAATTTGTCTTCTTCAGTTTTCTTTCCAGTGACTAATTCATTTATAGGCTGCTTATTTCCACTCTCAACAAATTTAAATTTTGCCATTTTCTGTGAGATTTTTTTTCTCTAGTCTGTCTAATTTCCTTTTACATTGCCTTGATTTTTCCCTTACACGTACTGTTTGTATAAATAGTTGGTTGTCATGTATCCAAATGGATGAAATGATTTTTTCAAAGATTCAAGCTGTTAAATAGTTTAACTTTTTAGACATAAATATTCATGATCTCAATGGGATGTTTCATCTCGCAAATCAGTGCTTGGACAGGAAGCAGTGCAAGGCCAGAGATATGCTTACGCTATCCCATAGATCAGGGCCCGTATTCACCAACCATTCTTAAGAATATTCCAAATTGTTTAGCCAATCAGAAGTTGCGTTACTTTCAAATTTAGAAATTCTTGAGACGGAGACCAAGAACGTTCTCAAGAATTGTTGGTGAATACGGGCCCAGGATATTAAAAATTATCTTTGGTAATTAATTGTGATATATTGATTTATTCATATGCCTTAAACACAGCAGCTAGGCAGCTTAGATGTTTGTTAATGACTGGAAATATAAAACACTATCGCAAAATGTAAATTGAATGTACATATATATGCGGTCCAGCATGCAACTCACTTGTCCCTGAAATTTAGAGGGCCAAAAACAAAATGTTTAACTCAGAAGAATGATAAAGATAGCTTATTGTTGAGGAAGGAAACACTGAACTTTTGTCGGCTGATTGTTTTTAGTATCAAAATTTTCAGGGCCTAAATTCAAGCCATACCAAAACTGTGTAAATATGCTGTTAAATATTGAAGTTGTTTGACTGAACCAAGAAAGATTTCATTGTTGAAAATATCAAAGTACCATAATTCTACCAAAACAGAAGACGGATAATCAGGCAATATGCCATTGATCTATGATCTCTAGGGTAAGAAGAAACAGTGTCTCATGCAGTGTTGGATATTGAGGATCTTCAAACCAAATGTATATCGGTAAAACTAGAAGACTCGGACTAAAATGTAAAGTAATGCAGATATTACATTTTTTCTTATCTTTTCAAGAAAATTATAGATGGAGGTTGATTGGTAATTTAATTTGTAGATGGAAAGTTCAAACTTTTGAAATGGCCCGATTAAAGTGAAATCAATGCTATCTATTGGTAAATATTTAACCAAAGGAAAAATGGCTGTCCTTTGATTAAATTGTTGGATGTGAACAAACCCAAGACTTAAAAATAAAATAAACTGTCACCAATGACGGATTAAGTCAATCCAGAAAGGTTGTCAATCTATTCAGGGACAGATTATTGTAATAAAACTGATTCTCTATAGCTCTGTATCACAAAAAGACATTAGTTGGCACTTTCTAAGAAACTCTGCTTATTTTGAGTTCTTACTGAAAATAACACAAACTTTTGTGAAACATGACTCAGAGAATGAACTTATCATAGTTTAAACTCGAGTGTGTCGGGTCATTGGAGCAAATGTGTCTTGAGCCTTTTAGATAGACTGTTTCAGATTTAATGGCATATTTATTACATATGCACAATCATATCGTCGGTTTGCTTCCAAAACCTCGTAACTACAGCTTGTAACAAGCTGTAGTTACGAGGTTTTGGAAGCAAACCGACGATATGTAAATAAAGAGCTTGTGCAGTCATCAAAGGCAGATTGAAGTGACTATTCAGGAACAGCCATTTTTCCTTTGTAGAGTCAACCTTTTACGTCAGAGCTTTTAGGTCAAAAGCCATGTAACTGACAAACAAATTAGTACAACAGTTGCACATTGAAAACAGGCCATTTTGAAAAGCTGCATTAATAGATTTATTTGACCTATTCTCAATCAATGCAATATAATCAAGTTTTACAGATGGCTTAGATCTTTATCATACCATGAAACAATTATTTTCGGCTGTAGATAGGCAAATAGCTTTGGTTTACACATATGGAGAGAACCCCTAAAAGCCATTCTTTAGTTAATCTTTATTTAGGCCAGTGTAGGTCAAAATCAGACGTAGGATTCAGTCTGATTGTGGATCCTTACTGTCCAATATGGCTTGCAACACGCGAAAAGGGTCATTCGGACATTTGCGTAAAGTGTCGTCTCGGATCAGCGTGTGCAGTCCGCACAGGCTAATCCGAAATGGCACTTTACGATTTTATGTGATTTTCTGTTTTACGCAAGTCTACTGTAGAACAAAATCTAATGTAGTCGTAAAGTGTCGTCTCGGATTAGCCTGCGCGGACTGCGCAGGCTAATCCGGGACGACACTTTACGCAGATGTCCGAATGCCCCTTTTCGCATGTTGCAAGCCATATGTAGGGACATTTTGACCGAATCCAGTCATGAACTGATAGTATTATAATCATTTTCCTTTTAATTTGTCTAGTTGCGTAGTAACCAGACTTTCATTGTTATCGTACTGATTCTGGAGTGGCGTAAGCCTAGGTTGACGTAAGCATGCCTGAGACCTGTTCCAATTCCAGCTTTGTGAGACAGAGTGTAGTTCTGTATAATATTGCATTATCATGAATGCTTCTATCATTTATAATTTCAAATGCTATATATACCCTAACCTATCGGATACGTCCCTTACGTCTCAAATATTCAAACTCATAAATATTTGAAACAATTGTGTACCGCTCTAGGATTCATAAATATTGAACATTCACATTTTAAAATGAGAATAATTTGCATATCTGGGTGTCGTCGGGTGTGTGCTAAAGAGTCCCACTACACAAAAACAGCTGTTATTGATTAACCCATTACCACACAATCCCTACTTTTGACGCCCCTGAGAAAGAAGCCTATAGAAAACATTGTGGGAAAAGGAGAAAATGCTGGTTATCACAATGTTTTCTACCGTTCACAAAACAAATTTCAAAATTTCAGTCACTTTTATGTTGTCGTCTGCAAATGCTTTTAATTTGGACCAGTCTAAAATATTGTCGTTTGGTAATGGGTTAAAACCAGAATGATTCTTAATACATTTATGTTACAAATTCCAGTAATTTGGTCACAACCCTTTTTATGATTTAAATTTAATTCCATGACCGACGGGAAAGGCAATGTCAAATGGCATGGGAGGTCATATAAGGAATTGTAAGTTAGACTGAATTATTAAGAGTTCTGTCTCCAAAGAAGAATGAACTGAGCTCCATGGAAGATTGAGGTGACAAAACTTGATCAGAAATTGTACAATATTTACAGGGTTGCTTTTTCCTGAAATTATTTTTGAGCCATAACCTCTTTATATGCCATTCAAATTTCGCTAAGATTCAGTACTGGTGTCAAATTATAGCAACAACCTTCACCTCTGTTGGAAGTAGACATCCCCTACTATGTAATTTCCTGACAGGTCTATTGAATATTTCCCAACAATTTTAGTTTAAGTCAGACAACAATTATTAAGGCATGTAGGTGCAATTTTTCATGAACCACAGGTGGAGGTAAACTGGAAACTTAATTTAAGTGATGTATAGCCTGGTCACATAATTATCTGCACTGTTCTCAATTTTGTTTACATTTGGACGAACTGTGGCTTGTACTATTGTGACTATTGTTTCTTTTTCTTTTCAACTTATTCTGAGAAATCTTTAATTTGCAATATTTCATAGTTTTTACTATGGAATATAGGCTAACCTTTTACCGAATATATAGGTCAAACTACCATAAACTACTGTAAGACAAGAAATAAATGCATTTCATGTCATTTCTTTATTTTGTTTCAGTATACATTTTCATACAAAATTACAATAATGCACAAGTGTAGAAAAAATATGGTACATGACATTCAGTCTTCGATTGACAGCTTTCCTCTAGTTCCCATGAGCTTGTATTTTCTTGCATGTTCACTCACGAGTACAATTGTATAGTCCTTCCTCCTTGTTCAGCCAAGTGCTGCATCTCCCCTATGAGTAAACAATACAATGTTAAAATCACTTCATATATATATACCCTGAACTAATAAAAACCATAACTTTTAAAGTCGAAATATACCTCCAACCATTTTAAGCCGATACAGACACTGCACCTAGAACATACCTAGTTCTGAATTTCCCGAACAAAATAAAAGGCCTCCGGCATGTATAGTGAGTTTAATTTCTACAATCAGCCATCATAAACAAGAAATACCTTTAAAAAAGATAGACAAGGTAAATTTGCCCGCAAATAGCCTGGGCCCCTTAAGACAGACAACGTAAATTTGCCCGCAAATAGCCTGGGCCCCTTAAAATACACATACCGCGACGTGAAATCATGTGACAATACGATTTTTTCTCCAATATCTCGATAACCAGCAGCTGATCGATGTACAAAACACTCTCTTCGAAATAAAAATTCAAGAGTAAAATACATACTATGTAGATGCCTTCAACGAAGAAAACCTTTCAAATGTGCCCGTTTTGAATATACGATTCAAATCGCTCAGTTTCTCCTCTCAACGGTTTTCTAGTGTTTACATCACGTGATCGCGCGCAATTTGCGTTTGATTCTGTCTTCAATCCATTCTAGAGTTTTCTTCATTTTTTTCTGATAAATATTTTTGAAGATGAAAAATATAAAATGGCACAATTAATCAGATTGGAAAATAGAATTAATGATGCTTGCTGAAAAAAAAACTGTCATAAGTTTATCGGTAATTTCCGTCTCCACCCGTCACTGCTGATCGGTAAATGGGACCCACTTTGGACCCGAGTGAATGTCCTTTTACTGGGTTTGGAGTGTAAATCAAAGCTTAATTTCTACTTTAAAAGGGAAGAACATTGAACGGTGAAAGACTGAACTTGTTTGGAAATTAGTTTTGGTTACATTTTAAAGGTTTATGAATATAGAAATAATATGGGCACAATGTGGGTTCCAGAAGGGCTGGAATTCCCGCAAATGGCCCAGATTGGTCCCAAATAGACATTTAGCCCCGATTTTTCCCATATGGGACCCAGTTTGCCATGTTTGCTGGGTACTTTATGCAGATTTGATAGATCTACTTTTGCCATACTGCACATCAAATGTTTACTTGGGACTGAATGCAACTCTTTTCTTCAGATTTATCGCTTTTCTTGGCACAGCACCTGGTAAATAAAAAAAAATGTTATTTTCGGCGTTTGAGGAATCGAATTAGACGAAAATTAATTTCCCTTGTAATAGTCTAAGCTCCGATAGGAGGCGTTCGTGTAGTGCACGTGTATAATGCTCGTGCGCGGGTTCTTCAGTTCAGAGTTGGAACCGACTGGGACCACACGTACAATTTTGTGTTTCGCTTCAATTTTTTCAATTTCTGCCACGTGTACATTTTTTACATTTTATTTCTTTATCGAATTATGAGTTTTGAAGAAGGTGTTTCACTGAATAGTGAGTTGAACAGTGACATAAGAACGCTTTTGGCAGAAGTTCGTGAACAGAGACGCGAATTACACTCTTTCAAAGAAGAATTGAGAGGAGACTGTTTGTCGGTAAAAGCAGACGTTAAGCGGCTTAAGAAAGAACAAGAATTAAAGTGGCGATATGAAGGGAATAAGATTCAGCATGAATTCAACGCTTCTTTGTTGGACAATTTGAAGCAAGCTTTGTGGGCACTTGACAATTGTAAAACTGACTACGTGAATGAAATTTTAAAGGAGGCTTGTGAAACTTTGAAGAAAAGAAACAAACATGTTCGCATTGCTGACACGTCAGAAGCGGGATGGGAAACGGTGCGTCAGTATGAGCTTAATTCCGTCGCTAGCGACTCGGAGGACGAATCAAGGATCAACCGAGCCGAATCCCGAGCTCTTAAGAGGAAGAAGTCTCAGAAATCTAAGAAGTCGAAGCCTACTGCTACTTTCCCTTGTGATCATCGTACTTTTCCATCAGGAGCTTCGGGACAATTTCAGACTCAGACAGTGCATCAGCAGCCGTCCTTTCGTCCTTTTCAAGTCCCGGGAGGCACAAAAGCAATGTACGGAGCTTGTTTCTCCTGCGGAGAGACCGGTCACATGCGAAAGAACTGTCCCAACACCAGGACCTTCACACAGCAAGAACAATAAAAGGTGTAACGGGTTGGATATGGGGAATCCCACTGAATTTCCTAAAATAGACATAGAAGATGAGTATCCTATTTATAATTTTGAGTATGATAAAAATAGATTTACAGACGATTTTTTTGAATACGAGCAAGGTCAAAAAGAAATTATAGTTAAACACAGGCTGAGAGATCATATTGATTTTTGGAAGAGTATTAATGCCAATGATTTTATTATAGACACCATTTTTAATGGATACAAAATTCCATTTTATTCTTCACCACCAGTTTCGTTTTCAAAGAACAACAAATCCGCTTTGTTAGAAAGCGAATTTGTTTCTGAAGCAATCAGAGATCTTTTAGATAGGGGTTTAGTTACAGAAAGCGAACATATTCCCACTGTTGTTAATCCTTTGACTGTTTCGATTCAGAGTAACGGTAAAAGGAGACTTATTCTTGATTTAAGATTAGTCAATATGCATATCTGGAAGCAGTCTGTGAAGTACGATGATATCAGAATTGCTTTATTATATTTAAAGCAAGGTTCATGGATGATTAAGTTCGATATTCATTCAGCTTACCATTTTTTTTAGACATTTATCCTCCTCATACAGAGTTTTTAGGATTTTCATGGGTTGTAGATGGAGTAACCAAATTTTACAGATTTCTAGTTTTACCGTTTGGTTTAAGTTCAGCTCCATATATATTTACTAAGCTTACTAGGCCATTAATAGCTAAATGGCGGGGTGAAGGCAAGAGTGTACTGATGTTTTCAGATAATGGTTTTGGGACTGCAGACAATTTTATCGATACAGATCGGATTGCTCAAGAAATAAAGTTTGATTTATTGTCTGCTGGATTTATTCCAAAGGCAGATAAATCATGCTGGATCCCTACTCAGGAGTTACAGTGGTTAGGGACCTTGCTAAATTGTTTAGAATTTTACATTGAAATTCCAGAAAAGAGGATAAAAAAGGCACTAGGAACTTTAGAGTATTTACTGTCTTTTAAGTTTGTACCAGTCAGAAAAGTAGCCAGTTTTGTGGGGCAGATAATTTCCATGTATATTGTAGTAGGTACAGTTTGCCAAATTATGACCAATAGCCTGAGCATAAACATCACTAAAGCTATTTCTTGGAATTCTTACATTCACTTATCCGACGAAAGTAAAGCCCAGCTTTTGTTTTGGAAGAAAAATTTTTTTCAGTTGAACAAAAAGAGTTTAAAATGTATAAACACTTGTTCTAGAATTGTATATAGTGACGCCAGTAATTCAGGTTATGCTGGTTATGAGGTAAATACTTATAAAGGGATAGTACACGGTATGTGGGATTCACAGGAATCCGCCCAATCATCAACTTGGAGAGAGCTCTGTGCTGTATATAGAGTGCTGATCTCTCTTCAAGATGTTCTCAGGTGCCAAAGGGTAAAATGGTTTACTGACAACGCAAATGTGAGTAACATTGTGGCAAAAGGTTCTATGAAAGAAAATCTGCAAGAGTTGGCTTTCAGGATATATCAGTTCTGTTTTAAGAACTGTATTCATTTAGAGACTGAATGGCTACCAAGAGCAGAAAATGAAAAGGCTGATTATTTATCCAAAGTTATTGAAAGAGATGATTGGGGTATTTCAAACAGCATTGTACAGATTATAATTCAAAAGTGGGGTTGTTTAGACGTTGATTATTTTGCTTCAGTTCATAATGCAAAATTGCCACGTTTTTATTCCAGGTTTTGGTGTAGGGAGGCAATAGGTGTAGATGCATTCACCTATGATTGGGGTCACGGGCTTGGTCTATTCGTGCCTCCGATCATTTTAGTACCCAGAGTACTGGGTAAGATGAGTGCCTGTAAGGCGCGTGGAATTTTAATTGTTCCTGAATGGAGATCAGCTCCTTATTGGCCGATTTTATGTTCACAAACTAGTGAAAACTTTTGCACATTTGTAAAAGATTTCATCTTTTTACCGACAAGTAAGGATTATTATGTTCCATGTAAAAATGGTTCAGGCATTTTCGGAGTTGAAGATTTAAAATTCCGAATGCTAGCGCTATATATTAATTTTGGAAACACTGCATAAGGGAGAGTAATCCATGATCGATGTCTAAATGTTATGTAATAGTGATTTCCCTTTGCATAGAATGTTGCAATGGGATTACTAGTCCAGTTGTAAATGCTTTTTATAGTATTAAACGGTTTCACGATATGTTCGATTATAAATCGCCTACAGATAGTAAGCTAGTATCTAATGTGTTCGATGCGGCAAGACGGAAACTTGCGAAGCCTGTAAATAAAAAAGGACCTATGACTATTGATATTTTAAATAAAGTGTATAATGGGCTTTACATTGAAGGAAATGTTTTGAATCAAAGAACTATTTGTATTTGTTTATTGGCTTTTGCTGGGTTTTTAAGAAGTTCAGAGGTTTTGAATTTGAAAAGAAATGACATTATGTTTTTTGATAGTTATATTAGTATTTTCATAGAATCCAGTAAAACGGATAAATTCAGAGAGGGTGCCTGGGTGTTTATTGCTAGAACAGGAACAGTTTTGTGTCCTGTACTTAATTTAAAGAAGTATCTTAAGTGGGCTAAGCTAGAGGACGAGTCCGAACTATATTTATTTGCACAGTTAAGTGCAACTAAAAAGGGTTATAAATTGAGGAACAGTAATAAGCCATTATCGTACAGCAATTTTCGTACCCTGTTCTTGAGAGCTCTGAAGCCTTTTCTTGAAGATGTGGATAAATTTTGTTTGCATTCTTTACGAGCCGGCGGTGCGTCCGCTGCAGCTAATAATGGCATTCCTGATAGACTCTTTAAACGCCATGGTAGATAGCTTAGTGAGTCTGCCAAGGATGGCTATGTTAAAAGTTCTATAGAAGAAAAGTTAAAGGTTTTCTGAATCACTGGGCTTATAAGCTATTTCATATTATTATAGTGTTTGAATTAAGTGTATTCATTTCTCTGCTTACATGGACTGTAATGTTAACAGACCCGTTCTTTTAGTTTCAGTCGGTCAACGATTCCAACTGTTATACCAAAAAATATGTAAGTGTTGTATTGATTGTAAGAGGAGTGTGAGTTTGCAAGGGAACACAACTTTCTTCCCAAGTTATGGAACCCTTTTTCACATAGCCATTTACTTCATAGTATGCCAAGTTGCGAGACACGGATGAAGTATGTCATTTAATTTCAGAAACAAAGTTGCTGAAATTAACTACAGCTATTGATAAGATAAACAAACTTCGCAAGTTTTATTGAAATCCGACTGAAAATAAGATATAAGGACTGTCCCAGATTGAAAAAGTTTGCAAACAACAATTTTTATTGTGGTCAAAATGGGGGAAAGCTTACTGAAAATTACGATGGTACTCCCTTTTCTAGCTGCACAACTACTTTGCAGTTGGGATTTTTGTGATAATCGTCAACCATCCGGCCCAAACTACCGTCATCTTCAGTGGCATCAATCCTGTTGAAAAACAAAAGGGTCATATTACATAATGGCTCTGAAGTCACTCACCTGAGCCTTTTGATCAAACATGACCCATTTCCAATCGCTTTGATAAGATATTAGGACCAACCTTCGGACAAATATTCATTAGTAATTTTGATTTAGTTTAAACATATTTTATTTATTCAATATATGAAATGGGGTTGGACCACAGGTTCTACCAACTTAGAATCGGTCCGTCCCCTACAATGACAAGAACAGAACAGTCGTTATATGGCAACAAGCAAAACACTTATACACACATACATATATAACAAACTAGGAAAACAAAAAAGGGTGATATAAGAGAAAGAAATATAGGATGAAAATAAGAGAAAAAGAAGAAAGAAAATTTAAGCAATGAAAAAAAAAAAACGGTGAAAATCAAGTTACGTATGCGAAAAATAGGAGTGGGAGGGGGTAGAGAAATACTCGATTAAGATGTTCTTGGATCTACACGTGCAATTTGGATGAAATCGAAATGACTTAAAGCGGCCGGATTGTTGAATAAATAACAGAACTGATGCAAATAGCGAGCAGTTATTGTTGTGATCTAAATTTTCATTCCCAAATAACAATCTATTGGTGTTTAAAGGGTGAAATGCCATTGTTGATCGAAAAAGAATGGTTCTTTTATCCGAATACCTATTGCCTTTAAGAAAAAGGTGCGTTTTGGCTTTTTCGAGGTCTGTGGTATTGACTGCTTTGCTGCATCAATAAGTAGTCTTGAAAATAGCTCTGCAAGATCAGTACAATCTTGGACATTTTTCAAGTTCTTTGTGAACAGACCATAACAAGAGATAAACTAGGTAGAAGATAATCAACTGGTTATTTTTGATACGAAAAATATCTCACGAGGATGCGTTGTTAGGCGTTGAGAAAACGATTGCGCAGCACGAGTTTTTTTAACGCCTTACGACGCATCCGAGTGAGATATTTTTCATATCAAATATAACCAGTTGATTATTCTATTTATTATTTACCTAATTAACATTATTATTTTTAATTTTTCGTTTGAAAGTCGAAATCAATACTTTGGATACAGAGAAAAAATCATGGACATAGCGCGGATGAATACATAATTTAAAAGAAGAAAACGAGACTGAGAAAAGTAGTTGGATTGTCTGGTTGAAAACATAGAACTTACAATTAACCTTATCTATAAGTGCTTAACGAAAAAAGTAGTTCCTAAATTATGGCAGGAAGTGAAAGTGAAAGTTGATATCGTCACTAGTGATGATATCAAATTTATAACACTGGGAAATTCCAGGACATTTGTTTTTTTCGGTGAAAGATCGAAATTTATTTCATCGAGTGGACACCATCGGTAATGTTTTCACGAGTGGCACGAGATGAAATAGATTTCGATCTTTCACCGAAAAAAACAAATATTCTATTTAGATTTCGATCTTTCACCGAAAAAAAAACAAATATTCTATTTATTTCATGCTTTTAACCCATACTGGTAGGAGCTTTATCAAAATCCAGTAGAGTTCTTTTCCGTTATTCCCCGTGGCGTACCCCTCCAGCATATCAACGCATTACAATATTACGTCAAGCGCGAGAAATGTAAGGCATATGACGTCATATTTCCCAGCTGGTTGTCAGACACGTGCAATTTACAAGGCAACAAGAACGTGAAAATCGGTATTTTCACTGGTGGTACCAGAGTAAGATCGAAAATATTTTCACTGCTATTTCTCGGTATCCTACCGGAAAGCATGAAATAAAACAGTATAAAAGGCTGCTTATTGGTGCAGCAAAACAGTCAGTGCCACAGACCTCGACAAAGCCAAAACGCCCAAACAAGCCGTGGTCCACCGATGAATGTAAATCGGCTATAAAATGTGTCATGAAGTTTTTGGACAGCCCTTGTACATACAGAAACAAAAAAAATATCGAGGGGTTTTCATTTCATCTTTTCTACTGTAAATGTCCTATTCTATTGGATAGCCATTTTCGACTGGTGTACATGTACGGTTTTTCGTGTTCCACTTTTTGTATTCGACTGGTAAATTTCACAATTTCGTACACTTCCGTGAAGCACAAACATTGCGCTCTCAAATCGTCTGAATGTTTGTACAGCAGCAGGAAGGCGGCTGAATAATATTAATTTTCGTGCTTCACGAAAGTTGACCAGTCGAGTACAGCTAATATGGCCATTTTGACATGACGAGGGAAGTATACTTTTGAGCCATGGCTTGTGAAAAGCATCTTCGCAAGCCAAGGCCGACGATTCACTACGCTACTCTACCCTTGGCGGATCGAGCTTGATTTTCATGTTCACCCGATACGCTTTTTCATTGGATGCAGCCAGCTCTAGCTGCAACGAATGAAATTGCTCGTAGCATTTCATCTTTGATAAAAATAGAACGAGGTTAGAAGGTAAAACATGGAAACCCACGTCGATGTCTGCTTATCGATTCATGTGTATTCGTAAGCGGTTTTTAAAACGATATTTCATTTGCTTTTAGAAACATGATGTAAAGGGGGGTAATACCAAGCATCCAATAGAGGTCGCATCACAGGAATCTCGAAATCGGGCTCAATCAGCCAAGGTAAGATCCACGTAGTGATCGTAAACTTGGCTCGCGAAGATGGTGAAAAGGGGCTCAATGAAAAAAAAAAAACCTCGGGTCCGATCTGAGCTGAAACTTTTTGCTACTGGCCAATTTTATACTTGTCAAAGGCCGAGATTACCTCATAAATCAGTCTTTTTTTCTAAAAAAAAAAGTATATTTTATTACCTCAGCACAGTTGGTGGAATTGCGGACTTTGATTTTAAAGTTCATGTGTTCGGGTCCAACTGGAAGCAACTCTGTCTGTCTGTCTGTCTGTCTCTGTTGGGAATGATGATAGTGATTGCGAATCATTCATTCTTCTCTCCCTCGCTTCTTTCATTCTTTCAACGATGGTTAAGTGGAAAAGCTCTCAGTAGGTTTGAAAGAAAAATCGCGAGAGGTCCTGATAACAAAATACCGAGTAAGCATGATAAGCATTGGCCACCGCAATATATATTTGATAATGTAGAAAACTACTTTAAAGGTGGGTATTTAGGTTTTTCACCTAACATCACACCAAATTAAGAATATATATTACTGAAATTTATATGAAAAAAAATACAAATCATCAATAATTAAGAATCATAATATTACAAAAAAGTCCCTTAAAAGACTACGTAGCCCCTGAAGCTATGTTTAGATTTCGCGCCAAAATTTTAAAAAAAGTATTGTGGGATTGTTAAGTGACTTTCATGTGACTAATGACGCTGAAATTCCATAACATAACAAACATGTAATTATTTTCCATAATGTCTTCTTCGGACGCTATGTTTGAAGCTTCGTCTGCGTATTTACAGCATGTAAATGAGCAAGTTGCTCATGTAAAAATAGACCATGTTTCCCCTCGGCGTCGACCTGGGCTGTAGTAAATCTCTAATTTCTCTTGTTGTCGGATGGTTTTCGACTATTGGGGTTTTATAAATGAAATTTATAAGGCTTTGGGAGTATAAAGATTATTTTGTTATAGTTTTGTAAAATTTCTGTCTCAAAATCTGAAGAGCCACCTTTAAAAGCATACAATCAATCCATCAACTAAATTATTCAGTGCCAGCTATATTAACTGCATGGATTTTGTCGGCTGAAAACAAAATCTACTTCAAAACCAGAATGGTTATTTTTTCTATAAAGTTAATTACACACTAGCAGTTTTTGAAGATCCAATATCTGACTGTACAGAATGTGCAGATTGTTCTGATGGAATGAAACTGAACGCCTGTTTTCAATAACGTTTATATGGTTAATACACGAGCAGGTGTAAACTATAAGGACAAAACCTGACAATATGGGCGATTCGGATGAGGATTGTCCCAAGTCCGAAGTCGTTAACAGAGATAGTATCTGGTTTTATGTTTGATCCTAATTATTACTGAACTGAGATTGAAATACATAGAGGATATTTGCTTTTTCGATGAAAGATCGAAATTCATTTCATCGAGTAAACATCATCGGTAATATTTTCACGAGTGAAATATAAGGTATATGACGTCATGTTTTCCATCTGGTTGTGAGGCACGCGCAATTTTCCTAGGCAACAAGAACGTGAAAATCGGTATTTTCACTTGTGGTACCAGTGTAAGATCGAAAAATATTTTCACTGCCATTTCTCGATATCCTACCGGGAAGCATGAAATAATTAAAGTTCTTTCTATTCTAGAGTTCAAGTCCTTCAAGTCCTTCCTATTAGAAAGAGCTATAAATTACCATTATGTCACCTTAAACAATTTGATACGCCTTTGCTACTATTTTTTTAACGTCTCTGTACATTCTTTTTACTTGAGAATATTCTGTTACAAACGTTAATAGATACAGTTTCTACATAAATTCCCCAAAAAGTGTATGGTTAAAAAACAAAAAATGGGTAGATATATTACTCTCATTTTATAATGTAATGGCTCTGGAAATTCCTGTAACATTATATTCCTCTGAAACGGGAAATTTAAAGCTACCAGTAAGTCATATAAATTGCGCTTTTACTAAACATATCTTCTTTACAGAAAGAATTCGGTCTTAGTTTGGAAGGGAATTCGCTTACGCTGTAAAAGTTCTCATATTCAGTGAATTCAAACTTTGAACAGAAAGATGATAATGGGTTCAGACATTCTTCGCTTCTGCCTTCCGATATTTTCTGTTTTATTTGTGTTGACTGTAGGTGATAGAAAACCTTGTGGTCCGTTTTATTTATGTGTCTGTAAGCAAGATGAAACCTTTGGATTTGTGGAAATCGATTGCACAGGAACTCGAGTTCCCATAGCAGACGTCTGTAGGTTCACATCCGTTCATTCCAATATTTCCACACTATCCTATAATTCGAACAATTTATCGGTTTTAATCAACGAATATTTGATTGGATGTGAAAACATTCAGGAGTTTTTTCTACGGAATGTATCGCTGAGCCACGTTGACAATGATACTTTTCGGAACATGGTGCACTTGTCTGTGCTGGACCTCAGCGAGAATGTGTTGGATATTTATTCAGGTAAAGAGGTGCCGTGCGTTTACAATATGACTACTCTAAAGGAACTTCGACTTCATGGCAATTTCAAAACGGAGAACTCCACTAATATATCATATCCAAGACTTACCGATCTTCCTGGACTAGAAATTTTATACGTTGACGGTTTGCCTGATACTACCTTTGGAAGTAATTATCTTACTTTGAGAAATTTATTTCATTTAGTACTTTCTGGAAAGAATGGGTTCTGTAATTTAAATGTATTAACAAATAAAACATTTGAAAATGTTCGACGATTGTCAAAATTGTCCTTGTCAAACTGCAGTATTACAAATATATATGCAGGAACTTTTGGAGAAATACATAATCTGACTTGGTTAGATTTGTCAATGAATAAACAACTGGGTTTCGAAGCTTTAAGAAATATATCATACAGCCTTCAGTTTACCCGGATCGATTTCCTGAACTTGTCTACAGTGCACAATACATTCGGACTTGGTACAGTGCTGATGCGCCGAGATGTTTGTTACTTTAGAAACACGACACTGCGAGAAGTTGTGGTAGACAGCAATAGACTAGAGCTGGTAGAGACCAATCTATTTTTACTTGCGCCCGACACACTTCAGGTTCTTCACATACAAGACAATAGATTTACCTTCGATCTCTATCTGTTGCAGGTTGCCTGTTTAACAAACATCACGGCAGTGTACACGGCATATCAACGTAAAGGTAAAAGCCCGTTACTTTATTTGGACGATCCAGTAAAAAAAGTGAAAGTTATATCTCAGAGCAACGTAGACTGCATATATGATAACAATGATTATTTATACAATAGAAGCTTAGCAATACCTAGTTGCAGTTATTTTAGAAGCGAAGAGATATCCGAGACTGATTTTTACAGCACTGCAATTCCAAAAAAACTGAAAAACGTGTCTTATACACATAGTAATCTGAATTTCAGGTTGGATCGTTTTGTTGTTAAACCATTTGATAACAGCATCGAAACTGTTGATATGTCAGGCAATATCATATATTCATGGACAGGTCCTATCGGGCCATTCCCATCTATCAAAAGGTTAAATTTATCATGGAATTACTGTTCTCACGTTGGCCCGGAGGCGTTTTCTTATCTGTCATCACTGGAACATCTCTACGTTCAACAGAATTTTCTTGGAATCCCTTTGGCAAACGATGTCAATGGCTCAGTGTTCAAGCAATTGATTAACCTAAAGGTTTTAGATCTATCTTTCAATCAAATACGACAGCTTCCTTCAGAAGTATTCGTACACCTGCGTCAATTGCAGCTGTTAAACTTATCATTTAATAGCTTAAGCGATTGGTCAATTGACGCCCAATCACTTCCAAACCTACAATATATAGATCTGCAATCAAATGCTTTGTCTGGTTTACCACAATCTCTCATGTCACACTTCGATGATTTCATGTTTCATGAGCACTCTGTCTTTTCTATTGATATGAGAATCAATCCATTGAAATGCACTTGTGAAAACGAAAAGGTTCTCACTTGGATGATAAAACACCAGTTATCTTTTGTTGGATTCGAGACTTACAGTTTTACAGATGACACTGGACAACCTCTCCAGTCTAGTGAATGTATTATCAAAGTTAGCAACTTCACAAAAACTTGCAGATCCTTCACCTTGCTTATCATCTTATGCACTGTAGGTATTACTCTCTCCATTTCTGCTATTATTACCGGACTGATTTATAAAAACAGATGGAAACTTCGGTACATGTTGTACATGAACAAACGCCGTTTCTTTGGTTACCGTACATTCCCTAACCATGAACCCATTGAAAACTACAAGTATGATGCCTTTATATCTTACGCCGATGAAAATATTCGTTTCATTCTGGATGGTATCATTCCGAAGCTTCAAAGAGAGCATGGATTCGAACTTTGTATTCATCAGCGAGACTTTGTCGCCGGAAATGCGGTCACCGACAACATCGTAAATGCAATACAGAGCAGCAAGAAAACAGTGATCATCTTGAGCAGAGCTTTTCTGAAAAGTAAATGGTGTCTGTATGAGTTCCACATGGCTCGGATGGAGAGTATATATTCACGTGAAGGGAAGAGTATCTTGATTATTGTCATGTTGGAAAACATGCCACCAAACGATTTAATGCCTTTGGAAATGATAGAATGGATAAACCAGAAGTCTTACATTGAATACACGGATGACGAAGATGGAGATACTTTGTTTTGGGAAAATCTAAAATTGGCAATTACAGACTAAGTAAATCCACTGAGCTAGTGCGTTAATGGGTTATCTAGCATATACCCTTACACGAAATGGATGCTTTAAATGAAAGATACGGATGCAAATATTTTGTTTATGGGGTGTAACACTGGTTTATTAATTGATATTTGGATAACTAGACCTAAAGTAGTGACTTTATCTTATGGTATGAATGCTTTATTAGATTGTAAGTTCTGTGTTGTCTGTTAACGAGCATAGTCATTCGCATAAGCTTTCTCTTCGCCACGGGGTTAAAGGATATGGTTAAAGGATTAACTTGTCATGCGAAGGGGTGCTGGGATTAACAAAAACCTTTGTTCTATGACACGTTTGATGATTACATCGTAACCCTTTCCCAAACGACAAATTTTGGACTCTTCCAAACCAAAAGAGTTTGCAGACGACAATTTTAGATTTGGAGAAAATGCCAGAGAGTTCTCAAACAGGGTAGAAAACACTGTGCGAAAAGGAGAAATTGCTCGTTACGAGCAATTTCCTCCTATTCACACAGTGGTTTCAAAAGACTTTTACTGCAGACACGTAAAAACCAGGGCTTGTTTGGGAAATGGTTACATGTAAGTCACAGTAAAACCAAATAAATTAAAAAAAAAACCTATTTATAGCATAAATATTTATAAATTTTATTTTACCATGTAAAAATATGGCGATTATTTTGACTTTCATGATATTTAAAGGTGCAATTCGTAAGAGTGTCTGTCAATTGCAGAAAAGAGAATTTGGAAACTAGCATAAATTCTACCATGTTACATCGATGATCGCCGACGATTAGCCGCCCTTCGTCGTACATGTCTGCAGTGACGTAATAACGACGTCATAACGACGTAAACACCACGTGATCATTGAAGGGATCGAAACAAATCCTTCATTTATAGGATCGTTTTGTCCCCAATCTTGGCCTGTAAAACGACATCACACAGGCTGACCATCGCTTATTCATTTACCATCATTATAGGAAGAGTGTGCAATATCTAAATAAGAAAACAGGCTCAGAATGAGCAATCTTACTGTCCGATGACATGATTGTAGAATTTTTAAACAATAATCCTGTGTACTACGTCATAGCACTAACGAGATGCAATGTTATTAGGTGAGATTCTGGGAAGTCCTAGTTGGAAATCGACGAGCTTCTCAATGCATTTCGCACATGTAATCATGGCAACCAATGCAGTAACTGATAGGTTAGAGTTTTCTCCGATCTGATATAAGTGTGTTGTGACGGGCTATCCTATATATTTCCGAGTTATAAAGGGTAAAAATTACCATTTTTTTAACTTTACAGGGGCTTTAAGAGTGGATATTCCACATATATAAATACACTTGAAAACATTGTACCGCATAAAAACACTTTTCCTTTTAGAGAAACCTCTTCTTTTGACACTTCAAAGATGTTGTACCGAAAGCAGCCGAAGGCCTGAGGTAAATAATATAAGATCAGTTAGACATTAAAATACGGCCCCTGCACACACATACAAACCAGTATTTCGTATCTGAAATAAAGTATCCCTTTACCTCATGGCAGTGACACACTTGATCGTTGTTCAACCTCTGTTTAAAGGCATTAGACCAAGACTGCAAGCTGTTATCCACTTCTGGCGAAAGTACATGTACGCAACAGTGACCGATTGTGTTCCCGCTCTCTGCAGGTCATAGTTCTTTATCATTTAATTCCCAGATATACCAAACATCAAACCTCCTGGTGTTTCTTGAATTTGAATGTCATATCTGAGAATAAAAACAAAAACTCATTCCAATTACCAAGAAAGAAAAAGATACCGCCTACTTACCAAGAAGTAAAGAGATACCTCAAGTTTGTTCATTTCATAGGCAAAAGGCTGGTTTGTTTGTGAATGGAGCAGGCGGTTTCTAATTTCTACCTCATTTCACATTATTTACGTCAGAAGATCGGACCCGGTAAAAAATTCAAGGGGTGCAACAGATTTCTTTTTACTGCGTATTTGTATAGGTAAAACCCTGGTGCAAAAGTATATGCTTTTGGTGGACGGCCAAACAACAACTTGTCTAATTTAATCTTTGAAAGAATTGTAAATAAAGGTGTACATTTTGTTCAGAAAAAAGACTTCGCTGTTTTCTTTTAGATGCAAAATACAGTTTTAAAGCGCAAACAGTTGCTGTCCTCTTGCCCTTTGCTGTCAATAGTCTTTACCCTTAGGCTGGTACGCCCGACTCACTAAACCTTTGCTCCCCGTGGGGTCCCGTTTCTTTTTTTTTATTTGCTGTATAGAGTAGGACATCGGCCTTTCTCTATGGCATGTCGTAGAAGGCGACTAAAATTAGAGACAAGCGGCTGCTTTCCCCGTAATTCGTAGGATTGCAGCAGGCTGGGTAGTTCTTATTTCAAATCCTATATTTTTTTTCTCGATGTCTATAGGGTTTGGAATGAGAATCAATTGGCCTGTGGGACCCCGTGTGGTTTAATCGGGTGGGTATAAGAATAAACCACTGCAGTCCCGCGATCGTCACATCTGCCATTTCATCTGGCGGAACAACAGTGACAGCATGCATGTCGTAAAAGGCGACAAAAGGGGCATCATTTTGTGTTTTCGTCCATTCCTCATATATCATGTTTGTCTTATGTTGTTGCACATATATGTTATTTTCACCTCGCATTATTGTTTACTAAACAAGTGCGCCCAATATGACCTAAGTTGTCGACGGGCCTTTAAACACTGTTCATTCATTCCATTCTACTAAACCTTTGAAGACAGTATAAAGATCAGAATCAGTCTGCACAAAGCATTTCGTCTGATTATGGATCTGTGATATCCGATAAAAGTATACTTTCTCCCCGAAAATATACTTTCTCCCCGAAATAACTTTGATACATGGCTTGCATCACGCACAAAAGGGCATTTGGACATTTGCGTAAAGTGTCGTCTATGATCAGCCTGCGCAGTCCGCGCAGGCTAATCCGATACGGCACTTTACGAATATATCAGATTTTGTGCTACAGTAGACTTGCGCAAAACGGAAAATTACATAAAAACGGAAAGTGTCATTTCGGATTAGCCTGCGCGGACTGCGCATGCTGATCGGAAACGACATTTTACGCAAGTGTCCGAATGCCTCTTTTCACGTATTTCAAGCCATATAGTATCTTTCTGGATTTTACTATCGGCTTGAAGGATTTCAGCAGGATAAGGGTTAACCTTTTTTTATTATATACCTAACAGTGAAATCCTGGAATTTCCCAGTGTAATAAATATTGATATCATCACTAGTGACGATATCAACTTCCACTTCCTGCTGTAATTTAGGAACTACATGTACTTTTTTTTTCATTAAGCACTTGCAGATAGTGTTAATTGTAAGTTTTGTGAAGTCTCGTTTTGTTCTTTTAAATAATGTATTCATCCGCACTGTGTCCATGATTTCTTCTCTCTATCCAAAGTATTGATTTCGACTTTCAAAAGAAAACTTAAAAATAATAATGTTAATAAGGTGTATAATAAATAGAATACTCAACTGGTTAATTTTTATATGAAAATATCTCACTCGGATGCGTCGTAAGCTGTTAAAAAACCTCGTGCTGCGCACTCGTTTTTTCAACGCCTAACAACGCATCCTCGTGAGATGTTTTTCATATCAAAAATAAACCAGTTGATTATCCTCTATATACTTTAACGAAGTTTTAAACTCTTCCGCATCGGAAGTATTTGAATTGAACAGATAAAAACGTGGGTAAGATTACATATAATATTGTTTTGGAAAGATTAAGAAACATTGTCAGGAAAAGAAGATACTTGTGAAAAGCAGATTGTTTTCTCTTTTCCACATTATTTAAAAACCCTTAATGACATCTCATATTATTTACGCAGCTGATGATTTGTTCTTTGCAAACACTTTCAACGTGCAGAGTCTTAACATTTCGATATCTGGCAGAAAGTAAAGCATCAAGATAAGATATACAAGTGAAGCAATATCTGCCACAGTTGATTGTGCACTGATGTTAAACGCTAATGTGTATATACACTCTCTGAACGTGACGGACTTATATAAAATGCGCTAAAGGAAAGTGATGATGATGTTAGCAAACAAATGTCTACTACTCTAGACGGGTCTTAAAACTCATACGCATCAAGCTAATTTCAGAGAAATGCTTGCGAAAATCTTGTCTTTATCGAAATTGTCGTTAAACTGTCAGACTGTATAACAGAATAACTCGAACAAACAGTTTCAGGAAATCAAATACCTGCAACATTGGTCATCATCCAGAACATCATAAAAAAGTAAGATTTCTTGGAGTATCGATAAGTAGCAGCAAAATGTGTACAATAGTGCCATAAATAAGTCTGCAAATAGGGCTTCACGCTTCATTTGTTCGCTATGATTTTCAATTTTTAACAAGCCACAAACTGCTCTGCACCAAATTCTTTCTAGTTTTAATGAGATAATTACCTTTTTTATTATTGTTACTATAGTATGATCAAGCAAAGAAATGTAAAAAAGTTTGATTTTATACTCAGTCTCATGAAAAATCGACAATTTCATAGTAAAAACCCCGCATTTTGAAATGTCATCTATTGTGATTTTTGTCATTACATTACTTTAGGGTACATCTTCTTTGGTCAGATTAAAAAGTATTCTTTTGTAAAAGAGAAACTATTTCTTATGTTTTATGCATGCGCAACAATTTGAAATTTCTACAAATAGTAACACCTACAGTATTGTCAAAACCATTAAATTGGCAGATAACATTGCTGACTTTTTTTTTTTAGCTCACCTGAGCACGAAGTGCTCAGAGTGAGCTATTGTGATAGTGCTGTGTCCAGCGTCCGTCGTCAACTTTTACCTTGTGTACGCTATAGAAGCAACATTTTTCATCCGATACTCATGAAACTTGGTAAGAATGTTTCCCTCGATAAAATCTCGCACGAGTTCGAAATTGGGTCTTGTCGAGTCAAAACTAGGTCACTAGGTCAAATCTTAGAAAAACGTTGTGTACGCTTTAGAGGCCACATTTTCATTCCGATACTCATGAAATTTGGTCAGACTGTTTGCCTTGATAAAATCTCAGGCAATTTTGAAAAGAGGTCATGTTGGGTCAGAAACTAGGTCACTCGGTCAAATCTTAGAAAAAACTTGTGTACGCGTTAGAGGCCACATTTTCAGTCCGATACTCATGAAGATGGTCAGAATGTTTGCCTCGATGATATCTCGGACGAGTTCGAAAATGGGTCATGTCAGGTCAAAAACTAGGTCACTAGGTCAAATCTTAGAAAAACCTTATGTACGCTCTAGAGGCCACATTTTCAGTTCAAAATTCTTGAAAGTTGGTCAGAATGTTTGGTTTGTCTTGATGATATGTTGGATGAGTTTGAAAATGAGTCATGTAGGGTCAAAAACTAGGTCATCAGGTCAAATCTTAGAAAAACCTTGAATACGCTCTGGATGCCACATTTTCAGTCCAACCCGCTTGAAAATTTGTCAGAATGTTTGCCTTGATAATATCTTGAATGAGTTTGAAAATGGTTCAAAAACTTGGTCAATAGGTCAAATGTTATAGAATCCTTGTGTATGATCTGGAGCACATATTTTCTTCCTGATACTCTTCAAACTTGGTCAGAAAAGTTTTGTTTTGGTGATGTCTCAAAAGAGTTTGATAATGGGTTATTGTCTGGTCCAAAACTAGGTCACTTGGTCAAATCTTAGAAAATCCTTTTGTACGCTGTAGAGGCCACATTTTTTAGTCCAATACTCATGAAACTGGTCAGAATATTTGTCTTATTGATATCTTAAAAGTGTTCGATAATGGTTAATGTCTGATAAAAAAAAAAAAAAAAAAAAACTAGGTCACTGGGAAACTAGATTGAAAATGGTTCATATTTGGTCAATAGACTCAGGTGAGCGATTTCAGGGCCATCAGGGCCCTCTTGGTTTTTTTTTTTTCTTTTTTTCTTTTGTTGTTGTTGTTGTTGTTTTGTTTATACTTGCTTTATAATAGAATAAAATACATGAATAATTAACCAAACAATCCTGTTAAAAATATGAAGCAAACAACCAACTATATAAGCTGAAATTCCTTATTTTTTTTCAAATATCTTTTTACGAACCTTGGCCTATATAAAATTCGAAATGTGGAAGAACTGAAATATTTTCAAGTTTGCCCCTCAAGGAATTTTCTGCTTAACTCTGTCCATGTGGTGAATATTTACACCTGATTTATCGCAAGTGAGTTTTAAGGAATAATAAGAATCGCAGTGGTTGAAAAAAAGTAACAGTTACTTTCTTTCCAGATAGGCAATCGTTGGTTAGGTTTCGTAAATTATGAAAAAAAAAGGGATTTTATCTGGAAATGTAACTTGTTGGTTTGGCATGCAGTACGCAGCATACTTGGAATAGTACTTAGACACACTTAAAAACTTAATCGATGTATTGTTGTAGATAAAGTTATACAATAATATATACACAAATATAGACCCACAAATATATATTCAAACGTGTACTCAAGGCTGGTAGATTAGCAATTCATTTTTCATTTGAAGGGTTCCAATTTTAGCCTCTCTTCATGCTCTAGTTACATTTAGTCAAAGTAATGTGTTTCATCGAAGAATGACTAATTTTTTTTTTGCCTATTATTATTGGATTAAAATGATATTTTGTGACGTCCACTGTTGTATGAAATACGGACTCTTTGATAATGTCCGATTTGGAGAAACTTCAAAGAGCGCAATCAAAAATTACAAAGAACTTCCTAGTGTTTGAATTTTACTAAACCCTTTACCGCACAATACCGACTTGTAACGACCATTGGAAAGAGGCCTTTTGAAAACATTGTGCGAAAGGAGAAAATGATTTTCTCCTTTTACCACAACGTTTTCTACCCATCAAAATAGGAAATCACCATTTTAAGGTATTGGACTCGTAATAGAAAATAGCTATTTCCACGATGATATTATCATACAAAATTTGCTACTAACAAAATTGAGTATTAGTGTACTACTTTAACCGAGCCACTTTTATCCTTGTTTTGCCTTCTTAAAATTATTATTTATAAATCTAAAACCACTAAATTCTCATTACAAATGGAGATAATGATTACTTCCTTTTCTTAAAACTGACAAAAGTATCAACTACTAATTTCAAGGTAGACATCAATTGAATTTCTGGTCATTTAAAAATGTGCAAAGTATTATATCTGTATAAACCCGTATAAATCAACTATCAAAAAAGATTTACTCCCTGCTGCACTAGAAGTTTTGCGGGTCTACTACGTTAACAACATTTAATTTGTCGTCTGCAGATGCTTTCAATTTGGACCAGCGTGTATCGTCTGACAAACGACTAAAACAAGGAGTAATATAGTCCTTTCAGATAATATACACTGGCACCATGTTTCAATCCATGCCGGTGTAATGCAGAAAAATGACCCTCCCCTTCAAAATGACCTATGGGAGATTTACGTAGAGGAATGACCGGGGTCATTATTCTGCATAGAGAAATGACCCCAGAATCCATTTCACTACGTACAGGAATGACCCGGGTCATTATTTTACGTAGAGAAATGACCCACTGGGGTCATTTCTCTATGTAGAATAATGACCCAGGTAATTCCTCTACATAGTGAAATGACCCATGGCCATTTGTCGGGGAAAGTCATTTTTTCGCGTTACACCGGTCTGAAAGACTGCACAGTGTGACGTGGGACGATGTCATTTGTAGATGCACCATCCCTCTTTCCAAAATGCGTCACGAAAAAAGAAAAGAAAAAAAAAAACAATATTTAAAACACTTCACACATCAATTTCAGCGTTACTTTATATGTATGTATATTTTTACCAAAATATTGCTGGAGGAGCACCCAAATTTTTTAAATAGTGTTTTTTCAAAAATAAGGATGAATTACCCTTATGTTATGTAATGAACAATTTGTCCCTTTTTTCTTTCTTTTTTAATTCTCTTTGACCAAATGCTGTGAACAATTGAGGGTCACAAAAAAAAGAATATTGCATATGGTAAAAGTATACAATTTCAGGATATCTTTAGAAAATATGTGATTTTTTTTTTCAAATTTTATCCGGGAGAGGTTTGGTGGGTAGTTGAATATAACAAACGATTTGTACTTTTATATTGTACTTTAATATCTTCATTCTTGAGTTGAAGTAAATTTTAAATATCAATTCGTTTATCTTTCATATCATCATAATATCGAAGACTGCGAATCAGTCCTACGACTTACATACCTACATGGAATAGTTTCTTAATAGAAACATTTAAATCCCACTAGAGGAGGAATTTGTCCGCATTGTGTTGCGTTCTTCGACTGAGTGAATAACACTTTGAACAGAAGGAGGCTGTGATAGAAAATGCAAGGAATTAATTGGTTTTCTCTCGTGTTATTTACTGTTTCATTTCTGTTTTTTCTAAGCGATACAAGAGAATGTGGTCCGTTTAAGTCATGTTTCTGTAAGGAAAATGGACCTGTTGGACTTGTAGAGATTGACTGTTCGGGGACTGGTGTATACCTTGCTGATGTATGTAACTTCACATCTATTCATGTCAATATTACAACGCTGTCATTTAATTCGAATAACTTACCAGTGTTGACAAACAAGGATTTGAATGGATGCGAAAACCTTCAGAGGTTGTTTCTACGGAATGCATCGCTTATTCACATCCAAGATGATGCTTTTCGTAATATGACGCACGTGTCGGTCCTAGACCTCAGTGAGAATACGTTAGATATCTATTCAGGTAACGAGATGACATACTTGTACAATTTATCTTCTTTAAAGGAACTTAGACTTAATGGAAATTTCAAAATAGAGAGCTCTACCAAAGTGTCATACCCATGGCTTGTCGGGCTTCCTGAACTGCAACTTTTATATCTCGACGGTCTGCCCGATACTATATTCGAAGGAAGTTACCTGTCTTTAAGAAATCTGAATTATCTTATACTTTCCGGAAATAATGGGTTCTGTAACCTTACAGAGCTGAGAAATGAAACGTTTGGAAATGTTCGTAGCTTGACAAAATTGTGCTTGTCTAATTGCAGTGTTACAAACGTTTATGCAGGAACGTTTTCAGATTTAAAAAACCTGACTTGGCTAGATTTGTCGATGAATAAACAGCTGGGTTTCGAAACGGTAAGAAATATATCGTACAGCCTACAGTTTACCCGGATCGATTTTCTGAATATATCTACAGTGCATAATACATTTGGACTTGGTACCATGCTGATGCGCCGAGATGTTTGTTACCTTAGAAACACAACACTGAGAGAACTTGTGTTAGACAGCAACAGACTGCAGTTGCTTGAGACAAACTTATTCTTGCTACTGCCTGACACTCTTCAGGTTATTCATATTCGAGACAATGAATTTAATTTCGGCCTGTATCTGTTGCAGCTTGCCTGTATGCCAAACCTCACGGCCATGTACATGGACCATCAACAAAACCCTAAAGCACCATTACAATACTTGGACGACCCTGTTCAAAAATCCGATTTTATATCTCAGAACAGTGCAGACTGCATCTATGACAACCCTGATGATTTATACAATAGAAGCTTGGCTATACCCGACTGCCATTATTTTCGAAGTCCAAAAATATCAAAGTCTGATATATACAATGCTGCAATACCAAAAAATCTCAAAATTTTGTCATACCATGACAGTAATTTGGTTTTCAGAGTGCAAAAGTATCCTGCGCGACCATTGGATAACAGCATCGAAACAATGGACCTGTCTGGCAATGTTCTGTATTCATGGACAGGTCCTATGGGGCCGTTCCCATCTATGAAAACTTTGAATCTATCCAGGAATTACTGCTCTCACGTTCACCCAGAGATGTTTTTATACTTGTCATCACTAGAGCATCTCTACGTTCAGCAGAATTTTCTAGGAACCCCGTTGGCAAACGATGTCAATGGCTCATTATTCAAGTATTTAACTAACCTTAAAGTTTTAGATTTATCTTCCAATCAAATACGACAACTTCCGCCTGGAGTATTTTCACACCTGCGTCAATTGCAGATGTTAAACCTGTCATTTAATAGCCTAGATGATTGGGCAACTGACGACCAGTCACTTCCAAACCTACAATATATCGATCTGCAATCAAATGCGTTGCCTGAATTACCACAATCCTTAATGTCACACTTCGATCATATCACGAGTCGTATGTACTTCACATTTTCTATCAATATGAAAAACAACCCATTCAGATGCACGTGTAAATATAAAAAGTTCCTTACTTGGATGGTTAAACACCAGTCATCTTTTGTTGGATTTGAAACTTACAATTTTACAGATGACTCGGGACAGCATCTCACAGCTGATGAGTGTATTGTTAGAGTTAGCAACTTCACAAAAACTTGTCGGTCTTTCACTTTACTAATCATTTTATGTACTGTTGGAATCACTCTCTTCATTTCTTTGATAATTTGCGGACTGATTTACAAAAACAGATGGAGACTTCGATACTTATTGTACATGAACAAACATCGTTTCTTTGGTTACCGTGCATTGCCCAATTATGAACCCATCGAAAACTACAGATATGACGCTTTTATATCTTACGCTGACGAGAATATTCGGTTCATCTTGGATGGTATAATTCCGAAACTACAAAGAGAACATGGCTTCGAACTTTGTATTCATCAGCGAGACTTTATCGCCGGAAATGCGGTCACCGACAACATAGTAAATGCAATACAGAGCAGCAAGAAAACAGTGATCATCTTGAGCAGAGCTTTTCTGAAAAGTAAATGGTGTCTGTATGAGTTCCACATGGCTCGGATGGAGAGTATATATTCACGTGAAGGGAAGAGTATCTTGATTATCGTCATGCTCGAAAACGTGCCACCGAATAGATTAATGCCTTTGGAAATGATAGAATGGATTAAACTCAAGTCTTATATTGAATACACGAATGATGAAGCAGGAAACGACTTGTTCTGGGAAAATCTAAAACAAGCTATTCAAGAATAATTGAATTCAACTGGTACTTTTGTGTTTACATCCTATTACGTACCCTTATATCAATATATACGCAGAGTTAGGTCTGTTAACCCATTACCAAACGACAACAAATTAGACTGGTCCAAATTGAAAGCATTTGCAGACGACAAAATAGAGGTGACTGAAAAATTGAAATTTGTTCTGGGAAGGGTAGAAAACACTGTGGGAAAAGGAGAAAATGCTGGTTACCAGCATTTTCTCCTTTTCCCACAGTGTTTTCAAGAGGCTTCTTTCTCAGGGGCGTCAAAAGTAGGGATTGAGTGGTAATGGGTTAAGTTGTGACTTTTACGGCATCCTAAAATACACTGAAACTGAAAATGTTTTTTAGATTTTCGTCTTAACTAGACCAGAAAGCGGCTTAAATCAAATATTAGTATGTACTGTTTCTGCTTTCCGATCTTAAGCCTCTTTTAAACAGAGCTTGACTTTTTAGCCCTGTTTTAGACCTCTTTTTTTTTTAGCATTTTACCTATAGTGCTTAGAGGGTAAGAGGATCAATAGTAAATGATTTATGTAGTGATGTTGCATGTGGTTGTATATATTCTTCTGCATAAACAAGTAGAGCAGTTATGTGATATGAAACAAGTTTGATGAAATCTTTCAAAACACTTGCGGACATGCTTGAACAAAAAGCCCTCGGGTTCCGTTTTGTCTGCTCTTAGTGTATTTCATTTTAGCATCTGATTTCGGCTGTGTCTGTGAAATAACTTATGGCATGTCCTTTTTACAATACGACATTTAAAGCAATACTTTAAATCTGGCGTCGCCCATCAACACCACAAACAAAGAGATTTTTAGCTTAACACCGAAAAATTGTCTGATAAAATCGTTCACAAAGATCGATAGTGTCGCCCCCTTTATTGCAGAATGGCATATCTCAAAGGAGACAAGCACGCCGACGGGTCACATTTGTTGACAACTTGGGGTTTTTTCCAGGGTTATTTTTTATAACGGAAGAAAGGAATTTTTCCTTTTTACAAGAGCGTATAATTATGTAATCGATATTTTGATTGGCTCGTAGGGTACTTATTAACCATATAAATATTCATAAGAAACGACGATTTGCTAGTTAGATGTATGGAGAGTAACGTAATGTTTCGAATCTGGGTGCCGAGGATGTACCCTTGACAAATAATTACATCATCTCATTCTGTCAGTCGCTTCTGTCAAATGTCAACATTTGACAGAAGCGACTGACAGAATGAGATGATGTAAAATAGCGTCATAACTTGGCGTAAATTCCATCATATCGTCGGTTTTCTTCCAAACCCTCGTAACTACAGCTTGTTTCATGCTGTAGTTACGAGGTTTTTGAAGTAAACCGACAATATGTCCCTCTGGTTGAACGGTATCCGCTGTTTTCCAAATTAACAACTGCCTATTGAAGTGTTAAAAGAGTATTTTCATATGCAAAATTCACAAAATGTTTAGTAATGCTAGTATCTAAACAGATATAGGAATTTTGTAAATCTGAACGTAGGTGTAAAAAAAAGGTTACGTTATGTCGTGAGCAAAAAGTTGCAAATTGATAGTATAACAGTACCCTGGGTAGGATGTTAGGGATCGTTTGTTAAAGGTGTACGGCGTCAACAAACGATACTTTTCTGGACATAAATATAATATCTGAATAGAAAAAGGTTTGCAGACGACAAATTGAATGTGGTGGTTTAAAAGATCAGATTCGTCCTTGAAAGGATAGAAGCCATAATTAGAAAAGGAGATAATGCTGGCTTCCGGAACTTTTTTATTTTTCCCTGACCATTTTCAAAAGACTTCATTGTAATAGGTGCAATTAAGTCAGGATTTCAAAAGAGCATGTTTGTGCGTGTGGTTTGGTATTTTTCTATTTGTCCAGGATTTAAAATTAAATCCTATGTTTAAGAAGAAAAAGCTTAGGAAAAAGAGAAAATATAGCTCATATATTTATTTTGATACTGCTTAGAAATTTAAGGGTAGATCTACAAGGTATTTACTAACAAAAACATAGCGTAAGTTTTACATAACTATAGTATGGCAATCATCTACAACGAGATAAAGTCTATCATTATTTTTTTTTCGAAAACTATTACGATAAATCAAAGTTTCATTTCATTTTTTATTCTTATATAACTGGATAAAATTTCCAGGAAACTTTGATTTATGTCAATGTTGTCTAAGATAATCATGATGGTGAGCATGTATCACGTGGCAGATAAATGCCACTATACTATAGTTTACCTAGGTAAATTTCTAGATTAAAAAAAATCGGTATTTTCATTCGTCGTGACTGACCATGAAATATCGAAAAATGTTTCACCGATATTTCTCGATAATCTACCGGAAAGCATGAAATAAAAAAGTGTTAATGAAATGTTTATCGACCTAGACCTATAACTTCGTGGACAGTAAGTTAAGATATAGAGGATATTTGTTTTTTTCGGTAAAAGATCGAAATTTATTTCATCGAGTGGACACCATCGGTAATATTTTCTAGAGATGAAATACATTTCGATCTTTCACCGAAAAAACAACAACAAATATTCTATTTATTTCATGCTTTTAACCCTTTCTGAGAGGAGCTTTATCAAAATTCAGTACAGTTTCTTTTCCCTTATTCCCCGTGGCGTACCCCTCCCGCATAGCAACGTTACGTCAAGCGCGAGAAATGTAAGGTATATAACGTCATATTTCCCATCTGGTTGTTAGGCACGTGCAATTTACCTAGGCAACAAGAACGTGAAAATCGGTATTTTCACTGGTGGTAACAGTGTAAGATCGAAAAATTGTTTCACTGCTATTTCTCGATATCCTACCGGAAAGCATGAAATAAAAGAGTATAGCCTGCGTATATCGTCGGTTTTCTTCAAAAACCTCGCAACTACAGCTTGTAACAAGCTGTAGTTACGAGGTTTTTGAAGTAAACCGACGATATACATTAATGTGACACGTTGATGCATAGAAGAACGGCTTAAGTTTTTCCAGCGCCCAATATATCAGCCACACCCTGGAAAAAGGGGGCTAAATTGACCTCATGATGCGTGGTACCAAGTAAGCCATCACATAATAAGGGACCCATTACATTCATTTTGTATAAATTTTGTCTAAATCTGGAGGAAGCGTGGTCCTTTGACATGCAAACCTTCTACCAGTAGCAGAATGTCCGGCCCAGGTCGACCTGTGCAAGTTCATCTATGTTGACATCTTTTGTAGATGCATTAAGCCCCCTTTTCAAAAAGTATCTCATTTCATGTCCTGAAATATAATCTTTTCAACACCAGAAAGTATTTTACCTGTTCGGTTTGACAAAAGAATCGGACTGCGTATAGATCTAAGATCCGGGTCTGTATTCACCAACCATTCTTGAGAATATTCTTTGTCTCATTCTCGAAGGTTTTTCTAAATTTGTAAGTATCACAGCTTCTGATTGGCTAAACCGAATGGTTTAGCCAATCAGAAGGTGTGTTACTTACAAATGTAGAAAATACTGGAGAATAAGACAAAGAACCTCCTTATGAATGTTGTTACATATATATCGACTGATTAATCAGCTAGACTGGTCCTTAGACAAACAGAAAATTGACCAATCCCGGAAATAGTAAATTTTCTCTTGTCAAAGAACCAGTCTACCTCATTATTCGGTCCATTTGTAAGACAAAATGGACAATCATCTAATTATATGTCGGTTAACACGCATCACGAAGATACCTTATGCCCCCTTTTGCCGCGGCATGGCTAACATATCGTCGGTTTACTTCCAAAACCTTGTAACAAGCTGTAGTTACGAGGTTTTGGAAGTAAACAGACGATATATATAGGGCTGAACCTTTATTTGGCATCCTCGGATACCCCAGGGTCTCCCTATTTGCTACGCTACATCAACCCTGGGACAATTGACTAATAAAACTTTGAATAAGCCGCCGAAAATCGATACGAAACGTCATAGCGTACAGTCCACTCGCCCATCACAAAATGGTGATGGAACCAATGAAAAGCCAGCATTCGGCCAGCGGTAAAGCGAGGGAAATTCAATTAATTGTCCCAGGGGTCGATGTAGCGTAGCAAATAGGGAGACCCCAGGGTATCCGAGGATGTTATTTGGCAAAATGTTAGACTTGTCAAATATTTAAGGCAGAAGACAATTAAATGTAGGTCAAAGTAAAAAATTTGTTCATGATAGGATTAAAACATGAAAGAAGCCAGCATTTTTCCTCATTCTTCTCTAGTTTCTTTTTAAGGCTTTTTGTAAGGGTCGGTAAAACTCGCTAGTATATAGTCTGCATCATGTAAAAAGGGGCTTTCGGACATTTGCGTAAAGTGTCGTCTCGGATCAGCCTGCGCAGTCCGCGCAGGCTTATCCGAAACGGCACTTTACGACCACATTAGACTTTTTTCCAAACAGACTTGCATGAAATAAAAAACCACACACGATCGGGAAGTGTCGTCTCGGATAAGCCTGCGCGGACTGCGCAGGCTGATCCGAGACGACACTTTACGCAAATGTCCGAATGCCCCTTTTCGCGTGTTGCAAGCAAAATGGTATTCGGTTACACAACTGGCATAATAGAATAGAAGGAAGTTAAAATAAAACCCTAACGTATTTATAATGTAAACTTGTAATCCAACCTACATGTAGCAGCATCCTGGTTAGCAGGTGTAAAGAATTTTAGGTGTTTATTTACCCTTCCTTCAAGTCCCGTCATATTATAGTTTAAAGGTGGGTATTTAGATTTTTCACATCTCACTAATATTAGAAAATATGTATCACTGAAATTTATATGAAATAACAATATAAATAATCAATAATTAAGATTCATAAAATTACTAAAAAAAACTTTTGACGGTTTTCCCTTATAAGGCTACGTAGCCTCTTAAGGTACATGTATTTATGGACTTCATGTCAAAAAAAAAAGAAAAACATTGTGGGAATGTCAAGTGACTGCCCGAGACTATTGATGCTTAAATTTCAGAACCTAACAAACATGTAATTATTTTCCATAATGTCTTCTTCGGACGTCTTGTTTGAAAATCCGTCTGTGTATTTCCAGTATGTAAATGAGCGAGTTGCTCATGTAAAAATAGACTGTGTTTCCCGTCGGTGTCTACCTGGGCCGTAGTGAATCTCTAATTTCTCTTGTTGTCGGATTGTCTTCGACTACTGGGGTTTTATGAATGAAAATTAGAAGGCTTTTGGGAGTGTAAGGATGATATGTTTTTGTATTTTTGAAAAGATTTTGTCCCAAAATCGAAGGGCCACCTTTAACACTTGGCCCTGCTATACTAAGGTAGAAGGGAGAGTCGGAAAGTTCATAGAACAGTATATTGGCTCAAGCGTGACACAATATAATTATCTTTCGGTATTTTGGCAACACAACATAAATTATTACCACTTTGAACATGTCACTTGAATCGAGACCAAATGACTCTCAGGGTAGAAGTTGCAGAAACCCATTTAAAGCGGTATAAAGATGAGGGTGATAGGTTCCTAAATCGTATACAAAGCACAAGCTTACGATGGGGTCTCAGATTAGGACGTTTGTCTGTGATAGGGTTGAAAACGTGAGACAATGCTGGTTAGAAAAGTCCTCTCCAAATGGTTTTAAAACCTCGGTATTATTTTGTAAAGGGTTAAACGCATTCAATAAATTAGTCGATGCTGTGGATGCGGCCAGACATTATCCCCCGCTAGATGGCATTCTACAAGTACGCATCTATCTAATTTGGGCATCATGGGTACAGAACCGGACTACTTTTCTATGCGACAACCGTTACTTTGAATTTCAAACTAAACTAAGCCTTTACTCAATAAAACACTACCTGGTTCGAATCATTCAGCTTTGACCAGCAGTTTAGAGAAATTTGGAGCTAAAAACAGGCCTGATTTTTCCTCAAGCGTATTGATAAAAGCCATTTTTTCCATCGCTACTTTATAGCGCGTATTACCACAATCTCCCCAATATTGGGGGAGCGATGCGTCAATAAGACGGGTCGAATCTTCGAAGAATATGACATGCACAGACGACGCAGCCATCTAGCGTTTGAAAGCTAGCACACGGGAGGCAACTAGTATGTTAGTCAGCAAGTTTAAACAGCAGTTATTGTTCTTGTACGAAACTTTCAAACCCAGTAAGTATGTTTAGTAATTAAATCCGTACTAAACAACGAAATATTGTACTCCACCGACCACTTAAACCTAGAACATACCACTACAGAAGTTTGGGACCACCGCTGACCAGTGAAAACCACTACTTACCACTAAGGGCTAGGACCACCACCAACCACAGATACTACAGACTACTAGCGAAGCTTGGGACCACTTTTGACCACTGACAACTACAGTAACTACAACATACCATTACATGGGCTAGGGACCACTGTCCAACAATGACGACTACGACATACACTACAAAGGCCTAGGACCACTGCCGACCACTCATAACTGCTACCTACCACTACAGAGGCAGGGGAAGACTAACAACCACTACACACAACTACCGGGGCCTGGAACCAGTACCGACCACAGATAAAAACTTCATACCGTACAGAGGCTGGGATCCATACCTACCACTGACAACCTGTACAGCCTACTACCGAAGGTGGGGACCAATACCAACAACTGACGACTGCTACATACTACTACAGAGGCTTAGGACTACTGCTGACCACTGACAACCACAAAATACTAAAACTGAGGTTGGGGACCTCTCCTGACCACTGATAACTACTACATGCCACTGAAGAGGCTTTGGAACACTACCAACCACTGACGACTTACACATACATGTACCACTAACGAGGCTGGGGACAATAACCTAAACAAGACAGCTACTTCAGAATAGTACCAAGGCTGGGGACCGCTACCAACCATTCACGACTTTTACATAGCATTACAGATGCTGGAAAGGCTATCAACAACTAACAACCACTACTACCAATCTTGGGACCACTACTGATCAATGACAACAACAGCATTTCACTATCGAATCTCGGGACCATTCCCATCCATTCACTACTTCTTCAGACCACTTCCAAGCTTTGGACCACTACCCACCACTGACAACCACAACATACCACAACAGAGCCTTGGGACTGTAACTGACCACTGATGACCATTACAGACTTCTACCAATACTTGGGACCACAACAGACCACTGACGACTACAATATACCACTTCAGAGGCTGTGTACCACTACCTTTCACTGATAGATACTACAAAGCACTAGAAAGGCTTGGGACCACTACCAACCCTTGACAATTACTACATAAAACTGCCGAGGCTAGGGTCCACAACAGACCACTGACCGCTACAACATTCCACTACAGAGGCTGTCGACCACAACAGACCACTGACCGCTACAACATTCCACTACAGAGGCTGTTGAGCACAACAGACCACTGACCACTACAACATACCGCTACAGAGGCTGTCGACCACAACAGACCACTACATAGGCTGTGGACTACAACATACCACTACATAGGCTGTGGACTTCAACAGACCAATGACCACTACAACATACCACTACATAGGCTGTGCACTACAACATACCACTACATAGGCTGTGCACTACAACATACCTCTAGGAAGGCTGGGGACCACAACAGACCACTGAAGACTACAATATACCACTACAGAGGCTGTGGACCACTACAGTTCACTAACAGCTACTACAAAGCACTAAAAAAGCTTGGGACCACTACCAACCATTGACAATTACTACATGAAACTGCCGAGGCTGGAAATACTACCAACAACTGACGACCACTATGTATAGTCTACTACCGAAGCTTTGGACTAAGAATGACGACAGTATACCACTAAAGTGGCTGGGGACCATTTCCTACCACTGACATCAACTTCAGAATACTACCAAGACTGGGTACCACCACCGACTATTGACAACTACAGCATACCACTACAGAGGCTGGATCCATATACTACCAACAACTGACGACCACTACAGACTGCTACCAAGATTAGGGACATCTTCTGATCACTGACAACTACAGCAAACCACAACGGAGGTTGGGGTCAATTCCTGACCACCCATTACCAAGGCTTGGGGCCACTACCCACCACTGACGACCACAACAAACCACAACAGAGGCTGGGGACCACAACTAACTACTGATAATCGACAGCTTCCATGGCTGGTGAATACTAAATAGGCAGGAAAACTCTACTGACTACAGATGACTTATGCTGGCAATAACGAGGCTGGGGATAACTACCGACCAATAGTGACAGAGTGATTAGCATTCTTGGATACAGAGATCTAACTCAAGTTGTAGCGCAGAGATAGCAATGGTCTTTGTCTTGAGACCTTGGGGTTTGCGCACAAATTTTCACCTTCTTAGAAGAAGGGCTTTTTTCGTGAAACGTTCCTATTTTCATTGATCCAGATTCAGAAGTAATAAAATTTAGTCTAATGGGCTAAAACATCGAGGCTGAACCAAATGCTCTAGCCTACCAAGAGTTATCTTACTTTTAAATTTAGAGTGATTGATGAACACGAACCTGAAACGTAACACCGGCCCCTTTTTCTTAGAAGACAGAGATCGAGACTAAATCTCCTTGACCAGGGCCCGTATTGACCTACCATTCTTGAGAACGTTCTTTGTCTTATTCCCCAGAATGTTCTCCATTTGTAAGTAACACAACTTCTGATTGGCTAAACCATCCCCCATTTGTAAGTAACACAACTTATGATTGGCTAAACCATCTCCCATTTGTAAGTAACACAACTTCTGATTGGCTAAACCGAATGGTTTGGCCAATCAGAAGTTGTGTTACTTACAAATTTTTAAAACCTTGGAGAATAAGACTAAGAATATTCTCAAGAATGGTTGGTGAATACGGGCCTAGATTGCGTAAAATATTTCAACTCAAAAGATCTTGATTAAACTTTTCAGATAATCAATCAATACTTTATTAGCATAACATGAATACAGTGTTGTTGCTATAACAAAATAAATACAATACAGTTATACAAAGTTTATCGTAATACTAATAGTTTCAGTGTGTAGTTGTTTCGTGCATTTGTGGACAAAAACAGTTCGAGAAAAGTACAATATGGGTTCAAACCAAAACAATTTATTTATTCTACATAGTTCTATCCTATTTATTTGATACTCTGTCGTTTATCATCGGCCATACATATATATTTACTTAAATTATTCGTAGTTTTTTTTTACTATAATTTTTCATCAATAAAATAAAGTTGTACCTAGATGGTTGTGTATAATAAAACTTGGGTATGGATTGACTTCTAATTTGATGATAAAGAGGACATATTAGAACAAAGTGAAATTCATCTTCTGTTTCATTCAGATTACATAATTTACAGATTCTGTTCTCTCTTAGTATGCTACTGAATCTACCTTCTTCATCAATAAATGATGTGATGAACATCTTAATCTTGTGAGTTCAATTCTTTGTTTATCATTAATAACACTTTCAAATAAAAGTTTGAAACTATCCTGATAATACTCTACACGAAAAAAATGGTTTTGTCCACAAGCACGTGAAAGTGAAAAACATTGTGGTGAGAGGAGAAACTTTGCATGGCGAGCAATTACTCCTTTTGTCACAAGTTTTGTTTTTAATGGTCTATTGTAAGATCCACGAGGTACAGTGTCAATAGTCATTTAGTCATTTCCTTTGTTCCTTATTATCTAAATTATTATCTACCTTAATGAATGAACCCCACCCCCCACCCCCTAATAAAGAGGGGCATTTAAAACCATTGTGGAAAATAAATCAAAATGCTGGTAACTAACATTGCCTCCCATTTCCACAACGTTTTGTTCCCCTTTAGAACTATATTAAGATTTTATAACAAAGATTTAATAGCCCAAGTTACAATTAAATATGTCGTCTGCCATTGCCTTGGATCTGGAACAATGGAAATTTTCTCGTCTGTTACAGAGTTAACCCTTTAACTTTTTAACTCATTACCACACAGTCCCGACTTTGAACGACCCTGGATAAGCAGCCGTTTGAAAACTTTTTTTGGAACAAGCTTTTCTCCTTTCCCCTTAATGTTTTTAACCCTTTTAGAGTTAAGTATGGTAGATTAACCCCAATACCACACAATTCCTACTTTTGACGAACCCTAGAAATAACCCTTTAGAAAACATTGTGGGAAAAGAAGAAAATGCTGCTAACCAGCATTTTCTCCTTTTCCCACAATGTTTTCTACCCTTCACAAAACAAATTTCAACTTTTCAGTCACTTTTATTTTCGTCTACAAATGCTTTCGATTTGGACAAGGTAAAAGTATCGTCGTTTGGTAATGACTAATGCCCCTGTTCATTTGTCGTCTGCAGCATCTTTGAATTTGGACGAGTGCAAAAATTTGTCGTAGAAAAGAAGAAGATGCTGTTAGCTACCGGTACTCCTTTTCTAGGAATGTTTTCTATTCTATCTCAAAAGAAAATAATAATAAGATCTTTGTGAGATTTGTCGTCTGCAAATGCTTTGAATTTCGACAACTCTGAAATATTGTTCTAGGAGGGGTGAAAGGCGATGACGTCATTTGCGGGAACTGAAGTAAAGGGACCAGGCATGTATTCTCGCGCGCATGCCCAATGTACCGATTGTTATCAATAGGATGCGGTCGACTCTGAAAACCGGAAGTCGCTCTCAATGTTTGTAAACTCTAAGTGTTTTTGTGATTACGGAGTATTGCGTTACAGACGACAGTACACAATACACGCGCGTAAACTTTTTTTAATGTTTACAAACCCCCCATGCAAGCATGGCGTGTGAAATTTGCAAAGCAATCTCGCAAATTCTGATTGGACTATTTGTTTTCATTTGTAAGTCAAATTTTCTTGAAAGCATGGTGCATGAATTCCGTTTTTTAATTCCTGCATGTGTTTCTTTTCAATATACTGAATTAAATATTCTCACACGCTACAAAAATCTGAACCCGTTTGTGACAATCCTTACCACAACTGTACGCTTAGGCCTGCAGCACGAAGTGAATTAAGATTACGTCGTTATTCTTTCATGCGCTCAGCACAGCTTTGGGTAATTTTTGCAGACGACATGGTCAGAATAAGGGCTCCTCTTACGAATAATGTAGATCAAGATCAGACAGCTTTGAACATGCTGTCTGATCCTGGATTTAGACTTTCCGCTTCATGTGAAGTCTTGATTTGGTGCAGTAAGGTTACACGAGCTAAAAAAAATGGAGACATGCACTTTGAAAAGAGGGCTTAATGCATTTGCGAAAAGTATCTGCCCAGGTCAGCCTGCGCATTCCGCGCAGGCTGATCTGGGCCGACACTTTTCGCTATTGCTAAATTTTTCTGCATGTCAAAGGACCAGTCTATCTGATGATTAAGTCAAATGTTAAAAAAGAGAGGATATTATGGGTCCTGAATGAATGAATGAATGAATGAATGAATGAATGTTTTATGGCGCATCGACAGCTTCAGTCATTTAGCGGGCATTTCTGTGTTAAAAATAATAGAAGTGGAATTGTTTGACCCTTTCCAAAACGATCCCTGGTTTTTACGACTCTGGGATAGAAGCCTTTTGAAAACATTGTGGAAAAAAGGAGAAAATGCTGGTAACCAGTATTTTCTCCTTTTCCCACAATGTTTTCTACCTTGCTGGAAACACATTTCCATTTTTTGAGTCATGTTTATTTTGTCGTCTGCAAAATCCTTCAATTTGGCCCGGTCTAAAATTTTGGCGTTTGGTAAAGGGTTAAACCGAATAGAATTTGAATACATTTATAATAATTAAAAAAAAAAAAATGAATTAAGAAGTATTTTATGTGATCTTTGTGTAATCTTCATATGCATTAAGGGCATTGGGTCCAAAAGTATATAATGACTTGCTTAGTATCATGAACCATGGAGATGCAGTAAGCCCCCTTTTGTCAGAGTAGAGCTCTTTTTCTTTTTTTAATTCATGAGTGTCTTCTTTCTAAAAGTTTGGATACATTTATGATAATAAAAGATTTGACTTAATTAAGAACTATTTGTTTTATCTTCATATGCATAAAGGGCATTGGGTCCAGAAGTATGTGATCGCTTGCTTAGTATCATGAACCACGGACAAGCAATAAGCCCCCTTTTGTCAGAGTAGAGCTCATTTTTTTTATTTGTGACTGTCTTCTTTCTAAACAGCATGTGTTACGAAAAATAAGCCACGCTGTTTGAAAAAGGACCTAATGAATCTTCAAAAGAGATAGACCTATGTTAGCCTGCGCAAATCGGGCAGGTTGACCGATGTGGAATCTATTTTTGCTATTGATAACGTTTTTGCGTTATCAAGGACCATTCTAACCAAGGAGTCAGTCGGTTATTGGACCAGTTAGTGAGTTGTTGTAGTGATATACATGTATTGCAAGCAGCGTGAAAATTCGATCGATCAATCGATCGATCAATCAACAATCAACTAATACCCCACCCACCCACCAATCCACCCAACAAACCAACAAACCAACCAAATCAATCAATCAATCAATCAACCAACCAACCAACCAACCAACCAACCCAACCCAAACCAACCCAACCAACCGACCAAAAGCAACCAATCAATCAATCGTTTGACCTGCATACAAGATATTATATTTCAGAGATCGATCAATCAATCAACAATCAACCAACTAACCCATCCACGCACCCACCAACCCGCACAACCAACCAATCAGTCAATCAATCAAACAACCAACCAACCCAGCCAACCAACCAAAAGCAACCAACCAACCAACTAAGCAATCAATCAATCGTTTGACCTGTATACAAGATATTGTATTTTCTGGTAAATGTAAGAATAAAATTGTACCTTTGTTGGTTATTTGAAATATCTACTCTGAGCATTCAGACACTTATTACTGATTCTTATGAATTATACGCAGTACTAACAATGACCTATTTACAGATAGAGAATGGAAATGAATACAAAGTCGTTGACCTTTTAAGGAGACAGATTTGCGGCACACGGAAAAGTTCCTCTTCGTACTTTTTAGCCTAAAACAGACAATAAAATTGAGACATCAAATTTAATTATTCGATTTATTCTTGCAAAAGGGTGTTTAACGCTTTACCTCTCAATGACGACTTTTATCGACCCTGAGCAAAAGGCCTTTTGAAAACTTCGTGGAAAAAGGAGAAAATGCTGGTAACCAGCATTTTCTCCTTTTCCCGCAAAGTTTTCTACTCTGTCTCAGAAAAAATTGCATCAGTTGTGCCACTATGAAATTATTGCCTGCAAATGCTTTCGATTTGGATTTCGATTTGGATTTCCAGAGCGTCCGAACGAACGGCCCACACCATAACCACTGAGCTGAAGAGAATTTTTTTTATCTCAGTGGTTGTGGTGTCGTCCTATCGTCCGGGCGTTCTCGGTTCAAATCCTGCTGGGTCCCTGTATTTCTGCTATGCAGTTGTTCATTTGTTTCTTTGTTACTGACTTTGTTCATAAGACCATAGAAGAAAGAACGAACGAACAAACGAATGATAAAAAGAATGCAAGAACAGAGGGATTAAAAACGAATGATTGAACGATCGAATGAACGAACTAAAGAACAAACGAAAGAACAAACAAATGAATAAACGAACGAACAAGCACACAAACAATAGAATTCAAGCTGAATTCTTTAGACTGGTCTAAAATGAAAGCATTTGCAGACGACAAAAAGAAAGTGACAGAAAATTTGAAATTTGTTTTATGAAGGGCAGAAAACATTGTGAGAAAAGGAGAAAATGCTGGTTACCAGCATTTTCTCCTTTTCCCACAATGTTTTCTAAAGGTTTCTTTCTCAGGGTCGTCAAAAGTAGGGATTGTGTGGTAATGGGTTAGAAGATTTTTCTTTTTCAGGAAAGTCATAAGACAGGATTGTTTAGCAAATGGTATACATGTCATAATTATTGTATCCTGAACTTGCACTTAAGATGTCATAGTTTCCTTTACTTTCCGCTTTGTCATTGACACGGGATTTATTTTTATCACATAACTCTCCTTGTTTTCAATCTAATACAGCCATTACGAATTTTCTTGTCTCACACACATGTAAACAAAAAAGTCTGACACAATTTGTTATAGACATGCGATAATTTGATCATGTCTATTTAATTATCAAAAGAGCCAACAGTATTCGAATTGATAAGAAAGTTCAGGAAAAAATTGTTGTAATTAAACTGGAGCGACATATCAGCTGGAATAAAACTGAAATAAACGCTCTTTCTCTCTGTATTCGATGCCATTTTCTGGTTAGTTTGTCAGGCTTGACAACTGATGTACTGTTACTAAGGGGGACGTGCCAAACTCGCGTTTACAGCAAAGTCAATTATATGTCAATTATATGCTTCATTCTAAAACATTACTGACCAAGGTTCCTAATGGAAATTAGTGGTCAAAATTCTTAATCGTGATAAAGTTGTTAATTCAATCACTTGTAGACTCAAAACAGAATCAATATATGCAAGTTTCTTCGGAACTATTTTTCGTTCGTATTGTACTTGTCAAAGTAAGCGCACAGGCTTCATGTAAATTTCACTACACATGATACATGTATGCCTCCGAATTAACACATTTTAGACTATATTTCTTGTTATATAGTAATGTGATAAAAAGAAGCTGACCCCATATCTCTCTCATCAAACCAATGTTGTTATTCAGAGTCGCCTGGTTCATATTCACCAACCATTTTCAAGAACGTTCTTTGTCTAATTCTTCAAAGTTTTCTGATAGTGAAAGGAACAGAACTTCTGATTGGCTAAACCATTATGGTTTATCCAATCAGAAGTTCTGATACTTTCACACTGCCGAAATTCTGAAGAATAAGACTAAGAATATTCTTAAAAATAGTTGATTTCTGACAGTGAAAGAAACAGAACTTCTGATTGGATATACCATTATGGTTTAGCCAATCAAAAGTTTTATTACTTTCGCAAGGACGAAATTGTGAACAATAAGACTAAGGATGTTCTTAAAAGTGGTTGATTTTCTGACAGTGAAAGTAACAGTACTTCTGATTGGCTAAACCATTAGGGTTTAGCCAATCAGAAGTTCTGTTACTTTCACACTGACGAAATTCTGAAGAATAAGACTCAAAATGTTCTTAATAATGTTTTATTTTCTGCTAGTGAAAGTAACAGAACTTCTGATTGGCTAAACCATTAGGGTTTAGCCAATCAGAAGTTCTGTTAATTTCACACTGACGAAAATCTGAAGAATAAGACTGAAAGTGTTCTTAAGAATGGTTGATTTTCTCACCGTGAAAGTAACAGAACTTCTGATCGGCTAAGCGATTAGGGTTTAGCCAATCAGAAGTTCTATTTTCACACTGACGAAACTCTGAAGAATAAGACTAAAAATGTTCTTAAGAATGGTTGGTGAATACGGACCCATTTGGCAAGAAGATTGCATTGCTGACAACACTCTCATTGGTTAGTGTAGATCAAAGATCAGACTGCACTTTTTATGCAGTCTGATCTTGATCTACACTGACTTCGAAAGCTCCTGATGTCACACGTTGTTGGCTAAGGGTTAAATTTATTACCTGTGTATATAAAAACCTTTCCGAATATTAGTCGGAGTTCTACTTAAATATTCAGCATAAAATTAAGAATCAGGTTAAATGAAGTAGGCAATACAAGAAATTAAAATTCACGTCAACAAATCTAACGTAGCCCCTTTAAGCAGAAACAAATCTTACAGTGCAAAATTCTTTACCCAGAAAAGAAATTTAACAACATTTCTCTCCGTGTAATTATACATAAAAATGTAGCTTGCAAACTGCATTAAACATCAAAATTGCAAATGGCTGTAGAATTTCAGACATATGGGCAATTAACATAAATTCCATGCAAAAGACAAATAAACTCCTGCGAGAGTAAGAATGAGTAATAAGAGCTAATTTTGAAGCGTGTTCACCTCCTATAACCCTCTTCCGCACGTCAGAATTTTGGAGTCGTCCAAATTGCAAATAGTTGCAGACGACAAAATAAATGTGACTGAAAGATTGAAATTTGTTTAGGAGAAGGTTCAAGTTCAGTCTCGAAACCATGAGGTTCCGAGTTCGATACACGGTAGCGGGTGTCAACTTTGGGATTTTTCATTGGGCCACACATTGGGCGCGAGCACTGGTGTAGTTCCCAGGAAGAAGAATCAAGAGAGATTGGTATAAGTTGTAATAACTTAATTCTCAATCGATGTAAAAAATACGTTTAAGTCTTTACCACACAATACCGACTTTTAACGTCCCTAAGAAAGAAGCCTTTTAAAAACACTGTGGGAAAAAGAGAAAATGCTGGTAACCAGTATTTTCTCCTTTTCGCACAGTGTTTTATACCCTTCCCAAACCAAATTTTAATTTTTGAGTCACATTTATTTTGTCGTCTGCAAATGCTTTTAATTTGGACCAGTCTAAAATTTTCTTGTGTGGTACAGAGTTAAACTAAATAAGTCGGACCATATCAATGATTGAAGAAAAATAATCTTGATCTGAATTCAAAATAAACACCTAAAGCCACTAAAATCTTGTGAATCAGCTATTTCGAAGAGAGAAAACTCCCATGCTCTTCAGAACTTGAAGAGAGTTGGGTTTGAAAACATTCAGGAAAAGGGGGATTTTCTGGTAAACAGTAGGCCCCAATCATTTTTCTTTGTCTACAATGTTTTCTAAGAGATAATCAATGAACTGAATCCAAATTAAACTGTAGTTTTGAAATCCTTTCGAGATAGGTAGGTGTAAGAAATACAGTCTGGATCCATGGTTAACTTTTTATCAACCGCTTAAATTAAGATTCTGTCAAACTCAAAGCAGCTGCAGACGGTAGAATGTGATTATAATTCTTAGATCTCATTATCTCCCACTAGATGGCATTCTACAAATACACATCTGTCTAATTTGGGCGTGCTGGGTACAGAACCGGACTACTTTTCTGCGCGACAACCGTTACTTTGAATTGCAAACTAAAATAAACGTTTACTCAATACGACGCTACCTGGTACCATTCATTCAGCTATGATCAGCAGTTTAGAGAGAAATCTGGAGCTAAAACAGGCCTGATTTTCCCTCAAACGTATTGATAAAAGCCATTTTCTCCATTGCTACTTCATAGCGCGTATTACTACAGTCCTCCCAAAATGGGGGGGGGGGGGGGGGGAGGGGAAGGTGGTGATGCATCAATTAAGACGGGTCGAATCTTCGAAGAATAGGACATGCGCAGACAACGGCTTAGATCTATCTTTGATAATATAAAACCATTGAGGAAAAAAGAGAAATATGCTTGTATAGTTGCAGGTTTACTTAATTAGGCAGGTTAAAAACAATGGATTGATTGAATTATGGTTAACCTTCAAACCGCCTTTCAAAAATATATCTTCTTCTGCGGACAGTGTAGATGAAGACCCGACTGCACAAACGTCCAGTCTGATCTTTGATCTACACTGTCTGCTCTGCCTAGACATTCTTGAGGTCAGCAATCCTGAAACTGCAATTATTTAGGTCTTTTTCCTACACTGAAACTGCCTGTTAGTTTAGATAGTCGATCTACGACTGAAAACCTCACACCCTAAATATATCAAATTAAACTTTTAAACTGATACTAAAAAATCTAAATTTTTCTGTTTGAAAAGTAATTTTGGTGAAAAGATATCTTATTATCGGATAGTGTAGATCCAAGATCAGATGCACGTTTTGTGCAGTCTGATCTTGATCTATACTGTCCGCAAAGAGTCATTGAGTTGCGTCTAGAAGCGTAAGGGTAAACTGCCTATAGATGAGAGAAACCAAAATTCTTTCCGATTGACTCACTGGGAGTTTATCTGTCTACCGGCAATAATTCTTGCAGATAAAAATGCAAATAACATAACATCATGCAAAATGTAATTGCAATTTTCAACCTTACACTTTTTGAAATGACAAAGTTTTCGGCTAATCGAAATTATAAGCATTTAGAGACGACAATTGCTAATAAAAGGTGCCGTAACACTTTCTCAAACGACAAGATTTTAGAATTTTCCAAACTGAAAGCACAGTCCGCACAGGCTAATCCGAGACGGCACTTTAGGACTCCATTACATTTTGTGCTACAGTAGACTTGTGCAAAACAGAAAATTAAATAAAAACGGAAAGTGTAGTCTCGGATTAGCCTGCGCGGACTGCGCAGGCTGATCCGAGACAAAACTTTACGCAAATGTCCGAATGCCCTTTTTCGCGTATTGTAAGCCATATTGTGTCATCTCTATTTATAGCCAGAATGGTTCAGTGGCCGAACGTGTCAGTAATGCTACCGAACTTTGTAATGCTTACGAAAGTTTCATGTTGGTCTTGTGATAATGATCTTATAGCTGCGTGACAAAAGAGTTACATCGTATAGCTGCATGTATATTAGGAACAACCTCGTGTTTTAACGACCATAGTAACAGTGAATGTTGAAAACACTGCGGGAAAAGAAGAAAATGCTGGTAACCAGCATTTTTTTTCTTTTACCTCATTGTTTTTTAATCTTTAATAGAAAAATCAAATCATGAATAATTTATAATTTGTGTCGTGAGCAAATGCTTTAAATTTTGGTGTAAACTGTTACGTCAGGCTAAGCGAGAAAAAATCTATTGTGCTTTTTCATATGATTTCTCCTACTCAGAAAACTCAAAATACATAGAGCATATGTATTTGTCTTTTTCAGTGAAAGATCGAAATTTATTTCATCGAGTGGACACCATCGGTAATATTTTCACGAGTGGCGCAGCCACGAGCGAAATATTATCAATGGTGTTCACGAGATGAAATAAATTTCGATCTTTCACCAAAAAAAACTCAAATATTCTATTTATTTCATGCTTTTAATACTTTGTGGGAGGAGCTTTATCAAAATCCAGTGCAGTTCTTTTCCGTTATTCCCCGTGGCGTACCCCTCCTGCATAGCAACGCATTAGAATATTACGTCAAGCGCGAGAAATGTAAGGTATATGACGTCATATTTCCCATCTGGTTGTTAGGCACGCGCAACTTGTCTAGGCAACAAGAACGCGAAAATCGGTATTTGCATTGGTTATACCAGTGTAAGATCGAAAAATATTTTCACTGCTATTTCTCGATATTCTACCGGAAGGCATGAAATAAAGAACAAACATATGGTAAAAAACACTGATGGTCTCTCAGTTTAACACCATACAATGTCTGCATTTTACTTTTACAAAAAGCAAATAACGAAACGAAATAGATCGATTCATTTTAGTCGGACATAGATTTGCTGTATTAATGACATCATGAATGATGACGACAATGTCATAAAACTTAATTTGTGCTCTCAGATTGTTAATTCTCATTATACTGCAAAGAAATTTCTCGCGATCTGATTGGATAATATGCCCCGAACATATATATCATGTACACTTGCAAAACCAACGTAAAAGCAGTTTCCCTTTCGGGAGACCCATGTACATGACAATGCTATTAACACAACATCCAAAATGGCGGCGTCGATCAAGACTGACATCAAGATTGTGCGCCAAGCTGCAAGTTTTAGCACGTATTACCACGGTCTTAATGACGTCAGTCAGTTTCCAATGACGTCAGTTTTCATTGAATGAGGGCATTCAGAAGGGAAACTCTACTTTGTCAGCGTACTCAATTAAAAAAAAAAAACACTAAAATTCGCTAAACAAACTTTGGAATGGCAAATCTTTGCAGTACTATAAATTCGTAGTACGGTCAGGTGGCAGGGGACTGTGAAAGTCATAAATATTTTTTCAGTGTCAAGGCCCATTCAATAAAACATCCATGAAATATCGTACAAAGATATCGCGTAAGTGTTATTGCATGGATATTCTGTTTGTTGAAAGAAAAATAATGTTGAAAGAAGCTTAAGATGTTATTTAACATTTTTTTTTTTTTCAATTTACACCAGGTTTCATGTCATCAAACAGCGCAACCACGACACAGAGTCCAGCCGTGCAAACCCCAGACGCCGTGACAAATACAACGACTACCATTATTAGTACTACAAGTTCAACACAAAGTGTCTACAACGGAAGTGACGTCAAACCTTCACCACTACCGGGTAATCAAACTTTGGGCAGCAATGGAACAGCCGCCAATACCACAGAAAATAAGCTTCAAGAGAATATAACTACTCCAGGTAAAATTATAGCAATTTTAAGTGTATTTGACTCAATAACACACGATTCTTATTTTAAACGACTCTGAAGTAGAAGGTTTGTAGAAAACAATGTGGGAAACGAAGAAAATGCTGGTTACCAGCATTTTCTCCTTTTCCCACATTTTTTTCTATCCTGCAAAAGAACTTTGCATCATATTCATTATTTTCGAATTCTACGTCTGCAGAACCTTTCAATTTTGGACAGTCTACAATTTGTCGTTTGGTAATGCTCAGCATTTTCTCCTTTTCACACAATGTTTTCTTAAGGCTTCTTTCTCAGGGTGGTCACAAGTAGAGATTGTGCGGTAATGCGTTAAATGAGCATAAGATTAGCTTTTGATTCTCAATTGTTTAGTAGAAGAGGGAAAAGAAAGGAAATGGATATTTTTAAGGGAACTCAAAGGGACGTTATTGTTGCGTTTTTGGTTTGGAAAATATAATTATTTTTATGTCCTCTAGCATTCGAGCTTACCGAGCCACAGAACCATGGTCCAGCGACCTGAACAACTTATCTTTCGGAATATCTATTAGAATCTTACGAACACTACTTGTAAGTTCGCAACAAAATTGCATAGCTAGACAGAAACCGCAACTGGCGGGATCCGAATCCATGCGGACAAATATCCTCATTTTGCGAGGTTTAAAAGACCAACAGCATAACCACTGAGCCAATGAGATATCTCTCAAACGCAGTAGTTAGGTAAACCGGGACAAAGCCATGCGTGAAGGAGTGGTCTCCCGTAAAACAACCCTTCTTAAAATAATCTTTTATTGATGATCACAGCCCTATTAGGCAGAAAGTCCGTTTTTGGACAACAAATGGGATTAATAGCTCAATGGCCAATCCCGGACGAGCCTCCATCTTATGAACATAAAAGTTCGCAACAAACTTATAGCTGAAATAGAAAGCGCATCTGGCGGGATTCAAACCAATGCGAACAAATTGATGTCCTTGTTTTTCGAGGTTTAAAAGATCAACACTTTATTTCATGCTTTCCGGTAGGATATCGAGAAATAGCAGTGAAAATATTTTTCGATCTTACACTGGTATACCACCAGTGAAAATACCGATTTTCACGTTCTTGTCGCCTAGGTAAATTGCGCGTGCCTAACAACCAGACGGGAAATATGACGTCATATACCTTATATTTCACGCGCTTGACGTAATATTCTAATGCGTTGCTATGCGGGAGGGGTACGCCACGGGGAATAACGGAAAAGAACTCGACTGGATTTTGATAAAGCTCCTTCCAGAATGGGTTAAAGGCATGGATTAAATAGAATATTTGGTTTTTTTTGGTGAAAGATCGAAATTTATTTCATCTCGTGAACACCATCGGTAATATTTTCACGAGTGGCGCAGCCACGAGTGAAAATATTACCGATGGTGTTCACGAATATCCTCTATATCACCACTGAGCTAAAGATATACCTGCCAACCAGATATTCTATTTAAATCAGGCTAGTAGATCTATATCTTATCGATCCGTATTTATGTGACGAATTTGGCCAGTATCATGTATAACAGAGATGCCTTAAGCCCCCTTTAGCCAGAGCACGGCTCATATCAATAACTGAGTTATATGTCGTGTTTTCAACGTGCATTTCTACAGTAATTGGTCCTAATTATTTCATTAACATTCCCATGGACTTGCGTGTATTTTTCAGTTTTCAAGAAAATTAACTACGCTCTGCTTCTTATCATTTGATCACAAGGAAAACTGTACTGGTTGAAAAAGCGGTTACTGGAGGTATTTACATAATAAACGGTCTATTCGTGTTTATTACCCAATAGATCTAACTTGTAACTGTCTAAAAAAAAAAGTATTGTTTTTTTTTTTCCACGCTAAATTTTGGCGCCGTTGCCTTTAAATAGCGTCAATGTAAAAAAAATAAAAATGTTTATATACAAAATATTGATCACTTTTGAAACAGCTAGAGTTAGATTTAAAAAAAAAAAAATCAAAACATTATATGGAGTTTGAAAATATGTATTGCACTACAAAATCAATTTGCTTTCTTTTTCTCTTTTCATATAAGATTTATAACTATACTATTGCTTCATTGCTAAACCACATTCTAACATGACACGCGAATTCGGCACTATAAACACGGTGCAGGGGAAGCGTAGTAATATCTACGTCTTTCGATATTGAGTGACATCATTTTATGTAGAGGTACGTCAATGCGTATAATGTAAGTTATTCGATGGAGTACAATCTGCATCCGCGTTGTTACTATAAGTATGAAGTCAGTTTCCTTTCATTTAGATTTTATCATGTTAAAATCGAAATAATCTTTTTATCGTGGTTTATCGTTAATTATTTCATGCCTTCCGGTAGGATATCGAGAAATAGCAGTGAAAATATTTTTCGATCTTACACTGGTACCACAAGTGAAAATACCGATTTTCACGTTCTTGATGCCTAGATAAGTTGTGCGTGCCTAACAACCAGATGGGAAATAAGACGTCATATACCTTACATTTCTCGCGCTTGATGTAACGTTGCTATGCGGGAGGGGTACGCCACGGGGAATAAGGGAAAAGAACTGTACTGAATTTTGATAAAGCTCCACCCAGACAGGTTAAAAAGCATGAAATAAATAGAATATTTGTATTTTTCGGTGAAAGATCGAAATTTATTTCATCTCGTGAACACCATCGGTTATATTTTCACTCGTGGCTGCGCCACCCTTGAAAATACTACCGATGGTATCCACTCGATGAAATAAATTTCGGTCTTCCACTGAAAAATACAAATATCCCCTATATAAATCACGTTGTGAGTTATGAGGCGCAATTAATAAACAGCTCGGGCTACTGCCCTCGTGGATTATTTATTGTGCCTTGTAACTCACAACTGTCGCTTCTTGAACGATAAACCATGGGAGAAAGAAGATTATTTCTTAGAAATTCATGAAATAAGAAGTAAAGCTAGAATTAAATCAGTGGGGATTCGGGCTGATGAAAACTCGTAATCATGGCCACTTGCCGTACCTACATCCTCGGATACCCCGGGGTCTCCCTATTTGCTACGCTACATCGACCCCTTGATTAATTGAATTTCCCTCGCTTTAACGCTGGCCGAATGCTGGCTTTTCATTGGTTCCATCATCATTTTGTGATGGGCGAGTGGACGGTACGCTATGACGTTTCGTATCGATTTTCTGCGTCTGATTCAAAGTTTTATTAGTCAATTGTCCCAGGGGTCGATGTAGCGTAGCAAATAAGGAGATCCCGGGGTATCCAAGGATGCCGTACCAGTAGTAATGTCTGCACAGTTGGGGAGACTGCCTGCAGCCCTGCAGCCCCTGCAGCGTCACACATAACTGCCCAAAAACAATAGGGGTATTGTCCAAAGAGCAATGGAATCATTCACGCGTGACTGCCCACGAACAATGGTTATTATTCCGGAGAACAATGGGTATACCAGACCGGAAATGCCAATCCTCGATGATGTCATATCACGGGACAATAGGTCGGGGAATTTGGGGAAGTCGGTGGCACCTGCCCCAAAACAATGGAATCATGCCTGCGCGAATACCCACGAACTATGGGAAAATATTCCGAGAACAATGGGGTATTATTCCTTATAACAATGACCGGAAATGGCAATCCTTGATGACATCATATAACGGAACGATAGGCCGCGATGCCTGCTTCCCATCCCCCGTGACTCATACCAGAAAACAATAGGATTATTATTCCGAGAGCAATGGGGTAAGTATCGTGTGTCTGCCCGGAAACAGTGAGGGGTATTGTCCAAAGAGCAATGGAATCATTCACGCGTGACTGCCCACGAACAATGGTTATTATTCCGGAGAACAATGGGTATACCAGACCGGAAATGCCAATCCTCGATGATGTCATATCACGGGACAATAGGTCGGGGAATTTGGGGAAGTCGGTGGCACCTGCCCCAAAACAATGGAATCATGCCTGCGCGAATACCCACGAACTATGGGAAAATATTCCGAGAACAATGGGGTATTATTCCTTATAACAATGACCGGAAATGGCAATCCTTGATGACATCATATAACGGAACGATAGGCCGCGATGCCTGCTTCCCATCCCCCGTGACTCATACCAGAAAACAATAGGATTATTATTCCGAGAACAATGGGGTAAGTATCGTGTGTCTGCCCGGAAACAGTGACGTCATAGCCCAAGACCGCCTGTGGCGCTCGTGACTAATACCAGAAAACAATAGGATTATATTCTGAAAACAATGAGGTAAGTATCATTCCCGAATGACGTCACGGAATGTTTCTCATACCAAGGAATAATTAGTAGGAATTTATTTCATTCCGAGTTGAATTGTCGAAAGAATAGTATCGGTGCTTCGAATGACTGCTCATCTATGTCCATAGACTGATCCGTATCAGAATCTTCCTCATTCTGGTGAGTATTTCTTTTATGGCGTAGCATGTTGTCCCTTCGTTTAAATTTTTTATCGCATGAATTACACGCGTACATGTCGACAGTCTTTGTTAAACTGATAATGATGAGGAGAAGTCTAGGAAATTTATACATTCAGAAACCAGATTTGTCTATGAAAGAGACTTGTCGCCTCTGTCGAAATGCTGAGTCTTTCTTATCAGAGCGTTCGTCACGTCTTTGCAGTTTCGCCTTTACTGGCAAATCTTCTTCTTCTCGTTTTCTCTTTTGAGTCTGCACTTTCGCAGGTTGCTCGATAGTGGCACCCAGCCGGCGTAATTCACTTTTTGCCCGTTCGACCATCCTTTCTACCGGTGTCACCGGCTCTATAGTTATCGAGGGACAATTTCGTAAAGCCGATTTATTCGTTTCAATCGATATAATTCCTTTGTTCATTTGTCTGCTGGCCTGCGTTTCGAAAAACCTCAACCATTTTTCAGGATCGGTCTTCATTGTTGTTAGGCAACTGACTTGACTCAAATGACAAGTCAGTCTCCAGTGAAAGATATATATAAATATATATAATTCGACGTTGACTCTCCAGAGTCACTCATTACTAACTTTCTGACACGTCACAAAACTCCATTTGACTCCTCAAATACCTTTTCAATTATTGCATTCACTTCTTAAAGGAAAAACGGTTATGTGAAGTATGAGATTTAAATGTAAATGCAAGATAATTACACGCGTTGCTCTACAGTAAAAAACCGGGTTAGCAAGCACTAACAGTTTTTAAGGCACCAGGGAGTTAGTGTTGAGAGACGGAGGAGGCAGTATGATTTTTTGAGGCACCAGGGTGCGAGTGATGAGATAGGGAGGAGGTAAAAATGATAGAAATTGAATGGATACAAATTTATCCTATATTCGACGAAAAAGTCACTGTCAACAACCACCTAGTATTATTTCAGAGCCTTAAAACATAAAATTAACTGCACGGAATGATAAAACACAGAAACTGTTGTCTACACGGCAGTAAAATATTGAATGAAGCACCAGGGAGATAGTGTTAAGAGGAGGGGGAGGCAAAATGAGCTTTTTGAGGCATCGGGGTACAAGTTACGAGATTGGGAGGAGGCAAATTGAGGTAGGCTAGGAGTCACGAAAACTCTTGAGAGGCATCAGGGAGTAAGTGTAAAGAGAGGGAGGAGTCAAAAAGAGTTTTCTGAGGTATCAGGATGTGGGGGGAGGCAAATTGAGGTAGGCTAGGAGTCACGAAAACTCTTGAGAGGCATCAGGGAGTAAGTGTAAAGAGAGGGAGGAGTCAAAAAAAGAGTTTTCTGAGGTATCAGGATGTGGGAGGAGGCAAATTGAGGTAGGCTAGGGGTCACGAAAACTCTTGAGAGGCATCAGGGAGTAAGTGTAGAGAGAGGGAGGAGTCAAAAAGAGTTTTCTGAGGTATCAGGGTGCACGCAAAGAGGAAGGGAGGAGGCAAAATGAGGTAGGCTAGGAGGCACGAAAAGTTTTGAGAGGCATCAAGGAGTAGTTGTTCAACCGAGAAAAGAAGTGTTGCAATACTTATACCAAACTGGAAGTAATAAATTGTAACCGGATACGGAAGTGCGGCAAAAATGAAACCGAAACGGAAATGTTGCAATAACGAAACTGAAAAAAGAAGTGACGTACTAAAGAAACCCGGAAGCGGAAGTGGAAGTAAGTTTTAACCGGAATCGGAAGTCTCACCGCCCAGGGAGTAAGTGTAGAGAGATGGAGGAGTCAAAAAGAGTTTTCTGAGGTATCAGGATGCACGTAAGGAGGATGGGAGGAGGCAAAATGAGGTAGGCTGGGAGGCACGTAATAAAGAAACCCGGAAGCCGAAGCGGAAGTAAGTTGTAACCGGAAACGGAAGTCTCACAATTTTTCTGAGCTTTTTGAGGCATCGGGGTACAAGTTACGAGATTGGAAAGAGGCAAATTGAGGTAGGCTAGGAGAGAGGGAGGAGTCAAAAAGAGTTTTCTGAGGTATCAGGATGCACGTAAAGAGGATGGGAGGAGGCAAAATGAGGTAGGCTGGGAGGCACGTAATAAAGAAATCCGGAAGCCGAAGTGGAAGTAAGTTGTAACCGGAGACGGATGTCTCACAATTTTTCTGAGCTTTATGAGGCATCGGGGTACAAGTTACGAGATTGGAAAGAGGCAAAATGAGGTAGGCTAGGAGTCACGAAAAGTCTTGCGAGGCATCAGGGAGTAAGTGTAGAGAGAGGGAGGAGTCAAAAAGAGTTTTCTGAGGTATCAGGGTGCACGCAAAGAGGAAGGGAGGAGGCAAAATGAGGTAGGCTAGGAGGCACGTAATAAAGAAACCCGGCAGCCAAGCGGAAGTAAGTTGTAACCAGAAAAGGAAGTCTCACAATTTTTCGTTTGGCGGTGAGACTTCCGTCTCCGGTTACAACTTACTTCCGCTTGGCTGCCGGGTTTCTTTATTACGTGCCTCCTAGCCTACCTCATTTTGCCTCCTCCCTTCCTCTTTGCGTGCACCCTGATACCTCAGAAAACTCTTTTTGACTCCTCCCTCTCTCTACACTTACTCCCTGATGCCTCGCAAGACTTTTCGTGACTCCTAGCCTACCTCATTTTGCCTCTTTCCAATCTCGTAACTTGTACCCCGATGCCTCATAAAGCTCAGAAAAATTGTGAGACATCCGTCTCCGGTTACAACTTACTTCCGCTTCGGCTTCCGGATTTCTTTATTACGTGCCTCTCAGCCTACCTCATTTTGCCTCCTCCCATCCTCTTTACGTGCATCCTGATACCTCAGAAAACTCTTTTTGACTCCTCCCTCTCTCCTAGCCTACCTCAATTTGCCTCTTTCCAATCTCGTAACTTGTACCCCGATGCCTCAAAAAGCTCAGAAAAATTGTGAGACTTCCGTTTCCGGTTACAACTTACTTCCGCTTCGGCTTCCGGGTTTCTTTATTACGTGCCTCCCAGCCTACCTCATTTTGCCTCCTCCCATCCTCCTTACGTGCATCCTGATACCTCAGAAAACTCTTTTTGACTCCTCCATCTCTCTACACTTACTCCCTGGGCGGTGAGACTTCCGATTCCGGTTAAAACTTACTTCCACTTCCGCTTCCGGGTTTCTTTAGTAAGTCACTTCTTTTTTCAGTTTCGTTATTGCAACATTTCCGTTTCGGTTTCATTTTTGCCGCACTTCCGTATCCGGTTACAATTTATTACTTCCAGTTTGGTATAAGTATTGCAACACTTCTTTTCTCGGTTGAACAACTACTCCTTGATGCCTCTCAAAACTTTTCGTGCCTCCTAGCCTACCTCATTTTGCCTCCTCCCTTCCTCTTTGCGTGCACCCTGATACCTCAGAAAACTCTTTTTGACTCCTCCCTCTCTCTACACTTACTCCCTGATGCCTCTCAAGAGTTTTCGTGACCCCTAGCCTACCTCAATTTGCCTCCTCCCACATCCTGATACCTCAGAAAACTCTTTTTTTGACTCCTCCCTCTCTTTACACTTACTCCCTGATGCCTCTCAAGAGTTTTCGTGACTCCTAGCCTACCTCAATTTGCCTCCCCCCACATCCTGATACCTCAGAAAACTCTTTTTGACTCCTCCCTCTCTTTACACTTACTCCCTGATGCCTCTCAAGAGTTTTCGTGACTCCTAGCCTACCTCAATTTGCCTCCTCCCAATCTCGTAACTTGTACCCCGATGCCTCAAAAAGCTCATTTTGCCTCCCCCTCCTCTTAACACTATCTCCCTGGTGCTTCATTCAATATTTTACTGCCGTGTAGACAACAGTTTCTGTGTTTTATCATTCCGTGCAGTTAATTTTATGTTTTAAGGCTCTGAAATAATACTAGGTGGTTGTTGACAGTGACTTTTTCGTCGAATATAGGATAAATTTGTATCCATTCAATTTCTATCATTTTTACCCCCTCCCTATCTCATCACTCGCACCCTGGTGCCTCAAAAAATCATACTGCCTCCTCCGTCTCTCAACACTAACTCCCTGGTGCCTTAAAAACTGTTAGTGCTTGCTAACCCGGTTTTTTACTGTAGAGCAACGCGTGTAATTATCTTGCATTTACATTTGAATCTCATACTTCACATAACCGTTTTTCCTTTAAGAAGTGAATGCAATAATTGAAAAGGTATTTGAGGAGTCAAATGGAGTTTTGTGACGTGTCAGAAAGTTAGTAATGAGTGACTCTGGAGAGTCAACGTCGAATTATATATATTTATATATATCTTTCACTGGAGACTGACTTGTCATTTGAGTCAAGTCAGTTGCCTAACAACAATGAAGACCTACGTACCCGATCCTGAAAAATGGTTGAGGTTTTTCGAAACGCAGGCCAGCAGACAAATGAACAAAGGAATTATATCGATTGAAACGAATAAATCGGCTTTACGAAATTGTCCCTCGATAACTATAGAGCCGGTGACACCGGTAGAAAGGATGGTCGAACGGGCAAAAAGTGAATTACGCCGGCTGGGTGCCACTATCGAGCAACCTGCGAAAGTGCAGACTCAAAAGAGAAAACGAGAAGAAGAAGATTTGCCAGTAAAGGCGAAACTGCAAAGACGTGACGAACGCTCTGATAAGAAAGACTCAGCATTTCGACAGAGGCGACAAGTCTCTTTCATAGACAAATCTGGTTTCTGAATGTATAAATTTCCTAGACTTCTCCTCATCATTATCAGTTTAACAAAGACTGTCGACATGTACGCGTGTAATTCATGCGATAAAAAATTTAAACGAAGGGACAACATGCTACGCCATAAAAGAAATACTCACCAGAATGAGGAAGATTCTGATACGGATCAGTCTATGGACATAGATGAGCAGTCATTCGAAGCACCGATACTATTCTTTCGACAATTCAACTCGGAATGAAATAAATTCCTACTTATTATTCCTTGGTATGAGAAACATTCCGTGACGTCATTCGGGAATGATACTTACCTCATTGTTTTCAGAATATAATCCTATTGTTTTCTGGTATTAGTCACGAGCGCCACAGGCGGTCTTGGGCTAAGACGTCACTGTTTCCGGGCAGACACACGATACTTACACCATTGTTCTCGGAATAATAATCCTATTGTTTTCTGGTATGAGTCACGGGGGATGGGAAGCAGGCATCGCGGCCTATCGTTCCGTTATATGATGTCATCAAGGATTGCCATTTCCGGTCATTGTTATAAGGAATAATACCCCATTGTTCTCGGAATATTTTCCCATAGTTCGTGGGTATTCGCGCAGGCATGATTCCATTGTTTTGGGGCAGGTGCCACCGACTTCCCCAAATTCCCCGACCTATTGTCCCGTGATATGACATCATCGAGGATTGGCATTTCCGGTCTGGTATACCCATTGTTCTCCGGAATAATAACCATTGTTCGTGGGCAGTCACGCGTGAATGATTCCATTGCTCTTTGGACAATACCCCTCACTGTTTCCGGGCAGACACACGATACTTACCCCATTGTTCTCGGAATAATAATCCTATTGTTTTCTGGTATGAGTCACGGGGGATGGGAAGCAGGCATCGCGGCCTATCGTTCCGTTATATGATGTCATCAAGGATTGCCATTTCCGGTCATTGTTATAAGGAATAATACCCCATTGTTCTCGGAATATTTTCCCATAGTTCGTGGGTATTCGCGCAGGCATGATTCCATTGTTTTGGGGCAGGTGCCACCGACTTCCCCAAATTCCCCGACCTATTGTCCCGTGATATGACATCATCGAGGATTGGCATTTCCGGTCTGGTATACCCATTGTTCTCCGGAATAATAACCATTGTTCGTGGGCAGTCACGCGTGAATGATTCCATTGCTCTTTGGACAATACCCCTATTGTTTTTGGGCAGTTATGTGTGACGCTGCAGGGGCTGCAGGGCTGCAGGCAGTCTCCCCAACTGTGCAGACATTACTACTCGTACCTATATTTTGGTTTTAACAGCATCTTTGCACGGGAATGAAAATTAAAAGTTTTTTTGTTGAAATTTCTGAGAATCTTACAAAACGGAAACCGGTTAAGTACCGTTTTAAGTTTTTAAACCTATTACCAGTACGTCGTTTGGACAACTTCTTTTCATTTGGCGGCAAACATCTTTTGAGAAGAGTTTGCTAAAGCAAGAAATTCCCCGTGATGAGTGTGTTCTTCTCTGTCACAATGTTCCAATATGCACTCATAGATTAAAACTTTTTACTTTTTTCGATGTTGTTGCTTTTACTTATTCAATTCATTGCCAAACAATCCGGAGTTTTAATGACCAAAAGAAAGAGGCCTTCTGGAAACATAGGGGGAAAAAGGAGAAAATGCTGGTCACCAGCATTTTCTCCTTTTCCCCCTATGTTTTCACTATTTTGTATAAGCAGTTTCCATCATTTTAATGGAAGTTAATTTGTTATCTGCAAATGTTTACACATGGACTGGACCAAATCTTTCACGTGGTCTGGTAAAGCGTCAAGTGGATGACGACATCGTCAACTACGTCACGTGACGATGCACTTTAAGGAAGAAGGATAAAGACTGCGTCGTAGATTTTCAAGTGATAGAGGTGCGGTCTGTAAACAAGAATAAAGAAGATATGGTCTATGCTCTGTGAAAAGGAGGCTTAATGTATCTACTAGATTTATCGACTCAGGTCAGCCTGCACAGTCCACGCAGGCTGGCATGGGTCGAAACATTTTACTCTTTGTAAATTTTGTACATGTCCAGAGACCTTTGTTCCACAGTTTGTTTACAGTTTCTTGTTTGACAAAATGACTTTCGTGGTCCCATAATTATGAGTTTTTGTATTGTGTCTCCCGCTAGATGACACTCTACAAATACACATCTATCTAATATGGGCATTCTGGGTACATAAGCGGACTATTTTTTCAAAACAACAACCGTTACTTTGAATTTCAAATTAAAATAACCGTTACTCAGTAAAACGCTACCAGGTGTGATTTATTCATTTATGATCAGCTAGCAGGTAACCTATGCACCAGCCATTTATTGAAGTAATCCCTACAGGCTAGGCTTGGGTTTAGCTTCAGTAAAAGCCCTACTTTTCCCACGTACCGATTCTAACAAGTGTTTGTTCATAAAAAAGAAAAAAAAATCTTTATTTCAGGGTTGGTGTCATCAAATGTCACGACCAGTTCTTCAACGTCTGTTCCAACAGTCTCTTCAACATTTCCTGTAATATTGCCATCTCCTTCATCAGGAAATAATGATACCAATACAACAACGTCATCAGCTACATCTACAGGTACCTGCTTTAAACTTGTTTTATTGTTTGTGGTCTCACATTTATCAAAAATACATTTTCAACACAGTTATAAAAATACATGGGAAAAGGGTCGGATGGTCCTTTCATCAGTAGTTCGTTATAACATTTTTTTGTATTATACATGTACTCAAGAATTCTCATATCAATTTGAAATGAAAGTAACACTGCATCTGATACGCTAAACTACATGGAGGTATATCAGACCCTTTTTCCACAGAGCATGGCTCATATGTATACTTTTACAGCGCCTGCATCATCTTGGCTCGATATAATGTTAAATAAATACCATGACGCCTTTACATTATTTACTCAGTTTTCGTAGATAGTTCGGCATTATGATAAAGACCTTTTGCTTGTAGTTCAAAGTTTGCTTTGAGTTTGTTGAATTACTTTTGCATTCGACTTTAGTGTACTTTCAGTGCGTCAACATTAATTTTTGTTCGATTCGTATTTTTACCAACTATTGCTATGGAACTGCGACTTCAAAAATTGTACGTGCTACCTAGCCAAACTCCTTGTTTCACAACGACAAAAAAAGAAGATTTTTGACAGAGTCGTGGATAATATCCTTTTTCTCTTCAATATTTCTGTCTGTTCAACACAAATCTGTTATTTTCTGCAGCAAATGTTTCCTATGCCATTTTAACAAAATTCAAAAGATTTTTTTCTTCTAAAATGTATAGATGCCACTGGAAAACTTTCTTTTTTTTGTGTACAGGTGTGGCACCAAATACTACCACCATGATACTCACACCAGACATATCCACTACAACAGTAACATCTACTGTAACAGAGGTTTCTAAAACAACTATGGTAACACCATTGATAATGCCAACCAATTCGTCTTCAAATTCAACAGACTTTGCATCAACGTCAACTTTAAGTGCAGCTGTGTCAGTTTCAACTATAACTAAAGTAGCGCCAACTTCAAGTTCAACCACAGTTGCGCCAGCTTCGATTGCAACTAAAGCTGCGTCAAGTTCGACAAGTTTAACTTCAAAGTCACAAACAACGTCAAAACAAACTACTGAGCTACCTGAAAAAACTGGGACAGCTATTCTAAGGACAACAGAAACTACAAAAGCATCGAACACAAATGGACAAAGTGACAGTAGAAAACAGTGTAAAGGTAAGTGTATTTTTTTTAATGTTGTGTTTTGCCATCTACAATGCTTCTTGACTTCTCCTGTACAAGAAAAAACTTTACACTCGCCCAAATTCAAAGCCCTTGTAGACTATGGAATAAATATGGCTTACCTGATAAGGTTTGTCTTTGAAAGATAAGGAAACAGTGTTGGAAAATGAGGAAATGATGATTACCAGCATCTCCCCTTTTTCGTCAATGTTTTGTTTTGTTTTGAAGCCATCTTCTTCAGGCTTGTTTAAGAAAAGAGGTGATCATGCCATTGAACCCAATGTAGAAAAAAGGCGTATAACAACAGCACATAAATTGTATCTTCACTGTTTCAATCCTTACCAAACAAGCCCGAGTTTAATAGATCCTGGGGTAGAGAGCTTTCGGACACATTGTAGGAAAAGACAAAAACGCTGGTAACTATTCTTTTCTTCTCTTTCGACAATATTAGTTTTACGGTAAGGTGGCAGGGGACTTGGAAACTTGTTCACGGCTGTGGTTAATCATGTCGCCCGAAGGGAAGGTGGCGACATGATTCACCACAGCCGTGAACAAGTTTGCAAATCCCCTGCCACCTGACCGTACAACGAATTTATTATATTGCAAAGCTATCCCCTTTCAAAGTGTATTAAGTGAAATTTTCCTGTTTTATAGTCTCACGAATCGAGTATGCTGGCGAAATGGAAATTCCCTTCTAAGTGCCTCATTTCAATGAAAACTGACGTCACTGGGAAATGACGTCACTAAATCGTGCAGTTTGGTACATAAACGTGCAGTCTGGTGATCGATCGACGCCGCCATTTTGGATGTTGTAAAGCACGTGTAGTGATGTTTACGGGGCACTCAAAAGGGAAACTGGTTTTACGTGGTTTTTGCCAGGGATGTTAACCAATCAGATCACGAGAAATTTCTTTAAAGCATAACATTCTTTAAACATGCAAAGGAAATCAAGGAAAAAAAACAAATATTACCCGGATCTGGACCTATGAAGTAGTGGAGATGTATAAATGGAAGTAAATGATAACTAACTTCCAATGAATAAGTATAAATTGTGAAATAAGTTTCAGGAAAATATTTACACTGTAGAAGTGGTAAGTTGTACGCTAGGCAATGCCTGTTCGACGAAGTCTCTCCCGGGTCCCAGCATTTTCTCCTTTTCCCCACAATGTTTTCTGAAGGCCTCTTTCTCAGGTTCGTCAAAAGTAGGGATTGTGTGGTAATGGGTTAAAGAAAGAAGTTGATCACATCTTGTTTCACAGTCGATGTGAAGTTAAGAAATTTTAACCCTTTATTACATAATCCCGAGTTTCAAAGACCCTGATGGAAAAAGAATTTTGAAAACACGGTTGGAAAGGAGAAAATAAAGGCAGCCAGCATTTTCTCCTTTTAACGCAATGTTTCCAACCCTTTCAAGCACCTTTTTTTTGTCATTTCAACCATCTTCAGTTTGTCGTCTACAAAATGCTTTCAGTTTGGACAAGTGTAAATTTTTTTGACGTTTGGTAAGAAATTAACTAAACAAAGCTAGAGAAAGGAGCATATCGGAAACTGGCACTTAGGAAGATAGTGAAATCCCAATTGAAGGGACGTATCATGTTGTAGATGGCTTCAACAATTTCCGTTAGATATTGAAATAGGCGTGTGCTGAAATGATGTTTGTTGCCTTTTAACCCTTTAGCACACAATGACGACTTTTGACGATCCTGAGGTAGAGGCCTTTTAAAAACATTGTGGGAAAAGGAGAAAATGCTCTTAACCAGCATTTTACTTTTTTACCACAATGTTTTCTACCCTAACCAAATCAAATTTCGATTTTTCAGTCAAATTTATTTTGTAAAACTGCAAATGCTTTCAATTTGAACCAGTCTATAGATTTGTCGTTTGGTAAAGAGTTAACCCAGATTCTGCAAGAGAACATAAATGAAACTTACAAGCCGATGGTAAATAAAACGAATTATTCTACTATAAACTTTTGTTTAAATTAAATCGTTGTAACAGACGGTGCAGGTCCAAAACCAGACTGCATATTTCGTGCAGTCTGATCTTGATCTACGCTGTCTGCAAAACGTCATTCAATTGGGCTTAGCAGTTAAGGGTTAAACAGTCTAGAAACAAATGATTTACTGAGTAGTGTTTTCACACCGCTTTAAACTTTACTTCAGTCCAATCACAACAGAAGGGTAGCTTACGTATTCATGTATGTTGTTGGTTTCACTGGTACTAGAATAAGGCCCTAAATTGACTTGCCGAAGGACACTCTTACGCAAAACTTTGTGTTTCCAGTGAAACTCAAACCCTGGGCTTACAGATTACGAGTTCTACGCTTGAAACGCTGAACAACTTAGGCCACTTTCTAGAAAAAAAGTCTATGAATTTAGCAGAAAACAAACAATCAAAGCAGATGCTGCTAAAAGCATAAGCAGATTCCAAGTAAAATACATGCTGCCATTTATTTTTGTATACGATTGGTGTTGTACTAGGTCTAAACTCGCCTTTAACTTGACGAAATCCACTAATAAACATTAAAGTATAAGTGTTCAGAAACTTTCACAGTTGGTTATAGGGATTACCATGACTAGGATGATCGGATGGCAGCTCAAAATTATCTCCCTTTGACTCTGATTGCTGTATAGGTTTTATCATCTTTTACTTGGTCAAATATTTTGCCTTTGTTCTGTTGAGGTAATGGTATATACTATTACCCTCAGGATCACTACGGCATGTATGGTTTGTTTACTCTTTACTAGAATCTAAGACTTCTTCATTTGAAACTTCTAATTTCAGTTGACGACTAGATAATATGATTCAGAAAAAATGAATTTGTTTCGGGAAAGGTAAAAAACATTCCGGGAAAAAAAGAGACAATGCTAATCACCTGTGTTTTCTCTTTTTCCCATTCTGTTTGCAAAAGTATTCTTTTCTTCCGGGTCGTGAAACCTCGGGGCTGTGCTCTAGAGAGTTAAACTTACAGGGTTTTTTTTTCCAGAAACACCGTTCGGCAGCATCGGTCTTTTCGTGTTCATTGCCCTGGCCTTATTATGCATAATACTATTGCTGGTACTCGTGTTCTTGTTGGTTAAGTTCAAGCGCAAGAAAAAGGAAAGCCAGTTACCAACAGAGGAAACAGCCGCTCCCAAACTGAAAATGTTAGAGGTAAGGCTTTACAAAAAAATATTTGTTTCTGGACAGCCTAAACTGCCTGCTTAGAAAAGTTGCATGAATACCATAGAGGCATAACTTTGTACTTATAAAGTCCACCAGGAGTTACAAATGCGGAGATCTCTTTAGCTCTTTCATTGAGACGAATTTGCCAAAATCGTTTTAGAAGATCAACTTTAGTAACATATTTTGCATGAACAATATTGTCAATGCCATCATGTACTCTTGGCACTGGAAACAAGTCTGTCTTGTTCACAGTATACACTTTTCTGTATTCAGTGCACATACGAAAAGCTCCATGTGGCTTTGATACAAAAATACACGGAGAACTTCATTCACTTTGACTAGGTTCAATAGAGTCACTCTCCAATAATACTTGATTTCTTCTCTAAGATGTTCCAATGTCTTGGGATTCATTCGATATGGATGTTTTTTCACTGGTTTTGAATTTTCAATGTTCACATCATGCTATATTGTATCTGTCGTGTTGGAATATAAGGGGACAGGTGCTCATATTCAGAAATTAAAGTTTTTAATTCTTCTTATTGATTTCTGTCTAAATGTGAAAGTTTTTTTATCTGAAATTCTTAAAATATCAGAATTCTGAAGTTTTGAACCAATAAGGTTAGAGTTATCAAAGTTCATTTCTTCCCAATCTATGTCCTCGTAGTTAATGTGATTTTGACTTTGAGGGGCCGAAGGGAACTACATTTATCGGTGGAACTTTTTAATTATGCCCATCAACATATTCTTACCTTATTTCCGACTAAATCATTGCCTGATAACAAATGGACATCTTTAAAAGTTCTTTTTACTGACACCAACAGTCACTGGACCATTAATTAAGTCTGAAGACAAATAAATGTTATGAAGCAGAACATTAACAATTCCACATTCTATGCCCTGAATAAGGACACTAGTTCTAGAAGAAGTCTTCTCGGGAAAAGGCAGCACATCTGTTGAAATAAGAGAATCAGACCTAGAGATAAAGTATTAGTTGTTCTACAAATTCCTGGTAGGCATCTACAAGCACTATATTTTGGTCCTTATTCAGTCAAATGGGTCAGTGACTTGAATTATGTGATTACTACTCCTGACAGGCGAAAGCAAAAGCAATTATGTTGTTTTAATATGTTAAAAGAGTATGTTGATCGGGATAGTTCAAATATTTCACCAACAAATGTAGTTTCCTCAGTCCCTTGAAATCACATCAACCACGAAGACATTAATTGTGAAGAAATGAACTATGATACAGCTAACCCTATTTGTTGAAAACTTCAGAATTCTGACATTTTAAGAAATTTGGATAAAACTTTCACATTTAGATAATAATTTAAAAAATAACTAATCTCTGAATATAAGCACCTGTTTCCTGATATTCTAAAACAGACAGATATACTATACCATTATATGGACATTGAAAATTCAAAACCAGTGAAACAACATCCATATCGAATGAATCCCAAGAAATTGGAACATCTTGGTGAGGAAATCAGGCATCTGTTGGACAGTGATTTTATTGAATCTGGCCAAAGTGAACGAAGTCCTTCGTGTATTCTTGTACCAAAGTCAGATGGAACGTTTCGTATGTGCACTGACTATAGAAAAGTTACTACTGTGACCAAGTCTGATTCGTTTCCAGTGCCAAGAGAACATGACGGCATTGACAATATTGGTCATGCAAACTATGTTACTAAAGTTGATCTTCTGAAAGGATTTTGGCAAATTCCTCTCACTGAAATAGCTAAAGAGATGTTTGCATTTGTAACTCCTGATGGATTTTATCAGAACCATGTTATGCCTTTTTGGATAAAAAACTCGCAAGCAACTATATCGTCTTATCAACATGGTAATATCTGGATTAAACGACTGTGAAGCCTGCATCAATGACGTCATCATTCACAGCGATGATTAGGATAAACATGTAAAGACTATCAGAGAATTTTTTGACAGATTGAGTAAAGTCAAATTAACAATTAATCTTGTTAAAAGTGATTTTTTCATGCTATTTTAACATTTTTGGGTCATGTTGTTGGACTAAAAGCTATTTCTGACTTTCCTGGACCTACATGCGAAAGACAACATATGAGATTTCTTGGTATGGCTGGTTACTACAGGAAATTCTGTGGTAATTTTTCTGTCTTTGCTGAGCCACTGGCAAATAAACGCAAAAAAATTTTATGGAATGGTGATTGTCAAAAAGCTTTTGATAAAGTAACAGCCATACTAAAAAGTGAATCAGTTCCTTTAGCTCCTAATTTTGGAAAAGAATTTAAGCTTGAAGTAGATTTTCCTGGTTTGTAATCTCACGAATCGAGCATGCTGGCGAAATAGAAATTCCCTTCTGAGTGCCCCAATTCATTGAAAATCGACATTACTGGAAACTGACATCACTAAAACATGCAGTCTGGTACATAAACGTGCAGTCTGGTGATCGATCGACGCCGCCATTTTGGATGTTGTGTTGCAAGTGTAGTGATGTTTACGGGGCACTGAAAAGGGAAACTGACCTTACGTGGTTTTTGCCAGGGTACAAACTATATATTTTCCCGGCATGTTAACCAATCAGATCACGAGAAATTTCTTAACAGTATAATAACATCTTTCTTGCTCAGCTGACTAAGTTTTTAGCAATTTTATATTTTATTAAGTTTTTTTTTTATAGTATCCCTCTATCTCTGTAGCTGTAAAGATGTAGATTTAATGATATGCAATCTTTAAAATTTCCAACAGATAAAAGACACACCTGTGAAGACCTACAGTAACGCAGCAGGACCCCAAGACGGTCTGCAGACGTACTCTCTGGACTATGAAAAGTATGTACAACAGAAAAAGGAGGAACATAAACGTAAAGTAGCCAATACCAGGTAACTAAAACTTCCGTTTCGTATCTAATTAAGAATGCTTTAGCCGAGCCCCGGTAGTTCAGTCGGTAGTGTACATGACAAGACAACAGCGGGTCATGGGCTCGATCCATGGCTCGGTCTATATCTTTCCGGGGATTAATGAGAGTCGTTGTGACAGGATTCATTCCTCTTCCACCGCTGACTATTGGTTCGATGAGAGTTATATGGGAAAACAGCCATTGTCTTGGAAAGACAATTGTGCGGAATTATGGTTAAAGAGACTCCAGGAAAGCATGGATAGGTGCACTTGCCACTGGATAAAAATGAAATAATGTTGAAAACGGCGTTAGACACGACATAACTAACCAATCAACAGAAATGATTTAACCACGAAGATGCCGAGCACGATTCCACGGCTTTATACAAACGGTGTAGATCTGGATCTAACTGCACAACACGTGTAGTCTGATCTTGGATTTACAATGACTAACAGGTGTACATTTTTTACCTAAAACTAACTTTGAACTGCATATTTAGGTTTTTGTGGTATTTATCCAAGACAATACCGCTATGAGTTCAATATCAAATTTTGAAGAACATGTATCGTATTTTGTGCAAAGCCTAAGAAATAAACCCAAATAAACTCATTTTTCCTTAGGTAAATTCATTTTTCAGTAGCACTCGAATATATAATTGGAAATGGCATATTAAATACATTGGGTGAGGCCATTGATCTTGGAAATACTATTTTCTTTCATTTAAAATAACTTCACTTGCTCATAGCCTCCTAATGGTGTAATGATACAAAATTTGTGTACTGATGGCTTGGTCTTACGCCTTTTCGATCTAGAACCAGTTTGCCTCATGCTTTGTTCCCCCTATAATTGTGCGCCAATCCATTTGATTGAACACGAATATTTATAGAACGAAATGATTGCCTGTAATGTTGGGAAGTAGATTATAACGACCAAACATATTTCAAATCATAGTTTTCAGATGCAGACTTCATGTTATTCGATATATTTACATGGTTTCTCTCTCTGTCAATCATGCATCCTGCTGTCAAGGAACGTTACTCCTGACTCCTACTTATGACCAAAAGGAGATCACCAATGCACAAATAATCCTAGCTTTGTCATGAGTTCTCTCCTTTCAACCAAAAAGTACCCATTCGCCTATTAGGTTGACTTTCAAGTCAATATTTAAATAACGTTTCTCTTTTTCTTTCAAATTATTAATTCCACACAACGGCTTCCTTGAGAAATACCACTTCAGCGTTCTCAACGATTTTATTACTGTTGGTTTTAAAGTTTCATTTAACTTAAAATTTGGCAGGTTCGGCTTTATTTCCTTACACTTTATATCAATACCCTATTTGGCATCTTATTTTTGCATCAATGATTTGAGGTATGTTTACTGGTTCCTTAACTGTTCACCAAAGGACAAACCTTTAGACCTGTCCAAATCGGAGGCATATGCAAGCGATGAAATAAATGTGATTGAAAATTTGAAACTTGACTGTAGAAGAGTAGAAAACATGGTGGGTAAAAAAGAAAATGCAGGTTACCAGCATTTTCTCCTTTTCCCACAATGTTTTCAAAAGGCTTTTTCGTCCAGTTCGTAAAAACCTTTGATTGTTAGGTTAGGGGTTAATAACTGTCTTAGAATCTTCATCCAAATCAAGAACCAAGTATCAGTTTTTCAAGAGTATTTCCAATGTCCATTTCCAGAAACGAAATCTCCAAAATTTAGTTCCGAATAGTTCCAAATAAAACTTCAATTAGCCTGCATATCTAGAGTCAACCAAAATGGAAAATCTTTGAGAAAGCATTGACGAAGTTTGACCTACTGGAATATAATTTAATATCAGTAGCTTTTATGACTTTTGGCGAGTTCATACCTCCAGGAAAAAAATAATAAAGCGTTGAAAACGCTAGAGTAGTATTTGTCATGGAAGCCACTGTTTGGAATTGATAATTTGAAAAAAAAATGGAAAAATACAATTCAAATATTGGCTTGAAAGTCAACCTACTAGGTAAATGAATATATTTTTGGTTGAAGGGAGAGTACTCATGACAAAGCTAGAATTATTTGGGTATTGGCGGTCACCCTTTGTTCATTAGAAGGGATCAAGAGTAACGTCCCTTGAAGGATGCATGATGGATAGAGAGAGAAACCATGTGAATATATGGCATAAAATTAAGTTTGTACCTGAAAACTATGATTTTGAAATATCTTTGATCGTTAACATTTTATTCCAAAACAGACAAAAGATTTAATTTTCCAGTTCATGTAATTTTTGTGCAGGTAATTTGGAAACTATAGAACATTTACTCTGGGAGTGCATGCATGCTCAAACGAGTATAGTGTTACTAACGTTCCTACAAATAAACAAATAAAGGTGAAATTTCAATTAAAAGATATAATTCTTAGTATTGCAGGTACTATAGTGAATCATTTTGTCTTGAACTATATATTTGTACTTCCTAAATCTTTCATATTTAAATTGAAAATAACAAACCAGATACCAAACTGTCAGATGTTTACTTTTACAAACATCTAAAAATAGAACAAGCCGTAGCATTGTCAAAAGATCAATTAAGCCAACAGATGGGTAAACCTTTTGTTGTAATATACAATTTTTCTTTGCCTTAAAGTAAAGTGAACATAACATAAAGTGAATAAACCTCTTAGTCACAGTTCAGGATCTATCTCTATCTCTCTCTCTCTCTCTCTCTCTCTCTCTCTTTGTTTTTTGTTTCTCTCTTTTTTTCAAGTTAGAAAAAATAGCAGTGTATATAAATATTGTATACTGATACAACGTATCATTTTCAAATGAATTGTATATAAAAAAAAATGATATACCAATTTTTTTAATGTTGTATTGCAATATGCACTGTGTGTATAATTTGTGGAAAATAGATTTAAAAACGACATAATTCCCATCAGTAGAGTCAATTATTTCGACCTATGAATATTCATGTCCAGTCAAATGGAGTATCGCGCAATCATGGGATGAACAAGCGATGGGACAACTTGTTTTGGAACGAAAAAACCCAGGACCAAACAATCGGTAGACCATTTTTGTTTCATTGCGCCAGTAGAATGCTATTAGCGAGTGAAACTATTTCCAATCAGAAGTAAATATTTTCACGATCCATGGCCTCACCCGGTGTATTTTAACATCCATTTTCAGTCACATATAACATATTAATCACATATCTGAGTTCTACCGCAAAAGTCATTTGCGTAAGAAAAAAATGAGTTTACTTGGGTTTATTTCCTTCGGCTTTGCACAAAATACAATAGATGGTCTTCAAAATTCAATATTGAGCTTATAGTGGTATTGTCCTAGACAAACACCGCAAAAAACACGTTTGGCTGGAACTATTTTCGCTGAAGGCGACATTTGAGAGTCCGACACACTGCTCTTTTCATTTACTATCGTTGTATTGCTTAATTTTCAGTATTGGGGATCTGATAGCTGCCTCCCTGTTGTATTCTTGCGCTATTCAAATATGACTGGAAGGAGCTTTAGAAACTGCAACGTTAGATTTATAGATAAAGAAAATGAATGCAGTTTGAATTATTTTCGTGGGTTTGGGTTGTCTGTAATATTGAATTATAAGGAATAAAGGGAATTTATTGATTTCATTTGAGTATGTAAAAAACCTTAATCACACTTTTAGTGTGCTTAGGGTTTTTTTCATACCTTCATGGAAAAATATATTTCTCTTCATTCCCTGGCTGAATACTTAAACTCTGTTGTTTCTTAAAATGAAGAGTAGTAATATAAATTAACTACGCCAGTACTCACTTTTTGCAAAAGATCTGCAATTTTGACAGTTCATTTTACCAAGTATTTCGAGTCAACAAATAAAAATTAGGGGTATGATAACAGAGTATTGACCACATTTGCTATTCATAAACGTGTGTACGTGTGTAAAATATGAAAATTCGTGATGGCTATACTGCACTAAAAACAATGGTAATTTGGCCTGCAACACGTGAAAAGGGACAGTCGGACATGTGCGTAAAGTGTCGTCTCTGATGAGCCTGCGCATTACGCGCAGGTTTATCCGAGGCTACCCTTTCTGACTGCATTATATATTGTTTCAGGGTAGACTTGCGCAAAACAGAAAATCACATGAAAACGAAGTGTCATTTTGGATTAGTCAGCGCGGAGTGCGCAGGCTGATCCGAGACAACATTTTATGCAACTGTCCGAATGCCCCCTTTTGGTATGTTGCAGGTCATTTTGTGAGATAATTAAGAAAACATCTTCTTCCTATCGTGGTTTATCGTTCAATAAACCACAGTTGTGAGTTATGAGGCACAATAAATAATCCACGAGGGCGATAGCCCGAGTGGTTTATTTATTGCGCCTCATAACTCACAGCGTGGTTTATAGAACGATAAACCACGATAGGAAGAAGATTATTTCGGTTCTAAAATGGCCAACTCTTAATGAAAGGAAAACAAGCTCAAACTTGGAGTAAACATGCGGATGAAGATTATGTTCCATTGAATAAACCACTCATTGAATGACGTCACTCGATGTTGAATGACGTCACTCTGCATGGATTGTCGCAGATTTTACCACGCTTTCCTTGCACTATGTTTATAGAGCCGAATTCGCGTGTCATGTTAGAATTATACTTTATCCAGTTCAACAGATGCTAACGGTCCGGCAGTCAGCAGTTTTCTAATTGGTAAGAAGCCTCTCGTCATGCGAACCCCATCCGACCTCTCATCCAGCTCAAACCAAGATCCAAATAGCCCCAGAAGTCCGTCCGGCATAAATAAGCCCGGAAGTCAGCCTGGGACACCCGCGGAAAAGAAGCCACTGATGAGTGATGAGGAGCCTGTTGTATTTAATTTTAGTAAGTATTGTTGAGGTGATTTTGCACCTAATTAGTTCTAACAAAGAAACAAAGGAACAAATGCATAACTCAAATACAAACTGCATTTTGCGGGATTCGAACAAACGTGAACACGTATCCTCGTTTTTCGAGGTTTAACCCTTTCCCAAACGACAAATTTTTGGACTAGACCAAATTGAAAGCATTTGCAGACGACAATTCAACTCTTGCTGAAAAGATGATTTTTGTCTATGATAGGGTAGAAAACATTGTGGGATTAGTAGAAAATGCTGGTTACCAGCATTTTCTCCTTTTCCCACAATGTTTTCAAAAGACTACTATACCATAAACACTGAGCTAAAACCAGCTGATACAGCTCAGTAGGTAGAGCGTAGGACTCGTGAACATAATGTTTCGGGTCACTACAGGTTGTGGGTTCGAATCCCCGGCTGGCCAACTAAAAATTACTAATAGTCTTTCGAATGAGACATTAAACCGAGGTCCCGTGTGACGGTGCTATACGCCGAGCACGTTAAAGAACCAGATGAAGCTCTCAGTAGTTTCAACCTGTATCCTTGCACTATCCCCCATAACAACTAACTATCTTCTGGGGGCGTCGCTCAGATGGGCAACCGGTAGCGACGATAAATAAACGCAAATAAACCAACCAACCACTGAGCTAAAGAGATATCTCCCTAACGCAGTTGGTAGGCATTGTATTTAAATCGTAATGAAACCATGCATGAAGGGGTGGTCTCCCGTAACACACCCTCTCTTACAGTCATCATTTATTGATGACTCAAAGCCTTATTAGGCAGAAAGTCCGTCTTTGGAGAACAAATGGGATAATGGCTCACTGGCTAATCTCAGACGAGCCCCATCTTACAAAGAAAGTCCGTAACGAAAAAAAATAAAATAAAAAGAGAAAACCAAAAAAAGAAAACCAAGAAAAAAAAAAAAAGAAAATAAAAAGAAAAAAAAAAAAGAAAAAGAAAACAAGAAAAGAAAAGATAAAAGAAAAGAACACACACAAAAAAAACAATTAAAAAAAAAAACAAACCAAAAACAGAAAAACAAATGAATAAATGCATGGCTTAAATACAAACAACATTTTGCTGGATTCGAACCCATGCAGAAACATACCCTCGGCTTTCGAGGTTTAAAAGACCAGCACCATAACCACTGTGATAAAGAGATATCTCCTTAACGCAGTTGTTAGGTACTGTATTGGTATCGAGACGAAGCCATGCATGAAGGAATGGTCTCCGCCTCACCGGTAACAATCCGTTGATGTAAGCCTCTCAACTTAAGCATTATTTCTGTTGAACTGTATAAGGAATAAAGGATTGAACATAGAAATAGTGTTGTAAAAACACTTGTCACCTTTTTTCTTTTTCAGCGAAAACTCCAGGAGAATCGTTGGCAGCCCGACGAGCTAGTAAGCCAGATACAGATGAAAAACGTAGAGGCAGTAGTTCTTCTAATAAACCAACCAAAGGTCTTGAATTATCGCCGGACAATTTTACATTAGACTTATAGTGTACATAATGTCCTGGGACAAGGCCGCACAGAACCCCAGCCTTCTAAATATCAAAAGCAAGAAAGGTGCATATTGTCGAGTTTATGACTGGGATTCTGTTGAAAGAGACGTGAAATCCTATTTAACCCTGTTAACTTTTTGACAAACAATCCCTGGTTTTTACGACCTTGAGATGGAGGCATTTTGAAAACATTCTGGGAAAAGGAGAAAATGCTGGTGACCAGCATTTTCTCACTTTCCCACAATGCTTTATACCCTGCTGGAAACAAATTTCAATTTTTGAGATCCGGTTATTTTGTCGTCTGATAGTCCTTTCGAGTTGGACCAGTCCAAAATTTTGTCGTTTGGTAAAGAGTTAATTATTGACTAGCCCATATTGGAGTATAGTTAGACAAAAAAAAATGAATATGGTATAAATGACTGAATTCGTCTTTGATAGGGTAGAAAACATTGTGTGGAGGATTCATACCAGACATTTAGTGCCCAGGTCAACTCGAACCTGAGTTATTTGGGACGGAGAGCAACTCGTACTTTGGACAATCTGTTCCTCGAATAACTTATACCGGGGCAGTTTGTACCTAGGACTTCTCGTTCCTAGGACAACTGGTATCTCAGGCAATCAAACCAATGATATTGTACTTCTTTTTAAAGTCCTAGATCAATAATGGATGTTCGATTTAGAGTCCAAGATCAATAATGGAAGGGCGGACTAAAATATCTTTTGATACAAGATATGACGGGTGCAAATTTTCCTGGGTACCAGCTGTTCAGGGTAGAAACTGCCCAGTATTTTTACTGTTCTGGTAAAGATTGTCCCAGGTACCAGTTGTGCTGAGTTTCAAATGCCCTAGATTTGCGTTTTCGTGGCCATGTTTCGTCTGGTATCATTTGTTCTGGTACGAAGTCTTATCGTCGCCACTTTGGTATGGTAAGAAAATGAGTAAAACGTCTCGCGAGGCAGAGCGATATCATTGGAACTTCTCGTTACCTGTAACGTATCTAGATCGTTAACTTACCCATCAGGGAAGGGGAAAATGAGATATGAAAGCCTTATTATACGTATTTATTAGAAACTGCGCTGCAGTGAAATGTACCTCCGCTTGTACATATGGCTGTGTTTGATTGTACTTCCTCTATGACGTCACTAATTTTTGTGTACACGTGGTCCCTATGGTAAGTTTAATTGTGGCTTTAACTTATCCTGTCTTAGGACGAGAGAGAGAGAGAGAGAGAGAGAGAGAGAGAGAGAGGGTTTTTTTTTTCCCAAAAGGGTAGAAAACTTTGTGAGGACAGAAGAAAATACTGGTTACAAGCATTTTCTCCCTTGTTTGAAAAAGGCTATATTCTATCCCACCATATCAATTGTTAATCTTCATCGCTGATATTTATTAATGGGATGATTTTGTACATAAATTGTAATTTTTGTACAAAAGTCATTTCCAGCTTTTTGTGTATGTAACACTTCAGACAATTGTTATGTTTTTCGACATAAATTTTCCCCATGCTGTTAAGAAAGGAAGTCTAGTTTCCTTCGTCAACTATTGGTGGTTTTTACTGATTTGAATACAATAACCATTTATAATATATTTCATGTGTCTATCTTTAGAAATGTTATGGGTAAAGAAATGTCGTAATTAAAGGTTGAGGAATTATTTCCCAGTCACAGTGAAAATTTTCCTTCTGTCGGTTATCCGAAGAACTAGTTTTAAAAGTGGCATTCGTTGACAAAATGATCAGAGGAAATATGATATATAATTTATTTCATCAGCCTGTGGTTAATATGGGGAAATATTTCCCCATATTAACCACAAGCTGATGAAATAAACTCTATAAAATGGCATGTAAATTGTATATTTGTATAAAATAAATTCCAGCTACATATACTTTTGAATGCAAAGCAATTGTTTTATTTCTGAAATGCTATGTTTCCCAGACTGCAGAGAAATGAAATTTCGTTTCCTTCATCACCTGTTGGTGTTCATTGCTCATATCCATTAAATCATTAATAATTGTAGATAAAATGTATCTTTTGTTCAAAATAAAAACCAGTCACTTCCGTCTAAAAGGCTTTAGTTCATTAAATGTTCATACTTACCAAAATGACCTTTTTTCCTAATAAAGGTAGTAGACATCAACGCTTCCAGTGAAACATGGAATAAGATTTTTGTGAGTTGATAAATAAGGATTTATACTGATACACTGTATGTTAATACCTTTGCATATTTTGAATCGACCATACTTTCCTTTGGTGTCTATTTTGAAATTACTTGCTGATACTTTTGTTTATTTCCTGAAAAAAGAGGTAAGTATTATCTCCCTTTGTAATAAGAATATAGTGCTTTTAGATTTACAAATGATAGGTCTAAGAAGGAAAAGAATGGAAAAATGGCTCCGTCAAACTAGTACAATACTAGTATTACTCATTTTCAATCATACCAGATCTTGGGGAATACTGAAATAGAAATAGCTGTTTTCTGTTAGGGGTCTACCACTTTGAGTTTTTCCCCATTCTGTTGAGGGATTCTGTTGAAAGATAATGCACTTTCCACCAAAACTCAAACCTTTACATAGCAAAAATGTATAGATGTTGCAGGGGATTGTTTTGAAATATAATGCAATTTCCAGTAAAACTCAAAGCTTAACATAGGGCACAACTAGCCAAAATGTATAGATGTATAGTGGATTGTTTTGAAAGATAGTGCAATTTCCACCAAAACTCAAACCTTTACATAGCCCACAATTAGAAAAATGTATAGATGTTGAAGGGGATTATTTTGAAAGCTAATGTAATTTCCATCAAACTCAAAGCTTTACATAACCCACAACTAGCAAAAATGTGTAGATGTATAGGGGATTATTTTGAAAGAGTATGTGATTTCCACCAAAACTCAAAGCTTTACATAGCCCACAACTAGCAATAAAGTATAGATGTATAGGGGATTATTTTGAAAGAGTATGTAATTTCCACCAAAACTCAAAGCTTTTCATAGCCCACAACTAGCAATAATAAATAGATGTATATGGGATTATTTTGAAAGATAATGCAATTTCGATCAAAACTCAAAGCTTTACATAGTCCACAATTAGCAATAAAGTATAGATGTATAGGGGATTATTTTGAAAGATAATGCAATTTCGACCAAACCTCAAAGCTTTACATAGCCCACAACTAGCAAAAATGTATAGATGTAAAGGGGAATTTTTTGAAAGATAATGCAGGTTCCACCAATACTCAAACCTTTACATAGCTCACAACGAGCAAAAATGTATAGATGTTGAAGGGGATTATTTTGAATGATAATGCATGTTTCCACCAAAACTCAAAGCTTTACAGAGCCCACAACTAGCAAAAATGTATAGATGTTGAAGAGGATTATTTTGAAAGATAATGCAATTTCCACCAAAACTCAAAGCTTTACATTGCCAACAACTAGCAAAAATGTATAGATGTATAGGAGATCTTTTTAAAGATAATGCAATTTCGACCAAACTCAAAGATTTACATAGCCCACAATAAGCAAAAATGTATAGATGTTGAAGAGGATTGTTTTGAAAGATAGTGGAATTTTCACCAAAACTTTACATAGCCCACAATTAGCAAAAAAATGTAGATGTATAGGGGATTATTTTGAAAGATAATACATGTTTTCACCAGAACTCAAAGCTTTACATAGCACACAACTAGCAAAAATGTATAGATGTATAGGGGATTATTTTGAAAGATAATGCAATTTCGACCAAAACTCAAAGCTTTACATAGCCCACAACTAGCAAAAATATACAGATGTATAGTGGATTATTTTGAAAGATAATGCAATTTCCACCAAAACTTAAAGCTTTACATGGCCCACAACTAACAAAAATGTAAAGATGTATAGGGGATTATTTTGAAAGATAATGCAATTTCCACCAAAACTCAAAGCTTTACATAGCACACAACTAGCAAAAATATACAGATGTATAGTGGATTATTTTGAAAGATAATGCAATTTCCACCAAAACTCAAAGCTTTACATAGCCCACAACTAGCAAAAATGAATAGATGTATAGGGGATTATTTTGAAAGATAATGCAATTTCGACCAAAACTCAAAGCTTTACATAGCCCACAACTAGCAAAAATGTAAAAATGTATAGGGGATTATTTTGAAGATAATGCAATTTCGACCAAAACTCAAAGCTTTACATAACTCACAACTAGCAAAAATGTATAGATGTATAGGGGATTATTTTGAAGATAATGCAATTTCGACCAAAACTCAAAGCTTTACATAACCCACAACTAGCAAAAATGTATAGATGTACGGCTGATTATTTTGAAAGATAATGCAATTTCAACCAAAACTCAAAGCTTTACATAGCCCACAACTAGCAAATCTATAGATGTATAGGGGATTATGCATATTTCGACCAAAACTCAAAGCTTTACATAGCACACAACTAGCAAAAATGTATACATGTATAGGGATTATTTTGAAAGATAATGCAATTTCGACCAAAACTCAAAGCTTTACATAGCCCACAACTAGCAAAAATATATAGATGTATAGGGGATTATTTTGAAAGATAATGCAATTTCGACCAAAAATCAAAGCTTTACATAGCCGACAACTAGCAAAAATGTATAGATGTATAGGGAATTATTTTGAAAGATAATGCAATTTCCACCAAAATTCAAAGCTTTACATAGCCCACAACGAGCAAAAATGTAAAGATGTATAGGAGATTATTTTGAATGATAATGCATGTTACAACCAAAACTGAAAGCTTTACGTAGCCCGCAAATAGCAAAAATGTATAGATGTTGAAGGGGATTATTTTGAAAAATAATGCAATTTCGACCAAGACTCAAAGCTTTACATAGCCCACAACTTATCAAACAGCCCTTGTAGCCTATCATGGCTGATGGCAGAGTAATCTGCGTGAAATGATGTGACTTAACCGTTTAATACACAATATCGCCTTTTAACGACACCGAGAATGAAGGCTTTTGAAAACATTGTGGGAAAAGGAGAAAATGCTGGTAACCAGCATTTTCTCCTTTTCCCACAATGTTTTCTACGTGTTCAAGAACAAGTTACAGTATTTGAAAACATGTCAATTTTCCTCTGTGAATTTCCTCAATGTAGACGAGAATGAAATTTTGCTGTGTGGTAAAGGGTTAAACTTTAAATCTTAAAATAGAGATGCAAAGTCAGGTAGATAAGTTACTCTATTTTACAACCAGTTTAAACATAACACTTTCAAAATTGATCACATAGATAAATAAATTAAAGACAAGAAAAAAAATGCAAAAAAAGAAAGTTAATGGAACACTGTATATCATAATATTAAGTTGAATAGTAAAGTTTAAAAGGCATCACATCTAAGAAAATTGAGTCAAATGAAAATGCAAAATGTTGCTGACAATCACCGGCCATTTCTTTTCACGCGTCCCTGACTTAGATACTAGCTCCCATATTATTCTCCTCCATTTCCGATTTCCACAAGCTCAGATTATCTCGAAGAAGATCAATGACCTGGCTGATATCACGTTCCTCGTCCTCCGACACTTCATCGAGCCCTGTAATAGTTGCTTCGATGGCATTTCCCGCCATTTTGCACGCCATTTTTGAATCTTTCTTAACTTCGTAAAAGAAGGTTGAAAAGTTCAGTGCAAGACCCAGGCGAAGCGTGTTCGCTGTGGGCAATTTTTTGACTGCGAGGTTCCAAGCTTTCTCATAAGCCTGGGTAGACTTGGATATGGCGTCAACACGTTCTCGTCCCTGAGAGCAAACATCAGTCATATATCTATAGTAATCTCCTTTCATTTTGAGAAAGAAAATTTCCGCCTCTACGTTTTCCGGATTTTTCAGAAGTTGTCATCTAACAGTTTAATGATCTCCGTACATAGCCTTTTGACGTCTTTTCCGATCTTTTCCGTCAGCACACTACCAACTTTCCTGTAGTCGGCATTTTTTTCAAGCAACAGAATTGCTTCAAGACAGCGCCATTCCCCCCGGTGCTTTCCCATTCTATTTTTCATTGCGATAGCAAACAAATTTCGTTCCTCTTGGTTTAATGGTTCCTTAAACTTCTTAACAATGTTTACCATTCCTTCAAACATGTCATCATAGCGTTCGACCTGCTCGGCCAGTTTGGCAATTTTTTTGTATTCCTCCCTTGTTAGTTCCATCACTTCTTGTGTACGCTCGTATTTGATATTTCCAGTCAATAATGTTCTGGTGATTTAGTTTCGAATTTTATTTTCGAATGTTGAGTTCTGAATATTCAAATACAGTCTGAAAATAAATACACCTTACTGCAAGCACGACATATCACATCAGCATTCGACCTTTCCTGCTTTCTGGTCATTATATTTAACCCATTACCACACAATCCCTATTTCTGACGACCCTGAGAAAGAAGCCTGTAGAAAACATTGTGGGAAAAGGAGAAAATGCTGGTAACCAGCATTTTCTCCTTTTCCCACAATGTTTTCTACCCCACACAAAACAAATTTCAAACTTTCAGTCACTTTTATTTTGTCGTCTGCAAATGCTTTAGATTTGGACAAGCCTAAAATATTGTCGTTTGGTAATGAGTTAAGCGTTATCCTACCCTATAAGTTAATCCTAAAATGTTCAATTCGACCGTAAAAAAACCCCTAAATATTGCCATTTCAAAGCCATGTTTTGGGGAATAACAACTCCTTATTGGACAGTTTAGATCCAAGGTCAGACTGCACGTTCTGTGCAGTCTGATCTTGATCTAAAGTGTCCGCAAAAGGTCAGTGGGTCGCGCTTAGCAGCCAAAGGGTTAAAAAGGAACTTTTAAAAGGATGGTAAAAACTCCAATAATTTCATTTTAAACTTTTTTTTTCGGAGAAGAAAAAATATCTCCTGATCGGACAGTGTAGATCCTAGGTTAGACTGCACCTTTTGTATAGTCTGACTTTAACCTACATTGCCTGCTATAGGTTATTAAATCGCGGTTAGCAGCCAAAGGATGAAACGATTACTCCACTGTTAGTTTCGCAATTTTCTTGTTTAATATAATATATCCCGCTAATAACTTTTTTATCATTTAGTTTCGAACTTTAGTTTCGAATATCTAGTGTCGATTTTTTTTTAATATTATCTTAATACAAATAAAACCGGAAATTTAACACAATCAACTTCATCCGACAATTCCCTTTCAAAGTACATGTATTATTGAATTATTATTGAATAAGATTCATGTATTTCTATTTGATTAATTCACTTAACACGTTAAAACCTATTGAAACGAATGTGTATCATAAAATTCCAATCGTTTATTTAACGAGTTGAAAATGTAATATTGACTGAAAATCTCTAAGGTATTTAATAAACACGAGACCTATTTTCCCCCTCTTAACCTTTAACACTTTACGACAAAATTCTTTGTCCTAATTAAAAGCACTTGCAGACAGAAGATTGCATGTTTCTTAAATTCTAGAATTTCATAACCGGTCTTGACAGAGAACGAAAGAGTGTGGGGAAAAGCAGAAAATTCTGATTTATGTTTTCAGAGTTTTCATCCTCTCAGGCATTAAAAAGTGATTTTTTGACGAAAAAACCTACTGAAAAGACTAAAAAGAAACTGGAAAATGACTGCTTACAAGCAATAGTAAAATCGCGGTTTTTAATTTCCATACCTCACTTTTTCGAGTTGTGCAGATGAAAGATCAGACCGCAACTTTATGTTGTCTGATCTTGATCTACAGTATAAGCAACTTAAAACGAGCGCTCTATATTTGACCCGTATCTGGTATGTATTGATCAACTCATAATGATTTTTCCAGTATAATCGATATCAACATAAATACACCCTTTCATGACGGTCCCCATACGGAGGCACAAAAGTGACATGGAAGATATATTTTATACTACGTGCGCACGCAGTAGCTAATACGTGCGCACGTAATAAGTGATACGTGCGCACTCAGTAGTATTACGTGCGCACGCAGTAGCTAATACGTGCGCACGTAATAAGTAATACGTGCGCACGTAATACTATTGCGTGCGCACGTATTAGCTAATACGTGCGCACGTAATAGTTTAGTTATTACGTGCGCACGTATTAGCTACTGCGTGCGCACGTAATACTACTGCGTGCGCATGTATTACTTATTACGTGCGCACGTATTAGCTACTGCGTGCGCACGCAATAACTAATACGTGCTCACGTATTAGCTACTGCGTGCGCACGTCGTATAGAATATAATCTTCCATGTCACTTTTGTGCCACCGTATCCCCCACATACATATAGCCTTTGAAAAAGTAAGATAGGCAAATACACTTGAGCAATTTTGAAACAGTGTGAGAGACAACAAATACTTCTTTACAATTACAGTCACATACATAGTCCCTTCTTTTATAGCGGTATGCTCATTGCGAATGTAAAGAAAGATATGTTCGTTTGGCACAAATTTCATGATCCTCTTTGAAAGTATATCTTAAATAATGAAACACTAACACATTCTGGTAGAATAAGTATATAGATGCTATTTGTGTATGTTTGAATGATCGAAATATATCGAGTGGACAACATCGATCATAGAAATATAAGTGTAGATGTTCGACAAGTCATGAATGGCGATTGTTTTTAACATTCTTAAACTTTTTAACTCATTACCAAACGACAATATTTTAGGCTTCTCCAAATCAAAAGCATTTGCAGACGACAAAATAAAAGTGACTGAAAATTTGGAATTTTTGTGAAGGGTAGAAAACATTGTGGGAAAAGGAGAAAATGCTGGTCACCAGCATTTTCTCCTTTTCCCACAATGTTTTCTAAAGGCTTCTTTTTCAGGGGCGTCAAAAGTAGGGATTGTGTGGTAATGGGTTAACTCTTAACCCTTTAAATTCATGAAATGAAACTGTCAACGCGATAGTCAAACCCCAATCTTAAACGATATATCTTGAGGAAGAATATCTCTTTGTTGCACAGTGTAGAACACAGATCAGACTGCACACTCTGTGCAGTCTGATCTTGATCTACATTGTCAGCAAGAGGTCTTTAAGTCGTGCTTAGCAGCCTAGGCGTTAAAGTATCAGATTTTGGCAAGTACTAAAGGGTTAACTCCTTTGTCATTCACAGTCTATAAGTTCCGAAATATTAAGGCTAACACGGCCGTGAAAGTGCCACTTACTCTCTGTTTTTTCACGACTTTAAATATTTCCATATCATTTGATATGCACTATTAAGGTTAACCGACCCAGTCTGTATTCGCCTCAATGTTGGGTTATTGACATTAACAAATCTATAGCCAGTCATGCCTAAATACTCAATTCTTAACCCCCAACAAACTCGTTTTTAACGAACCGATGACAAAGGAATGTAAGACCATTGCATTAAAAAAGGAGAAAATACTGGTCACTAGCACCGTTTCCTTTTCCCACAATATATTCTAATCTGTCTCGGACAACTTGAATATTTGTGACACATTCGTTTTGTTGTTTTCAAATTCTTTCAGCGCCGAAAGGACTAGAGTTTTCTTTGTGTTTGATAAAGTGTTAGCCCGTTTGTATTTAAAGACGGCTCCTAGCATTCCCGTGGGGGGGGAAACTTTGAAAATATTGTAGGAAAAAGAGTAATTACTTTTATCGCAATATTGCTTCTTTTTCATGATTGTATTCCATCTCAGACGAATTATTCGGAACTTTTTTTCTATTGATTCATCAATTATGTATCCTTTTTGCGGAGTTGAGTAATAATCGAACCCATTTGTATTTGACCTAGATACCGGTCTACTGACATTGAAAATAAATCTATAAAAAACTATATACCTTGTATTGTCATGAAGGTTTATCCAACTGACAGATATCAATGAATAGCTTGTGTCTGTATAAAGGGACACATATATAGTCAATTTGGTCTCCATAAAAACTAAAGTTTTGATTAAATGCATTCAAATGGAACATTTTCTTCATTTTTTTTGCAATTTAAGTTATAAACAAAAACATGCAGAATTATAACTTTTCGCATCTGTAAGAAATCTCATAAGTTGTCTTTTGCATGTTGGTACAGAAAAATCAGAAATAGATTTTACTCTAGCTTCTACAGGTTTTACCTGTCCTTGTCCAACAATGTGACCAAAAAATGTTAAGCTAGCATGCCAAAATTCACTTTTATCAAGATTAATCGTTAATTCGGCTTTACTCAGTTTGTTAAAAAATTCTCTAATAGTCTTTAGATGTTCCTTCCAATCATCGCTTTGAATGATGCCATCATCGATGTAGGCCTTACAGCCGTCCAATCCAGATTTTATCATGTTAATAAGAGGTTCAAATGTAGCTGGCGAGTTTTTCATTCCAAAAGGCATAACTTTGAACTAATAAACTCCATCAGGAGTTACAAATGTTGATATTTCTTTAGCTTTCAGCGAGAGGAGTTTGCCAAAATCATTTTTTTAAGATCAAATTTAGTAACATATTTAGCATGACCAATATTGCCAATGCAGTCATCTACTCTTGGCGCTGGTAGCGAATCATTTTTGCCAGAATATTAACTTTTCTATAGTCAGTGCACATGCGAAAAGTTTCATCTGGCTTTGGTACAAGAATACAGGGAGAACTCCATTCACTTTCGCTAGGTTCAATAAAGTCATTCTCCAATAGATACCTCATTTCCACTTTAAGATGCTCCATTTTCTTGGGATTGACTGTTGAATCAAAAAAAAAAAAAAAAAAAATAGGATTCTGATGTTGTTTCACTGGTTTTGAATTTTCACTGTCCACATCATGGTAGATTGTATCTGTCCGTCTTGGAATGTCATAGAAAATGTGCCAATATTCAGGAATTAACTTTTTCAATTTATCTTTTTGATTATTGTCTAAATGTGAAAGTTTTTTATCTAAATTTCTTAAGATGTCAGAATTCTGAAGTTTTGAACGAATAGTATTAGACTTACCAAAGTTCATTTCTTCACAATTTATGTCTTCAGGGTAAATGTGATTTTGATTTTGTGGAACAGAGGAAACTACATTTATTGGTGAAATATTTGAATTATCCCTATCAACATATTCTTTAAACATATTAATATGATATGTATTGCTTTTGCTTTCGCCTGTCAGGAGTTGTTATCACATAATTCAAGTTACTGGCCTTTTTCTCTGAAAAATAAGGACCAAAATATCTTACTTGTAGAGGCCTACCAGGAACTGGTAGAAGAGCTAAAACTTTATCTCCAGGTTTAAAATGCCTTTCTCTAGAATTCTTGCCATATCTTTCTTTTATTTTACATTGAACCTCTCTAAGTTTAATTTTGCCACCTCACAAGCTTAAAATAATCTGATTCTAAAGTCAGATACATACTGAAGTAAATTTAAAGGGGTGTTTTCTTGTGAAAGAAATGTTTCTTTTAAAAGTTTTAAAGGTCCACGAACTGTGAGGCCACAAACAAGCTCAAAAGGACTAAAGGCAAGAGATTCTTGTACAGACTCTCTTACTGCAAAGAGTAAAAGATGTATACCTTCATCCCAATCCTTTTGTGTGTCAAAGCAATATTACCTTACCATATTTTTTAAGGTCTGGTGTAACCTTTTAAGGGCACCTTGGCTTTCAGGATGATATGCAGATGGCCTGTATTGTTTAATTCCTAGCTCGTGCATTACTTATTGAAAAATGCCAGATATAAAATCGAATCTTGATTAAACTGAACAAATTTAGGAAGTCCTACAAAAGTGAAGAATTTCACTAAAGCTTTGATTATTGTTTTAGATTTTATATTTCTTAAAGGTACTGCTTTAGGAAAACATGTGGAAGCGCACATAATGGTCAGAAGATACTCATTGCCAGCCTTAGTTTTTGGCAAAGGACCTGCACAATCAATTATAATCCTGCTAAAAGGTACATCAAATGCAGGGATAGGCTGCCTTAGGTATGACCTGATTAGGTTTGCCTACCATTTGATAAGTATGACAAGTCCTACAATAATCTGATACATCTGCTGTCAAACCAGGCCAATAAAAATGGTTACGAATTTTATGATAGGTTTTATTGATACCTAAATAATCTGGCATAGGTGTTTCATGAGCTAAGCTAAATATTCTAATCTGAAAGACTTAGGAACGACAAACTGATGATTGACAGCCCACTCATCATCAACAGAGACTTCAGGAGGGCGCTACTTTCTCATTAATATTCCATTTTTTTTCTTTTTTTATATAAAAACCGGACATGTTCCTTTGAAAGATCAGATTCACTAACTGCTTTTTGAAATAAAGGTGCTATTTCTGGATCATTGTGTTGGTCTTCACCTAGTTTTGACCTTGACCTTGTATCATGGCCTTAATTGACTAAAGGTGAAGATGTGTAATCCAATTCTGATGAATTATGTTAAGAATTTGTCTGACTTTCAGATTGGTTTTGTGAAATAGACCTCTTAATTTCATTTGTCAATAAATGACCCAACAAAGAATCAGATAAGTCAATATCAGACTGATTTTCAGTCGAAATGGCTTTCTTTGCCAAATCTCAAGTAAATGCACATAAAAGGTAAAAGTCAGGAATTTCTTCCTCAATTTGATCGGGTGATTGATCCATACAAGGTTTGTCAGTTACAAATGGATTAACAATTACCTTGTCTCCTGCTAAATCATTGCCTAATAACAAATGAACACCTTTAAAAAGTATTTTTTTCTAATACCAACAGTCACTAGACCATTAATTAAGTATGAAGACAAATAAATGTCCTGAAGTAGAACATTAACAAATCCACATTCTACAACCTGAATAAGGACACTTGTCCCAGAAGTCTTCTCAGAAAAAGGCAGGACATCTGCTGAAATGAGAGATTGAGAAGCTCCAGTATCACGTAGAATTTTAATAGGGGTAGGCTGGGCAAAATCCCTTTTTAGTGACACAAAACCATCTGATAAGAATGGTTCATAAATCTGCATAACATTACCAGTCTCAGGTACTTTAACCTGGACAAAAGTTTGGTATTTAAAACATGAGTGAGGTGTAGACTTCAATGAGGTAAAGCCTGTAGGCTTAAAACTGTCTTGATTTTCCCGTTTTCTTTTTTAAACAGGACATTCAGAAATAATATGGCCTGATTCTTTGCAATAATTACAAGTGGGTCGAGATATGGGATTTTGACATTTTGCTTCATAAGAAGACTTGGGTTTGGGGCCACTCTGATTGGAATTGTCATTATTTTGATTAAAATTTGGTTTAGGACCAGTAGATGAATAATAAGGTTTTCGAGGATTTGATTTATTCATGAAAGAGACTTTATGCGTCAAGGCAAAGTTGTCTGCTCAACAAGCATCTTTTTCTAAAGGTTCCACTTCTTTCTCGTTTAAGAAAGTTTTTTATATCGAAATTAATGCACCTTTTAGATTCTTCAACTAACAGAAGTTGTGTAAGTTTTCCATGATCTGAACCTATTTTCTTTGAATGGCACCAACTATCAAATAATTCTTCTTTATTTCTAGCATATTCAACATGGGTTTTACCATTTTCTTTCCTACAGTTCCTAAATTTGTATCCATATGCATCAGGTAGCAGTTCGTAAGCTTTTTGATCAATTCCTTAACATAATCATAGTTAGAGAGCTGTTCATTGCTTAGTTGCGAAAAAATATCGCGAGCCTGTCCAATTACAACACTTCGCAATAAGAAGGTCTAGTGTTCTTTTGGCCATTTCAAATTTTCAGCAAATCTTTCAAAATGTGAAAAGTATTTATCAACTTCTTGTTCTTTAAAGGGCGGAACAAGTCTAATGTGTTTTTTTTTTAATGTCAAAGTCATTAACCACATGCAATAATGTTGATCCAGAGGAAGCAGGTTCGAATACAAGGTTAACTCATTACCTAACGACAATATTTTAGGCATGTCCAAATCGAAAGCATTTGCAGAAGACAAGATAAAAGTGACTGGAAATTTGAAATTTGTTTTGTGAAGGGTAGAAAACATTGTGGGAAAAGGAGAAAATGCTGGTTACCAGCATTTTGTCCTTTTCCCACAGTGTTTTCTAAAGGCTTTTTTCTCAGTAGGGATTGTGTGGTAATGGGTTAAACAATACCTATCCAAGGAATAATGGTTCTCATTGCAATACGTTCCACTCTTCTGTCAAAGTTGATCATTACTTCGACGATGTAACCAGTGGCTTGAGAAGAATATCCAAAAAAGCATTAGTTTAAGTAGAAAGAGGCAGTTATTTAACAGAAATAGTGTTGAAAACGGCGTACAACACCATACAAACAAATAGTGCAATTGTAACATAACAACAAGACAGTTCGATTCTAAGCTGGCTAAATTACGTCCGGGGATTTGTGATAGTCACTGCAACAGCATTCATTCCTTACCACTCATTCATGGTTGTTTCAAAGATGGTTATGTTTAAAGCTGTCAACGGTTTGCAAAACTTTTTGACACGAACATTTTGGAAAGTATGGACATGTTAACTGGTTGCGTCACTTAGATTGAAATAATGTTTTACAAGCCAATAAACTTTCCTCATCGTTTTGCATGTTGTTGACAGGTGAACATTTCTGTAAGATATATATATATATTTTAAAAAAATTAAGGTGTAATCAAAATCGTTGTTGCAAAAGAAGCACATAACCCATTAAAGGTGGCCCTTCAGATTTTGGAAAGAAAATTTTACAAAAATAGATTTAATGGCACGAAATCTAAAAGTAACCTTAAGGGAACACCAATTTTTTTTTTTTTTTTTGTAATTTTATGATTCTTAATTATTGATGATTTGTATTGTTTTTGCATATAAATTTCAGAGATATACTTATTTTTCAATTAGGTGAGATGTGAAATATAAAACTACCCACCTTTAAAACCCCTTTTGTCAGAACATGGCTGAAATGCAACATACGTAATTGTAACTGTTCATCTGTGTTACGCGATTTTGTAAAAAATGTTAAACCTATTTGCAAAATTGCCTTTTAAATTTCTCGTGTGTGTTACACCAATAATAAAAGTGTCTCGACACGGTTATGAAATAAGAGCTGCGATTTAAATTGTATTTATTCAAAAAGATAGTTTGGGAGTTAAAGATCCTCACCGTCAATTATATCAACTATAAATTTTCCAAACTGTATTATGATAGCGAAATTCTCTTCACATATATATATCAAGCTCTGTGAAAAAAAGTGGTTTAAGGCATTTGCGAAAGGTTTCGGCCCAGGTCGCCCTGCGCCGTCCGCGCAAGCTGACCTGGGTCGAAACTTTTCGCTGTTAAGTCAATTTTATGTATGTCAAGGGACAGTGACATCCCGGTAATCTATCACCGTATTAGTCATCCCTAAAATCCGTTTTGTATAATAAACCTGATAAATTTTGTTTTACATTGGTCCCTTGACATACATAGAATTGACTAAAAGCGAAAAGTTTCGACCCAGGTCAGCCTGCGCGGACTGCGCAGGCTGACCTGGGTCGAAACTTTTCGCAGATCCATTAATCCCCTGGCTCATATAAATTAATGTTAGTGAAATCGTCTCTAAAAACGAACTTGACCGAAGACGGAAAATGGATGATGAGCAAACTTAGAGACTTAAACCTAAGGCTAAGAGCGACTCAAAAAACGTTTTGCGGACAGTGTAGATCAAGATCAGACTGCACAGAACCTGCAATCTGATCTTGGATCTACACTGTCAAATAAGGAGATCTCTTTTCTCGAAAAGAATGCCCTGGAAACAGCCAAATTTTGGGTATTTACTAATAGTTTGACAATTTCGTTTTATTTCATGCTTTCCGGTAGGATATCGAGAAATAGCTGTGAAAATATTTTTCGCTTTTCCACGGGTTCGACCAGTGCAATTACCGACTTTTATATTCTAGTTACCTAGGTAAATTGCGAGTGACTTGCAACCAGATGGAAATATGACGTCATTTACCTTACATTTCTCGCGCTTAAAGTAAAATTGTAATGCATTGCTATGCGGGTGGGGTAGGCCAAGTGGAATAACGGAAAAGACCAGTACTGGATTTTAATAAAGCTCCTCCAAGAAAGGGTTAAAAGCATGAAATAAATAGAATATTTGTTTTTTTTTCGGTGAAAGATCGAAATTTATTTCATTTCGTGAACACCATCGGTAATATTGCTGCGCCACTCGTGAAACTATTCCCGATGATGTTCACTCGATCAAATAAATTTCAGTCTTTCACGAAAAAAAAAAATATCCTGTATATATTTATTTGTTAGGATAAAAGTTAAATACTCTTTGTGAAACCGGTCCAAGATTTCTTCAAGGATAAAACTATTTTACCCTTGATTAGAGCTGGTATTTATACTATTTACACAAACAGGTAAATATCTGCGAAGGATTAGTCAAAGCTCCAGATAGAGGGAGAGTGATTTTGATTTTAAAGTTAAAAATGTTTATTATTCTGCTCCGAAACACTATGTTGTGGGTACTCATTAGAATCGTCTCATCGAGACGATTCAAATGAGTACCCACAACATAGGGCTTAAATGAGAAATAATGGATTTAAAATTCGATCACTCCCCCCTTATCTGGAGCTCGGATTAGTAATTGATTTTACCCCTTATTCCTTAGACTGTTTAGTGCGACTCACTGACCTTTTGCGGACAATGTAGATCAAAGATCAGACTGCACAGAACGTGCAGTCTGATCTTTGATCTACATCGTCCGATGAGGATTTAATCTCCCCCCCCCCCCCACAATCCAAATATAAGTGTACCTTTGAAATCGCAAAATTTGGTGTGTTACTATTGGCTTAAAATTCTCATTTCACTACTTTAACTGGTAAAGGGTTAACAAATTTAAGAAAGAAACTTGCGTCAAAGTAAAATCGGTATCAACACTGATTACTTGGCGTTATTTGTTTGACTGGTGTTTTACGCCGCTTTCAACAGTATTTCAGTCATATCACGGCGACACTTCACATATTCATGTTTCCTCGGTTTCACCAGTACTAGGCTAGGCTGTGAAGTGTATTGCCCAAGGACACTCCTGTGAAAAAACCCAGTGGAGCCAGCGAGGCTCGAACCCGGGACACGAGTCCTACACTTTACCACTGAGCCACACAGGACCCTACTTGGCGTTAAACGCCGGTTTCAACAATATCTCAGTTATATAGCGGCGGCCAGAGCACGATGCTCTTCCGAAGTCACTGGCTGCTTTTCTTACATAACAGTAGCCAATCTCTCAGCCGTGAGAGAGGAATGAATCTTGTCGTATTGATCTGATTATCATCTGTCTTTAGAAAGAAACTGGCCATGACAGGGACTCAATCTAGCGACCCCTGTTCTGAAGTCTGTATGCTTCTGGTTGCGCTACCAAGGGTTTGGCAGATATGGTATCAAAAATGCACCAATGTTTTTAATACACGATGTTTTATTTTTAAGGATTATAACCTCTAACTCTTTAGTATATATCGTGTGACATCGACGTTTCCGTAAAGGCTATTCGGTCAATCTCGACAGTTTCCGTTTTTTGTATGAGAGTTAGGGTTCGTAGATATTAACTGAAACTTGATCACAATTGGACCATTGTTTTCTGTGTGAATAACGCATGACTGAAAAATATTTTCTTTAAAAACGCAGTTTTGAATTTAATGTTTTATAACACCGTTTTAGTCAAGGGAGGAGTGTTAAATGTCGTGGAAATTAATCAGCATTTGATAGCGCCTCCCCGTCTATGTATCATCACCGGTTTTCTGGACCACAAGGACCTGATGTATCGTCTTGTGACGTCACCGGAAATGGCTTTCAATTGATAAACTACGGCTGCAGACACCGGAAATGGCTTCCAATTCATAAACTAAGGCAGCAAACACCCATTTGGGTTGGAAAGGGCAGAATACATTGTGGGAAAAAGGAGAAAATGCTGGTTACCAGCATTTTCTCCTTTTCCCACAATGTTTTCTTCTTTTTCAGGCTCGTCAAAAGTAGGGATAGTGTGGTAATGGGTTAAGGTCATTTGAATATAGAATCAGACTTTTACCGCACAGGCGAGTGTTTCAACGATCCTCTGCAAGAAAGCTTTCAAAAACACCGTGGGAAAAAAGAGAAAATGCTGGAAACAGCATTTTGTCCTTTTTCCACAATGTTTTCTACTCTCCTAAAGGCAAAATACATCATTTGGGCAGATTTTATTTATAGTCTGCAAGTCTGCAAACGCTTCGAGCCTGACGATAATAAATTTGTGTCATCAGGTAACGTGTTTCTATAGCAGGCAATGGGCTTCCACTACCACCCAAAAATTATGACAAATCTAACAAAAAAAAAAACGCACACACAAAAAGTCAGCCAAAAGTATAAAGTTTTAATAGTTCGAAAAAATATCATGACAGAGTGAACATTTGTTTAGTGGAATAACGTTGCCCCACTTCTTTTTGTACTTATAATGTTTTCTTTTTTCCAAAGTCTCTCTTAAATTGCTACATGTATTTGGAAATCGAATTTAAAAAGAAAAAGAAATTCAGCCAATTGTGAAAACCGTATCTTTCGACTTGATGTCTTTTTTTTTTGCCCAAAAAAAAGGTCACGCCAAACGGGATAGCGCAGGTCCTGATTCTGTGCAGTCTGATCTTGATCTACACTATTAATACAAAACCGAATATCCAATAATGGGTAAAAACTTGTACGAATAAATCTAAAGTAGATCTGACACAGAATCTGTGAAAAGAGGGCTTAAAGCATTTGCGAAAAGTATCGACCCAGGTCAGCCTGCGCAGTCCGCGCAGGCTGACCTGGGTCGATACTTTTCGCTAAAGGTCAGCTTTCTGTATGTCCAAGGTTCAGTCTACCTCAAGACTAAATCAGTTTTTTTTTAACCCTTTACCCCATAAGGCATTTCTATGATATCTCTGATTGACCCTAAATAACAGCAAGGATGAAACTGTTTCTTATGTGCATATGACACCTTTTGATAGCATAGAAAACATTGTGGCAAAAGGTGAAATTGCTCGTCACGAGCAATTTCACCTTTTGCCACAATGTTTTTCAAATGCTCCTACAAGCAATGCGTAGAAATGAGTATCTATGGAGTAAAGGGTTAAAGTGGCTATCATAGATATGTGATAATGTGATACTTTAAATGGTATCACACATCACGTAAGTGCACCAAACTCCCTTTTGCCATAAAGGGATCATCTATGAATATTTAATACTTTGATCTTACATTGACAAGTAAAAAAATGAAAAACCAGTATTCATATAATAAAATTCTGACTGATGTTCTTTGATCGATCAAATTGTATCGTTGTTCACGCCGCTTACAATATTATTTCAGTAAATATCACGGCAACAGCTTAGAAGTTCACGCGTGTCCTACATTTTATCATTACTTAGCTAGGGCTTTGGAGAGTCTTGCCAAAGGACACTATCACTAAAAAGCCAATTGCATCGAATGAAGATCGAACAAGGAACCTCGTCCGTAGCCTAACGGTTGCCTAGGCAACAGCATTTTGTGATTTATTCCCGAAGTAAACAGTTTGTCACGGTACTAATTTTTTGTGCATTACTTCTTTACTACAAAAATGTACACTAATCTGAACTTAAAAGCACTAACACACAACAGTTATAGTGTAGTTAAAACATTAGAAAACATTGTGGGAAAAGGAGAAAATGCTGGTTACCAGCATTTTCTCCTTTTCCCGCAATGTTTTCAAAAGGCTTCTTCTTCCCTACGGTCGTTAAAAGTCCGGATTGTGTGTTACGGAATTAAAGGGTCGGCATAGCAAACGTGTGATCGACAAGCTCTATACTTTCATTATATAGGTACTGCGAAGTTAGTCAAATTCAATGTTCGTTGTAAGTTGCCTCTGGACACGAATGACCCAGATCTCCAGATAAGAGCGAGTCATGGTATTCTAAATCCATTATTTCTCTTCCAAACCCTATGTTGTGGGTATTCATTAGAATCGTCTCAATGAGACAATTCTAATGAGGACCCATAACATAGGGTTTACTGGAGAATAATTAACATTTTCAATACTGAACTAAAGATTACTCCCTCTATATGGAGCTCTGAATTACCGATGCAATTACTGGAAATAATTATTAGAAATTAGAATAATCCATAGTTCACTGGAAGATCCCATAAGCAACTGCAAAAACAACGTGAAATCTCTGCGGCATAAAAGGTTATAAAATCTGTAATAATCCATTGTTTGAAAGAAGGTGCTTTTGAAACTGCATAATCCACGATTTATCCCTGCATGACAAGTTACAGTCTGCGACAATTCAGTGTTCCGCAGAAGGTTCCATTATCCACGTAATATTTGTGATAAAGAAGTAACTAAAATAATCCATTGTTCTTTGGAAGATTGCCAAAGCAACCACATGACCAACGTGCTATCCCTGCATTAAATATCAGAAACGTGGACAATCCCTTGATAGTTAGAAGATTGTCTTAGATACTGAAACAAACCATCGTTTGTTAGATAGTTTTCGTCAACCACATTATTCAAACAATATCCACGCATAAACACTAGGTACACTACTTGAATAATCCGTCGTTCATAAAAGGTTGCCCTAAAAAAACCCGCGCTTTCCTAACATATTAAGAATCCTGAATAATCAATTGTTGGTTAGAATGTTGCCCAAGCAACGTCAAGATCAACGTGCTATCCCTGCATAAATAGTAAGAAATTAGGAATAATCTATTGTTTATTAAGAAGTTAACTAAAATCTTTCATCACATTTCACCTTGGTCGTCTTCCATTTCGGACCTCCAGAGCGTGAGATTGTCTCTAAGCAACTGCATAATCAAGGTACTATCTTTGTAAACGTTTTCATCTACATTGTCAAGTTCGGCAATAGCATCTTCAAATGCTTTTTTCGCCATTTCGCAAGCATCACTGGCATTCTTCTTCACCTCGTAATAGAAAACGGAATAATTAAGAGCAAGTCCAAGGCGAATGGGATGTGTTGGCTGGAGGGTTTTTGACGCTATTTCCTGTGCTTTCTTGTAGGCAGCATCGGAGTTCTCAACTAATTTGTCATATTCGTCTCCGGATTCGCGTATCTCCACCATGTATCTATAGTAATCGCCTTTCATCTTAAGGAAGAATATCTCAGCTTCATCGTTCTCCGGTTTTCCAATAAGCTTTTCATCTAGAAGTTTTAAGATATCTTTACAATGCTCTATAATCTCGTTCTCAATCTTCTCTTTCATTTTCACATGTAGTTCTTTCTTTTTTTCATCAATATCTGACGTCAAGCTTGCATTGATCACCCTCCATGCTGTTCGACGTGATCCGACAACATTTTTGAAGGCCACAGATAGGAGGTTTCTCTCCTCTTCAGTCAGTGGTTCACCAAATTCAACGACTGCTTTCATGTTTTCCACCATTTCGCCGAAACGTTCTGCCTGCTCTGCAAGCTTGGCAATCATTTTATATTCTTCCCTCGATCTCTTTGCCATCGCTTTATTTTCGTCTGTTATTTATTCACCTGAATCCAAATTCACCAACAATTCTTAAGAAAATTCTTTGTCTTAGAATCAAGAATTTTCAAAATTTGAAAGAAACACAACCTCTGATTGGCTAAACCAAATGGTTTAGCCAATCAGAAGTCGTGTTACTTTTAAAATTTTGTAACAAAAGCATGAATGTTCTCGAGAATGGTTGGTAAATACAAACACTTTTCTTTTACTCCACCCTTTACCAAACAACCAGGCGCCTTAATGGTCCCACAGAAGAGGGACGTTCGAAATTGTGGGAACAGAGATTAGCAATCTCTCCTATTTTTCCTACGATAATTACCGGACTCTCACAGACTCGGTCTATCATTCGATCCTTGTAAAATTTAAGCAATCATTTTGGCCACATTTACGTCGACGTCTGCAAATTACTTTTGAATATGGGTAAGTATAAAATACTATTATTATCCCGTGAGGTGATTTCTTTTTTAACACACAATCCTGAGTTTAACGAACCTTGAGAATTTTAAGCTTGTCAAAAACAACGCCAGAAAAGGCAAAAAAAAGAAATCTGGTAACCCAAGTAACGTTATTCCAAATTCCATCAAATGAACAACACTAGACTTGTCAACTGCAAATATTTTTAATTTGGACAAGTCTAAACTTTCACTGTCTAGTAAAAAAAATCCCAAATTACTTTTTCATTTCTTTTTTTTATATTTAAGTTTTTTTTTTTATAGTTACAATAAAACATGTCGTCGGTTTACTTCCAAAACTTCGTAACTATAGCTTGTAACAAGCTGTAGTTACGAGGTTTTGGAAGTAAACCAACGACGTGTAACATATTTCCTCTCGTCTTCTTTACGACTACCTCATTATGAGACAACAAAGTTTTGGACTTGTCCAAATTGAAAGCTCTTGCAGACGACAAATCATATGTGACTCCCAAACATTTCACTTTTTTTTTTTTGAAAATTATGAGAATGTTTACCAGCAATGTGTCCTTTTCCAAAATACATTTCCAGCACTTTTCTTACGGGGATAGAAAAACCCGGATTGTGTGATAAAGAGTTAACCCATTACCACACAATCCCTACGTTTGACGCCCCTGAGAAAGAAGCCTTTTGAAAACACTGTGGGAAAAGGAGAAAATGCTGGTAACCAGCATTTTCTCCTTTTCCCACAGTGTTTTCTACCCTTACCAGAACAAATTTCTATTTTTGAGTCGCCTTTATTTTGTCGACTGCAAATGCTTACAATTTGGACCAGTCTAAAATGTTCTCGTGTGGTAATGAGTTTAAGCTTTCCCCTAACGATATTTGATTTTCAAATTAAAAGCATATCGCCGGTTTACTTCAAAAACCTCGTAACTAAAGCTTGTTCCAAGCTGTAGTTACGAAGGTTTAAGGTACACCGACGATATGCAAGCAAAAAAGAACCAAAACTGGTGCGAACGACCTAAAGTTATCAAACAGGTCATACCTTAACGTGGAAAAGGTTAAAGGATTGTTACTAGCAGTTTTTCCTCTTCCGACAATGTTTTCACAATTCTGGTTTCCATGACATGCCGAAACCAAGTAGTTTTATTAAAGAGGTGAATCTTTACGAAGCGAAAGAAATTAAGCCTTGCCCATGTTCAAATTATTCGCTGACAAAAAAATTAAATTTGGTTAAAATGAGAGAACTGTCTTTTGAAATGCAGAGAACATTTGAGCTGTGCCACGGCAAAAGGGGGTTTAATGCGTGTCATACACAATACTGGTCCACGTCATCACCTAATTATTGATCCATAGGCTCCACTTTTTCCAATAACAGACTTAATCAGGAGGTAGATTCATCCTTTAACAGACATGAAATTGACCAAATAGCGAAAAGTTTCGGCCCAGATCAGCCTGCGCCGATTGCGCAGGCTGATCTTGGTCGATACTTTTTCGCAGTCCCCCTTTCCACAGAGCACGGATCATTTATTGGTTATAAAAATTTTTTCTCCTTTTCCTACAATCTTTTCAAAAGCCTTTTCATTTTTTTGAGAGTCGATAAATCTCGTGGTTGTTTGGTAAAGAGTGGAAGGAGGAATGGGTTCAGAAAAAACACAAGAGTAAGAATTATTTTGTAAACAAGTCCATTTTTTTCACAAGATCACAAATGTGTATAAAATTCACTCTAAAACCACCAAATACACGCAACTTGTCAAATATTTAACGCATTACCCCAAAAACACTTCGGCATAAAACCCCACTTGTATCCACTACCTTGCGTAAAATTCTACACTCCTTAAAACATAAAGGTTTGGTATAATTAAGCCGACGTCTATACCCGGTATTCAAAATCCTTGTTCCACTATTTGAATTTTAATAAAACAGGTTCCAAACCTTCAAATCTGTCCCACTACACATTTTTTTTTTGTTATTCTGTTTCAATAGTGTAGGTTACACCTTTACCTATTTATAGTAATAATATACATTACACAGCGAGGGGTGTCCAAGATGTACATGGAATTTTTTTTTTATGTGCACGCCGTTCTATGGGTTCATGATTTATGTTAGAAATTTGTTTGTAAGGTATTTTACACCCCTTTTAACAATAGTCCTTTCGTTTTGTTGGCGACAGCTCACTCATACTTGTATGATCTCGGTTTCAGGAAATGTTTACAGCTAAACATATACAGACAAGCAGTTACAATTAACTCGCTACTAAAACACAAAATTTTGGACTTGTCCAAATCCTTGGCATTTGCAGAAACCAAAGTAATAGTGGCTATGATGGTAGAACTTGCATTTCTCACACTGTTTTCAAAATTCTCTCTTTCCCAAGGTCTGTAAACTCGGGATTGCGTGATAAAAAGTTTAAAACACTCACCCAGCCACCCAGCCTTACATCCACCCACTCACTCATTCACTCATTCAGGCACCCTTCCACCCATCCACACATCCACCCACTCCCTCACTCATTCACTCACTCACTCACTCATTCACTAACTCACTCACTCACTCACTCACTCACAGCCACTCATTCAGCCATCACTCACTCAGCCACTCACTTACTATTTCGAAAAGGATAAGTCCAAAAGAAAGTAAATAATACTTTGACCTCTTTGCACTTCACCAGTCAATCAAGTGTATGTTCGAATCTGAAGGATGGATTTTTCAAAATAATGCGGGAAAATGAGGAACGACATTAACCCCGTCACAACATTAACCCCGTTTTAAAGACAAATTCCAGCATAAGCTCGCTAGCCAGTTGGTCAGTCGGTCGGTCGAGTAATTTCTCAATTAATCAGTCAGTCAGTCAATCATAATTATAACGATATACTTAAGGCCACATTTCGTTGAGTCACGCCTCACGTGTAATTTACTACCTGCACTGATGCTGAGGTCAGATCATGTTGTACTTGACTGACAGGAGTAGACCAACTGGACCTTTATTCGTTGTACCGTCAGGTGGCAGGGGACTTTATTAGTTGTAAGGTCAGGCGGCAGGGGACTTTATTAGTTGTAAGGTCAGGTGGCAGGGGACTTGGAAACTTGTTCACGGCTGCTGTTAATCATGTCGCCCTGAGCCCAAGGCTATCATTATACGACTTTATTGTACTGCAAAGTTATACCCTTTCAAAGCGTATTAAGCCAAATTTTCCTGTTTTAAAGTCTCACGAATCGAGTATGATGGTGAAATAGAAATTCCCTTCTGAGTGCCCCAATTCGATGAAAACTGACGTCACTAGGAACTGACGTCACAAAAACGTTCAGTTTGGTGCAGTCTGGTGATCGATCGATGTCGCCATTTTGGATGTTGTGTTGCAAGTGTATTGATATTTACGGGGCACTCAAAAGGGGAAGTTGGCTTTACGTGGTTTTTGCCAGAGTACATGATATATGTTCCCGGCATGTTAACCAATCAGATCACGAGAAATTTCTTTGCCGTATAAAAATAAGTTATGGTAGAGGCCAACTGCGTTGTAAGGATAGAACATCAGCTCATTGCGCCTGAAGTTCTGGGACTGATAAAACGAAATACTAAATTGTAAAAACAAAATGCTATTTCGAAAAAACCAAATGCCATTTCGAGTAAACGAAAGGATTATCTTCGGAACACTTGGTTGTCATCATATACAGACTGTATTTACTCATCTCACATGGCCATCTGACTGTGGTAGACGATGATAACCAAGTGTTCCAAACATGCCCATTTCGTTTTATGAAAATAGTATTTCGTTTTATGAAAATAGTATTTCGTTTTGACGATCTAGTATTTCGTTTTCTTGAATAGAGTTTCTTTTGAATGATTTAAGATTTCGTGATTTTGAAATTAAAAAATGTTAAGAACATGACACCTGCCGGGCTCAGTAACTTTGAGAGAGACAAGAAAGACCAACCTGATCTTCGTTCTATACTTTCCCCTTTTCTACAGTAGTTTTTATTACGTGAACTCAAACAAAGGCTAACAACTTTAATAGGATTTATGTTATAATAGGCAACAACTTAAATTCGGCGGGACACGGGTTAATCACACACAAAAAGAAGTTTTAATCGTTTTTTATTACAAATATTATTCTATTCATGAAAATTACAATTGGAAGATTGCCTGATAATGTGATATTGAGAAATTACTTCAACGACAAAAGTCAAGCCAGACAAATGTTTTCAACGTTATTTCATTGAAACAAACAGCAGACAAAACTTAAACAAAAGATAAAGTGATCTAGTAGATTCTGACTAGTTTTAGAATTAATTTCCCTGTTAGAGACCACCACTAGGACCAACTGTAAAATAACAGATCATCTTCTTCACAATAATTTCCATACTTTGGTTAATTCTTTTCGCTCATTTCATGACTATACTGACCTTTTATGGCCAAAGTAGATTAAGATCAGGCTGCACATTTTGTGCAGCCTGATCTTAATCTACACTGTCCGCGTTATTGAAAAACTGTAGGAAAAAAGCTATCATGAAATTTCAATTATATTGGTCATATGTGTAGTTTTCTATAGTTTAACCCTTTACCACACAATCCCTACTTTAACGACCCTGAAAAAGAAGCCGTTTGAAAACATCGAGGGAAAAGGAGAAAATGCTGATAACCAGCATTTCCTCCTTTTCCCACAATGTTTTCTTACCTGCTGGAAATAAATTTCAATTTTTGAGTTACGTTTATTTTGTCGTTTGCAGATGCTTTCAATTTGGATCAGTCTAAAATTTTGTCGTTTGGTAATTTAAGAGTTAATAATGTATTTTAATACCCACTTAGTTTACTTTTGGCAGCTATTGTTACTTTAATCTAGTTGTCTGTAAATGCTTGCAATTTGGACAGCTTATAAATTCCATTGTCTGCTCACGGATTAAGCATAGCTTAATTCCGCCTCTTGTTCTTCACTTAACGTTGGAATCATATCGGTCAAAGTGATATCTATTTCACTTATTTCAGAGTACAGAGTCGCCTCGCTTTCATCGCCGTAATAGTTATCTCTCTTGTTAATGGGATCAGCACTAAGCGCATCGGACTCTATTTTGGTCGTACTTAAATTGCTTTGAAAGAATTTATCATGCGGTATCACTCCGCCTCCTTCACTTGATTTCAAAGAATCAAAAAAGCAGTCACTCGAAATTATTGTAGAAATAGTAGAATCTGATGTGGTTGATGGCGAATTCGAGGGCTGAATTGATAATTCTTTCTTTTTTGGCATAGAGAGTTGAAGTCTTTTCCAGAATTTTTCCATCTTTTTACCGGAACTGTCACCAACTTCTGGCCATTCTAAATAAGTGACCGATTCCACAATGTTTTTTAAGGTTTTGTCCATGTTCGAAGCTATCCCTGAAATATCCTCCAGCACCAGTGGTATGATCCGGTGCTTCCGGCGTAGCATTTCCTGCTGCGCCTTTTCGTACTCGAACCTCGTGAATTCACTTTCCACGTACCGCGGTGTTAGTATTAGTATAGTCCTCCTTGAACCTTCTACTGCGTTTATAATGTTGTTGGCAATAGCTGGAAAGGAAAAAAAAAATTCTAACATGACATGTGAATTTTGCTCTATAAAGACAGTGCAATGAAACCGTGGTAAAATCTACGTTATTCTAGGTGAATGACGTCATTCCATAATTGGCTTGCAAAACGGGAAAAGGGGCATCCGGACGTTTACGTAAACTGTCGTCTCGGATGAGCCTGCGCAGTCCGCCCACGCTAATCCGAAACGACAATTTTCGTTTTTATGCAATTTTCTGTTTGTGCAAGTCTACTGTTGCACAAAATCTAATGTGTCCGTAAAGTGCCGTCTCGAATTAGCCTCCGCGGATTGCGCAGGCTGATCCGAGACGACACTTTACGCAAATGTCCGAAGGTCCCTTTTCGTGTGTTGCAGAACAATTATAGAGTAACGTCATTCTGTACAAAGTAAGTTGTTCAATTAAGAAATAATCTTCTTTCTATCGTGGTATATCGTTCAATAAACCACAGTTGTGAGTTATGAGGCACAATAAATAATCCACGAGGGCGATAGCCCGAGTGGGTTATTCATTGCGCCTCATAACTCACAACGTGGTTTATTGAACGATATACCACGATAGAAAGAAGATTATTTCGATTCTAACATTGCCAATTTTAAGTGAAAGGAAAAAAAGTTCAAACTTAGAGTAAAAACGCGGATGAAGATAATGTTCCATTGAATAACTCACTCACTGAATGACGTCACTCGACATAGGATGACGTCACTCTACATGGATTGTCGCAGATTTTACCACGTTTTCCTTGCACTGTGTTTATAGAGCCAAAGTCGCATGTCATGTTAGAATGGAATATAATCTGCACCCGTGTTTTCACACTTAGTATGTAATTGTTTTCCTTTGATTAAGAATTGGTAATGTTTTCGGTCTATCGCCCTCGTGCATTAGTTAAAGCGAACACATTAGTCTAACGCAGTTTTCCACTGGTATTACATACAGAACTGAATAGAAATGTAATCTAGTAATAAACGGCAGTGGCTCTATAGCTAGGTTGAAGTGTCCGAGCCAAAACTCAAAGTAGAATTCGAAGTGTGCATGCGTATATGACACCGTCTGTTTCCGGCCAACTTGATCATTGTATCCGGATTTACTTTACGAATCCACTAAAAAAATCGTAGCAGCAGCCAGGATCACCAAAATCTATCGATTCTGATCAAAGGGAAGGAATAGATGTAAGAAATAAAGGATATTTGTTTTTTTCGGTGAAAGATCGAAATTTATTTCATAGAGTGAACACAATCGGTAATATTTTCACGGGTTGTGCAGCGAGATGAAATAAATTTCGATTTTTCACACAAAAACCCTCCAAATATTCTATTTATTTCATGCTTTTAGCCCTTTCTGGGAGGAGCTTTATCAAAATCCAGTACAGTTCTTTTCCGTCATTCCCCGTGGTGCACCCCTCTCGCATAGCAACACATTACAATATTACGCCAAGCACGAGAAATGTAAGGTAAATGACGTCATATTTCCATCTAGTTGTTAGGCACGCGCAATTTACCTAGGCAACAAGAACATGAAAATCGGTATTTTTACTGGTCGTACCCGTCTAATATCGAAAAAGAATATTTTCACCGCTATTTCTCGATATCCTACCGGAAAGCGTGAAATAGCTTTAAGTGTTTATACGTACTTTCGCCTGGCACAAAGTCCCTGAAGTGTAAACAAAGTTTAAAACCAAGTTCTTTCTCGAGCTTGGGATATAAGGTATGCACAACAAAACTTTCGTCTGCTTCATCTGCTTTGTAAGATACAAAAGCGTCCCACTGTCTCTCGTCTGTAAAAGAAAGAAAAGAAAAAGAAAAATAGAAAAAAATGAAAGTAGTTGGTCAAGGTATAATCGAAATATTCTTCTCCGTAACACGGTTTTATCATTCAGTGAACCACGTTGTGAGTTATGAGGCGCAATGAATGAACCACGCCCTCATAAATTATAACTGTGGTTTATTGAACGATAAACCACGATAGAAAGATCATTTAAAAGACAATCTTCTTTCTGTTTTGGTTTATCGTCCATAATCCATAGTTGTGAGTGATGAGGCACAATGAATTAACCACGCCCTCATAAATTAGACGTGCGGTTTATTGAACGATAAACCACGATAGAAAGATTATTTAAAAGACAATCTTCTTTCTGTTTTGGTTTATCGTCCATAATCCATAGTTGTGAGTGATGAGGCACAATGAATTAACCACGGTGGCTATAGCCCGAGAAGAAGATTATTTCAACGTGTTTCTTTTTACAAATAAAGGACGAAATTTCGAAAGAAATTCGTTCTATTAATTTGGTCGCAGATGACATCTGCAGTAATTGTATTTTTTTCATTTAGTAAATAAATCTAAGCAATAAAATTATTATCTTAAAAGAAAAAAAGAAAGAAAGAAAACCGCAGGAAAAGATCACGCGACTTGAAAATGCGGAGGAAGGTCATGTAAACATAAGAGGTTCCTACGCAGCATTTCTTTTCTTCATTCATTAAATGCCTCAACTGTTTGTTGACATGTACCAAACTACATTGAAATCAAAACACAATACACTATTTAAAAACATTGATGCCGACCTTTGCCGGCTTCTTTTCTAAGAAAGCCAACTTGATTCATTTGTTGTCTGCAGATGCTCTCATTTAGGACCAGACTAAAATTTTATCGTTTGCCAAAGAATTCAGAACCTTACCATCGTCCTCGTAAGCTTTAAAGTAGTGAACAATCTTCATCACCAGAATAACCCGGTGTTTCCACATCATATATGGGACAACAACAGCTAGTACTATCAACAATACCAACATCACGGCGCATGCTCCGACAACATACAGGTACCACGTGGTCTTCTCTATCTGTATACCTTTTTTACGTATGTAAAAAAATTATACATATATAAAAAAAACACTTAACTTGGATAGATGGATGGGTAATTGGATGGACAGACAAATGGATGGATATTTGGACTGAGGTCCGCAGAGATCCATTGATGAACGGATTTATGCATTAATGGGAGTACGGATGGACGTAGAAATATATTTATGCTTACTTTGCACTGTTTAGTTGATTTATATATATATATTCATGGTTATAAAATTGATTTATCTAGTACGTCATTGCTTTGAAATTAAATTTACAACGGTGTAAAACTTCTGTTTTTTTCTTTACGACGGTTTAAAAACCTTTCTTTTTTTGAAATTGTTGCCAACGCCTTTTCTGCTATCCGTCCATCCATCTCCTTGTCGACAATTTGATGGCAACACCCAAGGCAGTGTTCATGAACCATTTGAAAAATTCTAACTCAAATTATACAACTAGATACTTAACAGAAAGTTCAATCGTTAAGTCTAAAGAAAAGAAAGCTTTTGATAACATGGAGGGAAAACATATTCTCGTTTTCCCAAAATGTTCTCTAAACTTCTGACAGGCAAATCCCATTTTTTGTCATATTTATTATTTCGCCTACAATAACTTCCAGTTTGTACGAGTCCAAGATTTTGCAATCTGGTAAGGAAGGAGTTTACTCTGAGCATTTGAGCAAACAGACCTTTGCTCCTTTGAGTAAATACATTTTATGTTTACGATTTCATACATTAATCAAAGCGTTGAGAACGCTGAAGTGGTATTTGTCAAGGAAACCCATTGTGTGGAATTAATAGTTTGAAAGTAAAAGAGACAAATTGTTCAAATATTGGCTTAAAAGTCAACCCACTAAGCAAATAAATACCTTATCGGTTGAAGGGAGAGTACTCATGTGCCTTAAAACTATATATATATATTTTTTTTTTAAATGAATTTAGCCTGTTACATTTGATTCCTTATTATTACAATCAATTACTTCGATCTATAAATTTTCATGAGCAATCAAATGGAGTAGCGGGCAATCATAGGACGAACAAACCATGAAACGAATTGGTTTTGGAACGAAAAGCCCAGGGTCAGTTGGAAAATTTGTATCATTGCATCAATAAAAGGCAATGAGCGAGAAAATAAGTATCTCAACGATCGATGGCTTCGCCCAATGTATTTTAATATGCCATTTCAAATTACATATCTGAGTGCCACCGAAAAACTCGTTTGCCTGAGAAAAAATGAGTTTAACTGGGTTTATTTCCTTCGGCTTTGCACAAAATAAGATACATGGTTATCAAAATTCAATCTTGAACTCATAGTGGTATTGTCTTCGACAAATACCACAAAAATGACTAAATGAAGAATAAAGTTCATCACTTGACCAGTCTACAATATCAACTTACGAAAGGGTTTAGGAACGAACGTTTCACATCTTTCGCCTACGTAGTTCGGCATACAGTCGCAATGTTCGGATAACGTTAAGTTCGGATATTCAAATATAGCACATTGACCATGCTCTCCGCAGTCTAAACAGCATGTGAAGTCACAGTAGGTTCCTAAAAATAGAAAACAAAATGGCTACAGCACATCTTAGAAGGACAATGATCATGAACAAAACTGATTAACCCTTTACTCCATAGATACTCATTTTGGCGCATCAACAACAGACAGCTTTTGAAAACATTGTGGGAAAAGGAGAAATTGCTCGTAACGAGCAATTTCTCCTTTTCCCACAATGTTTTCCACCCAATCAGATATTTGTATCCCCATTTGTTCATATTTTTGACATCATATCGTTATTTGCTGCTGATATGGAAGAGCCTCAAATTGGCATATCAGGTAAAGGGTAATTAAAAACCTCTTTTGCATAACCTTTTAGATATTATTAATTACATGGTAAGATATGATTGATGTATTTTTTTACTGAGATTTATTTCCCATTTGCATAACGTTTTTTTATGAGCACACACCAACTATGATCTCTTACTGGGATAATTTCAGTAAATCATGAACCTACCGACATGAAACTTCACAATAAACGCATAGCTGAAATACAAACCGCATCTGTCGGAATTCGAATCCATGCAGGCAAAAATCTTTGATTTTCGAGGTGTAAAAGACCAATACCATAACGGCTGAGCTAAAGATGTACCTCCCTAGCGCAGTTGTTGGTATAGTGTTTAAATTGGGACGAAACCATACATGGTCTCCCGTTATACACCCGGTCCTAAAGTCATCATTTATTGATGACTCAAAGCAAAAGTTTTTGGACAACAAATGGGATAAATGGCTCAATGGCCAATTTCCGGACCAACCCCCATCATACAAATTTATAAAGTCCGTAATATACTACTCAAATTTTGCTAGGGATCACCCTAAACGATTCACTCGATAAACATGTATGTGGCATGTATCATGTATGATTTTACAATAAGTTACATTGCCACACTGAGCAATAAAATAAGCGGTGGAAATGGATCTTTAAACCTTTACCTCACAATGCCGACTGTTAAAGACACTGGGAAAAACAAGCCTTTGGAAAACATTGTTGGAAAAGGAGAAAATGCTGGATACCAGCATTTTCTCCTTTTTCAACCATGTTTTCTACCCTATTACAGACAACATAGTGCACGTTGCATTTAGTTTTTGGTCAGCAAATGCTTTCAACTTGGACAAATCTAGAGTTTTACAGTATGGTAAAGAGTTTATGCAAAACTCTTGTAACTTACAAACCCATACAGAAATATGAAAGTGATCCCTATCAAAGTTTGAGTAGTATAAATGAACAAATGCATAGCAGAAATAAAGGAACTGGGCAGGACTCGAACCTAGAACGCCCCGACGAAAGGCCAACACCATAACCACTGAGCTCAGGAGAATTCTCCCTAACGTAGCTATAAGGAATTGTATTTAAACCAGGATGAAGCCATGCATGAAGGAGTGGTCTCCCGTAATAATGATACCTTAACAAAGTGTGAGTAGTATACTTTTTGCGTTCGTATTTAAACCAGGATGAAGCCATGCATGAAGGATTGGTCTCCCGTAATAATGATACCTTAACAAAGTGTGAGTGGTATACTTTTTTGCATTCGTATTCAAACCAGGATGAAACCATGCATGAAGGAGTGGTCTCCTGTAATAATCATACCTTAACAAAGTGTGAGTAGTATAATTTTTGCATTCGTGTTTAAACCAGGATGAAGCCATGCATGAAGGAGTTTCCTCCCGTAACAATAATACCTTAACAAAGTGTGAGTAGTATAATTTTTGCATTCATTTTGTGTTTAACCTTGATCCTGTTGTTCATTATGTAAAAAATAATCGCTAGCCAGACTCTTTATTCAAATTACGCCTTTGCCTTGGGTGTATTGAATAAGAATAGCACTTTATCACACAATCCCGACAACTAACGACCTTCAGAAAGAAAGTTTTTGAAAATACTGCAGATAAAGGATAAATCGCTGCTCCTCTTCCCACATTGTTTTCCACCCTTTCAAAGGCAAATCAAATCTTAGAAAAAAAAGAAGTAAAAAAAAAGAATAGATAAAAAATATCAGATTAAAACAGATAAACAAATGTGATAATAATAATAATGATAATGATAATAATACATTATTATTATTATTATTATTATTATTAAATAAATAATAAATAAATAAATAAATGAATGAATGAATGAATGAATGAATAAATGATATTAAACTTGTTATCTGCATATACTCAGTTTTTTTCTAGTTAAGTAAAGATTAATCAACAATCTATAAAAAAAAAAAAAAAAAACAGTTGAAATTCAGATTCATCAAAAGTCAAAGCATTTGACAGAAAATAAAGAAAAATGAAAATGAAATTTGCATATTAAAAAAAAGGTTGCGAGATAATTCCACGGAAGTTGAACCATGTTCTGGTACAAGGCGGGCATAAGGCATTTGTGTGATGCATTATACGAGGCAATAACTCACAGTTATGGAACTTTTTATTTTCTTCTTGTAACAGTCTTTAAACATGCAGAAAATTGACCAAAAGAAAAAAAAAAGTTTTGACGCAGGTCAGTCTGTGCGAAATGCACAGACTGACCTGAGTCGATACTTTTTTTAGATACATTAAGCCCCCTTTTTTGACAGAGCATGGCGTATTTGTCTCTTGGAGTTGTAACCTACCTTGGGCACCCTGGTCACAGTCACACACGTAAGTGTATCCATGCCAATTTTCATCTCGCTGTATCTCTCTTCGACATTTTCCATTCACGCATTCATGACCCCAAAACATGCCATTGCACGTTTTCTCAGCCTCCGATCTCTCTGTATAGTTTATTGAGCATGCGTTGAACCGAGGGTCCACCGATACTGTAGTCTGTTCAATGCGTTCGGAAGATGGATCAGTCGCGGGAACGTTAAGTATTATGTTATCATCTTCGTCTAGTTTCCCATCACATTGGTCACCTGTCCATCCGGCGTGACAAGAGCATATTTCAGTCGCGGTTTCATTTCCATCTCTATTTCTAGTTTTATTTGAAACGCAATCGCCATTAAAACATGGCAAACCGGAAGTCAAACAAAGTGTACCGGAATTGGTTGAACTATTTTCTTTTTCACAATGACGTCCAACGTATCCTTCCGCACATATGCAACTGAAATCACATGTATCTTCATCAACCACACATCTACCTCCATTTTCACAATTTACAGCCGCCAGCGGATTCGAGCACGGGTTGATAAAACAACTGGATGCCTTGTCTTGTTCATCTAACTTCGAATTTAACACTTGGCATCTCCTTCCTGAATATTCTCCGGGACAAATACAAGTGGTTGAGCACTCCGTTTCGTTAAAAATACATTGTCCGCCATTTTGGCAGTAATTAAGAACAGCCTCGCATGTGTTAAAAAAGCAATTCCCTGCTTGCATTCTGACAGAGGCCGTATGTAACATTATGAGTATCACTAAAATCCACGAATATTTAAAGACAAACATGGCTGGTAAATTTTAGTTAATGCTGAGGTCACCTAGCAATCTTCATTTCTGACGTCCTCTAGGGGCCTACAACACAATGTGTACACAAGGATAGCCCTGGTCGAGTTAATTGAATACATCTGTAGTTTATCTGAAAAGAAAACACAACTTTATTAGTTGTACGGTCAGGTGGAGTCTAGGACAATTCCCTCCCAGACAAATGCCCCCCGGACATCTCCCCCCGGACAACTCCCCCCTGGACAATTGCCCCCCAAGACAATAGCCCCCGAGACAATTACCCCCTGGACCATTACCCCCTGGACAACTGCCCCCCGGACAATTACCCCCTGGACAACTACCCCCGGATGATTGCCCCACAGACAATTACCCCCCAGGAAATTGCCCTCCTAGGACAATTGCCCCCCAGGACAATTGCCCCCCAGACAACTGCCCCCAAGACAATAACCCCCTTAAAAACACCAGGATGTTCATACCATCATATGCATATAAGGAAATTTCATAGTGAAACTCGTCAAATTTGTGAGCCTTTTTCCGAGCATCTACATTTTTTTTTCCCAAACGGTTCTTCCTCCTGACATTCTGAATTAGAGGATTATGCCAACCGACGTATTTGTCATCAAAATATCAGCAGAGAATTACACATTTAAACGCTCCTGATCTTGATTCCCTTCCTTATCCCAGCCTTATCCTAAAACCATCCATGCTGCATGCAACATGATAGAAATGAACACTCGTTGCGGAGCTTCTATAATGATGGCATCTCACTGTCCAGAATATGACTCCCAGCGAACCCACCAATATTAAATTTGTCAAATTCAACTCTAACCGTGGATCCCTGAAATTGACAGAATCTGATTTCGAGAAGGAGGTTTTGGTGGCCATATTGTAAATCGCAGCACGGCCATTTCGACAGGAACTTATGAAAAACGTTTTCACTGAAATTGACGGAATATGATTTCAAGATGGCGGATCTGGCAGCGATACTGTTAATCAGAACGCGGCCATTTCCGAAAGGAAACTTCCTCTATAAATCTCCCAAAAAATACAAAAAAAAAATCAATAAGATCAGACAAATGGTTCTCCATGAAATTGACGGAATCTGATTTCAAGCTTGCGGCTCTGCGGCCATATTTTCGAAAGGAAACTTCCTCTAGTCACCCCAAACACTTACACAAAAAATCAATTAATTCGGACATACGGTTCTCACTGAACTTGATGGAATCTAATTTCAAGACTGCTGATCTGGCGGCCATATTGTAAATTGGGATGCGGCTATTTTCGATAGGAACCTTCCTTTAGATACACTCAAAATACACACAAAAAATCAATTTGATTGGACCAGGTGCTTTTTCATAAATGATTGGCAATGGAAAGTTTATGGCATGCATGACACCGACGGCGGACGGACGTGGGACGACATAATGCCCCGCTTCTTTTGAAGCGGTGGGTTAAAAATCAGTTATTACGGCCACCAGAACTTATTTATGCCTCAGTCACAAATAACGAACTGCCGCCGGACGGCGAGTTTTTCAGGAGATTTTGACGCAATCGTCCGGGGACCGCACGGCGACCGTCCGGTGGCAGCTCAATTTGAACGGCGGCAGTTCAATTTTGAGACGCCGTCCGGCTCCCGTTCGAGTTTTAAAACAAAGTTGTAATTGAACGGCGACCGGACGATTTTTTGGCCATCGGAGAGCCCGTTAACTCATCGTCCGGGCACCGTCCAGGCGCTGTGCGGTGACCGGACGATGCCTTCAGAGATCGGACGGCGCCCGGCCGATTTTTATGAAAAAATTTATCTCTAAATCCTCCAGCGACCGGACGGTCATCTGGCGGCGACCGGACTGTCTCCGTCCAGGCGCCGGGCAGAGCCCGGACGGGTACCGCCCGATTATGAATATTTGTACGGGCACCGTCCGGTGACCGTCAGATCTCTGTGCGGCACTGATTCTGTTAAGTCTTTCTGGACGGCAACCGGACGGCAAACATATACTTTGGCGACATGAGAATATCATAAAAGTGTATATGAATGTCTTACTTCATCATAATTTATCAGTTCTGAAGTGAAATGGCACTTATACCGCCACAAAATCTGTTGAACCTTTTCCTTCATCAAAAGAGATTGCAAGCAACTCGCTGATGGCAGATAAATGTAATAGCAGCTGTTGCTGTTTACCATCTGTTTACGATCAGAAGCGTGCTGGGCGAGGCCGCAGAGTGAGGACTTTGTGGGTCAAAACGTGGCTACAGAGGTGTGTCATCCTCGGACAATATGACACGCCTCTGTAGCTAGCCAGACGGCGGCACAAAGTTCGAAAGATGTCCGTCCGATCGCTGTCCGGTCGCCATCCGGTCGCCATCCGATGACCGTCCGGTTGCCGCCCGGTGCCTCTCTGAACTGAAAACTGCACGCATGGCATTTCCAAAGAAACTGCCGTCCGATGCCCGTTTGATTTGTGACTGCTTGGGCAAAATGTCTGAAAATCGTACGGCGCCCGGACGATGTCCCAAATTTTTGAATCGGCGAAGTTGGAAGAAATCGTCCGGCGCCCGTTTTATTTGTGACCTCGGCATTACATCTGTAAAGTTTGTCTATCATCCTTTGTACCAAAATAATGTGCGGTTTTGATCATTTGGCAGGCCTACTACATGATTAGCAGACGCCATCTTTCAACAACTCGAGGAACTCCTACTCGACGTGCGTACTTCAAATTTGATCACATGAAAAATCTAGTAATCTAATCTACTTCCAGTTGACCTTGGCCTTAGAAGTGAACTCAGGTTCTGACGCTGAAAACCGACAATGACCTCGTCCCAAAGCAAAAGCAGAAGAAATTGCGAATTAGATGGGGGGGGGGAATTGTCCGGGGGGGGGGGCAATTGTCCGGGGGGGAATTGGCAGGGGGGAGTTGTCTGGGGGGAGTTGTCTGGGGGGGAATTGTCCAGGGGGTAATAGTCCTGGGGGGCTATTGTCTGGGGGGCAATTTGCCTTTGGGGGGTAATTGTCCAGGGGGTAATTGTCTCGGGGGGTTATTGTCTTGGGGGGCAATTGTCCCGGGGGGAATTGGCAGGGGGGGAGTTGTCCAGGGGGCAGTTGTCTGGGGGGGATTGTCCTGATACCGGTCAGGTGGCAGGGGACTTGGAAACTTGTTCACGGCTGTGGTTAATCATGTCGCCCCGAGCCGAAGGCGAGGTGGCGACATGATTCACCACAGCCATGAATAAGTTTCCAAGTCCCCTGCCACCTGACCGTACAACGAATTTATCATACTGCAAAGTTTTACCCTTTCAAAGGGCTTTAAGCGAATTTTTCCTGTTTTATAATTTCACGATTCGAGTATGATGACGAAATAGAAATTCCCTTCTGAGTGCCCCAATTCAATAAAAATTGACGTTACTGGAAACTGACGTCACTAAAACGTGCAGTTTGGTGCATAAACGTGCAGTCTGGAGATCGATCGATGCCGCCATTTTAGATGTTGTGTTCCAAATGTAGTGATGTTTACGGGGCACTCAAAAGGGAAACTGGCTTTACGTGGTTTTTGCCGGGGTACATGATATATACCGGTATGTTCCCGGCATGTTAACCAATCAGATCACTAGAATTTTCTTTGCAGTATAATAATATTAGTTGTACGGTCAGGTGGCAGGGGACTTGGAAACTTGTTTACGGCTGTGGTAAATCATGTCGCTCCAAGTCGAACATAAGAACTAATTCAAGCTGGGTCACCACATGCGCTTAACTCAAACTGAGCTGGGTAGATACTTTTTTGCAGATGCCTTAAGGTAGTGGACCCCTAATAGAAAACAGTTATTTCCACTATAAAATCATCCTATTAAATTTGCTATGATTAAAAAATGAGTATTATTCTACTACTTTACCCGAGCCACTTTTTCCTTTTTTTTATTCTTTGAATTATTATTTATAAATCTAAAACCAGTATGTTCTCATTCCAAATGGAGACAATAATTACCGTAATAGACAACAGCTATTTCCAGTATAATAATTATTATCCTACAAAATTTGCTATGATTAAAAATGAGTATTATTGTACTACTTTAACCGAGCCACCTTCTTTCCTTCTTTAAATTATCATTTATAAATCTAAAACTAGTATATTCTCATTACAAAGGGAGATAATAATTACCTCCCTTTTCAAACAAAAGCATCAACAAATAATTTCAAGATAGACATCAAAGGAATTTCTGGCCGGTTCAAAATGTGCAAAAGTATTATATCTGTATAAAATCCGTATTTATCAACTGTCAAGAAATTTTATTCCATGCTACAGTTAAAGTGTCACGGGTCTCCTACCTTAATCGTCCATTTCATAGAGCATGATTCACATTATTTATAACAAACAAGATAAACTGATCCAGCAGAGATTCACTGACATCATCGTCATCAATAATAATTGTAATAAACCTTTATACGTAACAAAACGATCCCGTGTTCCAGCTAACCAAGGGATAAAGGCCTTTGAAAAACAGCGTGGGAAAAGAAGAAAATGCTGGTTCCCAGCATTTTCTTCTTTTCTCACACTGTTTTTACCAGTTTCAGAGATATCGTAATAATTAGAGAGTATTTACAAATTCTGTGAAAACAATTTAAATTTTCTGTCTCCGCATGCCTTCTTCAAGATTTCATCATGAAACCATTTTTTTAAAAAAAGGTGCAATTATAAATAAGTTATCATAAATAAATATATAAAATATGATTCATAAGCCACGTTTAATTTATCTTCGTTAAAAGCTTTCAATTTTGACAAGACTGGAATGTTGCTGTCAGATAAAGTTATAACAACATGACTTTTCACCTTGAGTGCGGGCAAAATATGAAAGAATGAGTAAAGCGCAGCAGCATCAGCCGCAACAGCAAAAACAACAACAAAAACAACAACAAAAACAAAAAAAAAAATATATAAAACTGGGCTCCAATTTATGTCCTTCGAAGACGTTGTTGGCCGAACTACCAACTAAGCTATCTATGTCAACCGACCTTAAAATGTGTGAAGCTATATTAACTAGCATTCTCCCTAAGAATTATGCAGATGTGGACAAGTGACTAGTCACAGAATTCATTCGTTTTACCTCTATTTAATCAGACTTGTTGAAAAACTTTCCCAAAACAAAGCATTCCCTTTTTCTGACAGTGGTTGCCATGGAAACGAGAAATCAAAATTTCAAGGAGATCTGTCGAAAGTTGTCAGCAAAAAAAATGAAAAATGACACTTTTCAGGGTGGTTTTTGACAAATCCTTATTATGTAGATTATCTATACTACTACTTATGTCAAAAGGAGGACAAAAGTAGTACTTGAAATTACATAGAAAAATAAAAATTGTCACTTGCATTGTGTTGCATAGCAACAGAAGTTTATCCATAGAAACTAGTTTTTCAAACTTCCAATTTTGAACATTTACAAACCAAACTATCTTCTAACAGCAAAGGTGCATATGATAAATACATATAGTGCCTAAACGAGCAACATCTGATTTTTCAAAGCCAACAATAAAAAAAACTCAAAATGTCTTTATTTTTTGTAACCATAGCAACAAAAATATTAGATTATTAATATTAGACTATTGAAATACTTTGTTATGCAATATCTGCTATATTTTTACAACTGGTGTAGGAAATTTTACAGGAAAATCTTCTTTAAACTCATGTAATCTGCATGTTTTTTCTTATTTCATTCTTTTAGCTCTAATGAAAATTGGCCGCCTTCGTTCTTCCACCCCCCAAAAAATCGAAAATCCATATGGGGGGTCAATAACCATTTCAGAAGGATATATCGATATATCAAAGCTGTTTTTGTCCTATAAAATTCACCTAAACGCACTGTTTTGATCCAAACACATACTGTACTATTTAACCAATTACCACATAATCCCTACTTTTGACAACCCTGAGAAAGAAGCCCTTAGAAAACCTTGTGGGAAAAGGAGAAAATGCTAGTAACCAGCATTTTCTCTTTTTCCCACAAGGTTTTATACCCTTCACAAAACAAATTTTAATTTTTCATTCACTTTTATTATGTCGTCTGCAAATCCTTTCGATTTGGACAAGCCTAAAATAGTGTTATTTGGTAATGAGTTAAACAGTCTTATTTTGACCTATATCGTCTGCCAAAAGTCCAAAACTCGGGCTCAGAAGCCCAAAAGTTAGGTTATAAACAAATCGAGTTGATTTTTATAGGTTCACGACCTAACCAGCTGTTTTTATTGGCCTATGTAACGTGATGTCATACAAGATATGTTGCAGGGTTCAAAAATCGATATTTATGAAGCAAGGTTTTGTTGCGGTGAAAGCAATTTGAATGAGATAGCAGATTGGCAATAAATTTTGTGATGATGTTTATTACGCTGACACCTATGTTATCGATCATATCATTTGTTTTTCCCGCATTTGAAGTTACAGTAATACATCATCTATAAAGTATGTCAGCCGGAACAGCTCACAAGGTACGGCATAAGACCTGCAAGAGGCAAATCTAGGGACAGTAGAAGATATAGTGGATACTGTATTTGTTTTGTTTTTTTAGTGAAAGATCGTAATTTATTTCTTCGAGTGAACACCATCGGTAATATTACCGATGATGTTCACGAGATGAAACAAATTTCAATCTTTCATCGAAAAAAAAAAAACAAATATTTTATTTATTTCATGCTTTTAACCCTGTCTGGGAGGAGCTTTATCAAAATTCAGTACAGTTCTTTTCAGTTATTCCCCGTGGCGTACCCGTCCGGCATAGCAACGCATTACAATATTACGTCAAAGCGAGAAATGTAAGGTAAATGACGTCATATTTCCATCTAGTTGTGAGGTAAGCGCAATTTGTCCAGGCACCAAGAATATGAAAATCGGTATTTTCACTGGTCGAAGCCGTGTTATATCGAACAATATTTTCACTGCTATTTCTAGATATCCTACCGGAAAGCGTGAAATAAAATGTTTCGATACCTAAGGCTGGAACATAGAAAATAATCTGATACTCTTTCTTGTGACATTCAATACCTAAATAACGTGTATCTGTGATACACACCCAGCACTTAACTCTTATCCTGTTATAGAACTAAAATTATTTTTTCTTATTCGATATTAATAACCAAAATGTTTCAAGCTTAGGTGTTTGGGAACGATATCTCCTTATCGGACAGTGTAGATCAAAGATCAGACTGCACGTTCTGTGCAGTCTGATCTTGATCTACACTATCCGAAAAAGGTCAGCGAGTCGTGCTTAGAAGCCAAAGGGTTTAAAGAACCAAGCATAACATAGAATGAGGTTTGTCACGTATCTTTCGCCATTTCCCCCCGTTTCTTAACTGATAGCTGTCTTGGGATACCACCCACGTGGGAAGGCCCAGTCGGCGATGAGAAATAAAATAAATAGATAGAAAATCAATAAATCAGAAATTTGCATTAAAGCAGCATAAAGTATACAAATCGGAAAGTAACAACCATTCTCAATATAATCAAAGCGTTTAGAACGCCGAAGTGGAAAAAATAAATAAATATACAGAAAATCAATAAATCAGAAATTTGCATCAATGCTGCATAAAATATACAAAAAGGAAAGTAACAATTATTCTTAATATAAAGAAAACAGTGAGAACGCCGAAATGGTATTTGTGTGTGGGGAATTAATAATTTAAAAAAAAAAAAAGAGAAATAGCATTGAATTATTGGCTTAAACGTGAACCTAGTTAGCAAATGAATACCTTTTTGGTTGAAGTATAAAAATTAGGTATATTTGTGTATTGGTGGCTTCTCTTTGATCATTAGCAAGAATCATGAGTAGCTTCACTTGACAGTAGGATGCATGATGGATAAAGGGAAAAACCATGTAAATATATCGGATAGAATTAAGTCTGTACCTGATATAACTGTGATTTTGAAATATCTTTGGACGTTAACATTTAGCTCCTTACATAACAATAAATCATTTCGATCTATGAATATTCATGCCTTATCAAATGGAGTACTGCGCAATCATGGGTTGAACAAGTCATGCGACGAACTAAGTTTTGAATGAAAAAGCCCAGGACCAAGCGATCGGTAGACAAATTTTGTATTATTGCGCCGGTAGAAGTCTATATAAGCGAGTGAAGCTATTTTCAATAAAACAATTAGTACTTCCAAGACTGAGAGCCTCACCCACATGTCATTTCCGATGTCACTGTCTGAGTGCTATAGAAAAACTTATTTGCCTGAGATAAATTGAGTTTAATTGTGTTCATTTCCTTCGGCTTTGCACAAAATACGCTACATGGTATTCAAAGTTCAACAGTGAACTTATAGAGTTGCACGGTCTTCGATAAATCCCACAGAAAACAACAGCAGCACACAGTGAACAAGTGAAAAAAAAAGAACTGCAATTTCTTTTCTATAAACTAGAAAAGGGGTAGATTATACAAGCGTTGAGAAAAGCACCAGTCGTTTATGGCCTGTGTTGTCATTTTTTACAGCATCTGTAAATAATCTCAGACAGACGGAGGGAGGGACGGACAGACAGACAATTTTTCTATTCCTTTCTGTTATACAGTAGTAAATCTCTTGTTAATTTTCTCAAAGCAACAATGATGAATAATGATAAATATATTTCTGTCAATGTCCTCATTAAATTCAAGCCACGTTCAGGAAAAACGGGGAGAGGGGGAGGGGTGGGGGGCTTTGAGGCATCTCCGTATTGCAGTATGACAAGCAAGTCATAATGCATGATTGTTTTTGCACAAACAAAAAATTGACTAAATGAAACCAAAAAAAAAAAATAAAATAAAATAAAAAAGACCCGGATTAGCCAGCGTAGTTTGGGCAGGCAGACCTCGGTCGATAGTTTTGGCAAATGCATCAACTCATTACCATACGAAAAAACTTTTAGGTTTGTCCAAATCGAAAGCATTTTCAGACGACAAAATAAAAGCGACTGATAATTTGAAACTTGTTTTGTGAAGGGTAGAAAACATTGTGGGAAAAAGGAGAAAATGCTGGTTACCAGCATTTTCTCCTTTTTCCTACAATGTTTTCTAAAGGTTTCTCTCTCAGGGTCGTCAAAAGTAGGGATTCCGCGGTGTTTGGTTGATGCCCATTTTCATAGAGCATGGCTCATTTATTTTAAATCATTCATTGCTAAATTATTCAACTCCACCTCCCTTACACAGCAAAGAAATAAAATTCACTCGTTTTTTACCCTGGCTTTTTAGCTAAAAGGCTTGGTTAAACAGGTGGAATGCATAGATCAAGATCAGACTGCATGTTCTGTGCAGTCTGATCTTATTCTTTGCAGTCCACAAAAGCCTCAATTTTCGCCTTTTTTTGCCTTAAAATGATTAACAGTTAGATTTAAGTTCTCTCGTTATCTGAACAAAATTAATGATATACTCATTATTATGAAACAGTGTTTCCTCGTAGATTATAATAAATTTTTCGGGTTTGACGTTTGACAGTTTAACTATTTTTTCCGGCAGCATGACGCAGTTTGAACGCCTATACAGCAAAACGGCTACAGAAATGAAATCAAAGCACTGAAAGTACTAACAGAGGGTGGTGGTAAAACATGCTAGCAAATTGTTTTAACTAGGAACCATTTCATATTTAATTCATCTGACGGTTGACAACATTTTGTTTTCACGATTTATATCATTCGTTCATGAGTAGTTTGCCTTACACCGTGTACCAAAGCGTTTTGCAGTTTTAGTTGCTCGGAGTTCGATTTGAGGGTGAAATGAGAGTTGATCCGGATGGTTTTTTTTTTTTATGTTTGTAGGTGTTTTCGGGTGTTTCTCTTACTTTTCATCCGCAATGTTGATACAAAAGTCCAAACAAGGTCAATTTCAAATCTTTTCCATTCAGAATTAATTCTTTAACATAATTCTAAACTTATTATTATTATCATTATTATTATTTCCAATTTGCATGCTATTTTCACACATATAAATGCTACGTCTATGAGAAGCTACTTTTTCAGCAGAGGAGTGATTCGTCGATACATGACTTTAGGTCTTTAGCTTCTATATACATGTAGAAAAGGATCGTCTCGGATCAGCCTGCACGGTTCGCTGATCCGAGACGGTACTTTACGACTAATTAGATTTTGTGCTACATCAAACTTGTGCAAAAAATAAAATTACATCAAAACGGAAAGTGTCGTTTCGGATCAGCCTGCAAATGCCCCTCCTCGCGTTCTGAATACCATATACACATCACCCGTTTCTCACACTAACCATTTCAATAAATTCCTCGACATCTTGCTTTTTTACTTCCTTAAAAGCCGAGACATGTGGAACAGCCGGTTGCATACAGGTCTTGATTTTGTAGGGGGTGAATTTGGAGGTTTAAATCCCAAATTCAGATTAAGGCAAGACCTGTGTAATGCACTTCCGGTGAACATGAGGCAAAAATTCTAATTGGTTGATAAATAAGGATAAATAAGGATTTATGCGGAAATAACATTTTTACACATTTCTAACGGATCAAAAATCCCGTTTATGTCTATTTTGAAATCATTTTTTGATATTTTTGTTTGTTTTTTAAAAAAGTCGTAATTATTATCTCTTTTCTGAATTGAGAATATAGTGGTTTTAGATTTATAAATGATAATTCAAAGAAGGAAAAAACGAATTGGTGAAAGTAGTTCAACAATACTCAGTTTAACCATAGCTAATTTTGCAAGATGATATTTTAGTGGAAATAGCTGTTTTCCATTACACAGGTCTTACCGTAAATTTTTCATACGACCGTCGATGTCCCTCTCTCAGCGGTGATCATTATTTCGACGATGTTTATATTGTTTATAATTAAGCCATGCTCTTGCAAAAGGGGGCTTAATTTACCTCCGTGATGCATTATACACTGTAGGTAATTACATTAATATGGAGCCAGTCCGTCCATTTTCTCTATAGAAAAGACTGAAACCCAAGGCAAAGTGGCCCTTAAACATACAGAAAATTGACCGATAGCAAAAAGTTTCTGCCTAGGGCAGCCTGCACGGACTGGGGAGGCTGACCTGGTCGATACTTTTCGCAGATGCATTAAGCCCTCTTGTCACAGAGCATGGCTTGTTTATATTTTTTGACTTGGAAGAATATATTGTGCTAGGCACCTGTAATTTCTATAATAATAATAATAATAATAATAACAACATTGGTTTAGCAAAGATAAAAGAATGCTCTAACAGATGCACCGAAACCTGTATATAACAGGGAAAAAAAATAAATAGAAAACTGTAAGATTTCAAATAAAGGGAAACATTCACACACATACAAAAAAAAAAAACATCAAACAAACTAACAATAACATTAATGATTTAAAACCAGGTAAGGTATTAATTAAACAAAAAATATGAATAAACAGACAAAGTCTCACAATCACTGGAATCTATTCCAACTTTATTACCATAAATAGTTAGACGAGCAAAACTTTCATTTACCATCTACATTGGTGCAATGTTTTCAAGTTGAATTAGTGAATAAACATGATACAAACTGATTATTTTCCGGCTAGTTTTGTCTACCTCAAAGGTAATAAGGTTGCTCTGTCAAAAACAAGTTCAACTGTTTTCGCGGTTTAGAAATATATTATTCCATTCTGAATGAATAAGCATACCTACAGTGTTACGTAAGGAGCAGCGTAGATTCTTGTTAAAACTGCACCATCAGTCTGATCGTAGTCTACAATGACTGCAAAACTGTCCTAAGACACCAAGGAAAACGACGAGAATATTTGTTTTGTATCCATACCAATTACACAATTACCGTTAAAAACAACAAAAGATGTTCCGTCTGGCAAAACACAACACGTGTGTATTTGTTACACGGATGTCAGATCTCACGTTTGACGTTAACGTCATAAAATATCCAAAAATAGAAACAAAGTGGGCAACGTCACCAGCCATTAGTCGACGGAAACAAAGCGTTGCGGTGTGACCTAGTAAAATGCTTGTATGTACTTTGTATCGACGACTAAGTATTTATGTAAACGTGAATAAATGCATAATTTATATCTTTTAAGGGCCTTGAAATCACCGCTTTAGTTGTCTTTACGGGCCAATAAATATTAATAAAAAGCTTACAGAATGCGAAAAGGGGCATTCGAACATTTGCGTAAAATGTTGTCTCGGATCAGCCGGTGCAGTCCGCGCAGTTTAATCCGAAAAGACACTTTTTTTTTTATGTATTTTTCTGTTTTGCAAAGTCCACTGTACAACACAATCTAATGTAGTCGTAAAGTGCCGTCTCGGATTAGCCTGCGCGAATTGCGCAGGCTGATCCGAGACGACACTTTACGCAAATGTCCGAATGCCCCTTTTCGGATGTTGGAGGCAATATAATAATAAGAATGCTAAAAGCGAGCAATCTGACCTTTCATCGACTGTTTTCGTTCAGCCGAGACATTGTGGCCAAGAGCAACCTTGACACTGAAATTAATTGTGTCTTATTTCTGAATTTAAAATGTCTCTATGTTTATTTGGCGCTTAAATCATTGTAGTGGCATACGGTAAAATTGCATTATCTCCCGCTAGATGGCATTCTATAAATACTCATCTATCTGATATGGGTATCCTGGGTACAGAACCGAACCACTTTCCTACGCGACAACAGTTACTTTGAATTTAAAACAAAAAAAAAAGGTTTACCGAATAAAACGTTACCTTGTGCAATTCACTCAACTATGATCACCAGTTTAGAGAAATCTGTTGCTAAAGCAGGTCTCCTCAAACGTATTGATACGTAAAAGCTATTTTCAACATTGCTACTTTATAGAGCGTAATATTACGGTCAGCCCGCTTTCGGGGCTAGTAGTGATGCGTCATATAAGACAGTCGAATCTTCGAAGAATATGACATGCTCAGACAACAGGTAAAACTGGGGACGTTACAGGCCACTTATATCAATATCAAATTGCCTAGAACGTGCAACCTGATCTTGAGTCTATACCGTCCGTTTTTTCAACCATACCTTTAACATATCAGTCATGCTTTGTGAAAAGAGGGCTTAATTCATTACCAAACGACAATATTTTAGACTGGTCCAAATTGATAGCATTTGCAGACGACAAAATAAAAGTGACTGAAAGTTTGAAAATTGTTTTGTGAAGGGTAGAAAACATTGTGGGAAAAGGAGAAAATGCTGGTTACCAGCATTTTCTCCTTTTTCCCACAATGTTTTCTAAAGGCTTCTTTCTCAAGGGCGTCAAAAGTAGGGATTGTGTGGTAATGGTTTAACCCTTTCCCAAACAAACCCTTGTTTTTACGTTTCTGCGGTGCATGTCTCTTGAAAACACTGTGGGAAAAGGAGAAATTGCTCGTAACGAGCAATTTCTCCTTTTCCCCCAGTGTTTTCTACCCATTTGGAGAACTTCCTGCCATTTTTATCAAACTTGAAATTGTTGTCTACAAACTCTTTCAGTTTTGAAGAGTTTCAAATTTGTCGTTTGGGAAAGGGTTAATGCCTTAGCGAAAAGCATCGACCCATGTCAGTCTGGGGAGTCCATGTAGGCTAACAATGGCCGACACTTTTTGCTATCTTCATTTCTTTTTTTCTTTTCTTTTTTTTTTGCATGTTAAAGGATCACTCTACCTCACGATTAAGTTTGTTGTTTGACAAAAAGAATCTTATGGATCCATAATAAGACGATAAGTTGCTTGATAATGCAACACGAACATGCATTAAGGTAAGACCTATGTAATGGAAAATAGCTATTTCCACTAAAATAATCATCCTGCAAAATTAGCTATAATTAAAAATGAGTATTATTGAACTAATTTCACCAATTCATTTTTTTTTCCAATTTTTCCTTCTTTGAATTATCATTTACAAAATCTAAAACCACTATAGTCTGAATTCAAAAAGAGATAATAATTACCTCCCTTTTTAGAAAACTAACAAAAATATAAAAAATAATTTCAAGATAGACATAAACGGAATTTCTGATCCGTTAGAAATGTGCAAAAATATCATTTCTGCACAAATCCTTATTTATCCTTATTTATCAACCATTTAGAATTTTCACCGGAAGTGCATTACACAGGTCTTACCTTAAGTCCCTTTTTCCCATAGCTCATTATATTTATAGATTTCCTAGATTCATCTATTGTATTTTAACCTATTACCACACAATCCCTACTTTTGACGCCCCTGAGAAAGAAGCCTTTTGAAAACACTGTGGGAAAAGGAGAAAATGCTGGTAACCAGCATTTTCTCCTTTTCCCACAGTGTTTTCTACCCTTCCCAGAACAACTTTCAATTTTTCAGTAACATTTATTTTGTCGTCTGCAAATGCTTTCAATTCGGACCAGTCTAAAATTTTCTCGTGTGGTAATGAGTTAAACCTTTTACGAAACAATTCCTGTTTTTTACGGCCCTGAGACAGAAGGATTTTGAAAATATTTTTAGGATAATGTTTTCTACCCTAATGGAAACAAAATTTCATATTTTGAGTTACGTTTATTTTGTCTTTAGCAAGCGTTTTCAATTTGGACAAGTCAAAAATGTTGTCGTTTGGTAAAGAGTCGAAGCAGTTGAAGGAGACAGAGTTCACCCTTCACCACACAATCCCGAGTAATGTCCCTCAGGAAGAAGCCTTTAAATTGTTGGAAAAGGAAAGATGCTGATAACAAGCATTTCCCCTTGTCGCGCAACAGTTTCTATTATAATTCAAAACCTTTCCCATCACGTAAACCGCATTTAAATTGTCGTCTGCAAATGCTTTCAATTTGGACGATTCTACATTGTTGTCGTCTGGTAATGAGTTTAGGATAAATTCTACTCTATTTATAGAACAAAATAAATTCACAACTTTGGTTCTTGTACAAAGCCAGAAACGACTCGGACTACAATGCAATGCATATCTCCAGATGAGTCATGGTGCTCAAAATTCATTATTTCTCCTTGAAACCTATGTTATGGGTACTCATTAGAATCGTCTCATCGAGACGATTCTAATGAGTACCCACAACATAGGCTTTAGTGTAGAATAATTAAAATTTTGAGTTTTGAAATAAAAAAAATAACTCCCTCTGTCTGGAGCTCTGTATGTAAAATGCAATGTGGTTATGGTGTTTTTTGAAAACATTTTGACATCACGTGAGGATCGCTTCCTTGCAAAACATTATTTTCAATTACAGACCACAAAAACAATTCATTTATTGTGGTTAGGTTTTATGGTAGCATAATCCTGCCACGAGATGATACAAGATAGCTATCAGGATAATTTTAGAAAACTATCGCGATGAATTATAGTTTTCTGGAAATCTTATCGTGGTAGTGAAAGGTTTCTTGCAAAAAGTATCGCGATAAACCCAATATTTTATCACGAAATTTCCCAATGGTGTTTAGAGCTGACATTCGACACTCTGTCTCCCTCAATATCGTGATAGTTATATCCATTTCTCGATAGCTATAAATAGAAACTTCATCATTTGGATAAACTCGATAGTTTTTGACTTCATAAGATTGCAGGAGGTAAAATTTCAAATCAACAAAAAATCGAGCCTGATTGGTAAATTTTGATAAGGCTCTATATAAACGGAGGCCTGTAAAATCGGAACGGCGACTCGAAATGCCTCCTACGAACAACTTTTAAATCATTTAGGGAAAAGGAGACTTCATAAGGTTGTATACTAAGATTTATTATAGGTACCATGTATGTCAGTTGTTGACACGAAAGTGTTACGAGCCTAACGTAACGGGAAAGAAAACCAACAAGAAGCCTTTAAAAGTTAACAATATTTATAGATGAATAAAGACAGAGGGGTACAATAAGAGTTAAGTTTCAATGAAATTTTGACAATTTTTTATCTTATAACAAAAAATATGGAAAGTCCCTCAAAATTAAGAATTATGTTTAGACTACGAACAGTATGAAATTCCTGGTTCCTAAAACCTAAATTAACAATAGTTTAACATGCAGATAGATATGAGCAACCTGTTTAAAATAAAGTAATTCCAACTTACAGATCTATATTCCAAGTTAAATCCAACAGTTTTCACTAATTCTGTATCCTCAAAGCCACAAGTGTAAGTTCAAGTCTAAATTCACCAAGTAAGTCACTCCTGTTTATATCAGCTAGATATAAATTCTAGATTTGTCTTATCTATAAAGAGATGACAACATGGATTGGTAAACAACTTGTTCACTGACAACCTGTTTCTAAAAATAACCACAGTGGAAAGACCAATAAATAGAGGATAATCAACTGATTATTTTTGATATGAAAAATATCTCACGAGAATGCGTTGTTAGGGGTTGAAGAAACGAGTGCGTAGCACGAGTTTCTTTTAACGACTTACGACGTATCTGAATGAGATATTTTTCATATCAAAAATAACTAGTTGATTATTCTATTCATTATATACGTTAATAACATTATTATTTTCAAAAATAATGAGATGCTTAATGAAAAAAAAAGTAGTTTCTAAATTACGGCAGGAAGTGAAAGTGAAAGGTGATATCGTCACTAGTGATGATATCAAAATTTATTACACTGGGAAATTCCAGGATTTCACTGCTTGGTACATGTATATAATAAATATTCTTTATATTTCTAGAATATTCCGAAAACATATCACTTAACTCTTTATTATTTCTTTACTTTATGGCACGAAAGAAAAATATCATCATGCTTTGCACTATGTATCAGAACTACAGCCTCATATTCGATCTACGTCTACATCTGTATTTCGTTGCATAACAGTCACAGACTTATCTGAAATGTGACTTCGAAGGCCCGTATTCATCAAACACTCTTACGAACGTTCTTAGTCTTATTCTTCAAGATTTCCTGACTGTGAAAGTAACAGAACTTCTGATTGGCTAAACCATTTGGTTCTGTTACTATCACATTCACAAAATTCTGAACAACAACACCAAGAATGTTCTTAAGAATGGTTGTTGAATGCGAACCCTGGGCACACGTTTACCAGCCGTTCTCAAAGAAAAATTCTTGCCTCAATAATGCATCGTAATGCACTTTCTGCTTGGTTGAAAAAAATATCTGATTTAATCAATGCTTTACTTAATAGAAGATCTAGAATAGGACTGGAGATAATACTTTGGGATGTATACTGTGTGAAACAACCTTGAATGTGCTATATCTGGAAAACTTGTAGTAGGTGCAATTTCTATTTCATTTATCAAATCGCCCAAGGTTTTAAATAGAGTGAATAATTATGCAAAAGACGTAAAATCGGCCAGCTGTATTTAATTCTCAGTCTATTTGTGTATATATATAAAACATGTCAATTTTGTTTGTCAAAACCGTCTGGTTTTAAGAATTTGCTGAGGGGTAACGAGTGTAAATTTTGTGAGCACTCTGTAACTTTGTTACCAAACTTGACAGACAGAAAAGGAGTGAAAAAAATAGTTCCGGTTGTCAACAATATTTTCTGTGCCGTGATAGTTTTCTTGACATCATAGACGACAAGAGGTCGTCGTAGACATCACTCTGAACACATGACTGTCTACAGTTGACTTGTAAGCGAGATGGTGACATGATTCACCAAAGCCGTGAACAAGTTTCCATGTCCTTGGCCACCTGACCATATTATACTGCAAAGTTTTACCATTTCAACTTTTGTAAAGCGAATTTTGCCTCTTTTTTGGTTAAAAAAATTGATTACGCTGACGCATTAGAATTTCCCTTCTGAGTGCACCTATCCAATCAAAACTGGCGTCGCTGGAAAATTACGTCACTAAAACCTTGGTAATATTTGCTTAAACGTGCAGCTTGGCAAATAATCTTGATGTTAATTTTGATCGACACCGCCATATTCGATGCTGTGTTTATAGTGTAATCATGTAGACTATTCGGGGCTCCCGATATGTACCCCTAGACTGCCAAACGCGACTCTATGAAAGTTTGCGGACAATCAAGATCAGATTGCACCGAAATTTGCAGTCTGATCTTGGTTCGATAAGGAGATTTTCATTTCCTCAAAAATATCTTTGAAATAGCAAAATCTGTATTTTTACTATAGGCTTTAAGTCTTTATTTCACTTATTTAGAAGGTTAAGTCTTAACTCTTAGAGAAATAGGTACAAAAACGTGGCATCACTGAAACATTCCGTTCGACAATTTGTTTTAGAAAATCTTAACAAATTTTAATTTGCGTGTCAAAATGGTTTAAAATTACCCTTTACCTGGCTACCTTTACCTATGGTATTTTGTGATATATCAAAAGCATTTGATAGAGATTGGCATAATGGCATAAAGGTCTTATTCTTAAATTACGTCAACTAGGAATCAGCTACTCTCTTCTAGATTTGTTTATCTCTTTCCCAAACGAGCTCTGATTTTTACGTGTCTGCAGCACAAGTCTTTAAAAAACACTGTGGGAAAAGGAGAAATTGCTCATAACGAGCAATTTCTCCTTTTCCCACAGTGTTTTCTAGTCTATCGGAAAACTTTCTGCCACTCTCATCAAATTCAAAATTGTCATTTGCAAACACTTTGAGTTTGGAACAGTCTAAAATTTGTCATTTGGGAAAGGGTTAAGGATTATCTATCTTCCCAAAAGCAATCTGTTATGGTAAAAACGGCGAGGTCAAGGTCACTGCCAATTAATGCCGGAGTTCCTCAAGGCTCTGTACTCAGTCCATTGCTCTTTCTTGTATATGTAGACTATTTGCTGATGACACATCCTTGGCGTATTCTGCCTCTCATATTCCTGATATTGAAGGTATTTTAACCATGATTTACAAATGATATGTCAATGGGCTGAACCTTGACTTGTAACATTCAACCCTTCTAAAACGGCTGCAATGCTATTCACGAAGAAGAATGTCTCTCCTACAATATTTTTTCACTCTGTCAAGTACAAATTCTATCATATGAACCACATTTGTCATCTGCAAATGGTTTAACCCTTTCCCAAACCAGCCCTTGTTTTTACGTGTCTGCTGTACAAGTTCTTTGAAAACACTGTGGGAAAAGGAGAAATTGCTCGTAACGAGCAATTTCTCCTTTTCCCACAGTGTTTTCTACCCATTTGGAGAACTTTCTGATATCTTTATCAAATTTGAAATTGTCGTCTGCCAACTCTTTGAGTTTGGAAGAGTCGAAAATTTGTCGTTTGGGAAAGGGTTAAAGTTGGCAAGGTACGTTTTTTGGTAGTATTTGTGTGAGACAATGCCAATATGAGTTTAATGGTGAATTTTGAAGACCATGTATCGTATTTTGTGCAAAGCTGAGGGGAATAAACCCTTTTAATCTCATTTTTTCTCAGGCAAATGAGTTTTTCGGTAGCACTCAGACATGGAATTTTTTAATGACATGTTAAAATTCACTCGCTGTATTCATTAGCTTTGCTGGTTGACTTTCAAACTAATATTTGATCACTATTTTTCTTTTTCTTTCAGATCATTTATTCCACACAACTGCTTCCTTAACAAATACCACATCAGCGTTCTCAACGCTTTGATTAAAGAGTCAATAGTTCCTTACATAAAAGATCAAAATTATCCTCACTTCAAAGCTGCGTTGACTTCAATATTTGACAAAAGTTGAAAGAGTGGATCAGAGATCAGACTGCACGTTCTGTGCAGTCTAATCTTTGATCTGCACTGTCAGCAGGCACGGTAGAGTCTGACCTCAAGAGGTAAAGGGTTGGCTGTCACTGGGAAAAAACGCTAAATAATGACCCACAATGCTAATTAACATAACGAGTTTATTATGAGTCATGAATACATGAAACCTTTCAGCTGTTAAGCGTGACTCGCCGACCTTTTGCGGACTGTGTAGATCAAGATCAGACTGCACAGAACGTGCAGTCTGATCTTTGATCTACACTGTCCGATGATAATATTTTCCTGGAAAAAAAAGAACATTGAAATAGCAAAGTTTAGGTTTTTTTCTTTTACATTAGGCTTAAAAGTTTCATCTTAATTCTTTTGTAGGATAAGAGTGAACATAATGGTATATTTTGACCCATTCACCCTTCGCCAAATGTAATATTAAGTTTGAGCAGTCTGATCTTGATCTATTGTTTTGCGCAAAACAATCCGATATAATGCTAAAAAGAGCATCTTTTGACTTACTAGCTTTACTCGCACTTAATCCTGACCAGAACAATCCCGAAAAAGAGGAAACAATGGAAACCACTGCAAGAAAATGGGAAAATACATTTTCTCCTTTTTTTCACATTCCTTATCAACTCTCGCCCCCAAAAAGGTTTCATTAATTTTTTTTTGACACCAAATATTTAAATAATTATGGGCTTGTGTAAAGTTGTAACCGCTATTAAGGATTTTCACATGACTCTCAATACGATAGACAGGCGAAGACCATAACGGGAGCTTAATCTCTAATCTTTGGCTAGATTATTCGGCCATGGTTGCGTCCCTTCGTGAATTACCTCGCATTATTTCCTTGATCACTTTTTTTTTTGGGGGGGGGGAGGGTGGAGAAAGGGGGAGGAGGAAAGGTTGAAAATTTTCTACGCCAGTTTGACTTGCTTCCGTGTTTAGTTCTAAATAAAGTTAACTCTTTACTACAGAACAAAGATTTAGACTTGGTCTAAACTGAAAATATTTGCACACGGGAATCTACACGTTATTTAACCCATTACCACACAATCCCTACTTTTGAAGCCCCTGAGAAAGAAGTCTTACGAACGAAGTCCGTAACAAAGAAACAAATGAATAAATGCATGGCAGAAATAAGGATCGGAGCGGGATTCGAACTCCGAACTCCCGGACGCAAAGCCAATACCCTAACCACTGAGCCAAAGAGATATCTCCCTGACGCAGTAGCCAGGTATTGTATTTAAAGCGGGAGTATACCATGCAGGAAGGAGTGGTCTGTCGTAACACACCCCCTCTTAAAGTCATCATTTATTGATGACTCAAAGCCTTATTAGGCAGGAAGTCCGATTTTGGACCACAAATGGGATTAATGGCTCAATGGCCAATCCCGGACGAACCCCCATCTTACGAACGAAGTCCGTAACAAAGAAACAAATGAATAAATGCATGGCAGAAATAAGGATCGGAGCGGGATTCGAACTCCGAACTCCCGGACGCAAAGCCAATACCCTAACCACTGAGCCAAAGAGATATCTCCCTGACGCAGTAGCCAGGTATTGTATTTAAAGCGGGAGTATACCATGCAGGAAGGAGTGGTCTGTCGTAACAGAAGCCTTTAGAAAACACTATGGGAAAAGGAGAAAATGCTGGTAACCAGCATTTTCTCCTTTTCCTACAGTGTTTTCTAACCTTCCCAGAACAAATTTCTATTTTTTAGTCACCATTATTTTGTCGTCTGCAAATGCTTTCAATTTGGACCAGTCTAAAATTTTCTCGTGTGGTAAAGAGTTAAATCGTGAAATTTATCTTTGATGGTAAAGAAAACATTATGGGCAAAGGAGAAAATGTCAGCCAACAAAGAAGGCATTGTTGTGTATTGTATTGTGTTGCGTTGCATTACATTGTATTGTTTTGTGTTGCGTTGCATTGCATCGTTTTGTATTATATTGTACTGTATTGATGTTATCATTCCCGAAAGAAAACACTTCTGGAAAAGAAGTTATGCCTCCGATAAGTTCAATTTCTGTATTTCCATCCATGGAAATATGGTTTCTTGAAAAGAAACTATGTTAAAACAAAACAAAACAAGTTTGAGTAAGTATTATGTTTCACTCAAAACAGGTTTTCAATGCGCTTGGCTTCAAATGTAAATGTTTTTAAATTTGACCGTGGGATAACATGCTGATCTGTTTGCTTATTTCTCTCTATCATCTTCAGATAGCGAAATAATCACTGGGGTTAATGGATAAAAATCATCAAAGTAAATCTTCAAATTATTTTGTAAAATAATATGGTGCGTACAAAGAAATTTCCCGCCGAAAAACTAGATAGATGATTAACGAAATGCCAAATGTTAGTTTTCATACCGAACCAAATGGTCTATAACAAATGGGCACTTTTTTGAGTAAATATTTTCTGAACGGCTTTAATTTCAGGGATATGGGAAAATGTTTAGAATATGAAATGACGACTACGATTACGGCTACGACGACGACTAAATCACGGAAAGAAACGATGTCGACGACGACGGTTCTACGACTAATACCTCGTAGTTTTCTCCGAAAACACCTGAGCTTAAAAATGTACTGTATAGTTATCGTTTTATTGTCATGGGTGAATGATAGGGTTTTTTTACGGATGGAATAGATCAAGATCAGACTGCACAGAACGTGCAGTCTGATCTTTGATCTATTCCGTCCGTTTGGTTAACCCTTTACCACACAGCAAAATTTTAGACCCTCTCCAAATTGAAAGCAATTGCAGACAAAGTATTATAGCGGCTCAAACGACACAATTTTTCTTTGATAGCGTGGGGAACTTTGTGGGAAAAGGAGAAAATGCTTGTCACCAGCATTTTCTCCTTTTCCCTCAATGTTTTTTTTTAAAAAAAGGCCTCTTCCTCAGGGTAGTTAAAAGTCGTCATTGTGTGGTAAAGGGTTGAATAAACCTTGTACGTAAAATTTGTCTAAATTTCAGTGAATTTCAGTTTAAGTCTAATCCCAAAGAGTTCGGTTTTATATGAGCCATACTCTGGTAAAGGGGGGCTTAATGGATCTCCGTAATGCAAGAGGCCGATTAAGCCATCACGTAATTATAGATACATAATGGTTACTTTATTTAACAACCGAGTCAATCCTGAGGTAGCCTGGTCCTTACACATACAGAAAACTGAAATATAGTAGTTTCGGCCCGGGTCCAATCAAGCCATCACATAATGGATTTATTATGCCCACTTTTTTAAATAACCGACTTTAGCTTGAGGTAGACTGGTCCTCGGACACACAGAAAACTGACATATAGCAAACAATTTCGGCCCAGGTCCAATCAAACCATCACGTATTATGGAATCCCTTATAGCCACTTTTTTTTATAAACAACCGATTTTATCTTGAGGTAGACTGGTCCTTCGACATACAGAAAACTGACATGTAGCAAACAGTTTCGGCCCAGATCCAATCAAACCATCACGAATTTTATGGAATCCGGCCTTATAGTTACTTTTTTTTAACAACCGACTTTATCTTGAGGTAGACTGGTCCTTCGACATACAGCAAACTGACATGTAGCGAACAGTTTCGGCACAGGTCAGCCTGCGCGGACTGCGCAGGCTGACCTGGGTCGAAACTTTTCGCTAATGCATTACGACCCCATTTCACGGGGCATGCTTCAATATTATGTTTTATGCCGAAAGAGTTAAGGGTGTAAGTTTATATAAATGATACAATCTATCCCACTTCTCGTTTTTATGGCCTGAGTCAATTTACCGATGTTAATCCATCGTTAAAATAGTGGATCCTTTTAAAAAAGTCGACACAATTTTAGACTTGTCCAAAGTGAAAGCAAAACGACGAAAGCAATGTATGAAAAAATGTAAGCGTGTTTAATTCATTACCAAACGACAATATTTTAGGCTTGTCCAAATCGAAAGCATTTGCAGACGACAAAATGAAAGTGATTGAAAATTGGAAATTTGTTTTGTGAAGGGTAGAAAACATTGTGGAAAAAGGAGAAAATGCTGCTTACCAGCATTTTCTCCTTTTCCCATTATGATTTTTAAAGACTTTTTTCGCAGGGTTGTCAAAAGTAGGGATTGTGTGGTAATGGGTAAGGTAGTGCCATTTTATTGAAAAACAAGTTATTTCCACAATATTATTATCCAAAAAAAAAATGCTGTGGTTGAAAATGAGCATTATTGTAATGCTTTGACCAAGCCACTTTTTCCATTTTGTCCTCTTTAGAAATATCATTTTTAAATCTAAAGCCACTCTATTCTCTATATAAAAAGGAGATAATAATTACCTCCCTTTTCAGAAAACTAACAAAAATAATCATCATGTAATTTCAAGATAGACAACAAATGAATTACTGGTCGGTTAGGAATGTGCAAAAATGTTATATCAATCTATAGAGTAAAGGGTTAAAAAGTTTTGTTTTTTTTTTCACCTAAGGGTCATTTAATTCGTAATTTAGTTTACAAGTTCTGCTCTGTAAGCATACTTACTTTTATTTCAGTCAGTATGAGTTGAAAATAAATAAGCCATGTTCTATGAAAAGGGGGCTTAATGCATCTGCGAAAAGTATCTACCCAGGTAGGCTACTGTAACACAAAATCTAATACATCCCCATCCCCCCCCCACATTTCCCTAAATTTTCCAACCGTTTTAAAGATCAAAGTCATCTTTTTTACTTCGTTCCATTTAAGTTCATCCCAAAATTTTGGTCCTTTGGTAAGTAGTTCGCACACAGTCTTTTCCCACAATGTTTCAGACGCCTTTTTCCACACAGCCCTTTCTCACAACTTTTCAGACGGCTTCTTTCCCAGGGTCATGAAAACCTGGGATTATTTATTAAAGGGTTAACACATAATTTGCCGAATAAGTTACTTAAAACGTTCTAACTTGTACTAAAAAGCCAAATATTGCGTTTTCAGAGTTACTGTCTTGGGAAAATTATTTCATAGTCGGACAGTGTAGATCCAAGATCAGACTGCACGTTCTGTGCAGTCTGATCTTGATCTACACTGACCGCAAAAGGACTTTGAATCAAGCTTGGCACCCTAAGAGAAAAAAAAAAAGAGTTTTAAAAAAAACTTGAAGTAACAAAAAGAAAAGAGAGTCTATAGAAAATTTAAAGGAAAATGTTTTCTCATTGTGGTCTTTGTTGATTTAAGTTGGAGAGCACTTAAGTATAATTCACACCTATGTTTTAATCCTGTCGTTTTAGCCAGCGAGGATTTTAGAATAACCCCCACTTGATCTTTTGTTACTTTATTTTTCTAAGTCAACAAAATTGAATTTTGATAGATGTAAAAGTGCTACTTTAGACCGAATAATGTTATGTTAAAAAAAAAAACGAATGTTGTATCTTTAAAGTTTTTGATTGATTGATTGATTGATTGATTGATTGATGGAAGGATAGATGGATGGATTGATGGATGGATGGATCGATAGATCGACTGGTTGATTGGTTGGTTGGTTGGCTGGTTTGTTGGTTGGACGTTGATAAATATAGCAAAAATAGAAATAAACAAAAAAAGACCCTTGCGATGTCTGTTGAGTATATTTTCGACTGACAGTGACATATTGGCTTATAAAATAGTGTGAATGGTACAACTATACATCGATATTGTGTTATTTATTTATGCACAAAAATTCTAAAACAACAGCACGAAACTGGTCTTATGAGTGTTGAAATTACCATTTACATCGTTATATGGACATTTAAGAATGCAGTTTGTCATTCATAATACTAATTTCATGTTTATTATACAAATTTCACATACACACACCACAGCCAAAAACCTAAATGTTTCGATCTTTATCAAGTGACATACTATCACTGTCAATTCATAAGTTTAACACGACTTGTTCCCAAGTATATTAACATGCAGTTATAGTGGATTGTTGATTGATAATACCACATTTTATGTCGCTTTCAACATTATGCATAAAACATCATATACAAGTACATGTCAATGCAACAAATCACTTAATCCAATTATGTCCTATACCTCACCCGTTCCTGGCTGGGCCTGTTAACTCTTTACCCCATAAGGCATTTCTTTGGCATCTCTAATTGACCCTAAAAAACAGCAAAGATGAAGCCGTTTCTTATGTGTAAATGATACCTTTTGATAGCATAGAAAACATTGTGACAAAAGGTGAAATTGCTCGTCACGAGCAATTTCACCTTTTGCCACAATGTTTTCCAAAGGCTCGTACAATGTGTAGAAATGAGTATGTATGGGTTAACTATTCTTTTGTGCCGATTTTGTCTATTTCAGCAAACAGTGGACAATGTCTAGCCTTTGCAGGCTTCTTTACAACCATTTTTCTCTTTGCTACTTACGCAGTCTTTTGTTTGGTGTGTGGTATTCCTTCTTTGATACACAATGAATCTGCACTGACTGTTTAGTCCTACAGATTTATCTTTAAATTCTTTCCCAAATAATCCCGGATTTTCACGAGTCTGAGACAGAAGCCTTTTGAAAACCTTGTGGGAAAAGGAGAAAATGCTGGTAACCAGCATTTTCTCCCTTTTCCCACAATGTTTTTAACCCTTCCCAGAACAAAGTTTACTTTTTGAGCCGGATTAATTTTGTTGTCTGCAAATGCCTTCAATTTGGACCAACCTAAACTTTTGTCGTTTGGCAAAGATTTAAATCGTTACTGGACTAAAGTCTTGTCCGAACTAAAAGTATTCGAGGACGACTATAGAAGTATGATGTTAACACTCGGAAAGGATAATGTAACATTTAGGAAGATGGAGAAAATACAGCTTACATGTATGGTCTCTCTTTTTTCCGCAATGTGTTAACTCCCACCTTTCCGAGAGTCGTTTGAAGTAGCCGATGAATATATATCGATCTTTCAATGAGTATGTACGCATATTTTGGTTATTTAAATTCGCTTATCTTGAATTTAAAGTATGAATTTTCATATTCATCCGGAAAAGTTGAGCGAACTATACTGCAGAAAATGGAACGGTTGTGCAAACATCACAGTAATTTCAATTACACCTTATTATTTACGTGGAAATAAACAGCAACTGATAAGCCTCCTTATTAAATCTGAGTTTTTATTACTGAATAGAATTTCTTTCTTGTTATTTTGCTTCCCATGCAATAAGGTCTTGATTTGGTAATTTCTATTTACCATGACCATGTTATACCATAAGTTTATGTGGTAAAATTTTTGTTTCGTTGATTAATTCTTTACCAAACGACAAAATTTTAGACGTGCCCAAATTGAAAGTTTTTGCAGACGACAAATTAAACATGACTCAAAAATTAAAATTTCTCCTTTTCCTACAATGTTTTCAAAAGACTTCTTTCTCAGGGCCGTTAAAAGTCAGGGTTGTATGGTAAAAGGTTAAGTTAGATAAAATTTAACAAGCAGGTTTTAGGAATATTTCACGAGGCATACTGTAGAAAAAGTGAACGGTTTTGTGAATACTTGTATATCTATGAAATGATTTATATATATCATTTGAAGGTGAAGCACAAAAAGTATAGTATACCGCCTCAATACTAAATATATCCGTTTGAAAACCACCAAATTCATTTCTAATTATATATACATGTACTACAAATGCAGTCTGATCCTGGTCAGGTCATGTCCCTAAGCAGTGAATTTAATGTGTTTTTATTTATTTCAGTAAGAGCATATTCTGGTTTTTAATGTTTAATTTACCTGAAATTAACGCTCGAATTGTATATGTACTCGGAACAGCTGAACGAGTATACTGTAGAAAACGGAACGGTTGTGTAAAACTCTGTAAATTGACTTATATTTTACTTACAGATAAACTACAAATAATTGAGGTTTACCGCCTCAATCCTAAGTCTATCTGTGTGTAAATTACTGGATTTTATCACTTCTAATTATAAGTGCTACCCATGCATGTATGTTCGGACACAGAGCGAGAATGTATTTGGATTTTAAACTTGAAATCAAGGATATAAAGTTGAAATTAACTTCCGAGGTAAGAAATTTGATTCATTTATCTAACGGTTCCGTGTTTTTATGACCTAAGGAAGGAGACTTTTGAAAACATTGTGAGAAAAGGAAAAAAATGCTGGTGACCAGCATTTTTTTTTCTTTTCCCACAATGTTTTCTACCGTCTATTCGATAGGCAGGACGTGTGTAAAATACATTTAAATCTCTCTCTGTCTCTGTCTCTGTCTCTGTCCCTCTCTCTCTTTGTCCCTTTCTCTCCCTCCCATCTCTCTCTCTCTCTCTCTCTCTCTCTCTCTCTCTCTCTCTCTCTGTGTCCTTCTCTCTCTCTCTCTCCATCTCTCTCTCCCATCTCTCTCTCTCTCTCTCTCTCTCTCCCTCCCTCTCTGTCCCTCTCTCTCTTTGTCCCTCTCTCTCCCTCCCATCTCTCTCTCTCTCTCTCTCCCTCTCTCTCTGTCCCTCTCTCTCTTTGTCCCTTTCTCTCCCTCCCATCTCTCTCTCTCTCTCTCTCTCTCTCCATCCATCTCTCTCCCCCCCTCTCTCTCTCTCTCTCTCTCTCTCTCTCTCTCTCTCTCTCTCATTCCTTCTGTATTTCTCTCTTGTTCACTCTCGAGCAGATTGTCCTTTTTGCCACAATATATCTATGGTCGTCTGCTGCATGAGCTGAAGAATTCGCTATGAATTTGCCTTCTGAAAAGTGAAGCAAATGGCGAAAAGGTTGTGTTGCATGAAAAAGGGGAAGAACATCAAAATTAATTATCTTAAAATAGAGAAGGTAGCTGTAGAGTTAGAAAGTATGGTACCTTATAAAATTATCTATTATAACAACATAATTGGCTTGGCAACACGCGAAAACGGGCATTCGGACATTTGCGTAAAGTGTCGTCTCGGATCAGCCTGCGCAGTCCGCGCAGGCTAATCCGAGACGGCACTTTATGACTAAATTAGATTTCGTGTTACAGTAGACCTGTGCAAAACAGAAAATTACACAAAAACGGAAAGTGTCGTCTCGGATTAGCCTGCGCGGACAGCGCAGGCTAATCCGAAACGACACTTTACGGAAATGTCCGAATGTCCCTTTTGGCGTGCTGCAAGCCATAATGGACCATACGTTGACAATAAAGGGGTTTGATTTATCTCAGTGATGTATTATAGATAGATAGATAGATAGATAGATAGATAGATAGATAGATAGATTTTATTGACTTATACAAATACATGTATCTCGTCACATACAGTATATATATATGATAAATATAAACAGCCGACAGTAAACCAAGAACTGTTGCGTGTATATTCATATAGACGTGGAAAAAATCTACTCTGTATTCCAAATAATTAATTTCATATGATCCTGTTGAGATTGGTGTAATTTCTGTATCAGTGTTTTCAAATCGACTTCTATAGATATGCTTTACTTGGTTTTTTTTTTCGTACATTTTTTTCTCTTTTAAATCCAACTTTGGAGAGTGAATATAACTATCATTATTAACGCCTAAACTACTAATAGGAAAAAAGTAAAAAACAATAGGTTTTCAATCATTTCAACCAAAAGTAAAAACCAAAAGAAATATATCTGGCACGTCATCACGTGATCATTGATGCATTACCAATATGTCTAATAACAAACTCAATCGACTTGACTTAATCATGTGGTAAAATGGTCCTGTGACGCGCAGAAAATTGACAGAGAGCAAAAGGTTTCGACCCAGACCAGCCTTTACGGACTGTGCAGTCTAATCAGAGTCGATATTTTTTGCAGATGTATTGACTCTTTACCATGCACACAATCCCTACTTTTAACGATCCTGACAAGGAATGATTTTGACAAAAACAAAAACATTGTTGGAAAAGGAGAAAATGCTGGTTAAGGTCAATGAGTAGCACTTGACTCTTGACCAAACGACAACATTTTAATCTGGTACAAATTGAAAGCAATGTGCAAGCTGATTTGGGCTGAAACTCTCTTTTTCAGATTCCTCAAACCCTCTTTTTCAAAACATGACCAAAAATTTACTTAAATAACATTTTTTTTGTATAACCCCTTTCCCAAACAATCCCTGGTTTTTACGGGTCAGGAATAGAAGCCTTTTGAAAACATTGTGGGGAAAGGAGAAAATGCTGGTAACCAGTATTTTCTCCTTTTCCCACAATGTTTTCTACCCTATCATATAGAAAAATCATCCTTTTAGCAACTGTTAATTTGAAATCTGCAAAATGCTTTCAATTTGGTCTGGTCCAAAATTTGCCGTTTGGGAAAGGGATAAAGTAATGCTATTAGTAAGAAACATGAGTCCTATACAAATTGATAATCACCATATCAGTTAAATCATGTTACATTTTTGAAAGGATTAATCTGCGCATACATATTTTCATAATTATCTTTTTGATGGGAAAGGATCGTTTTTTTTTATTTAACCTTTACTCTTTTATCTCATTACCAAACGACAATATTTTAGGCCTGTCCAAATCGAAACCATTTGCAGACAACAAAATGAAAGTGACTGAAAATTTGAAATTTGTCTTGTGAATGGTAGAAAACATTGTGGGAAAAGGAGAAAATGCTGGTTACCAGCATTTTCTCCTTTTCCCACAATGTTTTCTAAAGGCTTCTTTCTCAGGGGCGTCAAAAGTAGGGATTGTGAGGTAATGTGTTAAATAACTAAAATCAAATTTTCATTTCGATAGTAAAAATCCAAATATTTTGCAAGTTCATAGTTATGGTTTGCGGAATAATATCTCCGTATCGGACAGTGTAGATCCAAGATCAGACTGCACGTTCTGTGCAGTCTGATCTTGATCTACACTGTCCGCAAAAGGTCAGTAAGTCGCGCTTATCAGCCTAAGGGTTAATATATTTATTTTTCTGTTGAACATTGTCGAAAAAGTAACGCTAGAGTTATCAGTAAAAATATGTGTCCTGTACAAATTGATAATAGATAATCACCATTATATGTGAAATCATGTTATATTTTTGAAAAGGTTAATCTGAGAGAGCATTTTTTTGTAATAAAACTTTTGACAAGACCGTTTCTTTTTTTTGTTTTAATTTCTATTTTTTTCTTTTTCATTGTAGAAAAAGTAACGCTAAAGTTATTCGTTAAAAATATGTGTGCAATACAAGTTGATAATTACATATTCAGTAAAATCATGTTACATTTTTCAAAGGATTAATATGTTTTTATACATGTATATTCTTGTAATAAACCTTTTGACGGGGAGAAAACCGGGTTTTTTTTATTTCTTTTTTTTTACATTGTAGAAAAAGTAATGCCAAAGATATTAGTAAAAATATGTGTCCAATACAAGTTGATAATCACATATTCAGTAAGATCATGTTACATATTTGAAAGGATTAATAATTATGTTTTTACATATTTTTGAAATAAAACCTTTTTTTTCACGGGAAGAAAAGCTTTTTTCATTTTAAACTTTTTTTGTATTATAGAATAAGATCAGACTTCAAGTTAGCTGGGTTCAGAACTTCGATTTACAAGGCTGTTTACTTTTTTTTAAACTCATAGGCTACTCAGCGCCACTGTTAACCTTCTGCGGACTATGTAGATCAAGATCAGTCTGCACAGAACTTGAAGTCTGATCTTTGATCTACACTGTCCGATGAGCACACCCTTTACCTGTAAAGTTACCTTTGAAATAGCAAAACCTTGTTGTATTTTTTCTATCGGGTTAAAAGTTTCATTTGAGCTGTACTATGGCAAAAGGAGGGGGGGGCTTAAATATCTAATAGTCTTTCGGATGAGACGTTAAACCGAGGTCCCTTGGGACGGTGCTATACGCCGAGCACTTTAAAGAACCAGACGAAGCTCTCAGTAGTTTCGACCTGTATCCCTGCACTATCCCCCGTAACAACTATAACCGTCTTCTTGAGGCGTCGCTCAGATGGGCAACCGGTAGCGACGATAAATAAACGGAAATAACCAACCATAATTATTGAGACCAGCCCGCATAGCTCAGTTGATAGAGCATAAGACTCATACACGAGGGTTTAGGTTGGATCCCCACGGCTTGCCATCTAAAGTTACTAATAGTCTTTCGGATGAGACGTGAATCCGAGGTCCGGTGTGACGGTGCTATTGACACCGAGCACTTTAAAGAACCAGGCGAAACTTAGGATGGCTTTCGTCCTGAATCAGCACTATCCCCCTTAAACAATACTAACAGCTTTCAGGGGGGCGTCGCCCATATGGAAAACTGGTAGCGACGATTAAAAAAAGGCAAATTCAATCAATCATTATTATTGATCTACAGAATCCATTTTGTCTAACAAAAGACTCAATAATGAGGTAGAATGTGCTGTGACATGTAGAAAATTGACAGATAGCAAAAACTTTTACACCAACATCAGTCTGTATGGCACGCGCAGGCTGACCTGAATCCATGCTTTTTGACAGATGCATTAACGCCCGGCTCTTTTTCTAAAGAATAAATCAGCTATATTTGTGTTTAAGATTAATATCGTTTTGTTGTGTTTTGTGAATGTTTGTCGAGGCTACTTTAGATCTTAGTTCTAAAAGTTTTCTCTCGTAACTGTACAGCCTCGGTATTGATTTTTCCCGAATTTACCACAAATTTACACAACGAACAAGCACTTGAAGGAAAAGACGATAAACGTTCTAACATCACAAGAAAATATTTTTGGGATGAGAATTTACTTGATTTTTTTTTTCTACTGGCAGTTATTCTTTTTAATAAACTTGTTTCGCATATATGGCCCGCAAAACGCGGCAAAAACGGGCATTCGGACATTTGCGTAAAGTGTCGTCTTCGGATCAGCCTGCGCTGTCCGCGCAGGCTGATCCGAGACGACACTTTACGATTACATTAGATTTTGTGCTACAGTAGACATGTACACAACAGATAACTTCATAAATACAGAAATTTTCACTTCGGATTAGCCTGCGCGGAATGCGTAGGTTGATCCCAGACGACACTTTACGCAAATGTCCAAAAGCTCCTTGTCGCATGTTGCAAGCCAAAATGACAAAAGTTGAATGGAAGATGTCACACCCCGATAGAGAAGGCGATATTGTACAGGCCTCTAGAACCGAGGGTCAATTGTCCGATTCCATAGCTTCACCGATTTGTTTCTGTAGATTTAAGATAGTCATTGCAAACAGAATTCATTCTTCACTCCTACTACTATTTGATAAAGGCTGAAATTTTGTCATTTGGGGAAAATAAATTAGGTTGACCACGTGACCTGCCACGGGCAAAGGTGTCAACATTATATTTTTTTCTAATTTTTTAATTGTCTCGTTTTCTTTTTTTTTTTACATGATAGTAACTTTTGTAAAAATCTACATGAAAACAGGGCCTTGTCATTTCTGTAACACCTGAACTTAACCCTGGTGTTTTAACCCATTACCACACAATCCCTACTTTTGATGACCTTGAGAAAGAAACCTTTAGAAAACATTGTGGGAAAAGGAGAAAATACTAGAAACCAGCATTTTCTCCTTTTCCCACAATGTTTTCTACCCTTCACAAAGCAAATTTAAAAGTTTTCACTTTTATTTTGTAATCTGCAAATGCTTTCGATTTGGACAAAGAAAATTGTGTTGTTTGGTAATGAGTTAACCCTTTACCCCATAAGACATTTCTATGGTATCTCTAATTGACCATACATAACAGCAAGGATGAAGCCATTTCTTATGTATATATGACACTTTTTGACAGCATAGAAAACATTGTGACAAAAGGTGAAATTGCTCGTCACGAGCAATTTCACCTTTTACCACAATGTTTTCCAAAGGCTCCTACAAACAATGCGTAGAAATGAGTATCTATGGAGTAAAGGGTTTAGATATCAGTGTGAGAGAGGAGAAAATGCTGGTAATCAGCATTTTGTCCTTTTTTCACATTGTTTTCAATCATTTTTGTGACAGAATATCTCATTTTGTTTTTTCTTAAACGCCTGACCCCAGCATTTTCTTCTCTTCTTAAATGTTTTTCACTTTGTCAAAACGAGATGTCTTGTTAGACATACGTATTTAGTTTCTCCTCTAAAAATACGTTCAGTATGGGCTGTGTCGTGTGGAATAAGATTCAAGAAAGATAAAAAGAAACTTTGCTTGTTCGGTATTAGGTGATGCGGTGCTGAGAGAGAGAGGGGGAGAGAGAGACAGAGAGACAGAGACAGAGAGAGAGAGAATGAAAACCAGAGAGAGGGGGAATGAGAACTAGAAAGAACCAGAAAGAAAGAGAGAAAGACAGAAACAGAAAGAAAGAAAGAAAGAAAGAAAGAAAGAAAGAAAGAAAGAACACAAATATTTAAAATGCATTAAGACGCGCCGATTTTTTTTCACTTTTATTTATATAAAGTGCGATAATGGCGGTGTAATTACAGTTGTAATTATCACACCAAATGTAAATTATACAAATATTTATAAATATTACACAAGCGTGTCAGATTTCAGAAGATAAACTTAGATTTGTACAACTGACAGACTGGCGGATTTTTTTCTTCTGTTTGTTCCTAACTTATTACGAAGCAGACCTCAGCCTTGCCTCTAGCTTCAGACAACCTTTGTCTGCGCATGGCATATTCTTCGAAGATTCGACATGTCTTATATGACGCATCCATGACTCTCCCCGATATCGGGGAGATTGTAGTAATACGCGCTATAAAGTAGCAAAGAAGAAAATGGCTTTTATCAATACTTTTGGGGAGAAATCAGGCTTGTTTTAACTCCAGATTTCTCTAAACAGCTGATCATAGCTGAATGAATCGCACCAGGTCGCGTTTCATTGAGTAAACGTTTATTTTAGTTTGAAATTCAAAGTAACGGTTGTCGCGTAGAAAAGCAGTTCGGTTCTGTACTCAGGATGCCCAAATTAGATAGATGAGTATTTATAGAATGCCATCTAGCGGGAGATAATGTCAGACAACTTTACAAAACCTAGTTATAATTCAACTGAAAGAAAAAAAGGACGCGAAAGAAAATTGTAGTTTATTTTTTTTTTCTGTGCTGATAAAATTTTAACCCTTTACCAAACAATCCCTTGTTTTCAGGGCCCTGAGTTAGAAGCCTTTTGAAAACATTATGGTAAAAGGAGAAAATGCTGGTAACCAGCATTTTCTCCTTTACCTACAATGTTTTCTACCCTACTGGAAACAAATTTCGATGTTAGAGTTACGTTCATTTTGTCGTCTACAATTGCTTTCAGTTTTGACAAGTCTAAAATTTTGTCGTTTTATAAAGAGTTAATTCTAAACGTTATTTTCTCGTATTTTCCCTGTCAGACAATAAAATATGCTAACGTTTGCACCTATAAATGCATACGAAACAAAAATCTTCAGGTCAGAAAACAGTGTTGATCAAGGATCAGTCTACAGATTCCGTGTCGTCGCACCTTAATCCGGATCTTTCCATTAGACCAATTCAGGCTTCTTGTGTACCATCAGAGGGAACTGTTTAGGGAGGCGTTTTTATTTTCCCTCTGCACAGAACTCAGGGTTTTCGTTTTTCCGTGCGAAACTACTCCCTCGCAAATGAAATAAAATAAAATTTAAGGAATCTGGAATTTCACCCATGTAGCACCGTATCTTTCACGTAAAACTTACATAAGTTTGGTACAATATTGTTACGACTAAAACTACGAATAGTAAAGTTGAGAGGGTAGATTGGGATCAGACTGCGGGTACATTTTGTCTGATCTATGTCCACACAGTGCGTTATATATGAAGCTATAGTCATGTATTGCCGAATAAAGGTTTAATCCTTTACCCTGGTTTTTACTACCACGAGATAGAATCCTTTTGAAAACATTGTGGGAAATGGAGAAAATGCTAGTAACCAGCATTTTCTCCTTTTCCCACAGTGTTTTCTACCCTGCCGGTGTAATGCAGAGAAATGACCCTCCCATACAAAATGACCCATGGGTCATTCCTCTACGTAGAATAATGACCCGGGTCATTCCTGTACGTAGTGAAATTACTTCTGGGGTCATTTCTCTACGTAGAATAATGACCCGGGTCATTTTGTAGGGGGGTGGGGGGTGGGGTGGGCGTCATTTCTCTGCATTACACCGGAAACAAATTTCAGTTTTTGAGTTATTTTGTCGCCTGCAAGTGCTTTCCATTTGAACCAGTCTAAATATTGTCGCTTGGTAAAGGGTGAACACTGAACTTTGTATAGAACGACAAAAATGTAATTATAATCATAACACTGTAACAAATTGAACGTACATAATTTGAAAACGACAGATTACAATGGTTTAAAATGACGAGATTCGCCTTTGTTAGCGTAGAAAACATTGTTGGGGGAAAAAAGGAGAAAAAGGGAAAAAAGGAGAAAATGCTGGTTATCAGCAATTCCTTCTTTCTCCCACAATGTGTGTTTTTTTTTTAAGAAAGTTTTTTTCTACAGGCCCTTAAACCTTTGCCACACAATGCCGACTTTTCACGACCTTTGGAATGAAGCCTTTTGAAAACATTGTGGGAAAAGGAGAAAATGCTGGGTAACCAGCATTTTCTCCTTTTCCCACAATGTTTTCTACTCTATCAAATAAAAAATTACACTATTTGAGCCACACTGAAATTGTCGTCTGCAAATGCTTTCAATTTGGACTAGGCTAAAATTTTGTCGTCTGATAAAAGGGTTAAAAACCCGGAATTCTTTGTGGTAAGGTTAAAATGCCTGGTATAAAAAAGAAAATTTCACCTCAAGATAAGGTCTCTAAATTTTCAGATTTAAAAAAATTCTCTGTTAGAAATTGTTCATGGAACCGGACAGTGTAAGTCTAAGATCAGAATGCACATTCTTTGAAGTCTGATCTTGATCTACACAGTCCACAAAAAGTGTTTCGAGTCGAGCCTATCCACTTAAGTGCTAAGAGCTGAACACTCCTATAGGCTTCTTATCAAACTGAAAAATCTGCATTTCTGGTCTACCAGTAAAACTGTTATGCCTGCATTTCCTGTTGAACTCATTACCAAACGACAATTTTGTTAGGTTTGTCCAAATCCAAAGCATTTGCAGACGACAAAATAAAAGTGACTGAAAATGTGAAATTTGTTTTGTGAAGGGTAGAAAACATTGTGGGAAAAGGAAAAATGCTGGTTACCAGCATTTTCTCCTTTTTCCCACAATGTTTTCAAAGGTTTCTTTCTCGGGGTCGTCAAAAGTAGGGATTTGTTTGGTAATGGGTTAATTGAATTTAAGTTTATTTATCGTCGCCACCGGTTTCCAATATGGGCGAGGCTCCCTTCCCCCTCCCCCTCCCCCCGACAAGGCTGTTAGTATTGTTACGGGGGACAGTGCAGATATCGAATTTACAATTATTTATCGTCGCCACCGACCATTTATCACACAATCCTGAGTTTCAGCGACCCTGCAGGGAAAAAACAAAGATTCAGAAAACATTGTGGATATCGGAGAAAATGCTGGTAGCCGGCATTTTCTCCTTTTCCCACAATGTTTTCAACCCATCCAAAGATTTATCCAATCATTTTGGTAGCCAGTATTTTCTCCTTTTCCCACAATATTTTTTTTACCATCCAAAGATATATCCAATCATTTTGGTAGCCAGCATTTTCTCCTTTTCCCACCATGTTTTTATTACTCATCAAATGATTTATCCAATTATTTTAGACATAGATGTTTTCAAATTCCCTCAAGTTAAATAAGTTTGAAATTGTGTCGTTTAATAAAGGATTGATTATTCAAATTGTGTAATCGTGAATTTGAATAATAAATCTCTAATTTAAAGGTGGGTATTTAGAATTTTTTCATCTCACCAAATTAATAAGTATATATATCATTGAAATTTATATGAAAAAATAATACAAATCATCAATAATTAAGATTCATAAAATTACACACACACAAAAACCAATAATATGATGATGTTCCCTTACAAGGCTACGTAGCCTCGTATGGTATTTCTAGATTTCTTGCCAAAAATCAATGAAGCATTTTGGGAATGCCATGCGACTGGCAGGTGACTCATAACGCTTAAATTCCATTACATAACAAACATGTAACAATTATTTTCCACAATGTCTTCTTCGGACGCTGTGTTTGAAACTTCGTTTGTGTGTTCCTGTATGTAAATGAGAGAATTGATCATCTAAAACTAGAACGTATCTCCCGTTGTTGTCAACCTGGGCCGTAGTAAATCTCTAATTTCTCTTGTTCTCGGGTGGTTTTCGTCTACTTGGCTTTTTTATGAATGAAAATTAAAAGGCTTTGGGATTACAAGGATGATTTTTTTTTTGCATTTTTGTAAATTTTTTGTCTCAAAATCTGAAGGGCCACCTTTAAACTTGCAAAATAATTGGCCAGGAAAAGAATTGTTTTTCTCGACGTGAGAGGGTCTTATCTTGGTCTACAATGTCCCCAAATTCGACTCTAGCGATACACATCCCAAAGGGCGTGAAACCTATTATTATAAGTTATGATAGCATAATTTTCAAGTTCACTTGTTACATTTTAACATACTTGACGAATTAATCATCACATAAATTTACTATTTACCCTAAAATCCCGACTTTTAACGAGGTTGTGTTTTTTTGTTTTGTTTTGAAAAACATCGTGGGAAAAGGAGAAAATGCTGCTAACCAGCATTTTCTCCTTTTCCCACAATGTTTTTCCCACTCTGTCAAAGACATCTTCCAATGGCTTGACCCTTTAACTGACAGCAAAATTTCAGCAAATTGAAAGCATTTGCAGACGACAATTTCAGTGTGGCTCAAATGTTGTAATTTTTCTTTGATAGAGTGGAAAACATTTAGGGAAAAGGAGAAAATGCTGGTTAGCAGCATTTTCTTCTTTTTCCGCGATGTTTTCAAAAAAGGCTTCTTTTCCAGAAGAATCAGAAGTCGGCATTGTGTGATAAAGGGTTAAACACAGTTAATTGGTCAACTGAAAATATTTTTGGTTTGGACATATTTAGAATTGTGTCGTGTTGTTAAGGGTTTTAGATCTCACGACCAAAATATCATTCAGTTTTGACAGTGACATATCTGTAGCGGTCAAGGAAAGGAAAGCTGACCCTCTGGACATTTGGACGCGCCATAACATTTGATAAGTTCAGGACACCATAGATCGATGCCCGGAGGTTCAGTCAGTTTATATGGTGTTTAACTCATTTACCAAACGACAAATTTTTAGCTTTGTCCAAATTGAAAGCATTTGCAGACGACAAAATAAAAATGATTAAAAATTTGAAATTCGTTTTGTGAAGGGTAGAAAACATTGTGGGAAAAGGAGAAAATGCTGGTTACCAGCATTTTCTCCTTTTCCCACAATGTTTTCTAAAGGTTTCTTTCTAAAGGTTTCTTTTTTCTAAAGGCTTTTTTCTAAAGGCTTCTTTCTCAGATTCGTCAAAAGTAAGGATTGTGTGGTAATGGGCTAACGCTGTTTTTCAATATTATTTAAGTTATATCGAAACGACCAGTGCACCTCGCTATGTTTTCCTTGAGTCGGTTTCCGCAAGGCATGGACAGGTGTGCTGCCCGCTAAAATATAACTAAAAAAGAAGTGCGTGAAACATCATAATAAACATAAAACGTAAAGATAAAATTTAAATTTCAATCTGCTTAGCGAAGGATACTATTTGGCAGAATAAATAAAGCCAAAAGATTAATGGCCGATTTGACATTTTTTTCCTAATCCAGCTGTGCAGCGGATTTGAATTAATCAGCAGATCTAATTTGGACATTATCGTAGAAATAAGACTTTTCACGCCACTATACTATAGAATAAATAGAGGATATTTGTTGGGTTTTTGTTTTTCGGTTAAATTTATGTCATCGAGTGAACATCATCGGTAATAATTTCACGATTGGCGTAACCACGAGTGAAAATATCACCACCGATGATGTTCACGAGATGATATAATTTTGATCTTTATCCGGAAGAAAAACAAACAAACAAATATTCTATTTATTTCATGCTTTTAACCCTCTCTTGGAGGAACTTTATCAAAATCCAGTACAGTTCTTTCCAGTTATTTCCCGTGGTGTACCCCCCTCCGCATAGCAACGCATTACAATATTACGTCAAGCGCTAGAAATGTAAGGTAAATGACGTCATATTTCCATCTGGTTTTGAGTCACGCGCATTTTACCAATGTAACTAGAATATAAAAATCCGTATTTTCACTTGTCGTAACCATGAAATATCGAAAAATATTTCATCGATATATCTCGATAACCTACCGGAAAGCATAAAGTAAGATTTAATGTATATATAGTATGGATTGAACACGAAAAGTTTGACATCAACCAGAATCAATCAATCAAACTTGACTCACTTCGTCGATAGTCGTACAACTTGACCACAAACTGTACTTTGGTAGCAGTTACATTAATTGCGATGTAAAATGACTAAATTCACAACTTATGACCTGTTTTTTTTAACCCTTTACCACATGACAAGATGTTAGACCTGTCCAAATTGAAAGCATTTGCTTATGACAGTTTCAATGTGGCTCATATGAAATGATTTTTCTGTGAAAGGGAAGAAAACATTGTGGGAAAAGGAGAAAATGCTGGTAACCAGCATTTTCTCCTTTTCCCACAATGTTTCCTTAGGTGCGTTGAAACTCGACGTTGTGCGGTAAAGGGTTTAGAGGACCAAGGTTAACTGTTTTATGTATTCAGGCCTGTTAGTGTAAACAGCAGCGCTCTGAGACTTAGGGATAAGTTATGTTTTTAACAGTATGTAAATAGTCGTTGTAACAGCATGAAGCAGTCTGCTAATTCCAGGTTATTAATGAAAAATACACGCCCATACGTAACCCTTTCACTATTTTCCTGTCCTTTAACGATTTTGAGAAAGAACGGCTTTTGAAAGAAAAAAAAAAAGACGGGGGTTGGAAGGAGGGGAGGAGAGCAGAGGTGGTACAGAACTAAAATGCTGGTAACAAGGATTTTCTTCTTTGCCTGCAATGTTTTCTGTCTTCTCAGCAACAATTCTCAAACTTTTCAATCCCACAGAGCTTTTTTTTAGCTTAAGGTAGTAAACCCGTAACACTTCAAGTGCAACATGGAGTAAAATTTCTTGATAGTCGATAAACACGGATTTATACAGACATAGTACTTTTGCACATTTTTAACCGACCAGAAATTTCTTTGACCTCTATCTTGAAATTGTTTGTTTATACTTGTGTTATTTTCCAAGAAAGGGAGGTAATTTCTATCATCTTTTGTAATGAGAATATAGTGGTTTTAGATTTATAAATGATAATTCTAAGAAGGGAAAAAAAGAAAAAGTGGCTCGGTTAAAGTAGTACAATAATGCTCATTTTGAAACATAGCAAACTTTGAAGGATAATTTTATAGTGGAAATAACCGTTTTCTATTACGGGTCCACTACCTTAAGGATACAATGATTTGTAATATTAATTATGTAAATACAAAACCATATGAGCACATATATAGGCAAATCAGGGGCAAAATTTGTTCATGATATTGTACAATATCACTGAGATAGACTCTGTGAAAAAGGGTTGTATTGCATGTGTAAAAAGTATTGCGCGAATTGTGCAGGCTGACCTGACTCGATACTTTCTGCTATTGGTCAATTTTAGGCATGTCAGGGGATCAGTCTATCACACGATTCAGTCAATTCTTAGACGAAATAGATTAATCCGTATCTTATTTTCCCTTATTTACTCGGAAATCATGAAATACATGTACGCCATATGTTACCGACAAACACTTCTTTTTTTCATTTTGTATGACTAGAGATACATTTTCACATCTCGTGCCTAACGTATCTGCATTGGCTATGAATATGTTAGTATTTTATGCCAGATAGAAATTATGTTATGTTATGTTTTATAGATTCATTATTTTGTGTGATGGCTTGTGTGGTGTTGTGAATGACGAAAATGTATAAACTCTTTACCAAACGAGAAAATTTTAGACTGGTCCAAATTGAAAGCATTTGCAGACGACAAAATAAAGGTGACTAAAAAAATTGAAATTTGTTCAGGGAAGGGTAGAAAACACTGGGAAAAGCAGAAAATGCTGGTTACCAGTATTTTCTCCTTTTCCCACAGTGTTTTCAAAAGGCTTCTTTCTCAGGGGCGTCAAAAGTAGGGATTGTGTGGTAATGGTTTAACCCCTTTTTGTTAGAGCACCATTCACATGCAAGTCAGAAACAACAATGTTTCAAGATAAAAACAAACAGCATGTTTATATATTGTTGTACCTTTTGCAATAACATCAAGAATTTTCAACGACATTTTGAGCTTTTGAAAAGGTAGTGTTAAAAAAAAGAGAATACTGTTCACTAGCATATCCTCCTTTTCCCACAATGTACTCTACCGTATCAGAGAATTTAGTAGATTCATTTGTAACAATATCGAATTTTTTGTATGTATTGTTACGGGAGACAACTCCTTCATGCGTGGCTTCATCCCGGTTTAAATAGAACAGAACAGAACAGAATTTAATGAGAATTCTCCCTGAAGCAGTTGTAAGGTATTGTATTTAAACCAGAACAGAACATTTGTTCTGTTCTGGTTTAAATACAATACCTAACAACTGCGATAGGGAGAATTCTCTTTAGTTCTGGTTTAAATACAATACCCAACAAGTGCTTTAGGGAGACTGAATTCTCTTTAGTTCTGGTTTAAATACAATACCCAACAAGTGATTCAGGGAGACTAAATTCTTTTTAGTTCTGATTTAAACACAATACCTAACAACTGCTTTAGGTAGAATTCTCTTTAGCTCTGATTTAAAATTCAATACCCAACAAGTGCTTCAGGGAGACTGAATTCTTTTTAGTTCTGATTTAAAAACAATACCCAACAAGTGCTTTAGGGAGAATTCTCTTTAGTTCTGATTTAAATACAATACCCAACAAGTGCTTCAGGGAGACTGAATTCTCTTTAATTCTGATTTAAAAACAATACCCAACAAGTGCTTTAGGGAGAATTCTCTTAAGTTCTGATTTAAATACAATACCTAACAAGTGCTTCAGGGAGGCCGAATTCTCTTTTGCTCTGATTTAAACACAATACACAACAAGTGCTTTAGGGAGAATTCTCTTTAGTTCTGATTTAAACACAATACCCAACAAGTCCTTCAGGCAGACTGAATTCTCTTTAGCTCTGATTTAAAAACAATACCCAACAACTGCTTCAGGGAGACTGAATTCTCTTTAGTATTGGTTTAAATACAATACCCGACAAGTGATTCAGGGAGACTGAATTCTCTTTAGTTCTGATTTAAATACAATACCCAACAAGTGCTTCAGGGAGACCGAACTCTCTTTAGTTCTGGTTTAAATACAATACCCAACAAGTGCTTCATGGAGACTGATTTCTCTTTAGTTCTGGTTTAAATACAATACCCAACACGTGCTTCAGGGAGAATTCTCTTTAGTTTTGATTTAAATACAATACCCAACAAGTGCTTTAGGGAGACTGAATTCTCTTTAGTTTTGATTTAAATACAATACCCAACACGTGCTTCAGGGAGAATTCTCTTTAGCTCTGTGGTTATGGTATTGACCTTTTTTCCGAGGGTTCTAGGTTCGAAAAAAAAAGGAGTAGCAATAGAAACAAGCAATCGTTCGTTTTCGCATGAAACACCCAGAAGCTATATGCACTGTAAGGACTTCAGAGAAGGATGTAAAACGTTAAGTTAATGGCATTCCACAATACAGACAGAAAAAGATCAAATGTCTTCTTAACGACAGTTCGACAAACCTTAGCTCTTTCGTGCATCGTTCTCTTGTTAACTCTTCCATTACTATAAATGTAAGTAACTTTTTGCGGACGGAGTATATCAAGATCAGACTGCACAAAACGTGCAGTCTGATCATTGATTTACACAGCCCGCTCTTTGATTTTTGCTTAAAAAAATCTTTATTTGTAGTAGAATTGGACTTTTATAACTGCCAAGAAAAAAAAAGAAAAATCGATTACATGTATTTTGAACCTTTACCACACAATGAGAACTTTTGACGACCCTGAGGTAAAAGCTTTTTGAAAACATTGTGGGAAAAGGAGAAAATGCTGGTAACCAGCATTTTCTCCTTTTCCCACAATGTTTTCTAACCTTCCCAAATCAAGTTTCGATTTTTTTTCAGTCACATTTATTTTGTCGTCTGCAAATGCTTTCAGTTTGAACCAGTCTATAAATTTGTCGTTTGGTAAAGAATTAAAGATGTCGGCGACAGAGTTAATAGAAAAGATTACATGTAACGGGGCCTTTCTTCTATCACCGACTATCATATTCTATTACTTTGTATTATGCAAATTGAGAAAACCGGTCCAAAGTTTTCAAACATTTTGACATAGACTTCATTCCAAGAAGACAACGAGCACATGTTACCAGTCCGCATAGCTCAATAGGTAGAGCGTATAGTACTCGTAATTGTGATGTTTCGGGTCACTTTAGGGAGTGGGTTCGATCCCCACGGTTCGTCATCTAAAATTACTAATAGTCTTTCGGATGAGACATTAAACCGATGTCCCGTGTGACGGTGCTATACACCGAGCACGTTACAGAACCAGGCGTAACTTAAGTTGGGTTTCGTTCTGTATCTGCACTGTCCCCCGTAACAATACTAACAGCCTTCAGAGGGCGTCGCCCATTAATATAAACCCGAATTCAATCGATCAACGAGTGCATTGCTCAAATATTGGAGACTGTTCTTTAACTCATTACCAAACGACAAAGTTTTAGGTTCGTCCAAATCGAAAGCATTTGCAGACGACAAAGTAAAAGTGACTGGAAATTTGAAATTTATATTGTGAAGAGTAGAAAACATTGTGGGAAAAGGAGAAAATGCTGGTTACCGTGCTAGTTACCAGTATTTTCTCCTTTTCCCACAATGTTTTACAAAGTTTTGTTTCTCAGGGGCGTCAAAAGTAGGGATTGTGTGGTAATGGGTTAATATGCTCATACAGTAGCGACATTTCCTTCCTTTCCTACAATATTTTCAAGGACCTCTTTTTCAGCGTTGTTCAAACACATGATATTTTTGAGTAGTGTCAATTCCATTTGGATTCCAACACGCGAAAAGGGACATTCGGACATTTGCGTAAAGTGCCGTCTCGGATCAGCCTGCGCAGTCCGCGCAGGCTGATCCGAGACGGCACTTTACGACTACATTAGAATTTGTGCCTCAGTAGACATGCGCAAAACAGAAAATTACATAAAAACGGAATGTGTCGTTTCGGATTAGTCTGTGCGGACTGCGCAGCCTGATCTGTGACGACACTTTATGCAAATGCCCGAATGCCCCTTTTTTGCGTGTTGCGAGCCATTTGATACCAAATAAATCGGTTAATATTGTTCATTCACCGATCATTTCATCGTGGATCGATATCGATTTATTCAATTTGATTAGCTGGCGATTTTTTGTAGGAATCTATTGTGTATAGGTATTGAAACAAAACACTACCATATCATATTTCTATAATCTTAATATTAACTCATTATCAAACGACAAAATTTTAGGTTTGTCCAAATCGAAAACATTTGCAGATGACAAAATAAAAGTGACTGAAAATTTGAAATTCGTTTTGGGAGGGTAGAAAACATTGTGGGAAAAGGAGAAAATGCTGGTTACCAGCATTTTCTCCTTTTCCCACAATGTTTTCTAAAGGCTTCTTTCTCAGGGTCGTCAAAAGAAGGGATTGTGTGGTAATGTGTTAAAGATTCCTTTGTCATTAAAGTCAGTGGTAACTGATATAACGATAAATATGCTCCTTTTCCCAAGAAAAAGTCAGAAAATTTTTCTTAATCTTAGCTCGGTTTTGTTCTACACTCATTAATTATTCCGCTGTCGAGCCTCGGTAGCTCAGTCGGTTGCGTGCAGGACTTGAAAACACGGGGTACATGTGGGGTTCGATCTCTGGCTGCGAACCCTGACTCGGCCAATTTCTTTCAGTGATTAATGATAGTCGCTGCAACAGGATTCATTTATCTCCCGCCACTGACCACTTTTTTGTCGATGATCATGTGGGAAAGTAGCCAGTGGCTTTGAAAGAATTTATGCAAAGTACTGGTAAAAAGAAACTCTAGGAACGCATGGATAGGTGCACTGGCCGCCGTTATATAACTGAAATAAAGTTGAAAACGGTGTTAACTCATTACCAAACGACAATATTTTAGGTTTGTCCAAATCGAAAGCATTTGCAGACGATAAAATGAAAGTGACTGAAAATTTGAAATTTGTTTTGTGAAGGGTAGAAAACATTGTGGGCAAAAGGAGAAAATGCTGGTTACCAGCATTTTCTCCTTTTCCCAAAATGTTTTCTAAATGCTTCTTTCTCAGGGGCGTCAAAAGTAGGGATTGTGTGGTATTCGGTTAAACACCATACAATCAATCAATCAATCAATCAATCAATCAATCAATTATTACGCCAAAAACAAATGAACTACATGTATTTTCTTTTTCTAGTGGATGCAAAAAAAAAAATGTTCTGCATCTTGCAAGTTGCCTTATAGAAATTTTTTTGAGTATTCAGTCTCGATCACTAGAAGACAGTACATGAAAACTTAATGTAAGAACAATAAAAACGCGCGCAAGTTAACCCTTTGCCAAACAATCCCTGGTTTTTACGACCCTGAGAGACATGCTGGTAACCAGCATTTTCTCCTTTTCCCACAATGATTTCTGTCCTGTTGGAGACAAATTTCAATTTTTGAATTAAGTATATTTTGTCGTCTGCAAGTGCTTTCAATTCGGACCAGTCTAAAATTTTGTGGCTTGGTAAAGGGTAAAGGAAATATATCTTTAGTTTTTACATTAATATCAAATTTTACAGCTTTTTCCAATTACTGATAAAAAGCAATAAAAAAAATCTCCGTCTGTTTACATTCCCCATTAATTGACAGTTTGTAAGTATGACCCTTTTGTTTGAACACCAAAGGAGGAAAACGGACAATTTTACGGATGATCTAGGCCAAGATCAGACTGCACTGAACGTTCAGAATAGTCTGATCTTAGATCTATATCGTGAGATTGATTGGTTAAAACTATAAGACGAGATTTTACGTGAGAATCAGTTGATCGTATTTTGAGCTTTTGAAAGACGTTGAATGTCTATTTGACGTTAAAAAGAGTTAACACTTTTCTCATCGTTGATGGCACGAGAGGGTTTGTGTGATCAGTATAGATCAAGATCAGACTGCACAGAACGTGCAGTCTGATCTCTGATCTATACTGTCCATGACGCTAATCAAGAATATGAATAAACCTGTCTTTTTCTCTTGCAATGAAAATGTATTCATAGCCATTTTAATTTAAAAAAGAAAATGAAATGTTATTTTTCTACTTGATGTAAAAAGGATGAAACTGGACTTTTATTTGATGTCTATCATTTGTATCTACTTACGTTTGACACATGCCCCGACAAAAGGAAGCTTATTGCATCTCGGAGGTCTATGGTACAAAACCACCAATCACATACTTGCGGATCTATAATATCCAATTCAGTAGCAAAGTTAATCATGAGTTAGACTGGTCCTTGGACATACAGAAATTTGACCAATAGCGAAAAGTTTCGACCCAGGTCAACCTGGGCGGACTGCGCAGGCTGACCTGGGTCGATACTTTTCGCAGATGCATTAAGGCCCCTTTTCGCAGAGCCCGCGGCTCATTTACTGTAATCTATTCTCTTCATTCTACTTGTCAAACACTTAAATAATTGAAGTAGACATTATTTCTTTGATTGAAAAAAATTAGAATAGATCTAGATTTATTGCAAAATTCGATTATTTTTCGACGAAGCTGACCGCGCTTGAGTGTGACCTACTTCTGGATATCGCTGTTTTCGAGTGAATAAACAGTAAGCCTGTGATTGGTCAATAATGTCCACACGTTGCTTCTGCGGGTTCTGCAGGCCTATTTGAGGACATATTTATGACGAATATATATTACGGCCTACAACACTCGAAAAAATGGCACAAGGGGATTTGCGTAAAGTGTCAAACACATCCTCATCATCGTCGTTGTCATCATCATCATCATCATCAACATCATCAACGTCGTCGTTGTCGTCAAGATCATCAACATCATCATCATTGTCGTTGTCGTCATCATCGACGTCGTCGTCATCATCATCATCATCATCATCATCAACAACAACAACAAAGGAAAAAAGACCAAACGTTTGTTTTTGTCAGAATGTAAAAAGCACAATCATATGATATACATGTACATGCAAAACCGGCTTTTCCCCAACATTGATTTTTTCTGTGGTTCCAGTACTACGACAATGAAGGTAGTTGACCCTTAACTATTGACCACACGAGAAAAATTTAGACTGGACTGGTCCAAGTTGTAAGGATTTGTAGATGAGAAAATAAAGGTGACTCAGAAATAGAAATGTGTTCTACTAAGGGTAGAAAACACTGTGGGAAGAGGAGAAAATGCTGGTAATCAGCATTTTCTCCTCTTCCCACAGTGTTTTCAAAAGGCTTCTTTCTCAGGGGCGTCAAAAGTAGGGATTGTGTGGTAATGGGTTAATATAAAACAGCTATTTCCACCTACAAAATTTGCTATTACTAAAAGTGATTATAATTGTACTACTTTAACCAAGCCACTTTTTCCTTTTTATCCATCATAGAATTATCATTTATAAATCTAAAACCACTATATTCTTATTATCAAGGGAGATAATAATTACAGTGGACCTAAGTCTTTATCAAAGTAAACAAACCGTAAACAGCAACAATTTACAAAAAAAAAACCTGACAAAAGAATGTCACCTAATTAGGGATTCAAAAATTTTGTATCTTTATTCTTGTATAAATATTCAGCGTTTTCACTGACCTGGCTGTCAATTATGAAAAAAAATGTTTAACTCTCGGATAGAAAGGTCACGTATTTAACATGATATGTTGGACACTTGGTGAAGTTTAATTATATTTCTGTTTGGTTTTGAGGTATTTATTACTGTAATAAATTACTGTACTCTTTAATTTGGTATTTTAATTTCTTATATCATGGTAGAAAATAGAGGATATATATTTTTTTTTTCGGTGAAAGATCGAAATTTATTTCATCTCGTGAACACCATCGGTAATATTTTCACGAGTGGCTCAGCCACTCGTGAAAATATTACCGATGGTCTTCACGAGATGAAATAAATTTCTATCTTTCACCGAAAAAACAAATTAATGTTCTATTTATTTCATGCTTTTAACCCTCTCTGGGAGGAGCTTTATCAAAACCCAGTACAGTTCTTTTCCGTTATTCCCCGTGGCGTACCCCTCCCGCATAGCAACACATTACAATATTACGTCAAGCGCGAGAAATGTAAGGTAAATGAAGTCATATTTCCATCTAGTTATGAGGCGCGCAATTTACCTAGGCGACAAGAGCATGAAAATCGATATTTTCACTGGTCCTACCCGTGTAAGATCGAAAAATATATTCACTTCTATTTTTCGATATCCTACCGGAAAGCATGAAATAAAGAATTTTCTTTATTTTTGTGCGAGGGAATGATGGTAAAAAAAATGACTCTATTTTTAATTAATGTTGCCATAAGGGTTCTCTGTAGGCTGATGCTTATCTTCGTCCTAATTAGTTCCCGTCGTTCGTTTAAAACCCTTAATCTGCAAAGCGTTGCCAAGAAAGCTTTTGCGGACTGAGTAGATCAAGATCAGACTGCACAAAACGTGCAGTCTAATCTTGATCTACTCTGTCCGATAAGGTGATGTTTCTCCACCAACAGTTACTTCTTGGAATAGCAATATTTGAATAATTACAATCGGTTGGAAAATTTCATTTATTTCACTTGGCAATTAAAGATATAATGACTTTTCTCCTTGGCTTTTCATGTCAATGAGATAGGCTTTTTCTGGAAGCATAGAGCAAGATCAGACTGCATGAAACGAATGGTTTTTGCGGATCGATGGAATCAGCATCTATCCCTAGTTGTTTTGTTTGACACTTTCAAGGTAGATATTTTTCTTAGCAGTTTGAAATGTATGAAGTTGTGATATGATTTTCTTTCTTGTAGAATAATAATGTTTTCGCTGTCTTATCTTGCACGCGTTTAAAGAAAACGTTTACTCAATGAAACGCTACTTGGTGCGATTTATCCAGCTATGATCGGCTAGCATGTAACCGCATCCTTGGATACCCCGGGGTCTCCCTATTTGCTACGCTACATCGACCCTGGGACAATTGACTAATAAAACTTTGAATCAGCCGCCGAAAATCGATATGAAACGTCATAGCGTACAGTCCACTCGCCCATCACAAAATGATGATGGAACCAATGAAAAGCCAGCATTCGGCCAGCGGTAAAGCGAGCCGCCGAAAATCGATACGAAACGTCATAGCGTACAGTCCACTCGCCCATCACAAAATGATGATGGAACCAATGAAAAGCCAGCATTCGGCCAGCGGTAAGGCGAGGGAATTCAATTAATTGTCCCAGGGGTCGAAGTAGCGTAGCAATAAGGGAGACCCCGGGGTATCCGAGGATGATGTAACCGATGCATCGGCCATTCATAAAAACAGCCTCTACATGCTTGGGTAATAGTTTAATAGCTTCGGTGTAAGCCCTACTTTTCCCGGTATTGGGTGATGATCATAGCAGACAGCATTATCTCCCGCTAGATGGCATTCTATAAATACTCATCTGTCTAATTTGGGCATCCTGGGTACAGAACCGAACCACTTTCCTACGCGACAACCGTTACTTTGAATTTCAAACTAGAATAAACGTTTACTCAATAAAACGCTACCTCGTGCAATTCACTCAGCTATGATCAGCAGTTTCGAGAAATCTGGAGCTAAAGTAGGTCTCATTTCTCCTTAAACGTATTTATAAAAGCTATTTTCTACGTTGCTACTTTATAGAGTGTAATATTACAGTCTGCCCGCTTTTGGGGCTAGTGATGCGTCATATAAGACAGTCGAATCTTCGAAGAATATGACATGCGCAGACAACGTAGCAGACAGGTCAAATCTTCGAAGAATCTGGCATGCGCAGACAAGGCTGCTCGTTTATCATTTAGAAAGTTAACCATCAGCAAAAAGGATCGACTTAGGTCAGCCTGCGCGGACTGCGCAGGCTGACCTGAGTCGATACTTTTCGCAGATGCATTTAGGCCCGTTTTCAAAGAGCATGTTTCGTTTACAGGAAAGTATCTTTGTTTCACACCAAGGAAGGGAATAGTGCAACAGGAAGTGAATCATTTTGTAACATGATAGCAAAACTAAACATGACTGTTTGTTGAACAGATCATTATGACAATGCAGTTTCAAGTCCTTTAAGCGTACAGTGAGTTAAATTGACTTATTGTATTCTTATCAGTGAATTACTACGGACGATAAATATGTATATAGTAATTGTTGGTGACATGTCATATTCTTCGAAGATTCGACCTGTCTGCTATGACGCCGTTATGTGCGCATGTCATATTCTTCGAAGATTTGACCTGTCTTATATGACGCATCACTTCCACCAATATTGGTGGGGGGGGTGTAGTAATGCAGTATGATAAAAATTCAATGGATGAGGCCATTGATGGTGGAAATACTGAATTTTTGATGGAAAATAGCTTCACTCAAAACCGTCGCAATGGTACAAAATTCGTTTACCGATCGGTTGGTCGCTTGGCTCTGTTTTTCTTTCTTTCCAAAAGCAGTTCGTCCCATGGCTTGTTTATCCCATGATTGCTTGCTACTCCATTTGATTTGGCATGAATATTTATCGATCGAAACAATTGATTGTAATGTTGGGAATTAGATGTTAACGGACAAAGATATTTCAAAATCATAGTTTTCAGGTACAAACATAATTCTATTCGACATATTCACACGGTTTCTCTCTATATCCATCATGGCTCCTACTGTCAAGGGAAGTTACTCCGGACTCCTCCTAATGATCAAAGGGAGACCACCAATACACAAATAATCTTAATTTTATTATGAGTATTCTCCTTTCAACTAAAATTGAAAATTATATTTATTGGCTTAGTAGGTTGACTTTCAAGCCAATATTTGAATACTATTTCTCTTTTTCTTTCAAATAATTAATTCCACATACTAGTTTCCTTGGCAAATACCACTTCAGCGTTCTCAACGCTTTGATTATAACAAGGAATTATTTGGTGACTGGTTAACGTGTTCGCCGTATAACACCGTCAAACTGGACCTACGTAAAACGTCTTATTTGTAAAACTATTCGTACTTGCTCCTTTCAGTTGGCCATCAGTGGTAATCGAACCCTCAACTTCAGATTGGCTTTTCCTAGATTTGCCGATTGAAAATCTCATCTACAGTACTATACCAATGGAGCTATATTCTTCTTAATCCTTTCCCAAACGCCAAAAAGTGAGACTGGTCCATTTTGAAAGCACTTGTAGACTACAGAATAAAAGTAACTCAAAAATTGAAATTTGTTTCCAGTTGGGTAGAAAACATTGTGGGAAAAGGAGAAAATGCTGGTTACCAGCATTTTCTCCTTTTCCCACAATGTTTTCAAAAGGCTTCTATCTTAGGGTCGTAAAAACCAGGGATTGTTTGGTAAACGGTTAATAACTAGTTTAGTTTTTCATCATTAATATAGCTTGTACCTTGTTACAACAGGACGAAAGGGCCGTGACCTTAAACATCAAAGATATGCTAATTGTCTCTTTTTCACAATTTTGTACCAGTTTATCAATAATTTATCTACTTTTATCATCAAAATTACTCTCATGTATTTTTTCCAGTTAAAACCATTTACCACACGACAAGATTTTAGACCTGACCAAATTGAAAGCATCTGCTGATGACAGTTTCAATCTGGCTCACATGAAATGATTTTTCTTTGAGAGGGAAGAAAACATTGTGGGAAAAGGAGAAAATGCTGGTAACCAGCATTTTCTCCTTTTCCCACAATGTTTTCAGGGGGTGATAAAAGTCCCCATTGTGTGGTAATGGGTTAACTCTTAAACAGATGAATAAATGAAATCGTCACTTCAACTCAATAGTGAAATAAACAATATTACGGTTTCAAAGTTGATTTTTACATCAAAGAAAATGCTGTATCAGACAATGTAGATTACAGATTAGACTGCACGTTTTGTGCAGTCTGATCTTGATCTATACTGTTCGTAAACGCGCTACGAGTCGTGTTCATCAGTCAGCGGGTTAACCCTTTACACGGAGGACAATTTATGAATCCCAGACGTGTCGAAAGATTCTTTGAAATACATGTACTGTCTTTGAATATTGTGATTATATTTACACAAGGAAAATAAGAACGATGTAAACAGGAAAAGAAGATTGCTTGCCCAACATATACGTTAAAATTTGTTTTGTGGTCACATTTTGTTGTCAAATTTATTTCCTGAAAAAGTTTTGTCATGACAACCCTGATTAAGATTACTTTTGAAAACAGCATGAGAAAAGGACAAAATGTTTCCTCATTATCATAATTTTAAACGACCTTTAGGAAAGCTTGATTTATCGACTGCAAGTGCTTTGGCTTTAGCTTTAGGCAAGCCTAATCAAGCAGAGAAAGAGAGAGAGAGAGAGAGAGAGAGAGAGAGAGAGAGAGAGAGAGATGGAGAATGAGGGAGAGAGAGAGAGAGAAAGAGAGAGAGGGGGAGTGAGGAAAAGAAAGAGACAGAGAGAGACAGAGAGAGAGGGAGAGAGAGAGAGACAAATGGAGAGAGAGAAACAGAGTGACAGAGAGAAAGGAGAGTGGGAGAGAGAGACAAAGACACAGAGAGGGAGAGAGAGAGAGAGAGAGAGAAAGAGAGAGAGGGGGAGGAGGAAAGAGAGAGAGAGAATGGCAGAAAGAAGGACGGAAAGAAAGAAGAGGTGGGGAGGAGGAGGAAAAAGAAGAGGAAAGGGGAAAAAAAGAGATTGTACAGTATTACCTAACGTTACATTTTAGAGGGTTGGATGTTTTTTTTTTGTGTGTGTGTGGGGGGGGGGGGGGGCTGCAGAAATTTTCACATAAAACATTATCAGTCTAGATGCAGTCAAGATGTTGGGAAAATTGTAGCTTTTATGTGCTACAAAAAAATGTCATTTCATTTTGCTTTGAAAGTTCTAGAAAAAAATCACTCAATTTTTTGTCTCGAAACACACGTCTGAGCTTTTCTTAGCCACGCGTATTCACATATCTTTTATACAATTCACTGGAATGGTATTTTAGCCTTTTACCAACTTCTACCTCGTATCTAATCGATTCAAGAAAGCAAGGCTTTTGAAAACAATGTGAGAAAAGGAGAAAATGCTGGTAACCAGCATTTTCTCCTTTTCTCACAATGTTTTCTATCAATTTTACTACAAATTCCATTTTTAAGTCTAATTTGTCGTCTGCAAAATTAATGCTTTGAATTTTGATGGATTTAAAATTTTGTAGACTTATAGAGGTAAGCCCTACCTTCCCATTTCTTTGTAGAATAGACAGTCTGGAAACATTATTATTGTATTATACTGTATTATATCATTTATATTATAATTATTTTATTATTTCTAGCCTTTCAAACGCCGAATCCCATCATTTTGATCATATTTCTTTTTATTTTTCGTCTAAAACTGCTTTCAATTTAAAAAAAATTCTCTAACATTCTGTTGTTTACTCTTTACAAGTCGACAAAATTTAGACTGGGCCAAACTTAAAACATTTTCAGATGACAGATTAACTGTTCCTAAAATAGTAATATCTCCCTTCGATATCGTAGAAAACATTGTGGGCAAATGAGAGATTGTTGGTTATCAGCATTTTCTCCTTTTTTTTCCCACAATGTTTTCAAAAACCTTCTGGCTCAGGATCGTTAAAAGTCGGGCTTGTGTGGTAGGGGGTTTTGAAAGATGGTTTGAATCGACTGGCTCACCTGAAACGGGTCTACACTTTCCAATAATTAGAAAAATAACAGGATCAAAATTCCCTTGAAATTATTACAAATTGGCTTTATCACTCGTTTTCATGTTTTATTTACTTAATCGTGTAAATATTGAGTTGAATTTATTACTCAAAACAAAACGATTACCAGTCTTATAATCTTTTCTGTCGACAAACATTGTCAAAAATGGAAAAAAAAAAGTGCACATCATAACCCTGCTAAGTACGACTCACTGACCTCTTGCGGACAGTGTAGATCAAGATCAGACTGCACAGAACGTGCAGTCTGATCTTGGATCTACACTGTCCGATAATGAGATTTTAATCTATAAATAGATGTATATTCGAAGTAGCATCACTAGAATTTGTGGTTTCATTAAAGGTAGGTATTTAGAATTTTCGCATCATACCAAATTTAAAAAAAATATGTCACTGAAATTTATATGAAAAAACAATACAAATCATCAGTAATTAAGAATCATAAAATTACAAAAAAAAAAAAAATTTTGGTGGTATTCCCTTAAAAGGCTACGTAGCTTCTTAAGCTATTTTTAGATTTCCCGCCAAAATCAAAAAAGCATTGTGGGAATGTTAAGTGACTTGCACGTGACTTATGACAATTAAATTCCATCACATAACAAACATTTAATTATTTTCCATTATGTCTAGAACTTGGATGCTATGTTTGCAGCTTCGTCTGTATATTTCCGGTATGTAAATGAGCGAGTTGCTCATGTAAAAATAGACCGTGTTTCCCTTCAGTGTCGACCTGTACTGTAGTAAATCTTTACTTTATCTAGCTGTCGGATAGTTTTCGACTACTGGGGTTTAATGAATGAAAATTATAAGGCTTTGGGAGTATAGTGATAATTTTTGGGGATTTTTTGTAAAATTTTGTCCCAAAATCTGAAGGGCCACCTTTAAGTTATTTTACAGCAGCTCTTCTATTTGTTACACTTTTTTAAAACAGCAACTACGTAATCGCTGTGTTAATAACATTTTTTGACATATAATATATCTACATCCAATTTTTATCATAAGGGCGTATATTCATTTTGTAATAGTATTGCCGAATGCTTTGAAATTGTTAAAGACTGAGAAGTTGCGATAACGGTTTTGATTAACCCCGAGAGTAAATCAAAGAACTCGTCAAAGAAAGCCTTGTTCGGGAGGTGAGAACAGGGAATAAGGAATACAAAGGTCGGATTTCTGATCACAAGGACTTGGGATCTGTTATGATGGTTACTTTGAAGAGGATTTTCCACTTCCTTCAACGGTAGTTCACTTTTAACATAAATGAAATACTGTTGAAGTCGTCATAAAACAGTTAAGAAATAAGTCAGCCAGTCCTTCTGCACATCCATCCATCCATCCATCCATCCATCCATCTATCCATCCATCCATCACATCTCATTCCACCTCATGTCATCCCAACCCATTCTATCCCATTTCATCTTATCCGTCCAGACCATCCATCCATTCATTCATCCATCCATCCATCCATCCATCCATCCATCCATCAACCCACCCACACATCCATCCATCCATCCATCCATCCACCCATGCACCCATCCATCCATCCACCCACCCATCCATCCATCCACCCACCCACCCCAACACCAACCCATCCATACATCCATCCAGCCACCCATCCACCCACTCATTTTTCCATCCATCCACCCACCCACTCACCCACCCACTCACCCACCCATCCACCCACTCATCCTTCCATCCATCAACCCATCCATCTGCCACCCACCCATTCATCCATCCATCCATCCATCCACCCATCCATCCATCCATCCATCCATCCACCTACCCACTTACCCACCCACCCACCCACACTTTCACCCATCCACCCACCCATCCATCCATCCACCCACCCACTCACTCATCCACCCATCCATCCAGCCAGTCAGTCAGCCAGCCATAGAAGGATGAATCTAGTACCGTTTTCAACAGATACATCTAAAATTATTGTCGAAGGTCAGAGGTTTTACGACCATGTGATCATGTGCAAGACCTGCAGATAAATAAATGTTATGATTCTTGTAAATATTTATATACTTTACAGCGTACAGTGAAAAGACATTCTTATGGAATCACGTCATAAAGCCATTTTATGTTTCCTAGCTTTTGAAAAGCAAAACGCAATTGAAAACGTGGAAAACACGCCTCTTAGCTGCAGAAAAATACCTATTACAAAAACGTTAACCCTTATTCCGCTAATGCTTTCCCAAACAATCCCCAGTTTTTAAGAATCTGGGATAGAAGTACATGTATTTTGAAAACATTGTGGGAAAAGGAGAAAATGCTGGTAACCAGCATTTTCTCCTTTTCCCGCAATGTTTTCTACCCTGCTGGAAACAGATTTCAATTTTTAAGCTAAAATTTATTTTGTTGTATGCAAATGCATTCAATTTGGACCAGTCTAAAATTTTGTCGTTTGGTATAGAGTTATAAAACTGAAATGAAACTTTTAAGCTGATTGTAAAAAGCAAGGAAAATTGCCATTTCAAATATAATCTTTGGATGAAAGATATGTCTTTATCGGAAAGTGTAGATCCAAGATCAGACTACACGTTCTGTGCAGTCTGATCTTGATCGACACTGACCGCAAAAGGTCAGTGAGTCGCGCTTAGTGGCCTAAGGGTTTATATTTCGTTGGCATGTCGAGTCGCAAGGGAAGTAACTTGATAGATTGGTAATCCGTCTGTTAAATGGTTAGCTCCCTTGGTATAAAGATAAATTGCTTGGTCATTGCTAACTCACATGCATGCTGTTACGCGCGATTTAGTCTTGGTTATCTGAGAATGTAGATCAAGATCAGGCTCCACAGAAGCTGCATTCTGATCTTAGATCTTTACTTCTTCATACGGGATGATTTTTTTTTTGTGAATATCTAAAAGGCTGGCAGGATTAGGTCACTACAATATCCGTCCTGTATAGTAAACTCATGAAAAACATAAATAAGTAAAGGAATAATGTGAATAAGAAAGTGTCGCCTTGACTTTATTCTAAGTGACATTCATTCTTTAAAACAATGACAAAATGTAAGGCTTGCCCAAATTCAAAGCATTTCCAGACGACAATTCAATTGCAGTTCAAATATATGAATTTGTTCATGGTAAGAAAACATAGTGGAAAAAGGTAACCAGCATTTTCTCCTTTTCTCACAATGTTTTTAAAAAGCTTCTTTGATTATGTGCTAAAGACTCAAATGAGACACAGACCATCAATTACGGGGAAAAAAAGAAAAAAATCTAATAACGAACAATGTCTTCTTTTCCTAGACCTATTTTTAAATATTGTTTTGTCTTATGATTGTTAAACCGCGGGAAATGTTAGCCTAAACCAAAAGGAGACACTGTACGTTACGGGCAAAGCAAATTCTGCCTCAATGTTTTCAAACGTTATACTTTGCCAGGCACAAAAAACCCGCCTTCAGTTTCCGAGTTGATAAATTGACTCACATTTAATCTTTGTTTTTTCTTACTGATTTTCAGGACTTGTGCTTAAAGATGCGTGGACAAAAAAATTCATTCGAACATGGTGTCGAACATTCCTTAATGTAAAAAAAAAGAAAAAAACAGAGAGAAACGCATGTGACCCGTTGAAAATGGAGAGCAAGAATTGCTTACGCGGACAGAGCCTTCAAGAACACCATGAGCCCGTCATTGAACGAGAGTACAAGCGTTCAAAGACCTTGACTTCTGTTGACTGGAAACTATTATTAGCATTTAACCCACCCCCAGGATACCGGAAGTGTTCAAATGACGGAGTATCATTTGCACCAGGAAATGACGTCACTAATGACAAGGAGGACAAGGTGCTGGCAATTTTACGAAATATATTGCGTGATTTGGAAAACGAAATACGGGAAGACAGAAAGAAATTGAAAGTAAGTAAATTCACTGCTTTATGTAATAATAGACTTTACCGGATAATTTTTTTGTATTTTTGTAAAATTTTCGTCCCAAAATCTGAAAGGCCACCTTTAACACCGGAAATGTTCATTTTTTGCTGCGACTAGGCTAATAACCCTGTACTAAACAATCCCTGGTTTTTACGACCCTGATATAAGAGCCTTTTGAAAACATCGTGGGAAAAGGAGAAAATGCTGGTAACCACCATTTTCTCCTTTTTCCACAATGTTTTCTACCCTGCCAGAAACAAAGTTCAATTTTTGAGTTACGTTTATTTTGTTGGCTGCAAGTGCTTTTAATTTGGGCCTGTCTAAAATTTTGTCGTTTGGTAAAGGGTTAAGAGATGAAGTTTCCCAATATCAATGACTGAACGATCTCGGTCTGTTGACATTGACCCCTACACATCTTGAAACTAGATCCGGGTATGGCTGAATAACAAAATTTCTGCGGTTAATTAAACACAAAAATGCGTTTAATCCCTCTTAACTTTAAAGGTGGCCCTTCAGATCTTGGGACGAAAATTTTACAAAAATACAAAAAACTCATCTTTATACTCTCAAAGCCTTCTAATTTTAATTCATAAAACCCGAGTAGTCGAAAACCATACGACAACAAGAGAAATTAGAGATTTACAACAGCCCAGGTCGGCACTGAAGGGAAACACTGTCTATTTTTACATCAGCAACTCGTTTATTTACATACCGGAAATATACAAACGAAGCTCCAAACATAGCGTCCAAAGTTCTAGACGTTGAAAAGTAGAAAAGTAGAAAAGTCGAAAAGTTGAAAAGTTGAAGTTAGCCTGATAAAAATTCCGCTTTTCTAGTTAGGACTCATTATCACGGGATATTTGTTTATCAGTTCTGACTGGAAAAAGGGAAGTTTTAATCGGCTAACTTCCACTTTTCCACTTTTCGACTTTTCAACTTTTTTAACTTTTCGACTTTTCTACTTTTCTACTTTTCAACTTTTCGACTTTGTCTTTTCTAGGTCGAAATGTTTATCTAATTGATGTGCAGAATTCTCAGTTTTATCCCTTTTTGCGTGATGTGTCACAATTGTAAAATTATGACCTATACTAATAAAGTTATGATAAACGTTTCTTTATTCTGGAATGGGTCAAACGTTTATGATCTGCCCTTGTATTGCTAAATAAACAAAACGATACTTAAACCGATAATATTCACCCAAAAATTTTACATTTCAAAGGAAGTACATTTGTAGAAAGTATCTCTTTATCGGACAGTGTAGATCCAAGATCAGACTGCACGTTCTGTGCAGTCTGATCTTGATCTACGCTGTCCGCACAAGGCCAGTGAGTAGAGCTGGGCAGATTAAGAGTTCACTTAAAAGAACAGATGATGCATAAATGAATATTAAATACTTTATATGCAAACAAACACGAGTTTCCACAAAGGATCGCCTAATTCTTCCCTTGATTCTATGAGATTTTGAGGCTTTTGTTTTTCGTTTTAACTCTTTACCACACGACGAAATTTTAGACTGGTTCAAATTGAAAACATTTGAGGACGACAAAATAAAGTGACTGAAAAATTGAAGTTTGTTCTTGGAAGGGTAGAAAACACTGTGGGAAAAGGAGAAAATGCTGGTTACCAGCATTTTCTCCTTTTCCTACAGTGTTTTCAAAAGGCTTCTTTCTCAGGGGCGTCAAAAGTAGGGATCGTGTGGTAATGGGTTAATGGTATTTTCAACTTTTTATAAATTGATTTGCGCGACATAGAAAAAGTGCCCAATACAACATCAGATATAATTTGAAAAGTCGACTTTTAAAGAAAAAAAAATAATTGAAAGATCAACTTAAATATTCGTAATAGAATATATAATGCAATATACTAGAATAGAATTGAATGGCATTGGGTAAGAGGATAGTATGAGATCAGATAGGATTGGATCGGATTAGATGGTTAGGTAGAAGTATGGATGGATGCGATGGGACGGATGGATGGATGGGTAGGTGGATGGATGGATGGACTGATGGATGGATGGGTGGATGGATGGATGGATGGATGGATGGATGGATGGATGGATGGATGAATGAACCGATGGATGGATGGATGGGTGGGAGGGAGGGTGGATGGCAGGGTTAGTGGATGAATTATGGATGGATGGATGGATGGATGGATGGATGGATGGGAGGGTGGATGGCAGGGTTAGTGGATGAATAATGGATGGATGGGTGGATGGGTGGATGGATGGATGGATGGATGGATATGTGGGTGGTTGGGTGGGTGGATGGATGGGTGGATGGATGGATGTATGAAGGAAGGGAGGGATTGGTGGGTTATTGGGTGGGTTAATGGATGGATGAACTGATGGATGGATGGATGAATGGATGGATGGATGGATGGATGGATGGATGGGTGGATGGATGGCAGGGTTAGTGGATGAATTATGGATGGATGGGTGGATGGATGGATGGATGGATAGATCGACTGACGGACGGATGGATAGTGAATGGATGAATTGTCCAGCAGACCGATGGACTGAAGATCGGGCGGCCGGACTGCATGGCTAGCTGCTGACCATATTTGCCAGCGGGGCATGATCGACCAGGATTTCCTTATAACAACTTCATTACCATAACGACTAGGCTGCGGAAGACCACCTCCATTTCAACAGACGACAAAAATTAGGAACTTAACCAAATTCATAGCTTTTGCAGACGACAAATTCATCGCAACTCAAATGATAGGATTCGTTCATGAAAGATAAGAAAACATTGTGGGAAAAGGAGAAAATGCTGGTTACCAGCATTTTCTCCTTTTCCCACAATGTTTTCAAAGGCTTTATCAGTCTTTTATTTCAATAAATTCAGAATTGTTTGATAAAGGGTTAACTGGGACAGGTATTTAAAATAAACAAAAAAACTTAATTCTTATCTTGCTGAATAACTTAAATGAATATTTTTATGTTCAATAAGGTGATGGCCTAATCTAAATTGCGAGAAATTGTTGCCAAACCTTTGTCTTATTTGTTTTATATGTAAAAAACGAATTGTATGTAAGAATTTGTAAATAATGACAATTTAAATATGTTTAAACTAGAAATGAACTTTTTACTTCGAGAGTGAAAATATATATTATATTGCTGTTTCAAAGTTAATATTATGAGAAATTATATCTCCTACTCGGGCAGTGTGGGTCCAAGATCAGACTGCACGTTCTGTGCAGTCTGATCTTGGATCCACACAGTCCGCAAAAGGTCAGTGAGTCAAGCTTTGTAAAGCCCTAAGAATTAAAATATTTATTGAAGTGTTAAGGGGGCGCCATCGGACGTACGTTTGTAGATATAAAGTTGTAAATCTCCTGACATTTAATAACGCAAGTAAATAAACGTATAGCGTGCTCGGGTCCAATCATTCTCTTCGTACCCAAGAATAATCGAACCATTGATACAGCTAAGCTCTACAGTCCCTTCTCTTCTAGACTTCAACACTGAAAGAAAAACAAAAATCGGTTTTTTTTGGCATGTAGTTTGTATGCAATTATCAAATCGAAAAATAAAAAGACTGTCGCAGACCATGGTGGCTAAATAAACGAGTACAATTATATAAATTTTATTTTAAACTTTTTTTCTTTTTTTTTAAAAAAACTTTAAAAAGTGATTACTGGATTTATTAAACATTGTTCTAACCAACAAATCTGAAATTTACACGAGCAATTTGGGTCTATTTTCAAACGTCTTTCCGGAGTTTCACCTCTTCGGAACATGAAACTTTTCTTAGTTTTGACTAAGTCAGCTTCAAATAAGGTACGCTTGATCTCCGGCAGACAGTTTTTGAACCAGGGTTCTTCGGTTCCATAACGAATCCAAAACTCTGACGGTAAGGCACCGAGCCGACCGGGGTGAAGGGAATCTTAAATTGTCTTTGATGATAGAAAATATAAACCCTTCGCTCAACAGTCCTGTATTTAGAGGAAAAGGGGTGAAGAAACTTTTGAAAATATTGTGGGTCCAGTAGAAAATGCTGGTAACCAGCATTTTCTACTGGACCCACAATATTTCTATCCATTGAAAAATATATCCAGTTTGATTTTTAAGCCACGTTCATTTTATGGTCTGCAAACGCTTTCCATCTAGAAAAGTATATAAAAAAAAAGTCGTATGGTATTGAGTTAACCCTTTACCAAACAATGCCGAGGTTTTACAACCCTGGCGGAGGTGGTTTATGAAAACACTGTTCGGAAAAGGAGAGAATTCTGGTTATCCATGGGCCCACAATGTTTTTACCCATTCAGAGACAAACTGTTTCATTTGAGTCAAATTTAATTTGTTGTCTGCTAATGCTTTCAATATGGACGGGTCTATTTTAGTTCGTCCGAAAAAAAGTAAAACAAACGCCTGGTGTACAATTCCATCGTTGATCATTTTATAAGCAGTATTCTTCAAGTTAACCCCAAACCTGGTAAATAACTTAACCCTTTACCCCATAAGGCATTTCTATGGTATCTCTAATTGACCCTAAATAACAGCAAGGATGAAGCCGTTTTTTATGGGTATATGACACCTTTTGATAGTGTAGAAAACATTGTGACAAAAGGTGAAATTGCTCATCACGATGCTTTCCAAAGGCTCCTACAAGCAATGTGTAGAAATTTGTATCTATATAGTAAAGGGTTAAATGAAACTTTCATGCCCATGTTAAAAACCAAAATAATGCAACTTTAAACTTATCTTTTGGAGAAATTAAAATTCCTTATCGGACAGTGTAGATTCAAGATCAGACTGCACGTTCTGTGCAGTCTGATCTTGATCTACACTGTCCGCAAAAGGTCAGTGATTCACGCCTACCACCCTTTTTGAGTTAAAGATATATATTGGAAAGGGTTATCGTTCGATATTTTCCAAAAAAGGTTAATTTGCAATTTTATTGTTATACCTCGTTTAAATGAATTTGATATAAGATGCGGGAAACTTTAAAATTAAGTTGGATTATTTTAGGGGACATAGGTGTGTTTTAGATTTTGCCCGGGAATAAATTAAAAAGTCATTCAGAACATTTTCTATTATCAGCTTTTCTTTATGGTAAGAATTCAGAAATGAATGTCAATGCAGTCTGGATATAAAAATTTAATTTCAAGGTATAGATGCTCAATATCTCTCTCTCTCTCTCTCTCTCTCTCTGTGTCTCTCTCTTTCACTCTCTCTCGTTCTCTATCTATTTGTCTGTCTGTCTCTTTCTGTCTCTGTCTATCTAACAGCCTGCCTGTCTGCCAGTATGCCTGTTTGCCTGTTTCTCTCTCTCTCTCTCTGCCTCTCACACACACACACACACACACTTTCTCTCTCTCTATCTCTCTCTCTCTCTCTCTCTCTCTCTCTCTCTCTCTCTCTCTCTCTCTAAAATATAAATCAAGATCAGACTTCAAAGCTCGCGCAGTCTGAACTCAGAAGATTACTTCAAGATACTATTTCAGCAAAGCTCTGTGAAAAGGGGACTTAACGCATCTGCGAAAAAGTATCGACCCAGATCAGCATGCACAGTCCCCTCAGGCTGATCTGGGCCGATACTATTTGCTCTCGGTCAATGTTTTGCATGTCACAGGACAAGTTTATTTCATAATTCAGTCGGTTACTGTACAAAATTGATTTTATTCAATCCACGATCACGAGATGACTCGCTTGGTAAAATTTGTCTGGGAGATGCATTAAGCCCCCTCTTTCAAGAGGAGCGTGGTAAATTTTTGTTTTTGCACTAACACTCTCCAAATTAAGAAGAAAAACTCTGCCCCTTTCCTGGAAACTGAACATGTCCCTTTAACATTTAAGCCGATAAATACATCAAATGAGAATGTCCATTTATGGTGAAAAACCCACATATCGTCATTTTAGAATTGATTGTAACGCGGATAAATACCTCAACGGACAGTGTAGATCAAAGATCAGACTGCACGTTCTGTGCAGTCTGATCTTGATCTACATTGTCCACAGAAGTGCACTGGTCCTGCTTAGCAAACTTATTAATCTAGATCTTTTATAGTCTTAACTTGTGTAGTTATTTGGATAGAATAGTGTCATATGTATTGTGAAATTTAAGTGATTTAAAGTTTTTGCTCTGGTTTGTGATTTCTCGCACGTGGAATATATTAGGAATATATTAGGATCTACATTTCTTTGGTTGCTCGGAAAAAGAAAGTCGTGTACCGTATGTCTTTTTTTAAACTGTTTTTAGTACAGTATATGACACTCTCTCATTCTGGCCCTCTGATTCTCTGACTTTCTATCATTCTCTCACTCTCTCTCACTCTCTTTGTCTCTCTATCTCTATCTCTGTGTCACTGTCTCTCTCTCTCTCTGTCTGTCTGTGTGTCGATTTGTGTGTGTCTGTCTGTGTGTCTGTTTTCTCTCTGTCTTTCTCTCTCTCTGTCTTTCTCAGTCTCTTTCTCTCCATCTCTATCTCTCTGCCTCTCTGCTTCAATGTCTCCCTCTCTCTGTCTCTCTGTCTCTGTCTCTCTGTCTCTATGTCTCTGTCTCTCCGCCTCTCTCTGCCTCTATGTCTCCCTCTCTCAGCCTCTCTGTCTCTCTGCTTCTATGTCCCGCTCTCTCTGTCTCTCTTTCTTTCCCTCTGTCTCTCTGCCTCTCTCTGTTTCTCTGACTCTCTGACTCTCTGTCTGTCTCTCTGTCTGTCTCTCTGTCTATCGCTTTCTCTCTCTCTCTGTCTCTCTGTCTCTATGTCTCCCTCTCTCTTTCTCTGAAAATTCACTGTCCTCAAAGCAAATAAACTTAACTGAAAACGAATTTTCACTTTTTGTATAGCATTTGTTTGCCGTCTGCATATGCGTTCAATTTGGACAAAATGTGACTATAACTTTGTCATTTGTTGAGACTTAACATCAGCTTGAACAAGTATGTTATTTTTGTCGTTCTAACAGGAAGAACGGCGGTTGAAGCGAGAAGAAAGACGTCAACGGCGCCAAGAAACGTTTAACGAAGAAATGACGCAGTTTAACAACAGGAGAGGTTTCCGAACCGCCTCGGCACGTCCTCTGTTCTCCACACCTATAGATAGACACAGAAGTATTGGAAACCAGGCAGTAAAGTTGTACAGTGACTTGAGCTTTGTTGGTGTGGGCAATTTAACTAGAATTGAGGAAACGCCAGGAACGAAGCGGACCGGAAGTGGTCTGAGGCGCGATTGGTCTCGTCATTTACACGAGCCGGATGAGGAACTTGAACCAGTGTCTTCAGGAAAGAGTGAAGCAGACTCTAATAGCACGACGGGTACCTTGACGGACCGCACCTTGTCTCGTGACCCAGGTGACACGTCATTTGAAAGCGGAAGTTCAACACCCTCTTCCAGTATTTCACGCGCCAAAACCTCTTACGTCAATGATGACGCACAAAGGAATAGTTACGTAAGGATAATGGACGCCAGAAGAAAACGACTGATTTTTCGAAAACAAATGAAAAGATCAGCCGAGCTCTCTAGCTTAAACCAATACGATATTCAAAATTCACCTGGCGAGATTGGAGATGTAAAAGTACAACCCTTTTCAATTGAAACTCTGCTAAACTCACAAATCAGTCCGCGCAAAAAATCAGATCAAGATTCAACTTCATTCTGTGAAAGTAGTTCTTTTACAAACACGAACTTCCGTGATGAAAGTAGTTCGTTAAATACCGCTCGGCACTACACCAAACAAGACTCTGCAGGAAATATAAGACATATTGATAACAAATTTGATCATCAAAAACATACTAATTCAGTAGAAGAGGCCAAATATAATAAAGATGACCACACTCAACCTAGTCCAATCAACGGTGCCAAAAAGAACACACCCCCAAAGAAACCCGTGAGATATAAATTAAAGAAGAACAGTGAATCAAGTTTAGAAAACTCGCCAACACTGCCTGTTTCCCAGACAAATCTTAGGCGGGGACAAGGGGTTACCACAAATTTAGATAGGATATCGAGGCCAATGTTTATGGTTCCTCCTAGAGGTCGTTACCGCGGGCGGGAGGAAGGCTCGAGACCCGATACGGAGCGATCCCACTCGGGAACCAGTGGTTACTCCACAGATGAGCAAAGCTGGAAGGTAAGATATTTATGTGTTTGTTTGGCTATATACTATTCGGCTTGCAATACGCCAAGATTTGCGTAAAGTGTCGTCTCGGATCAGCCTGCGCAGTCCGCGCAGGCTAATCCGAGACAGCACTTTACGACTATATTAGATTTTGTGCTACAGAAGACTAGTGCAAAACAGAAAATTAGAAAAAAAAAACAGAAAAGTATTGTTTTGGATTAGCCTGAGCGAACTGTGCAGGCTGATCCGAGACGACACTTTACGCAAATGTCCGAATGCCCCTTTTCGTGTGTTTCAAGCCATTCAGGTAAAGTTTTTCAACATAGATGAATGTCCCGTCATTTGGCCTACTTTTTGGCACTGACAACATATGAATGAATAGAAATATCGTCGGTTTACTTCGTAAACCTCGTAACTACAGCTTGTAACAATCTGTAGTTACGAGGTTTTCGAAATGATCCGATGATATGCGATTAGTTAAAAATGTAGCCATGTTTCTTTTTTTAAAGAGGCCTTTTAAACCGTATTTCTCTTTTTTTTTTTTCAGTTATATTTCAGTAATTTATCCATGTTTACACAAAGGACTGAATTCTGTACCATTCTAAGTTGTTTGAAATTAAACAGCGTTTTTGCTTGCCGGCTGTAGACGGGCATCTTTAACGGTCCCTGTCTATATATTTGCTGGCAAATTTACGTCGCCTTTAAAAAAAAAAGAATTTTGTGTGAAATGCTCGAGAAAGAAACTCGAGGGAATGCGTTTATAGGTGAACTGTCCGCCGCTCGTTTTGAATAAATAAATGAATGAAATAATGTCGAAAACGGCGTGAAACAAATATCAAGAAATAGCTTGTTTAGTACAAATATGCAGGCTGCTAAAATATTAACCATTCGGTTGCTGAGCACGAGTAACTGACCTTTTGCGGACAGTGTAGATCAAGATCAGACTGCACAGAACGTGCAGTCTGATCTTGGATCTACACTGTCCGATTGGGAGATATTTTTCTTCTTCGAGAGATAAGTTTGGAGTAGAATTATTCGAATTCTTACTGCCTATGTGTAATGCAGAGAAATGACCCTCCCCTACAAAATGACCCGTGGGTCATTTCACTACGTAGAGAAATGACCCTCCCCTAAAAAATGACCCTGGGTCATTTCACGACGTAGAGAAATGACGCCAAAGGGTTATTTCTCTACTTAGAATAATGACCCAGGTCATTTCTCTACGTAGTGAAATGATCCGTGGGCCATTTTGTAGTGGAGGGTCATTTCTCTACGTAGTGAAATGATCCGTGGGTCATTTTGTAGGGGATGGTCATTTCTCTACGTAGTGATATGACCCGTTGGTCATTTTTTAGGGGAGGGTCATTTTTCAACGTAGTGAAATGACCTATGGGTCATTTTGTAGGGGAGGGTCATTTCTTTAACTATTACACCGGTTTGAAAAGTTTCGGTCAAGTTATTTTGCAGACTAAGGGTTAACCCTTTACCAAACGACAAAATTTTAGCCTTTTCCAAATTAAAAGCATTTGCAGACGATAATTTCAATGTAGCTCTCATGGTGTAATTTTTTTTTTTTGATAGAGTAGAAAACATTGTGGGAAAAGGAGAAAATGCTGGTTTCCAGCATTTTCTTCTTTTCCCACATTGTTTTCGAAAAGGCTTCTTTTCCATGGTCGTCAAAAGTCGTTATTGTGAGGGAAAGGGTTAAAAAATATCATGATGCGCAAAGTGTGAGATTTACACGAGTTGTTCAAGTGTTGATCAAACAAATAATAAATAGATAAAACAAGAGAACATGTATACGACGTTTTTGGAGTCAAAGGTTTAAGAGAACCGGTTTAGCTGTTGTGTAGATCCAAGATCAGACTGCACAGAACATGCAGTCTGATCTTTGATCTGCACTGTTCCAATTATAGCTAGAGAATTTTTTAGCCGAATAGTTGGGCAGTTGCATTCATCCATTATCAGACTTTTAAAGTTGTCCAAATTGAAACGGCAATTGTCGACTACAAACTAAATGAAACTCACAATATGTAATCTTTAACTATCAAAAGGTAGACTTTCTCCTTTTCCCACAATGTTGTCAATGTTGTTTAAATTCGTTATTGTGTGGTAAAAAAGGTAAAAGTTTCTTTTGGCAAAATTTACCGCTGTGATTGCCTAAGAGGTCGGACCAGATTGTTTACTACAAAGAAGAGGAGGTAAAAAAAGGTGCAGATGAGAGAGAGACAGAGACAGAGACAGAGGGAGAGACAGAGAAAAAGAGAGAGAGAGAGAGACAGAGACAGAGAGAGAGATGGGGGGAGACAAAGATAGACAGAGAAAGAGAGAAATAGAGAGGGAGAGAGAGGAGAAAGACAGAGAGGGGGGTCTGCAGAAAATAACCTTCCATACATCAGAACAAGTAAAAAAAAAATATTATGACATACGATAAAAGCATAGACATCAGTTATACGAGTATTTCGACGCAATTTAATTCTGAAAAAGAGAGGGAAAAAATTGATTATAATATTAAAAGTTTTCATAGAAAAAAAATAAAATGTTTCTTAGGGGTGAAAGTTTCTAATGGGTGAAAAATAAAATTAGTGAGTGGAAAAAAAAACTGTATGGGAAAAAAAAGGGTGAAAAATAAAATGAGTGAGGGAAAAAAATCTGTCTGGATGAAAAAAAAAAGTATCCCGCGAGCCGGATTCGAACCAGCGACCTAAGGATTTCAGTAATTCTATTCCTCTACAGTCCTCCGCTCTACCAACTGAGCTATCACGGGTTTGATGTTAACAGTAATGGTAATATTCTATTTATAACTGTGTATAGCAAGGGACGTAACTTCCATCGTCTAAATATAGAGGAAAGACTTACCTCCCTTGAATGACCGCGAGCACATGGTATCACACCTGTGGTTTTTTCCCCTAATTGAATATAGAGCAAAATTGACCATATTTGAAGCTTCGCATATTGCTTGACGGCAAAATTATGGTTTGTCCGTTCCTTACTCTAAAAAGTACCATCATAGGCCTGCAAAAAAAATGCAAAAAAAAACAACATGTCAACCGATTGCATTTTTCGCTAATTTCCAACCAACTTAGGTACCCTATTTTATCCTCTCAGGAACACCTATTCACCGCCATGACCCCAAGTTTTTGTTCCTCCACTAATACAAAGTAGTCCTGTCAGTGCACAATAAAAACACATCTAAGTGGTCCCCTATTGCCCAAATTTCAAGCAAATCTAAATCATATACCTCTAAGCCATCTCGGCTCCGTGTAACAGTGCAACAAAAGTGCTACTGCAACTTTTGACCACTACGACCCGGAAGCAATCTCGCAGTGGTGCGACACCACATGTTCCAATGAGTGATTGATTGATTGATTGATTGGTTGGTTGTGCGGTGTTGGACTCTTTAACAAACGACAAAACTTTAGACTGGTCCAAATTGAAAGCAACTGCAGACAACACATTAAAAGTGACAGAAAATTTGAAACTTGTTTTGGGAAGGGAAGAAAACATTGCGGGAAAAGGAGAAAATGCTGGTAACCAGCATTTTCTCCTTTTTTCCACAATGTTTTCAGAAGGCCTCTTTCTCAGCGTCGTTAAAAATCGTTAAAAGTCGGGATTGTGTGGTAAAAAGTTAACGCCGTTTTCAACATTTCGCCCATCTATGGCACGTGTTTGAAGGGCGATTGAATAACTCATTACCATTTACCAAGCGACAAAATTTAAGGTATGTACACAATCGAAAGCATTTGCAGACGACAAAATACAAGATGACTGGAAATTTGAAATTTATTTTGTAAAAGGAAGAAAATATTGTGGGAAAAGGAGATTATGCTTGTTACCAGCATTTTCTCCTTTTCCCACGGTGAATGAAGGCTTCTTTCTCAGGTGGTCAAAAGTAGGAGTCGTGTCTTTTGCGCCGCTTTTAACATTATTTCACTCATATCACGACGACAGCTCGCATAATTATATTTATGAATTTTGGGGTTTCATCGGTACTAGAAGAGTACTCTGAAATGTACCCATGGTACTCACCAGGGGCGTAGCTAGCACCTCAAAAAGATGTACGTTTAATTAAGTAATACCGATGGTTTTTTTTTACCACAGACTTCCGATTTTGACGACCTTCAAGAAAAAGAACCTTTAAAAACATTGAGGTATAAGGAGAAAATGCTTGTTACCAGCATTTTCTCCTTTCCCCACAAAGTTTTTTTTATTTCTATCATGTCGAAGAAAAATTTTCTCTTTCTGTAACATTTAATATGTTGTCTGCCAATATTTTCACTTTCAACCAGTCTAAAATTCTAGATCTGTTGTGTGGTTAACAGGCGTACGAAGGGTCGAGAGAGGGGGTGGAGAATTTTCGAGTAGGGTGTGACGGATCGTATCCCCAGAAAATTATTGAATTTTAGAAACTTATAGGTGGCCTCTGGTGACGTTCCTTTTCTTTTTGAAAACTGTACGCAGCTGCGTTTTTGCGTACAGGTGGCTTCGCCTCTGCGCATAGGAAGAACCCACATTAGATCCAGCGTGGAACGAACCCGTGGCCTCTTGGTTACGCGCCCTGAACTCTACCATGGAGCAATGCAGGACCCCTGTGTTCGAGGGTAAGCACCAGTAACTTTTCTTAAACCCTTTTGCCTGGTAAGCGCGACTAGCTGACCTTTTGCGGACAGTGTAGATCAAGATCAGACTGCACAGAACGTTCAGTCTGATCTTTGATCTACACTGTCCGATAAGAAGATGTCATTCCCCAAAACCGAAAAGATTTATTCTGTGGGCATGCGAGAAAGTAAAGAAGCGAAGTTATCTGCGACCGCGGCTTGTAAAATCTGAAAAGAGAGGCAAAAAACTGGTAATTACTAGTAGGCCTATATTACAGGTTTTCATAAAATAAAAAGGTTTGAAACAGCAATATTTGGGTTATTAATATCGAATTAAAATTTTAATTTTAGTGATATAGCAGGATAAGGTTGTAACAATTATTCCTTTTCTAGACAACAAAAATTCAGAATTAAAAAATAATTATTTTAGGAAGACGACAAAATACTGGTTAACAGAGAAAATGCATGTCCCAATAAGGGTTTCAAAAAACACCCGTGTCAGGAAAGTTACAACCCAGAATTATGTAGAAAAGACTTGACTCTTTACCACACAATTCCGACTTTTAACAGCCCCTGAGATAGAAGCCTTTTGAAAACATTGTGGAAAAAGGAGAAAATGCTGGTTATCAGCATTTTCTCCTTTTTCCACAATGTTTCCTACCCTATCAATAAACAATTGCACCATTTGAGCCACAATGAAATTGTCGTCTGTAAATGCTTTCAATTTGGACAAGTCTAAAATTTTGTCGTGTGGAAAAGGATCAACCCCTTTAACTGCTAAACAAGTGAAATGAAACCTTTAAACTGATAGTTAAACTCAAATTTCGGTATTTCAAAGCCACATTTCGCTACTTCAAACCTACATTTCATAATTATAAACTCACCTTTTGCTATTTCAAATATTCATTTCGGTATTTTAAACCTTCATTTCGCTATTTCAAACCTACATTTCGCTATTTCCCATCCACATTTCGGTATTTAAGATTTACATTTCACTGTTTCAAACCCACATTTCGTTATTTCCAATCTACATTTCGGTATTTAAGATTTTCATTTCGCTATTTTTAATCCACATTTCGCTGTTTTAAACCACATTCCGCTATTTTCAATCCACATTTCGGTATTTAAGATTTACATTTCGGTATTTTAAACCCACAATTCGCTATTTCCAATCCACATTTCGCTGTTTCAAATCCACAGTTCGCTACTCAACACCTACATTTTGCTTTTTTCAATTTAGTTGTCAAATATCAGATTATATATTCACGTGAGTACCGTTCAGCAGCCTAACAGTTATGAAGTGTCAAATCTAATCCTATCATTTGCAGCCAGAGATGTATTTTAAGAAAGTGTACATCAAGATCAGTCTGCACTTACATGCAGTCCGATCTTTGATCTAGTCTTGTCCGATAACTTTACTGCATTTTCTCCTTTTCCCACAATGTTTTCTAAAAACCTTCTACCTCAGGGTCGACAAAAGAAGTCATTGTGTGGTCAAGGGTTAACTTTGTCGAATGGTGAAAACTAAAGCAAAGCCGATGGAATTTAAATATACAAATGCATACAGACAACGAACGTTTTCTAGCCGTTTCCGTACACACAAAAAATAATGTTGTGAAATTCACGTCGTCTCAAAAAATTCAAAATATGCATAATGTATCTTCCTCTAACAGTGAATCAACTCTCTCCCTTGTTCCCTTTTTAAACCCTTTTCCAAACAATCCCTGCTTTTTACGCGACCCCAAGATAGAAGCCTTTTGAAAACATTGTGTGAAAAGGAGAAAATGCTGGTGACCAGCATTTTCTCCTTTTCCCACAATGTTTTCTGCCCTACTAGAAACAAATATCTACATTTATTTTGTTGTCTGCAAATGTTTCAAATTTGGACCAGTCTAAAGAGTTAACTCTTTACCAAACGACAAAATTTTAGACTGGTCCAAATTGAGAGCACTTGCAGACGACAAAATAAACATAACCCAAAAAATGAAATTTGTTTCTAACAGGGTCGAAACATCGTGGGAAAAGGAGAAAATGCTGGCCACCAGCATTTTTCCTTTTCCCACAATGTTTTTAACGGACTTCAATCTCAGGGTCGTAAAAACCAGGGATTGTTTGGGAAAGGGTTAAACAATTATCATTATCTATAACTAAAAAGGTGCTTCTAGGGTGACAGTCAAATTCAAAATTATTGCTATTTCAACATTATCTTTAAGGGGAATTACATCTCCTTATCGGACAAGAGTAGATAAAAGATCGGACTGCATGTAAGTGCATACTGATCTTGCAGTGTATTCTCTTAAAATACATCTATCGCTGCAAATGGGAGGATTAGACTTGACATTTCATAACTGTCAGGCTGCTGAACGGTACTCACGAACCTGTCTGATAAGGACATGCTTCCCCCCACAACAACTAAATTGAAAAAGCGAAATGTGGATTTGAAATAGCGAAACGTATGTTTAAAATAACGAAATGTGAGTCAAAAATAACGAAATGTGGGTTTGAAATAGCGAAACGTAGGTTCAAAATAACGAAATGTGAGTCAAAAATAACGAAATGTGGGTTTGAAATAGCGAAACGTAAGTTCAAAATAACGAAATGTGGGTTTGAAATAGCGAAATGTAGGTTTAAAATAACGAAATGTGAGTCTGAAATAACGAAATGTGGATTTGACGTACCGAAATGTAGGTTTGAAATAACGAACTGTGGGTTTAAATTAGCGAAATGTAGGTTTAAAATAGCGAAATGTTAGTCTAAAATAACGAAATGTAAGTTTAGAATACCGAAATTTGATTTAGAAGTAGCGAAATTCAAGTTTTAAGTAGCGAAATGTGGGTTCGACAGTGAAATTTGAGAAATTTGGCTCAATCATGAGATTTTTGTTTGATAGAGTAGAAAACATTGTAGGAAAAGGAGAATATACTGGTTATTAGCATTTTCTCTTTTTCCCCACAGTGTTATTCAATGACTTCTTTTCCAGGGTCGTCGAAAGTCGGCATTTTGTGGTAAAGGGTTGATCCAGTTCACGACTCTTTGGTTTGAATTTATTATTGATCTACCTGAGATGGCCAATTGAAAAAGGCGAAAACATGCCGGTTTATCACGCATGCATCGAAATCAGATAGGCACACATGGGTCAAGATCACACTGCAAAGAACGTGCAGTCCGATCCTTGGTCCATACCATCGGCCTGTTCAATCAAGCCTATGAGATAAAGAGACGTATTTTCAACCGTCCAGAGAGGTTTGAGTTCTCAATTTTTGCAATTGATTGACAGTACGGTGTTTAACGCCGCTTTTAACATTGTATCAGTTATAATCTTGGCGGCCAGTGCACCAGTCCATGCGTTCCTGGGGTTTCTTTTACCAGTACTTCGCACAATATTCTTTCCAAGCCATTGGCTGCTTTCTCACATGATCATCGTAGAAACAATGGTCAGCAGTGGAAGAGGAATGAATATTGCCGCAGTGACTATCATCAATCTTCGGAAAGAAATTGGCCGAGCCGGATCAAACCCTGGACCCCGTGTTCTCAAGTCCTGCACGCTACCGACCGAGCTACCGGGGCTCGGCCATTATCTCCCGCTAGATGTCATCCTACAAATACACATCTATCTAATTTGGGCATCCTGGGTACAGAACCGGACTACTTTACTACGCGACAACCGTTACTTTGAATTTCAAACTAAAATAAACGTTCACTCTATAAAACGCTACCTGGTGCGATTCACTCAGCTATGATCGGCAGTTTACAGAAATCTGGAGCTAAAATATCTTTCTTAGATACAGTAGAAACACTATGGAAAAAGGATAAAATGCTGGTTACCAGCATTTTCTTCTTTACCCACAATGTTTTCAAAAGGCTTCTTTTCCAGAAGCGTCAAAATTCGACGTTGTGTGGTGAAGGGTCAAATGAAATTTTCAACTCGATCAGTAATACTTTTTCAAAGTTATATTTTTGGGGGAATAATATTTCCTAATCGGACTGTGTAGATCCAAGGTCAGACTGCACGTTCTGTGCAGTCTGATCTTGATCTACACTGTCCGCAAAAAATCAGTGAGTCCAGCTTGGTAGTCAAGGGGTTACCAGTTATCTCTCTTATTCTTCGAAGATTCGAGCGTCCGGTTCAACCTGCTCTGGACATATTTCAAATAAGTCACACTTGAAAACTACTTAAGTTTACATATTTCAAATGAGATACATTTTAATTTTAAACCTTTACCAAACAATCCCTGGTTTTTACCATCCTGACATAGATGCCTTTTGAAAACATTGTGGGAAAGGAGAAAATGATGGTAACCAGCATTTTCTCCTTTTCCCACAATGTTTCCTACCCTGCTGGAAACAAATCTAAATTTTTTTGAGTTACGTTTATTTTGTCGCCCGCAAGTGCTTACCAAACAATCCCTGGTTTTTACGACTCTGAGATAGAAGCCTTTTGAAAACATTGTGTGAAAAGGAGAAAATGCTGGTAACCAGCATTTTTTTCTCCTTTTCCCACAATGTTTTCTACCCTGCTAGAAACAGAGTTTCATTTTTTGAGTTACTTTTGATTTTTTCGTTTGCAAGTGCTTTCAGTTTCGACTAGTCTAAATTTTTGTCGTTCGGTAAAGGGTTCAAATTACTTTAACCCATTACCACACAACCCCTAATTTTGACGACCCTGAGAAATAAGCTTCAGAAAACATTGTGGGAATAGGAGAAAATGCTGGTAACCAGCATTTTCTCCTTTTCCCTCAATGTTTTCTACCTTTCACACAAAACAAATTTCAATTTTTCAGTTACGTTTATTTTGTCGTGTGCAACTGCTTTCAATTTGGACCAGACTAAAATTTTGTCGTTTGTTAAAGCGTTAAAACTACTTTAAATAATCTTCTTTAAAAAAAAAAAGACCACAGAAAAAAAGCAGACCACCGTTTGTTTATCTACTACTAACACACTGGTATTATGTGGAATGTTATTGTGAGAGAGAGACACGTATTTTGTTCTGGGATTTATCTGATTGGATTTTTGTAAGTAAATTTTTTTTTTCAATTCCATTTGAATTCTGCCTTTAGGTTAAACATATTTATTTTACATCGATTGAGACACAAGTTCTTACAACTTATACTAATATCTCTCGATTCTACTTCCTGGGAACTATACCAGTACTTGCGCCGAATGTGTGGGCCAATGAAAAATCCAAAAGTTGGCACCCGCTCTCGGGTATCGAATTCAGGACCCTTAGCTTATGAGGCCGACGCTCTACCTCACGACCACGGACACCAGAATTCTGCCTTTCAATGTGTAGGCTAAATTTTTCAGGACTGCTGCTGCACTACATACTACAGTCAAATCTCGGTAATTCGAAGTGGTAGGGACCACAAGATTTTCTTCGAATTATCGCTATTTCGAATTTTTGAAATCAGTAGTTTTCGGAAAGTTTCGCAAGTTTTCACTGGGTAGTGATGTTTTACACAAGGTTAAATACTACATGTATTTTCAAAACAGCAATCTCATTTTGTCTTTATCTCCTTTAAAGGGATTTTTTTCCAGATTTCTATTGTCTCGCCAAACTTTTTCTTTAAAATAAAAATGATTTTTCACTGAAGTAGGAAGAGAATAACGAGCAATAAGTAAAGAAAAGGGACGAAATAAGGAAAACAGTAATTTCAATGATAAGTCCTAAATGGGGTACGTAGCCTCTATAAAACTAATGTTTTTAGACTTTTTGCAAAACTATTAGAACAATAATCAAAGAGGAATGCCATTTTGACTCAGCTACCTGTATTATGGGGCATGTAACAAGCAAGGCCTTTGTGATGCCTTGCCGAAGGACACTTTTGTGTGACAAGTGTAGATCGAGCTTGAAGTTTCTGATTAGGATCGGAAGACCCCACACAAACTTTGACTGTACCTGCTTTTTTTAAGATTCTTTAACATACGGCAAGATTTTAAAGTTGTACAAATTGGAATTATTGCGACCTACAAAATTAAGTTGACTAAAAAAAAAATGAAATTTGTTTTTAGAAGGGTAGAAAAATTGTGGAAAAAGGAGAGAAATTGCTGTTTATCAGCTTTTTTCTCCTTTTCCAACAATGTTTTCAAAAGTCGTTTTTTCTCAGGGATTGGTTACTAAAGGGTTAAACACTTTGTCCAACAACAAAATTTTTACTCGACGAACTTTTACAAGATTTGCATACGACATACCAGATAATGTTCAAATAATTATTTTTGTCTCTAAATATGGAATGAAATATTGAAGAAAAAGGAGAAAATGCTGCAATCAGCATTTTCTTCTATTCCTACTATGTTTTCAAACGCTTCCGCCCCCAGAGTCGCTGGAATGGGGGGTCGTTTGGTAAAGGGTGAATAAAAGAATAGAGTTCGTCACGGACTAGTAACCGGGCCTGATTAATTGCTTATCAGTAAAAGTGTCATCAAAATAAAAACAAAATAAGGTAATAGATATTTTTCTCTATTTCCCTTAACCCATTACCACACAAACCCTAGTTTTGACGCCCCTGAGAAAGAAGCCATTAGAAAACATTGTGGGAAAAAGGAGAAAATGCTGGTAACCAGCATTTTCTCCTTTTTCCCACAATATTTTCTACCCTTCACAAAACAAATTTTAAATTTTCAGCCACTTTTATTTCGTCGTCTGCAAATTCTTTCGATTTGGACAAGCCTAAAATATTGTTGTTTGGTAATGAGTTAACCATAAAAGTTTACACCTATCCCAATTCAAAGCAAATGCAGATGAAAACTAAATTTTGATCAAATGGTGGGGTTTGTTCTTTAAATTGTAGAAAATGATAGTAGACAAAGGGGAAATGCTGGCTACCAACATTAACTCCTTTTCCCACAATGTTTTCAAAACCTTTTTTGCCTAGAACCGCTAAATCACGGAGTTGCTCGGTAAAGGCTGAAGTAATAACTAAACAGATACGAGTTTTTACGCGATTGTAGGGGAAAGGTTTTGACCAGATTATAGTAAAGGGAAGATGAAACGTGATATCTTGTAATAAGAAATGGCTTCTTTTCCACAATTTTTCGCTCAAAATTGTCAAGTTCAAATCCTTCTTTTTGCATACACTATATACTGTGATGAAACGTTAAACCTAGGTACTATGTGACGGTGCTGTGCACCGAGAACGTTAACCTTTTCCCAAACAAGCCTTGGTTTTTACGTGTATGCAGTAAAGGTCTTTTGAAAACACTATGGGAAAAGGAGAAATTGCTCGTAACGAGCAATTTCTCCTTTTCCCACAGTGTTTTCTACCCTTTTTGAGAAGTTTCTGCCATTTTCTCAAAATCTAAAATTGTCGTCTGCAAACTCTTTCAGTTTGGAAGAGTCCAACATTTGTCGTTTGGGAAAGGGTTAAAGAACCATGTGTGACTGAATGTATACTACTCAAACTTTGATAGGGATCAATTACATATTTCTGTCTGGGTTTATATGTCACAACAGTTTTGCATAAACTCTTTATCATACTGTAAAATTCTAGATCTGTTCAAGTTGGAAGCATTTGCTGACCAAAAACTATATGCACGTGCACTTTGCTGTCTGTCATAGGGTAGAAAACATCGTTGGAAAAGGAGAAAATGCTGGTATCCAGCATTTTCTCCTTTTCCAACGATGTTTTCCAAAGGCTTCTTTCTCATTGTTTTTAACAGTCGGTATTGTGAGGAAAAGGCTTAAAGATCCATTTCCACTGGTCATTTAATTGGTCAGTGTAGCAATGTAACCTATTGTAAAACCATACATGATACATGCCACATATATATTTAGGATGAATCTTTTAGGGTGATCCCTAGCAAATTTTGAGTAGTATAGATTTCATCCTGCAGATTGCGAAGGCTGATCTCAGTCGATACTTTTTGCAGACACACTAAAACCCCATTTCATATAGAGTCATATATTTGTTTTACGTATAGTAAATTGAGTATTTAATTGTTAATTTAGATAAGACAGGGGAGAGAAATGGCCGCTCCGATAACACGTTTTGATTGACAGTTGAAAGTTGTATGGCAGTTCATTTCACTTATCTGTCAGGTCTTAAAATGTGGTAAACTTAACCCGTGGTCTGCAAAGACCGACACGCTGACCTCTCGCGGACTGTGTAGATCAAGATCAGACTGCACAGAACGTGCAGTCTGATCTTTGATCTACACTGTCCGATAAGAAGATTTTTATATTTCGGAAAAAAATGTTTGAAATAGCAAACTTTTGGGATTTAACTATCGACTGAAGCGTATAATTTAAGTTTTCCAACAGGTTAACGGATTAGATTGAATAGTTAGTGAATTGTCTGTGTAGTTATTTTACACTGTAATAATTCTTTTTTGTTTAAAGTTATGGATAGTATTGGTGCGTAGAAAGGTTGGTACATTCTTGATCGATTCTGCTTTAGTCTATAGTGTTATCATTTTTTTTCTAAGCACATCCCTTCTGCATGCCAAAGGACCGTTCTACCTCAAAGCTCTGTCTATTGTTAGACGAATACATGTAGATTTAATGGATCCAACATCATGTGGAAACTTGTCAGGTATAATTCGTCAGGGAGATGCATTAAGCCCCCTTTTGTAAGCGCATGCTTCAAGTATAGAACTTGGAGCATCTCTTGTGAAATCGTATTGATCATAGTGCCCCAAGGTCGACATAGCAATGATAATGGTAACAGAAGATACGCTGTATCAGTGAAAAGACAAGAGAGAAGTGTTTTCTTCCGTCCAATTATCTCGAAAACCCGGAATATGCTTGCGATTGACTCATTTTGTCAAGACACAAAATTTGGAGCAGAAAAAAAAATAAAACGAACAATCCTTTTCTTTAAAGACCTTGAGAAGGGGGGCTTTTGAAAACATTGTGGGAAATGGAGAAAATGCTGGTAACCAGCATTTTCTCCATTGGCCACAAAGTTTTCAACTTTTTTATCGACGAAAAGGCTCCATTTGACCTGTCGCTGATACATTGTCAGTACATGCTTTCAATTTGGGTAAGTCTGTAGTTTTATCGCTTGGCTAAGAGTTAAATCAAAGCGTTGAAAACGCTGAAGTGGTATTTGTCAAGGAAGCCGTTGTGTGGTATCAATAATTTGAGAGAAATATTATTAAATTATTGGCTTGAAAGTCAACTAACTAAGCAAATGAATACCCTTTTGGATGGAGGGAGAGTACTCATGACAAAGATACGATTTTTGAGTATTGGTGGTCTCCCTTTGATCATTTCCAATTACATGTACATACCTTAGCGCTACCGAAAGATTCATTAGCCAGAGAAAAAATTGAATTTAGCTGGATTTATTTGCTTCGGTTTTGCACAAAATACGACACATGGTCTTCAAATTTAACATTTAGGTGGCGGACGGTGGAGATCCAAGATCAGGTTTCATATTTTGTGCACTCTGATCTTGATCTACGTCGCCCGTAAAAGCTGATAAACTCAAAATTGGTAGCGAAACTATTTAGTGTGGGGCATTCATACATAAAGATAGACAGACATTGTATCTATGGGTGTTGATAAATCATGATTTCACATATAAAACAAGTTAATTATATAGTTAAGGAATTTTCAAATCTTAGGCTGCTCAGAGCGACTCATTGACCTTTTGCGGACATTGTAGATCAAGATCAGTTAGCACAGAACCTGCACTCTGATCTTGATCTACACTGTCCGATTAGGACTTATTTTTCCCTACAAAAAATGCCTTGAAATTTCAAAATTTGCGTTTTTACTGTGAGCTTTAAAGTTTTATTCTATTTATTTAGCTGGAAAAGGGTTAAAATGTATATCTAATACCCAGCTTTTAGAAACATGAATTTGTACTCTGAGAGAGAGAATGAGAGGGAGGGAGAGAGCGACAGGAGGGGGGGTCGTACGTACAATCAGGGAGGCTGGCAAACAGATAAAAGAATTTCCCGGGGGAGAGAGGGGGGAGGGAGAGAGGGAGAGAGAAATAGAAAGAGAAATAGAGAGAGAGAAAGAGAGAGGGAGAGAGAGAGAGAGAGGGAGAGAGGGGAGGGGGTCGTATGTACAATCAGGGAGGCTAGAAAACAGATAAAAGAAGTTAAGGTATTTATTCAGGTCTGGGGTTTAAAAATAAAAGCGATACGACGAAAAAGAAGGATAAAAAATGAATGAATGAATGAAAGAAGGAAAGATAAAGAAAAAGAGATAAAAAAAAGAAAGATAGAAAGAAAGAAAAAGATAAAGAAAGAAATGAATAAAGAAACAGATAATGAAAGAGATAATGAAATAAAGAAATAGAGAAAGAAGGAAAAAAAAGAAAGAAAGAAAGAAAGAAAGAAAGAAAGAAAAAAAAGAATTGGAGAAACACAAAATGAAAGAAAGAAAGAGATAAAGAAAGAAAGAAATCACGAAAGAAAGAAATAGAGAAAGAGGTAGTGAAAGAGATAATGAAAGAAAGAAAGAGATAACGGAAAAGATAAGGAAATAAAGAAAGAAAAAGATAAAGAAAGAGATAATGAAAGAGATAATGAAAGAAAAAAAAATTAAAGAAAGAAATGATTAAATAAAGAAAGACATAACGAAAGAAAGAAAGAAAGAAAGAAAGAGATACTGAAAGAGATAACGAAAGAGAAAAAGAAAGAAAGAAAGAAAGAAAGAAAGAAAGAAAGAGATAAAGAAAGAGATAAAGAAATAAATAAAGAAAGAAAGAAAGAAGGAACGAAAAGAGATAAAAACGATAGAAATAAAGAAAGAAATAAAGAAAGAGATAATAAAAGAAAGAAAGAGATATAGAAAGAAAAAAAGAAAGAAAGAGATAAAGAAAGAAAGAAAGAAAGAATTAAAGAAAGGGATAATGAAAGGAAGAAAGAGATAAATAAGAGATAATGAAAGAGATAATGAAAGAAAGAAAGAAAGAGATAAAGAAAGAGATAAAGAAATAGATAATGAAAGAAAGAAAGAGATAAAGAAAGAAAGAGATAAAATAAGAAAGAAAGAAAGAAACAAACAAACAAACAAAGAACCAAAGAAAGAAAGAAAAAAAAGAAAGAGATTAAGAAAGAAAGAAAGAAAGAAAGAAAGAAAGAGAGAAAGAAAGAAAGAAATGAATAAAGATAGAGATTAAGAAAGAGATTAAGAAAGAGATAATGAATTAAAGAAAGAAAGAAAGAAAGAAATAGAGAAAGAAAGAAAGAAAGAAATGGAGAAAGACATAATGAAAGAAAGAAAGAGATAAAGAAGGAAAGAAATCACGAAAGAAAAAAATAAAGAAAGAGGTAGTGAAAGAGATAATTTAAGAAAGAAAGAGATGACGGAAAAGAAAAGGAAATAAAGAAAGAAGAGATAAAGAAAGAAATAATGAAAGAGATAATGAAAGAAAGAAATAGATAAAGAAAGAAATGAATAAATAAAGAAAGACATAATGAAAGAAAGAAAGAGATAAAGAGATAAAAAAAGAAAGAAAGAAAGAAAGAAAGAAAAGAAAAGAAAGAAGAAAGAAAGAAAGAAAAGAAATGAAAAAAAAAAAGGAAAGAAAAGAAGAAAAGAAAGGAAAAGAAAAGAAAAGGAAAGGAAAGAAAAGAAAAGAAAAGAACGAAAGAAAGAAATACGGAAGGAATTTATTCATTCGTTCGTTAGTTCATTTGTTTGTTATAAGTTAGTTTGTTAGTTTTTAAACACCGAAAAAGACACAACTGAACGTTAAAGACAGATGAAGGGATAGACCAGGTTTTAAGGAATCTCCTCAATAATACTCGAGACAATATTTTACATTATCTGATAAAGTTTTACCATAAAATATTTGCACGACAAATTGACAAACCTCAGTGTGAATAAGTCGGTGATTTAATTTAAAAAAAACCGCGGCACCTTGCCAAAATAGCTTCGTTCTTATGAATCTACTTCACCCTAAAATTATCTGTCACATGCATTCCTAACCTATTTCTTTTTTCTTTTAATAAACTGACTCAATAAAGTTTTTCTTTATGCTAAATCTTTTACGTGATACCCACAACCCACGCATTTTAGCAATACCGAGGTAGTAGGCTTTTGAAAACATTTTGGGAAAAAGGAGAAAATGCTGGTAACCAGCATTTTCTCCTTTTCCCAAATTGTTTTCTGTTCTGTCATAAACAGTTCCCATCATTTCAGATCCATATTGTGTCGTCTGCAATTGATTTTTTTTTCTTCAAAATTTAGAATTTTGTCTACTAATAAAATAGTTAACAAAAATAACCTGGTTATATATGTCCTTAACGAAACTTGCGAAATTCTGTTCTAACATTTTAGCATACCTTGGGTATGATTACTTAATCTTGAGTAACTGTACGTAATGATCAGGGCCGAGCTCGGGTTGCTAAGTCGGTAGCCTGCAGGACTTGAGAACACGGGGTCCAGTGTTCGCTCCTTGGCTACCACCCCTGGCTCGGCCAATTTCTTTCCGAGGATTTGATGATAGTCACTGCGACAGGATTCATTCCTCTCCCACCGCTGACCATTGTTTCGACGATGATGATCATGTGGGAAAGAAGCCAGTGGCTTGGAAAGAAAATTATGCGAAGTACTGATAAATGAAACTCCAGGAACGCATGGATAGATGCACTGGCAGCCGCGATATAACTGAAATAATGTAGAAAAACGGCGTTAACTCTACGTACAATACAATTCCTATTTTAAACGACCCTGGGAAAGAAGCCCATTTGAAAACATTGTGGGAAAAGGAGAAAATGCTGGTAACCAGCATTTTCTCCTTTTCCCATAATGTTTTCTTCCGTATCCAAAGAAAATTGCACCATTTAAGCTACACTGAAATTTGCGTCTGAAAATGCTTTCAATTTGGACATTGCTAAAATTTTGTCGTCTGGTAAAGGGTTAAACTTGCGTAAAATAATTTGAAAAAATCTCAAAAACGTTTTAGCCCTGCAGTTGAGATTTTTTGAAAGCATTGTAAAGAAAAGAAGCGCTCGCTTTTTTATTAACGATAGTTATTTTTTTCTTCGTCTCACAATTTATGTTACTGCATAAAAAAATACGAGCATGTTGTCCTGTTCCCACAATGTTTTCTTTTTCTAGATTGTTAAGACTTTCCCAAACGACAAATTTTAGACTCTTTCAAACTGAAAGAGTTTGCAGACAACAATTTTAAATTTGATGAAAATGGTGGAAAGTTCTCCTAAAGGATAGAAAACACTGTGGGAAAAGGAGAAATTGCTTGTTACAAGCAATTTCTCCTCTTCCCAAAGTGTTTTCAAAATACTTGTACTGCAGACACGTAAAAACCAGGGCTTGTTTGGGAATGGGTTAAAAGTCGAAGTTGCGTGGTAAATGATTTATTCTTACTTGATGTAAAAATACGAGCGAAGGGTTTTTAGAGATTTTAGATAACTAAGGCATAAAGGGTGTTTGAATTTTAGGTCTAACAATGTATTATGGAATAAGTAGAATAGCTATTGATGGATTTAGAGTGGATTGTTTGACGGGATTTTTTGAAAGAATTAAAAAAAGTATCTATTTTTCTTTCTCTATTGTGAAACTAAACAATTAAAAAAAGGACGTAAATGGAAACTCGAAATAAACATTTTGTTATTGTCAAAAACTACGGTGGCCCAGTCGGGACAAAATCACATTGCGATGGTTGCGAATTGTGCATTTCGGTAAGTGAATTTTTCATCCAAACAAGAAACTTTACAGCAAACGATTTTGAAAACATTGCTCTTAACCCTTTCCCAAACGACAAAATTTTAGACTGGTCCAGATTGAAAGCACTTGCAGACGACAAAATAAACCTAACACAAAAATTGAAATTTGTTTACAGCAGGGTAGAAAGCATTGTGGGAAAAGGAGAAAATGCTGGTTACCAGCATTTTCTCCTTTTCCCACAATGTTTTCAAAAGGCTTCTATTTCAGGGCCGTAAAAACCGGGGATTGTTTGGGAAAGGGTTAAGTCTGTACCAAACGATTAAATTATGGACTCGACCAAATTGAAAGCTTTTCAAGTGCAGACGACAAATTAACCTTTTACCAAACAATCCCTGGTTTTCACGACCCCAAGATAGAAGCCTTTTGAAAGCATTGTGGGAAAAGCAGAAAATGCTGGTTACCAGCATTTTCTCCTTTTACCACAATGCTTTCAATAAGCTTCTATATCAGGGTCGTACAAACCTGGGATTGCTTGGTAAAGGGTTTATAGGGTGGGAAAAAAATGGAGAAAAAGACAACATGCTATTTTCATAATTATGTTATGTGGTGTCTGTGGTCGTGAGGTATAGAGCGTCGGCTTCGTAACCATAGCCCGCACGGGTGGCTCAGTGGTGAGTGTGTGGGACTCATGACCTGGTGGTTGTGAGTTCGATACCCGGTTGAGGCGAACTTTCTTTCAGGAGTATTTTCGCCTCTCACCTCAGCTGAAGCATATGAGAAGAGCAGCCGGTGGCTTTGGAAAGAAAGTAGTGTAAGTACCGGTGTGAGAAAACCAGGAAACACATGTGCGTCACCGACCGCCATGAAATGACCTTAGCTGTTAAAGTGGCGTTAAACCCCAATACAACCAACCAACCAACCAACCAACCAACCAACCAACCAACCAAATCATATTCTAAAGGTCCTGAGTTCGATACCCGTGAGCGGGCGTCAACTTTGGGATTTTTCATTGGCCCACACATTCGATCGGCGCTAGTACTGGTGTAGTTCCCAGGAAGCAGAATCGAGAGAAATTAGTATAAGTTGTAAGAACTTGTTTCTCAGTCGATGTAAAATTAATATGTTTCAAACTAATACTAACTAGAAAATGATTTTCAATTCGATAGGAAAAACTCAAATATTTCAAAGTTATGTTTTAGGTGAAATACATTTGCTTATCGGACAGTGTAGATTCAAGATCAGACTGCACGTTCTGTGCAGTCTGATCTTGATCTACACTGTCCGCAAAAGGTGAGTGAGTCGCGATTGGATGCCTAGGGGTCGATAGAACATCTCCGTATATTTTCAGATCTATAATTAGCTCGAAATATTCACGAATCGATCGCATTTCCATTCATATCGATAAACGAGAAACTTTAAACGACTATCAAATATTTTAGCTCTTACCCTTTAACATTTTTACCAAACGACAAAATTTTAGACCGGTCCAAATTGAAGGCATTTGCAGACGACAAAAATGAATGTGGCTTAAGACTTTCAAAATTTTGTTTTAGGAGGGGAAGAAAATATTGTGGGAAAAGGAGAAAATGCTGGTGACCAGCATTTTTTCCTTTTCCCACAATGTTTTCGAATAGCTTCTTTCACAGGGGTGTTAAAAGTAGGGATTGTGTGGTAAAGAGTTAAACGAAAAATTATTATATATACCGTTTTACAATTCATACAGGTATCTAAAATAACAATAATAATTAAAAAGATGATATTTTCAAAACATATTTAGTCTAAAGACCGTATAAAATACAGAGCAATGTAAGATCAGACAACAGCTACTATGCAGTCTGATCTTGATCCACACTTTTCGAAAAAGCCCATATTAATTTTCCTGGGCCTTGCAGGCAAAGGGTATAGTTCAATGAATAATCAATATAAGACATAAAATTGGTGTCATTTAATGCTGATAAACTATCAAAGTCTATAACTAGTATATAACCCTTATCATGACCTCTGTAGCCGAGAATGATAGAAGAGTTCGTATTATTTCATGCTTTCCGGTAGGATATCGAGAAATAGCTGTGAAAATATTTTTTGATATTCCACGGGTACGACCAGTGAAAATACCGATTTTCATGTTCTAGTTACCCAGGTTAAATGGGCGTGACTCACAACCAGATGGAAATATGACGTCATTTACCTTACATTTCTCGCGCTTGACGTAATATTGTAATGCGTTGCTATGCGGAAGAGGGGGGAGGGGGGCGGTTACGCCACGGGAAATGACTGAAAAGATCTGTAATGGATTTTGCTAATGTTTCTCCCAGACAGGGTTAAAAGCATGAAATAAACAGAATATTTGTTGTTCTTTTTTACGGTGAAAGATCGAAATTTATTTCATCTCGTGAACACCTCCGGTAATATTTTCACGAGTGGCACAGCATACAAGACTTCAAGAAAATATTGTGCAAAATGGGGCTTACTGGTAAAAGAATATCCAAGACAGCAAGTATAGGTTTCCAGACAGCCGCAATGACTGAAATAACGTTGAAACGGCTTTAAACACCAAACGTATAAACTGACCCTTGAACGAGCTGAACCCACAATGCTTTCTACAGTTCAAAAGGCATAGAGGATATTTGTTTTTTTCGGTGAAAGATCGAAATTTATTTCATCGAGTGAACACCATGCGCCACGAGTGAAATATTATCGATGGTGTTCACGAGATGAAATAAATTTCGATCTTTCACCGAAAAAAACAAACAAACAAACACTCTATTTATTTCATGCCTTTAACCCTTTCTGGGAGAAGCTTTATCAAAATCCAGTACAGTTCTTTCCCGTTATTCCCCGTGGCGTACCCTTCCCGCATAGCAACATATTACAATATTACGTCAAGCGCAAGAAATGTAAGGTAAATGACGTCATATTTCCCATCTGGATGTCAGGCACGCGCAATTTACCTAGGCGACAAGAACGTGAAAAACCGGTATTTTCACTGGTGGTACCAGTGTAAGATTGAAAAATATTTTCACTGCTATTTCTCGATATCCTACCGGAAAGCATGAAATATTTTTTTTTATTCACACTTGAGTCTTCGTTTGCAAGTGCTTTCAGTTTACACAGATTTACGATTTTGTTGTTTAGTAAGGAGTTAGTACATGTTAGACTGTGTGGTTGAATAAAATATCAAAGAATGGGTTTGATATAAGTGCTAAAACATCGTGAAAAACTGACCAAAATTGAAGAAGTTTAACTCATTACCAAACGACAATATTTCAGGCTTGTCCAACTCGAAAGCATTTGCAGACAACAAAATAAAAAGTGACAGAAAATTTGAAATTTGTTTTGTGAAGAGTAGAAAACATTGTGGGAAAAGGAGAAAATGCTGGTTTCCAGCATTTTCTCCTTTTCGCACAATGTTTTCTAAAGGCTTCTTTCTCAGGGTCGTCAAAAGTAGGGATTGTGTGGTAATGGGTTAAACTAAACAGAGAATAAAAACACTGTAATATTCTATATAGCTTATTGGTCCACAAGTGTATATAAGACAGACGATCCGAGGGTATTGTATTTTAAACTGGAATACCATATAGACAGGTGGATATAACGCTATGTCGCGATTTTATCACCGATAAATATTTTGGAATGGAATAATGGACTATTCTATTGATATTTGAGAATATTTTAGAACAGGTTCGATTTCTCACTTATTCAGTCAGGTTTTCACTCTCTCACCCAGCCACCCACCCACTCACTCACTCACTCACTCACTCACTCTTTTCTTTCTGTCTCTCTCTCTCCTCTCTCTCCTCTCTCTGTCTCTCTCCTTCCTTCTCTCTCTGTCTCTCTCTCCTTCTCTCTCTGCTCTCTATGTCTCTATCCCTTTCTCTCTCTGCTTCCTATGTCTCTCTCTCTCTCTCTCTCTCCCCTCTCTCTCTCTCTCTCTCTCTCTCTCTGTCAAAGCATTTTCTCTTGAAGCTATTTTTCTTCTCTGAATTTCTGTTGGGCTTTTTTTTACCTTAATACTCACCGTTTTTGCTGTTCTTTTCACTATGTTTAGCTACACCCTAACGAAAAGTTGATCAAGCCACAGTGGCATAACGGGCAGCACTAGTAACTCAGAGGTTTCGAGTTTGAACCGCTCGCCCCAGATTATATTATTCGTCACCAGTGCACAGAGGTTCACATCATCCTCATCTCTCTAAGTACTGTATTGTGTTTCGGTATTGCTGATTACGTAAAGCAGACAGTTTTGAAAGAAAACTCTCTCGTAATGGTACTAGAAAAGCTACTTGGACACGCAGAAAGGCGCACTGTGCTCAGTCAAACAACTGAAATACGGTTAAAAACTTGGATAACCCATTACGACACAATCCCTACTTTTGAGAAAGAAGCCTTTAGAAAACATTGTGGAAAAAGGAGAAAATGCTGGTAACCAGCATTTTCTCCTTTTCCCACAATGGTTTCTATCCTTCAAAAAACAAATTTCGAATTTTCAGTTACTTTTATTTTGTCGTCTGCAAATGCTTTCGATTTGGACAAGCCTGAAATTTTGTCGTTTGGTAGTGAGTTAAGCGCTAAGCAAACAAACAAAGCAAAACTAGAAGCAGTTAAGCATCTCGTTTGATCGCATTTCTCGATACAAGTTAACCCTTTACAAAAACAACAAATTTTTTACTTGCGCGAGTTGATAACTTTTTCAGAAGCATATAATGAATAACTTTGACTCAAAAATAAAAACACGCCTTTTGAATGGTAGAAAACATTGTCGGATAAGGAGAAAATGCTGGTTACCAGCATTTTCTCCTTTTCCCACAATGTTTTCAAACGGCTTTTTTTTCTTCGGGTTGTGAACAATCGTGATTGTGTGGTAGAGGTTTAATTCTGAAATTACTAGATGAACAAAATATTCAAGCTAACATTTAAAAGTTAGAAAAAAAAAAATGAAATTTCAAAGAATTTTTCAAGAGCGAAAGCAATCAGCAAACTGGACAGTGTGGATAAGAAATCAGACTGCACGTTCTGTGCAGTCTGATCTTGATATACACTATCCGTAAAAGGTGTATAGAGTCATACCTAGTGGGAAAAGGTTTGGCAAAAAGAATTTGGAGGATCGTCCCTTTAAATCTTTGTGTCAAATATTTTTCACTTTTGCGTAAGAACTTACAGGTCTTTCAAATATTTACCCACGTACTTATCTTTTCGTCTTTCGACCCATTTCTGTACAGGGTGTGTTTTTGTTTCTCACAAAACTGTCACAAATAGACATATGACAGATCTTTAGAGGTATGAAACTATGGTTCATTTTCCATAGTTTAGAAAAACATTGTTGGAAAAGGCGCAAAATGCCTAGTGCCTGTAGTTTCAATTTTTTTCCCGCGATGTTTTTCAAAGTTATCGGTACCTCGAACGTAAAAAGTACAGCATGGGATAGCAATAGCAAAACCAATGTCTAACTTTAAAGTGGCTGTTCAGTTTTTCATGGTTAAGTCTTTCCCAAACAAACCCTGGTTTTTACGTGTCTGAAGTAAAAAGTCTTGAAAATACTGTGGGAAAAGGAGAAATTGCTCGTTACGAGCAATTTCTCCTTTTCCCACAGTGTTTTCTACCCTTTTCGAGAACTTTCTACCATTTTCTCCAAATCTAAAATTGTCGTCTGCAAACTCTTTTGGTTTGGAAGAGTCCAAAATTTGTCGTTTGGGAAAGGGTTAAACCAAACTTCAAAACTGTTTTGTCACCAAATCATCAATAAGTCAAGTTTGTACGATTGCACGGAAAAAAATATATATCTAGTTTTATAGATGCTTTCTGGTAGGTTATCGAGAAATCGATTAAATATTTTTCGATATTTCATGGTTACGACCAGTGAAAATACCGATTTGTATATTCTAACTATTGAACTGAAGACGGAAACAGTTGTTCCCGCGTTCTAGTTACCTAGGTAAAGCGCGCGTGCCTCACAACCAGATTGCAATATGACGTAATTTACCTCACATTTGACGTAATATTGTAATGCGTTGCTATGCAGAGAAGGTACGCCATGGGGAACAATCGAGAAGAACTGTTATGGAGTTTTATTAAGTTTCCCTCAGCAAGGTTTAAAAAGATGAAATAAATATAATATTCGTTTTTAAGGTAAAAGATCGAAATTTATTTCATCTCGTGAACATCATCGGTAATATTTTCACGAGTGGCGCAGCCACTCGTGAAAATATTACCGATGATATTCATTCAATGAAATCTCACCAAGAAAAAACCAAATATCCTCTATGTAATCATCGGTATTTTACCCTAACTTTTCATCTACAGCATAAAAAATGCACAGTCGTCTTTATAGGGGACCATGCCGAAATTCATTGTCAAACCAAACTTCAGAAATATTTTATCAATGAATTTAATGAGGAAATAGCTGATAAACCATCAATGAATATGGGCGTGAGATTCCCACTGAGGTATTTTGTTTTACTGAGCACCGGTCGCTCAGTCTGAAGCGAACAGAACTTGAGAACATGATGTCACTGGTTCGACTCTCGGCTCGGTCAAATTCTTTCCGAGGGTTGATGACTGTCCTTGCGAGAGGATTCATTCTTTTCTCGACGCCTGCCATTGTTCCGACGACGGTCATGTGGGAAAGCAGCCCAGAAAATCAAAATCAAACTGTTTAATAACACTGGTAAAAGAAACTCCAGGAAAGCATTGGTAGGTGCACTGGGACCGTATTCACCAACCATTCTTGAGAATATTCTTTGTCTTATTCTCCAAGTTTTTTTTTTTAAATTTGTAAGTAACACAACTTCTGATTGGCTAAACTGAATGGTTTAGCCAATCAGAAGGTGTGTTACTTATAAATGTAGCAAATTCTGGAGAATAAGACAAAGAACGCTCTTAAGAATCTTTGGTGAATTCGCAGCCCTGGTCCCCGCGATATAATTAAAATAATCTTGTAAACGGTGTTAAGCACCATACAATAATATATTGCTAATGGTTTTTCACAATCGCCGAGTCCAAATTCTTGTACTCGTCAAAAATGTAAAATGAAGCGTAAAACTTAAGTCTAATGATATTCAAACAAAATGCTCTTAAACCTCATCCCTGCGACATAACTATAAAATAAAATTTTCAATTCGATATAAATAATCCAAACATTGCTGTTTCAAAGTAACGTCTTGGTCAATATATATCTCCTCATCGGACAGTGTAGATCAAAGATCAGACTGCACGTTCTGTGCAGTCTGATCTTGATCTGCACTGTCCGCAAAAGGTCAGCGAGTCGCGCTTGGCAGCGAAAGGGTGAAACATGCCTTGGATCAAATGAAAGACGATTTTTACCTGTTACAAAATAAACGGACAAAGTAGACCATAGTTCATTGGGGTTTGTTACCTTTAAAATGTCTTACACATGAATTGTTGGATTTAAAGAAGATGATGACAAGAAATCCGCTGAAGAAATGAATTATTCATATAAGAAATATCTTATGGATTGAGAGAGAGGGCAAAGAGAGAGAAAGAGAGAGAGAGAGAGAGAGAGAGAGAGAGCGAGAGAGGGGAGAGGGGGGAGAGAGGGGGTAGGGGGGAAACATAGAATGATGACAGACAGCCAGAGGGAGATAGAGAGAGAGAGACAAACAGACAGAGACAGAGACAGAGAGAGGGGAGGGAGAGAGAGAGAGAGAGACAGACAGAGAGAGAAAGACAGAGAGAGAAGAATTAGGCCATCTTGTTTAAGAGGAGTAACATTGTGGGAAAAGGAAAAAATGCCTGTAACCAGCATTTTCTCCTTAGCCCACAATGTTTTCAACTTAATCAAAGTCAGAAATCATCATAATTATTAATAAAATTTAAATTGTTGTTTGCAGATGCTTTGAATTTGGTCCAGTCCAAAAATTTGTCGTTTGGTAAAGAATTAAATTCTATTCTTATTGCCTGTAAATTTTCATTCAGTTAGCATTTTATGGGGACAAAATCACATGTGAGCTCTGTCTGCGAATGCCCATAGACCCTTGCATAATGTACCGATAATTGAATTTTCTACTAATCTCCTTAAATAACACAATATCTAAAGAGTTTTTCTTTTTCTATCGAGTACAAATTTAATACTGCAAGCGCCATTTTACGTGAACTGGACACAAGTGAGGGGGATTAGGTGTTCCTTTATTTTCTTGAAAACAAATGTGACCCATCACGCAAAAAGGGACCTTCCAGGAACTGCGAAAAATGCCAACTCTGGTCAGACTGCGCGAATTGCGCAGGCTGACCAGGTTGGCACTTTTCGCATTTATGACATTTTGTGCATGGAAACTGGTAATTATACCTTGTTATACAATCGTTTTTGAATGTAACCCTTCTGGGAACTGCGAAATGTGTCAACCCTGGTCAGACTGTGCGAATTGTGCAGGCTGACCAGGGTTGACACTTTTCGCTTTAATGACATTTTTATTCTGTATGAAAAGTGGTCATTGTACCTTGTTATACAATCATTTTTGGATTATCAACTTAAACTGACCTGCGCTATCTTTGATCTGTTTTCGTGCAATTGATATACAGAATTCCCAGATGGTGCCTTTTTGCGTGATGGGTCACAAAAATATATATACTATATGGGTCCTATTCTGTGAAAAGGGGCTTTGATGTATCTGCAAGGCACAAAGCACCAACTTATATTGTATTTTGCTCGATATTATCCTATTCAAATTAAATTCGTACTCGGATTACCCGAAGACAAACACTGTAATGAAACCGTCCTGTAGTAATCCAATCATGCGGCAGATATTCACTGTCTTATGGTACTCATGTTAATGTGGAAAAGCAGTCGAAGGCTGTTGAAGTACGTCTTCAAAAGAATTTACAGAAAAACCATGGATAGGTGCACCGGTCATCTGAAACAAAACTGATATAATCTTGAAAACGGCGTTAAACATCAAGCAATCAATCAAAAAATCAATCAACCAACCAACCAAATGATAAATCAATCAATCAATCAATCAATCAATCAATCAATCGGGTAGTTATGTGTGAATTACTTTAATTAGATTTGATTTATAATCAATTTAATTTGAATTAGATAGTCATACTTACAGTTTACAGGATTAAAAAAAAACAAAACATTGTGGTAAAAGGAGAAAATGCTGGTTTACCAGCATTTTCTCCCTTTTTCCACAATGTTTTCAAAGTGAAGCCATCCTTCCTCGGATCGTTTCAGATACGGGATAGGTTAGTAAAGGGTAAATTAAACACAATTATTGGTGACTTATTTTCACTGTATAAACGTAAGAATCGGGCCTACTTTCGTGTGTACATTCTTGTTTCATTCAGTAATATTTTGAGGCTATATCTATTATTGTGAAAGGATAGTCTTACAGGAATTTTCTCTGTAAAAAGGTAAACTTTGACCATCAGAAACTCTTTATAACTAACTGTCTTTCACTGTTTTCTTCCGGGGGAAGGGGTTGAGGGCTCGTTTGTTTGTTTTTACGCCGTTTTCAGCATTATTTCTTTTTTTAATTCGGCGACCAATGCAGCCATCCATTTTTTGCTGGGATTTCCTTTTCCAGTTATTCTCATAGACTTCCTTTACCAGTTATTACCATGGCCTTCTTTTACCAGTTATTACCATGGCCTTCTTTTACCAGTTATTACCATGGCCTTCCTTTACCAGTTATTCGCACGGCCTTCCTTTACCAGTTATTACCATGGCCTTCCTTTACCAGTTATTACCACGGCCTTCCTTTACCAGTTATTACCACGGCCTTCCTTTACCAGTTATTACCACGGCCTTCCTTTACCATTTATTACCACGGCCTTCCTTTACCAGTTATTCGCATGGCCTTCCTTTACCAGTTATTCGCATGGCCTTCCTTTACCAGTTATTCGCATGGCCTTCCTTTACCAGTTATTCGCATGGCCTTCTTTGCAAGCACTGGCTTTTTCCCAAGTAACGACATCGTCGAAACAATAATCACCATTTAACTCTTTACCAAACAATCCCTGTTTTTTCCGACCTGCGAAAGAAGCCTTTTGAAAACATTGTGGAAAAAGGAGAAAATGCTGGAAACCAGCATTTTCTCCTTTTCCCACAATGTTTTCTAACCCTTCCCAAACCAAATTTCATTTTTTCAGTCACAATTATTTTGTCGTCTGCAAATGTTTCAACTCGGACTAGTCTAAACTTTTGTTGTTTGGTAAAAAATGAGAGAATCCAGTCGCAAGGACCATCACCAGAAAGAAGACATTGTTCACTATGATTACTTTTTCTTTCTTTTACGTCATATTGAGTCACTAGAGAGTTTTAACCCTTTCCCAAACAATCCCTGGTTTTTACGGGTCAGGAATAGAAGCCTTTTGAAAACATGGTGGGAAAAGGAGAAAATGCTGGTAACCAGCATTTTCTCCTTTTCCCACCATGTTTTCTACCCAATCATATAGAAAAATCATATTTTTAGCAATTGTTAATTTGTCATCTGCAAAATGCTTTCAATTCGGTCTATTCCAAAATTTGCCATTTGGGAAAGGGTTAATATTCGTATCACAGTATCTCTTGCACCATCTATCTGTTAAAAAATATTTCTTGTTTCCTCTGTTATCGATTCTAATAAAAATGTAATCTTCAAAATCTCTGTTAAATATAAATCGACAAATGAATTTAAGTATGCTAGAAAACAAATCTGTCAAAGTTAGGATGTGTGTAATAAATAGTCAAATAAATTTATGTGTTAATATTATCGTCGTCCATGCAATAATAATGACCCGAATGGAAATCCCTGTTGGTTTTCACATCGTCCCTGCTATTGTGGCCATTAAACGGAAAATTAATAGACATAAATAATTAAAGGCTTTGAAAGTTTAACAATGAATTTATGAGGCTGTGCGGACATTAAACTAGTTTTTAATGTCACGATCTATTGGACTATATTATTTTCGTTATGAAAGATTATAGGAATAGAAAATACAGTATACATGTATAACAGTAAGTATGAATAAGACAGAATTAAGACTTTGACTTCACGGGCAGAAACAAAGAAAAGCTGTGAATTTTAGAAGATAGTCTGTAACTTAGTACCAAACGACAAAATTAAAGGTTTGTCCAAATCGAAATCATTTGCAGACGACAAAATAAAAGTGACTGAAAATTTGAAATTTGTTTTGTGAAGGGTAGAAAACATTGTGAGAAAAGGAGAAAATGCTGGTTACCAGCATTTTCTCCTTTTCCCATAATGTTTTCTAAAGGCTTCTTTCTCAGGGGCGTCAAAAGTAGGGATTGTGTGGTAATGGGTTAAAGTTTATCAAGCAGATCTAACAGCTATACAACCTTGAAATTTCATGCTCAGAAATCTCAGGATAAAATTAATATATAAAGGAGAGAGAGAGAGAGAGAGACATGGATGGATGGACGGACGGACCTATTGACCGACGGACAGACGGACAGACAGACAGACAGACATTTAGGCAGGCACGCACGCAGACAGACAGACAGACAGATAATTAAAGGGAGACCGAAGGAAGGAGAGAGAGACTCACAAACAAACAGACAGAATATGACAAAGAGACAGAAGGAAACGGACGGACAGAAAAACTGACAGAGAGACAGACGGGGAGACAGAGAGACATACAGAGGGAAACAGACGGACAGACAGAGAGGGAGACACAGAAGGAGATGTGCTGTAGGGTAAAATACGACGTGGTTAAAAAAGAAAATGTAAACTCCCTGTATGTATAAAACTAGTTTTTGGCAAAATGTCATGACATTTTCAATGGAAAGGAAACGTCGTGGATTAGGGAAACATTTAGTTGTTTTCATTACATAATTAATCCATATAGGGATTACGGACATATAATCTGGATTTGAACAAAAAATCAATTAAACAGTACTTTTTTTTTTACTGATTATCCACAACTAGTTCAGATTACTTGGAAGTAAACATAATATTGATCGTAGCAGATCATAACCACGAATATGTGAACCCATGTTTTGTGAAAAGGGGGCTAAATGATGCACCTGCGAAAAGTTTCGACCCAGGTCAGCCTGCGCAGTCCGCGCAGGCTAACCTGGGCCGAAACTTTTCGCTATTGGTCAATTCTTTTTGATGTCTCAAGGACCATTCTTTTCTGCAGACTCATTCATTCAGTAGACTGGATGGACTTTACGGGTTTCCTTATTATGTGCATTAACGTAGCAGACCCCTAATAGAAAACAGATATTTCCACAATAATATTATCCTACAAAATTTGCTATGATTAAAAAAGAGTGTTATTGTACTGCTTTAACCAAGCCACTTTTCCCTTTTTGTCTTTTCTAGAATTATCATTTGTAACTCTAAAACCACTATATTTTCATTACACATCTATCTAATTTTGGCATCCTAGGTACAGAACCGGACTACTTTTCTACGCGACAACCGTTACTTTGAATTTCAAACTAAAATACGTCTTGACTCAATGAAATGCTACCTGGTGCGATTCATTCAGCTATGATCAGCAGTGTAGAGAAATCTGGAGCTAAAACAGGCCTGATTTCTCATCAAACGTATTGATAAAAGCCATTTCCTCCATAGCTACTTTATACCGCGTATTACTACAATCTCCCGAATATTGGGGGAAGTGATGCGTCATAATATAAGACAGTTCGAATCTTTGAAGAATATGACATGCACAGACAACGGTAGATCACAGATTAAACTGAGCATTTAATTCAGTCCGATCTTGACCTACACTGCCCTTAAAAGTACCCTATGTTGTAGTTCACATGTCAAGGGTCAGATATCGGGATTTTTTTTTTAAACCACAAGAATATCATATTGATTAGACCGTTATCAAATATCGTATAAAACAAAACCTTAATTTTATGGTTCACCTCGTTTTACTATATCGCTTGATATTCCTTACTATGTTACAAAACATTGTAAAATATTATACTTTAACTCATTACCAAAATAATTTTTTTTTAGACTTTTCCAAATTGAAAGCATTTGCAGACGACAAAATAAAAGCGATTGAAATTTTAAAATTTGTTTTGTGTAGGGTAGAAAACATTGTGGGAAAAGGAGAAAATGCTGGTTACCAGCATTTTCTCCTTTTCCCACAATTTTTTCTAAAGGCTTCTTTCTCACGGGCGTCAAAAGTAGGGATTGTGTGGTAATGGGTTAACTCTTTACCAAACAGCAAATTTTTAGACTAGTCCGAATTGAAAGCACTTGTAGATAACAAAAGAAACAGAACTCAAAAGCTGAAATTTTGATTTTCATTGGTTTTCGCGATTTATGGCAGGCGTTTTCTTGTGTTATGCCTAGCGTTGTATGTACATATATAGGACTGTAGATACGGTAGTTACAAAAAACGACTTTGGGTTATACTCATCTTCGTAAGCCAAGGCTGACGATTCACTACGCTACTCTACCCTTGGCGGATCGAGCTTGATTTTTACATTCCCCCGATACGCTTTTTCATTGGATGCAGCCAGCTCTAACTGCAACGAATTAAATCGCTCGTAGCATTTCATCTTTGATAAAAATAGAATAAGGTCGCTACCTTTCGAATAGAAGGTAAACATGGAAACCCACGTGGATGTCTGCTTATCGCTTCATGTGTATCCGTAAGCGGTTTGTAAAGCGATATTTCATTGGCTTTTAGAAATATGATGTAAAGGGGGGTAATAACCAGCATCCAATAGAGAGCGCATTGCAGGAATTTCGAAATCGGGCTCAATCAGCGCCAAGGTAAGATCCACGTACTGATCGTAACCTTGGTTCGCGAAGAGGTTATACTGGTCAAATGACAGTAGAATGGGTGGAGAGCAAAAGGGTGGAGCAAAAGCTTGTATGACAGTTGTTACGGGAGACCACTCCTTCCTGCATGGCATATACTCCCGATTTAAATACAATACCTGGCTACTGCGTCAGGGAGATATCTCTTTGGCTCAGTGGTTAGGGTATTGGCTTTGCGTCCGGGAGTTCGGAGTTCGAATCCCGCTCCGATCCTTATTTCTGCCATGCATTTATTCATTTGTTTCTTTGTTACGGACTTCGTTCGTAAGATGGGGGCTCGTCCGGGATTGGCCATTGAGCCATTAGTCCCATTTGTTGTCCAAAATCGGACTTCCTGCCTAAGGCTTTGGGTCATCAATAAATGATGACTTTAAGAGGGGGTGTGTTACGGGAGACCACTCCTTCCTGCATGGCATATACTCCCGATTTAAATACAATACCTGGCTACTGCGTCAGGGAGATATCTCTTTGGCTCAGTGGTTAGGGTATTGGCTTTGCGTCCGGGAGTTCGGAGTTCGAATCCCGCTCCGATCCTTATTTCTGCCATGCATTTATTCATTTGTTTCTTTGTTACGGACTTCGTTCGTAAGACAGTATATAGATCTAGTTCCGTTCAGGCCAATGGCAGTCAGCGGATTTTATTCAAATGAAGTTCACGATACTCTGCTAACTCCTTCATTATACTTCACTGATACCTTCATGATAAATTACTTACATTTCAATTATACTTTACTTATAATCTCATTAGACTTTACTAATATCTTCATTAGACTTTTCTTATATGTCAATTATACTATGCCTATTTCTCAACTATGCTTTACTTGTATCTCCATTATATCTTACTTATATCTCCATTAAACTTTACACATATCTTCATTATATCTTACTTACCTGAATTATACTATACCTTATCTCAAGTATACTATACCTTATCTCAATTATACTATACCCATATCTCAATTATACTATACCCATATCTCAAGTATACTATACCTTATCTCAATTATACTATACCCATATCTCAAGTATACTGTGCCTTATCTCAATTATAATATACCCATATCTCAATTATACTTCACTTAATATACATGTATATCATCCGTTTACTTCAAAAACTTCGTAACTACAGCTTGTAACAAGCTGTAGTTAACGAGGTTTTAGAAGTAAACGGACAATATCCATTGTACCTTACTTGTATCTTGATTAAACTTTAGTCATACCTTTATTATACTTTGCATCTATTTACAGACTAGCGACTCGGAGGAGGAGGAGCATAGCTATGATGACGTAACAGTACGCAACTATCGGGAACAGCTCAATAAGTAAGTTACTTATAAGCCAAGCTCATATAGATCAGTTGTTTGAATGATGAATAACACCTCTTTTACCAGTGTGTCTTTCTTACGAAGGGGTCATCTCACATTCCGTTATGACTTTACAAACTTTCTTCATTGCTCGGCTCTGTTACTGCTGCACATTGTCCAAAGACACTTTCGTCTATTTATGCTGGTCCAACACTGATATCCTAGTATCATATCGAGTATCTCTATTCTTAACCAGAAAACGTACTACCCAGACATTGAAAGCATTTGAAGACAACTCGTCAATACTATCACAAATTTTGTACTGGTATTTGTACCATCAAAAGGGTGGAAAACGTTTTGGGAAAAGAAGAAAATTCTGGCTTCCAGTCCGAAACACTATCGTTGTCTCTGAATCGTTTGATACGGGGTGAATCTCAATGTCATTGCGGTACCATTTGTACATGTACATATATATGGCATCATACAACATCCTAACTGAATGAGATTCGAATCCCAGCTGGGCACAGTATTGGTTGTACAGTCAGGTGGCAGGACTTGGAAACTTGCTCGTGGTTGTGCTGAATCATGTCGCCCCGATTTTCACACGCTGGTTGAGTCAAATACAAAAAGCAGGACATTTATTAAAACAATATAGTCCGTATTTGTTAGATATTGTTTGTCCGATTTCAGGTACTTCATGGTCCTCCGAAACGGGGAGAAGATGGCGGTTATGCTGGACGATAAAGGGAGGCCAGCGCAAGACGCCATCAATGGAAACTCTCTGTCTCTGAGCAGTACCGTTACCATGTCAGACCTCGCCATACCAGATCACGTGGGGTGGATTATCCACCAATCAGAACAGAGAAAGATGTGGGGCGTAGTTGTTGATATGTTATTTTGCATTTTTGAAGATCAGGAAAAGGATAAACCGGAAGAGGTCATCCTTTTGCCCGGATGCAATATACGCCCTCTGGTGTACAAAACAGCAATAAATGGTCTACACACAAGAAAACCAGCAAAAACAATTACGGGTATAACAAAACATCAAATAGTCATTGATAACGCAAGCACCAGAAAAAAACACATTTTCGGTCTTGAATCCGCAACTGAACTTAATACGTGGTACAGTGTCCTAAAACGAGCGTCCTCATTGGACCCTGAATCAACCAATGAGCTAGTGTCTTTAAGTAGGCGCGGTTCTGTTTCGTCCGCAGACGATAAGAGTGACTCAAAAATGTCCGAAATAGGCTATACGCCATCTAAAGACTCAATGAGTCGAGCACAGAAACTGTCGAGCTCTCCCCTGTCTAGTCCACGTAGTGAATCGCCAAAACCTGCACTGAATGGTCTCAGTGACAGGTGCGATTCACCTTCCTTCTGTAAACAAAGCGGAAATCAGCAAAGTCCTCGAGGTCATCCTGTTGTCCGGCATGATTCAAGGCGGCATTCAATACAGGATATAAAGAAGCATTTACGACGGGAGCCAGAACAAGAGACGACAAAGAATCAGCCACTGAAAGCTCATCATTTCGTACCTCAGGTATCAGAACCAATCAAAGAACAGCTTCCAGAAAAGAAACTTCGCTCTTTCGGAAGTTTTGAAAGTCTTCTGAAATTTAAAAAGAAGAGAAAAAAGAAAAAGTCGCTGTCAGAGGATTCGAACGACGATACCGGAAGTGTAATTAGTACGTCATCGATCGAGCAGGAAACGACGTCAGAGAGCATCGATATTAGTGCCAGCTCATCCAAACTCAAGAAAACGAAGCATTTATCACGATCTTTAGATTCGGGCGATACAAAGAAAGGAAACAATAGACTTGTTCGTCGTGCTTCCGATATTAAAGACAAAGTGTTTCCGAAACGAGTCCCCAAAAGCAAGGCCACTCTTGGTGAGCTCGGTGACGTCAGTATTCATGGCTTTCTGTATCACAAACATCATCTGAAGTGGCACAAACTATGGTGTGCAGTGTGCAGGGGTTGCTTTTACGGGTTTAAGTCGCAAACACCGAGTGAAAGCGCCCAGTTGACAGCCGTTCTTGCAAACTGTGCTGTTGTATATGTGGATCGGAAAGAAAAACGTGATAAGCATTTGTATGTATTTAAGCTCTCTCAGGAAAGCAAGAAAAGCATTTATCTATGTTCTAGTGACTACAGGGAATTACAACAATGGCTTACTGTGTTACAGATGGAGTCAAACAGTGTACTTGTAAACGCAAACGAGTTGCGCCCCTTTGGCGATAGTGAAACTGGAAGTTTTGGATCTACTTTTTCTAGCCCAAACGGTTCAGTTTTAAACATGCAGACAAACCAAACTGACAACAATCTAAGTGAAAACAGTGAAAATTCAAGATCAAGGTCAAAGAAAAAGAAGCAAGCACCACCAAAACCCCCAAGACATTCCTCTTGTCCGCCATCAGTATCACGTGACAAAGCTCCGTCACAAACCGGAAGTGACACGTCAACAACAGATGAAAATGGCCGAAAAGAAAGTATTAGTTCACAAAGTGAAAGCTCATCCATGTATGGATCACGAGGTATGTACAAACTCCTGCTTTTGAAAAAAAAAAACAAGATCTACGAGTGAAAACCGTTTCACTTTTAAATGATAATACTGTTAGAGTGTTGGCCTTCGGAGTGAACCCTGCGACGGGAGGGGTAAAAGGTTTGGATAAACTACTTCATTACATGTACTGGTCAATGTTTTCTTTCAAGCAGTAATCTTCAGTAATTAATGAAAGTTTTCCAAAATCTGTCACAATCGATACTTATCTCATCTTTGCGATCTTACCTTGGCTGATTGAGCCCGATTTCGAGATTCCTGCGACCCCCCTTCACATCATATTTCTAAAAGCAAATGAAATATCGTTTTACAAACCGCTTACGAATACACATGAAGCGATAAGCCGACATCCACGTGGGTTTTCATATTTTTCCTTCTATTCGAAAGGTAGAGACCTTGTTCTATTTTTATCAAAGATGAAATTCTACGCGCGATTTCATTCGCAGCAGCTAGAGCTTGCTGCATCCAATGAAAAAGCGCGTCGGGTGAACATAAAAATCAAGCTCGATCCGCCAAGGGTAGAGTAGCGTAGTGAATCGTCGGCCTTGGCTTGCGAAGATGTACTTATCTATACATCTATTTCTAAGCCTTTTAATTAATTACCAAACGACAATATCTTAGGCTTGTCAAAATCAAAAGCATTTGCAGACGACAAAATAGAAGTTACTGAAAAATTGAAATTTGTTTTGTGAAGGGTAGAAAACATTGTGGGAAAAGGAGAAAATGCTGGTTACCAGCATTTTCTCCTTTTCCTACAATGTTTTCTAAAGTCTTCTTTCTCAGGATCGAAAAAAATAGGGATTGTGTGGTAATGGGTTAATAATTAATCTTTATTGCTGCTAGATATACAAATAAAGTGAATTCTTTGAACCGATTGTAAAATCCCAAATTTTGCTATTTCAGAGGTATTTCCTTTTGGTAGACAAGACGTCCTTATCGGACAGTGTAGATTAAAGATCAGACTGCACGTTCTGTGCAGTCTGATCTTGATCTACACTGTCTGCAAAAGGTCAGTGAGTGGCGCTTAGCAGCCTAAGGATTAAAATTGAGATTTTCAGCTACATGTAGAATGTTTGAGTAATGGTCTGCGAAAAGCGGGGTTAAATGCAGACTAACCCGGGTCGATTTTTTTCCAATTTATCTATTTTTCTGCATGTCCAGTGACCAGTCTACCTCATGATAGAGTTTTTTATTAGACAAATTGATTTTGTGGATACAGAATTACGATTATGTGATAACTTGCTTGGTACCATCCATCACAGTGATGTATTAAACCCTATTTTGCCAGAGCTTGTTCATTTTATCTTAACCCCTTACCACATAATCCCGAGTTCTAAGGACCCCCCCCCCCCCCGGAAAGGAAGACTTTTGAAAACATTGTTGAAAAAGGAGAAAATGCTGGTTACCACCAACTGCCAACTGAGTCATGAAGTAGAATGCTTCTTCTTCTTCTTCTTCTTCTTCTTTCTTCTTCTTTTGTCTTTCTTCTTCTTCTTTTCTTCTTCATCTTCAACTTCTTCTTTTTCTACTTCGTTTGACTCTCTTGTTCCTGTTCCTGTTCTTGTTCTTGTTCTTCTTCTTCTCCTTTTTCTTCTTCTTTTGTCTCTTCTTCTTCTTCTTCTTCTTCTTCTTCATTCTGCCTTCTTCTCCTTCACCCCATAATAATAATAATAGTAATAATGCTATTAGTAATGATAATGATTATGATGATAATCATCATCATTATCATCATTATAATTGTCATTATTATCATCATCATTATCATCAACATAATCATCATCATCATCATTATTATCATCAACATCATCTTCATCATCATCATCATCATCATCAACATCATCATCATAATCATCATCATCATGATCATAATCATCATCATCACCATCATTATCATTACCATCATCATCATTATCATCATCATCAGCAGCAGCAGCAGCAGCAGCAACAGCAGCATCATGGCATCATCTAACCATTCTTTTTTTCCCATAGATGATTTACCACAACACGACAAAGCTCTAGTGCACGTTTGGCAGAACGACCGGGGTTACTTGTTCAACGTAATTCGAGCTAAACTCACCGCATACAGGGCGAGGAAAAGCAGCGGTGATATATACAACCAAGATTTAAACGGATTTAACAATGAGGGCCTTCTGGTTGTCCAAGACGCAAGCAAGAGCAAGGTAAGTCCTTTATAATATTATGCTGATGTAGGTCTGTATTTACCCACCATTCTCAAACCTTTACCGCACAATGACGGCTTTTGACGACCCTGATAAAGAAGCATTTGAAAACATTGTGAGAAAAGGAGAAAATGCTGGTAACCAGCATTTTCTCCTTTTCTCACAATGTTTTCTGTCCTATGGAAGAGTAAAGCATACTTTTAGTCGCACTGAAATAGTCGTCAGCAGGTGCTTTCAATTTGGACAGGGCTGAAATTTTGTCATCTGGTGAAGGGTTAAAGAAAATTCTTAGACGTATTGTCAAGATTTTTTGTAAATTTGAAAGTAACATAAGTTCTGATTGGCTAAACCAACCAACTGGTTTAGCCAATCAGAACTTGTGTTTCTTTCTTAGTATCAAATCAGACAACAATAGACTTAAAGTGACAATAAAGGCCAAATATAAACAAAGCGGATGTTTAAGTGAAGTTGAATCTATATCATACCTTTTAAAAGTATGGAAAGTATTGTGAGGATGACAGTATATCATTGTAAGGTCTGTCAAAGTGCTAGTCGCTGACAGAGAAATTAATTTCAATACTAGGTTAAAACCTGCCAGGTAACTGTGCCCAATGTATTGTAACACCTGCTCTGATATTTTAGCCTTCGTTGGGCCTTTAAGAATGGCTGATGAGTTCGAACCCTCTGATCTTATACAGTATTTCTCGTATCTTACTACCATCTCGCATGCGACATTTTTGGAATTCTTGAAGCAAACGAATCTATGCGTGTTGCAGAATAAATTTGTGTAAATGTGTAAATGTCTGATCTTAAGAAAATAAAAATGTAACGAAAATAAACGTTCTCTAAAAATGAATATTGTAATGAACACCGTCTGCAGTTGATTCTTGGAACGTGTAAAAGACCACATTAGAATTACTGTTTCAAAAACAGAAATTGCTCACAACTAGCAATCTGCCTGTGTCATATTGTTTTCATATCTTTTTACAGGCATTAGACTCTATTTCAAATTTATAATTTTAATTCTATAATGGCGTTTAAAAGTTTCCTTCTGTAACTTTACGAAGATTTTTTTTATTCTCCTTTCCACGTTATCTTTTTCAAACCTTATTCCTTCACCCACTTACCCCCTATCCTGCTAAATAACTAAGATGAAATTTTCTATTCGATCGTAAAAACCCAAATATTGCCATTTTTAAGGGCAAATTTTTGGGAATAATATCTCCTTATCGGACAGTGTAGATCCAAGATCAGACTGCACGTTCTGTGCAGTCTGATCTTGATCTACACTGTCCGCAAAAGGTCAGTGGGTCGCGCTTAACAGCCAAATGGGTTAACAAGTTATCAAATCGCAACTTGTTTAAGGGAAGTAACTCATAATTGCACCTTCTTTGAATTCAACAGTCAGTCATAGTTATTTCCCCTGACAAAGTTTTTCACCATTCACGCATGGGCTCGATGAAGACGCTCTTTTGTGTTCCTGATGTTTGGCAGAGATGTTGTCCTTTTTTCCTCTCTGTTTGTGATAAATTACTACAGAAATCTCTTTTAGAAGTATCTTTCGTTCTATTTCTAGCGGAATCACATAAAAAATACTGTGACAAAAGAAGAATAAAAAGTTGTCATTTGCATTTATGTATGAAACACAATAGACTGCTTACCGATGTTTTATAGGAGTGCTTTTATTTAGTCAGTCATTTCATAATTTCTCAAAGAAGTTAAAGTCTAAAAAAGTATGAACTTAGCCAGGTTCTTGCTTGAGAAAGAGAAAGAGAGAGAGAGAGAGAGAGAGAGAGAGACAGAGACAGAGACAGAAAGAGGGAGACAGAGAGAGTTGATTGATAGATAGATTGATTGATTGATTGATAGTATAGTGTTTAACGCAATTTTCAACATTTTATCAGTTATATCGTGGCGGCCATTGCACTTATCCATGCTTTCCCGGAGTTTCTGTTACCAGTGCTCCATACAATTTTCTTTCCAAGCCACTGGCTGCTTTCCTGCATAACCATCGTCGAAATTGGGTCTGCGGTGAGAGAGGAATGAATCCTGTCCCAATGACTATCATCAATCCTCGGAAAGAATGTGACAGAGAGAGAGAGAGAGAGAGAGAGAGAGAGAGAGAGAGCATATTGTATTACCCAGTTGCCCAGTTATGTTGTTTATGGTTGTGCGTTCCGGCAACACCTCCCTCCTCCACGCCCCCCCCCCCCCCCCCCCGAAAATTGTCCCTTTTTTACCATGTGTAAGATAAATGAAGATTTGATAAAAGCGACCGAGGGTGGGACTTTGGCAATTTGTCATGTTTGAAAGGTGAATAAAAAGTAATTGGAATTTTTTCACATATATGCTAAAATGGGCAACACCCCCTCTTGAAATTAACTTTTTATCTTTGTCTATTTTTAGTTTCGTAGTATAAAATTGGCAAAAAATGCGTTTAATATAGACAGACTTTATGCAGTGGGGAAGATTTAACTCCCTACCACACAATGGCGACTTTTAACGCTACTGGGAAAGAAGCCTTTTGAAAACATTGTGGGAAAAGGAGAAAATGTTGGTCACCAGCATTTTCTCCTTTTTCCTTGAAAACATTGTGGGAAAAGGAGAAAATGCTGGTAACCAGCATTTTCTCCTTTTTCCACCATGTTTTCTACCCTATGTAGAAGAGAATTGCACCATTTGAGCCACATTGAAATTGTCGTCTGCAAATGCTTTCAGTTTGGACAAGACTAAGTTGTTTTCGTCTGGTAAAGGGTTGATTAACTAACTCATATGTCTTTAGCAGACGACAAAAATTTAGAACTGTCCAAATTGAAAGCATTTACAGATCACAAATTAAAAGTGGCAAAAATGCTTGGATTTCTATTTGAAAACAGAAAACATTGTTGGAAAAGGAGAAAATGCTGGTTACCAGCATTTTTTCCTTTTCCGACAGTGTTTTCAAAAGACGCTTTCCTTTTTTGGGGTTGTTAAAACATGAGATTATGTGGTAAAGTGTTCAAACGAATTTAGAAGAGACAAGTTAAAAAGAAACCTGGTAATCAACCTGGAAAAAAAAAACGTTAGTACAAAATTACGTTTGAAAGCATTGCCGCAGAAAGAAAAGAAAAAAAAAAATGTAAAAAAAAGGCACTTTTTGCCAAAAACAGGCCAGCATTAAGACGACAGGAAAATAGATTTGGTAATTTTTTGTTTGATTTTGTGCTGAAGGGAACCTACTTTTGCCATGAACCGTGTTTTTAAACAATCCCATTTTTTTAACGACCCTAATAAATAAGTCTTTTGAAAACATCGTGTGAAAAGAAGAAAATGCTGGTAACCAGGTTTCACACAATGTTTTTTCTTTCTATCTTCCCACGGAAAACTCCTTCATATTTGTCACATTTAATTTCTCGTCTGCAGACAGTTTAATTTTGAGTGGGGAGGGGTGAGCTATAAAATTTTGTTTTGTGGCAAGGGAGTAACTGCCATATGATTAAATTGGAATTTTATGCTAACAGTGAAAAAAGCAAGTATTACAAATTTGAATTCCCTTCACTGGAAAAAGTCTCAAAGATCATCCTGCTTTTTCCAGGCAATCTGATCTTCGTTGCCTGCGCATGTCATATTCTTTGAAGATTCGACCTGTCTTATCACTTTCCCAAACGACAACTTTTAAACTCTTCCAAATTCAAAGAGTTTGCAGACGACAATTTCAAATTTGATAAAAATAGTAGAAAGTTCTCCAAATGGTAGAAAACAGTGTGGGAAAAACAGAAATTGCTCGTCACGGGCAATTTCTCCTTTTCCCACAATGTTTTCAAAAGACTTGTACTGCAGACACGTAAAAACAAGGGCTTGTTTGGGAAGGGGTTATATGACGCATTACTCCCACCAATATTGGGGGGATTGTAGTAATACGCGCTATAAAGTAGCAATGGAGAAAATGGCTTTTAGCAATACGTTTGAGGAGAAATCAGGCCTGTTTTAGCTCCAGATTTCTCTAAACTGCTGATCATAGCTGAATGAATCGCACCAGGTAGGGTTTTAATTGAGTAAACGTTTATTTTAGTTTGAAATTTAAAGTAACGGTTGTCGCGTAGAAAAGTAGTCCGGTTCTGTACCCAGGGTGTCCAAATTAGATAGATGCGTACTGCGCAGGCTGATCCGAGACGACACTTTACGCAAATGTCAGAAAGCCCCTTTTCCCGTGTTGCAGACCATAATATCAATCACTCTCTCTAATTGCTTTCTGGTACTTTAGACTAGTACTACTTGTGCCGTGCCGTAGCTGGTTTCAAAACGTTACCCCGTTTATCCCCAGGGTTCAAACCCCAAATCTATTAACGTAAAAGGCCGATTCCAACAAATGACAACAGAACTGACAAAAAGCAAGACCAGCGTGACACTTTACTCTTTACCAAACGACAAAATTTTAGACCTGGTCCAAATTGAAAGCACCTGCAAACGACTAAAATAAACATTACTCAAAAATAGAAATTTGTTTCTAGCAAGGGTAGAAAACATTGAGGGAAAAGGAGAAAATGCTGGTTACCAGCATTTTCTCCTTTCCCCACAATGTTTTCAAAAGGCTTCTATCTCAGGGTCGCAATAACCAGGGATTGTTTGGTAAAGGGTCAAACCATTAATTATAGTAGATAAAAATGCATATTTTGTTGAAAATAAAGATCAGTCGCTTTCGTCTCAAAAAATGAAATTTGTTTCCAGCAGGGTAGAGAAACATTGTGGGAAAAGGAGAAAATGCTGGTTACCAGCATTTTCTCCTTTTCCCACAATGTTTTCAAAAGGGGTCGTAAAAGGGGTCGTTAAAATCAGGGACTGTTTGGTAAAGGGTTAAGGAGTTCCGTGGGAGGGGGGAGAGAAAGGTATATATATAGGCAGGTAATTTGTCATGTTTTAAGCCAATACAAACAGATCATTACCGCCAATTCTGATGCAAATGACGCGGGCTAATTTGTATGTAGATGACATTTTGATGTCATTGAAATCTTTATCGTTTAAAAGCTGAGCTCTTGAGACTGTATTTCGTCTTCCCCTCCCCATTTTTTATACCCCCTACAACGTAGTCGAGGGGGTATACTGGAATTGCCATTGTTGTCTGTCAGTCTGTCAGTCTGTCAGTCCGTCCGTCCGTAGACACAAATTTGTCCGGAGCAATACTCCAACCTTTCTAATGTACTGACCTCAAATTTACACACACACACAGTTCCCGTATAATATGAAGTTGTGCATGTGCAATTTTCATGACCCTGCTGCGATTTATTACGGAATTATCTCCCCTTGAACTTTTTTCAACTCTTACTTTGCTACTAAACCATTCTGCATTCTGTGACAAAGACCTGTTTTTGTGACAAGGAGCTGGTGAGGGGGTTTAATCATGTTTAGTAGTTGTATCTAGCATGCAAGACGCGAAACTGGGAATTCGGACATTTGCTTAAAGTATATAGTCTCGGATCAGCCCGCGCAGTCCGCGCAGGCTGATCCGAGACTGTACTTTCCGTTCTTATGTGTTTTTTTTCTGTTTCGTGCAAGTCTACTGTAGGGCAAAATCGAATGTAGTCGGAAAGTGTCGTCTCAGACTACACAGGCTGATCCGAGACGACACTTCACGCAAATGTCCGAATGCCATTTTTCGCGTGTTGCAGGCCATTATTGAATACACTTTGCAAATAGTCACCACCACATTTTTCCTGAAATACATTGAAAGACCAGACACGAACATTTTAAACTATGCATATGTGTAAACTGCATGAAGTTGAATACTTTTTGGAAAGAATAATGTTTCTGTCATAATTATATGATTGATTTGTTCCGAAGGATACAACGAAAACATTGCATCTGCAAAAAGCATCGATCAGTGTCAGTGTGCACATTTCGTGGAGGCTGACATGGGAGAAAACTACATGTATTTACTTTTTCCAGAATGTTTGCATGTCAAAGGACCGTTCTTAAATCATCATCATTATTAAATCGGGCTGTTGTATTAATTGTAAATATACATTCTACTATCAAACCATTTTGCCAGAGTGCCACTAAGTTATTCTACTTTTCTGATAGTTCAATGCTGTTTCCCCTCCCCCATTTTTTATAAATGAATAATATATATAAAATACGTAACTTTGTGAATAATTCAGATAGCACAACGGGCACCCATCATCTCTCTCTCTCTCTCTCTCTCTCTCTCTCTCATTCTCCCTCTCTCTGTCTGACTGTCTGTCTGTCTGTCTCTCTGTCTCTGTGTGTGTGTGTGTCTCTCTCTCTGTCTCTCTCTGTCTCTGTCTCTCTCTCTCTCTCTCCCTCATGGCGGATTAACACATAAATGACTCATTACAAAGTAACTGCAAATCTATTTGAGCCAAGCTCTGTCAAAAAGGGGCTTAATTCACTTCAATGATTATTGTACTGGGCAAGTCATCACATAAATGTTAAACCATAAAACCCATTTTGTTTAACAATTGACAGGATCTGACGATAGAATGGTCCTTTGACATGCAGAAAAAAATTAACCTATTGCAAAAAGGATTGACCCATGTCAGCCTGCGCGGACTGCGCAGGCTGACATGGGTCGATACTTTTGCAGATGCCTTAAGCCCCCTTTTCACAAAACACGGCTCATTTACTTTCAAATCTATACACCATCAAAAGAATTACATTTCATCAAATGTGAAGAGGGACAGTGACCCAGTGTTTCAAGTTGCGGTCATAAATTACACCGGGGAAATAGAGTTGTCAAATAAACTCTCGCTTTGAGCTCGTAAAAGTAAATTACAAATCGCCTTTGATATCCTCTGCGCCTTTATCACTGTATCGGCCTATCGGATAGATAGATAGATAGATAGATAGATAGATTGGTAGATAGATAGATAGATAGATAGATAGATAGATGGATGGGTAGGTAGGCAGGTAGATGGATGGATGGATGGATGGATGGGTAGGTAGGTAGGTAGATAGGTGGGTAGGTAGGTAGGTAGGTAGGTAGATGGATGGATGGATGGATGGATGGATGGATGGATGGGTAGGTAGGTAGGTAGGTAGGTAGGTAGGTAGATGGATGGATGGATGGATGGATGGATGGATGGGTGGGTAGGTAGGTAGGTAGGTAGGTAGGTAGGTGGTTGGGTGGGTGGATGGATGGATGGATGGATGGATGGATTGATGGATAAATAGATAGATAGATAGATAGATAGATAGATAGATAGATGGATGGATGGATGGTAACTGTCATTTTCTCCTTTGTCCTTAAGGTAGTGGACCCGTAATAGAAAGCAGTTATTGCCACTTTATTATCATCCTACAAAATCTACTATGATTAAAAATTAGTGTTATTGTATTTCTTTAATCGAGCCACTTTTTCCTTTTCTTCCCCCCCCCCCTTTTTTAGAATTATCAGTTATAAATCTAACACCACTATTTTCTCATTACAAAGGGAAATAATAGTTACCTCCCTTTTCTTGAAACTATCAAAAGTATCAACAAATAATTTCAAGATAGACATCAAAAGAATTTCTGGTCTGTTAAAAATGTGCAAAAGTATTATATCTGTATAAATTCGTATTTATCAACTATCAAGAAATTTTATGCCATGTTGCACAAGAAGTGTTACTGTCTATTAACTTAAACTGAGCATGTCAGCGCTATTTCTGAAACATCACCCAACGAAATAATGTAACGAAACAATTTTTTAGAAGACTTAGTCAAAAATATCTTTTTTAGATATATAGACGACCATCGCATATTAATTCTGAACACGAATTCGGATGAAAACATTGTGGCAAAAGGGGAAATTGCTCGTGACGAGCAATTTCCCCTTTTGCCACAATGTTTTCAAAAGTTAAATTCTACAAGATGAGAGAAAAGTCTTCAGCCAGATTTGTCTGATATCTTGTTAACAAAATGTTCTAAACACGTTTCCACGCCTTTTTGGATATTCGTGGAAGAGAAAAAATGATTTTGAAATTTACCACGTGCCATGAACCTGTCAGTTCAATTATTTTTAATGTCATTCAATGTTCAGCCCCGGTTTATTTTTTCTCTGATTTCTTCAGAATACATTCACGCGCCACGTATTCCCCCAAACCCGCTGTAGCTCCGCCGGTGGCGTACAGGAACTGAGAACAGGAGGGTCATAGGTTCGATCTCCGGCTCGGCCAATTTCTTTCCCAGGATTGATTATAGTCATTGCGACAGGATTGTATCCTCTCCCATCGCTGACCATTTTGTCTCGACGATAGTTATGTGGTGAACCCGCCAGTGGCTTGGAAAGAAAATTGTCAGGAATGCTGGTACAAGATACTCCAGGAAAACATGGATAGGTGCACTGGCCGCGGTGATATAACAGAAATTATGTGTTATCCCTTTCTCAAACAACAAATTTTGGACCCTTCCAGACCTAAAGAGTTTGCAGACAACAATTTTAGATTTGGAGAAAATTGCAGAAAGTTCTCAAAAAGGGTAGAAAACGCTGTGGGAAAAGGAGAAATTGCTCGTTATGAGCAATTTCTCCTTTTCCCACTGTGTTTTCAAAGACTTTTACTGCAGACACGTAAAAACCAGGGATTGTTTGGGAAAGGGTTAAATGCTGGTTGCCAGCATTTTCTCCTTTTTGCACAATACTTGCTTCCGTTTCAAATCCAAATCTTTTTTTTTTTCCATTTAGCTACAATTCATTTCTTGTCTGCAAATGCTTTCAGTTTAGACAAGTCTTTAATTTCCTTGTATGGTAAAGGATGAATTCGCAGGATGAGGTTTAAGACATCACAATTTATTTGATTAATTGAATGATTGATCGATTGATTGATTGATTGATTGTTTGGTGTTTAAGGCCATTTTTCAACATTATTTCACTTACATCGCGGCGGCCAGTGCACCTATCCGTGCTTTCCTGGAGTCTCTTTTACCAGTACTCCTCACAGTTTTCTTTCCGAGCCACTGGCTGCTTTCCCACATAATCACTGTAGTAACAATGCTCAGCGGTGAGAGAGGAATGCATCCTGTCGCAGTGACTATCAATAATCCTCGAAAAAAAATTGGCCGAGCCAGGTGTCGAACCCACGACCCCCAGTTCTCAAGTCCTGCGCTACCGATTGAGCTACCCAAGCTCGGCACAATCTATTTGCCCAGGGCCGGTATTCACCAACCATTCTTAAGAACGTTCTTTGTCTTATTCTTCAAGATTTTCTGACAGTGAAAGGAACAGAACTTCTGATTGGCCAAACCATATGGGAACAGAACTTCTGATTGGCTTTACCATATAGTAACAGAACTTCTGAGGAGCTAAACCATAAAGTAACAGAACTTCAGATTGGCTAAACCATATATGGTTCTGTTACTTTAACACTGACGAAATTCTGATGAATAAGATTAAGAATGTTCTTAAGAATGGTTGGTGAATACGGGCCCTTGTTTATTTCTTGCCTTAACGCTCTGACAGCTAGCTAAATAATTTCGACGTTTTCTTTTTGATTTGACTCTTTACTACGACCACAAAAATTTAAGATTTGTCCAGTTCGAAATGAAAGAATTTCTACGGGTAGGGTCGAAAGCATTTATAGTCCATCACGCAAATAAGGGACCTTCTAGTAACTGCGAAAAGTGTCAACCCTCGTCAGCCTGCGCAATTCGCGCAGGCTGACCATGGTTGACACTTTTCCCTTTGATCATATTTTCTGTTTTGAAAAGTGGCCATTCTACCTTGTTATACAATCATTTTTGAATTATCAACTTAACTTGACCTGCACTCATCTTTGATCTGTTTTCATCTAATTAATGTTTGGGGTTGCCAAATCGTCCCTTTTGGCGTTACAGGTCACATTTCACAAAAGGAGGCATTACTAGTGACACTTACCAGTATTATATGCCTTTTCCCACAATGTTTCCGAAACCGTAATTGTTCAGGGTGTATTCAATGGAGTGTAACCATGAAGAACTAAATAGACTCTCACTTTAATTGAAAATGGTTTTGGTCGAAGCATAGTGTCAGGTAGCGGACAGCGTAGTTCTAAGATCAGACTGCATAGAACGTGCAGTCTGATCTTGATCTACACTGTCCTCAAAAGCTATTAAAGGTGGTCATTTCGATTTTTTATATCTCACCAAATCAAAAAATATATATATCACTGAAATGCATATGAAAAAAAAAATACAAATCATCAATGATTAAGAATCATAAAATTACAAAAAAAAAAGAAATTGATGGTGTTCCCTTAAAAGGCTACGTAGCGTCTTAAAGTATTTTAAGATTTCGCGCCAGAAAGCCAGATATAAAAAAAAAAGCATTGTGGGAATGTCAAGTGACTGACACGTGACTAATGACGCTCAAATTCCATAACATAACAAACATGTAATTATTTTCCATAATATCTTCTTCGAACGCTATTTTTGAAGCTTCGTCTCTGTATTTCCGGTATGTAAATGAGCAAGTTGCTCATGTAAAAATAGACCATGTTTCGCGTCGGTGTCGACCTGGGCTGTAGTAAATCTCTAATTTCTCTTGTTGTCGGATGGTTTTCGACCACTGGGGTTTAATGAATGAAAATTAAAAGGCCTTGGGAATATAAGGATGATTTTTTTTCTGTATTTTTGTGAAATTTTCATCCTAAAATCTGAAGAACCACCTTTAAAGTTGGGCCTAGAAAGAGTTAATCCAGAGGTACGAAAATTCGAAAGAAATCGAGCGATTCCAAAAACAGATAACGGCGTTCATTGAGATTTATCATACTGATGAGACCCTGCATCCAAATTTAAAAAGAAAAAATATATATCTTTTTTCTTGTACAGTTTTTTTTTCGCGAATAATTCTGGCTGCGTGTTGAATTTTTCACCACACAATTCTGCGTTTTAACGAACAAGGAGAAAAAAGGCTTTTGAAAACATTGTAGGAATGTGAGGAAGTGCTGGTAACCAGCATTTTTGTCCTTTTCCCAGTATGTTTTCTACCTTAACCCATTACCAAACGACAATATTTTAGACTGGTCCAAATTGAAAGCAATTGCAGACGACAAAATTAAAGTGACTGAAAGTTTGAAATTTGTTTCGTGAAGGGTAGAAAACATTATGGGAAAAGGGTAAAATGCTGGTTACCCAGCATTTTCTTCTTTTCCCACAATGTTTTCAAAAGGCTTTTTTCTCAGGGGCGTCAAAAGTAGGGATTGTGTGGTAATGGGTTTCCTAGAAAAACGTTTTCCAAAATGAAAGCATCGTGGTCTTAGGAACGAAGTCCGTAACAAAGAAACAAATGAACAAATACATATCAAAAATACAGAGACCGGGCAGGATTCGAACTTAGAACGCTCAGACGAAAGACCAATACCATAAGCAATTAACTAAAGAGAATTCTCCCTAACGCAGTTGTTGGGTATTGTATTTAAACCGGGATGAAGCCATGCATGAAGTAGTGGTCTCCCGTAACACAACCGTCTTAAAACCCATTACCACACAATCCCTACACTTGACGCCCCTGAGAAAGAAGTCTTTTGAAAACATCGTGGGAAAAGGAATGTTTTCAAAAGGCTTCTATTCCTGACCCCTAAAAACCAGGGATTGTTTGGGAAAGGGTTAATGGGGTAAACCCTTATCAGTCCAAATAACTATAGTGATATTTTCAGTCCAATAGTTAACAAGTAAATATTGCTTTTTCAAAGTTATAGTTTGTGGAATAATATCTGCCTTACCGGTCAGTGTAGATCCAAGATCAGACTGCACGTTCTGTGCAGTCTGATCTTGATCTACACTTTCCGCAAAAGGTCAGCGAGTCTCCCTGTCATTCTAAGAGTTAATGAATGTAAACATGGATTTACAACGGCCGTTTAGGAATTATGGGCGTCTCTAAGATAAGTTAGGCGCATACAAGTTTATGGTCTGAAGCGCGACTGATAAGCCCGTGTCGGCTTTTTGATTTTTACATGATTTTGGAATTAATGTTCGAGTGCATATTTCGTCAAGTAGACCTTAGATTTTCGCGATAGATATATTTCTTTCTTTCCTCTCTCTGTAGATTAAAGGAAATAATATTAAAAGAAAAACTTTCATAATTCGGTTTTGTGTGTTTGTGTGCACGTATTCGTTTCATTTTTTTTTTCTGCACCGTTCCTTTTTATTTATAGATAGCTATATAAACCAGTGGCGTTAGGGAGAAAAGGGAAATTAGTGCGTTTTCGAAATTCATTTGGGAATAGTTTATTTCAAATTCCGGCTGAATCATGGAGTAGAACTGTCCTCTAAAACGCAATAGTTTTACCACTGATAACAAAAGGTTTCGACTCACGTCAGCCTGCATTTTCTCCTTTTCCATCAATGTTTTCAAAAGGTTTTTAATCTCAGGGTCGTAAAAACCAGGGATTGTTTGGTAAAGAGTTAAAGAAATTTCTTCGGCCAGGGCACAAAATTAATAATTGCGACTAAGTTCCACGTATTGTGTATGTTTTTTTTCTATTTTCTGCGATATTTCCCCTTTCAAATAGATGTGTGATAAAAAAGTGATAAATCTCCATACGTTAAAGAACACAAATATATTAGTGATTGCTTTTAAATTCATACAGTACGAATGTTTGTATCATTCTCTGTCAAAACGGGGTCCTTACCAAACGACAAAATTTTGGACTAGTCCAGATTGAAAGCATTTGCAGACGACAGAATAAATCTGAATCACAAACTGAATTTTGATTTTGGAAGGGTAGAAAACATTGTTGATTTTGGAAGGGTAGAAAACATTGTGGGAAAAGGAGAAAATGCTGGTTACCAGCATTTTCTCCTTTTCCCACAATGTTTTCCAAAAGGCTTCTTTCTCAGGGTCGTCAAAAGTAGGGATTGTGTGGTAATGGGTTAAACATATTTATTTTACATCGATTGAGAAACAAGTTGTTACAGCTTATACTGATCTCTCTCAATTCTGCTTCCCGGGAACTACACCAGTACTCGTGCCGAATGTGTGGGGTCAGTGGGCCAATGAAAAATCCTAAAGTTGACACCCGCTCCCGGGTATCGAACTCAAGACCTTATGATTACGAGGCCATTTTCCCAACGCTCTACTTCATGACCACGGAAAGGGTCTGAACTTTTTCATGACTGGTGCACTTAATTGCCTGCACGTCGGTGCACCACTTTCCGATAGACAAAGACATTTAAAAATAGAGTGACGGTTTACGGGATCCCAGTTGAATTTTATTGAGGTGGGTGGACGTTATAACGATATCTAGAAATCAAAACAAAGGAAAATAGGAAAATAATAGCCTTGTAGTCTGGGCAGTGGATTTTGCGTGAATCATTATTACAAGGTAAGAAATTTTAATACGATATTCAGTCTTTTTTTGTGGTCACGATAGATGTATTTTGCGAAGAGAAGCCAAGATAAAATGCACGTGTGTTGTGCGGGGAGGGGGGGGGGGGGGCGGTTGGGAGGGTGATTGATTGATTGTATCGTGTTTAACGCCGTTTTCAACATTATTTCAGTTATATCGCGACGGCCAGTGCACCTATACATGCTTTTCTTGAGGCTCTTTGACCAGTACTCCGCACAATTTCCTTCAAGGTCATTGAAGGCTTTCCCACATAACCATCGTCGAGTGTTTGTGCGTGTGTGTGCGTGGGGGGGGGGGGGGGAAGGGGGAGGGGTTAAAAAAAAATCATCAAAACCGATGTTTATTCATTAGAATTGTTTCGCTGAGAGAATTCAAATTTGTATTTACAACATCTGCTTCAGTGGAGAACAAAAGAAATACTGACCCTTATGTTCCCACAAAATCATTATCAAAACAATGGTCAGCGGTTGGAGGAGAATAAATCCTGTCGCAGTGACTATCATGAATCCTGGGAAAGAAATTGGCCGAGCCAGGGGTTGTAGCCAGGGATCGAACCCTGGACCCCGTGTTGTCAAGTCCTGTACGATACCGACTGAGCTAGCTACCGGGGCTGGGCGTATAAAGTTAACTCATTACCAATCGAAAATACTTTAGGCTTGTCCTAATCAAAAGCATTTGCAGACGACAAAATAAAAAGGACTGAAAAATTAAAATTTGTTTCGTGAAGGGTAGAAAACATTGTTGGAAAAGGAGAAAATGCTTGTTACAAGCATTTTCTCCTTTTCCCACAATGTTTTCTAAAGGCTTCTTTCTCCGAGTCGTCAAAAGTAGGGATTGTTTGGTAATGGGTTAATCCAAATGACAGAAAGGAGGTTAATTCTAATTAAATCTCTGGAAATGAAATCCTCAACTTTTGAAGGAAACGGCAAACATTAAGAAAGAGGAGCCATTGCTCATAGCCACTTTATCTACTTTATCCACAATATTATCTAAAACCGTCTTTCCTAACTGTAAGTATAAAGAGATACATAATTGAATGATATGCAAATAACTTATTACCCGATTTTGAATGTTTTGCTTTTTTGAACGGATAAAATTTGTCCAAGTAGAACTTTTAGACAGTTAGAGAAACGGTCAGGAAAACTGATAGCAATGCAAAAAATAAGATTCACGTTTTTTTTTCCACCAAAAAACATCGTGGTTGTAGGAGTAATTGCTTGCATTGCTTTTCTCATAATTTTCCATTTCTCCATTATTCACGTTGTTTCTATTATTTCCCGTTTTTCACAATTTCGCCAAACAACAGCTGTGGGAGGCTGAGTAACCTTAGTACAGACAGTAATGAGTTTTTAATTACTTCTTATTACGGCCTTGTTTCACGATTTATAAATACATACGGGCCTCGCTCTATGAAAAGGGGGCTTAACGCATTTGCAAAAAGTATCGACCCAGGTCAGCCTGCGCATTCCGCGCAGGCTGACCTGGGTTGAAACTTTTTGTTTTCGATCAATTTTCTGCATGTCAAATGACCATTCTAGCCCAGGTTTCAGTCATTTGCTGGCGAAAATATGGATATAATGCAGTGCTCCAGATGAGAGGGAGAAATAGTATTCTAAATCCTTTATTTCTCTTCCAAACCCTATGTTGTGGATACTCATTAGACGATTCTGATGGTTACCAACAACATAGGATTTAGAGAAGAATGATTGATATTTTAACTTTGAAATCAAAATCACTCCCTCTAGATGGAGCTCCTTAATGAAATCAATATTGCGTAGTAACTTAGATGGTGTTCCATTAAGCCCCCTATTCCCAGAACAGAACAGAACAGAACAGAACAAATTTTATTTTGCGACAAGTACACAGTTGTACATAGTCCATAAAAATACAAAAATAATATGAAACATGGCGCTTACCTATGGCAACGAACTGATAATAGGTTTCTTGATTATTATCGTCAATTTTTGACAAAATATTGTTCGAATATTTTTCATGAGAAAAAAAAAGGAATAAAAAATATCGGACTGGCACCAAGGCTAGAGCCTGAGAGTCGATCGAATTTTGCTTCCATGAGTCAGCCACGATTTATTATTTTATTTTCACTCTCTGGCGCTAATTTAACCCTTTAGCTGCTAAGTGCGACTTACTGACCTTTTGCGGACAGTGTAGATCAAGATCAGACTGCACAGAACGTGCAGTCTGATCTTTGATCTACACTGTCCGATGAGGAGGTATTATTCCCAAAAGCCTAACTTCGAAATGGTAATATTTGATTCATAATATCAAGTTTAAAGTTTGATTTTAGTTATTTTGCAGGAAAAGGGTTTAACATCTTGTTCTAGTTTGCTGCTCGTTAAAGTATTATATATAAGTGTGTCTCTTCTCTCTTTGCCGGTTTCTTAAAACTATTTTCCGTTAAACAAAGTTTTAGACTGTTAACCAAATTAGAGGCAATTGTAGACGATGAAATAAACGTGTCTGAATTGCTTGTAAAATTTCTATGGACGGTTCCAAAACATGATGGGGGAAAAAAAGAAAATGCCGTTGAAAGCGTTTTATTAACCCTTTACCAAACAAACCCTGTTTTCTTTTTACGACCCTGAGATAGAAGCCTTTTGAAAACATTGTGGGAAAAGGAGAAAATGCTGGTAACCAGCATGTTCTCCTTTTTCCCACATTGTTTTCTACCAACATTGTGGGAAGAAGAGAAAATGCTGGTAACCAGCATTTTCTCCTTTTTCCCACATTGTTTTCTACCTTGCTGGAAACAAATTCCAGTTACAAATTTGAGTTACGTTTATTTCGTCGTCTGCAAGTGCTTTCAATTTGGACCAGTCTAAAATTTTGTTGTTTGGTAAAGGGTTAGTTTCTTATCATTTTGTTTGAAAACTTTCTACCTTAGGTTCGTTAAAATTCGACAGGGGTTGTGTGGCAATGGTGTAACGTATTTGGTCGTCAGTATGCTGGATTTTCTGTCTTGCTTAATTGTCTGTGTGTCTATATGTGTCCGTCTGTCTGTGTGTATGTTCGTTTGTCTGTCTGTCAATCTGTCTCTCTTTCTCTCCGTCTCTATCTCTTCTCCCTCCTCTAATTTGTGTGTCTACGTATCTTTCTGTCTGTCGTTCATTCTCTGTCTCTGTCTCTCTATCTGTTTTTTCTGTTTCTCTCTCTCTGTCTTAGTGCTCTCTCTGTCTCTGTCTCTCTGTATCTGTCTCTCTCCCTGTCTTAGTTCTTCCCGTCTCTCTCTTTCTCTCTCTCTCTCTGTTTGTGTGTGTGTCTCTCTCTCTTGTTCTGTCTCCGACTCTCTCTCTGTCCTGTCTCTCTTTCTTCTCTCTGTTTCTCTGTCTCTGTCTCTCTCTGTCTGTCTGTCTCTCTCTGTCTGTGTCCTGTCTCTCTTTCTTCTCTCTGTCTGTGTCTCTGTCTGTCTGTCTCTCTCTCTCTCTCTCTCTCTGTCCTGTCTCTCTTTCTTCTCTCTGTCTCTCTCTCTCTCTCTCTCTGTCCTGTCTCTCTTTCTTCTCTCTGTCTCTGTCTCTGTCTCTCTCTCTCTCTCTGCCCTGTCTCTCTTTCTTCTCTCTGTCTGTCTCTCTCTCTCTCTCAGCCCCCTCTCGCTTTCTTTCTTATTATCTTTCTCTATCTGTAACTCTCTTTTCTCTCTTCACACCCCGTTTCCCATCTTTCCTACATATTCGTTCCGACTCCCATTCTTTCTACCCACTAATACCGAAATATTTTCCCTATCCCACAATCCATCACTCCTGTCTAGTTTCCAGCAGGTTTCTCCCAGAAGATTAATTACAAATCTAATTAAACATAAGCTGCGGACCCACACACACATGTTTCAAGAGTTTGTTTACCATTTCGCACCTTCATTTGTTATATACTGCGGGTCACGTGCTATTTTTGATATTTCCTGCTTTTTTCCCCTTTCTCCGTAACTTGTTACTGTATGTCACCGCAGATGATTTCCTTCCCTCTTACTGAAAAGTAGAGTGCTTTCAAAAATATTTTGTCAAAGGGAGAAATTGCTATAAATCAGTATTTTCTCGTTTTGCGACAATGTTTTTTATTAATATTCATGTAATAAACGTAAAATTTTGTGTTGATTTTCCCTTTCTGAACTCTTTGCCAAACGACAAATTCCAGGCTCTTCAAAATTGAAAGCTTCTGCAAACGACCAATTTGATAGAAATACAAATGAAATGGGATACTTTGACAGGATAGAAAACATTGTGGGAAAAGGAGAAAATGCTGGTTACCAGCATTTTCTCCTTTTCCCACAATGTTTTTAAAAACCTCATTTTTGTTTAAATCAGGACCATGCATTGCAGAGACTACGCTGAGCAAGCGTCGCAAACTGTTAATCGATACTTCGGAGCCTCGTTTAGTAGCATACCTAATTAATGTAGTTATGAATAATTCTTTTCTTGTGCTATTTTGGAAATTGAATATTTTCATAAACGTTGCCCAGTTACCCAATACTACTTTTCAAGAAAGTGAAAAACAGAAGAAGTGGCAATTTCTTGTGAGGTTACTGTTTATTTTTTAGCTCACCTGAGCACAACGTGCTCGATGGGGTTCTTTCCGAATCACCCGGTGTCCGTCGTCCGTCGTCCGTCGTCAACAATTGCCATGGCAACCAAGTGGAATTTTCTAATAAATTGTTCAAAAATCTTCTTCTCTGAAACCGCTGGTCAGATTTTGAAATAATTTCACAGACATGTTCCTCGGATGACCCTTTTCAAAATATTTTCGCGAAATTTTGATCCGTCAAGAAACATTGCCCTGGTGAATGGGGGCTACTTGCACTATATGGCCATGAAGAAATTCTTTAAAATTCTTCTTCTCTGAAACGGCTGATCAGATTTGGAAATAGTTTCACAGAAATGTTTCTTGGCAGACCCTTTTTTAGAAATTGTTAAAGACATTTTGATCCATCAAGAAACATGGCTCTCTGATAGCTATGGTCTCTTTACACTGTACAGACATGAAGAAATTCTTAGAAAATTCTTCTACTCTGAAATGGCTGATCAGATTTTGAAAAGATTGGCTATGGTCCTCTTAAAAATTCAGGTGAGCGATCTAGGGCCATCTTGGCCCTCTTGTATTTATAATGTTATGTCGATCAATACAATCTTTTCTACTCTGTTCTCGTTAACGATGTAGATTTTAATCAATAAGCTGCTTGTCAATGATCCTAAGCGGACAGTGTAGATCAAGATCAGACTGCACAGAACGTGCAGTCTGATCTTTGATCTGCACTGTCCGATATGGTAATATCTTACTCCCAACAAATAAATTTGAAAAAAAAAATACTTGGATTTTTTTAAATAGACTGGAAAATTGAGTTAACCCTTTCCCAAACCGCAAATTTTGGACCAGACCAAAGTGAAAGCAATTTGCAGATGACAAATTAACAGTTGCTAAAAAATGATTTTTCTATATGATAGGGTAGAAAACATTGTGGTAAAAGGAGAAAATGCTGGTTACCAGCATTTTCTCCTTTTCCCACAATGTTTTCAAAAGGCTTCTATTCCTGACCGGTAAAAACCATGGATTGTTTGGGAAAGGTTTAAGAGCCCACAATAAGGGTATTTACAGCAGTACCATTATATCGTAACGTTTCAGGCCGGAGGCCAAACAGATACGATCAGTACCTTTATTAATACAAAATGGACTGACACCGATTTCGCGGCCCGTAACTTCATTTCCAAAAGCAGTCGACTCCATTTTGAATTTGAGACAACCTGGCAATCATGGAAATGCAGTAAACCCCCTTTTATCAGAGAATAACTCATTTGTAATGTCGTCAGCTTCATGGAGAAGGTGCTCTTGATTGTAACACGCAAATGCTTGTTTTTCTTCATTTCGAAATGTTACATAACACAGAATTACAAACCCTTAGTGGATCTATAAAATTTCTCAAGCCTTGAAAGAAGAGAACTTGGTTTCTTTTTTTGTTCTTCGATGTGAAGCATGACGTTTACATTAATTACGTTATCAGTCTCAATGAAAAGCAGAAAGGATTGTAAAAATCCTTATTTGCTTCTCTAACAATGTTTTTACATCAATGCACCGCATTATCACACAAAAAAGAAATTAGTTATATATGTAGGATAAATCAAGCAACAAGCAAAGGGAGCCATTTCCATCATATGGCTTGCAAGACGCGAAAAGAGGCACTTGGGCATTTGCGTAAAGTGTCGTCTCCGGTCAGCATGCGCAGTTCTGCACTTGGTTGCCATGGTGATTCGTAGCGTCCATATACCAAACAAAGTTCTGTTAGAATTTGCTCTCATATGTTGTTGGTTCTACAAAATAGTAAAATTCAGTAGTAGTGCAATTATTTATAATGAAGATATCGACATTGTCCACGAGTTTATTGATCAACGCTCGTACATCAATAAATAACGTTACTCGCAGTTATACGTGACAATTTACGTTAGCAGCGTCAAACAATACGAACATGTGATTTTACTGAAACGTTCCTCTTTTCCCTACAATGTTTTCACAGTAAACTACGACAGTATAAAAAACACACATTTGTTGTAATTTGTCAAGTTATTGACACAGAGTAGTCTTGCTCGTTACTTATTAACGTCACTCAAACTTGTGACAATTATTTCGTTAACAGTGAACATGAAGAAGCGTTTTGTAGCCAAAGCTTGCTTTCTTTTTTAGCATGCTTTCATAACAGTGCATTACAGCATCACAAAAACTCTTGATCTTTGTAGGATAGGGCAAGCATGAAACAAAATGAGCTCTTTACATAAAGAGATTAAGTCATTTCTGGTCAAGACAATTATTACGTTAACAGCGTCAAAGAGAAGGAGTAAGGTCTTCTTTGACAACGAGTTCCTCAATTTTCCAGAATATTTCCAGAATATTTTCACAGGAATGTACCATAGCTTTACAAAAACACATCAAATTTGCATGAATGTGTAAAGCAAAGGGGTTATTTTTGTAGATTGATATACATGTATAACGTCGCTCGGAGTAATGGTATTTATTGCGTTAACAGAGTCAATGAACATAGGCAAGTGACTTTAAATGGGATTGCTCTTCTTGCCCGCATGTTGTTTTTTTTTTTGAAAACTTTTTAACCGTAATGGTATTAGAAACAAGCACTATATATCGTGTTGTGCAATTTGCCAATCAACAAACAAGAGAACGTATTTTGTACGTCAATAAATAACGTTAATTCTAGTCATAACTATTATTACATTAACAGCTGTATGACGTTCGAACAGTTGATAGTGACATGTAATTGCTCGCGTTCCTAAAATGTTTTCAAAACGCACATTTTGTGTACCACATCCTTACAAGGAAAAACCATTCAAGTTGCACAGTTTATCATGTAACAAGCCAAGGAATCATTTTTTTGCCGGGCTATATCGTCGGTTTACTTCCAAAACCTCGTAAATACAGCTTGTAACCAGCTGTAGTTACGAGGTTTTGGAAGTAAACTGACGATATATAATATTTCTATTTAGGAATGTGATTACGTTATTATCTGCAAGGAAAAGAAGCAGTGACTGTTATGAAATTATAGCTCCTTTTCCCACATTTTTTTTCAAACAATGTAAAAAAAAGTCAGCTCTACAAAAAAGAAAACTTTATCTTTGCTCTAATTTGTATATAGCGGTGAACAAAGAGAACATTTTTTGTACGTTAGTAAATAACGTCACATCGGGCCGTGACAATTATTACGTTAACAGCGTCACGAGCTGGAGTGTCCACTTCCTAATGACCAAGCTGATGTCGTTTTAATTACGTCTATTTTGTTACCGTGGTAACGTATGTGACCGTGATTTATCTCTCACCCTCACGTGACCAGAGTAATTTTACCTTCTGTCATTGGTCTGCAACACGCGAAAAGGGACGTTCGGATATTTGCGTAAAGTGTCGTCTTTGACAGCCACTGCAGTCCACGCAGGCTTGTCCAAGACAATACTTTACGTATTACATGTAATTTTCTATTTTTGCACAAGTTTACTGTAACACTAAATCTAATACAGTCGTAAAGTGCCATCTCGGATCAGCCTGCGCGGACCGCGCAGGCTGACCCGAGACGACACTTTACGCAAATGTCCCGATGACCCTTTCCGCGTGCTGCAGCCCATATGAAGGCTTCGCTACCCCCATTTTCACTTTCCATACTTTTATTAATCATACATTTTAAATATCTTTGAGAAGAAAGGAGTATAAACGGCAAAACTAGCATTTTTCCTCTTTTTTCCCAACACTATTTTCTACTCTAAAAAAAAACCAAGCCTGTCATTTAACCCTTTACTCCATAGATACTCATTTCTACGCATTGCTTGTAAGAGCCTTGGGAAAACATTGTGGCAAAAGGTGAAATTGCTCGTCACGAGCAATTTCACCTTTTGCCACAATGTTTTCTTTGCTATAAAAATGTGTCATATACACATAAGAAACAGCTTCATCCTTGCTGTTATTTAGGGTCAGTTAGAGATACGATAGAAATGCCTTATAGGGTAAAGAGTTAAACCAAATCTAATTTGTTATCTGTATAGTTATGCTGTCAATGTTTTAGGAGTTCTGGAATTTTCCGCCCAGTAAAAAATTAAATAAACCACCCTTAAGTCTTCACCACAAAACAGAATTTTAGACCTATCCAATTAACCCTTTACCAATCAATGACGACTTTTGACGACCTTTGGAAAGAAGCCTTTTGAAAACATTATGGAAAAAGGAGAAAATGCTGGTAAGACGACTTTTGACGACCTTTGGAAAGAAGCCTTTTGAAAACATTATGGAAAAAGGAGAAAATGCTGGTAACCAGCATTTTCTCCTTTTCCCATAATGTTTTCTACTCTATCAACAAACAGTTGCACCATTTGAGCCACAATGAAATTGTCGTCTTCAAATGCTTTCAATTTGGACAGGGCTAAAGATTTGTCGTCTGGTAAAGGGTTAAAAGGAACCTGTAGACGACAAATTGAAAAACAACATAAAAGAAATGAACGTTCCCTTTGAAAGGTTCGAAAAACACTCTTTAGATAGGAGTAAATGATGGTTACCAGCATTTCCTCCTTCTCCCATAGTGTTTTCTAGGTTTACTTTGTCGGGTTCGTTAAAATTTGGGATTGTGTTCTAAAGGTTTAAATTGCAAAATAAATCATTGAATATAGGAATTTAAGTATTCTAACTCGATTCACGACAGAACAAATTAATATCAAATGCAAAAATCGAGTGTACCATATGTTTTTCGGCGAGGTTTCGTGTTTATCCCCTGAACTTATTTGATAAACTCAATTAACGTTTTCACTGATGTTAACTATTATTTAAGATAAACTATTGGTTAACCTATAACTCCATATGCAGTTTTTCTGTTGACTTTCTTCTTGTAACGTAGCCCGGTTGCATTGATTGAATTTTGCGTTTATTTATCGTCGCCACCGGTTGCCCATCAACCAATCAACCACATGGGTGACTCCCCTTCCTCCCTCCCTCCCTCGTGGGCTGTTCGTATTGTTACGAGGGATAGTGCAGATACAGGACGAAACCCATCTTAAGTTACGTCTGGATGCGTATTCACCAACCATTCTAAAGAACATTCTTTGTCTTACTCTTCAAGATTTTCTACCTGTGAAAGTAACAGAACTTCCGATTGGCTAAACCGAATGGTTTAGCCAATCGGAAGTTCTGTAACTTTCACACAGACAAAATTTTGAAGAGTAAGACTAAGAATGTTCTTAAGAGTGGTTGGTGAATACGGACTCTGGTTGTTTAATGTGCTCGATGTATATCGCACCGTCATACGACACTTCGGTTTAACGTCTAAAAAAAATATATATTAGACAATTCCAGCCTTGGAAATCCAACCAACGCCCTCGAGTGACCCGAAACATTACGTTCACAATTCCTACACCCTACCAACTGAGCTCTGCGGGGTTGTAACGTAGCCCGGTTCAAGGACCATACTCATAAAAACTTAAGTTCATGCTCCGCTGAGATTGTGTTCAACTTGTAAATTCATCACTGCTTCAGAGAGTGAGAAAAAAGAAACTTTGAAAAAAAAATGACTATAATGTAAAACGAAGAAGGAGTGTATTGCTGTAAAAGTTAAGAAATTACGCCATGATTTGTGCTAAACTGTATTAACCCATTACCACTCAATCCCTACTTTTGACGCCCCTGAGAAAGAAGCAGTTTGAAAACACTGTGTGAAAAGGAGAAAATGCTGGAAACCAGCATTTTCTCCTTTTCTCACAGTGTTTTCTACCCTTCCCAGAACAAATTTCAATTTTTCAGTCACCTTTATTTTGTTGTCTGCAAATGCTTTCAATTTGGACCAGTCTAAAACTTTCTTGTGCTGTAATGGGCTAATATTGTTAGGGGAGACCACTCCTTCATGCATGGTTTCATCCCGGTTTAAATACAATACCTAACAACTGTGTTAGGGAGAATTCTCTTTAATTCAGTAGTTATCGTGTTGGCCTTTCGTACAGGCGTTCTAGGTTTGAATCCTGCCCGGTCCTTGTATTTCTGCTGTACATTTGTTCATTTGTGTTTCTTTATGACGGACTTTGACATTGGGGCTCGTCCAGGACCCGTATTCACCAACCATTCTGAAGATCGTTTTTTGTCTTATTCTCCAGACTTTTCTACATGTGTAAGTAACACAACTTCTGATTGGCTAAACCATTCGGTTTAGCCAATCAGAAGTTGTGTTACTTACAAATCTGGAAAACCTTGGAGAATAAGACTAAGAATATTCTCAAGAATGGTTGGTGTATTTCTTTCTTACGGACTTTGACATGGGGGCTCGTCCAGGACATGTATTCACCAACCATTCTTAAGAACGTTCTTTGCCTTATTCTCCAGACATTTCTACATTTGTAAGTAACGCAACTTCTGATTGGCTAAACCATTCGGTTTAGCCAATCAGAAGTTGTGTTACTTACAAATCTGGAAAACCTTGAAGAATAAGACTAAGAATTTTCTCAAGAATGGTCGGTGAATACGGGTCGTGGGCTGGCCATTTAGCCATTAGTCCCTTTGTTGTCCAAAAGAAAACCGGAATTTCTGCCTAATACGGCTTTTGCAAGGGGTTAGTTCTATAGAGGAAGCAAATTTAAACTTCTCCAAATTTAGAGGATTTCTCAGACGACGAATTTATTCAGTATGTTTTTATTATGACCTGATTTGTCTTTCGAAAGAGTTCAAAACATTGTAAACAAAGGAAAAAGTGCTGGTTACCAGCATTTTCTCCTTTTCCCATAATGATTTTAACTTTTTACCAGACGACAAAATGTAAGTCTTTGTATGTTTTTTTATGAAGAGATTTGTCTTCGAAAGAGTCGAAAACATTGTGGGAAAAGGAGAAAATGCTGGTAACCAGCATTTTCTCCTTTTCTCACATCGTTTTTACTCTTTACCAGAAGACAAACTGTCAAAACATTGTCCCGACTTACAGAAAATTGCAGAATGAAACTGAGATTGAAAAAAAATGCAGATTGAAATCAATATGAAAAAAAAAAATAAAATGTAGATTGAAATTGAGATAGGAATCATAATAGTGCTCAAATTTGTCTTGGAAAAAGGTAATGGTAAAAAAATCGTGATGTTTGCGAAAGCTTTCTCCATCAGATTTGAAAATAACATACAACGTTTGAATTTTGGCAAATACTTGCATATAAGAGGTAAATAGGAGCTAAGGAGGCGATATGTAAAATGCTGGTTTTTCGTGTTAGTCGGTAATATATACCTTTCTTATCCTGTTAAATCGACTTTTTCATAGAGATGGGATCTGTCATTTGAAAATGTGCAGCTCGAGTGATAGTATCTTATTTCATAGCTTGGTTGTCCCAATTTTGATTATAGAAGAGAGCGGAGCTTAATTATCAGAACGGAATCTTTATAGACGTTGGCAGTTGTAAACAACATGTCTGTTATAATGGCGTTATTCAGCATTTGATAATCTTTCAGTTTGATACAGTGTACTTTATTAGCTGTAATACGGTCACGTGGCAGGGAACTTGGAAACTTGTTCACGGCTGTAGTGAATCATGTCACCCCGAGCTTTCGGCTCGGGGCGACATGATTAACCACAGCCTTGAACAAGTTTCCAAGTTCCCTGCCACCTGACCGTACAACGAATTTATTATGCTGCAAGGTTTTACCATTCCAACGTTTATGAAGTGAATTTACCTGTTTCTTTTTTTGGTTTGAAAAAAAAATGAGTACGCTGACGAAGAAGAATTTCCCTTCCGAGTGCCCCAATTCAACGAAAACTGACGTCACTAGGAACACGTCACTGAAACCTTGGTAATACGTACTAAAACGTGCAGCTTGGCGTAAAATCTAAATATTAATCTTGATCGACGTCGCCATTTTGGATGTTGTTCTGATAGTGTATACGGGGCTCCAGAGAGGGAAACTGCTTTTACGCTGGTTTTGCCAGTGTACATGATATATTATCTTCCGGGCATATTATCCAATCAGATCATGAGAAATTGCTTTGCAGTATGATAGTATCCTTTTCTAATTATTCTTTTAAGTAATCTTTTGCTGGTTTTACTTAATGTGCCGTTTATTTATTGTTGCTACTGGTTGCCCATATGGGTGACACCCTAGGAAGGCTTTTTGTGATGTCATGGGGGATATTGCAGGGTACGACAAACGTAATCCTAGAAGTCTACAATTCTGTCGTTTGTTAAAGAGTTAAATTGGTCAACCGAAAAAGAAATCTGTTGTTCATTAGGTCTTGAAACAAATTAAAGCATACCTTGCCTTACTTCTTACCAGCTTTGTTCGTTGTCTGGCAGCTGACGATAGGTTAAGTCTGGCGGAAAATGATGGGTAGTAAACATTATGGGACAAGAAGAAATTCATGGGTATCAGCACATTTTCTTTTTTCCATTTTTTTTTTGTAGCCATGAAAACGTGATAATTTTATGATAATTTTGTAATGGATCGATTAAAAAACATTCGTAACAAAAATCTCTCTCTCTCTCTCTCTCTCTCTCTCTCTCTCTCTTTCTCTCTGTGTCTGTCTGTCTGTTTGTCTTGCAAAGGCTTCCTCGTATTACCCTACCTCCCACTCCTGTAGATGGGCTATCTAATTCATGTCAGAATATTTTGGAGTTATGAAACACGATTTTATTCCCCCATGGTGTACATAAATTGCTACTGACATGGCGTGAAAACCGCATTATTAAAAAAAAACTATTATAAAATATCGGTTAAAGTTGCAACGCAAGCAAGCTTCGGTCAAAGCTCGATATGTTGGGAATACGTAGACTGATATGAATCGAATTTTTTTTCTCATTTGTAAATTTTCGGTACGTGCAAGAATCTCGCTCCCTGGTGAAACATTCGGACCTTGTGTGGGTTTGTGGCTAAGTTGATCAATGAGCAATTCAAAGGTCGTGCATTCGATCCGCATCAGAAGAGTGTTTTACGTGTGATGCTCAAAAGTTCCATCTTGTTTTGTATCGATGAAGCACATGCACCACAGGAATTGGTAGATTTTGACAGTTATACAAGTGAACCTATGTTGAAAATGGCGCACATTTGTAAGTGCGTAAAATTAATCAATCAATCAATCAATCAATCAATCAATCAATCAATCAATCGATTTTCAGCTAGCTAGCAGGCCAGCCGGCCAGCCAGCCAGCCACTCAGCCAGCCGGCCCAAGCAACCAAGTAAATAATCAATCAAATGAACCAAGCAACCAAGTAAATCAAATAAACCAAGCAAACAAGTCAATCAAATAAACCAAGCAAACAAGTCAATCAAATAAACCAAGCAAACAAGTCAATCAAATAAACCCAAGTAAATGATCAATCAAATAAACCAAGCAGGCAACTATTCAATCAATCGACCAAACAATCGACCGAACAATTAAACAATAAACCAACTAACCCAACCAACCCACGAACCAACCAACCTAACCAAACAACCAACCTAACCAACCGACCGAACCAACCAACCTAACCAACCAACCAACAGAACCAACCAACCTAACCAACCAACCTTCCTAACCAACCAACCAACCTAACCAAACAACCAACCAACCAACCTAACCAACCAGCCAAACAACTGATCAATCAAATACAGACATATTTCCTACTCTCACCCCACACTGTCCTATAAGGCAAAGCCCGATTTCACATGACGTCAATCTAAATTTTGCATCCCGGAGCGTCTTGTTAATAAAACACAGCACGCAAAGTTCTTTTCAATAGATTTTATACATAAACTGGTCGGTGGGATTTAAAACCTATCTTTTATAAAAGTTTTTACCTCGTAAACATTACTGCGGACATTTAAACCCACAACCGAATAAAACACGACTTTTGACAGCTTTTGAAAATTTTATTGGAAAAAAGCAGCCACTGCTTGTAACAGGCAATTGCTCCGTTTCTCACAATATTTTCGATTTTATTTTTAAATGGAATTGATTGTAGGAATGCAAAAGATTTCTGCCTCTTTTCCTAAATATATTTATTCGTTTTGCGACTTTGGACAGTTTTTGGTAGATTTAGAATTAATGTAGACACTATGAAGTCAGTTTTTAGCTTGAAACGGAAATGAAAAAGTTGCCTACCTAAACCAAACTTGACCCTTAGGGCTTTTAAGCGCGACTTGCTGACCATTTGCGAACAGTGTAGATCCAAGATCAGACTGCACAGAACGTGCAGTCTGATCTTGGATCTATACTGTCCGATACAGAGGTGTTATTCCTTAAATTACAGCCTTGAAAAAGCAGTATTTCGAGTTTTATTTTCGAACTGAAAATTCCATTTTAGTTATTTAACTCTTTACCACACGACAAAATTTTAGACTGGTTCAAATTGAAAGCATTTGCAGACGACAAAATAAAGGTGACTGAAATTTTGAAATCTCTTCTGGGAAGGGTAGAAAACACTGTGGGAAAAGGAGAAAATGCTGGTTACCAGCATTTTCTCCTTTTCCCACAGTGTTTTCAAAAGGCCTCTTTCTCAGGGGCGTCAAAAGTAGGGATTGTGTGGTAATGGGTTAAGGTGATAAGGTGATAAGGGAAAGTCACACAGACCAATGCCAGACGCCGCAGCTCGTGCGATTTGTGTTCGTTTTCACTACCCAGTCTTAATTTCATTTGTCTAGATTTAGAAAGAAACACAATGTTTGATTGGCTAAACCATTTGGTTAAGCCAATCAAAAATTGTGTTACTTTTAACTTTACAAAATTCTACCAATGGAAAGTCACCCAGACCAATGCCAGACCCCACAGCTCGTGCGATCTGTATTCGTTTTCACTACCCAGTCTTAATTTCATTTGTCTAGATTTAGAAAGAAACACAACTTTTGATTGGCTAAACCATTTGATTTAGCCAATCAAAAATTGTGTTACTTTCAACTATTCAAAATTCTACCTATGGAAAGTCATCCAGACCAGCGCCAGACTCCATAGCACATGCGATCTGAGTTAGTTTTCACTAACCAGTCTTATTTCATTTTTTCTTCTTCTAGATTTAGAAAGAAACACAATTTCTGATTGGCTAAACCATTTGGTTTAGCCAATCAGAAATTGTGTTACTTTCAACTTTACAAAATTCTACCCATGGAAAGTCACCCAGACCAGCGCCAGACCCCACAGCGCGTGCGATCTGTGTTCGTTTTCGCCAACCAGTCTTATTTCATTTTTTTTTTTCTAGATTTAGAAAGAAACACAATCTCTGATTGGCTAAACCATTTGGTTTAGCCAATCAGAAATTGTGTTACTTTCAATCTTACAAAATTCTACCTATGGAAAGTCACCCAGACCAACGCCAGACCCAACAGTACGTGATATCTCGGTTCGTTTTCGCGAAACAGACTTATTTCATTCATTTTTGCCTAGATTTAGAAAGAAACACAATGTTTGATTGGCTAAACCATTTAGTTTAGCCAATCAAACATTGTGTTTTTTTTCAACCCATTGTAATTGGGGAGGTCATCAGACCTCTCCAACAGTGGTGAGTTTAAAAGGCAGACTGCAACAGAATTAGCAGTCAAAATTCATTTTTCTAGCGAAAATCTTCTGATACACATGTTTCATCATGGTTTTGTAAATTAAGTGAAATAAAAAAAAAAGAAACACGGAATAAACGTGGTTTAATTTTAAATGACGAATTTCAGAAAAAAAGTTTGTTATACCAATTTGCCATGGTTGCAAAAGACTTCTCAAAAATAATTGTATTTTTTCATCAAGCCAATAAATCTAGGTAGAAGAAAAATTATGAAGAATTTCGTTGAAAAAAAAGAAAGAATACCGCTGGACAAGATCATGCCACTTGAAAACGCGGCAAGAATGTCAAATGACCGTCATGTAAAGCATATGAGGTTTCTCCGTGGCGGCATTTTTACTCGTTTGTTTACATGTACCAAATCATATTGAAATTAAAAACCAATAAACTATTTTAAAACATTGATGCTGACCTCTTCTGGCTTCTTTTTTAAAGAAACCATTTTGTTTATAGTTTTTTTAATCAAATATCAAATTGTTTTTGACAAAGATCTGACCACACCAAAATATCAGCTATTCATTCAATCAAACGAAATTGTGTCGCATGGTACACTGTAGAGCGACGTATATTTCACTGAAGTGACACGAAGTCCATTCAAGCGAAGGATGTTCGCCGTTCGCTCATTCGTACATAAAGTCATTCGTGAAAAGGGACCGAAACGATATTGTTTTTATTATGTGTGGTTATTTTTATTAGCGAGGTATCTTTATGACCGCATTTTTTTCTGTACCAAAGGAAAATGTTACGGGACCACTCCGGTCGCATTCTTGTTCTAATTTTTTTTTTCGTTTCGAGTGTAAGTGAGACGGGATAATTAACTGCGAAGAGGTGACTTCATTTTTCATTTATGAGAAAATTATTGTTTATTTTTCGGGGAGATTTCGAGGAAAACGACAGGATGTTTAGATGTCAGTTTATGTGAATTTTTTTTGGTTGGAATTTTGCAAGTTCCTGTTTGGAATATTTCGTGGATATCTAAATCTGCTGTGAACATCAGTGCTGCAATTTTCACCTAGGTAGAGTTTCACTGAAATATATACAGATTGAATTTATGTTTAATGACTATTGAACAAATCACAAATATTTTAGAATGGTCCAAATTCAAAGCATTCGCAGGTGACCGAAAATTGTAGATTAAATAATGGAATTCGTCTTGGAAAGAAAACATTGTGGGAAAATGAGAAAATGCTGATTATCAGCATTTTCTCATTTTCCCACAATGTTTTTTAAAGCACTTCTTCCTCGGAGTTGTAAAAATTTGGGATTGTTTCATGAGGGAATAATGAGATAGATAATGATAAATATTTTGTTTTGTGATAATAAATATTTGTCATTGTCATGGTAAATCTGTTTGGTTAGATTCTTGGGGAAAACCCATATAGGACTTGAATATATGAATTGTTATTATCAGTTTAACCCTTTCCCAAACGACAAACTTTTAGACCAGACCAAATTGAAAGCATTTGCAGACAACAATTCAATTCTTGCTGAAAAGATGATTTCTGTCTACAATAGGGTAGAAAACATTGTGGGAAAAGGAGAAAATGCTGGTTACCAGCTTTTTCTCCTTTTCCCACAATGTTTTCAATAGGCTACTATTCCAGACCCGTAAAAACCAGGGATTGTTTGGGAAAAGCTTCACGTAGTACACCCGTAACACTTCTAGTGCAATATGGAATAAAATTTCTTGATCGTTGATAAATACGCATTTATACATATATAATACTTTTGCACATTTTTGACCGATCAGAAATTCTTTTCATGTCTACCTTGAAATTATTTGTTGATACTTTTGTTAGTTTCCAGAAAGGGGGAGGTAATTATTATCTCTCTTTGTAATGAGAATATAGTGGTTTTAGATTTATAAATGATAATTCTAAGAAGAAAAAGAAAAAAAAAAGGAAAAAGTGGCTCGGTTAAAGTAGTACAATAATACTCATTTTTAATCATAGCAGATTTTACAGGATAATATTAGGGTGGAAATTACTGTTTTCTATAACGGGTCCACTACCTTAACTGAAATTGGTCTGACAGGCTTTAAACTCCATTAACAATTTTCAGTTTATGAGCCATAGCCTACGAAAAGGGGGTTCAATAGATCTGAAAAGAATATCGACACAGATCAGTCTGCGCGTACTGCGCAGGCTGGCCTGGTCAGAAACTTTTCGTAGATGCATTAAACCCCCTTTTCACAGAGCATGACTCAAGCAGATCGATATTGGTTCTTCCTGGTTACAAATTAACAACTTCTCTGCTCCTCATCGATTACGAAGTAGTATTATCAATCATTTTTGGTCATCTGATGTATTAGTATTATTCATAAGGCCTTTTAACACTGCCGGTGTAATGCAGAAAAATGACCCCCATTACAAAATGACCCCCGGGTCATTTCTCGACGTAGAGGAATGACCCATGGGTCATTATTCTACGTCGAGAAATGACCCGGGGGTCATTTCTCAACGTAGAGAAATGACCCATGGGTCATTATTCTACGTCGAGAAATGACCGTAGGTCATTTTGTAATGTGGGTCATTTCTCTGCATTACACCGGAACAATATACGATGTCGAAGAAGCTCTGAGCCATTATCTATACGATGGTAATGTGGAAAAAGAACTAGTAGTTTGGAACGATATTGTGCGAGGCAACAGTAAGGAAACTTCAGGGTGGCAGTTACAAGTACACTTGACATTACGATAAAACTGAAGAAATGTTGAAAACGGGGATAACCTTCAAAGAAATTATGTCTAGAGTGGATAGGTCATTGAATTTAGGAAGCAATCATTTTTTATACAAACTAGGGAGCTTCTCCGGCACTCACAAACTAAGGAGCTTCTCTGGCACTCACAAACTAGGGAACTTCTCTGGCACTCTCAAACTGGGTAACTTCTCTAGCACTCTAAAACTTGACAATTTCTCTGGCATTCTCCAACTAGAGAACTTCTCTGGCACTCTCTTTTTACAAGTTAAAGTTTGTGAAGTGGATAGGTCATTGAATTTAGGAGGTTGTAATTATTTCTTGGTACAAAAAATGGAACCTCTCCGGCACTCTCAAATTGGAGAATTTCTCTGGCACTCTCAAACAATTAAACTTTATTGACACTTTCAAATTAGGTAACTTATTCGACAAACTCAAACTAGGAAACTTCTCCGGCGCTCTCAAATTAGGGAACTTACACACTCTCAAACTAGGGTACTTCTCAGGCACACTCAAACCATGTTACTTCTCTGGCACTCTCAAACTAGCTTACTTCGCTGGCACTCTCAAACTAGGGAACTTCTCTGGTACTGTCAAACTAGAAAACTTCTCCGGCAGTCTCAAACTAGGTTATTTCTCTGGCACTCTCAAACTAGGTTAATTCTCTGGCACTCTCAAACTATGGAACTTATCTGGCACTCTCAAACGAGGGAACTTTTCTTGCACTCTCAAATAATGGAACTTCTCTGCTCTGGCACACTCAAACTATTGAACTTCTCTTGCACTCCCAAACTAGAAAACTTCTATGGCACTCTCAAACTAGGGAACTTCTCTGGCAGTCTTAAACTAGGAAACTTCTCTGGAGCCCCCTCTTTTTACAAACTAGAGTAATCGATCAATTTTAATACGCCAGAGTCATCATATATTGTCGGTTTACTTCAAAAACCTTGTAACTACAGCTTGTTACAAGCTGTAGTTACAAGGTTTTTGAAGTAAACCGACGATATGTGCTATGTTCCGGCAAAATGGGTTTAACGCATCTCAGTAATCCATGGCACCAAGCAAGACAGCACATACCTTTTATACCATAATAGCCACTGTTTTCAACAAACAACGACATTATGGGGTAAACTGATTCTTGAACATGCAAAAAAAAAACTGGCCAGTGACGAAAAGTTTCGGCACAGGCCAGCCTGCGCGGACTGCGCAGGCTGGCCTGAGTCGATACTTTTCGCAGATGAAATAAGCTCCCTCTTAATAGAGCATAGCACATTATTATTTATAAAAAATCTCCTTTTTACTCCACTTTATGCTGACAGTTTTGTCGTTTGTAGATTTATCGTGAAAACCGTAATATTTGTTTGCGAAATACGAAGTCGTTATCTGTGAAAAAGAAGCTCTATTTATCTGCAAAAAGTAGGCACCCATGTCATCGAAAAATGCCATGTTTTGGTAAAACTTTATGCGTGTCCGAGAGCCATTCTACCTCAAGATTTAGTCACTTGTCATGACGAAATTTATTTCATGGATCCAAAATTATGTGATGTTTTCCTTGATATAATGTATCACAAAATTGGATTTAAACCCCCTATTGCTAGAGCCCCCTTCATTATGTTAATTCAGATATGTATATAAGTATAGGTAAAAAACATGTTAAACATATTTTCGATAATCAAAAGAATATCAATCGTTAAGCTGTTATGTGAGACTCACTGACCTTTTGCGGACTGTGTAGATCAAGATCAGACTGCACAGAACGTGCAGTCTGATCTTGAATCCACACTGTCCGATCAGGAGGTATTTTTCACCCAGAAATTAAATGTTGAAAGAATATTATTCGAATTTCAACTATCGACTTGAAGGTTTTTTTATTTATCTCTTTACATAAAGAAAAGATTTTATACTGGATCAAATTGAAAGCACTTGCAGACAACAAAATTAAACGTGACTCAAAAATATGAAATTCGTTTCCAGCAGGGTAGAAAACATTGTGGGAAAAGGAGAAAATGCTGGTTACCAGCATTTTCTCCTTTTCCCACAATGTTTTCAAAAAGGCTTCTATCTCAGGGTCGTAAAAACCAGAGATTGTTCGGTAAAGGGTTAATTTATATAGCAGGATAAGGGTAATATATCGATCAATGGACTGAACTAAATACCATCTGAAACAAGTTTGTTGTGGATGACTTTTAAACCATCGAAGTGTATAATATGGATAACCAACTGAAGTTTAAGTTTGATTACGAATTAAAGCGTAGGCAAAGTTGAAACTGTACTGTTTGCTGAATTTTTTTCATAGATAATCAGTTTCCAGAATAGATTGAGACATGCACGGTGTCGTTTAAAGCGGATTATGATTTACTATGGATAAAAGCGTCGAGAGAGAGAGAGAGAGAGAGAGAGAGAGAGAGAGAGAGAGAGAGAGGGAGGGAGGGGGAGATAGGGAGATAGAGAGAGAGAGAGAGAAGGAGAAGAAATAGGAAGAAGAAGAAGAAGAAGAGGAGAGAGAGAGAGAGGGGAGAGAGAGAGATAGAGAGAGAGACAGAAAGAGAGATAGAGAGAGAGAGAGAGAGTGATAGAGAGAGACAGAGAGTGATAGAGAGAGACAGAGAGAGAGAGCGAGGGAGGGAGATAGGCAGATAGAGAGAGAGAAGAAGAAGAAGGAGAAGAAGAAGAAGAAGAGAGAGAGAGAGAGAAAGAGAGATAGAGAGAGAGACAGAGAGAGAGACAGATGGAGAGAGAGAGAGAGAGAGAGATAGAGAGGGAGAGAGAGAGAGAGTAAGCGATGAAAAGAGTAAGCGATGGAGAGAGAGAGAGAGAGAGAGGGGGGAGAGAGAGAGAGGGGGGGGGGAGAGAAAAATAGAAAAAGAGGCAGAAAGAGAGAACCATAGAATCAGAAACAGAAAGAGAGAGACAGGGAGAAACAGAGACAGAAAGACAGACAGACAGAAAGACAGACAGACAGACCGGCCAATATCATTCCAAAATACATGTACAGCATTGCTGTCGGCACCTCATACATAAGATTTATGCATTAAACAGTAAGCTATTTGTCACATAAACAAAAAACGTCCTTCAATATTGATGCAGATTTTACACTCATTTTTTCCCGAAAACTTGTTTACCTCATTCTTGATCGTTAACACGTGATATCGTAATCATTAATTATAATGTTTATTTGATGAGAACGTTATAAAAAAAGAGAGCTATAGCAAAAAGGAAATTGTTTTTGATGATCATTCCTTTTGCTCCAGTCTAACGAGCAAAATATAGTTTTATCTGATGTTTTCGAGTGGCCATAAAAATCTTCAAAATCATGCCATCATAATCTACCATACTTTTTCGAAATTTATGAAATTTATGTGAAAATTAACCACTTCATTCAAAGGAAAACTATCAGAAAAGTACAGCTGTAATGTTCTTTCTTGGTGTTTCTTTTCAAAAGTGTTTGATTGACAACATATCAAATACTTCAGGCAACTTTCTTCCATTTTTTGACAAATACTGATTTTTGACGAAAGATAATACCGACGTATTTAGCGTAGTAGCAATAGAGCGAAATCTCCGTGCGACGAAAATTTAGTGGACGGATCTTAAGGGACCCATTCAACGCACCCATATAGCGGTCAAAATGTGAACAATGCATTTGTCTCAGAAAATCAGCAAGTTCTTTCTCTGAGCATTGTTGCATTGTATTCAACGTGATAAACAGTGGTCGAAACTGCCGTGCGAGGAAATGTAAGTGGACGAAACTTAACGGGCCCATTAAGGGAATAGGCGTTGTTTGCGCATGTCATGTTCTTCGATGTTGTAATACGCGCTATACAGTAGCAATGGAGAAAAAGGGTTTTATCAATACGTTTGGGGAAAAATCAGGCCTGTTTGAGCTCCAGAATTCTCTAAACTATTAATCACAGCTGAATGAATAGATAGAGGATATTTGTCTTTTTCGGTGAAAGATCGAAATTTATTTCATCGAGTGGACACCATCGGTAATACTTTCACTCGTGGCGCAGCGGTGAAAGATCGAAATTTATTTCATCGAGTGGACACCATCGGTAATATTTTCACGAATGGCGCAGCCACGAGTGAAAGTATTACCGATGGTGTCCACTCGATGAAATAAATTTCGATCTTTCACCGAAAAAGACAAATATTCTATTTATTTCATGCTTTTAACCCTTTCTTGGATGAGCTTTATCAAAATCCAGTACAGTACTTTTCCGTTATTCCCCGTGGCGTAGCCCTCCCGCATAGCAACGCATTACAATATTACGTCAAGCGCGAGAAATGTAAGGTATATGACGTCATATTTCCCATCTGGTTGTTAGGCACCCACAACTTATCTAGGCAACAAGAACGTGAAAATCGGTATTTTCACTGGTGGTATCAGTGTAAGATCGAAAAATATTTTCACTTCTATTTCTCGATATCCTACCGGAAGGCATGAAATAACACCAGGTGGCGTTTGATTGAGTACATGTAAACGTTTATTTTAGTCTTAAATTCAAAGTAACGGTTGTCGCGTAGAAAAGTAATCCGGTCCTGTGTTCCCAGGGTACCCAGATTAGATAGATGAGTATTTGTAGATTGCCATCGAGCGAGAGATAATCGGGAATAGGGGAAGTTGTCGATCAAAATGTGAAGAGAAATTGCCGTAAAAAATATAAAATGTCCTGTCTTTGTATATGCTTAACCCTTTACCCCACAATGACGACTTTTAACACCCCTGAAAGAGAAGGCTTTTGAAAACATTGTGGGGAAAGGAGAAAATGCTGGTTACCAGCATTTTCTCCTTTTCCCGCAATGTTTTCTTCCCTTTTACAGAAAATCATTTCATATGAGCCACATTGAAACTGTCATCAGCAAATGCTTTCAATTTTGGACAGGTCTAAAATCTTGCCATGTGGGAAAAGGTTAATTAGATACTGTATCGATATCGAATCTAGTAAACTGATATCTAGATATTGTTTGGTGTAACTTGAGAGATTTTTCCACAACCGAATCGGACGGCTTAAATTCAGATCAGGCTTAATATTCTTAGTAGCCTGATCTTGATCTTCAATGTGTAAAAATCCAGAGTGGGTCGCGTATTTGCAGACTGAAGAGTAAAAGAAGCCTTTTACAAGCTTCCGCACAGTCGTTTGACGCCTTATAACGAGGTATGATTTCTTATGGCCGACATTTAATAGCTTAATAACGGGGTTCTATTTCAAAATGGCTGGTGATAAATTTTGTAATGAAATAGTTTGCCCCCAATTTCGCTCACCATTAACTAGGAACATTGAGGTTTATAATGTGGTATTAGATTAGGTATTGAACCGTGAATACTGGGCTGTTACTGCTGTAAAAAGTAGGGGTAAAATGAATGAATGAATGAATGAGTGAGTGAGTGTGTGAGTGAGTGAGTGAGTGTGAGTGAGTGAGTGAGTGAGTGAGTGAGTGAATGAATGAATATAAGAGGGAGGAACAAATGAACGAATGAAAGGAAAAAAACGAACAAATGAGGGAGAGGAACGAAAGGATTGAACGAACGAAGTAACGAACGAATGAAAGGAAAAAACGAACGAATGAGGGAAAGGACCAAAAGGATTGAACGAACGAAGTAACGATCGAATGAATGAAGGAACGAAGGGAGGAAGTAACGAACGACCAAACGAACGAACGAACGACGTATTTACTGGAACAGTCATGTTTTGAGAAAAATAGTGCAGAATATGGCGAGTAAGGATTTAACTATGTAACTATAAGAAAAAGCAATCCAAGTTAGCCAGTTATTAGCCAACATACAGCGTGATAAAGTTTCTAATACATCATTTGGACATGTCAAAAAACTATCCATGCAAAAAACAATTAAGAGGTCATATACACGTAGTGTAATAAAAAAAAAACCCTTGACCGTCTATAGATACAACGTATCCACACCTTGGTTGGTTATTTCCGTTTATTTATTCGTCGCTACCGGTTGCCCATCTGAGGGACGCCCCCAGAAGACGGTTAGTTTTTACGGGGGATAGTGCAAGGATACAGGTCGAAACTACTGAGAGCTTCGCCTGGTTCTTTAACGTGCTCGGCGTATAGCAACGTCACACGGGACCTCGGTTTAATGTCTCATCCGAAAGACTATTAGTAATTTTAGTTGGCCAGCCGGGAATTCGAACCCACAACCTGTAGTGACTCGGAACATTGTGTTCACGAGACCTACGCTCTGCCTACTGAGCTATATTGGCTGGTGAAATATCTACACGTATCTTCAAGCCCACAACCAAACGACAAAATTTCATAGGTCCGAATTGAAAACACTTGCAGACCACAAAATCAACGTAACTCAAAAATTAAACATTGTTTCAAGTAGGGAAGAAAACATTGTGGGAAAAGGAGAAAATGCTGGTAACCAGCATTTTCTCCTTTTCCCACAATGTTTTCAAAAGGCTTTTATCTCGGGGTCGTAAAAACCAGGGATTGTTTAGTGAAAGGTTAATCACGGATGTCATTATACAACGAATATTTGCTTAGAAATTCGTAATAATAATACAAGTGAAAAAATAAAAACAAAGTTATGCATAGAATATATGCATCATTACTGAAGTAGATCTAAATGAACTCTGTGAAAAATAGATTGAATGAATGTACAAAACGTTTTATTCTAACATGACACGCGACTTTGGCTCTATACACACAGTGCAAGGCAAACGTGGTGAAATCTGCGACAATCCATGTAGAGTGACGTCATTCAATGAGTGAGTTATTCAATGGAACATAATCTTCATCCGCGTTTTTACTCTTACTTTGAACTTGTTTTCCTTTCATTAAGAATTGGCCATGTTAGAATCGAAATAATCTTCTTTCTATCGTGGTATATCGTTCAATAAACCACGTTGTGAGTTATGAGGCGCAATGAATAACCCACTCGGAATATCGCCCTCGTGGATTATTTATTGTGCCTCATAACTCACAACTGTGGTTTATTGAACGTTATACCACGATAGAAAGAAGATTATTTCTTAATTAACTCTGGTCGGCCCTTTACAGTCAGCCCTGTGTCGAAACTTTTACCCGTGGTTAATATGTTGGATGCCAAGGGATTTAATATATGTGCAAAAAGTATTGTTAACTCAGACCAGCCTTGTGCAGTCAGCCCTGTGTCGAAATCTTGCCCCTGGTAAATATTTTTTTGATGTCAAGGGATTTAATATATGTGCAAAAAGTATTATTAACTCAGACCAGCCTTGTGCAGTCAGCCCTGTGTCGAAACTTTTACCCTTAGTAAATATTTTTTTGATGTCAAGAGATTTAATATATGTGCAAAAAGTATTATTAACTTAGACCAGCCTTGTGCAGTCAGCCCTGTGTCGAAACTTTTGCCCTTGGTAAATATTTTTTGATGTCAAGGGATTTAATGTATGTGCAAAAAGTATTATTAACTGAGGCCAGCCCTGTACAGTCAGTCCTCTATCGGATTTATTTGCCCTTAGTTGATATTTTGCATGACAAGGGACCCGTCTACTTAAGGATGCAGTCGGTCGTTCAGACAAAATAGATTTTGTGGGTCTATTTTATCATCATGTATACTCAGTTTCAATGAAAAGTCACCAGGAACTAAAATTGAATAATTTTCACCTTGCCACAAAAGAGAAATTTTCAATTACGTCATTTACCAACTTAAATTTTTGACATTAGAATGCACCTATGCCTTTGTGCTTCCATGTTGAAACTGTAAAAAATGTGCTTGGAAAAAATATAGTTATTTCAGAAATTATGCCCATTCATCAATCTAGGGTAAATTTTTGATGGACTACCTGGTGACTTTTTCATTGACGCTGAGTATATTATTGTATAATTTGTCATGGAGACGCGTTCACTCTTTACCAAACGACAAAATTTTAGACTCATCCAAATTTGAATCATATGCAAACGACAAAATAAACGTGGTTGAATAATTAAAACTTGACTTTTGAAGATTAGAAAACATTGTGGGAAAAAGGAGAAAATGCTGGTTACAGCATTTTCTCCTTTTTCCCACAATGTTTTCAGAAGGCTTCTTTCTCTGGGTTGTAAAAACCAGGGATTGTTTGGTAAAGGGTTAAACAAATTAGATTAATGATCTGTTATTGGAAGAAAAAGTAACTGATATTAATACTACAAAATGATGGATTTGGGTGATGTTTCATACCGTTTACGTCATAACTTCAACCATATCCATACGGCAGCTGATACACTGCTCAAAAAAGTCAAAGGACCACATGTCCTCGACTTCGATCGCAAAATATGTTGTTTTTAGCTCACCTGAGCACAACGTGCTCAAGGGGAGCTTTTAGGATCACTGGATGTCCGTCGTGCGTCGTGCGTCGTCCGTCGTCCGTCGTGCGTCGTGCGTCGTCAACAATTCTTTAAATATCAACTCCTCCTAAACCGCTGGGCCAATGAAGGAATTTTTTAAAATTCTTCTCTGAAACTGCTGATCAGGTTCTGAAATAATTTCACAGAAATGTATCTTAGTTGACCCTTTTCAAAAATTGCTCTAAATATTTTGATCCATCAAGAAACATGGCTCTGATGGCTGTGGGCTATTTACACTATACAGACATGAAGAAATTCTTAAAAATTCTTCTTCTCTGAAATGGCTGTTTAGATTTTGAAAAAAATGGCTATAGTCCTCTCAAAAACTCAGGAGAGCGAACCAGGGCAATCTTGGCCCTCTCGTTTCAGTACAGGACAATGCAAATAATTTTCTGCTCCTAAGTTCATTCAGTCTTAATGCAAGAAATTTCAGAACAGGTAAAATAATTTGGTTTGCACAAAAGATGTATGGGCTATTCCTTTCAAAGCCTTTTTTTTTAGTTTTTGATATGCCACAAAGGCTTTTTAGGGTATCGAGGATGTCATTATTTCATCTAGTCCTCTTCTTTCGTTACATTTGACAAGAATATGAACGAAAGATTGGGAAAAAAATATGAACTGTTTAACAAAAGAACAGGGAAAACGAATTTCTTGGGTTTCTTCTTAACATGGCTTATCGGTATTTAAGATGAGACAAACCATTATCTCCTGCTAGATGGCTGTCTACAAATTTATACACATCTATCTAATTTGGGCTTTCTTAGTACAGAAGCGTAGTATACTAATTTTTCCAAACAACAACCGTTACTTTGAATTTCAAATTTAAAAAAAAAAAATGCATTTTTTTTCAATAGAACACAACTTAGTGTGATTCAATCAAGTTTGTATCAAGCATGTAACCTATGCATCGGCCATTTATTAACCCTTTACCCCATAAGGCATTTTTATGGCATCTCTAATTGACCCTTAATAACAACAAGGATGAATCTGTTTCTTATGTGTATATGACATCTTTTGATAGTGTAGAAAACATTGTGACAAAAGGTGAAATTGCTCGTCACGAGCAATTTCACCTTTTGCCACAATGTTTTCCAAAGACTCCTACAAGCGATGTGTAGAAATGAGTATCTATGGAGTAAAGGGTTAAAACAGCTCCTACAATCTTTGGTAATAGGGTACTAGCTTCGATATAAGTCCTACTTTTCCCAAGTATTGGGGGGATGAGAGATGCGTCATAGTAGACAGGTCGAATTTTCGCAGAATATGGCATGCATAGAAAACGGAAACAAACAAGAAAACTATACGGAGCCATTTTGTCTAGTAAGGATGTAAGATGATGGTTTTCAGAGCTCAAAGGCCGAGTGTTTAGTTAAGTGAAAGATTTGAACTTCAGCATTTGTGTGATCCTTTAATTATTTTGAGCAGTGTATGTTCATATATGTCGTGGTTTTCATAAGTACAATGCCGGGACTCATAAGTGTCTTGCCCAAGGACATCGAAAAAACTTGTGGCTCTAGTGAGGATCGGGCCTGGAGCCACAAGATTACAAGTCTTGGAGTTAAATCCTTTACCACGCAATGCCGGCTATGAACGACCCCTGAAGAAGAAGTATTTTGAAAACATTGTGGGAAAAGGAGAAAATGCTGGTGACCAGCATTTTCTCCTTTTCCCACAATGTTTTCCATCCTGTCAAACAAAAATCGCATCATTGAGCCACATTGGTTTGTCAAATCGTATATATACGATGTTGTTTGATGGTTTAAAAGTATTTTTCTATTTTATACTTTTAGAGGGGAGTGGGGGAGGGGCAGTGTATTTTAGATTTTTTTGAAAGCTCGCTAAACTTCAAAAACGATTTGTCATTGAATCGATTTAAAAGGTTGCTTAAAGATTAGTCATACGAAAATTGGCCGTATTACTTTTCCGTTCAAGTCACTGAAAGAAACATACTTGAAGTTGAGCAAATGACCATTTTCTCAAAACTAACATTAATGAACAACAACTCCCAGCAGCTAATTTTCCTACAATGTTGTTAGCCTTTTATCTGATACGTACGAATCAAGCCGATTTTGGGCCAAGTATAGATCAAGATCCGACTGCATAGAACAGATTAAGAGATAATTTTCCCCACAAAAATACTTTTGAAATTGCAATATTTTGGGTTTTGATTAAATATCTGCAAAGTTTTATTTAACGAAATTTGGCAGTTTAAGGGTTAAAAATCGATTTACGCCAAAGGGGCTTGTACAATATTGAGTAAAAAGGTCACGGGAGGTCAAGTGGAGATAGGTCAATATGAATACAGGTGATTGATTGACCCTTGACCCCCGATGTATACAATTTCCCCCCCTCTGGCATCAAAGTTTTTGAGTTAGATAATACTATTATCCTTTTGTTAGTTATTGTAAACTTTTATCAAACAATTATTTGTTTGAAGGGCTTAGATAAAGAAGGCCTTTAAAAACTATAGACGAAGTGTTGAACAAGCTCAGCAGTATTTGATAAGAGTGACACGTCCAGCACAGTCTGATCCTGATCTGCAATGTACGAGAAAACACCAAAATTCATATCACAACATTTCACGTATTAGATAAGACACCACCAGTAAAATATTTTAAAACGTTTACCACACAATCCCGAGTTTTAACGAAATCTAGAGAGAAACCTTTTGAAAACATTGTGGGAAAAGGAGAAAATGCTGGTAACCAGCATTTTCTCCTTTTCCCACAATCTTTTCTATCCGTTAACAGACATATTCCAGCATTTGAGGTTCATTAAGATGTCTGCAAGTCCTTTCAGTTTGGATAAGTCTGCAATGAAACGTCGTCACAGAAAGACAGAATAATCGGTTGTTCGATTTGCCCAAAACGGAAGCATGTGCTGCCGAGAAAATAACAGTGACAAAAAACAAAACAAATGATTTTGTTGGAAGGGTAGGAGTTTATCGGTAAAGGAGAAAAATACTGGTTATCATCTTTTTTCTCCTTTTCCCACAATGTTTTCTTATCTTCTCCATTAACACCCGGATTGGTTAAGAACAGGGTGAAAGAGTTAAAATTTCAAACCGATTGGTAAAATATCCAAGGTTTGCGAATTTACCAACATTTTTTCATAGAAAACTTCACTGTATTTGACAGTGTAGATTAAGATCAGACTGCACTGTGAAGTCTGATCTTGATCCACACTGTCCACAAAAGAGTATTATGTCACGCTTTGTAGCTTAAGTCATTTACCAAACGACAATACGACTCGTATTCTAGGTTTGTCCAAATCGAAAGCATTTTCAGACGACAAAATAAAAGTGACAGAAAATTTTAAATCTATTTTGTGAAGGGTAGAAAGCATTGTGGGAAAAAGTAGAAAATGCTGGTTACCAGCATTTTCTCCTTTTCCCACAATGTTTTCTAAAGGCTCCTTTCTCAGGATCGTCAAAAGTAGGGATTGTGTGGTGTAATGGGTTAAGCTTTATTTTTTTTTATCAGTAAAATGAATTTTTATTGGTCAGAAAAGTGAAGTAACTTAGCCCTATATTTTGGTATGCAGTCCCTTTCTTCTCAAATACGAGCCCGTGCTTGTTTGTATCTGTCTCGAGAAATAGTTGAAATATTTCACATTTTTTCCAGGTTTTTAAAAATCCCAAGAGTGCTTAGATCTATATACGACCAAAAAAAAAAAAATGAATATAGAGGCGTGAAGCCAACGGGGTCGTTGGTTCAAGTCCAGAAGTTAGCGAATTTCTTTCCGAGGATTAATGGTAGTTGATCGATTGATTGATTGATTGATTGATTGATTAACTCATTACAAAACGACAAATCTTTTTGGCTTGTCCAAATCGAAAGCTTTTGCAGACGACAAAATAAAAGTGACGGAAAATTTGAAAAAAAAAATTGTTTTGTGAAGGATAGAAAACATTGTGGGAAAAGGAGAAAATGCTGGTTACCAGCATTTTCTCCTTTTCCCACAATGTTTTCTAAAGGCTTCTTTCAAACGGTCGTCAAAAGTAGGGATTATGTGGTAATGGTTTAAACCAATCAGCCAATGTTTTCTTTTATGTGCATGTGATTATCTCGTCGAACTTTGATCATGTTGTGTTACCATTACATATTACTTTTTTCTTTGTCCAAATTTGGGCATTTCAATAGATAATGTTATTCGTCAGTAATATCGCAAAGATATACATGTACTTCGTAAATTTTAGAATTATTAGCTATTTTTGACTTCGGCTGGTAATAGTGTTTGTGTGCGTGTTCGTGTGCACATGTGTGAGTGTTTTAAATTTTGATTTCATTATTTTTCACCCTGCAGCAAAACAAAATTGTGACCCATCACGCAAAAAAGGACCTTCTGGGAACTGCGAAAAGTGTCAACTCTGGTCAGACTGCGCGAATTGCGCAGGCTGACTAGGGTTGACACTTTTCTCTTCAATGACATTTTCTGTATGAAAAGTGGTCATTGTACCTTGTTATACAATTATTTTTTGAATTATCAACTTTAACTGACCTGCACTATCGTTGATCTGTTTTCATCTAATTGAAGTACAGAATTCCCAGATAGTTCCTTTTTGCGTTATATTAATAATATTAGCATTCATTTCGTTATTATATGCTTTCAATTCGGGTAAATCTAAAATTTTGACGCCTGGAAATTGGGTTAACTTATTACCAAACGACAATATTTTAGGCTGGTCCAAATCGAAAGCATTTGCAGACGACGAAATAAAAGTGGCTGAAAATTTGAAATTTGTCTTGTGAAGGGTAGAAGACATTGTTGGAGAAGGAGAAAATGCTTGTAGCATTTTCTCCTTTTCCCACAATGTTTTCTAAAGGCTTCTTTTTCAGGGTCGTCAAAAGTAGGGATTGTGTGGTAATGGGTTAAGGGTGAATCTATCGCGACGAGAATATTAATTTCCCAGCGAGCCCAGGCTCGACCGACAATGGAAGACCTACTCCCTACTATGTCAGGCATGCAAACAGTAGATAAACGAAATATGAATGTTCTACCTTTATAAAATAGTGTGACAGTTGTTAAATGATGGTTGGTGCATAGGTTTAATATACTCTACCTAACGATGGAATTTTAGATATATTAAAATTGAAAGCATCTGCAGGCGACAATTTCATCTATATACAGTTTGACGTGTAGAAAACATTGTGGGAAAAGAAGAAAATGCTGGTTACCAGCATTTTCTCCTTTTCCTACATTGTTTTCACAAGCTTTTTTTTTCTTTTCGCTTGTTCGTTAAGATTCGTGATAATGTGTTAAAGGTTTTAAAATACTTGACTGGTGGTGTCTTATTTAATATGTGAAATATTCTTATGTGAACTTTGGTGTTTTGTCATACACTGCAGATCAAGATCAGACCGCGAAGGACGTATTAATCTTATAAAACACTGCTTTACTTGATCAGCACTTAGTCCATATTATAAAATACACGGCATAAATTTTGTGACACAGTGTGAAACTTTATTAACTGTTATATATTCAATTTTTGGGATCCTAGCAATTAATTTGACGTGGTTTTACGTACAATGTACTCTTCAGAGCAGAGATTCCGATCAGACTGTTAAATCTATAGAATAAAATACAGGGCGGTAATAATCCTTGTATCACTCCGTTTCGCAGTCTGCTTTCCATGTCTGGACACATCAGTGGCAATTCCAAATACAAAGAAAAAAAAAATAGGGATTGGACTGGAGTCTAGGCTAGACATTGTGACGAAAAGTTAATTGTTGATTTTGTTGCAATCGATTCTGTGGATGTTGTGTATGATTCTTAGCTATTTTGCTGACAGTTTAGAGTAAGACCAGTATTCATATACGTCGTGTTCTGTGAAAAGCGGGCTTAATGCATCTGCAAAAAGTATCGACTCAGGTCAGCCTGCGCAGTCCGCGCAGGCTGACCTGAGACGACACATTTTGCTATTGGTTACTTTTTTGCATGTCTAAGAACTGGGTTAACTCATGACTCAGTCAATTTATCAGTCAGAGTGAATTTTATGATGTAGAATTATAAGATGATTCCCTAAAAGTAATGCATCACACACTTGTTAAAAATGAAAAAAAAAAATCTGTTCTGTTCTGTTCTGTTCACAAACTCTTTAGCAGGCAACAAAAATGCTGACTTGTCAAAATTGGAAGCATCTGCATATGACAAACAAATTTATTATGTCTCAAATGATGGGAATTATCAGTTGGATAGGTTAGGAAACATCGTGGGAAAAGGGGGAAAATGCTGGAAAACCAGCATTTTCTCCCTTTTCCCTCAATGTTTTCAAAAGGCTTTGTCGTCGAGGTCGTTAAAACTTGGATATTGGGTGGTACAGATTAAGACCTCATTTAATCAGTGTGGTGCTGGTGTGTGTGTTATCGCTGGCACAGCTTGTTATAGTCACGAAGTAACACGATAACCAATGCTAGTTTACCAGCATTTTCTCCCTTTTTCCCACAATTTTTTCAAAAGGCTTCGTCGCCGAGGTCGTTAAAACTTGGAATTGGGATGACCCAATGAGTACAAGACCTCGTTTTATCAGTGTACTGCTGGTGTGTGTGTGTGTTATCGCTGGCACAGCTTGTTAAAGTCACGAAGTCACGCGATAACCAATGCTGAATCATATAAAGTTAGTAACTAGTTTGTGTCAGTTCCTGTGGACATTCTGAAGATGTACATTTAAGTCTCCACAAAACGACAAAATTTTAGACCGGTCCAAATTCAAAGCACTTGTAGACGACAAAATAAACATAACTTAAAAGTTGAAACTCGTTTCGTGAAGGGTAGAAAATATTATGGGCAACAGAATAAAATAGTTTCTACCCTGCTGGAAAGAGATTTCAATTTTTGAGTTTCGCCTATTTTGTCGTCTGCAAATGCGTTCAATTTGGACCAGTCTAAAATTTTGTTGTTTGGTAAAGAATTATACAGAGTTAGTCATCAAATTATTATGAATCCATAACACAACAGACTAAATCATAGAGTAGACTGGTCCTTTGACATTCACAAAATCTACCAGAAACAAACAGTATCGAACTTGCCTAGCCTACACAGTCTATGCAAGCTGATCTGCGTCGATCACTTTTCGCAAGTGCATTAAGCCCCCTTTTCACAGGGTATGGCTTTTTTCTTTAGGTCTTCGCTAAAGCCTACGTTGTAGGGCTTTGGACAAACTCTAAACAGTGCGCAGAGCATAGTTTTTACGTGACAAAACGATATCTTAAATTATTTTTTAAGGGACAAAACAATATCTTGACTTAGGTTTTTACGTGACAAAACGATATCTTGACTTAGGTTTTTACGTGACAAAACGATATCTTAACTTAGGTTTTACGTGACAAAACGATATCTTGACTTGGCTTTTACGTGACAAAACGATATCTTAACTTATGTTTTTACGTGACAAAACGATATCTTGACTTGGGTTTTACGTGACAAAACGATATCTTAACTCTTTAGCAAACGACAAAATTTCAGACTGGTCCAAACTGAAAGACCTTTGCAGACGACAAAACGAATGTTACTAAAGAATTGAAATTTGTCTTAGGAAGAGAAGAAAACATTGTGGGAAAAGGAGAAAATGCTGGTTACCAGCATTTTCTCCTTTTCCCACAATGTTTTCAAAAGGCTTCTTTCACAGGTATGTTAAAAGTCGGGATTGTGAGGTAAAGGGTTAAGAAGTGAATGACCGCTGCTTATCTGAAGTGTCTGTTTGAAACAATGAACTTTGCAATCAGTTAGGTAATACCTTGTGATAGCATAAGTTGACTTTATAAGTAACATCTAAGATTTTTGCGGAAGGTATAGATCAAGATCAGACAGCACAGAACGTGCAGTCTGATCTTAGATCTATACCATTCACCTGTATAGTCAGGCCTGTTAGACAAAAAATTATTCTGATTTCCAGTTGACTGTATTCTCAGCCGTTGAAAGTAGTCGTGTTTGAATTTCTTAAATTCTTTTCTTTTGGGGGGGGGGGTGCTTAACTCTTTACAAAACGACAAAATGTTCAGACTGTCCCAATTGAAAGTATTTGTTGCAAGCGACAAAATAAAATGTGACTTAAAAAATAAGAACTTGACTTTAGAAGAGTAGAAAACATTATGGGGAAAAGGAGAAAATGCTTGTTAACAGCATTTTCTCTTATCCCACAATGTTTCAGAAGGCTTCTTCCTGTGGGTCAACCAGGGATTGTTTGGTTTAGGGTTTACCCCTTACCATGCAATGACTATTTTTAACGACCACGAAGAAGAAGCCTTTCGAAAACATTGTGGGAAAAGGAGAAAATGCTGGCAACCAGCATTTTCTCCTTTTCCCACGACGTTTCTTATCCTATTAAAGAAATGTTTTGTCGTTTGAGCCACTATGAAATTGTCGTCTGCAAACGCTTTTAAACTGATAGGTCTAAAATTTTGCATTGTGGTAAAGGGTTACAGAGTTAGAAAATTGACCTCTGTAAGGAAACAGAAAAATATCATGAGATATATATATAAAGTTGGAATGATAATGAACGGTGTTTCTGTATTCTGTAAATAGATTGTAAAACAACTTTTAAAAGAGACAGACGAGCTAGCTGTTGAATAGGTCGAGGTTTAGAACGAACATTTTTATTGATTTTCTTGAAACAAAGTTTCTTTGAAATGAATGTGGACGAGAAATAAAGATGACGTGTTCGTAGTGGGTTTGATAAAATTGTGACAAGTGAAGTCTTTAAATATCAGATATAATAATATATACTCCTGTATAGACTCTGAACTTTGTTTTACAACAATGGTATATAGCTTGTGCAAAGACGGTTGGATATAGATGTGACTTATAGCTTCTATGTAAAATATCTGTGAAGCAATACAATTTCGTTGAGCATCAAACAACATGGGGTGTGCGTAGACTTGAAAAATAAAAAACTGTGATCTCTGTTAGTTTCATGAAACAGCGCGAAAGAAGTGCATGCAATATTTCCGGGCAAATGAAGAAAGACAATAAAAATTCCAACATGTTTAAGATGATGCTATTGAACGCTACAAAACCTTTTAAATCCACCATGTTGCCTCATAATTCTAAATCTTCACCAATGAAGGCGACAAAGGTGTTCGAATGCAATGACGTCATCGTAAACGGTGTTCAAACCGAGGTCAAGGACATATCGTCGCCGTTGCTAAGCAACGATGATAAGGTTGCCAAGGAAACAGCAAGGGTACATTCAGCCCAAAAGTATAGAACCATGTCCGCACCCAGCAAGCCCGGAAAAATTCGACGGCGTTTGTCCATAAACCCATCGTGGAAAGCTGTAAGTGTTTTGTTACTATTTTTAGATCATTCTGTTATCCACCAATCAAGACGCTGGGCTGTATGCCCTTAATTCGTACAAGGGCAAAGCAGGGGCTAGTGTAGGTGGTATAGATTATGATCAGACTGTCTGATCTTGCATCTAAACTATCCGCTTGTTTAGTCCTTTCTGGAAAATAAAATTGTATCAGTGTTTGGGCGGGTTGTATTTTGAGCCGTCGAAAGCGGACGGTGTTCAGTACGTATTTGACGTTAAAAAATTCAACCATTTCCCATAATTATATCCCGTGTTATAAAAGAACTTGTTGGAAGAATATTTTTGAAAACAGTGTTGGAAAAGGGAGAAAATGCTGGTAACCAGCATTTTCTCCCTTTTCCAACACTGTTTTCTTGTCTTACAGAGACAAATTCCATCCATCAGAGCGACATGGAATCTGTGGTCTGCAAAATGCTTTCAATTCCGACCAGCCTAAAAATTTGTTGTTTCATAAAATGTTAAGTGCAGAACTACTTGCATTTTCAGCCAATATTGAAAGGCCAACTTATGGCCAAAAGTAAACAATGTAGATGTTAAAATTATAGTTCATTCGTGCCATTTAAAAGTACGAAAATCATTGTAAAGGTGACTTTTTGCTATGGTTCAAGTGCTAGTCACTTGCAGAAAAATGATATTTAAAAGCAAGTTCAGTGGTAGACATGCTGTCTTCACTTTTGAAGGTCGTAGGTTTGAGTTTCACAAGAGGCATTTTTTCAGAGATTTTTCCCCAACTATAATTGTAAAACATTTAAGTCCTACTGACTATTCCTTTCAAAATATGGAATTCCTGTCCTCTTTTCCCTACAAAAACATGGAAAGAGAATTTGGTATAATAATCCTTTAATATTGTAACACTATAATTATCGAGTTGTACAGATGAAGAATAAGCATTTAGATAAAAAATGTGGGTAAAGGAGAAAATGCTGGCAACAAGAATTTTCTCCTTTTCCCACAATGTTTTTTACCCTTCTGGAAACAAGTATCAATTTTTGAGTCACGTCGATTTAGGCCTAGTGGTCTGCAAGTGCAGTTTATTCATATCTGTCAAAAATGTTGACATTTTGTAAATAGTTTATGCGAAAATAAAAAAAAGTCAAAAGAATGTGTGACCTATCACGCAAAAAGGGACCCATCTAGGAATTCTGTACTTCAATTAGATGAAAACAGATCAACGATAGTGCAGGTCAGTTTAAGTTGATAATTCAAAAATGATTGTGTAACAAGGTAGAATGACCACTTTTCATACAGAAAATGTCATTAAAGCGAAAAGTGTCAACCCTGGTCAGCCTGCGCAATTCGCGCAGTCTGGCCAGAGTTGACATTTTTTGCAGTTCCCAGAAGGTCCCTTTTTCCGTGATGGGTCACATATTATTCAGAAAAATGCAGAGAATGGGCACATGTTGATTGCTTAAACAGATAACCGATATTTTGGGGTCGTTTTGCATGTTTAGTATTAATGAATTCGTGAACGTTTCTTTTTTCTTTTTTTTTCCCAGACAAAAATTGGGCAAAAAAACATGGCCGTGCATATGCATATTGAATAATGCTTTGCATTTTTAATAAAATCTTGAGCATCGCATTTTATTAACCCATTTAAATATAGCCAATCCGTACTAAAATGTATGGGCTACTCTTTTGGAAAAAAGAATGTAATTCATAGTAGTAATGCACTATACTTTAAAGGTGGGTATTTAGATTTTTGTGGTTACGAGCATTTTCTTCTTTTACCACAATGTTTTCAATAGCTTTCTTTGACAGGGTTGTATAAAATCAGGCTTGCAAAGTAATATTAACCTACTTTCGCACTCACAACCACTCGATACTTAACCTTAGATTTGGGCCCACAAGCCTCTGGGCGTCACTAATTGGGCTATCGGGTCTACACTCTAAATGAAAGGATATAGTTTGACAGCGTCACGTCGGATGCATTTTGCAATCATCTGTTTTTGAAATTTTTGCAGGTGTTATGATTAGATGTGCATATATTTTTGTATGTATCTGAACTTCATTTTGATTTGAAACGGCATTTGAATACAAATTTTGCGATCTATATTCGGTCTATTACGGAATACAGTTAAGCTCATCGCCTTTGAGTTTGCTGGTTCTTAAACGCGATGCTCGATAGTGTGATGGTGATAACGTAAAATCACGATACTACGTGGTGATAACGTGGTAGTTCAATAAGGTAGTGCAATGATGATAGTGCTATAATTGGCTTGCAACACGCAAAAAGGGACATTCGGACATTTGAGTTAAGTGTCGTCTTAACAAAAATCTAAGGTAGTCGTAAAGTGCCATCTCGGATTAGCCGACGCGGACTGCGCAGGCTGATCCGAGACGACACTTTACGGAAATGGCCGAATGCCCCTATTCGCCGTTCCTTTTAACTCTTAACGACACGATTCGCCACCCTAAGGAAGAAGGCCTTTGAAAACATTGTGGGAAAAGGAGAAAACTTTCTTTTTACCTTTTTTTGGGGGGAGGACATAAGTAAACCTTTGATACACGCGTCTGCAAATAAGTTCAATTTGAACTGGTCCAACATTTTATCGGTCGGTAAAGGGTTAACCGTCTGTCAGCTATGGGCGACTCGCTGACCTTTTGCGGACAGTGTAGATCAAGATCAGACTGCACAGAACGTGCAGTCTGATCTTTGATCTACACTGTCCGATAAGGAGAAATTAGTATTATAACTTTGAAACAGCGATATCTGGGTCATTAATATCGAATTGAAAATTTTATTAAATAAGCGGTATTAGAATAATTAGCTTTGAAAGTGTTAAAAATTCAAAGAAAAAGAGCAAAATAGAAGTAACGCAACTTCGATTATACAGGTAGTTACCCGGTTTTTCTGATGAGTTCGGCTGTGAAAATGTGAATCAAAAAAAGGTGCTTCCAGTGAAAGGGTTTTTTATTGTTTTTCGGTAATAAATACGCACCTGTCACCACAACTATGTAGGTCGTATTTGCCCGCCAGCGATTTCATACGAATACAGCCGAATACGCTTTTTCGGATATATTCGAAAATGACGGAAAATCACGAAGGTATAAAATCGTCGAAATCTCTTAGTAACAACCATCAGTATGTGTCGGTTTTATTTCGAAAACCTCGTAACTACAGCTTGTTACAAGTTGTAGTTACGAGTTTTTCGAAGTAAAATTGACGATGTGAACTATATTCTCTGACAAGAAGGCCTAATGCGTTTGCTAAAACTTGCAGTCGCAAGGCTGAAATTGGTCGAACTTTGACGTTTTGCTATCGGTCAGTTTTACGCGTGTAAAAGGACTGGTCTACGTTATAATTTAGTATATCGTTTGACAAAATAGATTTTATGATCTATGATTATTTGATTGCTAGCTTTGTATTACGCATTGCTGAGATGTATAAAACGTCGTTTTTTGCCAAAGAATGGCTTGCGCTTGCGTTTTTTTCTGTCATAAAGCTCTTTCTTTCGATTTTAAACGACAAAACTTTTTGACAACTGTGATGTACAGTTTAAGCCCTTGCCACATAATCCAGACTTTTGACGACCCTGACGAGGAAGTCTTCTGAAAACATTGTGGAAAAAAGGAGAAAATGCTGGTAACCAGCATTTTCTCCTTTTTCGCACTAGGTTTTCTACTCTTCCAAAGTCAAGTTTCATTTTTTGAGTCAAGTTTAATTTGTCGTCTTCCTTGAGGAAGAAGCCTTCGGAAAACATTGTGGGAAAAGGAGAAAATGCGAATAACCAGCATTTTCTCCTTTTCCAACAATGTTTTCTAACGTTACTCCTCCAAAGTCAAGTTTTATTTTTTGAGTCAAGTTTATTTTGTCGTCTGCAAATGCTTTCAATTTGAACAAGTTTAAAATTTTGTCGTTCGGTAAAGGTTTAAAGAAAAAAACGAGGATTTCCGAATTAAGCCGATCTGAATTTGACGGAAATATACGAGAGCTTACCAATGTGATCACAGCAACATAATTTTTGAGATGTCATGTATCATTTTCCGTTATTTGATATCATCTGTCTTTTTTACATAATTAGAGTGACAAATGGCGAGTCGTGCCCAACTCATAACTTTATTATCTGACATCTTCCATTTCTCACAACATTTCTGTGTCAGTCAGTAATTGGTTCGAGCGTTTTGTCTGTGTCACGTCTGAGGGTACAACCCAACATTTTGAGTGCAAAGAAAGCGTTATAAAAAGATAGAAAATGGTTTCTGTGTACCGTTCACTATCTCCCGCTAGATGGCCTTCTACAAATATCCATCTATCTAATTTGGACATTCTGGGTACACAGGAACGGACAACTTTTCTACGCGACAACCGTTACTTTGAATTTCAAACTAAAATAAACGTTTACTCAATAAAACCCTACCTGGTGGGATTTATTCAGCTATGATCAGCAGTTTAGAGAAATCACAAATCAGGAGCTAAAACAGGCCTGATTTCTCCTCAAGCTTATTGATAAAAGCAGTTTTTCTATTGCTACTTTATAGGGCGTATGACTACAATTTCCCCCAATAATAGGGGAGTGATGCGTCATAGTAGACAGAGGTGCTTTCAACATAGCGAGCGCTTCGACCGCTCTGAAGCGCTTTCGTTCTGAACGCGGGTGCCCGCTGCGGCGCTCGATAGCGCTCGCGTGCGCACTTGATAGGAGTTTCGCTTGTATTTCCAAGATGGCATCCAATAGCAGAAATGTTATCCAAATGAGAGAGTCTAATGAGAATCTAAACAATGAGGCAACTGGACAAAATTACACTATGCCTGTCCCTTTAGATATTTACTAAATATGTTCTGAAGACAAGTTCAATATTTTATTCGTTTTTTTGTTTTCTTCTTATGAACACGGAGAGTTAACAGATCTGTGATCGGAACAAAGAGATTCAGCATACCGCTGTTTTCTTTGTTTATGCTTTATTATCATTAAATAGTTTACTGAATTTTACAGATAACTCTGTAATGTTAGCCAGTCTTATGTCCCAGAGATCTTTTTAGACGCCATTTTGTAAAATAAGCCAACGCTCGCTTGCGTTCAATTAACGAGGTACATTCTCGCCAGGCGCTCTGTGAAGCGCCCGCGATGTTGAACACGCCTCAGGTCGAATCTTACAAGAATATGACAGGCGCAGGCAACGGTGTACTGTTGGGTAGTTGATCAAGTCCCACGGTTATATTTGACTCTGTGTTATATTCACAATTCTAACATGACACGCGAATTTGGCCCTATAAACACAGTGCAAGGAAAACGTGGTAAAATCTGCGACAATCCATGTAGGGTGACGTCATCCTATATCGAGTGACGTCATTCAATGAGTGAGTTATTCAATGGAACATAATCTTCATCCGCGTTTTTACTCTCAATTTGAACTTGTTTTCCTTTCATTAAGAATTGGCCATGTTAGAATCGAAATAATCCTCTTTCTATCGTGGTATATCGTTCAATAAACCACGTTGTGAGTTATGAGGTGCAATGAATAACCCACTCGGGCTATCGCCCTCGTGGATTATTTATTGTGCCTCATAACTCACAACTGTGGTTTATTGAACGATATACCACGATAGAAAGAAGATTATTTCTTAAATCATAATTCTTCCCCAGAAATAAACCGCTTTACATGCTCTTCCGCCGATTTTTTTTAAAGCGAGATACATGATGAATCAAAATCATTCTCAATACATTTTTGTTGACAAACAGTTTGTGCGTCATGTTGTTTACTTGATATACTAATTTCGGTTGCATTTTTTTTTTCATTACTTTAACTCTTTACCACACGAGAAAATTTTAGATTGTCCAAATTGAAAGCATTTTGCAGACGACAAAATAAAGGCGATTGAAAAATTGAAATTTGTTTGGGAAAGGCTAGAAAACACTGTGGGAAAAGGAGAAAATGCTGGTCACCATCATTTTCTCCTTTTCCCACACTGTTTTCAAAAGGCTTCTTTCTCTGGGGTGTCAAAAGTAGGGATTGTGTGGCAATGGGTTAATATGTTCATTTATTTTTCTTTTAATCTTTTACGATACGATGTCGACTTTTAACGACCCTAGGAAAGAAGACTTTTGAAAAACAGAAAACGCTGTTAGGCTGTAAAATGAATTAAACTGGAATCAGTTTTGTAAGGGTTATACATGTAAATCTTATAATCTGATTACTAAATTCTCTCAACACCAAATATAGTACTCACATTTTGATAAGGATCACTTACATATGTCATGGAGTAGAAAACGTCGTTGGAAAAGGAGAAAATGGTATCCAGAATTTTCTCTTTTTCCAACAATATTTTCCAAAGGCTTCTTTCTCAGTGTCTTTAACAGTCGGCATTGTGAAGTATATGCTTAAAGATCCATTTCCATCGGTCTTTAACAGTCGGCATTGTGAAGTATATGCTTAAAGATCCATTTCCATCGGTCATTTTATTGATCAATGTGGCAATGTAATATTGTGAAACCGTACATGATACATGCAACATATATTTAGGGTGAATCTTTTAGGGTGATCCACAGCAAAATTTGAATAGTATATATTAACCCTACATCTATCGACGACTGAAACTACAATCCACTGATATTCAGAAATATATTTTTACCGTACATGCTTGTCTAAACAAGCTGACAGGATAGTTTAAAGATCAGACTGCATGTTCTGTACAGACTGATCATTATCTAATCAGTCTGTAGACATGAAAACTAGTTCGCCATTCTCTCCCGCTAGATGGCATTCTCCAAATACTAATCTATCTAATTTGGGCATCCAGGGTACACGGGACCGCACCAGATTTCTACGCGACAACCGTTACTTTGAATTTCAAACTAAAATAAACGTTTACTCAATAAAACGCTACCTGGTGCAATTCACTCAGCTATGATCAGCAGTTTAGAGAAATCTGGAGCTAAAACAGGCCTGATCTTTCCTCAAAGGTATTGATAAAAGCCATTTTCTGCATTGCTACTTTATAACGCGTAATATTACAGTCTCCCCGATATCGGGGAGAGTGATGCGTCATATAAGACAGGTCAAATTTTCGAAGAATTTGAAATGCGTAGACAACGCCTAGTTCGCCTTCCACGCGGATAGGTTAAAAAACAAATTAGTAAAATATTTTACTAATTACCCAACGACAAAATTTCAGGTATGTCCAAATCGAAAGCATTTTGCAGACGACCACCAAAAAAAAAAAGTGAGTGAAAATTTGAAATTTGTTTTGTGAACGGTAGAAAATCTTGTGGGAAAAGGAGAAAATGCTGGTTACCAGCATTTTCTCCTTTTTCCCACAATGTTTTCTAAAGGCTTCTTTCTCAGGGTCATCAAAAGTAGGGATTGTGTGGTAATGAGTTAATTAAACGTTACCCTACTATAGTTAGTAAAATTAAGATTTTTTCAGCCGATATGTAAAATCCAAATATCCAAACATTGCTATATCAAACGTTTGCTTTGGAAAAAAATATCTCCTGATCGGATTGTGTAGATCCAAGATCAGACTGCACGTTCTGTGCAGTCTGATCTTGAATCTACACTGTCCGCAAAAGGTCAGTTAGTCGCTCTTAGCATTCTCGGGGTTAAATAGAAATAAGAGTAAAATAACTAATGCGACCAAATCCCCCTCTTATTGTAAATGATATGCCAAATATTATGGTATAATTATATATTACGCCCTGTACATTATTTTGTTGACCTTTGCTTTTAACCCTTTACCTGGAAATCTCTTGTTTTAACAATCGTTAAAAAAAAGAAAAGATTTTTGAAAACAATGTGGGAAATGGAGAAAATGCTGGTTACCAGCATTTTCTCCATTTTCCACAATGTTTTCTATGCTTTCAAAGATCGATTGCTTCATTTGTGGTAATCTATGAGTTGTCTGCAAATGCTTTTTAATCCATTACCACACAATCTCTACTTTTGATGATCCTGAGAAAGAAGCCTTTAGAAAACATTGTGGGAAAAGGAGAAAATACTGGTACCCAGCATTATCACCTTTTCCCACAATGTTTTCTTCTCTTCACAAAACAAATTTCGAATTTTCAGTCACATTTATTTTGTCGTCTGCAAATGTTTTCGATTTGGACCGGCCTAAATTTTATCGTTTGTTAAAGTGTTATTTCACAATAAGAATTCTTTCTTGTAAAAATGAATTTACTGCAGCGTGAAACAAATTTTGCAGAGGACGTTTACTGAAAGAATAAAACCACCACGGATTAAAGTTTAACAATACTTATACATAAAAACATCATAGCAAAAGGAAACGTACCGGGCAATTTCTCCTTTTGCCATAATATTATAAAAGTATTTTGTTGAGGACAAAAAGTGCTTTCAGGGTGAGAAGTATTATATGTTAAATTTTCAAAACGGGAGTGCGATTAAAATATTCGGTGTCAATTTGTAAGGTCAGAAGAAGAAGTTACCTTTAATTTGAGATTGTCATTTCTTTTTTAAAGACGGCTCTTGATATTTTTCCCATCATTCATAATATATGGATATTTATAATAATGATTGATAAAAAGAGTGAATGGCGACGAGATTTTTATCTTTAAATATTTGCCACACAACAAAATTTTAGACTAGTCCAAATTGAAAGCATTTGCTTAATGATAGATAGAATATAGCTCTAATGATGATTTCTGTGATAGGGTTGAAAACATTGTGGGAAAAGGAGAAAATGCTGGTTACCACCATTTTCTCCTTTTCCCACAATGTTTTCAACAGCCTCCTTTTTCTTCTTCAGGGTCGCTAAAAGGCTGGATTGTGTGGTAATGGCTTAATTTATGATTTTGAAAGAAGAATTTTTCTGTGTAATATCAGAGAACTGTTAGCTATAGATTAAGTTAAACTTATTTTTCTTTTCCCATAAAGAAGATTTGCAGTTCTCAGTTAACCGTTACACTGTTTGTTGTGAATCAGTGCGATTTCCTGGACAGTGTAGACCAAGATCAGACTGCACAGAATGTTCCGTCTGATCTTGGATCTATACTGTCTTATAATTCGATAATTTTCACGTTAAAAGAAAAAAAAGAATTTAGCGTTGTGTTAGAGTTACATAGGTTTTCGCTGTGTGGCTGGACATTTTCATCTAATTAAATTTGCAATTAACGGACTAACTGATTAAAATTCCGATTAAAAAAAAACATATACCCTTAAACATTGTAGATCAAGATCGGACTGTCATATCCGTCAGTGTTTTTATTTTACGAATTGTAGCCTGGAAACAGCCGCTTTAAAGTTTGAAATTACTATGATGCTGGTCGCTTTTTCTAATGACCAAGTCATGTAGTCATTTGTTAACTTCGTACCAAGCATTCCCAATTTGTATCGATCTTAAGAAGAAACTGACATTTAAAAATACAGTGGAAATAGGGAAAATACTGGTAATCAGCATTTTCTCCTTTTCCCGCAATGTTTTTACCCTTTCAAGAGACATATGTCTTTGATAACATTTGACTTTTTCGTTTGCAAATGCTTTAAAAAAAGTAACAAAATCTAATTTTTTGCCGCCTCTTACAGTTTTAACCTTAATTTTAGCGCTAGAGATGTAAACTGTTTCTTGTCAGTAAGCAGAAAGATCTACGACAGCATCGTTGACTGTGTTTCATTTTTTTTTTTCCAAAGTGTCAAACTTGTGTTCTAAAATGCAACAATGAACCCGTCTATTCCAATTAAACTATGGATGACAGTTTACACAAAGCTCGGAGCTATTTCCAGATTTGCTCGAAGAAAGGTTTGTTTCGTGTTTATTTTGTTTTCCATTATTCAGCTTGTTGCTTCATTTAGATGTTTGTAGTATGGCGACCTTGTCATTTCCGGTATGTCCAAAACAGGAAACACCAGAGTTCGTATTCACTAACAATTCTTATCAGTCTTCTAAGTCTAATTCTCCAGAATTTATTAATTTTGAAAGTTACTCAATCTTTTTAAAGACAGTAAGTACACTACATTAGCTGAACTGTTCTGTTTATGGAGGGGAATGTAACATTTTTTGAAACAAAAAGCACAAGTTGTGGAAAAGTTTTAAATGCCTAAGGTAATATTTCCTTTTTTCACAGTGTTGTGAAAAGCCGTATGTACAGGTATTTAGTGCTGGATTAAGTCTATCTTATGTTAACTCATTACCAAACGACAAAATTTTAAATTTGCCCAAATCGAAAGCGTTTGCAGATGACAAATAAAAGTGACTGAAAATTTGAAATTTGTTTTGTGGAGGGTAGAAATTTGTTTTGAAATTTGAAATTTGTTTCGTGATGGGTAGCAAACATTGTGGGAAAAGGAGAAAATGCTGGTTACCAGCATTTTCTCCTTTTCCCACAATGTTTTCTAAAGGCTTCCTTCTCAGGGTCGCCAAAAGTAGGGATTGGGTGGTAATGGGTTAACGTAAAGAAAAAAAAAACGTTTGCCCTGTTATCATTTTGAAAAAGGATAAGTGGTTAAAAGTTTTTATTTCGTTCCATGACACGTGATATATTTTTGATAAAATTTTTATCTATCTTTATGAGGGCATACCTACTCGTTTAGTTTGTTATTTATTACTGTAACAATTTGTTACTACATTAATTTACACGACGACGTGGTATAACATTATTTACCCTTTCGGTGGTATGAGTTGATTTTTCAGTTTATGTGGACAAAGTGGATCAAGATCAGATTGCTCAGAACGTTTTATGCAGTCTGATCTTGCTCTACAAAGTTTGAAAAAAGCCCTCCGAGTCGTGCTTAGAAGCCTAAGGGTTAAAACTTAAGTTTATATCTTAACTCTTTACCACTCAAGAAAATTTTAGACTGGTCCAAATTTAAAGCATATCCAGATGACAAAATAAAGGTGACTGAAAAATTGAAATTTCTTCTAGGAAGGGCAGAAAACACTGTGGGAAAAGGAGAAAATGCTGGTTACACCAGCATTTTCTATTTTTCCCACAGTGTTTTCAAAAGGTTTCTTTCTCAGGGTTGTCAAAAGTAGGGATTGTGTGGTAATGGGTTAATGCCAACTGTTTACGACCCAAGATGAGAAGGCTTTTGAAAACATTGTGGTAAAAGGAGAAAATGCTATTAACCAGCATTTTCTCCTTCTTCCACAATTGTTTTCTACCCCAGCAAAGAAAAGTTGCAATATTTGAGCCACATTGAAATTTTTGTCTGCAAACTCTTTCAATTTTCTGACGGGTCTGAAATTTTGTCGTGTAGTAAAGGGTTAACTCTTTACCACTCAAGAAAATTTTAGACTGGTCCAAATTTAAAGCATATGCAGCTGACAAAATAAAGGTGACTGAAAAATTGAAATTTCTTCTAGGAAGGGCAGAAAACAAGTGTGGGAAAAGGAGAAAATGCTGGTTACCAGCATTTTCTATTTTTCCCACAGTGTTTTCAAAAGGCTTCTTTCTCAGGGTTGTCAAAAGTAGGGATTGTGTGGTAATGGGTTAATGCCAGCTGTTTACGACCCTAGATGAGAAGGCTTTTGAAAAAATTGTGGGAAAAGGAGAAAAGGCTGGTAACCAGCATTTTCTCCTATTTCCACAATTGTTTTCTACACTAGCAAAGAAAAATTGCAACATTTGATCAACATTGAAATTTTTGTCTGCAAACTCTTTCAATTATATGACGGGTCTGAAATTTGTCGTGTGGTAAAGGATAAAGGGATTACCACACTGGACAGGCAAGTTTATTCGGCGGTTGTCTTGGCCCTTCCATGCTGTATCACGATACAGGTTATTCGTCTAACCCCTTGGATCAACATGACTGTATCATTTACATTTAATCCTTTACCCCATAAGGCATTTCTGTGATATTTCTAATTGACCCTAAATAACAGCAAGGATGAGGCTGTTTCTTATGTGTATATGACAACCTTTTGATAGTGTAGAAAACATTGTGACAAAAGGTGAAATTGCTCGTCACGAGCAATTTCACCTTTTGCCACAATGTTTTCCTAAGGCTCCTACAAGCAATTCGTAGAAGTGAGTATCTATGGAGTAAAGGGTTAAAAAAACTGAGAATTTTCGTTTGAGCACTTGAAGCATTTATCCATCGTGTTACATCTACATACATTTGATATACCTTTGAAGTAGTTTTGCGCCGTACAGTTTCATTCCCAATGGTTGATACCAACGTGTCACAGTCATTTCTATAATGATTTTTTATGTACTGCCTTTTCTATCAAGATTCCACCGGATCGAACATAAGCCTATTGCATCAACTCTCGAGCTCTTAAGAGCGACTCACTGACCTTTGGTGGACGGTGAAGATCAAGATTAGACTACACAGAACGTGTAGTCTGATCTTGAATCTCCACCATCCGATAAGTACAAGATAAAAATGAATAAATAAATAGATAAATAAATGAAAAGATGATTAAATAAATTAATTAATTAATTAGAATAAATAAATTGAAATAAATAAAGAGAATTATGGCTGTTTATTTTTAGCTTGACAGTTTGATTTCATGGCATTTATTTAGTAGGACAAGGGTTTAAAAAATTATTTTTTATGCCTTTTCTAATCAGACACATTATTCCCGCTTTTCAGAACTTTCAGTCCTTTGACTTGTAAATCATGTCAGTTTAGAAGATGTCACTTCGCAATCAAAGCACTTAGATGTGGTATTATAGAGGAACATCTGGACTTATCACTTGTTCTTCACTAAAACCTTTGTTGTGGGTATTCATTAGAATTGTCCTAACTCTAAAACAATGATTTACCCTTTCCAATGGCTACAAATACACATACAAAGGAGTGGACAGAAAAAAATCAGAGATCAGATCGCACGGTATGTGCAGTGCAGTCAGATTTTGAATACCGTACACAAAAGCTTTTTGTATTGTCTACAGTAAGAAAGAAGGTTGAATTCTAAAGTGTACCCAACAATACGGCCTACAACGCACGAAAAGGGGCATTCGGACATTTGCGTAAAGTGTCGTCTCGGATTAGCCTGCGCAGTCCGCGCAGGCTAATCCGAGACGGCACCTTACGACAACATTAGATTTTGTCCATAAGTAGACTTGCACAAAACAGAAAATCACATAAAAACGGAAAGTGGCGTCTTGGATCAGTCTGCGCGGACTGCGCAGGCTGATCCGAGATGACACTTTACGCAAAGGTCCGAATGTCTCTTTTCATGTGCTGCAGGCTGAGAAACTGAATGAATGTAAATTCCAGAAAATCCCCATTTCGTCTGTTCCTTACATTTTTATATGACCTTTCCTTTCTTATGTCAAATAAAGGTTATTTAATATTGTTGTAATCTGAACTAATTTCACACGATCTTAAATCTACATTGACATAATCGGATTAATCTTACCTTTAACTCAGTAGTGCGAAGTTGGACTCCCTTAAAGTGTCAGTAAGTGCCAAATATAAACAAAGCGGGTGTTTAGAATGTATTTGAATATGTCATACCATTTAAAGGTTTGAAAATTGGAAATTATTATGAAGATGGCAATCTGTCACTGTACGGTCGCTCCAAGTATTAGTAGCTGACAGAAAAAATATTTTCAAAGCTAGGTTAAAACCTGCCAGGTAGCCGCGTCTTTCGTTTACTTTTTGCCTGATTTTAAAATTCCTTTTTTTCCCTGCCATTTGGTCCAACCCATCTTCGCAAGCCAAGGGTGACGATCCACTACGCTACTCTACCCTTGGCGGATCGAGCTTGATTTCGACATTCCCCCGATACGCATTTTCATTGATTGCAGCAAGCTCTAACTGCACGAATCAAATCGCTTGTAGCATTTCATCTTTGATAAAAATAGAACAAGGTCGCGACCTTTCGGATAAAAATAGAAGGTAAACATAGATAACACCGTGGGTGTGTACAAGATCTGTAATGACTTATTACCGAAAAAAAAAGACGAACAATATTTATAGAAAGTTTCAGTCTGACCAATCAATTATCAAAGGTTTTAGGCTGTATCCCAGCACCTGACCATGGAATGTCGAAGTACGCTTGTGGTTATTGCTTCATGTTGAATTATTGTATTTGTAAGTGGCTTGTAAAACGATATTTCATTGGCTATAAGAAATATGATGTAAAGAGAGATAAAAACCAGCATCCAATAGGGGACGTGTCGCGGGAATCTCGAAATCGGGCTCGATCCGCCAAGGTAAGATCGACGTAGTGATCGTAATCTTGGCTCGCTAAGATGGGCCCAATAACATACACCTCCATGGTCCCTCACAATAAACTTATCCATATTTCTGACCAATCACAACGTTCTGTTTATTCATTCAAATATACATTAATCAGTAACAAGAAGTGTGTCGAAAATTAGCGCAATTAACATCTGAAGCCTGTCTGTGTGTGTGTGTCTGTCTGTGTGTGTCAGTGTGTCTGTTTGTCTTTCTGTGTGTCTGCCTGGCTGTGTGTCTGTCTGTCTGTGTGTGTTTGTTTGTCTGTCTGTCTCTGTGTATTTCTGTCTGCGTGGCTGTCTGCCTATTTGGCTGTCTGTCTTTTAAATCAATGGAATTTTGCGATAAAAGTCATTCCTTTCAAAGAGCTGAATATATTTTGACTCTCTCTCTCTCTCTCTCTCTCTCTCTCCTCTCTGTCTCTCTCTCTCTCTCTCTATCTCTGTCTGTCTGTCTGTCTCTCTCTCTCTCTCTCTCTCTCTCTCTTTCTTTCTCTCTCTCTCTCTCTCTCTCTCTCTCTCCCTGTCAGTGGTTGTGTAAATGAAAGAATCGAAAAACGAATAATATATTAAACTTAGTTCAACAAGGCTTTCCATTTTATTGTAACTGTCGTGTTTCTTTTTTTTTTGACGCCAAATTTTCGCCCCCTGTGTCTTTCGTACTTACTTACTACTGTACATGTATAAACTTGATATTTTTTTTTCATAGGTCTTAAGAGGCGTCCTGCTTAGCAAAGGGGCAAAAAGATAAAAGGTTGACATGACAAAAATTCCTTGACAAACGTACGATAATCGGTTATCAGGGGAAAAAAAACAACAACCAGACTTCGTAAAAACGTGACATTTTATCTGTAAGGATGCCCCATGTATTTTAACGTGAGGCAGAGTTTATGAAAATTATTTAACCTTGTGGCTGTTGAGCGCAACTCACTGACCTTTTGCGGACAGCGTAGATCAAGATCAGACTGCACAGAACGTGCAGTCTGATCTTGGATCTACACTGTCCGACAAAGAGATATTATTATCCAAAACATACCTTCAAAGCAGCAACATCTGGCTTTTTTACTGTGGAATTAAAAAATCTATTTTACTTATTCACCAGGAAAAGGGGTTAAGAAACATATCAGCCCCGCTCTGGAAAAAAGGGGCCTTATTGCATCACCAGAATACATTTTTACTAAAAAAAAAAGTTAACACATGATGACAGATTCGTTTTTTCCGTTACCACACAGAAAAATTTTAGACCTATCCAAATTGAAAGCATTTGCAGACGACAATTTCAAAGTGGCTCAAATGGTGCAATTTTCTTTTGATAAGGTAGAAAACTTTGTGGGAAAAAGAAGAAATTGCTGGTTACCAGCATTTTCTCCTTTTTCCCACAATTCTTTCAAAAGACTTCAATCGCAGGGTCGTAAAAGCCAGAGATTTTCTCTTGATAGGGTAGAAAAATTTGTGAGAAAAAAAGGAGAAAATGCTGGTTACCAGCATTTTCTCCTTTTTCCCACAAAGTTTTCAAAAGGCTTCTATCTCAGGGTCGTAAAAGCCAGGGATTTGCTCTTGATAGGTTCAAAAACTTTGTGGGAAAACGGAGAAAATGCTGGTTACCAGCATTTTCTCCTTTTCCCACAAAGTTTTCAAAAGGCTCCTTCTTCCTCAGGGACGTTAAAAGCCGTTATTGTGTGGTAAAGGATGAAATCCATTTCGCCTAGTTTTTCACTGATCATGAGGTAGAGTGCTCCTAGAACATGCAGGCACAGAATTTGCAAATAATAAAAAGTTTCGATGTCAGCCTGCACGGATTGAAAAGGACAGCCTAATCTTGGTCGATACTTTATACAGATATACAAAACTGCCTTTTCACAGGGCCTGTTTCACATGTCGTGCTAGCACCATAATTGCAAGCGACATTCTAGATTCAGATCAGGCTGCACGGATCGTGGATCTACACCCAGATTTCCAGTTAGAGGGAAATCTAAATATACCTTAAGATGCTACGTAGCCTTTTAAGGGAATACCATTAAAAAGATTTTTTTTTTTGTAATTTTATTATTCTTAATTATTGATGATTTGTATTGTTCTTTTTTCATATAAATTTGAGTGATATAAATTTATATTTTTTTTAATTTGGTGAGATGTGGAAAAATCTAAATACCCACCTTTAAGCCCTCTTTTCACAGAGAATGACACATATATATATATTTTGTGATAAAAAGAGTTAAATCTTCACATTTTTGGTGTCCAGCTATGTTGCTAGCCAGGTTTTCAAAAGTTTTTACATATAAGGTCAAAACTTAATCCACACAGAGCAATAATTTATGGCCACTTGGAGCGAGATTGTGTTTGGTTAGTGATAAAGAAAGAAATTCACCAAAAATTATACAAGACATATCTCAACAATGATTTTTACCTGTACCACAAAAAAATGTATGAAAACCAAAATGTTGCACTTTTCCCAGTGCCAAAGGCTAAAGGGATCCTTTGCAGATGGGATAGATCAAGATCAGACTGCACATATGTGCAGTATGATCTTTGATCCATGCCATCTGCTTATTTAGTCAAGCATATAAATTATATAAGTAAAAAAAAATATTTCTTAATCTCAGTTGATTGTTTTTCTTTTAACTTTTAGTTTAAATTTCATTTATTTTTCGCCGTCAGCGGTTGCCCAAATGGGCCGACTCCCTCCCCCTCTCCCTCTCCCCCCCCAACCCCCCTCCCCCCGCCGAAGACTCTGTTAACCCATTACCACACAATCCCTACTTTTGACGACCCTGGGAAAGAAGCCTTTTGAAAACATTGTGAGAAAAGGAGAAAATGCTGGTAACCAGCATTTTCTCCTTTTCCCACAATGTTTTCCACCTGTAACAAAACAAATTTCAAATTTTAATTTTGTCGTCTGCAAATGCTTTCAATGTGGACCAGTCTAAAATATTGTCGTTTGGTAATGGGTTAAATTTCATTTATTTTTCGTCGCCAGCAGTTGCCCATATGGGCGACTCTTCCTTCCACCCCCTTCCCCTCCCCTCTGTTTGGTATTGTTATGATAGAGAAAGTGTTTTGTGGGAATAAAAGAAAAGATGGGTAAAAAGCATTTTATTACCTTCGCCATAGATTTTTTTCAGCATCTTTAGTGAAAAATAGTATTTAAATTCGTTTTCTACAAAAGATTTTTACCTTAGTCGAGCCTAAACTTCTTCATGTTGTGTAGGGTTATGGGTTAACCCTTTCCCAAACAATCCCTGGTTTTTTTACGGGTCAGGAATAGAAGCCTTTTGAAAACATTGTGGGAAAAGGAGAAAATGCTGGTTTTCTCCTTTTCCCACAATGTTTTCTTTTCTTTTATATAGAAAAATCATCTTTTTAGCAACTGTTAATTTGTCGTCTGCAAAATGCTTTCAATTTGGTCTGGTCCAAAATTTGCCGTTTGGGAAAGGGTTAACTTTGAGAGATTTTGGAGAAGTTTAAGTGTATTCTTTGCAGCTCATTTAACTGTTTTAATATCCAAAGATTTTCATCAAAACACCTTTTTTTACAATTTTCACATATGTGCTTCGGTGCTGTCTCAACAACCCTTGCTTTCTTTACCCTGTCCGCCTGTTCGTCCGTCCGTCAGCCTGTCTGTCTCCCTCCCTCTCTCTGTCTCTCTCTCGCAATCACCCTCTCTGTCACTCTCTCTCTCTCTCTCTTTCTCTTTCTTTCTCTCTCTCTCTCTCTCTCTGCTTCTTTCTCCAAGTCTTTCTGATTGTCCAGCTTTGATTAATCCTATCTTTATAATCTAGAGAGAGATTATATTCCATTACAAAGCTCGTGAAAAATACTTTTTTGAAAGAACGAGACATATATCGAGACCAAATAGAGCACATTATTGCGACAAACGGAACTTTTGTAAGTCAAAAAAGTTTCTTCCTTTTTTCGCAATGTTTTCAGATGTATACTAAAGCTGAAACGTAATCCTTATCCTGCTTCATGAGAGAAATAAAAATATTTGAGCCGATGATAAATCCCAAAATTTTACTGTTTTACCCTTTACCAAACAATCCCTGGTTTTTACCACACTGAGATAGAAGCCTCTTGAAAACATTGTGGGAAAAGGAGAAAATGCTGGTAACCAGCATTTTCTCCTTTTCCCACAATGTTTTCTGTCCTTCACAAACAAATTTCAAATTTTCATTCACTTTTATTTTGTCGTCTGCAAATGCTTTTTATTTGGACCAGTCTAAAATTTTCTTGTGTGGTAAAGGGTTAACCCTTTACCGAACAGTCCCTGGTTTTTACGACCCTGGGATGGAAGCCTCTTGAAAACATTGTGGTAACCAGCATTTTCTCCTTTTCCCACAATGTTTTCTACCCTGCTGGAAACAAATTTTAATTTTGGTATTTCGTTTATTTTGTCGTCTGCAAGTGCTTTCAATTCGGACGAGTCTAAATTTTGTCGTTTGGTAAAGAGTTAAGCGGCATTTTGATGGGATAATGTGTTCATATCGGACAGTGTAGATCAAAGATCAGACTGCACGTTCTGTGCAGTCTGATCTTGATCTGCACTGTCCGCAAAAGGTTAGCGACTTACGCGGCTTAAAGATTAAAAAAAAAAAACAGCAAGCTGTATTTAAGAAAGCAGAAAACGGTCCTTACTTATCAAGACTGAATACAGATGAAATGCACTAAATCTTACTTTTACACATGAATGAAGTTTTCGGTTACCTGTATATAAAACTTACATAATAAACTTATTTGAGCCATGCCCTTTGAAAAGGGGGCTTAATGCATCTACGAAAAGTGCCGACATTTGGGCAGCCTGTGCAGTCCACACAAGCTGACCTAAGTCGAAACTTTTTGCAGTGGGTCATTGTGTCTACAAGGACCAGTCTACCTCAGGTCTTAGCCGTATGTTTGAGGAAATCGACCTGATGGGTCCATAAGAAAGTTTATGATGACTTTTTAGCTATATAATGCACTGAGCTCCTTTTTTTCTATAACATGGCCCATATATATAAATAGAAAGTAATGAATATAAATCAATGCAACATAAATCAAAGCCTTCTTTTTTTTCCCTTCCTCTATAATATTAAAGGCGGGTATTTAGATTTTTCACATCTCACCAAATTTGAAAAAAAAAAAATATATATATATATATATATATATATATATATATATATATATATATATATATATATATATATATATATATATATATATATATATATATATCACTGAAATTTATATGAAAAAAAAAATATATACAAATCATCAATAAGTAAGAATCATAAAATGACCCGAAGATTTTTTTTTTTATAATATTCCCTTAAAAGGCTGCGTAGCCTCTTAAGCTATTTTTAGATTTCGCGCCAAAAGTAAAAAAAAAGCATTGTGGGTATGTTAAGTGACTGGCACGTGACTTATGACGCTTAAATGCCATAACATAACAACCGTATAATTATTTTCCATAATGTCTTCTTCGGACGCTATGCTTGAAGTTCGTTTTTGTATTTCAGGTATGTAAATGAGAGAGTTGCTCATGTAAAACGGTGTTTCCCGTCCGTGTCGACCTGTGCTGTCGTAAATCTCTAATTTCTCTTGTTGCCGGATGGTTTTCGACTAAAGTACTGGTGTTTTATGAATGAAAATTATAAGACTTTTGGAGTATAAGGATGATTTGTTTGTGTTTTTGTATAATTTTTGTCCCAACATCAGGAGGTCCACATTTAAAGGTGGCCCTTCAGATTTTGAGACGAAAATTTTACAAAAAAAATCAGTCTTTTACTCCCAAAGCTTTTTAATTTTCATTCATTAAACCCCAGTAGTCGAAAACCATCCGACAACACGAGAAATTAAAGATTTACTACGGCCCAGGTCGACACCGACGGGAAACACAATCTATTTATGTTGCTCAAAAACTTGCTCATTTACATTCCGGAAATACACAGACGAAGTTTCAGACATAGCGTTCATAGAAGACATTATGGAAAATATTTATATGCTTGTTATGGATAGAATTTAAGCGTCATTTCTCCCGTGCCTGTCTTTTGACATTTTAACTATGCTTCTTTTATTTTTGGCGCGAAATCTAAAAATACCTGAAGAGGCTGCGCAGCCTTTTAAGGAAAGACCATAAGAAATATTTTGGTCTTTTTTTTGTAATTTTATGATTCTTAACCATTGGTGATTTGTATTACTTTTTCATATAAATTTCACGGATTCGTATTTTTTCAAAATTTGGTGAGATGTAAAAAATCTAAATACCCGCCTTTAAAGAGGCATGACACTTCATAGCCCTAGCCTAGCGCTGATGAAACCCAAAGTACCAAAGGTTAATCGCCCTTGTTTTTGATCACGCAGAATTCCTACTTATCCTTGTTGTACTCTGGCACGAAATCTTAAAATATCTTAAGAGTCTACGTAGCCTATTTAAGGAAGTGAAAACATAATTATATTTTGTTACAGGTTCTATTTTGTTCTTTACAGACGGTGTGCCAGTGATGAATCGTTTTGTAACCGTTTTGAGATCATAAAATTCGGAATAGGCACCATTCAAAGTAACCTTACATTCTATATATTAACTCAGAAAATAAGTATATTGTTTTAAGTACAATTTAACTCTTTACCAAACATCTAGACTTGTCCAAATTCAAAGCATTTGCATACGACAAATTCAAATGTGGCTAAAATGGCAAAATTTGTATCTGATAGGGTAGAAGACATTGTGGGAAAAGGAGAAAATGCTGGTTACCAACATTTCTTCTTTGCCCATATTGTTTTCAATATGGTTCCCAGGGTCGTTTAAATTCGGGATTGCATGGTAAAAGGTTAATTTCTCTCTCACCGCTGACCGTGGTTATGTGGGAAAAGCAGCTAGTGACTTGGTAAAAATGCCTTGCAGAGTTCAAGTTAAAAGATGGATGGATGCACTTGCCGATGGAACTGAAATAAAAAAAGAAAACAGTTGAAAAACGAGGTTTAACACTTTATAAAAAAGCCGGGCTCTTGAAAAAAAAAATACTAGTAAGTAAAATGAATGACCAACGACGTGTTTCGGGTTTAAATCGGTTTTCTACGGAATACTGTTTCGTCCATCGCGTCAGAATTTGTTGATTTAAAAGTGAGTATCACTGTTGTACTATCGCTTTATCGTCACCGCGCTATCATATTATTGTCATCGTACTATCGCAGTATCATCATCGTACTATCGCGTTAGCATCATCGTACTATCGCGTTATCGTCATCGTGCAGTCGTATTATCTTCACCATATTATCGCTTTATCATCATAGTGCTATCGCTTTCCAGTGCGCATGCGCATGTTCACACATGTAAGATCTTCAGGACATACCACAAGACTAGATCTATCCAGTAAAAGAAAACAAACATTGAACATCTCAAAAAGCTTTTTTAAAAAATGACTGATTCCCTAAATAATCAGACTTTGTAAAGTTTATGCCTATTTTCGTTATCCGTAAATCCATCTTGCCGCATGAAGGAGAACTTTCTCTTTGAACATGCGCACTTGAAGGCGAAAGTATCATTACAATAGCGCGATTGTACGATGACGATAAGGCGATAGTAAGATGATGATGACGCGACAGTGCGATTATGATAACGCGATAGTACGATGACGATAATTCGATAGTTCGATGACGATAACGCGATAGTACGATGACGATAATTCGATAGTTTGATGACGATAACGCAATAGTACGATGGTGATACTCGCTTCATAAATCAACAAATTCTTAGGCGATGGCCCAAATGGCAGTCCATAGATTTCATGGGGGGTCATATATATTTTTTTCCTAGTTACTTAATTTTAAATAATGATCTGAAATTACACGGTAAAGTGATTTTTACATTTTAAGCGTCCCATGAACACTACGATTTTCTCTCTTTATTTTCTTAATTCTTGCGTTTTCGTTGTTGGTTAAATTGTCTTTTTTTTCCATCGAGTGATAATAGAAAAAAAAATACTTTCAAAATATAATACTTTTTTGACATATTTAGAATTATCAAACGGAGGGTGTGGATCAAGATCAGACTGCACGTTCTGTGCAGTCTGATCTTGATCTACACCGTCCGTGAAAGCTACTTTTTATATATTATCATCTCTGGTTCAGAATGGGCTAAGTGAAAAGTGAAAAGAGGAAGACTTAGGACAGTTTAGTTTTATCTCTGTAATTGGGCTCAAGTAGGTCAAATAAATATTTCGAAGTGATTGGAAATTGTCTTATTGATTTTGAAATGACGATCTATATTGATCAAAGGTCTGCTTTGTGCAGACGTAAATGAAGGTGTTTTGTCTTACAAATCGAATGATTTATTGTTTTGGATTTTATAATGTTCACTAAAAGTAAACTGCGAATGAAGGTATTGTATGTATGTATGTATGTATGTATGTGTGTCGGCATGTCTCTATTGTACCAGTCTGCGAAGATCCTGCTCATTTTCTCTTTTCTGTCTTTGTTTTTTCTGTATTGCTTTCTTTGTTTGTCGCTTTGTCTGTAACTTGACTTCATCTCGACTTTACCTTGACTCTCTCTCTCTCTCTCTCTCTCTCTCCTTTCTCTTGTAGCTGTTTCTCATTCTGTCGCTTTGTCTCCTCTTTCTCTGTGTGTGTCTCTATCTCTCTGTTTCTCTGTCTCTCTCTGTCCCACTGTATCTTTCTCTCTCTCTCTCTCTCTCTCTCTCTCTCTCTCTCTGTGTCTCTCTCTCTCTACCTCTGTCTGTCTGTCCGTCTGTCTCTCTCCCTCCCTCTTTCTCTTCGTGACGCTCTCTCCGCTATCTCTTGAATCTGTCTTCTCTTTCTGTCTCTGTCTCTCTTTCTTTCTATCTCTCTTTATTCTTTTCTCCCCCGTCTCCATCTCTGTCTCTCTTTCTTTCCTGTCTTTCTCTTGTATCTATCTGTCTCTCTGTCTCTTTATTTCTAATCTCTTTCCGTCTCTCTGTCTCTGTCTCTGTCTCTCTCTCTCTCTCTCTCCATTTTTTTAACGTTCATAATGTTGTCGAAAAAAGTGAAACTTCTGATTCCCAATATTTTGAATTCTTTCAAAGAAGGATCAAATTTGGGGGAAAAAGTTATCATTCAATGAAAGCTAAAACAATTGTTTTGACAGAGTATTTAAACACATTTTGACAATCGTAAAGACAAACAAAGCCAAAACATATAAATGCCAGAACAACATAAAATTTTACAAACTCTTTACCACACAATCCAGACTTTTAACGACCCTGGGGAATAAGACTTTTGAAAACATTGTGAGAAAAGGAGAAAATGCTGGTAACCAGCATTTTCTCCTTTTCCCACAATGTTTTCTAACCTTTCAGATTTGAATTTTAATTTCTCAGTCACAGTTATTTTGTTATTGTTATGTAAAAATTTTCAATTTGAAAAAGTTATGACCGTTAGGCCGGTAAACGCTATTCAAGGAAATTTACGGATAGTTGAGGTCAAGATCAGACTGTACAAAATGTTAGGTCTTGGATCAACACTTTACGAGAAGGACGTACCTTTTTTTCCAGCCAAAATACCTTTGAAATATCACCATTTTCGTCTCACCATCGGTGTAAAAGTTTGAGTTCACATATAAGGAAGGACGAGTGTAATATTTTGTTCTTTGTCAACCCATATCCTGCTGAATAACTAAAATGAAATTTTCATTTCCATGGTAAACACACAGAATATATTACTATTTCAAAGTTATAATTTTGGGGATTGATATCTCTATCGGACAGTGTGGATCCAAGATCAGACTGCACGTTCTGTGCAGTCTGATCTTGATCTACACAGTCCGCAAAAAGGTCAGCGAGTCGCGCTTGGCATTCTAAGGGTTGAGGAGTTAAAGGGAAAACTCACGGACAAAATCCCACATTGTATTTAGAGCTTCAGTTTTTGGGGGGTTTGTTTTGTGAACTGTTGATTACAGTTGTGTTTAAAAAAGTGGTTTTCTTGATGGATAGAGACAGAAAAAGAGTGAGTACTTTGATATTACGCTGTCCATCTACTTATAACACAAAAAGACACGGATTCAACTAAAACCGATAAAGTAGATCATTTTCAACTTGAAATGCCTCTCGCCACGGGTAGCCCATCTGACACTCACATTCCTTCTTAACCCCTTGTTGGTACAACCAAGTTTAGACCAATCATGAATTGACGTGTATGTACAGAGCTCCAAATAGAGGGAGTGATTTTGATTTCAAAATTGAAAATATTATCTATTCTCCACTAAACCCTATGTTATGGGTACTCATTAGAATCGTCTCTTCGAGACGATTCTAATGAGTACCCACAACATAGGGTTTGGAGGAGAAATAACGGATTTAGAATACCATCACTCCCTCTTATCTGGAAATCTATTACGTACAAATAATCCGATATTTGAAGACCTTTTTCTCCTTTCATTTTCATTTATTTAATCGAATGCATGGCTGGAACGTGAGCAATATTGCTTGCTACTAGCATCAGCTACTTTTTCCGACAATATTTTCCAAAGATAACTATAAACCAGAAAGGGGTGGGGGTGGGGACAAAATGTGATACGTAGTAAAATGGACGTCTGGTGTTTGAGAATTTGATAATTAGTGGCATAGCGTCTGTGAGCTTCATAACCTGAGCATTGTTGGCTGATCCGTGAAGATTGGGATCAGATCAATTAGATCGGATACACGTCGAATGTCAAAGAAATCTACTTTCTTAAAGTTTGTTGGTTGATTGTATTGGTGTTTAACGCCACTTTAACAGCTAAGGTCATATCATGGCGGTCGGTGTCGCACATGTGTTTCCTGGCTTTCTCACACCAGTACTAACACAACTTTCTTTCCAAAGCCACCGACTACTTTCCTCACATGCTTCAGCAGAGGTGAGAGGCGAAAATACGACTTTCTTAAGTATAAATTGGTCTGACAAATCGCAGGCATTGTAAATAGATAACAGAAGAGATGTGAATTGAGAACAAAATACTTCAAACCTTGAGGACCCCTGCCAAACAATTAATAGTTTTATCTAACCCAGATAACAATATGTTTCTGAAAAATATTGTGGGGAAAAATGCTGGTTACCAGCATTTTCTCCATTTTTCCACAATATTTTCTCCTTCTTTTTGAAGACATATACTATCATTTCAGACAGAATTATTTTCTTAACGTTTTCTCACTTAACCCATTACCAAACAATCCCTACTTTTGACGACCCTGAGAAAGAAGCCTTTAGAAAACATTGAGGGAAAAGGAGAAAATGCTGGTGACCAGCATTTTCTCCTTTTTCCACAATGTTTTCTACCCTTCACAAAACAAATTTCAATTTTTTAATCACTTTTATTTTGTCGTCTGCAACTGCTTTCAATTTGGAGAAGCATAAAATACTGTCGTTTGGTAATGAGTAAAACAAGTCTACAAGTTTGTCCTCTAGTGAAGGGTTCAACTCTTAATACCAAACGACAAAATTTTAGACTGGTCCAAATTGAAAGCATCTGCAGACGACATAAAAAAACCTGATTCAAAAATTGATATTTTGGTAGAAAACATTGTGGGAAAAGGAGAAAATGCTGGTTACCAGCATTTTCTCCTTTTCCCAAAATGTTTTCAAAAGGCTTCTTTCACAGGGTCGTTGAAAGTTTGGATTGTGTGTCGAAGGGTTTAAGTGAGGTCGCGAGAGTTTAATGGTATTGTGTCCATTTAGTCATGAAAAACTAAAACTATAAATTGTACGTAATGGGCGTAACACGTGTTGTTGATGTGTGGGGTGATGGTGGAGACCAGAGAGAGAGGGGAGAGAGAGAAATACAGAGAAAGAGAGACAGAGAGAGACACAGGCAGACAGAGAGAGAGATATAGTGAGAGAGAGAGAGAGAGAGAGAGAGAGAGAGATGCGAAGGGACAGAGGGAGTAAGAGAGAGACAAAGAAGGAGAGAGAGACAAAGAGGGAGACAGAGAGATATGTGCAGGGATAGGGAGAGTGAAGGAGACAAAGAGAGAGAGAGAGAGATGCGAAGGGACAGAGGGAGTAAGAGAGAGAGAGAGAGAGAGAGAGAGAGAGAGAGAGAGAGAAGGAGAAAGAGAGACAAAGAGGGAGACAGAGAGATATGTGCAGGGATAGAGAGAGTGAAGGAGACAAAGAGAGAGAGAGAGAGACAGAGAACAGAGAAACAGAGAGAGACAGAGAAGACAATGAAATATTATGTGAGGGGCAGACAGACAGACAGATAGACAGGCGGAGAGAGGGAAAGAGAGAGGGTGTAAAGGTGGTGAAAGAAAGAGAGAGAGAGAGTGAAAGAAAGGGGGTGCTGAGAGATACGTGTTGAGAGAGATAGAGGGAGAGAGCGAAATTAAAGGAGGAAAAAGAAATGGAAGAGAAAGGAAACTAAAGAGAGGGATAGGTGAGAGAGAAATAGAAAGAGAGAAATAGTGTGCGTGAACCGATAGCGAAAAGTTTCGATCCGGATCAGCCTGCGAGGACTTCACACAACGGGCAGTCCGATCTTAGATCTCTACTGTCCGACAAGGAGATGTGTGACCTATCTGTGCATGGGATAATCTTGGAGAACTGCGACAAGTATCGACCCTGGTCAGACTGCGCAGATTGCGCAGTCTGACCAGGGTCGACACTTGACGCTTTTATGATAATTTCTGTATGTCAAGTGGTCATTCTACCTTACTATACAATCATTTTTGAACTATTGTCTTAAACTGACCTGCACTATCTTTGATCTGTTTTAATCAAATTGATGTACAGAATTCCCACAGATTGTCCCTTTTCGAGTGACGGGTCACATAATGTTTCTTCCCCCCCCCCCACCCCCCCCCCCCCCCCAAAAAAAAAAATTAATAGCAAAACTTTGTTTTTTCACTGATTCGAAGATTGTTCGCAGGCTAAGGATTCACTATAAGAAACTATTGGGCTTGATTCGCGTGACTTGAGTTTCTTTTCTTCTCAAGGTGAAAGGTCATGACCTTTGGTGTTTTGGGCGAGACGATATCTCAAATTACATTGTGCATAATATACCCGTCCCTCTAATATTTATACGACTTTTGTCCTGCATCAAGGCTGTCTTTCACTTTAAACTTCGTACCGACGAAAATCGCGTACGCTGTTTTAGGTAAGGAAGTATCAAGTGTGAAAAGAAGTTAAAGATACTTATTTCATGCCTTCCGTTAGGATATTGAGAAATAGCAGTGAAAATATTTTTTCGATCTTACATTGGTACAATCAGTGTAAATACCGATTTTCACGTTCTTGTTGCCTAGGTAAATTGCGCGTGCCTAACAACCAGATGGGAAATATGACGTCATATACCTTACATTTCTCGCTCTTGACGTAATATTGTAATGCGTTGCTATGCTGGAGGGGTACGCCACGGGGAAGAACGGAAAAGAACTGTACTGGATTATGATAAACTCCTCCCAGAAAGGGTTAAAAGCATGAAATAAATAGATTTTTTTTTTCGGTGAAAGATCGAAATTTATTTCATCTCGTGAACACCATCGGTAATATTTTCCGATGGTGTCCACTTGATGAAATAAATTTCGATCTTTCACCGAAAAAGACAAATATCCTCTATATCTTCACTCGTTTTCACCCAGTTTTGTAACCAATATTATCGTTATTTTTTGAAATTATACTCTTTCTTGTACTTTCTTGCCAAATATTGCCCCTGACGGTTGCATGGTTGCACTGATTACAGCAGATAGAAAATGCATTGAATTTAATGGTGGCTTGACATAGACATAACAACCAGTTTCCTGTTTAAATCCCCTCAATGTCTTCAAACACTGTCATTGGCTGGGCAGTTACAAAGTTGGATTATGTACTCAAGGATAAAAGATGTGTGTTTTCAAATTCTTCAGTTGTAAATTTATTTCAATCGCTAACAACTTTTAAAATGTGTATAAATAATAGATAAATAATGTTCATCATTTTTCTACTTCCAGGGTTCACGTCACCTGCGAAGGTCAAGGTCGTTCAATACGAACCCAGACATGACCGACACGGACCCCGCACAGCAGTCAGACAACACCACGGACTCGCCCACGGGCAATCTTCGTCGACGGCATAAGCCATTGGTCGTGAAGAAAATCCTGGCGAAAGATCTGGAGCTCAAACAAACAACTGCTGGGTATATGGACAAGAAGAGTCTAAGTGCGCAATGGATTCGGTAAGTAATTCAAAGAAAATCATCGCATGCGTATACCAACGATTGGATGGCTGCATTTTGCTTTAACCCTTTTCCAAACAATCCTTGGTTTTTACGGCCCCGAGATAGAACCCTTTTGAAAAAAATGTGGGAAAAGGAGAAAATGATTGGAGGAATGAGAAGGGTTTCCAGACCAGTGAGGGTTTGTGTAGCTGGGAATTTCTACAAGTCACCTGGGTGTATCATTTTCAGATCCATTCATACTTTTATGTACTGCAGAGTAGGAATCAGTGATATGAGCCTGATTTGCATCTAGGTAACTTAATTTACATATATGCAAGCATCATGTACCTTATCGATGACATCTTGTACAGTCTATTACTTTGAAAGTGGACAAGTTCAAATTGGGATGGTAGAGATTCTGCCCTGAAGTCAAAGTTGTTATAATGACTGAATTAAGATTCCTAACAGTAAGGAGTTATTTTTCTGTGAGGCAGTATTTGGCAACTGTGGGTTTTTAGCTCCACTGGCCGAAGGCCAGCGGGCTTATGTCATGGCCCGTTGTCCGTCGTGCGTGCGTGCGTGCGTCCGTCCGTCCGTCCGTCCGTCTGTCCGTACTTACGAGCCCAACATTGCAGGGTTACAGGTGACTGTACATTTAGTCTCTATGGGGTTCCTTCTGTCCATTTGGTAGTTATGGGGTTAGGGTTAGGCTTGTGGGGTTAAAAAAGGTGCTCTTGTGGGGTTATTTTTGTTACATTGAATAAAGAGCAATTTGACCCCACAAGGTCTGTCCCCTAAGAACGTCCGTCTGTCCGTCCGTCCGTCCGTCCGTGCGTCCGTCCGTCCGTCCGTGCGTTAACTTTTTCTTTAAACATCTTCTTCTCTGAAACTACCCATCCAATTTTTATGAAACTTCACAGAAATGATCCTGTCATGGTCCTCTTCAGAATTTCTTGAAAGAATTTAATTCCTTCAAAAACTCTGGTTGCCATGGCAACAAAACTGAAAAATTTTGAAAATCTTTGTAAATCTTCTTGTCTGAAACCGTAAGGCCTAGGGCTACCAAATTTTGCATGTTGCTTTATCTAGTGGACCTCTATCAAGTTTCTTCAAATTATAGCCCTGGGGTCAAAATTGGCCGCGCCCCGGGGGTCACAAGTTTTACATGGGCTTATTTAGGGAGAACTTTAAAATTCCTCTTCTACCTAGGCATAGGGCCTAGGGCTACCAAATTTGGCATGGAGTTTTATCTAGTGGACCTCTACCAACAGTGTCCAAATTATAGCCCTGGGGTCAAAATTGGCCGCGCCCCGGGGGTAACAAGTTTTACATAGGCTTATATAGGGAAAACTTTAAAATTCTTCTTCAACCTAGCCATAGGGCCTAGGGCTACCAAATTTGGCATGTAGCTTTATCTGGTGGACCTCTACCAAGGGTGTCCAAATTATTGCCCGGGGGTCAAATTTGGCCCCTCTCGGGGGGTAACAAATTTTACATGGGCTTATATAGGAAAACTTTCAAAATCTTCTCGCACCTAGCTATAAGGGCTAGGGCTATCAAATTTTGCATGTAGCTTTATCTAGGGGGCCTCTACCAAAGGGTGCCCCAATTATAGCCCTGGGGTCAAATTTAGCCCCGTCCCAGGGGGTCACAAGTTTTACATGGGCTTATATAGGGAAACTTTAATAATCTACTCGTACATAGCCATAAGGCCTAGGGCTACCAAATTTTGCATGTAGCTTTATCTTATGGGCCTCTACCAAGAGGGCCCAAATTTTAACTTTGGGGGTCAAGTTTGACCCCACCCCAGGGGTCACAGGTTTTACATTGGCTTTTATAGTGAAAACTTGATAAACCTGTCTCATGGGTCACATATTTTAGAGGGCCTTTTATTGAGCAAACTTGTTTTACAGGGCTTTTTATTGGGCAAGATTAAAAAATCTTCTTGTTTATAACCACACATTCTAGTTCCATATTGTAGGTCTGGGGTCAAAATTGGCTCCATTCCAAGGATCACAAGTTTAACATGGGCTTCAAAATATAGTCACTTCAATTTAAACATTAATCAAGGGAAATAACTCTTTTAATGAAAGATAAAGTTTGGTACTATTTACCTCCCTTGATTATGAAACTGCATTGATACATGATTTGTGCTAGACATTAAGTTTCTTGATAGAAAATATTCTGTTTTCAAGGAGTGTGATTCATTTTGATGCTCATAGTTATGCTCACGAGGTGAATAATAAATTCAGAGTAAGGTTTCTATCATTCAGCTTATTTTTCCAAGGATTTTACCTTTCATGCTAATGAATTAATCTGCTTGTATTGCCTGACAGCGTTCATTCTTTTTTAAGGCCGTCTTTTTCACGGTCATGAACACTTCAATTTGTGTGGTAAAGGGTTAAAAAGCCAGTGGAGCGATACAGGGCCATCATGGCCCTCTTGTTTTGTTTATATTGAGTCTGGCTCAAACTTGATGCCTATAGACTAGCTTCGCTAGTCTAAAAATACTTGGACTTGGCTCACTGGTTAAGCTGTAGCAATAGAAAATAATGTTTAGGTCTTGGGTTCAATGCTCACTCGAGCACTGGGTCTTATCTCGGAGTGTCCTTCGGCAAGAAACTTCAGAGCCCAGCCCCGTGCTGTTGATGCCGAGAAAAAACACACCGAAACACAGCTCCAGAATAATTGTCCGAGCTTTCTATACCAATCCAATCAACCTTATCATTGCGATAGAAATTCACTCAAGTGGGCCAACGGTACTCCTTCAGTCCGTCCGTCCAGCTGTCCGGCTCTCTCTCTCTCTCTCTCTCTCTCTCTCTCTCTCTGCTTCTCCGTTACTCTCCCTCTACTTTTTTCGCCACTACTCGTCTGCTTTTCTTTCTCCCTCTCTCTCTCTCTCTCTCTCTCTCTCTCTCTGTATCTCTCTGTCTGTCTAGCAAAAAAATTCCATTCCTACATACGCAACGTTAAAGGTCACCGTCACTCTCCCATAAATCAAAATACGGATAATGCGGAAAAAAAACATGTTATTGCAGAACAGTCGTATAACATGTCAAAATACGCTATAAATTCTTCATTACGTGTCAAACAATATGCCTATATACACGATAAACATTCGCTTAACTCATTACCAAACGACAATATTTTAGGCTAGTCCAAATCGAAATCATTTGCAGACGACAAAATAAAAGTGACTGAAAATTTGAAATTCGTTTTGTGAAGAGTAGAAAATATTGAGGGGAAAGGAGAAAATGCTGGTTACCAGCATTTTCTCCTTTTCCCACAATGTTTTTAAAGGCTTCTTTCTCAGGGTTGTCTAAAGTACGGATTGTGTGGTAATGGGTTGACATTTTCCAAATCGTCAACGCTGAAAACTTTTGCCGACCACAAATTAAATGTTGTTCGAACTATTGCATTTGTTTCAGAGTTAAAAAACATTGTTGAAAGAGGAAAAAATGCATGGTACCAGCATTTTCTCCTCTTCTAACAATGTTTTCAAAAGCTTCTATTCTCATGGTCGGTACAAGTCGTGATTGTCTTGTGTAGAATCAATATTTTGTTCATCTTCAAACCAAAATGACACAATTTTAACCAAAACTGAATGTATTTGCTGGGTTAATTATACTCCCACAAAACACATGCTTTCGGGGGTATAATGCACTCAGCCTGTCCGTCCGTCCGTGTGTCCGTCCGTGTGTCCATCTGTGTACAGTATACTAGTAATTTTGTGTTGCAATCTCTTCCAATAGTTTTCCTTCAATTGTCTTGAAACTGCATATGTATTCATCTTATATTGAAAGTGTAGAAGTCGCAGTTTTCAATCATCTACTCCCAATGATTCCAGGGTAATCTCCCCTTGAACTTAGATTTTTTTTTTGTTAAATTGCATGTTTCTGTCAAAGCGTTGGCGGGGGTATTAAGTCACATTCAGTGACAGCTAGATCTAGTTTACTGTGTTTTCAAATCATCTCAACATTTAATTGAGATTTCTCCAACAAAAAAATTCTTTATTGCTTCCAAAATTAGTTGATTGTCATGCGATTGCGTAAAGCTGAAATGTCAAAGCTTTCAGTTCTATTTTATGTCAGCCATACTCTGTGAGAAGGGGGCTTAATACATCTGCGAAAAGTATCGACCCAGGTCAGCCTGTGCAGTCTGCGCAGGCTGACCTGGGCCGAAACTTTTCGCTATTAGTCAATTTTTTGTATGTTCAGGGATCAGTCTACCTCATGTTCAAGTCAGTTGTTACACAGCAATGGTGGTGATTAGCTGTGTTTATGATTTATAAAAAAAAGTACTGTTAATATACCAGTGCCAACTGTGTTAATTATGTTAATTTATTAAAGACACCATATGTTTTGACTCTTTACAAAGCTGTAAATATTTTGACTTGTACAAATTCGAAGCAAAAGCAGATGAATGTTTAACCCTTTACTCCACAGATACTCATTTCTACGCATTGCTTGTAGGAGCCTTTGGAAAACATTGTGGCAAAAGGTGAAATCGCTCGTGACGAGCAATTTCACCTTTTGCCACAATGTTTTCTACACTATCAAAAGGTGTCATATACACATAAGAAATGGCTTCATCCTTGCTGTTATTTAGGGTCAGTTAGAGATACCATAGAAATTCCTCATGAGGTAAAAAGTTAAATGTAGGCCAAATAGTAGACGTTTTCTTAGAAGGATTAGAAAACAATGTAAGAAAAGGAGAAAATGCTGGTTACCAACATTTTCTCCTTTTCTTACGATGTTTTCCAAATCCATGTACCTGAGGGTCGTCTAAAGCTCTGGACTGTTTTGTGAAGGGTGAACCCCACTGGTTGATGTTCCATCAATTCTCATATTTACCAACAATTTTACGATTCTGTGTGAATCGTTTTCCACTGGGAGGTACCGGGCGACAAGAGATATGCCATTTCTTCAAGTCATGATACATGTATGTAAAAATATTGCGCGTAGGGGCATTCGGACATTTGCTTAAAGGCGGCCCTTCAGATTTTGGGACGAAAATTTTACAAATATGCAAAAAAGTCATCCTTAAACTCTCAAAGCCTTTCAATTTGCGTTCATAAAACCCCGGTAGTCGAAAACCATCCGATAACACGAGAAATTAGAGATTTATTACGGACCAGGTTGACACCAACGGGAAACACGTTCTATTTTAAGATTATCAGTTCTCTCATTTAAATACAGGAAAACAAAGACGAAGTTTCGAACATCCGTCCGAAGAGAACATTATGGAAAATCATTATTACGTGTTTGTTATGTAATGGAATTTAAGTTAGCGTTATTAGTCATGTGCCGGTCACTTGAAATTACCCCAATGATTTATTGATTTTTGGCGCGAAATCTGAAAATAGCTTAAGAGGCTACGTAGCCTTTTAAGGGAATACCATCAAATTTTTTTTTTTTTTGTAATTTTATGATTCTTAATTATTGATGATTTGTATTGTTTTTTCATATAAATTTCAATGATATATATATATTTTTTTAATTTGGTGTGATGTGAAAATTCTAAATACCCACCTTTAAAGTGTCCTTTCGGATCAGTCTGTGCAGTCCGCGCAGGCTGATCCGAAACGACACTTTCTGTTTTCGTGTAATTTTCTGTTTTGCGTTGGTCTGTTGTAGCACAAATTCTAATATAGTCGTAAAGTGCCGTCTCGGATTAGCCTGCGCGGACTGCGCAGGCTGATCCTAGACGATACTTTAGGCAAACGTCCGAATGCCCGTTTTTCCAAAGTTGCAAACCATATTATTTTAAATGGATTGGAAATAAAGTTCTTGCAACCTTAATTAATCTCTCTCTATTCAGCCTCCTGGAAACTTTATCAGTGCTCGCCCTGAATGTGTGCGTCATTAAACAGGCAAATTCCAAAGGTTGATACCCACTTCCGGGAATCAACCCCGGGACCCTATAATTGCAAGGCCGACAATTTACCAAACGATTATAAACACCACACTATAGTCATATTGATCAAACAACTTTCTATTTTATAAGCAAGGAACTGTCTTTCTTAAATGTTTTTCCGCTGAACTTTTGAGACACTAACCAAAGACTTGAGTTTGACTGATAAAACGTCACTTTTTAGCTAACCTGAGACAAATACATGATTGCTTTGCGTCTTTTGTCGTCCGTCGAACGTTATTCTTTTCAACTTTTACCTAAAAGCATCGTATACATAAAACTTTGTCAGAATATTTTTCGCGATATTATCTTGCACTAGTTTGAATTTGGTTCACTTCAAGCCAAGAAAATAACGTTAGGTGACTTTGACAAGTCTAACGAAAGCCTTTTGAAAATTCTACAGGCCAATTTTTCAGTCTATTACCTATAAAACTTTGAAAAAGAATATTTATCTTAATGGTAGATCATTTCGAAAAATATCTGAAATTTTTTGTGTAGAAGCCACAATTTTAGACCAATCATGAATGTTCTCTAAAGTACAGTTGTTCAGTTGAGCGATTCGGGGTCATCACGGCCCTCTTGTATAAGAAATAACAATTAGGTCGCCACAGATATACCTTTGTTAATTTGGTTAATTAATTCTTTGGACCATCTGTCTTAACCTTGTGGCCTGACATTCCATTCATTGTAGTTATTTTGACCAAACAATATGATAAACAACAAAATTTAAACCTTGCTCTTTGGAAAGCGGGCTTAACAGATAGAAGTTGCCCTTCTGTGGGTCAAGTAATTGACTTAAACTACATGCCGCTCTGGTAAACTGACATTGATCGAAATTGTGGCTGAAACAATTAAGTTGTTTTTTTTTTTGAAAGGGAAGAAAACGTTTTGAGAAACCCTTGCTGCTAGCATTTTTTCCTGTTCCCACTTTATTTTCAAAAAGAAGAAGAAGAGAAAAAAGAGAATATTGTCAAAGGTCGTTAAAAATTAGGATTATGTAATAAAGGATTATGCCATACTTTATTGGCAATGGATACTTGCGTTTGCGGACGGCATCGTCTTGTCTGCGCATGTCAGTCATATTCTTCAAAGATTCGACCTGTCTGCTATGACGCATCACCCATCCCCCTAGTACCATTGAAAATTAGGGCTTATAACGAAGCTATTAGTCTATTATGCAAGCGTGTAGGGGCTGTTTTTATAAAATGGTCAATGCTTAGTTTACATGCTTGCCAATTATAGCTGAATGGAATCGCACAAAGCAGCATTTTATTAGGTAAACGTTTGTTTCATTTGAAATTCAAAGAAACGGTTGTTTTTTTAAAAAATTAGTCCGCATTTGTACCCAGCAAGCCCAAATTAGATTGATGTGTATTTGTAATGTCATCTACTGGGTGACAATGGACGGCATAGATCAAGATGAGGAAGCACAGTTGGCCACTTTAATTCCGGTTTGAGGATTTATTTTCCTGATAGTGACTGAAGCTATGATAGCCCATTCTATAACGCATTGTCGGACCCAGAATGATACTAGCCCGTATCCCTATATTAATCAAAAATAAAATTTTCAAGTCGATAATGAAAATTCGAACTTTGCTATTTCAAAATGGTTTTTTGTTAGAGAGAAATATGTCCTTATCGGACAGTGTAGATCTAAGATCAGACTGCACGTCCTGTGCAGTCTGATCTTGATCTATACTGTCCGCAAAAGGTCTTTAAGTCGCGCTTATTAGCCTAAGTGCTAACGGTATGAATTAACGTTCGCTTGTAATTCAATCCTCAGAATTGATTGCGTTTGGCCGCCATTAGGACTGTTCGTTACCGACGCCATATCATTGAAAACTTTCTTTTTCGTCAACAGATACTGGTTTGTACTACACGAGGGAACGTTGTTTTGTTATCTAACACCTGACGATCACCTGACCGTCGACGTATTAAATCTCCATGGATACACGGTAACGTCGCTTGTGGACCAGTTCCGGGGAAAAAGATTTGTACTGCAGTTGTCACATGAGGTGAGTATATAAATCAGTTCAATTCTCCGTGAAAAAGGGGTCTTTATAAATTTGCAAAAGCAGCGATTCAGGATAGCCTGCATGGACTGCGCAGACTGGCCTGTATCGAAATCTTTTGTTATAAAGAGATAAATAAAGAATAAAGAATATAGTTTTCGCTATAAAAGACAAAAGTCATCACTCACTCAACGTTTAATTTTTCGTCTAAAATTGCTTTCAGTTTTATCGAGTCCTAAAGGTTGTCGTTGCTAGAGAGTAATCAAAGTGTTGAGAACTCTGAAGTGGTATTTGTCAAGGAAGTCATTGTGTGGAATTAATAATTTGAAAGAAAAAGAGAAATGTTATTCAAATATTGCCTTAAAAGTCGACCTACTAAGCAAATGAATCCCTGTTTGGTTTAAGGAAGAGTACTCATGACAAAGTTAGGATTATTTGTGTATTGGTAGTCTTTCTTTGATCATTAGGAAGAATCAGGAGTAACGTTCCTTGACAGTAGGATGCATGATGAATAGAGAGATAAACGATGTGAATACATCGAATAAAATTAAGAATGTGCCTAAAAACTAAGAGTGAAATATTCTTTGGTCGTTAACATTTAATTCCCAACATTACATATAATAATTATTATTTCGATCTATAAATGTTCATGCCTAATCAAAAGGAGTAGCGGGCAATCATTAGATGAACAAACTGCTTTTGGAGCGAAAAAGCGCAGGACCGACCGATCGATAGATAGATTTTGTATCAATGCACCAATAGAAGGCTATGAGCAAGTGACGCTAATTTCAATCAAAATTAGTATTTTCACGATAGATGGCCTTCCGAGGGCTCATGATAGCCATTGCGACAGGATTCATTCCTCTCCCATTGCTGACCATTGTTTCGATGATGGCTGTTTGGGAAAACAGTCAGTGGCTTGGAATGAAAATTGAACGGAGTACTGATAAAAGAGCCACCAGGACATCATGGATATGTCGATTAAACCTTAAACACCATGCAATCAATCAATTAATCAATCAATCAATCAATCAATCATTTGTTTGCTTTCTTTTCAAGAATTTTACATCGACATACCTCTCGCTGGACACACGTGATGAAATGGACCAATGGTGTGAGTTCTTACAACAAGCGACAAAACGACCGTCCAGTATGTTCAAAGATACGACGGATGAGGAAGAGGAACAGGGCGCATGCGCAGGTAATCACAATGTCATCAAACAAACTTAAATCGCGATTTGAGCAGAATGAACGGGCCTGCTCTGTAAAAAGGCAGTTTAATGAGTCTTAAAAAAGTGACGATCCATATCAGTTTGTGCTATCCGCGCAGGCTTACAAGGGTCAAAACATTTTATTTGTCAATTTTCTGCATGGAGAATGACCACTCCACCCTACAAATGAGCTGTTTTCTGTTAGAAAAGAAGGATGGGGAAAAAAAGGTTTCATAGATTCATAACTTTGGGATGACTTTCGTGGTATTATGCAAAACAGTGATAGATTAAACCCCATCCCACCCCATGTTGCTAGAGTGCTTATATACTATGTTATCATAAGAAATTACAAGTGTTTCAATTAGGTACCATTATCCATGGTGGTAGTGATTTAAGTGTGACCAGATACAAACAAATTTAAACCTTTACCGAACAATCACAGGTTTTCACGACCCTGAGAAAAAAGCCTTTTGAAAACATGAGAATAGGAGAAAATGCTGGGAACCAGCATTTTCTACTTTTCCCACAATGTTTTCTAGACTATCTGATTCAAATCCAGTCATTTGTGCCATATAAATTTTGTCATCTGCGGGTGGTTTCAAATTGGACGCTTCTAAAAGTTGGGAAAAAGTTGAACGCATTACAATTGAAATGATAGAAACAGATCATTAATCTTACAATATTGCTGGCCTCATGGCATTTGGTTGAGCAGTGACATCATTTACAAAGCAGTAACAAGATCTCTTATATTGTAGGTTGCGAGGAGAATCGTCGAGAGGATGTTGGAGAAAGACGCAAACAAGTCAAGCAAAAATTACTAGAAGAAATGCTGCGCCAGAAACACGAGCTTGAGAGGAAACAAGCCGAGAGGCACAAGGTATACTTTTTTTCTTAATCAATTCCTGTAATTTGTTTTTGGACAGCTATAATTCCAAGTTCTAAAAGAAATGAAGACTTTCTTACCACCAGTGCCGGTATACCAGTTTTTGTGGTATTTGTCGAAGACAACACCACTATGAGTCTAATATTGAATTTCGAAGACCATGTATCGTATTTAGTGCAAAGCCGAAGGAAATAAACCCAATTAAACTCAATTTTTCTTCGGCAAATGCCTTTTTTTTTTGGTATCAGTCAGACATGTAATTCGAAATGGCATGTTAAAATACACTGGTTGAGGCCATAGATCGTGGAAATACTCCTTTTTAATTAGAAATAGCTTCACTGGCTCATAGCATTATATTGGCGCAATGATACAAAATTTGTCTACCGCTCGCTTGGTCCTGGGCTTTTTTGTTCCAAAAACAGTTCGTACCATGGCTTGTTCATCCCATCATTGCGCGCTACTCCATTTGATTGGGAATAAATGTATATCGATCGAAATAATTTATTGTAATGTTGGGAATTAAATATTAACAGCAAAAATATTTCAAAAGCATTGTTTTTACGTACAAATTTGATTTTATTCGATTATTCACATGGTTTCTCTCTCTATCTATCATGCATCGTACTGTCAAGGGATGTTACTCCTGACTCCTCCTAATGATCAAAAGGAGACCACCAAAACACAAATGATCCTAACTTTGTCATGAGCACTCTCCTTTCAACCAAAAATGTATTCAATTGCTAAGTTGGTTGACTTACAAGCCAATATTTGAATAACATTTCTCCTTTTCTTTCAAATTATTAATTCCACACAACGGCTTCCTTGACAAATACCTAACCAGCATTCTCAACACTTTGATTCTTCAAGGTACAGGCATTTATATGACCTGAACCTGTACCAGAGTGTACTGTTGTTTCACCGGCATTATCCCAGAATCACTCGAATCTAACTCAGATAGATTGTCTGAAGTTAAGTTGTTTTGATAGGCTACTTTAACTATACTCATAACCCTTACTTTAAACTTCAGGCATTACGTGGGCAGTTGTCAAATCTGTTTTTTTCTTTGAATTAACATGGCATTGTCATTAATTGTAGAAACAGCGTTCGAGAGAAACAGATTCGCCCGACAAGTCCCCAAACTCAGGCGAATTTATTACCGAAGAGCAGCGTACAAGTGACGTCACAAGACTACGTCAGCGCCGACTATCGACGCAATTAAAGGTACGTAAATCCTGTTGTCTCTTTTTACCTGATTTTCCAGGCTAGATTTAAGAGTTGCTAACGTGACAAGCACTTGCAGACGACAGTTTGAATACGGTTTAGTGACAGGATGAGCCTCTGAATTTGTTTGAAACTATCCTGGGAAACCAAGCAAATCAAATTTCGATTCTTCAGTCACATTTATTATGTCGTCAGCAAGTGCTTTCAATTTGGACCAGTCTTTAAATTTGTCATTTGGTTAAGAGTTAACCCATTACCACACAGTCCCTACTTTTGACTACCCTGAGAAAGAAGCCGTTTGAAAACATCGTGGGAAAAGGAGAAAATGCTGGTAACCAGCATTTTCTCCTTTTCCCACAATGTTTTCTATCCGTCGCAAAACAAAATCTAAATTTTCAGTCACTTTTATTTTTTCGTCTGCAAATGCTTTCGATTTGGACAAACCTAAAATTTTGTCGTTTGGTAATGAGTTAAACACAAAGTTTTCATTAAAAGATTAAAAGATTAAATAAGATCTATGAATCTCTAAAACTATGCCAACTATTTTGTAGGTTGATACCATCCAGAAACAGATGGATAAACCTAATCAAAACAAGAAGAGCCTGTTTGGTTTTGGAAAGTCAAAGAAAGTTGACGAAAACAAGAATATGTTTCTTCAAGACCAACTAAAAGAACTTACAGATAAACTGCAAAAAATTGACACAGATTTGAGTCAAGTAGAACAGCAAGATAATATCTTTGAAAATTTTGACGTGAATCAGAATTCAAAGCACATGTCATTGAATTTGTCCGGTGAATTAAATTCTGATCAGATAAACGAACAAGATGGAGTTATAAATAACAAACGGCCATCTAGTGTGAAAACCACGATGCAAAAGTGGACCAATAAAACATTTGCAAAAACTTCCGCGAAAAAGAAACAAACTTCCTCAGGAAAGTTGATACCAAATGGAAGTATTCCCGAATTCACATCGAAACAAAATGGCGGTTTGGATTATATTGACGGAAACGGAAACGAGAACGGACATCCGGAGTTCGGAATTGACAGTGACTCGAATTCCGAGGACGTTTTATCTAATAGTTTTACGGATCTTACACGCCCTACTTCGGATTTGAAACTTGATTTAAATCCAGCTTACCAGGTACAGAATAGTATGGACGCTTCGCCGACATCTAGTAAATACACACGTAGTAACAGTCGCAGTAGCACCATATCCAGTCTATCCTCACCGAGAAGGGAGATAAATCCATCTGTATTAGCAGAAATTGATGTAAGAAGTTTAGATTTGATTACTTTAAACAGATTATGTTATATTTCATGTGTCTATTTTTAGAAATGTTATGGGTAAAGAGATGTCGTAATTTAAGCTGGGGGAATTATTTCCCCTTCATAGAGAATATTTTCCTCCTGCCGAAAATCTGGACCTACTCTTTTTGAAAATATCGGTTATCCGGTAAATTGACTTGAGATCACTAGTTTTAAAAGTGGCATTCGTTGACAAAATACTCAGAGGAAATATAATATATAATTCATTTCATCAGCTTGTGGTTAATATGGGGAAATATTTGCTTCAAAAGGGAAAGGTTTGCGAAAATAACTCGTGCCTTTCGGCACTCATTATTTTCGCATACCTTTCCCTTTTGAGGCAAATATGTTCCCATATTAGCCACAAGCTGATGAAATAAACTCTATTTATTTCCATATAAATGTACATGTTAATAAAGCGATACATAAACAAAAGTTCCAGTACATAACTCAAATTAACTAAAATTTTGTTTAGATTTGATATCAGAGGTTTTCGTACAATAACTGATCACGTTTCTTTTCAAATATCAAATATTTCTATCCTGAAATATTTATTCAGGGCTGTACCCAGAATGCCCAAATTAAATAAATGTGTACTTGTAGAATGCCATCTAGTGGGAGATAATGCATTTTTACTTTGCTTTATACAGATCAGACGCTAACAAACACCTTGGGGGAAAATACCTTTAATTACCGATTTGTCAAAAAAGTAAATATATCAGTTAAAATTTGTTTTGCTATGTCGAAGTTGGCGGTCCAATCTCCCCATCGCACACATCAACTCTTAACTCAAAATAATACTCTATTAATTCAAAAAGAAAGTATCCTTTCTTAGGAAAAAGTATTTGAAAACATTTTGGGGGAAAAGGAGAAAATGCCAGTAGTTCTTTTCCAACAATGTTTTTTACACTTCCAAAAACAAATGTCGATATCTTAATAGCATTTATTTTGTAGTCTGCCATTGCTTTCAATTTTAATATGCCCCACAAAAAATATTTCATCGATTGTCAAAGAGTTGAATTTATAAAATTGTAAACAATCTTTCCTATTTATTTCTTTTCAGGCTTTCGAAGAACTTACACGACAGGTTCTGGGCGCAAGATCGAAAGATTAAATGACCATTCGTAAAATAGTTTCTGTTTTCTGCCCTTGTCCCATGCGCTAACACCCAAGCCCCTGTAAATTGAATATGACACTGTGACTCGTATTTACCATATACATTCTCCAATAAATGTATTTACTGAAATTCCTGGGGACATTCATACTTTCAAAATGACGCAATTTCTGATGGCCAGACCGAATGTGCGACACATTTTCTCCTTTTCCCACAATGTTTTCAAAGGCTTTCTTTCTCAGGGTCCTTAAAAGAGAGGATTGTGTGGTAAAGAGTTCAAGAGCAAAGCCCAAACGGTGAAGCCTATCTGAAATTGTTTTAATTTGTAAATCAAGTATGAGATGTAAAAATGTAACTCTGAATAGCTTGTGGAAAAAGGCCCGGGAAAGGGGTTGACTGGAATTTTGGTGGAAATGTCCTTGTGTAAGGCATTTCAGAGCCTTAACTTAGCATTTATTTAAAAATCGGATATGAGCGAAAAAGTGGGTTGACCTGTTACAAGTCTGTTATAATATGTGACCCGTCGAGCAAAAAGGGAACTTCTGGGAACTACGAAAAGTGTCAACCCTGTTCAGACTGCGTGAATTGCGCAGGCTGACCAGGGTTGACACTTTTCGCTTTTATGACATTTTCTGTAAGAAAAGTGGTCATTGTACCTTGTTATACAGTCATTTTTTAACTATCAACTTAAACTGACCTGCACTATCGTTGATCTGTTTTCATCTAATTCGATGTACGGAAATGCTAGATTGTCTTTTTTCGCGTGAGGGGGACACATATTGTTTTTTTAATTAAAAAAAAAGCTGTTATCTAAAGCAAAATGGTTCAAATATTGGTAAACTAATATCCTTTTTTGTAATACATTGCTGTATAAAAATTGTTCTTTACTTTAACTTGTATGGTTGAGGGAGAGTTTGACTCCCGAGTCTGCTTAGCGCGACTCGCGGACCTTTTGCGGACAGTGTAGATCAAGATCAGACTGCACAGAACGTGCAGTCTGATCATGGATCTACACTGTCCGACGAGAAGATATTTTTTCAAAGAAAAAAACATCCTTTGAAATTGGAAAATTTTGGTTTTTAAGGTCGACTTGAGAGTTTCATTTCATTTATTATGCATGACAAGGACCGAGAAGCCACATCAGAGATGTTTCCTCTTTTATGTAGAGCCTGTATTCACAAACCGTTCCGAAAAGGATTGCTCGCGCTCCGTAGTGGAGCAAATGGCCCGTATTCACCAACCATTCTTAAGAACGTTCTTTGTCTTACTCTCCAGAAGTTTCTACATTTTGTAAGTAACATAACTTCTGATTGGCTAAACCATTCGGTTTAGCCAATCAGAAGTTGTGTTACTTACAAATTTAGTAAACCTTGCAGAATAAGACGAAGAATATTCTCAATAATGGTTGGTGAATACGGGCCCTGCAGGTAGCGTGCAGGAACTGAAATGAACAGGTCCTTCGTTCAAGACCTCAGCTCGACCATTTCTTTCCGAGAATTTATAAGTGGAAATGGGATAGGATTCCTAATGATGATAACAGTTTCGATAATGGCTATGCGGAAAAGCAGCCAGTGGCCTGAAAAAACTATATTTAGTATCGCAGCCAGTGGCATGAAAAAGAAATTGTGCGAAATACTGGTGATTTAAACATCTCCAAGAAAATACAGATGGGTGGACTTGTCTCCAAGTTATTACTGAAGTAATTTGAAGGCGGCGTTAAAACACCATTTTATATCATTCATTGTGTGAAACTCAAGAAATTTATCGAGGTTAAAGTAATAAAATTTTTAATTGGCTGAACCCAATGCTTTAACCAATCATAAATTTCCTTACTTTATAGATTTAGAATGAGACAAGCAATGCCTTTTAGAATGGCTGGCGAATACGGACTGCACATTTTTCTTTCTTTCTTTTTGATTGTATATTTTTTGTTTTACTTTATTTTTCTATTAACCCTGGTAAAGTGCAATCATGATTTATCATATTCTTATAATAACGTAAAAATAAAATATGTATACAAAATGCTATAGTATGTTCTATTTATCTCCCTTAAAGTGTATTGTAGAGTGTCAGAGTGACTCCCCTTGCATGTAGCGGTGTCTATACGCTTGCTTTGGCTGAATCTCAATGATTATTTGTAAAAAATATATCTAGTATAGGGAAAAAAAAAAAAAGAATTTCATCAAAAAAGAGAAACCAGGCTTGATTTAGCTCCAGATTTCTCTTAACTACTGATCATAGCTGAATGAATCGCACCAAGAAGGAGTTTATTGGGTGAAGTTTTATTTTAGATTGAGATTCAAGGTAACGGTTGTCGCGTAGAAAAGTAGTTTGGTTCTGTACTCAGAATGCCCAAATTAGTTAGATGTGTATTTGTAGAATACCATCTAGCTGGAGATAAATAGTGTTTTTAGCTCCACAGGCCGAAGGCCAGCGGGCTTATATTATGGCCCGGTGTCCGTTATGCGTTCGTGCGTCGGTGCGTCCGTCCAGACGTGCGTCCGTGCGTTAAATTTTATCTTCTTCTCTGAAACTACCCATCCAAATTTGATGAAACTTCACAGAAATAATCCTGCCATGGTCCTCTTCAGAATTTTTTGAAAGAATTTGATTCCATCAAAAACTCTGATTGCCATGGCAACAAAACTAAAAAACAAAAGCATTTTTAAAAATCTTCTTCTCTGAAACTACAAGGCCAAGGGTTACTGCATTTGGTATGTAGCTTTATCTAATGGACCTTTAACAAGTTTCTTCATATTATAGGCCTGGGGTTAAAATTGGCTCCATTCCAGGGATCACAAATTTTAAATGGGCTTTCATATGTAGTCACTTCAATTTAAACATTAATTAAGGGAAGTAACTCTAGTTATAGACACAAGTGTTAGAAAATATTTTTATTCAAACCATTCATTACAATCGATCGGTGATAATATAAAAACAAGATCATCGCAAACAGGTACTAGCACTTTGCTGTTGCTAAAAGAATTACCTTGATTTTTAGTAAAAACTTTTTATCCAAAAAAGGGGCATAACTCTGTAAAAATGATTTGATTGTTACTTGCCCCTGTTGTATGGGTTCACATTTGATGGTAAAAGACCAACCAGACTTTGAAGTAATTCTCTTCAGTAGTGACATAGAGGTTATCATTTATTATTGAATCGAGTGAACATCATCGGAAATATTTTCACGAGTGGCTGCACCACTCGTAAAAATATTACCGATGATGTTCAGGAGATGAAATAAATTTCGATCTTTCACCCAAAAGAAGAAAGACTTGTTCTATTTATTTCATGCTTTTAATCCTTTCTGGGGAGAACTTAATCAAAATCTGGTACAGTTCTTTTCTGTTACTTCCTGTGGCGTGCCCCCCTCCACATAATAACGCATTACACATATGACGTCAAGCGCGAGAAACATAAGGTAAATCACATCATATTTCCAGCTAGTTGTGAGACACGCACATTTTATTTCATGCTTTCCGGAAGGATATCGAGAAATAGCAGTGGAAATATTTTTCGATCTTACACTGGTACCACCAGTGAAAATACCGATTTTCATGTTCTTGTCTCCTAGGTTAATTGCGCGTGCCTCACAACCAGATGGAAATATGACGTCATTTACTTAACATTTCTCGCGCTTGACGTAATATTGTAATGCGTTGCTATGCGGGAGGGGTACGCCACGGAGAATAACGGGGAATTACAAACTGTCCATGTTTTTTGGACGACGGGGCAGACGATGACAGAGCTATAACGGTACCTCGACGCTTTCCTTTCTTCAAAAACTGAGAAGTTAAGCGTCAAATGTAAAAACAAGACGAATTATGAACATGAGAACACTTCATCCTTTGACTCAAAAAAAGGCAAACTTTAAAATCGGAATGTATAAATGTAAGAAATGGAAAATTTATAAAAGTGCAGTTGCAACAGCATGAAATTTTACAACATAATCTGCAAAGTACAACGGGGAATATACAACATGTAATATCATTGTGGATAATCGAAATTTCTTTCATCGAGTGAGAATCAACAGCTAAATGTTCACGAGTGAAGACCCCACAAGTGAAAATAAAGCTCTTGCTTTTCAAGAGAAATAAACATTTGTCCTATATCTTTTAAGCCTTTACCAAACAATCCCTGGTTTTAACGCCCCTGAGATAGGAGCCTTTTGAAAACATTGTGGGAAAAGGAGAAAATGCTGGTAACCAGCATTTTCTCCTTTTCCCGCAATGTTTTCTACTCTTCACAAGACAATTTTCAAGTTTTCAGTAACTTTTATTTTGTGGTCTGCAAATGCTTTCAATTAGGGCAAGCCTGAAATATTGTCGTTTGGTAATGAGTTCAGCAATTAACTGAAAATATTGGAAACCCTGAAAAGAAATACTTAAAAATCAACCATTTGGAAGTACTAAGGTAAGCAAACATATCTTTTTCAAAAAGGGGGCGGGGTCAATTAAACCTATTTTAGGAAAGGAGAGAAGCAAATGGAGAAAAAGTAGTTCCTGTAAGAAAAAGTTATAAAATTTATATTCTTAAGTTTTTAGCTCACCTGAGCACAACGTGCTCAAGGGGAGCTTTGATGATTACCCGTGGTCCGTCGTGCGTCGTCTGTCGTACGTCGTGCGTCAGTGCTCGAGCGTCAATGCGTCGTGCGTTGTGCGTCGTCAACAATTCTTTAAACATCAACTCCTCCTAAACTGCTGGGCCAATTTGGACCAAACTTGGCTGGAATGTTCCCTAGGAGGTCTTCTTTAAAAATTGTTCATAGAATTTGATTCCACTAAAAACTCTGGTTGCCATGGCAACCAAATGGAATTTTCTGGGAATTTATTTAGAAGTCCTCTCCTCTGAAACCGCTTGTCAGATTTTGAAATAATTTCACGGAGATGTCCCTTGGATGACCCTTTTAAAAAGCTATTCATGAAATTTTGATCCGTCAAGAAACATGACTCTGGTAAATGGGGACTGCTTGCACTATACGGAAATGAAGAAATTCTTAAGAATTTCTTCTTCTGTTAAATAGCTGGTCAGATTTTGAAATAATTTCATAGAAATGTTTCTTTGGTGACCCTTTTCAAAAACTGTTTGCAAAATGCTGATTTGACAAGAAACATGACTCTGGTGAATGGGGCCTACTTGCACTATATGGCCATGAAGAAATTCTTAAAAATAATAATTCTCTGAAACGGCTGACCAGATTTTGAAAAAAAAAATCCCATGGTCCTCTCAAATATTCTGGTGAGAGATCCAGGGCCATCTTGGCCCTCTTGTTTAGTGGTTTCTTATCGTACAGTGTAGATCCAAGATCAAAATGCACGCTCTGTGCAGTCAGATCTTGATCTACACTGTCCGCAGAAGGTCAGCGAGTCGGACTTAGCAGCAAAAAGGTTAACATTGCTGAATCAATATGGCCGCTTTCAAATGATACAGAAAATTGACCAATGGCGAAAAGTTTCGGCCCATGTCAGCCTGCTCGGAGTGCGCACGCTGACGTGGGTAGAAACTTTTCGTAAATGCATTAAGCCCCCTTTTCACAGGGCATGACTCAGCTTAGCTGCATGGCAAGGGGAGGTCATATCCGCATTACAGAACACCTATTCATGTTTTTAGTATCTTTCAACAGTACGAGCTTTGGCTCTGTGGTACCGTAGCTGATGCCACCCAGAGGTAAGCCTATTCTGATGAGTAATTCCATCCATAAACCGTCTAGGCACGTGGACCTCTGTAACCTGTATGCGGAAATATACATCGTCTGTTAACTTCGAAAACCTCGTAACTGCAGCTTGTTACAAGCTATAGTTACGAGGTTTTCGAAGTAAACCGTCGATATGCATCATTTAAAAGTAGTCGTCAGCGAGCCTTTATCCAGATTTTCAGTTGAACTTGGTGTGACTATTATATTTGGTGGAAATTCCAGTTCTAAACTTCTAGGCCGCCTTTCCCGTCGAGTGCGCCTACGCCGTGACCTCATTGACCTTAAAGAGCGTCTACTGTGTATTTTTGGATCGATTCCATTTGGGATATCAAGCATTTTTGAAACAAGCTCGTTTCGAATCATGTCTCGCTCGTCTTTGGTTTGGATGTTAATGGCGTCATCCGATTTTGACATTCTGTCTAACTGAGCCACGCTCAACAAATCCGAGTCTCTTGCGCTCACAGATTTAGGTCGATCTTGATTATCATGTAGCATGGCAATGCTGCCATTTGATTGGTTGAGCTGTCTGTCAGATATGACCGCAACTGACATGTTGCTACCGAACGTGTTTGGTAACGCTGGCAACTTTGTTTTAAATGGTCCCCCTACGTCAGCGAGATTTGTTGTGGAATGCCACGTGGAAACTGAAAAATAGTAAATGAGTTCGTTAGATCGTATTTCTCATTTGTTGTTGTTGTTGTTTGAATGCTGTTTTACGCCGCCTTCAGCATTATTTCGGCTATATAACGAAGACAGCTAACCTTTTCATGCCAAGTCCGATCGGGGCCCGTATTCACCAACCATTCTTAAGAATATTCTTAGTCTTATTCTTCAGAATTTTATCAATGTGAAAGTAACAGTCCTTCTGATTGGCTAAACCATTTGGTTTATCCAATCGGAAGTTCTGTTACTTTCACAGTCAGGAAATTTTGAAGAATAAGACCGAGAACGTTCTTAAGAATGGTTGGTGAATACAGACCAGGGATTTCACCAGTACTGAATGACTTTACTCTTAAAGTTGGCCCTTCAGATTTTGGGACGAAAATTGTACAAAAGTGCAAAAAAATCATCCTTATACTCCTATCATAAAACGCCAGTAATCGAACACCGTCCGACAACACGAGAAATTAGAGATTTACTACAGCCCAGATCGACACGGACGGGAGATACGTTCTATTTTTAGATGATCAATTCACTCATCTACATACAGAAAAACACAGATTAAGTTTCAAAAACATAGGGTCCATAGAAGACATTATGGAAAATAATTATTACATGTTTGTTACCTAATGGAATTTAAGCGTTATGAGTCACGTGCCAGTCACTTGGCATTCCCAAAATGCTTTATTGATTTTTGGGGCGTAATCTAAAAATACCTTAAGAGGCTACGTAGCCTTTTAAGGGAACACCATCAATTTTTTTTTTGTAATTTTATGAATCTTAATTATTGATGATTTGTATTATTTTTTCATATGAATTTCAGTGATATATATTTTCTTTAATTTGGTGAGATGTAAAAATTCTAAATACCCACCTTTAATCAGACGACAAAGTTTTAGACTGGTCCAAACTGGGAGCACTTACTGACTACAAATATAAACCTACCTCAAAAATTGAAATTAGTTTCCAGCTGGGTAGAAAACATTGTGGGAAAAGGAGAAAATGCTGGTTACCAGCATTTTCTCCTTTTCCCACAATGTTTTCAAAAGGCTTCTATCTCAACGTCGTAAAAACCAGGGATTGTTTAGTAAAGGATTAACTCTTTACCAAACAACACAATTTTAGACTATTCCAAATTGAAAGCATTTGCAGACGAGAAAATATACGTGACTCAAAAATAGAAACTTTATTTTAGAAGAGTAGAAAACATTGTGGGAAAACGAGGAAATGCTGGTTACTTCTCTAAAATATTTGAATGCCCCATTTTTTCGTGTTGCAAGCCAAATAAACTTTAGCGTTCAGCACAGACTGCACAGACAACACCAAAGACCTTCAAGTTATCAACCATTAGTGTTAATCAAAAAATGTAATATCAAATTCAAATTAATCCGCGGTTCTTCGAGTAACTGAATGAATGACTTTTAAAGCTAGAAAGAAAAGTTAAAAGTTGAACAAACAAACCTGCGCTTGCCATTCGACTCAGGTGGTTCATGTTACCGAAATCAATGGTTTCGTAGGTTCGAGTCCTCCTCCGGGACATAACATTCTCCTTTGTGTTCTTCTGAGGCCGAAGAACCACTAAATATGCCTTGGCCACGAACAATGTCACTAGAGTAACAGTTGCATTTACAGTCATGGCAAGGCACATGGACACAATACGGATTGTATTGTTCCGCACGGAAAAGTAGATCGACACAAAAGCAATCCACATAATACAAAACGAGTATGAACCGAAAGTGATGTAACGAGTTTCGTTAAAACCATCTGGCGTTTTTCGGGTCTTTACAGCATACACCACACATAATATCATCAATAAAAACGGGTAAGCCAACGATCCTAAGTAAGCTGCACCTTTTGAGTCTCTACACATTCGAATATTATCACGTGGTGTTGGGTGATCAAACGTCACTTCCGGTGGCCGGAATATTAACCACGTTGTTAAAGCTGCCACTTCGACCATAACTATAGCAAAGGTTATGAGAAGTTGGGATTTCGCTCCGATATATTTAACCTTCTTTGGTTTACGAATTTGAATATTAAAAACTCTGTATATTCTGTTGGTTTTTACCAGAATGGCTGCATATCCAAGTGTATAACAGATTCCTAGCATCAGTCGAGTAGCGCCACATTGGACAGGTGTCGGGTAGGAGACAAAGATAAACGTTGACAAGTAGGACATACATATCCCGACAAGCAACACAAAACTGAGTTCCGTTCCCGATGCCATGATAATTGGTGTCCGTCTGTGCTTGTAGAAGATAATTCCGACTATAACGGTGACGATAATTCCAACACAGGATAGAATTATCAGAAAAATCGCCCAGATGTTGCTGAAATCCATTGTCATTTCCGGAATTGCCACGCAGACGAGTTGGTTTTCATCGGGGAAAAATCCAGGTACGCATGCCACGCAAGTTTCGTCCTTAACCTGTAAATATAGAAAAAAAAAGTCAAGGTAGAAGACCCGAAACACTTCTCGAGCAACATGTAATAAAATTTCTTTGTAGTTGAAAAATACGGATTTATACAGATATAATAATTTTGCAACATTTTTAACTGAATAGAAATTTCTCTGACGTCTATCTTGAAATTATCTGTTGATATTTTTGCTTGTATCCAGAAAAGGGAGGTAATTATTATCTCCCTTTGTTAAAAGTAAAAAAAATCCTTTCTGAGTGCCCCGATTTAATGAAAACTAACGTCACTGGGAAAGGACGTCACTGAAACCTTGGTAAAAGGTGCTAGAACGTTCGGTTTGGTGCATAATCTTGATGTCAGACTTGATCGACGCCTCCATTTTGTATGTTATGTTCATCGTGTAGTCATGTATACGGGGTTCCCTAAAGGGAAACTGCTTTTGCGTTGGTTTTGCCAGTGTACATGATATACATGTTCATGGCATATTATCCAATCAGATCACGCGAAATTTATTTGAGGTATAATACTAAGGCCTGCACTTTACCTCCCATAGTACAGGGTTCGGCGCTGGATACTCACGATTTCGTTGACGGCACAATTTTTGCAAGACCAACAGCATTGGTTTCTAGAAGATTTCACCTGCCCTTTTCCACACGGTTGAGAACACTGCGATGGTCGAAAATCCGTTCTTTGTAAACTGTCCGAGCCAGTGATTTTCGAATCTGAAAAGATTTCAATTTCGTCATTTCAGAGCCCTAACATAGGGCTTTTGCGGACTGCATAGATCAAGATCTGACTGCACAAAATAAATATATCTATCTACCTACCTACCGACCTACCTACTTACGTATCTATCTATCTATCTACCTTCCTATCTACTTATCTATCTATCTATCTACCCATCTATCTATCTACCTATCTATCTATCTTTCTATCTATCTTTCTATCTACCTTCCTACCTACTAATCTATCCATCTATCTATCTATCTATCTATCTATCTATCTATCTATCTACCTATCTATCTGTCTACCCACCCACCTACCTACTTACTAACCTACCCACCTACCCACCCACTTACCTACTTACCTACCTACATAACCTATTTATCTACCTAGCTAGTACCTACCTACTTACCTACCTACCTATCTACCTACCTGCGTACTTACTTATCTGCCTACCTACTTATCTACCTACTTACCTACGTACCTACCCGCCTACGTAAGTACGTACGTACGTACGTACCTACCTAACTGCCTACCTACCGACCTACTTACCTACCTACTTACCTACCTACCTACCCGCCTGCATACTTACCTACCTACCTATTTTCTTACCTGTCTACCTACTTTCCTTCCTGCCTATCTTTCTACCTACCTACATGAACCTACCAACCTACCTACCTACCTCTCTACCTATTGAACTACCTACCTACTTACTTACCAACCTACCTACCTACCTACCTTTTACCTACCTACCTATTACCTACCTACTTACTTACCAACCTACCTACCTACCTATTACCTACCTACTTACTTACCAACCTACCTACCTATTATCTAACTTCCTACCTACCTACCTACCTGCCTACCTACCTACCTACCCACCTACCTACCTACCTGCCTACCTACCTACCTACCTACCCACCTACCTACCTACCTTTCCACCTACCTACCTACCCACCTACCTTCCTACCTATTACCTACCTACCTACCTACCTACCTGCCTACCTACATTCCTACCTACCTACCTACCTACCTACCTTCCCACATACCTACCTACCTACCTACCTACCTACCCACTTACTTACCTACCTACCTACCTACCTTCCTACCTACCTACCTACCCACCTACCTACCTACCTTCCCACCTACCTACCTACCTACCCACTTACTTACCTACCTACCTACCCACCTACCCACCTACCTATTACCTATCTACCTACCTACCTACCTTCCCACCTACTTACCTACCTACCCACTTACTTACCTACCTACCTACCTACCTACCTACCTACCTACATGTACCTACCTACCCACCTACCTACCTACCTATTACCTACCTACCTACCTACCTACATACCTACCTACCCACCTACCTACCTACCTTCCCACCTACCTACCTTCCTACCTACCTACCTACCTACCTTCCCACCTACCTACCTACCTACCCACTTACTTTCCTACCTACCTACCTACCTACTTACTTACTTACTTACTTACCTACCTACCTACCTTCCTACCTATCTACCTACCTATCTACCTACCTACCCACCCTACCAATCACCCACCTACATGCCTACCTACCTCCCTCCCTCCCCCCCTCTCTCTGTCTCTCTCTCTCTCTCTCTCTCTCTCACTCCCTCCCTCCCCCTCCCCCAACCTATCCGCTTTTTATGAGCCATACTTTGGTAGGGTGAGGGTCAATTCAGTTACATGATGCATGTTAGCCCATGACATAATTATTGGTCCATTAAACCCATTGTGTCCGACAAACATTAAAACATTAGATAGAATCATCCTTTGACAAGCTTAAAATTTACATGTAGCAAAAAATTTAGACCTAAGTCAGCCTGAGCGAACTGCGCAGGCAGACTTTGGGCGAAATTTCTAGTAAAGAAATTTAACCCCCTTTGCAGTGTGCAAGGTAAGTTTTGATTAGCTAGCCAAAATGCTATACAAAAATTGTGAAAGTTGAAATGCTTACCTAAAAATGAAGCTATTTGCCTCCATTGAATCTTCCCACTGTTGTTATATTTCTGCATAATACTGTAGCGGGCCGGGCCGCTGTTACCATTGAACGTGAATTCCAAGTTGGCGGGATCTGAAACAAGAATTAGTTTCACTTAAAGTCACTGTTTGCGGGACCTGTGTCTTTAATAGATCCTGGTTTTGCGCAGTAAAATTGCAATTTTGGTTCAGTTGAATGACAGGCTATACTAATCCTTAATGGGCTGCATATCTGATTGATTGATTGATTGATTGATACACCGTTTTCAACATTATTTCAGTTACACCACGGCGGCCAGTGTACCTATCCATGCTTTCCTGGAGTCTCTTTTCGACCTGTACTCCGCACAATCTTTTGGATACATAATTATAAATGGACTGTAAACACGCCAAAAGGCGCATTCGGACATTTCCGTAAAATGCCGTCTCGGATAAGCTTGCCTAGTCCCCGGAAGCTGATCCGACCCGGCACTTTACGACTACATTAGATTTTGTGCTACAGTAGACTTGCGCAAAACAGAAAATTACATAAGAACGGAAAGTGTAGTTTAGGATTAGCCTGCGCAGACTGCGCAGGCTGATCCGACACGACACTTTACGCAAATGTCCAAATGCCTCTTTTGGCATGTTTTAGGCCATATGGAGACTTTCTTGGTAGGTGAATCACGGACATGTATCAACCCGCTTTTCTCAGAAAAAGGAAAGAAAAAACAAAAATCACAGATTCAATGTAGAGACACAGCGTTGTCTGCACATGTCATATTCTTCGAAGATTCGACTGTCTTATATGACGCATCACTAGCCCCGAAAGCGCGGGCTGACTGTAATATTACGCTCTATAAAGTAGCTATGTTGAAAATAGGTTTTATCAATAGGTTTGAGGAGAAATGAGACCTGCTTTAGCTCTAGATTTCTCTAGACTGCTGATCATAGCTGAGTGAATTGCACGAGGTAGCGTTTTATTGAGTAAACGTTTATTTTAGTTTGAAATTCAAAGTAACGGTTGTCGCATAGGAAAGTGGTTCGGTTCTGTACCTAGGATGCCCAAATAAGATAGATGAGTATTTATAGAATACCATCTAGCGGGAGATAATGGGGACACAGAGACAACCGAAACGTTTTGTTGAGAACCGCCTCTGTACCCGAAACGATATTCTTATATATTATATTTCATGTGTCTATTTTTAGAAACGTTATGGGTAAAGAAATATCGTACTTTAAGCCGAGGGGTATTATTTCCCAGTCATAGTGAATATTTTCCTCCTGCCGAAAATGTGGATCTACTTTTTTGTTCTACCTGAGATCATTAGTTTTAAAAGTGGCATTCGCTGACAAAGTAATCAGAGGAAATATAATATATAATTCATTTCATCAGCTTGTGGTTAATATAGGGAAATATTTGCCTCAAAATGGAAAGGTCCGCGAAAATAACTCCTTACGGCACTCATTATTTTCGCATACCTTTCCCTTTTTCGGCAAATATTTCTCCATATTAGCCACAAGCTGATGAAATAAACTCTATTTACTTACCTGCATTGCGATACCGACGTAACTTCGTCCAAGGGAAAAGAAGAGACAATGCGAAGAGGACAGGACCGATGGAGTTGAGAGAAAACTATGGTGGCAAATTTGTGCCGCAAGTTACGCGATAGCTATATACGATAATTTAGCCCATTACTACACAATCCCTACTTTTGACGACCCTGAGTAAAAAGCCTTTTGAAAACATTTTGGGAAAAGGAGAAAATGCTGGTTACCAGCATTTTCTCCTTTTCCCACAATGTTTTCAAATGGCTTCTATTTCAGGGTCATAAAATCCAGAAACTGTTTGCTAAAAGGGTAATGTATCGCGATAGTTTTCTTAAATTATCGCGGTAGCTATCTCGTATCTCATGGCAGATATATGCCACCATAGAAAACATACCGATAAATGAAACATTTTGAAGATACTTTTGCACTTCCTGTGACAACGTCACTTTCATGGCGTCACACGCACCGGCGTCAGTACATTTGTCTTTGTGTATCTGTTTCAAGGCATAGGCGAAAGCATACACGGCGTCCATCACAGAATAGCTGTTCAGATTTCTCATATATGTACCTGCAAAGACAAAATATTAACCCTTATGCTGCCAAGTGCGACTCACTGACCTTTTGCGGACAGTGTAGATCCAAGATCAGACTGCACAGAACGTGCAGTCTGATCTCGGATCTACACTAGCCGATAACGAGATGTCCCCCCCCCCCAAAGAAAAAAATGTCAAAGCGTTGAGAACGCTGAAGTGCCCCCCCCCCAAAAAAAAATGTCAAAGCGTTGAGAACGCTGAAGTGGTATTTATTAAGGAAGCCATTGTGTAGAATTAAAATATTTGAAAGAAAAAGAGAAATATTATTCAAATATTTGCTTGAAACTCAACCTATTAAGCAAATGAATGCACTCTTTGGTTGAAGGGATAGTACCAATGAAAAGGTTAGAATTAAGTGTAGTTGGTCTCCCTTTGATCGTTGGGGGGAGTCAAGGGTAACTTCTCTTGGCTGTAGAATGCATGGTGTATAGAGAATATATCCAAAAAATTAAGTTTTTGCCTGAAAAGTATAAGTATGCTTTTGAAATATCTTTGGCCATTACCATTTTATTCCCAACATTACAATAGAAGGTTTTGATATAAATATCCATTCCCAACTAAATAAAGTACCGTGCAATCATGGGGTGAACAAGCCATTGGACGAACTGGTTTTTTAACAAAAAACTAAGGACCATACGATCGGTAGACAAATTTTGTATCATTACGCCGATAGAAGGCTATGAGCAATTGAAGCTACTTTCTATCAAAAATTAGTATTTCCACGATCGATAGCCTCACCCAGTGTATTTTAATATGCCATTTTAAATTACATATTATCTGAGTGCTATGAAAGATCTCATTTGCCTGAAAAAAAAATGAGTTTAATTGGGTTTATTTCCTTCAGTTTTGCAGTAAATACGAAACATGGTCTTCAAAATTCAATATTGAACTCATAGTGGTATTGTCTTAGACAAATACCACAAAAAATACATTGAAATGACATTATTTGCTTTTTTACTATTGACTTGCAATCTGCGCAGGTTTATCTGAGACGGCACTTTATCTTAACACTAGGATTTGTGCTACACTAGACTTGCGCAAAACAGAAAACTGCATTTAAAAAAAACCGGAAAGTGTCCTTTCGGATTAGCCTGCGCGGACTGTTTAGCCTGATCCAAGACGACACCATAATTATGCAAAGGTGACCCCGTTTCGCCTGTTGAAAGCAATTATATTTATCGAAAACTATTTAATTAAATCTTTACCTTGGGGGCATAATATTGTCTTTTCACTTTGCAGGAATGTAAAAGGCGTGAAACACCATTCAGAAGAAAAATGAAAATGATACCTACCCGCTTCTGTTGAGATTTCTAAGTCACCGTTACACTTGTGTGGGGACGTCTTGATCTTTGACTCTGACTTAACTGGCTGTAAGGTGCAGTTGAATTTCTGCTCCCAGTACATCTGAAACCATGGGTTTCTCTCACTATGGGTGTATGGGTCTAAACTATGGAGAAATTTCAAATATATTGCTTTATAACGTCTAAACTGCTAACCACATTCTGTATAAACTTTTGCAAACAATCCGGTGTTTTAATCAAAGCATAGAAAACGCTGGAGTGGCACTTGTCAAGGAAGCCATTATGTGGAATACATAATTTAAAAGAAAAGAGAAATATTTTTCTAGTATTGGCTTGCCTTCCAAGCAAAATAATACCTTTTTTGCTTGAAGGGAGAGTACTCATGACAACGTTAGTATTTTTATGGATTGGTAGTCTCGCTTGGATCATTCAGGGGAGTTAAGAGTAACGTCCCTTGACAGTAGGATGCATGATGGGTAGAGAGAGAAACCATGTAAATATATCAAATAAAAATATCTTTATACCTGAAAAACTATTATTTTAAGATATCGTTGGCCGTAAAGATTTAATTCCCAACATTACAATAAATTATTTCGATCTATAAATATTCATGCACAATCAAATCAAGTAGCGTGCAATTATAGGACGAAAATGTCCAGGAACGAACAGGTTTTGGAATGAAAAAAGGCCAGGACTAAGCGGCCAGTAGACACATTTTGTGCAATCGAGAAACTTATTTGTCTTAAAAAAAAAGAATTTAATTGGGTTTATTTCCTTCGGCTTTGCATAAAATACGCTACATGGTCTTCAAATTCAATATTAAACATTCATTTTTGAACCCATAGTGGCATTGTCTTCGACTAACACTACAAAAAAAATGACAAAAATGTCCCTTGAAAACCTTGTTGGATAGGGAAAAGCGAAATATTACTGTTGATCAGCAAGTTCTCCCTTTTCTTCATATCTTTTATCGTACAAGAGACGAGATTAAGTCTACAAACTGTTTGTCAACGGAAAGTTTTTAGAAAGATTTTGATAGAAAATTGTTTTCTTGTGCTTTCCTTTTTTTCAATGTAGCCTTACAGTTCTAAGGACGGTAAATGATGTATTTCCGGCGAAGAAATGTACCGTGTAAGTGCGCATCACCCGTTGTAATAAAGCTGAGGTATTTGATTAAACCTGAAGCTCGACGAATGTATTACCTTTTGAAGTATTCGTCAAATTCCGGAACTATTTTGATTTCCGGCTGGACCCCGATTGTTTTCGCCGCCACATCAAGAAGGTCTTCACTGATCTCACGTCCCGTCCACGCGTCACTTCCGACCCAGCGAAATCTCGCCTGCTGGACATATGACAAGTTCGCAACCTCATAAAATATCCCTTCAACGACCTCTTGTGATGCAAATATGATCACGACAATTTCGTCTGTAACAAGATAATTCGAGAATACTTATGAGTGAGTGAGTGAGTGAGTGAGTGAGTGAGTGAGTGAGTGAGTGAGTAAGTGAGTGAGCGCATTGGTAAGTAAGAAGGACGGACAGAGGAAGCTAGGGGGATCGGAGGGACGGACGGCAGGACAGACGGATAGACGGACGGAGGGGCGAACAGATAGATAGACACACACAGAAAAAGAAGCAGACAAAAAACAGACACAGAGACGGACATACAGACATGCACAGGCGTAAAGACACACAGACATAGAGATACACAGATAGACATACACACAAGTAGACAGACGCACAGACACACGCAAACACACTCACACACACACACACACAGACACGCAGACAGACACACAAACATACACACAAATACACATACTAACATTGACAAAGACAGACACGGGTCCGTTACCTGTAGTGCTGTTGATTTTGGTCAGTGACTGTACGATAGATTTCAGCTCTCTGTCTTTCTCCACCTCACTTGTGTAAAATCTACCGATGAAAAAAACAAGAGGGCCAAGATGGCTCTGTAGCGCTCCACTAACTAATACCGAACATAACAATACTTAGCTAATTAGTTTCGAACTGTTAGACATACAAATCTTTCTCTATAACATCCCACAAGAAATATATGACCCCAGGGTTAATCAACTTCTTACCATAGAGCTATAATTACTTCAATCTTAGTTAAGGTCCATCAAGATAAAGCCTCCCATACCAAATAATACAGGTCTAGAATGTGTGGCTATAAACAAAAAGATTTTCTCAAAGTTAACTTAACAAGAGGTAATACACGAGACCTCTAAGGCAAGGCTAAATTTGTTATCCCTAGTTATGGTTAGTAACAAGAAGGTTTCTAAAGTTGTCACTGTATAAGTCCATGTAAAACTTGTGATCCCTGGGTTGGATTAAATTTTAACCCAGGGTTATAATTTGGGCAATCTGGGTAGAGGCTTTTCTAGCCTTCGGCTTTATGGTTTAGCATAGTGAGATTTCTAAAGTGTTCTCTATATAATCACATGTAAAACTTGTGTACACCGGGGCCGGGCAAATTTTTGGCATGATCATCGACAAAACAATTGTTAGAGGTGGGAGAGGAATGAGTCCCGTCGCAGGGACCATTATCAATCTTCGGAAAGAAATTGGCCGAGCCAGGGGTCGTAGTCAGGGATCAAACCCTGGACCCAATGATCTCAAGTCCTCCACGCCCGGCAATTTTACAATCCAACTGAAAATTTAATTTCAGTTATTTAGCGGGATAAGGGTTGGTCCAGTCGAACTGACATTTATGAAGGGTGAATAGCTCATACCGTTTGGCTCTGTAGGACTCGCCTATGCATATTCCAGCATCGATTGCCTCGTTTCGAATTTTGAGAATTCCCTCTTGTCCATAACTTGTGTCTTCGTAAATACCAAATACGTATGTGATGTTTAAAGATCTGTAAGAGAAAGGTGGTACATTCAATATTATTATACTGCAAAGAAATTTCTCGCGATCTGATTGGTTAACATGCCGGGAACATAATATCATGTTCCCTGGCAAAAACCACGTAAAACCAGTTTCCCTTTTGAGTGCCCCGTAAACATCACTACACGTGCAATACATCATCCAAAATGGCGGCGTGAATCGATCACCAGACTGCACATTTTTGCACCAAACTGCACGTTTTAGTGACGTCAGTTTCCAGTGACGTCAGTTTTCATTGAATTGGGGCACACAGAAGGGAATTTCTATTTCGTCAGCATACTCATTTCGTGAAATTATAAAACAGGAAAATTTTGCTTAACGCGCTTTGGAAGGGAAAAACTTTGCAGTATAATAAATTCGTTGTACGGTCAGGTGGCAGGGGACTTGGAAACTTGTTCATGGCTGTGGTGAATCATGTCGCCATCTCGCCTTCGGCTCGGGGCGACATGATTAACCACAGCCGTGAACAAGTTTCCAAGTCTTCGGCGAGGTGGCGACATGATTCACCACAGCCGTGAACAAGTTTCCAAGTCCCCTGCCACCTGATCGTACAACTAATAAAGTCCTTAAGACTCGCACTTAGCAAGTGCCAGTTTGATCCTGGCCAGCGACACTGGAGTGTCCTGAAGCACATCGTTACTGAATGGCATTTTGTATGAAATGAGGCAAGTCAAAACCAAGAAAGTCCGACCTGAATGAACTGGACCTCGTTTAGAAGTGTGATATGACTTAAACTCTTTCTGTCTTACTATCTCTGTGTGTCTCTTATTGTCCCTCACTCTCTGTCTCTCTTTCTTTCTATCTGTCTGTTCCTCTGTCTGCCTCTCTCTCTCTCTCTTTCTCTCTCCCCCTAAGTCTCTGTCCCTCACTCTCGGTCTCTCTGACAGTCCCCCTGCCTCTGTCTGTCTCTTTCTTACTCTGTCCCTGTGTGTCTGTCTCTCTCCTTTCCTCTTTCTACAGTTGTACTTGTTTGTTTGTATTTACGCTGGTTGAACAGCTTAGATGTTATCACGATCGTCAGCGCACATGTCCATCGTTTCTAACATCAGTACTGACACAACTTTCTTTCCAAGTGTCTGACTGCTTTTCTGATTTGAAACATAGAAGGGATGCGAAAAAAGTCAACGGAAAGAAAGTTTACCACAATCAAGTATCGAACTTGCAACCACAAGGTCACTAGTCAGATGCCAAAACAACAATATTAACCCTTTACCCCATAAGGCATTTAAATGGTATCTCTAATTGACCCTAAATAACAGCAAGGATGAAGCCATTTTTATGTGTATATGATACCTTTCGGTAGCATAGAAAACGTTGTGACAAAAGGTGAAATTGCTCGTCACAAGCAATTTCACCTTTTGCCACAATGTTTTCCAAATGCTCCTACAAGCATTGCATAGAAATGAGTATCTATGGAGTAAAGGGTTAAAAGATCATGGAAATTTTCTTCAGCTTTTCGATAAAGTACGATTGTTTACAAGCAAAACATTGGAGAGAGAGAGAGAGAGAGAGAGATGACCACTTACTTCAAAACTTGAATGATTGCTTTTGCTTGGAATTCGTCTGACGAAACAGTTCTTCTAAAATAATCGTAGCGAATTGTATCGCTTAGTTCAGGACTTGTGGCGCTATAGCTGATCTGAAAAAACATATGTACATTCTGTGAAAGACGACTACTCTACGCGTTTCACACTCACTATCTTTTAGCCTTAAAAGTGATACGAAGAAAAAAAACGAGAAACACATTTAATAGACCGGCGTTCTGTGAGAAGGGGACTTAATGCATCTTCGAAAAGTTTCGACCTTGGTCAGGCTGCGCAGTCCGCGAGTCTACTAGGGGACAGAGACTTTTGTTATACTGCAAAGAAATTTCTCGTGATCTGATTGGATAATATGCCCGGAACATATTTTTTTTAATATATGTCATTTGCACTGGCAAACCAACGTAAAAGTAGTTTCCCTTTCGGGAGCCCCGTATACATGACAGCCCCATCAACAGAACATCAAAAACGGCGGAGTCGATCAAGATTAACATCGAGATTATGTGCCAAACTGCACGTTTTAGCACATGTTACTAAGGTTTCTGTGACGCCAGTTCCCAGTGACATCAGTTTTCATTGAATTGGGGTATTCAGAAAGGAAATTCTACTTCGTCAGCGAACACAATTTTTTTAATAAAGAAAAACTGGTAAAATTCGCTTAACAAAAGTTAGAATGGTAAAATTTTGCAGTATAATAAATTCGTTGTACGGTGGGATGGCAGGGCACTTGGTAACTTGTTCAAAGCTGTGGTGGATCATGTCGCCCCTCTCCTTCGGCTCGGAGCGACATGATTCACCACATCTATGAACAAGTTACCAAGTCCCCCGCCATGCCACTGTACAACTAATATTGTACTGGCAAGATGTCGTCTCGTATTTAGCCTGGCAGACAGCGCAGACTGATGCGAGAAGACACTTTACGAAAAGTGTTGTTTACGAAAAGTGTTCGCGTGTTGCAAGCCACTTGTAAGAAACCACAAAGTTTTGCAAGATATTCTCTTCCTGTATCATGGTTCAACAAGTATGTAACAATTACTGTTTAATGATAATTTACATGTCGACGATATCAGCATTGTACGGAATCCTGATTGGGCCACCCAAATCCTCGCACGTCTCTACATGCGACAAATTGAGCTTTTGGGTGGCAACATCAGGATTCCGTAGCATTGCGGTTTTGTAACCAACATACACAAACCAAAATCATCCTCGGATACCCCGAGGTCTCCCTATTTGCTACGCTACATCGACCCCTGGGACAATTAATTGAATTTCCCTCGCTTTACCGCTGGCCGAATGCTGGCTTTTCATTGGTTCCATCATCATTTTGTGATGGGCGAGTGGACTGTACGCTATGACGTTTCGTATCGATTTTCGGCGGCTGATTCAAAGTTTTATTAGTCAAATGTCCCAGGGGTCGATGTAGCGTAGCAAAAAGGGAGACCCCGGGATATCCGAGGATGAACCAAAATGAACAATATTGTCATGACATAAAAAATACTATCAATATTTCACTGCAACCTTTTTGAAAGAATTTCTGCCACATAATATTTACTTTCTCTTAACCCTTTACTCCATAGATACTCATTTCTACACATTGCCTAAAGGAGCATTTGGAAAAAATTGTGGCAAAAGGTGAAATTGCTCGTGACGAGCAATTTCACCTTTTGTCACAATGTTTTCTATGCTATCAAAAGGTGTCATATACATATAAGAAATGGCTTCATCCTTGCTGTTATTTAGGGTCAATTAGAGATATCATAGAAATGCCATATGGGATAAAGGGTTAAGGTAAGACCTATGTAATGCACTTCCGGTGAAAATTCTAATTGGTTGATAAATAAGGATAAATAAGGATTTATGTGGAATTAATATTTTTGCATATTTCTAACGGATCAGAAATTCCGTTTATGTCTATCTTGAAATCATTTTGATACTTTTGTTAGTTTTCTGAAATGGGAGGTAATTATTATTTCTTTTTTGAATTAGAATATAGTGGTTTTAGATTTATAAATGATAATTCAAAGAAGGAAAAAATGGAAAAAAATGAAAAGGTGAAAGTAGTTCAATAACATTCATTTTCAATTATGGCTAATTTTGCAGCATGATATTTTAGTGGAAATAGCTGCTTTCCATTACACAGGTCTTACCTTAATACAATGTCACAAAAATTAATATGGTCAATTCTAATTAAAACATGCGACCCTTGCTTTGGTAAAAGGGGGCCATAATGCATTTTCCTTGATGCATGACGTCATGCAAGCCATCACGTGATCATGGATCCATTAAATCTGTTTTGTATAACAACCGACAGAATTACTAAGTAAACTGGTCCTTTGACATACATAAATCGACCAATAGCGAAAGGTTTTGGTCCAGATCAGCCTGCGCAGACTGCGCAGATATATGGTTGACCAGCATTTTCTCCTTTTCTCGCAATGTTTTCAAAGGCTGCCTTTGTCCTGATTGTTTAACCCATTACCACACAATCCCTACTTTTGACGACCCTGAGAAAGAAGCCTTTAGAAAACATTGTGGAGAAAAGGAGAAAATGCTGGTAACCAGCATTTTCTCCTTTTTCCCACAATGTTTTCTACCCTTCACAAAACAAATTTCAAATTTTCAGGAACTTTTATTTTGTTGTCTGCAAATGCTTTCGATTTGGACAAACCTGAAATATTGTCGTTTGGTAATGAGGTAAACTGCATGGAGACAGCGTAGTGAAGGGACGAAGCATCTTTGTCACCCGGTCAGCCTTTTTTTTATTACAAACAAAACCAATTACGAATAAATGCAAATTGCTGTCATTAAACTTTGAAGTCCCAGGTAAAATAATCATTAATCCTTAACACGCTTTTCAGAAAGATCACTGTTTCTGTGATCTGTATAGATCAAGATCAGACTGCCTTAAAGCAGACAAAATGTGTGGTCTGGTCTTAGCAATAGGCTGTCCCCTTCCCTGAGACATGTTGTTGAATAGTAGAATTTAAAAATGTTTTTGAATGCAGTTCTTTTTCTGTCATTGTTGAATATTTCAAATGTTAATTGGGTCCACCACAGGGTCAATTTGAATCAAGGACCGTCACTCATGAGCCATATTGATTCTGCACGTATAACAAGCAAAGAAATTAGGGATTTGGCCCGGCTGTACGATAAAGAATTCTAAACTCTTTACCAAACGACAAAGTTTTGGACCAGTCCAAATTGAAAGCACTTGCAGACGTCAAAATAAACATAACTCAAAAACTGAAACTTGTTTCCAACAGGGTAGAAAACGTTTTGGGAAGAGGAGAAAATGCTGGTTACCACCTTAATTTCTTGTACCTAATAATGTCATAATTATAATTCATTATTATGAGTTTTTTTGCAATGAGGGTACGTCACGGGAATTACCGAAAACAGTTTTTTTTATTAACCCTTTACCAAACGTCAAATTTTGGACCAGACCAAATTGAAAGAATTTTCAGATGACAAATTAACAGTTGCTAAAAAGATGGTTTTTCTGTATGATAGAGTAGAAAACATTGTGGGAAAATGAGAAAATGCTGTTTACCAGCATTTTCTCTTTTTCCCACAATGTTTTCAAAAGGCTGCTATTCCTGACCGTAATTACCAGGGATTGTTTGGGAAAGGGTTAAGTCCCACCCCCCCCCCCCCCCCCCCCACCTAAAAAAGGAGGGGGGTCAAGGCATGAAATAAATAGAATATTTTGGAAGGGGTGTTGCTGTGGGGCGGGGGGGGTGAAATATTATCACCAGTAATATTTTCACTCGTGGCTTTCGATCTTGCACCGAAAAAATAAATTCCCTTAAGATTTTATTTCAATTAAGAAAAGGCAGATCGTCGATAAATGTATGGGTAAATGTCAAGAAGGAAATAAGATGGTTAACTCGTTATAAGTGCTCGTGCGTTCCAATTGACCCAAAACCGGACACACGGCTTTCTTATGTCCTTTAGTTTACCAAACGACAAAATCTGGATTAGTCCAATTTGAAAGCATTTGCAGACCACAAAATAAATGTAACTAAAGAATTTGAAATTGTTTTAGGTCGAGGAAGAAAACATTGTGGGAAAAGGAGAAAATGCTGGTTACCAGCATTTTCTCCTTTTCCCACAATGTTTTCAAAAGGCTTCTTTCACAGGGGTGTTAAAAGTCGGGATTGTGTGGTAGAGGATTTAACAGGCTTTGAAATAACCGCAAAGGATGGTGTAAATATGAATTAAACTTTTACAGTTAAGCTAAATGCTGATAAGCCCACTTGAAGGTGCTTTTGAGTACAACATGAATCAAGATCAAAGTGCAGAGAGTCTGAATTGTAATGTTGACCTACATAGTCTGATACATAGAGGATATTTGTATTTTTCTTTTTCGATGAAAGATCGAAATTTATTTCATCGGTATTATTTTCACGAGTGGCGTAGCCACTCGTGAAAATATTACCGATGGTGTTCACGAGATGAAATAAATTTCGATGTTTCACCGAAAAAAAGATCTATTATTTCATGAATTTAACCCTTTCTGGGAGGAGCTTTAGTACAGTTCTTTTCGATTATCCCCCGTTGCGTACCCCCTCCGCATAGTAACGCATTACAATATTACATCAAGCGCGAGAAATGTACTTGGTAAATGACGTCATATTTCCATTAGGTTGTGAAGCTACGCGCATTTCACATAGGTAACTAGAATATAAAAATCGGTATTTTCACTGGTCGTACCTGTGCAATATCGATCCTACCAGAAAGCATGAAATAAAATGACGCTTTTTCCCGGACAACAAGGACCTCGTAAATCGCTCTCTTTTAAGTTAGAATAGAAACTTTTTCTTTTTACAGATTACGAACTTTCTCAAAAAACCCGAATTCTAACGATCACAAGAAGGTCACATTTTGGATAAAATGTTTGAAAAGAACATGTCAAGTTATACAAGGTTTTTTTCTTTTTTCCCCCCACAATGTTTTCTTCTTTGTAAAAGAAAAAAAATCTTGCGCACCGTTTGAGTCATGTTTGTGGTCTCCTTTTTAACTTGTTACGGGAGACAACTCCTTTATGTGTGGCTACCTAACAACTGCGTTAGGGAGAATGGGGCCATTCCTTCAATTAAATTATCTCCCTTGACAGATAAAGTCTAAAGTTAACCAAATAACACAGTGGTACTTTCATCTGTATTCCTTTCATTTTAATCCTTGGTTCCCTTGGGGATACTGCGATAATTATAACAATGATTTATGATGTATGTTTAAGGTCCACATGTAATTAAAATCAAAGTCCGTTCTTAATCGTCAGAAACTCCGTGTATATCGATTTGTAAAAGTGTCTAGCTAGATTTACTGGAAATAATGTCTCGGGAAAATAGCTGTTCAGTGCAAGAAAATCAAGGATAAAATCCAAGTAACTCCCATATCAGGACCTATCAAGCACTGGAGAAGAATCAAGGGAAATAACTGAAGAATGTTCCTTATTCTCTTTAGCTAAGTGATAATGGTATTAGCCTTTCGTTCGGGCGTTCAGGGTTCGAGTCCTGTCCGGTCCCTATATTTCTGCTACACATTTGTTCATTTGTTTCTTTGATAGGGACTTTGTCCGTAAGATGGGGGCTCGTCCGAGATTCGCCACTGAGCCACTGATCCCATTTTTTGTCCAAAAACAGACTTTCTGCTTAATAAGGCTTTGAGTCATCAATAAATGATGACTTTAAGAAGAGGTGTTTTACGGGAGACCACTCCTTCATACATGGCGTCATCCCTATTTAAATACAATACCTCACGACTGCGTGATGACTCTTTATTTCAATAGTTATGGTATTCGTATTTTAAACCTCGCAAAAACGAGGATATTTTGCCCGTCATAGGTTCGAATCCCGCTAGAGGCAGTTTGGTATTCCAGCTAGGCATATGTTGCGAACTTTCATGTTCGTAAGAATTGTAACACAATAGTTCTGGCGACGCTTTATGAAACTGTAAATTTGGTAATAACATAGCGATATACCGTCCCATCAGTCAAATTGGAGAAAGTTTCCCTTATAAGGATGTGTAGACGGTTCTCTCTTGATCAGAAGAAAAAAAAAACACACACACAGAAATTGCCATTGTTTACAATCGTCAGTGTACTTCAAAAACCTCGTAACTACAGCTTGAAACAAGCTGTAGTTACGGGGTTTCTGAAGTACACCGACGCAATGTTTTGCCGCTGTAGCTAAACTTATCGCGTGCGTCCTTAAAATACTAAAAACCCCATTATTGGAAAAAGTAGAACAGTTCATGCTGGTTACCAACATTTTCTCCTTTTACTATGATGTTCACGAACACCCTTTACCTCAGGATCCTAAAACACCACAGGACTGATTTAGGAAAGACAATTTTGTTGCGAACAGGACGGAAATAAAACCATAATCATCCATATAAGTGGACCTTAGTTTTATGACACTTATGTGTGTTGTAGTCTTTAGAGTCAATTACTTGCTAAACTCTTTACCAAACGAAAAAAATAAAAATTTTCAGATCTGCCAAAATTGAGAGTGCTTGTCCTTGCAGACGATAAGATAGATCTGCCAGAAAAATTGAAATTTATTTTGGGAAGGGTAGAAAACATTATGGGAAAAGGAGAAAATGCTGGTTACCAGCATTTTCTCCTTTTCCCATAATGTTTTCTACAGTTCTCTTTTTCAGGGCCGTTACAAACACGTGATTATTTGTTAAATGAAATTAATTGAAATTTATTTTGGGAAGGGTAGAAAATCATTATGGGAAAAGGAGAAAATGCTGGTTACCAGCATTTTCTCCTTTTTCCATAATGTTTTCTCCATTTCTCTTCTTCAGGGACGTTACAATCAAGAGATTGTTTGTTAAATGTTAATTCTTAACTGTGTCAACGCAAAACACATTCAAATCGAACAACTCTCGATTGCTGAAATGACAACAGATTGATACTCGGAAAAAAAACTATTTATCATATAGGTTTGATTAAAGAAGAGGACGGAACAGATCCAAGATCAGACTGCATATTAGCTACAGTCTGATCCTTATCTATGCAGTAGCTTTTATTTTCTTCTGTGAAGCTGAAGGGCCAAACGAAGAGCTAAATGGATGATATTTATATCCTTCCTCAATAGGGAAATCAAACCAAAACATTACACTATTAGTAATGTTAATCGCCTCTACTTTTCAAAAATAAAACAAAAATTACCCAACAAGACAGTATTGATGCATAACACCAATGGCGCCACAAATCAGTTATTTCTGAAATAAGGCACATTACAGCATTTCAAATTAACCAAAGTGATTTTTTGCAGAACTAGGTGAGAAATGAATTGAGAAGTCCTAAACAGTCCTTGGAATGTAACTTAAGACTTAAAAAAAAACCAATAATGGTAAGACACAATCATAGCCATTCTTCGGCGAAATTTAATATTCAATTTCAGTTGGAGCTATGTACAAAAGCAGTTGTCATTCGAGAAACAACACAAGAAAATAGTATTAAAAATATAGGTTCTAAATTACCAAAATGATATTAAAAACTGGATATGAAATGACCAAAGTGGATACGAAATGATCGAAATAATAGGTGGATATGAAAAGACAAATAATTGTACGAAATGGCCAAGGTACGAAATGGCCTAGTTACGAAATGACTGGAAGCCGAGTAAACAATATGGCTGCCTCCATAGGTACTTTTCAAAACCGAATAAAAATATAGTGCCGCCGCTCATTCGGCGCCACAGAAAAGCGCAGCCAGTGTACATGTGAGATCAGACTGCATATTCTGTGCAGCCTGATCTTGATCTATATTGTCTGCAAAAAAGGAAGTCTTATCTAGATCAATATTGTTTTCAAATGAAAAATATTCAAACATACCTACCACAAAATCACAGATTTTAACAACAGTGCGGAAGAAGGATTCGGTTTCTAGGCGCGACTCGCTGACCTTTTGCGGACAGTGTAGATTAAGATCAGACTGCACAGAACGTGCAGTCTGATCTTAGATCTACACTGTCCAATAAGCACTTGTATACTATTCCCCAAAACATAACGTTGGAATAGCAATATTGGGTTTTTACCCTGGAATCGAAAATTTAGTATAATTTATTCACCATTATCTGCCGCTAGATGGCATTCTACAAGTACTTATCTGTCTAATTTGGGCATTCTGGGCACAGAACCGAACCACTTTTCTACGCGACAACCGTTACTTTGAATTTCAAACTAAAATAAATATTTACTCAATAAAACGCTACCTGGTGCGATTCATTTAGCCGTGACCAGCACTCTAGCGAAACCTGGGGCTAAAACAGATATGATTTTACGTCTAAAATATTGATAAAAGCCATTTTCTCCATTGCTACTTTATAGCGCGTAATATTACAGTCTCCCCGTTATCGGGGAGAGTGATGCGTCATATAAGACAGGTCGAATCTTCGAAGGATATGACACGCGTAGACAACGATTTATTCACCAGAATAGGGGTTAAAAAGCATTGTGGGTAAGGAGCGACCGCTGGTATACAGTAACCAGTATTTTCTCCTTTCCAACAACCCTTGCTACCCGCTATCAACGGCGTATCCACCCAATGGATAACCATTTAATTTGTCGTCTGCACGTGCTTTGAATTTGGACCTATCTAAGACTTTTGTCGTTTGGTAAAGAGTTGAAGTGTTGTTTAGCGATCAGAGGCTAAAAAGGAGATTGTAGTAAGTGCTTCCGTGAACTTTGTGTCCTAACACATATATCAAAGGTGTCCCGATTATTTCTTTTATTTAACACGTTACCAAACGACAAAATTTTAGACTTGTCCAAATTCAAAGTACTTGCAGACGACAAAATGGGAGTGACTAAAAATCTGAAATATGTATTGGGGAGGGTAGAAAACTTTGTCGGAAAGGGAGAAAATGTTGGTGACCAGCACTTTCTCCTTTTTCCACAATGTTTTCAAAAGGATTCTTTAACAGGGTCGTTAAAAGTCGCGATTATGTGGTAAAGGGTCAACCTATTACGAAACAATCCCTGTTTTTACGACCCTGAGATAGACACCTTTTGAAAACATTGTAGGAAAAGGAGAAAATGCTGGTAACCAGCATTTTCTCCTTTTCCCACCATGTTTTCTACTCTGCTAAGGTTAAGATTCAATATTTGAGTCACGTTTATTTTGTCGTCTGCAAATGCTTTCAATTTGGAAGGGTCTTAAATTTTGTCGTTAGGTAAAGAGTTAAGAAAAGCAACCTGGCATTCTATATTAGTTTCCCATCAAATACCACAAGCATTTGAAGGCGATTTGGTCTATCACAACATTGAAATCTTCTTTCTATTTTTAGTAACGGTGCTCGATGATCGAACACTACAATTTTTGTGTTTCGTGATAGATCAGTGGAACTTCGGTGGCTTATGCAATGACTGCAATAATTTCAAGGCCGATTACCTAAAAAGTTGAAAATATAGGACTAAAAAAATCAAGGGAATTTTATGTGGTCCTGTAGCAGGGGGCGGTTGCTCCCATCGTTGTCAGGGGTCATATGTGGCCCACTGGTAAAATGTAGGGCTCGTAACCTAAAGATCTCTTCGGGCCTCACTGAATGTACTAAGCTTTTAGTGTTGCGTAAATTACAAGGTTGTTTTAAAGGGTAAAAGCAGCAGAAACTACAATCCAGGCCAAAAAAAAGACAATATTATATTTCATGTGTCTATTTTTAGAAATGTTATGGGTAAAGAAATGTCGTAATTCAAGCTGGAGAGAATTATTTCCCCGTCACAGTGAATATTTTCCTCCTGCCGAAAATCTGAAGCTACTTTTCTTTTTTCTATCCGGTTAATTGACTTGAGATCACCAGTTTTAAAAGTGGCATTCATTGACAAAATAATCACAGGAAATATAATCTATAATTTATTTCATCAGTTTATGCTTAATATGGGGAAATATTTACCTCAAAAGGGAAAGGTCCGCGAAAATAACTCGTGCCTTATGGCACTCGTTATTTTCGCATACCTTTCCTCTTTTTCGGCAAATATTTCCCCATATTAACTACAAGATGATGAAATAAATTATATCAAAAGGGAAAGTTCCGCGAAAATAATTCGTGCCTTACGACACTCGTTATTTTCGCATACCTTTCCCCTTTTCGGCAAATATTTCCCCATATTAACCACAAGCTGATGAAATAAACTCTATATCTTACCTGAGGGATCTTAAACAGCCTAAGGAAGTTGGCTAACTGGATAGAGACAGCTGATGTCGCAGCGCCAACTACACCAATTATCTTGCTGGGTTGTTTGGTACTGTAAATAGAAATGATTTGTTTAAATGGATGGATGGATGGATGGATGGATCGATCGATCGATCGGAAGGTCGGTCGGTCGGTCGGTCGGTTGGTTGGTTTCTTGCTGGGTTGTTTGGTTAGCTGTAAGTTGATTTATTGGTTGGAGGTCGGTTACTAGGTTTGTTGGTTTGTCTGTTACAAGTTTGTTGGTTGTCTGATTAGCTGGATTGATGGAAAACTTTCAAGTCTGTTGGTTGGTTCGTTTATGGGTCATTTGGTTGACTTTTTGTTGTTTGTTGTTGTTGCTAATAATTTATAATGTATATTATTTTTGTTACTTTTACTACTACTTTTACTACTACTACTACTATTACTGATAATGATAATACTAATACTACTACTACTACTAATAATAATAATTGTAAACGTATTAATAATATCAACTTTTTTTATTGGTATCACTTTTGATAATGATGATGATGCTAGATATTATTATTATTACTATAATAATAATAATAATTATTATTATTATTATTATTACTATTCTTGTTATTATTATTATTGCAGTAGTTAATGTAAGTACAAAAGTAAGACTTATATTAAATGTTATCATTGAATAAAGAAAATTTGTACAGATAAAATTGATGTTGACCGACAGGTTCGACAAATTTGTGTTTACGGACAGACGGACGGACGGACAGACAGCCATGGCCATTCCAGTATACCCAACTCCACTACGTTGGGGGTGGAGCGTATAATAAAATCCAAACAATGCTTTTCCTTTACAATAAGATGACGAAAATGTTAAGTACACTGACCTGCTTCGCGTTCTATCCGTCTGACAGTTTCCTTGCACAAGATCAAGTGCTCGTTCTAAAGCAAGTGACTCGCTATAGCAAGTGTCATAGGCTATCGTCCCCAACTTGAAACCTGAAAAATGTACTCGTTTAGATTTTCACCCAATTTCAACTTTTTATCTTTTATCTTTTATCTTTTTTTTAAGCCCAGTTATACTATATGGAAACAAAAAAGATATTTGGGCCAAAATTGAAAACCCAGTTTTGTTGACTACCGACTCATTATGTTCCAGTTACACGCCCGGGAAAACATGAAAAAAATCGACTTCCGGTGTAATGCAGAGAAATGACCCCCATTACAAAATGACCTACTGTCATTTCTCGACGTAGAATAATGACCCATGGGTCATTTCTCTACGTCGAGAAATGACCCCCGGGTCATTTCTCGACGTAGAATAATGACCCGGGTCATTTTTCTACGTCGAAAAATGACCCATGGGTCATTTCTCTACGTCGAGAAATGACCCGGGGGTCATTTTGTAATGGGGGTCATTTTTCTGCATTACACCGGCACATTCCATAACAGACCACACCTGGACCCCGTTTCACTAGGGTAGTTACGAATAAAATTTAATTAAATTTTACGTAACTATAGTATAGTGACATTAATCTGCAACGAGACACATGAAAACTATCACGACAGTTTTCATGTGTTTCGAAGCACATTAATGCCACTATACTATCACGACAGTTTTCATGTGTTTCGAAGCACATTAATGCCACTATACTATCACGATAGTTTTCATGTGTCTCGAAGCACATTAATGCCACCATACTATCATGACAGTTTTCATGTGTCTCGAAGCACATTAATGCCACTATACTATCACGACAGTTTTCATGTGTCTCGAAGCACATTAATGCCACTATACTATCACGACAGTTTTCATGTGTCTCGAAGCACATTAATGCCACTATACTACAGTTGCGTAAAACTTATCAAAATTATGTTCCTAACTACCTTATTGAAACGGTGCACTTGCTTAACTCTTTACCACACGAGAAAAGTTTAGGCTGGTCCAAATTGAAAGCATTTGCAGACGACAAAATAAAGGTGACTAAAAAATAGATATTTGTTCTGGGAAGGGTAGAAAACATTGTGGGAAAAGGAGAAAATGCTGGTTACCAGCATTTTCTCCTTTTCCCAAAGTGTTTTCAAAAGGTTCCTTTCTCAGGGGGGGGGGGTCAAAAGTAGGGATTGTGTGGTAATGGGTTAAGCCAATTATAGGAACAAGTTGTTTTTTTCCTTTCCTCTTCCTAGGGCCATTGAATTATTTTAAATGGATTTAGGCAGCATTTCTGAGGCAGCTTGCCCTTTTAAACTCACCACTGCTGGAGAGGTCTGATGACCTCTCCATTCATACCTAAAGGCACAAGAAGGGAAACAATCTTCTTACGAACGAAGTCCGCATCAAAGAAACAAATCAACAAATGCATAGCAGAAATTCAGGGACCGGGCAGGATTCGAACCCAGAGTACCCGGACGAAAGGCCAACACTATAACCACAGAGCTGAATAGAATTCTCCCTAACGCAGTTGTTATATATTGTATTTAAATCGGGATGAAGCCATGCATGAAGGAGTAGTCTCCCGTAACAATTTATACCTAAAACAGTCTCTCTCCTTAAACGACCAGCCGATACAGCTCAGTAGGTAGAGCGTAGGATTTGTGAACACAATGTCCTACAGGTTGTGGGTTCGAATCCCCGGCTGGCCAACTAAAAATTACTAATAGTCTTTCGGATGAGACGTTAAACCGAGGTCCCGTGTGACGGTGCTACACACCGAGCACGTTAAAGAACCAGGCGGAATTCTCAGAAGTTTCGTCCTGTATCCTTGCACTATCCCCCGTAACAACTAACCGTCTTCTGGGGGCGTCGCTCAGATGGGCAACCGGTAGCAACGATAAATAAACGAAAATAATCAAATCAAATCTCCTCAGCGTAAAAGCTATTTTCTTCATTGCTACTTTATAGCGCATATTACTACAATCCCCCCAAAAACCTGGGTTGATGCGTCATAGCAGACTAGTCGAATCTTCGAAGAATATGACATGCGCTTACAACGACTGTATTGTACTGTATGAAAAAAAAAAGATAACCAGTAACAGAATAAAATAATCCACTCACCAAGATCCCTCAATATTTCGTCGTTGACTTTGTCCAAACTGAAGATCAACGCTTCCAGATTTTGCATTCCATGTTGATCTACAATGTCATGGCCGCAGTCCTCGGCCGTCGTTATGGGAAACATAGCCCCGATGACGAATTCCCCTTCGATGGTCACATTTCTGTCCCGACTTGCCGTGGTGGCATGCGCAATGAGCACTATTTGCAAAGCCACTACACATGTTCTAAAAATTGCCATTTTTAATCACATACAGCATACTTTATATAATAGTTCTTGTTCCATCTCTTAAACAAAGTATGGTGACAATAAGTGAGCAATGTAGCAACAAATTTTACAATTGCAATTCTCTTTTTTATTGCAAAACTGGCACTCGTCACAACTCGGCCGATTCCGCACTTACATCTAACCTCGTCCGTATCATGGAGATTTCCATTTTGAAATGAGAATCACTTGATTCTATAAATAGCGCGACACTGAAAGTTGTTTAGCAAACGACATAAACAACCTCGATGAAGTTATTCACATCTGTCTATTTGTCGGTGAAAACTTCTATCAGAATTGATAAACCACTTTGAAAAGTGAAGGTAAGAATTGTTTCTCAACTGAAATATATTTAGAAAGATTTTGATAGAAAATTGAAACTCAAGTTTTATTTTGTAACAAGAGCCTTTAAATTTTCAGAACGGTAAAACGGCGTACTTCCAGGCGATGAATGTACCGATCTGACGCGTATCAATACACCAGTTAGGCCTAGAAATATGATGGGAGCCAGTTAGGCCTAGAAGTATGATGGCTCCCATCACCCGAGGTATGCTGAATGCAAAATTGGTTGCTACAGAGCTATCCTCTGGCAAAAAGGGGCTAAATGCAAATCCGTGATCAATGACACCAAGCAAGCTATCACATGACTACGGATCAGTAAAAATCATTTTCTTCTAATTACCGACTGACGCATGTGATGAGCTTGTTGTTTGGCATGGATAAGATTTATTACAAGCAAAACGTTTCGGCTCAGGTCAGCCTGCGCAGACTTCTTAGGCTGACCTGGGCCGAAACATTTTGCAGATGCATTCACCAACTTAGAGCACGTGGACAGGTGTAAAACTGTGTTGAATGGTTGAGTTGAACACCAAACACACACAAGAAATTCAGGATGTTTTGGAGTGTTAGACTGCGTCATTGTCACCAGAAATAAGGGGTAACCACGATAGATACTTGTTCAATGAAGTAATATCCTACTGTACGCAGCATGCTTCCGGTTGTTTATCTATGTTTCGGCTATCGTCTGTGCGTGTGTTTGTTTGTTGGTAGGTAGTTTAGTTAATTGGCAGGATGCTGCCTGACAGGTATTTGGGCTGGGTTGTGTTGGTTGCTTGGTTGGTTGGTCAGTTGGTCGGTCGGGTCGGGCGGTGGATTGGTCAATGGGTCGGTCGGTGGTTTGTTTGTTTGGTTGGTTGGTTGATTGGTTGATGGTTGGTTGGTTGGTTGCTTGATTGGTTGTTGGTTTCTTGGTTGGGTTTGATTATGTTTGGTTTGGTTTGTCAGCTGGTTGGTTAGCCGGTCGCTTGGTTTGAGTGCTAATATTGGGTTTGTTATCCTGAATCTTTGCTTAATTATTTGTAAAAAAAGGGTAAATAGCTAGGGTTCGTGGAAAGGGTGTGTAGGTAAGTAGGATAGTAGGTAGGTAAGAAGTTGGGTAGGTAGGTACATGTAGGTAGGTAGGTAGGTAGTTGGCTAGGAAGGTAGGTAGGTAGGTAGGTAGGTAGGTGTTGGGTAGGTAGGTATGTAGGTAGTTAGGTAGGTAGGTAGGTAGGTAGGCAGTTGGATAGGTAGGTAGGTAGGTAGGTAGGTAGGCAGGTAGGTGGGTAGGTAGTTGGGTAGGTAGGTAGGTAGGTGGGTAGGTAGGTAGGTAGGTAGGGAGTTGGGTAGGTAGGTAGGTAGGTAGGTAGGTAGGTAGGTAGTTGGGTAGGTAGTTGGGTAGCTAGGTAGTTAGGTAGGTATGTAGGTAGGAAGTTAGGTGGGTGGGTCGGTAGGTAGGTAGGTAGGCAGGTAGTTGGCTAGTTTGGTAGGTAGGTTGGTAGGTAGGTAGGTAGGTAGGCAGTTGGGTAGGTAGGTAGGTAGTTGGGTAGGTTGGTAGGTAGGTAAGTAGGTAGGTAGGTAGGCAGGTAGGTAAGTAGGCAGTTGGGTAGGTAGGTAGGTAGGTAGTTGGGTAGGTAGTTAGGTAGGTATGTAGGTAAGAAGTTAGGAGGGTGGGTCGGTAGGTAGGTAGGTAGGTAGTTGGCTAGGTAGGTAGGTAGGTAGGTAGGTAGGTAGGTGAGTTGTTGGGTATGTAGTTGGGTAGGTAGGTAGGTAGGTAGTTAGGTAGGTAGATAGGTAGGTATTTGGGTAGGTAGGTAGATAGAAAGGTAGTTGGGTAGGTAGGCACATATAGATAGGTAGCTAAGTAGGTAAGTAGGAAGTTGGGTAGGTAGGTAGGTAGGTAGGTAGATAGGTAGGTAGTTGGGTAGGTAGGTAGATAGAAAGGTAGTTGGGTAGGTAGGCACATATAGATAGGTAGCTAGGTAGGTCGGTAGCCTGTGCACAAGTTCATGAAATCCGTCAAGTTTCTTTGACCACTACTACGTTCAACACTACATAATCCATTGGCTTTTTTCCACATAAAAACAGTGTTGATACAATATTGAGAAATGAGAGGAGTCACTCCCTTCACAAGGAATGATCTATTCTCGTTCTAGCAGAACCGGGATTCGATCAGACAACCTTTAGATACCTTGGTGATAAATCACGATTGTTTTTTTTTTTCTTTTTATTCCTTCAAACTGTCTCATATTTCATTTATTCCAGGAAAACCGTGCGAGAAAAGGATACAATACCGGTAACAACCTGGTCGCCGATATGGCCTGCAACTCGTGAAAAGGGGCATTCGGACATTTGCGTAAAGTGTCGTCTCGGATCATGCTGCTCAGTCTGCACAGGCTGATCCGAGACGGCACTTTACGACAACATCAGATTTTGTGCTACAGTAGACTTGGGCAAAACAGAAAGTAACGTAAAAAAAGGAAAGTGTTGTTTCGGATTACCTCCTGTTCAAGGAACATGACTCAAATATCGTCGGTTTACTTTAAAAACATCGTAACTACAGCTTGAAACAAGTTGTAGTTACGAGGTTTTTTGAAGTAAACCGACCATATGTTGGAAAGGATAAAACCGTTTTGATATAGAACATGGTATCCTTTTGTCACTGTGTTTCCACATACGGCCTTGTTCTTGGCAAGCATAGAAACATCTTCAGACTAAGTTTAACTACTACAAGCGTTTAGTCGAGCTTCGACGCGAACCCAAGACCCTCGGGTCAATAGCTACGTGCCATAACGGTAGAGCTATTTCGGGGCTCAGCTGTCATTTCTGAGAGCTCCAACTATCAACATAACATTACGTAAATCACTTCAGGAAATAAGAATAAAGTATCACTTCAAAACATCCTGTCTTTGTCACAATGAATTAGCACTTAGTTTATTTGCGAGGATAGAGCTCCTTTTTCGAACTAATCGGGACACGATCAGAGTGCATATTGCGCAGTATGATCGTTGATCCACTCTATCCTAAATTATGTGAAAAATACACGTAATTATAAAAATAGATATTTTTTCGCAATTTCTTGGTCATGCACTCGTATATTGAGTGAAAAAAACGGAGTCGATTTCATTTGGAACTGCACAGATTAATTGGTTTAGCACCCTAGGTGAAAATATTGGCTTTTGCAGATGTCATAGATCAAGATCAGACTGCACATTCTGTGCAGTCTGATCTTGGATCCATGTCGTCTGCTATTTTTAGTCGAGCATTCTAGATAAATATGTCTGAATTTTAGTTTACTATATTTCCAACCGTCGAAAGAAGCCGAGGTTAGATATTTTTGCGCTGGACGAGTTTACAACTAGGGTATATTTTCTATAGAAATAATTATAGAAATTGATAACGTGAGAAATCAATCGGACTGTTATGTGATAACTACAGGAAATAGGGCCAACAGAGAGTTTGTGAGACAATCGTCCATGATGGACTTGAATAATTCATCGATTGTTTTGTTATTGTCATTCACGAGAAATTGGGCATGTGAGAGAGAGGAAGGAGAGGACAGGCTGATACAAACACCGTGTGGAAAATTGAGAGAGAGAGAGAGAGAGAGAGAGAGAGAGAGAAGAGAGAGGAGAGAGAGAGAGACAATAGGGGAGAGTGAGTCAGTGAGAGAGAGACAGAGAGACAGAGAAGTGCGATTGGGGACAGTAAGAGAGAGAGAGGGAGAGAAAAAAAAAGTGAGAGAGAAATCAGACAGACAGTCAGACAGAAAGACTGTGCATGGGAATCGGAGATGTCCCCTTCCCCCACCCCCTCTCTTTCCCCGCTTTTTCAGCTGCTACTTTGTTACGGTGGATACTGCAAGATACAAGACATAACCCATCCTAAGTTACGCCGGTGTAATGCAGAGAAATGACCCTCACATACAAAATGACCCATTGGTCATTTCTCTACGTAAAGGAATGACCCAGGTCATTATTCTACGTAGAGAAATGACCCCAGAAGGGTCATTCCTCTACGTAGTGAAATTACTTCTGGGATCATTTCTGCACGTAGAATAATGACCCGGGTCATTTTATAGGGGAGGGGAGGGTCGTTTCTTTGCATTACACCAGCGTGGTTCTTTAACGTGTTCGGTGTATAACACCGTTCCAGGAGACCTAGGTTAAACGTCTCATCCGAAAGACTAGTATTATTTTTAGCTGACCAACCGTGGGGCACACACCCACAACCTCAAGTGGCCCAAGACTTGATCCTCACAAGTCCTACGCACTACCTCTTGAGCTATGCAGGCTTGTTTGACAAGCGGGTCTGCGCGCCGGAAGTAAGAAAGACGGAAAATTTATATAAAGCGTTTACTGATTGGTCAATACATTGTTTTGTTTGATTAACGGCACTATCGGTCAAATGCGGATAAGAAATGGAGGTCACCTTGGGTGTATTAAGTGTACGAGAGTCAAAATCTTCCTTATCAGAGATAACTCATTTACCCAAAGAACGCTTCAATTACTTCTGAGGACAGTGTAGATCAAGATCAGATTGCACAGAAAAGCGCAGACTGATCTTGGATCTACATTGTCCGATTTCTTGACTACATACAAATATTCTGGCCAAAATAACCGTGTAGTTGAAACGTTTTGGCTCATTTTCCGAATTAAAAAGGTCCATTTCATTATATCAGTATTAAATTCTTACGCTAACATGCGCGACTGACAGCCAGGATTCGAATAGTGTAGATCAAAGAATAGAATGCATAAAATGTGCAGTCTGATCCTTGATCTACATGGTCCAATAGAGAGATAATTTCCACCACATAACTTTAAAGTAACGACATTTGGGGCTTTACAACCAGCTAGAAAGTTTCTTACAACTTATGTAGCAAATTATGACAATAGACGAAACCTGTCACTGTGGTTGAAACTATGACAATAGACAAAACCTGTTACTGTAGTTGTAACTGTGACAATAGACGAAACCTGTTGCTGTGGTTGTAAGTGTGACAATAGACGAAACCTGTTGCTGTGGTTGTAAGTGTGACAATAGACGAAAGCTGTTGCTGTGGTTGTAAGTGTGACAATAAACGAAAGCTTTTGCTGTGGTTGTAACTGTGACAATAGACAGAACCTGTTACTGTGGTTGTAACTGTGACAATAGACGAAACCTGTTCCTGTGGTTGTATGGTTATAACTGTGACAATAGACGAAGCCTGATATTGTGATTGTAACTATGACGACAGACGAAACCTGTTACTGTGGTTGTAACTATGACAATAGACGAAAGCTGTTGCTTTGGTTGTAACTGTGACAATAGACGAAAGCTGTTGCTGTGGTTGTAACTGTGACAAAAGACGAAACCTGTTGCTGTGGTTGTAACTGTGACAAAAGACGAAACCTGTTGCTGTGGTTGTAACTGTGACAATTGATATAACCTGTTACTTTGGTTTTAACTATGACAAGAGACGTAGCCTGTTACTGTGGTTATAACTATGACAACAGACGAAACCTATTACTGTGGTTGTAAGTGTGACAACGGACGAAACCTGTTACTGTGGTTGTAAGTGTGACAATTGACGAAACCTGTTGCTGTGGTTGTAAGTGTGACAACGGACGAAAGCTGTTGCTGTGGTTGTAAGTGTGACAACGGACGAAAGCTGTTGCTGTTGTTGTAAGTGTGACAACGGACGAAAGCTGTTGCTGTGGTTGTAAGTGTGACAACGGACGAAACCTGTTGCTGTGGTTGTAAGTGTGACAACGGACGAAACCTGTTGCTGTGGTTGTAAGTGTGACAACGGACGAAACCTGTTGCTGTGGTTGTAAGTGTGACAACGGACGAAACGCGTTACTGTGGTTGTAACTGTGACAATACACGAAACGCGTTACTGTGGTTGTAACTATGACATTAGACGAAACCTGTTGCTGTGGTTGTAACTGTGACAATGCACGAAACGCATTACTGTAGTTGTAACTGTGACAATACACGAAACGCGTTACTGTGGTTGTAACTGTGACAATACACGAAACGCGTTACTGTGGTTGTAACTATGACATTAGACGAAACCTGTTGCTGTGGTTGTAACTGTGACAATACACGAAACGCGTTACTGTGGTTGTAACTGTGACAATACACGAAACGCGTTACTGTGGTTGTAACTGTGACAATACACGAAACCTGTTACTGTGGTTGTAACTGTGACATTAGACGAAACCTGTTACTGTGGTTGTAACTGTGACAATAGACCAAAACCTGTTACTGTGGTTGTTACTGACTACGTATAGGAGTTGTAACTGTGACAATAGACGAAACCTGTTACTGTGGTTGTAACTGACGACGTACAGGATGTATTAGTCAATTCATTCATTCATTCATTCATTCATCCATAATAGGGAGAAATATTGGTTAGTAGCCATTTTTGTCCATTTTCAACAATGTTTTCAAATGCCTTTTCCGCCATGATTGTTAACCCCTTACCAGACAATCCCTACTTTTGACGACCCTGAGAAAGAAGCCTTTAGAAAACATTGTGGGAAAAGGAGAAAATGCTGGTAACCAGCATTTTCTCCTTTTCCCACAATGTTTTTTTACCCTTCAGAAAACAAATTCCAAATTTTTAGTCACTTTTATTCTGTCGTCAGCAAATGCTTTCAATTTGGACAAACCTGAAATATTGTCGTTTGGTAATGAGGGATTATTTGGTAAGGTGGTAATCTCTTAGTGAAGATCGGTCACAAGATATCCAGATAACAGACAATAGATAATATTATCTCTTAATTTGACCTTTATTAAACTTCCTCGTGTTTTTTCGACCCCTTGGTGTAATCCTTCGAAAACTTTTTGGTGAGAAAGGAGTAAATGCCGAAAACAATGGTTAATCTGTGGAATATAAGATCCTTCACTAGTTATCTAGATAATAATAGATAGTAGATTATCATCATCTTCGAATTCAACCTTTTCAAGGCGTCCCCATGTTCTCTCGACCCCTTGAAAGAAAACTTTTGAAAACATTGTAGGAAAAGAAGAAAATCCCTGTGATAAACGTACAGTCGAGATCAGTCAACAGATCTTAAGCTATCAAGGATGATAGACTTTCATAATCTCATAATGTAACCTTTACCAAATTTTCCCATGCTTTATTGAGGCCATGGAAGAAAGAATTTGAAAACTTCGTAGGAAAAGGAGAAAATGCTTCTGTTGAATAGTATGGAAAAAGAATGTGAAACTCTTATTTTATTTTCTGACAACCAAATTTTAAAACATTTACTTAATAATTCATATGTTGTCTTTCTAAATATTCATTCATTCATTCTTCCGTTTGTTCGTTTGTTGGTCCATTCATTCATTCATTCATTCATTCATTCAATCAACCAATCAATCAATCAATCAATCATCTCCTCTTTTATTCACTACAAGACAAACTGAATCTACTTACTGATCATATAAATTCTCTGTCACCACTGAACACTCTGTTTTTAAAAAGAAAAAAATAATGGCAACACGAGATACATTGAATCACATAGAAAAACTATATTTAACACATATCATTTCCACGAAAAAGAATCTATTCTAACCCATTTATTATTTGCACTGTTCACCTTGACCATTCAAAAAAAAGAATCTCAAAAACGAAAAACGCAGTCAAAATCCGGTATCATACAAAAAAACAGACAATGCAGAATCCCAATTAATTAAATCTCTCACTTTCCCTCTCGATTAACAACGTTTGTTTGTAGTGTCCAACGGCCCTCAGGATATTCATTTATATCATCCTAAACACTTAACCCTTTACTAAACAATCCCTGAGATAGAAGGTGTTTGAAAACATTGTGGGGAAAAGGAGAAAATGCTGGTAACCAGCATTTTCTCCTTTTTCCCACAATGTTTTCTGCCCTGCTTGAAACTAATTCCATTTTTTTGGGGTTGGGTTTATTTTGTTTGTCTGCAAGTGGTTTCAATTTGGACCAGTCTAAAATTTTATCGTTCGGTGAACACTTAAACCTTTACCATAAAATTACAATGTCCAATTACCCTGACGAAGACAACTATTGAAAACATTGTGGGAAAGGAGAAAAGGAAGGTTACCAGCAATTTCTTCTTTTCTATCAATGTTTTCTGTCCTGTAAATCACTAATTGTGTCATTTGAACCACATTAATTTTGATTTGTCGTTTGCAGATGCTTTGAAATTGGACAATTCGAAATTTTTCTCATTTTGTGAATAAGGATAATATTTGACTTGACAATCACGAGTTTTAACGATCTAAAGTGAGAGAGGCATCGCTAACGTCGTGGTGGAAGGAGAAAATGCACAATTTGGTTTAATTAAAAATCTCTAATTTTGCCTCTCGATTAACGATGTTTGTTTGTGCTGTCCCAAGGCCTTTGGATTTATATCATCAAGTCAAACACTCAGTCTTTTATATGTGCATATCCAGGCAGAGGCACGGGTGAATCATTGTGTAGTATTTTGACTCTTTCCCAAACGACAAAACTGTACCGTGGGCCAAATTGAAAGCATTCGTTTTCTGCGCATGTCATATTCTTCGAAGATTCGACCTGTCTGATATGACGCATTGATCACGCTCCCTGATAATGGGGAGATTGCAGTAATACGCGTTATAAATATAAAAGTAGCAATGGAGAAAATGGCTTTTATCAATACGTTTGAGGAAAAATCAGGTCTGTTTTAGCTCCAGATTTCTCTAAACTGCTGATCATAGCTGAATGAATCGCACCAGGTAGGTTTTATGGAGTAAACGTTTATTTTAGTTTGAAATTCAAAGTAACGGTTGTCGCGTAGAAAAGTAGTCCGGTTCTGTACCCAGGATGCCCAAATTAGAAAGATGAGTATTTGAAGAATGCCATCGAGTGGAAGATAATGGAAATCATTTGCATACGACAAAATTAACGTGACTAAAAACTGAAATTTGTTCAGGGAGGGTAGAAAACATAGTGGGAAAAGGAGAAAATGCTGGTTACCAGCATTTTCTCCTTTTCTCACAATGTTTCCAAGAGGTTTCTTTTCCAGGCTCGAAAAAATCGGGGATTGTTTGGGAAAGGGTTAAAGGTGGCCCTTCAGATATTGGGACGAAAATTTTACAAAAATACAAAAAAATCATCCTTATACTCCAAAAGCCTTATAATTTTCATTCATTTAAACTCCAGTAGTCGAAAACTACCCAACAACTACATAAATTAGAGATTTACTACAGCCCAGGTCGACACTGAAGGCAAACACGGTCTATTTTTACATTAGCAAGTCGCTCATTTACATACCGGAAATATACAGACGATGCTTCAAACATAACGTCCGAAGTTCTAGACATTATGGAAAATGATTACATGTTTGTTATGCTATGGAATTTAATAGTCATTAGTCACGTGCAAGTCACTTAACATTCCCATCATGCTTTTTTTATTTTGGCGGGAAATCTAAAAATAGCTTAAGAGGCTACGTAGCCTTTTAAGGGAATACCACTAAAAAAAAATTTTTTTTGTAATTTTATGATTCTTAATCACTGATGATTTGTATTGATTTTTCATATAAATTCCATTGACATGTATATGTTTTAATTTGGTGTGATGTGAAAATTCTAAATACCCATCTTTAAGTGGTTACCAAATTTATTTCAGTTATATAGTAATGGCTAGTTCACCTATCCATGCTTTCCCATTATCTCCCGCTAGATGGCATTCTATAAATACTCATCTATCTGATTTGGGCATCCTGGGTACAGAACCGAACTACTTTCTTAACCGACAACCGTTACTTTGAATTTCAAACCAAAATAAATGTTTACTCAATAAAACGCCACCTCGTGCAATTCACTCAGCTATGATCAGCAGTCTAGAGAAATCTGGAGCTAAAGCAGATCTCATTTCTCCTCAAACGTATTGATAAAAGCTATTTTCTACATTACTACTTTATAGAGCGTAATATTACAGTCAGCCCACTTTTGGGGCTAGTGATGCGTCATATAAGACAGTCGAATCTTCGAAGAATATGACATGCGCAGTCAACGATGCTTTCCAAGATTTTCTGTTACCAGTGACTTGGGCAATATACACCCTGAGCCACCGGCTGCTTTCCCACATAAACATAATCAAAACAATTGTCAGCGACGTGAGAGGAATTTAAAACTCTTTACCAAACGACAAAATTTTGTGTGAATCAAAATACTAAAAATTGATTTGGAAAGAATAGAAAACGTAGTTGGAAAAGGGGGAAAATGCTGGTTACCAGCATTTTCTCCTTTTCCCACAATGTTTTCTAAAGGCTTCTTTCTCATGGGCGTCAAAAGTAGGAATTGTGTGGTAATGCGTTAACGCCGTTTTTAACATCATTTCAGTTATATCGCGGCGGCTCTCGTGGATTATTTATTGTGCCTCATTACTCACAACTGTGGTTTACTGAACGATAAACCGCGATAGAAAGAAGATTATTTCATAATCAATCTAGCATGATATGCCGGATAAAATCTCTTAGTGTCCTACCCAACTCACAATCTTTTAACCCATTACCATACAATCCCTACTTTTGACGAGCCTGAGAAAGAAGCCTTTAGAAAACATTGGTAACCAGCATTTTCTCCTTTTCCCACAATGTTTTCTACCCTGCACAACACAAATTCAAATTTTCAGTCACTTTTATTTTGTCGTCTGCAAATGCTTTCAATTTGGACCAATCTGAAATATTGTCATTTGGTAATGAGTTAACATACAAAATTTTAGGCTGGTCCAATTACAAAGCATTTTGCAGACGAAAATTTAAATTTGGATGAGTAGGGGCCTAAATGTATGGTGACAAGACTTTTATGGAGTGAATGTTTATTTTACTTTGAAATTCGAGGTAACCGCCATTTTGAAAAGTAGTCCGATTCTCGACCCAGAATGTCAAAATCAAAATAGGTATGCGTTTGAAAAATGACACCTAGCGGAAGACAGTGCCTTTTTGGTATGTTTTGAAACGTCATTGGCGACAATTTTGCAAGAAGTTATTTTGAAGTTATGGAACTAATCCATTTGAATGTTTAAACAACAATTACTGTATACAATATCAGGAGAAAATCACCAAATGGACGGATCTAGTATCCGTAAATACCAGTAACTAGGCTAACGTGGCCCTTTTTTTCACCCCCCATGATGAAATTTTGTGCCTTGGTCTTGAAATGGTTAAAAAAAATGTGAAATAAAGGAGAAAATTCCAGTTACCTCCATTTTCTCCTTTTCTTTTTTCTTAAAAACTTTTTCTGCTTTTCTTTTTTCTTATAAACTTTAACCCATTACCACACAATGCCTACTCTTGACGACCCTGAGAAAGAAGCCTTTAGAAAACATCGTGGGAAAAGGAGAAAATGCTGGTAACCAGCATTTTCTCCTTTTCCCACAATGTTTTCTACCCTTCACAAAAACAAATTTGAAATTTTCAGTCTATTCTATTTTGTCGTCTGCAAGTGCTTTCGATTTGGACAAACCTAAAATTTTGTCGTTTGGTAATGAGTTGAATGTCTTTTTCCTCGCCATCGTTAAAAAATGGGGGCCATTCGATAATCCTTTTCCCGCCAAAAAAAATGAATTAAAATTTCCAAACCGATGATAAAAATGCTATAATTTCTAATGCTATTTGATAGGTACATGTATGTGTTGCGGTTGGAAAATCTTCATTTCGGACAGTTTAGATCCAAGATCAGACTGCACGTTCTGTGCAGTCTGATCTTGATCTACACTGTCCGCACCTATCCATGTTTTCCTGGAATTTGAGTTACCCGTGTTCTGCCCAATATTCTTTCCTAGCAACTAGCTGTTTTCTCATATAAACATCATCGAAGCAGTGGTCAACGGTGACACAGAAATGAATCCTGCTTCAATTACTAGTATAAACCCTCGTAAAAGGAATTAGCCCAGCCGGTTATCAAACAAATAACCTCCTATTGTCAAGTCCTATACGCTAACCACATCCACCGGGACTCGGCTTACAACGATGAAGGAGAGACCCCTTCAAAACATAGATATAAGGGAGGTGTAAAGTTCTGAGTGAAAACTCACTAACCAAGAACTCTATAATTGGCCGAGCCGGGTATCGAACAAGTGACAGTCTATTCTCAAGTCCTGTAACGCTACTCACAGAGCCACCAGGGCTCGGCTTACGACCATAAAGGAGAGAACTCTTTGCAAGATTGCTATATATAAGGGAGGTATAACGCTCTGAGTAAAAACGCGCTAAACAGAAACTCTACGGCTAACCGAAGAGGTCAGTTCACTCCATGAAATAAATTTCGATCTTTCACCGAAAAATACACATATTCTATTTATTTCATGATTTTAACCCTTTCTAGGAGGAGGTTTATCAAAATCCAGAACAGTTCTTTTCCGTTATTCCCCGTGGCGTACCCCTCCCGCATAACAATATTACGTCAAACGCGAGAAATGTAAGGTATATGACGTCATATTTCCCATCTGGTTGTTAGGCACGCGCTATTTACCAAGGCAACAAGAACGTGAAAATCGGTATTTTCACTGGTAGTACCAGTGTAAAATCGAAAGATATTTTCACTGCTACTTCTCGATATCCTACCGGAAAGCATGAAATAATCTAGTTTTTTTTTTCTTGCCATATGAATGTTCGTATGAGCCATGCTCTGTGAAAAGGGGGCTTAATGCATCTGCAAACAGCATTGGCCCAGGTCAGCCTGTGCAATCCGGGCAGACTGACCTGAGCTGAAACTTTGTGCTTCTGATCAATTGTCTTTTTCTCTTAACCCTTTACTCCATAGATACTCGTTTCAACGCCTTGCTTGTAGGAGCCTTTGGAAAACATTGTGGCAAAAGGTGAAATTGCTCGTGACGAGCAATTTCACCTTTTGTCACAATGTTTTCTATGCTATCAAAAGGTGTCCTATACACATAAAAAATGGCTTCACCCTTGCTGTTATTTAGGGTCAATTAGAGATACAATAGAAATGCCTTATGGGGTAAAGGATTAAATATAAGGTATAGAGGATATTTGTATTTTTCGGTGAAAGATCGAAATTTATTTCATCGAGTGGACACCATCGGTAATATTTTCACGAGTGGCGCAGCCACGAGTGAAAATATTACCGATGGTGTTCACGAGATGAAAAAAATTTCGATCTTTCACCGAAAAATACAAATATTCTAATTATTTCATGCTTTTTTACCCTTTTTGGGTAGAGCTTTATCAAAATTCAGTACAGTTCTTTTCCCTTATTCCCCGTGGCGTACCCCTCCCGCATAGCAACGTTACGTCAAGCGCGAGAAATGTAAGGTATATAACGTCATATTTCCCATCTGGTTGTTAGGCACGCGCAATTTACCTAGGCAACAAGAACGTGAAAATCGGTATTTTCACTGGTGGTACCAGTGTAAGATCGAAAAATATTTTCACTGCTATTTCTCGATATCCTAACGGAAAGCATGAAATAATGAAGGGATAACACTGGACATACCTCGGGGGACCACCCCCCCTCCCCCCGTCCTTCAGTCCCCCATCCCACTTCAGTTCCTTATAGTCATACTCCTCTGAGCAGTATACTGACTGTTTAACCCTTTAAATTCAGTATTGAAAGCAAGGCAAGGGAAATGATTTATTCAGTATTCTGTTTTCCTCATTGAAATGATTAGTTCCCTTTTCCGAAAAACAAGAATCATCTTAGGTGCATTTTTTGGCAGCAGGACACAGTTTCTGTGTGAAACGTTGTGGGTACGAAAGACGTCGCACCAAATTCTGTCAAAAGTCAGACAATATGACCAACCGGAAATCCTGAAAAAAGCAATTTAAGGTAAGACCTGTGTAATGCACTTCCGGTGAACATGGGGCAAAAATTCTAATCAGTTGATAAATAAGGATAGATAAGGATTTATGCAGAAATAATATTTTTGCACATTTCTAACGGATCAGAAATTCCGTTTATGTTTATCTTGATTTTTTTTTTTTATTATTCTTTTGTCAGTTTTCTGAAAAGGAAGGTAATTGTTATCTCTTTTTGAATTGAGAACATAGCGGTTTTAAATTTATAAATGATAATTCAAAGAAGGAAAAAATGGAAAAAATGAAAGTAGTTCAATAATACTCATTTTTAATTATAGCTAATTTTGCAGGATGATATTTTAGTGGAAATAGCTGTTTTCCAGTACACAGGTCTTACCTTAATACAACAGTGCTATCCTATTTTTCCAGATTGTATTAATATTTAAATCATGTTCAACTCTTGTGAAGAAGTAAAGCTACTTATCAATACAGGCAAGGGGGATGGCCGGGAAAAAAAACTGATTGGCTAAGGGCAAACGGCGCCCAGCCTCAGTAATCATGTATCAGACTTTTGCATGAAAGTAGCGACGACTAGCTCTCAACATCATGTAAAAATGCGCGCTATGCGCTGTCTCTGATTTGTTGGAACTGGAACTGTCCTTTCTGATTGGCTTAAAAAGAGACACCCTTCAAAACCGCATTACACGTTACGTGTTATTCATCCGTGATGTAAAATAGGAATTGAAAGAGAGTTCGGTGTATAAATTTGCCGAGAAAATGCCAAAGTTAATATATTCAAAGTAAAAAGTTTTAACGGTGTTTGCTGGCTCGATAAATTTGAAACAAGAAAGCTTTCCTCCTGTTAATTTCACCAATACTCATGCAGAACTTGACACTACCAACACCCGTGTTCATCTTGGTTCGTCGCAGTGTGCACACTTTTGGATGCATATGGAACGTAGCGAAATTGATGTTTTGTTGATTTCTTTTACGGCGTGTATCCACGTATGGTGTTTAAACACACAAAACTCTTTACCTTGTCGGCCGTAATACAAGTAACGTTACAAGTAGGGCATTTATTGAAGAGTCGGTGTTTTTTCTAGTGCATGAAAATACCGGAATGTACTGAATTGGACCGGAATGGACTTCAAGATACGTTGTAAACGCTTGTAGCAACACATACTTTACTTATTTGGCTATGAAAGAGGGGAAACCCTGAACATACTCATATAAGGGAAAATAGGAACTGGAATTTGCAAGATATAAGTCTATAATATCTCTCTCATTTCTAAATATACACTGAAACGAACTTCTAAACGGCCACTTTTAAACTGTAATTTCCCATAGAGCTTTTCATGCGTCCGCTGCCTATAAAAGGGACAGCTTATTTAGTTTCATTTTTTGCAGAATATTTGACCGGTCTGAAAACATACCCGAGCCAAATTCTGAAGGGATTTGCATCAATTTTTATCGCAGATTTTTTTTTTTTTGTCGTTCATTCAATCAACATTATAAATTGAAAAATCAAGTTTATGAAAACTCCATGCCTGTTTTTTTTCAGATTACATATTTTTACAGAAAATAATTTCATGTTTTTTTCTTATTGCTTACAAAAGTTCCGCATTTTATGCTTCTCTTTTTTCAATTGGTTTGGGTGGTAGTCACCACGCATGCGCAAATAACTATTTTTTTCTTTTTTGTGAAGAAGAGAGTCCTTCTGTTTGCAAAATCCAGAATCTTTTTCGTCACCACAGTATGATTAACGTCCAGATATATGTCACAATTTATCTTCATTAACATTTTCTTTTACTTGCTCCAATTTATAGGAGAAACAAAAGTGGCCGTTTAGAAGTTCGTGTCAGTGTATTTACTTGCAACCAGAACTGGTGTTCTCTATCAAAAGGGAATCCCATACAAAAGGGATAGGTAACAATCAAAGTATTTTTCAAACATTTATAAATGCCTTTCTTTTTTATTTTGAATATTTTGACATTTTATTATATTTTGTCATTACTGTCAATATTGAAAACAGTCACTTCAAGCTTGAAGAAGTTACTAACCATTATATATACTTCAAACTTGAGCTAGTCGTTAACTATTAGAAGGGAACCCATAAATCAGGGGCAGGTGGACATCCAAATATTTTTGATACAGTAATGCCCGGATTTTCGACGTGAAGTTTTCACTTAATTCTTTACCAAACAATCCCTGGTTTTTACAGCCCTGAGGAAGAAGCCTTTTGAAAACATTGTGGGAAAAGGAGAAAATGCTGGTAACCAGCATTTTCTGCCTTTCCCACAATGTTTTCTAACCTTCGCAAAACAAATTTCGAATTTTCAGTCACTTTTATTTTGTCGTCTGCAAATGCTTACGATTTGGACAAACCTAAAATTTTGTCATTTGGTAAAGAGTTCAAACAACAGCAGCCGAGCATAGGTATACATGTATATTTTTTCTCTTACTTTTTTACTGGACATTTCATACAAATACAAATTGCTTTACGCATATATGCACTTTCCACTTAGCCATTACATCTTCGCGAGCCAAGTTTACGATCACTACGTGGATCGTACCTGGGCTGATTGAGCCCGATTTCGAGATTCCTGCGATGGGCCCTCTATTGGATGTTGGTTATTATCCCCCTTTACATCATTTTTCTAAAAGCAAATAAAATATCGTTTTACAAACCGCTTACGAATATACATGAAGCGATAAGCAGACATCCACGTGGGTTTCCATGTTTACCATCTATTCGAAAGGTAGAGACCTTGTTCTATTTTTATCAAAGATTAAATACTACGAGTGATTTCATTCGTTGCAGCTAGAGCTGGCTGCATCCAATGAAAAGGCGTATCGGGTGAATGTAAAAATCAAGCTCGGTCCGCCAAGGGTAGATTTACGTAGTGAATCGTCAGTATTGGCTTGCGAAGTTGCTAGCCATTAGTGCTTTTCAGCGCTTTGATAAGTTTTGCTGAGTGGTTTACTTGTTACGAAAACAACAATACTGGCAACTTAAGAACGATATCATTAATCACATACATCCGGCTTCCTGGTCCAACTTCAGCCCTTAACTCTTTCCTAAACAACATACATTTACAATGTATTTTCAGACTACTCTAAATTGCATGTATCTGCAGACGATAAATTAAACGTCGTCACAATGTTGAAATTTGTTTAGTGAAAGGTTTTAAAAAACATAGTGGGAAAAGGGGTAAACGCTGTTTACCAGCATTTTGTCCTTTTCCCAAGATGTTTACCGACGCCTTCTACCTCAGAGTTGTTACTGAATTCGAGACTGTGAGATGATACCACACAATCCCTACTTTTGACGACCCTGAGAAAGAAGCCTTTATAAAACGTGGTAGGAAAAGGAGAAAATGCTGGTAACCAGCATTTTCTCCTTTTCCCACCATGTTTTCTACCCTTCACAAAACAAATTTCAAATTGTCGGTCACTTTTATTTTGTCGTCTGCAAATGCTTTGGATTTGGACAAGCCTAAAATATTGTCGTTTGGTAATGAGTCAATTCATCCAAACCTGAAATAATTTTGGGATACGAACGATCAACATGAGACAATATAAGTTAGAGGATATTTGTTTTTTACGGTGAAAGATCGAAATTTATTCCATCGAGTGAACATCGTCGGTAATATCTTCAAGAGTGGCGCTTCCACGAGTGAAAATGTACTTACCGATGGTGTTCACGAGATGAAAAAAAATTTCGATCTTTCACCGAAAAAAAAAACAAATATTCTATTTACTTCATGCTTTTAACCCTTTCTAGGAAGAGCTTTTTCCAAATCCAGTACAGTTTTTTTTTTTTTTCAGGTTTTCCCCGTGGCTTACCCCCTCCGCATAGCAACACATTACAAAATTACGTCAAGCGCGAGAAATGTAAGATAAATGACGTCATATTTCTGTATGGTTGTCAGTCACGCGCATTTTACCTAGGCAACTAGAATATAAAAATCTGTATTTTCACTGGTCCTACCCGTGGAAGATCGAAAATATTTTCACTGCTATTTCTAGATATCCTACCGGAAAGCATGAAATAAAGCGTGCTTTTTACAATCTATATAACCGGCTTTTCTCTTCTTATTGATCTTCCGTTTTAACCCTTTACTAAACGACAAAATTTTAGACTGGTCCAAATTGAAAGCATTTGCAGACGACAAAACTAACATGACTCAAAAATTGAAATTTGTTTCCAGTAGGGTAGAAAACATTGTGGGAAAAGGAGAAAATGCTGGCTACCAGCATTTTCTCCTTTTCCCACAATGTTTTCAAAAGGCACTCTTCCAGACCCGTAGAAACCAGGGATTGTTTGGGAAAGGGTTAATTAAACGGCTCACCCGTTTGACCACAAAATCACGACTTTAAACGATTTTGAGATGGAAGAAGATGACTTTTTGAAAACATTTTGGAAAAAAGGAGAAATACTGGCAACTAGCATTTTCTCCTTTAACCACAAATTTTCTAGCCTATAAAAGGGAACTTTCACAATTTTAGCAATATATGGTATGTAGGCCTACATATATGTTTTGGTCAAAGATTAGACGGCACATGCTGTTTTCCACTGATTTACCGAAGAGATCCATCTACATATTTGTATTTGTGGCTTGCTTATATATTATATGTTTTCACTTACATCTAATATCTCACACTAATTGTTCCAATTTTCTATGGATCTGACTGAAAATGTATTTGTCTAAATGATTTGTTTGTGCAAGGTTTAGAAATTCTAAGCAAATATGCCTACCTTCTTGTCGATTTTTTTTGTCGAATTATCGTTAAACTTTCAAAAAAAAAAAACTTTCTGAATCAGTATCCTCCACCTTAAGATGCCTTCTAGAGAGAATTGTAGATAATTTTAAAGATCTTTAAAGATGGCCCTTTAGTTTTTGGGACGAAAATTTTACAAAAAATAGTTTAAAATACCAAAAATTATATAATCCTTATACTCCCAAAGCTTTTTCATTCATAAAACCCCAGTAGTCGAAAACCATCCGACAACAAGAGAAACTAGAGATTTATTACAGTCCAGGATACCTTAATCGGCTACGTAGCCTTTTAAGGGAACACCACCATTTCTTTGTAATTCTATTATTCTTAATTATTGATGATTTGTATTGTTTTTCATATAAGTTTCAGTGATCGATATCTATATATCTTTTAAATTGTTGAGATGTGAAAAAACTAAATAACCATCTTTAAGTCTAATTCGACAATGTTAGGCCTACATCCAGTTTCTTGATAGATATACTCTTTCACACACACACAGAGAAAATCATAATTTCAGCCAGATTTAATAAATAAATGATGTTTGCGTATGTTTTGAAAATGTTCAGGTCTAAATTAAATTAGATCGTCTGCTTCAGCGGTAAACCGTAGTACCTGGGCCCGTATTCACCAACCATTCTTAAGAACGTTCTTTGTCTTATTCTACAGAATTTTCTTCATTTGTAAGTAACACAACTTCTGATTGGCTAAACCAAATGGTTTAGCCAATCAGAAGTTGTGTTACTTACAAATGAAGAAAATTCTGTAGAATAAGACTAGGAATATTCTCAAGAATGGTTGGTGAATACGGGCCCAGACGACAAAATTTTAGTCTTGGCGAAATTCAGAGCATTTGCCGCCAACAATTCCAATGTATCTCAAAAGGTGTAATTTTTCTTTTATAGGTAGAAAATATTGTGGGAAAAGGAGAAAATGCTGGTTACCAGCATGTTCTCCTTTTCCTACAATGTTTTCAAAAGACTTCTTTCCCAAGGTCATTAAAGTCGTCATCGTGTGGTTAAAAGCGTTGTATATACTAGCACGCGTTTAACAGAAGACTATGACGGGGAACGGTCAACCTTAACCCTTTACCCCACAAAGCATTTCTATGGAATCTCTAATTGACCCTTAATAACATCAAGGATGAAACCGTTTCTTATGTGTATATGACACCTTTTGCTAGCATAGAAAACATTGTGACTAAAGGTGAAATTGCTCGTGATGACCAATTTCACCTTTTGCCTCAATGTTTTCCAAAGGCTCCTACAAGCAATGCGTAGAAATGAGTATCTATGAAGTAAAGGGTTAAAGATCGGTGAGAAAAGAAAGAATCGACTAGCTGCCATGGCACTGTAAACTGTCGATTAGAATTTGTTAACTAAAGTACGTAATTACAAATTTCACAAACGTTTAGACTACAGATTTAAAGACATCCCTAGCTGTCTAAAATTCGTCAAGTAGATAGATTTAACTCATTACCAAACGACAATATTTTAGGTTTGTCCAAATCGAAAGCATTTGCAGACGACAAAATAAAAGTGACTGATAATTTGAAATTTGTTTTGTGAAGGGTAGAAAACATTGTGGGAAAAGGAGAAAATGCTGGTAACCAGCATTTTCTCCTTTTCCCACAAAGTTTTCTAAGGGCTTCTTTCTCAGGGGCGTCAAAAGTAGGGATTGTGTGGTAATGGGTTAAAACGACAAAGTTTTCTTTAAAAGTTGTTAAGGTTAACCACGGAAGTAAAGGGTAAATATTGCATTATATTTTGGGAAATCTATTTTAGGCGTGTCGCAATACTGGTTTCCGATTTTCATTTAATTGAATATAGCAGGGAACCAATTGTATGACCCATATTTTAAGTGGAATTTCCAAAGCTGTCATAACACATTTAAACTCAGTCTAGAATAGTGTACGTTAAAAAATGTGCAGAGTATTAAATCATGTAAATGTCATTATTTTTTATGCAGGTATGCTTTCTCCGTAGACTGACTTTGAGGTGAGTAACAGGAATATTTTTTGATTAATATCATTTGTAAACAGAATTTCATGGCGAATCATTTGTCACCTGTATAAGTGTATTTCTTTGTCACTTGTGACTCTAAATACCAATTGACAACATTTTGGGCTCGAAACGACGAAAGCATTTGCATACGACAAATAAATTGTAACTCAAAGTAGGGTAGAAAACATTGTAGAAACAGGAGAAAATGCTGCTTTTACTTGCCTTTTCTCCTTTTCCCACAATGTTTTCAAACGCCTTCTGCTACAGCGTTGTTTATACTCGGGACTTTGTAGTAACCCTTTACCACGTGACAAAATGTCAACTTTGTCCAAATTGAAAGCATTTTCAGACAACAAATTATTTGCGGTTCAAATGGTGCAGTCTTGCTTTGTTTGGATTGAAAACATTGTGGAAAGAGGAGAAAATGCTGGTTACCAGCATTTTCTCCTTTTTCCACAATGTTTTGAAAAGGCCTCTTCCACAGGGTTGTGAAAACCCGGATTTGTTTAACCCTTACCCACACCATGACAACTTTTGACAATCCTTGGAAAGAAGTCTTTCGAAAAAAATTGTGGCAAAAGGAGAAAATGCTGGTAACCAGCATTTTCTCCTTTTCCTACAATGTTTTCTACCCTATCAATAAACAATTGCACCATTTGAGCCACATTGAAATTGTTGTTTGCAAATGCTTTCAATTTGGACATGACTAAAATTTTGTGTCTAGTAAAAGGTTTTTAAAGGGGTAAATGAATAACATTATATATCACCAGTGTATCATAGTACAGATAACTGTCCCCAAAGGCGATGTTATTTTTCGACTGGTCGCCTCTGGGTCCAGAGACAATCCAGACAAAATCAGTTGAAAGTTCCACACAGATTTTGTGCGCAAGTTTGAACCTTTATAATTTCCCAAATAGAGCACAAAACTAGGATTTAAACATACATGGCTTGCATATTCAATATTCTTTCATTTGAAATACAAATATTTTCAATTCAAACGCTGATCGTGAGAAAATACCGTGCATTTCATCAGTGACTCGAGCTGTTTACATTCCCAAAAACATTCAAAATGGCTGCCACGCACAATACATTTTGTCCGTGATTTTTCCGAGATAAACATGTTATAAACGACTTCTACAAGCATTTTATGTAATGAATGGTTTAACAATTTGTTTTTGGTCATGATTAGTACTAAAAATTAATTGCATTTCACTGCAATACAGATAAAATGGACGAAACGGAAAGTTGGTATAGCGCTCTATATTTGCTTCCGGAAAATTTACAATGGACTTGAGACGGTACAGTGTACAGTGAATGTCCAAATATGAAAAAGATCACCGGGACGTCTCATTATTGAGACTACAGTGTATCATACAAATTAACTCTTTACCACACGAGAAAATTTTAGACTGGTCCAAATTGAAAGCATTTGCAGACGACAAAATAAATGCGACTGAAAAATGGAAATTTGTTTTGGGAAGGGTAGAAAACACTGTGGGAAAAGGAGAAAATGCTGGTTACCAGCATTTTCTCCTTTTCCCACAGTGTTTTCAAAAGGCTTCTTTCTCAGGGGCGTCAAAAGTAGGGATTGTGTGGTAATGGGTTAACCATGATCCTGTTACAGAAATATCGGGTTTTTTGCGCTAATGATATTTTACCTCTTTACCACAAGGCCTGCCTGAGTGGCTCAGTGGTGAGCATGTCGGACTCATGACTGGGTGGTTGTGGGTTCGATACCCGTTTGAGGCAAGCTTTCTTTCCTGCACATTTTCACATCTCATCTCTGCTGAAGCATGAGAGAAAAGTAGACGGTGGCTTTGGAAAGAAAGTTGTGGTAGTACTGGTATGAGAAAGCCAGGAAACATGTGTGTGTCACCAACCACCATGATATGACATTAGTTGTTATATTAAGTGGCATTAAACTCCAATACAAACAACCAACTTTACAGCCCAATTTCAAGTTTTAAAAACCCAGAGGTAACAGGCATTTGAAAAAAAAAACATTGTGGGAAAAGAAGATGATGTTGGTAACCAACATTTTCTCCTCATCCCACAATGTTTTCTACTCTGCCTTCTATAAATCCCATCATTTATCATTCTATGAATCATCCATGAGCATATTGAATTCGGACAAGCCTAAAATTTTGACTTGTGGAGAGTCAATGAAGAAAAACAATCTCCTGTCTTTCACAGAAAATTTGTGTTCTTCATTCTGTCATGCTGTCAAACTCTTAGGAAATTGAGTTATCAAATATGACAAAATTTAAGACTTATCAAAATTGTAAGCCTTTGCAGAAAAGACAATGTATGCCACAAAAAAATAGGATTTGTCATTTGTAAGGTTAGAAAACATTGTGGGAAAAGGAGAAAATGCAGGAGCATTTTCTCCTTTTTCCACATTGTTTTCAAAAACTATTTTTCTTGGGGTTGTCAAAACTTTGGAATGTTTGGTAAAGAGTTTATGGGTAAATTTTGAAGAGTAAAAAATTTGGTGTTTAGAAAAATTGTAGAAGACCCTGAGAAGGTCAGTTTATGAAAAAAAAAATGAGTAAAAGGAGAAAATGCCAGTAACCAGAATGTTCTCCTTTTCCCTCTTTGTTTTCAACCCTTTCTAAAACACATTCTAACATTTAACTCTTTACCAAATGACAGAATTTTGGACTGGACCTAATTAAAAGCATCTGCAGACAACATGACCATATTTTAGACTGCTCCAAATAGAAAGTATTAAATTTTGCAGATGACAAAGAAAATGTGAGGCAGATGATGATTTTTGTCCTGGAAAGGTTAGAAAACATTGTAGCAAAAGGAGAAAATGCTGCTTACCAGCATTTTCTTCCTTTCCCACATTGTTCTCAAAATTCTAATTTTCCAGTGTCATTATCCCTCTCCCAAATGACAAATTTTAGACTCTTCCAAACTCAAGGAGTTTGCAGACAACAATTTCAAATTTGATAGAAATAGCAGACAGTTCTCCAAATGGGTAGAAAACACTGTGGGAAAAGAAGAAATTGCTCGTTACGAGCAATTTCTCCTTTTCCCACAGTGTTTTCAAAAGACTTGTACTGCAGATATATAAAAAGAAGGGCTTGTTTGGGAAAGGGTTAAAACTCGGAATCATGTAGCAGGACCGGAAAGTTCACAATACAATACAATACAATACAATCTGTTCAACTTGACAAGATAGACCACTTGAAACATAAGTTTGAATTGTTAATATACAATCATGATTGTGAAAACTTTAGATAATAACCTGTGTCCAGCTAATTAAATGAAATTAAAGGTGGCCCTTCAGATTTTGGGGCGAAAATTTTACAAGGATACAAAAAAAATCATCCCTATTCTCCAAAAGCCTTATAATTTTCATTCATAAAACCCCAGTAGTCGAAAACCATCCGACAACAAGAGAAATAAGAGATTTACTGCAGCCCAGGTCGACATCGACGGGAAACAGGGTCTATTTTTACATGAGAACCTCGCTCATTTACACACCGGAAATATACAGATGAAACTTCAAACATAGTGTTTGAAGAAGACTTAATGGAAAATAATGACATGTTTATGTTACGGAATTTAAGCGTCATTAGTCACGTGCCAGTCGCTTAACATTCCCACAAATCCCTTTTTCATTTTTGGTGGGAAATCTAAAAATAGCTTAAGAGGCTACCTAGCCTTTTAAGGGAATACCATCAAAAAGGTTTTTTTAGATTATTTTATGATTCTTAATAATTGATGATTAGTATTGTTTTTTCATATAAATTTCTGTGGTATATATATTTTTAATTTGGTGGGGTGTGAACATTCTAGATACCCACCTTTAAAGGTGGGTACTTAGAATTTTCACATCACACCAAATCAAAAAATATATATATCACTGAAATTTATATGAAAAAACAATACAAATCGTCAATAATTAAGAATCATAAAATTACCCGAAATTTTTTTTTGACGGTATTCCCTTAAAAGGCTACGTAGCCTCTTAAGCTATTTTTAGATTTCGCGCCAAAAATAAGAAAATGCATTGTGGGAATGTTAAGTGACTGACACGTGACTAATGACGCTTAAATTCCAAATTCATAACAAACATGTAATTATTTTTCATAATATCTTCTTCGGACGCTATGTTTGAAGCTTCGTTTGTGTATTTCCGGTATGTAAATGAGCGAGTTGTTCATGTAAAAATAGAATGTGTTTACCGTCGATGTCGACCTTGGCCTTAGTAAATCTCTAATTTCTCATGTTGTCGGATGGTTTTCGACTACTGGGGTTTTATGGATGACGATTATAAGGCTTTGGGAGTATAAGGATATTTTTGTATTTTTGTAAAATTTTCGTCGCAAATTCTGAAGGGCCACCTTTAAACTGTTAGGGAAATTATGCAAAAAAAAATTTTTTTTTGCTAATTCAAAGTTTTTCTTTTTGAAAAATAGGACAATATTGGATAGTAATTAGATCTAGATCAAAGATGTGACTGTTTTTGAACTACTCTGTCATCAAATGGTCAATGAGTTGCGCATATCAGGATTAACTTTTTTGCAAATGACAAATTCTAGACAGGTCCATATCGAAAGCTTTTGCTGACAACAAAGTTAACTCAAAAATTACGATTTTGTCTGGGAAGGTAGAAAACATTGTGGGAAAAGGAGAAAATGCTGGTTACCAGCATTTTATCCTTTTCCCATGATGTTTTCGAAAGGCTTCTTAATTAGGGTCATACAAACCAAGGGATTGTTTGGGAAAGGGTTAATATAATTCAGATCTAAATCCTGAAATTTAGTCAAAGTTGTTGGAAATCTTACATTAAAGGTGGGTATTTAGGCTTTTCACATCACACCAAATTAAAAGATATAATATATATCACTGAAATTTATATGAAAAAACAATACAAATCATCAATAATTAAGAATCATAATATTACCAAAAAAAGATTGGGGGTGGTATTTCCTTAAAAGGCTACGTAGCCCCTTAAGCTATTTTTAGATTTTGCGCCAAAAATAAAAAAAGCATCTTGGGAATGTTAAGTGACTGGCACGTGACTAATGATGCTTAAATTCCATAACATAACAAACATGTACCTAATTATTTTCCATAATGTCTTCTTCGGAGGCTATGTTTGAAGCTTCGTCTGTGTATTGACGGTATGTAAATGAGCGAGTCGCACATGTAAAAATAGACCGTGTTTCCCGTCGGTGTCGACCTAGGCTGTAATAAATCTCTAATTTCTCTTGTTATCAGATGGTTTTCGACTATTGGGGTTTTATGAATGACAATTAAAAGGCTTTGGGAGTATAAGGATGATTTTTTTGTATTTTTGTAAAATTTTCGTCCCAAAATCTGAAGGACCACCTTTAAGGGTTGAGGGTAGGGCTTTGGTTAACTTTTTTTTGAGAATTATTTTCACACACATTGTACATAAAAAACCTAAACATTTTTTTGAGGATGAAAATGAAAAAAATGTCAAACTTTATATAGTTATAGATAAAACCAGTTAAAGGATGCTCTTTTTTTTTTAATAAGCATGCTTTCAGTGCAGCTGTATTTATCAGATACTCAAGAAATTATCTTCTTTCTATCGTCCAATTAACCACAGTTGTTGGTTATGAGGCACAATAGATGAAAACCTCGAAGTTCACACTTTGAGTAAGTACGCATATGCAGAATATGAGGGTGAGTCAGTAAGTGACCTCTTCTTTTTTGATGTTATTGCCCTCTAGAACGATGGACTTCAATTTATGGTGTTCTTGAAAGTGCAATGGGCAAAGACCTGAAAGAATCAGGGTCCTTTCCGTGGATCCACTCCTCAACTGCCATGAAAATGTCTCTGTAAGACTGGAAATGGCATCCACGGATATTTTTTTTTCATGTTGAGGAATAGGAAGAAGTCATTGGGAGCTAAATCTGGCGAATAGGCAGGATGTGGTATTAGTTCATACCCTTTTTGCTCTACAGCATGCTATTGCAACTTTGCAAGTTTGAACTCTTACATTGTTCTGTTCGAGCAGAACCTCTTTAGAGAGTTTATCTTGGCATTTTTCATGGGTTGCAGGTCTTAGCCGGACTAGCAAGTTGGCATAGAACACACCAGTAATTGTTCTTTTCCTTCAGTAAAAAGTCCAACATTATAGAGCCATTTATGTTGCAAAACACAATGGCCATCACCCTGCCAGCCAACGGTTGCTTCTTGAACTTTCATGGCCTGGGGGGGGGGCCAAGGTCCTACCAAATGACAAACCTGGGCCCGTATTCACCAACCATTCTTGAGAATATTCTTTGTCTTATTCTTCAAGGTTTTCCAAATTTGTAAGTAACGCAACTTCTGATTGGCTAAACCGGATGGTTTAGCCAATCAGAAGTTGCGTTACTTACAAATGTAGAAAATTCTGGAGAATTAGACCAAGAATGTTCTTAAGAATGGTTGGTGAATACGGGCCCTGGTTCTTTATTCTCTGGCTCATGGTAATGAACCCAAGTCTCCTTATACAGAAGAAAACCATCTTCCTTGTACCTAAACCGTTTCAACAAGGTGCTTCAAATTGATACTCTGGTTGCCATTTGCTTGTGCCTAAGGGATTTTTTGACCCAATGGGCTGTTAGCTTTGCGCATACATAAGCGGTCCTGCAAGATGGTTGAAATGCTACCTAATGTGTTATGAATTCGCTATATCTTCCTGTTGAAATTGCCAACCAGGGTATACCAGATCTCAAACTTTGCTAGACATTCCTTCATCGGTGGCATCTAGTGGGTGTGCGGGCTTGGTTTTATCTTCTAAAGATAATTATTCTTCCGTGTTTGCATTCCCAACCAAAAATTTGACCAAAGCATAGGATGGTGCAGAAGATCCGTAAATATTGGCTGATTTGCCGTGTATTTCCTTACTTGTTTTCCCTTTCAAATACAAATACCGCATTACAGCACGATACTCAACTTTAGATGAGAAACATGCCATTGCATCACTAGCCTTGTTTAACATTCACTTTATCATTAATGAATGAGCCATTACTGTACCAACTTTGCCCCCAGGCTTAACTCTTTACCATACGAAAATATTTTGGACTTGTTAATTCAAATTGAAAGCATTTGCAGACGACAAAATAAATATGAATAAAAAATTTGAAATTGATTTGGAAAGGGTATAAAGCATTTTGGGAAAAGGAGAAAATGCTGGTTACCAGCATTTTCTCCTTTTCCCACAATGTTTTCAAAAGCTTTCTTTCTCAAGATGGTCAAAAGTAGGGATTTTTTGGTAATGGGTTAAAACATGAAATGAATCAAGACATGAAAATCGTCACCATCTCAGTCAATTGGAAATAGGATTGGCTGGTTAGTTATTGACTCACCCTCGTATATTCCATTGCATAACTTACTTACTTTCTTTATACAGAATGGAGTCACTTTATATAAAGAGGATATTTGTTTTTTTCAGTGAAAGATCGAAATCTCTTGTGAACACCATCGGTAGTATTTTCACACGTGGCTGCGCCACTCGTGAAAATATTACCGATGCTGTCCACTCGATGAAATAAATTTTGATCTTTCACCGAAAAAAAAACCAAATATTCTATCTATTTCATGCTTTTAACCCTTTCTGGGAGGAGCTTTATCAAAATTCAGTACAGTTCTTTTCCCTTATTCCTCTCCCGCATAGCAACGTTACGTCAAGCGCGAGAAATGTAAGGTATATAACGTCATATTTCCCATCTGGTTGTTAGGCACGCGCAATTTACCTAGGCAACAAGAACGTGAAAATCGGTATTTTCACTGGTGGTACCAGTGCAAGATAGAAAAATATTTTCACTGCTATTTCTCGATATCCTACCGGAAAGCATGAAATAAAGAATAACGTTTCTCTATATAGAATGGCTTCATTCTGTATAGAATAACACAGCTTTTACCAGTTACCATGCTTTTGTTGCACTGTATTTACCAGTATAAGGCCAAATTTATGTGTTATGTGAGAAATATACTGTATATGATTCATGATGATCAAATACAATAATTATTACATGTATTTTTTTATACAACATTATTACATGTATATACCAGTACAATAGACCAGGATACACTTTCATATAATGTAAGTAGTCTAAAGAGGGTTTTTTATATTACACAGAATGCCGTCATGTGCACGAACTACCTGGATATGTATCCATATTTGGCTCTCTCATCATTACTTTTTAATGCTTTACCACAAAACAAAATTTTAGACTTACCTAAATTAAGAGCATCTACAGACAACCCTACAAGCATTTTCTCCTTTTCCCACAATGTTTGCAGAGGGCTTTTTTGTCAGGATGGTTGAAATTGGTAATTGTGTTAACCTTTTACCCCCCCAAGGCATTTCTATGGTATCTCTAATTGACCCGAAATAACAGCAAGGATGAAGCCTTTTTTTACATGTATGGGACACCTTTTGATAGCACAGAAAACATTGTGACAAAAGGTGAAATTGCTCGTCACGAGCAATTTCACCTTTTGACACAATGTTTTCCAAAGGCTCCTACAAGCAATGTGTAGAAACATGTATCTATGGAGTAAAGGGTTAAAAGGTTAAAATGATGATTTCTGTCTTTTATTAGGTCGCAAACATTGTGAGAAAAGAAGAAATTGCTGGTTACCACCAATTTCTACATGTCCCACAATGTTTTTAAGCTTTCTTCCTCAGGGTCATTAACCCTTAACTCTTTACCACACGAGAAAATTTTAGACTGGCTCCAAATTGAAAGCATTTGCAGACAACAAAATGAAGGTGTGTGAAAAATTGAAATTTGTTCTGGGAAGGGTAGAAAACACTGTGGGAAAAGGAAAAAATGCTGGTTACCAGCATTTTCTCCTTTTCCCACAGAGTTTTCAAAAGGCTTCTTTCTCAGGGGCGTCAAAAGTAGGGATTGTGTGGTAATGGGTTAAGCTGTCAAGTGCGACTCACTGACCTTTTGCGGACAGTGTAGATCATGATCAGACTGCACAGAATGCGCAATCTGATCTTGGATCTACACTTTCCAATTAGGAGATATTATTCCCCAAAACAGAACTTTGAAATAGCAAGTTTTGGGTGTTTACTACCGCATTGAAGATTTTGTTTTAACCCTTTACCCCATAAGGCATTTCTATGGTTTCTCTAATTGACCCTAAATAACAGCAAGGATAAAGCCATTTCTTATGTGTATATGACACCTTTTGATAGCATAGAAAAGATTGTGACAAAAGGTGAAATTGCTCGTCACGAGCAATTTCACCTTTTGCCACAATGTTTTCCAAAGGCTCCGACAAGCAATGCGTAGAAATGAGTATCTATGGAGTAAAGGGTTAATTGATTAACAGGATAAGAGTTAATACTCAGGATTGTGTGGTAAAGGGTTAATATTACCTGTCATCTTCACGATAATGTCCATACATTGGAATGGTAACTCTATTATTTTTGTTGAAATGCATTTTAACTACAGCTTTGTTTACTTTTGACATCTATTGCTACTTTAATCGATGGATCCATTTTCATTTTATTTTCTACTTCAGGCCCGTAGGAACAGGGGGGGCTAGGGGGGGCTCAGCCCCCCCAATAATTTTGAAAATCATAGTAACTAAAATATGAGTTCTTAGCGCAACGAAACCACTACGCAAAAAATCTCAGTATTTCAAAGTTAGCCCCCCCAATCTTGAAATGCTTCCTACGTCGCTGTACTTAGCTGTTCGATGACAATTGTAAGAGATTAATACACAGGCTATTGTCAACCCTTCAACCCTTGAGATAGAAGCCTTATAAAAACGTTGAAGGAAAAGGAGAAAATGCTGGTAACCAGCATTGTCTCCTTTTCCTGCAATGTTTTCTACTCTGCTATTTACAAATTTCTATTTTTGGGTTACATTTACTTTGTCGTCTGCAAATGCTTTTGGTTTGGACAAACCAAATATTTTGTTGTTTGGTGATGAGTTAGTACTCAGGATTATGTGGTAAAGGGTTAATATTATAATGTTATTAATCAAGTGATTTCATATTGGCCCAGTTGCAGGTTCGAGGTCAGCCGTATTGGCCCGAGGCCGAAGGCCGATTGTCAATACGGCTGACTGAGGACCTGTAACTGGGCCAATACGAAATCACTTGATTAATGACAATTTTATTAATTAACGCTTTACCAAACAATCTCTGGTTTTTACGACCCTGAAAAAGAGGCCTTCTGAAAACATTGTGGGAAAAGGAGAAAATGCTGGTAACCAGCATTTTCTACTTTTTCCACAATGTTTTTTACCCTGCTGGAAACAAATATCAATTTTTGGGTTACGTTTACTTTGCCGCCTCCTGGAACGTGATTGGCTAAAAGTAAGCACAGACGCTCACGCCACTGAACTTTTTACCATTCACATTCAAGGATTTCTGTATTGGTCGCGGGTCATCAATATTGATACGAGGTCAACTGTATTGATCGGAGGTCAAGTCGTATTGAGCTGGGGTCACGACCTGTGTACTATACGAAATCAGAAATGTGACTGGTATCGCATGGACTGGTTTCCTTGTATAACTTCTATATATCCAATAGTTAATTAATAATGCATTTTATTAATTAACTATTGGATATATAGAAGTTATACATTGAAACCGGTCATAAAACAGGGTCATAAAAAACAAGGGATTGATTGGTAAAGGGTTAATTGATAAAATTGTCATTAATCAAGTGATTTCGTATTGGCCCAGTTACAGGTCCTTGGTCAGCCGCATTGGCCCTCGGCCTTTGGCTACGGGCCAATACGGGTGACCTCGGTCCTGTAACTGGGCCAATACGAAATCATTTGATTAATAACATTATATTTTTAATTAACTATTGGATATATGGAAGTTATACAAGGAAACCGGTCCACGCGATACCAGTCACATTTCTGATTTCGTATAGTACACAGGTCGTGACCCCGGCTTAATACGACTTGACCTCCGATCAATACAGTTGACCTCGTATCAATATTGATGACCCGCGACCAATACAGAAATCCTTGAACGTGATTGGTCAAAAGTTCAGTGGCGTGAGCGTCTGCGCTTACTTTTAGCCAATCACGTTCAAGGAGGCGGCAAAGTTAACGTAACCCAAAAATTGATATTTGTTTCCAGCAGCATAGAAAAGATTGTGGGAAAAAGGAGAAAATGCTGGTTACCAGCATTTTCTCCTTTTCCCACAATGTTTTCAGAAGGCCTCCTTTTCAGGGTCGTAAAAACCAGAGATTGTTTGGTAAAGCATTAATTAATAAAATTGTCATTAATCAAGTGATTTCGTATTGGCCCAGTTACAGGTCCGAGGTCAGCCATATTGACCCTCGGCCTTCGGCCTCGGGCCAATACGGCTGACCTCGGACCTGTAACTGGGCCAATATGAAATCACTTGATTAATAACATTATATTATTTTCTACTTGGTTGTTCGATGACAATTGTAAGAGATTTATACACAGGCTATTGTCAACCCTTTACCAAACAATCCCTGGTTTTTATGACCCTGAGATAGAAGCCTTATGGAAACGTTGAAGGAAAAGGAGAAAATGCTGGTAACCAGCATTTTCTCCTTTTTCTACAATGTTTTGTACTCTGCTATTTACAAATTTCTATTTTTGGGTTACATTTACTTTGTCATTTGCAAATGCTTTTGGTTTGGACAAACCAAATATTTTGTTGTTTGGTGATGAGTTAGTACTCAGGATTATGTGGTAAAGGGTTAATAGTTCATTTTTATGCACCCCGAAGGGCGAGCATATAGTCGCCGCATATAGTCGTCCGTCCATCTGTCTTTCTGTCCGTACAGACAGGCACAGACAGGCCCCACAGGCCCCACATTGGGGGGGTTACAGGTGACTGTAGATTTAGTCTCTATGGGGTTCCTTCTGTCCATTTGGTAGTTATGGGGTTAGGGTTAGGCTTGTGGGGTTAAAAAAGTGCTCTTGTGGGGGTGTTTTTTTTGCATTGAATAAAGAACAATTCGACCCCACAAGGTCCGTCTTGTAAGACCGTCCCTCCGTCCGAAGCGATTTCTCTACAACCCTTGGACCAAATTGGATGAAACTTTATATATGAGCTCCTTAGGGTAAGACACCGATATACTTTTCCCGGATTTTCAATTTGACCCCCTGTCTTGGAAAAAAGCGGCTTAATGCAAAATTGCAATTTTTACCAATATCTCATTCAGTTTTTGTCAGAATATCATGAAACTTCATGGTTATATTGTTTATGGAAAGTTTTAGCATGTGCCCTTGCTATTTTTAATCTGGGCATTTTTAAGTTGACGTTCTGTCATGGAAAAAGGGGGCTTCTTGCAAAATTCCAATTTTTACTAATATTTCATTCAGTTCTGGTCAAAATTTCATTAAACTTCATGGTTATATTGTTTTTTCAAAGTTTCACAATGTGCTCTTGTTTCTTTATCTATGTGTTTTTCAATTTGACCCTCTGTCATGGAAAAAGGAGGTTTCTTGTAAAATGAAAAAGGGGCCCTAATGCAAAATTGCAATTTTAATTAATATCTTGTTCAGTTTTTGTCAACATTTCATGATTATATCTTGTTTTACAAGTTTCAACATGTGCCCTTTGTTTTTGCAATCCATGAATTATTAATGCGCAAATACGCCTTTCCTGGTTTCTCAAATTAAGGCTGCATCACGGAAAAAGGGGACTTCATGGAAAAAATTGTTTTTCACTAGGTTCTACTTTATCATTGCTCAAAACTTTGTGAAATTTCAAATCTGAACTTCTTGGAACGTTGCCCAGGTACCTCTTTTCCTTTTTCTCAATTTCAGGCTGCGTCTCGGAAAAAGGGGGCTTCATGTAAAAATTTGTTTTATGTAATATTTAATACATGACTGCTCAAAATTTTATGAAATTTCAAATTTTGAACTATTATTAAAAAATGCCACAAACCACACACCCGTTGTATTTATTGCAATGATCCAATATTGTCTTATGGGAAAAGGGGGCTTAAAGGGGGCTTATTGTCCTCTACAAGTTTCTGTTCGCTATCTCCAAGATAGTAATTGCCTTTTCACTTCAAATTTTGGGGGGCATGAACAGGTTCTTCTAGGATAAAAGAAGTGAATGTATATCAATTTCTCATATTTTATGACATGCACTTGTTCGGGGAGCATAACCCATCTCTGACGGCTCTTGTATTTTCTATTTGGTTGTTCAGTGACAATTGTAAGAGATTCATACACAGGGTATTGTCAACCCTTTACCAAACAATCCCTGTTTTTTTAAGACCCTGAGATAGAAGCCTTTTGAAAATGTTGTAGGAAAAGGAGAATATGATGGTAACCAGCATTTTCTCCTTTTCCCAAAATGTTTTCTATCCTGCTGGAACCAAATTTCAATTTTTCATTTACGTTTACTTTGTCATCTGCATTTGTCAAGTGCTTTCAATTTCGATCAATCTAAAATTTCTTCGTTTGGTAAAGAGTTAACCCTTTACTCCATAGATACTCATTTCTACGCATTGCTTGTAGGAGCCTTTGGAAAACATTGTGGCAAAAGGTGAAATTGCTCGTCACGAGCAATTTCACCTTTTGCCACAATGTTTTCTACACTATCAAAAGGGTGTCATATACACATAAGAAACGGTTTCATCCTTGCTGTTATTAGAGATACCATAGAAATGCCTTATGGGGTAAAGGGTTAACAACTTTGTTAACATTGTTGTTACTTCCCAAGGGGCTGGTAACTTTATTGTATCTTGGTTTTTCAGCAAACTCAGGATATTATCACGCAATCAGAATACGGCAGAACTTTACAAACTACGCAACATACATAAAACTGTCAGTAACAGACAAGAATGACTGACACTCTTGGAGAGTTTGTCATGGATGATACAGAGTTCCTTCTCTCCAGGTCAGACGCAGAGGTGCTGAGAGATAATGGAACATCACACGGTGAAGTCAAACCATTTATTTGGGATGGCAAGATAGAAAAACAAAACTCAAAGGCTGAACAAGCTACTGAAGAAGGGCTTGACGATGTTGATGGTGCCATGTTTTCAAGACAAAGCAAATATCAGAATGAGCCTGTTTATAGACATCATGAAGGGCATAGGACATTGGCATCGGTGATGTTCAGACGGTCTCATCAAGAAGAAAGCAAGGAATCGAAGGATGGTGTATTGTTTGATGACACAGATGGAGCGATGTTTTCTCGAACCTCAATCAGAAGTGCAAGCCTCAAAAGACCCACTCCACTTGATATATCTGGTACTAAATTCGGAAATGGTATGGGGCGTCAGGTTCCACGTTCTCCATCAGCAGACATTATCTACAATGTAAGACTAGCGCAGCTGTCAGACAATTTTCCTTTCAAGTCATTTTCCTCGGCAGGAAATTTAACTCAACATGTTAGACCAGGTTCTGATAGTACAGATTATGGGTTTGATAGTCTGCCTGGAAACTTTGACAGTCTTAATGCTAGTTCAAATGCTGGTTTAAATAATAGTTTAAATACACTTTCATTGGATCAGAATGATGGTAAGAGTTTTACTGGAGGAGACGATGTGTCTGATAGTGCTCTGTTTAATCGTGGTAACTCTTTTAAGAACAAAGATGACATTACAAACACAGGCAAGGTTGAACTTGAAGAGGTGGTAAATCCAAACAAGAGTATACTAAAGAAAGACAGTCATGTGTGTAAGTCCCTACCTGACATGAGAGATCATGTATATACAGGTCCAACGTCAGTGAGTAGTGACTCAGAATTAAAAGAAACAATAGAAAGAAAGCCAAGACGTGCAAGCTTGCCTAACTACTTAGATGCAGATCTAAACCCAAAACTTGTGGGAGATGTTCTGCACAGAGGTAATGAAAATGAAATACCAGTTATAGAGATAATGGAAAAGAAGGAGTTTATTCCCCTCACAAGATACCCAGAAAACAATGGATGCACGGCCAGCCCAGATTCGGAGGCTGAAAAACGTTTGTTGCCAGAGGCCAAACCAGGACAGCGGAAACCTTTTAGATGGAAATACTTCGGTACAGTAATGTTCCCTGCCGTTTCTGTTTTGTTGTTCCTTGCTGACATTGGTACAGATATAAACTTGGCATTGACCTACAAAGCAGATGGTAATTATGCTTTTAATGAACCCTTTGCCACACAATCCTGACTTTAACGACCCTGGAGAAACAGCCTTTCGAAAACATTGTGGGAAAAGGAGAAAATGCTGGTAACCAGCATTTTCTCCTTTTCCCACAATGTTTTCTGCCCTTCCAAAACAAGATTTCTATTTTACAGTCATATCTATTTTGTTTGTCTTCAAAAGCTTTTAATTTGGACCAGTCTATTTTGTCTTTTGTAACAAACAATCTCGGGTTTTCACAACACTTGAGTTCTCAGAAAGAGGAATGGCATACAACAATTTCGAATTTGGGACATAATGACATCTGATACGATGAAAAAAATCATGGTAAAAGGATGAAATGAAAGTTACCAGTCTTTTATTCTTTACTAACAATTTTTTTAGCTCCACTGGCCAAAGGTCAGCGGGCTTATGTCATGGCCTGATGTCCCTTGTGCATCTGTTCATCTGTGCGTGCATTAGCTTTTACTTCAAACATCACTGAAACGACCTGTCCAAATTTGATGAAACTTCACAGAAATTATCCTGCCATGGTCCTCTTCAGAACTTATTGAAAGAATTTGGTCCCTTTTTAAAAACCCTGCTTGCCATGGCAACAAAACTGAAAAAAAAATTAATTTATAAAAATCTTCTTCTGTGAAACCACAAGGCCTAGGGCTACTAAATTTGGCATGTAGCTTTATCTAATGGACCTCTAACAAATTTATTCATACTATAGTCCATAGATCAAAATTGGCTCCATTCCAAGGATCACAAGTTTAACATGGGCTTCCATAATATAGTCACTTCAATTTAAACATTAATCAAGTAAAATAACTCTTTGTTACAAAGGATAAAGTTTGTTACTATTAACCACTCTTGATTATCAAACTACAGTGATACATGACTGGTGCTAGATGTTTAAGTATTTTGATAGAAAATATTCAGTTTTCAGGGAGAGTGAATTATCTTGATGCTAATAGTTATAAATGCTCACATGATTTGAATATTACATTCAAAGTAAGGTTTCTATCATTCAGGTTATTTTCCCAAGAACTTTACCTTTTATGCCAATGAAAAAATCTGCTTGTACTGCCCGACAGCATTTGTTGTTTTCAAAAGCTCTCTTTTTCAGGGTCATGAACACTTCAATTTGGGTGGTAAAGGGTTAAAAAGCCAGTGGAGCAATACAGGGCCATCATGGCCCTCTTGTTCTAAAGTTGCCTTCGTAAAGATACTTTGGGCATTTCTTGGTGAAGAATTAACCATTTACTCCATAGATACTCATTTCTACGCATTGCTTGTAGGATCCTTTTGAAAACATTGTGGCAAAAGGTGAAATTGCTCGTGACGAGCAATTTCACCTTTTGTCAAAATGTTTTCTATGCTATCAAAAGGTGTCATATACACATAAGAAAAGGGTTCATCCTTGCTGTTATTTAGGATCAATTAGAGATACCATAGAAATGCCTTATGGGGTAAAGGGTTTAACCGATAAGCCAAACATAAATCTTATGATCATTTTAGGTGAGAAGGTATTCTTTATTGTGACGGTACTGTGTATCATTTTACCGTCTATTTTGATGTCGATTGTGGACTTATCGTGGATATATGTGGACAAAGACATTGTCAACGAGGATAGGGAGGACCAAAGTACATGCTACAATAGAAACGGCTGGAAAATTTGTCGAATCATTATGGGTGTGTTGTCATTCGGAAGAGTAGTAAGGTAAATAACAAGAAAATATTAATGTGCACATGTAACATCAGGGTTGCCACAGGTTGTTAAAAATTGCAACACTCAGAACTGCCTTTTAACCCATTACCACACAATCCTTACTTTTGACAACCCTGAGAAAGAAGCCTTTGGAAAATATTGTGGGAAAAAGCATTTTCTCCTTTTCCCACAATGTCTTCTACTCTTCACAGAACAAATTTTCAGTCACTTTTATTTTGTCGTCTGCAAATGCTTTTTATTTGGATAAGCCAAAAAATTTGTCATTTAGTAATGAGCTAATAAACTGTATATGCATTGAACTTACATACACAGTTTAGGTAGGCAAGCGTCACATCTGAAAAAAAGTTTCACTAAACTGCAATATATGAATTGCATAATTATAAGCTTTACTCCAGCTTATTATATTTGGGTAAAACAGGAGTGATATTAATTATATATATGTAACCAGCATTTTCTCCTTTTCCTACATTTTTTTCTTCCCAACCAAAGAAAAATAGCACTATTTGAGCCACATTGACATTGTTGTCTGCAAATGCTCTTGATTTGGACAAGGCTAAAATTTTGTCATCTATTAACCCATTACCACACAATCCCTACTTTTCACGACCCTAAGAAAGAAGCCTTTAGAAAACATTGTGGAAAAAGGAGAAAATGCTGGTTACCAGCATTTTCTCCTTTTCCCACAATGTTTTCTACCCTTCACAAAACTAGTTTCAAATTTCAGCCACTTTTATTTTGTTGTCTGCAAATGCTTATTACCAGCATTTTTTCCTTTTCCCACAATGTTTTCTACCCTTCACAAAACTAGTTTCAAATTTCAGCCACTTTTATTTTGTCGTCTGCAAATGCTTATTATTTTGTCGTCTGCAAATGCTTTTGATTTGGACAAACCTAAAATTTTGTCGTTTGGTAATGAGTTAAAGGGTTTAGGCTTCTGGTTGTATTGTAACTGGTTATATATGTGTAAATGTCTTTTTATCCCGATTTGCAGGACAATTTCCCATATATACCACAGTCTTAGAAGCAAACTGTATGGAGAAGAATATCACAAGCAGCGAAAGATAGAGGAACGCAGGGACTACTGTATGCTTGATGTGATCAATGCTTTCACAGAGTCATGCCTGCAACTTATTGCACAGATGGTTCTGTTGTATAGATACAGGCATCCATTTAGTGCTGATTTAGGTAAAAATCTACGGATGATAATTATGTGAAGAGCAGGGTCTGTATTCAACAAGCAATTCTTAGGATATTCTTAGTCCTATTGACTGGACTTTTCTAAATTTTAAAGTAGTTATGGCTACCCCTGTCAGGGTTGGGAGTCACATTGTTTTTACCCCCCTGTCTGTCTATCAGTCCGTCCGTCTGTCCATCCCATCCATCCGTCTGTCACAAATCGTGTCTGCTCTATAACTCAAAAACCATGTAAGATATTTTGATAAAACCTCACACATCTGTAAAGCACCATGAGACAAAGTGAAATGTACAAGAACCATAACTCTTTTTTCAAGTTATTTCTTGGTTATTTTTGATTATTTTCTTTACTTATTTTACATACATACTGTATATGTCATCTTTAACTCTTACCAAATTGAAGGCACTTGCAGATGCCAAAATAAACGAAATTGAAAAATTGAGATTTGATTCCAGTAGGATAGAGACATTGTGGGAAAAGGAGAATATGCTGGTTGCCAGAATTTTCTCATTTTCACTTAATGTATTCAAAAAGCTTCTATCTGAGGGTCGTAAAAACCAGGGGTTGTTTGTTAAATGGTCCGTAACAAAGAAACAGATAAATGCAGAACTCCGTTGTCTGCGCATGTCATATTCTTCGAAGATTCGACTGTCTTATATGACACATCACTAGCCCCGAAAGCGGGCCGACTGTAATATTACGCTCTATAAAGTAGCAATGTAGAAAATAGCTTTTATCAATACGTTTGAGAAGAAATGATTTCTCTAAACTGCTGATCATAGCTGAGTGATTTACACGAGGAAGCATTTTATTGAGTAAACATTTATTTTAGTTTGAAATTCAAAGTAACGGTTGTTGCGTAGGAAAATGGTTCGGCTCTGTACCCAGGATACCCAAATTAGATAGATGAGTATTTATAGAATGCCATCTAGCGGGAGATAATGTGCAGAGCTCAAATACAAACCCCTTTTTTGGCGGGATTCGAACCCACAATGGGACATATATCCTTGTTTTTCAAGGTTTAAAAGACCAATACCATAACCACTGAGCCAAAGAGAATTCTCTCTGACGCAGTTGTAAGGTTTTGATTTTACACGGGAAAGCTATGCAGATAGGAGGGAGTGATCTCCCGTAACACACCCCCTCTTAAAGTCATCAATTTTTACTGACTCAGGCAGGAGATCCATTTCTGGACAACAAATGAGATAAATGGCTCAATGGCCAATCCCGGAAGAGCCCCCATCTTAATAACAAAGTCTGTAACAATGAAACAAATAAATGCATAGCTCAACTACAAACTGCATCTGGTGGGATTCAAACCCAATAACATAACCACTGAGCCAAAGAGATATCTCTCTGACGCAGTTGTCAGGTATTGTATTTAAATCGGGACAAAGCTAGTGGTCTCCAATAACACATCCCCTCTTATTGTCATCATTTATTGATGACCCAAAGTCTTATTATGTAGAAAGTCAAATTTATGACAACAAATGGGATTAATGGCTCATTGGCCAATCCAGGACGAGCCCCCATCTTACGAACAAAGTCCGTAACAAAGAAACAAATAAGTGCATTGCTCAAATACAAACCGCATCTGCCTGGATTCGAACCCTTGAAGGGAAAAAATTAATAACCTCATTTTTTCGAGGTTTAACTCATTACCAAATGACAATGTTTTAGGCTTGTTCAAATAGAAAGCATTTGCAGACGACAAAATAAAAGTGACTTGAAAATTTGAAATTTGTTTTGTGAAGGGTAGAAAACATTGTGGGAAAAGGAGAAAATGCTGGTTACCAGCATTTTCTCCTTTTCCCACAATGCTTTCTTAAAGCTTCTTTTTCAGGCCTAGGGGCGTCAAAAGTAGGGATTGTGTGGTAAGGGATTAAAAGACCAATGCCATAACCACTGAGCCAAAGACAATTCTCTCTGACATAGTTATCAGTTATTGATTTTATATGGGAAAGCTATGCAGTCAGGAAGAAGTGATCTACTGTAACAAAGGTTAAATACTTTCAATTTGGACAAATCTTAAACTTGGCCATTTGGTCTAGACTTATTCCTGTACTCCATAGATACTCATTTCTACGCATTGCTTGTAGGAGCCTTTGGAAAACATTGTGGCAAAAGGTGAAATTGCTCGTGACGAGCAATTTCACCTTTTGTCACAATGTTTTCTATGCTATCAAAAGGTGTCATATACTTATAAGAAACAGCTTCATCCTTCCTGTTATTTACGGTCAAGTAGAGATACCATAGAAATGCCTCATGGGGTAAAGGGTTAAGAGATATATTTTGTTTTACCTTTCAGGTTTTAGCATCGTTTGTTCCTGGTTAAGCATAGGATGGGCCTACTCTTGCTACTACAGGTACCAAAAAGAGGCTATGCAGGGATGCAAGGATGTGAATTTTTTCGGAATCATGGTATTTTGTTTTGCAGTATTATCTGCTCTTGCCACTAGAATATGCTGCATATCGTTATTTCTAGTCTACTACCCAAGTTGGATCGGTGCTGTTGTTATTTTCTTGCACTTTCTCGTTATGCTCGTTTGGATAGCATTTTGCCAAAAACCAAATCTTGAAGGTTTGACCTCATCAAAGGTAGGGCGTGTCTTGTATTACCTGTTTTTTGCATATTTGTCCATTATGTATTTTGTGAATTTGAAAGACAACAGAAGTCGATTTCGACTTTTGGTATACTTTGTTATCTATTATTTGGAAAATTCTACAGCAGCAGGATTTTTATTGTGGAAAACCTCGTTCGATTACTCGAAAAGTGTGATGGAATTTCGTTGGAGTTTAATTATAGTGCCATTGGGAATGTTTTTTCACATCTTGTTTCTGCTGATATTCTATAGATGCTTTCACCCGATGTCAACAAGAAGTCGGAGAAATCAAAGTGTGGTTTAACCCCTACAGCATTAGACTCAGTGTAGAGAATTTTAAACGATTTGTGTATTAGCTAGTAACAGGAAATCACTACTTCCTTACTTCATTGTGTTCCCATATAAAATCAATACCTAACAACTGTGTCAGAGAGAATTCTCTTGGTTCATTGGTTATGCTATTGGTCTTTTAATCCTTGAAGAATGAGGTTAATTGTCCCTTCAAGGGTTCGAATCCCACCAGATGCAGTTTGTATTTGAGCTATGCATTTATTTATTTCTTTGTTATGGACATTGTTCATAAGATGGGGGTTTGTCCAGGATTGGCCATTGAGCCATTAATCCCATTTGTTGTTCAAAAGTAGACTTCCTGCCTCATAAGGCTTTGAGTCATCAATAAATGATAACTTTAACCCATTACCACACAATCCTTACTTTTGTCATCCCTGAGAAAGAAGCCTTTGGAAAACATTGTGGGAAAAGGAGAAAATGCTGGTTACCAGCATTTTCTCCTTTTCCCACAATGTTTTCTACTCTTCACAAAACAAATTTCAAATTTTCAATCACTTTTATTTTGTTGTCTGCAAATGCTTTCAATTTGGGTCGGTCTGAAATTTTGTCGTTTGGTAATGAGTTAAGAGGGGGTGTGTTATGGGAGATCACTCCTTCCTTACTGCATAGCTTTCCCGCATAAAATCAATACCTGACAACTGTGTCAGAGAGAATTATCTTTGACTCAGTGGTTATGGTATTAGTCTTTAAGTCCTTGTAGAACGAGTTAATTTGTCCCTTCAAGGGTTCGAATCCCACCAGATGCAGTTTGTATTTGAACTGTGCATTTATTTGTTTCTTTGTTAAAGACATTTTGTTTGTAAGAGTATTATCAGGACTTTCTGTCCATGTCTAAATACTTAACCCTTCACCAAACAATGCATGGTTTTTATGACCCTTTGATGAGAGCCCGTTGAAAACATTGTGGGAAAAGGAGAAAATGCTGGTCACCAGCATTGTCTCCTTTTCCCACAATGTTTTCTACCCTGCAGGAAACAAATTTCAATTTTTGAGAAACATTTATTTTTTCATCTGTAATTGCTTTCAATTTGGACCAGTCTAAATTTTTGTTGATTGGTAAAGAGTTAAATTCATTCACATAGTCCGGATTTTAAATATCCCTGAGAAAGAAGAATTTTGGAAACATTTGGGAAAAAGAAGAAATTAATGATAACCGGCATTTTCTCATTTTTTTTTTTTTACTTTTTTAAAAGTGCAGATTAATTACTTTAAGAAAAATATATGTATGTAAAATTTACTTAGAATACCTACCTCATCTGGTGACGCTAAATATATTTGTCCTATTCAAGAAATCAAAATGCCATGAAACAATGTTGTAGCTCTAAACACTTACACACAACTATTCTTAACGGCATTGTATACGACATCTATTTTTAGAATGCACATGTGTCACCTGCTTCGAAAATTGTGCGGAGGTATTTGCAAAATCGACTAAACTAATGAACAAAATATTAACGTATACAAACGAAGAAAGTTGTCAGGTACCATACACACTGCTTTGTTTGGACAGATCTTTAATAACAATAATGTACAAGCAGAAGAACTTATCTTTTAAAACGAAAATGGCAGATTTAAAATGTCTCCAATGACGTATGCCATGACGTAAGTTGTTACCCCTGAAGTCTGAAATATTGTCGTCTGGTAAAGTTTAATTTTACAGGATAAGAATTTAACCGTAATTTAAACGACAAAATTTTAGACTGGTCAAAATTGAAAGCATTTGCAGACGACAAAATAACAGTGACAAACATTGTGAAATTTCTTTTGGGAAGGGAAAAAAAACATTGTGGGAAAAGGAGAAAATGCTGGTTACCAGCATTTTCTCCTTTTCCCACAATGTTTTTGAAAGGCTTCTGTCTGAGGGTCATTAAAACAAGGGATTGTTGGGTAAAGGGTTAACTTTTTCGTATTGAAATCATCCATAGACAAATAAAATAAATGTGGTTCAAATGTTGCAAATCGCCACTGAAAGTACTAAGAATAGGGCATTGTAATTAGTATTTCTGTAACATCACTTTTTATCGCTGAAAAACTTACAGGCTTGGCTAAGACTCGAGTTATCCATAATAAACCCTTTCCCAAACGACAAAATTTTAGACTGGTCCAAATTCAAAGCATTAGCAGATGACAAAATAAATGTTACTGAAAAGGCAAAATTTGTTTCCAGCATGGAAGAAAACATTGTGGGAAAAGGAGAAAATGCTGGTTACCAGCATTTTCTCCTTTTCCCACATTGTTTTCAAAAGGCTTCTCTCCCAAGTGCTGTAAAAACCATGGATTGTTTTGGTAAAGGATTAAACGGCCGATAGCTGCTGGTTTCCTGCTTTGATCATGGTTTACTGGAGTCTTCGTTGAATCTGTACGATAAAAGGCAATGTTACATAAACTTTATTTGGGTGCATTATCTGTAATTATTATTTATTATTTTCTTGATTTTCTTTTTTTTACGAAATGGCCTGCAACACACGAAAAAGGACATTTGGACATTTGCGCAAAGTGTTGCCTCGGATCAGCCGGTATAGGCTAATCTGAGATGGCACTTTATGACTACATTAGATTTTGTCCAACAGTAGACTTGCGCAAAACAGAAAATTACATAAAAACAGAAAGTGTCGTTTCGGATTAACCCTTTACCCCATAAGGCATTTCTATGGTACCTCTAATTGACCCTAAATAATAGCAAGAATGAATCCATTTTTTATGCGTATAGGACACCTTTTGATAGCATAGAAAACATTGTGACAAAAGGTGAAATTGCTCGTCACGAGCAATTTCACCTTTTGCCACAATGTTTTCCAAAGGCTTCTACAAGCAATGAGTAGAAACGAGTATCTAGGGAGTAAATGGTTAACCTGCGCAGACTGCGCAAGTAGATACGAGACGACACTTTACGTAAATGCCTGAATGCCCCTTTTCACGTGTTGCGCACCAAATCTAGTCTGGACTGCTTTCTACTGCACAAAAAATATAAGTTAATCTATGTAGTTTTGTGTTAAAATCTTGTGTTAAAATGTTAATAAGTCTTGTAGTGCTAAATGAAATGAAATGGCCATTCTTGGTCAATATGAGCTATGCACACACAATTTCCAATTTCATATATAAATATCTAGCAAACAAAGGTGGACAGCATAGATCTGAGATCGTTCTGTGCAGTCTGATCTTGATCTGCAGTGTCCTTAATCCGTTGAAGTGGTAAAAGAATTAAGAGCTTGCTAAAATAGAATCTTTCTTTGGAACACTTGCCTGTGGTTTTAATGTTTTAACATGATAAGAAAGAGGTAATAAATGTTTAATCAAGAAAAAAATATTTCCTTTTTTTTGGGGGGCTATTTTTTTATTTTGTTTCTATGTTTGTTTGTATGGTCTTTATCGCCATTTTTATTAATATTTAAGTTGTATTACAGCGGCAATTGTACCTGTCGTGCTGTCCGTGAGCGTATTACTTTTGCCTGTTCTGGCACAAATGACTGTGTTCTTGAATGCTGTCCTGGTATATGTGAAAGAAATATTTCAGAACACGATACGCTGTTCCAGAAGTATGTTCTGAATGAGGCACGTTCGGAACATTATTCTAAACCATGTCAAAATATAAGTACATTGGCATGATGGCTGTTGCAAGAGCTACTTTCTTAGCTGTGTTAGTTGAGGATATGAGTAGCTGCAGAGAAAGAGTACAGACGTGTCTGCTTTGACCCTATTCATGGCATCCATATCGTAAATAAGGACAATTGCAAATTTGCCAAGAAGAATTGTCCGTCTTTCAGCCATCTTGTATCACCTAGCAACCGTTCAGCAGGTGCGCTACACCTCGATTGGATTAGACCAGTCAGAGCATGTTCTGAAGAACACGGCACAGTGTTCCGAAATACTCCATTGACCTAGAACATGTTTTGAGTGTTCAGAGTAGCGAAAGGAATGCGCCCCAGAAGTTTTATTCACCAGTGCTTATCACAACTATTTCTTCCCAAGCTATGGCTGCTTTCCAACACAAACTTCGTCGAAAAATTGATCCGTGGCGAGAGGGGAATGAACCTTGTCGTTAACTCTTTATCAGACGCCAAATTTTAGACTGGTTCCAAATTGAAAGCACTTGCAGACGACAAAATAAACATAACTGAAAAATTGAAATTTCTTTCCAGCAAGGTAGAAAACATTGTGGGAAAAGGAGGAAATGCTGGTTACCAGCATTTTCTCCTTTTCCCACGATGTTTTCACAAGTCTTAGAACTGTCTCAGGGTCGTAAAAACCAGGGATTGTTTGGTAAAAGGTTAAGAATATCATCAATCTTTTGACAGTAGTTAGCCGATTGGAGATTCATATCACAGAACAACAACCCCCCTCCTTTTTTTCGATATGTGTTTTAAATGTTTTCCTTGCACGTATTCTACAGCCATTTGACTTAGGACGCGGAAAATTCATATAAAAAATTATACTTGTAAGTGTTCTTGGGTCCAAGATCAATGTTAGAGGTAATCTTTATTTGAAATCCGTGCCTTTCTCTAACTCGATAGCTGTTTGACCTATTACCTTGAACCTGTCTACAAGTATTCCTCATGACCCAAAGAAGTGTCCTATCGTTTATGGGTCAGACGGATCAAAGGTCAAGGTCATTTTCGTTGCCTGATTGTGTTATTTCACTGACAAGGTGCTGGTTGGGGGGGGGTCATGTTAATTACAGTCTCAGGGTTTTTTGATATACTCTGACAGTAAATTCAAGACACATGAAGGGAACATAAAATGTCATTCGAAAAAGATTGGAAAACATTTTCGGGAAAGGAGCAGTCATATGTCACCAGCAATCACTTCCACATTTTTTTCTCTGTAGAACTTTAAACCGTCGTTTGGATACGGTGACGAGATAACCAATCACTGTGTGAGATCTTACGAGACATATCGAAACTATGGTTGCGAATTCTGCATAAGGTAAAACAACCGAATAATTTGGGAATAATGTTTTTCAGCATTATTGGAAAACTGAATAAACATGTCTTTTTTCATACATGCATAAATGTCTCCTTTTTACTTCGTAGTTCTCAAATTGTGTTAAATTGTGTCTTGGGGCCAATGACCCTTTTGTTTCCTGTTGTTGACATAGAGTATATTTGTTTTTTCGGTAAAAGATCGAAATTTATTTCATCTCGTGAACACCATCGGAAATATTTTCACGAGTGACTGCTGCGCCACTCGTGAAAATATTACCGATGGTGTTGACGTGATGAAATAAATTTCGATCTTTCACCGAAAAACAAACAAATATTATATTTATTTCATGGTTTTAACCCTTTCTGGGAGGAGCTTTATCAAAATCCAGAACAGTTCTTTTTCGTTATTCTCAGTGGCGTACCCCTCCTGCATAGCAAAGCATTACAATATTACGTCAAGTGCGAGAAATGTAAGGTAAATGACGTCATATTTCTATCTGGTTGTTAGGCACGCGCGATTTACCTGGGCAACAAGAACATGAAAACCGGTATTTTCACTGGTCGTACCCGTGTAATATCGAATGCTATTTCTCGATGTCCTACCTGAAAGCTTGAAATAAATTGTTTCACTTCATTGTCTTTCACAACCTTGTTATTTATCTTGCTGTGGAAATGACGTTATATATAAGAATTAACTGTATGCCTGAATTTTTTGAGAATAATATATAAGCTTGGTTAATATTGTATTCCTTTTCAGTTGTTATTTTCCCATTTTTTTAATAATTGTCTTTAGTACATTGTGACTATTTGATGAAAAATGTTCCTAGTTTCAGCTATATACCCGGTAAGAAGTGGAAAGTCGAGTAACACTTTGCCAAACAAAGCCATAATTTACCGAACTTGAAAAACAAAACTCTTAAAAATATTATATACCTTTTTTAAGGACCAATCTCCTCATTTGAGGCACATCGTCGGTTTACTTCCAAAACCTCGTAACTACAGCTTGTAACAATATTAATTAAAAGGGCTTTCGGACATTTGCATAAAGTGTCGTGTCGGATCGGGCTAATCAGAAACGACACCCTCCGTTTTTATGTAATTCTCTGTTTTGTGCAACTCAACTGTAGTACAAAATCTAATATATAGAGTTTATTTCATCAGCTTGTGGTTAATATGGGGAAATATTTACCGAAAAAGGGAAAGGTATGGGGAAATATTTACCGAAAAAAGGGAAAGGTATGCGAAAATAACGAGTGCTATGTAATTCGATGGCTGAAAATCCTTTCTAAAATGGGTGTACCTAAAAAAAAAGACTTTGTCATTTGGTAAAGATTAAAATTGTAAAGTAAAGGGTTTGAAACTGATAAGCTCAAGTGTTCAAATAATCGGGCCAATCAGAAAGGTGGGTTTTGTCAAACTTAAAAGTCCTAAATTTTCTACCTGTTTAATGTATAAAGAGGGGAAAATTTGTTTCAAGCTGTGTTGTATTTAATTTTTCCGCGTTTTTTATCAGTGTTCCTTGTTTTCTAATTTTCATGTGTGTTGAGGATTTAAATTCGAGTCCAACAAATCTATGACAATGAGTAGAGGCTTTTTTGTTGGGTTTTTGATATACATTATATTCTTACACTTCAGACCGTCCACAGCAACTCTTAAAACGTGTAAGTATAGATCAGTTTCTAACACTTTTTGGGTGAACTATCTGAGCAATGCTCTGTCAAAAAAGGGGCTTAACTCATTACCAAACGACATTATTTTAGGCTTGTCCAAATCGAAAGCATTTGCAGACGACAAAATAAAAGTGACTGAAAATTTGAAATGTGTTTTGTGAAGGGTAGAAAATATTGTTGGAAAAGGAGAAAATGCTTGTTACCAGCATTTTCTCCTTTTTCCCACAATGTTTTCTATAGGCTTCTTTCTTGGGATCGTCAAAAGTAGGTATTGTGTGGTAATGGGTTTAACGCATCTCCGTGAACCATGGTATTGTTTTGTATTGTATTGGTATCAAACCAGCCATAAAATACTGCGGATCCATAATAGCCACTTCTTTTAAAAATTGACTTAATCATGAGGTGGAATAGTCCTTGTACACGCAGAAAAAATTGACCATTAGCGAAAAGGTATCGGCCAAGGTCAGCCTGCGCGGACTGACCTTGGCTGATACTTTTCGCAGATGCGTAAAGCAGTCTTTTTTTACAGAGCATGGCTTATATATAAGGTACATGTCTAATTGTATTACCAGCTTTGTATTTTGTCCATTATCTCCCGCTAGATGGCATTCTATAAATACTCATCTATCTAATTTTGGCATCCTGGGTACAGAGCCGAACCACTTTCCTACGTGACAACCGTTACTTTGAATTTCAAACTAAAATAAACGTTTACTCAATAAAACGCTACCTCGTGCAATTCACTCAGCTATGATCAGCAGTCTAGAGAAATCTGGAGCTAAAGCAGGTCTTATTATAGGGTTAATTCACGTTTTTGAGGTCGTTAACATTCGCAGAGGCCCGAAAAATGCTTTAACGCCCGAGTGCGAAGCACGAGGGTGTTTAAGTATTTTGAGGGCCTCTGCGAATGTTAACGACCGAAAAAAAACGTGAATTAACGCTATTATTGCATAAATTAAAGGTATTCTAACAATAATTTGCACAGATAGCAAAAATATTTCCATAGAAATGCAAATAAGCGAATTTCAAATATACTGTACGCAAATGGGTCAAAACCGGAAGTCGGCGAAGAAGTTTTTGTTACGATTAGGAAAGGGCCGTTAGTCCTGTATGCCAGTTTTGATTCTCTCGCTGTAAATACACTTTTATTGATTTTTAATACACACTGGACTTATGTGGAGTAAACTTGCACACCTTTGGACGATTACAACTAGGATGAATGCGTGGATATACATTTCTGTAACTGAAGGCGTCAGAGGGTTCGATATAGATCTACATCAAGCGAGGCGGACCGATCACGTTAAAAAGTGGGTGGGATGTAGCTGGTTTAGAGTACATTTCACGGGTGAATTTTTGTTCAGATCTCGATTAGACTGAGATTCTGTGCAAAGGTTTGTTTGTGGTGTACTAATATCATCAAAGACATGTCATGAAAAGGATCGAATATGGTACGAATTCCTACAGTTTGATGGTCGGAGTCTAGGGAAAATCTGACAAGGACAAACGTTGTTTACAAGGTAGGCCCGAATCAAAGATATTGATAGTACAAACCCGGGCGTTAACGGCGCGTGAATTTACTGATTAATACACGTTTTCTCCCGTTAACCGCCCGATTTTTATAGGGTTAATTCACGTTTTTGAGGTCGTTAACATTCGCAGAGGCCCGAAAAATGCTTTAACGCCCGAGTGCGAAGCACGAGGGTGTTTAAGTATTTTTAGGGCCTCTGCGAATGTTAACGACCGAAAAAAACGTGAATTAACGCTATTATTGCATAAAGAAAAAGGTATTTTAACAATAATTTGCACAGATAGCAGAAATATTTCCATAGAAATGCATATAAGCGAATTTCAAATGTACTGTTCGTACATGGGTCAAAACCGGAAGTCGGCGAAGAAGTTTTTGTTACGACTAGGAAAGGGCCGTTAGTCCTGTATGCCAGTTTTGATTATCTCGGTGTACATACACTTCTATTGATTTTTAATACACACTGGACTTATGTGGAATAAACTTGTACACATTGGACGATTACAACTAGGATGAATGCGTGGATATAAATTTCTGGAACTGAAGGCGACAGCGGGTTCGATATGTACATAAAGCGAGCGGACCGATCACGTTAAAAAGTGGGTGGGATGTAGCTGGTTTAGAGTACATTTCACGGGTGAATTTTTGTTCAGATCTCGATTTTAAACTGAGATTCTGTGCAAAGGTTTGTTTGTGGTGTACTAATATCATCAAAGACATGCCATGAAAAGGATCGAATATGGTGCAAATTCCTACAGTTTGGTGGTCAGAGTCCGGGGAAAATCTGACAAGGTCAGACGTTGTTTACAAGATAAGCCCGAATCGAGGATATTGATAGTACAAAGCCGGTCGTTAACAGCGCGTGAATTTACTGATTAATACACGTTTTCTCCCGTTAACCGCCCGATTTTTATAGGGTTAATTCACGTTTTTGAGGTCGTTAACATTCGCAGAGGCCCGAAAAATGCTTTAACGCCCGAGTGCGAAGCACGAGGGTGTTTAAGTATTTTGAGGGCCTCTGCGAATGTTAACGACCGAAAAAAACGTGAATTAACGCTATTATTGCAGAAAGTAAAGGTATTCTAACAATAATTTGCACAGATAGCAAAAATATTTCCATAGAAATGCAAATAAGCGAATTTCAAATGTATTGTACGCAAATGGGTCAAAACCGGAAGTCGGCGAAAAAGTTTTTGTTACGATTAGGAAAGGGCCGTTAGTCCTGTATGCCAGTTTTGATTCCCTCGCTGTAAATACACTTTTATTGATTTTTAATACACACTGGACTTATGTGGAATAAACTTGCACATAATTATTTGGACGATTAAAACTAGGATGAATACGTGGATATAAATTTCTGTAACTGAAGGCGACAGAGGGATCGATATACATCAAGCGAGGCGGACCGATCACGTTAAAAAGTGGGTGGGATGTAGCTGGTTTAGAGTACATTTCACGGGTGATTTTTTGTTCAGATCTCGATTGAACTGAGATTCTGTGCAAAGGTTTGTTTGTGGTGTACTAATATCATCAAAGACATGCCATGGAAAGGATCGAATATGGTACGAGTTCCTACAGTTTGATGGTCGGAGTCTAGGGAAAATCTGACAAGGACAAACGTTGTTTACAAGGTAGGCCCGAATCGAGGATATTGATAGTACAAACCCGGGCGTTAACGGCGCGTGAATTTACTGATTAATACACGTTTTCTCCCGTTAACCGCCCGATTTTTATAGGGTTAATTCACGTTTTTGAGGTCGTTAACATTCGCAGAGGCCCGAAAAATGCTTTAACGCCCGAGTGCGAAGCACGAGGGTGTTTAAGTATTTTGAGGGCCTCTGCGAATGTTAACGACCGAAAAATACGTGAATTAACGCTATTATTGCATAAAGTAAAGGTATTCTAACAATAATTTGCACAGATAGCAAAATTATTTCCATAGAAATGCAAATAAGCGAATTTCAAATGTACTGTACGCAAATGGGTCAAAACCGGAAGTCGGCGAAGAAGTTTTTGTTACGATTAGGAAAGGACCGTTAGTCCTGTATGCCAGTTTTGATTCTCTCGCTGTAAATACACTTTTATTGATTTTTAATACACACTGGACTTATGTGGAATAAACTTGCACACATTTGGACGATTACAACTAGGATGAATGCGTGGATATAAATTTCTGTAACTGAAGGCGACAGAGGGTTCGATATACATTTAGCGAGGCGGACCGATCACGTTAAAATGTGGGTGGGATGTAGCTGGTTTAGAGTACATTTCACGGGTGAATTTTTGTTCAGATCTCGATTAAACTGAGATTCTGTGCAAAGGTTTGTTTGTGGTGTACTAATATCATCAAAGACATGCCATGGAAAGGATCGAATATGGTACGAATTCCTACAGTTTGATGGTCGGAGTCTAGGGAAAATCTGACAAGGACAAACGTTGTTTACAAGGTAGGCCCGAATCGAGGATACTGATAGTACAAACCCGGGCGTTAACGGCGCGTGAATTTACTGATTAATACACGTTTTCTCCCGTTAACCGCCCGATTTTTACCCGTTAATACATGCTTATAACGGCCCGAAAAGGCACGTTTTATGCAATAATACCCGTTAATACATGCTTATAACGGCCCGAAAAGGCACGTTTTATGCAATAATACCCGTTAATACATGCTTAAAACGGCCCGAAAAGGCACGTTTTATGCAATAATTCTCCTTAAACCTCTTGATGAAAGCTATTTTTCTACATTACTACTTTATAGAGCGTAATATTACAGTCAGCCCGCTTTTGGGGCAAGTGGTGCGTCATATAAGACAGTCGAATCTTCGAAGAATATGACATGCGCAGACAACGGTATTTTGTCAGGTTTTTTTTTTTACAAACTTCTAAACCGGAGTGGAAAGAAGTCGTCACTTCTACCGTATTCTAAAACAGGTAGAAACTTTTTAATTGGACTCAATTTCTTTTTTTTTTCTTCACTTTTTACGAACATGAAAGTTCGCAACGAACGGATAGCTGAAACACGGACCGCAACTGACTGGACAAAATATTCCGTACGCTACGAGCGATTTGATTCGTGCAGTTAGAGCAAGCTGCAACCAATGAAAATGCGTATCGGGGAAATGTCGAAATCAAGTTCGATCCGCCAAGGGTAGAGTAGCGTAGTAGATCGTCACCCTTGGCTTGCGAAGATGGTCACAGTCGTACCCGTTTTAAAAGTTTCCATGGAGCGTACATTTTCAACTGTCGACAGAGATCACGTTTAGGTATTTAGCACTGAGAGAGTAAAAGAAAAAAATGAATTATTTTATTTATTTTCTTTCGTTTGTAAAAGAATGTCTTCCGGTTTCTTATCACTACTCATGGCCATAAAATATTAACACGAAATTTCCACTACACCGACTCCCCCTTCCCTTCCATAGACATTTGCCGTAGATTGGGAATTCTACAAGACTGTCCTTATAATATACATGGTGATGTTATTTCACTAATTATTGTAGGGAAAAACAGTGTGGGAAATGGAGCAGATGCTTTTGATAAGCAACTGCTCCTTTTCCAAATATTTTATAAGGGTTCCAATACCATGATAAGCATGATCAATCTTTGACAACACTGTACATATATCGTGTTTCTTGAAGTGGTTCCCCCCCAAACTGCAACTTCATCACTGGAAGTGATTAAGTTGTAGAACTTGTTTCACAAACAGTATACAAGAGGGTCACAATGGCCCTGTACATATCGCTCCACTGGCTAATAAGTAAAAGCCCTACATGCTGAACATTACAATACTTCGCCAAATGGTTTGAGCATGAGCCCCCCCCCCACCCCAAAGACAGGACTAAAATTGGTAGTTCAGTTTCTTATGGTCAATAAAAAGATGATTTCTAAAGTTTTCGGTATAAGAACAAGCCCGTGTAAAACTTCTGCCTCCTCGGGTGGGATCAAATTCGAATCTAGAGCTCTCATTTTGGCCAGTCTTGGTAGAGGCCAACTAGATAAAGCTTCATGCTTTCTCTTATATAAGATCATGTAAAGCTTGTGAACCCCGGTGCCGGGCCAATTTTGACCCCAGGGCCATTATTTGAAGAAACTTGATAGAGGGCTTCAAGATAAAGCCACAAGCCAAATTTGGTATCCCTAGGCCCTATGGTTTCAAACAAGAAAATTTCCAATATTTTCAGTTTTGTTGCCATATCAACCAGACTATTTAAAGGAATCAAATCATCTCAAGAATTCTGAAGAGGACCATGGTAGGATAATTTCTGTGAAGTTTCGTCAAAAATAGATAAGTAGTTTCAGAGAAGAAGATACTTGGAAGAAAAGTTGACGCACGGACGGACAGACGGACTGACGGGGCACACGGACGCACAAACGGACATTGGGCCATGACATAAGCTGGCCTTCGGCCAGTGGAGCTGGAAATGAATAAGGGTTGAACATTTCTTTTTTTCAATTGAACCTTGAAATATCTGAAAATTTCCGAACCTCCTGTGGATCATGACGAAAGAAGGACTTCAGTTTTACTTACGTTATCTTTAATGTCAGGGTCGACTGCTGACTCACAATCAGGTCAGTTGTATTTGAATGTTTTTTAATTTCTATGCTAGTTTTACTACACATCCGTTACGTAAGGGAAGCTTTATAATCTATACATACGTTCCTTTTCTTTTTTTTTTCAACTATCCTCACAAGATTCTTTCAACTATAATATTAACCTACAAAATTAGCTATGATATGAAATGAGTATTATTGCGCTAGTTTACCAAGCCCATTTTTTATTTATTTATTTTTTTTCTTCTTAGATTTATCATTTATAAAAATAAAAAAAATGACCATTTTCATTAATAACCCCCCCCTTTTCAGGAAATTAACAAAGATATCAGCACGTAGTTTCCAGATCAACATCATAGGAATTTCTGGTCGATTAAAAAATGTGCAAACGTGTTTTATCAGTATGTATCCTTATGTATCACCTAGCAAGAAAATGTATTATATTTCATGTGTCTACTTTTAGAAATTTTATGGGTAAAGAAATGACGTCATTTAAGCTGAAGGGGGGATTATTTCCCCGTCACAGTGAATAATTTCCTTCCACCGAAAATCTGGTGTATTGACTTGAGATCACTAGTTTTAAAAGTAGCATTCGTTGATAAAATAATCAGATGAAATATAATATATAATTTATTTCGTCAGCTTGTGGTTAATATGGGGAAATATTTGCCTCAAAAGAAAAAGGTCTGCGAAAATAACTCGTGCCTTACGGCACTCGTTATTTTCGCATACCTTTCCCTTTTTCGGCAAATATTTCCCCATATTAACCACAAGCTGATGAAATAAACTTTATTTATTCCATGTTGCACTAGAAGCACCCATCTCCAAGCAGAGTTGTCGTTCGTTACTCTCACCATACATCTCTGCAATGGCCTAAATGACAAGAATCTTGTCAAACCGAGGAGAACATGTTTTGTTACCATTTAACTGTATCATATGTAACATTATAAAGTAGACAAAGGAAATATGATTCTGGATACATTATAGGTGCATTCAAACCGATGAACTTACCTATATACAATGGAACTATTTTTTTTCGAGCTTCTTTACTGATCAGAATCTTACGCCAATTTTAACAAAAACGGCTGCGCCCATGAATGATAACAACAGTTTTGACACAGCGATGGATCTAAGTTTGCAAGATTAAAAAACAAGTTATGATCTTTTGGGCGAGGATGATGGCGACGTCATTGTTCACTTTTTTTTTTCCATGCTGAAACACAATAGAGTTTTATATAAATGGAAAACGCCGATAAGATTTCAAATAGCGGACCACCGGAAGTCGAAGAAATAAAAGATGAACTATTCCACTTCATCTTTTTTTCGACTTCCGGTGGTCCCCTATGTGAAATCAATGAGGCAAATGAAGAAATATAAATGACCCAAATTTTATCTTATCGGTATTTTCTATGCCTTTTGTCAGGTATGCGATCAAGGTGTCATGTGGGGACTATTTATAACCTTCACAATACAGGCATGTAAATATTTACACAGTACTGTTGTATATCAAGTTCCAAAACCCTTGTCTGTATCCATCTGTCACACTGAATTGGCTCTTCATCTAATAGACTCTTGTTTTCACGAAACTGATGAAGAATGCTTTCAAAAAACATTGTGGGATAAGGAGAAAATGCTGGTAACCAGGCTAATCCGAGACGGCACTTTTCGACTGCATTAGATTTTGTACATCAGTAGATTTGCGTTAAACAGAAAATTTAATAAAAACTGGAAAGTCTCTCGGATTAGCCTGCGCGGACTGTGCAGGGTGATCCGACACGACACTTTACACCAATGTCCGAATGTCGCTTTTTGCGTGTTGCCAGCCATATAGGCCTATACGAAGCTCCCGAAAGGTAAATGATGGTTTTGCCAGTGTAAAGGATATTTATTATATACCGAGCAGTAAAACCCTGGAATTTCCCAGTGTAATAAATAGAGGATATTCCTTTTTTTCGGTGAAAGATCGAAATTTATTTCATCGAGTGGACACCATCGGTAATATTTTCACGAGTGGCGCAGCCACGAGTGAAAATATTACCGATGGTGTTCACGGTCTATTTATTTTATGCTTTTTACCCTTTCTAGGAGGAGTTTATCAAAATTCAGTACAGTTCTTTTCCCTTATTCCCCGTGGCGTACCCCTCCAGCATAGCAACGTTACGTCAAGCGCGAGAAATGTAAGGTATATGACGTCATATTTCCCATCTGGTTGTTAGGCACGCGCCATTTACCTAGGCAACAAGAACGTGAAAATCGATATTTTCACTGGTGGCACCAGTGTAAGATCGAAAAATATTATCACTGCTATTTCTCGATATCCTACCGGAAAGCAGGAAATAAATTTTGATATCATCAATAGTGACGTTATCAACTTTCACTTTCACTTCCTGACGTAACTTGGGAACTACTTTTTTTTCGACTACATTTTTTTCGACTTTCAAACGCAAAATTACAAAAAATGATGTTAATAAGGTATATAATAAATAGAATAATCAACTGGTTGTTTTTGATATGAAAAATATCTCACTCGTACACGTTGTAAGGCGTTAAAAAAACTCGTGCTGCGCACTCGTTTTTTCAACGCCTAACAACGCATCCTCGTGAGATATTTTTCATATCAAAAACAACCAGTTGATTATCCTCTATATATGTTCGGGGCATATTGTCCAATCATATCCCAAGAAATTTCTTCACATTATAACAAGAAAATAGGAGCTGTCGCCGTCACGTGCCTTAAATAATGCTGTCAACATATCGTACTTCATAAGTGAAATGAATTGAAACAAATAATGTCCTAGGATAGGTCATTCTCCTTTATATTGCTGATAACATTTTTAACAAGTGTGTGTACTTTGTAATATCTTGTCACAAAATAGAACCTTAAAGAGTATAATAAATCATAACACACAATAGAAAGAATAGACATAAATGTAATTTCTGATCTATTAGAAATGTGCAAAAATGTTATTTCTGCATAAATCCTTATTTATCCTTATTTATTATATACCTAGCAGTGAAATCCTGGAATTTCCCAGTGTATTAAATTTTGATATCATCACTAGTGACGTTATCAACTTTCACTTTCACTTCCTGACGTAATTTGGGAACTACTTTTTTTTTTCGGCTTCATTTTTTTCGACTTTCAGACGCAAAATTACAAATAATGATGTTAATAAGGCATATAATAAATAGAATAATCAACTGGTTATTTTTGATATGAAAAATATCTCACTCGGATGCGTCGTAAGGCGTTAAAAAAACTCGTGCTGCGCACTCGTTTTTTCAACGCCTAACAACGCATCCTTGTGAGATATTTTTCATATCAAAAACAACCAGTTGATTATCCTCTATTTATTATATACCTAGCAGTGAAATCCTGGAATTTCCCAGTGTAATAAATTTTGATATCATCACAAGTGACGTTATCAACTTTCACTTTCACTTCCTGACGTAATTTGGGAACTAATTTTATTTTTGACTACATTTTTTTCGACTTTCAAACGCAAAATTACAAATAATGATGTTAATAAGGTATATAATAAATAGAATAATCAACTGGTTATTTTTGATATGAAAAATATCTCACTCGGACGCGTCGTAAGGCGTTAAAAAAACTCGTGCTGCGCACTCGTTTTTTCAACGCCTAACAACGCATCCTCGTGAGATATTTTTCATATCAAAAACAACCAGTTGATTATCCTCTATTTATCAACCAATCAGAATTTTCACCGGAAGTGCATTACACAGGTCTTACCTTAACAAGCAGGACATTTACTGCGCGCGTTGTCTCTTCGAAGAGTCGACCTGTCTGCTATGACGCATCACCGATCCCACAGGCTAGGGAAAAGTAGGACTTCCACCGAAGCTATTACCCAAGCCTGCATAGGCCGTTTTGATAAATGGCCGGTGCATAGGTTACATGTTAGCTGATCAAAGCTGAATGAATCGCAACAGGTAGCGTTTTATTTCAGTTTGAAATTCAAAGTAACGGTTGTTGCGTTGAAAAGTAGTCCTGTCCTGTACCCAGATTGCCCGAATTAGATATATGTGCATGTGTAGAATGCTATCCAGCGGGATATAATTTTACTGTAAAAATTGCGAAACTTCACTAGAAAAAGAAGGATCTACACGAGTCACAAGTTTCTATTGAAATTGTTCTTAAAATATTCGCCAACAAACAGTTTATTTTTTTCGATTTTGTTGATTAATTAATCAAGGTCGATGGAAGGTTCAACCCTTGGGCTGCTAAGTGTGACTTAATGATCTTTTGCAGAAAGTATAGATCAAGATAAGACTGCACAGAACGTGCAGTCTGATCTTGGATCTACACTGTCCGATTACGAGATATTTTTCCCAAAATACAGTACCCAAAAACTGCTTTGGGAGAAATCTATTTAGTTCAGTGGTTATGTTGTTGGCCTTTCGTATGGGCGTTCTAGGTTTGAATCCTGTCCAGTCCCTGTATTTCACTATCCTGAAGCATGTTAGAAAAGTAGCCGGTGGCTTTGGAAAGAAAGTTGTGTTAGTACTGGTGTGAGAAAGCCAGGAAACACACTTACGTCACCGACCGCCATGATATGACCTTAGCTATTAATGTGGCGTTAAACCCCAATACAACCAACCAACCCCTTATTTTAACTACGCATTTATTCATTTGTTTCTTTGTTACAGACTTTGCTTGTAAGATGGGACCTTGTCCGGGATTGGCCTTTGAGCTATTAACCCCATCTGTTGTCCAGAAACAGACTTTCTGCCTAATAAGGCATTGAGTCATCAATAAATGATGGCTTTCAGATGGGGTGCGTCACGGGAGATAACTCCTTCATGCATGGCGTCATCCTGGTTTAACTCATTACCAAACGACAAACTTTTTGGTTTGTCCAAATCGAAAGCATGTGCAGACGACAAAATAAAAGTGGCTGAAAAGTTAAAATTTGTTTTGGGAAGGTTAGAAAACATTGTGGGAAAAGGAGAAAATGCTGGTTACCAGCATTTTCTCCTTTTCCCACAATGTTGTCTAAAGGCTTCTTTCTCAGGGTCGTCAAAAGTAGGGATTGTGTGGTCATGGATTTTAAACATAATACCTGACAACTGCGTTAGAGAGATATCTCTTTAGCTCAATGGTTAATATGCTGTTGGCCTTTCGTCCGGGCGGTCTAGGTTCGAATCCTGCCTGGTCCCTGTATTTCAGCATTTGTTCATTTGTTTCTTTGTTAGAGGGACTTTGCTCGTAAGAAGATTGTGTGAATCAAAGTATTTCCAATCATCGAAACTCTCTCGGCTATGCTGAGCCCGGCTGATTGGAAATGCTTAGTCATTTTAAAATAAATTTTGATATCATCACTAGTGACGTTATCAACTTTCACTTCCTGACGTAATTTGGGAACTACTTTTTTTTTTCGACCACATTTTTTTCGACTTTCAAACGCAAAATTACAAATAATGATGTTAATAAGGTATATAATAAATAGAATAATCAACTGGTTATTTTTGATATGAAAAATATCTCACTCGGACGCATCGTAAGGCGTTAAAAAAACTCGTGCTGCGCACTCGTTTTTTCAACGCCTAACAACGCATCCTCGTGAGATATTTTTCATATCAAAAACAACCTGATTGATTATCCTCTATTTGTACACGTATATCACCGTACGATATTTTATTATCTAATCTTAATGTCAATTGATCATTAAGTACACGAAAGAGCCGTGCTTTGGAAAAAGGCAGTTTAAAGCATCCCCTGGATGCACTACACCAGCGAAGACCTTATTTATGTAGAGTAAAAAGTCGAAATTGTGACATACGACCATTTTTTATGTATACATATTTAAAAACGACATTTCCATGCCGTAGAGTAAATTGTGACATACGCCCATCTTTGACGCATACATATTTAAAAACGACATTTCGATGTCGTAAAGTAAAAAGTCGAAATAGTGACATTTGATGCATACATATTTAAAAACGACATTTCCATGCCGTAGAGTAAAAAGTCCAAATCGTGACATACGACCCCCTTTGATGCATACATATTTAAAAACGACATTTCGATGCCTTAGAGTAAAAAGTCCAAATTGTGACATACGACCCTCTTTGATGCATACATATTTAAAAACGACATTTCGATGTCGTAGAGTTAAAAGTCGAAATTGTGACATACGACCATGCTTTATGCATACATATTTAAAAACGACATTCTTATGCCGTGGAGTAAAAAGTCGAAATTGTGACATACGACCATCTTTGATGCATACATATTTAAAAACGACATTTCCATGTCGTAGAGTAAAAAGTCCAAATTGTGACATACGACCATTTTTTATGCATATATATTTAAAAACGACATCCCCATGTTGTAGAGTAAAAAGTCGAAATTGTGACATATACGGCCATCTTTGATGCATACATTTTTAAAAACGACATTTCCATGCCGTAGAGTAAAATGTCGAAATTGTGACATCTACGGCCATCTTTGATGCATACATATTTAAAAACGACATTTCGATGCCATAGAGTAAAACGTCCAAATTGTGACACATGACCATATTTGATGCATACATATTAAAAAAGGACACTTCGATGCCGTAGTGTAAAAAGTCCAAATTGTGACAAACGACCATTTTTATGCATACATATTTAAAAACGACATTTCGATGCCGTAGAGTAAAAAGTCAACATTGTGACATACGACCATCTTTGATGCATACAGCATTTGCAGGCAACAAAATAAATGTAACTCAAAAATTTGAATTTGATTTGATGAGGGAAGAAAACATTGAGGGAAAAGGGAAAAAACCGCTGGTTACACCATGTTCTTCTTTTCCTGCCATGTTTTCAATCTGTTCCACAAGGTTATCAGGATTGTGTGTTTTTTAAGCAATGGTCATCGGTGTCTGTTTTGGTTCCATATTGTCGGTTTACTTCGAAAACCTCGTAACTACAGCTTGTTACAATCTGTAGTTGCGAGGTTTTGGAAGTAAACCGACGATATGCTGTATAGTAGTATTATTTTTTGTATTTTTAGATGACGGAGAACGTATCTGCGACCGGACAATCTATCTCGGGACGAACAAGTTCGGAATCAAAATAGATTTCTACTCATCCAGATTGTTTTCCCGTCCTTGTGTGACAGACATACAGGTAGCACCAGGTTATTCTAGCGCTTACTACATCAGCACAATGAAAGGAAACTGTGGCTCGCAGCTCAGTGTGAACTACTCTGTAAATCAATCAGTGTACACATTTTGCAACTATAGGCCTTCGTACCCGTTTGAAAAAGTGATCCCGCCGTTTTCTAACGTCTCTCTTAGAATAGCTAACGATTACAATCAGCTATCTACAGATCAGTTTTTTATGATTTTCTACGTATTTCGTAAGAATAAATACCACTGCGACTTGTACTCTCTGAGATGTAATAATGGACGGTGTTTAGACAGAGAGCTGTTTTGCGATACCAGTTATGACTTCTGTGATGACAGCACTTACAAGGATTGCTACAACGATATACAATATGCGGATAAGTCAAGCTCCTTCGGCAATGTAATTGGTGTTGTTGCGCTAATTGTGACGCTATGCCTTGTTTTCATCGTGATTGGTTACTTTTGTTGTTATCGCTCAAAACGGCTTAATGCAGCAGCCAGGACACGTGATACGAGAACAACTCGTTGCGCACCTGATATATTTACTCTTTCTGTACCACAAGAGAACGCTGATGTAATAGATTACGTCATTGACTATCAGAAATTTATTGAGCCTCCGCCGTACCACACATTAGAAATGACAATACCTACGCAATCTGCGCAAGCGCACACCACCGACACTTCCGGTATGGCTGAAACAGAGTTTAGCACTACGCGCCCTGGTCACGACAGCACAGAGTATACTGATTTACAGAATGGCTCGAGACTTCTCCACAGAAATGATAATAATGCGACAGAAGTAGAAGGTAGAACAAATCAAGGGCACGAGCCTGAAGACGATGAACTGCCGTCGTATAATGATGTGGTAACGAATGAAGAAAGATTTAATGTTGACAGTGTACCATCGAGAATCAGCTCTACATATACATAAAGTGAGCATTCCTGCTGATTCTGCTAACTGATGTGAGCACTTGCTGGGCAACATGCATCATAGTGATGAATTAACCCTTTACCACTCAATCCCGACTTAAAACTCATTACCAAACGACAAAATTTTAGGCTTGTCCAAACTGAAAGCATTTGCAGACGATAACATAAAAGTGACTGAAATTTTGAAATTTGTTTTGTGAAGGGTAGAAAACATTGTGGAAAATGGAGAAAATACTGGTTACCAGCATTTTCTCCTTTTCCCACAATGTTTTCTATAGGCTTCTTTCTCAGGGTCGTCAAACGTAGGGATTGTGTGGTAATGGGTTAATCTTCTACCCGTCCAAGAACAAATTTCAATTTTTGAGCATTTGCAGATGACAAAATAAACATTACCGAAAATTGAAATTTGTTTCCAGCAGGGTAGAAAACATGTATAGCCTAAGAGTTCAAGTTTTGTTTTCTGGTAGAAAGTTAATGGGCAAAACCCGGTTTTAGTTTATTTTTACGGACAGTGTAGATCACGATCAGACAACACATGACATAAAGTCTAATCTTCGACTTATACTGTCTGCTTATTTGACACCTTGTCTTCGAGAACCAGCCATGCAATTGCAATATCTGCATAATTTATTTACCGACTGAGCATGTCCATTTTTAGCACTACAAAATTGGAAAAGGTAGACCATGATCAGACAGCACGGGTAAGAAATTGTGCTCAGGTGAGCGAAAAAATTCGTAAATTTTAAACTAATGACGCACATACTTATAGTCAGGCGTAATAACAGCTATCTAAAATCAAAACGTTCAAAACGCTGATGTGGCATTTGTCAAGGAAGACATTGAATAGAATTATTACTTTGAAATAAAGAGAATATTAAATATAATATAAAAATAGGGTTTAATCGAGATTATTTCCTTCGGTTTAACAAAAAAAATATGATACATGGTCTTCAAAATTCAATAGTGAACATTCATTATTGAACTCATAGTGGCATTGCCTTCGACAAATGCAAAAAAAAAAACGATACGGAGGCAGAAAGATGAGTGCATAGTAGAAAGTTTTGCGTGTTTTGATTTGCAAGTTACCTGAAATCTCATTCAGCATTTCGAGTCAGGCCTCGAAATATGCAAGAAAGGGGTTTTCCATAATTATCATTAAATATCATTTAAAGCTTCTGTAAAGTGAACAATGTTCAGTGTAGTATCTTTTTTCTGAAACTGTTTTCTACGAACGGCTCATTTTGCTTTCAATCTTTTTCTGCATCAAAGAGGGCAGGGGGCTTCAAACCTGTTTTCCAGAAGAACTGCCACTGATTATGAGTAATGTTTAAAGAAGGCTTTACTTTTTGAAAAACGTTTCTATTTTGGTTGACAAGACAACTGCATATTTACTTAACTCCACTTTTGTATGGCTTGTTTTCCGGCATGACAAGCTATTTTAGCCCTTTACCAAATAATCCTTGGTTTTCACGACCCAAGGACAGAATCTTTCTGAAAACATTGTGGAAAAAGGAGAAAATGCTGGGAACCAGCATTTTCTCCTTTTCCAACAATGTTTTCTTCTCCTCCCAAAACAAATTACGCTTAATGAGTCACATCAATTTTGTCGACTTCGAATTTGGACTAGTCGAAAATTATGTCGTTTGGTAAATAGTAAATAGTAGTTGTAATCAATATACTCATTTGGTAAACCTCGGGCGATCCGTTGGGTTACGGAATTGGCCGAGTTGTGCCGAGTGTCAAAATCATGTCTACAGGGCAAAAATATAAACGGGTCATCTTGGAAACGGGGGGAGATTGTGCCAAACTCTATTTTGTCTCGATTCACAAATGCAACCTTAGAGAGTCTTTTTTTTACTGCTTTTGTTTCTCCCATCTTGTAATAAAAACATATTATATTTCCTGTGTCTATTTTAAGAAATGTTATGGGAAAAGAATTGTTGTAATTTAACCTGGGGGAATTATTTCCCTGTCACAGTGAATATTTTCCTCCTGCCGAAAATCTTGAACTTCTTTTTTTGAAAATATCGCTTATCCGGTTAATTGACCTGAGATCACTAGTTTTAAAAATGGCATTCGTTGACAAAATAATCAGAGGAAACATATCATTTATTTCATCAGCATATGGTTAATATGGGGAAATGTTTGCCTCAAAAGGGAAAGGTCGGCGAAAATAACTTGTGCCTTACGGCACTCGTTATTTTTGCATAACTTTCCCATTTTCGGCAAATATTTCCCCATATTAACTACAAGCTGATGAAATAAACTCTATTTGCCTTTTTGTCTTGCCGAAGGTGTAACTTGCCATCATAGAATATGTTTTGAACTGCAGCTAATAAAAGCAAAGAAACTTCAGGTTTAACTTTTTACCTATTTTTGTAGCTTGTGTGAGAGACACACGGAGAAAGAGACAAAGATAGATAGAGAGAGAGAGAGAGAGAGAGAGAGAGAGAGAGAGAGAGAGAGAGAGAGAGATCCTTAAGTCTGAATGAAAGATGAACTGTGTCTTTCAACACCATAGTCGAAAACACAGTCGAAAACACAGGCTTCTGCAGACAGTATAGATCAACATCAGACTGTACAGAACGTACTTTATGATTTCTGATCTATATGATCCGCTTGAACACTCGTTTAAATGAAAATAATTCTGTGTTTAGATCAATGGATTTTCCAACAGTCGAAAGAGGTAGAGGATATACTTTGGCGCTTATGAAGTTTAATTGTGCCACTATGCATTTGCATCCTCGGATACCCCAGGGTCTCCCTATTTGCTACGCTACATCGACCCTGGGACAATTGACTAATAAAACTTTGAATCAGCCGCCGAAAATCGATACGAAACGTCATACCGTACAGTCCACTCGCCCATCACAAAATGATGATAGAACCAATGAAAAGCCAGCATTCGGCCAGCGGTAAAGCGAGCCGCCGAAAATCGATACAAAACGTCATAGCGTACAGTACACTCGCCCATCACAAAATGATGATGGAACCAATGAAAAGCCAGCATTCGGCCAGCGGTAAAGCGAAGGAAATTCAACTAATTGTCCCAGGGGTCGATGTAGCGTAGCAAATAGGGAGACCCCGGGGTATCCGAGGATGATGCATTTGAAATTATGAGTATTTGTTTACAAAAGATGAACACGCCTATCGCTTATCATTGATATGATACAAGACACAGTGGTATATAGAAGTAGAGCTTCAGCCTCCAACGACAAGGGATCTGGATTCGAATCCCGCAATGAGTGAGGTCCATCGTTGGAACTTTAGTAGGATATAGAGGATATTTATTTATTATATACCTAGTAGTGAAATCCCGGAATTTCCCAGTGAAATAAATTTTGATATCATCACTAGTGACGATATCAACTTTCACCTTCACATCCTGCCGTAATTTAGGAACTACTTTTTTTTTCATTAAGCACTAATAGATACGGTTTTTGTTGTTTTTCAAACGAAAAATTAAAAGTAATAATGTTCATAAGGTAAATGATAAATAGAATAATCAACTGGTTATTTCTTATATGAAAAATATCTCACTCGGATGCGTCGTAAGGCGTTAAAAAAACTCGTGCTGCGCACTCGTTTTTTCAACGCCTAACAACGCATCCTCGTTAGATATTTTTCATATAAAAAATAACCAGTTGATTATCCTCTATTTATTTACTTTGAAAGATCGAAGTTTATTTCATCGTGTGAATATCATCGGTAGTATTTTCACGATTGGCGCAGCCACGAGTGAAAATATTACCAATGATGTTTACGAGATGAAACATATATCGATCTTTCACCGTAAAAAAAACCCAAATATTCTATGTTTTTCATGTTTTAACCCTTTCTGAAGGGAACTTTATCAAAATACATTACCTTTATACCCCATGGCGTACCCCCTCAGCATAGCAACGAGTGACAATATGACGTCAAGAGCGAGAAATGTAAGGTAAATGACGTCATATTTCCATCTGGTTGTGAGGCACGCACATTTCGCCTACGTAACTAGTGCGCGGGAACAACCGTTTTCCCCTTCAATTGAAGAGTTAGAATATAAACAGCGGTATTTTCACTAGTTGTAACCATGAAATATAGAAAAATATTTCACCGACGGCAATTTCTCGGTAACCTATCGGAAAGTGTGAAATAAGATTATGGTGAACTGATTAAACAGTGTTTAACGCCGTTTTCCAGTTTTATTACAGTCATATCACAGTTACAGCTCATTGATTGATATAATGTTTTCCTGAGGCTTTGTAGAGTTTTGTCAAAGGACACTCCTACAAACGTTAACCCCTATTCTGCTAAATAACTTAAACTGAAACTTTTAAGGCAACTTTAAGAACCCAATTTATGCTATTTAACCCTTTTCCTGGTTTTCACGGGTCAGGAATAGACGCATTTTAAAAAAAAAACATTGTGGGAAAAGGAGAAAATGCTGGTAACCAGCATTTTCTCCTTTTCCCACAATGCTTTCTACGCTATCATATAGAAAAATCATCTTTTCAGCAATTGTTAATTTGTCATCTGCAAAATGCTTTCAATTTGGTCTGGTCCAAAATTTGCTGTTTGGGAAAGGGTTAAAGGTTATATTTGGGAAAAGCTGTCTCCTCATCGGACAGTATAGATCCAAGATCAGACTGCACGTTCTGTGCAGTCTGATCTTGGTCTACACAGTCCGCAAAAGGTCAGTGAGTCGCGCTCAGCAACATAAAAGTTAAGAAAGAAGACGTTTTATATGATCACGATGGGTCACGTAAAGTTCTGAGTGTCGACTTTTCTCACATCTTTCACAAAGTTGTACGATCTTCATTTCGTCTGAAAAAAAAGGTAAACATAAACACTGAAATTAAATTTCGTTTAACTCTTTACCAATCGACAAAATTATGGACTCGTCCAAATTTGTTATTATACAGCAAAGAAATTTGGATAATATGTGCAAAGCGTATATATCATGTACACTGGTAAAACCAACGTAAAAGCAATTTTCCTTTCGGGAGACCCATATACATGACTACAATGTCAACACAACATACAAAATGGTGACGTCAATCAAAGTTTACATGAAGATTATCAATCTCCGAGCAGACTTGTCGTTCGTTACTCTCACATACATCTCGCAATGGGCTAATCAAACCGAGGAAAAGATGTTTTGTTACTGTTTAACTGAATCATGTGTAAAATTATAAGGTAGACAAAGGAAATATGATTCTGGATACATTATAGGAGCGTTCAAACTGATGAATTTACCTGTATACAATGGAACTATTTTTTTCGAGCCTCTTTACTGATCAGAATCTTACGCCAATTTTAACAAAAGTGGCTGCGCCCATGAATGATGACAACAGATTTTTGACATACCAATAAATCTTAGGTTATACGATTAAAAAACAAGTTATGGTCCTTTAAAAGATATTTAAGCTTTTCAGAAAATCCGTCTTTTTCACATTTCCTACCACTTGGTCTGATTGGCCGTATGCTGTTTGAACAGCACACAAAGTAATCGATATTGGTCTTTCTTTCACAGGCGTTTATGTCGCCATTTTGAGTTCTGGTCATGTGACGAAAGTATCTCGTAATGACGGACTACTTTCTGAGTCAACTACAGAGGTGAATGTGAATGATCCGGAGTGCAAGAGAGTGGAAGATTATGCACTAAACTGCATTTTTAGCACGTATTATCAAGGTTTCAGTGACGTCAGTTCCCAGTGATGTCAGTTTCCATTGAATTTAGGGCAGTCAGAAGGGAATTCTACTTCGTCAGCTTACTTAATTTTTAAACAAGAAAAAACAGGTAAAATTCTCTTTACAAACCTTGGGATAGTAAAAGTTTGCAGTATGATAAATTCGTTGCACGGTCAGGTGGCAGAAGAGACTTGGAAAATTGTTCACGCCTGTGGCGAATCATGTCGCCACCTCGCCTTCGACTCGGGGCGACAAGATTGACACATATATCGATATAGTTAGGAAGATTTTGATAGAAAATATTGAAACTCAGGTTTTCTTTTGTAAGAGGAGCCTTACAATTTTCAGAATGGTAAACCGACGTTTTTGCGGGCGATGAATGTATCGATCTGACTCCTATTAATCCACCAGTTACTGCCGAGGGATATGATTGCTCCCATCAACGGAGGTATGCCGAATGTTACAATCTAAGTGCAGAGCTGATTTTCAGCGTTACGTAGGCCTACTAGACTCCCTCTTTACTCCCTGACTGTCTCTCTTTCCTGGTTTAATTTACTTACCAGAACACTGCGGGCACACATACACGGCAGTGTCTATCAAGCACATGCCACACACCAAGTCGCCGTGTTTGATCACTGATATGTGGGTGTCACATGTAGGGTGGAATCGTTTGTGACAAGAAGAGCACATCGTTATTCCGCCTGTAAAATAGTCCGTATAAGCAAGGATAGTGACACTTGGACAAGTTTGAACTTGTGACCTAGTTTCAGACCAAATATAACAGATTTTTGTGGTATTTGTCGAAGACAATACCACTATGAGTTCAAGATGGAATTTTGATAACATGCACATCGTCATTCCGCCTGTAAAATAGTCCGTATAAGCAAGGATAGTGACACTTGGACAAGTTTGAACTTGTGACCTAGTTTCAGACCAAATATAATAGATTTTTGTGGTATTTGTCGAAGACAATACCACTATGAGCTCAAGATGGAATTTTGATAACATGTATCTTATTTTGTGCAAAGCCGAAGGAAATAACCCAGTTAAACTCATTTTTTCTTAGGCAAATGAGTTTTTCGGTAGCACTCGGATAAGTAATTTGAAATGGCATATCAAAATACATTGGGCGAAGCCATCGATCGTTGAGATACTTATTTTTGATTGAAAATAGCTTCTCTCTCTCATAGCCTTTTATTGGTGTAATGATACAAATTTGCCAACTGACCCTGAGCTTTTTCGTTCCAAAACCGATTCGTTCAATGGCTTGTTCGTCCTATGATTGCGCGCTACTCCATTTGATTGCTCATGAATATTTAAAGATCGAAGTAATTGATTGTAATATTGGAAATTAAATGTAAAAGGCTAACGATATTTCAAAATTCTAGTTTTAGGGTACACGAGTACTCTCCTTTCAACCAATAATGTATTCGTTTGCTTTGTGGGTTGACTATTAAGCCAATACTTGAACAATATGTCTTTTTTCTTTCAAAATATTAATTCCCCACAATGGGTTTCCTTGACAAATACCACTTCAGCGTTCTCGACGCTTTGATTATTCTCGTCTTAGATGTTTTAAAGATTCGGATAAAGTTTCCTAAGAATCTGACAGCAAATGTAGTCTCTAGAGTGTACACATAGTAAAAATGTTGACGGTACAGAACGGACAAAGCAGGAACACAAAAAATCACCTAGAGCAAGTTTCTTTTTTTTTTCAGTTGAAATAAAACAGGCTGGTCATCGCCTGGCCCCGTTTCACCACGGCAGTTACGAACAAAACTTGCGTTAATTTTACGTAACTATAGTAAAGTGGCATAAATCTGCTACAAGATGCATGAAAACTATTACAATAGTTTTAGAAAACTATGGCGAAAAATCAAATTTCCATCAGATTTTATTGTTTCAATTTATCTACACTGTTCGCAAAAGGTCATTGAGCCGCGCTTAGCAGTCAAAGTGTTAAAAGTGCAAACTAGCAGGCAGACAGCTCATTATAAGCCATTTCTTCCTCTGCCACAATATTTCACTTTTGTAAACGAATACTAAGTAACAGATTAGATCTCGGTGATCTATTATATTTTTTATTACCAGCGTTCCAACTTGTCGGCTCATAAATTTGCTTTAGAAAGCGCAAAAATAACTGAAGTAGATTTTTTTTTTTCGTTACCTGGGATGAGTTTCTGACATTTGATAATCTTTGCATGCGGAAAGCGCACTAAACATCGTTGACACGTCAATCTACCCTGTTCATTCATCTTGTTAGTTTTTTCTTTGCACTCATGGCGGAAATGACGTCATATGGTCGACGTCATTTCTGCTGGTCACTTTTGAACCGTGTGAAAGTATTTCCCGCTTGTTGCTTGGTGATTATCTCGGTATCGTTTGGAAGCCATTATCTTCGTCTAAATTGTTTTTTTTTTTTCAAAACTATACCTATCTGACTTCGGCACTGTAACTGACTACTTTTCCAGACGGCAAATCCATGCGAAATGTAAAATCGATGCAAATTTCCCGGGTTTTCCGTGAATCTATTCTCAGAATCTATACAAAAGACTTGCTGATAACAATTGTAGGTCTAGATCTATTTTATTTCAATTATTTTTCTAATAGTGATAATCATGCATCTTTTTTCAGGGGAATTTTGGGTCGAAAACTAGGCTTGTTTTGTTTTAGACGTATTATCTATAGATATTTTCTGCTTGCTATTTTTAGCGGTAAAGTTAGAGTTATGCATACTGCGTATGAATATTAACCCGTTCCCAAACGATAAATTTTAGACTCTTCCAAACTCATGGAGTTTGCAGACCACAATTTCAAATTTGACGAAAATGGCAGAAAGTTCTCTAAAAGGGTTGAAAAAACTGTGGGAAAAGGAGAAATTGCTCGTTACGAGCAATTTCTCCTTTTCCCACAGTGTTTTCAAAAGACATGTACTGCAGACACGTAAAAACAAGGGCTTGTTTGGGAAAGGGTTAACTCTTTCCCAAACGACAAAATTTTAGACAGGTCAAAATTGAAAGCACTCGCAGACGACAAAATAAACGCAACTCAGAAACTGAAATTTGTATCCGGCAACATTGTTGCAAACATTGTGGGAAAAGGAGAAAATGCTGGTGACTAGCATTTTCTCCTTTTCTCACAATGTTTTCTACCCTTTTTTTAAAAAGCTTTTATCTCAAGGTCGTAAAAACAGGGATTGTTTAACCCTTTTAAACAAGCCCTGGTTTTTACGTATCTGCAGTAAAAGTCTTTTTAAAACACTGTGGAAAAAGGAGAAATTGCTCGTAACGAGCAATTTCTCCTTTTCCCACAGTGTTTTCTACCTTTTTTGAGAACTTTCTGCCATTTTCTCCAAATCCAAAATTGTCGTCTGCAAACTCTTTTGGTTTGGAAGAGTCCAAAATTTGTCGTTTGGGAAAGGGTTAAGAAAGGGTTTATTATCAACAGAATACGAATACACTGTAGCAGGCGGTTCAATCTACGAAAAAGATAACATGCGCAGCGGATAGCGTTTTGGAAGCTTGAAAAGAGAACTCGATGACCATGCACAAGAAATACGGACCCCATTCGTCTACGTCAAAAACGGAAGCGTTCGGCCAATAAATGATTTAGAGGATATTTGTCTTTTACGTTGAAAGGTCGAAATTTAATTCATCGAATGAAACATTGTCGGTAAGATTTTTGCAAGCGGTGCGGCTACGAGTGAAAATATTATCGATGATGTTCACGAGATGACATACAATTCCATCTTTCACCGAAAAAAAAATAACAACAACAAATATTCTACATTTGTTTCATGCTTTCCGATAGGATATCGAGAAATAGTAGTGAAAATATTTTTCGATCTTACACTGGTACCACCAGTGAAAATCCCGATTTTCCTGTTCTTGTTGCCAGGGTTAATTAGGCGTGCCTCACAACCAGATGGAAATATGACGTCATTTACCTTACATTTCTCGCGCTTGACGTAATATTGTAATGCTTTGCTATGCTGGAGGGGTACGCCACGGGGAATAACGGAAAAGAACTGTACTGGATTGTTTATAAAGCTCCTCCCAGAAAGGGTAAAAGCATGAAATAAATAGAATATTTGTTGGGTTTTTTTTGGTGAAAGATCGAAATTTATTTCATCGCGTGAACACCATCGGTGATTTTGGACATTTTGATCACCTAAATGTGCGAAGTAGGACGTTTTGGCCAAATGCTTTTTAACATGGAAAAGTGCAATAAATGTACTATCTATGCTTTTAACCCTTTACCTGATATGCCAATTTGAGGCTCTTCTATTTCAGCAGCAAATAAAGATATGATGTCAAAAATATGGACAAATGAGGATACAAATATCTGATTGAGTGGAAAACATTGTGGGAAAAGGAGAAATTGCTCGTACGAGCAATTTCTCCTTTTCCCACAATGTTTTCAAAAGCTGTCTGCTGTTGATACGTCAAAATGAGTATCTATGGAATAGAGGGTTAAGTGTATATACATGTTTATATTTTTTTTGATGCAGAGAGGCATATTCATTTCATTTCATGCTTTGTTTGCTTTAGAATAAGTTTTGGCCGAAACATAATTTGACTTTAATTTGCAATCTTCTACAGCAAAATGTTTGGATTTTCATAGTTTGTTGCAAAATATTGTTGAAAATACAAATTTTGATTTATTATTTCATCATTATTAATTGACAGAGTTGATTATCAGCAATTAAAGCAATCACCAAATACAGTTTGTCCTTAGCTAAGTATAAAAGTGAAATAAAACTTGAAAGTTAGTAGATCTAACTCTATTCAGTAATGCCAAAATAAAATGGGGCTTAATCAAAAACAAGTACAGTCCAACATTTATTTTGTCGTCTGCAAATATTTTGAATCATGCAGGTCCAATATATTGTCGTTTAGTAGAGCTTTAATTATACGACAAATTGTTAATTGTTGCTATTTTTGTCCACTATAAGATCAAAGGGTTTTAACTGACAACCGTATGCAGTTGTTCACATTGTAAAGTCAGTTTGACATTTCTATTTCTCCGTGTAATTACTATGGCAGCCGGGGTTTTTATCTATATTTAGCACTGATAAGGGAACAATATTCAGCGTGTGTCAACTGTTTTTGTGACAGACGTATACTGACGTGTACACGTAACGTTGTATGTTTGTATGTGTGTATATTATATGCAACGGACTATGAAACAATACGTGTGGTTTTCCGTGATTGTTTATGTTTACGGATTGTTGTCTAAGGGTGCTGGCGAGAAAATTCTCGGGCAAGAAACAGACGAATTCGATTTTGATGGGCTTCCGGGAGCCCAACATGAGTTTAAAGTGGAAGTTGGCGCTGGGAAGGAGGAATGTTTCTTTCAAAAGGTTGTCGCGGGAGGGAAAATGCATATATCGTTTGAGGTATGAAAATATTGCATAGTTTTTGTCACTTTAATTATGTTTAAAGCTGAAAAGTACAATTTCGACGGCTTTTGCGGGATACTGTAGATCAAGATCAGACTGCACAGAACGTACACAGAACGTGCAATCTGTTCGATACTGTGAGCTGTTTCCGACGAGCAAAGTTTTTTTTTTTTAATCCTAAATTTCAAGTTTTCAGTATTGGCTTAAAATTTTTAGGGCAATTTATTTAGTTGCTTACGAGCTTTTTTTGACCAGTCGGTAAATTTTTAACTCGTAAGTAATCCTTTACCAAAACAATCCCTGTTTTTTACGACCCAGAGGAAGAAGCCTTCTGAAAACATTTTCGAAAAAGGAGAAAATGCTGGTAGCCATCATTTTCTCCTTTTTCCACAATGTTTTCTACTCTTCTAAGGTCGAAGTTTCAATTTTTTAGCAACGTCTATTTTGTCGTCGGCAAATGTTTTCAATTTGGACGGGTCGAAAAGTTTGTCGTTTGTTAAAGAGTTACTGAAATTGACCTTCTTGTTATAGAAAAGCAATCAGAGCACTACCAATTCAAAGTTGTTCTGACCATAGTGCCGTCTCCGATCAGCCTGCGCGGACCACGCAGTCTTCGCATGCAGGCTGATCCGAGACGTTCATATATGTCCGGTTATATCCCATGTCCGAAAGCCCCTTTTCGTGAGTTGTAGACTATAATATGTGGAGCGCTGTACATTGGTGATTCGGCTAATAATAAATCGTAGCATATGGTGCTCTGATGCAAAGGATATACATGTACTCTATGTAAATATTTCGTTTAATTATGTATGTATTTGACGGAAAAGGTCAAAGCAATAGTTCATAGCACCACATGACATTTTGTGTTTAATTAAGAAACGTACCAACAAGATAAGAATATATGACCAGTCAGGGCGAAAAAGGAACCATATGGAAATTCTGTATGTCAATTAGGTTAAAACAGATCAAAGATAGAGCAATTTAGGTCAATTTAAGTTGATAGTTGAAAAATTTGATTGTATAGTAAGGCAGAATGACCACTTTTCATACAGAAAATATCATAAAAGCGAAAAGTGTCGACCCTGGTCAGCCTGCGCAATTCGCGCAGTCTGGCCAGGGTTGACACTTTTCGCAGTTCCAAGAAGGTTCCTTCGTGAATAATACATATTGACTTTTACGTAGATATTATGAGTTTTTCCAGCGATCTTTTTTTTCAAACGCTGCCAATGAACTTTAGCATTACATATTCTTTTTGCCGATTATGGTTAAAGCAACAAATACATGTACATGTATCTGCAATAAGTGTGCAGAAAGTTAGGATGCAGTTTTAAGCGGGTTAGACTTAAATCAATTATCACATGCCCTGTCTTGTATCTCAACATCGACATTGTAGGTCCAAGATCAGACCATTCACTAGTATTAGTCTGATCTTGATGTACACTTAACGCAAATGCATTTAAAGTTGCGAAAATACTCCAGGCAGACTTTTGGCTTAAAATTACACACCAAATCAAAGCACTGACAGCATGACTGTTCTGGGTACCATAATAATATATACATAATTTATGTTGAACTCTGTGCTACAGAATCAAGTATAAACTTTGTACCGATTTCAAATAACTACAGACAAGAAATCAAATTAGGGGATTACTTCTTCTAAAAATATGAAATACATTTGTATTGTTGAAAAAGGAGGAAATTCTGGTTTTAGGAATTTGCTCCACTACCTACAGTGTATTCAAAGCATTCATATTCAGGGTTGTTTGAACACAAGATTGTTTGTTTATCTTCTAACCAATACTAAAGACTCTGGGTTTAGTCTCTACAGCTACAAAGACATTTGGCACAAAGGAAAATTATAAAACACAGGAGAAAATTTATATTTTTTATCTATTTTTATAGTCTTACAGTGCTTCAAAAAAAGAGCACCTATGACTTTTAACAATTACTACTACGGAAATAGGGACCCCATTATCATAATTATGGCCTGCAACACGCAAAAAGGGGCAATCGGACAATTGCGTAAAGTGTCGTCTCGGATCAACTGCGCAATCCGAATCGAAACATTCCGTTTTTGTATAATTTTATGTTTTACACAAGTCTACTGTAACACACAATCTTAAGTAATCGTAAAGTGTCGTCTTGGATTGGCCTGCGCGAACTGCGCAGGCTAATCCGAGACAACATTTTACGCAAACGTCCGAATGTCCCTTTTCGCGTATTTGCAAGCCATTTGTCTTTCCAATGAGATTCATCAGCTGCAGAATTTAAACGCTAGTGGCGATTTTTGGCGATCTGTATTACGCTATCCCACCTATACAGATATGAAAAGTTGTATTAGTTTTATTGTTTTTCCCATGGATGAGAATTGAGATATCTGCTGATAAATGAAGTATTTCAAGTACCTGTAGATTAGACGTTGAATACTGTGACTTCTTTAGCAATAAAAATATTGTTTTTCACGTCACAGGCAGCTTGAAATTAGTCAGTCCTCAGCTAAAGTTGATTGATTGATTGTATGGTGTTTAACACCGTTTTAAACATTATTTCAGTTATATTACGGCGGCCAGTGCACTTATCATGCTTTCCTGGAGTATCTTTTACCAGTACTTCGCACAATTTTCTTTCCAAGCCACTGGCTGCTTTCCCACATAATCATCATCGAAACATGGTCAGCGGTGGGAGAAGAATTAATCCTGTTGTAGTGACTATCATCAATCCTCGGAAAGAAATTGACCGAGCCAGGGGTCGTAGTCAGAGATCAAACCCTGGACCTCGTGTTCTCGAGTCCTCTGCCTGCTACCGACTGAGCTACCATGACTTGGCCCTCAGCATAAGATGAGTGAGTGAGTGAGTGAGTTAGTGAGTGAGTGGTTGAGTGGGTAAGTAGTTGAATAAGTATGCGCGTGCGAGAGACGGTCGAGTGAGCGAGCCAGGGAGGGATGGAGGAAGGGAGCAAGCGAGCCAGGGAGGAAGAGAGGAAGTAAGCGAGGCCGTGTGGAAGGGAGGAAGCGAGCGAAACCGTGAGGAAGGGAGGAAGAAAGCGAGCAAGCCACGGAGGAAAGGAGGAAGCAAGCGCGCCAGGGAGGAAGGGAGGAAATGAGCTCGCCTAGGAGAAAAAGGAGGAAGTGAGCGAGCCAGGGATGAAGCTAGTGAGCCAGGGAGGGAGAGTGGAAGCAAGCAAACCAGGGAGGGACGGAGGGAGGGAGCGAGCGAGCCAGGGAGGAAGAGAGGAAATGAGCAAGCGAGTGAGGAAGGGGGAAGCGAGCGAGCCAGGCAGGCAGGAAGCGAGCGAGCCAGGAAGGGACGGAGGGAGGGAGCGAGCGAGCCAGGGAGGAAGAGAGGAAATGAGCGAGCGAGTGAGGAAGGGGGAAGCGAGCGAGCCAGGCAGGCAGGAAGCGAGCGAGCCAGGAAGGGACGGAGGGAGGAAGCGAGCGAGCCAGGGAGGAAGAGAGGAAGCGAGCGAGCCAGTGAGGAAGAGAGGAAGCGAGCGAGTGAGGAAGGGGGAAGCGAGCGAGCCAGGCAGGCAGGAAGCGAGTTAGCCAGGAAGGGACGGAGGGAGGAAGCGAGCGAGCCAGGGAGGAAGAGAGGAAGCGAGCGAGCCAGTGAGGAAGAGTGGAAGCGAGCGAGTGAGGAAGGGGGAAGCGAGCAAGCCAGGCAGGCAGGAAGCGAGCGAGCCAGGAAGGGACGGAGGGAGGAAGCGAGCGAGCCAGGGAGGAAGAGAGGAAGCGAGCGAGCCAGTTAGGAAGGGGGGAAGCGAGCGAGTGAGCCAGGAAGGTAGGAAGCGAGCGAGCCTGGAAGGGAGGAAGCGAGCGAGCCAGGGAGGGATGAAGCGAGCGAGCCAGTGAGGAAGGGGGAAAGCGAGCGGGCCAGGAAGGAAGGAAGCGAGCGGGCCAGGGAGGGAGGAAGCGAGCGAACCAGGGAGGAAGCGGGCGAGCCAGGGAGGAAGGAAGGAAGCGAGCGCGCCATGGAGGGAGGAAGCGAGCGAGCGAGCCTTGGAGCGAGGGAGGAATGAAGTGAGCCAGGGAGGGAGGGAGGAAACGAGCGAGTCAGGGAGGGAGGGAAGAAGGGAGCAAGCCAGGGAAGGAGGGAGGGAGGGAGTGAGCGAGCCAGGGAGAGAGGGAGGGAGGGAGGAAGCGAGCGAGCCAGGGAGGAAGCGAGCGAGCGAACGAATGAACAAACGAATAGATGGATCCAGCCAATGATAAAAATCGAATTATTGTGATTTGAAAGTATTTGTTGCAGGGGAAAAAACTGACTGTATCAGACAATGTACGTGTAAGACTGGACTCTTTATAGAGGGGCGTTTTTAACCCTTTGATAAACAATCCAAAGTTTCATTGAGCGATTAAAAGCCTCGGCAAACACTGGAAAAACATGGTAAATGTTTCATACTCGTTCTCATCCAAAATACATGAGCCAAGCTCTGTGATTAGGGAGCTTAATGCATCTGCGAAAAAGTATCGGCCCAGGTCAGCCTGCGCTGTCCGCGCAGGCTGACCTGGGCCGAAACTTTTCGCTATCGGTCAATTTTCTGCATGCCCATGGACCAGTCTACCTCATGATTCAGTAGGTTGCTGGAAAAAAATGTGTTTTGGGGATCCTTAATAATGTGATAACTTGCTCTGTAGATCATGGACCACGGAAATGCATTAAGCCCCATTTTGTCAGAGCATGGGTCACATGAGTCCTGGCATATTCAGATTGGCGCCTGTAGATGTTTGCTGTTTGGACTCGTGATCATGAGGGTGTGGGTTCGATCCCCACGGCTGGCCATCTGAATTTACTAAAAAGTCTTTCGGATGAGACGTTAATACCACCTTCACACTTACGGATTCTTCTTACGAGTCCTTACGGATTGCCAACTCGTAGTCAGTCGCAAGCATCCGTAAATAACTCGTTCGCATCCGTTAAGTACTCGTCACAACTCGCAGACACTCGTGAGCATCCGTGAAAGAAGAGACAAAATTTTTGACATGTCAAAAATTTTCTTACGAGTGTCCACGTATAAAATTTTCCGTAATTAACTCGTAAATAACTTGTAACAATCCGTAAGTATCGTAAACCGGTTGTAACCCTCCGTAAACAAGTCGCAGTAATCCGTAAATGTCTCGTACACAATTTGTTTTACGATTTATTACGGTTAACTGACGATTCCTTTACGGAATGTTGCGAGTGCTTAAGTGACTGTACGGATTTTAATTGCGTTCAGTACGATTGTTTTACGGATTGATGAGATTTAATTACGAGCAACTTATGGATATGTACTAGTACTTTACGAATACATACGTATACTTTACGATTTAGAAATTGTATAAAAGCGTGCAAAATTGACCAGTTCCTTTCAGTTGTTATCAAGACGTCATAGAGGCCTGATCTCTTCACTATACACTATATACAAGCATGGCTCCAAAGAAAGCCAAAAGGCAGCTATGAGAAAAAAGCGGAAGCATTCATCCTCCGAATCAATATCGCCGCAGCCAGAGCACGCTGAGATAGAAGACCGTGTGCCTTCCACTGAATCACAGCAGCTGCATCCAGGGTCCTGCGTGTCAGCCAGGTCCCGTGTGACGGTGCAAAACACCGAGCACGTTAAAGAACCAGGCGTAACTTAAGATGGGTTTCGTCCTGTATCTGCACTATCCCCCTTTAAAGGTATACGTGCCCAGATGAGTTTTAATATGATCCTTGTGAAATTTTCAGCATTACTTCTTCAAACATGCCTTTATGTCATGGTAAAAAAAAAGAGAGGTTACCATGCTTAATTTTCGCTCAGGGGCGCTTGAAATAAGCTATATTGCCCTCCTTACCATGAAATTTGTGTTTTTTTTTCTTTCTGTACAGTGGTAGATGTAACAATTCAGTGCCAATGGGAAACCGGTGGCGACGATAAATAAACGCAAATTCTAACAATCTTTCTGTTTGCAAAATAGCAGAACTTTATCTTTCGGTAAAGATTGAATTGGCTGCTGAAAAACTGAATAGATCTCGTGGTTGTATCTTTATATTTCACACAGGTGATAGACGGCGGCGATTTTAAGATCTCGGCTTTTCTGAGAAATCATTTATATCAACGAGACTATATAGACGCCATATTCTTTCAACCCGACGGAATGCTGATGCACGAAGCAAAATTTGGCGGTAAAACTGCATGAAAAATAGATCTATAATTATAATCATACAGTATCTGTAGTTAGGGGCCATGAATATTTCATTAGTCAGATTTCCCGTTGACTTGCATGTATTTTCAACTATTATCTTTTGATCAATTTCGGCTTCAAAATGAAAGTATCTTTATCAAACTTACTTGAAAATAAAACACCACTACCATACTGATACTCCAGTCACATCATTTGGCTATGGCTTGCAACACACTAAAAGGGGGCATTCGGACATTTGCGTAAAGTGTCGTCTCGGATCAGCCTGCGCTGTCCGCGCAGGCTAATCCGAGACGGCATTTTACGACTTCATAAGATTTTGTGCTACTGTAGACTTGTTCAAAACAGAAAATTTCATGAAAACGAAAAGCGTCGTCTTGGATTAGCCTGCGCGGACTGCAAAGGCTGATCCGAAACGACACTTTATGCATATGTCCGAATGCATTATCTTCCGTTAGATGGCATTCTACAAATACTCATCTATGTTATTTGGGCATCCCGGGTACAGAACCGGACTACTTTTCTACGCGACAACCGTTACTTTAAATTTCAAACTAAAATAAACGTTTACTCAATAAAACGCTAACTGTTGCGATGATTCAGCTATGATCAGCAGTTTTGAGCAATCTGGAGCTGATACAGACCTGATTTCTCCTCAAACGTATTGATAAAAGCCATTTTCTCCATTGCTATTTTATAACGTGTAATACTACAGTCTCCCCAATATTGGGGAGAGTGATGCGTCATATAAGACAGGTCGAATCTTCGAAGAATATGACATGCCCAGACAACGATCCGAATGTCCCTTTTTACGTGTTCCAAGCCATTTCGTACCAGTAGAATTTTCCTAACGATGTCATAAACAGAAGCTGAGTAATAAATCTATTTGCACAGTGAAAAATGCATGTGAATCAATAGGAATTCGGAATTAAATATAAATGAAATATTTATTGCCGCGAAGTGTATACGACTTGTGAGCATGTACGCTTGAATTACATCATTGCAGATTGGATTGTTTTTTGTTATAACCTGTATATTGCATGACTGGACTTCTGTATTTTTTATCTATGCTTCATCGTTCTGACATCTTTTGCCTTGTTAACACTGTTAATAGTACCACTGCTTCTAGAATATAACAACAACAACAACAACTGCAACTACCTACTACTATTACCACTACTGATAGGACTACTACTACTAACCCTAACCGTACTTCTACTAGATCTACTACAACAACTACTACTAATACTATTAATGCTACTACTTCCACTACTACTTCTACTACTTCTTCTACTAGTACTACTACTACTTCTACTTGTACTACATTTTCTCGCTAGTAGAAATATATAAATCTTGACCCTTATCCTGCTAAATCACTAAAAAGAAATTTCCAACTCGATAGTGAAAAGTAGTATGTACTGCACAGTTGTGGAGACTGCTTTCGAGGGTGCGATGCCCAGGAACAATGGAGGTATTGTTCTAAGAACAATGGGGTCATTCACGCGTGACTGCCCACGAATAATGGGGTAGTATTCTGGGAACAAAGAGGTATTATTCTGGGAACAATGGGACTGGTATCGTAAGAAACAGTGACGTCATGTCCTGACGCATACCAGAGAACAATAGACCGAGTGCCTGCGATGCCCCAAAACAATGGAATCGTAGACGCGTGACAGCCCAAAAACAATAGGGTAATATTCTAAGAACAATAGGATTATTATTTCGAGAAGAAAAGGGTAGGTTCGATTATATCTTCCACTCCCGACTGACGTAACGGGATATTTCTCATACCAAAGAACAATGGGGTAAGTGTCGTTTGTCTGCCTTGAAACAGTGCCGTCATACTACAAGACTTCCTGCTGCAGTCTCATGACTCCTACCGAAAACAGCAGGATTATTATTTCGAGAACAATGGGACAGGTAACGTATATTGGGATCAAAGATGCGAGAACAATAGGTATAAAACAATAGGATTGATGTCCTGTTAACCCTTTCCCAAACGACAAAATTTTAGGCTGGTCCAAATTGAAAGCACTCGCAGACGACAAAATAAACGTAACTCAAAAACTGAAATTTGTTTCCAGCAGGGTAACCCTTTCCCAAACGACAAAATTTTAGACTGGTCCAAATTGAAATCACTGGCAGACGACAAAATAAACGTAACTCAAAAACTGAAATTTGTTTCCAGCAGGGTAGAAATCATTGTGGGAAAAGGAGAAAATGCTGGTAACCAGCATTTTCTCCTTTTCCCACAATGTTTTCAAAAGGCTTCTATCTCAGGATCGTAAAAACCAGGGATTGTTTGGTAAAGGGTTAAACGTCCTTTTCAAATTTATTTCTATTATATCGCGACGGTCAGTGTGCCTATCCACGCTTTTCTGGACTTTCTAGTAGCTTTTGTTTCTGTTTGTCATGAAATGTTTTAAACAAAAAAAAAACCAACAACAACAACAACGAAAGGTTGAAGGAAAAAGAGTTTCTTGTTTTCTCGGGAAAAAAGCAGTTGGACTGACTTTTTTGACAATTTGAGGATAGACGCTCTTTCGTGATAGTTGGTATCCCTGAAAAGGGCTGTTTCGTGTCTTGAGGTTATGCTTTTACGCACAATCCCCAACTTTACTGCAGGCTGGGCAGCTCCTTGCTGCCCGTCTCCTTACTCTCTTTAAGTCTTGAGCGTCAAATCCGAAGTTGAGCGAAAATGGTGTTCATCTTCATCATCTTAATATTCTGTCTCTGGAATGATAAATTTTCCGTCCTCTTTCTTGTTGGCAGAGTCTGCTTTTTCTTTCATCAGATTTTCCAGCTGTTCGTTCACCATCTGAAGATTTAACAAGAGGGTGCTAACCACACTCGGCATGGTTTTAATCGACTTCTATAAACCTTCCATTGTTAAATGTTTCGGACACTGTCACTGGCTTTTACAGGTTTATGGGAGGTTTGGCCTACTGAGGGCAGAGGCAAAATAAGAGATTTTTAACGGCTACAAAGCTCTCCTTTACTTGTGACAAAGTCACTTTCAGTGACCATCTAGTATTACTTCAGACAGCAATACGAAATGCATACTTTGTGTGTAAAAGAACAAAAGATACAGGATTAACCATGTTAACGTGATATTAACCCCTCATGTCGATAATTACAGCAAAATAGCAATGCAGTGTTTATTCATGCAAGTTCAATCTCGTCTCGTTTCACCGGAAACATTGATGACTGAACTTGTTTTAAGTTGATTTCAAAAATTCTCGAACTTCTCGAATCTTGGGCTGTCCCAAACAACCTTTTTCCCTCTCTATTTGAACAGAATCGAAGGCACCATAAACGCGAACTGCAACGAAAGCCCCATAAACGCGAACTGCATCGAAGGCACCATAAACGCGAACTGCATCGAAGGCACCATAAACGCGAACTGCATCGAAGGCACCATGAACGCGGACTGCAGCGACAGCACCATAAATGCGGACTGTAACGAAAGCACCAAATATGAGGACTGTAGCCAAAGCACCATGATCACGGACTGTACAGAAAGCACCTCAAGAGAGTCGGTGCGAGAAAAGTACCTCGTGTGAGGATTTCGAAAGTACAGGGCAAGAGCACACCTGATGGAATGCAATCTGAATTTCCGATTTTCCCCCATTGTATTTTGAAACAGTGAAAGTCGTACAGTTGAAATCAGTCAAGAGCAAGATCAGACGTATGTACCCAAGAATGACTCGTGCGAGTAAGCGAGGGGGTGTCAGAAATGCATACCTTGTGTGTAAAAAGAACAAAAGATACAGAGTTCACCGTTTTAAAATTCTATTACCAATCACCTGGATAATTACAGCAAAATAGAAATGCATTGTTTTTTCATATCACAAAAGATTCAAACTAAAGTATGTCTTTTGATTGATTCCAGACTCAAAATACGAAACAGCCCTTTTCAGGGCTACCAACTATGACGTAAGAGCAGTCTATCCTCAAATTGTCAAAAAAGTCAGTCCACCTGCTTTTTACCCGAGAAAACAAGAAACTCTTTTTCCTTCAACCTTTCGTGTTTTTTTTTTTTTTTTTTTTCTTTGTTTGTTTAAAACATTTCATGACAAACAGAAAAAAAGCTACTAAAAAGTTCGTGGATAGCCGCACTGGCCGTCGCGATATAATAGAAATAAATTTGAAAAGGACCTTTAACACCATGCAATAATTTATCGAGTCCTTGATCCCACCCGGTCATTTAACACCGGATACCTGGTTTTTCCTTTTCCTTCAACCGTTCGCTTTTTAGGCATCACATGATAAACCGAATGGGCAATCAGTAGGAACTCCAGAAAAGCATGGATAGGCGCACTGTCCGTCGGGATATGAAATATTGTCGTTAAACGCTACCTAGTTTATCGAGTCCTTGATCTTACCCGGTCACTTCACACCAAGTACACCATAGAACATGATCTAATCAGTCGATAGGCGTGTGCTAAATTGAAATCGATACTTCGTCCACGAGCCAGATGGTATACAGATGGTAGCCAGATGGTATACAGTTTTATACTTTACAGTGGACTGATATGTCGCATATTCTTGTTTGACATCCGTTCAACAATACGCGAGACCAGTCCACTTTTCGTGAACCAGGATTCTTTCCGGTTTCTAAAGATGTACATGTATGTCTCATTCCGTAAAAGAGTGCTGCTACCCAATTTACCTTATTCTCCGAGACTATTGTGTAATACCCATCTCCGTGCCACCACCTTCAAATCTACAGGGCATGTTCGAAAACTTGTCCGTGCGTTTGGGATTAAGTCATTCAGGTGTGTTTTCAATTGTAAAACGATATGGCACGAGGAAAAAATGACGAAATAGTGTTTTACGCTGCTTTCAACATGATTGAATTCGTATCAAGTACGTTATGGGAGCGAACCTACGGTCTTCATTTTTCGGCGGTATGACATTTTTAAGGTGTGGTAGGTAAACGATATCTATCCTATTGTTCTATACCTATTGTTCTCGCATCTTTGATCCCAATATACGTTACCTATCCCATTGTTTTCGAAATAATAATCCTATTGTTTTCTGGTAGGAGTCATGAGACTGCAGCAAGGAGTCTTGTAGTATGACGGCACTGTTTCAAGGTAGACAAACGACACTTTCCCCATTGTTCTTTGGTATGAGAAATATCCCGTTATGTCATTCGGGAGTGGAAGATATAATCGAACCTACCTTTTTGTTCTCAAAATAATAATCCTATTGTTCTTAGAATAATACCCAATTGTTTTTGGGCTGTCACTCATCCACGATTCCATTGTTTTGGGGCATCGCAGGCACTCGGTCTATTGTTCTCTGGTATGCTTCAGGACGTGACGTCACTGTTTCTTACGATACCCGTCCCGTTGTTCCCAGAATAATACCTCATTGTTCCCAGAAAACTAACCCATTGTTCGTGGGCAGTCACGCGTGAATGACCCCATTGTTCTTGGAACAATACCCCCATTGTTCTTAAGCATCGCAGGCATCGCCCCATCGCAGGCAGTCTCCCCAACTGTGCAGTACATACTACTGTGAAAACCAAAATAATGATATTTCAAAGTTACGTTTCAGGGAATAATATCTCCTTATCGGACAGTGTAGATCAAGATCAGACTGCACTTTTTGTGCAGTCTGATCTTGATCTACACTGTCCGCAAAAGGTTAATGAGTCGCGCTTATCAGCCTATGGGTTAATTAAAACCAGGTTAAGGCATACAAAAGATCAAGCACAAGGACCTAGCACATTTTAACTTAGTTTTGAAATTCAGTTTTCTGACGGTGACTATAACACTTGTACCGTCCGTGCAAAAACCGAATGCCATAGAGCTTTACGATAATGTTCATTCGTATGTTTGAAATTTCGATGCATGTTAATACCGCATTGTTTACTTTTGGTCGCTATTGGCACTTTAATTCATTACCAAACGACAAAATTTTAGGTTTTTCCAAATTGAAAGCATTTGCAGACAACAAATTAAATGTGATATACACCGATGCATTAATTGGGTACCTTTAAATTATAATTTTTCGATGAACGACCAAGGAAAATAATTATTAGTGTTCCGTGATAGACCAATAGAGTTTCGAAGGCTTGTGAACCAACAAGGTGAAGGTCATCCCAGGTTAGCAAAGATGTACTTAGGCAGAACACTGACCTAGTTTAACTTACCATTGTTATTGTGGCGCCGCATGAACGGCGGGACTATATTTTGATTCGGTTTTGAAAAGTACCTATGGAGGCAGCTACGTTGTTTACTTGGCTTCAAGTCATTTCATACCTAGGTCATTTCGTACCTAGGCCATTTCGTACACATTTTTTGTCTCTTCGTATTCATCAATTCTTTATATTTTGGTCATTTTTGTACTCACTTCGATCATTTCGTACCCACTTTTGACATATTATACAGTTTTTAATATCAATTTGGTAATTTAGAACTTATTTTTAATACTATTTTTGGGGTTGTTTCTCGAATGATAACTGCTTTTGTACATAGCTCCAATAGAAATTGTGTTAAATTTCGCCGAAAGATGGCTATGATTGTGCCTAACCATTATTGATTCCTCCTTTTTTTAAGTTTTAAGTTGCATGCTAAGGATTGTTTAAGACTTCTCAGTTCATTTCTCACCGAGTTCTGTATAAATTTACTTTCGTTAATTTGAAATGCTGTAATGTGCCTTATTTCAGAAACGACTGATTTGCGGCGACATTGGTGTTATATATCAATATTTTCTTGTTATTTACTGTTGAAGGTGTTGAAAGGAGGAAACGTGGACCTTTCAATGAAACTGCGCAATGCAGACCAATATGGGAAAATCTTGAAGCAAACTGAAATTGATATTAGAGGAGGTTTTGGGTATGAATGCGAAGAAACCGGTAAATATGTCGACATAAACAAACAAACTCCTTTCCCTAAAGGCCATGAAGCTGCCAGATATAAAATATTCCGGGGTCAAGGTGCAGACAAATTTTATTTATACTATTCAACCCTTGACTTGCTGCATGAATAAAAGGAAACTTTTAAGCTGGCAGTAAAATCTCAAAGATACTCAGTTCCATAAATAAGTGTGTACTTGATTTTCTTTTATTTCTCGTAGCATGTTTTACCAAAGACCAGCAAATTTGGTATCATACTTAAGTTCAGTCTGTAGAAAATGCCAGGCCAATCAGATTTTGACTAACAGAACGTTTAAGTTAGGTTTTGCAGTTTAAATGAAGGTAGTACTAAAATCAAAGTTGCAAAAGTATTCAAAGACTAAGGTAACATTAAAGTTAAGCTTTTCATAAAGTTCTTATAGTTTTTCAATCAATACCTTGTATGGCAACCTCTGCTGTCGATACAGGCAATTATTCGACGTCGCACAGACCTTGTGTAACGTAAAATCATTGCATTAGGAATGCTATTTCATTCCTGAACGAGAGTGTTACAGTGTATTCTGTGAATTGTACAGTTGCCAGGCAGAAAAATGTATTGTAAAACTAAAACAAAAATTTGCTAACTGTTGTTCAAGTTTTGCAATACATTTTTATGTCCGCGACTGGAACTTTTAACAGACTGTAATACATAACCAGACTTATAGTAACGTGTATATACTTCTAAATTGTATGAAATAAGTTTGACTGTATTTTGACTCCCGAACAGCTTACATTTGGCCGCCAAGGTGCATTTAATAAAGATATCCGAATACATGAATAAAATGACCTTTTCTTTAACCTTTTTTTTACTTTTTAATGACAGTAATTGGATGATGTTATACTTGTATATCATATCAATACGTCTTTTACATGCTTAATTAATGCTTTTTGCTTTTTTCTTCAGCGTTTTTCCCAAATATCTCAAAATGAAAAAGACATATAATTTGTCATCTTATTCATGTATAGATATCTTAAATTCTCCCGACAAACCTATCCACACCTTCTGTTTTGATCCACTGTTCTAAACTCTTGACCAAACAACAAAATTCTAGTGATATCGAAATTTAAAGCATTTGCAAACAACAATAAAATTTGTCTCTAAGAATAGAAAAATTGTGGGAAGAGGAGAAAATGCGTTTTACCAGCGTTGTCTCTTTTCCCAACAATGTTTTATAAATCCTTCTTTTCGAGGGCTGTTGAAACCCCGGGGTTGTTTGATCGAGTTCAACCACTCATGACAAAGTTAGGATCATTTGTATATCGGTGGTCATCCTTTGATCATTAGGAGTAAGCAGGAGTAACGTCGCTTGACAGTAAAATGCATGATGGATAAAGACAAAAACCATGTAAATATATCGAATAAAATTCAGTTTTTATCTGAAAATTATGATTTTGAGATATCTTTGGCCGTAACGATTTAATTTCCAACACTGCAATCAATTATTTCGAACGATAAATATTCCAATTACGCACAATTAAATGAAATAGCGAGCAATCATGGGACGAACAAGCCAAGGTACTAACTGGTTGTGGAACGAAAAAGCTAAGGACATGATCAGTAGACAAATTTTGTGTGTATCATTGCGCCTACAGACGATATGAGCGGGTAAAGCTATTTTCAATCAAAAATTAGTGTTTCCACAATCGGTGGCCTCACCAGTGTATTTTAACATCTCATTTCTAATTACATATCGAAATACTCGGTTGTCCGAGAAAAAAATGAGTTTAATTGGGATTATTCCCTTTGGCTTTGCACAAAATACGATACATGGTCTTCAGAATTCAATGTTGAACCCATAGTGGTATTGTCTTCCACAAATACCACAATCGAGTGAGAGCAATACCGTGACTAGATAATTCATAAACCAAACTCGATAATGTTTATTTTTTCTCATCAGTGGACGTGGATTTAATCCTGTATTTTAAAAAAATACACTAGAAACTGTCAATGAAAGGTTTATTGGGTCAAAGTTATACTTTTCATATGCATGCAAAATTATAAAAGCATGTTTACTTGTCAATAGATCTGTAGACAGGACTGATGAAGATACACTGCACGGTGGCGTTGTCCTTCGGACCCATATTTCTTGCGCATAAATCAATAGATAAATTAAACCTTTATAGTTGTGACCAGGCGGAAGTCACTGTTATAGTTCAAACTTCTGCTATTGAACAGGTGCTGAAAGGAGGAGATACCATGATACAGCTGCTATTATTAAAACCTGATCATAATATACTGATTGATTCGGGCCAGACAACCAGGGCTGGATTTGAGCCAGATATACCTGAAACTGGTACCATATTTATAGTATGAATTGGAGTAAGAAAGCAAGCCCGGGGTGCCGCTTCGATTCCTTCCCCATAACCCTGCTGTCTTTCAGAATTTTATTTTCCGTCCCCCACCCCAATATATATGTGACCCATCACGCAAAAAGGGACCCATCTGGGAATTCTGTACATCAATTAGGTGAAAACAGATCAACGATAGTGCAGGTCAGTTTAAGTTGATAATTCAAAATGATTGTAGAATAGGTTTGAATGACCACTTTTCATACAGAAAATATTATAAAAGTGAAAAATGTCGACCCTGGTCAGCCTGCGCGTCCGCGCCGTCTGACCAGGATCGAAACTGTTCGCAGTTCCCAGAAGGTCCTTTTTGCATGACGGGTCACATATATATTTTTTAAATGTAATGTTATCAGTCACTAAAGGTTGGGCGTCTAGTTAAATGACGAGGAAAATATTGTTTACCGTTGTCAGGAGCATGTTGAAAAAAAAAATTATATTTGTTAACATGTATCATAAGGTTGATCTTTCAGTATGACTAGTTGAATCTGTGAGAAAGAGAAAAAAAAATCTTTCAACAGAATCACGACAGTGCCTACTGTCTTTCCAAATGGGGAACATCAGAACACTGTTTAAGGTAGTGGACCCGTAATAGAAATCAGCTATTTCCACCATAATATCAACCTAAAAAAATTGCTATGATTAAAAATGAGTATTATTATACTACTTTAACCTGGCCATTTTTCCCTTTGTTTTTCCTTCGCAGAATTATCGTTTATAAATCTTAAAGCACTATATTCTCATGACAAAGTCAGATAATAATTACCTCCCTTTTCTGGAGACTAGCAACAGTATCAAAAAATAATTTCAAGATAGTCATCAAAGGAATTTCTGGTCGGTGAAAAACGTGCAGAAGTATTATATCTGTATAAATCTGTATTTATCAACTATCAAGAAATTTTATTCCATGTTGCACTCGACGTGTTATGGGTCTACTACCTAATCGTGAACTATGTGTGTTTAGGATATTCGTGTGCATTTGAAATTTTGGTTTCCTTATCAATGCTTAACTGACATGGTTATTTTTTTTTTCGAATTTACCCAAGTTTGAAACAGAGCTCTATGTATTTTTCACGATTTTTTTTTTCGATTTAATTGTGTATAATACATAACACTAGTACCAAATAAATGATTGAAACATTGTTGTTATCATTTCATAAACTCAAGAGATCTCGCTAGAAGCAACTTGATTATTACGATAGTGCCCTTTTTATAATTCCTGTTTATTGAAAAAAAGAAATAGAAACAATCTTGAAAACTAATTTTATCATACAATAGTCTATGTGAGACTATATCGTTATATGTAATGGAATTTTGTATATTGCATGATGGTGTTGGTGCGCATGTCATGCCTATTGTTGCCATGGTTACAGGTGCTGAAGGGCACAGATTTGGTGGTGGACAGTACCATACGCTCACCTGATATGAATGTTATATTTGATACGTACGGAGGGCCGAGGGGTTCTTTTAAAGTACCGATTGAAGAAGAAGGTATTTTTGTATGTACTCCCCTCCCCTACAGAAATCAAACGCTAGCCTAATCAAGCTTATCCCCTCATACTAAAAACCGGCGAACTTAGCACAAGGTTCGATGTCCGTTGTGTGCTAGTCTGTGCTCGGGTCCGTGCGTTTGTCTATATTTAGATATCTGTTTCTTTAACCCGTACCAAATGGTTAAAGTTTCGACTTGCAGCATTCGAAGACCGCAGCTTAAAATGTGCCTCAAGTCAAAAGACTTACTCTATGCCCTGTGAAAAGAGGGCTTAATGCATCTGCGAAAAGTATCGACCCAGATCAGCCTGTGCATTTCGCGCAGGTTGACCTGGGCGGAAACTTTTAGCCATTGGTCAATTTTCTGTATGTTCAAGGACCAGTCTACCACATAACAAAGTCAGTTGTTTGAAAAATGTGGTTGTTAGAGATATATACTACTCAAAATTTGCTAGGTATCACCCTAAAAGATTCACTATAAATATATATGTGGCACTTATCATGTATGGTTTTACAATATGTTACATTGCCATACTGATCAATAAAATGACCAGTGGAAATGGATCTTTAAGCCTTTACGTCACAATGCTGACTGTTAAAGACACTGAGAAAGAAGCCTTTGGAAAACATTGTTGGAAAAGGAGAAAATGCTGGATACAAGCATTTTCTCCATTTCCAACGATGTTTTCTACCCTATGACAGACAGCATAGTGCACGTTGCATATAGTTTTTGGTCAGCAGATGCTTTCAACTGGGACAAATCTAGAATATCCTGAATATCAGTGACGCCATTTCTGATTGGCTGAGTAAGTGTTACTTTCTAAACTCATCCGTTCTTAGCGCCGATCGGTTTTTTTTTTGTTTTTTTTTTCGACTATGGCTGCGATGGAAAAGCAACCAGTGACTTGGGAAGAACATTGTCTGACGTGCCAGTAAACGTGCCAGTAATTTTAGATGTCCTTGTCGTAGGGCTCAAACCAACATCCTCAAGTGACAGAAGACGACGTCAAAGTCTAGTCCTCAACCAGCTGAGCTGTGCGGACTAGTCGAATGGTTTGTTTGTTCAGGCACTAATATTTATAAATATGCCTATCTGCAGCACCAGAGGCACTTGAATCCCCATTGGCCTTTTACGAAACACTGAATTTTTTTCATTGGTTGATCATCGAACGCCGTTACCAAAAATAACTCCTTGACGCATCACCTCAAAAACCTGATAACTCGGTATTATTTTGCTATTATAGGCCTATATGATGGTGTGATACGCCAATATGCTGTTTTCAGTAACGATGTCCGATGATTTAGCAATGAATATTTCGGTACATTGCAATATAACAATGGAGTGTGAGAAGTTCATGCCAGTAAATACTACCTCTGAATTGTTTCAGGGCCATATGCTATATGTTTAGACAACACCTTTAGCCGGATGTCCCCTAAACTCGTCTATGTTTATCTGGTCACTTACGTCGAATCAGAGTGGGAGAAGTATCAGAAGGAAATAGAGGATCTTAGTTTAACAGTTACTAATTTCTCCGTAAGTTTGCAAAAAATAAAATGATCTACCTATCCATCTATCTATCTATCTATCTATCTATCTATCTACATGTATGTATGTATGGGGTTTTTTTTTGCAGTTTAAATGAAGGTGGCACTAAAATCAAAGTTGCAAAAGTACTCAAGGACTGAGGTAACATTGGCACTAAAATCAAAGTTGCAAAAGTACTCAAAGACTGAGGTAACGTTAAACTTAGGTTTTTTGCCACCGCTCTCGTTCGGGAATGGAATAACATTCCTGATGCAATGATTTTACGCTATAAGCGACGTCGACTAATTGCCTGCATCGACAGCAAAGATGGTCATAGAAGATACTGGTTGAAAATTTACAAGAACCTTATGAAAAACCTTAATAACCACGAGTCCAAATTTCTGTCATCCGTTGACGTATCAACCCCAAACCAAACCCTTTTAATTTTATACCATATCATTTTATTATCGTTACCATATCCACCAACCATTTTTATGAACATTCTTTTTCTTTCTTTCTTCAGGATTTTTAGACTGTGAAAGTAACAGAGCTTCTGATTGGCTAAACCAAATGGTTTAGCCAATCAGAAGTTCTGTTTCTTTCACATTGACGAAATTCTGAAGAATAAGACTAAGAAGGTTCTGAAGAATGGTCGGTGAATACGGACCCTGAATTTCTTTGAATCTTGTCTTTTTCAGACCTCAATCCATCAAGTGGAGAAGTCCCTTAAAGACGCGTCAATGCACCAGGCACAAAGCCGGATGCACGTGATCAAAGACTGGTACCTTATTTCCGGAAATAACAAATACATCCAACGCTGGTCCCTGGCTCAATGCTGCGTCATCGTTATAAGCACTTGTATACAAGTTTATTTTGTACGAAGACTTTTTAGAACTGTAAATGTGACTCCTACATCTAAACCGCGCGCGTAGGAATTCGATTGATTATGTATCAAATTAATAAATTCATTGAACACAGAGATCCGGTTTTTCCAATATTGTTGGCCATCTTTCTGAGACTTGAACACCTATTTCTTTTTTAACATTCTACTCTTTTAGCGCAGCAATCGTTTTATCCGGGCCTTAATAGATTTTCCCATTACGGACGGTAGATAAATATGTTTTTATTTTGAAGTTCTGCAAAGTGTTAAAGCAGGTTTACTTAAATTTAACTCTGTACAAGTGACGGAAAAAAAAATAGACATGTCTAACTGAAAGCATTGTCACACAATAAATTAAGTATGGGTCAAATGGGCCGTCGAGCGGATGGACAGACGGTCGGTCGGGCGACGGACGGACGGAGAGATTGATGGGCGAAAGGACAGAAAGACAGACAGACAGACAGACAGACAGACAGACAGACAGAGTTTTGCACCTTTTTGTAACCCGCCCTTCATTGTCTTCAAAGCGCCTTGCTATAGGTGCCGCATTTACATAACGTTATTAAAACTGCTTAATAACAGACAACGTCAAAACACTGACGTAAGATTCTAATGACATCATAAAACCAACGAGACGTCATTACTAAGGTAATGTCCATATCCGTTTTTCACACGTTGCTGTGAGTAACCTGCTTTATCACTTTGTAGAATTTCAGAACAAAGGCATAGTTATTTAGCGTCCGCAATGGGAAAATCTATTAAAGCGCGGATAAAACGATTACTGTGCTGTTATGCAGGCGAAAATGAATCCCAGGATCCACCGGTACCGAACGGAAATTCGGAGAAACCCTACTCGACCATCACAGAACCAGGACAACCAGCTATCAATAACATGACATCATGCACCGTGACCATTGAGCAACGAAATACTCTTGATGATGTTAAACACCGGAAAGGTAGAGTAACAATATCCAATCACCATGACATACCGGTACAGAGGGAGGATACGTCAAGAAATGGCGAATATTTAGATAAAGCGAGGCCTAATGAATTTAAACAATGTTTCACAACAGGTATAGGCCGAAAAACATCAATTTCTGTTGTGGAAAAAGACAAGATTGAAAGAAATCAGTTAAATGCCGGTTCACTCTCTATTGGTGTAGATTCCTTCATAGCAGCTAGAAAGGTATTCTTTCCGTGTTTCAATCAAACGTCACATACCTATCAAGGAAGGCGGTACGACTGGAGTGTGGTCAATTCCTGGAGCAGACATATGGCCGAATCATCCGAATTTGGAGCTACGCTGCCTTTACTCTATGCAAAAATTAACTTGGATATACATGTAGTACAAATGTCCAACAGTAACTTTGGAGAGAGTTTGCTGAATTCGAGTTTTAAAAGGACCAGAAAGAGCACAATGACGTCATCGAGCCTTGACACACGTGACCCAGCAGTTAGACCAAAAGCGGCTCGTCAGATGAGAACAAAACATTGTTTTACAAATTAACTCTTATAACTTTTTTTGTTTTTACTAGACTTGTTTTAGGGTGATTAGATGGCCGGACACTGGCCTTTCAATGTCAGGATGACGTAAAATCGTTATGCGCATAGTGAAACTAAAATCTTCATCAGAAAAAGATGAACTCGTCCAAGTTGTAGACATTATGGTCTGAAATACGCGAAAAAGAGTATTTGGACATTTTCGTATACTGTCGTCTCGGATCAGCCTGCACAGTCCGCGAAGCCTAATCCGAAACGACACTTCCCGTTTTTAAGCAATATTGTAGGAAAGTATAAAAAGCTGATTACCCACAGTGTTTCCAAAATCTTTGTCGTCTGGTTCTTTAAAACACGGTAAAGGGTTAACTCCACCTACAGAAACACTTTACATCCTGGCGAAACGATTTTGTCATACACATTTATAATCTCTTTTCAAACAATATAGGATCTTGAAAATGTTGATCTCTCTTCTCTCTCTCTCTCTCTCTCTCTCTCTTCCCCCGTCTCTCTCCCGAATTCTTTCTTCCCTCCTTTCTCTTCCTCGCTGTGGCTCTCTCTCTCTCTCTCTCTCTCTCTCTCTCTCTCTCTCTGTCTCTCTCTCTCTCTCTGTCTCTCTTAGTTTCTTCGTCCCTGTTTCTACGTCTATGTCTCTCCATCTTACCTCACAGTACCTTACTTTATTAGGGAGGTAAATTTTGGCTAAATTGCCAAAAGGTAAAGCAGTTTCGAACGTACTAGATTGCTTATAAAATGCAACAATCATTGCGTCTGTTTACTTCAAAAACCTCGTAACTACAGCTTGTTTCAAGCTGTAGTTACGAGGTTTTTGAAGTAAACCGACAATTTATCGTAACGCATCAGTGTTCAAATTGTAAAAGGGAACAAAATGCTTGGTTTGGTAAAAGAAAACCGTCATCCACGCGGATGCAGAAATCTTACCATGTTTTAACAAATCCTGATGCGACCATATCTACAGTAAACTAAACTACAGTATTAATCTACAGTAAGAACTATAACGTTTTGGTTTGCAACAAGCGAAAAGGGACATTTGCCAGAAGTGTCATGTCGGATCAACCTGTGCAGCCCGCACAGGCTAATCCGAAAAAAAAACTTCTTTTTTGTTGTTGTTTTGCGCAAGTCTACTATAGCACAAAATCTAATGTAGACGTAAAGTGCCGTCTCCAATTAGCCTGTGCGGACTGCGCAGGCTGATCCGAGACGACATTTTACGCAATGATAGAATCATTCAAAATGATGTATGTAATTCATAAAATTGACAGATAAAGGCTATTTTCTATAAACCGAAATAAAACTAGACATGAATACAAAATGTTCAAAACAAATGTCGAACTAACATTAAAATGAAATCATTCTAACAGAGTTGTCGATAGGCCTACATGGAACAATGGAACAGTCTACCAGTTGCAACTGTCTAAAGAGCCATTGGAATAATGCCTTTTGGAAACATGGTGGGAAAAGGAGCAAATACATGTAATCCGCATTTTCTCCTTTTTCCACCATTTTTTTAACCCTATAAAAAAAATACAGCGTTTGAGCCACTTTGAAATTGTCGCCTGCAAAAACTTTCAATTTGGATAAGGCTAAATTTTTGTCATCAAGTAAAGGGCTAAGATGTACTGGAAGAATAATGCTTTTAATTAACCCTTTACCAAACAACATTGTAGACTTGTCCAAATTGAAACCACTTGCAGAAGACAAAATTAATGTAAGTCAAAAATTGAAATTTGTTTCCAACAGGGTAGAGGCATTGTGGGAAAAGGAGAAAATGCTGGTTACCAGCATTTTCTACTTTTCCCACAATGTTTTCAAAAGGATTCTAACTCGGGGTCGTAAAATGTTTGGTAAAGTGTTAAATTTTTACTGTTGTATTTTGCACCGGAAGAGAAAAAAGTTTCTACATACATGTACAAATAGATCAGAGAGGCTAGTGTCTGATTAAAGATCCCTGAAAAAGGTAAACAAGGTAGTCTCGCTGTGTCTTCTCTCTTTTGATCACCTTTAACCATTACACACGGTGAATATATTATTCAAACGTCAAAAGGCTGTTCATCCATGAGCGGCATGTTCCTTCCAAGTTTTGAAATGATATAAGCGAGATAACTCGTAGAAATAAATTTGAAAATAGTACTAACAGCAGTTATTTCCCTTAATCAATATCCATAATCTCAAATGTGTAATTGATCGATTAATCACTAGTTGTATTAAAACTAAAAACAAGAATAAACAACCAGTGTGTCTAAATTTGATTTTAAGGGATACAAAATTTATAATTGAGCAATTTTCTATGGTCTATTTCAATCACAAACATTAAATTTTATTTTATTTAGAGGTTATTATTTTGACCTTGACATTGACTCAGTAGCTCGTGATGCTGGAGGAACCATAACAAACTATCGATTGTTTGACTTCCTTTTGTGGTTCAGGTCGAAGTAGAAAACGATTTGATAAGCATGGCTATACCACAGATCACGCTAAAGGTATATATGTAACGGGTTATTACTGTCATTCTGTTTTCTCGTTTTTATTCGGTGCTAAAATGCTCTTCATTGTACATGGTGAAGCTTCTCTTTTGACTAGATCATAACTCGGATATAACGTTTTACCGGACAGAGTAAATTTTTAAACTCCTTACCAAACGATGAAATTTTAGACTATTGCAAATTGAAAGATTTGCAGACAACAAAATAAATGGGACCCAAAAATTGAAATTTGATGTTAAAAGAGTAGAAAACATTGTTGGAATGGGAGAAAATGCTGGTTACCAGCATTTTCTCCATTCCCCAATTTTTTTTCAGATGGCTTCTTCATCTGCGTTGTTAAAACCAGAGATTGTTTGGTTCATTGTGTGAACATTGGGTGAATGTGAGTTTCTTTGAAGTTTTAGAAAATATGGCATCAGTAGTTTGGAAAGCTTAATAGAGCAACCAGAACAGCTGTTGCATAGTTTAGTACAGATAACTGTCCCCAAAGGCGATGTTACCTTTCAACTGGTCGCCTCTGGGTACAGAGACAATCTGGACAAAATCAGTTGAAAGTTTCGCACAGATTTTTTGCCCAAGTTTGAACTCTAGGATTTAAACATACCAGTGGCTTGCGTATTCAATATTCTTTCATTTGAAATACAAATATTTTCAATTCAAACGCTGATCGTGAGAAATTACCGTGCATTTCATCAGTGACTCGAGCTGTTTACGTTCCCAAAAACATTCAAAATGGCCACCATGCACGATAAATTTCGTCCGTAATTTTCCTGAGATAAACATGTTGTACACGACTTCTACGAGCTTCTTATGTAATGAATGGTTTAACAATTTGTTTTTGGTCATGATTAGTACTAAAATTTAATTGCATGTCATTGCAATACAGATAAAAGCGATGAAACCAAAAGTCGGTATAGCGCTGTATATTTGCTACTGGAAAATTTATGATGGACTTGAGACGGTACAGTATACAGTAAATGTCCAAATATGAAAAAGATCACCAGGGCGTCTCATTATTTAGACTATTGCATAGTTTTGATTAGAAAATTATTGTGTAGGTTTATAGTAAACAAATTTGGATGTATGAAAATTTTGAGGTTTACATGAAATGGTGGCATATTGAAATATCACAACTTTTTGATTTTCGCTCCTTTTCTTTATAAAAAATATGCAATTTTAGTAAGAATGAATAACGGTTAAATGCATTTTTATAAATTCTCTTTCCAGGTGCTAGTGTTCTGTCATTTTATCCTTACAGTATGGTAAGTCATGTTCAACTTAAAGAGATTGTAAAGTAAATGAAAAAAAGGGGTAGGAAACATAGTTTTACTGTATTGTTTTTGCAAAATTTTCTGTTCCATTATTAAAGTTTCAGTAGAGTCCAAATCGATGTCTGAGTGCAACACTATCCTAAGTGCCTATACAAAGTACAGGCACTTAGGATAGTGTTGCACTCACCCATCAAAATGTGAAAAGGCCAGTTTATAAAATATAAGTAAATTTCATTTTTTACCATGTGAAAATATGGTGATTTTTATGTCTTTTATGATATGTAATGGTGCAGTTGGTAAGCGTTCCAGCCAATGGCAGAAAAAAGAATTTTGAAACTAGAACAGATCTTACAATGTTGCATTATCTGTTTGTTTACACTGATGGTCGCTGACGATAAGCTGATTTTTCGCAGCGACTTTTCTCTGTAAATCTCAGCAGTGACGTAATAGTGGCGTAAACACCACATGATAATTCAACGTGTTGAAACAAAATTTTCATTCACTTGTTCAGTTAGTCCCCATCCAAGTTTATCGACATCGTGAACTGAGACAGTTGATCGTCGCTTATGTACTTATGATCAATACAGGAAGTTGCTACATTGAAATAAGAAAACAGGTTTACAATGAGCAATTCTAGTGTTTTAGTGAATCAGAAGTTGTTTTACTTTCAAATTTAGAACATTGAGCATACAACTATGAATCTTCTCAGGGTTGGTGACCCTGGTGTGGTCGCTTTGTAAAGAGGTTGATATCTAATTTGACATTGGTAGAATTGGATGCAAACCTCATCTTAGGAAACAATCATTTTAGGAAACCAGGGCCCGAATTCACCAACCATTCTTAAGAATATTCCTTGTCTTATTCTCCAAGAATTTCAAATTTTGAAAGTAACACAACTTTGATTCGCTAAACCGAATGGTTTAGCCAATCAGAAGTTGTGTTACTTTCAAATTTAGAACATTCTGGCGACTAAGACCAACAATTTTCTTAAGAATGGTTGGTGAATACGAGCCCTACTGATCTGACTGCACCTAATGCATACTAATGTAATATTCCATAATACTGATGAAATATTCCATTTTCATTGCAGGGCCACTATGAATCCCTTTCTAGGGATTTGCTATGTCTACATGAATCTGTTTGTATTGAGTCTTGGTGTATGGAGCATTGTGCACCATGAGTCAGCAGATTCTGTTCTTATGGTATGTAACTTTGTGTTGTCAATAGAATCATAAGTTTTAAAGGTGGGTATTTAGATCTTTAACATCTCACCAAATTAAAAAAAAATAATATCACTGAAATTTATATGAAAAAACAATACAAATCATAAACAATGAAAGGTAGGTATTTAGAATTTTCACATTTCATCATATCAAAAAATATATATATCACTGAAATTTATATGAAAAAACAATGCAAATCATCAATAATTAAGAATCATAAAATTACCCAAAAAATTTCTTTTCGATGGTATTCTCTTAAAAGGCTACGTAGCTTCTTAAGGTGTTTTTAGATTTCGCGCCAAAAATAAAAAAAGCATTGTGGGAATGTCAAGTGACTTGGACGTGACTAATAATGCTTAAATTCCATCACATAACAAACGTTATGATTTTTTTCCATAATAAGTATTTCCGACGCTATCTTTGAGGCTTCGTCAGTGTATTTCCTGTATGTAAATTCGGATGGGTTTCAACTACTTGGGTTTATGAATGCAAATTAAAAGGCTTTGGGAGTATAAGGATGATCTTTTTGCACTTTTGTAAAATTTTTGTCCTAAAATTTGAAGGGCCATGTTCAAGCCCTCTGGTTAGCTTTTGTTATTGTAATAGCACAAATCTCTCAGCACTCTTCTAGCATGGGAGAAAACATGTGGAAAAAAGGAGAAAATGCTGGTGACAATGTTTTGAAAACGCTTCTTTGTCAGGGGTATTAAAGCGGGGGATTGTATGATAAATGGTTAACCCTTTACCACACAATGACAACTTTTAACATCCCTGAGAATGTAGCCTTTTAAAAACATTGTGGGAAAAGGAGAAAATGCTGGTCCTTTTCCCACAATGTTTTTTATCTATAAAAGAAGAGTTGCACCTTTTTAGCCACTCTGAAATAGTCATCTGCGAATAAGAAAAGTTGCACCTTTTTAGCCACTCTGAAATAGTCGTCTGCCAATGCTTCAATTTTAGACAAGGTTGGAAGTTTGTCATCTGGTAAAGGGTTAGGCGGATGGTACAGATGAAAGATCAGACTGCATGTTCTGGGCAGTCTGATCTTGATCTATGCGACCCGTCAAAGTCACTGTTTTTGTCTATGGCACCTAAAGGGAAAAAAATGTATATATTTTTACTCGTTACAGTTCATGGCATGTCATATATTTTCCATCCTGCAAGACATAATCTTGTTGGGTATAGATGAGCCGAGAGGATACAGGGCTTACGAACACGATGGTGTGCCAGGTAAGAACTGTTACAAACATTCTGGAACGCGATATATACACCGGGTTCCACATTAAGCCACTTCCGAACAACTTTTTTTAGCAAAACATTGGTTCGGGCTAATAGAGACTGTGTCCAGCTAGCCGGAATGGTTTAGTGGAAAAATCAAGACAACTTATTAAGTACCAGTCGTAATGCTTGGCATACATGTAGGTGACAAAAATTGACCTAACATGCCATTTGCCGACAAGGATTGCTTACATAACTTGTGAATTTGTTCAACAAGCGACAAATATTTATTGACAAAACCAATGAATGTCAGATGCTGCTTATCACATTTCAAAATCTTGCCAGTATAGGTCAGGGTATGTAAAACCATACTTGTATTGAGGGTGATTTTCATGCCTAAAACCCCACATACTTACTTCACTGATAGAATGGAGCATCACACAGTTATATAATGACGCCACACATGTAGGATCTGACAGAAGTTCAGCATTCCCATTTGCCTAAGATTTATTAACCCTTTCCGACACAATGACAACTTTTGATGACCCTTGGAAAGATGTCTTTGAAAACATTGTGGCAAAAGGAGAAAATCTGGTAACCAGCATTTTCTCCTTTTCCCGCAATGTTTTCTACCCTGTCAATAAACAGTTGCACCATTTGAGCCTCACTGAAATTGTCATCTGCAAATGCTTTCGATTCGGATAGGGCTAAAATTTTGTCGTCTGGTAAAGAGTTAAAGTGTCCACAGAACAGTGTAGAATGGTGTAGTTATAAGACAGTATAGATCTAAGATTAGACTGCACATTCTGTGCAGTCTGATCTTGATCTGCACTGTCATCAAAAGGTCATTAGCAGCCTATGGGTTAAGAAAATACCACTAAAAATGTTTTTGTGTGGTAAAGAGATAGGTTGAGGATAAAGAGAGATTTTTCAAAGACATTGAGTTACTGGACGGTAGATATTGCCAAAGAAGGATGGACAGTATGATATTTTTCATTCAATGATTTTTTTTTTCCAGGAGATGTGAGGAATGAGTATAGATTTTCCCTTGGGTATCCTTTAGATATGCATGTTTTCTTGTTTTGATGGGTTTTTTTCGGTGTTATGCAGCCATTTAACTCCTTGCCAGACAACAAAATTTTAAACTGGTCCAAATTGAAAGCATTTGCAGAGGACAACATGAAAGTGACTAAAAATTTAAAATTTTATTTGGGAAGGGAAGAAAATATTGTGGAAAAAGGAGAAAATGCTGGTTACCAGCATTTTCTCCTTTTCCAACAATGTTTTCAAAAGGCGTTTTTCTCAGGGTCGTTAATAGTCGAGATTGTGTGGTAGAGCGGTAAAAAAAGTCAGTGGAACTCTAATAAATACTACAAAATATGCTATTCCCTGCAAAGACACTGGACAGTTATATGTAATTGATTGCTTGATTGTGTGGTTTTTAATGCCATTTCAACATTTTTTCAGTTATATCCTAAGTCAATCCTTTTCAGTGATATCTTTTGAGCCACATATACAAATAGATTCAATTTGGAAAATCTCAAATTTGTCATTTGTTAAAGGCTTCACAGCCAAACTTTTCCCTATTTGAATAATTCAGGTAGATCAGTAGTTGTGGTTGAAAAAAAAATCCTTAACTGATATTTAGTATGAGTATTTTAAACCTCATCATCAAACCTGTCACAGCCTTTCTGTTGTACAGAATATACCGAGAGAGAGGTGGTAGTTATACGGAGTTTAACATTCCAGGCGTAGGAAACCTCCCTGGTTTTGGTATGTAAATGTATTTTTTTTTTTTACACTTTTTCTACTCCAAAAAAATCTAAAAAGAAATATGATGGGATATTTGACTGTCTCTGCAATCTGTACCATGCCTGCAGGCAACATGAAGTGTTGTGCAGGTAGCATAAATCAAGATTAGAAAACAGTGTGTATGAACTTGCATCTACACTGCTATTCTGTTGGACAAACTGGTCAAAACAAGCCATTGCCACAATACAGTGAAAAATATTTGACCCTGTGAGAGCCTTTCACTACTTGCCTGTTATTCCATTGTTGATCAAGGTAAGACTTCTCAAAATGTGCGGTCTTGTCCTTTATCAAAAGTATGTGCTTCCCTTAATTCTTTACAACACAATCCCGACTTTTAACAACCCTGAGAAAGAAGCCTTTTAAAAACACAGTAGGAAAAGGAGAAAATGCTGGTAATCAGCATTTTCTCCTTTTCCCACGGTGTTTTCTACCCATCCCGAACCAAATTTTAATATTTCAGTCATCTTTATAATGTCTGCAAATGCTTTCAATTTGGAGAAGTCTAAAATTTTCTCTTTTGGTAAAGAGTTAACGATCTGGACAAGAACAAAGTAGAAATTTAAACTATTAACCCAGTAGGCCTTATTTTTGGTCAGAAAATGTCTACTAGGTTTATTCAGAGCTGATAATAATGTCAAATGGACCTGTACAGATTTAATTATCTCTATTTACTTTGCCAGGACCTGGCTTGGCAAGCCAAAGGCCATAGTGGTCATGCCAAAATTTGAAACCCTTCCAAAGTATTACAGAAAAATGTGGGGAAAAGTGTAGAGTAGCTTGCATAACTCTGCAAAAGAAAATGACTGGTGCAAATGAAAACTAGAATGGTCACAAAGCAAATACATATCCCCCCCCCCCACACCACCATAACCACCACCAGCACCTTGTCACTGAAGCAACAGAATTGGTGAACGAAAATGATTTTAAAAAAAATGATTTAAAAAAAAAAATTATCTGTGACTTGAACATTTGATCCCCATGTGACACAAAAACAATAGGACGCCTTCTTTGATCATGGGTGACACTTTTGAACTCTTTACCTCACAATCCCGACTTTTAATGACCCTGAGAAATAAGCCTTTTGGAAGAAAATTGTGGAAAAAGGAGAAAATGCTGGTAACCAGCATTTTCTCCTTTTCCCACTATATTGTCCACCCTTCCCAAAACAAGTTTCAATTTTTTAGCCACATTTATTTCGTCATCTGTAAATGCTCACAATTTGGACTAGTGTACAATTTTGTCGTTTGGTAGTTAGGTAAAGGCTTAAAGGTTTCATGATCCTAGAGCCTTAACTTTTGCCCCAAAAAAGGATGGGGTACCTCCCTGAATCAGGGAAACACTTGCATAAAGTTGGTAGTATCCACCATTTTATCCTTTTCCCTCAATGCTTTCTACCTTTTCAAAGACAACTTCTGTCGTCTTATTTTTATTACCCATTTTAGAATATATGACTTGCATTACTTGAATTTCTAGCCAAGGATACTTTATTTCAGGGGGAGGACAGGGAGGTAACTATGAGAATATTGATGAACCAGTTCCTGCTAACAACCCACATACCGAACATCCATACAACACTCGTAATGAAAATCCATATGCAGAGGAGAAGCCCCCTCTGCATTAACATGTAGTACCATAATTGTAAGGCAGATTGTTTCTTTTGAACACCTCTCAGTCATATCTTCAACTGAGCATTTTCGATTTTAGGCTATATAAAAAAGTATTACGATTCTCAATGTTTTCAAAAGTTATCAAATTAAGAGGTGTAAAAAGTCTATTTTGTCGGATAATAGGTTAATCCTTTAAAAAAGGAATAAATTGAAGACTTTTTATGCTCCCCGAAACATTTTGGGGGAGCATATAGTCGCCACGCTGTGAGTACGTCCATCCATCCGTCTGTTCGAAGCCATTACTCCTCCACAACCTCTAGACCAAATTTTATGAAACTTCATATCTGAACTCCTTGGAACAATGCACAAATACCCCTCTCCCGGCATCTCAATTTGAGGCTGCAACATGGAAAAATGGGGCTTCTTGTAAAAAATTGTTTTTCACTAATATCTCCTACATCAGTGCTCGAAACTTTGTGAAATTTCTAATCGGAACTCGTTGGAACTTTGCCTAGATACCTCTTTCCTGGTTTTTGAATTACAGGCTGTGTTGCGGGAAAAGGGGGCTTCATGTAAAAAATTGTTTTTCTCTAATGTCTTTCAGGATAAAAGAAGTGAATTTATTTTAATTTCATACATTTTATGACAAGCACTTGTTCGGGGAGCATAGCCCGTCTTTGACGGCTCTTGTCGTATTTGGAAGCTATAGTAGTGAACAAATTACATCTGGCTCAACTTATTGCATTTGTCTGTAAAAGCGAAAAAAATATTGTTGGAAAAGGAGAAGATGCTGGTTACCAGCATCTTCTCCTTTTACCACAATATTTTTGAAAAGTGTTTTCTGTCTGGGTTCTTAAAACTGGTGATTGTGTGGTAATGGGTTATGTAAGAAGCTTTTTTATTCAATTGAGAACTGCTGTGTCAGTATTTTGTATTGATTTATTCTGTTTGATATTGTTGATCTATGCTTGTTATTGGTAACGAATAGTTTTTGTCAAGTGTACAAGTGCCTAGTTATGTTTTCTGTTGTCACTTATTCAACTTTTGTTTCCAAATAATAGATTTTTGCTTCTTCCACATTCAAAGCATATTCAAATGACTCATTCTAAACTGGTACAAAGGAGTTCTCTAGCTTGATAGAAACCATTGCGGAAAAAGGAGAAATTGCTTTTTAGCTCTACTGAAAGCCAGCAGAGCTTATATCATGGCGTGGTTTACGTTGTCCGTCCGTCCATCCATCTGTCCGTCCATCCCTCCGTTAGTCTTTTTCTTGTTTACACGATAAAGTCTTCATTTTTGGTCAGATTTTCATGAAACTTGCACAGTTTGTTTATCTCATCAATAGCTTTAACCCTATCAATTTTGAAAAAAATCTGACAAACAGTATGGGAAAAGTAGCCATTTCAAGTTTAAAATTTCCATTTCTTGCTTATGCGATAAAGTCTGTATTTTTGGTCAAATTTCCGTGAAACTTACACAGTTTGTTTATCTCATCAATACCTTTAACCCTATTGATTTTGAAAAAAATCTGACAAATAATATGGGGAAAGTAGCCATTTCAAGTTTAGAATTTCCATTTCTTGTTTACGTGATAAAGTCTGTATTTTTGGTCAGATTTCCATGAAACTTGCAGAGTTTGTTTATCTTATCAATAGCTTTAACCCTATTGATTTTGAAAAAATTCAAACAAACAGTATGGGAAAAGTAACCATTTCAAGTTGAAAACTTTCAATTCTTGTTTACACGATAAAGTCTTCATTTTTGGTCAGATTTCAGTGAAACTTACACAGTTTGTTTATCTCATCAATAGCTTTAACCCTATCAATTTTGAAAAAAATCCGACAAACAGTATGGGAAAAGTAGCCATTTCAAATTGAACAATTTCTATGCTTGTTTACATGATAAAGTATTTATTTGTGATCAGATTTTTGTGAATTTTTCAGTTTGTTTATTCCATCAATAGCTTTTTATACACCCGTCGAAGACGGGACGTATTATGGGATCACCTGTGGTGGGCGGGCGGGCGGCGTCCAGTTCTTTGTCCGGAGCATATCTCCAAAACTATTCCAGCTAGGGTTATGAAATTTCATGGGTGGATAGATCTCATCAAGGGGGAGTGCAGTGCGCAGGAATCGTAACTCTTGCTCCCTTAATTTTTGAGTTATTGCCCTTTGTTGTTTTTCGTACTTGAATTTTGTCCGGAGCATATCTCCATAACTATACTAGCTAGGGTTATGAAATTTTATGGGTGGATAGATCTCATCGAGGGGGAATGCAGTGCACAGGAATCATAACTCTTGCTCGCTTATTTTTTTGAGTTATTGCCCTTTGTTGTTTTTCATACTTGAATTTTGTCCGGAGCATATCTCCAAAACTATACTAGCTAGGGTTATGAAATTTCATGGGTGGATAGATCTCATCAAGGAGGAGTGCAGTGCACAGGAACCATAACTCTTGCTTGCTTAATTTTCGAGTTATTGTCCCTTGTTGCTTTTCATACTTGAATTTTGTCCAGAGCATATCTCCAAAACTATTCTAGCTAGGGTTATGCAATTTCATGGGTGGATAGATCTCACCAAAGGGGAGTGCAGTGCACAGGAATCATAACTCTTGCTCGCTTAATTTTTAAGTTATTGCCCTTTGTCGTTTTTCATACTTGAATTTTGTCCGGTGAATATCTCCAAAACTATAATAGCTAGGGTTATAAAATTTCATGGGTGGATAGATCTCATCAAGGGGGAGTGCAGTGCACAGGAATCATAACTCTTGCTTGCTTAATTTTTGAGTTAGTTCCCTTTGTTGTTTTTCATACTTGAATTTTGTCCGGAGCATATCTCCAAAAGTATACTAGCTAGGGTTATGAAATTTCATGGGTGGATAGATCTCATCAAGGGGGAGTGCAGTGCACAGGAATCATAACTCTTGCTTGCTTAATTTTTGAGTTAGTGCCCTTTGTTGTTTTTCATACTTGAATTTTGTCTGGTGCATGCCCCAGCTTTACAACTTGGGGTAACACGGGCGTATCTTGCGACAATTTGCCGCTCTTGTTAACCCTCTGAGTTTGAAAAAATTCAACAAACAGTAATAGAAAGGTAGCCATTTTGAGTTGAATATGTCAATTTTTTTGTCTTTTTGCATAATGAATTCATAATGTATGCTTTATTTAAAAGCAAAATCTCTGCCAGTAGAGCATATTCAGGCCCTTCAGGGCCTTCTAGTCTCAAGCATTTTCTACTATTCCCTCTATATTTTCTAATGGAATCTCTGTTTGTTAACCCTTTACCACACAAACCAGAATTTTATGACCCTAAAAAAGAGGGGTTTTGTAAACATTGTGGGGAAGGGAGAAAACGCTGGTGACCAGCATTTTTTCCTTTTCCCACAATGTTTTCAAAGGGCTTCTATGACAGGGTCGTCAAAAGTCGTCATCATGTGGTAAAGGGTTAAGCTCCCATTTGCCAGAGCTTAGTGTAAATGTAAGAAAGGCTGAATACTTTTTCATATATTTGTTCATTTCACACAAATGTTCAAACCACATTCCAGTGAAGTCTTTCGAAGTTTTTTTTATGCTCGTCAATTGCCGAGTTTTTCCCCAAGAACATTATTTTACTGTAATTTTCAGTTAGCCCTTTACTACACAAGCATGATTTTTAACGACCCTCAGGGAGAAGCCTTTTGAAAACATTGCGGGAAAAGGAGAAAATGCTGGTAACCAGCATTTTCTCCTTTTCCCACAAAGTTTTCTACCCTATCAAAGAGAAATTGCATCATTTGAGCTACAATGAAATTGTCATCTGAAAATGTTTTCAATTTGGATAGATCTTAAAATTTGTCGTGTGGTAAAGGGTTGAGACTTTTTTCCTTGTGCTGTATTTACATTCCAATAATTCTATTGTCTAACATATTTCTTTGTTATAATGCTGATGTTCTTACATTATTTTGTTGTCTAGATGGCTTTAATTTTTTATATCTTTTACTTCGGTAGATGGTTAAAATATTAAAAGTATTAACTCTTTACCACATGACAAAATTTTAGACTGGTCCAAATTGAAAGCATTTGCAGATGACAAAATAAAGGTGACTGAAAAATTGAATTCTGTTCTGGGAAGTGTAGAAAACACTGTAGGAAAAGGAGAAAATGCTGGTTACCAGCATTTTCTCCTTTTCCTACAGTGTTTTCAAAAGGCTTCTTTCTCAGGGGCGTCAAAAGTAGGGATTGTGTGGTAATGGGTTAAGACTTTATTATAACCTTTTGCCATACAATCATGGGTTGGAAAGAGAGAAAAAGCTAGTAATGAGTATATTCTCCTTTTTCTTCAATGGTTTTTACTTATTCAGGGACAAATACTAACCTTTCAAATCGTATGAGCTATGCTCTGTGAAAAGAGGGCTTAAAGCATCTGCAAAAATTACTAGCTTTGTTTATTTCATGCTTTCAGGTAGGATATAGAGAAATAGCAGTGAAGATATTTTTTGATATTACACAGGTGCGACCAGTGAAAATACCGATTTTCATGTTCTTGTTGCCTAGATGAATAGCGCGTGCCTCACAACCTGATGTAAATGTGACATCTTTTACCTTACATTTCTCGCACTTGACGTAATGTTGTAATGTGCTGCTATGTAGGAGGGATACGCCATGAGGAATAACGGAAAAGAACTACTGGATTTTGATAAAGCTTCTCCCACAAAGAGTTAAAAGCATGAAATAAACAGAATATTTCGGTTTTTTTTCAGTGAAAGATCGAAATTTATTTCATCGAGTGAAGGCCATCGGCTCTATTTTCATGAGTTGCACTGCTACGAGTGAAAATAGTACCAATGGTGTTCACTTGATGAAATAAATTTCGATCTTTCACTGAAAAAAAACAAATATCCTCTATATAGTACATCACCAGAGCTGCAGATAGGAAGGAGTGGTGGTGTCCTGAATTCATTATTTCTCTTTGAAACCCTGTGTTGTGGGTACTCATTAGAATTGTCTCGATTAGACGATTCTAATGAGTACCAACAGCATAGGGTTTAGTGGAGAATGATTTTTGCTTTCAATTTTGAAATCGAAATCCCTAACTCTATCTGGAGCTCTGATCACAGGAATGCATTAAGCCCCCTTTTTCCCAGAGTATGGGTCAATGATGATTAGAGACCTGTAAATCCATTTACTGGTTTTTTTGTTTCCAAATATTGACAGAATTTTTTTTTATTTATTTTTGTTCATTTTACAAAAAACAACAGAGAGCTAGACAGATGGATTTATATAGAGTTCTAGCACTTTATGAAGTATAAAATGTAAGATCTTGACCCATTACCACACAATCCCTACTTTTGACGACCCTGAGAAAGAAGCGTTGTGGGAAAAGGAGAAAATGCTGGTAACCAGCACTATGCTTTCAAAAGGGTTCTATCTCAGGGTTGTAAAAACCAGGAATTGTTTGGTAAAGGGTTAAGTTAATTGATTTGTGATCATTGAAAATCCCCATTTTATACCGTGTTCATTCAGAGAAGTTTTGTCTTGTTTTTACTCAGAAACAGACTATTATCCTCTTGTCATTATATTGTGTCACAAATATATGAGCCTTGCTGTGGTAAAAAGAGGGTTTGAACTCTTAACCAAATGACAAAATTCAGACTGGTCCAAATTGAAAGCATTTGTAGACAATTGTTTTGGACAGAATTAACTCTTTACTAAACGAGAAAATTTCAGACTGGTCCAAATTGAAAGCATTTGTAGATGATTAAATTTACATGACTCAAAATTTAAAATTTGTTCCAGAAGGGTAGAAAATATTCTGGAAAAAGGAGAAAGTGCTGGTAACCAGCATTTTCTCTATTTGCATGATGTTTTCAAAAGCCTTCTTTTTCTGTTTCGTGAAAACCAGGGATTGTGTTCGGACAATGTTAACTGTCTACCACACAATCCTGGCTTTTAACTATTCTGAGAAAGAAGCCTTTTGAAAGCATTGTGGGAAAAGGAGAAAATGCTGGTAACCAGCATTTTTGTCCTTTTCCCACGTTTTCTACCCTTCCCAAACCATATTTCAATTTTCCATTAACATTTATGTTGTGGTCTTCAAGTGCTTTCAATTTGGAGCAGTCTACAATTTTGTCATTTGATGAAGAGTTTAAAACACCTTGTTGATGTGTTATACCAACTGATCAAGCACCAATCAAATTTATCTTTATTCAACAAATGGCTGAATGATAACAAACTCTGGTCCTTTTATGTGCAGAAAAATAGACCAACAGCATAAATTTCCAACCTAGTTCAGCCTGCACGGACTGAACATGCTGACGTGGCTAGATATTTTTGCAGGTGAACCAAGCCTTTTTTTCGAAGAGCATGGCTGATGTAACTTCTATTGTATTTAAATTTCTCAGTTTTTATACATGCACGTACCATTTTTAGCTCTGTTTTTGAAGAAAATGTCGTGTTGTTGCGATGGACATTGTCATCATCATTTTTTCAAAATCGTTGACATTTCAAGATTTTGCAGTTTTGCTTAACCCTTTACCAGACAGTGACGAGTTTTAACGATCAAAGAAAGAGGACTTTTGAAACATTGCTGGAAAAGGAGAAAATGCTGGTAACCAGCATTTTCTCCTTTTCCCACAATGTTTTCAAAATAATTCTTCCTCACTGTTGTTAAAAGAAGGGACTGATTATTGAAAGGTTAACCCATTGGCTGCTAAGTACAACTCACTGACATTTTGAGGACAGCGTAAATCAAGATCAGACCGCACAGAACATGGTCTGACCTTGGATCTACACTGTGCACTATGGAGACACTATGCCCTCAAACATATCTTTGATTTAACAACATTTTGGTTTTTTACCATCAAATTGAAAATTTCATTTTAGTTATTTAGTAGGTTTAGTAAGAGTTTATATCTTGAACCAAAGAAAATTGGTTCTTATACATATACACAAAAAATGCAATTTCAGTTCTTTAGTTTAACCCTTCACTCCACAGATACTCATTTCTACGCATTGCTTGTAGGAGCCTTTGGAAAACATTGTTGCAAAATGTGAAATTGCTCGTGACGAGCAATTTCACCTTTTGCCACAGTGTTTTTTACACTATCAAAATGTGTCATATACACATAAGAAAGGGCTTTATCCTTGCTGTTATTTAGGGTCAATTAGAGATACCATAGAAATGCCTTATGGGGTAAAGGGTTAACAGTTTAGATCCAATTTTGGAGCACAAATGGCGCAAAAAATGCATTCATGTTGCTGTTTTTTTTTTTCTTAGATAATTGTGAAATATTTGACAGTTTGGAATGAAGATAAGACTTTAATTCTGTGCTTTTTGAGCATAATCTACTCAGCTCTGCAGGCTGTAAATTTGCAAAGCATTTTACAAGACAATTGTTTAGAAAAGCGAGAACTTACAAATCAGTAACCATACAAGTATTTTGAATGCATTTTGGGTTGGGAGAAAATATTTTTTCAAAGCAAGTATGACTCCTTTCTTGAATGTTTCTACCGTATTTCAATTCAGACTTTCTCCTTTCCTTTATCAGTTATACATGTTAAGTATTAAATCTCAATATAGCCAGTATAATAATCAATTAATCCATTGCAAGCTGTGTTTTGTATACTGTCAAGGGCCAATTTCTATTTTTTGACTCAAAGTTATTTTGTCAAATGCAAAAGCTTTCAAGATGAACAGATCTAAAACTTTATTATGTGCTACAGTGTTTATGATTTTGTAAAATGCCTTAGGAAAAAGGATCAACTCATTCCTCGACAATGGAGTTTTAGAATTGGCTAATTTAAGCCTTTCCGTGCGATAGACAAAAATAGGGGCTTTTGCAGATGGTAAAGATCAAGATCAGACTGCACAGAACATGCAGTCTGATCTTTTGATCTATACCATCTGCTTGTCTAGGTGAAAAAGGGACTTTTTTAGTATCAGTCGATTGTATTTACAGCTGTCAAAAGATGTCAAGTTTATCTATTAGGTGCCTAAAGAGATAAGGTGTTACCATCCTAAAGCTTTTAGTGCAACATGGAATACAACTTCTTATCAGCTGATAAATAAGGATTTATACCGATATATTATTAATTAACTATTTGATATATAGCAGTTATACATAGAAACCGGTCCATGCGATACTAGGCACATTTCTGACTTCATATAGTATACAGGTCGTGACCACGGCTTAATACGACTTGGACCTCCAATCAATACAGTTGACCTCGCATCAATATTGATGACCCGGACCAATACAGAAATCCTTGAACGTGATTGGTCAAAAGTTCAGTCGCGTGAGCGCCTGCGCTTACTTTTAGCCAATTATGTTCAAGGAGGCGGCAAAGTAAACGTAACCCAAAAATTGATATTTGTTTACAGCAGGGTAGAAAACATTGTAGGAAAAAGGAGAAAATGCTGATTACCAGCATTTTCTCCTTTTCACACAATGTTTTCAGAAGGCTTCTTTTTCAGGGTCATAAAAACCAGGGATTGTTTGGTAAAGGGTTAATTAATAAAGTTGTCATTAATCAAGTGATTTTGTATTGGCCCAGTTACAGTTTCTCGGTCAGCCGTATTGGCCCTCGGCCTTCGGCCTCGGGCCAATATGGCTGACCTCGGACCTGTAACTGGGCCAATACAAAATCACTTGATTAAAAACATTATAATAATATTTTTGCACATTTCTAACTGAACAGAAATTCCTTTTATGTCTTTCTTGAAATTATTTGTTGATACTTTTGTTAGTTTCCCTTTGCAATGGGAACATAGTTGTCTGTTGATTTATAAATGATAATTCAAAGAAGGAAAAAGTGGCTCAGTTAAAGTAGCACAATAATACTCATTTTTAATCACAGCAAATTTTGTACAATAATATTGTTGTGGAAATAGTTGGTAGGATTCTAAAAGCATTTGTAGATGACATCATAACCCTTCACCAAATAATCCCTGGTTTTTACGACCCTGAGATAGAAGCCTTCTGAAAAAATTGTGGGAAAAGGAGAAAATGCTGGTAACCAGCATTTTCTCCTTTTCCCACAATGTTTTCTACCCTTTTGAAAACAAATTTCTGTCTTGAGTTACGTTTATTTTGTTGACTGCCAGTACTTTGAATTTGGACGAGTCTGAATTTTGTCGTTAGGTAAAGGGTTACAACTGGTTCAAATGCGGTGTTTGCAAAAGGCTATTTTCTCGGACATTGAAATCAAGGGTTGTTTGGTAAAAGGTTAACCCTTTCCCAAACGGCAAATTTTGGACCAGACCAAATTGAAAGCATTTTCCACATGACAAATTAACAGTAGCAAAAAAGATGATTTTTCTATATGATAGGGTAGAAAACATTGTGGGAAATGGAGAAAATGCTGGTTACCAGCATTTTCTCCTTTTCCCACAATGTTTTCAAAAGGCTTCTATTCCTGATCCGTAAAAACCAGGGATTGTTTGGGAAAGGGTTAAAGGATCGTAAGAAGCATTTGCCTTTTCGTTTCTTTTTTTACATACTGTAAAAATTTAAGGATGGTAGTAATAGGTTATATTAGTATTTATGACTTTGTTGATGGGTTGAAAAAGTATGATTTTTTTTTTGTTACATATACATTATAAAGCATTCCATTATTGGCTTGCAACATGCGAAAAGGTACTTTCGGACATTTGCGTACAGTGTCGTCTCAGATCAGCCTTCTGGGTCCACGCAGGCTAATCCGAAATGACATTTTCCGTTTCTATGTAATTTTCTGTTTAGTGCGATTCTACTGTAGAACAGAATCTAACATAGTCATAATGTGCCATCTCGGATTAGACTATTCCGACTGCGCAGGCTGATTCGAGACAACACTTTACGCTTATGTCTAAATTTCCCTTTTTGCGTATTACGAGCCAATTATATATCATAGGGATTATATAAACTACCTAGTTCTTTTCTTGTCTCTGTTTGAGTATCTAGAATTATTTTCTGTTTCTAAAGTGTACAATCTTATATGAAAGAGTCATGCTCTGACAAAAGAAGGTTTAAAGCATCTCCGTGATGCAGTATACCGAGCAAGTCATTATATCGTCGGTTTACTTAAAAAACCTCATAACTACAGCTTGTTACAAGCTGTAGTTACGAGGTTTTCGAAGTAAACCGATGGTAGAATAATTATGGATACAAAACATCTGTTTCGTTTAGCTATTGTTGAATTATGAGGTAGACTGGTTCTTTGACAAGCAGAAAATTGACGAATTTTTGCAAAAGGTTTCAATCCAGGTCAGCCTGCGCGGACTGCGCAGGCTGACCTGAGTTGATACTTTTTCTATATGCATTAGAAAAACTTTTTTTACAGAGCATGGTTCGTGTTTGTGCAATATTCAGTCTGTTTAAACTGACTTTATTAAACATTATATACACGATCTGAGCTCCTTTTCTATAATTTTTATACCCCCCACAACATAGTGGAGTGGAATGGACATGGCTGTCTGTCCGTCCGTAGACTCAACTTCGTCCGGAGCAATACTCCTATACAGTTTTTCACGTACTCAACTCAAATTTACACACAGTGTTCCTATATGTAAATGAAGTTGTGCATGTGCAATTTTCATGACCCTGCTTCGATTTGTTACGGAATTATCTCCCCTTGAAATTTTTTCAACTCTCCTGTACTAAACCATTCTGCATTCTGTGACAAAGACCTGTTTTTGTGACAAGGAGCTGGTAGGGGGTATAATCACGTTTCATGTTAGCTCTAGTTTTTATTTCATGCTTTCCGGTAGGATATCGATATATAGCAGTGAAAATATTTTGCAATATTACACGGGTGCGACCAGTGAGAATACCGATTTTCATGTTCTTGTTGCCTAGGTAAAGTGTGCGTGCTTCACAAGCAGGTGGAAATATGACGTAATTTACCTTACATTTCTCGCGCTTGACGTAATATTGTAATACGTTGCTATGCGGGAGGGGTACGCCACGGGGAATAAAGAAAAAGAACTGTACTGGATTTTGATAAAGCTCCTCACAGAAAAGGTTAAAAGCATGAAATTAATAGAATATTTGGGGTTTTTTTGGTGAAAAATCGAAATTCATTTCATCGCGTGAACACCATTTGTGATACTTTCACGTGCGGCTGCACCACACATGAATATATTACCAATGGTGTTCACTCGATGAAATAAACTCGATGAATTATCTTTCACCAAAGAAAATTTTCTATCTTTTTCACCTCAAGTATGGAAGAATGCCCAAATTAGATAGATGTGTATTTGTAGAATGCCATCTAGCGGGAGATGATGACCCAGGACACATGCATAGGTGCACTGACTGACTCTTATGCCCTAATCTGTTAAATGGGGGTTAAAACCCAACACAATCAATCAGGATTATGGCGGCATTGAAACTGCTACTTTTACAGGACAGATCCAGGACACATGCATAGGTGCACTGACCGCCTTGATCAGACCTAATTTGTTAAAAAAGGGTTAAAACCCATCACAATCAACCATGGATATGGCCATGATGAAACTGCCACTTTTACAGGACTGAGCCAGGACACTTGCATAGGTGCTCTGACCGCCTTGATCAGACCTAATTTGTTAAAAAGGGGTTAAAATCCATTACAATTAATCAATTATGTTTATGGCCGTGTTGAAACTGCCACTTTTACAGGACTGAACCAGGACACATGCATAGGTGCACTGACCACCTTGATATGACATAATTTGTTAAAAGGACCTTAAAACCCAACACACTCTGTTACAGGACTAAGCCAGGACACATGCATAGATGCACTGACCGCCTTGATATGACCTAATTTGTTAAAAGGGGCGTTAAAACCCATTACAATCAACCAGTGTTATGGCCATGTTGAAACTGCTACTTTAACAGGACGATGCCAGGACACTTGCAAAGGTGCACTGATCGCCTTGATATGACCTAATTTGTTAAAAGGGCGTTAAAATCCAACACAATCATGGTGTTGAAACAGCTACTTTTACAGGACTGTGCCAGGACAAAGGCATAGGTACACTGAAAGCCTTAATATGACCTAATATGTTAAAAGGGGTTAAAATCAACATAATCAATCATGGTTATGGCCGTGTTGAAACTGCCGCTTTTACAGGACTGAGCCAGGACACATGCATAGGTGCACTGACCGACTTTATATGACCTGATTTGATCAAATCCAACACAATCAACAATGGTTATGGCCGTGTTGAAACTACTAATTTTATAGGATGGAGCCAGCACACAGAGGTGCTCTGACCGCCTTGATTTGACCTAATTTGTAATGAGGTTATAATCGAACAAAACCAACCATGGTTATGGCTGTGTTGAAAATGCCACTTTTAAAGGACAGAGCCAGGACACATGCATTGTTGCACTGACTGTCTTGATATGACCGGATTTGTTAAAAGGGCGTTAAAATCCAACACAATCAATCATGGTTATGGCCGTGTTGAAACTACTACCTTTAAAAAGGGGTTAAAATCCATTACAATTAATCAATAATGGTTATTGCAGTGTTGAAACTGCCACTTTTACAGGACACATGCACAGGTGCACTTACTGCCTTGATATGACCTAATTTGTTACAAGGAGGTTAAAATCGAACAAAACCCACCATGGTTATGGCTGTGATGAAGTTGCCACTTTTACAGGACTGAGCCAGGATACATGAACAGTTGCACTTACCGCCATGATATGACCTAATTTGTTAAAAGGGCGTTAAAACCCTACACAACGATGGTTATGGCCGTGTTGAACCTTCCACTTTTACAGGACTGAGCCAGGATATATGCACAGTTGCACTGACCGCCTTGATATGACCTAATTTGTTAAAAGGGCGTTTAACCGTACACCACGATGGTCATGGCTGTGATGAAACTTCCACTTTTACAGGACTGAGCCAGGATACATGCACAGGTTTCACTGACCACCTTGATATGACCTCATTTGTTAAAATTGTGTTAAAACCCAACAAAACCAGCCCTGGTTCTTGCCGTGTTGAAACTGCCACTTTTACAGGATGGAGCCAGGACATATGCATAAGTGCTCTGACCGCCTTGATATGTCCTAATTTGTTAAAAGGGCGTTAAAACCCACACAATCAACCATGGTTATGGCCGTGTTGCAACTGCTACTTTTACAGGACTGAGCCAGGACACATGCATAGGTTCTCTGACTGCCTTGATATGACCTGATTTGTTAAAAGAGCATTAAAGTTAGATACAATTAATCAATCAATTGTTATAGCTGTGTTGACTCAGTTTCGTAAAAGTGGCAGTTTCAACACGGCCATGACCATTATTGTGTTAGATTTTAACGCTCTTTTAAAACAATTAGGTCATCAAGGCGGTCAGTGCACCTGTGTATGTGTCCTGGCTCCGTCCTGTAAAAGTGGAAGTTTCAACACGGCCATGACCATCATTGTGTATGGTTTTAAGGCCCTTTTAAAAAAATAAGTTATATCAAGGTGGTCAGTGCACCTGTGCATGTGTCATGGCTCAGTCCTGTAAAATGGGCAGTTGATTGTATCGGATTTTAACCCCCTTTAAACAAATTAGGTCATATCAAGGCGTACAGAGCACCTATGCATCCATATCCATGGTTGATTGTGCTTGGTTTGAACACATTTTTAACAAATTAGATCATGTCAAGGCTGTCAGTGCACCTATGCATGTGTCCTGGCTCAGTCCTGTAAAAGTAGCAGTTTCAACACGGCCATAACCATGGTTAATTCTGTTGGATTTTAACCCCCTTTTAACAAATCATGCCATATATGAAGGCGGTCAGTGCATCTATGCATGTGTCATGGCTCAGTCCTGTAACAGAGTGTGTTGGGTTTTAACGCCCCTTTTAACAAATTAGGTCATATCAAGGCGGTCAGTGAATCTATGCATGTGTCATGGCTTAGTCCTGTAACAGAGTGTGTTGGGTTTTAACGCCCTTTTAACAAATTAGGTCATATCAAGGTGGTCAGTGCAACTTTGCATGTGTCCCGGCTCAGTCCTGTAAAAGTGTGTATTAGGTTTTAAGGCCCTTTTCACAAATTAGGTCATATCAAGGTGGTCAGTGCAACTTTGCATGTGTCCTGGCTCAGCCCTGTAAAAGGAGCAGTTTCAACATGGCCATAAACATAATTGATTAATTGTAATGGATTTTTGATTAATTGTAATGGATTTTAACTCCTTTTTAACAAATTAGGTCTGATCAAGGCGGTCAGAGCACCTATGCATGTGTCCTGGCTTAGTCCTGTAAAAGTGTGTATTAGGTTTTAACGCCCTTTTAACAGATTAGGTCATATTAAGGCAGTCAGTGCTCCTGTGCATGTGTCCTGGCTCCGTCCTGTAAAAGTGGCAGTTTCAACAAGACCATAACACTGGTTGATTATGTTGGATTTTAACCCCCTTTTCACAAATTAGGTCATACCAAGGCGGTCAGTGCACCTGTGCATGTGTCATGGCTCAGTTCTGTAAAAGTAGCACTTTGAACTCGGCCATGGCCATTGTTGATTGTGTTGGGTTTTATCGCCCTTATAACAAATTAGGTGAAATAAAGGAGGTCAGTGCACCTATGCATGTGTCCTGGCTCAGTCCTGTAAAAGTGGCAGTTTCAACATGGCCATAACACTGGTTGATTGTGTTGGGTTTTATCGCCCTTATAATAAATAAGGTGAAATAAAGGAGGTCAGTGCACCTATGCATGTGTCCTGGCTCAGTCCTGTAAAAGTGGCAGTTTCAACACGGCCATAACCATGGTTGATTAATTGTAATGGATTCTAACCCCCTTTTAACAAATAAGGTCATATCAAGGCGGTCAGAACACCTGTGCATGTGTCCTGGCTCAGTCCTGTAAAAGTGGCAGTTTCAACACGGCAATAACCATTGTTGATTAATTGTAATGGATTTTAACCCCCTTTTAACAAAATAAGTCATATCAAGGCGATCAGAGCACCTGTGCATGCATCCTGGCTCAATCCTGTAAAATTAGTAGTTTCAACATGGCCATGACCATTGTTGTGTTGTGTTTTAGGTCGCCTTTTACAAATTAGGTCATATTAAGAAGGTCAGTGTATGCTTGTGTCCTTGCTCAGTCCTGTAAAAATGGCAGTTTGAACAAGGCCATAATTATGGTTGATTGTGTTGAATCTTAACGCCCTTTTGATAAATTATGTCATATCAACAAGGTCAGTGCACCTATGCATGTGTCCTGGTTTAGTCCTGTGAAAGTGTGTATTTGGTTTTAACGCCCTTTAAAGAAAGTAGGTTATATCAAGGTGATCAGTGCATCTGCTCATGTGTCCTGGCTCAGTCCTGTAAATGTTGCAGTTTCAACACGGCCATAACCATGGTTACATCTGTTGGATTTTAACCCCCTTTTAACAAATTAGGTCATATCAAGGCGGTCATTGCCTTTGTGGATGTGTTCTGGCTCAGTCCTGTAAAAGAGGCAGTTTCAACACGGCCATGACCATATTTGATTGTATTGGATTTTAACCCCCTTTAAACAAATTAGGTCATATCAAGGCTGTCAGTACACCTGTGCATGTATCCTGGCCTAGTCCTGTAAAGGTAGCAGTTTCAACACGTCCATAGCCAAGGTTGATTGTATTTGATTTTAACCCGCCTAAACAAATTAAGTCATATCAAGGCCGTCAGTTCACCTATGCATGTGTCCTGACTCAGTCTTGTAAAAGTGGCAGTTTTAACAGGGCAAGAACCATTGTTTATTAATTGTAATTGATTTTAATGCCCTTTCTAACAGATTAGGTCATATAAAGGCGATCAAAGCACCTATGCATGTGTCCTGGCTGAGTCCTGTAAAATTAGCAGTTTCAACACGGTTATAACCATGGGTGATTGATTGTATTGGATGTTAACCAATTTTTAACATTAGGTCATATCAAGAAAGTCAGTGTACCTATGCGTGTGTCCTTGCGCTATGTTGTAAAAAGGACAGTTTCAACATGGCCATAACTGTGGTTGATTGTGTTGGGTTTTAACGCCCTTTTAATAATCAGGTCATATCAAGACAGTCAGAGTACCTATGCATGTGTCCTGGCTCAGTTTCGTAAAAGTGGCGGTTTCAACAAGGCCATGACCATGATTAATTGTGTTGGATTTTAACCCCCTTTTAACAAATTAGGTTATATCAAGGCGGTCAGTGAAACCTGTGTTTGTGTCCTGGCTCCGTCCTGTAAAAGTGGCAGTTTCAACACAGACATATCCATGGTTGAGTGTGCTGGGTTTTAACACATTTTTAACAAATTATATCATATCAAGGCTGTCAGTGCACCTATGCATGTGTCCTGGCTCAGTCCTGTAAAAGTAGCTTAAGGCCCTCTCAAAAAAATTAGGTCATATCAAACCGTTCAATGCACCTGTGCATGTGTCCTTGCTCAGTCCTGTAAAAGGGGCAGTTTCAACACGGACATAACCATGGTTGATTGTTATGGATGTTTACTCCATTTAACAAATTAGGTCATATCAAGAAGGTCAGTGTACCTTTACATGTATCCTGGCTCAGTCCTGTGCAATGACCTGGCTCAGTGCTGTACAAAATGCAGTTTCAATACGGCCTTAACTATTGTTGATTGATTGTTATAGGTTTTATCGTCTTTTAAACAAATTAGGTCATATCAAGAAGGTCAGTACACCTGTGCATGTGTCCTGGCTTAGTCCTGTAAAAGTGGTAGTTTTAAAAAGGCCATAACACCGGTTGATTATGTTGGATTTTAACCCCCTTGAAACAAATTAGGTCATATCAAGGCGGTCAGAGCACCTATGCATGTGTCCTGGCTGCATCCTGTAAAAGTGGTGTCGCACATATGGAAAACAGTTGGCGACAATAAATAAACACAAATTCAATCGATCAAAAATTGTGAAGACTTGGAGTATATTGCCTTCGATAGGCGGTAGACTGGCTCAGATAACAAGCCGTTTAATGCATCTGCGAAAAGTATCGACTCAGGTCAGCCTGCGCAATCCGCGCAGGTTGACCTGAGCCGAAACTTTTCGCTATTGGTCAATTTTCTGTATGTCCAAGGAGAGGAGCAGTCTACCTCGTAATTAAGTTGATTGTTAAAAAAATGGTTATTATGGGCCTTTATTATCTACCTAGCAGTGAAATCCTGGAATTTCCTGCACTCGTTTTTTCAACGCCTAACAACGCATCCTCGTGAGATATTTTTCATATCAAAAATAACCAGTTGATTATCCTCCAGATAGTTTTGTGATGACTTGCTTGCTATCATGTATTACGGAGATGCATTAAGCCCTCTTTTGCTAGAGCTTGGCTTACACATTTTTATACCCTCCACATCGTAGTGGAGGGGAGTATAGTGGAAACGCCATGGCTGTCCGTCCGTAGACACAAATTTGTCCGGAGCAATACTCCGACAGCTTTTCACGCACTGAACTCAAATTTACTCACAGGATTCCTACATAATTTATGTGTAGTTGTGCATGTGCAGTTTTCATGACTATGCTGCTGTTTGTTGCAGAATTATCTTCCCTTTAACTTTTTCAACTTTTACCATTGTACTAAACCATTCTGCATTCTGTGACAAGGAGATTGTGGTGGGGGGGGGTTATAATAGTGTTTAGTGATAGGTCTAGTTTCAGCTCCTACTTTTGTACTAAATCATTCTGCATTCCGTGATAAAGACCTGTTATTGTGACAAGGAGCTGGTGGGGGAATAATTACGTCTAGTGATGACTCCAGTTTTTTTTTAACGGATACGTGATTGGTTCGTCGTCAGCTCCAATTTTGATTCAGGAAGTGGTGTGTCATGTGATGTCTTATTGAACTACAATTCTAACATGGCACGCGACTTTGGCGCTCTATAAACACACTGCAAGGAAAACGTGGTAAAATCTGCAACAATCCATGTAGAGTGACGTCATCCTATATTGAGTGACGTCATTCAATGAGTGAGTTATTCAATGGAACACAATCTTCATCCCCGTTTTTACTCTAAGTTTGAACTTGTTTTCATTTCACTAAGAATTGGCCATGTTAGAATCGAAATAATCTTCTTTCTATCGTGGTATATCGTTCAATAAACCACGTTGTGAGTTATGAGGCGCAATGAATAACCCACTCGGGCTATCGCCCTCGTGGATTATTTATTGCGCCTCATAACTCACAACTGTGGTTTATTTAAGAAATAATCTTCTTTCTATCGTGGTATATCGTTCAATAAACCACAGTTGTGAGTTATGAGGCACAATAAATAATCCACGAGGGCGATAGCCCGAGTGGGTTATTCATTGCGACTCATAACTCACAACGTGGTTTATTGAACGATATACCACGATAGGAAGAAGATTATTTCGATTCTAACATGGCCAATTCTTAGTGAAATGAATTCAAGTTCAAACTTAGAGTCAAAACGCGGATGAAGATTATGTTCCATTGAATAACTCACTCATTGAATGACGTCGATATAGAATGACGTCACTCTACATGGATTGTCGCAGATTTTACCACGTTTTCCTTGCACTGTGTTTATAGAGCCAAAGTCGCGTGTCATGTTAGAATGAACGATATACCACGATAGGAAGAAGATTATTTCTTAAGTATATAGGCATAACATAAATCACAGCTGATAAGAAAATTAAGATGAGTCTAAGTTAAACACCATTCATTTGAGAAATCAAAGTTGCAAACGGTATAGACTTTATGAAAAAAAATGTTAATAGAAAAAAATCAAAGCGTTGAGAGCGCTGATGTAGCATTTGTCAAGGAAGCCACTGTGTGGAATTAATAATTTGAAAACAAGAGGGCCATAATGGCCCTGGATCGCTCACCTGATTCAATAGGCGAAATTCCTCGTGCGTAATTCAATTTCTTACCAATTGTCCGGTCAATTGAGCATAAAATATGGCCTCTAGAGCGTCGACAAGGAATTTCCTAAAGTTTACCTAATTTATCATAACTCACTCAATATTTCATCAAGACAAACATTGTGACCAATTTCCTTATTTCCTAAAGTTGACCCAATTTATCATCCAACTGACCCAATTTAGAACTCATTAAAAAATTATCTAGACAAACATTCTGAACAGTTTTCAATTCAATTGAGCAAGAAATGTAGCCTCTAGACTGCCCACAAGGAATTTCTTAATTTGACCTAGTGACCCAAATTATGATCCCAGATACCCAATTTTGAACTCATCCAATATTTTATCAAGACAAAGATTCTGATTAATTTTCAAGCCAACTGAGTAAAAAATGTGGCCTCTAGAATGCCCACAATGTATTACTTTAATTTGACCTTGAGACCTAATCTATGACCACAGGTGACCCAATTTTAAACTGAGTAAACATGTTGTGCTCAGGTGGGCTAACAAGATTTGAATAGGTTAACTACATACCAAATAACAAAGCTCTGTGCTTTCCAGTTTTATAAAGAAGAACTTAAAAGTTTTCCTTCTTTGTTCCTTTGTTCGAACTTGTGATCCCTGGCCAGTTTTGACCCCAGCGACATCATTTGAACAAACTTGGTAGAGGTTCATTAGGAAACAACTTCCAGTTTTAGAGAAGGAGAATTGCAAAGTTTTCTTTCTTTGTTCCTATGTTTGAACTTGTGACCCCTGGCCGGGGCCAGTTTTGACCCCAGGTGCATCATATGAACGAAATTGGTAGAGGTACTCTAGAAGATGCTAGATGCAAAATACCAAAACTCTACGCCTTCAAGTTTCAGAGAAGAAGAATTTTAAAGATTTCTTTTTTGTTCCTATGTTCAAACTTCTGACCCCGGGGCGTGGCCAGCTTTGACCCCAGAGGCATCATATGAACAAACTTGGTAGAGGTCCACCAGGAGGTGCTACATACCAAATAACAAAGCTCTACGCCTTCTAGTTTCAGAAAAGATTTTCAAAGGTTTTGCTATTTTTTCCTTTCTGTTGCTATGGCAACCAGAGTAAAGGGTGGAATTCAATCTCTTGAACAAGCTTGATAGAACTTCACCAAAGGAACATCCCTCCCAAGTTTAATCAAGATTGGCCCTTGAATTTAGGAAGAGAAGATGTTTAAAGGAATTCTGGACAGACGGACAAATGTACGCCGGACAATGACCGATCACAATTCCTCACCTTAGAACTTGAAAATCAACCTCCTAAGCAAACTAATATGGTTCTTTGGTGGAAGGGAGAGTACTAGTGCCTAAGTTTGCATCATTTATGTATCAGTGGTCTCCCTTTGATCTTTCAAGAGGAGTCAGGTGTAACAACCCTTGACGGAAGGGTGCATGATGGGTAGATAGAGAAGCCATGTAAATACGTTGAATTTAATTATTTAATAATTCTATACCTGGATACTATGATTTTGAGATGTCTTTGGACGTCAAGGTCTAATTCCCAACGTTACAATTAAGTTTTCTACCTGAAAATATTCATGCACAATCAAATGAGTAGCATGCAATCACGGAACGAATAAGCCCAGGGACGAACTGGTTTTGGAACGAACAACCCCGGAAGCAAAATGGATATAATACAAATTTTGTGCATATCATTGCGCCAGTAGAAGGCTATGAAGAGATGGCGCTATTTTCAATCAAAAAGAAGTATTTGAACGATCGATGGCCTTTTCCAGTTTATTTCAATAAGCCATTTCCAATTATATATTTGAGTGCGTTTGAAAAACCCATTTGTCTAGAAAAATTGAGTTTAGTTGGGATTATTTCCTTCGGTTTTGCACAAAATACCATACATGGTCTTCAGAATTCAATATTGAACATTTATTATTGATCTCATAGTGGCATTGTCTTCGACAAATGCCACAAAAACGGTTTCTGTAAGTAAATGTACTTTATCCTTTGTTTCAATGACTAGACTAGTAAATTGTTTAACTGGCCATGCATAATACTAACCCATATCCTGCTAAAAAACTAAAATTGAATTATCGGTTCGATATTAATAACTTAAGGTAGTAGACCCCTAATAGAAAACAGCTATTTCCACAATAAAAATAATTATCCTACAAAATTTGCTATGATTAAAAAAGAGTGTTATTGTACTGCTTTAACCAAGCCACTTTTCCTTTTTTGTCATTTGTAAAATTATGATTCATAAATCTAAAACCACTATATTTTCATTACAAAGAGAGGTAGTAATTACCTCCCTTTTCTGGAAACTAACAAAAGTATCTACAAATAATTTCAAGATAGGCATAAAGACATTTCTGGCCCGTTGAAATTGTGCAGAAGTATTATATCTGTATAAATCGGTATTTATCAACTATCAAGAAAACTTTATGCAGTGCAGCACTAGAGGTATTAGGAGTCTACTACCTTAAATATTGGTGTTTCAAATTTATGGCTTCGGAAATAATGTCTCCTTATCGGACAGTGTAGATGCAAGATCAGACTGCACGTTCTGTGCAGTCTGATCTTGGATCTACAATGTCCGCAAAAGGTCAGTTACTCGTGCTTAGCGACCAAAGGGTATAAGAAATAACTAAAGTGGTTGCCCAAATGCTTGAACTTGTTTTCATGTCACAAAAAAGACTGATTAATTGGTGCGACCCCGGTCATCGATAGAAAACTTTTGAAATCTTTATCTATCCGGAATACAAGAAATCAAACTAACAGTTCATTTTGAAACTTTACTCGTTAGTATCACACTTCAAAACAAGGTAAGCTTTAGTTGTCCATATTATTTTTCGATGTTTCTCTTTTATCTTTTATTTTTTTAAGGTAGTGGACACGTAATTAGAAAACAGCTATTTCCACTTAGATATTATCCTACAAAATTTGCTAGGATTAAAAACGAGAATAATTATACTAATTTAACCGAGCCACCTTTTCCTTTTTTTCTCATTCTTAGAATTATCATTTATAAATCTAAAACAGCTATATTCTCATTACAAAGGGAGACAATAATTACCTCCCTTTTCTGGAAACTAACAAAAAGTATCAACGAATAATTTCAATGGATACATCAAAGGAATTACTGGTCGGTTAAAATTATGAAAAAAGTATAATATTTGTATTAACAAACAAGCCAAAACAAACTCCGTGAAATACATTTACACGATTTTAGTTCCACGGGCCAAAGACCAGCGTGCTTATGTCATGGCTCCGTGTTGTGCGTCGGTCCGTGCTTCTGTGCGTTTAGTTTTATTCCAAACGTCTTCTATGAAACTAGCCATCCACGTTTGACCAAACTTAACACAAATTATCCTGCTTAGGCCCCCTTCAGACTGGAAAAGAATTTGTTTCCTGTAAAGACCCTGGTTGCCATGGCAACACAACTGAAAAATATTGAAAATCGTTCAAAATCTTGTTTTTGCCTATGGCGTTTCAGGGTAAACAAATGAACAGAATATTTTAAAGTTTCTAAGCAATATTAAGTCTTTACCAAACGACAAAATTTTAGGTTTGTCCAAATCGAAGGCTTTTGCAGACAAAATAAAAGTGAAAATCTTAAATGTGTTTTATGCAGGGTAGAAAACATTGTGAGAAAAGAAGAAAATGCTGGTAACCAGCATTTTTTCCTTTTCCCACAATGTTTTCTGTAGGCCTCTTTCTCAGGGTCGTCGAAAGTAGAGATTGTGAGGTAATGAGTTAAAAGTCTAGTTATTGCCCTTTCAAAAGTTTATTCCTCTTGCGATATCTGACAGTATCGAACAACTTAGGACTGAGACAAGATTGTACATTCTCTGCAGTCTGATCTTGATCTACATAGTCCACAAACGTACATCGGTTCAAAAGTAGCAATAATAAACTTAAGCCTTTACCCCATAATGCATTTCCATGGTATCTCTAAATGACCCTAAAAAACAGCAATGATGAAGCCGTTACTAATGTGTAAATGACACCTTTTGATAGCATAGAAAACATTGTGACAAAAGGTGAAATTGCTCGTCACGAGCAATTTCAACTTTTGCCTCAATGTTTTCCCAAGGCTCATGCAAGTAATGTGTAAAAATGAGTATCTATGGAGTAAAAGGTTAATGTTTTGCATAAGGGTAATATTTCCCATCATGGTGCAAACATATTGTTTTCCACTCACTTTCGAAAAGAAATAACGTTACACTTAGATGACGGAGTTCATTGTGAAGCTAAAGAAAAAAAGCTCTTTAAAAGGCAAAGTACAGAAACATATCGATTGTCTAAATAAGAATACGAAAATTCGAATCTAACACACAATTTCAAGTGTTGGCCGGATTGGGTTTTTAATTGTGCTGTTGTTTTTTCTTATTTGAAAATTGGCATGAATACCCAGAAATTCGTCTGTATTGTTATGAGGGAGAGAGAGAGAGAGAGAGAGCTCAGAACATTTTACATTGTGGCCCATATTTCACAGCATAAAATATACAAATCAGACATGCTTTGGCAAAAGTGGGCTTACAGCATCACCGTTATACTATAATAACAGTTCAGGGTCCATATTGACAAACCATTCTTAAGAACATTGTCCATGATTCTTAGTCTTATTCTTCAGAATTTTGTCATTGTGAAAGTAACAGAAACTCTGATTGGCTAAACCAAAAGGTTTAGCCAATCAGAGTTTCTGTTACTTTCACCGTCTGGAAATCGCAATGAATAAAACCAAGAATGTTCTTACGAACGGTTGGTGGCTACGGACCCTGACCATCACGTAAGTTATGGATCTGTAGGGACCACGTTTTTAAGTAACCGACTTAATCACGTGGTAGAATGTTCTTTTGGCAAACAGAAAATTGACCAGTAGCAAAAAGGTTCGGCCTTGGTCAGCCTGCGTGGACTGCGCAGGCTGATCTGAGTCGTTACTTTTCCGGCAGATGTATTAAGTCGCCTTTTCACAGAAGTCGGTTCAAATAAGTATATCGTTATTCACCGCCTCCGCTTTTGTCAAAACAAAACTGCAGTTGATTTTTTTTTTTTACCAGCATTTTCTCCTTTTCCCACGATGTTTTCAAAAAGCGTCTACCACAGGGTCACGAGAACAGAGGATCGTTCGATGAAAGGTTTCTGTGTTACGTACGAACTGATAAGATTCAAATTTCTCAAAATTTTTATCGCTGACACCGGCTGAATGGGAACCGGTGATTAATTACAGTTCAATACTTAACCAAACGATAAATTTTTACAAGCCTACTGGTTCAAATTTAATGCAATTGCAGACGACAAAACTGAATGTTTCTTAATAGTTAGAATTTGTTTTCAAATGGGTGGAAAAAAAAACGTGAAGAAAAAACATTGTGAGAATAGGAGAACATGCTGGGAACCAGCATTTTCATCTTTGCCCCCAATGTTTTCAAAAGTCATATTTTTAAGGGTCGTTAAAATTTGGAATTGCGTGGTAAAGATTTAACCCATTACCAAACGATAAACTTTTGGACTTGTCCAAATTGAAAGCATTTGTAGACCAATAAATACCAGCATTTTCTCCTTTTCCCAGAATGTTTTCTAAAGGCTTCTATCTCAGCGTCGTCAAAAGTAGGGATTGTGTGGTAATGGGTTGAGCCTTTGGCTGCTAAGCGCGACTCACTGACCTTTTGCGGACAGTGTAGATCAAGATCAGACTGCACAGAACGTGAAGTCTGATCTTGGATCTACACTGTCCGATAAGAAGATATTTCGTCCCCCAAATATAAATTTGAAATAGTAACATTTAGATTTTTACCATTGATTCGAAGGTATATTTTACATTACTTCGCAAGATAAGGGTTAAATGCAAGCGCAGGATTTTTTGGGATGAATAGAATTTCTCTACATATGTTAGATAAATAAGTTTGGTTGTTTAACCTGGGAAATCTGTGGCAGTTTTTAACCTATGAATAAGACATTAATCAGGTTTTCTGTTGGAAAAGCCGACCTATTTGAAAGGAATTTTATCATAGATCTAGTGCAACGGCATTCCTAAAGCACAAAAGCGACCGAGAAACGCATATGTTCCCACTTCTTGAATAGAAGAAATAGAAAACAGTACGAGTTTTAAAGATGGCCCTTCAGATTTTGGGACGAAAATCTTATAAAAACACACACAAAAAATCATCTTTATACTCTCAAAGCCTTTTCATTTACATTCATAAAACCCAAGTAGTCGATAACCATCCGACAACAAGAGAAATTAGAGATTTACTACGGCCCAGGTCGACACCGACGAGAAGCACGGTCTATTTTTACATGAGCAACTTGCTAATTTACAAACCTGAAATACACAGAAAAAGCTTCAAACATTGCGTCCGAAGAAGACACTATCGAAAATAATAACGTCTGTTATGTTTTGGAATTTTAGCGCCTTTAGTCACGTGCTAGTCACTTGACATTCCCACAATGCTTTTTTGATTTCTGGCGCGAAATTCAAATATAGCTTAAGAGGCTACGTAGCCTTTTAAGGGAATACCACCATTTTTTTTTTGTAATTTTATCATTCTTAATTATTGATGATTTGTATGATTTTTTCATATAAATTTCAGTGATATGTATTTCTTTTAATTTGGTGAGATGTGAAAAATCTAAATACCAACCTATAAGAGTAACAATAAGTTTAACTTCACTACAAGCCCTCGTTTTGTTTTTATCTTCCAAATTTCGCTTATTTCTGTCAACTTAAACTTTCACACACGCAAAAAGGCTGAGAATGTCATGCACAAAATGCACAGCACATATTATCATGCACGCAATACTATACACAAATCTTCATGCACAAGATACCATGCATAAATTGCTATGCACAAGATACCATGCACAAATTGCTATGCACAAGACACCATGCATAAATTGCTATGCACAAGACACCATGCGCAAATTGCCATGCACATGACACCATGCGCAAATTGCCATGCACAAGATACCATGCACAAATTGCCATGCATAAATAAAATGACATGCTCAAACTATGCTATGGACAAAATGCCATCATGGCATGCACAAAATATCATGCAAAATTGCCGCACTCAAATTGTCACAGTGTTTTCCACCCTTGGAAACATTTTGTTTCATTTAAATTTTCGTCTGCAAAATGCTTTTAATTTGGAGTCGAAAATTTTGCCTGGTCTTATTTTTGAACGCCGGTTTATTCCATACAAAACGACACAATTTCGGACGCCACCAAATTGAAATGTTTGCAGACAACAAATTAAATTAGATTCATCACAGCTGATGATTTCTATATTTTATAGGGTAGAAAACATTGTGGGAAAAGGAGAAAATGCTGGTTACCAGCATTTTCTCCTTTACCTACAAAGTTTTCAAACCCCAGATGGTTAAAACATGGATGCAGACATGAAGTATTTGTTAATATCAATGAATAATATTGTCAACGAATAAATTCTCCTTTTTGTTTTTACTTTCAGAATGATGAAATCGGCTGGCTTTATCCTACTTGCGGTTTTATTCCTACTTTTGGTGACAGGTTAAACATTTTCTTCACCTTGATACAAAAAAAAAATCTGTCGAAGCAACAGGCTGTTACCATGGTGATTCAATGGAACACGGACAAAAACTCGACATTAATACTGGTATCTTAGGCAAAGGGCCATATTAAAAATACATCTTTACTAGATTTCAGTCTTCTTTATTCCTTAGTTGCAAAGCACAGCTCACTGACCTCTGGCAAGCAGTGTTGATCCAAGTTCAGACTGCTCGATCTGTGCAGTCCGATCCTGGATCTACACTGTCAGATAAAGAGATATTCCAAACAATAAGTCTGGGATAATCATTATAACAGGTCACATATTTTAACTGTATTTCAGATCACAGTCTCGCTGCTACTGCACCGCCGAGTAACCCGCAGGGTAACGGAAATTCGGGACAAGGATCCGGAGGAGGAAATGGCGGTACGTAACTTTCTGGAAAATCTTGAAAATCCGTACATGTAACAGTATCGAGTATTTCGAAATGAATGGGATAAATTTGCCTTTAGAAAACAGTGTAGTAGCAGTTATGATTTCTCAAATGCTCAAATAAGCTTTCAGAACAAAACCCCTCTATTATTTTCTTAGATAAACGGAATTATGAATCTATGAAGGTCGTTGTCTGCGCATGTCATATTCTTCGATGATTCAACCTGTCTGATATGACGCATCACTCCCCCAATATTGGGGGGATTGTAGCAATACGTGTTATAAAGTAGCAATGGAGAAAATTACTTTTATCACTACGTTTGAGCTGAAATCAGCCCTGTTTTAGCTCCAGATTTCTCTAAACTGCTGATCATAGCTAAATGAATAGCACCAGGTACGTTTATTTTAGTATGAAATTCAAAGTAACGGTTGTCGCGTAGAAAAGTAGTCCGGTAGGCCAACAGACAGGTCGAATCTTCGGAGAATATGACATGCGCAGACAACGCAGCCAATGACCTGGAAACACTGTTGTGCTAACTACTTGGAAAAGAAGTTCCCCAGAGCGCAAGGATAGACGTTATATGCTTAAAGTGGTCTCTGGTCAAAACCTATACTTCATATCCAGAACATTTCCTTGCCTGTAGAATCTAGTCTTAATGCCTTTACCGTGTATTCCCTGATTTTACCCTTTACCATACAATTCCTGCTTTTTACGACCTGGAGTTAGAAGCCTTTTGAAAACATTGCGGGAAAAGGAGAAAATGCTGGTAACCATCATTTTCTCCATTTCCCACAATGTTTTTCTCCCCTGCTGGAAACAAATTTCAATTTTTGAGTTACGTTTATTTTATTGTCTGCAAGTGCTTTCAATTTGGACCGGTCTAAAATTTTGTCGTTTGGTAAAAAGATTTAAAAAAGAAAAGAAAGTGTTTGAAGACAAGATTTTTGGTAGATTTACTGATTCATTAGTTAAATCTATTTAAAAAAAAAAATGCATAAATTTTAAGTTTCCTGTTTTGTTGCAGGTAATGACGTAGCCATGGTAACAGGGTCTTTACCAATGATTGCAGCTGGATTCATGATTGCGATTTTAAACCTCTTCTAGATGTCGTCAAAGATGGCAAATCGTTCAGCCAGAGATTTAGTTTTTGTTCATTCCTTTATAGACATTATAAAACAAAATGTTCGCTTAATCATTTAACTCATTACCAAACGCCAATATTTTAGACTTGTCCAAATCGAAAGCATTTGCAGACGACAAAATAAAAGTGACTGAAAATTTGAAATTTGTTTTGTGAAGAGCAGAAAACATTGTGGGAAAACCAGCATTTTCTTCTTTTCCCACAATGTTTTCTCTACGCTTCTTTAGGGTCGTCAAAAGTAGGGATTGTGTGGTAACGGGTTAACCCCTTACCCAGCGACAAAACTTTAAACTTCTTCAATTTGGAAAGCTTTTGCAGGCGAAACATTAAAGGTATTTTGGTTAACCCTTTACTCCTTAGATACTCATTTCTACGCATTGCATGAAGCAGCCTTTGGAAAACATTGTGGCAAAAAGTGAAATTGCTCGTGACGAGCAATTTCACCTTTTGTCACAATGTTTTCTATGCTATCAAAAGGTGTCATATACACATAAGAAACAGCTTCATCCTGGCTGTTATTTAGGGTCAATTAGAGATACCATAGAAATGCCTTATGGGGTAAAGTTAAAAGTGTTGTCAAAATTCCTTCTTTTCAAATAAAACATTGAATCGTTGGGTAACGGGTAAAAAAAAGAAAATAAAACTGTGTGTGTGTGTGTTTTTTTTTTTTTAATATTTTGTAATAATTGTCTATTCTTGGTTGACGAAAATTCCTTATGACAAGGTGACGGTCATTTGACGATTTCGTGGACAATCAATCAATCAATCAATCAATCAATCTATCAATCTATCTATTTCTTCTTTTCTCTAAATGTTTTCAAAAGTTTTTAACTCTATATAGTACAAGCATGGACTTTTTTGGAAAAGGGGTTGATTCTGTTTCGGATTCCTCATTTTTTTTTTTCGAAAAAAAAAAAATTGAGAATTATATAAAATTGTATAAGTTAAAAAGAAAAAGAGCAAAACGTTTCATTAATAGAAAATAGAAATTGTATGAGAATGTCCAATGCCTTTGACAGGAGTTTTTCATGTGGCTTGCAACACGAAAAGGGACATTTGGACATTTGCGTAAAGTGTCGTCACGGATCAGCCTGCGAAGTCTGAACAGTCTGATCCGAGACGAAACTTTCCGATCGAGCATGATTTTCTGTTTCATACAAGTCTACTGTTGAACAAAATCTAATGTAGCCGTAAAGCGTCGTCCCGGATCAGCCTGCGCAAACTGCGCAGGCTGATCCGAGACGACCTTTTACGCAAACGCCCGAATGCCCCTTTTTACGTGTTGCAAGTCATATCATGTCTCCATAAAAAACGAATAAATCTTTTTTTTATAATATTTGATATTTGGTTATCTTTTTTGTTTGTTTCTTTAATATTCTCTGTCTCTGTCTCTCTGTCTCTGTCTCTCTCTCTGTGTCTCTCTCTCACTCTCTCTGTCTCTGTCTCTCTCTCTGTCTCTCTCTCTCTCTCTCTCTCTCTCTCTCTCTCTCTCTCTCTCTCTCTCTCTGTATGTCTGTCTGTCTCTCTCTCCCTCTCTCCCTCTCTCCCTCTGTCTGTCTGTCTGTCTCTGTCTGTGTCTCTCTCTCCCTCTCTCTCTCTGTCTGTCTGTCTGTCTGTCTGTCTGTCTGTCTCTCTCTCTCTCTCTCTCTCTCTCTCTCTTTTCCTCTCTACTTAATTCTGTTTGTGTTTTGGCGAGTTCTCTGAATGCCAAGTAGATCTAAATCACACCTTTCTACGAGTGGAGATTAGGAGGCCTACTGAAGGACCTAGATAATGTTTATAATTCTGCCATTACAGGCAGTTACTGATGTTGAGATTTGTACAGCTATAAAATCTCAAGTTTTCAGTAGAAGCCTTTGTAAAACATTGTAGGAAACGAAAAAATTAGCATTTACCAGTAGTTTTCAATCACAACTATTCTCCAAATAGACCCTCCCCTCACCTTTCCAAATTCACACCCTACATTGTCATGTAGGAGAGGGTGCTTAGGGAATAAACCTTTGTTATGTAAAAGGTCATTTATTTCTATATAAGCATTCTAAATATTATTTCATATCGAAACCTCTCTGATATCTTTTGCGACATGTGTGGTCAATGATCAGGGTCCATATTCACCAACTATTCTTAGTTGCATCCAAATTTTAAATTTAGATCTAGATTCTAAATTTAGAAAGTAACACAACGTCTGATTAAGTAAAGCGTTTGGTTTAACTCTTTACCACACGACAAAATTCTAGACTGGCTCAAACTGAAAGCATTTGCAGACGACAAAATAAAGGTGACTGAAACATTGAAATTTGTTCTGGGAAAGGTAGAAAACACTGTAGGAAAAGGAGAAAATGCTGGTTACCAGCATTTTCTCCTTTTACTACAGTGTTTTCAAAAGGCTTCTTTCTCAAGGGCGTCAAAAGTAGGGACTGTGTGGTAATGGGTTAACTAATCAATCAGATACAGTTTCTGTATTGGATTAAAATTCAGAAATATTCATGAAAATGAGACAAAGAGAGTTCTTCATAATAGTTTGTGAATACACCCCAAGCCTAAACATAGCAAAAAAGAAACCAGACAACTAGGGCCAGAGTCTGGTTTTTTATCACTCCAATAAATATAGAATACTTGCACCATACAGTCCATTTCCTTAAAGGTCCAATTAAGGCCAAAATATTTGAGCATCTAAATTTAAATCCTACCATTGAAAAGTATGAAAAAATATTGTGGAAATGACAATCTGTTATCCTGTGGTCGAGCCATATGTTAGTCACTGGAAAAAAAAAGTTCAAACTCATGCAAAAAGTTTACAATTGGCTTCAATTGCTTCATTTACAATTGGCCTGTATTGTTACTTTAAAGAAGCAGGCGAAGAAGTCTGCAAATTCTTTCAGTGCGTGTGGACTCTAACCTTTTAGTACTTTGAGATAAAGTGGGAGAAAACTCTTAGTGCTGATGCTAATCAAGGCGGGAAGAACAAATTTTCAAGACAATGCTTCCTTAATAGATGTATGAGGTTTGTGAACGATTTGCTCTATTCTGTATTACAAAGCCATTTGTTTTTCCGTCTATATTGTTGACATCACCGAAATGCATTGTGGGGCGGCATACATTCCATAGCTTGCACCAGTTTTTTTTTTTTTTCTAACTGCAATGAAGGCACCATAAACGCGGACTGCAGCGACAGCACCATAAATGCGGACTGCAGCGACGGCACCATAATCGCGGACTGCAGCGACGGCACCATAAACGCGGACTGCATCGACGGCACCATAATCGCGGACTGCATCGACGGCACCATAAACGCGAACTGCATCGACGGCACCATAAAAGCGAACTGCAGCGACGGCACCATAAACGCGAACTGCATCGACGGCACCATAATCGCGAACTGCATCGACGGCACCATAAACGCGGACTGCATCGACGGCACCATAAACGCGAACTGCATCGACGGCACCATAAACGCGAACTGCATCGACGGCACCATAAACGCGGACTGCATCGACGGCACCATAAACGCGAACTGCATCGACGGCACCATAAACGCGAACTGCATCGACGGCACCATAAACGCGAACTGCATCGAAGGCACCATAAACGCGGACTGCAACGACAGCACCCTTTAACGCGAACTGCAACGAAGGCACCATACACGCGAACTGCATCGAAAGCACCATAAAATCTGAACTGCAACGACAGCAACCTTTAACGCGGACTGCAGGGACAGCACCATAAACGCAAACTGCATCGAAGGCACCATAAACTCGAACTGGATATACTTGTTAAATGGCATGATTTAAATTCAAATGCATTTAAACACCCGCTTCATTTACAATTGGCCTGTATTTTTACTTTAAAGAACCAGGCGAAGAAGTCTACAAATTCTTTCAGTGCTTGTGGGCTCTAACATTTTTGTTATTTTTAGATATAACGGAAGAAAAACTCTTTCTCTGCTGCTAATCAAGGCCGAAAGGACAAATTTTCATGACAATGCTTCCTTAATAGATGTATGAGGTTTGTGAACGTTTTGCTCTATTCTATATTACAAAGCCAATTGTTTTCTCGTCTATATCGCTGATGTCACCAAAATGCATTGTGGGCCTGCATACATTCCATAGCTTGTACCAGGTTGTTAAAGATCACTCAGAACTACGACATAACTGAGCAGGGACGGATAGAAAGAACGTGCTGCTGTGAAGAAGGGATAATAAGTCGATGGTTTGTTATTAAGATTTGGATATTTTGATGGCGTTCTTTTAACTCTTTACCAGACAACAACATTTTGGTTTAGTCCAAAGTGAAAGCATTTGCAGACAACCAAATAAATGTGAATAAAAAATTAAGATTTCATTTGGGAAGGGTAGAAAACTTTGTGGGAAAAGGCGGAAATGCTGGTTACCAGCATTTTCTCCTTTCCCCACAATGTTTTCAGAAGGCTTCTCCATTTGGTTGTAAAAAGAAGCGATTGTTTGGTAAAAGGTTAACTCTGTCACTGCTGAATAAAGAGGGTACACTTTTTCAAAGACCGCTAATTAATACACTTCCGCTGCACGACGGAGAACTTGTTCGGTCATAATATAGAGTTAAGTAATGGACTGCGTCGAACAGAGATCAGACTAAACGTTCTGTGTAATCTGATCTTGATCTACACTGTCCAGAAAAGCTTCTTGTACCGTCTACAGTATGGAAAGAGTTAAAACTAGTGATTATATTAATCTTATTGATGTGATGATGGTTTATGAGTTTCTGTTTATTAACTAGAGTCTCATTCCAACACAACTTTTTTTTTCCTTAAAATTGCACAAAACAGATTAAAAGAGAAATCGACCATTCTAAATTCTAAATTCGACCTATTCACTATTTACTCATTCACTTATTCAAAGTTTCATATTAGATATTTTGGAATTGTAAACATATGTAGCTAGAAATCGCGTGACTAAATCGATTTGATTTAAAAAAATCTATATATTCATATGACTATAAACTATGTAGTTTTTGTCGAATAAACGATGTTCTGTTCTGTTCTATTCTAAAAGGAAAACTTTATTTAAGACTATATCCGAGATTCGTACGCTAATATCGATGAGGAACGTTCTTCAGTTATTTCCCACGATTCTTCTTCAGTACTACATTGGTCCTGATAAGGGAATGACTTGGATTTTAGGAGCATTTTCAGACAACAATTTAAATGTGAATCAGATAATGAAATTTCCTTCTGAAACCTTTGAAGTATAGAAAACCTTGTGGTAAAAGTAGAAAAAGCATTATCTCCTTTACCCGCAATGTTTCAAAAAGTGTTTTACCACGGGTCATTAAAACTCGTGACTGTTTGGTAAAAGTTCTAATATAATATTTGTTTTCAGATGAAGTTAACAGTCACGCTATTTTGTTCGATTATATTGACAGCATTGGTCTTGCATGGTAAGTTGGTTCCCAACTATAATTTTGACATCGTGCTGTCTAATTAATTAATTAATTAATTAATTAATTAACTAAGTAAGTAAGTATGTAATTTAATTAATTAAGTAAGTAAGTAAGAAAGTAAGTAAGTAATTAAGTAAGTAAGTAAGTAAGTAAGAAAGAAAGAAAGAAAGAAAGAAAACATAGAGAAACCAACTAAAAAACTGACTGAGAAGTGGTAGTGGATCCGAAGCACACTAAGGGAGATCACTAGAATGGGTTAAAGTAAAGAAATTCAAAGGCGTTTTTGGACATCCTTTTCATAGAATATCGAACAGTTCAACTCCAAGAATAAGGCAATTATATCACCCACCATTCTTTTTAGAATTTTATGAAGAATTTTCAAAACTTAAAACTAACACAACCTCTAATTGGCTAAACAATTTGGTTCAGCCAAACAGAAGTTGCGTTACTTTGAAATAAAGAACGTTTCTCAGAATTAGACAAAGAATGTTATCAATCTAATGTCTGTAGAACACGGGCCAAGGTTATACGTTCTTATTGTGGCGCCGTATGAGCGGTGGCACTATATCTTTATTAGCTTTCGAAAAATACGAGTACCAATGGAGGCAGCCATATCATTTACTCGGCTTCAAGTCATTTCGTAACTAGGTCATTTCGTACCTAGGCCATTTCATACAATTTTGGTCATTTCGTACCCACCTATTTTATTTTGGTCATTTCGTACACACTTCGATCATTTTGTACCCGCTTCGGTCATTTCATATCCAGTTTTTAATATCAATTTGGTAATTTAGAACCTCGTTTTAACACTATTTTCTTATGTTTTTTTCTCGAATTATAACTGCTTTTGTACATAGTTCCAATTCTTATCATGTTAAATGTCACCGAAGAATGGCCATGATTGTGTTTTACCATTATTGGTTCTTTTTTTTTAAGTTTTTAAGTTGCATTCTAAGGATTGTATATATAGGACTTCTCAGTTCATTTCTCACCGAGTTCTGCAAAAAAATTATTTTTTGGTTAATTTGAAATGCTGTGATGTGCCTTATTTTAGAAACAACTGATTTGCGGCGCCATTGAGATTAGGCATCAATATTCTCTTGTAATAATATTTTGCAACTGTCGCCAGAGTCGCACGAAATTGTTTTGTTTTCTGTATAACGGGCTAACAGGCACCTGAGGCTTTTATTCTGACGATGACGACGATTGGGTTGCTTAAGTTTGATATGATTTTTCACTATTTTTCTGTCTCTTTGCAGAAATTACTGTGGTTACTGCATCTAGTAGTACAGTTATGACAACCAAACCCCCTACTTCTACCAGTGATTCCCCAGGTTCGATACCTTTAATATATTATATCACTATAATCGAACACGACCTTTAACGAACACTTCCGTGTTTTAAAGGATCAATTAAAGAATGCTTTTAAAAAGAATGTTGGAAAATGAGAAAATGCTGGCAGGCAGTATATCTCTTTTTCGCAAAAGGCCGGTGTAATGTAGAAAAATGACCCCCATTACAAAATGACCCCTGGGTCATTTCTCGACGTAGAGGAATGACCTATGGGTCATTTTTCGACGTAGAAAAATTACCCGGGTCATTATTCTACGTCGAGAAATGACCCATGGGTCATTTCTCGACGTAGAGAAATGACCCATGGGTCATTATTCTGCGTCGAGAAATGACCCGGGGGTCATTTTGTAATGGGGGTCATTTCTCTGCATTACACCGGCGCAGGCTGTTCCGTGACGGTACATTACGTCAACATTAGGTTTTGTCCTATACTAGACTTGCATGAAATAGAAAATCACAAACAATCGAAAAGTGTCGTGTTGGATTAGCCTACGCGGACTGCGCAGGCTAATCCGAGACGAAATGTAAGTATACTTGAAAAGGCAGCGTAGCCTTATAAGCGAACACCATCAAACATGTTTTCTTTGTAATTTTATGATTTTTAAGTATATATGATTTGTATTGTTTTTTCATATAAATTTCAGCGCTATATATATATTTTTTAATTTAGCAAGATGTACAAAATCTAAATATCCACCTTTAAAGGCGATAATTATGAAAGTCTTAACCCTTCACTCCATAGATACTCATTTTGACGTATCAACAACAGACCGCTTTTGAAAACATTGTGGGAAAAGGAGAAATTGCTCATAACGAGCAATTTCTCCTTTTCCCACAATGTTTTCCACTCAATCAGATATTTGTACCCTCATTTGTCCATATTTTTGACATCATATCTTTATTTGCTGCTGAAATGGAAGAGCCTGAATTTGCATTATCTCCCGCTAGATGGCATTCTATAAATACTCATCTATCTGATATGGGCATCCTGGGTACAGAACCGAACCACTTTCCTACGCGACAACCGTTACTTGGAATTTAAAACAAAAAAAAAAAAAGGTTTACCCAATAAAACGCTACCTCGTGCAATTTACTCAACTATGATCACCAGTTTAGAGAAATCTGTTGCTAAAGTAGGTCTTATTTCTCCTCAAACGTATTGATTCCTAAACGCTATTTTCAACATTGCTACTTTATAGAGCGTAATATTTACAGTCAGCCCGCTTTCGGGGCTAGTAGTGATGCGTCATATAAGACAGTCGAATCTTCGAAGAATATGACATGCGCAGACAACGCCTCAATTTGGCATATCAGGTAAAGGATTAACATTTTCTTTTCCAGGGAACACAGGGCATCAGCTGACCTCGTGGTACCCACATATTGTGATAGCGTATTTTATGGGAACACTCCTTATATGGAGAGCAGTAAGCTTTTAAAAAGATGTCAAACCAGATGGATTCTTCAAGTGGAGAGATAGTGAAAACCACTGACCTATATCTGACTTTGCTCTACATAATATTCATTAGATGTAGTCTTACGAAACGTGTCGAAGACAGTACTACTATGAGTTCAATATTGAATTTTGAAGACCATATATCGTATTTTGTGCAAAGCCGAAGGAAATAAACCCATTAAACCCAATTTTTCGCAGGCAAATGAGTTTTTCGGTAGCGCTCAGATATGTAATTGGAAACTGCATGTTGAAATACACTGGGCGAGGCCATCAAACACTAATTTTTGATTGAAATGAGCGTCACTCGCTCATAGCCTTCTTTTCGCGCAATGCTATAAAAAATTGTCTACCAATCGCTTGATCCTGATTTTTTTTCTCCAAAACCTGTTCGTCCCATGGCTTGTTCATCCCATGATGCGCGCTACTCCATTTGATTGGGCATGAATATTTATAGATCGAAATAATTGATTTTAATGTTGGGAATTCAATGTTAACGAACAAAGATATTTCAAAAGGATTGCTTTCAGGTACAAACTTAATTTTATTCGATATATTCACTCAGTTTCCCTCTCTATCGATCATGCATCCTACTGTCATGGGACGTTACTCCTGACTACTCCAAATGATCAAATGGAGACCACCAATACACAAACAATCCTTACTTTGTCATGAGTACTCTCCCTATAACCAAAAAACTAGGTATCCATTTGTTTAGTAAGTAGACTTTCAAGCCAATATTTGAATTATATTTCTCTTTTTCTTTCATATTATTAATTCAACACAGTGGTTTCCTTGACAAATACCACTTCAGTGTTCTCAACGCTTTGATTTTTATCTAATATTAGGGCGGTTTATTAATGTGTTTCGAATGGCGAGTATATCATTCTCTGATGCAAATACGTGAATAAACGGACATCAAAATTTGACTTTTTGGTACTCACCCATAGAAATATCGTCGTGTTTAATTTCTTGAAAACTTTTAAATAAACAAGAAATTTACACAGAAAAACAGCTGAAGAATATATTAACCCTTTCCCAAACGACAAACTTTTGGACTGGACCAAATTGAAAGAATTTGCAGACGACAATTCAACTCTTGCTGAAAAGATGATCTCTGTCTATGATAGGGTAGAAAACATTGTGGGAAATGGAGAAAATGCTGGTTACCAGCATTTTCTTCTTTTCCCACAATGTTTTCAAAAGGCTACTATTCCAAACCCGTAAAAACCAGGGATTGTTTGCGAAAGGGTTAAATGATTCTGCTCTGTCCACTAAATCTATTTATATGCACAAAATGCATCAATTCTTCACTATATAGTCCCTTATTTTAACAGTCCTGTGGACGGATATAAGGCCTTCAAAACGCCATAAAAGGTATTCGAACATTTTGCGTAAAGTGTCGTCTCGGATAAGCCTGAGCAGTCCACGCAGGCTTATCCGGAATGACACTGTATTTTGATGTAATTTTTCTGTTTTACGCAAGTCTACCGTAGCACAAAAGTTATTGTAGTCGTAAAATGCCGTCTCGGATCAGCCTGCGCAGACTGCGCAGGCTGATCCGAGTCGACATTTTACGCAATTGTCCGAATGCCCCTTTTCGTATGTTGCAAGCCAGTGGAGATGAATAATGTTCATTCTGCTGTACAGACAGGTTGCACAGCGCAAGACCGGAAGTACGCATCGTATGTGACTAGAGATTCTATACAGGGACGGTTGAAAACACTGTGGAGAAATCACGAAATACTGGTTACTTGACCAGCATTTTTTTCCTTGTCCCCACAGTGCTTTCAAAAACCGTCCCGAGCAGAGTCTCTAAACGTGCCCAAGGAAATTACTCTGTTAATGGTTCAAGTCAATCTTGCAAAAGGTAGAATAAAAACAAGCAATCTTTTTTTTCTGTATACAAAAGTATTTATTTAAGTGAACATTCCATTTCTTTAAAAGTGAGACAGAAAAAAATCACTCCTCAAAATAAAACAAGAATAGACCGTCTGAAAATGAGAGATAAAAGGAAATTATACATCAAGCATAATCGCAATAATGTGCCGCTTTTGGGATATTTTTTTTTTATATTTGGATATATATTGTGCACCGTACCGTCTCAAGTTCATCGTAAATTTTCCAGATGCAAAGATAAATCGCTATACTGCCTTTCTGTGTCTTCGGTTTAATCTGTATTATCTTGTCCAGCAGTCTTCTTTCTCTTTTTTAACGAAATTATTCTTATTTTTACTTCTGCTTAGATTTATTTACTTAATGAAAAACTAAAATTATTTTAGGGGTCATTTGCAGCCATGACAAATTAATGTAATTTTTTTTCTGAAATTCGTCATATAAAAATAAACCACGTCTATTTCCTGTTTCGTTTTTCTTTTTATTTCGATTTATTTACAAAACCATGACGAAACAGACTGTGTATCAGAACAATTTCGCAAGAAAAATGGATTTTGACTGCAAATTCTGTGACAGTCTGCCTTTTAAACTCAACACTGTTGGCGAGGTCTGATGACCTCTCCAATAATCTATCAAATTGCGAGCAACACGCGAAAAGAGCCATTCGGACATTTACGTAAAGTCTCGTCTTGGATCAGCCTACGCAGTCCGCGCAGGCTAATCCGAAACGACAATTTCCGTTTTTATGCATTTTTCTGTTTTGCGCAAATGTACTTTAGCACAAAATCTAATGCAATCGTAAAGTGCCGTCTTGGATTAGCCTGCGCGGACTGCGCAGGCTGATCCGAGACGACACTTTACGCAAATGTCCGAATGTTCCTTTTCTCCTGTTGCAAGCCAAATAATCTCTTTGTAATACATACGTTTATTATTTTCCAACGCCAGGGATGTGGGGACAATGACAGTGCCCATTCAAGCAAAAACTATGGTGGTTATCTGGGCAAACACAGGGGTGTCCTTCTCGACAAAGGGCTCTTCTCACTGTTAGTAAAGAAAAGGAAACATGACTGACCGAGCTCTGGGAAAAGGGCGCTTCGTGCATCTCCCTTGTACGTTATGCCAATCAAGTCATCACATAATCACGAATCCATACAAAGCATTTTATCTAAAAAAACTGAGTCATGGGGTAAATTGGTCCTTGGAAAAGCAGATTGTCTGACCAATAGCAAAAAGTATCGGCCCTGCTCAGCCTGCGCGGACTGCGCAGACTTACCTGAGTCGATGCTTTTCACAGATGCATAAACTCTTTACCACACAGTGACGACTTTTAACGGCCCTGGGAAAGAAGCCTTTTGAAAACATTTTGGAAAAAGGAGAAAATGCTGGTTTTCTACCCCATCAAAAAATGATTGCACTGTTTGAGCCACTTGAAATGCTTTCAATTTGGACAAGGCTGAAATTTTGTCGTCTGGTAAAGAGTTAAGCCTTTCCACCCTCCTCTTTTTTTTACAAAGCATGAGTCATGTGATTGTTATAATGGTAAGAAATGTAACTACAAATATAGGGATCTGACAAGAGGAGGCATTTGAGTGATCAAGGATCTGACATAAGGCGGCGGTTGAGATAAAAAATATATCAGTTCCTATCATTCTAAATAAGCTAAATTGATATTTCAGACCGATGTTAAATCCCGAATAATGCTTTTTCAAGCTTACTTTTTTGGATGAAAATATCTCCTTAACGGACAATATAGATCTAAGATCAGGGAGCACGTTTTGTGCAGCCTGATCTTGATCTACACCGCCCACAAATGGTTCTTGAGTCGAACTTACCTGCCAACCGTTACTTAAGAAATAATCTTCTTTCTATCGTGGTATATCGTTCAATAAACCACAGTTGTGAGTTATGAGGCACAATAAATAATCCACGAGGGAGATAGCCCCAGTGGGTTATTCATTGCGCCTCATAACTCACAACGTGGTTTATTGAACGATATACCACGATAGAAAGAAGATTATTTCGATTCTAACATGGCCAATTCTTAATGAAAGGAAAACAAGTTCAAACTTAGAGTCAAACCGCGGATGAAGATTATGTTCCATTGAATAACTCAATCACTGAATGACGTCGATATAGAATGACGTCACTCTACATGGATTGTCGCAGATTTTACCACGTTTTCCTTGCAGTGTGTTTATAGAACCAAAGTCGCGTGTCATGTTAGAATTTGAAATTCAAAATGAAATAAACGTTTTCTCAGTAAAACGCTACCTGGTGCGATTCATTCAGTTATGATCAGCTAGCAGGTAACCTGTGCACAAGCCATTTATTAAAACAGTCCCTACAGGCTTAGGTTGAGCTTCGGTATAAGCCCTACTTTTCCCAAGTATCAGGGAATGGGTAATGCGTCATATAAGATAGGTCGAATCTTCGAAGAATATGACATGCGCAGACAACGAGTAAAGAAACACTTACCCGGTGGTAAGTGGCAATGACATAAATTGTCTATACAGATATTTTGACAGCCATGGTCTGGGATGTTACACTCTGAACTCTGTAAACATGTTGTATTGGAAGGATGGGGTCCGCCGGGAGGTGGAGGGTGGTGGCCATCTGGAGGTGGGTGGTGGGAACCGTCTTGGGGTGGGTGATGGGGGCCCTCTGGGTGATGTTGAGCCGCCACGAAGCCTGGAAAAAAAATTTTTTTTTCGTGGATCTTTATTTTATCTCCTATCGCAATTTCTAACCTCATCCTGCTAAATTAAGTTATGACAATAAAAATAACATTCTTGAAGTTTTTTACTAAGCGACTTTTACGTGGCTTTTTTGTTGTTGTTGTTGTTGTTGTTGTTTTAAAAATTGAGTACGCCGACGAAGTAGAATTTCCGTTCTGGATAGAAGCTGACGTCACCGGGAACTGACGTGCTAAAACGTGCAGCTTGGCCCATAACCTTAAAGTTAATATTGATCGACGTCGCCATTTTGGATCTTGTGCTGTTTAAAAAGTGTAGTCATGTTTACGGGGCTCCCCAAAGGCAACTGCTTTTACGTTGGTTTTGCCAGTGTACATGATATTTTTTTTTTTGTCCGGAGCATAACTTAGAAAGTATAGAAGGTAGTAACTTCAAGCTTCACACGCAGATAGATCACATAATTATGGGAAAAGTGCTGTGAACAAGAATCACAACTCTCTCCGGTTTATTTTTGGGGGTATTGCCCTTTTTAGATTTTAGCTTGAAATTTTGGTCCAGCCAAAACCTCCAAAGTAAAAGAGCTAGTAATTTCAAACTTCATACACAAGATAGCACACATTAATCCATTACCACACAATCCCTACTTTTGACGCCCCTGAGAAAGAAGCCTTTAGAAAACATTGTGGGAAAAGGAGAAAATGCTGGTAACCAGCATTTTCTCCTTTTCCTACAATGTTTTCTGCCCTTCGCAAAACAGATTTCACATTTTCAGTCATTTTTATTTTGTCATCTGCAAATGCTTTCGATTTGGACAAAGTTAACATTTTGTCATTTGGTAATGAGTTAAGGAGAAGTGCAGTGTTTAAGAATCATAATTCTAATCCCACTTTTTTTACAGAGTTATTGCCCTTTGTGAATCTTTACTATGGACTTTTGTCCGGGGCATAACTTTGAAAGTATAGAAGCTAGTAACTTCAAACTTCACACAGAGATAGATCACATAATGGAGAAGTGCAGTGTACAAGAATCATAACTTTATCCTAACTATTTTTGGGTTTCCTTCCTGAACTGTAATATTTCAATATAGCTCACCAACAAACATAACTTCGAAAGTAGAGAAGCTAGTAACATTAAACTTCAAACAGAGATAGATCACATAATGGAGAAGTGCTGTGTACAAAAATCATAACTTTATCCTAACTAGTTATGGGTTTCCTTCCTGAATTGTAATAATTCAATATAACTCACCAACAAACAAGCAGACGACCAGTATTATCTTCATAGTGGTTGCCAAGATTGTTATGCTGCACAAAACAAGTCTTGTAAAGTTGAGAATTTCTGGGGCTCAAGCTATTTTATAACGTCTGTATTAGGTCATCGTGACTAAAATGCGTGTGAAAAGAACAGCCTGTATATAAAACCATATATGTTGTCTCTGAACTTTTTGTATTTAAAACCATTTCCCAAACAAGCCCTAGTTTTTACGTGTCTGCAGTAAAAGTCTTTTGAAAACACTGTGGGAAAAGGAGAAATTGCTCGTAAACGAGCAATTTCTCCTTTTCCCACAGTGTTTTCTACCCTTTTTGAAAACTTTCTGCCATTTTCTAAAAATCTAAAATTGTCGTCTGCCAACTCTTTCAGTTTGGAAGAGTCCCAAAATTTGTTGTTTTGGAAAGGGTTAATAGTCCTACTTTCTCTATCTGCCTGTCTGTCTGCGCGTCTGTCACGAACAATTAGAGCAATCATAAGATCCGATATTCTTCAATTATGTCTTGACCCTTTACCAAACGACAAAATTTTAGACTGGTCCAAATTGAAAGCACATGCACACGACAAAATAAACCTTACTCAAAAAACTGAAATTGGTTTCCAGTGGGGCAGAGAACATTGTGGAAAAAGGAGAAAATGCTGGTCACCAGGGAGTGTTTGGTAAAGGGTTAATAAATCGTCAGCAGGCGACATTAGGTTACGTGTTACGACCCAGCCCTCTAACATGAATGATGGAGAAAAAATTACAACGGAAATTAACAAGATGGTAACAGGACAGATCTACTTCTAATTGAAAAAAAAAAAACTTGAAACACAACATTTTTATTAAAGGCGTATTCCTTTCACCTGTTCTGGCACAATGTTCGATGTTCTGAAATGCTGTTCTGGAACGTGCGAAAGGAATATTTCAGAACACAGTATACTGTTCCGGAAGTATGTTCTGTATGGAGCATTTTCCGTTGTCTGCGCATGTCATATTCTTCGAAGATTCGACCTGTCTTATATGACGCATCACTCTCCCCGATATCGGGAAGACTGTAATATTACGCGCTATAAAGTATCAAAGGAGAAAATGGCTTTTATCAATACGTTTGAGGAAAAATCGTGCCTGTTTTAGCTCCAGATTTCTCTAAACTGCTGATCATAGCTGAGTGAATCGCACCAGGTATATAGCGTTTTATTGAGTAAACGTTTATTCTAGTTTGAAATACAAAGTAACGGTTGTCGCGTAGAAATGTGGTCCGTCCTGTGTACCCATGATGTCAAAATTAGATAAATGAGAATTTGTAGAATGCCATCTAGCGGGAGATAATGAAGCATTTTCGGAACATTGGTCTGAACGGTATCAAAATGAAAGTACATGCCATGATGGCTGTTGCAAGAGCTGTGTTAGTGGAGGATATTATTAGCTGCGGACAGAGAATAGAGACGAGTCTAGAATGCTCCTATTTATGGCATTCATATATAGTAAAAAAAGACAATTGCAAGTTTGGCCATGAAGGATTGTCCACCTTTCAGCCATCTTGTATCACCTAGCAACCGTTCAGCAGGTGCGTTGCACCTTGATTGATTTAGAACAGTCAGGACATGTTCTGAAGAACATGGCACAGTGTTCCGAAATACTCCATTGACCTAGAACATGTCCGGAGTGTTCGGTAAGATAAAGATTTTTGTTCCACACTCTTAATTCAAAATTCAACACTCATGATATTTGCATGCGTGAGCGTAATAAAGATAACCCATTTGTAAAGTAATTATACAACATGCCCCCCTGTAATCCAAACATATGGACTTGGACATGTCGATTGTCTCCGCAGTATTTATCCATTGGACATTTCCGATTCATTGAGTTGCCTGGATGCGGAGCAACCAAGCTCTCATTGTTATCGTACTGATCAATGGGATGAAATAAGCATACTTCCGGCCTTGTTCTGCTTCCTGTCCGAAGTCCCGGTTTGCGAGACGAAATATACTTTTGTAATTATTCGTCAGCTTTTGTTATTTTTCTGTGGAAGATAACGTATAAATTGCGCCTTTGTGATAACGAATATGATTACTAAGAGTAAAGTATCTAACGATTCTATCAGAAATAATCTGTAAAGATTTGACAGTGCCGCATGCCGTATTCTCAATTGAATAAATCATAGATATCAATTTTAATCAGTGTTTTGTTGTCTTAAGTATATGCAGTTTTCTTTTGTTATATTTTGAATTAAGCACATTGTAATTTTACGTTTGAAGTCGTGCTACATTTATCTGATCAGGAAATCATAACGTTTTTAGAAACACAAAATTCTTGCCCTTTTTCATCGATTTATAATATAAAGTTGACCATTAATAGCAAAACACATATATGGTCTGGCTTATGCTCTTGCTACAAAATTTTGTGACAGCAAGGTCTCCGTAACCTGTTTCAGAGGACCCACCCTTTTCACACTGGGGATCTTGGCGGAACAGAATGGAGCAGCTCAAAACAAATATGACATTGGCTCAGTGTCTTCCTATCACTAATGCTAAGGATTAAACGACGTCCGTATACATTTCAATAGACTAGCTTTAAAATAGAGAGATCCAGACTCATTCCAGTCACACCAGGCTGGCTTGGGGAGGCTCTTAAACAAACCAGCTTCAAACAGCCCGGCTTCAGAGACTATATAATTCCAAGCCCGATAGACTGACTCGGGGAGCTGCTTCAACATGTCAATTACAGACCTGGTCTCAAACGGATACGTTCCAAACAGTTCGAAGCTGAGAAGTTTTGTCTTACAATTCCAGCACAGAAAGTGAGGGTTGAACAGCTCGGTCTGAAACACAGATCGACAGTAGTTCACATCACACCGTTCCTCGCCTGCTCCATGCATATTTGAAGTGCTTCAAAGGGACATGTTCGAAGACGTTTGAAGCCAAATGAGACTAAGACGGTGTTAGAAGGCAAGTCACGAACGACGGTTTTAACCCATTACCACACAACCCCTACTTTTGACGACCCTGAGAAAGAAGCATTTAGAAAACATCTTGGGAAGAGGAGAAAATGCTGGTAACCAGCTTTTTCTCTTTTTCCCACAATGTTTTCTACCCTCTATAAAACAAATTTCAAATTTTCAGTCACGTTTGCAAATGTCTGAAAATGCTTTCGATTTGGACAAGCCTAAGATATTGCCGTTTGGTAAAGAGTTAACCCTTTACTCCACAGATACTCATTTCTACGCATTGCTTGTAGAAGCCTGTAGAAAACATTGTGGCAAAAGGTGAAATTGCTCGTCACGAGCAATTTCACCTTTTGCCACAATGTTTTCTATGCTATCAGAAGGTGTCATATACACATAAGAAACAGCTTCATCCTTGCTGTTATTTAGGGTCAATTAGAGATACCATAGAAATGCCTTATGGGGTAAAGGGTTAAGCAAGGTTCATATCCGTCTGTCTAAACCAATGACAGAAGTCTGAGTTGGGCACTTCGTCTTCACAGATTGTGTAAGACAGTAGTTTTAGTCCGGTCTGTTAACCCGATTTTTTAGCAAAATGTTTACACTCCGGACAAAAGCAACAAATTTTGCACACAGTTAATAGACATCATTCCGAGTCGTTTGCGCCTAGTGTGGCCGATTTCGGTGGTCTAGTTCAGTAATTAATTATGTATTCGGATAGATGAAGTATCCGATTACTCTTCCTTTCTACTTTTATCTTCGTTTCTCAAAACACATGTACTGGTATCTCACAATGATTTGATCACTGAGAGCCGTTCAAAACGTTTTCATATTTAAGAAAACTTCATTGTTTATCGAAATTTTGTTTTTTATTAGCTCACCTGAGCACGAAGTGCTCAAGATGAGCTTTTGTGATCGCCCAATGTCCGTCGTGCGTCGTCCACAATTTCTTTAAATATCTTCTCCTCCTAAACCTCTAAGCCAATCTTCATGAAACTTGGCAGGAATGTTCCTTGGTTGAAGCTCTACCAAAGTTGTAAAAGAGATTGAATTGCACCCATAACTGTGTTTGCCATGGAAACAAAAAAAAAAAAGAAAAAGAAAAAAGAAAGAAAATCTTTGAAAATCTTCTTCTCTGAAACTAGAAGGCGTAGAGCTTTGATATTTGGTATGTTGCATCTCCTAGTGGACCTCTACTAAGTATTTTCATACAATGCCATTGGTGTCATAACTGGCCCGGCCCGGGCTGAGGGGGGCGGGGGTTTCACAAGTTTAAACATAGGAACAAAAGGGGGAAAATTTTAAGTTCTTTTTCTCTAAAACTAGACGGTGTAGAGCTTTGATATTTGGTATTTAGCATTTCCTCGTGTGCATCTACCAAGTTTGTTCATGCGATGCCCATGGGGTCAAAACTTAAAAATTCTTCTTCTTTGATACTTGAAGGAGAAGAGCTTTGATATTTGGTATTTAGCATCCCCTAGTGGACCTCTACCAAATCTGTTCATAGGATGCCCCTGGGATCTTAACTGTCCCCGCCCTCGGGGTCACAAGTTTAAACATGGGAACAAAAAAGAAAAATTAAGAAACTAGAAGGTGTAGAACTTTGATATTTGGTATGTAGCATCTCCTAGTGGACCACTATCAAGTTTGTTCATATGATGCCCCTGGGGTCAAAACTAGCCCCGCCCAGGGGTCACAAGCTCGAAAAATAAGAAAAAGAAGGAAAGCTTTAAATTCTTCTTCTCTGAAAATGGAAGGCGTAGAGCTTGATATTTTGTGTGAGGCGTCTCCTAGTAAACCTGTACCAAGGTTTTTTTTGTTTTTTTTCATGTGATACCCCTGGGGTCCAGACTTGCCCTGCCCCGGGAGTCAAGTTTGAACATGAGAACAAAAAAGGAGTAGTATGAAAAATGCTGAAACTGGGCCAATCGCTTAATCGCTTCATCAACGCATCAATGTGCACCCCCAAATCGATTAGCCGAATGCCCTATTGCGTAGCATGCAGCGGTACGCGCTGCATATTCCCCATCTTTACTAACCATTTTGCCCAGTAGCACATCAATGCGTCCTTTAACAATTTGATGTGTCAGTGAGTGTGTGAGTGAACGAATAACTACGACACTCGCTTCATCAACGCATCAATACATCCCCGAATCGCTTCATCAACGCATCAATGTGTGTCCCCAAATCGCTTAGCCCACTGCTCTATTGCGCAGCGCAGCGCTTTGCGCTGCTAGGTGGCCTCAGTCTACTAACTACTTTTACCCACCAACATCTGTTGCCCATTGATACAATTTATTGATGACTAGATGCATGAATGATGGCACACATCGCTTTACCAATTTAATGTGAGGAAATGATTTGGTGTGTCAGTGAGTGACTGAGTGACTTGACTAAATGGCTAACCAATACTGTATATAATATATACCCTCGAATCTATGGTCTGTATATTATATACCTAACATACTTACATGGATGAACTCACCTACAATTCAATTATATAAAAAAAATAGAAATTTTGTTTATTTAGGTATCCTATAATGACCTAATGCATAAGTACTTACCCCATCCTCTCTTATATATCTCTTATCATCATTAGCGCTTAAAGCTACCTTTTCTATCTCTTCTGTAAATAATTGATGGTTGTAACTCCTAATAATATTCATCTTTGCATGAAATTCTATTTTATCAAACAAACACTCCCTATAATTTTCATGCTTAATCCTAGTTCTAATCACATACTGCTTTACACCTTTACACTTTTTATTCTCCTCACCACTTTCCATTTTATATGAATATGATTTTGGTCTAAGGCCAACAAACTCTTCAATAATCTCACCACCAACTTCATCTTTAAACATACCTACAACCTTTTTATTAAACCCACTTGGTATACCTGATGGATGATCATTAGGGTAATTACTAGTATCGAATCCACCTTTTACATAAGGAGTTATATCTTTATAAAAATCTTCTGTCTCAATTTCATACATCAAACTATCAGTATCAGTAAATAATAACTTAGCTTTGTCACCAAAAACTGGTAAAGTAAAATTATAGTGAAAATCGTACATCCATAACTTACTTAAATCTAAAATCGCTTGTCCAACATAAATAGGTTTATCAAAATAAAGTTCTTTTTTACCCATTTGAATAGCAACAAAATTTTCATCAAAGATGGTGCAATGGTTAAAATTAGGTTTAGCAGCTAACTTTTCAGCTGTAAGCTTATTATTAACAAGACTAATATCTGTTCTATTTCTAATATTTTCCATAGTCTTACCAAACACTGCATTGTTCATTAACTTACACAAGTCCTTTAAAAATTCATCTACTGCTTGTTTTCGCAAATTAGTATTTTTATCAATGTATTGCTTTAACCAAGGCTTTTCCTCAAATTTAATGCCTCTATTAATCTTTTTAATCTTAAGACCTAATTCTAAATATTTTTTTAGTAACTTATGGTGAACGATATAATTAGTTTTATCATTTAAATTAGGAACTAACTTTTTAACTTTATTTACTTCTAATACTTCAGGTGCTAAAGGATAATCATTATGCAAATCATGCAACCCCTTTGGATACTCTAAGTCAACATCTAGAAGACATGGATAATTACCCCAGTTATTTAACTCATCCTCATTCATCCATTCAAACCCTTTATAAGGTAATGCTTGCGACATGGCCCACCCATAAAGATTATTAGCATCAATGTAAGCTATATACTTTGACTTTTTATTTTTATTAAATGACTTCATATACTTATTATTAGCTTTTGAATATCTATTACTAATCATTGAAATACCTCCTCTAATACCTTTTTCAACCATTAACAACATATCAGTATCACTTAATAACTCTAACTCAATACCAGAAGTTTTTAAAGCAGCTTCCCAACTTAAACCAGGTATTGTATAACACCAAGCAGGGTCTAAATCATAGTGCTTTAAACTATTTTCCCTAAAGTTCTCAATAACATCAGCAAATTGAAGAACATCTCCTTTGAGGTATAAATCATGATAATCCATAAAAGATTTCATATTAAAAGCTTTCCAAACCTTATTTGCATGCTGATAATCCTCTTTAGTAATGTCCTGCTCATTAAGACTAGAGTAAAATGATTCAATAGGAGGTAATTTTGTTTCTTTTAACCTATCAAAGGAATCAAAATACTCATAAGGAAAAATTCCTTTTCTGGTAAGTAAATCAAACTGATTATCGAATTTGAAGTACTTTCTAGTATTACTAAAGTCTTTTTCTTTATCCAAGTTAGCAGTTAAACTAGCTAATGAACTAGGCATAAGCCTAAAACTATCTAAAAACCTAATTTCATGTATATAAGTTATATTTTTCTTTTCTATTTTATTATAGTATGTAATAGGTATCTTTGCACTAAAGCTTATATAAGTCTCTGTGTTTGATGCAATACAACTAGGTTCATACATACTAGCTAACTTTTTTATAAATAAATGAGCATCATACCTACTAAGATTATGCAAGTATACCGGGGTAAACCTAGGTCTTCTATAGAGTGAATTACAACTTTTATGGGCCGCTCCTCTATACCTACCTGAAAAATGACAATGATCTCTAACCCTTAAATCATCTTTAGTAAATGGTTTTTCACAAATCCAACATTTACTAGAATTATTATGTTTAATATTTTCCTCAATAGTAAGTTTATTCATTGGCTTAGGACTAATATTTGCTATTTCTTTAACATCCTTAATCAATCTTAATAAAAATTGGTCGACGGCATCCTCTCCTGTATACTGCACTAATTTAGACCTATACACATCCGCAAAACGAGACTTAATAAAATAACCAAAACCTGAAGGTATATGCATATTATACTTTCTCGTATGGTATTCCCTTGGATCATTATGACAAGTATGTAATCTAGGTAAAATAGCCTCAAAGTCCGCGCAAATAACAAAAGGATGCTTTTCCTTTTTATAAAAATGTTTAAATTGAATTGTGGTGCCTTTCTTTGGTAATACCATTTTAATTGGCCTATGTTCCATACAAAAATTAAGGTGAACCCCTCTTGCAAACTCATCATTAAAACATTGCATACATCTTGGGCAAACATATACTTTACTATTATGTTTAGACCATTGTGTTAATACAAGTCGACCAAGGTTTTTAATTAAACAATAGTGAGTGGTAAGTTTTTGTTCAATTAACAAAAGATCTATATGTTTTTCTCGATAACCTCCAAAATCACTTATTTGGCACGGATAAACAGAGTTTATTTTTATATTATCACAGCTAAATACATTTATTGATATAGTAGGATTTTGCCTTTCAAACTTTTTTATATCTTCTAAGGAGACCGGGCATCTGATGCCCTCCATATTTAAAGTTCCTTTTAATGGCATCAGGTCAGTAATCCTTTCAGGGTGTGAATCCTTAGGATGTAAGTATCTAAGCACACAATAAATAAAACATTCTTCATCTTTATTTTGCAGGTTAATTACAGCCTTTTTATTACTTACCCATTTTGGTAAAGGGATATAAGAGCTAGCCCTTAAAGGATTATAATTAACTGTCATTAACCTTAATTCATATATCCTGTCTAACTGATAATAATGGTAATTCATAAAATACTCAGCCATAGTATCTAAAATTCAATACTTCATTTCATTATATATCTCAAGTTCATTGCTACCTTGCAAATTAACTATGGGTATACCTGAATGAAAATGATGATCAGTAGTGGTTTCATTTTCAATATGATAAAGCCTACAAGATAAAATAAGTTTAAGTTTTGTGTTTCGGTTATTTCTAATAATAGGTAATATATTATTTCCGGTACGAAACTCTAATAATTGATTAGGTGTAATGTCTTGCATATCTTCAGGAATTTCCATAACATATTCAGTGGTAAAACCACGTAAAGCGGTTCGCCTGGTTTCCATTGCTAAAGGTTCCCTAGCAGGGTAATTCTCTCTTACATTAGCAACAATTTCATCTAAAACTTGTGGTAGCTGATTTTCCGTTACATTACGAGACACCCAATTAGTAAAATTAGATATTCTATTTCGTACACTCGCAGGGATAGCTTCTGAAATAACACGCTCTGCCCTAGAGTAAACATTAGAAGCAGCTTGTCTAGCTATATTTGAAATTCTATTAAGCCAACTCATTTTATATAGTAAATATAATTTTCTTAAGCTATCAAAATTTTATTATATCTGCATATAAATATAATAAAATTACTGAATGTTAATCCTATATTTATCTTTCCAAACTCTTCCGTTCCACTTCATAATCGTTTGTGGGCAACGGTCTATATATTTACCAGCCTTATAGATCGATCGGAAAGTTTTTATTTCCCCATTTTTAACATCTTCTAAAGTAACTGTTTTAGGATTTTTCATAATAGTCTGCAATCTATCATACTTAGGATCAACCTTTTTCTTTTCTGGTTTAGGCTCTTCCTCTGGTAGTAAGCCATGTTCTTTTACCAACTCAAATAACCGCTTTTTATCCCAGTAAGAGCAAAAATTTATATTATTTTCTTTAAGAATTTCTTTTAAATCTGAAAACTTTATCATTTTTAATATATAGAAAAAAAAACTTAACTTAATACACTACACTCATTTTATTACCATCAGACTGAAAGTTAATTAACCTATCACTAATAATAACAGCATATGCCTCGGTGCCCGCAGGTACATTTTCATCAAAATGTGTCTTAATTCAAATATCAGTAACAGAATATTTCAACCTTTCACTTTGCTTAGAAACATCAAACAAAAACAAAGGATAGAGGGTTTTATAATCTGATGGGGAAATATTAGGGTTTGATACTAACTCATCCATATTAAAAAACTTAGACCTAAATAACGCAGCATCACCATAAGCTCTACTAAATTGCTGTCTTGGAAATGAAAGATTATAGTCAGCAATTGGGTATCTTGTAGAATTTAACATAACATAAATATTTTTAACGTTTACGTTGTCAAATATAGCTGGGTTTTGCTCTTGGTCTCCATTTTTATTAGTCTGAAAACCAACAATAATAAAACGAGGCACCTCAGGAGATGATTTAACTGCAAGTCTCCAAGTAAATGATGTTGACTGAGGAACCGAGATAGAGTCGCACTGTATCATTCTATATCCAACGGGAAATTTTTCTTTTTTCTCGATAAGTTTATAAAGTTCCATTTTCTCCTTATTCGCAGGCATCACATGCGGCATAAACCATGATATTTTATCCAATGTAATTATACCAGGATCAACACCGTTAGCTCTAAAAATTGCATCATTATCATCATTTCTTGTCAAGGTGAGAGTTTGCTTCATTCCATACAAAATTTTATTATAGTCTTCGCAAAAACCGAATATATGTTTTAATGGAACTCTAAAGCTAAATGTTCCTTTTGGCTCTGAATGATTAATGATATATAATTTCCTTATATTCCAACCTACGTTTTGAGCTTGTGCTTCGGTTGTTGTATCCTTATACCACAATTGGTTTAGCCCTTGCGATTTAGAAAAATCATCCGGATATTTTAGCAACCCAAGCATTGTTGTAGCTTGACCAGGGTTTATTATGGATTCAATATCCTGACCGGAAAGTTGATATCTGATATTCTTAAAAAGATACATGAGGGCGTTATTTGTTAGAGAAATATTGTTAGCATTTGCGTAAGCTGTTCCATCAGCCTTTGTTAAGCGGCCTTCTATAAGTAAATAACTTTCACTCGGATGCGTAAAAATATCTTGGGTTTCGATGTTAATCCTAATATCTCCTCCTGAGTTGTTCAACCTTGTACCAGTAATTGGGCTATACTCAAAGTGCTCATACTCATCAATACTATCATATTTTACAATTGGTTCGGTGTCCATTTTATTAATACAATTATAATTTTTTAAAGCAAAAATTATAATTGCCTCTAATAATCTAACCAAAGCTGGGGAAAGGCTTTTTTCTCTTTGTTAACAAACACACCTTTAAGTTTAATGCTTTTTAGTTTATCTTCTCGGATATATTTTCTCTTTTTAGGGAAAACCCTGTTTCCATACACAATTGTTATTGGTATAATACCTATACGCCCTAAATACTCATTTACCTTTTCCTCAATCTCTTTCATTATAATTACTTTTTCAGGAGATAACTTCACATCCGCTTTTTGGTAGTTATATTCTGTATCATTAACTTCAAGTATATCACAATCCTCCATTTTTAGAAATGTGCCAAATACTTTAATAGATGTAGTTCCATATTTATCATAATTGTTACGAGTAAAATTTAATTTTATCATTTTTTTTATATATTACTTTTTTGCTTAACTTAAATTATTTTTTTTCTTCATGTTACTTTAATACCCGACCCACTGTTTAATTTTTTTACTAAATCCTGAATAGCAATGGCTCTCCCATCCATTAAACTGCTAATGCTTTGTGTTGTAGGATTGCTTACCGTGTTTACAGGTGTGGAAGTATGTTTTTCTAAAATTTTGCGTGATTTTGGTGTTAAAGCTTTTGTAACTAATTTCTTTCCCACTTCTACAGCAACATTCTTTCCAACCTCTAAAGCTTTCTTTGCTCCTTCCTTAGCAACACTCTTTCCAACATCTAAGGCAGAAGATGCAAGTTGTTTAGCCGCGCTACTGGTAAAAAGTCTCGTGAGAAGGTTTGCAATGCTGCTAAAGATTCCACTACCACCATGTGCATACTTTTTATTAAATCCTCGTTTCTTAGGCGATATCATTTTTTATAGTATAGACATTAAATTTTTATATGCGTTTGAATCTGTAACACCTTGCCTTTTTAATTCATCACATATGCCTACTAACTCGTTTCTTACACCTGTATTACCCGCTTTTTTGCTCGCTAACAAAAGGTCGAGTCTTTCTATTAGTGCGTTAGGATCACCTGGGATAACAACGATACCCTTTCCTCCATACTCTTTTTTATTTTGCCAAATAGTACTAAGTATCCTATTCCATTTGTGCCCTTTACTGCTTTTGGGATATATACTGGTCGGGTCGTTATCACGATGAAGGGTGTTGGTTGTTTATATCAACTTCGCGTAATTGTCATAATCCTCATTAGTATAAATATTTTCATCCGGTTTCTTTGCAACAATTAGCTCCCATAGACCAGGGGTGCCCTCATATTCTTCACCTTCAACTATAATATTGTTATCAATGATAACAACTGGTTTATTACCGATATAAAAGTTACCTTTTTTGTCATATAACCCGTATGTTGTATCAGCTTCAGACTTAGTAGCAAACTTTCTTAGATACTGCTCAGCTATTGGACCAATAAACTGCGCGTCTTCACCTGCTTCTTCAGTTGGTCTATCATAAGCTGTGATAGATGGAAAGGTTGGAAACTTAATAGCTTTTATACCTACCTTAATTGGTTTAAGTTGTTCTACAACCTCCTTAGCTGTAGCTTTTTGTGTTTCTGTAATAGGTTTAAAAAACTTTGAAAGGTCAGTTTGCAATTCTTTCTCCCCTTTTCTCTCTGCTAATTGGCTATCCCGGATATTTTTCTTTGTTTCGAGGTACTCTTTTACAATTAAGTCTCTTTTTGCAGGATCAGTTATTTTTAGAAATGACATTTTTAATTAGCAACATAATTTTTTAACGCAGATTTAATCGCAGTTTTTAACACGTTTCACCGCTAACGCAATTAAAACTACATTGACAAGAGAAATTTATTTTTGGCTTGTTGATACTTTTAGTGGGTGCCAGGATTCTTTTCAACCAACCTCCGAAAGGACTCACGCGCTTCTTGCCTCCCTTTCTCAATTAATGATTCTTCAGTTTCAGCCAATATCTTTTTCTTTGTTTTTGACCTAACTTCTTCCTTCATTACTTTATACTTTTCCAATTCTTCCAAGATAAGTTGAAATTCTTCATCAGTAACTTTGTTATCACTCAAAGCTTTCGATATATGAGAGGATATCGTATTTAATTTGGTATCTGCGATTGTTCTAATTTTTTCGTGTTTTTCGGCTTTTGCAGTGGAGCGTCTTACGCTATACTTTCCAATTAAGCTTAAAAGACCAGTAAAAGCCGCCGCTCCTTCTAATGCTATCACTGCAGGTATCGCGACTACTGTTGATAGTAAACCTATCCCACCTGCTCCTGAAATCATGGTAACCGTAACTAAAACCGTATTTATGTTATCTACTATTCTTGCAGCTCTAAAATATTTCTTACTCAATGATTCTCTTTTAGTCTTTTCATCTTCTAAAAATTTCTGAATTTCATTAATTTTCTGCAGTCTATATCCTTGCCCTTGATCCTCTATAGGACGATCAGTTGGTAATTTAGGGTATAAATTCTCTTTCATCTCCATTTTTTATTAGAATTATTTTTTTTTAAAATGAATAGTAAACGAGACATAAAAGCTCGTTTTCCTCAATTGTTACATTTTTGCTGGAATTGTTTGTAATAGTAATTATAATATTCTCAACATTTTCGAGGTTAACCTCATTTTGTAAACTACACCACTTAATTTTTAAATAGGATGGTAATGTGGTTAAAACAACTCCTTTAGTCATCATAAAACCAAATCCTAAGAGTATATGTTTAACTTCTTTAGGCGTTAGTGTAAGCTTTTCTTGACAAAGAATTTCCCAGGTTACCGTATTTAATTTTCGAGGTGGATATTTTAAGCCTTGTAATGGCATCCAATGGATTGTTTTTGGTTGAATTATATTTTTTTTCGTAACACCGAGTTTATGGATTTTCATTTTTATATAAATAGTAATAATATTTATAACATTACAATATAGCTCCTAAGATAGGTATATTAGCAAATGGACTATTAGGGCCAAAAAGCAGTCCACTCCCATCATAAAACTTTCCTCCTTGCTTTAAATACAAACCATCACCAACAGACCCTAACCCACTGCCCTTATTAGGTGATAGGTAAAGCCCTTTTCCATCAGTTTCTACCTTACAAACGCAACCTCCTTTTTTAAGGTAAAGACCTGATCCTAGTGCTTTATTCACTCCAAATTGACCTAATCCAGAAAGAGCCTCAAGACCTAAAGCTGGTAACGCTTTTGAAGCCAATCCAGCCACCATCGGTAAAGCTCTAGCAGCCAATCCTGCCAACATTCCGAGAAAACCACCCTCTATCTTCATGTTATGTTTAAGCTGTTTAGCACTCATTCTAATCGTTATGCCTTTACCATTTTTATAGGCTTTAGCTACTTTCTTTACTTGTGAATCGGTTAATCCTATAATATCATTACCTTTTAAATCCTCATGAACTAAACGAATACTTACTGGACATCCAGCTTTAACAGCATGTTGGAGCTTTTGCTTTTGCCCTTCTGATATATTAACTTTTACAGTCGTATAACGTGTCATTTTTTTATATGTATAATATTTTTTTATTACACTTCTCTAATATGAAATCTAATTGTTAAAGTTTCTCCTCTAAGATTTAGTAAAGTTCCATTTTGGTCTGTAATTTCAACCGTAGTGTTGTGTATTTCATACAGTGTTATAGGTAAGTATATTGGGTTTCGAGGGGTTTCAACAATTTTATATCCTGGGGAAACATTTGGGAAAAAAGAGTAAATCGTATTTTGTGTTGAACCATTTACATAACTTCCTGAGATGATATCAATGTTAATGAATATACTGTTTATATTGATAATGTTTACAGCATTCTCCGACTCATGAAATCCTTGCGTATATTTTGAGTGAGTAAATCCTAATACCTTAGAAATGGAGTTTGGATGATTAAAATCTACTTGGAATCCATCTTCTATATCAAGAACTGACCTAAGGGTATTAGTGTTTGCAGAAATATTGATATAATATCCATCATTGACTTCATCATGGTGACCGTTTTTTCTCATTTCCTGCTGAATGGAATCATTAATGTTTGTGAGTTCATAACTTCCTTCTGGTATTTCAACTTTATTCCATGAAGCGCCATTATCTGGGGAATAAATGAAGATGTTGTTTGTTGCATCAATGTTTGGAAAAGAGTAGTAAGTTTCAAGGTCTACCAGAGCCATTTCATATTTTTTATCATTTTCCAGTTGAATAGGTGGGTTAAACCTAGTTTTAATGCGTGTTTTGTTGTCACTTACTATAATTTGAAAGGACGTTTTGGGTTCTGTGTTCTTTACAATTTGTTTTAAAAGATCTTCCATTTTTTAATATAGTAAAATATATTTTTTAACTCGGTATGTAAAAGTTATCAAAGCCACACCTGTACTTCCCATCATGTTTTTTACTCGTTAAATCGATAATAACAAAACAATGTGGTCTTTCCCAACACTTATAACAAAATTTTCTAAAGTCATCCTTAGACATATCTTCACTTACATGATCGCTATAAATATGATTAATGTTTTTCAGGTCTTGTTTGAAAAGACAGATAAAATTTGCGTTTTCTCTAATAGTTTGTCTCGGTAATCTAAAATAGTTTTGTGAAAGATAAAAGCAGTCAACATTACTATGCCTTCCACGAATGTAATAGCACTCACACTTATTTTGCTTTTCTAAAAGTAAATCGTCAAAAATCATTAAATTTTTGTTTTCTGAGCTTAACTCTCGTGGGTCAGGTACCTGGTCAGCTGTTTCAAAAAAACTACACTGTATATCCGATTTATTTCTTAACGTTTTTACCCATTCTTCAACCAAAGCTGTTGGTGGAACATTAAAATCTTGTATTTCATCTCGCATATTAAACAACCTTAAAATACCTTCTTTCGGTAGTCTTTCTTCAAAAGCTTTTTTAAGTATGCGGTATTCAGGTTGAAAAAGACTTTTTCCAAAAACGCATAAATTGTTGTAGTCCAACCAATTTGGTCTAAGCAAAAGGTTAAGTAAAAGGGTGGTTTTACCACATCCTGATTTACCTACGATTAATCCTCTAATACTCTTTGGTAATAGAGGGTTATTAAATCTTTTTGATACTACTTCGTTCCATGATAAATCAATTACATCCATTTTTATATAACTTTTTTAATTATTATATAAAAATGTATTGCGTTAAATGTAAAAAAGTTACTGATACGAATAAAATAGAATATACTGTTAGTAAGAATGGAAGAAATATGAAACGAGGAAAATGCTCGGTTTGTGGAACAACTAAAACTCAGTTTATTAAGGCGCAGACGGGTGGTTCAGTTTTAAACAAAATGATTAACAATATGCCTTTTGAGATGCATCTCCCTGGCCACAATTTTACGGGACCCGGCACTAACCTTAAAAAAAGACTAAACCCAGATTTAACTCCAAAGAAATGGAGCAGACCTATCAATAGAGTAGATAAAGCCGCTTATTATCATGACATATGTTATCTCCAAAACGATGATACAGCTACAAGAAATGCTGTTTGTGATAAAAATATGTTAACAGAGTTAGAAGGTATTTACAATCCTACTTTAAGAGAGAAAATGGAAAGAGGAATTGTTTCTAGCTTAATTGGAACAAAGAAACGATTTGGAATGGGGATTAAAAAAAAAATTTCATAAATTTAGCAGAAGAATTACACAAGCCCGTAAAGAGAAAATTTAAGAAGAGGAGAGTTGAAGTAAGCGGTATTGATAGGATATGGGCTGCGGATTTAGTAGACATGCAAGCGTTTTCTAAATTTAATCGTGGCGTAAAATATCTTCTCGCTGTTATTGACATCTTTTCTAAATATGGTTATCTGGTGCCATTAAAAGACAAAACGGGAAAGTCTGTTGCCGCAGCATTAAGGAGTATTTTTAAGGAGAGAAAACCAGAGAAAATGTGGGTAGATAAAGGTAAAGAGTTTTATAACAAAGATGTTAAAGACCTGATTGAATTGTATTCCACCGAGAATGAGGAAAAATCTAGTGTAATTGAGAGATGGATTAGAACAATGAAAGAAAAAATGTGGAAGAATTTTTCTGCTAACTCTACGAGTGTTTACATTAACGTGTTACAAGACCTCGTTAAAGAATATAATAACACGAGGCATTCTTCTATTAAGATGACACCTGTAGACGCGAGTAAAAAAGAAAATGAAACCAAAGTTTGGAGAAATCTTTACCCCGATCGTTTCGAAATAAGAGATATAAAACCTAAGTTTTCTGTCGGAGATAAAGTAAGGATAACTAAAAAGAAAAAGACTTTTGAGAAAGGATATACTACAAGATGAACTGAAGAGGTTTTTACGGTTTCTGAGGTTAAAAATACGGAGCCTGTAACGTATAAAATAAAAGACCTTAATGGAGAAGGAATACAAGGTACCTTTTATGAACCTGAACTGCAAAAAACTAGTCAGGAGTTGTATAGGATTGAAAAGGTTATTAAAAAGGGAAAAAATAAATCGTTAGTAAAGTGGAAGGGTTATTCCGATGAGTTTAATTCATGGGTTGATAATAATGACATAGTAAATATTTCGTCATAATAAAAATGAGAAATATTGCAGTCGGAAACGTAATACTACCAAATAGACCTTTAAACAATTTCGAATTGGAAAGTGCGGCAAAAAAATTAGAGATTCCTTCTTTTAGAGGAGTCATGGTAAGAAACACTTTACCAAAAAAGTGTAGAAAAAAGGAATGTGGTATATTAAACCTCGATGATACAAGCGGCTCTGGCACACATTGGGTTGCTTGGTATAAAAACGATAAAACTAAAAATTACTTTGACAGTTATGGTATACAACTCCCTATTGAAATTCAAGAGTACCTAAAAAGTCCAATATATTACAATAGTGACCAGATACAACCAGTTGAAGAGGTGTTTTGTGGACATTTGTGTCTTTACGTACTTAAAGAGTTGGGTTTAGGTAAAGAGTTTCAAAATGTTTTAAATACTTTATTTTAGTAATAAAAAAATGCCTGTTGATAAATTTGGAAGAATGGATATTGATACTATAACAAGCGGTGATGGTGTGCCACTCACTTACATAAATAATAACTTTTTACGGAAAGATGGAACAACCACCGTTACCGGGTCTCTAAATATGGGTGGGAATACACTTACGAAGGTTAGTAATCCAACTAATCCTCAAGATGTTGCTACAAAGGATTATGTAGATACAAGTAAAGGAAATGGATTTTTAAAAAGGGATCAAGATGGAAACATTGTAGTAAAGAAAGATTTAGATATGGATGGTAATAAACTGTTAAATATTCCCTCTCCTGAAAACGAGGGTGATGCCGTAAATAGAATATATGTTGATATATCAAATGAGGCAGCTAAAAATATTCTGATACACACACACCTTTTATTAATCAAAATGGATATGCAGCTAAAAATTCAATAGATATGAGAGGTTTTACTCTAAATAATGTAGGAGAGCCAACTGATTCAAAGGATGTTGCTACTAAGGAGTATGTTGATAGCACAAATGCTTTTAAACCAAAAAAGGATGGTGGTTTTACAGCTAAAGGACCAATATATTTAGCTAATAATAAGTTAGGTGGTTTAAGGGATCCTATAAAAGGAGGTCAAGCTGCTAATAAGGAATATGTTGATGATACTATAAATGAATATGTTGAAAAATTAAAAGATGAAAATGGAAATTTTGTTATGAATTCACCTGTAAATATGAATGGTAAAAAACTTTCTGGTTTACCTAACCCATCTTCTCAAAATGAAGCTGCTAATAAGGAATATGTTGATAGAGTAGGAAACAATTCTAAGGAGTATGTCGATAAAGCGAGTGAGCTTCTTGGGAATCGTTTTAAACACCTTCCTTTCGCTTTTACAAAAGACAATGGTAGTTATGCTGCAACACAGCCAATCAACATAGCATTTCAACCTTTGTATAATCTGAAAGAACCTGAAGAGGATGCTGATGCTGCTACAAAGAAGTATGTGGATGATACTGTAGACAAAAACAAAGAGGGTGGTGCATTTACTAAAACAAATATTGTAACTGATGATGATGGTAATGAGGTTGCGCTTTTACTGGGTAAGGGGCCCCACTACGTGGCACAGGGTGTAATTGGAAGTAACCACCGAATTGCACTTTTTCAGGACAGCTTTATTGATAGTGATGCTGTAAATAAAAAATATGTGGATACTCTCGTGGCGGATAATGTTAGAGATGGAGCTATTCCTGGGGTTGTCGAGGGAACCGTATTCTTTAAGGAGAATGGGAATTATCAGACTACCCAAAATATTAATATGGCTTTTAAACAGTTGTTAAACTTACCTGAGCTTAGTAATCCGAGTGATGCTGTAAATAAAAAGTATGTTGATGATACTGTATACAGGGGGTTGCAAAATAGAAAGCATGTAATTTGCATTAGTGCTTTTTCTAAGGGTGAAAAAACTTTGTCGGGCGTTTATATCGAAGAGGATAATCAATATTTTTTTTCATTTTGGAAATTCTGCGGCCTTTATGCCACCAGCAAATGGAAGACTATTAAAATATAGTGCACTGATGAGACGCAAAGATGGTGAAGATCTTTCACAAAGTGATAGTATTAATGTTACATTTCTTAGGATTGGACTTGCAAAATCCCAATTAGCAACTAAAATGATACCACTGGACAATGTTAAAATTAATGGTGATCCGAATTATAATTTTAGTAATTTAAAGGGCGAATTAGTTCCTAATAATGCTTTAGTAATTTTAAATCCTACAGATGATGATGGAAATAAATTGATAGAATTAGTTACAGTTTCTCTTTCAATACTAATAGAGTTAGACTTATAATCATACACACAATAAATATAACTTTTTAAACATAAAAAAGTTATATTTTTTTAAAGAAGAAGATATAGAGTTATACGTGTAAAGTAAAAAAGGGTTTGGGTAGTATTTACCGATACACATTCATTGAAGATTACAGCGTAATCGTTAACATTTATACTTCCTCTTTGGTTGTAGGTAGTATTTCACAACGTGTGTACTTACAGTATAAACTGTAGGATTACAGCGTAATCGTTAACATTTATACTTCATTTTTCGTTGTAGTGGGGGGATATAGAAAAAAGGGGTTAAAGGCGATATATCAAATTTTACGCTTAATAGTTGTTTCCTTTCTACACATGGGGCATTTAACTAAAGTTCGTTTATCACATTTATCACACATACTTATATGGCCACAATCACAAAATAATATATTTGGTTTATTTTCATTACATATAATACACTTATCTTCGCGATATGATTCTGTGGCATTTATAGGTGTGATGAGTTTGTAAATGTTTGCCACGTTAGTGTTTTCCTCTTCATAACCTAAATTAGTTATCCTATCTATTGTTATAAGATTTTTTAATCCATACCAATATGGGCCCTCATAATCTACAAAACCAGCAGTTCTTGTATCCATTTCGATTGAATTCTCGATCAAAGATTCATAATCAGGATGAATATCATTTTTAAATGTTATGATTGGATATAATTTGCAATTAACTGGTGCTGGTTCTCTATCTTCATCAGCAATTAATTCTAACAAAGCCTTTTTATAATCACCAATGAAATTATCACTTTGGCAAAATGGTATTTCAATGACAGTAAAAACAGGGCTACCTTGGGAACGATAAGGATGTCTGGCAAAAAGATATGGATCCGGCCAAGACATAAAAACAGTTGTGGTAAACCCAGATTCATTTAACTTTTGTTTGCTGTGTAAGTAATAACTAAATGGTATTAATTTATTTAGTTGGTAAAGTGCATCATGCTTCTGTGGTTCTTCTAAGTGTTGGAATTTTATTTGATATAATTTTTTAAATGGAACATAATTGGCTGACATAGAATGTTTATTTTCTACAGTTGCTACTAGTTTATGATAATCTTTATAATACAAATTACTTAACACGCTCATTTTTTTATATTAATATTTTTTTTTCTTAACTTAAATATCAAAAAAAAATTTATTTATAATTCATTTCCCTTAAATTAAAAATATTTTAACTTAAACAATTTATTTTTATATAAAAATTATAAATTTTTTATAAACTTAATGTATGGAGGAGGTAATATAATTGAATTATAGGTGAGTTCATCCATGTAAGGATGTTAGGTATATAATATACAGACCATAGATTCGAGGGTATATATTATATACAGTATTGGTTAGCCATTTAGTCAAGTCACTCAGTCACTGACTGACACACCAAATCATTTCCTCACATTAAATTGGTAAAGCGATGTGTGCCATCATTCATGCATCTAGTCATCAATAAATTGTATCAATGGGCAACAGATGTTGATGGGTAAAAGTAGTTAGTAGACTGAGGCCACCTAGCAGCGCAAAGCGCTGCGCTGCGCAATAGAGCAGTGGGCTAAGCAATTTGGGGACACACATTGATGCGTTGATGAAGCGATTCGGGGATGTATTGATGCGTTGATGAAGCGAGTGTCGTAGTTATTCGTTCACTCACACACTCACTGACACATCAAATTGTTAAAGGACGCATTGATGTGCTACTGGGCAAAATGGTTAGTAAAGATGGGGAATATGCAGCGCGTACCGCTGCATGCTACGCAATAGGGCATTCGGCTAATCGATTTGGGGGCGCACATTGATGCGTTGATGAAGCGATTAAGCGATTGGCCCAGTTTCAGCATTTTTCATACTACTAAAAGAAAAATTTTAAAATTCTTCTTCTCTGAAACAAGACGTTGTAGAGCTTTGATTTTTTATATAAAACATGTACTAGTGTGCCTCCATCAAATATGTTCACATGATGCCCCTGGAGTCAAAACGCCCCGCCAAGGGGCTCACAATTTCGAAACATATAAATAAAGAATGAAATCTTTAAAAATCTTCTCTGAAACTGAAAGGTGTAGAGCTTTGATTTTTTTTATTTAGCATCTCCTAGTAGACTTCTTCCAAGTTTGTTCATACGATGCCCCTGGGGTCCATACTGGCCCCTCCCCAGGGATCACAAGTTTGAACATGGGAACATAGAAGGAAAACTTCAAAATTCTTCTTCTCTGAAGCTAGAAGGTGTAGCGCTTTGATATTTAGTTTGTAGCATTTCCTCGTGGACGTCTACCAAGTATAATCATAGGATGCCCCTAGGGGCATAAGTGGTCCGGCCCAGGGGGGTGGGGGTCACAAGTTTGAACATGGGAACAAAAAAAAGAAAAATTAAAAATTCTTCTTCTCTGAAACTAGAAGGTGAGAAGCTTTGATATTTAGTATGTACCATCTCCTATTGGACCTCTACCAAGTCTATTCATATGATGCCCCAGGGGTCAAAACTGACCCCGCCCTGGGGGTCACAAGTTCTAAACATAGCAACGAAAAAGGAAAACTTGAAAATAAAATTCTTTGCAGAGCTTTGATATTTGGCATGTAGTGAATGTTTTCTAAGTTTGTTAGCCCATCCGAGCACAACATGTTCAGTGAGATCAAAATTGGGTCACCTTGGGTCATAAACTAGGTCACTATGTTAAAGAAATACCTTGTGGGCACTCTAGAGGCATATTTCTTTCTCAGCTGACTTAAAAATTAGCCAGAATTTTTGTCTTGATAAGATCTCGCTTGAGTCTGCATTAAGAGCTTGTCCGGAATATAACTTGAAATGTCATCTCAAGTCATAAAAACTTCAAACTTGGTATGCATATTTGTTGCACTATTACCGAGTATTGTGTGCATGAACAATAACTCTGCTAGCACGGATTTTGAGTAATTCCTCTTCGATCTTCATTTTTACAGCATTTTTTGCTTGTCCAGAATGGAACTTTGAAGTGTCAGGTCAAATTGACTTTAGACTTGGTAAACATGTTTGTTGTATTGCCTGCTCTTTGCAACTATTATACCTCCTCGACAACTGCCGGTGGGATGGGTATATCTTGCGATAGTTTGTCGCTCTGTTTTCATTATCATCTGGCCTTGAACCTCAACATTTGGTATTTATCTTTACTGTAGACCTCTACTGCGTAGTACTCAGGTGAGCAATATGGAGACATCATGGTCCTCTTGTTTATTTTGAAGGAGGACTTTGATTAATTTTCAGTAATATGGAGATGAATAAATCCGAAATGATACCCAGAATGGGCATTTTTATTTTTTTTTTTTACTTTTATATAAAGTTTCGAAATTTTTGAAAGGCCCTCTTGTACACTACTCTCTTACAGGTGAATTCATGTCAGTTCTTTTTTCGTCACTGACATGTCAAGATGGATTGTATGCGGAAATCGGAAGGCAAAATTTATTTGTCTTGCCGATCGACCGAATGCAAAGCAATCCTATACGCGAAATTCAAAGTCAGCTCATTTTAAGAATCTAAAGTGCACGCAAATCACACGCAAATGAACGGACAGACAAACAGACAGATACGAAAGACATATAGAACATTCATAAAATCAATCCCTTAATCCAGCAGTCCCTTTGAGATGGCAAAATACTTCGGAAACACCATTTTTTGTCCATCATTTATTGTGACTAAACGGGAAACAACATAATTACTACTCTACAAAGGAAGGGTATTCGGACAGTATAGTTATCCGAATTTCAAATCGCAATAAAAATTGATCTAGGGCCTTAAAATCGGGCGCACCCCTTTTTTTCGTCTTAGAAACGTATTTATTACAACATATAAAATCTTCACACTTTCGTCCGGTTGGTAAACATTTTCGAGCTAACAGAACGGACTAGAAGTAGGTCAACGGTCATTTACGTTGAAAAGTACAGAATTGCACAAAGGTAAGACTTAGGTATTAACAAACATCAGTCTTTTTGTAAAGATTAATCATTTATCTTACGACCCATGCCCATTTTTAGCTGTCATTTGAAACTTTGTCGCATTTAACCGTTTGAAAAGATGCTGAGCATCGGAGCAGACACCTTCAGACTGAAGGTAGTCCTTCTTGAGAGGCAGGTGGAACGGAGACAGACAGACCGACAGAAACACATAGAGCGAGAAACAGAGGCAGATAGACAGACAGGCAGGTAGAGACAGACATCGACTGGTGTCAGTCCGTTAAATAGAGCCTTTTTATTAAAGAAAATCATCAAGTATAACTGCAAAACAAAAACTCTGTGTTCTCAATGTTCTGAACGTCTGATTTCAGATGAAAGGCAAATAACAACACATATTTCTGTGACTTTGCTGTAGTTGTGTACCTTGTTTATTAGAATTACTTAAATGCAGGGCCTGAATGCCTGGCTAAGACAGACAGAGAAGTATAAACAACTGATCCCATTTGTTGTGTTGTGTTGACATAAAAGATATTTTATATCGAATTATACCCGTAAAACCCTTAAATTACTTGATTATATAATTCCAACGTTTGAATATACTTCGGTGTGCTGAGGAACAGTGCAATTTTGGTTGTAAAAAAGTAAGTTACACATTCGAACAGAATATGTTACATGACCAAAAACACCGACATGACTTGAATTACCTAAATACACTTTATAATACCGAATTATACTCTCTAAAACTGATCGCTAAATATTATAATAATAAGATTTGTTAGTAATAGGTGAATAGGTAAAAAAAGAACAATTACACTTGTTCAGATCAGTTCTTTGTTGTTTTCGACAGTTTTAATAGTAGTTAAAGAATGCCGAATTACATGTTTAAAATTCGTTATTGTGGAGCTCTCAGAGAACCGAATTATACTTCATGATACCGAATTATACCTGCAAGTTCTTACTTTGTGATCATTCGATTAATAACAATGTTACACCGACTTAACCCGAATTACCTAATTCCACATTATAATACCGAATTATACCCTCTAAATCTCGTTCAATTAATATTAGAATTATAAGATTGTTAATCATAAGTAAAGTATATAAGATTAAATAGATTTGCTAAAGTCAGTTCATTGTGGTTTTCGACAATTAACCGAATTACACATTTAAAATTCGGTATCGCGGAGCTCTCAGAGAACCAAATTATACTTCATGATTGCCCTTAAGTATAACAAAATATTGGACTGGTCCATTTTTTAAAGTTCGTCTTTGTAAGCTTTCATTTTCCAATGAACTTGCGATGGGTTATTTCGCATAACTCTTTACAGCCAACAATTTCTTTTTACTTTTGACCAAATTTATAGCAAGTTTTCAGGAATTAGCATACCGAATTACGTTAAATTCGGTGTATCTAACGAATAAGATTTCATTTAAGAATTCAAGGAACACAATTACATTTCATTTCTTTTTTATTTATGATGGAAAACTACAAAAATGACATGTAATATATAACATGTACATTAATTCATTATAATTTTGACACTGTCAATCAGTTATTAATTAAACAAAATGCTTATCCTTTGAATTGCACTTGACAGATGACATGGAGGTAACTTCACAACATAGACTTTGATAGTTTTGAAAATCATGGAGAAAATGAGTACAGTGTTTACATGTTAGAGACAAAATTTTAGACTGGTCCAGTTTGGAACATCTTCGCGAGCCAAGTTTACGATCACTACGTGGATCTTACCTTGGCTGATTGAGCCCAACAGACGATTTGCCAATTAAATTTGATATAAGCGATATTTCCATTTTATCGTAAGCGGCGCACCGGAAGTATCACGTGACACTGGACAATCAAAGCATTATTTCAATAACAAATGCCGTATGTCCCGTTCATAAATCCTTTGAATTTGGACAAATTCATCACTTGAAAAAAGTAACATAGTAAGAAATCTATATGAAATCAATTATAACACAATTTATTCATATTTCATGACATTGCTTTTGAAAAAGAAATAATTAGGAATAGACAAAGTACGCATTTTATGAGATCGTATTTAAATTAAGAGCATGTAGAAAGTAAGAATGAACTTACCCTCTGTAACCTGTATGAAATTCATAATCCCGTCCACTAATGATCACCAAACGGGTAGATAAATATGAAACAAAAGATAAGAAGGGTCAATTTAATGTGACACGTGTGTGTTAATCTGTAAGAAGTAATTACATTACAGCTGTTCTAAAGGTCTTCCGCCCTGTCCAGCACAGTGCGATACCGAGATCAAAGGAACACCGAGTTAACCCTTCACCCATTATTTTTTTTTTTGTATAAAACTTCACTAGACGCGTATTTTTAAATACATATACTCAAAATGAAGCTTGAATAATTATTTTGTGAAGAAGGTATGGAAGGTTTGAAATTTGAAGCCACGTTTCTTTCGTTATGATCTGTAATATGAAGTTATTCGTCAATAGGAACATGCCTGAAAGTGCAACAAAGACGTTTTATAATAGTGCTTTAATATCAGTAAATGGACTGTCCCTGTCTTTCTGAAGACACTGGACACCTATTCAACCTTTTACCAAACTATTCCGAGTTATGGGGATCCGGGAAAAAAAGGGGACAGACGTGCTGATTTTGCTCATTTTATGTTATTTGTCTCACTTTCTCAACCTTAATACCCCCCCCCCCCAAAAAAAAAAAAAAAAAACGAAAAAAAGTAATCAATATACAGTTCAGAGACATCTATGAAAAATGAATTTTCAAAGAGTGAGAGAAAATATTGTGGTAAAAAAAGGGAAGGGATTGCAACAAGCACTTTATCCTGTCCCAACAATATTCTTTTACTTTTTCAAGGACAATTACAACCATTTGGCCATTTTCTATTCGAACGTCTCCATATGCTAAGTATCTGGACGAGTCCAAGGTGTTGACGTCGGGTGAAAACATTCACGGTAACTATTTAACCTTTTACCAGACGACAAAATTTTAGACTGGACAAAATTGAAAGCACTTGCAGATGACAAAATACGTTACTCAGAAATTGACATTCGATTCCAGCAGGGTATGAAACATTGTGGGAAAAGGAGAAAATGCTTGTTACCAGCATTTTCTCCTTTTCCCACAAATTTTTCAAAAAGCTTCTATCTCACGGCCATAAAAACCAGGAAATGTTTGGTAAAAGGTTAAAACCCTATACCACATAACCCCAGCATTGTACGACCCTGAGAAATACTGCTTTTGAAAATGTTGTTAAATAGGGATAAAGTTCTGGTAACCAACATTTCTTCCTTTTTCTTTGTTATCCAAAATAGCGAAATAAGAGGAAAAATAACATTTATATAACTGCAATAGACCTTCCCTATTTTTATGTCTGATTGGTCAACTAATGTTTGCCGAATTCCGTAGCTAAGTTTGTAACGTACAGGCTCGAAATGCAGGGGCTGGTGGTTTGAATTATTTAAACTATTAAAGTGATAGTAATTCTTTAAAAAAAAAAAAATCGTTCCAGTATCTGCAAATAGACAGACACAGTCTATTTACCAAAACTGGGACATTATACAGTTTGAATTTCCGGGATTCATTTTCAGTGGGTAAATACGTGCTAGACTTGTTTTAATTGAAAAGCTGGTAAAGGGTTAGCTGGGTGTTCTTTTGATCTCGGTATTTCACCGTCAAATTGGGTGCATATATTTGAAAAGCTGTTACGCTCTTCTTAGGCACCGACTAACACACACGTGTCATAATTGTTTATTACGTTCAGTCTGACGTTGATCACATGTAAAGGTTTAGAATTGTTTAAATCTGCTAGCAGGGGGTAAGTCTGTTCTAATCATTGGCCCCTTCAATTTTTTGTTTTCAAATGCATTATTATGTAACCTGATTTAACTGGTCTCAGTTTAACTTATTGTTGTTCATTAAGTCCACCGTAATGAGGTGTTTTTGTCCTGGAAAAAAGCTGTTATAGTTAGCTGCTGGAGAAGTGTTCTGAATAAAAAGTTTTTGACAATACAAATGAAATTCAGTTCCCTTTATGCAGTTAAACAATGTATCGGATTAAAATTACATAAAAAAGTATAACCTAATAGCAGAGGTTCGCTTCAAAAGGTTTCCATATTAGCTCGACTACTCTGGAACATAAAATTGAGGTATTGTCATCACCTTGGTGTCCACTGAGTATAAGTTAGCTGGTTGAATGTTGAACAAAATTAGATCTTATATTTCATGAGGAGACATTTTGTTGTCAAGCCTGTAGCCTTAATTGTATAGCCATCCGTCTGTATGTGTTGTCTGTATGTAATCCTGAGCATAAATCCAACCTTTGTTTGTGGATTTCAGAATTATTTGGTCATTTTGTATTCCACTTATGAAGTGATCATTTTGGTCAGTCCATTGTCAAGGTCATATGTTTTAAAAAGCCAAAATTAACTTGTGCGGAGCGTCACTCTCATATTTATACTTTGATTGGGAAAAAACGGGTTTATGTTCCAGAGTAGTCGAGCTAATATGGAAACCTTTTGAAGCGAACCTCTGCTATTAGGTTATACTTTTTTATGTAATTTTAATCCGATACATTGTTTAACTGCATAAAGGGAACTGAATTTCATTTGTATTGTCAAAAACTTTTTATTTAGAACACTTCTCCAGCAGCTAACTATAACAGCTTTTTTCCAGGACAAAAACACCTCATTACGGTGGACTTAATGAACAACAATAAATTAAATTGAAAAAATATAAACTTTTTATTTAAAAAGTAAACTATTAGCACTATATCAATTATGCTTGGTACGAAATAAAAGCAGTTTTAAGAAAACATTACAAGATAATGTTGACAAAAAAAAGTTTCATAAAATAGAATGAGGAAACATGGATTAGACTTTGACCATACCATAAAATAACCTGAGCTTTTACTTGAAGACAGAGCTTTTAGTAAAATTAATTTTCTATTTCTAGACAGATCTTGTAAATCTTCCTGGGTATAACCAAATCTGATAAAAATACTAAAATTCACTCATCATTCATTGCATATCTCACAACTTCCCGATTTCTTTGTTTGTTTTGTTTTCAAACTGGAAGTTTCAGAACTGAATCAGCATGTAGTAAGTTTAGCTTCATCTATCTGAAACATTGTATGTGAAAATGCTTGCTACAGCTTGTTTTCCTTTACTGTTTCTCAAGAATGAATGAATAGTGTTTTATGGCCCGTCGACAACTTAGGTCATATTGGGCGCACTTACTTAGTAAACAATAATGCGAGGTGAAAATAACACATATGTGCAACAACATAAGACAAACATGATAAATGAGGAATGGATGAAACACAAAATGATGCCCCTTTTGTCGCCTTTTACGACATGCATGCTGTCACTTTTGTTCCGCCAGATGAAATGGCAGATGTGACGATCGCGGGACTGCAGTGGTTTATTCTTATACCCCCGATTAAACCACACGGGGTCCCACAGGCCAACTGATTCCCATTCCAAACCCTATTTACATCAAGAAAAAAAAATATAGGATTTGGAATAAGAACTACCCAGCCTGCTGCAATCCTACGAATTACGAGGAAAGCAGCCGTTTGTCTCTAATTTTAGTCGCCTTCTACGACATGCCATAGAGAAAGGCCGAGGTCCTATTCTATAAAGTAAAAAACCCCCGGGACCCCACGGGGAACTGTTTCTCAAGACTTTGAAACCAAGAGATTGTTTGTGACATGTAAAGTACCGAAATAGTTATATAATTGTAGTCAAGGTGCATGAAATAAACATTCAGTGAAAATACTATATATATCATTTAAAAAAAAATACCTTTGAATGAAAAAAAATAAAAGGATAACAAGAAGCATAGGGTTCCACACACTTTACTGGCTCTCAAACCTCTTTAACACCTCCTTTCTTGTGGTTTCCAATGTCATAAACTCAATGTCAAAAGTAACCTTCCTTATGATGGAACAATCATTCTATAAAGTTTGAAGAGATCCTGATGAAAATTGTACATAAATGTGTTTAAGAATTTGGTAAATTTCTATTAGCCCCTTTTCCTCTGTGTGTGTGTGTGTGTGTGTGGTTTTTTTGTTGTTGTTGTTCTGACTTGAAAAGATCCTGAAAAAATGACATACTGAAAACATTTTGGGAAGAGGAGAAAATGCCGGTGAGTAGCATTTTCTCCTTTTCCCAAAATATTTTTCACCCTTTCCAAACAAATTTCAATTTTTCATTTACATTCATTACTTTGTCTGCACGTGTTTTCAATTTGAACCAGTTTAAAATTTTGTCGTTTTCTAAAGACTAACATGGCAATTACAGATCCAAACAAATTAATTTAACACATTTTACAAACTCTTTTTCTTTTGAGCAACAAAAGACTCAATGGAATTGCGGCTAGCTGAGAATTTCACATCTTTTGGAAGAAGCAAATAAGAATCTTCCATAGGACATGAAAATTCTGCAACAAGCAAATCAATATCAATGATACAGATTCCATCATTTTCTGTAACCACGGAAGATTCCATGTTACCGATCTCTACCCCAAAATTGTAGTTGTCAGTTCCTTGTTTGGCAATTCAGTTACCTGTTAAAAACAAAAAGAGAATAATTGTGAATATCTTTATCTGTATTCCTCTTTAGGTCCAATTCTAACCCATTATCAGATGACAAATTTTTACACTGGTCTATGTGCATCGAAGTTGCAGAAAACAATTTCAAGGAAAAATTGTGAGAAAAGCCAAAATTGCCTATAAGAATCAATTTCTCCTTTTCTCTTACTGTGTTCCCATAGACTATAACTCTGGATTGTTAAAACATTTGATTGTTTGGGAAAGAGTTAGATCTCAAATGCTCTTATGGGACAAAGCTAATTCTAGGTCCAGACTTTTAATGACCCTGAGAGAGAAGCCTTCTGAAAACATTGTAGGAAAATGATAAAATGCTGGTAAGTAGCATTTTCTCCTATTCACAAAATGTTTTCTACCCTTCCAAAACAAATTTTCATTTTTCACCCATATTTTTTTTTGTCACCTGCAAATACTTTCAATTTGGACCCAATCTAACATTTTGTTGTTATAGCATGTGAAAGATGAAAAGAAAGCCATGGTTTTGTATTTGATTTTCATAAGATTAGTGAACATATACTAGTATCTTTAATAATTACAGATATTACAAAATGTTAAAGTTTTGCACATTGCTAACAACACCGAAGCTTTATAGTAATAGCTCAGGTTATCTACGAAAACAGCCAAGTCATTTATTACAAATTTGAGTTTTGAAAAATCAGTTACCTTCAGTCTATGTTTTTACAGCAATAAGTATCAATTCTAGGATGTGGGGATTATGTACGCATTTTTCTCCACTAACTATTCCACTAAATTCAAAATTTTCTTCAGTATGAAGGGGAATTTTTTCAAAGAGTATAAAAAAGAATAATTTGCAAATATCATTCATTCTTGCCCTTACTTTAGAATTCTTAAATAGATATCGAGTGATATCTTAGGTTTTTATTGAAATCAGTATTAGCAATTAAATGGAATGCATCCTTAATATTTTTATTTCAAACAGTAAGTATAAGAAACATATTTTGCCTCAATTTCTGTGTATTGAGTTGACGACACAGAGTCTTCATCATAGTGTTTTTCGTTGCAAATAACGTTTGTTATTTAATAATTTCTACCACATTTCGGAGGGTAACTGCATGGCTTGCCAGATTTTGCCACAGGCTTATCTTCATGTTATCGGTCCCATCATCCAGTGTTATTGTTCTCACATCTACTTCTTTCAAGTTATTATTATTAATTATTATTAATTTGTGTTTTATGGCGCATCGTCAGCTGTGGTCATTTAGCGCGACGTGAAGGTAATATTTAGAAACAGTAAAATAAAATGCTAATTTGAAAGTTTATATTTTATCATAAAAATCTATCTCTTTTAAGTAATCCAAAATGTTATTCTGTTTTACATGTAAAAATAAATTTTGCAAACTATCAACATTAAAATGTTTTGTACGGTCGAAATTTTTACAGTTTAATAAAACATGTTTTACAGTTAAAGGTTCATTACAGTTTATACATTGTGGTGCTCTCCCATTATTCAAAAGATGCAAATGGGAAAACCTTGAGTGTCCCACACGACATCTTGTTAAAATCACCTGATCTTTTCGGTTACAATAAAATTCATATTTATCATTAAAATTTGGCTTGATCGCTAAAACCTTGTTGTTAAAACATTGTTGCCATTTCACTTGACATTCTGATTTTATAAATTCATTGATTTGTTGTTTTTTTGTCAGTATAAGGAATGTTTATGTTGGCTATGTTCATATTTACAGCATTCTTTGCTTCTTGATCAGCTATTTCATTACCTTTTACATCAATGTGGCTGGGTATCCAGCAGAATATTATTGTCTTTGACCTACATAAATAATCATATTTTCTTAAAAATAGTTGAATCAATGGATTTGGGTTATCAGGATGTTTCAAAGATTGTAAAACTGACATTAAGTCAGAAAAAATTATGATTTTCTTGTTATTATTGTTTTGTATTGAACATAGAGCAATGTTTAAAGCTACAGCTTCTGCTGAAAAAATAGAGCTATAATCTGGTAATCTTAATTTGACAGTTTCTTGTTTGTGTACTGAAGCACAACCAACTTTGTTATCTTGTTTCGAACCATCAGTATATATTGAAATGTAATCTTTATACAGTGATTTGATTTCTAAAAATTTATTTTGATAAAATAATGGATTTGTAACCGATTTCTTATTTACATTGAGATCAAAAATAATATTTGGTGGATCTATGGTCCACGGCTCTTTCACAGGAAGTTTAAAGGGTTTAATATGCTTTACATTTATGTTAGATTCATTAAGAAGAGGTTCAACTCGTAGACCAAGTGGTTTGATAAAATTAGGTTTATTTTGAAAGAGTATTCTGTTTGGTGGATTAAAAATGTCATTGTAAACAAGATTCTTTGCATTTGAAGCTAGTTTAGTTACATACTGTAATGATAGTTTTTTCCTTCTATCATATAAGGATGGCTCTTGGGCCTCTGAATACAAACTTGTGACAGGTGACGGACGGAAAGCTCCTAAAGCAAACCGAAGACCCTGATGGTGAATAGTATCCAACTTTTTTAGATAACTTTTACGTGCAGAGCCATATATAATACATCCATAATCCAGTTTTGATCAAAATAAGATCTGTACAGATTTAAAAGAGTTTTCTTATCTCCTCCCCAATCAGAGTGGGAAAAACATTTAAAGCTTTTTTACATTTCAGTTTCAAAGCATTAATATGTGGAATGAAAGAAAGTTTTTTGTCAAAGATAACTCCTAAAAACTTTGCTTGATCTACAATTGGAATTGGACTATTATGTATTTTTAGTGATGGATCCAAGTGCCACCTGCGCTTTTGGTAGAAGTGTACACAGTTTGTCTTTGTCTTGGAAAATTTAAAACCATTTTCTGTAGTCCATTTCTCAATTTTATCTAAATTATTTTGAAGCTTAGTTTCAATTGTTTTCATATCTTTGGACCTATAACATATTAAAAAAGTCATCCACATATAAGGAACAGTTTACATCGTAATCTAAACATTTTACAATATTGTTAATCTTGATATTGAACAGAGTAGGTGAGAGGATACTTCCTTGAGGAACTCCATGTTCTTGTTCATAGTCATCAGAAAAAGATGTGCCAACCTTAACTTTGAAACATCTATTTGATAAAAAGTTAGAAATAAACTTTGCTAGATTTCCCCTTAATCCAATTTTATGAATATCTTTTAAGATGCCATGTTTCCAGGTGGTATCATAAGCTTTTTCTAGATAAAAAAATATGGCAACTACATGTTGTTTCTTTACAAAAGCATTTCTGATAAAAGATTCTAATCGTACCAATTGATCTGTGATGCTTCTGTTTTTTCGGAATCCTGATTGATGTTCCGATATAATATTATTGGATTTAAGGTAAAAATTAAGTCTGTTGTTTATCATTCTCTCCATGGTCTTACATATACAACTAGTTAAAGCTATGGGTCTATAATTTGTTGGATTTGTATGATCTTTATTTGGCTTAGGAATTGGAATGATTGTAGCTTTGGACCAACTTTTCGGGAAGGTGCCTTTTTCCCATATAATGTTAAAAATGTCTAATAGGGTTTGTAATGAAATAAGAGGTAAATGTTTTAAAAGTTGATAGTGTACTTCGTCTGCACCTGCAGCAGAATCGTGAGCATTTTTTAGAGAATTTTCAAGTTCCGATAGTGTGAAAGGTAAATTGTAGTTTTCATTTGTATCGGTTTCGAAATTAAGATCTTCCATTTCTGCTTCTTGCTTATGTCTTTTAAATTGTGGTTTATAATTTGCAGAAGAAGAGTTTGTTTTGAAAGTTTTACCAAGGACATTAGCGATTTCTTTTTTACTTTCGTAGTTTCTGTCATCTACTTTAATATGCGAGTGTTTCATGGTTTGATTCTTTCCATTTATTTTCCTTAACATATTCCAAATGGTTGTCATGGGAGTTCTAGCATTAAGTTTAGAAATGAAATCCTTCCAAGAAGATCGTTTTGCTTGTTTAATAGTGCGTCGAGCCTTAGCTCTTATAATTTTGCAAAAATTTAAATTTGTTTTTGTTGGATATTGTTTGAAACGTTTTAAACTATCTTTGCGTTTTTTAATAGCTTCTTTACAATCATCATTAAACCATGTCTTTTTCTTTTTTGAGGTATTTGTTGAAATCTTTGGGATGCACTGATTTGATATATCAATTAAAGTTTCCGTAAAAGAAAGCATTGAATCTTCTGAATTTTCAAAATTGTCGATCACTATTTTTTCATGGCAAAGAATATTGAATTTTTCCCAGTTAGCTTTTTCAAAGTTCCATTTTGGAATCTTCTCATCTTCTGTTTTCTCAGTTTCTTGTATAATGATAGGAAAATGGTCACTTCCATGAGAATCTTCACATACTTTCCATTCATAATCAAGGTACAAAGAAGGATGGCAAATTGAAAGATCTATTGCTGTAAAAGAACCTGATCCAGGATGCAGGTATGTATGTTGATTTGAGTTTAATAAACATAGATTATTCTCTGTAATGAAATCTTCAATAATTTTACCTCTATCATTGGTGTCTGAACAACCCCATAATTCGCTATGTCCATTAAAATCACCACATATGATGTAAGGTTGAGGTAGTCGTAGTAAAAGATTTTCTAAATCATTCTGATTTATTCTTTTATTTGGTGGGATATATATAGAGCATATTGTTATAGTTTTATTTAAAGATGCTTTTATTGCTATTGCTTGTAGATTTGTGTTTAAGTCTATCTTACGATGAGGTATCTTGAATGTATTATGATAGAAGAACCACCAGATGCTCTTTGGCAATCATTATAATTATATGTAGTGATAGGATGAATAATTGCGAATTTCCAAGTTATCATTGGGGGTTATAAAAGTTTCTTAAAGACAACAAATTTGTGGATAAAAGAATTAGTAGTTCATTAAAGTTGGCTTTTAGACCTCTACAATTCTACTGTAAAATTGAGTTTTGACCCATTATACTTGTATATTGGGAGATTGAATTAACTTAAAAGTTATTTGACTGATGAGTCAATTTCTAATTCCATATCTTCTAAACTATCATATTTATTTGCCAGCTTAATAGGATCTTGTGACCCTTTCTTCTGTCTGTTTGATTGTTGTTTGTCTTTTTCTTTTTTATCTGGTTTATTTTTCTGGTTTTTATTTGGTGATGTAGGGCAAGAATTAGATCTAGAAGCTGATCTTGGTCTGCTAGAGTTCTTTGTTTGGTTACTTTTTGAACCTGTTTCAGAAGTTTGAGGTGGTTTCACAGATGGAGACGTAGATTTCGAGGAAGGTTTAGCGCCTCCCTCAAAATCCACGGGATCATACGACGTTCCACATGTTCTCGTCAGAGGCTTTGCTGTTGCTGACTGAACTATCTTAGAGTATCTAGGTTCAAAAGCTGTCTCATATTGTTTTTTTGCCTCAAAGTATGAAATCTTTCTAACTGTTTTAATTCTCATAATTTCTTTTTCTCTTTTCCAGACTTCACAGTCGGTTGATCTTGCACTGTGATCTTTACTGCAATTTACACATTTGAAAGCTCTTTGGCAGATGCTAGATGTGTGTTTGGATTCACCACATCTATCACAGATTATTGCATCTGTGAGCGTACAGTTGTCTTCATGGTGTCCAAATTTCTGACAATTGGGCTGAACTGTTCCACTGGTACTGTGCGATAAAAGATTCTAATACTCTGAGGCAAAGTGGTCGTGTTAAAAGTGAGGAGTAGTGTATTGGTTTCAACTTGAACATTGTCTTTTTATCCCTCGCCGTAGGCGGAGGGATATAGTTTTAGCGTTGTCCGTCCGTCCGTCCGTCCTTCCGTCCGTCCGTCCGTCCGTCCGTCCGTGTGTCCGTCCCGGCAAATATCTCCAATACCATTGGACGAAATTTCGTGAAACTTTATACACATGTACAATGACCCATTCTCCCGAGACACTTTTTTTGTTTTTTTTTTATTCGATGCAAAATGGCCGACTGAGAGCGATTTTAAGTTTCACTTAAGTAACACTTAAGTACACTTTTGATGTTTGGAGTCTTCTCTTCAAAACTATACAAAGTTTTTACATTGAACTTGTCACATCTGTCAACCTCCATTAGGAAATGCCGGAAAAGAAGTTTCACCTACGTTGAACGTGCAATACCACAGTTATTTGCCCTTGTTTTTGTAATAAGGTGTCATGGAAAAAGGGGGTTTCATGTTATATTTCATTCCATTTCTTGTGAAGGCAACTCCTTCCACATTTCTTGAAGGAACTGAATGCAATTTTGACAGAATATTTTTTGTCATGTGACCTATTGCATATTATTAACATTTTGCAATTTTAGCTGCGTCATGAAAAAAGGGGGCTTCATGTTTTATTTCATTTTATTTCTTGTGAATGCAACTCATCCTATATTTCTTGACAGAATTGAAATGAATTTTCACAGACTGCTTCTCATCATTTGACCTATCTCATATTCTCAAGGTTTTACTATTTGTAGCTGCGTCATGAAAAAAGGGGGCTTCATGTTTTATATCATTTTATATCTTGTGAATGCAACTCGTCCCATATTTCTTGACAGAAATGAATAGAATTTTCACAGAATGTTTCTTATCATCTGACCTATCACATATTCTCAACGTTTTGCACTTTGTGGCTGCGTCATGAAAAAAGGGGGCTTCATGTTTTATTTCATTCTATTTCTTGGGAAGGCAACTCCTCCCACATTTGGCAGATTTGAATGGAATTTTTACATTATCATGTGACCTAACACAATGCCTCCCACATTTCTTGGCAGTTTTGGATGGAATTTTCTCATGATCATGTGACCTACGGCATATCGTCAAGGCTTTGGGATCATGGAATAAGGGGGCTTCATGTTATAATTTAATTTTTCACCTGTATCTCTTTAATTACTGGACATACCTCAACAGATTTGGACGAGATTTTCACAGATTATACAACCTAGCACATGTTGTCAGGGTTTTGCAATTTATCACTCTATCATGGAAAAAGGGGACTTCTTTATACTTTTGTATCAAAAAAGGTCTTTTTCGGCGGGGGATGTCATTTCAACGAAATTGCTTGTTTAATTTTGAACCTCTTGCACACAACTCCTTGCGGTGCAAGATATTCAACAATTTTTTCTTCTGTTTCTCCTTTCAGGACTCTGTCTTTCACAATTCCTCTGGATTTGTTTAACGAGTTGTGTTTTGAAACTGAGACTTTCAAGTTGTAAAACTTTTTAACTTTCAATAAGGATTCAGTTTGACTTGCTCGTGATGTTTCAACAAGTAGAAGTTCGTTTTTTCATTTTTTAATTGATTTTGGAGTGCCTATCAAACTTTCTATTTGCTTTTCTATTATGAAGGGAGACAGAGATGTAATGGGCTTTGTCTCCTCACTTTTGATAACCAAGAACTTTGTATTGTTTGAGTAAGACGTTTCGTTTTCGTTATTCGGTCGGGGTCTTTTGTTTTGGGAAGCCATGTTTTTGTTAGTTTAATTTCAATAGTTATGCGCTCTACCCTCCTCGGAGCCCTACAAGGGGACGTCTAATGGAAATAAGTTTCCTATTTCCGACGCCAGAGCTACATAGCTATCATACTTAACAAACCTTAAGTGAAGAGAAACTATAGGTCTATTAATTAGCCCATCGGCCGGCGCTTTTTAAAGGAAAACATTCTAAAAGATAAGAAAAAAGAAAAAATCTAACCCGGTTGGTATCATAAGATACAAAGAAAGAAATACAGATAAAAGTATGTAATCCTAAAAGCTAGACACGACCGAGCCGATTGAGACGGGTCGGGCCTAACCCATCCCTCTCGTCTATCCGAGGCCAGGACCAAAGCAGTGTGTTGAGTGCTGGAGATCCCTGGGCACTCTCAACTACCAGGTTCCCCTTTTCCGGCATACGAGATGCCACCCACGGCAAACAAGTGGCTTCTGAATCAAAGATAGAAATCTTTTATCAGAAGAACGTTTGCTCAATATAACTGTATTTTAATGTAGAAAGCATTAGATATAGAGTGTTGGCATGATATCTTTAATGATAACTTAGAGTTTACCAGGTTCTAAATTCAAGTATGCCAAATGCTTCAAGTTCTTTAAACATATAGTGCTAGAGATTGGAAAAGCTGTTGACGAATACAAGAACAAAACATAGATGTTATACACAGATGATGTTATATTCTTCGTCCAGTGTGCTACCCAATGGCACAGATGATACACACACAAATGAGCATGTTAGTATATGAGATAGGAAAATATACAGGAAAGATAGTCATCAAAAAAAGAAAAATAAAAAAAAAATTGGAATTAAAAAATTGTTTTAGAAATCCTTTGGTCTAAATTTGTATTGTTCTTTAGCTATTTTTACGTTTAATTTTGGGTTTGTTTATTTTATCTGGAAATATTTAATAGTATTGAATTTAGTGTTTTTGTTTTCATATTAAGGTTGATCTTGTTATTATTATTATTATATATATATATATATATATATATATATATATATATATATATATATATACTAGGTTATTTTGGACCTGTTTTATTATTTTTAATTCTATTATTACCGGTCTCCTCTGTTTCTGTGGACTTTTACCACCCATATGCCACAGAGGCAAAGGCAGCCACCAATTTCTAAGGCCCCGAGTGGCGGGGGCCCTCTTTCAAGTTAGCCCTTACTTTGATGGCAAGGCTGTCCTACAGAAATAAATGAAAAAATAATTTCATAGCTTTGGATACACAGTGAGTGCAAACTATTTTATAAAGGTAGGTTAATATGCGACATATGAACTCTAAACACTGACATGTCTTATACTTATTCATTTTTTTTTTTTTTTTTTTATGATAACAAATTTATAATTTGAAAATGGCCTCTACAAGACTTAAATTTAACCTGGTATTGCACCCAACAATAAAGCCATACCACAAATAACACAAGTATGCAATTTCAAAGCCCATAACCAATTCTTAGAAAATTAAAATCCATGTTCAAGGTGGGTATTTACATGACTTCAAGTAAAACTGGTATTGAGATTGATATGAAAAAACAATAGAAATCATCTATAATTAAGAATCACAAAACGACAAAGAATTTTTTTGTGTGTGTTCCCTTAAAAGGCTATGTAGCCTCTTAACCCATTACCACACAATCCCTACTTTTTATACCTTAAGTATACAAATTTAAATAAATTACATATCTGATACCTCATTTTGCCTAATGCACTTTAACTGGGCCGAGATGACCCTAGGCCGAGTTGATTCATGGGCCGAGTGTGTACCAGGCCGAGATGACCAGCTTCCTTTTGAAAAAGAGATGAATTAATATTTATACGAAATTCGTATATTTTAACTGCGCTCATGATTCAATTGAGCATTTAGTAACATTCACGATTTATATGGGTCGATGGTCGTCCGTAATTTCGCTTTCCTAAAGTTTTCCCAAGTTACTTGACAAATTTTGTCTAGCCGACAATTCGTAATGTTATCGAAAGTGTACAATATTCGGATAGTCAGATATAGTTCTGGTGACAGCGATTTGTAGTAATTTGTATTAGGTCAATGCCGTAGTTAATTTCACCCGATTTATTTCAACTTCAATCGATGGAATGGCTGTCATACATCCGTGCGTGCATTGGGGTAAATGGGACCAGTATCAAAATGAGAGAAATAAAAATGGCGACACCACAATACTGCGAACTGAAACTGGGTCAACAGATTTATTTTTCCTACCACAAAATTAATCGTAGGTCAGGGGTACTATCAAGTAGAACTAAGCAAACAGAAAATAATTACTATCACTTACCGACGTATTTAAGGGTGAACTGGATGGACTAGCTGATGCGTGAAAGTTGTAGAGATCCTTTTTCCTCGCTTGCAAGGCGCGTTATGACGTCATTAGCTCCCCGCATGTTATTCGATTCATACGCGTTTCAAAGATTTAAAGCAAGGAATTCAGTTGAATAAAAGAGACATAGGAGAATAAATCAAACAAACGCCTGGTTTCAAAATTTATTTCTAACCATGTATTTATCAAATATTTTGAGATACGGCGATAATTTCTATTCAGTTAATTTTTTTCTGCGGATGTACACATGAAATGAGTGATTACAATCACATCGTAAAAAGCTGTAAGGTTTATTCAGAGTTACGATAGTGTTGCTCGGAAATTCAAGTTGTTAGGTTCATTCTATCAAAAACCATGAACTATCAGAAAGCCACTTACAACTTTTAACCCATTAACCCACATTTCACCCTATCTCCCCGACTGCAATAAATCTGCCATTCTTGACAGAATGGCGATTTAAAAATATAGGATTTGGAACAAGAACTACCGTGCCTGCTGCAATCCTACAAATTACGAGGAAAGCAGCGGTTCGTCTCTACTTTTAGTCAACTTCTACATGCCATAGAGAAAGGCCGAGGTCTGTTATATACAGATAAAAAAAAAACCCGGAACCCCACGGGGATATAGCCATTTTGAAACGTATATCTAAATAAAGATTTTTTTACACTGGAAAACGTATATATGAGAAACATCTTAAAACATCTTAAAATATTATGTATATGGTTATAAAAATATCACAGGCAAATGGAACTGGTAGTAAAATAAAACAATAATATATCACAGTATACAATTTTAAAGTACATGTTTGTGTATAACGTGTATATATGTATATGGCGTACTAGTTACATAAAAGATCAGAATTTCACTCCCTTTTCTGTCTCTTAGTGGTCAATGTCTTTGCGTTAATTTTTCGTTTAACCTGGTTGGGCTTTCTCCCATGTGTTTTGGTGCAACGATAGTCGTCTATGACTGACTTTCTGACAGTTTCATATCAGGGGGAGTCACCCAAACAGACGTGTAACTTTGTTAGAGGCCTTTCTTGATATGAAACATCCACATTACCGCTTTCGATTGTAACAATTGGCAATGAATCGTCTGCAATTTTTTCTATTAAAAGCACGAAATGGTTTGGGTGAAAAGGGTTCATGGTATGTACTGTAGATGTCCACATAATTTTTGTTGGTGGTTCAGATCCGCAATCTTTCACATTTCTTCCAACTATCCGCCTCGTAAATACATCAGACGTTTAATCTGAGTATACTTGAGGAGGAAATGGGATTGTCAAGGCAGCACTTAGTGCATAAAAGTGGGCTAAGTGGGAATGCCAGTTGATGCAAATGGGATCATGTATAAATTTGTCGTAATCACTTATCAGAATTCTTGAGTCGTTGAGAAAGTTATTGTGTATTTCTCTAGTATCATAAAAGTTTCTGTTCTGTATAAGTTCAAGTGAAGTAAAGAGACGTACCAGAACTTTATCAAACAAAGCGCTAAAGGCCCTTAATATCCTTAACAGTAAAACGCGATGTTTTGACTTTGAAACTTCAACATTATTGCAGTTATTTGATGCTTTTGTTGGATCGATTTTATCTTATTCATGTGAAATTAATGGTTTTTGTAAATCACAAAGCCTAGAAAGAATACATCTTAAACAATGTAAAAAGTTGCTAAACGTTAAAAGTTCTACCTCAAATGCCGCAGTGTATCACGAGTTAGGTAGATACCCATTGTATATATTAACAGATATTGCAGAATCATTACATTTTAGGGTAAATTAGTTTTGTCCGATAATTTAGTTATAAGATCAACATATGAAGCTTTACTTGCCTGTAATGAAAGAGGTGAAAATTGGTGTAGTAATGTAAAAAAATTGTTAACAAGACACGGTTTTGGGTATGTATGGAATGATCCATTTTGTGTTAATCACAAAAGCTTTTACAATGTTTTTAAGCAACGATTAATTGATGAATTTAGACAGGATTTGTACAATGAAATTAATAGAAGACCGGTTTTATGCACATATAAATTTATAAAGGGATATAGTGAATTGGCATTCTATTTAAATATCCTACCACGACAATGGAGATCATATATTTCAAAATTTAGATTATCGTCACATTCCCTCAGAATAGAAACTGGCAGACATGGTCAGAACAGGATTGTAAGAAACCAGCGTTTGTGTTTTGCATGTAATATGAATGAAGTAGAAGACGAGTATCACTTTTTGCTTGTGTGTCCATTTTTTGCTGATGTTAGAAAACTTTTTCTCAAAAAATATTTTTATACTCGTCCTAGTATGTTGACATATAAAAATTTGATGAATACAAATAAGAAAGGAGTTCTACTAAATTTAGCTAAATTTATAAAGGAAGGCTTTTCACGAAGAACTGCTATAGAATTTAATACATAGAAATTGATTGTTGATCAGTGCAATACTATTATAGTTGCCTATACATGGTGGGCAACTTTGATAGTGTCGCACTTTTCGAACAAAATATAATAAAGGGTTAAGATAATGCGCATTTTGATTCAGCTTCTCTTCCAGGTTGTACATAGTAACTGTAGACTGATCGTTCGTTTTTATGTCGTTTATATGTCATTTATATGTCATTGTTTGTGCTACTAGAGTACATTTGTTGTATCTGTAAAGACAAGAAACTGTAAAGTTTACGTCTAATAAAGTATCTATCTATCTATTTCTCTATCCCAGCTATAGCAAATGACATTGCTCTGTGTAAACAGTTCCCGTCACCCATTATTTCACTTGAGTAGTAATGTTCAAGCATGGGAGGATGGAAATACTTCAGAATGTCAGTAGAAGTGCGGTCTACATTCAAATTTTGAATCTTTCCTTTTGGTATATGAATTTTGTAATGCTGCAGAAGTTTTGCCTCTGAATTTGCTTGTTGTTCCTTCACTTTTTGGGAATTTTTCCCAGTTATTTATTAAAAAGAAAACATAGAAAACTGATAAAAAGAAATACCGCATACAAATTCCTTCATTAAAAGAAAATTAAAACAGACATTTTTTTTTTCCATGTACTGCAATGTTTTCAAGGATATCGAGAAATAGTGAAGTATCTGTTTTCCCAAAAGTGTATTCTAAAGTGTTCTATCAAAGGGACACGGGATGGTTTCCTACTACATCAAACCAAGCAACAATATTGAGACAAGCTACGTGAAATAGGGCTTTAGTGCAATTTCGAAATTATTATCCTATTTCAATTTGCGAATGATCTGGGCAGAAACGTTTTGCTATGTTCCAATTGCTATGTTGACTCCCGTTTTGTTTCGTACAACGGAAATGCATTAAGCCCCCTATTGACAGAGCATCTCTATTCTAATGAATCTAGAAAAAATGACTTACCGGTTCAATACTGATTCCCCATCATAATCCATATTTTTGTAAGGCACATTTAACACTTATGAAATCTAGTCCCTTCCCAGACCATGAAACGAGATCATTTTCCTTCAGCTTAGTACATTTTGCATGTACCCAATTCTGGCACACAGAGCAATATAGTGCCATTTTGGCATTCTTTATCACATACTGAACACGGATATCGTGTCATGATTGGTGTTGCAAGCAGTTTTGCTGCTCGTCAGCAATCATGACATTAAATAGGAATTTGCGAGTAAATAATCATAGTAGTAATAGTAGTAATTGAGTGAATACAATTAGAATTACGCCGACTTTTAAGTGAAAAACAAAAAAGATAAGACAAAATTATTAAAGGAGGGGTGTCCATAAGGCCCTTTTCATGGCCACTACCGATTTTTTTAAAATTTTGTACACTGAAACCTATACATATTGGCTGTAATATTATGTAATATTGAATCAATTAGTAAAGGTTTGTAGGACGTATGCAGGTTCAAAGTGGGTGGGGTAATTGTGACCCAAAGAGGAGTCTGTTAGGAAATTGGTAATATTTTTATTGTTATTCAGAGCTCAAAGTTAACAATTTCATGCTTTCTTAGACAATATCAGATATAACAGCTTATGCTAAAACTTTTGTAAAATTCTTTTAATAAATGTGTTTTTACACAACTGACTGACAGCCCTAAATTTTAGCTTTTTTCAGTTCTCCAACTTTACGAAAAACCACAACATCGTTTCATATATGGAGGGATTCCAATTATATTTTGCATATGTACAGTATATTAAATGGTAATTGTAAAATTATGACGAAAGTTTTCTATAGCAAACAGTTTTTGAGTTATCTCTCCTTTACTTTACTCATTTTTTTTTAACATTATTTTATCAGAGTTACAGAGTTATTTTTTTTACTTCTACATTTTTTCCTCTCTAAACAAAGTCTGCAAAGTAGTTTGAGTCATCTCGGTACTTTACTACTTCAATTTAAATTTGCCCTTCATAAATTATTTACTGTTTTTAACCCGCAGCTCACATCACAATTTTTTTTAAATTTCAAACAGGTGAACTTCAAAAATCAATCAGATGGTGCTTTTATATTACTTAGTCTCTAATGTCTAAATCATTACATGCATTTCTTTCCCCGATTGTTTTCCTCCTGAAATATTTTTGAAATTAAAGGCAGATATAACTCTGTTTTTTTACCTTTTTTGTTTTGTTTCGACAGCAATGAATTCAATATATATAACTCATTTCAGACATTTTCATGGAAGTAATTTCTGATTTTAATTTTTGTCAATTTTCTTTTGGCATTATATTTGAAAAAAATGTTTTTTGGAATATGGTTGATTCTGCTGCTAGGGCTGAAAGCCCCCATAGTGTCTAAAAGCATACAATGTGGGTGTTAAAGTACATTTGAATATAGACCATACCTTAAAGTATGAAATCATTCTGAAGATGATAATCTGTTATCATACAGTTTTCCAACTGTTCATCGCCGGCAGCAAAATGAATTTTAAAAACTGGTAAAAAGTAAACAAAAAATAAAGTGACCTTGCATCTTTTGACCTACCCTAAAACTTACTTTTTCTGCCAGACTGACCGTACAAGAGCAGGCTGTTATCTTCACAATAGTTTCTATTCTTTTTAAATGGCACGAATTAAATATAAATGCATTTTAACAACCACACTTTTACTTTGAGTCACTTTTGGACTTTAAGCCTTTCAGATGCCTTTACTTTGCTCTTCGAATTCAATATTAATATCAAGAGGTCTTCTATTGTTCATTAATTCTTATCATATGTACTGTGAGTGTCTTATCTTGCAACCTTTTTAAGGTTATATTCTGCAATACACCCATTTTGTTATCTCAGAGCTTGTGACTTTTCGCCAAAATAATATTGTAAGATAAGACAACTTCACGATAGCCTGTCATATATTTAAGGATTTCCTATGTTTTGTGCTTCCCTTAACTCTTTCCCAAACAACAAAATTTGGACCAGACCAAAGCATTTTGCAGGTGACAAATTAACAGTTGCTAAAAAGATGATTTTTCAATATGATAGGGTAGAAAACATTGTGGGAAAAGGAGAAAATGCTGGTTACCAGCATTTTCTCCTTTTCCCACAATGTTTTCAACAGGCTTGTATTCCTGACCCGTAAAAACCAGGGATTGTTTGGGAAAGGGTTAATACTTCAAATTGTATTGCCTATATTAACTAAATCAGGAGGCCTTACGTTTGTGTATAACTCGGATGCAAACTGCACAGCATGTTTCAAAAGTGTGCTTTATGTGCCAATGACTATCAAAGCGAGTTCATTCTATGTGGAAGCCCATTCTTTTTAATATACACATGTACATGTAACATGTTGCCATTCCCTATAACTGATATATACAAATATCTACTAATGACAAACTTGAAAAGTGTCAGACAAAGCATGCTTGTTCCACACTTCTCCTGTACAGGGTTTCACATTTACAACATGGGCTCATTCAAAGCAAGTGACACAAAAATTAGGAATAGGGGTATATCACCCCAGAAAAGGCCGGTCTTAAATATAAAAACACTTTGATTAAAATATAGTCCATTGAATCATGGCTCACAAAAAAAGAAGTTGTCATTTTTAGAGTAGCACACCCCCCAAAACAAACACACACACAACTCCCAGTAAAGCACACACTTTATGGGTTGTACGTAATCAAGGCATAAATCCAAACACCCTTGGTACTGTAGATGTATAACCAGAGCAAGTAACTATGGTTGTTTGTTGTGCACATACAGCTTTTGTGCTTAGGTTGCAATCATCACCAGTCAGAAGATATGAAGATACTAACATCAAAAGTAAACATATCTCATATGAGTTTTAAAGCCTATGAGATGTCATTATCAACATCTACACCTCAAGTTATTCAAAAATAGAGGAATGATATCTTTTAAAATGATTAGTTGTTTGGCAAAGCAACTCTCCTTGGCTTAGAGATTAAACATAAATCCTATAAACTACAGATATGTCACTATCCACAGGCTCATGTATAACAAAAGTACTTCCTAACAGAGAAATAGATTTATATTTAGATTATGCCTAGCCTAATAGTTCAATGGACACTAGGGGATTGCTGTTTGAATCCCTGGATTGGTCATTTTTTCAGACGATTGGTGGGGAATAAATTTAATAGATACACTGGTTGCCGTGACATAACTGAAATAATGTTGAACACTTTGTTAAACACCACAAAAACAACCATTCAAGATCTGCTATTAGAAGGACAGGTTCTTGTTATCAATAGAAGGTTGAATTAGTTAAATAGCATTGTAAGGGATAAGTTCGAACTGAAAAGTTGAAATCAACCAAAAAGTCACTGAAGCACAGAACCTTTTTGTCCAAATTAAATGGGGATAAATCTGTAATCAGAAATCTGCATATAGGTAATAGAATAAGTTCATCTGCATTAAATAACTTTATTTTAATGGTGGCCAACTGAAAAATGAAAACCTTAAACGTTTGTAAACAAATTAACAAAATTCAAGGGTAGATAACTCAAAAACTATGAGCTGTAAAAAGTTTTCGTCATAATTTTACAATAACCATTTAATATACTGTACATATGCAAAATATCATTAGAATCCCTCCATATATAAAACAATGTTGTGGTTTTTCGTAAAGTTGGAGAACTGAAAAAAGCTAAAATTTAGGGCTGTCAGTCAGTTGTGTAAAAACACATTTATTAAAAGAATTTTACAAAAATTTAGCATAAGCTGTTTTATCTGATATTGCTTAAGAAAGCATGAAATTGTTAACTTTGAGCTCTGAGTAACAATAAAAATATAATCGATTTTCTATCAGATCCCTCTTTGGGTCAGAATTACCCCACCCACTTTGAACAAGCACACATCCTACAAACCTTTACTAATTGATTCAATATTGCATAATATTACAGCCAATATGTATAGGTTTCAGTGTACAAAGTTTAAAAAAAATCGGTAGTGGCCATGAAAAGGGCCTTATGGACACCCCTCCTTTAAAGTTTTATATCATACAAGTTAAACACAAATTACAGTCAAATTACAAAAGAATCATTAATTAATAACATAACATAATATCTCTTTATTACACCCAAGTATTATTCAATACAATATGGGGATATAATACAAATAAGGCTGTGAAATAAAAAAAAAAAAAAACTAATGGCGTTCCGGGGAAAAAAATAGCATTGTGGGGGATAGAGAGAAATTGGAATGATGGACGTACTATAGACGGTGTGAGGGGAAAAATAAGTAAACATATTGTAACTGCAATTTTACCAAAAGTATGATTAAAAAATGTACACATATAATACAATCAAAGAATGATGGATAAAACATTAGGGTATAGAGTATTGTGGGGGAAGGAGAGAAAGTAGCAAAATGGACGAACTTTAAACAGGGAAGAGGGGAAATGAGTAAACATGTTGTGACTACAATATTACAAAAAAGTTGGAATTAAAAAAAGAGTATATAAATTACAATCAAAGAATGGTGGGTACAACATTAAGGTATAGAGCATTGTGGGGGATAGAGAGAAAGTGGCAAAATGGGCGTACTTTAGACAGGGAAGAGGGGAAACCCGGCTAACCCTTTCCCAGCTTTAAAATGAAAACAGCTTTAGCACATATTTCTCCCTAAAAATGAAACTTACACCACCATTTTTAGATGGAAAGAGAGGTTTAAAATTTGAACAGACGTTCGTCGTTACGATAGTCATAGATTAAGAGGGGTGTAAAAAAATGCAACTAAAAAAGATATGATATCTTTTTCGGCCAGAATTTTATCAAGAAACTCAAACTTTATCGTGTTCCAACTTTCAAACTTTGCATGCAATAAAACTCTGTCTTATTACAGAAATTTATCATCACCCGAATCCTTTTCAAAGAAAAAAAAAGACTTCTCCAAATTGTAAACATTTACACACTTCAATTTCATATGGCTTAACTAATGAAACTGAATAGAAAATATCGTAGGAAAAGAAGAAAATGCTGGTCAGGTGCACTTTCTACCCTTCCTACAATGATTTCTTTCTGTTTTAACTGGGGATTGTGTAGTAAAAGGTTAATACTTAAAATACATGTATATCGAACCAGTTATCCCTGGGTTCAAGCCCAGTACTTTACCAACTTAGCAATGTCTGACATGCTAAACTATCAGACCAACTATGGCAATTGTTATAAAATTAATTCATTCTTTACAAAACAACAAAATTTTGACCTGCCCAAGTTAAAAGCATTTGAGGATAACAAAAATAAGTGTGGCTCAAAGCTGGAATTTTGTTTTAAAAGGGTAGAAGACATTGTAAGAGGAGACAATGTTTGTAACTAGAATGTTCTCCTTTCCCCACAATGTTCTGTAAAGGATTTTTTCTCAGGGTCTTTAAAACTCGGGTTTGAACAATGAAAGTAATGGCTTGTTGGACTAAAAATTTTAGTAAACTGCAAAACTTGGGACCTATCAAAATCCGTAGCATTTAAAGGTTTAGACGTGGGTCAAATTGTTGAAATGGCTTTTGAAAAAGTAGAAAATATCCTGGGAAAAGAAGAAAATGCTCGTTCAGAGCATTTCAATTTTTTTTTTTTTTTTTTTTTTGTTCAAGCACCGAACGTTTCCAGGGTTGTTAAAACTCGGTATCTTTTGGTAGAGGGTTAAGAATCTTTCCGGTGTCTTGAAAGAAATAGGGACAGTCCATTTACTAAAATTACAGCACTAAAAGCATACTTTTGAATATTATGAAAATTACGATCTTTAAAAAAAAACGAACTTTTTATGTTGCGCATAACTTAGTCATGTTCCAAAACATAGCTTCAGTTCAAAATTTTAATATTCAATCCCCATTCACAAAATATTTATAATCCAGTTCTCAAAAGTTTTTTAGAAATACTTTGTATGTATTATATGAATTTTCACAAAAAGGGTGAAGGGTGTTCCGTATGCCTTTGATCTCGGTATCGCACTGCAGGGTGGACAACCCAAGAGCTGTAACGTAATTGCTTGGTGGAAATGAAAAAAAAAAATAACGCCATTTGTGTTGGAATTTTGCGCAGGTTACAGGGGGTTCATTCTTCAATCTACCATATTTATCAAAATTTAGCCTAAGGCCCAGATCAAAAAAGGGCCCTATTTTTTTTTTTTTTTTTTTTTTCAATCCATCTGGTAGAAAAATTCAAATGGTACAGTGAGTTAGGATAGCCTATTAGAGTCACTTTAAGCATGGATGCCAGATCTGAAAGTGGTGCAGATTTTTTTTATATGCTAATAAATGCGCCCACCCCAAATTTGCCTATAACAAAAATTAAACTTTTCCCATGTTCACAATAATGAAAAAAAAAAAAAAAAAAACAATGAAACAATGCAATCTTTTTGACAAATCTTTTGAATTTAAGATGCTCAAAAAAATTCACATTTACATGGATGTAAGACTTGTATTAAATCAAGTCTGACCAATTTTACATACCGTAAAACACCTAATAAATGTTCCTAGCAGAATGAATTGAAAACAATCTCTGATTTTCAGTCCTCACATTGAATGTGTCAATATGTCTGGCTAGATTTTTTCACAGTTTTGGCTAGAGCTACTAGGACAGACATAGAAGACCAGAATTAAGAACAGTTATGGAGTTTTAGCATTTAGCACCTCAAAAATCATCTATTTATGAGTGCAACAGTATAATTAGTTGTTGCACACTAACCTTTGATTTCGTTATTTCATTATATATTTACAACTGTAAAAATAAGTATGCCAACACTAAGATTTTGCTATTTTCATTACTTAACTTGCTTTATTTCCTTTGTTATTCTTACTCTCCTACTCTGTTTATCTATTTCACTGATGCAAAAGGGGATATGACTTGAAACAAGAGGGTCATGATGGCCCTGTATCGCTCCACTGGCCAATAAGTGAAAACACTACAAGCCAAACATTACAACTCCAGCCAAATGGTTGCAAACTCAAAGACATACAATAGGCGAAGGCCCAGGTTTAAAAAAGGGCCCTATTTCATTTTCCATCCATATGTTTCTCTAGTTCACTGATGCAATATGGGATATAGTAACTTAAAACAAGAGGGCCGTTACGACCCTGTATCGTGCCACTGGCTAATAAGTGAAAACACTACTAGCCAAATATGATTACTCTGGGCAATTGGTTTTAAACTTGAAGACATACACTTTTTTTTCTATAAAATCCTACGAGAAAGTTGAGACCCCTGGGCAAAGCCATTATTGACCACAAAGCTATAATTACTTGAATCCTGGTGGAGGTCCACAAGATAAACCGCAGTACCAAATAATACAGTCTAGAATGTTGGGTTATAAACGAGAAGATTTTCAAAGTTTCCTAAATGAAAAAAGGGCCATGTAAAACATGAGACCCATGAAACAGGGCTAAATTTGGTAGCCGTAGACTTTATTATGGTTAGTAAAAAGATCATTTATAAAGTTTTCAACACAAAAGCCAAGGTAAAACTTGTGACCCCTGGTGTGGGGACAAACTTAAGCCCAAGGCTATAATTTGAGCCCGTCTGGTAGAGGCCCACTACATTCAAAATTTGGTAGTCCTAGGCCTTGTGGCTATGTACAAGTAGATTTTTAAAGGCTTTCCCAATATAAGCCCATGTAAAACTTGTGACCCCGGAGCCGGGCCAAATTTGGCCCCAGGGCTGTAAGTTGGGCACCCTTGGTAGATGCCCAGTTGATAAAGATACATGCCAAATTTGGTAGCCAAAGTCCCTAAAGAAGGATGTTAAAGTTTTCCCTATTTAATCCCGTATAAAACTTGTGACCCTCGGGGCAGGGCCAATTTCTACTCCAGGGCTTTTATTTTAAGGAACTTGGTAGAGGTTCACGACGTAAAGCTAAATGCCAAGTTTGGTAGCCCTAGGCCTAACTTTCAGATAAGAAGATTTTCAAAGATTCAATTTTTTTCAGTTTTGTTGCCATGCCGAACAGAGTTTTTGAAGGAATCAGATTCTTTCAAAAACTTCTGAAGAAAGCCATGGAAGGATCATTTCTGTGAAGTTTCATCAAGTTTGGATGGGTAGTGTCAGAGGAGATGTTTGAAATATAAGTTAATGCTCATACGGACAGACACACGACGGACAGCGGGCCATGAAGCCCGCTGGCCTTCGACCAGCGGAGCTAAAATCCTCTTGATGACTTAAAATTAACAAATGCGCTGTTCATTCAGCGTAAATGTGACGTGTGATCAATTATCAGTTTCTTTGTTTGCTGCATTGACAGTACAGCTGCGTTGTGTGTGTGTGTGTGTGTGGGGGGGGTGGATGTGGGTGTTTTTCTGGGTTCTTTTTTTTTAGCTCTCTTAGCACAAAGTGCTAAAGATGAGCTATTGTGATCGTCCTATGTCCGGCGTCCAGCGTCTGTCGTCCGTCAACAGTTTCTTTAAACATCTTCTCCTAAATCACAGGGAAAATCTTGATGAAACTTGGCAGGGATGTTCCATGGGTAAAGCTCTACCAAAATTGTTCAAAGAATAGAATTCCACTCATAAATCTAGTTGCCATGGCCGCCAAAAGGGAAAAAAAATCTTTGAAATATCTTCTTCTCTGGAAGTAGAAGGCATAGGGCTTTGATATTTGGTATTTGGCCATCTCCCAGTGGACCTTTACCAAGTTTGTTCAAATAATGCCCCTGGGGTCAAAACTGGCCCAACCCCGGCGGTCACATGTTTGACCATAGGAACAGAGAAGGAAAACTTTAAAAAATCTTCTCTGAAAATTGAAGGCGTAGAGTTTTGATATTTAGTATGTAGCATCTCCTAGTGGACCTCTACTTAGTTTGTTCACATGATGCCTCTGGGGTCAAAACTGGCCTGCCCAGGGGGTTACAAGTTCAAACATAGGAACAAAGAATGAAAACTTTAATATTCTTCTTTTCACAAAGCAAAAGGCATAGAGCTTTGATATTTGGAATGTAACATTTCCTAATGGACCTCCACCAAGTTTGTTCATATGATGCCCCTGGGTTCAAAAGTGGCCCTGCCTCGGGGGTCATAAGTTCGAACACAGGAACAAAGAAGGAAAACTTTAAAAATTTTCTTCTCTGTAACTTGATGGCGTAGAGCTTTGATATTTGGTATGTAACATCTTCTAGTGGACCTCCACCAAGTTTGTTCATATAGTACCCCTGGGGTCAAAACTGGCCCTGGCCTGGGGGTCACAAGTTCAAACATAGGAACAAAGACAGAAAAATATAAAATTCTTCTTCTCTAAAACTAGAAGGCATAGAGCTTTGATATTTGGCATGAAGCAATTCCTAGAGGACCTCTTCCAAGTTTGTTCATTTTATGCCCTTGGGTTCAAAAGTTGCCCTGGCCCTGTCCCTTGGGTCACAGATTAGTTTAAAGTTCATCACATAAACATGAGGGAAATAAAGCTATAGTCTCAGGTGAGCACTTCAGGGCCAATGTCCTTTTTGTTGAAATGTCATGATGTAACGGATTTATTTCCTACATAACAATGATATTTTTAATGCATATAGCATGAATATAGTTAATAGTGGGTACAGAAAAGTAATTAAGATAACTTAAATGTAATTGTAATAACATTTAAAGCCTTAACTTATCAACAAGATTGTATTTTTTGTGCAATGACTTTTCTTCATTTCATGTGAAACTATTCAATTATTGTTTCGTTTGATTTTCTCAAATAAAGGCACTAAGTACAAACCTTTTTTTGATACTTATATCTGTCTTCGCTGTAACATTTTGTGTCATTAATGCTGTAAAATATGAGTCGTTTATATAACAATGATAAAAAATGCTCATGAAAGGAAGCCGCGATGTTTGATTTAATAAAACAATTTCTGGGAACAAACGGAAAATAAAATTAAATTCTTATTACAAACAGCTAGGAATCATTAAATTTTACTAGATCTATATAACTTTTTTAAGAAATTAAAATAATTGCAAAACACTGATCTTCTCCAACATATAACATGCCAATTTTTTGTTCCAAAATACTCAATTGATATGAAACAAATATGTGTTATACAGATGATTCGAAGTGAAATATTATAATCTGAACCAGAAAATATTTATTTTTCTAAATTAGAATGGAATTTCTTTTACTTTACAATTTTGTTACATAAAGGACATGTCGATATGCTATGACTAGCATTGCATCACAGTAGACAATATTCCAGCTTGGATATAAGGAACCTTATCAAACAAAGAAATCCAACTTAATTTTCAAAAATCCTGTCTCCTAAAATCTGCCATAATTATATATTAGCTCATAGATGGCCGTGTATATACATTAGTGGGTGGGGTAAAAGATAAGCAAGACCGTAACGAATATACAATGCAGCAATTTAGTACAATAGTAAGCATTTAGTTCTCATCAAACCCTTTCGCAAGAAATTGAAACACAAAAGTCTTAAATGATATTAAGTTGCTCATGATTTTCAAAAAATGTATTCAAATTTGGTGGGTGGGGTAACACCAGGACACCCAATGTATTTTATATTCTCCTGTAACTGGAATTTTTTGCATTGCTTATGTGCTTAACTGCCAATTAGACCTATTTGCAATCAATATACTCCAAAAGATATGGAAATTTTGTGGTTTATACACATAAGCTCAATTCAATGCATTTTCAGTGGGTGGGGTAACAAAATGTTGTCTGAAAAAAATCTGCACCACTTTTGTTTCTGGCATCCACCCTAATTTGACTTCTATATAGCTCTACTATCACCTGGTACCAATGAAATTTTTCTACCAGACGGATTGAAAAAAAAAAAATGAATCCAGCTTGCCAGGCCTTAGACTAATTAGAAAGAATTTTCAAACGAAACATACCAAAGCGATATAATTTGTCTCTGAAAGAGTAGCGATATTGAGGAAAAAAGAAAGGATGCTGATTGTTATTTTCCTTTCACTGCAATATTTTCAAAATTCTCTCTCTTTACGGTCGGTAAAACACTGGATTTTTTTTTGTGTGTAATAGGTAAGATCTTATTAAGTATTTCTCGTTGCAACGTTTAAAAAGTTTTATCAGACTACTCTTTTTTTTTTTTTTCGCTCAAATATTAGACAATTAAAATGATCACCATCAAATACCAAGATATTGTGTGGTAATGGGTTAATAATGGAGAATATGACTTATTAACAGGAATGTTCAGATTTCCCTCTCCTTTTTATTAAAAAAGAAATGATCATTCTAGATGGTAAAGGTCGTTTTATCTGAAAATTATAAATCATGCTCTATGAATAACTGTATTCTATTATTTATTTATAAAATAATAATCAAAATAAGAATGAAATAAAGTCACCCGTGCACATTGTCAGGTTACTCGATATATGTATCGAGCCGTTTCATTGGCCGTATCAATAATCCAATCATAGGGCACGGTACGTTTAGCCTGTACCTGTTGTAATACACGGTATACAACAGTGGCCAGTTCAGGTAAGAAGGGTGTGAAAAAGGTACACTGTCATTTAATCGCACTAGCTCAACTGCTTGAGAATGGATAATCAAGAACAACTGGAAATAATTCGAGAACAGGTCATTGATACATGCATTGGAAGGGTAAGCTTTCTTCGGACACGCATGGGGTTTGATTTGCTTTGTCTATTTCTTCCACAAATTTGTGAATTACATGTCTTTCGCAATCACCTTATTAGAAGTTCGGAAGAGCATTTCAAAACTAAAGATAGGTAAAGCTCATGGTACCGATGGAATTCCGGCGGGATTTTACAAATCAACAACTGATTCTATATCGCCAGTTCTTGTTGTACTACTTAATAAAATTTTCGATACGGGAGTGATCCCTCATTTATGGCTAGACAGTATCTTAGTGCCTGTTTATAAGTCGGGTTCCAAAAGTGATTCTGGTAACTATTGAAGTATTTCTTTACTAAACGTATTATATAAAGTGTTTTCCATTATAATCAAGGAACGTCTTGTAAAATAGACAAATGAGTTTGATATTATTGATGAAATGCAGTCAGGTTTTAGAAGTGGGTATTTTGCCATAGATAATGTCTTTGGCCTTCAAAGTATGGTTCAGAAATACCTTTGCAAAACTGGTGGTAGATTTTATGTTTTATATGTTGATTTTAAAAAGGCCTTCAACTCTTTAGACCAACATAAGGTATTTACATTGTTGAACAAAAAAGGCATACAGGGCAAATTTTTCACTGTGCTTATATCAGTGTATTCTAACTTGAAAGCTGTAGTCAAAATAAACGATAAATTAATGTCATCTATCACCTGTAATATTGGCTTGAAGCAAGGAGACTCTGCCTCCACAACGATTTTCAACATATACGTAAACAGCTTATATTCTCTTATAAAAAGAAAGATGTGAAAGTGGTATATTCATAACCGGTCCATGGAAATACTTTACATTTACAATTTTACAAGAGTGACACAATATGAAAGTGAAGAAGAGCTTGCTATATCAGTGATGAATCATGCGCAGGCAAAGGGACATTCTATGCATTTCTGCTACTCAAGATACCAAGCAGGTCATATCACAATGATGGATCTTTTATTTTCCATTTTGTACAAACAGCGACTGAATCATGAGGTAGACTATAGTGGTTCCTTAACATTCAGAAAAAATTACCAGTGGCAAAAAGTATCGACGGATTCCGCAGGTTGACCTGTGTTGACACTCCTTGCAGATGCATTTCGGCGCCTTTTCTGAGAGCAGGGCTCAAATATCTTATAAATCGCGAGGATTCTTTGCGAAAATAGTCCCCAATGATTGAGTAGCAAATACTGCTTGAAAACCCCTATTCTAACATCAAGAGCGGCACTATGCACAGTTGCACAGCTTGCAAAACAGTGTAGACAGTGTAGATCCAAGATCACACCACACCTAAAGTACAGTGTAATCCTAGATCTGCTCTATCCACAACACTGAAACATAGTCTGGCTAAAACAAACGAGATTGCAATACATTTCCGTTGTTTTCCAGATTAAAATAATAATAGTAGTAATAATATAATAATAATTTAGAAATATTTATTAACATACCTATAAAATACATGAAGCTTTAGAAACTAGTTGATTTTCAGACTTGGTTCTTTTCAATTTAAATGCTTCTATTAGGTATTTTGCAAATTGTTTTATATTCATTTCTTTGTTATCAGACATGATTCTATAAAACAAAGGTATTGTTGGATATGCATTTTTCCACTCATCAACAAAATAAAGACTTCGTAGTTCGTCATATTGAGGACAATTCAATAGGAAGTGAAATTCATCTTCTATTACGAACTCGTTACGTTTAAAACATGAGTCACAAAATTTAAGGTTATAGTCAATATTTTTATGCCTACCTATTTCAACTTTCAAAGTATGACTACGTTTGCAGAAATCAGTGTGAACCTTTTCAACAGACTGACTATATTCATAATCCCAGACGTCAGAGGCAAAACAGAGGATAGGTTTTACCATTGAGTCAAATAATTTAAAATAATCACTTGGGCTAAAATAACCAAACTTTCTTTTAGACCTATATATACTGTAGCAAGCTTTCTTTGCTTGTGCTGCTTGGTTATGCCTAAGACTTGACCAATATAACCTTTACGTAATTAGTGCTCCCAAATACTTTTGGAGGGAAACTGTTTCAATTTCTTTTCCATCATAAAACCATTTTTCGATCTTTTTTTAAAACTCCTCCTTTTCGGAAAACAACGATTTTTGTTTGATTTATGGATAGAGTCTAATTGCTTTTGTATATTAAAAACACTATCAGCTAAAAAAGATACATCATCGGCAAAAAGTAAAGCCAACAAGATCGTTTATAAATAGGTCGAAAATGACAGGCGAACTTCCACATCCTTGTCGCATACCTCTTTTACACTGAAAAGGGTTTAAGAAAATATCATTAATCTTAATTTTACGGTGAATTGTCCATACATAATTTCAAAAATCCTCAAAAATTTCCACCAATTCATTTCCTTTCTAAAAAATTCCAAAGTTTCTCGTGATCAATACAATCGAAAGCTTTTCTGAAATCCACAAATAAACAATAAAACCTCCCTCTTTTTTTTTTGAAAAGTATTTTTGTACAAGGGACTGTAAGGTAAATATATTATCAACGATACTGTATTTTTTTCCAAAGCCGGCTTGCGTCTCGTTTCAAATATCATTTCGCTCAGTCCATATTGAAAGTCTGTTTGTTGAAATATTTATGATTACTTTACATAAACTTTTAAAAAGTAAAAAACCTCTATAGTTATGTGGATGACATTCAAAATTATTATTCAAACACTTGTCCGTTTCGAACTCTAGTTTGCTTACCAATGGGAAATGATCAGAAAATTCTACATTTTCTACATTGAAACATTTAACATTTTTAAATAACTGTTGAGACTACAATATAATCAACAATACTCTTGCCATCATTTGCAAAACATGTATAATCACCGCTGAGATCGCCATTTATCCTACCATTCAAAATATGCACACTATGGGTACAACACAACTCAATAACCGACTGTCCAAACTTGTTTAAAAGCAACATATCTTTTGATTTTCTAGCTAAGTTAAAGTTATCGTGTGGGTAGTCTATTACGTTTTCAAAAATATGTTCAATATCATCATTTATAATAAAATCATCGATATCTTTGGTTCTGGCATTAAAATCACCAGCAAGCAATAAATGTGCATCTGGATAATCACTAGAGATAATAGTAAGCTTTTCACTCAAGTCTTCAATACCGTTTACCCTGTTACTCTCATAAAATGGCGATTTCTCCGGTGAAACATATGCAAAAATCATGATAATATCTTTATCACCACTGAATAAATATTTATCTACATACAATACATCACATTCCATGAACTTATGAAATATACGTTTTACTAAGCTAGCATTCATAAGTTTATCATGAATTAATACAGAACCTTGACAATCATCCACGAAGGATAACGGTATAGTCCCTTATTGCCCGAGGCAGACAGACAGCCAGTACTCAGTAAAAAAAAAATGGTATCCGACAGATGAACAGTTATTTACCTGTCATATACCTTTTTGAAGCCGTTCTATCTAATCCTTTATATTCAAGGTTTGTTTAACCTTGTCAACCTTTTTTTTACCACAGCCAGCCAACATTCATTCATTCATTCATTCATTTGTTCAATCGTTTATTCATTCTTGCATTCGTTCATTCATTCATTTGCTTCGTTCTATTATTTTTCAGTAACCCACCATTCATTTTCTATTTACGTTCTATTTATCGTTTAGGTGACATATAGGCCCATGGGGCCGGGTGTTGAATTTCTTATATATCTTGTATTTGTCAAACTGTAGTATAACACATGTCACTATAATAAAAAACTTACTTACTTACAGATATCCCTCCTGAACCTCTTGCAGACGACGTTTTGTTCTGTCGCATATAGTCAAAAGCAGTGTATTCATTTATAAAGCTAGAGAAATAATCAGATTTTGTTTTCCATGTTTCACATAAACTAAATACGTCGAATTTTTTACAATAGTTGATGAATTCTTTATCATCGATAAACTTTTTTAACCCTCTTACATTTAAAGAACAAATTGATAGTTCAAAGCAATTACTAGTGTGCAGTGTTGCATCGCTATTTTTGCTAATATTTATTGCCTTATTTTGAAACTTTACGTAACCATATTTGCAGTTATTGACACGATGACCTTTGCCTTCACATCACTGATTTGAGTCTCTAACCGGCTGTCCGCTGATTTCGTCATAAACGTACGCCTGACCGTAAATTATCAGTTTATCAATATTCAGTATAAAGGTGTACATAATTCGATACTTTTTCCGCATTATACTGTTGAAAGCCACACAAAACTTGAATAAGCCAAAATCTGTGTTTTTCTGGTATAATTCGGTAATACACAATGTAATTCGGAATGACTCAGACAAAAAGTGTAATTCGGTATATGGTGATCTAAACAGAGCGGCTCGGCGATTTCATCCAGCTACCGAATTATACTATTGAAGACCACACAGAAGTACTCTTTATTATGTAGAATTGGTGAAATTAGCCAGCCAAATTATGTTTACGTGTATGTACATCGTATTACATAGCTTTATTCGGTATGTAATTTTCTCCGAGTTCCCCGAGATACCAGTATCGGTACCCAACCGAATTATTTAACCAGCCGATATAGCTCAATAGGTAGAGCGTTGGAATTGTGAACCCAATGTCCTACAGTTTGTGGGTTCGTATCCCCGGCTGGCCAACTAAAATTACTAATAGTCTTTCGGATGAGACATTAAACCGAGGTCCCGTGTGACGGTGCTATACGCCGAGCACGTCAAAGAACCAGGCAAAGCTCTCAGTAGTTTCGACCTGTATCCTTGCGCTATCCCCCGTAACAACTAACTGTCTTCTGGGGCGTCGCTCAGATGGGCAACCGGTAGCGACGATAAATAAACGCAAATAACCAACCAACCAACCAACCGAATTAAACTGTTGATAGCCACACAGAATACAGGTGTAATTCGGTACTTTACCAAATTATACTGTTGAGAGCCACACAGAACCACAGGGACTGGATCCAGTATTTTTTTTTTGTATATATATATATTCTTACAAGATACAAAAAAAATTACTGGACCGAGTCCCTGTACACAGAACTACACTTAGTCCTTCTGCTAAATACTAGTATGTGAAATAAAATTTCAAGCCATTGGCAGATACTCAATTAACAAAATTACGGTTTCTTTTCTTTTGGGGGAGGAGAGGATCAAATATCTCCTTTATCACATATAGTTTTGGTAAAAAATCAGACTACACATTCTAAAAGGGCCTATTCATGCTCCCCAAAAATTGAAGTGAAAAGACAATTACTATCTTAGAGATAGTCAACACAAACTTGTAGAGGACAATAAGCCCACTAACCCCCCCCCCCCCCTTTAAACCCTTTTTCCCATAAGGCAATATTGCATCGTTGAAATAAATACAACTGGTGTGTGAGTTGTGGCATTTTTTAATAATAATTCAAAATTCGAAATTTCATAAAATTTTGAGCAGTCATGTAGTAAATATTACATAAAACGATTTTTTACATGAAGCCCCCTTTTCCGTGATGCAGCCTGAAATTGAGAAACCCGAAGAGAGGTAACTGGGCAACGTTCCAACAAGTTCAGATTTAAAATTTCACAAAGTTTTGAGCACAGATGTAGGAGATACGAGTGAAAAACAATTTTTTCCATGAAGTCCCCTTTTCCGTGATGCAGCCTCAAATTGAGAAACCAGGAAAGAGGTATTTGCGCATTAATAATTCATAGATTGAAAATAACAAGGGCACATGTTGAAATTTGTAAAACAAGATATAACTATGAAGTTTCACGAAATTTTGACAAAAATTGAATGAGATATTAGTAAAAATTGCAATTTTGCATTAAGCTAAGACCTGCGTAATGCACTTCCGGCGAAAATTCTAATTGGTTGATAAATAAGGATAAATAAGGATTTATGCGGAAATAATATTTTTGCATATTTCTAACGGATCAGAAATTTCCGTTTATGTCTATCTTGAAATTATTTTTTGATACTTTTGTTAGTTTTCTGAAAAGGGAGGTAATTATTATCTCTTTTTGAATCGAGAATATAGTGGTTTTAGATTTATAAATGATAATTCAAAGCAGGAAAAAATAGAAAAAAATGAAAAGGTGAGAGTAGTTCAATAATTCTCATTTCTAATTATAGCTAATATTGCAGGATTGTATTTTAGTGGAAATAGCTGTTTTCCATTACACAGGTCTTACCTTAAGGCCCCTTTTTCCTTGGCATTTTGCAAGAAACCCCCTTTTTCCATGAGAGAGGGTCAAATTGAAAAACACATAGATAAAGAAACAAGAGCACATGGTGAAACTTTGAAAAACCAATGTAACCATGAAGTTTAATGAATGAAATTTTGACCAAAACTGAATGAGACATTAGTAAAAATTGGAATTTTGCAAGAAACCCCCTTTTCCCGTGACAGAACGTCAACTTAAAAAATGCCTAGATTAAAAATAGCAAGGGCACATGCTGAATCTTTTCATAGACAATGTAACCATGAAGTTTCATGAAATTTTGACAAAACTGAATGAGATATTAGTAAACAATGCAATTTTGCATTAAGCCCCTTTTTTCCATGACACGGGGTCAAATGGAAAAACCGGGAAAGATACGTCGGTGCCTTACCCTAAGGAGTTCATGTATGAAGTTTTATCCAATTTGGTCTAGGGGTTGTGGAGAAATGGCTTCGGACGGACGGACGAATGCACAGACGGACGGACGCAAAGACGAATCGGCTATTTGCTCGCCCTTCAGGGAGCATAAAAATGCAATAAATCCGGGACGGAGGGAGGGGTAAAACTTACCAAGGAGGATGAATCTTCTGCAATTTTTTAGAGAATGTCCCAAAGAAGCATATGACTGTCCCTGAAGGAAGATGGCGCGGGAATGCGATACAAAGAAAAGAATATACTAATGCGCACGCATATAGTACTCACAAAACGCACGGGCAAATTTAAACACCGGGAATTGTCGGTACTTTCCGTAATCTTTTCAGTATGAAAAATACGGGCCGAGGCATACAAAAAGTAAACATGCTTTACATTAATATTGAATACGGTCGGCATTTCAATGTAAACAGGGAAGATAGAGTTTGTACTCATTGTTTCATGAATCACGATGTTTTGATATTAGAAGATGAATACCACACTTTCTTTGTTTGCGAAAAATTTAAAGCAATTCGTGAAATTTACTTATTCTCTTGGTTTAAACTTAACGCCAGCAGGGAAAACTTACATCGAGAGACGATCCCGAAAAAAGTCAAAAGATTACCTTTATATGTTACTGAAATAATGGAATGTATATAGAAATTTGGCACATTGCTTATTGTTAAAATGTGAAAACTATATTATTTGTACTGTGGGCCAGAGACCTTATTGCGCTTATTATAACGATTATATTGTATTGTATTGTACTGTATGGTATTGTATTGTTTTTTCAGTAAAACGTGTATAATACAGCATCATTTTATATTTGTAATTTATTAGTAAATTGAATGAATTTGCCTGTGTAACGTTGTAAAGTGACCCCCATAGAATAATGACCCCCCGGTCATTATTTGATATAGAATAATGACCCCTCTCTATAAAATACTGACCCCCCTTATAAAATAATGACCCCTCCTGATTTTATCTATAAAATATTGACCCCCACCTAACCTATTGCTAATTTAACATACTCTACATGTATATCGTTTCAAATCACTGTCGTGTTTAGTTGTTGTTGTTGTTGTTGTTGTTTCGACAGGAGCTGATGCTGACATATACATGTATAACTCGTTTTAACGTTATTTTGTATGCTACTAATTTTGTTTTCAACTTAAAGGCAACATTTTTTTCTACTTCACCTGACGTTAGATAGCCTTTGTTCATACCGCGGTGACATTGCTTAAAATCATTGTGCTAAAAAGCCAGGCTTTGAGTAACTCTTAGCAGTCAAAGTAAATGGAAAATAAAGACCAAAGATTACCAAGGGTATGTCCTGATCTGAACTGCAGCTTATCCGTCCTGTCAGTCGAAACAGCCGTATTATCGAGCGCTGCATATTGAAGTGTCCATTGTGGTTGAACGGTTCCCTTTAACATCAAAGAAATAAAACTGCAACCACCGCACAATATTGCGTGTATACTATACTATGAGGCGACTGAATGGACCCTAGCTATTGGAACCATTTTGACTCGTATAGCGCATTGTAAAAGTAGCAGAAATCGTTCTGTTGTAAAGCAAATTGTCGGGTACTTGTTTATTTAACACCAAATCTGAGTGTCATTATAGAAACCTAGATAACTATCTCGCTAGAGTGACTAAATGTCAACAGAATCACTCTAATATGCAACCGCCAAGTAGGACAGTGTGTATGCCAGACACCAATACACAACCCTGGTAGGCCTCGAATTCACAACGGTGAGGGGCAAGTGATTCTCGGTCGGAAACCTTAACCAATTGTTCTTTCCACACAAATAGGCATCGGTAGTAGTTCTTAATCCCTGAAAATACTGTACTGTACAGACGAATCAGAACCCATACAGATGCGGTGGAAGCGCCTAACCAGCCAGTTTGAATCGGTTCCGCCCAATAATGAATGGAGAGTTGCGGTCAAAAAATTCTGTACGTACGGACGGACGCATGCACGGACGGGTGTCATTACACCTCCGATGCCTATCGGTGGAGATAATTATGTTGTAAGTGTACCTTAGTTGGGTTAGGGTTAGAGTAAGAGTTTGGGTGTGTATGTGGGGGGTCGTTATTCTATAGGGGGTCACAATTCTACGTGAGGGGTCACTTTTCTACGTGTGGGGAGGTCATAATACTATGACCCCCGGTCATAATATTATGACCGGGGAGTCGATATTCTATATAAAATAATGACCGGGGGGTCATTATTCTATGGGGGTCACTTTACAACCAGCACCTATTTTTGTTGTCACAGGATCGACACACATTAACATTTATCTGTTTATTGAAATGAGTTGGTACATATCATTCAATATTTAGTATTGACCTCCTTCTCAAAACAAAAATAATTTTTTTCAAGGTGTCGATTAAGATCAGACTACAAAAATCTGCTTAATGGGACAACGATAAAGGTTAATTGATCAGTGTTTATTGAAGCGTGCCCGGCATGTGGTGCGTCAGTCTAGCAACCTTCAATCACGACTCTTGTAAGAAAACATGATAATTGATGTTCACACTATATCTAATACCATCATTAATCGTTTACCAGAACACAAAAGTTTATACTAATCCAAATTGAAGGCATTTACAGACGACTTTAATATCAAAGTTTTTGACATTTTACAGCTTATTTTGGGAAAAGGAGAAATTTTATACCATATAGTATTCAATGGTAGAAACCTAAGAAATTTTGACAATATACACTTCTGGAAAAAAAACCTTTACACCATCGAATACGATTTATCGATAGCTTTAACTCTATGGCTACAAGTTTAGATAAGCTAGTTAATAACCTAGATAAAGATGCTTTTAGCAATGTTAAAAGGTATTACACAGAGGATAAACTTAATCTACTCACTAGAAAAGGTATATATCCTTACGAATATATGGATTCACCAGAAAAGTTAAAAGAAACTCAACTACCACCTAAAGAAGCGTTTTATTCTAGACTTAATGATGAAGGTATCAGTGATGAGGATTCACATGAAAAAGTCGAGGTTACTTTTTAATAAGCTAGTTTATTTAGGAATGTGTATTTTAGATTTAAGCAAAACTTTAATGTATGATTTCCACTACAACTATGTTAAGCAGAAATATGGAGATAAAGCTAAACTTCTATTCACTGATACGGACAGCTTGATCTATGAAGAACAAACTGAATACTTTTATAAGGATATAGCTAATGATGTAGAGAGTAAGTTTGATACTAGTAATTAACCAAAAAATCATTTATCAGGTATACCGACTGGTTGTAATAAGAAAGTACTTGTACATGTACTTGGAATGTTTAAAGATGAGGCTGATGAAGATGTTATAGAATAGTTTTTAGAACTTAGGGCTAAACTGTATTCTTAAAAAAATGTTAGACGGGGAGGAAAGTAAGAAATGCAAGGGGGTTAAGAAATATGTTGTTAATAAAAGTATTATCCATGAGGATTATAAAAATTGTTTGTTTACAAGAAAGGAGTACCTTAGAAAGATGAAAGTGATTAGGAGCCGTGAACATGAAATTTACACAGACGAGATAAACAAAATAGCTTTAAGCGCAAATGATGTTAAAAGGCATATATTGGATGATGGCATACACACTTTAGCGTTAGGCCATTATAAAATAAAGTAAAAAATAAATTTCCGCTTAAACATGGTTGAAAATTATATTTGAGCACAACACATTTCTAATATAAGGGATAGTTATATTTTACGTTTGATTGTGGCTTCCTTTCTACACATAGGACAAGACTTTTATCCATATGAATCACAAGCATCACACACATATATGACCACAATTACAAAATAATACATTACACTCGTTTTCATTGCATATTACACATTTCTCCTCTTTAAAAGATGTAGTCGCATTAATACCTAACACTTGCATGGTAGTTATTTCTTCTTCATCTTCTTCATTTTCTTCATCTTCTTCATTTTCTTCATCACTTATTTCACTCAAATACTCTCTAGTGTCACTTTCTTCATCTGTAGTTTCTTCATAACGACGACCTAAATCTTTTTCAATGTCTTTAACGTACTCCGATTCTAATCTTTTTCATATAGTTTCTAAATTTATCGTTGGGTATCGTGGTAGTTTTGTTGGAATTGTTTCCCATTTTATTTTAAATTCGTCAAAGTGTGGAAACCAATTATTAATGTACTTAATACATAACATCATATAAGGATAAACTAACTTACCTATAGGTTCTTCAAATCTAGCAAAAGTCTGTGCATGATAAACATACTGTCTTTCATTTATTACAGCTAAATATTTTAGATAAACGTTATGCCGTGAAAAAAATTAAACCACCATTCCAAATATTAGGGGGAAAAATGAATAAAGTCGAGAGCATTTACGCCCCATTTCATCAACAATTACGACACCACTCGATAAAATAATAGACCTTTTCACGCTAATTCTTGCACATGCGCGCAAAGACTTCCGGACGGCGACCGATATTCCGCATTGTTTGTTTACATTGGTTACTCTTGGAAATGTCAATGCGGCAAAGTTTAAAAAGACTTGAATAAACAATCCGTGGTAATTTTCGCTAGAGAACACGGAATAGAAGTCAAGAAGAAAAAGAAAGATGACCTTACAAGTGAGATTTTAACGTCGCAGACTCCAGAATCTGTTCTCACCCCTGTTGTATCAAGAGTCCAAGCTGCAGTCAATCATACCTCAGAGTGACGAAAACCTACCACCGTTCAAAGTAACCTATTCTGAGACTTGTCATATACCGACAAATCCCTTTTAATGACATTTATAATTTCATGATATTGCGTCCCCCAGTGTTTGGTGGTCACGTCAACAACTTTAAAGGGCTAGACAGAGCCGCTAGTAAAAAAAATATTAGCACTTCGAAGCGCTCAGGCGATGTTCAGGACATTAGCTGTGCAAAGGTATGACTTCCAGACATTTGTTATTTTCGTTTGTCTGAAATTTAAAGATAAAAGAGAGAAAAAACTGCAGTATCTGGCTAGACAGCATGCAAATCAAATTCTAACAAGAGATGTTTGTAAAACATGTATGCCCCCCTAATGGCATCCAATGTGATTATAAACTCTTACGTTCAAAGTGTAAAAACGAACAAAGGGTAATTACTAAAAAATTATTAATGATAAATTAACAATTCTTGGGCACTGTACTTCCCATTTATGTGAACTATCAACTTTTAAAGTTTCATGATTTTACCTCACATACTTTTTGAGTTATGCTCCGGAAAAAAAATAAGTACGAAAATCAACAAAGGACAGTAATTGCAAAAATATAATGGGCAGAGTTATGGTTCTTGTGCAATGCACTTCTCCTGAATAAGATCTATCCACATATAAAGTTTCAAGATTATACCTGAAAAACCTTTTGAGTTATGCTCTGGACAAAAATTAAGTATGAAAATCAACAAAGGGCAAACGCTCCAAAAATATAATGGGCAGAATTATGGTTCTTGTGCACTGCACTTCTCCTTAGTAAGGTTAATCCACCTATGAGGTTTCAAGGTGATACCTGAAATATTTCTTGAGTTATGCTCCAGACAAAAATTAACTATGAAAATCAACAAAGGGCAATAACTCCAAAAATATGATGGGCAGAGTTATGGTACTTGTGCACTGCACTTCTCCTTAGTAAGATCTATCCACCTATGAGGTTTTAAGATAATACCTGAAATACTTTTAGAGTTATGCTCCGGACAAAAATTAAGTATGAAAATCAACAAAGGGCAATAACTCCAAAAATATGATGGGCAGAGTTGTTGTTCTTGTGCACTGCACTTGTCCTTAATGAGATCTATCCACCTATGTAGTTTCAAGATGATACCTGAAATACTTTTTGACTTATGCCCCGGACAAAAATTAAGTCTGAAAATCAACAAAGAGCAATAACTCCAAAAATATGATAGGCAGAGTTATGGTTCTTGTGCACTGCACTTCTCCTTAATAAGATCTTTTCACATATAAGGTTTCAAGGTGATACCTGAAATACTTTTAGAGTTATGCTACGGACAAAAATTAAATATGAAAATCAACAAAGGGCAATAACTCCAAAAATATGATGGGCAGAGTTATGGTACTTGTACACTGCACTTCTCCTTAATAAGATCTATCCACCTATGAAGTTTCAAGGTGATACCTTAAACACTTTTTGAGTTATGCTCCAGACAAAAATTAACTATGAAAATCAACAAAGGGCAATAACTCCAAAAATATGATGGGCAGAGTTATGGTACTTGTGCACTGCACTTCTCCTTAGTAAGATCTATCCACCTATGAGGTTTTAAGATAATACCTGAAATACTTTTAGAGTTATGCTCCGGACAAAAATTAAGTATGAAAATCAACAAAGGGCAATAACTCCATAAATATGATGGGCAGAGTTGTTGTTCTTGTGCACTGCACTTGTCCTTAATGAGATCTATCGACCTATGTAGTTTCAAGATGATACCTGAAATACTTTTTGACTTATGCCCCGGACAAAAATTAAGTCTGAAAATCAACAAAGAGCAATAACTCCAAAAATATGATAGGCAGAGTTATGGTTCTTGTGCACTGCACTTCTCCTTAATAAGATCTTTTCACATATAAGGTTTCAAGGTGATACCTGAAATACTTTTAGAGTTATGCTACGGACAAAAATTAAATATGAAAATCAACAAAGGGCAATAACTCCAAAAATATGATAGGCAGAGTTGTTGTTCTTGTACACTGCACTTCTCCTTAATGAGATCTATCCACCTATGTAGTTTCAAGATGATACCTGAAATACTTTTAGAGTTTTGCTCCGGACAAAAATTAATTATGAAAATCAACAAAGGGCAATAACTCCAAAAATATGATGGGCAGAGTTATGGTTCTTGTGCACTGCACTTCTCCTTAATGAGATCTATCCACCTATGAAGTTTCAAGATGATACCTGAAATGGTTTTTGAGTTATGCTCCGGACAAACTTGGTCTACGGACTGACCGACCGACGGACCGACCGACCGACAGACCGATGGACCGACAGGCAAGTGCAAAGCAATATACCCCCATTTCTTCGAAAGGGGGGCATAATTAACCTGTTATTATTAAAAATGAAATGAAATAAAACGTCAGGGTAACCAGATCTACCCTTCAAATGAGTATAACGATTTCTCGTTGATCTTGATAATTTGTGTGCATAGAATCAAGCTTTGATGGGTGTTAAATTTAAAAATTTTGAAAAAATAGGGGGAAAAGGAGAAAATTCTCACAATGAGCAAAATCTCATTTTGCCATAATGGTTTTTTCTGTTTCAGAAACTAAATACGTTATTTTCTGAAGCTGATATATTTTTTGTCAGAGGCCTCCAAAATGGAAGACATACAGAATTGCAAATCACGGAAAGGGTTAAAAACCCAAAGTACAAATATAAATATATTTAGATACCATTGCCAATGATTAATTTCTCAATACTTGTAATTTGCAGACATGATGAGTTTTGGTATTTTCTTAAGTCATCATAACCTTGAATAAATCTACAGCAGATTACATGGCAAACATGTAGACCTGTGCAAATACAAGAATTTTTCATTATTAAAAATTTTATATATAACTTCTTGACAGGCAAACATTTTCTATAATGGAAATAGTGCTCATTTTGATCCAAATATTGTTTGTTTGCAATAACACTTCAACAGCTGTCTTTCACAAATCAGCATTATCTCACCATAAGGCACTGAAGAGTATTCCTTCCCAATCAACAAATCTAAAGCAATAAGCCTATATGATCAAAACATATTTGGAAAAATGTTAAAAGTCCTCATAAATATCAATACAGTGGATTCCACTGAATTGCAATCATGATAATAGCAATTCACTGCTTAATTGCAACTGACGTAATGCACAAACATTAGATATATAAAACAAAATGTTCTCTCTTATTGCAATTTTCTGTTATTAGGAAAAAAAATAAGTTAGCAATATGGTGTTGCAATTGACAGGAATCCACTGTATTACTTTCAAATAAAGTTGGAAAAGTTTGTGGCAAAGAAATAAACATGTACTGTTCATAATCAGAATTGTCCACAATGCTTTTTAGATCACCTGAGCACAAAGTGCAAAGAGCTATTGTGATTGGGCTGTGTCCGGCATCCGTTGTGTGTCAACAATTACTTGTGTTCACTCTAGAGGCTACACGATATCTCGGACAAATTCAATATTGGGTCAAAAACTTGGTCACTATGAAAAATCTTAGAAAAACCTTGTGTGCAATCTAGAGGCTACATTTTTGGCTCAAATGTCTTCAAACTTGATCAGAATATTTGTCTCCATGAATATCTTGGTCAAATTTAATATTGGGTCGCATGGGGTCAAAAACTAGGTCACTAGGTCAAATCCTAGAAAAAAACATGTGTGCACTCTAGAGGCTACATTTCGGCTCAGATGTCTTCAAACTTAGTCAGAATGTTTTTCTCAATATCTTGTACAAGTTTGATATTGGGTCAACTAGAGTCATCAACTAGGTCTCAAGGTCAAATCTTAGAAAGTCTTTTATGCACACTAGAGGCTACATTTGTGGCTAAAATGTATTGAAACTTGATTAAGATGTTTGTCACCTTGATATCTTGGACAAGTTTGATATTGGGCCACAATGGGTCAAAAACTAAGTCACTGAGTCAAATCTTAGAAAAACCTTGTGTGCACTCTAGGGGCTACATTACTGGGTCACATGAGGTCAAAAACTATGTCACTGGATTTTTGAAAATTCAGGTGAGAGCTATAGGGCCAATGGCCCTCCTCTTTAAAATCCATATGCTATAGACACATTCTGACTAGGATATGCAAAATGAAGACTTAAAAAGGAACAGAAATTTTTAGTTCTTCAATTCAGGTACAAAACCTTACCACCAGCTATGCAGTGGGGTGTGGAAAATGAAGGTAAAGCAAGGCCAGAGTATATTGATTTGAAATAAGTCTTCACTGAACATTTCAAAGTAGAGGAAACAGGTTTGACATTATGTGAAACCCATTCTTTCATAGGAGCATCCAGTGATGGCAGGGTAGCTGAAGATGGCTCTGTTGGTGTGCTTGAAATAAAGTGTCCATATTCTGTACAAGAGAATTTACTTAACAGTTTTGGATATTAATTGTTGCAATGAACAATTCAGAATTCTGTCTTGAATCTGGCACAGAGGGCATAAGGCTGAAAAAGACCCATAAATACTATGCTCAGGTACAGGGTGAGATGGCAGTCATGTGTTTACCATGCGTGTGACTTTGTTATCTGGACAGCAATGACTGAAAAATTGAAATTTGTTTTGTGAAAGGTAGAAAACATTGTTGGAAAAGGAGAAAATGCTGGTTACCAGCATTTTCTCCTTTTCCCACAAATTCTTAAGGCTTCTTTCTCAGAGGTGTCAAAAGTAGGGGTTGTGTGGTAATGGGTTAACCTTTTCCCGCATAATCTCGAATTTTAGCGACCCTGAAAATAAAGCGTTTTGACATCATTTTGAGAAGAGAGAAAATGCTGTTAACCAGCAATTTCTCCTTTTCCCACCATGTTTCCTACTCTTTCAAACACAAATACCCTTATTTTGAGCCACATTTCATAATGTGTCTGCAACTAATTTCTACTTGGACGAGTCAAAAATTTTGCCGTATAAAAAAAGGTTAAAATGTAATTAGTAGATACAGGTGTTTACAAATTTATATCAAAGGAAAAATAATGTAAAATAAGAAATTTATCAAATAAGCAATTTCTAATTTTGCTACATGCTTTCACCCTTTCCCTCATAGAAGCAGGTTTTGTAAATTTAGGCCTCTTGCAAATATTGTGGGAAATGTAGAAAATGCTCATAATGAGCATTTTCTCCTTTTCCTACAATATTTCCTATTCTGTCAGAAGAAACTTAAAAGCATTTAAGAATAGCGGAAGATAACACACTGAATAACAATGTTTGACAATGACAGTTGTCATTGTAAACATATTTTGGTTGCCGTCCGGAAGCGTTTCTGCGCATGTGCGGGATACCGGAAAAGAGAAAACACGAAAAGGTCTATTTCTTCACTCGTGTCAGCTATTAACTTACTAATTTCGTAATACACAGAAGGTATTATTAGGCCAGGGAATTCCTCTCAAGGGATTCCCTTGCCTATCGCGATCGTAAGCTGCCTGTGCAGACAAAATGTTGAACGGTGGGTTTACAGTCAAAACGTACCCAAACCAAAACGTACCCAAGTCAAAACGTACCCAAGTGGAGTCAAAACGTACCCAACTGAAGTCAAAACGTACCCAATGTGAAGTCAAAATGTACCCATGATTTTTATGGTGTTTTTATCTTCTATCTTTCCACAAATTAATAGAAATATTGTTTTCGCCATGTTGATGATGATAATTTTTAATTCTGCTTTATTTCAAATTTGCCTTACATGATTAAAACAAATAATGATCGAAGCATATCACAGAACATATAGCTAAGTCTATCAAACGCTTCATGATAAAATTACAGTGTGTGTATCTCTCTTTTTTTTAGGAAAATACAATTAACATTAGGGAAGAAGCATAAGATACCTTGATATCGTTATCCATCATTATTAATATTATATTTTATCAATAAAAAAATCGGGAAAAAAATCTTCATAAGAATTAGCACTTTCCTAAAAATGAGATACGTTAATTACATTGTTCTGATAACAAAAGGTGCAATTTTCACACCCAAAAAGAGAGTAATAAGCTATAATTATGTGGTGTATAAATTAATTATTCACAGTGGTATTTAAGCTGCTGTATATTACCTGATTATATAATTGAATGCTTTGTAAATATTGATGATTTGAGCGACAGTTTGCTTTAGATGAAAAACTGATGGGTTGATTTTTTCTAAAATTCATTAAATGCTCTGATGGAAATTTTCCTCATATTTTCCTTTTCGTCCCTTTGAAAGTTCTTCTTTGTAACATTTTTATTATCAGGAAATTCCCTAAACATGGATAAGCAAAAGATTTTGTTGTCTATGAGTGGTGACTCGGTTACACCTTCTTGTCATTACAAGTATAAATATTTACACAATTTTTCAGCTAATTAAAATATTAACATTTAGAGGGCGAATATTATAAGATATGTTCTGCACGGAAAATATTGTAAACTTAACTCTTTACCAATCAATAAAATCTTGGACTCTTCCAGATTGAAAACATCTGCAAACAACCGTTATATTATAAGGCTTCGAATGGTAAAAAACAATGTGAGAAACAGGAGAAAGTTGTAACAATGTTGTAAAAAGCTATTTTTCAGAAGGATTGTAAATACTACAGATTGTGTCATTAAAGGTAACCTAGTGCTTTTTGTGTGTGGGAAAGAAAACATGTTCAGCTAAATATCATTGAACATTTTCATCTTAAACTTAAATTGACTAAAACTTATTTTTTGTTATCTTTGAAAAGGGGCTTGGTGATGAATATAATTAATGCTATGTAGCATTGTGTACAAATAGTTGTAAATAATCTTTTATGAAAATAAAACTGTTAATGACAATTGATTAGTGATTACACCTGATTAGTCTTGACATAAACACATCACCCATAATTGAATGTACATAACGTAGGATTGAAACCATGCATCATTTTTAAAGCATTAAAAGGATATAAGTGAGTCTGGAGTTAAAACATCCTTAAAAGGAAAGATACCTGAAGTTTTCGATCCATTACTAATACTGAAATTATTTCAATAAAAATTTTACTTTGGGTACGTTTTGACTTAAATTTTGGGTACGTTTTGACTTAACTTTTGGGTACGTTTTGACTTATTTTTTGGGTACGTTTTGGTTTGGGTACGTTTTGACCGCATCCCGAACGGTGTGTCCACTTTATATCGCCGAGTCCGCAAAAACGACTAGTTTCCAAAGTATATAAAGAGATTGCTTATCACACGCTGTGAATCCCAGGCTGGCCAACTAAAAATTACTAATAGTCTTTCGGATGAGACGTTAAACCGAGGTCCCGTGTGACGGTGCTACACACCGAGCACGTTAAAGAACCAGGCGGAATTCTCAGTAGTTTCGTCCTGTATCCTTGCACTATCCCCCGTAACAACTAACCGTCTTCTGGGGGCGTCGCTCAGATGGGCAACCGGTAGCTACGATAAATAAACGAAAATAATCAATCAATCAACACGCTGTGAATGCTTTCCTTTCCTCAAAGCTTTCATCTGCAAAATGCCATGGAATTGCAAGGGTATTACGACCTTTTAATAACTGAAGAGTGTGTGTTTTTTATCCCGTTTTGTCATTATCACTGACCTAATAAAGGGGTAATATAATAAACTTAGCTTTATCCGGCCGTTGTGTACTCCTATGCACTACATACGGTTATTATCTATAACGCTCTGTCTTGCACTCCGGATCATTCACATTCATGTATGGTGAGAGTAACGAACGATAACTCCGCTCGGAGATTGTCTATGTAACGTTGTGTTGACATTTGAACATAATGTGTCACAAAACGCGTCTCCGCTAAAATGCTATTGTAAATGAAGCAATCTACATATAGAATATTTGCCCGTGTTATGTTTATCACTTTTTCTTATGTTTATCGACTAAATCTAGGGTACTTCAGCGAAATACTGGAGAAATCGGCCCCTGGAGAAATCGTCCCAAACCGCTTGGCCCGTGTTATGTTTATCACTCCGGAAAAATCGTCCCCTGGGGACTATTTCTTTCGTGAAATCGTCCCCAAGTAAAATTTTAGAGAAATCGACCCCAATATCAAATTTCATCCATATCGTTATTCAAGTTGTCTTTAAAAATATTTTTGAAAGTTCGTTGTCTTAAGTATGTACATTATGTGTATTTGTTACCTTTATCCAAGAGTTATTTGGTAGTTTTGCCATTGTTTATATTGCCTATTTCACACTGATAGGATGTATTTCACACCTTTAACACATGTCACAAATAGATTACACCTGTGTGATTCTTAAAATAAGTCTTTGATTGACTTTGATTTGAAACCAAATAAATGCTTTTTTTTTTCTGTAGTCGTTCGCTTGTCATTTAATGTATTTTTTTTTATCTCTCTCTCTCTCTCTACTAGTGTCATATGACATACCTGTGACCACTACCATTTAGCAGGGTCATCAGTGTCTCTGACACACCTATTTCTGTATGAGTCGCATGATGATGAGGATCTTACCATAAACTTTGAAGACATGACATTAGATGAAGATCCAATATTGAATGCTCCCTTTACACCACAGGAAATTCAAAAGAGCATTAAAAAATTAAATTCCAATAAATCACCAGGCCTAGATAATATTAAAAATGAATACATTAAATATTTACAGGAAAAATTATTACCAGTTTATGTAAACCTTTTTAACAAAATCCTAGAATTAGGGATGTTTCCCAACAAATGGTCATCAGGTTTTATTATACCAATTAACAAGAAAAAGGGTGAAAGAACTGACCCGGAAAATTATCGCCCTATTACACTCTTAACCTGTGTTAGTAAGCTTTTTACCTCTGTCTTGAATGACAGGCTACAGCACTTTATATCATTTCATAATCTCTTATCAGAAAATCAAGCTGGCTTCAGAGCAGGCTATTCTATAACTGATCACCAATTTACCTTAACCTCTATTATTGAACTGTTCAAATTTTACAATAAAAGGCTCTTCTGCTGTTATATAGACTTTTCTAAAGCATTTGATTCTGTATGGCGGGTCGGATTATGGTCTAAGTTACTTAAATATGACATAAATGGTAAATTTTTTCATCTTATTAGGAATATGTACCAAAATATCAAATCATGTGTATCAGTTGACAGTAATCTATCTAAATTTTTCCTATGTAACTGCGGAGTAAGGCAAGGCGAAAATTTGTAACCAATCCTTTTCTCATTGTTTCTGAATGACCTAGAGTGTCATCTCAACAACAACAATAATGATGGTATAGCACTACGCTGCAATGAACTAGATATAATGCTAAAAATATTAATTCTGTTGTATGCAGATGACACAATTATACTTGCAGATGACCCAAAAAAGTTACAGTTATGTCTGAATAGCTTCTCAGAATATTGTAAAACCTGGAAATTACAGGTAAATACCAATAAAACCAAGGTCATGATATTTGGCAGTAGAAAGAAAAATAGATATTCTTTTAAACTTGGTAACAAGAATCTGGAGACTGTTAGTGTATATAAATATCTGGGTATTTATTTTTCTTCTACTGGAAGTTTCTCAACAAACAGAAAATAGCTTGTACAACAAGCAACAAAGGCACTCTACTACTTTTACAGAAGAGTTAACAATTTGAATTTACCTCCTGATCTTGTGTTTAAGTTATTTGACCATACTATTTCACCAATTTTATTATTCTCCTCGGAAGTATGGGGATATGAAGATCATAAATTCCTTGAAAAATTACATTGTGCATTCCTTAGGAAAGTTTTACACTTAAAACAGAGCACCCCGTATTATATGCTACATGTATATGCAGTAACAGGTAGGTTCCCTTTAGAAATAATGATAAAAACAAGAATGATAGCTTATTGGAGTAGATTAATTACAGGAAATCAGAGCAAAATTGCATATAAAATATATCAAATCATGATCCATACCACTGATTTTAATTCTAAATGGATTGAATGTACAGAAAGTATACTAAATGGAATAGGGCGGTCTGACATTTGGATAAATCAGTCTACATATATGAATGATGATACACATAAGATGGTGAAAAAAATACTAATTGATCAATACCAACAACAATGGAACAACAATTTACAAAAGTCTACTAAAGGTATTAACTATGGCTTATTGAAGGATAAAATAGTGTCGAAAATAATCTTACTTCTTTACCAAAAAAAGACTACCTTTTTTTTTTTTGTTAGACTAGATCTACCTAACTTTGGCAAAATTTAGGACAACTAATCATTACTTACCTATTGAAACAGGTAGATGGAGCAAAATCCATGTTAGTGAAAGCAAATGAAATGTCCATTCTTTAACACAAGCCGAGCTTTACTCATAAAAAAGTATTACTACAAAAGGCCAAACATTGTTAAGTTCCAGCAGTTAATGAATTGCAAATCAGTTAAGCATTTGAAAAACTTGTGTAAATTAATAAACATAATAACAAGCTATTTTAAAAACTAAGCATTACCTCATCATTATCAGCATTGCAGGTTGGGATCAGACAACACTTATTATGCTGTCGGATCCTTACCTGCACTGCGATCTAGATCCGATCACAGTGGTGATTATAAACATTTGCAGATGTGAAGCAGAAAAACACAGTTGTTCAAATAAACCTAATTTTCTTGCCAATCTATTACCTAGTTTCCGGTAAATATAAATTATACTTATTTTTTGTTTTCATGGAGATATAATGAAATTATTGCACACAAATCACCCTTTTTTCGTAAATCCTGAGTAAGGTATCCAAATTCACGTGTTCCGGTGTTAATCATCTTATTAAAAAGATATAAGCGACAAATCAGTCGTTGACAATGTCAAGGCCATGTAACAAGGGACTTTCTCAAAAGCATTTTGCATCTTTAGTCCACCCTATGTAATATGGGTATGAGTAAAGATTTAAATTGTTCTTGAAAATTAGTGTCTCTTAGAAGAACTTTATTCTATCTGCACAGTCAAACTTCCCCTACTGTAGAAAAAAAAATTGTCGTTGTCACAAATGAAATATTACAATTGTTTATTGCTCACATATCTTTTACCTGAAGATTTGGGCTAATAAAGTATTTTGAATTTAATTGAATTGAATCTAGTGTTCACTAGGGCTTGTGTGCATCAGAATATTTCCGGTCCATAACTTCTACAATTGTGGATGGATTTCAAAATAATTTGGCACAATTGACCTTCATCACGAATAGATGTGCCATTTGAAAAATCTGATCCAGTAGGTTCAAAATCAAGGCCACATTGAAGGACAATTTTTTGTCCGAACCATAACTCCTACATTTTTGGATAGATTCCGATATAAATTAGCATAATGCAGTGTTCTCCATCAAGAGTAGAAGTTCCCTTTGAAACATTTATTCAGGTCCAGGGTCTAGGTCAAGCTTGAGGGTCAAGTGTTAATTTTTGAAAATTAACGTATTGAAAACTAAAGTATGTGCTTTTCGAAAAAAGAAAGAACATATATCGGACCCTATCACTATTAAGGATGAATCTATTGATAATGTTGAGAATTTTATCTGTGTAGGCGTTAATTTTACGAGTGATGGAAATTTAACTTCAGCAGTAAAACAACTTAATGACCAAGTACTAAAGGTATATCATAGTTTACTTGGAGTCTTCGATAGCAGGCCCGTCGGAAGGAGATTTTATTTGGTCCGGCTAGTTAGGCGAGCGACGAAGTCGCGAAGCCATGCTAGGGGGGTCCGGGGGCATGCTTCGCCGGAAAAAAATTGAAAATTAGACGCTCTCTGGTGCATTCTGGCGCATTTTTTAAGGTTTATTTTACGCATTTTTTTCAAGCTCAAAATTCTCTACAATGATGGAATACTGTTGAAAAGGACATATTTTAATATCATAATCATATCTGATGTTTACTGATCTCCCGAAAGAATTTTCTTCAGATCTTACAGTCATGTACACATATGTTTGTTTAAAAGCCTTTAAATTCGCAAATTGCAACGTCAAGACAGACAAACAACAAAAGAGGGTCATGGCACTTTTAACTCATTACCAAACACCAACATTTTAGGCTGGTCCAAATCGAAAGCATTTGCAGACGACAAATAAAAGTGACTGGAAATTTGAAATTTGTTTTGTGAAGGGTAGAAAACATGGCTATTTCGAAGATTTGTTGTGAGGAAAAATACCTTCCTCTCTTTCTTTCTTTCTCTTTTTGTTTATGCGGAAAAGTGGTCCGGCTATTTTTCAGTTTCGGCCGAAATTTTGGTCCGGCCATGGACGGACCGCCCGGACCGCTTCCGACGGCCTTGGATAGACTTGCATTAGATGTTCAAACTAAATTATCACTTTTTGATTCACTAATTGTTCCAATCATATTATATGGATTGGAGGTCTGGGGTATCTATAACTACAAAATTGTTGATAAAATTCATTTACGTTTCTGTCGCTATTTATTAGGCAAGACAAGACAAGACAAGACAAATCTTTTATTCTCCCAAGTATGCAAATCATACAAAAGGGGAAATGACGAATACCAAGCAAAGTTAAAACAAGATTTCCGGTATATTCAGTGGTTTTACAACTATCTGATATCTTTTAGAGTAAGCCAACAAATCCCTAACTACGCTGTTTATGGCGAACTTGGTCGCTTTCCGCTTTATATCCTAGCAAAAGATAGACCAGTTGATTTCTTTCTTAAAATGAAGCAAAATCCCCAAAGTATCACTTATAGTGCACTTTTAAGTCAACTTACGAGCAATTGAACTAACTTCTGGGCATCAAAAATGAAGAGAGTTATTGATCATTTAGGTTTTGGGTTCCTGACAAATATCGCTCCAATGAATTTATAATATACCACCTTTCCAGAGTTTGAAAAACCGCATTCGGGATCAGTTTATTCAAAATTGGCATAGCTATATAAATAAAACCCCAAAACTAATGTACTACTGCAATTTTAAAACTGATTTCAAATTTGAAAAATACCTTTATGTAATTAAAAATGATCAACTACGAATTCACCTCAGCACGCACTAGAAATTGAAACTGGTAGGAGAAATGGTATTGATAGAAATAATCGCCTTTGTAAGTTATGTAATATGAAAGTCATTGAGTCTGAATATCATTTCATTTTAAGTTGCCCGAAATAGTACAAATTACGCCAACGATACATTGGAACAATTGCATGGCCCTCTTTACAGAAATTTAATCGACTTATGTCTCAAACAGATGATATAACATTGTATAAACTGTCCAAAGTCATTAAGGAAGCAATGACTTAAAGGAAATATTATTTTGATGGTATTTTAGCAGAAGGATCAAATTAATTATGTTCGTATAGTATCTTTTTTTTTCACTTCCCTTGATATTTTATAGTACTGAATATATTACATTACTTATTTATTAACTTAATCCATTACCACACAATTCCTACTTTTGACGAGCCTGTGAAAGAAGCCTGTTGAGGCTGGTAAACAGCGTTTTCTCCGATTTCCACAATGTTTTCTCTTTTTTTCCGTTTTTTGCCCTTCACAATACAAATTTCAAATTTTCAGTCACTTTTATTTTGTCGTCTGGAAATGCTTTCGATTTGGAAAAACCTAAAATATTGTCGTTTGGTAATGAGTTAAAGAAAGATGTATACGTTGAACCGGTGCTCTGTAATGCATTAACTGTCCGGTTTATCTTGTGCTACATTCTGGGGGGGGGGGGGTTTGTTTGGTTTTTAGCTCCACTGGCCGAAGGCCAGCGGGCTTATGTCATGGCCCGTTGTCCGTCGTCCGTCCGTCCATCCGTCAGTCCGTCCGTCCGTCCGTGCGTCCGTCCGTCCGTCCGTCCGTGCGTTAACTTTTTCTTTAAACATCTTCTTCTCTGAAACTACCCATCCAATTTTGATGAAACTTCACAGAAATGATCCTGCCATGGTCCTCTTCAGAATTTCTTGAAAGAATTTAATTCCTTAAAAAACTATGGTTGCAATGGCAACAAAACTGAAAAATTTTGAAAATCTTTGAAAATCTTCTTGTCTGAAACCGTAAGGCCTAGAGCTACCAAATTTGGCATGTAGCTTTATCTAGTGAACGTCTACCAAGTTTCTTCAAATTATAGCCCTGGGGTCAAAATTGGCCCTGTCCCGGGGGTCACAAGTTTTACATGGGCTTATTTAGGGAGAACTTTAAAACTCCTCTTCTACCTAGGCATAGGGCCTAGGGCTACCGAATTTGGGATGTTGTTTTATTTAGTGGACCTCTACCAAGAGTGTCTAAATTATAGCCCTGGGGTCAAAATTGGCCCCGCCCCGGGGGTAACAAGTTTTACATGGACTTATATAGGGAGAACTTCAAAATTCTTCTTCCACCTAGCCATATGGCCTAGGGCTACCAAATTTGGCATGTAGCTTTATCTAGTGGACCTCTACCAAGGGTTTCCAACTTAGAGCCCAGGGGTCAAATTTGGCCCCGCCCTCGGGGGGTAACAAATTTTACATGGGCTTATATAGGGAAAACTTTCAAAATCTTGTTGCACCTAGCTATAAGGACTAGGGCTATCAAATTTTGCATGTAGCTTTATCTAGGGGGTCTCTACCAAGGGTGCCCAAAAGTATAGCCCTCGGGTTGAATTTAGCCCCCGTCACAGGGGATCACAAGTTTTGCATTGGCTTATATAGGGAAACTTTAATAATCTACTTGTTCATAGCCATAAGGCCTAGGGCTACCAAATTTTGCATGTAGCTTTATCTAATGGGCTTCTACCAAGAGGGCCAAAATTTTAACTTTGGGGGTCCAGTTTGACCCCCATCCCAGGGGTCACAAGTTTTACATTGGCTTTAAAAACCTGTCTCATGGGTCACATATTTTACAGGGCCTTTTATTGAGCAAACTTGTTTTACAGGGCTTTTTATTGGGCAAGATTAAAAAATCTTCGTGTTTATAACCACACATTCTAGTTTCATATTGTAGGTCTGGGGTCAAAATTGGCTCCATCCAGGGATCACAAGTTTAACATGGGCCTCAAGATATAGTCACTTTAATTTATACATTAATCAAGGGAAATAACTCTTTTTATGAAAGATAAAGTTTGGTACTATTTACCTCCCTTGATTATCAAACTGCATTGATACGTGATTGATGCTAGACATTAAGTTTTTTGATAGAAAATATTCTGTTTTCAAGTGTTATTCATTTTTTTTATGCTAATAGTTATGCTTACATGAGGTGAATAATAAATTCAGAGTAAGGTTTCTATCATTCAGCTTATTTTTCCAAGGATTTTACCTTTCATGCTAATGAATGAACCTGCTTGTACTGCCTGACAGCGTTCATTGCTTTTGAAGGCCCTCTTTTTCATGGTCATGAACACTTCAACTTGTTTGGTAAAGGGTTAAAAAGCCAGTGGAGCGATACAGGGCCATCATGGCCCTCTTGTTTTTTTCATACTCGAGCTTTGTTTATTTGTTTACTCTGTCTGCCTTTGTTGAATTTGTTGTATATAGCCAAAGACATGTTTTGTCGTTTGCTGAATAAAATGTATGTATGTATAATTAGTTGGGGCTTAACATCCTTCAGCACTAACATTAATTTTGCTTAAAGGTTAATTGGTTTACTGTAACCACACACTGTACATGACACCCTTCTAATCTGTACCGCACTTATTGACAGATAATATATACCTGGCCATTAACACATTGTCTTATTATCCTATTTACCTTCAAATCAATTACAAATACTTCTCAGATTCAGTTTCAGTTTATTCAGCATAAAATTACCTAATTTTTTAGCTGATGTGTTGATACAAACAACAATTTGCACATGTGTATGAAAATTATTTAAAGAAATAATAATAGTAATGATATTTCAAGCTGTGAAATTCACAATCCGGCAAATAACGACCACATAATATATTTGTAAAAAAAAAAAATATCTTACTTCTTTACCAAAAAAAGACTACCTAACTTTGGCAAAATATAGGACAACCAATCATTAATTACCTATTGAAACAGGTAGATGGAGCAAAATCCATATTAGTGAAAGAAAACGTCCACTTTGTGTCCAAAATGACACTGGTGATGAAATGCATTATCTTTTGAAATGTCCATTCTTTAACATAAGCCGAGCTTCACTCATAAAAAAGTATTACTACAAAAGGCCAAACATTATTAAGTTCTAGCAGTTAATGAATTGCAAATCAGTTAAGCACTTGAAAAACTTGTGTAAATTTATAAACATAATAACAAGCTATTTTAAAAACTAAGCATTACCTCATCATTATCAGCATTGCAGGTTGGGATCAGACAACACTTATTATGCTGTCGGATCCTTACCTGCACTGCGATCTAGATCCGATCACAGTGGTGATTATAAACATTTGCAGTTGTGAAGCAGAGAAACACAGTTGTTCAAACAAACCTAATTTTCTTGCCAATCTATTACCTAGTTTCCGGTAAATATAAATTATACTTATTTTTTGTTTTCATGGAGATATAATGAAATTATTACACACAAATCACTCTTTTTCGTAAATCCTGAGTAAGGTATCCAAATTCACGTGTTCCGGTGTTAATCATCTTATTAAAAAGATATAAGCGACAAATCAGCCGTTGACAATGTCAAGGCCATGTAATGAGGGACTTTCTCAAAAGCATTTTGCATCTTTAGTCCACCCTATGTAATATGGGTATGAGTAAAGATTTAAAATGTTTTTGAAAATAAGTGTCTCTTTGAAGAACTTTATTCTATCTGCACAGTCAAACTTCCCCTACTGTAGAAAAGAAATTTCTCGTTGTCACAAATGAAATATTAGAATTGTTAATTGCTCATATATCTTTTACCTGAAGATTTGAGCCAATAAAGTATTTTGAATTTAATTGAATTGTACCTGAACAAAATAGGTTGAAATTTCTACTGTTTTGTCTGAGAAGTGGTAAAAAGTATAAATTCTGACATAAAAAGATTAAAAGTAGAAACAATGAAAAATATTTGATGGAAAATTGATGAAAAAAAAAATCAGATATCTTCAGGTTCCGATCTTAACTCAAATGCAAAATATATGTTTTTCGATAAATAAATTAAAGTATTATGTGACTTTGAAGACATTGAGTTTTTTAATTTTTCGACAGTAGGCCACCGGCAGTAATAATTTGTGAGATATTATTTTCTAAGATTAGCATATTTCGGGCAAACTAAAAGAAAGTGATATTCGTTTTCAACCAGATTCATGTTACAGTATATACATAACCGATCTTCTCTTTGGATATGCAGGTGTCTTCCCTTTTCGATGAGTAATTCATGTGATGATAATCTAAATTTTGTTAGTGATGTTGTATATTTTTCATTAGTTATTATAGAAAAAAAAAAAATTTCTATAGAAAGATACTCTTCTAGTTCGAAATTTTCTTTGAATTTACTGTAGGATTGTAGTCTTTTAGATTCATGAATGTTGGAATGCCATGTTTGTATGTAATTGTCAATAATTGTCAATAATTGGTTGTTTTATTTAATTATAGTTGATGGTTTAAGTATCCTGATTAGCCCACAAATTAGAGAGTCCCAGTCTATCAAGTAATGTTTTCATATGAGAGGCCCAATTCATTCCCTTTAATGTCCTGTTATTATTTGCTTCATTTTTTTAACACATTATAAATCTTTTTAGTTATATCATTATTGTCTAAGTGTAGTAGTTTTGACCAAAATTTAACCATTGTTATTTGTCTTCTAATTTTCATTGGATAACGCCCTAATTCTGCATATAGACCATCAAGATATGTACTCTTTTGAACATGTAGTACTTTTCTAATAAATTTGCAATGAACAGATTCTATATCTTTACACTCATTATACCTATATATCTCCGCTCTATAGTTTAAAATTAGTGCCACGAAATCATCGAATAAGTGACATTTATTTTTTATAGTAAGATCAAGTTGATTAAAAACTGTAAATAATTCATGTAAAGGATATTGGATTGTTCTGGTAATTTCTTTTGCGTCCGAGTCCATTTTCCATTTTTATATAATGTTAATCCCAAATACTTGAACTCTGCCACGGACGATAGCTGTTGTCCATTGTAATAAAATATTTTCTTGGTTGGGCGCCCATTCTCAAATATCACAATCTTAGTTTTCTTGATGTTTAAAGTCAAATTCCATGCTCTACAGTAAGTTTGTGTTTCATTCAATAAGGTTTGGAGTGATTCGGCTGTTTCAGCGAAAATGACTGCGTCGTCTGCAAATAACAAAATAAAAAGTTTTAAATTCTCTGTTGTAAATATACCATCTATATTGCTGTCTATGCTGTTAACGATGTCGTTGATGAAGAATAAAAACAAAATCGTGGAGCAGGGATCTCCCTGTTTCACGCCTATGTTTGATTCGATAAAGGGAGATAATTCAGAATTGTACATGACCTTCGATTTTACGACTAAATAGATACTTTTTATGGCGGAAATCAGTTTTGAACTAATATTTCCATTAACTAGGTTAGCAAATAGTAAATCTCTGTCGATCTTATCAAAGCACTTTTCAAAATCTAAGAAAGCGCAATACAGTTTTTTTCCGTCTGCAAGTGTTTTTGGTATTATGGAATGTAATACAAATATGCAATCTATAGTCGATTTTTTTCTTTTGAAAACCAAATTGATTTTGTGATATTTTAAAGTGCTTTTTGCTCCAGCGAGTAAGACGGTTTAAGATGAGCTGAGAGTAAATTTTGGATAGGATATTGATAAGAGTAATTCCTCTGTAATTTTTGGGGTTATTTTTATCTCCGCCTTTATGAATAGGATGAATAATTCCATCGCCAAAACAAGTAGGATATTCTCCATACTTAGTGACAAAAAATCTGTCTGAAATCTTCAGGTTTCCACTATGAACTGTATTTTTTTTATCTGTCTTATTTTTTACCCATCTATTCATATTTTAAATATTTATCTATACTAATAATTTTTATGTTCCCCGAAGAGCGAGCATATAGTCGCCGCTTCGTCTGTCCGTCCGTCCTTCCGTCCGTCCGTCCGCCCTTACGAGCCCGACATTGTGGGGTTAGGGGTAATTGTACATTTAGTCTCTATGGGGTTCCTTCTGTCTATCTGGTAGGTTTGGGGTTAGGGTTAGGGTTAGGGTTTGTATGTTTAGGGTTTGTGGGGTCAGGGTTAGCTTGTGGGGTTAAGTTTGTGGGGTTGTTTGGGTGTATTGAATAAAGAGCAATTCGACCTCACAAGGTCCGTCTCGTAAGACCGTCCGTCCGAAGCCATTTCTCCACAACCCTTGGACCAAATTGGATGAAACTTCATGTATGAACTCCTTAGGGTAAAGTGCCCATGCTTTTTTCCCGGTTTTTCACTTTGACTCCGTGTCATGGAAAAAGGGGGCTTAATGCAAAATAGCAATTTTTTTACTAATAACTCATTCATTTTTTGTCAAAATATTATGAAACTTCATGGTTATATTGTTTATGGAAAGTTTCAGCATATGCCCTTGCTATTCTTAATCTAGGCATTTTTTAAGTTGACGTTCTGTCATGGAAAAAAGGGGTTTCTTGCAGAATTCCAATTTTTACCAATATCTCATTCAGTGTTGGTCAAAATTTCATTAAACTTCATAGTTATATTGTTTTTTCAAAGTTTCACCATGTGCTCTTGCTTCTTTATCTATGTGTTTTTAAATTTGACCCTCTGTCATGGAAAAAGGGGGTTTCTCGTAAAATGCCAAAGAAAAAGGGGCCTTAATGCAAAATTGCAATTTTTACTAATATCTCGTTCAGTTTTTGTCAAGCTTTCATGAAACTTCATGGTTATATCTTGTTTTACAAGTTTCAGCATGTGCCCTTGTTATTTTCAATCTATGATTTATTAATGTGCAAATACCTCTATCCTGGTTTCTCAATTTGAGGCTGCATCACGGAAAAGGGGGACTTCATGGAAAATTTTGTTTTTCACTAGCATCTCCTACATCAGTGCTCAAGACTTTATGAAATTTCAAATCTGAACTTGGAACGTTCCCCATGTACCTCTCTTCTGGTTTCTGAATTTCAGGCTGCGTCAAAGAAAAAGGGGGCTTCATGTAAAAAATGGTTTTATGTAATATTTACTACATGACTGCTCTAAATTTTATGAAATTTCGAATTTTGATTTCTTATTCAAAAATGCCACAAACCACACACCTGTTGTATTTAATTCAATGATGCAATATTGTCTTATAAGAAAAGGGGACTTAAAAGGGGCTTAGTGGGCTTATTGTCCTCTACAAGTTCGTGTTGGCTATCTCTAAGATAGTAATTGCCTTTTCACTTCAATTTTTGGGGAGGCATGAACAAGTCCATTTAGGATAAAAGAAGTGAATTTATATCAATTTCATATATTTCATGACAAGCACTTATTCGGGGAGCATAACCCGTCTCTGACGGATCTTGTTTTTAACTTTTTTATTTTTTCTATTTATTTATTTATTTATTTATTTATTTTTCATTTATTCCTGTTCATGTATTTATGCCCGGTAATGCAAAAGAACCATCTGGGATCTCCAGAAAACAAATTTTTGATAATGATATCCGATATCGTTTACAGCATCTTTCACAAGGGAAGTGTTGGCCCTGTCAACACAATCTGACCGGGTTTGGAAATTTTTGCATTCTCAAGGTGGTTTTTAATGGCTTTCAAATCATGCATTTCCATGAAAATAAAATAAAGACTAGCTAAACATGAAATATGTTGTAGATGACAATTCAAAATGGCTATACATTGACAAGGAGACATGTGATAGGGTAAAAATTAAGGTTAATAAATGAGTTATTGCATGTCACAAGTAATTCTTGGCTTAACTCTTGGCTCGCATTCTATTGTATTCCTACAATGTTATCCCTATCACAAGCAATAACTTGTTTTTAAGACCCTGAAATATTATAATCTTTGATAACATTGTGGGAAAAGATTGTGTTAAATAATTTCGCAATGTATCTTCCCTATCAGGTACTTAGTTTTCAATCAAGACAAATTTTGATACATTGTCTGTAACTTCCCTCAATTTGGACCTGCCTAAAAAAAATGTTGTTTGGTAACTAATGGGTTAACAAAATTACAGAAAACAATATTTTCAGTTGGTATCTTGAAGTCAAAGCAATTCCAAACATCATATAAGAAAAGAGATCAGAAAAGGGCCCTATTTTTTTCTTTTTTTAATCCATCTGGTAGAAAAATTCAAATGGTACAGTGAGTTAGGATAGCCAATTAGAGTCACTTTAAGCATGGATGCCAGATCTGAGAGTGGTGCAGATTTTTTTTTATATGCTAATAAACGGGCCTACCCAAAATTTGCCTAGATAACGTGAATTAAACTTTTCCTATGTTCACAAAAATAAAGCAAACAATCAAACAATGGAATTTTTTTTTTTACAAATCTTTTTAATTTAAGGTGCTAATAAAAATCTACATTTATGTAAGACTTATACATGTATTAAATCAAGTCTGGCTAATTTCACATACCGTAAAACACCTAATAAATGTTCCTAGCAGAATTAATTCAGGCTTCACATTGCATGTGTTTATATTTCTGGCTAGATTTATTCACAATTTTGACTAGAGCTACTAGGACAGACATACAGTACAAAAATTAAGAAAAGTTATTGAGTTATAGCATTTAGAACCTCAAAAATACTCCATTTATAAACTTGTGCAACAGTATAATTTATTGTTGCACACTAACCTTTGATTTCGCTATTTCATTATAATTCAATATTAGTTGTTTTCATGGACATTGGCGAGTTCTGATTGGCTGAATTTTTTTTTTTTCATAGCTCCATGAAAAAATATTTTCAGCAGTGCCGGGACCACTTTTGCAAAGTAATGTAAACAAACATGTATACGAGATTTCATAATGGTCTTCTTTCTGATCTTAATCGAGTCCGAAGTTCAACTTACTTGCTAAATTTATTTTCTTTAAATATTGATAAAAATATCCAACAGCAAATTCAAGGAGAGTGCTGAAAACTCATTGTCACTTTGCTGGGTTCTTACAACCTTATTTTCAGCTTAGTTCTAGCGTATTGAAATCCTAGTAATAAAGCTACTGAACCTGCAAATGTTCAATACTATAGTGACGTCACGTATACGTCATTGTTACGTCATGAACCAGCTATGAATTATGAATGAAATGGACATTATATGAATACGCAATGTTATATTTTCAATGAAAAAAGCAGATAGTAATTTTCAAGTGTATATGAGTTTTTTTTTTTTTTTTTTTTTGTTTTCATGGAGGTATGAAAAAAAAAAAAAAAAAAAACCTAATCACACTTTTGTATGAAACAGCTTCTAGGTTTCATACAGTGTGATTAGTTTTTTTTTTTTTTTTTTTTTTTTTTCATACCTCCATGAAATTTTCATGGAGGTATGAATAAAAAAAAACGTAATCACACATTTGTATGAAACCGCTTCGCGGTTTCATACAGTGTGATTAGTTTTTTTTCATACCTTCTAGGTTTCATACAGTGTGATTAGTTTTTTTTTTTTTTTTCATACCTCCATGAAATTTTCATGGAGGTATGAATAAAAAAAACCTAATCACACTTTTGTATGAAACCGCTTCGCGGTTTCATACAGTGTGATTAGTTTTTTTTTCATACCTCCATGAAAACAAAAAAATTCTCTTCATCCCTCAAATATATTCACAACAGTTTACTGTAACCATAAGTATGTCAACACTGGGATTTGGATATTTTCGTTACTTAAGCTGCTTTATTTCCTTTGTTATTATTACTCTCCTACTCTGTTACTCTATTTCACTGATGCAACATTTGTAGTATTTGTCGCTCATTTAATTGCATGTTCATCATTCACCTGCATGTTTCGTTTATATTTTTGTAATATTTGTATATGTGTTCCCCGTGGGGTCCCGGGTTTTTTTTACTGTATAGAATAGGACCTCAGCCTTTCTCTATGGCATGTCGTAAAAGGCGACTAAAATTAGAGACTAACGGCTCCTTTTCTCGTAATTCGTAGGATTGCAGCAGGCTGGGTAGTTTTTATTCCAAATCCTATATATTTTTTTTTCTTGATGTAAATAGAGTTTGGAATGGGAATCAATTAGCCTGTGGGACCCCGTGTGGTTTAATCGGGGGTATAAGAATAAACCACTGCAGTCCCGCGATCGTCACATCTGCCATTTCATCTGGCGGAACAAAAGTGACAGCATGCATGTCGTAAAAGGCGACAAAAGGGGCATCATTTTGTGTTTCTTGCATTCCTCATTTATCATGTTTGTCTTATGTTGTTGCACATGTATGTTATTTTCACCTCGCATTATTGCTTTCTAAGTATGTGCGCCCAATATGACCTAAGTTGTCGACGGGCCTTAAAACACTATTCATTCAATCATTCATTGTATATGTGTATGGGCCAGTGGCCTACATTTCACATTGAACTGAACTTTAACTTGATGCAACAGGGGATATGACTTGATATGACTTGAAACAAGAGGGCCATGATGGTCCTGTATCGCTCCACTGGCTAATAAGTGAAAACACTACAAGCCAAAAATTACAAATCCGGCCAAAAAGTTTCAAACTTGAAGACATACAATAGACTAAGGCCCAGGTCAAAAAAGGGTCCTATCTTTTTATCCATCTTTTACTCTAGTTCACTGATGCAATAGGGGATCTAACTTGAAACAAGAGGGCCATGATGGCCCTCTATCGCTCCACTAGCTAATAAGTGAAAACACTACAAGCCAAACATTACAACTCTGGCCGATTGGTTTTAAACTTGAAGACATACATTTTTTTTCTATAAAGTTCTACGAGAAGGTTTTGACCCCTTGACCCCTGGGCAAAGCCATTTTTGACCACAAAGCTATAATTACTTTAATCCTGGTGGAGGTCTGTAAGATAAACCCCCGTACCAAATAATACAGGATGTGTGGCTTTCAAAGTTTCCTAAAATAAATGCCATGTAAAACATGAGACCCATGAAACAGGGCTGAATTTGGTAGCCCTAGGCCTTATTTTGGTTCGTAAAAAGATCATTTAAAAAGTTTTCACCACAAAAGCCCAGGTAAAACTTGTAACCCTGTTATGGGGACAAACTTAACCCCAAGGCTATTATTTGGGCCCTCCTGGTAAAAGCCCTCTAGATAAAGCTTCATGCAAAATTTGGTAGTCCTATGCCTTGTGGTTATGTACAAGTAGAGGTTTTCCCAATATAAGCCCATGTTAAAATTGTGAGCCCCGGGGCCGGGCCAAATTTGACCCCATGGCTATAAGTTAGGCACCCTTGGTACATGCCCACTTGATTAAAATACAGGCCAAAGTTGGTATCCCAGGCCCTATGGCCCGCCTAGGTGGCTCAGTGGTGAGCGTGTCGATCTCATGACCTGGTGGTTGTGAGTTCGATACCCGGTTGAGCTGAACTTTCTTTCAGGCGTATTTTTACCTCTAACCTCTGCTGAAGCATGTGAGAAAAGTAGTCAGCGGCTTTGGAAAGAAAGTTGTGTTAGTACCGGTGTGAGAAACTCAGGAAACACATGTGCGTCACCGACCGCCATGATATGGCCTTAGCTATTGAAGTGGTGTTAAACCCCATTGCAACCGACAAATCAACCAAACAATCAAGGCCCTATGTCTAGGGATAATAAGGATTTTAAAGTTTTCCTGTATAATCCTGTATAAGACTTATGACCCCCCCACCGGGGCGGGGCCAATTTTGACTCCAGGGCTATTATCTGAAGGAACATGGTAGAGATTCACTACATAAAACTACATGCCAAGTTTGGTAGCCCTAGGCCTTATGGTTTCGGTTGAAAAGATTTTCAAAGTTCCTCAATATTTTTCAGTTTTGTTACCATGGCAAATAAAGTTTTTGAAGGAATCAAATTCTTTCTAGAAATTCTGAAGAAGACCATGACATGATCATGTCTGTGAAGTTTCATCATAATTGGATAGTGTCAGAGAAGATGTTTGAAATATAGGTTTAACGCACGCACAGACAGACGCACGACGGACACCGGGCCATGACATAAGCCCGCTGGCCTTCAACCAGTGGAGCTAAAAACTTCTTGATGACTTAAAATTAACAAAGGCACAGTTCATTGAGCGTAATTGTGACGTATGATCAATCATCAGCTTCTTTGTTTGCTGCATTAACGATACAGCTGCTTTATGTGTGTGTATGTATATGTGTATGTGTGGGGTGTGGATGTGGGTGTTTTTCTGTTTTATTTTTTAAATGAATTGATTTAACGGATTTATTTCCTACACAACAAATCTTAACTAGTCAACAAGACAGTATTTTTTGTGCAAATGATTTTTCTCCATTTCATGTGTAACTATTCAATAATTGTTTAGTTTGATTTTTCTCAAATAAAGGCACTAAGTACAAAACTTTTTTTAACACTTTTATGTGTCTGCGCTGTAACCTTTTGTGTCATTGCTGTAACACATGTGTCGTTTGTATAATAATAATAAAAACTGTTTGTAAAAGGAAGCCACGCCGTTTAATTTAATAAAGAAAATTCTGGGAACAAAACAGAAAATACAGTTACATTTTTAGTACAAACAGCTATAAATCATGTACTAAATCTATATAACTTTTTCAAGGAATTAAAATAATTGCAAAAAAGTGATTTTCTCTGATATATAACGTGCCAAATTTTTGTTCCAAAATACTCAATTCAAATAAAACAAATGTGTGTTATACAGATGATTCGAATTGACATACTGCAATTTGGCCTAAAAAATATCTATTTTTTTAAATTAGGATGGGATTTCTTTTACTTTACAATTTTGTTACAGAAGGACATGTCGATGTGTTATGACTGGCATTGCATCGCCGTAGACAATATACACAGTGTGGAATATGTATTTTCCATGTGCAGTACTTTCCGTTTGTACAGATAAGAAACCTTATTAAACAAAAAAAATCCAACTTCATTTTCAAAAACCATGTCTCCTAAAATCTGCCATAAGTATATATTAGCTCATAGTGGGTGGGGTGAAGGATAAGCAAGACCGTAACATATAAACAAGGCAGCAATTTAGTATAATAGTAAGTATTTAGTTCTCATCAAACCCTTCCACAAGAAGCTGAAACCCAAAAGTCTTAAATGATAATAAGTTGCTCATGATTTTTAGTAAATGTATGCAAATTTGGTGGGTGGGGTAACACCAGGGCACCAAATGTATCAGTGTATTTTTTCTTCTCCTGTAACTGAATTTTACCACCGCCAATTAGACCCATTTGCAATCAATATACTCCGGCAGATATTGAAATTTTGTGGTTTGTACACATAAGCTTAATTCAATGCATTTTCAGTGGGTGGGGTAACAAAATATCGTCTGAAAATCTGCACCACTTTTGTTTCTGGCATCCACCCTTATTTGATTTGTATATAGCTATACTATCAGCTGGTACCAATGAAATTTTTCTACCTGATGGATTGAAAAAAAATGAATCCAGCTGGCCAGGCGTTAGACTTATAGCCAATATGATGAAAATAAAGGATGGGAAACATTGTGGAAAATAAAAAGTGTTTGCCTTTCAACAAGTATTAAGTTTGCGAAAAAAATCATATACATGTAGTCGATACATCAAAGGATCTTAATTGTTATTAATTATTGACTGATGTGTCTAAATTAAAATGACCAGTTGTAATGATGTGAAATTATCTTTGTCACACCTATTTTCACAAAATATACCACTAAGTTCTAAGTAATCAAATAAAGTGTGTGATACCCTTAACTCTCTTCAATCATACGTATTGAAATAACTTTGAAATTAGATTTTAAAAGTGTTTCAATATGACAAGTTCTTCCATTTATTCATATTTATATTCACAAGATACTAGAAAAATACAGAAAAATACGGAAGGAATGAACAAATATATGCATATATAAAATTGATATACACAAGACGTTTCACTACCTAAAAGTAGTGAAACGTCTTGGTAGGAAACGTCTCGGTAGGAAACGTCTAAATAGTGAAACGTCTGCCACCAAACCCGTGTGGTTCCATGAGAAGGCGGCTTGCCGCAGTGATTGCCAGTAGTACTGATTTTTCTGGTGACATTTTGGTGACTAGTCTGAAATCATTGTCCATTTTACCCTGATAAAACCATGAAATCCCGCACATTGAACTCGTTTTACACCAAAAATGATTGAAGTCTCGAATGATTTTTTTTTTTTTTTTTTTTTTATTATTATTATTAATTTGGTTTCAGAAAAAATAAAATATGCGAAGTTTTTACAGGATGAAGCATTTCTTTTTCACGTCAATTTGGAAATGTCAGGGTATGAGAGATTATGCTTTTTAGACTAACGAAGCTAGTCTATATAGGCATCTAGATTGAGCCAGACTCAATGTAAACAAAAAGAAACCCCACAGTTGCCAAATACTGCCTCACAGAAAAATAACTCTTTAGGAATCTTAATTCAGTCATCTTGACAACTTTGACTTAAAGCGCAGGATCTCTACTATCCCAATTTGAACTTGTCCACATTCAAAGCAATAGACTGTACAAGATGTCATTGATAAGGTACATGATGCTTGTTTATATGTACATTAAGTGACTTAAATGCAAATCAGGCTCATATCACTGATTCCTACTTCGCAATACACTAAAGTATTAATGGATCTAAAAATAATACCTCCAGGTGACTTGTAGCAAATTCCAGCTACACAAACCCCCACTGGCCAGGGAACCCTTCTCATTCCTCCAGTCATTCATTTTAGTTTGTTGTGAATGCGAAACTGATAGTACGTGTAATGTTAAACTGTTGTTTAACGTCTTGTATACTAACCCTTTACTGCACGATCCCGATTTTTCACATAAGTGGGGAAGAAGCCCTTTAAAAACAATGCGGGAAAAGAAAGAAGAAAATGCTGGTGACAAGCATTTTCCCCTTTTTCATGTTGTTTTCAACTTTTTATAATGTTTTCATCAATTTAGTCACATTTAACTTTATTGTCTGGAACAGCTTTTAATGTGGAGGGCCGTAAAATGTTTTGTTTTGTAAAGAGTTGAATAGTTGACCATTGCATCCTGTTCTGTTAATTAACTGTATAGTCCATATGCGATATACTTCGATTGTTGTTGTTGTTTTGTTGTTGTTGTACGTTTTTCGCAAAGATCTATTGATGAGTTTTTCCCATTATTTTTGTTCACGTATTATAACTTGCAGTGTACACTTTGCTGCACAATGTTCTGTTTATATGTTTGTTTTATTGCGTATAGAATTCTTCCCAGGTTCCATATATTTGTCTGCATTCTTGCTGCACATATAGTACAATTCTTTTTTCTTTATTATCAGTCAATATGGCAAATAGTTTAAAAATTCTATCAGTCAACTGTAGAGGTCTCCATTGTAAGAAAAAAAGACTATCTGTGTTTAAGTACCTTCAGAGTTTAAAACATAACATATACTGTCTACAAGATACACATTTCACGCATGATATGTACAGAAATATATATTCGGAATGGGGATCAGAGATTTATTTGAGTAACAACAAATCTAATAAGAGGGGTGTAGCTATTTTATTTTCAAAAATAAACGCAAGAATTCACAAATCAATAATTGACCATGAAAACGGTAACTTTATCATTCTTGATTTAAACGTTGATGATTTCCGATTTACTCTGGCATCTATATATGGTCCAAATACTGACGAGCCGTTTTTCTATGATAAAATATTTGAAAAGATAGATGAAATCGGAAATATTTCCTACATGATTTGTGGAGACTTTAACTTAGTTATCGATCCCGCGAAAGACTACTATAACTATAAACACATCAACAACAAAAAGTCTAGAGACTCTATATTAAATCAAATTTCTAAACGTGATCTCGTCGACCCCTTTCGAGAATTTAATCCAGAGAAACTATCTTACACCTGGAGAAAACGTAATCCAATACAACAAGCTCGTCTTGACTTTTTTCTTATTTCACCTTCTGTACATCATTTTACTATGTCTGCGTCAATAGAAAACAGTTTTGACTCAGACCATTCCGTCATTTCAACAACACTACAGATTAATGAATTTCAATATTCATCGGGCTTATGGAAGCACAACAGTGCACTATTGACTGAACTCGATTATATCAATACTATAAATAAAAAGATTGAAGAAGTAAAAGAACAATACGCGATCCCAATTTACAATAGAGAGACTTTAACAAAAATGCCTAATTCAGAAATTCAATTTACAATCAATGACCAACTATTTCTTGAAACACTATTAATGGAAATAAGGGGAAAATCAATTTCTTATGCTTCACACAGGAAAAAGGTCAATAACAATAGAGAGTTAGAAATCCAGTCAAAAATGAAACATTTGGAACAAAATCTAAATAATAATTCAAACGAATACTTTTCCCTAAAAAGCGAATATGAACAATTACAACATGAAAGAATCAAAGGTTCAATTGTTCGATCAAGAATAAAATGGAGTATAGAAGGTGAAAAACCTACAAGATATTTTTGTGGCCTCGAAAAATCAAATACAATTTCAAAAACTGTTAAAAAAATTATCAAAGATGACGGATCTGAAATTACAAAGCAAAAAGATATTCTGGATGAAATTAAAGTATTTTACCAGTCTCTTTACAAGTCAACAACTTCTGATTTTTCTGTTGATGATTTTAACGATTTTATTTCTGATTTAGAAATACCGAAACTCTCAGTTGAGGAGTCGAAAAGTATTGAAGGAAAACTGACACTGACAGAAGCTTCTCAAGTCTTAAGAAATATGAAAAATAATCGAAGTCCAGGTACATCCGGTTTTAACGCCGATTTTTACAAAGTTTTTTGGAACAAGTTAGGAGATTTTGTTGTCAGAGCACTGAACGAAGCATATCATACAAATTCCTTATCTGAAACTCAAACACAAGGTTTGATAACATGCATTCCAAAAGGAAATAAACCGAAACAATTCATAAAAAATTGGCGGCCAATAACCTTGTTAAATACCGTATACAAAATCGGAACAGGATGTATTGCCAACAGAATCAAGCTATTCCTTAATAAGCTTATACACTCTGACCAATCTGGCTTTTTAAAAAACAGATACATAGGAGAAAATATTCGACTCGTGTACGATCTTTTACATTACACTGAAGTACATGATATTCCTGGTATAATACTCTTAATCGACTTCGAAAAAGCATTTGATTCCCTGTCTTGGTCTTTTGTTAACAAAACTCTCGAAACTTTCAATTTTGGACCATCAGTAATGAAATGGTTCAATGTATTTTATCAAGATGCAAAGTCAACAGTTTCTCAGTGTGGATTTTTATCAAACTTCTTCAGAATTGAGAGAGGTTGTCGCCAAGGAGACCCTTTGTCTAGCTACATTTTCATTTTATGTGCCGAAATATTATCCATTTACATAAGAAATAATAAAAATATAAAAGGAATAAACATTAAAGGTACAGAATTTAAGTTATCACAGTTTGCAGACGATACAAGTATATTTCTTGACGGATCGGAAAAATCTTTAAACGAAACGCTTAATTCCCTATCAAAATTTTCTCAATTATCCGGTCTAAACATTAATTTCAATAAAACTAAAGTTGTTTGGATCGGAAAGAAAAAATACAGTTCTGACACAATTAAAACGAAATGGAAATTGATATGGGGACATGAGAAATTTGAGTTATTGGGTATAACTTTTCACGTAGATTTAAACAAAATAATTGATTTAAATTTCATATCAAAATTGAATGAAATAGAAAATACAATTAAACGATGGAACCGACGTATCCTCACCCCAATAGGAAAAATTACAGTTATAAAAAGTTTACTTATTTCAAAATTGAACCACATGTTTCTTGCCCTACCAAATCCTCCTGAAAACATAGTTTCGCAGCTCCAAAATACATTTTATACATATATTTGGGAAGGCTGTCATAAAATAAAAAGGTCAGTTGTCACAAAAGATTATATGTACGGTGGACTGAAAATGATAAATGTTAAAGCCTTTATTAATTCACTAAAAATCACTTGGATCAGACGTCTGATTAGAAGCAAAAGTGGATGGGTAAATATTACTGACGAACTAATAAATATTGAAAAGTTATGTTTATGTGGAAAAGACTTTATAGAAAATCTGATAAACAAAATAACAAATCCATTTTGGATAGATGTGCTTAAAGCGCTATGTCAGTTAATAGATACTGTTAAAATAGACAATACGAACATTCAAGACATTCCAATATTCTACAACCCGAACATCAAAATTAATGGCAAAAGTATTTTTCTAAATAAGTTATACAAGGCTGGCATTAACTGTATAGGAGATTTATTCAATTCTAATGGTTCCTTCTCAAGCGCAGAACAAATAAATACAAAATACAACTTGTCGCTTAATTTTTTAACTTTTCAGCAATTAAAGTGCGCTATTAAAAAGTACCTAACAGATCTGTCCTTAAAAACCGAAAACATTTGTAAACAACATAGACCCATAATACCACCATACCTTCAACTGATTCTTAAGGATTCAAAAGGTTCAAAAAGTATCTATCAAAGTCTTAACAAAAACAACGACCAGCCAGTGTGTGTTCAAACTTGGGCACAGAAATTAAACATCAGCATAGATTTCGATGAATGGAAACAAATATTTTTCTTACCCTTTTTAATAACAAAAGATTCATATATACAATGGTTCCAATATCGAATTATTCACCGCATTCTTGGAGTAAATAAGTTCTTGTACAAAATAAAATATATTGACTCTTCAGATTGCACTTTTTGTACTGACGAACAAGAAACAATTGAGCATTTATTCTGGAACTGTCCAGAAGTTAAACCAATTATCTCAAATTACTTAAAATACAATGGAACCATTTACTTAAATCTAACTGTTAAAAGAATGTTGTTTGGATACGTCAAATCTAATACCTACGCGAAAAATACTCTTCTCATTTTGTTTAAAATGTACATCTTTAAATGTAGATCTAGAAAACAAATACCTACAGAAACTGGTGCCAGGAATTTTATATCTATTAAATTTACGATTCTAAGAAAAGCAGCCATCGAAAACAATAATCTAGAATGTTTTAATAAAGACTGGGAAAACTTTACTTGTTTTATGGATAATTCAAGAGATTAATATATTTTTTTTTTCTCTAAACCTGGGAAAATTCACTTTCTTTTCCTCATGTTTATTATCTGTTTTTGTTTCTTTGTCCCTACCTGTATGACCATGAATTGTATTACTTTGCTTTGTAAGATGTGGAGAGGGATAGCTCCCCGACCCTCACACACCAATATACGGGGACAATAAAATTTGTAAAAAAAAAAAAAAAAAAAAAACTGTATAGTCCAATTTAATCCTCAACCTGCTAAATAAAGTTAAATAAAATATTCTGGCAGATGGCAAAAACCTGAATATTGTTATTTCAAAGTAATTTTTGTAAAAAAAAAAAAAAAAATCCCATTATCGGTTAGTATAGATCCAAGAGCAGATTGTACAGACTGTGTAGCCCGATCTTATTCCACACTGTCTGTCTGCTCCTCTGTCCAGACATCTTTTAAAATCCTTGATGAAAATTGGTGAAACATCATTCATGTATTCCGTACGATAGTCCACAGATAAAGATTCCATTTTAATTTGATACCGTGTCATCGAAAATGGGAGCTTGATGTATATTTCCATTACTGGACAAAATTTTATAAAACTTCGTATTCAAACGCTATGCTATTGAAATAACTAAAAGGCCAGTTGTACATGCAAAACACAATTAACCTCTTATTTCTTTCTATCTAAAGATGTCTTTTTAGGCAGTAGGTTTCATCTCAACAAAATAACATGTTTTAAATTGAAAGTTAACAAACTTAAGTTTTTTGTAACTTTTTTTGTTTGGGTTTAATTACCAGAAAGAAACCGATGGACCTGGAACGGACTCAGAAACCAAATATGACAATATTTCTTCAGTTTGGTATAAATCAACAGATTTACATTTACCATAGCCACTTACTAGTTTCAAATTCGCTAGTCTGTCAGTACTTTCAGTTCTTTGATTCACTCCCTGTCACTGTACATATCGTTTAAGACCATGGAAGCTTAGAAATCCATGTCGGGCAATGATGTCTGCTATTTCAAATCAACTTCATGGATACTGTTCAATAATTTTTTTTAAAAAATAGGCTAAAACAATTTGTTTCCATGAGGTAAAGGGTGAATATCTGGTTTATCTCTTTTAAGGTCAGACGATGCGGCAGTCTGCAACGGATGGAGATCGCCTTTTTAGTGATATCCCTACTGAGTACTCTGGTGGCGATTGGTATAACAATAGAACGGATTGTTACTGTAAACAAATCGTCTCCTGACTTCACCTTCGCCATTGTGTTACTGATCAACTGTTGTAAGTCACACAGTTCACCCTTTGAGTGCAATACAAACCCAACATACAGTATAAAATCTTTACTGAATGACAAAATTTCAGACTTTCAAATTGAAAGCATTTGCAGACAACAAACTGAGGGTCGCCCAAATAACAAAATTTGTCCTTGATAGGGTAGCAAATTTCAGTGGAAAAAAGGGAGAAAATGCTGGTCACAAGCAGTTTTTCATTTTCCCACAATTTTTTCAAAAACACTCTTTTACAGGATCATTAAAAGTTCTCATTGTGTAATTAAGGGTTAAAGTCTCAACCAATGTTCAAAATTTTAGACTTGTCAAATTTGTAGACGACAAATTCATTCTTACATATAATTTGTCTTTCATCAGGTAGAACACATTTTGGGAGAATGAGAAAATGCTAGGAACCAGCTGTCTCCTTTCAAAAGCTATATTCCCTAGGATTGTTAAAAGACTGTGTGAAAAAGGGATGACTTTAGGACAAAAGTTTAGACTTGTCCAAGCTGAGAAGATTTGCAGATGACAAATTAATCCTTTATCATGCAATGCTGAGTTACAATGTTCCTAAGAAAGAAAACATTGAAGGAAAATGAGAAAATGCTGGTTACCAGCATTTTCTCATTTTCCTTCAACGTTTTCTTCACCTTCACATTTTTCAAAAAACATTCAAATTACTGTCTGCAAAATGATTTCTCTTTGGTCTACTTTAAGTTTTTGGTGTGTGAAAGAGTTAACTGTGGCTGAAATTGTTGAGGTTGTCTTTCATAGGGTAGAAAACTGTGGAAAAAGGAGAAAAATATAGATTACCAGCATAATATTCTCCTTTTCCATATTGTTTTAAAAGGATTCCTCCCCAAAGTTGTTACAACTTAGGATTGTTAAGTAAAGGCTTGTGAACAGAAATAGAGATGTATACATGTGTAGTATATTATAATGCTGTAATAATAATAATTAGTTATAATGTAGCAAAATTTCAAATTGTTGCAATTGGAAGGTTTTAACTCTTTACCAAACGACAAAATTTTTTATGTTTCCAAATTGAGAGCATTTGCAGACGATAAACTTCACATGACTCAAAATTTAAAACTTGTTTTGGGAAGAATATAATAGAAAACATATTAGGAAAAGAAGAATATAATGGTTAACCGCATTTTCTTCTTTTTCCTACAATGTCTTCAAAACGTTTTTTTCTCAAAGTTGTTAAAATATTCGGGATTGTGAGGTAAAGGATGTAAGAGAATGTTTCAGCAAAGCAGGGGATTTTATGGATATTTTCCGTCCATAAAACAGAAAAAAAAGAGAGAAAATTTTGCAATGTCAAATGTGCTTTCATCAGAATAGATCTATCTCTTGAAAAACTTCCAAGATCAGATTATACAGAATGCTCAGGGTAAAACCTATACTGTTGTCAAAAGATCAGGAAAAATTGTGCTTCTAAAATTAACCCTTTACCACATAATCCCGATTTTCGACGATCTTGAGAAAGAAAGCTTTTGAAAACATTGAGCTGGAATGAGCGGAGAAATGCAGGTAATCAGCATCTCCTCCTTTTCACACAATGTTTTCTCCCTTTAGTACCAAATCAAATTTCAATTTTTGATTCCCTTTTTTTTTTGTCAAATGCAAATTTATGCTTGTAATTTGGGCTAGTCTGGAATTTCATCGTTTGGTAAAGAGTTAAAGGTAGCAGCTCGTTTTAAACAGGAAGTAGATTTTTAGCTCCAATGGCCAAAGATCAGCAGGCTGAGGTAATTGCCCGGTGTCCATCGTGCATCTATCCGTCTGTCCGTGCATGTGTTAACTTTAATTTCAAACATCTTCATCTCTGAAACTACCCATCCAATTTTGATGAAACTTCACAGAAACGATCCTGCCATGGCCTTCTTTAGAATTCCTTGAAAGAATTTGATTCCTTCAAAAACTCTGATTGCCATGACAACAAAACTGAAAAATATTGAGGATCTTTGAAAATCTTTTTTTCTGAATCGATAAGGCCTAGGGCTACCAAATTTTGCGTCTAGCTTTATCTATTGGACCCCTACGAAAATCCTTCAAATAATAGCCCTTGGGTCACAAGTTTTATATGGGCTTATATAGGGAAAACTTTAGAATTCCTCTGGTACCTAGCCATAGGGCCTAGGGCTACCAATTTGGCATGTATCTTTACCAAGTAGATGCCTATCAAGAATGTCCAAATTATAGCCCTGGGGACAGAATTTGCCACGCCCTTGTGGGGTCACAAGTTTTATATGAGCTTATATAAGGAAAACTTTAAAAATCTTCTATTACCTAGCGATAAGGCATAGAGCTACCACATTTGGCATGTAGCTTTGTCTAGCAAGTGTCTACAAAGGGTGCCCGAATTATAGCCCTGAGGTCAAATTTGGTCCCGCCCCAGTGGGTCACAACTTTAACATGGTCTTATATTGGGAAATATTTTAAAGTCTGCTTGTACCTTAAGGCTTGGGACTACCAACTTTTGCATGTAGCTTTATCTAGTGGGCTTCTATCAGGAGGGCCCAAATGATAGTATTGGGGTCAAGTTTGTTTCTACACCAAAGGTCACAAGTTTTACATGGGCTTTTGTGCTGAAAACTTTATAAATCCCCTTGTTACTAACCAAAATAAGATCTGGGGCTACTAAATATATCTGTGTCTTATGGGTTTCATGTTTTAAAGGGCCTTTTATTGAGGAAACTTTGAAAATCTTCTTGTTTGTAACCACTCATTCCAGACCTGTATTATTTGGTATGTGGCTTTATTGTGTGGACCTCCACCAGGATTCAAGTAATTATAGCTTTATGGTCAAAAATGGGTTTGCCTGGCGGTCATAACTTTAGCGGATTTTATTGAAAAAAATTTGTAATTTAGAAAAAATTTTGTAATTTTTAGGCTTGTAGTGTTATTACTTATTAGCCAGTGGAGCATTACAGGGTCATCATGGCCCTCTTGTTGATATATTACTGCACAGGCTATTGTTGTTTTTTAACTCTTTATCTGCATGAAAAAACTGCAGGTTTGTCCATATTGGAAACATTTGCAGATGACAATTCCTATTTAGCTGAAATGATACAATTTATCTTTGATGTGGCAGAAAACATGGTGGGAAAAGGAGAAAATACTGGTTACCAGCATTTTCTCCTATTCACACAATGTTTTCAAAAGGCTTAGATCTGAGGGTTGTAAAAACCATGGATTGTTTAGTAAATGTGACTCAAATAATGGAAAGGGTAGAAAACAGAGTGTGAAAAGTATTAGATTCAATTTGGGTCAGTCTAAAATTTTGTGGTCTGGTAAATTGTCATTATTGGTACTTTACAGTGTTTTGTCTTTACTACATACTCAGTGGTGTATTCGGTGAGAGACCCTATGAACTTGCCATACTGGTTGTTGCCACTTTGATTTTATTGATCTACCTGGTGATAAACTATGCTGTTGGTAAAAAGGGACCCGCCAAACTTGTAAGTGTTACGTTAACTCAGTTCTTTACCGGATGTTCCAGCATTTTTAGGAGTATGAGAAAGAAAACTTAAGAAAGTTGTGGGACAAGCATTTTCTTCTTATCCCACAATGTTTTTCTCCCTTTTGTAGACAAATTCTATCATTCGAGCCACATTTGTTTTACTGCTTGTAAATGCTGTGATATGAACTTGCTAACTCTTTACCAAACCTTACGAGTTCATCCGTAATGTAGAATAGAAATGGAAAGAGGGCGTCAGAGAAACGGAGAAAGTGCAAAAAAAAAAATGATTTTCAGTGCAAACGTTTTTATCGGTGTTTGTTGGCATGATGAATTTTGAGCATAGGGCACCCTAATAAGATTTGTGTAGCATCGCCTTTCATCGCCAATGTCACATGGATTCCGCTGTGAAAGGCGATGTTACACGAAAAGTCACCTGCAGTTGGATTAAGCCTTTAGTAGACGACAAAATTTCAGCTGTGTTCAAATTGAAAGCATTTGCAGACGACAATTTCATTGTGGCTCAAACGGTACAATTTTATTTTATAAGGTAGAAAACATTGTGGAAAATGGAGGAAATGCTGGTGCCCAGCATTTTCTCTTTTCCCACATTGTTTTCACAAGGCTTCTTTCTCATAGTTGTTAGAAGTTCGAAATTACGTGGTAAAGAGTTAAAAGTAGTTATAATTGCTGATTATGTTATACATTTACTTGTACAACACAATCCCAAGTTTTAATGACCCTAACTTTTCACAAACATTGTAGGAATGGGAGAAAATGCTGGTAAGCAGCATTTTCTCCTTTTCCAACAATGTTTTCTACCCTATCAAAGATGTATGCTATTTTTGAGCCATGTTTAAATTTTTGTCTGCAAATGGCTTCTTTCAGTATAATTTATTAGCATTTAATGCAATTTAAACAGCTTGGGTCATATAAAAGCGGCCAGTGCACCTATGCATGCGTTTCTTGGCTTTCTCACATCAGTGACCAGTACTGACACAACTTTCTTTCCAAACCAGGTATCAGAGGTCAGAGGCAATAAATCACATAAAAGAAAGTTTGCTGAACAGGGCATTTTTGCCACAGAATGAAGACTTAACGACCCTCGGGTAGAAGCCTTCTGAAGACATTGTTGTAAAAGGAGAAAATGCTGGTTACCGGCATTTCCTCCTGTTCCAACATTTTTTTCTATTCTTTCAGAAACAAATTGAACTATCTGATTGTTGAATTCGTTATCTGCAAATGCTTTGAATTTGAACTGGTCTAAAATTTCCTTGTGTAGTAATGAGTTAAGAGTATCCTAATGAATTGATTCGTTCCCTATCAGACCTTAAACCAAATAGTAAGAATCTGCTGAAGCAAATTAAAAATTGGTACTTATCTGTAAATCAAATAGCCTGACATGGTGAAAAACATTGTGGAAAAATGTGAACTTGCTAATTACAGGCAATTTCCCCACTTCTCACAAAGTTTTCGTTGGACTTCTTCAGCAGGCTAGTAAAAATGTTTGATTTAAAAACAAATTTGTAAAAGTGCAGATTAAGTATTGGTTGTTGTTCCTACTTCAGCTGTTGCTGTTCATGATTTTGGACATTCCAACAAGTTTCCTGAATAACAATATGGCATAAATGACAAGTGGATCAGAAAGTTTTTGAGCTACCAACTCCCTTAACCCATTACCACACAATCCCTACTTTTGACGCCCTGAGAAAGAACACTTTAGAAAACATGGTGGGAAAATTTGAAAATGCTGGTAACCATTTGAACTGGTCTAAAATTTCCTTCTGTAGTAATGAGTTCACAAAACAAATTTCAAATTTTCAGTCACTTTTATTTTGTTGTCTGCAAATGCTTTCAATTTGGACCAGTCTAAAATATTGTCGTTTGGTAATGTGTTAAAGGGATTGGCAAAAGTTTTACAAAGCATATTATTTGGCCTACAAAGATTTTCAGCTGTAAAACCTCAAAATTACACTAAAACTGGTATCTAGTACTCTGAGATACCTTTCAACAATCGCATTATTGTTACAGATAGATAGGATAGAAAACATCGGTTTGAAGCACTTTCTCCATTTCAACAAATATCTTTAAAGGCCTCTTCTACTGGGTCATAAAAACTTGGGATTGTTTTGCAAAGGATTAATATCATTTATTCAAATTCTTGTTTGCTGCTTGTGCTCATGTACTACTAGATTATATCTTTGGTTTAGCCACAAACACATGAGCTGTGCTTTGGCAAAAGGAGGCTTCTTGGATTATACCAAGCAAGACATAAATAATTATTGATTCATAATGGCTTCTTCTTTTAACAATCCGCTTTTTTTTGGGTAGACCGATCCTTAGATGTACAGAAAATTGACCAATGGCGAAAAGTGAGCCCAGGTCAGCCTGTGAAGACTGCACAGACTGACTGTCTGCACAGGGCTGACCTAGGTCTATACTGTTTGCAGATCGATTAAGGCACCTTTTTTACTTTTTTTTAGTCAAGTATAAAGAAAACTTTTACAAAGAAAATAATAAGATCTGCAGCTGGCACAAACTCGCAGCCTTCAGTGTGTCAGCGCTTTAATTATAATTATACCCCCACAACGTAGTGAAGGGGGGTATACTGGAATCGTCATGGCTGTCTGTCAATCTATCTGTCTGTTCGTCCATCTGTCCGTAGACACAAATTTGTCTTGAGCAATACTCCTACAGTTTTTCACATACTGAGCTCAAATTTACACACAGGGCTCCTATATATATATGAAGTTGTGCATGTGCAATTTTCATGATCCTGCTGTGATTTGTTATGGAATTATCTCCCCTTGAACTTTTTCAAGTCTTACTTTTGTACTAAACCATTCTGCACTCTGTGACAGACCTATTTATGTGACAAGGAGCAAGTGCGGGGGGGTTTAGTGATAGCTTTAATTTGAATTGCATTTAATTTGTCTCTTGCAAATTTTTTTAATATAGACAAGGCCAAAATTTATCATTTGGTAAGAAGTTAATTAATATCATTCTCTGTTTGATTCTCCAGAAAGAAACAATACTTCTGATTGGCTAAAGCATTTGGTTTAGCCAGTCAGAGTTTGGGTTTGTTTCAAATTTAGAAAATCTTGGAGAATAAGACTGAGAATGTTCTGAAGAACAGTGAATTGTTAACCCTTTACTCCATAGATACTCATTTCTACACATTGCTTGTAGGAGCCTTTGGAAAACATTGTGGCAAAAGGTGAAATTGCTTGTGACAAGCAATTTCACCTTTTGCCACAATGTTTTCTACACTATCAAAAGTTTTCATATACACATATGAAACAGCTTCATCCTTGCTGTTATTTAGGGTCAATTAGAGATACCACAGAAATGCCTTATGGGGTAAGGGGTTAATCAGCATTAAAATCTTTCTTCTTTTCCGCCAGTGCTATTGACCCTGACAAAGAATGATTGCAACATTTGAGCCGCATTGAAATTGTCGTCTGCAAATACTTTTAATTTGGATTAGGCTAAAATTTTGTTGTCTGGTAAAACATTATGGATCCAGTTTCATGAAAAAAGTGTCTTTTATTTTGTTTAGATACTCAAACACACTCTATTTCTCTCAGTAAAATAATAGACTTAAGTCTGTTTAACTGACTTCAGTGCATTCAGTGGAATGCATATCGAATAACAAACTAAACTTTTAACAGAGCTCCAGATAAGAGGGAGTGATGGTATTCTAAATCCATTATTTCTCTTCCAAATCGTATTTTGTGGGTATTCATTAGAATTGTCATGACAAGACAATTCTGTTGAGCACCATCAACATAGGGTTTAGTTAAAGGTGGCCCTTCAGATTTTGGAACGAAAATTGTACAAAAGTGCAAAAAAATCATCCTTATACTCCTAAAGCCTTTTAATTTTCATTCATTCAACGCCAGTAGTCGAACACCGTCTTACAACACGAGAAATTAGAGATTTACTACAGCCCAGGTCGACACGGACGGGAGACACGTTCTATTTTTAGATGATCGATTCACTCATCTACATACAGGAATACACAGATTAAGTTTCAAACATAGGGTCCAAAGAAGACATTATAGAAAATAATTATTACATGTTTGTTTTATAATGGAATTTAAGTGTTATTAGTCACGTGCCAGTCACTTGACATTTCCACAATGCTTTAGTGATTTTTGGCGCGAAATCTAAAAATAGCTTAAGTGGCTACGTAGCCTTTTAAGGAAATACCACCCCAAAAAAATTTTTTTGTTATTTTATGATTCTTAATCATTGATGATTTGTATTGTTTTTTCAGATAAATTTCAATGATATATATATTTTTTAATTTGGTGTCATGTGAAAATTCTAAATACCCACCTTTAAGAATAATCAATATTTTCAATTTTGAAATCAAAATTACTCCCTCTGTCTGGAGCTCTGACTTTAGTCAGAAACCGAGTGTGACAGCAGATTTGAGCCAAACGAGATACTTACAGGTAAGTGTGTGCATGTGCGTGTGTGTGTGTGAAACTGGGCCCATAGTTTTGTCATAGCCCTGTTGCCTGCATTATGATATCTGCATTATGTAAAAGTTACGGCGTTGTCTGATATCTCTGTGATTGCTGAACATATTTACTCAACTCAACTCAACTCAACTTTATTTGGCATTCGGCAAACAAATATGCCATTGGCCATTTACAAAAAAAGAACATGGATATATGGCAATGACAGATATATAAAGTACACATACATATACATATAACATTAATTACCAAAATGTTTATTCGTTATTAGTCAGCGTAATAAAGATTTCCTTCTTTGTAAAGCTTCCTTTATAAATTTTGCAGTATTTATTTGTATTCTCTTGTTTTTTGATGATAAGATGCGGATAAATTTACTGATGTTAGGCCTAGTACAGGAAAGGTACTTGGTTCTAAGATCACTAAATTTACCGCATATACAAAGAAAGTGATACTCAGATTCTACTACAGAACGATCGCAAAGTTTACATATTCTTTGGCTTCTATCTATATTAAGAATTCTACCCATTTCAATTTCTAGTTTGTGAGATGCTAATCTGAATTGTGCCAGCTTTATTCTAAGTGATTCATTAAAAACATTATTTAAATATGGTTCGTACTCGAAAGAGTCTTTAAACATGCAGTAATACTCCAATTTTGAGCTATTATTTATATTACTGTGCCATTCTTGAATAAAATTATCTCTCAAGCGACGTTGTATTAGTAAAAAATCCACGTTACTCAAATTATTTTTCTCTAAAAGATATGATAGACCTGTGTTATTCAACATTTGCATGATCTTATTAACCCATAAAGTGTACGACCGATTGGTGATTAGATTTTGCTCGGTATATATTTTACCTATTAGATTTTCATCATTACTTCTTACCTTTACCCAATATTTCATTGCTCTCTCTTTTGCTATAATGGAAAGAGGATACCTACCCAGTTCACCATATACCGCAAAGTTTGGGGTCTGTGTATGGACACCTAGAATAGTTTTACAGAACTTTATGTGAAGTCTGTCGACCTGTTGTAAGCCATATATTCCCCATACCTCTGCGGCATATAGCAAAATCGGTGATATCAATCTATCAAATAAATGTATTTTTGTTTTAATATCAAATTTTGTTCTTTTAAATAATTGAAATAAATTCATCATCGCCCTATTAGCCTGATCGTGTAACGCTGAAACTGCTTGTTTGAATAAACCGTTTTTTGAAAATTTAATACCGAGATAACAAAAGTTTTCTACAATTTCCAGCTCTTTGTTGTCAATAGACCAAGTAAAATTTTGTCTTCTTTTTCTTCTTTCAAAAATACAAATTTTGCTTTTTCCGACATTAATTTTTAAACCCCATTGTTTGGCATATTCCGAGATATCATTAAGTTGCTTTTGTAGACTATTTTTATCTGTTGTGAAGAGAACCATGTCATCTGCAAACATAAGCATATAAACTGAGAGATGTTCTATATCACTTTGGGTAAGATTATCTAAATTGAAAGAATCTCTTACATCATTTACAAATAAAATGAAGAGGAGAGGCGATAAAGGCTCGCCTTGCTTTAAGCCGACTGCTATATCTATAAATTCAGAAAGATTTGAATTGTTAGATACTTTGATACATGATTTTACATTATTGTATAAAGATTTAATCATGCGAATAAGTTTACAACTTAACCCTGAAGTAACAAGTTTCTGTATCAAAAAATCCCGATTAATTGTATCGAAACATTTCTCATAATCAATTACTAAACTGATTAGTTATTTATACTAAAGATACCTTTCACTTCAATAGTTTTCTAAATGTACAAAACATCCTGCCTGGTTTTTGTTCGACACTTCCCACATTGTTCAGATATTTCAGGCAATAGTAACCTCTACAAGGCTCTTTTCTCTTGCATTGAAAAATTGGTTTGGTTTTTATGAGTTTTTCTGTCAAAAAAGGGGCCTTTCATAAGGGCAGAATGTTTTTTGCAGATATGCACTTTTAGAAGTATATTGAAAGCATTGTGTTGGTAACCAGCATTTTCTGCTTTTCTCAGAATGTTTTCTTCCTATCTAAAGGCATGATTTCATTGTTGAGTCACATTTAGTTCATTGTCTGCAAAGGCTTTCAAATTCAAAGCATCTGCAGACAAAAAATTAAATCTTGTTAATATGATAATTTTTTACTTTGAGAGGGTAGAAGATATTGTGGGGAAAGGAGAAAATGCTGGTTACCAGGATTTTCCCCATTTCCCACAATACTTTCTATAGGCTTCTTTCTCAGGGTCATTAAAAGTTCGGATTATGTGGTAAAAAGTTTAATTTTTTTCTTTAACAGGTCAGACTCATCATAGCTTCAATTTTGAGCCCACTCTTCATTGTTCTGTCCTACTTTTTGATAAAATCCTATTATCAGTCGAAGAGCTTGATCTTTCGAACAGTAGGAGCAAAAGCAGCACTTCAAGACATGTGTAATACACTGTTTGTGTTTATTGGGCTATTGACAGGGGACCTACAAGTCAATGTAAGAACATGTATTTGAAATTTAACTTACTGTGAAAGTAGGAATTTTTGAGATGTGGAAATTTTTGCAATTTAGCTAATTTAAGAATTCGCGAATATTTCTGTTTGCATATTTTACCCGAAGTATGACAATAAATAACAAGTTTCTTGAATTCACAACATTTCCTATTGCAAAATGTTCGTAATTGTTAAATCTCAGATTTTTCAACACCCATATATATCTATGCATACAGAAGAATAAGGAATTAACATGACTGAGCCATGCTCTACAAAAAGGGGTTTAATATACATGTATCTATTAAATATATTGGCCAGGTCAGCCTGTGCAGTCCACTCAGGCTGCCCTAAGTCAAAACATTTTGCTATATGTCAATTTTATGCATGTCTAAGGACAAGCCTACTTCATGATTCGGTTGCTGGTCAAAACCATTTTAATTGATTCCTTATTTATATATGGCTTGCAACACGCAAAAAGTGGCATTCGGACATTTGCGTAAAGTGTCGTCTCAGATCAGCCTGTGCAGTCCGCGCAGGCTGATCCGAGACGGCACTTTACGATTAAATTTGATTTTGTGTTACATGAGACTTGTGCAAAACAGAAAATTACATTAAGATGGAAAGAGTTGATTCGGACTAGCCTGCTCGGACTGTGCAGGTTGATCCGAGACGATATTTTACACAAATGTCCGAACGGCCCTTTTCGCGTGTTGCAAGCCATATGATGACTTGCTTGGTATTTTGCATCACAGGATTCAGTAAACCACCTTTTGCTAAAGCATGGCTCATTGATATTAACTCTATACCAAACAACAAAATTTTAGACTAGTCCAAATTCAAGGCAATTTTTCAGATGACAAGATTAACATGACTCAAAAATTGAAATTCGCTATGGGAGAGTAGAAAAAACATCACCAGCATTTTCTCTTTTTACCCACAATGGTTTCAAAGGCCTTTTTCAGAGCAATGAAAACTAGGCATTTTTTGGGGAAGGGTTAAGAATATTTTCATTCTTGGTGGCCTCAGAACCCAGGTAGCATCTTCAACAACATTATACGTAAATTTTAACTCGGAACAAAACAAAAGAATTTTAAATTGGCCCACATTGACAGCATTTGCAGACAACAAATTACATTGTGCTTAAATAAGAAAGTTGTATTTAAAAGGGATGAAAACAGCATTTTCTTCTTTTCGTGGATTATTCATATTTATTTTACATCGCTTGAGAAACAAGTTCTTACAACTCTCTTGATTCTGCTCCCTGGGGACTACACTAGTACTCGCGCCGAATATATGGGCCAATGAAAAATCCCAAAGTTGACACCCGCCCCAGGGTATTGAACTCAGGACCTTATTCTTATGAGGCCAACGCACTACCTCACAGCCACGGATACCACACTCTTCTTTCTTACAATGTTTTCAGAATCCTATCTATAGTCATAGAAAATGAAGTTGTATAGTAAAATGATCAGAAAAGATTTACATAGTACATGACTGTATCTTGTTTCCTTTTTTTTTTTTGTAAAACATTCTTTTGCCAGCCATTGGAGCTATTATTTTCATTTGATTATCTTCAACTGGATATATAGTCAGTAACATTTAGCCAATCATAATGTGAGGATGAATGCCACGCTGTTCCTTCAACATTTCGGAATCTTATACAGGAGGGGGAAAATTTTTCACATACTTGTAAACAGCATTCATTTTTGTGTAATCATCTTGTAATTTGTGTTGGATTGTGTGAATTAACATAGCCATAGGCCTCTGACACTCTATTATCCCAGTACCAAACAACAAAATTTGAGACTGTTCAATTTGAAAGCATTTGCAGATGACACCATTCTAACACGACACATGAATTCGGCTGTATAAATATAATGCAACGAAAGGGTGGTGAAATCTACGTTATACTACGTACAGTGAGGTCATTCTGTATGAATTAAGTAAGTTATTCAATGGAATATCATCTATATCCGCGTTTTAACTCAAAGTTTGAACTGAAATGTTTTCTATTGATTAAGAAATGGTCATGTTAGAATCTTAATAATCTTCTTTCTGTCATGGTTTATCATTCAGTAAACCACATCGTGGTTCATGAGGCGCAATGAATAAATCACTTGGGCTATTGCCCTCTTGGATTATTTATTATGCCTCATAACTCCCAACAGTTACTGTGGTTTTATTGAATGATAAACCATGAAAGCAAGAAGATTATTTCTTAATTTTACCATGTGTTCATTGCACTGTGTTTATAGTGCCAAATTCGCGTGCCATGTTAGAATGAAATATTAAATTTATTTTCAGGTAAATATGTCTATACTCATTCTTACATCTGGAGACAGGTTGGACCTAGAGGATAAAGTTCTACTACCAATAATGCTGTGTGTATCCGTGGCATCAGCTGTGTTGGGATATTTTAGTGTGAGTACAAAACTAAACACATTTTGTAATTTTTGGCTGAAAACAAAATTTTAGGCATTTTTAACCCTATATCACACAATCCTGAAAGAGGAGGCTTTTGAAAACATATACATCAGCTGTATTGGGATCTCAAAGTGTGAGTGCATAACAAAAAACTTGTATGCTCTTTATAAAAAACCAAAATGAGCACTATACAATAGCACTGAATGAAACAGCTGCGGAAAACATTGTGGGAAAAGGAGAAAATGCTGAGAACCAGTATTTTCACCTTTTCACACAATGTTTTCTATCATATCACAGACGGAACTTTTTTATCCTGTCAACGACAATAATCATCATTTTAGCTCCATTTAAGCTGTCGTGATTTGGTCGAGTCTGAAAATTTTGTTGTTTGGTCAAGAGCTAAACTGACAGTATTAGCAGGTTAAATCTCGGCCCCGTTTCGCTAAGATAGTTACAAACAAAATTTTCGTAAGTTCTATACATAACTATAGTATAGTGGCATTAATCTGCTATGATTTACATGAAAACTATCATGATAATATTTAGAAAAACTATTGCAATAAATCAAAGAGTTATGAGTTAAAAATGTTGTGTTATATATTGCCTTTAACTTGTAATATAAATATTTGCTAGGCCATGTTTACTTTATGAACTGTAGTCAACTAAAATAGATGAGGATTGGTGGGGTACTCTGGGACAGTGCAGATGGGGCTCTCTGGGACAGTGTCATACTGTCTCAAATTGAAAGAGGCTGCAGACGACAAGGGATTTTAGAGATACTGATAGTCTAGAAAACATTGTGGCAAAAGGTGAAATTGCTTGTAGCAAGCAATTTCACCTTATGCCACAATATTTTCTGGAACGATCTTTCTTCGGTGGGTTCAAATGTGTATTGGGTTAGAATAAAAGCCTATTAGTCATTCATTATTGTCACTTGAAGTACTTGTTTTGAAAATGTTTTTGTTACCTTTAACATTCACTTATTTTTTTTTTCATATTTCATTATAAATCACTAAATCTGTAATGTGTAATGAAATAATATGTAAATGAATTTTGTGGTGAATGCTGAAGTGTTAACTCATTACCAGATGACAAAATTTTGGCTTGTCCTAATTGAAAGCATTTTGTGGACAAAAAAATGCAAATCATTGTGGGAAAAGGGGAATATGCTCATGATGAGCATTTTCTACTTTTTCCACAGTGTTTTCAAAAGCTTTCTGCTTTAGGCCTAAGTAACAGGGCTTAATCAATTCCAGTAGAGTTGTTTGTCATCTGACTTACACCAATGGCATACATACTATTACTATTAGTAATCTCAATACATGAATTTTTATCAAACTTTGCACTCTTTAAAGTTCTTGTGAAATGTTGAATTAAAGTTTTTGTCGCAACTTTATTACAAAGAGGAAAACTACAAGTGTCCAAGTGTGCCCCAACTTGTCCCACTGTACCCCATGCTGTGTCCCAGAGTGCCCCATACATGGGGCACTCTGTGACACTTTCTTGACAATATTTGGATGAATATTTCTTTGTCTATTCAAATGCTAGAGATTACATGAGACACCCACTACATCTAAATCATAGTGTTCTTTTCATACGGAAAATACTGTTTCAGTCCTGTGTACAAATTAGTATCTAGACAGAAAAATGTACTTTTTGTTCCAGAGTAGCCTGGTCTGCCCTAACTATTTAACCCTTCACCATATGATGACTTTTAACAACCCTGGGAAAGAAGCGTTTTGAAAACATTGTGGGAAAAAGACTAAATGCTGGTAGCCAGCATTTTCTCCTTTACCTACAATGTTTTCTACCCTATCAAAGAAAGACACCACTCTGAAATTGTCATCTGCAGATGCTCCCAATTTGGACTCGGCTAAAGTTTTGTTGTCTGGTAAAGGGTTAAGTAGTTTTCAACTTTTGTTTGTTTGTTTGTTTGTTTGTGTGCAGGCAAGGTTAGAGAAGAAGAGATTGGCAAAATCATATGCAGCTTTATGGATTTTGATCCCGGCTTATGCGATATTTTTGATAGTGAAGGTAAGTTTGTACCCTTGTAATAAATAATAATTTTTCTAACAAACTGTTCAGTGGACTAAAGAAATCTGTGTATTTTTATGATTAGTGATTTTAGTTTAAGTTCTTCACCATACCTTGACAGTCTAGTCTTGTCCAAATTGATAGCATTTGATGACAACAATTTAAATTGGTTCAGAGGATTTTTTTTGTCTTGGACATAGTTGAAAAACATTTTGTCATTTGCCCCTTTATAACACAATATGAACAAACATTTTAGACTGGCCCAAATCAGAGGGACCCGGTAATTTTTTGATGGCAAATGAAATGAAGAACAGACAATGAAATTCGTCTTTGAAAGGGTAAGAAACATTGTGGAAAAAGGAGAAAATGCTGGTTACCAGCATTTCCTTCTTTGCCCACAATGTTTACAAAAAGTCCTTTTCCTTAGGAGTTGTTAAAAGTTTGGATTATTAGCAAAGAATTAAAGCTTTGGCCTTTTTCTAATATCACTGTCATTTCTGAAGATCCTTACTGCAAATTAGAACTATTTGTTACCAATGAAAAAGGCAAGCCATACCTGAAAGATAGGTAACCCTAAAATATTTTTGAAACTGTTATCCCTCTTTCTTTATGTTTTGTGCTCTCACTTATTTATTTTTTTTTTTCTCAATGTTGCTTGCAGTCAAACACGGCTTTAGTAAAGGAAATTTATATAAGTAAAGCTCTCTGAAGCGGGAAATTAATACATCTGCAAAAAGTATTAATTCAGGCCAGCCTGCACAGTCTCCACAGGCTTAACTGTGTCAAAACTATTTAATATAGATCAATTGGATGTCCAATTGCATGTCAAAGTCCAAATTCTCTGCTTTATGATTCAGATGTTTGTTTGATACAAAAGATTTAATAGATCCACTTTTACCACACAATCCAGACTTTTAATGACCCCGATAAAAAAGCCTAGTGAAAAAATTGTGGGAAATGGAGAAATACCAGCATTTTCTCCATTTTCCACAATTTTTTCTACACTTCCCTAGACAAATTTCAAATTTTGATTCACAATTTTTTTGTCCTCTGCTAATGTTTTAAATTTTAATTATTTTGAAATTTTGTCCTTTGGTAAACAGTTAATCAGGTGAGCTGTGTAGGACCTTCACGGTACTCTTGTATAATTTATCAACTTTTGTATGCACCACAATATAATTGCACTCATGGTGTAAAATCGTTTTTTGATTGGTCAGAATCGGGTCATGTGATGAAAAAACCTGCATGTTATTTTTCGATGAAACGCAATAGCACTACTTTCGGTTTTTCCAAATTGTTGTTGGAATCTAATTTTAGATTTCATGCAAACTGTTTATGGGCTATATCTAGAGTTCCATCGCTGAATCAGTCACATGCAAGAAGACCGATTTCTTTTTCTGTAAAAAACTTGCAAAAAGGAAACTAACAAAATAAACCTTGACAAAATGATGCGTGTTTAACTTTATATGCACCCTAAAAAGAAAAACACTATGCCAACAGTGATTAAAGAGTCTGAATGGTCGACGTCATCAGTTACATCATTCAATACGTCAGCGATCGATTTCTATGAAGCCAGGGTCACGGAGTTAAATTTAGTACACTGTGTAAACGGAAAAATCACTCTGGCATAGATCTAAATGAATTTGATTTGTTTCATGACGGAGTTAAACTTTTTTACTGCGGGGATTAGGTTAAAAAAAAAAAAAATGCTATTGACCAGAAAAAAGTTATCGTGGATTTGATGGATTGTATATAGTGAAAGAACTGTTGGAGAAAGGATCGAAAGAAGGGACTACACTGTGTTAAGAATTTTTTAAATGTTGGCTTGATAGGAATGATATTAGAAACAAGCCTAGAACTGGGAAACCAAAAATACATATTGAAAAATTAACAGCTGCGACACCGTTTTTTATGTTCTAATAAGTGGGTCACAAAATGTTGGCGTCATTCGATTCATATCTTACAAGAAATTTAGGATAGACCAAATCTTATATTGGCAACAGATAGATACTCATCGAGAACAGATCTGCCGACGGTACGTACGCATATTCTTTACAAATTATTTATGAAAAGGTCACTCGAAAGAACACACCGTCCACCTAGCCTCAAGTTTAGATAGTTGATTGTATTGTTCATATGGATCTACATAATTATTTTATTCTTAAATTTTGTTCGATGAATCATCGAAAGTATGATTTCAATGCCAGCAAAATGGCCGCCTTCGACTGAAAAAATATGTTGAAAAGCTAAAAATAGATTGTGTATTCATGCCCGTTCTACCAAATATCCGCGAAGGAAATCAACTCGTATTTACTGTCGTATTTGTCCGTGATTTTTTTCTGTCTATCATTTTCGAAAAGTGATTTAAGTGAACAGCGAGTGCAATTATAAGGGTTGAGGGCATATTTTTGTGTTTTCATCGAGATATAAAATGCAATTGCCTTATTACATGGCTTAACATAACGCCCTTCGGGCGTTATTTGCCATGTAATAAGGCAATTGCATTTTATATCTCGATGAAAACACAAAAATATGCACTCAACCCTATAATAATTGCACTCATGGTGTAAAATCGTTTTTTGATTGGTCAGAATCGGGTCATGTGATGAAAAAACCTGCATGTTATTTTTCGATAAAACGCAATAGCACTACTTTCGGTTTTTCCAAATTGTTGTTGGTATCTAATTTTAGATTTCATGCAAACTGTTTATGGGCTATATTTAGAGTTCCATCGCTGAATCAGTCAAATGCAAAAAGGTTCGATTTCTTTTTCTTTAAATAACTTGCAAAAAGGAAACTAACGAATAAACCTTGACAAAATGATGCGTGTTTAACGTTATTAGCACCCTAAAATAAAAAAAAATACACTATGCCAACAGTAAATAGAGAGCCTGAATGGTCGACGTCATCAGTTACATCATTCAATACGTCAGCGATCGATTTCTATGAAGCTAAGGTCACTGAGTTAAATTTAGTACACTGTGTTACAAACGGAAAAATCACTCTTGCATAAATGGACTTGATTTCTTGTTTCATGATGGAGTTAAACTTTTTTATTGCGGGGATTTGGTTTAAAAAATGCTATTGACCTGAAAAAAGTTATCGTGGATTTGGTGGAATGAATAGTGTGAAAGAACTGTTGGAGAAAGGATCGAAAGAAGTGAATACACTGTGTTAAGAATTTTTGAAATGTTGGCGTGATAGGAACGATATTAGAAACATGCCTAGAACTGGGAAACCAAAAATGCATATTGAAAAATTAACAGCTGCGACACCGTTTTTTATGTTCTAATAAGTGGGTCACAAAACGTTGGCGTCATTCGATTCATATCTTACAAGAAACATAGGATAGACCAAGTCTTATATCGGCAACAGATAGATACTCATCGAGAACGGATCTGCCGACGGTACGTACGCATATTCTTTACAAATTATCTATGAAAAGTTCACTCGAAAGAACACATCGTCCACCTAGCCTCAAGTTTAGATAGTTGATTGTATTGTTCATAAAGATCTACATTATTATTCTATTCTTAAATTTTGTTCGATGAATCATCGAAAGTATCGATTTCAAAGCCAACAAAATGGCCGCCTTCGACAGAAAAAATATGTTGAAAAGCTAAAAATAGATTGCGTATTCATGCCCGTTCTACCAAGTATCCGCGAAGGAAATTAACTTTGATTTACTATCGTATTTGTCCGTGAAGTTTTCCTCTCTATCATTTTCGAAAAGTGATTTAAGTGAACAGCGAGTGCAATTATAAGGGTTGAGTGCAGATTTTTGTGTTTTCATCGAGATATAAAATGCAATTGCCTTATTACATGGCTTAACATAACGCCCTTCGGGCGTTATTTGCCATGTAATAAGGCAATTGCATTTTATATCTCGATGAAAACACAAAAATCTGCACTCAACCCTATAGTCTCTATATATGTCAAGTGAGGAACAGTAGATCCCATATTTCTGTTATAAAATCTGAATCATAATTGCATGCGTTTTTGTTCATAACTTTAACCCAGTACCATACAGTAACCTCATGAAGAGACTTAGCCATTGTGTGGTCTTCGTGTGTCCAGTGGGTTTCACATATTTGTGTTGCCTTCATGTCTGGTTGGTGTGCCATTGCGTGGCATTCTGAAAGCATCCACCTTGCTTTGGCTATTGATTGACTGTTTACCAAGTTCTGGGCGATCTTCGCATGAAGTTAAAAAGTCCATATTAGTATTAGTGCGGTAAAAAAGCCATAGGTAAAAAGACCATAGGTAAAAAGGCCATAGGTAAAAAAGCCAGAAATAAAACGGTAAAAAAGCCATAGGTAATAAGGCCATAGGTAAAAAAGCCATAGGTAAAAAGACCATAGGTAAAAAGGCCATAGGTAAAAAAGCCAGAAATAATACGGTAAAAAAGCCATAGGTAAAAAGACCATAGGTAAAAAGACCAGAAATAAAACGGTAAAAAGGCCATAGGTAATAAGGCCATAGGTAAAAAAGCCATAGGTAAAAAGACCATAGGTAAAAAGGCCATAGGTAAAAAAGCCAGAAATAAAACGGTAAAAAGGCCATAGGTAATAAGGCCATAGGTAAAAAAGCCAGAGCTAATTTTGTATATATGGTTTATTAAGAAAAAAAAAAGAACTAATTTAGTAGTATATTATGTAGAGGAAGCTTTTGGTTTCAGAAAATCTTTACAAGTATTTTGGGAAAAGGAGAAGCTGATTTTTCCTTTTCACACAATGTTTTATATCCTATCTTGATGTGTTGTATGCAGATTATTTCAATATGTAAGAGTCTGAAATGAGTTGTTTGATAAGGGGAACTTCTCCAGTCTTCATTTACTGACTTTTGAAAACCTTTAAGGAAAAGGAGAAACTGCCAATAACAAACAAATTTTCCTTTTCACACATTTCCCTATATTGATGTGTTGTAGATTCTTTCAATATTTAAACCCTTTCTAAAATCCCGTACAACACAATTTTAGATGGGTCTCCTTTTACTTTTCTTGCTCATAACCAACAATTTCTCCTTTTACAACAATGTTTTATATCCGACCTTGATGTGTTTTATGCATGCTCTTTCAATATAAAATAGTCTAAAATTAGTTGTTTGATAAGTGAAACTGGTCATACTTAACACTTTCACAGTTGCAGGTGATGACTTTAGAAAACATTTCGGGAAAAGGGGGAAACTGCTCAAAAGAAGCAGTTTCCAACAGTGTTTGCTATAATTGCATACCATTATCTTATACTTCAAAGTTTCCATGGAACAAACTGTCAATACAAAAAACAAACTAATTACAAATATGTACAAACTTTCATTTCACAAGTCCAAGTTTTAATCATAATTATGCAATTGGTAAATAAAAGTTTGAAATAATAATACTGTTAAATTATGTAGTAGGCCATTTCCTGCACCTATTATTGGTTTTAATTAATTTATCAAGTCAAGTCAAGTCAAGTCAAATCCGTTATTTGGTTGGTTGGTTATTTGCGTTTATTTATCGTCGCTTCCAGTTGGCCATCTGAGCGACGCCCCCAGAAGACGGTTAGTTGTTACGGGGGATAGTGCAAGGATACAGGTTGAAACTACTGAGTGCTTCACCTGGTTCTTTAACGAGCTCGGCATATAGCACCATCACACGGGACCTCGGTTTAATTTCTCATCCGAAAGACTATTAGAAATTTTAGTTGGTCAGCTGGGGATTCGAACCCACAACCTGTAGTGACCCGAAACATTGTGTTCACGAGTCCTACGCTCTACCTACTGAGCTATATCGGCTGGTAAATCCTTTATTCGGCGAAAAACAAAAAACATTGTGTTTTATTGCCTTATGCAAAGGCAGAACATGAATATGCATGGTATATTATCATTGACGAGAAAAGTATAATGTACATTTGGAAAAAGAAGAGAAAAGGTAATTGTATTATTCCAAATATGTTAAATAAATCAATTTATGGTCTGACGTAGATCAAAAGCAATGTAAACAAATTTAGCCAGTTTGTTATGCAATACTGTCAATGTACTGGTTAATAAACCAATAAATTTGTTTTTTATAGGCCATCTACAGTAATACTTTGGTAATATTTCCAATCTAAGTTGTCGATAAAACGGACAAACTAAAACAAAGTGATACTCATCCTCAACAACATTCATATTACATTTTGTACATATTCTTTCTTTACGTGGAATACCATGATGACGTCCAACCTCTAATGCTAAATTGTGATCTGAGCATCTCAATTTACATAACGCCTGTCTATGTTTTGAATTTGAAACACATGCTAAATAGTGTTCAAATTGAAAATCATTTTTCAAAAGTAAATATGAATCAAGTTTGCTGGACGCTTGGATTTCACCAAAATGCTGTCGTAAATATTGGCCATATATTTGCTGTGTTACAGCAGATATATGTGCATTATTTACATCAGTGTTGCGCCACAAGTATTGAAATCCGAGATTGTACAGTAATTGCTTAATATTACAAGCCCATGTTTTACAGAAATTTGTATCCTTATCATTAGTACACCCAAACAAAATCTTAGACATTAAACTGTCTGGAGACTGGGTAACTTTAAACCAGTAATTTATAATTCTAAGTTTACGCATAATGTATAAAGGAAAACGGCCCAATTCTCCATAAATGGCCGCAGTTGAAATACTACGGTTTAGCCGAAGAATGTTTCTCATAAATTTCAAATCTATTTTTTCTATGTCAGGTGACTTATGAAAACCCCACACCTCAGAACTATATAAACAATATAGGGCTTATCATAGAATCAAACAACTTAAGTTTATCCTTAATATCAAACTCTACATTGTTAAAAAGAGCATACAAAGAAAAAAATGCTCTATTGGCTTGTTCTGATAAAGACTTTTGTGCTTGATAAAAACTACCATTGCTCGATAAGGTTACGCCTAAATGTGAAAATTTGGAAACATTATTCAAGCGTTTACCGTTATAATAAAAGTGTATATTTTTATGCTCGCCCTTTGGGGAGCATATAGTCGCTGCTTCATCTGTCCGTCCATCTGTCTCGTTCAGTTTTTGTCAAACTTTCATGAAACTTCATGGTTATATCTTGTTTTACAAGTTTCAGCATGTGCCCTTGTTATTTTCAATCTATGAATTATTAATGCGCAAATACCTCTATCCTGGTTTCTCAATTTTAGGCTGCATCACGGAAAAGGGGGACTTCATGGAAACAATTGTTTTTCACTAGCATCTCCTACATCAGTGCTCAAGACTTTATGAAATTTCAAATCTGAACTTGTTGGAACGTTGCCCAGGTACCTCTCTTCTGGTTTCTGAATTTCAGGCTGCGTCACAGAAAAAGGGGGCTTCATGTAAAAAATGGTTCTCTGTAATATTTACTACATGACTACTCAAAATTTTATGAAATTTCGAATTTTGATTTATTATTCAAAAATCCCACAAACCACACACCTGTTGTATTTAATTCAATGATGCAATATTGTCTTATGGGAAAAGGGGACTTAAAGGGGGCTTAGTAGGCTTATTGTCCTCTACAAGTTCGTGTTTGGCTATCTCTAAGATAGTAATTGCCTTTTCACTTTTTTGGGGGACATGAACAAGTCCTTTTAGGATAAAAGAAGTGAATTTATATCAATTTCATATATTTTATGACAAGCACTTGTTCGGGGAGCATAACCCGTCTCTGATGGCTCTTGTCTTGTCGAGGTCCCGTTTTAAATATCATAACTAGCGTTTTCTCAACATTGACGCTAATGCCCCATTTAACGCAATAACTATGTAATTGATTTAAAAGACTTTGTAAACCTTCCGGGGTATATGATAACAAAACTGTTTCATCAGCAAATAGCAGTATAAAAATCTTTAAGTCCTCTATGGTAAATGCATCATTATCTTGTATCACGATGTTTTCATAGATGTTGTTCATGAATAAAATGAACAGAAATGATGATAAGGGTTCGCCTTGCTTGACACCTGAATTACTCATGAAGAATTCTGAATATGTACCATTCGACCGTACGCAAGACTGTACTGTATGATAAATAGCCCTTAACATCTTCACAATTTTGGTAGATGCGCCATAAGTAAGTAGTTTTTGCCAAATGCCATTTCTGTAAACTAAGTCAAATGCCTTCTGAAAATCGATAAAAGAGCAATACAGCTTTCTCCTCTCCTGCTTAATTACTTTGTTTACAATTGAACTAAGAATGAAAACAAGATCAACTGTACTACGCTTTTGACGAAAGCCATATTGACAATCATGAATAATATCATTAGATTCTGCCCATTTTCGTAAACGGTTATCAAGCATTATAGAAAATATTTTTGAAAAGATACTGGTTAAAGTTATACCTCTATAATTATTTGCATCACTCAAATCTCCCTTTTTAGGAATGGGAATGATGATACCCTTAGTCCAGCTTACTGGATATAAACTATTAGTATATATGAAATTGAATAAATTGCACAAAATAGGACTCACGAATGTTTTACACTCGATAAACATTTCCGGTAATAAATTATCAAACCCTGCACTTTTTCCCTTTTTTAAAGAACTAATGGCTGACGTTACTTCTTCCTGGGTAAAATTGTTATCAAAGCGCCCGAACACTAATAGTTTCAGAGTCACTGTCATTTAAGAAAGATTCAGTGGAAGAGTTCATGAAAAAGTTGTCGTTAGAAAATAAGTTTTTAAAATGTTGACACATAGACAAAATGTCGGCTTTTGGACTCATGTCGTGAGATCTCATTTTCTTAATTTCGTTCCAAAATTTTTGTGGATTTTTGCCTGACAAATTATGCAAGGTACGCTTCTTTTCATAGTCGTACTTACGTTTTGCAATCTTTTTAACATTACGATAATTATTGTTAACATCACTTCTCTATTCCGAGAGGATTTTGCATTTTTTGTAAGCACGATATGAAGAACGAAGTTCGCGGCGAGCTATTTCACAAGCCCCCTTAAACCATGGGCTATTGAGTTTTCGAGTGTTTATACAGGGGCCAGTACTGCCCTTTTTACCAAATATGGTAAATGCCCAATTATAGAAAAGATTAGACAGCTCATCGATACCCTTACCTACATTCAGCTCCTCACGAGTAATTTTTTCAATAATGGAGTTAACGTCACATACTTGGGAAAATAAAAGATTGTAATAATCCTGAGCAAGTTCGGGCTTCCATTTTATACCTTTGTAATCACACTCTGAATACTTAAGGGCACTAGAATTGACGCTATTGTTCTCAATATGGTAAACATTTAAAATTAATTGTATAGGTGTATGAGATGAACAAGATTGGAATTCATGCACAATGATATTACTGATATATGGTAGTAAGTCACAAGGGAATACAACATAGTGGATTAGGCTAAAACCCAAAGTAGACATATATGTATAATTGCCAACGGCCGAGTCGTCCCCTACACGACCGTTAACTTTTCTCAAATTAGTGTTTTTACACAACTGTAAAAGTTTTATACCCGACGTGTTTACTGTTTTATCTAAACTTTATCTATGGAGTTTGTCATTGGGTAACGAACAAGTTTCATTGTTTTCAAAATATCCCTCCAAAACGGTCAACAAGTACTTGTAGATAAATAAACAATTACAATTTCTATTAAATACAAATGTCTTGTTACCCATCCTTTTTGATAATATAAAATTAATCTTTATTTAGATACCACATATGCTTTACATAGAGTATGGTTAATTCTTTTAATTTACATAATAAATGTTAAAATTAATGCACAAATCTTCATAAATCATTGTTATTAAATATTTATATATATTAATATTATATTTAAAATATTTGCTATTTTCTTAATAAATCATATATACATGTACTAAATTAGCTCTGGCTTTTTTACCTATGGCCTTATTACCTATGGCTTTTTTACCGTTTCACTTCTGGCTTTCTTACCTATGGCCTTTTTACCTATGGCTTTTTTACCTCTAGATTCGGCCATCTGATGTCAATTTCAGGACTGTGTGATGACTGCATAATGAAAACATTATGAGGGTAAATGGAGAAAATGCTGGTAACTTGCATTTTTTTCTTTTTTCCATAATGTTTTCTACCTTTTCCAAAACAAATTTTAATTCTTGAATTTTTTTTATTTTTGTCATCTATATATTATGATTTGAATTTGGATTGGTCTAAAACTTTGTCGAGTGGTAAAACTTAAATCTTTACATTACCTTTCACAACTGAAATTGTATACCTTTCCAGTGTAGATCATGATCAGACTCCAGGAGAGAGTGCTGGGTTCACCTTTCACTGAATTTCAGACACACAAATTTGGTGCATGCATTTCAGATCAGCAAGCATCGAGTCGGAAAACAAGTTTCACAAAACTGCATAACTTTTTTCCCACAAAATAACATTTCCATAACTTTTGGTATGCCTTTGGCTATGATCATATGTCTGTTTGTGTAACAATCCCATGTAATTTTGTTTAGTGAAACATAGCCTGGTTTCCAGCATTTCTTAGTTTTCCCAGAATGTTTTGCAAGGATTTTTTCTTCAAGGTTGTTAACCCTAATTACCAAACAGTTGCTGGTTTTTACGACCCTGAGAAAGAAGCTGTTTGAAAACACTGTGGGAAAAGGAGAAAATGCTCATTACCAGCATTTTCTCCTTTTCCCACAATGTTTTCTACCCTGCTGGAAACAAATGACAAATTTTGAGTTATGTTTATTCTGTCATCTGCAAGTGCTTTCTATTTGGACCAGTCTAAAATTTTGTGGTTTGGTAGAGTTGAAACTTGAAATTGTATGAAAAAGGGATAATGGAGATTTTTTTTATTATTTTTGTTTCAGTCAGTTGTAGGTTTTGTGCACCATGAAAGTAGTTCGAAAGTTGCCATCCATATTGTAACGGTAATTGCTGCTGTGGTGTCGATCATCGTACGATTTCTCTTGTTGTATTATGGAATCAAAGTGTACCGTAATTTTAACAAGGGATTGAGAGAAAAAGGTGGGTCCAAGACTTGTTTACCCTTTGCAAAATAATCCTGTGTTCTCAATCTTTACAAAATGACAATATTTTGGACTTGCAGATGACAAAATAGGTGTTACTCAAATGATGATTTCTGTCTTTGATAGGGTAGAAAACAATGTGGGAAAAGGAGAAAATGCTGGTAGCCAGCATTTTCTCCTATTTCCACAATGTTTTCTTCCTTTTTATAGATGAATTTTATTAGGTTCGCCACATTTTATTTTTGTGTACAAATGCTTTCTTTCTGGATAAGTATAAAATTTGATTTCTGGTGAATGTGAAATTTACCCTTTACTAATCAATCCCAAGTTGTAACAAACCTGAGAGAGAAAGCCTCTGAAAAAAACACTTTTGGGAAAGGAAAAATGCTGATTGCCAACATATTCTGTCTTTGCAAATTTCATCATCTATGTGACATTTGATATCTTGTCTGGAAATGTTTTCAGTTTAGACAAATCTAAAATTTTTCTGTGTCCTTGGTTGTGAGGTAGAGTGTCAGCCTCATAAGCGTAAGGTTCTGAGTTTGATACATGGGAGCAGATGTAAACTTTGGGATTTTTCATTGGCCCAACTGTTCGGTGCAAGTAATGCACAGGTGTAGTTCCCAGGAAGCAGAATTGAGAGAGATTAGTATAAGTTGTAAGAACTTGTTTCCCAGTCGACGTAGAATAAATATGTTTAAAATAAATCTAAAGTTTTGCCATCTGATAAAGAGATATCCTAGCTACTTATATGTTTGACTTCAACTTTTTCCAAAACAATCTGAAATCTGAACAACCCTGAGGAAATAGTCTATTGACAACATCGTTGGTAAAAGGAGCAAATTCACACAAAAAAAAATTTCTTCACTTACCATAAGGTTTTCTACCCTTTCACAGACAGTTTCCATCATTTCATCTGAATTTAATATATTGTCTGCAAATGCTTTCAATCTAGACAAGTCCATAATTTTCTTGTCTGGTAAGGGGTTAACTCTTTACCACACGAACAAAATTTAGACTGGTCCAAATTGAAAGCATTTGCAGACGACAAAATAAAGGTGACTGAAAAATTGAAATTTGTTCTGGGAAGGGCAGAAAACACTGTGGGAAAAGGAGAAAATGCTGGTTACCAGCATTTTCTCCTTTTCCTACAGTGTTTTCAAAAGGCTTCTTTCTCAGGGGCGTCAAAAGTAGGGATTGTGTGGTAATGGGTTAAGCATTTACCACACAATGCCGACTTTTGATGACCCTGAGAAAGAAAACTTCAGAAAAGATTGTGGAAAAAGGAAAAATTGCTGGTAACCAGCGTTTCCTACTTTTACAAGCATTTTCTCCTTTTCTCACAATGTCTTCTATCCTGTTGAAGACAAATTGTGTCATTTGGGTTACCTAAAATTTGTCCTCTGCAACTGTTTACAGTTTGGATCAGTCTGAAATTTTGTTATCTGGTAAAGAGTTACCAAACAATCCTGTCCTAACAGCCCTGAGAAAGACACCTATTAAAAACATTGCGGGAAGAGGAGAAAATGCTGATTGACAGCACTTAAATTTCTCTATTTCTGGAGAATTTTTTTAATGTTTGACAAGAAACCGTAGAGTTCAATTCAGTGACATATTGTCTTGTCTTGTATTGTCTATTTCCCACACTGTTTTCTTCACTTCTAAAGACAACTTATAATTTATTTAAGTCACAATTATTGTTTTGATGTCTGCAAATGCTCTCAATATGGAATTGTCTCATTTTATTTTTGGTAAAGAGTTAATGCTTATTCTTTGCTAGTAGGCAATAGTCTGAAATTTCTAAATCTATGGAAAGCAACAGTTACTCCAGAGAACAAAGTGAATGAAGTTTGTTTGATTGAATTTTTCTTTTGAAAGCTCTATTTTGGAAAGAAAAAAAAGGCTTTAGTGTAAAAAGGATGAGAGATAAACAAACCATAAAAGACATATTTTATCTTTACCTGAAGATAAATTTTGTGCTCATCAAATTTTGAAAAGATACCCATATGACAAACTTTGTTTGCTAATGATAATTTTTTTTACTCTTACCACATGGTTCAGACTTTTAACGACCCTAAGATAGAAGCCCATAGAAAACATTGAAAGCATTTGCAAATGACAATTTGAATTTAGCCCTAAGGTGGATTTTGTCTTTGATAGGCTAGCAAACATTGAGGGAAAAGGATCCCTCAAGGAGAAAATGCCAATTACTAGCATTTTCTCCTTTTCCCACATTGTTTTCAAAGGACTTCTTTCTTAGGGTTATGGAAATGCGGCATTGTGTGGTAAAGGGTTAAACCTATACCAAACAGTGAATCTTAAGCATGAGTGATGCTAAGAGAGAAGACTTTGAAAAGATTTTTGAAAAAATAGTAAATTCTTATAATTTGCATTATCTTCTTTGCCTATAATGCTTTCTACACTTCAAAAAAAAAAACCAAATTTCAATCCCTGTGTCAAACATGTTTTTGTTATACTGTTTGCAGAAAGTCACAATTTATAAAAGTCTAAAAATGTTGAAGTAAAGATTTAAACTGATGAAAACACAGTTGGAAAAGGAGAAAATGCTGGTTACCATACTATATGTTTTGAAAAAGCTTTCTTTTTCATAGTCATCAAATGATTTGACTATGTGGTAAAAGGTGAATTTTGCATGATTTTGGTAAAAGGTAAATTGTGGTAAAAGATGAATTTTGCATGATCAACCGGAAGTCCTTAACTTGCACTTGAAATCAAGATTTTGTCAAGTCTCAAGTTATCAATCTTTTGTTTGTTATCCTTTACTACACAAAGAAATTTTAGACACCAAAGACATCATGTGTACAGGAGAAAATGCTGTTTACCAGCATTTTTCCTTTTCCTACAATGTTTTCAAAAGCCTTCTCATAAACAGTAGTTTAAACTTGGAATTGTGTGTTAAAGGGTTAACTCTTTATCAAATGACAAAATACTGGACTATTCCAAAATGAAAGCACTTGCACACAACAAACTAGAGAGCGACTCAAAATTTGAAGTTTGTTTTTGGAAGGGTAGAAATCGTGGGAAAAGGAGAAAAGGAGAAAATGCTGGTTACCAGCATTTTCTCCTTTTCCCACAATGTTTTCAAAAGCTTTTCTCAGGGTCGTTAAAAGTCAGGATGGTGTGGTAAAGAGGTAAAGCAATACAGTTCAATCGAATGTTATAATGACCTGAAGGAAAGGTGTTTTGAAAAACATATTGAAAATAGGAGTAAGTGTTGGCGTACAGCATTAACCTACTACAATGTTTTCTACCTTTCCCATTACAAGTTTTAATTTCACATTCTATTTCATTTTTTTTTCTGCAAATGCTTTGAATTTGGACTAGTCTAAAAGTTTGCTTCCTTTTAAAGAGTTACAGCTATACAAGAAAAAAAGAAAAAAATTAAACACCTATGTTGAAAGTAGCTTGCAGTTGACCAGTTAGATCTGCTCGTTTGATGTGATTTTTAGCTCCACTGGCCAAAGGCCAGCGAGCTATTGTCATGGCGTTGTGTCCGTCGTGGGTCCGTGCGTCCGTCCGTAAACTTTTTCTTTAAAAAACTTCTCCTCATAAACTATTGACTGGATTTTTACCAAATCTCACAGGAATGTTCCTTAGGTGGTCGTCTTTCAAATTCCTTCAAATAATTGTGTTCCATGATAATTCTGGTTGCCATGGCAACCAAAGTAAAAAAACCTTTAAAAATCTTCTCCTCCCAAACAGCTAATTGGATAGCATTATTATTTTGCAGGAATGATCCTTAGATAGAGGACTACAGAATTCCTTTAAAAAAAAAGATCCGTCGAAAAAGATAGCTTTTATGGGAGATTCATTTTCCTTCTATGGTATAAAGTAAAGTATTTGAAAAATTTCTTCTCTTAAACTATTTGTTGGATTTCATTGTTGTATTGCAGGTTAGTTCCTATAGTGGCAAGTCTTTACCATACAATCCTGACTTTTAACGACCCTAAAGAAGAAGTCTTTGGAAAACACTCTCGGAAAAGGAGAAAATGCTGGCAATCAGCATTTTCTCCTTTTCCCTCGGTGTTTTCTACTCTATCAAAGACAGAAATCATCATTTCATCAATGTTCAATTTGTAGTCTGCAAATACTCTCAGTTTGGTCACATCCCAAATTTTGTCGTTTGATAAAGAGTTAAAGATGGTTGCTTTACATAATCTATAATCCTTTTCATATAAAACAAAAGAACCTCTGCACTTATATTAGTTCTGGTAAAGGTTTGTTGACCTACTGGTGACCTAGTACAAAGAGGGACAGGGCTTTACTGTTGTGATAAGGCATTTTGCTATCCAATCAAACTGATCCTGCCACTTCAATAAAAGAATTGCCACAAAACATATTTTCTGTATTTTGATGTTTCCCCACCCAAAATGGTTTGTAACAAGACCCTCTTTAAATATAACCAGAAGATAAAAAATTTTATATCTGATCATAATTGAAAGATGTTGCAGACAACATAGTAAATCTTCAAATTAGTAAAACTTGTATCAAAAAGGGTAGAAATTATTGTGTAAAACTAAGAAAATGCAGGTTACCATTATTTTTTTCTTTTCTCACAATGTTTTTCAAAGCTTTTAAAATTTTTTCTTTAGTGACCTAAAATGCAGGAATGAATGGTAATTGTTAAAAGCTTCTCTTCACCGTTACAGAAAATCAGGCCTGTGGAGCGATACAGGCTCTCAAGCGCCTCTAGTTATTTGAAAGAATAGGAAGTGGAGCAAATGCTTGTTAGCAAAATTAATGGTGTTACTTTTAGTTATTTAGTTTACTTGATATATTTTTCTTTTCTGTGACCACACTCACTACTATGACTTGTTATTTTATTGTTTTACCCTCTCAAGCATCCCATCCATCAATCCTGCATGTGGTTGGTTGATCTACTCGCCAATCAGATGGTCAGCCATCCATCCAAAATTTTTCAATAAGCATATAAAGTCCCCTTCACAATTGCGCAGGAGCACTTTCCAACACTTTGCGATCGGAATTTTTTAGCCTCGCACGAGCTTTCGTATACGTTGCACGATGCTTCGCATTCGTTACATGCGTTTTAGTGGGTGCATCAAGTCTCTTCAAAATAGTGGACATGCAAACTATTCAGACGGGACCGAATGCGATCCAAATTATCGCAATGCAACGCACAAACATTAGTACAAACATCTTGCATTGTTTTGTGTACTCGCAAGAGTAATGCACGATTTTTAAAGGCCATAAGATGAATTGCAGCAGTCTATGGGTGTGTTTTGCAAACAATGAGACTGATGATCAATGTTGATCAATGTGTAATCTTGCAACATTTTACTATCATTGCACGATTCATTAGCTTCAATTTGCCATACTTTGCCACTAATATATATATCCTGTATAAGCATTTCCTTTTCATAGATGCTGCTGTGCCAATACCTCCTCGCCATCTGCTGAGTTTGCTGAATCTTCTCTCACATTCAACTATGTCAAACGAAGAGCGTCGGAAACTGGCGGTATATAAATCCCCTGTGACTCGCACGAGCAATTGTGCCATTGAATGCAATCTTGATCAAACGAGCGCCCTACGTACAATCGCATTGACGCACGTTTAATCGTCCGACCCACTTGATCAATCGCATGATCCGATCACATTATCCTACAAAACTCGCTTTCAATGTACAACAGTCGTATATAGACGCAAGATATATCGCAAGATTTCATACGTTTGCATTGCACAACGGTTGCTTTAGATCGTGGGAATTTCGTACGAATATTTTTTCATATGCGATTATTTCGGCAACAGTTTACAATCCAAACCAAAATTTATCAGTCGCACGAATATGCTTCTGCTTGTGCGCCAATTGTGAAAGGGGCTTAAGGCAATAAGAACACTCTCTTTCACCAACCAACCAACAACTATTTCCCTATCTATGATTTCTGTTATGAGGTATTAGAATTGTTGCAAAAGAAGAAATTATGTACTTTGATATATGGTATGTAGCATCTCCTAGTGGACATCTACCAATTTTGTTCAAATGATGCCCCTGGGGTCAAAACTGGCCCTGCCCCCGGAGGTCACAAGTTTGAAACATAGGAACAAAGAAGGAAAACTTTAAAAACCTTCATCTCGAATCTAGAAGGTGCAGAGCTTTGATATTTGGTATGTAGCATCTCCTAGTGGACATCTACCAAGATTGTTCATATGATGCCCCTGGTGTCAAAACTGGCCCGGCCCCAGGGGTCACAAGTTTGAAAGATAGGAACAAAGAAGGAAAACTTTGAAATTCTTTTTCTCTGAAACTAGAAGCAGCAGAGCTTTTATTTTTGGTATGTAGCATCTCTTAGTAAACCTCTAGCAAGATTGTTCATATAATGCCACTGGGGTCAAAACTGGCCCAGCTCGGGGGTCACAAGTTTGAAACATAGGAACTCTTCATCTCTGAAACTAGAAGGTGCAGAGCTTTGATATTTGGTATGCAGCATCTCCTGGTGGACATCTACCAAGATTGTTCATATAATGCCCCTGGGGTCAAAACTGGCCCTGCACCCGGGGGTCACAAGTTTGAAACATAGGAACAAAGAAGGAAAACTTTAAAAATCTTCTTCTTTGAAACTAGAAGGTGCAGAGTTTTGATATTTGGTATGTACCATCTCCTAGTGAACCTCTACCAAGATTATTCATATGATGCCCCTTGGATCAAAACTGGCCCCGCCCCGGGGGTCACAAGTTTGAAACAAAGGAACAAAGAAGGAAAACTTTGAAATTCTTTTTCTCTGAAACTAGGTGGTGCAGAGCTTTGATATTTGGTATGTAGCATCTCTTAGTGGACCTCTACCATGATTGTTCATATGATGTCCCTGGGGTCAAAACTGGCCCTGCCCGGGGGGTCACAAGTTTGAAACATAGGAACAAAGAAGGAAAACTTTAAAATTCTTCTTCTCTAAAACTAGAAGCAGCAGAGCTTTATATGTGGTATGTAGCATCTCCTAGTGGACATCTACCAAGATTGTTCATATGATGCCCCTGGGGTCAAAACTGGCCCTGCCCGGGGGGTCACAAGTTTGAAACATAGGAACAAAGAAGGAAAACTTTAAAAATCTTCTTCTTTGAAAGTAGAAGGTGCAGAGCTTTGATATTTGGTATGTACCATCTCCTAGTGAACCTCTACCAAGATTGTTCATATGATGCCCCTTGGATCAAAACTGGCCCCGCCCCGGGGGTCACAAGTTTGAAACAAAGGAACAAAGAAGGAAAACTTTGAAATTCTTTTTCTCTGAAACTAGGTGGTGCAGAGCTTTGATATTTGGTATGTAGCATCTCTTAGTGGACCTCTACCATGATTGTTCATATGATGCCCCTGGGGTCAAAACTGGCCCTGCCCGAGGGGTCACAAGTTTGAAACAAAGGATCAAAGAAGGAAAACTTTAAAATTCTTCTTCTCTAAAACTAGAAGCAGCAGAGCTTTATATGTGGTATGTAGCATTTCCTAGTGGACATCTAACAAGATTGTTCATATGATGCCCCTGGGGTCAAAACTGGCCCTGCCCGGGGGGTCACAAGTTTGAAACATAGGAACAAAGAAGGAAAACTTAAAAAATCTTCTTCTTTGAAACTAGGTGGTGCAGAGCTTTGATATTTGGTATGTACCATCTCCTAGTGAACCTCTACCAAGATTGTTCATATGATGCCCCTTGGATCAAAACTGGCCCCGCCCCGGGGGTCACAAGTTTGAAACTAAGGAACAAGGAAGGAAAACTTTGAAATTCTTTTTCTCTGAAACTAGGTGGTGCAGAGCTTTCATATTTTGTATGTAGTGGACCTCTACCAAGATTGTCCATATGATGCCCCTTAGGTCAAACTGGCCCTGTTCCGGGGGTCACAATTTCGAAACATTTGAACAAAGAAGGAAAATTGATATTTGGTATGTACCATCTCCTAGTGAACCTCTACCAAGATTGTTCATATGATGCCCCTTGGATCAAAACTGGCCCCGCCCCGGGGGTCACAAGTTTGAAACTAAGGAACAAGGAAGGAAAACTTTGAAATTCTTTTTCTCTGAAACTAGGTGGTGCAGAGCTTTCATATTTTGTATGTAGTGGACCTCTACCAAGATTGTCCATATGATGCCCCTTAGGTCAAACTGGCCCTGTTCCGGGGGTCACAATTTCGAAACATTTGAACAAAGAAGGAAAATTGATATTTGGTATGTACCATCTCCTAGTGAACCTCTACCAAGATTGTTCATATGATGCCCCTTGGATCAAAACTGGCCCCGCCCCGGGGGTCACAAGTTTGAAACTAAGGAACAAGGAAGGAAAACTTTGAAATACTTTTTCTCTGAAACTAGGTGGTGCAGAGCTTTGATATTTTGTATGTAGTGGACCTCTACCAAGATTGTCCATATGATGCCCCTTAGGTCAAACTGGCCCTGTTCCGGGGGTCACAATTTCGAAACATTTGAACAAAGAAGGAAAACTTTAAAATTCTTCTTCTTTGAAACAAGAAGTAGAGCTTTTGATATTTGGTATGTAACATCTGCTAGTTGACTTCTACCAAGTTTGTTCAAATTATGTCCCTGGGGTCCAAACTGTCCCAGCCCCGGGGGTTACAAGTTGGAAACATAGGAACAAAGAAGGAAAACTTAAAAAAAAATTCTCTGAAACTGGATGTTGTAGAGCTTTGATATATTATATGTAGCTTCTTCTAGTGGACCTCTACCAAATACGATACAATGATCCTGGGGTTTAAACTGGACCCGCCCTTATGGTCACAAGTTTGAACATGGAAACAGAAGGAAAACTTTTAAATTCTTCTGTTCTGAAACAAGATGGCAACTTTGTACGTGTGTTCCTTGAGTCTAGGACAATTCGCCCCCCCCAGACAAATGCCCCCCGGATAACTCCCCCCGGACAACTCCCCCCTGGACAATTGCCCCCCAAGACAATAGCCCCCCAAGACAATTACCCCCTAGACCATTACCCCCTGGACAATTGCCCCCGGACAATTACCCCCTGGACAACTACCCCCGGATGATTGCCCTCCAGATAATTACCCCCTCCTCACCTTCTGAATCAGAGGATTATGCCAACCGACGTATTTGTCATCAAAATATCCGCAGAGAATTACACATTTAAACGCTCCTGATCTTGATTCTCTTCCTAATCCAAGCCTTACCCTAAAACCATCCACGCTGCATGCAACATGACAGAAATGAACAGTCATTGCGGAGCTTCTATAATGATGGCATCTCACTGTCCAGAATATGACTCCCAGTGACCCCACCAATATTAAATTTGTCAAATTCAACTCTAACCGTGGATCCCTGAGATTGACAGAATCTGATTTCAAGAAGGCGGTTCTTGTGGCCATATTGTAAATCGCAGAACGGCCATTTCGACAGGAACTTTCCTCTAGTCACACCCAATATACATAGAAAAAATCAATATGAAAAACGGTTTCACTGAAATTGACGGAATATGATTTCAAGATGGCGGATCTGGCAGCGATACTGTTAATAAGAACGCGGCCGTTTCCGAAAGGAAACTTCCTCTATAAATCTCCCCCAAAATACAAAAAAAAATCATTACTTAAGGTCAGACAAATGGTTCTCCATGAAATTGACAGAATCTGATTTCAAGCTTGCGGCTCTGCGGCCATAGTTTCGAAAGGAAACTTTCTCTAGTCACCCCAAACACTCACACAAAAAATCAATAATCGATAGGAACATTCCTTTAGACACTATCAAAATACACACAAAAAATCAAATTGATTGGACCAGCTGCTTCTTTATAAATGATTGGAAATGGAAAGTTTATGGCATGACACGGACGGCGGACGGACATGGGACGACATAATGCCCCGCTTCTTTTGAAGCACTGGGATAAAAATCAGTTATTACGGCCAACAGAGCTCATTTACATCTGTTAAGTTTGTCCATCACCCTTTGTACCAAATTTAATGTGCGGTTTTGATCATTTGGCAGGCCTACTGCATGATTAGCAGACGCCATCTTTCAACAACTCGAGGAACTCCTACTCGACGTGCGTACTTCAAATTTAATCACATGAAAAATCTAGTAATCTAATCTAGTTCCAGTTGACCTCGGCCTTAGAAGTGAACTCAGTGTCTGACGCTGAAAGCCGACAATGACCTCGTCCCAAAGCAAAAGCAGAAGAAATTGCGAGTTAAATGTGGGGAATTGTCCGGGGGGCTATTGTCCGGGGGGAATTGGCAGGAGGCAGTTGTCTGGGGGGGAGTTGTCTGGGGGGGAATTGTCCAGGGGGTAATAGTCCTGGGGGGCTATTGTCTGGGGGGGCAATTTGCCTTTGGGGGGTAATTGTCCAGGGGGTAATTGTCTCGGGGGGCAATTGTCTTGGAGGGCAATTGTCCCGGGGGGAATTGGCAGGGGGAGTTGTCCAGGGGGCAGTTGTCGGGGGGGGGGATTGTCCTGATACGGTGTTCCTTATGGTAGTCTGCCAATAACAATATTTTACCTTTTTTCATCAAATGTCATGTCATTGAAAAAGGGAGCTTGGTGTAAATTTTCACCATGGACTAATATCTCTTTCACTACAGGACAAAATGTAATTAAACTTCATCCTTTTAAGCCATAGACTATAGTTATTTCATTTTATTTCATGAAACGACATGTTATCAAAAAAGGGGACTAAATGTATAATTTCATTATTGACCAATTACAGTCAGTTTGCCCATCCATCCACCTTGACGGATATCTTCTAAAGTCCTTGGTGTTTATGAAAATTCAAACATAATTTCCTCAGGATAGTCTTTTAATACAATTTTCTTCTGTAAGATGTGTCACAGAAAAAGGGGTTACCTTTCACATACTGGACTTGTTGAGCCCCGATAGATCAGTCAGTAATGTTGTGAGCTGTTAGTCTAGGGTTCCCAGTTTGCGCTGGCTTGATTACTGTCTCAGCCAACATCCTTTGACATTTGATCAAAAGTTACTGAGACAAGTCTCATTTGTGTTTTCCAATGAGCGAATGATGTTTTAATCTGTCATTCGACCACCTTTTTGACTAGGAAATTAATGTCTTGCCTTCCAAGTTAATTCAATCCCATACCATACAATCCTGACTTTCAATGACCCTGAATAAGAAAGGTTGTGAAAGCATTTTCGGAAAAGAAGAAAATGCTTTTTGCGCAGTTACATACCCTGTCAGAATTTTTTGGCCTTGAACGTTGATATTTGGTATTTATCTTTATTGTAGACCATTACTGCTTTGTACTCGGGTGAGCGATATAGGACCATCATGGTCCTCTTGTTTTTCAAAGCATTCCTTTTCCTGTTTGACCTCATTCTCATTGACCCAGTTTCGATATATACTGTAATCGACTCTGGGTTATTTGGCTGTCGTTTCCTCGTTCTCATGCATTATTCATGAAGCATTTTGATTGGTAATCTCTTAATTGGTAATTTCTTTGAGAAAATTTAAACTATTTTTATCACGAATATGCCGTCATTTCTATTTTTAGTAACTGACAAAATGAAATTGTCCTCCCTACAAGAGAGAATGAATATGTTATCGATCTTTGCATTGGCTATTAGTGTACTTTCCGACCATATGAATATTCATAGGAAATGAAGATTTCCCAGGGGTAATGCATGGAGAGTAATGCTTAAACCTGGGTTCCAAGGATGGTTTAAACTTGGGTTGTTAAAACTGGGAATTGTTTGGTAAAGGAATAAACAATAGTACATGTTTATTTTCAATATGTCAAATAGGCTAAGGTCCGGGTCAAAAAAGGCCCTATTTTTGATTTTTTTGAATCCATCTGTTTTTTATATGGGTCCTAAAATAGCTGCCCATGTGGACTGAGCTGGTTTTTGCAACAGGAATCCATGTGTGACCCACATGGGCAAACATATATAGGTCATATATGGGAACTATATGGGTCCAATATGGAAAATTTGTATTACCCACACTGGACCCATATGGTTCCCATATCTCCATTATAAGGGCAGTATATGGAAACCCTGTAGGTCCAATGCTACTACTCAAGTCCCATTTTAGTCCTGCTTTCCATAAAATTTGCTGGATATTGGAATCACATTGGTCCAATTTCGGTATATTGTGTGAGGTTGGCCTGGTTATCATATGGTTTGGCAGAAACATCCTTGAAATTCACAGACAGCATACATATCCACGCGATCACAGCTGCTTGCCTTTAATTCATACATGAGTGAAGTGATATTCTAAAGTCCTATGCCCAGGAAGTAAACAGATTGACGAATAATCACCGCAGACAGAATGCATATCAAATTGCTGTAAAATCTAATATATAGGTCAAACTACCATAAACTACTGTAAGACAAGAAATAAATGCATTTTCAAGTCATTTGTTTGTTTCAGTATACATTTTCATTCAAAATCGCAATAATGATCATGTGTAGAAAAAATATGGTAATGCCATTCACACCTATAAAACAAAACGATTATATTACTGCTTTGAAAAAAACATCTGGCATGATATATCTGTGACCAAGGGTCCAATAGCACTCGGCTGCCGTCGTCGGGGAATCAACTTTCAAACAGTAAAGTAGAGGCAGTCTTGGCCCTCAGCCTCAAGATTCACATAAAAACGTGTTTGCAAGGTCAGGGATCCAAGTCCCTGATTATTAAGATACAACACTGAAGTCCAAGTCCAGTTCCATATTGATATCTTTATTTAAGTTATAATGGTATTTGTGGATCACCTTTCAATATTATTTAATTTATTGTACTTAAAACATTTTCAGATTTAGACAATTACTGATAAAGTTATGTTTAGATTGTTACATTGAATTCTCTCTTAATTCTAAGTTTCTCTGATTTAGTCTAACTAAGCTTAAGTGTAAGTGTGTGTAAGTGAAAAACTACATATTTTATATTACTTCGAAACATAGTCACTAGACCAATGAAACTTTACAATTTTAAGTAACCAATGAAATATACAAGGGAAATTAACCAATAGATAAAAAGTGATAACACTATGTTTTACCAGAGGCAAGCTATGGTTTCACACCTAATCAAATATGGTGATGAAAGATTAGATCTTAACATTCCAAAATCAAAGGTGCTAAGAGCAAAATCTTATTACAAAGCTGACTTGATTGATAAAAGAAACTCAAAATGATTGAACTTAAAAGATGTAAAAACATGTCCAGTAAATCTTAACAATTGGGATAAAAATGCCAAACTGCATCAAAATCCTCTGTATTGAAACAATAGACTTGACAAACGTAGATCTCAAAGAAAAATTAATTTCTTGTGAGTAAAAAGGGAATTTTAACAATTATGCAATATAATCTAATATTCTGCTTATAACAAAATATTAGATTTATTGCTAGGTTACACATTACCGCTCCTTGAAAAATGATTGTCCTCAATCATATTCTAATGGGTAACAATCAAATGGAATGGAATAACATATCAAATAGTAATGCAATACACATTTACATGTTGAATAAAGAAATTTTTTCTTTAACACATACAACTTTCTTACTGGCTAGCCTTCATTCACACTCTCTTGCATACATATGCCTCTTATACCATTCAATAGTTTGGTCATATCAAATACATGAAATAGCACTGTAATTATTATAACATTTGAAAAGATTAAATAATAGTGGTATGTGTATAAGAATAGCGATGAACTTCAATTTCCTAAAGCAATGACTTTTATCTGACTGATAACCAGTACATCGATCGAAAGGAAATATTGCTGTTGTTACAGAAGTAACAACATTACTGCAATGAAATAGAAGTAAAAATGCAGCTACCATTTGTAAAATGGATGTCACATACACATATTTTTGTCGTTTAAAGAAATAATCTTCTTTCTTTTCTGGCTTTCATAAGTATGGCGCTCAACTTTCTTTACTTGATAAGCCATGATGCATTTTTCTTTTGAAAACACATGCTTCGTTACTGAAATAGTGTAACAGAATGCAAACGCAATTTACCTGGTTGGTTGAGGATAGATTATAAAGATATATTTTATTTAAGACTTCTATTTTTGAATAATCGTATCCTTTGAGGATGAGTATTTAATGGCAGTAGTACTGCTTACATGTTTTATAACTGCTGCAACTTTTTTCTTGTGTAGGTAGACTATAAGTATGAATATATATATTTTTTTTGTTTAGTCTACTACTTAAATACAATATATTTTGCATTGCTCTTCCGCATATTCTTTTGTTTTATTCTAATGGAACTTTTTCTTCGTGAACTGAAATGAGGATGCATTATATAATATTTAACTTCGTTAATTTTCAGACCAAAGTATAACGTAATATAAACAATAAAAATTTTATGTAATATGAATTTCTCATATTTGGCATATTTGTGATAGACATGAATATAATTTATTGAACTTCGAAAACTTTTTATTTTCTTGTCTTCACAATGCTGGGTTTTCTTTCCTTTTTTTATGCTTTCTAGTGATCTAGATGCTATTCTTTTTAATATGTGGAAGACCCTTTTTCTGAAGTATGTTTCATGCTTGTGTTTGTAAAAATGAAATTTTTTGTCCTTTGTTTTCCTTTTGTAAGTGAAATTACAATCATTTTGTGATATAATGCCCCCATAGGTATCAGAAACAGTTGCTAATTGTAACATGTCAATCTATAACATTTGGTTTATGGTATCAGAGCATCAGCCATTTATTTTTCAGTTGGTCTTCTTTACTAAAAGAAACATTTTCTTTTTTTTTCTTTTTTAAGACTTCACTTTCTCGTAGGACTCAATTATCAATTCTGCCCATATTTGATTTAAATATTTTGCCAGGCTGTTTTATTTTGGCACCTATTCTGAACAAGAATTGTCGTACAAATTGAAGTGGAACTTGAAAGAAAGAAAGCCAGATAGGTTCATGTGAGTTTTGACAGTGGACTTTGAAATAGGTAGTTTCTAAGGGATTATCCATGTCATTGGTGAACACTGCTCTGACCATTTTAGCTTCCTTGGCTGTTCCATCATCCAGAAGAGCAATTGTATTGTGCCACTCCTTAATGTCCATTTGTTGGAGACAGTCAAATAATTTGTTAAGGTATGGCTGCATTTGTCTCTTTCTCTCTGAAATCCGGAAAGGAACTGCCGTATGTTCGACAGGCCTGTAGGTATAAATTTTTTGATTGGACAGGTCATAGGTTTCACAGTATCCTACAACCTGCTCCTTATCGCAATAAGGACCAGGTAGAGGTCCTTCTGACATGGAGTCAAAGAAACGATTCTTCTTTAACAGTGAGCGTTTTCTCTTCCTTCCACTCATGGTTCTGTGAACATGGTATTCTCGGATGAAAACTTCTGGTATGGTTGATACATATTCCCAGGTGCTTGTTTTTGTTGGATCTTTTCACTTGATTCTGTAGAAGAGTGTGTTTTTGTCCTCTTTTGATTGGATAATTCTATTTGTTCATTTGGAAAGAGTTGTGGTTTTGATTCAGTTTGAGTGGTTGTCTGTAGTTGCTGCTCTGTTTGTATGTCTGTCTGTGAAGGGATAGTAGCTTGTGTGTCATCTTGCTGTAGTGTTGGATGTAAGGTGGATGGTTGTGTGACCGTTTGTGTGTCTGTTGGTTTTGACTTCAATTTCTTTACTTTTGCTTTATGTTTTGGATTTTTGGGGTGCTTGCCTTTGCTTTGTGTTTGTGTGGTATCTTTTGTTTGGTTTGTTTGTGTACATGGTTGCTCTGCATCTGTGTTTGTTTGTGGATGTGGTTACGTTTCAGCGAGTTGTTCTGGGTTGAGTGGGTGTGTGAGGTGCTCATACTCAGGTGGTATATTTGTGGGTCTATCTGCAGGATCAAAGTATGGCTTTAGGCGAGTGGCATTCACCAGTACTTTAACTTCTTTGTTGTCTGCGCAGCGTCTAAGCTTGAACGTATTATGAGGCCCACTATATACAATATAGTATGGCCCAACCCATTTTCTGTGGAGTTTTGGAGCCATTCCTGGTGGTACCTTAGTGCAGTAAAGCCATACACGGTCTGCTGGTCTGAATTTTGGATCCCTTGTCCTCTTGTCATACTGTTTTTTGTATTTGTCCTGTGCTGTCTTGATGTTTTCTGCAGCAATTTTCCTGGCAGTTTCTAGATTCTGGAGGACTTGGGAGAGGTGAGCTTTAAAGTTAGAAGACAGAGTAGATTTCGGAGTAAGAGCAGTATCAATGGGCAGACGCATTTCTCTTCCAAACAACAAAAAGAAAGGAGAGTGTTGTGTGGACTGGGTCGCAGGCGTCATACGATAGGCCATCATGATTGAAGGAAGAAGATCTGGCCAGTCGTCCTGTTGCCCTTTGCAATAGAGACGCTAAGACTGAAGGATTACACTGTCCATGCGCGCTACAGATCTATTTAGTAATGGCCTGTATGAGCTTGTGTAGAACCGTGTAATCTGAAAGAGTTCACAGAGAGCTTTTACTAGTTGAGATATAAATTGCTGACCTCTATCAGACACAAGGACATTCGGTGCACCATAGCGGCATATGACTTCCTTGAAGAGGACAGCTGCTACTTCAGTCGCTTCCTGAGTACGTAAAGGGAGTGCTTCACACCATTTTGAGTAGCTGTCCACAACTAGAAGTACATATTTGTGATTGTCCTTGGTCGTAGGTAGTCCTCCAAGAATATCAATGTGCCATCTTTGGAAAAGGTCGGCCACTGGCAAGGGTTGAAGTAGTGGTAGTTTTCCATGCACATTTCGCTTGACCCTCTGGCATTCTTCACATGACTTGATATAGGTCTGACAGTCACGGAACATTGTTGGCCAGAAATACTTTTGGCGAAGAGCAGCATATGTTCTTTCAAATCCTTGGTGCATGCCACCAGCTAGACTATCGTGATAGGATTTTAGTACATCATCGCGCAGAATAGGCGGTACACATATTTGTGTTATGATCTGTTGGTCCTTGGTGATACCTCTTGTTCTGGGTATGTAGATGTGTAATAGAATACCATGTTCCGAAAGTTCAAATTGATCAGATTCTGCTACTACAAGTTTAGCTTGTTTTGGGTCTTCTGGTAGACATTGTTGAAGCTTGTACTTAATTATATCCTTGTAGAAATCATTTTCACGTTGTAAAAATATAAGATCTAAATTTTCTTTAATTTTGTCTTCCAAGTTATCACTTACCTTGTTTGTACATGTACTTTGTTTCAGTGCTGTCTCAGTGCTGGTAGTGGCTTTAGCTACAGATAGGGTTTGATTCTGCTCATGGCTGTAAACTAGAGTCACAGCTGTCAGATTCTTGCCAGACTGGTTGTCTGAGATCTGACAGACTAGTTCACAGTCATTTGCTGTTGAATCAGAATTTTCACTGTCAACCTGAAGGTAGACACGACGTGAAAGTCCATCTGCATTTCCATTAGCACTAGAAGCTTTATGGACAATCTCGAAATTATAGCCTTGTAAGGCTAGGGCCCATCTTCCGAGACATCCTTGGCAATTCTTAATGTGCTTTAGCCACTTCACAGATACGTTATCTGTGTACACTGTAAAGAAGTTGTTGGCCCTGTAAAGTTCTCCCGCCAATGGAATGGTCAGAGCTGTCAGTAGCAAGAATGAAGGGACGGTCAAAGTTTGGGAAAGCAAGAATAGGCGGAGAGGAGAGAGATTCTTTGAGAGTATTAAAAGATTCTGCACATTCAGGTGTCCACTTAAATTTTGTATCTTTCTTTAATAGTGCATTTAGTGGTTGTGCTATTTTTGCATAAGGTTTGATAAATTTTCTGTAATAAGAGGTCATGCCTAGAAATGACTTCACTTGTTTAGCAGTTTTGGGCTGAGGGTACTCGTCAATGGCTTTCGTTTTCTGAGGGTTAACCTTAATTCCGTGTTTTGAGATAATACGACCTAAATATTCAATTTCACGAGTGGCGAATTTGCATTTTGTGGGTTGAAGGGTAAGATTTGCTGAATTTAGGTTTGAAAAGACCTGCGAAAGATGGGTCAAATGGTCATCAAAATTTCTGCTGAAAACTAAAATAATATCAATGTAAACAAGGGCAACTTTTCAATTTAGGTTTTTCAAAACCTTACACATCAAATTTTGAAATGTAATTGGAGAGTTCATCAGTCCAAAAAGTAACCTTGTCCATGAAAAGACAGACTGACGGGTGAGCTGTTTCAGGGTCAAGGGGCACTGGCCAAAATCCGGATTTTAAATCGAGAACAGAAAAAACCTCTGCCTTTGCATCGGCTATTGTATCAAATACATCAGCTATGTGGGGTATAGGGAAGGACATTGGTTGCGTAACCTTATTAAGTTCTCGATAATTCACTGCAAATCGCCATTCACCATTTTTCTTTTTAACGAGTACTACGGGGCTATTCCATGGAGAGTCGGACTCAGTTATGAAGCCATTTTCTAGCATTTCCTTAACCTGGCGCTCGGTTTCCCTGCACATTTCAGGATTTTGCCTGTATGGAGGCTTTTTAATAGGCTTGCTGTTTCCAGTTTCAATTCTGTGGGAAAATAGATTTGTGAGGCCTAATTCCGAAAAATCTTTTGCAAAAGTTTTTCTATTTTTCCCAATAAATATCACCAGATTTCTTTTCTGGGTTGTGGTGAGATCAAAGTCGTTAAGATTAATTCCAAGATCTTCTGCAATTGTTACATAGTCATCATCTGTTAGAGTTTTAGTGTCAGGATCTAAAGAGTAAACAGTTTCAGGAAAGTTAGATTCAAAAGTAGTTATTTGTGTTATATCAGAATGTGAAGGTTCAGTTAGCACAGAAATTCGGGTGTTAGGTTTGAGAAAGACAGGAAGAGCAGTTGGGTTCATCAGACGGTAAGTCACTCTCCCATCCACAACTCTCAACAGACACTTTCCACCAATGATGTCTTCTTTAACAAGAGTTTGCGGAGGTTCACAGAGTACAATATCACCATCCTTGAACTTGTTAGCTGGATATGGAGTGATAGGATATATTTAGAGTGAGGAGGTATTATTAGGGAAGAAGTAGTTTTAGCACGGTCAGTTTTAGAAGAGTCAGGTGCAAAAAGAGCAATTGTGATAGGTTCAGAGAATGAGTTTGCTTTAGAAATTGTGTTAGTTTGAAAATCTAACTGCAAACCCTCCTTGGCCAGGAAGTCACGACCTAGAATTACAGGTTCATGTTACTTCTCAAAGACATGGAAGGAATACTCAAAAGGGAAACCATCTATAAGAAAAGATAAAGAGATGGTTCCTAGCACAGAATGGATCTCACCACAAACACCATAAATGTGTGAAAACTTTGCACTTTCATAGACTGGATTTTTGTAGACCTTGTTTATAACATGTTCACTTATGCATGATATCCCAGCTCCAAAGTCAAAAAGAGTTCTAAATTGTTTATTTTCAATTTGGATATATGTTCTACAGTTTTGATCTAAGGAAGAAACTAAAGAAATACGGGGACTTGTTTGTTGACCAGTCACAACCCTAGAGCACTTTTGTTTAGAACATTGCCAAGAAGCCTGATCTTTAGCAGCCATTTAGCACAATAAATAATTTGAAACAGTAAATGTATATAAAATGTAAAAATAGATCAAGATTAATGCTTTGTAAAATAAGGGCAATTGCGAAAAACAACAATAGGCTGAAGCAAATTTATCAAATTGGGACTATAGCTGAAATTTATATGTAAATTTTAGTTAAGGGTAGAAAAGTATAGTAAGGATGTTAAACATTTTTAAAACTGTTTTTCTATGAAAACCAACTTTAAACAATGGGCAATAATGCTCCGTAAAATAGAAATAACAAATGTAAATAACAACTGTTCAAGACACAAAATGGTAACAATATAGCACTAAATGTTGAAATTTCACTTACCCCAGCTAATTCATTGGCTTCTAAAACGGCTACTAGCACATTAGTATAAATTACAATGAAATTAAAACTCAAATGTTCATTGAAATAACTTGGCTCTTGGTCTTGGTTGCTTCTCGGTTGGTAGGTCGTCGGCTGTAGAAAATTTTGTTTCTTGGTTTGTTCTTCTGTATGGAAATGGGTTATTTTGATTGTTCTGTTTTAGAAGATAAAACTATGTAGCACAGTAGATTACAGTCTTGGTGTGACTTCAAGTTTCTTGAAATTTTACGAATAGCATTTTGATGATTTATAATTCCTTTTTCACAAAGTCTGAATCATTGTTGCACTGTTGTTTGTCTACTTTAGAACTAGATCAACAGATACCTTCAGTGTGATGAAAATAAGGAACTTCCTGGATCTTGATTCAAGTTGGATCGCTTCCTCAATAAGAATATTACCTCCACCACAAAATCTGTGACCAAGGGTCCAATAGCACTCGGCTGCTGTCGGGAAATCAACTTTCAAACAGTAAGGTAGAGGCAGTCTTGGCCCTCAGCCACAAAATTCACATAAAAACGTGTTTGCAAGGTCAGGGATCCAAATCCCTGATTATTAAGATACAACACTGAAGTCCAAGTCCAGTTCCATATTGATATCTTTATTTAAGTTATAATGATATTTGTGGATCACCTTTCAATATTATTTAATTTATTGTACTTAAACATTTTCAGATTTAGACAAGCACTGATAAAGTTATGTTTAGATTGTTACATTGAATTCTCTCTTAATTTTAAGTTTCTCTGATTTAGTCTAAGTGTGTGTAAGTGAAAAACTACATATTTTATATTACTTCGAAACATAGTCACTTGACCAATGAAACTTTACAATTTTAAGTAACCAATGAAATATACAAGGGAAATTAACCAATAGATATAAAGTGATAACACTATGTTTTACCAGAGGCAAGCTATGGTTTCACACCTAATCAAATATGGTGATGAAAGATTAGATCTTAACATTCCAAAATCAAAGGTGCTAAGAGCAAAATCTTATTACAAAGCTGACTTGATTGATAAAAGAAACTCAAAATGATTGAACTTAAAAGATGTAAAAACATGTCCAGTAAATCTTAACAATTGGGATAAAAATGCCAAACTGCATCAAAATCCTCTGTATTGAAACAATAGACTTGACAAACGTAGATCTCAAAGAAAGATTAATTTCTTGTGAGTAAAAAGGGAATTTTAACAATTATGCAATATAATCTAATATTGTGCATATAACAAAATATTAGATTTATTGCTAGGTTACATATCTCTAAACAGCAAGGAATCTTATTTAATAAATGTAGAAAAAGTCCTATAACTTTATACTATAGTGACCTCTCCATCTTTCTTAAATTTCTATTGAGGAAATACCCCATACCTTAGAACAAAATGTTAGATTTGTCATAAATTAAAGCATCTGCAGATGACAACAATTAAGTGTCGTTCAAAAGATGCAATTTTCTTCTAGAAAACATTTTGGTTATAAGCATTGTATTCTTTTCCCAACATGTATTCAGAAGCCAACTTCCTACAGGTCATGAACCAGTAGACTGCTGAGTGCATCTCAAGGACCTGTTTTAGACAATGGAGATCAAGATGAGACTGCAAAGAATGGGCAATCTGATCTTGGATGCACACTGTCAATAAAAAGGATATTTTCCCCAAAAAATAACTTTGACAAGAAAATTTAGAACTAACTGTTTGCTTGAATGTTTCATTTCACTTCTTTAGTATGTTAAGGGTTAAAACATGGGATTTTATATGGTAAGGGTAAGGGTAAATCTTCATTATTGTTTACACAGATCAGGAGTTAGGAGCTACATGTTAGTAAAAAATTGCCAGATTTAACAAGTCTCGAACATCCTTTTCGCCAGTTATAAATCAATCAAGGTCCTCTTCTGCAGGATTTTAAGGCATTTTTTCTGCCCTCAATCTCCATCTTTGGCACCACTTTTCAATTGCCTCCTCCAAATCATAGTTTGCAGCCTATCATGTCTAAAAGTTCTTTCACAGTCATCCTGTAAATTCATAAAGAGCATATTTAATGTTGCCATAAGCCGTTTTCAGCATTACTGCAGTAAATTCACTGCAAGAGCTCATTTATTCATAAGTGTTATATGTATAAATGCATGGGACTGCATGAACAAGTGATGCACCTGTATCCATCTGATCTCAATAGCTATTGCTGATTATGAGCTCAATAACTGACAGGTTTGATTCTTCAAGATATTAAATATCAGATGAAATATTCATTCTCGTCAGACATAGTATTATCACTATATTATTGTCACAATATATGATTTACCATGTTATTTCTAATGTTAATTAATGTCAAATAAACAAAAATAAACAAAAGATTAAAAAAAAAAATTGCTCATCCAACTCTTTACCAAAAACAAATCTTTGAACTTACCTATATTGAAAGCATTTGCAGGCGACAAAATAGACATGACTGAAAAATTGGAATTTGTTTAACTATCGAAAGGGTTTAAAACATTGTGGAAAAGGAGAAAATACTGGTTACAAGTATTTTCTTCTTTTCCATGGTTTTCTCAAAAGCTGTTTAGGCCATTAAAACTTGGCATTGTGTGGTAAATGATTAAGCTAAAAGTAAGTTTAAGAACATCTTACATCATGACCATTGGTCTACCAGAGAAATAATCATTTCCTGTCAAACTCCTGTGAAAAATGAGTTGATTTTAAGGTCAGTCCTACTGACACATGTACACATCTTACACATACTATTGAGTGCAAAAAAGAAAAAACTCACCAAAAACCATGACTGTCAATTCAAGGTTTTCGAATGACAGCTATCCTGTAGTTCCCATAAGCTTGTATTTTCTTGCATGTTCAGTCACGAGTACTATTGTATAGTCCTTCCTCCATGTTCAGCCAAGTGCTGCATCTCACCTATGAGTAAACAATACCATGTTAAAATCACTTCATATATATATATTTCCTGAGGTAATGAAAACCATAACTTTTAAAGTCGAAATATATCTCCAGCCATTTTAAGCCAACACTGACACTGCACCTAAAACACATCTAGTTCTGAATTTCCTGAACAAAATTAAAGTCGTCTGGCATGTACAGTGAGTTTAATTTTTAAAAATCAGCCACCTTAACAAGAAATACCTTTTTAGCTCACCTGAGCACAAAGTGCTCATGGTGAACTTTTGTGATCGTCCAATGTCAGTCGTCCATCATCCGTCGACCACAATTTCTTTAAACATCTTCTCCTCCTAAACCACTGGGCCAATCTTGATGAAACTTGGAAGGGATGTTCCTTGGGTGACGTTCTACCAAAGTTGTTCAAGAGATTGAATTCCAGCCATAATTCTGGTTGCCATGGCAACCAAAAGGAAAAAAATAACAAAATCTTTGAAAATCTTCTCTGAAACTAGAAGGCGTAAAGCTTTTATATTTGGTATGTAGCATCTCCTAGTGGACCTCTACCAAGATTGTTCATATGATGCCCCTGGGATCAAAACTGGCCCCAGGGGTCACAAGTTTGACACAAAGGAACAAAGAAGGAAAACTATAAAATTCTTCTTCTCTGAAACTAGAGGGTGCAGAACTTTGATATTTGGTATGTAGCATCTCCTAGTAGACCTCTACCAAGATTGTTCATATGATGCCCCTGGGATCAAAACTGGCCCCAGGGGTCACAAGTTTGACACAAAGGAACAAAGAAGGAAAACTTGTTATGTACATACCCAGTTATTCCTAGCTTTGTTCATGTGTGTATCTATGTTTGAATGGTTTTCCCCTGTTGCTATTTTTAGAACTGGATTCTCTCTTGTGGAATATTGTGCTGGAAGTTTCCAGGCCTTTATACAATCTGTTTACTAGAAATTATGCAACTGATTTTAACATGAATTTTCTGGAAGTTTCTCTGTTATTATAAAAGGAAAAGCTTTTTACATCTCAGTGTTCACTAGTTAATACATGATTGCCAGACTACGGTGGGGATTATCTTGTGTTTGTGTCCTATAATTAGTGCTTGGATTATATTCAGTTTGGATTTGGATCAGACTAGACTAAAGTGAGGATTACTTTGTGTGCTTAGATTACATTCAGTTTGGATCAGGATCAGATTGGAATTAAGACTGGAATAGTTTGTCTTCTGAATTTAACGTCTAAGGTATTGTTTTGTACTATTGTAACTGTTTATTTGATATTTTTGTTAATAAATTCTGTTAATTGTTATCGTTTGTTGCTGGCTTCTTCTTTCTAGTTACGCCTGACTCGTAACAGAAATTGGGGGCTCGTCCGGGATTGGAAACTAGACTAACGCATTCGTTTTCCTTTTGGGATTAACCATCGATTGGAAAATAAGACATAGACGTTTGCTTTTCACAATTTGAATAAAATCTAATACATCTTGTAAGTCAAAATTACTAATCAGTAATTATAATACAATTTTGTACTTGAATCCAGCAACAAACAAACATGTCTTTTGACTTAGATAAATTTACGGCTGAACCGTCTGTGGAGCTATTGAATTTAGGTAAAAAGACTGATTTGCTTAATCTTGCTAAACACTATGAATTGTCTGAAATAAAATCTTCAATGCGTAAACATGAAATTAGGAACATTTTGGTACAATATTTTGTTGATGAGGAGATTTTCAATGAAAATGCGCTTTCCCTGATAGTTGACGTTCAGTCAGTTTCAAGTTCGAAAGAACTTGAATTAAAACTTCAGATCAGACAGTTAGAAATGGAAAGAGAAAGAGAGAGAGAAGAAAGAGAAATGGAAAGAGAAAGGGAGAGAGCTGAAAGAGAAAGGGAAAGACAGAGAGAAGAAAGAGAAGAGAGAGAGAAGGAGAGAGAATTTCAATTAAGAATGAGGGAAATAGAAATGCAAGAAAGAGCAAATCAGCCGAAGCAAAAGATTGAATACAATTTCGATGTTACAAAACATATTATGCTTGTTCCTCCATTTCAAGAAAAAGAAGTTGATAAATACTTCCTACACTTTGAAAAAGTTGCAGAAAACTTAAATTGGCCAAAAGAGCACTGGACTTTGCTTCTGCAAAGTGTTTCGATCGGCAAAGCTCGTGAAATTTATACACAACTAGGTGTTGAACAATGTCATCATTATGAGACTGTTAAAGAACTTATTCTCAAAGGTTATGAGCTGGTCCCAGAAGCGTATAGGCAAAAATTTAGAAATTGTAAAAAAGATTCTAACCAGACTCATGTTGAATTTGCTAGAAACAAAGAGCAGTTATTTGATAGATGGTGCTGTTCTAAGAAAATAGACCAAAATTATGATAAACTAAGACAACTTATGTTAGTTGAAGAATTCAAACGTTGTATTCAATTTGATGTTAAGACATTCTTAGACGTAAAACAAGTTGAAACTTTGGAAGAAGCAGCTCGTCTGGCTGATAATTACTACCTTACACATAAAGTTTCTTTTATTGCTAAACCAAAACCTACTTCCTCACATCCCCAAAATAAATTTATGTCTGGTAATTCATCTGGCATGCCCACTCAATCCAATACACCCAAACCCAATTCTACTAGTGAAACCAAAAGTCAATATCCCTTATCTCGACCCACTTGTAACTATTGTAAGAAACCTGGTCACCTTGTTTCTGAATGTTTGAAATTAAAAAGGAAGTTAGAAAGTGATGAAGCCAAGCCAACAGGGCTCACCACTCTTAGACCAAGGCCACAGTCTTCTATCAAAACCAATACAATTGACATAGTCACAAAACCCAAGTCTGATTCTACTATGGAGATTTTTTAACCATTTATGTTGAATGGTTTTGTATCACTTTCAGGTGATAATTGCCCACCTACCCCTATTAAAATTTTAAGAGACACAGGAGCTTCTCAATCTCTTATTTTAGCAGATATACTGCCTTCTTCTGAGAAGACTTCTTCCGGTATTAGTGTCCTTATTCAGGGTGTAGAGTGTGGAACTGTTAATATCCCTCTCCATTACGTTAATTTGTCATCAGATTTGGTTACCGGGCTTGTGGTTATTGGTATTTAACCTTCCATACCATTTAAAGGCGTCCATTTACTGCTAGGCAATGACTTAGCTGGAGATAAGGTTGTGATTAATCCACTTGTAACTGACACACCAAATATAGGTCAAACAGATGACCCTATCGAGCAGGAAATTCCTGACTTGTATCCTTCTTGTGCAGTTACCCGAGCTATGGCTAAAAAAGCCATTTTGAAAAACTCAAACTCTGACATTGACTTGACGGATACTTTTATCGGTCAATATTTTAATAATGAGATTAAAAAGTCTCTTGATCCCAGTTTGTCTGATACTCAGACAGACTCGTCAATGTCTTGTCATTCACCACCACGGTCTATTGACCAAGGTCACGACACGCTGTCGAAGTCACAGCTTATCCAGGAACAGCAAACTGATCCTGAGATTTCAAAATTAATTTTTAGGGCTTTACCTGACGATGAAATTTCAGAGGTCCCAATGTGTTACTATATAAAGAATGGGATTCTTATGAGAAAATGGCGACCATTTGATGTCCCAGCTGATGATGAATGGGCTGTTTACCACCAAATTGTGGTTCCAAAGTCATATCGTCATGAAATACTAAGTATAGCCCATGAAAGTCCTATGTCAGGTCATCTAGGTATAAACAAGACCTATCACAAAATTATTAATCATTTTTATTGGCCTGGTCTCAAATCAGATGTCTCTAAATATTGTAAAACTTGCCATACATGTCAAATGGTAGGTAAACCCAACCAAACCATTCCCAAAGCTCAATTACAACCTATTCCTGCTTTTGGTGAACCTTTCAGTAGGATACTTATAGATTGTGTTGGTCCTTTACCTCGAACCAAGTTAGGAAATGAGTATCTCTTAACAATTATGTGTACTTCTACACGTTTTCCTGAAGCTATTCCTTTAAGGAACATCAAAACAAAGTCAATAGTCAAAGCTCTTATAAAATTTTTCACATTTGTTGGTCTTCCAAAATCAGTTCAGTCTGATCAAGGGTCAAATTTTATGTCTGGTATATTCCAACAGGTTATGCATGAATTAGGAATCAAGCAATATAGGTCATCCACCTATCACCCTGAAAGTCAAGGTGCTTTAGAAAGATTTCACCAGACATTAAAAAATATGATAAGGTCATATTGCTTTGACACTGAAAAAGATTGGGATGAGGGCATCCATTTGTTACTATTTGCAGTCAGAGAATCTGTACAAGAATCTCTTGGTTTCAGCCCTTTTGAATTAGTTTTTGGCCATTCTATTCGTGGACCTTTAAAACTTTTGAAGGAGAAATTTCTCTCAAATGATGAAACACCTTTGAATTTACTGCTGTATGTTTCTGACTTCAGAAATAGACTGTCTAGGGCATGTGAGGTTGCTAGGTCTAATCTTAAAATGTCTCAGGGCAAAATGAAAGCAAGATATGACAACCATGTTATTGATAGAAAATTTAAACCGGGTGACAGAGTCCTTGCTCTTTTGCCAATACCTGGCAGACCTCTACAGGCAAGATATTTTGGACCCTACACTATTGACAAGAAAACAAGTGATTTAAACTCTATAATTAATACTCCAGGAAGGCGTAAAAACAAACAAATGTGTCATATAAATATGTTAAAGGAATACTTTGACAGAGATAGCTCTATTTCAAAACCAATTACAGTTGTAAACACTGTCCCACAAGAATCAAATGTATCTGATCTTGAAGTAAATTCGGACTTTATTGATAAATCTGATCCTGGTCCATCTAAACTTGAGAATTCTGATATTTTGAGAAATCTTAACAACAAACTATCTCACTTGGAACCATCACAGAAGGAAGAGCTGAAACAGTTGATACATGAATATGAACATTTATTTCCTGATATCCCCACAAGAACAGATAAAATCTATCATGATGTCATTGTGGAAGATTCTAAACCAATAAAGCAACATCCATATAGGATGAATCCTTTGAAACAGAAATACCTCCAAGATGAAGTAAAATACTTACTGGAAAATGACTTTATTGAACCTAGCCAGAGTAATTACAGTTCACCATGTATATTAGTACCTAAATCAAATGGAACTTATAGAATGTGTACTGACTATCGTAAAGTGAACTCTGTGACAAAAACAGACTCTTTTCCAATACCAAGAATTGATGACTGTATTGACAAAGTTGGAAATTCTAAATATGTCACCAAATTTGACCTGCTAAAAGGATTCTGGCATGTTCCACTGACTGATAGAGCAAAAGAAGTATCAGCCTTTGCTACCCCAAACGGTCTGTACCAGTACAAAGTTATGCCGTTTGGGATGAAAAATTCTCCTGCAACGTTTCAGCGACTTGTAAACAACGTTATATGTGGATTAGATGGCTGTGATGCATATATTGACGACGTCATCATCTACTCAGACAGTTGGAGTGACCACCTTCAAAGAATCAGGAAGTTCTTCGACAGACTCAGTAAAGCGAAACTGACTGTGAATCTTGCAAAAACTGAATTTTGTCATGCTACTGTAACATTTTTAGGACATCTTGTGGGACAGGGTCAAGTTAAACCTTTAGAAGCTAAGGTCAATGTTATCTCTGAGTTTCCTGTGCCTAAATGTAAAAGACAGCTGATGCGATTTCTTGGTATGGCTGGCTACTATAGGAAATTCTGTAAAAATTTCTCGGGTATTGCTGAACCTTTAACAAATTTACTTAAGAAAAGCACAAAGTTCAAATGGAATGACAAATGTCAAGATGCATTTGATCGTCTAAAAGCCATACTAAAGAGTACACCAGTTCTCTTGGCACCTGATTTTGACAAATGTTTCAAATTAGCTGTTGATGCAAGTGATGTTGGTATTGGTGCTATTCTTTTACAAGAAGATAATAATGGTATTGATCACCCAGTTTGTTACTTTTCTAAGAAATTTAACAAACATCAGAAAAATTACTCTACCATAGAAAAAGAGTGTCTTGCTTTAATTCTGGCAATCCAGCAGTTCGAAGTTTATTTAACCTCTTCAACTTCACCAATTGTTGTTTTCAGTGATCATAACCCTTTAAGTTTTCTACACAAACTTAAGAATAAGAATCAAAGATTACTGAGGTGGAGTTTATTGCTTCAAGAGTTTAATCTAGACATAAGACACATAAAAGGGAAAGATAACATTATACCAGATGCTCTTTCAAGAGTTTGAAATTCCAATAGTCATTTTTCCCTAAATCAAGTTTAAACTGTTTTTTCTTTTAAATTGTAATTTCATTACTTTGACTATTTTCATTAGTCTGAAATAATTAATATTTGAGTTTGTCATTTCCTATGTAATACTTCAGTTAAAGTATCATATACATGTATGTAAATAATATTGCAAAAAAAAGAAAGATTTATTTCATAAACCTTCCTTTTTCTTTCAAGGGGGGAAGTGTTATGTACATACCCAGTTATTCCTAGCTTTGTTCATGTGTGTATCTATTTTTGAATGGTTTTCCCCTGTTGCTATTTTTAGAACTGGATTCTCTCTTGTGGAATATTGTGCTGGAAGTTTCCAGGCCTTTATACAATCTGTTTACTAGAAATTATGCAACTGATTTTAACATGAATTTTCTGGAAGTTTCTCTGTTATTATAAAAGGAAAAGCCTTTTACATCTCAGTGTTCACTAGTTAATACATGATTGCCAGACTACAGTGGGGATTATCTTGTGTTTGTGTCCTATAATTAGTGCTTGGATTATATTCAGTTTGGATTTGGATCAGACTAGACTAAAGTGAGGATTACTTTGTGTGCTTAGATTACATTCAGTTTGGATCAGGATCAGATTGGAATTAAGACTGGAATAGTTTGTCTTCTGAATTTAACGTTTAAGGTATTGTTTTGTACTATTGTAACTGTTTATTTGATATTTTTGTTAATAAATTCTGTTAATTGTTATCGTTTGTTGCTGGCTTCTTCTTTCTAGTTACGCCTGACTCGTAACAAACTATAAAATTATTCTTCTCTGAAACTAGAAGGCGTAGAGCTTTGATATTTGGTATGTAGCATCTCCTAGTGGACGTCTACCTAGATTGTTCATATGATGCCCCGGGGGTCAAAACTGGTCCCGCCCCGGGGGTCACAAGTTTGTATTATAGGAACAAGGAAGGAAAACTTCAAAATTCTTCTTCCCTGAAACTAGAAGGCGTAGAGCTTTGATATTTGCTATGTAGCATCTCCTAGTGTACGTCTACCAAGATTGTTCATATGATGCCCGGGGGTTCAAAACTGGCCCCGCCCCGAGGGTCACAAATTTGAAACATAGGAACAAATGAAGGAAAACTTCAAAATTCTTCTTCCCTGAAACTAGAAGGCGCAGATATTTGATATTTGGTGTGTAGCATCTCCTAGTGGACGTCTACCAAGATTGTTCATATGATGTCCCTGGGGTCACAAGTTTGAAACTTAGGAACAATGAAGGAAAACTTTAAAAAAAGATTCTCTGAAACTAGAAGGTGCAGAGCTTTGATATTTGGTATGTAGCATCTCCTAGTTGACCTCTACCAAGATTGTTCATATGATGCCCCTGGGATCAAAACTAGCCCGCCCCCGCGGGTCACAAGTTTGAAACTAACAAACAAAGAAGGAAAACTTTAAAAATCTTCTTCTCAGAAACTTGACGGTGCAGAGCTTTGATATTTGGTATGTAGCATATGCTAGTAGACCTCTACCAAGATTGTTCATATGATGTCCCTGGAGTCAAAAGTGGCTCTTCCCTGGGGGTCACAAGTTTGCAACTTTGGAACAAAGAAGGAAAATTTTAAAAATCTTCTTCACTAAAATTAGAAAGTGCAGAGCTTTGATATGTGGTATGTAGCATCTCCTAGTGGACCTCTACCAAGATTGTTCATATGATGTCCCTGGGGTAAAAACTGGCCCGCCTCGGGGGTCAAAACTTTGAATCATAGGAACATGGAAAGAAAACTTTAAAATTCTTCTTCTCTGAAACTAGGTGGTGCAGAGCTTTGATATTTGGTATGTACCATCTCCTAGTAGACTTCTACCAAGATTGTTCATATGATGTCCTTGGGGTCAAAACTGGCCCCACCCTGGTGGTCACAAGTTTGAAACATAGAAATAAAGAAGGAAAACTTTAAAATTCTTTTTATCTGAAACTAGGTGGTGCAGAGCTTTGATACTTGGTACGTAGCATCTCCTAGTGAACTTCTACCAAGATTGTTCATATGATGCCTTTTGGGCTCGTTGGTGCTTGCTGGAAAAAGGGATTCTATATACACATATATATGATCCCTGCTTGAAACTACGTATGAGATGAATATATTGATGCTAAAAGATGAAAAATGATTATTGCTTCAAAATTCAGAAATGATTATTGCTTCAAAATTCATATCAGTGACGAACAATATTAGACTCATACATAGGCTAATATGACAGGTTGAGTTACGAAATTATGGATACAGATCTGCTTTTGTCGGATGGGCATTTTGAACTTCGATCAATTTCATTGCCAAATTTAAACCATAATTTCCATATAAAACGATGCCATCATTCCCCTAGTGTTTTAGCGGCATATAAGTAGTAATCGACCTCGATAAAGACGTATTCGTTGTTTGCGCATCCGTGCACAAATCTTAACATTCTCCCAAATAAGCCCTTGTTTTTACGTTTTGTCGTTACCAGCAATTTCTCATCGTTTTCTACCCTTTTGGTTAATCTTCTGCCGTACTAATTCTTTGAGTTTGGAAGAGTGTAAAATTTAAAAAAAATTTTCTGTAAAACTAGAAGATGCAGAGCTTTGATATTTGGTATGTAGCATCTGCTAGACTACCTCTACCAAGACTGTTCATATGATGCCCTTGGGGTCAAAATTGGCCCCGCCCCGGGGGACACAAGTTTGAAACATAGGAACAAAGAAGGAAAACTTTAAAAATTTTTCTTCTCTGATACTAGAAGGTGCGGTGTTTTGATATTTGGTAAGTAGCATCTCTTAGTGGATCTCTACCAAGAATGTTCATACATGATGCCCCTGGGGTCGAAACTGGTCCCGTTCCAGGGGTCACAAGTTTGAAACATAGGGACTAAGAAGGAAAACTTTAAACATCCTCTTCTGTAAAACTAGAAGGTGCAGAGCTTTGATATTTGGTACGCTTTGATATTTGGACCTCTACCAAGATTGTTCATAATTATGATGCTCCTGGGGTCAAAACTGGTCAAAACTGGCCCTGCTCCGGGGGGGGGGTCACAAGTTTGAAACATAAGTACAAAGAAGGAAAACTTTAAAATTCTTCTCCTCTGAAACTAGAAGGTGCAGAGTTTTGATATTTGGTCTGTAGCATCTGCTAGACTACCTCTACCAAGACTGTTCATATGATGCCCTTGGGGTCAAAACTGGCCCCGCCCCGGGGGACACAAGTTTGAAACATAGGAACAAAGAAGGAAAACTTTAGAAATTTCCTCTCTGATACTAGAAGGTGCAGAGTTTTAATATTTGGTAAGTAGCATCTCTTAGTGGACCTCTACCAAGAATGTTCATACATGATGCCCCTGGGGTCAAAACTGGCCCCGCTCCAGAGGTCACAAGTTTGAAACATAGGGACTAAGAAGGAAAACTTTAAACATCCTCTTCTGTAAAACTAGAAGGTGCAGAGCTTTGATATTTGGTACGCTTTGATATTTGGACCTCTACCAAGATTGTTTCATAATTATGATGCTCCTGGGGTCAAAACTGGTCAAAACTGGCCCTGCCCCGGGGGGGGGGGGAGGTCACAAGTTTGAAACATAAGTACAAAGAAGGAAAACTTTAAAATTCTTCTTCTCTTAAACTAGAAGGTGCAGAGTTTTGATATTTGGTCTGTAGCATCTGCTAGACTACCGAGACTGTTCATATGATGCCCTTGGGGTCAAAACTGGCCCCGCCCCGGGGGATACAAGTTTGAAACATAGGAACAAAGAAGGAAAACTTTAAAAATTTTCCTCTCTGATACTAGAAGGTGCAGAGTTTTGATATTTGGTAAGTAGCATCTCTTAGTGGATCTCTACCAAGAATGTTCATACATGATGCCCCTGGGGTCAAAACTGGCGCCACCCCAGGGGTCACATGTTTGAAACATAGGGACTAAGAAGGAAAACTTTAAGAATCCTCTTCTGTAAAACTAGGAGGTGCAGAGATTTGATATTTGGTACGTAGCATCTCTTTATAGACTTCTACCAAGATTGTTGATACGATGAACCTGGGGTCCAAACTGGCCCAGTCCCAAGGGTCGCAAGTTTGAAACATAGGAACAAAGAAGGAAAACTTAAAAAAAAAATTCTCTTAAACAAGAAGGAGTAGAGCTTTGATATTTGGTATGTAGCATCTGCTAGTTTACCTCTACCAAGTTTGTTCAAATGATGACCCTGGGGTACAAACTGGCCCAGCCTTGGGGATCACAAGTTTGAAACATAGGAACAAAGAAGGGAAATTTAAAAAAAAAATCTCTGAAACTAGTCATAGTGCTTTGATATTTCATATGTAGCATCTTCTAGTGGACCCCTACCAAACATGATACGATGATCCTTGGGTCCAAACTGGCCCCGCCCTGGTGGTCACAAGTTTGAAACACAAGTACAAAGAAGGAAAACTTTGAAATTCCTCTGTTCTTAAAGAAGATGGAAACTTCGTACGTGTGTTCCTTATGATACTCTACCAATAACAATATGTTACCTTTTTTCATTAAATGTTGTGTCATTGAAAAAGGGGGCTTGGTGTAAATTTCCACTGTGGACCAATATCTCTTCCAGTAAAGGACAAAATGTAATAAAACTTCATCTTGTTAAGCGACAGACAATAGTTATTTGATTTTATTTCATGAAACGACATTTTATCAAAAAAGGGGACTAAATGTGTAATTTCATTATGGACCAATTACAGTCAGTTTGCCCATCCATCCACCTTGACTGGTATCTTCTAAAGTCTGGCATTTATGAAACTTAAAACATGTTTTCCTTAGAATAGTCTTATGATACAATTTTCTTCGGTAAGATGTGTAACAGAAAAAGGGGTTACCTTTCACATCCTGGACTTGTTGAGCCCTGATAGATCAGTCAGTAATGTTGTGAGCTGTTAGTCTAGGGTTCCCAGTTTGCGTTGACTTGATTACTGTCTCAGCCAACATCCTTTGACAATTGATCAAAAGTTAGTGAGACAAGTCTCATTTGTGTCTTACCAATGAGCGAATGATGTTTTAATCCGTCATTCAACCACTATTTTGACGAGGAAATGAATGCCTGGCCTTCAAAGTTAAATCAATCCCTTACCATACAATCCTGAATTCAATGACCATGAATAAGAAGGGTTGTGAAAGCATTTTGGGAAAAGAAGAAAATACTTTTTGCACAGTTACATATAGATACTCTATCAGAATTATTTGGCCTTGAACTTTGATATTTGGTATTTATCTTCATTGAAGGAGACCTTTACTGCTTAGTACTCAGGTGAGCGATATAGGACCATCATGGTCCTCTTGTTTTTACTCTCCTACTCTGTTACTCTATTTCACTGATGCAATAGGGGATATAACTTGAAACAAGAGGGCCATGATGGCCCTATATTGCTCCACTGGCTAATAAGTGAAAACACTACAAGCCAAACATTACAATACTTGGCCAACTGGTTTCAAACTTGAAGGCATAAACTATTTTTTCTATAAAATCCTACTATAAAGTCATGACCCCTGGGCAAAGCCATTTTTGACCACAAAGCTATATTTACTTGAAACTAGTGGAGGTCCACAAGATAAAGCCCGGTACCAAATAATACATGTCTTTAATGTGTAGTTATAAACAAGAAGTTTTTCAAAGTATCCTCAATAAAAAGCCCTGTAAAATATGAGACACATGAAACGGGGCCAAATTTAGTAGCCCTAGGCCTTATTATGGTTAGTAAAAAGATCATTTATAAAGTTTTCAACACAAAAGCCTATGTAAAACTTGTGACCCCTTGTGTGGGGACAAACTTGACCCAAAGGCTATAATTTGGGCCCTCATGGTAGAAGCCCACTAGATAAAGGTACATGCAAAATTTGGTAGTCCTAGGCCTTATGGCCCTGTACAAGTAGATTTTTTTAAGTTTTTCCCAATATAAGCCCATGTAAAACTTGTGACCCATGGGCCGGGTCAAATTTGACCCCAGGCCTATAAGTTGGGCACTCTTTGGTAGACGCCTACTTGATAAAGATACATGCCAAATTTGGTAGCCCAAGGCCCTATGGCTAAGTACCAGATGGATTTTAAAGTTCTCCCTATATAAGCCCATATAAAACTTGTGACCCCAGGGGCAAGGCCAATTTTGACCGCAGGGCTATTATTTGAAGGCACTTGGTAGAGGTTCAATACATACACAGTCATTCTCAAAAAATGGGTACAATTACGCTTGAAAAACTGTCAAAATTTTTAGTTTCTCAAATGATTATCGTGTTTACTGGATAGTAAAAGTCCATTATCGAGTAAAGTATCTGCAAAGTTTGACACACTCAACATCAACCATCTCCGAGAAATGTGCCGACAAAATAATCATGGGTCAGGCTCTGTTACGGATGTTTGAAACACTACTTTAGCATCTGTTGGATAATATAAATCTACTTTTATGACAAATACATGTTTTTTGTAAGTTTGAGATTTTGATAGATAATTTCATAACCCTTACAGAGAATAGCAAATATTTGGCCAAGTTTTGCAACAAAATCAAAAACATATCATCATACAAATTCATATTCTGAGAAAACATTTATTTTCATAAAACACTGTCCAATGTTTGTAATTTAAGTTCTCTAAATGAGTGATGGAACACGTTTTTAATATAAAAGTGGAACCGATAAACTGCATAAACACTTTACTGACATACGCTATAACATCACATATGTATGTACATGTACCAGTATTCCTTGTATGAATATAGCCAGTGCTTTTGTTACAGAGGTTAACAAAACATATTCATTTAAATAAAACAAACAAATCTAACAGTATTGCTGCACCCACAACATGATACCATTAGCAAGCAGCCATCAATTCTTTCAAGGCACTTAAGTCATCTAGAGTATTCTCAAAAACTGAACTGTTTAACCTAGTTCCGAACAATATTTACACCAGGAAATGGGTTTAGTATTAAAGTGTATTAAACAGTATCTGCTCTTTTTGTTTAACAAATAATAGAACCCACACAATTATAATATATAAACATCTTGAGAACCGTATGGTATGACATCACTGATATACACACCAGCATTGCCGGTAGAAACCTAATTAATACTTTTGTTATGGATATTAACAAAAATGGAAAAATAGCCAAATAAGAAATATAAAAATTTCCTTTGTATAATTATGCAACATTAGTATACAACTTTGATTCTTATCAGACACTAAGTTATTTTGTGCCTTATCAGGATCCAAGCTCTTTCACTTTTAAACTGTTGTACTGGAAAACCTAACTGGTTAGCTAAGATGCTGATGAGAGAATGTATTCTTAATCACTTTCTGCTTTTACTTTACTGGATGGCTCTCTTTCTTCTTTGTTCTTTCTATTTAAAAAAGCATTTACTTAATCCTTTCAGTCTTTAGGTCAATTTCTTATGCCTTTCAAGGTTTATGTCATTTTGCAACAGAAATTATGTATTCAGATGTGGGACTTTGAAGTAATATTATTGAGAGTATGACGTTATTGAATTTATCAATTTTTAACCGAGGGTATTTTTTTTTTTCTTTCAAACCTCCTCCACTGACTTCTAATGTCCGCAACGGCATAATTCAACACTATCAAACATTATTTACGTTAAAAAGTTTTTCTAATGTTAACATTTATCTAAATCATAACTCGACTGAACAATATTCAATCCATTTATGTCAGGCTGACTTAGAAAAATCACAGATTGAGAAACAATAATTACTTCATCTAACCTCCGTAACGGTTTGGTACCATTTACATATATTTTTATCATCGATTTTTGCAGTTAATACATTTCACATAGTATGTGACATCTTAACAGACTGTAAAATATGATTTAAGAAGTTCAAAACGGATCTAAATTGATTTCATACAATAAAATGCATAAGTGACCACGAGTCTAACTTCCGTAACAAAAAGGGGAAGGATTTGATTGTTCATAAATATTCAAAGTCGACACTGGTATTAAGGCGGCAAATTTATTTTAACAGTCACAAGTAAATATAGCTTTGTGATACATATCTACAATAATCATTTAGTAGAAACATACCCGTTTATTAGTATGTTTATGATTACAAGAGAAGTCATTTGGCACCTACTTTCAACCTCCGGCATGGGTTCCAGACACAACACTTGCAGCCAATTGTTTTTATTTCGAACATATACATTGGTGGCGGTGTCAAAGTAGGTTATTCCCTCAGGATAACATCTTAAATGAAGTCACTTTTGTCAGAAAAAGTATTTCGTTACGGATGTTAGTCGTTACGGATGTTAGAAATATTTCATTGAAACTGACATTTAGCGGAGAAGATGCAGGAGAGACTCACATGCACTTTTTCAATTATCTATCCTTGATTGTGTCCATACTAAAACGGTGTTTATTTCACAGGGACCAATCAATTTATGATGGAAAAAGCCGTTACAGATGTTAGCAAAGAATTTGTCCCTAATAGCTTTTTTGTATTTCATATGTAACAGTCAGATCAACTTTAAGGGGATGGTAAAAATCATCAAAGGGTTGTAAGCTCTATTCATCCCACACCTGAAAAAAGGTATTTTAGATTACATGACACAGTTCAAAAGACTTGCAATAAATTGATCAAAATGTGTTACGAACGTTAGGTAGTTAAAGGGATACTATTGAAATGAATTTGATGACTTTCAAAGTATACTTATTGTAAACTAGTATCATCAGTGATATAAAAATAATTGGTCTGCCTGTCATTTGTATGTAATCATTAGAGTAATTCACGTATTTATTGATGACACAAGCATTTTTCTTTCGTAAGTGTACCCATTTTTAGCTCACCTCAGCATGAAGTGCTCAGAGTGAGCTATTGTGATCACTCACTGTCCGTCGGCGCCGTCGTCCATCCGTCGTCCGTCATCCGATCACATTTCCTTATTTACACTCTAGCATCTACAAATATCAACCAATCAGCATCAAACTTGGTCAAAGTGTATATGACCATCAGATCTCGGATGAGTTTGATTATGGGTCTAATCGGATCAGAACATCTGGGGTATATATTTGCCCTTGAATTGAAAAAAATGCTATATTTCAGCTTGTTTACACTCTAGCATCTACAAATATCAACCAATCAGAGCCAAACTTGGTCAGAATACGATCTCTGATGAGTTTGATTATGGGTCTCATCCGCCCAGAACAATTGGAGTTATTTGCCCTTGAATTAGAAAAATTGCTATATTTGACTTTGTTTTCACTCTAGCATCTACAATTATCAACCAATCGACACCAAACTTGGAAAAAAATATACACAACCATAAGATCTCGGATGAGTTTCATTATCGGTGTAATCGAACCAGAACAACTGGAGTTATTTGCCCTTGAATTCGAGAAATTGCTATATTTCACTTTGTTTACACTTTAGCATCTACAAAATATCAACCAATTATTTTCAAACTTGGTCAAAAGATATATGACTCTAAGATCTCAGATGAGTTTGATTATGTGTGTAATCAGACCAGAACAACTGGAGTTATTTACCCTTGAATTAGAAAGTTCTTTAGAATAGTTCTTAGTCCAGAGCATAACTTTGTCAACTCCATCCAATTGACTTGAAACTTGGAATTTGTGTTTGTTACAATAATACGGAGTGCAGTGTGAAAGAACCGTAACTCTACTTCATACTGTCTATGAGTTATTTCCCTTTGATTGAAATTTTTACAGCATTTTCTGCTTGTCTGGAAAATATCTTTAATATGCGTGATTGTTGAAAAATTATGGAGTGCATTGCACAAGAACCATAACTTACTAGCACAAATTTTGAGTTATTCCCCCTTTGACCTTCATTTTTATAGCATTTCTTGCTTGTCTGGAGCAAAACTTTGTCATCTTAAGGAGGAATGACTTGAAATTTGGTATGCTTATTTGTTGCAATATTTGGAAGTGCAGTGCCTAAGAATTGTAGCTGTACCTTGTGCTGTCTATAAGTTATTTCCCTTTGAATGTCATTTTTACAGCATTTAGTGCCTGCCCTGAATATAACTCATCTGAAGTCAGAACGACTTCAAACTTGGTGCGCAAGAACAATAACTGTACCTAGCACGAAGTTTGAGTAATTCCACTTTGATCTTCTTTTTTATAGTATAGTATAGCTTGTATGGAATGGATCTTCAAAGTCTCAAGTTAAATTGCAACAATTTGCTGCTCTTGATTCATTATCATTTGGCCTTGAACCTTCTTATTTGGTATATATATATATATATATATATATATATATATATATATATATATATATACCTGTGCTGCTTGGTATTCAGGTGAGCGATATAGGACTGTCATGGACCTCTTGTTTAAGAATGACTGACAGCTACATGCCAAATTTGGTAGCCCTAGGCCATATAATTTCAGACAAGAAGATTTTCAAAGATTTTCAATATTTTTCAGTTTTGTTGCCATTGCAACCAGAGTTTTTTAAGGAATCAAATCCTGTCAAGTAATTCTAAAGAGGACCATGGCAGGATCATTTCTTTGAAGTTTCATTAAAATTGGATGCATAGTTTCAGAGTAGATGTTTAACGCATGCATGCATGCACGGACAGACGCACAACACACCGTGCCATGACATAAGGCCGCTAGCCTTTGACCAGTGGAGCTAAAAACCTATTGATCACCTACAATTAACAAAATTTATGCGCAGTTCATTTAGCGTAATGGTGATCAATCTATGATCAATCATCAGTTTCTTTGTTTACTGCATTGCCAATACAGCTGTGTTGTGTGTATGTGTGTGTGGGTGTGTGTAGGTGTTTTTCTGTTTTGTTTTTGAAATGTCAAGATGTAGTGGATTTATTTCCTACATAACAATGATATTTTGAATGCATATAGTATGAATATACTTAACAGTGAGTGCAGAAGAGTTGAAATAACGTAAATGTACTTGGAGTAACATTTAAAATCTTAACTAATCAACAAGACAGTATTTTTGGTGCAAATAACTTTTCTTCATTTCATGTATAATTATTCACTTATTGTTTCGTTTGATTTTTCTTAAATAAAGGCACGAAGTACAAAACTTTCTTATGGAATTATTCCAAATACATATATATGTCTGCGCTGTAAGGTTTTGTGTCATTGCTGTAACACATGTGTCCTTTATATAACAATGATAAAAATTGCTCAGAAGAGCAAGCCACACCGTTTAATTTAACAAAAAAAAAACTTACTGGGAACAAAATGGAAAATACATTTATATTTTAGTACAAACAGCTATGAATCATTTACTTTAACCTTTTCAAGAAATTAAAATAGTTGCAAAACACTGATTTTTCTGACATATAACTTGCCAAAAATTTTTCCAAAATACTCAACTCAAATAAAACAAATGCGTGGTATACAGATGATTCGAAGTGAAATATTGCAATCTGAACTAATAAATTAAAATAGGAGTTCTTTTACTTTACATTTGTGTTTTTTGAAGGAAATGTCGCTGGAAGCATCTGTGTATACCTAACACTGAAATTATTTCAATGAAAATTTTACTTTGGGTACGTTTTGACTTAAATTTTGGGTACGTTTTGACTTAACTTTTGGGTACGTTTTGACTTATTTTTTGGGTACGTTTTGGTTTGGGTACGTTTTGACCGCATCCCAAAATGGCGACTGTAATCTTTATAAACAACCACTCACCTACTATGTTTCTAAACAATACTTAAGGAAGGACGTAATGTCCTTCACGTTTAAAACAAAAACACATTTCAAAAAAGAAAAAAAAATACATTGAACTTTACCTTTGCAGCCTTGGGTTTGTTATAGATCAAATTGTGACTTGCTTGCCTTGCGTTTCACTCGCCGCCGTTTCAAAGCTGTGGTGTGGATGAAAAAGTCACGTTGCGCGTATGAATAAATTAGGTTACTAGCTATTCAACACTTCAGACATTCAAGCAAATTTTTGTTGAAAATGTAAATGCCTTGAAAAATGAACGTGTAACAACCAATAATTTTTTTTGTAAGAGTATTAATGATGCGTTTTTAACGAAAGCTATTTTTTATGTGAATATGGGTCGGAGTGACATATCATTCATAAAATAGTGCCCGATTGGTAATCGTAACATCTCGGCCGATTTGATGGCTCTCAACACTTGAGTAATGCCGAATGGCTAGATTCGTCCGCATTCATATAGAAAAATATAGGATCTGTGTATTAACATATATTAAGATTTGATAATTATTCACTGAAATGTCATAACAGTTCAAAGAAAATATCTGTTTAGTGCAATAGTTTGACTGATTTCATTTTTATCTGAAATTCAATCGTTTTATATGTTTAAATGCTTGAATTTCATAGAACTTTTTTTTCGCTGTTTGAATATTGGTGTTGTTGGGTGATTTCCCAAATGCCTGAGCGTTGACATAGGAAGACCGATTACTGACGTAATCGACTTCCAAAAATGACCTTGTTTTCTTTTTCTTTTACAGTTTATCGTGGACAGGCATCTGCCACACTTCGAGCTTCAGCTGAGGGTAATGAATACCAGTGTTCAGACCAAACTAAAGGGAAGTTGTATGATGAAATATAAAAAGTGATATCAGGACCTTTAAATTCCATACCATTTTAATGCTTAGACTGCAAAATATTTAACCCTTTACCAAACAATCCCTGGTTTTTATTACTCTGAGATAGAAGCCTTCTGGAAACATTGTTGGAAAAGGATAAAATGCTGGAGACTAGCATTTTCTCCTTTTCCCATAATGTTTCGTACCCTGCTGAAACAATTTTTAATTTTTTGAGTTATGTTTACTTCCTCATCTAAATTGCGTTGAGTCTGGACCAGTCTAAAACTTTTTCGTTTGGTAAAGTGTTGATATATAGTATTTATTCCAAAGACTCACAACATATTATGGAAGTTAAGTCTTTATTCACCATGAAAATTTTAGACATTTCCAAGTTCAAAGTATTTGAGACTCTATTTTACATCCTCACTGGATCATATGATGGAATTTGTCTGCAAAAAGGAAGAAAACAGAGTGGGTAAAGGAGGAAATACGGGTTACCAGCATTTTCTCCGTCTCAGGGTAAATGAAAGTCTAGATGAATAGATAAAGAGCTAAATAACTATGTTTTAGATACTGACAAGATAAATATCTTGTGGAATTGAGTAGCCCAAGATCAGACTGCAAACAAAATGCAGCCTGGTCTGGATTGACATCATCCATGACATATTTAGCATAAAACCATGACCTTTGCTCAAGTATTCTTAGCTCTTGAAGTGTTCTGTTTAGAGGTAACATTTTGAAAAAGTAAACATGCCCCATTTATTGTACTTTAAAGGTGGGTATTTAGATTTTTCACACCTCACAAAATTAGGAATTCTATATATCACTGAAATTTATATGAAAAAACAATACAAATTATCAATAATGATAGGAATCATAAAATTACAAAAAAGAATTTTTTTTTTTTTGATAGTGTTCCCTTAAAAGACTACGTAGCCTCTTAAAGGTGGCCCTTCAGATTTTGGGAAGAAAATTTTACAAAAATACCAAAAAATCATCCTTATACTTCCAAAGCCTTATAATTTTCATTCATTAATCCCCAGTGGTCGAAAAACCATCTGACAGCTAGATAAATTAGAGATTTACTACAGCCCACGTCGACACTGAAGGGAAACACAATCTATTTTTACATGAGCAACTCGCTCATTTACATACTGGAAATATACAGACGAAGCTTCAAACATAGCATCCGAAGTTCTAGACATTATGGAAAATAATTACATGTTTATGTTATGGAGTTTGATAGTCATTAGTCACATGCAAATCACTTAACATTCCCACAATGCTTTTTTGATTTTGGCGGGAAATATAAAAATAGCTTAAGAGGCTACGTAGCCTTTTAGGGGGATACCACCAAAAAATTTTTTTTTTTTGTAATTTTATGATTCTTAATTACTGGTGATTTGTATTGTTTTTTTCATATAAATTTCAGTGACATATATTTTCTAATTTGGGGTGATGTGAAAATTCTAAATTCCCATCTTTAAGGTACTTTTAGATTTCTGGCTAGAAATCAAAAAAGCATTGTGGCAATGTGAAGTGACTGGCACGTGACTAATGATGCTGAAATTTCATAACAAAACAAACATGTACATGTAATTATTTACAATAATGTCTTCTTCAGATGCCATGTTTGCATGTTTGAAGCTTTGTCTGTGTATTTTCGATATGTAAATATAAGCAAGTTGCTCATGTAAAAGTAGGCCGTGTTTTCCGTCGGTGTCGACCTGGGCTGTAGTACATCTCTAATTTCTCTTATTATCTAATTTCAACTACTTGGGTTTTATGAATGAAAATTAGAAGGCTTTGGGAGTATAAGGAACTTTTTGTTGTATTTTTGTAAAATTTTTTGAAGGGCCACTGTTTACTGTTTACCAGACAAGTTTTCAGGAGTCTTAAATAATCTGTAGGAAAAGACTTCTGAAAACATTGTGCAAAAAGGAGAAAATGCTGTAAACCAGCATTTTCTTCTTTTCCCATGTTTTCTAGTCCATCGAAGAAAAATTTCATCTTTTAAACAACTTTTGAATTTGTCATCTGCAAATGCTTTCAGTTTGGACAAATCTAAATTTTTATTGTGTGGTAAAGTATTAAGGCACTTATCAATATTAGTGGACAATTTAGATTGAAGATCACACTGCAATTAACCTTCAGTCTGTTCTGGATATACATCGTCTCTAAAATCAGTAATATTTGAGCAGTGTTCTGGCAAAAGGGGCTAAATGCATCCCCACGCTGATTTATACCAAGGAGACCATGATACAATAAGGCCTGCAAAATGTGAAAAACGGCATTCGGACATTTGTGTAAAGTGTCATCTCGGATTTTCCCGCGCAGTCCGCTACCAAATGACAAAACTTTAGACTGTTCCAAATTGAAAGTATTTGCAGATGACAAACATAACTCAAAAATTGAAATTTGTCTTTAGCAGGGTAGAAAACATTGTGGGAAAAGGAGAAAATGCTTGATGACTAACATTTTCTCCTTTTCCCACAATGTTTTCAAAAGGCATCTATCTCAGGGTCATAAAAACAAGGGATAGTTTGGTAATGGGTTAAGAACAGTCTTTTACCAAAAACTTTTCAAAATTTTAAAGTTAAACAAGTTGTGATTGGTTAAACCAAACAATATAGCTACTCAGAAGTTATGTAACTATCTCAAATGAGTTAGACAAAGAATCTAGTAGGGCGTGCTTGGTAAATATGGACCGCTTTTGGGGGGAAAAATGGCTTCTTTTTTTATTTTTTGCCTTAATGTGCTTAAATATTGTACATGTATATTCTATTATCCAAGAATTTTTATGTCCTTTTTGTTCTCAAGGCTATGGTCCTCTCAAAGATTCAGGTGAGCAATCCAGGGCCATCTTGGCCCTCCTGTTCATAATTTTTTTGCCTGAGAGAGCTTAAATATTGTAAAGTATATTATCCAAGATTTTTTATGTCCTTTTAATTACAAATGTATATCTGAATTTGGTCTGCACTGCCCACTAAAGTACTAAGAGTTACTAGTAATTTTGTATCCAAAAGATTGATAACTGTATTTTAAGCTATACCCCTGCAAAAGGAATGTTTTTTGGGGGTATACTGGAATCAGCCAGTCTGTCCATCTGTCTGTGTGTTGGTCCATGTGTCATTCTGTGTACAAAATACTAGTAATTTTGTGTTGCTAACTCCTCCTACAGTTTTCCTGCTATTGTATTGAAAGTTTGTTGATACACTGATCATATACTGAAGTTGTACAACACACAGATTTCAATCATCTACTCCCAATGAATAATCTTACGAACCTGAAAGTTAGCAAAAAATGCATAGCTGAAATACAAACTGCACCTGGCGGGATTTGACCCATGCGGACAACATTCTCGTTTTTTCAAGGTTTAAAAGACCAACATCATAACCAACACCATAACCACTGAGCTAAAGGGATACCTTCCTAATGCTGTTATTAGATATTGTATTTAAAGGGCAAATCAACAAATTTCTGACATAATTAATTTTCAAATCTACATTTATCAAATAGTAACCTAGTAATGTTGTAATAAAAATTAGTAAAAGTACTTTTTTTCAATTCATATTTTTGCTTATTAATTTTCATTGCATCGCTTACCTCCCTTACTTATTGTAGCCTCCCTTGATTTGTGACGTCATAGAAGCGTTTGTTTCAATATCGACCTTGTTTGCAATAGTGAACTGAGTGATATTTAAGATGCAGAAATAGATGATTCTGGGCCTGTAAGGCTGTACATATACCAGCCAATTTTAAGGAAACTTATTAAGTTACTAATGATGAGGATAAAAGTAACATTTTGCCCACTAATGGCGAAAATAACAATGTTGTGCCGCATTTTTGAACAGTATGTTGAGTATCGAGTGCTATTGAAATACGCGGTATAGCTATACACGAAATACGTATATTATGTGGCAACCATCACTTACAGAAATATTATTCTATACATGATAAAATTAAGTGTATTGCATAAACTTTGCTTCACGTAAAGCATTTTCAGTAGAGTAATGGCGGACTTAATCAAAAAACAAAATGGACGGTTTCAAGACAGTTCCACAACAAAACAATTCCCTGACACTTTTGAATACATTTCCCCGACACTTTATAGTTTCATGTCAAGTAACCTTTTTTTTTTTTTAATTTTACGGTTCATAATCGTAAGATGTTAGTTCATGATTACTATTTGTTGATGGGTACTTGTTGACATATTGTACCTTGCAAAGAATTCTGTAAACATTGACCGGTACAAATTTATTCTCTCATGGGTGAAGGGTTACATAATAGATCACAGTTTTCATGAGAATAAGAATATTTTGAAATGCTGTTAACCAGCATGAAACTTGATAAAAGAATAATTATGTTCCGAGATTATCAAGAAAATTCTTAAAATTATTTTGAAAACTATTCTAGTTGTATTTCTTACCATACAGAAATACATGAACATCAGAGAGAGGTAGATGGGATCTACCTGTGTGAAATACTTTTTTACTGTTTACCTTGTACACATGATCAATTCAATGCAAAAATTAAATTTTTATACATGTATAGCTATTGTATGATCCATAAAAAGCTCATCTGTGAAAGTCTTAAACTCCGAATTGGAAGCTGTAGGAAAAGAAAGTGTAAATTTGTTCAATTCTTGTTTGTCTTATGCAAACTGTTTCAATTTGGGCAAGTCTTCAATTGGTCTACTAGGGAATGTGCAGTTAATACTGACATTCCGGTCAAATTGCAGTACCGATGACTTCAGATTCATTGTAAAAACATAGAGAGAGCTGGTTTGTTAAAGTGTTAAAAACGTTGTTTTCTCTTTCCTAAACTCTAAGCACATGGAATAAACACAACATAAATTTTTATTCGGCCATAGGATCAAATAAAGTGCAGTTTAAAGATTACTCTTATCAAGAATGTCTCAGCTTAGACGACAGTGCAGATAAAAAATCAGACTGCACATTCTGTGCAGTCTCATCTTGATTTACACTGTCTGCGAGGGCATCATTCTATGGTCCTCAAAAGGATCTTCTAGGGTAAAATTCTTCTGGTATTTTCACCTTTCCTTGTATGAGATGACATGATTTTTTCCCTAGTTTAAATTGAAAGTATGTGCAAATGACAAATGAAAATGAGGCTTCAATAGTTGGGATGTTTCACAAAAAGGATAGAAAAATTGTGAGAAAATGATGAAATATAAGTCACAACCATTTTCTTCTCCCTCAATAATTCCTTCACAATTCTCTTTCTAGTTTTTTTTTTAAATGTCAAATTGTCTGATGGATAGTTTAAACATTTATGTCTTTAACCCCCTTACTACACAACAAAAATTTTCAATTCTTCAGATTTGATAGCATAATTATGCACATGGCTAATTCAGTATTGCTCAAAAAATTGTGTTCATGAAGGCAGAAATCATTTTGGCAAAAGGCGATCAGCATTTTATTCTTTTCCCACAGTGTTAACAAAAGTCTTTTTTATAGGGTTGTCAGTATCCTTTGGCACAGAGTTTTAACTAGTTTGTGAACACTGGTTTTCATTCCAAATTTCTTGAAAAATGTGCTATAGCCATTCTAAAGATAGAGCCCTTACCATCCAACAAAACTTTACACCTGTCTCATTAGAATGCATCTGAAAACGACAGTTTTATTTTGGTTTAAGCCTTTTCCACACAGTCCCAAGTTTTAACGTCCCTGAGAATTAAGCAAGTTTTCAGAAAATGTGGGGAAAGGAGAAAAATGCTTGTAACTAGGATTTTCTTCTTTTCTCACAATGTTTTGTCATCTTTGTGAGCCAAGTTTACAATCACTACCTGGATCTTACCTTGGCTGATTGAGCCAGATTTCGAGATTCCTGCGATGCGCCCTCAATTGGATGCTGGCTATTACCCCCCTTTACATCTTATTTCTAAAAGCAAATGAAATATCGTTTTACAAACCACTTATGAATACACATGAAGCGATAACCAGACATCCACATGGGTTTCCATCTTTACCTTCTACTCGAAAGGTAGAGACCTTGTTCTATTTTTATCAAAGATGAAATGCTACGAGTGATTTCATTCGTTGCAGCTAGAGCAGGCTGCATCCAATGAAAAAGCGTATCGGGGGAATGTAAAAATCAAGCTCCATCCGCCAAGGCTAGAGCAGCGTTGTGAATCGTCAGCCTTGGCTTGCGAAGATGAATGTTTTGTAGACTATCTGACACAAATCCCACCATTTGTGCAGTATAAATATTTTTTGGCTGCCACTGCTTTCAGATTGGACCTGACTAAAATAGTGTTGTTTGGGAAAGAATTGAATAGCAGAGTGGTATCTTTTGAAGGGTATAAAACATCGTGGTAGAAGAGAAAAATGGTGGTTATCAGCATTTTCTTATTTTTCCATAATGTTTTCATTTTCAAAACCCCTTTTCTTCAAAGGGTCATTACAATATGGGATTATTTGGCAATGGGTAAAAAGATGTAACTTTGTTATAAAGTATAGTAGGTAAGTTGATTCTTATATTTTTACAAGAACTTAGTAAAATATATAACAAGCGACAAAATTTTGGATTTATTTGAATTCAGTCACAGATGACAAATCAAACATGCCTAAAGTCAAACATGTGGAATTTATCTTTAGAAGGGTAAATTGTGTGTGTTAACTTTTTTTCAAACATCTTTTTCTATGAAACTACCCATTCAATTTTGATGTTACTGCCATGGTCCTCTTCAGAATTCCTTGAAAAATTTTTATTCCTACTAAAACTCTGCTTGCCATAGCAACAAAACTGAAAAATATTGATTTTTTTTTAAAATCTTCTTCTCTGAAACCACTAGGCCTACGGCTACCAAATTTGGTATGTAGCTATTTCTAGTGGACCTCTACTAACTTTTTTCAAATAATAGCCCTTGGGTCAAAATTGAACCCGTCCCGGGGGTCACAAGTTTTATTTGGGCTTATATAGGGAAAACTTTAAAATTCTTTTGGTACCTAACCATAAGGCCTAGGGCTACCCAATTTGGCATGTATTTTCATCAAGTGGTTATCTACCAAGAATGCCCAAATTATAGCCCTTGGGCCAAAATTGGCCCCACCAGGGGGGTTACAAGTTTTATACGGGCTTATATAGGGAAAACTTTAAAATCCTTCTGGTACCTAGCCATAAGGCCTAGGGCCACCAAATTTGGCATGTATCTTTATCAAGTGGTTTTCTACCAAGAGTGCCCAAATGATAGCCTAGGGGTCAAATTTGGCATGGCCGCAGGGTTACAAGTTTTTATATTGGCTTATATAGGGAAAACTTTGAAAATCTTTTCATACCAAGCCATACGGCCTAGAGCTACTCAATTTTGCAACTAGCTTTATCAAGTGGTTGTCTAACAAAGGTGCCCAAATTATAGCCCTGGGATTAAATTTGGCCCCATCCTTGGGGTCACAAGTTATACATGGGCTCATATTGGGGATTTTTTAAAAATCTACTTGTACCAAGCCATAAGACCTATGGCTTCGAAATTTTGCATGTGGCTTTATCTAGTGGGCCTCTACCAGGAGGGCCCAAATTATAGCCTTTGGGTCAAGTTTATCCCCACACCAGGGGTCACAAGTTTAACATGGGCTTTTATGGTGATAACTTTCTAAATTTGTAAGTCTAAATTTGTAAGTCTAAATTTGTAAGTAACACAACTTCTGATTGGCTAAACCATTCGGTTTAGCCAATCAGAAGTTGTGTTACTTGCAAATGTTGAAAATTCTGAAGAATATGACAAAGAACGTTCTTGAGAATGGTTGGTGAATAAGGGCCAAGGATACATGAAAATAAGAGCTGTGATATGGCTGAAATAGTGTTGAAAACAAGGTACAAAAGGCTTTTCAAATTAATCAATCACTTGTCTCATTCCCACATAGACATATGTAATATTTACAAAATGGCTGCAAAGGCGTCATTAGGCCAATAGAACACTTTATGAATCAAATCTTGTATAGCTAGAACAAGAGTGCCATTGGTGTTAACATGCTCACCTTAGTAAACACTCTCTTGCACTCCCGATCATTCACATTCACCTCTGTAGTGGGCTCAGAAAGTAGTCCGTCATTACGTGATACTTTCGTCACATGACCAGAACGCAAAATGGCAACACAAATGCCAGTAAAAGAAAGACCAATATCGATTACATTGTGTGCTGTTCAAAGAGCATACGGCCTATCAGACTAAGTGATAGGAAATGTGAAAAAGACAGATTTTCTGAAAAGCGTAAATGTCTTTTAAAGGACCATAATTTGTATTTTAATCTTATAAACTAAGATTTATTGGTGTCAAAACTGCTGTCATCATTCATGGGCGCAGCAGCCATTTTTGTTAAAATTGGCGTAAGAGTCGATTAGTAAAGAGGCTCGAAAAAAAATAATTGTATACTGGTAAATTCATCAGTTTCATCCAGAATCATATTTCCTTTGTCTACCTTATAATTTTACGCATGAAACAGTTAAACAGTAACAAAACATCTTTTCCACGGTTTGACAAGATTCTTGTCATGTAGCCCATCGCAGAGATGTATGGTGAGAGTAACAAACGACAATTCTGCTCGGAGATTGCTTAGTAAAGTCATCCAGATTTGGACTCAAAAGCAGCCACTAGAATACAAACAGGGTTTTTCTAAGATTTTACTAATTGCCCTACTTTTAGTTGGAAGTGACCAATTTCAAACAAGCAATACTCTGATCAAAAAAGTACAACAGTTTTTTTTTTTCCAAGAATTGGCCGAGTGACTTACTTCTGGACTGGAAGGAACTCAATGTCTAACTCTACTGAGACATATACACACAAACATTCTGAGCTTGTTTCATTAAGTTTAGGTCAAATACGTGGCCTCTAGAATGCATACATGATTTTGTTAATATCTTAGGTCAAATTTATTATATTCATCAGTTAGTTAAAAGCATTACAGACAAATCAATAGTACTAATTTAAAAAAAAAAAATGATGAAATGGGTTAGAAACGAAAGCAAAGATATAGTTCTTTTCAAATTCTAGGTACACAGTTACTGGTTAATTACAATAGTTTAGTTTAAACATATTTATTTTACATCGATTGAGAAATAACTTCTTACAACTTATACAAATCTCTCTCGATTCTGCTTCCTGGGAACTACACCAGTACTCGAGCCGAATGTGTTGGCCAATGAAAAATCCCAAAGTTGACACCCGCTCCCGGGTATAGAACTCAGGACCTTGAGGTTGTGAGGCCGACGCTCTATCTCACGACCACAATTACAATATATAACATAAGAAAAAGAAAAGTCTAATATCTGGCCTAGTGGCCAAATTTTTCACCAAATGTGATTTAATTTCAAACTTGCCTGTGATTTTATCAAGAAAAACACTCTGATAAACTTACATGGGTGTTGGACAGAAAATGTGGCATATTGAGTGCACGCAAGGTAAATGTTGACAAGCGAACAAAGCATGGCAGACACAGCACATCACAAAAGCTCACTTTGAGTATTTTCTGCTCAGGTGAGCTAAAGGAGAAAATAGACGTTCTCAGTCAGGTCCGTTTTTTAAAGTCTTTTGGACAAGGTTGCTGTAATATAGGTGACATAGTCTGATCTGCTGTCCTTTGCTTATCATAATGGCCTACATATTTTTTACATTAGCTTTGGATTTAACTCTTTACCAAACGATAAAATTTTAGACTGGTCCAAAATGAAAGCACTTGCAGACGACAAAATAAACATAACTGAAAAATTGAAATTTATTTTGTGAAGGGTAGAAAACATTGTGGGAAAAGGAGAAAATGCTGGTTACCAGCATTTTCTCCTTTCCCACAATGTTTTCAAAAGGCTTATATCTTGGGGTCATAAAAACCAGGAATTGGCTAAAACCAGGAAATGGGAAAGGCCTAACTGAACTTTCAACCAAATGACAAAATTCTAGACATTTCCAAATTCAAAGCATTGCAGTTGACAAAATAAATGTGACTCAAAAATTGAAATGCTTTTGGAAAGGGTAGAAAACCAGCATTTTCTCCTTTTTCCACAATGATTTCAAGGTCTTCCTTGCAGTCATTAAGACATAAAGTGCTGAAATAACCTTAAGGTAAGACCTGTGTAATGCACTTCAGGTGAAAATTCAAATTGGTTGATAAATAAGGATAAATAAGGATTTATGCAGAAATAATATTTTTGCACATTTCTAACGGATCAGAAATTCCGTTTATGTCTATCTTGAAATTATTTTTTGATACTTTTGTTAGTTTTCTGAAAAGGGAGGTAATTATAATCTCTTTTTGAATTGAGAATATAGTGGTTTCAGATTTATAAATGATAATTCAAAGAAGGAAAAAATGGAAAAAATGAATCAGTGAAAGTAGTTCAATAATACTCATTTTTAATTATAGCTAATTTTGCAGGATGATATTTTAGTGAAAAAAGCTGTTTTCCTTACATAGGTCTTACCTTAACCCATTACCACACAATCCCTACTTTTGACACCCCTGAGAAAGAAGCCTTTAGAAAACATTGTGGGAAAAGGAGAAAATGCTGGTTACCAGCATTTTCTCCTTTTCCCACAATGTTTTCTACCTTTCACAAAACAAATTTCAAATTTTCAGTCACTTTAATTTTGTCGTCTGCAAATACTTTCGATTTGGACAAACCTAAAATCTTGTTGTTTAGTAATGAGTTAAGTTGTTTTACAGACAATGTTGATCAAGATCAGACTGTACAGAACATCATTTTGTTACATATTCTGGCGAAGGCAACCATGAAACAAAATTTTGTTGTCTGGGAAAGAGTTAATGCAAATCAACAAAATCTTCGCCTCATGAAAACTGAAAGCCTTTGTAAATGAAAATAACATGCAGCTCAAATTGTGAAATTTGTCTCTGAAAAGATAGAAAACATTGTTGGAAAAAGGAAAAAAAATGCTTCTTACCGTCATTTTTACCTCTTCCCACCATATTTTCAAAAAGCTTCTCCTTCATGGTTGTGCAAACCTGGGATTGTGTAACAAGAGCATTGAATGGGGATGCAAGCACTTGGCTACAGTTGCTTGTGCAGGAAAAAACACCAAGTTGACAAAGGGACATAACTCTATCAAAAATGTTGAGGTTACAAGCTATGGTTGTTGGGAGTTCCCCCTTCTAATAGTCAACAATAGCTAGAGTTTGAAGTAAATATCCTAAGTAATGAGTAAATGTCAAGATCTATGCCACTTGTCGGAATTCGGCTGATTTGGTACCTACATCTTACTTCGTCCGTATCAAGGAGATTTCCATTTTGAAATGAGAATCACCTGATTCTATATATAGCGCACCACTGACAGTTGTTTAGTAACAACATAAACAACCTCAATGAAGTTATTCACATCTGTCTACTTGTCGGTGAAAACTTCAATCGGAATTGATAAACCACATTAAAAATGAATGTACGAACTGTTTGTCAACTGAAACATAGTTAGAAAGATTTTGATAGAAAATTCGAACTCAAGTTTTCTTTTGTAAGAGGAGCCTTACAATTTTCAAAACGGTAAAACAGCATATCTCCGGGCAATGAATGTATCGATTGATCTGACTCATATTAATCGACCAGTTACAGCCGAGGGATATGATGGCTCCCATCACCCGAGGTATGCCGAATGGATTTATGCATGATGATGACAACTAATCTGACACTGACAAGAAAGGTATGACTGCACCTCTTCTTCTCTTCTTCTTTGGAAACAGCCAAGCTAAAAACATAGGCTGGAAAATATTTTCCATTTTCTGGAAAATGAAGATTTTTTATTTGTGAGCTTGTCTGAGAAAAATCTGAGTTAGAATTAACCCATTACCACACAATCCCTTCTTTTGACGACCCTGAGAAAGAAGCCTTTAGAAAATATTGTGGGAAAAGGAGAAAATGCTGGTAACCAGCATTTTCTCTTTTTTACACAATGTTTTCTTCCCTTCCCAAATCAAATTTTGAATTTTCAGTCACTTTCACTTTGTCGTCTGCAAATGCTTTCAATTTGGACCAGTCTTAAATTTTGTCATCTGGTAAAGGCTTAACCCTTTACTCCATAAGGCATTTCTATGGTGTCTCTAATTGACCCTAAATAACAGCAAGGATGAAACCATTTCTGATGTGTATATGACACCTTTTGATAGCAAAGAAAACATTGTGACAAAAGGCGAAATTGTTCGTCACGAGCAATTTCACCTTTTGCCACAATGTTTTCCAAAGGCTCCTACAAGCAATGCGTAAAAATGATTATCTATGGAGTAAAGGGTTAATACTTCATGATATTCATGTCCTATAAAAATAAACCACTCTGAACTGCGTAAGTAAAAACTGATAACAGGGACATATAGGCGGGAAAATATTATTTCTGTTTTCTTACAAAATATTTTTTTAGATATGTTTGTTACAAATGTGATTAAGAACTAATACTACATAATGTGTATAAAAAAGCAACAACTATTTATTGCAAAAGTAAATACTGGAAACATGTAAATATAGGTGGGAAAGCGTTTTCCTTTTTCTAGCAAAACAAGGTGTTTTTTTTTTTTTATTATAATGCAAAGAAACTTCTCATGATCTGATTGGATAATATGCCCCGAACATATATGTCATGTGCACTGGCAAAACCAACGTAAAAGTAGTTTCCCTTTCGGGAGCCCCATATAAATGACTACACTATCAACCCAACATCCTACATGGCGGCGTCAATCAAGATTAACATCAAGATTATGCGGCAAGCTGCACATTTTAGCATATAATAACCAAGGTTTCAGTGATGTCAGTTCCAAGTGACGCCAGTTTTCATTGAAATGGGGCAATCAGAAGGGAAGTTCTACTTCGTCAGTATTCTCAATTTTTTAAACCTAAAACAACAGGTAGAATTCCCTAAAGGACATTTTCGGTAGTAATTTCTGCACATCACTTTGGCGATTTCAAGTTTGCCATTGAATTTTACCCAACATAAGAAAGAATTAGAAAATTCTATGAAAGGATTAGATTTTCACAAAACTGTAGGAAACGTCTTTAACAAACATTGGAATTGCAAAACTTTGCAGTATAATAAATTCATTGTACAGTCAGGTAGCAGGGGACTTGGAAACTTGTTCACTGCTGTGGCGAATCATGTCGCCACCTCGGCTCAAGGCGACATGATTCACACAGCCGTGAGCAAGTTTCCAGGTCCCCTGCCACCTGACCATACCACTAATATTGAGAGCATGTAACAAATTAGACTAATAACCGATATTAACCCATTACCACACGAGAAAAATTTAGACTGGTCCAAATTGAAAGCATTTGCAGACGACAAAATAAATGTGACTGAAAAATTGAAATTTGTTCTACGAAGGGTAGAAAACACTGTGGGAAAAGGAGAAAATGCTGGTAACCAGCATTTTCTCCTTTTCCCACAGGGTTTTCAAAAGGCTTCTTTCTCAGGCGCGTCAAAAGTAGGGATTGTGTGGTAATGGGTTAACTCTTTACCCCATTACCACACAATCCCTACCTTTGATGACCCTGAGAAAGAAGCCTTTGGAAAATATTGTGGGAAAAGGAGAAATGCTGATAACCAGCATTTTCTCCTTTCCCACAATGTTTTCCACCCTTCACAAAACAAATTTCAAATTTTCAGTCACTTTTATGTTGTCGTCTGCAAACGCTCTCGATTTGGACAAACTTAAAAGTTTGTCATTTGGTAATGAGGAAACGAGTTTTAATAACCAAGAGCAAGAAGCCTTATGAAAACATGGGAAAAGGAGAAAATGCTGGTAACCTTTTCCCACAATGTTTTTTTTTTACCTAACACAGACAAGTTCAATCATTAAAGCTGCATTCAAAAGTTCATCTGCGAAATGCTTTCAATTTGGACAAATCTGTATCTTGCTTGTGTGGTTAACCCATTACCACACAATCCCTACTTTTGACGCCCCTGAGAAAGAAGCCTTTTGAAAACATTGCGGAAAAAGGAGAAAATGCTGGTAACCAGCATTTTCTCCTTTTCCCACAATGTTTTCTACCCTTCACAAAACAAATTTCACATTTTCAGTCACTTTTATTTTGTCGTCATCAAATGCTTTCAATTTGGACCAGTCTAAAATATTGTCATTTGGTAATGGGTTAAAAGTTGAATAATATACTATGCAGAGCAACTACTATGACCTTTATAAGTAAAAACTGAATAAAGGGGACATATAGGTGGGAAAATATCTTATCTTTTCCTGCAAAAAGATTAATTTTTTGTGAATGTGTTTGTTACAAATATGACTAAGAATTAATACTAAATAATACACTATAAAAAGCAATCGCAATGCACAATAAGAATCTTTTTTTAAAAATTGATAACAAAGACATACAGGCAGAAAAGTTTTTTATCACATCAGCTCCCTTGTTTTCAGTGTAATATACCCATTACGAATTTTCTTATCTTATTTATACACGTTTGATATCACATTTGTGTGATGTCATTTTTGATGTCATTTTGTATGTATTGCGTAGAAGTGAATGGGTCTTATGGTGCATTTATGAATATTTTTGCAGCATCTGATCTATATTTTGAGAAATGTTATGTGATATAAAGAATCTGACATTCGTGGGTATTAGAGATAAGATCTTATTAAACTAATCAAGGAAAAATGTTATTAAGCTTGCCAAAGGCTCGCTTAATAAGATTTCCCTTGACTCGTTTAATAAAATCTTGTCTCAAAAGCCTACTCATGTCAGATCACATAATTATATGTTTTTTTGTAAGATACTTTTTGTGTCTGAAACACATGTGAGTACAAATTACATGTACTGCAAAAGTGGATACTATTCAGTGTCTTAACCCTTTCCCTATCGACAAAATTTCAGACTAATCCAAATTGATAGCCTCTGCAGGCGAAGGAAGAAGCTTTCTGAAAACATTGTGGGAAATGGAGAAAATGCTGGTAGCCAGCATTTTCTCCTTTTCCTACAATGTTTTCTACCTAGCTGGAAACAAATTACAATTTTTGAATTATGTTTACATCGTCATCTGCAAATACTTTCAAATTGGACCAGTGTAAAATTTTATCGTTTGGTAAAAGGTTCATGTAAAAAAATACTTTACTGTAACATAAATTTACCCTGCTCGATATCTTCACATTTTGTATCAAAACCAAAAAATTGAGAAAATTCCACGATGGATTCTAGTTTTAGTCACACATAATTATAGTACTATAAAAATCAATCACTATTCATATAATTCTAAAAAAATAAAAATATACTGATAACAAGAATATTTGTTACAAATGTTTTTAAAAATTAATATAAGAATGTAAAGCAATCATTATCTCCTTTTTCCCACCATGTTTTCTTCCCTTCCTAAAACAAATTTCAGTTTTTTAGTCACATATATTTTGTCCTCTGCAAATGCAAATGCTCTTAATTTAACCAGTCTAGAATGTGGTCGTTTAGTAAAGAGATAATAATAAGTTTTATAGAAAGTTTGCAAAGATTTTTGAATATGGCCATTGATGTTTATAAAAAGTAAAAGAAAAATATAAAAAAAAATTAGCTTAAAATACAGTTATCACCTTTTGGCATACAGAATTAACTTAACCCATTACCACACCATCCCTACTTTTGACGCCCCTGTGAAAGAAGCCTTTAGAAAACATTGTGGGAAAAGGAGAAAATGCTGGTAACAGTCAGACGGACAGACAGTCATGGTGTTTCCAGTATATCCCCCTCCACTACGTTGTGGGGTGTATAATAAATATCCCCTAAATCATTGTGAAAGAGGGGGATATGCTTAGACACTACATTTCTTTCTATTTGTTTGATTAATTTTGCTCTCTTGGAATTTACAAAATTGCTTAGCACGACTCACTGACCCTTTGCAGACAGTGCAGATCAAGATCAGACTTTAAAGTATGTGCATTCTGATCCTGCATCTCTACTCTCTAAATACCCACCTTTAACTCTTTACTCCATAGATACTCATTTCTACGCACTGCTTGTAAGAGCCTTTGGAAAACATTGCGGCAAAAGGTGAAATTGCTCGTGACGAGCAATTTCACCTTTTGTCACAATGTTTTCTACACTATCAAAAGGTGTCATATACACATAAGAAACGGCTTCATCCTTGCTGTTATTTAGGGTCAATTAGAGATACCATAGAAATGCCTTATGGGGTAAAGGGTTAAAGTATTGTCTAGTGTCCTTATTCCGTGAGTGTCCTTGAACCAGTGATTTTTGTGTGCATCTCGTAAAGCACATAAAAATTATCATGTTGATGATGTCACATGCTATTTCTGCTCGTAACCCTTACCAATATTCGAATGTTTTATTGCCCTTGAATTTCAGACAAATACCAGAAAAATACATGGAAAATCAGCTAATGATCATATGCAAAAGAAATCTACATCTTTTTTCTTGAATCTAAATAGTCTTCCTTCTCAAATAATGCAATGATCTTCAACTTTCTGCTGTAAATACTACCGAGCTACAGACATTTGGTCACGCCATGTTTGCACAAGGAGGCCGACGGCATATTCTTTTTTTATGCACATTGAACATGAAAATAGTTATCCAAGTTATTCTTTTCATATGAAAGTGACCAGAAATGATTTTTGTGGTATTTGTCGAAGACAAAACCACTATGAGTTCAAGATTGAATTCTGATAACCATGTATCTTATTTTGTGCAAAGCCGAAGGAAATAAACCCAGTTAAACTCATTTTTTCCTCATGCAAATGAGTTTTTCAGTGGCACTCAGATATATAATTTGTTCAAATGGCATATTGAAATACATTGGGCGAAGCCATCGATTGTTGAGATACTTATTTTTGATTGGAAATAGCTTCTCTCTCTCACAGTCTTTTATTGGCACAATGATACAAATTTGCCTACTGACCCTGGGCTTTTTCGTTCCAAAATCAATTCGTTCCATGGCTTGTTCGTCCTATGATTGCATGCTACTCCATTTTATTGTTCATGAATATTTATAGATCGAAGTAATTGATTGTAAAAATTGGAAATTAAATGTAAAAAGCTAAAGATATTTCAAAATTATAGTTTTAAGGTACTCTCCCTTCAACCGATAAGATATTCATTTGCTTAGTGGATTGACTTTTAAGCCAATATTTGACCAATATGTCTCTTTTTATTTCAACTATTAATTCCACACAATGGGTTTCCTTTACAAATACCACTTCAACATTCTGAACGCTTTGATTTTATGAAGGTAAGTAACTTCTAGTTCATATGCTTGTCTCTATTCTTAATTAAATCAAGTTGTTTCCCTATCATCACGGAATATGGACACTCGAGGTTACAATAAATGGGACATGTGTAATGTCACCTCTGAGCAAAACACTTCAAGAGCCAAGAGCACTTGAGCAAAAGTCATGGTTTTATGCTTAACCCTTCACCAAACAATCCCTGTTTTTTAAGATTCTGAGATAGAAGCCTTTTGAAAACACTGTGGGAAAAGGAGAAAATGCTGGTAACCAGCATTTTCTCCTTTTCCCACAATGTTTTCAACCCTGCTGGAAACAAATTTCAATTTTTGAGTTCCATTTATTTAGTCATCTGCAAGTGCTTCAATTCGGACCAGTTTTAAATTTTGCTGTTTGGTTAAGGGTTAATATGTCATGGATGATGTCAATCCAGATCAGACTGCATTTTGTTTGCAGCCTGATCTTGGGCTACACAATTCCATAAGCTATTTATCTTGCCAGAGTCTAAAAACTCCTTATTCAGCTCTTTACCAATTCATCTAGACTTTCATTTATCCAGAAAGCCGTTTGAAAAGAGTTCGGTAGAAGGAGAAAATGCTTGTAACCAGTATTCATTTTTCACCTTTTTTCACACTGTTTTATTCCCTTTAGCAGACAAATTCCATCATCTGATCCACTGATGATGTAAAATATTGTCCCAAATGCTTTGATTTTGGAAAAGTCTAAAAATTTTCTAGCTAATAAAGACTTAACCCTTAGGCAGCTAATCGCAACTTTGATACCTTTTGCAGACAGTGTAGATAAAGATCAGACTGCAGTGATTGATCAGTCTGATCTTCTATCCACACTGTCCGAAAAGAAGATATTATTCCCGTAAAAATAGCTTTGAAAGGGCGATATTTGGGTTTTTAGTATCAAAATGATAGTTTCATTTTAGTTATATGACAGGATCACTGTTAACCCTTTACACCATAGATACTCATTTCTACACATTGCTTGTTGGAGCCTTTGAAAAACATTGTGGCAAAAGGAGAAATTGCTCGTGACGAGCAATTTCACCTTTTGCCACAATGTTTTCTACTCTATCAAAAGGTGTCATATACACATAAGAAACGGCTTCATTCTTGCTGTTATTTAGGGTCAATTAGAGATACAATAGAAATGCCTTATGGTGTAAAGGGTTAATACCTGTAACACATACTTGCTACATATATTTTAACTCTTTACCAAATGAAAAAATTCTGGACTGGTCAAAACTGAAAGCAATTTTAGATAACAAAGTAAACATAACTCAAAAATTAAAATTTGCTTTCAGCACAGTACAAAACATCATGGGAAAAAGAGAAAATGCTGGTTACCAGCATTTTCTCCTTTTCCAACAATGTTTCCAAAAGGCTTCCATCTCAGAGTCGTTAAAAACCAGGGATTGTTTGGTAAAGGGTTAAATATTTTGCAGTCTAAGCAATATATAATGGTATGGAATTTGAAAGTGTTGATATCATTTTGTAACCTATCCTATGGTACTATGGTACAACCTCTTTTTCATTCAGACTGAACAGTGTTGCTCTCTCCCTCAACTGAAGCTCTAACTCTGGCTGGTGCTTCTCCACCATAAACTGTAAAATGAAAAAAAAACAAGGTCATTTTGTCTTGAATGGGAAAAAAAAAAAGTATACACTTTGACTTGAAAACTTACGGGACAAAATTATGTCAAGTAGTTTTTCAGCACATCCTTTTTGACATATTGAAAATAAACATAATAAATAATTATACTATTGTTTATTCCTTTACAAAATAATTCCCTGTTTTAACTTCACAAATTTAACTCATGACCAAACGACAAAATTTTAGGTTTGTCCAAATCGAAAGCATTTGCAGACGACAAAATAAAAGTGACTGAGAATTTAAAATTTGTATTGTGAAGGGTAGAAAACATTGTGGGAAAAGGAGAAAATGCTGGTTCCCAGCATTTTCTCCTTTTCCCACCATGTTTCCCAGAGGCTTCTTTCTCAGTGTCTTCAAAAGTAGGGATTGTGTGGTAATGGGTTAAGCAAGAAAAAGAATGCTTTGTAAAAAAATAAAGTATCAAATGGAGAAAATGATGATAAAAAGTGTTATGTCTTTTTTCCTACAATGTTTTCTACCGACCAAAAATCAAACTTCAATTTTTGAGTCACAATAATAACTTGTGCATTTTCTCCTTTGTCTATTAATGCTTTCTACACTTCAAAAATAAAAAAAAAAACGCAAATTTCAATCTCTGTGTCATATTTTGTTATACTGTTTGCAGAAACTCACAATTTATACAAGTCTGCAATTTTGTTGGAGGAAAGAATTAACTCATTACCAAACGAGAATAGTTTAGGCTTGTCCAAATCGAAAGCATTTGCAGACGACAGAATAGAAGTGACTGAACATTTGAAATTCATTTTGTGAAGGGTAGAAAACATTGTGGGAAAAGGAGAAAATGCTGGTTACCAGCATTTTCTCCTTTTCCCACAATGTTTTCTAAAGCCTTCTTTCTGAGGGGAGTCAAAAGTAGGGATTGTGTGGTAATGGGTTAAACTGATGAAAACACTGTTGGAAAAGGAGAAAATGCAGGTTACCATACTATGTTTTGAAAAAAAGGTTTCTTTTTCATTGTCAACAATTTTTTCGACTATGTGGTAAAAGGTGAATTTTGCATGATCAACCGGAAGTCCTTAACTTGCACTTGAAATCTAATATTGTTTGTGAACAAGATTTTGTCAAGTCAAAAGTTATCAATCTTTTGTTTGTCACCCTTTACTATACAAAGAAATTTTAGACACACCAAAAACATTGTGAGTACAGGAGAAAATGCTGGTGTAGAGAACCTTAGAGGATAAGACTAAGGATATTCTGAAGAATGGCTGGTGAATACGGGCCCAGGTCTTGGACCTACCTTTTTCTCTCATTCCCTTGTTGAAATTAAGGTACACTTTGATTCCGTAATACAACAAGAGAGATCGTAAAATGATCGACACAACAGCAGCAAGTACCGTTACAACATGGATGGCTAATTGCGAACGACTGCCATGGTTCACAAAACCTTGAACTGACTGAAACGAAAACAATAAGAAAACCTCCGTTATGCCTTTTTTCATGCAATTTCCAGTATTAACTCTTTACCCCAACACAAAATTTAAGATTGGTTCAAATTGAAAGCTCTTGCAGACAACAAAATAAACGTAACTCAAAATTTGTAATTTGTTTCCAGCAGGGTAGAAAACATTGTGGGAAAAGGAGAAAATGCTGGTTACCAGCATTTTCTCCTTTTCCCACAGTGTTTTCACAAGGCTTCTTTCTCAGGGTCATAAAAACCAGGGACTGTCTGGTAAAGGGTTAAATACCTTGGAGAAAAAAATCCTTCCAAAACATTATGGGAAAACTTGGAAATGCTTGAAACCAGAGCTATGTTTCAATAAACCAAAATTACATGGGATTGTTACACAAACAGACATATGATCCCTGCCCAAGGCATACCAAAAGTTATGGAAATATTATTTTTTATTATATACCTAGCAGTGAAATCCTGGAATTTCCCAGTGTAATAAATTTTGATATCATCACTAGTGACGTTATCAACTTTCACTTCCTGACGTCATTTGGGAACTACCTTTTTTTCGACTACATTTTTTTCGACTTTCAAACGCAAAATTACAAATAATGATGTTAATAAGGTATATAATAAATAGAATAATCAACTGGTTATTTTTTACATGAAAAATATCTCACTCGGACCCGTCGTAAGGCGTTAAAAAAACTCGTGCTGCACACTCGTTTTTTCAACGCCTAACAACGCATCCTCGTGAGATATTTTTCATATCAAAAGTAACCAGTTGATTATCCTCTATATGTGAAAAAAGTTATGCAGTTTAGTGAAACTTGTTTTCAGACTCGATGCTTGCTGATCAGAAATCCATGCACCAAATTTGTGTGTCTGAAATTCAGTGAAAGGTAACCCAGCACTTTCTCCTGCAGTCTGATCTTGTTCTACACTAGCAAGATATACAATTTCAGTTGTGAAAGGCAATGTAAAGATTAAAGTTTTACAAAATGACAAAGTTTTAGACCAAGCCAAATTCAAATCATATGTAGATGACAAAAATAAAAAAAAATTCAAGAATTAAAATTTATTTTGGAGAAAAGTAGAAAACATTATGGAAAACAGAGAAAATGCAAGTTACCAGCATTTTCTCTTTTTCCCCCCACAATATTTTCATGAGGTTTTTTTCTTCGAGGCCATTGAAACGAAACTTCTGATTGTAGGTAAAGGGTAAAAGATATGAACAAAAACACTTGCAATTATGATCCACATTTTTTATTATAGAAATATGGGTGCATTGTTCCTGAACCTCCCCACTTGACATATACAGACATATCCTGGTGTATACAAAGACTGATAAATTATACAAGAGTCAATGAAGTTGGCTTGATTGAATTTTTTTTTTCAGAAGCTCTCATATATTTTTGAAAAGAAAAAAAAATAAGGCTTTAGTATAAAAAGGATTGAGAGATAAACAAACCGTAAAAGACCTATTTTATAACCATGAATGACCTACACTGCTCACCTGATTAACTGTTAACTGAAGGACAAATTTCAAAAATAATTCAAATTGAAAACATTAGCAGGGGACAAAAAAAGTGTGAATCAAAATTTGAAATTTGTTTAGGGAAGTGTAGAAAAAATTGTGGAAAATGGAGAAAATACTGGTTACCAGCATTTTCTCCATTTCCCACAATTTTTTCAATAGGCTTTTTTCTCAGGGTCATTAAAAGTCTGGATTGTGTGGTAAAAGTGGATCTATTAAATGTTTTGTATCAAACAAACATCTGAATTATACAGTAGAGTTGGACTTGGACATGCAATTGGACATCTTATTGACTTATATTAGCCCTTTACTCCATAGATACTCATTTCTATGCATTGCTTGTAGAAGCCTTTGGAAAACATTGTGGCAAGAGGTGAAATTGCTCCTGACGAGCAATTTCACCTTTTGTCATAATGTTTTCTATGGTATCAAACGGTGTCATATACACATAAGAAATGGCTTCAACCTTGCTGTTATTTAGGATCAGTTTGAGATACCATAGAAATGCCTTATGGGGTAAAGGGTTGAATTGTTTTGACACAGGTCTGTCTGAAGAGACTGTGCTGGCTGATCTCGGTTACCACACAATTCCGACTTTTAACGATGATTCTGAGAAAAAAAGCTTTTGAAAACATTGTGGGAAAAGGGGAAAATGCTGGTACCCAGCATTTTCTCCTTTTCCCACAATGTTTTACTACCCTTCCCAAAACAAACCTGAAATTTCTGAGTCACAATTATTTTGTTTTGCCTGCAAATACCTTCAATTTGGACCAGTCTAAAGTTTTGCTGTTTCGGTAAAGAATTAATACTTTTTGCGTACTATGTATCAAATTCCCTTTTCACAGAGCTTGACTAAAATAAATTTTCTTTACTATAGCCATGTTTGACTGCGAGCAACATTACTGATTGTACAGAAATTGAGAAAGGGACATAACTATTTCAAAAGTATGTTTAGCGTTACCTATCTTTTGGGTATGGCTTACCATTTCATGGCGTTTTGATCTGTAACAAAAAGTTCTAATTTGCAGTAAGGATCTTCAATAATGACAGCAATATCAGAAGAGCAAACAGAGTTTTTGATGGAATTAAATTCTGTGAACAACTTTTTATGAGGACCTCCAAAGGAACATTCCAGCCAAGTTTGGTCCAAATTGGCCCAGCATTTTAGGAGGAGTTCAAGTTTAAAGATTTGTTGATGACGCACGGTGGACAGCGGGTGATCCTAAAAGCACCCCTTGAAAAAGGCCAAAGGACTTTTTGTAAACATTGTGGGCAAAGAAGTAACCAGCATTTTCTCCTTTTTGCACAATGTTTCCTACCCTTTCAAAGACAAATTTGATTATCTGTTCTTCATTTCAATTGTCATAAAAAAAATTACTTCCGATTTGGGTCAGTCTAAAATGTTTGTCCGTATTGTGTTATAAAGATGTTTCTCAACTATTTCCAAGACAAAATACATTCTCTAGGCCACATTTAAACTGTTGTCAGCAAATACTGTCAATTTTGACAAGTCTATATTTTTGTTGTGTGGTAAAAAGAACTGAAACCTAAATCACTAACGGTATAATACACTGAGATTTCTATAGTCCACTGAACAGTTTGTTAGACCGGCCCTCCACTAGGACCCCGAAAGGTTCCCGATCGTAAAAATGACAGGAACTGGATGCTTCGGCACATCTTCGCAATGATCGGGAACCGTTCTTGGTGTTTCTTAAATCCATCTGGAAACATTCTTAGTGGGTCAGGGCCGATTCGGGATCAAAAAAGCTTCGGAATCCAAATTTTAAAAGTTCAAAATTTGGACGCCGATCGTTGAGTTCGGGGAAGTGTAGGGACCGTCGACATCCCTTCGGGGAACCTTCAGTGATCATTCCGAACGTTCTGAAACATATCACGCATAATTCGGCAGCATTCGGCGAGGTTTCTTATTCACTGTGTCACCCCGAGCAGTTCAGGAAAGATAACTCGCCTATATATACCTTGGCACTCACATCGCCAACATGTCGGCATTGATTCTTAAACATTTCTGTATGTTCTGCAAGTGAACTGCAGCCATTCTGCGTGATCGGGAAACACTCGGTCAACAATCCTGTACCGATCGGCATTTTTCGGTACTGGATCCACATACTTCGGTAAGATTTCGGCAACCTTTCGCATACTGTTCCGCATATCACTGCCAAACGAGCCCCTTTTGCCAAGCTCCACCCATTTTCATCCCGAAAGCTCCCCGAAATTAGCCATTTTTCATCTGCAACCCTTTGGCAAGCAATCGGGGTTGCAGTGGAGGGCAGGCCTTAGGAAAATTTTTATTCATCACAAGGGTACAAACTTACCTTTACTATCAAATATATAGCATAAGCAGGGATCAAAATCCATATAGCTGCGTATGATGTTGCCAATCTCTTCTTTTCTAACCTTGCCTGCACACAAACAAAGAAACAAAGAAATAAACAAACAAAAGTTGAAAACCACTTAACCCTTTACCAGACGACAAAATTTTAGCAGAGTCCAAATTGAGAGTATTTGCAGACAACAATTTCAACGTGGCTTAACTGGGGAAGTCTTTCTTTGATAGGGTAGAAAACATTGTAGGAAAGAGAGAAAATGCTGGCTACCAGCATTTTCTCGTTTTCCCACAATAATTTCAAAAGGCTTCTTTCCCAGGGTCGTTAAAAGTCCATATCATACGGTAAAAGGTAATCAAAGTTTCCTGTAAATTTTGTCTTTTCATTTTATTTAGATAAAATTTTCGGCACATTTTGATTTATCGCAATAGTTTTTCTAAAAATTATCAAGGTAGTTTTCATGTATCTCGTAGCAGATTAATGCCATTATACTATGGTTACGTAAAACTTACAAAAATTTTCTTCATAACTACCTTGGTTAAACAGGGCCCAGATCTGTAACCTGCTAATGCTGTCAATTTAACTCTTGGCGTAACAACAAAATTTTCAGACTCGACCAAATGACGACAGATTAAATGGAGCTCAAACCATGATTACTGTCTTTGATAGGATAGAAAAGTTCCATCTTTGATATGACAGAAAACATTGTGGGAAAGGAGAAAATGCTGGTTACCAGTATTTTCTCCTTTTCCCACAAGTTATCTAAAGCCATTGTGTGATGACGGGTTCAACAAAGCCTCCAATTTTGGTTTTTGGTAATGTGTATAAAAGTAGTTTTGTTTTGTACTCACACTTAGAGATCCCAACACTGCTTACGTACATATGTTTTCAAAAGCCTTCTCTTTCAGGGCCATTAAAAGTCAAGATTATGTGGTCAAAGGATAAAAAAACTTAAAATTTTGTTATGGAGTAAAAATTAAGGAATTTGGCCAAAGGACAAAATCTCACACTTAGATATCCCAGCACAGCTGATGCCATCGATACACACAGCACTATTGGCAGTAGAACTTTATCTTCCAGGTCCAACCTGTCTCCAGATGTAAGAATGAGTATAGACATACTTAGCTGAAAATAAATTCAGACAAACTTAGCTGAAAATAAATTTAATATTTCATTCTAACATGACATGCAAATTCGGCACTATAAGCACAGTGCAACGAAAATGTGGTAAAACAAGAAATAATCTCCTTTCTATCGTGGTTTATCATTCATTCTAACATGACACGCGAATTAGCTCTATAAACACAGTGCAAGGAAAGCGTGGTAAAATCTGTGACAATCCATTTAGAGTGATGTCATTCTATATTGAGTGATGTCATTAAATGAGTGGGTTATTCAATGGAACATAATCTTCATCCGCGTGTTTACTCTAAGTTTGAACTTGTTTTCCTTTCATTAAGAATTGGCCATGTTAGAATCGAAATTATCTTCTTTCGTTCAATAAACCATGTTGTGAGTTATGAGGCGCAATAAATAAACCACTCGGGCTATCGCCCTCGTGGATTATTTATCGCGCGTAAACCTCGATAGGAAGAAGATTATTTCTTAAACAATTACGGACATTCTGAGATAGGAAATGTTTGTGAATTCAAGGTATTTGTTTTTTATTGTCACACTTGGTGTAAAATATGCCAACAGAAATTTTCGCGAATTCTTTAAATTAGCTACCGGTAAACTGCAAAAATTTCCACATCTCAAAAATTCCTACTTTTACAGTAAGTTAAATTTCAAATACAAGTTCTTACATTGACTTGTAGGTCCCCTGTCAACAGCCCGATAAACACAAACAGTGTATTACACATATCTTGAAGTGCTGCTCCTGCTCCAACTGTACGAAATATCAAGTTCTTCGACTCGTAATAGGATTTTATCAAAAGGCAGGACAGAACAATGAAGAGTGGGCTAAAAATCGAAGCGACGATGAGTCTGGCCTAGTAAAAAAAAGAATTAAAGTCTTTACCACACAATCTGGACTTTTAACGACTCTGAGAAAGAAGCCTATAGAAAATATAATGGGAAAAAGAGAAAATTCTGGTAATCAGCATTTTCTCCTTTTCCCACAATATTTTCTACCCTATCGAAGTCAATCATTTACATAACAAGATTTAATTAGTTGTCTGCAGATGCTTTGAATTTGGTCCAGTCCAAATATTTGTCATTTGGAACAGTTAACCCTTTACCACACAATCCCGACTTTTAACGACTCTGAGAAAGAAAGTCTTTGAAAACATTGTGGAAAAAGGACAAAATGCTGGTGACTAGCATTTTGTCCTTTTCCCACAATGTTTTCTATCCTTTCCAAATCAAATTTCGATTTTTAAGTCACATATATTTTGTCATCTGCAAATGCTTTCAATTTGGACAAGTCCAAAATTTTTGTAGTTTGGTAAAAAGTTAAACTCTTTGCCAAACAAAAAAACTTTGGAGTTATCTAAACTGAAAGCCTTTGCAGACAACAAACTAAATGTGACTCAACAATAGAATCATGCCTTTAGATAGGTAGAAAACATTCTGAGGAAAGGAGAAAATGCTGGTAACCAACACAATTCTTTCAATATACTTCTCTTGCAAGGTTATAAAAGTGCATGTCTGCAAAAAACGGGGAACAGACTAAAGCCCACTAGGACAAAAGCCCACTGGACAAAAGCCTTTTGAAAAGATTGAGGGAAAAGGAAAATGCTGGTAACCAGCATTTTCTCCTTTTCCCACAATGTTTTCTACCCTTCCAAAACCAAAATTCAATTTTTGATTCACATTTATTTTGTCGTCTGCAAATGCTTTCAATTTGAACTAGTCCAACATTTTGTCGTTTGGTAAAGAGTTAATAAGTCCATTTTAGACCATTTACAAGCATCAAATCAAATCCGGATCGAACTAGAATTTGTCACCGAATTTGATTTAACCCATTACCAAACGACAAAACTTTGGGTTTGTCCAAATTGAAAGCTTTTGCAGACGACAAAATAGAAAGTGACTGAAAATTTGAAATTTGTTTTGTGAAGGGTAGAATACATTGTGAGAAAAGGAGAAAATGCTGGTTACCAGCATTTTCTCCATTTCCCACAATGTTTTCTATAGGCTTTTTTCTCAGGGGCGTCCAAAGTAGGAATTGTGTGGTAATGGGTTAAATAATACCCCCACCAGTGCTTTGACAGAGAAAAAGTGTCATGTTAAAGGGGAGATAATTCCCCAATCAAGAGGAGTTCACACTTGAAAATTTTGTTTTGCAAATCTTCAATATATGACCAATATGTGTGCAAAGTTTCAATACAATTGAAGGAAAACTGTAGGAGGAGTTCGCAACACAAAGTTGCTTATATTTTGTACGCAGACCGACACACGGACCGACACATGGACCAACACACAGACAGACAGGATGATTCCAGTATACCCCCGAAAACATTCGTTTAGCGGGGCTATAACAATAGAACTTGCCTGCAAAAAGGAGAAAAACATTGTGGCATAAGAAGAAAATGCTTGCCCCACGATGTTCATAAGTTTCCTGAATCAAGCTCATAAAAATGCTGGAACATCCAATAAAGAATTGAGTTAACATAACACTCAAGGGCGGATCCAGAGGGGGGGGACCGGGGGTTCAGACACCCCCCTGGAATTTTTGGAAAAAAGTGGTTATCGGATTCCTGAATGGGACTGGTTTGATATTGCACAAAATTTATGTAAAATACAGTCATGAATTTAAAAAAAAAAGGTTCTGAATGTGGAGACCTCCTCATGTTTAGAACTGGAAACGTTTACTTTTCTTGTAAACGGCTTACTTGTACATCCACTGAAATCCGGAAGTCAAGGTATCATATAATAAGATGAGTGCGTTTTTGGTGGGACACACCCCCCCCTCTTGAGAAAGATATCTGGATCCGCGCATGATACTTACAAGTTTTACGGGTCCCTGTTTACCAACAGCATAGTTTATTACCAGGTAAATCCATAAGATCAAAGTGGCGACCACCAGTATGGCAAGTTCATAGGGTCTCTCAAAGAAAACACCACTGAGTATGTAGTGAAGACAAAACACTGTAAAAAATGAATAATGATACTTTATCTCTTAACCCTTCACCACACAATGCCAACTTTTGACGCCCCTGGGAGAGAAGCCTTTTGAAAACATTGTGGTAAAAGGAGAAAATGCTGGTAACCAGCATTTTCTCCTTTTCCCACAAAGTTTTCTTCATCATCAAAGCAAAATTGCATCATTTTAGCCACTCTGAAATTGTTGTCAGCAAATGCTTTCGATTTGGAAATTTTCCTGTGTGGTAACGGGCTAATTGTTTTGGAAAGGGTAGAAAATATTGTGGGAAAAGGAGAAAATACTGGTTACCAGCATTTTCTCATTTTCCCACAATGTTTTCAAAGGCTTTCTTTCTCAGGGTCGTTAAAAGTCGGGATTGTGTGGTAAAGTTACATACAGTGTATGTGATGCGTCATGCAAAAGGGGGACTTTCTGGGAACTGCAAAATGTGTCCAAACTGCAGATTACGCAGGCTGACCAGGGTCGAAACCTTTCGCTTCTCTGATATTTTCTGTATGAAAAGTGGTCATTCTACCTTACTACACAAGCATGTTTAAACTATCAACTTAAATTGATCTGCATTATCTTTGATCTACTTTCATCTAACTGATGTCCCTTTTCATGTGATCAGTCACATATTTTCTCTTTACATTATTTAGACTTGGTGTTATGGCTCTTTCAAGGCTAAATATATAGTTACGCAATTGGTCATGTTGTAGTAACTTTCCACGCTTGCATTTGATTGCAGTGTGAGGAATTTCAATATTGCTCAAGATAAAGGGTTGAGCCAGATTTCGAGATTTTCTTACGCAATGAAAAGAAAATAAAAGCACCAGGAAAGTTGCCTGTACAGTGGGTGGTACTACAACGTAATATTCTTTTTACTATATATAACTTTCAACGACAACGATCTGCAATTATTGACATTTTATTTGAAAACAGTAAACAAAAAGAGACAATTAACCCTTTACCTGATATGCCAATTTGAGGCTCTTCCATTTCAGCAGCAAATAGAGATATGATGTCAAAAATATTGGTAAATGAGGATTCAAATATCTGATTGAGTGGAAAACACTGTGGGAAAAGGAGAAATTGCTCATTACAAACAATTTCTTCTTTTCCCACAATGTTTTCAGAAGCTGTCTGTTGTTGATACGTCAAAATGAGTATCTATGGAGTAAAGGGTTAAGAGTGTGCAATTCTTATGTTATATCAAACTTGGATAAACTCTTTACCACACAATCCTGACTTTTGACGACCCTGAAAAAAGAAAAGCCTTTGAAAACATTGTGGGAAAAGGAAAAAATGCTAGTAAATTTTCAGTCACTTTCATTTTGTCGTCTGCAAATGCTTTCAATTCAGAGGAGTCTAAAATTTTTTCCTTAGCTAAAGAGTTGTATAGTAGGCTTGACTAACCAAGAGAACAATCAAAGATAAGACTGCATGTTCTGTTCAGTCTGATCTTGATCTATGCAATCAACAAAAAAAAGTTCCCACTTTCACCGTTGTAAATGACAATGTTTAACTCTTTAAAACTCGAGAAAATTTTAAACTTGTCCAAATTGAAAGCATTTGCAGACGACAAAATAAAGGTGACTTCAAAATTGAAATTGGTTCTGGAAAGGGTAGAAAATACTGTGGGAAAAGGAGAAAATGCTGGTTACTAGCATTTTCTCCTTTTCCCACAGTGTTTTCAAAAGGCTTCTTTCTCAAGGGCATCAAAAGTAGGAATTGTGTGGTAATGGGTTAAATTTTTAACATGCAATCCTGACTTTTAACAACCCTGATAAAGAAGCCTTTTAGAAAACATTGCAGGAATGGGACAGAATTCTGGTAAACAGAATTTTCTCCTTTTCCTAAAATGTTTTCTACCATATCAAAGACAAATTCCACCATTTGTGACTGAGAAAAAGGCCTTTTGAAAACATTGTTGGAGAAGGAAAAAATGCTGGTAACCAGCATTTTCTCCTTTTCCTACCATGTTTTCTGCCACATCAAAGACAATTTCTTTCATTTGAGCCAAATATAAATTGTCGTCTGCAAATGCCACCAATTTGGACAAAACTTCAGTTTTGTCCAAAAAGTAAACAGTTAACTCTTTACCACACAATCCCTACTTTTAACGACCCTGAGAAAGAAGCCTTTAGAAAACATTGTGGGAAAAGGAGAAAATGCTGGTAACCAGCATTTTCTCCTTTTCCCAAAATGTTTTCTACCCTTCACTACACAAATTTCAAATTTTCAGTCACTTCTATTTTATCGTCTGCAAATGCTTTCAATTTAGAAGAGTCTAAAATTTGTTGTCTGGTAACCAGCATTTTCTCCTTTTCCTACCATGTTTTCTGCCAAATCAAAGACAATTTTTCTATCATTTTAGCCAAATACAAATTGTTGTCAGCAAATGCCACACAATCCCTACTTTTGACGCCCCCTAGAAAGAAGCCTTTTGAAAACACTGTAGGAAAAGGAGAAAATGTTGGTAACCAGCATTTTCTCCTTTTCCCACAGTGTTTTCTACCCTTCCCAGAATAAATTTCAATTTTTCAGGCAGCTTTATTTTGTCGTCTGCAAATGCTTTCAATTTGAACCAGTCTAAAACTTTGTCGTGTGGTAAAGAGTCAAGAAATACAAAATTAACAGTTAACCCATTACCACACAATCCCTACTTTTGACGCCCCTGAGATAGAAAGCCTTTTGAAAACACTGTAGGAAAAGGAGAAAATGCTGGTAACCAGCATTTTCTCCTTTTCCCACAGTGTTTTCTACCCTTCCCAGAATAAATTTCAATTTTTCAGGCAGCTTTATTTTGTCGTCTGCAAATGCTTTCAATTTGAACCAGTCTAAAATTTTGTCGTGTGGTAAAGAGTCAAGAAATACAAAATTAATGGCCTGTGCAGTAATAACATTGAAAGATTACTTCCTGTTTATGAAATTGACAGATCAGTAAATAAGAAAAAATCTACATGTAACAATATTACCTTTCAAAGCACAATTTTCTAGATCTTTTGACAACAGTATAGATTTTGCTCAGACTGCACTTTCTGTGCAGTTTGATCTTGGATCTTTTCAAGAGATATTGTGATGAAAGCACCCAAGGCCGTCGGAAGTGGTCCGGCTGGTCCGGCTATGGCCGGACCAAATTTTCGGCCGAAAATGAAAACTGACCCGATCAATTTTCCAAATAAATGCGTAATATAAACCTCAAAAAATGCGCCAGAATGCACCAGGGAGCGTCATGTGTTTCAAAATTTTTCCGGGGGAGCATGCCCCTGCACCCCCTAGCATGGCTTAAATGCGTAATATAAACCTCAAAAAATGCGCCAGAATGCACCAGAGAGCGTCTTATTTTCAAACTTTTTCCGGGGGAGCATGCCCCCCCCTCCCCCTAGCATGGCGAGCAGTCGCTCGCCATACTGGCCGGACCAAATGAAATTTCCTTCCGACAGGCCAGGCACCTGGGTCTGCATTCACCAACCATTGTCAAGAACATTCTTAGTCTTATTCTTCAGAATTTCGTCGTTGTGAAAGTAACAGAACGTCTGATTGGCTAAACCGAATGGTCTAGCCAATCAGATGTTCTGTTACTTTCATTATCAGAAAATATTGAAGAATAAGACCAAGAATGTTCTTGAGAATGGTTAGTGAATATGGACACTGGCCTTGTGTTATTTCCTAATTTTTTTTTTATTTATGATGTCAGAAGGTCCATAGCCAATGTCTGCTTCATTGAGATATTCTATTTAAGTCTTTACCAAACAACATAATTTTAGACGCATCAAAATTGGAAGCATTTACAGACGTCAAAATTAATGTGACTCAAAAATTGAAATTTGCTTTGGGAAGAGAAGAAAACATTGCGGGAAAAGGAGAAGATGCTAGTATTTTCTCCTTGTCCAACAATGTACCAATGAACCTATCTTACTCAGGGTTGCAATGTTTAACTGTTTACCAAACAACAATATTTTAGGCTTGTCCAAATTGAATGCACTTGCAGGCTACAAAATAACCGTAATTCAAAAATTGAATTTTTGCGTCCACAAGGGTTAGAAAACACTGTTGGAAAAGGAGAAAATGAGAAAACAGCATTTTATCCTTTTCCCACAATGTTTTCTGTGCTATCAGAGGGCTATAGCTCATTAGTATACTGTGGATTCATATTATTTCGTTGGTATGAAATTTCGTGGATTTTTCAAATTTGGCGTTTTCGTTGGATCAAAAAGAAACTTTTTTTTAGTTTTTTTAGTGAAAAAAAAATCTAAACTATCCATTAATAAAGTGTGTCAAAGAAAAAAAGATAACAAAACGGGACTCGATCGATGACAAGTATACAGGTATCGTATCGGGTGTAAAGGGTGTAAAGTTTATGACACTTATCTGATCTCCGGTCTCAAGTCTATCAATTAAGACATGCATAATTAGTTAACCCTCAATTTGTTATCTGCAAATACTTTCAATTTGAAAGTCTGAAATTTTGACTTTTAGTAAACCCATTACCACACAATCCCTACTTTTGACAGCCCTGAGAAAGAAGCCTTTACAAAACATTGTGGCAAAAGTATAAAATGCTGGTAACCAGCATTTTCTCCTTTTGCCACAATGTCTTCTAACCTGCTGGAAACAAACTCAAATTTTTAATTCAAGTTTATTTTGTCGTCTGCAAGTGCTTTCAATATGGACCATTCTAAAATTTCGTAGTCTGGTAATGAGTTAAGATTTTACACTGGGTTTCTATCGCATTCCATGGTTGAACTGTGTGACTTACAACAGTTGATCAGTAACACAATGGCAAAGGTGAAGTCGGGAGACGATTTGTTCACAGTAACAATCCGTTCTATTGTTATACCAATCGCCGCCAGAGTACTCAGTAGGGATATCACTAAAAAGGCGATCTCCATCCGTTGCAGACTGCCGCATCGTCTGACCTTAAAAGAGATAAACCAGATACATGTATTAACTTTATACCTCATGGAAACAAATTGTTTTTGCCTATTATGAAGAAATTTTCCAACAGTATCTGTTTTCCCTTTACTACACAATGACGACTTTTAATGTCCCTGACGAAGAAGCCATTTGAAAATATTGTGGGAAAAGGAGAAAATGCTGGTGACCAGCATTTTCTCCTTTTCCCGCAAAGTTTTCTTCCCGATCAAAGCAAAATTGCACCATTTGAGCGACTTTGAAATTGTTGTCTGAAAATGCTTTCAATTTGGAAGGGTCTAAAATTAAGGTATAATTAGTGATAAAGGATAAAAACTTTACCAGACAACAAAGTTTTGGCCTAGTCCGAATTGAAAGCATTTGAAGACGACAAAATAAATGTGAATCAAAGATTGAAATTTGATTTGGGAAGAGCAGAAGGTAACCGGCATTTTCTCCTTTTCCCACAATGTTTTCAGTAGCCTTCCTTCTCACTGTCACTCAACTTGATATTGTGAGGTATACAGTCATTAACCCATTACCACTCAATGACACCTTTTAACGCCCCTGGGGAAGAAGCCTTTTGAAATCATTATGGGAAAAGGAGAAAATTCTAGTAACCAGCATTTTCTCCTTTTCCCACAAGTTTTATACCTTATCCCTTTACCCCATGAGGCATTTCTATGTTATCTCTAACTGACCCTAAATAACAGCAAGGTTGAAGCCGTTTCTTATGTGTATTTGACACCTTTTGATAGCATAGAAAACATTGTGACAAAAGGTGAAATTGCTCATCACAAGCAATTTCACCTTTTGTCACAATATTTTCCAAAGGCTCCTTCAAGCAATGTGTAGAAATGAGTATCTATGGAGTAAAGGGTTATCAAAGCAAAATTGCACCATTTGAGCCACTTAAAAATTGTCGTCTGCAAATGTATTCAATTTGGACAGACCTTTAATTGTGTTGTTCGGCAACGGGTGCAATCATTACCACACAAGGAAATTTTAGACCTGTCCATATTCAAAGCATTTGCAGATAACAAATTCAACATGCCTGAGACAAATACAGTGGTTCGATTTGTTTCTGAAAGGATAGAAAACATTGTTGGAAAAGGAGAAAATGCTGGTCACCAGCATTTTCTCCTTTTCCAAAAATGTTTTCAAAAGGCTTCTTCCTGAGGGTCGTCAAAAGTCGTCATTGCGTGGTAAATGGTTAATAGTTGTAAATCAGACAATTATAACTTAAAAACAATACAACTATATGTTGACGTCAGTGCTCCACTTGAGTTCGATCCTTTTCAAAGTGAAAACTCTGTCAAGAAAGGGTCATAACTGTGACAAAAAATTAAGGTTATCTGCCATTCTAGTATAACTTTCCCTTTTAACTCATTACCAAACGACAGTATTTTAGGCTTGTCCAAATCAAAAGAATTTGCAGACAAAAATATAAAAATGACTGAAAATTTGAAATATGTTTTGTGAAGGGTAACAAACATTGTGGGAAAAGGAGAAAATGCTGGTTACCAGCATTTCCTCTTTTTCCCACAATGTTTTCAAAGGCTTTCTTTCTCAGGGTCTTCAAAAGTCCGGATTGTGTGGTAAAAGATTTAACCCCTTACCACACAACAAAATTTTAGACTTTTCTAAATTGAAAGCTGGTTAATGGTTACAAGCATTTTCTCCTTATCTCACAATGTTTTCAAAACGCTTCTTCTTCAGGGTCATTAGAAGTCGGCATTGTGTGATAAAGGGCTAACCCTTATCTGGCTAAAATAACTAAAATTAAATTTTCAAATCGACATCAATAACCCAAATATCGCTGTTTCAAAGTGATATATCGGGGAATAATATCTCATTATCGGACAGTGTAGATCAAACATCTGACTGCATGTTTTGTGCAGTCTGATCTTGATGTACACTGTCTGCAAGCCAATATGTCAGTGAATCACTCTTACTCGCGAAAGTTTGAAGTGTATATCCACAGTAATCAAAGCAATGTTAGAAAAATGTCACTGAAAACAACCAAGCTAAAATGGCTTCAAGGACTTTAACCCATTACCAAACTACACTATCTTAGACTGGTTCAAATTGAAAGCATTTGCAGACGACAAAATAAAAGTGACTGAAAATTTGAAATTTGTTTTGTGAAGGGTAGAAAACATTGTGGGAAAAGGAAAAAATGCTGGTTACCAGCATTTTCTCCTTTTCCCACAATGTTTTCTAAAGGCTTCTTTCTCAGGGGCGTCAAAAGCAGGGATTGTGTGGTAATGGGTTAATTTGATGTAAGTGCTTAAACTCTTTACTAAACAGCAAAATTTTAGATCTATCCCGATTGAAAGCACTTGCAGATGACAATTTCAAAGTGGCTCAAAAGTTGCAATTTTGCTTTGATAGGGTAGAAGACTTTGTGGGAAAAGGAGAAAATGCTGGTTACTAGCATTTTCTCCTTTTCCCACAATGTTTGCGAAAGACTTCTTCCTCAGTTACTCGGGGGTGTTAAAAGTCGTCATTGTATGGTAAAGGGTTAAACTTTACTAAACAACAAAAATTTGGAGCTGTCCAGATTGAAAGCATTTACATATAACAGGATCGACTCTAATAATATAATTCCGATTCTAAAATTGAACTTTGTTTTTGGTAGGATAGACAAGAGTGTTAGAAAAAGAAAAGAATCTTGCATTATCTCTTTTTTCCACAATGTCATTAAAACCTGGATTGTTTCGAAATATTTTAATATCTTACCAAGCAATCCAAGTTTTTAAACACTTAAAAATAGATAAAAGGTTTGAAAAACACAAATCTGTATGAACAGAACAATATTTACTTTGGGGTTTCTTGAAAGACGATATTGTAAAGCGTAGAGTAATTCGCTTGTTATTAGTTGATCAGTTTAACCCATCCATTTAACTTAACATTTTACCAAACAAGCCCCTGTTTTCACAACCAACTCTGAGCAAGCGGCCTTTTGAAAAAATGATGGGAAAAGGAGAAAATGCAGGCAACCAGCATTTTCTCCTTTTCCCACAACATTTTCAACCTTGTCAAAGAACTTAAGTTTATTTGTACCTCATTTAAATTTGTTGTTTGCAGACAATCTCAGTTTCTACAAGTCAAAAGTTTTTCTTAAAAAGACACACAGATCAAGAAAAAAAAAATACATGTTTGTGATATTGTCATTCACATCAGTGGTCTCGGAATTTTTTACACCCACATTCATATTGTATGTATATTTAGCACAGTGTCATGCCTTTGGGTTTTATGAAGAAATCAGAAGAAAACAATCATTAAACCTTTACCACACAATCCCGACTTTTAACGACCCTGAGAAAGAAAGCCTTTGAAAACATTGTAGGAAAAGGAGAAAATGCTGGTAACCAGCATTTTCTCCTTTTCCCACAATGTTTTATGCCCTTTCTAAATGAAATTTCAAATTTTGATACACATTTATTTTGTTGTCTGCAAATGCTTTCAATTTGGACTAGTACAAAATTTTGTCGTTTGGTAAAGAGTTAAAAATATCAGACATTTTCCCAGGAACCAGTGAAGGATTACTCTAAAAAAAGGCAAAATTTTAGATAAACCCATACACAAAGCATTGACAGTCTAGAGATATTAAAGGTGGGTATTTAGAATTTTTTCATCTCACCAAATTAAAAAACATATATATCACTAAAATTTATATGAAAAAATAATACAAATCATCAATAAGTAAGACTCATAAAATTACAAAGAAAAAAATTTTTGATGGGGTTCCCTTAAAAGGCTACGTAGCCTCTTAAGGTATTTTTAGATTTCCCGCCAAAAATCAAAGACAATAAAGCATTTTGGGAATGTCAAGTCACTGGCATGTGACTTATAACGCTTAAATTCCATTACATAACAAACATGTAATAATTATTTTCCATAATGTCTTCTTCGGACCCTAGATTTGAAACTAAATGTCTGTGTATTCCTGTATATAAATGAGCGAATTGACCATCTAAAAATAGAACGTGTCTCCCGTTGGTGTCAACCTGGGCCGTAGTAAATCTCTAATTTCTCGTGCTGTCGGATGGTTTTCGACTACCGGGGTTTTATGAAGGCAAATTAAAAGGCTTGGGAGATTAAAAGATGATTTTTTTGCATTTTTTTTTAAATTTTCGTCCCAAGATCTGAAGTGCCACCTTTAATATATAGGTTGAAATGATAACCCATACACAATGCATTGACAGTCTTAAGATATTAACCCTTTCCCAAACAGCAAATTTTGGACCAGACCAAATTGAAAGCATTTTGCAGATGACATATTCAAAGTTGCTAAAAAGATGATTTTACTATAATATGATAAAGTAGAAAACATTGTGGGAAAAGGAGAAAATGGTGGTTACCAGCATTTTCTCCTTTTCCCACAATGTTTTCTTACGAACGAAGTCCGTAACAAAGAAAGAAATGAATAAATGCATGGCAGAAATAAGGATCGGAGCGGGATTCGAACTCCGAACTCCCGGACGCAAAGCCAATACCGTAACCACTGAGCCAAAGAGATATCTCCCTGACGCAGTAGCCAGGTATTGTTTTTAAATCGGGAGTATGCCATGCAGGAAGGAGTGGTCTACCGTAACACACCCCCTCTTAAAGTCATCATTTATTGATGACTCAAAGCCTTATTAGGCAGGAAGTCCAATTTTGGACAACAAATGGGATTAATGGCTCAGTGGCCAATCCCGGACGAGCCCCCATCTTACGAACGAAGTCCGTAACAAAGAAAGAAATGAATAAATGCATGGCAGAAATAAGGATCGGAGCGGGATTCGAACTCCGAACTCCCGGACGCAAAGCCAATACCGTAACCACTGAGCCAAAGAGATATCTCCCTGACGCAGTAGCCAGGTATTGTATTTAAATCGGGAGTATGCCATGCAGGAAGGAGTGGTCTACCGTAACAGTTTCCAAAAGGCTTCTATTCCTGACCCGTAAAAACCAGGGATTGTTTGGGAAAGGGTTAATATATAAGTTGAAATGATAAACATTGATACTTTAACCCTTTACCACACCATGCCGAATTTTAACAATCCTCAAAAACAACCCATTTGAAGACATTGCGGGAAAAGGAGAAAAAAAAATGGTAATAAGCATCTTTTCCTTTTTCTCACAATGTTTTCTACCATATCACAGACACATGCACTATTCAAACTGTCTTCTACAAATGCCATCAATTTGCACAAGTGTAAATCTGGCTCGTTTGATAGGTCTTACAGTAAGGATGAAAGACAGGTAATTCATAAATTTGTGGAAGAAATCGACAAGCCAAATCACAACCACTGGCTACGCGTGTCTGAAGAAAGCTTACCTTTCCGATGCATGTATCAGTAACGACCTCAGCTCGACTTATTCCTAACTGTTCAAATGTTATTGACGCCTCTTGATCGTCCATTCTCAAGCAGTTGAGCTTGCGCGATTAGATGACATTCTTCCCTGAATCAAATTGAAAAGCGAAACCGGAAGTGAATTAAACCGAAAGTAGGGTGAGACTGAGGGCAATTTTTGACTTCAGCTCGTCTATATAGGCTTATGATTGATTCCGACAGATTATTCCCCGATTGTATGTTTTATACCTCAATAGGGTGATTTTGGAAATCAGCTGAGAGTGTCCTTTACCAAATGCTGTCATTTATTTGGGAAATAGTGCATCCACAGTACTTTGATTCATTTTCTTAATTGTACTTGTAGTTCACTCCCTTTGCTGACCTTGATCTTTCTGAGGACTCTTCTCTGTGACATCGGTATTATCTTTTATTCCCGATCAAAATACGCTTTGGTCGAGATGTTTGATATGTTTTGTGTTGCTTTCAATTGTCAAATATGTCCTCTGTACTCGACATTTTGTTTATCACTGTTCTGCAAGCTAGCAGTTTTAGCACATAGCGGAGCATCTCAAATAATCAAAGTACCTGAGGGGAAATACATGTCAAAACAATCAGAAAACACTGGTGATTTACAGACGACACAACAAATGTGACTAAAGAATTGAAATTTTGTTTTAGGAAGGGAGAAAACATTGCGGGAAAAGGAGAAAATGCTGGTTAACAGCATTTTCTCCTTTTCCCACAATGTTTTCAAAAGGCTTCTTTCACAACTTAGGTGTTTAAAGTCGGGATTTTGTGGTAGAGTTTTAGGACTGGGGGAGGGGGGTGTTAAAAAATACAAACCTTTTCATTGCAACCGAACGGTTGCCTGGATTATACAGAAGACACTGTAGATATAAGATCAGATTTCATTAAGTACAATTCAAGGTGAAGATCAGACTTCTCATTCTGATATTGTGATCTTGATGAAAAAATTTGCATGCTACAAGTACTTAGAGACCTAGATCTATTTCTTGTTTATTCTCTATATTGTTACCACACAACCCTGTGACTTTACAACCCAGAGATGGATGACTTTTGAAAACATTGTGGCATATGGAAAAAGTGCTGCTGAACATTTTCTCCTATATGGTTTAACCACAATGATTTCTAGTATTCTAGCAAGAGTTTCTAGGACAGAAATTAATCAATCAGTCAATCATCAACCAATCAAGAGATCAATCAAGCAATTAATAGCTCTATACAAAATGATAAGATTTTGGACTCGCTCACCAGGACCAAATTGAGAGAATTTGCAGCGTGATGATTTCTCGCTTTCATATACATGTAGAAAATGACAAAAATTTCTGGTTGTCAGCGGTTTATCCATTCTCCCTCCGTCTGCCCCTCTATGCTTTTAAAAGCCTTTCTAAAAAACAGAAGTTTGTTTTTCAAAGGGTAGGAAACATTTTTTGGCAAAGGAAGAAATGCAGGTTACCTGGATTTTCTCTTTTTTCCACAATGTTCTTATGAGGTATCTTCCTTAGGGTCGTGTAACTCTTTACCAAAGGACAAAATTTTAGACTTGTCCAAATTGAAGGCACTTGCACTTAACAAAAATTTTGACAACAATTTTTACATTTTGGTAACCAGCAGTTTTTTTCCTTTTTCCCACAATGTTTTTGAAAGGCTTCTTTCTCAGGGTTGTAAAAACAAGGATTGTATGGTAAAGAGTTAAGGTCAGAATGGTATGATTAACCCTTTCCACACAATTCCGAGTTTTAACAACCCCAGGAAAGAAGCCTTTTCAAAACATTGTAGGAAAAGGAGACCAAGGGTTAAGTCACATGATAACTTTCTTTATTAACCCTTTCCCAAACGACAAACGTTTGGACTAGACCAAATTAAAAGCATTTGCAGACGACAATTCAACTCTTGCTGAAAAGATGATTTCTGTCTATGATAGGATAGAAAACATTGTGGGAAGAGGAGAAAATGCTGGTTACCAGCATTTTCTTCTCTTCCCACAATGTTTTCAAAAGGCTAACATTCTAGACCCATAAAAACCAGGGATTGTTTGGGAAAGGGTTAAATATTTACAAAGCATTTGCAGACAATAATATAAATGTGACTGAAAACATGAATTCAATTTAGACAGGGCTGATATTTTGTTGTGTTTTAAAGGGGTTAAGAGCTAAGTGAATGACATTTTTACAGCCATGCTTTCCAAGAACTCACGCCTGCTGTACAGTACAGGTAGAAGACTTTGTGGGACCATTCACAAAGCCAGTGCCTCAACACAGACAGATGTGAACCCGTTTGTATACCAAGATATACTGGAGCAGGAAAGGAAGCCAACAGTGGAGTGGAAAAAACTGACAGGTGAATTTCTGGTACTTGTCCTGGAGCATGGAAATTTGAAGTCAATTTAACCCTTTACCCCATAATGCATTTCTATGGTATCTCTAATTGACCCTAAATAACAGCAACGATGAAGCCGTTTCTTATGTGTAAATGACACCTTTTGATAGCATGGAAAACATTGTGACAAAAGGTGAAATTGCTCGTCACGAGCAATTTCACCTTTTGCCACAATGTTTTCTAAAGGTTCCTACAAGCAATGCGTAGAAATGAGTATCTATGGAGTAAAGGGTTAACTCATTACCAAACGACAATATTTTAGACTGGTCCAAATTGAAAGCATTTGCAGACGTCAAAATAAAAGTGACTGAAAATTTGAAATTTGTTTGTTGGAGGGTAGAAAACATTGTGGGAAAAGGAGAAAATACTGGTTACCAGCATTTTCTCCTTTTCCCACAATGTTTTCTACAGGATTCTTTCTCAGGGGCGTCAAAAGTAGGGATTGTGTGGTGATGGGTTAACTTTGTTGTCTGGGCATGTCATATTCTTCAAAGATTCAACCTGTCTTTTTATGACACATCACCCATCCAACCCCCCCATACCTGGGAAAAGTAGGGCAAATATCGAAAGTTTAAGCCTATTACCAAAGCATATAGGGGCTGTTTTGATAAATTGTTGGTGCATACATGTAGGTCACATGCTAGCTAGTCATAGCTGAATGAATGGCACCAGGTGGCATTTTATTGAATAAACGTTTATTTCATTTGAAATTCAAAGTAACGTTTTTTTTTACTCTGCTTCTGTACCCGGAATGCCCAGATTAGATAGATGTGTATCGTTGTCTGCGCATGTCATATTCTTCGAAGATTCGACTGTCTTTTATGACGCATCACTAGCCCAAAAAGCGGGCTGACTGTAATATTACGCTCTATAAAGTAGCAATGTAGAAAATAGCTTTTATCAATATGTTTGAGGAGAAATGAGACCTGCTTTAGCTCCAGATTTCTCTAAACTGCTGATCATAGCTGAGTGATTTGCACGAGGTAATGTTTTATTGAGTAAACGTTTATTTCAGTTTGAAATTCAAAGTAACGGTTATCGCGTAGGAAATGGTTTGGTTCTGTACCCAGGATGGCCAAATTAGATAGATGAGTATTTACAGAATGCCATCTATCTGGATATAGTGATTTAACCTGGCTTTTGAAAATCAGGAATTACTCTTTTATATGCCCTACAGGTCGAATTAGGTTATGGCCTCGGTCGTCTGTCTATCTGTCCTTCTGTCTGTTAGCAATTCCTTGTGTGCACAACTATACTTGTACAGTTTTCATTGGAATAATAATGCTGATATATATACTATGTTTTCAAAGGCCTTCTTCCACTGGTATTTTCTGGTAAAGGGTTTAGTCACTACCACACAATGCAGAGTCTTCTGCTTACTTTTAATGACCCTTGAAAGGAGCCTTTTAAAAACATTGTGGAAAAAGGAGAAAATGCTGGTAACCATCATTTTGTCCCTTTCCCACAATACTTTCTACCCTATAAAGAAAAATAGAACTGTTTGAGTCACATTGATGACTTGACAGCTTCTTTATCATCCTTCTGCTATAGATCTATATTTTGATTTCATAAAACAACATTTTTTTTAAAGTGTCGTCTGCAAATGCTTTCAATTTGGAACTGGCTGAAAGTTTGTCATCTTGTGAAGGTGTAACTGGTTACCAAACAACAAAATTTTAGACTGGTCCACATTGAAAGCATTTGCAGACGACAAAATAAACGTGGCTCAAAAACTGAAATTTGTTATGAGAAGGGTAGAAAACATTGTGGGAAAAGGAGAAAATGCTGGTGTCCAGCATTTTCTCCTTTTCCCACAATGTTTTCAAAAGGCTTCTATCACAGGGTCGTAAAAACCAGGGATTGTTTGGTAAAGGGTTAAAAAAGGCTTCTTTCCCAGGGGTGTTAAAAGTCGGAATTGTGTGGTAATGGGTTAATTGTGGTCTCACTTCTGTTACAGGGGATTATGTATCAACATTTACTGTCAACGGTCAGAAGTGTCTGCGAGTAGAAGCGGAAGCTCTAACTAAAATATCCGAACAGGCAATGATAGACATTGCTCATCTGCTTCGACCTGCACATTTACAGGTTGGTTGGTTTTATATTACAGCTTTGATTTAACTCGTTACCAAACGACAAAATTTTAGGCTTGTCCAAATCGAAAGCATTTACAGACGACAACAGAAAAGTGACTGAACATTTGAAATCTGTTTTGTGAAGGCTAGAAAGCATTATGGGAAAAGGAGAAAATGCTGGTTACCAGCATTTTCTCCTTTTCTCATAGTGTTTTCTAAAGGCTTCTTTCTTATAGTTGTCAAAAGTAGGGATTGTGTGGTAGTCTAGTACTTTAATTCACTCCTTAATTAGGTTTTCTAACGGTGGTTGCCTTTGTGGCTTGTTTTGATCCAGATCATACTGCACAAAACATGTAGTCTGATCTTAACTGATCCACTTTGCCAAGACATAATTCTCAGAATTAAATTTCAAATTGCAGTTCATTTGGTCTTGTTCCTGGACTTCAAATATCTATTGGGTTTAACCCATTACCAGCATTTTCTCCTTTTCCCACAATATTTTCGAAAGGCTTCTTTCTCAGGGTCGTCAGAAGTCGGCATTGTGTAGTATAGGGTTAATTAATACATGTACTGTATATACATTTGATTTTACAACCTATACTGACATTTAACCCTTTCCCAAACAATCCCTGGTTTTTATGGCCCTGAGATAGAAGCCTTTTGAAAACATTGTGGGAAAAGGAGAAAATGCTGGTAACCAGCATTTTCTCCTTTTCCCACAATGTTTGCTACCTTGCTCGAAACAAATTTCAAGTTTTGAGTTGTGGTTACTTTGTCGTCTGCAAGTGCATTCAATTTGGACCAGTCTAAAATTTTGTCGTTTGGTAAAGAGTTAAATAATTGATTTAATCTTCAGCAACTGTCAAACATTCTAAAAGACCCTGAGGCTTCAAGTAATGACAAGTTTGTGGCGTTAGAACTGTTGAAGAATGCATGTATAGCTGCAGCAATGGTATTGCCAGGATGTCAAGACACTGGGACAGCCATTTGTATGGGTAATTGTACATTTCTTAGACTGTTTACCAACCATTCAAAACCCTTTTAGTGATGACTCTGTATCTGATTGCTTATACACATGTTGTAAATCAAGATCAGATTGCACACAGAAACAGCTGTCTGATCTTTGATCTTGACTGTCCGCTTGTTTGCCAGATATTCTGAAAAGAACAGCTTTGAAATTGCAATGTAAGCATTTTAGACTTTTTGTTTATTTTCGTTTATTTATCGTCGCTACCGGTTGCCCATCTGAGCGACGCCCCCAGAAGACGGTTAGTTGTTACGGGGGATAGTGCAAGGATACGGGACGAAACTACTGAGAATTCCGCCTGGTTCTTTAACGTGCTCGGTGTGTAGCACCGTCACACGGGACCTCGGTTTAACGTCTCATCCGAAAGACTATTAGTAATTTCTAGTTGGCCAGCCGGGGATTCGAACCCACAACCTGTAGGACATTGTGTTCACAAGTCCTACGCTCTACCTACTGAGCTATATCGGCTGAGAATGACATTTTCATTTATTTCTTCATTGTTCTGTCGTCAGATTCAAATACTAGCAATCTGATTGGCTGTGGCATTTTACATCAGCTCTGATTGGCTTTGACATTTTGCATCAGCCAATCAGCAAATACTAGCAATCTGATTGGCTTTGATATTTTACTTCAACCAATCAGCAAATACTAGCCATCTGATTGGCTTGGACATTTCGTGTCAGCCAATTAGGTGTTGGCCTTTTGTCCAGGTGTTGTAGTTCGAATCCTGCCCTATCCCTGTATTTTTGCTTTGCATTTGTTCATTTGTTTCATTTTTTAACCCTTTACCAAACAGTCCCTGGTTTTTACGACCCAGAGATAGAAGCCTTTTGAAAAGCCTTTTGAAAACATTGTGGGAAAAGGAGAAAATGCTGGTAACCAGCATTTCTCCTTTTCCCACAACGTTTTCTACCCCTCAATAAAACAAATTTCAAATTTTCAGTCACTTTTATCTGGTCGTTTGCAAATACTCTCGATTTGGACAAACCTAAGTAAAATTTTATTGTTTGGTAATAAGTTAACAACACATTGTGAGTTTAAAAGACCCTGGGGAAGAAATTTTTTGTCCCTTTTCTAAACGAAAAAAAATTAGATTAGTCCAAATTGAAAACACCTGCATACGACCAAATAAATGTGACTCAAAAATTGAATTTTTTTTTTCCAGTAGGGTAGAAAACATTGTGGTAAAAGGAGAAATTGCTGGTCACCAGCATTTTCTCCTTTTCCCACAGTGTTTTCAAAAGGCTTTTTTCTCAGGGATTGTTTGGTAAAGGGTTTAGAGGGATCTACAACACATACATACATGTAATAATTAAGAAATAATCTTCTTCCTATTGTGGTTTATCGTTCAATAAACCACAGTTGTGATTTATGAGGGACAATAGATAATCCACAAGGGCGATAGCCTGAGTGGTTTATTTATAGCACCTCATGACTACAACATGGATTATTGAATGATAAACCACGATAGAAAGAAGATTATTTCGATTCTAACATGGCCAATAGTTATTGAAAGGAAAACAAGTTCAAACTTGGAGTAAACACGTGGATGAAGATTACGTTCCATTGAATAACCCACTCAAAGAATGACGTCACTCTGCATGGTTTGTCGCAGATTTTACCACGCTTTCCTTTCACTGTGTTTATAGAGCTGAATTCGCGTGTAATGTTAGAATTTTTTATTTACTGCAGTTTGTTGTAATTTTAGGTAAGAAAGGTCAGTACGTATGGACAGACGGAGATGATGCGGAAGCCCTATCTAGAGGGGTCTACAATACATATACACAGAAAAACCTCAGATATTCACAGGTAAGTTAATTTCAGTACAGCAAACAAATAACTTTTTTCAACTTGCACTCTTATCCCTTTACCATATTCAACCCTTCCCAAACAACAAACTTTTGGACTAGACCAAATTGAAAACATTTGCAGTCGACAATTTAACTCTTGCTGAAAAGATGATTTCTGTCTATGACAGGGTAGAAAACATGGTGGGAAAAGGAGAAAATGCTGGTTACCAGCATTTTCTCCTTTTCCCACAATGTTTTCTAAAGGCTACTATTCTAGATCCGTAAAAACAGGGATTGTTTGGTAAAGGGTTAACAGTCTGGAATCTTGAAGGCTTTTTGAAGGCTTTAAAAAACATGATTGGTAACCAGCACTTTCTCCTTTTCCTACAATGTTTTTGGCATTTTCTCTGTTCCCCACAATGTTTTCTACAGGCTTCTTTCTCAGTTTCGTCAAAAGTAGGGATTGTCTGGTAATGGGTTAAATGACTAAATTTGGCTTTGGTAGGATAAAAACAGCATGGGAAAAGGAGAAAATGCTGTTACCAAAATTTCTAGTTTTCTGACAGTGGAAAAGGCTTCTTTCTTGTCACAGTTATTTCAACTGTGGATCATATGGTAAAAGTGAAATTGCTTCTGTAACAGGTGGTGAAAAATATTGGGGCTCTACCGGGATTCGAACCAAGGGCCTCAGGAATACCGTTCCTGCACTCTAACCAACTGAGCTACCGAACCACATGCCGATACGGCTGCACGATATATCACTAAATGCCTGTACCCGGCTATATATACCCCTCCAAATTTAGAATTTGTCCCAATTCTGGAGACAGAGAAACATTGTGAAACGTTCTTGAGGTGCCTAAGCAGTAGCCATCCACATTGTGTCCCCTGGTGGGCGACAAATGTAACAGGTGGTGAAAAATATCGCAGCTCGACCGGGATTCGAACCCAAGGCCTCAGGAATACCAGTCCTGCATTCTAACCAACTGAGCTACCGAACCACATGTTGATATGGCCGCACGATATATCACTAAATACCTGTACCCGGCTACACTTCTTTGAGCTTGTGTTTCAGCAGGCTGACCGACTATACTTGTGAGATATTTTTAAGAGTTACAGAGATATAAGTAATTCTCTCATATCTGTTCAGGTTTCCCCACTAGATATGTACAAGGAAGTAAACACGAGAACCAATCTACCAGCCCAGATAGAAATCTATGCGACTAATGGGAACCAGTATGACTTCCTGTTTATAGCCAAAGGAGGGGGATCAGCCAATAAAACATTCTTATATCAACAGACAAAGGCACTTCTGAATCCGGAAAAACTGCTAAAGTTTGTGGATGAGAAAGTCAAGGTAAGTCAAGTTTGAATCTTTAACCTTTTACCAGATGACAAAATTTTAGCCCTGTCCAAACTGAAAGCATTTGCAGACGACAATTTCAATGTGGCTCAAATGGTGCAACTGTTAATTGATAGAGTAGAAAACATTGTGGGAAAAGGAGAAAATGCTGGTTACCAGCATTTTCTGCTTTTCCCACAATGTTTTCAAAAGGCTTCTTTCCAAGGATCGTCAGAAGGGTTAAAATCTAAGTTGTCTAGTGCACAGGACTTTAGAAAATTGGATAGGTGGTTTGAATCCCTGGCTTGGCAAATGATTATAGTAATTCTGACAGAATTCATTCTCTTCTGACAGCTGATCATTGTTTAGATGATGTTTTTGTGAGAAAGCAGCCGGTGACTGGGTAGAATATTGTTACTGGCAGCTCCAGTGTAACTGATTGAATTGGGTTGTATTGGCATTTAACATCATTATAACCCTGCAAAACCAATGTTTTCGGGAGTATACTGGAATCAGCCTGTCTGTCCGTGTGTCTGTCTGTCCTTTTGTCTGTCAGTGCATCCGTCCGTGTGTCCGTCTGTAAACAAAATTATACTGTCAAAGCACTGGCTGGGGTATAAAGCCACATTCGGTGACAGCTCTAGTTTTAACAGCTTGGGTCATATCATGGCAGTCAGTGCACCCATGCATGTGTTTTCTGACTTTTTCACACCAGTACTAACACGGCTTTCTATCCAACTCACTGACTCCTTTTCTCACATGCATCGGAGGTGAAAGGCGAAAAATCGCAGGAAAGTTCAATTGTGTAAATGTTGCTTAACTCTTTACCAAACAACAAAATTTTAGGTTTGTCTAGATCGAAAGCATTTGAAGATGATAAAATAAAAGTGACCGAAAATCTAGAATTTGCTTTGAGAAGGGTAGAAAACATTTTGGGAAAAGGAGAAAATGCTGGTTACCAATATTTTCTCCTTTTTCCACAATGTTTTCAAAGGTTTTCTTTCTCAGGGTTGTTAAAAGTCGCAATTATGTGGTAAAGATTTAAAACATTATTTCAGGTTCATCAAAGGTAGTGATTGTGTGGTAAGAGCTTAATCACATGTATTTTGTTGTCAGAGTGCAAATGCTTTCAATTTGGAACAGTCAAAAATTTTGTTGTTAGGTAAAGAGTTAATTATTCAGAAACCTCAATGAAAATAGTACTTAACCCCTTACCAAACGACAATGTTTTAGACTGGTCCAAATTGAAAGCATTTGCAGACAACAAAATAAAAGTGACTGAAAATTTGGAATTTGTTTTGTGAAGGGTAGAAAACATTGTGGAAAAAGGAGAAAATGCTGGTTACCAGCATTTTCTCCTTTTCCCAAAATGTTTTCTAAAAGCTTCTTTCTCAGGGGTGTCAAAAGTAGGGATTGTGTGGTAATGGGTTAAATGATTGAATTTGGCTTTCAGATGATAGAAAACATTGTCTGAAAAGGAGAAAATGCTGGTAATCAGCATTTTCTTTTTTTCCATTCATGTTTTGAAAAGCTTTCTTTCTCAAGGTATTTGAAAATAGGGATTGTATTTTAACCCTTTACCACACAGTCCCGACCTTTAACGACCCTGAAAAATGAGCCTTTAGAAAACATTATGAGAAAAGGAGAAAATGCTGGTAACCAGCATTTCTCCTTTTCCCACAATGTTTTCAACCCTTCACAGAACAACTTTCAAATTTTCAGTACATTTTTTTTTTGTCGTCTGCAAATGGTTTCGATTTGGACAAACCTAAAATTTTGTCCTTTGGTAATGTTACATATTATATTGTGTAACAAAGTTACTGATTGGCTGTTATTTGTTACAGACTTTAGGAACTGCTGCCTGTCCACCCTATCACCTGGCACTTGTTATTGGTGGAACTTCTGCAGAGTTCACCCTGAAAACTGTCAAACTAGCATCTACAAAATACCTGGATAATTTACCTACAACAGGTTTGCAATTGTTTATAATTCAACAAAGTCGTTACTGATGTAGAAGCTTTTCAAAGGCATCTGTACGGTTCTATTTGCCGTGTAGATTTTGCATACCATTACCACTTAAACCTGAGTTTTAACACCCGAAGGAATGGACTTTTAAAAGCATGGTTGGGAAAGGAGAAAGCTAGTTGGTTACCAGCATTTTCTAACTTTTGTCAAAATGTTTTCTAAAGACTTCTTTCTCAGGGTCGTCAAAAGTAGGGAATGGTAATGGATTAAATGAAAACACGGACACTTTCGATTTATTTTGTGGGAAAATCTACTGACATGTATTGCTTGGAAGTCCTGAATTCCAGAAAAAAGAATATTTAAATGAGTAGTCAATTGACAGCTCTGGGAAAAAATCATGACAAAAAGAGCAATCGGTTGTTTGCCACATTTGATTGTTCTTTTTTTTCAAAAAATTGTTCATGGTGTTGCTGTTTTTTTTTTCCCCAAAGCTTTTTCGATGGTATTGATAAAAGCCTGAGAAAGACACAGATACATTTATACTGTTATATATCATAGACATTGTTCAAACTCGCATAAAGCTCCTGATCAACCTCTGTATTTTTCATCTGTAGGAGGAAGCCATGGGCGAGCCTTTCGAGACCTTGAACTTGAGCAAGAAATCCACAAACTCACACAAAGGATGGGAATAGGGGCCCAGTTTGGGGGCAAATATTTCTGTCATGATGTCCGAGTTGTGAGGCTGCCTCGGCACGGAGCGTCTTGTCCTGTTGGTCTTGGGGTGTCGTGTTCCGCAGATAGACAGGTCTGTGTTTTGCAACGGTTAAAGTGGTTTTGACCCTCTATCAAACAATTCAGTATTTAATGACCCTAAAGAAAATGGGTTTGGAAAACATCATCATGGGAAAGGGACAAAATCTTGGTATCCATTATTTATACCCCGCAAAACGAATGTTTTCGGGGATATACTGGAATCAGTCTGTCTGTCAGTGTGTCCGTCCTTGTGTCAATCTGTCCGTGTGTCTGTCTGTGTACAAAATACTAGTAATTTTATGTCGCAACCTCCTCCTACAGTTTTCCTTCAATTGTATTGAAACTTTGCACATATATTGGTCATATATTGAAGATTTGCAGGACGCAATTTTCAAGTGTCAACTCTTCCTGGTTGAGGAATTATCACCCATGAACTTTACACTTTTTTCTGTCAAATTGCTGGCGGCGGTATTGAGTCACATTTAGTGATAGCTCTAGTTTCTTTTTCTTGCACCATTTTCTATACTCTTTCCATGATAAAACCATCACCTGAGTCACATTTGCTTTGATGTTAGATTATATTTCCATTATGGTCTGAATTTTATTGATTGGTAAAGAGCTATCCTTTTACCAAACAACAAAATTTTGGAATTTTCCAAATCCAAAACATTATTTCATGCTATCCGTTACGATATTGAGAAATAGCAGTGAAAATATTTTTCGATCTTACACTGGTACCACCAGTGAAAATACCGATTTTCATGTTCTTGTTGCCTAGGTAAGATGCGCGTACCCGACAACCAGATGGGAAATATGACGTCATATACCTTACATTTTTCATGCTTGACGTAATATTGTAATTCCTTGCTATGTGGGAGGGGTATGTCACAGGGAATGATGGAAAAGAACTGAAAAAGATTTTGATAAAGCTCCTTCCAGAAAGGATTAAAAGCATGAAATGAATAGAATATTTGTTGTTTTTTTTTTATGAAAGATCGAAATTTATTTCATGTTGTGAACACCATCAGTAATATTTTCACTGGTGGCTGCACTTCTCGTGAAAATATTACTGATGGTGTTCACTCAGTGAAATAAATTTCGATCTTTCACCGCAATAAATTTCGATCTTTCAAAAAAAACAAATATCCTCTATTTAGCTGACAATTCAAAGGTGTCTCAAATGCTAGGAACTGTCATTTTGTCCTTTCCTGACAATGTTTTCAAAGGTCCTCTTAACTCTTTACCACACAATCCTGACTTTTAATGACCCTGAGAAAGAAGCCTGTTTTCTTCCCTTCCCAAGACAAATTTCAAATTTTCACAGTCACTTTTATTTTGTGGTCTGCAAATGCTTTCAGTTTGGACAAGTCTAAAATTTTGCCCTTTGGTAAAGAGTTTAAGGCTGGTTACCAGCATTTTCTCCTTTTCCAACAATATTTTCAAATAGCTATTCAGTTTCAACCATCTTTTGCAGATCCTTGGAAAAATCACAGAGGAAGGAGTATTTTTAGAACAGCTCGAAACCAACCCAGACAAATATTTACCTGAGGTAGAAACCAAAGATCTTGGAGCGGAAGTGGTGGAGGTATAAGAATTTAGATGATCTTTAATAATACCAAACAATCACCTCTAATTATAAGACCCAGTGGTCAAAGGCATTTGAGAACATTGTGAGAAAGGGAGAAAGTGCTTGTGACCAAATAACATTTTCACTTTTTTCAATGAAGTTTTCTACCTAATCAGTAACTTTTCATGTCAGCATAGAGTTAATTCTTTATCAAATGACAAAATTTTTGGCTTGTCAAAATTGAAAGCACTTGCAGAAGACAAAATAAAAGTGACTGAAAATTTAGAATTTGTTTTGTGAAGGGTAGAAAACATTGTGGGAAAAGGAGAAAATGCTGGTTACCAGCATTTTCTCCTTTTCCCACTATGTTTTCAGAAGGCTTCTTCCTCAGGGTGGTTAAAAGTCGGGATTGTGTGGTAAAGGGTTAACTGTTTTCTACATAATACCAAATATTAGGAACTCTGTGGAAGAAGCCTCATGAAAACATCGCTGGGAAGGATAAAATGCCAGTAAATAGCATTTTCTCCTTAACCCTTTACCCCATAAGGCATTTCTATGGTATCTCTAATTGACCCTAAATAACAGCAAGGATGAAGCTGTTTCTTATGTGTACATGACACCTTTTGATAGCACAGAAAACATTGTGACAAAAGGTGAAATTGCTCGTCACGAGCAATTTCACCTTTTGCCACAATTTTTTCCAAAGGCTCCTACAAGCAATGCGTAGAAATGAGTATCTATGGAGTAAAGAGTTAAAAAAAAAAAAAATTCTTAAGTGACACTCACCTTGTCATCTTCAAAAGTAGTCTAAAAGTTTGTCCTTTGATAAAGAGTTAACTCTTTACCAAACGACAAAATTTTTAGACTGGTCCAAATTGAAAGGATTTGCAGACGTCAAAATAAAGGTGACTGAAAACTTAATATTTGTTTGTGATTGGTAGAAAACAGTGTGGAAAAAGGAGAAAATGCTGGTTACCAGCATTTTCACCTAGTCCCACAATGTTTTCAAAAGGCTTTTTTCTCAGGATAATTAAAGGCCAGGATTGTGTGGTAAAGAGTTAAATAGTTGATAGTTTCTTTGTATTATTAAAGGCCTGAATTTTTTACACTTACCCTCTAATAGTATTTCTGTTCGGCACTGGGGAAAAAAAAGTAAAACTTGTATTTTCCAACCGATTCTAGGAAAAGAAGCACATCTGAAGCACATGATTGATAATGGATGTCCAATTTATTTCAGGTAAACCTTAACCAGCCCATGTCAGACATGTTGAATCTGTTAACAAAATATCCAATCAGAACAAGGCTGAGTTTGACTGGTACTCTGATAGTTGCCAGAGATATTGCTCATGCAAAATTACAGGAGAGGCTTGATAGTGGAGAGGGGCTACCAGACTACTTCAAAAACCATCCTGTGTACTATGCTGGACCTGCAAAAACCCCAGAGGTAAGACAAACCCTTTGTCAAACAAGCCAACCAGTGAATAAACCATGAATTCCGAGGGAGAATTCTTTTAAAAGTATTTTCTTCCAACAATGTTTTTAACCATTTGAAAGCAACTCCAATCATATTATTTGCATTTTGGTTGCCCTCTACAAAATAATAAATTTGATATGGTATAATTTCGTTGTCATGGAAAGAAAAAGGATTTTACAAAGTGGAACTTTAAATGTGGCATCATAAACCCTCTACCAAATAATCCCTGGTTTTCACAACTCTGAGAAAGAAGCCTTTTGAAAACATTGTGGGAAAAGGAGAAAATGCTGGTAACCAGCATCATTTTCTCCTTTTCCCACAATGTATTCTACCCTTCCCAAAACAAATTTCATTCTTTTGATTCACCTTAATTTTGTCATCTACAAATGCTTTTGATTTGGACAAGCCTAAAATATTGTTGTTTGGTAATGAGTTAAATTGGCGTTTATCCATAATGCTTTCAAAAGCATTTTACCACAGATGATCTGTAAGACAGTTGGGCAGTAAATGTACCATATCTCATTTACAGGGTTATGCGAGTGGTTCATTTGGACCGACCACTGCAGGACGTATGGACAGTTATGTGGACAAATTCCAGGAGGCCGGGGGCAGTATGATTATGTTAGCCAAAGGAAACAGAAGTAAACAGGTGAGACAGTTGAAACTTTCATTCAACAATGTGACTGTATTGTGGTCAAATCACATTGAATTATGATTCCTGGTCTTTCCTGGGATGTACAGATAGTAAGCTTGGGAACCACCATGCTTTGTCCAAGGAAACTCTATGACTAGTGTTTACAATAGGAATTGATCTCAGGTTTTCCTAATCACAAATATAACATGTTGAAGGGATCTGTGTGGATCTTACATGGTTAATTAACCCTTTCCCAAACAGCAAATTTTGGACCAGACCAAATTGAAAGCATTTTGCAGATGACAAATTAACAGTTGCTAGAAAGATGATTTTTCTATATGATATGGTAGAAAACATTGTGGGAAAAAGAGAAAATGCTGGTTACCAACATTTTCCCACAATGTTTTCAAAAGGCTTCTATTCCTGACCCGTAAAAACCAGGGATTGTTTGGGAAAGGGTTAAAGTCTTTAAGAAAAAATATTGCAACCTGAAGCTATTTTTTTTTATGAGATTCAACATGATACGAGTGTGCCCATTTATATGCAGTCTTATTTATCTATGGCTCGTATGCAAACTTTTGGATGAAATATTATTATTATATGATAAAAAAAATCTCAATAGCCCGTTTAAACCACTTTGACCTGGGGTCAAAAAGGTCATCTGGACTGTCTAAGAAAATTCTTGAATGCCCTCAGTCTCTACTGGCCTTATTTTATGTTCACTACTCATGAAAATTGGTCAGGTTTTTTTGCTTGATATATAGGGCAGGTGAGTTTAAAATTTGGTCACCCTTCACCAGATAACAAATTTTTAGCCTTGTCCAAATTGAAAGCATTTGCAGATGACAATTTCAGTGTGGCTTTTTCTTTGATAGAGTAGAAAACATTGTGAAAAATTGAGAAATTGCTGGTACCAGCATTTTCTTCCTTTTCTGGTACCAGCATTTTCTTCCTTTCCCAAAATGTTTTTCAAAAGGCTTCTTTTCCAGGAGCGTCAAAAGTCTACATCACGTGGTAAAAGGTTACTTGGACAAATCTCAAAAAAACCTTTCAGAGCTCCAGATAAGAGCGAGTGATGATATTCTAAATCCATTATTTCTGTTCTAAATCCTATGTTGGGGGTACTCATTAGAATGGTCTCGATGAGACGATTCAAATGAGTGGCGGTAACATAGAGTTTAATGCAGAATTATCAATATTTTCAACTTTAAAATCAAAATCACTCCCTCTTTCTGGAGCCATGACCTTTTTAAAGTCTCTCTGAGGCAACTGTGTCAATCCTTAGTCATCTCAGTTAGGTTAAAGCTTGATGACACTCTTATTTGTTTGTTGTAGGATGAGAGTGTATCATCCTCGGATACCCCGGGGTCTCCCTATTTGCTACGCTACATCGACCCTGGGACAATTGACTAATAAAACTTTGAATCAGCTGCCGAAAATCGATATGAAACATCATAGCGTACATCGACTCGCCCATCACAAAATGATGATGGAAACAATGAAAAGCCAGCATTCGGCCAGCGGTAAAGCGAGGGAAATTCAATTAATTGTCCCAGGGGTCGATGTAGCGTAGCAAATAGGGAGACCCCGGGGTATCCAAGGATGAGAGTTTATCAGTAGAAGGCAATAAGATAATTTGCATCGCTTGAAATTCTCAAACCAGTTTTCATTTATTATTTTCTACTTTTTGTGATGTTCAAGATTTTTTGGGGAAAATATCAAACACAATCATTGTCAGAATGTCCAAGAGACTAAATTTGAAAGACATTGAATGCAAGGAGGCAGGTCTTTATGTTTCTTGAGCACAAGACACTGTCGACAGCTATTGAAGCAACGAAGAAATAAGTTGTAAATACATGTAGCAGTGTTGCACGATTTTTCTCCATTATTCCTGCCATGGAAACAGAATTTATTTAAATTTTCTAGCAATACTTAAGAAATAATCGTCTTCCTATTGTGGTTTATCGTTCAATAAACCACAGTTGTGTGTTATGAGGCACAATAAATAATCCACGAGGGTGATAACCTGAGTGGTTTATTTATTGCGCCTCATAATAACATGGTTTATTGAACGATAAACCATAATAGGAAGAAGATTGTTTCGATTCTAACATGGCCAATTCTTAATGAAAGGAAAACAAGTTCAAACTTGAGTAAACACGCGGATGAAGATTATGTTCCATTGAATAATCCACACATTGAATGACGTCAGTCCAAATAGAATGACATCACTCTGCATGGATTGTCGCAGATTTTACCAGGCTTTCCTTGCACTGTGTTTATAGAGCCGAATTCGCGTGTCATGTTAGAATGTTGAATGCCAATTTGTTTTCGTAAAGAACAGAATTGACAGATATTTGAGATCCATTTTCATCATTTTGAAAAAAGTATAACTTACTGTTCTGTGACATGCTTTCACACTATTAAACAACAAGAATGTAGACTTGTCCAAATTTAAAGCATTTGCAGACAACAATTCAAGTGTAACCTTCAAAAGGATAGAAAACATGGTAGGAAAAGGAGAAAATGCTGGTTACCAGCATTTTCTCCTTTTCTTACAATGTTTTCAAAAAGCCTCCACTTCAGGGTCTTTAAAACTCAGGATCTAGTGGCTAACCCATTACCACACAATCCCTACTTTTGACAACCCTAGGAAAGAAGCCTTTAGAAAACATTGTAGGAAAAGGGGAAAATGCTGGTAACCAGCATTTTCTCCTTTTCCCACAAATTTTTCTACCGTTCACATAACAAATTTCAAATTTTCAGTCACTTTTATTTTCTCGTCTTCAAATGCTTTCAATTTGGACAAGTCTAAAATTATGTTGTTAGGTAAAGAGTTAAATAATTTCTTGACTTTCAATTGGAAATGATTTAATGATAAAGTTATTTCATGACTTTCAATCCCAGGTCACATCAGCGTGTAAGAAACATGGGGGATTCTACCTTGGATCTATAGGAGGTCCTGCAGCCATCTTGGCCAAGAACTGTATAAAGAAAGTAGAGGTGATGGAATATCCAGAGTTAGGTAAGGACGTCAGTATTTTGAGACGGGGGCAGTGTATGGTTATCTTTGTGTAAAGAAGCCACCAAATGGAACAAATTAACCTATTACCACACAACCCCTACTTTTGACGCCCCTGAGAAAGAAGCCTTTAGAAAACATTGTGGGAAAAGGAGAAAATGCTGGTAACCAGCATTTTCTCCTTTTCCACAATGATTACTTCCCTTCACAAAACAATTTTCAAATTTTCAGTCACTTTTCTTTTGTCTTCTCCAAATGCTTTCGAGTTGGACAAACTGAAAATTTTGTTGTTTGGTAATGAGTTAAACTGGCTTCTCCATTGGGGTGGTTGATCAATACAAGCAGCTGTTTTCTGCAAGACGCCTTTAACTTTTTACCACACATTTCTGAATTTTAACAACCAAAAGAAATAGGCCTTCTTGAAAACATTGTTTGAAAAGGAGAAAATGCTCGTGACCAGCATTTTCTCCTTTTCTCATAGTGCTTTCTGTCCTAGTGGAGAACATTGGCTCATTTACATTATTTTTTGAAAATTTCAGACTGCAAAAATCTGTTTTTGCACTTTCAGTTGCCCAAAACATCTGTACCCAAAACATCTAGATCAAAATGCCTGTCCACCATTTTTATGGTAAAGTTTACATTTCGATAATCAAGTTTTTCCTTTATATTTTAGGCATGGAGGCCATCTGGAAGTGTGAAGTAGAAAATTTCCCAGCATTCATTGTGGTGGATGACAAAGGAAATGACTTTTTCAAAGAGTGGCAAGTGGAGTGATCTACTGATTTGGCATCCTTAGTCTGATATTAATTTCATTGTAATACACTAAAGAGCAAGCCATATTTTTGCAAAAGAACTGTTTGTTCAAAGCAGCTGCTAAGTTTGCTTCAGTGCTTTAAATCTTTACCAAACGACAAAAATTTTGAACTAGTCCAAATTCAAAGCAATCGCAGACGACAAAATAAATGTGACTCAAAAATTGAAATTTGACTTTGGAAGGGTTGAAAACATTATGGGAAAAGGAAAAAATGCTGGTTACCAGCATTTCCTCCTTTTCCTACAATGGTTTCGAAAGCTTTCTTTCTTAAGGTCGTTATAAGTTGGGATTGTGTGGTAAAGACTTAAACCAAAATATACCTTAGGAAAAAACCTCTTAAAAACATCGTGTGTAAAGGAGAAAATGCTGGTGACCAGCAATCTCTACTTTTTCCCTGAATGTTTTCTCTTTTTTTCAAGGACAAATATCTTGTTCTAACATGACACACGACTTTGGCTCTACTAAACAGTGCAAGGAAAACGTGGTAAAATCTGCGACAATCCATGTAGAGTGACGTCATTCAATGAGTGAGTTATTCAATGGAACATAATCTTCATCCGCGTTTTTACTCTTAGTTTGAACTTGTTTTCCTTTCATTAAGAATTGGCCAAGTTAGAATCGAAATAATCTTCTTTCTATCGTGGTATATTGTTCAATAAACCATGTTGTGAGTTATGAGGCCCATGTGGATTATTTATTGTGCCTCATAACTCACAACTGTGGTTTATTGAACGATATACCATGATAGAAAGAAGATTATTTCTTAAATATACCATGTGAGCTATGAGGCGCAGTGAATAAACCACTCGTGCTATCGCCCTTATGGATTATTTATTTTGCATAACTCACAACTGTGGTTTATTTAATGATAAACCACAATAGAAAGAAGTTTATTATGATTCTAACATGACAAACTCTTCATCACAGAAAAACAAGTTCATACTTCAAATAAAGAAATTTTTGGACTGGACCAAATTCAAAGCATTTGCAGACAACAAGTTAAATCTTGGTAATATGATGATTTCTGAATTTGATAGGGTAGAAAATATTGTGGGAAAAGGAGAAAATGCTGGTTACCAGCATTTTCTCCTTTTCCCACAATGTTTTCTATAGGCTTCTTTCTCAGGGTAATTAAGTCGGGACTGTGTGATGCAGAGTTAAACTTGTCCATATTGAAAGCATTTTCAGCGCACAAAAACAATGGAATCTGTCATTGTAAGGATAGAAAACATTGTGGGCAAAGAATAAGATATTGGTTACCAGCATTTATGTAGAAATAATAATTATAAATTATGTGATCAGATGACAATAAATTGTTTGAATTATTTTTATCTTGTTATTAAAATCATATTGAAAACTGAAGTGGTGTTTTTTTTTTTCCATATTTATCCTGTGTAAGGGGTACTGAATATAAACACGAAAGGTAGATACAGGCTAAAGATAAACACAGGTAAGTACTCAAAACATCAAAATTGTACATAAATATGTATTTTATACAAAACTGATTGTTCACATTATTTCTACTGTAGCATTTGCCTTATTTTGTTGAACTTATGTACAATCATACAATAGATATTTAGACAACAATGTTAACCGTTTCCCAAACAATCCCTGGTTTTTACGGGTCTGGAATAGTAGCCTTTTGAAAACATCGTGGGAAAAGGAGAAAATGCTGGTAACCAGCATTTTCTCCTTTTCCCACAATGTTTTCTACCCTATCATAGACAGAAATCATCTTTTCAGCAAGGTTTGTCCAAATAGAAAGCATTTGCAGACGACAAAATAAAAGTGACTGAAAATATGAAATTTGTTTTGTGAAGGGTAGAAAACGTTGTGGGAAGGGTAGAAACTGGATGTTGAATTGTCGTCTGCAAATGCTTTCAATTTGGTCTACTCCAAAAATTTGTCGTTTTGGAAAGGGTTAAGCAAGAAAAGAACATATGCCTTGCAACACGCAGGCTCATCCAAGACGACACTTTACGCAAATGTCTGAATGCCTCTTTCAGCATGTTACAGGCCATAATACAGACAAATGTGACTCGTCACGTAAAAAGGGATCTTCTGGGAACTCCGAAAAGTGTCAACCCTGGTCGGACTTTGCGGATTGCGCAGGCTGACCTGGGTTGACACTTCGCTTTAACCCTTTCCTAAACAATCCCTGGTTTTTACGATGCCGGGAAAGAAGGCTTTTGAAAACAAATGTAGGAAAAGGAGAAAATGCTGGTAACCAGCATTTTCTCCTTTTCCTACAATATTTTCCACCCTTTCACAGACAAAATTCATCATTTGCATTGCAATTGATTTGTCTTTTGCAAACACTTTCAATTTGGTCTAGTCCAAAATTCTGTGATTTCGGAAAGGGTTAATGATATTTTCTGTATGAAAAGTGGTCATTCTACCTTGTTATACAATCATTTTTGAATTATCAACTTAAATTGACCTGCACTATCTTTGGTCTGCTTTCATCGAACTGATGTACAGAATTCCCAGACTGTCTCTTGTTGCGTGATAGGTCACATATATACCAAATGAATGCTATATCTTGTTCCCTCCACCAAACTATCCTATATTCATATGACCCTGAGAAAGACGGCTTTTGAAACAATGCATGAACTAGAAGTATCACTAAACCTGATTATACCCCCCACCAGCTCCTTGCCACAAAGAGGCATCAAAGCAACACATCCCATCATAACATGTACATAAACATTATGTATAAAACTGGGTTCAGTCTATGCAAAACTCTGAGTATAATGCTCTGGACAACAACAATTCAGGAAACCTTCCAGGCTTAAGGGGAGATAATTCGGCAACCAATGTCACCAAAGTCGTGAAAATTGCACATGCACAATTTCATATGTACCCAAACATTATGTGTAAATTTCAGTGCAGTATTTGAAAAACTGTAGGAAAAAAACTCCCGACAAAATTGAGTCTACAGTATACCCCCCCCACTCCACTTCGTGGTGGGGGGTATAAAACAAAATACATTGAAACCAACTTTGTTTTCTCTCTTTTAACCGATTACTACACAATCCCTACTTTTAATGACCCTGAGAAAGAAGCCTTTTGAAAACACTGAGGGAAATGAGAAAATGCTGATAACCCGCATTTTCGCCTTTTCCCACATATTCTACCCTTCACAAAACAAATTTCATATTTTCAGTCACTTTAATTTTGTCATCTGCAAATGCTTTCGATTTGGACAAACCTAAAATTTTGTTGTTTGGTAATGAGTTAACTCTTTACCAAAAGACAAAATTATAGACTGGTCCAAATTGAAAGCACTTGCAGACAACAAATAAACGTAATTCAAAAATTGAAATCTGTTTTGTGAAGGGTAGAAAACATTGTGGGAAAAGGAGGAAATGCTGGTTACCAGCATTTTCCCCTTTTCCCACAATGTTTTCAAAAGGCTTCTATCTCAGGGTCGTAAAAACCAGGGATTGTTTTGGAAAGGGTTAAAGAATACATGTAATTATATTGAAAAGTCTAAAGTTTTGTTGCCTGATATGTCCAAGAAAAGTGACAGAAAAATTCATTTCAAAACCAGGTTAAAAGGTACCAGGGTCTGTATTCACCAACCATTCTTAAGAAGGTTCTTGGTCTTATTTTCCAAGATTTCCTGACTATGAAAGTGACAGAACTTCTGATTGGCTAAATCAAATGGTATAGCCAGTCAGTTAGCCAAACGGTTTAGCCAATTAGAAGCTGTTAAGTTCACATTGAAAAAATTCTGAAGCAATCTCACTTTTCACCACTATCTTTTGATGAGTGTACATATAGAGCTCCAGATAGAGAGAGTGATTTTGATATCAAAATTGAAAATATTACCTATTCTCAACTAAACCCTATTTTGTGGGTACTCATTAGAATCGTCTCGTCGAGACGATTCTAATGAGTACCCACAACATAGGGTTTGAAAGAGGAATAATGGATTTAGAATACCATCACTCCCTCTTATCTGGTGCTCTGATATATACATATATAATGTACATGTATATACACATTTATCATAAAGAAAAAGCACACGATGGCCATTTGATGTAATCTTTTGCTTTGTTCCAGTTACAAGTACATCAGTCACTGGCTGGTCAAAATTATCCGCCTTCCAAGTATAACATTGTGTAATGAATATTTATTGTTTATAAAACTTTACAAATTCTCCTTGTCTTTCACAATGTTATATCTCGATGTCGTAGATACAAGTCCACAATTACGCTTCAGATCAATGTCTTTAATCTGCTTTCTCTGCACCATCTGAAGCGGCGAGTCTGTATTAACACTTCTGGTGGAAAGCGGTGATCTTGTGCCAGTTTCAAGTGGATGCGACTTCTTTCTGGACGGAAAAAGTTCTTTCGGCTGAGTTGATCTTGGTTTCTGCTTTTTCACCTTGATCTTTTCTTTGTCTGCAGACAGAAATAATTTATGACTTAACTCTGTACCACACAATCCTAACTTTTAACGACCATGAGAAAGAAAGCTATTGAAAACATTTTTGGAAAAGGAGAAAATGCTGGTAACCAGCATTTTCTCCTTTTTCCGCAATGTTTTCTACCCTTCCCATATGAAATTTCAATTTTTGAGTCCCATCTATTTTGTCGTCTGCAAATGCTTTCAATTTGGACTAGTCCATAAATTTGTCGTGTGGTAAAGAGTTGACTCTTTTATCAGATGACAAAATCTTCTGACTAGTCCAAATTGAAAGAATTTGCAAAAGGCATTTCATTTAACCCTTTCCCAAACAATCCCTGGTTTTTACTGGTCAGGAATAGAAGCCTTTTGAAAATATTGTGGGAAAAGGAGAAAATGCTGGTAACCAGCATTTTCTCCTTTTCCCACAATGTTTTCTACCCTATCATATAGAAAAATAATATTTTTAGCAGCTGTTAATTTGTCATCTGCAAAATGCTTTCAATTTGGTCTGGTCCAAAATTTGCCGTTTGGTAAAGGGTTAACTCTTTCCCAGAACAACAAAATTCTAGACTTGTCCAAATTGAAAGATTTTGCAGACGACAAAATTTAACCCTTATCCCACTAAATAACTAAAACTGGATTTTGAATTCGAGGGTAAAAACTCAAATATTGCTATTCCCAACTTATGTTTAGGGGAATAATATCTCCTTATCGAACAGTGTAGATCTAAGATCAGACTGCACGTTCTGTGCAGTCTGATCTTAATCTACACTGTTCGCAAAAGGTCAGCGAGTCACGCTTAGCAGCCAAGATTGAAAATTGAAGTTGAATTTGGGAAGGGTAGAAAACATTGTGGGAAAAGAAGAAAATCCTGGTTACCAGCATTTTCTACTTTTCCCACAATGTTTTCAAAAGACATCTTCCTTATGGTTGTAAAAAACCAGGGATTGTTTGGGAAAGAGCTAAGGCTGAAATAATGGGAATCGTGCTCCGTCAAAAGGGGTTTAAAAGCATCTGCGAAAAAATAGGAACGTAGGTCAACCTGTGCAAATAAGAGTCAAAACTTTTTGCTATTGGTCACCTTTATGCATGTCAAAGGACCAGTCTACTACTTGATTCAGTCAGTCGATATACAAAATTGATTGTAGGGATCCATCATTTTTACATGACTTGCTTGGTAGAATGCACCACGGAGATGCAACAGCACCCGTCATTTATTTAGGACGTCAAGGGTTAAAGGTGGGTATTTAGATTTTTTACATCTCACTGGGCATAATTGTATCAAATTATTTTAATGGTTATCTGTCCTTGATAGTTTATACTTGAACTAGTTTGAAGTTAATAGCTTCAGTAGTAATAGAGAGAGCTAATAAGAATTTACCAGCCAAGCCCCGGTGGCACAGTCAGTTGCCTACAGGACTTGAGTCATGGCTTCTATCCCTGGCTCGGCCAATTTCTTTCCAAGGATTGACGATAGACATTGCAACAGGATTCATTCCTCTCCCACTGCTGTTCTTTGTTTGGATGATGGTTTTATGAGAAAGCAGCCAGTGGCGTGGAAAGAAAATTGTACTCAGTACTGGTAAGAGAGACTCCAGGAAAGCATGGATAGGTGCATTGGCCGCTACAATATGACTGAAATAATGTTGAAAACAGCATTAACCCTTTCCCAAACAATCCCTGGTTTTTTACGCGTCTGCAATAGTAGCCTTTTGAAAACATTGTGGGAAAAGGAGAAAATGCCGGTAACCAGCATTTTCTCCATTTCCCACAATGTTTTCTACCCTATCAAAGACAGAAATCAGCTTTTCAGCAAGAGTTGAATTGTCGTCTGCAAATTCTTCCAATATGGCCTAGTCCAAAAGTCTGTCGTTTGGGAAAGGGTTAAAAAAAAAACACCACACAATCAAGAATTTACCAGCTGGTTCATCCACAAAAGGCACAAGTCTTGTTGATTCACTTGTGGGGAAATCATCCAAACTTATATTTTCAATTCCTGTCACACCAAGAAGTTCTGTTGTCTGGGCTTGCTCCTCCTCCTCTTGCACTTGATCTTCCCCTGTATCTTCCTCTAGATCTAGTTTTGGAACATCAAGGGGCACTTTGTCTTGCTTTGCTGAATATTTAATTTTAGTTAAATTAATATTAACCCTTTACCCCATAAGGCATTTCTATGGCATCTCGAATTGACCCTAAATAACAGCAAGGATGAAGCCATTTCCTATGTGTATATGTCACCTTTTGATAGCATAGAAAACATTGTGGCAAAAGGTGAAATTGCTCGTCATGAGCAATTTCACCTTTTGCCACAATGTTTTCCAAAGGCTCCTACAAGTAATGCATAGAAATGAGTATTTATGGAGTAAAGGGTTAAGTAGTTACCAAACGACAAAGTTTTAGACTGTTCCGCATTAAAAGCATTTGCGGACAACAAAATAAATGTGACTCAAATATTGAAATTTGTTTTGGGAAGTACAGAAAACATTGTAGAAAAAGGAGAAAATGCTGGTTACCAGCATTTTCTCCTTTTCCTAAAATGTTTTCAAAAGGGCTCTTTCTCAGGGTCGTTAAAAGTTGTTTGGTATGGAATTAAATTAATATTAACTCTTTATCAAACGACAAAATTTTAGACTTGTCAAAATTGAAAGCATTTGCAGCCAGCAAATTATACACGACTCCAAACTATAATTTGTTTTGGGAAGGGTAGAAAGCATTGTAGGAAAAGGAGAAATTACATATTCAATAAATAAGATCAACCCCCTATCAAACAATCCTGAAATTTTAACACCCCTCAGAGATAGCATTTGAAAACAATGTGAAAATAGGAGAAAAACCTGGTAACCAGCATTTCCTCTTTTTCCACAATGTTTTTTACCCTTCCAAAAACTCATTTCAACTTTTAGGTACATTTATTTTGCCACAGATCTGCAAAGCCTTTCAAATAAGACAATTCTAAAGCTTTGTTGTTAGGTCGAAAAAAGTGTGTAGGATTTTGAAAAGATGCTGCTATTATCAAATATTTTCAAGATTGCTATTTTGCAGCTTTGCAAATTAGAGCAGCAAGCTGCATACAGACAGTAAAAACACAAGAAAAAATACCCAATCTTTACCACACAAGAAAATTGTCCAAACTGAAAGTAAGTGCTGGCAACAATTTAGATTTGGCTGGAATTTATCTTTGTAAGAGTAGAAAACATTATACGAAAAGGAGAAAATGCTAGTTAACCAGCATTTTCTCCTTTTCCCACAATATTTTCATTTTTCAAAATGCTTTTTTCTGGGGTTTCTTCAGAGTCAGGATTCTGAGGTAAAGGAATAACCCATTACCACACAATCCCTACTTTTGACACTCCTAAGAAAGAAGCCTTTAGAAAACATTGTGGAAAAAGGAGAAAATGCTGGTAACCAGCATTTTCTCCTTTTCCCACAATGTTTTCTACCCTTCACAAAGCAAATTTCAAATTTTCAGTCACTTTTATTTTGCTGTCATCAAATGCTTTCAATTTGGACCGGTCTAAAATATTGTCATTTGGTAAAGAGTTAAGTAAAATAATGCAGCAATGTATGCGCAAGCTGTATCCTGGTGGCGGCTATTTTACCTTGTGCTAAAAGCGATAGTGGGGTTCGTACAATTCCGACTGTTGGTGATCGTGGATCAAGATCATCCAGTGAGTACTCGGGCGTCTTGTCCACAACAATAGGTGTCCTGGATATGTCACATGATGGAGATCGAGGGTCTATGTTCAAGATACGGCGTGGTGGCGTGGCTTGTGCTGTTTCATGACTATTAGATGCACCCATGCCTTTCCTTCTAACTGTTCGGTCCCTATATAAAAAGTAATTTTTTTAATGATTTCTGTAAAAAAAGTTTTTAAAAACATATTTATTTTACATCGATTGAGAAACAAGTTCTTACAACTTATATTAACCCTTAACTCCATAAGGCATTTCTAAGGTATCTGTAATTGACCCTAAATAACAGCAAGGATGAAGCTGTTTCTTTTGTGTATATGACACCTTTTGATAGCAAAACATTGTGGCAAAAGGTGAAATTGCTCGTTACGAGCAATTTCACCTTTTGCCACAATGCTTTCCACACGCTCCTACAAGCAATGCGTAGAAATGAGTATCTATGGAGTAAGGGATAATCTCTCTCGATTCTGCTCCCATGGAACTACAGCAGTACTCGCGCCAAATGTGTGGGCCAATGAAAAATCCCAAAGTTGACACCCACTCCCGGGTATCGAACTCGGGACCTTTAGGTTATGAGGCCGACGCTCTACCTCACGACCGTAGACACCACACATTTTTTCTGTATTTCTGTAGTGTAAGCTTACAACAATAAATCAGTGTGGAAAAAGTTATAAAAGCTAAGGAAAACAGAGTTACAAGTTTAATTGTAGTTTAACCCTTTGCCACACAATTCTATTACTTTACTCTTTACCAAAACGACAAAATTTTGGCCAGGTCTAAAGTGAAAGAATTTGCGGACAACAAAATAAATGTGACTTGAAATGTTAAAACTTGTTTTGAGACGGGTAGAAAACTTTGTGGGAAAAGAAAAAAATGCTGGTTACCAGCATTTTCTTCTTTTCCAACAGTGTTTTCAAAAGGCTTCTTTCTCCGGGTCATTAACTTGGGATTGTGTGGTAAAGAGTTAACAAATCTGATAAGTTTTGAAAATATGGTAGAAAAAAGAGAAATACTGGTTTGTAGCCGGTATTTTTCTCCTGGAAAAGGAGAAAATGCTGGTTACCACTATTTTTAGTACAGATAACTGTCTCCAAAGGCGATGTTACTTTTCAACTGGTCGCCTCTGGGTACAGTGCGGTGCACAGTAAATGTCCGAATATGAAAAAGATCACCATAGCGTCTCATTATTCAGACTACCACCATTTTTTTTTTCCTTTTTCTTGCAATGATTTTACAAGCTGTCTTTTCCTTTGTCCTGAAAACCTGGTATTATTTGTTAACGTAGTAGACCCCTAATAGAAAACAGCTATTTCCACAAGAATATTATCCTACAACATTTGCTACAATTAAACAAGAGGACCATGATGGTCCTATATCGCTCACCTGAGTATATTTGTAACTTATATGATTTATCAAGGGTAGGCTATTAATTCTTTTCAAAAAAGGCATACCCTGGGGTTTGTCACAAAAATATGTTTACAGATTTTCTTCTTTGTCTTTGGCCAGTGGAGCTAAAAGCTGCTGCTTATCATCAATTTTTCTCTTCACAGTGTCTTGTTCCCTTTTTGACTTGTAGTTTAGCCATTACCAGACGACAAAATTTTAGACCGTTCCAAACTGAAACAAATTGCAGACGACATTTTAAAATGTATCTAAAATGAAAAATAAGTGATCTATATGGTAGAAAAGATTGTGAGAAAGGAGAAATTGCTTGTTACAAACAATTTCTCCTTTTTCGATGGAATTGATTTTAAAAGATTTCCTTCTATGATTCTATGTGAAATAGTGTGCACCAGGGCACAGAGCCAAAATATGACCCCAAGGGGATAATTTTAATTATTTTTATAAAGGGTCACTAGATGATGCTACATGCAAAATATGAATGCTCTAGCCTTTATGGTTTGTCACAAGTAGATTTTTAAAAGATTTCCTTCTTTGTTTCTATGTAAAATAGGGTGCGCCCGGGCAGAGCCCAAATGTGACAGCAGAGGGATAATTCTAGCAATTTTGGTAGAAGATTATCAAATTTTGCTACATAGCAAATATGAATGCTCTAGCCATTAAGGTTTGTGAGAAAAAGATTTATTAAAGGTTTCCTTCTTTGTTTCTATGTAAAATAGGGTGTGCCCGGGCAAAGCCCAAATATGACCCAAGGGGAATAATTTTAACAATTTTGGTAAGAGGTCACCCAATAATGCTTCAAACAAAATATGAATGCCCTCCGCCTTATGGTTTGTCACAAGAAGATTTTTAAAGATTGTAAAATAGGGTGCGCCCGGGCAGAGCCCAAATATGACCGCAGAAGGATAATTTCAACAATTTTGGTAGAAGATCATCAGTTAATGCTACACACTAAATAGGAATGTTCTAGCCATTATGATTTGTCACCAGAAGAAGTTTTAAAGATTTCCCTCTAAATTTCTATGTAAAATAGAGTGCGCCCGGGCAAAGCCCAAATATGACCCCATGGGTATGATTTTAACAATTTTGGTAAGGGGTCACACAATGATGTTTCAAACAAAATATGAATGCTCCCAACCTTATGTTTTGTCACAAGAAGATTTTTAAAGATTTTAAAATAGGGTGCGCCCAGGCAGAGCCCAAATATGACAGCAGAGGAATAATTTTAACAATTTTGGTAGAGGATCATCAGATAATGCTACATACCAAATATGAATGCTCTAGCCATCATGGTTTGTCAGAAGAAGATTTTTTAAAGCTTTCCTTCTTTGTTTCTATGTAAAATAGGGTGCGCCCGGGCAAAGCCCAAATATGACCCCAGGGGAATAATTTTAACAATTTCGGTAAAGGGTCACCCAATGATGCTTCATACAAAATATGAATGCTCCCGGCCTTATGGTTTGTCACAAGAAGATTTTTAAAGATTTTTTCCATTTTCAGCCATTTTGTTGCCATGGCAACCAGAGTTTTTGTTGGAATTAAATTCTTTTAACAATTTTTGTAGAGCTTCACCCAAGGAACATTCCTGCCAAGTTTTATCAAGATTGGCCTTCTGGTTTTGGAGGAGAAGATTTTTAAAGAAATTGTTAACGGACGGACGGACGGACGGACGGATGGACGGACGGACGGACGCCGGACGATGACCGGTCACAATAGCTCCCCCTGAGCACGTTGTGCTCAGGTGAGCTAAAAAGAATGTTACTGTACTGCTTTAACCACGCCACTTTTCCCTTTTTGTCTTTACTAGAATTATCATTTATGAATCTAAAACCAGTATATTTTCATTACAAATAGAGATAGTAATTACCTCCCTTTCCTGAAAACTAACAAAAGTATCTACAAATAATTTCAAGATAGGCGTAAAGAAATTTCTGGTCTGGAAAAATGCGCAAAAGTATTATTCCTGTATTAACCCATTACCACACAAGAAAAATTTAGACTGGTCCAAATTGAAAGCATTTGCAGACGACAAAATAAAGGTGACTGAAAAATTGAAATTTGTTCTGGAAAGGGTAGAAAACACTGTGGGAAAAGGAGAAAATGCTGGTTACCAGCATTTTCTCCTTTTCCCACAGTGTTTTCAAAAGGCTTCTTTCTCAGGGGCGTCAAAAGTAGGGATTGAGTGGTAATGGGTTAATCCGTATTTATCAACTATCAAGAAAACTTTATGCAATTCTGCACTAGAGGTATTATTTGTTAAAAGATTAAAGCTTTCCATCTTTGTTTCAGTCTTTCTCATGAAGACTCAACCTTCTCTTACAGGGGTCAAACATTCAGTCACTATGTTTGTGATATAGTTCTGAGATATCTGTAATGCTGTCGATTCATTGTTTTTATTCTCAGGGATGAAAGCGGCAGTCGGTCACAGTTAACTCATTACCAAACGACAACATTTTGGCTTGTCCAAATGGAAAGCATTTGCAGACGACAAAATAAAAGTGACTGAAAATTTCAAATTTGTTGGATGAAAAGTAGAAACATTGTGGGAAAAGGAGAAAATGCTGGTTACCAGCATTTTGTCCTTTTCCCACAATGTTTTCCAAAGGCTGATTTCTCAGGGTCGTCAAAAGTAGGGATTGTGTGGTAATGGGTTGAACAAAATCCAGCTTAAATAAATTATTGAAAAAAAACAAAGATCAGCAAAGGCAGCTCTTGATATAGGCATATGGCCTTTTCTCATTTCTCCGTTCTTTCTCGCTTCTCCGTTCATGTACTAAATCAGAAGGAATAAGCGCTCGTGACGTTTTGTTCCACCCTGGTTCTATTCTACTCTGTCAGATATTATGAATAACAACCTATCCTACATCGATACTATTTTTCTATCGAATAAGACACAAAAATGCAACAAAAGAGAGTAATTTTCACAGCTTGAAAGAAAAAATTTCATTAGATACAATAAAAAGCAAATTTTCAAAGTTTTTCAATATTAAATACACCTAAAAGGGTTGTGTTTACCCTTTACTATGAATAAGCCAGTCCCTCTGAACAAGAGTATAGAATATTTATCAGTCTTTAGCGATCGGCCTTGACTTTCAATCAAATGAATGGAAAAATGAGAAAGTGGCCATACTACCCAGGCTGGCGAGGTAGGTTTGAAAAAATCCTCGGATCGAACCTTTTGATACAAATTACAGTGACTTTTTTTAGTTACAAGTTTGATTCAGATTTTATATTTGATCATTACACGAAAATTTTGATTCCTTGACTGAAAATGTGAATTTTGTGAGCTTATTTAGGCTTAGGTGAACGGAGAAAGGAGAACACAGTATACTGCAAAAATAAGTTTGTTATAACACTGAAACACAAATCATTTGTGTCAAATGACAAGATTTTCTCCATTTTTGGGAGTTTAAAATATCAGCCAGTCAACATGACCATTTTTTGGAGAAAATATCTACTGGGTATCCAACTGACCAAAATGGGGGGGGGGGTGTGTCGAAATGACCAAAAAGTGTCCAAATGACCGGGTGTCGAAACGACCGGGTGTCGAAACGACCGGATACCCAAATTTAAATTTTTGAGTCAATTTATTTTGTCCTCTGCAAATGCTTTGAATTTGGATGAGGCCAAAATTTTGTCGTTTGGTAAAATGTTAAATGGTGGCCAAAATGGGGAAATTTGACAGTGAAACTTTACATTAAAATGGGACCAAAAATTCGTAAGGAAAGGCTTTACGAAAAAGTTTTTGCAGGTTCGCCAAACATGTTGGTAGGGAAAAGCAAAATATAAGAACATTGGCTCAGACCTTTTAGCAAATATAAAAACTGCTTTTTAACCCTTTTGTGGCAAAAAAAATACTGATTTTCTGTAGGAATCGAGACAGCTAAATGCGCCGACAGTGACTATGCGAAAACTGATTACTTTGACACACTGTTTACATTTTTGAAGTTGCCGCTTTGTCCAATCAGATTGTAGGGTGTATGTGTATTCTCCGGCGCCAATAACGAAAATAGGACATAATTTACGGCCCTAACGGCCCCGCTAGATAACTATTTTATTTGTTGGTCAAATTTAATAAAATTAGCATCAAATTAAAGCTCATGAAATAACTTTTCTAATGATATGTATATATGTGAATCCATCAACCTATCCGGCCCCTATATCAGAAATTAAACTTTTCAAACAATATAAAAAATATGATAGAATTTCAAAAATCATTTAAAAAGCTTTTTCGTGGTTATTTGGTACAATTATTTTGTGCTATGAACTTTCAAAATGTACCAATATTTAGAAAGATACACAAGTATATTCATAAATCACAAGATTTTTTTTTTTTTTAAATCCCGCTCGGGGCTCTGTTTTAGACTTAGTTATGGACCCATTATCCGTCTCTTGAATTAAAAAAAAAAGGGCATAATATAACTTTTGAATTATAGGTAATTCAGAAATTTGTGACGTCTTCATGATTATTTGAGTTAATAGCGATTTGACAGCTGGAATCAGGTGGATTACATTGGACGAGTTTACAAGATACCTGGCCCCTACCTTTGACATTTAACCTAAAGAAGTATTTCAGCTTACTAATAAAAGCTTTTTCGTGGCAAAAAGTAATACAGGGTTTACTCTGGTGTCTATTTTGTTTCTGATTTGTCTATTCGCTGCCAAGGTCTTTAAGAAGATATTTCGTAGCATTTTCGAGCTATTTTTGCACAAATGTCGGTATCACGTGGAGGACAGTCTAGATCTAATCTTGCACTGATTTATCTATTTCTTGCTATCTGAATTTTTCTGTAAAAAAAATATTAAAGTGTTGCTTGCCGTCCAATTAACACAAGTCTTAGACAAAAATATTCACTGGTTATAATAAAATATTAAGCAAATTGTAAGATATTGTCTTTGATATATGACCCATCACGCAAAGAGGGACCATCTGGGAATTCCGTATATTCTGAATTACATGTAGATGAAAACAGATCAACGACAGTGCAGGTCAGTTTTTAAGTTAATAATTCAAAAATGATTATATAACAAGGTACAATGACCACTTTTCATACAGAAAAAAATGTCATTAAAGCGAAAAGTGTCAACCCTGGTCAGCCTGCTCAATTCGCGCAGTCTGACCAGGGTTGGTCACACTCTTCGCATTTCACAGAAGATCCCTTTTTGCGTGACGGGTTACATTATGTATAATGCAAGGCTGACACTTGCACGACTTTTGGCCACGATTTTGTCGTGGCAAGTCGTGCCATTTTGGGGCACGAACTAGGAGGCTCGTGTCTGTTTTGTTTTAGACATCTTTTCTCCGTGATGTTTTTTCGCTGGCGATGTCTGGAATGGCGAGCAGTGCTCAGGAGGCCTATATATACCCCCGCACCGATGCGAGCGCCACTGTCGCGCAGTAGTCGTGAACTGCTCGTGAACATGTCGTGAACTATTCGTGAACTCGACGTGAGCTGTTCGTGAACTATTCGTGACAGTCGTGGCATGGCGCGCACTGGCACGCATCCTCCCGCATCGTCCCGACGATTTCACGAACAGTTTGCGCATAGTTCACGACCCGGTCGCGAAATTTTGTCGTGACCAAAATTTTGAACATTTCAAAATTTTTGTCCCGACATGGCACGCAGTCACGACATGTTGACGCACACTTTACGCCAGTTTACGACTAGTTTGCACACTGGCACGAATCGAGTCGTGCCAATGCGTGTCACAGAATCGTACAAGTGTCAGCCTTGCTTAAGAGTAAAGCAAGGCTGACACTTGCACGACTTTTGGCCACGATTCTGTCGTGGCAAGTCGTGCCATTTTGGGGCATGAACTGGGAGGCTCGTGTCTGCTTTGTTTTAGACATCTTGTTTCTGTGATATAAATTGTCTTTTCGCTGGCGATCTCTGGAGCAGTGTTCAGGAAGCCATATGTATACCCCCGCACCGACGCGAGCGCCACTGCCGCGCAGTAGTCGTGAACTGCTCGTGAACATGTCGTGAACTATTCGTGAACTTGACGTGAGCTGTTCGTGAACTATTCGTGACAGTCGTGGCATGGCGCGCACTGGCACGCATCCTCCCGCATCGTCCCGACGATTTCACGAACAGTTTGCGCATTGTTCACGACCTGGTCGCGAAATTTTGTCGTGACCAAAATTTCGAACATTTCGAAATTTTTGTCCCGACATGGCACGCAGTCACGACGTGTTTACGCACACTTTACGCCAGTTTACGACTAGTTTGCGCACTGGCACGACTCGAGTCGTGCCAATGCGTGTCACAGAATCGTGCAAGTGTCAGCCTTGCTTAAGGTACATGCAACATTTGAAATTCATCCCCTTTTCATAAAGATCGATTCTTGACGATTTTTCTCTCTGGTGCAGTGTTTTTACCCTTTCGTCATCAACTCAGTAAGTAAATCCTACTTTTATATCGAGGTCTAACATATAAATTTCACCACAGCTAGAATGAAATCGTTCCAAATTCCTTGTCACGTATTGGACGGTGTGGATACAAGTTCAGATTGCAAGTTTTGTGCGGTCTGATCTTGATCTATTCTGCCCGTAAAAAGTGTTTGAGTCGCCACTGGCTGTAGAAGAACTTAGAGTTTGATTAAGTAACTTTATTTCGACATATCCCAGATTTCGGATATATTTTCAGAATTTAAACTATCGACAACAAAATAACAAAGGCATGTCTAATGTACGAATTATTCACCGATACGTTTTTTTTTTTCTTTGGAAAAAAAACCCTCTCTTTTATCATAACAAGCTTGCTAGGCATAAACTTTAAATTGTTCAAAGACATTACTCCATGACATTTATCCAAGAGGTTTTACACTTAATGGGACATTACTTCCCTTCAAAATTCTGCTTCTGATAATGATGATGATGTTGTTGATGATGATGATGACGACGACATTGATGATAATGATGATGATGATGATGATGATGATGACGACGACGGCGATGATGATGGCGATGACGATGATGATGATGATGATGATGATGATAAAACTTTATATGAAATGAAAATAGATATCTTGTCGGCAGTTGTCTGTAGACGCCTCAATTGATACAAATGGTCCTAGAAGGAGTAAAAAAACATTGTAGGAAAAGGATATGATTGTGTTAAACAGCATTCTGTCCTTTTCCCACATTTCTTTTTCCTTAATCAGCCTCTTTCCAATGAGACTGCTGCTGCGACTGTAATGATATCATAAAGGGAAATAACTGCAACAGAAAATAATCAAACTTCATGTGTTATTTCCCTGTATATAATTTGCTTGGTCGAAAATGAGTTACTCCCATGCAGGTCGTACCAAAGTCCACAAAGGGAAATAACTACAAGAGAAGATAATCAAACATCATTTTGAGTTATTTCCCTTTATATAATTCGTTCGGTCTTACCAAAGTCGACAAAGGGAAATAACTACAACAGAGATAATCAAACATCATTTTGAGTTATTTCCCTTTATATAATTCGTTCGGTCTTACCAAAGTCGACAAAGGGAAATAACTACAACAGAGATAATCAAACATCATTACGGGTTATTTCCCTTTATATAATTTCGGTTCGGACGAAAATTTGTTACTCCCATAAAAATATTGAAAATATCATAACAAAACCTGAAAAAACTGGCTGTACTGTTGAATTTACGCGTATTTTATCGCTTTTAGTGATTTGAGGTAATTTAGATATATTTCCTGTTTCGATTTTTTACTTCCTTTCATTTAGAAAACCATGACAAAACAGACTGTGTATCAGAACAATTTCGCAAGACAATGGATTTAGACAGCGAATTCTGTGGCAGTCTGTATTTCAATCTCGCCACTGTTGGAGAGGTCTGATAAGTTGTTTTTGCAGTTATTGTAAATTACCAGTACAGGCCATTTGCAAAATTTGTAGATAAAGCCCAGACTGAACCTAATCCTTTTTAAACTCTTTCATAGACTGGTCCAAATTGAAAGCATTTGCAGACGACAAAATGAGTTTGACTGAAACATCGAAATTTGATTTTGGGAGGATAGACATGACTGAAAATGAGGGGGGGTCACAGATTCGATCCAAGGCTCTGCCATTTTCTGTCCGAAGATTGGTTGTAGCCATTGCGACAGGGTTCATTCCTCTCTCCCCGCTGATCATTGTTTCGACGAGGGTTATGTGGGAAAGCAGCCAATGGCTTGGAAAGAATATTGTCCGAAGTGTTGGTAAAAGAAACTTCGGAAAAGCTTGGATAGGTGCACTGGTCTCCGTGGTATAATCGGAACAATTTTGAAAACGGCGTTAAAAACCAAACAATCAATTAATTTAGGGGTCGTAAAAAAAACAGGATTATGTGGTTTAAAGTAAGAAGATATAACAAAAAAGCACACTTGCGCGGCAAATGCAAGCGACAAGATGGTCACACCCCCTAGTGAGTGTGAATTGACACCAATTTAGTTCTCGAACCCGTCTGAGAAGGTCTGAGAAGGTACTTGACGTTAAAAACTCATTTACTATTCCTAGACTGGTCGTAAAAACCGGAAAACCTGCTGCGAAAAGTTCGCGAGAAAAACGGAAAACCAGTCTTCCCTTTTATCTATGGTACATAAACTAGACATGTCATAAAAATATACGATAAACATGTAAAATTATCATGAAAAAAGAATAGAATCTTGAAAACATTGTGGGAAAAGGAGAAAATGCTGGTAACCAGCATTTTCTCCTGTTCCCGCATTTTTTTCAAGCCATTCAGAGATTATTGTGGTCATTTGAGCTATACCGAATTTGTTTCTACAAAAAGTTTGAATTTGAACGAATCTAACCTTTGTTTGTATGGTAAAAGGTTTTTTAAAAAAAAAAAGTACCCGCTATACTACATATCATTTGTGTCGAGTTAAAAAAAATAAGGCTTTTATCAGGAATAAACTTTAAATGCCGCTTCAAACAATATATATGTTATTACCCCATGTTGTACCTTGTTTGTAGAACAGAACAGAACAAATTTTATTTTCCGACAAGTACACAGTTGTACATAGTCCATAAAAATACAAAAATGAAAATGAAAAATCACCAGATACAAGGCGAGCATGACGTAAAATATTCACTTTAAGTCTTGTTACTGGCTAGCAAAATGCCGACAGAAAAGTGTCGAACACGCAGACAATCTGTAATGTATAAAGTGCCTGACAAATAAGCTGGACTCCCTCGTCAAGCACACAGCCATGACTGAAAGACCTCATCCCATCCATCCAGCGCTCAACTTGCGAAAAAAAAATTAATGGAAAATACAAAGAAAATTATATACAAGTTTTTGGGAAAATACATGTACCAAGAAAACTCTATAAAAGCATTTGGGAAAATACCAAGGAAAATATATACAAGTTATGGAAAAATATCAAGGGAATTTTATACAACAGGAGTGTAAGCCTTTGAAGTGCCAACCTATTAAAGTTGTCCCTGCAGGCAATAATAACCAAAGCCAAACCGTTTTAGCAGGCAAAGAAGATCAATATAAAAATAAAGATAAAAATAAAGATAAAGATCGGACCGCACACAATGAGGAGTATGATCCCAGATCATGCTATCAAGAATGCATGAAAGCAATTCGGTATACTTAATAAATGGAGGAGAATTAGACATATCCTTTTCATGGTCTCCTATTTACTAATGTTTAGCACTTCAAATGCATAGCAAAAATTGAAAGAAATAAAAACTCCCCCCCACACACACCACACCAAATGCATAACTTAAATTAAGAAAAATGCATGTACAAAAAAAAAGGAAACTAACGTTGCCTGAGTAACAATGTTTGTACCTGGGTCAATAAAAGGATTGTTCTGTTCTGTTCTGTTCAGTAATGTTGAAAAGGAGCCAGTGGTTTGCAAAGAGAGTTTTATGTAGTATATATAATGGAAGGAAATTCAATGATTGCATTGATTGATCGACTGGGTTTAGTCTGTCTGTTTGTGTGTCTGTCTCTGTTCGTCTGTCTATCCTTCCGTTCGTCCGTTTGTCTGTTGGTAATGTTTGTTGATAGGTTCTTTGTTAAAAACTAATCACAGTTTTGTATTTAATAAGGGAAGATTTCAAAATATTTATAAATTGTATGATATATGGGCCCCATGCATTATCTTCAAGATAGAATGTTTTGAGTTCTGAGTTTTGCTCTCTCTCTCTCTCTCTCTCCCTCTCTCTCTCTCTGTCACTCACTCTCTCTTTCCTTTTCTCTCTCATAATTACAACGCCTACCTGCACCGACAATTTACTATATATCACATCAGAAGAGCAAATATTTCACACTCCATCAATAATCGATCACGAAAGATGCGCCGCCTTCGTCCTAAAAGGTGGCGGCTTGTTTTGATGTTAATTAATCCATCGAATGCTAAATACTTCCAGGCCGCAGAAATGACCCAATTTGTTTTTACCTGACGGAATACCAGCAAAGCGTTAACCCATTACCACACAATTCCTACTTTTGACGCCCCTGAGAAAGAAGCCTTTTGAAAACACTGTGGGAAAAGGAGAAAATGCTGGTAACCAGCATTTTCTCCTTCTCCCACAGTGTTTTCTACCCTTCCGAGAACAAATTTCAATTTTTCAGTCACCTTTATTTTGTCGTCTGCAAATGCTTTCAATTTGGACCATTCTAAATTTTTCTCGTGAGTTAAACTTATGAGCGACATATTTAGGGTATTGGTTAGATTCCCAAGGTTGTCCAACTAAAAATAATAGAGCTAATCTGTAGCATGATAATATAATAAAAAAAAAAAAATACAAATAATTTAATATATTTGTATGGCCAATGATAAACGCCAGATCTTGAGTAACAAATAGATAGGATACAAATCTTTAAAATAGTTGAATTTTTAAAATTTTTTTAACTCATATTGTACTTTTCTCGTATTGTTTTTGTCCAGTGAGATGCACTTAAAAGCTACATACTTAAACTTTTAGTATATAATTTTATATTAGTTTAAAACTTTGTAACTGTATTGTACAATTATTTATCTTGTAATAGCAACAAAATTGTATTATGTTATGTCAGGGATTCTATAAATTATAATGTTATGTATGATCCCTGGTTATGCTAATAAAGTGTTGATTGATTGATTAATTGATTGATTGATTTGTAGTAATGGAGGGTTAATGCTTTATCAAACAATCCCTAGTTTTTTTACGAGCCTGACATAGAAGCCTTTGAAAAACATTGTGGGAAAAGGGAGAAAATGCTGGAAACCAGCATTTTCTCCTTTCCCACAATGTTTTGTATCCTACTGGAAACAAATTTCAATTCTTGAGTTATGTTTATTTTGTCGTCTGCAAGTGCTTTCATTTTGGACCAGTCTAAAATTCTGTCGTTTGGTAAACGGTCAACACGTTTCTTTTAACCCTTTACCAAACAATTCCTGGTTCTTCGAGGGGAAGAAACTTTCTGAAAACATTGTGGGAAAATGAGAATATTGTGGTAACCAGCATTTTCACCTTTTCCCTCATTGTTTCATACCCTTCTAAAATCAAATTTCAATCTTATAGCCTTATTTTTTCTGTCGTCTGCAAATACTTTCAAGTTGGACTAGTCTGATTTTTTTTTTTCGTTTGGTAAAGGGTTTAAGTCACCAAGTATCATTGGAGAAAACCGGTGGAATAATTCAAAAGGAATGATATTCGGATGGTAGTAATTATCGTATACCACTGAGAAAATGATCACTTGTAGATTTCACGTAGGTTTTAGAATGTAAGTGATCGATAATCGATTTCAGTTCAAAGAAGACCCATCTTTGATTTCTGCCGATCTATTAATAGGTTATCGGACGTTAATCAAAGATCGAACATCAGCACGCGTTAATTACCGAAACGTTGTGATATCACACCGACATGAAACCATAATGTGCGAAATGATCTTAGTATCTGCTAATAGTTCTCAATCCTTTACCAGACAATTTCAGACTTGTCTAAATTGAAAACATAAAACTTAGCAGACGACAAAATAAAGGCAACTCAAAGTGTGAAATTTGCTCTTGGAAAGCCAGGAAACATAAAGTAAAACGAGAAACTGTTATTTTTCAACATTTTCTAGTTTTGGCACAATGTTTTCAAAACTGTTTTTTCTCAGATTCGATAAAACTTGTTTGGAAAATCACGAATTTTAACAATCCTGGGGCAGAGGCTTTGTGAAATAAAGTTGTAAGTGAATGATGTAACGAGTTGCCGTTACATCAGTTTGCTCTCAGGGGATGGGTTTTCAAAATTTCAGTGTGGTTTCTCTGATCGTCCGGCTCACGCCGACCGATTAAATATGTAGAAAAAGATAACAATATACATACATACATACATTTTATTGGTTATCGGCAATACATGTTGCCTTTGACCATTTACAAAAAAAAGGTATGGCAAAGACTGATATGAAAAATACAATACAGACACATGTTAGACAGGATAAGCAAAGATATTTCTGAATGGGAAAACAAACACAAAATAAACTATATAAGTGTATGACAAAAAAAACAATAACACAAGTGACATAAGGTATTTCAAGCTAATGGGACTGAAATTTAGGCACATGAGACAGAAATTATGGGTATAGTATTTGCTGTTTCAAGGATTCCTCCCTTAATAAAAGTGCACTAGATATATATCGGGCTATTCTTATTTGAGAAGTTTTATTACTAGAAGACATCAAATTATAGAACATATGCAGAGAGGGCCACTGGACTCTACCAATGTATTTTTTGCGTAATTCATCATATTTTGGACAACATAGTAAGAAATGGAATTCAGATTCTACAGTTATCAAAGGACAAAGTTTACAGATACGGTTATTTCTATCGACCCTATTACGTCTACCTAATTCGATTTCTAAAGAGTGTGAACTAAGTCTCAACCTTGTGAAATTTTTTCTGAGATTCTCGTTTTGGATGTTTTGAAGGTAATTTTCAAATTTAAATTCTGTTTTAAATCTGCTGAAATAATCTAATTTTGGAGTATACTATTAATGTAACCAAACCAGTCTTGAACGAAATGGTCTCTTAAGCGGTTTCGTAATAATGTGAAGGAAGGTATGATGTTCGTATTATTATTAATAACATATAGATGGTTCAGATAGTTAAAGCCTAAGAAATCAATAGTTTTTTTTTCATTTTATAAGCCCATCCGTGTTTAACATTACTAAGTATTTGATCATGGAATGATTTAAAAAGTAATGAATCTGGGTTTTTTAGTAACTTAAGATAAAAACCAATCGATCTCTCTTTCGCTAGAATGTATAAAGGAAAACGCCCAAGCTCTCCGTAGATTGCATAGTTTGGGGTCTGCTGACTCACCCCAAGTATTTTTCTACAAAATCGTAAGTGCAGCTTTTCGACAGTCTTAAAATTATAAATTCCCCAAACTTCAGAACCATATAGAATAATAGGAACAATCATCGAATCGAAAAGAGACAGTTTACATTTGATATCAAGATTAATTTTATCGAATAAGGTCAACAGATTGTAATATGCTTTAAGAGCTTGGTCATGTAACGTTGTAACAGCTGAATTCATCTTTCCATTGTAATGAAAATTAACTCCTAGATAAATAAAGTTATCAACTTGTTCAATGGTCTCTCCATTGATTCTTATATCTGCATAAATGGGCTCATTAACCGACCGAAAAACACAGAATTTTGTTTTAGATATGTTTATCTTTAATCCCCATTCATTGGAATATCTACATAAATTGTTTATTTGGGCTTGAAGTGTGGCAGGATTGGTAGTAAATAATACAATATCATCTGCGAAAAGAAGCAAATAGATTGATAAAAAACTTAAATCATTTTCATCTAAATTTTCATTATCAATCACATGAACGATATCATTGATGAAAAGAATGAACAAAAGTGGAGATAACGGTTCTCCTTGTTTAAGTCCAACAGTCACGTCGAAAAAATCTGATAATTCCATAGTATTACCAAACTTAACGCACGATTTCACATGGTTGCCAGCATTTTGTTCTCCCCCCCGCTTTCTTTTTTTTTTATTTCATTTTTTACCTTATTTCGAAACTTCATCCCATTTGTACAACCTTAACGTTGTCGTCTGCACCAATTTGGAAGAGTCTAAAATTTGGTTTAGATCCTTAATTTTACGAAGAACTCTTGTTTTTAAATGGCCCAAGAGAATCGAGGGGTCCTTTTGGGATGAAAAGGGGATAAGTTGAGATTGGTGGTAAACAAAATTTTCTCCTTGTCCTTCAATGTTTTTTATCTTTTCTATATCGATTTTCACCTTTTTAGCTACATCTGAGGCCCTATTGACCGACCATTCTTGAGAAGATTTGGAAGTAACATAACTTCTGATTGGCTAAACCAAATGGTTTAGCCAATCAGAAGTTGTTTTACTTCCAAATTTAAAAAAAAAAATATATATATATATATATCTATATAAGAACTATGTTAAGAATGGTTGGTGAGAACCGGATTTGTTGTTTTGAACTCTATACTAAACAAATGTTTAAGACCTCCGCAATAATAAAAGTGGCGGAAGAAAAATAAAATGTTTTTCAAATGATACGGTTTACACTTTAAAGGGATAGAAAACACTGTAGGAAAAGGAGGACCGCTTGCAACAAGCATTTCATCTTTTCCAGAAATGTTTTCAAAGCCCTTCCTTCTCAGGGTCGTGTTAACTCTTTTCCAAACAACAAAATCAGACTGGTCCAAATTGAAAACATGTGCAGACGACAAAATAAACGGAACTCAAAACTTGAAATTTGTTTCCAGCAGGGTAGAAAACATTTTGGGAATAGGAGAAAATGCTGGTTACCAGCATTTTTTTCGTTTTCCCGTAATGTTTTCAAAAAGGCTTTTATCTCGAAGTCGTAAAAGCCAGGGATTGTTTGGTAAAGAAATAACTCGGAATTCTTTAGTAGGGGTTGAAGCTGAACTTAATAGAGAAAACGGTTATGTTTACTCGTTGACAATAAAGTGCAATAAAATAACCGTAATGATTTGTCTAACAAAATCGACCGTGAAAAAGAAGCCGAAAAGTCCATGAAAACCATCAAAGGAACGAAGGTACAATAACGGATCTCCGGTCTTTTATCGCTTTTCATCCATTGTTTACACTTCTTGTTTTCGCAGACACTTGTGGACCCGCAGAATAGCGCACCTTATGTGTAAGTTTAATGCGCGGCTCACGTCTCATCTTTTTAATCGGATTTGTGACGTAATGCTTGGATTAACGCTTTATCAGACGATCGAGTTTTACCGACCATGAAGTACAAAAAATAACCTTTTCAAAACATTGTGACAAAAGAAGAAAATGCTGGTTACCAGCATTTTCCCCTTTTCCCTCAATGTTTTATATATTTCCAGAGACAAATTTCGCCATTTCAGAAACACTAAATATGTCGTCTGCAAATGCTTTCAAATTGGACAAAGCTAAAATTTTGTCGTTTGATAAAGGCTTAACCCTTTGCCAAACAATCCCTAATTTTTACTTTTGAGATAGAGGGTGTTTGAAAACATTGTGGGAAAAGGAGAAAATGCTGGTAACCAGCATTTTCTCCTTTTCCCACAACGTTTTCCACCCTGCTGAAAACAAATTTCTATTTTTGAGTTATGTTTATTTTGTCGTCTGCAAATGCTTTCAATTTGGACCAGTCTAAAATTTTGTCGTTTTTGAGATATGTTTATTTTGTCGTCTGCAAATGCTTTCAAATTGGACAAGTCAAAAATTTTGCCAAACAGTCCCTTGTTTTTACGACACTGAGATAGGTGTTTGAAAACATTGTGGGAAAAGGAGAAAATGCTGGTTACCAGCATTTTCTCCTTTTCCCACAATGTTTTCCACCCTGCTGGAAACAAATTTCTATTTTTGAGTTACGTCTATTTTGTCGTCTGCAAGTGCTTTGAATTTGGACCAGTCTAAAATTTTGTCGTTTGGTAAAGAGCGAATACTTGGCCAAATGACACTATTTTAGCCTCGTCCAATTTGAAAGCATTTCCAGGGTAAAAAAGTGAATGTGGCTAAATTGATAGAAGTTGGCATAGAAAGGATAAAAAAAAAAACTTTTGAGGAAAGGGGAGAAAATAATGTATACGCGAAATACGCTGAAAATCAGCACTTCTCCTTCTCCCACAACGTTTTCAGAAGCATTTTAACCACTTGATTGTTTAGTAAAGGGTCACACGCTATCCCCTATCATCCGAATTTATCTTGGAAACTATCGCCAAAATTACTTTGAGAATTTTAACGGCATTACTACATATAGTAAATTTTGGACTTTTCCGATTCGAAAGTATTTGCAGACGACAAAATTAATTCTAACACAAAGTCACGAGTCAACGACAATGCAGGAAAAAAACAACATTTTAAAACATTGTGGATAAAGGAGAAATGCTGGTCACCAGCATTTTCTCCTTTTTCCACAATGTTTTCTGGCCTTCCCAAGATGGAATTTCAATCTACGAGACACATTTATTTTGTCGTTTGCAAATACTTTGAATTTGGTCCACTCACTTGTCTAAAATTTTGTAGTTTGGTTCAGAGTTAAATGTGGTTTAGAAGACGGAACGTGCAGCGTCTTCTTTATAGAAAAGAAAACATTGTGGGAAAAGGGGAAAATGTTGGTAACCAGTTTTTTTTCAGTTGCGTCTTAACTCATAACCAAACGACAATATTTTAGGCTTGTCCAAATCGAAAGCATTTGCAGACGACAAAATACAAGAGACAGAAATTTGAAATTTGTTTTGTGAAGGGTAGAAAATATTGTGGGAAAAGGAGAAAATGCTGGTTACTAGCATTTTCTTCTTTTCCCACAATGTTTTCGTCAAAAGTCTGGATTGTCTGGTTATGGGTTAAAACCTCAGGTCTGTTTTGTAAATAAATGATAATCTTTGTAAAAAGGGATAACTGGTGCTAATTTTTGAATCAGTGGATACACGATTAAACAATGCGTCAAAAAGATAAGTTGCTCTATACAAGACGTTTCACCTTTTGCCACAGTGTTTCACAAGTCATCTGCTACCAGAAGTAAAGTCTTTCGCAAAGACTAAAATTAAAATTTGTTCAGTTTTAATACATTTGCAGATGACAATTTACATGTGGACCAAAGTGTTTAAACTTTGTCTTTAACGGGGATAGAAAACATTGTGGGAAAAGGAGAAAATGCTGTTACCATCGATTATCTTTTGAAACTGTTAGTAGACAGCAATTTAAATGTGGCTGAAAACTTGTTGGAGTTTTTACCAACAATGTTTGCAAGAGCCATCTTTCTCGGGGTTGTTAATCCATAGGCTGCTGATCTTTTGCGGCCAATGTAGATCAAGATCAGACTGCACAAAACGTGCAGTCTGATCTTAGATCTACACTGTCCAATTATGAGATGTTATGCCCAAAAACTTAACTTTGAAACAGCAATATTTGGGTTTTTAATTTCGAATTTAAAAATTTCCTTTTCGTTATTTAGCTTATTTAGCACGATAACGGCGGAACTTTACGGTCAAAGGTCATAATAGTGGGGGGGGGGGGGGGGGGGGGGAAGAGAGAGAGAGAAGAAAAGAGATCGAGTAATGAGTAATGAACGATGTAATAAGTTTTTCTACATTCAGTTTAATGCAAAGTTTATCAGCATATCGTACGAAAATGAAATCAGACATAAAAAGAATTAATCACAGTTAGGCTTTGAGATCTTTTTAAAGTTTTTTTTTTTTCCATATGTGTGCATCAATTCTAAAATGGTCGCCATACTTGCTTCTGTGAGGGCGAGTCATTGACACTGACGGGCACCTGTACATTTACCGGAAGTGATAGAGTGTCATTCTGGGATCGTTCCTTGACGTCACAACTGACGTAATCAGCTTCAGAGTCACTCAAGCTCTCGTATTTTACTTGTGGCACTGGCATAAGTAAAGTTGAATACATTTGGCTATAGTTTATGTACTCATTTCTCGGTGAAACAGACTTACACATGCGCTGTGGCTCGGGTCTCATTGGTGAAGCACTTCCGGTAGAACCATAATAGAGTTTACTTTCAGGACCGTCAGTTGCTGGCACATGCGCAGTACTGTAGCTGAGATGCGATCGAACTCGACCGATCATTTCACTAGGGTAGGTCTTGCTTGTTTCCATGTAACGCACGGTTTCGTTGGCGCAGTCGGAAAACCCGTCGTTATACTGCTTGACAACGGCGGCGCTGGTTGCCATGGCAACAGTGATTTGTTGTTGCTGTATCTGTCTCAGGTGACTGACGGTCATTTCCAGTATGTCAGCCTTGTCGAGTTTCGAGACTTGGGTACCGCCCTGCAAAGAGAGAAAGATAGGAATGTGAGAGTCTCTGATTGACACAATAGTTCTCATTTAGTTAGTTAACTGCGGTTGCTTTTAATTTGGTTCAGTCTGAAATTTTGTCGTTTGGTAAAGAGATAATCATACAACGGACAATGATAGACGTGGCGCAGACAGTGCGGCATAAGATCAGACTGCACAGGATAAACGCACCTGTGCTAAAGTTCCTTAATGTCTAAACTCTTTAACAAACGACCGTTTTTTGGACTTGTCCAAATTCAGAACTCTTGCAGACGACAATTAAAATGTGGCTCATTAATTTTTTGCCAAACGACAAAATTTTAGACTGGTTCAAATCGAAAGCACTCGCAGACGACAAGCGTAACTCAAAAATTGAAATTTGTTTCCAGCAGGGTAGAAAACATTGCTGGGAAAAGGAGAAAATGCTGGTTACCAGCATTTTCTCCTTTTCCCAAAATGTTTTCAAAAGGCTTCTATCTCAGGGTCGTAAATACCAGGGATTGTTTGGTAAAGGGTTGATAAAATTCGACTCTGAAAGAGTAAAAACCATTGTTGGAACATTTAAAACAGTCCAGACTAAGAGCATATGAAGGCAACAAAATTAAAACATGAGGCTATTGAACTTTGTTTGTGGACGGATAGAAAACATTGGGAGAAAAGGCGAAAATGATGGTTATCAGCATTTTTCTTCCTTTTCCCACTTCGCCTCGGACTTATTTACCCTTACGCTGCTAAACGCGACTTACTGACCTTTTGCGGACAGTGTAGATCAAGATCAGACTGCACAGAACGTGCAGTCTGATCTTGGATCTACACTGTCCGATAAGAAGATACTATTCCCCAAAACATGACCTTGAAAAAACAGTATTTGGGGTTTTTACTGTTGAATATTTTAGTTTAGTTTTTTGGCAGGATAGAAATTAAATGTCGGAAATACGCAGTAAATTATATAGTGCGCTGAATAATGTATGCAGACATTTTAAGTCAAGAAAAAGACCCAATAGATTGCTGTTTCGTGATTGCCATTTGTCTGCAGCAAAGCGGATAGTGTACATCAAAGATCAGACTGCACGTTCTGTGCAGTCTGATCTTGATCTACAATGTCTGCAGAAGTGACTTTATTAGTTGAAGGCACTTTAACGGCTTAATTAAATCTACTTACATTACGTTTGATGTTTTCCAGCAAAATGGCTTTCAGTTGATCCAGACATGTGTTGATCCTTTCTCGTCGTTTCCTCTCGATTAGGGGTTTCTTGATCTATAAATAGAAACACGGAACTTATGTTTAACTCTAGAGTAACAAAACAAAAAAAACCCAGGAAAATATCTTTTTAACCCTTTCCCAAACGACAAATTTTGGACTCTTCCAAACCAAAAGAGTTTGCAGACGCCAATTTTAGATTTGGAGAAAAAGGCAGAAAGTTCTCAAAAAGGGTAGAAAACACTGTGGGAAAAGGAGAAATTGCTCGTTACGAGCAATTTCTCCTTTTTCCACAGTGTTTTCAAAAGACTTTTACTGAAGACACGTAAAATCCAGGGCTTGTTTGGGAGAGGGTTAAATCTTTACCAAACGACAAAATTTTCGACTAGTCAAGATTGAAAGTAATTGCAGACGACAAAATAAATGTGACACAAAAAAAATGGAAATTTTTTACTTGCAGGATAGTTTGTTTGGTTTATAGACTAGGAATAGCAAGCGGACGGTATGGATCTAAGATCAGACTGCACGTTCTGTGCAGTCTGATCTTGATCTGTGCAGTCCGCAACAGCCCCATGTATTCTTATACGTCACAAAACTCGCATTGAATCGATAACCTTGCTGACTGAAAGACCGTGTATAAAGGGGCGTAAAAATAATCCCCAGGAAATTTGTAATGAATGACGTGACGACTGTGCTGAAATTAGATGCGTGTATTGCCACACACATTTTCCGAACACTGAGTTTTCATTTACAAACAAAACTTGAAAGTAACCTTTAAAAAAACGCCGCAGAACGAATAAATTGAAATCATCATATGGAGAGATAGAGAGAAAGAGAGGGGAAGATGGATATAGAGAGATAGCTGGAGAGAGAGAGAGAGACAGAGAGAGAGACACACAGAGAGTTATTTCCCATTCATTCAGTCTTATACCAAACTATTCCCCGTTTTTGTAAGATCCTGACAATGACGGTGACTTTTGAAAACATAGTGGGAGCAGGAGAAAAAACTTGTTGTAAGGAGCATTATCTTCCTATCCCACAATGTTTTTAACCCTTTCAAAAATTACGTTAAGTCAAAAACGTTTTTTTTTTTTGTCTCGTGAACATGTTTTGAATTTAAAGAGGTGTAAAATTTTGACGCCGAATAAAGAGTTCGAAAGAAAAATTAACACACCAAATGTCAGCTGATCTGCAGCTTCATAACAATGCTGATCAAAGTCAGTTAACTGATACCTGTTGAATCTACGTAAACGTTCGATAAACAGAGATCGATAACAGGCCATCAGCTCATATTATTAGAGGATAGTACCTATGCAAATAACATGTAAAATGCAGAAATTCGTACTGATCAAAATATTTTCTTACCTTTCTCAAGTAACTTGAAGATGTGTCTGGTCGAGACCTTGAAACTTTTGCGTCACACATTATTATTTACTTGTAAGATCCGTGTATGGAAATTTCACAAAGTAGAAATAGTATTTTGTCTGTCTGCTCTGAACGAATTCAGACGATTTGATGTAAACCACCATTTTCCCACGTATTTATACCGAGCCGCGCGTGGCATGTATCGGAATGTAAACATAACGGTTGCAGCAAACAGATGGCGATACTCTCATCCAATGAAAACGCGTCGTGATATCGATCGAATTTGTAACCGCGTTTCTCATTGGTCTAGAGTATAGCAATGTTAATTACCTCCAGCGGAGCGACTCGAGTGTGTCGGAATGCTTAATCCTTCACCCTTTTCGACCCCTGAGGAAGTAAAAATATTCAAAAACATTGTTTGAAAAGGAGAAAATGCTGGTAACCAGCATTTTCTCCTTTTCAAACAATGTTTTTTACTCATTCAATAATACTTTAATCGTTTTAACCATATTAAAGCTATCGTCTGCTGATGCTTTGAATTATGAATTGTCCAAAATTTTGTCGTATGCGAAAGAGTTCAATGTGTACGGCTGACGGACGCTGGTACATTGGCACGTGTCAAGCCCCAGTAAATGGTACAATATGGGTATAATTCATTCTACTTGAGAAAGTTTCTATTCTTCCCGGCGTTAATTACGGCGACATTAATGTCAGCGGTAAACTTTATTAAAAACACTGCGAATTTAATCTTGTTATATTTGTATATTTACTTGTCTGAGCTATTTCTGCTCTAAAAAACATCTGTCTTCAACTATCGAAATGATATTAAAGCTCTTCGTTTTGACACTTATATATTTTTTGACATCTCATCGACTCATCTTTGTGTATTTCGATGCTTCGTCCATAATTATCTATCATTTCGTGTATTGGCAGGGCCAATTAGGTGTTCTATTAGTTAGATCACAATACCAAACTATCCCAATGACGCAATGAAAACAACAGTTTCCCAAATCCGTATTGTGAAAAATATTTCGACTTCGGATTATTGGCACGATAATAAGGCAGATTCTTTCTCGGTTTTTGTGTGTCATACAATGGTTGGGATGACTGAGGCAGAATGGAACAGAAAATCAAAATTTTGTTGTGTTTTAGGGCGGTGAAAGCAATTGTACATGTATATCATCTACGCTCTGGAAAAGAAGTTTGATGCATCTTTTTATTTCATGCTTTCTGATCGAAAAATAGCGGTGAAAATATTTTTCGATATTCCTCGGGTAAGACTAGTGAAAATACCATTTTTTACATTCTGGTTACCTAGGTTAAATGCACTGACTTCACAACCTGATGGAAATATAATGTCTTTTACCTTACATTTCTCGCGCCTGACATAATATTGTAATGCGTTGCTATGCCAATGGGAATAACTAAAAGGAACTGTACTGGATTTTGATAAAAAGCTCCTCCCAGAAAGGATTAAAAGCATAAAATTAATAGAATATTTGTTTTATTCGGTGAAAGATCGAAATTTATTTCATTTCGTGAACTGTATATAATCAGTAATATTTCGACTCGTGGCTGCTCCACTCGTGAAAATATTACCGAAGATGTTCACTCGATGAAATAAATTTCGATATTTCACCGAAAAAAAGAAACAAATATCCTCCATGCATTTCATTATATCTACCCAGTTTTCGCGTATATGAAATCAATTTTGTGTAAAACCGATTGAATCATAGGGAAAAGAAGTCCTTAGATAAGAAGATTCATCACACCATCACCACACAATCCCTACTTTTGACGACCCTGAGAAAGAAGCTTTTAGAAAACATTGTGGGAAAAGGAGAAAATGCTGGTTACCAGCATTTTCTCCTTTTCCCACAATGTTTTCTACCCGTTCTAAATCAAGTTTCATTTTTTGATTCACGTTTATTCGTCGTCTGCAAATTCTTTCAATTTGGACTAGTCTCAAATTTTGTCGTTTGGTAAAGTGCTAAGCTCTCTTTTCCAAGAGCATCCCTCAGTTATAATGTTTGATCTATGCCAGAAAAAAAAAAAATTCTGTCAAAATTGAAATCGTTGATTTTGTTTGCGGCCGTTTAAATGTGACCCCAATATTGATGGGATTTTTGTTCTTTTAAAACCTATTAGGAAATCAGGGAAAATAGATCTACTGGTTTCCGGCATTTTCGCCCTTTGTCCTAATATTTTTCATTAAAAAAATATAAAAGGCCCTCTTCGTTACGGTTCTTGAGTAACGAAAATCTTTGGTACAGAATTAAAATGTTTTTCAACATTTATATTAAAAGAAAGATAAAAATGTTGAGATTTCTTCAAGCAAACTTGAAGAATTTTTATATCTTCACGTTTCATTTCATCAAGCAGTTTTAAAATAGTTCTATTTTTAGGCCTTAATTGTTGTATGTATTTCTAAGCATTACTTATGGGAAAGCAGCCAGTGGGCATGAAAAGAAAGTAATATTGTCCGAAGCACTGTTAAAAGAGACTCCAGGAAAGCATGGATAGGTGCACTGGTCGCCGTGATATAACTGAGATAATGTTGAAAATGGCGTAAAACAACAATCAATCAATTATTTCTTTTTTCTGTTGTTTTTCCGCCAAAATGGCGAGCATTATATAACAACGATATACAAAGAAAATAATAAAGATGAAGGAAAACAATAAGAATGAAAGAGAACAATAAGACTGAAGACAAAACATGATATCCTCTTCTTGAGAAATGTAACTTTTAATTTCAACCCTTTACTCCATAGATACTCATTTCTACGCATTGCTTGAAGGAGCCTTTGGAAAACATTGTGGCAAAAGGTGAAATTGCTCGTCACGAGCAATTTCACCTTTTGCCACAATGTTTTCTACACTATAAAAAGGTGTCATATACACATAAGAAACGGCTTCATCCTTGTTGTTATTTAGGGTCAGTTAGAGATACCATAGAAATGCCTTATGGGGTAAAGGGTTAATGATGTACACGAGCTTTCGGCAGTGCAACCGCCTTCTTCTAGTGTGATCCTGTGATACCATGCCTGCAGTAATGTTCAGTTATTTCGGTTGTTCAGATCCTGTGATACAATGCCTGCAGTAATGTTCAGTTGTTAAACAACTGAACATTACTGCAGGCATTGTATCACAGGATCACACTAGAAGAAGGCGGTTGTACCGCCGAAAGCTCGTGTACATTATCATAATTAAGACTGAAGACAGATATAAAAAAAATATATATATATATAAAGTATAAGTCAGAGTGAATCAATGTACGGCCAAACTCCGACCCGAAATAGACTCTTGCAATCAAAAGACGAAAATGCAACGGTCAAAATACAACCTCAATCAATCTATGCTGGTGGCCTTGGTTTTCTTACAGTCTGTATTTCTGCTGCTTTTCCTTCCATTCTAGGATAAGATTCTGTTTGTATTCTTTTCCTAACACATAGACGAAAAATATCTGAACAATCGAAAGAATATTTCTATGATGTCTTGGCGAAGCTTTGAAGGTAAAGTCGGACATTTCTGACTAAAAGAGTCGTTAATCAGAAAGTCAATATAACCAATAATTATCAATCAAATATCGGATATCGGTTTTTGTGTATTGATGTTTTTTTTTTCTTGCGACGCCTTTTCACAGCTTCAGTTACTTTTGAGGGCAGTGTAGATCAAGATCAGACTGCACAAAACGTGCAGTCTGATCTTTAATCTGCCCTGTCCGCTTTGCTGGGACATTCTTAACAAAATCGACCTTGATATTTCGTCTATCCGAGTCTTACTTCTAGACTTATACCTGCATTATCTTTGTCAGGTTCATTTGCATTTCGATGAATAGACATGCGCAGACAACGTTTCCCTACTTATAGAAGCAAAGTCCATAACTTGAATCGCCTGATTGCAGCGCTCTGATAAAAACGATTTTAATGGACTTTTTTCAAACATCATGCCAAGGAAGTAGTCATATAATAGGAATTCTTTTTGTTTTATTTTTTGTCCCAAACCCGCAGAATCATGAGGTAGTGGGGCCCTTTTATTTGCAGAAAATTTACCCACAGCAAAAAGTTTCGACCCATATCAGCCTGCGCGGACTGCGCAGGCTGATATGGGTCGATACTTTTTGCAGATTCATCAAACCTATTTCTTACAAAGCACAATTAAAGTGCTTTTATTTTGGACAAGTTTAACTTTTTTGTTGTTGTTGTTATTTGGCGAAGGGTAGGCGTGTGAACGGCTCGCATTATCAGATATGAATTACATCAGTTTTCGTGCCTTTATCCCTTGAAAGAAACAAACACCGCTATCGCTTACGATATATTTTGATAACGAATTCACACGTACTCCTTTTGCGGTACTTTCACTTCTTTGAAAATTTCATTATCGTTTTCACGCCGATCTATAGACGGGTAACGGTTCAAAATTTCCCACACAAACACTCCGAACTATTAATTTATTTATCGTTTATGTAAGATCTTAGCACTTTGTATTTGGACTTCGAGGTCGGCTCCCTTTAACCCCATTATCAGATAGACGCTACAGCCCCTAAATCCCTTTAGACCCCTCCCGGTATCTATATTTTAACACTTTACCACAAAATCCCGAAATTTAACAACCCTGAAGAAAAGAAAAAAAAATTGATAACATCGTGGGAAAAAGAGAAAATGCTGGTGACCAGCATTTTCTCCTTTTCCCACAATGTTTTCAACCCTTCAAGAGACAAATTTTATAAATTGAGACACACTTTTTTTTGTCGTCTGCAACTGCTTTCAATTTGGACTAGTCTAAATTCTTGTCGTTTGGTAAAGGGTTAACCGCTTTTACCCCTTAACTCATTACCAAACGACAATATTTTAGGCTTGTCCAAATCGAAAGCATTTGCAGACGACGAAATAAAAGTGACTGAAAATTTGAAATTTGTTCTCTGAAGGGTAGAAAACATTGTGGGAAAGGGAGAAAATGCTGGTTACCAGCATTTTCTCCTTTTCCCACAATGTTTTCTACAGGCTTCTTTCTCAGAGTCGTCAAAAGTAGGGATTGTGTGGTAATGGGTTAACTGAAAAAGCTATTTTTGACAGATACATGTAAAGTAAACCCGAAGGATGCTTATTGCAAACTGCGGGCCTTTTAGAGAACAGTGAAGACTCAGATCAGACTGCACAGAACGTGTATGTCATAGGACAATGCTACCTCAATATTCAGACTGTCTATGGATGAATTCGACCCTTATATCCCCTTTGACTGCTAAGTGCGAATCACCGACCCCTTTTGCGAACACGGTAGATTCCAGATCAGGCTGCAAGATAGTACAGTCTGATTATGAATCTACACTGTGTGATCAGAAGGCATCTTTCCCTCTCAAAAATACCTTTTAAAAAGCGAAAAAAAAAAACAGTATAATTTTTCGCTTCCGTTCTAATCCATTTTGTAGCATATCATAAGTATTTTTTTTTTTATTGTGTTATTATAATTCTTGTGTATAGAATATTACAAATAAAAAAGAGGCAAAACTATAACTCATTTAGTCAGAGAATGGCTTATAAATTGAAAATTTAATTTGGTTAAGTTAGAAAAATTGGTTACCAGCATTTTCTCTTTTTTCAACAATGTTTTTCAGGTATGCCTTCCTCTTTTTATGGGTCGTTAGAATTACGGAATGACAAACGAACGAACGAATTATTTTATGTACAAAAACTTACATAGACTTAAAAAAAATATATATATAATTTTCGTCGTGCTGTAGCTAGAAAACAGTTACATGTATAAGGAAATAGCTTATAAGCTGCAAAAAAAGACGATTTTTCGATTTCTTTTTTTTTTTGAAAATTTGAATGATAAAGAAATCAAGTTAACGATCTGGAAAAAAGCGTTTAACAGTCTTATAGTTTATCAAGAATATTACTAGTAACCAGCATTTAGGACATGGTTTTCGGCTTTTAAATAAGAGAAAATTTCATAAATTGAGACACTTTCAATTTGTTGTTTGCAAATGCCTTCAATACGGACCAGTCCTATTCTATCACTTTTTGCTTGTGTGTCCATTTTTTGCTGATGTTAGAAAACTTTTTTTCAAAAAATATTTTTATACTCGTCCTAGTATGTTGAAATATAAAAATTTGATGAATACAAATAACAAAGGCGTTCTACTAAATTTAGCTTAATTTATAAAGGAAGGCTTTCACGAAGAACTGCTATAGAATTCAATAGATAGAAATTGTTTGTTTGATCAGCGCCCATACTATTATAGTTGCCTATACATGGTGGGCAAGTTTGATAGTGTCGCACTTTTCGAACAAAATAAAATAAAGGGTTAAGATAATGCGCATTTTGATTCAGCTTCTCTTCCAGGTTGTACATAGTAACTGTAGACTGATCGTTCGTTTATATGTCGTTTATATGTCATTTATATGTCATTGTTTGTGCTACTAGAGTACATTTGTTGTATCTGTTAAGACAAGTAATAAAGTATCTATCTATCTATTTCAACCCTTTACCAGAAAATGCCGACTTTCGACGATCCTAGAAAAGAAGCCTTTCGAAAATATTGTGGGAAATGGAGAAAATGCTGGTAACCAGCATTTTCTCCTTTTTCCACAATGTTCTCTACCATATCAAAGAAAATTTGCACCATCTGAGCCACATTGAAATTGTCGTCTGCAAATGCTTTCAATTTGGACCAGTCTAAAACTTTGTCATGTGGTGAAGGTTTAATATTGTCATTTGGTAGAGATAAAAAAATCATGGATGATTATGGAGTAAATGCTGCTTTTTCTCTTTTGTATTAAACGTTGGCATTACCAAAAAATGCCCGAATTGAAACCACAAATGTATCGGAATGCATAATAAGTATGACGATGCGCGACTGAGAAGATTCCAGCAGACGACAGTGCCAGTCTAGCGGGCATGTCACGCCGTTTACACCTGTGTCGTGTCACGCCGGCCCAACATCTGTACATCCTATGTGTCAAAAAATTATTATTTTAATATGTCCTCCATTCAGGTGTATCAATAAGATTACCTGGTCCCCGTCTACCGGTTTCTATAATTATATTATTAACTGAATAGCCGGGAACCGATCAAACAATCCTCACTCCCGCGTGACTCAATGAGACGATTGTCAAAAAGCGTCCGCCTGAAGCGGATGTGTCTTCACTATCGGAATGAGCGTTTGTGAAATAAAATACCTGTTTAATAATCACGTGACTGAATTTTGATGGGCTGTAGTCGCGTGCCGATACATTGACATCTCGCGTAGCCCGGCAGATGTCTTTTCTTTTTTCTCGGGGCAAATTTGGGTGTGTATGGAGAGCCCAAACGGAGCCCGTCATCGAGACCTTGAGATAACGAAATGTCGACACTTCTATGCAGGAATACATTTGGATATTTGATAGGGTTTTATTTCTCAACCAGACAAAAATAAAACTTTAGACTTGTCTAAATTGAATACAGACGACAAAAAAAAAATATACTCAACATAATGCACACGTAATATTTGTCTTTAACCCATTACCACACAGGCCCTACGTTTGACGACCCTGAAAAAGAAGCCTTTAGAAAACATGGTGGGAAAAGGAGAAAATGCTGGTAACCAGCATTTTCTCCCTTTTCCCACCATGTTTTCTATACACTTCACAAAACAAATTTTAATTTTTAGTCACTTTTATTTTGCCGTCTGCAAATGCTTTCGATTTGGGAAAGCCTAAAATTTTGTCGTTTGGTAATGAGTTAAACAGGGCTGAATACAATGAGTGAGAAGAGAAAAAATATGCTAGTAATCCTTTTACCCCATTTTTTTTTTCAAAAGTATTTTTCATTTGGATGATGAGTCAGTTTTGTAATGGGTTAGTAGGAAAGATCAGTAAATGCCACTTAAAAATATGTCTATTGAAAGGAAGAAAACATTGTGGGAGATGGGAAAATGCCGTCGTTAAAACTGGGGTATGTGTCTTGGTGAAAATTTGAGCCTAGTGTTGTAAAAGTGTAGTTTTTTTTTTAATCTCTTTAAATCATTACCAATCGACAAAATTTTAGACTTGTTCAAATCGACTGCATTTGCAGACTGGAAATTTGAAATTTGTTTTGTGAAGGGAAAAGGAGAAAATGCTGGTTACCAGCATTTTCTCCTTTTCACACAAAGTTTTATAAGTTACTTTTCACAAAACAAATTTCAAATTTTCAGTCACTTTAATTTTGTCGTCTGCTAATGCTTTCGATTTGGACAAACCTAAACTTTTGTCGTTTAGTCATGAGTTAAACACTTTGCCTGACGACACAATTTTAGACTAGTCCGAACTGGAAACATTTGAAGTCGACAAAATAAATGTGACTCAAAAATCGAAATTTGTTTTTTGGAAGGGGGAAAAACATAGTTGGAGAGGAGAAAATGCTGGTTACCAACAATTTCTCCTTTTCCCACTATGTTTTCAGAAAGCTTCTTTCTCAGGGAAGTGAAACCAGGATTGTTTGGTAAAGGGTTAAAACGCCTGCAAAAAGTATCCATTCATCATGTTATATTTCATAGTCGACGCAGACTGAACCGAGTTGAAATTTCGTACTTTCAGTCAACTTCATGTATGTCAAAGGGACCATTCTACCTCTGGATTTGGTTAGTTGTAAGATAAACGGAATATTAAATTATTAATCCATACTTATACGATTTCTTGCTTGATGCAATGATTTAGGGAGATTCATTAAAGTCCCTTTTGTCGGAGCATAGCTGATTTATCTATGCATTCCCAATCATTATTTCGAAAAACTCCCATTAACCCTTTGGCTGAGAAGCGCGACTAGCTGACCTTTTGCGGACAGTGTAGATCAAGATCAGACTGCACAGAACGTGCAGTCTGATCTTTGATCTACACTGTCCGACAAGAAGATACTTTATTCTCAAAAAATACCATTGGAACTGCAAAATTTGGGTTTTAACTTTTCACTTGAAAATTGCATTTCACTTATTTAAGGATAAATCAAGGGATAAATTAAATTATTTTTCTCTCAAGTTTGACATAACAAAGGGACGTTCTGTGCAGTTTGATTTTAAATTTATCCCGTCCTTTTGCATTTCCAACGGTATTTTTGTTGGTATTTTTGCACAGAACGTGCAGTCTGATCTTTGATCTACACTGTCCGACGAGGAGATAGTATTTCCTAAAACATAACTTTTGAAACAGCAAAATTTGAATTATTAATATCGAATTGAAAATCTAATTCAACTCTTTACCAAACGACAAAATTTTGGACTTGTCGAAATTGACCTGAAAGCACTTGCAGACGACAAAGTAGACGTAACTCAAAAATTGGAATTTGTCTCCAGCAGGGTAGAAAACATTGTGGGAAAAGGAGAAAATGCTGGTTACCAGCATTTTCTCCTTTTTCCACAATGTATTCAAAAGGCTTCCATCGCGGGCTAGTAAAAACGAGGGATTGTTTCGTAAAGGATTAAGTTATACAGCAGGATAAGGGTTGAAATCAGGCAACTTGCATCAATTTTCGTGTTCTGAAGAGATAAGGGTTAAGACGAAATACAACACTGGCTGACCACTTGCAGACTGACCATTATCTTAATTACTCATTATAGATTTCGGACAGTTGAGGGATACTGTCCAGATACACAACTCGGGGTAACAACTAAACCGTTACACCGTAATTCTAATGACGTAACCATTCTCACGTTACGTGTCATTTTAACGACTCACCGTCGGAACTACACGTGAAAATAAGTTAATTAGTGATTAAGCAATTAGTGTCAGCGGACTGTTGAAATATGAAATAGACAGGTCGAAGAATATTAGACTATAAGAATTACGGAAAACGGCACATGATTATGTTTTACTTGCTACGCATGCGCAGCAATGTGACGATAACGTATTCCCGCCTGGAACAAAATTGCAGTTGACTGCTTTGAAAACATCTGCATAGTCCATGAAACTTTGGAACCGGTCTTATTTATTTATTTATTTATTTATCTATCTATTTATTTTTTTCATTTATTTTGTAAAATGCAGACAAAGATGTACCACTCATTTTTAAGAAGGCTCTTCGTCTCGTTCTCCAGAATTCTCTAAATTTGAAAGTAACACAATTTCTAATTGGTTAAACGATTATTTTATAATATTAGGATTAGAATATTCTTTTCCTTTTTCCAACAGAGATTAAAAGGTTTTCTTCCCAACGTCATTAAACATCGAAATTGTTTCGTGAAGAGATATATTTAAAGCAGGAATCATAAATATTTATAAATTAATTTTACTGAACAAGTTTACATGCAAAGTTTGTGGAAGACGCAGAAACCGCCCATGATAAGCGATGTCTCCTTCTGCCGCGGTGTTTCATCAATAACCGGTTCCTATAGGAGACGCAAAAATGGGTCTGTTTGTGGAAATAAATTAACTGCAGTTTTTATTACAAAATTTTAGACTGGACCAAATTGAAATCGTTTGCAGACGACGAATTAAACCTGGCTTAACGCTTTAAAATACCAAACCACAAAATTTTACGCTGTTCCAAAATGAAAGCACTTGCAGACGACAAAATAGACGTTAACTCAAAAATTCAAATTTGTTTCCAGCAGGGGGTAGAAAACATTGTGGGAAAAGGAGAAAATGCTGGTTACCAGCATTTTCTCTTTTTCCCACAATGCTTTCATCAGGCTATTATGTCAGGGTCGTAAAAACCAGGAACTGTATGTTATAAGGTTAAATGGCCTAATTGGTGTCTGTAAAGGTAAAACATTGTGGTTCACATTAATCGCAGGATATCATCATTTTTGTCTTTTTCCCATGTTTTTAAAAACCCCTACCCTTAAAAAGTTGTAAAGCACGCCAGACTTTCTTGTGAACGGTTAACCGAAAAATTTTCCTGGACATACACGTCCATGTATGTTTTTTCTTTAATCCAGTGCCTTTCCTGGGAATCGAACACGGGGTCAACAAATTTCGAGTCTACCACCAGTTATACTTCGCCGTCGACGACCCCTTTTCTCGAAAGGAAGACAAAATGCTGATTTATATGTAAAGCTTCATAAATAATCGATTTTTGAAAACCCCTTAAAGGATGTAAAATGCCTGCCAAATTCATTATAAGTAACCTAGAAGAATATAATAGCTCCGGGTATCGGAATTTTCTACAAAGGATGCCAATAAAGTGAGTGGGGGTTCCCCTTGGCGGGAAAATACCCGAGGTGGTCACATGACGTCATTAGCGCGCGTGCAGCGAAGTGTCACGTCGGCGTTCCGAACAGATGGTAGTATTTTGAGCGTGTTCACGTCTGTAAGAATCCTCTTCCTACGCAGAATTTTTGTGTTTTAACCCTTCACAACACAATACCCAAGTTTTCACGACCATGAGGTGGCAAGTTCTTTAAAAACATTATTGGAAAGGAGGCCATAGATTCTACGTTTTTTTCCCTAGACTAGACTTTCGGTAAAAATTCTTTTTTTCCCCATCTGGTTAACCCTTTACCAAACGACAAAAGTTTAGACTAGTCCAAATTGAAAGCACTTGCAGACGACAAAATAAACGTAAATTAAAAAATTGACATGGTCACCAGCATTATCTCCTTTTCCCACAATGTTTTCAAAAGGTTTCTTTCCCAGGTGTGTTAAAACTCGTCATTGTGTGGTTAAGAGTTAAACTCTAATACAAACCGAACCAAATCCTTTCCATCTTATGTCAGGGAAATAACAGTCTTTAAACTAAACCAAGGATTAATATTAACACTTATCCTTATCGGACAGTGTAGATCCAAGATCAGACTGCACGTTCTGTGCAGTCTGATCTTGATCTACACTGTTCGCAAAAGGTCAGTCAATCGCGCTAATCAGCGTAAGGTTAAATATATTCCGTATGGGGTAGCGGAAGGTCTGGTCTAAACAAGTGGTTATTAATTTTTGACATCTCAATGTCACTGTCGTCTCGTCATTGAAATCTTGATACAATATCAGTACTCTGAAGGACCTTCATCCGGGCCCTTAACTGTTGTCTGCTGTTTCCCAGGTAGATGTCAACTTATTCTATCGTGGAAATAATAGCACTTAGTTATAATATTACATTTAGATATTGCGGAAAGAGTGGCCAGGGTATTAATATTATTGGTGAACTGGTGGTTGGTAGCCCGTTATCATATTTTCGTATACGAGTCTGTCGGACAGTAACGGTAGATTCAACGATTACCAATTTATCGTAGTAGACCCGCAATAGAAAGCAGATATTTCCACTATAAAATCATCCTAAAATTTTACTATGATAAAAAATGAGTAGAGCTCTATTATTGTACTACTTTAACCAAGCCACTTTTTCCTTTTTTCTTTCTAAGAATTATCATTTATAAATCTACAACAACTAGATTCTATATTCTCATTACAAAGGAAGAGGATAATTATCTCCCTTTTCTGGAAACTTACAAAAATACCAACAAATAATTCCAAGATAGACATCAAAGAAATTTCTGGTTGGTTAAACATATGCAAAAGTATTATATCTGTATAAATTCGCATTTATCAGATATCAAAAAAATTCATTCCATCTTACACTAGAATTATTACTGAGAGGAATTATATGAAAATTCCCCTTGACGTACCCCTCCGCAAAGCAAGGCATTACAATATAACGTCAAGTCCGAGAAATGTAAGGTAAAATTGAATGACGTCATATTTCTCTTCTGATTATGAGTCACGCGCATTATACCTAGGTAACTAGAATATAAAAATCGGTATTTTCACTAGTCGTACCCATGAAATATCAAAAAATATTTCACCGATATTTCTAACGGAAAGCATGAAATCATCATCATCATCATCAATGCGCGGTATCGAAGACCGGAAAGTTCCAGCAGTAGGCCTATACATGTAACGTCTAAGAACAGTGTTGACAGATATAGAGGATATTTGTTTTTTTCGGTGAAAGATCGAAATTTATTTCATCTCGTGAACACCATCGGTAATATTTTCACTCGTGGCTGCGCCACTCGTGAAAATATTACCGATGGCATTCTATTTATTTCATGCTTTTTACCTTGTCTGGGAGGAGCTTTAAATATCAAAATTCAGTACATTTCTTTTCCCTTATTCCCCGTGGCGTACCCCTCCCGCATAGCAATGTTACGTCAAGCGCGAGAAATGTAAGGTAAATGACGTCATATTTCTCATCTGGTGGTTAGGCAAGCGCAATTTACCTAAGCAACAAGAACGTGAAAATCGGTATTTTCACTGGAGTTACCAGTGTAAGATCGAAAAATATTTTCACTGCTATTTCTCGATATCCTACCGGAAAGCATGAAATAAAATGATATTCATCGCCAATGTTGCAAAATTTTAAATTGATTTCACCCATAAACTATCTGCTATGCTACCCTACTCAATGATTGCCGTTTATCTCCGAATTGCGAAAGACACTAAAAACTGACGAGTTTATAACATTTTAATTACAGTTTATGACCTTATCCGTGACAGTTGATAATTCGTACAACGAGACACTTCAATGTAACCAAGGAGACTTTCAAGACTCTGTTTTACTAGTATTTTCTTGAAATTCGTCAATTATCCCTTTACCAAACGACAAAAATTTTAGCCTTGTCCAAATTGAAAGCATTTGCAGACGACAATTTCTGTGTGGCTCAAATGGTGTAAGTTTCTTTGATAGAGTAGAAAACATTGTGGGCAAAAGGAGAAAATGCTGGTTACCAGCATTTTCTTCTTTTCCCACAATGTTTTCAAAAGGCTTGAGCCATGCTCTGTGAAAAAGGACATGATTTATCTGCAAATGTATACTCGCAGGCCAGCCCGTGCAATTTGCGGACGCTGACCTGTCAAAATTATTTTACTATTAGCCAAATTTTGTAATGTCATTGAAAGGACAAGAGTACTATATGATTCACTTGGTTATTATGCAAAATGGACTTAGTAGATTTGTCGTAGTCCAAACTGGAATCTGGGCAGATCCAGAATCTACCTAGACCAAACTGGAATTCTGTCTAGACCAAATATAGGGTTCCCGTTCGCTAATCGGAAAGAAAGTATCAGGAAAAAAAGTATCGGGAAAAAAAGAACACATTTTTGCTATAGGAAAGAAAGTATCAGGAAAAAAAGAATCAGTTTCTGTCAAAGTTGTGATACTTTTATCCTGATTCTTTTTTTCCTGATACTTTCTTTCCTATAGCAGAAATTGGTTCTTTTTTTCCCGATACTTTTTTTCCTGATACTTTCTTTCCTATAGCAATTTTTTTTTCCGATTCTTTTTTCCCTGATACTTTCTTTCCTACAATCTTCCCGTTCGGCTGGGCAGCTCCACAACCAGTGTAGACCAAATTGGAATATTTTCTCTTTTAACCCCGTACCAAACAATGCCTGGTTTTTACGACCCTGAGATAGAAGCCTTTTGAAAACATTGTGGGAAAATGAGAAAATGCTGGTTACCAGCATTTTCTCCTTTTTCCACCTTGTTTTCAAAAGGACTTCTTCCTGGGTGCAAAAGCTATCATTTGTTGCGTAATATTTGTTCTGTTTACAATACAAAATGTGCTATCACACGTGTTTGGGCTTTAGACAGGGCCGTATATAGCGGCATCAAACGGAACATATAGATCGCCGTTCGTTTTTTCTATCACACTGTATAAATACTGGGCGATAAATCACTTTGAAAGTGGTGGTAAGGCCGCTTTAACTAAACACGTATTTGTTGGATTGAAGAGATAGCGAAAATCTCCCTAACACCCTTGGTTAAATAAATAAGCACGTGATGCTCTCTCCCGTTACGTCATGAATTGGACTTATGATGAGAATTTCCTTAAACCTTTACCAAACAATCCCTGGTTTAAACGACCATAAGAAAGAATCCTTTCAGAAAACATTGTGGGAAAAGGAGAAAATGCTGGTAACCAGCATTTTCTCCTTTTCCCACAATGTTTTCAAAAGGCTTCTATCTCAGGGTCGTAAAAATCAGGGATTGTTCGGTAAAGGGTTAGGAGCAGAAAATATGCTATATAATTGAATGGTCAAATCATTTTCCCATTACAATTTTTCCACAAGAATAAAAAAAGAAAGCGGTAGAGAAAACGAAATAGTTATATGGAGTCAAATTAAACCTTAAGAATTATTCTGTTATAAATCAGTTCTAGCGAACAACACAATTGTCCATTAGCAACGATGTTTTCCAAGAATCAACAAATGCAGCAGCCAATTAACGGAGAGGATTGGATTTCGTTATGTAAGCCTAACGCCATAAATCCGATTAAAAAGATGAGACGTGAGCCGCGCATTAAACTTACACATAAGGTGCGCTATTCTCCGGGTCCACAAGTGCCTGCGAAAACAATAAGTGTAAACAATGGATGAAAAGCGATAAAAGACCGGAGATCCGTTATTGTACCTCCGTTCCTTTGATCGGTTTCATGGACTTTACGGCTTTTTTTCACAGTCGATTTAGTTGAACAAATTTGTTACGGTTATTTTATTGCACTCGAATTCGATCGGGTAAACATAATCACTATTCTAATTCAACCTAACTTTCTCGCCTATTCGATAAACTCTTTACCAAACGACAAGATTTCAGACTTGGCTTTATTATATGCTTTCCGGTAGGATATCGAGAAATAGCAGTGAAAATATTTTTCGATCTTACACTGGTACAACCAGTGAAAATACCGATTTTTATGTTCTTGTTGCCAAGGTTAATTGCGCGTGCCTCACAACCAGATGGAAGTATGACGTTATTTACCTTACATTTCTCGCGCTTGACGTAATATTGTAATGCGTTGCTATGCGGGAGGGGTACGCCACGGGGAATAACGGGAAAGAGCTGTACTGGATTTTGATAAAGCTCCTCTCAGAAAGGATAGATAGATTTTTTTTTCGGTGAAAGATCGAAATTTATTTCATCTCGTGTCCACTCAGTGAAATAAATTTCGATCTTTCACCGAAAAAAAAAAAAAAAAAACAAATATCCTTTATATATTCAGTTCAATACAAACCGAAGTTATAATGTTGCTTATTCATATGAGCCCTGCTCTGGCAAAAAGGGGCTTAATGCATCTCCGTGATACATGATACCTAGCACGTCATCATGTTATACTACTCAAAATTTGCTAGGGATCACCCTAAAAGATTCACTCTAAATATATATGTTGCATGTATCATGTATGATTTTACAAAATGTTACATTGCCACACTGATCAATAAAATGACCAGTGGAAATAGACCTTTAAGCCTTTACATCACAATACCGACCGTTAACGACACTGAGAAAGAAGCCTTTGGAAAACATTGTTGGAAAAGGAGAAAATGCTGGTATACAGCATTTTCTCCTTTTCCAACGCTGTTTTTTACCCCATGACAGACAGCGTAGTGCAAGTTGCATATAGTTTTTGGTCAGCAAATCAGCAAATGCTTTTAATTTGGACAGATCTAGAATTTTATAGTATCGTAAAAGAGTTTATGTACAGAAACAACTGCTTCCCTCGGCAATGTTTTTCCCGGCTGCAAACAGTTTTTCACTATGTTTGGCTGATCCTCCAACTAATTTTTTTCCTCTAAAATTTTCATTTATTTTTTCCTCTCTTAAAATCTTCTAGGTAGTTAACTTGATGTCTTTATCAATCAGATCCCCTTGTTTGGCAACAACCTATAAGCTATTTCCTTATATATATGTCGTAGTCCAAACTGGAATCTAGGCAGATCCGGAATCTGCCTGGACCAAATTGGAATTCTATTTTGGTCCAGACCAAATTAGAATTCTACTTTGGTCTAGACAGATTCCAGATCTGCCTAGACCAAATGAGGATTCCAATTTGGCTAGGCAGATCCAGAATCTGCCTAGACCAAACTGGAATTTTTGATTTACACCCAAAAATAAAAGAAGTTGTTATTCAGAAAAATTCATAGTAAGTATAAATTTCGAATATTTTGCACTTTAGCAGGAAAAAGATGTAGGAAATGGAACAAATGGGGAAAAAAGAAAGATATTGCTAGAACTACATATACCTTTTAGTTGTAAACATAATGGATCTGTTTGATTTAATAGAAAGAAATCGTGAAATAATCCAATAATAAAGTAGTAAGCATTGTTGAAAAAGTAGATTTTTTTTTTGTAATTTCCTAAGGATTCTACCACAGAGTTGTAGTTGTAAACCTGTTTTTGTAGGATTGATATTATAAAAATGAGAAAAATGATTACCGTAATAAATCCGGCAGAAATTATGATGGGAAAAGGGGAATCATTCGTGACTGTATTTTCTTTATATTCTTTCCCCAATAAATGGTAATCTATAATTTGTGATGGGTCAACCTGTCTACCTGGCACAAGTATGATGTGTGAAGACTAGTGAAAGTTGAAATTGTGAAAATATTTATAACCCTTTACCACTCAATGCTGACTCTTAACGAACCTGGGAAAGGAGCCTTTTGAAAATGGGGGAGGAAGAAAATTCTGATAACTAGCATTTTCTCCTTTTCCCACAATATTTTCTACCTTATCAAAGAAAAAATGCTCAATCTTAACCAGATTGAAATCGTTGTCTGCAAATTCTTTCAATTTGGACAAGGCTAAAATTTTGTGGTCTGGTAAAGGGTTAATTGCCAAATTACATGTAGCTGTAAAAGTGTGAATGTGTGATATCTTCTTGACCAATCACACATTCAGGGACCATCTGGCAACCCCTTACATAAAATTAGAGAGATTGCAGACAGTGTACAGGTATCTGGGTCAATAGTTTTCAAACATGTGACTGTTTATTAGATAGGTTACTATAAACATATCACCTACAGAAAATCTACCTGAAGTGAAATGTTAGTCTTGGTCAGCCAACGCAGTCAGTGCAATCTGAACAGTGTCGATACTTATTTTTGCAGTTTCTGCATGGTCTATTTTTACATGAATGGTCACATTTACTAAACCGTTTTTGTTTTTGAAATAATTCCTTGTAATTAATTGCATTGTTCATGAATAAAAAATGCCCAAATCAAAAAAATAATAATGATAATAAAATGTAGACAAAAGACCAAACTGTGATAATGTACATGCTAATCTTTGTCTACACTTACTACAAAATATATGATTTAAGTTGGGAACTACATACCGGTAAACATAAGAATGAGGATAAATTCATAACTTACTACATGTACTTTTTTTCCTTTTGTATAAATGTGTTTACTGAATAAAGCATTTATAGAAAAGGTGTAAAAATCAAAATTCAGGTGATAAAGAAATGCTTTTATTTGTGTTAAAATGGGTATTTACTGAAAAAATTCTAAAGAAAGAAAAGATTCCAATTTGGTCTAGGCAGATCCTGTATCTGCCTAGCCAAACTGGAATTCTAATTTGGCCTAGACAGATCTGGAATCTGCCTAGACCAAACAAGAATTCTAATTTGGTCTAGACCAAATTAGAATTCTAGTTTGGCCTAGGCAGATTCCAGATCTGCCTAGGCCGATTCCGGATCTGCCTGGATTCCAATCTGGCCTACGACATATATATTTTTTCCCTACCTAGAGCATGATGGTATTTATATTGGGTATTTTCATATTTGTATATGACTATAAAACTATGTAAGTTTTTGTCATTAAAGTAGTTCGTTCGTTCGGTAAAGAGTTGATGCAAAACTGTTGTAACATATAAAACCAAACAGAAAAATGTAAGTGATCCCTATCAAAGTTTGGGTAGTATATTATGGCTCCATGATAACCACTTTTTTTCTTTGACAATCGACTTAATCATGAGGTAGACTGGTCGTTTGGTATACAGAAAAATTACCAAAAGTGAAGGGTTTCGATTCAGGCCAGCCTGCGCAAGTTGACCTGGGCCCGTATTCAACAACCATTCTTAAGAACGGTCTTTGGCTTATTCTCCAGAATTTTCTACATTTGTAAGTAACACAACTTCTGACTGGCTATATAAAGCGAACGGTTTATCCAATTAGAAGTTGTGTTACTTACAAATTTAGAAAACCTTCGAGGATAAGACTAAGAACATTCTCAAGAATGGTTGGTGAATACGGGCCCTGAGTCGTTACTTTTCGCAGATGGGTTAACTCTTTACCACACAACCCCTATTTTTGACGCCCCTGAGAAAGAAGCCTTTAGAAAACATTGTGGGAAAAGAAGAAAATGCTGATAACCAACATTTTCTCCTTTTCCCACAATGTTTTCTACCACTCACAAGACAAATTTCAGATTTTCAGTCACGTTTATTTTGTCGTCTGCAAATGCTTTCGATTTGGACAAGCTTAAAATTTTGTCGTTTGGTAATGAGTTAAACCCTTTTTCACAGAGCATAGCTCAAATTTACCAGGAAAATATTGGCTTTGGTTGGTTGTAATGGGGTTTAACGACACTTTAACAGCTAAGGTCATATCATGGCGGTCGGTGACGCACATGTGTTTCCTGGTTTTCTCACACCGGTACTTACACTACTTTCTTTCCAAAGCCACCGACTACTTTTCTCACATGCTTCAGCAGAGGTGAGAGGCGAAAATACGCCGGAAAGAAAGTTCGCCTCAACCGGGTATCGAACTCACAACCACCAGGTCATGAGTCCGACACCCGGGCGGGGAAATATTGGCCTCCAAATAGCTAAAAGTTTCGGCCTAGGTCAGCCTGCACGAACTGCGCAGGCTGACCTGAATCGATACTTTTCGCCAAGCATAACTTAATATTTTCATTCCTCACCAAATAAGAAAAAAACTTTAGATTGGTCAAAATTGAAAGCACTTGCAGACGACAAAGTATACGTAACTCAAAAATTGAAATTAGTTTTCAGCATAGTAGAAAACATCGTGAGAAAAGGAGAAAATGCTGGTTTTCTCCTTTTCTCACAATGTTTTTAAAAGGATTCTATCTCGGGTTAATAATTATTATGTATTGTTTGGTAAAGGGTTAAGTGAAAGCTTTAATTTCAAATTTAAATTTTACCCGGTTATTAATAGAATTTATTTCTTTCGAAATAGAGTCTTAATTTTGACCCGAGTTGGGGACGCATGTTCGTGTACCGCAAACTAACAATGGGAATATAACAAAAATTATCTGTTGATGAAATGAATTCAGCAGCCGTATAATTTATGCCGAAGTGCTGTAATAATTAAAGCGAACTCCACAGCGTGACATGTGCCAAAAGTAACAATATATCGTCTGTGCGGCGTTCCGTTACACGAACAGCGGGGAACATCTTCATTCAATAAAGCTGGTAATAGTCCATGCCCTCAGTCGGCCAATTGAAGCGCGCGTTACAAAACCGTGGGCGTGACTGAATAATTTGATTGGACGGGAGTATCGGAATTCGCGTGCGAATCGATTCGGATTGTTTACGTTTTGTCGCAATTTCTCATGCATGAATATAAAATACCGATACACTGTGGAGGAATTCAAAAACCGTTTATTTGTAGAAGTTATATTTTGAGCAACGCTGCTCAGGAATTTTAGCTCGGATTAAGATTAAAACTTTTGTGGACTAAGGTTAGACTAAAAAATAAACAAATATGAATAGTCCCGAATCCTCAAAAAGCCAGCCAGATTCCTCCAGTTATTTGAGAAAGGTAAATATTTTTTTTTCATTGATATATATTGTCATAATTATTAAACCTATTGAGAGAAAAAAAAAACAACAACAAAAAAGGTACTTATTAATTTAAAAGTTTTTATCATATAGTTATTATTAAATACAATTTTTATTAAAACATTTACTAAACAATTCCGAGTTTATTCTACAATAATAAAATAATCTTTTGAAATATTGTTGTAAAAGGAGAAAATGCTGGTAACTAGCATCTTTTCCTTTTCAAAAAAGTATATTCTTTTTTAAAGGTAAATCTCTTTTAGGTCAAATCAAATTTGTCTCTTGGAAAGGAATTTAATTTGGACAAATCTAAAAGTTTATCACTTGGAAAACATTTAACTCTAAGCTGCTAAAAGCGACTGACCTTTTGCGGACAATGTAGATCGAGATCGAACTGCACAGACCGTGTAGTTTGATCTTTGATCTACACTGTCCAATAACTAGATATTATTCCCCCAAAAACATAATTTTGAAATATTAATATTTTTTTATATCGAAATGAAAATTTAATTATAGTTATGTCGCTGGATATGAGTTAACCCTTTACAAAGCAACCCCTGGTCTTTACGACACCGAGAGAGAAGCCTTTTGAAAACATTGTGGGAAAAGGAGAAAATGCTGGTTTTCTCCTTTTCCCACAATGTTTTCTACCCCCCAAAAAAATCAGTTTTTGAATTACGTTTATACCGTCGTCTGCAAGTGCTTTCAATCTGGACCAGCCTAAAATTTAGTCGTTTGAAAGAGTTCAGCTGATTTTTTTTCATTTGTCACTAAAGTTAAACATATTGATTGTGCACGAAACAGTTTAGGTCAGAAAAGTAACTTTTTTTTTACATCGTCCTAATCGTCCTAACCTGTTGACTTTTTTTTATAGTCAATGTAATGGACCGCTTGTAGTTATTTTAGTAGTAGTAGTAGTAATGAAAGTAGTAAAAAAAAAAAATAATAATAATAATAATAATAATAAATAATAATAATATATTCGTATTTATGTTTATTATTATGATTATTATTACCAGGGTATGTTTGGTAAAGGAATTAAAGCCTTTGTTTCTTCCCCGTCCCCTCTCTCTCTCTCTCTCTCTCTCTCTCTCTCTCTCTCTCTCTCTCTCTCTCTGTTTTTCTGTCTCTTTCTGGTTAAAAAAAATGTTGCTTTAAAACTATTCCTTGTTTATTATTGATCAATGAATGATCTTAATGTTTCAGATTAGAAAACCGCTGATAGAAAGAAAGAGAAGAGAAAGAATAAATCGCTGCTTGGTGGAATTGAAAGACATTCTTCTGGAAAATATCAAACGCAATGTAAGTTCCTCTAATACTAGTAATTCGCCAGACAATTTAATAAACCTTAAACTTATAACGACCCTGAGAAGGATGCCTTCTGAAAACATTGTGGGAAAAGGAGAAAATGCTGGTAACCAGCATTTTCTCCTTTTCCCACAATGTTTTCTACCTTTCAGTTCTAACACAGATTTTGATTTTTTTTCAGTCAAATTTATTTTTTCGTCTGCAAAGGCTTTCAATTTGGGCTAGTCTATAATTTGTCGTTTGGTAAAGAGCTAAAGCTTTCTTGCTGCGGAAGACTTTACAAAAACATCGTGATAAAAGATGCAGCCCTACAACACTAGAGCTATCACGTTTAGCTATCACCAAACGTGATTATATACCCCCACCAGCTTCTTATCACAAAAACAGGCCTTTGTCACAGAATGCAGTAGGCCTATGGTTTAGTACAAAAGTAAGAGTTAAAAAAAGTTCAAGGGGAGATAATTCCAAGACAAATCGCAGAAGGATCATGAAAACTGCACATGCACAACTTATATATATAGGTAGCCAACATTTTCTCCTTTTCCCAAAAAGTTTTCCGACTATTTTTACTATTGAGCCACTACTGATTTGTCGTCTGCAAGTGCTTTGAATTTAGACAAGTCTATTTTTTTGTCGTTTGGTTTGGAGTTAAAGGTTCAGATTTTGGGACGAAAATTAAACAAAAATGCAAAAAAATCATCTTTATACTCTCAAAGCCGTTTAATTTTCATTCATAAAACCCCAGTGGGCGAACACAGTCCGACAACACCAGAAATTAGAGATTTACTACAGCCCAGGTTGACACCGACGGGAGACACGTTCTATTTTTAGATGATCAATTCGCTCATTTACTTACAGGAATACACAGACGAAGTTTCAAACATAGCGTCCGAAGAAGACATTATGGAAAATAATTATTACATGTTTGTTATGTGATAGAATTTAAGCGTTATGAGTCACGTGCAAGTCACTTGGCATTCCCGAAATGCTTTATTAATTTTTGGCGCGAAATCTAAAAATACCTTAAGTGGCTACGTAGCCTTTTAAGGGAATACCATCAAAATTTTTTTTTTCAGTAATTTTATGAATCTTAATTATTGATGATTTGTATTATTTTTTCATATGGATTTCAGTGATATATATATCTTTTAATTTGGTGAGATGTAAAAATTCTAAATATCCACCTTTAAATGAACTATCAAATTTCTTATATCTTCTTTTTGACAATCTTTCCAGGGTGGAACACAAGTGTCGAAACTCGACAAAGCCGACATTTTAGAAATGGCTGTGAGCCATCTACGACAGATCCATCATCAGCATATTTCGGTTGCCATGGCAACAAGCGTTTCTGCCGTGCAACAGTTCCAACAAGGATATTCCGAATGTATCAACGAAACTCTCCGGTTTATGGAGGTATCTCGTTTATATCCGGGCTCTATGATAGCTCGAGTACGAAGCCACTTATCCAATCAACTTCCTGGTAGCCTGTTACCCACAATTCCTCAGTATCATAATGGCTCACACACGAGCACCAGCACGGCGAGGAATCCGGAAACCAGCGAAGAACAATCGGAAGTTTTCGAGATACATCGGCAGAATTCCGTGCTTCTCTCGAAGGATTCGAACACAGACGTGTATTCAGAAAGAAAATGCAGATCAGCATCGCCGGTTAGTTTCCGGAAGAGCAACCAAGAAATCGTTACAACACCAAAGAAACTTTCTTTCGACGATATGTTTTCAAATAAGCAATTAACACCAATAAAGAGGGAACGAAGAGAACTTTGTTTTGAATCAGTAGTGAGTACTTCCGGGTCACAAAGATCCCAGAATGCTGTGCTTACTATTCCACTTCGACTTCCGGTCAATATCAACGATTCCCCACCACAGAGACAAGTTTGGCGCCCATTTTAATAAATAACGTAACCTGTTTGTGATGTTACATTGTATGTTTCATTCTGGTTAAAATGAGTCTCTCTGAAAGTTAAAAATCAAAGTGCTGAAAGTACGAGGAGTCTGTCCACTCTTTATTCAGTTTTCATATACGAAAGAGCCATGAGTATGACATCTTCGCGAGCCAAGTTTACGATCACTACGTGGATCTTACCTTGGCGGATTGAGCCCGATTTCGAGATTCCTGTGATGCGCCCTCTATTGGATGCTGGTTATTACTCCCCTTTACATCATGTTATTAAAAGCAAATGAAATATCGTTTTACAAACCGCTTACGAATACACATGAAGCGATAAGCAGACATCCACTTGTGTTTCCATGTTTTACCTATTATTGGAAAGGTAGAGACCGTGTTCTATTTTTATCAAAGATGAAATGCTAAGACCGATTTTATTCGATGCAGCTAGAGCTGGCTGCATCCAATGAAAAGGCGTATCTGGGGTTGTAAAAATCAAGCTCAATCCGCCAAGGTAAGATCCACGTAGTGATCGTAAACTTGGCTGGCGAAGATGTGAGTATGATGACTCTAGCAGAAAGGGGGTTTCAGCCACCTCCTTGATGCATGATTCCAAGCACGCAGTCATATTATTATGGGTCCAAGAAATTCATTTTGTCTAACAAGCGATCGAATCATGAGGTACACTAGTCCTTTGACATGTAGAAAATTGACCAATAGCAGAAAAAGGTTCGGCTCGAGTCAGCCTGCGCCGACAGTGCAGACCGACATTAGTTGATATTGTTTGGAAATACATCACACTCCTTTATTTCTCAAAGCATGACTCGTATAGGCTAGAAACACGCGAAAAAGGGCATTCGGACATTTCCGTAAAGTGTCGTCCCGGATCAAACAAATCCGAAGCGAAACTTTCCGTTTTTATGTATTATTCTGTAACGTGCAAGTCTACTGTAGCACAAAATCTAATGTACTCGTAAAATGTCGTCTCGGATTAGCCTGCGCGGACTGCGCAGGCTAATCCGAGACGACATATATACGCAAATGTCCGAATGCCCCGTTTCACGAGTTGCAAGCATATGTTTTTATTCTCGCATGCACGTGTTCAGCTTAAGAAAACATTATGGGAACTGGAGTAATTACCTGTTTCAGACATTATTTTGTTTATTGAGACTTTGATCTTTTATGTCATTCATTCTGCCCTGTATTTAAGTGTTGTATTCCTATGTTGTTTGTGTAGAAAAATAAGGACCTAAACTTATACAGCTGAAATTTATGCTCAACCAAGCATACATTAACCCTTTCCCAAACGACAAATTTTGGACTCTTCCAAACCAAAAGAGTTTGCAGACGGCAATTTTAGATTTGGAAAAAATGGCAGAAAGTTCTCAAAAAGGGTGGAAAACACTGTGGGAAAAGGAGAAATTGCTCGTTACGAGCAATTTCTCCTTTTCCCACAGTGTTTTCAAAAGACTTTTACTGCAGACACGTAAAATCCAGGGCTTGGAAAGGGTTAAGATTTAATGTAGTGCCTTCCCAATGCAAAACAGCTATTGCCACTGTAATGAACAATATCCTATGAAATTTGCTATGATTAAAAATGAGTACTATTGTTTTAATTCAACCGGACCACTTTTTCTCTCTCTTTTTCCCCCCCTACGTAGAATTAGTATTTAAAAAATAAACACACCATGTTCTCATTACAAAGGGAGATAATAATTACTAACTAACAAACGTATCAGCAAATAATTTCAAAATAGACACCAAAGGAATTTTTGATCGGTTAGAAATGTGCAAATGTATTATATCAGTATAAATCCTTATTTATCAACTAATAAGACACTTTAATCGATCAATTTAACAACGCTGAGCAAGATAGTTTTTGATGATTGTGGGAAAAGAAGAAAATGCTTGTAACCAGCTTTTTTTCTTTTCCCACAATGTTTTCTTTTCTATCAAAGGCGCGGTACCATTCCTTTACAACACAATTTCGAATTTTAACGACCATGATCCACTTCCTACAATGTATTATTTTCTGTATAATAGGAATTTTGAATTATTTAAGCCATCTCAAATTAGACTTTTTTAATTCTTTACCAAACGACAAAATCTCAGACTTGTCCAAAAAGAGCGTTTGCAGACGACAAAATAAGCTTGACTAAAAAAAAAATAATAAAACTTGACTTTAGAAGCTTTGCGTATCCACCGGTCGTCTACTCTGTTGTCTAGGTAAACTTTAGAAGAGTAGAAAACATTGTGGGAAAAGGAGAAAATGCTGGTTAACAGCATTTTCTCCTTTTCCCACAATGTTTTCAGAAGGCCTCTTTCTGTGGATCATAAAACCAGGTATTGTTTGGTAAAGGGCTAAAAGCTTTCTATTTGAGACAGTCCATTTTTTTTACTATCTGGTACAGAATTATGCCGATTTCAATCTGTGATAATTTATTTTTTGATATTACATGTTGTGTTCATTAATAAATGTCGTATTTTTTGTGAACTGACTTGTTTTTTATTGTTTGATTCTTACTTTTGTGTTTAACCCTTTCCCAAATGACAAATTTTTAGACTCTTCCAAACTGAAAGAGCTTGCAGACAACAATTTTAAATTTGATGAAAATGGTAGAAAGTTCTCCTAAAGGGTAGAAAACCCTGTGGGAAAAGAAGGAATTGCTCGTTACGAGCAATTTCTCCTTTTCCCACAGTGTTTTCAAATGACTTGTACTACAGACACGTAAAAACCAGGGCTTGTTTGGGAAAGGATTAAATCTATACCAAACGGCCTAATTTTATTCAAGTCCAAATTGACAACCTTCGCAGACGTCGAATAAAATGGCTGGAAACACGCGAAAAGTGGCCTTCGAACAGTTGGATAAATTGTCGTCCCGGATCAGTCTGCGCAGTCCGCGCAGGTGAATTCGAGACGGCACTTTACGACTATATTAGATTTTGTGTTAGAGTTGACTTGCGCAAACAGAAAATTACATATCGTTTCGGATTAGCCTGTGCGGATGAAGTGGCGTTCTTTGTTGGATTAGTTGTTTTAGACTTGTGACTGCGACGGCCAACTTGTTCCTGACTTTCCTGTCTTACCTCGTTACACAAGCGCTGGGTTAGTTTGTGTTTTGCCCAAGGGCACTCGTTCGAAACCCCTGTTCCTAACTTGATTGAACACATTACTTGCAGACTATGAATCCTACTATGATTCAAATTACTGGGCTATGCCGAAACCCTTTGGCCGAATCAGGAATCGAACCGGAATGTGTCACGTGACAGACAAAACCATCGAACTTGGCATCAAACCCACAACTTTACATTTACTCTGTTGTCACCAACTCTTTACCAATCGACAAACATTTCAGGCTTGTCCAAATTGAAAGCATTAGCAGACGACAAAATAAAAGTGACTGAAAATTTGAAATTTGATTTGTGAGGGATTGAAAACATTGTGAGGAAAGGAGAAAATGCTGGTAACCAGCATTTTCTCCTTTTTTCACAATGTTTTCAAAAGGCTTCTACCTCAGGGTCGTCAAAAGTCGTCATTGTTTGGTAAAGGGTTAAGGGGCTCGCATCGTACCCACAACCCCTATTTTCAAGTCCTGTTGTCACCGTCAACCCCACAGCCCACAGTTTTCAAGCCCCCCTTTTCATCATTTGAACTACGGGACCCCACCTCAAACCCACCGTAAACCTCTAATATTCATCGTATTGTCACTAACTGAGCTACCGTGCTGGGCATCGAACCCGGAACTCCTAAATTTTCTAGCCTCGTTACCGACTGGTCCCACCATGACGACCATTAACCTGTAGCCACAAAATTTTAGACCTATCAAATAGAAAGCATTTGCAGACGACAATGCCCCCTTAAATGGAGCGATTTTGCTTTGATAGACAAGAAAACTTAGTGGGAAAAGGAGAAAATGCTGGTTACCAGCATTTTCTCCTTTTCCTACAAAGTTTTCAAAAGGCTTCTTTCTCAGGGTTGTTAAAAGTCGTCATTATGAGGTAAAGAGTTAAATAGGGCAAGTTTGCTTTGATGGAGAAGAAAAGAAAACTTTGTGGGAAAAGAAGAAAATGGTGGTTACCAGCATTTTCTCCTCTTCCCACAATGTTTTCAAAAGGCTTCTTTCACAGGGGTGTTGAAAGTCGTCATTGTCTGGTAAAGGGTTATTTGACCGCTTTGGGGTGGGTGGAGTGAAAACTAGTGACAAAAGACTACGATAAGTTGACGATTACTGATTACACCACAAGAAAAATAACCGATTTAAAATGAAGAACGGGAAATCGATAGCAATTAATTCACCCACCTCTGTGTTTATTATTTTCCAGAGTTAACATATTAATTAAATAATCCATCAAATTATAAGAAAAAAGTGTCGTTTTTGGTATTTTAAACAAGCGACTGACACGCTAAACTATGAATACAAAACATGTTCAAATTAATGCACGTGGAAAGTCTGCAAATTGAGTGGTGGTCTATGAGCGTATTCGTTTCGCTACTCCGAACACTTCGAACATGTTCTAGGTCAATAGAGTATTTCTGAACACTATGCCGTGTTCTTCAGAACATGTTCTGACTGTTCTAATCCAATCGAGACGTAGCTCACCAACTGAACGGTTGCTAGGTGATTCAAGATGGCTGAAAGACGGACAATTCTTCATGTCAAAATTTGCAATTGTCCTTTTTTACGATATCAATGCCATGAATAGGAACATAGTAGACTCGTATCTACTCTGTCTCTGCAGCTAATCATATCCTCAACTAACACAGCTAAGACAGTAGCTCTTGCAACAGTCATCATGCCAATGTACGTTCATTTCGATATGGTTTAGAATAATGTTCCGAACGTGCTTCATTCAGAACATACTTCCGGAACAGTGCATTGTGTTCTGAAATATTCCTTTCGCACATTCCAGAACAACATTCCAGATCACAGAACATTCTACCAGAACAGACGAAAGGAATACGCTCTAAGTGTGTTGAGGGGCGGGGGGGGGAGGTTGTTATGGATAATCGTTGATAGCTGTACACAGTTTTCCCCATCTTCGCAAGCCAAGGCTGACGATTCACTATGCTACTCTACCCTTGGCGGATCAAGCTTGATTTTTACAATTTTCCCGATACGCTTTTTCATTGGATGCGGCCAGCTCTAACTGCAACGAATGAAATCACTCGTAGCATTTCATCTTTGATAAAAATAGAATAAGGTCGCTACCTTTCGAATAGAAAGTAAACATTGAAACCCACGTGGATGCCTGCTTATCGCTTCATATGTTTTCGTAAGCGGTTTGTAAAACGATATTTCATTGGCTTTTGAAATATGAAGCAAAGGGGGATAATAACCCGCATCCAATAGAAGGCGCATTGCAGGAATCTCAAAATCGGGCTCAATCAGCCAAGGTAAGATCCACGTAGTGATCGTAACCTTGGCTCGCGAAGATGAGTTTTCCCTGTCGTGTATATTTGACAGAAAGTTTTTACCAAGACCGGCCTGTACAGTCTGATCTTGATCTACACCATTCCTTTCCGACGATGTTTTAGAAAATATTAGAATATAATTACCTAAAAAAAACCCCAATTATTCAGAAGTCGTCAGGAAATAGTTTATATTTGGTGTTTAATGAGGAAGCAATCTTTTAACTCTTTACCACACAATTTCAAGTTTTAATTTTCCTGAGAAAAGCCTTTTGAAAACATTGTGGGAAAAGGAGAAAATGCTGGTAACCAGCATTTTCTCCTTTTCCCACAATGTTTTCTACCCTATCAAAGACAAATTCCACCCATGAACCACATTTAAAATGTCTACAAATGCTTTCAATTTGGACAAGTCTACATTTTTGTCGGGTAATGAAGGGTTAAACAATATTTTTCGGGAGGGGGGGGGGTGGAGAGTAGAGAAGATATATCATATACTATGAAACACCCTATCCTTGAAGGTGATATACCGGCAGGGATGACTCCAGGAATGGTAGGGAACAGACGACGCTGTACTTTTAGGGAAATTATGATGGAAATTGTACAAAAGTACTAGTTCAGAAAACCCAGAAAGAGGTCAGATTGCGAGTCAAAAAAAAAATGTGACCCATCACGCAATAAGGGACCTTCTGGGAACTGCGAAAAGTCTCAAATGCGCAGGCTGACCAGGGTTGACGCTTTTCGCTTTTATATCATTTTTTCGTATGAAAAGTGGTCTTTTTACCTTGTTGTAAAACCATTTCTTAACTATCAACTTAAATCGACCTTCACTGTCTTTGGTCTGTGTTCAACTAACTGATGTATGGAAGTCCCAGACTGTCCCCTGACGGATTGACGGATCAAAAATGCAAAAGTTCCAGTTCTCCACCTGCGACATTTTTATTACATCTGTAAGTGCACTAAGTGTTAATTGGGACTAATCACTACCTGTGGCTTCTGGTAATTATCACGTGATATCACGCGATAGAGATAAAACATCCCCGCAGTCTTTATCAGCATGCTCTCCTTTTCCCACAATGTTTTCTACCCTGCTGAAAACAAATTTCAATTTTTTAGTTACGTATATTTTCTTGACTGCAAGGGCTTTCAATTTGGGCCGGTCTAAAATTTTATCGTTTGGTAAAGAGTTCAGAACTTGGTGGTTTAAGCAGTTAGCATTCACTGTAGCGTTAGTTTCCGTTTATTTGTGGAGTTTGTCCGGTCAGGGCGCGTAACTCTTCGGCAAGGATCCTTAAGCCCTGAAATATATAGCGGGAAAATTGATATGTGGAAACGAGAGAAAGAGCGAGAGAGAGAGAGAGAGAGAGAGAGAGAGAGAGAGAGAGAGAGAGAGAAACGGTGACACATCTACCATTAAAAAAAGTAATTATCAATTTTGTTCTAACAGTGTCCCCTTGTAAAGTCAGAGGCAAAAAATTAGTTCCCCAAGAAATATCAGGAAAGAACAGAACACCGTTTTACTGACAAAAACTGGTCATTGTTTTCAGTCGCATATATTGTATACATTAGTTTATGTTCTAAAGTATGGATAAGTCAATCAGTTTGGATTTAAATTCTTTTGGCAAATTCGAACAGTAAAAAATCAAACACTGAATAATCGAATAAGTGAAAACGCATGGGATATTTTCAGATATAAACGATTCAAATAAAATTATCACGCAGTTTCTCCAGGGCCCGTATTCACCAACCATTCTTAAGAACGTTCTTTGTCTTATTCTCCAGAATTTTCTGCATTTGTAAGTAACGCGACTTCTGATTGGCTAAACCGAATGGTTTAGCCAATCAGAAGTTGAGTTACTTACAAATGTAGAATTCTTTGGAGAATAAGACTAAGAATATTCTCAAGAACAGTTGATGAATACGAACCCTGAACTCATTGGTTTAAGCCTTACAACACATTTTAGACATCTCAGTCCAATTAGCTTGAGAAAAACAGCGCAACTAAACGTCAAAATTTTCAAATGGGACTACTTTTGGTGCGGAAGAACTTCAAAGAGGTATATCATTACTTGTCCACGTGAAAAAAAACAACAAACGGGGGGCAAATAGGGCCTTGTGCATCTCCATAATGCTTTTGACCGAGCAACTGATCACGTGATTAGGGATCACTTAATCACTTAAGGTAGTAGACCCCTAATACCTCTAGTGCTGCATTGCATAAAGTTTTCTTGATAGTTGATAAATACGGATTTATACAGGTATAATACTTTTGCACATTTTTAACCGTCCAGAGATTTCTTTATGGCTATCTTGAAATTATTTGTAGATACTTTTCCAGAAAAGGGAGGTAATTACTATCTCTCTTTGTAATAAAAATATAGTGGTTGCACATTTTTAACCGACCAGAAATTTCTTTATGGCTATCTTGAAATTATTTGTAGATACTTTTCCAGAAAAGGGAGGTAATTACTACCTCTCTTTGTAGAAAGGGAAAAGTGGCTTGGTTAAAGCAGTACAACAACACTCTTTTTTAATCATAGCAAATGTTGTAAGATAATAATTATTATTGTGGAAAAAGCTGTTTTCTATTAGGGAACTACTATGTTAAATCCAAATAATCGAACAAAACAAGAGTTTGAATGCTCTTTTCTCATGCAAAAAAAAAAAAGATTACTAAAAGCAAAGAGTTTCGATCTAGGTCAGCCTGCGCAGTCCGCGCAGGCTGACCTAAATCGATACTTTTTGCAGATTTATGTTAATAAACCCTCTTGTCATAGAACATGGATCATAATGTTCGTAACAGAACAATGTAGGAACAACTCACCCGCATTATCTCCCGCTAGATGGCATTCTACAAATACACATCTATCTAATTTGGGGATCCTGGGAACAGAACCGGACTACTTTTCTATGCGACAACTGTTACTTTGAATTTCAAACTAAAATAAACGTTAGCTCAATAAAACGCTACCTGATGCGATTCATTCAGCTGTGATCAGCAGTTTAGAGAAACCTGGAGCTAAAACAGGCCTGATTTCTACTCAAACGTATTGATAAAAGCCATTTTCTCCATTGCTACTTTATAGCGCGTATCACTACAGTCTCCCAGTATTGGAGTGAGTGGTTCGTCATATAAGACAGGTCTAATCTTCCAAGAATATGACATGCGCAGACAACGAACTTACCCGATCAAGCTGCTCTAATGGCGCGAGGGTAAAAGATACACGTATATATTGGGATTCTAAGCTATCATTCACCAGAAAGGCTGATCCGGCCACCATTAACACCTTCCTCTTTATAAGGTTATTAATACACAGATCCATCGTGTCCTTGATCACGTGACACTTCAACCATAGGAACATCCCGCCAGAGGGCGCGTCGTACTCTACCAAACCTGCAAACACATCAAATTGAAAATAGAGACACACATTCTTTGTCAATTTCTCAAACGTTTTCTCGAAATGAAAGTAATGCAATTTCTGATTGGCTAAACCATTTGGTTTAGCCAATCAGAAACTGCGTAACTTTCCGGAATGTTCAATATGACTAAGAATCCAGTTTAGATGATAGATTGTAAGCATGGGACCAGGTAAAAATAGCTATGTTGCGGTCTAATTTCAATCATACCGCTAAATTAGCCATTTCTTTTATTCAACATTTGAATTCATGTTTGTTTGAATGGGGTTTTACGCCACTTTCAACAGTATTTCAGTCATATCACGGCGACAGATCACCTATTCATGTTTCCTGGGCTTCACCAGTACTAGGCTGGGCTCTGAAGTGTCTTGCCCAAAGACAATCCTGTGAAAAAAACCCAGTGGAGCTAGTGAGGCTCGATCCCGGGACCTCCAGATCACGAGTCCTGCACCCTACCACTGAGCCACACAGGACCCTTTTGAATTCATGAACACAGTCGGTAGCTTACAGGAATTGCGACCAGGGGTCTCTTGGTTTGAATCCTAGCTCGGATAAAATCCTTTCCGAGGACTAATGATACGCATTGCGACAAGATTCCTTTCTCTTACAACGATCATTATTTTCACGATGGGTTGTGCAGGAAAGCAGCCAGCGGGTGTGGAAGAATATTGAACGAATATTAACTCTTTACCGAACAATCCCTGGTTTTTACGTGTCTGCAGTAAAAGTCTTTTGAAATCACTGTGGGAAAAGGAGAAATTGCTCGTAACGAGCAATTTCTCCTTTTCCCACAGTGTTTTCTACCCTTTTCGAGAACTTTCTACCATTTTGTCCAAATCTAAAGTTGTTGTCTGCAAACTCTTGGTTTGGAAGAGTCGAAAATTTGTCGTTTAGGAAAGGGTTAAGTGTAACTTCACGAAAACATTGATAAGTACACTGTCCGCCGTGATATGATTGAAATAATGTTGAAAACAACATTGTAAACAACAACAAAAGAATCAAACGAACGAATAAATTCGTGAATAAGAATTGGAAAAAGGGGGGGGGGGGAACGATATTATAAATCAAGGGAGGCTACAAGCTAATAATTAGTTCAAGAGTGCAGTATAGTTACTTCCCTTAGAAGTTCATAAAAACAAATCCAGTTGGTTGCTTCGGTTAGAAATCATCATTGTTGTTAATGAATGCCTTAACGCTTAGGCTGCGAAGTGCTACACACTGACCTTTTGCGGACAGTGTAGATCAAGATCAGACTGCACATAACGTGCAGTCTGATCTTGGATCTACACTGCCCGATATGGAAATGTCCTTACCCAAAACTGAATATTGGAATAGGAATATTTGGGTTTTTACAGTAGAATGGAAAACTTCATTTTAGTACTCAGCAGAATACGGGTTACTGACATAACGACCACCCAAACTACTACTACTGTTTTAACTACTACTGCTTCTGCTACTAAGACAACTGTTATTGCGACTATCTAACTCTTTACCAAAAGACAAAATTTCAGACTGGTCCAAATTGAAAGCACTCGCAGACGACAAAATAAACGCCACTCAAAGATCGAAATTTGTTTCCAGCAGGGTAGTAGAAAACATTGTGGGAAAAGGAGAAAATGCTGGTTACCAACATTTTCTCCTTTTCCCACAATGTTTTCAAAAGGTTTTCTACCCCAAGGTCGTCAAAAGTCGTCATTGTGTGGTAAAGGGCTAACTACTAGTAGGCCTACTTTTAAAGTGTTTGTCCACAAGTTAGAAAACATTGTGGGAAAAGGAGAAAATGCTAGTTACCAGCATTTTCTCTTTTTCCCACAATGTTTTCAAAAGGCCTTTCTTTTCCAGGGTCGTCAAAAGTCGATATTGTGTGGTAAGAATTATCTACTAGTAGGCCTACTTCTAAAGTGTTTGTCCACAAGTTAGAAAACCTTGTGGGAGAAGGAGAAAATGCTGGTAACCAGCATTTTCTCCTTTTCCCACAATGTTTTCAAAAAGTTTTCTACCCCAAGGTCGTCAAAAGTCGATATTTTTTGGTAAAGGTTTAACAATTAGTAGGCCTACCTTTTAAGTGTTTGTCCACAAGTTAGAAAACATTGTGGGAAAAGGAGAAAATGCTGGTTACCAGCATTTTCTCCTTTTCCCACAATGTTTTCAAAACGCTTTCTACCCCAAGGTCGTCAAAAGTCGACATTGTGTGGTAAAGGGTTAACGACTGGTACCTTTTAAGTGTTTGTCCACAAGTTCCATACACTGTATTCGCCTTTTCTCATAAAATTCTGCCAGTCTCTCGCAGTGTGCGATGTAACCGTCAAGTCCCCACTTCTCGAGCACTTTCATCAAAATTACCTAGAATTGATTAAACCCATTACCATACAGTCCCTACTTATGACGACCCTGTGAAAGAAGCCTTTAGAAAACATTGTGGGAAAAGGAGAAAATGCTGGTAACCAAAATTTTCTCCTTTTTCCACAATGTTTTCTATCCTTCACAAAACAAATTTCAAATTTTCAGTCCCTTTTATTTTCTCGTCTGCAAATGCTGTCGATTTGGACAAGCCCAAAATATAGCCGTGTGGTAATGTATTAACTTCTTCCAAAGGAATCAGAGTATAAACGATTCTACTGGAAAAGGCTTTGGAAAACATTATGAGAAAAGGAGAAAAAGCTGGTTACCAATAGGTTTATTGTCTTTTCCCTTTCCCAAACCACAAAATTTGAGACTTGTCCACATTAAAGCACTTTGTTACGACAGACCACTCCTTCCTGCATGGTCTACTCCCGATTTAAATACAATACCTGGCTACTGCGTCAGGGAGATATTTCTTTGGCTCAGTGGTTAGGGTATTGGCTTTGCGTCCGGGAGTTCGGAGTTCGAATCCCGCTCCGATCCTTATTTCTGCCATGCATTTATTCCTTTGTTTCTCTGTTACGGACTTTGTTCGTAAGATGGGGGCTCGTCCGGGATTGGCCATTGAGCCATTAATCCCATTTGTTGTCCAAAATCGGACTTCCTGCCTAATAAGGCTTTGAGTCATCAATAAATGATGACTTTAAGAGGGGGTGTGTTACGACAGACCACTCCTTCCTGCATGGTCTACTCCCGATTTAAATACAATACCTGGCTACTGCGTCAGGGAGATATTTCTTTGGCTCAGTGGTTAGGGTATTGGCTTTGCGTCCGGGAGTTCGGAGTTCGAATCCCGCTCCGATCCTTATTTCTGCCATGCATTTATTCCTTTGTTTCTCTGTTACGGACTTTGTTCGTAAGAACTTGCAGACGACAACGTACGCCTAACTCAAAAATTGAAATTTGTTTCCAGCAGGGTAGAAAACATTGTGGGAAAAGGAGAAAATGCTGGTTTCCAGCATTTTCTCCTTTTCCCACAATGTTTTCAAAAGGCTTTTGTCTTAGGGTCGTCAAAACTAGAGATTGTTTGGAAAAGGGTTAAAGAATACCTAAAATACCTGAAAGAAACATTATTTTGCTGGTTTAAACTGGTTATAAGTGATGGGTGATATTTATCTAAGATGCACTTTCTGTACAATCTGATCTTGATCTATGCTATCCACAAAAACTTGTTATTTTGACTATAGCACAGTAAGAGTCAAACCTGACTTTTACCGTTAACAGAATTTTCGTACAGTCCGATTATACAAATATTCACTCTGTAATTATTCTTTGCACTGAAGTTAATTTGCTTATTCGAGTACTGTACGCATATCGGTATTAAACTGGCGATTCACTGCGACCGAATGCTGTTAAGTCTGTATTGTTGCATTCTATATTAGTTGGCAGGTCCCGTAGAACCATTCATAAATTGCGCTCGCCGCCCATGTTTCAGGGCGTCGGCGCGGGGTATTGGGTATAGTTTTCAACTAGCAATAACCACGCCTCGGATAAACCTCATTGGCTATGGTACCGCCACTGCGCAAAGCTAGCGAGTAGAGGTAAATTGCAACATATAATTTTATCTTATGTAACTAATTTTTAGGTGAAGCAATCGCCAGAAGTGTACAATTTAAGGAAATTTAAAAATGTAATCTGATTTGTCTCATCATTCTACTTATACTTATTTAAGTTCAACAATTGATTTTCTACTGAGTAGAATTTTAGTACGTTCTGCGATATAAAAACTATAAAAGTTTATAAAGGGAGGTAATTTATGAAACCACAACGCGATATGTACGTTTCATCGTTCAACGTTTGATGAGCGTAGTAATCTATTTATAGATAGTCTATATCTATACAAAAGTAAGGAATCGGATTACAAATGGGGATAGCGTAAATCCAAGATCAGACTGCACGTTTTGTGCAGTCTGATCTTAAATATACAATGTCCGCAAAAGCGATTTGAGTAAAAGATTAACATCCTCAGCAAAATTTTTTTTATTCTTTACCACGCAATCCCGAGTGTTTACAACCCAAGAAAGAAAGTTTTTAAAAACACTGTGGGACAAGGAGAAAATGCTGGTAACTAACACTTACTGATTTCCCCATGATATTTTTTACCCTCCCCTCGGTACGAATTTCAATTTTTGCTTGTCATGTATTTAGTCGCCTGAAAATGCTTTCAATTTGAGCTCGTCTAAAGCTTTGTCTCCTGGTAGGCCTAATGAGTTAGATCTACGTCGTAACTGGACGTAAAAAAAAAAAGATAGATACTAGTCTAGATCTAGTAATCAGTAAATGCTCCGAATGAATGTTTCCCTATCATAAAACGTTTCCTATAATAAAATGTTTGTTCGTTCGTTCTTTTGTCCGTTTGTCCGTTTGTTGATAGATATTCAGTAAATGCTCAATGTTTCCCTAAAATGACAAAATTCCACAATATTTTTTCCTCTTCCCACAGTGTTTTCAAAACTAGGTCAAAACTTGTCAGGTAGCTGTGTTTTTTGTCTGATTTTAAAATTCCACAGTATTTTTAGAGCTTATGTCATGGCGGGGTTTCCGTCGTCCGTCCGTCTGTTAGTCTTTTTCTTGTTTACGCGTTAAAGTCTGCATTTGTTGTCAGATTTTCATGAAGCTTGCACAGATTGTTTATCTCATCAATAGTTTCAACCCTATCGATTTTGAGAGAAATCCAACAAACAATATGGGAAAAGTAGCCATTTCAAGTTGAACATTTCAAATTCTTGTTTACGCAATCAAGACTGAATTTCTCGTCAGATTTTCATGAAACTTGCACAGTTTATTTATCTGATTAATAGCTTCAACCCTATTGATTTTGAGAAAAATCCAACAAATAATATGGGAACAGTAGCCATTTCCAGTTGAAAATTTCCAATTCCGATGAAGTCTGCCTTTATTGTCAAATTTAAGTGAAACTTGCACAGTTTGTTTATCTCATCAATAGCTTCACCCATATTGATTTTGAAAAAAATCCAACAAACAGTATGGGAAAAGTAGCCAATTCAAGTTGACTGCCATTAGAGCATATACAGGCCCTTCGGGGCCTTCTAGTCTCCTTTTCCCACAGTGTTTTCAAAAAGACTTCTATCTCAGGGTTGTAAAACCAGAGATTGTTTGGTTGATTGATTGACTGTATGGTGTTTAACGCCGTTTCCAACATTATTTCAGTTATATCGCGGGGGCCAGTGCACCTATCCATGTATTCATGGAGCTTCTTTTATCAGTACTTTGCACAATTTTCTTTCCAAGCCACTGGCTTCTTTCCCACATAATAATCGTCGAAACAATGGTTAGCGGTGAGAGAGGAATGAATCCTGTCGCAATCACTATTATCAATCCCCGGACAGAAATTGGCCGAGCGAGGGATCAAACTCTGGACCCCGTTTTCTCAAGTCCTGCACGCTACCGACTGAACTACCGGGCCTCCGCGTGATTATTTGGCAAAAATTTATATTAGTCAAGACATAGGGCTGCTTTGCAGATCACACCACGTATTTTTGTTTGAAGGTCCCGTAGAACCATTCATAAATTGCGCTCGCCGCCCATGTTTCAGGGCGTCGGCGCGGGGTATTGGGTATAGTTTTCAACTAGCAATAACCACGCCTCGGATAAACCTCATTGGCTATGGTACCGCCACTGCGCAAAGCTAACCTGCCAATGTTGTACAAAAGACTTTAAATTTCTCTTGACTTACATTGAATAAGGAGTAATTAATGTTCCTTTTCTTTCCAGATCATGACAAAAGGATACATTTCGTTTCATGACTGAAAATTTGTAAATAAGGTTTATTGTTCTTAATTCATTTTAGTATGTAACCATTCAAGTATAAGATTTTTTCAACGTTCAACAAAATATTTCATTAAGGGAGGTAACTGGTAGAATATGTTCGTATAATGATCATATCTTTTCGATTCACTGACGTTTTGAACTGAAAACCCCACCCACCGTCACGCACACATACACATAAAGATTCGTTGCACAAACGACCGCAACGTTGTACTGACGTCAGAGTTGTTGGTGTTGTTGTTATTGTTGTGTAATCTTTTTGGGATTCTACAAATACACATCTATCTAATTCGGGCATCCTGGGTACAGAACTGGACTACTTTTCTACGCAACAACCGTTTCTTTGAATTTAAAACTAAAATAAACGTTTACTCAATAAAACGCTACCTGGTGCGATTCATTCAGCTATAATCAGCAGTTTAGAGAAATCTGAAGCTAAAACAGGCCTGATTTTCCCTTAAACGTATTGATAAAAGCCATTTTCTCCATCGCTACTTTATAGCGCGTATTACTACAATCTCCCCAATATTGGGGGAGTGATGCGTCATATAAGACAGGTCATATCTTCGAAGAATATGACATGCGCAGACAACGTATAATAATCATATCTTTCGATCCACTGACGTTTTGAACTCAGAACCCCACCCACCGTCACGCACACATACACATAAAGATTCGTTGCACAACCGATCGCAACGTTGAACATACGTCACAGTTGTTGTTGTAGTTGTAATTGATAACCCTTTACCAAACAATCCCTGGTTTTTACGCACCTGAAAATAGAAGCCTTCTGAAAACATTGTGGGAAAAGGAGAAAATGCTGGTAACCAGCATTTTCTCCTTTTCCCACAATGTTTTCTACTTTGTTGGAAAGAAATTTAAATTTTTGTGTTAGGTTTATTTTGTTGTCTGCAGGTGCCTTCAATATGGACCAGTCTAAAATTTTGTCGTTGAGTAAAGGATTAAGTAATCTTTTTTAACCCTTTAACCCATTACCACACAATCCCTACTTTTGACGCCCCTGAGAAAGAAGCCTTTAGAAAACATTGTGGGAAAAGGAGAAAATGCTGGCAAACCAGCATTTTCTCCTTTTCCCACAATGTTTTCTACCCTTCAAAAAACAAACTTCAAATTTTCAGTCACTTTTATTTTGTCGTCTGCAAATGCTTTCAATTTGGACCAGTCTAAAATATTGTCGTCTGGTAATGGTTAAGTGATCTTTTTTAACCCTTTAACCCGCCAAGTGACTATTAGGAAATTTTCAAATCGATAGTAGAAACCCAAATATAGTTCCTACTTCAAAGTTAAGTATTGGGGAAAAGTGTCTCCTAATCGGACAGTGTAGATCTAAGATCAGACTGCACGTTCTGTGCAGTCTGATCTTGATTTACACTGTCCGAAAAAGGTCAGTGAGTCGCGATTAGTATTTACAGTTCGATTTCCAATGATCCTGACAAAGAAAGCTATTTAAAAGATTGCAAAAAAAAAGTAGAAATGCCGGTAACAAAACAATGGGCTGACAGCTTTCCAGTAGCCGATTTTAACTCTTTACAAAACGACAAAAGTTTAGACTTGTCCAAATTGAAAGCAATTGCAGAAAACAAAACAGACGTGACTCAAAACTTTAGAAGAGTATATGAACGCGATGCTCGATAGAACGATGGTGATAACGCGATAGTACGAGGATGATAATGTGATAATAATATCACGTTATCACCATCGTACTATCGTGTATCACCATCGCACTATCGCGTAATCATCATCGTGCTTTCGCGTTATCGTGATCGTATTATCGCGTTATCGTCATCATACTATCGCATTATCATCATCGTACTATCGCGTTATCACCATCGCACTATCGCGTTATCATCATCGTACTATCGAGTTATCATCATCGTAATATCGAGCATCTCGGGTTTTTTTAAAAAAAAGTCACCAAATTCCTAGGCGGTGGTCCTACTGGTATTCCATACTGAAGTGCCCTACCCAAGGATTGTCAAAAACAGTAAATATGATATATTTTTTTACAAAAGTATGGAAGGTTTTACCTACCTGTGAGATAACACTACATCCCAGGGTCGATGCCATCGCTATGTATCGAATTTTCTTCGTGATCTCGACGGGTCCAGTAACAGTGGCTATCCTAAAACCCGGTCCAATGGTTTTGGAAAAAGTATCCAGTCGTAGAACCCGTCCGTCCACATCGAGAGAGAGGAAACTTTTCGTGAACGGCTGAAAGACAGTTAGTGTTTATTGGAGAAATGTTATTTAACTGTTTATCACACACAATCCCAACTTTTAACGACCCTGAGATAGAAGCCTTTTGAAAACATTGTGGGAAAAGGAGAAAATGCTGGTAACCAGCATTTTCTCCTTTTCCCACAATGTTTTCTACCCTCCCAAAATCAAAAAATCAATTTTTGATTCACATTTACTTTGTCGTCTGCAAATGCTTTTAATTTGGACTAGTCTAAATTTTGCCGTTTTTACAGCAAGATTACACTTTATAATGACTCGTTACTCTTTAACTACTTACCAAACGACAAAATTTTAGACTGGACGAATAATTTGAAAGCATTTGCAGACGAAAAATCAAATGAAGCCGATATAATGATTTCTGTCTAGGATAAGATAGAAATCATTGTTGGAAAAGGAGAAAATGCTGGTTACCAGCATTTTCTCCTTTTCCAACAATGTTTTCAAAAGCCTTCTCTTCCATGGACGTCAAAACTCGGGATTGCCCGAGTTCAAAGACAGCACACAACAGCAGCTGATCTAATTCGCACAAAATGAATCACTATAATTGGCTTGCAACACGGGAAAAGGTGCTTTCGGACATTTGCAGAAACTGTCGTCTCGGATCAGCCTGCCCAGTCCACGCAGGCTAATCCGAGACGACACTTTCCGTTTTTATGTAATTTTCTATCTCGCGCAAGTCTACTGTAGCACAAAATCTAATGTAGTCTTAAAGCGCCGTCTCGGATTAGCCTACGCGGACTGCGAAGGCTGATTCGAGACGACACTTTACGAATGTCCCTTTTCGCGTGTTACGAGCCAATTATAAAGGGAGATAAACGTGAACTGTACCTTTTTCTCTAAAAAGAAGTAAGCCTCGTCCTCAATAATCAGGAAGTTATATTCCTGTGCCAGTCTATAAATCTCTTGTTTCCTCTCTAACGTGTAACGTAGACCCGAGGGATTGCCGGCGTTTGGAATAACGTACAGCGCCTATAAAATGTACATGTTAACAAAGAGTTTACCTTTCACCACACAATCAGGAGTTTCAACTACCCTGAGAAAGTAGCTTTTTAAAATATCGTTGGAAAAGGAGAAAATACTGGTACCAATTTATTCTATCCTATCAAAAGCAAATTCCATTATTTTAAGCCGTATTTAAATTGCCATCTGCTAACGTTTTTAATTTGGACATTCGTGTGGGGAAAAAAAAGCTCTAAAAATGTAATTGGTGTTGATAACAACGAATGACGACCAGAACTTTTAAAGTTTACAAATGGTGTAAAAAAAAAAAGGAATTCCTTACTACAAGCATTGAAATTATAAAGGTAAAAGCTGATATGAAGCTAAGACTCTTGATAATGTTTCGATAGGTGAGTGCAATACTATTCTAAGTGCCTGTACTTTGTACAGGCACTTAGAATAGTATCGCACTCACCCATTGATTATGATCTAATTTTTACAGATGACACATTTTTGCAACCAGGGAGTACACAAACAGTTGAATAAAAAAAAAATAAGTTTGATATAAGACATCTACTTTAAGTTTCCCGCCCTTGGAATCACGTGCCGGTTTATCGTCGTCTGGACGTTTCCACTTAGACAGCACTTCAGCGAGGTGTTCCGGGATTATACCGTTTTTGTCTGTCTTAATACCCACAACATTACATCCAATAGGTGCCAACTGAAAAAATATAGTTTGACATAACGTAACTTTTGTTACAAAAATAGCTCTACGAGACGTTTCTTTTCTTACGAACAAAGTCCGTAATAAAGAAACATTATGAAAAAATGCATAACTGAAATATAAACCGCATCTGGCGGGATTCGAACTCATGGCGGACAAGATCCTCGGTTTCCGAGGTTTAAAAATCCGATACCATAACCACTGAGCCAAAGAGATATCTTCCTAACGCAGTTCATCTTCGCAAGCCAGGGCTGACGATTCACTACGCTACTCTACCCTTGGCAGATCGAGCTTGATTTTTACATTCTCCCGATACGCTTTTTCATTGGATGCAGCCAGCTCTAACTGCAACGAATGAAATCGCTCGTAGCATTTCATCTTTGATAAAAATAGAACAAGGTCGCTACCTTTCGAATAGAAGGTAAACATGTAAAACCCACGTGGATATCTGCTTATCGATTCATGTGTATTCGTAAGCGGTTTGTAAAACGATATTTCATTGGCTTTTTGAAATATGACGTAAAGGGGGGTAAAAACCAGCATCCAATAAAGGGCGCATCGCAGGAATCTCGAAATCGGCCTCAATTAGCCAAGGTAACATTCACGTAGTGATCGTAACCTTGGCTCGCGAAGATGAACGCAGTTGTTAGATATTATATTTGAATTGGGGTGAAGCCATGAGTGGTCTTCCGTATACACACTTACTTTACCGTGTTTAAATACCACTGGAAACATTGTGGGAATGAAGAAACCTGCATTTTCTCCTTTTCCCACAGTTAGGAAACTAAAGTTTCAAAGGCAAATTTAATCATTTTAGTAACATTGAATTTGTTGCCAGCAAATGTTTTCGTGGCGCATGAGTATAAGGAAATCTAAAAGCTTCTCTGTGATAAAAACATTAAGTTTAAGCCCTTACTCCATAGATACTTGTTTCTACGCATTGCTTGTAGGAGCCTTTGGAAAACATTGTGGCAAAAGGTGAAATTGCTCGTGATGAGCAATTTCACCTTTTGCCATGATGTTTTCTATGCTATCAAAAGGTGTCATATACACATAAGAAACGGCTTCACCCTTGCTGTTATTTAGGGTCAGTTAGAGATACCATAGAAATGCCTTATGGGGTAAAGGGTTGACCCTTTTACCACACAATGCACACTTTTGACGCTCCTGGTAAAGAAGCCTTTTGAAAACATTGTGGGAAAAGAAGAAAATGCTGGTTACCAGCATTTTCTCCTTTTCTCACAATGTTTTCTAAAGGCTTTTTACTTTAGGGTCGTTAAAACTTGTGATTGTGCTGTTAAGAGTTAAACAGACAAGTACTTACCACTGACATGACAGCAGGGTAGGCTGGCTCGTTCATTAAAATTGTGTCTTCTTCATCCGCTATACACTCAAATACCTGATGAGTGATCAAATATTTTATGGTTAATTCACGTTTTTGAGGTCCTTAACATTCGCAGAGGCCCGAAAAATGCTTTAGCGCCTGAGTGCAAAGCACAAGGGTGTTTAAGTATATTGAGGGCTTCTGCGAATGTTAACGACCGACAAAATCGTGAATTAATGCTATTATTGCATAAAATAAAGGTATTTTAACAATAATTTGCAAAAATAGCGAAAATATTTCCATAGAAATGCAAGTAAGCGAACTTCAAATGTACTGTACGTAAATGGGACAAAACCGGAAGTCGGCAAAGAAGTTTTTGTTATGAGCAGTGAAGGGCCGTTAGTCCTGTACATGCCAGTTTTGATTCTCTCGGTGTACATACACTACTATTGATTTTTAATACAAAGTGGACTAATGTGGGATAAACTTACACACGTTTGGACGATTACAACAAGGATGAGTGAGTGGATATGAATTTCTGTAACTGAAAGACGTCAGAGGGTTCGATCTACTTCAAGTGAGGGAACTACCGATCACGTTAAATAGTGGGTGGGATGTTGCTGGTTTAAAGTGCATTTCACGGGTGAATTTTTGTTCAGATTTCAATTAAACTGAGATCCTGGGCATAATTTTGTTCGTGGTGTACTAATATCATCATATGAAAGGCATTCCATGAAAAGGATCTATTATGGTACAATTTCCAACAGTTTGATGGTCGGAGTCTAGAGAAAATCTGACAAGAACAAACGTTGTTTACAAGAGATAGGCCCGAATCGAGGATATTGATAGTACAAAGCGGGGCGTTAACGGCGCGTGAATTTACTGATTAATACACGTTTTCTCCCGTTAACGCCCGATTTTTACCCGTTAATACATGCTTACAACGGCCTCAAAAGGCACATTTTACGCAATAATGAACGATAAACAACGATAGAAAGAGGATTATTTCTTAAATACACTTACTTTATAGATCCCGTCTTGACTTCCGGCCGTACATACTATATATGGCGTGCCGGGATGGTCTGGTTCCCGCATCAAGGGTGGATCGTGGAAGCGAACCAACAAGTTCTTGATAAATTCACGTAACGCTGGTAATCTGAAACACAAAATAAATCTAATGCAGGATAGGCGGGTTAACACTTTCTTTGTGATCAAAGAGAAACAAAATACATAAGCGGCCAAAAATTTTCTCCCGCTAGATGGCATTCTACAAGCACAGATCTATCTAAGTTGGGCATTCTTGGTACAGAACCGGACAGAACTTTTCAAAATAACCGTCACTTTGAATTTCAAAATTAAATAAACGTTTACTCAATAAAACGCTACCTGCTGTGATTAATGCAGCTATGATCAGCTAGCATGTAACCAATGCATCGGCTATTCATAAAAACAACCCCTGCATTCTTGGGTATAGGCCATTATCTCCCGCTAGATGGCATTCTACAAATACACATCAATCTAATATGGGCATTCCGGGTACATAAGGGCAGGCCCGTAGGAACGAAGGGGGGGGGGGGCTAGGGGGGCTCAGCCCCCCCAATAATTTTGAAAATCATATTAACTAAAATACGAGTTCTTAGCGCAATGAAACAACCACGCAAAAAATCTCAGTATTTCGAACTTAGCCACCCCAATCTTGAAATGCTTCCTACGTCGCTGAAGGGGACTAATTTTTCAAAACGAACAACTTTGAATTTCAAAATAAAATAAACGTTAACTCAGTAAAACGCTACCTGGTGCGATTTATTCAGTTATATGACCAGCTAGCATGTAACCTATGCACCGGCCATTTATTAAAACAGTCCCTACAGGCTTGGGATTAGCTTCGGTTTAAGCCCTACTTTTCCCAAGTATCGGGGATTGGGTGATACGTCATATAAAAAAAAGGTCGAATCTTCGAAGAATATGACATGTGCAGACAACGGGATATATGCTAGTAGTTCAGGATAATCCTTACTTTTCCCATGCAGGTATAGTAGGATGAGTGATACGTCATAGCAGACACAGGTCGAAAAAAATATGACATGCGCAGACAACATAAAAAGACCAAAATCTGAAAGCCACTGTACGTGCTAGGCACAGGCGATCACTTCATAAGAAAACAATCTCTTTGTTGTTTCAAAGTAAAGATTCTATAACTTTGTAGCCATATTACCATACCACCAAAAAACTTTTTTGTGTAATTTTATGATTCTTAATTACTGATGATTTGTATTGTTTTTTCATATTAAAGGTGGGTATTTAGAATTTTTACATCTCACCAAATTAAAAAATATATATATCACTGAAATTCATATGAAAAAATAATTCAAATTATCAATAATTAAGATTCATAAAATTACAAAAAAAAATTTTTTTGATGGTATTCCCTTAAAAGGCTACGTAGCCTCTTAAGCTATTTTTAGATTTCACGCCAAAAATCAAAAAAGCATTGTGGGAATGTCAAGTGACTGGCACATGACTCATAACGCTTAAATTCCCTATCATGACAAACATGTAATAATTATTTTCCATAATGTCTTCTTCGGACGCTATGTTTGAAGCTTCCTCTGTGTATTCCTGTAGGTAAATGAGCGAATTGATGATCTAAAAATAGAATGTGTCTCCCGTTGTGTCAACCTGGGCCGTAGTAAATCTCTAATTCCTCGTGTTTTCGGACAGTTTTCGACTACTGGGGTTTTATGAATGAAAATTAAAAGGCTTTGGGAGTATAAGGATGATTTTTTTTGCACTTTTGTAAAATTTCGTCCCAAAATCTGAAGGGCCACCTTTAATTTCAGTGACATATATATTTTTTAATTTGGTGTGATGTGAAAATTCTAAATACCCACCTTTAAAGGTGGGTATTCAGATTTTTCACATCTCACCAAATATTTAAAAAAATATATACATGTATATCATTGAAGTTCGTACAAAAAAACATTGTGGGAATGTCAAGTGACTGGCACGTGACTTATGACGCTTAAATTCCATTACATAACAAACATGTAATGTTATTTTCCATAATGTTTTCTTCGGACGCTATATTTGAAGCTTTGTCTGTGTATTTCCGGTATTTAAATGAGCGAGTTGCTCATGTAAAAATAGACCGTGTTTCTCGTAAGTGTCGACCTGGGCCGTGGTAAATCTCTAATTTCTCTTGTTGTCGGTTGGTTTTCGACTACTGGGGTTTTATGAATGAAAATTAAAAGGTTTGGGAGTATAAGGATGAATTTTCTTTTTTGTATTTTCGTAAATTTTTCATCCCAAAGTCTGAAGGGTCACCTTTAACACGGCGGGGAATCACGTGACACAACAACAACAACAATGACCGATATTTGAAAACATTCCCCGACTTCAGGTAAGAAAATCTTCAATAATTCCGTTAATACATGACCGATTGGAATTTGGTTTGAAGCAGAGAAGGAGGAAGGACTCCGGGGATTTGCTTAATGTGTTAGATTTTTTAAACAACACCTGATAAAAAAGTTATTGACGAGCAAACAAATTATCCAGGCTAAAAAAATTGTTTGCTCGTCAATAACTTTTTTATCAGGTGTTGTTTAAAACATCTAACACATCAAGCAAATCCCCGGAGTCCTTCCGCCTTCTCTGCTTCAAACCAAATTCCAATCGGTCATGTATTAACGGAATTATTGAAGATTTTCTTACCTGAAGTCGGGGAATTTTTTTCAAATATCGGTCATTGTTGTTGTTGTTGTGTCACGTGATTCCCCGCCGTGTTTAAGACGTCTGACACAATATCTTCGTTAAACTATACATGATGTCTTGACCTCCGCGCATGCCTCTCAATACTAATTGATGCTTCGAATGAAGATGGCACGGAAAGATTGCGGACAAAGTCAAAAATTACGGACAAAGCTGATTTAACCCTCTACCCCATTACGAAGATTAACCCTTTCCAAAACGACAAATTTTGGACTCTTCCAAACTGAAAGAGTTTGCAGGCGACAATTTTAGATTTCGAGAAAATGGCAGAAAGTTCTCAAAAAAGGGTAGAAAACACTGTGAGAAAAGGAGAAATTGCTCGTTACGAGCAATTTCTCCTTTTCCCACAGTGTTTTCAAAAGACTTTTACTGCAGACACATAAAAACCAGGGCTTATTTGGGAAAGGTTTAAGACTCGTGCATTTCGAAAGCACTTGTAGAGGACAGAATTAAATATGAATTTATTGATGATATCTGTCCGTAAAAAAAAATGTGATAAAAGGAGAAAAAAAAAAAAATCCGATTGCCAGCATTTTCTCCTTTTCCCCACAATGTTTTCAAAATATTTCGCCCTAAGGGTAAAAAAGGTACGGGGTTGTTCGGCATGATAATTATGTCCCAGATACCTTTGTGGATCATGCATGTAGTTTTAACTCATTACCAAACGACAAAATTTTAGACTTGTCCAAATTGAAAGCATTGCAGACGACAAAAAAAAAAGTGATTGAAAATTTGATATATGTGGAGGGTAGAAAACGTTGTGGGAAAAGGACAAAATGCTGGTTACGAGCATTTTCTCTTTTTTCCCACAATGTTTTCCAAAGGCTTCTTTCTCAGAGTCGTCAAAAGTAGGAATTGTGTGGTAATGGGTTAATACAACTCGTAGATCTACTGTTTAAAGTTTAATCATTATTAGTATTTGTGAATTTTGGGCCTATGGCCTCTACCAACATTTCAGTCTCCTTTTCCCATAATATTTGCAAAAACTCATCAAGTCCATTTCATTAAAACTCTGACTATTATGGTTCGATGGAGGACTTGGCCATTAGCGTTATTATGTACTCTACATAATGTGTGCTTGCTTAACACAGTTTGTAATGTATGTAAGAGGGTTGTCACAAAAGTTTTGACACTGCGGAAATAAAATGAAATCTAAAATCACGTCTGATTTTATCAAGAGTTTTGATCTAATAAAAAGCAAAACTTTATCAAACCGGACGTTTAGGCTTCATTTTATCAAAACAGTCTCAAAACTTTCAGGACAACCCACGTAAAAGATGGACCAGTTGGCACTAAACCATCTTCGCATGCCAAGGCTGACGATTCACTACGCTACTCTACCCTTGGCGGATCGAGCTTGATTTTTACATTCTCCCGGTACACTTTTTCATTGGATGCAGCCAACTCTAACTGCAACGAATGAAATCGCTCGTAGCATTTCATCTTTGATAGAAATAGAACAAGGTCGCTACCTTTCGAATAGAAGGTAAACATGGAAACCCACGTGGATGTCTGCTTATCGCTTCATGTGTATTCGTAAGCGGTTTGTAAAACGATATTTCATTGGCTTTTAGAAATATGATGTAAAGGGGGTAATAACCAGCATCCAAGAGAGGGCGAATCGCAGGAATCTCGATATAGGGCTCAATCAGCCAAGGTAAGATCCATGTAGTGAACGTTACCTTGGCTCGCTAAGATGGCACTAAACTTAACGGAGATTAGAACTACATACCCCGCTGTCGTTCCATACTGCTGAGCTACTTTCATTTCTGATTCATTGATCGTCACTGTTGAACCGTCACTATAAAACACAACAAAAACCCATACCGTAAAAAGACTTTTAAAACACGGTGACAATTAAAAAGATCGATAAGTGCATAGGCAACTGAAGTTTCATTTGACTAAATTTATAACGGAACACCAAAACTTTCATAGCCCGATCATCGATCACCGTTACTAAATATAGAACACTGGTATGTCCATATATGTATGAGCCGTCCTCTGCCAAAAGGGAGCTTCATGCATCTGTAAAAAGTTTCGGCTCATGTCAGCCTGCGCTCATTATGAGCGCAGGCTGACATAGGCCGAAACTTCTAGCTATCGGTCAATACTATGAAGACCAAAAGATCAGTGTACGTCATAATTCAATCGGTTGGATTAATGGATCCACAATACTATGTCAACTTGCTTGATATGATACATCACGGAGACACATTAAGTCTCCTTTAGCAAGAGCACGGGTTATATACTTAAACTATAGGAGATGTTCGAATGTGCTATATATAGTAACTAAAGGTGTCCGATGAATGAGAAATGAAAATTTTGTCGATCTGAGATTGACCAATGGAGCATCAAAAGCCTGTGAAAAGTCGGTCTGAAAGACGGCCTGAAATTTAGGCTGGCAGAAATAACTAATAATAAAACCGGGAGCGAGTTTTCTAATGCTGTTTTGTGTCAGAACGTACAAAATACCAAATAACCACAGATAATTGTAAGAAAAAAAAAACTTTACTCTTTACCGTCAATTTCTGAATTCGCAACAATTTTTTTCCTGGTGTTCATGTTTTCAGCTTTAAAACATGTTGAAAAGTTGAATCCCTGAACGGCGTGGGCCTACCAAGCATAGGCCACTGAAATTCCAGCGATCTATGACAAAATTAAAAAAATCAATGGTCAATCATCAGACACCGTCTCTAAATATAGAACATCGGCATAAAATCTCTATATTATATGTAATAACAATAATATTGCATACGATATAACGGAATGATGCGTCTTGTGCTATCTTTAACAGCGTTGAGTCATCGACCAATGAAAATTTTAGCACTCCCTGATAAACAAATGGGGTTTCAAAGACCTGTGGTTCAAGCGATCGAATACCATAATTATTTTTGATGCAGGTGCTTTGGTTGTCCTATTCACGTGCTATCTATTCTTTAATCTTTACCAGAGGAAAATCGTCGGTTTACTTAAAAAAAAAAAGTCGTAACTGCAGATTGTTTCAAGCTGTAGTTACAAGGTTTTTGAAGTATACGAACGAAATGTAGCCTTATCCAAATTGAAACCACATGTAGGCGACAAATCAAATATTACATTTAAACACGATATTCATCGATCAAAGACTGGAAAACATTACTGGAAAAGGAGAAAGATACTGTACCTGAGCTGAAAGTCAGCAGTTCGAATTGGAAAGACGTCTGGGTTAGGAAGTCCTCCGGCCATTAACACGTAGTTCTCGTCCACGCCCAAACTATCAACTAAAATGATAATAAAATGATAATAATAAAAAATAATATATAGTAAATGACACTTTAAACCCTAAGCTGCAAAGCGCTACTCAAGGATCTTCTGCGGACAATGTAGATCAAGATCAGACTACGCAGAAGGTGAGATCAACATTGTCCGATAAGTGGACATTTTATTTCATGCTTTCCGGTAGGATATCGAGAAATAGCAGTGAAAATATTTTTCGATCTTACACTGGTACAACCAGTGAAAATACCGATTTTCACGTTCTCGTTGCCTAGGTAAATTGCGCGTGCCTAACAACCAGATGGAAAATATGACGTCATATACCTTACATTAACCAGCATTTTCTCCTTTTCTCGCAATGTTTTCTACCATGCTGGAAACAAATTTCAATTTTTGAGTTACGTTTATTTTGTCGTCTGCTAGTGCTTTCTATTTGAACCAGTCTAATATTTTGTCGTTTGGTAAACGTTTAAGGTAGCGGACCCGTAATACAACACAGCTATTTTCACTAATGTTATCTTACAAAATTTGCTATGATTAAAAATACCGGTAGGGATTATTGTACTACTTTAATTGAGCAACTTTTTTTCTTTTTTTTTTCTTCTCGGAATTATAATTTATAAATCTAAAATCAATATATTCTCATCACAAAGGGAGATAATAATTACCTCCCTTTTTCTCGAAACAAACAAAAGTATCAACAAATAATTTCTAGATAGACATCAAAAGGAATTTCTGGTCGGTTTAACCCATTACCACACAATCCCTACTTTTGACGGCCCTGAGAAAGAAGCTTTTAGAAAACATTGTGGGAAAAGGAGAAAATGCTGGTAACCAGCATTTTCTCCTTTTCCCACAATGTTTCCTACTTTTTACAAAACATATCTAAAATTTTCTGTCACTTTAATTTTGTTGTTTGCAAATGCTTTTGATTTGGACAAACCTTAAATTTTGTCGTTTGGTAATGAGTTAAAATGTGCATCCGCATATATATCAACTGTCAAGAAATTTTATTCCATGTTGCACTGGAAGTGTTACGGGTCTAGTACTTTAAACTCCCTTTTACCACAGCATGGCTAAATCAAACAAACAAACAACAACAAACAAAAAAACAAATTCAAGAAACTAACAAATTTGCCTTAAGACAGTCGGATTTCTCCTCAAGGTTATTTTATTCAAGAAAGCTTTGTAATCCATGTTGGTACACTGAGGTATGCAGGCACAGTGAATCTACCTCTACGCAATGTCATACAATATATATATCAACACGCCTTGTTCCATGAAAAAGGGGTCCTAATACATTTGCAAAAAGTATCGATTCAGGCTGACCTGATTCGAAACTTTTTGCTTTCGGCTGATATTTTTTGCATGCCCAAGAACCACTCTACTTCATGGTTAAATCGTTTGTTCGATAACAGGGTTTTTGAGTCCATCATTGTATGGTGGCTTGTTTGAAGTAGTGTACCACAGAGATGTATTAAGCCCCCTTTTGCCAGAGTAGAGCTCAAATTATATGGAACGTCACGTTTCCAACCCTTAACACTTGTAAAACACGACAAAAATGTGGACTTGCTCAAAACAAAGAGCATTTACTTATTATCTGTGATTCAAATTAATTGATTGGTGTTCAACGCTGTTTTCAACAATATTTCAGTTTTATATCGCCGCGGTGGCTAGTGCACCTATCCATGCTTTCCTGGAGTCTCTTGTACCAGCGCAATTTTCTTTCCAAGCCACTGGCTGCTTTCCCACATAATCATCGTCGTCAGCATGGTCAGTGTTGGGAGAGGAATGAGTCCTTTCGCAATGACTATCATCAATCCTGGGAAAGAAATTGGCCTAGCCGGGGATCGAACCAAGGACCCCCTTCCGCCGCTCTCAGGCCTGCATGCTACGGACTGAGCTATCCCGACTCGGCACGGTAATTCAAACGTGGCTCGATTTTGTTATGTATTGTAGTTTAAAGGTGGATATTTAGAATTTTCACATCACGCCAAATTAAAAAATATACATATCATTAAAATTCATATGAAAAAGCAATACAAATCATCAATAATTAAGAATCATAAAATTACCAAAAAAAAAAAATCTTTTTTGATGGTATTCCCTTAAAAGGCTACGTAGCCTCTTAAGCTATTTCTAGATTTCGCACAAAAATCAATAAAGCATTGTGGGAATGTCAAGTGACTGACACGTGACTAATAACGCTTAAATTCCATTACATAACAAACATGTAATAATTATTTTCCATAATGTCTTCTGTGGACGGATGTTTGAAACTTTGTCTGTGTTTTCCTGTATTTAAATGAGAGGATTGATAATCTAAAAATAGAACGTGTCTCCCGTTGGTTTCAACCTGGTCCGTAATAAATCTCCAATTTCTCCTGTTATCGGATGGTTTTCGACTACTGGGGTTTTATGAACGCAAATTTAAAGGCTTTGGGTGTATAAGGATGATTTTTTTGCATTTATGTAAAATTTTCGTCCCAAAATCTGAAGGCCCACCTTTAACGCCGTTTTAACAGCTTGGCTTTTATTCATCAACCATTCTGAAGAACATTTTTTGTCTAATTCTCGAGGATTTTCCAAGTTCGAAAGTAACACAGCTTCTGATTGGTTAAACCATTTGGTTTAGCCAATCAGAAGTTGTCTTACTCTCAAATATAGAAAACCTTGGAGAATAAGACTAAGAATATTCTAAAGAATGGTTGGTGAATACGGGACCAGAACTTTTGGCACAATCCTTCTGTCAAGAGTGTTTACTCAGCTAAGCTTCAGCCACTATTGGCAAATATGGATCCAGTCTGGCACCAACCATTAGCGCCAGCCCGGGTGGCTCAGATGTGAGCGTGTTGGACTCATGACCTGGTGGTTGTGAGTTCGATACCCGTTTTAGACAAAGTCTCTTTCCGGCGTATTTTCGCCTCTCACCTCTGCTGAAGCATGTGAGAAAAGTAGTTGGTGGCTTTGGAATAAAAGTAGTGTTAGTACTGGTCTGAGAAAGCCAGGAAACACAAGTGCGTCACCGACCGCCATGATATGACCTTAGCTGTTAAAGTGGCGTTAAACTCCAACACAACCAACCAACCAACCATTAGCTCTGGAATTTTGAAGATGTTTTAAAATATAACTGTTTTTAAAAAAAATTTCGGCATACCTTACTATGTCAGCTTTGCATCAACTTTTTAGTACGGAATAAATAACTAGTAATTTGCTGGTCAACACTCAGGATATGTATATTCTGCGAGCCCCTTTCCCCCCCCCCCCCCTCCATGATTCATACAGGCAAGTGCTGACTAAATTGAAGGACTTTTCAGGGAATTTTTAAGTACATAAAACTCATTTTCAAGGACTTTTTTTTTCACATATTAGACTACTTACCCTTTTTAAGCCAAAGGCAGGTCTTCTCAAATTTTCTCAGAGAAACACAAAACTCTCACTAGTAGATCTATAGGTCTAAGGTCAATATTCAGACAATCAGTTGAGGTAAAATTTATAACTGGGTTTGATACAAAACTGTCAAGCCAGTACCAGAATATTACGTAACTTACCAAACTAGAGTTCAAATTACTTGTGGAAGCAACAGGAGTGGGTGGGGAATGGTCAGTTCTGCCCCTGACGGCGACGCCGTAGTTGTACTTTCATTTTCCTTTTTACACTCGGACTCGGTTTTTATGCCTGAACATTTTACAAAATAGTCTGAAAACATTCCACTCATAGACTTTTTTTTATGCAACTCGCTTGAATTCGGAATGAGACCGGAGCGCGCTTCACCCATGCAAGCAATATCGATTTCTTTTCTGCAGCAACGACAAAAGGCTTTATATTTATCGTTCGTTTCCTTGACCCAATGATATTTTCTGTACCAATCCCGAAGGAAAACACATTTCCCCATTCTAATTTCTAGGAATCCGGAATTAAAACCTAACTAAATCCCTAAACCTTGCAGACGATAACTTTACGGAACGATGAATCACGCAAATATCCGGTCGATTACTATATAAATTAGCGATAGCTACTAAAAGCAGGGAACCGATGTAAATACAGTGGTTTCGTAACAAAATACTTTCGTACCTAATAAAACTGTCCTACGCATTTTCGTACTCGGAATCGACGTAGATGTATTGGACTCCATTTGTTGATGTGATTTTCTTGTTTTGTCATCGCTGAAGCAATTTTTAGTCACATTTACTAATCGTCATGCAAAAAGCCTGAAATTCAAGCACTTTTCAAGGCTAGTTATGAATTTCCTAGTACTTTTCAAGACAAAACTCTGTATAAAAGACTTTTCAAATCCTCATTTTCAAGCACTTTTCAAGCCTGTGCGAACCTTGCCCTCCCCAACCCCAGCATAATTTGCAGGCACATTTACAATAATAAAGGAGGGCTGATGATCTCATGTTTTCTATGATTTTCCCCATTAACTTAACTGTATTTTATATGGATGTATTTTGATACACATAAATTTCAGCAGCAACTGCTCCTTTTTAGCAGATTTGTATAGCAAACCCCTGAACTGTAATCCAACTGGCAGAAGCCAAATTGATAATGCGAAACGATGCATGCGTGCACACTAACTTTCGGTTTTGAATAGCTAGTCTGTACTATATTACCGGTTTGACCTGAACCTAATTTTGTCATACACACTTGCGCTCTATTTGGCAAAGGACTGAAAAACAAAGAAACAGAATCACAGGTCCTGCAGTTTATTTTAATATGTTGATTATTTCAATATCGTCTTCACTGGCTGCACCCAAATGGGATACCATATGACGCTGAAGGTGTTGTTTTAACTTGAAGGACTTTGAACAGATGTCACATTTGTGGGGCCTTTCTCCTGTGTGAAAATGAATATGGCGATGTATGTTTGCCTTTCGCTTCGTTTCGTGTCCGCATTTCTTGCACCTGTAGACGCGTACCCCATGACTCACAGTTCGAATGAAATCATCTGAAATAGAATTATATTACATGTATACATGTATATTTATAAATGATCTGACTGAAATACCAACGATGTTGTGTCGTTGCTAAACGACTGCAAGTAGAATTACGTGATTCTCAGTTCATATGGAAGCAAACATGCACGACACGGACGAGGTTAGATGTAGGTACAGAATCGGCTGTGTTGGGACGAGTGCTAGCATACATCACGAACTATCATTTGACCTGAATAGTTATCAAACTCGCAAACTTTTGGACACCATCAGCTGACAGGACTAACCGTATCCCAATATGCCAGTCACTGCAACCACAACCAAAATGACAATATTTTGAACCAGTTCAAATTGAATGAGTTTGCAGACAACAACAACCAAGGCCAGTTACCGGCGTTTTCTCCATTTCCCACAACAGTGTCAAACAGCTTTTTACCTCGAGGAATTTAAAACTTCGGATTGTGTGTTATAGGGCTAAACTTGGCCGTGTCTGACCATCAGTTGGTGCACTAGGCAAAAACAGGGGGATTTATATATAGGTAAAGAGTCGGAATGCACAGTACTGTGTTAAAGGTGGGTATTTAGAATTTTTACATCTCACCAAATTAAAAAAAATATATATATATCACTGAAATTCATATGAAAAAATAATTCAAATCATCACTAATTAAGATTCATAAAATTGCAAAAAAATATTTTTTTAATGGTATTCACTTAAAAGGCTACGTAGCCTCTTAAGGTATTTTTAGATTTAGCGCCAAAAATCAATAAAGCATTGTGGGAATGTCAAGTGACTGGCACGTGACTCATAACGCTTAAATTCCATTACATAACAAACATGTAATAATTATTTTCCATAATGTCTTCTTCGGATGACATGTTTGAACCTTCGTCTGTGTATTCCTGTATGTAAATGGGCAAACTGGTCATCTAAAAATAGAATGTGTCTCCCGCTGGTGTCAACCTGGGCCGTTGTAAATCTCTTATCTCTTGTGTTGTCGGATGGTTGTCGACTACTGGGGTTTTATGAATGAAAATTAAAAGGCTCTGGGAGTATAAGGATGTTTTTTTTTCATTTTTGTAAAATTTTCGACCAACAATCTGAAGGGCCACCTTTAAGGGAGACCACTCCTTCGTGCACGGCTTCATCCCGGTTTAAATACAATACCTAACAACTGCGTTAGAGGGAATTCTCTTTAGCTCAGTGGTTATGGTTTTGGCCTTTCGTCTGGGTGTTCTAGGTGCAAATCCTGTTCAGTCCCAGTATTTCTGCTATGCATTTGTTCATTTTTTCATTTTTTCTCTGTTAAGACTTTGTAAGATGGGGGCTCGTCCGGGATGGAGCCATGCATGAAGAAGTAGTCTCCTGTAACACACCCCCTCTTAAATTCCACCCCCCCTCTTTTTGAATTGAAGTTGGACATCAGGGTTTTTACAGCCTTTAACCCTTTCCCAAACAATCCCTGGTTTTCACGGGTCAAGAATAGAAGCCTTTTGAAACCATTGTGGGAAAACATTGTAACCAGCATTTTCTCCTTTTCCCACAATGTTTTCTACCCTATCATATAGAAAAATCATCTTTTTAGCAACTGTTAATTTGTCATCTGCAAAATGCCTTCAATTTGGTCTGTCCAAAATTTGCCGTTTGGGAAAGGGTTAATAGCTTAAGCTACCAACAGCGTGAACAGGTTATTCTTGACATAAACAGTGCACTCTGCAATCTATTGCAATTGTACAGAAAATACGAAAAAACAAATGAAATGAAAATGATATTTTTTTAATATTTGCCACGAGCAATTTCACCTTTTGTCACAATGTTTTCTACACTATCAAAAGGTGTCATATACACATAAGAAACAGCTTCATCCTTGCTGTTATTTAAAGTAAATATGGTATGAAGGGTTAAGAAAGGTTTAACTCTTCATCAAAAGACAAAATTTTTGACTGGTCCAAACTGAAAGTATTTACAAATTAATGTGCCTAAACCAGAGGCCCTGACAGGGCTGAAATCACTCTTCTGGCAGTGGTTTTGCTTTTGTGCTAGTATGAATAAAGAATACATGTACTTGATTTAAAAAGAAAAAAAGATACACAAAGACGAAAACAATAAATGCTGACTTCATCCCATAAAGAGAAAATCAAAATTTCCAACTTGAAATGGGTACTTTTCCTATACTGTTTGTCGGATTTTTTCCAAAATCACAAGGGTTGAAGCTATTCAGGAGATAAACAAACTGTGCAAGTTTCACAAAAATTTGATGACAAAGGCGGACTGAATCGCGTGGACTTAAATGCGTAAACTAGAAATTAAATTTTTCAATTTGAAATGGCTACTTTTCCCATATTATGTGTCAGATTTTTTTTCAAAATCAATGGAGTTGAAGCTACTAATGAGATAAACAAACACAGCAAATTTTTCGGAAATCTGATCACAAATGCAGACTTTATCACGTAAACAAGAAAATAAAATTTGAAATTGCCACTTTTCCCATACTGTTTGTTGGATTTTTTATTTTCAAAATCAAGAGTTTAAGCTATTGATGAGATGACAAACTGTGCATTTTCTTTTTTGAAATCGGACCTCAAATGCAGACTTTATCATGTAAACAAGTAATGAAACTTTTCAACTTGAAATGGCTACTTTTCTCATTCTGTATATTGGATTTTTATCAAAATCAATAGGTTTAAGGTAAGACCTGTGTAATGCACTTCCGGTAAAAATTCTAACTGGTTGATAAATAAAGATAAATAAGGATTTATGCAGAAATAATATTTTTGCACATTTCTAATAGATCAGAAATTTCGTTTATGTCTATCTTGAAATTATTTTTTGATACTTTTGTTAGTTTTCTGAAAAGGGTGATAATAATAATATCTTTTTGAATTGAGAATATAGTGGTTTTAGATTTATAAATGATAATTCAAAGAAGGCAAAAATGGAAAAAATGAATCGGTGAAAATAGTTCAATAATAGTCATTTTTAATCATTGCTAATTTTGCAGGATGGTATTTTAGTGGAAATAGCTGTTTTCCATTACACAGGTCTTACCTTAAAGCTACTGATGAGATAAACTAACTCGGCAAGTTTAATGAAAATCTGACCACAAATGCAGGCTTTATTGTGTAAAAAAAGAAAGAGAGTGAAGGACGGATAGACGGACGGACGGTCAGACGACATATGGACAACAGAAACCACGCCATGACATAAGCTATGCTTGCTTTCAGCCAGTAGAGCTAGAAATTCAAATTTGTTCTGGGAACATAGAAAACATCCACAGTGAAAAAAGGAGAAAGTCCTGGTTACCAGCATTTTCTCCTTCTTCCCATGTTTTTAATAGGTTTCTTTTTCAGGTCCATAAAAAAAAAACAGGGATTGTTTGGGACTGGGTTAAAAAGACCACAGACTATCAATTCTGTGAAGTTTGGTGATCTGATGTGGCCACCCGTTTTACCCGCCCTTTTGAAAAGTGGCTATATAAAAATATAAACATAGTTACAACATTTAAGTTAAAAAAGAATGAATGAATGAATGTTGTTTTATGGCACATCGACAACTTTGGTCATTTAGCGCGCATATCTATGTTAAAAGATAATAAACGTGGAGTTGTTTAAACTGAATAAAGTTTGAATGACAATAAAGGAATTGAATTGAGAAAATTTAATGCATAAAGGGCATCATCGAGTTACAGGGCAATCCCTATATACTCAAATGTTTTAAATGATAAGAACTGAATTAAGAAGAATGCATAAAGGGCATTATCGAGTTACAGGGCAATCCCTATATACTCAAAAGTTTTAAATGACAAGATTTAAGAATGTGATAAAAAGGTTTTAAACTCAATGCTGGTTTGGTAAAAAGAAGTTTTTAAAAATATTTGTCATTTATAATGTGCATAAAATATGATATTGAGTGGCTGGGCGTCCCTGCCTACTCCAAAGCTTTAGGTTAAAAGGTAAGACTGATAATATTGTTTTTCCTTGGAAAGTTAAAAAAGAGTTTCATACAAATTGGTAGATTTACAATCTATTTGATTTTATCAAAATTTAAAAAAGTTCACAGCAAATGTGAATCGATTCCATTGGAGCGAATGTTCACATCACAGGCTGAAAATTGACCACCTGGACACAACATCCATCTCTCACTCGAGGTCATCACGGTGACCTTGTGCTGCGGAGAATTGAAATCCAACTTCAACTTACAGGCAAGTGTTGTTTAATTTTCCAATTATTTGACATTTTGTCATCTGCAAATGCCTTCAATTTAAACAAGCCTGAAATATTGTCATTTGGTAAAGAGTTAACCCATTACCACACAATCCCTACTTTTGACGACCCTGAGAAAGAAGACTTTAGAAAACATGGTTGGAAAAGGAGAAAATGCTGGTAACCAGCATTTTCTCCTTTTCCCACCATGTTTTTTACCCTTCACAAAACAAATTTCAAATTTTCAGTCATTTTTATTTTGTTGTCTGCAATTCCTTTCGATTTAGACAAACCTAAAATTTTGTCATTTGGTAATGAGTTAAAAAGACCACAGACTATCAATTCTGTGAAGTTTGGTGATCTGATGTGCCCACCCGTTTTACCCGCCCTTTTGAAAAGTGGCTATATACAGTAAAAAAAATTCAGTAAAAAAAGTGTTTCATACAAATTGGTAGATTTACAATCTATTTGATTTTATCAAAATTCAAAAAAGTTCACAGCAAATGTGAATCGATTTCGTTGAAAAGAGTGTTCACATCACAAGCTGAAAATTGACCTCCTGGACACAACATCTATCTCTCACTCGAGCTCATCATGGTGACCTTGTGCTGCGGAGAATTGAAATCCAACTTCAACTTACAGGCAAGTGTCGTTTAATTTTCCAATTATTTGACATTTTGTCATCTGCAAATGTCTGCATCTTAGACAAGCCTGAAATATTGTCATTTGGTAAAGAGTTAACCCATTACCACACAATCCCTACTTTTGACGACCCTGAGAAAGAAGACTTTAGAAAACATGGTTGGAAAAGGAGAAAATGCTGGTAACCAGCATTTTCTCCTTTTCCCACCATGTTTTTTACCCTTCACAAAACAAATTTCAAATTTTCAGTCATTTTTATTTTGTTGTCTGCAATTCCTTTCGATTTAGACAAACCTAAAATTTTGTCATTTGGTAATGAGTTAAAAAGACCACAGACTATTAATTCTGTGAAGTTTGGTGATCTGATGTGCCCACCCATTTTACCCGCCCTTTTGAAAAGTGGCTATATACAGTAAAAAAAATTCAGTAAAAAAAGTGTTTCATACAAATTGGTAGATTTACAATCTATTTGATTTTATCAAAATTCAAAAAAGTTCACAGCAAATGTGAATCGATTCTGTTGGAAAGAGTGTTCACATCACATGCTGAAAATTGACCTCCTGGACACAACATCCATCTCTCACTCGAGCTCATCACGGTGACATGCCTTGTGCTGTGGAGAACTGAAATCCTACTTCAACTTACAGGCAAGTGTCATTTAATTTTCCAATTATTTGACATAAAAAATCTATGAACAGATAGATGCACGTAAGGACAACTAACAACCTGCTATGTAAGTGAAACCAGCAATATTTAACCCATTACCACACAATCCATACTTTTGACGACCCTAAGAAAGAATCTTTTAGAAAACATGAAAGGGAGAAAATACTGGTAACCAGCATTTTCTCCTTTTCCCACAATGTTTTCTACCCTTCACAAAGCAAATTTCAAATTTCCAGTCACTTTTATTTTGTTGTCTGCAAATGCTTTCGATTTAGACAAGCCTGAAATATTGTCGTTTGGTAAAGAGTTAACCCATTACCACACAATCCCTACTTTTGACGACCCTGAGAAAGAAGCCTTTACAAAACAATGCCAGAAAAGGAGAAAATGCTGGTAACCAGCATTTTCTCCTCTTCCCACAATGATTTCTACCCTTCACAAAACAAATTTCAAATTTCTAGTCACTTTTGTTTTGTCATCTGCAAATGCTTTCAATTTAGACAAGCATAAAATATTGTCGTTTGGTCACGTCAATGGTTAATGTTCTCCTGGTACATATGCACGATGAATTTATGTTTCAGCATATGTGTAGACTGTCGAAACCATTTCAAACACACATCACACTGGTATGGTTTCTCTCCTGTGTGTATCTTTTCGTGTCGTTTCAAATTACTTCTGTCAGAGAAAGAGCGATTACACACTTTGCAGACATGTTGTTTGACACGACCTTTGTGTAGGCCTGAAGAACGGCAGTAGCCTGAAATGATAACGAAAAACCCTTTAACCCATTGCCACTCAATCCCTACTTTTGACGCCCCTGAGAAAGAAGCCTTTTGAAAACCCTGTGGGAAAAGGAGAAAATGCTGGTAACCAGCATTTTCTCCTTTTCCCACAGTGTTTTCTACCCTTCCCAGAACAAATTTCAATTTTTCAGTCACCTTTATGTTGTCGTCTGCAATTGTTTTCAATTTGAACCAGTCTAAAATTTTGTCGTGTGCAATTAGCAATGATTAAAAATGACTATTATTGAACTATTTTCACCGATTCATTTTTTCCATTTTTGCCTTCTTTGAATTATCATTTATAAATCTAAAACCACTATATTCTCAATTCAAAAAGATATTATTATTATCACCCTTTTCAGAAAACTAACAAAAGTATCAAAAAATAATTTCAAGATAGACATAAACGAAATTTCTGATCTATTAGAAATGTGCAAAAATATTATTTCTGCATAAATCCTTATTTATCTTTATTTATCAACCAGTTAGAATTTTTACCGGAAGTGCAAAGGACAAAATTTGGGAATTATCCAAATTGAAAGCACTTGCAGACGATAAAATAACTGTAAATCAAAATTGAACTTTGACTTTGGAACAGTAGAAAACATTATGGGAAAAGAACTAAATGCTAGTTGCCAGCATTTTCTCCTTTTCCCACAATGTTTTCAAAAGGCTTCTTTCTCGGGTCCTAAAAAGTCAAGATGGTGGTAAATGTGTGGTAAATAGTTAACCCTTATAAAGCTAAATAAGTAAAATGGAACTTTTAAAAACAACAGTACAAATCAAAATTATGCTATTTTAACCCATTACCACACAGTCCCTACTTTTGATGCCCCTGAGAAAGAAGCCTTTTGAAAACACTGTGGGAAAAGAAGAAAATGCTGGTAACCAGCATTTTCTCCTTTTCCCACAGTGTTTTCTACCCTTCCCAGAGCAAATTTCAATTTTTCAGTCACCTTTATTTTGTTGTCTGCAAATGCTTTCAATTTGGAACAGTCTAAAATTTTCTAAAAATTTTGTAAATGTGCCAGCAAATTATGCTGGGGGTGGGGGAGAGCAAGGTTCGCACAGGCTTGAAAATGAGGTCTTGAAAAGTCTTTTATGGTAATGGGTTAAATGTATTTCCCTTGATTCATGTTTAACTCTTTACCAAATGACAAAATCATAGACTTAAGCAAATTGTAAGCATTTAGCAGACGACAAAATAAATATGGCTTGAAAGTTGAATTTGTGTTGGGAAAGGTAGAAAACATTGTGGGAAAAGAAGAAAATGCTGGTTACCAGCATTTTCTTATTTTCCTACAATGTTTTCAAAAGGCTTCTTTCTCAGGGTCGTTGAAAGTCGTGATTGTGTGGTAAAGGGTTAAATTGAAGCGATTGTATGTGGAAGCCCATGTTAAACCTGCGATCCCTGGGATGGAGCCAATTTTAAACCCAGGTCTTTAAAATGAAGAAACTTGTTACAGGTCCATTAGATAAAGCTACATGCCAAATTTAGTAGCCCTGGGCCTTGTGGTTACAGAGAAGAGGATTTTTAAAAATGTTATTTTTTTCAGTTTTGTTGCCATGGCCACCAGAGTTCTCGAAGGAATCAATTTTTTTTTTGAGAAATTCCGACGAGGACCATGGCAGGATTATTTCTGCTAAGTTTCATCAAATTTGATGCGTAGTTTCAGAGATGTTTGAAATAAAGGTTAATGCATGCACGCATTGATGGATGGACAGAAGCACGACGGACACCGGGCCATGACATAAGCCCACTGGCCTTAAGCCAGTGGGGCTGACTAGTCCAAATTGGAAGCAGTTGCAGAAAAAATAATTATTGGGACTTAAAAATTGAAATTTGTTCTTGGATAAGAAAAAGAAGAAAACATGGTGGGAAGAAAAGGTGAAAAATACTGGTTACCAGCATTTTCTCCTTTTCCCACAATGTTTTCAGAATGCGTCTTTCTCAGGGTGGGGAAAAGCAGGGATTGTTTGGGAAAGGTTACCTGCCTATGTTATATGGCTTTCTGTTTTGATAGTGAATTAAGAAATAATCTTCTTTCTATCATGGTTTATCATTCAATAAACCTCAGTTGTGAGTTATTAGACACAATAAATAGTCCATGTGTAGGGCAATAGCCCAAGTGGGTTAATCATTGCACCTCATAACTCACAACTGTGGTTTATTGAACGATAAACCATGATAGGAAGAGGATTATTTCTTAACCCTTTCCCAAATGACAAACTTTTGGACTAGACCAAATTGAAAGTATTTGCAATCGACAATTCAACTCTTACTGAAAAGATGATTTCTGTCTATGATAGGGTAGAAAACATTGTGGGAAAAGGAGAAAATGCTGGTTACCAGCATTTTCTCCTTTTCCCACAATGTTTTCGAAAGACTGCTGTTCCAGACCCATAAAAACCAGGGATTGTTTGGGAAAGGGTTAAATCATCACACTCTCATGAGGAAAAACAACTGCTTAACTATTTACCTATTGACAAAATTTGTGAAAGGGTCGAACTGAAAGCACTTACAGATGACAAAACAAACATGACTCAAAAATTGAAACTTTCACTTTAGATGAGTAGAAAATATCTCCTTTTCCCACAATGTTTTCAAAAGGCGTCTATCTCAAGGTCATAAGAACCAGGTATTATGTGGTAATCAATTAAACTGAAGAATACATTGACCTTTTACCCCATAAGGCATTTCTATAGTATCTCTAATTGACCCAGAATAACAGCATGGATGAAGCCGTTTCTTACATGTATATAACATTTTTGATAGCATAGAAAACATTGTGACAAAAGTTGAAATTGCTCGTCACGAGCAATTTCACCTTTTGCCACAATGTTTTCCAAAGGCTCCTAAAGGCTCCAAAGGCTCTGCTCAATCACCAATCACCTTTCCTTTTTTCTTTTTAATTTTTCAGATAATGAAGCCCTTTTGTTTACAATCATATTATCTATTTTTTGTAATAATTTCTTTTCTTTTTTGACATTTGATATTATTGGAGTATCACATGATTCAGTTTAGGGAGAGGAACTATATAAGCAACATGCTTTCGTTCCGATCCTTTTCACATTATTTCTTGTATTGTGAATGTAAATGTCAATATATTGAATAAAATATGTTTAAATTAAAGGCTCCTAAAAGCAATGCGTAAAAATGAATATCTATGGAGTAAAGGGTTAAATTACACACTAATTGGGTGCTGCTTTTTGAAAAAGTGGTTCAATGTATCTCAAAATAAATAACAAACCATTTCAATCTGCCTAGGCTTTCAAAGGTCAGTACTTTTTGCTATAGCTAAATATTTTTTCATTTCTACAAAAAGTATAATTCTATGTCATATTTTAGGAAAATGGATTCATTTTATGCAACAATTGGTATAATCCGTAATCTTTTAGAGTACTGCTGTTCTCAGTGAACCCTTGCTTTCACCATCAGTAACATTCATTCTATCTCCGGCAGGTGGTAAGCCCGCCCGTGTGGCTCAGTGGTGAGCCTGTCAGACTCGTGACTGTGGTGGTTGTGAGGTTGATACCCGGTTGAGGCCAACTTTCTTTCCGGTGTATTTTCGCCTCTCACCTCTGCTGAAGCATGGGAGAAAGGTAGTCGGTGGCTTCGGAAAGAAAAGTTGTGTTAGTACTGGTATGAGAAAGCCAGGAAACACATATGCATCACTGATCACCATGATATGACCGTAGCTGGCAGGTGGTGTAGATAAAGAATCATATAAGTCTAAGTACCAAGTTTAATAATTCATAGTCTATTTCTTGCAATAATCAGTTTTTAAAAATGCATCTTCACTCATTTTCATCCAGTTTTGTAACCAAATTTGTATTTATATTTAAATGAAATTAAAATCATTCAGGTATGTTCATGCCAAATGTTGTCCTTGATAGTTGCAACAGACAGAAAATACCTTTTATTCTACTGCAGCTAACCATAAATATAACGACCACAGTTTCCAGTTTAACTCTTTACCACACAATCCCTTCTTTTGACAACCCTGAGGAAGAAGCGTTTTTGACAACACTGTGGGAAAAGGAGAAAATGCTGATAACCAGCATTTTCTCCTTTACCCACAATGTTTTCTAACCTGGTGCAGACAAATTTCAGTTTTTGAGTTACATTTACTTTGTTGTCTGCAAATGTTTTCAATTTGGACCAGTCTAAAATTTTGTTATTTGGTAAAGGGTTAAATCGAAGACAATTAACTGGCTTTTTATCACATAACTGCCCTTGTCTTCAGCCATAACAAATTTTCTTGTCTCAAACACGTGTGAGATAAGAAAATAGTGCTGTATTTGGTCAACACTTTGTAATCATACGCTTCATTTCTAAAACATTGCTGACCTAGGTTTCTCAAGAAATTAGGGGTCAAAAGTCTTATCATGATAGAGTTGTTAATTTAATAGCATTTTTAGACTCAAACAAAAATTAAGATACACAAGTTTCTTCGTAACTATTTTCGTTCATAATGTAAATGTCAAAGTAAGCGCACAGGCTTCATGTAAGTTTCACTATACATGATACATGTGTGCCTCTTGTTTAACACATTTTGGACAATAGTTCTTGTTAATCAGTAATGTGATAAAAAGAATGTGACACTCGTTGGCTTTTGAGGTAAAAATTTACTAAACTCGTTGACAAAAAATGTTATTAAGCTCGCCAAAGGCTGGCTTAATAACATTTTTTGTAGACTCGTTTAATAAATCTTTATCTCAAAAACCAACTGCATGTCAGATCCTATATATATATCACAAACACCTTATATCAATTTTTTTGTCTATGTTTTCATGGGTATCTAGATGCTACACAGTGTAAAGTTGTAATAGTGTTTGTTTACTCTCTGCTCTTAACTCTTTACCAAACAACAAAATTTTGGACTTGTCCAAATTGAAAGCATTTGCAGATATATAAATGTGAATTGAAATTGAATTCTGACTTTGGAAAGGTAGAAAACATTGTGGGAAAATGGAGAAAATGCTGGTTAGCAGCATTTTCTCCATTTTCCACAATGTTTTCAAAAGGCTTCTTTCTCAGGGTCATTAACCCTTTACCCCATAAGGCATTTTTATAGTATCTCTAATTGACCCTAAATAACAGCAAGGATGAAGCCGTTTCTTATGTGTATATGACACCTTTTGATAGCATAGAAAACATTGTGACAAAAGGTGAAATTGCTCATCACGAGCAATTTCACCTTTTGCCACAATGTTTTCCAAAGGCTCCTACAAGCAATGCGTAGAAATGAGTATCTATGGAGTAAAGGGTTAAAAGTTGGGGTTGTTTGGTAAATGGTTACGGCGCATCCTTAAACAGTGAACAAGTCTTGTTGAATACAAAACTTTGAGTATGCTTATAAAATCATTAACCACAGAAGACATGTCACTAATCAAACTTTATGTGGTGTGCACTATGCACAACAAATTTGTGTTTCAACATATTTGTCGACTGGTTAAACGATTTCAAACACACATCACACTGGTACGGTTTTTCTCCCGTGTGTATCTTTTGGTGGCGTCTAAAATTACTCCTGTCGGAGAAAGCGCGATCGCAGACTTGGCATACAAATTTAGCGGGATCCTTGTTGGCTTTAGTTAGGGCAGGAGGTAGATAGTAGCCTGCAAAATGAAACAAACAACTAGTTATCAATTCATTGAGAGGCGTTCAATATATTTCTAACAAGGAACTGATTTTTTAACAAGCTAAATTTGGATTTGTTGTTGTTATGGGAGATCACTCCTTCCATATTTAAATGCAATACAACTTGTATTCAGAGACCACTCAAGGGAAGTACTGTAATTGGTCTCTTACAGCAGGTGGTCTTTAAATACAGGTTATATCAGGTTAGTGTACGAAGGGTTGTTGTATCACAACAGTGGTCTCTTAACACAGGTGGTTTCTAACATAGGTTGAACTGTACAATACCAAACAACTGTGTTGGGAATATATCTCTTTGGCTCAGTGTTTCAGGTATTGGTCTTTTGTCCAAGCATTCTAGGGTTTGAATCCTGCCTGGTCCATATTTCCTGCCATGTATTTGTTCATTTGTTTCTTAGTTACAGACTTTGTTTGTAAGATTGTATACAACAAAGATGAGTGTAGTCTCAAAAAGGAGAAATATTTGATGAAAAGAAAAACATTGTTTTGACCGACATAGAAAATAATTTGAGAAACGATCAACTATGAAGTTCTGACATGCAGTGATAAAGAGTAACAAGCAATGCATAGAAATGAGTATCTATGGAGTAAATGGTTAAGCAGGTAAGTTAGTTAACTCTTTACCACACGAGAAAATTTTAGACTGGTCCAAATTGAAAGCATTTGCAGACGACAAAATAAAGGTGTCTGAAAAATTGAAATTTGTTCTGGGAAGGGTAGAAAACACTGTGGGAAAAAGAGAAAATGCTGGTTACCAGCATTTTCTCCTTTTCCCACAGTGTTTTCAAAAGGCTTCTTTCTCAGGGGCCTCAAAAGTAGGGATTGTGTGGTAATGGGTTAACCAAACTGGTTAAAAGTTAACCTAGGATTGGAGTTTAACCCTGGGTTAATTTTACCAATGTTTGTACAATTGGGTGCAGATAGCTATCTTTGATAACCAAATGTACAGAATTTTGCTGAGTTGCAACTTGCTATCTGCTTATACAATCAGACAATTTTACTTAAAGCTTATATGTTTGAATAATGTTGGTATAAAATGGGAACAGATCAGCTGGCATCCTGTTGTTTTCTTATCTACAAAGACACTGCTATATGATTATGATCCCCACCTGCGATCCAACAAGCTTTTTGAAACAGGATTAAGATTTCGATAACTATTCATTTGACTCTTTACCACACAAGAAAATTTTAGACTAGTCCAAATTGAAAGTATTTGCAGACAACAAATTAAATGTGACTGAAAAAAAACAAAAAAACTTGTTTTGTGAAGGGTAGAAAAACATTGTGGGAAAAGATGAAAATGCTGGTTACCAGCATTTTCTCCTTTTCCCACAATGTTTTCTAAAGGCTTCTTTCTCAGGATTGTCAAAAGTAGGGATTGTGTGGTAATGGGTTAACTCAAAACCACTCCTGCTCAGTGCCCTCAGTGCTTTGATTTCCATTCAAAATCAAAGCACCAACAGAACTGAGGAAAGAGTTTTTCTAAACTCCTTACAAGACAAAGAAATTATAGACTTGTCCCAACTGATGAATCAAATAATACTTAAACTGGGATTTGTCTTTAAATAGGTAGGAAAAACATCGTGGAATAAGGGGAAAATGTTTGCTTTTTCTCGGTTTTCTACAATATTTCTAAAAGCTTTTAAAACACAGGATTTTTCAATTAACTCATCACCAGACGACAATATTTTAGGTTTGCCCAAATCGAAAGCATTTGCAGATGACAAAATGAGAAAATGCTGGTTTTTGAAGGCATCTTTCTCATGGTCGTCCAAAGTAGGGATTGTGTGGTAATGGGTTATAAGTTTAAAAGCAAAGGTTTGAAAAAAGTGAGAAATTGAATGTGGCTCAAATCTTAATTAGATCTTTAATAGGGAAGACAATATTGTGGTTACCAGCATTTGCTCCTTTTGTCACAATATTTTTAAAAGTCTTCTTTCTCAAAGTTATGAAAAATAGGTATTATGCGGTGAACTCTTTACCACACAATCCAGACTTTTAAGGACCCTGAGAAAAAAAGGCTCTGAAAACATTGTAGGAAAAAGTGAAAATGCTGGTACCAGCATTTTCTTCTTTTCCCACAATGTTTTCTACCTTTTCCAAATCAAATTTCAATTTCTAATTCATGTTTATTTCTTCATCTGCAGATGCTTTCAATTTGGACTTATCCAGAAGTTTGTCATTTGGTAAAGAGTTCAGAGTGAAGCAGTTTTTACTACCCCGAGATAGAAGACTTTTGAAAACATTATGGGAAAAGGAGAAAATGATAGTAAACAGCATTTTCTCCTTTCCCCAGTGTTTTCTACTCTGCGGGAAACAAATTTCAATTTTTGGGTTACGTTTATTTAGTCGACTGCAAGGGCTTTTAATCTGGACAAATCTAAAATTTTGTCGTTTGGTGAAGAGTTAAAATGATCACTTTTCAAATTATGTTGGAATCATTCTTTTTGCTGCTGTAACTAATAGAACACGTTTTTATTATGTTTCATGACATGTCTGTTCATATGATGCTTCTGGCGAAACGTTTTCCCGCACAAACTACAACTGAAAGGTTTAACACCCATATGTATCATCATGTGTTTTCGCACGCTATCTCGGTTCCTAAGTATTTTATTACACAGTTCACACGCAAATCCTTTGTCACTATGCTCTCCTTGTGTTGATAACTCATGCGATACTGACATTCCACGACTAGTATCTTTTACAGTAGTGGCTGTATAATTTGATGACATCAGATATTTGTTGTTGTTTTTGTTGTTGTTGTTTTGTGCTCCAATGGAGACCCCATCTGTTTGAAGTGAGCGAGCGCCTAGAACAAGAAACCAATATTTGAGCAAAGCTCTGTAAAAATTATGGATCAGGACCATGTTTTATAAAAGTAGTTACTAACAAAATTTGCATAAGTTTTACGTAACTATAATATAGTGGATTTATCTGCTAAGATCACAGTGATAGTTACATGTATCATGCATCTCGTAGTGGTTTAATGCCACTATACAAAAGTTACGTAAAACTTACGCAAACTTTGTCAGTAACTACCTTTATAAAACTGGGCCCAGGTCAGCCAGCATTTTCTCCTTTTCCCTTAATATTTTCTACCCTATCAAGAAAGACTTTCCCATTTGAGATACATTGAAATTGTCGTCTCAATTTGGATATTTTGTAGTTTGGTAAAGACTTAAACAAAATTTCAAACAGTTGCAGGTAAAAATAATCTTATTCTAACATGACATGCAAATTCGGCTCTATAAACACAGTGCAAGGAAAGCGTGGTAAAATGTGCGACAATCCATGAAGAGTGACGTCATTCAATGAGTGGGTTATTCAATGGAACATAATCTTCATCCGCGTGTTTACTCCAAGTTTGAACTTGTTTTCCTTTCATTAAGAATTGGCCATGTTAGAATCGAAATAGTCTTCTCTTTATCATGGTTTATTGTTCAATAAACCATGTTGTGAGTTATGAGGTGCAATAAATAAACTGCTCGGCTATTGCCCTCATGGATTATTTATTGTGCCTCATAACTCAGAACTGTGGTTTATTGAACAATAAACCATGATGGGAAGAAGATTATTTCTTAAATATAGTGTTTGTGGTACTCCTGAATGATCCATTTTTAGCACTCCTTGCAAAAAAAGTTAATTCTTTACCAGACGACAAAAATTTAGACTGGTCCAAATTGAAACCACTTATAGACAACAAAAGAAACATAACTCAAAAATTGAAATTTGTTTCCAGCCGGCTAGAAACATTGTGAGAAAAAGAGAAAATGATGTTTACCATTATTTTCTCCTTTTCCCAAAACTTTTTTAACCCTTTCCCAAACAAGCACGGGATTTTATGTGTCTGCAGTAAAAGTCTTTTGAAAACACTGTGGGAAAAGGAGAAATTGCTCGTAACGAGCAATTTCTCCTTTTCCCACAGTGTTTTCTACCCTTTTTGACAACTTTCTGCCATTTTCTCAAAATCTAAAATTGTCGTCTGCAAACTCTTTCAGTTTGGAAGAGTCCAACATTTGTCATTTGGGGAAGGGTTAAAAAGCCTCTTCTAGAGTGTGGTGGAAACACAGGATTGTTTGGTAAAGGGTATAACAAAAATCCACACAGCTGCTGGTAAAAAAATAGCTAGATCTACAGTTTGTACATCTTCGCCAGCCAAGTTTACGATCACTACGTGGATCTTACCTTGGCGGATTGAGCTTGATTTTTACAATCCCCCGATACGCCTTTTCATTGGATGCAGCCAGCTCCAGCTGCATCGAATAAAATCGCTCGTAGCAGTTCATATTTGATAAAAATAGAACACAGTCTCTACCTTTCGAATAATACTAGTAGGTAAAACATAGAAAGCCACGTGGATATCTAATTGTCGCTTCATGTGTATTCGTAAGCGGTTTGTAAAACGATATTTCATTTGCTTTTAGAAACATGATGTAAAGGGGAGTAATAACCAGCATCCAATAGAGGGCGCATCGCAGGAATCTCGAAATCGGGCTCAATCAGCCAAGGTAAGATCAACGCAGTGATCGTAAACTTGGCTCGCGAAGGTGCAGTTTGTAGTATTTCTGAACGATTCATTTTTAGCAATCCATGCAAAAAGTGTTACCGGTAATCAGTTCGATTCTTAACGCTTTACCACACGACAAAATTTTAGACTGGTGCAATTTGAAAGCATTTGCAGACTACAAAATAAAGGTGACTCAAAAATTGAAATTAGATCTGGGAAGGGTAGAAAACACTGTGGGAAAAGGAGAAAATGCTGGTTACCGGCATTTTCTCCTTTTCCTACAGTGTTTTCAAAAGGCTTCTTTCTCAGGGGCGTCAAAAGTAGGGATTGTGTGGTAATGGGTTAAAGTAAACAAGCTAGTCATATGTAGATCTACAATGCATCAAGAAGTGAGGGGCGAAAAATTTCCCCAAAGAACGTTAGCCCAAACTGGGTATCGAACACTCAACCATCAGTTATCAGTCAGATATGCTAACACCACATGTGATTGGCAGGTGACAGTGTCTGGCTCACAAGGTCAAATGTGTCTTCTAAAGGGAAGGAAACATTGTGGGAAAAGGAGAAAATGCTGATACCCATGATGTTTTCGATAGTCTTTCTTGTCAAGGCAATTTAAAGTCAGATTAATTGTACAATTAACTCTTTACCTAACAATCTCGACTTTTAATGACCCTGAGAAAGAACTCGTTTGAAAACATTGTGAGAAAAGGAGAAAATGTACCAGCATTTTCTCCTTTTCTCACATTGTTTTCTACCGTTCCTACACCAAATTTCAACTTTTGGGTTACATTTACGGTATTTTGTAGTCTGCAAATGCTTTCAATTTGGGCAAGTTTACAATTTTTTCATTTGGTAAAGAGTTAAAGGACAAGGGGGGCAGACAATGACAGGACTTTTGCAGTACCTCTACCCCTTCTTTGAAAACGGCCGAGCCTGAGAAAGACCGTCTGCTGGTGGTTATGTGTAATCAAAAATGACAATAGAATTCTGTTAAAGTCCACTTTGGTTTTAATTTATACTGACGAATAAACATTTACAAAATCTATGTTACTGCTTAACACAATCGACTTGCCACCCATTTACTTTCGTCAATACCTGCTGAATTTCAAAGGGTCGCACTGCAGCTCTAAGTACTGCAAAATTTCATATTGGGTTTCTACAAACAAATGACCCCATATAATTCATCCATGACCCCATATAATTAACCCAGTTTTGGCGAAAGAGAATTAGTGATAAGTCAATTTTGTTTGACTACCGTAATGCTAAAATATACTGAAATGTATTTGAAAGAAATAATAATAAAATAATGACCGAAGCCAGATTCGAACCTATGACCCCAGCTTTGTGAGCCAATCACCTTACCAATTACATTATCAGAGTATCCATTCAAACGTACCATTTCAAAAACATAATTTTTGTAAATTATCATTTGAAAACCAATATTTAGAAATTCAATCCGTCAAATAGAGAGGGTTAAAAGGTTAATATCAACTAAAGCTATCACTAAACATGATTATACCCCCACCAGCTCCTGGTCACAAAAACAGGTCTCTGTCACAGAATGCAGAAAGGTTAAGTACAAAAGTAAGAGATGAGCAAAATTCAAAGGAAGATAATTCCACAACAAATTGCAGCAGGGTCATGAAAATTGCACATTCACAACTTCATATATATATATAGGAACCCTGCGTGTAAATTTGAGTTGAGTACTGTTACCTTAAAAAGTGTTGGATTATTGCTCCGTACAAATTTGTGTCTATGGACGTACAAACGGACAGACAGCCATGGAGATTCTAGTATACCCCTCTCCACTTCGTTGTGAGGGGTATAATAAGCAACATGAAAATTCTTTTGAGTGATACCACTGGACAAAATCCAAGGTTTAGGTCATTTTCAAAGAATAATCACCTTACTGCTGATTGGCTAAATCATGATGATTTTCCATTGAACACATCTATTTTTGGTCAGTACAGACTCTAGTCAACCTAACCATTCTTATCTTACTGTTTTAGCTTGGTTGATAGTCAAGCTGACAAAACCAGAAACACATAAAATTAAGCACTGATGGGTAAACCTGTAATAATTATGTCCATAGCCTGTATTCAGAGTCATTAAATCTAAAGAATTTTCTAAATTCCAAAGTAAAATTAATTTTTGATTGGCTAAACAATTTCTGTTTGGCTAAACCAATTTTTGATGGGCTAAATCAAATGGTTTAGCCAAATCATGGCTAAATAAAATGGTTTAGCCATTTAGCCAATCAGAAATTGTGTATCTTTCCACAATTGAAACAACACTAGGAATGTAAATGTGAATGGTTGGTGAATATTTGAACACGAAGATGAGCTGTATCTTCTACATGTAGTTGAAGGGATTCGTCGCATGCACACATAGCATATGATTTCTTAAATGATGTTTTAATCGGAACACTTTTTCACACAACGAGCACTTGAACTGTTTTTCTCCGAAGTGGATCTTCATGTGTGTCTTTAGATTACACTTCTGTCCAAACCGTCGGCCACAAATGTGACAAGTAAGGTGATTAAGACGATGACCTTGTCCAGAGGTATCATTTGTTGGAGTGAACTGGAATTTGTTGTCTGAAATTTAATCAATATAATGAGTTAATCTTACCCTTCTATAAATCATTCATGCCTATTTTGACCCATCTTCGCAAGCCAAGACTGACAATTCACTACTATTACTCTACCTTTGGCGAATCGAGTTTGATTTTTACATTCCCCCGATACACTTTTTCATTGGATGCAGCCAGCTCTAGCTGCAATGAATGAAATTGCTTGTAGCATTTCATCTTTGATAGAAATAGAACACGGTCTCTACCTTTCGAATAAAAGGTATAACATGGAAACCCACGTGGATGTCTGCTTATCCCTTCATCTGCTTTTAGAAACATGATGTAAAGGGGAGTATTAACCAGCATCCAATAGAGGGCCCATCGCAGGAATCTCGAAATCGGGCTCAATCAGCCAAGGTAAGATCCATGTAGTGATCGTAAACTTGGCTTGCGAAGATGATTTTGACCATAAACTGGCTTATTATCATAGTAAACAGGTGTTGGGTAATGTTTTGATGATTAAACTCGACACCATAAGAAAACTTTAAACAGGCTTTGTGAAATGATTCCTGCTTTTTACAAACCTGAGATAGAAGCCTTTTGAAAACACTTTGGAAAGAGGAGAGAATGCTGGTAACCAGCATTTTCTCCTTTTCCCACAATGATTTCTACCCTGCTGGAAACAATATTCAATTTTTGACTTACGTTTATATGTCATCTGCAAGTCCTTTCAATTTAGACAAGTCTAAAATTTTGTTGTTTGGTAATGACTTAACACTTGTCCACATGGAAAGGTTTTGCAGACACGACCATAAATTTGGTTCACTTTAACCCTTAGCGCATAGCAGTGACCTTTTGCGGACAATGTAGATCAAAATCAGACTGTGCAGAATGTGCAGTCTGATCTTGGATCTACATTGTCCGATAAGAAGACAGTTTCCTTCCCAAAAATAACTCAGAAATAGCAACATTTAACCCTTTACCCCATATGGCATTTCTATGGCATCTCTAATTAACCCTAAATGACAGCAAGGATGAAGCCGTTTCTTGTGTGTAAATGACACCTTTTGATAGCATAGAAAACATTGTGACAAAAGGTGAAATTGCTTGTCATGAGCAATTTCACCTTTTGCCACAATGTTTTCCAAAGGCTCCTACAAGCAATGTGTAGAAATGAGTATCTATGGAGTAAAGGGTTAATTGGGTTTTTACTATCGACTTGAAAGTTTCACGTTAGTTCTTTCGCAGGATAAGTGTTAATGGTTGGATTTGTCTTTGAAAGGGTAGAAAAACATTAGAGAAAAAGGACAAAATGCTGGTTACAGCATTCTATTGCTTTCAACAATGTTTTTGAAACCTCTTTCTAAAAGCTTAAGAAAACATGGGATTGTAGGCAACAGGTGAAATCCTCGTATGTCATACCCTTTTCAATGGACATACAAACTATGGTCTTATGCAACGTACAGGTAAATAATAAAATGAAACAAGATACATCTGCCATGCAATCATAGTGGGCGTATTCCTTTCGCTACTCCGAGCATGTTTCTAAAAGTCAATGGAGTATTTCGGAACACTGTGTCATGTTCTTCAGAACATGTTCTGACTGTTCTAAATCAATTGAGGTGCAGCGCACCTGTTGACCGGTTGCTAGGTGATACAAGATGGCTGAAAGGTGGACAATTCTTCATGGCCAAACTTGCAGTGGTTATTTTTACGATATTAACGCCATAAATAGGAGCATTGTAGACTTATCTTTCCCCCCTCCCCCACCCAGCTTATCACATCCTCCACTATTTAACCCATTACCACACGAGAAAATTTTAGACTGGTCCAAATTGAAAGAATTTGCAGACGACAAAATAAAGGTGACTGAAAAATTGAAATTTGTTCTGGGAAGGGTGGAAAACACTGTGGGAAAAGGAGAAAATGCTGGTTACCAGCATTTTCTCCTTTTCCCACAGTGTTTTCAAAAGGCTTCTTTCTCAGGGGCGTCAAAAGTAGGGATTGTGTGGTAATGGGTTAACAGCTAAGAGTAGCATTAACTTTCATTTTGATATTGTTTAGAACAATGTTCCAAAAATGCTCTATTCAGACCATGCTCCCCGATCAGTGTATGATTGTTCTGAAATATTCCTTTCACACATTCCAGGACAGCATTTCAGAACATAGAACATTGTGCCAGAACAGGAGAAAGGAATACGCCCAGTGTGACATTATTGAACTGGGACAACTCACACTTGGTATACCCTATCGTAAAAGGGAAGCTAACATTTTCCAAAAGGGGCAAATAATAGCTGTAAAACAACATAGAATTTTCCATGATCGTCATTTGTGAAACTTAACTCTACCAAATGACAATATTTTAGCCTTGTCCAAATTGAAAGCATTTGCAGACGACAAAATAATTGTGAATCAAAAATTGAAATTTGATTTGGAAAGGGTAGAAAACATTGTGGGAAAAGGAGAAAATTATACCCCCCCCCCCCAACCAGCTCCTTGTCACAAAAGCATGTCACAGAATGCAGAATGGTTTAGTACAATGGTAAGAGCTGAAAAAAGTTCAAGGGGAGATAATTCTGCAACAAAATGCAGCATGTTCATTAAAAAGTTGAACATGCACACCTTCATATAATAAGTAACACTGTGTTAATTTGAGTTCAGTACCTTAACTCTTTATCTAACGGCAAAATTTTACACTGGTCCAAATTGAAAGCACTTGCAGACGACTAAATAAACATAACTCAAAAATTGAAATTTATTTCTAGCAGGGTAGAAAACATTGTGGGAAAAGGGGAAAATGCTGGTTACCAGGATTTTCTCCTTTTCCCACAATGTTTTCGAAAGGCTTCTTCTTAAGGGTTGTAAAAACCAGGGATTGTTTGGTAAAAGGTTACAAAGTATTAGAGCATTTTGCCACACATAGCATTTGTGTCTATGGATGGATGGACGGCATTTTCTCCTTATCCCACAATGTTTTCATAAGGCTTCTATCTCAAGAGTCGTAAAAACCAGAGACTGTTTGGTTAATGGTTAAAAAAGTATTAGGCTATTAGCGCTTTCGCCACACAAAATTTGTGTCTACGGACAGACGGATGGATGGAAGCACAGACGGCCATATTGATTCCAATATAGCCCCTTCCACTGCGTTGTGGGAGGTGTAATGATGTAGACGGATCCATGGAGATTGATCTTTTGACCAATATTTTCACATATGCTTCAACAAAAGGTCATTTGGACAGGGTTAACTAACTCCCTTTTTAACCACTCTCTTTTCTCAGTACCCTCACTTCTTTGATCTATTGATGGGTAGGAATTTCAGTTACCTAAACCTATACAGGGCTTAAGCTTTCCTCATTTTCCTTTAACTCATTACCAAACGACAATATTTTAGGCTTGTCCAAATCGAAAGCATTTGCAGACGACAAAATAAAAGTGATTGAAAATTTGAAATTTGTTTTGTGGAGGGCAGAAAACATTGTGGGAAAAGGAGAAAATGCTGGTTACCAGCATTTTCTCCTTTTCCCACAATGTTTTCTACAGGCTTCTTTCTCAGGGGCGTCAAAAGTAGGGATTGTGTGGTAATGGGTTAACTCAGCTCTTCAGCACACAGGGTTGTGAAAACTTGGGATTGTGTGGTTATGAGTTCATCTTCTTCTATACAATGCCAAGTTTAAACCCTTTACCACACAATGATGACTTTCAACGCTCCTGAAAGAGAAGGCTTTTGAAAACATTGTGAGAAAAGGAGAAAATGCTGGTTACCAGCATTTTCTCCATTTCCAACTATGTTTTCTATCCCAATAAAAGAGAAATAATATGGTATGAGCCACATGGAAACTGTCAATGCTTTCAACTGAGACAAATTTTGTCGTGCAGTAAAAGGTTAACCCCGAGGCTGGTAAGCGCAACTTCCCAACTTTTTTGTGGACAGAGTAGATCAAGATCAGACTGCACAGAACATGCAGTCTGATCTTGGATCGATCATCACTGTCCACTACAGAGATCTTATTCCTCAATACATAACTTTGAATCTGATGCATTAACTCTTTACTAATCGAGAAAATGTTGGACCAGTCAAAATTGAAAGCATTTGCAGACGACAAAATAAATGTGAATCAAAAATTGAAATTTGATTTGTAAAGGGTAGAAAACATTGTTGGAAAAGGAGAAAATGCTGGTTACCAGCATTTTCTCCTTTTCCTACAATGTTTTCAAAAGGGTAAAAGTCGGGATTGTGTGGTAAAGAGTTAAGCCCCCTTCTTCATTAAGCATTGCTCACATAGGACCACTCGTAACAAGATGGCCAATTTTGTAGCAGTACATCTATCCTACTCCGTATAATGGTCGTTTTCATTTAGTTCAGTTTAAGCATTTTTATTTTACATCGATTGAGAAACAAGTTCTTACGTGTGGACCAATGAAAAATCCCGAAGTTGACACCCGCATGGAGCAATGAAAAATCCCGAAGTTGACACCCGCTCCCCGGTATTGAACTCAGGACCTTATGGTTACAAGGCCGATGCTCTACCTCACAACTATGGACACCTTTCGAGGGCTCAAAATTTCATGAACAATTTTTGAAAAGGGTCACCCAAGGAACATTACTGTGAAATTATTTCTTGAAATGTGAAATTATTTCAAAATCTGACCAACAGTTTCATCAGAAGATTTTTACAATTTACAGAATGGTAAACAGGTGTATTTCTGGGCAATGAAATGTAGCAATCTGGTACAATGTATATTAATCCATCAGATACAGCCAAGGGTTTTGATGGCTCCCATCACCCAATGATATGCCATATACAGTCAAACTTCGGTAGCTCAAACAGCCAGGGGACTGCATGAGGTGTTCGAACTACCGGCAGTTCGACCGACCTGTACTTAAGACAGAATATGAGAATTAAAACTGGGAGTTTTTTCTTTAGCTTGATACCAAAAATACTATGTACAAAGATCTAAAGTATAAATAGTATCAGGCAGAAATAGGAAATGCTCTTAATTGCCATTTGTGAAGGGGTCAGCATACTTTTCATTTTTAGCTATGGAGAAAATGATATGAAAGGAAACACATGTATTAAAATTGACACCATTTTTTTCTACTTAAAAGCAAAACTATGCAAACAAATGATACAGCAAATTGATGTACAGTCGGTTAACCACTCTTTCGAACATTTCTGGTTATCTGTTCTGTTTTTAGGTCATGAATGGTCAACGTTTCACATACGGATACAGATCGACATTTGGGAAAAAAAAAATTGCTGTTTTGAAAGTCATATTAACCATGGACATGACCTTGCAACCTACAAGGTTTATTTTGTTTTGTGAATCGGCTCAATGTTTTCATCATCGGCCTACCTTTGCTTAAATACGGATAAAAATGACACTAATTGACAATTAAAGCAGTCATGTATGTCTTACGGTAAGACAGTGTGAAACATATGCATTGTATAAAAATGATTACCGGTCTGTCCAATTAACAGATATGAACGTAGGTGTGAAAATCCACGGCTTAATTTTGACAAACCCCTTGTTCGACTTTCAATGGGTAAAGAGCACACAAATGTGAACGGTGGGACCAAAAATCATGTTAGGAAGTTCCAATTACCAGGTGTGCGAGCTTTCCGAGGTCGAACAATGGGCTTTGTATGGGGATTCTGCCGGGACCAAGATCATTGTTCGAGTTTGCTGTGGTATTCAAAATGTCCAATGTTCGAGCGACCTAAGTTTGACTGTAAAGGCAATCCAAAAGATAAATTCAACTTACCTTATGATTACTTAATTAATATATTTTATCATACTTGTGAGTTTGCCTATGTTTCTGCATTGCTACTTTCTGATTGAATCTCCGTTCACAGCGGTCGCATGCAAAGGGCTTTTCACCCGTATGAATTCTATAGTGTTTTCTAAAATTGCCCTTGTGATTAAATACTTTGTGGCAGACCGGACATTCAATATCTCTAGAGGGGAAAGTGCTGTTCTGCCATAGGTCATCCTCCTGAAGAGTTGAGTTCTTCTTTGAATAACCTGAAACAATAAATGAGCCGTGCTATGACAAAAGGGGGCTTAATGCATTTCAACACACAAAATTACGGATCCATAAAATCCATTTTTACAAAAACCTAGTCTTGAGGTAGAATTAAACAATGAAGCTAATGAAAGTAACATAAAGAAAAAGAGGGCCATGATGGCCCTGTATCGCTCCACTGGCTAATAAGTAATAACACTACAAGCCAAACATTACAATATTTGCCCAATTTGTTTCACTTGAAGACATACTGAATTTTTTCTATAAAATCTGAGAAATGTATGAACCCCCCCTCCCCCCCTCCCACCCCCTCCGGCAAAGCTATTTTTTTCCACAAAACTATACTTACTTGAATCCTGGTGGAGGTCCAGACGATAAAGCCCCATACCAGATAATATAGGTCTAGAATCTGTGGTTATAAACAAGAAGATTTTCAAAGTTTCATGAGGCAGAGCTATATTTAGTAGCCCTAGGTCTAATTATGCTTACTAGGCCTTATTGGTTAGTAAAAGTAGATTCTTTAAGTTTTCCAAATCCATGTATAAGCCCATGTAAAACTTGTGACCCCATGGGAAGGGGCCAAATTTGACCCCAGGGCTACAATTTTGGCACCTTTTGTAGAAACCCACTGAATAAAGCTACATACCAAATTTGGTAGCTCTAGGCCTTATTGCTAGGTACATGCAATAGATTTTTAAAATTTTCCCTATATAAGCCCATATAAAACTTGTGACCCCCAGGGCCAGGCCAAATTTGATCCCAGGGCTTTATTTGGGCATTCTTGGTAGACACCTACTTGATAAAGATGGTTGCCAAATTTGGTAGCCCTAGGCTCTATGGCTAGGTACCAGAAGGATTTTTAAGTTTGCCCTATATAAGCCCATTTAAAACTTATGCCTCCCGGGGCGGGGCCAATTTTGACCCCAGGGCTATTATTTGAAGGAACTTAGAAGAGGTCCACTAGATAAAGCTACATGCAAAATTTGGTAGCCCTAGGCCTTATCGCTTCAGATAAGAAGATTTTTAAAGATTTTCAATATTTTTCAGTTTTGTTACCATGACAACCAGAGTTTTTGAAGGAATCAAATTCTTTCAAGAAATTCTAAAGAGGACTATGGCAGGATCATTTCTGTAAAGTTTCCATGAAAATTGGATGGTTAGTTTCAGAGAAGATGTTTGAAATAAAAGTCAATGCATGCACGAACGCACAGACACACTGACGGACGAACGCATGACGGACACCAGGCCATGACATAAGCCCGCTGGCCTTTGGCCAGGAGAGCTGAAAATAATATTATATTTCATGTGTCTATTTTTAGAAAAGTTATGGGTAAAGAAATGTCGTAAAAGCTTGGGGGGTGGGGGGAATAGTTATTTCCCCGTCACAGAGAATAATTTCCTCCTGCCGAAAATCTGGAACTACTTTTTTTGTTCTACTTGAGACCACTAATTTTAAAAGTGGCTTTCGCTGACAAAATAATAAGAGGAAGTATAATACATAATTTATCTCATCAGCTTGTGGTTAATACTGGGAAATATTTGCCTCAAAGGGAAAGGTCCACAAAAATAACTCGTGCCTTACAACATTCCTTATTTTCACATACCTTTCCCTTTTTCAGCAAATATTTCCCATATCAACCACAAACTGATGAAATAAACTCTCTATCTTCTTTCTATCCTGGATTAAAGTGTGCGAGTTATGACTGGCAAAATAAATGATCCACTAGGGCGATGGCCCTGGTGGTTTATCGATTGCACCTCATAACTCACAATGTGGTTTATAAAACAATAAACTCACATCTGTACATGGTACATGACAAACATGGAAGGTGTGCATAACCTACAGATGCCCCCCCCCCCCCTCCCAAAATGAATAAATTAAAAGAACCACAATTGAATAATACAATTGGTGCATTCTATCCTAATCCCAGACTGATCATTACTTCATGACTCTATACTTTTTTGTAAATTCTGAATCTAATACACTAATGCTTTCCTCCGAAAAAAATAAACTTGGAAAAAAAAAGGTGAAGTTGAAAAAGATGAAGTTGAAAAAAATCCATGACTCCAATATCAAATAATTATAAGTTGGAAGAATTTACCTAAACATCAAATATGATATTTATGATCATATAGTTCTATGTATAAAATATTAGATGATTTCAGCGCTGTAAACTATAATATAAAGGGCGTATTCTTTTCTTTTCGCATACCTTTCCCTTTTTCAGCAAATATTTCCCATATCAACCACAAACTGATGAAATAAACTCTCTATCTTCTTTCTATCCTGGATTAAAGTGTGCGAGTTATGACTGGCAAAATAAATGATCCACTAGGGCGATGGCCCTGGTGGTTTATCGATTGCATCTCATAACTCACAATGTGGTTTATAAAACAATAAACTCACATCTGTACATGACAAACATGGAAGGTGTGCATAACCTACAGATGCCCCCCCCCCCCCTCCCAAAATGAATAAATTAAAAGAACCACAATTGAATAATACAATTGGTGCATTCTATCCTAATCCCAAACTGATCATTACTTCATGACTCTATACTTTTTTGTAAATTCTGAATCTAATACACTAATGCTTTCCTCCGAAAAAAATAAACTTGGAAAAAAAAACGTGAAGTTGAAAAAAGATGAAGTTGAAAAAAATCCATGACTCCAATATCAAATAATTATAAGTTGGAAGAATTTACCTAAACATCAAATATGATATTTATGATCATATAGTTCTATGTATAAAATATTAGATGATTTCAGCGCTGTAAACTATAATATAAAGGGCGTATTCTTTTCGCCTGTTCTGGCACAATGTTCCGTGTTCTGGAATGCTGTTCTGGAATGTGCGAAAGGAATATTTCAGAACACAATACACTGTTCCTGAAGTATGTTCTGAATGGAGCATGTTCGGAACATTGTTCTAAACCATATCGAAATAAAAGTACATTGGCATGATGGCTGTTGCAAGAGCTACTGCCAATTAGCTCAAGCTGTGTTACTTAAGGAAATGATTAGCTGCAGAGAGAGTAGAGACGAGTCTACTATGCCCCTATTTATGGTATTCATGTCGTAAAAAAAGAGCATTTGCAAATTTTGCCGTGACGAATTATCCGTCGTTCAGCCATCTTGTATGACCTAGCAACGGTTCAGCAAGTGCGCTACACCTCGATTGGATTAGAACAGTCAGAACATGTCCTGAAGAACATGGCACAGTGTTCCGAAATACTCCATTGACCTAGAACATCTTCGAAGAGTTCGGAGTATCAACAGGAATATATGCCCAGTTAGAAGCGAGAGGACAGTGATGGCCCTGTATCTCTCCACTGCCTTATGAAACAAATTGTCCATGGTTGTAAGGTAGAGCATCAGCTTCGTAACCATAAGGTCCTAGTTTGATACCCGGGAGCAGGTGTTAAGTATGGGATTTTTCATTGGCCCACACACTTGGCGGAGAGGTCCAGATACCAGTGGGTGATGGCATTCTAAATCCGTTATTATTCTTCCAAACCCTATGTTGTGGGTACTCATTAGAATCGTCTCGATGAGACGATTCTAATGAGTACCCACAGCATAGAGTTTAGTGGACAATAATTAATATTTTCGATTACGAAATCAAAATCACTCCCTCTATCTGGAGCTCTGTCGGCGCGAGTACTGGTGTAGTTCCCAGGAAGAAGTATCGAGAGAGACTAGTAAAAGTTGTAAGAACTTGTTTCTCGATCAATGTAAAATAAAAATTTTTAAACTAAACAAATGTAGCATTATGTAACTGGCACACTGACACAGCCATTTTGACCCATCTCTGCGAGCCAAGGTTACGATCACTACGTGGATCTTACCTTGGCTGATTAAGCCCAATTTCGAGATTCCTGTGATGCGCCCTCTAGATTGGATGCTGGTAATTACCCCCCTTTACATCATATTTCTAAAAGCTAATGAAATATCGTGTTACAAACCACTTACGAATACACATGAAGCGATAAGCAGACATCCACATGGGTTTCCATGTTTACCTTCTATTCAAAAGGTAGCGACCTTATTCTATTTTTATCAAAGATGAAATGCTACGAGCGATTTCATTCGTTGCAGTTACAGCTGGCTGCATCCAATGAAAAAGCATATCGGAGGAATGTAAAAATCAAGCTCAATCCGCCAAAGGTAGAGTAGCATAGTGAATCGTCGGCTTTTGCTTGCGAAGATGTTTTGACCATATAAAGAATTTCATAGAGCCGTACCTTTGGCCTTTATTGTTACTTCAAGCCAAATTACAGCAGCCACATTCTTTGCCAGATCAAAACAAGAGCTGTCACTGAATGTGAGTTTACCCTTTGTAACACAATCCTGCGTTTTAACGACCCTGAGAAAGAAGCCTTTTGAAAATATTGTGAGTAAAAGGAGAAAATGCTGGTTTTCTCCCCTTTTACAGACAAATCAAATTACTTGTGCCAATTTTACTAATAATATTCTTTGGAAATGCTTTTGATTTAATTTTGCCGTGTGGCAAAGGGTTAACATACCTGCCAGCGCTTTGACAGAAACGGGCAATTACTAGAATTTTGTACACAGACCTACACACAGACAGACACATGTATACCCCCCAAAACATTTGTGCGCGGGTACAAACATATGAGCTAAACTCTGCATAAAGAGGAGGGGTTAAAGCATGTGTAGAAAAGTATTGACCCAGGTCTGCCTGTGCAGTCTGACCTGAGTTGAAACTTTCTGCCATTGATCAATTTCCTACAGCTAATAGGACCAGTGTACTCAATGAATTAACTCTTGACCACTCAATTCCGACTTGTAACGACCCGAGAAAGAACCTTTTAACTCATTACCAAACGACAATATTTTACTCTGTACCAAATCGAAAGCTTTTGCAGACGACAAAACAAGTCACAGAAAATTTAAAATTTGTTTTGTGAAGGAAAAAAAAAACATTGTGGGAAAAGGAGAAAATGCTGGTTACCAGCATTTTCTCTTATTCCCACAATGTTTTCTACTGGCTTCTTTCTCATCCGGTTGTCAAAAGTAGGGCTTCTGTGGTAATGGGTTAAAAAACATCGTGGGCAAAGGAGAAGATGCTGGTAAACCTGAGCTTTTTCTCCTTTTACCATGGTGTTTTCTACCGTTCCCAAACCAAATGTCAATTTTACAGTCACAATTATATTGTCGTCTGCAAATGCTTACAATTTGGACCAGTCTGTAATTTTGTTGTTTGGTATAAAGAGTTAACTCTTTACCAAACGACAAAATTTCAGGCCAGTCCAAATTGAAAGCATTTGCAGACGTCAAAATAAAAGTGACTGAAAATTTGAAATTTGTATCAAAGAGGAGAGAAAACATTGTGGGAAAAGGAGAAAATGCTGGTTACCAGCATTTTCTCCTTTTCCCACAATGTTTTCCACATGCTTTTTTCTCAGGGTCGTTAAAAGTCGGGATTGTGTGGTAAAGAGTTAAATGGTTGTTTCCAGTAATACAAAAACTCTATAGATTCCTAATTAACCTTTTACCACACAATCCCAAATTCTGACGACCCTGAGAAAGAAAGCCTTTGAAAATACCGTGGGAAAAGGAGAAAATGCCCGAATTTCAAGCTAGATATTTGAAATGTCTGAAATTTTGACATGAATTCCTTGTAGAATAATCTTCTCTCGATCTGTTAGTACTACAAATGTTGAAATTGGTTATAAAATGACTTGTGTGCGGCGTGAAATCCGTGATTGGGGTATTGAAAATAATTTCCGAGTTGTTTACCTTTCAGTGTTTATTATGATTTCAGACAATCATGTCGCTCTCCATTCACCACTGTTTAAAAGGTGGCCCAAATGAAATATTAGTCTCTGACAAGTTTAGAAAACATGATGGAAAAAGGAGGAAATGCTGGTTACCAGCATTTCCTCCTTTTCCCAAAATATTTTCATAAGCATTCTTTCAAAAGGTTGTTCAAACCCAGGATTTTCTAGTAAAGAGTTAAAACTCTTCTCAGCAAATTTATTAACAACAAAACTTGATTCTTTTCCTAAAAAAACTTTATTATAATAGATAAAAAAAATCTTGTAAGCAACTAACACATATCGAAAAGATCTATATAATTGCACTGTTACAAGTTACAAATACTGGTACATAAATATTAGATGGCACCAAAGCAGCAAGTCATACTATAGGATAGTAGATTTATATCAGCATTAGCGTGTCACTGGGTAAATGCTTTTTCGTTCACTATCATATACATGTAAAATAAAATTCAAATAAATTATATAAAACTTTGTTCCAAAGTATACACAAGTATATCAAAAATTCAAAATGCCCATTGTTACGAGACAAGCGTAACGAGAAAGAAAACCAGCAACAAGCCTTTAAAACTTAACAATGATTATTAATACCTAAAGACTAAAAAAGTACAATAAGCGTTAATTAAGTTTAACCCTTTCCCAAACAATCCCTGGTTTTTACCGGCCAGGAATAGAAGCCTTTTGAAAACATTGTGGGAAAAGGAGAAAATGCTGGTAACCAGCATTTTCTCCTTTTCCCACAATATTTTCTAGCCTATCACATAGAAAAATCATCTTTTTAGCTACTGTTAATTTGTCATGTGTAAAATCCTTCAATTTGGCATGGTATACAATTTGCCGTTTGGGAAAAGGGTTAAATGAAATTTTGACACTGTTTTGAATCTTAGAACAAGAAATAGAATAAGTCCCTTATAATTAAGAACAATGTTTAGACCACTAAAGTTATGAAGTTCCTGTTTCCTAAATCCTAAATTGACAACAGTTTTAACTTGCAAATGCATGTAGATATAAGCAACCTGTAGAAAAAAAACAATAGCTCGCTGGCCTTCGGCCAGTGGAGCTAAAAATGAACAATTCCAGCTTACAGATCTATATTCCAGTTTAAATCCAACACTTTCACGAACTTTGTATCCTTCAAGCCACAAGTCCAAGTTCATGTCCCCTCAAAAAAAAGCACCAAGTATTAGTCACTCCTATTTTATGAGCTTGGAAAATTGTGTTCTTCCATTCCAAAAATAACCACAACGGAAAACCAATAAATGTTCTTTGTGTTTCTAGAATAATCTGAAAACAGGTCACTATATAGCCTATCTACATAACATCATAATTGTAGTGCATCTAAGAGCAGTAACTCTGTATGGTACAATATAGTTGAATCAGTTAAGAGTTAAATGCTCTTGTTTGATTTATTAAATATGGCAGATGCCTGATTACCTTAGATGGTGTTGTGTTTAGTTAGATCCAGAGAAATCATCCCAATTGTTAATAATCCAGGTACAAATGGTACAAAATTGGTGACGAGGATAATTATTTTCAAAATGGCTGAAAGAGGCATGGTTTCATTGTCAGATATTACTAGTATTTTCAAATTTAACAAGGACGGTGACCAGAATAGCATGGCGGGAATGGATACGCTCATTTGAACTGTATGCTATGCGAAGAGGAGTGATCAATCCAAGTCAGAAGAAGGCATTATTGCTCCATACTGCGAGAGCAACTGTTCATGATATTTATTTCAAGTTTGAGGAAACAGCACTTGCAGACGGTCAGACTATCTATTCAGTTACTGAATCCTTAGTAGACAATCATTTTAAAACAAAAGTCAATGTTGTCTATAAAAGATCAATTTTTAGATCCATGAAACAGGAAGAAAGTGAAAGCATGGAGAAATATATTGTAAAGTTGAGACAGAGAGGTGTTTTGTGCAACTTTACAGACTTGGATGAAATAATACCGGATCAGATTGTGGAAAAATGTTATTCACCAAGGCTATGAAGAAAATCACTTGAACACCAAGACCTGAATCCAACAAAAGTATGGGAAATAGCCCAAGCCATGGAGTTATCACAAATTCAGGCAGAGTCATTAGAACATTTGGGTAATACACAGGAAATTAACAATGTGTGTGCCAAACCAAAATCAAACGACAAAAGATTTTAGGATAGACATCAGAAAAAGAATTGCTATGCCTGTGGTCTCTTGGGACATTTTAAAAATGCCCTGTTCGTGGAAAGAAATGTAGGGAATGTTCAAAAGTAGGTCATTTTGAAAAGTGCTGTAAATCCAAGGACAAAAAGAAAAGAACAGATTTACGAAAAACAAAGCGCACACTGTTGAAGAAGAAAGACAGTCAGAGGAAAGTGACAACGAATATGTTTATAAGGTGAAACGAAAGTTTCAAAATTCAACAGCAGTTAATTTAACAGCATGAGGCATACCAGTCACAATGACGATTGATTCTGGGACAAGTGTCAATGTAACAGACAGGCAGTTGTGGGAATAACTGAAAAGAAACAAGATAGATTGTAAATTAAGTCTGACTGACAAAAAATTGTATGGATACGGGAACACAAAACCCTTATCAGCAAGGGGATATTTTGAAATGATTGTTAAAACCAAATACAAACAATGTAAAGCTGAATTCTTTTACATCAACATACTTCCGTTCTCGGATGAGATGCGCGCCAACAATGCACTAAATCATCAGTGCGCCAGCCACTCTCGGACTGAACAGATGTGTTTCTGTTGGTCTGTAGGTCGGTGTAGGTCCTTTACTTTATACATGTCTCACACATGTTAGAGTGCTTGTACTCTTGAAGGACCAAAAATTTAATCTTTTACCGGTAAAGCTTTATCGAGGATACAGCTGTTTTATTACAAGAGTGTTTACTTTAGAAAACCCCTTTATCTCTTTCCTTATTAGGAAAGGTCACGTTTTATATACTTCGGTGACATGTACACATTTTTTCTTTCACATGAAGTAAAATTACAATGGCGACTGCCATGATCGAGAAGGAGATGAAGAAGGCTGAAACTGGGACTGTTAAGAATGTTCAGGGCCATTCCTACTGATAAACCTACCTTCAGTCTGAAGGTGTCTGCTCCGATGCTATTTTTGTGACTGGTCTTCGCATTCACCTTCATATCAGCCATTCATTAAACCCTTCTGGAAAAAATATGATTTTACCCGCATCTTTTCAAACAGCTCTTTGCGACAGAATTTCAAATGACAACTAATAAAATGGGCATGGATCGTTAGATAAATGATTAATCTTTACAAAAAAACTGGTGTAAGTTAATATCCAACTCTTACCTTTGTGCAAATCTGTACTTTTCAACGTAAATAACCGTTGACCTACTTCACCAGAAATCAAAACATGGTGATCTTTTCAATGCGCATGTCTCGGCAGAAATCGCAGTATCTCTGACACGCTACAGGACGGTTTAGTTGCGAATTTTGCTGTAAACAAACGCACCTTGATCAAACTTGGCTGTATAGGGTTAGGGAACCAGACTGTACAAAATTCAAATTCCATTGAGTGCGCATGCCTGACTAACGGAAGTCGCCGTGTTAGTTGTTTACAAATCACGATGGATTTATTTACGTTGGGAAAAAAGGTAAATTCCCATTGATTTAATTGGTATTTTGGAGCATATTTTGTGTGCTCTTAAAGATTTAATCATTTATCTAACGATCCATCCCCATTTTATTAGCTGTCATTGGAAATTTTGTCGCATTGAGCCGTTCGAAAAGATGCGGGTAAAATCATATTTTTTCCAGAAGGCTTTAATGAATGGCTGATATGAAGGTGTATGCGAAGAACAGTAACAAAAATAGCATCGGAGCAGACACCTTCAGTCAAACAAAAAGCTTCTCAAAAGCCATCAAAAATGTGTCCAGACAGTTCGCAAGTACTGCTAGCCAGCCACCTAAAACAACTGATCATTTCAACGTTGAGGCTTTACAAATTTTGAGAGAGATGAATGCCAATATTAGTAAAATTAATGCTAATGTAGAAACGTTGTCGAAGCATGTTGATGCTCTCTATGAGAAGGACTGGAACGAGGATGAGTTTCAGGATGAAACTATTGCCAGGCAGTCTGGTGTTAGTGACCGGCATGACGACCTCTCGGATGACAAAAATGTGTGGTTGTCTGATAATATTTTTGGGAGGTATGTCAAAAAGTTAAAAAAGTCTGATGTTACAAATGTTCCTGTAAATGAAACTCTAGCTGGGTTGGTCAATGAAGCTTTGCCTGATGAGAATTATTCTGAAATGGTTTAAAATATAATTATCTTGCCCTGAAAACTGTGGATCATTAAAAGAGACTAAGGTTAACCCAGGTGTATGGTAGGTGTTAAAGACACAAACTCAAACTAAAGATTCAAGAATGAGGGGCATTCAAAATTGTATAGTCAAGGCCACAAGCAACTTGGAAATAATGGAAGGTCAGGCTGGCTCTCTTGGCGAAGCTCATCTAGAAATTGGAATGAATGCTATTGATCTGTTAGGCCAGGCCAACAAATGGATCAATACTCGACACAAAGATAACCATAAGAAAGACATGGATCCCAAACTACATCATTTGTGTTAACCCTTTACCCCATAAGGCATTTCTATGGTATCTCTAATTGACCCTAAAAAACAGCAAGGATGGAGCCGTTTTTTATGTGTGTATGACACCTTTTGAAAGCATAGAAAACATTGTGACAAAAGGTGAAATTGCTCGTCACGAGCAATTTCACCTTTTGCCACAATGTTTTCCAAAAGCTCCTACAAGCAATGCGTAGAAATGAGTATCTATGGAGTAAAGGGTTAACCGGCCGTTTCAGTCTAATACCACATGTGGTGACCAAACTGAGAGAATAACAGGGGGAGTGTATCTTGGTAGAACCAATATGGTTTACCCAATTCTGGTTTACAACTGTGATGGATCATCTAGTACAGACTCCATACATAATTCCTTTGGACAAAACAACATTGAAATAAACACCAATGTGTAGGTTTAAATTGGTAATACATGGCGGGTGATATAGATATCTGTACAGTCTGATCTTGATCTATGTCATCTGCAACCGGTTCTTATTTTGACTATGGCACAGTAAGGATCAAACCTGACATTTATCATTATCAGAATTTCCGTACAGTCCGATTATACATAAATATTCACTCTTCAATCATTCTTCGCACAAAGGTCAATTTCAGGTCAATTTATTCCAGAAATACCATGTTTTCTTCCCTTTCAGAGACTAATTCCCCCAATATACCTTTCTTCCCTTTCAGAGACTAATTCCCCCATTATACCTATCTTAACACTGTCCCCTGCACTATGTGCTTATTCTGGACGACACTAAATTTTTGCTGTTCAGTAAAGAATGAAGATAGTCCTTAACCCTTTACTCCATAGATACTCATTTCTACGCATTGCTTGTAAGAGCCTTTGGAAAACATTGTGGTAAAAGGTGAAATTGCTCGTCACGAGCAATTTCACATTTTGCCACAATGTTTTCTACACTATCAAAAGATGTCATATACACATAAGAAACGGTTTCATCCTTGCTGTTATTTAGGGTCAATTAGAGATACCGTAGAAATGCCTTATGGGGTAAAGGGTTAAGATAAATCTGTACAGTCAGCGAATAAACAAAATGCTGTTAGAACTTTACAATATGTCAGATCTAGTCAGCTGTATAGACATATATAGATATAAAATAAATATAAACAAGCAGGGCCATGATGGCCGTGAAGTTGCTCACCTGAGTTTTTAACAAGACTTGACCCATTTTTAAAGTTGTCCAAGATAATTTATCAAGACAAACATCCAACCAACTTTCATAAGTATTGGACTACAAATAGGGCCTCTAGAACGAGGACAAGGTTTTTCTATTGTTTGACCTAGTGAGGTACATTTGATCTGAAATAACCTATTTTTGCTCTAGTCCAATATATTATCTGGGCAAACATTCAGACTAATTTTCAAGAATTTTGGACTATAAATGTGGCCTCTAGAGCATACACAAAGTTTTCCTAAGATTGAAACTGGTGATCTAGTTTTTGACCTGACATGACACATTTTCAAACTCATCCCAGATGTCATCAAGACAACCATTTTGACTATCTTTCAAGAGTTTTGCGCTCAAAATGTGGCCTCTAGAATATACAGTCACAAGGTTTTCTTAAGATTTGACATGGTGACCTATTTTTTGACCCAAAATGACCCATTTTCAATTCATCTGAGATATCATCAAGACATCATCATGAATATTGGACTGAAAATGTGGCCTCTAGAGTGTACACAAGGTAAAAGTTGACGATGGATGACTTACAATGGACGACATACACAGTACGGTCACACAAGCTCGCCATGAGCACTTTGTGCTCCGATGAGCTAAAACACCAATTATGTGTAGAATATAAGAAATTCAAGGGATTTGTATTTGATTTAGATCTACAACAGTTACTAGAACTTGTGGTTGTCATTTCCTTCAATAGCCTTCAGAGAATGAAATTCATTTTCTAGCCATGGTAATCCGTGCAATCTTGTAACTGTCATGGCAACATTTGGTATGAAGGTACAAGAATGATTATAGTTTCTTAACCCTTTACCAGACAGCAAAATTCTAGACCTATCCAAATTGAAAGCATTTGCAGACGACAATTTCAGAATGGCTCAAATGGTGCAATTTTGCTTTAACCCTTTCCCAAACAATCCCTGGTTTTTACGAGTCTGGAATAGTAGCCTTTTGAAAACATTGTGGGAAAAGGAGAAAATGCTGGTAACCAGCATTTTCTCCTTTTCCCACAATGTTTTCTACCCTATCATACACAGAAATAATCTTTTCAGCAAGAGTTGAATTGTCATCTGCAAAATGCTTTCAATTTGGTCTAGTCCAAAAGTTTACCGTTTGGGAAAGGGTTAATAGGGTTGAAAACACTGTGGAACAAGAGCGGCAAATTGTCGCAAGATACGCCCGTCTTACCCCAAGTTGTAAAGCTGGGGCATGCACCGGACAAAATTCCAATAGGCAATAACTCAAAAATAAAGCAAGCAAGAGTTATGATTCCTGTGCACTGCACTTCCCATGGATGAGATCTATCCACCCATGAAATTTCATAACCCTAGCTAGTATAGTTTTGGAGATATGCTCCGGACAAAAATCAAGTATGAAAAACGACAAAGGGCAATAACTCAAAAATTAAGCAAGCAAGAGTTATGATTCTGGTGCACTGCACACCCCCTCGGTAAGATCTATCCAGCCATGAAATTTCATAACCCTAGCTAGTATAGTTTTGAAGATATGCTCCAGACAAAATTCAAGTATGAAAAACAACAATGGGCAATAACTCAAAAATTAAGCAAGCAACAGTTATGATTCTTGTGCACTTCACTTTCCCTCGATGAGATCTATCCACCCATAAAATTTCATAACCCTAGCTACTATAGTTTTGGAGATATGCTCCGGACAAAATTCAAGTATGAAAAACAACAAAGGGCAATAACTCAAAATATAAGCAAGCAAGAGTTATGATTCTTGTGCACTGCACTCCCCCTCGATGAGATCTATCCATCCATGAAATTTCATAACCCTAGCTACTATAGTTTTGGAGATATGCTCCGGACAAAGAACTGGACGCCGCCCGCCCGCCCGGACGCCCGCCCGCCACGGGTGATCCCATAATACGTCCCGTCTTCGACGGTCGTATAAAAAGGAGAAAATGCTGGTTACCAGCATTTTCTCCTTTTCCCACAGTGTTTTCTAAAGGCTTCTTTCTCGGGGTCGTTAAAAGTCGGGATTGTGTGGTAAAGAGTTAACTCCTTACCAAAGGACATACAGTATTTTTTGACTTGTCCAAAATGAAAGCATTAGCAGACGACAAAATCGAAGTGACTCATAAACTGAAATTTGTTTAGGGAAGAGTATAAAGTATTGTGGGAAAAGTAGAAAATGCTGGTTACCAGCATTTTCTCCTTTTCACTTAATGTTTTCATTTGGCCTATTTTCTCAGGGTCGTTAAAAGTTGGGACTGTGTGGTAAAGGGTTAAAGATGAAATTGGTTCACTCTTTAAAAATAATACCACACGATGTCGACTTTTAACAACCCTTAGGAAGAAGCCTTTTGAAAACATAGTGGGAAAAAAGAGAAAATGCTGACAAGTTGGTAACCATTTATTGTTGCATTTTCTCCTTGCCCCACACTGTTTTCTACTCGGTCAAAGGAAAGTTTTATCATTTGAGCCACACTGAAATTTTCGTTTTCAAATCCGTTGAATTTGTATGGGTCTAACATTTTGTCGTGTGCTACAGAATGAAAAAACTGGATAAAAACGAATCATGGTGCATCTTTCAATTGGCCAACATTTTATAAAAAAAATCCATGTATCCTCTCTGCATGCGTTTTTAAAACCCCCTTTTCCCTAAAACGTCTATCACAGAAGCCACAAATATATGGTTTTTCGCCCGTGTGGATTCGATAGTGGGTTTTCAAGTTGCCCTTTGTACTGAATGCCTTATGACACTGGGAACATATGTACGTCTTCATCGCACGAATTCGACGATAAAGTTTGCGTAGATCTGGCATTATGTACTGATACCCAACTGACTCTGAAATGAGACAGAAAATGTGTATTTGAGTATCAATAACACATTTACCATACTTTTCCCAATAAAAGCTCCACAGAGCTATGCAAAACACTCTAGATCTAGGGAGCCTTTATTTTGTACCCTATTTCCAAAGCAAAAGGTCTGTCCAATTTTTGCATTTCTTTGCGTTTTAGTGATTTTTAAGAGGGTACATTAATCAAATTAGAGGAAATATTCAACAAGTTCTTCAAATATTGTCATTTTAATCAACTTAAATGCATTAGATTATCATGAAAACTCAAAAACCAATCAGCAGTCAGCATTTTCCCTTTCAGAGCGGGAGCCATCTTGCCGTTATCAAAACCTAGACATTCTGCATTGGAAGTATATATAAATGTATAGAAGATATGATTTAAAAAATCTGATTAATTGTATTAAAATATTGATATCCACAATTAATCCTTAGACCCATGATTTCAAGACACCATTTATACCAGGTTAAAGTATTGACACAAATGACAACTTGAAAACAAGAGGGCCAAGATGGCCCTGGATCGCTCACCTGAATTTTTGAGAGGACCATAGCCTTTTTTTTTTTTTGAAGGTATTGAAACACTGGAAACAAAATCATCATTTTTCCAAGCAATTTTTAAAAGGTCACCTGTAAAAGTCCTTCAAAATCTGACCAGCAGTTTCAGAGAAGAAGAATTTTCAAGAATTTCTTCATTTCCATATAGTGCAAGTAGCCCCCATTCACCACAGCAATGTTTCTCGATGAATCAAACTTTCACGAACAATTTTTGGAAAGGGTCACCCAAGGAATATCTCTATGAAAATTTTCCAAAACCTGACAAGCCATTTCAGAGAAGAAGAATTTTTAAGGATTTCTTCATTTCCCTATTGTGCAAGTAGCTGCCATTCATCAGAGCCATGTTTCTTGACGAATCAAAATTTCACGCACACTTTTTGAAAAGTCACCCAAGGAACATCTCTGTGAAATTATTTCAAAATCTGACCAGCCGTTTGAGAGAAGAAGAATTTTTAAGAATTTCTTCATTTCTGTATAGTGCAAGAATCCCCCATTCACCAGAGCCATGTTTCTTGACAGATCAAAATTTCGCGAACACTTTTTGAAAAGAGTCACCCAAGGAACATCTCTGTGAAATTATTTTAAAATCTGGCCAGCGCTTTCAGAGAAGAAGATTTTTAAAGAATTTCCTAAAAAATTCCATTTCGTTGCCATGTCAGCCAGAATTTTTGACGGATTCAAATTGTGAACAGTCTTTAAAGAGGACCTCCCAAGGAACATTCCAGCCAAGTTTGGTCCAAATTGGCCCAGAGGTTTAGGAGGAGTTGATGTTTAAAGAATTGTTGACGACGGATACTGGATGATCCTAAAAGCTCCCCTTGAGCACGTTGTGCTCAGGCAAGCTAAAAAAAAACCCGGGACCCCACGGGGACAGAATGCCTGGACAAAAGGCCAACAACATAACAACTGTGCCAAAGAGATTTCTTCCTAACGTATTGTTAGGTGTTGTATTTAAACAGGGATGAAGCCATGCATGAAGGAGTGGTCTCCTGTAACAACATTGTTGGAAAACATAAATACAGTACAATAAATTCGTTGTAAATTATTTATTAATCAAAACTTTACAAAGCTAATCGAAAATTATTTGAAAATTCATCCAAGTCATCCCTTCTTCAAATATTGTTTATTTGTATTGGAGTTCAATATAGGGTTCACAGCTACAGTTCAATATTTATAGCAAGCAATTCACCAACACACGTTTCTCGGCTTTCTCACACAGGTACAAACACAACTTTCCATGCTACGGACTACTTTTCTCACATAAAATCAGTGCTGAATGGCTAAATTTCACCAGAAATAAAGTTTGCCACAACCAGGTATTAATCACGCAACAATCAGGTTCTTTGAATATGAATTGATCAAGGAAACAAGAGGGCCATGATGGCCCTGTATTGCTCCACTGGCTTTTTTTAATCTTTTACCACACAAATCGAAGTGTTGAGGACCTTTAACTCTTCACCACACAATCGCGACTTTTAACAACCCTGAGAAAGAAGCCTTTAAAAACATTGTGGCAAAAGGAGAAAATGCTGGTTACCAGCAATTTATCCTTTTCCCACAATGTTTTTTATCCTTCCTAATACAAATTTCAAATTTTCAGTCATTTTTATTTTGTCATCTGCAAAATTAATGCTTTCAATTTGGACCAGTCCAAATATTTGTCGTTTGGTAAAGAGTTAAATAGGAAGCTTTCAAACACATAAGGCATTGTCAGGCAATACAAGCAGGTTTATTTATTGTCATGATAAGTTCTCGAGAAAAAAAAACCCTGAGTGATACAAGCCTTACTTTGAATTTAATATTCCACTCATGTGAGCGTAACTAATTAGCATCAAAATGAATCACTCTCCTTGAAAACAGAATATCTGTTTTGTTGCCATAGCAACCAGAGTTTTTGAAGGAATCAAATTCTTTCAGAAATGCTGAAGTCTAAGGACTATGCAAGGATAATGTTTTTGAAGTTTCATAAACTTTGGATGGGTTGTTTAAGAGAAGACATTTGAAATAAAACTTAATGCACAGATGTATGGATGGACTCACTGTTGCACAACAGACACTGGGCCATGAAATAAGCCCACTGGCCCTTGCCATGGTGGTTCCTGTATACCCCCCTCCACTTTGCTGTGGGGGGTATAAACATTGGTTCAACTTTTTCCTTTCTGTGGACAACACCAGACACCTTCTGTGGACAGTGTAGATCAAGATCAGTCTGCACAGAATGTGCAGTTTGATCTATACTGTCCACAACTGTATTTTAGATTAAGGTCAAACTGTCCCTTCATCTTGGGGGTCATACTGTACTTCTAGCCAATGAAAAAGGTATATAGAGGATAATCAACTGGTTATTTTTTATATGAACAATAATCTCACGAGGATGCGTTGTTAGGCGCTGAAAAAACAAGTGCGCAGCACGAGTTTTTTTAATGCCTTACGAAACATCCGAGTGAGATATTTTTCGTATCAAAAATAACCAATTGATTATTCTATTTATAACTAATTAACATTATTATTTTTAATTTGACTGAGAAAAGTAGTTGGATTGTCTGGTTGAAAATATAGAACTTACAATTAACACTATCTATGAGTGCTTAATGAAAAAAAGTAGTTCCTAAATTACGACAGGAAGTGAAAGTCAAAATTTATTACACTGGAAAATTCCAGGATTTCACTGCTAGGTATATAATAAAAATTATTTACATGGTAGTAAAAGAGTTACTTTTGCCAAGTCTATTATTTTTTGTTTGCTCCAGAACCGAATCTCCCTGTTTGCATATGAACTAACAAATGCCTTTGCATGGAATATTTTTTTCCAAAACATTTCCCGCATATTTCACACTTGAAGGGTTTTGCCCCTGTATGGATCTTAAAATGAGTCTTCAAGTTCCATTTTAAAGTGAAAATTTTCCTGCATACTGGACAAGAATAAACTTTCATGGGATGTCCAGGAATTGACATGGGCTCAAAGTCAGGAATATTGTTGGGATCTTCTAGCGTTGGTTTCTCTGAAACAACAAATACAAAACAAAGAAAATGTAATTCGAAATCTCTCATTCAATGAATGTTTCGTTATCAGTTTATATTATTGTTTGTGTTTGGGATAACCAAGTTTAGAATCATGTACTGTGACGAGAAAATTAAACAATCCATCCTGATAATATTTATATAAGCTCATCACTGTTCCTGTATTAACCCTTTACTACACAATGACGACTTTTAATGACCCTGAGGAAAAGGCCTTTTGAAAACTTTGTGAACCAACTTCCTAAGGCTTATGGAGCAGTTACTAGTGGAGCTGTTTTTAAATCTTGAAGCCCACATGATGGATGCAAGGAGGAGTTCATCAGCGTAGCTATTAAACTTGCAGATACATCCGACTTAATTTGGCACTGTATATAAAGTACAAGAATCATCAATTTGCCATGGATTCTGATAGACACTGTGACAAGCTTGCCACAATGGAAGCTCTTCTGCTCTTTATCTAGTCCAAACACAAATATTCTTACAAGAAAATCTAACAAAATTAGATCAACCCCATTATTTCAAAATTCCCATAATTATTAAGTACAGCCATCACTAAACTTGATCATACCCCCCACCAGCTCCTTGTCACAAAAACAGGTCTTTGTCACAGAATCCAGAATGGTTTAGTACAAAAGTAAGAATTGAAAAAAAAAATCAAAGGCAGATAATTCCGCAACAAATTGCAGCTTGGTCATAGAAAATGCACAAGAACAACTTCACATATAACTGAACACCGAGTGTAAATTTGAGCTCAGTAACTGAAAAGCTCTCGTAGTATTTCGCTGGACAAATTTGTGTCTACAGACAGGCAGATGGACAGAAGGAAAGACAGCCATGGTGATTTCAGTATACCCACCTCCAGTTCCTTGTGGGGAGTACAACAACTGATGTTAATAACTGAATACTGATAAACAGCATTTTCTCCTGTTTCAACAACGTTTTCTACTCTGTCAAAGACAGATGTCATCATTTTAGGAATATTTGTTTTCTACAAGGCTTTTCGTTTGGTCAAGTCCGAAGTTTTGCTGTTTAATTGAGTTAACCCATTACCACACAATCCCTACTTTTGACGCCCCTGAAAAAGGAGCCTTTAGAAAACATTGTTGGAAAAGATGAAAATGCTGGTAACCAGCATTTTCTCCTTTTCCCACAATGTTTTCTACCCTTCACAAAACAAATTTCAAATTTTCAGTCACTTTTATTTTGTCGTCTGCAAATGCTTTCAATTTGAACAAGTCCAAAATTTTGCCGTTTGGTAATGGGTTAATAATATCCTACCCTTAACCGTTTCCCAAACAATTCCTGGTTTTCAGCATGACCCCGAGATACAAGGCTTCTGAAAACATTGTGAGAAAAAAGAGAAAAAGCTGGTAACCAGCATTTTTCCTTTTTTTCGCTCAATGTTTTCTATCCTGCGGGAAACAAGATTCAATTTTTGACTGCGTTTATTTGTTGTCTGCATTTTAGTGCTTTCAATTTCGATCAGTCTAAAATTTGTGTTTTGGTGAAGGTAAAAGTGGCAGAAGTCAACATTCACTTGTAAATTTGTTCTATACATCAAAAAGGAGGTGGCAATGAACGTAATCCGTGCGTTAACATGTGTCTCTGCATTGTAATTTTTTTCCGGAAGTGTCTTCCACAGATTTCACAAGGATAGGGCTTGGCCCCTGTATGTATCAGGAAGTGTTTCTTCAGGTTGCCTTTAAGTTTGAATATTTTGTTGCAAACTGGACATGGAAATACTTTCAATGGGCACCCTGGCATACTGACTGATGGAAACTCGGGTATGTTTTCATTGTCCTCCAACGGGCCAGCTGAAAAAAGAAGTTACACATACATAAATATTACTGTTGTCTGAGGCTGCATTCTTTTCACCTGTTCTGGTACAATGTTCTGTGTTCTAAAGTGCTGCTCTGGAATGTGTGAAAGGAATATTTCAGAACACATACACTGTTCCAGAAGTACTGGTATGTTCTGAATTGAGCATTTTCGGAACATTGTTCTAAACTGTATCAAAATGTAAGTACATTGCCATGATGGCTGTTGCAAGAGCTATTGTTTTAGCTGTGTTAGTGGAGGATATGATTAGCTGTGGAGAAGGAATAGGGATAAGTCTACATTGCTCCTATTCATGGCGTTCATATCGTAAAAAAGACAACTGCAAGTTTGGCCATAAGGAATTGTCCACCTTTTAACCATCTTGTATTACCTAGCAACTGTTCAGCAGGTGCACTGCATCTTGATTTGGAACAGTCAGAACATGTTCTGAAGAACACGGCACACTGTTCCAAAATACTCCATTGACCTAGAACATGTTTGGAGTGTTCGGAGTAAGAATACGCAAAAGGAATGCGCCCTGAATATGTGCAGAGAGTTTCCTGTCCCAGGGTTGGCACTAAATACCGCAGCCCAGAAAAAATGCCCAATGCCACAGCTGTTACTCCCCAGCCATACTTGAATGGATCTGTATTCGTGTTTGGGAGTTAAAACATAATGACTTTGTTTGTTAAATTTATAATTGGTCAAACCAAGCTCTGATTGGCTGAACAGTCAATAGTTAATAGGAATTTGACCCTGAAGTGTTATAGAGAATTGTTGGTGAATATTTGACCAGATTTTTTCCCCCCCAATTCCCAAGGGAGAGATGTGATCATAGGTATTGAACCAGCGTAAATGTAACAATGCAACTAACAAATTGTATTATATTTTTCTTTTCAATGAAAATTTGTTCGTTACAGTCTAGCTTGATTAATGAAACAGGTTATATGTGAAAAAATCTTTAGCCAAATCCTGTTTTGTTTATTATGCAACAATCTGCATGACTGAAAAACATGGTGGTGACATTGACAATTCAACATGAAAGTAATTTCACCTAATTCTTCACCAAAGCACAAACTTTGGACCAGACCAAATTGTCAGGATTTGCAGAAAACAAAATAAAAGTGACTGAAAAATGAAAATTTCTTTTAAGAAGGATAGAAAACTTTTTAGAAAAATGAGAAAATGCCATCTATCAGCATTCTCTCGTTTTCCAACAATATTTTCAGAAGACTTGTTCATATAAAAAAACACTTGCAGATAACAAGTTAAATGTGATTCAAATGAAAGCAGTTATTGTCTGTGAAAAAATAAGAAACTATATGAAAAGCAAAAAAGAAGTTGCAGGTAACCAGCATTCCTCTTTTTTCCACAGGGTTTGTAAACTCTATATAACTCTTAACCACACAACTAATAATGTAGACTTTTCAAAATTCAAAGCATTTGCAGACAACAAACGTAACATGAATAATGGAATTAATTCTATATCTCTTTGATGCGGTGGAAAACATTGTAGGAAAGGAGAAAATGCTAATTACCCACAATGTTTTCAAAAGGCTCCTTTCTCTGGGTTGTTAAAACTCAGGGTTGTGCGGTAGAAGGTTCTTCAGCATTTTTTTCCTTTTCACTGAGCTCCAGATAAAGGGAGTGATTTTGATTTCAAAATTGAAAATATTAATAATTCACCATTTAACCCTATGTTATGGGTACTCATTTGAATCGTCTCATCGAGACGATTCTAATGAGTACCCACAACATAGGATTTCAAACAGAAATAATGACTTTAGAATACCATCACTCCCTCTTATCTGGAGCTCTGTAATTTCAAACAATTTGTATCCTATCCTATCAACAACAAACTGATCTCTTGAGTCATATTCCAATTAACTCATTACCACACAATCCCTACTTTTGATGACCCCGAGAAAGAAGCCTTTAGAAAACATTGTGCAAAAAAGGAGAAAATGCTGGTAACCAGCAATTTCTCCTTTTCCCACAATCTTTTCTACCCTTCACAAAACAAATTTCAAATTTTCAGTCACTTTTATTATTTTATTTCGTCCGCAAATGTTTTCCATTTAGACAATACCAAAAATTTTGTCGTTTGGTAATGAGTTAATGTCTGCCAATGATTTCAATTTGGACAAGTCTATTTTTTTGTTTATTCTTAAAGACCTAAGACAGTGTGATTACATTTCACTAATTCATTAGTTGAGGCTTAAAATGAGTCAATTTGTGCACTTTCAAGGTTTCGCCTCTACTGAAGTCACGACCGCATATTTTACACTTGTACGGTCTTTGGCCAGTATGACACAAATAATGCATTTGCAAGTTCCATTTCTTTTTAAACTCTCTCTGACAAACGGGACATATATACACTTTGTACGGAACTCCCTCTCGCTGAACAGGATGGAATTCTGGCGTGTCCAGTTTAACTGTGGTCTGTGTTTGTCCTGCAATAAATTTCAACTCTTTACAAGCCAGTAAAATCGGAGACTTCCTCATTAATATAACAAGAGGGCCGTGATGGCCCTGAAATCACTCACCCAAGTCTTTTGACCAAAGGTGACCCACTTTCAATCTCTTTCGAGATATTATGAAAAACATCTTACCAAGATTTTCAGGAGTATTTGACTGAAAACGGTTTTTTAAAAGATTTGACTCAGTGACCTAGTTATTGACTCAAAATGATCCACTTGCTATCCAGTCCAAGATATCATCAAGACAAACATTCTGACCAAGTTTCATGAGTATTGCACTAAAAATGTGGCCTTTAGAGTGTACAAAAGAGTTTTTCTAAGATGCGACCTTGTGACAATTTTTTGATCCAACATAACCCAATTTCGTAATCTTTGGAGATATCATCAATACAAACATTCTGAAATTTAAAAAATTTAGGACAAAAAAAATGGCCACTTTAGCCTTTACAAGGTTTTTATATGATTTGACCTAGTGACCCAATTTTTGACCCAACAAAGACCATTATCAAAGTTGTCTGAGATATTATTGAGAGAAAGATTCTGACCAACTTTCATGAGTATCGCCTTGAAAATATGGCCTCTAGAGCATACATAAGGTTTTTCCAAGATATGACCTAGTGACCTAGTTTTTGACCCTACTTGACCCATTTTCGTACTTTTGACCCATTTTCGACCAATTTTTGACATTTTTGACCCATTTTCGGCAAACATTCTACGATTCAAGAGTAGCCCTCTGAAAATGTGGCCTCTACAGCTTACAGAAGGTATAAGTTGATGATGGACGATGCACAATGTCCAAAGCACAATCACAAAAGCTCACCATTGAGAACTTTGTGCTCAGGTGAGCTAAAAAGTGTTTGCAGATGAGATGTTAATCTGCCATGGAAGGATAGAAAACATTGCAAGAACAGGAGTAAAAGCTGGTCACAAGCATTTTCTCCTTTTCCTACAATTTTTTTTCAAAAGGTTGCTTCCTTGGGGTTGTTAAAAGTCAGGAAAATGTGGTACAGTCACTTTATATGATGATTTTTGTCTTTCAAAGGGTTGTGACCATTGTGGAAAACAACTTCTTAATCCTTTACAAAACAACAAAATTTCAGACTGCTCCAAATTGAAAACACTTGCAGATGACAAAATAAACATACCGGTAACTCAAAAATTGAAATTTATTTCTAGCAGGGTAGAAAATATTGTGGGAGATGGAGAAAATGCTGATTACCACCAATTTTTCGCCGTTTCTATAACATTTCCAAAAGGCTTCCATCGCAGGGTTGTAAAAACCAGGGTTTGTTTGGTAAATGGTTAAAATGCCTTCTTCAAGATTGTTTCAAACAGTGTGGTGAAGGATGAAATATCTTTGAGATAGTAGAAAGCATGATAGGAAGAGGAGAAAGTGATGGTTACCAGACAGAATAACAGCATTTCTACATTTTCCACAATTGTTTTTTAACTCATTACCAAACAACAATGTTTTGGGTTTGTCCAAATCGAACGCATTTGCAGACGAGAAAAAAAAAGTCACTGAAAATTTGAAATATGTTTCGCGAAGGGTAGAAAACATTGTGGGAAAAAGAGAAAATGCTGGTTACCACCATTTTCTCCTTTTACATCCAATGTTTTCTAAGGGCCAGCATTTTCTCCTTTTCCCGCAATGTTTTCTACCCTTCACAAAACAATTTCAAATTTAAGTGACTTTTTATTTTGTCGTCTGCAAATGCTTTCGATTCGGACAAACCTAAAATTCGGTCGTTTGGTAAAGAGCATCTTCACAAGCCAAGGCCGACGATTCACTACGTTACTCTACCCTTGGCGGATCAAGTTTGATTTTTACGTTCACCCTATACACTTTTTCATTGGATGCAGCCAGCTCTAGCTGCAACGAATGAAATCGCTCGTAGCATTTCATCTTTGATAAAAATTGAACAAAGTAACCTTTCGAATGAAAGGTAAAACATGGAAACCCACGTGGATGTCTGCCTAACGCTTCATGTGTATTCGTAAGCTGTTTGTAATACGATATTTCATTTGCTTTTAGAAACATGATGTAAAGGGTAGTAATAACCAGCATCCAATAGAGGGCGCATCGCAGGAATCTCGAAATCGGGCTAAATCAGCCAAGGTAAGATCCACGTAGTGATCTTAAACTTGGCTCGCGAAGATGGGTAAAGAGTTAAAATTATAAGCCAGCCTTACTTTCTTCTGTCTTTATCCAGTATAACAGTCAGTTTATGTATTTGGTCTATACCATGTAATGCAATAATATGTTGCTGAAGATGGTGCTTGCGTGTAAACCGCTTATTACATGCTTTGCACATAAATGGTTTCAATCCACTATGAATAATCAGGTGTGTTTTCAAGTTTCCGACAGTCTGAAACTCTTTGTTACAAATTGGGCAACAAGGATAGTTAGCCATTGTTCCTTTAGTCCCAACAGTTGGCAAAACGTGCTCCAAGATTTCCCTGGCCTGCTTCTGTTCTTCAGTGATGCATCCTGCGGGAAAATATGTAACAGTTTGTAAACTGCTCTTTCATTTTCAAAACCCTCACCATACAATCCAATGTTTTAATAAAGAATGGTGATAACCTTTGAAACATCTATAACAAGAGGGCCACGGTGGCTCTGAAGTTGCTCACCTGAGCCTTTTGACTAAACATGATCCATCTTAAATCTCTTTTGGAAGTGTACATAAGGTTTTTTCAAAGATTTGACTTTATGACCTAGTTTTTTACCCAACATGACCTACTTTAAAACTCATCTGAGATATCATCAAGACAAACATTCCCACATTTTCAAGAGTATTGGACAAAAAATTTGACCCAAAGAGCATACACATTTTTTTTTTTTCTTGGATTGGCCTAGAGCATGCACAAGATTTTTCAAAATTTCGACCTAATGACCTAGTTTTTGACCCAACATGACCCATTATCAAACTTGTCCAAGATTCTGACCAAGTTCTAGAGTATCAGACAAAAAATGTAGCATCTAGAGGGTACAAAACTTGACAACGCTAGACGGATAACGAATATCACATGATCATCCCGACACAGCAAGATCACAAAAGCTCACCTTGAGCACTTCGGGCTCAGGTGAACTAAAACTTAAATGCCTCTGGCAGGCCAATACTACCATTATCTACAAATCTTAACCCTTTCCCAAACGACAAATTCTGGACTCTTCCAAACTGAAAGAGTTTGCAAACGGCAATTTTAACTTTCTTAACAATCACAGAAAATTATCCAAACAGGCAGAAAACACTGTGGGAAAAGGAGAAATTGCTCGTTACGAGCAATTTCTCCTTTTCCCTCAGTGTTTTTAAAAGACTTGTACTGCAGACATGTAAAAACAAGGGCTTGTTTGGGTAAGGGTTAAGCCCAAAGAGCCATGGCTGTATCTAATTCAGATACAGCCATGGCTCTTTGGGTTTAACCCTTTCCCAAACAAGCCCTTGTTTTTTCGTGTCTGCAGTACAAGTCTTTTGAAAACACTGAGGGAAAAGGAGAAATTGCTCTTAACGAATGGATTGAAACATGGATTGATGATTCGGCTCTCCTAAACACAAAATTCACATGGGTGAGCTTCTGAGAGAAACATCATAGTATCATTTACCTGTAAATTTTCTAGTTATCATACATGTGTAAACAACTACAGAAAAGAAATTCATATCTACAAGATATCACATATGGTTCCAAGTTCAAAGTGTAGCATGGCGAGGTATCCGGCATGCACATTATGTCCACACTGACTTTCAATTTGATCATTTGTCAAAATGTTGCGCTATAAAATTCATCCCCCATTCATTAAGTCTTTACAAAATGTCAAAATTTCAGACTGGTCCAACTTGAAAGCATTTGCAGACGACTAATTTTTAAAACTCTTTACCAAACGACAAAAGTTGAGACTGGTCCAAACTGACAAAATGTGCAGAAGACAGAATAAAATGAACTCACAAATTGAAATTTGTTTCCAGCAGGGTAGAAGAAATTGTGGTAATAGAAGAAAATGCTGGTTACCAGCATTTTCTCCTTTTCCCACAATGTTTTCAAAAGGCTTCCTTCTCAGGGTCATAAAAACCAGGGATTGTTTGGTTAAGGGTTGATGTGATTCAAAAACTAAAATTTGTTGTCAGAGGGAAGAAAATATTGTTGTTACCAAAATTTTCTGCAGCATTTTCTCCTTTTCCCATGATGTTTTCAAAGGGTTTCTTTTTCAGGCCATGAAAACCAGCCATTATTTGGGAAAGTGTTAACTCTTTACCAAACACCAAAATTGTTTACTTGTCCAAATTAAAAGCATTTCCAGACGACTAAACAATATTTGTGGCCCAAAAATTGAAATTTATTTAAGGGAAGGTAGAAAACATTGAGGAAAGGAGAATATGCTAGTTACCAGCATTTTCTCCTTTTTCTACAATGTTTTCTATCAGCTACTGTCACAGTGTTGTTAAAAGTCAGGACTGTGTGGTAAAGCGTTAAATCACAGGATTGCTTGGAAAATGGTACAGATAACTAAAGATGCAAGCAAATCTGTTGCATAGCAAGCAACACATGTTTGTTTGTTTGTTTATTTGTTTATCCATCTTCTTACCCATTACAACAAAAGCCCCCACTTTTAAACACCCTGAGAAAGAAGCCAAGTTAGAAAACATAACCAGCATTTTCTCAATGTTTTCTATCCTTCCCAGATTGATTTTCAATTTTTGATTCACATTTATTTTGTCACCTGCAAATGCTTTCACTATGGACTAGTCTAAAATTTTGTTGTTTGGTAATGGGTTAAAGCTTTAATGATCTACAAGCGCTTCACTCTTAAGCAAACAACAAAATTGTAGACTTGTCGAAATTTGGCGTATTTTACGGAAGACAATCTTACAAACATGGAAGTTCGCAACAAATGCACAGCTATAGTACAAACTGCACTTCGTGGGATTCTAACCTGTACAGACAAATATCCTTGTTTTACCATAACCACTGAGCTAGCGTTAGCAAGAGTTTTGCCCAAAGACAGCAAGGTAAAGAAGAGGGCCATGATAGCCCTGAAGTTGCTCACCTGAGTCTTTTGACCAAACATGACCCATTTCAATCTCTTTAGAGATATCTACTGAGAATTTCGTGAGTATATGACTCAAAATGTGGCCTCTAGAGCGTAAGCAAGGTTTTTCAAAGATCTGACTTGGTGACCTAGGTTTTGACCCAACATAACCCATTTGCATATTGGTACAAAAAATCATCAAGATAAACATACTGACCAAGTTTCATGAGTATTGCACTAAAACTGTGGCTTCTAGAAGGTACAAAAGGTTTTTCTAAGATATGACCTAGTGACCTAGTTTTTGGCCCAACATACCCATTTTCAACCTTGTCAAAAATATTATCAAGACAAATATCCTGACCAAGTTTCACACGCATCGGACTAAAAATGTGGCCTCTAAAGCATACACAAGGCAGAAGTTGACTATTATAGCAGAAGCACCATTGATGCCTGGCACAACATGACCACAGAAGCTCACGTTGAGCTCTTTGTGCTCAGATGACTTAACAAGTGCTTAACTCTTTACCACACGAGAAAAATTTAGACTGGTCCAAATTGAAAGCATTTGCACACGACAAAATAAAGGTGACTGAAAAATTGAAATTTGTTCTAGGAAGGGTAGAAAACACTGCGGGAAAAGGAGAAAATGCTGGTTACCAGCATTTTCTCCTTTTCCCACAGTGTTTTCTAAAGGCTTCTTTCTCAGGGGCGTCAAAAGTAGTGATTGTGTGGTAATGGGTCAACTCTTTACCACACGAGAAAATTTTAGACTGGTCCAAATTGAAAGCATTTGCAGACGACAAAATAAAGGTAACTAAAAAATAGAAATTTGTTCTGGGAAAGGTAGAAAACACTGTGGGAAAAGGAGAAAATGTTGGTTACCAGCATTTTCTCCTTTTCCCATAGTGTTTTCAATAGGCTTCTTTCTTAGGGGCGTCAAAAGTAGGGATTGTGTGGTAATGGGTTAAAACAAGGAAGCAAGGACTGTCCCTTTACAAAGCAACCTGATGAAAGAAACCTTTTCAAAGAACTACTGTGGGAAAAAGGGAGATGATACAGGATAACCTGAATTATTCCCCTTTTCCAACAATACCTTCTGATAGATTACCGATAGTAATACGCAGAGAATTCAAAAACGTAGGTATGGAGATTTTTATTCATTTGTTTTAATTGTTGTGATGGTAACCAACCTTTTGATGAGACGAAATTCTTTAACTCTTTACCAAACAACATACTTTTAGACTATTCCAAATTGGAAGTGTTTGCGGACGACAAAATTAATGCCACTCAGAAATTGAAATTTGTTTTGGGAAGGGAAGAAAACACTGTTGGAAAAGTAGAAAATGCTGGTTACCAGCATTTTCTCCTTTAACCCACAATGTTTTCAGGAGGCTTCTTTCTTAGGCTCGCGAAAAGCAGGGATTGTTTGGTAAGGGGTTAATCCTTTACCCCACCATCCCGAGTTTCTGCCACACTAGAGGAGAGAAATTGAGAATTTGAAAACATTATGTATATGAAGGAGAAATTGCTGGAAACTTTACCTTGATTAAATGAAAAGATAGGTTTCATGGAAATGTTTATTTATCACAATATTTTTGTATAATACTCATGATAATTACCTCACATCTTGTAGCAGATTAATGCTAGTAAACTATAGTTACATAAATCTTACGCAAATTTTCTTTGGAACTGCCGTAGTAAAATGGGGCCCTGAAGTCTAGGTACAATATTCCTTATTACAGCTTAAATTTACACTGGCAGAGATCTTGGCAATCTTCATTAATATGCAAATTTGCAAGGATTTCCACAACATAAACATTTTCCTGATTTATAAAGAACAACAAAATTTAACTCTTTACCACACAATCCCGACTTGTAACGACCTTGAGAAAGAAAGCCTTTGAAAACATTGTGGGAAAAGGAGAAAATGCTGGTAACCAGCATTTTCTCCTTTTCCCACAATGTTTTTTTCTACGCTTTCCAAATCAATTTTCAATTTCTGATTCATGTTTATTTTGACGTCTGCAAATGCTTTCAATTTGGACAACTTCAGAATTTTGTTGTTTGGTATACACTGTTAAGACAAGTCCATTTTCAAGGGATTTACAGATGGCAAATTACATGAGGTTTAAATGACAGATCTTCCAAATTTTTAACTCTTTACCACACAATCCCTACTTTTCACGACCCTGAGAATGAAGCCTTTAGAAAACACTGTCAGAAAAGGAGAAAAAGCTGGTAACCAGCATTTTCTCCTTTTCCAACAGTGTTTTCTACCCTTCACAAAACCAATTTCAAATTTTCAGTCACTTTTATTTTGTCGTCTGCAAATGCTTTCAATTTAGACTATTCTAAAATATTGTCGTTTGGTAAAGAGTTAACCCATTACCACACAATCCCTACTTTTGACACCCTTAAGAAAGAAGCCTTTTGAAAACATTGTGGAAAAAGGAGAAAATGCTGGTAACCAGCATTTTCTCCTTTTCCCACAATGTTTTCTACCATTCACAAAACAAATTTCAAATTTTCAGTCACTTTTTTTTTGTCGTCTGCAAAAGCTTTCAATTTAGACTAGTCTAAAATATTGTCGTTTGGTAAAGAGTAAGGGTAGTGCCCTCCTAACGGAAAGCGGCCATTTCCACTATAAACTTATCCTACAAAATCAGATTTAATCAAAAATGAGTTTTACTCTACAACTTTCACCAAACCACTTTTTCCTTCTTTGAATTTTCATTTATAAATCTAAATAAGTACCTCCCTTTCCATGACACTAACAAAGAGCGTATTCCTTTCGCAACTCCGAACACTCCGAACATGTTCTAGGTCTATGGAGTATTTTGCAACACTGTGCCTTGTTCCTTGGAACATGTTCTGACTGTTCTAATCCAATCGTGGTGTAGCGCACCTGCTGAACGGTTGCTAGGTAATACAAGATGGCTGAAAGATGGACAATTCTTCATGGCAAAATTTGCAATTGTCCTTTTTTACGATATGAATGCCATAAATAGGGGCATAGTAGACTCGTCTCTACTCTCTCTCTGCAGCTAATCATATCCTCAACTAACACAGCTAAGACAACAGCTCTTGCAACAGTCATCATGCCATTGTACTTTTATTTCGATATGGTTTAGAATAATGTTCCGAACATGCTTCATTCAGAACATACTTCTAGAACAGTGCATTGTGTTCTGAAATATCCCTTTTGCACATTCCAGAACAGCACTCCAGAACACAGAACATTGTACCAGAACAGGTAAAAGGAATATGCCCAAAAAGTATCAAACAAGAGGGCCATAATGGCCCTGTATTGCTCCACTGGCTATTTAACCCTATACACCACAAGTTGAAGTGTTCATGACCCTGAAAAAGAGGGCTTCTGAAAACTATGAATACTGTCAGGCAATACAAGCAGGTTTGTTCATTGGCATGAAAGTTAAGGTTCTTGAAAAAAAGAAAAACTGAATGATAGAAACCTAACTTTGAATTTAATATTCCACTCATGTGGGCATAACTATTAGCATCAAAACTAATCACTTTTCCTGAAAACAGAATATTTTCTATGAAAAAAACCTTAAATATCTAGCACCAATCATGTATAACTGCCATTTGATAATCAAGGGAGGTAACTAGTAAAAAACTTTATCCTTTATAACTTGAATTATTTCCCTTGATTAATGCTTAAATTGAAGGGACTATATATGGAAGCCCATCTTAAACTTATGACCCCTGGAATGGAGCCAATTTTGACCCCAGGCCTATAATATGAAGAAACTTATTAAAGGTCCATTAGATAAAGCTACATGTCAAATTCAGTAGCCCTTGGCCTTGCGGTTTCAGAGAAGATTTTTAGATTTTTTTTTTTTAGTTTTGTAGCCATGGCAACCACAGTTTTTAAAAGAATCAAATTCTTTCAAGAACTTCTGAGGAGGACCATGGCAGGATCATTTCTGTAAAGTTTCATCAAATTTGGATAGGTAGTTTCAGAGAACAAGATGTTTGAAATAAAAGTTAACGCATGCACAGACGGATGCACGGACAGACACATGATGGACAACGGGCCATGACATCAAGCCCGGTGGCCTTTGCCAGTGGCGCTAAAATTGATATCAAGATAGATATCAAAAGAATTCCTAGTTGGTTGGAAATGTGCTAAAATATTATATCAATATAAATCGTCAAATAATCAACGTATATGGAATTTCATTCCATGTTGCAGTGGAAGAGTTAGGATTTTAATACGTCATTTTGTTCCTATCACAGTGGCAGCTCCCAACAGGTAAGCTTCCGAAGAACTACAGAGTTTAACTCTTTACCAGATGACAAAATTTTAGTCTGGTCCAAATCGAAAGCATTTGCAGACAACAAATCAAGTGTTGCTCATATGATTAATCTTCCTGCGAAAGGGTTGAAAACTTTGTGGGAAAAGGAGAAAATGCTGGTTACCAGCATTTTCTCCTTTTCCCTCAATCTTTTCAAAAGGCTTTCTTTCTCACAGTCCTTAAAACTCGGAATTATGTGGGATAGGGGATAATCATGCAGAGCTTATTTCATGTCGGTAACTTCTTTCGCTGTCACAAGCTGGGAGTCTTGTGACAAAGCACCAAAACTTTCCCTAAAATGTCTCACTTGATGCAACTTCAGATGCGTGCTCTGATTGAATGTTTTTCCGCAAGTCTGACAACTATACGGTCTTTCACCCGTATGTATCCGTATATGTCTTTTCAAATCTCCTTTGTACGAGAAACATTTCTGACAAATCTGACAACCGAATGGTTTTCCTGGTACTTCAGACATGAAACCGTATTCCCCCAAACCATGGTTCACTGTTTTATCCGATGTGGAGGTCCACTGTTTATGTAAACTTTCTGACATTGTTTTTTGCCCATGACTAAAATAAATGTTGTTATTATTGTAATGTCCTTTCACAGATTTATTGGTTGGTTTGAAGATGGGCGTGCGGCTCAGTTTAATTCCCTTTGTTTTAGACACATTTCTTTCCTCATCTTGTCCATCCAAGTTATCAACGTCAGACATTACATAATCTGGAAAATAAAGGAAAAAACTTCTTTGAAGTCAATGTTGTTTTCTGTGCAAGGGAAGGCTAAAAAAAAGCATTAATGGTTTCACGAGTACTTGAATTACTTGCTTATCATTTATGGCTGAATTTTGATACATACATGTACATGATATGCTAGCCTACACAAATATTTAGTAAATATTAAGATGAGGACTGATGTAGCCAGGCAAGACTATCATGAAAGTTCCATTTTGCCCACCTCGGTCTGTTAAAACTTATCCTAAATCCACAAACAAAATCATACAAGTTCATTAAACATTCCATAGCTAACATTAAATACAAATAAACAAAAGCCCTTCTGACCAACCAGCAGAGCCTAGGCCTTTTAGGGTGATTGAATGATTTATGTAATAGTGATTTATGCGCTTTCAATATTCAGCTATATCAGGGCAACAGCTCAAATATTCATGTACTGTACCTTATTTCTCATAGAAAAGTGCCCTCCCTAAAAGTAGCCCCCCCACCCCTGCCTCTCTCTCGAAAAAACCCTAAATCATGATAACCTAATGTACATTTGAGTTCCTGTAACTTGATTAGTAATTCCTCTTAGCAATCAATAAATCTTAACTCATTACCACACGACAAAATTTTAGACTGGTTCAAATTGAAAGCATTTGCAGACGACAAAATAAAGGTTACTGAAAAACTGAAATTTGTTCTGGGAAGGGTGGAAAACACTGTGGGAAAAGGAGAAAATGCTGGTTACCAGCATTTTCTCCTTTTCCCACAGTGTTTTCAAAAGGCTTCTTTCTCAGGGGCGTCAAAAGTAGGGATTGTGTGGTAATGGGTTAAAGAACTACAAAATTGGATAACCTGTTTGCTTTGCAAACTGGGTAGAAAATAAAGGCTCCCCGTCTTGTATTTTGTATAGCTCCCTGAGCTTTAATTGGGAGAAATATGGTATGTCCTGGGTTTTATTAGTATGCTAAGTGCCTTGCCCATTGCCTGGGTGACAGTCAAAAGTTGTAAATCATGTAACCATAGGCTTCAGAAACAATTTGTGACCCCTGGGATAAAATCTCAAAATTTTTAATAGAATAACTGGAACACTGGTCTCTTTTTTGACCTGTATGTGACAGTATCTAATATCTGACCCTTGGGATAAAATCTCAAAAATTTTCATGGAATAATTTGAATTGAATCTCCTTTTTGACCTGTTTGTGACCATATCTATTCCTGACCCCAGTGATAAAATCTCAAAGATTTTCAAGGAATAATTTTGATCTCTTTTTTTATACCTGTATGTGACCATATCTTTTTCCTGACCCCAGCAATAAAATCTCAAAAATTTTCAAGGAATAATTTGGATTTTGATATCTTTTTTTGATCTGTATGTGGCTATATCTATTTCCTATAAAGTTAGAGGTGCAACATGAATTTCACAACAAGGAAATTAGTAATGTTCAACCCTTTACCACACAATCACGTTTCAAAAACCCCCGAGGAAGAAGTTTTTTGAAAACATAATGGGAAAAGGAGAAAATGCTGGTAACAGGATTCTCTCCTTTATCCACACTGTTCTCCACACTATATGACACAAACTCTATGATTTTAGGCACATTTCTTTCTTTGCTCTCTGCAAACATTGGGCAAGTCAAACATTTTGTTGTGTGGTATAGAGTTAAGTGAGTGGAATGATTAATTACCTGTATCATGGCTCCTGTTCCACAGCCAGCCGCAAATAAACCATGTGAATGTTTGAAAAATTAATGTACATGAACACTCTGGTAAGTATATTGTGATCACAACTGCAGAGCTCCAGAAAAAAGAATTTTGATTTCAAAATTGAAAATATTAATTTTTCTCTTCTAAACCCTATGTTGTGGGTACTCGTAAGAATCGTCTCATTGAGACGATTCTAATGAGTACCCACAACGTAGGGTTTGGAAGACAAATAAAGGATTTAGAATACAATCACTCTCTCTTATATGGAGCTCTGAATACTGAAAAAACAAGTTTCAGGACTGCATCAAGGTACCAAGCTTAGCTGCAGTTGCAGCATTTTAGAAATAGATCTACATGTATTTCTAGTGAAATTTTATATCTAAAAGGGGACATAACTGGTATCAAAATTATTTTGATTGTTCCTTGCTCTTATTGATAGTTAACCCTTTACCCCATAAGGCATTTATATGGTATCTCTAATTGACCCTAAATAACAGCAACAATGAAGCCGTTAGTTATGTGCATATGACACCTTTTGATAGCATAGAAAACATTGTGACAAAAGGTGAAATTGCTCGTCACGAGCAATTTCACCTTTTGCCACAATGTTTTCCAAAGACTCCTACAAGCAATGCGTAGAAATGAGTATCTATGGAGTAAAGGGTTAAGAACTTAAGTCTCAGTTTTAGGTAAATATCTACAGTAATAACATAGACATTACAAAATGTCAAAGTTTCTCATGACAACACACAATGACAATGTATCTTTTTCTTCAAAAACGGCCGAGTAACAATGCTTTTTTTGTGGACAAAATAAAAGAAACGGACATGTTCAACGAGTCACAAAAAAAGTTGGAAATTGTATTTTCAGGACAGTTTTGAAAAGTCATTTACAGGGTAGAAAAACTAAATGAAGGACAAGAAGAAAATGCTATATACCAGCATTTTCACCTTTTTCCATTTTTTTTTCAAAAGCCCTCTTGCTTAGGGCAAGTTAAAAACTCAAGATTTACGTGTTACTATACTACTCAAAATTTACTAGGGATCGTCCTTAAGGATTCATCCTAAATATATCGGTATATGTGGCATGTATCATGTATGGTTTTACAATATGTTACATTGCCATACTGATTGATCGAATCACTAGTGAAAATGGATCTTTAAGCCTTTATAAGACACTGAGAAAGAATCCTTTGGAAAACATTGTTGGAAAAGGATAAAATGCTGGATACCAGCATTTTCTCCTTTTCCAACGATGTTTTCTACCCCATGACAGACAGCATAGTGCATGTTGCATACCGTTTTTAGTCAGCAAATGCTTTCAACTTGGACAAATCTAGAGCTTTACGGTATGGTAAAGAGTTTATGCAAAACTGTTGTAACATAACTATAACCCCATACAGAAATATGTAAAGGCTTTATAAGATTTTTTCATCCACTGACCTTCCATTGACCAGCCTGCATGGCTCAGTTGATAGAGCATAGGACTTGTGATCATGAGGGTGTGGGTTTGATCCCCACGGCTGATCATCTCAAATTACTGATAATCTTTTGGATGAGACGTTAAACCAAGGTCCTGTGTGACGGTGCTATACACCGAGCACATTGATGAACCAGGCGAAACCTAGGGTGGGTTTCGTCCTGTATCTGCACTATCCCCTGTAACAATAAACTCTTCAGGGGGCGTTGCCCATATGGGAAACTGGTGGCGACGATAAATTAATGCAAATTCAATCAATGACCTTCTCATTGTGATCTTGACCTTTAACCCATTACCACACAATCCCTACTTTTGACAACCCCGAGAAAGAGGCCTTTGAAAAACATTGTGGGAAAAGGAGAAAATGCTGGTAACCAGTATTTTCTCCTTTTCCCACAATATTTTTTATCCTTTGCAAAAGTAATTTCAAAATTTCAATCACTTTTATTTTGTCCTCTGCAAATGCTTTCGATTTGGACTAGCCTAAAATATTGTTGTTTGGTAAAGAGTTAACCCTTTACTCCATAGATACTCATTTTTACGCAATGCTTGTAGGAACCTTTGGAAAACATTGTGACAAAAGGTGAAATTGCTCGCGACGAGCAATTTGACCTTTTGCCACAATGTTTTCTACACTATAAAAAGGTGTCATATACACATAAGAAACGGCTTCATCATTGATGTCATTTAGGGTCAATTAGAGATACCATAGAAATGCCTTATGGGGTAGAGGGTTAATTAGTAATGATACAAAGGTTTCCTCTGACACTTCAAACTGTACATATCTGGAAGACTAAATTTTCTGTACAAGAGGACAAACTGTGAGGGCCCTGTGTTGCTCACACTGACTAAATTATGAATAAGAAAAATTGCCGTAAAGCAAGCCATTCATCTTTCACTCTTTACCAGATCACAAAATTTTAAACATGCCTTAACCCATTACCACACAATCCCGACTTTTAAGGACCCTGAGAAAGGCGGCTTTGAAAACATTGTAGGAAAAGGAGAAAATGCTGGTAACCAGCATTTTCTCCTTTTCCAACTATGTTTTCTACCCTTCACAAAACAAATTTCAAATTTTTCGTTACTTTTATTAGTCGTCTGCAAATGCTTTCAATTTGGACAAGTCTAAAATTCTGTCGTTTGGTAAAGAGTTAAATGTAAGCTTTAGTACATGACAATCTAAATAAAATCTAATGTTAACAATTCAAAGAGATTTGTCTTTTAAAGGTTAGAAAATAATCGTGGAAAATTGGTAAAATGCTCATGATACATGATGGATAAGCATGTCCTCCTTTTTTTTTTATTGACAGGTTTTCAGTTTTCTTCATCAGGGCTCTCAGGTTAATTTGGTAGAGGGTTGTAAATTCTGATATACATCTATAAAGTTTTATAGCAAAGTCTAGGAAAATCATAGCGTTGAGAACGCTGAAGTGGTATTTGTCAAGCAAACCCATTGCGTGGAATCAATAGTTTGAAAGAAAAAGAGATGTATAGTTCAAATATTGGCTTAAAAGCAAATGAATACCTTTTTGGTTTAAGAGAGTGTACTCATGTACCTTAAAACTATAATTTTTAAATATCTTTAGCCTTTTACATTTAATTTCCAACATTACAATCAATTACTTCGATCTATAAATATTCATGAGCAATCAAATGGAGTAGCGCGCAATCATAGGACAAACAAGCCATGGAACGAATTAGTTTTGGAATGGAAAAGCCCAGGGTCACTTGGCAAATTTGTATCATTGTGCGCCAATAAAAGGCCATGAGCGAGAGAAGCTATTTTCAATAAAAAATAAGTACCTCAATGATCGATGGCCTCGCCCAATGTATTCTAAAATGCCATTTCAAATTACATATCTGTGTGCCACCGAAAAACTCATTTGCCTGAGAAAGAATGAGTTTAATTGGGTTTATTTCCTTCGGCTTTGCACAAAATAAGATGTATGATTATCAGAATTCAATCTTGAATTCATAGTGGTATTGTCTTCGACAAATACTACAAAAATAGTCTCGTCATTCACTGTCTTATCAACAAATCTAGAGAGGGACCAAGTAACACCCCTTGCAATTTGCAGGCAACTCAACCATGAAAATTTTTAGAAGACTTTTGAAGATTTTTCTTCTGTTTTATTGCCATAGCAACCATGGCTCTTGATAGAACCTAGTTCTGTGAAGAAATGTAGAGAAAGCCGTAGAAGAGATGTAGCGTAGCTGTAGGATCTCACTTAGAAAGAAATGAATTGTTATTCATTTTGTGAGTGGCCAAACTATTAACCTTTCATTACCTAAAGAACTTGTAGAAGTCATTTATAACATGTAAATCTCAGGAAAAAAAACGGACGAAATTTCTCGCGCATGCCAGCCATTTTGAGTGTTTTCAGGAATGTAAATAACTCAAGTAATAGATAAAATTCACAGTTTTCTCTTATGTTTAGCGTTTAGATTGAAAATATTTGTATTCCAAATGAAGGATTATCAAATACACAAGCAACAGGTATCTTTAAATCCTACATTTGTGCTCCATTTGCGAAATTATGAGAGTTCAAACTTGCCCACAAAATCTGTGCAGAACTTTCAACTGATTTTGTCTTGATCGTCTCTGTAACCCAGAGGCCACTAGTCAAAATGTAACATCGCCTTTGGGGACAGTTATCTGAACTAAACAACTGAAATGATTGATTGTATGGTGTAAAACCTATTAGCAAACGACAAAATGTTAGACTGGTCCAAATTGAAAGCATTTCCAGACGACAAAATAAACGTTAACTCAAACATTGAAATTTGTGCAGAGTAGAAAACATTGTGGGAAAAGGAGAAAATGCTGGTTACCAGCATTTTCTCCTTTTCCTACAATGTTTTCAACAGGCTTCCATCTCAGGGTCGTAAAAACCAGGGATTGTTTGGTAAAGGGTTAACCCTTTATCAAGCAATGCCGATTTTGAACACCCTGGGAAGGACATCTTTTGAAAACGCTGTTATTATTATGATCACAGCAGCCATTGCACCAACCAATGCTTTATTGGGTTTTTTTTTTAAGTTTTATCAGTACTCTATACAATATTCTTCCCTGAAGCCACTGGCTGCTTTCCCACATAACCATCATCAAAACAATAGTCAGCTGTAAGATAAGAATGAATCCTGGTGCGGTGACTATCATAAGATCCGTATATTACTGACTGAGCTACGGAGGCTTAGTAGATTAATTACAAAAGCACCAAACGACAACACAACACAATATACAACACAACAGTCTCCTAATTGAGAATAGTAATAAATACCCACCATATATATCAAAACCAACGTTTTTGTCTTTCTTTCATCTTCTTTGTAGGAATCTTCTCTCAAAAAGTTTCGGATGACTTTTACAAACTAATATCCATCAGCCAAGAGCATTATTCAACCCTTGTAGCTATAGCCTTGAACTCAGGTTTCATTGCTTACGCAGCACACAGTGTAGAACAAGATCAGACTACCCTGTCCTCTTATTTGCCAGATACTCTGACAAATACAGTACTGTTAGAAATTGTAAGTTGTCAAATATTCTACATGACTTGATTGTGAATTCAGCACTATAAAAATAGTGCAATGAAACGTGGTGAAATATACGTTGTCCTGTATGGCTTGCAACACACGAACAGGGCCATTTGCGTAAAGTGTTGTCTTGGATCAGCGCAGGACTGCGCAGGCTAATCTGAGACGGCACTTTACGACTACATTAGATTTTGTGCTTCAGTAGACTTGCGAAAAACAGAAAATTACATAGAAACAGAAAGTGCCCTTTCAGATTAGCCTGAGCAGACTGCGTAGCCTGATCCGAGACAACACTTTACGCAAATGTCCGAATGCCCCTTTTCGTGTGTTAGTCATATAGAGTAACATCATTCCATAACTCATGTCAGACTATATAATTATTTGCATCCCTTGCACTGATTGAAAATTTCTATTCTACCATTTAGCACTATAAAGTTAACATTTATAATAACAGCAGGAGTTTGGAAATCTTAGAAATTTCTAGCTGTCCACGGACAAGTAACTTACAACGGTCAACTTGTCAGTCAGTGCAGCTTACTTGTCCAAAACACACATTCCGTTTGCTTCAAAGATTCAATGAGAAAGAAAAACCAGTATCTTTGATTTTACGCAACAATTGATAGCCGAGTTGAAAATTGTTTTGTTTGAGATGATGAAGGAGATGATGCCTAAACCACAGCCCGTTTGCACAAAAGCTGTACCATCAGATTAACTCTTTACCAAACAACAAAATTTTGGACGGGCCCCAATTGAAAGGATTTGTAGACGACAAACATAACTCAAAAAATAAAATCGGGCTCAATCAGCCTAGGTAAGATCCATGTAGTGATCGTAAACTTGGCTCACGAAGATGGGTAAAGAGTTAAATTATCAATTACTCTGGTACAGTAATATCACGGGTCAAAAATGTTTTGTCTCAGCTAATCAGAGGTCTCATCCTAGATTAGAAAATGATTAGAAAGGTAGATCAAAACAGTGAGCATAGGAGGACAAAAAGCAAACAAACAAATCAAGAACAGGTAGCTCAATACCAGACCACAAAATTCCAGACCATTCATACGCGTAACTTCTATTACGCACACCACGCACAGGCATAATGTAAACAAGAGCGGCAAATTGTCACAAGATACGCCCGTCTTACCCCAAGTTGTAAAGCTGGGGCATGCACCAGACAAAATTCAAGTATGAAAAATGACAAAGGGCACTAACTCAAAAATTAAGCTAGCAAGAGTTATGATTCCTGTGCACTGCACTCCCCTTTGATGAGATCTATCCACCCATGAAATTTCATAACCCTAGCTAGTATACTTTTGGAGATATGCTCTGGACAAAATTCCAGTATGAAAAACAACAAAGGGCACTAACTCAAAAATTAAGCTAGCAAGAGTTATAAGTCCTATGCACTGCACTCCCCTTTGATGAGATCTATCCACCCATGAAATTTCATAACCCTAGCTAGTACACTTTTGGAGATATTCACCGGACAAAATTAAAGTATGAAAAACGACAAAGGGCAATAACTCAAAAATTAAGCTAGCAAGAGTTATCATTCCTGTGCACTGCACTCTCCCTCAATGAGATCTATCCACCCACGAAATTTCATAACCCTAGCTAGTATACTTTTGGAGATATTCACCGGACAAAATTCAAGTATGAAAAACGACAAAGGGCAATAACTCAAAAATTAAGCAAGCAGAGTTATGATTCCTGTGCACTGCACTCTCCCTCAATGAGATCTATCCACCCATGAAATTTCATAACCCTAGCTAGTATACTTTTGGAGATATGCTCCAGACAAAATTCAAGTATGAAAAACAACAAAGGGCAATAACTCAAAAATTAAGCGAGCAAGAGTTAGGATTCATGTGCACTGCACTCCCCCTCGATGAGATCTATCCACCCATGAAATTTCATAACCCTAGCTAGTATAGTTTTAGAGATATGCTCCGGACAAAATTCAAGTATGAAAAACAACAAAGGGCAATAACTCAAAAATTAAGCGAGCAAGAGTTAGGATTCCTGTGCACTGCACTCCCCCTTGATGACATCTATCCACCCATGAAATTTCATAACCCTAGCTAGTATACTTTTGGAGATATGCTCCGGACAAAGAACTGGACACCGCCTGCCAGCCCGCCCGGACGCCCGCCCGCCACGGGTGATCCCATAATACATCCCGTCTTCGACCGGCATATAAAAAAGTCGAGAATAGGTCGTAGGTTACTTCATGTATTTTTCAGTTTGGCCGTTTTCTAAAACAGCCAAGATTAGAAATACCAAATTTCTACTTTAGAAGAGGCTCGAAATCGTTCTCCAGCCATCTTGAATATCGAAACTTTCTCCCCCAAACCCCCCCCCCCAACAAGAGGGGGAGACCCACTCTCATGCTTTCTCCACACTTGCACCTAATTGGTCCATATTGAAAGCATTAAATTTTCTGAATGACAAAATTAATGTGACTCAAAAATTGAAATTTGTTTTGGAAAGGGTATGAAACATTGTGGGAAAAGAGGAAAATGCTGATTACCAGCATTTTCTCCTTTTCCCACAATGCTTTCTATAGGCGTCTTTCTCAGTGTTGTTAAAAATCTGAATTTTGTGGTAAAGATTTACTCTGTTACCAATGAGCAAAATATTGGATGCAACCAAATTAATCCAGTACCACACAATCCCTACTTTTGATGCCCCTGAGAAAGAAATCTTTAGAAAACATTGTGGGAAAAGGGGAAAATGCTGGTAACCAGCATTTTCTCCTTTTCCCACAATGTTTTCTAATCTTCACAAAACAAATTTCAAATTTTCAGTCACTTTTATTTTGTTGTCTGCAAATGCTTTCAATTTGGACAAGCCTAAAATATTGTCGTTTGGTAAAGAGTGAAAGCATTTTGCAGATAAAAAAAAACACTGCAGCTCAAATGATGATTTCTGTCCATATTAGGGAAGAAAACAATGTGGAAAAAGGAACAAGTAACTAGTAACCAGCATTTTTTCCTTTAACTCAGTATTCCCACTACCTTTTTATTTCAAGGGTTGAAAAACTGGGGGGTTAAGATTTCATATCACAGGGGTGTGCAATTTTGGAATTTTCCCACTTGCCCACGGACAAGTTGGACTGAATTTCTTACTTGTCCACATGTAAAGTTTAGTTGTCCTTTTTCCCTCCACAGCAATTGCATGTAGCGAAAGGCCTCACATTTAGGGGTCAATATATTTAGTTTGTACCTTGAAGGTGTTTATTTCAACACATGGTTATGCAAAACTTGGAATAAATATAGCGTTTGAAGATCACCATTGATGTAAATATGACATTTCCGTATCTGGTTTGGCTCAAAAATTCACTTGCCCGCGGACAAGTGCTCTGGAAAAATTCACTTGTCCGCAGGCAAAAAGTCCCGAGTCAGGCAAGTCAGGCATAGGAATTCCACGCCCCTGGTTCATAAATCACAACTATTGGTAAGGCAATCCATATTGATCATTTGCAGCGTAAGTGCCTGTTATATAAACTATATCTATGTAAATTACTGCTTAAAATAATCTAAATACCTAAAAAAGCAGTTTGAAACTTGTAACTCTGATCAGACAATATCAACGGGACATTTTGTTGAGTCATGGATTTCCGCGATTTTTGCAAGAATCGATTTTTCATGTCTGTTAACTAATTACTACATGACAAAATTTTAGACTGGTCCAAATTGAAAGCATTTGCAGACGACAAAATTAAGGTGACTAAAAAATAGAAATTTGTTCTAGGAAGGGTAGAAAACACTGTGGGAAAAGGGGAAAATGCTGGTTACAGCATTTTCTCCTTTTCCCATAGTGTTTTCAAAAGGCATCTTTCTCAGTGGCGTCAAAAGTAGGGATTGTGTGGTAATGGGTTAATATCTGGATCTTTAGGTACTTCTGCATCATTTGACATAAATTTCTGAATAAGGATAACAATAACTTCAAAATCTGTCATTTTGCCTAAGATAAGCCAATAATGACCTTTTTGTCAGTGAATTTTCTTACGCGAGGTCTTGCGTGCAACGAATATTTGATACGTGAATTTCAATTCTTTTACTTGATTTACGCAATGATTTGCATGAGTGGGAACACTGTTAACCACTAAAAAGTCCAAAAATTAACTTAAAAGGCACTAGTCCTGTGGGACAACATCTTCACGAGCCAAGTTTATGATCACTACGTGGATCTTACCTTGGCTGATTGAGCCCGATTTCGAGATTCCTGCGATATGGCCTCTATTGGATGCTGGTTATAACCCCCCTTTACATCTTATTTCTATAAGCAAATGAAACATCGTTTCACAAACCGCTTACGAATACACATTTCTGTGCACTGCACTCTCCATCTATGAGATCTATCCACCCATGAAATTTCATAACCCTAGCTAGTGTAGTTTTAGAGATATGCTTCGGACAAAAATCAAGTATGAAAAACGACAAAGGGCAATAACTCAAAAATTAAGCAAGCAAGAGTTATGATTCCTGTGCACTGCACTCCGCCTCGGTGAGATCTATCCACCCATGAAATTTCATAACCCTATCTAGTATAGTTTTGGAGATATTCACCGGACAAAATTCAAGTATAAAAACGACAAAGGGCAATAACTGAAAAATTAAGAAAGCAAGAGTTATGATTCTTGTGCACTGCACTCCCCCTCAGTGAGATCTATCCACCCATGAAATTTCATAACCCTATCTACTATAGTTCTGAAGATATGCTCCGGACAAAATTCAAGTATGAAAAACAACAAAGGGCAATAACTGAAAAATTAAGCAAACAAGAGTTGTAATTTCTGTGCACTGCACTCCCCATCGATGAGATCTATCCACCCATGAAATTTCATAACCCTAGCTAGTATAGTTTTGGAGATATGCTTCGGACAAAAATCAAGTATGAAAAACGACAAAGGGCAATAACTCAAAAATTAAGCAAGCAAGAGTTATGATTCCTATGCACTGCACTCCGCCTCGGTGAGATCTATCCACCCATGAAATTTCATAACCCTAGCTAGTATAGTTTTGGAGATATTCACCGGACAAAATTCAAGTATAAAAAACGACAAAGGGCAATAACTGGAAAAATAAGAAAGCAAGAGTTATGATTCTTGTGTACTGCACTCTCCCTCGATGAGATCTATCCACCCATAAAATTTCATAACCGTAGCTAGTATAGTTTTGGAGATATGCTCCGGACAAAATTCAAGTATGAAAAACAACAAAGGGCAATAACTCAAAAATTAAGCAAGCAAGAGTTATGATTCCTGTGCACTGCACTCCCCCTCAATGAGATCTATCCACCCATGAAATTTCATAACCCTAGCTAGTTCAATTTTGGAGATATGCTCCGGACAAAATTCAAGTATGAAAAACAACAAAAAGCAATAACTCAAAAACTAAGCGAGCAAGAGTTATGATTCTTGTGCACTGCACTCCCCCTCGATGAGATCTATCCACCCATGAAATTTCATAACCCTAGCTAGTATAGTTTTGGAGATATGCTCTGGACAAAATTCAAGTATGAAAAACAACAAAGGGCAATAACTCAAAAATTAAGCAAGCAAGAGTTATGATTCCTGTGCACTGCACTCCGCCTCGATGAGATCTATCCATCCATGAAATTTCATAACCCTAGCTTGTATAGTTTTGGAGATATGCTCCGGACAAAGAACTGGACGCCGCCCGCCCGCCCGCCACGGGTGATCCCATAATACGTCCCGTCTTCGACGGGCGTATAAAAAGCATATCAGGTGAACATAAAAATCAAGCTCGATCCGCCAAGGTAAGATCCACATAGTGATTGTAAACTTGGCTCGCGAAGATGGTGGGACAAGTGCCTTTGAAAATTCACTTGCCTAGCCTGCTTTGATCCCCACTCATCCAATGAGAAAAAGCCCTTCTAATATTGGACTCTGAAATATTTTTTCAAAACAATAATTCTGTTTTGATTCTCTAAAAAAAACATTTTAGAATCCTTATGGGTAGTTCTCAGTTATTTTGCAAATTTTGAAAAAATACAGGTACCATATTTTTTCTAATAAAAGTATCATCATAATAGTAGCCCCCCCCCCCCCCCCCCCCCCCCCCTCCCCCCACAGACAGCCTATAAATAATGATATCCTAATGTATTTTAGTTGATTAAAATGACAATATTTGAAAAACATGATGAATATTTCCTCTAATTTGATTAGTACTTCCTCTTAAAATTACTTTGACACAAATTTGGAAACTACTTTGCTAAAAAGTTGCAGATTGGGTACAAAAGTAAATTCTCCCAAATAAAAGCACCCTCACTAATAGTAGCTCCCCTCATAGAAAAACCCTTAACCCTTTACTACATGAGAAAAATTTAGACCTGACCATATAGAAAGCATTTGCAGATGACGACAATTTAAATTGGATCCATCTGAGGAAATATGCTTTTGATAGGGCAGAAAATATGGTGGGAAAAGGAGAAAATGCTGGTTACCAGCATTTTCTCCATTTCCCACAATGTTTTCGAAAGGCCTTTTCTACAGTCGTGAAAACCCGTGATTGTTTGTAGCATGCTTATCTGCTTGTAACACAGTGTGCATGGTGAATGGTATTTGGTACAACTAGAGCTATCATTAAACATGATTATACCCCCCACCATCTCCTTGTCACAAAAATTAGGTCTTTGTCACAGAATGCAGTATGGTTTAGTACAAAAGTAAGAGTTGAGAAACATTCAAGCGGAGGTAATTCTGTAACAAATCGCTACAGGGTCATGAAAATTTCACATGCATAACTTCATAAATATAGGAACCATGTGTGTAAATTTCGAGTTCAGTACATGAAAAACTGCAGGGCTATTGCTCCAGACAAATTTGTGTCTACGGACAGACAGATGGAAAGACAGTATAATTAACCCTTTCCCAAACAATCCCTGGTTTTTACGGGAAAGGAATAGAAGCCTTTTGAAAACATTGTGGGAAAAGGAGAAAATGCTGGTAACCAGCATTTTCTCCTTTTCCCACAATGTTTTCTACCCTATCATATAGAAAAATCATCTTTTAAGTAACTGTTAATTTGTCATCGGCAAAATGCTTTGTATTTGGTCTGGTCCAAAATTTGCCATCTGGGAAAGGGTTAATCAATAGCAAGGCTATCCTCGTACCAAATACCCTTGGGGTTCACGTAGGATGAAACCCAAATAATAAAGTAAGAAAGGACATATCATACAATTCAAGTTTATTTTAACCCAAGTTTACAGGAAAATGAAAGTAGTGATGCAAAAAACATCATTATACATGACAACACAGTTAAACCCTTTACCAAACAATCTCTAGTTTTCACAACCCTGAAGGAGAAGCCTTTTGAAAACTTTGTGGGAAAAGGAAAAATGCTGGCTTTCCTTTTCCCACAATGTTTTCTACCCTGCAGGAAACAAATTTCAATTTTTAAGTTAGGTTTATTTTGTCGTCTGCAAGTGCTTTCAATGTGGACCAGCGTAAAATTGTTTGTTTGGTGAAGGGATTTCCCTCGATAGATTGTCATCTACGAGGGTGTTCTTTCAGAGTCATATCCACAGCATTTGCTAAAGTATTTGATTTTTGTGGAATGTTTCGTTTTCGTGTTCCATCTGCTCAGCTTAAACAGTTGGGTTCTGTTTTAATTTCACTATCATTCAGCCTTTTTCTTTCTTCCGTCTTATTTTTTGTCAACTCCTTGTTTCTGTGCTCTCTCTTCTTTTGGCGCCAGTACTCCCTTTGTTTCTCCCTTTCTTTTCTGGTCATCATTTTTCTGGAAGAGGCCTGGACTGTAGGTAATCCTGAATAAAAAAATACAAGAGATGTAAGATGACAGCAGTGCTCAACTATTCTGAGATATATGAAAGCACTTTGCAAATTTTATCTATCTTTCCTTAATTTTGCAAATGAAGAAGATACAAATGTATAGAGTTACACAAAATGTTCGGTTTTGAAGAAATAATACAGCATTTTGTGCAATTAACTCTTTACCACACAGTCCCGACTTTTGATGACCCCAAGAAAAAAAGCCCTTGAAAACATTGTAGGAAAAGGAGAAAATGCTGGTAACCAGCATTTTCTTCTTTTCCCACAATGTTTTCAACCCTTTTAAATTCGAATTTTAACTTTAGATTGACATTTATTTTGTTGTCTGCAAATTCTTTCAATTTGGACTGGTCCAAAATTTTGTGGTTTGGTAAAGTTATGGTCCAATTTAATCTTTAGCCCAGATTTTACAGCCCGCCCGGGTGGCTCAGTGGTGAGCATGTGGGACTCATGACCTGGTGGTTGTGAGTTCGATACCCGGCTGAGGCGAACTTTCTTTCCAGCGTATTTTCGCCTCTCACCTCTGCTAAAGCATGTGAGAAAAGTAGTCGGTGGCTTTGGAAAGAAAGTTGTGTAAGTATCGGTGTGAGAAAGCCAGGAAACACATGTGCGTCACCGACCACCATGATATGACCTTAGCTGTTAAAGTGGTCTTAAACCCCAATACAACCAACCAACCAACCAGATTTTACAAATGAATAGGCTATGTATAAATCTCTCTTTTTAATAGTTAGTGTGTACATTTAACTCATTACCAACCAACAACATTTTAGACTGGTCCAAATTGAAAGCATTTGCAGACCACAAAATAAATGTGTCTAAGAAGTTGAAATTTGTTTTGGGAAGGACAGAAAACATTGTGGGAAAAGGAGAAAATGCTGGTTACCAGCATTTTCTCCTTTTCCCACAATGTTTTCTAAAGGCCTCTTTCTTAGGGGCGTCAAGAGTAGGGATTGTGTGGTAATGGGTTAACTCATCACCAACCAACAAAATTTTAGACTGGTTCCAACTTGAAAGCATTTGCAGACCACAAAATAAATGTGACTAAAAAGTTGAAATTTGTTTTGGGAAGGATAGAGGATAGAAAACATTGTGGGAAAAGGAGAAAATGCTGGTTACCAGCATTTTCTCCTTTTCCTACAATATTTTCAAAAGGCTTCTTTTTCAAGGTCGTGAAAAGTCAGGATTGTGTGGTAAAGGGTTAATTAAGTTGGCACCTTCTCCTATCCCCATGATACAAAGCCAGGGATCTGTGATTGAGTGTGTTGAACATGCATGTCTCAGTATCAAGTTTGAACATCATAATTTTGATATTTTGAAGTTATCAGCAAATATTTAGAACAGACAAAAAGACAGACACAAACCATTTACAAGACGACAGTCTAGATTAAAGGCATTTGCAGACAACAGTTGAAATGTTTTTAACCCATTACCAAACGACAATATATTAGACTGGTCCAAATTGAAAGTATTTGCAGACGACAAAATGAAAGTGACTGAAAATTCGAAAATTGTTTTGTGAAGGGTAGAAAACATTGTGGGAAAAGGAGAAAAGGCTGGTTACCAGCATTTTCTCCTTTTCCCACAATGTTTTCAAAAGGCTTTTTTCTCATGGGCGTTAAAAGTAGGGATTGTGTGGTAATGGATTAAAAACACGAAATTTGTCTCTGATAGGTAGAAAACATTTTGAGAATGGGACAAAATGCTGGTTTCCGGCATTTTGTTCATTTTGTACAATGTTTTCAAAGCCTTTTAATCTTTGTGTTACTTTACATTTGGGATTTAGTGGACACGGGTTGAAACAACAGGTCACTACTATTTCATTTCTAAGCTCATGGAAATACCTAATAGCTTTCTTTTCTCGCGATACTTTTTTTGTCTGGCTCTGCTGGAAGCCCGTGCCCTCTCCTTTTCCTCTTCTGTCAAAACTTTTGACTCTCTGGAAAGTTTCTTTCGGATAATTTCCTTTTTCTTGTAATTCTCATACTTTTCAGGATTTTTTTTCAAGGCATTTCTCCATCTGAAATGGTTTAAATACCAATTATTAGGTCTTGTAACCCATTACCACACAATCCCTACTTTTAGATGACCCTGAGAAAGAAGCCTTTAGAAAACATTGTGGGAAAAGCAGAAAATGCTGGTAACCAGAATTTTCTCCTTTTCCCACAATGTTTTCTATTCTTCACAAAACAAATTTCAGTTCAAGTTTTCAGTCACTTTTATTTTGTCGTCTGCAAATGCTTTCGATTTGGACAAGCCTAAAATATTGTTGCTTAGTAAAGAGGTAAGTTTTGCTTGAACAGTAACTGTTGTTTATGAGCTTTTCTCTGTTCTTTTATCATCACAGCAAGGTTCGCTTATTTATGTGTGTCCTTTCTTTCATCTCTACTGGGTTCTCAGCATTCGGAACACCTCGGTCAATTCTACGAATCAAGCCTTGGATGTATGCCGACAGACTACTTCCGGAAGGAACAACAACACCCCCATAACAAGAAATACAATGACGTCATTATCATGCAAGCATTCCGAAAATCTCGGCCAATCTTTCTATCCAGCCCAATTTTTCAAGTGCGTAATCAATGCAAGTCCTAAATTCAGCCATTTATGCTGCTATAGTTAGATTTACCGTCATTCTACAGGATTTGTTGTCATTCGAAACGGTTACTAGTTGACGTCATTTGGAACATCCCGAGAACTATGTAGTAGGGAGTATCTGTCGAATAACTGCTTCCTGCGATCCATGTCAAGTTTTTTAACATATTATTCCATCTGCATACATCCGAGGCTGGATCGAAAGATTGGCAGAGGTGTTCCGAATGGGTTCTCAGATGCCTTGCAAAAAGACATAATTATGTTATCAGCGCCCTGGAAGGACCAGAATCTGCCAGAAGCTGAAACTTTCATTTCAAACAGAATGCCTAAGCTGGGTTATGAAGTACCCTTCGCTCTTTACCAAACAACAAAATTTTAGACTTGTCCAAATCGAAATCATTTGCAGATGCCAAAATAAAGGTTCCTCAAAAAAATGAAACTTGACTTTTCATAGTGTAGAAACAGTAGTAGTGGAAAAAGGAGAAAATGCTGGTTACCAGCTGGTTTTCCTTTTACCACAATTCATTCAAAAGGCTTCCTCCTCCGGGATGCGAAAATCAGGGATTGTCTGGTAAAGGGTGAAGAGATTTAGCACAAAGATATTAAACCTTTACTCCATAGATACTCATTTCTACGCATTGCTTGTAGGAGCCTTTTGAAAACATTATGGCAAAAGGTGAAATTGCTTGTCACGAGCAATACCACCTTTTGTCACAATGTTTTCTGTGCTATCAAAAGGTGTCATATATCCATAAAAAACAGCTTCATCCTTGCTGTTATTTAGGGTCAATTAGAGATACCATAGAAATGCCTTATGGAGTAGTGTTAATGTTTGTATGGTGTTTAACACCTCTTTCAACGTTATTATATGCCAGCAGCCAGTGCACCTATCCATGGTTTTTTTTGGTTTCTTTTACCAGTAGTCCACACTATTTTCTTTCTAAGCCACTAGCTGCTTTCTCACTTTACCATCATCGAAAAAATGGTCAATGGTGGAAGAAGAATGAATCTTGTCACAATGATTATCATCAATCTTCGGAAAGAACCTGGCCGAGCCAGGGAAAGAACCCATTACCCCCTGTTCTCCAGTCCTACAAGTTACCAACTGAGCTATCGGGGCTTGGCGCACAAAGATATAATCAGGGAACTTCAAACAACCTGACCTTGGTCAGCTTGCTCTGCAGACCAGGTTTGAAACCTTTAGACTAGGGAACATTTCCCGTGTGATTAACTCTTCACCACACAATCCGGACTTTTAATGCCTCTGAGGAAAAAAGCTTTTAGAAAACATTGTGGAGAAAGGAAAAAATGTTGGTTTCCAGCATTTGCTCCTTTTTCCACAATGTTTTCTACTCTTCCCAAACCAAATTTAAATTTTTCATTCACATTTATTTTGTCGTCTGCAAGTACTTTTAATTTGGACAAGTCTAAAATTTTGTCATTCGGTAAAGTTTTTGCTCTTTTTTCCTCACCAACCAGTCATGTTCAAAACATAGGCCTAACCTATAATTACACAATTCCTACTTTTGATGACCCTGAGAAAGAAGCCTTCAGAAAACATTGTGGGAAAAGGAGAAAATGCTGGTAACCAGCATATTCTCCTTTTCCCACAATGTTTTCTACCCTTCACAAAACAGATTTAAAATTTTCAGTCACTTTCAATTTTTTGTCGGCAAATGCTTTCTATTCGGACATGCCTAAAATATTGTCGTTTGATATCGAGTTCAAAACCGGCAGTGGCTTTGATCTCTTTTTCATCTATTTCATTCATGCAGTTCCCAAATCCTCCTTTCAAGCTTGATGGGTCAAATATAATGATAAGTAATAGATTTTCTGAGTTTTAAACCCAAGCTCAGCCGTGGTGTCCGTGGTCGTGAGGTAGAGCGTCGGCCTCATAACCTAAAGGTCCTGAGTTTGATACCCGGGAGCGGGTGTCAACTTTGGGATTTTTCATTGCCCCACACATTCGGCATGAGTACTGGTGTAGCTTCCAGGAAGCAGGATCGAGAGAGATGAGTATAAGTTGTAAGAACTTGTTTCTCAATCGATGTAAAATAAATATGTTTAAACTAAACCAAGCTCAGCCAAATTTTCTTTAAAGTTCCAAAAAGTAACAAAGTTCACGTATTATGCTCAATATCTGAAATCTAGAAGAGGAGTCTGTCACTATGGAAGAGTATTGAGTGAAATACAGCAAAGGAAAAGCTACATTTGTACTAAGTGAATATTTTGTGAACCTTTGAAAAACGCATTTCATTCTTACATGTATATTCACCACAGGAATTTGACATTCAATAACCAAAATAAATGATAACATATGAAAAAAAATCACCCCTATATATAATATAAATATATATTTATATAATATTATTCTTTCAAATATCTTTTCTTTAAAAAGGAATGCGCTCAAATACTTTTGTTAGTTACTTATAGAAAAATCTTTAGTATCATGTGATGTCCATAAATATATTAAAAACGAAAAAAATAACAGTAATAAGTAATACGAAAATACGCTTCCTGCCATTTTCTGTGACGTCAGAGAATAGCCACCCAGACAAATCAAAATTTTCTGATAAAGCTGTAAAACATGACAGATATCTCCGGTTGACAGGTGTCCACTGAGGTATCGCCAGATGTCGCAGGTACATTAGTGTGTTGTCTATCGCTAAGCTAAAGGAGATTATGATCAATGTTTGTTTCGTGGGTGATTTTGGTTGGGGAAGGATGTTGGGTGCTAGGGCCAGCAATCGAGACCCTGCATTCCTTGTGTTTATATTATATAGGGTAGATTTTTTTTCATATTTTATCATTTTATTTTGGTTATAGAATGTCAAATTCCTGTGATATTCACATACCTCTTTGTACGTTCCGCCGAAGATAATGCTTGTTTTGGTTGAACACTTTGTGAAGTTGGTTTAAAAGGTCTTATCTCAAGACTGCGGAAGAATCCTGAAGAAAAATTGTTTTCAATTAGAGTATCATCTGCAGGTGCCACAGCCCAAATATGCATGCCTAACTTAAGTGAAAATCCCAACCTGTCAAAGGTCATAATTATATCACAAACAATTTTGAGAGTTACTCTGACCTTGTTGTATCAATTCTTCCTTTTGATGGTAAATTTCTCTTCGAGCTGCAAGTAAATATCTTGAGTATCAACGGAGATATTACAAAAAGTCAAAGCTTTCGCAGGACTACGACACCGCTGCAGGCAGTGATAGGGCTATGATGATATCTCAATACTTTCTATGGAAATAGCTGAGCTTAACTCATTACCACACAACAATATTTTAGGCTTGCCCAAATTGGAAGCATTTGCAGACAACAAAATAATAGTGACTGAAAATTTGAAATTTGTTCTGTGAAGGACAGAAAACATTGTGGGAAAAGGAGAAAATGCTGGTAACCAGCATTTTCTCCTTTTCCCACAATGTTTTCCAACGGCTTCTTTCTCAGGGTCGTCAAAAGTGGTAATGGGTTAACCCTTAACCAAACAACAAAATTTTGGATGGGTCCAAATTCAAAGCAATTGCAGACAACAAAACAAACATAACTCAAAGATTTAAAATCACATTACAATTTTCAATATTGAATAATATTTCAATATTTCTACTTTGGACTTGGATGTTACTTACATATATATAAAAAAAAATCAGGTCAAATATAACATCCGCAGCAAGAGATGCCATGTCAATATGTAAATTCCAACATAGAAGTACTTATAAGACATTTGCAATCACAATAGATGCAAACAAACTTGCATGCCAGACTGCCAGTACTGTACAAATCAAAGATAATTTTGACTCATCATGACCAAACAAAACTTATTTGGTAATCGATTGTGTAGTATAAAAATATGAACGATATGGTATGACATGATGCTTTTGTCAAAATGTAAGAAGCAAAACATACGATCAAGTCAAAAAATAACATCCAAATTCACATGTTTTCTCTTTGCTAGACATTTGTGTTAAATAATCAATGGTTCATCCCTTGAATTTATTTTCAAGTTGGTCATCTCTTTATACCAAACGACAACCTTTTCCCACAGTGTTTTCAAAACACTTCTATCTCGAGGAGGTTAAAACCAGGAATTGTTCGGTAAAGGGTTAAAGTTTGCATGCATATAAAAAAGCCTTATTGCTGCTGATCAACATCCATTTATGTTTTGGACATTAACTGTCATGTAAAACTTGACAGACGTTAACTGACATATAAAACTTGACTGACAAACACTTACCACCATATTCTTGCTTCAAAAGGCATGTGTACAAATAAATCGATGAAGTTTCACAGCTGTGGCCAAAGCAACCGCCGAATTTCCTTGTAAAGCATTAGGTCTTGTCATCATGTCCAGAGAAAAAACATACGTTTTGGACTGATATTTTTTGACCGACATTGATCCACGAAAATCACAACTCATTTATTTTTTCAATTTTATACGGATTTACTCTTTGAATTCAATTTACTCTTAAATTCAATTTAAGAAATAATTATGTCCACAGTCTACATAGTGTTAACACTTTTATTATTGCTCTTGCCAAGAACGAATGAATGATTGAGAATTAATGTAATAACTATTACCTGCCTGGAAAGGTATTTGCATTTCTCATTTCACTTTATTTCAATGTTCGTTTACAATAAAAGATAGTGAATCTGTACAGAACTCGCTTAAAATGGCTGCCGAAAACTTCCTTTTTCAAAATTCTTTTTTTTTCTAATTTATCTGTTTCAGCAAATAGTTCCATAAAACTGTTTCTTGTATCTCTTGAATACATTTCTTACAGGAAAAAATTTAATTTCTGCCAATAGGTGTTCAATAAATAAAACAAGCGGCCATGGTCCTGTATTGCTCCACTAGCTTTTTAACCCTTTACCACAAAAATTGAAGTGTTCATGACTCTGAAAAAGAGGGCTTTCAAAAACAATGAAAACTTTCAGGCAGTACAAGCAGGTTAATTCATTGGCATGAAAGGTAAAAACCCTTTGAAAAAAAACCTGAATGATAGATCTTACTCGGAATTTAATATTCTACTCATGTGAGCATAACTATTAGCATCAAAATGAATCTCTCTCCCTGAAAACAGAATATTTTCTATCAAAAGACTTAATATCTAGCACCAATCATGTATCAATGCAGTTTGATAATTTCATGGAAGGTAAATAGTAACGAACTTTATCCTTTATAAAAAGTTATTTCCCTTGATTAATGTTTAAATTGAAGTGACAATATTTTGAAGCGTTTATGTTAAACTTGTGATCCTTGGAATGGAGTCAATTTTGACCAAAGGCCTATAATATGACAAAACTTGATAAAGGTCCATTAGATAAAGCTACATGACAAATTCAGTAGCCATGGCAGGATCATTTTTGTGAAGTTTCATCAAATGTGGATGGGTTTTTTCAAAAAAGAAGATGTTTGAAATAAAAGTTAACACACACACGGACGGATGCACGATGGACATGATAAGCCAGGCTGCCCGCTGGCCTTTTGTCAGTGGAGCTAAAAAATCAGCCTCTGTTTTTCATGACTGAAAGTTTGCAGTTTAACTGAGAACTATCCTTGTTTGATTTATCATTTAGAGATTTCAACTTAAGATGAATGAGCCACATTCAGTGAAATATGGATTTACAGCACCTGCAAAAATTACCCACCCATATTAGCCTGCAAAGTCCACGCAGCCTATCCTGGGTTGAAACTCTTTACCAAATTAGTCTTTTTTTCTACATATTTGTGAAAGGAAAGTCTATCTCATGATTGGGGTTCCAAACTTGTGCTTACAGAAAGGTCAATTACCTGTACTAAATGAAGCTATACCAAATATCTGCACTACATGAAGCTATACTAATTATCTGTACTAAATGAAGCCATACAAATTATCTGTACTAAATAAAGATATACCATACAGACTTGTTGCTTTGTTTTATAACATTCTAACAAACTGTCCTGTTTTCTTAAAGCTTTACAAAGCAATCAAAATGGACATTGTTTTGCAAACAGTATAGATCATGATTAGACTGCACAGAATGTGCAGTCTGATCTTTGTTGTAAACTGTCCACTACTTATCACATATTCTTGCCAAAACAACTTTCAAATCACAGTATTTTATATGTTTTTCCCTAATTGAAAAGACCCTTTGCAATAATTCAGCACTTCTAACTCTTTACAACACAATCCAGACTTTTAACAACACTGAGAAAAAAGCCTATAGAAAATATTGTGGGAAAAGGAGAAAATGCTGGTTACCAGCATTTTCTCCTTTTCCCACAATATTTTCTACCCTATCAAAGTCAGAAATCATCATATCAAGTTTTAATTTCTTTGCCTGCAGATGCTTCGAATTTGGTCCAATTAAAAAAATTTTCATTTGGTAAAGAGCTAAGGGTTAATGGACCATGGAAGTCCGCCTTTGAAAACAGAATGCAAGAGAGTGAATATAGATCTGCAAATGTTTGGCTACTTCTTCCTCTCTGAAAGCGTCTCTTTTGTTTAATTGAATCTTCAGAGCTATATCAAATGACAAACTGTAGAGAAAAAGCATAGGAATTTCCATCAGCAATAAAAATTGGGGGTCACTGTGACCCCTTCTCTTGATAAGTTAATAGCTGAGGGTCGTTTCTTTTATTTTTGGGGTGGGGAGGGGTAGGGGGTGTCAAAAGGTGGGTCTCTTCCTTTTCAAGCACAGATTGCAATACACCTTTAAACTCCAACAACCAGGTTGTCTTAAAGACTGTTTTGCCTGAGAGCTAGACTTCACTTTTTGACAGACGATACATTCCCTTCCAAATCCCTGCATCAAGTGGCATGATCTGCAGCCATTGGAAGCAGGTGATAAAAAAGAATGCTACATTTTACATTGTTGTGACATTTTCCCCTTGCAAATAGAACAGACTGGTAATGTGTACTTTCATCTGCTTGAAGTCTGGAATAATAAGCCATAAAACAAGACAACGCAACTATGATTTTGACTGGGCCTGTATTTACAACAAGTGTCCATTGTACTTACTGTAATAATACGTAAACCAGTCTTGTCCTATAAATAAATTACTGGAATACCACTTTTATCTTTAATACACCCTGTAGTTACAAAAAGGATAGTGTTCGTCTGGTATTGAGGCAAGATCAGATGATGTTTTACTTTTACCCAAATGATTTATATATTTTGGAAAGTTACATCACTGATGGCGCACCACTATTTATAAGTGGGTCATTTGTGATAATATAGCATCATTGACGCAGGATTTGTGTGTCATCGAAAAGCCTGAGAGGAAAAAAATCAGTGTGGTTCAAATGATTATATCTATCTTTGAATGAGTAGAAAATATTGTGGAAAAAGGAGAAAATGCTGATCACCTGTAATTTGTAGAGGATTAAAATCAGTGTGTATCAAAGGATTAGATAAGTCTTTGAAAGTGTAGAAAACATTGTGAGGAAAGGAGAAAATGCTGGTCGCCTGTAATTGTGGAGGGAACAAAAACCAATGCAACTCAATTCATCACATAAGTATTTGAAAGAATAGAAAACATTGTGGGAAAAAGAGAAAATGCTGGTCACCAGCATTTTTTTTCCTTTTTTCCCACAATATTTTTGAAAGTCCTTTCTCTCTGGGTTATTTTGTTTGTACAGGGTTAAGGCTGAGGATGAAAACTGAGAAAGAAAATTAACCAGAAAGCAGAGCTCCAGATAAGAGGGTGTGATGGTAGCCTAAATCTGTTATTTCTCTTCCAAACCCTATGTTGTGGGTACTCATTAGAATCGTCTCGATGAGACGATTCTAATGAGTACCCATAATATAGGGTTTAGTGAAGAATTATAAATATTTTCAAATTTTTTGAAATCAAAATCACTTCCCCTCTATCTGGAGCTCAGAGAAAGTACAAATCTGTATGGCCAACAGAAAAAGTAAAAGTAAGGCCGACTTACTATAATCAGCCTGGTCTGGCATGTCAAGTTCTAACCCAGACTCCTGAGTTGAAGGACCCAGTCCCGCTCTCTGACCCCAATTCTCCGGGGTCGCACCACTAACCATCTCCACACCCGTAATTTCTAATTCCTCTTCGTTTTCTTCATCTGCCTCTATTTTAATATTTTGTGTGTCTATTTCACTTTCTGAGTCTTGTTGAACTGAATGTGAGCTGCTTTGATCATGAGAGTAGCCTTGAGCAAGGCCTGACGACAGGCTGGTAGAGACAGGTAAGACAGGTGTGGACGAAGGTTCTTGTTTAATCTGACCGACACTTGTATCATGGTCACTCAGGTCAGGACTGGTCCGTATCTGACCTTTCATTTCAACACTATTATTGTCTATTCCATATCTGGAATCCGTTCCAGAAAATGAGGGCAACTGCAGTGGACCTCCCCCACTACCTCCTCCTCCTCCGGAATCAAAACTGCTGTTAGGTGAATTCTGTGACGTGTATCTACTGGAAGGGTCACTCTGTTGGGATCCTAGATAGGTGGACTGTACCCTGGACTTTTTGTGAGGCTGACTTCGCTGATAAGGAGTGCCACGAGTTTCACTGGTTTTTGCTCTGTGATGAGCTGAAATACGTGAGAAAAAGTTTGCATTATATGTAGTGTTGTGCCCAGGCCGTTAGTGGGCAAATTCAATCAATATCAACAATAAAGAAAGTAGAGCTCTCAAAATAAATCTTGCTTTGAACTCCACAAACAAAAATATGCAGTTTTGGAAGGATCCAGACAAATTCACACAGGTACATGTAAATGATTCCAATGAGTAATAAAATATCTTTATTTCAAACGAATGGTAGTCAAATACGCAAGCTACAGGTATGTTTAAATTTAGTTTTGTACTCTATTTGCGAAATTATGACAGTTCCAACTTGTTCACAAAATCTGTGTGGAGCTTCCAACTGATTTTGTCTTGATCGTCTCTGTACCCAGAGGCGACCAGTCAAAAGTAACATCTGTATCCGTACATTGTTGTCCCCCAGTATTTTTGGAACAACAGTGTATATGTCTCTAACTCTTTACCAAACATTCTCGAGTTTCAACAACCCTGACGGTTTTTATAAAACATTGTTGGGAAAAAGTAACATTGACTCTGGGTACAGTTATCTGTCCCCCAAAAACCTGTAGTGACCATAAAGATTTGATTGAAATGTGGTCACTAGAGGTTTTAGTAAATTTTGACCTAGTGACCTAGTTTTTAACTTAATGTGAACCATTTTCATACTCTTATGAGACATTATCAATACAAACAACTCCGACCAACTTTCAAAGCTATGCATGAGGGAGTGGTCTCCCGTAACACAATTAAAACATGAAAACTTACTTTTCAGGCAATAGCCAAGGAACTGTGATTTGATTTCTTCTCTCCCCTCTAGAAACCCCTTTCCTGTGCAGGACCCCAAATGTGACAGAGAGCCGTCATGGACGCTTGCTGTCAAAATAATGGATTCCTCTCCTGTCTGATCCGACAATTGTTCTAACTGGAAAAAAGTAAAAATAATTTTTTCAACTCTTTACCAACCAACAAAGCTTTACGCTTATCCAAACTGAAAGCATTTGCAGATCATAAAATAAATGCGAATCAAAATTTGAAACTTGGCTTCAGAAGAGTAGAAAACATTGTGGGAAAAGGAGAAAAAGGTTACCAGCATTTTCTCCTTTTCCAACAATGTTTTCAGAAGGCTTTTTCCTCTGGGTCGTAAAAACCAGGGATTGTTTGGTAATGGGTTAATCCTGATCAAGAGATAATGTTATAACCCTGTACCACATAATCCAAGTATTAAGAAGGCTACTTTCCTAAATAACGATTGTTGAGCCAATGACCCGAGATGAGAGGAATGAATCCTGTCACAATGACTGTCATCAGTCCTCAATGGGAAATTTTCCAACCTGGGGATTCAAACTAGGGACCCTATGTTCTCGTGTCCTGCATGTTGTATAACTAAGCTCCCAGGCTCTGCATGGACGAGTGCAAAACTTTGTTGAATGATATTAAAAGTTAAGAAGAGGAAGGATCTGTTTGAAAAAAATTATGTGTAACAATAAGTGAGCATTTTGTTATTATTACCACAAAACTGACAACTTAAGTTTTGCTGAACTCTTTACCAAACAAGAGTTTTCGTGACTCTGAAAAGAAGCCCTTTGAAAATACTGTGGGAAAGGAGAAAATTCTGTTAACCCTTAACCAAACAACAGAACTTTAGACAGGTTTAAACTGAAAGCATTTGCAGAATGAATGATGACAAAATAAGCAGGACTCAGTATTTGAAATTTGCACTGGGAAGGATAGAAAACATTGTGGGAAAAAGAGAAAATGCTGGTTACCAGCATTTTCTCCTTTTCCCATAATATTTTCAAAAGGCCAAGCCTTTTCCCCAGGGTCGTTTAAAGTCAGGATTGTGTGGTAAAGGTTTAACCATAATTTTCCCTTTTTCCCAAAACCACCCTTCCAAGAAAAATATCATTTTTTGTTGTCACAGGGCTTTATCCAGGCATTTTGGGAAAAGGCCCCTGGTCAAATTGGGAAAAAAAATTATCGACAAAAAGTCAGATTGGGAAAATAACATTGACTAAACATAAAAAGATTGTCAACATATTTAACCTTACAATTAACTATTGAATCAATACTGTTTTTTTCCCCAAACTTATTTCTGTTTAGATGGATGAGCTGTCTTTAGTCTTTCATACTAGTTCCAGTCTATAAGCTACATGTATATAAGACACCCCCCACCCCGGTATAATAGGGTTTTTTAATTCTATTAATTCTATTATAAAGACCTGTTTTTCAGGTGAATGAACAGGGAATTATTTCCCGTCTAATTTTCTATATTGTGTGTATGCAAGTCTGCTAAAAAAGTCATTATCAAGGCTAAATAAGACAGACTGAAGAGTCTCTGATCGTTCGAGGTCTTTTTGGCAATGTTTTGTCATGTGTTTTCGTGGTTTTTTCCCATGACGATTAATCTTTAAAAACGATTCTTTGTGTGTTTTGACACATATAGACAGATCGGTAAATCGTCATTTTTTGAGGCAGATATACTTGAGTATTGAAAGAAAACCTGTTAAAAATTAATTGTGATGAGGAAACTTCACACATTTCAGCTGACAACAAGCTCTGCTCACAAATTTTACAGACGATTATTTGCTAAAACAAAGATGAAGCACAACAGCTCGAAATTTGAGAAAAAAAAACTTGTGGCCTAGATTAGGTCGGGTATTATTCCTGATTCAAAACAGTCATTTTCGGAGCTGGGTTCTTTGTTTTTGCTTTACGAAACTCTGCTTCGCTGCATATTACGTGAGGCGGATGCCTGGAAGTTAATATGCTATTTTCACTACGTAAAGAACGATTTACAGCCAATCAAGTCAATGCATGAATCGGTTGAAATAGTGAAAATATACGGATGCAGTCTATAGTTCATTTGCCCTCAAATAGTTTCGTACCTACAATACGATGACTGTCGATTTCCTGGTTGAACTCTGCTCAGTGCCCGCCAATTTGTGGGTCAGGGAAGGTCCTTGCTGATACATCAGACTATTTTCTTTTTCTAGCGTCTAATTGGGAATTTTGTTTTATGGAATTGGGAAAAAAATACACTTTTTGCGATTGGGAATGGGGCCGAAATTCGGCCCCGCAGGAAAGGAGGAAAATCCCCTGTGTCAGCAAATGCTTTCAATTTGGGCCAGTCTAAAATTTCACTGTTGGGTAAAAAATCAAAATCTTTTCTTTGTCTTAGTAAACAATTAATATCTGTAAAATATTGATAACTGATTTACCAGTAACTGTATCTGTGACTTCAGGACTGACTTCAGAATCAATTTATAGCCAGGAATCTCTTTTAACATGTCCAAGTCAGCCATTGCTTTCCCCCGAGAAAATTTCTGTCACAAATTCAGTCAATACTATTTAGTCCAACTTTAAGTGTCTATTTCTTGAAACTCCGGTCACAATCTGAAATATATAATATAAAAAACACAAAATATAGTTAGTGAAAGATAAAATATAACATATACAGATTTCATTTTAACCCATTACTAAACGACAGTATTTTAGACTGGTCCAAATTGAAAGCATTTGCAGACGACAAAACAAAATCGACTGAAAATTTGAAATTTGTTTTGTGAAGGGTAGAAAACATGGTGGGAAAAGAAGAAAATGCTGGATACCAGCATTTTCTCCTTTTCCCACAATGTTTTCTTAACCCTTTACCACACAATCCCTAGTACTTTTGACGCCCCTGAGAAAGAAGCCTTTTGAAAACACTGTGGGAAAAGGAGAAAATGCTGGTAACCATTTCTACCCTCCCCAGAACAGATTTCAATTTTTCAGTCACCTTTATTTTGTCGTCTGCAAATGCTTTCAATTTGGACTAGTCTACAATTTTCTCGTGTGGTAAAGAGTTAAGGCTTCTTTCTCAGGGGCATCAAAAGTAGGGATTGTGTGGTAATTGGTTTAAAACTAGCCTGCCACAGGGCTGAAGAATTTGTATACTGTTGTTGGTGACAATAGGTATTATTTCCCTTCATTAACATTTATTCAATATCCACTAATACTTGGGCAGTATATCTCCATGTGAATCAATAATCAAATCAATTTATATCAACAAAAACATTCTTCACAATGAGTAATACTTTGATTATTGTCCATTCCATATATGGCTCTTTATTACATGTAATGGGACCATCAGAAATATTCAAAAGAACTGAAGGACTTACAAATTATAGATATAGAGGATATTTGTTTTTTCGGTGAAAGATCGAAATTTATTTCATGGAGTGGACACTATCGGTAATATTTTCATGAGTGGCGCAGCATGAGATGAAATAAATTTCAATCTTTCACTGAAAAAAAAAATATTCTATTTATTTCATGCTCTTTACCCTTTCTGAGAGGAGCTTTATCAAAATTCAGTACAGTTCTTTTTCCTTATTCCCCGTGGCGTACCCCTCCCGCATAGCAACGTTACGTCAAGCGCGAGAAATGTAAGGTATATGACGTCATACTTCCCATCTGGTTGTTAGGCACGCGCAATTTACCTAGGCAACAAGAACGTGAAAATCGGTATTTTCACTGGTGGTACCAGTGTAAGATCGAAAAATATTTTCACTGCTATTTCTCGATATCCTACCGGAAAGCATGAAATAACTATCAGTAATGCAAAGCTGTACATCTTGCTTCTTTTTATTCATAAATGACTAATATTAAATACTTAAAGGTGGCCCTTCAGATTCTGGGATGAAAATTTTACAAAATGGCAAAAAAAATCATCCTTATAGTCCGAAAAGCCTTTTAATTTTCATTCATAAAACCCTAGTAGTCGAAATCCGTCCGACAACACGAGAAATTTGAGATTTACTACGGCCCAGGTTGACACCAATGGGAGACATATTCTATTTTTAGATGATCAATTTGCTCATTTACTTACAGGAATACACAAAAGAAGCTTCAAACATAGCGTCCGAAGAAGACATTATGGAAAATAATTATTACATGTTTGTTATGATAGGGAATTTAAGCGATATGAGTCACGTGCCAGTCACTTGACATTCCCACAATGTTTTATTGATTTTTGGCGCGAAATCTAAAAATAGCTTAAGACGCTACATAGCCTTTTAAGGGTATACCATCAAAAAAATTTTTTTTTTTGTAATTTTATGAATCTTAATTATTGATGATTTGTATTATTTTTTCATATGAATTTCAGTGATATATATATTTTTTAATTTGGTGAGATGTAAAAATTCTAAATACCCACCTTTAAACTCTTTACCACACGACAAAATTTTAGACTGGTCCAAATAGAAAGCATTTGCAGACGACAAAATAAAAGTGACTGAAAATTTGAAATTTGTTTTGGGAAGGGTAGAAAACACTGGGAAAAGGAGAAAATGCTGCTTACCAGCATTTTTCTCCTTTTCCCACAGTGTTTTCAAAAGGCTTCTTTCTCAGGGGCGTCAAAAGTAGGGATTGTGTGGTAATGGGTTAAAGAATAGCCCAGTCTCAGTGATAAGGTTCACTGACTGATCCCAGGCTATGAAAAAAAAAAAATCTACTAAAAACTTTTGCCAAGAGCGGTACACAGTCATTTCATAACATAAAAATTTCGTACCATATGTTATATTACCATTTCGTACCAAAGAATTACCATTTCGTACCATGCATTGACCATTTCTTACCATAATGTTACACCTTATAAAGTAATATTAACTTACGAATTTATACCAAATTGATGATTTATTTACCTAACATGGTTATTAAAATGTATTTTTCAATGAATTTTTAAAAAATTGTTGGTTTTATAATTGCAGAAAGTTTTAATAGTTGCATTTATTACATACGTATAAAGTAAATATTTCTTAATCAATTAAAGGAAGCAATCAATGTTTGACAAAGTTGATAGATAATTACATTGTTTGCTTAAAGGTGGCCCTTCAGATTTTGAGACGAAAATTTTACAAAAATGCAAAAAAATCATCCTTATACTCCCAAAGCCTTTTAATTTGCGTTCATAAAACCCCAATTATCCAAAACCGTCCTACAACACGAGAAATTAGAGATTTACTACAGCACAGACTGACACCAACGGGAGACACGTTCTATTTTTAGATGATCAATTCTCTCATTTACATACAGGAATACATGGACAAAGTTTAAACCTAGCGTCGGAAGAAGACATTATGGAAAATAATTATTACATGTTTGTTTTGTAATGGAATTTAAGTGTTATTAGTCACGTCCCAGTCACTTGACATTCCCACAATGCTTTATTGATTTTTGGCCCGAAATCTAAAAATAGCTTAAGGGGCTACGTAGCCTTTTAAGGGAATACCATCAAAAAAAGTTTTATTTGTAATTTTATGATTCTTAATTATTGATGATTTGTATTATTTTTTCATATAAATTTCAGTAAAATATATATTTTTTTAACTTGGCGAGATGTAAAAATTCTAAATACCCACCTTTAATGTTTGTTACAAGATTGGTAATTACAATTTGAAAATAATTTGTTTTGTGTTTGCCTTTAATTATATTTCAGTGTTCCCACTGAAAATTTTATTTGGGGGTTTTGTACCCCCTATACTTGAAAAATGGGGGTATAAGAAAAAAAATGGGGGTACAAATTCAGAGAAAAACTGCTATGCCCTCAATTTTTAAATTGTTTATTATTGGCTCATTTTCGATCAAAAGCAGAATAATCTTACAGATCTTCTATGTGTACCCTTTTAAATGTAATTGACAGTTAAAGAATTGTTTGGCAAAGTGTTAACTAGTAGTCTTTATGCTCATCTTTTCACATGCCTTATCTCCATTAATCATTGTCGAAGTCTGACTGAAGACTGCTGTATTCAGCACTGATAATTTTCACCAAAAAAGTTTGTTATATCAAGATATTTGTTTTATAGCTTTCACCCATTAAAAGCTGAAAAGACAGTATGAAGTGACTGTGATCGGACAATGTAAAAAGGAGCATTTTGTTGTGTCATGGGTTTCCGCGTTTTTTGGACCGATCAATTTTTCATGTCCGTTTATTTATGGATAAGTATTTCTGCATGAAATGACTTCTTTTTCCTAGATTTTGAATGGTTCTACAACTAATGTACCTTGCTTGCCTACGGAAACCCGAATTCTGAAACTCGCAAGCGTCTAAGGAATAGGCCGGGTATTTCTGAGCTATTCCCAATGTTGGTTTACAGACGAAAGACGTTGATGTTGACAAAACGCTTTTTTATCGACTGTGTCAAACAAAGGAGTGCTGACTTAAGGAATTTTGTGGAAACAAACGAGTCCCAGTCTGCAATATTATTGATCGCGATAATGAAGATCTAGTGCTCTGACCATGTAAATGTTCTAAAAATAGAAACTGGAAATACCAACTTTTTCTAATGATTTATATTGTCCGAAAATCGCACTTACGCGAGCCAATCTATGCAAGCATTTCCTACTTTTTTTTGTTCGATCTTCTTCTGTATTTTTTGTGCGTGATTTCACGTATAGGATTGCAATTTTGTACGTGTTTTATTTCATTTATACGTGTTTCACGCACGATTTTGCGTGATCGGGAACTCTGATATTTGTTACAAAATTGAAAAAGAAATATTGAATACAAAAGCGAAAAAATTATCATAACATCATTCATCCATTACGTTTCATTTATATCTATTATAATCTTGTCTTATATTGCGAGTATTATTAATCAAAAAAAAAACTTTTTTTTTTTAAATCTAAGTTTGACTGTTATTTTCTATTATGATAGATTTTCTCGGTGAATCATGATACAAAATGACCACAAATATGGTGCAAATTAGTAATATCATGGTACAAAATGACCAATCCTATGGTACGAAATGTCCGTAATTCCCTAGAGCCAGCCTAATATATACAATCATTTGTACCTGAGCATCTTTGAATTTTTGTCTGCGACTGATTTTTTATCTGGAGAGTCTAGATATTTCTGTTTATCAAAAAGTTTAACCCTTTACCACACAACAATATTTCATGTTTGTCTGAACGGAAAGTATTTGCAGACAACAAAATAAAAGGGGCAGAAAATTTGAAATTCGTATGGTAGAAAACATTGTGGGAAAAGGAGAAAATGCTGGTTACCAGCATTTTCTCCTTTTCCCACAATGTTTTCTAAAGGCTTCTTTCTCACGGTCGTCGAAAGTAAGGATTATGTGGTAACTGTTAAGACAATATTGTAACCTTCAACGGCTCTTTCTGCGATAGGCATACTGCACAGATTCAAATGACAGGATTATCTCCCTTCGTTATTTAAAACAATCAACCCATCGACAACAGTTACCACCCATGTAGACTCAACAGTCTTCTTTTCCCTACATCCTTACATTGTCTGTTTCATCTGTAAAACTATACAGCGTTCACAGCATAGTCAATAGTTTCTAAAACGGGTTGATTTTAGACCGCGAACTTCAGCAACCATGAGAGTTATGCCACCGACTCTTCTAATCTCTTTCACTGGAGAGTCTCTGCAGGTGGAGAAAGATTCGGACCCAAGAAAATTCGGCAATTAAAAAAAGAGGTTGGCCCCAAGAAGATTCGGCCCCCATAAGAGAAGATTCTGCCCATTTAAGAAGGAGATTCGGCCCAATTGAGAAGTTTCGGCTCAAATTCTAAATTGTGTTCATTTTGTTGATATTGTTGTGTTAACTTAGTGTCGATCGCTTATTGTAACGAAATGATTGCAGATTCGGTCATCATATAAAACAACTCACCTGCCGTAAAACACATCTATGTCTCTGGCCCAGGTCAAACCATCAGCATAGTACGGATTAGCTATTCAAAACCGAAAGTAAGTGTGCATGCATCGTTTCGCATGATTAATTTGGTTCCTGCCAGTTCGATTACAGTTTATGGGTTTGCTATACATATCTGCTAAAAAGGAGTAGTTGCTGCTGAAATTGATGTGTATGAAAATACAAACATACGAAAATATAGTTAGATGTTATGGGTAAAAGCATGTAAAACATTGAGTCATCAGCGCTCTTTTATTTTAGTAAGTTTATATGCTAGCAAATTATGCCTGGAAGGGCTCGCAGAATAAACATATGGATCCTGAGTGTTAACTAGTATTAACTATACTAAAAATAGATATTAAGCTGACATAGTCAGGTAGGCCGGAAAAAACCCTTTTAAAACATGGTGCACAGGGTAGAAAATACTATTGAAAAAGGAGAAAATGCTACGTACCACTTTTCCCACAATGTTTTCTATACACTTCTTTCTCAGGGTCGTTAAAAGTCGGATTTTGTGGTAATGGTTTAACTCTTTACCAAACGACAAATCTTTGGACTCTACCAAATTCAAAGTACTGCAGACAACAATCTAAATCTTTGGTAATATGATGATTTCTGACTTTCATAGGGTAGAAAATATTGTGGGGGAAAGGAGAAAATGCTGGTTACCAGCATTTTCTCCTTTTCCCTGTAATGTTTTCTATATTCTTCCTTCTCAGGGTCGTTAAAAGTCTGGATTGCGTTGTAAAGAGGAAGAAATGTACGTTTCCGCCTCCCCAGGTAGCACTATCCATTATGTGCATGGTTTATTTGGTTGGCCGCAAATGTGGCCCAGTGGTAGGACCCGGGTCATAGCCTAGAGGTCCCAGGTTCAAGCTAGAAGCACTTGGTTTTTTGCAGGTGTTACGTCCTTGGACAAATGAAAACCTCCCCATGAAAAATTGGCGAAACCTAGAACTTACATCAACATGTGAGCTTTCGCAATGATATACTACATACTGAAAAAGCAATATTTACGCATTTCAGCTAATCAAAGAACCAAAATAATTATAGAGGGCTTGAAATTCGAGTTCAGCCCTTACTGTATATATGGCACTTGTTTTTTTTTTTTTTTTTTTTTTTTTTTTTCTGGGAGTGTCTTTGGGCAAGGCACTTCAGAGCCCTTGCATGGAACTGATGAGACCCAGGATATGCACAAATTATCGAACTGTTGCTGTAATATGACTGAAATAATGTTGAGAGGTGCGTAAACCATGATCACAATCAATAGTCGGAATCAATAATTCATTTCTTTAACCATTGACCAAATAGCATCGAATTTTAGTGTCTCTGAAAAGACAAGGCTTTTCAAAATATTGTTGGAAGAGGAGAAAATACTGGTAACCGTCCGGCGTAAAAGCCTCTTTCAGTTCGTTGACTGTAAATGCTATGTTAATTTCGAAAAGTAATTTTGCCATGCAATCGAATAAACAAAAACTGGCATTAATGAAACTTTAATTTGTTTCAAGACAAATACAAGAATAATGTACAAACATACACACAACTCTATCAGTTTTTGTTATACATGAGTATCTACAAATTCAATTTGTCCAGCTAGCTCTTCTTCATGAAGTATAAAAGAAAAAAAGGTTATATACATGTATACACATATATTTACATTTGTAACCCATCACCTCCCCGTGGGGTCCCGGGGTTTTTTTACTTTATAGAATAGGACCTCGGCCTTTCTCTATGGCATGTCGTAGAAGGCGACTAAAATTAGAGACAAACGGCTGCTTTCCTCGTAATTCGTAGGATTGCAGCAGGCTGGGTAGTTCTTATTCCAAATCCTATATTTTTTTTCTTGATGTAAATAGGGTTTGGAATGGGAATCAGTTGGCCTGTGGGACCCCGTGTGGTTTAATCGGGGGTATAAGAATAAACCACTGCAGTCCCGCGATCGTCACATCTGCCATTTCATCTGGCGGAACAAAAGTGACAGCATGCATGTCGTAAAAGGCGACAAAAGGGGCATCATTTTGTGTTTCATCCATTCCTCATTTATCATGTTTGTCTTATGTTGTTGCACATGTATGTTATTTTCACCTCGCATTATTGTTTACTAAGTAAGTGCGCCCAATATGACCTAAGTTGTCGACGGGCCATAAAACACTATTCATTCATTGTAACCCATCACGCAAAAAGGGACCTTCTGGGAACTGCGAAAGGTGTCAAACCTGGTCAGACTGCGCAAACTGCGCAGGCTGACCAGGGTTGACACTTTTCGCTTTTGTCATTATATAATGACATTTTCTGTATGAAGAGTGGCCATTGTACCTCGTTATATACAATCATTATCAACTTAAATTTACCTGCACTATCTTTGATTTGTTTACATCTAATTGATGCACAGAATTCCCAGATAGTCCCTTTTCGTATGACGGTCACATATATTTACATTTATTACATATATGTTTATGTATACAGGTATCTCTTTGAAACCTTTGGCAATTTTGTTAATTTTAGGCTTTTCCAAACATCATTCTACCTCTTAATTATGTCTTTTTTTTTTCAGGGTCGTAAAATGTTGGGATTGTGTGATAGACAACCTTGATAAAAAGCGAAAAAAATTGAAATAATTAGACCGATTTGAAATCGATGTAAGCCCGACAGTCTGTGTAACCGGGGTGTATAAAAGGCGAAAGGCTGCCTGTATCTTGTTTCCATTTACAGAGGTAAATTTTGTCTATATATCTGTAAAGTATCAACTATTCTGTGCAGAATTTGCCCCTCGTGGCAATATTGTCTACCTATTGGAGTTTGGCACGTTGGGTGCGTAACCACGACACTATCGATGACTTTCTTCGTCGAGATAGCGTTATCGCTCTCTCTCTAAGAAGAACCTCTGTGTTAATTTGGTGCTGACTCTGCATATTAATGACGGCCGGATGAGACAAGAATTCATCGAATATGTCGTAAAGCTTCGACGTGTCGTTAGACGAGACCTCATGGTGCATCACCTCCCAGTCGATGGATACAATACAATCTGCCATGACTGGGTGTACATTACGCTCTCCTTTGTCCAATTTTGTACCAAGAACGACTATTGGTACGTCGTCTCCTTTTAGCTCAACAAGTTCTGCACGCAGTTGCACAATGTGCTCAAAGGACTTCATGTTGCTGACGTCATAGACTAAGACAAATACATTGGCGTTGCGCATGAATAGTCGTTTGAAATTCGGCGGCATCACGCTTTCAGTGTCCATAACGTCCAATAGAAAAGCACGCTTTTGAGCCTGGGCTGGATTGTAAGGACGCGTGCTATCTTTCTTGTACTCTTGAAGGCAGTTATTGAGGCTGTTGACGACAGAGGTTTTACCGACTTCTTTAGACCCCATTACAGCGATCCTCAGCTGATTGCTGAGAAATGTAGACATGCGACGAACAATGTGAAGGTCGTTGCTGATTTCGTCTTCTTCCCTGAAAAGATGAGAGGGTATTGACCATTGCGTTATACATTTTCGAAGCTTTGATAAACTAGCAAATTTTGACTGTTTCGTTTGAGTACCGTAAAGAAATTGACAGATAGTTGAGAACAGCTTGAAGAATAGATGGTAAGGTCACCATTAAAAAAAAAAAAACTGATCAAGGCGAAAAAAGTCAACCCTGGTCAAACTGCTCGAATTGCGCAGGTTGACCATGGTTGACTTTTATCGCCTTGATCAGTTCTTTTCGCAGTCCCTAAAATGTCCCTTTTTGTGTGATGTATCACATTTAATGACTATTTTCACACCGCCATTTATGGATGAAAGCATTTTTCGTTTAAAAATGGTGGTGTGAAAAAAGCCATCAAATGTAGAAGGCATCAATTTCACGTTTTTCTTGATAAAGGCACAAGCCGAAATATTGAAAACAGAGTATTCTGAAAACAGCAAAGGGAAAAAGAGATATTTTATTTAGTGCGTTTACCCTCATTAGCTAACCAATCAAATGACCCCATTATTTGAAATTTTAAATGTCGGTTTTATTTGTTAAACCTGGCTGCCTGATTTTATTAAGAGTTAGCCACTCAATGATTAAGTGTTTAAGACGCAGTGTGCATGCACCACTGAATTTTGGAAACTCCGCCATGTTGTCCTGTCGGGCGTCCTTGTACTGTACCACATGTACCTATTTAACCCTTTTAGCATCGCATTTGAAACACTAGAATTCTATTTTGATTATTGGACCATTTAATTTCTATATAAAAGGGATTACATGTTGTTTGTATATCTAAGCGCTAAAAAATGTAGAACAAAATGTGAACCAACTCATCGCGCTGCATCGGCACCGTTCACAAAAGTGTCAATATTGGTTTTGGAGGCGAACTGACCGGCATGATTGGCTGATATATTGTAACTAGGTCTATTATTTAGAAAACAAACAAAAGTATCAAAAAAAGTTTCAAGATAGACATAAACGGAATTTCTGATCCGTTAGAAATGTACAAAAGTATTATTTCTGCATAAATCCTTATTTATCATAATTAATCAACCAATTAGAATTTTTGCCCAATGTTCACCGAAAGTGCATTACACAGGTCTTACCTTAATGAACACTGACTAATACATACATAACCTCCCTTGTTTTCAATATAATATGCCAATTACAAATTTCTTATCTTATACACGTTTGATATCACAATTGTATTACGTCATTTTGACGTCATTTTGTACGTACTTTATACTAGTGAATGGGTTATCAAAGGCTCGCTTAAGAACATTTCCCTTGACCCGTTTAATAAATAGAGGATAATCAACTGGTTGTTTTTGATATGAATAATATCTCACGAGGATGCGTTGTTAGGCGTTGAAAAAAACGAGTGCGCAGCACGAGTCTTTTTAACGCCTTACGACGCGTCCGAGTGAGATATTTTTCATATAAAAAATAACCAGTTGATTATTCTATTTATTATATACCTTATTAACATCATTATTTGTAATTTTGCGTTTGAAAGTCGAAAAAATGTAGTCGAAAAAAAAAAGTAGTTCCCAAATTAATGAAATGACGGCAGGAAGTGAAAGTGAAAGTTGATAACGTCACTAGTGATGATATCAAAATTTATTGCACTGGGAAATTCCAGGATTTCTCTGCTAAGTATATAATAAAATCTTATCTCGAAAGTCCACTCTTGAATGAGTCAGATCCTATATTTCCCGAACAGTTCTAAAAAAAAAAAATGCTTGTTATCTTGGTTCATATTCCAAGATAAACTTTTCAGCAAAGTTTTTCAAAGATTTTGCTATTTTTCCCTTTCTGTTGCTATGGCAAAACCAGTTAAGGGTGGAATTCAATCTTTTGAACAACCTTGAGCAAGTATGGTAGAACTTCACCAAAGGAACATCCCTTCCAAGTTTCATTAAGACTGGTCCAGGGGTTTAGGAGGAGAAAATGTTTAAAGGAATTCTGGACAGATGTACGCTGGACAATGACCATTCACTATTCCTCTCCTTAGCACTAAGTGCTCAGGTGAGCTAAAAAGAAAAAGAAAAAAATGTTTAAATATTAACATGAAAATCAGTCTCCAAGGGAAATTAATATGTCTCTTTGGATAAAAGGAGATTACTGGTGCCTAAGTTAGCATCATTAGTGTATTGATGGCATTTGATCTTTCAAGAGGAATTAGGAGTAACTTCCCTTGATAGAAGGATGCATGATGGGTCGATAGAGAAACCAAGTAAATATATTGAATTCAATCAATTTTGTACCTGGACACTATGATTTTTAGATGTCTTTGGTCGTCAGGGTCTAGTTCTCAACATTACAATTAAGTTTTGTACCTGAAAATATTCATGCACAATCAAATAAGTAGCGTGTAATCATGGGACGAATAAGCCAAGGGACGAACTTATTTTGGAACGAACAACCCCGGAAGCAAAGTGGATAGAAGACAAATTTTGTGTATATCATTGCGCCAGTAGAAGGCTATGAAGAGATGAAGCTATTTTCAAAATGAAGTATTTCAACGATCGATGGCCTTTTGCTGTTTATTTCAATGAGCCATCTCCGATTATATATCTGAGTGCTTATGAAAAAAAAAAAATTGTCTAGAAAAATTGAGTTTAATGGGATTTATTTCCTTCGGTTTTGCACAAAACACCATACATGCTCTTTAGAATTCAGTTTTGAACATTTACTATTGATCTCATAGCGGCATTGTCTTCGACAAATGCCACAAAAATGACACAATTTCTAATTGGCTAAACCAATAAGCCAATCAGGTTTTGTGTTACTTTCAAATTTAGAAAATTCTTGAGAATAACAGTAAGATTTTTTTTCTACAATGGTTGATAAATACAGATCAGTTCCGTATTCACCAACCATTCTTAAGAACATTCTTAGTCGTATTCTTCAGAATTTCGTCAGTATGAAAGTAACAGAAGTTCTGATTGGCTGAACCAAATGGTTTAGCCAATCAGAAATTCTGTTACTTTCAGATTTAGAAAATCTTAAAGAGTAAGACAAAGAATGTTCTTAAGAATGGTCGGTAAATACTAACCCTGGTTCTACAATACTCACGGCCTATTGAAGAAGTCTGCAATCACAGAGCCGATTGATCTCGAGCGCTTTTCCATTCCGTCCAGCACCACAGAAAGCAAGAACTTCAGGCTGAGGTCTGTCTTCACCAAAACTTCCTCTGTGTGAAACGGAGAGACCCGCAACACTTTAATACCAATTACAGCCGCTCCTTATGCTCTTATTGGCATGGTTACTGTCAAACGTGTAAATTTCTAATCCCCTCAGATTGTGTCCAAATCAACAGTTTTCACTTTTGCATAAGTGAGAAGCTTGAATCGTGAAATATTTTACCGGAGTGGTTTAAACCGTGTACAAATAGGCAAATTTTTAGACTTGTCCAAATTAAAAGCATTTTATTCATGCTCTGTGAAACTGGCGTAAAATGGATATCGTCGGTTTACTTCAAAAACCTCATAAGTACAGCTTGAAACAAGGTGTAGTTACGCGGTTTTTTAAGTAAATCGACGATATTATCGTTGTCTGCGCATGTCATATTCTTCGAAGATTCGACTGTCTTATATGACGCATCACTACTAGCCCCGAAACCGGGCTGACTGCAATATTACGCTCTATAAAGTAGCAATGTTGAAAATAGCTTTTACGTATCAATACGTTTGAGGAGAAATGAGACCTGCTTTAGCAACAGATTTCTCTAAACTGGTGATCATAGTTGAGTGAACTGCACGAGGTAGCGTTTTATTGGGTAAACCTTTTTTTGTGTTTTAAATTCAAAGTAACGGTTGTCGCGTAGGAAAGTGGTTCGGTTCTGTACCCATGATGCCCATATCAGATAGATGAGTATTTATAGAATGCCATCTAGTGGGAGATAATGACATTATTATACAAAAAGTCTCGAACTGTGTCAGTCGTACTACAATATAGTAACCAGAGTCTGAACTACTGAGCTACCCGGCCGGGAAAACAGTGTGTGTAGGTAGGGGTATGGGTTGTTGAAGGGTTTGTTGAAAATAAAGGACATTCCTTGGGAGTGTCTACGATTGATCATTTGAATTTTGTTTGTATCTTTCTTGGATTCCCCCCGGCTGATTTGTAAACGCAATGTTTCTCGAATGAGAAGTTAAACCTGGGTTCCGTTTGACAATGCCATACATTTACATTAACCCTTTCCCAAACAAAGTATATATATATATATAGTGTATAGTGTATAGTGTTTTCAAAAGACTTTTACTGCAGACACTTAAAAACCAGGGCTTGTTTGGGAAAGAGTTAAGTAGATTTCCGCAGCATTTTAAGATGACCTGGATCATAATATGACACTAGGCAGCGGATGGCGCAGATCTAAGATCAGGCTGCACGTTTCGTGCAGTCTGATCTTGATCTATGCCGTTCGCAAAAGCTATATAATTCGTAATTTGTAATAGAAGAGTTAAACGCCATACAATCAATAATCAAAGCGTTGAGAACGCTGAAGTGGTATTTGTCAAGGAAACCCATTGTGTGGAATTAATAGTTTGAAAGAAAAAGAGACATATTGTTCAAATATTGGCTTAAAAGTCAACCCACGAAACAAATGAATACCTTTTCAGTTGAAGGGAGAGTGCTCATATACCTTAAAACTATAATTTTGAAATATCTTTAGCCTTTTACATTTAATTTCCAACATTACAATCAATTACTTCGATCTATGAATATTCATGAGCAATCACATGGAGAAGCGCGCAATCACAGGGCAAACAAGCCATGGAACGAATTGGTTTGGAACGAAAAAGCAGGCAAATTTGTATCATTGCGCCATTTATGAGCGATAGAAGCCATTTTCAATAAAAAATAAGTATCTCAACGATCGATGGCCTCGCCCAATGTATTTTCATATGCCGTTTCAAATTACATATCTGAGAGCTACCGAAAAACTCATTTGCCTGAGAAAGAATGAGTTTAACTGGGTTTATTACCTTCGGCTTTGCACAAAATAAGATACATGGTTATCAAAATTCAATATTGAACTCATAGTGATATTGTCTTCGACAAATACCATAAAAATTACCATGTTCTCAAAGGACGTTCTCAATAGCCATACAGGCGTTACGAAACACCTTTGCGTTAATTATTCTGTCGCAATGGAAGACATGACAAAGTCAAGGTGTGTGCAAGGTAGGAAATGTCATTATAATATATTAATTATCGGCATTTAGTGGATGTTGTCGTTAATTACTATCCATTATTTCATGCTTTCCGGTAGGATATCGAGAAATAGCAGTGAAAATAGATAGATAGATAGATAGATAGATAGATAGATAGATAGATGTGAGGGGGCATAATAAACCCAAAACAAGGTTACGAAAGAGAGAGAGAGAGAGAGAGAGAGAGAGAGAGAGAGAGAGAGAAGAACATAAATAAAATAATATTCAGCAGGATTGGATTTTTAACAGCTTGTTCAACACTTCCTGCACGTGATCTAAGGGATTGTTGTCTATGGGGTTTGCTTGTTAGCGGGTGCCACGGATAGGCGACAGTTTCCAGAGGTCAAGGAACTTCTGTACGAGTAAACAACTTGTAAGTTAGACATGTATTCTTCTTTACGACAAGAACAATGCAACAGAAAGAAAATATGCCACGCTCGACGAAGGCAGATAGGTTGAAATCCTTCAGCCGATCAGCAGATTGGAATGTTCAACATTCCGAAATAGTAATGCATTATAAGGCGTGCAACACGCGACAAGGGACTTTCGGACATTTGCGTAAAGTGTCGTCTCGGATTAGCCTGCGCATTCCGCGCAGGCTAATCCGAGACGGCACTTTACGTCAACATTAGATTTTGTGCTACAGTAGACTCTCATGAAACAGAAAATAACACACACTGTCAGACAGTGCCGTCTCGGATTAGCCTGCGCGGACTGATCAGGCAGATCCGGAGCGACACTTTACGCAAATGTCTGAATGCCCCTTTTCGCGTGTTGTAGGCCATATCAGTGTTGTAGTCTCAGGTAATATACAAAGACAAATGCCCAAAACACTTTGCAAAACACTTTTTCATTCATTAAAGGGAGGTAAATATGATAGACATATCATAATGATGATAGTTGTAGGTTATTCGTTGCAGTATACTAAAAAATTTAAACAAGCAATATGGAAATTCACGTAGGAGAAAGCAATGATCAGTCCAACGATGAAAGTTATTGTCTGTAGCTCACAAGATTATTGAAACAATATTAGGTGTACGGTCAGGTGGCAGGGGACTTGGAAACTTGTTCACGGCTGTGGTGAATCATGTCGCACCGAGCCGAAGCAGGTGGCAGGGGACTTGGAAACTTGTTCACGGCTGTGGTGAATCATGTCGCCGCCTCGCCTTCGGCTCGGGGCGACATGATTCACCACAGCCGCGTGAACAAGTTTCCAAGTCCCCTGCCACCTGACCGTGCAAAGAATTTACTATACTGCAAAGTTTTACTGTTCCAACGTTTGCTGAGAGAATTTTACCTTTTTTTTTTTGTTTAAAAAATTGAGTACACTGACGAAGTAGAATTTCCCTCCTGAGTGCCCCAATTCGATGAAAACTGACGTCACTGAAACCTTGCTTACGTGCTAAAACGTCAGTTTGGCACATAATCTTGATCTTAATCTTGATCGATGCCGCCAGTTTGGATGTTGAGTTGATAGTGTAGTCATGTATAGGGCCTACGGGTCTCCCGAAAAGGGAAACTGCTTTTACGTTGGTTTTGCTAGTGTACATGATATATAATTATGTTCGCAAATTATGAAATCAGATCACAAGAAATTTCTTTACAGTATAATAATCCCTGTTGTTTATCTCTTTCTCAAACAATCCCTGGTTTTTACGGGTCTGGAATAGTAACCTTTTGAAAACATTGTGGGAAAAGGAGAAAATGCTGGTTACCAGCATTTTCTCCTTTTACCACAGTGTTTTGTACCCTATCAAAGACAGAAATCATCTTTTCAGCAAGAGTTTAATTGTCGTCTGCAAATGCTTTCAATTTAGTCTAGTCCAAAAGTTTGTCGTTTGGAAAAGGGTTATGACAGGATTCGAATCCTAAAACGGCCAGACGAAACTGGTCTCCCATAACAACGTGCCTGGTAAAATACACCACTGTGATGCATCAAGCCCTCTTTTTCCAAGAGCGTGGCTTATGTGGATTTCACCGTTCTCTCTCCGTTCAATGCCAAGATCGACAAGAATATTATGATAAACAATATCTGAACAGTGTAGATACCGATCAGAACACAGCGGTCAAGAGCACCGCTAACATTTCTCCAGTTTATCTTGTTCGTCTCAAACTCACCGTCGTCGTTATTAGCTTTATCGCAAGGAGCACATATGACAGTGGCATCAGAGTCACCATGTCTAACTCTTTGTTGTCCTTCTGCCTTCTTGTCCTCGTCATTCAGCCACGGTGTCTTCTCGTTGGAACTCGCAGATTCGATCTTCTGACGTCGGAAACAAACCCGACGCACGCTTCGCACAAACGCTTGCGCCAGCCATGGAACACGCTTTGAGTCTTTAATGTGATAAACGTGCATACTGAATATCACAAAAACCACAATGCTTGCGCTGATCACCAGCCACGTTGTTAACATGTACGATATTAAAGGATTCGAGTTTCTAGGCAGATAATCTCCTAATATGGTCATATAGACGGATACGGCTAAAAGGGCAGTTATCGCGAAGCCAATTCTTTCCCCAGAAAGCACAGGTAATACAAACACTAACGGGTTCAGCAACGCTAGGAACAAAATAGGTAAAAGAACATTCATGATTAAAAACTCTGGTTTCCGGACGAGCACGTATCTTATTCTTAAGGACGCTTTACCCTTGATCATCTCGTATGTAGTAATTCGCCAGGAACCATGACCTTTGAAGCGTTCCAAATGATCTTTACTGGTATCCGGAAGAATCACAATGTTTTGGTCATAGGCGCCAAGAACGATGTCGCAAGTCTGGTGGTCGAATGGGTAGTACGTAATGTCAAGGTCACATGTTGTTTCAAATGTCGTTATCTCCTTGGATATCGATATACCGTTATAGTTGTAGATTATTGGAAGCTGTAAAAAAAAAAACAAGAAATCAGCCATGCTATAGGAAAAAGGGGCTTATTTTTTCATTACTGAATAATTTAATATCAGTTGTTTTCATGCAAATTGGCGAGTTCTGATTGGCTGAAAAATTTTTTTTTTATGGCTCCATGAAAAAAAATTTTTAGCAGAGCCGGAACTACTTTTACTTTGCGGGTCCTACACACTGCTTTGCTCCTTTACTTTCATTCTATTGGTTAATTTTCAGTATTGGGGATCTGAAAACTGCTTCCTTGTTACATTCTTGTGCCATACAAATATGTTGGAAGGAACTTTAAAAACTCCAAAATTAGATTTAAAATTAAAGAAAATGAATGCAGTTTGAATTATTTCTGCAGAGGGATGTTGTCTGTAATATTAAATTATAAGCAATGAAGAGAATTTTATTTTTTTCATGGAGGTATGAAAAAAAAAAGCATAATCACACTTATGTACAGTGTGATTAGGGTTTTTTTGTTTTCATACCTCCATGAAAAAAATAAAATTCTCTTCATTCCTTAAATAAAATAACCCATTATTACACTATCCCTACTTTTGACGACCCTGAGACATAGGCATTTAGAAAACATTGTGGGAAAAGGAGAAAATGCTGGTAACCAGCATTTTCTCCTTTTCCCACAAATGTTTTCTACCTTTCACAAAACAAATTTGTAAATTTTCAGACACTTTTAGTTTGTCGTCTGCAAATGCTTTCGATTTGGACGAGCCTAAAATATTGTCGTTTGGTAATGAGTGAATTATGAGATAGTTTGGTCATAAATTAGCAAACAGTTGTGGACAGTGTAGATCAGAGATCAGACGGCAGAGAATTCAGACAGCACATTTTATTATACTGCAAAGAAATTTCTCGAGATCTGATTGGATAATATGCACCGAACATATGTATCATGTACACTGGCAAAACCAACGTAAAAGCAGTTTCCCTTTAGGGAGCCCCGTATACATGACTACACTATCAACTCAACATCCAAAATGGCGGCGTCGATCAAGATTAACATGAAGATTATGCGCCGAGCTGTACGTTTTAGCACGTATAAGCAAGGTTTCAGTGACGTCAGTTCAAGTCCCAGTGACGTCAGTTTTCATTGAATTGGGGCACTCTGGAGGGAAATTCTACTTCGTCAGTGTACTCAATTTTTTATACCAAAAAACAAGTAAAATTTGCTCAACAAACTATGAAATGGTAAAACTTTGTAGTATAATAATAAATTCGTTGCACGGTCAGTAGGCAGGGGACTTGGAAACTTGTTCACGGCTGTGGTGAATCAATTCGCCATCTCGTCTTTGGCTCGGATGACATGATTCACCTGCCACCTGACCAAACAACTAACTCTGTGCAGTCTGATCGGTCCACAAATGATCCTGGTGTGTCTATGGTATGAAAAGTGTTAATATATCTCCATGGTGATCCATACAATGTGATATGTTCTGTAAAACGGGGACTTAATTCTTTCCCAAGCGACAAAATTTTGGACTAGTCCAAACTGTAACCATTTGCAGACGACAAAATAAATGTGATTCAAAAATTGAAACTTGCCTCAGGTAGGATAGAAAACCTTGTAGGAAAAGGAGAAAATGCTGGTTACCAGCATTTTCTCCTTTTCCTACAATGTTTTCAAAGGCTTTCCTTCTCAGGGCCGTCAAAAGTTGGGATCGTGTGGTAACAGGTTGATGGTAAAAGAGGCATTCGGACATTTGCGTAAAGTGTCGTCTCGGATCAGCCAGTGCAGTCCACGCAGGCTAATCCGAGACGGCACTTTACGACTTCTTTAATTTTTTGTGCAACATTAGATTTGCGTTAAACAGAAAAAAATCATAAAAAACGGAATGTGTGGTCGCGGATTAGCCTGCGCGGACTGCACTGGCTGATCCGAGACGACACTTTACGCAAATGTCCGAATGTCTCTTTTTGCGTGTTGCAGGCCGTATATAATTTCACTGGGCAAGTCATTACGTAATTATTGATCCATAAAATCCATTTGATCTCTCCACCGACTGAATCTAGAGGTAGAATGGGGATTCGACAGGCACGGTAACACGGTTTATTATTTTTTTGGCAGATGCATTAATCTCTTTTTTCACACAGCTTTGCTAAAATGATTGTTCATAGCTTTTCGAGTGCCATGTAAATCAAATGAAACCGCAGTTTTCATTCCGTGCGAAATATCACTAAACTTCGTCGATAAATCAAAGCGTTGAAAATACTGGTGTGGCATTTGTCAAGGAAGCCATTGTGTGGAATTAATTAAGTTTTGTTATGCGATAAATGCCGTATGAAAATTATCTCGTACATCATGCACGTTTAAGATTTCTAGCCGCACCAGAAAGACTGTATGAGTTTGGCTACGTAAGTGTAGTTATGCAATGAGTGCATGATGAAATTTCACTATAAGAGTTCCATAATCGCAAACCATTTGATAAAATGTATACTTGCAGAGTAGCCTCATTTATTTTCCAACAACAAAGGGCCGAACTTTATAGCTCAATCAGTAACAAGTAAAGCTTAAAACCAAGAAATCGCTGGTTCAAATTCTCTGCTCGGCCAATCCCTTTCCATGCGTTGATGATATTGAATGCAATAGGACACAGTCTTCTCTCACTGTGTGTGAAAGAAGCCAGTGGCTTGTGGAAAAAGGTGCAGAGTACTTGTAATAGAAACTCCAGAAAAGTATGGATAGGTTAAGTGGTCTCCATGATATACATGAAATAATGTTGAAAATAGAATTAAACAGCATACAAACAAAGAGACAAATAAACTAAAACTTAGAGGATTTTAAATTTTTGTCATTTGAGAGGCTAAAACTTACCTCCTCTTTGTCGCCAATATAAATTTGCTGGTTGAATGGATTAAACACCGTCAATAAGGGCTTCCATACGTCATTTCCTGTCAGTTGTATCTTGGTAATGTTGCTGTTTTCGATGGGAGACCACGTGAGACTGGCGTCATGCCATCTCATAATGACCACCATCACCACAGATAATTGTTCTTCGATCTCATCCAGATCTCGCAATGCACTCAAGTATAGGAGCATTTTGACTGGGAAAGGAGCTGTTTGGTTGTTGGATGGTCTAACGTTCTTGTTATAACCAGTCAGAAGTTTCACGTGCAAGTCTCTCATTTCGGTGATGTTCTGTGCAGAGCAGAAGTTCTGGACTGTGCTGTACAGTACGCCGAGGGCTAACAAAACGAAGCACGCTCTAGGGTACTGTAGTAAGTCCATGGTTGATTTCTGGTTGTTTTACAATCTCTGATCCTGAATTTTGTCTTCTCTGTCTTTTATAAACGTTTTACTTTTCTAAAAAGAATATATACATATATATCGATTTATCGATTAACTCTTTACCAAACAGCAAAATCTTAGACTTTTCCAAATTGAATGCATTTGAGGACGACATTATAAATGTGACTTATAATAGAAATTTGCTTTGGGGAGGATAGTAAACATTGTGGGAAAAGGACAAAATGCTGGTTTCCAGCATTTTCTCGTTTTCCCACAATGTTTTCATTTCTCCTTTTCCCACAATGTTTTCAAAAGCCTCTATCCTCAGGGTCGTAAAAACTAGGGATTGTTTGGTAAAGGGTTAATAATCTAGTTGCATGATTCTGCAGGTTTCTGTTAGAAGGGACACGTTACGTTAAGGTAGTGGACACGTAATAGAAAACAGCTGCTATTTGCACTATAATAGTACCCGACAAAATTTGCTATGATTAAAAATGAGTATTATTATATTATTTTAACCGAGCCACTTTTTTCTTTTTTTTTTCTTTCTGAGAATTATCATTTATAAATCTAAAACCTCTATATTTTCATTACAAAGGGATATAACAATTACCTCCCTTGTGTGGAAACTAACAAAGTATCAACAAATAATTTCAAGATAGACCTCAAAGGAATTTCTGGTCGGTTAAAATGTGGAAAATAGAGGATAATCAACTGGTTGTCTTTGATATGAAAAATATCTCATGAGGATGCGTTGTTAGGCGTTGAAAAAACGAGTGCGCAGCACGAGTTTTTTTTAACGCCTTACGACGCGTCCGAGTGAGATATTTTTCATATCAAAAATAATCAGTTGATTATTCTATTTATTATATACCTTATTAACATCATTATTTGTAATTTTGCGTTTGAAAGTCGAAAAAAATGTAGTCGAAAAAAAAAAGTAGTTCCCAAATTACGTCAGGAAGTGAAAGTGAAAGTTGATAACGTCACTAGTGATGATATCAAAATTTATTACACTGGGAAATTCCAGGATTTCACTGCTAGATATATAATAAAGTATTTTATCTGTATAAATCTGTATTGTCAACTATCAAGAAATTTTATTCCATGCTGCACTAGAAGTATTACGAGTCTATTACCTTAAGTGCTGTATCAATGATACTTAAACCTTTTACAACGCAATTCCGTGTGTTGTCGGCCTGTAAAAAGAAGAATTTTGAAAACATTTTGGGAAAAAGTGAAAATGAGCATTTTCTTCTTTTTTTTCCCAGAATGTTTCCTACTTTTTTTTTTGAAAAGATTTCCATCAATTGACAGTACATTTAATACTGTCTGCATATGGTAACCCTTTACCACACAATCCCGACATTTAACGACTCTGAAAGAACAGGGTTTGGAAAACCTTGTTGGAAAAGGAGAAAATGCTGGTAACCAGAAAATATGCTGGTAACCAGCATTTTCTTCTTTTCCAACAAGGTTTTCTACCCTATCAAAAGCAGAAAATTTAATCATAATTTGAGCAGCATATCATTCGTGGTCTGCAAGTGCTTTCAAATTGGACAAGTCCTGAGTTTTGTTGTGAGGTAAAAGGTTAAACATGGTCATCAAATTTAACAGTTAAAGTAACAATAAAAACCAAATGTAAGCAAAGCCCGTATTGAAATGCATTTGAATAAATTTATATCATCCCATTTAAAAGTATGGAAATCATTGCGAAGATGGCAGTATGTCATTGTACAGTTGGTCCAAGTGTTATATAGTCGTTGACAAGAGAAATTAATTTCATGACTAGGTTACAAGCTGCCAGGAAGCTGTGTGTTTTGTTTAGTTTTGAGCGATTGTTTAATTCTCTTTTTTTTCTGCCAGCGACCACCACCACATGGCTCTGTCACACGAAAACAGGCATACTTTGTTATGGGAGACCACTCCTTCATGCATAGCTTCGTCCCGATTTAAATACAATACCTGACAAGTGCATCCGGGAGATATCTCTTTGGCTCAGTGGTTATGGTAGTGGTCTTTTAAAGGTGGCCCTTCAGATATGGGGACGAAAATTTTACAGAAATACAAAAGAATCATCCTTATACTCCCAAAGCCTTACAATTTTCAATTATTAAACCCCAGTAGTCGAAAAGCACCCGACAACTAGATAAATTAGAGATTTACTACAGCCCAGGACGACACTGAAGGGAAACACGGTCTATTTTTACATGAGCAACTCGCTCATTTACATACCGGAAATATACAGACGAAGTTTCAAATATAGCGTCCGAAGTTCTAGACATTATGAAAAAATAATTACATGTTGGTTATGTTATGGAATTTAGTTGTCATTAGTCACGTGCAAGTCACTTAACATTCCCACAATGCTTTTTTGATTTTGGCGGGAAATCTAAAAATAGCTGAAGTGGCTTTGTAGCCTTTTAAGGGAATACCACCAAAAAAAATTTTGTGTGTTATTTTATGATTCTTAATTACTGATGATTTGTATAGTTTTTTCATATTAATTTCATTGACATATATTTTTTTAATTTGGTGTGATGTGAAAATTCTAGATACCCACCTTTAATCCTCAAAAAACCGATGTTATTTGTCCCTTGAGAGAGAAATTGCAAGAGAGAGAATTCACAAGAGAGAGAGAGGGAGAGAGAGAGAGAGAGAGCGGCGGAAAGAAGAGTACGGGGTAGGCAGGCGGGCCGGCGGACAGACAGACAGACAGACAGACAGACAGATAGGACAGGAAGGCAGACAAGAATGCAGACAGACAGACAGACAGACAGACCACACTTATTTCCTCTGTGCAGAGCGGAAATACAATTTTCTAAATTACCCCTAAATGACTGCTTGAAAAATGACAATACAGGTCCCGCTAAAATTACCGTATTTTCATCGCTATTTTCATCGCTATCATACCATTATGAAAGGTTTTACCACTGTTATGTTGCGTACGAGAACATTAATATTTAGCGCATCTCTGCAGGGGCGTAAACAGGTTTATAGAATTATTACGCACTTCGAATTTAGACCGCATTTTACCAAAACTGTTGACACGTCTATATCAAAAACATCTGCAGAGAGTAAATTAAATGAAACTGAGATAATGGTATTTGTCCTTTAAAAGACAGAAAACGCTGGTTACCAGCATTTTCTCTTTTGCCTACAGTATTTACATAGGTTCCCTTCCAAAAGGTCTGTAAAGAAAAGGAGGTTACTCGGTAAAGAATTATCAATGTGAATGAAATTATTCTCTAAAAGTGACAAAACGTCTAAGTTCCTTTTTTTGTGGTATTTGTCGAAGACGATACTACTTTGAGCCCAATAATGAATTTTGAAGACCATGTATTGTATTTTGTGCAAAGCCGAAGAAAATAAACCCAGTTCTACTCAAATTTTCTCAGGCAAATGAGTATTTCGTGAGCACTCAGAAATTTAATAGGAAATAGCATGTTAAAATACAGTGGGTCAGTCCACCGATCGTGGAAATACTAATTAGTGGATTGAAAATGGCTTCACTCGTTCATAGCCTCCTATTGGCACAATGATACATAATTTATCTACCGATCGCTTGGTCCAGGGCTTTTTCGTTCAAAAACCAGTTCGTCCCATGCATTGTTTATCCAGTGATTGCGCGCTAACATTTGATTGGGCATGAATATCGAATATCCATAGATCGAAATAATTGATTGTAATATTGGAAATTAAATGTTAACGGTCAAAGAATTTTTTATAAATCTAAAACTTATATATTTTCATTACAAAAGAATCCATAGCAGTTTGGATATACATGTACCACATAAATTCTTTGTTGGAATAACAGAATTCCTAAATTGCGGTCAGTGAAAGTCAACACCCCTCTTTATGTTTTACTAACCGATTCTGTAAGTAATCAGCTCTAAAGAATCTGCAGGGCCTATAAAGGAGTTTATGTTTTGGATGAAACTGAATGACATCCGACACAAAACTCCCTCGAGGCTTACACGCCCACCCTCATCCACCCTTCCAACGGTTCCCTACGAAATTGTGCTATTAACTCTTTCCCGAACAATCCCTGGTTTTTACGGGTCTGGAACAATAGCCTTTTGAAAACATTGTGGGAAAAGGAGAAAATGCTGGTAACCAGCATTTTCTCCTTTTCCCACAATGTTTTCTACCCTATCATAGACAGAAATCATCTTTTCAGCAAGAGTTGAATTGTCGTCTGCAAATGCTTTCAATTTGGTCTAGTCCAAAAGTTTGTCGTTTGGGAAAGGGTTAATGAACCGTAAGCACTCTCAAATATGACCACCTGGATTGCTAACGCAGTGCCATAATCTGTGCGAGCCCTAACGGAGTTTTGTGTCGGATGAAATTATGATCAATCTTCGACTTAACTCTACAAAGGTAAGTCTAGCAATTTATTATAATTCGTCTTGATTGTATGGCTCCATATTTTGTGTGTGGAGCGTGGTGGGGCAGCTTTCCTTTAATTCTTTCAGTGCCATTTACACAGTCGACCAGCCTCCCCCCCCTCCCCTCCCGACAGCTTCAAAAATATTCAAGTGAAATTCAGAGAGACTTTTGTTGCAAGGACATGTCTAAAGAACTGGGTGGTATGAATTGAAGATCAAACTGCAATCTCTGTGCAATCTGATCTTGATCTTTGTTGTCCACAAAGGTCCCTATTTTCGCCTATTGTGCAGGAAGGACTAAATGTATGGGCCCTAGACTGGTGTCAGTCCGTTAAATAGAGCCTTTTCATTAAAACAAAATCATCAAGTAAATTGGCAAAACAAATACTCTGTGTTCTCAATGTTCTGACTGTCTGATTTAACCCTGTATTTCAGAAGAAGGGCCAATAACAACACATATTTCTGTGAGTTGAGGTAGTTCTGTACCTTGTTTATTAGAATGACTGAAATGCAGGGCCTGAGTGCCAGGCTGGTATGGGCCCCAGAGTTGTAATTGTTTTATGAAGAAATTGCTTTAATCATGATGCAGACACACGAGTACACTGAAACGAACTTCTAAACGGCCACTTTTAAGCTGTAATTTCCCATAGGCCTTTTCTTGCGCCCACTGCCTGTAAAAGGGACAGCTTATTTGGTTTCATTTTTTGCAGATTAATTGACCGGTCTTAAAACATACCTGAGCCAAATTCTGAAGAAAATACATCCAATTTTTATCGCGGGAGAAACTTATTTGTCGTTCATTCACTCAGCATTGTAAATTGAAATATCAAGTTTTTGAAAACTTCATGGTTATTTTTTAGATAACATTTTTTTCACAGAAAACAATTTTCATGTTTTTTTTCTTATTGCTTACAAAAGTTCAGTATTTTATACTTCTCTTTTCAAACTGTTTTGCCTGGTAGACACCACGCATGCGCAAACAACTGGTTTTCCTTTTTTTTTTTGAAAAATAGTCATTCGGTTTGCAGAATCGAGAATCTTTTCATCACAATACCATGGTTAACATTCAGATATATGTCACAATTTGTTTTTTTAACATTTAGTTTACTTGCTCCGATTTATAGGAGAAACAAAAGTGGCCGTGTGGAAGTTCGTTTCAGTGTATATCAAATCAAAACCCACACAATTACTATTCCATAAAAATTTTCTTTTATTTTTTTGGTAAAATACCTCCCAATCGGACAATGTAGATCCAAGATCAGACTGCACATTCTATGCAATCAGATTTTGATCTACATTGTCTGCAAAAGGTCACTGAGTCACAATGAGCAATCTGTAGATTAAAACTGCTGTATTGGACACACAGAATCAATGTCATGTCAGTTTGAGTCACTTCTGTTTAATCTGTTATACTAAATTATTCTCTCTTTGATTTGCAATGTCACTTTGATTTATTCTCTTTGTCTAGAATTTCAATTATTTCATCGGAAATTCGTCTGAGCGAAGACAAACGATCGTATAGTATAGTATAGGTATCAATTTGTTATGAATATATTCAGTAGAAATTAACAAACAAAAACAACCAAGTCAGGCTTTTTGAAAAAGGAGCCTCAATATATCTGGGAAAAGTATCGACCCAGGTCAGCCTGCGCAGTCCGCGCAGGCTGACCTGGGCCGAAACTTTTCGCTATTGGTCAATTTTCTGTAATTATGTTCAAGGGTCGGTCTACCTAATGATTAAATCGGTTTTGAAAAGAATAGTATTACGGGAGACCACTCCTTCCTGCATGGCTTCATCCCTGCTTAAAACATACCTAACAACTGCGTTAGGAAGAATTCTCTTTAGGGAAGTGGTCATGTATTGGCTTTTCGTCCGGGCGTTCTAGGTTCGAATCCTACCTGGTCCTTGTATTTCTACTATGCATGTGTTAGGCTTTGACTCATCAATAAATGATGACTTTAAAAGAAAGTGTGTTACGGGAGACCACTCCATCATACATGGCTTCATCCCGGTATTATTACAATACCAAACAACTGCGTTAGAAAGAATTCTCTCTAGGTCAGTGGTCATGATGCTGGTTTTTTTTTTCATCCAGGCGTTCTAGGTTCGAATCCTACCTGGTCCATGTATTTCTGTTATGCACTTGTTCAGTTGTTTCTTTGTTACGGACTTTGCTCGTAAGATGGGACCTCGTCCAGGATTGGCCATTGAGCCATTAATCCCATTCGTTGTCCAAAAACAGACTTTCTGCCTGATAAGGCTTTGAGTCATCAATAAATGATGACTTTAAAAGGGGATGTTACAGGAGATCACTCCTTCATGCATGTCTTTATCCCGGTATGATTAGAATACCTAACAACTGCGTTAGGAAGAATTCTCTTTAGGTCAGTGGTTATAGTGTTAGCGTTTCGTCTGGACGTTCTGGGTTCGAATCCTACCCGGTCCGATTTGATGCAGTTAGAGCTAGCTGCCACCTATGAAAATGCGTAACGGGTGATTGTCGAAATCAAGCTCAATCCGCCAAGGATAGAGTAGCTTAGTGGATCGTAACCCTTGGCGTGCGAAGATGTATTAATCGAGGATTCGACCTGTCTACTATGACGCATCACCCATCCCATATACATGGGAAAGGTAGAATTTATACCGAAGCTTTTTCCCAAGCCTGTAGGGCGGTGTTTGATGGCAGGTACATAGGCTATACACTACCTGATCATAGCCGAATGAATCGTACCAGGTAGCGTTTTACTGCGTAAACGTTTATTTCAGTTTGAAATTCTAAGTAAAGATTGCCGCGCAGAAAAGTAGTCCGGCTTAGTACCCAGAATGCTCAAATTAGATAGATGTATATTTGTAGAATGCCATCTAGCGGCTTATGGGTTTAACTCTTTACCAAACAATCCCTGGTTTTTACGACCCTTGGGATAGAAACGTTTTGAAAACATTGTGGGAAAAGGAGAAAATGCTGGTAACCAGCATTTTCTCCTTTTCCCACAATGTTTTCTATCCTGCGGGAAACCGATTCCAATTTTTTAGTTACACTTATCTTGTCATTTGCAAATGCTTTCAATTTGGACAAGACTAAAATTTTGTCGTTTTGTAAAGAGTTAAGGTTGGAATATGCTCTAAGACCACACTAACTATTTCTGCCCATCAAATAGACGACGGGGAGTTTGATACAATAGATGATTTTGTCTGGTTATGACTGAATGGTTCTGATTATATGATTTATGATGCTACATTCTTGTTTCTTGGCGTTTAGTGTATAGTGGTGATATTTAACTGTTGTAGGTCCCGACAGACTTCAAAACAAACCCTCTCTCTATTTCTCTATCTGTCTGTCTGTCTGTTTGTCTGCCTCCCGCTCTCTCTGTCTCCCGCTCTCTGTCTCTCTATTTCTGTTTCTCTGTTTCTGTCTCTGTATTTCTGTCTCTCTGTTTCTGTCTCTCTATCTCTGTCTCTCTATCTCTGACTCTTTATTTCTGTCTCTGTCTCTGACTCTCTGTTTCTGTCTCTCTGTTTCTGTCTCTCTATCTCTGTCTCTCTGTCTCTGACTCTCTGTTTCTGTCTCTCTGTTTCTGTCTCTCTATCTCTGTCTTTCTGTTTCTGTCTCTCTATCTCTGACTCTCTATTTCTGTCTCTCTGTTTCTGTCTCTCTATTTCTCTTTCTCCCAAACTCTGTCTCAATGTCTCTCTGTCTCTGTCTCAATAATCTCTCTCTCTCTCTCTCTCTCTCTCTCTCTCTGTCACTGTCTCTTTTCCTCCCTCCCTCCCACCTTCTCTCTCTCTCTCTCTCTCTACCTCCCTATCCCCCTCTCTCCCCCTCTCTCTGTCTCTCACTATTTTTCTCTTTCAAATTTTCAACATTCTTCAGTTTTGTTTACATAGCAAAAAAGGCAAAAAGAGATTTTACAGGATTAAACTCCTTAGAAAAATTCTGTTAGGACCACGCCAGAAACATTTCATGTCCATTTTCGTTCAATCAGATAAAAACAGATCAACGATAGTGCAGGTCAGTTTAAGTTGATAATTCAAAAATAATTGTATAACAAGGTTCAATGACCACTTTTCATACAGAAAATGTCATTAAAGCGAAAAGTGTCAACCCTGGTCAGCCTGCGCAATTCGCGCAGGCTGACCAGGGTTGACACCTTTCGCAGTTCCCAGAAGGTCCCCTTTTTGTGTGATGGGTCACATATTCATTGTCATTAACAACCATTAGCAGAACGAATCTTATCCGGATGCCTGTAATCAGTGCTTTGGCCCGTATTCCCCAACCAGTCTTAGGAACATTCTTGGCCTTATTCTTCAGAATTTTGTCAATGTGAAAGTAACAGAACTTCTGATTGGCTAAACCATTTGGTTTAGCCAATCAGAAGTTCTGTTACTTTCACAGTTAGAAAATCTTGAAGAACAAGACAAAGGCTGTTCTTAAGAATGGTTGGTGAATATGGACCCTGAATAGAAATTTGCTGAGTTTGGAAATGGAACCGGTGACCCTTGTTTCAGCCCCCCCCCCCCCCCCCCCCCCCCAAAGATTGACGTTGTCTTATCGTGTCATATTCTTCAAAGGTTCGACCTGTCTACTATGACGTATCACCCCCCCCTTTTTTTTGGGGGGACTGTAGTTATACGCGTTACAAAGTAGCAATGGAGAAAATGACTTATCAATACGTTTGAGGAGAAATCAGGCCTGTTTTAGCTCCAGATTTCTATAAACTGCTGATCATAGCTAAATGAATCGCATCAGGTAGCGTTTTATTCAGTAAACGTTTTTTTTTTTTTAGTTTGAAATTCAAAGTAACGGTCGTCGCATAGAAAAGTAGTCCGATTCTGTACCCAGAATGCCCAAATAGATAGATGTGTATTTGTAGAATACCATCTATCGGGAGATAATGAAAGATTGATGACGTAAATTGCAAGAAACAACGGGACCTATTTTTTCGATAACCCTAAATGAACAATAGAGATTAGATGCTGTGATTTATGTTTGTCTAGGATTGCTTGTAAATAATATTGTTATAGATGGATTATTCTGTAGCTAGCTGTCTACATTTTGGCAGTGGAGGCCCTTTGATTTATTGCCCAAGTATTCTGGCCCTTTGTACATATACTATAGACACATTTAGATTGTCTTTAACCTGATTAGAAAACGTGTACATGTTGTCAGAACTCTGTCAGCGAGTACGAGATGCTTGGCGTTTTTGAAGACAATATTTATTGTCAATAAGGGAGTCTACTCCAGAGAGGTGGAAAACCCATTAAAACATCGGACATAAAACTTTAAATTATCTTCCGTTTAGTGGGACTTTTCAAATACATACCTATCTGATTTGGGCATTCTGGGTACAGAACCGGACTCTTTTTCAAAGTTGCAATCTATTTAGCGAAATATAAAGTTAAGTTAACATTTACTGAACGCTATTTGGTATGATTTATCGAGCCACTGTCAGCTACCATAACTGGCCTGCAAAACGCGGAAAGGGGCATTATACATTATGTTTTGTTCTACAATACACTTACACAAAACAGAAAATTGCATGAAAACGGAAATTGTCGTCTCGGATTAGCTAGCGAGGACTGCGCATGCTTATCCGAAACGACACTTTACGCAAAAGTCCAAATGCCACTTTCGCGTGTTGCATGCCATATACATGTAGGGTGAAACCATGAAAATAGTCCCTAGTAGCTGGAAAAATAGTCCCCGTATAAGACCTTACATTTATTGTTGATAGGGCTGTGGAAAACCTCTGCAAAAATCCTGGTTTCCATAATATCTATAAATAGAAACTGTACTTTTAGATCTGCTGGTAAAAAAATGCTATTTCTAAAAACTATTTTCCTCGTTTGAAATAAGTATCTTATTAGAAATTTGGAGTGAAAAACAGACCAGACTTTTCCATAGAAGTTTTTTTTATAGCCGTTTTCTACATTGCTATTTCTTTAGCGGCAGAGGCGTATTAATATTTGTCCTGATCAGGACAGCAATACGTCATAGCAGACAGGTCTAATCTTTGAATTACATGCTCAGACAGTGTAGAACTTATATTCCGGACGGACTATTTGTATCTAGTTGTCTGCATTTTGGCAGTGGCGGACCGATGATTTATTGCCCTTGCCTAATGAACCTTGTATACTATTGACACGTCTTGAGAATTTTGAATCTTTTATTACACATCGAAACATGTGTACAAAACCCCATTTTGCCGAGACCTTTTTTTTCATTCGATACAAAATTGTCAGTATAATGCAGAGAAATGACCCTTCCCTACAAAATGACCCATGGGTCATTTTTCTACGTAGAGGAATGGTCCATGGGTCACTTCTCTAAGTAGAGGAATAACCCGGGTCATTATTCCACGTAGAGAAATGACCCTAGAGGGTGATTTCTCTACGCAGAATAATGACCCGGCTGATTCCTCTCTCTGGGGTCAATTCTCTACATAGAATAATGACCCGGGCCATTCCTCTACGTAGAGAAATGACTTCTGGGTTCATTTCTCTACGTAGAATAATGGTCCGGGTCATTTTGTAGGGGAGGTTCATTTCTCTGCATTAAACCGGCTGGGAGCGATTTTAAGTCACGCGTTTATTTCGGCAAGGGATATCATTTCAACGAAATTGCTGGTTAAACTTGGAATCTTCACTGAAAATGACACCATCGCAGTCGAGCGTTGTCTACCGCATCATTATTCTAATTAGACAAATAACCACAGGGTCATTCCTCTACGTAGAGAAATGACCCCAGAGGGTTATTTCTCTACGTAGAATAATGACCCGGGTCATTCCTCTACGTACAGAAATGAACCATGGGTCATTTTGTAGGGAAGGGTAATTTCTCTGCATTACACCGGCGCTTATATATCAAAGGTATCATCTACCAGCAAGTGAACGATTTTCTCACCCTCAAGTTCCTTATTATTCTAGGTTTTGTGGAAATTATCAGACATTCAACAAGGAAATTCCAGTGAGAAGTGAAATGTTTCTCTATCAAACGACAACATTTTAGACTTGTCCAAATTCAAAGCATTTGCAGACGACAAAAAAGCATGACTCAAAAATTAAAATCTGTTTTGGGAAGGGTAAAAAACATTGTGGGAAAAGGAGAAAATGCTGGTTACCAGCATTTTCTCCTTTTCCCACAATGTTTTCTAAAGGCGTCTTTCTCAGGATCGTCAAAAGTAGGATTTGTGTGCTAAAGAGTTAAGGGTAACCAGGAAAACACCTGAATTATAAAGACCCTTTTAAGTTGATTTCAGGTGTTTATCTCGATTTTATTTCAATTAAAAGTTATGGGGCGGTGATAAAAGTAATCTTTAAAACATCAAATGTTGGCCCACCCGGAAAACAACAGGGGGTCCATTGATCAAGTATCTCGGCTGTATCATGTAGCTTTATATGCACCTACACAGTGCATTTTCTTCGCCGGAAATACGCCTTTTAACGAGCTTAAAATCGTAAGGCTCCTCTTGTGATCAAAGCATTGGGAACGCTGACGTGGTATTTATCGAGGAAGTCATTGTGTGAATTGGTTGGTTGGTTGGTTGTATTGGGGTTTAACGCCACTTTAACAGCTACTGTCATATCATGGCGGTCGGTGACGCACATATGTTTCCTGGCTTTCTCACACCAGTACCAACACAGCTTTCTTTCCAAAGCCACCGACTACTTTTTCTCACATGCTTCAGCAGAGGTGAGAGGCGAAAATACGCCGGAAAAAAAGTTCGCCTCAACCGGGTATCGAACTCACAACCACCAGGTCATGAGTCCGACACGTTCACCACTGAGGCACCCGGGCGGGCTCATTGTGTCGAATTAATAATTTGAAAGAAAAAGAGAAATATTATTCAAATATTTGCGTGAACGTCAACCTACTAAGCAAATGGATACCTTATTCGGTTGAAGGGAGAATACTCATGACAAAGCTGGGGTTATTGGTGTATTGGTGGTCTCCCTTTGATCATAAGGAGTCAGGAGTAACTTCCCTTGACAGTAGTATGCATGGATAAAGAGAGAAATCATGGAATATATCGAATAAAATTTAAAAAAATTGAAATATCCTTGGCCGTTAAAATTGAATTCCCAACTTCACAATCAATTATTTCGATCTATAAATATTCATGTCCAATCAAAAAGAGTAGCGCGCAAACATGGGGTTAACAAGCCATGGGACGAACTGGTTTTGGAACTAAAAAGTCCTGGACCAAACGATCTGTAGACAATTATTGTATCATTTCGCCAATAGAAATCTATGAGCGAGTGAAGCTATTTTCAGTAAAAAGTATTTAAACGATCGATGGCATCGCCCAATATATTTTAAAATGCCATTTCCAATTACATATCTGAGAGCGACCGAAAAACTCATTCGTCTAAGAAAAATTGAGTTTAATAGGGTTTATTTCCTTCGGCTTTGCACAAAATACGATACATGGTCTTCAAAATTCAATTTTGAACTCATACTGGTATTGTCTTCAACAAATACCACACAAAAAAAAACATGAGTCAGAATTTTTTAAGTTTGCTTCCGTTGACATTTTATCTTTTAATTTTGAAAGTGGTTTATCAATTTCGTTTGAAATTTTCATTTACTAATTGATTGCTGTGAATAACTTCACAGTGGTTGATTTTATCGTTGATTATCCATTTTGAGCCTCAAAAGGGGACTTAATGCATTTGCGAAAAGTATCGATCCAGACCAACCTGCATGCGCAGAAAATTGACCAATAGCGAAAAGTTTCGGCCCAGGTCAGCCTGCGCGTACTGCCGAAACTTTTCGCAGATGCTTTAAGCCCCCTTTTCACAGAGCAAGGTAATACGGGAGATCACCCCTTCCCTACTGCATAGCTTTCGCGTATTAAATACAGCTGTACCAGAGAGAATTCTCTTTGACTCAGTGGTTATGTTATCAGTTGGTCTTTCAAACCTCGAAAAAACGAGGATAATTTTCCCCTTCGAGGGTTCGAATTCCGCTAGATGCGGTTTATACTTGAACTATGCATCTATTTGCTTCTTTATTACGGACATTGTTCGTAAGAATGGCTTAAAGGTAGGTATTTAGAATTTTCACATCACACCAAATAAAAAAAAATATATATGTCTATGAAATTTATATGAAAAACAATAAAAATCATCAGTAATCATAGAATTACGAAAAGAAATTTTTTTGGTGGTATTCCCTTAAAAGGCTACGTAACCTCTTAAGCTATTTTTAGATTTCACGCCAAAATAAAAAAAAGCATTGTGGGAATGTTAAGTGACTCGCACGTGACTAATAACTATTAAATTCCATAGCATAACAAACATGTAATTATTTTCCATAATGTCTAGAACTTCGGACGCTATGTCTGAAGCATCGTCTGTTTATTTCCGGTATGTAAATGAGCGAGTTGCTAATGTAAAATAGACTGTGTTTCCCTTCAGTGTCAACCTGGGCTGCAGTAAATCTCTCATTTATCTAGTTATCGGATGGTTTTCGACTACTGGGGTTTAATGAATGAAAAGTATAAGGCTTTGGGAGTAAAAGGATGATTTTTTTTGTATTTTTGTAAAATTTTCGTCCCAATATCTGAAGGGCCACCTTTAAGTATTTTTCTTCAAAAGGTAACTTTTGAAATACATGTAGCAATATTTGGTAGTTAACTATCGACTGGAAAAAATCATTTAAATCATTGAGCAAATAAATGGTTGACTTAGTTAATTTTGTTACTAAGTTATTCAAACCAAACCCTTTACCACACAATGATGACTTTTAACGACTCTGGAAAAGAAGCCTTTAATTGGTGACCAGCATTTTCTCCTTTTCCCAAAATGTTTTCTACTTCATCAAAAAATGATTGCACTGTTTGAGCCACATTGAAATTATCGTCTGCCAATGCTTTTAATTTGGACGAGGCTTACATTTTGTAGTTTGTGTTAGTACTGGTACATGTGTTAGAAAAAGAATTAAGCAGTTGATAGGCACTTGATAAACCCGACTGAAAGACAGAGACGAAGATATAAAGAGGGACAGAGACAGAGAGAAGGTCAGAGAGCGAGACAGAGAGAGAGAGAGAGAGAGAGAGAGAGAGAGAGAGAGAGAGAGAGAGGGAGGGAGGGAGAGGGAGAGAGACACAGAGAGACAGATAAAGATGGCGAGAGAGAGAGGAAGAGGGCGAGCGAGAGAGAGAGAGAGAGAGAGAGAGAGAGAGGGGGGAAAATACTGAGGGTAGGGGAAGAATAGAGACAGAATGTCACAGAGTGAGAGAGAGAGAGAGAGAGAGAGAAACAGAGAGACAGACAGACAGAGACAGCCAGGGACAGAGACAGATAGACAGAGACTGAAATTCGAAAACTGACTGACAGACATGAGAGACAGAGAGAGAAAGAGAGACAAACAAAGAGATAGATCATACTTGCTACTTGACGATTCCAATAGTTAATTCAATCTCCGGAGAAAGAACCAGAAATTGTTCCATTCCGATTACTGACTATCCTGGTATATCTCAAAGGTTATCACCGCAATTATCCATGAAGAAAATCGTTTTTTTTTTTTTCTATTTTTTTACTACTAAAAGACTGACACATTAATTGCGAAAGTTTCCAGCCTAAAAATAACGAGAAGCTTAACTGATAACAAAGCACATTTTTACAAACCTATAGCGCTTTGACCCTTTAGCTACTAAATCAGTAACACGAAAAGTTTTCACTCCGTTACCATAAAAATAAAAAATATTGTGATTTCAAAGTTACTTTCAACGGAAAATATACCCCAGTTTTGGACAGTGTAGATCCAAGACCCTAGGGATACTGATCTACACTGTCCACAAAAAGGTCCTTGAGTCGCACTTAGTTGTCTACGGTTAAAGAAAGATGAATATTTTCAGTCAGGGAGAAGAAATCCGCAGTGCAGTAATTGTTTAACCCTTTCCCAAACAATCCCTGTTTTTACGGGTCTAGAATAGTAGCCTTTTGAAAACATTGTGGGAAAAGGAGAAAATGCTGGTAACCAGCATTTTCTCCTTTTCCCACAATGTTTTCTACCTTATCATAGACAGAAATAATCTTTTCAGCCAGAGTTGAATTGTCGTCTGCAAATGCTTTCAATTTGGTCTAGTCCAAAAGTTTGTCGTTTGGGAAAGGGTTAAAGTGCTTTACCAAGACATTTCATAAAATACATTTTTATAGGATATTGTCGATCCATAACTAAACAAAACTTTCATCTTCAATGTTCGGTAAAAATTTAAACTCCCAAATATCACAGAAATAAGCAATAGATACAGGAAGTATGGTGGCATGTTTCTGCCACGAAATATGAGATAGCTATCTTGATAATTTAAAAAAAAAACTATCTCGATAAATTCAAGTTTCCTGAAAACTTTATTGAGATAATGAAGTTTCCTAAAGAAAATATCACGATAAACTTAAAATTTTGTCGCAGGTATTCTAAACCGTGCACGAAGCTGACATCGAGATAAAATTATCCTGATAGTTCTACTTGTTTCTCAAAATCTATAAATAGAAAACTTATTAGTTGGATCAACTCGGTAGTTTTTGACTTCAAAAGATTTCAGTGAGTAATAGTTCGAATAATAAATAATTGTATATTAATCGGTAGCTATCTCGTATCTCGAGGCAGATATATGCCACCATAGGGAAGTACTTTGAGTTAACAAAGCGTATCAAGGAACCATTTTGTTGAGTGATTGTTTACATCACAGGGCGGTGTAGGAGTTTTTCTTACAAGCCTGTAAGAAATACGCCAAGATAAGCATTGAGAGGCAATAAAAAAGTACCGTAAGGTCAATTGTACCATGACCAATAATTAACCAGAACTGTTTCAATGAATATTACCTTACCTGTCCTCCTCGAGTTAATTTGACCCCTGCTTTGGCAAAAGGGGCCTTAATGCTTTTCCATGATTCAGTATACAAAACAAGGTCTCGCATTTATAACTCTTGATATCTTAAATCCATATTGTATATGATTTGACTTTATCATAATCCACGAGGGCGATATCAAGTTTATTCATTGCGCCTCATAACGTGGCTTATTGAACGATATACCACGATAGAAAGAAGATTATTTCGATTCTAACATGACCAACTCTTAAGGGAAGTAAGTACATACTTAGAGTAAAAACACAGATGCAGATTATATTCTATTTAATGACTTACTTATAATATACAGAATGACGCCACTCTATATAAAATAACAATTTTTACCACGTTTGAAATCGTTGCACTGTGTTTATAAAGTCGAATTCATGTGTCATGTTTAAATGAACGTTTTAAAAGTTTCTTCCTTGCGAACAGGTTCTGTAACTTGGATGTTCTGTTGTTTACAGTCTACAGAGATAATTAGTTCTACAAATAAATAAAAGAACTGATCTCTTTTTTAGACAAAGGGGTGCATTTAAGAAGTAATCTCCTTTCTATCGTGGTTTATCGTTCAAACCACAGTTGTGAGTTATGAGGCACAGTAAATAATCCACAAGGGCGACAGCCCGAGTGGTTTATTCATGGCGCCTCATAACTCACAAAGTGGTTTATGAAAGGAAAACAAATTCAAACTTCAAGTAAGAACACGAATGAATATTATGTTCTATTGAATAACTCACTTACTTTATACAGAATGATGTCACTCGATGTAGAAGGACGTCACTTGGAATGTCGTGTTTTGTCGTAGTGCCGAATATATATGTCATGTTAGATTGAAAGTTTAAAGAGTTTCTTCCTTGCGAATAAGTTCTATAACTTGGGCATTGTGTTGTTTACAGTAAACAGAGATAATTGATTCTACAAGTAATAAAAAGAAATATCTTTTCTATGCAAGAGGCGTACATTTAAGAAATAATCTTCTTTCTATCGTGGTTTATCGTTAAATAAACCACAATTGTGAGTTATGAGACACAGTAAATAATCCACAACCTGGGCGAGTGGTTTATTCATTGCGCCTCATAACTCACAACTCACAACGTGGTTTATGAAAGGAAAACAAGTTCAAACTTAGAGTAAAAACGCGAAAGAAGATTATGTTCCACAGAATGATGTCACTCGATTTAGAATGACGTCACTTGGAATGTCGTGCTGAATTCACATGTCATGTTAGAATGAAAGTTTAAAAAGTTTCTTCCTTGATAACAGGTTTTATTATATACCTAGCAGTGAAATCCTGGAATTTCCCAGAGTAATAAATTACTAGTGACGATATCAACTTTCACTTCCTGCCGTAATTTAGGAACTACTTTTTTTTTCATTAAGCTCTTATAGATAGTGTTGATTAAAAATAATAATGTTAATTAGGTATACAATAAATTGAATAATCAACTGGTTAGTTTTGATATGAAAAATATCTCACTTGGATACGTTGTAAGGCGTTAAAAAAACTCGTGCTGCGCACTCGTTTTTTCAACGCCTAACAACGTATCCTCGTGAGATATTTTTCATATCAAAAATAACCAGTTGATTATCCTCTATTTATAACTTGGATGTTCTGTTGTTTACAGTAAACAGAGATAATTGATTTTACAAGTAAATAAAAAAAATCTCTTTTCTAGACTAGGGGTGCGTTAAGATATAAACGGGGAATTACTTACTAAACCCTCTACCTCACGATTCCGAATTTTTACGTTTCCGTCAAAGAAAGATTTTGAGACAAATTGTATGGGGGAAAAACGAGGAAACAAGCATTTAACTCTTTACCATACAATCCCGACTTTTAACCAGACTCATGAAGAAGCCTTTTGAAAACATAGTGGGAAAACGAGAAAATGCTGGTAACCAGCATTTTCTCCTTTTCCCACAATGTTTTGTTCCATTTCAATGACAACAATCATCTTTTTAACACATGTAAGTTGTCCTTCTAAATGCTTTCAATCTGAACAAGTCTAATAATTATGTTCTTGTGTGGTAAACAGTTACTTGAAACATATTTATTTTACATCGATTGAGTAACAAGTTCTTACAACTTATACTAATCTCTCTCGATTCTGCTTCCTGGGAACTACACCAGTACTCGCGCCGAAAGTGTGGGCCAATGAAAAATCCCAAAGTTGTGGTAAAGAGTTAAGCATTTTATCCCTATTTCTCTACAATGTTTTCTATCTGTTTAATCCTTTTCAAAACAATCCCAGGTTTTTACGACCCTGAGATAGAAGGCTTTTGAAAAAAAAAAAAAAAAAAAATGTGGAAAAAAGGAGAAAATGCTGGTGGCCAGCATTTTCTTCTTTTCCCACAATGTTAAGACAACTTTCCTCATTGGAACTGAATTGTTGCCTGCAAATGCTTTCAGTTTAGAAAACATTTTGTTTGCTAGCAAAAAGTCAAGTGTCTGTATGGTTGCCATAAATAACTCCTTTTCGTTTTTATATACTTGTTGTTTATCTAAGTTACGCTATTGCGCCGACAAAAATTAGCATAAATGTTGTATACGACATAACTTGGCATTGCAGATGAGATTTTGTTAAATGTCTCCAGAAAAAAAATATTATGCAGTCCTTTGATGAACTCAATAATGTTTTAATCTTTAGAATGCAAAGCGCATTCATAAACATTTTGCGGACAGTGTAGATTCAAGATCAGACTGCACAAAACGTGCAGTCTGATCTTGAATCCACACTGTCAGATAATGAGATATTTTCCCTCAAAATCACTTTAACATAGCAAACTTTTGGGTTTTATATCGGCTTGAAAGTAACATTTCACTTATTTAGCAAGTTAACTCTTTCCTCCACAACCTCGAGCTTTAATAAACCTAGGGACGAAAATTTTTAAAAAACAGTGAGGGAAAAAAGTATAAAATGCTGGTGGCCAGCATTTTCACCTTTTCCCATAATGTTGTTGTTGTTATTGTTTTTTTTTTTTATAAATTTCTAATCAAGGAGAATGGAAAGCACATTTTTAGAAAAAAAAAAAATGCTTTTTATTGGGCAAGTCCAAAGTATTGATTTTTTTTTGAAGAGTTAAGGGTTGATAAAGTTTGTTGATGAATCTTACCCCAAAAGTTTACAAACGTCGTCTTTGATAGATCACAGATCTGCTTTACAAGAACTATAGTTCGTTATTTGCGAAGACAGGAATTTACTGGAGAAAATACAACACAAGTAATGGACATACTGTAACGCTGTGAAGATTACATACCTGAAATTTTGATATGAACTGATTTCTCTAAAGCATTTTAATTGGGTGGAAAATAATCCAGTTTTAAACCATATTGCCTATTTTTTCTCCCAAAGTTTTTTAAGGATTTTGTTGTTCATCAAGGATTATTTTCCTCTCGAGATTATAGAAAATAAGATGACTATCATATTGTTTTTTTTTATCTTATAATAAATTTTAACATTTAGCTGTGTGCATCATGGTTATTTCATTTAAGGAATGAAGAGAATTTTATTTTTTTCATGGAGGTATGAAAAAAAAAAAAAATAAATAAAAACCTAATCACACTGTATGAAACCGCGGTTTCATACAGTGTGATTAGGTTTTTTTTTTTTCATACCTCCATGAAAAAAATAAAATTCTCTTCATTCCTCATAATTTAATATTACAGACATCATATACCATGAAAATAATTCAAACTGCATTCTTTTTCTTAAGATTTAAATTTGACATAGGAGTTTCTAAAGCCCCTTGCAGTCATATTTGTATCGCACAAGAATACAATAGGGAAGCAGTTTTCAGTTCCCCAATAATGACAATTAACCAATAGAATGAAAGTAAATGACCAAAGCAGCGTGTAGGACCAGCAAAAGTAATCTTTAGCAGAAATAGTTCCGGCACAAGGTATTTGTTTTATTGTCATGGAGCTATGAAAAAAAATTCAGCCAATCAGAACTCGCCAATGTTCATGAAAACAACTCATATTAAATTATTCATGAATATTACTGTAACTTTAATGTTTAATTCCTTGATTTTTATTTTATTCAAGAAATAATCTTCTTTCTATCGTGGTATATCGTTCAATAAACCACAGTTGTGAGTTATGAGGCGCAATAAATAATCCACGAGGGCGATAGCCCGAGTGGGTTATTCATTGCGCCTCATAACTCACAACGTGGTTTATTGAACGATATACCACGATAGAAAGAAGATTATTTCGATTCTAACGTGGCCAATTCTTAGTGAAATGAAAACAAGTTCAAACTGGGAGTAAAAACGCAGATGAAGATTATGTTCCATTGAATAACTCACTCATTGAATGACGTCACTCTTCATGGATTGTTGCAGATTTTTTACGTTTTCCTTGAACTGTGTTTATAGAGCCAAAGTCGCGTGTCATGTTAGAAATCCGTGATATAATATGGCTTGCAACATGCAGAAAGGGATATTCGGACAATTTCTATCTGTCCAAAGCCAGTCATTTAACCCTTTACCTGATATGCCAATTTGAGGCTCTTCCATTTCAGCAGCAAATAAAGATATGATGTCAAAAATATAGACAAATGAGGATACAGGTATCTGATTGAGTGGAAAGCATTGTGGGAAAAGGAGAAATTGCTCGTTACGAGCAATTTCTCCTTTTCCCACAATGTTTTCATAAGTTGTCTTTTGTTGATACGTCAAAATGAGTATCTATGGAGTAAAGGGTTCATTTGGGTTGTATTTAAATCGTTGTTTGCGGAAACTTTCAATTTGGACAAGGCTAAAATTCTGACATTTGGAAAGGAGTTTCTATAGAAAGAATTTTTTCTCAGGCAAAGATCAAGCAAAATACGATACTACAACTACTACTACTGATATTATCTATCCGGCAAAGATCAATAACAATGATGATGACGATGATGATGATGATGATGATAATAATAATAATAACTAGTAACAATAATAATAATAATAATTATTATCATTATTTTCATTATTATTAATATCATCAACATCATCGTCGATTTTTATAAAGATAAAGAACTATTACCTGTTTTCAGTATTTAATTATTCGACACTGTATTTAACTCCTTCATTCCTTGCTTTTGAAAGACTAAATCCATGAGATTGTATGACACCAACACGAGTTTATAAATATTATATACTGGAGAGCATCGTCTGTTATATACTCCTCATGCACTCACACTGTCTAGTGTAAAGGCATCACAAAATTTATCGATGTTATTTGTTATATCCTCGGTTTACTTCAAAAACCTCGTAACTACAGCTTGTTACAAGCTGTAGTTATGAGGTTTTGGAAGTAAACCGACGACATAGCAAACTTTAAGTCATGCAGATCGGCAGCAAACATCACATGAAAACAATTTGACCGGTGGTTCAAAGAATTTTATTTCTTTGCCCACAACGTTTTAAAAACTTTCTCTATGGGTTGTTTAGCAAGAGCGTCATAATGGCCCTGTGTTGCTCCACTGGCTAATATGTATAAACCATATAAATCAAACATTACAACTTAGGCAGAAAGTTTCGGCAAATTTTAACGACAAAGCTATAAGTTGAAGAATCTTAATGGCGGTGTATTTGACAAAGCTATATATACATGCCAAGTTCGATAGTTCTAGCCTTTAGTGTTTGGAACCAGAAGACTTTTAATTTATAAGTTTATGTCAAACTTGTAATACAGGAGCGGGGCCAATTTTAACCCAAGGGCTATATTTTGAAGAAAAATGGTAGACGTCTATTAGGTTAAGCTACATGCAAAATTTGGAAGCTCTATGTCTTATGGTTTTGGATGAGACGAATTTCAGTGTATTTCTGTTTTGTTGCCATGGCAACCAGACTTTTAACTGGAATCAAATACTTTGAAGGAATTCTGAAAAAGGCCATAGTAGTATCATTTCTGTCAAGTTTCATCAAAGTTGTATGGGTGGTTTCAGTGAAGAAAATGTTTGAAATTAAAGTTACCGCACTCGCGGATGAAAGCACGGACCGACGCCAGACGGTTACCGGGCCAAAACAAGCCCAATAGTGTTCGGTCAGTGGAACTGAAAATCGTGATTGTTCTGGAAATGGTTAAATCCTACCAGAAATCTATAGAACATTTTCTTTCATAACGCTCTAGATAACTTTTCTCAGATTCAAAAAAAAAAAAACTCTTTGACTAACAGTCCGACAGCGGAAAAGTATAAAGCGAAAATGAATTACTTTGTACTTAGGTATCTGCAATATACGAGAATACGAAATATTTTATCTTGACGATTAAAATCCTTAAGCTTCTAAGGGCGACTTACTGACCTTTTGTGGACAGTGTAGATCAAGATCAGACTGCACAGAACGTGCAGTCTGATCTTGGATCTACACTGTCCGACAATGAGATTTTTTTCCACAGAAAAATTTACCTTGAGATAGCAACAATGGTGTTTTTACGACCGAAATAAAGCTTTCATTTTAATTATTTAGCAGGTTGAGGATGGAATGTTAACAAAATGGTTCATTTATTAAATGTGGTGCATAAATAACTGCACGACACGTTAACGGGAAATATTCTATCTGAATGCTTTAAATATGAACCAAAAAAAAAAAAAGCCCATCTATTTTTCCAAGTGCTTTTAATATTTCTGTCTGTCAATTGCGGATTTATCTCTGTAGAACACTGTTCTTTGTCACTATTTGTCTAATTATACGGCAAAGAAATTTCTCGTTATCTAATTGGTTAACATGCCGGGAACATATATATCATGTACCCTGGCAAAAACCACGTAAGTTTCCTTTTTGAGTGCCCCGTAAACATCACTATACTTGCAACACAAGATCCAAAAATGGCGGTGTCTATTGATCACCAGACTGCACGTTTATGAAGTAAAATGCACATTTAGTGACGTCAGTTTCCATTGGATTCGGGCACTCAGAAGGGAATTTCTATTTCTTAAGCATTCTCGATTCGTGAGATTATAAAACAGGAAATGTTCGCTTAAAGTGCTTTGAAGGGGTGAAACTTTGCAGTATAATAAATTCGTTGTATAGTCAGGTGGCAGGGGACTTGGAAACTTGTTCACGGCTGTGTCGAATCATGTAGCAACCTCGCCTTCGGTACGGGAAGTTTCCAAGTCCCCTGCCACCTGAACGCACAATTAATATTGTTAGATTTCAGCTTTATACTGAAGAAAAAAATTTTGGTATTTGCAGTAGTTTCGGTGATAGATTGTGGGATTGCAAGTTCTTATCCAAAGGCAATTACTATAATCGCTTGAAGTAAAAAGCTTTCGAAACGCGTTCTATAAATTCCAGATTTAACTAAACCTTACAGCTCCATGGGTGGAAAACATGGGCTTCGTTGTCTGGGCATGTCAAATTCTTCGAAGATTCAGCCTGTCTGCTATGACGTATCACTCCCCCTAGATTTTCGGGGAATTGTAGTATTGCACGCCATAAAGTAGTACTGGATAAAATGGCTTTTATCAATTTTTTGAGGAGAAATTGGGCCTAATTTAGCTCCAGATTTCTCTAAACTGTCGATCATAGCTGAACGAATCGCACCAGGTAGCGTCTCATTGAGTAAACGTTTATTTTTAGTTTGAAATCCAAAGTAACGGTTGTCGCGTAGAAAAGTAGTCCGGTTCTGTACCCAGAATGCCCAAATTAGGTAGATGGGTATTTGTAGAATGCCATCTAGCAGGAGAAAATGACATGGGCTTAATCGGACAGCATAGATTAAGATCAGACTGCACAGAACGTGCAGTCTGATCTTTGATCTATACAGTCCGTTTGGTTAGTCAAGTCTTGAAGGTAAAAAAAAATCTTTTTCGTATTTTCAGCCGGATTTAACTCCAGATTTTACACACATAGAGCTATTCGGCAAAAACAGCGCTTTAACCCTTTCCCAAATGACAGATTTCAGACTGTTCCAAACTCAAAGTGTTTACAGATGACAACTTTGAATTTGAATGGCAGGATGTTTTCCGATAGGCTAGAAAACACTGTGGGAAAAAGAGAAATTGCTCATTACGAGCAATTTCTCCTTTTCCCATAGTGTTTTCTAAAGACTTGTACTGCAGACACGTAAAAAAACAGGGCTTGTTTGGCGAAAGAGTTACGTATACAGACTGCAATCATAAAGCTTGTACAAGCTATAGATACAGGTATGGACAAATTTGCCTCTTTCTCTACTTTTTCCAAGCACGGCAAATGATTTAATCGTACAAATAGATAGAAATATAAATATTATGTGATCTAAGAATCTTACCTACAACATTGAAAACAATTTCCCAATTCTGACATGACACGTAAATTCGACTCTTTAAACACAGTGTCACACGGAAATGTAGTAGAATCGACGTCATTATATACGAAGTCGCCCGTGGCTGTTCCATGTCTCCGCCCTCGTTTTTTGTTTCGTTATTTATGAATAAAAGTAATTTGAAATAAACAGATCATCCGCTCCAAAAACAAAGAGGAAAGAAAAAACTCGGATTTACCGATATTAACTGCTTTTGATTAAACATTACAATAGTGGAATTATTGGAAATGTTACCAGTAAACACATTTAAATCACGTGTCTTTCTCATGTTAAAGATTAAAATCAAAACTGGCCCGTGTTGCATTGGAAATGGAATTTGGAGTGGGTGAGGTAATATTCGGAGTATCTGAAACGGCTGACACTCAGTTACTTGTCGATATATTTAACTCATTGCTAAACGACAAAATTGAAAGCATTTGCTGACGACAAAATAAACGTGAATCAAAAATTGAAATTTGATTTGGAAAGGTAGAAAACATTGTGGGAAAAGAAGAAAATGCTGGTTACCAGCATTTTCTCCTTTTCCCAAAATGTTTTCAAAGGCTTTCTTTCTCAGGGTCGTTAAAAGTCGGGATTGTGTCGTAAAGGGTTAATCTTCTGTGTTGTTTGAAAGGGACAAAATGAAATCTACTTTTAATTTATAAACAGTCTGTTTCTTAATTTGGACGCTGCTGAGACTTTAACAGTGACTGATAACTCTTGGACGCTACTGAGACTTTAAAAGTGCCTGATAACTCTTGGACGCTACTGAGACTTTAATAGTGCCTGATAACTCTTGGACGCTACTGAGACTTTAATAGTGCCTGATAACTCTTGGACGCTGCTGAGACTTTAACAGTGCCTGACATCTCACAATCGTGGTTTATCGAACGAGTTGAATCTTGAGATAGAATGGATCACGGAGTTGCAGAAAATGAACCAAAGCAAACAGTTTCGACACTTTTTGAAACGTTAGAAAAGTGAAAAATTCGAAACCCAATGATAAATTTTTGAAGCAACCTCAAAAACTATGGTTGTCACAAACGTTACTTTGCCCTCTGTTACGGGAGACCACTCCGTGCATCGCTTCATCCCGGTTTAAATACATAGAGGATATTTGTTTTTTCCGGTGAAAGATCGAAATTTATTTCATCGAGTGGACACCATCGGTAATATTTTCACGAGTGGCGCAGCCAAGAGTGAAAATATTACCGATGGTGTTCACGAGATGAAATAAATTTCGATCTTTCACCGAAAAAAAAAAAACAAATATTCTATTTATTTCATGCTTTTTACCCTTTCTGGGAGGAGCTTTATCAAAATTCAGTACATTTCTTTTCCCTTATTCCCCGTGGCGTACCCCTCCCGCATAGCAACGTTACGTCAAGCGCGAGAAATGTAAGATATATGACGTCATATTTCCCATCTGGTTGTTAGGCATGCGCAATTTACCTAGGCAACAAGAACGTGAAAATCGGTATTTTCACTGGTGGTACCAGTGTAAGATCGAAAAATATTTTCACTGCTATTTCTCGATATCCTACCGGAAAGCATGAAATAAAAAACTATGCTACACTTCAATAATAAAAACTACAACCATCTGCAAGGCCAGACGTGTGTATTTATTTTCAGTGCAAGAAAGTAGTCAGAATGTGATACACACAGTCGCAAATTTGAGCACAATAAGCTATTTGCGGACAACATAACAATCAAGTATATCCTATCTAACTGTCTCGCCCAGGAAAAACTCAGACATTAAAACATTTTGAATGAAATTGCTCTGAGAAACCTGTGTCCATTTGTCAAGGACAGATCGCTGAATGTTGGACCTCATTCGATATGAAATTGAAATATGAGCATATTTGGGGTATAACAGATTAATTATTACGTGGCAAGTGTGTTTTACTTCTTTCGATTTCACATTTTCTGAAAGCAATACTTGCACTGCGAAATCATCTGGTAGAATGACCAGTTTTCCACACATCGAACCTGTCTTTGCGACACACCCCAAAAAACCGTGCATAATCACTGTGTGGAATACGTTACGCGGATAGACAAACATTTCGCGCTATTCTACGAAACGCGCGAAATTAAATACATAACCGACCTGCATTAGGAAGAATTCTCTTTAGCTCAGTGGATATGGTGTTTGCCTTTCGTCCAGGTGTTCTAGGTTCGAATTCTGCTCAGTCCCTGTATTTCTGCTATTAGTTCATTTATTTCTTTGTTACGGACTTTGCTTGTAAGACCCTCTAAGTCTGATTTTTACACAAACAATACATTCACATAAATGTGCCAGCCACTTTCCTTGTTTTTATTCTAACAAATTGTTCAAGTCAATGTCCCTTCATCTTCGCAAGGCAAGGCCGACGATTCACTACGTTACTCTACCCTTGGCTGATCGAGCTTGATTTTTACATTCACCCGATACGCTTTTTCATTGGATGCACCCCAGCTCTAGCTGCAACGAATGAAATCGCTCGTAGCATTTCATCTTTGATAAAAATAGAACAAGGTCTCTACCTTTCAAATAAAAGGTAAAACTTGGAAACCCACGTGGATGTCTGCTTATCGCTTCATGTGTATTCGTAAGCGGTTTGTAAAACGATATTTCATTTGCTTTTAGAAATATGATGTAAGGGGGAGTAATAACCAGCTTCCAATAGAGGGCGCATAGCCGGAATCTCAAAATTGGGCTCAATCAGCCAAGGTAAGATCCACGTAGTGATCGTAAACTTGGCTCGCGAAGATGATGTCCCTTCTACTTCTATTTTTTAAACTAACGATTTGTTGACTGAATGTGCCAAGGAGCCCTAGTTTTCACACTGACAAAACCAGATGGTTTAGCCAATCAGAAGTTCTGTTACTTTCACATTGACGAAATTTAGAAGAATAAGACTATGAATGTTTAAGAATGTTTGGTGAATACAGACTCTAGTTTTGACACCAAAAATTCTTTAACACGCCTTCTAGGTCTTTGATTTTTACACTGACAGTTTGTTCAATTTGCCACAGAAGTCTGGTATTGACACTATAAAAATAACGTTCACGTTAATGTGCCTATTTTTCACACAGACATTAGCAAGCTAAGGCATTGCAAAAAATAATCTGACATATTTCAGTAATTTTTAAGCCTTTTTTTGAGGGAAGAAATCTCACGGGAACATTCGTGATTTATAACTAGGCGCGTGACACGATTTCGAAATCATATCGATCTCTGGATGGAACCAAGTCTCTTGTATTGTTCAGCTTTAGACTCTCAGAATACATGTAAAACGTTGTAAATGACTTCAATGCAGGTTTTTTTAATTATTTTCCATGACATAATCTAAAACTTTGTGGAAAGGGAGTTTAGAATATCTAATAAAATAGAGAACCGCTCTTTGTAGAACCTCACTGGATAAAGCTACATGCAAAATTTGGTAGCCCTAGTCCTTATGGCTAGGTGCGAATGAATTTTAAAATTTTCCATATGGTAGTCCATACAAAACTTGTGACCCCAGGGGCGGGGCCAAATTTCACCCCAGGGCTATAATTTGGGAACTCTTGGTAGATGCTCACTTGATAAAGCTGCACGCCAAATTTGGCAGCCATCGGCCTGATGGCTATAGGTACAAGAAGATTTCTTTTTCTTCCCCAATATAAGCCCATGGAAATTTGTGACCCCTGGGGCGGGGCCAAATTTGACCGCCTGGCTATAATTTGGGAACGCTTGGTAGATGCCCACTTGAGAAAGCTTACATGCCAAATTTAGTAGCCCTAGGTCGATGGATAGGTACCATAATAATTTTGAAGTTTCCCGATATAAGACCATTTAAAACTTGTGACCCCCGGGACAGGGCCAAATTTTTCCCCAGGGCTATAATCTTGAAACGCTTGGTCCACCAGATAAAGCTAAATGCCAAATTTGCTAGCCCTACGCCTTGTGGTTTCTGACAAGAAGATTTCCAAAGATTTTCAGTATTTTTCAGTTTTGTTGTCATAGCAACCAGACTTTTCGAAGTAATCAAATTATTTCAAGAAATTCTGAAGAGGACCATGGCAGGATCACATCTGTGAAGTTTCATCAAAATTGGATGGGTAGCTTCAGAGAAGAAGATGTTTGAAATAAAAGTTGATGCACATACGGGCGGATGCTTGGACGGATGCTCGATGGACACCGGTGCATGTAAGCCTGCTGGCCTTCGGGCATTGGAGCTAAAACAAGCATCGATTCATGTCAACCTGCGCAGTCTACGCGGTTGTCCTGGGTCGAAATTTTTCTTTTACAATGGGTCATTTTAATGCATGTCAAAGGACTAGTTTACCTCATGATCAGTTTGGTCGTCAGACAAAATGGATTTTTGGACCCGTAACTATGTAAAGATTTGCCTTAAACCCCTTTTTGCCAAAGCAGGACTTATGTCGTTTTGCTTTGTGCTATTTTTAGCGTATCAATTGTGTTTTTTGGATCGAATTCAGCTGCCTGTATTAACTCTCTACCAAATAACAAGATTTTAGATTTGTCCGAATTCAAAGCATTTACAGACGACAAAATAAATTTGGATTAAAAAATTGAAACTTGAGTTTAAAAGAGTAGAAAACATAGTGGGAAAAGGAGAAAATGCTGGTTACCAGCATTTTCTCCTTTTCCCACAATGTTTTCAGATGGCTTCTTCCTCTGGGTCGTGAAAAAGCTTGTTTGGTAAACGTTTAAGAAATATGTCAATATTAGTTAGCGAGTCTTTCTGCATTGGGGAATACATGCTTTGTTAGAGTTTAACTCTTTATCACGAAAACGTAGACTCATTCAATGATTGGAAGCGTTTGCAGACATTAATTCAGTCCTTCACAAAACAATCCCTGTTTTTTTTACGACCTTGAGATAGAGGCCTTTTGAAAACATTATGGGAAAAGGAGAAAATTCTGTAACCAGCATTTTCTCCTTTTCCCACAATGTTTTCTATCCTTCTGAAAACAAATTTCAATTTTTGATTTTAGTTTATTTTGGCTTGTGCAAGTGCTTTCATTTTGGACCAGTCTAGGATTTTGTTGTTTGGTAAAAAGTTAAGTGCTGGAAATCATGTCTACTGGATAATGTATTGGTAAACACCGCAGATAAAGGAAGAAATTCACTCCAACATTTCACCGTAATAAATCAAATCAAAGGACAAAAGCCGTTTTTATGTGGTTTTCTGTTTTATGTAAGTCTACTGTAGTACAAAATCCAAGTTGGCTTCTTTAAAAAAGAAGCCAGGAGAGGTCAGCATCAATGTTTTCAAATAGTTTATTGGCTTTTAATTTCAATACATTTTGGTACATGTAAACAAACTAGTGAAAAAGCCGCTGCGTAGAAACGTCATAATTATGCTTTACTTGACGATTATTTGGCCTTCATGTCGCGTTTTCAAGTTGCATGATCTTGTCCAGAAGTCTTCTTTCTGTTTTTTAACGAAAATATTCTTATTTTTTTCTTCTGCTTAGATTTAGTTACATAATGAAAAATTACAATTATTTTAGGGATCATTTGCAGCCATGGCAAATTAATGTAACAAATATTTTCTGAAATTTGTCATATTAAAATAAACCACGTCTATTTCCTGTTTCGTTTTTTTTTTTATTTCGATTTATTTACAAAACCATGACGAAACAGACTGTGTATCAGAACAATTTCGCAAGAAAAATCTATTTAGACAGCAAATTATGTGACAGTCTGCCTTTTAAACTCACCACTGTTGGCGAGGTCTGATATCTGATGACCTCTCCAATAATGTAGTCTTAAAGTGCCGTTTTGGGTTAGCTTGCATGGACTGCGCAGGCTGATCCGAAACGACACTTTACGCAAATGTCCGAATGCCCCTTTTCGCGTTTTGCAAGTCAGATAGAAATGAATTCCGTGTAAAGAAACTAATGGTGTTTTCAAACCACCAGACTTCCACTTGTTAGTATCGCAGTTGGCCGACTTTTCTGTTACTCCAGAGACAGCTGGAATGTATTTTCTCTTCTGTCTAAGATTAATGATGGCTTCCTCATCTCTCTGGATTAGCACTTTACCAAACAATATCAAGCTTATGTAACTCTGACGGAGAAGGCTGTTGAAAACATTCACGGTGGAAAAAGGAGAAAATGCTGAAATAAAACGTTTACTACCGTTCCGAGGAGAAGTTCTAAACCTTTTTTTGTTTCGTTAATTTGTATAGAGATTGACGCCATTTCGTCAACATCTTTGTCATATCGCAGTGGACTGGGCACCAACACATGCTTTCCTGGAGTTACTTTTACCAGTCAGTTATTCGCACAGCATTCTTTCCAAACCACCGACTACTTTCCCAAGTGCTCATCGTCGAAATAATGATGGTGAAAGAGGAATAAATTTTGTCACAATAACTATCATCAATCCATGAAAAGAAAATGGCCAAGTATATCGTCAATTTACTTCAAAAACCTCGTAACTACAGCTTGAAACAAGCTGTAGTTACGAGGTTCTTTAAGTAAACGACGACATGCCTTTTGTTCCAGCCAGTTTAGCTGCATCAAAAAGCAACAGAGACAAGTCAGACAGGAAAGCGTGTAGCTGGGGCCATCGACACAGACAAACTAATTAATTAAGAGGTGTTGGGTTGAATGTCTTAAACGGTCAGTTTTTCAACGGGGCTTGTCATACCAGAGTCAAATCAAGTTCAGTCATCGTTTGGGCCTGCACTTTGTAGGTTTCTAGAACAGGGGCAATCGTTTGGGCCTGCACTTTGTAGGTTTCTAGAACAGGGGCAACCCGAACCATCTATTAATGATTTGAGCTTTGAATTACACACTTTAGTGCACGGCAAATGACCATTCCGCTGTCGGTTGAGAGCTCGGATCTTATGTTTTATTCATGTAGAAATAATGGTGACCTCAACTTGACAATTAAACCAAATAAAATGTGTGCATTCATCGTTTTTATGCGGCAGTTACTTCAAAGGCGGTGCGTTCACTAAGAATATGTGGGGAAAAACAGAATCTGCCTCAGATAAACCCACAGACCTATAGCCCAATGGAACACTTATGATGGATAGAAATGTCTTAGTGCAACTGATTGGTAGATGTATGAACTTTTAATGTGTAATTGTGACTTTTGATTGATTTATGGTATACCAATGCGTGGACTTATGGCTTACCAATGTATGGATTTGTACTGTATCGATGTATATATTTGTGGTTTATCGATGTAAGGACTTGTGGTGTATCAATATGTGAACTTGTGTATTGATGTAAAGACATGTGGTGTATCAATCTGTGGATTTGTGGTGTATCAATGAATAGATTTTTGGTTTATAGATGTAAGGACTTGTGGTGTACCAATGTATGGATTTGTGGTTAATTACTGTATAGATTTGTGGTGTATCAGTGTATAGATTTGTGGTTTATCGATGTATGGACTTGTAGTGTATCAATGTGTGGACTTGTGGTGTATCAATGTATGGATTTATGGTTTATTACTGTATGGATTTGTGGTGTATCAATGTATAGATTTATGGTTTATCGATGTAAGGACTTGCAGTGTATCAATGTGTGGACTTGTGGTGCATCAATGTATGGATTTTGTGGTTTATTAATGTGTGGATTTGTGGTGTATCATTGTATGGATTTGTGGTTTATTATTGTATGGATTTGTGGTGTATCAAAGCATAGGTTTGTGGTTCAACGATGTAAGGACTTGTGGTGTATCAATGTGTGGACCTGTGGTTTATTAATGTATGGATTTGTGGTTTATTATTGTATGGATTCGTGGTGTATCAATGCGTGGATATGCAGTGTATCAGTGCATGGATCTGTTTATGTCGATGACGCGGATGTGTGGTCTTCAATATGTGGATGTGTTTGTGTTGGTGTTAAGTGTATGTCTGGTGTATCAATGTAATGGTGTGTTTCATTAATTGGGCGATTTAAGGTGTGTCTAATTATGGTCGTGCTGGTTGCTGGCAGGTTGATGTTTTTCATATGACGATGCATGGACGTGTTTTTCTTCCTGATGGCTTGGTGTGTTGGCATTGTCTTCCGCTGGATGACATTCTTCAAATACACATCTATCTGATTTAGATATTCTTGATCCAGAACCGGACTACTTTTCAAAACGAGCACCATTACTTTGAATTTCAAAATAATGCTGGTGAGATTCATATAGCCATAATCAGCTAGCATGAGACCAATGTACCGGCCATTTATTACAACGGCCTCTACGGTTAAGCCCTGCTTTTCCCCTGTAATGCGTCATAGTAGACAGGTTGAATTTTGAAAAAATGTGAAAGTCGCAGAAAACGGACTTTTTGGCTATGAACGTGCTGATGTGCTTTAGTTCTGATGATTGCATGTATTTTTATCAAGTTTTTAGTGTGTTTGTGTTGTTAACTCGTTACCAGACGACAAGATTCAGACTTGTCCGAATTGACAATAATAATGCAGACGTGAAACTGACTGTGACTAAAATGCCGAAATCTTCCTTGAAAGAGTAAAAAACATTATGGGAAAAAAGGAGAAAATGCTGGAAACCAGCATTTTCTCCTTTTTTAGCTCACCTGAGCACGAAGTGCTCAGAGTGAGCTATTGTGATCACTCACCGTCCGTCGGCGTCCGTCGTCCGTCCGTCGTCCGTCCGTCCGTCCGTCGTCCGTTCACATTTTCTTGTTTACACTCTAGCATCTACAAATATCAACCAATCAGCACCAAACTTGGTCAAAGTGTGTATGACCATAAGATCTCGGATGAGTTCGGTTATGGGTCAAATCCTACCAGAACATCTGGAGTTATTTGCCCTTGAATTAAGAAAATTGCTATATTTCACTTTGTTTACACTCTAGCACCTACAAATATCAACCAATTAGCACCAAACTTTGTCAAAATATATATGACCATAAGATCTCGGATGAATTCGATTATGGGTCTAATCGGACCAGAATGACTGGAGTTATTTGCCCTTGAATTAAGAAAATTGCTATATTTGACTTTGTTTTCACTCTAGCATCTACAATTTTTAATCAATCGACACCAAACTTAGACAAAGTGAGTATGACCATAAGATCTCGGATGAGTTCGTTTATGGGTCAAATCAGACCAGAACATCTGGAGTTATTTGCCCTTGAATTAAGAAAATTGCTATATTTCACTTTGTTTACCCTCTAGCATCTACAAATATCAACCAATTAGCGCCAAACTTTGTCAAAATATATATGACCATAAGATCTCGGATGAGTTCGATTTTGGGTCTCATCGGACCAGAACGACCGGAGTTATTTGCCCTTGAATTAAGAAAATTGCTATATTTGACTTTGTTTTCACTTTAGCATCTACAATTTTTAACGAATCGACACCAAACTTGGACAAAGTGTGTATGACTATAAGATCTCGGACGAGTTCGATTATGAGTCAAATTGGACCAGAACATCTGGAGTTATTTGCCCTTGAATTAAGAAAATTGCTATATTTCACTTTGTTTACACTCTAGCATCTACAAATATCAACCAATTAGCACCAAACTTTGTCAAAATATATATGACCATAAGATCTCGGATGAGTTCGATTATGGGGCTCATCGGACCAGAACGACCGGAGTTATTTGCCCTTGAATTAAGAAAATTGCCATGTTTGACTTTGTTTTCACTTTAGCATCTACAATTTTTAACCAATCGACACCAAGCTTGGACAAAGTGTGTATGACCATAAGATCTCGGACGAGTTTGATTATGAGTCAAATCGGACCAGAACATCTGGAGTTATTTGCCCTTGAATTAAGAAAATTGCTATATTTCACTTTGTTTACACTCTAGCATCTACAAATATCAACCAATTAGCGCCAAACTTTGTCAAAATATATATGATCATAAGATCTCGGATGAGTTTGATGATGGGTCTCATCGGACCAGAACAACTGGAGTTATTTGCCCTTGAATTAGAAAAATCGCTATATTTGACTTTGTTTTCACTTTAGCATCTACAATTATTAATCAATCAACACCAGACTTGGACAAAATATACATGACCATAAGATCTCGGATTAGTTTGATTATTGGTGTATTCAGACCAGAACAACTGGAGTTATTTGCCCTTGAATTAAACAAATTGCTGTATTTCACTTTGTTTACACTCTAGCATCTACAAATATCAACCAATTAGTTCCAAACTTGGTCACAACATGTATGACTCTAAGATCTCAGATGAGTCCGATTATGGGTGACCAGAACAACGGGAGTTATTTGCCCTTGAATTAGAATTTTTTTTTTTTAGAATAGTTCTTAGGCTGGAGCATAACTTTGTCATTTCCAGTCCAATTTTCTTGAAACTTGGCATTTGTGTTTATTGCAATAAAACAGAGTGCAGTGTGAAAGAGCCATAACTCTACTTCATACTGTCTATAAGTTAATTCCCTTTGATTGAAATTTTTACAGCATCTTCTGCTTGTCTGGAATATAACTTTGTCATCTACAGCCTGAACATCGTCAAATTTGATATGCATGATTGTTGAAAAATTATGGAGTGCACTACACAAGAACCATAATTTCCTAGAACAAATTTTGAGTTATTCCCCCTTCATTTTTATAGCATTTCTTGCTTTGTCAGGAGCAAAACTTTGTCATCTTAAGGAGGAATGACTTGATATTTGGTATGCTTATTTGTTGCAATATTGGGAAGTGCAGTGCCTAAGAATTGTAACTGTACCTTGTGCTGTCTTTAAGTTATTTCCCTTTGAATGTCATTTTTACAGCATTTAGTGCTTGCCCTGAATATAACTGTTATCTTAAGTCAGAACGACTTCAAACTTGGTATTCATGTTTTTTGCAATATTACAGAGTACAGTGCACAAGAACAATAACTCTACGTAGCAGGAATTTTGAGTAATTCCACTTTGATCTTCATTTTTACAGTATTTCTTGCTTGTATGGAATGGAACTTCAAAGTCTCAAGTTAGATTGCAACAATTTGCTGCTCCTGTTTCATTATCATTTGGCCTTGAACCTTGTTCTTTGGTATTTATCTTTAGTTTAGACCTGTGCTGCTTGGTACTCAGGTGAGCGATATAGGACCATCATGGTCCTCTTGTTCCCACAATGTTTACAAAGTTTTCTGTCCATATTTGTTTGGACTCGAGATCGTATTGTAAAGAATCAAATTGACAGTCTGTGGAATAAAAGGGATAAATCTAGGATCAAGTGGAATTATTGAGTCCCTATGGAAATATTCCTTGCTTGAATAGAATGGGAATGAAAATTGAAAACAACTAGAATGCAACAAATATTTTGTAATGGATGTCAAAAAACATTTCTTGTGGGGATAAACATAATTTCAACGAGCTATTGCAAATATGATTGTTTACGTATCTGTAATAAAAAAGGACAAAATGAAAATACCATTGGTGACACGCAGTTGCTGCTTTCTTCCCTCAATGTCTTCTATCTTACCAAATCAGAGATTTTTTTTCGTGTGCATTTCATTTCTCGTCAAATGAATCATCTGAGAAATTGTTTACAAAGTTCTCAATTCAAACCAAAATTAACCACCTCCCTTCATTTATAACGATAGAATTATCATTAAAGTTACGTTTCAGTGAGTCGATGTGTGGTGTATCAACGTTTGGATGTGTTTGTGTAGCCGATGGGTTGTTGTGTGGGTTTTCAACGTTCGGAAGTGTTTGTGTTGCTAAGGGGTGGGTGTGTTGTGTATCAATGCTTTAATGTACTTGTCATGCTGATGAGTAAATTTGTTGTGCATCAACGTATAGAGCTGTTTTTGGTACTTATGGGTGGATGTGTGATGTATCAATGTGTTACTGTGTCTGAGTTAATGATCCGGAGGATGTGTGGTGTAAAAATGTGAAGGTGAGAGAGTTACTGATGGATGGGTGTGTGATTGGCCCATGTATGGCTGTGTATGAGTTGCTGATGGATGGATGTGTGATGGATCCATGTGTGGCTGTGTATGAGTTGCTGATGGATGGATGTGTGCAGTATCAACTTTTGATGCGTTTACAAAGTGTTGCTGGTGGGTGGATGCGTGAATTATATGAAAGTGAGTGATTTGTTAATGGATGGATGTGTTTGAGTTGCTGACGGATGGGTGTATGGTGTATCCAATTTTGGATGTATTAATGTTTCTGATTGGTGGATATGTGGTTCATCAATGTGTAGACGTGTTTGTGCTGCCGATATGTAGGCCTGTGGCACAGGTGCCTAACATGTCTGGTATCATACAACCCCTCTGTATAGAGGGGTTGTATGATACCAGATATGTCGGGCACCTGTTTCCTGTTAAGTATCGATCAATTATGTACTGTGTTTGAGTTTGATGGTGGATGGATGTGTGGTGTATCAAAGTGTGGATGTGTTTTATGTTACTGATCGGTGGATGTGTTTTGTATAAATGTGTATATTTTTGTCTTGCTGATAGGTTGTTTTGTAGTGCATCAATGTGTGGACCTTTTTTTGGAAAAATGGAGGTGTATCAAAAAGATGTGCTTGTGTTGCTGATATGTGGATGCGTACCCATCATGCATACTACTGTCAAGGGAAGTAACTCCTGACTCCTTATGATCAAAGGGAGACCACCAATACACAAATAACCCTAACTATGTCATGAGTACTCTCCCTTCAACCAAAAAGGGTATCCATTTGCTCAGTAGGTTGACTTTCAAGCCAATATTTGAATAACATTTCTCCTTTTCTTTCAAATTGTTAATTCCACACAATGGCTTCCTCGACATTTACCACTTCAGCGTTCTTTAAACTTTGATTTTTACTGTTCTAACGACAGAAAAATCCACAATGCTTCCCTCGTGGAAGCGATTTTACAAGAAAACTGGAAACTAGCGGACGGCAGTAGTCTAAGATCAGACGGCACGTTCTGTGCATTCTTATCTTTATCTATACCTTTTGCAAAATGCCTATGTCTTAGACGATTAATAAAAATTCGTCCAAAAATTTGATTTGAAAAGATAGAAAACATTGATTTCCACCCATTTACCGGCAAATCCCATGATTCGAACAACATATAATGTGCAGTTTGCGGGTGTTTTCAGTATAGAAGCGTCTAAAATTTTGCTGTTTGATAAGGGTTACAACAGTTTTATAGCGCTTCTTCACTGCTTCTGGAATTTTCACCTGTTGTGATATAATAAAATCCGAGATGCACTAGATATGACGGTAATAACAAACAATGTAGCTGAGATATGGAAAAAAAAAATATTGTTTGTTGTTTTGTTTCGTTGCTTGACGTTTAACGCCCTTTTTATACACTTCAATTACAATTTTCTTCTTTTCCCACAGTGTTTTCAAAAGTCGCATGGTTATCAAAAGTCGGCAGTGTGTGGTAAACTGTCAATTCTTTGAAACTGCTCCTGGAGACACAGAAATGTGTTTCCAATTGGAGCCAGACTGTACCCAGGGGAACTTGTGGCAGGCTCAATAACGTTTGAATTGTTTCAATAATTTCATATTGTTATTCTATTCTCATTTATCTGCTATATAAGTCTCCTGACAGATAAAAAGCTACTGGTATTTATAAGAATTATCATTTCTACTGGTATAATAATTATTATTTAAGTATTTTATAGTGTCGTTTGATGTTATTATAATCATCAGTGTTTTTATTATTATTATATATTTTCGTTTGATGTTATTATTATTATTATCATTCTTATTATTATATTATTTGAGCTTTTCTAAGGAAAGGAGCCAAACATTTGAATACCGTGAATACATATAAATAAGAAATAGTCTTCTTTCTATCGCGGGTTATCGTTCAATAAACCATAGTTGTGAGATATGAGGCACAATAAATAACCCATGATGGCGATAGCCTCATAACTCACAACGCGGTTTATTGAACGATAATCTACGATAGAAAGAAGATTATTTCGATTCTAACATAACCAACTCTTAATCAAAGGCTATGTCAGTATGTTAGTCTTCTGGGCGACTTGTTTGACAACAATAAAGGGAAACCAGAAATAATATGATGCAAGCTACTCAGTATGTTTGACTTGTGGGCGGCTTGTTTGACAACCATCAAGGAAAACTATAAAAGGTATGGTGCAGGCTACTCAGTATGTTTGTCTTGTGGGCGACTTGTTTGACAACAATAAAGGGAAACCAGAAATAATATGGTGCAGGCTACTCAGTATGTTTGACTTGTGGGCGGCTTGTTTGACAACAATAAAGGAAACCAGAAATAATATGGTGCAGGCTACTCAGAACGTTTGTCTGGTGGACGGCTTGTTTGACAACCATCAAGGGAAACTATAACAGGTATGGTGCAGGCTACTCAGTATGTTTGTCTTGTGGGCGTCTTGTTTGACAACAATAAAGGGAAACTATAAAAAGGATACTGCAGGCTACTCAGTGTGTTTGTCCTGTGGGCAACTTGTTTGACAACAATAAAGGGAAACCAGAAATAATATGGTGCAGGCTACTCAGTATGTTTGACTTGTGGGCGACTTGTTTGACAACCATCGAGGGAAACTATAAAAAGTATACTGCAGGCTACTCAGTATGTTTGTCTTGTGGGCGATGTGTGTGACAACCATCGAAGGAAACTATAACAGGTATGGTGCAGGCTACTCAGTATGTTTGTCTTGTGGGCGACTTGTTTGACAACCATCGAGGGAAACTATAAAAAGTATGGTGCAGGCTACTCAGTATGTTTGTCTTGTGGGCGACTTGTTTGACAACCATCGAGGGAAACTATAAAAAGTATGGTGCAGGCTACTCAGTATGTTTGTCTTGTGGGCGACTTGTTTGACAACCATCGAGGGAAACTATTAAAAGTATGGTGCAGGCTACTCAGTATGTTTGTCTTGTGGGCGATGTGTGTGACAACCGTCAAGGGAATTAGAAATAGTATGGTGCTTGCTACCCAGTATGTTAGTCTTTATGGCGACTCGTATCGGTCGACGCCGCCATTTTGGATGTTGTTTAGAAATTGTAGTCATGTATACAGGGCTTCGAAAAGAGCAACTGCTTTACGTAGATTTTTCCAGTGTACATGACTTGTATGTACGAGACATATCATCCAATCAGATCGCGAGAAATGTCTTTGCGTTATAATTATATAATATGTGAGTGTACATGACGAGATAATCTATCAACACTTGGACTCACAGTGTCCTGTTCGTGTTGCCGTAATCATGAATCCGATTTCACAAATATTTGGACTACAATGCCTTTGACAAAATTACATAGGTCTTTTTTTTTTTTATGAACATTAAAGTTCGCAACAAATGCATATCTGAAATACAAACCGCATCTGGCGATTTTCGAACCCGTGAGGACACATATCCTCGTTTTTCGAAATTTAAAAGACCAATACCATAACCACTGAACTAAAGAGATACCTCCCTAACAGAGTTGTTTGGTATTGTACTTAATTCGGGACGAAGCCATGCATGAAGGAGTGGTCTCCTATAACACACTCCTCTTAAAGTCATCATTTATTGATGACTCAAAGCCTTAATAAGCAGAAAGTCTGTTTTTGGACAACAAATGGGATTAGCGTCTCAATGGTCAATCCCGAACGAGCCCCCATCTTAAGAAAAAAGACTGTAACAAAGAAAAGAATGAACAAATGCATAGCAGAAATACAGGGACCTGGCAGAAGTCGAACCTGGAACACCCGGACGAAAGGTCATCACCATAGTCACTGAGCTAAAGAGAACTCTTCCTAACGCAGTTGTTAGGTATTGTATTTAAACCTGGATGAAACCATAGACGAAGGAGTGGTCTCCCGTGACAGTAATCGCCAACCATTCTTAATAACATTTTCAGTTATATCCTCCAAGTTTGTTCAATCTTGAAAGTAACACAACTTCTGATTGGCTAAACCGAATGGTTTAGCCAATCAGAAGTTGTGTTACTTTCAATATTAAAAATTTATTCAGAATAATTCGAATAATTCTAAGAATGTTCTGAAGAATGTTTGGCGAATACGAGACTAAGATCTGACTTTCTATAAACTTGTTCTTAGACTACTCTGTCAGGAAAAGCAAGTAAAACTACCAGACAAGAAGTTCCTTGACATATTCCCATAGTGATAAAACCTACAGATAAGACGCTAATGGCATCCATTTAGTTTACAGCACACCTGTGTGTCTAATTGACATGATATCATACGCCCATCGATGTACAAATATTACGAGGGCTTACGCCCAGCGGTACGCGCTCTTTTAAAAGCATCAAAAATGAATAATTGCTTGTTACATTCAACTGCTTCTTTTACGACAAGGTCTCCATGACAACATGGAATGATCTTTTCTTTAAACAGTAACCTTTGCGCTGCGTGATCTAAATGGACGCTTAAATCATTTCCATTTTACATGGTGTTTTATAATTATGGGATTCACTTGGTACAGGGCTTGATGGACTGGTTGATTGATTGTACAGTGTTTAACGGCGTTTTCAGCATTTAGTTATATTGCGGCAGCAAGTGCACATATCCTTGCTTTATTTCATGCTTTCCGGTAGGATATCGAGAAATAGCAGTGAAAATATTTTTCGATCTTACACTGGTACCACCAGTGAAAATACCGATTTTCACGTTCTTGTCGCTTAGGTAAATTGCGCGTGCCTAGCAACCAGATGGGAAATATGACGTTATATACCTTACATTTCTCGCGCTTGACGTAACGTTGCTATGCGGGAGGGGTACGCCACGGGGAATAACGGAAAAGAACTGTACTGGATTTTGATAAAGCTCCTCCCAGAATGGGTTAAAAGCATAAAATAAATAGAATATTCGTTTTTTTCGGTGAAAGATCGAAATCTATTTCATCTCGTGAACACCATCGGTAATATTTTCACTCGTGGCTGCGCCACTCGTGAAAATATTACCGATGGTGTCCACTCGATGAAATAAATTTCGATCTTTCACCGAAAAAAACAAATATCCTCTATTTCACGGAGTGGCTTTTAGTAGTTATATTGCGGCAGCAAGTGCACATATCCTTGCTTTCATGGAGTGGCTTTTACTAGTAATCTGCACGATATTGTTTCGAAGCCACCGGTTGCTTTCCTACATAACCATCGTCCAAACAATGGCCAGTGGTAAGAGAGGAGTGAATTTTGTCGCAATGACTTCTAGTATTATCAGTCCTCGGAAAGAAATTTGCCGAGTCGGGGATGGAACTAGCGACCTCCTGCGGTATAACTGAAATAGTGTGGAAAACAATTCATTGCTGCTGATGAGATTTCCTGCTCTTTCTTTACATAACCTTCTCTTTCTTTTAAAAGATATTGGACATACATTTGATTAAAAAAAAACTACTAGGATCCCACTTTGTCAGGTAATCAGCAGCTGATAGTCGAAGAGAATGATTTTTCCACTATACTTAATATGTACCAAAAAGTTGCAGGTGTGACACCCTATTACCCACCGGAAGCATCTCCGAATGGCGTGCTACCCATTGTCTGCACATGTCATATTCTTCGAAGATTCGACCTGTCTTATATGACGTATCACTCCCCCCAATATTGGGGGATTGTAGCAATATGCGCTATAAAGTAGCGATGGAGAAAACGGCTTTTATCAATACGTTTGAGGAAAAATCAGGCCTGTTTTAGCTCCAGATTTCTCTAAATTGCTGATCATAGCTGAATGAATCGCACCAGGTAGCGTTTTATTGAGTAAACGTTAATTTTATTTGAAATTAAAAGTAAGTCGCTTAAAAAAGGGTGACCGGTTCTGTACCCAGGATGTCCAAATTAGATAGATGAGGATTTGCAAGATGCCATCTAGCGGAGAAAATGGTGTGCTACCAACCACGGTCCGGAAGTCTTTCGGTGTGATGTGACACCTTATGCACTACCAACTATATAACCGTTGCAATGGCGGACTAATGCTCCACTGAACTGAACGATTATACAACAAACCTTGCCAAGAAATTCTTACAGTAAATAAGTCCCCCACTGATTCATAGCATCAACAAAATTGATGTTCTGGTGAAGAAAAAGAATAGAATAATTAGGAATTTAGTCATGATGAAGTTTTTACAGCATGATATAAAGAATTACAAATTCCATTGCATCAGCGGGGCATATTGGCCCTATACCTCACAATCATGCTCGAGGTTTAACGACGCTGAGAAATAGGCCTTTTGAAAACATTTTGGGAAAAGGAGAAAATGCTGACCTGGGTCGATACTTTTTGCAGATGCATTAACCCTTTACCCCATAAGGCATTTCTATGGTATCTCTAATTGACCCTAAATAACAGCAAGGATAAAGCGGTTTCTTATGAGTATATGACAACTTTTGATACTGATGAAAACATTGTGGAAAAAGGTGAAATTGCTCGTCACGAGCAATTTCACCTTTTGCCACAATGTTTTCCAAAGGCTCCTACAAGCAATACGTAGAAATGAGTATCTGTGGAGTAAAGGGTTAAGGTCTCCATAGAGGAAAATAATACTGTTTCTGTATTTGTCTTTGTTCTAACTGTCTCAGCTTTGTGGTCAGTTGTGGTGACCAGAATTTCTTTCCTTTTTTGACAATGTCTTCAAAGGCATTATTCCTACGGATAATTTAAAGGCCCAATTGCCGCCAAAGTATGTAGTGCAGGTCTTAAAATGCATTTGAAATTAAATGCTTCCGTTTGTAAGTATTAGTTTGTTTTTTAGTGGAGATAGTACTCTTTTGTTTTACGGTCTGACCGTACCATAACAGACTACCATCATCATTATAGTTTTCATACTGTTAAACAACATGATTTAGCTTTAAAAAATTTTTTTGATGGTGTTCTCCTGAAAGGCTACGTAGCCTCTTAAGGTATTTTTAGATTTCGACCCAGAAATCAAAAAAGCATTATGGGAATACTTAAATTCCATAACATAACAAACATGTAATTATTTTCCACGATGTCTTCTTCGAACGCTATGTTTGAAGCTTCGTCTGTGTATTTTCGGTATGTAAAAGAGAAAGTTGCTCATGCAAAAATAGACCGTGTTTCCCGTCGGTGTCGACCTGGGCCGTAGTGAATCTCTAATTTCTCTTGTTGCCGGATGGTTTTCGACTACTGGGGTTTAATTACTAAAAACACAAAGGCTTTGGGGGTATAAGGATGATCTTTTTGTATTTCTATATAATTTTGGTTCCAAAATCTGAAGAGCCACCTTTAAATGGTATTATTTAAATTCAAACGCAATTTTACACTCATACTGTTTACTTTTGGTCTCAATTGGGGCTTTAAAAATGTGTCTGCTTGGTAAAAGGTCCAACTTAGTAATTCACCTGCACTGATGGGTGCATTGATAATATTATTTTTTCATAAATGAATGAAAAATCTTGATTTAATCAACCGTCAGACTCCATAGGGAATTCAACATCAAAGACAATGCGATTAATTTGTTATAAATTTATACTTTTATTAAAGAAGCCCTACTTTCAACGATCCTGATAAGGAAGTGTTTTGAAAACATTGTGGGAAAAGGAGCAAATGCTGGTAATGCTGGGTGCATTTATGAATGTTTTTACATCATCTAATCTATATTTTGTGAAATATCGTTATGTAATAAAAAGAGTCTGACATTCGTGGACGTTTGAGATAAAATTATATTAAACTCGTCAAGGAAAAATGTTATTAAGCTCGCCAAAGGCTCGCTTGATACAAAGGTAACAACCTACGTCACAGGAAGTGATATCGGACCTGCGCATTTTCGTAACTTATATTGAAAAGTAAGTACGATATGAAGATAGAATGAGGCTAGCTTAGGTGGATACAAACGGACTACAAAGACACTCATGTATTTATCAAAGACATTAGATGAATACATTTAATATTCTGATGTTTTAGACAGGAAGCAGATGTCTATATGCACAAACACTTTGACCAAATATCAAAAAGTGATTGGGTTTAATACGGGCGGAAAGGCCGCGAAGCGGCCTTGGAGCCCGTCTATAGGTAACACGTATGTGTACCAGTCTACAAAATCCCACTAGGCTAGGGAAAAAAAAAATTCCGAGAAGTTGCAATGACGTACAGGGAATATCTCGGTTTTCTAGGTGCGGTTACAATGGTAGAGTCACGCGCAAATTTCTTTCGAAAAGGTGGGGGGGGGGGGGGACCGTAAACATCACTCGGGAAATATCGGCGATTTGGTTTACACATATTGGACGTGTCTGGGATCTCTTGCATATTCGAATATCTGTCCCCAAATCAATGTAAATTTGCGTCACAGCAGCCATTTGTCATTAACAATGGATAGAGAAATTTCTTTTGCCGAATTTAATGAAGTTTTGAGTAAAGTCAATGTACAGAATACGTGTTCGAGAGATTCCGGTTCATGTTACGGAAATGGCCGAGTGACGAGAGTGTTTACCAATGGATACGGGATTTCCCAGAGCTTTCCATACCGGCATTGCACTTCAGTAGCCCTTGGCCTTACCCAGGTAAGATTAGTCCAAATATTTAGACGTACACATGCTTGTTTGCCGTTCAACATTTATTTTTTGGACATTTCACATTTCACTTTTCTTTTGCATGTTACGTCTAAACGGGCCCTACTTAGTTCTATGTAGCAAATTTGATTTCCTAAAATCCGGGATAATGGTGAAAAAGCACGCAAGTAAACATGATAGATAACTTAACTGGATACAAATTTACTTTTCTGACTCTGAAAAAGGGCCACATTCATGATATATTCATCTTGAGTTCAATCGTGTAACTTTTTCAACACAAAAGCCGCCATGTTTACAAGCATATTTCGGGTTAAATAAAGAAACGAATTTCCGAACGATGTTTTAACGAAATCCGATTAGGCCCCCCCCCCCCCCCCCCCCGCACGGATTGTAACCTTAGATTTGGCAACCATTTTCTGAAGTTCTGTTTACCAAAATTATTTCTAAAACCTTAACATAAATTAATGTGAAATGCCTGTATAATCATAGTCCCTACTTGAATCATGTATATATTCAACGATAACAACATATTCAGCCTTCGGTCTTGTGCGAGAAGCTGAATTTAGACATGGGAAACCCCGGCCTCATTATGTGGCTTTATATATCCATTGGACAGTTCATGAAAAACATACTGTATACCAGAACTCATGTAAAATGCTTCCTATCACCAGAAGTAACTGTTTGCATAATATAAATGAACTGTTCAAAGTCAATTAGCTCAGTTTTTGAAGCGCGATGAACGGGACGGACGGATACATGTAAAATTTAACGTGTATTGCATGGTCTTCTCTTGACAGCAGCACTAGAATACCAGAAAATAATAAAATACACTTTTTGCAGTATTTCTGCTCGAGCAAATTTGTACGAAAATCAAGTGGAATTGAAATTCATGTAATAAATTTTGGCTACACGCGAAACCTCACGCCAAAAAAAAAAATAGTAAAGTGTCATTTTTTTTCGTTGTCTCGTGTGAAATGACAGCTATGCAGTAACTTGACACCCTTATTGATATTATCTTTCTCAAATTATGCGGAAATACGTATCCATAAATTTACAGACATGAAAAATTGATTGGTGCAAAAAACGCAGAAACCCATTACACAACAGAATGTTCCGTTAGACTCGGCCCGGTCAGAGACTTCAGACCGTCTTTTCAGCTTTTTAATTACTTTAACAGAAAATTTTCATAATTATCTTGATCTAACAGACTTGTTTTGCTGCAAATCATAAATATGCAATTTAGAATCATTATTGTCCAACCCTCTATTATGAACTTAACCACAGATTTACAGCTCAGGGGTTAAGTGTGCCCTGAGCGGAAATACCGGTTTCGGTTCCTTCTATCAATTTATTAGCAGCTGTGAAGAAGGACTAGGATTTTTCTTCGAAACTACTTTATCATAAATCACCTGAAAATATTCAGTGTCGTATTCAAAGGGTTTCATTGCTATGGAACAGCTGTGGCGTGCAAAAACTCCCATGGCGTATCCATGACGGTATAAGTTCTCCGTGTCGTATTTTAGTAGGACTGGTTGGAAATATTCACTCTCAGTAATAAGAGCGAGTGGTCTGGAAAAACGTCATAAAATACCACTAAAACCGACCTTTCTTTTAAAAATATGCATACGGTCCTGTTTTGGTTGCAGTTCCTTAAATAAACAACAGTGAAACTATTGTCTGCATTTAAATAAGGGGTTCGTCAAAAAAGGTGACGTCTTTCACTTCATTGTGCCTAAGAAAACTGGGATGCATTTAGGATTCAAAAACATGCACCCCGCGAAAACACATCGATCGACGATAGATCTCATTTCTCTTTCATGAAATGAAGCTTTTCAACACTTTCCAACGTTAAAGTTTGCCTAAAGAGTTGGAGCCTTACTGTCGTACGTTCATTTATGTCCATGTCTTTATCTACGTAAAATAAGGCCATGCACATAAAACATCATAAAATCCGATATGTAACACTCAACCAATAATTAAAGAAATTTATCACTCTATTTAACACACAACATCCAAAAAGTATCAGAAACTCGGGTTGGACGGGAATCCGGCGAAATCGATTCAGAAAAAGTGGGAACGAACTAGATTTGGGACGAGTTACTAGGACAATTCTCTCGGCGTTTCTTTTATTTATGAATAGTCTTAAAACTCGATAACCGTCTGTAATGGACCATTAAACGATTCAGTACTTCTTTCTGTGCAAAATTATATTTGTGAATGAGGGTTGCCCCTTTCTGTAACACTTTAATGGAGGTAAAGGAATTTCGTTTAAAGAATTTCGTTTACTTGCCGTTAACCCGCGATAACTACACATTTACATACCGGTTTTACTTCAAAAATAGGGTAGTGTGAAATAGAAGCGGATTTAACTCATAAAACGTAAGTGTTTTACAACCAAGTCTTTAATATCGGTTCAATATTGATTTATCTTGTTACCGATACCAGTTTCATTGAGCATTTTGCATTTTAAGTATCCAAATTTGTTGCTCAAACAGCGACAAGATTTGATGTCGGAGTTTGCTAAAGGAACCTATGAAGGGCCCGATAAGACCCTACGTACACGATGAATGTCAAAATGTGAAATAACGTACGTAGGGTCTTATAAATAGGACTAAGGTAAGATAAGAATGTCGGTGCTTTATCTTTTAACTTTCTAAATGTTTATTTTGCCATCATCACTTTCATGAACATACGCGCCTGCAAACTTGCAAATAAATATGTAAAGAAGGGAAGCGACTCTACGCAAATTATCTAATGACCACCATTTTCTTACACGATATGTATTTTCCTATGTTGTTGCAACTACACGCTAGACTTGTGTAATTTCTGTAAGCAAAAAAAATGTAACACGATTATTGCAGTTATTGCACTGTTTGCATAGGTACTGGTACTGAAGAAAGCCTGGAGTTGATGACGATATTGAAATTGGTTTTCGTGCACCATGAAACACAGCTCAGGTCACCAGTATTTTCTCCTTTACCCACAATGTTTTCATAAGCCTTCTCTCATAGGGTTATTTAAAGTCAGGATTGTGTGGGGAAGAGGTTAAGAGTTTACATCTGCACCAATCTGAATGTCTACAAATAAAAACATTCTGACAAGTACAGATAGGCCTACTATTTTCTCCTTTGTCACAATGTTTTCAATAAGGATGCAGAGGCAGGGGAAAAAAAGCCATGTCTTGAATTTTGTTGATCTCCAAATAATTTTATAACTAGCCCAGGTTGATAAAATCATATTTTTTGATTTTCAAAGCCACCCCAAACTTCAATATCTCATGACTGAATATATATATCTAGATCTGGTATGACTTTTTTTAACTCTTTACCACACAATCCCGACTTTTCACATCCCCGGGAAAAGAGCCTTTTGAAAACATTGTGGCAAAGGAGAAAATGCTGGTAACCAGCATTTTCTTCTTTTCTCACAATATTTTGTACTCTTCCAAAAACAAATTTCAATTTTTGAGCAACATTTATTTTGTTGTCTGCAAATACATTCAGTTTTGGCTGTCTACAATTTTGTCATTTGGTAAAGAGTTAACAGTGTTTTATGCCATTTTCAACATCATTGAATATAGATCTAGTATGACATTTCTTTAAAAGTGTTTTATGCCATTTTCAACATTATTTCAGACATATAATGGTAACAGCTAACACATATGAAAGAGAAATATGACAGAATTTATAGAAATGTATTTCCATAAAGTGACAAAAATGCTGTTGAAAGTTGACAGAGGTAAGAATGGTTCAGAAGTAAGTCATGTAAACAGATAAAATACCAATATATTGTTGTAACTTGTAAGGGATGAGGGATTTATCTTTGATTTAGAACCAGAGATGACAGCAGTCGTTTCTTTGATGACCGCAAGAAAATAAAATGCATTTTCTCTCCGACATAATCTGTGCAACCTTCAAACAGTTTGGGACAATATTTAGTATGAAAATACAAGTATAAAATAAATATGAAATGGATTTAAAATGGCTGAAAAATTAGTGCATGTTTACTCCTTTTCTAGAATCAGATTGGTTCAACTTGAAAGCATTTGCAGGTGACAAATATGCCTCAAACAATTGGTCTTGTCATTGAAAGGATAGAAAGAAATTTATTTTCAGCAAATTAATTCAATTTTGACAAATCTCAAATTTTGTCATAAATTATAGTGAAGAATTTACCATAGAAATGATTTGCAAAGGCCTGTTTGGGGATGTCACATTGTTACGGGAGACCACTCCTTCCTGCATGGCATACTTCCGATTTAAAATACAATACCTGGCTACTGCGTCAGGGAGATATCTCTTTGGCTCAGTGTTTAGGGTATTGGCTTTGCGTCCGGGAGTTCGGAGTTCGAATCCCGCTCCGACCCATATTTCTGCCATGCATTTATTCATTTGTTTCTTTGTTACGGACTTCGTTCGTAAGATGGGGGCTCGTCCGGGATTGGCCATTGAGCCATTAATCCCATTTGTTGTCCAAAATCGGACTTCCTGCCTAATAAGGCTTTGAGTCATCAATAAATGATGACTTTAAGAGGGGGTGTGTTACGGGAGACCACTCCTTCCTGCATGGCATACTTCCGATTTAAAATACAATACCTGGCTACTGCGTCAGGGAGATATCTCTTTGGCTCAGTGGTTAGGGTATTGGCTTTGCGTCCGGGAGTTCGGAGTTCGAATCCCGCTCCGACCCATATTTCTGCCATGCATTTATTCATTTGTTTCTTTGTTACGGACTTCGTTCGTAAGAACATGATCAGTTTTACATGTGGATTATGTGGGATCACATTCAAATAGTTACAGTGACGTTATTTTCTATCTCATGAAGGTAGACAGATTTCACGACTGAAAAATGACTGTCGCCTTATGCAACCTTTGAAGGGCTACACTCAGATTGCATTGCTAATGCAGAAAGTTCAAAATGAGCAGTTTTATCTTGAATCCACAGTTTGCTTCTTTGCTAAATATTATGGAAAAACAGCTTTGAAATCACAGTATATGCAGCTTTAGTTGAGATGTAGAATATCCATTTTATTTGTTTAGCACGATCAGTATTTCACAAGTAATTCCAACTTGCACTAGAAAAGTTAAATTTATACTAGTATGCATTGAGCTGCTAGGTTTTGGCAGTACATGTATTTCTTATACTTAACCATGGTATTTTAACCATGCTGTCTGAAAAGGGGGATTAACCCTTTACCAAACTGCAAAATTTTTTATTGGTCCAAATTGAAAGCATTTGCAGACAACAAAATAAATGTAAATCAAACAATGAAAACTGATTCGGGTAGTATATAAAACATTGTGGGAAAAAAGGAAATCCTGGCTACCAGCATTTTCTCCTTTTCCCACAATGTTTTCAAAGGTTTTCTTTCTTGGGGTCATTAGAAGTCGATATTGTGTGATAAAGAGTTAATGCATCTGCTAAAAGTATCGACCAAGGTCAGCCTACACAGTCTGTGCTGTCCTCGCAGGCTGACCTAGGTTGAAACGTTTTGCTATCAGTCCATTTTCAGCATATCAGTGGATCATTCTGCAATCTGATTTATTCAGTTGTTAGACAAAATTGGTTTTAAGGATCCATAATCATGATATGACTTGTTTGGTAAAAAGGATCACAGAGAAGATAAACAATCCCTGGTTTTATTGAAACTGGGGAAGAAAGTCTTTGAAGACATTGTAGGTAAAGGAGAATTGCTTTTTACTGTTAATTTCTCCATTACCACAACATTTTTTTAAACTAAGGAACTTTAGCTCACTGGTATCATTTCTTAATTTGTCACCTAAAGATGCTTTCAACTTGGATATGTGCAAATCTTGTCACTTGGGATAGTGTTTCTTTTGCCCGAATGATACATTTATTACAAACTATGCCTTGAAAAAATGTGCCTCAGACATTTTTATTTAGAAAATCCAGTTTAACTGCAATTTTCTTTGACCAAAGTAAAAAGAAAAATAAAGGTCAAGAAATCTTAATCTCTGAAAATATATGTAGAATATTGCTCACTTATGTGAAATATGTAATGAGAAATATCTATACCAGAAAAAACTTTGTTTTTTTTTCTTTAAGCAGGTAAACATCAAGAAGAAGCTCACAGACAACCATGAGCTTTACACAATTACATGCTGCTTCTCTAATATTTCAAAATTTTTATTTCTTTCAGGTGCTTGCATAAAATTACAAGTTTGAACATTCTGGAGGCTAGATAAAGAAACAGTCAACTACCAGAGAGTTTGTGAAGTGAAAGTGATTATAGACTAATTAGCCACTCACTATACCATTAGTCGAATTGGACCTTCTTTTAGAACCCTAATCAAAACTGTATGATAAAAGGAGCACTTGCTTGAATATACATTAAAAAGAACACACTGTAGTCCCTTTTCTCACAAATACTTTTGTTAGCTGTGTTGCAAATCACTCTTTACACAATTATAGCTTAACTCTTTACCATATGGAAAATTATAGTCTTGTTCAAACTGAAACCAATTGCAAACATCAAAATAAATTAAACTCGACAACTGAAATTTGTTTTGGGAAGGGCAGAGAACAGTGTAAGAAAAGGAGAAAATGCTGATTACCAGCAATTTCTTCTTTTCACACAATGTTTTCAAGAGCCACCTTCCTTAGGGTCTGGGATTTTGCTGAACCCATTACCACACAATCCCTACTTTTGACAACCCTGAGAAAGAACCTTTAGAAAACATTGTGGGAAAAGGAGAAAATACTGGTAACCAGCATTTTCTCCTTTTCCCACAATGTTTTCTACCCTTCCCAAAACAAATTTCAAATTTTCATTCACTTTTATTTTGTTGTCTGCAAATGCTTTTGATTTGGACAAGTCTAAAATATTATTGTTTGGTAATGGGTTAAGGGGTTAATAGACTTCAACCGCAGAATATTGTAAAAAAAAGCTGCAAAAGGAGGTACATGTAATGTAATTGTCAAAAGCAACTGCTCCTTTTCCAATGTTTATGCAAATAGAATCATTGCAGATTATTTCTCACGTGTGCTAAAAGATCTAGTTTGTGAGGCATAGTAGCCCATTGTGAGTGGAAGCTCTGTATTTTACCTGTACAGCGTGTACAGTAATGAGTTAAACTGTAATAACTGGATACGAATTGGTCTGCATAATTCTATGTATTATGTAAGAACAAAAAAATGCACTCTATGAAAGAAAAAGAAAGTTGGCTAATAGGTTTTAATCTTAAACATGTCCTATTACTTTTTCAACCTTGCCCTTGCCTGTTTAACTCAAAGTCCCATGTTGGCACAACCCTGAAGGTATCTGAAAATATTATGTCCTGGTTCAAAAGTAATAGAAGGCACATAGACATGGATGGTCAAAAAGACAAATTTACAATATTGCTATCATGTGATCTAAAACAAAAGGATTTGTCATAACCCAAATACAGTTTTACATGATCACAGCTACTCATGTATCAAAAACAGAAAATAATCATGTGTGGTGCATTTAATTTCTGATCTGCAGACTTTCTCAATTTGGTTTAGTCCAAAATTTTGTTGTTTGGGAAAGGGTTAAACAGTGCTTTTCCTTGTCAAACAATTTTTTCTACTGCAAGTTAATGGAGCCACATAATATCCCTTTACCACACTATGATACTTTTAATGTCCCTGAAAGAGAATGCTAGTTACCAGTATTGTCTTTTTTTTCCACAATGTTTTGTACCCAATCAAAGAAAAATATTTTTTATGAGCCAAACTGAAACTGTCATCTGCAAATGCTTTCAATTCAGACAAGTCTGAAATTTTGTAGAGTGGTAAAGGATTAGCTGTTAATGCTTTCGGTTTTGACCAGTCAAACATTTAGTTATTTTGTAAAAGGTTAGTGCGGAGTTGGGTTGTTTTTTTTTTTTCATTAGTAAATGAATTGTAAAGCAAAAGCTGTTTGAAGTGAAGTACTATAAGATATCATACTGAACTATACAAAATAATTCTTTTTGAATAATGAAAATATAAATCCCATGCAAATTGATTTCATTTTGCAAAATGGAAGTTGTTTTCAGTTTGCAACATGGACATCTTTTGGCAGTATCATGATTTGTAGCATTTTAGTGTTAGATCTACTAGATTCTAGTTCCAAGTCATTATAACATATGTATTTTTGTGATAGAGTAATTGAATTTTAAAAATTGCTGATAAAGTGTAGAATCTAAAAAGGTAATTTTGTTTTGCCTTTCCGCCCGTGTTTAGGCTTTGCCTATTTTCATATTAGTTGGTCGAAGTCTATTCCATTATTATAAGAAGTTAACAAAAGCTTTGACAAAAACAAAGTCCCTAGGCATTGTATGCTTTGATGGTCTAAAGACTTTTTTCAGATCATTTAAAGGAACGATTACAAAAAATAAAACAGTCTTACCAAACACGCACATTGACTTTATAACAAGGGTCCGATATCACTACCTGTGACGTCACACTGACGTTGGTTGTGAGGGGTGTTGATAGAACATTTTCCTTGACTCGTTTAATAAAATCTTATCTCAAAAGCCAACTCAGGTCAGATCATATATATTTTTTTTTTGTCTGCACATGCTATCAAAATGAACGAGTCTAAAATTTTGTCGAATTGTAAACAGCTTTAAAAGGGTCAGATTTTTTTTTTTCAAAACGATATTGAACTTAAAAAACAAAATGTTATATAACAAAATAATAATGGTGCAAGTCGAAACCTTGATTTTAAAGCCTAATAAAAATTCAAAAGTGTTATTTAAGACTTTTGTCTACTTACTGAATTAAGAGAGGCAACATTAATAAATAAGAAAGAGAATCGTAGAGAAAAATAGAATAGTTACATATCTCTGAAATTTGACGCATTTTGTCCGCCAAGATGTAATCAATTTTTGGGCAAGAACTTCGTAATGGCTTTTTTGTTTTCAATATCACGCGGTTAATAATATCACTTGGTGAGTAATACGCGTAAAAGAATGTTTCTTTTCCCACAGTGTTTTCGAAAACCCTCTTGTGCAGGGTTATGAAAACTTATGATTGTTTATTAAAGGACTATCCGTATTTTATTTTCTACAAATGTTCCACTTGAACAAGCTCTTGAGTGAAAAATGAATTTTTTTTCATGGATTTCAAGGAAATTCCTCCGCCGCAAAAGATGCCCAGGGGGTAAATTTGATAAACTGATCCATGTTCTGGAAATAGGGAAGTTTGTGTGTCACCGTAATACATTTTCCTAATAGCCAGTTGAATCTTAAGGTAGTTTGGACCTTTGGCACGCAGAAAATATACCACAGGCAAAAAGTATCGACCAAGATCAGCCTGCGCGGACTGCGCAGGCTGATCTTGGTCGATACTTTTTTGCACTTGAAAAGCCCCCTTTGTATAGAGAACGCCTCAATTTTATACTGTCTATTCATCAGGGAAAAAAAATCCTAGTTTCTCCCGGTCTTAAGTATTTAAAAACCTGATCCAAATATAATAGATTAGAATGGAATTGAATGAGTAATTCGCCTCAGATATGAAATGATAAGCGAATACGTTTATACTCAAGTACCTGTTTCACTTTTAACACTTCGGCTGTTAAATGCGATCCTGTTGGCTTTTGCGGACAGTGTAGATCAAGATCAAACTGCACAGACCGTGCAGTCTGATCTTGGATCTACACTTTCCGATACGATAAGATTTCTCCGACGAGAAGGTTTTACTTCGTAGTAAGTTTTCGCTGTTTGCTGAAAATGTTTTCGATTGAACTATTTTTTCAGCGTAAGGATTCACCCTAAGGCTCCTAAACGGGCCTTATAAGACCTTTCGCGGACAGTGTAGATAAACACTGTCCGTTAAGGAGATAATTATTTTCTCCCGCCCGCAAGATACCAATCAAATAATCAAAATTTCGGCTCTTACGTACTATCGACTTGGAAAATGATTAACCCTTTACCAGACGACAAAATTTAAGTTGTGTCCAAATTGAAAGCATTTGCAGACGACAATTTCAGTGTGGCTCAAGTGATGCAATTATTTATTGATTAGGTAGAAAACATTGTGGGAAAAGGAGAAAATGCTGGTTACCAGCATTTTCTCCTTTTCTCACAATGTTTTCAAAAAGCTTCTTCTCCAGGGGCGTCAAAAGTAGGGATTGAGTGGTAATGGGTTAATAACACTTATTTAGTAGGCTAAGGGGTTAACATAGATTTTTTCTAATGGAAGGATAAAGAGATAAGTAAAAGATATACTGCCATTAGATTCAAAAGCCAACCATTCAAACAAGAGCAGGTTGAAAACTTTGTTGTTGATATAGAGGATATTTGTTTTTTTCGGTGAAAGATCGAAATTTATTTCATCGAGTTGACACCATTGGTAATATTTTCACGAGTGGTGCATTTCATGCTTTTAACCCTTTCTGGGAGGAGCTTTATCAGTTTTGATAAAGCTCCTCCCAGAAAGGGTTAAAAGCAGTAATAGTTCTTTTCCGTTATTCCCCGTGGCGTACCCCTCCCTCATAGCAACGCATTACAATATTACGTCAAGTGCGAGAAATGTAAGGTATACATAAATGACGTGATATTTCCATCTGGTTGCGAAGCACGCACAATTAACCTAGGCAACAAGAACGTGAAAATCGGTATTTTCACTGGTTGTACCAGTGTAAGATCGAAAAATATTTTCACTGCTATTTCTCGATATCCTACCGGAAAGCATGAAATAAAAAAAAATATTTTTAACTTTTGAAATGTTGGCGCAGCCACTCGTGAAAATATTACCGATGGTGTTCACTCGATGAAATAAATTTCGATCTTTCACCGAAAAATACAGATATTGTATTTATTTCATGCTTTCAACCCTTTCTAGGAGGAGCTTTATCAAAATCCAGTACAGTTCTTTTCCGTTATTCCCCGTGGCGTACCCCTCCCGCATAGCAATGCATTACAATATTACGTCAAGCGCGAGAAATGTAAGGTATATGACGTAATATTTCCCATCTGGTTGTTAAAGGCACGCGCAATTTACCTAAGCAAGAAGAACGCGAAAATCGGTATTTTCACTGGTGGTACCAGTGTAAGATCGAAAAATATTTTCACTACTCCTGAACACCATCGGCAATATTTTCACTCATGGCTGCGCCACTCGTGAAAATATTACCGATGGTGTTCACTCGATGAAATAAATTTCGATCTTTCACCGAAAAAAACAAATATCCTCTATTATTATTGCAATATCAAAAGTCAACCAATGAAACCATAGCAAGTTGATAAATACGTTGTTGTTGAATACTTTTTAACCCTTTACCAAACGACAAAATTTTAGCCCTGTCCAAATTGAAAGCATTTGCAGAAGGCAATTTCAATGTGGCTCAAATGTGCAGCCTGATCTTAATCTATGTCGTTCGCAAACTTTTTGAACAGCAGACAGTGTAGATCAAAGATCAGACTGCACGTTTTGTGCAGTCTGATCTTTGATCTATACTTGCTGCATTTGTTTGTTATTAGTCTACATTACCTACAAAGGGAAGGAAAAAATCTTAAGTTGAGCGTAACGTTGGAACAGTTATATTATGCATTAGAAATTCCGGGCCGGATATGGTATGTCAACACTAACTCGCTCTGTTTTCCCTCTCCCGTTTTTATTTTGAATAATTTGTCCATTAACCCACAAAATAAACCTAGAATTTGTATATAAAAGGGTAGAAAACATTGCGTGAAAAGAAAAAAAATGCTAACTACCAAAGAAAAGAGACAAAAAAGAAGTTGAGCGTGACGCTGTAACGGTTCTGTTATACATTTGAAATTCCAGTCCGGAAATAATATATAAATACTAACTTATTTTGTTTTCTCTTTCTTGCGTTTATTTTGCATTATTTGCTCATTACCCCACAAAAACACTAGAGTTTGCAGGAATTTGTTTATTAATAGGATGAAAACATTGTGGGAAAGTTTAGATTGTTTGTTTATTGGTGGTGTGTGCCCCTTTGATCATTAGGAAGAGTCAGGAGTAACGTCCCTTGACAGTAAGATGCACGATGGATGGAAAGAAAAAACATGTGAATATATCGAAGGAAATAAATTCTGTACCTAAAAACTATGATTTTGAAATATTTTTCGCTGATAAACATCTAATTCCCAACATTATAATCAATTATTTCGATCTATAAATATTCATGCACAATTAAATGGAGTAGCCCGCAATCGCAGGATGAACAAACCTTGGGGCGAACTTGTTTTTGAGTGAAAAAGCCCAGGACCAAGCGTTCGGTAAACAAATTTTGTATCATTGCGCAAATAAAAGGTTATGAGGGGGTAAATCTATTTTCAATCAAAAATTATTATTTCCATGATCGATGGCTCCATCAAGTTACATGCCATTTCCAATTAAGTATCTCGGTGCTACCGAAAAACTCATTTTCCTGTGGAGTTTAATTGGGTTTATTTCCTTCGGCTTACCACAAAATGCGATACACGGTCTTCAAAATTCAATACTAAACTCATAGTGGTATTGTCTTCCACAAATACCACACAAATATGTCAAAACTTATTCTGTTTTCTCCCTGTTCTGCTTATTTTGCACTATTTCTCCGTTTCCTAACAAAATAAGATAAAGTGTAGATAAACTGATCTACAAAAGAGAATCGTAGAAAACATCGTTGGAAAACAAGAAAAATGCCCTGTAGGCTACCAGAAAAAAGAAATAGACCATAGTTGAGCGAAACTTTGTAATAGCGAAGTGAAACTTAGCCCTTCTGAATAGATAATATCAAACTTTCAAGGCGATAATAAAATGGCGAATAATGCTGTTTCTTACAAACAAAGTCCGTAACAAAGAAACAATTGAACAAATGCATAGCTGAAGTACAAAACGCCTCTGGCGGGACTCAAACCCATATCGGGCAAATATCTTCATTTTTTCTTGGTATGGCTGGTTACTACAGGAAATTCTGTGGTATTTTTTTTTGTCATAGCTGAGCCACTGACAAGTCTTCTCAGAAAACGAAAAAAAAAAAAACGCAAAAAAAAAAATATATATATATAGAATGATAATTGTCAAGAAGCTTTCGATAAAGTAAAAGCCATACTAAAAAGTGAACCAGTTCTTTTAGCTCCTAATTTTGGCAAAGAATGTGATCACATTACTATGGATCCATTGATTTGGTCCATTTCCCAAAGAAACGATTGAATCCTAGGGTAGACTGTTCTTCGGATATGCATAGAAATACATCTCTGTGATCCATTTGGCAAAAGCAAGTGATCACATTACTATGGATCCTTTCATATGGTCCACTTCCCTAAGAAATGATTGAATCATAGGGTAGACCGTTCATTGTCCATGCATTAAAACTCTTAAAAGGCAAAAAGTTTCGACCCAGGTCAGCCTGCGCGGACTGCGCAGGCTGACATGGGTCAATCCTTTTTGCAGATACATTAAGTACCCTTTTTATAGGGTAAGGATCATGTTCAAACAGACAAAGATAATAGCATTTAAAACGTATTATCAAGTAATTTAGATATCTATTCAATTGTTATAACTCAAGTATTGAGATTCTTACTGTTCGTTTTCCTGAAAAAAAGTCACAGCGTCTTGGACAGTAGAGATCCACAATCAGACTTGCAAAATCTTTGCACTACGATCTTGAATAACACTGTGAGCGAAAAATAAAATGACTAGCACTTAGTAGCTTATGGTACATGTATAAAGCGGATCACGTGTTATCCATGGAGCTCCCTCTATCTGTCACTTGTCAGGTAGAAACCGGAAGTTGAAATCTACACCTGCCATTCTTTCCTTAAATATCTTGTCAAAATGTTCACTCTGTGCCACTGTAAACCAGTTTGTCCAGTCGCCATGTTCACCTGAAAGTAAAACTTAAAATAAGATATTGTTTGTGGGAGACATTAATTAGTGAAAAGTAGCATCTGGGCCTGTCACATCACGTTGTCTGCGCATGTCATATTATTTGAAGATTGGACCTGTCTTGTATAACGCATCACACTCCCCGATATTGGGGAGATTATAGTAATACGTGCTATAAAGGAGCAATGGAGAAAATGGCTTTTATCAATACGTTTGGGGAAAAATCAGGCCTGTTTTAGCTCCAAATTTCTCTAAACTTTTGGTCATAGCTGAATGAATCGCACCAGGTAGCGATTGAGTAAACGTTTGAAATTCATAGTAACGGTTGTCGCGTAGAAAAGTAGTCCGGTTCTGTACCAAGGATGCCCAAATTAGATAGATGAGTGTCTGTAGAATGCCATTTAGCGGGAGATAATTTCTCACATCAAATACTCCGAGTTCGAACACCGTGATTGATTCATCTTACGTTTACCCGCATTTTCTTCTTTTCTCACAATGTTTTCAAAAGCTTTCATAGGATCGTTAAAAGTCGGGATTGTGTAGTAAAGAGTTAATAGCAGAGAGGAATATACATGACGTATGCTCTCTGTAAACAAGGACCTTAACCCTTTCCCAAACGGCAAAATTTTGGACCAGACCTAATTCAAAGCATTTTGCAGATGAAAAAAAAAACAGTTGCCAAAAAGATGATTTTTCTATATGATAGGGTAGAAAACATGGTGGAAAAAGGAGAAAATGCTGGTTACCAGCATTTTCTCCTTTTCCCACAATGTTTTCAAAAGGCTTCTATTCCTGACCCGTAAAAACCAAGGATTGTTTGGGAAGGGTTAATGCAGCTACCAAAAAAGATTCGACCTAGGTCAGCCTGCTTAGTGCGCACAAGCTGACATGGGTCGAGACTTTTTGCTATTTGTTTATTTCATGCATGATAAAGGAGCATTCTACCTGCTTATTCAGTTGGTTGCAAGATAAAACGATTGTATTTTCGGATCCCTAATTATGTGATTGTAACCGGATGATTGGTCCCGGGTTTTATTGTTTATGTTTCAATTTGAATTTCGCCGGGAACATGTTCACGTGACTTCCTTTGTTTGATTGTTATTGGAAGGAAAAGTAATGATTTTAAAACTTTGTATTTTCTTGGTTGGTAGTCATTTTTTTTTCAGTTGAAACCATCTAAAATGTTTCTCTGACTGTCTTTTGTTCTCTATTCTTATTTCGTGATTTTGACACCGTTTGTTATGTTTGCCATTGGTTTTCGCGCCCGATGTCAATGATTGTCAGTCTGGTACGAAACCTGTCGTAACTAACTAATTCTTATATGCTTTTCGTAACTAATTCTTACATGCTTTTCGTAACTAATTCTTACGTGCTTTTAATTCAATCACCTTTTACTGCAGACTAACATGAATGGATGTATTGTGGCGGCTGAGTGTGTATTGGATGGCTGTTAATTCCACAAATTGGTAAGTGAATGTACTAGTCCTGTGTTTAAGACATTTTTGTATTAAATATTTATTGTTTAAATATGTATTGAGTCAAAAACAGGACCAAGGTATTTTTCCATTTTTTCTTTTAAATTTCAGACTGACACATTCTATTTTACTTGTACGTTGTCTACGTTTCACCAATGGTTGATTATCAGTGAGTGAACACGGCGGGGAATCACGTGACACAACAGCAACAACAATGACCGATATTTGAAAAAAATCCCCGACTTCAGGTAAGAAAAAATCTTCAATAATTCCGTTAATACATGACCGATTGGAATTTGGTTTCAAGCAGAGAAGACGGAAGGACTCCAGGGATTTGCTTAATGTGTTAGATTTTTAAACAACACCTGATGAAAAAGTTATTGACGGGCAAACAAATTATCCAGGGTAAAAAATTTGTTTGCTCGTCAATAACTTTTTTATCAGGTGGTGCAGTAACGTATATTCTAGAAAACCTGTCGTTGTAAAACCTACCCCTCCAACCTTCTCTCTACTACCTTACTTTTCAATTTAAGTATAAAAGGAGACCTAGATTACATGATGAATTCCTAACTATAATCCACCAAGGTGATTCATTTAAACCCCATTTGCCAGAGTATGTTTAACTCTTTACCAAACGACAAAATTTTAGACTGGTTCAAAATGAAAGCATTTGCAGACGACAAAAAAGATGTGACTGAAGAATTGAAATTTGATTTTGAAAGGGTAGAAAACATTGTGGAAAAAGGAGAAAATGCTGGTTACCAGCATTTTCTCCTTTTTCCACAATGTTTTCTAAAGGCTTCTTTCTCAGTAGGGATTGTGTGGTAATGGGTTAATGTGATCGCCTCCCCCCCCCCCCCCCCCTCCCTTACCTGTATCCTGTATTCATAATGAAGAATCACTAAAGGGACGTAAACACAAATATTGTTATAGCAAGCAAGCTACCAACTCCAGTTATCCAACTTCTCGCACTTCCCCCTTATCCTGTATCCGTTTGAAAAAATCACTAAAGGGACGTAAACACAAATATTGTTATAGCAAACTACCAACGCCAGTTACCTAACTTGCCTAATGACACATAGAGTAAAGATGAATTGAAGTTTCAATACCAGCTGAAAACGAGTATAGATATATGTCACCCATCACGCAAAAACGGGACCTTCTGGGAACTGCGAAAAGTGTCAGCTCTGGACAGACTGCGCGACTTGCGCAGGCTGACCCGGGTTGACACTTTTCGCTTTAATGACGTTTTCTGTATGAAAAGTGGTCATTCTACCTTGCTATACAACCATTTTTGAATTATCAGCTTAATCTGACCTGCACTATCCTTGATCTTTTTTCACCTAATTGATGTATAGAATTCACAGATGGTCCCTTTATGCGTGATGGGTCACATAATTATCTTTAACGAATAACTACAAAGGGACGTTGTCCTGTTTTCTCCTGTTTATCACGTGTTCTAGTTTTTAGTGGGTCATCTTACGTGATATGGTTTAGAAATACTGTCATAGTTTATAATGACCCTTGACTGTCTACTACCCTTCTACCCTAGTACAGATAACTGTCCCCAATGGCGATGTTACTTTTTGACTGGTCGCCTCCTGGTACAGAGACGATCAAGACAAAGCCAGTTGAAAGTTCCGCACAGATTTTGTGAGTTAAGTTTGAACTCTCATAATTTCTCAAATAGAGCACAAAACTAGGATTTAAACATACCTGTTGCTTGTGTATTTGATAATCCTTCGTTTGAAATACAAATATCTTAACCCTACACATCAGAGAAAACCTCGAGTTATTCATATTCCCGAAAACACCGAAAATGGCCGCCACACACGATAAAATTTGTCAATGTTTTATTTCCGACATTTACATGTTACAAACGACTTCTACAAGCTTTTTAGGTAATGAAAGGTTTGATAATTTGTCTTTGGTTATGTTTTACCACTAGAGTAATTTGGACTTGTCTCTTGGCACTTAAATTTAATTGAATTTCGCTGTAATACAGATTAAACCGACGACACAGAAAGGCAGTTCAGCGTTTTATCTTTGCTATTGAAAAATCTACGATGGACTTGAGACGGCTCGGTGGACAATAAATGTCCAAATATGAAAAATATCACCGTAGCGTCTCATTCTTGAGACTAACTTCTACCCGGTGTCACAAACCCTATGTTTGAATTCTAATTTCCCACAGTTGAACCCAATTAGTTGATCATTTGAAACTCAATCCGAGTTTTAATGACCCTGTAAAAGTTGGTTTTGGAAAACATTTTTGAAAAAGGAGAAAATGGTGGTAAGCAGCATTTTCTCCTTTTCCCATAATGTTTTCCTACCCTTTCAATTCCACCGTTGGAGCAACACGCAAAGTGGGGCATTCGGGCATGTGCGTGAAAGTGTCGTCTAGGATCAGCGTGCGCGGACTGCGCATGCTAATCCGAGACGACTGTTTACGCAGATGTTCGAATGCCCCTTTTTGCGTGCTGCATGCCATTAATGATCTTCAGTGGAAATCGTTGCACTCACTCCATTAGCTATAAAAACAATGACTATTGCTAGAGAGAAGAACATAAAACTGGCTGTATTGATTGTCGATTCAGTGCTGGCGACGACAGAAAATAGCCCTATAAAGTGCGGTTTATTTACTATGAGTGGCCCGAGACTTGGCTTTTAGAAATGGCCTAACACTAGAGCTAGATGGGCTCGTCACTTCGCAAACTCACACCCCAAAGTGGGGTGTAGGTTCGCCAAGAGACGAGCCTAGCTAGCTCTAGAGGAAGACCACTTCTAAAAGCCAAGTCTCAGACCACTTTGGGGTGTAGGTTCGTGGAAAGACGGGCCCAGCTAGCTCTAGTGGTAGGCCACTTCTAAAAGTCAAGTCTAGGGCCACTTTGGGGTGTAGGTTCGCGAACAGACCAGCCCAGCTAGCTACAGTGGTAGGCCACTTCTAAAAGCCAAGTCTCGGGCCACTTTAGGGCGTGTGTTCGCGAAGAGACGAGCGTAGCTAGCTCTTCTGGTACTCCACTTCTAAAAGCCAAGTCTTGGACAACTTTGGGCTGGAGTTCGCGAAGAGACGGGCCCAGCTAGCACTAGTGGTAGACCACGTCTAAAAGCTAAGTCTCGTGCCATTTTGGGGTGTAGGTTCGCGAACAGACCAGCCCAGCTAGCTACAGTGGTAGGCCACTTCTAAAAGCCAGGTCTTAGGCCATTTTGGGGTGTAGGTTCGCGAACAGACCACCCCAGCTAGCTACAGTGGTAGGCCACTTCTAAAAGCTAAGTCTTGGACCACTTTGGGGTGTAGGTTCGCGCACAGACCACCCCAGCTAGCTACAGCGGTAGGCCACTTCTAAAAGCTAAGTCTCGGGCCACTTTGGGGTGTAGGTTCGCGAACAGACCACCCCAGCTAGCTACAGTGGTAGGCCACTTCTAAAAGCCAAGTCCTTGAACCACATTAGGGCGTGTGTTCGCGAAGAGACGAGCCTAGCTAGCTTTAGTGGTAGGCCACTTCTAAAAGCCAAGACTTGGGCCACTTTGGTGTGTAGGTTCGCGAAGTGACAATCCCAGCTAGCACTAGTGGTAGGCCACTTCTAAAAGCTAAGTCTCGGGCCACTTTGGTGTGTAGGTTCGCGAAGTGACAATCCCAGCTAGCACTAGTGGTAGGCCACTTCTAAAAGCTAAGTCTCGGGCCACTTTGGTGTGTAGGTTCGCGAAGTGACAATCCCAGCTAGATCTCGTGGTAGGCCACTTCTAAAAACCAAGTCCTTGACCACTCTGGGGCGTAGGTTCGTGAAGACATAAACCCAGCTAGGTCGCGTGGTAAGCCACTTCTAAAAGTCAAGACTATGGCCACTTTGGGGCGTGTGTTTGCGAAGTGACTAGCCAAGCTGGCGCTAGTGGTACGCCACTTTTAAAATCCAAGACTAGTGCAACGTTGGGGCTTGTAATCGCAAAGTTACGAGCCCAGCTAGCTCTTGTGGTAAGCCACTTCAAAAAGCCAAGTCTCGGGCCTATTTGGGGTGTAGGTTCGTGAAGAGACCAGCGCAGCAAGCTGTTGTTGTAGGCCACTTCTAAAATCCAAGTCTCGGGCCACTTTGGGGAGTAAGTTCACGAAGAGACTAGCCCAGCTAGCTCTAGTGGTAGGCCACTTCTAAAAACCAAGACTTGGGCCGATTTGGGGTTTAGGTTCGCCCATCTAGGTCAAGTGATAGGGTACTTCTGAAATCCAAGTCTTGTACCACTTTGGGGTGTAGGTTCGCAGAAAGACGAGCCCGGCTAGCTCTAGTGTTAGACCACTTCTGAAAGTCAAGTCTTGGGCCACTTTGGGGTGTAAGTTCGCGAAGAGACTAGCCAAACTAGCTCTAGTGGTAGGCCACTTCTCAAAGCCAAATCTTGAGCCACTTCGGGGTGTAGGTTCGCGAAGAGACGAGCCCAGCTAGCTCTAGTGATAGGCCATTTCTAAAATCTAAGTCTCAGGCCATTTTGGGGTGTAGGTTAGCAAAATGACGAGCCCAGCTAGCTCTAGTGGTAGACCATAAGACTTGTGTACCGAGCCACTTAGGGTAGTGGGTTCGATTTTCCACGGCTGGTCATCTTTTTTGATAATAGTCTTTCGGATGAGACTTTCAACCTAGTTCAACCTCATGAGGATACGATGCACCGAAATGCACCTTGGTTTGGGTTCATCAAGTATTTTGCAGATACCAAAATAATAGAACTAACAGTCTTCTGGTGGCATCGCACATATTGAGTCATCTGTCATCTACAAAAGCAGACGTTCATACCTTTCCGATACATATTGAAATCCCCGTTAAAAATCATCTCTCTGTCCTCGGGGGTAATTGCAGCGTCCTTGTTCTTGGCCATCTGGTCAAACTGACATGTCCTTGTTATCGCCTCAAACAGGCCGTTCTTGTTTTCTATCTTTAAAAACTCGGCAATTCGAGTGATTTCTTGGATGGTGTTCTACAAAGTAAACAAAGTTGCCAAGATATTTGTGTTTTTTTTACGATGAAAGATCGACATTGATTTCATTAAAACATCACTAAAGCCAAGAATAGGTAATTTTCACTGCTTAAAACTCGAAAATATAACGGATTACCTATCACAACTCAGATATTTAAGATCGGAGAAAACCTGAACGTGTCAAATACTGCATTGGATGGCATGATATACGCGCGCGAAAATGCATGGAGAAGTCCGTCGATTTCAGGGACGCTAATTGATCGAGACAACCGTCGTAATCGTTCGTGCATATTCGAACTAGGTGCTCGAGAACGTCACGTGATAACATTGCATCTCATTAGTGCTATGACGTAGTACACAGGACTACTGTTTACACATCAAATGGCTTGCAACATGGGAAAAAGAACATTTGGACATTTGCGTAAAGTACAATAATATAGACTAGTCCAAATTCAAAGCATTTACAGGCGACATTTTCAATGTTGGTCAAATTTCTTTTTTATAGGACAGAAAACATTATGGGAAAAGGAGAAAATGATGATTACTAACATTTTCTCCTTTCCCACAGTGTTTTTAAGAGGCTTTTTTAAAGCCTTCTTTCTCAAGGTCGTTAGAACACAGGGTTGTGAGGTAAAGGGTAAATATATCAGTAGTTTATGCAATATTCTCCGATAATGGTCCTCTTATGTCTGTGACAGTTTCAGAATACAAGAACGCTTTTCGTACGTTTTATTCGCCAACTCCTCACCTGTTTTAGGTCCTCATAGTAGACTACGTGGATATTTAGATCTTTTCTGGTTTGTATAATGTTGTACCACTCTCGAACGTACTCAAACCAGCCATTGTACTCAACTACAAGGAAGAAGACACAAGAGAAAGAATAAACCACGACCATGTCGGACAAGGTTAATGAATAAATCAATGTAAAGTACATAATAGATGAACCAATGTGGTGTATATCATAAATGAACCAATGTACAGTATATCATAAATGAACCAATGTAAAGTATATCATAAATGAACCAATGTAGTGTTTCTCATAAATGAACTAATGTAGTGTATATCATAAATGAATCAATATTAAGTATATCATAAATGAACCAATGTAGAGTATATCATAAATGAACCAATGTAGTGTATATTATAAATGAACCAATGTGCAGTATGGGGCGTATTCCTTTCACCTGTTCTGCCACAATGTTCTGTCGAAATGAAACACATTGCCATGATGGCTGTTGCAAGAGCTATTGTCTTACCTGTGATAGTGGAGGATATGATTAGCTGCGGAGAGGAAGTAGAGATAAGTCTACAATCCTATTTATGTTGTCTATATCGGAAGAAAGACAATTGCGAGTTTGGCTATAAAGAATCGTCCACCTTTCAATTATCTTGTATCACCCAGCAACCGTTCAGCAGGTGCGCTACACCTCAATTGATTTAGAACAGTCAGAACATGCTCTGAAGAACACGACACAGTGTTCCGAAATACTCCATTGACCAAGAACATGGCTGGAGTGTTCGGAGTAGCGAAAGGAATACACCCTATATCATAAATCAACCAATATAAAGTATAGCATAAATGAACCAATGTAAAGTATATAATAAATGAACCAATGTAAAATAAAACACGAGCGAACCAATGTAAAGTATATCATAAACAAACCTATGTAAAGTATATCATAAATGAACGAATGGAAATTGTTATCATAAATGAACCAATGTAAAGTAAAACATGAATGAATTAATGTAGTGTGTATCATAAATGGACCATAAAGTATGTTATAAATGAACCAATATAAAGTATATCGTTTGTTATGTAGATAGGATATACAATACCTGTAATAAGAATATTCTAGAAACACGAGAAGCATTATTATTTTTCTTTTCATTGTGGTTATTTTTAGAATCAGGTTGTTAGTAGACAAGCTGTTTACTAATCCATGATGTAATCTTTCTAGAAAAGACAAATCTAGGATTTTCCAATCTGATATAAATAGGAGTGACTTACTTGGTGATTTTGGATTTTGGAGTTAGACTTGTGGCTTTGAGGATACAGAATTAGTGAAAAGTGTTGGATTCAACATGGAATATAATTGGATTTAACTTGGGATATACATCTCAAAGTTGGAATAACTTATTTTTGATACAGGTTGCTCATATCTACTTGCAAGTTGAATCTGTTATTAATTTAGGTTTTAGGAACCAGAAATTTCATTCTTTAGTAGTCTAAACATTATTCTTAATTTTGAGGGTCTTATTTTATTTCAACAATCTAAAATAAGAATTGACAAAATTTCATTCAAACTGAACCCCTATTATACTCTTCTGTCTTTGTTCATTAATAAAAATTGATAATTGTTAAAGGCTTCTTGCTGGTTTTCTTTCTTGTTACGCTTGGATCGTAACACATAAATGAACCAATATAAAGTATATCATAAGTGAACCAATGTACAGTATATCATAAATCAACAAATGTAAAGTAAAACATGAATAAACAAATGTAGTGTATATCACAAATGAACCAATGTACACTAAAACATTTATAAACCAATATAAAGTACATCGTTAATGAACCAATGTAAAGTATAGCATAAATGAACCGATATACGGTATATCATAAATCGACCAATGTAAAGTAAAACACGAATGAACCAATGTAGTGTATATCATAAATGAAACAATGTATAATATTTCGTTAATGAACCAATATGAAGTATTGATAAATGAACCGATGTAAAGTATAGAATAAATGAACCGATGTAAAGTATATCACAAATGAACCTTTGTAAAGTACATCACGAATGAACCAATGTAAAGCATATATTAAATGAACCAATATAAAGTATATCACGAATGAACCAATGCAAAGAATATCCTAAATGAACCAATGTAAAGAATATCATGAATGAACGAATGCAAAGTATATCATGCTCAAACATATGAATCCAACCCTTTTCGTTGCAAAATCCTTCTTACGGTTCTGTCTGCAAAAGTGCACTGGGTCAAGCATGGCAGCCAAAACGTTAATCAACCTAACGATATTTTTTGCTTCATATCATTTTGGTTTGCCGTAATATGTTTATTGTCTTGTTTGGCCCTATGAAAAGAAATCCATTCGCGAACTTTTACTTTCAAAACTCCCTCGTTGTTAGTGTAACATACCTAAGCTATTATGCTTTTTTCATCAAACTTATGTCTAAAATATATTTTTGTGATGTCATATGGCCTGCAACATGCGAAAAGGGACGTTCAAACTTTTGTGTAAAATGTCGTCCTGGATCAGACTGTTTATTCCGTGCAGACTTATCTGAAACGGCTATTTCCGTTTTTATGTAATTTTCTGTTTACACAACTCTGATAAAATCTATTGTAGGCGTAAAGTGCCATCTCGGATTAGCCTGCAATGACCGCGCAGGCTGATCCGAGACGATACTCTATGTAAATATCCGAATGCCCCTTTTCGCGAGTTCAAGTCCATATTATAGGGACATCAGTTGTTCATTTAGAACAAAACATATTAAATCTATTTAACTCTTTTCGCTAGTTTATTAAGAAATGATGGTAGATCATTCAGTTTGATAATTAAAGCTTAATACAAGTGAAACGTTTCCACAACGCTTCATTATGAAGGTGGAAACAGTAGTCCCCGCGCTTTTGTGTGTGCCATTAGGTATATCCGCCCTGAGTCATTACTATATTACTTTGTAATCAGCAATTGATCTTTCTGCCGATTTTGATTGATAGGTGTTCCAACGACTTATCGGCCAATGAAAACGTAGCACTGGGCGTCATATAAACACAAAAGTATCACACAATTTGTTATAGACATGCGATAATTGGATCGTGTCTATTTAATTATCAAAACAGTCAAGACTTTGAATTAATAAGAAAGTTCGGGAAAAATCTCTTGTAAATAACCTAAAGCGAAATATCAGCTAGAATAAAACTGAACTAAACGCTCTTCCTCTTTGTATTCGACGCCATTTTCTGATTGGCTTATCAGGCTTGACAACTGATATACCGAATTACTAATGGGGGCGGGGGGGGGCGTGCCAAACTTGCATTTACAGAAAGGTCAATTGGTTCTAAAATACGGCTGGTTCCTTTCATTATTTCTTACACAGCTGGGTAAAACTCAAGGCAGACCAAAGTACTTACTTTTACCCTCGACGTATAGCCGGTAGAAATTCTCCCATTTTCCATCGTATTTATAAGCCTTGCACCCAATCACGTGGTTATAATGAGACACTATGACGTCTTTAGGATTTCTTAGTACAAATACAATTTTACATTTTAGTTTTTGGACGTCAGCTGGTAGATATTCGAAGTCCACGTGCGTATTGAGTACCCTAGGTGACGGCAAATTTTCAAAATCTTCAAAAGGTTTTGCCTGAAATAATATTAAGAATAATAACGATAATAAAATTAAAAATGATAACGATAGTACATGTAAAAAAGAATAATATGTATATCAAAGCATCAAGCGGTAACACAGCAAGAAATTTAGAGCCGGACAAATCAAAGGGTTTACCTATTTAGCCCTTTCCCAAACAATCCCTGGTTTTTACGGGTCTGAAATAGTTGCCTTTTGAAAACATTGTGAGAAAATGCTGGTAACCACCATTTTCTCCTTTTCCCACAATGCTTTCTACCCTATCGTAGACAGAAATCATCTTTTCAGCTAGAATTGAATTGTCGTCTGCAAATACTTTCAATTTGGTCTTGTTGAAAAGTTTGTCGTTGTGGAAAGGGTTAAGGAGTATTAAACAAGATTTAGTTTTGCACAATATTTTTTTTTTTCTTACAAAGACTGCTAATTTTAATTTTGCAAAGATGGTTTCAAAATTCTCACATAGAAATCCACTTTGAAAATATTACGTGGAATAAACATTGTATTTCATTTAAACTGCAAAATTTTGCACTGCGTTTGTAACGGTAGGCCTATAAGCGTTACTGAATAGGAAGATTTATATACATTTGAAACAGTGATATGAGACCCATGCCTTCATGGCTCAATAATGCCCCCAAACTGCTTTGTAGGTGGCGAATTTGAGTCCCATCAAACACAGTTTAGGTTATTTTTATTCTCCCCAACTGAAGGCAAAAAGTCACTTCCTCATGGATTTTCTTAATAGATATAAATATCAGTCCCCTCCCGCAAAAAAGGTCAAAATCTGCTTTAACACTAATTGATAAATTAATTACATTTTCTCAAAGGCTTAAAACATATTTCCCCTGCAAGATCAAGAGACAATTTGGTCACAATTTAGAATGGAGCAGTGGACAGTGCAGATCAGAGATCAGACTGCACGTTCTGTGCAGTCTGATCTTGATCTACACTGTCCACAAGAGCCTCTGATGTCGTCTATGGTATAGAATGGGTTAATGCCCCTTTAAGATTGAAATGGTCATTTCATTCATAAGCATTCTCCGGTTGTTATAATATGGTTGAAAAGGTCAATCAACTTATATTGTTAAAGACCTTAACCCATTACCACACAATCCCTACTTTTGACGCCCCTGAGAAAGAAGCCTTTAGAAAACATTGTGGGAAAAGGAGAAAATGCTGATAACCAGCATTTTCTCCTTTTCCCACAATGTTTTCAACCCTTCACAAAACAAATTTCAAATTTTTAGTCACTTTTATTTTGTCGTCTGCAAATGCTTTCAATTTGGACCAGTCTAAAATATTATCGTTTGGTAATGGGTTAAGACATAATCGGTGAATGACCTTGTGATAGAAAGACCCGTTTAGAACTTTTCGTTGTAAGTTTTGAAATTAAAATAATATGGAAGTACAGCAAAAAAAAAAAAACGCCGTGGGAAAAATATTGCCCAAGACAAATTACATATAAACTTTAAATTTAACGTTCTTTTTTAGCCCTATACCAATATACATAATTAAGATTATTATGGTAACCGTTACAAAGGAAAAGAATAGTTACGAAAAGTTATGGGTTCGAGTGCCATGGCTGGCCATCCAAAATAACAGACAGTCTTTGGAATGAGTTTTTTTCATGATGCAAAGAAATTTCTCTTGATCTGATTGGATAAAATGCCCCGAAAATATATATAATAAATTATCATGTACACTGGTAAAACCAACCAAAAAGCAGTTTCCCTTTCGGGAGCCCCGTATACATGACTACACTATGACCACAACATCCAAAATGGCGGAGTCGATCATGATTAACATCAAGATTATGCGCTAAGCTGCACGTTTCAGCTCATATTACCAAGGTTTCAGTGACGTCATTTCCCAGTGACGTCAGTTTTCATTGAATTGGGGGACTCAGAAGGGAAATTCTACAACGTCAGCGTACTCCATTTTGTAAACAAAAACGGTTAAAATTCGCTTACCAAACTTTCGAATGGTAAAACTTTGCAATATTATAAATTCGCTGTACGGTCAGTCGGCAGGGGACTTGGAAACTTGTTCACGGCTGAGGCCAAACTAATGATGAACGACGGCGCTATACACAAAGCACGTTAAAGAACAAGGCGTTACTAAGGACAGGCTTCGTCCTGTATCTTGCACTATTTCATGCACAAAATCATCATCCTTCAGGAGATTTCGCCCATAAGGGCAACCAGTAGTGACAATTAAAAAAAAAACCCGCAAAATCAATCAATCAATTGCTTTGCCTCAGGAACTACCACGTGACCAGGGTCTGTATTTACCTACAATTCTTAGGAATGTTCTCAGTCTTATTCTCTAGAATTTTCAAAATTTGAAAGTAACACAAATTCTGATTGGCTAAACCATTTGGTTTAGCCAATCAGAAGTTGTGTTATTTCAAATTTTGGAGAATAAGACAAAGAATGTTCGTAACAATGGTTGGTGAATACGGACCCATATCTACCAGGAACAAACAGAGACAGGACTGACAAGGTTTGTATATCTCGAATGTCGTTAAAATTTTGTATTGTATACCAAACTAGGTCACCATAACAACAAACCAAACTGCAACCGTCTCTTGCTTACCTCTAACATATTTTTAACCTTGGACTTCGGAATACTCTCAGCTTTACCGTTGACTAACATGGAAATCATCTCCCACACCCAGTGAGTTCCTGCAACGATAGCAACAACAATGAGAGCAGCTCTCCATTGGTCCTGTTAACCCTTAACCACATGGCAGACATGTGCATTTTGTTTTATTTATCTCGTTCCCACGAGATAATAATTCGCTTTCTCGATTTTTTTTAAATTTGTGAAAAAAAAAAGTTCGTTTGTCGACATATTTTTTTTAAATAAAAGATTTTGCAAAAAACGAAGTATCATCGCGTTCGAACGAGATAATCAGCCAATCCAAGTCATCCATCATGTCGATCGCACGAGATAATAACCCATTTACTTATGATTATGTTGTTCGAACGAGATAATATTTTTTTTTTCAAAACATTCGTAAAAAAAATGTCTTTTTGCATAAATTTATATTAAAAAAAAATACACGAAGAAACGAATTATTGTCTCTCGGGAACGAGATAAAAAAGATGCATTAGTCACTTCAGTGCCACCGTAGTCTAAGCCATAAAAAGAACAAATGGATTTTGTGAGGGTTTTCCTAACAAGAGGTATGAATAATCAATATATCCCCAGCCTTATTACTTTCAACATGACAAAAACTGTAATTGCCACCTTGACATTTCTCTTCTCACCCTTACGCTGCTGATGCCGACTCATATACCTTTTGCAGACAGTGTAGATCAAGACTAGACTGTACAGAACGTGCAATCTGATCTTTGATCTACACTGTCCGATAAGGACATCTTTTCCCACAAAAAACAAACTTTGAAATAGCAAAGTATTGAGGTTTTGCTATCGGCTTTAAAATTTCATTTATTTAGCAGGAGAGAGGTTGACTTCAAAATCTATAAGGACCATCTACTGTGCATCAACAACACTTCAGTTACTCGTGGCGGCCAGTGCACCTATTCATGCGATCCTAGAGTTTCTTTTAGCAGAATTACGCACAAATTTCTTTCCAAGCCAATGGCTGCTTTTTCACATGATCATTGCCGAAACAATGGTCAGCGGCGGGAGAGGAATGAATCTTGTTGCAGTGACTATTATCAACCATAGGAAAGGAATTGGCTGAGTCAGGGGTCAAAGCCAGGGATCGAACCCTGGACCCTGTGTCATCAAGTCCTGCAAGCTACCGACTAAACTATTGGGGCTCGTCGCGCTAGAGAACACGATGACATTATCTCAGCAAACACTGTAATGATTGGTTGATTTTATGGTGTTTCATACCGTTTTCAACAACTATTCCCTTATGTCGTGCTCCTACCCATTGTTTCTAGGTTTAAACATACATGTATTTATTTTACATCGATTGAGAAACAAGGTATGACACCTTATAACATACTCTATCTGTTTTGCTTTCTGGGGACTACACCAGTACTCGTGGCGAATGTGTGGGCCTCTGAAATATCCCAAAGTTGACACGCACTCCCAGGTATTGAATTCAGGACCTTTTGGCTACGAGACCGACCCTCTACCTCACAACCACGGACACCAAATAGACATCCATGGTTTCTTAGAATTTCTGTTACCAGTGCTTCAAGTAGTATAGGGGTCACTTTGAAGGTAAGCAAAGATGACGTAATCATGGTGGCCTACTTTCGGCCATTGCGTTGCTATATTTAGTAACTCATTTGCATATAAGGACTTGTTGGTGTGTCATGGGTATTCGCGGCGGGTATGGTGGGTGCATAAATTAACAAAGTAGGTTAAAGATTACCGTTTATGTCCAATCTTGTTAGAACCATTTAATATTTTGCTTTAAAGGGAGACCATTTGATTTTTCACTTTAACATCATAATCAATGATAAATGGGTACTGAACTTATTTTATTTTATTTACCTTAGGCTATACTTTTCCTACTTATTCCATTGTTTCTACTTTTATATTTTTACCCGTAGGCCATTTCTTTTTTTTTTTTTCATTTTCGCCTTTTTATCACTAAAAATATTTACTTTTTGTTTCCATCAACTGAGGACCTGATCCTCAGTATCCGTGACTATGCATTTGATTGGGTAGTCAGCTCTGTATCGCTTGGTCCTTTGTTAGGGGATTAATTTTTACAATTGAATAGGCCATTGCTCGTACTTTCATCACAAAATGAATAAAACCAGACAGTGTGGGGGGACTGTAACAACGGATTATTGTTCAACCTGATCCTTTGTTAGGGGATTAACTTTGACGGTTGAATAGGCCATCGTCCTTACTTAAATAAACAAAACCAGACATTGTGGCGACTTGAAAAGGGATTAAGTTTGACGATTGAAACGGGTATTGTTCTGATATCTGGTCTTATATCAATAGAACCCAGGCATGCCTGCGACTTAAAAGGGATTAACTTGGGGAGTTGAATAGGCCATTGTTCAGTTCTTCTGACCCCTATTATAGCTGATGCAATGTCGGTAGAACCGTTTTATATAGACAAATTAATTACGGAAGTGATGATAATAATATAGACCATGATCATTTGTCAAAAGTACATGATTTCAGTGTTAGGAACTCTTGTACCCAGTAAATGCCATTGATTGGATCGATTACCTTCCTCTGGTTAGGAATAGGAATAAAACAACCCCGTTCAAGGGTGGGATTTCAAGATCATTCAGGATTCAGAACAAAGTACGGCAGACAGCGTCATTCTTACTTTCTTTTATTCATTTCAGTTATACATGAAATAGAACAGATCTAACATCAAAATTTACTTCAAATAAGATGAAAATTTGAATACAGTAACATCAAAATTTACTTCCAGTAAGATCAAAATTTACTTCCAGTAACATCAAAATTTGCTTCCAGTTACATCAAAAATTGAATCCAGTTATCCCTATTTCAATGTAAAATTGCAAAAACAGGTTCCAGTAACATACAAATTTGCTTCCAATAACTCTGAATTTTACATCCAGTAACATGCAAATTTACTTTTGCCTTTGTCTCTACATATTTTGCTTGGGTTTGTGGCAGTGATGTGTGAGGGGCCGTGTGTATCTGTGACGATATATTTGACGCTTTCAAAATTGATGAGTTGTGAGTTGGTTTAGTGCAGTGTAAATCGTCTGACTTTACAATTTTCTTTGATGGTGTTTGTTTTGTATGCGTAGTTCTTGGGACCGCCAGACACAAATTCTATAATGTTGGCCCAAGTAGTTCCCAAAGGGTGGGTCTGTTCAAGTAATTGACACTATCTGTATCGTAATACAGTACTGGTCTGTGTAATTGTTCTAGCAATATCCTGGATGATACAAATGCTTCTCCAATGTATGGTATGATAAGGTAAACTTCATCTTGAAGAATGATCCCATACTTACGTCAGGACCCTATCTTAGATTGAATCAACACGCTGATTGGTCGAAAATCCCTATATCTGATTGGCTGAATTTCAATCCGTTTTAGGGGTGTAAGCCCGAGGTCCTTTGGTTGAAAAGGCTATTGTCTGATCTTCCGGTCCTATGTCACAGAAGCCAGACACGCAGACGACTTGAAAAGGGGTTAAGTTTTACAGTTGAATAGGTCATTGGTCATTGATGACTTTGCTGTTTGCCAATATTTTTTTTTTCATTTTCCCACAATGTGTTCAACACTTTAAACCATTTACAAACAATCCCGTGTTTTAAACAACTTACAGAAAAATGCTGTCGAAATACAGTGTGGGAAAAAAAGAGAAAATGCTAGCCATCGTGAGGTATATCGATTTATTCTCTTGTAGCGAGACGTCACATCGTCATTCGAACCTCGTTCAATTTTCAAGTTGCGTAATATTTTCATTTTGAACGATTCTAATTTCTAGTATTTCATCGCCTTGTGAAGACTTGAACTTTGGTATGTCTGGCCCGGAACACGCGACAATGGACATTCGGACATTTGCGTAAAGTGTCGTCTCGGACCAGCCTGCGCATTCCGCGCAGGTTGGTCCGAAACGACACTTTACGTTTTTTTAGTAATTTTTTCTGTGTTGCGAAAGTCTAACGTTACTGTTGCGAAAGTCTAACGTTACTGTGGGACAAAATTTAGTGTAATCGTAAAGTCTCGTTTCGGATTAACCTGGGCGGAGCCTGCACGGACTGCGCTGGCTGATCCGAGTCGAACCTTTACGCAACTCTCCGAATGCCCCTTTTCACGTCTTGCAGGCCATGAACTACGGTAATTCATCTGAAAATTTTTTCTGTTTAAAAAGAAATATACCTGATTTCATAGGTGCACATACAAAGATATCATCAGGCCTGCATGGAAAGGTCTTCATTCCTCGAACGGCTCGCCCAATCTCCTCTGCCGACCGTAAAAATGTACAGACGTAGTAACCGTCGACGTCCACCAGTTCCATCTTGGCTCCACCCGTGTCCTCTACATACACCAGCGACATTTTCCTGCAAGCTGCGAGAGAAAAAGATGTGGAATTATGGGTAAAATAAGTGAACGTTAACCCAGACCCTGTCTGTCTGTCTGTATGGCCGTCAGTCAAACAGTCGATTTGGTTGTGCGTCTGCCCAGTGTAATGCAGAGAAATGACGCCCCCCCCCCCCCTACAAAATGACCCATGCCCCCCCCCCCCCCTTACAAAATGACCCATGGGTCATTTCACTACGTAGAGAAATAACCCGGTTCATAATTCTACGTACAAAAATAACCCTCTTGGGTCATTTCTATATTTAGAATTAGGACCCGTGTCATTCCTCTACGTAGTGAAATGACCCATTGGTCATTACACTACATAGAGAAATGACCCGGGTCATAATTCTACGTAGAGAAATAACCCTCTTGGGTCATTTCTATATTTAGAATTAGGACCCGGACCATTCCTCTACGTAGTGAATTTTGTAGGGAGGGTCATTTTTCTGCATTACACCGACAATCTCTCCTCTTCCTCTGTGTGTCTGGCTCTGTCCTTTACTCCTGCCCTTTCTTTTCGTCATCCAGTCAGCCAGTGAGTCGGGCAGTCAGTCACTCCGCCCAGACTGATTCGGGACGACACCTTCAGTTATTTTTTTTTAACCCTTTCCAAACAATCCCTGGTTTTTACGGGTCAGGAATAGAAGCCTTTTGAAAACATTGTGGGAAAAGGAGAAAATGTTGGTAACCAGCATTTTCTCCTTTTCCCACAATGTTTTCTACCCTATCATATAGAAAAATGATATTTTTAGCAACTGTTAAGTTGTCATCTGCAGAATGCTTTCAGTTTGGTGTGGTCCAAAATTTGCCGTTTGGGAAAGGGTTGATATTCTGTTTTGCGAAAGTCTATTGTAGGCTTTACGCAAACGTCTGAATGCCCCCTTTCGCATGTTGCAGGCCAATATGAGCCAATATGAGCAATGCTCATTAACCCTTTACCTCATATGGCATTTCTATGGTATCTCTAATTGACCCTAAATAACAGCAAGGATGAAGCCATTTCTTATGTGTATATGATACCTTTTGATAGTATAGAAAACATTGTGACAAAAGGTGAAATTGCTCGTGACGAGCAATTTCACCTTTTGCAACAATGTTTTCTAAAGGCTCCTACAAGCAATGTGTAGAAATGAGTATCTGTGGAGTAAAGGGTTAAAATGTGTTCTGAAAAAAACTGTGTGCCGATGACATTCTTATTGATTGATTGATTGATTGATTGATTGATTGATTGATTGATTGATGGATTGATTGACTAACTGACTGATTGATTGATTGATTGATGAAATGAATGAAATGAATGATCGATTGCTTGAAAATCAGTCGGAGAAAATCGGTTGAAAGTCGGTCTGTTTGCCGGTTGGTTGATTGATTGATTGATTGATTGATTGATTGTCTACACTAATTCAAACATTGTTTCGGTCATATTACTGCGGCAGTTTTCTTACCATAATTATACACGTCTTTGTTTCTCCTATTCTAGAACACGGCTCTGACATGTCTTACTCACAAATTTAAAGTGCTAGAAGCGAGGTTCGAACTGGGGACCCCTTGAATACAAATCTTTCACCTCCACCACTGACAGACAAGGCGATCCTCTAATTGGCCTTCAACACGTGAATATTGTCATACGGACATCCGCGTAAAGTGTCGACTCGGATCAGCGCAGGCAAATTCAAAACGATACTTTCCTTTTTTTGTAATTTTCTGTTTTGCCCGAGTCTAATGTAGCAGAAAATGTATTACAATAGTCTTAAAGGTGGGTATTTAGAATTTTCATATCACACTAAATTAAAAAATATATATGTCACTGAAATTTATATGAAAAAACAATACAAATCATCGGTAATTAAGAATCATAAGATTAATAAAAACAATTTTTTGATGGTATTCCCTTAAAAGGCTACGTAGCCTCTTGAGCTATCTTCAGATTTCGCGCCAAAAATCAATAAAGCATTGTGGGAATGTCAAGTGAGTGACACGTGACTAATAATGCTTAAATTCTAATATATAACAAACATGTAATAATTATTTTGATAATGTCCTCTTCGGACGGATGTTTGAAGCTTTGTCTGTGTTTTCCTGTATTTAAATGAGAGAGTTGATAATCTAAAAATAGAACGTGTCTCCCGCCGTTGTCAACCTGGTCCGTAATAAATCTCTAATTTCTCGCGTTATCGGATGGTTTTCGACTACTGGGGTTTTATCAATGCAAATTAAAAGGCTATGGGAGTATAAGGATGATTTGTTTGCATTTTTGTAAAATTTTCGTCCCAAATTCTGAAGGGCTACCTTTAAAGTGCCGTCTAGGATTAGCCTGCTCCGGCTGTGCAAGCCTATCCAAGACGACACTTTATGCAAATTGCATTTATGTCCGAATGCCCCTTTTCGCCTGTTGTAAGCCATATTATACAGTTTAACCCTTTCCCAAACGACAAACTTTTGGACTAGACCAAATTGAAAGCATTTGCAGAAGACAATTCAATTCTTGCTGAAAAGATTATTTCTGTCTATGATAGGGTAGAAAACATTGTGGGAAAAGGAGAAAATGCTGGTTAGCAGCATTTTCTCCTTTTCCCACAATGTTTTCAGAAGGCTACTATTCCAGACCCGTAAAAACCAGGGATTTTTTGGGAAAGGTTAACGGGATGTTCTGTTCACGGGGCCGTTGCCATAGTAATTGGATAACGTATCCTTTTATCAAAAAATGAAAATCTTTTTGGGCTGTTAAACATTTTAACCCATTACCTTACAATATCTACTTTTGACGACCCTCAGAAAGAAGGCTTTAGAGAACATTGTGGGAAAAGGAGAAAATGCTGGTGACCAGCATTTTCTCCTTTTCCCACAATGGTTTCTACCCTTCCCAGAACAAATTTCAATTTTTCAGTCACCTTTCTTTTGTCGTCTGCAAATGCTCTCAGTTTGGACCAGTCTAAATTTTTCTCATGTGGTAATGGGTTAAACAGTTTCACCCATTACTTTACAATACCTACTTTTGACAACCCTCAGAAAGAAGGCTTTAGAAAACATTGTGGGAAAAGGAGAAAATGCTGGTCACCAGCATTTTCTCCTTTTCCCACAATGTTTTTTACCCCTTCATAAAACAAATTTCAAATATTCAGTTACTTTTATTTTGTCGTGTGCAAATGCTTTCGATTTGGATAAACCTAAAATTATGTTTTTTGGTAATGAGTTAGAATATAGCTTATATATATGTGACCCAGAACGCCAAAAGGGACCACCTGGGAATTCTATACATCAATTAAATGAAAACAGACCAAAGATAGTGCAGGTCAATTGAAGTTGATAGTTAAAAAATGATTGTATAGTAAGGTAGAATGACCACTTGTCATACAGAAAATATTATAAAAGCGAAAAGTGTCGACCCTGGTCAGCCTGCGCAATTCGCGCAGTCTGACCAGGGTTGACACTTTTCGCAGTTCCTAGAATATCCCTTTTTTTGCGTGATGGGTCACATATATAAAATGGGATACTTACATATTTAGAATCAGCAATCCTTTAATAGAATTTAAACTGAGCTGTTTCTACATAAATATCATTAAATTATCCAGGTCACACTAGATGTAATTCCAATTATCGCTTGAAATTATCAAAGAACTTTAAATTATCCTTGTTATATAGCCCCTCGCTAAACGTCAATAACAGAACAAAAATTCTAAAATATTGAAAAATTATTCCTGATCCACGTCTGTCTATCTCTAATACCGACTGCAGAATATTCAGAAAACACGGTTGATGTACTTTGATTCAACTCTACACCAATCGACCCCGAGTATAAACGACCCCACGACGTGAGAGAAACTTTCGGAAAAAAAAATGGGGGAAAAAAAAAAGAGAGAAAATTCTGGTGAAAATCACTTTCTCCTTTTTTCCCTACATTTTTTCTGCCCCTTTCAAAGAAGAGTTTCTTTATTTTAGCAGTGCTAAATTAAATTTTGTCGTCTGCAAATGCTTTCAATGTAGAAGAATTTTATCGTATTGTGAAGGGTTAACCTCAGAAGGTCATCTCTAGTTAAAGTAGAGGAATCTATGCGGGCATTGATCGATGGGTCGATGACAGAATTTCCATCTAAATGCAAATGACATGTTTGATCTTTTTTTAGTTCCTATGGCGTGGTATTATAGCTTTAGGGGACAGCGTAGATCAAGATCAGACTGCACAGAACGTACAGTCTGATCTTGATCTACTCCGTCCATGATCAGAGTCCGTATTCACCGACCATTCTTAAGAACATTCATAGTCTTATTCTTCAGAATTTTGTCAATGTGAAAGTAACAGATATTTTGAAAGGCTAAACCATTTGGTTTAGCCAATCAGAGGTCCTGTTACTTTCACAGTCAGGAAATCTTGAAGAATAAGACCGAGAACGTTTTTAAGAATGGTTGGTGAATACGGACCCTAATGCTAAACAAAGGCACAAAGACATATTATAGACTGTATTGAACGATCTGATGTTTTAACCATCTCGGGGATGAGACCTTTTGAAAATATCCTGGAAAAAAGGAGAAAATGAGACAATGCTGATAACCAGCTGGTAAGCAGCATTTCTCCTGTTTCCATATTGTTTTCTACCCTTCTTAAAAACAAATTGTATCATTACAGCCGTATTCAAATTTTCAATATGCGAATATGTTTTGTTTTGTTGGAGTAAAATGAATTCGGCCTTTGGTAAAGGGTTAAGTTCAATGGAAGTCTACTGTAAGACCCCCCCCACCCCCAACCCCCAACCCCCTCACCCCACCCCCCAATAAAAGAAAAATCGGGAACATTCAGTTGGCAAATGACGTAGATTAACCTCGTTGTCTGCGCATGTCATATTCTTCGAAGATGCGACCTGTCTGCTATGACCCATCACCCATCCCCCGAACACCTGGGAAAAGTAGGGCTTACACCGAAGCTGTTAGTCTACTGGTATTACCAAAGCATCTAAGAGCTGATTTAATAAATGGCCGATGCGTAGGTTACATGCTAGCCGATCATAGTTTATCAAATATTATTTCATGCTTTCCGTTAGGATATCGATATATAGCAGTGAAAATATTTTTCGATCTTACACTGTGAAAATACCAATTTTCACGTTCTTGTTGCCATGGTAGGCCTAAATTGCGCGTGCTCCTCACAACCAGATGGGAAATATGACGTCATATACCTTACATTTCTCGCGCTTGACGTAATATTGTAATGAAATAAATTTCGTTCTTTCACCGAAAAAAAAAACTGATTTTCTATTTATTTCATGCTTTTAATCCTTTCGGGGAGGAGCTTTATCCAAATCCAGTACATTTCTTTTCCATTATTCCCTGTGGCGTACCCCTCCCAGAAAGGATTAAAAGCATGTAATAAATACAATATTTGTTATTTTTTTTCGGTGAAAGATCGAAATTTATTTCATCTCGTGAACACCATAGGTAATATTTTTACGAGTGGAGGAAAATATTACCTATGGTGTTCACTCGATGAAATAAATTTCGATCATTCACCAAAAGAACCAAATATCCTCTATATCCGGTATGTTAACAAGCCTGTGGAATGAAATAAATGAAGGTTATATGATGTTGGTTTTTTTTTTTCCAATTAAAGATTGAAATTTATTTCATCGAGTGAACATCATCGGTAATATTTTCACGAGTTGCACAGCGAGGTGTTCGGAACCATGAAATGTCGAAAAATATTTCAATATCATGTCTCGATAAATTATCAGAATGCACGAAATAAATAAACGATTTTTTTTTTCCGGTTAAAGATCGAAATCTATTTCATCGAGTGAACATCAAGTTTGCAATGAGTGAACATCAATGCGAGAATGATATCTCCTTATCGGGCAGTGTAGATCCAAGATCAGACTGCACTTTCTATGCAGTCTAATCTTGATCTACACTGTCCGCAAAAGGTCAGTGAGTCGCGCTTACCAGCCTAAGAGTTAACAAAGGCAACTGCAGCGTTTCTTTCGCTTTGAATAGAGATAATCACATCTGGACAGTATTAGATTAAACATGAGGAATGGTGGAGTTGTTTCCCTTTGAATTTCTTGATCCTCTCGTCTCTTATAGGTGTCACACCTGTATTTTTTAGCTTTTAAAAGAAAAAGAACAAAATTGGCCATATTTGAAGCTTCGCATATTGCTTGACGGCAAATTTATGGTTTGTCCTTTTGTTACTCTGAAAAGTACCACCAAAGGCCTGAAAAAAAATGCAAAAAAACGCAACATGTCAACCGATTGCTTTTCGCCAATTTCCAACCAACACAGGCACCTTAAATTTATCCTTTCGGGAACACCTATTCACCGCCATGGCCCCAAGTTTTTCTCCCTCCACTGACACAAGGTAGTCCTGTCAGTGCACAATAAAAACACATCTTAGTGGTCCCCCATTACCTAAATTTTAAGCAAATCTAAATTGTATACCTCCAAACCATCTCGGCTCCATGAAACAGTGCAACAAAAGTGCTACTGCAAAACTTCACATAGAACTACTTTTGTCTACTACGACCCGTAAGCAATCTCGCAGTTGCGCGACACCTATAGACAACATTAGCGTATTCTAACGACCCTACAGATAAAGGCCTCTGGAAAAATTGTGGGAAAAGGTGAAAATGCTAGTGACCAGCATTTTCTCTTCTTCCTCCATTGTGTTTTACCCTAATTAGTACAGTTGTTATCACTTTGGTCTATTCAAAAACATATTTAGAAATAACATATGAGTCAAAACGCGTCTAGGTACATGTGTTTTATCTTTTATGTGTAATATTGTGTTTTTTATTATATACTTTTTAGTGAATTACTGGCATTTACTGTTATTGATGCCGGTAGTGATGAAAAATATGATATCAAGGCTAGTGACTTTATAGTTTTAGAATGTTTGCCTAAACTACTGTTTTCCCATTGTTATGATGGGTAATCCATTATATTTTCGACTTACAAACAATGAAAATCACATATTCTTTGTCTTTACTGAGATTTAAAGCACCCTACTAGGAATCAAAGTAACATGCAAACAAAAGTTCTTTTTCTTTAAACCTTTAGACAACGACTCATAGGAAAAGAATTATTGAAAATAATGTGGGAAAAAGAGAAAATGCTGGTAACAAGCAATTTTTTACCTATTTCCCACAATAATTTTCGCTGAGAGGTTATTCAACATTATGTTTCAACTTGGTGAATGATTAAAAACAGATACGTTATATTAAATACATTTAATCTCAAACAATTTCATTTATTTCAGAATTATGTACAGTAGATCAAACAGGTTTTTCAGCTTTATCATAAATACAAGTTACAAGGCATGCACAGAAATAGAAACAATTGCAGGACCTTTATGCAACAGCTGATCTAAGTTTCTGTCCTAGTATTATCCTATATTTAGAAAGTAACACAATTTCTGATTGGCTAAACCAAATGCTTTAGCCAATCAGAAGTTGTGTTACTTTCAAATTTTGAAATTTTGAGAATCAGAATGAAGAAGTTCCGAAAAAATGTTGGTGAATAAGAAACCATGAGCTACATTCTTTGGTAAATTCTAACCGTATTCTAGATTGATAAAGAGTAACACAGCTTCTGGCTCCGTATTTACCAACCATTCTCAAGAATATTATTCTTCTAAGGCTCAAGACTTTTCCAAATTTGAAAGTAGCACAAATTTTAAAAGGCTAAACTGACTGGTATAGCCATTAGAAGTTGTGTTACTTTCTAATCTAGAATTAGACAAAGAATATTCTTAAGAATGGTCGGTGAATTCACACCAAGATCGGCTAAATGAAATGGTTTGGCCAATCAAAAGTTGCGTTAGTTTTAAATGTAATAGAAAATCTTGAGAATTCTTGGTTCAGAAATTGTGTTATTTTCTAAATCTAGAATCGGATAAAGACTATTCTGAGACAAACAATGGTTTGTGAATACACATCGAGGTCAGCTAAATCAAATGGTTTAACCAATCAGAAGTTGCGTTAGTTTTAAATGTAAAGAAAAAAATTGAGAATTCTTGGTTTTGCCTTTCAGAAGTTGTGTTACTTTCTTAATCTGGAATTAGACCAAAGAATTATTCTTAAACAAAGAATGGCTTTGGGACACAAACCGAGATCGGCTGAATCAAATGGTTCAGCCAATCAGAAGTTGCGTTAGTTTCAACATAAAAGAAAATTTTTAAAAAAGTAATCCTAAGAGTAGCTTAGTTTAATAAGGATCTTTTGGATTCCTGAACATGGATATTTTACCCTGAAAGCACTGGAACCAACTTAACCCATTACCACATGAAAAAATTTTAGACTGGTCCAAATTGAAAGCATTTGCAGATGACAAAATAAAAGTGACTGAAGATTTGAAATTTGTTTCGTGAAGGGTAGAAAACATTGTGGGAAAAGGAGAAAATGCTGGTTATCAGCATTTTCTCCTTTTCCCACAATGTTTTCTAAACTCTTGTTTCTCAGGGGCGTCAAAAGTAGGGATTGTGTGATAATGGGTTAAGTTGTTGTTGTGGACAATGTAGATCAAGATCAGACTGCAATTTTCTCTGCAGTCTGATCTTGATCTACACTGTCCACAAATTTGTAAAATACTCTGGTCTAAATAATACAAATATTTTGGCTGTTTTGACTCACAGAAAGTGTGCATTTCATTAATTTAGCATTCCAAGCTTTAATCCCATGTGGGATGCATACCCAGAAATTCTTTTCAAGGTAGTGAACCCGTAATAGAAAACAGCTTTTTCCACTATAATGTTATCCTACAAAATTTGCTGTGAATAAAAATGAGGGTTATTTAAGAAATAATCTTTCTATCGTGGTATATCGTTCAATAAACTACAGTTGTGAGTTATGAGGCACAATAAATAATCCACGAGGGCGATAACCCGAGTGGGTTATTCATTGCGCCTCATAACTCACAACGTGGTTTATTGAACGATATACCACGATAGAAAAAAGATTAATTCGATTCTGACATGGCCAATTCTTAATGAAAGGAAAACAAGTTCAAAGTAAGAGTAAAAACGCGGATGAAGATTATGTTCCATTAAATAACTCACTCATTGAATGACGTCACTCGATATAGGATGACGTCACTCTACATGGATTGTCGCAGATTTTACCACGTTTTCCTTGCACTGTGTTTATAGAGCCAAAGTCGCGTGTCATGTTAGAATTAAGAAATAATCTTCTTTCTATCGTGGTATATCGTTCAATAAACCACAGTTGTGAGTTATGAGGCACAATAAATAATCCACGAGGGCGATAGTCCGAGTGGGTTATTCATTGCGCCTTATAACTCACAACGTGCTTATTGAACGATATACCATGATAGAAATAGAGGATATTTGCTTTTTTCGGTGTAAGATCGAAATTTATTTCATCGAGTGGACACCATCGGTAATATTTTCACGAGTGGCACAGCCACGAGTGAAAATATTACCGATGGTGTTCACGAGATGAAATAAATTTCGATCTTTCACCGAAAAAAACAAATATTCTATTTATTTTATGCTTTTAACCTTTTCTGTGAGGAGCTTTATCAAAATTCAGTACAGTTATTTTCCCTTATTCCCCGTGGTGTACCCCTCCCGCATAGCAACGTTACGTCAAGCGCGTGAAATGTAAGGTATATGACGTCATATTTCCCATCTGGTTGTTAGGCACGCGCAATTTACCTAGGCAACAAGAACGTGAAAATCGGTATTTTCACTGGTGGAACCAGTGTAAGATCGAAAAATATTTTCACTGCCATTTCTCGATATCCTACCGGAAAGCATGAAATAAAGAAGATTATTTCGATTCTAACATGGCCAATTCTTAATGAAAGGAAAACAAGTTCAAAGTAAGAGTAAAAACGCGGATGAAGATCATGTTCCATTAAATAACTCACTCATTGAATGACGTCACTCGATATAGGATGACGTCACTCTATATGGATTGTCGCAGATTTTACCACGTTTTCCTTGCACTGTGTTTATAGAGCCAAAGTCGCGTGTCATGTTAGAATGTACTACTTTAGCCGAGCCACTTTTTCCTTTTTTATTTCCTTCTTAGAAAAAGAATTTATATATCTGAAACCACTATAGTCTCAAGAGAGATAATAATTATCTTCCTTTTCTGGAAACTAGTAAAAGTATCAAAGAATATTTATTTGATAGACATCAAAGGAATTTATGGTCGGTTAAAAAGATACAAAAGTATGATATCTGTAGAAATCCGTATCTATAAACTATCAAGAAATTTTATTCCATGTTGCACTAGAAGTATTACGGGTCTACTTCCTTAAAGTACTCTACTAACACTTTCGTTACGGTCTACTACCTTAAGTTGACTTCAACTCTTACCCTACTAAATGCAAGATATGAAACTTTCAAGCCCATAGTAAAATTTCAAATTATGCTGTTAAACCCTTTCCCAAACAAGCCCTGGTTTTTACTTGTCTGCACTAAAAGTCTTTTGAAAACACTGTGGGAAAAGGAGAAATTGCTCGTAACGAGCAATTTCTCCTTTTCCCACAGTGTTTTCTACCCTTTTTGAGAACTTTCCGCCATTTTCTCCAAATCTAAAATTGTCGTCTGCAAACTGTTTTAGTTTGGAAGAATCCAAAATTTGTCGTTTGGTAAAGGGTTAAAAGGTATTTTTAAGGAAATATGATATCCTAATCAGACAGTGTATATCCACTTTTAGATTTATCTAAACTCGAGGCACTTTTGGATGACAAATAACATGTGCCTCAAATAGAAACAAAAACAAAAAAAAACGAAACAAAAGAAAACAAAAACAAAAACAAGACAAAACAAAAACAAAAACATGACAAAAAAAAAAACTGTCTTTAGTAGGGTAAAAAGCATTGCTGCAAAAGAAGAAAATGCTTGTTGTCAGTATTTAATCTTTTTCTCATAATGATTTCAAAGTCATTTTCTGTATGGTCATGAAAATTCAAGACTGTTTGTTAATGAGTTAAACCTTTAACACGCCACAAAACTTAAGACTTACAAGTAGTGCAGTTCCAAATCATTTGCAAATTACAAATTACGACTAAAAGAAAGCTGTAGGGTAGAAAGCATTGTGGAAAAAGGAGAAAATGCTGGAAACCAGCATTTTCTCCTTTTTTCCACAATGTTTTTAGAAAAAAACTTCTTCTTTTGGTCTTTTGGGTCGTTAAAACAAGGGACTATTTCGTAAAGGGTAAAACTTTAACCTGTGACAAAAAAATTAAGACATGTGCAAACCTTAAGTATTAAAAACACTAAATTAAAAGACAATTGTATTTGATAGGGTAAAAACATTGTGGTGAAAGGAGAAAATGCTGGTGACAAGCATTTTTTTTTCTTTTCTCACAATGTTTTCGACCTCTTTACACTTTAGAGTCGATGAAACTCGGAGCTGTTGGGTAAAGGATTAACCCTTTATCACATGACAAAATTAGAAATAAAAGAAAGCAGTTTTTGATAGGGTAGAAAACACTGTGGGAAAAGGAGAAAATGCTGGTAACTAGCATTTTCTCTTTTTTCGACCATGTTTGCAAGATCTTATTTTTTTATGGAATACGTTAAAAGTAGGGACCATTTGGAAATGGGTTGAGATTTCTAACTGGAAAAGGATTGAAACTGGTAAATTAAATGACAACTGTCTTTGATAGGGTAAAAACATTGTGGTGAAAGGAAAAAAATGCCGGTGACCAGCATGTTCTCCTTTTCCCACAATGTTTTCGACATCTTTTTACTCGGAGCTGTTTGATAATGGATTAACAATTTATTACATGACAAATTCAGAAATAAAAGACATTAGTTTTTGATAAGTTAGAAAACATTGAGGGAAAAGGAAAAAATGCTGGTAACCAGCATTTTCTCCTTTTCCCACAATGCTTTCAAGGTTTTACTTTTCAGGGGTCACGTCAAAACTAGAGACTGTTTGGAAAAGGGTTAGCGACCGTCTATAAGTGTACGGATCTTCTCAAGTGAGTCTACTTATCTACATCAAACAGTCACCGCCTTATCTTGGTCCGGATACCAAACCGGAAGCCGGTACATTCCGCCCGTTTTCATCGAATGTGTACATCTTCATCTCGACAGGCTTTGGGGAATTCTCGCCAGAGGCGGGTTCTTGATGGCTGCTCAGCGCATCGGACTGAAAGGTTCTTATAAAGCTACTGACGCTCTGACGTCGACGTTGCATGTCCACGGTTTTCACCCCGGCAGCCGACATAACTGAATAAAAAGCAGACACACACGGTTTGAATAACGAGGAGACTCCGCGGCGAAACTTTCGATTCATGATCATGTACACCCAGAAATTGGCATGGAAGGTTAACACCATTAGTATTTCGTAGGAACATAAAAATGCCCTGTTGGACTCTACATTCAGGAGGTCCTTTCTCGCGTGTTTTAGGGAAACATTTATGATCAAGTACAGCGAATAGGGTATTTCCGGTATAAGAAACAGAATCACGATAATGATGACAATGACCGAAATACGGCGGTTTTCGGCATTTCTGCGTCGCATGTTGGCCTCGTTAGAAATCATATTTGTATGACTCATCTTCTCGGTCGCTTTCCTCAGTTTTATCACCATGACAGCGGTAAAAGCAATGAGGAGAATACACGGGATGAAGTGTGAAAGATAAAATGTTAGCCAGATGTACACGCAGTCGCCCTCACACGGCTCGTCCAGATGCCACTGACAGTCCTCACCTACAATCTTCTCTTCCATCAGCTGGTAGATATGGAGCAGCGGTGAACACAAGACCACTACAACTATCATAACAGTTGTCTTTTTAATTGAAAACATTAACTGAGCTTTGAACGGGTAGGATACGGATATCAGTCGCTGGAAGCCCAGTACCAATGTGAGCCAGACCGACATGGTGTGGAAGGCTCGTGTCAGGAACAATTTTGTCAACATGAAGTACTGACACCAGTCCCTTGTCAACACAAGATGGCCTCCTATCCGATGGTTGTATGCATGCATATAGGCTGGTAAAGTTATCAGTCCGGTCATGGAATCCGACATTGCTATGGCGATAAGGATAATGTTTGTTGAAGTGCGCATGTTCTTTCCCATGAGCACCAAAATAACAAGAACGTTGGCGATGGAGGTCAGTATGATGAGGAATGGCCAGACATACAAATAAACATATTCCTCAAAAGTAAACACTTGATGATACAAAGTATCATAAATGATATTGTCATAATAACCGTTAAAGTTATAGTAATCTGGCTCCATTGCATTTGTCTGGCTGTTGTTGGATGCGTGCGCATCATCGTTATGGCCGCCATTACCGTCGGGGTAGTCATCGTACCCGCCGTCATAGCTATTCGACAAGTCATCCATGTTTAGATAAATATGTAGACATGTACATCTATATGATCGGTAAAAATACGTCTTCCCAGATTGTTTAAAACAATGCTTTGGTTCAAACTGCTTGCCTATTTTTCAAGTTTTATGACAAGTCAACGCAGAATCGGAAACGTTCAAGAGTTCGACTTGAAAACTGTTCTTATTTGTTTTCAATTAAGTTTCCTGGTTGTTGAATCAATCTTTGCACATTTACCATGACGAATGTTCAATTCACACTATCAGATAAGATGACGAAGCCCCTAGCCAATTGAATTCAAAAACATTTTTTTTCCAAGATTTGTTCTAAAAGCTGGTAGGTGCCTGTATTAAGACTAATCCCACTGGTCTTAATACGTAGATAGTTGGGCATTCATCGCTCCTGTGAAAAGAAAAATGAAGTATCATAAGTGTCATGAACTGTGAAAAGAGGTTGATATTGGAGTTTCACTCATTACCAGACGACGATATTTTAGGTTTGTTTGTTAAATTTGTTTTGTGAAGGGTAGAAAACATTGTGGGAAAAGGAGAAAATGCTGGTTACCAGCATTTTCTCCTTTTCCCACAATGTTTTCTCAAGGCTTCTTTCTCAGGGGCCTCAAAAGTAGGGACTGTGTGGTAATGGGTTAACGCCATTTCAACCCTTATCCTGCTAAAAAAACTAAAATGAAAATTTAAAATCGATAGTGAACGCCCAAGTACTACGATTGCAACGTTTTACTTCATGCCTTCCGGTAGGATATCGAGAAATAGCAGTGAAAATATTTTTCGATCTTACACTGGTCCAACCAGTGAAAATACCGATTTTTACGTTCTTGTTGCCAAGATAAGTTGCACGTGCCTAACAACCAGATGGGAAATATGACGTCATATACCTTACATTTCTCGCGCTTGACGTAATATTGTAATACGTTGCTATGCGGGAGGGGTACGCCACGGGGAATAACGGAAAAGAACTGTACTGGATTTTGATAAAGCTCCTCCCAGAAAGGGTTAAAAGCATGAAATAGATATCTTATATTTGTTTTTTTCGGTGAAAGATCGAAATTTATTTCATCTCGTGAACACCATCGGTAATATTTTCACTCGTGGCTGCGCCACTCGTGGCTGCGCCACTCGTGAAAATATTACCGATGGTGTCCACTCGATGAAATAAATTTCGATCTTTCACCGAAAGAGACAAATATCCTCTATATGTTTCAGGTAAATATCAGGTTCAAATGACCCTTACTGCGCCATAGTCAAAATAAGAAGCGTTTGCGGATGCCATAGATTAAGATCAGACTGTACAGAAATTGCATCCAAATCGTCATTAATACCACTAAATTCTATTTTTTCAAAGTTATTGGGGTGGGGGAGGGAGGAAAATTATCTCTTGTTCGGACATTGTAGGTGCAAGATCAGTCTGATCTTGATCTAAATTGCCCGCAAAGGGTAATGGAGTCACGCTGAGCAGTCTAGGGTTAATGTTGTTTAAACAAGAAAAGCCCACTATCTATAATAGATTAAGGAGAGCAGTATGAATTGTGATCTACAGTGCTCATAATAATCTAAGTACAAGTGTTCAGTCCGAGCCACGGTGGCTTAGTTGGTTGCATGCAGGACTTGAGAACAGTGGATCGTGGATTCGATCCCTGGCTTGGCCAATTTCTTTCCGAGGATTAATGATAGCCATTGCGACCTGATTCATTCCTCTTCCATGGCTGACCATTGTTTCAACGTTGGTTATAATGGAAAGAAACTAGTTTCCAGGAAAGATAATTTTGCAGAGTACTAGTAACAGAGACTCTAGGAAAGCGTCGATAGGTGCATTGGTTCCCACGATATGACAGAGATAATGTTGGAAATGGCGTTTAAGACCATATAATAGGTCAATCAATAAGTGTTCAGAGTAATGACAAAGAAAACCGAAATCTAAATAATGGGAGATATAGAGGATATTTGTTTTTTTCGGTGTAAGATCGAAATTTATTTCATCGAGTGGACACCATCGGTAATATTTTCACGAGTGGCGCAGCCACGAGTGAAAATATTACCGATGGTGTTCACGAGATGAAATAAATTTCGATCTTACACCGAAAAAAAAACCCAAATATTATATTTATTTTATGCTTTTAACGCTTTCTGGGAGGAGCTTTATCAAAATTCAGTACAGTTCTTTTCCCTTATTCCCCGTGGTGTACCCCTCCTGCATAGCAACGTTACGTCAAGCGCGAGAAATGTAAGGTATATGACGTCATATTTCCCATCTAGTTGTTAGGCACGCGCAATTTACCTAGGCAACAAGAACGTGAAAATCGGTATTTTCACTGGTGGTGTCAGTGTAAGATCGAAAAATATTTTCACTGCCAATTCTCGATATCATACCGGAAAGCATGAAATAAAAGGTCGGTATTCACTGGCAGAGCTCAAAATAAACAAAGTATAAAATGTTCAGTTTTCAGGAAAGGGCTGATACTCACTCACTAAAATTTAGACAAAACGTACGTGCTCGGTTTGGAAAATTTCAAGAAGCAAAAGATAGATAACAACAATTTGCCGTCTAATAGGCCAATAGGGTCCGCAGACTAAACTCTATTTCCGGTACACTAAGCAATACTTCGAAGCAATGCCTGTCATTTTGCTACTGCGCAGCACAGTCACAAAGAACTTTGTGGCCTCATTTGCATACAATATACACGTAAAAGCTACGCAATTTTTACGCAATTCGAGGCCAAAAATAATCTAAACCGGTATACAGTGGCATTTCGCACGTCTAGATTACGTATTTGTTTGTGCATCACTCACGTCGACCGTACTTTATCGTGTCTCAGGGTCACGCTTCCTTCCAATGAGCTTAACCCTTTATCTGTGATCAAATATTTCGACTGCTCAAAATTCAAACCTTATGAAATGTCAAATTAACCAATCAGCTAACAATCCCTACTTTCGATGGAAGAAAGAAGCCTTTAGAAAACATTGTGGGAAAAAGAGAAAATGCTGGTAACCAGCCTTCTTCTGCGATATTTTCGTTTTTAGAACCAGCCTAGAAATGCAATTCTTCTTGACTATCAGACTAGGTATGCCATTCTTCCTCAGAATCAGACTAAATATGCTTTCCTTCTCAAAATCAGATTCTAAAAATCAGACTGGAAGAGTGCTTTTTCCTAGAAATCAGACGACAACTAAATTAGTTTAGGAATCAGACTAGGAATGTAAATTTTCTAAGGAATCAGACTAGATATGTATTTTTTCCTAGGAATCAGACTACAAATGTACTTTTTCCTAGGAATCAGACTAGAAATGTAAATTTTCTTAGGAATCAGACTAGAATTGTATTATTTATCAGGAATCACACTAGAACTGCATTTTTTCCTAGAAATCAGACTAGAAATGCATTTTTTTCCTATGAATAAGACTAGAAATGTACATTTTCTAACAATCAGACTAGAACTGTATTATTTCTTACGAATCAGACTAAAACTGTATTTTTTCCTAGGAATCAGACTAGAACTGTATTTTTTCCTTGGAATCAGTCCAGAAATGTGAATTTTCTTACGAATCGGACTAAAACTGTACTTTTTCCCAGGGATCAGACTAAAAATGTATTTCTTCTTAGGAATCAGACTAGAACTGTATTTTTACTCAGGAATCAGACTAGAACTGTAGTTTTTCCTAGGAATCAGTCTAGATGTGTAAATTTTCTTAGGAATTAGACTAGAACTGTATTTTTTCCTAGAAATCAGACTAGAAATGTATTTTTCTTAGGAATCAAACTAGAACTATATTTTTTTCCTAGGAATCAGATTAGAAATGTACATTTTCTTACAAATCAGACTAGAACTGTATTATTTTTATGAATCAGACTAAAACTGTATTTTTTCCTAGGAATCAGACTAGAACTGTATTTTTTCTTAGGAATCAGACTAGAACTGTATTTGTATCTAAGGAATCAGACTAGAACTGTATTTTTCCTAGGAATCAGACTATAAATGTATTTTTCTCAGGAATCAGACTTAAAATGTAAATATTCTTTTGAATAAAACTAGAACTGTAATTTTTCCAAGGAACCAGACTAGGAATGAGACTAGAACTGTATTTTCTTCATAGGAATTAGGCTAAAACTGTAGTTTTCTCAGGAATCAGACGAGAACTGTTTTTTTTTCCTAGGAATCAGACTATGAATGTGTTTTTTTCAAGAATCAGACTTCAATTGTAAATATTCTTTTGAATCAGACTAGAACTGTACTTTTTCCTAGGAACAAGACTAGGAATGAGACTAGAACTGTATTTCTTTTCCTAGGAATCAGACTAGAAATGTATTTTTACCTAGAATCAGACGAGAACTATATTATTTTTCCTATGAATAAAACTAGAAATGTACAATTTCTTACAATCACACTAGAACTGTATTATTTCTTACAAATCAGACTAAAACTGTATTTTTTCCTAGGAATCAGACTAGAACTGTATTTTTCCTAGGAAAAAGTCTAAAACTGTATTTTTTCCTAGGAATCAGACAAAAAATGTAAATTTTCTTTGGAATCAGACTAGAACTGTATTATTGATCAGGGATCAGACTAAAATTGTATTTTGTCCTAGGAATTAGACAATAACTGTATTTTTTCCTAGGAATCAGTCTAGAAATGTAAATTTTCCTACGAATCACTCTAAAAGTGTATTTTTTCCTAGGAGTCCGACTAGAAATGTAAATTTTCCTACGAATCAGACTAGATCTGTATTTTTCCAAGGAATCAGACTAAAACTGAATTTTTTTTCCTAGGAATCAGATTAGAACTAGATTTTCTTTATATGAATTAGATTAGAAATGTATTTCTTTCTAGGAATCAGAATAGAAATGTAAATTTTCGTAGGAATCAGACTAGAACTAATTTTTCTTGGAATCAGAATAGAACTCTGCTTACTCCTGGGAATTAGACTGGAGCTGCATTTTTCCTAGGAATGAGACTAGAAATGTAAATTTTCTCACGAATCAGACTAGAAATGGAAATATGCTTAGGTATCATGGAAATATTCTTCATGTTAGACTAGAAATGTATTTCTTCTTATGAAACAAACAAGAAATGTATTTCTTCTTATGAAACAAACAAGAAATGTATTTCTTCATACGAATCAGACTAGAAATGTAATTTTCCTAATGGATCAAGCAGGAAATGCGATTTTCTAAGTAAGGTGATTCTAAAAATATGATTTTTCTATGGAATCAGACTAGAAATGTAATTTTTTAAATCAGAAATCAGACTACAAAATATAATTCTTCTGTTGAAAAACAACAATAATTGTATCTTTTTTTTCTTAGAAAACACTAAAAATGTGATTTCTCCTTAGGAATAGGACTAAACGTCTAAACAGCTGGTAAACAGCATTTTCTCCTTTTTTCCCACAGTGTTTTCTACTTCTACCCTATCAAGGACAGATCTCATCAATTTAGCCTCATTGCATTTGCTGTTTACCTGCATTTTTTTTTCCTGTTTTGTGCAAGTCTACGGCAGCACAAAATCTAGTGTAGTCGTAAAGTGCCGTCTCTGATCAGGCTGATCCGAGACGACACTTTACAAAAATGTCCGAATGCTCCTTTTTGCACGCTGCTTGATCTGATCTAAATTAAGGATTTTTGCAATAGCTGTATAATCGTCATTTGCATTGAAAATTAACACAATAACAGATGTAGTGGTATTAGTAGTAGTAGTGCTAGAAGTAATAGTAGTAATAATCTATCGATTGTATGGTATTTAACGCCATTTTCAACATTATTTCAGTTATATCGCGGCGGCCAGTGCATCTATCCATGTGTTCCTGGAGTTTCTTTTACCAGTACTTCGCACAATGTTCTTTCCAAGCCGCTGGCTGCTTTCCCACATGATCATTGTCCGAACAATCGTCATTATAATAATAATAAGAAGAAGAAGAAGATGATGATGATAATGGTGATGATGATGATGATGATGATGATGATGATGAAAAAGAGGAAAGAAGAAGAAGAGGAAGGAAGGAAGGAAGGAAGAGAGGAAGAAGAAGAAGAAGAAGAAGAAGAAAAAGAGAAGTAGAAGATGATGATGATAAAGAATGAGGAGGAGGAAGAGAAGAAGAAGAATGCTATAAATCAAATTAATACTCAGCAAACCTTTTTGCGTCTGCAATCCAAAAGCGCGCAATTTCAAGTCCAGCTTCACTGGGACATGTGACATATCCGGGAATTTACCCTTCAGACGACCTTCATAACTTTTGTGACATTTGCGGTCAGCGCAGATCAAGATCAGACTGGACAGAACGTGCAGTCTGATCTTAATCTGCACTGTCCGCTTTGCTTGAGAACCTTGGTCAAAAGCAATGTTTAAATTGCATTTATTTAGGTCTTATTTCTCTACTTTGAATGTCTGTTTTGGTTATTCGGGGCTCTTAGGTCGAGTTCATGTATTTCCGATTTAACTCTATACTAGACGACCCCTTGTTTATTCGACCCTGGAATAGTAAGTTGTTAATTGTCGTAACATAATTTTCCGAAAATTAAAAAAACAACGTGTTTCAAATTGTTGGATTTGTCGAAAACAGTGTTGGTAAATGAGCAAAACCTTCTATCCAGCATTTTGTCTCTTTGATTCATAAAGTTTTTTAAAGAGATACAAAATTCCGTCTGTTCAGCTACAGTAAAGTTTATTATTTCTTACATCTCCTTTCAGTTTGGACTACGCAGGCTGATCCGAGACAACGCTTTACGGAAATACCCGAATGTCATTTTTCGCGTGTTGCAGGCCTTATGATGTCAGAAGCGCGCCAAACTCTCAAGTACTACAATATAAAGGCTATTTATAGATACAAAAGTCAAGTGCAAATGACTTATGAAAGAGCATCTGAGAAAAATAAATAAGAGCCATGCTTCGTGGAAAGGGATATAATGTATTTGCGAACAGTGTCGACCCATATCAGTCTGCCCAGGGTAAACAGGGTCGAAACTTTTAACCATTGGTCAATTTTGACACAGCTCAAAGGACAAATAAACATCATGATTCAGTCAGTTATTATACAACATTGAATGCTAAGCCCAGCTAGTAACGTAAAGGACAAAAAGCTATGACTGATTGATTAATTGATTGATAGATTGGTTGATTAATTGAACGATTGATTGATTGATTGATGGGCGGACGGGCGAGCGGGTGGATTGATTGATTGATTGATTGGTTGATTCATTGATCGATCAATTACAACAGGGTTTCTTTCCACCGCATTAGTTATTGCTTCAGTCACATACATAGCAGATATTTTTTATTTCGGTGAAAGATCGAAATCTATTTCATTGAGTGAACATCATCGGTAATTTTTCAGGATTGGCGCAGCCACGAGAGAAAATATTACCGATGGTGTACACGAGATGAAATATATTTCGATCTTTCACCGAAAAAAAAATCTATTTATTCCATGCTTTTGTCTCTTTCTAGGAGAAGCTTTATCAAAATCCAGTAGATTTTTTTTCAGTTATTCCCGGTTTCGTGCCCCCTCCACATAACAACGCATTACAATATTACGTCAAGCGCAAGAAATCTAAGGTAAATGACGTCATATTTCCATCTGGTTGTGAGTCAGGCGCATTTTACCTTGGTAAATCGGTATTTTGATTGGTCGTACCCGTGGAATATCGAAAAGTATTTTCACCGCTATTTCTCGATATAATATCGGACAGCATAAAATACTGTACCAGTTTTATATCGTTTTCAGTGCATCTAGCTTCAAGGTTACTAGTGCTATACACTTTGCTATTCATCCAGGACATGTCACTGTGCCCGCTGTGCGCGCAAGTCTTACAACCAGGACGTTGCTGATTTGAATCCCATGCTTGGCTAATTTCTTTCTCTCTCCAGGCTTATCATTGTTCCGTCGATGATTTTGTGGAAAAGTAGCCATTCGCTTGGGGGAAAAAAACATTGTGTGAATCACTGGTTCAAAAAGAATGTGTCGATAGGTGCCTTGGCGGCTGCGATAAAACTAAACTAATGCTGAAAACGACGGTACTTGTACACCAGAGAAATAGAAACAACAAATACCGGTAATTGGTAATTTAGATCCCCTTTCCCCACCAAACATATCAAAGAGATTAAATTTTTAAGGTTTAATCGTAGATTATCAGTGCAATTCAAGAAGGAGTCTGATTTGTTTTAATATCACATGGCGGACGAAGTACATCCAAGATCGGTTTGCGCTTTTTGTGTAGTCTGATCTAGACCTACGCTGTAGGCAAACTCTGCTTATGTCACCATTTTGACGGTAAAAGAAATAGAACTTAGAGGTCGCTAGGCTGTTTCCTCACGTGAACAACATTTATAGTTACAAAGTGGCTTCCGTCATGTGAAAAGGGACGGTCGGATATTTGCGTAAAGTGTCGTCTCGCAGTCCGCGCAGGCTAATCCGAGACGGCACTTTACGACTCCATTAGATTTTATCCCCACAGTAGACTTTCGCAAAACAGAAAATTGTATTAAAAAACGGAAAGTGTTGTTTAGGATTAGCCTGCGCAGGCTGATCCGAGACGACTTTACGCCAATTGTCCAAATGCCCCCTTTTGGTATGTTGCCTGCCAAGTTGTACTTCAGACCTCGCTGAACGTAGAGTCAACTGACATGGCAGCGTGGACTTTGCCTCGGTAGATTACCAACACAGTGTTACTGACAGACCTAACCCCTGTCCTACAGAGTAAGTTAAATTTACTTTTCAAGCCTGTAGTAAGAAACCGAATGATGTAATTTTAAACCTATTTTTTAGAGAAAAAGTATCTCTTTCTCGGACGGTGTAGATGCAAGATCAGACTGCACGTTATGTGCAGTCTGATCTTGGATCTACACTGTCCGTAAAAAGTCAGCGAGTCGCTCTTTACTGCTTAAGGGCAAATGAATCTGAGTTATCTAATGGAAGATGACTGGACATCTCATGATAGGCAAACATATCAAGACGTGATTACGTCATCTAAACGCATGGCCAAAAACTACACTACAATTGCTCAGTCACTATACTATCTGCGCGTGGCCTCCTTATGATTTCCCACTCGTCACAACTCGGCCGATTCCGTTCCTACATCTAACCTCGTCCGTATTACGGCCGTTTCCATTTGAACTGAGAATAACGTGATTCTACTCGTATGTATAGCGCGCCACTGAATTTGTTTAGCAACGACATAAACAACCTCGATGAAGTTATTCACATCTGTCTGTTTGTTGGTGAAAACTTCAATCTCATTTCAAAATGGAAATCTCTCTTGAATTAAATGAAAATCCCCTTGATACGGACGAGGTTAGATATATACGGAATCCTGTTTCCGCCATCCACTTTTCGACCTACGAGGAACTCGAAAAGTAGAAATTAGGCACACTAACTTCCACTTTTCTAGCAAAAAAGTTACCTCGAAAAGTCGAAAAGTTGAAGTTTTTGACCTGACAATTGTCATAAAACTTTTGTCTAGATAAGTAGAAATTAGGAAGCGCTAACTTCCACTTTTCGCCTTAAAATGCTAGGTCGAAAAGTAGAAAAGTGGAAGTTTTTCACATGACAATTGTCAATAAAACTTCCACTTTTCGACCTAGAAAAGACAAAGTCGAAAAGCTAAAAAGTCTAAAAGTCGAAAAGTTGAAAAGTCGAAAAGTCGAAAATTGGAAGTTAGCCGATTAAAACTTCCACTTTTCTAGTTAGGACTAATTTTTCGCAGGATAAATTGGTCGCGTTATTATTTTAAATGTACACCGGACAAAGGAAGATGGCGGGAGCGAATGGTAGAGGTTAAATGTACACCGAATAAGTCTGATGTCAGCCATAATACGGCAACTCCCTAATTTTCATTTTAAACCCGCCCTTATCGCATTGCTACGTCCATCAGGCTTTAACGGTGTACACAATATTAGATGTATTGAAATCATGTGGCCTGCAACACGCGAAAAGGGGCATACGGACATTTGCGTAAAGTGTCGCTTCGCATCAGCCCTCGCAGTTCGACACTTTCCGTTTTATGTAATTTTCAATTTAGCGCAAGTCTACTATGGCACAAAATCTAATGTGGTCTTAAAGTGCCGTGTCGGATCAGCCTGTACGATCTGCGCAGGCTGATCCGAGACGACACATTATGGAAATGTCGGAATGCCCTTTTTCGCATATTGCAAGCCATATATAGTTGATACTTTGGACACCGATTAGTCTTTAATGGACCCATTTCACCGAAAAATTTTTCCTGAAAATTGAGTTGCGATCTCAAAATGTGGTTTGATCGCCGCTGATCGCAAGTAATCGGCGGTTGAACGCACCTTGGTCTTCTGTAGTCGCACAAGGTTGAGGGAAAGTATTCCCGCCCCCCCCCCCCCCCTAAAAAAAAAAAAGATCGAAACTAGGTTTTTGACATGTCAAAAAACTAAGCTGCGACATGCGATCTGGAAAATCGCAGATAGATTGCCGAAAGATCATCCGTTAAACCTTTTTTTAAGGGATCTTATCCAACTCGGATTTACTTTGAGAAAACCTGCTATAGGCGAAAAGTTTCAACATGGCACAATTCCTGCAGTCTGACCAGATCGAGATGGTCCCTTTTCATGTGACGGGTTCCATACCATGAAATGATACTACTAGACATTACTCAACCGAAATACCAACGCGGCAGATTCGGGGAGGTCATATTGATGTTAATGTAACAATGGGGAAAATATCGAGTTCCGAGGACAGAAATCCGTAATCGAGTTCGGAGGACATAAATCCATAATCGACTCCGATCAGCATCATAGATAGGCCTACATCGACATTTTTATTAACCTTGCAAAGATTATGAAGGATCCCGGTGCCCACGCCAAGCCAGTATTCGAACCAGCGACCCAGATGTTGACAAGTCACACATTTTAACCCATTACCACACGATTCCTGTTTTTGACACCTTTGCAAAATATTATTTAGGAAAACATTGTTAGAAAAGGAGAAATAACTTTTTACAAACTATTTCTCTCACAATGTTTTCTACTCTATATTACACTTAGATTTCAATGCAGACTTTGAAATGTCGTCTTCAGTTTCTTTAAATTTGGACAGTCTTTTATTTTTTGTCATCTCGTAATGGGTTAAAGGTGGTTTGAAAATATCAAATTGGGCGCACGCTTGATGCGCAGTTCCTGACTAGATTTGTGTAACTATAAACTCAGCCCACAGGCGGTATCGGATAAAGATAGACGTCAGACATAAACAGTGTACATGTATACTTATTCGGTGGAGGTTTAACTTTCACCGGGTCCAAATCGAAGGACCGGTGACACAGGAATTTTTACCCCTACACCGGCTCCAACATTATTCGGTGCTGATAAACAAACATCCTGTGATAATCAGTCCTAACTAGAAAAGTGGAAGTTTTAACGCTAACTTCTACTTTTCAACTTTTCGACTTTTCGACTTTTCAACTTTTCGACTTTGTCTTTTCTAGGTCGAAAAGTGGAAGTTTTATTGACAATTGTCATGTGAAAAACTTCCACTTTTCTACTTTTCGACCTAGCATTTTAAGGCGAAAAGTGGAAGTTAGTGCTTCTTAATTTCTACTTTTCTAGACAAACGTGAGGTCGAAAAGTGGAAAGTTTTATGACAATTGTCAGGTCAAAAACTTCAACTTTTCGACTTTTCGAGGTAACTTTTTTGCTAGAAAAGTGGAAGATAGTGTGCCTAATTTCTACTTTTCGAGTTCCTCGTAGGTCGAAATGTGGATGGCGGAAACAGGATTCCGTAGATATAGGTGCGGAATCGGCCGAGTTGTGACGAGTATAACCGAAGTGTATAAAGTGCAGAGAACAGGGATTGATGTTTGCCACAGTAGGGTGTTGGAGGAAAATTCAAGGGTGTCTGTGCTTGTTGGGATTTAGCAAAAAAAACCCAAAAAAATCGGCTGACTTGTTTTTAATGCATTCCTTTCAAAATTAAGGATATATTTTAGACAGCTAGAGTCGGAAAAGCAAATTGTTTGCCATTAAGCGATCTTAGAAGCTTCAAAGATGTTCGATTTCACCCTATTTTCAATATGGCTAAAAACTTTTAATATCTCAAAAGCCTGCAACAGCTCCGCCATTAAAACTAGTGATATCATATACATGTAGAAGGTTCAAGTGCATCACCTATATTTATCAGTAAGATCTCCACCCTCATCCCTCTCTCTCCAAAAAAGGGAAAAGTTTCATGGTTGTATGTTAACCATTTACCCCATAAGGCATTTCTGTGGTATCTCAAATTGACCCTAAATAGCAACAAGGATGAAACTGTTTCTTATGTGTATATGACACCTTTTGATAGCATAGAAAACATTGTGGCAAAAGGTGAAATTGCTCGTCACGAGCAATTTCACCTTTTGCCACAATGTTTTCCAAAGGCTCCTACAAGCAATGCGTAGAAATGAGTATCTATGGAGTAAAGAGTTAAAGCAACCCCTTTATAATGCTGTTGCAAGTCTCGTTTACAATATTCACGTGCGATTCTCCGCCATTTTGAAACACGGAAATCCTGTTTTTAAAACACAGGTCAAGTAGACCTTGATTGGTAAACAGATAGGCCTCTAAAGTGTTTTGTTGTTATTTTCCCCTATCCTGCTAAATAAGTAAAATGAAACCTTTTATTATTAAACCGATATTAACCCTTAGGCTGGTAAGCGCGACTAACGGACTGTTTGCAGATAGTTTAGATTAAGATCACACTGCACAGAGCGTGCAGTCTGATTTTGGATTTTATCCAAAGCATACTTGAGTTCTTTGAATAAAAACAGTTTATTATAAAACTCAAGGTTGTTGGACTTGAAATTCAGTCTTTTCTTTCCTCCGATAGCTTTACTGTTCAGAGTAGTTCTCAGATAAGGTCACTCTGGCAAAAGAATCGACTAAAGTATCTGCACTTTCTGTAGGGTTTTCTATATTAGAACTGTTAGCAGATAAACATCGTCGGATTGCTTCCAAAACCTCGTAACTACAGCTTGTAACAAGCTGTAGTTACGACGTTTTGGAAGTACACCGACGACATGCTGATATTAGTGATGAAGTACTACCTTTGATCTTTTTGATCATGTTTCAGACTTTTTTCGTGGATCTAATCTATGGTTTTACTCTAAGACTGGAAACAAAATGCCATCAAGACTAACATTTGCTACTTTATTTCTATTTTGTCTGGCTTTTTCTCTGAAAATACGAAAAAGATCGTGGTTTTCTGGAGTGGGTCTTAAATGGAACTTTCTGGGCGTTTTTTTTTTTTCCTTTCTTGTTTAGCCGATTAACATTTGTCAGTGAACCATGGCTTATTTGAGCTTTGTCGAGGTTAGTGGTACAAATGGTTTTGCTGCATCGATAAGCAGCCGGGAAGATAGTTCTGCAAGATCAGTACATTCTTCAAGTTTGTACGTGTAAGTCAGTTCGTAGAGAACTTGAAATAGACCCCTGTTGAGAATATCAATCACTTGGGACTTTCATATTAAGTTGGCCTAGAAGATGTAATAAAAAGTTGAAAGTGGTCGCTTCCATAATGGTCATCTCCAACCTTCCACTTAAAATCTTAAAGCAGAGCTGGGTTAAATGGAGAGAGAGGTCAAGCTAAGTGTAAGGTCCAGTTTGCTGGATGAAGATATGTTTTTGAATGATTGTCATTCATTACAGACAACGAGTTATTGGAAATAATGTTCTCAAGTTGTAAGCCTCTATGATAAGTATCACTGCTACCCCAGCTAACCTTATGACCATTCAAATCTTCTGCCAGTATAAAAGGAGATGGACGCTGTTGAATAAGACCATTAACCCATTACCACACAATCCCTACTTTTGACGTGCCTGAGAAAGAAGCCTTTAGAAAACATTGCGGGTAAAGGAGAAAATGCTGGTAGCCAGCATTTTCTCCTTTTCCCACAATGTTTTCTACCTTTCACAAAACAAATTTCAAATTTTGGGTCACTTTTATTTTGTCGTTGGCAAATGCTTTCGATTTGGACAAACCTAAACTTTTGTCGTTTGGAAATGAGTTAAGCTTGTTTTCATTAATAGGAGAACTAAGGGAACAGTATATGCGGCAGACCTCTGAAGTGAGTTGATCATCTGCAGGTCGTCCGTCGTTCAATCCTTGTGCCACTCACAGCTTTTGGATAAAAGCGCTCACAGGCGAAAGGCCTGGGAGGCTGCAGAACTCTTCTGTCAACTTCAGAAGATTTTTTTCTCTTCCTTGGATGGCGCAATGACAATGATCTCTCTCTGACGTTACATCAAAAACTGAAGTTTGCCAAAAAATATTGACGGGGTGCCACAAGCTCGGGGCTTGTATTGACCAACCATTCTTGAGAATATTCTTCGTCTTATTCTCAAAGGTTTTCTAAATTTGTAAGTAACACAACTTCTGATTGGCTATACCATTCGGTTTAGCCAATCAGAAGTTGTGTTACTTACAAATGTAGAAAATGCTGGAGAATAAGACAAAGGACATTCTTGAGAATGGTTGGTGAATACGGGCCCGGATTGTTGATGGTTTGAGCAAATAATATCTATTGAAACATTTCCGTCTATAGATTGACGCCAATACTTTTAGGCCATCAATATCGCCCATATACGAAAAAAAAAAGCGAAAAAAAAAAGAAATATGAATTTAATATTATTGATGGAAACTATTGAGCGTGTACGGATAATATTTTTCCTAGTGTTCAAATCGGAGGAGCATTAAGTTCGCTTTACATATGGATGTTAAGTTGTCTCGTCTAGCAACAACAAGCACCCATCTAGAATATCCATTCTAGGTGCCTGCCACATGTTGTTACATACCTCCGCCTATTCAGTGAAATATTCTTTGTATTAAAAAGATTTCGTGATCAAGCAGAAGATAAAAACCATGTAAAAAAAGTGAAAACGAATTCATGAATATAGCATAAAAAATAATATTTATTAACAAGATTAGTTGGAATCTGTAGAAATAAAAGTCATTGGAAATACATGAACATTAATGTTAATTTGAACATGTAATACAAAAATATCAAAGGGAAAAAGTAAAAGCAAAAGTCAATTTGAGATACGCAACAGCAGTCAATTTGAATAAGAAATAAAATAGTCCATTTGAAATATGTACAAACAAAACAAAAATCAAATCAAAGCGGGGGATTCCTCGGTCTTTCAACCATTTGGCCATGTCCTCATACTGTCGTATAACCCGTTATAGAAGGTATAGTTAATTCTCGAGCACCAGTGTTACTGCAATTTTATTTTACTTATTTACTTCAGTTAGTAGATTACGTTCGATTGGTTATAATTCGAATTCGTCTTTTCCTAGTGAATCCTCTAGGAAACAATTAAAAAGTAGCCCAGGCCTTTGCAACGAACACTACAAAACAGTCTCATTCTGTATTTACTGTGTCAATTTAGTGGTTACTTGTAATATCACTGTTGTAACTTCTACTCAGGTACTTTTGAAACTGAGCGATTGCAGTATTTGAGCTGACTCCTTTTGATTCCACATCGTGCAGCAACTACGTGTCCTTAGTGGGCTCGACCGTCAAATTGTGGCGCTGTCGGTGTTTGTGTGTCGTCCATCGACCCCAATGTGTTCAAGATGGCCATTCCACCGGCAGGTGAGCTTACGCTCAACTTGCTACTGTTTATCTTGACCAACAATTTCTTTTTGTAATTAAACTAACAGGCAATAATGCAATGAAATGTATTCTAATCAACTAATAATCCCAGAAGGGAAACCTTTACTAAGCATCATTATCCACGTAACTCTGCATGTTTAACTGGCCTTGAGGTTCTTGGGCGATTGGATTATATTAAACCAAGGTACATGGTTCATGATAGGTACCTAAAGGTTGAACCACATTCTAACATGACACGCGAATTGGGCTCAATAAATACAGTACAAGGAAAGCGTGGTAAAATCTGTGCCATTCCATGCAGAGTGACGTCAGTGAGGTATTCAACAGAACATAGTCTTCATCCGAGTTTTTACTCTAAGGATGAACTTGTTTTCCTTTCATAAAGAATCTGTCATGTTAAAATCGATACAATCTTCTTTTTACCGTGGTTTATCGTTCAACAAACAACGTTGTGAGTTTTGAGGCACAGTGAATAAACCACTCGGGCTATCGCCCTCGTGGATTATTTATTGTGCCTCACAACTCACAACTGTGGTTTATTTCACGATAAATCACGATAGAAAGATTATTTCTTACATAGATTCAGGGATTTTTCGAGATTGTCGTAGGGCAAATTATTTTATACTATGACTCCTTGTGATAAAAAGGCCGTTAATATTTATAGTTATTCATTAAACGCTTTACACGAAGGCGGTATTTTCATAACTCCTATCGGCAGATTTACTGTGAGAGTTGACTCGGGTTGTTTGAAATTTTGACATACTACGCCTAATAGTATTGTTTTATCTGCTAAAATGATCCAAATGCCCCTTAAGAAATAAGTTGACACTGGGAAGGTATCTGACTGTACAATTATAACTTTTCATATGGTTTCAAATCGATTACAAAAATTAGGGACTATCTTGACCTAGTTATAGTAATTTTGGTAACTTTTGGAGCACTACATGACCTGTAATACTTCAATAGAGCAATTTAGAACCTTGCATACAGTGTCGTTTCGTATCAGCCTGCACAGTCCGCCAGGCTAATTTGAAACGACACTTTACGGAAACGTTCGAATGCCTCTTCAGGCACATTGCAAGCCATATCATACTCGTTTTTTTTTTTCATGGTATTCAAAAAGATTTTTCTTTTGAACCAGCTCAGGAAAAAAGGAAATATTCTAACCCATTTCTATACAGTCTAAATGCATTTTCAGACACAGCATTTTTAGCAGCAATTGCTCATTATCCAACGAAGAATTCGATAAACATCAACTCTTCACGAAACAAATTTCAAATTTTCAGTCACTTTTATTTTGTCGTCTGCAAATGCTTTCAATTTGGACCAGTCTAAAATATTGTTGTTTGATAATGGGTTAACGACCTTTTTTACCTCAGAAATTTGTTATACAAAGTCATGGATCCATAGCTATGAAATGTCTTCCTTGGTATATTTCAACACGGAGATTCAATCCCCTGTTTGTCAGAGAACTGCTCAAATAAAATCGCCGGTTACATTTTCTCTATGACATTCACCTCTGTTTTCAATCGATCATCTGACACTGAAGGTTTGTCAAGCCGGGGGCCGGAGCGAGTCAATGTTTCCATAGGTGTAGCTTGCTCGCTTGGTGTATTCCTCCGCCGCAGTTTCATTAAAATAGATTCCCCGAATGATGCTGACCTCGATGCTCTTGTCGATCCACTATCAGGACTGCTACAAGATCTATTTTTCCATTTTGGTGCGGCCCACTGACAGCAAATAAGGTCAAGAAACTCGTTCCGGAATTTTCTATTCATGATCAGATATATGTAAAAGTTGGCATGGAAACTAAGAACAAGCAGTACTTCGTAAGAACTCCTCAGCTGACGTCTTGTTTCCAGAGCCAATGGTTTTTGCCCAACAGCCTGGGCAAAATGCATCGATACTTCGACTAATCGGTAAATTCCGTACATTGTTTCCGGAATGAGGAATACAATAACTACAGCAATGACGACAGATAAGACTCTACGATTTTCTGTCTCTCTACGTCGAATTGCACGTTGACTCAGGGTGTATTTGATTATCTTGGACGAAAACAGACTTCGAAGCATGAGTGCAGCCATCATGATAAGCAGAGTACAGGGAACGAAGTGCATACAATGGAACACGATCCACATGTAGAAACATCCTTCAGTGCAAGGTTCTTCTAGATTCCAAACACATTGGTATTCAAACTTGGATGTGACTGTGTTATACACGCTGTGCAGGTGTGCACCAAGGGCGTGGTACATGTGAATAAATGGCGATACCATAACAATCCCAGCTATACAAATCCAGGTAGTCTTCATGGAGATATATCTGTGTGCCTTCAGTGGGTATCGCACCAGAACCATCCTCTGGAAGGCAAGCAGTACAGTCAACCATATTGACATCGTATGGAATGCTCGAGATAGAAAATACCTCAGAAACATGAAGGCTTTACAAACCTGTTCAGTCATTTCAATCCTGTTCTCGGTTCCCGAGCTCCCCTCTGTCTGGTAGAAGTAACCAAGAGGAAGGGTAACCAATCCCGTCAAACTGTCACTAAAAGCGATTACCAGTAGTATCATGTTTGTAGAAGTGTGCATGTTCTTTCGGCTCATAATCAGAACTATTGCAATGTTTGTAAGTGTTGTGAGGCATATGAGCGGTGTCCATAAGAACAAGAACAATGGCTTTTCGAAATCGAATGCTTTGTAGTAGAAGATATCGTGGGTGTATTCGGAAATGTCATCAAAAGTCCAATATTCATAGTCATCGTGGTTTTCTGTACTGTTATTCATGTTGTAGGAGATCGTCTATAGAATAAAAAAAATACTATAGTATATGCCTATCAGTGAATTACTGGAATTTCTCATCTGAGTGAGTGTATTAATTTCCCCCTTTTTCACTGTGAATAACACCACTAGTCTAGATATGATATCATCACTTAAATTTGTATTGTTCTTTCATATAAATTTCAGTGATATATATATTTTTAGGCCAGGGAATCCCTCTCAAGGGATTCCCTTGCCTATAGGGATCGTAAGCTGTCTATTCAGACAAAAATGTTGGTTGGTGTGTCCACTCTATATCGCTGAGTCCGCCAAAACAACTAGTTTCCCAAGTATATATAGAGATTGCTTATCACACGGTGTGAATGCTTTCCTTTCCTCAAAACTCTTATCTGCAAAACGCCATGGAATTGCAAGGGTATTACAATCCTTTAATAACTGACGAGTGTGTGTTTTTTATCCCGTTTTTGTCATTAACACTGACCGAATAAAGGCGTAACCTAATGAACTTAGTTTATCCGGCAGTTGTGTATTCCTACGCGTTATATACGGTTAATATCTATAACGCTCTCTCTTGCACTCCGGATCATTCACATTCATGTATATGGTGAGATTAACGAACGACGACTCTGCTCGGACTTTGTCTATAACGTTGTGTTGACATTTGAACATGTGTGTCACAAACGCGTCTCCGCTAAAATGCGATTGTAAATAAAGCAAACTACGTATAGAATATTGGCCCGTGTTATGTTTATCACTTTTTCTTATGTATATAGACTAAATCTAGGGTACTTCAGCGGAATGCTGGAGAAATCGGCCCCTGGAGAAATCGTCCCCAAACTGGTTGTTATGTTCATCACTCCGGAGAAATCGTCCCCTGGAGACCATTTCTTTGGTGAAATCGTCCCCAAATAAAATTTTAGAAAAATCGACCCCAACATCAGATTTCATCCATATCGTTAATCAAGTTGTCTAAAAAAGATATTTTTGAAATTTCGTTGTCTTTAGTATGTACATTATGTGTATTAGATACCTTTATCCAAGAGTTATTTAGTAGTTTTGTCCTTGTTTATACTGCCTATTTCACACTGATAGGATGTATTTCACACCTTTTACACCTGTCACAAATAGATTACACCTGTGTGATCCTTAAAAATGTCTTTGATTGACTTTGATTTGAAACCAAATAAATGCTTATAATTTTTTTCTGTAGTCGTTCGCTAGTCATTTAATGTATTTTTTTTTCTCTCTCTCTCTCTCTCTACTAGTGTCATATGACATACCTGTGACCAATACCATTTAGCAGGGGCATCAGTGTCTCTGACACACATATTTCTAACGTTCACTAGGGCTTGTCTGCATCCGAATATTTCCGGTCCATAACTTCTACAATTGTGGATGGATTTCAAAATAATTTGGCACAATTGACCTCCATCACGGTTAGATGTGCCATTTGAAACATCTGTTCAAGTAGGTTCAAGATCAAGGCCCCCATTGAAGGCCAATTTTTCGTCAGAATCATAACTCCTACATTTTTGGATAGATTCCGATATAAATTAGCATAATGCATTGTTCTTCATCATGAGTAGAAGTTCCCTTTGAAACATTTATTCAGGTCCAGGGTCTAGGTCAAGCTTGAGAGTCAAGTGTTTGCGGGCTTGACACAAGTTGTCCTTGGACAACGATTATGAATTAGGATTAACGTCTTTTTATATTATGTAGATATAAGTATCGAAGCTCAAGTCACTGTGACTTGTCCGTAAAATAGGCAAGTAAAATAGGAAAACCGAGCCTAATCGTTTTCCCAAAACAATCCAACCTTTTCACAGTATTTTATTGAGAAAATATTTTCGCTAAAAGAAAGCAATTCCTCCAAATTTCCCCAAAATCTTACTTTTCAATATACACGAAGAACTACTTTGGATTTTTATCTACAACTTCCTTCAAATATGACCAGTTCAAATTTTCGTCGACTTGTGGAAGGTAGAGACAACATGACCAACTGCCGTATCACTCCAATCTTTATTATTCATTACATTTTACCTTGATATCTATCTTACATGTATTTTCATTGAAATCAATAAAAATAAATATGTTCTTGCGTCATAAATGTAAAAAATAACGTCATTCAAGACTACAAGACATCACATGTCTCAGAAAATTTAGATAACCAAAGTTGGTATTGCACCGATTGAATACGGTTCAATTTTGACTTGGGATTGTTTACAAGCACGACAAATTACTAAGTATTCTAAGCCATTATCAAGCACCGCATAACTGTGAGCACATGCCTAGCTCTGGCTTAATTAGTTTCTGGCTGGTGCTTTCTAGTATCAGTTCAAAATTTCATGATAAAACCAAGAATTCCAGGGGCTTTGTGGAATCCGCTTACAAGTATCCCTGTCCGTCTACCTGTTTGTATTAATTAAAATTGACCTCATGTGTTGTTTCGTATCCTCAATTTCCTGGCCTTCAGTACTATCAGTACTTTGATTATATTTGGTGTGATGTGAAAATTCTATGTACCCATCTGTATACAAGTATAAGAGACCAAGCAGACGAGTCAAATATTTCATCAACTAAAAATTGAACAATACAATTTTAATTTCATGCTTTAAGATAGTACCTGATGGCAGTCAGTTTATAATGAGAAACAAGAACTTACAAATCAGACTTTTGTGCCAAATTTAATAACTCCTGTAAACGGTTCAGCAATAGTTTTTTCAAGATCAAAATACATGATTGCTTTTTGCTGCTTCAGTAGAATAAAATTCAAACTCTATTTTTTATCATTATTTATTATCTAATATACTTTAATACTGTAACAAGTTCAAAATAATTTCAAAGTGTATTCAAAATGATTAGATGATCAATCCCGTCCGAATCCTCTATCTCTATTACGAGCCAAACATATCGAGAAAAATAGAAATAAAAAAGCAATAAGCCTTTAACAGTTAACGCTATTCATTTATGGACAAAGACAAAATATTACAATAAGAGCTAAGTTTGAATGAAATTTTGACAGTAAGCCTTATTGCTGGATTTTTTCTTTCTCGATTCAATTTGCTCGTAACAGCTGAGACATACCTGAAATATTGTTTAAGACAGGTGTAAAGCGCAATCCGAATGATGTAAAACAATCAATCAAACAAACAAACTATCAAAAATTTTACCTTTTACTGTGTTTTTTTTAATATGTCAGCTTTTCTGTATTCTGATCTACAAAAGCTTACAACGTCACAAATGTGGTTTAAAAGTCAAAAACAAGTGCTCACAAGGCAAGCCGCCAGCGACTTCGCGGCCGTGATGATAAAGTCCTCACAGGTTGAAACCTACTACTAGCAAACTGACATGGGTCGATACTTTTTTGCAGATGTATTAAACACCCATTTCTCAGAGCATATCTCAAATATTTGAACTACACTCTGATAAAAGGGGGCTAAATGCATCTGCGTAATGTAGAATACCAAGAAAGCCACTACGTAAATATAGATCCATAAAAGCCACTTTTATTAACGACAAACGTAATCATGAAGTAGATTGATCCTTGTTCAAACAGAATATTAACCAATAGCGAAAACTTTCGGCCCAGGTCAGCTTGAGCGGATTGCGCAGGCTGACCTGGGTCGATACCTTTCGCAGATGCATTAAGACGCCATTTCACGAAGCGCAGCACAATTGTATGTTAAACCTTAGTTATATTGAAAGTGCCTGTTTCATAAATTTAGTAGATATTTAAAGGTCGTATCAGGAAGTTTAAAGTTTTAGCCAGCTGACAAAAAAATAAACTTGCCCAAATTCAAAGTATTTGCAGATTTTTTTTTTTAATTGGGGGGGGGGGGGTAGAGGTTGCAGAAAACAATGTAGAAACAGAGAAAAAAATGTTGGATTCCAGTATATTCTATTATTGCCATGCTCCTAAAATATGGAAAGTTTGCTAAAGCTGTTAAAAATTGATAATAAATTCATAAATGTATACATGTATGTTCGCGCTACTCTCTTATATGGACGGTTACTTCGAAAACCTCGTAACTACAGCTTGTTACAAGCTGTAGTTACAAGATTTTCAAAGTAAACCGACGATATGATACTCCAAATAGTGCAATGTTATAAGTCCTTTCCGCCGGGAAATAAAATTATATTGCTGGATAGAGTAAATCCAAGGTCAGCCGGCAAAAAACAAGTTATACAAGTGGGCTTTCGAAAACATTCTGGGAAAAAGGGAAAATGATAGTTACCAACATTTTCTTTCCTTTTCCCACAAAGATGTCTTTCGTCTATAAGGAAAATTACTGCATTCTAACCAAATTTAAATTGTTGTCTCTCTGTGTGTGTGTGTGTGTGTGTGTGTGTGGTAAAGAGCTTTTTGGCTTGTAACATGTAAAAAGGGGCATTTGTTTAAAGTGTCGTCTCCGACAAGCCTGCGCAGTTCGCACAGGTTGATCAGAAACGACATTTTCCATTTTTTTATATAATTTTCTGTTTGTACAAGTATTACTGTATCAAGAAATCTAATGTAGTCGTGAAGGATCGTCTCCGACTAGCCTGTGCGGACTGCGCTGGCTGATCCGAGACGACACTGTACAAACACATAAGATTTTGTCCTACAGTAGATTTGCTCAAAACAGAAAATTACATATAAACGGAAAGCGTCGTCTCGGATCAGCCTGCGCGGACTGCGCAGGCTGATCCGAGACGACACTTTACGCAAATGTCCGAAAACCCATTTTCGCATGATGCAAGCCATTTTATATCGATGGACAGATCTTTCCTCACACTCGAAGGAAATATTCAGAAAAATATTTCCGACCTTATGGCAATCTGGAAGTACGGAAAACTCTGTTTCGTAATAAGACGATGTTACGGGAGACCACTCCTTCCTGCATGGCATACTCCCGATTTAAATACAATACCTGGCTACTGCGTCAGGGAGATATCTCTTTGGCTCAGTGGTTATGGTATTGGCTTTGCGTCCGGGAGTTCGGAGTTCGAATCCCGCTCCGATCCTTATTTCTGCCATGCATTTATTCATTTGTTTCTTTGTTACGGACTTCGTTCGTAAGATGGGGGCTCGTCCGGGATTGGCCATTGAGCCATTAATCCCATTTGTTGTCCAAAATTGGACTTCCTGCCTAATAAGGCTTTGAGTCATCAATAAATGATGACTTTAAGAGGGGGTGTGTTACGGGAGACCACTCCTTCCTGCATGGCATACTCCCGATTTAAATACAATACCTGGCTACTGCGTCAGGGAGATATCTCTTTGGCTCAGTGGTTATGGTATTGGCTTTGCGTCCGGGAGTTCGGAGTTCGAATCCCGCTCCGATCCTTATTTCTGCCATGCATTTATTCATTTGTTTCTTTGTTACGGACTTCGTTCGTAAGAACGATAAAATGCTAGACTTAACCAAATTGAAAGCATTTGTAGACGAAAACTGAATTGCTGCTCAGATATTGTCATTTGTCTTTGAAATGATAGAAAACGCGCTGGGAAAAGGAGAATTGTTGGTTACCAGCATTTTCTCTTTTTCCAAAGATGTTTTCGAAAGGTTTCTTCTTCAGATTCGTTAAGATCTCTAGATCTTGAAGTAAAGGGTTAAATTTCAAATGTTGTAGATTATCTCACAAGCTTCGGAAGACATTTTGATATCCTTTGTGAGCGATATAAACATGTTGCCGGATGGATACGGCTGCAGTACTCTGATAACGCAACTTCAAGATGGCCTTTACAGCCAGAGAGTAAACAAACACTGTTACAAATTTACAATAAAACTAAATAGCCGTGTAAATGTAGATGGTTACCAGCATTTTTATGACAGTTTCTAATGTCACTTACCAATAGAAAGATGTGACAAACTTCAGTCACTATAGAGCCTTGTGAACTTTGTTTCGCTACCGATCTCATGAGACAACTGCCCTTGAGCCGAAAGCCAAGGGTTTGATCTGCCTTGAAAAGATCTTGGTTGGACAGCATGCGTCCCATCATACATTTTGACCCAGACAATATCAAAGTTTGCCTCTACTCTGAGACTAACTTCTCCTCACATCCTTCAGCGCTGGAGACATCAGTGAACCCCACAGAAATCGTCGAAATACTCTTTTCTTCTCTCCAAGCCATTGAAAGCTTCTCATTCCACCTACCAATTTCAAGATGTGACGGAGGACCAGAGAAGGAAAAGAGCTTTGGTACCCACTTTTCTTTAACTTTTTGAAAGGCACTCTTAATCCGAGATCTGTCCTGTCCTAAAAAATATATGAATGAAGAGGAGAAAAGGGAGAAAAGAATCGTAATTGACATGACTCGATTATATGGCGCCGAGTTGACATCTAGGTTAAACAGGATGGATCACAAAATGCATTTTGACCCAGACCATAAAAAAAGTCCCATAGTACACTAAGGGTCATTTCACTAAGTAGAGAAATGACCTGGCTCATTATTCTACGTAGGGAAATGACCGCAGAGGGTCATTTCTCTACGTAGAATAACGACCGGGTTATTTCTATACGCAGAGAAATGACCTTTGGGTCATTCCTCTACGTAGAGAAATGACTTCTGTATTATTCCTCTACGTAGACAAATGACCCATGGGTCATTCCTCTACGTAGACAAATGACCCATGGGTCTTTCCTCTACGAAGGCAAATGACCCATGGGTTATTCCTCGACATAGAGAAATGACTCATGGGTCATTTTGTAGGGGAGGGTCATTTCTCTGCATTACACCGGAATGACAAGATGTGGATTGAACAGCATGACTCCCTGTTGCATTTTGACCCTGACAACAACAAAATCTAAACTGTACAAGGACTGCCGTTTGAAACATCCTTTAGAGCTAAGGACTTCAAAGTATCCCATAGAAACAGTCGAAATAAAATTTTCTCTCGGTGTTCTTAGTTTATGAAAGCTACTCGTGTGAAAACAACACAGTAATAAACAAACTATGATGAAACTGTCTGTAAATAGATTTAGATTGTTTGTAAATAGATTTACCGATTGTTACTCGTTCTAAATCCGCGTGAGTTGAAAGAGCAACACTCAGCTAAGCTAAGCATTTTTAAGTAGATCCACTCAATATTTTGAAATATATTTGCTCTTTGTGATCAATTGGACAATATAGAGAAACGTAATTGTTAACCTTTAGGATGCTTAGCATTACTGACTGTCCCTTTGCAGACATTCTAGATCAAGACCAGACTGCACAGAATACGCAGCCTGATCTTTGTTATACATTGTGCGAAAACAGTGTTTGAAATAGTATTAATCCATTACCACACAATCCCTACTTTTGACGAACCAGAAGAAAGAAGCCTTTAGAAAACATTGTGGGAAAAGGAGAAAATGCTGGTAACCATCATTTTCTCCTTTGTCCATAACGTTTTCTACCATTCACAAAAAAATTCAAATTTTCTTTCACTTTTATTTTGTCGTCTGCAAATGATTTCAAAACGACAAAATCTTACACGGGTTCAAAGTAAAAGCACTTGCTGACGACAAAATAAAGGCGATTCAAAAATTGAAATTTGTTTCCATCAGGGTAGAAAACATTATGGGAAAAGGAGAAAATGCTGGTTACCAGCATTTTCTCCTTTTCCCACAATGCTTTCAAAAGATCAGACCACACAGAGTGTGCTATCTACTTCTCCTTTTCCAGCAATATTCAAAAGTAGCTAGGCCAAGCTCTGGCAATTGAGGCCTAATGCATCTCCTTGTTGCATAATAATTATAAAACCGTCACATAGCGTTGGATCCAATCGATCCATTTTGGGTATAGTTTGATATCTGTTGTTTTCATGAACACTGGCGAGTCCTGATTGGCTGAAAAAAATCATAGTTCCATGAAAAAAAATCACCTTAACCCGGAACTACTTTTGCTGAATGTTTATTTATTTATTTTTTTTTTTTTTTTGCGGATCCTACAGGTTCTTTTTACATTAACCTTTATTCTATTGGTTAATTTTTAGTATTAGGGATCTGAAAACTGCATCCCTTTTGTATTCTTGCGCCATACAAATATGAATGGAAGGGTTTTAGAATCTCCTAGGTTAGATTTCAAACTAAAGAAAATGAATGCAGTGTGAATTATTTCCATGGTTGTATGTTGTCTGTAATATTAAATTATAAGGAATTAAGAGAATTACTTTCGTGAATGTATGAAAAGAAAAACCCTAATGGCATTCGTGGTTTCATACAGTGTGATTAGTTTTTTTTTTTCATACCTCCATGAAAAAAATAAAATTATCTTCATTCCTTAAAACAACCCAACTGAACCATAATGTACAGTGGTCGTTTGTCATCCAGAAAACTGACCAATAGCAAAACTGTTTGGGCCCAGATTGACGGTATAGGTAGCGTGAGGTTCATAGGGACCCGCTGAATTTCAAAATATCTTGAAAAATTCCGTATCAATTTTTAAAAAACTTTATAAAGTCTTTTAACCAATTACCACACAACTCCTACTTTTGAAGATCCTGAGAAAGAAGCCTTTAGAAAACATTATGGGAAAAGGAGAAACCAGGATTTTCTCCTTTTTCCACATTGTTTTATACTCTTCACAAAACAAATTTCAAATTTTCAGTCACTTTTACTTTGTCGTCTGGAAATGCTTTCGATATGGACAAGCTTGAAATATTGCAGCGAAAATAAGAATTTTTCTTACATAATAAGAACACTTTGTCCTTGTCGGTAATGTTATTCGTTTTTGTTCTGAAGCTTAACTTTCTCCGATAGTTTTGCACAGTGACCTACCATAACTGGACAGGTCCATCATTTCAGTACGTCACTTAAGTTAAATATGAGGCCATGAAATTGTTTTTTGTAAGAATAATTTAGTTCTATACCTTACCTTAGATATCGTCAAAGTCATTTTCATACAAATCTTCGAATCCTTAATGATTTGGCCAATGGTCTCTCATATCGTTTCTGTTCTCCAAAATTAAGGCTCAGTTTTATTTTAGGCATGGATTCATGTTTTATAACACAGCTGTAGGGATATGTTTTCAAAATCAATTGACACTTCGGTCTTTAACGGTTTGTTTTGGATTTTGTTTCGCTATCATTTTTACATTTTGCCATAAGATGGTAATCTGAAAGCCTCTGTGTTCCTTTCACCGTCTAAGTCGTCTCTACAACAATACTCTGAAGCTTGTTTATGGAAATTAACCATTCCATACAATTCATGCCTCTTCATTTTATTGTTGTATACCAAAGCACCTGATGTGAGCCAACGTTTGTCTGGGTTTCAAGAAACATGTAATCTAGCATAGAAAAGAAAACAGAGTGTAAACAAGTGCGATCAAGTCTGTGATATTGAATCGTTGAAATAAAACCCAAATAAAAACAAGTATCTATGTACTATGAATCTATGTATCTTCAGAGAAACATCTATACGATGATCATAGAATCATTATACATGTTTCCTGACTTGGAGTGGTCATAGGTGTACCTCACTTTACACTAGGCCTTTAGTCATTAATAAATGATGACTTAAAGAGGTGTTGCGTTCTAGGAGACCACTCCTTCATGTATAGTTTCATCTCAATTTAAATACAATGCCGTACACAAGCGTTAGAAGATTTATATTCAATTTAGTTGTTATGATGTTGGTTTTTCGTCCGGGTGTTCTAGGTTCGAATCCTGCCCAGTCCCTGTATTTCTGCTTTGCAATTGTTCATTTGTTTCTTTGTTACGGACTTCGTTCGTAAGACTTATTAATATGAAAATAGGCAAAGCCTAGAAACGGGCGAAAGGGACTTTTTTCTCGGGCATATTCAATTATATTCAGTACAGGAACAAATCTGTTCAGATATGTTTATTTGACACTGTCCAGTAGATTTTGATGGCAGTAGAAATCTACTGCCTTAACTCTTCCAAACTAAGATACCATATTCATTAATAAGGAAGCCTAGGTAGTTCTTTTACTTTTTTAGAAAATTGCACTTTTCAATTTAGACGTAAACTATGCTTACGTAGGTGGTCGAACACGAGTTGAATGTGTTCTTAGTGTTTTTCAATAGTTTCTGAATAAAATGGAATATCATCCAAGTACGCAGTGGTAAAATCACCTCACCCTACAAGTAAACGATTCATCAATTCTTGAAATATTGCAGGAGCGCTGATGAGTCCAAATGGCATAACATTGAAGTGAAATAAGCCTCTTTGGCATGCAAATGTTATCTTATCTGTATCATTCTCGTCCATTAAGACTTGCCAATCACCGAACTTTAAGTCTAGCGACGTAAAATATCTGGCTCTTCTTAACAAAACTAAGATATCATCAATGACGGAGGTTGGTATATTATAGATATCATAATCTTATTTAATTTTCTAAAGTCAACGCAAAATCTTTTTGATCCATCTTTTTTGTCTACAATGACTACGGGAAATGACCATGATGACCGACTTCTTTCGATTATGTTTGCACCTAAAATTTCATCTATAGCCTTGGCTATGACCTTCCTATTATTCAACTGAGTACGGTCAGGCTTAAGTGTCATAGATGACCGTTCACCAATATCAATTTTCATACGAACTGTGTCAGTATGACTAAGTTCATTGCACGTGTTTGCGAAAAGATCGACATTTTTGGTAATAAGATCAGTCACCTTGTTCATGTATTCGGGTGGAACGCTCAGGTTGTCTAACTCATAAATGGCAAGGTTGTTTACATTACCTGATTTTTCAGGCAAACTCGACTTACCTGGGATTTTTTTTATCTACAGCCATAACCCCCGTAGGGTGAACTAGTGAGATTTGGGCGACAGGTGTTCCGGATTTGAAAGATAAGGTCTTGTTTGTGGTAGTAATCAACATTACAGGTAAGCGGTGATTCCACAAACGCTTTGCAATAGAAGTCATAATAAAAAAGACTTGGCGCATTTCGAATTTGACCTAGTTTAAAATTGTAATTTAATGTGCCTTAATTGACTGCGTGTAACGAGAGACAACTCTTTCACCCTAGTTTAGATACAATACCTTGTAGCGTTAGGGAGAGTTTTCTTTAGTTTACTGGTTATGCTGTTGGCCTTTCAGCATTAGGGAGAGTTTTCTTTAGTTTACTGGTTATGCTGTTGGCCTTTCGTCCAGGCGTTCTGGGTTTGAATCCTGCCCGTTTCCTGTATTTCTGCAATACATTTGACTATTGGCTTCTTTGTTATGGACTTTGTTCGTAAGGCTGCAGTTGTCTTTTTCATGCAACTTTGTCATACAAGATGAACTTACATTATTTTACAATAAGCAACAAATTAGTCAAGCTCTTCGAAATGTAGATTGCGGTGTAGCAGCAAAAATATCAACTCATATCAGTCTGCACAGTCCGCACTAGATAACATGTGTTGAATTCGATTGCTATTTGGCTTGTAACACAGGAAAATTGATATTTAGATATTCGTCTCGGATCAGCCTGAAACAAAATCCATTTGATGGATCCATAAGTAGATGATAACTTGCTAAAGTCATTTTCACGTTTACGGTTATACATATAGCTGTCCATAGTTATTTTTTAACTTAGTCTCCCATAGTACTCTGGTCAGTTTGAAGTACGCTAAAAGTAGGTTCAAAATTGGCAGAGGGCGTAAACGGACAAAGTCTAAGTATGTTAAACAACCTGTAGCTACTGTCTGCTATATTCAACTGTAAGCATAGAAGCTACGTTATGTAGACCATCACTGCATCTAACTACGAGTAACTTTGTTACACTATGTGTAAACTACGTCCTGAGTACGCGCAACTACCGTTAATTAACTGGATTAAGCTAAAACGTTGTGAGTGTTCCTGCATAGTATGGGTAAGCAACAGTCATAAGGCTTTTGGAGGTTGATGAGCAAGAAATAATTGCTGTTTGTTAATTCAGCCTTGCCGTCTTTGAAGAAAAGATGTATTTTTTCCAAAACGATGGTCAACTACGGTACATATTACGGTTAAGCATGGTAAATAGGTCAACTACGTTAAAACTGCGGTCTCAGTAGGGTCACAACTTTGTCATTAACCGTTACCAAAGTTTGGACATGTTCAAAAAATATGCACGAGGTTGTCTGATGCTCATTTCAAATGAAGTCTTTCGTAGTGTTACTACGATCAACTTGGTTGAAGTGCGTTCAAAGTACATTTAAATTTGGCAATAAGAGGAAATATAGAAAGCCTAAGTAGGTTGAAGTACATGTAAGAGGAGATATCAAAAGGTTTTTAGCCTCACTTAGAAAGAGTCAGATACCCAGATTTAAACTGCTTTATTATTCAACATAGTATTCTACTGAAGGTGCGCCGATCCATCGTGGAGAAACGCCGCGGGAAAATCCGTCCTTGGATTCTGTTACACGAGGACAATGAACCAGTCAACACCTTTTTATCGTTATTGAGTTGCAATGGAAGCTGTGCGCTAATGTGTCTACGAACTCCTCGAAGTTGCAAGGGGTCTATGTTGAAAATTAAAACAGTTTAAATCCGGATATCTGGCACTTTCTATGTGAGGCTCAAAACTTTTTGATATCCCCTCGTAAGTACGCTTAACTACATTCAACTGTCTGCAAAGTGGCTAGGGTTGACTTGGTTATTACTACGTCTACGATTAACTACATTAACCTACACATAAACTATGTCCTAATTTTGCACAACGACGGTAAATTGAGGCCAACTGCGTTAAGCTACGGTAAAACGTTGCGGTTGTGCCTGCTCAGTACATGTAAGCTGCAGTCATTATACTTTTAACCACTGTCACATCCAATCTGGGTCCAATTACAACTTTAATCTAATCAATTGGGTAAATAATTATACTTTTTTCTGTTGTTTGAAGTAATTGGTAAATGATGTAAAAGCGAATTATTTCAATTGAAATTATTTTATTAACAGAATATAATAGGTAAATAATAAACAAATAATTTCAATTACTTTTCAGTTACATGTATCAAACAAAGCAACAAAAAATCCTATGGCAAAAGGCCGGTTTTATACTGTAATTATTTTTACGTGGGAGTGTTGCCAGACCATTCATGAATGTTAACTGTTGAGAGAGATTAACCCGATACCAAAACTGTCCAAATTGTAAGACCTGTCGGAGGACAAATTAATGTAGGTCAAATGCTGGAAGTTATCCGTCAAAGGGTTTTTCTCCTTTCTCCTTAAAAACTGTGTTCCAGGGTCATTGAAAGTCAGGATTGCATGGAAAAGGGTTGTTTGGTAAAGAATTAATCAGTTGTACATTCATCACAGCTCTGTTTCTTTACATTTCATTGAATAATAGATTTTCTTCGTTCTTTAATCCTTTACCAAACTAATAAAATTTGAAATTTACGCAACTGAAAGTATTTCCAGATGATAAGCTAATGTAAAAGAAGAAAACATTGTGAGAAAAGTAGAAAATGCTGGTAAATAGAATTTTCTCCTTGCCTAGCAATGTTCCCTAAGGCTTTATCTTTCAGGATCATTAAAATGGAATTGTGGGACAACAGGTTAAATTTTCATACTCTATTTATGAAAATAATCAATAATAAAAGTATAATAAAAAAAAACAAAAAAAATCTACGGTCAACTTCAGTCTCGGTCATACATTACGTAGTTGACTGTAGTGGGTAATGACTATAGATGGCCGTCGTTGAACGTATTAAACGTAGTTGAATGTAGTTACACGTCGGTAATCGTAGGTCAACGTAGTAATTAATGTAGTTTCATCTTACGATTTAACTGTAAACCATGGTCAAATTTACGGTCATGCAAATAGTTATCAGCGGTTCATTTCAAACGTAGTCTGCCGTAGTGTTATTACGGTCAACTAGGTTGAAGTACGTTCAAGGCAGGTTCAAACTTGGCAATATAAGGTAATGTAGAAAGTTTAAGTAGGTTTAACCACGTGTAAATACGGTTAATTACATAACAGCTGGGGGTAAAATGGCAAAAGTTAAGTAGGGAATCTTAAGTCTGAATACGATAAACAATGTTAAACTACGCATGAACTGCGTCCTAAATGTGCAAAACAACGGTTAATTAAGGTCAACTACGTTATTCTAGGGTAAAACTGTGCAGATGTGCCTGTTCATTACGGGTAAGCTGCAATCATTGTACATTTAACCACTCTGACATCCAGATCTGGGTTTTATTTCAATTACAATTGTTTAACCGTAGTGTGCTCTATCCATTAAACTACGGTAAGTCCCCAATGCGGTCAACTACATGAGATGTGAGCAGACCTAGGTTGAATTATTTTCAAAGTAATTAATTAATTAATTACAATTAAAATAGAAGTGTTTCAATTAAATTATGGTGATGAATCCTTGCTTTCTTTAAAAGTAATGAATCTAATACACGTAATTTCAGGAATATTTTTTTCAAATCATTTAGCATCATATTTAGAAATAAAGTAAGAAACTATAAACTGTTAACAGACAACCCCAAGTTTTAATAAAAATGACCATGAGAGATAAAGCCTCAGAGAACATTGCGAGGTAAGGAGAAAATACTGGTTACCTGCATTTCTCCTTTTCCCGCAATGTTTTCGGTTTTACCAAAGACTGAAATTTTCATTCGAGCTACATAAGACCTATCTTCTGCAAATACTTTGAATGTGATAGATTCAAAATTTTATAAATTTGGTAAAAGTAAACATTGTGGAGAACAGGGAAAAAAAATCTCTTTTTTTTTTCTATTTTTTTCCAAAAAGTTTTCTACCCTTTCAAGGAAGGGTTCGGGGACTTGAGTTCCTTTTTATTTGTCCGCTGACAGGTCTTACGATTTGGACAGTTCCGGTTTATCCACCTCAACTGCTTACATTCATGATTGGTCTGGTAACACCTTTTTAGATGATAACCAAAGGTGAATTTTATATTCCCAGGTAAAAATAATTACTGCATAAAAACCAGTCTTTTGCCAAGGATTTATTTGTTGCATTGTTTGCTACATGTAATTGAAAAGTAATTGAATTTAATATTCTTAATTATTTACCCATTATAATTATCATTTTAATCAAATAATTTCAATTGAAGTAATTCATTTTTACATCGTTTATACCAACTACATAAAAATAATAGAAGATCATAATAATTAACATTTATTAATTAATAGATGTAATTGGGCCAAGGTCTGGATGTGGCTGTGGTTAAAAATACAATGACTGCAGCTTACCCGTATTAAGTAGGCACAACCGCAACGTTTTACCGTAGCTAAACGCAGTTGACCTTAACTTACCGTAGTTCTTCGTCCCTAGGACGTAGTATATCTTAAGCTTAATGTAGTTACATGTAATTGTATTTAGACGTAGTAGTACCCTAGAAAACGCAAGTCACTCTGTAAGCAGTTGAATGTAGTTAACCGTACTTACATGCAGTTCAACCTACTTAGACTTTCCATATTCCCTCTTATTGCCAAGTTTGCATCCACTTTGAACGTTCTTCAACCTAGTTGACCGTGGTAACACTTCGCAGACTAGGTTAGAAATGAACTACCAACAACTACGTGCATGACCGAAAATGTGACTATGGCTTGCGTAAGGTGTGACCATAGCTTTATTATGTTGAACTACGGTTACATACGTGTAACTATGTTCAAGTACATCTAATACGTTCAATTATGGTCAACTACGGTCATTTCATATAACGGTCAACTACCTAAGGTGTGAGCAAGGCTTTACAATGATACACCACGGAGATACATTAAATTTTCTTCTCTCAGAGGACTGCTAAAAAAATCCGAGTTCATTTTTCTTCTGCTTCAGTTTTGCATTGATTATCCGACACTGAAGGTTTGTCAAGCTGGGGACCAGAGGGTGTCAATATTTCCATAGGTATAGCTTGCTCGCTTGATGTATTATTCCGCCGCAGTTTCATCAAAATGGATTCCCCGAATGATGCTGACCTCGATGCTCTTATGGATCCACTATCAGGACTGCTACAAGATCTATTTTTCCATTTTGGTGCGGCCCACTGACAGCAAATAAGGTCAAGAAATCCGTGTTGGAATTTTCTATTCATAATCAGATATATGTAGAAGTTTGCATGGAAACTAAGGACAAGCAGTACTTCGTAAGAACTCCTCAGCTGACGTCTTGTTTCCAGAGCCAATGGTTTTTGCCCAACAGCCTTGGCAAAATGCATCGATACTTCAACTAATCGGTAAATTCCGTACATTGTTTCCGGAATGAGGAATACAATAACTACAGCAATGACGACAGATAAGACTCTACGATTTTCTGTTTCTCTACGTCGAATTGCACGTTGACTCAGCGTGTATTTGATTATCTCGGACGAAAACAGACTTCGAAGCATGAGTGCAGCCATCATGATAAGCAGAGTACAGGGAATGAAGTGCATACAATGGAACACGGTCCACATGTAGAAACATCCTTCAGTGCAAGGTTCCTCTAGATTCCAGACACATTGGTATTCGAACTTGTGTGTGATTCTGTTATACACGCTGTGCAGGTGTGCACCAAGGGCATGGTACGTGTGAATAAATGGCGATACTATAACAATTCCAGTGATACAAATCCAGGTAGTCTTCATGGAAATATATCTGTGTGCCTTCAGTGGGTATCGCACCAGAACCATCCTCTGGAAGGCAAGCAGTACAGTCAACCATATCGACATCGTATGGAATGCTCGACATAGAAAATACCTCAGAAACATGAAGGCTTTACAAACCTGTTCAGTCATTTCAATCCTGTTCTCGGTTCCCGAGCTACCCTCTGTCTGGTAGAAGTAAGCAAGTGGAAGGGTAACCAACCCCGTCAGACTGTCACTACAAGCAATTACCAGTAGGATCATGTTTGTAGAAGTGTGCATGTTCTTTCGGCTCATAATCAGAACTATTGCAATGTTTGTAAGTGTTGTGAGGCATATAAGCGGTGTCCATAAGAACAGGAACAATGGCCTTTCGAAATCGAATGCTTGATAGTAGTAGATTTTGTGAGTGAAGTCGGAAACGTCACCGAAATTCTGAAATCCATGGTACACGTAACTTACTGTACTGTTATTCATGTTGAAGGACATCGTCTGTAAAGTGAAAAAAATAATTCTTCATCATATTCCTATCAGTGGAATTCTGGGATTTCTTAGTGAATTACTTTTCAACTTTTTCACAGCGAATAACACTACTAGTGATGATATAGTATCATTACTATTGACGATATAGTATTTTGCCGGTTTAATGCAGAGACATGACCCTCCCCTACAAAATGACCAGGGTAATTTTTCTACGTAGAAATATTACCCCAGAAGTCATTTCACTACGTAGAGGAATGACCCGGGTCATTATCCTACGTAGAGAAATGACCCCCGGGTCATTCCTCTTCGTAGAGAAATGACCCATGGGTAATTCCTCTACGCAGAGAAATGATCCATGGGTCATTTTGTAGGGGAGGGTCATTTCTCTGCTTTACACCGGAAGTACCTTTTTCCTATTTTGCTTACAGTCACTTCGTCTCTGCTTCAAACATCTATATATATTCGATCACACCGTTATAACTCAGGATTGTTTGGTAAGACATCAGCGCTTTTCCCCTGTACTATTGTTATTACAATAGTACAGAGAAAACATTTGCGCTGAGGTTTTATTCATGGAAAAAATAAAAGAAAAATAATTAAAAATAAGATTAGAGCAAGAAGAAAAAATAAATAAAATTAGATAAGGAAGAAATTAGAATTAGAAAAAATACATGTGGAAAAAAGAGAATAGGATAGGTAATTTCAGATCAGAATGAAAGAATTAGAAATAGAAAATACAGGAAAAAACATCTTTGCATGTGGTTGATGATTTTGACACAACAAAACACCTCAGGCTTGTTCCGTCATTTCAAGAACAGGAAGTTGATAAATACTTCTCACATATTTAAAGATATACGGAAAATTCGAATGGCAAAAAGAATTCTAGACCTTACTCTTGCAAAGCGTTGTAAAACTGGCAAGGCCCGTAATCTTTTTTCGCAACTAAGTGAAAAACAGCTCTCTAATTATGACAATGTTAAAGAATTGCGTTTATTATATACCTAGCAGTGAAATCCTGGAATTTCCCAGTGTAATAAATTTTAATATCATCATTATATACCTAGCAGTGAAATCCTGGAATTTCCCAGTGTAATAAATTTTGATATCATCACTAGTGACGTTATCAACTTTCACTTTCACTTCCTGACGTAATTTAGGAACTACTTTTTTTTCGACTACATTTTTTTCGACTTTCAAACGCAAAATTACAAATAATGATGTTAATAAGCTATATAATAAATAGAATAATCAACTGATTATTTTTGATATGAAAAATATCTCACTCGGACGCGTCGTAAGGCGTTAAAAAAACTCGTGCTGCGCACTCGTTTTTTCAACGCCTAACAACGCATGCTCGTGAGATATTTTTCATATCAAAGACAACCAGTTGATTATCCTCTATATATAGGCTTATGAATTTGTACCTGATGCAGATAGAAAAAAATTTGGAATTGCAGAAAAGAAAATGGTTAAATCCATGTTGAATTTGCTAGAACAAAAATAATAAAAAAAAAAATTATTTGATAGGCGATGCCATTCAAAGCAAATAGGTTCAGATCATGGACAACTTCTGTTAGTTGAAGAATTTAAGAATTTAAAAGCTGCATTAACTTAGATGTAGAAACTTTCTTAGACGAGAAAGAAGTTAAAACTTCAGAAGAAGCTGCTTGCTTAGCAGACAACTTTGTCTTGACGCATAGGGTCTCTTTCATAAATAACTCAAACCCTAGAAAGCCGTTTTATTCATCTACTGGTCCTAAACCACATTTTAGTAAACATAGTGACAATTCCAATCAGAATAGTCCCAAACCCAAGTCTCTCTATGGAGCCAAAGGTCAAAATCCCGTATCTCGATCCACTTGTAATTATTACAAACAATCAAGTCATATTATTTCTGAATGTCCTGTTTTGAAAAGAAAACGGGAAAAGCAAGGAAGTTTTAAGCCTTCAAGCTTTACTTCATTGAAGCCTGTACCCCAGTCATGTTTTAAAGACCAAACCTTTGTCAATGCCAAAATACCTGAGACTGATACTGTTATGGAGATTTATGAACAATTCTTATCAGATGGCTTTTTGTCACTGAAAAGTGGTTTTGGCTAGTCTATCCATATCTAAATTTTATGTGATACTGGAGCTTCTCAATCTCTTATCTTAGCAGATGTCCTATCTTTTTCTGAGAAGACTTCTTTTTGGACAAGTCTCCTTATTCAGGACATAGAATGTGGATTTGTTAATGTTCCGCTTCATAACATTTATTTATCTTCATCTAAACAAAATGTTTAATTAATGGTCCAGTGACTGTTGGTATTAGAGAAAAAAAATTTAAAAGTGTCCATTTGTTATTAGGCAACGATTTAGCCGGCGATAAGGTAATTGTTAATCCGCTTGTAACTGACACACCTTGTATGCTTATACTGTTATGGAGATTTATGAACCATTCTTATCAGATGGTTTTGTGTCACTAAAAAGTGATTTTGCCCAGTCTACCTATATTGAAATTTTGTTTAATTCTGGAGCTTCTCAATCTCTTATTTTAGCAGATGTCCTGCCTTTTTCTGAGAAGACTTCTTCTGGGACAAGTGTCCTTATTCAGGGTATTGAATGTTGAATTGTTAATGTTCTGCTTCATAATATTTATTTGTCTTCAGACTTAATAAATGGTCCAGTGACTGTTCGTATTACCTTTAAAGGAGTTAATTAGTTATTAGGCAATTATTTAGCCGAAGATAAGGTAATTGTTAATCCACTGACACACCTTGCATGGATCAATCACCCGATCCGCTTGAGGAAGAAATACCTGACCTTTACCCTTCATGTGCAGGTACTAGAGCTATGGCAAAGAGAGCCATTTTGACTGAAAATCAGTCTGATATTGACTTATCTGATTCCTTATTGGTTCATCCGTTTATAAATGAAATTAACAGATCTATTTATTAAATCCGTCTGAATGCCAGACAATTTCGAAACACAATTCATCAGAATTGGATTACAAATCTTCACTTTTAGTGAATGAAAGCCATGATACAATGTCAAGGTCAAAAGTAAGTGAAGACCAACATATTGATCAAGAAACAGTACCTTTATTTCAGAAAGCTGTTATTGAAACTGATCTTTCACAGGAACCCATCTGTTTTTATGTTTTATGTTTTTATATGAAAAAAGAGAATATTGGTGAGAAAGTGGCTCCCTCATGAAGTCTCTGTTGATGATGAGTGGGCTGTCAAATATATAGTTCAAGACAAAATGATTTACTGTAATACCTGCAATTACAATTGAAAGAATTATATCTTTTAATTGAATTTTCACCTTTGTTTACTTGTAAGAAAGATAGTAACACTACTCCAAATTGTTTGAGCATTCACACACACCCCAAGTAAATGTTTTATAGTTTCCACATTAACTGCACAAAAATTACATAAATTGAAAAATTCAAGCTTTTATCTGAAGAGCAGTTTATTTGTTGGGAGGATTATTGTCAAAAGTTGTTATTTGTACCATCTTAAAGTTGTATCTACCGTTATTTCATAAGGCATTGTGTATGCACTTTTCCAGTCAACTTTCTCACCGAATAATTCAAGATATAGAGGATATTTGTTTTTTTCGGTGAAAGATCGAAATTTATTTCATCGAGTGGACACCATCGGTAATATTTTCACGAGTGGCGCAGCCACGAGTGAAAATATTACCGATGGTGTTCACGAGATGAAATAAATTTCGATCTTTCACCGAAAAAAACAAATGTTCTATTTATTTCATGCTTTTTACCCTTTTTGGGAGGAGCTTTATCAAAATTCAGTACAGTTCTTTTCCCTTATTCCCCGTGGCGTACCCCTCCCGCATAGCAACGTTACGTCAAGTGCGAGAAATGTAAGGTATATGACGTCATATTTCCCACCCGGTTGTTAGGCACGCGCAATTTACCTAGGCAATAAGAACGTGAAAATCGGTATTTTCACTGGTTGTACCAGTGTAAGATCGAAAAATATTTTCACTGCTATTTCTCGATATCCCACCGGAAAGCATGAAATAATGTTCCTTCTTGCGTGTCGGGTCACAATTATTGATTTGATCAACGGATTGTCCGAGATTTGCCGAATGGTAGCTAGTTCTAAAGTTTGATCCTGCCAATCATAGGGTTCGAACTCTAACCTTTGGTGTGACAGAAAGACGTTCTTATGCTGGACAACCTGCTGTCTCTATGGCTATTATTTTGAGATTAATCAATTATTACACGAAAGTGAAGATGATTCGCCCATGCTTAAAAACAAACGAACAAACAAACAAGCAAAACATAAACAAAACAAACAAACAAACTAAAAACCTTGAACCAATTTGACTTCATAGATCTAATATCAGATTGCACGTCCTTGGCACAAATGTTAGAAATTGTATCAGGAATGGTATTGAAAATGTAGAAAAATGGACAAAAAAGGGCTGACTCAATCTAGTGGATCTTCTGCCGAGGCATTCAAGATTTCGTGCAAGTGTCTTTGGGCAAGACACGGTAAAAAAGTTACCGATAACTGCTAGTAATTCATGGGAAACCCCAAGAAGTCGAGCTGTCGCTGTGACATGACAGGAAAATGTTGAAATGGAAGGGAAACACTACTTAAGTAATATAAAACAAAACACAAATTCTTACCTATTTCTGTCAGTTTTCTTTATTCCGATCAAAGTCTACACTCCAAAGCTAATGATATAACTAATGTCAAAGAAATGTCACCAGCAGCCGTGCACAAGCAAAATCTCCAGCGAGTAAGCGACCCTAATGATAAAGTCAACACAGATTCAAACCTACAACTTGCACACAGTCTCTAAAGCAGAGCCGGGTTTCGTGCTAAGCTAACAAAATCTTCCAACTTGAAGCTGACTTCTACTGATAACATTTTGAAAACATTCTGGCTTAAGGAGGTAGATCTATAATTGTTCCCTCAAAATTCAGAGTAAATTTTTCGATACCTTTAAACAAATATTTAAGCCACTTGTCGGCCAAATGGGGGATTATTGCGTCTACGCAGAGCATCTTCCAAACAAAATCATTACATAAAAATGGATTTACAAAATCCATTTAGTTTAGCAACCGATTGAATCGTGTGCTAAAACGGTCCTTAGACGTGTAGAAATTTTCACATAAAATCAAACAGTATCGACCATGTCAGCCTGCGCGGACTGCGAAGGCTGACATGGGTCGATATTTTTGCAGATGCATTCAACCCCGTCCCCCCCTTTTTTTTTTTAACTCAGCGTGTACAAAATATTTTTTGTCCTTTAGCAAGACACTTCAGAGCCCCAGCCTAGTACTGGTGAAGCCAAGGAATTACATGAATATGTGAGCTGTCACTGTGATATTACCTTAAATAATATTGAAAGCGGCATAAAACACCATTTAAACAAACAAAGAAACAAAATATTTTGAATTCTAAACCTTAATACTAATTTCCCTATTTCACAAATTAAATAGATTTCTCAAATATATCCTCGGTACTTTAGTATCAGGAAGTTATAACTTTTACCTTTCCTTCCGTGCCAGTACACGAAATAGTAGACACGTCTAAACTCAAAGCATTTGCAGACGACAAATTTAATGTGGCTCAACTGATTTTGGGAAGGGTAGAAAAGAGGGTTAGAAAAGTAGAAAATGCTGGATATTCTTCTTTCTCATAATGTTGCACGAAAGCCAGGGTCGTTAAAAGTCGGAACGTTGGTTAAGTTTTAAACTCTTGAATAAATTGGTAATAGAATGTATGTAGGGCCATCCTGTTTTACAGTAATAACAGAAATGGTGCATTATATATTATTATACTGCAAATAAATGTCTCTTGATCTGATTGGATAATACGCCCCGAACATCTATATCGTGTACCCTGGCGGAAACCAACGTAAAAACGGTTTCTTTTTCGGGAGCCATGTATACATTAACACAACATCCAAAATGGCGGCGTCGATCAAGATTAACATCAAGATTATGCGCCAAGCTGCACGTATATCAAAGGTTTCAGTGACGTCATTTCCTAGTGACGTCAGTTTTCTTGAATTGGGGCACTCAGGAGGGAAATTTTACTTCGTTAACGTAGATCTACTCAATTTTTAAACCAAAGCACATGTAAGATTCACTTTAACAAACGTTGGAATGGTAACACTTTGAAGTATAATAAATTCGTTGTACAGTCAGGTGACAGGGGACTTGGAAACTTGCTCACGGTGTGGTGAATTATGTCGCCGCGAGCCCAAGAGGATCGGGCGACATAATTCACCACAGCCGTAAACAAGTTTCCAATTCCCCTGCCACCTGACCGTACAACTAATAAAGTCCTTCACGGCGAGAAAAAGTTTTGAACGGTGTACATAGATCCAAGATCAAACTGCATTGAACGTGCACACAATTATAGTCTGATCTTGATTTATAGCGTTTTTTGCCTAAAGAACACTGGACTTTACTCTTGCAAAGCGTTGTAACTTGAAGGGCTCGCGATATCTTTTCTCAACTAAGTAATGAACAGCTCTCTGATTATAATAATGCTAAGGAATAGGTTCTAAAGTCTTATGAAGTAGTACCAGAAGCATATAGACGAAAATTTAGGAACTGCAGAAAAGAAAATGGCTAAACCCATGTTGAATTTGCTAGAACTAAAGAACAATTGTTTGATAGTTGCTGCCATTCAAAGAAAATAGGTTCAGATCATGGAAAACTTAGATAGCTTCTGTTAGTTGAAGAATTTAAAAGGTGGATTAATTTAGATGTAAAAACTTTCTTAGACGAGAAAGCAGTTGAAACTTTAGAAGAAGCTTAGCAGAAAATTTTGACTTGACGCATAAGGTCTCTTTCGTGAACAAGTCAAACCCTCGAAAACTTGTTTATTCATTTACTGGTCCTAAACCAAATTTTAAACAAAATAATGACAATTCCAATCCGAATAATCCCAAACCAAAATCTCCTTCTGAAGCCAAAGGTCAAAATCCCTCATCTCGACCCATTGTAAAATTTTATTGCAAAGAATCAGGCCACATTATTTTTGAATGTCCGGTTTTAAAAAGAAAACGGGAAAAACAAGAAAATTGGAAGCCTACACCTCAGTCATGTTTTAAAGACCAAACCTTTGTCCAGGCCAAAGTACCTGAGACTGATACTGTTATGGAGATTTATAAACCATTTTTATCAGATGGTTTTGTGTCACTATTTAAAAAGAAAAAAAGTGATTTTGCCCAGCCTACCCCTATTAAAATTCTACGTGATACTGGAGCTTCTCAATCTCTTATTTTAGCAGATGTCCTGCCTTTTTCTGAGAAGACTTCTTCTGGGACAAGTGTCCGTATTCTGGGCGTAGAATGTGGATTTGTTAATGTTCCTCTTCATAACATTTATTTGTCTTCAGACTTAATTAATTGTCCAGTGACTGTTGGTATTAGAAGAAAAACCTTTTAAAAGTGTTCATTTGTCATTAGGCAATGATTTAGCCGGAGATAAGGTAATTGTTAATCCTCTTGTAACTGACACACCTTGCATGTGTCAATCACCCGATTCGATTGAGGAAGAAATTCCTGACCTTTACTCTTCATGTGCAGTTACTAAAGCTATGGCAAAGAAAGCCATTTTAACTGAAAATCAGTCTGATATTGACTTATCTGATTCTTTGTTGGTTCATCCGTTTATAAATGAAATTAACAAGTTAATACTATGATCAAAATTGATTTGTTTCCAGTGCCAAAAATTGGTGGCTGCATTGACAATGTTGGTCATGCTAAATATGTTACTAAATTTGATCTTCTAAAAGGATTTTGGCAAATTCCCCTCACTGAAAGTGCTAAAGAAATCTCTGCATTTGTAACTCTTGATGGACTTTATCAGTGTAAAGTTATGCCTTTTGGGATGAAAAACTCTCCAGCTACATTTCAACATGATAATATTTGGATTGGACGGCTGTAGGGCCTACATCGATGATGTCATTATTCACAGCGATGATTGGAACGAACATCTAAAGACTATCAGAGCGTTTTTTGACAGACTGAATGAAGCCAAGCTAACAATTAACCCTGTTAAAATTGAATTTTGTCACGCTAGTTTAACATTTTTGTGTAATGTAGTTGGACAAGGACAGGTAAAACCTGTAGAAGCTAAGTAAAAGCTATTTCTGATTTTCCTGTACCTACATGCAAAAGACAACTTATGAGATTTCTTGGTATGGCTGGTTACTACAGGAAATTCTGTGGTAATGTTTCTGTCATTGCTGAGCACTGACAAGTCTTCTCAGCAAACGCAAAATATTTATATGGAATGATAATGTCAAAAAGCTTTCGATAAAGTAAAAGCCATACTAAAAAGTAAACCAGTTCTTTTAGCTCCTGACTTTGGAAAAACATTGAGCTTGCTGTAGATACTAGTGATACTGGTGCAGGTGGTGTTTTACTTCAAGAAGATTGTAATGGTGTAGATCATCCTGTTTGTTATTTTTCTGAATAGTTTAACAAAACATCAGAAAAACTACTCAACAATAGAAAAAATGTGTTTACCTCTTATTCTTGCTCTTCAGCATTTTGAAATATATTTGTCATTTTCTACACCCATCATTGTATATAGTGATCATAATCCTCTGATTTTTACCCATAAAATGAAAAAAACAAACAAACAAACAAACACAGGAATCAACGTTTTCTCCGGTGGAGTCTGTTTTTGCAAGAATATAACATGGCATCTACACCAGGCCCTGCGCCGAAAGAGTGGGTCAATGAGAAATCCCAAAGTTGACCCGCTCCCGGGTATCGCACTCAGGACCTTATGGTTACGAGACCGGTGCTCTCACAGTCACGGACACCACAACAGTCTCTATTTAACAAAATACCCTCCCTGCTGCATTATTGTTAGTCTTTACCACTAAATTACGGTTTATAGATCTTTTCAATGTAGAGGAATGCACCATTTTATATTTCAAATGTTGCCTGTTGTGGAGGATGAGCATCGAGGAAATATTCAGAAAAATAGTTCCGTCCTTAAAGGACAACAGGTAGTACTTGAAATCTAACCCTAACCAGATGACAAAATTTTGAATTTTTGAAATGCTTTCAGTTATCAAATTGAATGCATTTGAAGATGCCAAAATAAATGTGATTTAAATAATGCGATTTATCTTTGAAAGGGTAGAAACAGTGTGGGAAAAGGAGATAATGTTCATTTTCCAACACAGTTTTCAAAAGGCTCCTTTCTCTGAGACGTTAAATCTCAGAATCGTGTTGTAAAGTAAGCTCCGCATATTAAACTTACTTGACACTATAGGGCGTGCAACACGCAAAAAGGGACATTCACACATTTGCGTAGTTAAAGTGCCCTCTCAGATTAGTCCGCACACGCTGATCCGAGATGGTACCTCCCATTTTTATGTCGTTTTCTGTTTTGCGCAAGTCTACTGTAGCACAAAATCTAATGTAGTAGTAAAATGTCGTCTCGGATAAGCCTGCGCGGACTGCGCAGGCTTATCCGAAACGAAGCTTTAGGCAGATGTCCGAATGCTCCTTTTCGCGTGTTGCAAAGCCATTTGTCACATAAATAGAGAAAGACGCCTCTTCACACGTGAAGTAAACGCGTATTTATGAAAATAGTTCTGTGCGTATGGGAAAACCCTTGGTATCTTTTATTTTACCAAACGACAAAATTTTAGATTTTACCAAACTGAAAATATTTGCAGATGACATTTTACATGTCGTTCAATTAATGCATTTTCTTTTTGAAAAGTATGAAACATTGTTGAAAAAGGGGAAAAAACGATGTTAACCAGCATTTTTTTTTTCTTTTCCCACAATATTTTTCAAAGGCTTTCTTTTTCAGAGTAGTTAAAATCTCGGGATCTTGAAGTGAAGGGTTAAATCTTAGATGTTGAAGAGATCAACTCTCGAACTTCGGAAGACATTTTGACATCTGTTGCAATCGATAGAAACACTGTGCAGGATGGATGCGGCTGCAGTGCTGTGATACACATATTAAAAGATACATAGGATTTGACATGAGTGGGCTTTTGAGATAAGATTTTATTTAACGAGTCTAGGGCCTTTGGCGAGCGAGCTTAATAATATTTTCCTTGACGAGTTTAATAAAATCTTATCTCAAACGTCAAAAAATGTCAGATTCTTTTTATCACATAACAATATTTCACAAAATATAGATCAGATGATGCAAATGCATTCATTAATGATCCCGCGGTATTTTCCATGAGACCCATTCATTTGTATGAAATGCGTACAAAATGTGTTTGACGTCACACAAAATGTTATATCAAACGTGTATAAGATAAGAAAATTTGTAATGGGTATATTACACTGAAAGCAAGGCAGGTTATGTAATAAACAACAATTGAACATTCCTTTTATCTAAATAGTCAAAAAAATGTTATATTTAAACAAGCGGGCGAGTTTTGTCTTCTATCAATCACATGGTGTCCGTGGTCGTGAGGTAGAGCGTCGGCCTCATAACCTAAGGGTCCTGAGTTCGATACCTGGTAGCGGTAGTCAACTTTGGGATTTTTCATTGGCCCACACATTCGGCGCGAGTACTGGTGTAGTTCCTAGGAAGCAGAATCGAGAGAGATTAGTATAAGTTGTAAGAACTTCTTTCTCAATCGATGTAAAATAAATATGTTTAAACTAAACTATCAATCACATGATTGTATTTATAGAACTAAATGTAAAAGGCACACTAGTTGCTGGTCGAAACACAGAAATAGAACAAAATACATAAGCTAATCCATACAATTGTTATGAGTCTGACATTCCTTTCAAAGTTGTTATGTAGATATGATATTCAGTGACCTGTTTTTAGAATAATCTAGAACCATTATGAACGTGTATTTGTTTGTCGATTATGGCTGTTTTTAGAATCAGGCTGTATACTAATCAATGATGTCATCTTTGTAGAAAAGATTAATTCTAGAATGTCAGACTAGTCTAGAATTTTCCAAGCTGATATAAATAGGATTGACTCACTTGGTGATTTGTGGATTTTGGAGTTATACTTGTGCTTCGAAGGATATAGAATAATTGAAAAGTGTTAGATTTAACTTGGGATATACATCAGTAAGTTGGAATAATTTTAATTTTGATACAGGTTGCTCATATCTACTTGCAATTTGAAATTGTTGTTAATTTAGGTTTTAGGAACCAGAAATTTCAGTCTTTTGTACTCCAAACATTATACATAATTTTGAGGGACTTATTTTATTTCAACATTCTAAAATTAGATTTGACAAAATTTCACTAAAACTTAATTCCTGTTGTACTCTTTTGACTTTGTTCACTAATAAACATTGTTAATTGTTAAAGGCTTGATGTTGGTTTTCTTTCTCGTTATGCTTTACTCGTAAAAGAAATTTGGGGCTCGTCAGGGATTGATCATTAAGTCAGTTTGGATATACTTTGAAGTTTTTTTGAACGTGTTGGAGTATTCAATTTTATTAGATAATAAATGATAATAAAAAAAGAAAACAAGAATTTAAATTTGAATTTTATTCTACTGAACCAGCAATAAGGCATCATGTCTTTTGATCTTGAAAATGTTGTTGCTGAGCCGTCACAGAAGTTGTTAAATTTGGCCAAAAAAGTCCGATTTGTTAGATCTTGCTTCTCAATATAAACTTACAACCATTAAAGGTATTACATTAAAGCACGAATTTAAAAATTCTATTGTTCAGTCTGTGGTTGATGAAGAAATACTTGACTCGTCTGCTCTGTCTCTTATTCTTGTGTCTCAGACAGACATTAAAAGTAATTTTGAGTTGGAAAAATTGAAACTACGAATGGAAAAAGAAGAGAGGTTGAAAAAATTAGAACAAGAAGAAAGAATGAAACAATAAGGATTAGAATGAGAAGAAAGAATGAAAGAAAAAGAATTAAAATTAAAATCAAAGTCAGAAAAAGAAAAATGAATGCTGAAAAAGAAAAAAATGTATATTGAATTACAAGAAAGAGAAATAGATGGGCAATTTCAGATAAAAATGAAAGAATTGGAATTAGAAAATAAAGAAAAAAACATCTTTGCATGCGGTTAAAGACTTTGACATAAAAAAGACCTCAGACTTGTACCGGCATTTCAAGACAAGGAAGTTCATAAATACTTTTCACATTTTAAAAGATTTGCTGAAAATTTGAAAATGGCCTTAGGAATACTGGACTTTACTCATGCAAAGTGTTGTGACTGGAAGAGTTCGTGATATTTTAATTCAACTAAGTAATGATTATGTTAAAGAGTTGATTCTAAAGGTTTTTGAATTAGTATCTGAAGCATATAGACAAAAATTTAGGAATTGCAGAAAAGAAAATAGTCAGACCCATGTTGAATATGCTAGAACGAAAGAGCAATTATTTGATAGGTGGTGCCAGTTAAAGCAAATAGGTGCTGCAGATCATGGACAACTTAGACAACATCTGTTAGTTGAAGAATTTAAAAATTAAATTTGATGTAAAAACTTTAGAAGAAGCTGCTTGTTTAGCAGACAACTTTGCCTTGACGCATAAGGTCTCCTTCATGAATAAATCAAACCCCAGAAAACGTTTTTATTCATCTATTGGTCCTAAACCAAATTTTAATCAAAATAATGGCAATTCCAATCAGAATAGTCCCAAGCCCAAGTCTGCTTATGAAACCAAAGGTTAAAAATCCCTTGTCTCGACCCACTTGTAATTATTGCGAAGAATCAGGCCATATCATCTCTGAATGTGCTGTTTTAAAAAGAAAACGAGAAAAACAAGACAATTTTAGGCCTAAAGGCTTTACTTCATTGAAGTCTTGAGTCGTGTTTTAAGGACCAAACCTGTTTCCAGGCCAAAGTACTCGAGACTGATATTGTTATGGAGATTTATGAACCATTCTTATCAGATGGTCTTGTGTCACTAAAAAGTGATTTTGCCCAGTCTACCCCTATTAAAATTTTACGTGATACTGGAGCTTCTCAATCTCTCATTTAAGCATATGCTCTGCCTTTTTCTGAGACGACTTCTTCTGAGAAAAGTGTTCTTTTTCAGGGTGTAGAATGTGGATTTGTTAATGTTCCGCCTCATAACATTTATTTGTTGTCACACTTAATTAACGATCCAGTGACTTTTGGTATTAGAGAAAAAAAACTTTTAAAGGTGTTCGTTTGTTATTAGGCAATGGTTTAGCGGGAGAAACGGTAATTGTTAATCCACTTGTAACTGACACACCTTGCATGGATCAATCACCCGATCCGATTGAGGAAGAAATTCCTCATGTTTACCCTTCATGTGCAGTTACTAGAGCTATGGCAAAGGAAGCCATTTTGACTGAAAATCAGTCTGATATTGACTTATCTGATTCTTTGTTGGGTCATTTATTGACAAATGAAATTAAGAGGTCTATTTCACAAAACCAATCTGAAAGTCTGACAAATTCTTAACATAATTCATCAGAATTGGATTACACATCTTCACCTTTAGTTAATTAAGGCCATGATTCAAGGTCAATGTCAAAACTAGGTGAAGACCAACACAATGATCCAGATGTAGCACCTTTATTTCAAAAAGCAGTTAGTGAATCTTATCTTTCAAAGGAACCCGTCTGTTTTTTATATAAAAATGGAATATAAATGAGAAAAAGGCGCCCTCTGGAAGTCTCTGTTGATGATGAGTAGGCTCTCAATCATCAAGTTGTTATGCCTAAATCTTATAGATCAGAAATTCTAAGCTTAGCTCATGAAACACCTATGCCAGGTCATTTAGGTATCAATAAAATCTATCATAAAATTCTAAACCATTTTTCATTGGCCTGGTCTAAAAGCAGATGTATCAGATTATTGTAGATCTTGTCATACTTGTCAGATGGTAGGCAAACCCAATCAGGTCATACAGGCTAAACCACAGTCTATCCCTGCATTTGATGAACCTTTTAGCAGGATTATAATTGACTGTGTAGGTCCTTTGCCAAAAACTAAGGCTGGCAATGAGTACCTTCTGACTATATATGTGCTTCCACCCGTTTTCCTGGAGAAATACCTTTGGGAAATATAAAATCTAAACAATTGTCAAATCTTTAGTGAAATTTTTCCCTTTTGTAGGACTTCCTAAATCCGTTCAATCTGATCAAGGGTCACATTTTATGTCAGGCATTTTTCAACAAGTAATGCACGATTTGGGAATTAAACAACATAGGTCATCTGCATTTCATCCTGAAAGCCAAGATGCCTTAGAAAGTTTACACCAGACCTTAAATATGATGTCATATTGCTTTGACATACAAAAGGATTGGGATGAAGGTATACATCTTTTACTCTTTGCAGTAAGAGAGTCTGTATAGGAATCTCCTTGTTTTAGTCCCTTTGAGCTTGTTTTCGTGGACCTTTAAAACTTTTAAAAGAAACATTTCTCTCACATGATTCTCTCACATGAAGAATCTACTTTAAATTTACTTCAGTACGTATCTGACTTTAGAAACAGGCTATTTAAAGTTTGTGAGGTGGCATAATCAAATTTAGAGAAAACGTGGAATGAAAGAAAGATATGACAAGAATAGTAAAGAAAGAAATTTTAAACCTGGAGATATTTATTTTCAATCTCTTATGAGATATTTTAACAAATATTCTACCAATACTTCTGTGAGTATTCGACTGATTCTTTTTCTTTAGATTTGACTCAGTTTTTGACCCGAAATTATCCCTTTGCAAACTGGTCCAAAAAATTACCAAGACAACTATTCTGGCCAAGTTTCATGAGTGTTGCACTAAAAAGTGGCCTCTTGAAAGTACACATTTTTTTTAAGTTTTGACCTAGTTTCCTAGTTTTCGACCCTACTTGACCCATTTTCTAAGGCTTTTAACAAATTTGATTAATTTTCAAAGTTTTTGGACTGACGCTGTTGCCTCTACAGCATACACAATGGTTTTATCACATTTGACCTAGGGACTTAATTTTTAATCCAACATGACCCATTATCGAACTCATTTGAGAAAGACAGACATTCTAACTTTCATGAGTTTTGGACAGAAAATGTGGCTTCTAGAGCGTGCACATCTTTTTTTTTTTAGTCTTTTGGACTCAAAATATGGCTTCTCGAGCGTACACGAGATTTTTCTAGGATTTGACCTAGTGAACTACTTTTTCACCCGATATGACGCATTATCAACCTCGAGTGGGATGTTATCAAGAAAAACATTCTCTGACCAACTTTCTGACCTGAAAATTTGAAGCATATATAAATTTTTTTTCTACGATTTGATCTAGTGACATAGTTTTTGACCAGACATGACCCATTTTCATATTTATTGGAGATATGATCAAGAAAAACACTCGGACCAATTTTTAGTTTGTTTGGACTACAAATCTGGCCTATGAAGCGTACACAAGTTTTTTCTAAGACCTAGAGACCTAGTTTTTTTTGTTTGTTTTGTTTTACCTGATATGATGCATTTTCAAATTTGCCCAAGCTATAATCAAGACAAAGATTCTTAGCAACTTTCGAGTGTTTTGGACCGAAAATGTGGCTTCTACAGCGTCCAAAAGGTTTTCTAACATTTAACCTAGTGACCTTATTTTTACCGGAAATGACTTATTTTCATAATTGTTGGAGTTATCATCAAGAAAAACAACTTTCAGTAATTTTGATCTGACAGTGTGGCCTCTAGAGCATACACAAAGCTATTCTAAGATTTGACCAAGTTACCTAGTTTTTGACCCATTATTAAAGTCTTCCGAGATATTATCAATTAACATTTTGACCAAATTTCAGGAGTTTGGACTGACGATGTGGCCACTAGAGCGTACACAAAGTTTTTCTAAGATTTGACATAATGACCTCGTTTTTTTACGAACATAACCCATTATCAACTCTTCAGAGAGATTATCAAGACTAACATTCTGATCAACTTTCCGGAGTATTGGTCTGGAAATGTAACCTCTAGAGCATGCCTAAGGTTTTTCTAGGATATGACCTAGTGATGCACTTTTTGATCTGACATGACCAATTATCAAAGTGACTTGAGATATCATTTGGACAATTATTCTTACAAAGGTTCACGATTATCAGACTGAAAATGTGGCCTCTAGAGCGTACCCAATGTAAAAGTTGACTACGGGAGTGGGACAACGCAAGATGGTTGTCAGACACAACACCACCACAAAAGCTCACCCATGAGAACTTTGTGCTCAAGTGTGCTAAAAAGTTACAGATAGGACACAAAAAACTACATTCACAACACATATGACCTTGCTGTGTCACAGTGACCTTGACCTTTAACTTATGGACATGAATCTTATGCATGTCACATCGTCTCAATGTGGTCAACATTGGAGCAAAAGTTATTCTGAAATTAGTTTAATGGGAAAAAAAGGTGTGACCTGAGCATAAAGACGGATGGACAAAAAGGACAGATAGACTAACTGAACAAAGTTTTTTGCCGCCCCCAATTTTATCAGGGGCATAAAAATATCTAGTTTGTGATGCACAGACTAAGATATCAAGTGAGTATTGATAAACTAAAAATATTCAGTGTGTATTTCCCATACTATGAACATCCAGTATGTATAATTTACTGCAATGAAAATGTCCAATGTGCATATTCTATTTACAAAATTTCCCGGGTGTATTGGCTAAACTAAAACCATCCAGTATGTTTTTTTCCACCTTGTAAATATCAGGGCCCCGTTTCACCAAAGTTGTTACGAACAAAATCTTCCCCAGTTTTACGTATAGCGAAGTGGCATTAATTTGCCATGAGACACATGAAAACTATCATAATAGTTTTCATGTGTCTCATGGCTGATTAATGCCACTTCACTATAGTTACGTGAAACTTACGAAAATGTTGTTCTTAACTACCTCAGTAAAACGGGCCCCTGGTGTGTATTTACCTTACTGAAAATAGCCAGGGCATATTGCATAAACTAACAAGAGGTCCATGATGGTCCTAAGGTCTCTCCCCTGAGCCTTTTGATCAAACATGACCCATTTCCAATCTCTTCAGAGATAATAATACAAACATTCTGACAAACAGTCAATAGTACTGGACTTACAAATATGGCCTATAGAGTGCTTACAAGCTTTTTCTAGAATTTGTCTCAGCGGCCTATTTGACATGTACAAATCATCCACAAATACTTTCCGACAAACTTTCATTGGCATTTGAGAGAAATTGTGGCCTGTAGGGTGTGCGAAAGGATTTTTCAAGATTTGACTTCGTCGCGTAGATTTTCCATCCAACATGACCCATTTTCATACTAGTCTAAGATATTATCAAGACAAACATTCTGACCAAACTTCAAGATTACTGAACCAAAGATGTGGCTTCTAGAGCGTACACGAGGTTTTTCTAAGATTTCACCTAGAGTCCTTTTTCACCCGACATGAACCATTTTCAAAAATATTCATCATACTGCTATCATAACAAACATTCTGACCTACTTAGAAGAGCATTGGACTGAAAATGTGGCCTCTGGAGTGTACACATAGCTTTCCAATGATTTGACCTAGTTTTTGACTCAACATGGCCTATTTTCGAACTTGTCTGCGATATTATCATGACAAACATTCTGATCAACTTTTAAGAGAATTGGACAGAAAATGTAGCTTCTGGAGTGTAAAAAAAAAAAATTTTTTTTTTTTAAATATTTGACCTGGTGACCTAGTGTTTGACCCAACATGGCCTACTTTCAAACTTGTTTCAGACATCATCAAAGCAAACGTTGTGACCAATTTTCAAAATGTTGGACTGAAAATGTGGCGTACACAAAAGTTTTCTGAAGTTTGACCTTGTGACCTAGTTATTGACCCAACATGTCCTATTTCTTTAATTTGTCTAAGAGATTAAGACAAATATTCTGACCAACTTTCGAGAGTACTGTACTGAAAATGTGGCCTCTGGGGTGTACATAAGGTTTTACTTAGATTTGACCTGGTGACTTAGTTTTTGACACAACATGAATCATTTATTAAGTCACCCGACATACCATCATGACAAACATTCTGACCAAATTTTATGAGCATCAGACTGAAAATGTGGGCTCCAGATCGTATATAAGGTAAAAAAGTTGATGACACACAAAGGACAACGCACGAGGAAGGACGAACACAGCATGATCACAACAGCTCACCATGAGCACTTTGTGCCAAGGTGAGCTAGAATATCCAGTGTGCACTTGTATTTTCCATAATTATACATGTCCAATGTGTATTTACCAAACAAAACCCAATTAGTGTAAACTACAACTATCCAGTCTGTATTGCATAAACTTAAACATTTATTTGAAATATTATGCCCCATATGATCAACCTCTCACAGGCAGCCTGTAACAGGAATATCTTTTGTCAACAGAGGAGATCAATAACACAAAGCTCAGTCTGATCTTTGATATAGTTATCCTTTTTTCTTTATAATTCAGTAATAATTTAATGATTTAACAATACTGAATCACTTGCTTTTCTGTTGTTAGTGTTTAAAGCTACTTTCAACAGTATTTCGGTCATACAGCGACAGCTCACTTATACATGCATATCCTTTGACTCACTGGAACTAGGTTTGGGCAATTTAGTCATAAACAAGGAAAGAGAAGATAGAAGAAATAGGTAATAGTGTACAATATTTATTTTTATGGGATACACTTTTAGGCTTATACAATTTCCCTACAAAGACAATAAACCTACAATATAATTTGAACTCAATACATGTACTTAAATAACTAGCTCCATACAACACCTGTCTTCATGCAAAATTTCTTGAAACAAATTTTATTGAAGAATATATTGATAAAAAGCGGGGCACATAAAATTGACCCATGCTCTCTGGCAAAAGGGGATTAAATGCATCTTAATGAGCATCTACCAAGCAATTCATAACTTAATTACAGAGCTCAAGATAAGAGGGAGTGATGGCACTCTAAATCCATTATTTCTCGTCCAAACCCTTTGTTGTGGGTACTTATTAGAATCGCCTCGATGAGACGATTCTAATGAGTACCCATAACAAAGGTTTTAGTGGAGAATTATTAATATTTTCAACTTTGAAATCACAATCATGTCAATTTGTTTAAATAATAGTTCTAGGATATAACCTATACAAAATGTTAACATTTCAATAATCTGACGACACTTTCAACTTAAAATAATTGTTACAAGTACATGTATAATTATACGACAAGGTTTAAAAAATTCTTGTGACCACTTACAATGGAAAATTCCTCAACCCTTTAGAAGACATTCCTGACCTTTAACAAATCTGAAATAGAAAGCTTTTAGAAAACATTGTGGAAAAAGGAGAAATGCTGGTTACCAGCATTTTCTCCTTTTCCCAAAATGCTTTTTAACCCATTACCACACAATCCCTACTTTTGACACCCCTGAGAAAGAAGCCTTTTGAAAACACTGTGGAAAAAGGCGAAAATGCTGGTAACCAGCATTTTCTCCTTTTCCCACAGTGTTTTCTACCCTTCCCATAACAATTTTCTATTTTTCAGTCACCTTTATTTTGTTGTCTGCAAATGCTTTCAATTTGGACCAGTCTAAAATTTTTTTGTGTGGTAAAGAGTTAAAGGCTTCTTTCTCAGGGTTGTCAAAAGTAGGGATTCTTTGGTAATGGGTTAAAGTGATGTTGCCTGGTAAAGAGGTAATATTTTGTATCGGTTCGAGCATCCAAAATTGTAATCTTCATATTTTACAAAAAAATTCCAAGTTTTAATGACTCTAAGACAGATGGACTCTGAAAACATTGTGGGGAAATAAGCAAATGCTGTTAACCAGCATTTTCTCCTTAACCCATTACCAAACAACAATATTTTAGACTGGTCCAAATTGAAAGCATTTGCAGACGACAAAATAAAAGTGACTGAAAATTTGAAATTTGTTTTGTGAAGGGTAGAAAACATTGTGGAAAAGGAGAAAATGCTGGTTACCAGCATTTTCTCCTTTTCCTACAATGTTTTCTTTCTCAGGGGCGTCAAAAGTAGGGATTGTGTGGTAATGGGTTAACCTTATTGTTTTCTTTTTCATCAGAGACATGTTACAACATTTTAGGCTCCATTAATTTGTCCTCTGCGAATGCTTTCAAATTGGACAAGGCAAAACTTTTGCAAAGAGTTAAATTTCAGAATGAAAATTCCTCCAAAATCCACAAATCACTTTCTACAGCATACCAGTATGCCTACTCATTCTTTAAGTATCTTATTGTGTGCTAACATTTTCACAATTCCCACAGTTAAACTGTTCTAACAGCGTGTTTCGTAGAGGCCACTTCGTCCAATGTATCGCACCCACTTGATCACGTCATGATCGCTATAGTTCAGTTTAGGCTCGAACACTTTCAGGTAACGAACTTTGAAGCCAGATGGAGCAAACGGAACCTGCAAAAATAGATTAATACCGCTATCTTTTTTTCAAACAGCAAAATTCCAGACCTGTCCAAACTGAAAACATTCAAAGGCGACAAGTCAAAAGTGGCTCAAATGGCAGAATTCGTTCTTGAAAGTCTAGAAAACATAGTTGTATAAGGAAACAATGCTGGTTACCAGAATTCTCTCCTTTCCAAGTCACTCACTACTTTTCTCACAGGGCAGAATTTGAACCCTAGAAAGCCCGGACGAAAAGGCCCGTACCTTAACCCTTTACCTGATACACCAATTTGAGGCTCTTCCATTTCAGCAGCAAATAAAGATATGATGTCAAAAATATGGACAAATGAGAATACAAATATCTGATTGAGTGGAAAACACTGTGGGTAAAGGAGAAATTGCTCGTTACGAGCAATTACTCCTTTTCCCACAATGTTTTCACAAGCTGTCTCTTGATGATATGTCAAAATGAGTATCTATGGAGTAAAGGGTTAACCACTGAGCCAAAGAGATATCTCCCCAACGCAGTAGTTAGGTAGTGTATTTAAATCGGGACAAAGCCATGCATGAAGTTGTGGGCTCCCATAACAAACTACGTTCTTGTGATAATATTGAAACAAAGAACAGATATAGGGCTATGATAAATAGAGGATATTTGTTTTTTTCGGTGAAAGATTGAAATTTATTTCATCGCGTGAACACCATTGGTAATATTTTCACAAGTGGTGCAGCCACGAATGAAAATATTACCGATGGTGTTTAAACCGATGGTGTTTAAACCTGTAAACCTTTCCGGGAGGAGCTTTATCAAAATCCAGTACAGTTCTTTTCCGTTATTCCCCCTGGCGTACCCCTCCCTCATAGCAACGCATTACAATATTACGTCATGCGCGAGAAATCTAAGGTAAATGATATCATATTTCCCATCTGGTTGTCAGGGACACACAATTTACCTAGGCAACAAGAACGTGAAAATCGGTATTTTCACTGGTGATACCAGTGTAAGATGGAAACATATTTTCACTGCTATTTCTCGATATCCTACCAGAAAGCATGAAATAATACCTGTTCTTTTTTCTTTAGAAAAAAAAAAAATAAATAAATACACTAATCTCCAAAAGCATGGTCAGCCAAGGTCTGACAATACCTGGACTTTTTCTTTGTAAAAGAAATTCTGTAATTAAAACACTTTTAACTCAAAGTTCACGGGCAGCAGAGATCTGAAATTACCTGGACCCCGTTTCACTACGGTAGATACGAACAAAATTTTCATAAGTTTGAAAGTTATGATCCTAGGGCAAAGCAATTTTTGACCACAAAGCTACAATTACTTGAATCCTAGTGGAGGTCCACAAGATACAGCCCCATACCAAATAAACATGACTGGTCTAGAATGTGTGGTTATAAACAAAAAGATTTTCGAATCTTGTTCAATAAAAAGCCCTGTAAAACAAGTTTGTTCAAGAAAAGGCCCTGTAAAAAATGTGACCCATTAGACGATAAACCTGGGTTTATCAAGTTTTTCACTATAAAAGCCAATGTAAAACTTGTGACCCTTGGGGTGCGGTCAAACTTAACTATAGTATAGTGGCATTAATCTGCCACGAGACGCATGAAAACTATTTTACCTCAAAGTTCATAGACAATGGAGGTCTGGTCCACTTTTTCTTGTCACTGGTGTTAAGCAGCTCTATCTCGGCACTCAGCTGACACTCCTTCATTCCACCCATTCTCTTGATCCTGTGGGTCAAGTTGATAATATGAATATTTTATACAGCTTTAACCCTTAACCAAACAATCCAAACTTTTCACAATACTGATAAGCAAGGCTTTGGAAAATATTGTGGAAATAGGTGAAAATGCTTGTAACCAGCATTTTCACCTACTTCCACATTGTTTTCTATCCTTTCAAGGACAAATTTAATTCTAAAAGTTACATTTGAATTGCGTTCTGCAAATTTTTCCAATCTGGAGATGTCTGAAATTTTCTGGTAGAGTTCATTAACACTTTACAGAGCTCCAAATAAGAGGGAGTGATGGTTTTCTAAATCCATTTCTTCTTTTCAAAACTAATAAATACCCACAACATAGGGTTTAGTGGAGAATAATTCCTATTTTCAATTTAGAAATCAATATCACTCCCTCTATCTGAGCTCTGACTTTGGTCATATCATCGTGAAAGGTCACTTTTTCATGTCTTTACAGGATTTTGCTTGTATCTGGCTTGGGCTTTGACATGTCTTGCCCAAGGACATATCCTTAAAGAGCCCATTGTCATTAGTATAGAACAAACTTCGAACTTCCAGGTTTCAAATTCTATTCCTTCACAATCAGGCCAAGCCAGACCCCTCCTGTGGGTCAAAGTTCACATTAAATCTTTACCACATAATCCCGAATTTGAACAACCCTGAATAAAAAAGGCTTTTGAAAACATTGTGGGAAAAGGAGAAAATGCTGGTTACCAGCATTTTCTCCTTTTGCCACAATGTTTTCTACCCTTTCTAATGTAATTTATGAGCCCAATTAACATTGTTGTCTACCACTGCTTTCAATTTGGATCAGTCTAACATTTTGTTATTCAGTAAAGAGTTAATATTGTAACACATGTATGTTAAAATCCTTGAGACATGAACAATTATCTCATTACCAAACGACAATATTTTAGGCTTGAAGGGTAAAAAAATTGTGGGAAAAGGAGAAAATGCTGGTTACCAGCACTTTCTCCTTTTCCCATAATGTTTTCTAAAGGCTTCTTTCTCAGGGTCGTCACAAGTAGGGATTGTGTGGTAATGAGCTTACTGTTAACAAGTGCTGACAACCTTGTGGTAGATGCCTTTCAAAAACATAATGGAATAAGGAGAAAATGCTAGTAACCAGTATTTTCTCCTTATTCCACAGTGTTTTCTAGCAGAGACAAAATTCATTATTTACACAGAGAAGTGAAAGAGACAGTATACTTACTTCCAAACTATTGCATTCTCACTAGCCTTGTATTTTGCCTTTCCTTTCATACATATCACCTGTACACCACTAGTGTTCAATGGAGTTGGAATACGAACCTTGAATATAAAAAAGTGGTATTGTTACGGAGGGGTCGTTGAATTCTAAAGACAATTTATTTCCCTTTAACTCTTTACCACACAATCTTGACTTTTAACAACCCGGAGAAAGAAGCCTTTAGAAAACATTGTAGGAAAAGGAGAAAATGCTGGTAATCAGCTTTTCCCACAATGTTTTCCACCCTTCCCAAGACAAATTTCAATTTTTCCACCATACTTAGGTTGTCATCTGCAAATACCTTCAGTTTGGACTGGTCTACAATTTTGTTGTTTAGTATAGAGTTAAATGAACACAAAATTTTAGACTAATTGTCTATCATCACAATGTAAGCTTTTTTCACATATTTTTAAGTTTTAATGACTCTGAGACTGATGGTTTTTGAAAATATTGTAAGACAAATGCCTTCCTAGACGGATTATGCTCCACGAACAGGTCTCACTTTAGGAAAGCGAAAGCTGTTGGTAAATGGTTGGTCACAGATATTCACAATAAACCCCCTTTTCCACGACAGTGTCAAATTGGAAAATTATATAATTATTATGCAGTTTCATCCAATTTGGTCCAGGGGTTGTAAAGAAATAGCTTCGGACTGACGGACAGACAGACGAATGGAAGGAAGGACAGACAGACAACCGAGGCCATAACATAAAACGGCCCTTCAGGCATATAAAAAGTTGCAATGATATGTTGAATGTAAAATTACTGCTTTCCCCACAATGTGTGCCACAGTTTTCATGCTATAAGGCACACAAACTCATCAGTTACAAGAACCTACCTCGACCTTCTGTGCAAGCAGCGACGGCTTAAAGTTGGACTTCACAACAACCTTGACTTCCATCTTCTGTCGACCAACTTCACGTACGAGTGGAATGATTCTAAATGGTAGGCTGATGTCTTTCGTGGTTCTATACCTGATGTATACACATTTATCCTTTTACAAAACAATCCCTGGTTTCCACGACCATGAGAAAGAAGCCTTCTGAAAACACTGTGGGAAAAGGAGAAAATGCTGGTAACCAGCATTTTCTCCTTTTCCCGCAATGTTTTCTTCCCTTCCTAAAACTTTTTTCAATTTTCAAGCCACATTTATTTTGTTGTCTGCAAATGCTTCCAATCTGGAGCAGTCTAAAATGATGTCATTTGGTACAGAGTTAACATGTCAGTAAACCCCTTCCAATCCCTGTTTCAAACAATTTCTTCTTTTTCATAACCCTATGGATAAGGGCTTTTGAAGATGTTGTCAAAAATGGAGTAAATGCTAGTAACCAGAGTTTTCTCCTTTTCCGAGACCATTTTTCTACCCTTTCAAAGACCAACACCATCGTATAAAAAACATATTACATATGTTGGATCTCATTTATTTTTATCATCTCCATATGAATAGAGAGTTCAAATATGTACAATATGAAAAGGAAGTGTAAACTACTGCAGTTTACAAGGCAGCATACAGATTACAGCACCGACAAGGTATTCAAGACATGCTCCGTGAAAAGGAAGCTTCATGCAACTGCAAAAAGTATCGACCCAGGCCAGCCTGCGCAATCCACGCAGGCTGACCTGGACCAAAACTTTTTCACTATTGATCAATTTTCTGTACGTCAAAGACCAGGCTACCTCATGATTAAGTCGTTTGTTGGACAGAGTGGCCGTTTTGGATCCATAATAATGTGAAAGCTTGTTAAGAATCATGGTTCTGAATATGTGGATATGTATGGGTGTCAAACAATTTACGAATTACCGATTACAGTAATATTTTGCATTGGGAAATACTTGCGAATTCAAGACACTCTTTATGTGGGGTGTGCTTGTGGTAAAATACATGTACACATGTACGTGAAAAGATAAGTTTGCAAATTTTTCAAATTGCAAAATCTCAAAAATTTCCATATCGCAAACACTTATACGGTATTACAGAGATGCATGATGCCCCCTTTTGCCAGAGCATGGTGCTACGGAAGACAATTCCTTCATGGCTTCGTCTTGATGTTTTGGCCCTTTGAACCTTGCAAAACAAGGATCTTGTCCGCCATGGGTTAAAATCCCACCAGAGACAGCAATGCATTTATTTATTTGTTTTCTGGTACAGAATTTGTAATACTGGGGCTCGTCTGAGATTGGCCATTGAGCAATTAATCCCATGATTTGTTGTCCATAAACCAATCTTCCAGACTTTGAGTCATCAATAAATGATGACTTTAAGAGGGGGACAGTTACAGGAGACCACTCCTTCATGCATGGCTTTGTCCCAATCTAAATACAATACCTGACAACTGTGTTGGGATATCTCTTTAGTTCAGTGGTTGGTTGGTTATTTGCGTTTATTCATCGTCGCTGCCGGTTGCCCATCTGAGCGACATCCCTAGAAGACGGTTAGTTGTTACGGGGGATAGTGCAAGGATACAGGTCAAAACTACTGAGAGCTTCACCTGGTTCTTAAATGTGCTCGCCGTATAGCACCATCACAGGGACCTCGGTTTAATGTCTCATCCGAAAGACTATTAGAAATTTTAGTTGGCCAGCCCGGTTTCGAACTTACAACCTGTAGTGACCCGAAACATTGTGTTCACGAGTCCTATGCTCTACCTACTGAGCTATATCGGCTGGTATAAAATGAGGATCTTGTCCACCATGGGTTCAAATCCCGCCAGATGAGGTTTGTATTTCAGCTATGCAATTGTTCATTTGTTTCTTTGTTACAGACTTTGCTTGTAAGAATGGATCAAATCTTACCTCATGAGTTCGAACTCCCCATCTGGTGGTATAAAACTTATGCTATGTTCCGTCTCGAATTTACTCAACTTCACACATTGGTGGAACTGACAATCATCTATCGCTATCGCAGTTTTCCCACTAGACGAGCTGTTGATATACAAACACTATTACTTTGAATTAATCCTTTATCAAACAGTACCTTGTTTTTCCTACCCCTTGAGATAGAAGCCTTTATAAAACATTGTGGGAAAAGGAGAAAATGCTGGTAACCAGCATTTTCTCCTTTTCCAACAATGTTTTATTAATACCGTAACCCTGCTGGAAACAAATATTTTTTGAGTTACATTTATTTCATTTATTTTGTCGTCTACAAGTGCTTCAAACTGGACCAGTCTAAAATTTTGTTGTTTGGTAAAGAGTTAAGGTAAGACCTGTGTAATGGAAAACAGCTATTTCCACTAAAATATCATCCTGCAAAATTAGTTATAATTAAAAATGAGTATTATTGAACTACTTTCACCAATTCATTTTTTCCATTTTTTCCTTCTTTGAATTATCATTTATAAATCTAAAACCGCTATATTCTCAATTCAAAAGGAGATAATAATTACCTCCCTTTTCAGAAAACTAACAAAAGTATCAAGAATAATTTCAAGATAGACATAAACGGAATTTCTGATCCGTTAGAAATGTGCAAAAATATTATTTCTGCATAAATTCTTATCTATCCTTATTTATCAACCAGTTAGTATCTTCACTGGAAGTGCATTACACAGGTCTTACCTAAAATGGTGTTTTTTGCTGCTTTCAACATTATTCCAGTTATATCACAGTGATAGCTCACATATTCATATACTTCCTGCGTTTCACCAGTACTAGGCTTGGGCTCTGAGGCATTTAACTATTTTCCACAGACATAATAGAATGACACCATTAGTCTCCTTTTTCCACAATGTTTTCTACCTACTAAAAGACAAACCCTCCATTTATGTGACATTTCATTTATCGTCTGCAAACACTATCAATTTAGACCAGTCCATAATTTGTATAGTAAACAGTTAACTCTTTATAAAAAACAACAAAATTTTAGACTGGTCCAAATTGAAAGCATTTGTACTAGTCTGGGGATCTGACATTTTTTGCTCAAGGGCACTCCAGTGAGGGACCCAGTGGAACCTGTAAGGGTAGAACCCAGAACCTCCTGGTTGGGAATCTTATATTTTACCACTGATCCACACAGGACCCTTTTACTGACGCTATTTTCTCTTTTTCACACAATATTTTCAAAAGTCCTTTTCCTTGCAGAACATTAAGTCATTACCAGACTGCAAAATTTTAGATTTGTCCAAATCGAAAGCATTTGCAGACGACAAAATAAAAGGGACTGATAATTTGAAATTTGTTTTGTACAGGGTAGAAAACATTGTGGAAAAGGAGAAATACTGGTTACCAGCATTTTCTCCTTTTCCCACGTTTTCTGAAGGCTTCTTTCTCAGGGTTGACAAAAGTAGGGATTGTGCAGAAATGGATTAATCCATTACCACACAATCTCTACTTTTGACGACCCTGAGAAAGAAGCCTTTTGAAAACATTGTGGGAAAAGGAGAAAATGCTGGTAACCAGCATTTTCTCCTTTTCCCACAATGTTTTCTATTCTTCACAAAACAAATTTCAAATTTTCAGTCACTTTTATTTTGTCGTCTCCAACCCCTTTCAGTTTGGACTGGTCTAAAATTTTCTCCTGTGGTAAAGAGTTAAAACTCAATATTATGTGGTAAAGGGAATGTCTTTCCTAGATGACAATTTTATACCAGTCTAAATCAACCCTTCACCAAACAATCCCTGATTTTAAAGATCCTGCAGGAGAAGCCTTCTAAAAACATTGTAGAAAAAGGAGAAAATGCTGGTAACTTTAAGAGGTCTTTAAAAGCCGGGATTGTGGGGTAGAGAGTTAAACAAGCAGAAAATTTACAAATAGCAAAATATTTTTTCCCATCACAACCTGCACAGCCTGTGCTGATACATTCTATAGATTCTATAGATTCATTAACTTATTACCAAACGACAATATTTTAGGCTTGTCTTAATCGAAAGCATTTGCAGATGACAAAATAAAAGAAACTGAAAATTTGAAATTTGTTTGTAAAAGGTAGAAAACATTGTGGGAAAAGGAGAAAATGCTGGTTACCAGCATTTTTTCCTTTTCCCACAATGTTTTCTAAAGGCTTCTTTCTCAGGGTCGTCAAGAGTAGGGATTGAGTGGTAATGGGTTAATCCACTTTCCACAGAGTATGACACATGTACAATATTGACAAAACTAAGATAAAAACATTTGCAAACAGAAACTCACAGATTCACACTCCAACAGATCAAAAGTGTATACAACATACAATTTGTAATGTATGCAAAGAAATATATGTGGTTTTTTTTGTAAACAAAATTATTTAAAAGAAAAATCATTTCAGGGTCGACAGTTTAAAGGAAACTGAAGGAAGTGCAAGTTGAATGGAGCTATAAACTTTTCAGGACTGTAACTAACTAAAGCATGCAAGGAGGAGAAGAAAATATAATCTATTGAATGAAGCTTCTACTGATTAAATACATTTCTATAGGAGTATAGATGTATAATTTAAAGGCAACCCTTCACCACACAACCAAAGTTGATGATGGTATGGCATTTAATGCCACTTTCATCATTATTTCATTTATATTGTGGTGGGTAGTAAGCATATTCATGCCTTCCTAGTGTTAATTTTACCGGTACTTCACACAAATTTAGTTCCAAGCCACTTCCTGCTTTCCCACATATTCGCATATTCATTTTTGAAACAAGAGCCGTCACAGGCAGATTATGCTCCCAGAACAAGTCTCTCTTTAAGAAAGTGAAGCCTGTCTGTAAATGGTTGGCCACAGGAGAAAAGGGTGGAGGTGGAATTATTATATAGTCTGCGAGAGATATTAGTAAAATTTAGATTTTTACAAGAAACACCCTTTTTCCATGACACAGCATCAAATAGGAAAACTGGTAAGTCACATTGGCGCAATATCCTAAAGAGTTCATATATGAAGTTTCATCCAATTTGGTCCATGGGTTGTGGAGAAATGGCTTTGGACAGAGGGACTGACAGATGGACAGAGGGACAGACAGAATGATGGATTGGCAGAACAATGGACGGATGAACAGGCAGACAGACTGACAGACGAAGCAGGGACTATATGCTAGCCCTTCGGGAAACATAAAAACAGCCTGAGATAGGAATGGAATGAATCCTGTCACCATGCCTATCATAAATCCTCAGAAAGAAATTTGGCCGAGCAAGGGATCAAACCTACAACCCCTGTTCTCAAGCCCTGCACACTACGGACCAAGGTACTGTGACCCAGCAACAAAATTTAAACCTGTCCAAATTAAAATCATTTGTACATGATCATTTGGTCCATGGGTTGTGGAGAAATGGCTTTGGACAGAGGGACTGACAGATGGACAGAGGGACAGACAGAATGATGGATTGGCAGAACAATGTTTTCTTGTACATTTCAGTGTTGCTCATATAATTGTTATTTTCTTTTCTGTGATAGGGTAGAAAACATTGTGAGAAAAGGAGAAGATGCTGGTTACCAGCATTTTCTCCTTCCCCCACAATGTTTTCAAGAGCCTTCTGTCCTCGAGTTGTTAAATGTCAGGATTGTGAGGTAAAGCTTTAAACTAGCTTCCGGAATATAACTCATACATGTATAACAGAGCTCCAGATTGAGGGAGTGATTTTGATTTTATAGTTGAAAATATAAATTACTCTCAACTAAACCCTATGTTGTGGGTGCTCATTAGAATTGTCTCACCGAGACGATTCTAATGAGTATCCACAATATACGGTTTGGAGGAGAAATAATGGATTTAGAATGCCATCACTCCCTGTTATCTGGAGCTCTGGTATAAGCCATGCTATGTAAAGAAAGGGCTTTAAACATTTGTAAAAGGCATCCACCCAGGTCAGCATGTGCAGGTTGTGCAGTTTGCACTGGCTGACCTAGGGATGAAACCTATTGCTAATGGTCAATTTTCTGCATGTCAAAGGACCAGTCTATCTTATGATTCAGTCGATTAAGTCAAAATGGACATAGTGGTTCTATGATTATCTGATGACCTACCTTGTATCATGCACTAGAGATGTATCCACGTATTTCCACACAATCCCTACTTTTGACCATCCTGAGAAAGAGGCCTTTAGAAAACATTGTGGGAAAAGGAGAAAATGCTGGTAACCAGCATTTTCTCCTTTTCCCACAATGTTTTCTTGTACCCTTCACAAATAAAATTTAAAATTTTCAGTCACTTTTATTTTGTCCTCTGCGAATGCTTTTGGTTTGGACAAGCCAAAAATTTTGTCATTTGATAATGAGTTAAGCCCCTTTTTTGCCATAACATGACTTGTATAAATGTGAATATATAAGCAAGCGACTATCTAAACATGCTGAACAGGAACAATATGGATACTTTCAATTTGGATCAATTGTTCAGGGTCTCTAACTGACACCTATTTACTTGTTTTTAATCAGCTTGCTTAGAAATACTGTACAATTAGAATTTTTTTCAACAAGGAAAATTTTACAATTTCGCAAATTAGAAAAACTCGCAAACTTTTCTGTTGATGTATTCTACAACAAGTAGAGCAGCAAATAACTATTGTCTTGAATTCGCAAACATTTCCATACACAAAATGTCCATAATCGCTATTCTCCCAAATTTTTCCACACACATATATCATTCACATATACAGTATGAATGCACAATGGATTGACCTTATTCTATTTTATGCCATTTTTAATATTATTTCGAATATTTCATGGTGGCCAGTGTACTAATCTAGACTTTCCTGGAGTTCCTTAATTCATTACCAAATGACAATATTTTAGGCTAGTCCAAATCGAAAGCATTTGCAGACAACGAAATAGAAGTGACTGAAAATTTGAAATTTGTTTTGTGAAGACCAGAAAATGTTGTGCGAAAAGGAGAAAATGCTGGTTACCAGCATTTTTCTCATTTTCCCACAATGTTCTCTAAAGGCGTCTTTCTCAGGGATGTCAAAAGTAAGGATTGTGTGGTAATGGGTTTAACTACTATTTTGCACAATATTCTTCCCACTGGTTGCTTTCCTAAATAAACATCGTCAAAACAATGATTAGCAGGGAGAGAAGAAAGAATCTTGATAATCCTTGAAAAGAAATTGGCTTAACTGGGAATTCAAACTAGCAACCCACTGTTCTCAAGTCTTGTACCATAAGCACTGAGTTACCCATATTTTGACAGTGATTTAACCTTTTACCAAAAGACAGAATTTTAAACTGATCCAAATTGAAAGCACTTGGAGACCACAAAATAAATGTAGCTCAAAAATTGAAATATGTTTCCAGCAGGGTAGAAAACATTGTGGGAAAAGGAGAAAATGCTGGTTACCAGGATTTCCTCCTTTTCCCACAATGTTTCTACCCTGTCATGGATAGAAATGAGCATTTGAGCTGCATGTAATTTGTAGTCTGCAGACACTCTTGATTTGGTCTTGTCCAAAATTTTGTCGTATGGTAAAAGAGTTAAATAAAGTAAGTAACACAAAAAGAAATACACAGTTAACGGCGATCCAAATTGCAAGTGTAAAGAGGAAAGGCAAAGTTTAAACTGACCCTGAAGTACTCTTCACATACCCTCCTCGACCTTCCTCCTGGCCCGTCTTCCCACCTTTACTTTCCATCAGTACTTTATCGTTGATCCCGAATTTACATTCCGGCATACCAGACAGGTAGCTCTTCATGACAATACGGCCGGCCACGTGGGCGGAGAGAACTTGGCCTTGGGGTGACATGAGTAGGTTGACCGATTCGAGCACGTCCAAGAATAGTTCATTCCTTCGGTACTTGATTCCCTCGCGTCTCCAGCCAATCTGTCCCGTCACCTGGGATGTTATCTGACTAGTCTCTTCTTTTGTCTGTAAAAAAATATTCATGAAAATACGCAGGTTGTATTTACAAACCTGTCTACTGCCATGCTCTATACAAAGGGATATTACCTATACCACACAATCCCAAATTTTAATGACCCTGAGAAAGAAGTCAGTTTTAACTAGAGTTATTACTAAACATGATTATACCCCCCACCAGCTCCTTGTCACAAAAACAGGTCTTTGTCACAGAATGCAGAATGGTTTAGTACAAAAGTAAGAGATGAAAAAAGTTCCAAGGGGATATAATTCTGTAACAAATCGCAGCAGGGCCATGAAAATAGCACAATCATATACAACTTCATATATATAGGAAGACTGTGTGTAAATTTGAGTTCAGTATGTGATAAACTGTTGGAGTATTGCTCCGGAAAAATTTGCGTCTAAGGACAGACGGACGGACAGACTGCCATGGCAATTCCAATATACTCCCTCCACTACAATACGAGAAAAGGTGACCAGCACTTTCTCCTTTTCCTACAATGTTTACTCCTCTTTCAAAAACCAATTCTAATATTTTAGTGATATTTGTCACCAATAATGCCTTCAATCTGGTCGAGTCCAAAATTTTTATGTTTGGTAAGTAGTTAACCCTTTACAAAACAATCCCTGGATTTCACGACTCTGAAGAGGAAGGCTCTTGAAAACATTGTGGGAAAAGGAGAAAATGCTGGTGACCAGCATTTTCTCCTTTTCCCACAATGTTTTCTACCCTATCAAAGACAGAACTCGTCATCTGAGCTACATTTGAACTGATGACTTCAAAACGCTATCAGTTTGGTCTGGTCCAAAATTCCGTCATGTGGTAAAGGGTGAATGCAAATACAAAAGGATGAGAAATGTTAAGTAAATTATGTCATATTTCCATCTGATTGAAAGGCATGCTCATTACCTAGGTAACTAGTGCGTGGTAACAACTTTTTCCTCCTTCGACTGAAGAGTTAACATATAAAAACCTGTATTATCACTTGTTGTAACCATGAAATATTGAAAAATATTTCACCAACATTTCTCGATAACCTACCAGAAAGCATGAAATAAAAAATAGTACCTGTGATTTAACACCCTGTTGGGTGATGAAAGTTTTCAGAATCCCTGTGTCTGTGTTCTGGGGATAACCAAAGTCCAGAATCTCTGCAAAAAAAAAATGGAAGCCAAGCACCTGAGACATGGTCTTTGAAAAGAGGGTTTTATGAATCTGCAAAAAGTAACCACCCATTGGTTGGTTGGTTGTATTGGTTGTACTGGGGTTTAACGCCACTTTAACGACTAAGGTCATATCATGGCGGTCGGTGACGCACATGTGCTTCCTGACTTTCTCATACCTGTACTTACACAACTTTCTTTCCAAAGCCACCGACTACTTTTCTCACATGCTTCAGCAGAGGTGAGAGGCGAAAATACGCCGGAAAGAAAGTTTGCCTCAACCAGGTATCGAACTCACAACCACAAGGTCATGAGTCTGACACGCTCACCACTGAGCCACCCAGGCGGGCAGTTACCACCAGTAAAAGCAACAGAGATCCAAATAGAGGGAGTGATTTGGATTTTATGATTGAAAATATTAATTATTCTTCACTAAACCCTATGTTGTGGGTACTCATTAGAATCGTCTCATCGAGACGATTCTAATGAGTACCCACAACATATGGTTTGGAAGAGAAATAACAGCATTAGAATGCCATCACTCCGTCTTATCTGGAGCTCTGATTTTGATTATGTTAAAATCATTTTCACATACAAATGAAATTAGAAGTCTTTGTTCAGACTTTCCCCCCCCCCAAAAAAAAATGTGAACATTACAAAATTAAGTAGAATGTCCCTTGATGGGGTTTATACAGATTGGACCGTACGTTTACAGACAATAGGCCAGTTTTTCAACATTCCATTTTGTATCTCAAGCAATGACTTACCATCTAAAACCTCGTAGATCAAAACAAAGTTGTTTTTTATGTTCTCCTCTGTCACTTTTCCGAAGTACGCTGCCATTACTTCTGTCATCTTATTCAGGAATTCAAACACCATTGCAGCATTGACATTTTGTTTGGTTACAGCGGCCAGCCATATATTGGACCTAGACGAGAAATCATATATGTTCACTTTACCTAACCATTTACCATATAATTCTGAGTTTTAACTACCATAAAGAAATAGCCTTTTGAAAACAATGCTGGTAAGGAACAATTTCTCCTTTTCTCACAATACTTTTTGACAAATTGATGACAAATCGGATCATATGAATTTTGGTGGATTTTTGTCTGCAAATGCATTTAACTCCAACAGTGCTTTAACTCTTTACCACACAATCCCAACTTTAAACGACCTTGAGAAAGAAGCCTTCTGAAAACACTGAGGGAAAAGGAGAAATTGCTGTAAACCAGCATTTTCTCCTTTTCCCTCAATGCTTTCTACCCTTTCCAAAACAGATTTCAAATTTGGAGTCACATCCATTTTGTCGTCTGCAAATGCTTCCAATATGGACCAGTCTAAAATTATGGTTGTTTGGTAAAGAGTTAAAAAAAGTTTCTTTTTCAGGGTCGTGAAAGCCAGGAATTGCTTGGGAAAAGATTAAATCTTCTGTCATAAACCTTGGTTTCCGAACAAGAATACTGAACTTAAGTCAAGTAAGTGTACTTTCGAAGTGACTGAAAAAAGCAATTTTGAATGTAACCCTCTACCACACAATCCCATATTTAATGACTCTGAAGTTTTTCAAAAAGCCTTTTGAAAAAATTGTGAGAAAAAGAGAAAATGCTGGTAACCAGCATTTTCTCCTTTTCTCACAATGTTTTCTACCCATACTGTTATAATTTCCAATTGAAATTGTTGACTGCAAATGCTTTCAATTTGGACAGGTCTAAAATTTTGTTGTTTGGTTAAGAGTTAAACAATCCTGCAAAAAGAGATCTACCAAAGGAAAACTGTTGGAAAAGGAGAAAGTACTTGTTACTTGCAATTTCTCCCTTTCTCGCAATATTTTCTACCCATTGAAAGATAATTTTCAAATTTTGCATGAAATCTGTTGACTGTAGGTCTTTTAATTTTGGGCAAGTCTTACATTTTATCATTTCTGGATTTTCTTGTGCCAGTAGTCTACACAATATTCTTTCCAAGCCACTGACTGCTTTGCAGCATAACCATCATGGAAAAAATGGTCAGTGGTGAGACAGGAATTAACCCATTTGCGATGACTATAGATATTCAATCCAAAAGAAAATGGTCGAGCAAAGAATCAAACCAGCAACCTCCTGCTCTCAGGTCCAATTCGGTTCCAACAGAGCTACAGGGGCTCCGTGAATTTGCTGTTTGGAAAGGGTTAAACTCCAGGTTATTGGTGTCGTTCCTGGTAAGTGTTGTGACTGAACTTATGGTTTTACAGTACAGGAGTTTTGTACATGATAGGGCTTGTAATTGTGATTCATACCTTTTGATGTGAAAGAAACTTGTTCTTGCAATGTTTGTGACTGGTGATCGGACTTGTTGCCGAGCATGTATGACATTTACTCTGAAAGCGTCTACAGCATTTCGTCTGAAAATAACAGACAATAATCATTATGATAAAATGATCATTCTAAACATGAAAATACGCAATCTTTGCTATATAAACCTGTTTCTAAATGATCCTGAGGAAGCAAGGATTTGAAGACATTGCTTTGGGTGACTAAATATGAGACTTTACTTATTATTATTACATACCATATTTACACAAATAATCATCTGAAAACAGTTTGAAAAACTTTGCCATTTGGGCTTATTCATATCTATTACTTGTATAGATTCATGGTATCGACTACTGAAACCCAATTTTAGGGATCTTTGATACAAGAGATAATATTAAGTAGTGTTTCCATTCCGTCTGGAAAAAAATATCACAATCCAAAATTAAAAGGTTTTTTTTCTAGGGACAAGTGAGGATCAAAGCATGGTAACCGTTTTTTTTTTTCAAAAGCACTTGTCACACAGGATGAGTGCCTTTTCTGTTAACTTCTAGACTTTGTATACACTAGACAAAAGAATTATCAGTCTTACAGAATTATCACCTAAATATCTCAAAGTACATACCCTATATCATCCCTGTAGACCCGAGAGATGAGGACCTCTCCCTTGTGGTTGTATATAAACAACCCTCCAATCATCTTTCTGCTTCCTTTTCTACCATAACATCATAAAAACCTGAAAAGCAAACTACAGAACTTGTTCACCCTAGACTCTTAACCTTTTACCAAACGATCCCAGGATTCAACGACCCTTGGAAAAAAAGCCTTTGGAAAACATTGTGGAAAAAGGAGAATATGCTGGTAACCAGCATTTTCTCATTTTTCCCCAATGTTTTCTAATCCATCAAAGACATATTTCGGCATTTTAGCCATCTTTAAGTTGTGGTGTGCAAATGCTTTTAATCTGGAACAGTCTGAATTTTTGTTGTTTGGTAAAGAGTTCAGCAGGCAACAAAATTCTCGAGTGATTCAAATTAAAACATTTGCAAACAAGAAGCATTTGCAGACAAGAAATTAAAAGCTAAATTAAAGAAATTTGTCTTTTAGGGTAAGAAAAGGGAGGAAAGGGTTGATTACCAACATTCACTTGTTTTCCCACAATCTTCTCAAAAGTTCTTTTCTTCATGAATCGCTAACACTCAAAGTTGTTTTGATGGAGGGGTACAACATAGAGTCCAATTTTGCATCAATACTGTCTGCAGTCAGAAGTGTGTCCACTAAAGTGCATTCTACCCTCAAAATACATGGCAAATATAAAAATGAAAAATACTGATTATTCAGGTTTATCCAGAAGACCTACACTGCACATATGTCAAAGGGGAGGGGCTAAAGCCACATGTAAGAGGAGTGGAACTATTATAAGCCAAGAATCCAGTGATCTTATTAACTTGACTTTATAAAGTGCTACTAGTCTACTAAACTTGACGCTGATAGGCATAGTGATGAGGTGTAAACCGTCTGAATCTATAAACAATTTTATCACCTAGGACTCGTCGTCTTTCTGGTCATTTCTTCCCAAACCCGGACTCTGAGTCGGAGTGGACAAAATCGATGACGGTTAGAAATCCGCAAACTGTCAATGATAATCTACCAATGTTCTAAATGTAAAGGTTAGACCGTCGCCATTTAAAAGAGCCAACGTTTGTGTTTACAGAAACAATGTTTACCAAGATTCACAAAGTCAGCTTGCATAAGAACCATAGCTAGAAAATATAACTAAATGACATTACCGGTAATGAATCCAAAAGGGGAGGACTCATCGATCCCACAGTGCAACTTCCGGTTGAAGCTTGTAACCGGCTTGACTCAGCTACTGCCTTGTAAAGCGTAAAACCTGCGAAAGGTGGACAGTCGATTCGGCCCCAATCCAATTTGCATTTTTTTTTTTTTGGAATAGATCGTCCCAAGGTTTGATTAAAAGACCCCAAGTTTTTCTGTCATAATTTGCGAAATTTATCTATATCTTTGCTCAAATTATTTTTTTCCGAATAGACAGTCTATGGTTACCTTTCTTCTTTATCTGAATTAAATACATGTATTTGTGTAATATAGTTTATGGTAATGAAGGACAGATATTCACGTGTTCTATATTTCGCCAATATTAAAGTTGTATTGTGTGTTAAGTATACTTGTATCTGAAGCATACTCTATGTTAAAGGGGCTTCAAGCATCTGAAAAAAGTAATGGCCCATCTCAGCCTGCACAGTCCGCAGGGTCTCTAGAAAGGCTCAAAAAACACACTGTAACTGAAAAACGCCGGTAAATGGCAAAGATCGCCGAAACCCCTCCCCCCCCCCAAAAAAAAAAATCCATTGCATTATTATCTCTTGATATTCTTTTAGGACGAATGACAAAAAAGATGCGATTCAAACATTGTTTTTTGTGTTTGGACAGGTTGATCGATAAATTGATTTTGATGTTTTCAACATTATTTCAGTTATATCGCAGCGGCCAGTGCACCTACCCATGGGTTTCTGGAGTTTCTTTTACCAGTAATTTGCTTAATTTTCTTTCCAAGCCGCTGGCTGCTTTTCCAGATGATGATCGTTGAAACAATGGTCTGTGGTGAGAGAGGATTGAATTAATCTTGTCGAATTTAAAATCATCAATCCTCGGAAAGAAACTGGCCGAGCCAGGGGTCGCAGCCAGGGATCGAACCTGGACTCCGTGTTCTTAAGTCCTATACGCTACCGGCTGAGCTACCGGGACTCGGCGAGGGTTGTCCTGGAAGTTCGCGGAATGGTGCCGAGACAGTTTCATTAATATTAGTCCTTCTGCATAGGCTAAAAACTTTAATAACTAATCTTGAAACCTTTTTGATCACATAGAAAAAAATATTTTGTTCCAAATAGAACGCCGGTTTAGGTACACGTCTCCATAGAAACACACTGACGCATACCCGGAACACGCTAAAAATGTACAATAAATTAAGTTTCAGGTTTTGTTCTCTAGACCAGTGTTTTTATTTTTTTTTTGAGAAACATCGTAACATTCAGATCATTATTGTTCCGTCAATTCCCGTGATTCAAATGGCTGTCGCTTTATTTGTTTATAGTTTGTTGTCAAGATCAACCAATAGCTCCAAGAAACAGCTAGCTGCAAATGACGCCGACAGGTGACATGGAATTACGGAGTGTTATCAAGTGAGTTTTGTGTTGGACTCAGACAGTCACCGGCGGAAACGTTGAAAATGATAAGATCGTCGACGAAAGTTGACCAAAACCAGAGAAAAAGGTTTGCTAATAATTGGCATGAAAGATCCGGGAATTGGAGGTAGTCGATATAAGACAATGAAAGAGTTTCGGCCTTAATTGTGATACCAAACAGTAAGAATAGAGTTTTAAAGATACTTACCGAAGATTGACGGTGAGAGATTTCGCCGAAACGTACGCTTATATATCCGGAAATGTTATTCACCAGATCCGAACAACTCAACCTGCGTGGATCTAGGTTAGTTGGAACTACCGCCCTGAGTGACCTGGCTAAAATGGACTTAATTGTCTTTCCTGATATAAAGAAAATACTGCACAGCTTCTGCTTTGAGTCATCGGATGAACTTCAAGCATTCACTCAGATCGTCGTGACGGCCTTTGTTGAAAGTATATTGGTATATTGACAATTTCAGTAAATGGTTTCAGAGATATTGGAAAGGCGTTGCAAGTGGTGACCTAGGCCCGTATTCACCAACCATTCTTGAAAATATTCTTTGTCTTATTCTCTAAGGTTTACTAATTTGTAAGTAACACAACCTCTGATTGGCTAAACCGAATGGTTTAGCCAATCAGAAGTTGTGTCACTTAAAAATGTAGAAAAATTTGGAGAATAAGACAAAGAACGTTCCTAAAAATGGTTGGTGAACAAGGGCCTAGGTTATTTGGAGAAGGTGAGTCGTTCTCTAAACTTATAGTGTGCCTAGACACGGCGGGGAATCACGTGACACAACAACAACAACAATGACCGTTATTTGAAAAAATTCCCTAACTTCAGGTAAGAAAATCTTCAATAATTCCGTTAATACGTGACCGATTGGAATTTGGTTTGAAGCAGAGAAGGCGGAAGGACTCCGGGGATTTGCTTGATGTGTTAGATTTTTAAAAAAACACCTGATAAAAAAGTTATTGACGAGCAAACAAATTATCCAGGGTGAAAAATTTGTTTGCTCGTCAATAACTTTTTTATTAGGTGTTGTTTAAAAAATCTAACACATCAAGCAAATCCCCGGAGTCCTTCCGCCTTCTCTGCTTCAAACCAAATTTCAATCGGTCACGTATTAACAGAATTATTGAAGATTTTCTTACCTGAAGTCGGGGAATTTTTTCAAATAACGGTCATTGTTGTTGTTGTTGTTGTGTCACGTGATTCCCCGCCGTGCTAGAGCTGTTTTGACGTCGTCTAACGTCGCAAAAACAAAAGAAAAACAAAAATCGCTAATTAATTACTAGTGCGCTCCGGGTGATTGTTTGTGACATACAGAATTTGTTTTCGATAGCATATTAAAATTTTTCACTGTATTTGCTTACTGTTTTCATTTTCCAAGAACTATTAAACAACATTTTTCTATGATCAAAATAGTTTTGTGTGTGCTTCCTCGACAAAAAAAGTTAGACCACAATTCCGCGAACTTCCAGGACAGCCCTCGTACATATTAGATAAACGTAGTTAAAGGACCAGGGGCAACATACATTTTAATTGCCGAATGCAGATAGCAAATTCAGTATCGTACAGGATTTGAGAAGAGAATTGGGATATTCAACATAAAATGCCATTCAACCAATTATCCTGATCATGACCACAAACGACAATGCAACCAGAGTGAGATTTCAAATGCAAATGACATCGATCGGCTCTTGGCACTTCCTGTTTGTCTATCATCGTTAACAAATGTTGCATAATGATGATAATAGATTTCAGCCTCGCTCTGACAAAACGGAAGTTAGTGCATCTCCGTGGCATATTGTACAAAACAAGTCTTGATATAACGATGGATCCATAAAACCCATTTTGTCTTTTAAATGACTGAATCATGAGGTAGAACGGTCATTTGACGTGATGAAAATTTACCAACTGCAAAGTTACGGCCCAGGTCAGCCTACACGTAATGCGCAGGCTAACCTGGGTGGATACTTTTTGCAGATGCATTAAGCCACCGGTTCACAGAGCGTGCTTCATTTCGATGCTGAATTGGGATGCCAGTCAGGTGTCTGTTACAAAACAATACAGTATTTTAACGGCCCTGGGGTTTTGTTTGTTTGTATGGTGTTCAGCACAGTTCTTCTTTTACATAGGTTCAATATATATCGGCCGCCAGTGTTACGGGCCTACTAACTTAACCCTCAAAGTGCTGGAACCAAATTTACTTGGTTTTGCGGACAGTGCAGATCAAGATCAGACTGCACAGAACGTGCAGTCTGATCTTAGATCTACACTATCCGCTACTATAGTACATGTTATGACAGAAACAATCTTGAAATAACAATATTGGAGCTGTTTTTCCTACATGAAAAGGTAAATTACTAGTTAGTCAGCGCTTTAAGTGTTAAAAAAATGAGTACGCTGACGTAGTAGAATTTCCCTTCTGATGCCTCAATTCAATGAAAACTGACGTCACTGGGAACTGACGTCATTGAAACTTTGGTAATACGTGCAGCTTTGCGCATTTATAATCTTGATGTTAGTCTTGGTCGACGTTGCCATTTTGGATGTTGTCACGTTTGATAGTGTAGTCATGTATACGGGGCTCCCTAAAGGGAAACAGCTTTTACGTTGGTTTTTGCCAGTGCACATGATATATATGTTCGGGGCATATTATCCAATCAGATCACGAGAAATTTATTTGCAGTATAATACAAAAGAAAAAAAAAAGTAATTGCTCACGTATAAATACATGAAAAATTGTACTTGTTTACGCTCTATGTACAACGTAAAAATACAAAATATAAAAAAGAGTTTATGAGAAAGCAACCACAACGTGCAGGGCTTGAAATCAAAGGATGTCTGGTTCGAATCCCAGCTGGGCCCATTTCTTACTGGGAACTGATAATTGTTATTGTGAGGCATTGTTCTCTTAGCGGTATTTTTTTTTTTTCGACGATGTTTACATTGGAAAGCAGCCAATAGGCATTGAAAGAACTTGGCGTGTAGTAATTTAGTGCTAACAGAACCTATAAGAAAGCATTATAGTTGGTCTTGCCACCGCGAAATAATTGGTTTAATATTGAAACTTGTATTTAGCTCTACCAAACAATCCCTGGTTTTACGACTCCGAAGCCCTGAAAACACTGTGGGAAAAGGAGAAAATGCTGATAACCAGCATTTTCTCCTTTTCTAACATTGTTTTCTACTCTTCCCAAGTCAAGTTTCCATTTTTGAGTCACATTTATTTTATCGTCTTCAAATACTTTCAAGTTGGACCAGTTTTTTCGAAGTCGTTTGGTCCAGAGTTAAAACCAAAGAAAACAATATTCTATCTCTACCATCTGATAATGTCAGTCAATCAGAAACCAATCCTGTGCAGAACGAACATATTTATATTGGTAAAACCCTGCAGCGTAATGTTGTTCGGATATTGTATAAAGCTATTGAAAACATGTCATGGACCTAGTGCTGTGACGTCTCTGAGGAAACGAGGTCTGCACACTGCTTTTAAGTGTGACTGTATGTTACGGATTGGACTTTACACTGTCTGTTACTGATTGGACTTAACACTATCTGTTATTTATTGGACTATACATTGTCTGTTACTTATTGGACTGTACATTGTGTGTTACTTATTAGGCTTTACATTGTCTGTTACTTACGGGACTGTACACTGTTACTTAGTGGACTGTACACTGTGAGTTACTTAGTGGACTGTACACGGTGTGTTACTTATTGGACTTTACATTGTCTGTTACTTAGTGAACTGTACACGGTGTGTTACTTAGTGGACTTTACATTGTTACTTAGTGGACTGTACACTGTGTGTTAGGTATACCAATTGGACTGTACACTGTGTGTTACTTATTGGACTTGACATTGTCTGTTACTTAGTGGACTATACACTGTCTGTTACTTAATGGACTGTACACTGTCTGTTACTTAGAGGACTGTATATTATGAAAAGTAAGTATATAGTTCAGCGGATCGAATTCAGGCCTATAATGATATTCTTTCCTGGATGACGCTTTTCTTTAGGCTCTCCCAAATTCAAATCATCATGTTAAGGAAAGAATAAGGTTTAGCTTAAATGATCGGAAATGACTTCGATAGGGTAAGAAAACATTGAAGGAAAATGAAAATTTGTTGTTTACCGAAAGCGTCTATCCCAGGGACATTAAGATATCGGGATTGTTATTAAACCTTAACCACACAATTTCGAGTTTTAACAACCTGAGGAAATGTTGCCGGTGTAATGTAGAGAAATGACCCTCCCTACAAAATGACCCATGGATCATTCCACTACGTAGAGGAATGACCCGGGTCATTATTCTACATAGAGAAGTGATCCCAGAGGGTTATTTCTCTACGTAGAATAATGACCTGGGTCATTTTTCTACGTAGAGAAATGGAGAAACGTAGAGAAATGATGCATGGGCCATTTCTACGTAGTGAAATGACCCATGGGTCATTTTGTAGGGGAGGGTCATTTCTCTCCATTACATCAGCAAAGACAAAAATGCGGCTAATCAGTATTTTCTCCTTACCAACTATGTTTTCTACCCAAGCAAATTATATTGTCTGCATATGTTTTCAATTCGGATCGGACCAAAATTTTGTCTTTGGGTAATGGCTTAAAAAAAAAAGAAAAAAAAAAAATCTTTTTTTTTCACCTGAAATGTTATTTTCCGAAATGTTCCTCCGAAATTATTCTGATTTATAACTCAAATACATTGTTTTGCCTGCTATCCAGATTTTGCACCAGAGTTTTGAAATAAAAGCTTTTCGGAATGCCACGTGATCTATTCAAACATTAACAAACATGGACTATATGTTGTGTTGTAAACTTGTAATAAATCTAATGACGTCATATTTTATCTCATAAAAAGCGAAATCTTGCAGAGCGACCAACTCGTTATATGAATGCAACATATTTGCATATCTTTCCCGCATGCAGCGCTTTAGTTTCTTTTAGCATGCAGGGAAATTTCCATTTTTAGCTCTCACCGGTGTTCAACAACAAAAATAAATAGATAAAATAAATAAATAGATGAATAAATAAATAAATAAATAAATAAATAAATATAGCAAAATGAAAATTAAAACAAATTTAAAATGATAATGATGATAGTCATGATAATAATAATAATGATAATAATAAAAATAATAATTCGCACTAAAAGTCTTTAAAAAACGCCCCTTTAACACACAATTCCGAATTTTAACGACCCTGAGAATGAAGCCTTTTGAAAACATTGTAGGAAAAGATAACCAGCATTTTCTCCTTCTTTTCCACAATGTTTTCTACGCTTCCCATAGCAAATTTCAATTATTTAGTCACATTCATTTTTCGTCTGCAGATGCTTTCAATTTGGACCAGTCCATGATTTTGTCGTTTGGTAAAGAGTTAAATACATGTAAACGTTTCTAGCTGACACGTTATCGTCGTTAAACTATAACAGTGACGCAATATCGCCATAGAAATATAAATTATGCCTACAGTATTTTATGTTACGTTGGCTGAAAACTGTTTTATGAGAAGTGCGTGCATAATTTCAATTTTCCACAATGCCATGGGGGCGCCTTAAACCTATATTTGTCTGGGTTGTAGAGACGAATGGAATCTGATAATAGTTAAGCCCTTTATAGTGGCGTATCACGACTATTCTGGATCTTACTTTTGCGGACAGTGTAGAAACAAGATCAGACTGCACAAAACGTGCAGTCTAATCTTGTATCTACACTGTCCGATCTTTTTGTGAGACATTGTGCAGACATGTTTCTTGTACATTGACTGCAAAAAAAGTTCTTACAACACGTATTATTCACTCGCGATGATTGCATGGTGGAAATCTGCACAAGTTCTTGCATCCTGATCTGAATAGGTCCAAAGGTTTCTCCTCTCATCCAGGGTTTCGAGCCCAGGTCCTTCAGTTTAAACACAATTAACTCTTTACCACACGAAAACATTTTAGGCTTGTCCAAATTGAAAGCATTTGCAGACGACAAAATAAAGGTGACTGAAAAATTGCAATTTGTTCTCGGAAGGGTAGGAAACACTGTGGCAAAAGGAGAAAATGCTGGTTACCAGCATTTTCTTCTTTTCCCATAGTGTTTTCAAAAGGCTTCTTTCTCAGGGGCGTCAAAAGTAGGGATTGTGTGGTAACGGGTTATTATATATTGATTGAGAAACAAATTCTTACAACTCCTACACTGCTCAAAAAGATTAAAAGATCACTTGTCTTCGACTTCGATTGCAAGATTTTTTTTTTTCAGTACAGAACAATGCAAATAATTTTTTGCTCATACATAATTAATTCTTCATAATGTAAAATCTCAGAACACAATTGTTTTGCACAAAAGATGTACGGGCGATTCCTGTCAGAGCCGTTTTTTTATCTAGACTATGCCACGCAGGCTTTTAGAGAATCGGAGGTGTCACTGTTTCATCTTGTCCTATTTTTTTCATTAGTTTTGACAAGAACAAGAATAAAAAATAAGAAAAAAAAACTCTTTGCATATGCATTAAACCCCTTTTTCACGGAGGTAGGTTTATTTTGTCAAGCCAATTTGGTCGAATTTGGTTTTAGCCAATCAGAAATGGCCTTACTCCCCGTTGTATGCGCATGCCATATTCTTCGAAGTATTACTCTCCCCGATATCGGGGAGATTGTAGTAATACGCGCTATATAGTAGCAACGGAAAAATTGCTTTTATCAATATGTTTGAGGAAAACATTAGACCTTTCTTTGGCTCCAGATTTCTTTAAACTGCTGATCATAGCTGAATGAACCGCACCAGGTAGCATTTTATTGAGTAAACGTTTATTTTAGTTAAAAAATTCAAAGTTGTCGCGTAGAAAAGTAGTCCGGTTCTATACCCAGGATGCCCAAATTAGATATAGAGGATATTTGTTTTTTTCGGGGAAAGATCGAAATTTATTTCATCGAGTGGACACCATCGGTAATATTTTCACGAGTGGCGCAGCCACGAGTGAAAATATTACCGATGGTGTTCACGAGATGAAATAAATTTCGATCTTTCACCGAAAAAAAAAATATATTTATTTTATGCTTTTAACCCTTTCTGGGAGGAGCTTTATCAAAATTCAGTACAGCTCTTGTCCCTTATTCCCCGTGGCGTACCCTTCCCGCATAGCAACGTTACGTCAAGCGCGAGAAATGTAAGGTATATGACGTCATATTTCCCATCAGGTTGTTAGGCACGCGCAATTTACCTAGGCAACAAGAACGTGAAAATCGGTATTTTCACTGGTGGTACCAGTGTAAAATCGAAAAATATTTTCACTGCTATTTCTGATATCCTACCGGAAAGCATGAAATAAAGATGAATATTTGTAGAATGCCATCTAGCGGGAGATAATGCCTTACTTCCAAAATCTAGGAAAAGACAAGGCATCCAATTTCGAATGCTTGATCGATACGGTCCATTTTTTTTCCTTCCAGACAGAGAGGTAATGATTATTTCACTTATCTGACACTTGAAAGATTAATTTTTCACAAAAGGCTCTTTACACTTAGAATGGAGACATCTGAAAACATCGCGGGAAAAGGAGAAAATGCTGGTAACCAGCATTTTCTCCTTTTCCCACGATGTTTTTCCATACCTTTGCAGACAAATATCGCCATGTTTAATCACTTTGAATATATTGTTATTTAACTCTTTACCCCATAAGGTATTTCTATGGTATCTCTAATTGACACTTAATAACAGCAAGGATGAAGCCGGTTTTTTATGGGTATATGACACCTTTTGAAAGCATAGAAAACATTATGACAAAAGGTGAAATTGCTCGTGACGAGCAATTTCACCTTTTGCCACGATGTTTTCCAAAGGCTCCTACAAGCAATGCGTAGAAATGAGTATCTATGGAGTAACGTGTTAATTCTTTCAGTTCGGACGTGTCCATGATTTATGGGGCTCTGTAAAGAGTCGTCTATCTGTCAGAGAGTCATTATGTTTCAGATCCCAATACCGTTCGGAGAAAAATGATCCTCTTGTCTCACTAATTAGACCTTAGCTGTAGGGGATGGTTGTATTGTCTTCTTTCCTGATAATTGTTGGGTTGTTATAGCTAGAAACCGTCAAGCTTCCTCACTGATTTTCGACGGTGTCTCATTTTTGAACGGATGTGTGGGTTTTTTTTTTTGAAAAGCCGGATCATTAGTGAGTTTAGAATTGTGTCTAAGTATGCAGCCATTCTCAATAATACTTTAGTTTAAACATATTTATTTTACATCGATTGAGAAACAAGTTCTTACAACTTATACTAATCTCTCTCGATTCTGCTTCCTGGGAACTACAGCAGTACTCGCGCCGGATGTGTGGGCCAATGAAAAATCCCAAAGGTTAGACTCTGTGAAAAGGGGGTTTTAAGTTGGGTATTTAGATTCTTCACATCTCACCAAATTAAAATATGAAAATTATTTAAAACAGTACTACTCATCAATAATTAAGAATCATAACATTTAAAAAGAAAAAAAGAAAAGACGGAGGTCCCTTAAAAGGCTACGTAGCTTCTTAAGGTATTTTCAGATTTCGCGCCAGAAATCAAAAGAGCATTATGGGATTTTTTGTATTTTTGTAAAATTTTTGAGAGCTTTTCAATTTTGTGCAAAGTACAGATAAACAATCAACTCAGGAAATCGTGGATAGTTGCACTTGTTGGTGGGATAAAAATGAATTAATGTTTAAAATGGCTTTAAGCATAATTCAAACAAACAGATAAATCAAGAGTAAACGTGTGTGAAGAGGAGATGAAAAAGGTTCACTGGTCGTGTTGCCATTCAAGTTTCTCTACATTTTTTTTAACCCTGTCCCAAACAAGCCCTTGTTTTTACGTGTCTGCAGTTAAAGTCTTTTGAAAACACTGTGGGAAAAGGAGAAATTGCTCGTAACGAGCAATTTCTCCTTTTCCCACAGTGTTTTCTACCCTTTTTGAGATCTTTCTGCCATTTTCTCAAAATCTAAAGTTGTTGTCTGCAAACTCTTTCGGTTTGGAAGAGTCCAAAATTTGTCGTTTGGGAAAGGGTTAAATAACCATTTGGAAATGTACATTCCAGAAAATAAGTGATAAACTTCCGCCCTTGCATGGAAAGGAGTGGCAGAGTGACAAGGAAATTTACTCGATTTTCAAGGGCGTAAAAATACCATACAATCAAATAAACGGACAAACCAAACAGCTACCGATGTGACACCAGTAATGGCCGGAGAGAACCTTGCGTTGTCTGCGCATGTCATATTCTTCGAAGATTCGACGGTCTTATATGACGCATCACTGCTAGCCCCGAAAGCGGGCTGACTGTAATATTACGCTCTATAAAGTAGCAATGTTGAAATTAGCTTTTACGTATCAATACGTTTGAGGAGAAATGAGACCTGCTTTAGCAACAAATTTCTCTAAACTGGTGATCATAGTTGAGTGAATTGCACGAGGTAGCGTTTTATTCGGTAAACCTTTTTTTTTTTTGTTTTCAATTCAAAGTAACGGTTGTCGCGTAGGAAAGTGGTTCGGTTCGTACCCAGGATGCCCATATCAGATAGATGAGTATTTATAGAATGCCAGCTAGCGGGAGATAATGGAGAACCTTGGCAATATCTCGAACCATAATAATGCTCATGTATTTCTCTCTCGCATGCGTAATTGTAAACTTACAGGAAATACGAACCGAAAAAAAAAAACAATGTTGAATCGAATCAACTAATGCAGTTATAAAACTTGCCACCCGTCTGCCCCGTCCTCCATCTTGCATTCAATGTCATTTTTCTATTGTTGACTAATAAAGTAATCAGACAGTTGATTGGCTAATTTGATTTATGGGTCGTGTCAAATGAGACTTGAAATTAACATCCATTCCTGAGCACACACGAATTTCGTTGTCTGCGCATGTCATATTCTTCGAAGATTCGACCTGTCTGCTATGACGTATCACTCATCCCCCAATACCTTGGAAAAGTAGGGCTGATACTGAAACTATTAGCCTATTACCTAAGCATGTGGGGGTTGTTTTAGTAAATAGCCGACGCATAGGTTACATGCTAGCCGACCATAGCTGAAAGAATGGCACAAAATAGCGCGTTTTATTACTTAAACCTTTATTTCATTTTGAAATTCAAAGTAAAGGTTTTGGTTTTGAAAAATTAGTCCGCTTCTGTACCCAGAATGCCCAAATCATAGATGTGTATGAGTACTGGTCAAAGAAATGCCATCTAGCGGGAGATAATGACACGAATTTAACAAACCAGAAGTTGTTAGCTTCAGAAAACATCGAGGGAAAAGAAGCAGTTGCGTGTTACAAGCAATTGCTTCTTTTCTTTCGATGTTTTCCTTTCAAGAAAACAAAAAAATACATCATCCATTCCGTGCAATGTTTCTACTGGTCAGTTCTTGCTAAACCTTTTTTCACACAATCTCGAGATTTAAAATGACCCCGAGGAAGAAACATTTAAAAGCATTGTGGTAACAGGAGAAATATGCTGGAACTGTTTTTTCAAGCGTCTTTACTGATCAGAATCTTACGCCAATTGCAAAAAAAAAAATGGCTGAGCCCATGAATGATGACAACAGTTTCGACACACTGATGGATCTTAGTTTGTGTTAGTACGTGCTATTTACGATGTGACATTTCCAGAAGTCCTTGCAAAACTCAGGCGCGAAATCTAAAAAATACCCAAATAAGCTACGTAGCCCATGAAGGAATTACTACATGATTTTTTTCTTACTTTTGTCTTTCTTCTTTACAGACGATTTTTCAGATGTTGGCTTACTTATTTCAGTGATATTTTTTAAGGTTTTGTGAAATTATGAAAAAAAAAACCTCAAAGCTTTCTTATGCTTTTTTTTTTTCTGTCAGACAAACTTATCGGACAGAAAAAATAGCTCGGACTGCACTGCACGTTCTGTGCTGCCTGATCTTGGTCTATACAGTCAGCAAAATCAATTTAGGTTCAGCTCGGTACGCCAAAGGTCAATAAACGAAAGCATTACCTTTTTTAAATGACAAGATTTTTTCCCGACCTTTCCCAGTAAGCTCACAATGGGATTGTCTAATTCCTAGCTTTGTGAGACTAATGCATTTGAAGCATTCTCTGTGAAAAGGGGGCTTAATGTATTTGCGAAAAGTATCGACCCAGGTCAGCCTGCGCAGTCCGCGCAGGCTGACCTGGGCCGAAACTTTTCGCTGTTGTCCAAATTTTCTGTATGGCCAATGTCCAGTCTACCTCATGACAGAGTCGATTGAAGAATAAAATATAGATTTAATGGATACATGGACATGTGGTGACTGGTTAGGTACCATGCATTATGGGAGATCTTCAAGCCCCCTTTTGTCAGAGCATGGATAATTTCTGTTGTTTTTTTTTTTTTAACTCGTTACCAAACGACAAAATTTCAGATTTGTCCAAATCGAAAGCATTTGCAGACAACAAAATAGTAGTGACTGAAAATTTGAAATTTGTCTTGTGGTCGGTAGAAAACATTGTGGGAAAAGGAGAAAATGCTGGTTACCAGCATTTTCTCCTTTTCCCACAATGTTTTCTAAAGGCCTCTTTCTCAGGGGCGTCAAAAGTAGGGATTGTGTGGTAATGGGTTAAATCTTGCTTTGCCATTTAGGGATTAACTCATCACCACACAATCTCTACTTTTGACGACCCTGAGAAAGAAGCCTTTAGGAAACACTTTGGGAAAATGAAGTATGGTTGTTGTTGTTTTTTTTTTCAGAAGGGTAGGAAAAAAAGAACAGAGGGAGGAGATGAAAATAATGGTTACCAGCATATTCTCCTTTTTCTACAATGTTTTCAAAAGCTGTCTTGCTCAGAGTTGTTTAATCTTGGAATTGTTTGATAGTGGGTACACCTTTCCCAAACAACCCCTGGTTTTTACGACCGTGGGAAAGAAGCCTTTTGAAAAACATTTTGGGAAAAGGAGAAAATGCTGGTAACCAGCATTTTCTCCTTTTCCCACAATGTTTTTTTCTACCCTACTGGAAACAAATTTCAATGTTTGAGTCACATTTAATTTGTCGTCTGCTAGAGCTTTCAATTTGTACCAGTCTAAAATTTTGTCGTTTAGTAAATAGTTAATGATTAACCCTTTCCCAAGCGACAAATTTTGGACTCTTCCAAATCAAAACAGTTTGAAGAAGACACTTTTAGATTTGGAGAAAATGGCAGTGAATTCTCAAAAATGGTGGAAAACACTGTGGGAAAAGGAGAAATTGCTTGTTACAAGCAATTTCTCCTTTTTCCACAGTGTTTTCAAAAGACTTTTATTGCAGACACGTAAAAACCAGGGCTTGTTTGGGAAAGGGTTAAAGGTAAAAAGTAAATCTAGGATAGGAACTTGCCGCGAACTATTTTTGTACAATGTTATTATTTTCTTGGCACGGCACTCCTGTCGCACAGCGAGATTTCTTGTGTCCTAATAAACATTGATGTACTCATAATGCTAATTGAAATTTAACTCTTTACCAAACGACAAAATCATACACTTGTCCAAATTGAAAGCATTTGCAGACGACAGGAAAAAAATGTGACTTAAAAATTGACTTTTTTTTTCTTCACTTTTTTTTATGGGTGGTAGGAACACACTTTCTAGTTATACCTGAACTCACAGCTATCTTCAAACCGTTTGAAACACGAAAAACTTCCTGGAAAAATAACCCTCAGGCTGTTAAGCGACTTGCTGACCTTTTGCGGACAGTGCGGATCAAGATCAGACTGCACAGAACATGCAGTCCGATCTTTGATCTACCCTGCCCGTTACGGGCACATTTTCTCCAAAGAAAATGTAATTCAATCAGAAAAATTTGCTGACCTGAAAACTTGCTGACCTCTTGCGGACAGTGCAGATCAATATCAGACTGCACAGAATGTACTTCAAAGAAGAAAATTGGGGCATTTACTTTCGTGGGGGAGGGAGGGGGGGCAAAGGGGTCTTGTTTGGCTCAGTGGTAAAGTGCAGGACTCGAGACTAGGAGGTCCCGGATTCGAGCCTCTCAATCTGACTCAATGACTTCTCACAGTAGTGTCCTTGGGCAAGATATCCTAGAGCCCCAGCATAGTACTGGTAAAACCAAGGAAATACATAAATATGTGAGCTGCCGCCGTGATATGAGTGAAATAATGTTAAAAGCGGCGTACAACATCATTCAAACAAACAACTTCAATATCGTTTTTAAATTTTATTTACCCCTTAGGTTCCTTTTCCCAACTCCTTTGGCCTTTTCGCAACTCCTTTGGCCAATGGCCTTTTTTGGACAGTGTAGATCAAGATCAAACTGCACAAAACGTGCAGTCTGATCTTGGATCTACACTGTCCGATGAGGATATTTTACTCCCAGAAACATAACTTTGAAATAACAATATTAACGATGGTGTTCACGAGATGAAATAAATTTCTATCATTCACCGAAAAAAATTAATATTTTTTTTATTTCATGCTTTTAACCCTTTCTGGGAGGAGCTTTATCAAAATCCAGTACAGTTCTTTTCCGTTATTCCCCGTGGCGTACCCCTCCCGCATAGCAACGCGTTACAATATTACGTCAAGCGCGAGAAATGTAAGGTATATGACGTCATATTTCCCATCTGGTTGTGAGGCACGCGCAATTTACCTAGGCAACAAGAATGTGAAAATCGGTATTTTCACTGGTGGTACCAGTGTAAGATCGAAAAATATTTTCACTGCTATTTCTCGATATCCTACCGGAAAGCATGAAATACAGCTTAACTCTTTACCAAACGACAAAATTATAGACTGGTCCAAATTGAAAGCACTTGCAGACGACAAAATAAACGTAACTCAAATAATGAAATTTGTCTCCAACAGGGTAGAAAACATTGTGGGAAAAGGAGAAAATGCTGGTTACCAGCATTTTCTCCTTTTCCCACAATGTTTTCAAGGGGCTTGTGTCTCAGGGTCGTAAAAACCAGGGATTGTTTGGTAAAGGGTTAAGTTAGTCAACACGATAAAGAAAAATAAATCTAACAAAACAAAAAAATCATCCGGTAATTCGCCAATTAGGACTTAGTTTAAACTTTATTTATTATGTTGATACAAATACACATGTAAAATAAAAGAAATGATACATGGTATAACAAGTTTCAAAGGTTGATAGGTAGGATTGGAAAACAAGCTAAGAATAACTTATATTAATTCCTCTCCTAAAGATGTTTTCATACTTATTAAAAAATACCACATATTGAGATGCCATAGCTTTAAAGTAAAGAAAGTAGATATGATACCGGAAATAAAGACAAAAAATATAGAAATGATAACCACTTCCTGTTTTCTTCTCCCGTCACTTGGGAGTCCACAAAGCGTAATATACAGGTGGATTTAGGTTATTGGATCATAGCAACGGAGATTGAGATGACGACTGGCTCCAGACACCCAGCCTATGAAGAAAATCTTTTTGACGCTAAAATAAAGTGATGGACACAAGCAAATATGTACTTGTTTTGTTCAAAGGTAAGGTGTTCGTTTCCATTTAATAAATTGGAGGTGAGAAGCGGACATGGAATATCATAAAAATTTTGATTACGTAGCTGATGATACTTAGGACAATAAAGAAGGTAGTGATCTACAGTTTCGATTTGGCCACAGGAACATAATGGTGAGTCGATTAGAGATCGTCTGTGTAGATCATGGTTAAGCGAACTACATCCTAAGCGTAAGCGTGCATGTAAGATCTGTCCCTTTCGTGTCCCAAAATTAAGCAATGGAGATGATTTTTGTAAGGTGCGGTTTAATACTGATTTAAACTGTGATAAGGACGCGGCGTTTCTTGTACTTTGTGGCAAGGTATTCCATTCCCGAATTGTGCGAGGTAAGAAAGAAGAGCTGTAGGATTGGGTCCTAGCGTTTACACACCTGATACTCCTTAAATTGTATCTTCCAGAATCGGTTTGATCGCGTCCAGGGATAAGATTTGACAGGTACGTGGGTGATAGACCGTTTAACATTTTATAAAGTAAAATGAGTCTATGTTTACGTCTTCTTGCTGCTAGTGTTTCCCACTTAAGATCGCATAGGAGTTTCTGGATGTTACAATATTTAGTAGCACCAGTAACAATTCTAGCTGCTTCGCTGTGTACTGCCTCGATTTCATGTTTTAAGGTTTCTGTGCAATTATCCCAGACGACATCTGAATATTCTAAGAGAGGTCGAATAAAAGAAAAGTACATTCGTTCGAGGCTAGACCTATTTAAGAAATGTTTGACAGTTTTCATCATTCCAATTCTCTGCCAAGCTTTCTTAAGTATAAAAGATATATGGGATGACCATTTCAGGTCTTCAGAAAAAGTAACACCAAGATGCATATGTGAGGATACATTTTTTATGGCCACATTATTCATGTAAAGGGGAGGATGTTCAGGTTTCTTTCGTTTCCTTGAAAATATAATAGACTCTGTTTTTGAAGGATTGAAAGAAACTAGCCAGGTTTTAGACCAACAATGAACAGCTTCAAGGTCTGTGTTAAGAGCTGTCGCTGCCTGATCTGGTGTTTCCACAATTACATACAAACTGGTATCGTCGGCAAAAAGACGAACGTTAGTGTTGATTTGGGACACTATGTCGTTTATATAAATTAGGAATAATAAAGGCCCTAAAATGGAGCCCTGAGGGACACCAGCATTGATAATAGACCAGTCAGACGAAACGTTAGAGCAAACAACACGTTGTTTCCGTAATGTTAAGTAAGAAGAAAACCATTTGAGGAGAGGTCCACAGATACCAAGCGAAGACAGTTTGTGGAGGAGACCTCTGTGCCACACTCGATCAAACGCTTTGGAGATGTCACAGAACACGGCACGGACCTCAAGTCCTTCGTCCAAAGCTCGGTTTATGTCATCATAGATAAAAATTAATTGGTTAGTAGTCGAGTCACCTTTGATAAATCCGGACTGATACTTCGTCAAAAGTCTATTATCATTCAGATAGTTGTATAAATATTTGTGGATACATCTTTCAAATAATTTACCAAGACAACTAAGCAGAGAAATTGGTCGATAGTTAGATGGCTTGGATGGATCACCCTTTTTAAATATAGGTGTAACATTTGCTAGTTTCCAAGCACTGGGGAAGTAAGATAAGGCAAGAAGTGAATTAAATATGTGAGATAAGACAGTACATAATTCTGTAGACCCTTCACACAGAAGTTTTGGGCTAACAAAGTCAGGACCACTAGCCTTAGAGGAATCAATGAGAGAAATTGCGTCTTTTACGTCGCATGGAGTAATAGTGAGATGCGACAAGGTAGATTCGATAAATGTTATGTTGTGTGGTAGTTGTTGATCGTGATCGTCCAGTGTCGATTGTCTAGAAAAATACGAATTCAAAAGTTCCGCTTTGGATATGTCTGTAGATGCTTCCATATTGTTGTCATAAAGAGTTGGAATGGTGCATGTTGTTTGCTTTTGTGTTAGCCGTTTAGCGACTTTGAACCATGTCTTTGGTGAAGTACTGGATGAATTGATTATTTCAACTAATTTATTTTGGTAGTTTAATTTGGCTTTGCGTATATGTTTTGTTACAGTATTTCGCGCTTCTCTAAACTTTGACCATGTTTCAACATTGTTTAGCCGTTTGGCCTCTTTATGTAATCTTTTGCGTGTTCTAATAAGTTTGCGTATTTCAGTGTTCATCCATGGAATATCGTTTGGTCTGACAGTGATTGTTTTGTTAGGAATGGTTTTAGAGGCGACTGAAATGATCTTGTCAGTAATATTTTGTATTGTTTTATCGGGGTCATTGTCATCTGTAAGCAAGTTCCAGTCTACGTTTCGTAGTTTATTTCTATATTCATCGTAGTTACCTTTGTCATAAAGCCAGATGTGACGTTTGAACGACTTAAATTTAGGTTTGTCAAACTTGAGGACAGCAACGACTGGGCAATGGAAACGGGTAAGTTCAGGAATAAATGGGTCGGCAACGAAGCTTGAAATGACGTGATTCTTATTTTTAACAAAAATAAGATCGATAAGCGAGCTTGATGTTTCTGTAAAGTGAGTCGGTGTGTCAATCAGTTGGTGTGCACTGTATGATGCGATGAGATTTTTTATCTTATCTGAAGCCTGAGAGAGAAAGTGCATGTTAAAGTCTCCAGTGACGATTATATTGTCATACGATTTGTCGAATGCTTGGTCTAGACTCTGTTCCATCAAGAGCCATTGGTCATTGTTTGAGTCAGGAGGACGGTAGAATCCACCTAGTAAGATTTTATTTTTACCCAGCTTCAGTTCAACCCAGAGTGCTTCTACTCCTTCAATGGACAAATCGTGTTTTTGTTCAGCGTAAATGCCGTCACGAACGTAAATAGATACGCCGCCGCCATTTCGACCCTTTCGATCACAGCGGAAAGGACATTGAAAATTTCTAATAAACAGATCGGCATTTGATACGGAGGGATTTAGCCATGTTTCTGTTAAGACAACAATATCGTAAGGTTGGGTTTCGACTTGCAAAATGTCTAGCTTTGGTCTCAGGCTCTGTATGTTTAGGTGCATAACACTGATGCCCGATTTGAGTAATTCACAATACGAGGTAGTTGAAGAAGTAGAAGTATCAGAGGCTCCAGAATCCATACCTGGGTTAGGATGCACATCTCCAGAGGTAAGTATATATAAAGAGGGTAAGTAGATAAATGTAAGGAACTGAAGGTAAATACTGGTGTCGGTAATTGTGATATATGTATAAAATAGCGAGATTTGTATTTCCTGGCGACGTGGCTGGGGATTACGTAGTAAGCAAATCATCAAGGAGGGTGGTATCTGCATACAGTTGTGCATAGGGCCACTATGGCCAGGATTAGATGTGCTGGAAAACAATTAGGAAGGAGTGCGGGAGCCGAAGTCGCCATCAATCTACCGTTGCAGTAAAAGCAGAAAATAGAAACAAGAAGCAAGTTAAAAGAAATCGTAATAGTACTAATCATAGACTTGTACTTTATGAACGAGCCTTGGTTTTGTGGGTTTTCAGTATGCCTTTTCAGGTCAAGAACAAAAGTGAAGATCTCATATGTTTACGTGAGGACAAAATGTAACTTTCAAAGGTGAGTACATCAAGACTTAGAGGTTTAACATGGAACAGGAAATGGTGGGTTCAAAATGCATTTGACAAATATAGTATGACGTGGGACTCTCTTTTTCACACATTCACACCCACACCCACACACCCACACCCACACTCACACACACCCACACACTCCCACATATATATATACATAAACATATACATACACATGCACATACATACATATATACATATAGACACATATACATATATATGCATATATATATATACACACTCACACACATATACATACACACACATACACATATGTATAAACGAGTAATATGGACACTCATACACATATATACACTTAAATACAGACATACACATACATATACAGTATTAATTTTCTGCAATTACATGTCCTGCACTGGCATGCACATCCAAACTGATACATGGACATATTTACAAATACAAGTATAAAAATAGACTTATACATACATGTATATACAAATCATACTGGGTCTCTACGACATGAGTCTGCGCTTGGCCTTCAGTACGAAAGTGTACACACACACAAAAAAAGAGATAGGTGGGAGGTGTGATTTTTTACAAAAAAAAAATGGATTTAAGTTCTAATGTTAACGACATCTTGTGCTAACTCCTTTCCTACTGAATACGTTTAACAACACTTTCGGGGAGAGAGCATAAACCCAAATATTGCAAAATCACGGTTGCTTTTTTTTTTGGGGGGGGGGGGAGAAAGTTAACTCCTTATCGGACAGGGCGGATTCGAGATCAGACCGCACATTCTCTGCAGTCTGATCCCGACCTACACCGTCCGCAGAAGGTCGTTAAGTCGCACCTAGCAGCCCGAGGGTCAGCCTAGGAACTACAACATAACTGTGTAATACTATTTTCCACTATTGAAATATACTATGGGAAAAAAGTAAACCCCATTACGTTTTTACCTTAAATAGCAAAACGCTATAACTGACAGCTTTTTTTGTGTGTGTGTGTAGGGGGGGGGGGGGGATGGAAGGAGCAGAAATAGGGTCTCAAATCAATCACACTTTCTTAATGAAAATCTAATGAACCTTAAAAAACTTTTGGAAGATGGTAAGTATGGAGTAAAATTTACAACAGAAGTTCCATTATTTGTACCGGTATTAAGCATGAAAATAATAAGCTGTAAAGAAAAACTTCTCAAAAGGTAGGAATGACAGACTCTCTCAACCTCTACTGCGCCAAACACAACTTTTGTTGTAATAGCGGCCAGAGCAGGTCCAGATCAGACCGCACAGAATGTGCAGTCCGATCTTGGATCTACGCTATCCGCTATGCCAAGACAGCTTAGCAAAGCTATGATAAGAAGAAATAACATAAACTGCACTGAAATAAAAATAATTCTTTATATTTTCTCTAAATGGAATAGTCTGATTTTGTTTATAATGCGGTCTACGACTTACGCAGAATGTAGACGTGAAAACGAAAAATATGCTTCATTGCTAACAATCCGTTTTTTTCGAAATGCTTTCAATGGACAAAAAATTAGGCAATCATAGAGGCATGGTTGATAAGGGATATGTTTAAATGTCAAACAAATACATTTCAATCATAACCTGAGAATCTCGACCCCCAATGGCTCCAAGAGGAAAGCCTTTCAAAACATTGAAGGAAAAAGTGACAATGCTGGTAATCAGCATTATCTTATTTTTCCGCAACGTTTTTTTCCTTACCAGAGAGAGAAATTATCAATCTAGCAGCATGTGTCGTCTGCAAATGCTTTCAATTTGCTCCAGTCTAAAATTGCGTCTATTGTAAGAGGGTTAAGGTACATTCATCTCACAAACAAAGACTGAGGTTTTGAGTTTGTGTACACAAGTCCTACTTTAAATCGTTTGTGATCAACAGGTCATTGAATAGTATTACAATCAACTATACTGTTCAAAATAGTAAGCAGCTGCCTTAGCTTAGGTATTGATTCCTAGATTTAATTTGAGAGCGTCTAAATCACTCTGCGTTTCAATGCGCCTTTTACGATCGTCCTTTCCCTTCACGATGATAACACCATCCGAGGTCCATGTGCCCTGTATGTGACCATCCTTTAGCAGTTTGCGTGCTTGGAAGAAAATAGAAGATCGAGTTGTGGTGAGGTCCTCATTAAGAAATGCACTAGGGTACCCGTTATGTTTGAGCTGTGCCTTTAGCTTCAGTACTTTGTTTCTTGCACGGTAGCTCGTAAACTTCACTATAATTTGTCGTGATTTATGTGTTTGAGATCCAGCTATCGAGTTACCTCTTGGCTTCCCTAATCTGTGAGATCTATCTATTTCCTCTAGTTTGAGATCGGCACCAATGGCCTTGGCCATATCTAGCACTATCTGGTCAGTTGATTCACCTTCAGCCTCACGAATTCCAGAAAGCCTAAGGCAATTGCGACGACTATATTGGTCTGCTTTGTCTTGGCGATCTTGTGCCTGGATGAGTTTATTTTCAAGCTCATTTACCTTGTTTTTCAAGAAAGCGTTTTCGGATTCTAAGGCATCCATTTTCTGCTGAAGACCATGCACTACTCCATCGATAATATTTGAAACAATAGTTGAAAGCTGGGATTCAAAAGTACTTTTGAGAAGATCGCTTATCTTTACAATATCCTCTTCCTGTAAACTAACATTCATGATGGCTCCTGCTGAACCCTCTGTATCAGACATATCCGATGAAAGTGAGAGTGCTCTTGCTTTCTTTGGATCGTTAGGATCAAATGGTGACGAGAGTTCTCGTTTACTACCTTCAGTCGTTGCGGGCGTTGCGGGCGTTTTAGTAGTTTTCTTGGATTTACTCATGTCACTTTAGCTTTTTTGATTAGTATACTTTTATTTTTTACGACTTGGACAGTTTTGCCTTGATGTAATTTGGAAAAAACAAAGTATGAAGCCCAACTATTAACTACTCAAGTCTTGAATGCACGTCAAATCCACGTAGGGTGATATATTTACTCACTGCAGATTCAACCACTCATCCACGTCTTGTTGCAAGCGCAAAATCTAAGAAAAACCACGGCTCGAAATGAATGTAGTGTTTACGTCGCCATGACACCGGAAGACTTCCTTCCGTTTTGAAACCGTACACAGAAAATTGCACTGACTTCAAAGATGGCATGTCTCTCTGTGTGGGAAATTGAAGCGGAGATTTTCTCACGTATTAGAAACAACAGTCAACTATCCATTGATTTTACAATTTACGAAAGGAAACTCCTGCTGAAAGAAAATAAACTTTTATATCCTGTGTATCGCTGCCTAGAATAGCGCGAATGTTTGAGCATCAGCGTTGTCTGCGCATGTCATATTCTTCGAAGATTAGACCTGTCTGCTTCGACGCCTCACTCCCCCTAATATTGGGGGGATTGTAGTAATGCGCGCTAAAAAGTAGCAATGGAGAAAATGGCTTTTATTACTATATGATACGTTTTAGGAGAAATCAGACCTGTTTTAGCTACAGATTTCTCAAAAAACTGCTGAACATAGCTGAATGAATCGCACCAGGTAGCGTTTTATTGAGTAAACATTTATTTGAGTTCGAAATTCCAAGTAACGGTTGTCGTGTAGAAAAGTAGTCCGGTTCTGTACCCCAAGTCATAGGGATCCGTAGTTTGACTCCTGTCACCCATAGACCATATGGCTTGGAACACACGAAAAGGGACATTCGGACATCTGCGTAAAGTGTCGTCTCGGATCAGCCTGCGCAGGCTAATCCGAGACGACACTTTCCGTTTCAATGCAATTTTCTGTTTTGCACATGTCTACTGTAGCAGAAAATCTAATGAAGTCGTAAAGTGCCTTCTCGGATTAGCCTGCGCGGACTGCGCAGGCTGATCCGAGACGACACTTTACGCAGATGTCCGAATGTCCCTTTTCGTGTGTTCCAAGCCAATTATAATGTATTCAAAGAATTCAACTCTATTCAGCCCGTTACTCGCCTCCGATTACAAATCAAAGTACTGATAGTACTGAAGGCAAGGAAATTGAGGATACGAAACAATACAAGAGGTCAATTTTAATTAATACAAACAGGTAGACGGACAGGGATACAAGCGGATTCCACTAAGCCCCTGGAATTCTTGGTTTTAACGGGAAATTTTGAACTGATACAAGAAAGCACCAGCCAGAAACTAATTAAGCCAGAGCTAGGCATGTGCTCACAGTTATGGGGTGCTTGATAATGGCTTAGAATACTTAGTAATTTGTCGTGCTTGTAAACAATCTCAAGTCAAAATTGAACTATTCAATCGGTGCAATACCAACTTTGGTTATCTAAATTTTCTGAAAACATGTGAAGTCCATAATGACGTTATTTTTCACATTTATGAGTCGTCTATTAACAGTAGCATATTTTTCCCCAAAATTTATCCTAGGGTACAATTTTGTCTCATCACACACTAAACATACAGGTCTCTGAAATCTGAGTACTTTGAATCTCTGTAAATAAGTGTTTTTTTGTTGTTTTTTTTTCAAAAATCTCCCTTAACCATAAGACATTTTTATTTTTCTGGAAAAAAGTTGAAAGCAGTTGTAGAAGACATATCAAATGTTAATAAAAAAAAGTAACATTCGTCTTTCAAATGCTAGAAAATATTGTGGGAAAAGGAGGAAATGCTTTTGTGGAAAAGGGTTTCAATATACAGTAACCAGAGATGTGATTCAATAAAACACACTTTATGGGATCGAACTGGTGACTTCACGATCGACGGCTGGACATGAATCTCGTATTGGGTGATGGAAAATGTACAAGTAGGAAAGAGCAGGAAAATATATGAGAAAGAGAGAGAGAGAGAGAGTGAGAGAGGATGAAAACAAATCTTCATAAAATAAATCAAAATAATGGGCATATACATGTATGAATATAAAAAAATACATTAAATGACAAGCGAACCACTACAGAAAAAAAAAATTATAAGCATTTATTTGGTTTCAAATCAAAGTCAATCAAATAGATATTTTAAGAATCACACAGGTGTAATCTATTTGTGACAAGTGTAAAAGGTCTGAAATACATCCTATCAGTGTGAAATAGGCAGTTATAAACAATGGCAAAGCTACCAAATAACTCTTGGATAAAGGTAACTAATACACACAATGTACGTACTAAAGACAAGGAAGTTTCAAAAATATTTTTTATAGATAACTTGAATAACGATATGGATGAAATTTGATGTTGGGGTCGATTTTTCTAAAATTTTATTTGGGGAGATTACGCTAGATTTCTCCGGAGAAATTGTCTCCAAGCAGTTTTGGGACGATTTTTCCGGGGGCCGATTTCTCCAGCAGTCGGAAATTGCTATCACAATAGTGAACTGGCCACCGTTGTATACCGTGTATTACCTATACACGTAGTAGTATCAGGGGCGGTAACCAGTCTATCACAACAGCGGGTGTTATGCAGAGAAGTGGACACACTAGTGGGAAATAGTTGTTTTTATCGGTGTAGAAAGCTGCACAGTCAAAGTACCCTAGATTTAGTCGATATACATAAGAAAAAGTGATAAAAGTAACACGGGCCAATATTCTATATGTAGTTTGCTTTATTTACAATCGCATTTCAGCGGAGACGCGTTTTTGTGACCCGTATGTTCAAATGTCAACACAACGTTATAGATATTAACCGTATAGCGCGTAGGAATACACAACTGCCGGATAAAGCTAAGTTCATTAGGTTACCCCTTTATTAGGTCAATGTTAATGACGACAACGGGATAAAAAACACACACTCGTCAGTTATTTAAGGGTCGTAATACCCTTGCAATTCCATGGCACTTTGCAGACGAAAGCTTTGAGGGAAACTAGTTGTTTTGGCGGACTCAGCGATATCGGGTGAACACACCGTTCAACATTTTTCTGAAAGTAGTCCGGAAAAGGCAGCTTACGATCCCTATAGGCAAGAGAATCCCTGAGAGGGATTCCCTGGCCTTAAAAAGCAATGTATCTTTTCTTTACTAACAGTTATTCTCCTTATTCCTTTGACAACTGAGAGCTAAAACATTTTTGTACCAGATAAACGCAACAGATTATCAGTTGCTAATGCAGTCTGGCTGCTATAGTTGCTCGAACTTGTAAACTCCCTAAAAAATCTGGGCCATTGACAAGGGCTCGTACATCCCACTTTCAAGATATAAAATACACTTTAGATCCTATGACGCACACAGTAAATACAAAAAAAAAATCCTTAAATTCCCAAAGCCTTTTAATTTTCATCCATAAAACCCCAGTAGTCGAAAACCATCCGACAACAAGAGAAATTAGAGATTTACTACGGCCATGGTCAACCTCGACGGGAGACACGTTTTATTTTTACATGAGCAACTCGCTCATTTACATATACCGGAAATACACAGACAAAGCTTCAAAAATAGCGTCCGAAGAAGACATTATGGAAAATATTTACATGTTTGTTAAGTTATGGAATTTAAGCGTCATTAGTCACGTGCCAGTCACTTGACATTCCCACAATGCTTTTTTTGATTTCTGGCGCAAAATCTAAAAATATCTTGAGAGGCAACGTAGCCTTTTAAGGGAACATCATCGAAAAAAAATTTTTTTTTTTCTAATTTTATGATTCTTAATCATTGATGATTTTTATTGTCTTTTCATATAGATTTCAATGATATATATATATTCTTTTAATTTAGTGAGATGTGGAAAAATTAAATATCCACCTTTAAACCCTCTTTTCACGGGGCATGACTCATTTCAATCATAGAAACGTGTTTATAACCAGCCCACGATGGCCGAAATGTGTTTCCGTAGAAGTAAAAATAAGGCCGAATTTTTAACGAACGTTATTCTTTTTCAGACTGCCTTGGTTTTTTTGACGCCATTCTGGTAATTGGAGAAGGGAACGCCAAGATTTAGGAAGGATGACGTAACATCCGGCTGTGAAAGTAATCTCTCTGGAGAATGATCTGGCTCGCAGCACGCGTAAAGGGGCATTTGGACATTTGCGTAAAGTGTCGTCTCGGATCAGCCTGCGCAGTCCGCGCAGGCTAATCCGAGACGGCACTTTACGACTAGATTCGATTTTGTCATTCAGTAGACTTGCTCAAAACAGGAAACTGAATAAAAACGGAAAGTGTCGTCTCGGATTAGCCTGCGCAGTCCGCGCAGGCTGATCCGAGACGACACTTTACGCAAATGTCCAAATGCCCCTTTTCGCGTTTTTTCAAGCCATATGATCTCCTTATTTTTCCGGGCAATCTTCGAAGAAATCAGTATTTTTACCCTTTAACCAAATAACTTTGTAGGAAAAGCCTTATGAAAACATTGTGGGAAAAAGAAGAAAATGCTGATTACCAGCATTTTCTTCTTTTTCACACAATGTTTTCTACCGTTTTAAATGTCTCGGAGAAAGACAAGATCGGGTTTTTTTTTGTTCCGGGCATTTTTTAAAGGAATGGGATTAAACCAAACAATTCGGGGTAAGCAGCATTTTCGCCTTTTTTTCCCCAGATTTTTTTTTTTTTTTACCATTTTTAAATATTTTCGGAGAATGATACTATTGGCTTGTTTTCCCGGGCCAATCTTCAAAAAAAAAAATGGGATCTTTTAACTAATTTCTTAGGAAAAATGTTTCACAAACCAACAACCAAAATACGTTTTTCTCTTTTTCCCGCAATTTTTTCCACAAATTTTAAAAGACAAACCTATTTATCTGAACTAAGTCCAATTTTTCGTCTGCAAATGTTTTCAATATACACAGATCTAAAACTTGGTCTTATGTTTTATCACCGTCACAGCAAACTCATTTCTTACTCCGTTCCGAAAATTCTTTCTTAACCCATTACCACACATTCCCTACTTTTGCCCCCCCCCTCAGAAAGACGCCTTTTGAAAACACGGTGGGAAAAGGAGAAAATGCTGGTAACCAGCATTTTCTCCTTTTCCCACAGTGTTTTCTACCCTTCCCAGAACAAATTTCAATTTTTCAGTCACCTTTATTTTGTCGTCTGCAAATGCTTTCAATTTGGACCAGTCTAAAATTTTCTCGTGTGGTAAAGAGTTAAAACGGACTTAAACTGTGTTCAGACGGTGTAGACGAATTAGGTACCTTTTAAGATCTGTTTACGAACTTAATGGACGGGTGAGGACGGGAAGGTGCTTCAGAAATTTGAGCCTACTCAAATATTCTTGCAGTCCATCCCGTCCTGTAATTAGACGGAATGACAACGTACTTGAAAAACAAGATGGACGTACTGCAAGCGCAACTGTCGTGGTTCGATCTTAATAAAGACGCAGTGCAGGCAGGTATTTTGCATATTATCGACCGAAATTTCATGTCCTTTCCCGACTGAAGCCCGTTTTACGAGTTTGTTGAACGGGGTAAGACTTTCTAAGAAGGGGTTTTGGTGAGACTGGGGCTTCAGGCATTATCACGCCAAAATTCCACGTTCTACCCCGACCGCCATCCGTTTTCCGATCATGTCAGGACGCGGTTAGACGTTCTAAGATCTAGTATGGTGTGACGGGCGCTTTCCAGGATCAAGACGAAAGAGAAAACAGCTAAATCGTATTAGCGCCACCTACGACGTCAACAATATTGACAGCTGTAAATAAGCCAGATTTTGACAAAAACTCTAAACCAGACGTTGAAAATGTAGACTTGCACGAAATTTGTCGTCTGCGTTTTTTAAAATTTCAACAAGTCTCAAATTTTGTCCTCTGGTAATGAATCATGACGAATGACGAAATCAAAGCGTTGAGAACGCTGAAGTGGTATTTGTCAAGGAAACCCATTGTGTGGAATTAATAGTTTGAAAGAAAAAGAGACATATTTTTCAAATATTTGCTTAAAAGTCAACCCACTAAGCAAATGAATACCTTTTTTGGTTTAAGGGAGAGTACTCATGTAACTTAAAATAATAATTTTGGAAATATCTTTAGCCTTTTACATTAAATTTCCAACAATTAAATTTACAATCAATTACTTCGGTCTATAATATTCATGAGCAATCAAAAGGAATAGCGAGCAATCATAGGACGAACAAGCCATGGAACGAATTTGTCTTGGAACGAAAAAGCCCAAGGTCAGTAAGCAAAGTTGTATCATTGCGCCAATAAAAGGCTATGAGCGAGAGAAGCTATTTTCAATCAAAAATAAGTATCTCAATGATTGATGGCTTTGCGCAATGTATTTCAATATGCCATTTCAAATTATATCTGAGTGCCACCGAAAAACTCATTTGCCGGAGAAAAAATGAGTTTAACTGGGTTTATTTCCTTTGGCTTTGCACAAAATAAGATACATTGTTTTCAAAATTCAATCCTGAACTCTGAGTGGTATTGTCTTCGACAAATACCACAAAAACGTGAAATCCTATTAATGCCACCTACGGTGTCAGCTGTATTGACAGTTGTAAATAAGCCAGATTTTCACACTAACCGTTTTCCACACGACACTTTTTAAACCTTTACCACACAATGACGATTTTTAACACCCCTGACAGAGAAGGCTTTTGAAAACATTGTGGGAAAAGGAGAAAATGCTGGTAACCAGCATTTTCTCCTTTTCCCACAATGTTTACAATCGATCAAAGTAAAATCATTTCACATTAGGCACATTAAGGTAGTAGACCTGTAACACTACTAGTGCAGCATGGCATGAAAATTTTTGATCGTTGATAAATAACGATTTATACAGATTTATTTCATGCTTTCCGGTAGGATATCGAGAAATAGCAATGAAAATATTTTTCGATTTTACACTGGCACCACCAGTGAAAATACCGATTTTCATGTTCTTGTTACCAAGGTAAATTGTGCGTGCCTCACAACCAGATGGAAATATGACGTCATTTACTTTACATTTCTCGCGCTTGATGTAATATTGTAATGAGTTGCTATGCGGGAGGGGTACACCACGGGAAATAACGGAAAAGAACTGTACTGGATTTTGATAAAGCTCCTCCCAGAAAGGGCTAAAAGCATGAAATAAATAGATTTATTTTTCGATGAAAGATCAAAATTTATTTCATCTCGTGAACACCATCGGTAATAATTTCACTCATGACTGCGCCACTCGTGAATATATTACCGATGGTGTCCACTCGATGAAATAAATTTCGATCTTTCACCGAAAAAAAAACAAATATTATCTATCTAATACTTTTGCACGTTTTTGACTGAGCAGAAATTCTTTTGATGTCTATCTTGAAATTCTCAGTTGATTCTTTTGTCAGTTTCCATAAAAGGGAGGTAATAATTATCTCCCTTTGCAATGAGAATATAGTGGTTTTAGATTTATAAATGATGATTCTAAGAAAGACAAAAAGGAAAAATTGGCTCGGTGAAAGTAATTCAATAAAACTCATTTTTAATCATAGCCGGTTTTGTAGGATAATATTATAGTGGAAATAGCTATTTGCAATTACGGGTCCACTACCTTAAAGCTGTCATCTGCAATTGCTTTCAATTCGGACTGGCCTAAAATTTTGTTGTGCAGTAAAGGGTTAAACCGCTTTCAAAATTATGTCATGTCACGGCGACAGCTCACTAATTCATGTATGTCCTAGGTTTTACCATCGCTAAGCTGGTGCTTTGAAGTGTCTTGCCCGGGGACATTTCCATAAAATATGCAATGCTTCCAGTGGGGCTCGAACCAAGGTTCAAGAAAAATTCTAAAATTCCAACCAAATTTATATTATCGTCTGCAAATGCTTTCAATATGGACGAGTGTAAAATCATATCTTCTGGTTGTGACTTAACGTAGTAGACCCCTAATAGAAAACAGCTATTTCCACAAAAATAGTATCCTACAGAATTTGCTATAATTAACAAAGAGTGTTATTGTACTGCTTTAAGCAAAAAGTAGGGATTGAGTGGTAAAAAGTAGCAACGGAAAAATTGCTTTTATCAATACGTTTGAGGAAAACATTAGACCTTTCTTTAGCTCCAAATTTCTTTAAACTGCTGATCATAGCTGAATGAACCGCACCAGGTAGCGTTTTATTGAGTAAACATTTATTTTAACCAAGCCACTTTTCCCTTTTTTTTCTAGAATTATCACATTTATGAATCTAAAACCACTATATTTTCATTATAAAGAGAGATAGTAATTACCTCCATTTTCTGAAAACTAACAAAGTACATGTATCTACAAAATAATTTCAAAACAGACATAAAGAAATTTCTGGTCCGTTAACTCATTACCAAACGACAAAATTTTAGACTGGTTCAAATTGAAAGCATTTGCAGACAACAAAATAAAGGTGACTGAAAAATTGAAATTTGTTCTGGAATGGGTAGAAAACAGTGTGGGAAAAGGAGAAAATGCTGGTTACCAGCATTTTCTCCTTTTCCTACAGTGTTTTCAAAAGGCTTCTTTCTCAGGGGCGTCAAAAGTAGGGATTGTTATATCTTTGGAACTCTCTAAGCGTTGTTCATAACCTTATAAGAGCTCTTTTATTCCTATTTATAATCGATTACCAATATTGACGTTGGACTTTGAACATATACCTAGATTGAGTGTCTGCAGTGAATAAAACTGTGACGCAGAAATAGGAAAAACTGTGTTTGATATTGTGATGTACACTGAAACGAACTTCTAAATGGCCACTTTTGTTTCTCCTACAATTTGGAGCAAGTAAAAGAAATGTTAATAAAAACAAATTGTGACATATATCTGGACGTAAACCATGGTATTGTGATGAAAAGATTCTCGATTTTGCCAACAGAAGGACTCTCTTTTTCCAAAAAAAAAGGGAAAACTAGCTGTTTGCGCATGCGTGGTGTCTATCAGCTAAAACATTTTAACTCTTTACCACACGACAATATTTTAGACTGGTTCAAATTGAAAGCATTTGCAGACGACAAAATAAAGACAACTGAAAAATTGAAATTTGTCCTGGGAAGTGTAGAAAACACTGTGGGAAAAGGAGAAAATGCTGGTTACCAGCATTTTCTCCTTTTCCCACAGTGTTTTCAAAAGGCTTCTTTCTCAGGGGCGTCAAAAGTAGGGATTGTGTGGTAATGGGTTAAAAAAGAGAAGCATAAAATACTGAAGTTTTGTAAGCAATACGAAAATAACATGAACATTTTTTTCCTGGAAAAAAAAAATGTAATCCGAAAAAAACAAGAAGAACATGAAGTTTTCAAAAAATTGATTTTTCATTTTACAATTTTGGGTGAATAAACGACAAATAGAAAATAGTCTCTGTGAATATTACTGATGGTGTTCACTCAATGAAATAAATTTCGATCTTTAACCGAATATAAAAAACATTCTCTATGAATATTACTGATGATGTTCACTCGATGAAATAAATTTCGATCTTTAACCGAAAAAAAAACAAATATTCTCTATGAAGTTTATGAATCAATGAATATGTGATGACTCGCCTGAAATAATGCGTCATTGAGATGCATTAAGCCCCCTTTTGCCAGAGCATGGTGCAATTATAGATCTACCATGCACGAAATCTAATGTAGTCGTAAAGTGCCGTCTCGGATTAGCCTGCGCGGACTGCGCAGGCTAATCCGGGACGACACTTTACGCAAATGTCCGAATGCACCTTTTCGCGTGTTGCACTCCATATAGAAATGGTTAATACAAACACCATGATCTTTTGAACTGTGCTGTGGTCAAATATGTGCCCCATCACGCTAAAAAGGGGCCATCTGGGAATTCTGTATATCAGTTAGATGAAAACAGATCAAAGAAAGTGCGGGTCAATAGTTCAAAAATGATTGTGTAACAAGGTAGAATGACCACTTTTCATACAGAAAATGTCATTAAAGCGAAAAGCGTCAACCCTGGTCAGCCTGCGCGATTCGCGCAGGCTGACCAGGGTTGACACTTTTCGCAGTTCCCAGATGGTCCCTTTTTGTGTGATGGGTCACATATCATTGATAATCGTCCTGTACTGTGCTTTATAGATTCATATAATACCGAAACTTTATGTCAAACGGTTCTCTATATACAGGAACAATCTGTACTGAAAATTGCATCATTGGTGAAGACCCTTGCGCTCTGTGATTTGTGGGACTGATCGAGGCTGAAATACCATCTTTAAATGTGTTTTATGGATTTAATCAGTGCCGAAACTTGATACTGAAATTGTGTTTTATAGATTGAATCGGTGTTTCAAATCCAATCAGTGATGAAAATTCAATTTAATGTACGAAGTACGGATTTAAGGTAGTAGACCCCTAAAGCTTTTAGTGCAACGAGGAATAAAACTACTCGTAATTTGATAAATACGGATTTATACCGATATAATACTTTTGCATATTTTCAACGACCAAAAAGTCCTTTAGTTTAAACATTATTTTACACCGATTGAGAAACAAGTTCTAACATTTTTTACAAATCTCTCTCGATTCTGATTCCTGGGAACTACACCATGGCAGTATTCGCGCCGAATGTGTGGGTCAATGAAAAATCCCGAAGTTGATACCGGCTCCCGGGTATTGAACTCAGGACCTTGTGCTTATGAGGCCAACACTCTATCTCACAACCACGAACACCACACAGAAAATCATTTGATGTCTATCTTGAAATTATTTGTTGATACATTGTTAGTTTCCTGAAAAGGGAGGTAATTGTTATCTCCCCTTAAAGAAGAATATGCTGAATTTAGAATCATGAATGATAATTCTAAAAAGGAAAAAGTGGCTCTGTTAAAGTAGTACAATAATACTCATTTATAATCATAGCAAATTTTATAGGATAATATGTAAATAGCTGTTTTCCATTAGGGGTCTACTATTTTAATCCAGACTTATGCTCTATGGATATCATCAGTGCCAAAACAATATTTAAGTTAGTGCTTTGTAAATTAACTCAACACCGATACTTCGGTTCTTACTGCACTTTATCGATCTAATCAACACGAAAACTTCGATTGGAACTGCTTCTTAGAGATTTAATCGATAACAAAATTTCACTCAATATCGACATTTATTGTATTGTATTGACATCAGTCAGTTTTGGCACTTATAATTGTCCATCTGTGCTTTATGTATTTCCAAAAAAAAAAAAATTCCAGAAAAGCGAAAAACAACAATAAGTGGAAAACTTCAACCAGAACTTTCATTACCATTGCGATTTTCCTCCGAAAAAGACAAAGAGGATGCCTTTCCATTGAGTTTGATGTACCAGAGATACTATTTTATTGTGTTAAAATTGTACCAGAGATGCTGCTATATTGAGTAAACTGTGCCAGAGATGCTGTATTGAAGAAACAATGACACACCATGGGAGTGAATATCGTGTATTCAACAATCGGTGACAATGTTACCGTTAATTTTACAGGTAAGCTGTAGAATTCTTTCTTATTGTATTGGTACTTAACATAGATATTAAGTCTTTACTGATTCTGTCAAAAGTTTCGACCCATGTCAGCCTGCGCAGTTTTGCGCAGTCTGACATGGGTCGAAACTTTTTGCCATTTTACATATTTTCTCGATGGCAAAGGAACATTCTACCCCGATATCGAGTCAAGTCTTAGTTTAGTTTAAACATGCTTATTTTACATCGATTGAAAAACAAGTTCTTACAATTTATACTAATTTCTCTCGATTCTGGCTCCTGGGAACTACATCAGTACTCGGGCCAATGAAAAATCCCAAAATTGACAACCGCTCCCGGAAATCGAAATCGGGGCCTTTTGGTTATGAGGCCGACACTCTACCTAACGACCACGGACTCCAAGTCAGTTGTTAGACTTAATAGATTCTATCAATTCGTACGAACGTAATGATTATGCATGATATAATGCATCACAGAGACGGCTTAACCCCCTCCCTTTTGTCAAAACATTCCTCTTTTTCTTGGTAGGCGTAAAAGAAACTGGACGATTACATTCCGTAAAATATTTTGCAAATTTTGACCAACGAAACGTTTTGCAATCGAAAACTCCTCCTATATTTAAAGATCAGAATGATATGACGTCATCACACCTCACATATGACGTCATAACACCCATGTGAATAAATCATGATCATTATCTCCCACCAGATGGCATTCTACAAATTCTAATTTGGGCATTATTGGTGCAGAAACGGAGTATTTTTTTCAAAACAATCAAAGCAAATAAACGTTTACTCGATAAACGTTCCCTGGTGCCATTCATTCAGCTATGATCGGCTAGCATGTAACCTATGAGCCGACATTTCATTAAAACAGCCCCTATTTGCTTTGGTAATAGGCTAATAGCTTCAGTATAAGCCCTACTTTTCCGAGGTAAACGAAGCGGGGGATGGGTGATGCGTCATAGCAGACAGCACTCTCTTGCACTCCGGATCATTCGCATTCACCTCTGTAGTGGGCTCAGAAAGTAGTCCGTCATTACGTGATACTTTCATCACATGACCAGAACTCAAAATGGCGACACAAACGCCGTTGAAAGGAAGACCAATATCGATTACTTTGTGTGCTGTTGAAACAGCATACGGCCAATCAGACTAAGTGGTAGGCAATGTGAAAAAGACGGATTTTTGGAAAGCTTGAATGTCTTTTAAAGGACCATAACTTGTATTTTAATCTTATAACCTTAGATTTATCAGTGTGTCAAAACTGTTGTCACATTTCATGGGCGCAGCCATTTTTGTTAAACTTGGCGTACGATTCTTATCAGTAAAGAGGCTCGAAGAAAATAGTTCCATTTTATACAGGTATATTCACCAGTTTGAACGTACCTATAATGTATCCAGAATCATATTTCCTTTGTCTACCTTATAATTTTACACACGAAACAGTTAAACAGTAACAAAACATCTTTTCGTCGGTTTGACAAGATTCTTGTCATTTAGCCCATCGCAGAGATGTATGTGAGAGTAACGAACGACAACTCTGCTCGGAGATTGAGTAGACAGGTCGAATCTTCGAAGAATATGACATGCGCAGAAAATGGACTATGATTTTACATACGCGATGCGAGATTATTGATCGTTTAAAATTCCCATAAACCTTTGCGAAATTCTGCATCGAAATTTATGAAGACTGTAGTAGGCTTAATATCATTTTAGATAAAGAAATGCATGTTCCATTAAATTTGATTTATTTTAACTCTTCTCTCTTATCTTTTGATGGTTTGTAAACGTCTGCCTCTCTATATTCACTGATAAAACATTTCTGCAGTTTTGTTTGATTGTTAAATAGAGGATATTTGTTTTTTTCGGTGAAAGATCGAAATTTATTTCATCGAGTGGACACCATCGGTAATATTTTCACGAGTGGCGCAGCCACGAGTGAAAATATTACCGATGGTGTTCACGAGATGAAATAAATTTCGATCTTTCACCGAAAAAAAACAAATATTCTATTTATTTTATGCTTTTAACCCTTTCTGGGAGCAGCTCTATCAAAATTCAGTACAGTTCTTTTCCCTCATTCCCCGTGGCGTACCCCTCCCGCATAGCAACGTTACGTCAAGCGCGAGAAATGTAAGGTATATGACGTCATATTTCCCATCTGGTTGTTAGGCACGCGCAATTAACCTAGGCAACAAGAACGTGAAAATCGGTATTTTCACTGGTGGTACCAGTGTAAGATCGAAAAATATTTTCACTGCTATTTTTCGATATCCTACCGGAAAGCATGAAATTAACGAAAAGTAATTTTCCCTAAAGATACCTCTCTAGATCTACTGGTTTTCCGGCAGTTTCCAGCGACTTTTTTTGACGAATTCATCCTTGTCCCATGAAACTATACTATAATCGTCCTTGTATCTGCATGACAAATATTGCTCTTGAAGACAGCAAGATTGCTTAGATTGCGACGGAAAGGAAATTTACCTTTCATGTATGGAACCCTTCAAAGTAATCGCTGTTGGCGTTTCCGGTGTTAACTTCTTACTAAACGACAAAATTATAGACTGGTCCAAATTCAAAGCACTTGCAGACGACAAAATAAATTTGACTGAAAAATTGAAATTTGTTTTGGGAAGAGTAGAAAACATTGTGAGAAAAGAAGAAGATGCTGGTTACCACCATTTTCTCCTTTTCTCACAATGTTTTCAGAAGGCTTCTGTCTCAGTGTTTGTCAAAAGTAGGGAATGTGTGGTAATGGGTTAAATAATATTAGTTGTACGGTCAGGTGGCAGGGGACTTGGAAACTTGTTCACAGCTGTGGTGAATCATGTCGTCCCGAGCCAAAGGCGAGATGGCGACATGATTCACCACAGCCGGTAACAAGTTTCAGAGTCCCCTGCCACCTGACCGTACCACGAATTTATTATACTGCAAAGTTTAGTACCATTACAAGGTTTGTTTAACTCTTTATCACACGAGAAAATTTTAGACTGGTCCAAATTAAAAGCATTTGCAGACAACAAAATAAAGGTGACTGAAAAATTGAAATTTGTTCTGGGAAGGGTAGAAAACCATGTGGGAAAAGGTCACCAGCATTTCCTCCTTTTCCCACAGTGTTTTCTAAAGGCTTCTTTCTCAGGGGCGTCAAAAGTAGGGATTATGTGGTAATGGATTAAGCGAATTTTACATATATTTTTTTTTTGGGGGGGGGGGGGTTAAAAATTTGGGTACGCTGACGAAGTAGAATTTCCCTTCTGAGTGCCCCAATTCAATGAAACTGACGTCACTGGGAAATAACGTTACTAAAACCTTGGTAATACGTGCTAAAACGTTCAGCTTGGCGCATAAACTTGATGTAAATCTTGATCGACGCCGCCATTTTGAATATTGCATCGATAGTGTAGTCATGTATAGGGGCAATCTCCGAGCAGAGTTGTCGTTCGTTACCTCACATACATCTCTGCGATGGGCTAAATGACAAGAATCTTGTCAAACCGAGGAAAAGATGTTTTGTTACTGTTTAACTGTTTCATATGAAAAATTGTAAGTTAGACAAAGGAAATATGATTCTGGATACATTATAGGTGCGTTCAAACTGATGAATTTACCTGTATTAAATGGAACTATTTTTTTTTTAGCCTCTTCACTTTTAAGAATCTTACGCCGATTGTAACAAAAATAGCTGCGCCCATCAATGATGACAACTGATTTGACACACCGCTGGATCCAAGTTTGTACGATTCAAAATCAAGTTATCGTCCTTTAAAGATATTTAGGCTTTTCAGAAAATCCCTCTTTTGTTCGTTTACTATCGTTTAAGTCTGATTGGTCCCATGCTGTTTAAACATCACACGAAACAATCGATATTGGTCTTTCTTTCATCGGCGTTTGTGTAGCTATTTTGAGTTATGGTCATGTGACAAAAATATGACGTAATGACGGTCTACTTTCTGAGCCCACTACAGAGGTAAATGTAATGATCCGGAGTGCAAGAGAGTGGTATAGGGGGCCCCCGAAAGGGAAACCGCTTTTACGTTGGTTTTTAGCCAGTGTACATGATGTATATGTTCGGGGGATATTATCCAATCAGATCACGAGAATTTTTTTTCCAGTATAATAAACATCATTTCTATAACGGGAGCATGGTCCGTGGACAAACCGAATTTCACTTACGACCGAATTTCATCAAATTTCACAGTATTTCTCCTGAAACAGACAGAATTTCACTTCAAAATTTATAAATCTTAACGGTATATAGTGAAACTTTTGACTAGAAATTATGATATAGTTTTGAAAAGTACTATGTCGGTCTCGCGGAGCTGAAATTCGGAGAAATTCGTTCATAGATGAAAATCGGTTTTCCATGGACTCCTTGGGGCATACATTTCATGTAATACTGCGCAGTATATCGTCGGTTTACTTCAAAAAACCTCGTAACTACAGCTTGAAACAAGCTGTAGTTACGAGGTTTTTGAAGTAAACCGACGACATCCTCGTTCATGATGCAGTGCTCACGTTATGTTATTATGTATTAAATCCTTCTAACAGACTGTTCAGAATTAATCCATTCAAGATAGATCTTCTTTAACGATTTAATTTGTCTTTCGGGAGATGGCTAGACGCATAAGAGCTCGTAATAGATCCGATAAAGTGTCAAATGAAGCAATTTATTGTTAATGCCTACAGCTCTACTCTAATTATCTTACTACTGGGAATCTGCGTCGAAGGCTTTATGTCATGATAAAGAGGCTCGACGGGATAACGTATTAGCCAAAAACTTTCTAACATAATTGATACATATTTTTTTTTCCGGAAAAGAAAGTTGATGTAAAGTTTGCCTGCGTGGGCTATATTTAAAAAACGTGGGAAAAATACGTTATTTTTAATTCTTTCAACATCAAATGAAATCAATCTCTAAACTTGAAAATAAGATGGAGTTTTTTTTTTCCCCCAATTTTCGGTGAAAGATTGAAATTTATTTAAACGAGTGAATATCATAGGTAATATATTCACTTATTGCGTATTCGCAAGTGAAAATATTGCCATATGATGTTCATTAGATGAAACAAATTTAGATCATTCACTAGGAGAAGGGGGGAGAATCCATTTATTTATGCTTTTAGTACTTTTATTTGGGGGGGAGGGGGGGGGGCTGAAGAACTTCGAGAAAAAATAGTGCGGTTGTTTCGGTAATTCATCTTGACGTTCCCCCAGTTAGAAAATGGGAAAAATACAAATTTCTCCTTTATTTTGTAATTTGTAAATTCCCCATTGTGTAATTTTGTTGGAATTTTTTTCTGTGGGTACAAATTTGCCGATACTATTATAGATGAGTGCATTTAATAGACGGGAAAATCGAATAGACTACTTGTCCAGATTCAGAACATTTGCGCATGCATGAGTTGGTTCATGCTTATTTGTGAAATATTTAAGAAATAATCTTTCTATCGTGGTTTATCGTTCATTATTGCATAAAACTGCCTTTTCGGGCCGTTATAAGCATGCATTAACGGATAAAAACCGGGCGTTACGGTGAGAAAACGTGTATTAATCAGTAAATTCACGCGCCGTTAACGCCCGGCTTTGTACTATCAATATCCTCGATTCGGGCCTACATTGTAAACAACGTTTGTCCTTGTCAGATTTTTCCTAGACTCCGATCATCAAATATTAGGAACTTATACCGTATTAGATCCTTTTCATGACATGTCTCTGACAATATTGGTTCACCACAAACAAATTTTTTCACAGGATTTCAGTTTAATCGAGATCTGAACAAAACTTCACCCGTGAAATGTACTTTAAACCAGCTATATCCCACCCATTTTTTAACGTGATCGGTAATTCCCTCGCTTGATGTAGATCGAACCCTCTGGCGTCTTTCAGTTACAGATATTCATATCCACTCAATTCATTCTAGTGGTAATCGTCCAAACGTGTGCAAGTTTATCCCGCATTAGTCCACTTTGTATTAAAGATCATTAGAAGTGAATTCACGCCGAGAGAACCAAAACTGGCATACAGGACTAGTGGCCCTTTACTGCTCGTAACCAAAACTTTTTCGCCGACTTCCGGTCTTGACCCACTTAGGTACAGTACATTTGAAGTTCGCTTATTTGCATTTCTGTGGAAATAATTTTGCTATCTGTGCAAATTATTGTTAGAATACCTGTACTTTATGCAATAATAGCGTTAATTCACGTTTTTTTTCGGTCGCTAACATTTGCAGAGGCCTTCAAAATACTTAAACACCCTCGTGCTTCGCACTCGGGCGTTAAAGCATTTTTCGGGCCTCTGCAAATGTTAACGACCTCAAAAACGTGAATTAACCCTATATTCTTTTTACAGAATGACGTCACTCTATATAGAATTACTTAGATTTTACCTTGCTTTCTCTGCACTGTGTTTTTAAAGCCGAATTACGATTTTCGATATTTCACGGTTACAACCAGTGAAAATACCAATTTTTATATTCTAACTTTTCAAATGAATGCGGAAAAAGTTGTTTGGATCGCGATCTAGTTACCTAGGTAGAATGCACGTGCCTCTCGACCAGATGGAAATATGACGTAATTTAACCTACATTTCTAGCGCTTTGACGTAATATTGCAATGTGTTATTATGTGGAGGGGCACGCCATGGGGAATTACCGAAAACAACAGTACTAGATTTTGAGTAAGTTTCCCGCAGAAATGGTTACAAGCTTGAAATAGAATACAGAATGGAATAGAATATTTGTATTTTTTCGGTGAAAGCTCGAAATTTATTTCATCGAGTGAACAGAAATAAATTTCGATCTTTCACCGAACAAAACAAAAATATCCTATCTATTCTTTTAGATGGTCACAATCATTTCCTCCTTTTCCCACAAAATTCTCAAAAGACTTCTTCGCCAGGTTCGTTGAAACACGAAATCGTGCGGTAAAAGTTTAAAAACCTTGCCCTTTATCTATATTTTCAGCTACCAACAATATAGGTGACGCCGGTGGATTCACGAAATATGTGGAAGTCAGTCTACTACTGTTGTTCCTGTTCGCGTGGTTGGCGTCCGTGGTTTGTTTCTTCACGCGCTGGAATGACGTCAGTCTCATGCAACCTTATGGTGCTACAGATTTACTCTATGTACCACGTAACCTGGAATCTGTAACCGTGGTTCAAAAGGAGGAAGAGAGTGTTATTTATTGTAGATAGCAGGTTCTATTTCTAGAGAACAAAAACGTAGTGACGTGCATAATTACCTCCCCTTAATAAATGCAAATAAGATAGACTGGGCAAAGTGCTGGAGTGCTTGTGTATTTACTCGCGCTGAGTCTGCTCAGTACAGTACATGCCTTCATAAAGAAGAGAACAATATACTGGTCATAGACCTGACAGTACTTAACCCTATTCCAAAACGACAAAATTTTTAAACTGGTCCAAATTTAAAGCATTTGCAGACTACAATTAATGTGAATCAAAAATTTGAAATTCTGATTTGGGAAGGATAGAAAACATTGTGGGAAAAGGAGAATATGCTGGTTACCAGCATTTTCTCCTTTTCCCAAAATGTTTTCAAAAGCTTTCCTTCTCAGGGGCGTTAAAAGTCAGCATTGTGTGGTTAGTGTTAAGCTAGATCTTAGGATATGCGTTCCGCAACAGGCCCTAATGTCGCTTGTAGATAAAAGAAAATAAAGCTCAGAGAGAGAAAAATAAAACCGATCACCAAGGGCGTATTCCTTTCACCTGTTCTGGCACAATGTTCTGTGTTCTGGAATGCTGTTCTGGAATGTGCGAAAGGAATATTTCAGAACACAATACACTGTTCCGGAAGTATGTTCTGAATGAAGCACGTTCGGAACATTATTCTAAACCATATCGAAATGAAAGTACATTAGCATGATGGCTGTTGCAAGAGCTACTGTCTTAGCTGTGTGAGTTGAGGATATGATTAGCTGCAGAGAGAGAGTATAGACACGAGTCTACTATGGCCCTATTTATGGTATTTATATTGTAAAAAAGGACAATCCAAATTTTGCCATGAAGAATTGTCCGTCTTTCAGCCATCTTGTATCACCTAGCAACCGTTCACAGCAGGTGCGCTACACCTCGATTGGATTAGAACAGTCAGAACATGTTTTGAAGAACAGTGCACTATGTTCCGAAATACTCCATTGACCTAGAACATGTTCGGAGTGTTCGGAGTAGCGAAAGAATATACCCCAAGTTACATGTAGCATGCTTTGGATAAAAAGCAATACATTCTTTTCGTCCTAAACCACACACTCAAGTTTTAATGATCCTTGACAGAGTTTTTCTCCCTAAACAGAGCTGGAAAAGACGAAATTTGGATGGGTCTACACTTTTGCTGTGTGGACAAGGGTTAATCCGCATGAGGGCAGCAAAACCTCTCCGCCATGTAAATGGTACAAAAATTCAATAGATGACCATCAATGGGAATAGTAGAACGCTAAAAGCTACTTTGATGACCCTTTACCAAACAATCCATGGTTTTTACTCTGACTCTGAGATGGAAGCCTCTTGAAAATATTGTGAGAAAAGGAGAAAATGCTGGTAAACCAGCATTTTCTCGATTTCCCACAATGTTTTCTACCCTGCTGGAAACAAATTTCAATTTTTGAGTTATGTTTTATTTGTCGTCTGCAAGTGCTTTGAATTGGGACCAGTCCAAAATTTTGTCGTTTGGTACAGAGATAAACTCTTTACCGGCTGACAAAAGTTTAGACGGGTCGAAATTGAAAGCATTTGCAGACGACAGATTACCTTCAGCTCGAATGATTACAGTTGTCAAGAAAAGGGTAGTAAACATTGTGGGAAAAAGAAAAAAACTTCCTGGTTACTCCTTTTCCAACAATGTTTTTGAAAGCTTTCTTCTTCCCCCCAGGGTCGTTAAAACTAGAGATCATGTGGTAAAGAGTTAATTACTAGTTTCAAATCCCCTGTGGTATTTTTTTGATGGCCATTTTTATGTTCTGACATTTAGATATTTGTACATGGAGACCTGTGTGTCCATTTGTTTTCGGCGTAGCTTAATATTGCCTGCTTTTGACCTACTTGTTAATGGTAAACTGTAATGAATAAATGGTAACTTGCAATTGGTTGAAAAATGTAGACATGTTTATTCGGAGGCTTCTTGCGGGCCTGTTTGCCGGGATATTCATAACACCAATGTATCGTCATGCTCCTGAAAAACAGGAGCCTAATACTGCAAAGTTTTACCATTTCAACGTATGTTAAAGCAAATTTTACGTGTGTTTTGGTTTAGGAAATTAAGTACACTGACGAAGTAGAATTTCCCTTCTGAATGCCCCAATTCAGTGAAAACTGACGTCACTGAAACCTTAGTAATACATGCTTAATTGTGCAGCATGGCGCATTATCTTAATGTTAATCTTGATCGACACCGCCATTTTGGATGTTGTGTTCATAGTGTAGTTATGTATACCGGGGCTCCCAAAAGGGAAACTGCTTTTACATTGGTTTTGCCAGTGTACATGATATATATGTTCGGGTCATATTATCTAATCAGATCACGAGAAATTTCTTTGCAGTATAATGACATGATTTCTTGGCTCGTTCTACAAAATGGATTTACTAGATCTATTATCACGTGATGACTTCTTTGGTATCGTGCTTCACGAGGTGCATTAAATCCCCTTTTTCTAAGGTATTTCGTACAATTCTGGTTATTTCGTACCTATATATAATTTTATTTTGGTCATTTTGTATTCACTTTGATCATTTCGTACCAACTATGGTCATTATATACCTAGTTCTTAATTAAGAAATAATCCTCCTATCGTGGTTTATCGTTCATTCTAACATGACACGCGACTTTGGCTCTATAAACACAGTGCAAGGAAAACGTGGTAAAATCTGCGACAATCCATGTAAAGTGACGTCATCCTATATCCAGTGACGTCATTCAATGAGTGAGTTATTCAATGGAACATAATCGTCATCCGCGTTTTTACTCTTAGTTTGAACTTGTTTTCCTTTCACTAAGAATTGGCCATGTTAGAATCGAAATAATCTTCTTTCTATCGTGGTATATCGTTCAATAAACCACGTTGTGAGTTATGAGGCGCAATGAATAACCCACTCGGGCTATCGCCCTCGTGGATTATTTATTGTGCCTCATAACTCACAACTGTGGTTTATTGAACGATATACCACGATAGAAAGAAGATTATTTCTTAAATAAACCATTGTTGTGAGTTATGTGGCAAAATAAATAATCCACGAGGGCGATAGCCCGCGTGGTCTATTTATTGCACCTCATAACTCACAACGTGGTTTATCAAACGATAAACCACGATAGAAAGAAGATTATTTCGATTCTAACATGACCAGTTCTTAATGAAAGGAAAACAAGCTCTTGAAAACTTAGAGTAAACACGCGGATGAATATTATGTTCCATTGAATAACCCACTCATTGGATGACGTCATTCGATATAGAATGACGTCACTCTGCATGGATTGTCGCAGATTTTACAACGCTTTCCTTGCACTGTGTTTATAGAGCCGAATTCGCGTGTGATGTTAGAATATCAATTTGGTAATGTAAAACCTAGTTTCACTACTATTTTATGTGACGTTTGCCGAATGACAACTGCTTTGGTGCATGGCTCCAATTGAACTTACGTTAAATTTCGCCGAAGAATGGCTATAATTGTGTCTTACCATTATTGCCTCTTTCTTTTTTGAGTTTTCAGTTGGATTCTAATGACTTTTTAGGGCTTCTCATTTCATTTCTCACCGATTTCTGCATAAATTTATTTTGGGCAGTTTGAAAAGCTGTAATGTGGGTTATTTCAGAAACAACTGATTTGCGGCACCATCAAAATTTTCTTGTTGTGGCGCCGCTTGAGCGGCGGCACTATATTTTTATTCGGTTTTGTAAAGTGCCATGGAGGCAGCCATATTGAACTGGTTCCATGCTTTGTTTTAACATCCATCTATATCTAGATCTACTGTACTTTGATTACCAGATCGGGGTTCATATTAACATTTTTTTTTTATTTGTGGGATTTTTAAAATATAATATCTTGTAATAACTTCATCTTGGTTGGTGATATCGTTGCTGATCGATTTTCATGGGCGCCGCCATATTTAAGATCATGTGACTGGCAGCAAAGAGGTAGGTACGGAATTGGCCGAGTTGTGACGATTAATATAAATAGAAGGCATAGGACAATTATTGCAACATAACATTCTGTATGCAATCTGAAATCAGCTATGAATAATAAGCATTTGGCAATCTTTGTATATTTGCGATAAGATGTTATCGGATAATTTGTCCCATGAATTATTTATTTCTGTCTATTTGCCTTTAGTTTGGGTCGTATTGTTATAAACTGGCCCGTCAAAGACCTTGATTTCATTTTTACCTTGTAAATTGTTGCAGCTACCGTTGAAAGCCTTTTGCCCTTTACCAAACAATCCGTAGTTTTTGCAACCCTGAGATAGAAGCCTTCAGAAAAAAATTGTGGGAAAAGGAGAAAATGCTGGTAACCAGCATTTTCTCCTTTTCCAACAATGTTTTATACCCTGCTGGAAACAAAACAATTTTTCAGTTACGTTTACTTTGTCGTCTGCAAATGCTTCCAATTTGGACTAATCTAAAATTTTGGCGTTTGGGAAAGGGTTAACTATTTCAGCCTTTCCCAAATTATCCCTTGTTTTAACGATCTTAGTGAAAATTTCTTTTGAGAAATTCACAAAATGATGATTAACAGCATTTAGCGCCTTTTCCAAAATATTCATTATCCTAACAAAAAAGAAAAATCGAAATTTGAATTAGGCCATATTGCTTATGGCCTGAAATACGCGAAAAAAAGAGGCAATCGGGCATTTGCGTAAAGTGTCGGTTTGGATAAGCCTGTGCTATAAGCGCAGGCTAATCCGAAATGGTACTTTCTGCTTTTATGTATTTTTTTTTTTTTTTTTCTGTTTTGCGCATTTCTACTGCAGGATAAAAGCTATTATTATACTGGAAAGAATTTCTTGTGATCTGATTGGATAATATGCCCCGAACATATATATCATATACACTGGCAAAACCAACATAAAAGCAGTTTCCCTTTCGGGAGCCTCGTAAACGTGACTACACTATCAACACAACATCCAAAATGGCGGCGTTGATCAAGATTAATATCAATATTATGCGCCAAACCGCACGTTTAAGCACGTAGTACCAAGGTTTCAGTGACGTCAATTCCCAATGACGTCAGTTTTCATTTAAAAAAGGGGAACTCAGATGGGAAATTCTACTTCGTCCGCGTAATCAATTTTCTTAACCAAAACACTGGTAAAGTTTGCTTGACAAACGTTGAAATGGTAAAACTTTGCAGTATAATTAATTCGTTCTACGGTCAGGTGGCAGGGGACTTGGAAAATTGATCACGGTTGTGGTGGCTCGGGGTGTCATGACTCACCACAGCCGTGAACAAGTTTTCAAGTCCCCTGCCATCTGACTGTACTACTTATAATCTAGTGCTAAAGTTTCGTCTCGGATTAGCCTGCGCAGTCTGCGCAGGCTAATCCGAGACGACACTTTACGCAAATGTCCGAATGCCCCTTTTCACATGTAGCATACCATGATAAAGGTGTCTGCACTTTTGCTTTCAAGCTGGACAAATCTAATCTCGTGGTGAAAAATCAACCAACAGACGAACTTAACACTTACAACAAATTACTCTTAACCACTCAGAGATTAATTAAAGAAATGGAACACGTACATGTAGATTATTGGAATGAATAGGGGCATTCCATACCTATATCTTACCTCTTTGAACTGCCAATCACGTGATCTTATAGATGGCGCACCACTGACATTGTTTAGCGACGACATAAACAACCCCGATGAGGTTAGTCACATCTATCTATCTGTCGGTGAAAACTTCAATCGGAATTGATAAACCACGTTAAAAATGTTTGCCAACTGAAATATAGTTAGAAAGATTTCGATAGAAAATTGAAACTCAAGTTTTCTTTTTTTAAGAGGAGCCTTACAATTTTCAGAACGGTAAACGGGTGTATTTCCGGCGATGAAATGTTTCTTTTCGGTGCAATTAATCCACTAGATAGAGCCGCGGGATTTGATGGCTCCCGTCACTCAAAGTTTGCCGAAAGCTGATAAAGACTGATATCAACAGATTTCGAATTTCTACCCCCAACCCAATACGACCTCTGGTTTATAAACAAAAAAAGTCAGTCACGAAAACGCAGGTATGTTGAGATAACAAGATAGTGTAATGTTCAATCGATTTCAAATGTCATAATGAAGTCATCAAAAGTGACTACATAATTCGTTTAGCGTTAAAAGGTATGCCGAGGTATTCTGAATAATTCTTAGTAATGAACCGGACTACTTTTCTACGCATATGAAATTCAAAATAGATATAGAGGATATTTGTCTTTTTCGGTGAAAGATCGAAATTTATTTCATCTCGTGAGCACCATCGGTAATATTTTCACTCGTGGCTGCGCCAGTCGTGAAAATATTACCGATGGTGTCCACTCGATGAAATAAATTTCGATCTTTTACCGAAAAAAGAAAACAACAAATATTCTATTTATTTCATGCGTTTTAGCCTTTCTGGGAGGAGCTTTATCAAAATTCAGTACAGTTCTTTCCCCTTATACACCGTGGTGTACCCCTCCCGCATAGAAACGTTACGTCAAGCGCGAGAAATGTAAGGTATATGACGTCATATTTCCCATCTGGTTGTTAGGCACGCGCGATTTAAGTAGGCAACAAGAACGTGAAAATCGGTATATTCACTGGTGGTACCAGTGTAACATCGAAAATTATTTTATGCTTTCCGGTAAGATATCGAGAAATAGCATTGAAAATAATTTTCGATCTTACACCTTTTTCGATCGTACATTTCTCGCGCTTGACGTAACGTTGCTATGGGGGAGTGGTACGCCACGGGGAATTAGGGAAAAGAACTGTACTGAATTTTGATAAAGCTCCTCCTAGAAAGGGTTAAAAGCATGAAATAAATAGAATATTTGGGGGTTTTTTTCGGTGAAAGATCGAACTTTATTTCATCTCGTGAACACCATCGGTAATATTTTCACTCGTGGCTGCGCCACTCGTGAAAATATTACCGATGGTGTCCACTCGATGAAATAAAGTTCGATCTTTCACCGAAAAAAACAAGTATCTTCTATATATTTTCACTGCTATTTCTCGATATCCTACGGGAAAGCATAAAATAAAAACGTTTACTCAACAAAACGCTACCTGGTGCGACTCATTCAGCTATGATCAGCTAACATGTAACCTATATGCACCGGCCATTTATTAAAACGGCCCCTAAAAGGCTTGGAAAACGGCTTTGGTGTAAGGTCTACTTTTCCCTGGCATACGGGATCGGTGATACGTCATAGCAGACAGGTCGAATCTTCGAAGAACATGACATGCGCAGAGAACGCTGTTTTGATCACCAAAACAACAACAAAAACAATAATGAAACATTTAACTTCTTTTAACCTTTTACTTCACAGTTTCGATTTCAAACGACCCTAGAATGGAAGGCCTTTGAATATATTTATATCTGATTCTTTTTTTTTTGCGAATTGAATAGATTACAGAGTAACGTTACAATACACGCACTGTCCGATTTTATGGAAAAGAGACGCTATAAAAACGACAAAAAAATCGCAAACAGACAAGACTGCGCCGCTCTTAAAGCTTTTGTGAGACTTTTATGAGAATCTTAAGCCGTTACCACACAATCCCTACTTTTCACGACCCTCAGAAAGAAGCCTTTAGAAAACATTGTAGGAAAAGGAGAAAATGCTGGTAACCAGCATTTTCTCCTTTTCCCACAATGTTTTCTACCCTTCCAACAATTTTCAATTTTTCAACAACATTTATTTTGTCATCTGCAAATGATTGCAATTTGGACTGGTTTAAAAATTTGTCGTTTGGTAAAGATTTGACAGATACTTATGTAGCGATAAAAAATATTCACGTTAGATAAGTATATTTGCTTGCATTCGGACTGAAAACATTTAAACAGGGGTAAACTATCGAGATAAAAATTCATAATCCAATAGAGCTATGGTCTCTGTGAAAAAGAGGCTTAAAATACCCAAAAATATCGACTTATATCAGCCGGTGTAATTGCAGAAAAATGACCCTCCCCTACAAAATGACCCATGGGTCATTTCTCTACGTAGAGGAATGACCCGGGTCATTATTCTACACAGAAACAGAAAAATGACCCTAGAGGGTCATTTTCCTACGTAGACTAATGGCCCGGGTCATTGCTCTACACAGAGAAATTACTTCTGGGGTCATTTCTCTACGTAGAATAATGACCCGGGTCATTTTGTAAGGGGGGTCATTTCGCTGCATTACACCGGCTCCGTTTGCGCAGGCTGACATGAGTGGATTTTGTCGGTATTTGTAAATTTTATACTTATCAAAGGATCATTCTACATGCTGACCCAATTGATAGTTAGACCGAATAGATTTAATCGTATCAAAAACTGTGATGACTCGCTTAGTATCATCTTCGCAAGCCAAGGCTGACGATTCACTACCATCTTGACAAGCCAAAGGCTGACGATTCACTATGCTACTCTACCCTTGGCGGATCGAGCTTGATTTTTACATTCCTCCGATACGTTTTTTCATTGGATGCAGCCAGCTCTAACCGCAACGAATGAAATCGCTCGTAGCATTTCATCTTTGATAAAAATAGAATAACGTCGCTACCTTTCGAAAAGAAGGTAAACATGGAAACCCACATGGATGTCTGCTTATCGCTTCATGTGTATTCGTAAGCGGTTTGTAAAACGATATTTCATTGGCTTTTAGAAATATGATGTAAAAGGGGGGGGGGTAATAACCAGCATCTAATAGAGGGCGCACCGCAGGAATCTCGAAATCGAGCTCAATCAGCCAAGGTAAGTCCTCGTAGTGATCGTAGCCTTGGCTCGCGAAGATGGCTTGGTATGGGCCATAATGGATAACGTAGCTGCCCTAAACCACCTTTTTGCCAGAGCATTGTTTCATTTTAAATAACGTCCAACGACCTTGCATTATTTACATGTATATAAAAGCACAAAGTCTATTTTTTTGGGGTATTGATATATTGTCCGTCGTTACTTCTTTACCAAACAATCCCGATTTTTAACAGTCATACTGAAAAAGGCTTCTGGAAATATTGTGGGGGAAAAAGACGTAGGTACATATATTTGATAAACTTGCTGAACAAATCTAAAAATATATCATCGAGCGAATCTTGGCATGTTAAATAACATATTTATCAACGAGTATAATAAAATCTTATTTCAAAAGCCAACGACTGTCAGATTCATCTTATCTTACGCATTATCTCAGCTCATACATGGTCAAAATATGCAGAACCCTTGTTTCACATTTTGAATTTCCATGAATGAAACCCGATTGACTTCTAACAAGAAATATCTTTATAAAGATGGCGTAAATTTGCTTGCTATAGGTCTGCAGGGATCCGTAAAATAAGCACGTCCGAATTTTTTACTTATCGAAAATTTCTATTTATTCCTTCATCAGTACCAAAAGGTCAGCGCATTCAGTTAATCCCCCCCAAAAAAAACAATTCACTCGCATAAAAATGACGTCACATAAAGCTTATTTCAGACGGGTGAAAGATAAGAACATTCGTAATTGCTGTATTACACTGATAAAATGACGTCACATAATTATGACGTCACATAAAGCTTATCTCAAACGTGTGAAAGATAAGAAAAAAAATCGTAATTGCTATATTTCCTGATAACTAGAATTGTTTGGCCTACGTGATACAAAACAATTGTAAAGCATGTTATCAATTATATATAATGTATGAGCTATTTCGACATAAAAATGATTGACATCAATGTTGAACACAATATAAACAGTCAACCGTACTACAGGCGACTAAAATTTTGCCGTCGTAACGTTATAAAATATGTTGGTTTCCCAACATTGAGTATAACCTTTATCTGGCTATATTAGTGGAATGAGAATTGTAAACAGCTAATAAAACACCCAAAATTTGCTTTTTCTATTGCATTATACAGACCGAAAATATGGAAAAATAAAGGAAAATTATATCCTTAACGGACAGTGTAGATCAAAGATCAGACTGCACAAAACGTGCAGTCTGATCTTTGATCTACACTGTCCGCAAAAGGTCAGTTAGTCGAACTTAGCAGTGTTAGGAGTAACTTTGTTATATGATACAGCACGAAGTTATTTGGGAAATTTCGGGGGAAAATTGATATTAAACGGATCGTATTACGGAAAGGTGGTGTAATGTTACGTCATGTGGTTATATTACCGTTATGGGTGCATGAATCCTTTCAGTATCAGAGGCGAAAACGGGGGCATTTAAAAATGCCTTAGTTGGTCAAGATCAGACTGCACAGAACGTGCATTTTAATCTTTGATCTATCAACTTTGCATCTATCAACTTTGCTTGCTTAGTCAAGTTTGAACGATAACAGAAAAATCTGTCAGGGACTCAGCGGAGTCGTTGATAGATTGTTTGGCTAACAGTAGTAATGTCTGCACAGATAGGCACAGAGTGCCTGTAAGGGCGCGATGCCTGCAATGCCTGAGAACAATGGGGTCATTCACGCGTGACTGCCCACGAACAATGGGATTGTATTTTGGGAACAACGGGGTGTTATTCTGGGAACAATGAGACGAATATCGTAAGAAACAGTGACGTCATGTCCTGACGCATATCAGAGAACAATAGACCGACTGCCTGCGATGCCCAAAAATAATTGTGTTCACGTGCGAATACACACGAACAATGGGGTATTATTCCGGAGAACAATGACCGGAAATGCCAATCTTCGATGACGTCATACAACGGTGTCTGCGAGGTTGCGATACCTGCGATGCCCCAAAACAACGGAATCGTGCACTCATGACAGCCCAAGAACAATAGGGTATTCAGAGAACACAGGATTATATTCCCAGAACAATGGGGTGTGTATCGTGTGTCTGCCTAGAAACAGTAAAGTCATACCACAAGACTGGCTTCTGTCCCGTGACTCATACGAGAAAACAAAAGGATTATCATTTCGAGAACAATGGGGTAAGTATCATGTGTCTGCCTAGAAACAATGACGTCATACGGCAAGACTGCCAGCTGCCCCCGTGACTCCTACCAGAAAATAAAAGGATAAATTTTGAGAATAATGGGGTAAGTATCATGTGTCTGCTTGCAGCCTCTTGACTCATACCAGGGAACAATAGGACTATAATTTCGAGAACAATAGGATAGATATAGAGGTTATTTGTTTTTTTCGGTGTAAGATCGAAATTTATTTCATCGAGTGGACACCATCGGTAATATTTTCACGAGTGGCAGAGCCACGAGTGAAAATATTACCGATGGTGTTCACGAGGTGAAATAAATTTCGATCTTTTACCGAAAAGAACAAATATTCTATTTATTTTATGCTTTTAACCCCTTCTTGGAGGAGCTTTATCAAAATTCAGTACAGTTCCCCGTGGCGTACCCCTCCCGCATACTGAGCAACGTTACGTCAAGCACGAGAAATGTAAGGCATATGACGTCATATTTCCCATCTGGTTGTTAGGCACGCGCAATTTACATAGGCAACAAGAACGTGAAAATCGGTATTTTCACTGGTGGTACCAGTGTAAGATCGAAATATATATTCACTGCTATTTCTCGATATCCTACCGGAAAGCATGAAATAAATAAGGTAAGATCAAGGACTCGATGAAGTATTGCATTGTTTTAAACGTTCTTTTCAACATTATTCCTATTGTATCACGACGACCAGTGCACCTATCCACGCTTTCCTGGAGTTTTTAGTAGCTTTTTTTGTGTTTGTCATAAAATGTTTTAAACAAAAACGAAAGGTTAAAGGAAAAAGAGTTTCTTATTTTCTCGGGTAAAAACAGTTGGACAGACTTTTTTGACAATTTAAGGATAGACTGCTCTTTCGTGATAGTTGGTAGCCTTGTAAAGGGCTGTTTCGTGTTTTGAGGTGGTGTTTTTATGCACAACCCAAAACTTTCCTGTTGGCTGGGCAGCTGTTTGCTGTCCGTCTTTTTACTTTCTCTAAGTCTTAAGCGTCAAGTCCGAAGCTGAGCGAAAATGGCGGATCATCGTCATCATCCCAACATTCTGTTTCTGGAATCATAAATATTTCCTTCTCTTTCTTGTTGGGGGAGTCTGCCAAAAGATACATGGTTTACCATGTTAACCCTTTACTCCACAGATACTCATTTCTACGCATTGCTTGTAGGAGCCTTTGGAAAAAATTGTGGCAAAAGGTGAAATTGCTCGTGACGAGCAATTTCACCTTTTGTCACAATGTTTTCTATGCTTTCAAAAGGTGTCGTACACACATAAGAAATGGCTTCATCCTTGCTGTTATTTAAGGTCAATTAGAGATACCATAGAAATTCCTCATGGGGTAAAGGGTTAAAGCGATATTAACCACTCATGTGGATAATCACAGAAAAATAGCAATGCAGTGTTTATTTATGCAAATTCAATCCCGTCTTGTTTCACCGGAAAAAATGATGACTGAACTTGATTTCAAATTGATTTCAACAATTCTCGAATTTCTCGAATCTGGGGCTATGTTTTCTTCGGTTGCAAGGAAGAATTACCGTTCTTTCAGCTCGTGATAATTGATTTGTGATCTGCAAATACTTTCAATTTGGATCAATCTAAGATTTTGACATTTAGTAAAGAGTTAAATTTGGCACGTTCTGTGCAGTCTGATCTTGATCTTCACTGTCTGCTAAAGGCCTGTGAGCCGCGCTTAGCAGCCTAAAGGTTAAATCTTTGCATAAGGTATATACTTTACATTAAAACAAACTTTTAAACGGCCACTTTTAAGCTGTAATTTCCGATAAACCTTTTCTCGCATCCGCTGCCTATAAAAGGAACGGCTTAATTGGTTTCTTTTTGTTCAGAATAATTGACGGGTCTGAAAACATACCTGAGCCAAATTATGAAACGGAATCCACTCAATTTTTATCGCGGAAGAAATTTATTTTTCTTTCATTCAGTTCACATGACCACAGGTATGGTAAAATCATATATAATATTACAAGATACATGTATATGTATACGTAATAAAGTATGTCTATGTCTATGTCTATGTAAATTAAAATATTAAACTTTTGGAAATGCCATGCTTGTTTTTGTCGGGTTATTATTCTTTTTTTGTTCACGAAAAATAAATTTCAGGGTTTTTTTTCTCTTTGCTTACAAAAGTTCAGTATTTTATGCTTTTCTTTTTTAAACTGCTTTGGCTGGTAGACACTACGAATGCGCAAACAACTAGTTTTCCTTTTTACTTGAAAAAGAGTCCTTCTGTTGGCAAAATTATGAATCTTTTCATCATAATACCATGGTTAACGTTCAGGTATATGGTTCCAACACGCGAAAAGGGACACTCGGAAATTTGCGTAAAGTGTAACCCCGGATAAGCCTGCGCAGTTAGTGCAGGCTAATCCGAGACGACCCTTTCCGCCCGTATGTATTTTTTCTGTTTTGTGCAAGTCTAATTTAGGACAAAATCTAATGTAGTCGTAAAGTGCCGTCTCGGAATAGCCTGCGCGGACTGCGCAGGCTGATCCGAGACGACACTTTACGCAAAGGTCCGAATGCCCCTTTTCACGTTATGCAAGCTAGAGGTCACAATTTGTTTTTAATAACATTTCTTGTACATGCTTCAAGTTAACCCATTACCACACAATCCCTACTTTTTACACCCCTGAGAAAGAAGCCCTTAGAAAACATTGTGGAAAAAGGAGAAAATGCTGGTAACCAGCATTTTCTCCTTTTTGCAAAATGTTTTCTACCCTTTCCAAATTAAATTTCGATTCTTCAGTCACATTTATTTTGTCGTCTGCAAATGCTTTCAATTTGAACCAGTCTAAAATTTTGTCGTGTGGTAAAGAGTTAAAGGGGAAACAAATTCAAGGTAGTAGACCCCTAATACCTCTAGTGCTGCATTGCATAAAGTTTTCTTGATAGTTGATAAATACGGATTTATACAGGTATAATACTTTTGCACATTTTTAACGGACCAGAAATTTCTTTATGTCTATCTTGAAATTATTTGAATATACTTTTGTTAGTTTCCAGAAAAGGGAGGTAATTACTATCTCTCTGTGTAATGAAAATATATGGGTTTTAGATTTATAAACTATAATTCTAGAAAAGACAAAAAGGGAAAAGTGGCTTGGTTAAAGCAGTACAGTAACACTCTCTTTTAGTAATAGCAAATTTTGTAAGATAACATCATTGTGGAAATAGCTGTTTTCTATTAGGGGGCCACTACGTTAAGGTAAGACCTGTGTAATGCACTTCCGGTGAACATGCGGCAACACCCCTAACTGGTTGATAAATAAAAATAAATAAGATTTATGCAGAAATAATATTTTTGCACATTTCTAATGGATCAGAAATTCAGTTTATGTCTATCTTGAAATTATTTTTTGATAATTTTGTTAGTTTTCTGTAAAGGGAGGTAATTATTATCTCTTTTTAAATTCAGAATATAATGGTTATAGATCTACTATTGATAATTCAAAGAAGGAAAAAATGGGAAAAAAAAAATGAAATGGTGAAAGTAGTTCAATAATACTAATTTTTAATTATAGCAAATTTTGCAGGATGATATTTTAGTGGAAATAGCTGTTTTCCATTTCACAGGTCTTACCTTAAAGATGGGTATTTAGAATTTTCACATCACACCAAATTAGAAAATATATATGTCACTAAAATTTATATGAAAAAACAATACAAATCATCAGTAATTAAGAATCATAAAATTACAAAAAAGAAATTGGTGGTATTCCATTAAAAGGCTAGGTAGCCTCTTAAGCTATTTTTAGATTTCCCGCCAAAATCAAAAAAGCGTTGTGGGAATGTTAAGTGACTTGCACGTGACTAATGACTATTAAATTCCATAACATAACAAACATGTTATTATTTTCCATAATATCTAAAACATCGTGAAGCTTTGTCTGTATATTTCCGGTATGTAAGTGAGCGAAGTCCTCATGTAAAAATAGACCGTGTTTCCCTTCACTGTCGACCTGGGCTTTAGTAAATCTCTAATTTATCTGGTTGTTGGATGGTTTTCGACTACTGGGGTTTAATAAATGAAAATTAGAAGACTTTGGGAGTATAAGAATGAGTTTTTTGCATCGTTTTAAAATTTTCGTCCCAAAATCTGAAGGGCCACCTTTAAGTGCGTTTTAGAAGTTCGTTCCAGTGTATATAGATCAAGTTTCTGTCGCTGTCTTAGTTTTTAAATACCATCTTTTCAGGTTGTCATACGACCTCTTACAATATCAGATTCTGAAAGACGTGCTTTCCCCAATCATTCCTTTAACCCTTTACCAAACAATCCCTGAGACCCTGAGATAGAAGTCTTTCGAAAACATTGCGGGAAAAGGAGAAAATGCTGGTAACCAGCATTTTCTCCTTTTCCGACAATGTTTTCTACCCTGCTGGAAAAAGGATTTCAATTTTTGAGTTACGTTTATTTTGTCGTCTACAAGTGCTTTCAATTTGGAGCTGTCTAAAATTTTGTTGTTTGGTAATAAGTTAAAGCATGTTCTTTGTCTCATTCTCAAAACTGTTACCAAACGACAATATTTTAGGTTTGTACAAATCGAAAGCATTTGCAGACGACAAAATAAAAGTGAGTGAAAATTTGAAATTTGTTTTGTGAAGACTAAAAAACATAGTGGGAAAAAGGGAAAATGCTGGTTACCTGCATTTTCTCCTTTTCCCACAATGTTTTCTAAAAGCATCTTTCTCAGGGTCGTCAAAAGTAGGGATTATGTGGTAATATATTAATTAAAAAAATAAATAAAAAGAAAACATGGCATGTTATTATCTCTGCAAAAATTTATCTTAGTTTTTTTTTTAAGATCTTCGTTCGTCTTACTTCTAATTCTATTGGACGAAAGTTCTGATTTCTAACACGGAAGTGAAAATTTTAAAAAAGACTTATCTGTGTTATAAAAAACGGGTCAAGAAGAAATGATCCCTGCTCTGTGAAAGGAGAGCTTAAAGGTGGGTATTTAGAATTTTCACATCACACCAAATTAGAAAATATATATATCATTGAATTTTATATGAAAAAAAAAAAAACAATACAAATCATCAATAATTAAGAATCATAGAATTACAAAAAAAAAAAAAAAATTAAGAATCATAGAATTACAAAAAAAAATTTTTTGGTGGTATTCCCTTAAAAGGCTACGTAGCCTCTTAAGCTATTTTTAGATTTCGCGCCAAAAATCAATAAAGCATTGTGGGAATGTCAAATGACTGGCACGTGACTGATATCTGCTTAAATTCCATTACATAACAAACATGTAATAATCATTTTCCATAATGTCTTCTTCGGATGGATATTTGAAACTTTCTCTGTGTTTTCTTGTATTTAAATGAGAGAATTGATAATCTATAAATAGCACGTGCCTCCTGTTGGTGTCATACTGGTCCGTAATAAATCTCTAGTTTCTCGTGTTATCGGATGGTTTTCGACTACTGGGGTTTTATGAAGGCAAATTAAAAGGCTATGGGAGTATAAGGATGATTTTATTTGCATTTCTGTAAAATTTTCGTCCCAAAATCTGAAGGGCCACCTTTAATGCGTTTACAAAATGTATCGACCCATGTCAGCCTGCGCGGTCCGCACAGGGTGACATGGGCCAACAGCCCCTTGCTTTTCATAGTGCTTTTGGACGTCAAAGAACAAGTGTTTCCCCATGATAAACCCATTACCTCACAATCCCGACTTATAACGACCCTGAGGAAGGAGCCTTCTGAAAACATTGTGGGAAAAGGGTAGTTGTACTGCCCACCGCGATACAAATAATATCGAAAATACCGTTAAAATAAACAATTCCTCAGTTTATAAGCCAACGAAAAAAAAACAAGCTTCACAAAGCGACCCAAATATGCCCGAAGGGGCTCGTCAATGAAATGGCTTAGAATCTAGAACGCCTGCAGATATCCAAATTAAGTACGCCTGCAGATATCCAAATTTAGAACGCCTGCAGATATCCAAATTTAGTACGCCTCCAGATATCAAAATTTAGAACGCATGCAGATAACCAAATTTAGTACGCCTGCAGATATCCAAATTTAAAGAGTCACCTGCAGAACGACTCAGATTTTTGTACTGCGAAAAGAACCGTCTTTGCGGATGAATTTCTTGTAATCTCCGAAATCCGTCGTTAGTGGTCCACTTTTCTGACATTGTTTTTTTCAGACTTTCTATGGCAAAAGAAAAAAAACAGCATTCCTTGTAGACCTAACAATCTATAAACATCATAGAATCTGGGTTGACAAGGCAATAGATTATCAAAAATTGTTGTTATGAAATACTTGGAAATCTCATACCTTCAGTCACACAAGACGCAGTTATTTTTACTCAATCTGACCGCTATAACCGGTGTACGTGTATCCACCGTGATCATAGTGATTCATTGTGGTAAAACTGAACTTATCCCAGGAGTTTCGCGCACAAGAAATTGCTAAAAGGACTGACGGACAGACGGACGTACAAACGGACGACCGGAGTCATAACATAATACGACCCTCTAGTTGTATAAAAAGTATTTTATCACAATATACTTATAGTGTATATATTGACAGAGTCTCCGGTTAAATTTAAATAGAAAAGAGAAAACGACCTTCACCTTGCGGGAAAACCCGATCAAAACAGAAGTCGAAAATTCCCCTATATATTTGTGACATATTTTTTGATGTAAAGAGAAACATAAGTACTCTGTGTTTTTTTTCGCGTGACAAGAAGTATGTTAACCCTTTACAATAAAGAACAAAATTTTAGATTCTTCCAAATTGAGAAGCACTTGCAGACGACAAATTAAATATAAATTCAAAAAATGAAATTTTGTTTCTAGCAGGGTAGAAACAATGTGGGAAAAGGAGAAAATGCTGGTTACCAGCATTTTCTCCTTTTCCAACAATGTTTTCAAAAGGCCTCTTTCCCGGGATTGTTTGATAAAGGGTTAACCCATGTTCCTTGAAAAAGGGGGCATATATTCATCTTCAAAAAGTATCGATTCAGATCAGGCTACGCAGCCTGTCCTGGCTAACTGGATTGAAACATTTTACTTTTTTAAAATTTTCTGCGTGTCAAAGGAACATTCTACCTGAGGGTATTCTATTGGTGGTTAGACGATATTCTTCAAAGATTCGACCTGTCATATATGATGCATCACTTCCCCCCATTATTGGAGGTATTGTAGTAATACGCGCTATAAAGTAGCAATGAAGAAAATGGCTTTTATCAATACGTTTTAGGTGAAATCAGGCCTGCTTTAGCTCCAGATTTATCTAAAATGCTGATCATAGCTGAATGAATCGCACCGGGTAGCGTTTTATTGAGTAAACGTTTAAGTTTGAAATTCAAAGCAACGGCTGTCGCGTAGAAAAGTAGTCCGGTTCTGTAACCAGAATGCCGAAATTAGATAGATGTGTATTTGTAGATTGCCATCCAGCGGGAGATAATGGACGAAATGGATTTCATAGACCAATAATCAGGTAATTTTCTTGATAAAGTGGAACATGGAGATACGTGACTAAACGCCATTCTGTCATAACACGGCTAATATTTCTTTTACAAGTGTAGTAAATTATTTTTTGAGGTTACATAATCATATTGTCACATTGTGAAATGGATATCATATTGCGTAGACGCTATTTTACATCTTAAGCCATTACCTCACAATCCCTACTTTTGACGATCCTGAGAAAACATTGTGGGAAAAGGAGAAAATGCTGGTAACCACAATGTTTTCTGCCCTTCACAAAACAGATTTCAAATTTTCAGTCACTTTTATTTTGTCGTCTGCAAATCCTTTCGATTTGGACAAACCAAAAATTTGGTAATGAGTTAACGCTTGAATTACCTGTGTCAAACAGGAAAAAAAAAACACTTTAGGTCTTGTCCAAATTGAAAGACGTGGCCGACGACAAAATAACGTGTGGATAAAACCATACGATTTATAAAGTGTAGAAAACATAGTTGGAAAAAGGACAAAATGCTGGGTACCATTTGTTTTCAAATGCTTTTTTATCTTCAATGTCGTTTAACTCTTTCCCAAATGGCAGTATTTTAATTAAAAGCTTTTGTCGACAACAATATTTATTTTGGCACATAATGTTAGAAATGAATCAGATAGTCTAAAAAAACATTGTGGGAAAAGGAGAAAATGCTGGTTACCAGCATTTTCTCCTTTTCCCACAGTGTTTTCAAAAGGCTTCCTTTTCAGGGTAGTTAAAACTCGGGCTTGTGTGGTAAAGAGTTAACTTGTTTGGTAATTTTTTTGTGTGTTTTTGTAAATGATTTGTTAGATAGGAGAATAAAGGGGGCAGATAAAAATCAGAATGGATACATGTACATGTTATATAAAAGTGATTGTTGCATTGTCCCCCTCTCACATAACTGATGTTTATTTCTGAGTGTGAGGATCAAAAACCTACGTGGCTTATTTGACAGCAATTAAGAAACATTTTTGTTGTTGATTTTCTATGTAATGGCGACAAGTACATGTAGGTAAGTGTTGAATTTCTTTATTCATTTACCTTTCAAATCTTATATTCGTTTTTATTTGATAGCAATTAAGAAACAGTTTTGTTGTTGTTTTTTTGTTTTTATATGGAGATATTCAGGTAAGTGTTGAATTTCTGTATTTATTTACCTTTCAAATCTTAATTTCGATTTTATCTGATAGCAATTAAGAAACATTTTTTGTTGTTGTTGTTTTTTGTTTTTACACATTTCGAGATATCTAGGTAAATGTTGAATTTCTTTATTTACCTTTCAAATCTTATTTTCGATTTTATTTGATAGCAATTAAGAAACATTTTTGTTGTTGTTGTTGTTGTTTGTTTTTATATATTTGGAGATATCTAGGTAAATGTTGAATATTTTATTTACATTTTAAATCTTATTTTCGATTTATACTGACTCATTTTTTTTTCTCACAAAGAATATTTTAGTGATCATGCTTGGTTTGTCAAATTATATGGTGTTTAATGCAGGTTTCAACATTGCTATGGTTATATTGTTATATTTAACGCAGGTTTCAACATAACTTCGTTTTTATTGTAGCCTACTCTTCACTCACCCATGTATGGTATTAAATGCCGGTTTCAACATTATCTGGATCATTTTGTGGCATATTGTTCACCCATCCATATAATTGGCTTGCAACACCGTGACGTGAAAAGGGGCATTCGGACATCAGCGGAAAGTGCCCTCTCGAATTAGCCTGCGCAATCTGTGCAGGCTAATCCTAGACGGCACTTTCCGAATACATTAGATTTCGTGCTACAGTAGACATTCGCAAAACAGAAAATCACATAAAAACAGAATGTGTCGTTTCAGATTAGCCTGCACAGACTGTTTACATGTTTTGTTTGTTTAAAAAATGTTTAATACCGTTTTCAGTGTGACCGGACTATTTATTAAGTAATTTTCGTGATGGGGCGCAGACAAAAACACTTTCTTTAAATATTTTGCATTAAAATGCAGCCTTTTCCACGTGTTGAAATTAGTGTTTTTATCTACTCTAGTCTATTTCATTTTATTTAGTTGTAAAATTTAATCGTTCATTTTATTCAATATCAAATTGGGTGCGAGTAGGAAATTTTTGTTAAAGTATATGACTTTTTAAAAAGCTAAAACTATAAGTCGATTCTGAAAATATAAACGTATCACGCGTGGCAGGCGAAATTTTAATCGCTTAAAATCCCTGCTTGGGCGTCTGAGCCGCAGAATAGGCCAACACAAACAGCTGGTTTCCTAATCCTTTGCCATTCCTGAAGATTTCTTCTAGACAACTGGGGCATAAATACTCTTCACAAAGGAGTCGGAGACTAACATTTTCAAGAACGCTCCAAAGGTGTTCGAGTCGCAATGTCTGAATTCCGACTGCCTTGGGTAAAGAACAAGGCCATACGTGTGGGGTAATATGTGCTTAGGTTTTCTTTATTACGCCAAAGAAATAGTTCTGGAAATCCCTCGCAATAGAATAGATGTTATTTCCTACATTTATCTGTTTAATGTCCAGAATTAGAGGAAGGATAAGGATATTGATCAAAGAAAGAAAAAGGGGAATAAAAATGATGATAAGAAGAAGAAGAAAAAGATGAATAAGAAATAATAAATTGGACTATAGAACCCATCGCGGATCTACTCCCTTTAAAAACACAAGCCACATATAGAACCTAAGGTGTATGTCCCAGTCTGCACCAACCATATATTATAGAACCAAGGGCAGATCTAGTCCTTGTAAAAAAAAAACAAGCCCCATAGAACCTCAGCTGTATTTCCCGCTCTGCAACAACCATATATGGCTTGCAACACAGGAAAAGGGACATTCGGACATTTGCGTAAAGTGTCGTCTCGGATCAGCCTGCGCAGTCCACGAAGGCTAATCCGAGACGGCACTTTACGACTACATTAGATTTTGTGGTACAGTAGACATGCACAAAACAGAAAATTGCATTAAAACGGAAAGTGCCGTCTCGAATCAGCCTGCGCGGACTGCGCAGGCTGATCCGAGACGACACTTTACGCAGATGTCCGAATGTCCCTTTTCACGTGTTGCAGGCCATATTATAGACCCAGGTCGGATCTACTCCTTTTTAAAACACAACCCACATAGAACCTAAGCTGTATGTCCCGCTCTCCAAGAACCCGGTGCAGATCTACTCCTTTTGAATTACAAGGTGCATAGAACCTAAACTGTATGTCCTTGTCTGCAACAACCATATATCATAGAACCCGGGGCGGATCTAGTCCTTTTAAAAACACAAACCCTATAGAACATAAGCTGTATATCCCGGTCTGCAACAACAATACATTATAGAACCCAGGGCGGATCTACTTCTTTTTAAAACACAACCCACCGTGTTAGAACCTAACCTGTATGTCCCTCTCCCCAAGAATGATTTATTAAAGAACCCGTGGCGGATCTACTCCTTTTTAAAACACAAGCCACATAGAACCTAAGCTGTATGTCCCGTTCTCCAAGAATGATATATCAAAGAACCCGAGGCGGATCTTCTCCTTTTTAAAGGTGGCCCTTCAGATATTGGGACGAAAATTTTACAAAAATACAAAAAAAATCATCCTTATAATCCCAAAGCCTAATAATTTTCATTCATTAAACCCCAGTAGTCGAAAACCATTTGACAACTAGATAAATTACAGATTTACTACAGCCTAGGTCGACACTGAAGGGAAACACGGTCTATTTTTACATGAGCACCTCGCTCATTTACATACCGGAAATATACAGACGAAGCTTCAAACATAGCGTCCGAAGTTCTAGACATTATGGAAAATAATTACATGAATGTTATGCTATGGAATTTAATAGTAATTAATCACGTGCGAGTCATTTAACATTCCCACAATGCTTAGGCGGGAAATCTAAAAATAGCTTAAGAATCTACGTAGCCTTTTAAGGGAATACCACCAAAAAAATTTTTTTTGGAACTTTATGATTCTTAATTACTGATGATTTGTATTGTTTTTTTCATATAAATTTCATTGACATATATATTTTTTAATTTGGTATGATATGAAAATTCTAAATACCCACCTTTAAAACACAACCCACATAGAACCTAAGCTGTATGTCCCGCTCTCAAAGCATGGTATATTAATGAACCCGAGGCGGATCTACTCCTTTTAATTTACAAGGCGCATAGAACCTAAACTGTATGTCCTTTCTGCAACAACCATATATTATAAACCCCGGGCGGATCTAGTCCTTTTAGAAACACAAGCCCTATAGAACCTAAGTTGTAGGTCCCGGTCTGCAACAACAATACATTATAAGGTGTATGTCCCAGTCTGCACCAACCATATATTATAGAACCAAGCACAGATCTAGTCCTTGTAAAAAACACAAGCCCCATAGAACCTCAGCTGTATGTCCCGCTCTGCAACAACCATATATTATAGACCCAGGTCGGATCTACTCCTTTTTAAAACACAACCCACATAGAACCTAAGCTGTATGTCCCGCTCTCCAAGAATGATTTATTAAAGAACACGGGGCAGATCTACTCCTTTTGAATTACAAGGCGCATAGAACCTCATCTGTATGTCCTTGTCTGCAACAAACATATATTAAAGAACCCAGGGCGGATCTATTCTTTTTAAAAACACAAGCCCTATAGAACCTGAACTATATGTCCTTGTCTGCAACAACCATATATTATAAACCCCTGGCGGATCTAGTCCTTTTAGAAACACAAGCCCTATAGAACCTAAGCTGTATGTCCCAGTCTGCAACAACAATACATTATAGAACCCGGGGCGGATCTACTTCTTTTTAAAACACAACCCACATAGAACCTAAGCTGTATGTCCCGCTCTCCAAGAATGATATCAAAGAACCCGGCGCGGATCTACTCCTTTTAGATTTTGAGGCGCATAAAACCTAAACTGTATGTCCTTGTCTACGGCGGATCTACTCCTTTTTAAAATTTAAGCCCTATACAAAACCATATATGATAAACCCAGGGCGGATCTAGTTCTTTTAGAAACAAATGCCCTATAGAACCTGAGCTGTATGTCTCGGTCCGCAGCAACAATACATTATAGAACTAAGGCGGATCTACTCATTTTTAAAAAACAACCCACATGGAACCTAAGCTGTATGTACTGCTCTTCATGAATGATATATTAACGACGTTTGGTATAAATGTTTACGCGCATCCATACTGCGCATGTGTATTTCTCACAGAAAGTAAAACAATCAGCGCTAATGTGTATTTTTCGCACATATGGCAAAAGTAACAGCGGACCGAACATTCTACGGATAGTACTAGCACGGTTGCACTAGCCATGGTATTCTATGGTCGAAAAAAAAAGGGGAAGTTTTCATCAAAACGAATGCTTATTTGTCGTGGAAAAAGAAAATTGTTTACGCAATGTCAGCCATCCAACGCTGAAAATGATACAGCTTCTGACGTTTTCCTGACACCGGCAGGCCAGTTGTCATGCTATCCTTCCAGGATGAAGGTGACAGCATCAAAACTGGCCTGCCAGTGTAAGGATGATATGACTGGTAAAGAACTAGCTGGAAAAAAAGTCCAGTTACACAGCAAACAATGAAACAGGCAGAAAATTGAAGCTGTTGAAGTATACATATTTCTGGAAGTATGGCTATTTCCTCTTTGAAAAATACTGTGGGAACAGGAGAAATTTCTTCTACTGAATAATTTTTCCTTTTTCCATCATGTCTGCTGACCTTTTATCCCATTTTTTTTCCAGAGACATTTCTTGTTTTTTTTTGCATTTCTATGAGCCGTAATCATGTATGCAAATTTATAGAAAAAAAAAACATGTAGATAATTAAGGGTTTGATATAAATTTGAGGTATATAGGCTATATTCATTTTTTGAAGGAGTATAGGATTAATGTGGGAAAAGGAGAAATCGATTTCAATAAGCATGAGCAATTTCTTCTTTCCCACTATGTCTGCTGAGCTTCTATTATATAGTTTTCCTTGGAAAAAATTAACGTCCAACGTGACCTTCATCCCTGTTTCCTGGGGAAAGAAGCACGGGTAGGTGCCATTTTTATTTTTTCTTATTGTCAAGATTTATAAGTACTATGATTGTGGAAATTTTAAAAAAAATCTGTCCGTCAGAAAGTATGTTTTTATTGAAAATTAACCCTTAACCCGGTCAAATTATCTCCCTTTTTAACTCAATGGACTATATATAAAATGCATATTGGTACATTTACCATGCTCAGAACCAGGCTTTCATATGTTTTTTGAGCAAAACTGAATTATTTTTCTTTAAAGTGATGTATATTTGTATATTCTTCTGGCAATTTTCCTGTTTAATTGACTATTAAAAGAAAGTGTGTTAAATCTAGTATATGTTGAATTTTGGAACTGTATATACCTTTTTCAAAAGCGAATTTCTCAGAAACGAGCACGGGGACCCCCTTTTTCTATCATTATAATCTACAAGAGACATGATGAGCTTTGTATGTGCAAAGTTTTAAAAAAATCTGTCCGTTGGAAGAAATTGTCATAAACGTCTTTAAAGAACCCAGGCGGATCTACTCCTTTTAACTTACAAGGTGCACAGAACCTAAACTGTTTGTCCTTGTCTACAACAACCATATATTACAAACACAGGGCGGATCTAGTATTTTTAGAAACACAAGCCTTATAGAACCTAAGCTGTATGTCCCCGTCTGCAAGAAAAATACATTATAGAACCCAGGGCGGATCTACTCCTTTTTAAAACACAACCAACATAGAACCTAAACTGTATGTCCTTGTCTACAACAACCATATATTATAAACCTGGGGCGGATCTACTCCTTTTAAAAACACAAGCCCTATAGAACATAAACTGTATGTGCCTGTCTGCAACAGCAATACATTATAGAACCCAGGGCCGATCTACTCCTTTTAAAAAAACAACCCACATAGAACCTAAGCTGTATGTGCCTGTCTGCAACAGCAATACATTATAGAACCCAGGGCGGATCTACTCCTATTTAAAACACAACCAACATAGAACCTAATCTGTATGTCCCGCTCTTCAAGAATGATTTACCAAAGAACCCGGGGCGGATCTCCTTTTAGATTTCAAAGCACATAGAACCTCAGCTGTATGTCCTTGTTTACAACAACCATATATTATAAACCCAGGGCGGATCTAGTCCTTTTAGAAACACAAGCCCTATAGAACCTAAGCTGTATGTCCTGGTACGCAGCAGCCCGCCCGGGTGGCTCAGTGTAGAGCGTGTCGGACTCATGACCTGGTGGTTGTGAGTTCGATACCCGGTTGAGGCGAACTTTCTTTCCGGCGTATTTTTGCCTCTCACCTCTGCTAAAGCATGTGAGAAAAGTAGTCGGTGGCTTTGGAAAGAAAGTAGTGTAAGTACCGGTGCGAGAAAGCCAGGAAACACATGTGCGTCACCGACCGCCATGATATGATCTTAGCTGTTAAAGTGGCGTTAAACCACGATACAACCAACCAACCTGGTACGCAGCAACAATACATTATAGAACCCGGGGCGGATTCACTTCTTTTTAAAACACAACCCACAAAGAACCTAAACTGTATGTCCCGGTCAGCAACAACAATACATTATAGAACCCAGGGCGGATCTACTCCTTTTTAAAAAACAACCCACATGGAACCTAAGCTGTATGTCCCGCTCTCCAAGAACCCGGTGCGGATCTACTCCTTTTTAAAACACAACCCACATGGAACCCGGGGCAGATCTTGTCCTTTTAGAAACACAAACCCTATAGAACATAAGCTGTATGTCCCGGTCTGCAACAACAATACATTATATAACCCAGGGCGGATCTACTCCTTTTTAAAACACAACCCACATAGAACTTAAACTGTATGTCCCGCTCTCCAAGAATGATATATTAAAGAACCCGGGGCGGATCTACTCCTTCTAACTCTCAAGGCGCATAGAACCTAAACTGTATGTCCTTGTCTACAACAACCGTATATTACAAACCCCGGGCGGATCTAGTCTTTTTAGAAACACAACCCCTATAAAACCTAAACTGTGTGTGCCTGTCTGCAACAGCAATACATTATAGAACCCAGGGCGGATCTACTCTTTCTTTAAACACATCCTACATAGAACCTAAGCTGTATGTCCTTGTCTGTAACAACTATATATTATAAACCCAGGGCAGATCTAGTCCTTTTAGAAACACAAGCCCTATAGAACGTAAGATGTATGTCCTTGTCTACAACAACAATATATTATAAACCCAGGGCGGATATAGTCCTTTTAGAAACAAGCCCTATAGAACCTAAGATGTATGTCCTTATCTACAACAACCATATATTAAAAACCCAGGGCGGATCTACTCCTTTTAGAAACACAAGCCCTATAGAACATAAGTTGTATGTCCCGGTCTGCAACAACAATACATTATAGAACCCAGGGCGGATCTACTCATTTTTAAAACACAACCCACATAGAACCTAAGCTTTATGTCCCGCTCTCCAAGAACCCGGGGCGGATCTACTCCTTTTGAATTACAAGGTGCATAGAACCTAAACTGTATGTCCTTGTCTGCAACAACCATATATTATAAACCCAGGGCGGATCTAGTCCTTTTAGAAACACAAGCCCCATAGAACCTAAGTTGTATGTCCTTGTCTCCAACAACCATATATTATAAACCCCGGGCGGATCTACTCCTTTTAGAAACACAAGCCCCATAGAACCTAAGATGTATGTCCTTGTCTACAAGAACCATATATTATAAACCCCGGGCGGATCTACTCCTTTTAGAAACACAAGCCCCATAGAACCTAAGATGTATGTCCTTATCGACAACAACCATATATTATAAACCCCGGGCGGATCTACTCATTTTAGAAACACAAGCCCTATAGAACATAAGTTGTATGTCCCGGTCCGCAACAACAATACATTATAGAACCTAGGGCATATATACTCCTTTTTAAAACACAACCCACATAGAACCTAAGCTGTATGTCCTTGTCTACAACAACCATATATTATAAACCCAGGGCGGATCTAGTCCTTTTGGAAACACAAGCCCTATAGAACCTAAAATGTATGTCCCGGTCCGCAATAACAATACATTATAGAACCTAGGGCGGATCTACTCCTTTTTAAAACATATCCTACATAGAACCTAATCTGTATGTCCCGCTCTCCAAGAATGATTTATTAAAAAACCCGGGGCGGATCTACTCCTTTTAGATTTTAAGGCGCATAGAACCTAAGCTGTATGTCATTGACTAATGCAACCCTATATCATAAATTCAGGGCGGATCTAGTCTTTTTAGAAACACAAGCCTGATAGAACCTAAGCTGTATGTCCTTGTATGTAATAACCATTATATTATAAACCCAGGGCGGATCTAGTTCTTTGAACAACACAACCCCTATGGAACCTAACTGTTTGTCCTTGTCTACAACAACCATATATTATATAAACCCCGGGCGGATCTACTCCTTTTTAAAACACAACCAACATAGAACCTAAACTGTATGTCCTTGTCTGCAACAACCATATATTATAAACCCCGGGCGGATCTAGTCCTTTTAACAACACAACCTATATAGAACCTAAGCTGTATGTCCTTGTCTGTAACAACCATATATTATAAACCCGGGGCGGATCTAGTCCTTTTAACAACACAAGCCCTATAGAACCTAAGCTGTATGTGCCTGTCTGCAACAACAATACATTATAAAACCCAGGGCGGATCTAGTCCTTTATGAAACACAAGCCCTAAGATGTATGTGCCTGTCTGCAAAAACCATATACTATTAACCCCGGGCAGATCTAGTCCTTTTAGACAAAAAACAAGCCCTATAGAACCTAAGCTATATGTCCTTGTCTGCAACAACCATTTATTATAAACCCAGGGCGGATCTAGTCCTTTTAGAAACACAAGCCCTATAGAGCCTAAGCTGTATGTCCTTGTCTGCAACAACCATATATTATAAACCCAGGGCGGATCTACTCCTTTTACAGAAAAAAAAAACACACACACACACACACACAAGCCCTATAGAACCTAAGATGTATGTCCCGGTCCCAAATAACAATACATTATAGAACCCAGGGCGGATCTACTCCTTTTAAAACACAACGCACATAGAACCTCAGCTGTATGTCCCGCTCTCCCGCTCTCGAAGAATGATTTATTAAAGAACCGGGTCGGATCTACTCCTTTTAAATTACTAGTCGCATAGAACCTAAGCTGTATGTCCTTGTCTGCCAAAAACATATATTATAAACCCGGGCAGATCTAGTCCTTTAAGAAACACAAGCCCCATAGAACCTAAGATTATGTCCTTGTCTACAACAACCATATATTATAAAGCCGGGCAGATCTAGTCCTTTTAGAAACACAAGCCCTATAGAACCTAAGCTGTATGTCCCGGTCCGCAACAACAATACGTTATAGAACCCAGGGCGGATCACTCCTTTTTAAAACACAACCAACATAGAACCTCAGCTGTATGTCCTTGTCTACAACAACCATATATTATAAACCCGGGGCGGATCTAGTACTTTTGAATTACAAGGTGCATAGAACCTAAACTGTATGTCCTTGTTGGCAACAACCATACATTATAGAACCCAGGGTGGATCTAGTCCTTTTAGAAACACGAGCCCTAACGAACCTAAGTTGTAGGTCCCGGTCTGCAACAACCATGTTTTATAAACCCCGGGCGGATTTAGTCCTTTTAAAAACACAAGCCCTATAGAACCTAAGCTGTATGTCCCAGTCCCAACAAGAATACATTATAGAACCCAGGGCGGATCTACTCCTTTTTAAAACACAACCCACATAGATTTATTAAAGAACCCGGGGCGGATCTACTCGTTTAAAGAACATAAGCCCTATAGAACCTAAGCTGTATGTTCTGGTCTGCAACAACCGTAGATTATAGAATCCGGGGGTGATTTACTCGTTTTAACCCATTACCACTCAATCCCTACTTTTGACGCCCCTGAGAAAGAAGCCTTTTGAAAACACTGTTGGAAAAGGAGAAAATGCTGGTAACCAGCATTTTATCCTTTTCCAACAGTGTTTTCTACCCTTCCCAGAAAAAAAATCTATTTTTCAGTCACCTTTATTTTGTCGTCTGCAAATGCTTTCAATTTGGACCAGTCCAAAATCTTCTCGTGTGGTAATGAGTTAAATCTTAAGGCGCATAGAACCTCAGCTGTATGTCCTTTGTCTACAACAACCATATATTATAAACCCAGGGTCGATCTAGTCCTTTTAAGAACACAAGCCCTATAGAACCTAAGATGTATGTCCCGGTCCGCAACAACTATACATTATAGAACCCAGGGCGGATCTACTCCTTTTTAAAACACAACCCACATAGAACCTAAACTATATGTCCTTGTCTGTAACAACCATATACTAGTATTATAAACCCAGGACCGATCTAGTCGTTTTTAAAACACAAGCCCTATAGAACCTAAGCTGTATGTCCCGGTCCGCAACAACAATACATTATAGAACCCGGGGCGGATCTACTCCTTCTTAAAACACAACCCATATAGAACCTAAGCCGTATGTCCCGCTCTCCAAGAATGATATATTAAAGAACCCGGGGCGGATCTACTCCTTTTAAAAAGACAAACCACATGTATGTCCCGCTCTGCAAGAGACATATATAAAAGAACCCTGGGTGGATCTACTTCTTTTAAAAACACAAGTCACATACAACATAAGCTGTATGTCCCGCTTTGCAAGAGCCATATATTAACCCATTACCAAACGACAATATTTTAGACTGGTCCAAATTGAAATCATTTGAAAACAACAAAATAAATGTGACGGAAAATTTGAAATTTATTTTGTGAAGGGTAGAAAACATTGTGGGAAAAGGAGAAAATGCTGGTTACCAGCATTTTCTACTTTTCCCACAATGTTTTGTAAAGGTTTCTCTCTCAGGGTCGTCAAAAGTAGGGATTGTGTGGTAATGGGTTAATTAAAGAACCCGAGGCGGATCTACTCCTTTTAAAAACACAAGTCACATACAACATATTAAGCTGTATATATGTCCCGCTCTGCAACAACCATATATTATAGAACCCAGGGCGGATCTACTCCTTTTAAACAACAAAAGCCCCATATAACTTCAGGTGTATGTCCCGGTCTGCAACAACTACATATTATAGAAATCCAGGGCGGATCTACTCCTTTTAAAAACACTAGCCACATAGAACCTAAGCTGTATGTCCCGGTCAACAAGAATGATATATTAAAGAACTAGGGGCGGATCTACTCCTTTTAAATAACAAAAGCCCCATATAACTTACAGTGTATGTTACGGTCTGCAACAACTACATATTACCGTAAAGCAGAGCGGATCTACTCCCTTTAAACACACAAGCCCTATAGAACCTAAGCTGTATGTCCTGGTCTGCAACAACCATATATATCATAGAACCCGGTGCGGATGTACTCCTTTTAAAAAACGAAACCCCCCTATAACCTAAGGTGTATGTCCAGGTCTGCAACAACCATATTATAGAACCCAGGACAGATCTACTTATTTTAAAACCGCAAGCCCGATAGAACCTAATCTGTATACCTATGTCCCGGTCTGCAACAAAGATATTTTATAGAAACCGGGGCGAATCTACTCCTTTTAAATCACAAGCCGCATAGAAGCTAAGCTGTATGTCCTTGCCCGCAACAACCATATATTATTAACACAAGCCCGATAGAACCTAAGCTGTATCTCCCGGTGTACAACAACAATATATTATAGAACCCATGGCGGATGGACTTCTTTTAAAACACATGCCCTACTATGGGCAGATCCAGAGGAGGGACCGGGGGTCCGGACCCCCCTGGAATTTTGGCAAAAATGTGGTTATCGGATTCGTGAAATGGTACTGTTTTGATATTGCACAGCATTTACATGTATGTAAAATACAGTCATTAAAAAAAGGTTCTAAATGTGGAGACCTCCTCATGGTTAGAACTGGAAACGTTGACTTTTCTTGTAAACGGCTTACATCCACTGAAATCAGGAAATCAAAGTATCTTATAATAATAAGACGAGTGCGTTTTCGGTGGGACCCCCCCCCCCCCCCCCTTGAGAAAGATATCTGGATCCGCGCATGCCTACTTTCGGGCGCATTGATACAACGCATAAGGTGTATGTCCTCGTTTTCACTTCATTTTACCCGAGGCGGTCGGAATTCAGACATAGCCTGTTCGAGTGGCGGTTTCACCTCATTTGTAGAAAGGGTTTGCGGGAATTTGCTATAGACTTAAAGTAACTCGTGTTTTTCTTCGGAGACATTACACAGTATTCAATCGCTTACCTGTATTTAGTCCAGTGGTCCCGATGTTAGGGATAAAACAGCCACTCTCGGCGAGTGCTGCCTATCCTCCATCTCTTGCTTACCGGAAGAGACTTCAGTTCCACCCGTGACGTCACAGGAAACTTGGCAATCTCTGGGAACCCCGGGGAAACCCCCAGTAGACTGATCTAAATCCACTACAGACTATTAGATCTAGTTTTTTTGCTGACACCTAACAAAAATTACAAAAATTCATAAATATGTATCTGTTCATTCTGTTGTCATTCCTGTACTGGTAGTACAGATAACTGTCCCAAAGATTTTGTGTACTCTCATAAATTCACAAATATAGCACAAAACAAGGATTTAAACATACCTGTTGCATGTGTATTTAATAATCCATTGTTTGAAATACAAATTTTATCAATTTAAATGCTGAACATAAGAGAAAACTATGCATTTTATCTGTCTTTTACTTAAACTAGATTTATCCACATTCCTAAAATCACTCAAAATGGCAGCCACGCATGATAAATTTTGTCAGCATTTTTTCTGTTACAAACAACTTCTACAAGCTTTTTAGGTAATGAAAGGTTTAATAATTTGTCTTTGGTCATGTTAGTTACTTAAACCTAATTGCATTTTGCTGCAATACAGATTAAAACAATATCACAGAAGGGCAGTATAGTGCTTTATCTTTGCTACAGGAAAATTTACAATAGACTTGAGACGGTACAATGCACAATAAATGTCCAAATATGAAAAAAATCATTATAGCATCTCAATATTGAGACTATCATTCCTGGTAACCTTCATGACTTTAAACTTGGCAAGTTGTGCTTAGTTCAAAAATCTAGTAATGACATGCAGGTTCACGGTGCATATTGCTTTGAGGTAATTGTTTCTGTCAATAAAAAAATCAACACCCTCTAGAGGCTTGTCTAGTCCATATTTACCTTCAGTCTGAAGGTTTGCTCTGATGCTATTTTTGTTACTGGAGACCAGTAACAAAAATAGCATCGGAGCAGACCTTTAGATTGCAGGTAGTCCTTAATTTGATTGTGAATACCTTAACTCCCAACATTTCTTTACCTAAGCTAACTCCAATTTCCAGAATACAAGTTAAGGATGGAAGAAAAGTACATGGGAAGTAAAAACAACGTCATTAGCACCTACATTCTTAACACCATTTACAGCCACCCTCTAAAATCCCTTATTACTCTCAGTTTTACTTAAAACCATAAATGATGGCATATTTAGATCATCTGCTATACCTGTGAGGTGGCAATATTTTCAAATCATGACTGCAAATTGATGCCAAGTATATCATGTCGCAATGATTTTTTTAACAAAAACCATTCGGAAAGTCCTATGAATCAATTTAAAAATAGCAGCAGCCAGGACAGTGGTGAAGATAAAGATGGAGTTTCTTCCAAACGCTTTGATGAAACTGAATGATATTTCTAGAATTAGAAAAATTATTCGGTGATTTATGGTACACTTCATTAAAACTTGGACTTTTCTTGATCAGACCATAACTACTGGGAACCAATGTACTGCAAGGCTAATTCTTACCCCTTTTCGCTCCTCATGTAGGGGCTACCAACTTTGAACCTCTGAAGGCAGCTTTTCAATCTGTAAGTCAAGTACCGGGGGTAAAGGGAATCTAAACCAACAACTAAAAATGCGGTTCTGTGTTCACTTTAACTTGATACCAAATGACAAAATTTTAAAAAGCATTTGCAGACGACAAAATTAATGTGACTGTAAATCAAGATTTGATTCAGGAAGGGAAGAAAACATTGTGGGAAAAGGAGAAAATGCTGGTTACCAGCATTTTCTCCTGTTCCCACATTGTTTTCAAACGGCTTCTACCTCGGGTTCGTCAAAATCAAGTTGTCATTGTGTAGTAAAGGGTTAGAACAAACACACAAATTTTTTCTTACAGATTTGATCCAGCCACTTGAATTACCGCAAAAGAGAGATGGCCGCCAGAATAGCCAGTTTGGCAAGCCAGGCTGAATCTGGTTATGGCTCGGACTTCGAAGATATTGATTTCCTCATGCCAAATGGAATGGTGGTGCCACTAAAATGTGGAAGGTGAGTTTTACATAGTCACAGCCTTATTTACTTTTTACCCCATGGCAAAATTTCCGATTTGTCCATTTTTGAAGTAGTTCAAGATAATGACTGAGTCATTATCTTGAACTACTTCAAAAATGGACAAATCGAATCCAGATTGGATCCAGACTGGGGGTCCTGACCCCCCCTGGAATTTTGACAAAAATGTGGTTATTGGATTCATGAAATGGAACTGGTTTGATATTGCACAGCATTTATGTAAAATACAGTCATAAATTAAAACAAAGGTTCTAAATGTGGAGACCTCCTCATGGTTAGAACTGGAAACTTTTCTTGTAAACGGCTTACATCCACTGAAATCCGGAAATCAAAGTATCATAATTATAATAAGATGATTGAGTTTTCGCTGGGACCCCCCCCCCCCCCCCCCCCCCCCCCCCCCGAGAAAGATATCTGGATCCGCGCATGCTCAGAGTGGCTCTATCAATGACCTTTGTCTTTGAAATGGTAGAAAAGATTGTTGGAAAAGGAGAAAATGTTGCCAAGCCCATCTGGATCGGTTGGATTTTTTGCTGGAGTGTCCTTCGGCAAGACTCTCATTGTCTACGCATGTCATTTTATTTGAAGATTCGACCTGTTTGCCATGACGCATCGCTGACGTCACTGGATTCCCATGAAGGGCCAGGAAGTGTAATTTAGGATTACATATTAGTTTCAAATATCTTTTCTTTAAAGAGAATACGGTCAAATGCTTTTGTTACTTCTAGAAAAATCTTAAGTTACATGTGATGTCCATAAATATATCTTAGAAACGAAAGAAATAATAGCAATACGTAATCCAAAAATACGCTTCCTGGCTCTTCCCGTGACGTCAGCGAATGGCCTCATCGATGGATAGAAATTGTCAAAAAAATTTAAAACATGATGGATATCTCTGGTTAAAAGGTGTCTACTGAGGAATGGTCGAATGTCGCAGGTACATTTTTCTGTTGTCTATCGCTAGGCTAAAGGAAATTACGATCAATGTTTGTTTCGTGGGTGATTTTGGGTGGGAAAGGCTGTCTTGTGCTAGCGCCTGCAATCGAGACGTTGCATTCCTTGTGTTTATATTATACAGGGGAGATGTTTCTTTTCATATTTGATCATTTATTTTGGTTATAGAATGCCAAATTTCTGTGGTTACATGCTAGCTAATCATAGTTGAATGCATTGCACCAGGTAGCATTTCATTCAGTACAAACTTATTTGATTTTGAAATTTAAAATAAAAGTTGTCGTTCTGAAAAATAGTCCCAGTCCGTATCCAGAATGTCCAAATTAGATAGACGAGTATTTGTAGAATGCCATCTAGTGGGAGATAATGAGCCATAGCCTAGTACTGGTGAAACCCAGAAATTACACAAATATGTGAGCTGTCACTGTTATATTACTGAGATGATGTTGAAAGTGGGCATAAAACACATAATTTCAATGACTTAATCAATTAAGGTGGTGACATTCTAATGGAAAACAGCTATTTCCACTATAATATTATCCCAAATAAGTTGCTATGACTGAAAATGAGTATTATTGTATACATCACTTTGACCATCCACTTTTTCCATTTTTGTCTTCGAAGAATTACCAATCTAGGGCCACTCTATTCTCATTACAAAAGGAGATAATAATTACCTCCCTTCTCTGAAAATAACAAAATATCAACAAATTATTTCAAGATAGACATCAAAGGAATTTCTGGTCGTTTAGAAATGGGCAAAAATATTACATCAGTATAAATCCTTATTTATCGACTAATAAGAAATTTCATTCCAGGTTGTGCTAGAAGGCAAACAAAATCTTTTTCTAACCTTGACCCAAGACAAAAAAAAAGTCCACAGTTTTTTATGGAAATCAGGAAGTCAAAGTAAAATTCTCATGCATCCGAGTGATAGCATCTGTTCTGAACAATGCTAGTATCAGGAAGACAAGCAGCTCATTTTTCATCTATAACGCATTTGCTGATACACTCTGTCTATTCAAAACAATTACATAATCTTAACCCATTACCACACAATCCCTACATTTTACGACCCTGAGAAAAAAGCCTTTGGAAAACATTGTGGGAAAAGGAGAAAATGCTGGTGAACCAGCATTTTCTCCTTTTCCCACAATGTTTTCTACTCCTCACAAAACAAATTTCAAATTTTCAGTCACTTTTGTTTTGTTGTCTGCAAATGCTTTCAATTTGGACAAGCCTAAAATATTGTCATTTGGTAATGAGTTGAATTAAACCTTTCCCAAACGACAAATTTTGGACTCTTCTAAACTGAAAGAGTTTGCAGACGACAATTTTAGATTTTGAGAAAATGGCAGAAAGTTCTCAAAAAGGGTAGAAAACAGTGTCGGAAAAGGAGAAATTGCTTGTTACGAGCAATTTCTCCTTTTCCCACAGTGTTTTCAAAAGACCTTTACTGCAGGTGTGTAAAAACCAGGGCTTGTTTGGCAAAGGGTTAATGTAAACTTTACTGTTTATTGTTGTGTGACCATACTTATTTCATGCTTAAGTATGATATCAAGAAATACACTGTAGCAGTGAAAATATTTTTCGATATTACACTGGTACGACAACTGAAAATACCGATTTTCATGTTCTTGTGACCTAGGTAAATGCGCATGCCCAACAACCAGATGGGAAATATGACATCATTTACCTTACATTTCTCATACTTGATGTAATATTGTAATGCGTTGATATGCGGGAGGGGTATGTAACAGAGAATAAAATAACTGTATTGTATGTTTGATAAAGCTCATCCCAGCTGGACTACTTTTCAACGCAAGAACTGTTACTTTGAATTTCAAACTAAAATAAATGTTTACTCAATAAAACTCTGCCTGGTGGGATTAATTCAGCTATGATCAGCAGTTTAGAGAAAGCTGGAGCTAAAACAAGCCTGATTTCTCCTCAAAAGTATTGATAAAAGCCACTTTCTCCATTGCTACTTTATAGCTCATATTAAGTACTACACTCTACAATTTTCTCCATTGCTACTTTATAGCGCATATTACCACAATCCCCCCAACTTTGGGGAGAGTGATGTGTCATATCAGACAGGTTGAATCTTCAAAGAATATATAAAATATGCAGACAACGGATAAAAAAAGGTCTTCTTTTTCTTCACAGACATGCGTCAATAGGCAGTATCAAAGAAGAACTCTGGGGCAGGGCGACACAATGCCCGGGTGCCAATTTATTGAGGGATCCCGTACACTATGTTTTCATAGGGGTCAGAAAGGATGCCGTGGAGCAAGAGTTTGAAGAGACCACCACGTTTGGCGACCTTGACCTTGTATGGCCGATGCTGGAGGTGTCTGTACCGAAGAAGGACAGAGATATAAACAGGCTATATAGGATTGTTGGTGAGTCGAATTTGATTTGAAACATTGATAGGTGAGTGCAACACTATTCTAAGTGGCTGTAAAATGTACAGGCACTTAGAATAGTGTTGCACTCACCTATCGACATGCTCTGGCCAAAAGGGGCTTAACTCTTTAAGGACAGGACAAAATTTTGGACTGGTCCAAATTGAAAGCATTTGCAGATGAAAAAATCGACATGAATCAAAAATTTATCTTTTTTTTTTCTAGAAGGGTAGAAAATATTGTGTGAAAAGGAGAAAATGCTGGTTGCCAGCATTTTCTCCTTTTCGCAAAATGTTTTCAAAAGTCTTCTACCTCAGGGTCGTAAAAACCAGGGATAGTTTGGTAAATGGTTACCAAACATACCCTGGATTTTATGACCCTGAGATAGAAACCTTTTGAAAACATTTCGGGAAAAGGAGAAAATGCTGGTAACCAGCCCTGCTGGAAATAAATTTCAATTTTTTTGTTTTGTTTATTTTGTCAATGGAAATGCTTTCAATTTGGAATGGTCTAAAGTTTTGTCACTTGTTAAAGAGTTAAGTCTCTGTATGTTCAAAGAGTTAAAACATCATTTCTTGTTGATAATAACTTTTTCACAGGTTTATTTTAAAGGTGGCCCTTCAGAATTTGGGACGAAAATTTTACAAAAATACAAAATATCATCCTTATACTCCCAAAGCCTTATAATCGTCATTCATAGAAACCCAGTAGTCGAAAACCATCCGACAACACGAGAAATTAGAAATTTACTACGGCCAAGGTCAACATGGACGGGAAACACATTCTATTTTTACATGAACAACTCCCTCATTTACATACCAGAAATACACAGACGAAGCTTCAAACATTGCATCCGAAGAAGATATTATGAAAAATAATTACATGTTTGTTATGTAATGGAATTTAAGGGTTATTAGTCACTCGCCAGTCACTTAACATTCCCACAATGCATTTTTTTATTTTTGGTGCAAAATCTAAAAATAGCTGAAGAGGCTACATAGCCTTTTAAGGGAATACCATCAAAAAATTTTTTTTGGTAATTTTATGATTCTTAATTATTGATGATTTGTATTGTTTTTTCATATGAATTTCAGTGATATATATATTTTTTGATTTGGTGTGATATGAAAATTCTAAATACCCACCTTTAAAAACTATATGTGGAAAATTGTTTAATTTGATAACATAAATAAGGTGATAAATCCGGCAATATGCTTTTTATTTATCACATAAAATTATTTCATTCCAAGTGCTTTTTATTTATTACATAAAATTATTGCATTTCGAGTTGAATTTAATTTTAACCCTTTACCACTCAATGATGCCCTTAAATAAACCTAAGGAAGAGGCCTTTTGAAAACACTGTGGGAAAAGGAGAAAATGCTGGTAAACAGCATTTTCTCCTTTCCCCACAAAGTTTTCTACCCTATCAAAGAAAAATGCGTCATTTGAGCCACTATGAAATAGACGTTTGCAAATGCTTTCAATTTGGGTAGGTCTAAAATTTTGCCATGTCAGGTAAAGTGTTAAAGGTGCATTTAACTCCTCACCAAACGACAGATTTAATAACACAACCAAATTCAAAAAATATGGAGGCGGCAAATTTAATCTTATTCAATATTTGAACTTGTCTTTGAAAGGACTGTAGAAAACATTGTGGCAGAAAGGAGAAAATGCTGGTTACTAGCATTTTTTCCTTTTTCCACAATGTTTCCAAAAGGCTTCTTGAATATTAGAGTTGTTAAAATAAGGGAATTTTTTGGTTTATTTAATAGCAGTCTTGTGAAATATCATGGATGGTCTGTCTGGTGTAAAAAAAGAATGCACACGAAAAATATAACAGCATAAAGAGAAATAGATAGTTAATAGCAATGCTGTTTATCAGCATTTTCTCCTTTCCTTACAATTTTTCCTCCCAAAGACTTCATCCAAAAGTTAAAACTCAGGATTGTTCAGTAAAAGGTACTGAAATGTTTGTATCATAAAGGGTTTTTTTTTTCCAATTAGAAAAATTAATTGTATAAGACATGTATTTCTAACAAACATTTTCTCCTTTTCCCACAATGTTTTCTACCCTATCAAAGAAAAATCATTTCATAATGAGTCACACTGAAACTGTCATTCGCAAGTGCTTTCAATTCGGACACGTCTAAAATTTTGTCATGTGGCAAAGGGTTAAAGGCAGAAACAGTAGTTCCCTGGTGCTTAAGTTACGTAGGTTAGCCCTTTACCACACGATCCTGACTTTTAACGACCCTGAGAAAGAAGCCTTCTGAAAACATTGTTGGAAAAGGAGAAAATGCTGGTAACCAGCATTTTCTCCTTTTCCCACAATGTTTTCTTCCTTTCCCAAAAGAAATTTCAAATTTTCAGTCACTTTTATTTTGTTGTCTGCAAATGCTTTGGATTTGGACCAGTCTAAAATTGTATTGTTTGGTAATGAGTTAACAGAGTGTTAACCAGTGTAACTATCGTTTTCTCCTTTTCCCACAATGTTTTTCAAAAGCTTCTTTCTCAAGATCATGAAATCTTGGGATTTTTTGGGAAACCAACAAATACCAAATTTTTTTTTTAAATTCTTGGAAAATAAAAAGGGTCGTTAAATGTCGGGATTGTATGGTAAAGAGTTAGGGTTTTGTAATTTATTAACCCATTACCACTCAATCCTTACTTTTGACGCCCCTGAGAAAGAAGCCTTTAGAAAACATTGTGGGAAAAGGAGAAAATGCTGGTAACCAGCATTTTCTCCTTTTCCCAAAATGTTTTCTACCCTTCAGTAAACAAATTTCAAATTTTCGGTCACTTTTATTTTGTCATCTGCAAATGCTTTGGATTTGGACCAGTCTAAAATTGTATTGTTTGGTAATGAGTTAACAGAGTGTTAACCAGTGTAACTATCATTTTCTCCTTTTCCCACAATGTTTTTCAAAAGCTTCTTTCTCAAGATCATGAAATCTTGGGATTTTTTGAGAAACCAACAAATACTTGATTTTTTTTTTTTTTAAGGCTTTGAAAAAAAAAAAGGGTTGTTAAAAGTCTGGATTGTATGGTAAAAAGTTAGGGGTTAAATATAATTTATTAAAACAATGTTATCTAGCATAGATATGAATGTGTTTATCTTTGGAGGTTAAGATGTGACAAAATTAACCTTTCCCAAACGACAAACTTTTGGACTAGACCAAATTGAAAGTATTTGCAGACGACAATTCAACTCTTGCTGAAAAGATGATTTCTGTCTATGATAGGGTAGAAAACATTGTGGGAAAAGGAGAAAATGCTGGTTACCAGCATTTTCTCCTTTTCCCACAATGTTTTCAAAAGGCTACTATTCCAGACCTGTAAAAACCATGGATTGTTTGGGAAAGGGTTAATCTTTGCCCAGTGCAGTGTGATTTTTTTTTTTTGTCAAATTTGTTTACAGCTGAGATGTGCGTGTCTTTGACATCAAAGAACCAGTGGATTCAAATCGCTGAGGGGGGTTGGGTGATTTCATAATGGCTCAGTGGTGAAGTGTACAACTTATGACCTGGCTCCAGGTTTGAGCCTGGCTAGATCTACTGAGTTTTTTCTTGGGGTTGTCCTAGGGCAAGACACTTCAGACCCCTTGACTAGTATTGACGAAAGTCAGGAAACACATCAACATGTGAACTGTTGCTGTGATATGACTGAAATAATGCTGAAAGCATAGTGGTCATTAGTTTGACTCCTGTCAACCATAGATTATACATTATAAACAAGGGGTTTAACTATATGCAGCCCTTTTCTTGTCCCCAATTACAAAAAGATAACATATCTCCTCCATGCTAACAGGTATTCTCCTTATTTTTTTGACAACTGATAGCTAAATCATTTGTCTACCAGAAAACATGACGGTTTTTCAGTGGGTCATGAAGTCTGGCTGCTCCAGTCCTTCAAACTTGCAAACTCGCTCAAACATTGTACAGTCGTTGGCTGTACGAAATTGCATCGGTTGAATGCACAGCTGTTAGTACATATCAACCTTCTCTTTTAAGATGACATTCTATAAATAATCATCTATCTAATTTGGGCATCCTGGGTACAGAACCGAACCATCACTTTCCTACGCGACAACAGTTACTTTGAATTTCAAACTAAATATACGTTTACTCAATAAAACGCTACCTCGTGCAATTCACTCAGCTATGATCAGCACTTTAGAGAAATCTGGAGCTAAAGCAGATCTCATTTCTCCTCAAACGTATTGATAAAAGCCATTTTCTACACGACCCAGGTAAGCCTGAGAAGACTGCACAGAAACATGGCTCTGGTGAATGGGCCTTCTCTTTTAACTCATTACCAAATGACAAAATTTTTGGCTTGTCCAGATCAAAAAATTTTGTAGACAACAAAATAAAAGTAACTAAAATTTTGAAGTTTGTTTTATGAAGGGAAGAAAACATTGTGGGAAAAAGAGAAAATGCTGGTTAAACGTGGCCCTTCAGATTTTGGGACAAAAATTTTACAAAAATACAAAAAAATAATCTTAATATACTCCCAAAGATTTATAATTTTCATTCATAAAACCCCAGTAGTTGAAAACCATCTAACAACAAGAGAAATTAGAGATTTACTACAGCCCAGGTCCACGCCGACGGGAAACACGGTCTATTTTTTAATGGGCAACTTGCTTATTCACATACTGGAAATACACAGACAAAGCTTCAAACATAGCGTACGCAGAAGACATTATGGAAAATAATTAAATATTTGTTATTTCATGGAATTTAAGCGTCATTAGTCACATGCCAGTCACTTAACATTCCCACAATGCTTGTTTAGATTTTTGGCACGAAATCTAAAATTAGCTTAAGGGGCTACGTAGCCTTTTAAGGGAATACCACCCAAAAACATTTTTTGGTAATATTATGATTCTTAATTATTGATGATTTGTATTGTTTTTTCATACAAATTTCATTGATGTATATATTTTGTAATTTGGTGTGATGAGAAAAAACCCAAATACCCACCTTTAATTGGTTAGGGGTTGTTAAAACTCAGGATAATTGTGTGATAAATGGGTTAAACTCAAAATTTTGTGATAAAGGGTAAATTATGGATGAGTCGAACATTTTGTCTGGGAAAGAGGTCAGTTAAGTGAACTTTTGCAGATACATGTATTACTATTATAATAATAATAATAATGAATCATCTATTTTTGGTCAGTGTTAAACTTTAAGTTGCACAGATAATTTGCATCAGTAATCAAAGGGCTGAAAGTCCCGAAAAACTGTGTGGTGCCTGGATTATGAATAGGGAAGCATTCATAACTTTATGAAAGATCCTGAAGATAGGTTTTTCATCATGATTATGTGCAATATGTTTCATAAGATTATATAATAATTTTATCAAACAAGGATTATGCTGATCTCAGCAGGTAGTTTATTATTCTGGTTTTGCGTTAACAACCCTTTCCCTGGTTATCATGATCATGGGAAGGAAGGCTTTTGAAAACATTGTGGGAAAAGGAGAAAATGCTGGTAAACAGCATTTTCTCCTATTTTCACAATGTTTTCCACTCTATTAAAGAGCGAAATCTTCACCTGAGCAACATTTACTTTAACTCTTTACCACACAATGAAAATGAAAACTTGTCCAAATTGAAAGCATTTGCAGATGACAATTCAAACGTGTCTCGGGTAACGGTACTTGTCTTTGATAGGTAAGAAAACATTGAGGGAAAAGGAGAAAATGCTGGTTACCAGCATTTTCTCCTTTTCCCTTAATGTTTTCAAAAGGCCTCTTCAGCATGGGTCGTTAAAAATCGGGATTGTGTGGTAAAGAGTTAAACTAAATAATTGACTGCAGCTGCTTTCAAATTAGACCAGTGCAAATTTTGTCATTTGGTAAAGGGTTAGAGTGGCAAAATCATTCATTATCTACCAGTTAATACAAACTTTTAATTATAATAATGTATATGAGCTTTCTGCGGTACAACCGCCTTCTTCTAGTGTGATCCAGTGATACCTCGATGTTGCGTAAACAACTGAACATTACTGCAGGCATTGTATCACAGGATCACACTAGAAGAAGGAGGTTGTACTGCTGAAAGCTCGTGTACATTATTGTAATCAAAAATTAGAAATAATTAAAAATGAGTATTATTGTACTACTTTAACCCAGCCACGTCTTTCCTTTTTTTTTTTCCTTCGTAGATTTATCATTTATGAATCTAAAACTGCTATACATGTATTATATTTTCATTACAAAGGGAGATAATAATTAACTTCACTTTCAGGAAACTGACCAAAGTAAACAAATAATCAAAGGAATAGTTGATTGGTAAAAAATGTGCAAAAGGATATCAGTATGAATTCTTGTTCATCGACTAACAAGAAATTTTATTCCATGTACGTTGCACTAGAAGTGCAAGGGGTCTACTACCTTGAGAGCAGTGTTTCATTTGCCATTATGTTTTCAGATGTTGCTTCTGCAAGAAAAAGGTCAACTGTTGGTGATTGATTGACTGATTAAATCTGGGATGATTACCACACAATCCCTACTTTTGATGACCCTGAGAAAACATTGGTAACCAGCATTTTCTCCTTTTCCCACAATGTTCTCCACCCTTTACAAACAATTTTAAATTTTCAGTCATTTTTTTTATGTCATCTGCAAATGCTTTTGATTTGGACAAACCTGAAATTTTGTCGTTTGGTAATGAGTTAAGTGGTGTTTTATGTTGCTTTCAACATTATTTCAGTCATATCACCATGACAGCTCAAATATTCATGTATTGCCCTGGCTTCACCATTACTAGGCTAGGGTTCTGATCAGTGATGTGTCTTGTCAGAGGACATTCCCATGAAAAACCCTGTGGATCAGATTGGGCTCGAACCCAGGGCATCCAGTTTAAAAGTCCAACACTTTACCACTGAGCCATGTTGGACAACTGTTGGTGGTATTTAAAGGTGGCCCTTCAGATTTTGAGGCTAAAATTTTACAAAGTTAAAAAAAAGCATCCTTATACTCCCAAAGTCTTACTATTTTCATTCATAAAACCCCAGTAGTCGAAACCCATCCGACAACAAGAGAAATTAGAGATTTACTACGGCCCAGGTCACACCGACGGGAAACACATTCTATTTTTACATGAGCAACTTGCTCATTTCCATACTGGAAATACACATGCGAAGCTTCAAACACAGCGTCTGAAGAAGATATTATGAAAATAATTACATGTTTGTTATGTTACGGAATTTAAGCGTCATTAGTCACATGCCAGTCACTTTAAATGCCCACAATGCTTCTTTTTATTTTTGGCGCAAAATCTAAAAATAGCTTAAGAGGCTACGTAGCCTAAATTTAAGGGAATACCATCAAAAAAAATTTTTTTTTGTAATTTTATGATTCTTAATTGTTGATGATTTGTATTGTTTTTTTCATATAAATTTCAATGATATATATATTTTTTAATTTTGTGCGATGTGAAAATTTTAAATACCCATCTTTAAGTGGATTTTGGACAGTATGGGAAAAAGGAAACTGAATGTTGCTACAAAAAGCTTAAATTACATTTAACAAATGATTCTGATTGTATTGATTGAAACAAGGAAAATTATTAGGAATAGAAAATTTTTTCGTCTTTGAAAAACCCTTTACCAAATAATTTAATATTTCCTGCAACCCTTAGGAAGAAACCTTTAGCAGACATTGCGGGAAAAGGAGAAAATGCTGGTAACCAGCATTTTCTCTTTTTCCCACAATGCAATCATTTTTTTTTATAGGAATATATCCGTGTATTAATGTACCAATTTTGAATTCGTTATCTACAAATGATTTGAATTTTGAGGAGTCTGAAGTTTCTTGTTTGGGAGAGGATTAAAAAATCCCCTAGATAATTATAAATTGTACAGATTTAACTCCTTACTGAACGATATAATTTTAGACCTGTCCCAAATTATCGAAAGTATTTGCAGACGACAAAATTAATGTGGCTCAAAAATTAATATTGAAAATATTTTTTGGAAGGTCGGAAAAACATTTTGGAAAAAGGAGAGAAAGCCTGTTACACAGTATTTTCTCCTATTTCGACCATGGTTTAAGAGGGATTCATTCTCTGAATCGTAAAAAACTCGGTATTGTTTAGTAAAGGGTTAACTCTTTACCAAACGACAAAATTTTAGACTAGTCTAAATTGAAGGCACCTGCAGACGACAAAATAAATGTAACTCAAAAAATTGAAATTTGATTTCAGCAGGGTAGAAAACATTATGGGAAAAGGAGAAAATGCTGGTTACCAGCATTTTCTCCTTTTCCCACAATGTTTTCAAAGGGCTTCTATCTCAGGGTCGTAAAAACCAAGGATTGTTTAGTTAAGAGTTAATTATATGTTGAGGAGGATTATATTTAACTTAGATTTAGTCTCAACTTTGGAAATGTACTATAGCAACCGCCTAAAAGATCGTCTTCGTGAGTAATTTGCATAATTTCATATTGATCTTGAGTTTTCTTAACCCATTACCACACAATCCCTACTGTTGAAAGACCCAGAGAAAGAAGCCTTTGGAAAACATTGTGGGAAAAGGAGAAAATGCTGGTGACCAGCATTTTCTCCTTTTCCCACAATGTTTTCTACCTGGGCCGTCACAAAACAAATTTCAAATTTTCAGTCACTTTTATTTTGTCATCTGCAATTATTATGCTTTCGAATTGGACAAGCCTAAAATATGGTCGTTTGGTAATGAGTTAAGCTTGCCTTAGCTTAGTTTAATTCTTTACCACATGAGAAAATTTTAGACTGGTCCAAATTGAAAACATTTGCAGACGACAAAATAAAAGTGGCTGAATATTTTAAATTTATTTTGTAAAGGGAAGAAAACATTGTGGGAAAAGGAGAAAATGCTGGTTACCAGCATTTTCTCCTTTTCCCACAATGTTTTCTAAAGGCTTCTTTTTCAGGGGCGTCAAAAGTAGGGATTGTGTGGTAATGGGTTAACTCTTTACCACACAATCCTGACTTTTAATGACCCTAAGAAAGAAATCCTTTGAAAACATTGTGTGCATTTTCTCCTTTTCCCACAATGTTTTCTACCCTTCACAAAACAAATTTCAAAATTTCAGTCACTTATTTTGTCACCTGCAATTGTGCTTTTGATTTAGACAAGCCTAAAATATGGTCGTTTGGTAATGAGTTAAGCTTGTCTAAGCTTAGTTTTAACATACATGTATTTATTTTACATTGATTGAGAAACAAGTTCTTACACTTTATGCTAATCTGTCTCGATTCTGCTTCCTGGGAACTACAGCAGCACTCGTGACCCGAATGTGTGGGCCAATGAAAAATCCCAAAGTTGACACCTGCACCGAGGTCTTGAACACGGGACCTTTTTGTTATGAGGCCAATGCTCTACATCACAACCATGGACACCACACCTTAGCTTGAAGTGAGCACAACAAGCTTTTTGTGAATGAGATTTGTGTTGTGTTTGCTGTCTGTTGCCAAGTTTGCCCTGTATGCATGCCAAATGCAAGAAATATTCAGTCCAATGTTCATGAAACTTGGTCAGAATAGTAACTCTTACTTTAAGACCTATTTATTTTACATTGATAGAGAAACATTGTTTCTGCATCTTATTCTAATCTCCCTCAGTTCTGCTTCCTGGAACCTACACTAGTACTTGCACCAAATTTGTGGGCCAGCGAACAGTCCCAATGTCAACACCAGTTCCTGGGTGTGGAACTTGGGACCTTATGGATACAAGGCTGATGCTTTACCTTAACTCATTACCAAACGACAAAATTTTAGGTTTGTCCAAATCGAAAGCATTTGCAGACGACAAAATAAAAGTGACTGAAAATTTGAAATTTGTTTTGTGAAGGGTAGAAAACATTTTGGGAAAAGGAGAAAATGCTGGTTACCAGCATTTTCTCCTTTTCCCATAATGTTTTCTACAGGCTTCTTTCTCAGGGTTGTCAAAAGTAGGGATTGTGTGGTAATGGGTTAAACAACAAAGGAGACCATAATAGCAACTGTTGTCTCTAAAGCCCCCGTCACTCTCAGACAAAGACCACACAGACCGTACTGTGTTTTTAAAACTTGACAAATGCAGGGAGAACAGGATGAAATGCAGGAAACAACACAGTTTTCAAGTTGGTTGTACGTCTTTACTAGTCACATCTGCCAGGATATCAGTGCGTCTACCACATCCAAGCTAAGTTTTGTCGAGCGTTTGATAAAGTACACACCGCGTCCTTTGCATTTGTATTATGTTCTTTCTAAGACCTTTCAGATCTTACCAAGCGTTTATTGGGCATTTATCACATTCTCCCTACACCCTTCGTGATCTTAAAAATTCAAATCCACGCACTCTCCATTCTCATTCGTTTTCTTGAGTTTTACAACCCGCAAAAAAACTATGCATAGGCGTAACTAGGAAAAAGTAAATTATATGCCACAGTGTTTTCTACACAGTCTGTCTGATCTCTTTCCAGCCAATATTTTCTTCCTTGTTTAGTAAAGATTTAAATCTTAAACCCCCCCCCCCCACACACACACACACACACCTCGGTTAAAGAAAGGTAGACATTATTTGTTCACTAGGAAGTTCAATGTTATTATGTCAACAAACTATTACTGAAGATGATGAAAATATTGAAAAAAAAAAAGACCAAAAAAAAAACATTAATAAAATTATCCTTTACCTTCTGGGAAAGTGGAATGAAATTAACCAGCCAATAGTAAAAAAACAAAATTTTGCTTATGTAAAAGACGTTTTTGGAGGATACATGTTTCCTTATTGGACAGTGCATATTTAAGATCAGACTACACACTCCGTACATTTTGATCTTGATTTACGCTGTCCACTGAAAGCATTTGAGTTGCATTTGGCTACCTAAGATTTCTTTTTTTCCTTTTACAACATGTTAAAATTTTAAACCCAAATTAAATGTGCTTAACCCGTTACCACACAGCAAAACATTAAACCTATCTAAATTAAAAGTAATTGTGCAGATGACAATTTCAAAGTGGCTCAAATGGTCCAACTTTGCTCTAATAGGGTTGAAAACTTTTTGGGAAAAGGAGAAAATGCTGGTTACAAACATTTTTCTCCTTTTCCCGAAATGGTTTCAAAAGGCATCTTCCTCCGTGAAATTAAAAGTTGTCATTGTGTGGTAAAGGGTTAAATTATGGAGGTTGTATTTGATGGGGTAGAAAACATTGTAGGAAAAGGAGAAAATTCTGGTAACCAGCATTTTCTCTTTTTCCCGCAATGTTTTCAAAAGGCTTCTTCCTCAGGGGCATTAAAAGTCGTCATTGTGTGGTAAAGGCTTAAATTATGCAGGTTGTATTTGATGGGGTAGAAAACATTGTAGGAAAATGAGAAAATACTGGTAACCAGCATTTTCTCCTTTTCCCACAATGTTTTCAAAAGGCTTCTTCCTCAGGGGCATTAAAAGTCGTCATTGTGTGGTAAATTGTGGAGGTTGTATTTGATGGGGTAGGAAAAGGAGAAAATGCTGCTTAGCAGCATTTTCTCCTTTTCCCACAATGTTTTCAAAAGGCTTCTTCCTTGGGCATTAAAAGTCGTCATTGTGAGGTAAATTGTGGAGGTTGTATTTGATGGGGTAGAAAACATTGTTGGAAAAGGAGAAAATGGTGGTTACCAGCATTTTCTCCTTTTCCTACAATATTTTTAAAAGCATATTTCCTCTGACTTTGTGATTTTTTTGGTTAAGGATGAGACAGATCGGGGGAATTTCCTACGTTTACCAGTTATTTTGGGCTGTTATTCAATGTATTTGGTGTATATGGGAATATTTGAAACTTGAGACACTATATATTGGGATAATTTATGGAATTTTTATTTTTCATGGATGTGAGTGGATTGTTTTACCTGGTATCATGTAACCACAGTGACTTGGCGACATCATAATTATTTTGGGTGTGTTAGTTGGGCTCAATTTCTGTCTTTGTATCGCTAATGCATTCTGGCTTCGGTAAGCTGGGCCCCTGGATTTTGGGCTTTGCCCCTGGATTTTTTAAGTTAGGGGCCCAGGTAGCGACTAGAAGTTTTCCCTGACTGCTTTTTAGTTTTTTTTCTGGCAAAGCAGTTATGTTTTTGAGCTAATTTGGTTAATTTTCATGATTAATCCTTTCCCAAACAATCCCTGGTTTTTACGGGTCTGGAATAGTAGCCTTTTGAAAACATAGTGGGAAAAGGAGAAAATGCTGGTAACCAGCATTTTCTCCTTTTCCCACAACGTTTTCTACCCTATCATAGACAGAAATCATCATTTCAGAGAAAGTTGAATTGTCGTCTGCAAATGCTTTCACTTTGGTCTAGTTCTAAAGTTTGGGAGGGGGAGGCTAAGCCCCCACAATAATTTTGAAAAACATAGTAACTAAAATATGAGGTTTTAGTGCAATGCAACAACCATGCATAAAAATCTCAGTAGTTCGAAGTTAGCCCTCCCAATCTTGAAATGCTTCCTACGTGCCTGTTATCTATTGATGACTCGATAAAAAAACTAGGAGATAGGTAAATGAAAACGAAGTTAAACTTGGTGATAGGTAAATCGAAGTTTGATATTGCAAACCTATGTACCATTTTGTGTATAATTTTCAGCCAGAGTGGTGAAATATTAAGTTGGGTTTTATTGCGTAGGATATTACATTGTGTGTTACATATTTAACTCTATCACTACCAACTAAACAAATTCAACTTTTCTCATTATCTTTAGGTTTCCATTCGTTTGAATATTTTTTGGTCATAGATTTGCAGGTGCATAGCTAGGTGGATGCCCAGAAGCCTGGGCTTGAACATTGAGCTACTTAGTGCGTTGCTTTTACACCCCTGAAGTCTGAAACGGGGTAAAGATGATTTGTATCTTATGTTCCCAGGGGTGCAAGAGCAGCACGCCTAGTACCCGTGGGCTTGAACATGAACCATGAAAGCATTGAATTAACTCTTTACCAAACAGCAACATTTTAGACTAGTCCAAATTGAAAGCATTGAAAGCAGACGACAAAAATAAATGTAGCTCAAAAATAGAAATTTGATTTGAGAAGGGGAGAAAACATTGTGGGAAAAGGAGAAAATGCTGGTCACCAGTATTTTCTCCTTTTCCTACAATGTTTTCAGAGCCCTTCTCCTTTGGGTTGTTAAAACTCGGGATTGTATGGTAAAGGGTTAAGAAAAAAAAACATGATTTCTCGATCATGGAAAGAGATCAGATCATCTCAACTTCAAAAGTGTTTGCCGTAAAAAAAGAAAATTAATTAGTGCCATGGATATGGTAGATCGAGATTTGTGCAGTCTGATCAGGATCTTTATTGTTTGCAAAATGCAGTCTCATCTTGATTTACATTATTTTAACCCTTTACCACACAGCAAAATTTTAGACCTATCCAAATTGAAAGCATCTGCAGACAACAATAATTTCACTGTGGCTCAAATGGTACATTTTTTAATTGATAGGGTAGAAAGCATTGTGGGAAAAAGAGAAAATGCTTCAGCATTTTCTTCTTTTGCCACAATGTTTTCAAAAGGCCTCTTTTCCAGGGTTGTCAAAAATCATCATTGTGTGGAATAGGGTCAAATGACTCAATTTTCCTATGAAAGAGTAGACAAAAATATAAGATCAGTCTCAAAAGATGGGTCTTATCATTTAACCTTGTACCACACAAAAAATTCTTTAGACCTTTCTAAGTTGAAAGCATTTTGCAGACAGTATTTTCAGAGTGGCTCAAATGGTGCAATTTGCTTTGATAGGGTAGAAAACTTTGTGGGAAAAGGAGAAAATGCTGGTTACCAGCATTTTCTTCTTTTCTCACTATGTTTTCAAAAGGCTTCTTCCTAAGGGTTGTTAAAAGTTGTCATTGTATAGTAAAGGGTAGAAAACTTTGTGGGAAAAGGAGAAAATGCTGGTTACCAGCATTTTCTTCTTTTCCCACAATGTTTTCAAAAGGTTTCTTCCTAAGGGTTGTTAAAAGTTGTCATTGCTTTGATACGGTAGAAAACTTTCTGGGAAAAGGAGAAAATGCTGGTTACCAGCATTTTCTTCTTTTCCCACTATGTTTTCAAATGGCTTCTTCCTAAGGGTTGTTAGAAGTTGTCATTCAGAGTTAACTCTTTACCACATGAGATAATTTTAGACCAGTCCAAATTGAAAGCATTTGCAGACAACAAAATGAGTGTGACTGAAAAATTAAAATTTGGTTTGGTAAGGGTAGAAAAAATTGTGGGAAAAGGAGAAAATGCAGGTTACCAGCATTTTCTCCTTTTCCCCAATGTTTTCAAGAGGCTTTTTTCTCAGGGTCGTTAAAAGTGTTAAAGACCATAAGGACCATGACGTGTCCCTTAAAGGTGGCCCTTCAGATTTTTGGACAAAAATTGTACAAAAATGAAAAAAAAAATCATCCCTATACTCCTAAAGCGCTTTAATTTTCATTCATTAAACCCCAGTGGTCGAACACCGTCCGACAACACGAGAAATTAGAGATTTACTACTGCCTAGGTCGATACTGACGGGAGACACGTTCTATTTTTAGATGATCAATTCGCTCATTTACATACAGGAATACACAGACGAAGTTTCAAATATAGCGTCCGAAGAAGACATTATGGAAAATAATAATTACATATTTGTTATGTAATGGAATTTAAGCCTTATGAGTCACGTAGTAGTCACTTGGCATTCCTGAAATGCTTTATTGATTTTTGGCGCGAAATCTAAAAAAACCTTAAAAGGCTACGTAGCCTTTTAAGGGAATACCATTTAAAAAAAAATTTTTTGTAATTTTTTTAATCTTAATTATTGAAGATTTGTATTATTTTTTCATATGAATTTCAGTGATATATATAATTTTTAATTTGGTGAGATGTAAAAATTCTAAATACCCACCTTTAACCCATTCCCAAACCACAAATTTTGGACTCTTCCAAACCAAAAGAGTTTGCAGACGACAATTTTAGATTTGGAGAAAATGGCAGAAAGTTCTCAAAAAGGGTAGAAAACACTGTGGGAAAAGGGGAAATTGCTCGTTATGAGCAATTTTTCCTTTTCCCACAGTGTTTTCAAAAGACTTTTACTACAGACACGTAAAGACCAGGGCTTGTTTGGGAAAGGGTTAAATAAAGTTTGTTGTGCTTTTTTTTTGCCACAGTGTTTTTGAACCCTCTCTCTCTATTAAAGCTGAGTGCAGTGGTTACTGTGCAGTACTTTCTGCATCTTTAATAAGAGGTATGCTCTTTAAAAAGGCAGTTTAACTCATTACCACACGAGAAAATTTTAGACTGGTTCAAATTGAAAGCATTTGCAGACGACAAAATAAAGGTGAAAATTGAAATTTGTTCTGGGAAGGTTAGAAGACACTGTGGGAAAAGGAGAAAATGCTGGTCACCAGCATTTTCTCCTTTTCCCAGAGTGTTTTCAAAAGGCTTCTTTCTCAGGGGCGTCAAAAGTAGGGATTGTGTGGTAATGGGTTAAAAAGGCAGTTTATTGCATCTGCAAAAAGTATCAACAGAGGTGATACTCTGTGCAAACTTGAAACAATACTAAGCAGAACAGTTACTAGCATTTTCTACTTTTGCCATGATGTTGTCAAAAGCATTTTCCCTCGGGTTGAAGACAGGGGGTTGTTTGTTAACCCTTTACTCCATAGATAGTCATTTCTACGAACTGCTTGTAGGAGCCTTTGGAAAACATTGTGGCAAAAGGTGAAATTGCTCGTGACGAGCAATTTCACCTATAGCCACAATGTTTTCTATGGTATCAAAAGGTGTCATATACACATAAGAAACAGCTTCATACTTGCTGTTATTCAGGGTCAATTAGAGATAGCATAGAAATGCCTTATGGGGTAAAGGGCTATAGGCTTACATTTAAATCTGGAGTGAATTGAAATAAATTGTTGTGCGACAGTGTCATTCATCAAAATGATATACAATCATTGCTCCTGTATTAATTTTGTCAACTGTGGAGTATGTGATCATATACGTGTGGAACAGGAAGACATTTTGTCGGTCAGTATGGCTAGTGGAAACGTTGATTGGATCAGTGTCTCATCGCGAAAATCTACACACCGACAACGAAAAGCTTCGATTGATCATTGTGGGCTTGAAGAAAAGCTTGGTAAGACTGTGTGACCTTTTTGTTTTTTTTATTATTTTACAAATCTAAGCCCTCTTCATTGTCTACGCATGTCATATTCTTCGAAGATTGGACCTGTCTTCTAATTGACACATTACACTGATCTCATTTGCTAGAGAAATGCAAGGCTTACATCGAAGCCATCACCCTACCTTCAGTCTGAATCTGCTCCGATGCTATTTTTGTTACTGTAACAAAAGAACAGTAACAAAAATAGCATCAGAGCAGACACCTTCAGACTGAAGGCACTATCACCCAAGCCTGTAGGGACTGTTTTAATAAATGGCCAGTGCACAGGTTACTTGCTAGCTGATCAAAGCTAAATGAATCGCAACCACTAATGTTTTGTTGTGTAAATGTTCACTTCAGTTTGAAATTCAAAGTAATGGTTGCCATGTGGAAAAGTTATCCAGTTCTGTACTCAGACAAATCCCTCGGCTGTATGTGGTGGATTGATATGCAGCAGTTGCGTACATTCATCGCCCAGAAATATATCCGTTTACTGTTCTGAAAATTGTCAGGCTCCTCTTACAAAGGAAAACTTGAGTTTCAATTTTCTATCAAAATCTTTCTAACTATTTTTCAGTTGACAAACAGTTCATATACATCCATTTTTTAATGTGGTTTATCAATTCCGATTAAAGATTTCACCCACAGATAGACAGATGTGAATAACTTCATCGAGGTTGTTTATGTCATTGCTAAATGACTGAAATTGGCTAATGCCATGTATAAGATCTAGTGATTCACAGTTCAAATGGAAACAATCGTTATACATACGAGGTTAGACGTAGGTACGGAATCAGCCAAGTTATGATGAGTGTATTTGTTGTAGTTCAAACTGGAATCTAGGCAGATTCGGAATCTGCCTAGACCAAACTGGAATTCTGTCTAGACCAAATAGACATTTATGAATGGACATGGATGTGGAGATGGACAACGGAACACAGGACCCGTATTCACCAACCATTCTTGAGAATATTCTTAGTCTTATTCTCCAAGGTTTCCAAAATTTGTAAGTAACACAACTTCTGATTGGCTAAACCGAATGGTTTAGCCAATCAGAAGTTGTGTTACTTACAAATGTAGAAAATTCTGGAGAATAAGACAAAGAACGTTCTTAAGAATGGTTGGTGAATACGGACCCAGGTTTCAATAAGGGGTTTTCTCAAAGTAACTATGCCATTATGTATATAGGCCAAAGAAAAAAACATCATGGTTTGAGGTCTACAGTCCCTAAGTCTCACAGTAAAAGACGGAAGCTGCCGAGATTGGCTGAATTGCCTATAGGGACCGTAATCCTTAACTCCTTTTTTATTCAGCGCTTCTGATAGAACACAATGGTAAAACTTTTAAATAAGCATTAACATTTTCAGAACTGCTACTTATGCCTAATTCCCTCACTGTTTTTGGTCTCCCCATTTTCCACACAACATTGCAACATTGTTGCTCTATAGAAACATAGTGCTTTTGTTGTTCATGTGGTTGGTATTATTTTCAAACTTAGTTTCTTTAACTGTGTTGTTTTATGTTAGTATCTGAACAGAAAGAAATGTGATAAATGCATTGATGTCTGGTCTTTATGGCACTTTCCAACGGTATTTAGGTTTGTATGTGATTGGATAATGGTTGACCCGACAGGGAAACTTAAATGAAATTGGGATGGTTGTCGGTGCAATGGATGGAACGAGTCAAAAATATGAAGACCTGCTAAAATTCGATCAAAAATAGTTTTACTTCGGGTATCGATTTTACCTCTGTACATGTAGGCCCACTCGTCACAACTCGGCCAATTTCGTACCTATATCTAATTTGAGGGCTCCTGTCACCCGAGGTATGCCGAATGCATGTGGGCCTATATCCAGGTTGTCATATACAATACCGAAATGGTTTGGTAGACGGAAAGTGGATTAAGGGTCATCAGGATGATATCCAACAATTCATTCTGATGCACAAATTTGACAATAGTTACCATTTCCGGTTGGTTGCGTATTGGTCGTGGGTAAAATATAATACAATATTCCAAACAGAGTTCTAGTCATGACCATCTGTAATGCACATTTGAGTCGGAGAGCTTCTGTAATGCGCATGTGAGTCGGAGAGTGGAGATAAACGTCAACATGCATGTTGATAAGCAATATATTTCATGTTATAGGATGAAGGTTGAAGACATAAACGCAGTGCATTAATGGTTAACTTTGGCGGCGTCAGAGACAATTCCTATCGTTAACTTTTCGAATCATTGCAAAAATAGTATATCCGAATTGCTGTAAATCAGTAGGATCGATTCGATGAAAAGTTGTGTTTCTATAATAATGCTATTAGCTTGATTATCATGTTTTCTTGGCTTGGCTACAGTCGCTTGATTTTTAGTGGAAATACTAACAAGTGGTTTAACTGTGTCAAAATACTTTCGTGGTTATCTGCCCTTGTTGTATCAGTTCCCCATTTGACAGAGAACAAGCTGTACAAGCTTCAGGTGACTATCTTCCGTCATGACAAGAGATATAAAATGTCAGTTCTTTATAATGTCAAAGTTTTTACCCAATGACAACGCAGACGATGACGCAGACAACACCAGGGCTACGACAATACCTCGACGTTTTCTTCATAAACAATCGAGCTAAAAACGATTATTGTAAAAGATTTCAATAAAAAATTATAATACGGCCTTAACGATCACTTTGATACATGTGACCCGCCACGCATAATGATTTTGATACATGTGACCCGCCACGCAAAAAGAGTCCATCATTGAATCCGTAAATCAAACAAATGATGAGGAGATTGAAGTCAGTTTAGGTTGATCCGGGAAGATATGTTTAAACAACTATTTAGAAAGGTTGAATGGTCTTTTAACATATAGAACATCTTCCAAATGCGTAAAGTTTTTACCCTGGTCAGACTGAGCAGTTGGCGTAGTCTGACCAGGGTGGATGATTTTTGCAGTTCTCAAATGGTTCCTTTATGCCTGACGCGTCACATATGAATCTGTTGAGACAATCCCCGAGTTTTCTCTGCTTTCTGTTGTCCATCTCCATATCCGTGTCCGCCCGCAAATGTCTAATTAGAATTCCAGTTTGGCTAGGCAATTCCACAATCTACCTAGACCAAATTGGAATATTTTCTTGTTTATTGTAGTGTGATAGATCATCTTATTTAACCCTTTACAACACAATCCCAAGTTTTAATGACCCTTAGGAAGAAGCCTTTTGAAAACATTGTGGGAAGAGGAGAAAATGTTGGTAAACAGCATTTTCTCCTTTTCCCACAATGTTTTCTTCCCTATCATAGACAACTTCAATCATGTAAGCTATATTTAAACATTCCATTGCAGCTACTTTTGATTTGGACAAGTCTTTATTTTGCTTGTGTGGTAAAGAGTTAAAGATGCCTATCTACAGCCGGTGAGCAGAAACACTGTTAAATTTAAAAAAGAAAAATAGAATGGTACAGAAATCTGTCCTTTGTGTAAACAAGGATAAAGTACTGACATATATCGTATAAATGAAAAAAAGAGACATGGGGGTTTGTGTGAAAAATCGAAAATTGGCCAGAAGAAAATTGGTTGACGATCGAAGCTGTAAACAATGGCGGTGACTCACGGAAATTTATCGTTGGTTTCCGCCTAGAGTCAGATATGGTGTAACTTACATATAGGCCTCGATCTCCATCTTAAAATAGAGGCTGCAATGGAGAAACATAAATTTTCCTTTATTTACCGTATCAAGGCCAAGGTCAAATATAGTCACGTTACAGAATGCATGATCATTATACGAATCTACCCGAGTGTATAACGGATATCGAAAATCTTCGATTCAAAATCCGGAAACGACCAGTGTTTACTTTGAAGGCCGCAAGTCCGCGAAATGCATTTTCTATCAGGCGTAATCAACCTTGCAACCGTCGGGCGCAATATTTGGCATAGATATATAAGAATGATTATATTTTGATAAAAACAAAATGAGTTAAAACTGGCTTAAAATGTGTATTATTGCCTCTTTAACTTAACCTCAAAAATAAAAGAAATTCAGTGTAAGAATAATCAGAAATTGAGTGTATAAATAAATTTTGAATGTTTTGCACTTTAGTGAAAAAGAAAATGTGGAAGATGGAGCAATTGTAACAAAAGTACAAAATTTATGAATTGCTTTAATCAAAAATGCCTTTCACTTGTAAACATAATTATGTGGAGTAACATGATTAAAACATTTAGAAAACAAACCATTTTGGTCTAGACAAAATTGTAATTCTAATTTGGCATTTTCTCCTTTTCCCATGATGTTTTCAAAAGGCTACTGTTCCAGACCCATAAAAACCAGGGATTGTTTGGGAAAGGATTATATCAGTTTATCACATAAAACCTCCTCCTAACCCATGACTAATATTTTTGATAATACACTAGTGTATTATCGTTTTTTGTGTCCCGGTTCTGATCAGTTTTCAGTCACGAGCGCGTGAAGCGAGACAAACCAACCACAGTTTGTGCGGGAATTTGTACTGTTACGCTCTTTCGGGGAAAAAATGACATCACTGTTGCTAAGACGTATACGCATGGAAAGTTTTTGATTTTCGTGTATTATAAAAACCAAGAAATACAGCGAAAGTCTCTTAAAATCAATTGTGTTGCAGAAATAGCTGAAGTTAACCTCTCTATAAACTATTTCAGTCTTTTTCGGTGCAAATGTCAAAGAACTATCTGCTTGTGTATATTCACATTTGAAACCAAACTACAACTGTAAACATGGACCCGTGAACGGTATAGAGATTGAAGGTGATGATGCAGGATATTTTACTGTCTTTCATTCGTTTTATGTGATAAATGGAATCTCACATTCGCGTTAATGTATTATCGTTTTTATCAAACTCGTTGACTAAAATGTATTTGACGCTCGCCAAGGCTCGCGTCAATCAATTTTAGTCAACTCGTTTGATAAAAACGATAATACATGAACACTCATGTAAGATCCTCTATATCTTTCACTGATTGTAAACATGAACTATTGCTAATAACGACGAAATATTAGTGATGTAAATTGTGTCATTTTCTGTCTTGTTGAATGGCACGCACTGTAGCACACCATTAACCTTGATTACTAGAGCATGGGAACTATACTGTTTTCACCTTCAGTTGAAGAATTAGAAAAAGATTAAATCAGTATGTTTCACTGATCGTAACCATGAAGTATCAAACAGACTCTTTTCCACCATTATTTCTCGATAAACTACCAAAAAAGTATGAAATAAGGAAATAAAGAAAAGGTACTCTTATCTGTTGTACATATGTATTTTACATAAAGTCCTTATTTTAGTCCCATCTTTTTATGGGTTATATGATAAAAAACAATATTTTGTGGCAATGTGTTTACGCTTCACCACACAATACAGAGCATAACCCTTTCCCAAACAAGCCCTGGTTTTTACGTGTCTGCAGTACAAGTCTTTAGAAAACACTGTGGGAAAAGGAGAAATTGCTCGTGACGAGCAATTTCTCCTTTTCCCACAATGTTTTCTGTCCCTTTGGATAATTTTCTGCAATTATTATGAAAGTTAAAATTATCATCTGCAAACTCTTTCAGTTTGGGAGAGTCTGAAATTTGTCGTTTGGGAATGGGTTAATAACCCTTCTGAAAAGGCCTTTTGAAAACACCTTGAGATAAGGAGAAAAAGGCATTTTCTCCTTTTCCCACAATGTTTTCTCCCCATCCCACCTAATATTGCATCATCACACCTCATTTCAATTTATTGTATGCAAATATTTTGAATTTTGAAAGGTCTAAAATTTTGAGCTTAGTAAAGGGTTAAGACTGATAGAGTGTAAAACCAAATGTTGATAAAACTACACTTTGATTTTAGCTTATTGTACAAAATTAACCCTTTACCAAACAATCTCTGGTTTTTATGACCCTGAGATAGAAGCTTTTTGAAACATTGTGGGAGAAGGAGAAAATGCTGGTGACCAGCATTTTCTCCTTTTCCTGCAATTTTTTCTTCTACCCTGCAGGAAACAAATTTCAATTTTTGAGATTGGTTTATTTTGTTGTCTGCAAGTGCTTTCAATTTGGACCAGTCTAAAATTTTGGCATAATTGGTAAAGAGTTAATAAAGCCTACAAATGATATAATTTTTATAAGATATTTATTGTTGGTTGGTTGTATTGGGGTTTAACGCCACTTTAACAGCTAAGGTCATATCATGGCGGTCGGTGACACACAAGTGTTTCCTGTTTTTCTCATACAGGTACTTACATAACTTTCTTTCCAAAGCCACAGACTACTTTTCTCACATGCTTCAGCAGAGGTGAGAGGCGAAAATACGCCGGAAAGAAAGTTTACCTCAACCAGGTATTGAACTCACAACCACCAATGCATGTATTAGTAATGCAGCCACAGGCATATGCTATAAAATTGTATGCATACAAAAAAAGACCAGCCTGCATAGCTCAGTTGGTAGAGCGTAGGACTTGTGACCATGAGGGTGTGGGTTCGCTCCCCATGGCTGGCCATCTAAAATAACTGATAGTTTTTCGGATGAGACATAAAACCTTGGTCCTGTGTGACATGCTAAATCCTTTGCAAGCTAAAGAAACAGGCGAAATGAGGGTGGCTCCTTTGGTAGAGCGTAGGACTCGTGATCATGAGGGTGTGGGTTCGATCCCCACGGCGGACCATCTAAAATTACTATAGGTTTTTTGGATGATATATTAACCCATTACCACACAATCCCTACTTTTGACGACCCTAAGAAAGAGGCCTTTAGAAAACATTGTGGGAAAAGGAGAAAATGCTGGTAACCAGCATTTTCTCCTTGTCCCACAATGTTTTCTTCCCTTCCCATAACAAATTTCAAATTTTCAGTCACCTTTATTTTCTCGCCTGCAAATGCTTTTGGTTTGGACCAGTCAAAAAAAATTTTGTGTGGTAAAGAGTTAAACTGAGGTCCTGTTTGATGGTGTTATACACCATGCATGCTAAAGTACCAGGTGAAACAAGCATGCGTTTTGTCCTGTAACTGCATAAGCTCCCCCTAACAAGACAAACAGCCTTCATAAGGCTTTGCCCATATGGGAAACCCGTTGATAAAACTACACTTTGATTTTAGTTCATTGTACAAAATTAACCCTTTACCAAACAACCCCTGGTTTTTATGACCCTGAGGTAGATCTTTATGGAAATATTGTGGGAAAAGGAGAAAATGCTGGTGACCCGCATTTTCTCTTTTTCCCGCAATGTTTTCTACCCTGCTCACAAATTAATTCAAATACAAAAAAAAGTAGCTGCAGTCAGCTAACAATTAACTCCTTGTCACATGACAAATTCGTAGACTTGTCCAAATTGAAGGCATTTACAGACAAGAGTAAAAAAATGTGACTTAGCCCATTACCACACAATCCCTTCTTTTGACGATCCTGTGAAAGAAGCCTTTAGAAAACATTGTGGGAAAAGGAGAAAATGCCGGTAACCTGCATTTTCTTCTTTTCCCACAATGTTTTCTACCCTTCACAAAACAAATTTATTTCAAATTTCTAGTCACTTTTATTTTGTCGTCTGTAAATGCTTTTGATTTGGACAAGCATATCATATTGTAGTTTGGTATTGAGTTAAATGATAGAATTAGGATTGCAATGATAGAATTAGAATTGAAAACATTGTGGGAAAAGGAACAAAATGCTAGTTTTGATTGAGTTCGTCATTGATAGAATTAAAAAGACGTTGTGCAAAAAGAAGGAAAAGCTGTTTACTAGCATTATCCCCTTTTCCCACAATTTTTTCAAAAGGTTCTGTCGCAGGGTCATTAAAACTTGAACTTATGTGATAAAGGGTTTTAAAACCCATTACCAAACGACAATATTTTAGGCTTGTCCAAATTGAAAGCATTTGCAGACGACAAAATAAAAGTGATTGAAAATTTGAAATTTGTTTTGTCAAGGGTAGAAAACAGTGTTGGAAAAGGAGAAAATGCTGGTTATCAGCATTTTCTCCTTTTCCTACAATTTTTTCTAAAGGCTGCTTTCTAACGTTCATCAGAAGTAGGGATTGTGTGGTAATGGTGTACGTGAACATGCTTGAACAAACTTAGAATGTTAAGTTAACTTAAGTAGCTTCAGTTTATGCCAGCGAAATGTCAAAATATCTGTGTGTGCTGGTAACGCTAGTTCAATTTACTATATAGCTTACAGTCACTTTGAATGATTTCAGGGGAAGTAACTGGTATATCCATCCAGTCCCTAGACACGACGGCTGAGAGTAATGCAGAACTTAGAACTCACAGAATTTTGCTGAAAAAACTGGGTCGTAAAGCGGCTGAGAAAAGGTTGAAATGGCCGCGGGACAAACAGTTGAAGTTCTTCTTTCCGTCTACGCTAGACATCAATCCAGATCTCCCCTATTCTACGGCCCGACTCATCATGAAAGGTAAGAATTAACTCTCAGTCCATTCCGGGTTTAACCCTTTACTACACAATGATGACTTTTAACAACTGTAAGGAAGAAGCCTTTTGAAAACATTGTGGGAAAAGGAGATAATGCTGGTAACCAGCATTTTCTCCTTTTCCCACAAAGTTTTTTACCCTATCATTGCAAAATTGCACCATTTGAGCCTCTTTGAAACTGTCATCTACAAATGCTTTCAATTTGGGCAGGTTTACAATTTTGCCGTGCGATAATGGGTTAACCCTGTCCCGAACAATCCTTTGTTTTTACGACCCTTAGATAGAAACCTTGTTACCAGCATTTTCCATATTTTCAACAAAGTTTTCTTTGATCTGAAAGACAAATTTCATGTTAAGAGTGACATTAAATTTTGTCATAATTTATTATGCACAAGTACTAAAATTTGTAATGCATTCTTCACCATTTCAAAGATAAATGTCAATATTTTTGCCGCATTGATTTATTGACTGCAAAATTTTATTGCTTTCAGTTTAGATTGGTCTAAAATCTAAATTTGTGGTTAACACTGCACCTATGGACAAAATTTTATACTCAGCCAAATTGAAAACATTTGCAGGAAAGAAAATACAAGTGGCTAAAACGAAGCTATTTGTATTGGATAGATGGGAAAAATTGTGGGAAAAGGAGAAGATGCTTGTTGCCAGCATTTTCTCCTTTTCCCACAACATTTTCAAAAGCACTCTCTCTCAGGGTTTTTAAAACTTGAGATTGTGTGGTAAAAGGCTAATTTTGGGACTTGTTTTAACCCTTTTCCAAACAAGCCCTGGTTTTTACGTGTCTGCAGTAAAAGTCTTTAAAAACACTGTGGGAAAAGGAGAAATTGCTCGTAACAAGCAATTTCTCCTTTTCCCAGAGTGTTTTCTACCTTTTTTGAGAACTTTCTGCCATTTTCTCAGTCTAAAATTGTCGTCTGCAACCTCTTTCAGTTTGGAAGTGTCCAACATTTGTCGTTTGGGAAAGGGTTAAGTCTTGCTCTCAGACTCCCTATTCCCTATTCTTAAGAACATTCTCTGTATTATTTTCCAAAATTTTCTATATTTTGAATGTAACACAACTTCTGATTGGCTGAACCATTTAGTTCAGCCAATCAGAAGTCGTGTAACTTTCAAAATTTGAAATATGTAGTAAGTGGATACAGACCCAATTAACTACCGTATCACCGCACTTAGTCTACAACATTGTAGACCAGTCCAAATTGAAAGCACTTGCAGATGACAAAATAAATGTGACTCAAAATCTGGAATTTGTTCTGAGAAGAGTAAAAAACATTGTTGGAAAAAGGAGAAAATGCTGGCTACCAGCATTTTCTCCTTTTCCCATAACTTTTTCAAAAGCTTTCTTTCTCAGGGATGTTAAAAGTTTGGGTTGTGTAGTGATCAATTATTTATATTTCAGCTAACAACAGAATAACTGTAACAGCCTGGATGTTTGACAGTGACACTGACTACAGTTTTGACCTTGAGGTAACCTTGACCTTTTGTACCTTTTTTCCGCATAACAGCATGGTCTCACTTTTGACCTACTTTAAGTCTTTCCCATATGACAAAATTTTAGACTGGCACAAATTGAAAGCACTAGCAGATGACAAAATTAACTCAAAAACTGAAATTCATTTCCAGCTGGGTAGAAAACATTGTGAGAAAGGGAGAAAATGCTGGTTATCGGCATTTTCTCCTTTTCCCACAATGTTTTCAAAAGGCTTCTCTCTCGGGGTCGTAAAAACCAGGGATTGTTTGGTAAAGGGTTAAGTGCTAGATGGAAATGAATTGTTACTCGTTTTGTGATTGGCTAAATATATGTAAACTACTAAAAAAAATGAAGGTCACAGTAGTAATTTACCGATATTGGAGAAAAGTGTTCATAACTAAAAAAACATGAAATGATCACATTTTCCTGTGTAAAGTTGTACTTTATGGCCATGCAGCTGTTAAACTCATGCAAAACATCCATAACCAAAATTATATTATATTATTTCATTTCTTGTTACAATGAATAAAAGGTGTTATGTTTTGAATTTTGGGATTGAATTTGCAATATGAATAACTATGCCTACCTAGGGAAACAGTCGGTTTTATTGAGTTGTTAGCTAAGAAATTGAGTTCCTACTGAATTACTATTAGTAAACTAAGAGTAGGTGGGCGTGGTCAAGCAACAAGGGGGTTGATAAACCGCTGCCCTCTGATAATGACAAATCATCAGTGTTTGAAAGGTGCTTCATTTTTGTATAAAAACATGCTTCCCAATTTTTATATGTTATTGATAATTCTGGAATAGTTGCCCTTTGAAAACATTGTGGAAAAAGAGGAAAATGACGGTAACCAGCATAATTTCTCCTTTTCCTACAATGTTTTCTACCCAATCATAGACAGAAATCATCTTTCATCTTTTCAGCAAGAGTTGAAGTGTCGTCTGCAAATGCTTTCAATTTGGTCTAGTCCAAAAAATTGTCATTTGGGAAAGGGTTAAGCTATTTATCTTTTCTAAAGATATTTCTTGTTTGTGTCTCTTTGACCATATTCTGATGTATAATGTTTGCAACATGCAAAAAGGGGCATTCTGACATTTGCGAAAAGGGTCGTCTCAGATCAGGCTGCAGAGTCCATGCAGGCTTTTCCAAAACGATACTTTTCGTTTTTATTTTCAAGTCTACCGTAGGTCAAAATCTAATGTAGTTGTAAAGTGCCTTCTTGGATTAGCCTGTGCGGACTGCACACGTTGATCCAAGACGACATTTTACATAAATGTTCGAGTGCCCCTTTTTGTGTGTTGCAAGGCATTTGTGAGAAACTTAGAAAAACAAGGTTTAGAAAGTCAGAGTGCAATATATTGGTCTTAAACTTAACCCTTTACCCCATAAGGCATTTCTATGGTATCTCTGATTGACCCTAAATAACGGCAAGGATGAAGCTGTTTCTTATGTGTATATGACACTTTTTGATAGCACAGAAAACATTGTGGCAAAAGGCGAAATTGCTCGTCACGAGCAATTTCACCTTTTGCCACAATGTTTTCCAAAGGCTCCTACAAGCAATGTGTTGAAATGAGTATCAATGGAGTAAAGGGTTAACCCTTTACCACACAATGCTGACTTTTAATAATCCTGGAAAATATGCCTTCTGAAAACATTGTGGGAAAAGGAGAAAAAGCTAGTAAGAAGCATTTTCTCCTTTACCCATGATGTTTTGTACCATATCAAAGAAAATTTGCACCATCTGAACTGCATTAAGATTGTTGTTTGCAAATGCTCTCAGTTTGGATGAAGCTAAAATTTTGTCGACTGGTATAAGGTTTTAGGTTTTGCTGATCAATCTTGGGTTTTAACAACGGTCTTTCAGAGAAAGCTTTCATAAAAGGAGGAAATGCTGGTAACCAGCATTTTCACATTTTCCAATAAGGTTTTCCACCAATTCAAAGACAAACTGTCAGCTGAATTAAATTTCTCATCTGCAAATGCTTTCAGTTAACCTTTTACCAAACAATCCCTGTTTTTACTACCCTGAAATAAAGACTTTTGAAAATATTGTGGGAAAAGGAGAAAATGCTGGTAACCAGCATTTTCTTCTTTTCCCACAATGTTTGCTACCTATCCTGAAACAAATTTCAATGTTTGAGTCACATTTATTTTGTCGTCTGCAAATGCTTCCAATTTGGACTAGTCTAAAATTATGTCGTTTGGTAACGAGTTACAGCCAGTACATGTTTTTCCAGATTGCAGCAACAGATCCACCTTCAGTCGTTGTTGAAAAAATTCTGCGAAAAAAGTTCAGTGAGCGATATCAGTCAGAAGCAGAAATTGAGCGCCGCGTGAAGGAGTCCTGTAAAGGGTACGTCCTTAAAGTCTGCGGCAGAGAGGAGTACATGCTAAAAGAATGTTGCGTACATGCATACAAGGTAAGAACAAAAACGCAATAATTTGTATTACAAAGTAATTCAACTTTTTACCAAATGACAAAATGTTAGATTGATCCAAACTGAAACATTTTCAGACTACAAAATAATCGTGACTCAGAAATTGAAATTTGATTTTCCTACAATGTTTTTAAAATCTTGCTTTCTCAGGGTCATTAAAAGTCGGAATTGTTTGGTAAAGGGTTAATTCTTCAGCAAAGAACAAAAATGTTGGCTTGTCCAAACTGAAAGCATTTGCGGACAATTTAAATGTTGCTAAAGGTAAGACCTGTGTAATGCACTTTCGGTGAAAATTCTGATTGGTTTATAAATAATGATAAATAAGGATTTATGCATCAATATTATTTTTGCACATTTCTAACGGATCAGAAATTACGTTTATGTCTATCTTGAAATTATTTTTTGATACTTTTGTTAGTTTTCTGAAAAGGCAGGTAATTATTTTCTCTTTTTGACTTGAGAATATAGTGGTTTTAGATTTATAAATGATAATTTAAAGAAGGAAAAAGTGGAAAAAATGAATTTGTGAAAGTAGTTCAATAATACTCATTTTTAATTATAGCTAATTTTGCAGGATGATATTTTAGTGGAAATAACTATTTTCCATTACACTGGTCTTACCTTAAGTTGTTATATCAGTATTTGACAGGGTGGAAAACATTGGGAGAAAAGGAGAAAATGCTAGTTACCAGCATTTTCTCCTTTTCTCTCAATGTTTTCCAAAGGCTTCTTCATTAAAACTCTGGATTATGTGGTAAGGGTTGAAGGTCTGCCACCAGCCATAGATACAAAAGTTGAAGGTCAAAATGCAGACAAAATTATTGATACCATTTAGAATTACAGATATAAAGAATCTGACATGAATTGGTTTTTGAGATAAAATTTCATGAAACAAGTCGAGGAAAAATGTTATTTTATTAACCCATTACCACAAGGCAAAATTTTAGACCTATCCAACTTAACCCATTGCCACACAACCCCTACTTTTGACGCCCCTGAGAAAGAAGCCTTTAGAAAACATTGTGGGAAAAGGAGATAATGCTGGTAACCAGCATTTTCTCCTTTTCCCACAATGTTTTCTACCCTTCACAAAACAAATTTCAAATTTTCAGTCAACTTTTATTTTGTCGTCTGCAAATGCTTTCAATTTAGACCAGTCTAAAATATTGTCGTTTGGTAATGAGTTAAAAGCATTTGCAGAAAAAATAATTCCATAAGTGCTCAAATGACTCAATTTTTCTTTGATAGGGTAGAAAACTTTGTGGGAAAAAGGTTTGCAGTCTGTGCAGTCTGATCTTAATCTACATTGTCCTCAAAAGGTCAGTGAGTAGCAACCTAAAGATCAACACCGAATATAAAAAAACAAACAAAATATTTCTACTTTGCAGTATTTCAGAAACTGTATTAACAATGCAACTCAACCTCAGCTTAGCATCGAGTTGAAAGATGGCCTCTACAGAAGCATTCCGGACAATGTCTGTGTAATGCTACAGCAAGGTACGTTAATTTTTTGCCTTGTACTACACTATCTGTTGTGTTAGTCGTCCAGCTGCTGAGAGCGACTTACTGACCTTTTTTATTAGCTCACCTGAGCACGAAGTGCTCATGGTGAGCTATTGTGATCGTGCTGTGTCCGGCGTCCGTCGTCCGTCGTGCGTCGTGCGTCGTCCGTCGTCAACTTTTTACCTTGTGTACGCTCTAGAGGCCACAGTTTTAGTCGGATACTCATGAAAATTGGTCAGGATGTTTGTCTCGATGAAATCTCGGACGAGTTCGAAAATGGGTCATGTGGGGTCAAAAACTAGGTCACTAGGTCAAATCTTAGAAAAACCTTGTGTACGCTCTAGAGGCCACATTTTGAGTCGAATACTCATGAAAGTTGGTCAGGATGTTTGTCTCGATGATATCTGGGACGAGTTTGAAAATGGGTCACGTGGGGTCAAAAACTAGGTCACCAGGTCAAATCTTAGAAAAACCTTGTGTACGCTCTAGAGGCCACATTTTCAGTCGGATACTCATGAAAGTTGGTCAGGATGTTTGTCTCGATGATATCTGGGACGAGTTTGAAAATGGGTCACGTGGGGTCAAAAACTAGGTCACCAGGTCAAATCTTAGAAAAACCTTGTGTACGCTCTAGAGGCCACATTTTCAGTCGGATACTCATGAAAGTTGGTCAGGATGTTTGTCTGGATAATATATCTCGGACGAGTTCGAAAATGGGTCAAGTGGGGTCAAAAACTAGGTCACCAGGTCAAATCTTAGAAAAACCTTTTGTACGCTCTAGAGGCCACATTTTCAGTCGGATACTCATGAAAGTTGGTCAGGATGTTTGTCTGGATGATATCTTGGACAAGTTCGAAAATGGGTCACGTGGGGTCAAAAACTAGGTCACCAGGTCAAATCTTAGAAAAACCTTTTGTACGCTCTAGAGGCCACATTTTCAGTCGGATACTCATGAAAGTTGGTCAGGATGTTTGTCTCGATGATATCTCGGACGAGTTCGAAAATGGGTCACGTGGGGTCAAAAACTAGGTCACTAGGTCAAATCTTAGAAAAACCTTTTGTACGCTCTAGAGGCCACATTTCCAGATGGATACTCATGAAAGTTGGTCAGGATGTTTGTCTGGATGATATCTCGGACGAGTTCGAAAATGGGTCACGTGGGGTCAAAAACTAGGTCACTAGGTCAAATGTTAGAAAAACCTTTTGTACGCTCTAGAGGCCACATTTTCAGTCAGATACTCATGAAAGTTGGTCAGGATATTTGTCTGGATGATATCTCGGACAAGATCGAAAATGGGTCATGTGGGGTCAAAAACTAGGTCACTAGGTCAAATGTTAGAAAAACCTTTTGTAGGCTCTAAAGGCCACATTTTCAGTCCGAAACTCTTGTAAGTTGGTCAGAATGTTTGTCTTGATGATATCTCAGACAGGTTTGAAAATGGGTCATTGGGGGTTAAAAACTAGGTCACCAGGTCAAATCTTAGAAAAACCTTGTATATGCTCTGGATGCCACATTTTCAGTCCAACACTCTTGAAAATTAGTCAGAATGTTTGCCTTTATAATATCTTGGATGAGTTTGAAAATGGGTCATGTTGGGTCAAAAACTGGGTCAATAGGTCAAATGTTATAAACACCTTTTGTATGCTCTGGAGGACACATTTTCAGTCTGATACTCCTAAAACTTGTTCATTATATTTGTCCTGGTGATACCTTGAATGAGATTGAAAATGGGTCATGTGGAGTCAAAAACTAGGTCAATGGGTCAAATATTAGAAAAACCTTGTGTACACTCTAGAGGCTACATTTTCTGCCTGATATTCTTCAGACTTGGTCAGAATGTTTGTTTTGGTGATGTCTCAAAAGAGTTTGATAATGGGTAATTGTCGGGTCCAAAACTAGGTCACTTGATGAAATCTTAGAAAAACCTTTTGTACACTGTAGAGGCCACATTTTCAGTCCAGTACTCATGAAACTTGGCCAGAATGTTTGTCTTATTGATATCTCAAAAGTGTTTGATGATGGGTAATGTCTGATAAAAAACTAGGTCACTGGGAAACTAGATAGTGCATGTTTGGTCAATAAACTCAGGTGAGCGATTTCAGGGCCATCATGGCCCTCTTGTCTCAAAAACCAACTCGTGTCAGATCCTTCTATCAGACAGTGTAGATTCAAGATCAGACTGCACTTTCTGTGTAGTCTGATCTTGATCTAGACTGTTTGCAAACAGTCAGTGAATCGCCCTTAGTATCCTAGGAGTTAAAATTTTGTAATGTCTCTGTTATTACTGAAAATATTTTCTTTAACTCATTACCTCACAAGTAAATCCAAGATCAGACTGCACAGAACGTGCAGTCTGATCTTGAATCTACACTATCCGAGATTGACATGTTGTAATATCTGTGTTATTACTGAAGACAGTAATGTCACAGAGAGAGGTTAGATGATATATAAGCACTTGAAACCTGTCTTGCTGTTGAGCTAGCTTTTACAGCGATGTGGTTTGGGGTATTTCTCTCTGTAGAAGTTAACCCTTTCCCAAACGGCAAATTTTAGACCAGACCAAATTCAAAGCATTTTGCAGATGACAAATTAACAGTTGCTAAAAAGATGATTTTTCTATATGATAGGGTGGAAAACATTGTGGGAAAAGGAGAAAATGCTGGTTACCAGCATTTTCTCCTTTTCCCACAGTGTTTTCAAAAGACTTTTACTGCAGACATGTAAAAACCAGGGCTTGTTTGGGAAAGAGTTAAGCAACATGCATTAGGTTAGTACCTGGATGGGTGACCAGGTTGTTGCATGTTACATTTGGTGGCAGAGGTGGGATAGTGGCATCTGCCAGACTGGAGTTGCCTTTCCCATGCACATTCCCCAGGTTTATTTGTATATACATGCTTGTATATGAATCTCGGGGTCAAGGCTTCTCATATGGAGGGTGGGGGGTAATGTCACAGAGACAGGTTGGATATATAAGCACTTGAAACCTTCCTTGCTGTTGAGCTAGCTTTTACAGCGATGGGGGTTTGGTGTATTTCTGTCTGTGGATGTTAAGTAATGTGCATTAGGTTAGTGCCTGGAAGGGTGACCAGGTTGTTGCATGTTACAGTTACTTCAAACTTGGACAAGTTGTTAACCAATTATCACAAAATCCCTACGTTTGACAACCCTGAGAAAGAAGCCTTTAGAAAACATTGTGGGAAAAGGAGAAAATACTGGTAACCAGCATTTTCTCCTTTTCCCACAATGTTTTTAGCTCACCTGAGCACGAAGTGCTCATGGTGAGCTATTGTGATCGTGCTGTGTCCGTCGTCCGTCGTGCGTCGTGCGTCGTCCGTCGTCCGTCGTCAACTTTTTACCTTGTGTACGCTCTACAGGCCACAGTTTTGGTCGGATACTCATGAAAGTTGGTCAGGATGTTTGACTCAATGAAATCTCGGACGAGTTCGAAAATGGGTCATGTGGGGTCAAAAACTAGGTCACTAGGTCAAATCTTAGAAAAACCTTGTGAACGCGCTAGAGGCCACATTTTCAGTCGGATACTCATGAAAGTTGGTCAGGATGTTTGTCTCGATGATATCTCGGACAAGTTCGAAAATGGGTCAGGTGGGGTCAAAAACTAGGTCACTAGGTCAAATCTTAGAAAAACCTTGTGTACGCTCTAGAGGCCGCATTTTGAGTCCGATACTCATGAAAGTTGGTCAGGATGTTTGTCTTCATGATATCTCGGACGAGTTTGAAAATGGGTCAGGTGGGGTCAAAAACTAGGTCACCAGGTCAAATCTTAGAAAAACCTTGTGTACGCTCTAGAGGCCGCATTTTCAGTCGGATACTCATGAAAGTTGGTCAGGATGTTTGTCTCGATGATATCTCGGACGAGTTCGAAAGTGGGTCAAGTTGGGTTCAAAAACTAGGTCACCAGGTCAAATCTTAGAAAAACCTTGTGTACGCTCTAGAGGCCACATTTTCAGTCGGATACTCATGAAAGTTGGTCAGGATGTTTGTCTGGATGATATCTCGGACGAGTTCGAAAGTGGGTCACGTGGGGTCAAAAACTAGGTCACCAGTTCAAATCTTAGAAAACTCTTTTGTACGCTCTAGAGGCCACATTTTCAGTCGGATACTCATGAAAGTTGGTCAGGATGTTTGTCTGGATAATATCTCGGACGAGTTCGAAAGTGGGTCACGTGGGGTCAAAAACTAGGTCACCAGTTCAAATCTTAGAAAAACCTTTTGTACGCTCTAGAGGCCACATTTTCAGTCGGGTACTCATGAAAGTTGGTCAGGATGTTTGTCTGGATGATATCTCGGATGGGTTTGAAAATGGGTCACGTGGGGTCAAAAACTAGGTCACTAGGTCAAATGTTAGAAAAACCTTTTGTACGCTCTAGAGGCCACATTTTCAGTCGGATACTCATGAAAGTTGGTCAGGATGTTTGTCTGGATGATATCTCGGACAAGTTTGAAAATGGGTCAGGTGGGGTCAAAAACTAGGTCACTAGGTCAAATCTTAGAAAAACCTTTTGTACGCTCTAGAGGCCACATTTTCAGTTGGATACTCATGAAAATTGGTCAAGATGTTTGTCTTGATGATATCTCGGATGAGTTTGAAAATGGGTCACGTGGGGTCAAAAACTAGGTCACTAGGTCAAATCTTAGAAAAACCTTTTGTACGCTCTAGAGGCCACATTTTCAGTTGGATACTCATGAAAGTTGGTCAGGATGTTTGCCTGGATGATATCTCGGACAAGAACGAAAATGGGTCATGTGGGGTCAAAAACTAGGTCACTAGGTCAAATGTTAGAAAAACCTTTTGTAGGCTCTAGAGGCCACATTTTCAGTCCGAAACTCTTGTAAGTTGGTCAGAATGTTTGTCTTGATGATATCTCAGACAGGTTTGAAAATGGGTCATGGGGGTTAAAAACTAGGTCACCAGGTCAAATCTTAGAAAAACCTTGTATATGCTCTGGATGCCACATTTTCAGTCCAACACTCTTGAAAATTAGTCAGAATGTTTGCCTTTATAATATCTTGGATGAGTTTGAAAATGGGTCATGTTGGGTCAAAAACTGGGTCAATAGGTCAAATGTTATAAACACCTTTTGTATGCTCTGGAGGACACATTTTCAGTCTGATACTCCTAAAACTTGTTCATAATATTTGTCCTGGTGATACCTTGAATGAGTTTGAAAATGGGTCATGTGGAGTCAAAAACTAGGTCAATGGGTCAAATATTAGAAAAACCTTGTGTACACTCCAGAGGCTACATTTTCTGCCTGATACTCTTCAGACTTGGTCAGAATGTTTGTTTTGGTGATGTCTCAAAAGAGTTTGATAATGGGTATTTGTCGGGTCCAAAACTAGGTCACTTGATGAAATCTTAGAAAAACCTTTTGTACACTGTAGAGGCCACATTTTCAGTCCAATACTCATGAAACTTGGCCAGAATGTTTGTCTTACTGATATCTCAAAAGTGTTTGATGATGGGTAATGTCTGATAAAAAACTAGTTCACTGGGAAACTAGATAGTGCATGTTTGGTCAATAAACTCAGGTGAGCGATTTCAGGGCCATCATGGCCCTCTTGTCTACTCTTCACAAAACAAATTTTAAATTCTCTGTCACTTTTATTTCATCTTTGCAATTGCTTTTGGTTTGAACTTTTTGAGGCAAGTTTATAAATCGTTCATAACAAAAAGAAGTGCCTTCTGTTGTCAAATTTATTTAACCCTTTACCCTATAAGGCATTTCTATGGTATCTCTAATTCCCTAATTAATAGCAAGGATGAAGCCATTTTTTATTGGTATATGACACCTTTTGATAGCATAGAAAACATTGTGACAAAAGGTGAAATTGCTCGTCCAAAGGCTCCTACAAGCAATGCGTAGAAATGAGTATGTATGCAGTAAAGGGTTAATATTTTTAACCCTTTCCGAAACGGCAAATTCAGACCAAATTGATAGCGTTTTGCAGGTGACAAATCAACAGTTGCTAAAAAGATGATTTTTCTATATGACAGGGTTGAAAACAAAGTGGGAAAAGGAGAAAATGCTGGTTACCAGCATTTTTCTCCTTTTCCCACAATGTTTTCAAAAGGTTTCTATTCCTGACCCATAAAAACCAGGGATTGTTTGGGAAAGGGTTAACATCTTTTAAAAATCCTCAGTTCATGGTGATTATCCATAATTTTCAACATTTCTCATAGATAGTTTTAGTACAAATTATAGCTCATGCTTATGAGAGTTACTTTCCTATATGGATCAATCAATTAATGAAACACTCAATGAGAGTTATTTCCCTTTATTAGGAAATTAATGAAACATTAATCCAATAAGAGTTATTTCGCTTTGTATATCAAATTAATGAATCATGTATCCAATAAGAATTATTTCCTTTTACTGAGCAAGAAATTAGTGAAACATTTATCCAATAAGAGTTATTTCCCTTTATAGATCAAGAAATCATTGAAACATTTATCCAATGAGAGTTATTCCCCTTAATGGATTAAGAAATCAATGGAACATTTGTACAATGAGAGCTATTTCCCTTTATGGATAAAGAAATTAATGAAATATTTATCCAATGAGAGTTATTTCCCTTTATAGATCAAGAAATCAATGAAACATTTATCCAATGAGAGTTATTACCCTTTATAGAACAAGTATTCAATGAAACATTTATCCAATGACAGTTATTCCCCTTTATTGATCAAGAAAGATATGAAACAATTATCCTGTGAGAGTTATTCCTCTTTATGGATTAAGAAATCAATGGAACATTTATCCAATGAGAGTTATTCCCCTTTATGGATTAAGAAATCAATGGAACATTTATCCAATGAGAGTTATTCCCCTTTATGGATTTAAAAAAATTAATGAAACATTTATCCAATGGGAGTATTTCCCTTTATGGATTAAGAAATCAATGGAACATTAAATTTTGTCCAATGAGAGTTATTCCCCTTTATGGATTAAGAAATAAATGAAACATTTATCGAATGAGAGTTATTTCCCTTTATAGATCAAGAAATCAATGAAACATTTATCCCCCCTGGAGATGCAGTGTACACGTGGGATCTGCCCCACACAAATAACTACACTATCAAAATCAACAATTTACCAGCCAGAAAACATGAAAACCCAAGTTTGGAGGTAAGTCCTATTACTGTTAAGTTTCTATGTTTTTGTCCTGTAGCAAAGAGTTAACTCTTTACCACACGACAAAATTTTAGGCTGGCTCAAACTGAAAGCATTTGCAGACGACAAAATAAAGGTGACTGAAAAATTGAAATTTGTTCTGGGAAGGGTAGAAAACACTGTGGGAAAAGGAGAAAATGCTGGTTACCAGCATTTTCTCCTTTTCCCACAGTGTTCTCAAAAGGCTTCTTTCTCAGGGGCGTCAAAAGTAGGGATTGTGTGGTAATGGGTTAAAACATTTAAGGGAAAAGGAGAAAATGCTATTAACCTTCTCCCAAACGATGAATTTTAGACTCTTCCAAACGAAAAGAGTTTGCAGACAACAATTTTAAATTTGATGAAAATGGGTAGAAAGTTCTTCTAAAGGGTAGAAAACTCTGTGGGAAAAGGAGAAATTGCTCATTATGAGCAATTTCTCCTTTTCCCGCAGTGTTTTCAAACGACTTGTACTGCAGACACATAAAAACCAGGGCTTGTTTGGGAAAGGGTTTACAATCATTTTCTCCTTTTCCCACAGTTTTTCCGACCCTATCATAAACAAATTCCATATTTCAATCTTTTATTATTTGTAGAAAACTATCTCCTCGTTGGACAGTGTAGATCTTGGATCAGACTGCACATTCTGTTGTATCCTTGACAGAACAGTGGATAGGAGCCGAGTCCAAAGTTACATTTTCTATCCGTCGTAATCTATGCAGTGTAGCAACCACCAGGTGTAAAATTTTTCACTGAAGCCACAAAAATGACTATAGTCTGATAAAACATGGACAAAATTGATTATATTTGGCTTAAAATTAGTAAATGGGTATCTTTAACCCATAACCACACAATCCCTACTGTTGACGACCTTGAGAAAGAAGTCTTTAGAAAACATTGTGGGAAAAAGGAGAAAATGCTGGTAACTAGCATTTTCTCCTTTTCCCTCAATGTTTTCTACTCTTCACAAAACAAATTTCAAATTTTCAGTCAACTTTTATTTTGTGATCTGCAAATGCTTTCGATTTGGACAAGCTTGTAATATTGTTGTTTGGTAATGAGTTAAGTATTTTTTTTATATTATATTTCATGTGTCTATTTTTAGAAATGTTATGATGGTAAAGAAATGTCCTAATTTAAGCTGGGGGGAATTATTTCCCCATCACAGTGAATATTTTCCTCCTGCCGAAAATCTTGAAATTCTTTTTTTGTTCTACTTTGCCAAAAATAGTAATTGGCTTGAGATCACTAGTTTTAAAAGTGGCATTCGTTGACAAAATAATCAGAGGAAATATAATATATAATTTATTTCATCAGCTTGTGGTTTATATGGGGAAGTATTTGCCTCAAAAGGGAAAGGCTCACGAAAATAACTCGTGCCTTATGGCACTCCTTATTTTCGCATACCTTTCTCTTTTTTGGCAAATATTTTCCCATATTAAACCTTTACCAAACAACAAAATTTTAAGTTTGTCAAAATTGAAAGCAAGTGCACACGACAAAGTAAAAGTGACTGAAAATTTGAAATTTGTTTTGTGGAGGGTAGAAAATATTGTGGGAAAAGGAGAAAATGCTGGTTACCAGCATTTTCTCCTTTTCCCACAATGTTTTCTAAAGGCTTCTTTCTCAGGGGCGTCAAAAGTAGGGATTGTGTGGTAATGGGTTAACCACGAGCTGATGAGATAAACTCTATTTCTTGTTGCAGTACTACGTAGAGGCAGAGATTTTTCATGGTAAAAAGTCGCTGTGCAAGCCAGTGAGGCCCTTTGATTTAGGATACAAACAAATGATGACCTTCAATGTCAGCATACAGTCCCTGCCTAGATGTGCCCGGCTCTGCTTTGTTGTTTGTTCATTGGAAAAAAACAAACCGTTTGTATGTTACTTTTGTATAAAGAGGATATTTGTTTTTTACATTGAAAGATAGAAGTTTATAATATCAAGTGAACATCATTGGTAATATTTTCACAAGTGGTGCTCAAAATTTATTTCATCTTGTGAACATCATCAGTAATATTTTTCTCAAGTGGCAGAGCCACATGCGAAAATATTACCTATTATATTCATAAGATGAAATAAAGTTTAGTTTTTGCAGGAAAAAAACAAATATTCTGTTTATTTTATGCTTTTAACCATTTCTGGGGGGAACTTAATCATTAATCAAAATCCAGTACAGTTCTCTTCAGTTATTTCCCATGGCGTACCCCCACTGCCTAGCAATGCATTACAATATTATGTCAGTCGTAAGAAATGTAAGGTAAATTACGTCATATTTTCATCTGGTTTTAAGGCATGCACATTTTACCTTGTTAACCCTTTACTCCATAGATACTCATTTTGACGTATCAACAATAGACAGCTTTTGAAAACATTGTGGGAAAAGGAGAAATTGCTCGTAATGAGCAATTTCTCCTTTTCCCACAATGTTTTTTACTCAATCAGATATTTGTATCCTCATTTGTCCATATTTTTGACATCATATCTTTATTTGCTGCTGAAATGGAAGAGCCTCAAATTGGCATATTAGGTATAGGGTTAACTAATTACCAGGAACAGCTGTTTCCACCTTAAGTTGAAGAGTTGTTAGTTAAAAACTTGTATTGTCACTGGTTATAACCATGAATTACTGAAAAATATTTCAACAGTATTTCTTGCTAACCTACCGGAAAGCATGAAAGAAACTATAGTTAATTATACATGTTGAGGGTTATTTGTTTGTTTTTTAAACAAAGATTTTTCAATTTTGTCTGTTGATGTAATGTTTAACCCTTTACCAAACAATCTCGAGATCTGGTATTTACGACCCTAAGATAGAGGGCTTTTGAAAACATTGTGGGAAAAGGAGAAAATGCTGGTAACCATGACATACAATGTACATGGGTTGATGCTTTTTGTGGATACATATATAGAATATTCAATACGATTGTGAAAACTGGACTATTGCTACTTAAAACTTACGTTTGGGGCAAAAGTATCTCCTTATTAGACTATGTAGATCCAAGATCAGACTGCACATTCTGTTCAGTCTGATCTTGATCTAAAGTGTCTGCAAAGGTCAGTGAGTCACCCTTAGCATCCCAAGAGTTGTAACATTTTGTAATATCTCTGTTTATTACTGAAAATCTTTTCTCTAACTCTTTACCAAACAATGAATTTATAGACTGGTCCAACTTGAAAGCATTTCCAGACAACAAAATAAATGTGACTGAAATATCCAAATTTGACTTTGGAAGGTTAGAAAACATTGTGGGAAAAGGAGAAAATGCTGGTTACCAGCATTTTCTCCTTTTCCCACTATTTTTTCAAAAGGCTTCTACCTCAGCGTCCTCAAAAGTCGTCATTATGTGGTTAAGGGTTAAACTTGGACAAAATGTTAACTATCAAAGGGGACTCATATAACAGGGTCAGATAAGTATCAAAGTATTTTTACACAATTATGTCCCTTTTCAACCTATCATTTTCATGGAAAATCAAGCACTTGCAGTCAAGATTAAGCACCTCATGCAGTACTTTTTTTTTTTCTTTCAGTCGGAAGCCAAGATTTTGGGTCGTCTAAATGTCAACATCTTCGATTACAACGGTGTACTAGTCTGTGGGAAGTTTTCTAAAGGAATATGGGAGTCCAGGACACTAGAAAATAGTAGTAAATTCTCACCAGCTCTTGGTGAGTGAGTTTGTTTACTTTCTCTTTTATGAAATTGATTGCAGCTTAACCCTTTACCAAACAACAAAATTTTAGACTGGTCTAAATTGAAAGCACTTGCAGACAAGAAAATAAACATAACTCAAAAATTGAACTTTGTTTCCAGCAGGGTAGAAAAACGTTGTGGGAAAAGGAGAAAATGCCGGTTACCAGCATTTTCTCCTTTTCCCACAATGTTTTCAAAAGGATTCTATCTCAGGGTTGTAAAAACCAGAGATTGTTTGGGAAAGGATTAAATGAATTTTTATATGCCCAAAAGGCATCTGACATTGACAAATATGCGCAGGTTTCCAGGGCCGTAGCTGGTTCTGATGAAATCCAGGACTTTTCATTTATAACTTAGCTGTCACAAATGATATCACTAAAATAATCCTCAAAGCTGTCTAAAGTGGTGGTGCCAACAGTTTTTGGTGACAACATATTTTGCAATAATTGACATTTTATGAAAAAATTTTGAACAAAATGAGACAATTAATCATTCAGAAATTAGTATCTCTGTCTTTATGAATAGTGGATTATTACAACATAACATTTTGACTAATCAAATCGTAAATGAATGCTTAGTCTGCGCATGAGATACACCAACTTATCATTCGGTTTGCAATATGTGAAAAGGGGCATTCGGACATTTGCATAAAGTGTCGGGCAGGCTAATCCGAGACGGCACTTTACGACTACATTAGATTTTGTGCTACAGTGGACTTGTGCAAAATGGAAAGTTAAATAAAAAAGGAAATTTCCGATTGTCCCTTTTCATGTGTTGCAGACCATATTGGAACCTTATTTCATACTGCGTAGAAATAGATTGTTTTTTCTGTCCAGTGCCTTATTCTGTCCAATTGTAATGCATATATCTTAGCCAGAAAATTTGCTGTTATATGACCTGCAACAACCACAAAGGGGCATTTACTATTTGCACAAAGTACCTTCTCAGATCAGCCTGCACAGTTCACACAGACCAATCCTAGGCGACACTTTCCGTCGAAATGTGATTTCCTTTTATGCATAAGTCTACTGTGGGACAAAATCTAATGTATTCTTAACTCATTACCACTCAATCCCTCCTTTTGATGCTCCTGGAAAAGAAGCCTTTTGAAAACATTGTGGGAAAAGGAGAAAATGCTGGTAACCAGCATTTTCTCCTTTTTCCACAATGTTTTCTACCTAATCAATAAACAATAGCACCATTTGAGCCACACTGAAATTGTCGTCTGCAAATGCTTTCAATCTGGGCATAGCAAAAATTTTGTCGTCTGGTAAAGGGTTAAAGTGCCGTCTCGGATTAGCCTGCTTTACACAAATGTCCGAACACCCGAAAGAAACATGGCTCTGGTGAATGGGGGCTTCTTGCACTCTATGGCCATGAAGAAATTCTTTAAAATTCTTGCTCTCTGAAACAGTTGATCAGATTTTGAAATAATCTGACAGAAATGTTCCTTTGGTAACCCTTTTGAAAAATTGTTTGTAAAATGCTGATTTTTCTACAAACATGGCTTTGGTGAATGGGGGCTACTTGCACTATTTGGCCATGAAGAAGTTCTTTTTCTCTGAAACAGCGGATCAGATTTTGAAATAATTTCACAGAAATGTTTCTTTGCTAATTTTTCAAGTTGCATGCCATATACATGTAAATAATAATATACTGATATTTTTAATGCAGTGGATGGAAACCCAGACAGAACAGCATTACAGCTCGATTATGAGATAATCCCACCAGGACCCAAAACTGTACTCTATCCACCGGAAACCGAGATTGATCGGAAAATACAGCAAGGTGTCAGAGCATCATCGATATCTGTAAGTTGACCTATAATGTGCTTTTCACCAACTTTAACTCGTTACCAAGCGTCAAAATTTTAGATTCGTCCAAATTGAAAGCATTTGCAGACGACAAAATAAAAGTGACTGAAAATTTGAATTTGTTTTGCGAAGGGTAGAAAAAATTGTGGGAAAAGGAGAAAATGCTGGTTACCAGCATTTCCAACAATGTTTTTTATCTTATCATTAAACAATTGCACTGTTTGAGCCACACTGAAATTGTTGTCTGCAAATGCTCTCAATTTCGACCAAATTAAAATGTTGTCATCTGGTAAAGAGTTAACCTTAAGAGCCTGATATAAGTCCAACAGATGCTTTCAGTCTAATAAATTTGAAAGTTGTTTTGTGAAGGGTAGAAAACATTGTAGGAAAAGGAGAAAATGCTGGTTACCAGCATTTTCTCCTTTTCCCACGATGTTTTCTAAAGGCTTCTTTCTCAGGGTCGTCAAAAGTCGGGATTGTGTGGTAAAGATTTAAGTGTGGACTGATCTTACAGAAAAACAGTCCTAATTTTTTGTAGAAAGAGCCACAAACATACTACAAACTTGACCAGATAGCAACATACCACCCTCTACAAGATTTGAGCGAGCTGGAAAAAGATTTTTTATGGAGACACAGGTAAGGGTTCTTTGTACATTTACAAGCAGTGCCCAAAAAGTGTCCAGATGATGTCCGAAACTTTTAATGATACGTTTTCCTGTAACATCTTAACTGATTACCTAGCGAAAAAATTTTGGACTACATTCAGGATTGTGTGACTGGTCCAAATTGAAAGCACTTGCAGACGACATAATAAATGCAACTCAGAAATTGAAATATGTTGCCAGCTCAGGGTAGAAAACATTATCAGCATGTCTGCCTTTTCCCACAATGTTTTCAAAAGGCTTCTGTTTCAGGGTCATAAAGACCAGAGATTGTTTGGTAAAGGGTTAACTCTTAACGAATTAAGCGACAAAATTTTAGATTGGTTCAAATTGAAAGCATTTGCAGAGGACAAATTAAATGTTCTTAACTCTTTACCAAACGACAAAATTTTAGACTGGTCCAAATTGAAAACATTTGCAGATGAGAAAATGAATGTCACTAAAGAATTGAAATTTGTTTTAGGAAGGAAGAAAACATTGTGGGAAAAGGAGAAAATGCTGGTTACCAGCACTTTCTCCTTTTTGCACCATGTTTTCAAAAGGCTTCTTTCAAAGGGGTGTTAAAACTCGGGTTTGTGTGGTAAAGGGTTAAAATGCTGATTTCTTTTTTTTCAATGAATAGAAAACATTGTGGGAAAAGGAGAAAATGCTGGCTACCAGCATTTTCTCCTTTTCCCACAATGTTTTCAAAAGGCTTCTTTCTCAGGGTTGTTAAAAGTTGGGATTGGGTGGTAAAGGGTTAAGCAAAAATTTTGTCTCTTGAAATCTAATTTTACAATAGACAAACTCGGCCAAGTCAAACCAGTGCTGAATCCTTAGTCTCAAAAGCAAAAGTCAGGTAACTTAGAATTTCATCCATTTCCTGCAATGTTTTCTACCCATTCAACATATTTCAAGTTTACATTGCACATATGATTAAAATTTTGTCCTCTGAAAAATTTAATGCTTTCTTTTTGGACAAGCCTTTTTATGAACTTAATTTAAGAAAACAAACCTTTGAAAACATCCTGAGAAAGGGAGAAAATGCTGGTTACCATGAACTTAAGAAAACAAACTTTTGAAAACATCCTGAAAAAAGGAGAAATGCTGGTTACCAGCATTTTACACCTTTACCTTGGGTGTTTTCTACCTTATTACAAACACAAAATCATGGTTTTTGCAACATTTGATTTGTTGTTTGCAAATGTTTTTAATTTTGTCCAGTCAAAATTTTGTCTCTAGTAAAATGATATAAGGAATACCCATATCATGGTATAACCCTTAACCACACAATTCCGACCTTAACCCTTTCCCAAACAATCCCTGGTTTTTACGGGTCTGGAATAGTAGCTTTTTGAAAACATTGTGGGAAAAGGAGAAAATGCTGGTAACCAGCATTTTCTCCTTTTCCCACAACGTTTTCTACCCTATCATAGACAAATCATCTTTTGAGCAACAGTTGAATTGTCGTCTGCAAATGCTTTCAATTTTGTCTAGTCCAAAAGTTTGTCGTTTGGGAAAGGGTTAAACGTCCCTGAGAAAGAAAGCCTTAGAAAACATTGTGGGAAGAGGAGAAAATGCTGGTTATCAGCATTTTCTCCTCTTCCCAAAATGTTTTCTAACCTTTCCAAATGAAATTTCAATTTTTGATCAACTTTTATTTTGTCGTCTGCAAATGTTTTCAATTTGGACCAGTCTAAAATTTTCTCGTGTGGTAATGAGTTAATACCAAACTCAGTGTCATGCATCACAGACGTTAGGCCATGCTCTGGCAAAAGGGGGCTTATATGCAAGGGATAAAAATTTTTGACAAGATTTTTTGTTTTTCCAGGGATTTTGTTGCAGAATACAATCCAAACTTACTGCCATGGTTATATCATAGTGTCAACTGGTTGGAAAGACATTGTGTTTTTGAGGTAGAATTATATTTTTTAAAGTTTTTGGGGGTTGAAGGGGGGAATAAGATATTATTTTGGTAAAAAAGTATTTTGAGGTATAACAGTTTTCTTCAAATAGTATTTGAGGGGTAAAATACTGTTTTTCCAGGTTGAAGAAAAATGAGGGAAAGTTATAGATTTGAGGTTAAAAGTGAGATAATTTGGGGTAAAAATTTGAGGTATCTAGGTAAAAAACTGTTTTTTAGGTAGAAGAAAAAAGAGGGAAAGTTATATATTTGAGGTAAAAAAGGTGTTGTTGAGATAATTTTGAGGTAAAGTGGTATTGTATTGTTAAAATAGTGTTTTTGAGGTTGAGGTAAAATATTTTTTATCTCGGCTGTGTTCAGAGATGACCTTGAGGTATTGCAGTAGCCTTTGTGTTGTCTGTGTCCTTTTCATTGTGAATGTATTATGCCATTTTTTTCTTTTTTGAATTTCAACAGAAAATCAAGCAACTATCGCGCAATTGTTTGATTAACTCTTTACCAAACAAGAAAATTTTAGACTGGTCGAAATTGAAAGCATTTGCAGACGACAAAATAAATGTGACTGAAGAATTGAAATTTGTTTTGGGAAGGTTAGAAAACATTGTGGGAAAAGGAGAAAATGCTGGTAACCAGCATTTTCTCCTTTTCCCACAATATTTTCAAAAGCCTTCTCTTTCAGGGGTGTTAAAATTCGTCATTTTGCGATAAAGGGTAAAGTTTCACGGAATCTTTTTGTCACGTTACAGTTTTACAGATTATTAAAGAACTGGCCAGTTAACAAAGTCCTGTTATCTACGGCATTGTGGTTGATTGGACCAGAGTTCGTAGATATGCGGACAAGAATTTTTGCGGTACAATGTATACACGCCAAAAAGTCCACGGAGAGCTTGCGACTGTTCCTACCTCAGCTTATTCAGGTATCTGCATTAACCCTTTACTCCATAGATACTCATTTCGACGCACAGCTTGTAGGAGCCTTTGGAAAACATTGTGAAGAAGAAGAATTCATTGAGTGTGGTGCCGTGGTCGTGAGGTAGAGCGTCGGCCTCATAACCTAAAGGTCCTGAGTTCGATACCAGGGATCGGGTGTCAACTTTGGGATTTTTCAGTGGCCAACACATTCAGCGCGAGTACTGGTGTAGTTCCCAGGAAGCAGAATCGAGAGAGATTAGTATAAGCTGTAATAACTTGTTTCTCAATCGATGTAAAATAAATATGTTTAAACTAAAACGTGACAAAATTTGAAATTGCTCATGACGAGCAATTTCACCTTTTGTCACAATGTTTTTTATGCTATCAAAAGGTGTCATATACACATATGAAATGGCTTCATCCTTGCTGTTACTTAGGGTCAATTGGAGATACCATAGGATGCCTTGTTGGATAAAGGGTTAACTCTTTACCATGCAATCCCGACTTTTAATGGCCCTGAAAAAGAAAGCTTTTGAAAACATTGTAGGAAAAGGAGAAAATGCTGGTAACCAGCATTTTCTTCTTTCCCCACATTGTTTTCTTTCGTATCAAAGACAACTTCAACAATGTTGGTCACATTTAATTTGTTATCTGCATATGCTTTTGGTTTGGAGAAGTCTAAATTCTTCTTGTGTGGTAAAGGATTAACTCTTTACCAAACAACAATATTCTGGACTTGTCCAAATGGAAAGCAATTGCAGACGATAAAATGAATGGGACTGAAAATTTGAAATTTGTTTTGTGAAGAGCAGAAAACATGGGAAAAGGAGAATATGCTGGTTACCAGCATTTTCTCCTTTTCCACAATGTTTTCTAAAGGCTTCTTTCTCAGAGTCGTCAAAAGTAGGGATTGTGTGGTAATCTGTTAACTCTTTACCCCGCAAATACGACTTTTAACGACCCTGAAAAGGAAAGCTTTTGAAAACATTGTGGGAAAAGGAGAAAATGTTGGTAACTAGCATTTTGAATTAACTAGCAAATTGAATTTTAGCTTTTGATTCACATTTAGTTTGTTGTCTGCAAATGCTTTCAATTTGGACTAGTCTTAAATTTTGTCATTTGTTAAAGAGTTAAAGGTGTTTTTGAAGAAAAGTCAAGGTATTGTTGTGGTATGGTTGTGGCAATGTTTTCTTCCCAGCTGGAAACAAATTTTGATTTTTGGGTTACATTTAATTTGTCGTCTGGAAGTGCTTTCAGTTTGGACCAGAATTAAATTTGGTCGTTTGGTAAAGAGTTGGGGTTTCAAGAGAGCAGTCAGCATGGGTAATTTTTGTAAGTTGTAAGAACTTGTTATACAATCCATGTAAAATAGATATGTTATAACTAAAGGGCAGAAAACATTGTATGCAATGGAGAGAATACCAGTTTTTACAAAGAATCCAAAGAATCAAAAAAATGTATAGCTCAAGTACATACCGCATCCGGCTGGATTCAAACCCTTGAAGGGTCATATAACCTCATTTTTTGAGGATTAAAAGACCGATACTGTAACGCAGGTATTGTATTTATCTGGACAATTTCTATGCATGGAGGAATGGTCTCCCGTAAAACACCCCCTCTTAAAGTTATCCTTATTTTATTGATGACTCAAAGCAGAAAGTCAAATTTCTGACAACAAATGGGATTAATGGCTCAGAGGCCAATCCTAGACAAGCCCCCATCTCATGGACTTGGACAAAGTCTGCAGCAAATAAATGCATAACACAAAGACAAACTGCATCTGGCTGGATTTGAACCCTTGAAGGGACAAATAACCTCGTTTTTCGAGGATTAAAAGACCATTACTGTAACCATTGAGCCAAAGAGATACCTGTCTGACGCAGTTGTCAGGTATTGTATTTAAATCGGGAACAAAGCTATGCATGGAGGAGTGGCCTCCCGTAACACAGTCATCAGCATTATCCCTCTTTTGCATCTTGTTTTTATATGATTTCTGTTTTAGGGATGTAAGTCATGTAAGCTTTGTAAGTATTTAACCCTTTACCACACAATGACGACTTTTTACAACCCTGAATAAGAAGCCCTTTGAAAACATTGTGGGAAAAGGAGAAAATGCTGGTAACCAGCATTTTCTCCTTTTCCCACAATTGTTTTCTATCCTGTCAAAGAAAAATAATACTCCATATGAGCCGCATTGAAACTGTTATCAGCAAATGCCTTCAATTCTGAAAGGTCTAAATTCTTCTCGTATGGTAAAGGGTTAATCATATTGTTTCTGTTTTACAGGCTTACCGTTTTGACAATTACATGAAGAATGACCTGGGATATTTCTTGTTGTACCAAGCATGGAAGGATAGAAAGCTTGGTCATGACCTTTTCTGGCATTTAAGGTATATCATTTTTGTTGCTGACAGGCATTAAAAATGAATAAAAGGTTTTTTAATAGTCTTGGTTGAGTATCAAAGTGAGATTCCGCTTCTCGCCATTGATGAAGCTTCTGATTGATTGATTGATTCATTCATTCATTCATTTATTCATTCATTCAAGGTTTTTCAATAGTCTTGGCTGAGTATCAAAGTGAGATTCCGCTTCTTGCCATTGATGAAAGTTCATATTGATTGATTGATTGATTGATTCATTCATTCATTCATTCATTCATTCATTCATTCATTCATACACTCAGTCACTCATTCATTTAGCAGCATTTAATTTGTCGTCTGCAAATTCTTTCAAATCTAACAAATAAAACATTTTATTCAAGTTTTGGAATTTGTTTTGTAAAGGGTAGAAAAAAACATTGTTGGAAAAGGAGAAAATGCTGGTTTCCAGCATTTTCTCCTTTTCCTACAGTGTTTTTAAAAGGCTTCCTCATCAAGGTCATTAAAAGTTGCCATTTTGTGGTGAAGGGTAATACATATAATTTGCCATTCTATTGGAGTTATCTCTCTTTGAGATATGAAAAAATGAGAATAGGGAAGAGTCGCACTGGCTTTGTTTTACATGTTGTCCTGGTAGTAGGTAGGGGTGTAACAATACATCGATGCATCAATGTATCTTGTTTGTGACTGTCACGATAGCAATGCATCGATTGCTATGTCCGACATTGATAACAATCGCTGATAGCTTGTTTAACAATAGATACTTTCGATAGTTGATATATGAAATTTTTTTTAACTTGCTATCTTGATCTTATCTGATGTTTGATTGGGATTCTTTAAAAAAAAAAAAAAATAAAGAGTGAATATTGATTGATTGATTGATTGAATGCTACTTTCGTGGTTACTATATGGCATGCTCGATTTCGGGTTTTAGTATGTACAGTTGTATACGCCTTTTGGGCATTGAAAATTGATTCCATATGTTCAAACAGATATGAAAAATTTCCCTTATCTTTTTCATGTATGTTAACTATTGTCTTAAATTTGAGTTAATTTTGATATTTACGTGCTCGATAGTTGGAATAATCGGCAAATGATAGGAAATGTTTTTATTGTCCACGATCGATTTTGCATGACTTTTTTGTACTTACTAATAGAGCGTGTCTATATACATGTTTATGTCATCTGTGTTGGCTGCTAATTTTGAGATCGTGAAGTTGGAAAGGCCAGTGTTTTCGGATTTCTTAAAGGGGGAGAGACTGTTGATAAAAAGCAACTAGCATATAGATTATGTTATATGATACTGAAACACGATGAAAACAAGACAAGCTTGCGGAGCAAACATTCGACATTAGCTGTCAAACAGGCAAACAACTGCTGCAGACCGGAGAAAGAAGCCTTTAGAAAACACTGTAGGAAAAGGAGAAAATGCTGGTAACCAGCATTTTCTCCTTTTCCCGCAGTGTTTTCTACCCTTCCCAGAACAAATTTCAATTTTTCAGTTACCTTTAATTTGTCGTCTGCAAATGCTTTCAATATGAACCAGTCTAAAATTTTGTCGTGTTATAAAGAGTTAAGGAAGATCTTACACAACCCTATTGTATTGTGATGCACCATGATATTGTTCTCTCGATAGTGATAGTATCATGATAGTAATGCTGCAACAGTGAAAATATTGTGATAGCCTATTTTCAGGCCAATAGTCAGTCCTAGTAGTAGGTCTAGAGGTCCCTTTTAATCTGTCGACTTCAATTAATGGAAATAAGAAGTATTTGTTCGCATTTTATGTTGTAGATGTGAAATGAGTAGAGCTCAATGTAAACAGAGATTTGCCCCTCTCCTTGAGGCCTATTGTCTGTACTGTGGGGCGGCCATTTTAGACTATCGTCAACGAGAGGTCGAGGCTATGAAGAAATACTTGAGCGTGTCTCGGGAAATCAAAAACGACTCTCAAAACTCTCACCTTGTAAGTTGAATTTATTTTATTTGATAAACAGATGTCCTTAACTGATTGCTTATTCCAGTTTTGTAATCAGGAGTTGAAAGAAAGTTAATTTGTCTCTAGAGGGGGATAAAGTAACTTGTTTTTTTTTTGATAAAGCATCTTGTAAAGTAATGGTAGATTTTACTTATGTCCTTGCCACAAATTCGTAACAACATATATAGGCTTATTCTCAAGATTTTCTGAATGTCAAAGTAACAAAATTTCTGATTGGCTCAACAAATTGGTTTGCATGTTACCAAACAACAAAATTTTGATTCATTTGTTTTTAAAAGCATTTGCAGACAATAGTTTTACTATTTACCAGACGACAGAATCTTAGAACAGTCCAAATTCAAAGCATGTACAGACAAGACGACAAATGCGGCTCCAATGATAGCATTCATGCTTGGGAGGATAGAAAGCATTGCGGGAAAAGGAGAAAATACTGGTTATGAGCATTTTCTCCTTTTCTCTTGATGTTTTTAAAAGGCTTCTTTTTCAGGGCCATGAAAACCAGGGATTGTTTGAGAAAGGGTTAATATATCTTAACAGAATTTACAAATTTTATTGCAGTCGATACTGAAGAGATGGTTGTCGGACGAAGAGACCAAGAAAGTATTAGAGACGATGCCGTCTGCCCTTGACGAATCCATTGAACTCGGGAAATTATGGTATTTATTTGTGCTGATCATTCTCAAAAAACAAAATGATTCATGGGCTCTGTGAAAAGGGGACTTAATTGTTAAAAAAAAAAATTGACCATGTGACTTGGTTTATAATATCAGTTGGTCATGTGATTTAGGTTTATTAAGGTAGTTGGTCATGTGACCAGCCAAAATTGCTTGATAACCAGCATTTTCTCCTTGTCCCACAATGTTTTTGACTCTTCACAAAACAAATTTCAAATTTTCAGTCACTTTTATTTTGTCATCTGCAAATGCTTTCGATTTGGACCAGTCTATAAATTTTTCGTTTGGTAAAGAGTTAGCCATATTTGACAAAGTTTAACCATCTATTCTCTATCTCTTCAGTGTTGATGAATGCAAAGTATTGATGTCAAAGATGCGACCGTTGTGGCTTACATGGGAAAATGGATCCAGAGTGCCAGCAGAGTGGAAAAAAGACACCATAAAATATATTGTGAAATATGGTGATGGTATGTGCAGATTGATCCTAGTCCACACAGTCATGAGTTTAACCCATTACCACACAATCCCTACTTTTGACACCCCTGAGAAAGAAGCCCTTTGAAAACACTATTGGTAAAGGAAAAAATGCTGGTAACCAGCACTTTCTCCTTTTCCCACAGTGTTTTCTACCCTTCCCAGAAAAAATTTCTATTTTTTAGTCACCTTTATTTTGTCGTCTGCAAATGCTTTCAATTTGGACCAGTCTACAATTTTCTGGTGTGGTAAAGAGTTTAATCCTTCTCCACGCAATTTCACCTTTAACTCTTCACCAAACAACAAAATTTTGGACTATTCCAAATTGAAAGCATTTGCAGACGACAAAATAAATGTGACTCAAATGCTGAAATTTGTTTTGGAAAGTATAGAAAACATTGAGGGAAAAGGAGAAAATGCTGGAAACCAGCATTTTCTCCTTTTCCCACAATGTTTTCAAAAGGCATTTTTCTCAGGGTCGTTAAAAGTTGGGATTGTTTGGTAAAGGGTTAAGTGACCCCCCCCCCCCCCCCCCCACCCCATGAAAAAAGCTTTTGAAAACATTGTGTAAACATTTTGAGAAAAGAAGAAAATGCTGGTAACCACCATTTTCTCCTTTTCCCCCTGTTTTCTACCCCATCAGAAACAATTCCATTAATTTGAATCATATTTAGATTTTTGTCTGAAAAAGCTTTAAATTTGGACCAGTCTAAGATTTTGTTGTTTGATAAAGGGTTATTATGACTAGAAAATAATGATATTGAAAACATTGGGGGAAAAAAAGAAAATGCTGGTAACCAGCATTTTCTTCTTTTCCCCCAATGTTTTCATGTTTCCCAGTCATTCGGAAATAAGTCCAATTGTTTGAGACACTGTCATTGTCTGCAATTGCTTTCCATTTGGACCAGTTTAAAATATGGTTTGCACTTGTGCAGTTTTCAGCTCGACAGGCTGAAGGCTAGCAGAGTTTATGACATGGTGTGGTTTCCATCGTCCATCTGTTAGTCTGTCTGTCTGTTAGTTTTTTCTTTGTTTAAGTGTTAAAGTCTGCATTTTTAAATGGATTTTTGTAAAACTTGCCTAGTTTCTTAATTTTGTCAATAACTTGAACACTATATTTTTTTTGGAAAAATCCACCGTTAACACTTAACATTCTCAGAAAAGTGCCATTTAAAATTGAAAATTTACATTTCTTGTCTATAAAGCTGAAAAATTTACATTACTCTTCGTAACAAGCATTTTCTCCTTTTTCCATAATGTTTTCTAGCATTTTGAAGACAAATGTCATAAATTTTGCTACAGTTGATTAACAGTCTGCAATGCTACCTATTTGGACCAATTTTTGTTGCTTTCATTAACCCTTTACCAACAATGACGACTTTAACCTGGGAAAGAAGCCTTTTGAAAACATTTTGGGAAAAGGAGAAAATGCTGGTAACCAGCATTTTCTCCTTTTCCAAAAATGTTTTCAACTCCATCAAAAAAGGATTGCACTGTTTGAGCCACACTGAAATTGTCGCCTGCAAAAGCCTGGTTACCAGCATTTTCTCGTTTTCCCACAGTATTTTCAGAAGGCTTCTTTCTCGGGTCTCAAAAATCATCGGATTGCTTGTGAAAGGGTTAAGTAAATAAGAAACATGTAATATCATCGAAAACTTATTTTTCACAGATCTAAGACAAGATATGCTGGTAGCACAACTTCTTCACTTGATGGACATGTTCTGGAAATATACAGGTAGTGACTACAAGTAGGTAGCTTTGTTATTATACTACAAAGAAATTTCTCATGATTTGATTGGTTAACATATATATCATGTACCCTGGCAAAAAACATGTATAGCCAGTTTCCCTTTTGAGTGCCCCGTAAAAGTCACTACATAAGCTTGCAACACAACATCCAAAATGGCGGCATTGATCAATCAGCAGACTGTACGTTTATGCACCAAACTGCATGTTTTAGTGATGTCAGTTTCCAGTGATGTCAGTTTCCATTAAATCGGGGTGCTCAGAAGGGAGTTTCTGTTTCATCAGCATACTCGATTCATTAGATTATAAAACAGGAAAATTTCACTTAATACACTTTAAAAGAGTAAAACTTTACAGTATAAATTCATTGTATGGTCAGGTGGCAGGGGACTTTGAAATTTCTTCACGGCTGTGTCGAATCATGTTGCCACCTCGCCTTCTGTCAGGTGGCAGGGGACTTGGAAACTTGTTGGCTGTGGTGAATCATGTCACTCCAAACCGAAGGTGAGGTGGCGACATGATTCAACACAGCCGTGAAGAAATTTCCAAGTCCCCTGCCACCTGAACGTACAACTAATATTATACCTCCACAATGTACTGGAAGGGGGTGTACTGGAATCGCCATAGCTGTCTGTCCATTCATCTGTACATCCGTCCGTGTGTCCGTACCGGTGAAAATCTCCAATATCATTGGATGGAATTTCATGAAGCTTTATACATGTGTAATATAACCCACTTTGCAGACAAAGGTCTTATGGTTTTTGATTCGATGCAAAATGGCCGATTTGGAGCCGTTTTAAGTTACACATTTTCTTCAATGGGGGGGGGGGGTATCATTTCTAGGAAATTATTTTTTCTCTCTTACTTTCATTTTTCAACACTTACAGATTGACCCCGTATGACTGTCTGGCCATGGAGGACGAGATTGGGCTGATTGAGGTGGTGCCTGACGCACATACTGTCTGTGACATTGAAATTAAGAGTGAGAAGGGTATTCTAGCTGGCATGGTCTCGTCTCATCATATACATGAACATCTTACGAGTATGTGTTACCAAGAAAAGGGGTAAGGCTGTATTACAAACTATACTCTGCAAAAAGGGGGCTTAATGCATGTTTGTTCCCCCCCCCCCCCCCCATTGAACCTTTTACCAAACAATTCCTGGTTTTTATGACCCTGAGACAGAAACCCTTGGAAAACATTATGGTAAAAGGAGAAAATGCTGGTTACCAGCATTTTCTCCTTTTCCCACAATGTTTTCTTTCCAGCTGGAAACAAATTTATTTTTTGAGTAACATTTATTTTGTTGTCTGCAAATGCTTTCAATTTGGACCAGTCTAAAATTTTTTCGTTTAGTAAAGAATTACATGTAAGTAAGCATGACTTTTGAAAACATGGTGGGAAAAGGAGAAAATGCCGGTTACCAGCAGTGTACTATACCCTTTCCAATTCAAATTTCCATTTTTATACCCCCCACAACAAAGTTGCTCGGGATATAATGGAATCGCCATGGCTGTCTGTCTGTCTGTCAGTCCGTCCATGCGTCTGTCCTTTTAATGCAAAACAGTGTTGTTTCTTCCATTGTCTACTCCAGAATGCTGTGGCTTTACACACAGACAAAGACATCAAGTGTGATCTTATCAGCCATTCAGATTAATTCCCATAGCGTGGGCTTTTAATCGCCAATCACATAATCAGCTATCAAGAGGTTAATTATCCCTAGATACCTGTCACCCCACCTCTGATTGCATACAAACATAAACCCAATTATCAACAATAGTTATCCCTTAAACTAAACTATTTAACTCCTTACCACCCAATCCTGTCTCTCTTAGGGTCATTAAAACTCAGGTTACCTAGGCAGTAAGAACATGAAAATCAGTATTTTCACTGGTCGTACCCCTGTAATATCAAAAAATGTTTTCACTACTTCATCTTGATATCCTACCCCAAAGCATGAAATAAAGATTTATCTTTTCCCATATAGTGCTGATTACCTGGAGATGGTGAACAGATTTACGATGTCCTGTGCAGGTTATTGTGTTGCAACATACTTACTGGGGCTTGGTGACCGTCATTCGGACAATATTATGATAAAAAAAGACGGAAAGGTTTGCTTTGATTTTTTTTTTGATTTGTTAATCCTGTACAGAATGATCTGTTTTAACCCTCTAGGTGTGTTTTATGACTATAGTTATCTGTGTAGATCAAGATCAGACTGTGTATTTCTTGGAGACATATGGACAAATACCAAAAAGATGTGACCCAGGTCAGCAGGGGTGTGGAAATCACAGAAATATGTACTTGTCCATGAACCAGTAGGTTAAAAAAGTTCACTTGTCTGCCACTGCAGCTTATTTGTCCAAAACTAAACAGTTTTAAGTTGCATTCAATCACGCCTTGTTAATTAAGCCATTACCACTCAATCCCTACTTTTGACGCCCCTGGAAAAGAAGGATTTTGAAAACATTGTGGGAAAAGGAGAAAATGCTGGTAACCAGCATTTTCTCCTTTTCCCACAATGTTTTCTACCTAATCTATTAACAATTGCACCATTTGAGCCTCACCGAAATTGTCGTCTGCAAATGCTTTCAATTTAGACAGAGCTAAAATTTTGTCGTCTGGTAAAGGGTTAAGACACAGTATAGTTTGTTATTTCCCTGTCTTGGTTTGTTTTATATTTACATTTGGAGCCGACAGATGTTTCTGATGTCAAGGATTTTTCACATTCTATTTTGCTTCGAGCATCTAATTTTAAAAAAAGAAGAACCATTTCTCTCAAATTTATGCATAAATTGATCACTTAATGGCAAAATGTCTTGGTTTGTGACGTTTTTTTTAGGCAGAGCAGATGATGCCTAAACCATGTTCTGCCCATTAGCATTGAATATTCACATATACAGCATTGTTGTGACATATCTGTGATGTTCAGAAGTTTTCCAAAGCAAAAAAGTTGGCATGTAAAAACAGCCGCAAATTATACTGACACGCAAATTATACTGACCCTGTTGTATGACTGAAGAGGTACACCAAATGCAAATTTTGAGTGACACATTCATTTTGTCATCAGCAAATGCTTTCGATTTGGACACTTCCAAAATTTTGTTATTGATAAAGAGTTAACCCATTAACACACAATCCCTACTTTTTGAAAAGCTTGAGAAAGAAGCCTTTTGAAAACATTGTTGGAAAAGGAGAAAATGCTGGTAACCAGCATTTTGTCCTTTTCCCACAATGTTTTCTACCCTTCAAAAAACAAATTTCAAATTCACGGTCACTTTAATTTTGTTGTCTGCAAATGCTTTTAATTTGGACAAACCTAAAGTTTTGTCGTTTGGTAATGAGTTAACTACAAGAGCTTTCCCTCTCCTTTGGAAAAGCTTTCCTGGTACAGGAACTTGTGAACATGCAGTTTTCATCATAACTGGTTGACTCTTACAAGAGTTATGTCCCTTTAGATGGTAAAAGTTGAAATACAAGAGTTTACTTTGTCCTTTGCAGTTGTTCCACATTGATTTCGGACATTTCATGAACCACAAGAAGAAAAAGGGAGGAGTCAATAGAGAGCGAACCCGTTTTGTAGTGACAAATGAGTTTTTACATGTAATCAACAGAGGTTCTTCAAATTCTGATAAGTTTGAGGAGTAAGATGTTGGATTTTCTTTTTTCTTTTTTAGTCCCACTGGCCAAAGGCCTGTGAGCTTAATATGTCATGGCCCTTTGTCCATTGTGCATCTGTCGTGCGTCAGTGTCTTAACTTTTTTGTTAAACATCTTCTTCTCTGAAACTAACAGGCCAGTTTTGATGAAACTTCACAGAAATTATCCTCCTATGTTCCTTATCAGAATTTCTTGAAAGAATTTAATTCCTTCAAAAACTCTGGTTGCCATGGCAACAAAACTTGAAAATATTGGAAAACTTTGAAAATCTTCTTGTCTGAAACCATAAGGCCTAGGGCTTCCAAATTTGGCATGTAGCTTTATTTAGTAGACCTCTATCAAGTTTCTTCAAATTATAGCTCTGGGGTCAAACTTTACCCTGCCCCGGGGATCACAAGTTTTACAAAGCTTATATAGAGAAAGATTTAGAAATCTTCCTGTACCTAGCCACATGGCCTAGAGTTACCAAATTTTGCATGTGGCTTTATCTAGTGGGCTTCTACCAAGAGTGCTCAACTTATAGGCCTGGGGTCAAATTTAACCCCATCCCGAGGGGTCACAAATTTTACATAGGCATATATAGAGAAAACTTAAGAAATCTCCTTGCACCTAGCCAAAAGGCCTAGTGCTACCAAATTTTGCATGTGGCTTGATCTAGTGGGCCTCTACCAAGAGTGCCCAACTTATAGCCCTGCAGTAAAAAATATTGGCCCGCCCCAGTGATCACACTTTTTATATGGGCTTATATAGACAAAACTTTCGATGACTCTGAAAAGGAAGCCTTCTGAAAACATTGTTGGAAAAGGAGAAAATGCTGGTAACCAGCATTTCTCCTTTTCCTACAATGTTTTTACCCTTTCCAAAACAATCTTAAAAAATTTTAGTCACATTAAATTTGTCGTCTGCAAATGCTCTCAATTTGGACTAGTCTTAAATATTGTCGTTTGGTAAAGAGTTCTTTTTCCCTGGGCTATTTGTGAAGAAAACATTAAAGTCTATTCATTGCCATGTGACAGCATCATCCGGCCAAAACCTTTTAACATTTCATAATATCTCGGCCAAGATTGACAGTATTTACTTTTACCTTTTACCAAACAATCCCTGGGTTTTATGACCCAGAGGCAGAAGCCTTCTGAAAAGATGTTGGAAAAGGAGGAAATACTGGTAACCAGCACTTTCTCCTTTTCCCACAATTCTTTCTTCCATTGCCGGAAGAAATATTGAATTTTTACTCATGTTTATTTTGTTGTCTGCAAATGTTTTGAATTTAGAGCAGTCTAAAATTTTGTCGCTTGGTAAAGAGTGAAGCTTAACTCTACGCAGCTTTACAAAAAATTATAGTATCCTGCCTGTGAACTATATCAGTGACATTAAAGGTGGGTATTTAGATTTTTCCATCTCACCAAATTAAGAAATATATGTATCACAGAAATTTATATGAAAAAAAAAATACAATGCAAATCATCAATAATTAAGAATAAAAAAATTACCCCCCCTCAAATTTTTTTTGATGGTGTTCCCTTAAAAGGCTACTTAAGGTACTTTTAGATTTCGTGCCATTGTGGGAATATCAAGTGACTGGCACTTGACTAGTGACGCTTGAATTCCATAACATAAAAAACATGTAATTATTTTCCATAATGTCTTCTTTGGACGCTATGTTTGAAGCTTTGACTGTGTATTTCCTGGAATGTAAATGAGCAAGTTGCTCATGTATAAAAAGAATGTGTTTCCCGTCGGTGTTGACCTGAGCCATAGTAAATCTCTTATTTCTCTTGTTGTTGGATGGTTTTTGACCACTGGGCTTTTATGAATGAAAATTAAAAGGCTTTCGGAGTATAAGGATAACCTGTTTGTATTATTGTAAAATTTTCCAAAATCTGAAGGGCCACCTTTAACCCATTACCAAAGGGCAAAATGTTAGGTTTGCCCAAATCGAAAGCATTTGCAGACGACAAAATAAAAGTGACTGAAAATTTGAAATTTGTTTTGTGAAGGGTAGAAAACATTGTTGAAAAAAGGAGAAAAATGCTGGTTACCAGCATTTTTCTCCTTTTCCGACGATGTTTTCTAAAGGCTTCTTTTTCAGGGGCGTCAAAAGTAGGGATTGTGTGGTAATGGGTTAACTTTCATATTCTATCTATTCACAGATTTGCCTACAAATGTTTCGAAGCATTCATGACGATCCGTCGAAATGCGAACCTGTTTCTGACTCTCCTCCAGATCATGATGCATTGCGAGATTACAGAACTGACGGAAAATAAAGACATTAAATACTTCATGGATTCTCTGTGCCTAGGTAAATCGGAAGAGAAAGCCGCAGAAGATTTCTTCAAGGGGTTGTTAAAATCTGTGAGTTTGCAGTGGACTGTTAAGATTGACTGGATGTTTCATCGAATCAACAAATTGATAAAATCGAAATCCACTTCGTGATCCAACACTCCCTAGTATGTGCCAAAGTGTGGAGTCCCTGCATTCAGAATACTGAAATACATGTAGTTATAATAGCTGTTTTAACTCTTTGCCCAAATGATAAAATTTTAGACTTGTCCAAATTGAAAGCAGTTGCAGACGACAAAATAAACATATGTGATTCAACAGTTCGTAGTTTGTGCCAAAGCGTTTCGGCCCTGCATTCAGAATACTGAAATAGACGTAATAGCTCTTTTAACTCTTTACCCAAATGATAAAATTTCGTACTTGTCCGAATTGGAAGCAGTTGCAGACAACAAAATAAACACGACTCAAAAATTAGAACTTGACTTTTGAAGAGTAGAAAACATTGTTGGAAAAGGAGAAAATGCTGGTTACCAGCATTTTCTCCTTTTCCCATAATGTCTTCAGGAGGCTTCTTCCTCAGGGTCGTAAAAACCAAGGATTGTTTGGTCAAAGGGTTACTTTTCTAATGCACCGCAAAACTTAAGACAAGTTGCAATTTAAACCATTTGTAGTCGAAGAAATAAACTTGACTCACAATATAAAGATTGTTTTGGAAAAAGTAGAAAACATTGCTGGTTACCAGCAAAAGTTTTCTTTCTCAGGGTCAGTAAAAGCCAGGATTGTTTGGTAAAGGCTTAAATTAATAAACATGGAATTTAGATGTAAATCTCGGAAAAAACACTTGACGAAAAACACAAGACGAAATTTATCATGCATGGGGGGGGGGGCCTTTTTGCGTGTTTTCAGGAATGTAAATAACTGAAGTAGCAGATGAAATGCACGGTTCTCTCTTGTGTTCAACATCTCAGTTGAAAATATTTGTATTTCAAGCAAAGGATTATTAAATACACAAGCAACAGGTATGTTCAAATCTTAGATTTGTGGTCTACTTACGACATTATGAGAGTTCACACTTGTGGACAAAATCTGTGCTTAACTTTCAACTGGTGTTGTCTTGATCGTCTCTGTACCCAAAGGTAACCAGTCAAAAAGTAACATCACCTTTGGGGGCAGTTATCTGTACTGTGTTGGGTGATAACTTTGAAATTCTATAATATCTCTGTCATTACTGAAGATATTTCTTTCAAAGTAGGACTAGCTGTGAATGTTAAGACGGGGAACTAATAAAGTAAAGGCAGGTAACCATTATCTTGGACAAAGTAAAACCTTTTTTTCAACTTTCACTTTTTTCTAAGAATCAACCTTATATATACTCTTGTTCATTATTAGTGCCAGTAAAACTGTTAATTCTTTCTTTATATTCTACAAAATGATGCATTTTGTTTTTAGCTTTTAGGATCACCTGGTGTCCGTCGTGAGTCGTCAACAATTCTTTAAACATCAACTCCTACTAAACCCCTGGGCCAATTTGGACCAAACTTGGCTGGATTGTTCCTTAGGAGGTCATCTTTAAAAATTGTTCATATAATTTGATTCCATCAAAAACTCTGGTTGCCATGGCAACCAAATGGAATTTTTTCAGAAATTCTTTAAAAATCTTCTCTGAAACCGCTGGTCAGATTTTCAAATAATTTCACAGAGATGTTCCTTGGGTGCCCCATTTCAAAAATTGTTCACGGAATTTTGATTTGTCGAGAAACATGGCTCTGGTGAATGGGGGCTACTTGCACTATACAGAAATGAAGAAATTCTTAAGAATTCTTCTCTGAAACCTGCCGTCAGATTTTGAAATAATTTCACGGAGATGTTCCCTGGGGTGACCCTTTTCAAAAATTGTTCGTGAAATTTTGATTTGTCAAGAAACATGGCTCTGTTGAATGGGGGCTACTTGCACTATAGGGAAATGAAGAGATTCTTAAAAATTCTTCTTCTCTCAAATGGCTGGTCAGATTTTGAAATAATTTCACAGAGATGTTCCTTGGATGATCCAAAAATCCAAAAATTGTTCGCAAAATTTTGATCCAACAAGAAACACTGCTCTGGTGAATGGGGGCTACTTGCATTATAGGGAAATGAAGAAATTCTTAAAAATTCTTCTTCTCTGAAACCGCTGGTCAGATTTTGAAATAATTTCACAGAAATGTTCCTTGGATGACCATAGTTAAAAAATTGTTTGTGAAATTTTGATCCATCAAGAAACATGGCTCTGGTGAATGGGAGCTTTTTGCACTATATGGCCATGAAGAAATTCTTTAAAATTCTTCTTCTCAGAAACAGCTTATCAGATTTTGAAATAATCTCACAGAAATGTTCCTTAGGTAACCCTTTTCAAAAACTTTTTGCAAAAATGCTGATTTGTCTAGAAATATGGCTCTGGTGAATGGGGGCTACTTGCACTATTTGACCATAAAGAAATTCTTTTTCTCCGAAACGGCTTATCAGATTTTGAAATAATATCACAGAAATGTTTCTTGGCTAACCCTTTTCAAAACTTGCTCTAGAAATTTTAATCCATCAAGAAACATGGCTCTGATGACTGTGGGCTATTTACACTATACAGACATGAAGAAATTCTTAAAAATTCTTCTTCTCTGAAGTGGCTGATTACATTTTGAAAAAAATGGCTATGGTGAAAAAAAATCAGGCCCATCTTGGCCCTCTTGTTTACAAAAAGTTGTCTGCTTTCAATACAATCCCCAATACCTCTACATTGTTAAGCATTGTAAAAGGAACAATTTCTTGAATGGTTGTAGGCCTGTATCCTTCTTCAAATGTCATTGTATTGTGTTAACCCTTTCCCAAACGATAAATTTTGGACCCTTCCAAACCGAAAGAGTTTGCATACGTTAATTTTAGATTTGAAGAAAATGGCAGAAAGTTCTCAAAAGGGTAGAAAACACTGTGGGAAAAGGAGAAATTGCTCGTTACGAGCAATTTCTCCTTTTCCCACAGTGTTTTCAAAAGACGTTTACTGCCGATACGTAAAAACCAGGGCTTGTTTGGGAAAGGGTTAAATGTTGTTAACTGTTTGTATTGAAAAAATATGACCAAACATTATTTAACTCTTTACCACATACATGTAACCCCGACTTTTAACATCCCTGAGAAAGAAACCTTTTGAAAACATTGTGGGAAAAGGAGAAAATGCTGATAAACAGCATTTTCTCCTTTTCCCACAACCTTTTCTATCCTTCTCAAAACAAATTTTAAATCTTTAGCCACGTTTATTTTGTTGTCTGCAAATGCTTTCAATTTGGAACAGTCTAAAATTTTGTTGTTTGGTAAAGATTTAAGGGTTGAGTGAATATCTTTTGTGTTGCCATTAATTTGTTAAGGTTTATTCAAAATGTTTTTTGTATAAAGTTTTTTTAAGCAAAAGAAATCAATTACTCAACATTGGACTATTTAATGATTAAATCTAAAAATAGTACATTCAGAATGCATGAAACGTAATATTAGATATTACAAAAACAAAAGTAGTCCCATTTGTTCATTGAAAAATGGTATGACGGTATTTTTTTCACATAATCCGATTTCGGCCATTCAAAGAAAAATTGATTATGAGTGCAATTTTTTGTTGATTTTACCGTTAATATATCTGTACTACATATATACGTGTATATAATTTATGTAAATAATTGTTTTAACTTAACTTCTAGGCTGTTAGAATTGACCTGGCAGGGCATGGCTAGCCACTGATATAAGTTGACCACTTTATTTTTCATTTTTGTGGCCTCGACCTAGATCAGAACTATTTATTGTAAATTGTACAACAACACATCACAACAGTACTTTATTGATTCTTTGCCTTATGGAAGCATGAAATGTATATATGGCCTGCAACACGCGAAAAGGGGCATTCGGACATTTGTGTAAAGTGTCGTCCGGATCAGGCTGCCCAGTCTACGCAAGCTCATCCAAAATGACACTTTCCGTTTTTATGTAAGTTTATCGTTTGCACATGTTCACTGAAGAATGAAATGTAATGTAGCCGTAAAGTGCCGTCTCGGATTAGCCTGCGCGAACTGCGCAGGCTGATCCGGGACGACACTTTACGCAAATGTCCTAATGTACCTTTTTTGCATATCGCAGATTATATATGGAAACGTAAATGCAAACTTCATGGATACATAGATTGTGTGCTATTTTCACGTCCGAAAACACTGTAATATAAGCTCCTTTTTATCCGTGTTTTTTAGTTCTCAGGTTTTAAAACTTTAAGAAATAATCTTATTTCTATTGTGGTTTATTGTTTCAGTTGTGAGTTATCAGGCACAATAAATAATCTAAAAGGGTAGCCTGAGTGGTTTATTTATTGTACATCATAACTCACAACATGGTTTATTGAATGATAAACCATGATAGAAAAAGGATTATTTTGATTCTAACATGACCAACTTTTGATCAAAGGAAAGCAAGTTCATACTTAGAGTGAAAAGGCAGATGCAGATTATATTCCAATGAAATAACTTACTTTAAACAGAATGATGTCACTCTATACAAAATGATGTCACTCAAAATAGAAAAACATCATCCTCGGATACCCCGGGGTCTCCCTATTTGCTACGCTACGTCGACCCTGGGACAATTGACTAATAAAACTTTGAATCAGCCACCGAAAATCGATACGAAACGTCATGGCGTACAGTCCACTCGCCCATCACAAAATGATGATGGAACCAATGAAAAGCCAGCATTCGGCCAGCGGTAAAGCGAAGGAAATTCAATTAATTGTCCCAGGGCTCGATGTAATGTAGCAAATAGGGAGACCTGGGGTATCCGAGGATGGAATAACATAGATTTTACCTAACTTTTGTTACACTGTGTATATAGAGCCGAATTCACATGTCATTTTAGAATTTGCATTTTATAATTACCTGTCCTATCTAAATCTGAAATGCAGTGCACTGTATTATAGCTTCCGGCCATGCCAGGTTATTTCTTACAGTATGTATATGTCATGTATCCATCCCTAGCAAACATTTAACATTTTACCACATGACCCCAGTTTTAAACGAGTCTGAGAGAGAAGCCTTTTGAAAACATGGTCGGAAAAGAAGAAAACCATGTTCTTTCACTTTCCCAAAGCAAATTTCAATTTCTAAGTTGGGGCTTAAATGTCATCTGCAAATGCTTTCAGTTTGGACCAGTCTAAAACTTTGTCGTTTGGTAAGGAGTTAAAAGGATACTATTTTGGCCATTATTAACAGTCTGTGATCTGACTTTTTTGTTCTGCAATAGTATATTTGAGTTGGTATTCTGAGAAAAGGGGGTTTAATGCACCTTGATATCGCTGTATAATCACATTAACTCATTACCACACAGCAAAATTTTAGATCTACCCAAATCGAAAGCATTTGCAGATGACAATTTTAAAGTGGCTCGAATGGTGCAATTACACTTTAATAGGGTAGAAAACTTTGTGGGAAAAGGAGAAAATGCTGGTTACCAGCATTTTCTCCTTTTCCCACAATGTTTTCTAAAGGTTTCTTCCTCAGGGTTGTTAAAAGTCGTCAATTGTATACATCAATTAGAATTGTATACATCAATTAGATGAAAACAAATCAACGATAGTGCAGGTCACTTTAAGTTGATGATTTAAAAATGATGGTATAACAAACAAGGTACAATGACCACTTTTCGTACAGAAAATGTTATCAACCCTTTCCCAAACAATCCCTGTTTTTACGACCCTGAGATAGCAGCCTTTCAAAAACATTGCGGGAAAAGAAGAAAATGCTTTACCATACAATCCTGACTTTTAACAACCCTGACAAAGAAAGCCTTCAAAAACGTTGTGAGAAAAGGAGAAAGTGCTGGTAACCAGCATTTTCTCCTTTTCCCACAATATTTTCTACCCTTTCCAAATCAAATTTCATTTTTTGATTCACATTTATTATGTCGTCTGCAAGTGCTTTCAATTTGGACTGGTCCAAATTTTGTTGTCTGGTAAAGAGTTAAACTGCGTAGACCATGCAGGCTGAAATGGGTTGATACTTTTTGCAAATGCATTTTACCCACTACCATACAATCCCGACTTCTGACGAAACTGAGAAAGAAGCCTTATGAAAACATCGTGGGGAAAGGAGAAAATGCTGCTAACCAGCATTTTCTCCTTTTCCAACAATGTTTTCTACCCTTCACTGAACAAATTTCAAATTTTCATTTACTTTTATAATGTCGTCTGCAAATGCTTTCGATTTGGACCAGTGTAAATTATTGCTGTTTGGTAATAAGTTAAACCACCCTATGGAATAGTCCAACTTGCTTATTTTGTTAACTGTGATTTTACCAAAGAAAATTAAGTGCAGTATTGATTTTTTGTACATATGGTACTCAGTTTGTAATAATTATTTGTTATTCCTTATTATATTTAAATATATTTTTTAATAATGCTGATTTTTGTATGTGTGTGTTAATTATTCAACCTTTTTGGCTCACCTGAGCACGTTAACATGCTCAACGGGGGCTTCAAGGATCATGCTGTGTCGACCGTGCGTAGTGCGTTGTCAGCAATTTCTTTAAACATCTTCTCCTTCTAAACCATTGGCCGATTTGAACCAAACTTGGCTGGAATGTTCCCCAGGAAGTCCTCTTTAAAAATTGTTCACAAAATTTGATTCCATCAAAAACTCTAGTTGCCATGGCAACCACATGGAATTTTCTATAATTGTTTTTATCTTTTAAAATCTTCTCCTCTGTAATTGCTAGTCCGACTTTGAAATAATTTCACAGGATTGTTCCTTGGGTGACCCTTTTCAAATATTGATAGCGAAATTTGATCCGTCGAGAAACACAGCTCTGGTGAATGGGGCACTATACTGATATGAAGAAATTCTTAAAAATTCTTCTTCTCTGAAACAGCTGATCAGATTTTTAGATAATTTCACAGAGATGTACCTTGGGTGACCCTTTTCAAAAACTTCATGGAATTTTGATCTGTCGAGCAACATTGCTCTTGTGACTGAGGGCAACATGCACTATACAGAAATGAAGAAATTCTTAAAAGTTCTTTTTCTCTGCAACAGCTGGTCAGATTTCGAAATGATTTCACAGAGATGTTCCTTGCGTGACTCTTTTCAAAAACTGTCTGGTCAGATTTTGAAATAATTCCACACAAATATTCCTTTGGTGACTCTTTTCAAAAATTGCTCACAAAATTGTGATCTTTCAAGAAACATGGCTCTGGTGGTGGGGGCTATTTGCACTACAGGAACATGAAGAGGAATTTCTGTTTTCTTCTTTGCAACGGCTGGTCAGATTTTTGAATAGTTTTCACAGATATTTTCTTAGGGTAACCCTTTTCAAAAAACTGTTAGGGAAATTTTTATCCGTCGGAAAACAACAGCTGAGCTGGGGGAGGGGGGTATGATCACATTTAGTGATAGCTTGACTTCTATTTTGTCTGAGTATCTGCAGAATCTCTCGAGTTATGCCACTGTGCAACAATGGTGGTCAAAGAAAAATACAGGCCAAGTAAAATATGAAAGATACTTGTGGGCATTATCTAGTCAAAATGTGTAGTTTCTTCGTGTGCTAGACAATCAGCATTAGATAAATTAGCTTTAGCATTATTTTATGTACTTTTTGTTTTAAAATCTGAGGTTCCTACTGAAATGGCAGAAGAAAGATAACAATGGCTGGTATGGAAAAACATACAAAATATAAAAGTGAATTGTTCCCATATTCTAGTCAAACTTGGTTGTTTCTTCTTGTGGTATATGATCGACATCAGATGTAATATTCTTAAAAGTATTCTGTGTATTTTGTCTAAATATTTGCAGTATTTCCTCTAATGGTGCAACAAACACAACAATGGCTGCCATGGAAAAGCACAGTCCTTGTAAAACATAAATCCAAATTTTGAATTGTGTAAAGTTAAGCACATGTAGACTCATCATCACACTTGGCACGACCACAACCAGGGTAACTATGGTCATTAAACCGCCAACATAAGCTGCTATTCTGGCTTTCTGAAACATTTTGTCCAGTCTGTCACCTGTTGGTTTTTCACCGTGTCGTAGATCAGGGAAATCTTCACGGTAGAGATCACACCAGGGATGTAGAGGATTATCTATATCTCGTAGTTTAAGCCACTCAATCTCTGAATCAAACTTAGATTTCACGGTGGTTGTTACTAGGGATACGGTCAAGGTCACAATAAAACTGAGACCGAGGCTTGCAGCCGCGCCACCCAACACAGAATAGTTTTGGGCAGTGTTTTCTAGAAAATTTGACAGACCGCCCTCATATGTTGATGCGACTCCGAGACCAGTTGAAACTCCGCCCACTATTCCAACTAGTGCTCCTGAAAATACAAAACATCTACATGTATTTTTTTTGTCGAACGCAGAGAATTCATCTGCTGTCATGTAAGTTATATGGCAAAATAGCCTTCTGGGTTATATATGGCTTGCAACACATGAAAGAGGGCGTTCGGGTATTTGCGTAAAGTGTCATCTTGGATCAGCCTGTTGCAAGCCGCGCAGGCTAATCCAAAACGACATTTTTCCATTTTTATTGGCTCACCTGAGCACAACGTGCTCAAGAAGAGCTTTAAGGATCACGCGGTGTCTGTCGTGCGTCGTCCGTTGTGCGTTGTCCGTCGTCATTAATGTACATGTATTTAAACATCTTTTCCTCCAAAACCACTGGGTCGATTTGGACCAAACTTGGCTCGAATGTTCCTTGGGGGAGATGTTTCTTGGGTGACCCTTTTCACAAGTTGTTCGTGGAATTTTGATTCGTCAAGAAACGTGGCTCTGGTAACTGTGGGCTAAATGCACTATACAGAAATGAAGAAATTCTTAAAAATTCTTCTTCTCTGAAACGGCTGGTCAGGTTTTGAAATGATTTCACAAAGATGTTCCTTGTGTGACCCTTTTCAAAAAATGTTCGTGGAATTTCAATCTGTCGAGAAACATGGCTCTGGTGACTGGGGGCTACATGCACTATATGGAAATGATGACATTCTTAAAAATTAAACCCGCTCCGGGGTATCGAACTCAGGACCTTATGGTTACGAGGCCGACGCTTTAACTCACAACTATGGATAGCCTATTTTAAAAGCACCAATCAAATAGCGTCATACGTTTGATATCGATTATCAGCAAAAAGTGACTAAAATAGATGGATGGCACAGGGATTATGCCATTTTCTTTTTAATCTTACCCTGCAGCAACAGCAGCAAATGCGAAGAAAGATTTATCTAGGCCCAATCTTCGTGTTCTTTTCGTCACTTTCCCCCAAAATGGAAAAATCAGTTTGGTAATCTAATAGCTATTTTTGTATCATCTAATCTAATTAGATCTAATTTCCAGTAATCACTTACCCCCACTATATACATTTACTATTATTATTATTGTTATGAAAGAATGGACAGCAGTGAGAGAGGAATGAATAATGTCGCAATGACTATTATCAATCCTCGGAAAGAAATTTACCGAGTAGGGGATCGAACTAGCGACATCCTGTTTCCCAAAGTTCTGTACTCTACCGACAGAGCTACCGGGGCTCGGTAGGAAATGAAGAATTTGGTCCCCACCGTTATTTGACGGCACGGGCAGAAATATAGCTATACCTGATATTACGCCTTTCCCTGTTGTCTTGCTGGAGAAGATAGACAAAGCAACAGCCGGGAAACACGGTATAGTCACAATGAATCCAAACAGCATTACCCAGTTCAAGTCGACACCGCTTGCTGCAGGAAAAGAAAATAACAGTTGAGCCGTGCACCGACAAAAGGGGGTTTATTATACCCCCCACAACATAGTGGAGGGGGTCGCCATTGCTGTCCGTCCGTCAGTCCGTAGAAACAAATTTGTCCGGAGCAATACTCCTACTCCTACAGTTTTTCACGTACTGTATTCAAATTTACACACAGGATTCCTATATATGAGAAGTTGTGCATGTGCAATTTTCATGACCCTGCAAAGATTTGTTACGGAATTAACTCCCCTTGAACTGTTTTCAATTCTTACTTTTGTGCTAAACCATACTGCATTCTTTGACAAAGATCTGTTTTTGTGGCATGGAGCTGGTGGGGGTATACTCACGTTTAGTGATAGCTCTAGTTGCATCTGCAATTTCAGCTTGCGTAGAAACTTTTGTTTTTGGGGTATATTTTACTCATATCAAAGGGCCATCTAACTCCAGAATTCACAAGATTGATGGACAAAATTGATTTTATGGATCTATCACGATGCTTTGCTGACTACAATTCGTTACGGAGATGCATCACCTTCCCTCTTGCCGGAACAATTCTCATTTATTGTAAAACAGCTGCAGTGCACGTGATTTTAAAATCTCTTAATTCCTAGGCTGCTAAGCACGACTCACTAACCATTTGCAGACAGTGTAGATCAAGATCTACGCGCCACTCGTGAAAATATTACCGATGGTGTGCACTCGATGAAATAAATTTCGATATTTCACCGAACTAAACAAATATCCTCTATATCTTTTGTAATACAGCAGATGATCTTGATATAGATAATCCATGCATGCAACTATCATAGTGATAAACGTTCTAAAGGTTAAAACATGACAGAAAAGACTGACCATTAACAAGGGACCCAAATGATAACATAGCTATAATTACAAGATTGTTCACCATTTTTATTTTGTAATACTTCTTATGCACGTAGTATACATGTGCACCATCCCTGCACGTAACTATGGTATTGATAGGCTTTCTAATTGCTAAAACTCGACAGAGGAGACTGACGTTTCACAGGGAGCCCAGATGGTGCCATAGAAACGGAAACTCAAGAGTATACAGTATATCATTTGTAATACTGCATTTGGTATTGATGTACTCCACTGTTATAGTGATAAGCGTTAGAAAAGTTAAACATAACACGAGAGATTGACCTTTCACGAGAAGCCCAAATGGTACCATGGCTATTGTTACCCAGATGATACACCAACTTTTGTAATTCAGCAGACGATCCTGGTAGTGTCGATATTCACCATGGAAACTGCACTGATATCGCCTGAAATGATTTTGTATTAATTAAGTTTAGAAGAGACGAACACTAGGCCCCAAATCTCGCTCAATTACGCTCTTAATTACTTGTATTAAATTGTTTAATGCGGTTTTTCTAAACTTTACTCTGTACCATGACTCTATATGGCTTGCGACACGTGAAAAGGGTCATTCGGACATTTGCGTAAAGTGTCGTCTCGGATCAGCCTGCGCAGTCCACGCAGGCTAATCTGATACAGCACTTCACGTCTTCATAAGATTTTGTGCTTCAGTAGACTTCTGCAGAACAGAAAAAATCATATAAACGGAAAGTGCCGTCTCGGATTAGCCTGCGCGGACTGCGCAGGCTGATCTGAGATGGCACTTTACGCAGATGTCCGAATGTCCCTTTTCGCGTGTTGCAAGCCATATATTCTTTAGTATTTAATGTTACGTATATTTCGATAGATCGTTAAAGAGCTCTTTTAACAAGAAAACGAAACAAAGAATCTGACATTCAGATAAAAAAGAATGCTTAAACCGCCTATTGATGTTACTAGGCTCGGCTGAAGCTCACTTAATAACATTTACCTCGACTCATTCAATAAAAAACCGCCTATTGATGTTACTAGGCTCGGCTGAAGCTCACTTAATAACATTTACCTCGACTCATTCAATAAAATTTTAGTAAATGATTATCTTAACGCCACCTCATATCAGACACACCATATCTACGATATTCTTATGACGTTATTTATATTTGTGTCAGCCATATTTAGCGAACTCGGAAATGGCCACAGACAACAATCATGTGACTACATTATAATTACGATTCCCTTGCCAATGTTATGCCTGTCAAAAGATTCTCTGATAGTCTTTCGATGTTCATCCCAAACAACGCTGTGAATGATGACATCATCGATGTAGGCCCTACAGTCGTCCAATCCAGATATAATCATATTGATAAGAAGTTGAAATGTTGCCGGCGACTTTTACATTCCAAACGGCATAACTCTGTACTAATAAAGTCTACCAGGAGTTACAACTGCAGAGATTTCTCTAGCTCTTTCAGTGAAAGGCATTTGCCGAAATCCTTTTAGAAGATCAAATTTGGTTACATATTTTACATGACAAATGTTGTCAATGCAGTCATCTTTTCTTGTTCACTGGAAACGAATCAGTCTTGGTCACAGTACTATCTTTACTATTGTCAGTGCACAAACGAAAGTTTCGTTGGGGTACAGAAATACAGGGAGAACTCCATTCACTTTGATTAGGTTCAACAAAGTCATTGTCCAATAGATACTTAATTTCCTCTCTAAGATGCTCCAGTTTCTTGGGATTCATTCCATATGGATGTTGTTTCACTGGTTTTGAATTTTAATCGTCCACATCATTGTATATTATATCTGTCCGTGTTCGAATACCAGGCAACAGGTGCTCATATTCAGAAATTGACCTTTTTAACTTATCTATATGATTATTATCTAAATGTGAAAGTTTTGATCTAAATTTCTTAAAATGTCAGAACTTTGAAGTGTTGAACAAATAGGGTTGGACTTATCAACGTTCATTTCGTAACAATATATGTCTTCATGGTTAATGAGATTATGATTTATATGGACTGAGGAAACTACATTTATTCACTTAGTTTTGATCTTCTCCTGAACTTATACCATGGCCTTCTCTATTAAAGGTTAATCCAGTTGTAATAAATTATATTTGGAATTTATCTGACTTTCAAACAGATTATGTGAAGTAGATTTGTTAATCTAATTTTTAAATGAATGAAAAAGAAGTCAGATAAGTCAATATCAGACTGATTTTCAGTCAAAACGGCTTTCTTTGCCATAGCTCTGGGTAAGGGCCAGGCAATTCTTTCTCGATTGGATTGGGTGATTGATCCCTGCAAGGTGTGCCATTTACATATGAATTAACATTTTCCTTATGTCCGGTTAAATCATTGCCTTTTTACAAATGAACACCTTTAAAAGGTAAAATTCATAAGGATAATAGACGAAGATGTTCGGAAACTGTATCTTCTTACAAATACTGTGAATGTGAGTTGAGGGCACCAAAGCTAAAGAAAAAGAAAGTGTCACGATAACGGTTACAGTAGGAATTATGGCGACTTTTTATCGTAGAATTTTTCATTATCCAGATAATATTTCCAGGAAACTTTGTTTATCATGATAGCTATTTTAAATTATTGCAACAGCTACCTCGTATCTCGCGACAGAAATATGACACCATAGTTATCCTTTGTCAGGCATGCATTATGTAGGATAACTTTTTTCAACTTACAGGGTAGCTCTTTTGGGTAACTTCTGATTGCCCACATTCTGTGTTTCTTTCTCTGTCATTTCAATACACTCCTTGCAGATAGACGGATGTGGACATTGACAAAACTTGATCTCTTCATCTAGTTTGTTTTGTTTTAAAGCGGAGCCTTGTTCACTCAGCCGAAATAATCCACAGAGAATACATAGTCGATGGGATAACTTGTGTCTGTAACAGAAACAATGGGGGTTCTTTTCTCGTCTTAAAACATCAACAAATTTTAAATATATTTAGTCAAAGTGAAACATCTGCAGACAACAGATTAAGGTGCTAAAAGGATGGAATCTGTTGTAGAAAACGGAGAAAATAACGTAGGATAAGAAGAAATGCTGGTTTTCATCATCTTATCTTTTTCTTACATTTTTCTTAACATAATCTCTTTCTTGGGGATTTTTTTGTAAAGCCTTCAACGAAATGTAGTTAATAAAGTTTAGTTGCTGAACATATTAAACCCTTAGGCTGCTAAGCCCGACTCACCGAACGTGCACTTTGATCTTTGATATGCAATGTATGATCTAAAGATATATTTTTCAAAAACATAAGTTTTGAAACAGCAACATTTCGGGTTTTACTAACGCTACGGGCTAAACATTTTCATTAAATTTATATAGCAGATAAGGATTAATTTCTTTTGTTTCTTTTTTAGTTTTTTTTTTTTTTTGCTTAAGGTCTCCTTCAACTTTTCAAAGAATCAAGCGGGATCCATCTTGATATTTGGAAAGAAATTGCACGGCTCTTGCTTGGTTGCAAGATTTTCAACGACAAATAAGCGGTAAATAAAGTTATCCAAAGGCCATTTACCCTATGAGTTAAGTTGTTTTCTCGTACAGTTAAAGACCAGACACCTGCCTAGGAAACCAAAGCAGGTTTGATAAATTTTCAACCCGAAGTAAATGGATCCCTAATTAAGTTTAAAAACCAAAAGGTTAATGTTGGGATGTTAGATTTTCAATGATTCCATTCCGGCCTGATCGTTTTCTACTTCTATATTACCGGATTTTACTTTGTCAAAAAAGGGGTAATTTATAAGATTATACGGAAGTGATATGCTGTTTTGTCACAGATCTGTATACGCGTTGACAGAGGAACGCGATAAGGGGTAATTAAACGATTTTTCTCGGCCCAGGCTCACTAGAAACCTGCCCTAGGAGTTAATGCTGGGCTCTTGAATTTTCATTGTGAAATACTATGTGGCCTGCAACGCGTGAAAAAGAGCATTCGGAGATTTGCAGAAAGTGTCGTCTCGGATCAGCCTGCGCACTCGGCGCAGGCTAATCCAAGACGATCCTTTCTGTTCCTGGTTTATTTTCTGTTTGGCACAAGTCTTCTGTGGGGAAAAAGTCGAATTTAGTCGTAAAGTGCCGTCTCGGATTAACCTTCGCTGAGTGCACAGAATGATCCAAGATGACACTTTACGAAAATGTTTGGATGCCTCTTCAGACCTAAAATGAAGAATCTCTCATCAAACAATGTAAAACTCAAGGATTTCAAGTACCTGAATGGGTTTATATACACCTGATATATGTCATACACGATGATGGAGGACACAGCCATCACCTCTCCCGAGCCTGTAGACATCAGAGCCATGGCAATCATCGTTAATACCAAGATACCACCTGCTGGACCAAGTACTTGCTCCGCTATGAATGGCGTTACTAGACCTGAAACCGTTATAGACAAATTAAATTAACGTATTGGACCCGTAATAGAAAACAGCTATTTCCACTATAGTATTACCCTAAACAAATTTGCTATGATAAAAAATGAGTATTATTGTACTTCTTTTACCGAGCCACTTTTCCCTTTTTGTCCTTCCTAGAATTATCATTTATAAATCAACAACCACTATATTCTCTATACAAAAGGAGATAATAAGAAGTTTTACGGGTCCACTACCTTAAGGTCTCATGCACCAAAACAAGTGAAACATTGGGGAGGGGGGGGGGAGATAAATTGCTCGTTACAAGCTTGTTTTGCCATAATGTTCTCAAAAGAATGTCTTCTAGAAAGAAGTCAATTTTACCCTGATTAACCTGTTCCAAGCTAAGGGTCACTGTAGTGTTATCTGCACTCATGGCAAGGTAAGCTAGACCTGTTGTTGACGCTATAGAAGCAGGAATCGCAAACCAGATGAACGTTGCTATCAGAAAACCGAATACACCCTGGAAGAGAATTAAGCTGACGTTAACTCTTGTCTTGCTTACACAAACATGATGTCCTTTCGCAGAAATTTATAGATGGAGACCTGAGTCCGTATTCTCCAACCATTCTTAAGAATATTCTCAATCTTATTCATCAGAATTTCTTCAGTGTTAAAGTAACAGAACTTTTGATTGGCTAAACCATTTGGTTTAGCCAATCAAAAGTTCTGTTACTTTTACTGTCAGAAATCTTGAAGAAAAAGACAAAGAACGTTCTTAGGAATGGTTGGTGAATACGGACCCTGTTTGTAAATACATGTACATGCAATCTGACATTGATATACAGTTTTCGCTTTTCTGTTGGTGATTTCAGCCAAACGAATCGAAATGAACCAGTGTACCCATTAATCTTAATAAGCATAGTTTACTTTTCTTTTTTAATTTCACAAATCACAAAGATATATAATATCACTTAAAACAGAGCTACAATGTTCAAAAACCTTTAATTAGTCAGTTACTCTATGCAGGACGACAAATATGTAGTCTTGTCCAAATTGAAAGTATTTGTAGACCACATCTAAATGTGGCTTAATTATGGAATCCTTCTTCGATATGATGGAAAACATTGTGGGAAAAGGAGAAAATGCTGGTTACCACCATTTTGTCTTTTCCCCCACAATGTATTCAAAAGCCTCATTCATGAATCTATTTTGTTAAAACCCGGGATTGTTTGAAAAAGGACTAAATATAGTTTTAAAACAAAAAACTTTTTTTCGGACGTCCCAACGAATCTAAAAAAACATTTACCTGTAATGGTTTTGCCGCAATCCTACTTTGCCATGACGCCTGGTCACAGTACGTCAACGATGACGTCAAACAGAGCCCCATGATGGCAAATACCCAGCCATTTTCAGAACGAAAGGAAAGGTAACTCCTATTTTCATTGCCTTCAGGTCCCGTCATATTCTGCAAGCGTTTATAAATAACTTCCAGCGAGCCAACAGACTTGTTTTCCATGCCATCAGAGTACAAAATCTTCACGATCAACACCACAAGCGTTGTAAATATCAATACAGCGTTAAAATAAGATACATAAAAAGTAGTTCCAAGTCCGCCGACTAAAGAGTATGAACCAAATAACGTTGCAATTATTATGACGCAATATTCATCCGACGCGTCCTCTGTAAGGGCTTGTATGATCGCAGTACCCGCCACCAGTAAGGTAGCTGTCGCCATTAGGTTTACAAGCAAAGCTAAACAACAGAACACAAGGTGTGCTGGTTTTCCAAACCTTGCCAGCATTATCTGTTGAATACAAAAAAAAGCCTAGTAAAATATGTTAATCAAAATCGTATGATTTTAATATCATTTTGCTTTAGAGGCGTCATAGCTAAGGATGTCGTTAGAAATAAGGATTCTATAGTAAAAGGTTAAGCAAATACATGTAGGTATATACAGTATCCTTATACATACAACAATGTAACGCAAGATTCATCGAGATAGAATGACAGGAACTTAATTTCAATGGCGAGATCTCCTAATGAATCAAAATTTTGTATTCATGCACATCTATAAGCGCATTCAGTTTGATGTAAAGCAAAGCACAAGCTTCAAACCGCGAGAGTAACTTGTTATATCGTATGAACTCCTGCCCAACTTGGTGGTAAAGTGGTAAGCATGTCAGACTCAAAAATCTGGGCCCCGTTTCACTAAGGTAGTTAATTTAAACAAAATTTTCGTACGTTTTACGTCACTGTCACAGTATAGTGGCATTAATCTGCAAAAAGACATGAAAATTATCACGATAATTTTAAAAAATGGAAATGGGAAAAGGGGCGAATTGGGAAGGTACCAAACTGGAAAAGGGGCGAATTGGGAAGGGGCGAATTGGGAAGGTACCAAACGGGAAAAGGGGCGAATTGGGAAGGTACCAAACGGGAAAGGGGGCGAATTGGGAAGGGACCAAACGGGGGAAAGGGGCGAATTGGGAAAGAGGGAAAATGAGAAAGGGACCAAATGGAAAAGGGGCCAAATGGGAATAAGGGGCAAAATGGAAAGTGGCAAAATAGGAAAGTAGCAAAATAGAAAAGGGGTGAAATGGAATAGAGACGAAGTGGGAAGGGGCGTATTGGGAAGGGGCAAAACAGGAAGGGACTAAATGGGAATAAATTGGGGGCAAATTAGGAAGGGACGAACTGGGAATAAATCGGATTCGCCTGCGTGTACTGCGCAGCCTGATCCGAAATGACACTTTTCCCAAATATCCGAATGTCTCTTTTCGCATGTTGCAAACCATATGGTATCAAGTTGAACTGTTGTGTTTTAAAATTAATGGCTGAACTATTTTGTAAGTACAGAAAAAAATGGTTTTGTTTACTTGTTTATCCAAGCATAACCTGCCGGAAGCAAACATCTGACCTAGATAGCCTTGAGATGGTAGGCTTTGAAAACCAGTATTTATATGTATACGTGATGTGGGAACTGTGACAGTGGATAAAACCCGCTGCCAAAAAATAATTATGTGCTATCACAACTTATGCAAATATCCACCTTTTGATGTACATGTACTTTGTACGTATGGTCTAACATTTGTTGATAGTGGAGATGAGGGTCACCTGGAGAGATATGCAAGCTGATCCTGATCTTCACGCTCAAATTTACAAATTCATTTAGTTGGTTCTCATACTTTTTCATATACATTGTTTCTCAATCAATGTAAAAAAAATATTTTTTAAAAATGTTTAAACTAAACTAATTATTTTAAACTTACCTTTCGTTTTTAACAAAGAAAAATGGTAATCATTTAGGGTTACAATATTTTTTGTAGAAATATTTGTATCTTGCACAAGGATGGTCAGACTTAGCACAGACTTTTTAAACCTTTAATTGGAGTAGTTTTATGGATGATGAAAATTTACCTTGAACACCTTTTTGCTTTTCCTCTGGGCAAAATATATATTTTTAATGAACTGTACAATTTTCATGCTGGGCCAGATGCCTGTTTGATACCAAATAAATATTGAAACTTGAATCAAAGTTGGTCATAGTAGATTTTTAGATCTTTGAAAGGAAGAAGTGAGGCAATCTTATCTGAAAGTTTACTACTACCTAATTAGTAATTCCTAGGACGTATACATAGGTTACCTGTAGAAATGTCTTAGCTCCCGGAGCACGTGTCTTTAGATGTACAGACATGACAGGAAACAACGACACATTGATAGCTGCACCCACTGCGTACCAGAAAGAACCTGATATTCCACTCTGAAAGTACACGTACTTTTACTGAAAGTTACACAGATGTTCCTAATTACATAAGTGAAATATAATCTTATTGTTTTGCAAAGAAATTTCTCGTGATTTGATTGGATAATATACCCCGAGCACATATATCATGTACACTGGCAAAACCAATGTAAAAGTAGTTTCCCTTTCGGGAGCCCAGTGTACATGACGGCACTATCAACCCAACATCCGAAATGGCAGCGTCGATCAAGAATTACATCAAGATTATGTGCCAAGCTGCACTTTTTAGTACTTATTACAAGGCTTCCGTGACGTCGGTTTCCAGGGACGTCAGTTTTCATTGAATTGGAGCACTAAGAATTGGAATGGTAAAACTCTGCAGTTAAATAAATTCACTGTACGGTTAGGTGGCAGGAGATTTGGAAACTTGTTCATGGCTGTGGTGAATCATGTCACCACCTCGACCTCGGCTCGGGGCGACATGATTCACCACAGCCGTGAATAAGTTTCCAAGTCCCCTACCACCTGATTGTACAACCAATAATGTCTAAATACAAAGAGCAAAGAAGCTATGTGCGCTTTTTTCCAACGGTGAATATGAATATCAACATTATCAAAAAGAATTGCTTTTCTCTATCATAAATCCTTAACGCGCCTAAAACTAAGAAAAAAAAACATGATTCTAACATGAATTCGGCGCCATAAACACAGTGCAACGACAGCGTTGTAAAATCTAAGTAATTCTATAAAGAGTGACGTCATTCTATATAGAGTGATGACATTCTATAAATAAAGGCGTCATTCTATATAGAGAGACATCATTCTCTATAAAGTAAATAAGCAAGTTATTCAGTGGAATATAATCTGCATCCCCGTGTTAGCCTACGTTTAAACTTGTTTTTCTTTCATTAAGAGTTGGTGGGGTCTCGTGTGGCTCAGTGGTAAAGTGCAGGACTCGTAACCTGGAGGTCCCAGGTTCGAGCCTCGCTGGCTCCACTGGGTTTTTTTCACAGGAGTGTCCTTGGGCATGACACTTCAGAGCCTAGCCTAGTACTGGTGAAACCCAGGAAACATGAATATGTGAACTGTCGCCGTGATATGACTGAAATACTGTTGAAAGCGGCGTAAGACACCATTCAAACAAAACAAAATTAAGAGTTGGTTGTTACAATCGAAATAATCTTCTTTCTGGTGCGGTTCATCGTTTAATAAACCACGTTGTGAGTTATGAGGCGCAGTGAATAAACCACTCGGTATATTTATATTAACATTTTTATATTCATTGTGCCTCATAACTCACTACTGAGGTTTAATGAACGATAAAGCACGATGGAAGAAATATTATTTCTTTGTTGATTTATTCCATACCAGATACCTTCACAGTGATAGTGGCACTTTGAAGAAGATCACCGGGCCATAAAAGTTGTGACGCCACCGTGACGGCTGTGAGGCTGGTTGTGACTTTCCCACCGGCGTCAAACGCCGTGTCCACATTGTCGGCGTCATGGAACACATAGCGACGTATAGCCTTGTGTAAGATAGCTAACAACAATGAGACACCGCCAAAGCCTAGAAGAAGTAGCGCTGCCGACTCGTACTTTGTCAAAACTGGTACCACGTCCCTGGAATGTACAATTTAACTCTTTACTACACAAGAAATGTTAAAGACTCCTGTACACTGACAGCATTTGCACGATTAAGTTTAAATGGAGGTCATAAAATGCATTTTGACTTTGATAGGCTAGACAAGAAAAAATGGGAATAAGAGAAAATATTGGTTATCATACAAACAAAGAGATAGCCCTAGGTGACCGGGGAGTTAAATCAACGATCGAAAGCCAATCTTTTGTTGCACTTAAAGAATTATGCTATTTTTTTACGGGCATGGTATCGACCATATAGTTCATGTCATAATTAAGCCCTAGCAAGATGCCTCTCAATGCATGACAGATTAAGAATTTTAAACAAACAAAAAATACCTCCACTTACCCGAAAGTAACATTCCCATTCCCAAGGTTCTGTGAGGCCTCTGGTGTAGATGAAAGTGATGCCGTCATAGTTATACCGTTTAAATCTCCACAGTGAAATTAGCACTGGTATGACAAGAAAGTTTTTAATAAATGAAAAGTATAATGGCCTCCAACACGCGAAAAAGGAGCATTTAGACATTTGCGTGAAGGGTCGTCTCGGATCAGCCTGCGCAGTCTGTGCAAACTAATTCGAGACGACTCTTTACAACTACAATAGATTTTGTTCTTCAGTAGACTTGTGCAAAACAGAAAATTACATTAAACGGAAAGTGTCATTTCTGATCCGAAAAGACACGTTACGCAAATGTCTGAATGTCCCTTTTTGCGTGTTGCAAGCCGCATAGGCCTACCTGTACTTTCTTGTGTTAGAAAATTATTTTACAGTATCCGAGTAAAACAGTAAAAGATGATCAGATGAATACAAATTTTACTTTAACGAAAAAAAGAATTCGTGAAAAGGGAAACGTAGTTTAGCACTTACAGTGGCCCTAAATACACTGACACAAATAAACAGTGTAACCCTCTGTCAAATAAAAACATACCTCGTCCGATGTAAAAGCACTAGCAATAGACAAATCAAATGGGTTTAGATTGATCAAATTTGTTTTCGAAAGGATATAGAAAACATTGTGGGAAATTTTCTCCTTTTTTCCCACACTGTTTTCAAAAGTTCTACTTTTCGTTATGGTGTTTAAAAATTAGAATTGGGTTGTAAAGGGCTAACCCGTTACCACACGAGCACGAGGAAGGTTTGGAAAACATTGCAGCAAATCGAGAATATGCTGATAGCAAGTTTTTCCTCCGTTTTAGAAATTGTTTTATGCGTTTTCAAAGACTAAAAAAAAAATTTTAGTTGACTTATTTTGTCGTTTACAATTATTAGTATTATTATTTTTTAAAATCTATCATAATAAAGAAAATTTCTGCTATGACATTGTGTTGACTCTTTGCAGACAACATTTGTTTAAATTATTTTGTTTTCCATTATCAAAAAGTTTGCAGACAGAAAATTTAACGCCACCCAAATGAAATATTTTTATGAAGTAGCAGAAAGCATGGGAGGAAAAAAGGAGAAAATGCTCGTTACCAGCATTTTCTCCTTTTACAACAATGTATTCGCAAACCTTATTGCTCAGAGTTGTTAAGAATGGGATTGTTTGGTAAAGAGTTCGATAAAAAGTTGTTATCAAAATATACATGTATGTAATCATACTATGATACTATGGTGGCACATTTCTGCCACGATATGCGAGATAGCTGTCGTGAGAAATTTAGAAAAGTATTGCGGTAAATCAAAGTTTACTGGAAAATTTTAGCAAGAAAGTAAAAAGTTTCCTGAAAAATTATCACGATAACGTTTGTCATCTAGAAAAATTTACACTGATCAGTAAATATTTTACGCAAAATTTCTCGGTCATGCACGAAGCTCACATTCGAGATAAACTTATTGTGAAAGTTCTTTCCGTTTCCTGATATCTATAAATAGAAAACTCACCATTTGGATGAACTCTGTAGTTTTTCAATTCACAAGATTGCAGTAACTAAACATTCAAAATATTAACAATTCAAGCTTTATTGGTAAATTGACAAGACTTTGAAATGAACAGAAGTCTATAAAATCACAAAGACGACTCGAGATGCCTCCTGCTAACAACTTCAAAACCATTCAGGGATAAAAGGCATTCATAAGGTTGTAGACGAAGATGTTCCGAAACCATATCTAATTGTATATACCTTGACTGATAGTTATGAGTACGAAATCAAAATCATAATGACATGGTAACCAGCATTTTCTCCTTTTCCGACGATGTTTTCAGAAGCTCTCTGCCTCATGATAGTTAAAACTCAGGATTGTTTTGTAAAAGGTAAACTTAGCTATCAGTATGACGGTGATATACTGTATATGAGCATGTTTTATCAGTCGCATAGTTTCTTTACACACTTGCTGTGTTCACGGGGATCAGGACAGCGTGGCTCCCTGGTAAAGTGTTAGACTCGTTGCCGGGCGACCTTTGGTTCGATCTTCCTTCAAACCACCGGAGACCAGCAAGATAATTCGGTGGTTAGCGTATCTGAATCGTGACCCGGTGGTTGCGGGTTCGATATCTAGTTAAGGCAAACTTTTTTTTTCGACTTTTGATACATGTGAGAAATGCAGTCAAATGCTTGGAAAGAAATTTGTTTCAGTACTGGTGTGAGAAAGCCGGGAAACACATGTGTAGCCGCACGGACTGTTCTACTCCAATACGAACTAACAAATGGAAGCACTTGGTTTTCCATGTGAGTGTACTGGGTAAGACTTCTTAACCCTTTACCAAACAAACCCTGGTTTTTACGACCCTCAGATAAAGGTCTTTTGAAAACATTGTGGGAAAAGGAGAAAATTGTGGTAACCAGGATTTTCTCCTTTTCCCAAAATGTTTTCTACCCTGCCGGAAACAAGTTTCAACGTTTGAATTATATTTATTTTGTCGTCTGTAAGTGCTTTCAGTTTGGATGAGTCAATTTTTTTTTTCGTTTGATAAAGGGTTAAAGCCCTAGCTAGTGCATGAGTTTGTGAGCTTGTTACGAGACAAGCGTAACGAGAAAGAAACCAGCAACAAGCCTATAACAATAAACAGTATTTATTAATGAATACAGACAAAATAATACAATTAAGAGCTAAGTTTGAATGAAATACTGACAATTTTAATCCAGGAACAGGATATAATAAGTCCCTCAAAAGTAATGTTAACACTACAAATAGAGCAGGAAAAAGAATAAGTCCCTCAAAATTAAGAATCATGTTAAGACTACAAAAAATATGAAACTTCTAGTTTCTAAAACCAAAATTAACAACATTTTTAACTTGCAAATACATATGAGCAACCCGTGTTTAAGAGATAAATCATTCCAACCTGCAGATCTATATTCCGATTCAAATTCAACACTTTTCACTAATTTTGTACCGTCAAAGCCACAATTCTACTTACAAAATCCAAATTCACCCCGTAGGTTACTTCTATTTGTATCAGCTTCGAAAATTCTAGATCAGTCTTTTCTACAAAAATGGCAATGTGGATTGGTAAACAATATGCATAGATGTCTTTTCTTTATTCCCTATTTCTAATTGTCTTATTCTCAACTGAAATTGCCTTTTGATCTCTCTTTCTTAAATTCAACATGCATTTTTTCTAAGTCTCATTCTTTTTGTTTCATCCTTTCTGCTGGCTCTAATTTTTATTTCAATTATTTTCCTTCTTGCTCTAATTTTCACTCTTTTCTCCTGTAATTTCTCTGATTTTCTTCCATCTGTAGATTTTTTTTTCTAAATTAATATTAGTTTTTACGTCTGTCTGAGACACAAGAATGAGAGACAGAGCAGACGAGTCTAGTATTTCTTCACCTACCAAAAACTGAACAATATAATTCTTAATTTCATACTTTCGCGTAGTATCTTTAATGGCAGTCAGTTTATGATGAGAAGCAAGATCTAATAAATCAGACTTGCTTAAAGTATTTTTGGGCCGGTCCGGTGTTTAAATACTCTTGAAATGATGTCAAACTCTAATACAAACAAACACTTTTTTTTTCGTAAGTTGAGACATATTATTCTGGTTCAAAATCATAGAACACAGTCGTATGTTACAGAAACTCTCTCCATTGTCTGCGACCTGATGCACGTGTAAAACTTGGACGCAAGGGCGGTTGCAGTGTTTGTCTACTTCTAAATCTGTTAGCATGTCTAAAATCAGCTGAATCCTCTACGTTTCTGTTTAATACATTGTCGTCAAGATCGTAGTCATAGTAATCGTCTCCATCGTAACGTTCGTCCCACATATAGCCCTGGAAAAGTTTTAGCTTTTTGTGTGAATTCTCACATAGAACAGAAGCTTATACAAAAAAATGATAGTATTCAGATGGTTTATTTCTAACTAGCTAACTAACTAACTAACTAACTAACTAACTAACTAACTAACTAACTGTCATAGGGTGGAAGTTGGTTCAAATAAATGTTCTTGAAAAAGATATCGAATCTGGTTTATTTCTTTACCAATTATTATGGCCCTTTATGTACACCGCAGACAGCTTTTACTTATGGTAAAAAGTGGCTAATTCTAACAAACAATAACTTTTTGGCAATAGGGCCGTTACCTGAATATGTAAAATGTGTACCTTGAGATAGAAAAGAAAAGTCTATAATTAAGGGGCCTTAGTATAGATTCACAACCTTTCATAAAGCGCCTATAATTACCAGTAACGCCGAGAAACGGCTTAACTTCTTTGACAGAAATCGGTTCCAGCCATGACCCAACTGGTCAATTTTGTCCGGGTTGGTATGAAGACCAAATTCAGAAACAATGTGACCAAGGTATTTAACTTGTCTCTGAAAGAAAGAGCACTTGCTGGCTTTCAGTTTTTAGTTGTTTTTGGCTATACGACTGAATACTTTTTGTAGTTGCTCTATATGTTACTCAAAAGGTCCCAGAGAATATGATTATGTCATCAAGATAAATGAGACATTGTTATAGGTGAATTGCCCCCATGCACTTTCCATCAGTCGCTGAAAAGTAGCCGAGGCATTTGTAAGTCCAAAGGGCATACAGTTGCATTCGAATAAACCTAATGGGCCAATGCTAAAAGCTGTCTTACATGTATCTGACTCTTTCATTCCTACCTGCCAATATCCAGCTTTCAAATCAAGACTCTAGAAATATTTTGAACCTGCAAGTATATATAACATCTTTTTTCCATTTTAGGGAAAGCATACACCTCCCTAATTAGCTTCCTGTAATTTATACATAACTTTCAAGTGTCTGACCTATCATACTGGATGTTTTGCAGTCTGCAAAATATGGTCACAACAGGTGACGAGGAATCAGGGTTCGATTCCGGAGAGGGAGCATGAGAAATAGCTGCCACATCTAAGGAAGGCAGTAGGCAAGATTTTTCTACTGTGACTACGATCAGTAAAGTGCATAGAGACATATCAATCAACACTGTGTTCTGTGTGTTCTTTAGGGTCCCACTAGCTATAAGGTTTAGTCGCTTCATTTCACTTTACCTTAAATGGTTAATCATTAACAGGATAGGCCTAAACAGCTGTATGTACTGTTTCACAATTTCGCTTTTTCAAGAACATTTATTTGACCTCACTAACTAATTAACTGTCTAACTAACTAATTAACTAAGCAATCAACCAACCAACCAACTAACCAACCGACTTAATATAGTTTTAACTCTATATGCAAATGAAATACTACAAATACATGTAGTATCCGTAGGGCGACAGATTATTTTCTTTCACGTAATCTTTGCCCACTGCAATCCAGCGTCTTCATTTCTTATACTACAATGTCCTGCAGGGCTCAGTGGTAAAGTTTAAGAATCGTGACATGGAGGTCCCGAGCTGGTGCCTCACTGGATCCTTGGAGGATTTTGTGGGATAGTCCTTGGGCAAGCCAATAAATTCAGGGGCCTAGCTAAGCTCTGGTCCAAACACATGAAAAATTTGACATTTTACAAGAGAGAAATGTTCCAGATGTAATCTACCTTCTTCGATTAAATTATTAGTTGTCACTCATGTATTTTCAGGTATAAACTATATAAGCCATATTCTAGTAGAAGGAGACTTAATGCATCCCCGTGATCTATTACACCAAGCAAGTTATCACATAATTAAGGAAAATTTTCAGCAATAGTTTTAGCAGATGCTTTAAGCCCCCATTTCAACATAGTATGGACCGTATGTTTTTCTACGGGCTTTCTTTTTTTCATCAACGGACTGTAAAGCTCAAGGGCACGACATATGGGACGTAGGTCCTATAATTCTTACTTTGCTAAAGCATGATTATAATTATTTTAACTCAATCTGAAATTTTTACTTTGCCTAAAACTTTCTGTATCCATTTTACGGTGGTTTAACGACTTAATGTTTGAAAAATTACATGTTTGAATATTCATACGTATATATCAAATGGCAGACTTACATAATTATTTACACCCGCACTGTATCTGACATTATCCCTATTTTGAACACGTGGTAGATGCCATGAACGTCCTCTAGGAGATTCAAGGTAAGGAGAATGTTCTCTCGTTGGCTTTCGAAAGAGAAAAAAAAATGCCAAAATACAGATTATATCAAACATTTCTCCAAACACGCCATTCCTGGACTTTTTTTTTTAATTTTTTACACAATACGAGGGCTGTTCATAAAAGTTGAATCAAAACTTCATTATTTATAATTGTATTCTAATATTTGCCCATTTTCTTAAACATCGTGTATTTGTTTAATGAGTCCAAGGATAACTGAACAAATTTTGATAATTTATCATAAACAGACTTAAATTACAAGGCAAACATTTCAGGAGAATCCTAACAGTGTAAAACATGGTAAAAAGGTACTTATTGCTTGCGATAACCATTGTAAAGGGATGGACTCAGCAGTCGCTCTGATCTGCTCACTAATATTTTTAATGGTCCTTTTTCTTATTCTCCAAGAGTATTTTTTATTCGCAACAGTATCTTGATTATACACCACAAGCAAAGGCTGTGTTTCATTGCTGCAAAATTTAAATCAGCGATGGACAGAATATTGGCCATGGCCGTATAAATTGAGTGAAACTTACAAGAAAAGTTGGGGAACAACTTCGTGTTCTAAGTCTGTGACGAAATCTTGATTTCATGAAATAGTCTTTATTCACAAATTTTCTAACAGATCTGAAATATAAAGATGACTCACATAATTGTTGATGGCCAGTGATTAACACATGAGAAGACTGATAGGATTATTATCCAGCAGTCCATCAATTCTACATCATTAATTAATATTATGCATTTGAAAATTATAAATTTCATCGTTTTGAATATTATAAGCGCTATTTCCTTTTCGTTAAAGATATATAGGATCTGACATGAGTTGGCTTTTGAGATAAGATTTTATTAAACGAGTCTAGGGAAATGTTATTAAGCGAGCCTTTGGCGAGCTTAATAACAGTTGCATTGACGAGTTTAATAAAATTTTATCTCAAACAACCTCGAATGTCAGATTCTTTTTATCACATAACGATATTTCACCAAATATAGATCAGATGACGCAAAAACATTCATAAATGCACCCGCGGTAATTTACATGAGACCCATTAACTTGTATGAAATGCGTACAAAAATGACATCAAAAATGACGTCACACAAATGTGATATCAAACGTGTCTAAGATAAGAAAATTCGTAATGGATATATTACACCGAAAACAAGGGAGGTTATGTGATACAATTAAGTTAGACAAGAGCATAACTTCTGTCTTATATGGTTTGATCAGAGATCGATATTTAGCCTTTGGTTGTAAAACAACTTCAAGCTTCAAGACAGTTCGAAGGAATGGACGTCCGAAATCTTGTTTCAACAACCACTTTTCATTTATTTGAAAAAAAAAAAAAATAAAATTGTGTAGTGTTTAACATCGTTTCCAACATATTTCATTGGCATGGTGGCGGCCAGAGCAACTATCTTTGCTCTCTTTGGGTTTCATTTAACCAGCACTCCACATATTTTTCCTTTCTAAAAGCGACTTGCTGCTTTCCCACATAACCATTCTCGAAACTGGTCAGCGGTGAGAGAGGATTGAATCCTATCGCAATGAAAATCGTCAATCCACGAAAAGAAAATGACCGAGCCCATGATTGGACCAGCGATCCCCTGTTCTTAGGTTTACTAACGCCTTTGTAATTTGGAGTCGACTTGGAATCGTTGGAAGACATGAGATGCACATTTACTTACCTGTGAATGAGACCCAGGAACAATGCAATGAGAATCATTATAACTAAAATACTGGCACCAAAAGCAGCGTAGTAAGTCTTCAGATCTGAAATACAGAACTGTCTCCGTCGTAAAGTTCCTAACACTTTCGGCGATACACGCAAAAACATAGGCTATTATGGACAGCATAGCAAATTAACGTCGATCAGATCTGGGTCTGTATTCACCAACCATTCTTAAGAACATTCTTAGACTTATTCTTCAGAATTTTGTCAGTGTGAAAGTAACTAAACTTTTGATTGGCTAAACCAAATGGTTTAGCCAATGAGAAGTTCTGTTACTTTCACAGTCAAAAAATCTTGAAGAACAAGACAAAGAATGGTCTTAAGAATGGTTGGTGAATACGGACCCTGACGTCATTGAAACCTTGGTAAAACGTGAAGTTTGGTTCGCAAACTTGATGATTGTACTGCGATGTGCACCAAATTGATTTAAACACCTTTAATATAAGTAACTTCAGTTTATATTAATGATTTGTTGTCCAAAGTAAACAATTACTTTATGGTGCGGGCATATTATTCAACCAGATTGCGAGAAATTTCTTTGCAGTATGATAAAGAGTGTTGTCCCGACATGGCCAGTGGGTAAACGTTCAGCTTGTTGTCCAAATTACTACCTTTCCCGTGCAAGTTTTTTTATTTCGCTTTGTATAACAAATGACAGAGTCTGGAGGTAGAATACTCATTGGTCAAGCAGAAAATTGACTCACAACTAAACATTTGGAACTGTACAGGGTGGCTGAGGTCCATACTTTTTACAGATGCGTGCATTCCCCCTTTCCTACAGACTTATTTTTTACTTTAATTATAAGTGTTCTATCATAAAATCTCACCTGAATCTCCCTTATTCACAACCAAAGCACCTGCCATAGGTGGATTAAGAACTGTAACAGACTTTTCCCCAGGACGGGTTTTAGTTGAATTTTGAACAGAGATTTTATTCGTCGTAGATTCTTTCTTTACGCCCGCTGTTGTTTTCGGCATTAATGTAGTTTTTAACGACTTGGATGTTTCAACGGAGGCATTTTGGTTTGGCCGTTTTGTTGTGTAACTGTATGTAGCTGTTGGCAATTTCGTACTTGAAAACTTGGACTTGCCTTTGGACCCTCTTGACGGTGAATGTTTGATTTGATGTAAAATGGAATAAGATGTACTCTTTGTTGCTGCTGTAATTATTGATTGTGGTGTTGTTGTACTTGACAGCGATGTTGGAGTCGATACTGATATTTGTGTTGATATTTTTGATGCCGACAATGGTGTCATTGACGGCCATGTTGGAGTGGCTATTGTTTTTGCCGGTGATGTTGGTGGCAAGGTTTCAGTTGTTTTTGTAGTTGTTTCTGTTTTGATATACATAACGCCTCTAATACCGATCCAGTGAACTCCGGTATTTATACGTAGGTAACTTCTACATTTTTCGAGTAGGGCAAAGTTGTTTACAGCTGTCATCGACAAATCAGCACATGTGTATACAGACTCTGACCAGCCACCAGAGTAAGGATATTCATTTATACAGTCACCTGCCGCATCTACAAGGTCAATAAAAAGGCAGCAGTTGAGATAAGCTGGAAAGCTGATATTTGAAACTTGAAAAATATTATTTCCTTACTAATAACTATATTCTGGGTAATCGTTAGAAGTATCACATTAAGACACTTCTATTGAGTATCAACCACTTACATTTCAATGAAAAATGAAGAATATTAAAGTGTTAAAACGGCGATTTGTATGGCTACAGCGACTATTGAAGATCAAAGTCACGTGCATTGTAATTTATACCGTCCCTTAATGTCATTCAAATGACCATTGCCATTGCCATTGAAGTAGTCGACGCGTAGCCCAGTGATTACAGAGTTGTGAGCAGGAAGTGACGGTTCTGGTTCCTACTAATAAGGTAATATTCCTAGGCGAGGCACGATAACGCCACAACAGATGATGGAAAACAGATGAGACATGAATCAGTGAACTTTCACCATGACGCAACTGAAATACTATTCAAAGCGACAGCTAAATAAACTCTAACCAAAGGTTACAAAAGTTTGTTAACTGATTTTCAATTTTCAAGCCACGAGTTTGATATAATCATCGCCGGCTCTTGAAGCCACATTGTTCCTAAAACAAAGTAAATTGGCAAATTCTCGCAATATTGTAGATGGAGGTGATGTTTCAATATTTCTTTTTTAGTAACGGTGTCCGATGACCGATCGATGAACATTTCGCTGGAAGACCAAAAGAACTCCTGTGGCCTATGGTATGAAGGATTACTGAAATGAATCAAACCTATGGCATTTTTATAAAACCCTGTCCTATGATAACTTTCTGAACAGTAAAATACAGTATGATCTACGATTGGGATGTCAGCTTGTTATACCGAAAATATTCCAGTCCTTTCTTCTTAACTTAGCCGATTTCGTAACGGATCACTCATTTATTAATGATCGCACTACCAAATACAGGCCACTTCTGCTTCCCTAGTGGCCAACACTTTCGCATTTTTCTGCAATGATTTTTTTCTATCGTATGGTAAAGAAATAAATACTTACCGGAGTAGCACAGAACAGATAATTTCTCACTGCAACGATACCCGAAATACTGCCATGTTTCACTGAGATATTGCACAGCAATGCAAGTTGAGATTCCGATAGTAATATTGCTTAGCTTTTCTTGGTCTCGCGCTGTAACTAGAAGAATAAAAAGAAATCAAAATGTCATCTAGCCCATGCCCGGTGCAGATGAAACCAATGGAATACATTATCAAATGATATTTCGTTGTTGTAATGTTTAAAATGGTTTGATACATAAATCAATCAATCGACTTAACATCCTTTGTTTGATAACTGGGCAATTAATGATTCAAGGGCTTTATTGTGTATAATCTCTATCCCTCTGTCCGGCTTTTTTCCTTCTTTCTCTTTTAATTGAGAGAGACAAAATATTGCAATAACGATTCTCCAATAGAAAAAGGAAAAACATCCTAACGAGATAAAACTAGACACAAGATAAGTGGGCTACAGTTAAATGTTGTTAAGCTGAAGTTACAAACAACAATTAATCGCTTGCTCAAGGAAAGAAATTTTCGATTATATTTGGCATGCAACGCACGAAAAGGGTCATTCGGAAATAATTTTCGCATAGAAAAAAAAGACCTCTCAGATTACCCTGCAAAGTCCGAGCAAGCTAATCCAAGATGACCCTTTATGACTACCTTAGATTTTGTTCTTCATTTAGACCTGCGCAAAACAGAAAATTACATAATTTTTTAAACGAAAATAGTCGTCTCGGATGGCGCAGGCTGATCCAACATGACACCTTAATCCATTACCATGCAGCAAAATTTTAGACCTATCCAGATTGGAAGCATTTGCAGACGACAATTTCAAAGTGGCTCAAATGGTGCTATTTTGCTTTGATAGGGTAGAAAACTTTGTGGGAAAAGGAGAAAATGCTGGTCACCAGCATTTTCTCCTTATCCCACGTTTTCAAAAGGCTTCTTCCTTAGGGGCGTCAAAAGTGGGGATTGTGTGGTAATGGGTTAAGCAAATGTCAAAATGTCCCTTTCGCATATTGAAGGCGATAGTGCCTGTCAATGAAAGTGCTTTTGAAGTAATAGGAGTTTAAGGTTCTAAATTATTAAAAACAAACAAACACAAAACACACACACTCGCACAAAAGAAATAAAGGCCAGAAATTACAGCTGTTCAGCTGACATTAAAAAACAAGTGGTCACTTGCCAAAAGAATATAAAATTCTTTTATTATATACAGTGTCTTTTCTGTATATCAAGTGGTACTGAAAAAGGAAAGGTTTTGGTTGCTACTTTAAAAAAGAAATATATGGGCCATGGTTAACATCTGTTCAGCTTACTTATTACCAATCGGTCACTGTTACAAGACAAGGGTACTACTATTCTTAAATCTTAGAACAAAGTAGAAGAAGTTCCTCAAGATTTAAAATTAAGTCTAGACTACAAAAAAATGATTTCTGGTTCCTAAAACCTAAATTCACGATCGTTTAAAATTGCAAACATTTATAAGCGACCAGTTTAGAAATAAACTAATTCCAACTTAAACATCTATTCCAAGTTAAATCTATAATCTAACACTTTTCACTAATTCTGTATCCTCAAAGCCATGAGTCTAAGTTCAGAATCCAAAATATTCAAGTAAGTCACTCTTATTTATATCAGCTTGAAAAAATTCTAGACTAGTCGTTTCTAGAATTATAACAACATGGATTGGTAAACAACTTTTATACCAACGACCTGTGTCCGAAAATAACACAATGGAAAACCAAATGAATGTTGATTTTGTTTCTAGAATACTTTGTATATAGACTGAAAGTGATAAACAGGTTGCATGTATGTATGTCCGATTTACATAACAATTCCACTCCTAAAGGAAAAGAGGGTTTTTCGACGTAAAACTTTCTTTGGTCTGAAGATAGTAAATATCATTACACATAAATGTTCACGAAAATACATTATATACATAAAGACAAATGTTAACTATTAACAAGTTAAACTCTACACACAGCATCATGGGTAATATTATCTCTACCTTTTATGTGTCTGATATCTACATTATATTTTTGTAAAAACAGGCTCCACCGGAGTATTTTATGGATAAAACTCAGAGGATAATTATCACTATATACAATGATTGGTTTAGGAGAAAATGACAATTTTGAAATGCTGAAGAGCAAGAGGGATAAACACTCTTTTTCTATTGTTGAGTAGTTTTTCTGATGTTTGTTAAACTGTTTAGAAAAATAACTGACTTGATGATCTAGACATTACAATTCTTTTCTTGTAAAGTACCACATGAACCAGTACCACTAGCATTTACAGCAAGCTTATTTTTTCCCCAAAATTAGGAGCAATAAGAACTGGTTCAATTTTCAATATGGCTTTTACTTTATCGAAAGCTTCTCGACAATCATCATTCCATATATCTTTTTTTTAGTTTGCTGAGAAGACTTACCAAATTTCCTTTTTCCACTTCCTAAATTTTTGTCTATAATTATGCTTCATGTTCAAATCCATAAGCATTTAGAATCAATTTCCTTAACATCATAATAATTAGAGCTGTTCATTACTTAGTTGAGAACAAAAATATCGCGTGCCTTTCCAGTTACAACACTTCGCAAGAGCAAGATCAAGTGCTCTTTTAGCCACTTCAAATTTTCGGCAAATCTTTCAAAATGTGAAAAGTATTTATCATTTTCCTGTTCTTGAAAAGATGGAACAAGCCTAAAGTTTTTGTTTTTTTTTTCTTTATGTCAAAATCATTCATAATATGAAAAATCGTTTTTTCTTTAGGTTCTATTTTTCTTTTTTTTTTTTTTTTTTTTTTTTGATTTTCGACTGAAACTGTTTTTTCTTCCCTCTTTCTTCTATTCAGTGTACTTTTATTACTTCTTCTTGCTCTATTCTTTTTCTCCTGTTACATCTCTTCTTTTTCTCCATTATTTATTAATGAATAAAGACAAACGAGTACAAGAAGAGTTTTAATGAAATTTTGACACTTTTTTTAAATCTTAGAACAAGAAATAGAATAAGTTCCTCAAAATTAAGAATTAAGTTTAGACTACAAAGTGTATGAAATTTCTGGTTCCTAAAACCTAAATTAACAATAGTTTTAACTTGCAAATAGATATGAGCAACCTGTTTGAAAATAAAAAATTCCTACCAACAGATCTGTTTCCCAAGTTAAATAAAACACTTTTCACTAATTCTGTATCCTCAAAGCCAGGTGTCTAAGTTCAAAATCCAAAATCACCAAGTAAGTCACTCTTATTCCTATCAGCTTTGAATATTCTAGCATAGTCTTTTCTAGAAAGATAACAACATGTATTGGTAAAGAAGTTGTTTACTAACAACCTGTTTCCAAAAATAACTACAATGGAAAACCAGCTTATTTAGTGAAAGTGATAAAAAGGTTACATCTTTATCCGATTTACATAAAAGTCACTGGCTAAAGAAATAAAATATTCGATTTTTGTACCTATGTCAATTATGTGCTCTTGAAATGGCGATGTTCCTTGGTTGCCAATTAAAGAAAAGAATATGGACAAGAGTTTACCACGGAATACAGTTAGGGCAATCGCGTATGAGATTGTTGATTCTGAAAACGATGCTTGATAGTACGATGGTGATAGCGTGGTAGTACGATGATGACATCGCGATAGTACGATGATAACAACGCGATAGTACGATTGATAGTGCGATGGTGATAGTGTGGTAGTACGATGATGACATCGCGATAGTACGATGATAACAACGCGTTAGTACGATTGATAGTGTGATGGTGATACACAATAGTATGATGATGAGAACGCGATATTATATCACACTATCATCATCGTATTATCGAGTTATCGTCATTGTACCATTGCGTTGTCATCATCGTACCATCGAGTATCACGTTCAAAATTAATGAACTCATAAGCTATGGCCCTAATGGTATTCCGTAGTTTACAGCCGTTCAGCTAACATTACGATAACAAACCAATGATTTGCCCATGAAATGGAATTGATGATTTTTGTGAAGTGCTCTGTAAATGTCAGCAGCTCAATTACTGCTTATTTAGTCTTTGTCACGCGGACAAAACTATGGACTCTTCCAAATTTAACCCTTATCCTGCTAAAAATTTCGCATGGAATTTTCATAGCTCATGGTATTTCTTTAAGTTACTGTGACGTATCTCGTATTTGATTGTGCATTATAAAACATAAACCTCTAAAGCTTGCAAATCCATATGTATTTGCTAAACAACGCAATTAATGTCCATTTCTTACATTTAAACCTGTACCAAACAATCCCACCTTTAAACAATTATAAAGAAAACATCTGGGAAAAAGTGTTAATCCTTTTTCCCACAATGCATCCGATTCTTTCATTTACAAAATCGATCGTTTTAGCAACAATGAATTTTTAGGGCAAATGTATTTTAAGTATAGACATGTCTTAATTTTGCCTTGAGGAAAACAGCTTACAACTGAATGATGTTTAAACGCTACTTTCAACATTTTTCCTGTTATGATCATGGCGGAAATTCACATATTTGTGTATGTTCTAGGTTTCTTCAGTACCACGTGCACACTAGAGCTGTGAAGTGTCTTGCCCAAGGACATCCCAACGATGACAGCCCACATAATTTTTTTCAAGTATATCCGACTTTCAACCAGCATTAAACTAAAACTGTGACATGTTTTACCGCAAGACCCCTGCACTTAAGAATAGCAGAATTGCTGCGCAACGTCACTTCCTGATTTACTGTTTTACGAGCTAATAAAGTGATAATTCAATTGATTCTAAATCTCCTACCATCTGCAAATTAAATCCTGTAAACCCATTTACCGTACAGGCTTTATTTCACCTTTTAGCCGAGCCCCGGTAGCTCAGTCGGTAACGTAGATGACTCAAGAACAGAAGGTCGCAGGCTAGATCGATGGCTTGGTTAATTTCTTTCCAGGGATTGATATTAGTCTTTGCAATAGGATTCATTCCTCTCTCACTGCTCATAATTTCTTCGACAATGGTTATGCGGTAAAGCAGTCAGTGGGGTCGAATTGAATGATGAGTAGAGTACTGGTAAACAGAACTTAATGACTGCATGGATAGATGCACTGGATGTCGCGATATAACTGAAATAATGTTTAAAAAAGGCGTTAAACATCACGTAACCATTTTTACTCTTCACCATACGATTCTGGGCTACAAAGAATCTAAGAACGAAGCCTTTTGTAAACAATTTTGGAAAAGGACAAAATGCTGGTAACCAGAGGACAGAGCACATATTAATATATGTCATAGGTTTACCAGTCAATAACGAGCCCGCAAATAGATCTGCGCGAACTTTTAAAATAAAGGTGTCCACAATATTTACAAATTGCAAATTTCTATTGATTCGTAGAATTATACAGATAATTCAAAATTTGCTAGTTTGCAACATTGTCACACTAATAAAACAAAAAATCCGAGAAAGCAAAAAGAATTTTTAGAAGAACCATATTTTTGTTACATTTTGGCATACTATAATATCTAACCGATCCATATCAAAGTGTGAGAAGTATATCATCGGTTTACTTCAAATGCCTCGAACTACAGCTTGAAACAAAGTGTAGTTACGAGGTTTTTCAAGTAACTATATAGGATATAGCTACACAAAAAAAATGTACAGATTTAGTAACCCATTCAATTAGCCAATCATTTGCTCACCTCTTTCATAATACGACCACAAGTTCATTTCTTCGTTTCCACATCGTACTTCCGGTTCTCCGGCACATTTTAGACAACCAGGCCGACTCCAATCCACTTCCGGTTTAATGTTTTCTACACAAAGACAGGTGGTGCCCTGTTATGACAGGAAAGGTAGTCTTTTTCAGAGTTAGAATATGAATGTACTTATCGGGCTAGTTCTTGAGCACATAATGAACCCTTACAAAAGAATCATGTTTCAACGACTTCGAGGAGAGAAACCTCTAAAACCTTGCGGAAAAAGGAGAAAATGCTGACTGCCCCACCAGCATTTCCTCATTCAAAACAATATTTTCCACCCTTTGAAAAAAAAAGGTCCATCCCTTGACAAAAAGTTATCTTGTTTGAAAATGTTTCAATATGGACGTCTCGACTTTTGATATTTCGTAAAGGGTTCACCTTTTATTCCGAGTAAAAATTCTAAAACGAGCCATCTAATTAAACAAATCCAACACTTTTCGCTAATTCTGTATCCACAAAGCCACAACTCTACCTTCAAAATCCAAAATCACCAAGTAAGTCAATCCTACTTATATAAGCTTGGAAAAATCTAGATTAGCCTTTTCTAGAAAGATGACATCATTGATTAGTAAAAAGCCTGTTTCTAAAAATAACCACAATGGAAACACCAATACACGTTCTTCATTGTTCTAGAATATTCTGAAAACATGTCACTGAGTACCATATCTATATAACAGTTCCCCTCCTAAAGGTAAAAAAGTGTCTTAAATCCATGTTATGTTCTTGCAAAAAACAGACACAACCAGGAAAAAAAAAGTTGATTCTTTTTTTATTTTAGGGATAAAAATCAGAGGATTATGATCACTATGATGGATGCAGGAGAAGACAACAAATATATTTCAAATGCTGAAGAGCAAGAATAAGAGCAAGAACAAGAAATAAACACTCTTTTTCTATTGTTGAGTAGTTTTTCTGATGTTTGTTAAACTTTTTAGAAAAATAACTAAACTAGATGAACTACACCATTACAATCTTCTTGAGGTAAAACACCACCTACACCATCTACTGCAAGCTTAAATTCTTTTCCAAAATTAGGAGCTAAAAGAACTAGTTCACTTAATAGTATGGCTTTTACTTTATCGAAAGCTTTTTGAAAATTGTCATTCCATATATTTTTTTTTGCGTTTGCTGAGAAGACTTGTCAGTGGCTCAGCAATGACAGAAACATTACCACAGAATTTCCTGTAGTAACCAGCCTTATCAAGAAATCTCATATGTTGTCTTTTGCATGTAGGTACAGGAAAATCAGAAATAGCTTTTCCTTTAGCTTATACAGGTTATACCTGATCTAAACATGTTAAATTAGCATGACGAAATTCACTGTGAACAAGATTAATTGTTAGCTTGGCTTTACTCAGTCTATCAGAAAATTCTCTGATAGTCTTCAGATGTTTGCTCCATTTGTCGCTGTGATTCATGATATCATCGATGTAGGCTCTACGGTCGTCCAATCCAGATATTATCATGTTGATAAGATGTTGAAATGTAGCTGGCGAGTTTTTCATCCCAAAACGCGTAACTTTGTACTGATAAAGTCCATCAGGAGTTACAAATGCAGACATTTCTTAAGCTCTTCTAGTGGGAGGAATTTGCCAAAAAAAATCTTAGAAGATCACATTTAGTACGATATTTAACATGTCCAACATTGTCAATGCAGTCATCTACTCTTGGCACTGGAAACGAATCAGTCGTGGTCACAGTATTAACTTTTCTATAATCAGTGCTCATACGAAAAGTTCCGCCTGGCTTTGGTACAAGAATACAGGGAGAACTCCATTCACTTTGACTCGGTTCAATAGAGTCATTCTCCAATAGATACTAAATTTCTTCTTTAAGATGCTCCTACTTATTGGGATTGATTCGATATGGATGTTGTTTCACTGGTTTTGAATTTTCCACATCATGGTATATTGTATCTGTCCGTATTGGAATATCAAGGAGCAGGTGCTTATATTCATAAATTAACTTTTTTCAATTCTTCTTTTCAATTATTGTCTAAATGTGAAAGTTTTCTATCTAAATTTCTTAAAATGGCAGAATTCTAAAGTTTTGAACCAATAGGGTTAGACTTGTCAAGGCTAATTTCTTCACAATTTCTGTCTTCATGGTTAATGTGATTTTGATATTGAGGGACAGAGTAAACTACATTTATTGGTGAAATATTTGAATTATCCCTATCGACATATTATTTTAACATTTTTATATGACATAATTGTTTTTGCTTTTGCCTGCCAGGAGTTGTTTTCACGTAATTTAAGTCACCGCCATTTTTTCTCTACAGAATAAGGACCAAAAATCTTGCTTGTAGAGGCCCACCAAGAACTGGTAGAAGAACTAAAATCAATCTCCAGGTTTAAAATTTCTTTCTTTAGAATTCTTGTCATATCTTTCATGACTCCGACTAAAGCATTGCTTAATAACAAACAAGAGCCGTCAGAGACGGGTTATGCTCCCCGAACAAGTGCTTGTCATAAAATATATGAAATTGATATAAATTTACTTCTTTTATCCTAAAAGGACCTGTTCATGCTCCCCAAAAGTAGGCAATTACTATCTTAGAGATGGCCAACACAAACTTGTAGAGGACAATAAGCCCAGTAAGCCCCGACGTATCTTTCCCGGTTTTTCCATTTGACCCCATGTCATGAAAAAAAAAAGGGCTTAGTGCAAAATTGCATTTTTTACTAATATCTCATTCAGTTTTTGTCAAAATTTCATGAAACTTCATGGTTATATTCTTTATGGAAAGATTTAGCATATGCCTTTGCTATTTTTTAATCTAGGCGTTTTTTAAGTTAAAGGTGGCCCTTCAGAATTTGGGACGAAAATTTTACAAAAATACAAAAATACCATCCTTATACCCCCAAAGCCTTATAATCGTCATTCATAAAACCCCAGTAGTCGAAAACCATCCTACAACACGAGAAATTTAGATTTACTGCGGCCAAGGTCGACATCGACGGGAAACACGTTCTATTTTTACATGCATCGAACAACTTGCTCATTTACATACCGGAAGTATACAGACGAAGCTTCAAACATAGCGTCCGAAGAAGATATTATGAAAAATAATTACATATTTGTTATGTAATGGAATTTAAGCATCATTAGTCACGTCACAGTCACTTTACATTCCCACAATGCATTTTTTTTTTTTTTTGGCGCGAAATCTAAAAATAGCTTAAGAGGCTACGTAGCCTTTTAAGGGAATACCATCAAAAAAATTTTTTTACTAATTTTATGCTTCTTAATTATTGATGATTAATATTGTTTTTTCATGTAAATTTCAGTGATATATATATTTTTTGATTTGGTGTTATGTGAAAATTCTAAGTACCCACCTTTAAGATACGTCGGTGCATTACCCTAAGGAGTTCATATATGAAGTTTTATCCAATTTGGTCCAGGGGTTGTGGAGAAATGGCTTCGGACGGACGGACGTACAGACGGACGGACGGACTCTAATTTTAATTCTAATTCTTTTTCTGCAGAATGCACCTTTACTGATTAATTTTAATTATTTTTCTTTCTTTCTTCTTGCTCTAAATTCATTTTTAATTCTTTTTCTTCTTGTTCTAATTCTATCTTTTTTTTTTCATCTTGATCTATTTTTTTTATTCTTTTTACTTAATTTCTTTTCTTTTTACATTTGTTTTCTTTTTCCATTTGTAATTTTGATTTTTCTAACTCAAAATTGCTTTTAATGTCTGTCTTCTGAGACACAAGAATAATACACAGAGCAGACGAGCCAAGTATTTCTTCATAAACTAAAAACTGAACAATAGAATTTCTAATTTCGTGCTTTAACATGGTATCTTTATTGGTAGTCAGTTTATAATGAGAAGCAAGATCTAACAAATTGGACTTTTTGGCCAAATTTAACAACTACTGTGATGGCTCAGCAATATTTTTTGCAAGATCAAAAGACTTGATTGATTTCTGCTGGATCTGTAGAGTAAAATTCAAATTTATTTTTTTTTAATTATAATGCAACAAGTTCAAAATAACTTCGAAGTATATTCAAATTCACTAAATGATCAATCCAAGACGAGCCCACAATTTCTGTTACGAGCCAAACGTAACCAGAAAGAAAACCAGCAATAAAACCTAAACTAAAAATAACAACTAACTTGCAAATAGATATGAGCAACCTGCTAAAAAACAAAATCCCAACTTACAGATGTATATCCCAAGTTAAATCCAACACTTTTCACTAATTCTGTATCCACAATGCCACAAGTCTAACTTCAAAATCCAAAATAACCAAATAAGTCACTCCTATTTATATTAGCTTTAAAAATACTAGATTAGTCTTTTCTAAAAAGATGACATCATTGATTAACAAACATCTGATTCTATAAATAACCACAATGGAAAAACCAAAACATCTTCTTCGTGGTTGTAGAATATTCTGAAAACAGGTCACTGAGTATCATATCTACATAACAGTTGTAATGCGTCATCCTGGGGGAAAAGCATTATCTCCCGCTAGATGGCATTCTATAAATACTCATCTATCTAATTTGGGCATCCTGTGTACAGAACCGAACCACTTTCCTACGCGACAACCGTTACTTTGAATTTCAAACTAAAATAAACGTTTACTCAATAAAACGCTACCTCGTGCAATTCACTCAGCTATGATCAGCAGTCTAGAGAAATCTGGAGCTACAGCAAGTCTCATTTCTCCTAAAACATATTGATAAAAGCTATTTTCCACATTACTACTTTATAGAGCGTAATATTACAGTCAGCCCGCTTTTGGGGCTAGTGATGCGTCATATAAGACAGTCGAATCTTCGAAGAATATGACATGAGCAGACAACGGGGAGAAAAGTCTATCGGTTGGCGTAAGAAGGTGATGACATCATCACCTAAAAATTGGGAAAGTGTAAGGATTACACTACCTGAAGAGCAATGCTGGTTGTAAAATTGCTACAGTGTTCGAAACACTGGGCTAGGTCTGTAACGGTAGTGTTGACAATGAAGTCTTCCGAATGTGTCCTTGTAACGTTACATCCTGCATGTACCAAAAGTAAACTTGTATTATATAATACCACAGAATATAATACAATATTTGGCCTGAAGCACGCAAAAAAAGGGATATTCGGAGATTTGCGTAAAGTGTCGTGTCGGATCAGCCTATGCTGTAAGCGCAGGCTAATCCGAAACGACACTTTTTGTTTTTTATGTTTCTTTTGTTTTTTCAAGTCTACTGTGCCACGAAATCTAATGTAGTCGTAAAGTGCCATCTCGGATTAGCCTGCGCGGACTGCGCAGGATGATCCGAGATGGCACTTTAAGCAAATGCCCAAATGTCCCTTTTCGCATAATGCAAGCCTCTTGGACGTTACTCTGTCAAAAATTACTCCCGATTTTGACAGAGTAAAGTCTGAATCTATGGAAGTCAACAAATTTATCGGGCTAAAAACCAGGCTACTTGAATTCTGCAATTTAGACCAAATCTTATCGCTGGAGGAATTTTTAATACTTATGAAACTACCATTTTTATCCTGCCGATAGTTCTCACAAGAACTATCGGACTAATGTGATCTATGGGAAAAAGACATCAGAAATTTCCCACAATGCGTTGGTGTTATCTAAAGAAATACGATTCAAACAATGCTGAAATATGATCGTCCATAAAAGCGTGACAACGGTGAATTTACAGCATACTCTGGGGCAGCAAACCTTGCATTTTTCATGGTAAAAATCAAATTATTATCTGAAGTAAAATTGGACTTTGTTTTACTTAGAAATCGATAAAATACCGTAATTAAACGGTCGAAAATTCGAAAACAACCGGATATCAAATTAAAAAAATAATGAGGATATCCATGAACTTTTTGCTCAGTCCTCGTACTTTGCTATCGAAAGATTTCGATAGAAGATTGTAAATCGTCTTTTCTTTCTTAAGCGGAGTCAGCCCGCTTTATCTTATTTCACACCATAGGTCCCTGAAACTCAATTGGTCTATAACGAGATGACGATTTTTTTTTTTTATTATTGTTTTCGGACACCGTTACTATAAATAGCACATTGGCGATTCCCTTTTTATCCTTTATTGTCTTATAATATATAGCATATACAACATAGATGCAGACGTCACTATACTACATATGTACACATGTATATAGTAAAGGTGCTAAAAATTTCGCGATTATACATACAGACAATGCGCCAATATGCTTTTATAAGTGTTCAACTATCGACCAAGAAAAATTTCAATCGTATTCTGCGATAAATCAATAAAGATTCAAAGGCCTGTGTTTATACTGTCCGTGAAAACGTCCAAGGTTATTTGGGGGTACAGTGGCTTCTGGTTTCTTTTGTATAAAAAAAGTATCTTACCTTTGTTCCATATCCAGTATGATACCGTTTCTGCAACAAGAACACATAACATTTGGGCCGTGTTCTGTGAAACGGAGTTTAATGTATCTGCAAAACAGTATCGATTCAGATCAGCCTGCGCAGTTCGCTCAGGCTGATCTGGATCGATACTTTTTGCTATCGGTCAATTTTCTGCATATAAAGGCCAAGTCTACCACATAATTCAGTCGATTGTACATATAGTGAGGAATGGAGAAAATGCTGGCTACCAGCAATTTCTGCTTTGCCTAGAATGCTTTCAAAAGCCTTCTTTGTTAGCGTCGTTTACACTCTGGGCTGAAACTTAGACATACTACACTGTCCCACACTGTAGAACTCGTTATGATAGCAAAACTTTTGAATGGTATGAATTGAATTGCCTGCATATGGACTACCAACTTTTATACTTTTGGCTTCTCGTGGGTCTTTAACTCTTTACCACAGGACAAAAATGTAGCCTTATCTAAACTGATAGCATTTGTAGATGACAAAGTAAATACGACCCAAAAATCAAATTTCATGTTTTTGGAAGTGTAGAAAACTGTTGGAAAAGTAGAAGTTGATGGTGTTACTATGCCGAGCCCTGGTAGCTCAGTCGGTAGCATATAGGGCTTGAGAACACGGGATCCAGGGTTCGATCCCTGGCTACGACCCCTGGCTTGGCCAATTTCTTTCCGAGGTTTGATGATAGTCACTGCCACAGGATCTATTCCTCTCCCAGCGCTGGCCATTGTTTCTACAATGATCATGTGGGAAAGCAGCCAGTGGCCTGGAAAGAAATTTTTGATAAGTACTGGTAAAAGAAACTCCAGGAACGCATGGATAGGTGCACTGGCTGCCGCGATATTGCTGAAATAATGTTGAAAATGGAGTTAAACACAGTACAAACAACCATCCATAATGGTGTTACGGAAGATAAGTGTTTCCTTTTTTCTTAGCCTTTCCTCGTATAAAATCAATACTTAACAAATGCATTGGGAAAATTTTTCTTCAGTTTGAATCCAGGCCGGGACGGTTTGGATTAGAGCTATGCATTTTTCCCCTTACTCGTAAAAATGGTAACCAAATTTTTCTCTATTCCCCACAATGCTTTCAAAAGGTTTCTGCCTTAGAGTCGTTTAACCTATTAATACACAATGCCTACTTTTGACGACCCTGATAAAGAAGCCTTTAGAAAACATTGTGGGAAAAGGAGGAAATGCTGGTAACCAGCATTTTCTCCTTTTCCCAAAATGTTTTCTACCCTTCACAAAACAAATTTCAAATTTCCAGTCACTTTTATTTTTTGTCATCTGCAAATGCTTTCAAGTTAAGCAAATCTAAAATTTTGTCGTTTGGTAATGAGTTAAACTTGGATTTTTTTTGTGACAGAACTAAGTGATCAAAGAAGATTTATTTACCTGTTTGAATGGGTCGAATCAAGCTAAGTCCGATCACTAAATATAAAGTCGAGGTAAAGCGTCGACACTTCATAGTATCTTTGATTCAGGTCAACAACATTTCTTGGATAACTTGTGCATCCTGTATGAAAACGAGATCAAGAAAATATTGAGGCATAACACCAGTTGTTTCTTAAGAAAAAAAAAAGGCAAATTACAACATTTTAAATTGACTAAAGTAATTTTTTCCAGAACTCGGTGAGAAATGAACTTGAGAAGTCCTATACAATTCTTATAATGCTAAGTAAAGCTAAAAAAAAAGAAATAATAATAATAATAATAATAATGATAATAATAATAATAATATAATGATGATGATAACAATAATATAATAATAATAATAATAATAATGATAATAAGACAAACCGAGAAATCAACTTGAGAACTTGACAATTTATTTTTATAACATTGCAACTTAAAGCTAAAAAAAAATAATAATAATAATTATGATAATAAGACAGAATCACAGCCATTCTTCGGCGAAATTTAACATAATTTCATTTCAATTGGATGTGAAGGAGTGAAAGTCAATGTCAAGTGTTAAAAAGACAAGATATTGAAGCTGTTTCTGACAAAAAAAAGTTCTGTGAATGTTTTCTGGAGGAGGAAATGACATCGAATACCATCAAGACTCGGCATCTAGTTCAGGTGCTGAATTGAGTATTGTGAGCCATATAATTTTCTGAACAAACTCAAAATAGATTTTACAAGAAAATTTTGATGCATAACATCAATGGCGCCGCAAATCAGTTGTTCTGAAAGAAGGTACATAAGGTTCTACATTACCAATTTGATATTTAAAACAAAAACTGGCATGAAATGACTAAAGTTGGTACGAGATGATCAAAAGGAGTACAAAATAACTAATTAAAAAATATTGGTGGATACAAGTTGGTACGAGATGATCAAAAGGAGTACAAAATAACTATTTAAAAAGTAAAAGACGAAATGACCAAAAGTTTACGAATTGGCCTAGGTACGAAATGATCTTATTACGAAATGAATGGAAGCCGAGTGAACAATATGGTTGCCTCCATAGGTACTTTTCAAAACCGAATAAAAATATAGTGCCGCCGCTCATACGGCGCCACAATAACTTCTGCAGAATTGATCCCAAAAATGCATGGACAAACTGAAACATAGGCTTCAAAAACGCAAACTCTATAAACATGATTGGTTTTAAAAAGACTATAAACCCTTTACCAAACGACAAAATTTTAGACTAGTCCAAATTGAATTCAGTTGCAGACGACAAAATAAATGTAACTAAAAAATTGAATTTTTTTTTCCAGCAGGGTAGAAAACAATGTGGCGGGAAAGGAGAAAATGCTGGTTACCAGCATTTTCTCCTTTTCCCACATTTTTTTCAAAAGGCTTCCATATCAGGGCCGTAAAAACCAGGGATTGTTTGGGAAAGAGTTAAAGATAAGTGAAAGACACTTGAGCAGTTGTGCATAAACCTGACTGACTTTAGAAAGCTGGCCTAAAGGATTCAGAATATTTTAGTATTGCCATGGATACCAGATTGAGCATCTGTTGCAACATAATTGAATAAATAATTAAGCAGTCCTTAAAGGTGGCCCTTCAGAATTTGGGACGAAAATTTTACGACGGCCAAGGTCGACATCGACGGGAACACGTTCTATTTTTACATGAACAACTCGCTCATTTACAAACCAGAAATACACAGACGAAGCTTCAAACATAGCGTCCAAAGAAGATATTATGAAAAATAATTACATGCTTGTTATGTAATGGAATTTAAGCGTCATTAGTCACGTGCCAGTCACTTAACATTCCCAAATTACTTTTTTTTTATTTGGCGCGAAATCTAAAAATAGCTTAAGAGGCTACGTAGCCTTTTAAGGGAATACCATCAAAAAAATTCTTTGGTAATTTTATGATTCTTAATTATTAATGATTTGTATTATTTTTTCATATAAATTTCAGTGATATATATATTTTTTGATTTGGTGTGATGTGAAAATTCTAACTACCCACCTTTCACCCTTAAAGTGCTGAATTAATACAAGAAAAATTTTTAGATAGGAAAAACGTCTGAAATATTACTGTACTGAGGATTTGTTTGCCATAATATGAAACAAAATAGTGGACAGTGTAGATCTAAGATCAGACTGCACGTTCTGTGCAGTCTGATCTTGATCTACACTGCCCACAAAAACAAGTTAATTTGATTCCAGCGCATTAAGGGTTAAACAATGTTTCATAAAACTGTTTCATAATATGTGAAACACCTCTCGTACTTCCATTTGCTTTCAAATTCAGAATGCAGAAAAACTTTGTCGTCAGGTAGATAATCGATACTTTTCTAAATAATCCCTTGCTTTAAACTCCCTGAAGGAGAAGGCTATGTAAAACATTTTCGGAAAAGGAGAAAATGCTGGTAAAAGAAAGCATTTTCTCTTTTTTCCCTCATGTTTTATTCCCAGTCAAAGTACGATTTATTTCCATTACTTTCAAAATTGTCGTTTGCAGATGCTTTCAATTTGGACGAATCTAGATTTCATTGTCAGGTAAAATGATAAGACCATAAGTATAGTTCCAGATAAGGAAGCCCGGGTTTTTTTTTTTTTTCTTTCAAGTTGAAGTCATGGCAACACTGATAACGTAATTGATTTTGTTCTTATGACATATAACATGTAGTAATAATGTTTTGCTTCGTCCAAATGGAAATTCACTTTTTTTTTTCTATGAAAAAGACAAAGTTGTGTTTAGGGTTTCCCTACCCTACCTAAAACATGCTGCCAAGCCTAAACTTTCGCCTTGAATGAAAAATAATATCATCCGTCGGGTGTGATTTTACTATATGTTCCATGTAAAAAGTTTTTGAAACAAAAATTATAAATCCCCACCTACCCTACCTACAGTATTTCTGACTGAAACCCTAAACACAGATATTGTTTCAGGCCCTATTTGATAGAATTAATTATTTAATTTTGTACTGTCCCCTGAGAATTAAGTTTTTACGTTCGGGTAATTCACGAAACACAAGGGATAGTTTTGCGATTTACACGAACGTCAAAACTTAATTCTCAGGGGACAGTACAAATGTGTTTATTTTGTTTGAATGGTGTTTTTAACTTTTTACCACACAATTCCGAATCTTAACCACCCTTAGAAAGAAGCCTTTTGAAAGCATTGTGGGAAAAGGAGAAAATGCTGGTAACCAGCATTTTCTCCTTTTCCCACAATGTTTTCTATCCTTCCCAAACCAAATTTCAATTTTTTAGTCATATTAATTTTGTCGTCTGCAAACGCTTTCAATATGGACCAGTCTGTAATTTTGTCGTTTGGTAAAGATTTAAGCCGCTTTTAACATTATTTTATTCATATCACAGCGCCAACTGACACATTCATGTTTTTCTTGGGTTTCACCAGTATAAGGTTAGGGCTCTCAAATGTGTCTTTCCCCAGCGCACTCCTACGAAAGACCCAGAGGGGCCTCCAAGTCTCGAGCCATTCACGTTACCACTGGGCCCACAGACACCCAACTAGTTTTTTGTCTTTCTGTGAACTTCAAAGTTTTCCTTCTTTATCAGCTAAATAAAATTACCCGAGGCATCGAAAAAGCTAAAACAGTAAATGATTGATTGATCGATCGATCTATTGATTGATTGATTGATGCGTTTGTCGGTTGTTTTGTTGGTTGGTTAGTTGACTGATTGATTGATTGATTGATTGATTGATGGATGGATGGATGGATGGATGGACCGATGGATGAATGATGGAATTATTGATTAATTGATTGATGGATGAATGGATCGATCGATTGATCGATTGATTCATTGATTCATTTTTGATTCATTGATTGATTGCATAAGGATCGTTTTTACTCCTTAATTCTTTACCAAATGACAAAAAATTGGACTTATCTAAAATGAATGCATTTTCAGACAACCAATTTGATTCGGCTCAAATGATGGGATTTCGTCTTGAAAGGTTGGAAAACATTGTGGAAAAAGGAGAAAATGCTGGTTACCAGCATTTTCTCCTTTTCCCACAATGTTTTTGGCAAGCTGTCTTCTTCAGGATTGTTAAAACTCGGGCTTGTTTGGTAGAGGGTTAATTAAAGACCAATTCACGATGACTAAGCAGAGATAGATGAAAGCACAAAATGAACATACCTTAGGTCTCAAAGAGAAATTCTTTCAACCTTTAATTCATTAATATCCACCCAGTCCTGCTTGTGTTACTGCACTATTTTACATCCAAAACGTATGAATTATATTTTGTGAAAAGGGGGCTTAATGCATCTTCGCGAAGTCATCAAAGTATTCAGGATCTCTAAAATCCATTTTATATATAAAAAAAACCGACTTAGTTATGAGGTACCCTGGTACTTTGAGTTGCAGAATATTAACCGATAGCAAAACGTTTCGACCCAGATCAGCCTGCGTGGATTACGCAGGCTGATCTGAGTCAATACTTTTAGAAGATCCATTAAGCCTCCCTTTCTACAGAGCATGACAAAATATATTTACACAGCCTTGCTGATTTTACTGCATTTTTTACCCCTAAAACATATTCTTATCATGGACGATTTTCAAATTGTAATATCCATATGAATTTCACGTGATAATAGAAGTGAAACGAGGTTAAAGTTTCGTCTGACAAGATTTTCAATTCATAATACCGGTATCCAAATGAATAACACGTGATAATCAAAGTGAAATAAGGTTAAAGTTTTGTCTCAGACGATTTGATGTTATAACATCCAAACAATTTCGAGTGATTATCAAAGTGAAACAAGTTATATGATAAGCGCAGTAAAAAAACGCCTTTTATCTGGGCTTATCAAGTTCTAAATTCATAACCCGTCACCAAACAACAAAATGTTAGATAAATCCAAATTGATAAAGCATTGCACCGTTGTCTGCGCATGTCATATTCTACGAAGATTCGGTTCTAGGATAATTGCCCCCCGGACAATTGCCCCCGTATTATTGCCCCATGAGGACAATTCCCCCGGACTATTGCCCCTCGAGGACAATACCCCCGGACCATTGCCCCCTGGACAATTCCCCCGAGGACAATTCTCCCGCCCCCCCCCCGGACCATTGCTTCCGAGGACAATTCCCCCCGGACTATTGCCCCCCGAGGATACATCTAATTGCCCCCGAAGTGGGACTTTTGCCCCTGGAAACAACAACATCGGGGGGCGGGAATTGTCCTAGGGGGGCAATTGTCCGGGGGGGGGGGGATTGTCCTTGGGGGGAATAGTCCGGGGGAGATTGTCCTCAGGGGCAATAGTCCGGGGGGAATTGACCTGGGGGGGGGGCCAATGGTCCGGGGGGCGGGCAATTGTCCTGATACGGAAGATTCGAACTGTCTGCTATGACGATCACCCCGCAAGTGTTTGGGGATTGTAGTAATACGCGCTATTAAGTAGCAATGGAGAAATGGCTTTTATCAATACGTTTGGGGAGAAATCAGGCCTGTTTTAGCTCCGGATTTCTCTTAGCTGTTGATCATAGCTGAATGAATCATACCAGGTAGCGTTTAATTGAGTAAACCTTTATTTTAGTTTGAAATTCAATGTAACTGTTGTCTTGTAGAGAAGTAGTCCGGTTCTGTACCCTGGATTCCCCATTATCTACCGCTGGATGACATTCTACAAATACTCATCTATCTAATTTGGGCATTCTGGGTACAAAACCTGACTACTTTTCTAGGCGTCAACTATTACTTTGAATTTCAAACTAAAATAAATGTTTACTCAATAAAACCCTACCTGGTTTAACTCATTCAGCTATTAACAGCACTTTAGAGAAATCTTGAGCTAAAACAGGTCCGATTTTTCCTCAAACATATTGATAAAAGCCATTTTCTCCATTGCTACTTTACAGCGCGTATTACTACAATCTCTCCAGTATCGGGGAGAGTGATGCGTCATATAAGACAGGTCGAATATTCGAAGAATATGACATGCGCAGACAACACAGAATTCCTAAATTAGATAGATGTGTATTTTTAAAATGCCATCTAGCGGGAGATGATTCCCAGGTCCCAGGATGCCCAAATTAGATGGATATGTATTTGCAGAATGCCATCTAGGGGGACATGATGGACATTGCAGACGCCAAATCAAATCGTGAATAATTCTTCTCCTACTAAAAAAGTAAAATGAAACTCTCAGGCCGAAGATAACAGCCTAAGTTTTGCTAATTCACATAAAGTTTTTAGTTTAGTTTAACCCTTTCCCAAACAATCCCTGGTTTTTACGGGTCTGGAATAGTAGTCTTTTGAAAACATTGTGTGAAAAGGAGAAAATGCTGGTAACCAGCATTTTCTCCTTTTCCCACAATGTTTTCTACCATATCATAGACAGAAATAATCTTTTCAGCAAGAGTTGAATAGTCGTCTGCAATTGCTTTCAATTTGGTCTCGTCCTAAAATTTGTCGTTTGGGAAAGGGTTAAACATTTATTTCGCGTCGATTTAGAGAAAAAACAAACTCTTACAACTAATACTAATCTCTCGATTCTGTTTCCCAGTACTCGCGCAAGTGTGAGGTCCAATGAAAAAACCCAAAGTTGATACCCGCTCCCGGGTATCGAACTGGGGACCGTATGGTATTTTGAAGCCAAAGAATATGGCCTTATCGGACAGTGTAGATCGAAGATCAGACTGCACGTTCTGTGCAGTCTGATCTTGATCTACACTGCCTGAATAAATGATTTTTAAAATAGCGCTTGGCTGCCTAAGTGTTAAATGGTTGATTTTTTTTCTTTGAAAGGGTAGAAAACAATGTGGATAAAGGAGAAAATGCTGGTCACCAGCATTTTCTCCTTTATTCACACTGTTTTCCAAAGACTGCTTTCTCTCGGTCATTGTAACCCAGGATCGATTGATCAAAGGATTAAAGATAACGGCAAACAGTGAAATTTGATGCGTCACGTTTTAAACATTTAACTTTTAATATACCGACCTATCCCGCGTTATCATGCACCTGATTAAAAAGAAAATTAAAATCAAAGTACTGAAAGTACTAATAAATTGGTGATGGTAAAATTTTGCTAGCTAATCAGTTTAACTATGTTTTGTATTGGAGTTTAACGCCCTTTTAAAAGCTTAGGTCATATCATGGCGGTCAGTGACGCAACCATGTGTTTTCTGGGTTTCTCACACCAGTACTGACACAAGTTTCTTTCCAAAGCAACTGACTACTTTTCTCACAAGTATCAAAGGTGGCTAAAATTGCCGGAAAGAAAATTCGTCGCAATCGGATATCGAACCCACAACCTCCAGGTCACGAGTGAGATACGCTAACCACTGAGCTACCCGGCTGAGCATCAGTTTAATACCGAACCTTGTCAATATTTATATTCATTCATTTTACGGTTGAAAACTTTTTTTCTTCTAAGGATAGTTGAATCATTTGATCAATATTTTCCATAAAGGCACGTATCTAAGCATTTTGCATTTAGTTTTACGTGTAAGGAAAGTGGTTTGGGATGTCTGACGGTGGGTCTGCCGAATTTTCCGGTAGATTTGGGTGTTCTGCTTTTCGCGTGTTGCAGTCCAATTATTAGATTAACCCATCTTAACCAATCCCTACTTTTGACGCCCCTGAGAAAGAAGCCTTCAGAAAACATTGTAGGAAAATAAGGAAATGCTGGTACCCAGCATTTTCTCCTTTTCCCACAATGTTTTCTACCTTTCACAAAAAAAATTTCAATTTTTCAGTCACTCTTATTTTGTCGTCTGCAAATTCCTTCGATTTGGACCAGTCTAAAATTTTGTCGTTTTGTAATGAGTTAATCAAACACTCGATCGCCCTCTTTACTGATATCAGCCTTCTCCAACTGTGATAAGTTTAAAAGGCGGACTGTCACAGAAATTGCTGCCTAAATCCATTTTTCTGTGACCTGGGCCGAAATTTTTTGCTATTGGTCACTTTTCTGTATGTCAAAGGACCACTGAGCCTCATGATTAAATCGGTTTTTTAGATCTATAATTATGTGCTGGTTTAATTTGTATAATGCACATTCTATAAGGAAAATGTACACTATGTTAAAAACCATAATCGTCCGTGCTCATTCTCCACTTTTCTGGCTATTTTTTTTTTCTCATGTATTGTTATGGTATTTTTTTAAAGTGACCTTTTAGATGTCAAATATGTATTTGTATGTACGAAATGCATGTGTATGCATAAGTATTCAATAAATTCTTCTTCTTCTCATAAATAAAATTGACTGGGCCCTTTTTGCCAGAGCGTGTATGTAATGTTTTTCACGTAAAAAATGGAAAATCGAAATTGTACTTTGATTTTCTTCGCTTCCGTGTACGTGTCGAGTCAATTACGTGTTAGATAAAACGTGCCTTATTGGCCCGCAACATGCAAAAAGGGGGCATTCGGACATTTGCGTAAAAGTGTCGTCTCGGATCAGCCTGCACAGTCCGCACTAGGAAATCCCGCGACGGCACTTTACGACCACATAATTAGTTGTACGGTCAGGACTGGTAGCAGGGTCTTGGAAACTTGCTCACGGCTGTGGTGAATCATGTCACCCCGAAGGCGAGGTGAGATATGATTCACCATAGCCGTGAACAAGTCCCCCCCCCCATCTCCTGACCGCACAACGAGTTTATTAAACAGCAAAATTTTACCATTCCTATGTGTGTTAAGCTAATTCTACTTTTTTCAAAAATTGAGTACGCTGACGAAGTAGGATTTCCTTTCTGTGTGCCCTAATTCAATGAAAACTGATGTCACTGGGAACAGACGTCACTGAAACCTTGGTAATAAGTGCTAATTTTAATACGTGCAGCTTGGCGCATAATCTTGGGGTTAATTCTGATCGACGCCACCATTTGGGATGTTTTGTTGATAATGTAGTCATGTATACGGGGCGTGATAGCAGACAGGTCGAATCTTCGAAGAATATGACATGCGCAGACAACGAAACCCCAAATGTTGCTTTATCTAAGGTAAGTTTGAGGGAAAGATATCTACTCTTCCTAGAGTGTAGATAAAAGATCAGGCTGCCGGTTCCGTGCGGTCCGATCTTGATCTCAAAAGGTTTAAGGAACAATGCGTTTGAAAACACTGCACGCAAAATTCACCCACTGACGCGTATGGTAGATTATGCCATTTCCACACAGTCCCTATTTTTGACGACCAAGAAGAAAGAAGCCTTTAGAAATCATCCCGAATCTCAGCCACCCTTAGGAAGAAGCCTTTTGAAAACATTGTGGGAAAAGGAGAAAATGCTGGTAACTAGCATTTTCTCCTTTTCCCATTATGTTTTCAATCCTTCATAAGACAAATTTTGAATTTTCAGTCCTTTTCATTTTGTCGTCTGCAAATGCTTTCAGTTTGGACCAGTCTAAAATTTTTGCCGTTTAGTTAAGAGTTGAGAGATAATCCTCGTCCAATAATTCGTCCATTCAAATGTTTACGATAAGAACTAGGAAGTACATTAGGCATGGCCCGCCTTTTGAACAGGATTTGTCTTCTCTCACCGCTGACCGATGTGTCGACTTTCATAATATGGAAAAGTAGCCGATGACTTTAAATGAATCTTGATGCGAAGCGTTTGTGAAAAAGTATTCCAGGAAAGCATGGATAGCTGCACTGACCGCATTATGTCCCGCTAGATGGCATTCTACAAATACTCATCTATCTAATTTGGGCATTCTGGGTAGAGAACCAAACTACTTTTCTACGCGACAACCGTTACTTTGGATTTCTAACTAAAATAAACCTTTACTCATTTAAATGCTTCCTGGTGCGATTTATTCAGCTATGATCAGCTAGCATGTTATCTACGGACTGGTCATTTATCAAAACAGGCCCAACCGTATTAACAATAGCTATTCCATAGCTACTTTATTAAAATTAGCGCGTATTATTTCAATTCCCCCAACAGTGGGGGAGTGATGCGTCATCTGCGAAGAATATGACATGCGCAGACAACGGCACTGGCCGATCTGATATATAACCGAAATGATTTTAACGTGGGTAAACAGATTTTTCTCTTGACCAGAGAAAACCGTTTGCTCCAAACTGAGAGAGAGCATTGTTGATTTAGAAATCCCATTCTGTAACATTATTGAAATGGCCTGCAAAACACGAAGATGGGTGTTCGAACATTTGCGTAAAGTGTCGTCTCGGATCAGCCTGCGCAGTCCGCGCAGGCTAATCCGAGAAGACCCTTTACGACTACTTTAAGTTTTGTCCTACAGTAAACTTGCACGTAACAGAAAATTACATTAAGAGTGGAAATCGTCGTTTCGTATTACTCCGCGCAGATTGCGCATGCTGATCCGAAACTACATTTTACGAAGATGACCGAATACCTCTTTTCGCATGTTGCAGGACAGTCTTATTTGCCCTCTTTGCGTGACAGGCGTTACACCTTTGCATTCAACAAGGAACAATGTTTTCCACCATATCAAAGACAAATCTAAAATTTTAACCCCCGTTTTACTTTTTGTCAACAGGCTCTTTTAATAAGGAGGAGTCTCAAAGCTGCTGTTTGAGATGGGTTTAAACCCATATTCTGAGTCAGCATTGAACTTTTCCCCCTCATGTATTCTTTGTTAGTCAACATTTCTCATAAGAAGGGCGTTTTATCATGCAGCTGTTTATCTGAAATCTGATAAAGAAGTGCAGTTGACATTCGGTTATCTGGCTGCGTTCCCGCATAATCATCGTCATCGACCCATGTCGCGCAGCACAGTACACACATTCTGACATGGGTCGAAACTTTCGGCAATAAGAGATTTTTTTCTACATGTCAAATGAACATTAGAACTATATCTACCTCAATATTCAGCCGGTTTTAGGCAAAGTAGGCTCATGTTATGCTTTGACTTATTTTGGTATAAATTTGGTATAATGTATTATCTCAGACCCCCGCTAATTAGAGTATACTTGGCCAGCAATAGTACTTATTTCAATTAGAACAATACTCTTCAAGATGCATTAACTCATTACCAAAGGACAGATACACAAATAATCTAAAGTTTCGCACCATTTCTCTCCCTTACCCCAAAATAGAGGTATTTGTATGCTTAGTAGGTCGACTTTTAAGATAATATTTGAATAATATTTCTCGACTTTTTTTTCCCCCCTCAAATTATTAATTCCACACAATTGCCTTCTTAACCCTTTACCAAACAACAAATTTTTTATACTAGTGGAAGTTGAAAGCACTTGCAGACCACAAAATAAATGGATCTTAACAAAAAATATTTCCAGTAGAGTAGAAAACATTATGAGAAAAGGAGAAAATGCTGTTTACCAGTATTTTCTCCTTTTCCCACAACGTTTTCAAAACTTTTTTATCTCAGGGTCGTAAAGGGTTAACAAATGCCACATCAGTGTTTTAAACGCTTTGATTTTTTTTCTGTTGCGAGATTACAACCAATCAGTAGAGGCAATCTTAGTTTGAGGATATCGAGTCATTGCCTGTAATATTACTTTATAAATGTGACCCATCACACAAAACGGGGCCTTCGGGAAACTGCAAAAAATGTCAACACCGGTCAGACTGCGCAAATTGCGCGGGGTGACTAGGTTGACACTCTTCGCTTTAATGACACTGACCATCGTTGATCTGTGTTCGTCTAGTTGATGTGCAGAATTCCCAGATGGTCCCTTTTTGCGTAATGGGTCACAAATAATATGGGTTTTTAAAACATTAGGACATTTTTCCAGAGGGAAATTGGCCTTATAGGGCTTTTGTCCACGGGGCTTATGAACTAAGGGGCTGTGTTTCCGATGGGGCTTTTATTCTACACACAGATTCATAGGGACCTATATATCAAGAAAAAAAAAGTTTTGTATGATTTTGGGTGCACACTGTAGGATATCTTGTGAGATATTTCGGTGTAAACATTGCGATAATTGGCTCTCCCTTCTTTCGCGGGCCAAGAATGCCAATTTTCTTGTATTTGTCACCGCAAGGATTAACTAAGTGTAAACTCTTTTGTTCCTTTAATCCCCTTATATCCGTTTGTCCGACACGTTTTTTCACCCTAACTCTTTTCTCCATAGATACTTATTTCTACGCATTGCTTGTAGAAGCCTTTGGAAAACATTGTGGCAAAAGGTGAAATTGCTCGTGACGAGCAATTTCACCTTTTGCCACAATGTTTTCTACAGTATCAAAAGGTGTCATATACACATAACATCCTTGCTGTTATTTAGGGTCAATTAGAGATACAATAGAAATGCCTTATGGGGTAAAGGGTTAACTCTTTACCACACAATCCCTAGTTTTGACGCCCTTGAAGAAAAAGCTTTATGAAAAACTTGTGGGAAAAGGAGAAAATGCTGGTAGCCAGTATTTTCTCCATTTCCCGCAGTGTTTTCCACCCTTCCCAAAACAAATCTCATTGCTTGAGCAATGTTTATTTTGTCGCCTGCAAATGCTTTGAATTTGGACCAGCCTGAACTTTTGTCGTTGGTAAATGGTTAACCCCTTAATTCTGTATAACATGAAACCAGTCTTAACAGCCAAGCCCTGGTGGTTAAGTCAGTAACAGGCAAGATTTGAGAACAGTGGTCGTGGGTTCAATCCCTGGCTGGGCCATTTTTTTTTTTTTTTTTTCAGGAGGATTGATGATCTAGTCATTGCGACGGTATACATTCCTCTCCCTACGCTGATCATTGTCTCGACGAGGGTTATGTGGGAAAGCAGCCAGTGGCTTGGAAAGAAAATGGAGTGGAGTGCTAGTAAAAGAGACTTCAGGACAGGTGCACTGGCCGCCGCGATATAACTGAAATATTGTTGAAAAAGGCGTTAAACTCCAAACAATCAATAATTCAAACCGATTTTAACCCTTAGGCTGCTAAGCGCTACTCACTGACCTTTTTGCGGGCAGTGTAGATCAAGATCAGACTGCACAGAACGTGCAGTCTGATCTTAGATCTACACTGTCCGATAAGGAGGTTGTATTCCCATCCCCCCCCACCGCCAAATATAACAGTGAAATAGGACATTGTTGATAAAAAATCAGGCTTCACAAAACACGCAGTCTGCTCTTAGATATACACTGGTCGCTTTGATGAAACTCTGTAGACAAGAGCAATTTCCAAATTGTGAATATATTGATCTCATTTCTAAACTTAAAATATCTTAGAGTTCATTCCGCGCGGGCTAAGGGTTAACCCTTTACCGCACAAGCCCTAGATTTAACCACCCCGCAAAAAGCTTTTAAAAACATTGTGCGAAAAGGAGAAAATGCTGGTAACCAGTATTTTCTCTTTTTTCCCACAATGTTTACTACCATTTTTATATCTATCATTATTTTTTTGAGTTACATTTATTTTGTCTTCTGAAAAAGCTTTGAATTTGGATGAGTCCAAAGTTTTGTAGTTTGGTAAAGGATTAAATGTTAGATCAGAGATGAACCATTTAAAGAGCTCATTAGATGTCGAAGCAAAACAGATTTCTTACGCTCTAATTTCTCTCTTTTTAAATCATATAGGTAGTTTTTAAAGGTACAGTTTCAAGATGAATTTCTGGGCCCGTATTCACCAACCATTCTTAGGAAACGTTCTTTGTCTTATTTTTCCAGAATTTCATACATTTGTAAGTAACACAACTTCTGATTGGCTAAACCATTTAGCCAATCAGAAGTTGTGTTACTTATAAATTTAGAAAACGTTGGATAATGATACCAAGAATATTCTCAAGAATGGTCGGTGAATAAAGGCCTTGTACTCAAAAGGAAAATAACGTGTGTCGAACATGCATAAACATCTACTATGGATGACCGGTGTAATGCAGAGAAATGACCCTCCCCTACAAAATGACTCATGGGTCATTTCTCTGTGTAGAGGAATAACCCGGATCTTTATTCTACGTAAAAAATAACCCCAAAAACTGGCCGAAAACGACTATAGAAATGAGTTTAATTCATCAGCTTTTGGTTTATTTGGGGAAATAGTTGCCCAGAAAGGGAAAGGTATGCGAAAATATCGAGTGCCGTAAGGACCTTTCCCTTGCATATTTCCCCATATTAACCACAAGCTGATGAAATAAATCATATGTTATATTTCCCCTGATTTTTCTGTCAACAAATGCCAGTTTTAACAGTAGAACAAAAAAAAGTAATTCCAGATTTTCGGTAGGTGGAAAATATTCACTGTGACGGGGAAATAATTCCCCAAGCTTAAATTACGACATTTCTTTACCCATAACATTTCTAAAAATAGACACATGAAATACAAAATATATCATTAATGGGTCACATATCTCTAGAAATGATTTGTATACACATCGAGACCGTTTTAGGAGAAAAGGGAAAACTATGGTGGCGATGATGGTGGTGGTATTTTCCAGACTGTAAGGGTACAGTATAAAGGGGATGGGGGATGAGCATCTTTAACTTCGTCCAACGACCACGTGACTGTTGTCCACATACTTTCACCACTGACCGGTCTTACTGGTAAAGTGTCAAACAGTGCGATGGGGTATGTATTTGTTTTTTGTTTTGTTTATAAGGTTTTTTTGGGGGGTATCATCATCATCATTTTTTTTATTATTTTTATCATCATCATTATCATTCTTGATGTTATTATTATTATTATTATTATTTGTGTTTAATGCTGCACCGCATCATCATCATTTTCATCATCATCATCATCAGCAGCAGCAGCATCATCATCATCACTTTTATTATTGTTATTATCATTTTTAGTATAACTATTATTATTATTTGTGTATAATGTTGCTTCGTATTGATAGTAAATTTTCTCTACAATAATAACAAGAACATTTCAAAGTGAATAAAGGACTTGACAGTCCATCTATCTGATTTATCTTGAAGAATACGTACGCCCATTTACTATTTATTCGTTCGACTTTTCCTCTTTACTTTTCTCTTTGTTTCAGTGTTTAGATTACGAACTGTGATCAGATATCAATTTTTAATTTCCAAAGAAATTGAAAGAGCTTGGTATTAAATCTTATTTAAGGAATGAAGAGAATTTTATTCTTTCCATGACGGTATGAAAGAAAAAACCTAAACACACATTTGTATGAAACAGCTTCGCTGACCGTCTTTTATTTCTCAAATTACAGTTGGGCTATAGTTATCACCCTTGCTACAGTCTGTGTACAACACATATTGACAGAGACCCCAATTCTGGTCCAGGATGCAACTCTACACGGGATGTGGTCTATGGGTCGTTCAATTAGAAGAGGCTTCCATTACACTTGTACTTTACAGATAGACTCACCGATCGATTACCTCTCCGTCGCCATATTTTTACCATCTTCATACATGTCCGAAACGGTAGGTTTAAATCTTAGGTTGCCAAGTGCGACTCACTGACCTTTTGCGGACTGTGTAGATCAAGATCAGACTGCACAGAACGTGCAGTCTGATCTTGGATCTACACGGTCCGATGAGGAGATATTTTTTACCCTAAGGATATGTTTGAAAAACTATATTTAGGTTTTGATTATCGGCTTATAAATTCTATTCAACTCTTTACCAAACGACAAATTTATAGACTAGTCCAAATTGAAAGCATTTGCAGACGACAAATATATCACTCTCTTATACTCCGGATCGTTTACATTCACCTCTGTAGTGGGCTCAGACAGTAGTCCGTCTTTAAGTGATACTTTCGTCACATGAACAGAACTCAAAATGGCAACACAAACGCGGGTGAAAGAAAGACCAATATCGATTACTTTGTGTGCTGTTCAAACAGCATACTGCCAATCGGACTAAGTGATAGAAAATGTGAAAAAGAGGGATTTCCTGCAAAGCTTAAATGTCTTTTAAAGGACTATAACTTGTTTTTTAATCTTATAAACTAAGATCCATCGGTGTGTCAAAACTCTTGTCATCATTCACGGGCGCAGCCATTTTTGTTAATATTGGCGTAAAATTCTGATCTGTAAAGAAGCTCGAAAAAAAAAATAGTTCCATTGCATATAGGTAAATTCATCAGTTTGAATGCACCTATAATGTTTTCAGAATCATATTTCTTTTGTCTACTTTATAATGTTACACATGAAACAGTTAAACAGTAACAAAACATCTTTTCCTCGGTTTGACAAGATTCTTGTCATTTACATGTAGCTTATTGCAGAGATGTATGGTGAGAGTAACGAACGACAACTCTGCTCAGAAATTGCAAAAATTGTGACTGAAAAATCGAAATGAGTAGTGATGTTAGAGCACCAGCTGCCCCGATTGAGGAGGAGGAGGAGGAGGTTGATGTGGAATGACCTTAACCGCCGCCATTCTAGATGTCCTTCAGGTCATTAGGTGATGCATGTTTTCGGTTGATTCTTGAAATAGATGACCTATTACCGCGTGAGATTTTCAAATTTTGAGTTACATTTGTCGTCTGCAAGTGCTTTCATTTTGCAGTGGTGTGAAACTCGGGCGTTTTGTTACAATTTTTTCCAGGAATGCTTTACCACAGAAAGGGGAGAAAAGAGGGAGTCGTTTTTTTTTTTTTTTTTCTCCTTTTGCCTCAATGTTTTCTTTCGCAAAAATAGCCGTTTGTAAACAACCTGTAAACTACTATTTTTTTCTCCTTTTGCCTCAATGTTTTCTTTCGCAAAAATAGCCGTTTGTAAACAACCTGTAACCCACTATTTTTATTTCTCCTTTTGCCATAATATTAACGAACAACCCATCGTTTTGACCGTTCCTGAGTTTGATCATCTTTTATCGTGTCACCAGCATTTTCTTCTTTTGTCGCAATGTTTTCAAAAAAAAAGAATTTTTTTTTAATCTTAGTTAGTAACGTCACCTGCCTTTGGAATGTTTAACACCGGATAAAGGGACGGTAGGTAGGTGTCAAGCTATGGTACACACGATATGGGCTTACATAAGCTACAAAATGAGCGCTAAATTTGAAAAGACGTTTAACACTGACACGTGTCAACCCAATCACGTATGACCCACCATTCTAACATCATGCGGTAATAGGTCATCTATTTCAAGAATCAACCGAAAACATGCATCGACATGTTTCCATCTACACCTATTTTTAGTAATGACACGACGAAAACGGGCTTTCACCTGATTTTTTAGCTCTATTTTTAGTCCTGACATCACCTGATGACCTAGAGGACATCCAAAATGGCAGCGGTTAAGGTCATTCCACCTCAAACTCCTCCTCCTCAATCGGGGCAGCTGGTGCTCTAACATCACTTCTGAAATGTGATTTGGGAAGGATACAAAAGCTTGTGGGAAAAGGAGAAAACGCTGGCTTCTAACTCAGGATCGTCAAAAGTCGTCATTATGTGGTAAAGGGTTAACTTATTTAGCAGACTAAAGGTGAATTTTAGTTCTGTATCAGTATCTATTCTGCTTAGACGGGATTGCAGACAGATAAACCAGCAGCAAAATAATGTTTATTTGCTTTATTGGTCAAAAGCTGAAAAGAAACGAGATACAATGCATAAGAATGGGAAACTCAAATGTTGAACTATATTCATGATCACCGCCAAGAAAATACAAAATTAACCCATTTCCAGCAAGTCTTTCAACACTTTCAACAAGGGAGGTAACCCTGCATTGCACTGGATAGAAAAGGTTGAGTTGTCGTCCTTGAATGTACAATGAATGAATCCGTTTCAAAGCAGAGTTAAATCTAAGACAGACACGTCACGATGAACTAAGATTACAATATTACCAAAAAGTCCAGCATAAAAGGTCAATGATTGCGCTAAAACACATGAATTCTTAAATGCCTTTCATTAAATCCAAATGCAACGCGTACATTTTCCTCGAAATCTGACGACACATCGTTTAGCCTCTAATTTTGACTTTAATACAATAATATGGCCTCTCAGATATACTTCGATAGAAAGGGGGAGAATAAGTCTGTTTTAATAAAATGTGTGATTGATGAAACTTACATTGTACTACGAGAGGGACATTTGCATTTTTCATGATTGCCATAAAGACTTCATGTGTAGCAGTAACTGAAACCGGAAATACATCCCACGCCGGGTGAAGACTAAAACGCAACTTTGTGTAACAGAAAAGTACCCTCTATAGAAATATTATTTAAATTAAAAAACAAATTATTGATTTTTTTTTTTTTTTGACACAGTATATAGGCCTATGGTCAGCAACACCTCAAAATAGGCATTCGGACATTTGCGTAAAGGGTTGTCTCGGATTAGCCTGCGCAGTCTGCGCAGGCTAATTCAAGACGGCATTTTATATTAACATTACATTTCAATCTTCAGTAGACTTGCAAAAAGCAGAAAATTACACACTTTTAACCCACCAGAAATTCCATTGGCGTATATCTTGAAACTATTTGTTGATACTTTTGTTAGTTTCCTGAAAATGGAGGTATCATAATCTCCCTTTGTAATGAGAATATAGTGGTTTTAGATTTATAAACAAGTTAGCTTCTTTGAAAAAGAAGCCAGAAGACATATTTACAAATAGTTTATTGGTTATTAACTACAATATATTTTGGTACATGTAAACATTCAAGTTTATGAGGAACAAAAAAATGCAGTGTAGAAACCTTTCCTGCAGTATATGACAGTCACGTGACCTTCTTCCCGCGTTTCCAATTCATGTGATCATTTCCCGCGGTGTTCTTTCTCCTTTTTAATGAAATTCTTTTTTTCCTTTTGCTTAGATTATTAAGCTTGATTAAAAATATGTACGATAATGAGACAGGACTTATGCAATCAAATCAATAGAACAAATCTCTTTTGAAATCCATAAAATAAAATCAAACAACGTCTATTTCCTACATGTGTATTTCAGTTTTTTTTTTTTTTTATGTCAGTTCATTTGTAAAACCATGACGAAACAGATTGTGTATCAGAATAATTAATATACTACAATGGATTTAGACAGCAAATTCTACAACAGTATGCCGTCTAAACTCAACACTGTTGGAGAGGTATGATGATAATTCCTAAAAGGAAAAGACAGGAAAAGTGGCTGGGTTAAGTTAGTACAATAATAATTATATGTGGTTATATGTGGTTATAGGTAATTTTGTTGGATAATATTGTGGTGAAAAATAGAGTTCTGTTTACCTTTAGGGGTTCATTTGACTAAAATCTCCATTTCGCAGGTTTGGGGTCTTGAACACGTGGAGAGGCGAGATTCAGAGGACAATTCTACCGTAGTTTACCAGACAACAGCCGTCGTGTATCCGCCACGCTATGTTCTGAATTTTCACATTGAATCAATGTCACGTGACTTTACGCCTACATGTACATGGACTATTCTGGACCGCCCCTTGGTTCCCGTTACCACGACAACGACCACCAAGCACCCGTTTATCTTCACTACGGGTGAGTTTATGTGTACTTGTTCAATATCTATATTATATTTCATGTGTCTGTTTTTAGAAATGTTGAAAAGAATCAAAGTTGGTCATGCATCTAGATGTATGTTCTAGCAATATAGCCTATTCATGTAATGAAAAATGAATAAAATTAATTAATTAAATTGAAGCAGTTAAATAAATATTAGTATACATGTATATATTTTGTTGTAAGGATCTGCTGGTTTGTTTTCATATATCAAAGCTTGTCAAAAGTAAACCCAGTATCGTATCCCTCTAATTCCAGACTTCGGCAGGGATACTACAGATGGAAGCCCTCACAGTTTTTATCCAGAAGATGCTTGCCAGTATGTCCACGACAACTTTGTAGCGGGCAAATTATCCACAACAACTGAGGCCCCCATGAACTTCACTGTGACTCCCCCATTTGTGTTACCTCCTCGGGGTAGATACATTTTAAACTTTTATCCTGTAGTTATTTCATGCTTTCCGGTAGGATATCGAGAAATAGCAGTGAAAATATTTTTCGATCTTACACTGGTACAACCAGTAAAAATATCGATTTTTACGTTCTTGTTGCCTAGGTAAATTGCGCATGCCTGACAACCAGATAGGAAATATGACGTCATATACCTTATATTTCTTGCGCTTGACATAATATTGTCATGCGTTGCTATGCGGGAGGGGTACGCCACAGGGAATAACGGAAAAGAACTGTACTGGATTTTGATAAAACTCCTCCTAGAAAGGGTTAAAAGCATGAAATAAATAGAATACTTGGGGGGTTTTTTTTCGGTGAAAGATCGAAATTTATTTCATCAAGTGGACACCATCGGTAATATTTTCACGAGTGGCTGTGCCACTCGTGAAAATATTACCGATGGGTCCACTTGAAGAAATAAATTTTGATCTTTCACCGAAAAAAAACAAATATCCTGTATAAAATCATTTTCAAGATTTTACCCAAGTTGGCATTTTAGAAAGATCTAAAATTGTATCAAACATGTCTACAAAACTTTATCCAGGGGAACTGTGATGATTTGCATCTTGAAAGCAAACAGATATCATACTAGTATTCTATTTGTCCGATATTGATATCTGGCCAAAAGTAGGTCCGAATATGCAAGCAATGGGTACACATTATGATACCTACCGTACTCCCTCTTTTATTGCTCATTCCAAATGTAAGACAAGTGTTATCCGAGACCACTCCTTCATGCATGGCTTTGTCCTGATCTAAATATGATACCTAACAACTGTGTCAAAGAGATATCTCCTCTGACTTCGGCGCAGTGGTTATCATCTTCGCGAGCCAAGGTTACGATCACTACGTGGATCTTACCTTTGCTGATTGAGCCCGATTTCAAGATTCCTGCGATGCACCCTCTATTGGATGCTGGTTATTACCCCCCTTTACATCATATTTCTAAAAGCAAATGAAATATCATTTTACAAACCGCTTATGAATACGCATCAAGCGATAAGCAGACATCCACGTGGGTTTCCATGTTTACCTTCTATTTGAAAGGTAGCGACCTTTTTCTATATTTATCAAAAATGAAATGCAACGATCGATTTCATTTGTTGCAGTTAGAGCTGGCTGCATCCAATGAAAAAGCGTATCGGGGGAATGTAAAAATCAAGCTCGATCCGCCAAGGGTAGAGTAGCGTAGTGAATCGTCAGCCTTGGCTTGCGAAGATGAGTGGTTATGGGATTGGTCTTTTAACTTTTTGCCACGCAGTCCCTAGTTTTGACAACCCTGAGAAAAGAGCCTTTTGAAAACATTGTAGGAAAAGGAGGATTGCTGGTAACCAGCATTTTCTCCTTTTCCCACAATGTTTTCTTTGCTATCAAATACAAGTTCCATCACTTGAGCCATATTTAAATTGTCGTCTGCAAGTGCTTTCAATTTAGACAAGTCTATATTTTTGTCATTTGGTATAGAGATATACCTTGAAAAACGAGGATATTTGTCTGCCATGGGTTCAAAACCCACCATATTCGTATTTGTTCATCTGTTTCTTTGTTACGGACTTCGTCATATGACAAGATAATTTGCAATGGCTTCGTTATTATTTTGGAAACAAGAGCATTTATGTGATAAATATGTTTTAAGTGATAAACTGAGACAATACTAATTAAAAATTATCACTTTGAAATTTTAGGACCTCCATTCAGTGGTGGTTTTGGAAGAGGTCGTGCAAGAAGACAGGTGTCTGAGTATCCAGAAGTTAACTACACTCGAGCTTTGGAACTCTCCATGTGGTTCTATGATGCACAGCGATCTGGACCTATTCCAGAATATCTTGGAGATTCCCCTATCACATGGACAAAAACATCTGGACTTAACCATGTGACGGCAGATGGGCGGGATCTAACAGGCGGTTGGTACAATGGTAAGGCGGCATTTCAGAGGATTTGTGTCACATATCTAATTTGTATTGAATGTTGTCTGCGCATGTCATATTCTTTGAATATTCAACCTGTTTGCTATCACCCATCTGTTTAACCTTTTACTAGACAACAAAACTTTAGCCTTTTCCTAATTGAAAACATTTGCAGACAACAAGTTCAACGTGGCTCAAATTGAGCAATTTTTCTTTTGGAGGGTAGAAAAAATTGTGGAAAAAGTAGAAAATGCTGGTTACCAGAACTGTCTCCTTTTCCTGCAAAGATTTCCAAAAGCATCTCTCCCAAGGGCATTAAAAGTTAGCCCCTTTAGGTACAGATGACAAAATGTCAGTCTGGTCTAAATTGAAAGCATGTGCAGACGGTAATTTCAGTATGGGTCAAATTATACAAGGTTTCTTTGATATGACAGAACACAATGTGGGAAAGGGAGAAAATGCTGGTTACCAGCATTTTCTCCTTTTCCCACAATGTTTTCAGCCCTGCTGGAAACATATTTCAATATTTTGAACTGCGATTATTTTATCCTCTGAGAGAGTATGTGCTTTCAAATCTGTTACCGGTAAGTCTATAAGTTTTGTTGTTTGATAAAGGCTTTAATATTTTTCCAGGTAATGACGGTGTCAAAATAAACAAAGTGATGGCATATAGTACCTTCATGTTGGAGTGGGGCTTCTCTGTTTGGGGAAATGTGTACATCAAAGCGGGCCTCTCCGAGAGACTAAAGGAGTCCCTAATGTGGCCCCTGGAGTATCTCTATAAATGTTGGGACCAACAGGAAAAGATTCTCTATGTTCAGGTGAGAAGGACTTTAACCCTTTACCCCATAAGGCATTTCTATGGTATCTCTAATTGACCCTTAATAACAGCAAGGATGAAGCCATTTCTTATGTGTATAAGACAACTTTTGATAGTGTAGAAAACATTGTGGCAAAAGGTGAAATTGCTCGTCACGAGCAATTTCACCTTTTGCCACAATGTTTTCCAAAGGCTTCTACAAGCAATGCGTAGAAATGAGTATCTATGGAGTAAAGGGTTAACCCTTTACCACAAGTTCACAAGTTTTAAGGAACCTGAAGGAGAAGGTTCTTGCAGTGTATGTTGAAAAAGAAGAAAATGCCAGTAACTTGACTCTTTACCAAACAACAAATTTTTGACTTGTCCAAAAATGTCACCAAATACCTATAGGGTATATTCAAGTTGGCGCAGAATGCTGGTGACTAAATTCAAAATTGTGGTCTGTATTTGCAAAATATTTGCAGACGACACCTTAAAATTGCCTTCAAATGATGAAACTTTCTGTGAAAGGGTAGAAAACATTGTGGAAAACAGAGAAAATGCTGGTTTACCAGCATTTTCCCAGTTTCAAACAATGTTTTTAAAAGGGCTTCATTCTCAAGATTTGTTTTGATCGTAGGTTGGTGACTTAACTGAAGATCGCAACATCTGGGAGAGGTTTGACAGTGACACTTACACAGATATGACCGTCCCTATCTTCAACGTCACTGCGCCCGATACTGCAAGTGACGTAGCTGCAGACATGGCTTCCGCATTTGCCATGGCTTACATGGCTATTGATGGTAAGCGAAAAGTATTTTATTTTTAACCCATTACCACACAATCCCTACTGTTGACGCCCCTGAGGTAGAAGCCTTTTGAAAATATTGTGGGAAAAGGAGAAAATGCTGGTAGCCAGCATTTTCTCCTTTTCCTACAATGTTTTCCACCATTCCTGTAGCAAATTCTAACTTTTCAGTCACATTTATTTTGTCTTCTGCAAATGCTTTCAATTTGAACCAGTCTATAAATTTGTCGTTTGGTAATGAGTTAATTCATTACCAAATAACAACATTTTAGGTTTGTCCAAATCGAAAGCATTTGCAGACAACAAATTTAAAGTGACTGAAAATTTGAAATTTGTTTTGTGAAGGATAGAAAACATTGTGGGAAAAGGAGAAAATGCTGGTTACCAGCATTTTCTCCTTTTCCAGCAATGTTTTCTAAAGGCTTCTTTCTAAGGGGCATCAAAAGTAGGGATTGTGTGGTAATGGGTTAATGAAGCAATGAAGCAATCCAATGTTTAACTCTCAACCACTCACTCCAGAGTTTTTATGACCCTGCATAAGATAGTCTTTAGAAAACATTGATGGAAAAGACATCTAACATCTTCTAGTTTAAAACCAGTTGACCAGTATTGTAAATTTTAGCTTGTAGTGTTTTGTCTTTTTTGCCAGTGGAATGATAAAGGGCCATCAATAGCCCTCTTGTTTTGTGGTCAGTACAGTCAGTACAGTCCGACCTTGATCTTGGATCTTGGTATAAAGACTTGAAAGCTTCACTCTTGGAAAAGGAGAAAATGCTGGTCACCAGCATTTTCTCCCTTTTCAACAATGTTTTGACCCATTACCACACAATCCCTACTTTTGACGCCCCTGAAAAAGAAGGCTTTTGAAAACACTATGGGAAAAGGAGAAAATGCTGGTAACCAGCATTTTCTCCTTTTCTCACAGTGTTTTCTACCCTTCCCAGAACAAATTTCTTTTTTTTTATTCACCTTTATTTTGTTGTCTGCAAATGCTTTCAATTTGGACCAGTCTAAAATTTGCTCGTGTAGTAAAGAGTTAAAAGGCCTTTTTCCTTCAGAATCATTAAAACTTGGATTGTTTCGTAAAGAGATAACTTGTAAAAATGATAATTTTTCAGGTCCAGATGATGATCCCAAATTTCTCGAGGCAGCCATGAGCCTGTATGACTTTGCTCGGAAGAACAAAGGTGTTGCTGACGTAGCAACATCTAGCCAAGATTATCCGTAAGTTTTAGACATGTTATGGCTTCTATGCCTTTTACCACACTACTCCAAGTTTTATCAACCCTGTAGGAGAAAGCTTTTGAAACCATTGTGAGAAAAGGAGAAAATGCTGGTCACCAGCATTTTCTCCTTTCCTCACAATGTTTTAAAAGCTTTCTTAAATTCTCAAGATTTTGAAGAAAAAGCATTGTTTGTTAATGCTAAGATAAATGTTAATAATTTGTTTCTTTGCTAAAATATAGGTGTTACAGTAGCTTGCCCCCCCACCCCCACCAGCCCCCTTTATATGACTTTCTCCAATGGCCCTCATACAAACCCCCAGCTACCAGCTACACTTAATCATGCCTGAAATTATGTGACTGGAGTGACATACGTCCCAACACAAGATAACTTCACCAAAACTTTTCAAACACAGACTGACAAAAATTATTATATACAGATGGCCGATAGTTTATAACATTGAAAACATTGTGGGAAAAGGAGAAAATGCTGGTAACCAGCATTTCCTCCTTTTCCTACAATGTTTTCTACCTTTCGAAAGTCAAAGTTCAATTTCGATTCACATTTGTTTTATTGTATTTAAGGTTAACACCATTTTAATATCACAGCAGTCAGTGCAGCTACGCATAATGTTTCCTGACTTTCTCATACCAGTACCAGTACTGACACAACTTTCCTTCCAAGCCACTGACAATTTTTCTCACATGCATCAGAGGTGAAAGGTTTGTCTCACACTGGTATTGAACTTGCAACTAGCAGATCACGAGTCAGGTATGCTTACCAGCGAGCTATGGTGCTGATGGAGTTCTTTTATTTTCCTCCAGAACTTACAGTTCCACTGATTTCCTCGATGACCTATGCCTTGCAGCGATACTGTTGTTTCAAGCAGAGTCCGATGATGTCTATTTGAACCAGGCAGAGAGGTTCTTTAGACAGTCAACAGACGCGTCAAAGGGCAAACCTTTCTCTTGGGACAACAAATTGGCAGCTTGTGCGGTAAGTTGGCAGTCATCTTCCAAATAGTGATCTACGATCTCCATTTTCTATCCTTTACTAAATGCCCTGCAACACACAAAAAGGGACATTCGACTTTGCATAAAGTGTTGTCTCGGATCAACCTGTGCAGTAGCATGCAGGCGCATCCAAAACAACACTTTTTATTTTTATATAATTTTCTGTTTTGTGCAAGTCTACTGTAGCACAAAATCTGTTGTAGTCGTTAAGTGCCATCTTGGATTAGCCTGCACATACTGTGCAGACTGTTTCAAGATGACACTTTACGCAAATGTCCAAATTCGAGTGTTGCAGGCCAAAGATATGGGGTTTTGATGACCCTGAAAAATAAGGCTTTTAAAAAAACATGGTGGGAAAAGGAGAAAATGCTGGTATGCTGTTAAACCAGCATTTACTCCTTGTTCCCACCATGTTGTCTGCTCTTTCATTATTTTAGCTAGGTTTCTTTTGTCATCTGCAAAAGCTTTCAACATAGCTAGTATAGTCTAAAATTTTGACATATAGGAGAGAGATAAAATGTTTATTCTTAGTAATCTAATACCTGAGCCAAGTTCTGCTAAAAAGGAGCTTAACTTAACCCTTTACCACACAGTGACGACTTTTGTCAACCCTGAGGTAGAAGCCTTTTGAAAACATAGTGGGAAAAGGAGAAAATGCTGGTATCCAGCATTTTCTCCTTTTCCCACAATGTTTTCTACCCTTCCCAAATCAAGTTTTGATTTTTGATTCATATTTATTTTGTCATCTGCAATGCTTTCAGTTTGGACTGCTCCAAACTTTTGTCATTTGGGAAAGAGTTAAGCTCAATTTTGTAACTAAACTTTTTACTGAAAATCAAGCAACTGTAACTTAGTACTGGCACCTTGGTGCCATGTTCTTGTTTTATATTTTGTTTTGGTTTATTTGATCAGATTCTTCTACACGAGACAACATACAAGTCTGACTACCAGGTATATGTGTATGATTTTCTAAATGCTTGGATCAATGGGCCTCAAACCCAAGAAGGATTTCCGGACACAGGGGAAGCTGTATCATTGCATTACATCGGTAAGGTTCTAATTCTTTACCAGGCTAGAAAACTTTGGACTGGTCCAAATTGTAAGCACCTGCAGACATGAAATTGTGAAAAATAAGGATATCTATCTTCATAAGGGAAGAAAACAGTTTTGAAAAAGGAGAAAATGCAATTTCTCCTTTTCCAATACTGTTTTCAAATGCCTTGTCTTTCATTGACTTTAATGTTGGGACTATGTGGCAAAGTGTTAATGTCTCTCTGTATGTCTGTTTGTCTGCCTGAGGGAATTTTTTTAACATGACTTCAGCTATGTCACATGGGCAATGCACCTATCTATCCCTGCTTTCCAAGACCAACTTTTTCTCCCAAAGAGCTTGTTCTATCTAGTACAATCTTGATCTTTGGTATCTACCAAAGAAACTTACATTGCCTTCAGGAAGCTAAGAGTTCAATATGTCATGGCTAGCATTATTACCTCCCTTTAATATATGCAAATAAGATGAATTAATCATTCCAGCAAATGCTGCGTATATTGGTCTGATGGCTATTGAGTATGAGGTCATCGAAAGCCCGAGGTATGCGGAGAAAATTGTCAATTGGAGCATTAGAAACATCAACAGAATACTAGGATGGAACCCAGATGAACAGAGCTATTTGATTGGATATTCCGATCGGTCGCCCAGAAACCCTCACCATAAAAACAGGTATGACATGTTTAACCCATTACCACACAATCCCTACTTTTGACGCTCTCTGAGAAAGAAGCCTTTTGAAAACACTGTGAGAAAAGGAGAAAATGCTGGTAACCAGCATTTTCTCCTTTTCCCACAATGTTTTCTACCCTTCCCAGAACAAATTTCAATTTTTCAGTCACCTTTATTTTGTCGTCTGCAAATGCTTTCAATTTGGACCAGTCTAAAATTTTCTTGTGTGGTAAAGAGTAAACCTTTTATTATAGAAATCATTTTTGGAAAAGGGAAAAATACTGGTTACAAGCGTTTGTAACAAATGTACCACCGTCCTTCTGTTAGCAATTCATTTTGAGCACAACTTCTACAGTTTTCATTGGTCTAAGTTCAAACTTACCACTATGTATCTCTATGATATGTGCATGTAACTTTGGAATTTGGTCATGGAAAGTGAAGAATGATTAATTTTTTCAATGTTGAAATCAAAATCACTCCCTCTATCTGAAGTAAAAGGTTAACTCATTACCAAACGACAATATTTTAGGCTTGTCTAAATCGAAAGCATTTGCAGACGACAAAATAGAAGTGACTGAAGATTTGAAATTTGTTTTGTTAAGGGTAGAAAACATTGTGGGAAAAGGAGAAATTGCTGGTTACCAGCATTTTCTCCTTTTCCCACAAGGTTTTCTAAAGGCTTCTTTCTCAGGGTCGTCAAAAGTAGGGGTTGTGTGGTAATGGGTTAATAGTATATGTCATTTACTTTCAGTGCTTGTCCAGATGTCTCTCAGAGCTGTGGATGGGAATTCTACAATTCTGGTTCCCCAAATGCACACACACTTGTTGGTGCACTTGTTGGGGGACCTGATCAATATGGTTCCTATGCAGATACAAGACAAAACAAAATGGGAAACAGTGTGATGATAGAATATAATGCTGGTTTCCAGTCTGCCCTAGCAGGTACACCACAACATTTATAACCAGTCTGATGATCTTGCAAATGCTCTTATCCAGATAGTAGATCGATTGCATGGTGTATAGAAAGATTGTATGGTACAATTCTTACGAATGAACATCTTCGCAAGCCAAGGGTTACGATCCACTATACCACTCTACCCCTGGTTGATTGAGCTTGATTTCGACAATCACCCAATACACATTTTCATTGGTTGCAGCTAGCTCTAATTGCATCAAATCAAATCGCTTGTAGCATTTCATCTTTGATAAAAATAGAACAGGGTCGCAATAAAAATAGAAGGTGAACATGAATACCTCCATGGATGTGTGCAAGATCTGTGATGATTTATTACTGAAGAAAACATAGACAAACAATATTTACATAAAGTTTCATTGCGACTAATCAATTTTCAGATGTTTTCTAAGGCTGTATCCCAGCACCTGACCATGAACAAATTCATAGCAGAAATACAGGGACCAGGAAGGATTTGAACCTAGAAAGCCAGCATGAAAGGCCAATACCATAACCACTAAGCAGTTGTTAGGTGTTGTATATATAAACTACTTTACTCTGAAAACATTGTGGGAAAAGAAGAAAATGCTGATAACCAGCATTTTCTCCTTTTCCCACCATGTTTTCTGCCCTTCAAAAAAAAATCTTATGTTTTAATTAACATTTGATTTGTCATCTGCAAATCCTTCAATCTAGACAAGGCTAAGATTTTATTGTTTAGGAAATGCTTAAGGTTTAAGATTAAATATCACCTACTTTCAGGTTTACAGGATTATAGACAAAAGTTTGAAGAGAGATGTAAAAGGGAACAGCCTGGTAAGTCAGCTTTGTTCTTTACAAAATGACAAACTGTGAAATTTCTACAAATAGAAAGGTTTTGAAGACAACATAAAAATTGTCTTTTATAGGGTAAAAATGGTTTTGGAAAAAGGAGAAAGAAATTGGGCCAGTCAGGGGACTCAAACCAGTGACCTCCGCTTTTTAACTTGTTACCAAACGACAGTCTTCTAGGGTTGTCCAAATCGAAAGCATTTGCAGACAACAAAATAAAAGTGACTGAAAATTTGAAATTTATTTAGTGAAGAGTAGAAAACATTGTGAGAAAAGGAGAAAAATGCAGGTGACCTGCATTTTTCCTTTTTCTACAATGTTTTCTAAAGGCTTCTTCCACAAGGTCGTCAAAAATAGGGATTGTGTGGTAATGGGTCAATGAAGTCCTATTTGCTTCTAACTGTGCTACCAGCATCCATATTCACCTACTATTCTTATGAAAGTCATTAAAATATCTTCAAATATCTTCGTCTTCAAGATTTTAAAACACAAAAGTGACACAACCTCTGATTGGCTAAACTATTTGTTTTAGCCAATCAGAAGTTGTGTTATTTTCACATTTAGAACTAAGTGTGAAAGTGACACAACTTCTGATTTGCTAAACCATTTTGTTTAGCCAATCAGAAGTTGTGTTACTTTCACATTCAGAAAATTCTGGAAAATAAGACAAAGAAATGTTTGTAAATACAGACCCAGGGCTTGTCCTCATAGAAAATGCCAGGTAGATCAGAACAGAACTTTATAAAGATGCTGCTGCAAAGGCAGAATTGTTACAATGGAAACAAATTGTCATAATATGTTGTTGTTTTTTTTTTAATTGCTCAGATAAAATTGACACCACCACTACAACAACATCTACAACTCCAAAAGAAACAACGCTGGAGCCGCGAACAAGATATACAACCCCCATTCCATCAGGTAGGATAGGTAGTGTGGGATAGAGTGGGAATGACTTGTATTTTCAACCGCGCCACACTGCATTCTATTAAGAGATTTTCAATATCACACAGCCAGTTGATTATCCTACTTACTGTATTCCTAAGTTAAATTCTCTACTCCAAGAATTATCAAGAATGGTATAATATGAAAAATATAGGAAAAAAGTAGTTCTGGTAAAAATTCTGAAACTATATTGTCACAAACGATGATTCCATATTCACCATTGTGAGAAAATGAAAGAATGCTGGTGACTTAATTCAAAATTGTTGTCTGTGAACCCCCTTTCCCAAACGACAAAATTTTAGACTGTCCAAATTGAAAGCACTCGCAGACGACAAAATTGATGTTACTCAAAAAGCAAAAATTGGTTCCAGCAGGGAAGAAAACATTGTGGGAAAAGGAGAAAATGCTGGTTACCAGCATTTTCTCCTTTTCCCACAATGTTTTCAAAAGGCTTCTCTCTCAGGGCCGTAAAAACCAGGGATTGTTTGGCAAAGGATTAATACAAGTGACAGGTAAAGACAAGATGGTGTATACACAGGTTTGACACAGGAATACCTGCGCTCTAACCAACTGAGCTACTGAACCACATGTCGACATGGCCGCACGATATATCACCAAATACCTGTACCCAGCTACATATACACAGGTTTGACTATATTTTCAGCTCCCCCAGCGATGCCGGAGGTTTTTAATTACTCGTCAGCTCTTGAAAAGTCTATCCTGTTTTACATGGCACAGAGGGGCGGGAATTTACCAGACGATTATGTCATTTCCTGGAGGAAAAGCGAAGCGGGGTGGTTTGAAGAAGTTGAGATGGAAGGATGGTTTGACGGTAAGTTGAACTCTCCCTACCAATCATGAAAATTTCAAACTTGTACATAAACTTTCTATTGCCTGTCTGTCAGAGTTATCGCTCTTTGAACACTCTTCCACATCGTAAGTAAGGAAATAAATACGTCTTGCAAGACAGGGTCTTATTATTGGGTCAGGTATGGTGCCTGTAAGGTAAATAAAACATTATATTGCATTCTTTCATATTACATACTTGGATCAGAGCTTTTTTTTTACATGCATCCCCTTTTTTTCAATGTAAAACAGCTATTCAGCTATGGTCTCACACACATGTGAGATAAGAAAATAGTGCTGCATTTAGTTAACCATTTTCCAAGCATTCTCTGGTTGTTATGACCATGAGATAGAAGCCTTTTGAAAACATTGTGGGAAAAGGAGAAAATGCTGGTAACCAGCATTTTCTCCTTTTCCCACAAATGTTTTCTACTTCGCTAGAAACAAATTATAATTTTTTAGTTATGTTTATTCTGTCGTCTGCAAGTGCTTTCAATTTGGGCCAGTCTAAAATTTTGTTGTTTGGTTAATGCTGTAACTACTTTCTATTGCCTGTCAGTCAGAGCTATTGCCTGTCAGTCAGAGCTATTGCCTGTCAGTCAGAGCTATTGCCTGTCAGTCAGGGCTATTGCCTGTCAGTCAGGGCTATTGCCTGTCTGTTCAGAGCTATTGCCTGTCTGTTCAGAGCTATTGCCTGTCTGTCAGAGCTATTGCATGTCTGTCAGATCCTATATGTAAGAAAAAAAAGAAAATGGTGGTTACCAACATATTTTCAGGTGCCCTATATTTCAGTCATTAAATCTCTAGGCTGTGTTGACTCTTTACCACACAATGCAGACCTTTGATGCCCCTGGAAAAGAAGCCTTTTGGAAAACATTGTGGGAAAAGAAGAAAATGCTGGTAACCAGCATTTTCTCCTTTTCCCACAATGTTTTCTGCTCTATCAAAGAGAAATTACACCATTTGAGCCTCACTGAAATTATCATCTGCAAATGCTTTCAATTTGGACAAGGCTAAAATTTTGTCATCTAGTAAAGAATTAGGTCTTCAATTGTGATCTGTTTATGACAACATCAACATGGCAACTGTAATATTTCTTCCACTAGATGGCAGTAGCATGAAAACGACATCAGCGATGGCTTCGGCTGCAAGTTTGCTGGGTTGGGGAGCGGTGAAGTTCCGTCAGGGTTACGAACAGGCTCGTCAGTTAGAAAAACTTCATGATATTTTACGCCCAGCGCTGACCTTCCTTCTTGATGCAATGTTTGTAGATACAGCAATCCAACTTAAAGTAAGAAAAAGCTTTGATTTTTTTTCCATTGAAAGCTAGCATGTAATTTTTAACATTATTCATTCACTATCAGACAACAAAACTTTCGACAAATTGAAAATACATAGGCATAACTTCGATTACACACACCACGCACACATGCGTAATGTAAAAAAATCGAGAATAAGTCGTAGGTTGCCTCTTTTTGTGTATTTTAAGTAAAACATTAGCCATATCCAGGAACAGGCTGAGGCACAATCAAACCTGTCTTTGAAAACCAATTTTGTACCTCAGAAGAGGCTCGAAATCATAGTTCAGCCATCTTGAATATCAAAATTTTCTTAGGGGAGGCCCCCCCAAACCCCTCCAATGATGGGGAACCCCCTCTCATGCTCTCCCCCCTCCCAACTCTGCATCTACGGCACTCGAGAATGCCTTTGGCATGCATATGATTTACTTTTTCTTGGTTATGCCCCTGAAGTATGTATTTGCAGATGAAAAAGTATCTATGTATGACACAGTCCAGAGTTTTAATGAAGAAGAGGCTCACGCTTTTTTATCAAACAACAAAATTTTAGACTGGTCCAAATTGAAAGCCGCAGATGAAAAAAATAGACATAAAAACAAAATTTAAAATTTCTTGCCAGCAGTGTAGAAAACACTGTTGGTTAAATTACACTTTTCTTGACAACAAAAAGCTTTGTCTTTCAGAATAAAGTAGAAGATTTAGAGCGAGGCAAATGGGTAAGACCCAGTGATGAAAGCTTTGTGACACTGAGAAAAAATACTATTCTAAGTGAAAATGCAGATATATTCGCATGTGCCTCTGCAGCTCTTGCGCTTGGTGCCCAGGTTTTCAAGGAAACAGGTACACATTGCCGTATTCTATTCACCTGTATTCACCAACCACTCTTGAGAGCATGTCTTAACTCTTTACCAGATGACAAAATTCTAGACTGGTCCAAATTGAAAAAACTTGCAGACGACAATTTAAATTTGTTTCCAGCAAAACATTGAGGAAAAAAGGAGAAAATGCTGGTTACCAGCATTTTCTTCTTTTTTCCACAATGTTTTTAAAAGTTTTTTTTTCTAAAGGTCGTTAAAAGTCAGTATTTTGTGGTAAAGAGTTTACCCTTTATCACACAATGACAACTTTTAACACACCTAAGAAAGAAAATTTCGAAACTATTGTGGGAAAAGGAGACAATGCTGGTTACCAGCAGATTTTCTCTTTTTCCCGCAAAGTTTTCTATCTTATCAAAGCAAAATTGCACCATGTGAGCCACTTCAAAATTGTCGATTGCAAATGCATTCAATTTGGATAGGTCTAAAATTTTGCTGTGTGGTAAGAGGTGAAGGTTAAATCTAGATTTTAAAAATAACAGGATTATTATAAGCCACCAAAAGTTTCTTTTTCCAGCCTAGAGCAATGATTGTCTTTCAGAATAAATTGGAAATTGTAGAAAGAAGCAAATGGGTACGGCCTAGTGACGAAACGTTTGTGGCAGTGAGAAAGATTGCAATTATGAGTCTAAGTGCAGATGTAATAGCATGTACCTCTGCAGCCCTTGCTCTTGGTTCCCAAGTTTTCAAAGAAATAGGTAAACATATAGAGGATATTTGTTTTTTTCGGTGAAAGATCGAAATTTATTTCATCGAGTAAACTCCATCGGTAATATTTTCAAGCAGCCACGAGTGAAAATATTACTGATTGTGTTCACGAGATGAAATAAATTTAAATTTTTCACTGAAAAAAAAAAACCAAATATTCTATTTATTTCATGCTTTTAACCCTTTTTGGGAGGAGCTTTATCAAAATCCAGTACAGTTCTTTTTCGTTTTTGCCCGTGGCGTACTCATCCCGCATAACATTACGTCAAGCGCAAGAAATGTGAGGTAAATGACGTCATATTTCCATCTGGTTGTGAGGCAGGCACAATTTACCTATGCAACAAGAACATGAAAATCGGTATTTTCACTGGTCGTACCCATGTAATATCGAAAAATATTTTTTCTGCTATTTCTCGATATCCTACCAGAAAGCATGAAATAAAATTGATTTATTTGATGCCATCCGGTAAGATATCAAGAAAGAGCAGAGAAAATTGATGTATTTTATTTACTTGTATTCTTAACCCATTACCAGATAATCCCTACTTTTGACAACCCTGAGAAAGAAGCCTTTAGAAATCATTGTGGGAAAAGGAGAAAATGCTGGTTAAACCAGCATTTTCTCCTTTTCCTGCAATGTTTTCTACCCTTCACAAAACAAATTTCTAATTTTAAGTCACTTTTATTTTCTTGTCTGCAAAAGCTTTCGATTTGGACAAGCTTAAAATATTGTTGTTTGATAATGAGTTAAGAACACTTCAAGTTTGAAATTAGATGTTCAAAGTAACACGACTTCTGATTGGTCTAATTGGCTAAAGCAATTAATTTAGTGGCTAAACAATTTTTCTTTTCTATCCAATCAGAGTTTATGTTACTTTCAAATTCAGAAATTGTTTAGATTAGTAACACAACTCATGACAGAAATATATCAAACAAATATTTCAATTAACCCTTTACCCAACAATCCTTTGTTTTTTACAACCCTGGGAAAGAAGCCTTTTGAAAACAGGGGGGAAAAGAGAAATTGATGGTAAACCAGCATTTTCTCCTTTTCCCACAGCTAGTAACAAATTTCAACTTTTGAGTTATGTTTACTTTGTTGTCTGCTGGATTTAGTTCTTTCAGTTTGTATCAGTCTAAAATTCTGTTGTTTGGTAAAATCTAAAATTCTGTTGTTAGATAAAGAGTTGAATTTTTTGTTTATTGTTGCAGATGGCAATTACTCGGCCACATTGCTGAGAAGTGCAGAGAAATACTTCCAGGCTAGTTTGACTGCCAAGAAACCAAAAAATGACACAGAAAGTTTGTTTTATCATAGGTAAGAGTCAGCTAGTTTGATTGACTGTTTGAATTTGGAGTTTAACACCCTTTTAACCATTTCCATAATTACAATTTTGTTGAAACTCGCGATATAGAAACAAACCACGTCTATTTCCTATTTCAGTTTTTAGACTTCGATTTCTTTATAAAATCATGAGGAAACAGACTGTGTATCGGAACAATTCCCCTACAAAGATTGGATTTAGACAGCAATTTCTGAGGCAGTCTGCCTTTTAAACTCAACACTGTTGGAGAGGTCTGATGACCTCTCCAATAAGGTCGCCAGCTTCTGCCGGGCGACCAATAAAGCCTCATGTTCTCCAAGATGTGTTGCACTTTTGTCATGTGTACTGTAACAGAACATGAAGTGATTATCACGCACATGTGTGCGTGATCATTGTATACTGTGGGATTTTCCCATAAATTTACAATTTTGAAATCAATATTTATACGATCTTCAACATGATATACATGTATTCCCATACCAGTGCAATAACCTTTTTAATATATACTTTGATATTGTTTACAAAAAAGCAGTGAGAAATTTGTTTCGTCTCCACACTGTGCTTTAGTGGAATTTTCAGTTTTGGCTTTTTTTGACGTCACTGTTGATAAGGTATGGAAACAAGCAAGATCGTGACTGAGGCTCCTTTTTCATTGCTTAAAACATTCCTTGTCGATATGTATGTTTGATTGTCAATTTTTTCATAACTTTGTAGTGACCGTCACTCGGGATACAAATATTCTGTTATTATACCCCCGCAAAACAAATGTTTTCAGGGGTATACTGGAAACAGTCTGTCTGTCCGTGTGTCTATCCATACACGAGTCTGTCTGTGTGTCCGTCTGTGTACAAAATACTAGTAATTCTGTGTCGCAAACTCCTACTATGGTTTTCCTTCCATTGTGTTGAAACTTTGCACATATACTGACCATATATTGAAGATTTGCAAGATGCAAATGTCAACTCTTCCTGGTTGAGAAATTATCTCCCCTTGAACTTGACACTTTTTTCTGTCAAAGGGCTGGGGGGCTCTAGTTTAACCCTTTCCCAAACAATCCCTGGTTTTTACGGCCAAGGAATAGTAACCTTTTGAAAAAATTGTGGGAAAAGGAGAAAATGCTGGTAACCAGCATTTTCTCCTTTTCCCACAATATTTTCTACCCTATCATATAGAAAAATCATCTTTTAAGCAACTGTTAATTTGTCATCGGCAAAATGCTTTGAATTTGGTCTGGTCCAAAATTTTCCGCCTGGGAAAGGGTTAAATTGTTGTTGGCAAGTAAAGGAAATCTGGACAAGTTAAAAGTTTTACCCTGTGATAACAGTATAAATCTGTCATTGAACAGTATTTTGCAGAATCGTTACAATTTTACCATCCTCGGATACCCCGGGGTCTCCCTATTTGCTACGCTACATCGACCCCTGGGACAATTAATTGAATTTCCCTCGCTTTACCGCTGGCCCAATGCTGACCTTTCATTGGTTCCATCATCATTTTGTGATGGGCGAGTGGACTGTACGCTACGACGTTTCGTATCGATTTTCGGCGGCTGATTCAAAGTTTTATTAGTCAATTGTCCCAGGGGTCGATGTAGCGTAGGATGCAATGTTACATACAACAGATAATTTTTTCAGTCCTGGTGACGCCGAAGATGAGAAATGTATTGCCTCCATTTGGTTGTTCCGGGCTACGGGCAACTCCTCGTATATTTCAACGTTGATAAACTCCTATAATGTGGTTTACCAGACGGAACTTTCATGGACAAACCAACATGTTCTCTGTCAGGTATTGAACCCCATTATCACGCACTCCCATTTTCATCAAATTTGACAGAGAAAGCTTTAATTTGAAAACATTGTGGGAAAAGGAGAAAATGCGGGAAACCAGCATTTTCTCCTTTTCCCACAATGTTTTCTTAAGGCTTTTTACTCAAGGTTGAAAAAAGTAGGGATTGTGTGGTAATGGGTTAACAGACGATTCTTTCAATATTACAATGTTTATAAACACCTACATGTATACTGTAATTAACCAGACGGAACTTTCCTTGCAAAAACATATTCTGTGTCAGTTATGAGCCATTTTATAACAAAAGCCAGTGTTTTATCAAATCAAAACAGAGAATGATTTTTGAAAACATTTTGGGAAAAGTTACCAGCATTTTCTCCTTTTCTTACAATGTCTCAAACCCTATCAAAGACAAATAAAATCATTTTTGCAATATTTAACCCATTACCACTCAATCCCTACTTTTGACGCCCCGTAGAAAGAAGCCTTTAGAAAACATTGTAGGAAAAGGAGAAAATGCTGGTAACCAGCATTTTCTCCTTTTCCCACAATGTTTTCTACCATTCACAAAACAAATATCAAATTTTCAGTCACTTTAATTTTTTCGTCTGCAAAATTTTAATGCTTTCAATTTGGACCAGTCTAAAATATTGTCGTTTGGTAATGGGTTAATTTGTTGTCTGCAAATTCCATCAGTTTGGTTTAGTCCAAGATTTTGCCGTTTGGTAAAGAGTTTTACTCTTTACCAAACGACAAAATTTTGGACTGGTCCAAATGGAAAGCATATTAGCAGATGACAAAATTAAAATGACTCAATAATTGAAATTTGTTTTCGGAAGGATAGAAGCATTGCGGGAAAAAGAGAAAATGCTGGTAACCAACATTTTCTCTATTTCCCAGAATGTTTTCTGAAAGCTTCTTTCTCAGGGTCATTAAAAGTGGGGACTGTGTGGTAAAGACTTAAATGTGCTTTCCTCTCAGCATGACTCATATATGACCTGTACCATACGAAAAGAGGCTTTCGGACATTTTTTGGAAAGTTTTGTCTCGGATCAGCCTGCGCAGTCCGTGCAGGCTGACCCAAAACAACACTTTCTATTTTCATGTGATTTTTTTTTTCTTTTGCACAAGACTACTGTTGCACAAAATCTAATGTAGTTGTAAAGTGCCATCTTGGATTAGCCTACACGGACTCTGCAGGCTGATCGGAGACAATGCTTTAACTCATTACCAAACGACAAAATTTTAGGTTTGCCCAAATCAAAAGCATTTTGCAGACGACAAAATAAAAGTAACTGAAAATTTGAAATTTGTTTTGTAAAGAGTGGAAAACATTGTGGGAAAAGGAGAAAATGTTGGTAACCAGCATTTTCTCCTTTTCCCACAATGTTTTCTACCTAATCAACTTACAATTGCACCATTTGAGCCACACTGAAATTGTTGTCTGCTAATGCATTCAATTTAGACAGAGCTAAAATTTGTCGTCTGGTAAAGGGTTAGGCAAATGACCCTTTTTTGCATCACGTAAGCTGTATCATTTTCAGTTATTGTTGTATGAAACCACCGGACAAAGGAAATATCAGGATGGTATCCTACATTTTCTACGATACTGGATGGAAAGTGGAGTACAGTACACCCCACAGGGTCTGGCTTGGCACCACGAAGAAGGCACTCTTAGATATACAGGTATGTGCCCCGTCTTCAAAACAGAGATAGTTGTTATAGCTCCAAATAAGAGGGAGTGATGGTATTCCAAATCCATTGTTTCTCTTCGAAACCTTATGTTATGGGTACTCATTAGAATTGTCTCACTGAGATAATTCTAATGAGTACCCATAACATAGAGTTTAGTTTAATATTTTTATTTTGGAATCATGATCAAATTACTAATCTTTAGCCATAATTAGTGTGTCGTCCTTTAGGTTATGGAAAGATAAGCGTATAACTTTGTTTTGTTTGCTTGTATGGTGTTTGTCTCTTAACCAAACAAAAAACTTCAAACAAGTCAAGATTGAAATCATTTGCAGATGACAAACCAAACTTGACTCAAAAATTGGAATTCGTTTCGGAAGGGTGGAAAACATTGTAGGTAAAGGAGAAAATGCTGGTTACCAGAATTTTCTCCTTTTCCCACAATGTTTTCAAAAGTCTTTTTCCTCAGGGTCGTCAAAAGTCATCATTGTGTGGTAAAGGGTTAAAAGCGGAAAATTTCATTTTGTATTAGCCGGTGTGGATTGTGCGGACTGATCCAAGAGGACACTTTACACAAATGTCCGAATGCCCCTTTTCACGAGTTGCAGGCCTTATAGGGTTACATATAGGATCTGATATAAGTTGGTTTTTTTTGAGATAAAATTTTATAAAACGATTTTGAGATAAAATTTTATTAAATGAGTCTAGAAAAATGTTATTAAGTGAGCCTTTGGCGAGCTAAACCCTTTCCCAAACAATCCCTGGTTTTTACGGGTCAGGAATAGAAGCCTTTTAAAAACATTTTGGGAAAAGGAGAAAATGCTGGTAACCAGCATTTTCTCCTTTTCCCAAAATGTTTTCTACCCTATCATATAGAAAAATCATCTTTTTAGCAACTGTTAATTTGTCATCTGCAAAATGCTTTCAATCTGGTCTGGTCCAAAATTTGCCATTTGGGAAAGGATTAATAACATTTTTTTGTGGACAAGTTTAATAAATTTTTACCTCAAAAACTAACGAGTGCTAGAATCTTTTTATCACATTACTGTTTAACAAGAATTATAGTCCAGAATGTGTTAAACAAGAGGCATACATGTATCATGTGTAGTGAAATTTACATGAAGCCTGTGCACTTATTTTGACAGGTACATTGTGATCGAAAAAAGTTCCAAAGAAACTTGCATAATATTGATTTTTGTTTGAGTCTAACAGTGATTAAATGAAACATCTTTATCATGATAAGAACTTTGACTACTAATGTCCTTCAGAAACCTAGGTCAGCAATGTTTTAGAAATGAAACATATAATTACAGACTGTTGACCAAATACAGCACTATTTTCTTATCTTACACATGATTATGTGAGGCAAGAAAATTCATAATGGCTGTATTAGATCGAAGACAAGGGGAGTTATGTGATAAATGGCTTTCTGTTTTTATCTACCCAGCAAATGCAGCCTTTGTGGCACTCCTTGCTGATGACTTGGGGATCATGCCTGGGAAAGCCAGAAACTGGGCCAAATCTCAGATTGATTACATGCTTGGAAGGAACAAGAATGCTTACAGCTATCTGATTGGTTACGGTGACAGGTATCCAAGGAGACCACACCACAGGTCAAGGTCAGTAAAAACCAAGTTTACTCTCTGGATGAAATCTGACAATTACCATTTACACCTTAAACCATTACCACACAATCCCTACTTTTGACGCCCTTGAGAAAGAAGCCTTTTGAAAACACTGTGGGAAAAGGAGAAAATGCTGGTAACCAGCATTTTCCCCTTTTCCCACAGTGTTTTCTACCCTTCCCAGAACAAATTTCAATTTTATGGTCACCTTTATCTTGTCTGTTCAAATGCTTTCAATTTGAACCAGTCCAAAATTTTCTCGTTTTGTAAAGAGTTAACCCATTACCTCACAATCCCTACACACGATCCTGAGAAAGAAGTCTTTAGAAAACAGCTGGTAACCAGCATTTTCTCCTTTTCCCACAGACTTTTCTACCAATTTCAAATCAAATTTCAATTTATGATTCAAATTTATTTTGTCGTCTGCAAAATGCTCTCAATTTAAACTAGTCCAAAATTTTCTCATGTGGTAAAGAGTTAAACCATTACCATACTGTCTTAACCTTATACCACATGACAAAATTTTAGACTTGTCGGAATTGAAAGCATTTGCAGAAGACAATTTAATTGTGGCTCATACCAAATTATTGTTCTTTGATTGGGTAGAAAACATTGTGGGTTGTCCAAATGGAATGCATTTGCAGACGACAAAATAAAAGTGACTGAAAATGTGAAATTCGTTTTGTGAAATGTAGAAAACATTGTTGGAAAAGGAGAAAATGCTGGTAACCAGTCGTCATTGTGTGGTATACAGTAAAGCTTTAACCATCCCGGGGAATAGGGTTTTTGAAAACCCTGTGGAAAAAGGAGAAAATGCTATAATCCCCATCCGCATTTTTAGCTTGCCTGTTTTCAAAAAAAAACATTATTCAGCTGTAGTAGCCGTAAAGTCGTCTTAGTCTACGTCTTCATGATTTGCATCGTCATACATGAACTTTGACTTTGAAAGGGTCACTCTGTTTGTAAAAGGCCCTTTGACAGATAGCCTTTTACCAAACTATCCCTGGTTTTTACTACCCTGAGACAGAAGCCTTTTGAAAACATTATGGGAAAAGGAGAAAGTGCAGATAACCAGCATTTTCTCCTTTTCCCATAATGTTTTCTACTCAGATGGAAACCAATTTTGATCTTAGAGTTTTTTTTTTATTGTGTCATCTGCAAGTGCTTTCAATTTAGACCAGTGTTAAATTTTGCTATCTTTTGAAGGGTTAAGTAAAGACGCAGAATGTATTGAACAATTTCAGTTCCTGTCCAGATGACTTAACTCCATGTGATTGGTCAGTTTATAACTCCCCCAGACCCAACCCTCATCTGCTGATTGGAGCACTAGTTGGTGGGCCGGACTTAAATGATTACCATGAAGATGCAAGAACTAACGTCACTATGAACAGGGTGGCAGTGGATTATAACGCAGGCTTTCAATCAGCCGTAGCAGGTAAAGCTCAAAATTTGCTTGCAGAAATATATATGAGCCGTGTTCTGTGAAAAGGGGGCTTAATGTTTTAGCTAAAAGTATCGACGCAGGTCAGCCTGCGCAGTCCGCGCAGGCTGACCTGCGTCGAAACTTTTCGCTACTGGTCAATTCTCTGTATGTCAAAGGATCGGTGTAACCTCTGATTCTTTAGGTAGCTACTCAAAACTGATTTTAGGGATGTATTATACCAAGGAAGTCATCTCGTAATTATGGCTTCCAATCTCAGGGTCGTTAAAAGTCGGGATTGTGTGGTAAAGGGTTAATAAAATCTGTTTAGTCTAAAATTCAACCAGATCTGGAGTTAGAATGGTCCTTTTACATGCAGACTATTTTCACTCAGCAAAAAGTGTCAGCCCATGTCAGCCTCCGTGGAGTGCACAGGTTTTACATTGGTTAACCCATTACTACACAATCTCTACTGTTGACACCCCTGACAAAGAAGCCTTTCAAAAACATTGTGACCAGCATTTTCTCCTTTTCCCACAATGTTTTCTACCCTTCACAAAACAAATTTCAAATTTTCAGTCACTTTTATTTTGTTGTCTGCAATGCTTTCAAGTTGGACCAGTCTAAAATTATAATAGTCATTTGGTAATGGGTTAATACTTTTAGCAAAATCCATTAAGCCTCTTTTTCACAGAGCACACTAATATTTAAGTACTAAATAGTGGCTTCCATAGTTGTGATGTAGTTGCTTCCATAGTTGTGACGTAGTTGCTTCCATAGTTGTGACGTAGTGTTGTAACCAATAAGTCCAGAGTATGATACCCAGGAGTGAGTTTCAACTTTGGCATTTTTTATTAGCCCACACATTCAGCAAATTACTGGTATTGTTCCCATGAAGCAGACTTGAGAGAGATTAAGATAAGTTTTAAGACCTTGTTTCTCAATTAATGTCAAATAAATGCTGTCTGGGCATGTCATATTTTTCGAAGATTCGACTTTTCTTATGTGACCCATCACTCTCCCTGATATTGGGAAGACTGTAGGAATATATGCTATAAAGTAGCAATGCAGAAAATGGCTTTTATCAATACGTTTGAGGAAAAAAACAGGCCTTTTTTTAGCTCAAGATCTCTCTTAACTGCTGATCATAGCTAAATGAATTGCACCAGGTTGCATTTTATTGAGTAAACGTTTATTTTAGTTTGAAATTCAAAGTAACAGCTGTGGTGTAGAAAAGTAGTCCGGTTCTGTATACCCAGGATGCCCAATTAGAAAGATGAGCATATGTAGAATGCCATCTAGCAGAAGAAAATGGTCAGGTAAATACATTTAAACATCTACATAGATTTTTCTATGCAAAAGATAGTAAGACAAACACAGCTATGAGGATTGATTGATAATTTGTGAACCAAATATGTAAGGGCTGGACATTTTGGGGGACACCTTTAGTATCTACATGTATATAGTTTTGCAAGCGAAACTTTAGGGCCTCATTGCCACATTTAAAGAAATCCGTCAATTTTTTTTCAGGACTAATAGAGCATTTTCCAGTGACGGCCGCTCCACAAACAACACCAAAACCAACAACAACAACATCAAAAACAACAACTCTAAAAAGAACAACAACCCAAGCTATTACAACAACTACCAAAACGACAACAACTTCAGTTACTACTACCACTACCCCTACTGAAGTACCAACAACTACAACTGTAGAAATAATAACAACCACCACCCCAGAACCCACAACACAGGTTGTTACAACTGATGGGCCTACAACAACAACACAGGTTGCTTCAAAAGCGCCCCCAGGAGGGTCCACTCCACCATTTTCACAGGACCAGTCTGTGAACAGTTCACCACCTTTCAATGTTTCAGTTTTATTTACTGTTTTAGTTATCTGCCTTGGTCAGTGTCTCTTTTGATTGCCAGGCTGACTGCTTTTCCCGAATTTTAACTCTTTACAGAACAACAAAATTTTAGACTGGTCCAAATTGAAAGTATTTGCAGATGACAAAATTAATTTGACTGAAAAATAGAAATTTGTTTTTGGAAGGGTAGAAAATATCAAAGAAAACTGTACCATTTTAGCCACACTGAAATTGTCATCTGCAAATGCTTTCAATACGGACAAGGCTAAAATTTTGTCGTCCCGTGAAGAGTTAACCCTTTACCAAACAATCCCAACTTTTAACCACCCTGAGGAAGAAGCCTTTAGAAAACATTGTAGGAAAAGGAGAAAATGCTGGTAACCAGCATTTTCTCCTTTTCCCACAATGTTTTCTACCATTCCAAAGTCAAAATTCAATTTTTGCTTCACATTTATCTTGTTGTCTGCAAATGCTTTCAATACGGACGAGGCTAAAATTTTGTCGTCCGGTGAAGAGTTAAATGCCTCACAGAGCTTTGATAAATTTCATATTTTACAAAATATTATAGCTAAAGACATGCTGCTTTTTCTGATCTTTGAGCCATTTGATATGATTCTATTATTATTTATAATACACCATGTTTTGTGTATTTTGATATTAAAGGTGGCCCTTCAGATCTTGGGACAAAAATTATACAAAAATACACAAAAATAATCTTTATACTCCCAAAGCCTCATAATTTCCACTCATAAAACCCAAGTAGTCGAAAACCATCCAACATCAAGTGAAATTAGAGATTTCCTACAGCCCAGGTCGATGCCGAAGGGAAACACATTCTATTTTTACATGAGCAACTTGCTCATTTACACACTGGAAATACACAGACAAAGCTTCAAACATCGCGTCCGAAGAAGAAATTATGGAAAATAATTACATATTTGTAATTTCATGGAAGTTAAGCACCATTAGTCATGTGCCAGGAAGTTGCTCTTTTAAAAAAAATATTGAGGTAAAAGGAGAAAATGCCGTTATCCAGCTTTTTTTTTTTGCCTCAATGTCTTTTTGATTTCCAAAGACATCTTTTTCCATTTGAGTAACATTAAGTGTGTCATCTGCGAAACCTTTGAACTGAGACAAGTCTGAAATTTTGTTGTGTGGTAAAGGGCAACCAGTTCTTAATCCAGTCAAAATTGAAAACATTTGTAGAGGACAAAAGAAATGGTTTTAAAAAGATGGAATTTGCCTTGGAAAAAGAGGACAAATTGTGGGCAAAGGAAAAAAAATGCTGGTTACCAATATTTTCTCCTATGGCTTCTGGTCTTATTGGAGAGGTGGTCTGATTATAAAGTTTCATTTATACCTATCTTTCTATGAAGTTGTTTGGAAAACGAGTCTTTCTTTTTTTGTCCTTTTGCTCTCTGTTCTCATTGTAGCGGTGGTCCGATTATAGAGTTTCATGTATCTATGAACTTCCTTTGAAAAAGAGTCTAATTTAGTGTAGACTTGCCTCCTTAACCCTTTACTAAACAATCCTTGGTTTTCACAACCCCAAGAAAGAAGGTTCTTGAAAACATTGTGGGAAAAGGAGAAAATGCTGGTGACCAGCATTTTCTCCTTTTCTCACTTTGTTTTCTACCTTATCAGAAAACATGAGATCATTTATGCCAAGTTTAAAATTGTTGTCTACTTATGAAGAAACTTTCCATGGTATCTCATTGAGTTCTATCCAGCGAGTGCAGAGAAATAGCGTTGAAACAAAGGTGTGAAAACATGGATGGACCAATTATGCAGTAACTCTATGCTTCCCTGATATGGGAGACCGATCCCTTATGCATGGCTTTGTCCCGATTTGAAATACAATACCTAACAGCTGCATTTGAGAGATATCTCTTTAGCTCAGAAGCTATGGTATTGGTCTTTTAACTCTGTACCACACAATCCTGACTTTTTACGACCCTGAGAGAAAAAGGTTTTGAAAGCATTGTAGTAAAAGGAGAAAATGCTGGTTACCACAATGTTTTCTACCCCTCCCAAATCAAAAATCTATTTTTCAGGTACATTTATTTCGTCATCTGCAAATACTTTCAATTCGGACCAGTCTAAAAATTTTGTCGTTTGGTAAAGGGTTTTAGATCGAAAAACAAAAATAGAAAACAAAGATAATTATTTGCCCATCATGGGTTCAAATTCCACCTGATGCAGTATTTTTTTTTCAGCCATGTATTTGTTGCGAACTTTCATGTTTGTAAACACCCCCTCACCCAAGCTCCCCCTGCTTATTTTATTTGTCTCGGAGAGAAAACCTTGTACTGTAATGGTAGATAACAAACAAAGTAATGGTCAGTAATTTACAGGGAAAAATTATTATGGCAGTATTGTTTTCAAATTTATTTATTGTAGAAAATAAGCAGTAAATAAACATACATAAGCAACCAGGATAGCAAGTAATTAATAAACTTATTAGAACTCACTCTCTCTTTCTCTCTCTCTCTCTCTCAAACAACTTCTCACGGGATTAATGCAAAACTATTGTAACTATTAATTAATAGGCACTTACTCTCTCTCTCTCAAACAACTTCTCAAGGGATTAATGCAAAACTATTGTAACTATTAATCAATAGCCACTTACAATAGTTTTGCACCAAGTCTGGCTTCATGAAACAAGCAGACAACTTTAAACCAAGATCAGACTGCACAATCTATGCAGCCTTATCTAGGTCTATGCCAGCTGCAAAAGCCTGTCTTCCTTCATTTTTCAGGGAAAAGATAACATAAGCAAGCAGAGTAGAGTCAATACACATATATATGAAAGCAAAAACATTTCAGTAAAAACAATAACAATACCAGCATTTTCTTTAACTCTTTACCAAATACAAAATTTTAGACTGGTCCTAATTGAAAGCACTTCCAGACAACAAAATGAATGTTAGTCAAAAATTTAATTTGTTTCCAATATGGTAGAAAACATTGTGAGAAAAGGAGAAAATGCTGGTTACCAGCATTTTCTCCTTTTCTCACGATGTTTTCAAAAGGCTTCTTTTTCAGAGCCCTGAAAACCATGGATTGTTTGGGAAAGGCTTTATCCTTTACCACGCTTTGAAATTTTAGACTAGTCCAAATTCAAAAACATTTGCAGAAGAACAATGTATTTAAAGTTGCTCAAATGACTAAACAAACCACTTTTTTTCACCCTTCTGAATAAAGATGTTCTCAAAAAAAAAAAATTCAGGAAGAAGAAAAAAAAAATCTAATAAGTAAGTAATCAGAGCTTTCATCTTTTTCCACATGTGTTCATACTTTTGAGGGTGATTCGAACAATTTGGGCAAAATAAAAAATTTTGCTCACGAATGAGCCATCCTCTGTGAAAAGGGGACTTTGTGCATGTACAAAAAAAGTATCAACTAAGGTCTCTTGTTTCTGTCTGGGGCCCAGTTGTACCTCATGATTAAATTAGTTGTTAACCCTTTACTCCATAGATACTCATTTCTAAGCATTGCTTGTCAGAGCCTTTGGAAAACATTGTGGTAAAAGGTGAAATTGCTCATGACGAGCAATTTCACCTTTTGCCACAATGTTTTCTATGCTATCAAAAGGTGTCATATACACATAAGAAACAGCTTCATCCTTGGTGTTATTTAGGGTCAATTAGAGATACCATAGAAATGCCTTATGGGGTAAAGGGTTAAAAAATGTAGCTATTATGGAAGCATCAGTGTATGATCGCTTGCTCTGTAGCGTGCATCCCGAAGATGCACTAAGCCCCCTTTTGCCAGAGAAAGGCCCAAACCCTTTTCCCTTTTTACCAAACAATTATGTGTTAACCCTTTACCACATGACAAGATTTTGGACCCGTCCGAATTGAAAGCATTTGCTGATGACAGTTTCAATGTGGCTCATATGAAATGATTTTTCTTTGAAAAGGAAGAAGACATTGTGGGAAAAGTAGAAAATGCTGGTTACCTGCATTTTCTCCTTTTCCTACAATGTTTTTAAAAGCCCTCTTTTTTACGAGTGTTAAAAGTTGTAATTGTATGGTAAAGGGTTAAAGAAGGCTTTTTGAAAATATTGTGTGAAAAAAGGAGAAAATGCTGAAAATGAAGCATTTTTTCATCTGTTATCAAAATGGTTACTTCCCATTTAAAGGCAAATCTAAAAGTTTTGGTCGAAACTCATTTGTCAATTCAAAATATTTCGAATCTGGACATTGTTACAGTTGAATTTTGTTGTTTGGTAGTTTTAATGAAAGTGGTTTTTGAAAAAAAAAGAATGGGAAAAGATTCAGCATTTTCTCCTTTTCCCACATTTTTACTATTCTTTTGATTGAAATTTTATCATTTGTAGTCTACAAAATTAATGCTTTAATTTTGGACTGGTCTGAAATTTTGTTGACTGGGTAAGGATAAATCTCGAAAGTCAGGCAGAAAAAAAACACGGAGAAAACTTTATAGTGTTTATAATTGTTCAGATATTGGTCAGCTGTGTAAATATGGGTAAATAAATGAGTATAGGCCCATATATACACCAACCATTCTTTACCCTTTACCAAACAATTCAGGTTTTTCACAACCCTGAATAAGAAGCCTTCTGAAAACCTTGTGGGAAAAGGAGAAAATGCTGGTGACCAGCATTTTCTCCTTTTCCCACAATGTTTTCTACCCATCTGGAAACAAATTTCAATTTATAAATCACATTAATTTTGTTGTCTGCAAATACTCCCAATTTGGACTAGCCTAAAGTAAAGAGTTAAGGAGGTCTTTAATCTATTCTCCAGAATTTCTACATTTAAAAGTAACACATCTATTGATTGGCTAAACCATTTGGTTCAGCCAATCGGGAGTCGCGTAACTTTCAAATTCTGAAAATCTTGAATTATTTTTAAGACAGCAAATATTTCTAAGATAGGTTGGTGTATCCTTAACCATGTCCCAAACAAGCCCTGGTTTTTATATGTCTGCAGTAAAAGTCTTTTGAAACACAGTGGGAAAAGGAGAAATTGCTCGTAATTAGCTATTTCTCCTTTTCCCAGTGTTTTCTACCATTTTTGAGAACTTTCTGCCATTTTTTCAAAATCTAAAATGAGCTATTTCTCCTTTTCCCAGTGTTTTCTACCCTTTTTTGAGAACTTTCTGCCATTTTTTCAAAATCTAAAATTGTCGTCTGCAAACTCTTTCAGTTTGGAAGAGTCCAAAATTTTTCGTTTTGCAAAGGGTTAAACCATGGTGCATAAAACCGACATTTTCCCATTGCGATGTTTCCTTTTATTTTACATCGAAACAAAGGATTAACCTTTAATTAATGAAAACAGAAATACAGTGACAGCCGCTAAAGCATCTATTTGTTGTATATTTTTTTTTTACATATGAGCAACTTCGCCTGAACCATCTTGTATGACATGTCTGTACTACTTTTTCCTGCGGTACTTCCACACAAAAACTCCCGCAATAAACGTATCCACTACATAGGGTTGTTCTCTTTCTTCTGGTGGCTGATTCTCCTTGGGGAAAAAAAATCATTAATCCCTTACCAAGCGACACAATTTTAGAGTTGCAGTAATTGAAAGCAATTGCAGACAACACGAAAAGCTAGAGCTATCACTAAACATTATCATACGCCTTGCCAGCTCCTTGTCACAAAACAGCTCTTTGTAACAGAATGCAGAATGGTTTAGTACAAAAAGAAAGAGTTGAAAAAAAACTAATGGGAATAGACTTATGCTTCTTGTACTTTGCACTTCTCGTTAACTCTTTACCACACGAGAAAATTTTAGACTGGTCCAAACTGAAAGCATTTGCAGACGACAAAATAAAGGTGACTGAAAAATTGAAATTTGTTCTGGGAAGGGTAGAAACCACTGTGGGAAAAGGAGAAAATGCTGGTTACCAGCATTTTCTCCTTTTCCCACAGTATTTTCAAAAGGCTTCTTTCTCAGGGGCGTCAAAAGTAGGGATCGTGTGGTAATGGGTAAATGAGGTCTATCTGTATATGAAGTTTCAAGTCACTAGCTTTCATGCTGTGGAAGTTTACCCCAGACTAAAATCAAAAATTATAATCTTCAAAGGGAAATAACTCTAAAAATAGTGGGAATAAACTTATGTTTCTTCTAAAATGCACTTTTCTTTATAGTGATCTAATTCTACAAAATTAATGTTTCTTGCACACTGCACTTCTGGTTTAAGTGGCCTATCTGTACATGAAGTTTGAAGTTTGTTACGGGAGACCACTCCTTCCTGCATGGCATACTCCCGATTTAAATACAATACCTGGCTACTGCGTCAGGGAGATATCTCTTTGGCTCAGTGGTTAGGGTATTGGCTTTGCGTCCGGGAGTTCGGAGTTCGAATCCCGCTCCGATCCTTATTTCTGCCATGCATTTATTCATTTGTTTCTTTGTTACGGACTTCGTTCGTAAGATGGGGGCTCGTCCGGGATTGGCCATTGAGCCATCAATCCCATTTGTTGTCCAAAATCGGACTTCCTGCCTAATAAGGCTTTGAGTCATCAATAAATGATGACTTTAAGAGGGGGTGTGTTACGGGAGACCACTCCTTCCTGCATGGCATACTCCCGATTTAAATACAATACCTGACTACTGCGTCAGGGAGATATCTCTTTGGCTCAGTGGTTAGGGTATTGGCTTTGCGTCCGGGAGTTCGGAGTTCGAATCCCGCTCCGATCCTTATTTCTGCCATGCATTTATTCATTTGTTTCTTTGTTACGGACTTCGTTCGTAAGAAGTTACTAACTTAATTACTTTGGAAGTTATGCCAGGGACAAAAGTCAAAAGTTGAAATTGATAAAGGGCAATAATCCCCAAAAAGTTAAAATACAATTATGGTTCTTGTACACCACACTTCTTTTTTAGCAATCTCCAAGCAGAGTTGTTGTTCGTTACTCTCACCATACATCTCTGCGATGGGCTAAATGACAAGAATCTTGTCAATCCGAGGAAAAGATGTTTTGTTACTGTATAACTGCTTCATGTGTAAAATTATAAGGTAGACAAATGAAATATAATTCTGGATACATTATAGGTGAGTCCAAACTGATGAATTTACCTGTATACAATGGAACTATTTTTTTCGAGCCTCTTTACTAATCAGACTCTTACGCCAATTTTAACAAAAATGGCTGCACCCATGGATGATGACAATAGTTTTGACACACCCATAAATCTCAGTTTATAAGATTAAAATACAAGTTATGGTCCTTTAAAAGACATTTACGCTTTTCAGAAAATCCGTCTTTTTCACATTTTCTAACACTTAGTCTGATTGGCCGTATGCTGTTTGAACAGCACACACAGTAATCGATATTGGTCTTTCTTTCACCGGCGTTTGAGTCGCCATTTTGAGTTCTGGTCATGTGACGAAAGTATCACGTAATGACGGACTACTTTCTGAGCCCACCACAGAGGTGAATGTAAATGATCCAGAGTGCAAGAGAGTGCTTTTTTAGGTGATTTAGTTGTGGTCCTCATAGACCATCATCCAGGATCTCTGTTTCATTGTTGTTGTTGTAGCTGCTGTTGCTGCTTTGTTGTTTTTGTTACTGTCGTCATCGTTGCTGTCTGTGCATGTCATATTCTTCAAAGATTTGACCCATTTTATATGGCGCATCACTTCCCCCAATATTGGGGGATTGTAGTAATACACGCCATACAGTAGCAATGGAGAAAATGGCTTATTTTTGAGAAGTCAGGCCTGTTTTAGCGCAAAATTTCTCTAAACTGCTGATCTGTTGAGCGTAGCAGAATGAATCGCATCAGGTAGCGTTTTATTGAGTAAACTTTTATTTTAGTTTGAAATTCAAAGTAACGGTCGTCGCGTAGAAAAGTAGTCCGGTTCTGTACCCAATATCCCGAAATTAGATAGTTGTGTATTTGTAGAATGCCATCTAGCGGGAGATGTAGAATGCCATCTAGCGGGAGATAATGTGTCGTCATTGTTAATAGTATCGGAGTCGTCTTTGTTGTCATTGTTTCTGTTGTTGTCAAAGATGTCTTTATTCAAGTTTGTCTAGACGTTGCTGTTGTTTATATTGTTATTCATAATGTTGTTGTTGGCATTGTTGTCATAAATGTTGGTATTTATGTTGTTGTTGAAGTCGTTGTCGTAAATGTTTTAATACATGTACATATTGTCCTCGCGGTTGTTGGCAGTTTCTCCATAAATGTTGTAATTTATGTTGTCGTTCCCATTTGTTGTTGTTGTAGTCTATTTTTTACCCAGACTGTGTTAGCAAAGAGGGCAGTGTGGATCAAAAATCAGACGGCATATTTTGTGCCGCCGGACAAACAACTAATAGTCTTACCTTCAGTATTATCAAGATCAGCTACTTTGGTTTTCTTCGTTCGAACCATTCGGCTGTTTTGACACATTGCAGAAGCTCTTCGAGAGAGAAGATTTCGATCAAAGGATTCGCCAGTGCTTGTGTACAGTTCCGCAGTAGTTTCACCCGTAACAACTTCATCTCTCTGTAAAGTAGAGAGCAGATGATCCGGTAGCTCAGTTGGTCGCGTAAAGGACCTAAGCAGGGGAGCAGGGGGTCACTGGTTTGATTCCGAGCTCGGCAAAATCTTTTCCTAAGACTGGTGGTAATCATAGTGACAGATGTCATTCCTCTATTACTGCTGACAATTGTTTCAGAGATAGTTATGCGAAAAAGCAGAAAGCGGTTTAGAAAGAATATTTTGCTGAGTGCTGGTGAGGGAAAATTCAAGAAAGCATGGATAGGTGCACTGGCTGCCATGGTATAACTGAAATAATGTTGACAACGGCATAAAACATCTACAATTAACTCATTACCAAGCGACAATATTATAGGCTTGTCCAAATGGAAAGCATTTGCAGACGACAAAATAAAAGTTACTGAAAATTTGAAATTTGTTTTGTGAAGGGTAGAAAACATTGTGGGAAAAGGAGAAAATGCTGGTTACCAGCATTTTCTCCTTTTCCCACAATGTTTTCTAAAGGCGTTTTTCTCAGGGGCGTCAAAAGTAGGGATTGTGTGGTAATGGGTTAATGATGCTGATAGTCCATTGGCTATTTCTTGTATCAAAAGTCTGACACTTCTTCACCTGGGCTGCTAAACACACGATTTTCTTGTACTGGTTTAACTCATTCCCACAAAATCCCGACTCTGAAGTTTTGAAAACATTGTAAGAAAAAATAGGAAATGGTGGTAAGCAGCAACATTCATTTAGTTGTCTGTAAATGCTTTCAAATTGGACCAGTCTACAATTTTGTTGTTTGGAAAAGAGTTAAGCAAGCAAGCCAAAATAGTCATGACTCCAAAACCAGAAATATCCTTAAAAAAGATAGAGGCGTAAATTTGCCAGCAAATGGGTAGGACATCCTTAGAATAAAAATGTCTACATTTTTGACCGATCACAAATTTCTATAAAGTCATTTGTTGTAAATACCAAAAACTATATTGAAAGCCAGCACACTTAGCTGCTCGGAGAAAAAATAGCATTCTGTTACCTTCTCCGTCTTGACAATAGACTTGATACGGCTTGTCTGTTGGCGTGGGGTAAACTTCCTTACAAAGCAAATGTCTACACCTGAACCGTTTCCGTCTTTGTGGAAGTGTGTTACCACGTAACCCTATAAATGTAGGGACACTCTCAGTTGGATCCTACATAGGACATGTGACTACATACTCCTACAAATTTATAGACATTTTTTCATTCTGCCAATAAAAGAAGTGTGTAACGCCAAATTCCTGTAAATGTATACACTATCTTAGTAAGGACCTATATAGAAGTGTGTAACTATATAGCCCTATGAATGTATAGACAATATTTATCAAAACGTTGATAGAGCATGTAACCACAGAGTCCCATAAATGTTATGACAACCTGAATTAGACCATTGATAGAAGCGTGTAACTACACAGCTCTAAAGATGTATAGACAAACTTTATCATGGATTATTATTATCTTTATTATTGATAGATCGTGTAACTATAGACAGCCTGAATTACACCATCGATAGAAACGTGTAACTACATAGTCCTATAAATGTACAGACAGTCTTAAGTATACCTTTAACCCATTACCACACAATCCCTACTTTTGACGCCCCATGAGAAAGAAGCCTTTAGAAAACATTGTGGGAAAAGGAGAAAATGCTGGTAACCAGCATTTTCTCCTTTTCCCACAATGTTTTCTACATTTCACAAAAGAAATTTCAAATTTTCAGTCACTTTATTTTGTTGTCTGCAAATGCTTTCAACTTGGACCAGTGTAAAATAGTGTCGTTTGGTAATGAGTTAACTGTTAAAGTGTGTACCAACACAATCAGAGCTCCAGATAGAAGAAGTGATTTTGAATTTGAAATTGAATATATGAATTATTCTCAACGAAACCCTATGTTGTGGGTACTCAATAGAATAGTCTCAACGAGAAGATTCTATTGAGTACCCACAACATAGGGTTTGAAAGAGAAATAATGGATTTAGAATGCCATCACTCCCCCTTTATCTGGAGACCTTATAATCTTTAAAATGTTGAGGCAATCTTGATCTCAACGAGACGATTCTATTGAGTACCCACAACATTGGGTTTGAAAGAGAAAAAATGGATTTAGAATGCCATCACTCCCCCTTATCTGGAGCCCTGATAATCTTAAAAATGTTGAGGCAATCTCGGTCTCAACGAAACGATTCTATTGAGTACCCACAACATAGGGTTTGAAAGAGAAATAAGGGATTTAGAATGCCGTCATTCCCCCTTATCTGGAGCCCTGATAATCTTAAAAATGTTGAGACAATCTTGATTAGACCCTTAATAGAAGTGTCTAACTACATAACCCTATACATGTATAGACAATCTTAATAGCAACGTGTACAGTTACCGTCCTATCCTATAAATGTACAGTATAAGTTGAATGGTCAGGTGGCAGGGGACTTGGAAACTTGTTCACGGCTGTAGTTAATCATGTCGCCCAGAGCCGAAGGTGGCGACATGATTCACCACGGCCGTGAACAAGTTTCCAAGTCCCCTGCCACCTGACCGTACAACGAATTTATTATACTGCAAAGTTTTACCCTTTCAAAGTGCGTTAAGCGAAATTTTCCTGTTTTAGAATTTCACGAATCGAGTATGCTGACGAAATAGAAATCCTGATATCTACTTGTATCTCCTGACTTGGTGAATGCAGGTACCCTAATGTGGTCAACTTAGAAAGAAGGTTTTGTCAGTACTGATATGGTTAAGCCAGGAAACACATGCGTCACCACTGATATGACCATAGTGTTAAAAAGGCGTTAAACTCTAATACAAATAAATAGAATCAGAAGTAGTCTATTTACGTACGCTACTGTAATCGAAGATTACTCTCATCTCAGGTGTAGTGATGTCTTCTTCTTCATTGGTGACAACCACTTTCTCTTCAATCGTCGTCTCTGACAGAGGTAGATGGTATGTAATGTTGGCCTCCTGTTGTTCAGATGCAAAAAATGTGAACATCGGTATTTTGACCAAGAATCTGTTAACAATGTCTCAATGTTTCTTTTTGTCACTTTAATAATTTGATATCAGTTGCTTTCATGAACATTGGCGACTTCTGATTGGCTCATTTTTCTTTTTTCATCGCTCTATGAAATATAAAAATTCAATGTGCCGGAACTGCTTTCAGTGTATTAGTTAATTTTCAGTATTGGGAGATCTGAAAACTGCTTCCTTATTGTATTCTTGCACCATATGAATATGAGTGGAAGGAGCTTTAGAAAATCCAAAGTTAGATTTAAAAATAAAGAAAAAATGAATGTAGTTTGAATTATATCCGTGGGTGTATCTTGTCTAACATATTAAATTATAAGGAATGGAGATAATTTCTGTTTTTCCATGGAGGTATGAAAAAAAAAACCTTATCAAGCTAATGCATGAAACCGCTGAATGATTCTGTCCTATTCGATTCATTCATTAAGTAAAGTTAAATTACATACCACAGTGTCGTCCTCTGTGTCGATATAAGCGTCTTCATCCATCTGAAAGTCAAACAAGAGCATTACATGCGGTCATCAAAGCTCGGCTGCAGCTGCTTTAGTGAAATGTTTAGTCCAAAAAGGGGCATAACTGTGTAAGAAATAGTTGATAGTAATCTATCCCAGCTGAAAGAGTTTCCCTTTTGACAGCTAATACCTAGTCCAAATGTGCAGTGCATATCTCAAGTAATAACAGGTATTATAAAATGCAAAAGTGATTTTTTTTAATTTGCGTCAAAAGGAGGGTATAACTATGACAAAAGTACTCTAATGGCTACCTGCCCGTGTTGCATGGTATCCCCTTTTGATTGTTAAGATCTTGAGTTCAAAGTAAATGATTTCAGTAATGACCGAGTTATTATAGAATGTCAAAGTTGTTGCACTAGAGAGATGACGACGATGCCTGAGGTACGACAATACCTTGATGTTTTTTTCGAAAACGGTTAATTTTAAAATGTATCTTGACTAAGCTTTCCAATATAAAACATGACACCATGAAATCCTAGGAGACTTCATGAAATTACAGAAGTTGTCATAAAATTCTTGAGGATATCATAAAATTGTCTAGAATGTCATGAAATTCTCGAGGATAGCATAACATTTCTGACATATATCATATTTTTTCCGGAATATTATGAATATCATGAACTTCTCGGGGATGTCATAAATTTCTCGGGCATCTGATAAAGTTCTCTAATATTTTAGCTACTAACACACTCTGCAGATGAGACGTGGATTCAATAACAGCCATAGATATAAAAAAAATTGAAGCAGGTATTGATAAGATGGACAAATGAGCCGTTTGCTTTTGCAAGGAAGGTTTAATGCATCTCCGAGTTGCATTATACTAAGCAAGTTATCATATAACTATGGATCCATAACATCAATTCTGTCTAACAACCGACCCAATCTAGTCGTAGACGGGTCATTCTAACATGACACGCGACTTTGGCTCCATAAACACAGTGCAAGGAAAACGTGGTAAAATCTGCGACAATCCATGTAGAGTGACGTCATTCTATAGCGAGTGACGTCATTCAATGAGTGAGTTATTCAATGAAACATAATCTTCATCCACGTTTTTACTCTCAGTTTGAACTTGTTTTCCTTTCATTAAGAATTGGCCATGTTAGAATAGAAATAATCTTCTTTCTATCGTGGTATACCGTTCAATAAACCACGTTGTGAGTTATGAGGCGCAATGAATAACCTACTCGGGCTATCGCCCTCGTGGTTTATTTATTGTGCCTCATAACTCACAACTGTGGTTTATTGAACGATATACCACGATAGAAAGAAGATTATTTCTTAATTGACACGCAGAAAACTGATAAATCTGTAAAAATATCGACCCAGGTCAAGCTGACCTGGGTCGATACTTTTACAGATTTATCAGACCAGATTCATCAGACCCTTTTAAGAGATCAAGACACAAATATATTATTAAGTTGCATTTAGCACTTGTGCTGCATGGAACAATTTATAGTTTAACTGTTACGTCAGTGAAATTCACCCAAAGTATCAACATTTCTAAATGAAATTTCTCCCTTAAAGATATCTACATATTTCTTGACAATAACGTCAGTCAAGTTTGAAGACTGCATAGTACGATGAAGATGGTTTTCAGTTTTTTTTTTTTTTTTTTTTTTACATGAAACTGTCCTATTCGGTTTATATATACAGCTAAATACATGCCAAAGTCTCGTCTTCTGTGTCGACATTAGCGTCATCAATCATCTGAAAGTAGAAAAATGCATCATTCTTGGTAAAGCTTGCCTAAATAAGAAAGGATATCATAAACCTTTAGAAAATATTGTAAAATTCTACGGATATCATGAAACTATAGGGAAATCATAAATTGTCCAGTTGATATCATTGCATTCTAGGGGATATCATAAAATTCTAAGGTATAACATAAAATTCTAGGACATTTCATAGAAATCTGGAAGATGTCAACAAACTGTCTTGAGTATCATGAAAATATTAGGATGTCATAAACTTATCGGAAAGATCTTAAACTTTATTCAAAGTTTGCATTATCGATGTGAAAAAAAATAGTAACCTATTTACACGATTGATTCGCATATCTTTTGCTCTTGCAACATACATGTCTGACTACGCCAGTAATGGTCGTATAAATTTAATTTTAAAAAAGTTACTAATTGCCATTCTATCTCAGTTCTATAATTCTATGATACTTTGTACAGACCTTCTGTCTTAATAATTTCTTTTACATTTTGATAATAATAAAAAATGTTAATTTCTGAATATGAGCACCTGTTCCCTGATATTCCAACACGGACATATACAAAAAATACCATGATGTGGAAATTGAAAAATTTAAAATCAGTGGAACGAAAATCACATCGAATGAATCCCAAAAAATTGGAGCATTCCAGAGAGGAAATCAAATATCTATTGGCCAATGACTTTATTGAACCTAGTCGAAGTGAAGGGAGTTCTCTCTGTATTCTTGTACCAAATCCAGACGGAACTTTTCCTATGTGCACTTACTATAGAAAAGTTGATACTGTGACCAAGACGGATTCGTTTCCATTGCAAAGAGTAGATGACTGCATTAACAATATCTGTCATGTAAAATATGTTACTAAATTTGGTTCTTCTAAGAGAGTTTTGACAAATTCCTCTCACAGAGAGAGCTTAGGAAATCTCTGCATTTGTAACTCCTGATGGACTTTATTCGGTCAAAGTTATGCCTTTTGGGATGAAAAACTCGCCAGCAACATTTCAACGTCTTTACTCCGAAAACGGTAAGCACTTACACAAATGATCCTGCCACACCTGTCAATGTCTTCAGAATTGATAAACCAAGAACTAAAATGAGTCGTATCATGTCAGCAAAATGAAAAAAAAGTATTTTAAGTACGCCAAAAGATTACATGCGAGCCAAGAATCCACAATTATGCTTGCAAGAGATCGGAATGAAAGTCATATAAAAATCACAAGACCACGTCACCAAACAATGGAATATGGACGTATCGTCGAGCTGAAATATCCTTTTAGATGCAGATGCTTTCAGTTTGGTCTAGTCCAAAATTATGTCACTTAGTAAATACTTGCAGAAAACGAGGGTCTTCACATAACTCTTTCTCTTTTGCCAGGGTGCCCTTAGCTTGATGAGCCTGCAGCAGACAACATCAGAAAACATTAATACCAAAAGAAATAACTGCTCCTAATGATTGATTCCCCTTTGCAGACCCATCAAAGAACTGCTGCAAATATACATGTACTAGGTTCTGTTTTAGTGTCTGCAAACGCATCAGATTTAGAAGAGTCTAAAATTAGTCGTTTGGAAATGGGTTAAATGCTAACATCGGTATTACATGTACATTTATGTGCTATGAAATGTTTCATTATGACCAACAAACTTGATTCTTATAAATACCGTTGTGTTATTGAAAAAACTGTAATAATTTACTAAATATAACGTCTTTGTCTTTGACAAACCCTACATTTACTAATTAGTTAGTGCCCTATCCACAAACATAAAATACATTTTCTAAAGAATAGGGCTACTAACCTATTTGTTTTAACCCTGATTCAAACCTGTATGCAAAACACAATTAATGAGATTTCTTGTTGTGTCTGGTTACTATAGGAAATTCAGTGGTAGTTTTTCTGTCATTGCTGAGTTACTGACAAGTCTTTTCAGCAAACGAGAAAAATTTATATGGAATGATGATTGTCAAAAAGCTTTCGATGAAGTGAAAGCCATACTAAAAAGTGAACCAATTCTTTTAGCTCCTAAATTTGGAAAATAATTTAAGCTTGCAGTAAATGCTAGTGATACTGGTGCAGATGGTGTTTTACTTCAAGAAAATTATAATGGTGTAAATCATCCAGTTAGATGTTTTTCTCAAAAGTTTAAGAAGCAGCAGAAAAACTACTCAACAATAGAAAAATAGCGTTTATCTCTTATTCTTGCTCGTCAAGATTTTGAAATATATTTGTCGTCTTGTCCTACCCCTATTATTGTATATAGTGATCATAATTCTCTGATTTTTATCCATAAAATGAAAACAGGAACCAACTCCGCTTAAGTGTGTTTTTACAAGAATATAACATGGATATCAGACACATAAAAGATAGGGTTAATTTTATACCTGATGCTTTGTGTAGAGTTTAACTTGTAAATAGTAAACATTAGTCTTTATGTGAAATGTATGTTCATGTACAGTTACGTGAAATGGTGTTTTATATCGTAACAATAGAAAGTTTTAATTCTTAAAACTTTCTTTTCCTTTAGGAGGGATAGAGTCAAGTAGATAGGATATACCGTGACCTGTTTTCTGAATATTCTAGAAACATGAAGAACATTTGTTGGTTTTCCCATTGTGGCTATTTGCAGAAACAGGCTGTTAATAAACAAGCTGTTTACAAATCCACGATTTCATCTTTCTAGAAAAGATTTATCTAGAATTTTCCAAGATGATATAAACAGGATTGACATACTAGTTCTTCATTATTTTGGCTATTGAAGTTAGACTTGTGGCTTTGTGGATACAGAATTTTGTGAAGTGTTGGGTTTAACTTGGGATATCTAGACCTGTAATTGAAATAACTTTACTTTTAAAAAGGTTGCTCATATCTATTTACAAGTTGAACTATTGTTGAACTACTGTTAATTTAGGGTTTAGGAACCAGAAATTTCATACTTTTTGTAGTCTAAACCTAATCCTTTTGAGGAACTTAATTTATTTCTTGTTCCAAGATTAAAAATTGTCAAAATTTTGTTCAAACTTAATTCTTATTGTACTCTTTTGTCTTTGTTCACAAATAAATGATAACAAATATTGTTAATTGTTGAAGGCCTTTCACTGGTTGTCTTTCTCGTAAGGCGTGGCTTTTAAAAAAATACATGAACTGGTACTGTGATCTTCCGACAAAAGAGGCAAGAAAAGACCAAAATAATTCAAGACACTTCATTGTTAAGCATATAGAATACATGTAGTTACATTTCTTTTTTACCGTTTAGTAAATTATTAATATATGAAGATCATATCTCTGCTAGGGTTTTCATTTAAGTGAGACATGAAGTCAGATCGTAATCTTCACTGTTTGCAAGCGTTCTCTAATCATCATCCTCGGATACCCCGGGGTCTCCCTATTCGCTACATCGACCCCTGGGACAATTGACTAATAAAACTTTGAATCAGCTGCCGAAAATCGATACGAAACGTCGTAGCCTACAGTCCACTCGCCCATCACAAAATGATGATGGAACCAATGAAAAGCCAGCATTCGGCCAGCGGCAAAGCGAGGGAAATTCAATTAATTGTCCCAGGGGTCGATGTAGCATAGCAAATAGGGAGACCCCGGGGTATCCGAGGATGTCTAATCATCGATACGTAGTTACCATACGCTCCAACGTCATCTTCTCCACATCACTGATGTATTTCTCTTGCTGTGCAACTCTCTGTAAATCAATAAACTACATGAATAAACTCATTCACAGACATCGTCGGTTTACATCCAAAACCTCGTAACTACAGCTTGTTACAAGCTGTAGTTACGAGGTTTTGGTTGTAAGCTGACGACATGCTTTCTAAGTAGATGTACCTAATCCTTTACCAGACGACAAAGTTTTAGCCTTGTCCAAATATAAAACATTTGCAGACGACAATTTCAATGTTGCTCAAATGATGTAATTTTTGATTGAGTTGAAAACATTGCGGGAAAAGGAGAAAATGCTGGTTACCAGCATTTTCTTCTTTTCCCACAATGTTTTCAAAAAGGCTTCTATTCCAGGAGCCTCAAAAGTCGGCATTGTGTGGTAAAGGTTTAAATCAAACTAATCAGTATTAATTTCGTGTTGTTTGAAGTACCTGAACAGCACTTCACTTATATCATAGAGACAGATTAGCTACTGTATGTATGAAAAAAAGTCATGTCTACTAATCATGTCTGTTCTGATTTTCATCTATTGCTCTGCAGTGTTTTGCTCAAGGACATTTGCACATTACTAGACATGTGCAGACCTCACAAACTCTTGTGCGGACATTTATGACAACGAAAAGAAGCACTGTTTTTTTTTTGTTTTTTTTAATTTTTTATTCAAATTTTTCACTTCTATCAGTACTTTTGTATTGTTTTGCACTGAACCATAGCTAACAGACCTAGGGTAGTAAGATAGATAAAGTAAGCCCCCTTTTGCAAGAGCGCGGTTCAAATGTATTTTTGCAAGGGAGAACTGACAACGACTGTCTAAATACATGTAATATTGTCTGCGTTTGTTTATTCCTTTTCATTTTATCGCAATAAAAGTATTATTAGCATACACATATTACATTAGATTATATTTAAATACGTCTTAAAGGTGGGTATTTAGAATTTTCACATCACACCAAATTAAAAAATATATATATCATTGAAATCTATATGAAAAAGCAATACACATCATCAATAATTAAGAATCATAAAATTACAAAAAAAAATGATGGTATTCCCTTAAAAGGCTACGTAGCCTCTTAAGCTATCTTTAGATTTCGTGCCAAAAAACAATAAAGCATTATGGGAATGTCAAGTGACTGACACGTGACTAATAACTCTTAAATTCCGTTACATAACAAACATGTAATAATTATTTTCCATAAAGTCTTCTTCGGATGGATATTTGAAACTTTGTCTGTGTTTCCTGTATTTAAATGAGAGAATTGATAATCTAAAAATAAAACGTGTCCCCCGCCGTTGTCAACCTGGTCCGTAAATAAATCTATCATTTCTCGTGTTATCGGATGATTTTCGACTACTGGGGTTTGATGAACGCAAATTAAAAGGCTTTGGGAGTATAAGGATGATTTTTTTTTTGTAAAATTTTCGTCCCAAAATCCGAAGGGCCACCTTTGAATACAGGTAGTAGTTTCTGTATGATAAACCCGCAACCATCCATTCATGATATAAGGATCGCTGTACAGAGCACCATGGGGGCAATAATTGTCCCCACTTGGTCATTTCAGTGAGTATAATAGCTTGGTCGCTTGAGGGTTAAGTGTTGTAAGAAATACAGGAAGATTACTTACCTCACGTTCCAACGCGGCATTCACGTCACGAATAGATTCTTCTTGCTCAGCAATTCTCTGTTAACAAATTAACTAGTTATTTGAATATAGCATACTATGCTTTTTTTTTCGGTGAAAGGTGATAATTTATTTCAGCGAGTGAACATTATCGGTAATATTTCACTCGCACGATGACCTTGGTTGATACGTATAGGATATTTGGTTTTTTTTTTTCGGTGAAAGATCGAAATTTATTTCATCGAGTGAACACCATCGGTAATATTTTCACGAGAGGCGGAGCCACAAGTGAAAATATTATTGATGGTGTTCACGAGATGAAATAAATTTCGATCTTTTACCGAAAAATTCAAATATTCTATTTATTTCATACTTTTAACCCTTTCTAGGAGGAGTTTTATCAGAATCCAGTACAATTCTTTTCCGTTATTCCCCGTGGCGTACCCTTCCCGCATAGCAACGCATAGCAATATTACGTCAATCGCGATAAATGTAAGGTATATATAGAGGATATTTGTATTTTTCGGTGAAAGATCGAAATTTATTTCATCGAGTGGACACCATCGGTAATATTTTCACGAGTGGCGCAGCCACGAGTGAAAATATTACCGATGTGTTCACGAGATGAAATAAATTTCGATCTTTCACTGAAAAAATACAAATATTCTATTTATTTCATGCTTTTTACCCTTTCTGGGTGGAGCTTTATCAAAATTCAGTACAGTTCTTTTCCCTTATTCCCCGTGGCGTACCCCTCCCGCATAGCAACGTTACGTCAAGCACGAGAAATGTAAGCTATATGACGTCATATTTCCCATCTGGTTGTTAGGCACGCACCATTTACCTAGGCAACAAGAACGTGAAAATCGGTATTTTCACTGGTGGTACCAGTGTAAGATCGAAAAATATTTTCACTGCTATTTCTCGATATCCTACCGGAAAGCATGAAATAAGGCGTCATATTTCCCATCCGGTTGTTAGGCACGCGCAATTTACCAAGGCAACAAGAACGTGAAAATCGGTATTTTCACTGGTGGTACCAGTGTAAGATCGAAAAATATTTTCACTGCTATTTCTCGATATCCTACCGGAAAGCATGAAATAATACATGATTTCTTGCTTGCTATAGCGCATATACAGATACGGTGTATGGCTCATAATCTTACATGAGCCGTGCTCTGGCAAAAGGGGGTTTAATATATCTCAATGATGCGTGATAGCAAGCAACAAATCACGTACTGAAGGATCATGATAGCAATACTTTTTAACAATCGACTTAATCATGACATATACTGGTCCTTGGACATACAAAAAATTGACTAATAGCGAAAAGTTTCGGTCCAGGTCAGCCTAAGAACACTACTCGTCTTATTCCCCCAAATTGTCTAAGTTTGAAAGTAGCTCAACTCCTGATTGGCTAAACCAAATGGTTTAGCCAATCGGAAGTTGAGTTACTTTCAAATGTAGAAAATTATGAATGATAAGTATTGGAATGGTCTGGAGGATGGTTGGTGAATATTAGCCCCGGAGTTTGAACTTGTCGATCTGGACCGATTGAATTTGAATTTATTTATCAGCGCCATCGATTTTCCATATGGACAACGCCTCCCTAAAGGCTGACCTGAGCCGATACTTTTCACAGATGCATTAAGCCCCCTTTTCACAGAGCACGGCTTATATCTAATTGGGTTTAGATATTCAGTTTCTTTAAACCATGTCTAGCTGCTTCTTAAGAATACCCGTATTCTAAAGTTTTGCCTCTCTGACTTCAAATGAAAACATTGTGGCAACGCTTTCGGTCAGTTATCGAGGTCTGCAAGTTCGAATATCTAGGCCAAGACCGAGTAACTCAGTCTGTAGTGTGCAGGAATTGAGGACAAGGAGCTCATGGATAGGTACACTGGCTGTTGTGACATTACTGAAGTATAAAGGCTTTAACCCTTTACTCCATAGATACTCATTTCTACGCATTGCTTGTAGGAGTCTTTGGAAAACATTGTGGCTAAAGGTGAAATTGCTCGTGACGAGCAATTTCACCTTTTGCCACAGTGTTTTCTATGCTATCAAAAGGTGCCATATATACATAAGAAACAGTTTCATCCTTGCTGTTATTTAGGGCCAATTAGAGATACCATAGAAATGCCTTATTGGGAAAAGGGTTAACTACCAATCAAAAAGTGATGAACTTACCCTCACTCGTACAAAGGTTGTAACTCCAATCACAGTTGAAACGATCAGCAGCATGGCTAGGGCGCCAAAGCCAATGAAAGCTGTCCTGTTCCGGCATGGTGAGCTTTGGTCATCCTAGAAATTGTGTGTGTATGTTTGAATCACGGCTTTTGTGAATCTTTCCATTTTATTGAACACTTATGAATTGCTCGGCCTAAAGGTTCACCGATACTTTCTTATGAACAATGTCCGTAACAAAGAAATAAATAAATGCATAGCTCAAGTACAAACCGTATCTGGCGGGAATCGAACCCACTAACTACAAATATCCTCGTTTTTTGAAGACCAATACCATAACCACTGAGCCAAAGAGATATCTCTCTGACCCAGTTGTCAGGTATTGTATCTAAATCGGGACGAAGCTACGCGTAGAGGAATGGTCTCCCGTAACACCCCCTCCCCTTAAAGTCATCATTTATTGATGACTCAAAGCCTTATTAGGCAAGAAGTCCAATTTTGGGCAACAAATGCGATTAATTGCTCAATGACCAATCCCGGACGAGCCCCCATCTTACGAACAATGTCCGTCACAAAGAAACAAATAAATGCATAGCCCAAGTACAAACCGCATCTAGCGGGATTCGAACCCACGAAGGACAAATATCCTCATTTTTCGAGGATTAAAAAGACCAATACTATAACCACTGAGCCAAAGAGATATCTCTCTGACACAGTTGTCATGTATTGTATTTAAATCGGGACGAAGCTACGCATAGGGGAATGGTCTACCGTAACACCCCACCCCTTAAAGTCATCATTTATTGATAACTCAAAGCCTTGTTAGGCAAAAGTCCAATTTCGGACAAAAAATGGGATTAGTTGCTCAATTGCCAATCCCGGACGAGCCTCTATCTTACGAACAAAGTCCGTCACAAAGAAACATAGCTCAAGTACAAACCGCATCTGGCGGGATTCGAACCCACGAAGGACAAATATCCTCCATTTTCGACGATTAAAAGACCAATACTATAACCACTGAGCCAAAGAGATATCTCTCTGACACAGTTGTCAGGTTTAAATCGGGACGAAGCTATGCATGGAGGAGTGGTCTCCCGTAACAACTTATTTTTAGCCAGTTTTCAGTCAGTATTTAATTCATTACATCATTATTTTATGAGACTAAAATTCATTCTTGAATGTTCGTGCAAATGTTGCCCCTGATTGCTGCAAAATTGCACATACATGTATAATGACAGAAAGAAAATGCATTTCGTGTTTTTGAGGTCTTTAACCCTTTACCATACAATCCCTACTTTTGACGACCCTGGGAAAGAAGCCTTTAGAAAACTTTGTGGTAACCAACACTTTCTTCTTTTCCCACAATGTTTTCTACCCTTCCCAAAACAAATTTTAATTAATTTTTGAATCATGTTTGTTTTGTAGTCTGCAAATATTTTGAATTTGAACAAATCCAAAATTTGACGTTTGGTAAAGAATTAAAGCAATTGATGTTATTGATACCTGTTTGTTTCAATCGTTTGTCTGCAAAAAGCATTTTTCTTTTGTCTGGTGAAGGTTGAAGGAAAATAGGTTTCCGGTTCCGGTAGTGTACAGGATTTAAGGCAAAAAGGGGTTGCAGGTCCGAGTCCCAAGCTCATCAAATTTCTTTCCCAGGATTAAATTATATTAATTGATAAACCAATTCATTCATTCATTCATTCATTCATTCATTCATTCATTACTTTTTTAATTATTCATTTCAATCTATTTATTCATTTATTTATTTACTTTTTTTTATTTATCTACTTCAATTTATTCATCTATTAATTTGTTATTTATGTATAATAGTCACTGTCATATAGATAAGTCAGCAAGATCAAGAAAGATATAAAATAATTCAGACATGGAAATAACGATGATGAAGGCGATAGTGATGAAAGATATTTATTCATATATTTATTTATTTATCTATTTATTTATTTATACTAACTACTTTCGTGTAAATAAGTCAGTGAGATCAAGAATCACTGAAAATACTTCAGAGAAGGAAGATGATGGAAAAGACTGTGATGAAAGACTGAATGATATTAACATCGCTTTCAACAATATCAAACAAATAAATCATGTATATAGATAATAAAAAAATAAAAAGACAGATAAAAAAATACTGAAAAATACAATAATAGATAAATGAATAATAAAAGCAATGATACATAAGAAATTATATTAAAAAAATATAAATAGATAAATAAAGATTGGCGTAAAACAAACTTACTTTGACTTCAGTTGTGGCTTCAGGTGAAGACTTCTGCATCATGTCTGTGATTGGCTTCATTTCATCATGTGACTCCAGTGGAAAAAACCGGGGCAATGGATGTGAAAATTTTGGCAGAGGTGCTGCTTTATAGTCGAGTTTATGTCACGTGGGATACATTTAGACCGGATCTCTGTATTCAATAAGGTATTTTATGTCTTCTAATAACATTTTTAAGGACAGATGCATTGAAGAAAAAATAAAATAGATCCTTGATGTTGATTTTATTGTTAAAAAGACGTAGATGTATCCGAGCCGTGCTATGCTAGAAAAGGGAGTTTAATGCTTCTACGTGATATATTATACAGAGTTTCAGACAAGTGGAAGTGATGGTATTCTAAATCCATTATTTCTCTTCCAAACCCTATATTGTGGGTACTCATTAGAATCGTCTCGATGAGACGATTCTAATGAGTACCCATAACATAGGGTTTAGAGGAGAATAATTAATATTTTCAATTTTGAAACCAAAATCATGCCCTTTTATCTGGAGCTCTGTATTACACCAAGGCAAGACATTGCATTATTATGATCCCATAAAATCCATCTTACTTTAAAAAAAAAACTGAGGTAAAATGGTCCTTGGACATGCAAAAAAACTGGCCAAAAGCAAACAGTTTTTGACCCAGGTCAGTCTGTGCATACTCTTTTTTTTCTGAAATGAATTAAGCCCCCTTTTCACAAGACATGGCTTATCTTTGATGACGAGCTTGGAGTAAATCCGTTATTGATTTCTTCCTTGTCTGTCATCTTCATATCTCAAAACTGCATCGTCCCGGATACCTATGTCTGCGCATGTCATATTCTTCGTATGCGACCTGTCTGCAGACGACAAAATAGAAGCGACTGAAAAATTCGAAGTTTGTACCGAAGAGGTGAGAATATATTGTGGGAAAAGGAGAAAATGCTGGTTACCAGCATTTTCTTCTTTTCCTACAATGTTTTCAAAAGGCTTCTTTCTCGTGGTTCGTTAAAAGTCGACATTGTGCAATAAAGAGTTTTAATTAGATGACTTCACGACCTTAAGAACCCGGATGCCTTAGATCCCTTTTCTTTCCTTTTAATTTATTGAATTCATTGTCCACATTTTATAACTATTAAACCCTCCCTCAAATAACCCAGTATCTGATCGATCATGAGAGAGAAAGCTTTTGAAAACATTGTGGAAAGGGAGAAAAAAAATGGCTATTAACTGAACAACCCTATATCTAAACGACCCAGAGGGAGAAAGACCTTCGAAAACATTGTGGAAAAAATGAGAAAATGCCGGTGACTAACATTTTCTCTCTTTTTCCACAATATTTTCTACCTTTCTCAAAAGCTGATCTATTGGATTACTGAAAATGTTGGGAAAAAAAACAATATCGATGATATTATGCTTTTGAAGTGCTTGTCTTAATATGCAAATTAATTATCACCATTTTTTTCTCCCTTTTTTTCCACAATATTTTCTGCCTTTTCCAAAACAAAAAAAAAATATCTATTAGATGACTCAAATGTTGAAAAATATCAATATATGATATCTATGATGTATTGATTTGCAAAATATAAACTTTCACAAGGCTAAAAAAGAAAATTGGCCTTTTCGTATTTTCTTAGGCTGTATAGAGCCAATAAATTTACAAATGTAAACGGTTTAGGCTGAGACCATCTTGCAAACAACATGCAGTCTATTGTTTCCATTGTTTCACTTTTTTTTTTTTACTTTTTCAAGATACTAATTTCATGAATTGAAGCACATGTATTTTTGTCGTTTGCAAATGTTTTCAACTTTGGACATGTCTAAAATTTTGTCATCTGATAGAAATGAGGATTAACCGACTTTTTCAAAATATGTCTGGAAACTTTCTCCAAAAAATAATTACTTTTCTTTCCAATTAAAAGCACTTGCAGATGACAAAACAAATGCTATTCGAGTTAAAAATCTAGTCTTTCAAGCAGGGGGAAAAGGAACAGTGGGAAAAAGAGAAAATGCTGATTTCGAGCATTTCTCCTTTTCCCACAACGTTTTTAAAGCCTGGTTTCCCATTGATATTTATGATAAATATATGAAAATAGTAAGTAAAGGAATATGAGTTCTAGATTGAATTGTACTTGATTGGAAAAAATGCAGCAGGACCTTTTTTATTTCAAATTAAAGCAGCAAAATTGAAAATTAAAAGCGAGCTGCAGCGGTGTGCAAAATATCACCGGGGAAACATTGCTAGATAATTTATTCAGCTTAATCCATCTGTCACGAAATGGCAGTAAAAAGTCACCATCAAACGTTTTCACCTAAGCACTGCGCACGTCATGTGTGTTTATAGATTCTTTATTAGCAATATGATTAGTTTGTAATTTATTTGTTGCTTATTTGTTTGGATATCAGCATTTTCTCCTTTCCCACAATGTTTTCTAAAGACTTCTTTCTCAGGGGCGTCAAAAGTAGGGACTGTGTGGTAATGGGTTAAAGTAGTAAATCCGTAACACTTCCAGTGTAACATTAGTAAAAGTGACTAAAAACTTGAAATTTGTTTTTTGAAGAGTAGAAAACATTGTGGGAAAAGTAGAAAATGCTGGTTACCAGCATTTTCTTCTTTTCCCACAATGTTTTCTAAAGGCTTCTCTCTCTGAGGTGTCAAAAGTAGGGATTGTGTGGTAATGGGTTAAAGTAGTAAATCCGTAACACTTCCAGTGCAACATTAGTAAAAGTGACTGAAAACTTGTAATTAGTTTTTTGAAGAGAAGAAAACTTTGTTGGAAAAGTAGAAAATGCTGGTTACAAGCATTTTCTTCTTTTCCCACAATGTTTTCTGAAGGCTTCTCTCTAAGGGGCGTCAAAAATAGGGATTGTGTGGTAATGGGTTAAAGTAGTAAATCCGTAACACTTCCAGTGCATCATTAGTAAAAGTGACTGAAAACTTGAAATTTGTTTTTTGAAGAGTAGAAAACATTGTTGGAAAAGTAGAAAATACTAGTTACAAGCATTTTCTTCTTTTCTCACAATGTTTTCTAAAGGCTTCTCTCTCAGGGGCGTCAAAAGTAGGGATTGTGTGGTAATGGGTTAAAGTAGTAAATCCGTAACACTTCCAGTGCAACATGGAATAAGATTTCTTGATAATTGATAAATGCAGATTTATACAGATATAATACTTTTGAACATTTTTGTGGTATTTGTCGAAGACAATACCACAATGAGTTCAAGATTGAATTTTGAAAACCATGTATCTTATTTTGTGCCGTGAATCTAATTCTCCATCGCGTTTAGGTACACAACAGTAGAAAGAGATTGAGTTCAAGTAGTTCCCGCTTAAATTTTGCCGGAATATCCCGGATGTTTGTAGCTTGAAAATGTTTCAAATGCCATTTTCTTCATAATTTGCGGCTATCTAGGACGACATTTCAATTTAAATCTTGATTTGCAGATCTTCTATATGATACATATTTCTACATATGCCAGTGTATCCATTTCGTCATAGCGTACCCAAACTCTTTAGAGTCGGTACCGAGTCTATACCGAGACAGCGTACCCAAACGTTGTAGAGTTTTAGTTCAACCATTTTGTGCAAAACCGAAGGAAATAAACCAAGTTAAACTCATTTTTTCTCAGGCAAATGACTTTTATGGTGTCACTCAAATATGTAATTTGAAATGGCATATTAAAATACATTGGGCGAGGCTATCGATCGTTGAGATACTTATTTTTGATTGAAATTAGCTTCTCGCGAAATGATACAAGTTTGCCAACTGACCTTGGGCTTTTTCGTTCCAAAACCAATTCGTTCCATGGCTTGTTGGTCCTATGATTGCACGCTACTCCATTTGATTGCTCATAAATATTTATAGATCGGGGTAATAGACCATTTGCCAAATACCGTTACTGACGCGTCACCACGAGTTACTTCCCTTTCCACCCGACAATTTGTCCCAATCCTGTATATACCCGAATAGTGAAAGTGTCATATTCTTTAAATGGATTACACACTAAACGCGATAAATAAACAACCTAAAACGGCCGTGCCGTTAGTTTCATCAATTATCTTTTTCGAAGACACACACAAAAAAGAACTGTTGTTTTATCAATTTTTCGGTAGACCAGAGAGTAAAGCGGTATCATTTATAAACAGCTGTCTCCTGCCGGGCGTGTTGATAGAGCTTTTTGTATGCAGACTGCATTAACCCTTTGGCTACCAAGTGCGATTCAATGACCTGTTGCAGACAATATAGATTTAGATCACACCAGGAAGAACGTGCAGTCTGATCCTAGATCTACACTATCCGATACGGAGATATTTTTCCTCGGGTGCATGGAAATACCGAATTACACCTGATTTACCGAATTATACCGAATTACACCGAATTACACATAGTGATACCGAATTATACATTCAAAACACTTATTTATTGAGTAATATATGAATTAAACTTTTGAAAATTATATTATTAGGCTTTTTCTGGCCCTTAACTGTTTAATTCTGTAATTCACATTACCGAATTACACTATATACTATGATTGGTATCACACTATGTTTCACCGGATTTACCGAATTATACCGAATTACACCGAATTACACATAGTGATACCGAATTATACATTCAAAACACTTTTTTATTAAGTAATATATGAATTAAACTTATAAAAATTATATTATTAGGCTTTTTCTGGCCCTTAACTGTTTAATTCGGTAATTCACATTACCGAATTACACATAGTGGTACAGAATTATACATTCAAAACACTTATTTATTAAGTAATATATGAATTAAACTTATTAAAATTATATTATTAGGCTTTTTCTGCAGATAACAATTTGAATGTGGCTTAAAAATGAAATTTTCTTTAGGAAGGATAGCAAGGGAAAAGGACTAAAGGTTGATTACTAGAATTTTAACCCTTTTCAACAACATTTTTAAAAAAAAACTATATTTCTATGGATCGTAAAAAACTTGGGTTAAGTGGCATAGGGTTTTAAATAGTTACTGCGAATGTTTTCACCCGAAGACAACACTTTGGACAGATACTTAGCATATGGAGACGATTGAATAAACGTGGGTCAAATGGTTGTAATTGTCTTTTAAAAGGTAAAAAAAAAAAAACTATTGTTGAAACAGGCATGAGAAAATGCATGTTGCAAGCCCGTCCTTCTTTCCTCAAATATTTTCGCTCACATTTTGAAAATTCGTTTTTTTCACAAATGTTTATGAACTACATATTGATTACTTTCAGTTTTCGGTCTTTTGAAAGTGTGTGTGGGGGGGATGTGTTAAGGTTGAGAAAGTGAGACAAATAACAGACAGTGGGACAAATCAGCACGTCTGCCCCCTTTTTACACGGGTCGCTCGAAATACTTTGGTAAAAGGTTGTTTAGCTGTTTAGTGTCTTCAGAAAGACAGGGACAGTCCATTTAGTGATTTTAAAGTACTATTATCAAACATCCTTGTTGCACTTTCAGGCATGTACCTATTGACGAATAACTTACGTTATCGATCATGAACAAAAGAAACGTGGCTTCAGATCAAAAATCAGACCTTCCAATCCATAACTTCTTTTAAGCTTCATTTTGAGTATAAAAAATATGTATCTAATGAAGTCTTACCAAAAAAGAAAAATGGGTGAAGGGTTAAATCGGTGTTCCTTTCATCTCGGTATCGCACTGCAGAGTGGGTGACCTTTAGAACAGCTGTACTTGCTTCTTACAGATTAGCACACACGTGTCACATTAAATTGACTCTTCTTATCTTTTAATTCATATTAATTTACCCCTTTGGTTATCATAAATGGTCAGGATTATGAATTTTATACAGGTTTCAGAGGCTTAGTCCGTTCTTAGTCTCTACATGCCCTTTATTTAAATACAATTTTATAAAATGCATATTTTTTCTGTTTGTGATTTTCTTTTTCAAAGGCAATATAATGAAATATGTTTGAATTGTGTTCGAATTGATTTCTATAGATTTCTTGCTATGTCATTTTCTTTTCAGTTATGAATTTGTCCAAATTTAAAGGATTTGCGAACGGGACATACGGCATTTGTTACTGAAATAATGCTTTGATTGTCCGGTGTCACGTGATACTGCTGGTGCGCCACTTACGATAAAATGGAAATATCGCTTACCGTCTATTGATTGTAATGTTGGAAATTGAATGTATAAGGCTAGAGATATTTCATAATTATAGTTCTCAGGAACAAACTTAATTTTGTTCGATATATCAACAGGATTTTTCTGTCTATTCGTCATGCATCCTACTGTCAAGGGGCATTACTCCTGCTTCTTCCTCATGATCAAAAGGAGACCACTTATACAAAAATAAACCAAACTTTGTCATGAATACTCTCCCTTCAACCGAAAAGGTATTCATTTGCTTAGTGGGTTGACTTTTAAGCCAATATCTGAACAATATGTCTCTGTTTCTTTCGAACTATTAATTCCACACATGGATTTCCTTGACAAATACCACTTCAGCGTTTTCAACGCTTTGATTAACCAACCAGATTTCTTTTAATGTCTACCTTGAAATTATTTGTTGATACTTTGTGGTTAGTTTCCAGAAAAGTGAGGTAATTTCTATCTCCTTTTGTAATAAAAATAAAGTGGTTTTATATTTATAAATGATAAATCTAAGAAGGAAATAAAAAGGAAAAAGTGGCTCGGTAAAAGTAGTACAACAATACTCATTTTTAATCAAAGCAAATTTTGAGGGATGGTATTATAAAGGAAATAGCTGTTTTCTATTACGGATCCACTACATTAGGAGATAAAAGATCTAAAACAATTGTCAAAGCTTTGGTGAATTTGTTCACGTGTGTAGGACTTCCTAAATCTGTTCAATCTGATCTAAAGTAAAATCTTATGTCTGGCATTTTCCAACAAGTAAGTTTTTTACACCAAATTGAAATAATATATATGTTACTGAAATTTATGTAAAACAATCATCAATAAGTAAGAATCATAAAATTACAAAAAAAAATTCATGTTGTTCCCTTAAAAGGCTAGGTAGCCTCTTAAGGTATTTTTAAATTTCGAGCCAGAAATAAAAAAAAAAAAGCATTCTGGGAATGTCAAGTGACTGACACGTGACTAATGATGTTTAAATTCCATTACATAACAAACATACAATCATTTTCCATGATGTTTTCTTTGGACGCTAAGTTTGAAGCTTCGTCTGTGTAGTTCCGGGAGGTAAATCAGCGAGCTGCTCAAGTAAAACTGGACAGTGTTTCCCGTCGGTGTCGGCCTGGGCCGTAGTTTATCTCTAACTCTTGTTGTCGGATGGTTTTCGACGACTGGGGTTTTCTCAACGAAAATTGAGGATGATTCAGGAGTATAAGGATGATATTTTTTTTCCCTAAAGTCTGAAGGAGCACATTTAAACAAATATCACCCTGAAAGCCGAATTGCCCTTGAAGGGTTACACAAGACCTTGAAAATATGATAAAGTCATATTGCTTTGACACACAAAAGGATTGGGATGAAGGTAAACATCTTTTGCAGTAAGATAGTCTGCAAAGGAATCTCTTGGTTTTCTTCCCTTTGAGCTCGTTTTTTCTTGCTTTTCTTTTGACACACAGTTCGTGGACCTTTAAAACTTTTAAAAGAAACATTTCTTTCACAAGAAGAATCTCCTTTAAATTTACTTCTGTATGAATCTGACTTTAGAAGCAAGTTATTTAAAGCTTATGAGTGGCAAAATCAAATTAAGAGAAAACTCGGTGTAAAATGAAATAAAGATAATTATGACAAGAATACTAAAGAAAAATCTTTTAAAGCTGGATATAAAGTTTTAGATCATCCACTAGTTCCTGGTAAGCTTCCACAAGCAAGATAATTTGGTCATTATTCTGTATAGAGAGAAAAAGGTCAACAACTTCACTTACGGGAAAACAACTCCTGATGTGCGAAAGCAAAAGCAATTATGTCATATAAATATGCTAAAAGAATACTAGTATGTTGATAGAGATAATTCATATTTTTCACCAATTAATACAGTTTCTCAGTCCCACAATATCAAAATCACATTAACCATGAATACATAAGTTTTGAAGAAATGAGCTTTGACAAGTCTAGCCCTATTTGTTAAAAGCTTCAAAGTTCTAACAGTTTAAGAAATTTAGATAAAAGACTTTTTCATGAAGATTTTGATAATAATAAAAAGATAATTGAAAAATGTTAATTTCTGAATATGAGGAAATGTTCCATGACATTCCAACACGACAGATACAACATACCATGATGTAGACATTGAAAATTCAAAACAAGTGAAACAACATCCATGTCGAATGAATCCCAAGAAAATGGAGCTTCTTAAGTAATCAAGCATCTATCGAACAATGACTTTATTGAACCCAGTCAACATGAGTGGAGTTCTCCCTGTCTTCTTGTTCCAAAGCTAGATGAAACCTTTCGTACGTGCACTGACTATAGAAAGGTTGATAATTATGTGACCAAGACTGATACGTTACCCGTGCCAAGAGTAGATGACTGCATTGACGAAATTAGTCATGCAAAATATCTTACTAAATGTGATCTTCTTAAAGGATTTTTGCAAATTCCTCTCACTGCATTTGTAACTCCTGATGGACTTTATCTGTAGAAAGTTATGCCTTTTGGGATGAAAAACTCGCCAACTACATTTCAAAGTCTTATCAACATGATAATATCTGGATTGGACGACGGTAGAGCCTACAACTATGATGTCATCATACACAGGGATGATTTGGGATGAACATCTAAAGACTATCAGAGAATTTTTTGACAGACTGAGTAAATTAAAGCCAAATTAACAATTAATCTTGTTAAAAGTAACTTTTGCGTGCTAGTTTAACATTTTGAGGTCATGTTGTTTCACAACGAACTTGTAGAAGCTAGAATAAAAGCTATTTTGATTTTGCTGTACCTACATGCAAAAGACAACTAATGAGATTTTTTGGTAAGACTGGTTACTAAAGGAAATTCCGTTGTAATTTCTTGGTATTGCTGAGCCACTGACAAGTCTTCTCAGCAAACGCAAAGACATTATTTAGAATGATGATTGTCAAAAAGCTTTCGATAAAGTAAAAGACATACTAAAAAGTGAACCAGTACTTTAGCTTCTAAATTTGGAAAAGAATTTAAGCTTCTAGTAGATGCTAGTGATACTAGCGCAGGTGGTGTTTTACTTCAAGAAGACTGTAATGGCGTAGACCATCCAGTTGTTTATTTCTCTTAACATCAGAAAAACTACTCAACAATAGAAAAAGAATGTTTGTCTCTTATTCTTGCTCTTCGGCATTCCGAAATATATATGTCGTCTTCTCCTGCACCAATCATTGATATAGAGATTATAATCCTCTGTCTAGAGTTTAACTTGTAAATAGTTAGAATTTTTCTTAATGCATAATGTAATTTCATAAACAGTTAAGTGTTATCATATGTTTTATATTCCAACAAAAGAAATTTTTATTCTTAAAACTTTCTTTTCCTTTAGGAGGGGAAGTGTTATGTAGATAGGATATACAGTGACCTACGTGTAATTTCAGAATATTCTAGAAACATGAAGAACATTAATTGGTACTTCTGTTGTGTTTATTTTTAGAAACAGGTTGTTAATAAACAAGCTGTTCACTAATCGATGTCATCATCTTTCGAGAAAAGACTGATATAGAATTTTTCAAGCTTATATAAAATAGGAGTGACTTAATCGGTGATTTTGCACTTGAACTTAGACTTGTGGCTTGAAGGATACACAGTTAGTGAGAAGTGTTGGATTTAACTTGAATGTTAGATCTGTAAGTTGGAATTACTTTATTTTTTTAGAATGTTGCACATATCTACCTGCAAATTAAATTATTGTTAATTTAGGTTTTAGGAACCAAAAATTTTATTCTTTTTGTAATCTAAACATAAATCCTAATTTTGAGGGACTTACTCTATCTCTTGTTCTAAGATTAAACATTGTAAAAATTTAATTCAAATTTAATTCTTTTGTCTTTGTTCAATTATAAAGACTGTTCATTGTTAAAGGCTTGTTGTTGGTTTTATTTCTCGTTACGCTTGGCTCATTACAAAAAATGAAAAGGTAAAATTTGCTTAACACACGTTGGAATGATAAACTTTTCTAGAACATGTCTCATTTCTTTTCATATAAAACATTATGTAATTTCAGTAAGTTACAAAATCATATGCATTATATGTCAATAGGAAAATATTAATACAAAATAGAATTAATCTGTTAAAGATACATCTTAACTGATATTCAGCCAGTTTTTAATCAATTTCAACTTTATTTCATGACACTTTTATCATTCCTGTACATTTTTTTTTTTTTTTTTTTTTTTTTTTTTTTTTTTGCTTTTTGAGGTTGCAAAGTTGCACAGAGTATGATCGATAGAGAATGTATTTGATTGTCTGGGGGGGGGGGGGCCATCAAAGGAAGCGCTGTTGGCGTTTCCGGTAATCAACATAGTGCAAATCCCTTGAGATCGTTTATCCTATGTACTATGTTTATCGAGTATTTATGTATGTGTACACACCTGACGAGTCCCTGAACCATAGACAATATTCAGCTTTTTTTTTTTTTGGTAAAAATGTACCTTTAAGGTAAGACCTGTGTAATGGAAAACAGCTATTTCCACTAAAACATCATCCTGCAAAATTAGCTATAGTTAAAAATTAGTATTATCGAACTACTTTCACCTTTTTATTTTTTTCCTTTTTTTCTTCTTTGAATTATCATTTATAAATCTAAAACCACTATATTTTGAATTTAAAAGGCGAAATAATTACCTCCCTTTTTAGAAAACAGACAAAAGTATCAAAGAATAGTTTCAAGATAGACATAAACGGAATTTCTAATCCATTAGAAATGTGCAAAAATATTATTTCTGCATAAATCCTTATTTATCTTTATTTATCATCCAATTAAAATTTTTGCCAAATGTTCACCGGAAGTGCATTACACAGGTATTAACTTAAACATGAGCAAGACAAATGAAATTTTACCTTTTTTCCCTTTTTTTACAAGTTCAAAACTTATGACTGTGCTTTATTCTCGACTTTTAAGTTTTTGTTCCTTTACACTAAACAGTAACATGTTTCACGGCAGCTCTCGGACACCAGTGTGACTGATGCTACGGGACATTCATCTTGTGGTACGAATTCTATTTCCCTGATCTCTGCAAAGCACTCCTTCTCGCACCGATCCGTAACTAAACATCCAGATCTCTTCTTTCTGGTGGCTGATTCTCCTAGAAAATAGTCATGTGATAACAGTAGGTTATCCTTTTCTACATAATCATGACTTTTAACAACCCTATAGAAGAAGTCTTTCCACCATGTTTTCAGCTCTTTGAAAGAAAAAGAAAAATGAAATTTTGAGTACCCATTTTTTATCGTAAGCAAATGCTTTGAATTTGTATTATCGTTTTGTAAAGAATTAATCCTTTACCGGCCGACAAAATATTTTACTTTACCTACATGTAATTAGCAACATGTGCAGATGAAACTTCAATAGTGACTCAATTAATGGGTTTGTCTTTGAGTGGTTAGAAAATCTCTCACCAATATTTCACCGATATATATCGATAACCTACCAGAAAGCATGAAATAAATGTAGATATAACCACGATTCATTCTTTCACAAACCTTTAGTGAAGGTTTCAGAGGGTTAAACAAGTCCATAAGCTAACATGTAGAGATCTTTTGTCCCCTTATTTAGGGTCTTGCAACATACACTGGTCCACGTTGTATAGATTGTACATATATGTACAACTCGAAAAGGAAAGAGTAACGATTTTTAAGAAATGAAGAGAATTTTTGTTTTTCATAGAGGTATGAAAAAAAAAAACAACTAATCACACTTAAAGTGTGATTAGCCTTTTTTCTTTTTTTTTTTTTTAATCTTCATGAAAAAAAAATATTCTCTTCATTTCTTTTTATATAATTCAATATTACAGACTGCATAAACCGACGGAAATAATTTAAACTGCATTCATTTTCCTTATTTTTCAATCTAACGTTGGAGTTTCAAATGCCCTTTTCCACTCATATTTGTATGCTACTCATATTTGTATGACGCAAGGATACAATAGGGAAGCAGTTTTCGATCCCAATACTGAAAATTTAACCAATGAAACGAAAGTAAATGAACACGCGAGTGTGTAAGACCCGCACAGCGAAGGTAGTTCCGGTGTAATGCAGAGAAATGACCCCATTACAAAATGACCTACGGTCATTTCTCGACGTAGAATAATGACCCATGGGTCATTTCTCTACGTCGAGAAATGACCCATAGGTCATTCCTCTACGTCGAGAAATGACCCGGGGGTCATTTTGTAATGGGGGTCATTTTCTGCATTACACCGGCACATCGGATTTTCTTTTCATGGATCTAAGATTTTTTTTAAGCAAATCAGAACTCGCCAATGTTCATGAAGACAACAGAAATTAAGTTATTATTGGATAAACAAGATTAGTTGGATTAGCCCATCGACGTGTCTTTTGTATCTCACATCTCGTCGTAGTAGATTGCTAACCGCAGGTGATCAGTTATTACGCATATAAAACTAGAAACAGCTCAAGGCTTCGCTTGTGAAGGACATAAAACAGAACTGGACACAGAAATTTTATTTTGACTTTTAGCACAAAGGCTCACAGATACAAATACGCGCATATATATATTTTAGAAATGACAAGCTTGTATCGAGGAAGAAAATTATATATCATAATAACAACACAATAATGAAATAAAATCACACAAGTTGGAAAAGGTTTAACCCTTTCCCGAACGATAAACTTTTTGGACTAGACCAAACTGAAAGCAATTGCAGACGACAATTCAACTCTTGCTGAAAAGATTATTTCTGTCAATGATAGAGAAGAAAACATTGTGGGAAAAGGAGAAAATGTTGGTTACCAGCATTTTCTCCTTTCCCACAATGTTTTCTAAAGGCTTCTTTCTCGGGGTCGTCAAAAGTAGGGATTGTGTGGTAATGGGTTAAAGTAGTAAATCCGTAACACTTCCAGTGCAACATGGAATAACATTTCTTGATAAATGATAAATGCAGATTCATACAGATATAATACTTTTGAAAATTTTTAACCAACCAGAAATTTGTTTCATGTCCATCTTGAAATTATTTGTTGAAACTTTTGTTAGTTTCCAGAAAAGTGAGGTAATTTTTATTTCCTTCTGTAATAAAAATAAAGTCGTTTTATATTTATACATGATAAATCTGAGAAGGTAAAAAAAAGGAAAAAGTGGCTTGGTAAAAGTAGTACAACAATACTTATTTCTAATCAAAGCAAATTTTGAGGGATGATATTATAAAGGAAATAGCTGTTTTCTATTACGAATCCACTACATTAAGGGATATAAAATCTAAAACAATTGTCAAAGCTTTGGTGAACATTTTTACGTGTGTAGGACTTCCTAAATCTGTTCAATCTGATCAAGAGTAAAATTTTATGTCCGGCATTTTCAAACAAGTAATGTATGAGTTGGGAACTAAAGGTGGATTTTTAGATTTTTCACACCAAATTGAAAAAAAAAAAATATGTTACTGAAATGTATGTTAAAAAAAATCATCAATAAGTAAGAATCATAAAATTTCAAAAAAAGAAATTAATGTTGTTCTCTTAGAAGGCTAGGTAGCCTCTTGAGGTATTTTTAGATTTCGAGCCAGAAATGAAAAACAAAGCATTGTGGGAATGCCAAGTGACTGACACGTGACTAATGACGCTAAAATTCCATTACATAACAAACATACAATCATTTTCCATGATGTTTTCTTTGGACGCTATATTTGAAGCTTCGTCTGTGTAGTTCCGGGAAGTAAATCAGCGAGTTGCTCATGTAAAAATAGACCGTGTTTCCCGTCGATGTCGGCCTGGGCCGTAGTTTATCTCTAACTCTTGTTGTCGGATGGTTTTCGACGACTGGGGTTTTATCAATGAAAATTAAGGATGATTAAGGAGTATAAGAACGATTTATTTTGTAAATTTTTGTCCTAAAGTCTGAAGGGGCACATTTAAACAAATAGGTCATCTGCATATCACCCTGAAAGCCGAGGTGCCCTTTAAAGGTTACACCAGACCTTGAAAATACGATAAAGTCATACTGCTTTGACACACAAAAGGAATTGGATGAAGGTAAACATCTTTTGCAGGAAGATAGTCTGCAAAGGAATCTCTTGGTTTTCTTCCCTTTGAGCTTGTTTTTTCTTTTTTTTTTCTTTGACACACAGTTCGTGGACCTTTAAAACTTTTAAAAGAAACATTTCTTTCACAAGAAGACTCTCCTTTAAATTTACTTCTGTATGTATCTGACTTTAGAAGCAGTTTATTTAAAGCTTATGAGTGGCAAAATCAAATTGAAAGAAAACTCAGTGTAAATGAAAGAAAGATAATTATGACAAGAACACTAAAGAAAAAACTTATAAACCTGGATATAAAGTTTTCGATCATCCACCAGTTCCTGGTAAGCTTCTACAAGCAAGATAATTTGGTCTTTATTCTGTAGAGAGAAAAAGGTCGACAACTTACTTACGTGATAACAACTCCTGATGTGCGAAAGCAAAAGCAATTATGTCATATAAATATGTTAAAAGAATATGTTGATATAGATTATTCAAATATATTTCACCAATAGATACAGTTTCTCAGTCCCACAATATCAAAATCACATTAACCATGAATATATAAGTTTTGAAGAAATAAGCTTTGACAAGTCTAACCCTATTTGTTAAAAGCTTCAAAGTTCTAACATTTTAAGAAATTTAGATAAAAGACTTTTTTATGAAGATTTTGATGATAATAAAAGGATAATTGAAAAATGTTAATTTCTGAATATGAGGAAATGTTCCATGACATTCCAACACGACAGATACAAAATACCATGATGTAGACATTGAACATTCAAAACAAGTGAAACAGCATCCATGTCGAATGAATCCTAAGAAAATGGAGCATTTTAGAGAGGTAATCAAGCATCTATCGAACAATGACTTTATTGAACCTAGTCAACATGAATGGAGTTCTCCCTGTCTTCTTGTTCCAAAGCCAGATGGAACTTTTCGTATGTGCACTGACTATAGAAAAGTTGACAATTCTGTGACTAAGACTGATACGTTACCCGTGCCAAGAGTAGATGACTGCATTGACGAAATTGGTCATGCAAAATATGTTACTAAATGTGATCTTCTTAAAGGATTTTTGCAAATTCTTCTCACTGCATTTGTAACTCTTGATGGACTTTATCGGTACAAAGTTATGCATTTTATGATGAAAAACTCGCCAACTAGATTTCAAAGTCTTATCAACATGATAATATCTGGATTGGACGACGGTAGAGCCTACATCGATGATGTCATCATACACAGCGATGATTTGGGATGAACATCTAAAGACCATCAGAGAATTTTTTGACAGACTGAGTAAATTAAAGCCAAATTAACAATTAATCTTGTTAAAAGTAAATTTTGCGTGCTAGTTTAACATTTTGGGGTCATGTTGTTTCACAACGAACTTGTACAAGCTAGAATAAAAGCTATTTTTGATTTTCCTGTACCTACATGCAAAAGACAACTAATGAGATTTTTTGGTAAGGCTGGTTACTAAAGGAAATTCCGTTGTAATTTCTTGGTATTGCTGAGCCACTGACAAGTCTTCTCAGCAAACGCAAAGACATTATTTAGAATGATGATTGTCAAAAAGCTTTCGATAAAGTAAAAGACATACTAAAAAGTGAACCAGTACTTTAGCTTCTAAATTTGGAAAAGAATTTAAGCTTCTAGTAGATGCTAGTGATACTAGCGCAGGTGGTGTTTTACTTCAAGAAGATTGTAATGGCGTAGATCATCCAGGTTTTTTTTTCCTTAAAAGTTTAACAAACATCAGAAAAACTATTCAACAATAGAAAAAAATCTTTATCTCGTATTCTTGCTCTTCAGCATTTTGAAATATATTTGTCGTCTTCTCCTTCACCAATCATTGTGTATAGTGATTATAATCCTCTGATTTTTATTCATAAAAAGAAAACAAGAATCAACGTGTAACGTTTACTCAGGTGGAATCTGTTTTTACAATAATATAACATGGGTTTTTACAATAATATAACATGGGTAGATAGGATATAGGATATACTTGTAGATATAGACATAGTGAGCTTCAGAATATTCTAGAAACATGAAGAACATTAATTGGTACTTCTGTTGTGTTTATTTTTTGAAACAGGTTGTTAGTAAACAAGCTGTTCACTAATCGATATTATCATCTTTCGAGAAAAGACTGATATAGAATTTTTTAAGCTTATACAAATAGGAGTGACTTAATTGGTGATTTTGCACTTGAACTTAGACTTGTGGCTTGAAGGATACACAGTTAGTGAGAAGTGTTAGATTTAATTTGAATGTTAGATCTGTGAGTTGGAATGACTTTATTTTTTTAGAATGTTGCTTATATCTACCTGCAAGTTAAACTATTGTTAATTTAGGTTTTAGGAACCAAAAATTTTATTCTTTTTGTAATCTAAGCATAATTCCTAATTTTGAGGGACTTACTTTATCTCTTGTTCTAAGATTAAACATTGTAAAAATTTAATTCAAATTTAACTCTTATTGAACTCTTTTATCTTTGTTCAATTATAAATACTGTTAATTGTTAAAGGCTTGTTGTTGGTTTTATTTCTCGTTACGCTTGGCTCATTACAAAAAATAAAAAAGGTAAAATTTGCTTAACACACGTTGGAATGATAAACTTTTCTAGAACATGTCTCATTTCTTTTCATATAAAACATTATGTAATTTCAGTGAGTTACAAAATCATATGCATTATATGTCAATAGGAAAATATTAATACAAAATAGAATTAATCTGTTAAAGATACATCTTAACTGATATTCAGCCAGTTTTTAATCAATTTCAACTTTATTTCATGACACTTTTATCATTCCTGTATTTTCATGCATTTTTTTTTTTTTTGCTTTTTGAGGTTGCAAAGTTGCACAGAGTATGATCGATAGAGAATGTATTTGATTGTCTGGGGGGGGCATCAAAGGAAGCGCTGTTGGCGTTTCCGGTTATTAACATAGTGCAAATCCCTTGAGATTGTTTATCCTATGTACTATGTTTATCGAGTATTTATGTTTGTTTACACACCTGACGAGTCCCTGAACCATAGACAATATTCAGCTTTTTTTTTCGGTAAAGATTTACCTTTAAGGTAAGACCTGTGTAATGGAAAACAGCTATTTCCACTAAAACATCATCCTGCAAAATTAGCTATTGTTAAAAATGAGTTTTATTGAACTACTTTCACTTTTTCATTTTTTTCCATTTTTTCTTCTTTGAATTATCATTTATAAATCTAAAACCACTATATTCTGAATTTAAAAAGCGATAATAATTACCTCCCTTTTTAGAAAACAGACAAAAGTATCAAAGAATAGTTTCAAGATAGACATAAACGGAATTTCTAATCCATTAGAAATGTGCAAAAATATATTTCTGCATAAATCCTTATTTATCTTTATTTATCAACCAATTAAAATTTTTGCCAAATGTTCACCGGAAGTGCATTACACAGGTTTTAACTTAAACATGACCAAGACAAATGAAATTTTACTGTTTTTCCCTTTTTTTACAAGTTCAAAACTTATGACTGTGCTTTATTCTCGACTTTTAATTTTTTCTTCCTTTACACTAAACAGTAACATGTTTCACGGCAGCTCTCGGACACCAGTGTGACTGATGCTACGGGACATTCATCTTGTGGTACGAATTCTATTTCCCTGATCTCTGCAAAGCACTCCTTCTCGCACCGATCCGTAACTAAACATCCAGATCTCTTCTTTCTGATGGCTGATTCTCCTAGAAAATAGTCATGTGATAACAGTAGGTTATCCTTTTCTACATAATCATGACTTTTATCAACCCTATAGAAGAAGTCTTTCCACCATGTTTTCAGCTCTTTGAAAGAAAAAGAAAAATGAAATTTTGAGTACCCATTTTTTATTGTAAGCAAATGCTTTGAATTTGTATTATCGTTTTGTAAAGAATTAATCCTTTACCGCCCGACAATATATTTTACTTTACCTAATTAGCAACATGTGCAGATGAAACTTTAATAGTGACTCAATTAATGGGTTTGTCTTTGAGTGGTTAGAAAATCTCTCACCAATATTTCACCGATATTTATCAATAACCTACCAGAAAGCATGAAATAAATGAAGATATAACCACTATTCATTCTTTCAAAAACCTTTAGTGAAGGTTTCAGAGGGTTAAACAAGTCCATAAGCTAACATGTAGAGATCTTTTGTCCCCTTATTTAGGGTCTTGCAACATACACTGGTCCACGTTGTATAGATTGTACATATATGTACAACTCGAAAAGGAAAGAGTAACGATTTTTAAGAAATGAAGAGAATTTTTGCTTTTCATAGAGGTATGAAAAAAAAACGCAAATCACACTTAAAGTGTGATTAGCCTTTTTTTTTTTTTTTTTTTTAAATCTTCATGAAAAAAAAATATTCTCTTCATTTCTTTTTATATAATTCAATATTACACACTGCATAAACCGACGGAAATAATTTAAACTGCATTTATTTTCCTTATTTTTCAATCTAACGTTGGAGTTTCAAATGCCCTTTCCACTCATTTGTATGCCACTCATATTTGTATGACGCAAGGATACAATAGGGAAGCAGTTTTCGAGTATGTAAGACCCGCACAGCGAAGGTAGTTCCGGTGTAATGCAGAGAAATGACTCCAATTACAAGATTAGTTGGATTAGCAGATGGACGCGTCTTTTGTATCTCACATCTCGTCGTAGTAGATTGCTAACCGCAGGTGATCAGTTATTACGCATATAAAACTAGAAACAGCTCAAGGCTTCGCTGGTGAAGGACATAGAACAGAACAGGACACAGAAATTTTATTTTGACTTTTAGCACAAAGGCTCACAGATAAAAATACTCACATATATGCATGTTAGAAATGACAAGCTTATATCAAGGAAGAAAATAATATCATAATAATAACACAATAATGAAATAAAGTCACGCAAGTTAAAAAGGTATAAAGTAATTCGGTTTGGTGTATTTCTCTACGTGCAAATTAGGCAGCGCATTCATGCTGAGTGCGTGGATGGGTAACCGAGTCATTTAACTTTACGAAGTAAATTACTGCATGTAGAATTCATCACAAATTTTTAAAAAATGCGAATGAGTTTACAAGAATATTCTCTTTATTTTGCCCTTGAACGTATGACAGACCACACGAATCGAAAGGGACCTCCCGTATGTAAAGTGAACAAGTATGGCCTCTCATTGTTCTCAAAATATTCGGACGAAACTCTGTCCGTTTTCAGTAGCCTTTTCCGATTACAAAAACGTTTTTTTTTTTTAGTATTGGCTTGAAATTTTCAATTTTTTTATATTAGCAGGTCAAAGTTAAAATTCCCTTCAGCTAAAGCATGGCTTAGACATGACTGCAATATAACCTTACCTTCATTTGTTCCCGGGCCAGCTTCATCGGATTTACTCATAAAAACTACATCGCTGTTCTCACACATAGCAGAGGCTCTTTCAGATAGAAGGTCCCGGTCAAAAGGCTCACCAGTACTTGTGTATGATTCTGTTGTTGTCTCACTAGCGACAACTACATCTCTCTGTAATATAGTGAATAGTGAATTAAATCTTTACCTAACAATACCGGATTTTTTACGACTCTGACAAAGAAGACTTTTGAAAACATTGTTGGACAAGGAACAAAAATCTCCTTTTCCCATAACCCTTCCAGAAAAAAAAAAATCAACTTTTGAGTTACGTCAATTTTTTTCGTCGTTTGCGAATGTTTTTAATTTGGACCAGTCTAAAATTTTGTCGTCGGGTAAACAGTTAAATCCGCACCATGCGATACACAAAATACACTGTCTTTGCACACAGTAAAAAAAAAAACATCTTTTTCATGGGGACATTCCTTCTTCTGACCCGAAATGAAATGTGTAGTTTCCAGACGTTTACTAGGAATGAATTTACTAAAATGATGAGAAAATGATGAGTATTTTTTCCTACAGACTGAACACGGCGTATGGCATACGACACACAAAAAGGGGGCAATTGGACTTTTTGCGTAAAGTGCCGTTCAGGATGAGCCTGCGAAGTCCAAGCTGGCTAATTCGAAAGGACACTTTCCGTTTCTATGTAATTTTCTATTTTGCACAAGTCTACTGTTGTACAATATCTAATATAGTCGTAAAGTGTCGTCTCGTTTATGTAATTTTCTGTTTTGCAAATGTCTATTTTAGGACAATACCTAATATGGCTTGTATCATGCGAAAAGGTTCATTCGGACATTTGCGTAAAGTGTCGTCCCGGGTGAGCCTGCGTAGTCCACACAGGCTAATCCAAAACGACACTTTCCGTTTCTATGTAATTTTCTATTTTGCACAAGTCTACTGTTGTACAATATCTAATGTAGTCGTAAAGTGTCGTCTCGGATTAGACTGTGCGGACTGCGCAGGCTTATCCGAGACGACACTTTACGCAAATGTTCGCATGCTCCTTTTCGCGTGTTGCAAGCCAATTATAGTCGTAAATTGCAAATTCAGATTAGCCCCTGCGGACTGCTCAGGCTGATTCAAGAAGAAACTTTAGGCAAGTGTCCGAATACCTCTTTTCGTGCGTTGTAAGCCAATTATTTACTCTCATTTTTCCTAGTAAATAGACCATAACATCGATTGCATAGTACGCATTCAACCACCATTTTAAGAAAATATTAGTCTTTTTCCCAAGAATTTTCTATGTTTGAAAGAAGTACAACTTCTTATTGTCTAAATTATTTGTTTAAACAGATTTGATCTCTTTTAGTTGAACGTTCATTTAACTCTTTAGCTTTGGGAGAAAGAGCACAAATATTTCAATTTCAATGCCTCAGTACATCACAAAAGATCTGAACTAGATTTATTACCGGCGTCTGAAATCTGAACATGAACTACACTGAGAGGAAAAAGGAGCAGCACTAACTCGATTACAATAACGCTGATCAACATAGAAAATTGTGGTACCTTTTCTGTTTTGACAACAGCCTTGATTATGCTTGTGTCTTCACGTGGAGTAAATTTTCTGACATAACATATGTCCGCACTCCTACCATTTCCATCGTTCTCAAAGCGTGTTACAACATAGCCCTGTAAATTAATAGAATTTTTATTTCTGCAAACTAATGAATTGGAGACCAAAGACAGTTCTTTTACTCCGATAACTCTCCACTACTGTATATGTCCAGAATAAGGTATGACTTGGTTTTTATCCTTGAAATTCCTCGTACTTTTTGGGAAAGTTCAGATTTTAATATTTCCTTCGAAATTTATTAAATCACTACTTTGATATACTTGATGCAGTTCGAAGTGTTTACAGTTTGAAACAACAATTTGCAAATGTTATGCAGGTCTTACATAAAAATCACAGGCCAAATTATTATAATCGCAACATCTCTAAATAAAGCAATGATAAATCTAAAGGAAATTAAATAATTGGACCTACTTGCAGTTTGGCAACCTTGGTTTCTATCTTTAGAAACCAAGGTTGCCAAACTGCAAGTAGGTCCAATTATTTAATATTTCCTTCGAAATAACTTGGATTACACTTTACCATCAAATGCAACAGGTATTCATGTACCTACCCTATCGTAATCGTAGATAGTTCTTTTCTCAGGTGTGGTGATTTCTTCTTCATTATTTGTGACAACCACTTTTTGTTCTATTGTCTCATTTGATAGTGGTAAATGGTATGTAATGTTGGCTTCCTGGTGTTAAAAATGAGAATGTTTCTCAAACTTCCAGCATTATTCAAACCCTCTATCAGCTTGATCAATTAAGGTATGTAAATGAAACTTCAAAAAAAAAAACGAAGAGCTGCTATTTCAAAATCATTTTCGAAGACAAACATCTCCTTACCAGACAGTGATGATCTAAACAGTTGAATATACATTATGTGCTATATGATCTTGATTTACAATGTCCGCAAAATGTCATTCAGTCGCGTTATGAAGCCTACAGGTTAACTATTTACCCTATTAAATGTACCCCTTACGTCAACCACTCAATAAGTAGATCTAATTTTCCTTTTTCCAATTTTTTTTGCTTAAATACTCCATATACCACCGAGTATCCTTATTCCATTTAATCCTTGAACCGGTAATTGTTGTTTACATCTTTCACTTTATGTAGTTTGATAACGTCACGCCGTGCTTCAGCATATTACTCCAACCAATTTTCGAATGTATTTATCGCAACTGATTATCAAAGTTGTGTAATTTGGTAAACATTTAAGACAACAATAAGTTACCGAAAGAAAACAAAACAGGTTATGAAGATTAAATACATTTAAATTTAAATCGTATCAATCAAAAGTGTGGAAATTGTTGCATAAATGACAATTTGTTATTTTACTGTCGGTCTAAGTGTTAGTCGCTGACAGAGAAATTAATTCCAAAACAAGGTCAAACGCTGCTAGGTCACTCTATCTTTGTTTACGATTTACCTGATTTTAAAATTGATTTTTCGTGCTTACGCCTGACACTCGAACTGACCAGACAATTACAGATTTTTATCTTTACAATATTTCTATACTTTTGGAAGGTATGTCTTAAACTTAAATGCATTTTAACATCTGCGTTGTCTTTTATTATTCTACTGGGCCTTTAAAGTGAAAAAGTGAAAACATCATAGTAAAAATTTCATACAACAATATCTTCTTGGCTAGTGAGTTCTGAATCTTCAGCTGCCTGAAAGTAGAAAAAGAAGTATGAGACAGTCATACCAACACGATAGTTCGCAAAAAAATGTATAGTTGGAATACCACATCTGTCGGGATTTGAGATATCTCTTTGGCTCAGAGGTTATGGTATTGGTATTTTTAACTTCGAAAAAACGACGTTATTTGTCCGCATAGGTTCGAATCCCTCCAGATGCAGTGTTTGTATTGGCTGAGGTGTTGATTCCTTTTCTTTTCCATTTATTCCTGCACCCAGGTCGGTCTCGGGGCTTTTCTTTTTCCATTTTTCATTTTTATCCTTCAATGCAACATGGCATTCCGTCTTTTATCTCTATCTCTCCGAGACAAAGATTTTATGCACCAAGCAAATTCATAGAAACAAAACACCCATTTGTGCATATCGTGGTGAAAAGGGCAATTCCTACAATACAATGATGATTACTGCTTGGGGTACCTTCTATTTAAACCGTGGGCAAAGACATGCTCTAAAAATGCCCGTCCACTACGTTCCTTCCCTGGAAACCTTGATAGGGTGTAAAGAACGTGTAGGAACGTTAGAAATGTGGGGGTGCTGATAAAATTTTACCGGTCTTAGTGGAACGTGGTACCTCGCAGGTCGAACTGGGACAGAATTGAGCAACCCCTTCCCTCTACGGCTTGTCACAGATAGTGTGAGGTAATGTAAATAAAACCTAGCTAGATTTAAATAAACTTGTTGAACGAAGAAAAAAAAAGGCCCCAGATTCGAACTAAAACACCAGTTTTTTAGGGGCAAGAAACTCTAAAAAGCCAGGCTATTACCGGGGTTAGCCAGATTATACCAGTGCATGTGATCTGTCGCTGTGATATGACTGAAGTAATGTTCAAAGCAGTGTAATAAACCATTCAATTAAACGTAGGGGTCACAAATACACGATGGCTACATTCAATAAAAGGTACATTTTTTTTTTTCAATCAGAAAGCTAAACATAACGAAAATGTACATACCATAGGTCTCAAGTTCATTTTCGCTTCATCACTAAGAGATGCCAATTGGTCTTTGACTGACTGTAATTCATAATCAACAGTTTATTGGGCTATGCTGTACCAAAAACGGGGTTTAACTCATTGCCAAAAGACAATATTTTAAGCTTGAAAGCATTTGAAAACGACAAAATAAAAGTGACTTAAAGTTTGAAATTTGGGGTTTTTTAAGATTAGAAAGCATTGTGGGAAAAGGAGAAAATGCTGGTTACCAGCATTTTCTCCTTATCCCATAATGATTTCTAAAGGCTTCTTTCTCAGTATCGTCAAAAGTACGGATTGTGTGGTAACAGGTTAATTCAATCAAACCAAACAAGTCATTATACAATTATGTACCCATACAATCAATTTCTTGTTAAAGCTTGTTAAAGCGACTGAAAGATAAAGTAAGCTTGTCCTATGACATTCAGAAAACTGTTACAATTGACTTGCACCATGGGACAAGGGACATTCGGACATCTGCGTAAAGTGTCGTCTCGGATCAGACGGAACTTAACGACTACATTAGATTTTGTGCTACAGGAGATTTTTACATAACAAAAAATTACATAAAAACGTAAAGTGTCATTTTGGATTAGCCTGGGCGGACTTCACAGGCTGATCTGAAACGACACTTTACGCAAGTGTCCAAATGCCCCTTTTCGCGCGCTGCAGGCCAATCATAGCAAAATGTTTCGATCCAGTTCAGCCTGCACAAGTTGCAGAGGTTGATCTTTTCACAAAGCATGGGTCATATCATCTTCGCCAGCCAAGTTTACTATCACTACGTGAATCTTACCTTGGCGGATTTAGCTTGATTTTTACAACCCTCCGATACGCCTTTTCATTGGATGCAGCCAGCTCTAGCTGCAACGAATGAAATCGCTCGTAGCATTTCATCTTTGATAAAAATAGAACACGGTCTCTACCTTTCGAATAAAAGGTAAAACATGGAAACCCACGTGGATGTGTTCTTATCGCTTGTGTATTCGTAAGCGGTTTGTAAAACGATATTTCATTTGCTTTTAGAAACATGATGTAAAGGGGAGTAATAACCAGAATCCAACAGAGGGTGCATCGCAGGAATCTCGAAATCGGGCTCAATCAGCCAAGGTAAGATCCACGTAGTGATCGTAAACTTGGCTTGCGAAGATGGGGTCATATATAACTTTAACTTTATTATGCAAATCGTCGGTTTGTTTCCAAAACCTCGTAACTGCAACTTGTAACAAGCTGTAGTTACGAGGTTTTGGAAGCAAACTGACGAAATGTAACCCACGTTTTATTACATAGTGAACGATTAACATTTATGAGGCCAAAACAGAACATTATAGAAATTCCATAATTATGTGAATTTTCATTGCTGAGTACTTTGAAAATTTACGAAACTGTAACTGTTTTGCTACATTTGTTACTACTACTTTAACTTCATTGTATTAAAACAAACAAGTCTGATGGCTATTTGAAAACATAAAACCATTTCCTAACATCAAGTAACTTAATTTCTTCACTGAAAAGCACATGATGTTATTTGAAGGGAAATAAAAATAACAATTAAATTCACAGTATGGTAATTTATATAAAAAAAAAAAAGAAATTGATCAAATATGTAAGTTTTTGGGCTGTTTAAGATGCAAAACTATAGCAGTATTTTTAAGAAATTGTGATCCGAGTTTTAAATACTTAATACATGTCAGTAAAATAAATGACTTTCAGAGTCAATTTTGCTTGAAGTACAGTTTCTCCAAGTTTTTCTTTGAGATTTTTTTTATTCGATTTCTACATAGTGAGATGACATTCGAAATATTGTAAGCGATTTTTTTTCCTTGGCTTTGATGATGTCTAGTTAGTTCTTTAAATGAGATGATTGTATGAATAAATTATTAAAATGTAGGAAGAGGAATTTTTGACTGATGAGTACCTGTTTTTTGTTGTTGTTGTTGTTGTTTTTTGTTGTTGTTGTTTTGTATATGTGTAATATAAGTTGTTGAATATATAGATATACTGAGTTTATCCCACATGTGTGCCATGTCTACTTGCATAAATATGCGGCTCACTAAGTAGGTTGACTTGAATTAACTTACATTTGATTTTAATATTTACTTCAACAATTATCCGTTTGAAAAGTAATCCGGTTTTGTACCCAGAAAAAAAAAATGCACCGCCTATCACCTGCGGAGACTTGAGCTGGTCCCCGCTGTATACGAATCTAGTTAATTACCTGTATCAAACTACTAGGTGCAAGACACTCCTATTGGCTTATCCATCCAATGACGCCTACCCAATGAAAATAATCGTCACAATAGCCTATGCAGTTGTATATATCTGTATATGTACAATTTGTTTAAGTTTTATTAAATGAAAGACATTTTTTAGCACTGTACACGTTTACATTGTAGATAATTTTGGCCTTGTATAAAACAAGAGCATCACTTGAGGGTACCAACACTGGGCTACACGTGCTTTTTAGGATTGTTAACTGGTTAAAACGCCATGAAAATGATAGGTAAGAAAATGGAGACATTTCTTTTAATTCGTTTCAAGTTACTGTTTTTGAAAAAAAAAAATACTTCTAAATATTTGAGGGATTCAACGATGCACTTAAAGCAAATATTTCATCATTCCCTAATTGATTTTGGTAAAGTAACAATATTGTCATAAGCGCCGATGTCTAACCGATCTCCGCCTGACATGTGTACGTACATACATAATTATATATCTTCAGGTTATAAAACTAAAGTGTAACAAAGCAAAATATTAAATAACCACTTTCTGACTAATGGAAATTTAATGCATCTGCAAAAAGTATCGACCCAAGTCAGCCTATCCCGCGCTGGCTGATCTGGATCGAAACCTTTTGCTATTAGTCAATATCAAAGGAACAGCGTACCTCGTGATTAAGTGGACAAAAGAATTTTCTTTATTCATAAATATATGATAAACTGCTGATACAATGCAATGAATCCTCTTTTGCTACATGTATATTACCCTAAATATACCAAACAGCATGATGAAATATCTCAAAATATCTCAGTTTTACATGCACGGTTAAGAAATAACTGCAGTAATCTAAATGAAAACCTCTATCAAAATCACTTGAGATTGGACCCTATGTGTGATTGCGGTAACGAAATTGAAAATGCAGAACATTATTTCTTGAAGTGTTCCCGCTATATAGATATCAGATTCTCGCTTTTCAGGGCAACTAGAGCTTTTCATCCTTTGAGCGTTCACAAATTACTGTTTGGAAAAGCCAACTTGAGTTACGAAGAAAACTGTTTACTTTTTGAGGCAGTTCACTCATACATTCGAGACAGCAAGCGTCTTGTGTAATTGCTTTTCATTTGTAGCAGTTCTACTTTTTACTACTTATTAGAGCATCACATCCTACAGAGATCACCATCTTGTTTTCTATAACAAAGGTAACAACCTACGTCACAGGAAGTGATATCAGACCTGCGTATTTTCGTAACTTATATTGAAAACTAAGTACGATATGAAGATAGAATGAGGCTGGCTTGGGTGGATACAAACGGACTACAAAGACTCTCATGTATTTATCAAAGACATTAGATGAATACATTTAATATTCTGATGTTTTAGACAGGAAGCAGATGTCTATATGCACAAACACTTTGACCAAATATCAAAATGTGATTGGGTTTTAATAGTTAGTCGAAGTCTATTCCATTATTATAAGTAGTTAACAAAAGCTTTGACAAAAAACAAAGTCCCTAGGCATTGTACGCTTTGGAGGTCTGAAGACTTTTTCAGATCATTTAAAGGAACGATTACAAAAAAAACAGTCTTACCAAACACGCACACTGACGTTATTTCAAGGGTCCGATATCACTACCTGTAACGTCACACTGACGGACGTTGTGAGAGGTGTATAAATTTTCTCTCTCTCTCTCTCGCTCTCTCTCTCTCTCTCTCTCTCTCTCTCTCTCTCTCTCGCGTCTGTGTCTGTGTCTGTATGTCATTGCAGAATTAGTATTGAATGTATTGTAGGGGAAGGACCGATTCTAAGTTGAAAGAAGTTGTGGTCCAACCCATTTCTTCTTGTTGCAATAAAATATGTTTAAACTAAACTAGCATGATGTAAACTCTTGAGTTCAGCTGTGGCAGTATATAAAATGAAACAAATGTTGTAACACTGAGTAATTCCGGAGCTCTTACCAAACGTTTGTAATCAGTAAATACAAAATTACCTAGATAGTTCAGTAAATATGGATAAGTGAGTGCTTAAAGGCATATATCTGGTGTTTGTATCGTAAAAGACGATTTATTGACAGAAAGAAAGAACTGTAAAGCCTTGAAGAAAGGTAATGAAAGAAAAGGGTAAACTTTGCTTAACGAACGTTGGAATGGAGAAATTTAGCGGTATGATAAAATCGTTGTAAGCCCAGGTGGCAGGGGACTTAGAAACTTGTTCACAGCTGTGGTGAATCATGTCGCCAAGTTGGCGACATGATTAACTACAGCCGTGAACAAGTTTCCAAGTCCCTGCCACCTGACCGTACAACTAATAATATCACATTTTTTGCACGACAACAACGACGATTTTGGCACAGACGCAGACGACGACAGGGGTTTGACAACACCTTGAAGTTTGTCCGAAAATAAGCCCAGCTTATAAGACTTACCATAACTTGTATGAAAGTTATAGCTGTAATAACAGTTGAAATGACCAACAGAACGGCTACGGCGCCAAAGCCAAAGGTAGCTGACTTGCTTCGGCTGGGTGAGTTGTTGTAATCCTAAAATTGAGTAAACATGTATGAGTTATTGATATATCAGGTTAGAGTGGTCTTCGATAAGTAAAAACTTTACAAACAGCAACATGGTTAAAGCCCTTTCCGCCTGCATGGACTGTGCAAACTGACATGAATCGATATTTTTAGCAGATGCATTATGCCTCATTTTAATAGAGCACTTCTCACTCAGTTTTTTCTCAAACGTAATTAAATACTGTAAGCGTTTAAGAAAAAAGGTGATAGTTACCTCAGATCTACCAGAGAAACACGCCCAAAATGAAACAAAGTGCTGTCTTCACTGTTAAAGGTCGTCTGTATAACTTGTACACAGTTTTCAAAAACAAAACATTCGGCCAATTGAGGCTGCAATATTAAGGGTGCAAGGAAAAGAGTCTGCCTTTCGCAGATCTATTCGTTCGTTCCCCTCGTCTCTTTCTCTGTTTCTTATTTCCTTCATCCGTACACTCCGTCACTCATACGTTAACTTATTGTTCCTTCCTACATTCCTTCCTTTAAACAGATCGCCTGATGTTGTCACTTGTTCAAGAAAAAGCAAGATCGGCTGCACTTGGTACGGCAATGTTAAGCAAAGCTACATTCAGTTGCATAACTTTTGATAATTAGGGATCGATCGCTTTTATACGATGCAAACTTACGTGTTGTAAGCATATGACCTGTAAACAGCTATTCATGATAGGCATACACTCTTACACTGGTTTAAGTAACATAATATGGCCCACAGAGACTAGACAATAATTGTTATATAAGAAAAACAAATACTAGAAATACAAGAAAAAGTTGATGCAAAGCATCAAAGTCGCCGCAAAAAAAATTATTTAATGCTTCAAGAAAGCCAGGGCAAGTAAGTAAATGTCAGTTTTCATCAGCAGATTTTTTAACACATTATGAAATTGATGTGACTCTGAATCTATATCAAAACTTGTCTTCTATTACAGTATCTAATACCCTCGCATAGCGCACTCTTAACTCTTTTCCAAACGACAAATATCAGACTCTTCCAAATTCAAAGAGTTGGCAGACGACAATTTAAAAAGCTGCAAAAATGGTGGAAAATTCGCTAGTAGTGGGGAAAAAGTACTTGATAAAGGAGAAATTGCTTATAACGAGTTTGTTTGCGAAGGTGTTGAAAACAGGGCCAAGTTACTAAAATGTTGCTGTCCTAGGAAAGTATGATTCAAGAGAACGTAAGTTTGTAAGGCATGCTTTCAATTTAAACAAGTCTAAAACTATACTGTTTGCTGAACAGTGTTAATAAAGAATAATGGTTTTGCATTGCGATTTATGAACAACACAGCGAAAAACTGGTCTCTCTCCAGATTTTTTCCCACAAAGTAAATTCTCGGTGAGAAATATACAAAAGGGTTCTAAACAATCTTTGTTTTAAAAACTAAACTTAGAAAGAAGTAACCAATAATGGTTATATACAATCATAACCATCATACCCGTTCTTCGGCGGAATTTAACACAATTTCAGCAATGTACAATTTTAGCGGTGATCATTCAACAAAAAACACACAAATAGTAGGAAAAACTAGGTACTACATAATCAAAATGATAATTAAACCTGTGTACGAAATTACCAAAGTGGGTACGAAATGACCAACTGGTTACGAAATGACCAAAACAGAAAGTATAGGTAGGTACGAAATGACCAAAATCGTACGAAATGACCTAGGTACGAATTTAACTAGGTACGAAATGACTGGAAACCTGTACAACCTTGACCAATGGAAACAAGGCATTTATTTGGATGAGTCCATTTCTCACGAATAGCAAAAATAAAAGTAATACTTTGGCGGATTTTTTTTTATGATGTAAGTATTAACAGAGCAAAAACAGTATCGTACTGTATATACTTCGTAGTTTATGAATGAATTAAAAAGCCAGTTTGAGGCGAAGTAGAAAGATGCCTTGTTACCCTTAACACCCCTATAAAAGAGAAATTCCCAGTGTCCATGTCCTAACTCGAAAAACTATTAAAGATATAGTCGCGCGCTTCTGCGCGGCGACTAATAAACAAAGACTGTTGTTACAGAAAAAAAAATTAAGCTGAACTCATCCAAATGATCTACACACATTTTTGGAACAGATATCAATCCCTGAAAATGCCATCAGGAATTCCCCCCCCCCTTTTTTTTTTTTAATTTATTTTTTTTTTCTCTCTTTTTTTTTTTTTAAATTTGTGTGGTTTTTTTTTTTTGCTTTTTGGGTTCTTTTTTGTTGGTGTTTTTTTATTTGTTTTCACAGAAAAATATGAGAAAAAAATAATTAAGTGTAAGAAGACTTAGAAAATCAGATATATTTATAATCTATTCAAATATACAGCTGCTACATATTCTCTTAAAACTTGATACACAGAAATAGGAAACAGTATAATTGACAATACATAGAATAAAACTTTCGTCATTGTCAAATCTTTTCTTTACTTTGTTACCTCGTCGTTTTACAAGCCTTTAAATATTCATTCTTTACATCTGATCTGTTTAAGTTTTCATACAATTTGCAAAGAATACTTCTTATGACCTGTCCACCTGTTTTAGGTAAAAAATAGAGACCTATAACGTGACATTGGCCAGAGCACCTCACTAAGACTTAGACAATGAAAATCAAGAGACACAATGCACTTTCGTAGCAGTCTGTTCCTGATATACACTGCACTTTAAAAAGCAGCGTAAGTTGTACAAAGTGATCTTAGAGTTTAACAGACCAGTGGATTTTAGTCAGTCAATTAGGGACCCCTAAAACAATTATTGGAGAAGATGCTTCTTAACTTAAAACGATTTCATCTTAATCGGATTTCTAAACAAAAAAGTGACAGGATAAATGAGAAAAATACGGATTTGATTAAAAGAAATAAATAGATAAATGAGATATGGTCCGTGAAAGGGAACTTAATGCATCTTTAACCCATTTCCAAACAATCCCTACTTTTGACGACCCTGGGAAAGAAGCCTTTAGAAAACATTGTAGGAAAAGGAGAAAATGCTGGTAACCAGCATTTTCCCCTTTTCCCACAATGTTTTCTTCCCTTCCTAAAACAAATTTCAATTCTTTAGTCACATTTATTTTGTCGTCTGCAAATGCTTTCAATTTGGATGAGTCTAGAATATTGTTGTTTGGTAAACAGTTAAACAGTATGAATTGATGTCAGCATGCGCAGACTAACCTGGATTGGGTTTGTTCACTTCTATATCTTCTTTTTTCATGTCAATGGATTCTCCTACTTCCGGATCTAAATGTATTTTATATTTCCAGAACTATGCGATAACTTGCTTGTTATAATGCGTTAAAGAGATGCTTTAAGATTCCCTTTTTAATCGAGTTTGGCTCTCAAACAATCAAATATACAATAAATAAATAAATAAAATAAATGCATAAGCATACCTTAACTTCAACTGTAGTTTCAAGTGAAGGCTTTTGCATGCTATCTGTGTTTGGCTTCATCTCGTCAAATATCTAAGGAGGCTTTGGATGGCCTGAGCTGCAGAAGTAGTCGTTGCTTTATTTGCAGGAGCTTGGCAAAGCTCCTGCTTTATAGGCAAGTAAAGGTCACGTGGAACAAACTTTGGCAAAATGTCTCTATTCATGTATGCGTGACTATGGAGACATTGCAAGAGGACACTGTATTGTCGTGCGCCTGGCGTTGTTAACCTTTACCTTATCTACGCTCGAGAGCTACATTTTCAGTCTGGTCCGATATTACTTGGTCAGAATGTTTGTCTTGATGATACGAAAATGGGTCATGTCGGGTTAATAATATCCCAGACAACATGCAAAATTCTGGTCTCGTCAGATATAAAGAATTGGGGCATTTGGTTAAATCTTCGAAAAACCTTGTGTGAGGCAACGGTTCTATTTAGTACTCTCAAAAAACTCATAAAATTTCGGGATTGTGTTTTAAAATTTAAAATATTTACCAAACAAGGGCGCGTTATAAAGAACGTTTGGAAGAATGCATTTGAAAATACTATGGGAAAGAGAAAATGCTGGTAATTATTATTTTTTCATTTACCCGTAAGTATTTTCAACCGTTTCAATTACAATCTCATCAGCTGAGGTAAATACCGCCCTTGACCACAAAATCTCGATAACGAACGACCATGCAAGAGAACAAATAGGCTTTTGAAACACATAGAGGGAAAGCAAGAACATGCTGGTGATCAACACTCCCCCTCCCTTTTCCACAATAATTTTTACAATTAAAAGACAAAAATTATCATATTAGCAGCATTGAATTGTCTTCTGCAAACGCTCTTAATGTGGTTAAGTCTAAGATTGTGTCCTCTGGTACACGGTTAAGATACATGTACCTACAAATGGTGTCAGCTCAGGCAAGTCTAATTTTGTGTCATCTTTTAATGACAAAGCTGAATTTATCTTAATAGCATCTACGACATTTAAGCTGAAAAAAAAACCCTGAACGTACCAGAAATTATCCACAATCTTGTATCACAAGTTTATAAATGTGTTCACTATTCAGGAAAAAATACACAATACTACAAGATTGCTTTTTAAGCCTTACACTGCTTGGGGCCACTCACTGATCGCTTGCGAACAATGTAGATCAAAATCAGACCACACAAAAGGTATTTTGATCTTGGATCTACACTGTCCGATCAGATATAATTTTCCACCAAACTTTGAAATAGACAATTTCAGTTGAAGATTTCATTTTACTTATTCAGTAGGTTAAGAGATAAAATCCATCGCCGCTCGGTTTTCAGCGTATACCAAACAACGTGACATTTTAACAACAACCCCGAGGAAGAAAACACTTTGAAACCCGTCACCGTTCGGATTTGAACTTGTACCAAGCTGCTGTATTTCAACAACCTGAATGTCCATCATATCTTTTAAATGCTGTGTTTTTCATTCGGCAGCTGGTATTGCTGTTTAATTCTGAGTGCGAACTAAGGTACCAACTTTGTTGTCTGCGCATGTCATATTCTTAGAAGACGCATCACTAGCCCCCAAAGCGGACAGACTGTAATATTACGCTCTATCAGTACGTTTGAGGAGAAAGGAGACTTGCTTTAGCTCCAGATTTCTCTAAACTGCTGATCATAGCTAGGTGAATTGCACGAGATAGCGTTTCATTGAGTAAACCTTTATTTTTTTTTAAATTCAAAGTAACGGTTGTCGCGTAGGAAAGTGGTTCGGGACTGTATCTATGATGCCCCAATTAGATAGATGAGTATTTATAGAAAGCCATCTAGCGGGAGATAATGGTACCAACTTCGATCACATTTTTGACAACGTGTCTAAAGAACAGTGGATGGCTTGAAAGTATCGGTGACTTTAACTTACTGACAATCTTAAAAGTTGGAAATTGTTCAAATTACAAGCTTGTACATGGTTTAAGGTAATTGTGATTCGACTAAAGGGTTTTGTACGAGCGTATTTGGTAGCCAACATTTTCTCCTTTTGACGCTTTGGTTTTGAAAACTCTTTTTCTCGGGGCCATGAAAACCCTGGATTGTTTGGTAAAGGGCCAACAATTCTGATCAAATGATAGATTGGTTACATCTACAATGCCGTAAACTGTATGGAGGTCGGTGCAGGCTACCACTTGGTCTGCGCATGTCATGTTCTTCGAAGATTGACATTTCCGATATAACCCATCACTATCCAGTACGGAAAAGATACTTACACGCGATGACACGTAAAATAAAATCTCTGCCGCCAAATAATAGCAAGCAGAAAATGGCTGCAAATGATACGTCTGTCGAACAACTTTTCGCTCTACATTTCATGAAAAATAAATACAATCAGTAAAAAATACTTGAAAGAAATATCAATGTCTGTCACAAATATTTGTACATGGTTTCTTAATATAAAAAAGGGGAAAAATCAAAAAGTGCGCGGGTTTTCCCAAACAAAAAAAATCGCCAATATGTGGGGTTTGTACCATGGCTATTTCCCAAACCTATAGCGGCGGTTTTTCTAAATTGCTGGCGCTTAGGTTAAATGGTAGCTAACTATGGCTGGATGCGGCCCACTAAGTAAGTTCTTTTCAATTAACTTACAATTGTTTTTCATATTTACTTCAACGATTATCAGTTTGAAAAGTAATCCGGTTTTGTACCCAGAATGCCTCAAACAGAATGCTTTACATTTACTATTAGGGTTCATTATTCAGATCAATAAACATATTTTATCTTTGTTTTAAGATATTTGCAGATTATACTCTTTTGTTAAATATAGTTTATTCGTTTACTATGTAACATGCAAATAATTGTTCATCCGTCTAAGCACTAACATTAATGCACGTTGCCAAAATTGCACGGAAAGCAGAAAAAACTGCACTGCCTGCCACCTGTGGAGACTTGAGCTGGTACCCGTTGTATACGGATCTAATTAATTACCTGTATCAAACTACTACGTGCAAGACACTCCAATTGGCTTATCCATCCAATTACGCCTATCTAATGAAAACAATCGTCACAATAGCCTATACCAGTTGTATATGTCTGTATATGTACAACTTGGCTAAATTTTATTAAATGAAAGACATTTTTAGCACTTACACGTTTACATTGTAGATGATGTTGGTGTCGTATAAAAGAAGAGCATCACTTGAGGGTACCAACACTGGGCTACACGTGCTTTCCAGTGAAAAGTTCAGTTTTAAAAAAAAGAGGCTTTCCTGTGTCATAATATTTTGATGATTACCTGCCCCTGTTGAATGGCTTCCACTTTTGATCGTTAATAACAAGTCCATGTTTGAAGTTATTATCTTAAATATTTACAGCTCTAGATAGAACATGTCCATGTGTATACACAACGATGCAGATGGCAAAGATGCAGACGACATGGTCATGACGGTGCCCCCATGTTTTCCTTGAAAAAAGCAGAGCTAACTGGCATATGACAAGCACTCCGACCCTGGATTCCATTGTCCAATGTTAGTATCAATATTACTTATATTATTTTTCTAACTCTTTACCAAATGATACGAATTTATTGAGACTAGCAGAACAAGAGGATTTGCAGAAGACAAACTATGTTGGCTCAAAATGTGAAAGTTATCTGTGGAATGATCAAAACATTGTGGAGTAAGAAGAAAATGCAAGGTAACCAGTCGTTTAAAATCGGAATTGTATGGTAAATGGTTTGAAATACGAATTACTGTTTTTAAGCTGTTTTCTCCATACATTGTAACATTGTATTAAATGCCAAAAAGTCAACTGTAGTTATCAAAAATTCTGAAAATGTTCACCCATGTTAGGTTATGTTATCAACTTTGCAAATTTTCAATACAATAGTTTAAGATATTTCAAAATTGAGGGGTCTTTTAACCTTAAACTATTTATACTTCATTTGTCTGTCCCAGGTACGGTTTTGTCGAATGCAAGCATCATTTACTTTTGAAATTGATGATTTTCTCATATCATTATGGGCTCGTTAACATTTTGTGCTGTTTACAAAGGGCAAGAATTCCTTCTAATAAGTGTGATTACCGGCTGTAAGACTTTAGCTGGTAGGGCGAAGCGATGTTGCATTTTAGATTGAGGTAAAGTAGTAATTCGGAAATACAAATACTAGTAGTCGTGTGTAGCTGCATACGGCATTTCATCTGTCCGTAAAGGAAGAAAACAGTTTGCTGAGGATTTATGATAAGGAAAAATAAAAGAAAATTAAGTAATCAATCTTTATTGTGATATACATATAATTCTTTTATACATTTACCAGTTACATGAGCTGCATCAGTTAGAAAACAGCTTAATACACCTACTGAAATAAAATATGAGAGAACAACACATGCATTACAGTCTACAGTAATCCAAAATATCCTTCGGATTTTTTTTATGAATGGATTTTTTTTCATCAATATAATCTGTATGTACGGGTAAATCTTTTCAAACACACCTGCTTCCTATATGAGCTGCATTATTTAGAAAACAGTTTAATACATGTCTCAAACATGAGAGAAAAACACGTGCATTCCAGTCTGCAGGAACCCAAAATGTCCATAGAATTTTGATGAAAGGAATATAGATTTTTCAACCAATAGCCGACTCCTGATTACTACGGCTTGCATTCTTGAAATTATAGTCATGAATTAACACATTCCATATTGACCACTTTGAGATGAACCCAGATTATAAGCATCTTCAACCAGGAAACAAACATATAGCACTGTAAACCAAACGGGCTATAAAGGAAGAAAACAATGTAAAGAACGTGGAGACCTGCCTGTAACAAGCAATATCCCATCATCTAAAAATGTTTTCTTTGCTTTACTTTTTATCCAGCCATGAATAATGGGGATGGTCGATGAGGGAAAGTAAAAAGTAGTCCTGTCAACTCTCAACTTGTAGCCTATCCCCGGGATAAACCTACCATTCATTCCAAACAAGGAAAATGTTGCATGATAGTCAGAAACGGATCTCTGAACGGGTAGAAAACGTGCTAAAAGAAACAATTATTTATGCTGGTTACCAGCATTTTCTCCTTTTTTCACAATGTTATTTAAAGCCTTTTATAGAATTTGGTAAATTAAAAAAAGTCACAGATGAAAATCCTGAAAAACTTGCTAAAATGCTCTCATTGAGTAGGAAATAATGTAGAAATTAATATAATTATAATTTCTTTTCTATTGTACAAATGTTTCCCCACTCAAAGCATTTACAAACAACTTAGTTGTGGATGAACAATATAGGATTTAGATCTGAAAGGTTAAAAAAGCCGTGAAAAAAGAAACTGTTAATAACCATCATTTTCCTTTTCCCTTTTCTTACAATATTTTAAAAGCCTTCATTTTTTAAATAATTTGAAAGTAATTTTAAAGTATAATCACTTTTGCATTGTCTTCAATTTTATCGAGAGCCTACAGCCAGCACAAGTTGTAGGTTATGCAAACTTGACTTTTTTCTCAGAGAAATATTTCATGCTGTTAGGAGTATCTGTAACCCTTTACCATGTCATTGCCTCATGAAAACATTTTACACCTCTTTTATAGATCGTTTTTGAACAGGTTTAGGAAAAAGGAGAAAAGTATTAATAAACAAGTATTTCCCTTACTCCCATTTCCTATTTCACCTGAATAGGCCTACCATCATAAGATTTATGTCAAAATAAATTTTGACTATAGATTTTTCTGTTATGAAAAATAACAAGTATTCTATGTTTTCTAAATCCCCTTGTTGCAACAGATGTCACTGTTTGATGACAGTTATATATTTTTTGTGTAGTTACACAGAAACTAAGGAGACAAAAGAAGCATTCCTAAAGAGGAAGATACTACTCTATGTTCTGTGCTCGATGATTGGCCATCATTGTTTAAAAGATGTCTCTTTGATATTTACTAACAACCCCTATATAAAAATAACCACTATGGAAAACCCAATGAATGTTTCTAGAATATTCTGTTTATAGAATGAAAGTGATGATGGAAACAGGTTAAATATATATCCTGTTTCCATAATACAGCACTATTGACTGGTTAAATTCAATTTAACTATTTAAACAACATTATGATAACATGTTTTTTCTTCCATCATGCACAACCTGTCATTATTCACTGTATTAGAAAACTAACATGTGATCATTGCATTCAGGTCCAAGAGCTTCGCTTGTCTTTTTCACAGGAATTGCTACTTTCTCTCAATCAAAGACAATTCTTTTTTAGTAAAGCTTAAATTGGATCAAGTTTAGAAATTTATGTAGATATGCGAATTCATAATTAATTTTAAGAAATGTTACATTATACTTTGAGTCTTGCATAGCAATAATATCAGATATAAAATGTTTCAAAAGCAGCTGGACTTTTCTCTGCCAATGACACCATTCTGTACATAAAATAGCGTTGGGCACACATCCAAATCTTGGTTAAAAACATCTATGGTATTCAAGACTGTTATCCTAAATACTTTCCTATTCTATATCGTGTGTAACACATGATCTAGAAAATAGTTCATGAAGTTTGATATTTAGGCAAATTGCCATGGCAAATGATTTTCAAGAAAACATTTTCATCTCTCTGACATTTCATTTCAAAGATATAATTTAGTTTGTGTTTTATATCATATTCATGGAATGAGAAAGTATCATTTTAAGCTCGGAATTTCATACATGTATCAAGTTTTTATTGCCCAGTGACATTTATATAGCATTGCCATTATTTGCGTTTTTGTTGTATGAAGTTGGATGAATCTATTTTAAGTCGTGCACTGGATTGAATATGGCACATGGCAATTTTCTGTAGCCTTTTTCTCGTACATAATTCAGTATAGGAAAAGACCAGATTTCAGTTGATTTTTAAAGAGAAAAAATGTAGGCCTAACATTAGTTTACAGATTTTTGATCAAATCATAATCGGAGAAAAGATTTCAAACATTTATTTTGCAAGACCTTCAGTATAATTTGACACCCACTTTACAATGCTACGTCATATGGAAAGCATCAAAATTTTGCTAAATGAGTTAATGCTGCGGGATTACAAAAAAGATGTATTGTTAAAGGGGTACTCTCTGAATGTAAAAATTAAATTTATCTAAAATATTTCTTACGAGCCAAGGGTAACGAAGAAAGAAAAACATCAAAAAGCCGTTAACAATTAGCAATATTTATTAATGAACGAAGACAAAAAGAGTACAATAAGGGCTGAGCTTGAATGAATTTTTTACAATTCTTAATCTTGGAACAAGAAATAAAGCAAGTCCCTCGAAATCAAAAATTACGTTTAGATTACAAAAGGAATGAAATTTCTAATTCCTGAAACCTAAATTAACAATAGTTTAACTTGGAAGTAGATATAAGCAACCTATTTAAATAAAACATAAATCCAATTTAAATCCAACACTTCGTGCTAATTCTGTAACCTCCAAGCCACAAGTCTGAGTTCAAGTCCAAAAACACCCAATGAGTCACTCCAATCTATATCAGCTTGGAAAGTTCTAGATTAGTCTTTTCTAAAAAGAAGACACCATGGATTAGTACACAGCTTGTTTACTAATAAACTGTTTCTAAGAATAACCACAATGGAAAAACCAATAGATGTTCCTAATGTTTTTAGAATACTCTGAAAACAGGTCACTGTTTATCCTATCTACGTATTTTTTCAGCTTTTCTCTTGTTTATTCTAGTTTGGTATGGTATATCTTATGGGCATTTTGTGATCAGATATTACAATTATTTCGTAATCAATTTTCCGTTGTCTGATTTTATATATTTGGCTACATACAGGACTAAGGGGTTATGATGGAAAACTCAATTTAACTAAGAACGGGAATGGTAAATCATAATGGTGTTTCACATTTATGTATATAATTGAGTATAGATTGAAAAAAAAAACATTTATTCTGAGATCTTTAATACCGTCCATTAGGGTACACCTTAATGCAAATTTCAGACCAATTGTTCTTCACAAAACATTGCGTTTTCAAAGTAGATAAACTCGTACCTTGATAAATTTTGTCATTTCGGACAGTGTAGATCAAAGACCATGCTGCATGTCATATACCTGCATATGTCTTGCTGTTCCTCACTGAATGAAAGTTGGCCTATCTGTACTCGGTAGCATCCATGCACAGCAAGGATAGACATAATCAAGACTATGTGAATGTACATCTAGATCCAGCATGTTTTGTGCGACAACTAGGTCTAATAAACAACATGGAGAATCGATACTCTTTGCAATGTTTGTTTTTGCCTCACGTTCTCTATTGACAGCAATACTGCACAATTACAAATCTGATTTCTGTTAACTTTGTAATTACATGTAGATCTAAATCTGTATATGAAAATAGGAAAAAATTCTTGGTTATTTTTGCTTGAATGAATTTTCCTCGCTTTACTTGGTATATGCACTTTTTTTACAGTGTAATGACTCTATGTGTTTGGGCAGTGTTTGTATGTATTTCTAATATTCTGAAGGAGAATCTGGTTCTGAGTTCTCTTAGTCTTCCTTTTTATGTTTTCATTTTTTTTTTTTTTATTTTTGCACCCTTATCTTGTCATCGATTTACTTACAAAGTGGGCAGTGTAGTCATTGCTCGGTTTTTGCATATATGTGTAGGCTGATCTTGCTTGACACTGTCCACATTTTATTTTTCTTCCAACGTTTATGAGCGATCATCAGGAAAAGGATATGAAGAGTAGGATTATCATTTGTAGGATTGTTATTATTTGTAAACCGCATTTAGGTTTGCTGTATCAAATACTTTGGGGCTACATTCTTTAAGTCAGAAAAGAACGTTTACCAAAATATTTACTTTGAGCAAGGAAGTTTATTCCTACAGATGTAGAACTGTACTACATAAGTTGCTTCCCTTGTAACTGATTTTGACGCATCTTTTTCCAGGTGCTGTTTAGTTTTTACGATGAAGTTAAGTCAATCAATATGCATGTTTTACTGTAAGCCATTATTACATTTGTTTTCAAATAGTACCAAAATACCGCTTAAGATGGTTGAAAAAATTGTTGAAAGAGCGACTGAGCTGAATGCATGTTCGTGAAACGCACTCAACGTTCCATATTCAATTGAGCAATATAAATGTTGAATTAATTATCAATTTGAAGTTAATGAGTTTGATTTATTTTGATTATTTTTACCTTTTGTTAGTTAATATATTATTCTTTCTCTATGACAGACTTTTATTCAGTACTTATTTTTCATAGACGAGTAAATAAATTTGGTAACGTTTCATGGAAAGCTAATAAGTAATTCGTAAAGAAGCAATTGTAGGAAAAAGACAAAATCTGCTTACTGTAAGTGATCTCTTCCTTCCCAGTTTTATTTCTCGTAGAGCATCCATTTCGCTTTATTACCTCTTTGAAACGTAATTAGATCCATCTGTAACGCTACATGTGATTATCAAAAGTTATTATATATCTCTATTTTTGTATTTGTAACTGTATAATATGTAAATAATTATAAGCTGAGGGCGTCAATGCAATGACAATTGATTGATTAATTCATTGATTGACTGATTCATTCATTCATTCATTTCTAAAACTTGACGACGGACACAGCACAATCACAAAAGCTTACTTTTGGCACTTCCTGTGCAGGTCAGCTAAGTATCATAAGATACCGTTACATACAAAATACATGTATTAACCCTTTACTCCATAGATACTCATTTCTACGCATTGCTTGTAGTAGCCTTTTGAAAACATTGTGGCAAAAGGTGAAATTGCTCGTCACAATGTTTTCTGTGCTATCAAAAGGTGTCATATATCCATAAGAGACGGCTTCATACTTGCTGTTTTTTAGGGTCAATTAGAAATACCATAGAAATGCCTTATGGGGTAAAAGGTTAAGACTCGGGACACTGACACTCTTTTTAATTTGTAAATATCAGAACAGGACAGAAATTCTATTTGAAGCATTTATTATCATTAAGCATACAAGGTCATCACAATAAATTATCATCAAGCATACAAGGTCATAACAAGGTCATAACAATTAAGTTCAAAGCATGCAATATAAAAAACATATATTAATCTATAAATGATCCATGTTCTGTGAAATGGGGGCTATATGCATCTTCGAAATTATCGACCCAGGTCAGCCGCCGCTTCCTGGGAACTACACCAGTACTCGCGCCGAATGTGTGGGTCAATGAAAAATCCTAAAGTTGATACTCGCTCCCGGGTATAATTATGTTTTTTATTATTATTATTTTATTTCATTTTTGTATAATGCATCATCGAGATGCATAAAGACCCCTTTTGCCATAGCATGGCTGTAATAATTAACCACAGATATAATTCAATAGAATTTTTTATCAAATAGTAAAACTTGAAAAAGTTTTAACAGAACTGGTCTCAATTGCTGCAATTTGTTATACAGTCAAACTGGTTGAAAGTTTTGGACAAGTTTGGACAAGGTTATACATTGTATTAAGAGACCAATATAAATGCATCCTTACTAATACTCTTGTTCATTGATACAATCATTTCTAAATGAATGAGACTTTTTCCTTTCATGTGGTTTACAACTTTTGAAACATCGTGGCGCAATATCAGATTGCTCACAAATTTCTTCTCTGTTCATCTTTTATTTACTTTTTCAAAACAATTTCAAATAAAATGTTGATGCATTATTGGGCTGGAGTAAATTGTTGGCTATTGATGTTTTAACAGCAGTACAAGGGTCTGGGTGTATTCTTACATGTATATTCAAAAGTAGATATTGTGTGATTTGTATATATTACAATATGTCACTTGTTTATATATGGCAATACCAAACAACGACACAGGAGTTGCTCCGAAGTTTTAGAATACGTATTATAACGATAGTAGATCATCATTTTATACCGTTTAGCTAATTTCATTTTTACCATATAGTTTTATTTTTTCAGGCTAATTATACATATGTTGCAAACGGATAAAATGTCAACAAAAAAAATCTGCATACACAAATTCAAATATGGTTCTAACTATTGGAATGATAATGTTTCTTGCGCACGGAAATACATGTATGTATGCATTGATTTGCAATTTAATTTGTCAAAAAGTCATCCAATGATATTCATTAAAAACGATGTTACCATCGACTGATCAATTATCAATTCTGTAGAATTTTCAAGAATTTCTTCATTGCCATATAGTGCAAGTAACCCCTATTCATCAGAGCCATGCTTATTGCATATCAAAATTCAATTATTTCAAAATCTGACCAGCCGTTGGAGAGAATAATATTTTCAAAAGTTTCTAATTTCCCTATAGTGCAAGTAGCTCCCATTCACCAGAGCCATGTTTCTTGACGGATCAAAATTTCACGAACAAGTTATGAGAAGGGTCATTCAATGAACATGTAGACCTGTGAAATTATTTCAAATTCCGACCAGCCGTTCGATAGAATAATATTTTGAAACATTTCTTATTTCCCTATAGTGCAAGTAGCCCCCATTCACCACAGCCATGTTTCTTGACGGAACAACTTTTGAAAAGGGTCACCCAAACAAATCCCTGTGAAATTATTTCAAAATCTGACCTACGATTTCAAAGAAGATTTTTTTAAAGAATTTCTTCATTTCTGTATAATGCAAGTAACCCCCATACACCTGAGCCATGTTTCTTGACGGATCGAAATTTCACGAACAGTTTTTATAAAGGGTCACCCAAGGAACATCTTTCAAAATCTGGCCAGCAGTTTCAGAGAAGAATATTTTCAAAGAATTTCTTAGAAAATTCCATTTGGTTGCCATGGCAACCAGAGTTTTTGACGGAATCAAATTCTGTGCACAAATTTTAAAAAGGAACTGCTAAGGAATATTCAAGCCAAGTTTGGTCCAAATTGGCCAAGCGGTTTAGGAGGAGTTGATGTTTAAAGAATTGTTGACGAAGCACAACGGACGACGCACGAAGCACGACGGACAAAATACACCGGGTGATCCTAAAAGCTCCCCTTAAGCACGTTGTGCTCAGGTGAGCTAAAAATAATCGTCATCACGATCTATAAACTTTGCTAAGATACAAAAGTTGCATGGTGTTACGATACACAGAAAAAAATTTTCGTCATCACAATCTATAAACTTTGCTAAGATACAAAAGTTGTATGCTGTTACGATACATATAAAGAAAAAAAAATCGTCATTTAATCTATTAACTTTGCTAAGATACAAAAGTTGCATGGTGTTACAATCTATAAACTTTGCTAAGATACAAAAGTTGTATGCTGTTACGATACATATAAAGAAAAAAAAATCGTCATTTAATCTATTAACTTTGCTAAGATACAAAAGTTGCATGGTGTTACGATACACAGAAAAAAATATTCGTCATCACGATCTATAAACTTTGCTAAGATACAAAAGTTGTATGGTGTTACGATACATATAAAGAAAACTAGAAGGCCCTGAAGGGCCTGATATCGCTCTACTGGCAGATATTTTGCTTTTATTCTAGCATACACCATGAATTCATAATGCCAAAAGAAAAACAAGAAATGCAAACTTTATCACGAAAACAAGAATTGGTAATTCTCAACTTGAAATGATTTCTTTTCCCATACTGTTTGTTGGATTTATTTCAAAATAGATAGGGTTGAAGCTATTGGTGAGATAAACAAACTGTGAAAGTTTCACAAAAATCTAATTACAAATGCACATTTCATCCCGTAAACAAGAATTTGAAATTTTCAACTTGAAATGGCTACTTTTTCCATACTGTTTGTTGGATTTTTCTCAAAATCAATAGGGTTGAAGCTACTGATAAGATAAACAAACTGTGTGATTTTCATGAAAATCTGGCAACAAATGCAGACTTTATTGCATAAACAAGAATAAGAAATTTTCAACTTGAAATGGCTACTTTTCCCATACTGTTTGTTGGATTTTTCTCAAAATCAATAGGGCAGAAACTATTGATGAGATAAATAAACTGTGCAAGCTTCATGAAAATCAGGCAACAAATGTAGACTTAATCGCGTAAACAAGAATTTGAATTTTTCAACTTAAAATGGCTACTTTTCCCATACTGTTTGTTGGATTTTTTTCAAAATCAATAGGGTTGAAGCTATTGATGAGATAAACAAACTGTGCAAGTTTCACAAAAATCGGGCAACAATTGCAGACTTTATCGCGTAAACAAGAATTTGAAATTTTCAACTTGAAATGGCTACTTTTCCCATAATGTCCGTTGGATTTTTTTCAAAATCAATAGGGTTGAAACTATTGATGAGATACACAAACTGTGCAAGTTTCGTGAAAATTAGGCAACAAATGCAGACTTTTTCGCGTAAACAAGAATTTGAAATTTTCAACTTGAAATGGCTACTTTTCCCATACTGTTTGTTGGATTTTTCTCAAAATCAATAGGCTTAAAGCTATTGATGAGATACACAAACTGTGCAAGTTTCACGAAAATCGGGCAACAAATGCGGACTTTATCGCGTAAAGAAGAAAAAGACTAACGGACGGACGGACGACGGAAACCACGCCATGACATAAGCTCTGCTGGCTGAAAGCCAGTAGAGCTGAAAAATACATTGGTCATATAATCTATAAACTTTGCTAAGATACAAAAATTGCATGGTGTTACGATACACACAAAAAAATGTTCGTCATATGATCTTTAACCCTTTACTCCACAGATACTCATTTCTACGCATTGCTTGTAGGAGCCTTTGGAAAACATTGTGGGAAAAGGTGAAATTGCTCGTGACGAGCAATTTCACCTTTTGCCACAATGTTTTCTATGCTATCAAAAGGTATCATATATACATAAGAAACAGCTTCATCCTTGCTGTTATTTAGGGTCAATTAGAGATACCATAGAAATACCTTATGGGGTAAAGGGTTAAACTTTGCTAAGATACAAAAGTTGCAAGGTGTTACGATACATAGAAAAAATATTCGTCATCATGATCCATAAACTTTGCTAGGATACCAGAATTTTCATACCGTTTACTCATCTGTTTTTCTCCCCTTTCAAAATTTCGAAACTTATAACAGCACTATGAATCCTTTTGCAATGTTCTTTCTTTACATTTAACATTTGCATTCTTCGCAATGCCTAATAAGGTAGTATTTTGTGCAGATCTTTGTCGTGTTATCATAGCATGGAATAGTCGAAAACAAGAAGTACCACCTACAGTTACATCCACATACACATCTACAGTCGTCTCTCTTTTTCCTGATGGCTGATACTCCTAGAAAATAAGCATTTGATCACAGCAGTTAAGTTATTTGCACACGATTCCGACGATTTACTAGAGAATGGGCCTTCTGAAAACGTTGTGGGAAAACAGCCTGCCAATTTTGCTTGAATCACATGTGCAAAAAAGTGAATGATTGCATACATGCAAGCAACCAAAATATGGAAGACAAAGGGAAGAAAACTCCTTTTTAGATATTATAAAATGTCAGATGTTCTTGTTTTCCCACATTTCAGTGATCAATAATTTCTAAACTTGCTAATCATTAACTGTTTTACCAAAAAACAAAATTTTGGACTCGAGCAACTTGTAAGTATTCGCAGACGATATATTAGACATAGATCAAAATGATTATTTCTGGGCTTGGTAAGGTAGAAAATATTGTTGAAAAGGGACAAAATACTAGTTAAACATGTACCAGTCTTTTCTCCTTTCTCACAATAATTTCAAAAATCATCTTCTATAGGGACGTTCATTTTTAAAACTGTGTGGTAAAGGGTTGAAAGAAATATATGTCGATCTAAAAGTCTTCGAGTTGTCGTTCGTTAATCAAGTTTCGTAAGCCAAGCGCGTTTGTCAGCGCTCATGCCCAGAGAGATGATTTTGCATTTTAAACAAAAAAAATAAAGTTTATTTCATCAGCTTGTGGTTAATATGGGGAAATATTTGCCGAAAAAGGGAAAGGTATGCGAAAATAACGAGTGCCGTAACAAGCTGATGAAATAAATTATATATCATATTTCCTCTGATTATTTTGTCAACGAATGCCACTTTTAACACTTTTAACAGTAGAACAAAAAAGTAGTTCTAGATTTTCGGCAGGAGGACATGCGGATATTCGGATACAATGTGAAAGAGATTTATTACAAGAAAACAAATTAGTCTGATAATTAGTTTTTATAGAGATCTGGCTGAATTTGAGTGTATCTGTATTAAATTGATACTAAAGTGGTATAAATGATTTTACTGTCATTATTAGTATAGATTTATTTTTAATTTAAGATTTTTATTAGGTAGACAAGTACAGTAGACTTTTAACATATTACAGACCCAAAGGTACAAAAATATTCTTAACATCAAATTATACGATCCCTCGAAGATTTTTCACAATGCTGGAAAACCAGCACCGTCTCCGTTTCCAACAGTATCAACTAACTTTATAAAGAGCAACTGTTTTGTTACATCTATTTGTCTACTGCAAATGCTTTCACATATCAAAAATTTTGTCATGCGGTAAAGAAATTGTTGAGTTAAAGAAACGTTAGATGACAAGACAAATTATCAGACACAGTCTTATTAAAAGCATTAGTACCAGTCTACATTTTTTAATAAACCATCGCTGTAATAGAGATTCTGCATTAGCTCAGAATGTATTGTTTCCCTTTGACTTTTGAAGATACTGGTCTTCCATGGCTTACCTGATAACTTAAAACCAAATTTCGACCTTTCCAGACTAAAGTTATTGCACATAACCATTTTATCTATGACCCAAATGATAGAATTTGGGCAAAATCAAAGCTTAAAAGCAATGGGCCATGAAGAAGATACTGACACTATTACGTCACCGCTACGATCATCGATGTTAAAAAGACAGATAATAATGCGACTTGGCAGGATCTGTTATAATTTCAAAATTCTTTTTTTCTGCCATAGACTGGAACTTTTATGAACTGAATCTAAATTTACGTATCTTTAAAAAACATAATGATCGCCATATTTTTGTTAAACATGGTAAAAATGAAATTTACTTTTATTTCATAAACAGGCCTTTTTGGATTTGGACTTTATTGTGACTTTCAATAAGATACAGTGATCATTAAAATTGATCATACCTCCGCCAGCTCCTTGTCACAAAACAGATCTTTTTCACAGAATGCAGGATGGTTTATTACAAAAGTAAGAGTTGAAAAAAGTCCAGGGGAGATAATTCCGCAACAAATCGCAGCAGGGTCATAACAATTGTAGATACACAACTCCATACATGGGAACACTGCGTGTAAATTCGGAGGAAAATTTGTGTCTACTGACAGACGGACGGAAAAAGAAACGCACAGAAAGTCATCGCGATTCCAATATATCCCCATCCACTTCTTTGAGGGTATAACGAGAAATGTTGGATTTACGAAAAAAGCAGTTGGTATTATTTAGTTACTGCATACTTCTTGTCTATGATACTGAGTCGTAAGGAATGAAGATATTATTTTTCTGTTTGCATGGAGGTATGAAATAAATAGAGGATAATCAACTGGTTGTTTTTGATATGAAAAATATCTCACGAGGATGCGTTGTTAGGCGTTGAAAAAACGAGTGCGCAGCACGAGTTTTTTTAACGCCTTACGACGCGTCCGAGTGAGATATTTTTCATATCAAAAATAACCAGTTGATTATTCTATTTATTATATACCTTATTAACATCATTATTTGTAATTTTGCGTTTGAAAGTCGAAAAAAATGTTATCGAAAAAAAAGGTAGTTCCCAAATGACGTCAGGAAGTGAAAGTTGATAACGTCACTACTGATGATATCAAAATTTATTTCACTGGGAAATTCCAGGATTTCACTGCTAGGTATATAATAAAGAACCTTATCACACTTTTGTATGTGTAATTAGGTTTTTCTTGACTACCTCCGTGTAAACAAAACGTTTTGTTCATTCATGAAAATTATCAGAAAAACCTTCGTCCATTTCACCTACATGTAAACATCTTTTCATCATAACTATCTACATCATCATCAGGCCCGTATTCAACAACCATTCTTAAGAACTTTCTTTGTCTTATTCTGCAGAATTTGTAAGTAACACAACTTCTAATTGGCTAAACCATTCGGTTTAGTCAATCAGAAGTTATGTCACTTACATTTAGAAAACATGGGAGAATAAGGCTGGGAATATTCTCAAGAATGGTTGGTGAATAGGGGCCCTGATGTCATGTTTCAATTGGAAGGTAATGCTGACCGATTTCAGGATCAACAATACTTGAAATTATTATTGTGGGGCCACATGAGCGGCGGCACTACATTTTTATTCGGTTTTGAAAAGTACCTTCTACGGAGGCAGCCATATGGTTAAGTCAGCCTCTAGCCATTATGTTATTAGGTCAATTCGTAACTAGGCCATTTCGTAAAATTTTGGTCTTTTCATACCCACCTATTTTTTTTTTTAATTTTTGTCATTTCGTATTCACTTCGATAATTTCGTTCCCACTTTAGTCATTTCATACCCAGTTTTTAATATCAGTTTGATAATTATTTATTTTAATACTATTTTCTTGTATTGTTTCTGGAATAGAAACAGCTTCTGTACATAGTTCCAATTGAAATTATGTTAATTTTCGGCGAAGTATGGCTATGATTGTGTTTTACCATTAGTGGTTCTTTTTTTAAGTTTCAAGTTTCAGTATAAGGCTTGTTTAGGACTTCTCAGATTATTTCTAACCGAGTTCTGCAAAAAAATACTTTGGTCAAGTTAAAATGCTGTAATGTGCCTTACTTTAGTAACAATTGATTTGCAACGCCATTAATGTTATACATCAATATTTTCTTGTTATTATAATTATTCAGTCAGATGTTAGCAAAATTATTTTGATGGATCCATAATTATGTGATGCCTTGCACCATAGACATTCATTAAACCCCCTATTACCACAGAGACGCTCATGTACAGAACGAACGAATATTCTTAACAAAACTAGGCAAAATAGATACCAGCATCTTTATTAAATTTTATATTAAACACGAATGTTACAAATTGAAATTGCTTACTTGCCATATTTGGTAGATTAGTGTAACATGTTGAGATTTGGGCTGTTGTTGTGCATCGGACTTTAAATCAATGATCCATTTCATCCATGCTCTGGTAAAATAGGGCTTGTTGCATCTACATGAATCGCTATATGTTATTTACCTTATTACTAAAACCCCAATATCAATGGCTTACACATTTTGAAAACCTTACCTTCAGCATCACCGGGGGCAGCTTCACTGTCTTTCATCGTTAAAACCACACGGCTGTCTTTACACATAGCAGCGGCTCTTTCAGATAAGAGATTCCTGTCAAAAGGTTCGCCGGTGCTTGTGTATGATTCCGTTGTGGGTTCACTCGTGACAGTGACATTTCTCTGTAATATATCAAAATTATGTCAACTAAATCCTCACAATGAGAAGGATAAAATACGTTGGCATTACACACAGTTTGTTTGGGGCAAGCCTTTTTCTTTTGCTGCTATGTTTTCAATCAGGACGAAAATAGTCGTCCACAACCGTTAACTCGGAATGATTTTTTCAAATAATGCAAAAACAACTAATTTCTTGCAACTGACTGAACACATGAAGTTTACTGATCAGCTAGTTTATCCAGTATGTTTTCAAATTTGTCAGAGTCTAGTGCCGTATTCACAGACCCATTTAACCCTTATACCGCTGAAACTTTCGAACCGACAGTTAAATGCATAAATTTGCTATTTTAATGTTAACTTGTGGGGGGGGGGGAAACGGAGAACATCTTTACGAGCAGTGCACCTCTTAACCCTTTACCTGATATTTCAATTTGAGGCTCTTCCATTTCAGCAGCAAATAAAGATATGATGTCAAAAATATGGACAAATGAGGATACAAATATCTGATTGAGTGGAAAACATTGTGGGAAAAGGAGAAATCGCTCGTTACGAGCAATTTCTCCTTTTCCCACAATGTTTTCAAAAGTTGTCTTTTGTTGGTGCGTCAAAATGAGTATCTATGGAGTAAAGGGTTAAGATCATAAGGGATGAAGAGAATCGTTTCTTTTTGTGATATTGCAGTTTAGCTTTTTTAAGGGATGAAGAGAACTTTTTTTTTATGTTTCATGTTTCATAAAGCTATGAAAAAAAGTAATCACACAGTATGAAACCGCGCTTTGCGGCTTCAATTTTTTTCCATCCTTCCATAAAAACAAGAAAAACTGTTGTCTTCACTCCTTCAATAGATCAAAATGACTGAGAACGAATTTGAAAATTGCGGTACCTCTTCTGCCTTGACAGCAGCCTTTATCATGTTGGTGTCTCCGTGTGGAGTGAACCTTCTGACATAGCAAATGTTAATTCTTCTGCCATTTCCGTCTGCTTCAAGATGAGTTACAACCAAGCCCTATAGATTAATGAACACTCCTTTATCATTATATCTTAAGTGCGACTCTGTTCTGTTTTCAAACACGAGGAAAGTCACGACCTTTGTTTGTGTGTTTGTCAGCCTTTTTGTGCCAGTTTATCTCTACCTTCAATTATCAATTGAACAATCTTTAGTAGCTCTGTAAAGCTCCATGGATCCGCAGTGGTACTATAAGTTCACTTATTGGCAACTATTGCTACTTTGCTACTTCCCTCACAAGAACTCTACATCCACACTACCGTTATTCCTACAGATCTTCAGTGACCAACCTAGTTATTCGTCCAATCAGAGACAAATATTTGGCGAGACTTTCTTCCTCTAACCAAACACTCCCCACAAAAAAGTTATTTTTCAAAAACAGCTGTTCCGCATAGGTCTATATGATTTGTACCAGCTCTTCCCTTATTGTCATAAAGGTATTGTGCCCAGGTGGAATACTCGTGAAATTGTTCCTGCCTCTTGCATAAAACAAAGCATGCACAAACTTCATACTTCTTCTAGGGCCACTATCATTCGTATCAGATAGTATTTACTCACTTTTTGGAATTACCATCGAATGGCAAATAGCAAATTGTGCAATTGGTGAAAATGGAGAAATCTTTATTCTACTGGCCTATTTGTGGCACATTTGACAAACAAGGATCGCTCCCTCTAAGTGATACCGTTTGGCACTTATTTTCAACTCGGGCAATGATCCTTATCATGGACACATTAGTGGTTTAATACAGGTATACTCTTTTATGAGTTACTTTAAAACCCATGACATCTACTTTACAGTCTACATATGGCTTGAGCAGTCCATGCAGTCTAATCCGAGATGGCACTTCTTGAGTACCTTAGATTTTGCAATGCAGTAAACCTGCGTCAAATGGAAAATTTCATAAAAAAGGACTGCTCAGGCTGATCTGAGACGACACCTGATACAAAAATATCCGAATGTCCCTTTTCGCATGTTTCAGGTCATATAATGTCGGGCGCGTTATTTTTAGCAGTTATTATTCTTTTCCATCGATGAGTTTGATAAACATATTATAGTTTTGCCCTTCAAAAGCTTGTGCTAGATATCAGGAATCAACACAGGTAGTTCTTTCTTTTCGCGCTTCCTAGATACGCAGCGAATCTATTAGTCAGTTTTTAATATACATTTATATGGAACTTTAATTTAGATTTTGCCAAATACAAGTTTTGACTTTCGGTACTCCAGCAAATTTTTTATGTATAAAAAATGTTGCCTGAAAAGGCTTCTGTGAAAAACATACATTTTGAATTTGGGAATACATGACAACAGTGTTGCGTTGAATCATTGATAAATTCTTCGGCTTTAGAAAAAGCATTTTAAAAATCTTGATAAGTATTAGGCTTAATCAGAATTGATGCCAAAATGTAGCTTTACTGCTATGTAATGACCATAAGTAGCGGATAGAAATTATGTAAAATGTATTAAATGACGCTTATAAAATCTCAGCCGACCACTACGTTCGTTAGAGATAAAAAAGAAATTACAACAAGGCAATAAAAGCTAGGACACAGGGCGCCTTCGCTTTCATTTTCTCGAAGAATTCTCCTTTTTTTAACGTTAACCATTTCATAAGTGTAACCATTGTACATTTACATACCCTTTTGTAATCGTAGATAACTCTTAGCTTAGCTGTGGTGATGTCTTCTTCGTCATCTGTGACAACCACCTTTTCTTCAATTGTCTCATTCAGTCGTGGTACATTGTAAGTAATAGTGGCCTCCTGTTACAGATGGTAAGAATATTCTTTTTTTTAATTTTCTAATCTGGATGTATTATATTTCTATAAATCAAATTTTTAACGGTGATCGCTTTGTAAGTATTTTTTCTTTTTCAAAGAATACTTTTCATGTATCGTGATCAGTTTTATTCCGTGATTGTCCTTGAACCGGTGAGTGTTGTTACAGTATCATGCATAAAAAATGTTTCAGTTCTCATAGCTAAGTGAGTTAACGAGTTAACTCTTAACCAAACGACAAAATTTTAAACTGGTCCAAATTGAAAGCATTTTAGACAACAAAGTACATGTGAATCAAAAATTGAAACTTGTTTTGGGGAGGGTAAAAAAAAACACATTTTGAAAAAAAAAAGAAAATGCTGGTTACCATGAGACTGAATTCCATATAATTTTTGTTAAAGTGTTTTAAAATGTAAACTATTTCACCCTTTGATCGCATATCACAGCAAGAAGAAGTTTTTAAGAAAGAAATCTGACAATGATACATGTTGCTTCAATGACGTGTGAACAAAGCATTACAAAAGTCATTTATTATGTTCGGCCTTGATCCCCCTCCTGCTTTAGCAGTTTGCCTTATTTCATGTTCGTTCTCCCGGTGATGTTAAAATACGACATTGTGTGGTATTGGGTGAAGCTCAGTAAACAGAGTAAGATTGATCTCAGAGTTTTTGTCTGTACATCCCTACTACATATGTTGAAGATTTTCCCAAGTTTCATGAAACTGTGATGCTCTATTTCCATGATTTGTATTAGAGTAATAGCCAATTTACATTAAGCATTTTCTTGGAGGGGAGATACATGTAGATTTGTTGATATTTTAAAGTGTAAACACCTAACGTCAGCCACTTTTGTGATACACAAAATTAGCAAAGGTTTTAAAAATACTTGCAGAACTATTGTATGTAGGGGAATTTTTCCAGTGCAATAACACTAATTATCATGCATACTGCTATGATAATTTGTCTTGCCCTGTTTCGACACTAAGTCTACAAATTAGACCAGTTCTGGTGGAGAAACTGGGGAAACATGACAGGAAGGAGGAGTAGCATAAGATCTGTATCGGTGTGTGTACATTATTACGATATAAATGTGACCCATCACACAAAAAGGGAACTGCGAAGTGTCAACCCTGGTCAGACTGGGCAAATTGCGCAGGATGATCAGGGTTGACACCATTCGCTTTCATGATATTTTCTGTAAGAAAAATGGTCATTGTACCTTGTTATACAACCATTTTTAATCATCAACTTAAACTGACCTGCAATATCGTTGACCTGTTTTCATATACTTGATGTACCGAATTCCCAGATGGTCCATTTTTGCGTGATGGGCCATACATATCTATGAGACTAATTTGGGAGACAAATCTTATTGTGTGTATGAGCTTTAAAGTCACATTATCATATTAAAATTTCATACCACAGTTTCTCCATTGTTGAGCCCTGAAGCCTTCTGAAAATAAAAAAAAACACAAAGCACACATAAGCATTTACTAAGCACCACCCGTTTTCATGTTATAAGGTTGTGTTCAGCACAATGAACTTGCCATTCATTTTACTGAACCCAAGATCCGGTTGTAAATTTTTGTTTATAAAATATTTCATTGTGTCCATCCATCAGCTACCGACACTGTTTCTACCTTCAATTGTGATTTATTGACAATCAGATAGAACACTGAAATCGTCAACAAATGATCTATCTTAAACTATTCTATACCAGAATGAACCGCGCATAACTAAAGTCAACCCTTTAGCTATTAAACTATTGAGCATGTATTTGGTTGCAAATCAAACATTGTAGATCAAAACCTTTGAGCAGCTCTGTCTGAAATCTAAAGAGATTTTTGTGAATCCAGGCTTTCGGATCACAATCATTCATTTTTATAGAAAGATTGGTTGATTGTGTGGTATTTATTAATTATTTAAACATAAGTTCAGTTCTATCGCGGTGGCCACAGCAAACAGCCTTACTTTCCTGGAGTTACAAATATTTCGAACAATATTTTTCCAAAGCTATTGGCCTCTTACCCATAAAATCATCGTCTAAACAGTGATCAGCGATGAGAGAGGAATCATGTCATCAAATGTTTCATATTATACCTGTATATTGTTTAATGTGCATGTCTATTTATCCCGCCTTTGTAAGACCCAGACAAGGTCCGGGATTGAATTTTGAACACTTTTGTTTTTGCACGACAAAGCATTTCTAAGGTTTTTTACCTTACCAAAAGGAATAATGTCGTCAACAAGGCAAGCGATTCCGAATAATCTTTCTAAACTTTTATCAATTCTAATTTTTATCAATTTTCCGGTTATATATATATGTCCTATGAGGATTTTAGGCCAATAAGGAGACGTAGACCTTTAACGTTGGTCTTTGAATGCAGTTATCTAAGGCTTTCGGATCGATGCAAGAGCATTTACCTATCCTGTAGGTTCGGTTACCGTTTCAATGATATCTTTACTTTCAACGCATTGGTCACTCCTTTCTGGGCAATACTTCAGGTGTAGTATTCTTTTTTTTTTTTTTTTTTCAATATGACAGACCATTTACCTGCAAAGTGTCCAACACCCTCAAAAACTTCCATATATTCGGATAGAATTATCGAGTAAAGTGTCCTTTATTTTTTGGCAAGGGGCCAACGGCGCCTAGCCCCACTAACCACGTTTCAGAGTTTCAGACTTTTGCATGAAAGATGCAGCCACTCTCAATATCATGTATAAGGGCGCGCTATTCGCTTTTTGATTTGCTGGAACTGCGACTGCCGTTTCTAACTGGCTTGAAACGACACATCCCTCAAAACCGCATTATACGTTGCGAATTATTCATACGTTATGTAAAATAGAAATTTGAAGAGGGGATGTCTACATTTACCGAGGAAATACCAAAGAAAATATGTTCAAGGCAAATGTTTTTAACGGTGCTTGTTGATGTGATTAATTTTAAATGCGAATGCTTAAAACAGAAAAGAAAGACTCCCTTTAACTTTACGAAAATTCATGCAGAGCAGGACACAACCAACATCCGTGTTCACCCTTGGCCGTCGCTATGAGCACAACTTTGGATGCGGATGGAATGTTGCGGAAATTGAATTTGATTGATAAGTCTTGCACGGTGTGTCTCCACATACGGTGTGTAAACTGATAAAACCCTTTACCTTGTCAGCCGTAATACATTTACAAGTGGGGCAGTTGTTGAGGGGTCGGTGTTTTCCTGATGCATGAAAATACCGGAATGGACTGGAACGGACTGGATTTGACCGGAATGGACTTCAAGATATTATCTAACCCTTTCCCAAACAATCTGTGGTATTTACGGTCAGGAATAGAAGCCTTTTGAAAACATTGTGGGAAAAGGAGAAAATGCTGGTAACCAGCATTTTCTCCCTTTCCCACAATATTTTCTGCCCTTCACAAAACAAACTTTAAATTTTCTGTTACTTTTATTTTGTCATCTGTAAATGCTTTTGATTTGGACAAACCTAAAATTTTGTCGTGTGGTAAAGAGTTAAACTCTTGAAGCAACACTTTGCTTATTTGAACATACTCGTGTAATGATAGAGAGAAATTTGCAAGAGATAATGCTATAATATCTCCGTCATTACAGAAGAGATTTACTTCAAACTGGGACTGGTGTTACCTATCAAAAGGGAAACCCATATAAAAGGGACAGGTATTTATCAAAGTACTTTTTAAATATTTATAGATGCCCCTTTTTTTACTTTAAATATTTTGATATTTTATTAAATCTTTGTCATAACTGCCATTACTGAAGACCTTTACCTCAAGCTTGGAGGAGTAGCTTGCCATCATATTTACTGCAAACTTGGACCAGTTGTTACCTATCACGAGGGAACCCATAAATCAGTGACAGGTAAACTTCTAAACAGTTTTGACACGGTCATGCCCAGCTTTTCGACCTACAATTTTCAGTTAAAACAACTGCAGCCCAGCATTAGCATCCACATTTTTAGCTTACCTGAGCACAAGGTGCTCAAGGGGAGCTTTTATGATAAACCGGTGTCTGTCGTCGGCTTTGCGTCAGTGCGTCGTGCGTCGTCAACAATTCTTTAAACATCAACTCCTCCTAGACCGCTTGACCAATTTGGACCAAAGTTTGAATGTTCTTTGGAAGGTCCTCTTTTTGGGAAATCGTTCACAGAATTTGATTCCATCGAAAACTCTGGTTGCCATGGCAAACAAATGGAATTTTCTAAGAAATTCTTTAAAAGTCGTCTCCTTTGAAACCGCTGGTCAGATTTTGAAATAATTTCGCAGAGATGTTCCTTGGGTAACACTTTTCAAAAGTGTTCGTGAAATTTTGATCCGTCAAGAAATGTGGCTCTGGTGAATTGGGACTACTTGCACTATACCGAAATGATGGACTTCTTAAAAATTCTTCTTCTCTGAAACGGCTGGTCAGATTTTGAAATTAATTCACAGAAGTGTTTTCTGGGTGACCCTTTTCAAAACCCGTTCGCGAAATTTTGATCTGTCAAGAAACATGGCTCTGATGAATGGAGCTACTTACAGTATAGGGAAATGAAGAAATTCTTAAAATTCTTATTCTCTGAAACCGCAGGTCAAATTTTAAAATAATTTCACAGAGATGTTCTTTGGGTGACTCTTTTCAAATTTGTTGGCGAAATTTTGATCCATCAAGAAACATGGCTCTGGTGAATGGGAGCTCCTTGCACTATATGGCCAGAGATGTTCTTTGGGTGACCCTTTTCAAAAAGAGTTTGCGATATTTTGACGCGTCGAGAAACGTGGCTCTGGTGAATGGGGGCTACTTGCAATATAGGGGAAATGAAGAAATTCTTGAAAATTCGTCTTCTCTCAGATTTTAAAATAATTTCACAGAGATGTTCTTTGGGTGACTCTTTTCAAATTTGTTGGCGAAAGTTTGATCCATCAAGAAACATGGCTCTGGTGAATGGGGGCTCCTTGCACTATATGGCCATGAGGGAATTCTTTAAAATTCTTCTGCTCTGAAACGGCTGATCAGATTTCGAAATAATTTCATTGAATTGTTTCTTGGCTGACCCTTTTCAAGAAAGGATTCGAGAAATTTTGATCCATCAGGAAACATGACTCTGATGGCTGTGGATTCTTTACACTATACAGACATGCAGAAATTCTTAAAAATTCTTATTCTCTGAAATGGCTGATCAGATTTTGAAACGATTGGCTATGGTCCTCTAAAACTTCAGGTGAGTGGTCCAGGGCCATCTTGGCCCTCTTGTTTTCTTTTACTTTTTAATTGGACAGTTCCTGTTTGAATGCAAATTGCTTTACGCATATTATTCACTTTCCACTTGCCCTTAGCCATTAGTGCTTTTGAGCACTTCCATTTCTTTATTCTCTGAGGGTGGAATTATTTTGTTTTCTTTTGTTCCAAAATCTGTGAACCATTAAAGCTAATTACCGCGAGGCTGCTAGGATTACCTCTCTTTACGAATATTTTGTAGGAGACGGTCATAATTGATCAACTCTTTATGACGAAATTCCGACTTTTAATGACCCATCCTTTTGAAAATATCATGGGAAAATAAAAGAATGCCAGTAACCGGCATTTTATCCTTTACCAACAATGTTTTCAAAAGAATTCTTTTTCAGTGTAGTTTAAAGTCTGATCGTGTGGTAAGGGGTTTATGAAAATATTCATGTCCATAGTAAAAATCGAAATGTTGTTATACAAGGGGACTGATGGAAGGACGGACTACAATGCTAAAACTATATCCCTCGACCTTCGGCGGAGATAATAACGGACTTACCTTTACTTCGACGTAAGTTATAACTCCAATGACAATCGCGACGACCAACAGGGCGGCCAGGGCACTAGAGGCAATGACAACTGTCTTTTTCCAACGTGGAGAGCTGTGGTCATTCTAAAATTTGTTAAACATGTATGAATTACTGCTTTATTTATCGGATGAACTTTTGGATCAATGGGTAGATGGATCTTGTAGAATTCTTATCGAATATACTCATGGTATGAGCCATTGTTTGTCAGACAGTGACTTTATTGCATCTCCTTGATGCACCGTACCAAGCAAGTCATAACAACAGAGTTCTGGATCTATATAAAAGCCATTTTGTCAAGCATCTTCTTGATGCACCGTACCAAGCAAATAATCACAGAGTTCTTGGTCTATAATTGGAGTGCAACACGCGAAAAGGTGCATTCGGACATTTGCGTAAAGTGTCGTCCCGGATTAGCCTGCGCAGTCCGCGCAGGCTAATCCGAGACGGCACTTTACGACTACATTAGATTTTGTGCTACAGTAGACTTGCGTAAAACAGAAAATTGCATAAAATCGGAAATTGTCGTTTAGGATTAGCCTGTGCGGACTGCACACGTTGATCCGAGACGACACTTTACGCAAACGTCCGAATGACCCTTTTCGCGCGTTGCACTCAGAGTTCTGGATCTATATAAAAGCCATTTTGTCAGGCAACCGTCTAGTATTGGTGGTAAAATGGTACTTTGATGAGCAGAAAATTTACAAATAGCAAAGAGCACTGACCCGTGTCAGCCTGCGTGAAAGCATTTCGCTCCTTTTTCACTGCTCATTTGATTTTGACGTATATGAGATATTTTTATTCTGTAGAAACATTTATCGAGATCTAATTGGATAATTTAACATGTCCCAAACATTTATGTCATGTACACTGGCAAAACCAACGTAAAAGCAGTTTTCCTTTCGGGAGCCACGTGTACATGACTTCACTCTCAACACAACATACAAAATGGTGACGTCGATCAAGATTAAAGTCAAGATTATGCACCAAGCCGCACGTTTTAGCACGTATTACCAAGGTTTCAGTGATGTCAGCTTCCATAGAATTGGGGACTCTGAAATGAAATTCTACTTCGTCAGCGAAGTCAATTTTTTAAACAAAAAAAGAGGTAAAATTCGCTTAACAACCGTTGAAATGGTAAAACTTCGCAGTTTACTAAATTCGTTGTATGGACAGGTGGTAGGGGACTTGGGAATTTGTTTACGGCTCTAGTTGACATGATTCGTCACAGCCGTGAACAAGTTTTCAAGTCCCCTGCCACCTGACCGTACAACTAAGTATTGTGCGCGTTTCGGCGGGAGAAGGAAGCTGATCGTTCCAGCAAATCTAGCGTAAAAACATCCCAGCAATCACTGTTACAGTTCGTCACTGAATAATGTTGAGATAGACTGAATGGTGGTCTAGGCCGCTTTCAGCATTATTTCAGTCATATCACGTCGACATATTCATGTACATGTATATCCCGGGTTTTACCAGAACTGGGTAGAGCTTTGAAATTTTACCGAAGAACGCCTTTTTTATTCATTCATTCATTCGTCCATCCATTCATTTATACAAATTGCCTATAAATGTTGCCAATTACATATAAGAATAATTAAAACAAAATTGTAAGAATTGAAATCTGTAATAATAAACAATGTACAGGAAACCTTTTTTGTCGTGAAATGAATGTAGCATAGTTTATCAGTTCACTCCACATGCTTGTATATTCCCCTTGATTTCACCAAGTCCTTTTTTTCCCATGTCAAGCACAAACAAGCAAGCTTCTCTGTTACATTACATGTGCTCATACATTAAAATCTGCGACCGATCGATCGCCATTACACTTTCTTTTCTACCCCATGGCATACAAAAAGCAATTTAACTTATACGTTGTCACGCCAGTTCCGGTTACAGAAAATGACCAAAAGAGATTTATTGATAATTGTATAGCCTTAAGAAAACAGAATTGTGAACAAGTACTGTTCCTAAAGAGAAAAGGAAAATAAATTTAGCTTATGATAATTTACATACATGTACTTCTTTGAAAAAGATATCAATACCTGAATTTGTGCACAAGACGTTTGTATTATATGTGACCCATAACGTAAAAGGAAACGTCTGGGAATTATGTACATCAATAAAATGAAAACATATCAACAATAGTGCAGGTGAGTTGCTTAAATAAAAAATGATTGTATAACAAGGTACAATGACCACATTTCATACAGTAAATGTCGTTAAAGCGAAACTTATCGACCCTGGTCAGCCAGCGCAATAAGCGCAGTGTAACCAGGGTTGACTCTTTCCGCAGTTCCAAGAAGGTCCCTTTTTGCGTGATAAGTTTCATATACGTAAAACAGTGGACAACAAATGTAACAAGAAGATTTATCAGAAAAAATTATGTGAATGAAGTGTAAAAGAATTTAACAAATAACATATTAATTATTCAAATCCACTGCTGACGTGTTTCCCCATTATGCTTAAATGCCACAAGAATAGAAATAGGAAACAGAGTTTTTTGTTTCTAAATTTTATATTTTTATAGAGTAGAAAATCCAATTCTTTGGTCCTCTTCTTCATCTTCTATAATATTTTATTGTTATGATTATTATTATACAAGTAGAAATACAAATCGTGCAAAAGGGACTGGCCACAAGTTCTCACAATTTACTAGCAGATGCGGCCCATCCCTTTGAAGAATCTACAAACTATTACAGTCATCAATGATTCTAAAATTTTTAACAAGTAGATATTTATTACCTTTCCCCACAAAAAAAAGAAGGCATTTATCTCCCTAATATGAAATAAATTCTTTCTAGAGGCTATTATTAAAAAGTTACTTGTTTAATAATCAATGATCCTAAAATTTCATCAAATAAATATTTCTAACAAAAAAGAAATTTATCTTCCAGTTATGAAATAAATTCTTTCAAGTGTCCAAAACTGAGAAGTTAAATGTATAATGGTGAAAAGGAATAGAATTTTTTGATGTCGGTGAAATGTGGGAGTTGGTGGTAGATGAGATAAGTACAAAAAGCAACAAGACTTTTATATAAATCTTACTGTAGCCTTAATGTAGGGCAGCACAGCTAGGAACATTGTGGAGCTATCGCGCAATTTGAGATTTAATTTTGGGTCCAAATAGTAAGTTGATGTACAACTTGATGTCTCTGAGTGTATCCCTCTGTACATTTTTGTGTGTTTCTACAGGTGCACATAAAGAAAAGGAGCTCCGCGTCTTCGATGGCACAATTCCACAACTAAATGAGCCATCTTGGCAAATATGATTAGAAAGAAGTCATACTACAGATCACTGCATCGAGATCAGATGCTTCGGAGGATCATTCTAAAGAGAAATAGGATGTGGGGTGAACGACCTGGCAATTAATTTTGTTCGCCTATATGGTGAATATCTCGCAATGAAATTACAAGTGTAAACATGCACGTTGCGCGGTAAAATACATGATGATAGGAGGCTTTATAATTGTTGACTATTTTGTAAATAGGAATAAGTTTATTATAGTTTCGTCTGATCTCTATGGTCATTCATCCGATTTTCTTATTTATATTATTTACAAGATTTTCTTTTTTATGCTTGGCGTAGTTGTCCCAAACTACAAAGGCACATCCGAGATTAGTAAGTGGAAATGAGATACACATTGAATTTATAGATTCTTTTGAGTCTGAATTTCAGAGTTTCTAACATTCCGAGACGTTTACTTGCGGATCGACTTAAAAGATAATTCCATCTCCCACTGCTGCTTAGTGTTAATCCTGGGTTTTTATGGTAAGTCAACTCAGTTGGTTTTAATCCTACTGTTAGAATAGACCATTGCCACTCTTTTAAATGGCTTAAATCGTTACCAAACGACAATTTTTTAGACTGGTCCAAATTGATAGCATTTGCAGACGACAAAATAGAAGTGACAAAAAAAATCTGAAATTTGGGAGGGTGGAAAATATTGTGGGAAAAGGAGAAATGCTGGTTACCAGCATTTTCTCCTTTTCACAAAATGTTTTCAAAAGGCTTTTTTAACTGGGTCGTTAAAATTCGGGATTGTGTAGTAAAAGCTGCAGATAGTGGACCCGTAATACTTCTAGTGCAGCATGGCATAAAATGTCTCGACGGTTGATAAATGTCAGATTTATACAGATATGGAGTGCAACACACGAAAAGGTGCATTCGGACATTTGCGTAAAGTGTCGTCTCGGATTAGCCTGCGCTGTCCGCGCAGGCTAATCCGAGACAACACTTTCCGTTTTGATGCAATTTTCTGTTTTGCACATGTCTACTGAAGGACAAAATCTAATGTAGTCGTAAAGTGCCGTCTCGGATTAGCCTGCGCGGACTGCGCAGGCTGATCCGAGACGACACTTTACGCAGATGTCCGAATGACCCTTTTCGCGTGTTGCACTCCATATAATACTTTGGCAAATTTTCAACCGACCATAAGTTCCTTTGGTGTCTGTCTTTAAATTATTTGTTGATACTTTTGTCAGTTTTCAGAAAAGGGAGGTAATTTTCATCTCACTTTAAAATGAGAATAAAGTGGTTTCAGATTTATAAATGATAATTCTAGGAAGACGTTTCAGATTTATAAATGATAATTCTAGGAAGACCAAAAAGGAAAAGGTAGCTCGGTAAAAATACTACAATAATACTCATTTTTAATCTTCGCAATTTTTGTAGGATGATATTAAGTTAAACATCCATGTCATTGGCCAAAGTTTTGCATGAAGATACTACAATGACTATAGTTCCATACAGTAAGGATAAAATTGATTTATGGCTGGCGGAAAATGAGTGTTGGTTCTTTTTTAAGATGTTATCATAACTACATATTCAACAACAAAGCAACACTGTGAATAAAAGAAATACAGGATTGGTTTAAAATAAATGAATAAATGAATAAAGTAAATAAGCATACCTTAACTTCAACAGAAGTTTCAAGCTGAGGCTTTTGCATGCTGTCTGTCGTCGGCTTCATTCTCGTCAAGTAACTGTAGCGGCTGTGGGTAACCAGAGTTGTTGTAGTCGTCACTGGATTTGCAGGGACTTTGCAAAGCTGCTGCTTTATATGCAAATACAGTCACGTGATACAAAATTTTGCAATATATCTCTGTTCAGCAAGGCTTATCTATGACCAAATAGGGGATGTTTTTGGAAATAATTGCGTTACTCTGTTCATGCAGCAGACAAAATTTTAGACGAGTTCAAATTGAAAGCATTTGCAGACGACAAAATAAATCTGACTCGCATTTAAAATTTGTTTTGGGAAGGAAAGAAAACATTTTGGGAGAAAACAAAAATGCTAATAACCTACATTTTTCCTTTTCTCACAATGTTTTGAAAAACTCTTTTTCATCAAGGTTGTTTGAATTTGGGATTTTATTGTAAGGGGTAAAACTTTTACCAAACAAATCGGTTTTATAACGGCCCTAAGGAAGACTGAAATTGACAAGAGAAAAGTGTTAGTAACCAATCTTTTCTCTTTTTCTCTTGATATGCAAGAAAAGATTTTAAAAATAAACAATTCGTTCCCAGTAAACTTATCTATTAGACTATATGCCCTTTTTTTTCAATTTATGTTACTAAGAGAAATTACACTTAGCTAGCATTTGAACTTCTGAGTCGGTATATAATTACGAAGAAAAACATTTTGTTATCTTCTATATATGTTTGTTTACATTAATCTGACAGCAAAAGTAGTTCCGGTACTGCATTTTTTTTTTATTCAGCTAGATGTTTTAAAAATATATATTCATCCGATTGGAGCTCGCAAATATTCATGCAAACAGCTAATCGTATGTCTACTTCAAAAACCTCGTAATTACAGCTTTTTTTCGTGCTGTAGTTACGAGGTTTTTGAAGTTAATCAACGAAACATTGAATCATATGGATATGTTTCACTGTTTAATTTCTGTGAGCTAGATCTACTGAAAAGCATAAAAGAATAGAAAATTTGTAATGGTAATATTACATTGAAAACAAATACATATGTGATCCATCACGCAAAAAGGGACCATCTGGGAATTCTGCTCATCAATAAGATGAAAACAGACTAAAGACAGTACAGGTCAGTTTAAGTTCACGATTCAAAAATGATTGTATAACAAGGTAGAATGACCACTTTTCATACAGAAAATGTCATTAAAGCGAAAAATGCCAACTCTGCTCAGCCTGCACAATTCGCGCAGTCTGACCAAGGTTGAGACTTTTCGCAGTAACCAGAATGTTGCTTTTTGTGTGATTAGGTAGTTGGTTCGATTAGCAGCTCGTTTAACTCTTTATCAAACGACAATATTTTAGGCATGTCCGAATCGAAACCATTTGCAGACGATAAAATAAAAGTGACTGAAATTTGAAATTTGTTTTGTGAAGTGTACAAAACATTGTTGGAAAAGAAGAAAATGCTGGTTACCAGCATTTTCTGCTTTTCCTACAATGTTTTCTTACGGCTTCTTTCTTAAGCGAATTTTACCTGGTTTTTTTTTCCCCCCCTTTCTTTTTTTGTTTAAAAATTGAGTACTCTGACGAAGCAGAATTTCACTTCTGAGTGCCCTAATTCAATGAAAACTGACGTCATTTGGAACTGACGTTACTGAAACCTTAGTACTACGTGCTAAAACGTGCAGCTTGGCGCATAATCTTGATCTTAATCTTGATTGACACCACCATTTGTTGTTTTTTTTTTCTTCAGTAAACAATGCACAAAGAGTTCGATACGTGTGGGAAAAAAAAGAGAATAATTAATGCATTTATGTTGCTTGCAGTGGTAAGTTCACCTATCTATGCTTTATTGGAGTTCCTCTTGTGGTCCAAACCAAGATTTTGAACAGGTCTTGCTTTCCACAAAAACATTGTCGAAACATTGCAGTAGTGATAGAGGAAGGAATGCTGCCACAATGACTATCATTAACCCATTACCACACAATCCTTACTTTTGACGCCCCTGAGAAAGAAGCCTTTTGAAAACACTGTAGGAAAAGGAGAAAATGCTGGTAACCAGCATTTTCTCCTTTTCCCACAGTGTTTTCTACCCTTCCCAGAACAAATTTCAATTTTTCAGTCACCTTTAATTTTCGTCTGCAAATGCTTTCAATTTGAACCAGTTTAAAATTTTGTTGTGTGGTAAGGAGTTAATCCTTGAAAATAGGTCTTTCTACTTTTAAATCGCTTCTCTGGAACCCTGAATTAGTTTTTGGGCGGTCATTGAATACATCTAGTTATAGATGTTATTTTACTTAATCAATAAACAGGACAACGTTCAAAAACATGGAAAATGTCTGTATATATCGTCGATTTACATTGAAAACTTCGTAACTACAGCTTGTTACTCGCTGTAGTTACGAGGTTTTTTAAGTAAACCAACGAAACATGACAATCAAAAAGAAGTATATTTTACACTATGAAGATAGACAATAAAAACGGACGGACGGAATGGCAGACAGACAGACAGATAGACAAACAGATGTAATCAGCTTCATTAAAAAAACATAGATAAACACCCTCGAGGATGTCACGTTTTAAACCATTAACCCTTTACTCCATAGATACTGATTTCTACGCATTGCTTGTAGGACCTTTGAAAAACATTGTGACAAAAGGTGAAATTGCTAAACTATTTTTGAACCATCATGCAAAAAGAAGCCATCTGGGAATTCTGTACATCAATTAGATGAAAACAGATCAAAGGTAATGCAGGTCCATTCAAAGTGATAATTCAAAAATAATTGTATAACAAGGTACAACAAACACATTTCATACAAAAAATGTCATTAAATGTCATTTCATACCCAAAAAAAAATGTCATTAAATGTCATTTCATACAAAAAATGTCATTAAATGTCATTTAATGTCATTAAATCGAAAATTGTCAACCCTGGTCAGCCTGCGCGATTCGCGCAGTCTGACCAGGGTTGACACTTTTCGCAGTTCCTAGAAAGTCCCTTTTTGCGTGATAGGTTACATTTGGTTTAGCCAATCGAAAATTGTGTGAATTCTAACTTCTGAAAATCCTAGAAAATAAAACTAAAAAGAATGGTGAATACTGACGCAGAAATCATTGCGAAATATGAAAACAGGTCCCAGTTTGGACTACTGTTTTAGTGTTTTAAAATCTCAAGTTATTTCAAAATCGTGTGGGGAGTACCCGTCAAAAAGTCTCTGCAAAAATTGCAATTAATTGAGTTTCTGACGGCAAAGATTTATTCAGTAATATAATCTTAAATCAAATTGCAGAAGGTGACACCGCGCATTGCTAGGTGACCGTATGCTTATCCTTTTTTAGGCTTCATTTAATTTTATACAATCCTGTGTTTTATCGACGCTATAAATACGGGTTTTGGAGAAAGGTTGCTGGAAAAGGAGAAAATGTGGCTACCATCCTTTTCTGTTTTTCCTACCATGTTTCTATCTTTTCAAAGATAACACATATCATTTTAGTCATTATTGAATTTGTCGTCTGCAAATGGTTTCAGATTTGACATATCTGACATTTTGTTGACTGGTAAAGAGTTATAGATCATTAATGCAGGGATAGAACGAGATATCATCGACTGGTTATGTTGATATTTTGAAATGGTCGTCTTTCAATACAAACATGTTTTCTTCCACCAGTCAGATAGAACGAGATATCATGGACTGGTTATTCTTATATTTTGAAATGGTCGTCTTTCAATACAAACATGTTTTCTTCCACCAGTCAGATAGTACGAAATATCATCGACTGGTTATTCTTATATTTTGAAATGGTCGTCTTTCAATACAAACATGTTTTCTTCCACCAGTCAGATAGAACGAGATATCATGGACTGGTTATTCTTATATTTTGAAATGGTCGTCTGTCAATACAAACATGTTTTCTTCCACCAGTCAGATAGAACGAGATATCATGGACTGGTTATTCTTATATTTTGAAATGGTCGTCTGTCAATACAAACATGTTTTCTTCCACCAGTCAGATAGAACGAGATATCATGGACTGGTTATTCTTATATTTTGAAATGGTCGTCTTTCAATACAAACATGTTTTCTTTCATCAGTCAGCATTTAAGGGAAGTGGTGTCGTAATAAGGAGATTTTATTTTATGTCTTTAACCATTTTGCCAAACAATCATTAGTTTTAAAGACACTTGAAGAGAAGCCTTTTGAAAACATTGTGGAAAAAAGGAGAAAATGCTGATAACCAGCATTTTCTCCTTTTACCACAATGCTTTCTAATATATTAAAAACAATTTGTGCCATTTGAGCAATGTTTAATTTGTCGTCTGCATATGCTTTCAATTTGGAACCAGTCTAAAATTTTGTCGTCTGGTAGAGAAGTAACCAAAATTTCTTTTGACCCTGACCCTACTGGATAACAAATATGAAACTTTCAAGGCTATAGTTTAAAGAACAAAGCCCGCTCTCGAGGCTGTAGTCTTAAGAACAAAGTCCGCTTTCAAGGCTATAGTCTTAAGAACTAAGTCCTCTTTCGAGGCTATAGTCTTCAGAATAAAGTCCGCTTTCGAGGCTTTAGTCTTAAGAGCAAAGTCCTCTTTCAAGGCTTTAGTCTTAAGAACAAAGTCCGATTTCGAGTCTATAGTCTTAAGAACAAAATCCGCTCTCGAGGCTATAGTCATAAGAACAAAGTCCGCTCTCGAGGCTATAGTCTTAAGAACAAAGTCCTCTCTCGAGGCTATAGTCTTAAGAACAAAGTCCTCTCTCGAGACTATAGTCTTAAGAACCAAGTCCGCTTTCAAGACTATATTATATTTCATTCGAAACGAAGCTATGCATTAACCCATTACCACACAATCCCTACTTTTGACACCCCTGAGAAAGAAGCCTTTAGAAAACGTTGTGGGAAAAGGAGAAAATGCTGGTAACCAGCATTTTCTCCTTTTCCCACAATGTTTTCTACCCTTCACAAAACAAATTTCAAATTTTCAGTCACTTTTATTTTGTCGTCTGCAAATGCTTTCAATTTGGACCAGTCTAAAATATTGTCGTTTGGTAATGAGTTAAAGAGTTTCCCGTAACAACAGTAAAAAGTTGTTTTTTTTTTTACATTTTTTTGCTTTCTTTTCGAGAAAGATATCTCCTAATTGGACAGTTGAGAATCAAGATCAGACTGCACTACATGCAGTCTGATCCTAATCTATATTGTCGGCAAAAGGTCAGGGAGTCGCACTTAGCAGACAGAGTAAAAACATTAAAAATACAACTAGATGTATAATTCTTTTGCACAAGTGTAAAGTGCAATTTTAATTCAGTCAAGACATGGTCGTTAAAACTGAGTACGGAACCTCTAAAGTAACATGCTCGATCTTTTAACCCTTTGCCAAACGACAAATTTTGGACTCTTCCAAACCAAAAGAGTTTAGAGATGACAATTTTAGATTTGGAGAAAACGGCAGAAAGTTCTAAAAAATGGTTAAAAACACTGTGGGAAAAGGAGAAATTGCTTGTTACGAGCAATTTCTCCTTTTCCCACAGTGTTTTCAAAAGACTTTTACTGCAGACACGTAAAAACCAGGGCTTGTTTGGGAACGGGTTAATATGCCAATTTCTCAAGTTATTTCGTTTTTACGAAATAATATTTCGTTTTAACTTCTTTGGTACTCAGTGTCTCTAAGACAGCACAACGACTGCCTCCGACTGCCTCACCAGTGTTGGGATTATGGGAGTTTTCAAGTGCTAGCTGGTGATGGTAGCCCAGGGAAAATGTTTTTTTAAAGTATTGTCGTGAAATATACTGAAATTTTAAAGATTGATGCGACGTAAAGTACGAAGCAATCAGACGTCATTGTGCCGTGCTTTATAAAAAGGAGGCTTAATGCATCTGCATGATCCATGGTACCAAGAAAGACATCACGTGATAATGCATCGGCGGACCAGTGGGGGGATAATGGGGTCCCAATCTCCTCTAGAATTTTCAAAGTAATCGCTGTCTGCCGGAAATTCAGACCAAGTATGAAAGTCATACAAATTCTAAATATATGCTAAATATAAGTCAAATCCACAAAGAACGTATTGTAACTAGCTGAAATGTCCTAGAGAATAATGTTTAACCCATTACCACACAATCCCTACTTTTGACGCCCCTGAGAGAGAAGCCTTTAGAAAACATTGTGGGAAAAGGAGAAAATGCTGGTAACCAGCATTTTCTCCTTTTCCCACAATGTTTTCTACCCTTCACAAAACAAATTTCAGATTTTCAGTCACTTTTAGTTTGTCGTCTGCAAATGCTTTCAATTTGGACCAGCCTGTAATATTATCGTTTGGTAATGAGTTAAAGATGTACACAGTAGCAAAAATTGAAATTTAGCCATGCTCTGACAAAAGGAGGCTAATATATCTCCGTGATCCATGACATCAAGCAAGCCATCACATTCTGATGAATCCATCTATCCATTTTTTGTAACAGCCGACAGAATCTTATGGTAGTTCTAGTCCTCTGAAATACAGAAAATGTGCTGATACCGAACAGCTTGGCCCAAGTCAGCCTACGCGGATTACATTAAATGCATATACATTAACCCCTTTTTCACAGAGCACGTCTCATATGTAATGATCTATTCTGGACCCCCTCTCGAAAAATATCCTTTAAAATATCGAAAAATATCGATATTCTCGAAAAATATCCTTTAAAGTATGCACATTCTTGAAATTCAGACATATTTTCTGTATTTTCTGTCTAAAGAGATCAGGACCTCAAAAGTTGACCCTTTTTAGTATTCCTGGATAAACCTACAATTCATTCCGAACAAGGAAATATTGCATAATAGTCAAAAACGGGCTGCTGTGGATGCTTATTTTAAAGTTGACTTTTTGAAATTTACTAACAACCTCTATGAAAAATAACCACGATGGAAAACCCAATGAATGTTTCTAGAATATTCTGTTTATAGTATGAAAGTGATGATGGAAACAGGTTAAATATATATCCTGTTTCCATAATACAGCACTATTGACTGGTTAAATTCAAAGTAACTATTTAAACAACATTATGACGACATTTTATTTCTTCCATCATGCACAACCTGTCATTATACACTGTATTAGAAAACTAAAATGCGATCATTGCATTCAGGTCCCAGAGCTTCGCTTGTCTTTTTCACAGGAATTGCTACTTTCTCTCAAACAAAGACAAAATTCTTTTAGTGAATATTAAACTGGATCAAGCAAAATAAGAAAATTTATATTTAGAAATTATGCAGATATGCGAATTCATTCGTAGTTTTAAGAAATGGTACATTGTACTTTGAGTCTTGCACGGCAATAAATCGGATATAAAAAGTTTCGAAAGCAGCTGGACTTTTCTCTGCCAATGACACCATTCTGTACGTAAAATAGCGTTGGGCACACATCCAAATCTTGGTTAAAAACATCTATGGTATTCAAAACTGTTATCCTAAATACTTTCCTATTCTATATCGTGTGTAACACATGATCTAGAAAATAGTTCATGAAGTTTGATATTTAGGCAAATTGCCATGGAAAATGATTTTCAAGAAAACATTTTCATCTCTCTGACATTTCATTTCAAAGAGAAAATTCAGTTTGTGTTTTATATCATATTCATGGAATGAGAAAGTATCATTTTAAGCTCGGAATTTCATACATGGATCAAGTTTTTATTGACCAGTGACATCTATATAGCATTGCAATTATTTGCGTTTTTGTTGTATGATGTTGGATAAATATATTTGAAGTCGTGCACTGGATTAAATATTGCGCATGGCAATTTCTAAAGCATTTTTCTCGTACTTAATTCAGTATAGGAAAAAACCATATTTCAGTTGATTTTTAAAGAGAAAAAAATGTGACGTTTGTTGTCACCTGTCTGTAGTTTAGAGATTTTTATCGAATCATAATCGGAGAGAAGATTTCTAACATTTATTTTGCAAGACCTTCAGTATAATTTTATAGTCTCTTTACAACGCTAAGTCATATGGAAAGCATCAAAGTTTTGCTAAAAGACTTTTAAAATGCTGCGGAATTACAAAAAAAAGATGTATTCTTGAAGGGGTACTCTTAGAATATAACAATAAAATTTTACCGATAATTTTTACTACGAGTCAAACGTAATGAGACAGAAAACCAGCAACAAGCCGTTAACATTTAACAATATTTACTAATGAACGAAGACAAAAAGGGTACAATAAGGGCTTAGCCTGAATGACAATTTTTAAACTTTGAACAAAAAATAAAATAAGTCCTTCGAAATTAAGAATTATGTTTAGATTACAAAAAGAATAAATTTTCTGGTTCCTGAAACATAAATTAACAATAGTTTAACTTGCAAGTAGATATAAGCAACCTATTTAAATAAAACATAATTCCAATTTACAGGTCTAAAATCCAAGTTACATGTAAATCCAACACTTCTCGTCAATTCTGTATCCTCCAAGCCACAAGTCTAAGTTCGAGTCCAAAATCATCAAGTGAGTCACTCCTATCTATATCAGCTTGGAAATTTCTAGAATAGTTTTTTCGAAAAAGATGACATCATGGATTAGTAGACACCTTGTCTACTAACAACCTGTTTCTAAGAATAACCAAAATGGAAAAAACTAATAAATGTTCCTAATGTTCTTAGAACACTCTCAAAACAGGTCACTGTATATCCTATCTACGTATTTCTTCAGCTGTTTTCTTGTTTATTCTTGTTCGGTATGGTATATTTTATGTGCATTTTGTGATCAGATATTACAACAATTATTTCACAATCAATTTTCCGTTCTCTGATTTTATATATTTGGCTACATACAGGACTAACGGGTTCTGGTAGAAAACTAGATTTAACAAAGAACGGGAATGGTAAACCATCATGATGTATCACATTTATGTATATAATTGAGTATAGATTTAAAAACAAACATTTATTCTAAGATCCTGAGTATCGTACATAAGGGTGCATCTTAATGCAATTTTCAGATCAATTGTTATCCACGAAACACTGCGTTTTCAAAGTATATATACTCATGCCTTGATAAGTCTTGTCGTATTGGATAGAGTAGATCAAAGACCATGCTGCATATCATATATCTGCATATGTCTTACTGTTCCTCAAGAATGAAAGTTGGCCTATGCACTCTGTAGCATCCATGTACAGCGAGGACATGATCAAGAGTATGTGAATGTACATCTAGATCCAGCATGTTTTATGCGACAACTAGGTCTAATAAACAACATGGAGAATTAACACTCTTTGCAATGTTTTTGTTTTCCTCACGTTCTCTATTGACAGCAATACTGCACAATTAGAAACCTGATTTCTGTTAACTTTGTTTACATGTAGATCTAAATCTGTATATGAAAATTGGAGGAAATTCTTGCTTATATTTGCTGTAATGAATTTTCCTCGCTTTACTACTACATGCATTTTTTTTACATTGTGATGACTCCATGTGTTTGGGTCGTGTTTGTATGCATTTGTTATATTCTAAAGGAGAATTTGGTTTTGAGTTCTCTTAGTCTTCCTTGGTTGACACTGTCCACATTTTCTTTTACTTCCAAATTTCATGCGCTATCATTGGTCCTCAATGAAATTTCAGGTGGAAAAGGTAATGTAGAGTAGGATTAGTATTTGTAACCCACATTTAAGTTTGCTGTATCAAAAATTTAGGGGCTACATTCTCTAAGTAAGAAAAGAGCGTTTTACAAAATATTTGCTTTGTGCAAGGAAGTTAATTCGTACAGATGTAGAATTGTACTACATAGGTTACTTCCCTTGTAACAGATTTTGAAGCTTCATTTTTCCAGCTACTGTTTTCTTTAGTTTTTACGATGAAGTTAAGTCAATCAATATGCATGTACTACTGTTAGCCATTAGAACATCTGTTCTCAAATAGTACCAAAATACCGCTTAAGATGGTTGAAAAAATTGTTGAAAAAGCGACTGAGCTGAATATGCCTTCGTGAAACGCACTCAGCGTTCCATATTCAATGTAAATGTTGAATGAATTATCACTTTGGAGTTAACGTGTTTGATTTATTTTGATTATTTTTATCTTTTGTTAGTTAATATATTATTCTTTCTCTATGACAGACTTTTTATTCAGCACTTATTTTTCATACACGAGTAAATAAATTTGGTAACGTTTCAAGGAAAGCCAATAGGTAATTCGTAAAGAAGCAATAGTAGGAAAAAGAGAAAATCTTCTTACTGTAAGTGATCTCTTCCTTCACCGGTTTTATTTCTCAGGAAGCATCCATTTTGCTTTATTACCTCTTTGAAACATAATTAGATCCATCTGTAATGCTACATGTGATTATCAAAAGTTATCATGTGTCTCTCTATTTGAATTTGTAACTGTATAATATGTAAATAATTATAAGCTGAGGGCGTCAATGCTATAACAATTGATTGATTAATTGACTGATTGATTGATTGATTGATTGATTCACTCATTCATTCATTCATTCATTCGTTCATTTTTAAAACTTGGACACAGCACATAAGCTTACTTTTGGCACTTCCTGTGCATGTCAGCTAAGTATCGCAAGATACCGTTACATACAAAATACATGTATTGAGACCCTGGACATTGACACTCTTTAATTTGTAAAAACAGAACAGGACAGAAATTCCATTTCAAGCATTTATTATTATGAAGCATACAAGGTCATAACAACTAAGTTCAAAGCATGCAATACAAATGACATATTTTAATATACATATGATCCATGCTATGTGAAATGAGAGCTATATGCATCTTTAAAACATTCGACCTAGGTCAGCCTACGCATATCGCATGGGCGGACCAACGTCGAAAAGTTTTGCCATTGATCAACTTCCTGCAAGCCAAAGAACCATTAGTTTTAAACATATTTATTTTACATCGATTGAGAAACAAGTTCTAACAACTTATACTAATTTCTCTCGATTCTGCTTCCTGGAAACTACGCCAGTACTCGCGCCGAAAGTGTGGGCCAATGAAAAATCCCAAAGTTGATACTCGCTCCCGGGTATCGAATTTAGGACCTTATGGTTATGAGGCCGACGCTCTACCTCACAGCCACAGACACCAAAGAATCATTGTGCCTAATGGTTCTGTTAGTTGTAGTACAAAATTGATCCTACGGATCCATAATTATGATTTATTCATTTATTTATTTATTTTTATGATGCATAGTGGGGTTGCATTAAGACCCCTTTTGCCACAGCATGGCTCAAATAATCAACCACAAATATGATTCAGTAGAAATTTTTATCAAATTGTAATGCTTGAGAAAGTTTTAACACAATTGGTCGTAATTGCTGCAATTTGTTATACAGTAAAACTGGTTTTGGGCAAGTTTTGACAAGGTAATACATTGTATTAAGAGACCAATATAAATGCATCCTTACTAATACTCTTGTTCATTGATACAATCATTTCTAAATGAATGAGACTTTTTCCTTTCATGTAGTTTACAACTTTTGAAACATTGTGGCGCAATATCAGATTGCTCACAAATTTCTTCTCTGTTCATCTTTTCTTTACATTTTCAAAACAATTTCAAATAAAGTGTTGATGAATTATTGGGTTGGAAAAAATTGTTGGGTATTGGTGTTTTAACTGCAGGACAAAGGTCTGCCTTTTTACTTATATTCAAAAGAAGATATTGTGTGATTTGTATATATTACAATGTGTCACTTGTATATACATGGCAATCCAAAACAACAACACAGTTAGGGCACTATTTGCTCCGAATTTTTTGTATATATATATATTATAAGGATACTAGATTATCATTTATACCGTTTATTTAGTTTTATTTTTTACCTTATACTTTTATTTTTTTTTTCAGGATACACATACATACGTCGCAGACGGATAAAATAACAAAAAAAAATAATCTGTATACACGAACTGAAATATGGTTCTAAATATTGGTATGATAATGCATCTCGCGCACGGAAATACATGTACTTATGCATTGATTTGCAATTTAATTTATCAAAATGTTATACACGGATAAACAACGTTACCACCAACGAATCGATTATCTATTTTTCTTCGTTTACCAAATTTGAAAAAATAATGTCTATAAATGCAATTGTTCGTCGTTAGAAGTTGTAGGTGTAAAGTAAGACTATCATTGTGTAAGAAAATTTTGACAACTCCTCGAACTTCGGTCTTATGAAATAACAAATTTTCTCACGCTGCTCGAATCAGCTACCAGCACCAGGAAAGTTCATACTATAAACAGACTGTTTGCATATTTCTTCCGAAAGTTTATTTGGTTTAACCCTTATGCTATGACATACAATGACCGTTTAACTATACCAGAATACAATATGTGAGTACAATGTTTATTTTGCATTTACCTTCTTGCGTGAATCTCTCACTTAAATATACTCTCTGTCTCTTTCTCTCCCTCATAAACACACGCCTCTTTTGAATATATAAGAGACTTTAAGATAATGCATTAATATTTCTGCTAGTGACTAATCTCTCTCTCTCTCTCTCTCTCTCTCTCTAAATAATTTTCAAAACAAAAGACAGAATGAAGAGTTGAATAACAATTGCCAATATTGAAGAAAAGAATAGGATAGTTGTTGTTTGTTTGTTGCTTTTATACCCATATGCAATAATAAAGAGAAAATAAATTTACACATGACTCATATGCTGGCAAAAGGGAGGGGGTTTCAATGCATCTCTGTAATTAAGCCAAGTAAGTCATCACATTACTATGGGCCTATAAAATCCTTTACCTAACAACGGTCAAAAGGATGAAGTTGAATAGTCCATTAACTAAGATACAAAATATGATATGTAAAAATTGTAGATTGCAAAATATTTTCACCCATGTCAGCCTGTACGAAGTGCGCAGGCCGACTCGAGTCGATACTTTTTCAGGTGCATTAACTTTCTTTTATTTTTTAATCCATATTTATGAAATGTTGTGTAGTGATCACTTGCTGAATGAGACAAGGGCAAGGAAACCCTATAAGAAAAAGATTATAGAGGGAAACCCTAAATGAAAAAGATTATAGAGGCTGTCTGTTTGACATACCTTCCGATAGGTATTTCGTATGTATTTAACTTTCAAAAAAAATCGGTCTGTCCTTATCCAGTGACAAACTATTAAATTATACTAGAATGAAAGACTTACCTTATTGCGTGAATTCCATAATTTTTATATTTACTCTCTCTCTCTCTTTCTCTCTCTTTCTCTCTCTCTCTCATACAAAAGCTACATAAATCAACATCACTTTTCTGCGATTAACTAATCTCTCTCTCTCTCTCTCTCTCTCTCTCTATCTCTCTCTCCCTCCCTCTGTAATACAAATATTTATGAATTAGCATTACATTACAATTTTCCCTTAAGCTAACCTCTCTCTCTCTCTCTCTCTCTCTCTCTCTCTCTCTCTCACCCTCTTTACTATAAAAGCTACATGATATAAAATTACATTTTTTCCATAAGCTAATATTACGAAAGAGTACAGCAAAATAAAAGGACAGGGAACCATTTACCGCTTAAGAAAAATGGGACAGGTTCAAAATTCCGTACATCAATTAGATGAAAACAAATCAAAGATACTCCAGGTCAATTAAAATTGATAGTTCAAAAAATAATTATATAACAAGGTCGAATGACCACTTTTTGTACAGAAAATATCATAAAAACGAAAAGTATCGACCCTGGTCAGCCTGACCATGGTTGACACTTTTCGCAGTGCCCAGAAGGTCCCTTTTTGCGTGATGAGTCACATTTGTGTTATGTTAGAAAAGTCACCTTGCACGACAAGATACAAAATCAGTTATATAGGAGTCATGTTCTATCAACGGGGGTTTAAAAGCATATAAAAAAAAGTATCGATTAATCCATTACCACACAATCCCTTCTTTTGGCGACCTTGAGAAAGAAGCCTTTCGAAAACATTATGGAAAAAGGAGAAAATGCTGGTAACCAGCATTTTTTTATCCTTTTCCCACAATGTTTTCTACCCTTCACAAAACAAATTTCAAAATTTTCCGTCACTTTTATTTTGTCGCCTGCAAATGCACAATCCCTTCTTTTGACGACTTTGAGAAAGAAGCCTTTAGAGAACATTATGGAAAAAGGAGAAAATGCTGGTAACCAGCATTTTCTCCTTTTCCCACAATGTTTTCTATCCTTCACAAAACAAATTTCAAAATTTTCACTTTTATTTTGTCGCCTGCAAATGCTTTCAATTTGGACAAGCGAAAAAATTTCTAGTTTGGGAAAGGGTTAAGGTCCGCACAGCCTGACATATGCAGATCCATGTCTAGCTTTGGTAAATTTAGGATACATCCATCTATTGGCCTGTTTATTTGGTTATTAAACAAAATGGGTTTAAAGGGTCCAAAATTATGTGATGACTTGCTAAGTTTTACGGAAATGCATTTAACCCTTTTTTTCCAGAACAAGACTGATCTATTTTTGCATGAAACATGATGTACATTCATTAGCAAGAACGGAAATCTGTTGCATGGTGTTACGATACATAGCAAAATATTCTTCATTATGGTCCATAAACTTTGCAAAGATCCAAAAACAGCATGTTGTTACGATGCATAGAAAAAATATTCATTGTCATGATCGATAAACTTTGCGAATGAAAATTTTCATACAGTTTCCTCATCTGTTCTTCTCACCTTTAAAAATTTTGAAACGTATATATGTACTATGAATCCTTTTTTCAGTTTCTTTCTTTACTTTTGACAGTCGCATTGCCAGCACAACCTATAAATATATATGCAGTATGGATCATCATCATCATCATCATCATCATTATCACCATCAGCATCATCATCATCGCAATAACTTATTACGTAGTAATATCTACAGTCACATTCACAGGGACAATCACAATCACATCCACAGAAACAATCACAGTCACATCCACATTCTTCCTGCCTCTTTTTCCTGATGGCTAATCCTCCTGAAAAAATAAGCATTTGATCACAGCAGTTAAGCTATTTGCACACGATTCCGACGATTTACTAAAGAATGAGCCTTTTGAAAACGTTGTGAAAAACCAGCCTGCCAATTTTGCTTGAATCACATGTGCAAAAAAAGTGAATGATTGCATACATGCAAGCAACCAAAATGTGGAAGAAAAAGGGAAGAAAACTCCTTGTTAGATATTATAAAATGTCAGATGTTCTTGTTTTCCCACATTTTGGTGATCAATAATTTGTAATCTTGCTAATCATTAACTGTTTTACCAAAAAACAAAATTTTGGACACGAGCAACTTGTAAATATATGCAGACTATAAATAAAACATAGATCAAAATGATTAATTCTGTGCTTGATAAGGTCGAAAATATTGTTGAAAAAGGACAAAATGCTGGTTACCAGTCTTTTCTCCTTTCTCACAATGATTTCAAAAACTATCTTTTACAGGGACGTTCATTTTTAAAACGGTGTGGTAAAGGGTTGAATGAAATATATGTCGAATTAAAAGTCTTCAAGTTGTCGTTAGTTAATCAAGTTTCGTAAGCCATTCGCGTTTGTCAGCGCTCATGCCCAGAAAGATGATTTTGCATTTTAGACGAAAAAAAATAGAGTTTATTTTATCAGCTTGTTGTTAATATTGGGAAATATTTGCCGAAAAAGGGGAAGTTATGCGAAAATAACGAGTGCCGTAACAAGCTGATGAAATAAATGAAATAACTGAAATTATATATCATATTTCCTCTGATTATTTTGTCAACGAATGCCACTTTAAACAGTAGAACAAAAAAGTAGGTCCAGATTTTCGGCAGGATGACAATATTACTGTAACGGGGAAATAATCCCCCCAGCTTAAATTACGACATTTCTTTCCCTATAACATTCCTAGAAAATAGACACATGAAATATAATATATGTACTTAAAGTGAATATCTAGTTATGAAATTCATTAACGTAATCAAAGTCAATATCTGGTCAGCAAACAGAAGATATTTGTCGATCTGTCATGAAACGATAAGTATCAGGCACAAATTTCAACGAGAACAAAGTTGGAAGTGGAGGATTCGCTATACCTGTTATAGGACATGCAGATATTCGGATACGATGTGACCGAGATTTATTACAAGGAAACAAATTAGTCTAATAATTATTTTTTATGGATATCTGGCTGAATTTACATATAGGGTAAATTCAAATTTTTGAGGTCGTTAATATTCGCAGAGGCCTGAAAAATGCTTCAAAAAAACGTCCGCTCAAATATTGTTGTGGCCAGCGCATCTATTCATGCTTCCCTGAAGTTTCTGTTACAATTACTTTGCATTCTCCCAAAGCTACAGGCAATATTCAAACATCACAAAAACAATGATTAATTTTGAGTGTGAAATGAATCCTGTCGCAATGGTTATCATCCTGTTCTCAAAAACAGATTGGCCTAGCTGCGGATGCAGTGACCCCTGCCTCACCCACCCACCCACCTTTGCATTCTAAAGTCCTGTGTGCTTCTGACTGTGCTATCAGGGTCCATTTTCGCTAACTATTCTTTGTTATTTGTTTTATTCTTCAAGATTTTTTATTTGTGCCGAATGTGTGGGCCAATCAAAAATCCCAAAATTGACGCCCGCTCCCGGGTATTAGCATCTAACTCAGGACCTTACGGTTACGAGGCCGACGCTTTACCTCACTGGTACAGGTACCATTATTTATTGCTGCACCACAGTTTTGCAAATGCAAGCATCTAAGGTAGCAGACCCGTAACACTTCTAGTGCAATATGGAAAAAAAAGTCTTGATAGTTGATAAATACGGATTTATACAGATATAATACTTTTGCACAGTTTTAACCGACAAGGAATTCCTTGATGTCTACCAGCATCTTTATTAAATTTTATTTCGTACACGAATGTTACAAATTGAAATTGTTTACTAGCCGTATTTGGTAGATTAGTGCGATTTTGGGCTGTTTTTGTGTAACGGACTTCAGTTTAAATTAATAATCCATTCCATCCATGCTCTGGTAATAGATGGCTTAATGCATCTACATGAATCGCTATATGTTATTTACCTCATTACTACAACCCCAATATCAATGGCTCTTTCATTTTGAAAACCTTACCTTCAGCATCACCGGGGGCAGCTTCACTGTCTTTCACCGTTAAAACTACGCGGCTGTCTTTACACATAGCAGCGGCTCTTTCAGATAAGAGATTCCTGTCAAAAGGTTCGCCGGTGCTTGTGTATGATTCCGTTGTGGGTTCACTCGTGACAGTGACATTTCTCTGTAATATAGCCAAACTATGTCAACTAAATCCTCACAATGAGAAGGATAAAATACGTTGGCATTACACAAAGTTTGTTTTGGGCAAGTTTTGATCATTTTCAAATATATTTTGATTGCAATGTTCACAAATGCGTAGATTCCTAGGTTGTTTAATATATCGTCCTTGCTCTATGGCTAGATTATGAGCATAAATTCTAAATCGTGTCAAAGCTATTCTGAACTTTGGGATTTTTATTATGTTAGATATTGTTCAAATTCAAAAAAAGTGTTTAAAAAGAGAATGGCAATCGAGTCGCAGAGAGGTATTAATCGAATGATACCAACGCTCATAATGTATTTGTAGAATATGAAATTTTATCGGTTCTAGCTCGATGCGTATATTTGTTTGATGTTCCCAGACAAATGATAGATCATGTTCGATTAGGATTTGCTTTATATTGTGTGCCAAATTATTTCCATTATAAATTAGTCCATTATCAGCGTCGTTTTTTAACATGATGTAGGTTTTATGTAAGAAACTATATTCATGTTGGTTTAATATTTTTATCCAGTATTTTAACATTGTTATTTTTCTATGAATGTATATTGGAACTCGTCCTAATTCTCTAAAAAGTGCGTCGCGGTTGGTTGATTGTTTAACGTTTAGCATTTTTCTACAGAATTTGTTGTGAACCAGTTTTATATCTGGGGCTACATGTGTGCCCCATACTTCGCTTGAGTAATTTAATATTGAATAAACTAAAGAATCAAATAATTGGATTTTTTGCTGAAATGGTAATTCCGTTTGATTGAATATAATGAAAAGTTTGTGAAGGGCCAATGATGCATGTTGAGCTAATCGTTTTTGCGTTCGGTTCCAATTTCCATTTTCGTAAAAAAACACGCCGAGATATTTGGAACTTTTTACAACTTCTATACGAGTATTATAAAGAAAAAAAAACGTAGTTCGTATGGCGGCCTTTTTCAAATATATTATCTTTGTCTTAGCAACGTTAAAACGAAGCTTATTTTTATCACTATAGGTTTCTATGTTACATTCTGTTACTAATAGTAACGTTTTCCACTGAAAATGGTGTAATATCAGTGTCATGCGATGGCCGATATGGCGGGGCAAAACGGGCTGATATCTGATATCCTGTCCGTTGATAAGATATTTGTTCTATATGTATAGCAACAGAACACTCGCTCGTAACGTTCTCGAAACATCCATTTTGAAAAAAAAAAACGGAATCGGTCCGTCAATCACCAGTGGACAGATCTTCAGTAAACATTGAATCGTTAAACCAACAAAGACGTGATAAATATAGAATAGATTGTTGTTTTCTTGGATTGGAAAACTTATCAAGCAATGTGTAGTGTCTATAGGCTAGCAGTTCTACGATTTTTATCCAGTGAGCCGGGAGAACCAAGCTTGATTTTAAAAGTTTCATAATTCGAAGCACCAACCATCTATTCTATTTATCCAGTTTTGATTCGTATTACGCCAAATTGAATATTTAGATGGAGAAACAATAATGGCAACATCTTTTTAACAATGAACAAACATAAAGCAGTGTTTATGTAAAGGGTCCTATACTGCACATAATGCAGCTCTACGATAGTGATGATGAATGACGTCATGAACTTGACGTTTACCCGCGGAAAAAAGTTGTGTAGAATGTAGACAAGATTTCTTTTTGTTTAAGTTTTTAAACATGCTAGAAAACCAAAAAGAATTATCGAGCAATTGATCAATGAATGTAATAAAGAGGTTATTACACGGCTGATGAGGGCCTTAGTGATATCGGCCCTCCACCTCGAAATCTGCCATCGGGCTAAAGCCCTCGGGGCAGATATCAAGGTAGCGGGCTGATATCACTCTCCGGCCCTCATCAGCCGTGTAATAACCTCCAAATATCGTTCAAAAGCGATTGTAGAGATACTTGGTCATGTGCGAGTAACGCTGCGTCATCAGCAAATAAAAGAAGGAAAATATTTATGCCGTCAATGTTAATTATATCATCTAATCTGCTATTTACATTATCTAGAATGTGGATTAGATAGAATAAACACAGTAAACTACGGGCAGGATCTCCCTGTTTCACGCCTACAAATGAGTGAATAGGATCACATTTTAAGTTTTGATAGCGTATTGAACTTCTGACAGCATTGTGCATTGATTTCAATGCAGGAATAAACTTTGTGCTAATGTTATTGTCTAAGAGTTTTCTCCAAAGTTTAAATCGATCGGTTTTGTCAAACATTTTCTCCCAGTCGAGGAAAGCAACATATAATTTTTTACTGTTGGCAGGGGATCTTGAAATAATTGCATGTAGGATGAAAATATAATCTATTGTTGATTTATGTTTTTGAAATCCATATTGATTACGTGTTTCATGTTTTTCAGACCATTTTATTAATTGATTTACAAGTAATTTAGAGTAGATATTTGATAAAATGTTATTAAGCGTGATTCCTCTTAAGTTCTCCGGATCATGATTACCTCCCTTAAAAATTGGTATCAATAAACTTTCGCACCATTGTTATGGGAAGTAACCAATGCTAAATAATTTATTGAATAGTGATTTGAGATACGGCAATAATAATGTCTATAGAAAATTTGAATATTTCGGCAATTGGACCGTCGTTTCCCGGACTTTTTTAATTATTTTGTGAGAAAACTGCTGATTTTATCTCCGAATCAGTGAATGGTTGATCTAGATCATCATCGAAGACAGTTTCAGAGTTGGATTGTCGCGCGTTTTCATTTTCTTGTATGTCTGCATCTTTTTGTATTTCATATAGACTTTTGAAATGTTGGAATAACTCATCCATCTTTATGTTTGTTGGAATCAGAGTTTTAGCTCTGAATGTAAATTCGATATGTTTCCGACAGGACTTTGGATTTTCTTTGCTAAGTTTGAGATTATTTTCCCCTCCGATAATTCGAATTTCGATTTATTTCTTCGTATCGTTTGTACATATATGTACTTTTTATCAGTGAAAGAGATTCTCTTTTTCTTCATTTTTATTTCGAATATAAAAAAATCTGGCTTTGTTAAATTCTTTTACGAGTGAGAAGACACTCCGCATTAAACCATGGTTTCGTCTGAACTTTTGTTCGTCTAGTTTTCTTTATGTTCCGGGATTTACCAATACAATACAATATTTTATTTAAGTATTTAGGCCACTGGCCCATATACCGTAACATATCATATGAATTATTTACAGAGTGACGTTGGATATATGTAACAAATTTACAATCAAAGTTAAAGTTAACAGTTATGTAAAGATTTAGTTATCTGAAAATTAGAGGTCATATGTTGAATTGTAAAAACTTTTGAAAACATTTGTTGGAAGACCTTATCTCATCTATAGATTATTACATTAACTTAGACAATTACCATAAAATAATATTGATTCCAAATTTCACGCTCATGTGGTTTAAGCTTTTGAAAACATTGTGCAAGATAATAATTATTTATATATTTAACCAAGACATTTACTAAATATAATATCAATGCAATATTTTAATCTTTTGAAAACATTGTGCCAACACTTAATTTTCATTCAAATTATGATAACAGGAAAATTCGTTGGTTGGATTTATCTGTCAACCAATTATAATTACAATATGATATATAAATAAACTTTTGGAAAAGAAGGAGAAACCAAAAAAAAAGAATATTGTGACAAAAGACAGCATTACTCTTACAATTTAAGAAACTTTAAAATCACTACTCCAGCAATCCTGTTTTTCAACAACTCAGATTGGGTGCATTTTAAAACATTGTGGAAAGACTATAGAAGCTAGTAATCATCATGTTTTTTCCTTTCACAGTGTCCTCTACTTATCTAATTAAATTCGGTAATTACAGAGATAATTTTAGATAAGATTAAGTATAATGGCATAACCCTTTAACATAAATGCACAGTCGCAAAAAGGAGTAATACTCAGTATTGAGGCAACATTTATATAAACTATATTTTAAAGTACAATAATGACTACTGTAATTGAATGAAAATAAGATCATATATGAGGAAATAACATCATTCTTATGCTTTATGCCCTATGCGAGTTCCTTTAAAATTTCTTTTCGCAAAGCAAAGGATTCCGACAGGTACTTTGCAACCTTATATACTGTATCTTTCTTATTTACATGTAGTTTTAGAATAGCGTAAAACGTGCTTAGGTTTCTATTTCTTAACCAGTATGGCCTAAAGTATTTTATTCTGAGTTCTTCATATACAGAACAATGAAAGAAAAAATGGAACTCATCCTCTACAATATAAATATCTTTAGATTTACATATAGAACAAAATCTATACTCTCTATCAATTGACAAATGCCTACCCTTTTCAATCATCAAATCATGTGCCGAACACCTGAAATTCGCCAAAGTTTTCTGAAGTATATAAGAAAGGCTGTATCCCATAACATTGAAGTAAATGAATGAAATAAATCATCGACCGTAGGTAGTGCTATTGTTTTGTAAGCTCATAGTAAGATTTCCTAATAAGGGTAGCTGTTTATTTAAATCATCACGAAAAAGTATGGCGCACGTGGTTTCCGACGTTAATCAATTAGCGTAAGGATTACACATTGAAAGTTAATATGTGTCTATCGGTATACGAAAGTATGCAACCTTTCCTCACATTCTTTAAAAGTTTTTTTTTTCTTTCTAAAATTCAAGATTAAGATTTTCCCTCATGAAAAAAAAGGAATATTCGAATGCCGATTTTGAGTTCAAATATTCGCGGAAAAAACGAATATTCGAATATTTGTTCCCATCCCTAATTTTAAGGGATGAAGAGAACTTTTTTTTGTATGTTTCATGTTTTATAAAGCTATGAAAAAAAGTAATCACACAGTATGAAACCGCGCTTTGTGGCTTCCATGAAAACATTAAAGAAATGTTGTCTTCACTCCTTCAATAGATCAAAATGACATAGAACGAATTTGAAAATTGCGGTACCTCTTCTGCCTTGACAGCAGCCTTTATCATGCTGGTGTTTCCTTGTGGAGTGAACCTTCTCACATAGCAAATGTTCATTCCTCTGCCATTTCCGTCTGCTTCAAGATGAGTTACAACCAAGCCCTATAAATTAATGAACACTCCTTTATCATTATAAATATCTTCAGTGCGACTCTGTTCTGTTTCAAACAGTAGGAAAATCGGGACTTTTAAGTGTTTGTCAGCCTTTCAGTCCCTTTTTTAATTAAAAACCGAGTTTTTTTTCTACCTTCAATCATTAATTAACAGGTAATAAACAATCTTCAGCAGCTCTTTAAGTTTCCATGGTTCCGTAATGGTAATAAAAATTTACATAGTTGCTTACTCTTGCTACATCCCTCAAAAGAGCTCTACATCAACACAACCATTATTTCTACAAATCTTCAGTGACCTATCCAGTTTTTCGTCCAATCAGAGACAAATATTAAGGGAGACTTTGTTCATCTTACCAAACACCCCCCCCCCTAAAAAAAACTTAGTTTTTATAAAGAAACCAGCTGTTCTGCATAGATCTAGGTCTACATGAATTGTACCAACTCTTCCCTTATTGTCATAAAGGTATTGTGCCCAGGGGAAAATTTTCCTGTCTCTTGCATAAAACAAAACATGCACAAACTTCGCAGTTCTTCTGGGGCCACTATAATTCGGCATACCTGTATCAGATAGTGTTTTGGGGATTACTATCGAATGGAAAATGGCAAATTGTGCAATTGGTGAAAAAAGGAAAATCTTTATTCTATAGGCACATTTGACAAACAAGGATAGCTCCCCCTAAGTGATACCGTGTGGCACTTATTTTCAAATCGGGCAATAATCCTTATCATGGACACATTAGTAGTTAAATACATACCTTAGCACCTGTAACATCTACTTTACAGTCTACATTTGGCATTGAATACGCGAAAAAGGGGCATTCGGAAATTTCCTCAAATTTTCTTCTCGGGTCAGCTTGAGAAGTCCATGGAGTTTGAATAGAGATGGCACTTCTACACTACCTTAAAATTTTGTAATGCTGTAAACCTGCACAAAATGGAGCATTGCATTAAAACGGAAAGTGTCAATTCAGATTAGACTGCGCAGACTGGTCAGGCTGATCCAAGACGACATCTTACACAAATGTCCGAATGTCCCTTTTCGCATGTTTCAGGTCATATAATATCGGGCGCGTTATTTTTAGCAGTAATTGTTCCTTTCCATCAACGTGTTGGATGAAACACATTATACTTTTGCTCTTCAACAATATGAAAAACTGTTCCTAGAAAGAAAGCAATTACTGACACGGTTACTTTCATCTGCACAGATTGTAGTTACTGCAACATTACAGTATTTTGTTTCGCCAAACTCAAGGTAATGAGGTAATTTGTATGTTAGAAAAGCTTGCGCCAAACATCAGGAATCAACGAACACAGGTAGTGTAATCCTTCGCGCGTCTTAAAATAAGCAGCGAATCATTCAGTCAGTTCTAATATACATTTATATAGAACTTTGATTTAGATTTTGCCAAATAGAAGTTTTGACTCTCGGTACTTTAGCAAATTTTTGTGAATAAAAAATGTTGCCCGAAAAGGCTTCTGTTGAAAACATGCCTTTTGAATTCATGCACACATGACAACAGTTATGCGTTGAATCATTGATAAATTCTTCGGTTTTAGAAAAAACATTTTGAAAATCTGTATAAGTCTGATAAGTATTAGACTTAATCAGTCTTGATGACAAAATGTAGCTTTACTGCTATGTAATGACCATAAGTAGCGGATAAAAATCATGTAAATATATATTAAATAACATTAAATAAAAACTCAGTTGATCACTACGTTAGTTAGAGGTAAAAAAGAAATCAATTCTACGAGGCAATAAAAGCTACGGTACAAGGAGCCTTCGCTTTCATTTTCTCGAAGAATTCTCCTTTTTTTTTGGCTGTAAACCATTTCATAAGTGAAACCATTGTACTTTTACATACCCAACCATTGTTAATTTACACACCCTTTTGTAATCGTAGATAACTCTTAGCTTAGGTGTGGTGATGTCTTCTTCATCATCTGTGACAACCACCTTTTCTTCAATTGTCTCATTCAGTCGTGGTACATTGTAAGTAATAGTGGCCTCCTGTTACAGATAGTAAGAATATTCTTTTTTTCTTATTTTCCCAAGTGTATGTATTGTAATTCTATAAAATAAGCTTTTAATGGTGATCGCTTATATAACGTGATCAGTTTTATTCCGTGATTGTCCTTGAACCGGTGAGTGTTGTTACAGCATAATGCATAAATAAAATTGTTTCACTTCTCATAGTTAAGTGAGTTAACGAGTTAACTCTTCACCAAACGACGAAATTTTCAACTGGTCCAAATTGAAAGCATTTTCAGACAACAAAATATATGTAAATCAAAAATTGAAACTTGTTTTGGGAAGGGTAATAAAAAACATTTTGTGAAAAAGAGAAAATGCTGGTTACCATTAGACGGATTTCCGTATAATTTTTGTTAAAATGTAAACTATTTCGCCCTTTGATCGTGTATCACAGCAAGAAGAAGTTTTAAAAACAGAAATCTGACAATGATACATGTTGCCTCAATGACGTGTGAACAAAGCATTACAAAAGTCATTTCTTATGTTCGGCCTTGATCCCCCTCCTGCTTTAGCAGTTTGCCTTATTTTATGTTCCTTCTCCCGGTGTTGTTAAAACACGACACTGTGTGGTATTGGGTGAAGCTCAGTAAATAGAGTAAGATTGATCTCAGAGTTTTTTATGTGTAAATCCCTATTACATATGTTAAAAGATTTTCCCAAGTTTCATGAAACTGTGATGCTCTATTTCTATGATTTGTATTAGAGTAATAGCCAATTCACATTAAGCATTTCCTTGGAGGTGAGATATCTGTAGATTTGTTATGTTGTAAAGTGTATACATTGAGTCAGCCACTTTCCTGATACACAAAATTAGCAAACAATGTATTTTTCAAGGACGTTGAAAGGCTTATAGAACTATGGAATGTAGGGGAAATTGCCAGTGCAATAGCAATAATTATCACGCATACTGCTATGATAACTTTATCTTGCCCTGTTTTGACACCAGGTCTACACATTAGACTAGTTCTGGTGGAGAAACCTTGCAAACACAACAAGTAAGAGGGGTAGCATAAGATCTGCATCGGTGTGTGTACAGAATTGTATTATGGTATAAATGTGACCAATCACGCAAAAAGGGAAGTGCGGAAAGTGTCAACCTGGTCAGACTGCGCAAATTGCACAGGATGGCCGTCAGACTGCGCAAATTGCACAGGATGACCAAGGTTGACTCTATTCACTTTCGTGACATACTCTGTATAAAAAGTGGTCATTGTACCTTGTTACACAATCATTTTTAATCATCAATTTTACCTGACCTGCACTATCATAGATCTGTTTTCATCTAGTTTATGAACAGAATTCCTAGATGGTCACTCTTTTGCGTGATGGGTCACAAATATCTCTGAGTCTTATTTTGGGGACGAATCTTTTTTTTTTTTTGTACAAGCCTTGAAAGTCAAACTATCATAGTAAAATTTCATACCACAGTTACTCCATTGAGATCTGAGGCCTTCTGAAAATAAAAAAAAACAAGATGCACATAAGCGTTAATTAAGCACCGTCCATTTTCGTGTTATGAGGTTGCCATTCATGATAATAAACCCAAGATCTGGTTGTAAATTGTTGTTTATAGAACACTTCACTGTGTCCTTCCATCAACTACGGACACCGTTTCTACCTTCAGTTCTGATTTATTGACAATCAGATAGAACACTGAAATCGTCAACAAAATGATCTATCTTAAACTCTTCTATACCAGAGTGTACTGCGCATAACTAAAGTCAACCCTTAAGCTAATAAACTATTGGGCATGCATTTGGTTGCAATTCAAACATTGTAGATCAAGACCTTTGAGCAGCTCAGTCTGAAATCTAAAGAGATATTAAAGATTTTGTGCAGCCGGGCTTTCGGATCACAATCATTCATTCTTTTTTTGGGGGGGTGGGGGGAGTTGATTTTCTGGTATTCAACAATTATTTCAACGTAAGTTCATTTACATCGCGGTGACCACAGCACACAGTCGTACTTTCTTGAAGTTTCTTTTACAAATATTCCGAACAATATTCTTCCCAAGCTATAGGCTTCTTACCCATATAATCGTCGTCTAAGCATTGATCAGCATGGAAGAAGGAATAAATACGAGTAATGTCATCAAATGTTTCATATTATACATTTATAATGCTTAATGTGCATGTCTATTTATCCCGCCTTTGTAAGATCCAGACATGGTCCGGGATTGAGTTCGAAACCATTTTCTTTTGCACGACATACAGGTGGCATTTTCAAGTTTTTTTCCCCTTCCAAATACAATAATGTCGTCAAAAAGACAAGTAATGCCGTATAATCCTTCTAACATTTTATCAATTTTCAGGTTATATATATATATGTGCTATGTGGATTTAAGGCCAAGAGGAACACGTAGACCTATAACGATATCTGCCAAATAGCGTAACGAAAGTCGTGACGATGCGTCGGTTGACTGGCAAGAACAATAAACCTTTGTTGCCAAAAATATGCGCCAATAAATTTAACTGTACCATCATCGATTGTACGCACTGGTCAATATGGCTTTTGAATGCAGTCATTTAAGGCCTTCGGATCAATGCAAGAGCATTTACCTATCCTGTAGGCTCGGTAACTGTTGTAATGATACCTTTACTTTCCAAAGAACTCATTTCTTCCTTTATATTGTTAAGTTACGCGTAAGACCTTTTTTTGTGGGCAATACTACAGGTGTAGCATTCTTTTCTTTTTTTAATTTGATGGCCTACTTACCTGCATAGTGTCCCTAATACTCTCAAAAACGTCAATCTATTCGCATAAAAGGCCCTGATTCTGAATTATGCTAAAAATTAGTGGAAGTGAGTTTAGTTAAACCTAATGCCCGAGTCGTTTCTAGATAAATTAGCGCAAAAGCGAGAGAGTTTCATTTTACCGGGGACCATCAGTGTATATCCACCATATGACGTTAGTCTTGAATCAAAAGGGAAACATGCTGGCATTCATATTCAAACAGTTTAGCAACTTGAAACATCAAATAAGTCGAGTTGAATATTCAAACCTGTTCTCAAGTCCAATTGCACTATATGGATTTCGTCATTCTTTTAGAATTATCCAATAAGGTGTTCCGTTTACTTTTTCTATCTTTTCTAAAGATTAAATTATTTTGTTTTCTTTTTTTCCAAAACCTGTGAACAATTAAAACTAATTACCGCCAGGAAGCTAGGATTACCTTTCGTTAAGAATATTTTGTAAGAAAATGTACGAATCTCACGAGACAGTTATAATTGATCAACTCTTTATCACAAAATTCCGACTTTTAATGACCCAGAGAAATAATCCTTTTGAAAATTTTATTGGATAATAAAAGAATGCTAGTAATCGGCATTTTATCCTTTACCAAAAATGTTTTCAAAAGAATTTTTTCAGGGTCGTTTAAAGTCGTGATTGTGTGGTAAGGAGTTTAATGAAACTTTTAAGTCCATAGTAAAAACCGAAATGTTGTTATTACAATGGGTCGGATGGAAGGACGGACGGACAACGCTAAAACTATATCCCTCAACCTTCGGCGGGGATAATAACGGACTTACCTTTACTTCGACATAGGTTATAACTCCAATGATAATTCCGACGACCAACAGGGCGGCCAGGACACTAGAGGCAATGACAGCTGTCTTTTTCCAACGTGGTGAGCTGTGGTCATTCTAGAATTTGGTAAACATGTATGAATTACTGCTTTATCTAGCGGATGAACTTTTGGATCGATGGGTAGATGGATCTTGTAGAATTCTTATCGAATATACTCATGGTATGAGCCATTGTCTGACAGATAGTGACTTTATTGCATCTCCTTGATGCATTGTACCAAGAAAGTCAACACAGAGTTCTGAATCTATATGGCTTGCAACATGCGAAAAGGAGCATTTGAACATTTGCGTAAAGTGTTGTCTTGGATCAGCCTGCGAGGTCCGCACAGGCTAATCTAAAATGATACTTTCCTTTTTTATGCACGTTTCTGTTTTGCGAATGTCTAGTGTAGCGCAAAATCTAGTGCATTCGTAAAGTGTCGTCTCGGATTAGCCTGCGCGGACTGCGCAGGCTGATCCGAGACGACACTTTATGCAAATGTCCGAATGCCTCTTTTCACGTGTTGCAGGCCAAATTATAAAATCAATTTTGTCAAGCAACTGTCCACGACTGGTGGTAAAATAGACCTTTGATAGGCAGACAGTCGTAGCAATAACTGTTATAGTTCGTCACTGAATAATGTTGAGATTGACTGAAAGCTGTTCAGGCTAGTTTTAACATTATTTCAGTCATATCATGGCGACATATTCATGGACATGTATGTCCTAGGTTTTACCGATACTAGGCTAGTGCTTGGAATTATCTCCCAAACATGAAATAAATTCTATCAAGAGTTTATAATTGAAAAGTTACGTGTTTAATAATGTTCAATGGTTCTAAAATTTCAAATAAATATTTCTGACCTTTCCTCACATAAAAAGACATTTATCTTCCAGTTATAAAATAAATTCTTTCAAGTGTCCAAAAGTAAGAAGTTGAATGTATAATGGTGAAAAGGAATAGAATATTTTGTTGTCAGTCGGGGACATTGAGGAATTGATAGTAGATTAGATAGGTAAAAAAAGCGACAAGACTTCTTTTATAAAAATGTAATGTAGGGCAGCACGGCTAAAAAAATTGTGGAGCTATCGTGTAAGCTGAGACAGGGGTCTTGTTATGCATGTTACAATTTTAGTAGCTTCGATTTGAATTTTTTTCAAGATTTTTTTTTTTTTTATCTTTTGTTTTATGCCTGGTGTAGTTGTCCCAAACTACAAAGGCATGTCCGAGATTAGTAAGTGGAAATGAGATATAAATTGAATTTAAGGATTCTTTTGATTCTTAATTTCAGAGTTTCTATCATTCCGAGACGTTTAGATGCGGACCGACATAGATGATCATTCCATCTTCCATTTCTGCTTAGTGTTAATCCTGGATACTTATGGTAAGTCAACTCGGTTGATTTTATTCCTACTGTTAGAAAAGACCATTGCCACTCTTTTAAATGGCTTAACTCGTAACCAAACCACAAAATTTTAGACTTGTCAAAATTGAAAACATTTGCAGACGACAAAATAGAAGTGACTAAAAATCTGAAATTTGTATTTGGGAGGGTAGAAAACATTGTTGGAAGAGAAGAAAATGCTCGTTACCAGCATATTCACCTTTTCACACAATGTTTTCAAAAGGTTTTTTAAGAAGGTCGTCAAAAGTAGGGATTGTGTGAAAATGCTTTAATTCAGCAAGCATAGAAATAGGAAATAGAATTTTCGTTTACAAATTTTAGAATAGAAAATTTAAATCATTGGTCCTCTTCTTCATCTTCTGTATTATCATTACACAAGAAGAAATACAAATCGTGCGAAAGAGACTGGCCAAGTTCTCACAATTTACTAGCAGATACGGCCAAAACCTTTGAAGAATCTGCAAACTACTACAGTCATCAATGATTCTAGAATTTTAACAAGTAGGTATTTCTGATCTTTCCTAACACAAAAAAGAAGATATTTATCTCCCAAATATGAAATAAATTCTATCAAGTGCTTATAATTAAAAAGTTACGTGTTTAGTGTTCAATGATTCTAAAATTTTATATGAATATTTCTGACCTTTCCCCACAAAAAAAAATTAGACTGGAATTGAAGGCATTCGCAGACGACAAAATAGAAGTGACTTAACATCTGAAATTTGTATTTGGGAGGGTAGAAAACATTGTGGGAAAAGAGAAAATGCTGGTCTACCAGCATTTTCTCCTTTTTCCATAATGTTTTCAAAGGGCTTTTTTAAAAGGGTCGTTAAAATTCGAATTGGGTGGTAAAGGCTTAAAGGTAACTAGCCATTGTTTAGCCGGGGATGAAATCGTGATTGGATCGAGATTCAAATACCTTCAATGTCGGCTGGAAGTTAAGCGAGTTGAACATACAGCTTTACAGCTAGAGAGAGAAAAAGCTGTTAGAATTTAATAGACTAGAATTTCAGAGCTTACTCAACAGTGTAAACATAGGTCAATAAATATATATGTTTTAGGTGATAAAAGTAAATACATGTACATCGGAAATCTTTGATCTGAAGCCAGGAACGACTTTGCTTTTAAATGCCCTCCCCCACTAAAAAAAAGTGAAATGCGTTTCTATTGGTCGCAATATGTGCAACCTTGCGACTGTCATTGGCCAACGTTTTGCAGAAAGATACAAGAATGACCATAGATCCATACAGTAAGGATAACATTTATTTAAAACTGGCGGAAAATGAGTGTTGATTTTTTTTTTTTTTTTAAATATTGTCATAACTGCATATTCAACAATAAACAACAGTGTGAAAGATTGGTCTTAAAAAAAATAATAAGAAGAAATAAAGCAAATAAGCATACCTTAACTTCAACAGAAGTTTCAAGTTGAGGCTTTTGCATGCTGTCTGTCGTCGGCTTCATTCTCGTCAAGTAACTTTAGAGACTATGGTTTTCCGGATTGGTAGTCGGTGCCGGATCTACTGGGACTCGGCAAAGCTGCTACTATATAGGCAAATACAGTCACGTGATACAAAATTTTGCAATATGTTTCTGTTCAGTAAGGCGTATCTATGACCAAATAAGGGAATTTTTGGAAATAATTGCGTTTTTAAAATGTGTCTCGGGTAACTCTGTTCATGTAACAGACATAATTTTAGACGAGTTTAAATTGCAAGAATATGCAGACGACAAAATAAATCTGACTCGCATTTGAAATTTGTTTTGGGAAGGGAAGAAAACATTTTGGGAGAAGACAAAAATGCTAATAACCGACATTTTCTCCTTTTCTCGCAATGTTTTGAAAAACTTCTTTTCATCAAGGTTGTTTGAGTTTGAGATTTTATTGTAAGGGGTAAAACTTTTACCAAACAAATCGGTTTTATAACGGCCCTAAGGAAGATTGAATTTGACAAGAGAAAAGTGTTGGTAACCATGGTTTTTTCCTTTTCGCTTAACACCAAACGACAAAATTTTAGACTGGTACAAATTGAAAGCAAATACAGACGACAAAATAAACGTATCTCAAAAATTAAAATTTGTTTCCAGCAAGGTAGAAAACATTGTGGCAAAAGGAGAAAATGCTGGTTACCAGCATTTTCTTCTTTTCCTACAATGTTTTCTAAAGGTTTCCATCTCAGGGTCGTAAAGACCATGGATTGTATGGTTAAGGGTTAAATATTTCGAAACTTTCCAAATACAATCTCATAATATTTTACACTTAATCACACAATCTCGAGTTTTAACGACATTGACAGAAGAGGCCTTTAAAAACCTTGTGGAAAAAAGAAAAGCAACGCAGTTAAGCAGCTTTTTCTCCCATTTCGACAACAATTTCTACTCTGTCAAGTAAAAAAAATCATCTTTTAAGCAACATTTGGTGTGTTTTCTGCAAACGTTTTAAATTTGGTCCAGTCCGAAATTTTATCGAATGGTAGAAGACCAGTATGTCATTTGCAATAATATTATTACGCGTTGCAGAGTTGTAAGTCGGTTGTTAGAAGTTCAATGTGCTCAAAAGAGGTTTAAAAATTAACAATACGTTTCCAGTAAATTTGACATTGAGTTTTCAACTTTTCTTTTAGACTATGTGATTTTTTTTTCAATTTATGGTACTAACAGAAAATAAACTGAGCTAGCATTTAAACTTCTGAGTAGGTAATATAATTAGAAAAAAAAATGTGCTCAAAAGGAGTTTAATAATAAACAATTGGTTCCCAGTAAATTTGACATTGAGTTTTCAGCTCCCAGTAAATTTGACATTGAGTTTTCAGCTTTACTTTGAGACTATATGACTTTTTGGATTTTTTTCCATCTATGGTACTAACCATTTTGAAATCCCATGTTTACATTAATTTGAAACCAAAAGTAGTTCCGGTAATGCATTTTTTGTAATTGAGCTAGATGTATGAAAAATATATATTCAGCCAAGCAGAGCTGGCAAATATTCAAGCCAACAGCTAATGGTAGGTTTACTTCAAAAACCTCGTAATTACAGCTTGTTTCGTGCTGTAGTTACGAGGCTTTTGAAGTAAACCAACGTAACATTGAATCATATGGATATGTTTCATTGTTAAATTTCTGCGAGCTAGATCTACTGAAAAGCATAAAAGAAAAGAAATTTTGTAATGGGTATATTACACTTAAAACGAAAGCATAGGGACCCATCACACTAAAAGGGGCCATCTCGGAATTCTGCATGTCAACTAGATGAAAACAGATCAACGATGGTGCAGGTCAGTTTAAGTTGATGATTCAAAAATGGTTGTATAACAAGGTACAATGACCGCTTTTGATACAGAAAATGTCATTAAAGCGAAAAATGTCAACCCTGGTCAGCCTGTGCAATTCGCGAAGTCTGACCAGGGTTGACACTTTTCGAAGTAACCAGAAGGTCCCTTTTTGCATGGTGGGTCACATATGAGTACCGATCGTTAAACTCGGGTTAACCCTTTACTCCATAGATACTCATTTCTACGCATTGCTTGTAGGAGCCTTTGGAAAACATTGTGGCAAAAGGTGAAATTGCTCTTTGCGAGCAATTTCACCTTTTGCCACAATGTTTTCTACACTATCAAAAGGTGTCATATACACATAAGAAACAGTTTCATCCTTGCTGTTATTTAGGGTCAGTTAGAGATACCATAGAAATTCCTTATAGGGTAAAGGGTTAAAGGTTTGAACCGATATTTATGGTATTCATTTGAGCTTTCGTGGGTATGTAGTGTTGTTTCTTCAATCATTTTCTCTGTCCGCACCTGATCTGGGTCGAAACGTATCCCAGACACAATAAGCCCACCTTTCAAAGAGCAAAACACATGAGCCCCGGTAGCTCAGTCGGTAACGTGCAGGACTCAAGAACATGAGGTCGATTGTTTGATTACCGGCCCGTTTAATTTCTCTGCAAGGATTGATCACTGCTTATCATTGTTTTGGTGATGGTTACGTGGGAAAGCAGCCAGTGACTTGGAAAGAATATTGTGCAGTACACAGGTTAAAAGAAACTACATGAAGGTATGGATAGGTGAACTGGCCTCTGCAACATAACTGAATTGATGTTGAGAACGTGGTTAAACGCCAAACAGTTAATCAATCCTTTCTTCCTATAGATTGTGTGAACTTTATTGGGTGTACGGTCAGGTGGCAGTGGACTTGGAAACTTGTTCTTGGATGTGGTGAATTATGTCGCCCCGAGCCGAAGGCGAGGTGGCGACATGATTCACCACAGTCGTGTTCCCAAGTCTCCTGCCACCTGGTCGTACAACGAATTTATCATACAGCAACGTTTTTCCATGCCAACGTGTGTTAAGCGAATTTTACATGTTTTTGATTTAAAAATTGAGTACTTTAAGTAGAATTCCCCTTCTGAGTGCCCCAATTCAATGAAAACTGATATCATTTTGAACTGACGTCACTGAAACATTGGTAATACGTGCTAAAACGTGCAGCTTGGCACATAATCTTGATGTTAGGCACAAGTAAACAGTTTGCTTCGAATTGGCCAGGGTCAAAATTAGAAATAAGTGAGTAAGGTAGGTTTTTTATGCAATTTTGATAAGAAGAGTAGTTATTACACCCATGAATTGTGTTAGATTAAGGAAAAGAAGTATTTGTTTTGTATGTGAAACAGGGGGTCATGACCTTTCCTTCTTTGTTCTATAGTTTTGACCCCAAATGTGAAAGTGAGGGGTCATGGAGAAAGCGGCTGTTTTTAGCGGAGAAAACAAGGGTAGGGTCAGGGCACGAAAGATTGCGAAAAAACGGCATGGTAATGTGCTATTTTGGATTTTATCCCCAGATTATGTGTTTTTGGAGTTTCAATTCAGCTTGGCATTTTCAGGCTAGCTTCCTGGGTTTGGATTTTGTGAATTTTGGAATATGGGCTAAAATGGGAATTTTTTTCGGTTTTTTCCGACCATGTCACTTGCTTATATTGATAATTGATATCACTATTTCACAAGTTGAACATGATTTATTGATAAAATCTAAAGAATTAGGATTGTGCTGTTGAATTTAAGGGCTCCTTATAATTTCAGGCTGACAATATAGACCTTTGCTTGAGGAAGTTCAGTTCGGCGTATGGCGGACCGAGGCAAATTTAGCCTACAACCGTGTACTGCTACCTTAATGTAAGTGGCAGTTTATAAAGTTTGTATTTTGACGGGAAATTGCATTTAGTCTAGTAATTCCACCAATTTCCAGACTGAAAATAGTATCCAAGTAGATCCTAAGATTGTGAATTTTGGCTGATATTGATTCAAAGAAGGGAGGTAAGTCGAAATTTGGAAAAATGCAAATTTGGCGAATTTGGCGCTTGACGTCATGTTGCCTGATTTCGCTATTTTTGTACTTTTCCAGAGATGTTTTGCTTGAAACCAGTATGATTTAGGCAATTCTGGTAGATTTAGACTATTTCTGATATTGGGGGAATAGATCTACATACCTACATGGTCAGTGCATTCTTCGGTTCTCTTTTGTGTCCGAAAAGAGCCGCCATGGACCGAAATGTTCTATCCGACGAGTCTCTGGGCCATGACGAATGTGTAGTTAGGACCGGCCTGACCGGTATATGTGGCTTTGGCGTATACCTAGTCTCGGTTGACGGTAAAAGTTCGAAACTGCTGGCTTATCGACTTACATACTTTGTCAAGAAAAGTCTGATTCAGCTTTGTGGTGACAAATATATGTACATTTCTGTCCAAACAAATTATGCCTCAATATTGATCACTTGTCATATTAAAGGGTTCAGTTTTTGTGTTATATTTGTTTCTTATGTGTTTTGCAAGTTGCCCATATCTTAAACTTGTTGAAGCAGTTTCTAAAATTTTAATTATTAGAATTTTTTTAATGTAACAAACAGGTAGTTTGGCATGGTATACTAAGAGAAGTGACAGTTTTAGCAGAAATGGAACCCAAGATAGGGAAGAACCAGTGGTTTTGCAACTGTACAAGTACCTGAGGTAAGATTGATGTCCAGAAAGACAATAGAATCTAGCCTGAGGTTGTGAAAGTGAAATTCAATTCAAGTTGTTTTCCTAAGACTTGTCTTTGAGCTCAAATTGCCAGAAAAATGGGGTAAAATATTCTTATTTGCATAAGGGTTAAGGATCCATTTGAAATGAGTTATGTGTAACTGAGTCTCATTCTACTGGTTTATGTCAGTCAGTAACAAGGCAAGTTACTTGTTTAGACTGTTTAAAGTGTTTTTTTGGCATATTTGAAAAAAATCATTTCTGCCTTAAGGCACAAGTAAACAGTTTGCTTCGAATTGGCCAGGGTCAAAATTAGAAATAAGTGAGTAAGATAGGTTTTTTATGCAATTTTGATAAGAAGAGTAGTTATTACACCCATGAATTGTATTAGATTAAGGAAAAGAAGCATTCGTTTTGTATGTGAAACAGGGGGTCATGACCTTTCCTTCTTTGTTCTATAGTTTTGACCCCAAATGCGAAAGTGAGGGGTCATGGAGAAAGCGGCTGTTTTTAGCGGAGAAAACAAGGGTACGGTCAGGGCACGAAAGATTGCGAAAAAAAAACGGCATGGTAATGTGCTATTTTGGATTTTATCCCCAGATTATGTGTTTTTTGGAGTTTTAATTCAGCTTGGAATTTTCAGGCTAGCTTCCTGGGTTTGGATTTTGTGAATTTTGGAATATGGGCTAAAATGGGAATTTTTTTCAGTTTTTTTCCGACCATGTCACTTGCTTATATTGATCATTGATATCACTATTTCACAAGTTGAACATGATTTATTGATAAAATCTAAAGAATTAGGATTGTGCTGTTGCATTTAAGTGCTCCTTATAATTTCAGGCTGACTATATAGACCTTTGTTTGAGGAAGTTCAGTTCGGCGTATGGCGGACCGAGACAAATTTAGCCTACAACCGTGTACTGCTACCTTAGTCTTGATCGACACCGCCATTTTAGATGTTATGTTGATAATGTAGTCTTGTATACTGGGCTCTCGAAAGGGAAACTGCTTTTACGTCGGTTTTGCCAGTGTACATGATATATATGTTCGGGGCATATTATCCAATCAGATCACGAGAAATTTCTTTGCAGTTTAATAAGAATATTTGTAGCGATCGTATAGTGTTTCAGGCCGAATACAGTGTTAGTAATACTCTCAATAAGCGGACGTCGACGTATAATACGTCCAAATTTTGAAGAAAAAAAACGTCCGCATTTTGAAAGTCGGACGGCTTTTTTTTTTCAGTAAACAACGCACAAAGGGTTTGACACGTGTGGAAAACTTCCATATCGTCCATTCAGCGTATCAAAGGCGTTTTACAAAAAAGAGTACAATTACTGCATTTATGTTACAGTGGTAATTCAGCTATTTATGCTTTACTGGAGTTCCTCGTGTGATCTAAACAAAAATATCAAGAAAAAAAAGCTACTGGCCTTGCTTTCTACAAAAACATTGCCGAAACATTTTGCAGCAGTGATAGAGGAATGAATGCTTTCACAATGACTATCATTAATCCTTGAAAATAGTTCTTTCTACTTTTAAATCAAACCTATGACCTCTCGGTTCCGAGTTCTTTCTAACCTGCCGGGCTTGTCGTGTAACTTTTTTGTGGTCCGTGGCTTGTCTGGAACCCTGCAGTAGATTTGGGGCAGTCATTGAATACATTTAGTGGTTATTGATGTTATTTTACGTAATCAGGGAAGAGGACAACGTCCAAAACCATGGAAAATTGTCTTTGTAAATCGTTGGTTTACTTCGAAAACTTCGTAACTACAGCTTGTCACAAGCTGTAGTTACGAGGTTTTAGAAGTAAACTGACAAAATATGAGACTCAAAAAGCAGCATAATTTACACTATGGAGATAGACAAACAGACGGACGGACGGTAGGGCAGAACGACGGACAGACTGACAGACAGACAGACAGATCCTGAAGTAGTTTTGGAGCAGTCATTGAATACATCTAGTGGTTATTGATGTTATTTTACGTAATCAGGGAAGAGGACAACGTACAAAACCATGGAAAATTGTCTTTGTAAATCGTCGGTTTACTTCGAAAACTTCGTAACTACAGCTTGTCACAAGCTGTAGTTACGAGGTTTTAGAAGTAAACTTACAAAATATGAGACTCAAAAAGCAGTATAATTTACACTATGGAGATAGACAAACAGACGGACGGACGGTAGGGCAGAACGACGGACAGACAGACAGATCCTGAAGTAGTTTTTTTGAGCAGTCATTGAATACATCTAGTGGTTTATTGATGTTATTTTACATAATCAGGGAAGAGGACAACGTACAAAACCATGAAAATATTGTCTTTCTAAATCGTTGGTTTACTTTGAAAACTTCGTAACTACAGCTTGTTACACGCTGCAGTTACAAGGTTTTCGAAGTAAACTGACGAAAAATTGTCAAGAAGGAGTATATTTTACACTATGGAGATAGACAAAAAACGGACGGTCGGTAGGGCAGACAGACAGACAGACAGACAGACAGACAGACATATGTTATCGGCTTCATAAAAAATCCACATATATAAACACCCTCGAGGAGGTCACGTTTCAAACCATAAATAGATCCAATATGCTACATTTCACTGGTTTTAACTCTTTCCCAAGCGACAAAATTTTAGATTGGCCCAAATTGAAATCATTTGCAGACGACAAAATAAATGTGACTAAGGAATTGAAATTTGCTTTAGAAAGGGTAGAAAACATTGTGGGAAAACAGTACCAGCATTTTCTCCTGCTTCTACAATGTTTTCTAAAGGTTTCTATCGCAGGGGTGTTACAAGTCGGGATTGCGTGGTAAAGGGTTAAATCGCGATTTAAAAAATATTTTTATATTGAGCATGTTAGGGTACATTCCCCAAAACTGCAACTGGAACGCAACCTTTTTTTTTATGCCACTGAATTTTTAATGCCATTGAATTTTAATGCCACTGAATTTTGATGTCACTGAATTTCGATGCCACTGAATTTAACCCTATACCACAAAATCCTGGTTTTTAACGATCCTGGGAAATGTGCTTTTGAAAACATTGCAGGTAAAGTAGAATATCCCTGTTAACAGTATTTTCTTCTTTTTTCCACAATTTTTTTTTTTTAATCTTCCCAAAGAACTTGTCAAACTTTAAGTCACATTTATTGTATGGTCTATAGATTGTTTAATTTTTGGACTAATCTAAAATTATCGTTTGGTGACCTTTTGACTGCCAAGTGCGACTCAAAGAATTTTTGCTAAACTATTTGTGACCCATTACGCAAAAAGGGACCATCTGGGAATTCTGTACATCGACTAGATGAAAACAGATCAGCTAAACTATAGGTCAGTTTAAGCTGATAATTCAAAAATGATTGTATAATAAGGTACAATGACCACATTTTATACAGAAAATGTCATTAAAGCGAAAAGTGTCAACCCTGGACAGCCTGCGCGATTCGCGCTGTTTGACCAGGGTTTACATTTTTTTTCTCAATTCCCAGAAGGTCCCCTTTTGCGTGAGAAGTCACATTTGGTTTCGCCAATCGAAAATTGTTTGAATTTTAATTTCTGAAAATCCTGGAAAATAAAACTAGGAATGTTCGGTGAATACTGACGCAGAAATCATTGCGAAATAAAAAGATAGGTCCCAGTTTGGACTACTTTTTTAGTGTTTTGAAATGTTCTCAAGTTATTTCAAAATTGTGTGGGGAGTACCCGTCAAAAAGTGTCTGCAAAAATTGCAATTAACTGATGAAGTTTGACCAAGTTTCAGAAGGCAAAGGTCTATTAGATAATATAATTTTAAAAATAAAATGCAGAAGATGATACCGCGCATTGTTAGGTAACCGCATGCATATCCCTTTTTTATGCTTCATTTAATCTTGTAATAAACAATCCTGTGTTTTATCCACCCTATAAATAGGGGTTTTGGAAACAATGCTGGAAAAGGAGAAAATGCTGGCTACCACTCTTTTCTGCTTTTCCTACCATGTTTCTATCTTTTCAAAGATAACACATATCGTTTTAGCCATTTTTGAATTTGTCGTCTGCAAATGGTTTCAGTTTGGACATGTCTGACATTTTGTTGACTGGTAAAGAGTTGTGGATCATTTATACAAGGATAGAACGAAATATCATCGACTGGTTATGTTTATTTCTTGAAATGGTCGTCTTTCAATACAAACAAGTTTTCTTCTATCAGTCAGCATAAAGGAAAGTATTTTTGTAACAAGGAGATTTTATTTTATGTTTTTAACCCTTTTACAATACAATCACTGGATTTAACGACACTTGGAGAGAAACCTTTTCAAAACATTGTGGGAAAAGGAGAGAAAATGCTGAAATACACACCACATCTGGTGGGATTTAAACCCAAAAAGGACAAATATCCTTGTTTTTCGAGGTTTAACCCTTTCCCAAACGACAAACTTTTGGACTAGACCAAATTGAAAGCATTTGCAGACGACAATTCAACTCTTGCTGAAAAGATGATTTCTGTCTATGATAGGGAAGAAACCATTGTGGGAAAAGGAGAAAATGGTGGTTACCAGCATTTTCTCCTTTTCCCAAAATGTTTTCAAAAGGCTACTATTCCAGACCCGTAAAAACCAGTGATTTTTTTTTTTGAGGTTTAAAAAACCAATACCATAACCAGTGGTCAGGTATTATATTTCATTCGGAACGAAGCTATGCATTATGGAGTGGTTTCCCGTAACAAAAGTAAACAAGAGGACCATGATGGTCCTATATCGCTCACCTGAGTACTAAGCAGCAAAGGTCTACAACAAAGATTATAATTACCAAATATTGAGGTTCGAGGGCTAATGATGAAACAAGAGCGGCAAATTGTCGCAAGATTTGCAATCCCACCGCCAGTTGTAAAGGAGGTATAATAGTTGCAAAGGGCAGGCAATGCAACAAACAATTTGACTTGAGACTTCAAAATTCCAATCTGGACAAGCAAACAATACTATTAAAAAAAAATCAAAGTGGAATTACTCAAAATCCATGCTAGGTAGAATTATTGTTCTTAAACACAGTACTCTGTAATATCACAACAAACATGCATACCAATTTTGAAGTAGTTTTTACTTGAGATGACAAAGTTATATTCCGAACAAGCATTCAATGCAGACTCATGCGAGATTTTATTGAGACAGACATTCTAACCAATTTTCAATTCAGCTTAGCAAGAAATGTGGTCTCAAGAGTGCTCACAAGAAAACTTTTAAAGATTTCCCTCTTTATCTCTATGTGAAATCCCAGACCAACAACATAGGGCTAACTTTCACACCAGGACCATAATTTGAAGTATTTTGGTAGAGGGCCACCAGATGATGCTACATGCCAAATATGAAAGCTCTTGCCCTTATGGTTTGGGAGAAGAAGATTTTCTAAGATTTCTTTCTTTATCGCTATGTGAAATTCGAGAACCCACAACATAGGGCCATTTTCAAAACTAGGGCCATAATATGAGGTATGTTGGTAGAGGGCCTCTAGATGATGCTACATGCCAAATATGAAAGCTCTGGCCATTACCTTTTGGGACAAAGAGATTTTTAAAGATTTCCTTCTTAATCCCTGTGTGAAATCCGAGACCCACAACACAGGGTCAATTCTTTACATCAGGGACATAGTTTGAAATATTTTGGTAGAGGGCTACTAGATGATGCTACATGCCAAATATGAAAGCTCTGGCTATTACCTTTTGGACAAGAAGGTTTTTAAAGATATCCTTCCTTGTCTCTATGTGAAATCCAAGACTAACAACATAGGTTTAATTTTCAAACCAGGGCCATAATTTGAAGTATTTTGGTAGGGGGCCCCTAGATGATGCTGTATCCCAAATTTGAAAGCTCCAGCCCTTACGGTTTGGGACAAGAAAATTTTCTAAGATTTCCTTCTTTATCTCTTTGTGAAATCCGAGACCCCACAACATAGGGCCAGTTCCCGCACTAGGGCGATAATTTGAAGTATTTTAGTAGAGGGCCACTAGATGATGCTACATGCCAAATATGAGAGCTCTAGCCCGCACGGTTTGGGACAAGAAGATTTTCTAAGATTTCCTTCTTTATCTCTATGTAAAGTCGGATTTTCATACTTTTAAGAAACTCACAAATCAAAAATAACTTATCGCTGAATTCTAGCTGGAAAATCATTAGTAAAGTAGAAAGATAAGATTTAGAAAAAAAATGTTATTTAATGAATGCCTCTTTGGTATTATTAGATTTCATGCTACAGTTCTGGAAAGCCTTGTGGGAATGGTATCATAATCAATAAAAAGCACCTTCGACAAGGATTCATATTCAAATCAGTATCAAGACACCATACCTTCTGTTACAAAAAATAAATAGAGTGACCCATTGCTAAGGTACAATACCACGATAAAAAGCCCAGAATTACATCATTTTACTTATTCTAACCGTACACTTCATATGAAAAGAAATAATATTTGGTAGTATTTATTGGCCTTTTACAAAAGAAAAGTAATTTGTGGCATAAAAAGTAAACAACTCCCTTTTTTTAGTATAAACATAAGCATATCCATGCCGGGTTTCCTTGCCATTTGACAACTGGATCTAAAGAAAATTTTGTTTGTGGTTTATTTTAACCCTTTACCAGAGGACAAAATTTTAGCCTTGTCCAAATTGAAAACATTTGCAGACGACAACGTGAGAGTGTCTCAAATGGTGCAGTTTTTTTTTTTTTTTTTTTGAAAGAATAGCAAACCTTGTGTAAAAAAGAGAAAAAGAGAACATGATGGTTACCAGCATTTTTTTTCTTTTCCTACAGTGTTTTCAAAATGCTTTTATTCCAGGAGCCTCAAAAACTGGCATTGTGTGGTAAAGGGTGAACACTTTACCAAACACTCCATGTAAATAACCCGAGAAGGAAATTGAAAGCATTACGGGACGAGGATAAACTTCTGGTAGGCAGCATTTGCTCCTGTTCTAACCGTGCTTTCTATCATAGGAGTAAAATTCAACCCATTTTGTATCAGTTTCTGACTTGTTGTCTGCAGATGCATTTAAAGTACTTAAAACTTGTCATATGTGAAAGTAATGAATAACGAAATGGCATCCGTGTGATTACTATTTTAACTTATCCACAGATTGTGGACATAGACTAATCTGTACAATCTTACAAAAATTAACTCCCCTCTAAATGTAGATCTGGGGGTCCTGCATTTCTCACCAGTAATGTGTAGGACTTGTTGTTACCGGATGCTTTAGGTTCCAGTCTTACTTGAATCTGCATGTTTTACTTTGTGAGTGTCTTTAGGCAAGACACTTTGAACAAAGCCCTAGCCTAGTACTGCTGAAACCTAGATAGACATAATTAAGCTAGCTGTAACAGTTATATGACTAAAATGATACTGCAAGCAACATTAAACGGAGGTTGGGTGGTCGAAACCAGAGGCGGTTTTAACCGGTGGTTTAAATCGGTTAAAACCGCCCCGGTCAATACTCCACAAGTGGTCAAAACTTGTCAATACTAGTCGATTGAATATATATAGTGGTCATTTGGAAATTTCAATAATTGTCCTCCCTGCCAAAATTAGCAGTGGGCTTTTGTCACAGTGGGCTTTTGTCCATTCCCCCAATCCAATCAACCTCTCCCGTTAACCAGCAATAATATCTTTTGAATCGTGATAAAAGAAAATAGGGATGTTATTGGCAAAAACTATAATTCCGATGATAACAATACAATTTACCTTCAGTACATGATGCAGGAGTAGAGCTTTTAAAGTTAATTTAGAAACAGGACAGGTATGCAAGTCAAAGATTTCATCGACCCAGCCAACTTCAATCAGAAATAATCCAGATAGGATCTACATCAATGAGGACTTCACTCGCGAAAACTACGCCATTCTGAGAGCCCTTCGATCGTTACAAAAGACTGGACGAATATATTCTTCGTGGTCAGTGAACGGAAAGATCTTTGCAAAAGTCTATGTAACAAGTAGCCCAGTTAGACTTGTGCATATGGACGATATTGAGTCTCGTTTGACCATCACTCGATAGGTTGTGCCTATTTGTTTTGACTATTCTAATGATTCCTGGTGCGAACTAACAGTGGTGATCACTGCGGATAGGGATCATAATTCGGTGTCTGATCTGGCTACGTGATTTTTGTTGTGGTAACTGTTGTTTGTTCTCAGCTTGGTCAGTGTGTGCTGATGGTAAAAAAAAGGTTTAAGCAAAATATGTATAAACAGGAGAAATACAGTTAACATTCCAAGATCTTAAAAGTTTAATGCCGTGGAAAAATAGTAACCTGGCCCTTATCCTTCTGAATGGTGATGTAAAACTATTAACCCTTTGCCAGACGACAATATTTTAGCCTCTTCCATATTGAAAGCGTTTGCAGATGACAACTTCGGTGTGGCTCAAACGGTGTAATTTTTCTTAAATGGAATAGAGAGTATTGTTGGAAAATGAGAAAATGCTGTTGCCAGCATTTTCTTCCCTCAACACAATGTTTTCAAGGGGTTTCTTCCTCGGGGGCGTCAAAAGTATGGATTGTGTGGTAATGGGTTGAGCCTACAGTAAAATCCATTTTTTATTATTTTTAAGGATTTTTTACATAGGAAAATATTAGTTATTGGGCAGTGTAGATGAGGAATCTGACAGTAAGTCCTGTGCAGTCTGATCTTGATCTGCATTGTCCGCTGGGGGCCATTGAGTCGCTACTAGCAGTCTAAGGGTTGAGCTAGACATTATGAAAACTATGTAGTAAAATTGATCAATCAGCTGTAGCAAAGGTAGGTCACATGACCAGAACGTAGTCCATGTTTACTTTTACAGTATCGAGATGTGTGTGCCAGTTTGCATATAGTATCAAATAACGAGTGATTTCTCGGAACGAGTACTTTTTTTTTTCCCCATTTTGTATTGATAAATGCTTTATACTCGACCTACTTATGTTTTTATTTAGGTTTCCAATTAACTGGCATCAAGTGTGCATAACTTTTTTCTTTAATTCTGTAGCCTATTGGTAATTTGTGGCTGTATTTCGCCTAACTACATTCACTCTGAAGACCTACAGGTTTGCAGACGACAATTTGAAGTTGGTTCAGATAGTTAACTTGTTTTTGACAGGGTCGAAAGCATTGTTGGTGGGGAGTGGGTACTAGTTGCCGACATTTCCTTCTTTCCCTGCAACGTTTTCAAATAGGCAGTGTGCTTATAATTTGCATTTTTCCTAGTTTAGAAAATGCTTGTATAATTATTGTTATTTTGTTGTGACTTAGATTATTTATAGTCTCGTCTGATTTATTTTTAGACCCTTACCATATGGAAAAAATGTAGATTTGTTCAGTATATTATATGCATTTGTGGCCGTCAATATGAATGTGTCTCCATAGCCGAAGTTACCTTAACCCTTTCCCAAACAATCCCTGATTTTTACGGGTCTGGAATAGTGGCCTTTTGAGGGCATTGTGGGAAAGGGAGAAAATGCTGATAACCAGTTCTGACTAACGGTATTTTCTCCTTTTCCCAACACAGTATTCAAAATCCTTTCAAGCGAGGAATAGTAATAGAAGGGCTAATTCCATCTATTGTTACTTTTCTGTTACCCAAAAAATGCTTTCATTGTATCAGTTATGTATTAGTCTATTATTTTGTTGTAACTTAGATTATTAGTATTTTCCTTTTAACCCCTTAACCCTACGTCAAATATGCTGGATTGTTTTAAGTGAGAGCATTTGCAGATGATAATGGAATGTGGATCGGCTGTGAGTCTCAGCATATTGTCCTTTTCCTACAATGCTAAGCCCCATTTACCAGTTTGGCGACAAAAAGCAGACTTGTTCAAATTCGGACCACTTGCAGATGATAATTGAAAGGTGGCATTATAAACGGGAAGTAAGTAGGTCCTGGCATATTCTCTTTTCCCTGTTATTTTTGATGGAAGGCTTATTCCTTAATACCGATAAAAGTCAGTGTTGTGTGTAGTGTTGTAAATATGTAATTTGTTCCTTTTTCGTCTTACATGTATATAAGTAACATTTTATAGTCTTACTTTGTCTCTTATTATGTAGTGCTTTGGACAATTATTTTATTTCGTCTGTCTTCTAAAATGAAAAATGTAGATTTGTTCGTATTAAGAACAATTCCATATGAAAATCCAAAGGTGTCTCAGAAGGTTGAATTTGATTTTGACAGTATGGAGGATATTGTTGGACTGAGAGAGGGTGCTGCTTGCCGGTCTTGATGTCGCTGAAATTTAGAATTGTGTGGGGAGGGTTGTGAATATAATTTTTCAGTCTTTTTGTTTTCTAATTTAAGAAATAATTGTATAGTTATTCTAGTACTTTTGTTGTGCCTTGTATTATTATGTTGCTTGCGCATCTCCTCCCAAAACTTTACCACGAGACAAGAAATGCAGATTATCCAAGTTCTAAGGGTTTGTTAACAACTACCTAAATGTTGTTGAATGGCAGAATTTGAGTTTGACATTGGCAGGAGAAGCAGTGTGGGTGGGGATGAAATATCGGTTTCCGGTATTTTTTCCTTCCCCCTCAGTGTTTTCAAAGGCTCCTGCCTTAAAGTTAGTAAGCTCGGATTGATGTTTCGGGAGTTGAAAATATGTAATTTGCTACTTTTCCGTCTCTTTATCCAAAATGCTTGTACAGTTATCTATAGTTTGCTGTTTTGTTGTGCTTTGGATCATTATTGCATTTCAACCTTCACTGCACCCCAAAGGATAGACGTGTCGTGTCCATATTGAAAGCATTTATATACGACAATTTAATCTTGTCTCATTTGGTTGAATTTGGTATGACATTGTATAGTGAATTTTTTGGTCAGGGAGAGAATGCTGGTTTCCAGCATTTTCTCCTTTTCCCATAATGTTTTCAAAGTGGTTTCTTCTCCGATGTGGTGGGGGCAGAAAATTGCTGGTTAATGTGTATGTAAGTATGGGTGTCTTATTTATGTTAGTCTGATGGGACTTTATTCCTGATCTAAAAAAGCAAGTACATTTATCCCTTTTTGCAGTATTATCCAGTCTGACAAGGTGATATCTATTCCATGAATAAAGGAGCTGTGCTCCTATAAAACTTAATTAATATTATACAAATGAAGTTGTATCAGACTACAGTTCTATACTTTATAAAAAAAAATTCCCTTATAACTCACGAATGATGATAATAAGCGAACCTCAAACCACTTGTAAAATAGTTTATGATTATTGTCATTTGTCTTGTATCTGTTTACTACATATTTTTCTTTCGAGTTGTCACATCCACTTCTTCTTCTTCTTCTTCATCTATTTCTTCTTACCCTTCTTCTCTCTCTTTTTTGATGGAGGACTTCTTCTTCTTCTTCATCTATTTCTTCTTACCCTTCTTCTCTTTCTTTTTTGATGGAGGACATACACAGTATATTTCTAACAGTTTGCTACAACCTTGACTTAACCTGTATAGCTGTTCTTATGTATACTCTCCTTAACGTAAGTGGGTCCTACCTTATTTCTTTCATTTACTTTTATAAGTACAGGCATGGCTAAGAGAATTAAATTGAATTATGAGATAGGACCCAACTTCTGTTTCAAATTTCGATATCGTTTTCGTGTAATCATGTTAAGTATTCTGATTAAACATATTTCCCTTATGTTTTCATTTTCCATATGGCTAGCAGTGAAGAAAACTAAGATTTCAATACGTTCCGATTTCAGATGTAAATATATTATATAGGGTTAATGCGCAGTCGAACGTGATATATACCCATCGCCTTTTAACGAGCTTTTCTCGCGCACTTACTATAATTTGTATCATATGGCTAATTATTCTCTTACTCAGTTAGGGAAATGTTCATCCTAATCCTGGTCCTTCAGACTTTGATGTCTTATCAAATCATACAAGTACCAGCTCAACTTCGTATGACTTGTACAATTTTTTAAATTTTCCTAACCATTTATCTACTGTACACTATAATGTGCAAAGTATAAGGTTTAAAATAAATCTTCTAATGACAGAGTTCTCACAGTTTGATATAATATCTTTTATTGAAACATGGCTGAGTGATAACCATCCTACTAGTGATTTATTATTTCCATCTTTTTACGCCCCGGAGAGGAAGGACCGTATTTCAGATAGATACGGGGGTGTAATGGTGTATGTTAAAGATTCTATTTCTTATGTCAGAAGGAATGATTTAGAAATTACTGGGGTTGAATGTATCTGGATTCAAATTAAACTGTAATAAAAGAAACATTTTATTCGGCGTCTTTTATAGGCCGCCAAATTCAGATTCTGCTTATTATTCATTAATTGAAGATTCTATTGGACTTGCTATGGATTCCAATATTTCGAATATAATTATTTCTGGCGACTTCAATATTAATCAACTGAATTCTACTTCATATAGAAAAATTAACTCGCTTTGTAGTCAGTTCAATTTGTTTCAGCTTATTGAAGAGCCAACGCATTATACGGAAAATTCCTCTTCTCTAATTGATCTTTTATTTGTGTCTAACAAAGGATCCGTGTTGACCTTTGGAGTAGGAGAGCCTTGTTTAGACAACAATATACGTTATCACCGTCCTATATTTGGGTTTTTAATTTTTTAAAACCTAAACGTACTTCTGTCAGGCGAGTTATCTGGAAATATGACCAGGGTGATTACAATACGTTGAAAAGTTATTTTAATGGTATTAATTGGAATGAGCTGATTTCTAATGATATTGACAACTACGTTGAAAATATAACTAGTGCTATTAAAGATGGGATAAATAGGACGATTCCCCATAAAATGGTTACTATTAACTTACACGAACCACCTTGGATTACTAATCTCATTAAACGTAAAATTAGACAGCGCAAAAGACTCTATAGAAAGGCAAAAAATTTTAACAGTTCGAATCACTGGTCACGATTTAAAAGAGTTAGAAACAAGGTTATTGACTTAATTAGAAAAAGTAAACAGAAATATATTGATTGTCTATCTGATAAGCTACGTTCTGGATCTTTATCGTCACGTGACTGGTGGAAAACACTGAAAAGTTTTATTTCGCCTTCTTCTTCAAGCTCTATACCACCATTATACGATACTAATAATGATACTATAGTTGTTGATGAAATTGAGAAAGCAAATTTGTTAAATTCATTCTTTGCTTCGCAATCATCACTAGATGATACTGCTCATTTGTTACCGAATGAAGGTATGAGAATTGGTGAACATTCATTAAGTTCAATCAGAATCTACCCGTCCGAGGTCAAGGACATTTTAAAAACTCTTAAAGGTGGGAAAGCTTCTGGTGCAGATGGTATTAATAACATTGTCTTGCATCAGGCTGCAAGTGAGTTGGCAACTCCCTTATGTCACTTTTTTAATTTTTCTTTGGAATCATGCAGTTTACCTTCTTCGTGTTTGTCCAATTTTTAAGAGTGGCGATCCCTCGATACCATCCAACTACAGACCCGTGTCACTTCTTACCAGTATGGAAAAGGTTTTTGAAAAATTAATCTATAAGCATGTTTTTAACTATTTAAGAGAAACACGTTTCTTCACGCCCTGTCAGTCAGGCTTCTTACCAGGTGACTCTACTATTAATCAGCTAATGCTTCTTTATAACAAAATATGTAAAGCTTTAGATGAAGGCTTAGAAATAAGATTTATATTTTTTGACATAAGTAAAGCCTTTGACAAGGTTTGGCATAAAGGCCTTATTTTTAAATTAAAACGAGCAGGAATAGAAGGAAAACTTTTGGCATGGTTCTCTGACTATCTCTCTAATAGATGCCAAAGAGTTGTATTACCTGGCTGCCAGTCAAATACTAAGCATTTAAATGCCGGTGTCCCTCAGGGCTCTTTTCTTGGTCCGCTTTAATTTCTTGTATATATCAATGACATTGTCGAAAACATCGAATCCGGTATCAATCTTTTTGCGGACGACACTAGCTTGTACTGGTTGTTAGAAATCCTGCGGAAGCGGGTAATACTCTTCAAGACGATGTCAATAAACTCAATTCTTGGGCGGAATCGTGGCTTGTTAAATTTAATCCAACAAAATCGGAATCTCTTGTCATCTCACGCAAAAGTTCAAAAGCTACTCACCCGGATCTAAAAATGTCTAATATTCCTATTTCAAATGTACAAACACATAAACATTTAGGAATATACCTTTCCAGCGATGGCTTATGGGATTATCATATTAATAGTATAGCACAAAAGACTTGGAAAAGAATAAATGTTATGTGCCAACTAACAAGTCGTCTTGATAGAAAGTCTCTCCAAGTGATATACTTCTCATTTGTTCGACCAATTCTAGAATATGGTGATGTGGTTTGGAACAATATGCCTCAATATTTGAAAGATGATTTGGATAAAATTCAGAATGAAGCTGCCAGGATAGTTACAGGTTGTAGTAAACTAGTCTCTTTGTCTGATGTACGAAAGGAGTGCGGTTGGGAATCACTTAGTGAGCGTAGGCGTAAGCATAAATTTATACTTTCCTTCAAAATGATGAAAGGCTTTGCACCAACATATTTAAGTTCTCTTGTTCCTCAACTAAATAGTAACATCAGTAACTATAATCTTCGGAATTCTAATAATCTTTATAGCATTGCATGCAGGACAAACTTGTATAAAAAATCATTTCTTCCATCTGTCGTTGATGAATGGAATTCAATCCCACAAGATATTAGAAATTTAGCGTCTGTTTCGAGTTTTAAGAATTATTTGAATATTGATAAACCAATTCCAAATCAGTTATTCTTTGTCGGTAAAAGACGTTTCCAAATTATTCATGCCAGATTAAGAAATGAATGTAGTTCTCTCAAGCACTATTCATTTATGCGAAATATAGTTGAGTCGCCTCTCTGCCTCTGTGGTGCAATAGAAACAAATCACTATTTTTTTGAATGCCCAGTATATCGAAATGAAAGAAGCATTTTACTTCGTTCTCTTTCACACCTTTCATGTGTGGTAGATCTAAATACACTCCTCTTTGGAAGTGATGCTCTAACTTTTTGGGATAATAAAGAATTATTTCTTCAAATTCATTTATACATAAAAGAAAGTAAAAGATTTGACTAGTACTGCATGGACCTCCATTCTCTCTCTCTCTCTCTCTCTCTCTCTCTGTTAGACAGTAGACTATTAAGGTATGTGTGTGTGGGGGTGTGTGTGTGTGTATGCTTTTTGTTGTAAATATGGATTTATTGTATGAACCATTTGTATTTCGGAGAGGGACTTTATAAACTTTCATTAGCTTTCGTCCCAATCCTTTTGTAATTAATTATTACAATTAAATATGTTTAAACTAACTTCAATCAACCACCAATCGACAACTTTTGACCAGTATTGAACGGTTGTAACCGGTTAAAACCGCCATCCCGGTCAATACTCATATTGACCGACTTTTTTGCCAACCTTGCATTAACTATCATCCAATTAGGCAATGTTGGCCTGCAGGGGTAAACTTTATCTAACATTTCTCTAAGCCTTACAAAATGTAGCTCTAATGTGTTTTAAAACATTGGTACACAGACACAATTATCTTTTTTTTTTTTTTCATTCTTACTAAATTAATTTTTCCTGTTTCATAACACCATAAAGAATATAAAGCGTTTTAACTAAGGTACGTGTGGCTACATTATCCCATTTTGACGAATGTTCAGAAAAACTTTTAACACAACTTATCCATTTGGCAGAGCTTTATTTGGCTACAATAAAAATTAGTGGTTTTCAGAAAAACTAGAAGGTGGTTTTTGTCTGTGATTATGCATTAAATCAGATTGAAAATATGAATAGCTCATCCTAGGTTTTGTAAACATGTAAACTTGAATAGATAAACTTAAATAGATACACTAAACATGATATCTTCCTCTTTCTTTTCCATAGCATTTAAAGCAATACAAATCTGAACAGACTATAAACAAAACACTTTCTAAACTTTCATATAGTGGAAAAAATCCTATTGACTGCAAAGAGTTGAAATCTAAAGTAGTATGCCTATACAGATCGAATTTTCCTATGCTAGGCTGTCTGCTTAATCTAAATTGTCGGACATGCTTTGTCTCAACCGGTATCGAACTCCGCAACCACTAATTCGCTAGGCAAAATAGGCTAAAGTGTGGTCTACCTAGCCGGGCACATGCAATGAAATAAACAGATCTTGTTACTAACCTTAAAGTTGTTCAAATCCATATTTAAAACGAAAGTTTATCGAGTAGCAATTATTTACACCAAACTGCACCTTTTTTTCAAGGTCTCGGTGACATAATTTTTCACTGACGTCACATTTTTTGTTGGGGCGCCCAAAAGGGCAATTCGATTTCGTAGGCACACTCCATTAATGAGATAATAAAACAAGGAAATTTCGCTAAAAACACGTTGAAATTGAAAAACTTTGCAGTATAATAATATTAGATGTACGGTCAGGTGGCAGGGGACTTGGAAACTTCGGCTCGGGGCGACATGAATCGCCACAGCCGTGAACAAGTTTCCAAGTCCCCTGCCACCTGACCGTACAACTAATAATGTCTTTTGAATCATGATCAAAGAAAAAAGGGATGTTATTGGCAAAAACTATGATTCTGATGATAACAGTACAATTTACCTTCAGTACATGATGCAGGAGTAGAGTTTTTAAAATTAATTTAGAAACAGGACAGGTATATTAGTCAAATATTTCGTCGACCCAATCAGCCAACTTCAATCGACCACCAATCGACCACTTTTGACCAGTATTGAACGGTTGTAACCGGTTAAAACCGCCGGCCCGGTCAATTCTCATATTGACCGACTTTTTTGCCAACCTTGCATTAACTATCATCCAATTAGGCAATGTGAATCTAAAATTGGCCTGCAGGGGTAAACTTTATCTAACATTTCTCTAAGCCTTACAAAATGTAGCTCTAATGTGTTTTAAAACATTGGTACACCGACACAATTATCTTTTTTTTTTTAATTTTTACTAAAGTCATTTTTCCTGTTTCATAACACCGAAAAAGAATATAAAGTGTTTTAACTAAGGTAAGTGTGGCTACATTATCCCATTTTGACGAATGTTCAGAAAAACTTTTAACACAACTTATCCAGTTGGCTGAGCTTTACTTGGCTACAGTAAAAATTAATGGTTTTCAGAAAAACTAGAAGGTAGTTTTGGTTTGTGATTATGCATTAAATCAGATTAGAAATATTAATAGCTCATCCTAGGTTTTGTAAACATGTAAACTTAAATAGATACACCAAACATGATATCTTCATCTTTCTTTTCCATAGCATTTAGAGCATAACAAATCTGACTATAAACACAACACTTTCTAAACTTTCGTACAGTGGAAAAATCATATTGACTGCAAAGAGTTGAAATCTAAAGTAGTATGCCTATATAGATGGAATTTTCCTATCCTAAGCTATCGGATATTAATCTACTTTTGCTACATTACAAACGAAATGTCCTCATTTTGAGGTATAAAGTATGTATTGTTTTGAAACTACTATGGGTTAGGTTAAAAAAACACTGGATTCCTCTATGAAAAATAGAAACAGTAGTGTTTTGTATGCAATTCCTTACTGGAAGTACCTTGTCCTTCCCATGACTCTAATCAAATTCCATAAAGTGTTCCTCCTTATTACTGCACAACTTGAAACTACATGTACTAATTTCAAAATGAAATAAAAAGTCAAGCAAGAAATAATATTTGATTGTTCAGATGCAATGCTTTCTTCTTTGAAAGGATTTTTTCCTGAATTTAAGAATGTAATGTAATAGTATGAAAGATGAAAACTAAATGTTGTGTTCAGTATTTTCCAAGATTTAGGCATGTTTAACTCATGAATATTGAATGTATCTTCCTTCTGTTACATAAATGGAAATTTACCTCGTATCATCATAAGGACACATGTCAAGAAAATAACGGTTTCACATGAATATTTCAAATGTACCTTCCTTCTGATACATAAATGAAAATTTACCTTGTACCATCATGAAGACACAAATCAAGCAAATAATGATTTCACAAAACAAAAGTAAGGTCAACTCATGCAGTGCTGCAAACCATGAAATTGATTGAAACTACCATCAAGAGTAATTTAATACTGATTTTTGGTGATTACATTAGTTTCAACGTTGTTTCAGTATTACAGTGACAACAACTGTGTACCTCTCTGGTTGTACTAGGGCTAGGGTGGTTCTCTGCAGTGTCTTTTCTATGGGCACTCCAACTAAATCCTGGCACATCGGTGAGGATAAAACCCGGGATAATCCATCTTACACCTTCACCAATCAACCAGACTCAAAGTACCTCACTAAATAAATGAATGATATTACGTAATTTCACCGCAGACTGGTCCAAATTGAAAATATCTGCAGACGACAAATTAAACAAGAGTGAAACGATGCAAATTTGTATCTCATAGAATACAAAACATTGTGTGAAAAGGTTACCAGCATTTTCTCTTTTTCCCACAAGTGTTCTCAAATAGCGTTCTTCTCTGGGTCGTCAAAAGTAGGGATTAAGTGGTCAAGAATTAAAAAAGAAAAAAAAACTTAGGCCATGTTGATTCAAGCTCAGACCTCATATTCTGTTCAGTCTGAACTTAGATTATAATACTGTTTGAAAAAAATTGGTGTTACACTTTACTATAAAAAAGCAGGTATCATAATACATTTGAATTTAAATAATACCATTTTAAAGAATGGAAATTATTATGGTGATGACAGTCTGTGCATTATCTTCCGCTAGATGGCATTCTGTAAATACTCATCTATCTGATATGGGCATCCTGGGAACAGAACCGAACCACTTTCCTACGCGACAACCGTTACTTTGAATTTAAAACTGAAATAATGGTTTACTCAATAAAACGCTACCTCGTGTAATTCACTCAGCTATGATCAGCAGTTTAGAGAAATCTGGAGCTAAAGCAGGTCTCATTTCTCCTCAAACGTATTGATCAAAGCTATTTTCTACATTGCTACTTTATAGAGCGTAATATTACAGTCAGCCCGCTTTCCGGGCTACTGATGTGTCATATAAGACAGTCGAATCTTCGAAGAATATGACATGCGCAGACAAGGACAGTCTGTGATCTTGTGGTCGGGTCATATGTTAGTCACGGCAGAAAAAGAAAGAATTTTAAAATCAGGCAAAAAGTAATAAAAAGACACAGTTACCAGGCATGTTTTAAGCTAAATTAATTTCTCTGTCTTCGACTAACACTTGGACCGACCATACTATGACAGATTGTCATCTTCATAATAATTTCCAGACATAAATTGAATTGCATTTAAGACCTACGCTGTTTTTATATTTGGCCTTTATTGTTACTTTTATAACTTTAAGTTCACTTTATGAGTATCACCTATAACATAATAGACCTACATATAATATGCAAACTCGGACTTCACATTCTTGGATCTATTTCTATTCAATAAAAAAAAATGCAGGTGTGAATAAGCACAAAGTAACAAGTGGACTATGGTCCCACCCACATATTAAAAGAAACAATTATAATATTACGGGAGTTTGAAATTTTGTCTGATAATGTAAGTTCTCTTCAAACATATTGGTCTAGATTTGTTTTTGAAGTTTTGAGCCATGCCATATCAACTTTGAAAGTCATACATGTACTACATAATTGAGGCTTGCAGGGACATGCACAGAAAAAAAACTGATGTAGTATTATGAGATACTTGAAATTCAATATAAACACTGGTAAAAGAGCAATTTATTACAGTCCAATTCAGTTTTGGGTGAATCCATTTTCATTGTGCAAAGAAAATAATTAAAATCATCACTCATAATCTGGCAGAACATAGTCGAGATTTTTTTCTTCCCCCAAAAATGGATCAAGATGCACTCAGTGTGACAAGTTGCTAAGCAAAGTAAAAACTGAATTTTACTTAACCAAAATCAAACGTTCATGTCGCTAGTAAAAATTCAAATATTGCTATTTCAAAATTATTTTAGCGGGAAAAATACCTTCTCTACCAGACAGTATCCAAGATCAGAATGCATGTTCTGTGCAATCTGATCGTAAACTACACTGTCTGCAAAATGTCCTTGAGTAGCACTTAGCTGCTTAAGGATTAAAGGAATTCTTTCCCTCTATTAAACTTTAAAAACTACAGGCATACTTTCATTCATTCTAAGGTTTGAAGTACTAGCTGTTTTCATGAAGCACAGATTCTAATTTGGGTTGAGCAGCAGCAGTTCATCATAAGAATATTTTATTAAATAAAGTATAAATATTCTAAATTTGCTATGTACATGTACTTCAAATTCCAGTCATCAATAATATTATATCAGGGAATTTAAATCTACATGTCCAAACAGTAAAACGTATCTATATAGATGCATTCCTGTGGACTCTTTATCATAAATCTACCCACAAATTCTGCATTCCTTATCTGAATTATTCTGTTGCATGAAAGGTAACAAAGTAAACTTCAAGCGTATTGAAGAAATTTTACACCTTGATGACAACTGTAAGTCTCTGAGGTTTAAAGTCGAGGATATTAGGCTAAAAGTTATTGGATATCTAGTTCACTGAGAATGACACGAATCCTCAGTATAAATTCATGTCATGGGTTCGTACTTGATCGGGGCCGTTTATAAACAATTGATTTCTTCATGTTCATTCGATAAGTGGACAGAAATCTTGAAGTGTTTCCAATGCAATTTTGCATAAATCCAACGTCACATTGACGAGCTTGCGAGTGCAACTACGCCAAAAGAAGTCGTTCAACACAATGTAGTCCCATACAAGTGCAAAGATCTTTTTATTATATACTTTGATACCTTATTTCCCCTGATTTAACAGTATAATTTTATCGATTTCGTTAATTTATCCTTTTAAAAACAATCTTATCTATTCAAAAAGCGACGAGAAATTTGTCTCGTCGCCATATAGAGCCACGCGGAATTTCCAATTGTGGCTTTGATGATGTTACCGTTGCTAAAGGTATGTAAACAAACAAGATGATGACTGAGGATCTGTATCATCGCTTAAAAATTTCATCGTCGAGAGACAAATTGTTCATACCTTCATGGTCACTAAACTTCAGGAAAGGAATATTCTGTTCATTTTCTATGTTTTTAATAAGAATTGTGCATTAAAAACTTCGTAAAACATGTTGTCTTACGCTGAAAGTTTTAATAATGGCGGCCGTCATATTCTTCGAAGATTCGACCTGATCAAAGTATGCAATATGGAAAAATATTGCATACTTTCACCCAGAGCAAATACATAGGGACGATATCAAAAATATAATAATCTTCCATAGTGCATACTTTGATCAAATTACAGAGCTTTTAATTAATTGTAAAGAGCTTTTTACACGTGCGTTGCTAAGTACAGAACTATTTTAAAACCCGCCATTTCTCTACAAATCAAAATGTGAACGGCCGCCATTATCAAAAGTTTAAGCGTTAAACTTCATGTTTTACGAATCTTCCAACATCATTTTCCACTCGATGGAATTCTACAAATACACATTTATCTAATTTGAGCATTTTGGTTACAGAACCGGACTACTTTTCTAGGCGACAAGCTTTACTTTGACTTTCAAACTAAAATATTATTAAAACAGCTCCTACAAGCTTTGGTAATTGCTTCGGCATAAACCCTACTTTTCCCATGCATGTGGGATCGGTGATGCGTCATAGCAGACAGGTCAAATCTTCGAAGAATATGACAATGCGCAGACAACGACTCTTCAATACATAGTTCATATAAAACATGCTACTACAAAGTTATGAAAAAATTGTCTATCGAACACGTTTATTGGCGATGAAACTGTTAAGCAATGAAAAAAATCCTTGTCGCCATCTTGTTTATTTACATAACTTTAGCAACGATGGCGTTATCAAGAGCCAATGTTAAAAAGTCGGCGAAACCACGAAAGGTTAACAAAACGGGTTTCTCAACACTTTTGAAATTTTAAAAGAAAGAAATATGGAATATGATGGAAACACTGTTAAATTAAGTGAAATTATATAAACAATATCAAAGTATATAAGAAAAAGGTTATTGCAATGTATGGGAGTGTGTTGTATTGAACGAGTTCTTTTGGCGTAGTTGCCCTCGCAAGCTCGGGCAACACTGCCAAAGAACTCGTTCAATACAATATATTACCATACAAGCGAAATAACTTATAGTACCATTCATTGCTAAGAGAACATTCACATTGTTTAACATATCATTTTTTATAGGATAAGTAAGTATTTATTTAAGCTGCAACTTATACACATACATGTATACTAAGTTTTCATTAACCAGTGACATTTGAGTAACATTTTCCTTGTAGCTGTTTTTGTTATTGTTGATGTTGTTGCTACTGTTGCATGATGTTAGATAGATTTACTCTTAGTCAAACAAGGTATTAAAAAAATGTCACAAATATTATTTAATCAGTATGGAAAAGACGGGATTTCAGTTCTTTGTTCACAGAGAAAATCTGTGTCTGTCGTCACATGCTTGTGGTTGCACAACTTTGATCTAACTGGTGAAAAGTGTTGATCTTTAAACATTTGTTTTGCAAGACCTTAATACGATACTCACTTTTTAGGCTACTTCATATGGAAAGTCTCCAGGTTTTGCTTCAAAAGTTGACTTTATATGCGGCGGAAGCACACACATGTAATTTTTATGAAGGGTTACTGTTTGAATATGACAATAGAAATGTACCTGTAAGTATTTTCCTAGTTATTTATCGTTAATTCTTGTACTATATCGCATAGATTGTGATTAAGCAAGTGTTAAGTTGCGTTCTGTTATTTTGTGTTTTTACAATTAGTTTTTTTAGTTTTTGATGGTAAATATTTGGCTACATACAGTGCAAAGTGGTTATTATGGAAAAATCATTATGAAAAAATCATTGTAAATGAAAAAAAAATGTAAACCATCACTATATTTCACATTTACGAGTATAATTCAGTAAAGATCAAATGAAAATACAAAAGAAAAATTATTTCTAAATTTTGAATACGTCCGCTTACCTTTATGCAAATTCAGAGAGATCGTGAAATTCTACAAATTGCTATTTCGAAGTAGATCTACTTTTGCCTTAATAACACTTAGCGGATCTGACAGTGTAGATCAGCCTGCATGTCATAGGTGTGCGCTGTTTAATCGTGTTCTTCACTGAATGAAAGTTCGCATATGCAGTCTATAGCCTCTGTGTTATGCGAAGACATATGTATATGTACATCTAGATTCAACATATTTTTGCGCAAACAAGATCCAATAATTACCATGGAGAATCATCTTTCTATATCAACTTTATCTCATTACATATTGACAACAATATTACCGCAATTAGAAAGTAGATTTATCACATTTCTCTCTTGTTTTCAATGTAAGGCAGCCATTACGAATTTTATTGTCTTATACGCCTGATAAGAATATTTGTGTCGTATTTAGTCAATGAGCTGATATTATACGCTTCATTTTTAAAATATTTCTGATTAAGATTCCTTTGTGAAATTGACTTTCAAAACTGATGATTCTGACAAACCTGCAAATTTTGGTATATTTATATGTAAAACAAAACTGTTATATGCAATTTGTTAAAACTTTTTTGTCTGATATGTACAAACCTATCAAAGAAACAATCAAGCTCTATGTAAATTTGAATAATTGTGCACATGAAGGCTTTTGTTTAACACTTCATGAACTATAGTTTTTGAGTTTAATAGATCTTAGAGAACTATCAGTTGTTTTAATGAATATATGGTGAGTTCTGATTAGCTGAAATTATTCTTTTTAATGGCTCCATGACACAAAAGGCACGTTGTGCCAAAACCACTTTCGCTGAAGGTTACTCATTGCGGGTCCAACACACTGCCGTGTTCATTTACTTTCGTTTTACTGGTTAATTTTCAGTATTGGGGATCTGAAAACTGCATCCCTTTTGTATTCTTGCTCAATACAAATATAACTGGAAGGAGCTTTCGAAACTCCAACGTTAGATTTAAAAAAAAAATGAATGCAGTTTGAATTATGTCCATGGATGTATTTTGTCTGTAATATTAAGTCATAAGGAATGAAGAGAATTTTTATTATTTTTTCATAGAGGTATCTTGTGATCAGGTTTTTTCATACCTCCATGAAAAAAAAATAAAAAATTCATTTCTTAAGTGATTCTGAAATTCCTTGACTTTTGAGGTAAGATTTACTACACTCACCTACAGGAAGAAATTTTAAGCACACCAAAGGCTCGCTTAATAACTTTTTTTTTTTTTAAATCGTTTAATAAAATATTATGTCAAACACAAACTCATGCCAGATCCTGTATTTCTGCTTACTTTGTAACTACATGTAGATATAGATCTGTACATGAAAATCGGGGAAATTCTACTTTTATTTTTATTTCCATTAATGTGTAACGACGGGTCAGTTTTTTAGTATGATTATGCAGTCGTTTATTTCTTGTTGAAATCAGAACCAATCATTTTTTTTACGCACATAGATGCAAAAGAAATGAAACAAAATTTACCAGTATTCTCCACAGCAATGCAGACAGCAAGTTTTAAATGGTTCTGCCATTATCGTACAATATATCACACAGCCAGCCTTTCAAGTATCAAGAGCATGAAATGTCTTTGTATTATTGATATTATTAAGAGGGAACTGGATTTTAAATTCGCTTAGTCTTTCCATTTGAGTTTTCAAAGTAACTCTTATTTCCGTGGGTGGGGAGGGGGGGGGGGGGGGGGGGGGCAGTGCAATCATTGCTAAGTTTGCGCACACACACACACATATGTGTGTGTGGGGGGGGGGCTGATCTTGCTTGATACTGTCCACATTTCATTTCTCCACTGAAGTTTTCTAACTATCTTTGGTCCTCAGTGAAATTTTAGGCGAAAAAGGTCAGTACAGTGGAATTATGATTTGTAAATTACATTTATATGTATCATAGATATAGGATCTTCTTGGGTGATTTGTAAACTGTCTAGGTGGTGAGGTAGAGCGTCGGCCTCATAACCTAAAGGTCCTGAGTTCGATACCCGGGAGCAGGTGTCAATTTTGGGATTTTTCATTGGCCCACACGTTCGGCGCGAGTACTGGTGTAGTTCCCAGGAAGCAGAATCGAGAGAGATTAGCGAGTAGTATAAGTTGTAAGAACTTGTTTCTCAATCGATGTAAAATAAATATGTTTAAACTAAACTGTCTAGGTCAGTAAACTACTTTATCCTATATCTTTGCTTTGTGCAAGGAATTAAATTCGTACAAGAGTAGAATTGTAATGTATGAGTTTTTTCCCTTTTGACAGATATAAATGTATCATTTCCTGTTTTATTTTGTATTGCAAATTTTTACATTGAAGTAAAGTGTCAACCAATATATATTTATCAATGTTAGCCGGAGCTACAGATAAGAGGCAGTGACGGTATTCTGAAATCATTTTATCTCTTTGAAAGCCTATGTTTGCGTGTCCATTAGAATCGCCTCGATTAGACGACTCTAGTGAGAACCCATACCACAGGTTTGGAGGAGAATAATTAATATCATCGTCTTTGAAATCAAAATCACTCCCTCTATCTGGACCTCTGCTAAGCTATCCGTCAAAGCAAAGAACGGAATATAATGCAAGAAAAAAGTTTTAATCCATTGCATTGCAAACGACAACGGTATTGACTGGTGTACTCGAACTTTCGTAATTTATCAGCTCTCTTTCAAAGAGCACCAAAACTAATGCATAAGACGTTTGAAAAGCCATCGAAATATGCGACTCAGCTGACAATACTTTCGTGAAACGTTTTCAACGTTTCATACTCAACTCAGCAACTCAAAGGACCCAGATCTGTTAATTTAGATTATCTTAGCACATCCTGAAATCGGGCCCAGGTAAAACTTTGAATGGGTTTCGTCCTGTACCTTACATTATCCCTAGTAATATTCCAATACACACTCAAAGAAAATATGATAGAGTGTTGTTAGCAACATAATTTTTCGACGATAATGTTTTATTAAAATAGCTTAAACCACATTTAATAATACCATGACATTAGAGAAATACAGAAACAGTTGATAGAATTGCAAGGTTTCTCATGCAAGGCTTTCTGCTGAGATAACAAGTTTAACTATCTTTGTACAAATTTTACCTAAAATGCAATTGTCAGATGCATTAATACTATGCATTTTATGTGTTTAATATATTTTGAGTATCTACCATGCAGTTAGCGAATATATTTTTTTTTCTTTGTAAACAATTTTCATATAAATTTCTTAGTTTTAATAGTCGAGTAAATAGATTTGTTTCAAGGAAACGTACTGGTAAATTGGTGAAAGAAGCAATTTGGAACAGAAATTAAATCCACTTACCGAAAGTGATCTTTTCTTTCCCCTTTTTATTCTCATACAATATCCATTTTGTCTTCTTACTTTTTTTAAAACATGCTAACACCCGAATGTAATGCTACATGTTCATATCAGAAGTCACATGTCACCCTAATTGTATATGGGACATTTCATTATGAAAAGCTTTATGGATCAAATGCCTTACTCAACATTAATAGACTATATTGATTGATTAATTGATTGATTGTAAAAATTGACAACGTACACAGAACGATCACAAAAGCTAACTCTGGTCGCCTCACGCTCAGAGAACAAGTATCAGAAGTTGAAATTACAGAAACAAGAAGGCCAAGATGGCGCTGGATCGCTCAAATGAATTTTTTACAGGACCATAGCCATTTTTATTGAAATTTTGGAAACAAAATCATTATTTTTCCGAGCAATTTTGAAAAGACCACCTGTAAAAATAATTTCAAAATCTGTCACCATCCCTACAGTCATCACCGCAGCCATGTTTTTGACAAATCAGAATTCTACAAATAAAGTTTGAAGTCGATTTCTTGAGCAAGAGCATATGCCCGATAGTGTCTAAAGAATTAGGTTTAACAAAAGCACCGCAAGCGGATGCCATCGATTGGCTGTTGGGTGCTGGATAGTAAGTCAAAATTCTAAGTCGAAAAAGGGCACAATTTGGACAAAATGATTTTAGAGTTACCTGTCCTTATTTTATGGGTTGCTTTTTACTAGTAAACAATTATTCCAATTTCAAGTACATGTGTTGAGTGGAAACCGACATATATAACAAAATGTCAAAGTTTTTGCAAAATGACAACGCAGACGATGACAACAGGACTATGGCAATGCTTCAATGTTTTCTTCAAATATAGCTGAGCTGAAGGAGCATAATAAGAGTATAAGGATCCTTTTTGTGGAATTATTTTAAAATGTGACTAGAGGTTGAAGAGAAGAATAACTTCAAAGAATCTCTATTAATTAATATAATGCAAAGAGCGCCCCCCCCGCAACTATGGCCATGTTTTTCTACAGATTAAAATTTCGCGAATGGTTTTTGAAAAGGGTCACCACAGGAACATTTCTATGAAATTCTTTCGAAATCTGGCAGGGTGTCGTTTCACAGGAGAAATTTTTAAAGCATGTCTTAGAAAATTCCATCTGGTTGCCATGGCAACCAGAATTTTTTTATTAGATCAAATTTAGTGAACAAATTTTGAAGAAGATCTTCCAAGTAACATTCCAGCTAAATGGTTCAAATAGGCCCCGCCATTTAGGAGGAGGGTGCGTTTAAAGAATTGTGACGAAGTACGGCGGACGGCGCAAGACAGACATAGGGTGATCCTAAAAGCCCCCATTAGCACGTTGTGCTCAGGTGAGCTAAAAATACATGTTTTCAGACTTTAGACGATGACAATGTGTTAAAAGAAAAGAACAGAACAGAAATTTTATTTTAAGCATTTATTATTAAGCATACAAAGCCATAATGAAATTCAAAGCATGCAATATGGCTTGCAACCCGCGAAAAGGGGCATTCGGACATTTGCGTAAAGTGTCGTCTCGGATTAACCTGCGCAGTCCGCGCAGGCTAATCCGAGACGGCACTTTACGACTGTATTAGATTTTGTGCTGTACAGTGGACTTGTGCAAAACAGAAAATACCCTGAAAACATAAAGTGCCGTCTCGGATTAGTCTGTGCTGACTGCACAGGCTGATCCGAGACGACACTTTACGCAAATGTCCAAATGCCCCTTTTCGTGTGTTGCAGGCCAATTATTATAAATGACACATTTGTAAAAAGAGGACTGAAGCATCTGCAAAAAGTATCGACCAAAGTTTGCCTGGACAGTCCGCGCAAGCTGACCTGTGTCGAAACTTTTTTTGTTATTGGTCAACTTTCAGTACACCAAGAGATCAGTGTGCTTCAGAATTCAGTCGCTTGTTGTACAAAAATTGATTTAATGGATAGGATGACCAAAACATCGTGCACCATCCTAAAAATCTGTTTCTGTCGCTTTCTTGACGAAATGAGACCTGCAATCACAAATGAGTGCCACAACATCCCACCAGATACCCAACGGTATGTTCAAAACAGTTTTTTTTTTTGCGGAGAGTACAGCGTTATATTGCTGTAAATGTCGCATCAATTTGAGCATCTGTAACAATGAATGTGTTTTCAGGATGGTTCATGACTTTTTGGACACTCTGTATAATTCTAAGATGACTTGCTTCGCATAAAGTATCACGAAGATGCATTAAGGCAATTTTGCCAGAGCTTGGCCAGTACATTAAACAACAGAAATGATTAGGAGTGCAATCCAAACGAAAAGAATTTAAAACAGGTCCAAACTGTCTTGAAAACCATGGATTGTAAGACAAAGGGTTATTTTTTTTTTCAACACATTGTTTCTCATTTCCTGCAATGTCTTATACCATAAAACAAAGTAAAAAATTGAAAGTTATGGTTGAAAGTTATTGACAAGCTTTAACAAGGTTGTGTATTGTATAAAGAGACCAAGATAGTACATTGTAACTGATACTTATGATCAGTGATTTGCCACTTCCTAAATTAATGAGACTTCTTTTTTGTTCCTTCTTATGAAAACATTGTGGTAAAAGATCAGATTGCTATCAAATTTTTACTATGTCCACTTCTTCTTTACACGACGGATCTTATTGTCTGTAATGTGTTAGACTACAAAAGCGATTGAAAGTTTTTGACAAGTTTTGACAAGGTTGTGTATTGCATAAAGAGACTAAAACAATTGTATTGTAAATAATATCCATGTTCATTGATTTGCTACTTCTTAAACTAATGAGACCTCTTGTTTTTCCTTCAGTTTACACATTTTGAAAACATTGTGGCAAATGATCAGATTGCTCACAAATTTCTAGGTTGTCCATTTCTTCTTTACGTGATGAATCTTATTTTCGTCTGTAATGTGCTTTAAGTAGAATTACAAAACAATTTAAAAATTTCTAACAAGTTTTGACAAGGTTCTTTATTGCATAAAGAGACTAACATAACTACAATGAAACCATGTTTATTGGGAGGCTCATTCCTAAAGTAATGAGACTTCCTGTTGTCCCTGTGTTTTTACAACATCTGAAAACATTGTGGCAAAAGATCAGATTGCTCATAAATTTGTACTTTGTCCCCTTCTTTTTTACATGGTGGATCTTATTTTCTGTGATGTGTTTTACTGCAAAACCGATTGAAAATTTTTGACAAGTTTTGACAAAGTTGTACATTGCCGCGTGATAAAGAGACTACCATAACTACATTGAAACAATATTTATTGATAGGCCCATTCCTTAATCAATGACGCCTCTTGTTGTTCCTGCAATTTACAACTTTTGAAAACGTTGTTGCAAAAGATCAGATTTCTCTCACATTTCCACTTTGTTTACGTCCTCTTTACCCGATGGGTCTTCTTTTCTAAAAAATCTTTTACTACAAAACTGGTTGAAAGTTTTTGACAAGTTTTGACAAGGTTCTGTATTGCATAAAGAGACTAATATAACTACACTGAAACCCTGTTTATTGATAGGCCGATTCCTAAATTAATGGTACTTTTTCTTTTTTCCTGAGTCCACAACTTTTGAAAACCCTGTGGCACAAGATCAGATTGCTTTACACTTACAGGACAAATTAAAATGAAATAATGATGAATTAGAGGACTGGCAGTAAATTACTGGGTACTGATGTTTCGACAGTAGAACAAGGACCTGGCCCGTCATTGTGTGATTTGAATTAATAACTCAACAGAATTAGTGTGTTGTTCATTCATATTTCCGATTAATCTTGAATCTTTAAAAACAAATTTATAAGTTTTCGTGTATTGTTTTACAAAAAAAGAAATACGTCTTTGCGACAGTGCAGATGAATAGGTACTCTGATAAGATATTTGGCTCTCGATTCTGAGGTACGAATCGAGCTTGGGTTATTATTTTGTTACTTTTCTTTTAAATTTATTTTAGTATAACTCAAAGAAATTAATATTTCACGCATTTAATTTCACAGTTACTCTGAGCATTTCGTGCGAACAGTTGTTTTAACTCTTTATTGAACAATCCCGGATTTTCACGACACTGACTAAGAAGCCTTTTGAAAACATTGTGGGAAAAGATGAATATGCTGGTAACCAGCATTTTCTCCTTTTCTCACAATGCTTTCCATACTTCCAAAATCAAATTGCAAATTTGAGTCAAATTATTTTTGTCGTCTGCAAATGCTTTCAATTTGGACCAGTCTAAATTTTTGTTGTTTGGTAAAGAATTAGGGGTTTACCCGAACTAAAATTGTTCGAGTATGCAAAATTCACCGTGTATTGACGAAAGTAAATGAGTGACAGGTCCCCATCTTCGCGAGCCAAGGTTACGGTCACTACGTGGATCTTACCTTGGCTGATTAAGCCCGTTTTCGTGATTCCTGCGATGCGCCCTCTGTTGAATACTGATTATTATCCCCTTTACATCATATTTCTAAAAGCCAATGTAATATCGTTTTACAAACCGCTTACGAATACACATGAAGCGATAAGCAGACCTTCACGTGGGTTTCTATGTTTACCTTCCATTCGAAAGGTACCGACCTTGTTCTATTTTGTCAAAGATGAAATGCTACGAGCGATTTCATTCGTTGCAGTTAGAGCTGGCTGCATCCAATGAAAAAGCGTATCGAGGGAATGTAAAAATCAAGCTCGATCCGCCAAGGGTAGAGTAGCGTAGCGTTGGTTTGTTTTCAGTAAAAGATCCAAGTTTATTTCATCAAGTGGACACCATCGGTAATATTTTCACGATAATATTTCATGCTTTTAACCCTTTCTGGGAGGAGTTTTATCAAAATCCAGTCCAGTTCTTTTTCGTTATTCCCTGTGGAGTACCCCTCCCGCATAGCAACGCATTGCAATATTACGTCATGTGCGAGAAATCTAAGGTAAGTGACGTCATATTTCCCGTCTGGTTGTCAGGCACGCAGAGTTTATCTAGGCGACAAGAACGTGAAAATCGGTATTTTCACTGGTGATACCAGTGTATAAAAACTGGGTTTTGTGAGATCCAAAATATTCTACATGTATATCTAAAGAGTGTAGTTTATCATCAATAAGGTTTGAGAATTATTTTCATATATTCCTTTCGAAAAACTATTTAGTGTCATACTTATCAAGTAACATACAGTTGCCATTAAAACCGTTCTGGAATACAATTTGTGAGTACTATATTTCATAATATATATACCTTCATGCGTGAATCTCTTACTTGTATTACTCTCTCTCTCTCTCTCTCTCTCTCTCTCTCTGTCTTACATACGCACGCTTCTACAGAATACACAAGTATATGAAATAACATCATATTTCTCTCATAAATGCTCTCTCTCTCTCTCTCTCTCTCTCTCTCTCTCTCTCTCTCTCTCTCTCTCTCTCTCTCTCATACAAAAGCAATATAGGATAACACAGATTTCTTGCATTAACTCATCTATACCTCTCTCTCTCTCTCTCTCTCTCTCTATCTATCTATCTATCTAATGCTTTCTAATATATTAATAAAAATTTCTGCAATTTGGGCAATTTTTAATTTGTCGTCTGCAAATGCTCTCAACTTGGAAACACTCTAAAATTTTGTCGTCTGTTAACCAGAATTCCTTTTAATCCTTACCCTGCTGGATAACAAGTATGAAACTTTCAAGACTATAGTCTTAAGCTTTCAAGACTATAGTCTTAAGCTTTCAAAGCTATAGTCTTAAGAACAAAGTCAGTTACAAGGAAACAACTGAACAAATGCATAGCTGAAATACAAACCGCCTCTTACGGGATTCGAATCCATAAAGGATAAAATATATCCTCGTTTTTCGAGGTTTAAAAGACCAATACCAACACGGTGGTTAGCGATGCAACCGTGTGTTTCCTGGCTTTCTCACACCAGTACTGACAGAACTTTCTTTTTAAAGCGAAGAGACGGAGACCAGATTCTTAAGAGACCGCCTCAGAGGTTGAGGACAGCCTGGGGTAACGTTAGTGTTTTCGTGCTCATACAAACAAATTCTATTATGGTAATAATGGAATTCCTTCCTTGGTACTCGGTGTCTCTAGGACAGCACAACGGCTGCCTCACCAGTGTTAGGATTATGGGACTTTTCAAGTGCTAGCTGGTGATAATAGCCCAGAAAAAATGTTTTATGAACTGTTGTCGTGAAAATACACTGAAATTTAAAAGATTGATGCGACGTTAAGCACAAAGATTGATGCGGCGTTCACCACGAATCAGACATGATTGAGCCGTGCTTTGTAAAAAGGAGGCCTAATGCATCTGCGTGACCCATGGTACCAAGCAAGACATCACGTGATAATGCTTCGGCGGACCAGTGACGGGTCATGGGGTCCCCACCTTCTCTATAATTTTCAAAGTAATCGCTGTCTGCCGGAAATTCTGACCAAGTATGAAAGTGTCATACAAATTCTAAAAAAATGCTAAATGTAAGTCAAATCCACAAAGAACTTATTCCAACTAGCTGAAATGCGCTAAAGAATAATGTTTAAAGATGTACACAGTAGCAAATTTGAAATTGCGCCATGCTCTGACAAAAGGCGATGGTACCAAGCAAGTCATCACATACTGATGGATCCATCTGTCCATTTTTTTTGTAACAGCCAACGGAATCTTATGGTAGTTCTAGTCCTTTAACATACAGAAAATTTGCTGATAGCGTGATAGCGAACAGTTTGGCCCAAGTCAGCCTACGCGGATAACATTAAATGCATATACATTAAGTCCCTTTTTCACAGAGCATGTCTCATATGTAATGATCTATTCTGGATCCCCTCTCGAAAAATATTCTTTAAAATATCGAAAAATATCGATATTCTCGAAAAATATCCTTTAAAGTATGCACATTCTTGAAATTCAGACATATTTTCTGTATTTTCTTTCTAAAAAAGAGATAAGGACCTCAAAAGTTGACCTTTTTTAGTATTCAAACAATAGACGACCTGAGTTACTATACGTACATGAGAGTTGTTGTCATAATCAGGTGAACCCTTAACTCGGAACAGACATCAACTGCATTTTTAAGATATTTCAAAATTCAGTGGTACCTATGAACCTCAAACTAATTGTACTTCATGTCGATTGCTTGTCCCATGTACGGATTTTGTCGGAAGCAAGTTTCAACTACTTCTGAAATTGAAAAATTCTTACATCTTTATGGGCTCCTTAACATTTTCTGTTGTTTATAAAGGGCAATAACTCCTTCCAAAGAGTGTGAGTACCGGCTGCAAGACTTTAGCTGGCGGGGCGAAGCGATGTTACAGCTCACTGCATTTTAGATTGAGATTAACCCAGTTTCACACTTGTCTGAGATATTATTATGACAAACATACTGGGTCCGTATTCACCAACCATCCTTCAGAACATTCTTAGTCTTATTCCTCAGAATTTTGTCATTGTGAAAGTAACAGAACAACTGATTGGCTAAACCGAATGGTTTAGCCAATCAGTTGTTCTGTTACTTTCACAGTTAGAAAATCTTGACGAGTAAGACAAAGAATGTTCCTAAGAATGGTTGGTGAATAGATTGAGGTGAGTAGCCGTTTACGGCTCTTCATGTGTGCGTCAAGGAAAAAAGGATTAACTGAAGATGTACGATAAGGAAGAAAATAAGATATCAATCTTTATTGTGATATACATATATTTTTTTATACATTTACCTGTTACATGAGCTGCATTTGTTATAAAACAGCTTAATACCCCTACTGAAATCAAACATGAGAGAAAAACACGTGCATTACAGTCTGCAGTGATCCAAAATGTCCTTCGTCATTCGATTTTTTTTTATGAATGGATTTTTTTCATCAATATAATCTGTATGATGTCTTATGTGTAAATCTTTTCACACACACCTGCGTCCTATATGAGCTGCATTATTTAGAAAACAGTTTAACACATGTGTAAAACATAAGAGAAAAACACGTGCATTCCAGTCAGCAGGGACCCAAAATGTCCTTAGAATTTGGATGAAAGGAATATATATTTTTTCAACCAATAGCCGATTCCTGATTCTTGAAATTATAGTCATGAAATAAAACATTCCATATCAGACCATTTTGAGATGAACCCAGATTATAAGCATCTGCAACCAGGAAACAAACATATTACATTATAAATCAAACAGGCTATAAAGGACGAAAACAATGTAAAGAACGTAGACTTGCCTGTCACAGGCAACATCCCATCATCTCAAAATGGTTTCTTTGCTTTACTTTTTATCCAGCCATGAATAATGGGGATGACCGATGAGGGAAAGTAAAAAGTAGTCCTGTCAACTCTCAACATGCAGCCTATCCCCGGGATAAACCTTCAATTCATTCCAAACAAGGAAATGTTGCATAATACTCAAAAAAAGGGCTGCTGTGGATGCTTATTTTAAAGTTGACTTTTTGATATTTACTAACAACCTGTATATAAAAATAACCACGATGGAAAACCCGATTATTCTTTCTAGAATATTCTGTTTATAGAATGAAAGTTGTTATGTACATACCCAGTTATTATTAGCTTTGTTCATGTGTGTATCTATTTTTGAATGGTTTTCCCCTGTTGCTATTTTTAGAACTGGATTACTGGATTGTGGAATACTGTTCTGGAAGTTTCCGGGCCTTTTTACAATCTGTTTACTAGAAATTATGCAACTGATTTTAACATGAATTTTCTGGAAGTTTCTCTGTTATTATAAAAGGAAAAGCTTTTTACATCTCAGGGTTCACTAGTTAATACATGATTGCCAGACTACAGTGGGGATTATCTTGTGTCATAAGTGCTTGGATTACATTCAGTTTGGATTCGGATCAGACTAGACTAAAGTGAGGATTATTTCGTGTGATTGGATTACATTCAGTTTGGATCAGGATCAGACTGGAATTAAGACTGGAATAGTTTGTCTTTTGGATTTAACATCTAAGGTATTGTTTTGTACTATTGTAATATTGTCATTGTTTATTTGATATTTTTGTTAATAAATTCTGTTAATTGTTATTGTTTGTTGCTGGCTTCTACTTTCTAGTTACGCCTGACTCGTAACAGAAATTGGGGGCTCGTCCGGGATTGGAAAATAGACTAACGCATTCGTTTTCCTTTTGGGATTAACCTTCGATTGGAAAATAGACTAACGCATTCGTTTTCCTTTTGGGATTAACCTTCGATTGGAAAATAGACTAACGCATTCGTTTTCCTTTTGGGATTAACCTTCGATTGGAAAATAAGACTAACGCATTCGTCTACTAATCAGTAATTATAATACAATTTTGTACTTGAATCCAGCAACAAACAAACATGTCTTTTGACTTAGATAAATTTACGGCTGAACCGTCTGTGGAGTTATTGAATTTAGGAAAAAAGACTGATTTGCTTAATCTTGCTAAACACTATAAATTGTCTGAAATAAAATCATCAATGCGTAAACATGAAATTAAGAACATTTTGGTACAATATTTTGTTGATGAGGAGATTTTCAATGAAAATGCTCTTTCCCTGATAGTTGACATTCAGTCAGTTTCAAGTTCAAAAGAACTTGAATTAAAACTTCAGATCAGACAATTAGAAATTCAGGAAAGAGAGAAGGAAAGAGAAAGGGAAAGAGAAAGGGAGAGAGAAGAAAGAGAAAGGGAAAGAGAAAGGGAGAGAGAAGAAAGAGAAAAGGAAAGACAGAGAGAAGAAAGAGTAGAGAGAGAGAAGGAAAGAGAAAGGGAAAGAGAAAGGGAGAGAGAAGATAGAGAAAGGGAGAGAGAAGAAAGGGAAAGGGAAGAGAGAGAGAAGGAGAGAGAATTTCAATTAAGAATGAGGGAAATAGAAATGCAAGAAAGAGCAAATCAGCCGAAGCAAAAGATTGAATACAATTTCGATGTTACAAAACATATTAGGCTTGTTCCTCCATTTCAAGAAAAAGAAGTTGATAAATACTTCCTACACTTTGAAAAAGTTGCAGAAAACTTAAATTGGCCAAAAGAGCACTGGACTTTGCTTCTGCAAAGTGTTTTGATAGGCAAAGCTCGTGAAATTTATACACAACTAGGTGTTGAACAAAGTCATCATTATGAGACTGTTAAAGAACTTATTCTCAAAGGTTATGAGCTGGTTCCAGAAGCATATAGACAAAAATTTAGAAATTGTAAAAAAGATTCTAACCAGACTCATGTTGAATTTGCTAGAAACAAAGAACAGTTATTTGATAGATGGTGCTGTTCTAAGAAAATAGACCATAATTATGATAAACTAAGACAACTTATGTTAGTTGAAGAATTCAAACGTTGTATTCAATTTGATGTTAAGACATTCTTAGACGAAAAACAAGTTGAAACTTTAGAAGAAGCAGCTCGTCTGGCTGATAATTACTACCTTACACATAAAGTTTCTTTTATTGCTAAACCAAAACCTACTTCCTCACATCCCCAAAATAAATCTACGTCTGGTAATTCATCTGGCATGCCCAGTCAATCCAATACACCCAAACCCAATTCTACTAGTGAAACCAAAAGTCAATATCCCTTATCTCGACCCACTTGTAATTATTGTAAGAAACCTGGTCATCTTGTTTCTGAATGTTTGAAATTAAAAAGGAAGTTAGAAAGTGATGAAGCCAAACCAACAGGGCTCACCACTCTTAGACCAAGGCCACAGTCTTCTATTAAAACCAATACAATTGACATAGTCACAAAACCCAAGTCTGATTCTACTATGGAGATTTTTGAACCATTTATGTTGAATGGTTTTGTATCACTTTCAGGTGATAATTGCCCACCTACCCCTATTAAAATTTTAAGAGACACAGGAGCTTCTCAATCTCTTATTTTAGCAGATATACTGCCTTTTCTGAGAAGACTTCTTCCGGTACTAGTGTCCTTATTCAGGGTGTAGAGTGTGGAACTGTTAATATCCCGCTCCATCATGTTAATTTGTCATCAGATTTGGTTACTGGGCCTGTGGTTATTGGTATTAAACCTTCCTTACCATTTAAAGGTGTCCATTTACTGCTAGGCAATGACTTAGCTGGAGATAAGGTTGTGGTTAATCCACTTGTAACTGACACACCAAATATAGGTCAAACAGATGACCCTATCGAGCAGGAAATTCCTGACTTGTATCCTTCTTGTGCAGTTACCCGAGCTATGGCTAAAAACGCCATTTTGAAAAACTCAAACTCTGACATTGACTTGACGGATACTTTTATCGGTCAATATTTTAATAATGAGATTAAAAAGTCTCTTGATCCCAGTTTGTCTGATACTCAGACAGACTCGTCAATGTCTTGTCATTCACCACCACGGTCTATTGACCAAGGTCACGATACGCTGTCAAAGTCACAGCTTATCCAGGAACAGCAAACTGATCCTGAGATTTCAAAATTAATTTTTAGGGCTTTACCTGAAGATGAAATTTCACAGGTCCCAATGTGTTACTATATAAAGAATGGGATTCTTATGAGAAAATGGCGACCATTTGATGTCCCAGCTGATGATGAATGGGCTGTTTACCACCAAATTGTGGTTCCAAAGTCATATCGTCATGAAATACTAAGTATAGCCCATGAAAGTCCTATGTCAGGTCATCTAGGTATAAACAAGACCTATCACAAAATTATAAATTATTTTTATTGGCCTGGTCTCAAATCAGATGTCTCTAAATATTGTAAAACTTGCCATACATGTCAAATGGTAGATAAACCCAACCAAACCATTCCCAGAGCTAGATTACAACCTATTCCTGCTTTTGATGAACCTTTCAGTAGGATACTTATAGATTGTGTTGGTCCTTTACCTCGAACCAAGTCAGGAAATGAGTATCTCTTAACAATTATGTGTACTTCTACACGTTTTCCTGAAGCTATTCCTTTAAGGAACATCAAAACAAAGTCAATAGTCAAAGCTCTTATAAAGTTTTTCACATTTGTTGGTCTTCCAAAATCAGTTCAGTCTGATCAAGGGTCAAATTTTATGTCTGGTATATTCCAACAGGTTATGCATGAATTAGGAATCAAGCAATATAGGTCATCCGCCTATCACCCTGAAAGTCAAGGTGCTTTAGAGAGATTTCACCAGACATTAAAAAATATGATAAGGTCATATTGCTTTGACACTGAAAAAGATTGGGATGAGGGCATCCATTTATTACTATTTGCAGTCAGAGAATCTGTACAAGAATCTCTTGGTTTCAGCCCTTTTGAATTAGTTTTTGGCCATTCTGTTCGTGGACCTTTAAAACTTTTGAAAGAGAAATTTCTTTCAAATGATGAAACACATTTGAATTTACTGCAGTATGTTTCTGACTTCAGAAATAGACTGTCTAGGGCATGTGAGGTTGCTAGGTCTAATCTTAAAACATCTCAGGGCAAAATGAAAGCAAGATATGACAACCATGTTATTGACAGAAAATTTAAACCAGGTGACAAAGTCCTTGCTCTTTTGCCAATACCTGGTAGACCTCTACAGGCAAGATATTTTGGACCCTACACTATTGACAAGAAAACAAGTGATTTAAACTATATAATTAATACTCCAGGAAGGCGTAAAAACAAACAAATGTGTCATGTAAATATGTTAAAGGAATACTTTGACAGAGATAGCTCTATTTCAAAACCAATTACAGTTGTAAACACTGTCCCACAAGAATCAAATGTATCTGATCTTGAAGTAAATTCGGACTTTATTGATAAATCTGATCCTGGTCCATCTAAACTTGAGAATTCTGATATTTTGAGAAACCTTGACAACAAACTTTCTCACTTGGAACCATCACAACAGGAAGAGCTGAAACAGTTGATACACGAATATGAACATTTATTTCCTGATATCCCCACAAGAACAGATAAAATCTATCATGATGTCATTGTGGAAGATTCTAAACCAATAAAGCAACATCCATATAGAATGAATCCTTTGAAACAGAAATACCTCCAAGATGAAGTAAAATACTTACTGGAAAATGACTTTATTGAACCTAGCCAGAGTAATTACAGTTCACCATGTATATTAGTACCCAAATCAATTGGAACTTATAGAATGTGTACTGATTATCGTAAAGTGAACTCTGTGACAAAAACAGACTCTTTTCCAATACCAAGAATTGATGACTGTATTGACAAAGTTGGAAATTCTAAATATGTCACCAAATTCGACCTGCTAAAAGGATTCTGGCAAGTTCCACTGACTGATAGAGCAAAAGAAGTATCAGCCTTTGCTACTCCAAACGGCCTGTACCAGTACAAAGTTATGCCGTTTGGGATGAAAAATTCTCCTGCAACGTTTCAGCGACTTATAAACAACGTTATATGTGGATTAGATGGCTGTGATGCATATATTGACGACGTCATCATCTACTCAGACAATTAGAGTGACCACCTTCAAAGAATCAGGAAGTTCTTCAACAGACTCAGTAAAGCGAAACTGACTGTGAATCTTGCAAAAACTGAATTTTGTCATGCTACTGTAACATTTCTAGGACATCTTGTGGGACAGGGTCGTGTTAAACCTTTAGAAGCTAAGGTCAGTGCTATCTCTGAGTTTCCTGTGCCTAAATGTAAAAGACAGCTGATGCGATTTCTTGGTATGGCTGGCTACTATAGGAAATTCTGTAAAAATTTCTCGGGTATTGCTGAACCTTTAACAAATTTACTTAAGAAAAGCACAAAGTTCAAATGGAATGACAAATGTCAAGATGCATTTGATCGTCTGAAAGCCATACTAAAGAGCGCACCAGTTCTCTTGGCACCTGATTTTGACAAATGTTTCAAATTAGCTGTTGATGCAAGTGATGTTGGTATTGGCGCTGTTCTTTTACAAGAAGATAATAATGGTATTGATCACCCAGTTTGTTACTTTTCTAAGAAATTTAACAAACATCAGAAAAATTACTCTACCATAGAAAAAGAGTGTCTTGCCTTAATTCTGGCAATCCAGCAGTTCGAAGTTTATTTAACCTCTTCAACTTCACCAATTGTTGTATTCAGTGATCATAACCCTTTAAGTTTTTTACACGAACTTAAGAATAAGAATCAAAGATTACTGAGGTGGAGTTTATTGCTTCAAGAGTTTAATCTTGACATAAGACACATAAAAGGGAAAGATAACATTATACCAGATGCTCTTTCAAGAGTTTGAAATTCAAATAGTCATTTTCCCTAAATCATGTTCAAACTGAATTTTTAAATTGTACTTTCATTACCTTGATTATTTTCATTAGTCTGAAATAATTAATATTTGAGTTTGTCATTTCCTATGTATACTTCAGTTAAAGTGTCATATACGTGTATATAAATAATATTGCAAAAAAGAAAGATTTATTTCATAAACCTTTCTTTTTCTTTTCAAGGGGGGAAGTGTTATGTACATACCTAGTTATTATTAGCTTTGTTCATGTGTGTATCTAATTTTGAATGGTTTTCCCCTGTTGCTATTTTTAGAACTGGACTACTGGATTGTGGAATACTGTTCTGGAAGTTTCCGGGCCTTTTTACAATCTGTTTACTAGAAATTATGCAACTGATTTTAACATGAATTTTCTGGAAGTTTCTCTGTTATTATAAAAGGAAAAGCTTTTTACATCTCAGGGTTCACTAGTTAATACATGATTGCCAGACTACAGTGGGGATTATCTTGTGTCATAAGTGCTTGGATTACATTCAGTTTGGATTCGGATCAGACTAGACTAAAGTGAGGATTATTTCGTGTGATTGGATTACATTCAGTTTGGATCAGGATCAGACTGGAATTAAGACTGGAATAGTTTGTCTTTTGGATTTAACATCTAAGGTATTGTTTTGTACTATTGTAATATTGTCATTGTTTATTTGATATTTTTGTTAATAAATTCTGTTAATTGTTATTGTTTGTTGCTGGCTTCTACTTTCTAGTTACGCCTGACTCGTAACAAAGTGATGATGGAACAGGTTAAATGTATATCCTGTTTACATAACACAGCACTATTGACTGGTTAAATTCAAATTAACTAGTTTAAACAATATTATGATGACATGTTTTTTCTTCCATCATGCACAACCTGTCATTATACACTGTATTAGAAAACTAAAATGCGATCACATGCATTCAGGTCCCAGAGCTTCGCTTGTCTTTTTCACAGGAATTGCTGCTTTCTTTCAATCAAAGACGAAATTCTTCTAGTGAAGATTAAACTGGATCAAGCAAAAAAAGAAAAGTTATATTTATAAATTTATGTAGATATGCGAATTCATTCGTAGTTTTAGGAAATGTTACATTGTACTTTGAGTCTTGCATGGTACTAAATCAAATATAAAAAGTTTAGAAAGCAGCTGGCCTTTTCTCTGCCAATGACACCATTCTGTACATAAAATAGCGTTGGGCACACATCAAAATCTTGGTTAAAAACATCTATGGTATTCAAGACTGTTATCCTAAATAATTTCCTATTCTTTATTGTGTGTAACACATGATCTAGAAAATAGTTCATGAAGTTTGATATTTAGGCAAATTGCCATGGCAAATGATTTTCAAGAAAACATTTTCATCTCTCTGACATTTCATTTCCAAGAGAAAATTCAGTTTGAGAAAGTATCATTTTAAGCTCCGAATTTCATGCATGTATCAAGTTTTTAGTGACCAGTGACATTTATATAACATTGTTATTATTTGCGTTTTTGTTGTATGACGTTGGATAGATCTATTTTAAGTCGTGCACTGGATTAAATATTGCACATGGCAATTTTCTAAAGCATTTTTCTCGTACTTAATTCAGTATAGGAAAAGAACAGATTTCAGTTGATTTTTAAAGAGAAAAAATGTAACATTGTTCGTTGTCACCTGCCTGTAGTTTACAGAATTTTTATCAAATCATAATCGGAGAGAAGATTTCAAAAATTTATTTTGCAAGACCTGCAGTATAATTTTATACCCTCTTTACAACGCTACGTCATATGGAAATCATCAAAATTTTGCTAAAAGATTTTTAAAATGTTGTGGAATTACAAAAAAAAAGATGTATTGTTGAAGGGATACTCTTTGAATATAACAATAAAATTTTATCGATAATATTTGTTACGAGCCAAACGTAGCGAGACAGAAAACCAGCAACAAGCCCTTAACAATTAACAATATTTATTAATGAACGAAGGCAGAAAGGGTACAATTAGGGCTTAGCCTGAATGAACTTTTGACAATTTTTAATCTTTGAACAAGAAATAAAATAAGTCCCTCGAAATTAAGAATTATGTTTAGATTACAAAAAGAATAAAATTTCTGGTTCCTGATACATAAATTAACAATAGTTTAATTTGCAAGTAGATATAAGCAGCCTATTTAAATAAAAGATCATTCCAACTTACAGGTCTAAAATCCAAGTTAAATCCGACGCTTCTCGTCAATTCTGTATCCTCCAAGCCACAAGTCTAAGTTCAATTCCAAAATCACCGAGTGAGTCACTCCTATTTATATCAGCTTGGAAATTTCTAGAAAGATGACATCGTGGATTAGTAGACAGCTTGTTTACTAACAACGTGTTTCTAAGAATAACCACAATGGAAAAACTAATAAATGTTCCTAATGTTTTTAGAACACTCTGAAAACAGGTCACTGTATATCCAATCTACGTATTTTTTTCAGCTGTTTTCTTGTTTATTCTTGTTCAGTATGGTATATCTTATGTGTATTTTGTGATCAGATATTACAACAATTATTTCATAATCAATTTTCCATTCTCTGATGTTATATATTTGGCTACATACAGGACATAGGGGTTATGATAGAAAACTAGATTTAACTAAGAACGGGAATGGTAAAACATAATGATGTATCACATTTATGTATATAGTTGAGTATAGATTTTTAAAAAAAAGACAACATTTATTCTGAGATCTTGAGTATCGTCCATTAGGGTGCATCTTAATGCAAATTTCAGACCAATTGTTATCCACTAAACATTGCGTTTTCAAAGTAGATATACTCGTGCCTTGATAAGTCTTATCGTATTAGATAGTGTAGATCAAAGACCATGCTGCATGGCATATATCTGCATATGTCTTGCTGTTCCTCACTGAATGAACGTTGGCCTATGCACTCTGTAGCATCCATGTACAGCGAGGACATGATCAAGAGTATGTGAATATACATCTAGATCCAGCATGTTTTGTGCGACAACTAGATCTAATAAACAACATGGAGAATTAACACTCTTTGCAATGTTTTTTTTTTAGCCTCACGTTCTCTATTGACAGCAATACTGCACAATTAGAAACCTGATTTCTGTTAACTTTGTAATTACATGTAGATCTAAATCTGTATATGAAAATTGGAGGAAAGTCTTGATTATTTTTGCCTTAATGAATTTTCTTCGCTTTACTTGCTATATGCATTTCTTACAGTGTACTGACTCCATGTGTTTGGGTCGTGTTTGTATGTATTTCTTATATTCCGAAGGAGAATCTGGTTTTGAGTTCTCCTAGTCTTCCTTTCTATGTTTTCAATTTTTTTTATTTTTGCACCCTTATCTTGTCAATGATGTACTTACAAAATGGGCAGTGTAGTCAATGCTCGGTTTTTTGTATATATGTGCAGGCTGATCTTGGTTGACACTGTCCACATTTTATTTTTCTTCCAAAGGTTATGAGCTATCATGAAATTTCAGGTGGAAAAGGATATCTAGAGTAGGATTATTATTTGTAAACCACATTTAAGTTTGCTGTATCAAATATTTAGGGGCTACACTCTCTAAGTCAGAAAAGAACGCGTTACCAAAATATTTGCTTTGAGCAAGGAAGTTTATTCGTACAGATGTAGAATTGTACTACATAAGTTGCTTCCCTTGTAACAGATTTTGAGTCATCTTTTTTTCCGGGTGCTGTTGTATTTAGTTTTTACGATGAAGTTAAGTCAATCAATACGCATGTACTACTGTTAGCCATTATTATATCTGTTCTCAAATAGTACCAAAATACCGCATAAGATGGTTGAAAAAATTGTTGAAAAAGCGACTGAGCTGAATACGCGTTCGTGAAACGCACTTAACTTACTTTGAAGTTAATGAGTTTGATTTATTTTGATTATTTTTACCTTTTGTTAGTTAATTCCTTTAATTTTTTCTATATGACAGACTTTCATTCAGCACTTTTCATACACGAGTAGATAGATTTGGTATCGTTTCAAGGAAAGCCAATAAGTACATGTAATCGTAAAGAAGCAATTGTAGGAAAAGGAGAAAATCCGCTCACTGTAAGTGATCTCTTCCTTCCCAGTTTTATTTCTCATACATCTTGCATTTCACCTTATTATCTCTTTCAAACAAGGCCCGCTCAGTGGTGAGCGTGTCGGACTCATGACCTGATGATTGTGAGTTCGATACCCGGATGAGGCGAACTTTCTTTCCAGCGTATTTTCGCCTCTCACCTCTGCTGAAGCATGTGAGAAAAGTAGTCAGTGGCTTTGGAAAGAAAGTTGTGTTAGTACTGGTATGAGAAAGCCAGGAAACACATGTGCGTCACCGACCGCTATAATATGACCTTAGCTGTTAAAGTGGCGTTAAACCCCAATACAACCAATACAATACAACCATCTTTCAAACCTAATTAATCCATCTATAATGCTGCATGTGATTATCAAAAGTTATTATTTGTATTTGTAACTGTATACTATGTAAATAATTATAAGCTGATGGCGTCAATGCAATAACAATTGATTCATTCATTCATTCATTCATTCATTCATTCATTCATTCATTTTTAAAACTTGGACACAGCACAGAAGCTTACTTTTGGCACTTCCTGTGCAGGTCAGCTAAGTATCATAAGATACCGTTAGATACAAAATACATGTATTAAGAATCTGGACACTGACACTCTTTAATTCGTGAAAACAGAACAGGACAGAAATTTCATTTCAAGCATTTATTATTATTAAGCATACAAAGTCATAACAATTAAGTTCAAAGCATGCAATATAAATGACATATTTTAATATACATATGGTCCATGCTATGTCAAATGGGGGGCTATACGCATCTTTAAAATTATCGAGCCAGGTCACCCTACGCATATCGCACAGGCTGACCAATGTCGAAAAGTTTTCCTATTGATTAATTTAGTTAGTTGTCGTAAAAAATTGATCCTATGGATCCCTTTTTTTTTTTAAATGCACCATTTTTTCTTTTTTTTTTTTTTTTTTATGATTCATCAAAATGCATTAGGACCGCTTTTGCCAGAGCATGGGTCAAAAAATTCACAACAAAAATAATTCAGTAGACATTTTTATAAAATTGTAATATGTGAGAGTGTTTTAATACAAATGGTCTTATTTGCTGCAATTTGTTATACAATAAAACTGGTTGAAATGTGACAAGATAATACATTGTATTAAGAGACTGACATAATTGCTTGCCTACTAAAACTCATATTCATTGAAATATCTATTCCTTAATGAATGATACTTTTTTCTTTCCATGTAGTTTACAACTTTTGAAATATTAAGGCACAAGATCGGATTGCTCACAAATTTCTTCTCTGTCCATCTTTTCTTTCATTTTCCAAAACAATTTCAAATAAAGTGTTGATGAATTATTGGGTTGGAATAAACTGTTGGGTATTGGTGTTTTAACAGCAGGACAAGAGTCTGGCTCTATACTTATATTCAAAAGCAGATATTGTTTGATTTGTATATATTACAATATGTCACCTGTATATACATAAACAATCCAAAACAACAACACAGATAGGGCACTTTTTGCTCCGAATTTTTTGTATATGTAAAATAAGGATAGTAGATCATCATTTATACCGTTTATTTAGTTTTATTTCTTACCTTGTACTTGTATTGTTTTCAGGCCGTACATACATACGTCGCAGACGAATAAAATAACAAAAAAAAATCTGTATACACGAACTCAAATATGGTTCTAAATATTGGTATGACAATGCATCTCGCGCACGGAAATACATGTACTTATGCATTGATTTGCAATTTAATTTATCAAAATGTTATACAGAGATATTCATTAAAAACAACGTTACCACCGACTAATCGATTATCTATTTTTCTTCGTTTACCAAATTTGAAAAAATAATGTCTATAAATGCAATTGTTCGTCGTTGGAAGTTGTAGGTGTAAAGTAAGATTATCATTGTGTAAGAAAATTTTGACAACTCCTCGAACTTCGGTCTTATGAAATAACAAATTTTCTTAGGCTGCTCGAATCAGCTACCAGCACCAGGAAAGTTCATACTATAAACAGACTGTTTGCATATTTCTTCCGAAAGTTTATTTGGTTTAACCCTTATGCTATGACATACAATGACCGTTTAACTATACCAGAATACAATATGTGAGTACAATGTTTATTTTACATTTACCTTCTTGCGTGAATCTCTCACTTAAATATACTCTCTGTCTCTTTCTCTCCCTCATAAACACACGCCTCTTTTGAATATATAAGAGACTTTAAGATAATGCATTAATATTTCTGCTAGTGACTAATCTCTCTCTCTCTCTCTCTCTCTCTCTCTCTCTCTCTCTAAATAATTTTCAAAACAAAAGACAGAATGAAGAGTTGAATAACAATTGCATATATTGAAGAAAAGAATAGGATAGTTGTTGTTTGTTTGTTGCTTTTATACCCTTATGCAATAATAAAGAGAAAATAAATTTACACATGACTCATATGCTGGCAAAAGGGAGGGGGTTTCAATGCATCTCTGTAATTAAGCCAAGTAAGTCATCACATTACTATGGGCCTATAAAATCCTTTACCTAACAACGGTCAAAAGGATGAAGTTGAATAGTCCATTAACTAAGATACAAAATATGATATGTAAAAATTGTAGATTGCAAAATATTTTCACCCATGTCAGCCTGTACGAAGTGCGCAGGCCGACTCGAGTCGATACTTTTTCAGGTGCATTAACTTTCTTTTATTTTTTAATCCATATTTATGAAATGTTGTGTAGTAATCAATCGCTGAATGAGACAAGGGCAAGGAAACCCTATAAGAAAAAGATTATAGAGGCTGTCTGTTTGACATACCTTCCGACAGGTATTTCGTATGTATTTAACTTTCGAAAAAAAAATCGGTCTGTCCTTATCCAGTGACAAACTATTCAATTATCCTAGAATGAAAGACTTACCTTATTGCGTGAATTCAATAATTTTCATATTTACTCTCTCTTTCTCTCTCTTTCTCTCTCTCTCTCATACAAAAGCTACATAAATCAACATCACATTTCTGCGATTAACTAATCTCTCTCTCTAATTAGCATTACATTACAATTTTCCCTTAAGCTAACCTCTCTCTCTCTCTCTCTCTCTCTCTCTCTCTCTCTCTCTCTCCCTCTTTACTATAAAAGCTACATGATATAAAATTACATTTTTTCCATAAGCTAATATTACGAAAGAGTACAGCAAAATAAAAGGACAGGGAACCATTTACCGCTTAAGAAAAATGGGACAGGTTCAAAATTCCGTACATCAATTAGATGAAAACAAATCAAAGATACTCCAGGTCAATTAAAATTGATAGTTCAAAAAATAATTATATAACAAGGTCGAATGATCACTTTCTGTACAGAAAATATCATAAAAACGAAAAGTATCGACCCTGGTCAGCCTGACCATGGTTGACACTTTTCGCAGTGCCCAGAAGGTCCCTTTTTGCGTGATGGGTCACATTTGTGTTATGTTAGAAAAGTCACCTTGCACGACAAGATACAAAATCAGTTATATAGGAGTCATGTTCTATCAACGGGGGTTTAAAAGCATATAAAAAAAAGTATCGATTAATCCATTACCACACAATCCCTTCTTTTGGCGACCTTGAGAAAGAAGCCTTTCGAAAACATTATGGAAAAAGGAGAAAATGCTGGTAACCAGCATTTTTTTATCCTTTTCCCACAATGTTTTCTACCCTTCACAAAACAAATTTCAAAATTTTCCGTCACTTTTATTTTGTCGCCTGCAAATGCACAATCCCTTCTTTTGACGACTTTGAGAAAGAAGCCTTTAGAGAACATTATGGAAAAAGGAGAAAATGCTGGTAACCAGCATTTTCTCCTTTTCCCACAATGTTTTCTATCCTTCACAAAACAAATTTCAAAATTTTCACTTTTATTTTGTCGCCTGCAAATGCTTTCAATTTGGACAAGCGAAAAAATTTCTAGTTTGGGAAAGGGTTAAGGTCCGCACAGCCTGACATATGCAGATCCATGTCTAGCTTTGGTAAATTTAGGACACATCCATCTATTGGCTTGTTTATTTGGTTATTAAACAAAATGGGTTTAAAGGGTCCAAAATTATGTGATGACTTGCTAAGTTTTACGGAAATGCATTTAACCCTTTTTTTCCAGAACAAGACTGATCTATTTTTGCATGAAACATGATGTACATTCATTAGCAAGAACGGAAATCTGTTGCATGGTGTTACGATACATAGCAAAATATTCTTCATTATGGTCCATAAACTTTGCAAAGATCCAAAAACAGCATGTTGTTACGATGCATAGAAAAAATATTCATTGTCATGATCGATAAACTTTGCGAATGAAAATTTTCATACAGTTTCCTCATCTGTTCTTCTCACCTTTAAAAATTTTGAAACGTATATATGTACTATGAATCCTTTTTTCAGTTTCTTTCTTTACTTTTGACAGTCGCATTGCCCGCAAAACCAATAAAAATACCAATTCCAGCAGTATAGTAACGGATCATAAGGATAAAGGCAATGCTCATACTTTAATACGAAGTCATATCCACAGTCACATTCACAGGGACAATCACAATCACATCCACAGAAACAATCACAGTCACAATCACATTCTTCCTCCCTCTTTTTCCTGATGGCTAATCCTCCTGAAAAAAATAAGCATTTGATCACAGCAGTTAAGCTATTTGCACACGATTCCGACGATTTACTAAAGAATGAGCCTTTTGAAAACGTTGTGGGAAAACAGCCTGCCAATTTTACTTGAATCACGTGTGCAAAAAAAAGTGAATGATTGCATACATGCAAGCAACCAAAATGTGGAAGACAAAGGGAAGAAAACTCCTTGTTAGATATTATAAAATGTCAGATGTTCTTGTTTTCCCACATTTTGGTGATCAATAATTTGTAAACTTGCTAATCATTAACTGTTTTACCAAAAAACAAAATTTTGGACACGAGCAACTTGTAAATATATGCAGACTATAAATAAAACATAGATCAAAATGATTAATTCTGTGCTTGATAAGGTCGAAAATATTGTTGAAAAAGGACAAAATGCTGGTTACCAGTCTTTTCTCCTTTCTCACAATGATTTCAAAAACTATCTTTTACAGGGACGTTCATTTTTAAAACGGTGTGGTAAAGGGTTGAATGAAATAAATGTCGAATTAAAAGTCTTCAAGTTGTCGTTAGTTAATCAAGTTTCGTAAGCCATTCTAGACGAAAAAAAAATAGTTTTTATTTTATCAGCTTGTTGTTAATATTGGGAAATATTTGCCGAAAAAGGGGAAGTTATGCGAAAATAACGAGTGCCGTAACAAGCTGATGAAATAAATGAAATTATATACCATATTTCCTCTGATTATTTTGTCAACGAATGCCACTTTAAACAGTAGAACAAAAAAGTAGGTCCAGATTTTCGGCAGGATGACAATATTCACTGTAACGGGGAAATAATCCCCCCAGTTTAAATCACGACATTTCTTTCCCTATAACAATAGGGAAATAGACACATGAAATATAATATATGTACTTAAAGTGAATATCTAGTTATGAAATTCATTAACGTAATCAAAGTCAATATCTGGTCAGCAAACAGAAGATATTTGTCGATCTGTCATGAAACGATAAGTATCAGGCACAAATTTCAACGAGAACAAAGTTGGAAGTGGAGGATTCGCTATACCTGTTATAGGACATGCAGATATTCGGATACGATGTGACCGAGATTTATTACAAGGAAACAAATTAGTCTAATAATTATTTTTTTATGGATATCTGGCTGAATTTACATAAAGGGTAAATTCAAATTTTTGAGGTCGTTAATATTCGCAGAGGCCTGAAAAATGCTTCAAAAAAACGTCCGCTCGGGTATTGTTGTGGCCAGCGCATCTATTCTTGCTTCTCTGAAGTTTCTGTTACAAGTACTTTGCATTCTCCCAAAGCCACAGGCAATATTCAAACATCACAAAAACAATGATTAACTTTGAGTGTGAAATGAATCCTGTCGCGATGGTTATCATCCTGTTCTCAAAAACAGATTGGCCTAGCTGCGGATGCAGTGACCCCTGCCTCACCCACCCTCCCATCTTTGCATTCTAAAGTCCTGTCTGCTTCTGACTGTGCTATCAGGGTCCATTTTCGCTAACTATTCTTTGTTATTTGTTTTATTCTTCAAGATTTTTTATTTGTGCCGAATGTGTGGGCCAATCAAAAATCCCAAAATTGACGCCGGCTCACGGGTATTAGCGTCTAAATCAGGACCTTACGGTTACGAGGCCGACGCTTTACCTCACTGGTACAGGTACCATTATTTATTGCTGCATCACAGTTTTGCAAATGCAAGCACCTAAGGTAGCAGACCCGTAACACTTCTAGTGCAATATGGAAAAAAAATTCTCGATAGTTGATAAATACGGATGTATACAGATATAATACTTTTGCACAGTTTTAACCGACCAGGAATTCCTTGATGTCTACCACCATCTTTATTAAATTTTATTTCGTACACGAATGTTACAAATTGAAATTGTTTACTTGCCGTATTTGGTAGATTAGTGCGATTTGGGCTGTTTTTGTGTAACGGACTTCAGTTTAAATTAATAATCCATTCCATCCATGCTCTGGTAATAGATGGCTTACTACATCTACATGAATCGCTATATGTTATTTACCTCATTACTACAACCCCAATATCAATGGCTCTTTCATTTTGAAAACCTTACCTTCAGCATCACCGGGGGCAGCTTCACTGTCTTTCGCCGTTAAAACCACGCGGCTGTCTTTACACATAGCAGCGGCTCTTTCAGATAAGAGATTCCTGTCAAAAGGTTCGCCAGTGCTTGTGTATGATTCCGTTGTGGGTTCACTCGTGACAGTGATATTTCTCTGTAATATAGTAAAATTATGTCAACTAAATCCTCACAATGAGAAGGATAAAATACGTTGGCATTACACAAAGTTTGTTTTGGGCAAGCCTTTTAGTTTTGATCATTTTCAAATATATTTTGATTGCAATGTTCACAAATGCGTAGATTCCTAGGTTGTTTAATATATCGTCCTTGCTCTATGGCTAGATTATGAGCAGAAATTCTAAATCGTGTTAAAGCTATTCTGAATTTTGGGATTTTCATTATGTTAAAATACTGTTCAAATTTAAAAAAAAGTGTTTAACCCATTACCACACAATCCCTACTTTTGACGACTCTGATAAAGAAGCCTTTAGAAAACATTGTGGGAAAAGGAGAAAACGCTGGTAACCAGCATTTTCTCCTTTTCCAACAATGTTTTCTACCCGTCACAAAACAAATTTCAAATTCTCAGTCACTTTTATTTTGTCTTCTGCAAATGCTTTCGATTTGGAAAGCCTAAAATTTTGTCGTTTGGTAATGAGTTAAAAAAAAAATAGCACTCTAGTCGCGGGGAGTTATTAATCGAATGATACCAACGCTCGTAATGTATTTGTAGAATATGAAATTTTATCGGTTCTAGCTCGATGCGTATATTTTTTTGATGTTCCCAGACAATTGATAGATCATGTTCGATTAGGATTTGCTTTATATTGTGTGCCAAATTATTTCCATTATAAATTAGTCTATCATCAGCGTCGTTTTTAAAATGATGTAGGTTTTATGTAAGAAACTATATTCATGTTGGTTTAATATTTTTATCCAGTATTTTAACATTGTTATTTTTCTATGAATGTATATTGGAACTCGTCCTAATTCTCTAAAAAGTGCGTCGCGGTTGGTTGATTGTTTAACGTTTAGCATTTTTCTACAGAATTTGTTGTGAACCAGTTCTATATCTGGGGCTACATGTGTGCCCCATACTTCGCTTGAGTAATTTAATATTGAATAAACTAAAGAATCAAATAATTGGATTTTTTGCTGAAATGGTAATTCCGTTTGATTGAATATAATGAAAAGTTTGTGAAGGGCCAATGATGCATGTTGAGCTAATCGTTTTTGCGTTCGGTTCCAATTTCCATTTTCGTAAAAAAACACGCCGAGATATTTGGAACTTTTTACAACTTCTATACGAGTATTATAAAGAAAAAAAAACGTAGTTCGTATGGCGGCCTTTTTCAAATATATTATCTTTGTCTTAGCAACGTTAAAACGAAGCTTATTTTTATCACTATAGGTTTCTATGTTACATTCTGTTACTAATAGTAACGTTTTCCACTGAAAATGGTGTAATATCAGTGTCACGCGATGGCCGATATGGCGGGGCAAAACGGGCTGATATCTGATATCCTGTCCGTTGATAAGATATTTGTTCTATATGTATAGCAACAGAACACTCGCTCGTAACGTTCTCGAAACATCCATTTTGAAAAAAAAAAAAACGGAATCGGTCCGTCAATCACCAGTGGACAGATCTTCAGTAAACATTGAATCGTTAAACCAACAAAGACGTGATAAATATAGAATAGATTGTTGTTTTCTTGGATTGGAAAACTTATCAAGCAATGTGTAGTGTCTATAGGCTAGCAGTTCTACGATTTTTATCCAGTGAGCCGGGAGAACCAAGCTTGATTTTAAAAGTTTCATAATTCGAAGCACCAACCATCTATTCTATTTATCCAGTTTTGATTCGTATTACGCCAAATTGAATATTTAGATGGAGAAACAATAATGGCAACATCTTTTTAACAATGAACAAACATAAAGCACTGTTTATGTAAAGGGTCCTATACTGCACATAATGCAGCTCTACGATAGTGATGATGAATGACGTCATGAACTTGACGTTTACCCGCGGAAAAAAGTTGTGTAGAATGTAGACAAGATTTCTTTTTGTTTAAGTTTTTAAACATGCTAGAAAACCAAAAAGAATTATCGAGCAATTGATCCATGAATGTAATAAAGAGGTTATTACACGGCTGATGAGGGCCTTAGTGATATCGGCCCTCCACCTCGAAATCTGCCATCGGGCTAAAGCCCTCGGGGCAGATATCAAGGTAGCGGGCTGATATCACTCTCCGGCCCTCATCAGCCGTGTAATAACCTCCAAATATCGTTCAAAAGCGATTGTAGAGATACTGGGTCATGTGCGAGTAACGCTGCGTCATCAGCAAATAAAAGAAGGAAAATATTTATGCCGTCAATGTTAATTATATCATCTAATCTGCTATTTACATTATCTAGAATGTGGATTAGATAGAATAAACACAGTAAACTACGGGCAGGATCTCCCTGTTTCACGCCTACAAATGAGTGAATAGGATCACATTTTAAGTTTTGATAGCGTATTGAACTTCTGACAGCATTGTGCATTGATTTCAATGCAGGAATAAACTTTGTGCTAATGTTATTGTCTAAGAGTTTTCTCCAAAGTTTAAATCGATCGGTTTTGTCAAACATTTTCTCCCAGTCGAGGAAAGCAACATATAATTTTTTACTGTTGGCAGGGGATCTTGAAATAATTGCATGTAGGATGAAAATATAATCTATTGTTGATTTATGTTTTTGAAATCCATATTGATTACCTATTAGTGTTTCATGTTTTTCAGACCATTTTATTAATTGATTTACAAGTAATTTAGAGTAGATATTTGATAAAATGTTATTAAGCGTGATTCCTCTTAAGTTCTCCGGATCATGATTACCTCCCTTAAAAATTGGTATCAATAAACTTTCGCACCATTGTTATGGGAAGTAACCAATGCTAAATAATTTATTGAATAGTGATTTGAGATACGGCAATAATAATGTCTATAGAAAATTTGAATATTTCGGCAACTGGACCGTCGTTTCCCGGACTTTTTTAATTATTTTGTGAGAAAACTGCTGATTTTATCTCCGAATCAGTGAATGGTTGATCTAGATCATCATCGAAGACAGTTTCAGAGTTGGATTGTCGCGCGTTTTCATTTTCTTGTATGTCTGCATCTTTTTGTATTTCATATAGACTTTTGAAATGTTGGAATAACTCATCCATCTTTATGTTTGTTGGAATCAGAGTTTTAGCTCTGAATGTAAATTCGATATGTTTCCGACAGGACTTTGGATTTTCTTTGCTAAGTTTGAGATTATTTTCCCCTCCGATAATTCGAATTTCGATTTATTTCTTCGTATCGTTTGTACATATATGTACTTTTTATCAGTGAAAGAGATTCTCTTTTTCTTCATTTTTATTTCGAATATAAAAAAATCTGGCTTTGTTAAATTCTTTTACGAGTGAGAAGACACTCCGCATTAAACCATGGTTTCGTCTGAACTTTTGTTCGTCTAGTTTTCTTTATGTTCCGGGATTTACCAATACAATACAATATTTTATTTAAGTATTTAGGCCACTGGCCCATATACCGTAACATATCATATGAATTATTTACAGAGTGACGTTGGATATATGTAACAAATTTACAATCAAAGTTAAAGTTAACAGTTATGTAAAGATTAAGTTATCTGAAAATTAGAGGTCATATGTTGAAATGTAAAAACTTTTGAAAACATTTGTTGGAAGACCTTATCTCATCTATAGATTATTACATTAACTTAGACAATCACCATAAAATAATATTGATTCCAAATTTCACGCTCATGTGGTTTAAGCTTTTGAAAACATTGTGCAAGATAATAATTATTTATATATTTAACCAAGACATTTACTAAATATAATATCAATGCAATATTTTAATCTTTTGAAAACATTGTGCCAACACTTAATTTTCATTCAAATTATGATAACAGGAAAATTCGTTGGTTAGATTTATCTGTCAACCAATTATAATTACAATATGATATATAAATAAACTTTTGGAAAAGAAGGAGAAACCAAAAAAAAAGAATATTGTGACAAAAGACAGCATTACTCTTACAATTTAAGAAACTTTAAAATCACTACTCCAGCAATCCTGTTTTTCAACAACTCAGATTGGGTGCATTTTAAAACATTGTGGAAAGACTATAGAAGCTAGTAATCATCATGTTTTTTCCTTTCACAGTGTCCTCTACTTATCTAATTAAATTCGGTAATTACAGAGATAATTTTAGATAAGATTAAGTATAATGACATAACCCTTTAACATAAATGCACAGTCGCAAAAAGGAGTAATACTCAGTATTGAGGCAACATTTATATAAACTATATTTTAAAGTACAATAATGACTACTGTAATTGAATGAAAATAAGATCATATATGAGGAAATAACATCATTCTTATGCTTTATGCCCTATGCGAGTTCCTTTAAAATTTCTTTTCGCAAAGCAAAGGATTCCGACAGGTACTTTGCAACCTTATATACTGTATCTTTCTTATTTACATGTAGTTTTAGAATAGCGTAAAACGTGCTTAGGTTTCTATTTCTTAACCAGTATGGCCTAAAGTATTTTATTCTGAGTTCTTCATATACAGAACAATGAAAGAAAAAATGGAACTCATCCTCTACAATATAAATATCTTTAGATTTACATATAGAACAAAATCTATACTCTCTATCAATTGACAAATGCCTACCCTTTTCAATCATCAAATCATGTGCCGAACACCTGAAATTCGCCAAAGTTTTCTGAAGTATATAAGAAAGGCTGTATCCCATAACATTGAAGTAAATGAATGAAATAAATCATCGACCGTAGGTGGTGCTATTGTTTTGTAAGCTCATAGTAAGATTTCCTAATAAGGGTAGCTGTTTATTTAAATCATCACGAAAAAGTATGGCGCACGTGGTTTCCGACGTTAATCAATTAGCGTAAGGATTACACATTGAAAGTTAATATGTGTCTATCGGTATACGAAAGTATGCAACCTTTCCTCACATTCTTTAAAAGTTTTTTTTTTCTTTCTAAAATTCAAGATTAACGATTTTCCCTCATGAAAAAAAAAGGAATATTCGAATGCCGATTTTGAGTTCAAATATTCGCGGAAAAAACGAATATTCGAATATTTGTTCCCATCCCTAATTTTAAGGGATGAAGAGAACTTTTTTTTGTATGTTTCATGTTTTATAAAGCTATGAAAAAAAGTAATCACACAGTATGAAACCGCGCTTTGTGGCTTCCATGAAAACATTAAAGAAATGTTGTCTTCACTCCTTCAATAGATCAAAATGACATAGAACGAATTTGAAAATTGCGGTACCTCTTCTGCCTTGACAGCAGCCTTTATCATGCTGGTGTTTCCTTGTGGAGTGAACCTTCTCACATAGCAAATGTTCATTCCTCTGCCATTTCCGTCTGCTTCAAGATGAGTTACAACCAAGCCCTATAAATTAATGAACACTCCTTTATCATTATAAATATCTTCAGTGCGACTCTGTTCTGTTTCAAACAGTAGGAAAATCGGGACTTTTAAGTGTTTGTCAGCCTTTCAGTCCCTTTTTTAATTAAAAACCGAGTTTTTTTTTCTACCTTCAATCATTAATTAACAGGTAATAAACAATCTTCAGCAGCTCTTTAAGTTTCCATGGTTCCGTAATGGTAATAAAAATTTACATAGTTGCTTACTCTTGCTACATCCCTCAAAAGAGCTCTACATCAACACTACCATTATTTCTACAAATCTTCAGTGACCTATCCAGTTTTTCGTCCAATCAGAGACAAATATTAAGGGAGACTTTGTTCATCTTACCAAACACCCCCCCCCTACAAAAAAAACTTAGTTTTTATAAAGAAACCAGCTGTTCTGCATAGATCTAGGTCTACATGAATTGTACCAACTCTTCCCTTATTGTCATAAAGGTATTGTGCCCAGGGGAAAATTTTCCTGTCTTTTGCATAAAACAAAACATGCACAAACTTCGCAGTTCTTCTGGGGCCACTATAATTCGGCATACCTGTATCAGATAGCGTTTTGGGGATTACCATCGAATGGAAAATGGCAAATTGTGCAATTGGTGAAAAAAGGAAAATCTTTATTCTATAGGCACATTTGACAAACAAGGATAGCTCCCCCTAAGTGATACCGTGTGGCACTTATTTTCAAATCGGGCAATAATCCTTATCATGGACACATTAGTAGTTAAATACATACCTTAACACCTGTAACATCTACTTTACAGTCTACATTTGGCATTGAATACGCGAAAAAGGGGCATTCGGAAATTTCCTCAAATTTTCTTCTCGGGTCAGCTTGAGAAGTCCATGGAGTTTGAATAGAGATGGCACTTCTACACTACCTTAAAATTTTGTAATGCAGTAAACCTGCACAAAATGGAGCATTGCATTAAAACGGAAAGTGTCAATTCAGATTAGACTGCGCAGACTGGTCAGGCTGATCCAAGACGACATCTTACACAAATGTCCGAATGTCCCTTTTCGCATGTTTCAGGTCATATAATATCGGGCGCGTTATTTTTAGCAGTAATTGTTCCTTTCCATCAACGTGTTGGATGAAACACATTATACTTTTGCTCTTCAACAATATGAAAAACTGTTCCTAGAAAGAAAGCAATTACTGACACGGTTACTTTCATCTGCACAGATTGTAGTTACTGCAACATTACAGTATTTTGTTTCGCCAAACTCAAGGTAATGAGGTAATTTGTATGTTAGAAAAGCTTGCGCCAAACATCAGGAATCAACGAACACAGGTAGTGTAATCCTTCGCGCGTCTTAAAATAAGCAGCGAATCATTCAGTCAGTTCTAATATACATTTATATAGAACTTTGATTTAGATTTTGCCAAATAGAAGTTTTGACTCTCGGTACTTTAGCAAATTTTTGTGAATAAAAAATGTTGCCCGAAAAGGCTTCTGTTGAAAACATGTCTTTTGAATTCATGCACACATGACAACAGTTATGCGTTGAATCATTGATAAATTCTTCGGTTTTAGAAAAAACATTTTGAAAATCTGTATAAGTCTGATAAGTATTAGACTTAATCAGTCCTGATGACAAAATGTAGCTTTACTGCTATGTAATGACCATAAGTAGCGGATAAAAATCATGTAAATATATATTAAATAACATTAAATAAAAACTCAGTTGATCACTACGTTAGTTAGAGGTAAAAAAGAAATCAATTCTACGAGGCAATAAAAGCTACGGTACAAGGAGCCTTCGCTTTCATTTTCTCGAAGAATTCTCCTTTTTTTTTGGCTGTAAACCATTTCATAAGTGAAACCATTGTACATTTACATACCCAACCATTGTTAATTTACACACCCTTTTGTAATCGTAGATAACTCTTAGCTTAGGTGTGGTGATGTCTTCTTCATCATCTGTGACAACCACCTTTTCTTCAATTGTCTCATTCAGTCGTGGTACATTGTAAGTAATAGTGGCCTCCTGTTACAGATAGTAAGAATATTCTTTTTTTCTTATTTTCCCAAGTGTATGTATTGTAATTCTATAAAATAAGCTTTTAATGGTGATCGCTTATATAACGTGATCAGTTTTATTCCGTGATTGTCCTTGAACCGGTGAGTGTTGTTACATCATAATGCATAAATAAAATTGTTTCACTTCTCATAGTTAAGTGAGTTAACGAGTTAACTCTTCACCAAACGACGAAATTTTCAACTGGTCCAAATTGAAAGCATTTTCAGACAACAAAATATATGTAAATCAAAAATTGAAACTTGTTTTGGGAAGGGTAATAAAAAACATTTTGTGAAAAAGAGAAAATGCTGGTTACCATTAGACGGATTTCCGTATAATTTTTGTTAGAGTGTTTTAAAATGTAAACTATTTCGCCCTTTGATCGTGTATCACAGCAAGAGGAAGTTTTAAAAACAGAAATCTGACAATGATACATGTTGCCTCAATGACGTGTGAACAAAGCATTACAAAAGTCATTTCTTATGTTCGGCCTTGATCCCCCTCCTGCTTTAGCAGTTTGCCTTATTTTATGTTCCTTCTCCCGGTGTTGTTAAAACACGACACTGTGTGGTATTGGGTGAAGCTCAGTAAATAGAGTAAGATTGATCTCAGAGTTTTTTATGTGTAAATCCCTATTACATATGTTAAAAGATTTTCCCAAGTTTCATGAAACTGTGATGCTCTATTTCTATGATTTGTATTAGAGTAATAGCCAATTCACATTAAGCATTTCCTTGGAGGTGAGATATCTGTAGATTTGTTATGTTGTAAAGTGTATACATTGAGTCAGCCACTTTCCTGATACACAAAATTAGCAAACAATGTATTTTTCAAGGACGTTGAAAGGCTTATAGAACTATGGAATGTAGGGGAAATTGCCAGTGCAATAGCAATAATTATCACGCATACTGCTATGATAACTTTATCTTGCCCTGTTTTGACACCAGGTCTACACATTAGACTAGTTCTGGTGGAGAAACCTTGCAAACACAACAAGTAAGAGGGGTAGCATAAGATCTGCATCGGTGTGTGTACAGAATTGTATTATGGTATAAATGTGACCAATCACGCAAAAAGGGAAGTGCGGAAAGTGTCAACCCTGGTCAGACTGCGCAAATTGCACAGGATGGCCGTCAGACTGCGCAAATTGCACAGGATGACCAAGGTTGACTCTATTCACTTTCGTGACATACTCTGTATAAAAAGTAGTCATTGTACCTTGTTACACAATCATTTTTAATCATCAATTTTACCTGACCTGCACTATCATAGATCTGTTTTCATCTAGTTTATGTACAGAATTCCTAGATGGTCACTCTTTTGCGTGATGGGTCACAAATATCTCTGAGTCTTATTTTGGGGACGAATCTTTTTTTTTTTTTTGTACAAGCCTTGAAAGTCAAACTATCATAGTAAAATTTCATACCACAGTTACTCCATTGAGATCTGAGGCCTTCTGAAAATAAAAAAAAACAAGATGCACATAAGCGTTAATTAAGCACCGTCCATTTTCGTGTTATGAGGTTGCCATTCATGATAATAAACCCAAGATCTGGTTGTAAATTGTTGTTTATAGAACACTTCACTGTGTCCATCCATCAACTACGGACACCGTTTCTACCTTCAGTTCTGATTTATTGACAATCAGATAGAACACTGAAATCGTCAACAAAATGATCTATCTTAAACTCTTCTATACCAGAATGTACTGCGCATAACTAAAGTCAACCCTTAAGCTAATAAACTATTGGGCATGCATTTGGTTGCAATTCAAACATTGTAGATCAAGACCTTTGAGCAGCTCGGTCTGAAATCTAAAGAGATATTAAAGATTTTGTGCAGCCGGGCTTTCGGATCACAATCATTCATTCTTTTTTTTTGAGGGTGGGGGGAGTTGATTTTCTGGTATTCAACAATTATTTCAACGTAAGTTCATTTACATCGCGGTGACCACAGCACACAGTCGTACTTTCTTGAAGTTTCTTTTACAAATATTCCGAACAATATTCTTCCCAAGCTATAGGCTTCTTACCCATATAATCGTCGTCTAAGCATTGATCAGCATGGAAGAAGGAATAAATACGAGTAATGTCATCAAATGTTTCATATTATACATTTATAATGCTTAATGTGCATGTCTATTTATCCCGCCTTTGTAAGATCCAGACATGGTCCGGGATTGAGTTCGAAACCATTTTCTTTTGCACGACATACAGGTGGCATTTTCAAGTTTTTTTCCCCTTCCAAATACAATAATGTCGTCAAAAAGACAAGTAATGCCGTATAATCCTTCTAACATTTTATCAATTTTCAGGTTATATATATATATGTGCTATGTGGATTTAAGGCCAAGAGGAACACGTAGACCTATAACGATATCTGCCAAATAGCGTAACGAAAGTCGTGACGATGCGTCGGTTGACTGGCAAGAACAATAAACCTTTGTTGCCAAAAATATGCGCCAATAAGCTTAACTGTACCATCATCGATTGTACGCACTGGTCAATATGGCTTTTGAATGCAGTCATTTAAGGCCTTCGGATCAATGCAAGAGCATTTACCTATCCTGTAGGCTCGGTAACTGTTGTAATGATACCTTTACTTTCCAAAGAACTCATTTCTTCCTTTATATTGTTAAGTTACGCGTAAGACCTTTTTTTGTGGGCAATACTACAGGTGTAGCATTCTTTTCTTTTTTTAATTTGATGGCCTACTTACCTGCAAAGTGTCCCTAATACTCTCAAAAACGTCAATCTATTCGCGTAAAAGGCCCTGATTCTGAATTATGCTAAAAATTAGTGGAAGTGAGTTTAGTTAAACCTAATGCCCGAGTCGTTTCTAGATAAATTAGCGCAAAAGCGAGAGAGTTTCATTTTACCGAGGACCATCAGTGTATATCCACCATATGACGTTAGTCTTGAATCAAAAGGGAAACATGCTGGCATTCATATTCAAACAGTTTAGCAACTTGAAACATCAAATAAGTCGAGTTGAATATTCAAACCTGTTCTCAAGTCCAATTGCACTATATGGATTTCGTCATTCTTTTAGAATTATCCAATAAGGTGTTCTGTTTACTTTTTCTATCTTTTCTAAAGATTAAATTATTTTGTTTTCTTTTTTTCCAAAACCTGTGAACAATTAAAACTAATTACCGCCAGGAAGCTAGGATTACCTTTCGTTAAGAATATTTTGTAAGAAAATGTACGAATCTCACGAGACAGTTATAATTGATCAACTCTTTATCACAAAATTCCGACTTTTAATGACCCAGAGAAATAATCCTTTTGAAAATTTTATAGGATAATAAAAGAATGCTAGTAATCGGCATTTTATCCTTTACCAAAAATGTTTTCAAAAGAATTTTTTCAGGGTCGTTTAAAGTCGTGATTGTGTGGTAAGGAGTTTAATGAAACTTTTAAGTCCATAGTAAAAACCGAAATGTTGTTATTACAATGGGTCGGATGGAAGGACGGACGGACAACGCTAAAACTATATCCCTCAACCTTCGGCGGGGATAATAACGGACTTACCTTTACTTCGACATAGGTTATAACTCCAATGATAATTGCGACGACCAACAGGGCGGCCAGGACACTAGAGGCAATGACAGCTGTCTTTTTCCAACGTGGTGAGCTGTGGTCATTCTAGAATTTGGTAAACATGTATGAATTACTTCTTTATCTACCGGATGAACTTTTGGATCGATGGGTAGATGGATCTTGTAGAATTCTTATCGAATATACTCATGGTATGAGCCATTGTCTGACAGATAGTGACTTTATTGCATCTCCTTGATGCATTGTACCAAGAAAGTCAACACAGAGTTCTGAATCTATATGGCTTGCAACATGCGAAAAGGAGCATTTGAACATTTGCGTAAAGTGTTGTCTTGGATCAGCCTGCGAGGTCCGCACAGGCTAATCTAAAATGATACTTTCCTTTTTTATGCACGTTTCTGTTTTGCGAATGTCTAGTGTAGCGCAAAATCTAGTGCAGTCGTAAAGTGTCGTCTCGGATTAGCCTGCGCGGACTGCGCAGGCTGATCCGAGACGACACTTTATGCAAATGTCCGAATGCCTCTTTTCGCGTGTTGCAGGCCAAATTATAAAATCAATTTTGTCAAGCAACTGTGCACGACTGGTGGTAAAATAGTCCTTTGATAGGCAGACAGTCGTAGCAATAACTGTTATAGTTCGTCACTGAATAATGTTGAGATTGACTGAAAGCTGTTCAGGCTAGTTTCAACATTAGTTCAATCATATCATGGCGACATATTCATGTACATGTATGTCCTAGGTTTTACCGATACTAGGCTAGTGCTTGGAATTATCTCCCAAACATGAAATAAATTCTATCAAGAGTTTATAATTGAAAAGTTACGTGTTTAATAATGTTCAATGGTTCTAAAATTTCAAATAAATATTTCTGACCTTTCCTCACATAAAAAGACATTTATCTTCCAGTTATAAAATAAATTCTTTCAAGTGTCCAAAAGTGAGAAGTTGAATGTACAATGGTGAAAAGGAATAGAATATTTTGTTGTCAGTCGGGGACATTGAGGAATTGATAGTAGATTAGATAGGTAAAAAAGCGACAAGTCTTCTTTTATAAAAATGTAATGTAGGGCAGCACGGCTAAGAAAATTGTGGAGCTATCGTGTAAGTTGAGACAGGGGTCTTGTTATGCATGTTACAATTTTAGTAGCTTCGATTTGAATTTTTTTCAAGATTTTTTTTTATCTTTTGTTTTATGCCTGGTGTAGTTGTCCCAAACTACAAAGGCATATCCGAGATTAGTAAGTGGAAATGAGATATAAATTGAATTTAAGGATTCTTTTGATTCTTAATTTCAGAGTTTCTATCATCCTGAGACGTTTAGATGCGGGCCGACATAGATGATCATTCCATCTTCCATTTCTGCTTAGTGTCAATCCTGGATACTTATGGTAAGTCAACTCAGTTGATTTTATTCCTACTATTAGAAAAGATCATTTCCACTCTTTTAAATGGCTTAACTCGTAAAATTTTAGACTGGTCCAAATTGAAAGCATTTGCAGACGACAAAATAGAAGTGACTTGAAATCTCAAATTTGTATTTAGGAGGGTAGAAAACATTGTGGGAAGAGAGAAAATGCTGGTTACCAGCATATTCACCTTTTCACACGTTTTCAAAAGGTTTTTTAAGGTCTTCAAAAGTAGGGATTGTGTGAAAATGGGTTGAGGGCGCCTTTTTTATTCATTCATTCATTCATTCATACATACAAATTGTCTATTAATGTTGCCATTTACATTTAAAAATAATTAAAACAAAAATGTAAGAATTGAAATCTGTAAAAATTTACAATATACATGAAACTTTTTTTTCTTTGTCGTGAATTGATTGTGGCATAGTATGAAAGTTCATTCCACATGCTTGTATATTCCCTTTTATTTCACCAAGCCCTTTTTCCATGTTAAGCACAAACAAAGCTAGCTTCTGTTCCTTTACATGTGCTCATCCATTAAAATCTGCGATCGATCGATCGCTATCACACTTATTTATCTGCTGCATGGCATACAAACAGCAAGTCAACTTATACGTTCTTATGCTAGTTCCGGTAATAGAAAATGACCAAAACAGATTTAGTAATAATTGTATAAAACAGAAATGTGAACAGGTACCGTTTATAAAGAGAAAAAACTTGACTCATGATAATTTACATACATGTACTTTCTTGAAAGAGATATCAATTCCTGAAATTGTGTATTAGAAATTTTTATTATATGTGCCCATCATGCATAAAGAGACCATCTGGGAATTCTGTACATCAATTGGATGAAGACAAATCAACGATAGTGCAGGTCAGTTTAAGTTGATTAAATAAAAATGATTTTATAACAAGGTACAATGACTACTTTTCAGAAAATTTCGTCATAGCGAAAAGTATCGATTCTGGTCAGCCTGCGTAATTCGCGCAGTCTAACTCTTTTCGCAGTTCCAAGAAGGTCTCTCTTTGCGTGATGGTCACAACATATAACAGATACTTATAAATTATTCAAATCTACAGCTGACCTGTTTTCCCATAATGCTTTAATTCAGCAAGCATAGAAAAAGGAAATAGAATTTTCCTTTACAAATTTTAGAAAAGAAAATTTAAATCATTGGTCCTCTTCTTCATCTTCTGTATTATTATTACACAAGAAGAAATACAAATCGTGCAAAAGAAACTGGCCACAAGTTCTCACAATTTACTAGCAGATGCGGCGAAAACCTTTGAAGAATCTGCAACCTTTTACAGTCATCAATGATTCTAGAATTTTAACTAATAGGTATTTTTGATCTTTCCTAACACAAAAAAGAAGACATTTATCTCCCAAATATGAAATAAATTCTATCAAGTGCTTATAATTGAAAAGTTACGTGTTTAATGTTCAATGATTCTAAAATTTTAAATGAATATTTCTGACCTTTCCCCACAAAAAAAAAATTAGACTGGAATTGAATGCATCTGCAGACGACAAAATAGAAGTGACTTAAAATCTGAAATTTGTATTTAGGAGGGTAGAAAACATTGTGGGAAAAGAGAAAATGCTGGTCTACCAACATTTTCTCCTTTTCCCATAATGTTTTCAAAGGACTTTTTTAACAGGGTCGTTAAAATTCGAATTGGGTGGTAAAGGCTTAAAGGTAACAAGCCATTGTGTAGCCGGGGATGAAATCGTGATTAGATCGTGATTCAAAATACCTTCGATGTCGGCCGGAAGCAAAGCAGAACTAGCTTACAGCTAGAGAGAGAAAAAGCCGTTAAAATTTAATAGACTAGAATTTTCAGAGGTCAATAAATATATATGTATGTTTTAAGTGATAAAAATAAATACATGTACATCGGAAATCTTCAATCTGAAGCCAGGAACGACTTTGCTTTGAAATGCTCTTCCCCACTAAAATAAGTGAAATGGGTTTCTATTGGTCGCAATATGTGCTACCTTGCAACTGTCATTGGCCAACGTTTTGCATGAAGATACAAGAATGACCATAGATCCATACAGTAAGGATAACATTTATTTAAAACTGGCGGAAAATGAGTGTTGATTTTTTTTTTTTTTTTTTTTTAAATATTGTCATAACTGCATATTTAACAATAAACAACAGTGTGAAAGACTGGTCTTAAAAAAATAATAAGAAGAAATAAAGCAAATAAGCATACCTTAACTTCAACAGAAGTTTCAAGTTGAGGCTTTTGCATGCTGTCTGTCGTCGGCTTCATTCTCGTCAAGTAACTTTAGAGACTATGGTTTTCCGGATTTGTAGTCGGTGCTGAATTTACTGGGACTTGGCAAAGCTGCTGCTATATAGGCAAGACTTGGCAAAGCTGCTGCTATATAGGCAAATACAGTCACGTGATACATAATTTTGCAATATGTTTCTGTTCAGTAAGGCGTATCTATGACCAAATAGGGGAATTTTTGGAAATAATTGCGTTTTTGAAATGTGTCTCGGGTAACTCTGTTCATGTAACAGACAAAATTTTAGACGAGTTCAAATTGCAAGAATATGCAGACGACAAAATAAATCTGACTCGCATTTAAAATTTGTTTTGGGAAGGGAAGAAAACATTTTGGGAGAAGACAAAAATGCTAATAACCGACATTTTCTCCTTTTCTCGCAATGTTTTGAAAAACTTCTTTTCATCAAGGTTGTTTGAATTTGAGATTTTATTATAAAGGGTAAAACTTTTACCAACCAAATCGGTTTTATAACGAACCTAAGGAAGATTGAATTTGACAAGAGAAAAGTGTTGGTAACCACGATTTTCTCCTTTTCGCTTAACACTTTACCAAACGACAAAATTTTAGACTGGTACAAATACAGATGACAAAATAAACGTATCCCAAAAATTAAAACGTATCTCAAAAATTAAAATTTGTTTCCAGCAGGCTAGAAAACATTGTGGCAAAAGGAGAAAATGCTGGTTACCAGCATTTTCTCCTTTTCCTACGATGTTTTCTAAAGGTTTCCATCTCAGGGTCGTAAAGACCATGGATTGTATGGTTAAGGGTTAAATATTTCGAAACTTTCCAAATACAATCTCATAATATTTTACACTTAATCACACAATCTCGAGTTTTAACGACATTGACAGAAGAGGCCTTTAAAAACATTGTGGAAAAAAGAAAAGCAACGCAGTTAAGCAGCTTTTTCTCCCATTTCGACAACAATTTCTACTCTGTCAAGTAAAAAAAATCATCTTTTAAGCAACATTTGGTGTGTTTTCTGCAAACGTTTTAAATTTGGTCCAGTCCGAAATTTTATCGAATGGTAGAAGACCAGTATGTCATTTGCAATAATATTATTACGCGTTGCAGAGTTGTAAGTCGGTTGTTAGAAGTTCAATGTGCTCAAAAGAGGTTTAAAAATTAACAATACGTTTCCAGTAAATTTGACATTGAGTTTTCAACTTTTCTTTTAGACTATGTGATTTTTTTTTTCAATTTATGGTACTAACAGAAAATAAACTGAGCTAGCATTTAAACTTCTGAGTAGGTAATATAATTAGAAAAAAAAATGTGCTCAAAAGGAGTTTAATAATAAACAATTGGTTCCCAGTAAATTTGACATTGAGTTTTCAGCTCCCAGTAAATTTGACATTGAGTTTTCAGCTTTACTTTGAGACTATATGACTTTTTGGATTTTTTTCCATCTATGGTACTAAGAGACAATAAATTGAGCTAGCATTTGAACTTCCGAGTGGGTGCATAATTAGAAAGAAAACCATTTTGAAATCCTCTAAACATGTTTACATTAATTTGAAACCAAAAGTAGTTCCGGTAATGCATTTTTGTAATTGAGCTAAATGTATGAAAAATATATATTCAGCCAAGCAGAGCTGGCAAATATTCAAGCCAACAGCTAATGGTAGGTTTACTTCAAAAACCTCGTAATTACAGCTTGTTTCGTGCTGTAGTTACGAGGTTTTTGAAGTAAACCAACGTAACATTGAATCATAAGGATATGTTTCACTGTTAAATTTCTGTGAGCTAGATCTACTGAAAAGCATAAAAGAAAAGAAAATTTGTAATGGGTATATTACTCTTAAAACGAAAGCATAGATGACCTATCACACTAAAATAGGCCATCTGGGAATTCTGCACGTCAATTAGATGAAAACAGATTAGCGTTAGTGCAGGTCAGTTTAATTGATGATTCAAAAATTATTGTAGCTCGTTTAGCATGGTACAATGACCACTTTTAACACAGAAAATATCATTGCAGCGAAAAATGTCAACCCTATTCAGCCTGTGTAATTCGCAAAGTCTGACCAGGGTTGACACTTTTCGCAGTAACCAGAAGCACAGGTGCCTGACGTGTCTGGTATCATACTATCCCTCTATATAGAGGGATGGTATGATACCAGACACGTCAGGCACCTGTGACCAGAAGGTCCCTTTTTGTTTGATGGGTCACATATAAGTACCGATCGTTAAACTCGGGTTAATGGGTTAAACCGATATTTATGGTACTCATTTGAGCTCTTGTGGACATGTAGTGTTGTTTCTTCAATCATTTTCTCTGTCCGCACCTGATCTGGGTCGAAACTTTTCCAAGATGCAATAAGCCCACCTTTCACAGAGCAAAACACATGAGCCCCGGTAGCTCAGTCGGTATCGTACAGGACTCAAGAACATGAGGTCGTTTGTTTGATTACTGGCTCTATTAACTCATTACCAATCGACAATATTTTAGGCGTGACGAAATCGAAAGCATTTGCAGACAATAAAATAAAAGCGACTGAAAATTTGAAATTTGTTTTGTGAAGTGTAGATAACATTGTTGGAAAAGGAGAAAATGCTGGTTACCAGCATTTTCTCCTTTTCCTTCAATGTTTTCTAAATCTTCTTTCTTAGGGTCGTCAATAGAAGGGATTGTTTTGTAATGGGTTAATTTCTCTCTAAGGATTGATGATAATAATTGCGAAAGGATTCATTACTCCCTCACTGCTTATTAGCTCACCTTAGCACAAAATGCTAAAGGTGAGCTATTGTGATCGCCCTATGACCGTCGTCCGTCAACAAAGTCTTTAAACATCTCCTCCTAAACCACTCAGCCAATCTTCATAAAACTTGGCACGAATTTTCCTTGGGTGAAGCTCTACCAAAATTGTTCAAAGAATTTAATTCCACCCATAACTCTGGTTGCCATGACATCAAAAAGAAGAAAAAAACCGAAATCTTTGAAAATCTTCTTCTCTGAAACTAGAAGGCGTAGAGCTTTGATATTTGGCCCCGCCCCATGGGATAACGAGTTTGAGCATAGGAACAAAGAAGGAAAACTTTAAAAATCTTCTCCTCTCAAACTTGAAGGCGTAGAGCTTCGATATTTAGTATGTAGCATCTCCTAGTGGACCTCTACCAAGTTTGTTCAAATTATATCCCTGGGGTCAAAACTGGCCTCCCCCCGGGGGATAACGAGTTTGAGCATAGGAACAAAGCAAGAAAACTTTAAAAATCTTCTCTGAAACTTGAAGCGTAGAGCTTTGATATTTAGTATGTGGCATCTCCTAGTGGACCTTTACCAAGTTTGTTCAAATTATATCCCTGGGATCAAAACTGGCCCCACCCCGGGCGTCACAAATTTTAGCATAGGAACGAAGAAGGAAAACTTTAAAAATCTTCTTCTCTGAAATTTGAAGGCGTAGAGCTTTAATTTTTGGTATATGGCATCTCCTAGTGAACCTTTACCAAGCTTGGTCAAATTATGTCCCTGGGATCAAAACTGGCCCCACCCCGGGCGTCACAAATTTTAGCATAGGAACAAAGAAGGAAAACTTTAAAATTCTCTTCTTCAGAAACCAGAAAGCGTAGAGCTTTGATATTTGGTCTGTTTCATCTCCTTGTGGACCTCTACCATGTTTATTCAAATGATGTCCCTGGGATCAAAACTGGCCCCACTCCGGGGGTCACAAATTTGAGCATAGGAACAAAGAAGGAAAACTTTAAAATTCTTCTCCTCTGAAACTAGATGGCGTACAGCTTTGATATTTGGTTTGTGGCATCTCCTAGTGAACCTCTACCAAGTTTCTTTAAATCATGTCCGTGGGGTCAAAACTGGCCCCGCCCCGGGGGTCACAAGTTCTAACATAGGAACAAATGAAGAAAATTTTAAAAATATTCTTCTCTAAAACTAGAAGGCATAGAGCTATGATATTTTGCATGTAGCAATTCCTAGTGGACCTATACCAAGTTTATTCATATTATGCCCTTGGGGTCAAAACTGGCCCTGCCCCGGGGGGTCACAGGTTCGAACATAGCAACAAAGAAGGAAAACTTGAGAAATCTTCTCTGAAACTTGAAGGTGCAGAGCTTTGATATTTGGTATGCAGAATCCTATAGTAGACCTGTACCAAGTTTGGTCATATGATGTCCCTGGCGTCAAAACTGGCCATGCCCCGGAGGTCACAGGTTGGAACATAGGAACAGAGAAGGAAAATTTTAAATTTCTTTTTCTCTTAAACGGGAAGGTGTAGAGCTTTGATATTTGGTATGTAGCATCTTTGAGTGGACATCTACCAAGTTTGTTCCAAGGATGCTGCTTTGGTTAACACTGACCCAGCCCCGGGGACCACAAGTTCGAACATAGGACAAAGAAGGAAAATTTAAAATTCTTCTTTGAAACTAGAAGGTGTAGAGCTTTGATATTTGATTGCCCTATGTCCGGCGTCTGTCGCCCGTCAACAATTTCTTTTTAACATCTTTTTCTCCTAGCCCTCTGGGCCAATCTTGATGAAACTTGGCAGGGATGTTCCTTGGGTGAAGCTTTACCAAAGTTGCTCAAAGAATTGGATTTCACTCATAGGCTATAGTCTAAGGTGAGTATTCCAGGGCAAATGTCCCTCTTGTCATTGTTTTTTGTGATGGTTATGTGGGAAAGCACCCACTGGCTTGGAAAGAATACTGTGCAGTATACAGCTTAATAGAAGCTACATGAAGATATGGATAGGTGCACTGGCCGCCGTGATATAATCTAATTAATGTTGAAAACGTGGCTAAACACCGTACAGTCAATCAATCCTTTCTTGCTATATAGATTATGTGAACGTTATTAATTATACGGTCAGGTACTCGGGGACTTAGAAACTTGTTCAGAGATGTGGTGAAATATGTCGCCCCGTGTCGAATGCGAGGTGGCGATATGATTCACCACAGCCATGAACAAGTTCCCAAGTCTCCTTCCACCTGATCGTACAACGAATCTATCATACTGCAAAGGTTTTTCCATTCCATTTTGTGTTAAGTGAATTTTACCTGCTTTTGGTTTAAAAGTTCAGTACTCTAACGGATTATTATGTTCCTGCTGAGTGCCCCAATTCAATGAAAACTTACGTCATTTGGAATTGAAGTCACTGAAACATAGGTAATTCGTGCTAAAACCCTTTGCTTGGTGCATTATCTCGATTTTAATCTTGATCGACACCGCCATTTTAGATGTTGATATTGTAGTCATGTATACGAGGCTCTCGAAAGGGAAACTGCTTTTACGCCGGTTTTGCCAGTGTACATGATATATATGTTCGAGGCATGATATCCAATCAGATCACGAGAAATTTCTTTGCAGCATAATAAGAACATTTGTAGCGGTCGTATGGTGTTTCGGGCCGAATACAATATTAGTAATACTCTCAATAAGCGGACGTCGACGTATAATACGTCCAAATTTTGAGGGAAAAAAAGTCTGCATTTAAAAGTAGAAAGAATAATATATTATTCTTTCTACTTTTAAATCGAACCTGTGACCCCTGGGTTCCAAGCCTTTTCGACTAACCTACCAGGCTTTGCGTGTAACTTTTTTTGTGGTTCGTGACTTGTCCAGAACCCTGCAGTAGTTTTTGGGGCGGTCATTGAATACATCTAGTGGTAATTGATATTATTTTACGTAATCAGGGAACACGTCAACGTACAAAACGATGGAAAAATGTCTTTGTGAATCGTTTGTTTACTTCGAAAACCTCGTAACTACAGCTTGTTACTCGCTGTAGTTACGAGGTTTTCGAAGTAAACTGACAAAATATGTCAAGAAGGAGTATATTTTACACTATGGAGATAGACAAAAACGTTCGGTCGGTGGGGCAGAAGGACAGACAGACAGACAGAGAGACAAACATATGTTATCGGCTTCATAAAAAGGCACATAGATAAACACTCTCGAGAAGGTCACGTTTCAAACATTTATAGATCTAGTATGGTACATTTTACTTGTTTCAACTCTTTACCAAACGACAATATTTTAGACCGGCCAAAATTGAAAGCATTTGCCGATTAAAGAATTGAAATTTGTTTTAGGAAGGGAAGAAAAAATTCTCGGAAAAAAGGAGAAAATAATGGGTACCAGCATTTTCTCCTTTTTCCACAATGTTTTCAAAAAGCTTCTTTCGCAGGGGTGTAAAAAGTTGGGATTGCGTGGTAAAGGGTTAAATCGCGATTAAAAAATATTTTTGAGTATGTTAGGGTACATTTCCCCAAACTGCGATTTCCCTGAAAGCAACTTTATTTTTTCATGCGACTGAATTTAAACCTATACCACAAAATCCCGGCTTTTAACGACCCTGGGAAAGAAGCCTTTTGAAAACATTGTGGGTAAAGTAGAACATCCTTGCAAACAGTATTTTTCTTTAACCCACGATGTTTCTGCTCTTCCAAACGAAAGTGTCAAACTTTAAGTCACATTTATTGTATGGTCTGTAAACTCTTTAATTTTTGGACTTATCTAAAATCATCGTCTAGTGAAGTTTGGATTGCCAAACGCCACTCGAAGATTTTTTGCTAAACTATTTGTGACCCATCATGCAAAAAGGAACCATCTGGGAATTCTGTACATCAATTAGATGAAAACAGATCAAAGATAGTGCAGGTCAATTTAAGTTGGTGGTTCAAAAATGATTGTATAACAAGGTACAACAGACACATTTCATACAAAAAATGTCATTAAATGTCATTTCATAAAAAAAAGGTCATTAAATGTCATTTAATGTCATTAAAGCGAAAAGTGTCAACCCTGATCAGCCTGCGCGATTCGCGCAGGCTGACCAGGTTGACACTTTTCGCAGTTCCCAGATGGTCCCTTTTTGCGTGATAGGTTACATTTGGTTTAGCCAATCGAAAATTGTGTGACTTTTAATTTCTGAAAATAAAACTAGGAACGATCTAAAGAATGATAGGCAAATACTGACGCAGAAATCGTTGCGACATAAAAAAATAGGTCCGAGTTGGAGCTACCTTTTTAGTGTTTTGAAATGTTCTCAAGTTATTTCAAAATCGTGTGAGGACTACCCGTCAAAAAGTGTCTACAAAAAGTACAATTAATTGATGCAGTTTAATGAAGTTTCTGATGTCAAAGATCTATTAAGTAATATAATTAAAAAAAAAGATATAGAAGATGAGACCACGCATTGCTAGGTAACCGCTTGCATATCCTTTTTTTATGCTTCATTTAATCTTAGAATAAACAATCCTGCGTTATCACTTTACCCCATAAGGTATTTCTATGGTATCTCTAATTGACCCTAAATACCAGCAAGGATGAAGCCATTTCTTATGTGTATATGACACCTTATGATAGCATAGAAAACATTGTGACAAAAGGTGAAATTGCTCGTCACGAGCAATTTCACCTTTTGCCACAATGTTTTCCAAAGGCTTCTACAAGCAATGCGTAGAAATGAGTATCTAAGGAGTAAAGGGTTAAATCAACAATATTGATAGGGTTTTTTGAAACTTTTGAAACATTGCTGGAAAAGGAGAAATTGCTGGCTACCATCCTTTTCTGCTTTTCCCACTATGTTTCTATCTTTTCATAGATAACAAATAATATTTTAGCCACCTTTGATTTGTCGTCTGCAAATAGTTTCAATTTGGACAGGTCGGACATTTTGTTGACTGGTACAGAGTTATGGATCATTTATGCAAGGATAGAACGAGATATCATCGACTGGTTATTCTTATATTTTGAAATGGTCGTCTGTCAATACAAACATGTTTTCTTCCACCAGTCAGATAGAACGAGATATCATGGACTGGTTATTCTTATATTTTGAAATGGTCGTCTGTCAATACAAACATGTTTTCTTCCACCAGTCAGATAGAACGAGATATCATGGACTGGTTATTCTTATAATTTGAAATGGTCGTCTGTCAATACAAACATGTTTTCTTCCACCAGTCAGATAGAACGAGATATCATGGACTGGTTATTCTTATATTTTGAAATGGTCGTCTGTCAATACAAACATGTTTTCTTCCACCAGTCAGCATTAACCCATTCCCTAATATACCATTTTGAGACCGTCCCAAACTCAAAGATGCTGCAGACAACAACTGAAATGTGGCTACTATGGGATTTTACGATACAGATTCCATAAAAACAGTGTGGAAAAGGGTGAATTTGCTTTTTCCACAATGTTTTCCTAAACCTCTTTTTCTTCACTGTGTTAGAATGAGTATATATGGAGGAAAGGCTTAAAGGGGCCTTTTTAAATATTTTCTCTGCCCTAGAGTAAAAGTTGTAATAAGGAGACTTTAAGTTATGTCTTTAACCCTTTTGCAAAACAAGCACTGGATTTGACGACACTTGGAGAAAATCCTTTTCGAAACATTGTGGGAAAAGGAGAAAATGCTGAAATTCAAACCACATCTGGTGGGATTCAAACCCATAAAGGACAAAATATATCCTCGTTTTTCGAGGTTTAAAAAACCAATACCATAAACACTGATCAAGAGAGACAACTTCTCAACACAATGGTCAGGTATTATCGGAACGAAGCTATTCATTAAGGAGTGATTTCCCGTAACAAAAGTAAAAAAGTATTTTTTTTACAGTTTTTTTTTTTCCTTCTTTTGAAGAAACATATCTCCTCATTGGACAGTGTAGGTACAAGATCAGACTGCACTGTGTAGTCTGATCTTGATCTATACTGTCGGCAAAAGGTCAGTGAGTCGCACTTAGCAGACACTGAAAAAAAAAACATTGAGAAAAAGACAACTAGATGTATAATTCTTTGCAGAAGTGTAAAGTGCAATTTCAATTCAGTCAACAGGTGGTCGTTAAAGAAGTGGGTACTTCCATTCTATTATTGCATATGATGTCATCACACCGATTTGAACAATAAAGTGATTGTGCAGAAAGGATAGTCAATTTATGATGTATGATTAAAATCATAAAAATGGAAATTTGAATTTAAATCTATATTATGATATATACAAGTTAATCTTTTAAACATATATTTGCATTTTATCTGAGCTGCATTAATTAGAAATCAGTTCTAATACAGGGTGACACAAAAAAACCGGTCATCACCTAAACTTGAATAACTTTTGAAATAATAAATCAATTCTTGGTCGACGGAGAGGGATCGTCAGGATCCTCCAGTGGTTCCAGCAGGATGGTGCCAACTCCCACACCTCTGACGAATCATTGGCATGGCTACAGCAGCGTTTCCCTGACCGACTGATCAGCCGCAGGTGTGACCCGCAGTGGTCGCCGCATTCACCGGACTTGAACTCCCCAGATTTTTATCTGTGGGGATACCTGAAGGACAGGGTGTATGGCAACAACCCCCAGACTATCCCTGACCTGAAGGCAGCAATCACAGCAGCAATAAGAGCGATCCCAAGGGAGGAATGCGGGAGGGTCATCGAGAACTTTTTCCAAATGTGCCTGCAGCGCCGGGGAGCTCATTTGGAGCACGTTTTTTGAGCGCCAGTGAAATAAAGTGTTTAAAATTGTAGTACAGACTTGAAACTTTGGAAATGTCTGCGACACAGGCTTGACCTAATGTAGCTGAAGTTTTGTGTCAATCTAAATAAAATTTTGGAAGTTATTCGATTTTTGGTGATGACCTTTTTTTGTGTCTGTATGTCTCAAATAGGGGAGAAAAACACGTGCATTCCGGTGCATTCCGGTCTGCGGGGCTTGAAAATGTCCATAGGATTTTGATGAAATAGCCGATTCCTGATTACTATGGAACCAGAGAACTACTGCTTCCATTTCTTGAAATTTGTCTATCAAAGTATATAACATTGTGGAAATCAAAGGTTTGAAAGTCCTGAAAAGCGGATTTGTTGAACAGTTTCAAGCTATGATTAGATGTAATGAAAATTTTCAGAAAATTATAACACGTAATACATGTATAATAGGCAAGTAATTGGTAAAGTAAGCAAGAACAATGGGGGTCAAAGTTGTTCTACCAAGTGTGCTGTGCAGCAATTTTATTTTACTACTTATTAAAGTAGTACTTTGATGCAACAATTTGACGTGTTTTTATGATAGTATTGTATTTCGGACTTTAACCCATTACCACACAATCCCTACTTTTGACGCCCCTGAGAAATGGGCCTTTTGAAAACACTGTGGGAAAAGGAGAAAATGCTGGTAACCAGCATTTTCTCCTTTTCCCACAGTGTTTTCTACCCTTCCCAGAAAAAAAATCAATTTTTCAGTCACCTTTATTTTGTCGTCTGCAAATGCTTTCAATTTGGACCAGTCTAAAATTTTCTCATGTGGTAAAGAGTTTTACACGCATAGGTCTGTATACCGTGTTTCAGAAAAAGTGAAGTTGGGGTGTACCAGCTAAAGTAAGATGGTAAGTGTGCAAACGTGTGTACACATGACAGTATCTGTTTTTCGAGGCTAACATCAGCATGAAATGAGGAAGTATGAGAGGGTATTATGGGTCTATATGGCCTGTAACACGCGAAAAGGGGTATTTGGACATTTGCGTAAAGTGACGTCTTTGATCAGTCTGCGCAGTCCGCATAGACTAATCCGAGACGGCACTTTCCCTTTTCATGTAATTTTCTGTTTATCGCAAGTCTACTGAAGGACAAAATGTTGTCCGCAGATGCATTTAAAGTACCTTAAACTTGTCATATGTGAAAGTAATGAATAGCGAAATGGCATCCATGTGTTTACCATTTTAACTTATGCACAGATTGTGCACAAAGACTAATCTATACAATCTTACAAAAATTAACTCCCCTCTAAATGTAGATCTGGGGGTCCTGCATTGCTCACCAGTAATGTGTAGGACTTGTTTTACTGGATGGTCTAGGTTCCAGCCTTACTTGAAGCTGCATGTTTTACTTTGGGAGTATCTTTAGGCAAGATACTTTGAACAGAGCCCTAACCTAGTACTGCTGAAACCTAGATAGACATAATTTAGCTAGCTGTAACAGTTACATGACTAAAATGATACTGCAAGCAACATGAAATAGAGGTTGGGTGGTAGAAACCAGAGGCGGTTTTAACCTGTGGTTTAAACCGGTTAAAACCGCCCCGGTCGATACTCCACAGGTGGTCAAAACTTGTCAATACTAGTCGATTGAATAGTTATAGTGGTCATTTGGAAATTTCAATAATTGTCCTCCCTGCCAAAATTAGCAGTGGATTTTTGTCCAGTGAGCTTATGTCACAGTGGGCCTTTGTCCATTTCCCCAATCCAATCAACTTCTCCTGTTGACCACCAATAATGTTTATTGAATCATGATCACAGAAAAAAGGGATGTTATTGGCAAAAACTTAAACTTTGATGATGATAATACAATTTACCTTCAGTACAGGATGCAGGAGTAGTGCTATTAAGACTAATTTAGAAACAGGACAGGTATGTAAGTCAAAGATTTCGTCGACCCAATCAGCCAACTTCAATCGACCACTTTTGACCAGTATTGAGCGGTTATAACCGGTTAAAACCGCCGGCCCGGTCAATCCTCATATTGACCGGCTTTTTTGCCAACCTTGCATTAACTACCATTCAATTAGGTAGTGTGGATCTAAAACTGCCCTGCAAGGGTAACCTTTAACATTTCTCTAAGCCTAACAAAATGTAGCTCTAATTAATGTGTTTTAAAACATTGGTAGACCGACACAATTGTCTTTTTTTTTCATTCTTACTGAAGTCATTTTCCCTGTTCCATAACACCGTAAAGGATATAAAGTGTTTTAACTAAGGTAAGTGTGGCTACATTATTCCCCGTGGCGCACCCCTCCTGCATAGCAACGTTACGTCAAGTACGAGAAATGTAAGGTATATGACGTCATATTTCCCATCTGGTTGTTAGGCACGCGCAATTTACCTAGGCAACAAGAACGTGAAAATCGATATTTTCACTGGTGGTACCAGTGTAAGATCGAAAAATATTTTCACTGCTATTTCTCGATATCCTACCGGAAAGCATGAAATAAATAGAGGATATTTGTTTTTTTTCGGTGAAAGATCGAAATTTATTTCATCGAGTGGACACCATCGGTAATATTTTCACGAGTAGCGCAGCCACGAGTGAAAATATTACCGATGGTGTTCACGAGATGAAATAAATTTCGATCTTACACCGAAAAAAACAAATATTCTATTTATTTTATGCTTTTAACCCTTTCTAAGAGGAGCTTTATCAAAATTAAGTACAGTTCTTTTCCCTTATTCCCCGTGGCGTACCCCTCCCGCATAGCAACGTTACGTCAAGCGCGTGAAATGTAAGGTACATGACGTCATATTTCCCATCTGGTTGTTAGGCACGCGCAATTTACCTAGGCAACAAGAACGTGAAAATCGGTATTTTCACTGGTGGTACCAGTGTAAGATCGAAAAATATTTTCACTGCCATTTCTCGATATCCTACCGGAAAGCATGAAATAAAAGTTAATCTTTTAAACATATGTTTGCATTTTATCTGAGCTGCCTTAATTAGAAAACAGTTCTAAAATGTTCACAGGTTAGCTGGGTATCGCATTTTGAAGAATGTTCAGAAAAACTTTTAAGACAACTTATCCAGTTGGCTGAGTTTAATTGGCTACAATAAAAAAAATTAATGGTTTTTAGAAAAACTAGAGGGTGGTTTTGGTCTGAGATTATGCATTAATTCAGATTGAAAATATTAATAGCTCACCCAAGGTTTTGTAAACATGTGAATTTAAATGATACACTAAACATGATATCTTCATCTTTTCTATAGCATTTAAAGCATTACAAATCTGATCAGACTATAAACACAACACTTTCTAAACTTTCATACAGTGAAAAAAATCATATTGACTGCAAAGAGTTGAAATCTAAAATAGTATGCCTATATAAATGGAATTTTCCTATGCTAGGCTTTCTGATATTAATCTGCTTTTGCTACATTACAAACGAACTGTCCTCATTCTGAGGTATAAATTATGTATTGTTTTGAAACTACTAAACACACATGAGTCCTCTATAAAAAATAGAAACAGTGGTGTTTTATATGCAATTTCTTACTGAAAGTACCTTGACCTTTCCATAACTCCAATACCCAGAAATCCAATCAAGTGTTCCTCCTTATGACTGCACAACTTGAAACTACGTATACTAATTTCAAAAAGTAAAACAAAAAATAATATTTGATTGTTCAGATGCAATGCTTTTTTCTTTCCTTTGAAAGGAATGTTTTGGGGTTTTTTTCCTGAATTTAAGAATGTTATGTAATAGTCTGAAAGGTGAAAACTAAATGGTGTGTTCAGTGTTTTCTATGTTTCCATGTTTAACACAGCTGAAAACGTAATTTCAAAAATTAACTACTTGAAATCACCGTGTTTATTTTGGCAATGGACGACACAAGTTGTGAATGGATGTTTCTTCACTAAAAACGAGAGCAATCTGTGTAAACAGTGTTCATACACATATGGCCCAGTGCAAATACATAGGGACGATGTAAACAGATATAATAATCTTCCATATTGCACACTTTGATCAAAGTACATAGTTAAGAGCTTTGCTTTTTACACGTGCGTTGCTAAGTACGGAACCATTTTAAAACCTGCCATTTCTCTAAAAATCAAAATGTGAACAGCCGCCATTATCAAAATATTCAGCGCTAGACATCATGTTTTACGAATCTTTCAACATCATCTCCCGCTCGATGGCATTCTGCAAATACACATTTATCTAATTTGAGCATTCTGGATACAGAACCGGACTACTTTTCTACGCGACAAGCTTTACTTTGAATTTAAAACTGAAATATTATTCTAGCATGTGGGATGGGTGATGCGTCATAGCAGACAGGTCGAATCTTCGAAGAATATGACATGTGCAGACAGCGACTTTTCTATGCATAGTTCATATTAAAAACACGCTACTACAAAGTTATGAAAAAATGTCAATCGAACACTTTTATTGACGATGAAATTATTTAGCACTGAAAAAAAAAAGATCCTCGTCGCCATCTTGTTTGTTTACATAACTTAAGCAACGGTAACGTTATCAAAACCCAATATTAAAAAGTCGGAGAAACCAAGAAAGGTCAACAAAACGGGTTTCTGAACACTTTTGAAATTTAAAAGAAAGAAAAATATGGTATTTGATGGAAACATTGTTGAATTAAGTGAAATTATGTACACAATGTCAAAGCATATAAGAAAAAGGTTATTGCACTGTATGGGAATGTGTTGTATTGAACGATTTCGTTTGGCGTAGTTGTGCTCGCAAGCTCAGGCAACTCTGCCAAAGAACTCGTTCAACACAATATATTCCCATACAAGCACAATAACCTATAGTACCATTCATTGCTAAAAGAATATTCACATTGTTTAACATATCATTTTTTTATAGTATAAGGAAGAATTTATTTAAGCTTCAAATTATACACATATACTAAGTTTTCAGTGACCAGTGACATTTGAGTAACATTTTCCTTGTAGTTGTTTTTGTTGTTGTTGATGTTGTTGCTACTGTTGCATGATATTAGATAGATTTACTCTAAATCAAACAAGACATGAAAAAAGGCACAAATGTGGCGTTTTTCTCATTATTTAATCAGAAAAATTTAATTAGAATAGACAGAATTTCAGTTGTCTGTTCACAGAGAAAAAGTGTTTGTCGTCATATGCTTGTGGTTAACACAACTTTGATCTAACTGGTGAAAAGTGTTGATCTTTGAACATTTGTTTTGCAAGACCTTACACGATACTCACTCTTTAGGCTATCTCATATGAAAGTTTCAAGGTTTTGCTTCAAAATTTGACTTTCTGTGCGGTGGAAGCACACACATGTAATTTTTATGAAGGGTTACTGTTTGAATATGACAAAAGAAATGTACCTGTAAGTATTTTCCCAGTTATTTATCGTTAATTCTTGTACTATATCGCATTGATTATGATTAAGCAAGTATTAAGTGTATTTTGTGTTCTGTTATCTTTTTTTACAATTATTTTTTTTTAGTTTTTGATGGTAAATATTTGGCTACATACATTGCAAAGTGGTTATGGTGGAAAAATCATAATGAAAAGATCATTGTAAATGAAAAGAAATGTAAACCCTCACTATATTTCACATTTACGAGTATAATTAAGTAAAGATCAAAGGAAAATAAAAAAGAAAAATTATTTCGAAATTTTGAATACCGTTCGCTTACCTTTATGCAAATTCAGACTGATCGTAAAATTCTACAAATTGCTATTTGAAAATAGATCTACTTTTGCCTTAATAACAATTACCGGATCGGACAGTGTAGATCAGGCTGCATGTCATATGTGAGCGCTGTCTGATCGTGTTCTACACTGAATGAAAGTTCGCGTATGCACTCTGTAGCCTCCGTGTTAAGCGAAGATATATGTACATGTACATCTAGATTCAACATATTTTTTGCCCAGACTAGATCCAATAATTACCATGGAGAATCATCTTTCCATATCAGTTTATCATATTACATATTGACAACAATATTACCGCAGTTATAAAGTTGATTTATCACATTTCTCTCTTGTTTCCAATGTAAGGCAGCCATTACGTATTTTAATGTCTTACACGCGTTATAAGAATATTGTATCGTATTTAGTCAATGAATTATAACTATACGCTTCATTTCTAAAACATTTCTGATTAAGATTCCTTTGCGAAATTGACTTTCAAAACTGATGATTGTGACAAAGCCGTAAATTTTGGTATATTTAGATGTAAAACAAAACTGATATATTCAATTTTTTAAAGCTTTTTGTCTGTTATGTACAAACCTATCAAAGAAACAAACAGGCTCCATGTAAATTTGAATAGTTGTGCACATGTAGGCTTATGTTTAACGTTTCATGAACTATAGTTTTTAAGATACACGTATATAATGTAATAGATGTTCTATCAGTTGTTTTCATGAATATTGGCGAGTTCTGATTGGCTGAAATTATATTTTTTTCATGGCTCTATGATACAAAAAGCACGTTGTGCCAAAACATCTTTCGCTGTAGGTTACTCAGTGCGGGTCCAACTGCCGCGTTCATTTGCTTTCGTCTTATTGATTAATTTTCAGTATGGCGATCTGAAAACTGCATCCCTTTTGTATTCTTGCACAATTCAAAAATGCCTAGAAGGAGCTTTAGACACTCCAACATTAGATTTAAAAAAAGACAAGAAAATGAATGCAGTTTGAATTATGTCCGTGTCTGTAATATTAAGTTGTAAGGAATGACAAGATTTTTTAATTTTTTCATGGATGCATGAAAAAATATCTAAACACACTTTCGTGTGATCAGGTTTTTTTTTTTTTTCATACCTTCATGAAAAGGAATTTTTTTTTTTTTTTTTTTTTTTCATTCCTTAAGTTATTCTGAAATTCCTTGACTTTTGAGGTAAGATTTACTATACTCACCTATAAGAAAAAATTAATAAGCTCACCAAATACCTTCATGAAAAGGAATATTTTTTTTTTTTTTTTCATTCCTTAAGTTATTCTGAAATTCCTTGACTTTTGAGGTAAGATTTACTATACTCACCTACAAGAAAAAATTAATAAGCTCACCAAAGACTGGCTTAATAACATTTTTTAAACTCGTTTAATAAAATGGTATGTCAAACACAAACTCATGCCTGTAGTGTATCTAAGAGCAGTAACTCTATATGGTATAATATGGATGAAACAGAGTAATTCCCTTGTTTTGAGTTGATTAAATATGGTGGATGCCTGCTTACCAAATAGTACGGTCACAAATCAGTAAATGCCGCCTACCGGCGTGGTAACTGCCAGTTTTCACTCAAATTCGCCCGGTGGCAACTCGGTGGCAGGCACAATCGGCAGGCGGCAGGCGGCATTTTAGACGCCGCCAGGACGCCGCTGAAGTTTTAAGAAAAAGTTAAAATTCTGTCTGCCACCGGCCGATTTTTTCCAATTGTGCCTGTCGTCAAGGCGCCGGGCGGGCGCATTTCGTAGTCGCGCTGTGGCTATCGAGTGGCAGGCGTGCTGCAGCGCGATTTTTATTCGGTCGTTATCGGGTTCGAGGGCCTTCAATTTTCGGCCGGCGATCGGTAGTAAGTTACACTATGGTCACAATGTGAAACTGCCCCCTGCCGATTTTTAGATTCTTAAAATTAGATGCCGCCGGCCGATTTTCTACAAATCGGTGAGAGTGGTCATAAATAACTGCCAGTTAAAGGCCGCCTGGAGGGTTCCGGGCGGCGGCAGACAGTTTCTTAAGTTCGGAGGGTGTGGGGCGTCATCAGGGTGTCGGCCGGTGGCAGTTAGGCGACAGGCCGGCAGCCGTCAGATTTTACCTTCCACAGCCCGGCGACCTGGCGGACACTGACCATTTATACCTGACACCGGCCGGCGATCGGGCGTTCGAACTGCCACTGCCAGGCGCCCGCCCGATAATCTGGCAGCGGCAGGCGGGTTTACAGGGGATATATAAAGCTAGATTGCTCTCGTATCACTCCAAAGTGTTCATCATTATAATCAACCACAAGATAAATAGATCTAATTCTTAAGATTTTTTTCCTTACAACAAGTTGCCCCCTAAAGGCGAGGGCAGGACAAAGTGCCAGCACCGAAGCGCAAGAGACTAGAGCCCAACTCAGCAATACGCAAGTCTCTGAGTCGCTATGATGCTGTTAGAATCGCCATGACGACAATTTTTTATTGTGAATAGCCTCGGATTTATATCCAGGGGCCCAGGAGTCTGCACTCGGCAGATCGCCATCCTGCCACCTACCAACACTGCCAGTCGCTTTCCATCTGCTTTTCAATCTCCGCCCTGCCACCGGCAGAAATTTTGAAATCGCACGGTGGCCTATCGGTAGCATAAAGGTAGCAGGCCGGATGCTGGAGAGTGGCCGGCCGAAGATTGAAGTCCCTCAAACCCCGTGATGACCGAGTGAAAATCGCACTGCAGCCCGTCTGCCGCTTGACAGCCACCGTGCGACTACGAAATGCGCCCGCCCGGCGCCCTGACGACAGGCACAATTGGAAAGAATTGGCCGGTGGCAGTCAGAATTTTAACTTTTTCTTAAAACTTCAGCGGCGTCCTGGCGGCGTCTAAAATGCCGCCTGCCGATTGTGCCTGCCACCGAGCTGCCATCGAGCTGCCACCGGCCAATTTGAGTGAAAACTGGCAGTTACCACGCCGGCAGGAGGCATTTACTGATTTGTGACCGTACTATTACTGCCACTTTTCAGCATCCGGTCTGCTATCGTTATGCTACCGACATGCCACCGTGAGATTTCAAAATATCAGCGGGCGGCAGCGGAGATTGAAAAGCATATGGAAGGCGGCTGTGGGTGTTGTTAGGTGACGGGATGCGAATCCCCTGAATATAAATCCGAGGCTATACACAATAAAAAAAATGTCGTCATGGCGATTCTAACAGCACCAGAGCGACTCAGAGACTTGCGTATTGCTGGGTTGGGCTCTGGTCTCTAGCGCTTCGGTGCTGGAGCTTTGTCCTGCTCCTTGCCTTTAGGGAGCAATTTGTTGGAAGGAATAATTTCTTAAAAATTATATCTATTTTTTATTTTGTGGTTGATAATAATGATGAACACTTTGAAGTGATACGAGAGGAGCAATCTAGCTTTATATTTCCCCCGTAAATCAGCCTGCCGCCGTCAGATTATCGGGCGGGTGCCGGTGACAGTTCGAACGCCCAGTCGCCGGCCGGTGTCCACCATGTCGCTTGGCGGTGGCAGGTAAAATCTGACGGCTGTCGGCTTGTTGCCTAACTGCCACCGGCCGACACCCTGATGACGCCCCACACCCTCGAATTTAAGAAACTGCCTGGTGCCATCCGGAACCCGCCAGACGGCCTTTTACTGGCAGTTATTTATGACCACTCTCACCGATTTGTAAAAAATCGGCCGGCGGCATGTAATTTTAAGAATCCACCGATCTACAAATCGGCAGGCGGCAGTTTAACATCGTGACCATAGTGTTAGATGGTGTTGTGTTGGATTAGATCGAGGGAAATCGGCCTGATTTCTGTATTTCCGCTTACTATGTAACTACAAATAGATCTAGATATGTACATGAAAATCGGGGAAATTCTACTGGTATTTGTATTTCCTTTCATTTGTAACGACTCAGTTAATTCGGATCAGTTTTTAGTATGATTATGCAGTTGTTTATTTCTTATTGAAATCAGAACCAGACATTTTTTCACGCACATGGATGCCAAAGAAATGAAACGAAATATACCAGTATTCTCCACAGCAATGCAGACAGCAAGATATAAATGGTTTCGCCATTATCGTACAATATATTACACAGCCAGCCTTTCAAGTATCAAGAGCGTGAAATGTCTTAGTATTTTTGATATTGTAAAAGGGAAACTCGATTTTAGATTTTCTTAGTCTTTCCATTTGAGTTTTCAAAGTTTTCAATTTGACCATTATCTTATAATGTACTTCCAAGAGGGACAGTGTAATCATTGCTAGGTTTGCATATATGTGTAGGCTGATCATTGTTGATACTGTCCACATTTCATTTCTCCGGTGAAAGTTTTTTTTTTTTTTAACTATCTTTGGTCCTCAGTGAAATTTTAAGTGAAAAAGGTCAGTAGATTGGGATTATGATTTGTAGATTACATTTAACTCTATCATAGATTTACGGTCCTCTTGGTCGATTTGTAAACTGTGTAGGTCAGCAAACTACTTTATCATATAATTATGTTTGCTTTGTGCAAGGAATTAAATTCGTACAAGTATAGAAATGTACTGCTTGAGTTTTTTCCCTTGTGACAATTATGAATGAGCGATTTTCTGTTTTATTTTGTATTTTCAGTTATTACATTGATGTAAAGTGTCAACCAAGATATATTTATCAATGTTAGCCAGAAGTGCAGATAAGAGGCAGTGTATTCTGAAATCATTTTATCTCTTTGAAACCCTATGTTGCTGCGTACGAGTACCCACACCACAGGTTTAGAGGAGAATAATTACTCTCATCATCTTTAAAATCAAAGTCACTCTCTCTATCAGGAACTCTGGTTACCTATCCGTCAAAGCAAAGAACGGAATATAATGCAAGAATACAGTTTTATTATATACCTAGCAGTGAAAATCTTGAATTTTCCAGTGTAATAAATTTTGATATCATCACTAGTGACGATATCAACTTTCACTTTCATTTCCTGCCGTAATTTAGGAACTACTTTTTTTTCATTAAGCATTTATAGATAGTGTTAATTGTAAGTTCTATATTTTCAACCAGTAGTCTCGTTTTGTTCTTTTAAAATAAGTATTCATCCGCACTATGCCCCTGATTTCTTCTCTCTATCCAAAGTATTCATTTCGACTTTCAAACGAAAAATAAAACAAAAATAATAATGTTAATAAGGTATATAATAAATAGAATAATCAACTGGTTATTTTTGATATGAAAAAATATCTCACTCGGATCCGTCGTAACCCGTTAAAAAACTCGTGCTGTGCACTCATTTTTTCAACGCCTAACAACGCATCCTCGTGAGATATTTTTCATATCAAAAATAATCAGTTGATTATTCTCTATTTAATCCGTTGCAAACGACAACCATATTGACTGGTGTATTCGAACTTTTTACAATTTATCTGCTCTCTTTCAAAGAGTACCAAAAATAATGCATAAGGCGTTTGAAAAATCATCGAAATAAGCGACTCAGCTGACAATTCTTTTGTGAAACGTGTTCAACGTTTCATAATCAATTCAGCAACTCAAAGGACCCAGATCTGTTAATTTGGATGATCTTAGCACAAACTATAGAAATAAACATAAATTTATATAATTATTTTTTTTATATCGTACAGATTTCTTAGTTTTCATACTCGAGTAGCTGGATTTGTTTCAAGGAAATGTACTGGTACATTGGTGAAAGAAGCAATTTGGAAAAGAATTAAAATCCGCTTATTGAAAATGATCTTTACTTTCCTTTTTCATTCTCATACAATATCCATTCTGTCTTCTTACTTTTTTAAAACATAATAACATCCATCTGTAGTACTACAGGTTCATATCATTGTTACATGTCACCCTAATTGTATTTAGGACGTTATATTATGAAAAGCTTTACGGGTCGAAAGTCTTACTCAACATTAACAGATCAGACTGATTGGCCATTTGATTGATTGATTGATTGATTGACTGATTGATTGACTGATTGATTGTAAAAATGACAATGGACACAGAACGATCACAAAAGCTAACCCTGGTCGCTTCACGCTCAGAGTACAAGTATCAGAAGATGACATTACATTAACAAGAAGACCAAGATGGCGCTAGGTCGCTCAACTGATTTTTTTAGAGGACCGTAGCCATTTTTTTATTGAAATTTTGGTAGCAAAATTATTATTTCTCCGAGCAATTATGAAAAACATCACATGTAAAAATCATTTCAAAATCTGTCACCATCCCTGCAGTCATCACCACAGCCATGTTTTTGACAAATCAGAATTCTGCAAACAAAGTTTGAAGACTATTTCTTGAACAAGAGCACACGCCCGATAATGTCATAAGAATTAGGTTTAACAAGAGCACCGCGAGCGGGTGCCAACGATTGGCTGTTGGGTGTTGGATAGTAAGTTAAAATTCTAAGCCGTAAAAGGGCACAATTTGGACAAAATGATTTTAGAGTTACCTGTCCTTATTTTATGGGTTGTTTTTTATTAGTAAACAATTATTCCAAGTTTCAAGTACATGTGTTGCGTGGAAACCGATATATAACAAAATTTTTTGCACAATGACAACGCATCCAACGACAACAGGGCAATGACAATGCTTCGATGTTTTCTTCAAATGTAGCTGAGCTGAAGGAGCATAATAAGAAGATATAGAGGATATTTGTGGGTTTTTTTTCGGTGAAAGACGGAAATTTATTTCATCGAGTAGACATAATCGAAAATATTACCGATGGTGTTCACGAGATGAAATAAATTTCGATATTTCACCCGAAAAAAAACAAATATTCCATTTATTTCATGCTTTTAACCCTTTTTAGGAGGAGCTTTATCAAAATCCAGTACAGTTCTTTTCCGTTATTCCCCATGGCGTACCCCTCCCGCAAGCAACGCATTACAATATTACGTCAAGCGCGAGAAATGTAAGGTATATGACGTCATATTTCTCATCTGGTTGGGAGGAACGTGCAATTTATCTAGGCAACAAGAGCGTGAAAATCGGTAATTTCACTGGTGCTACCAGTGTAGGATCGAAAAATATTTTCACTGCTATTTCTCGATATCCTACCGGAAGGCATGAAATAAAAGAATCTTTTTTGCGGAATTATTTTAAAATGTGACGAGAGGTTGAAGAGAAGAGGAATTTCAAAGAATCTCTATTAATTAATATAATGCAAAGAGCCCCCCCCCCCCAACTATGGCCATGTTTTTCAACGGATAGAAATTTCACGAATGGTTTTCGAACAGGTTCAATACAGGAACATTTCTATGAAATTGTTTCGAAATCTGGCAGGGTGTCGTTTCAGCGGCGAAGTTTTTAAAGAATGTCTTAGAAAATTGCATCTGGTTGCCATGGCAACCAGAATTTTTTTATTGGATCAAATTTGGTGAAAACATTTTGAAGAAGATCTTTCAAGGAACATTCCAGCCAAATGGTTCAAATAGGCCCCGCCATTTAGGAGGAGGGTACGTTTAAAGAATTGTGACGAAGTACGGCGGACGGCGCAAGACAGACACATGGTGGTCCTCAAAGCACCCCTTTCGCATGTTGTGCTCAGGTAAGCTAAAAATACATGTTTTCAGACTTTAGACAATGACATTGTGTTCAAAGAAAAATACAGAACAGAAATTTTATTTCAAGCATTTATTATTAAGCATACAAAGCCATAACAATTAAATTCAAAGCAAGCAATATAAATGACACATTTGTAAAAAGTGGACTGAAGCATCTGCAAAAAGTATCGACCAAAGTATACTTGCACAGTCCGCGCAAGCTCACCTGGGTCCAAACTTTTTTTGTTATTGGTCAACTTTCAGCACACCAAGAGATCAGTGTGCTTCAGCATTCAGTTGCTTATTGTACAAAAATTGATTAGATAGGGTGTCAGAAACGTCGTGCACCATCCTAAAAATCTGTTACTGTCGCTCTTTTGACGAAATGAGACCTGCAATCACAACTAAGTGCCACAACATCCCACCGGATACCCTACGGAATGTTCAAAACAGCTTTTTAGCGGAGAGTACAGCGTTGTATTGCTGAAAATGTCGCTTCATTTTGAGCATCTGTAACAATGAATGTGTTTTCAGGATGGTTCACGACTTTTTGGACAGTCTTTATAATTCTAAGATGACTTGCTTCGCATAAAGTATCACAAAGATGCATTAAGGCAATTTTGCCAGAGCTTGGCCAGTACATTAAACAACAGACATGATTTAGAGGACAATCTTATTAACCCTTTACCAAAGGAAAGAATTTAAAAACAGCCCAAATTGTCTTGAAAACCATGGATTGTAAGACAGGGTTAATTTTTTTTTCAATACATTGGATCTCATTTGCTGCACTGCCTTATACCATAAAACAAAGTACAAATGGTTGAAAGTTATTGACAAGCTATGACAAGGTTGTGTATTGTATAAAGAGACTACGATATTACATTGTAACTGACACCCATGATCAGTGATTTGCCACTTCCTAAATTAACGAGATTTCTTTTTTGTTCCTTCTTAGGAAAACATTGTGGCAAAAGATCAGATTGCTCTCAAATTTTTACTATGTCCACTTCTTCTTTACACGACGGATCTTATTGTCCGTAATGTGTTATACTACAAAAGTGGTTGAAAGTTTTTGACAAGGTTGTGTATTGCATAAAGAGACTAAAACAATTACACTGTAAATAATACCCATGTTCATTGATTTGATACATCCTAAACTAATGAGACTTCTTGTTTTTCATTCAGTTTACAACTTTGAAAACATTGTGACAAATGATCAGTTTATCATTAATAAGTTTTGAGAATTGTTTTCATATATTCCTTCCGAAAAACTATTTGGTTTCATCCTCATCAAGTAACATACAATTGCCATTAAAACTGTTCTGGAATACAATTTGTGAGTACTATATTTCATAATATATTTACCTTCATGCGTGAATCTCTTACTCGTATTCTCTCTCTCACACACACACACTTACACATACACAAGCGCCCGCACGCCCGCACGCACGCATACACGCACGCTTCTACAGAATACAAAAGAAATATGAAATAACATCACACTTATCATATTTCTCCCATAAATTCTCTCTCTCGTACAAAAGCAATAAAGAACAACATCAGATTTCTTGTATGAATTCATCTCTTTCTCTCTCTCGCTCACCATCTATCTATCTATCTATCTATCTATCTATCTACCTATCATACACACTTTTGTTGAATATATTGAATATAACGGTTACAAAAATAAAAAAACAATTTCCCCATAAGCTTATCTAACTCTCTCCCCCTTGGCCAATCTCTCAACGCTGGTCATTCTTTCGGCAATAATTATGTGGGAAAGCAGACAGTGGCTTGGAAAGAGTATTGTGAGGAGTACAGGTAAAAGAAATTCCAGGGAGGCATAAATAGGTGCATTGGCTGACGCGATATAACTGCAACACTGGAAAACTGAAACACTGGAATAATATTGTAAACAGCATTAAACACCACATAAGATTTCCCGCTTTCTCTCTCTTTCTCTCTCTCTCTGTCTCTCATAAAAAAGCTACATAAAATAACATTACAATTTCCCTATGCTTAAAGCCAAATATTTTCTGCTCGTCCAAATCGAAAGCATTTGCTGACGACAAAATAGAAATGACTGAAAATTTGAATTTGTTTTGTGAATGGTAAAAACATTGTGGGAAAAAGGAGAAAATGCTGGTTACCAGCATTTTCTCCTTTGTCCCACAATGTTTTCTAAAGGCTTCTTTCCCAGGGTCGTCAAAAGAAGGGATTGTGTGGTAATGGGCTAAGTTGACCATTTTTATATTTCATCGGCTATCAGAGTAAGCTAATACAGGTTGAATCTGCCTAAAATTCATGGAGAAATTTTGTAATACATTTAATTTTTACTGTTATGTTTAGTAGTACTGCGACCAACCTTAATAGGGTCGTAGCATCTACTGTGAAAATTCCTTCTGATATCTAAGAAATGGTATAAATAATGTTCCACAAAAATTCAAGCCCATTACAATACAGAAAAAAAAACCTGCGGTAGATCTACATAATTATATAGAATATATAGATGTCAAAAATTACAAGTTATTAAATTCACAGGTGTATTATAATGATTTTTTTTTCACTGCTTGATTTCTATAAACAACTGAAAAGCATAAAAGAAATATATTTTTCTAAAACTTTAGCTAGGACACGTGTAATTTTAGATATTTTTCTCTTTTTCCCTGGTTTTATGACAAATTTAAAACTTACTCTTCAAGGTCTACCTTTTATCCGTGACTTTTTGTTGTTTCTCTCTTATACATAATAGTAACAGTACTCCTCTGCATAGCAAGACGTGTAAGTTTCTACAGTTACAACGTGTACACATCTACCATAATAGCACCTTTCGGTTTCTTCTTGGACGCCACTTAAATAGCACACACTGTCGTAATAATAATAGTAGCAATCCTCCTGTCTCTTTTTCCTGGTGGCCGAATCTCCTGGAAAACAGTCAAATATTATATTTCATGTTTCTATTTTTAGAAATGTTATGGATAAAGAATTATTTCCCCGTTACAGTGAATGTTTTCCTTCTGCCGAAAATCTGGAACTATTTTTTTTTCTTTTTTTCTACTGTTAGAAGTGTTAAAAGTGGCATTCCTTGACAAAATAATCATAGGAAATATACTACTGTATATTATTTTATCAGCTTGTGATTAATATGGGGAAATATTTGCCCCAAAAAGGGAAAGGTCCGCGAAAATAACTCGTGACTTACGGCACTCATTATTTTTCGCATACCTTTCCCTTTTTCGGCAAATATTTCCCCATATTAACCACAAGCTGATGAAATAAACTTTACGCTAAAGAAGTCTTTAGAGAACTATGTGAGAAAAATATAAATACGGATAAAGAACGCTTGAATCTCTTTTTCCCGCTATGTTTTCTACACATTTAAAAGAAAAAATCATATATTGAGTTACAATTAATTTTTCGTCTTCATAAACTTTCAGTTTTGGCAAGTCTAGAATGTTGTCTTTTTGTAAAAAAAAAAAAATCTTTGCTAGCAAAAAAAAAAATAGATCTAATCTTTTACTTTTACTTAACAAAATCAAAATTATTTGCAGACAACATATTGAAAGTGGCTGAAAAGAAATGTTTTTCTTTGTGGGGTAATATGGTCTCTCTGGACAAGGGAGAAACAGAGCTTCAGATAGATAAAGGAAGTAATTTTGATTTCGAACTTGAAAATATTGATTACTCCCCACTAAACCCTATGTTATGGGTACACATTAGAATCGTCTCGCCGAGACGATTCTAATGAGTACCCACAACATAGGGTTTGGAGGGAGTTATAACGAATTCAGAATACGATCAATCCCTTTTATCTAGAGCTCTGGAGAAAGTATCAGCATTCTTTCCCGGGTTCATAAAAAATGGAATCGTTTGCAAAAGAGCAAAGTCATACAAAATTCAATCATTTCCCATGGTAATCATGTTTTCTAATAAAACCTATAATTGGCTTGCAACACGCGAAAGGGAAATTCGGACATCTGCGTAAAGTGTCGTCTCGGATCAGCCTGCGGAGTCCGTGCAGGCTGATCCGAGACGGCACTTTCCGTTCTTATGATTTTTTATGTTTTGCGGAAGTCTAATGAGGAACAAAATCTAATGTAGACGTAAAGTGCCGTCTCGGATTAGCCTGCGCGGACTGCGCAGGCTAATCCGAGACGACACTTTACACAGGTGTCCGAATGTCCCTCTTCGCGTGTTGTAAACCATATCAGATTAGACCAGTCGATTTGTACCGAGAGCCAGATAGATAGGCGAAACCCCCAATTTTAACTCCTTACCAAATGACATATTTTAAAATTTGTCCAAATTGATTTCAAGCGTTTGTAGACGACAAAATAAGATTAGATCTACTGTTACTAAAGAATCAGAATTTGTTTTAGGAAGGGAAGAAAACATTTTGAAAAAAAGGAGAACATGCTGGTTACTAGCATTTTCTCCTTTTCCAACAATGATTTTCTAAAGGCTTTTTTCTCAATAGTGTTAAAATCCGGTATTGTGTGGTAATGGGTTATCCCTTTCCCAAACGACAAACTTTTGGGCTAGACCAAAATTGAAAGCATTTGCAGACAACAATTCAACTTTTGCTGAAAAGAATTTTTCTGTCTATGATAGGGTAGAAAACATTGTTGGAAAAGGAGAAAATGCTGGTTACCAGCATTTTCTCCTTTTCCCACAATGTTTTCAAAAGGCTGCTACTCTAGACTCGTAAAAACCAGGGATTGTTTGGGAAAGGGTTAAACGTGAATTTCTCGTAAAATAGCATTGCAAACTTTCAGGACCTTTTTTTAAATAATTTACAAAAACACAATCCCGACGGGTTTCGAGGAAAACAGGAGCTGAAGCTGACTTTTGGAAATCAGCTCAAAAGGTTTTTATTAGGCCAACAGAACAAATCATGAATGCATAATTAATTAACAATGTTTTTCTTGAAACTTAACATACAGATGGCGTATGTTTGTCCATAATATCTTGTCCCTTTATTATAAATTATTCTAACATGAAACGTGATTTCGGCTCTATAAACACACTGTAACGTAGGCGTGGTAAAATCTGCACCATTCTATATATAGTGACGTCATTCTATATACAGTGAAGTCATTCTATATATAGTGACGTCATTCTGTATACAGTGACGTCATTCTATATACAGTGACGTCATTCTGTATAAAAGTCAGCAAGTTATTCAATGGAATTTAATCTGCATCCACATTTTTACTCGATGTATGAACTTATTTTCTTTTCATGAAGAGTTGGCCATGTTAAAATCGAAATAATCCTTTTTTCCACCGTGGTTTATCGTTCAATAAACCGAGTTCTGAGTTATGAGTCACAATAAATACTGCCTTTGTGGATTATTTATTGTGCCTCATGACTCACAACTGTGGTTGTTTGAGAAATAATCTTTTTCCTATCGTGGGTTATCGTTCAATAAACTACAGTTATGAGTTATGAGGCACAATAAATAATCCACGAAGGCGACAGCTATTTCTCATAGCAGTAACTGTTGATATTACAATTGCCTGTTCAAGGAAAGTTTTAAACTTATAGTTCGCGCTGACTAATCCGAGACGGCACCGTACGACGGACTACATGAAATTTTATTTTTCAGCAGACTTTACGCAAACAGAAAATTGCATAAGTGTCATTTCGGATTAGCCTGCCCAGGTTGATCCCAAACAACACATCACGCAAATGTCCGAGAGTCCCTTTTGCATATTGCAAGCCATAACACCTTGGTAACGTCCCAGTTGGTCTACTCCCATTGCGTCTACTCCCATTTCGTCTACAAATTTGGGCAATAGTCCCATTTCCTCTACACCTATTTTGCCCAGTAGTCCTATTTCGTCTACATTTTAATTTTTCATGTTTCTTTTTTTTTTTTTTCTTCTTGTTTTGTTTTTTGTTTTTAATCTTTTTTGTATTTATTTTCTTATTTTAATTTGTACTGCACTTTTGTTGATAGTTTCTATTGATATAGATCTATTAACACCATTGCAGACTTGGGATAGACAGGTGTTGAGAAGGGATTATGATGCCTAATTTGCAAGTTTACACCTGTCATATTCACTAATGTTTAGTAAACTTTTTAATTTTGTCTGTTTAGAACACGAATTACTAGATAACAGTAGCCCAGTGATCAAAACAGAAGGTGTGAAAATTTGATTAATGATGTACATAAACAATGTAATGATTTTAAAATTATATTTATTATTATTAAAGTGTGTTTTTTTTTTTTTTTTTGTTTTTTTTTTCATCATTTATCTATTTACTTTTTGTAAAGATAATATATATCATAACTCATATGATGAAACACACTTGTATCTACACATTTGTATTTATTTGTAGATTTGTACATATAAAACCACCAAATAAGAAAAAAATATATATATTTAAAATTCAAATGAATCATTAAAATTCATTTTCAAAGTTAATTTATACAAATACATTCAAACATATCGTATTGTAAACAAAATGGGTCTAGACGAAATGAGATTAGACGAATTTGGACTGTAGACGAAATGGGACTGACTACACAAAAAAATCTGTAGACGAAATGGGAGTAGACCAAGTGGGATTAAACCATCACCTTACCCTCAGTATTTCCCGGGCCAGCTTCAATGGATTTCCTCATGAAGACTACTCGACTGTTCGCACACATAGCAGCGGCTTTCTCAGACAAGAGTTTCCGGTCAAAAGGCACACCAGTGCTTACGTATTGTTCTGTTTTGGTTTCATTCGTCACAACTACATCTTTCTGTAATATTGCCAAACAAACAAAGTGAATTAACTCTTTATCAAACCACAAAATTCTAGGCTTCTCCATGCATTGACAAACAACAATTCAAATGTGACTTAAAACATGAAATTTGTCTTTCAGAGAGTAAAAAAACATTTTGAGAAAAGGAGGAATTACTGGCTATCAGCATTTTCTTATTTTCCCACAGTATTTTAAAAATGGAGAATTACCAAGGGCCATTAACCCTTTCCCAAACGACAAATTTTTAGACTAGACCAAATTCAATGCATTTGCGGATGAATTTTCAACTCTTGCTGAAAAGATTATTTCTGTCTATGATAGGGTAGAAAAAATTGTGGGAAAAGGAGAAAATGCTGGTTACCAGCATTTTCTCCTTTTCCCACAATGTTTTCGAAAGGCTACTATTCCAGACCCGTAAAAGTCAGTGGTTTAGGAGAAGATAATGTTTAAAGAAATTGTTGACGGAAGACGGACGCTGCATGACGGACGAAGGACATAGGGTGATCACAATAGCACACCTTTAGCACTTTGTGCTAAGGAAAGCTAAAAAATTCTATTCTATCTAGCACTAACTAAATGACAATGACAGACAAACGAAATTGAAAATTGTGGTACCTCTTCTTCCTTGACACCAGCCTTGATCATACTGGTGTTTCCTCGTGGAATAAACTCTCTAACAAAACAAATTTCTGCATCTTGACCATTTCCATCTTTCTCGAAGTGTGTTACAACAAAGCCCTGTGAATTAACAAACACTCTTTATCACTCTATCTAAATTATGCTCCGGCAAAAGGGGTCTTAATGCACCTCCGCGAAGCACTAATGTGTGACCCGTCACACGAAAAAGATTATTGTAGGAGTTCTGTACATCAGTTAGACGAAAACAGATCAAAGATATTAGTAGTATGTCCGTCGGTTTGCGTGTAAACAAAGACCGCGTAATCGGCGGCCATCTTGACCTACTTTCGGCTATCGTGTTACTATTTTTAGTAACTCATTTGCATATAAGGAGTTGTTGGTGTGTCATGGGTATTCGCAGCAGTTATGGTGAGGCTGTCATCTTAGATGAGGGTCAACCATGTTGGATAAGGGTCGGCTATGTTGAATCAAAATTAGTATACAGAGCTGACGTGTATAGCTCGTGGTGGTGAGTATTGAGGATCAGGCCCTTTCCTTACCAAACGATAGATAAATAAGTAAATGATAATTTACTTGCAGTTCCGCAAAGTGCCCTGGTCAAAGTCTGACTTTCAAGTGATACCATATCTCCAGAACAGACTGTTTGTTTACAAGCAAACCGATGGATATATTACTGATATTGCAGGTCAATTTAAGTTGATAGTTCATAGATGATTGCATAGCGAGGTAAAATGACCACTTTTTATACAGAAAAAAAATCATAAAAACGAAAAGTATTCACCCTGGTCAGCCTGTGCAATCCACGCAGACTGACCAGGATTAACATTTTTCGCAGTTCCCAGATGGTTCCTTTTTGCGTGACGGGTCACATCTATAAAGTATCCGCTTTGAAAAGAATGTTGTGTTAGTACTGGTGTGAGTAAGCCAGGAAACACATGTGCGTGACCGACCGCTACGATATGACCTAACTGTTAAAGTGGCGTTAAACTCAAATCCAAGCAACCAACCAAATCAAATGCTGAAAATATTCAAGTTTTTTTTATGTTTTTGTTCTTGCAATTTACGATTCTTTCGTTCTATACAAATATACAGTCAGACATAAGTTAAGTATCACGAGAACAAATTCAGTCGTAATTCTTTTAATGGATAACCTTTCATTCAGTATATTTTCAAAATATGCACAGACCTGGAAGACAAGAAACAGGCTGATTTATGAGCCAAATGAAAGGATGGCTACGAGAAAACTTTCTTAAGCCCAGAAATGGCAAATTGTGGGCATGAGTAATGCTGGTCTAAGCACATGGGCTATTGCTGGTCAGTTTTGGTGATGCTTAACTTATGTCTGACATCATATATTTTTGTCAATAGCAAAATGTGCATGTTAACAATTGACAGCAATGGTAAATGGTTGATCCCTCACCGTCGGTCCGTCGAAATGTAAGTTCCTGGGCGAAAAAATGAATTCTAAAACTGGGTACCAATCTGCCAGGTCGCTCCATCTTTTCTTTACTTTTTATCTGCTTTTAACCCTTTACCAAATAATCCTGGGTTATTACGACTCTGAGAAAGAAGCCTTTTGAAAACATCGTGGGAAAAGCAGAAAATGCTGGTAACCAGCATTTTCTCCTTTTATCTTTTCAATGAATAACACGCTTCTGTCACAATATTTTCAAAATTGTCAACTATCTGAAACATTAGGGTAACCAGCAAACTTGTGAGAAGACATCGAGAATCTATTTTTTAAATGTTAACGTTTAGTTGTATTAGGATCTTCTGTCACAATTCTTTTCTTTAAGGTCTTCAGCTATCAGTTTTTTTGCTCACATGTTAATTGGTTTAAGAACATTGTCAGTAGGTATCATAGTTTCTCTTTCTTTTTTTTCATTTATAAGCTGAAGATGTATTACAAACGTATATCACAATTTTTTCAAGAGTTGTTAACTGCAGGGGCTTATAAATTGTTGTAAGTATGTCACTCATTGTACAAAATTGTTGTATATTATGTAAGTGTAAATGGGCCAGAGGCCTAAATACTTGAATAAAGGTATATTGATATTGATTGATTGATGTTTTCTACCCTTCTCAAGAAAAAATACAGTTTCTCAGTCACATTTATTTAATCGTCTGTAAATGCTTTCAGTTTGAATGAGTTTAAAAATCAGTCATTTGGTAAAAAGTTAAAATCTATTCCATGGCTCAATTCTACAGGTGAACATTAACTTACACTACGATAGTCGAAGATAACTCTTAAACTAGGTGTGGTGATGTCTTCCTCATCATCTGTGACGACCACTTTTTCTTCAATTGTCTCATTCAGTTGTTGTAAATGGAATTTAAAGTTGCCCTCCTGTTGTTGAAATTAAGACTGTTTATAAAAGTTTCAATTTAAGAAGTAATCTTCTTTTTATCGTGGTTTATCGTTCAATAAACCACAGTTGTGAGTTATGCGGCACAATAAATAATCCACGACGGCAATAGCCCCAGTGGTTTATTCATTGCGCCTTATAACTCACAATGTGGTTTATTTCAAATGAACGGTAAACCACGGTAGAAAGAAGATTATTTAAATTCTAACATGACCAACTCTGAATGAAAAGAAAACAAGTTGATACTTAGAGTGAAAACGCGGATACAGATTATAATTATTCCATTGAATAACTTACTTACTTTATACAGAATGACGTCACATGGAATGGAGTAGATTTTACCACGCTTTCGTTGCACTTTGTTTTTAGAGCCGAATCCAAGTGTCATGTTAGAATCTTCTTTTTTACTTTTTACCCCTAATAATGCCTGCTGGTCATTATTTTAATACGATAATATAGAAAGTAGTCAGTTTCTGGGGAGGAATATAGCACTAAGTACTTGTAGTAGTACACAAACCTAACAAAAGCATGGATGCTTGCACTGGTAGCCGCGATATCACTGAAATAATGCTGAAAACGGCGTTAAACACCAAACAAACCCATCATAGGCACTTTACATCTTTGTCAAACAGTTTTCTGCGCATGTCATGTTTTCCGGTGATTGACTTGTCTCCTATGACGCTTCACAAACTTGTACCGGATAAATATTAATATGCAGCGCGTAAACCATAAGTCAGCTGCAAAAAATACTGATACGCAGTGCGTAAACCATGAGTCTGGAGCAAAAATTACTAATACGCAGTGCATAAACCCAGAGTCTCCTGCAAAAAAAACTAATACGCAGTGCGTAAACCATGAGTCTGATGCAAAAAATACTAATACGCAAAGCGTAAACCATGAGTCTGATGCAAAAAATACTAATACGCAATGCGTAAACCATGAGTCTGATGCATGAAAATACTAATACGCAGTACGTAAACCACGAGTCTGCCGTAAAAAATACTAATACGCAGTGCGTAAACCATGAGTCTGATGCATAAAAATACTAATACGCAGTGCGTAAACCATGAGTCTGCTGCAAAAAATACTAATACGCAGCGCATAAACCATGAGTCTATTGTAAAAATTATGTCTGGAAATTCAAACCTATTTCTCTCTCCAAATTTCTTAAAGACACAATACTTTTAAACGGGAAAATTTGATTTAATTCAAAAAGGTACCATTATTCACTCCAAACCTTTGTTTACAGTTCCTGACTATACACAATGGGAAAAAGCGAGATTTATGCTGCAAAAAGGAAAAGATGCTGGCTAAATGCTGGCAACCAGCATTTTTTTCCTTTTTCCAACATTTTCTTCCCTTCTACAGTCAAGTTTCAATTTTTGAGTCATGTTTATTTTGTCGTCTGCAATTGCTTTCAATTTGTACAAGTCTAAAAATTTATCGTTTGGTACAGAGTTAACAAGCTTTGCAAAAGTCTAGTCTTCAAGGGTTGTTGAAACTCGGAATTGTATGGGACTGGGTTACAGTAAAAATACCAAAGTGAAATTTCATACCACAACTACGCCTTTATCTCCAGCCGTCTGAAAGTAGAAAACAAAATAAAGATGTGGGCCATGATCTGACAAGAGCGGGATTTATTGCACCTCTGTTTTGTATTTCATCGTCTACAGCTACAACAACTACAGCTTGTCTCAAGCTGTAGTTACGAGGTTTTTGAAGGTAAACCCACGATATCAAGAAAGTCAACACATCATTATGGAGCCCTTCAGAGTTCAAAACTCTTGATGGAGTCCCTGCACAAGTACATTTATATTGCCCAACAAAGTGCAATAACCCATGAGATTACCAAAATTAAGGGTCCCTTGCTTTTAAATGAAAGTACATAAAATGTCGTTCACCGTGTTGCTATAAAGTCCATACTTATTTTTTAATTAAGTGATTTTTTTTATAAAGTTCTTTCTTTTAAGCTGTAGTCATTTCAAATTGCCGTATTACAAAGCTTATAGCATGTTATTTTTAAAGTGCTTGCTTTTCACTTCTGTTTTAAAATGTGCTTCGTTTATTTGTCATTGTTTTTTTTTTAATGTAATAACATGTTTCTGTTTTATTGTCTTAATATTGCACGTCCAAGTTTGTCTCATGTATGTATGTCTAAATATGTCGGTAAATAGCGATACATCGCTTATGTTATTTTGTTAAATACTCTGAAACCGACTTAAAATAAAATTTTGTATCTTGTATCTTGTTGGATATTGTGGTGTCCGTGGTTGTGAGGTAGGGCGTCGACCTCGTAACCATAAGGATAGTTTTCATGTGCCTCGTGGCATATTGATGCCACTATACTATAGTTACGTAAAACTTGCGCAAATTTTGTTCGTAACTACCTTTGTGAAACGGTGCCCTGGGTTCGATACCCGGGAGCGAGTGTCAACTTCGAGGATCTTTCAGTGGCCCAAACATTCGGCGCGAGTGTTGGTATAGTTCTCAGGAAGCAAAATCGAGACAGATTAGTATATAAGTTGTAAGAGCTTGACACACAATCGATATACAATAGATAACTTTAAAGGGCAAATCAACAAGTTTCAGATATGGTTAACTTTCAAATCTATATTTATTAAATGGTAACCTAGTAATGTTGTAATCTGCTTATTAATTCTTATTGCATCGCTTATCTCCCTTACTTATTGTTGCGTCCCTTGATTTGTGACATCCCTTCCCCCCCCCCAAATATAGAGGACCTAATAAGGGACTTACCTTTAGTTCTACGTAAGTCACAACTCCAACAACAATTGAAATGACCAACAGAATGGCTACGATGCCAGAAGCAATGACAGCTGTCTTTTTCCGGCGTGGTGAGCTGTGATAATCCTGAAATTGGGTAAAATATATAAATAACCGCGTTATCTGGTGAATTTACTTTGGGTTTGATGGCTTGTATGGGTAAAGTAAATTCTTTATTTCATGCTCTCCAGTGTGTTACCGAGAAATACCGGTGAAATATTTTTCAATATTTCATGGTGAGGACCAGAGAAAATCGGGTTTTTATACTCCAACTATACGCGTGCCTAACAACCAGATGGAAATATGGCGTAATTTAACTTACATTTCTCGCGCTTGAAGTATTATTGTAATGCGTTACTATGCGGAGTGGGTACGCCACGAGGAATTACCGAAAATACTGACTGTTCTGGATTTTTATTTAGTTCCCCACAAAAAAGGGTTAACCCATTACTACGCAATCCCTTCTTTTGACGCCCCTGAGAAAGAAGCCTTTACAAAACATTGTAGGAAAAGGAGAAAATGCTGGTAACCAGCATTTTCTCATTTTCCCACAATGTTTTCTGCCCTTCACAAAACAAATTTCAAATTTTCTGTCGCTTTTATTTTGTCCTCTGCAAATGCTTTCAATTTGGACGAGTCTAAAATATTGTCGTTTGGTAATGGGTTAAAAGCATGAAATAAACAGCATATTTGGTTATTTCCGATATTTCACCTATTTCATGCTTTTAAACCCTTTCGGGGAGAGGGAGGGGGTTACCCATTTCGAACAGCAACGCTTTACAATATGACGTCAAGCGCAAGAAATGTAAGGTGACTGTAAATTACGTCATATTTCCATCTGGTTGTGAGGCATACGCATTTTAACTAGGTAACTAGGGCGCGGGAACAACTGTTTTCACCTTTAATTGAAGAGTTAGAATATACAAATCGGTATTTTCACTGATCGTAACGATGAAATATCGAAAAATATTTCACTGATATTTCTTGATAACCTACCAGAAAGCATGACATAATGAGATATTATTCCCTAAAGCATACCTTTGTAAAGGCAATATTTGGGTTTTACCATCGAATTGAAAATTCCATTCTAGTAATTTAGCATGATAATGGTTAAGCGCTTTTCCATCAATAAAGCAGAGATAAATGATGAATAATACAGGTTTTGTTTCAGTAAATGATTCTTTGATTAAATAAATGAATAAATATACAAAGAATATTTTGTCGTTTTTTTTTTTTTTTTTTTCCGGTGAAAGATCGAAATTTATTTCATCGAGTGAACACCATCGGCAATATTTTCACGAGTGGCGCACCATCGGCAATATTTACACCGAAAAAAAAAATGTTATACTTGTTTCATGCTTTTAACCCTGTCTGGGAGGAGCTTTATCAAAATCCAGTTTTTTTTTTTTTTTTTTTCAGTTATTCCCCCTGGCGTACCCCCTAACATAACAACGCAAAACAATAATACGCAAGAAATAGGAGGCGAATGACGTCATATTTCCGTCTGATTGCGAGTCAAGCACAATTTACCTAAGTACATGTAACTAGAATACCGGTATTTTCACTCGTCGTACCCGTGAAATATCGATTTTCAGCGGTATTTGTCGATATCCTACCGGAAAACAAGAACTAAATAAATATATATTTCAAAGATAACGGATTGGCATTTTAAGTAATTAATAGATTACATTAAATAAAAAAATATATATATAAATATATTATATACTTCAAAAATATGGAAATGGTTGCAGTAAATAATCAGTTTACTAAATAAAAGAATGAATAATAAAAAATATATACTTAAAAAATACGGGATTGATTTAGTAAATAATTAATTGATTAAATAAACGTATAGATAAATAAATGAATCAGTCAATGAATAGATAAATGAATTTATTTAATTATTAATTTATTAATAAGCATACCTTAACTTCAACAGAAGCTTCAAATTGAGGCTTTTGCATGGTGTCTGTGTTTGGCTTCATTCTCGTCAAGTAACTGTAGAGGCTATGCGACTAGAACTGTGCACGTTGCTGGATCTGCCTGAGCTTGGCAAAGCTGCTTCTTTATAACCAAACAAAGTCACGTGATACAAAATTTGGCAAAATGCCACTGTTCAACAAGGCATAACTATTACGACATAGGACAATTTTTTTTAGAACCACCTGCGTTTCTAAAACGTGTGTCGGGTAAGTCACACTTTGAACATTTTCTTAACTCTTTAGGTCGAGCCCTGGTGCCTTGGTCGATAGCGTACACGACTTGACAGCAGTAGACAGCTGGTTCGATTCCCGTGTAGGCCAATTTCTTTCTGAAGATTGATGTGATTGTCATTGCGACCAGCAGTAATTCCTCTCTGATCGCTGACTATTGTTTGGAAGATGGATATCTGGGAAAGCAGCCAGAGGCTTGGAAAGGATATTGCCTTGTGTAATAGTAAAAAGAGGCTCCAAGAAAGCATGGATAGGTGCACAGACCGTCGTGTTATAACAGAAATTATGTTAAAAACGGCGTTAACCCTTTACCCCGTAAGGCATTTCTATGGTATCTCTAACTGATCCTGAATAATAGCAAGGATGAAACCGTTTCCTATGTGTATACGACACCTTTTGATAGTGTAAAAAAACATTGTGGCAAAAGGTGAAATTGCTCGTCACGAGCAATTTCACCTTTTGCCACAATGTTTTCCACAGGCTCGTATAAGCAATGCGTAGAAACGAGTATCTATGGAGTGAAGGGTTAAGCACCGCGCATCAGTTATGAACACTCAGTTCAGACAAATCTAAAACCCATACTTGGCTGATATATTAACTAACCCTTTAGCAAAAAATGCCTGGTTTTTACGACCCAGGATAAGAAGACTTCTGAAAACATTGTGGAAAAAGGAGAAAATGCTGGTTACCAGCATTTTCTCCTTTTCCCACGATGTTTCTACTATTCTAAACTCAATTTTCATCTTTTTGTAATCATGTTTACTTTAAGTCTGCAAATGCTTACAATTTGGACTAGTCCAAAGTTTTATCGATTGGTACAGTCAAAAACCCGTCACTGATTGGCCGTAACACTGTACCAAACAATCTAGTATCTACATAACCCGGAGGAGTAAAACTGTTTACCTCTTTACAAAACGACAAAATTCCAGACGTGATCAAACAGAGATTGTTTGCAGACTTAAGGTAGCTTCAAATGTTTATTTCTGTCATAGATAGAATAGAAAATGTAGTGGTTAAAGGAGAAAATTTTGGATACCAGCAATTTCTCCTTTACCCACAATATTTCAAAGGGCTCTTCTTCAGGGTCGAAGTATCTTCGCAAGCCAAGGCTGACGATTCACTACGCTACTCTACCCTTGGCGGATCGAGCTTGATTTTTGCATTCCCCCGATACGCTTTTTCATTGGATGCAGCCAGCTCTAACTGCAAGGAATGAAATCGTTCATGGCATTTCATCTTTGATAAAAATAGAATAAAGTCGCTACCTTTCGAATAGAAGGTAAACATGGAAACCCACGTGGATGTCTGCTTATTGCTTCATGTGTAGGCTATTCGGTTTGTTAAACCATATGTCATTGGCTTTTAGAAATATGATGCAATAGAGGGCGCATCGCAGGAATCTCGAAATCGGACTCAATCAGCCAAGGTAAGATCCACGAAGTGATTGTAACCTTGGCTTGCGAAGATGGAGTCATAGCCAAGCCCCGTTAGTTCAGTCGGTTGCATACAGGACTTGAGAACATGGGGGTTGTGAGTTCGATCCCGGGCTGTGCTAATTTCTTTCCGAGAATTGATGATAGTCATTGCGACAGGATTCATTCCTCTCTCACTGTTGATCATTGTTTGGACGATGATCATGTGGGAAAGCAGCCAGTGGCTTTGAAAGACAATTGTGCTGAGTACTGGTAAAAGAGACTCCAGGAAAATATGGGTAAGTGCACTGGCCCCTGCGATATAACTGAAATAATGCAGGAAACGGCGTTAAACATCGTACAATCAATCAATCAATCTTCAGTGTTGTTTAATCTCGGGTTTGTGTGGGTAAAAGTTAAAACATTGTCAGAGAAGGAAATATGTTCTGTCCTTGCAATGAGGAGGTCTATGGCCTGCAAGATGCGCATTCGGACATCTGCATAAAGTGTCGTCTCGGATCACCCTGGGCAGTCCGCGCAGGCTAATCGGAGACGTCACTTTAGGACTATATTAGATTTTGTCCCACACTGGACTTGCGCAAAGCAGAAAGTTCCATAACAAAAAAAAAAACATGTAGGTTCGGATTCAGCGCGGAGACAGACACGCACAGGGACAGACACACAGAGGGACAGACACACAGACATACTGACAGACACGCAGACAGTCACACAGACACAGAGACAGACACACAGGGACATACATATAGACAGACGCACAGACAGACGCACAGACAGACACATAGGCAGTCACACAGACACACACAGGGACAGACATACAGACAGACACACAGACAGTCACACAGATTTAGACAGGCAGAGACAGACAGACACACAGACTGACAGAAACTGACAGAGGCATGTAGTCACACAGAAACACAAACAGGCAGGCACATAAACACAGAGACGGACACACACAAGGACAAACACACAGAGGGACAGACACACAAAATTACAGACACAAAGACAGTCACACAGACACACTGACATACACACTGTCTGACACACAGACAGTCTCACAGGCACACACAGGGCCAGACATACGGATAGACACACAGACAGACAGTCACACAGACACAGACAGACAGATACAGGAACAGACACACTGAAAGACACACAGACAGGCATATAGACACACATAAACACTGACAGACAGGCACAGACATAGAGACGAAGACAAACAGACAGAGAGACAGACACACAGAGACAGACACAGAGATAGGCACACGGACAGAAACACAGATAGACACACCGACAGTCATATTTTATTGGCCACGATCATTCGAAACAAAGTTAAATAGAAATTAACATCAAGGAGGTAAAGTTTCAAGACTTGACAAAATGTAATATGTAACTTTTTGCCACGGTCAATTTGCGGGGAGGGGGGAAGGATGTTTTTGTTGATTACGTAAGTGATAACAGAAAATGTAAAAACCTGTAAAATCCCCAAAACCTCCGATTTCCCGGCATTAAACCTTTTTTGCTGCACAGATGAACCTTTTGTCACCAAAGTTCTGACTTTTAACAATCCGAGGATATGAACATTTTTGAAAACATTGTGGAAAAAGGGGAAAAGCTTGTAACCAGGAAACAGTGATAGATATATAGTCCACAACAGGCGAGAGGAGGTATTTGGACATTTGCGTAAAGTGTGGTCTCGGATCAGCCTGCGCAATCCGCGCAGACTGATCCGAAACGACTCTTTCCGTTTTTTATGTATTTTTCTGTTATGCACAAGTCTACTGTACCACAAAATCTAATGTAGTCGTAAAGTGCCGTCACTGATTAGCCTGCGCGGACAGCGCAGGCTAATCCGAGACGACACTTTACGGAAATGTTCGAATGCCCCTTTTCGTGTGTCGCATGGCATATAATGATACACTCAATGAAGGGATTCCTAAAACATTGTGAGATATGAAGACAAGTTTCAATGGGAACCATTTTTTCATATTCTGACGTTATTTCAAAATTGTACGCACAAGTCCAAATACGACAACATCGGACAAGTAAACTAAGTTTTGACCGTTGTCTGCGCATGTCATATTCTTCGAAGATTCGACAGTCTTATATGACCCATCACTAGCCCCAAAAGCGGGCTGACTGTAATATTACGCTCTATAAAGTAGTAATGTAGGAAATAGCTTTTATCAATACGTTTGAGGAGAAATGAGACCTGCTTTAGCTCAAGATTTCTCTAGACTGGTGATCATAGCCGAATGAATTGCACGAGGTAGCGTTTTATTGAGTAAACCTTTATTTTAGTTTGAAATTCAAAGTAACGGTTGTCGCGTAGGAACGTGGTTCGGTTCTGTACCCAGGATGCCCAAATTAGATAGATGAGTATTTATAAAATGCCATCTAGCGGGAGATAATGAGATTTGACATTATCTCCCGCTAGATGGCATTCTACAAATATATCTCATTTGGGCACCAGGTACAGAACCGGACTACTTTTCTACATGACAACCGTTACTTTGAATTTCAAACTAAAATAAACGTTTACTCAATAAAACGCTACTTGGTGCGATTCATCCTGCTATGATCAGCAGTTTAGAGAAATCTGGAGCTAAAACAGGTCTGATTTCTCCTCAAACGTATTGATAAAAGCCATTTCTCCGTTGCTACTTTAAAACGCTTATTACTTATTATTACAAGCCCCCCTTCCCCAATAATGGGGGTGTGATGCATCATATAAGACCATGTCGAATCTTCGAAAAATATGACATGCGCAGAAAACGTAGTTTTGAAGTTTGATAACGTCCTTCGACTACAAAAATTGAACGCAATTTCGATCCAATACAGAAGATGACGCCGAATGTCACCAGCGGTCTTGTCAACTGTGCATTTTTTACTTTTAATCTTTTATCAACAAACCCGTTTTTGAAAAATCATTGTTTCAAAAGGGGGGAATACCAGTTACCAGCATTTTTTTCCTTTTCCAACAATATTTCTATCATCCCAAAAACAAAAAATATAATTTAACACGTTGCCAACCGAAAAAAAAATTGAAAGTATTTTTAAACAACAAAATAAGTTCGACTCAAAATTTAAAAAAGAAAGGTTTTTCAAAGGGTAGAAAACATTTTGGGAAAAGTAGGAATTGCAGATTACCAGCATTTTCTCCTTTTCCGACAATTTTTCAGAGTCGTCAAAAGCCTGGATTGTGTAGCGTTTTAACTCTTTACCAAAAGAAAAAAACTGGACTGATCCAGATTGAAAGCACTTTCAGCGGTCAAAATAAACATAACTCAAAAATTGACATTTGTTTCCAGCAGAGTAGAAAACATTGAGGAAAAGGGAGAAAATGCTGGTTACCAGCATTTTCTCCTTTTTTTCTCAATGTTTTCAAAAGGCTTCTATCTCAGGTTCGTAAAAACCAGGGATTGTTTGGTATAGGATTAATCTACAATTATTTTGTCGACTGCGAAAAATTTCAGTTTGGACAGATCTGAAATGTCATCGACAGGTAAAGTTATGTGGCCCACTAGTGAAAATTCAAACGTGTAATATTGTAGTGCAACTGACGATGTACTTTGTAAAAGTCAAAAATAAAATTCTGTTCTGTTCTGTTATCGTCGATTACTTTTTATTTTGAAATTGGTTGCTTTTCAATCACCAGAATATTTAGTAACTATTTTCCATCAGTCAGCGTTAAAGTGGCCCTTTTTTGTATTAGTGCTAGACAAGTCCACTTCAGCGTTATCAACGCTTTGATTTGTATTAGTACTCGCTGCAAAATAAAAAAGTTTTTGTTGACAGGAGATATTTGGTTTTTCTTACCGTTAATTAACATTTCTTGATAAACCGATAAATACAACTAGTAGTATCAGGTGCGAAGCCAGCAATGAGGTAAATTGAAGCCTAATTTATTCTAAATTTTCTTTTTCTCTCTCCATTTTTTTGTTCCTTTCGTTGTTTTTCCTCTGGCAGAATTGATAACAACAGATAGATCCTTTACCAAACGACAAAATTTTAGACTGGTCCAAATCGAAAGCACTTGCAGACGACAAAATAAACGTAACTTAAAAACTGAAATTTGTTCCTCGCAGGGTAGAAAACATTGTGGGAAAAGAAGAAAATGCTGGTTACCAGCATTTTCTCCTTTTCCTACAATGCTTTCAAAAGACTTCTATCTCAGGGTCACAATCCTAAGAATGCAACATAAAACTTGGAAAAAGAACCAAAAATGGTAATACACAATTGTAGCCATTCTTCGCCAAAGTGTAACATAATTCTAATTGGAGCTATGTACAAAAGTATAGTTGCCATTCGAGAAACCACACAAGAAAACAGTATTAACCCTTTACTCCATAGATACTCATTTCTACTCATAGCTTGTAGCAGCCTTTGGAAAACATTGTGGCAAAAGGTGAAATTGCTCGTGACGAGCAATTTCATCTTTTGCCACAATGTTTTCTACACTATCAAAAGCTGTCATATACACATAAGAAACAGCTTCATCCTTGCTGTTATTTAGGGTCAATTATAGATACCATAGAAATGCCTTATGGGATAAAGGGTTACGGTAGTAGGCCCCTAATACCTCTAGTGCTGCATTGCATAAAGTTTTCTTGATAGTTGATAAATACGGATTTATACAGGTACGATATTTTTGCACATTTTTAACCTACCAGAAATTTCTTTTTGTAATGAAAATATAGTGGTTTTTAGATTTATAAATGATAATTCTAGAAAAGACAAAAAAGGGAAAAGTGGCTTGGTTAAAGCAGTACAATAACACTCGTTTTTAATCATCGCAAATTTTGTTGGATAATATTATTGTGGAAAGAGCTGTTTTCTATTAGGGGTCTGCTACGTTGAAACTAGGTTCCAACTGACCAAAGGCATATCAAAAACTGGATATGAATTGATCGAAGTGGGTACGAAATGACCCAAATTAAAAAGAATAGGAGGGTATGAAATGACCAAAATTGCACGAAATGGCCTAGGTACGACATGGCCTAGTTACGAAATGACTTGCGAGTTCTCTCTTTCTCTTCGTGTCGTAATGTTTCTGTCTGCTAGACGCTTAGTATTACATATTTATGAGTTTGAAGAGTTGAGACGGGATCAGCATTCTCCACGTGTCAAAATGTTTCTGTCTTCTAGACGCTTAGTATTACATATTTATGAGTTTGAAGAGTTGAGACGGGATCAGCATTCTCCACGTGTCAAAATGTTCCTGTCTTCTAGACGCGTAGTCTTAGAAATTTAACCCTTTACCCCATAAGGCATTTCTATGGTATCTCTAATTGACCCTAAATAACAGCAAGGATGAAGCCATTTCATATGTGTATATGACATTTTTTGATAGTGTAGAAAACATTGAGGCAAAAGGTGAAATTGCTCGTGACGAGCAATTTCACCTTTTGCCACAATGTTTTCCAAAGGCTCCTACAAGCAATGGGTAGAAATGAGTATCTATGGAGTAAAGGGTTAAGAGTATGAAGAAGAGTTGAGACGGGACCACCATTCTCCTCGTGTCATTACGTTTCTGTCCACTAGACGCTTAGTCTTAGAAATTCGAGAATTCGAAGACGAGTTGAGGCCATCTTCGCAAGCCAAGGCTTGACGATTCACTACGTTACTCTACCCTTGGCGGATCGAGCTTGATTTTTACATTCACCCGATACGCTATTTCATTGGATGCAGCCAGCTCTAACTGCAACGAATGAAATCGCTCGTAGCATTTCATCCTTGATAAAAATAGAACAAGGTCGCTACCTTTCGAATGGAAGGTAAACATGGAAACCCACGTGTATGTCTGCTTATCGCTTCATGTATTCGTAAGCAGTTTGTAAAACGATATTTCATTGGCTTTCAGAAATATGATGTAAAGGGAGGTAAAAAACCAGCATCCAATAGTTTAGTTTAAACATCTTTAATTGTAATAATTAGTTACAAAAGGATTTGGACGAAAGCTTATAAAGTCCCTCTCCGAAATACAAATGGTTCATAGCATCCAATAGAGGGCGCATCGCAGGAATCTCGAAATCGGGCTGAATCAGCCAAGGTAAGATCAACGTAGTGATCGTAACCTTGGCTCGCGAAGATGAGTTGAGGCGGGACCAGATTTCTAAAAAATCTAGTAGGGAAATGCTTATGAACTATGCTTATGAAAAGGAAGCTAAATACAACAGCAGGCTGACCTTGATCGAAGCTTTTTGCTATTGATATTTTTTTGCGTGTCAGAGGACCAGATTACCTCTTAATACAATCCGTTAGTTTTTAGACTTAATAGATCTTAAAGATACATAATTATGGTATAAGTTACTTGGTACAACGCATCGCGAAGATGCACCAGTAAAGATAACTTTCCCAGAATGCATTTTCAAATTTTGACGGGTCACATCCGGGTACACAAGGACGATTTTTTTCTTTTTTTGCGGGGGGGGGGGGGGGGAGGGGGGAAAGATGGTATACATCTCCACACTGATTTTGTGCACGTCGCGATAAACTGTCATATTCTCAAAAAGCCGGTGTAAGGCAGAGAATTGACCCTCCCGTACAAAATGACCCCGGTCATTATTCTACGTAGAGAAATGACCACATAAGTCACTTTACTACGTAGAAAAATGACCCGGGTCATTATTCTGCGTAGAGAAATGACCCATGGGTCATTTTGTAATGGGGGTCATTTCTCTGCATTACACCGGCAACAAAACATGAATATGAACATACCTGTTGCTCGCGTATGCATTTTCACTAGTCTTTCGTTTTCAAGTACAAATGATTTCCGTTTAAACCCTTTACAAAATTTAAAAAAAAAAAGAAAAGTTAAATTGTCTTTTACTCTGCAGGATAGAAACATGGTGGGAAAAGGAGAAAATGCTGATTACTAGCATTTCCTCCTTTTGCGAAAATGTTTTCAAAAGGCTTCTCTCTCAGGGTCGTAAAAATCTACGGATTGTTTGGGAAAGGGTTAATTCTTCTTTCCCTTGAATAGTTTTAAAATTGTTCGCAGGAGGCATTTCGAGTCCTCTATATAATTTTACAGAATTCTGTTCATTTGGAGTCTTGTCTAAATTTACCAATTAAGCTACAATTGTTAAATAGTGGATATTTCTTGGGTTTTTTTTTTCGGTGAAAGATCGAAATTTATGTCATCTCATGGACACCATGGGGAATATTTTCACTAGTGGCGCTGACGCAGCCCACTAGTGAAAGTATTCCCGATGGTGTCCATGAGATGAAATAAATTTCGATATTTCACCGAAAAAAAAAATATATATTCTATTTATTTCATGCTTTTAACCCTTTCTGTGATGAGCTTTATCAAAATCCAGTACAATGGCGTACCCCTTCAATTTGGACTACTCTAAAAGTTTGTCGTTTGGGGAAGCTGAGGACAAGTTAAACGTACTGTACCTCAAACCATAAAATTGTCTGTATGACAATGATTATTAACGTAGTGGACCCGTAATAGAAAACAGCTATTTCCACTATAATATTACCCTAGAAAATTTGCTAAGATTAAAAATGAGTATTGTTGTACTACTTTCACCGAGCCACATTTTCCTTTTTGTCCTTCCTAGAATTATCCTTTATAAATCTAAAACTACTATAATTTCTTTACAAATGGATATGATAATTACCTCCCTTTTCTGGAAACTAACAAAAATATCAACAAATAATTTCAAGACAGACCCCGAAGGAATTTCTGTTCGGTTAAAATGTGCAAGAGTATCATATCTGTACAAAATCTGTCTTTGTCAACTGTCCAGAAATTTTAAGCCATGCTGCACTATGCCTATTACGGGTCCACTACCTTAAGCCTTTACCAGACGACAATATTTTAGACTGGTCCAAATTGAATGCACTTGCAGACGACAAAATAAAAGCGATTGAAAAATTTGAAATTTGTTTTCTGAAGGGTAGAAAACATTTTGGGAAAAGGAGAAAATGCTGGTAACCAGCATTTTCTCCTTTTCCCACAATGTTTTCTAAAGGCTTCTTTCTCAGGGGCGTCAAAAGTAGGGATTGAGTGATAATGGGTTAAGCCTAAATTACCAGACGACAAAATTTTAGCTTTGCCCACATTGAACAGAAAGCATTTGCAGATGACAATTTCAGTGCTGCTCAAATGGTGTAATTTTTGTTTGATAGAGTGGAAAACGTTGTGGGAAAAGGAGAAAATGTTGGCAACCAACATTTTCTTCTTTTCCTGCAATGTTTTCAAAAGGTTTTTATCTCAGAGTCGTCAAAAGTTGGGATTGTGTGTTAAAGGGTTCACACATTCAGGGTAATCTGTAGAGTTTTCCTTTTTCCATCATGTTTTCAAGAGCTTTCTGGAAAATCTACCTTAGGCCTAAGGTCTTTACTTCTTTACCAAACGACAAAATTTACAAATTGTCCAAATTGAAAGCATTTAGATCTACAGACGACAAAATAAAGGTGACTCAAATTTAGAAACTTGAAATGGGGAAAATGCGGGTTTCCAGCATTTTCCTATTTTCCCACAATGTTTTCAAAAGGCTTCTTTCTGTGGGGTCGTAAAAAGTTGGCATTGCGTGATAAAGAGTTAGTGGTGCTAGACGAAACAACCAAATTTCAGACTAGATCTAGACTAGTCCAAATTTAAAACATTAGCAGTCTTGCAGACGACAAATGATGTTTCTAAGGAAGAAAAACGTCAAAGTGCCGTTATTTGAAACTCTGGGTTATGTCATGGAGGGTTTATTTAAAATTTTTGATTGCGTCTGAGAAAAAGAGTGAAATTCTTTTTTAAATAAACAAACGTGATCTAGAAGATTTGATGATTTTGTCTAAGGTGGATTTAGAGTAGATTTAGATCTAGATCTAGATCTAGGAGAAAACAACACTAGATTTAGTATAGTAGATCCAGTGTTTGGAAAACAACATAAATTTGAAACTAAATTTGAAATATTTAATTGACATATTGCGTAATTTTAATCAATACAATTCATCAAGAACCTTCAATCGTAAAGGAAGTTAGTTACCCGTAGACAATGGAATAGTCCAAATTCATTATCACGTGACATTTAATTGAATTTTTCTGTCTACTATTATGGGATAGAAAACTAAAAATGAATGACGTCACCCGCGCATGATCACAGCGTCTAGGCGCTTTGTGGGATGCGGCCAAAGTGTGACCCGACCCTACCCCATCTGATTTTGATTCAAAATTACGATTAAAATTATTTATGTGGCACAGATAAGATTTAAATTTTCATTTCATTAAGTTATTAAATTTGTCAAAGACAAGGATTATGGACCACAGTGACGAAGAAGTAGATGAAGGAATGGAGGTAGACGAAGGTGTTGAAGGTACGCTTAATCCGGGTTAATTTTTGTTGTTTCGGTAATTAACCGGTATATTCGACATGTGTAGTTTTAATTTCGAGTTGGAGAACTTTTGTAGTGCATTCTACATTAAATATTGTGGCTCAGATGAAGCTGACAGTGCGTCAAATCGGCAGTAACCCGAGAAAACTCGTTGAAAAACCCGCTACACATGCTTTCATTCGAGAATGGAATTTCCCGTCAAATCACATCTTTGTTCATTTGCATAATTTTGACAATAAATGTGCTATTTTGGGGAACTATTGGGGTATTTCCTCTTTCGTGCATTTTAATAAAATCATACACTTATAGCAGGACGCAATCTTTTTGAAAATTGATGTAATTAAATAAGTTTCTTCGTTTTCGCTTTGCTTTTGTTTAACTGAAGGATAAATATCTGGATGAATATTAAACTAGCTTTGTAGACGCGCATGCGCAAGTAATATGTTTCGCCAGCTTGTAAGATCAAAGCACTGACAGTATTTTGTGTTCGGTCATTTGAAAGTGCTAGAGTTGTTGAACACTTTCTCTTAACTCCATACCAAACGACATAATTTAGACTAGTCCCAATTGGAAACATTTGCAGACAACAAAAGTACTGTGACTTAAAATATTAAAATTGCACTTGGAAAGGTAGAAAATATTGTTGGAAAATTAGGGTTACAAGCATTTTCTCTTTCTCCCAGTGTGTTTTCAGAAGGCTTCTTTATCAGGCTCGTGAAATTCCCAGATTGTTTGGAAAAGGGTCAGATCTTGACTAGATGACAAAAGTTTGCACATGTCCTAATTGAAAGAATTTCAATTTGGCACAAATGATGTGGAGTTAGTGAGTTTGATCCCTGGCTTTACCAGTTTCCTTCAGAGAAATAATGATAATCGTCCTGACAGGATTTATTCCTCTCCCATTCTGACCATGGTAATGACAGCAATTTTGTAGGAAAGCAGCTAGTGGTCTGGAAAGAAAATTGCGCAGAGTACTGGTGAAAGAGACTCCAGGAAAGCATGGAAAGAGCATTTGCTGCCTCAATATAGCTGAAATAATGTTAAAAATGGCATAAAACACTGAACAATTTTTCAGTCTCAAAGGGCAATATTGTTTGGTTAAACTTTTACCACACAATGATGACTTCTAACATCCCTGAGAATCGGCTTTTTGGAAACATTTTGAGAAAAGGGTTTCTCCTTTTCCAACACTTTTTTCTATCCTATCTATCACTTTGGGCAAATTAAAATTGTCATCTGCAAATGCTTTCAAATTAGATTATTTACATTTTGGCGTAGTGGTAAAAGGTTAACTCTTTACCACATGTGAAGGTTTTAGACTGGTGCAAATTGAAAGCATTTGCAGACGACAAAATAAAGGTGATTGAAAAATTGAAATTCGTTCTGGGAAGGGTAGAAAACACTGTGGGAAAAGGAGAAAATGCTGGTTACCAGCATTTTCTCCTTTTCCCACAGTGTTTTCAAAAGGCTTCTTTCTCAGGGGCATCAGAAGTAGGGATTGTGTGGTAATGGGTTAAGCCATGTTTGATCCCAGAGTTTTAAAAGTCAGGATTGTGTTTTAAAGTGTCAAGCCATTTTCAGACCTGTATAAGTTTTAAAAGATTTGTTCTTTTTGTCATTGGAATTATAGCTGAGGGTGCTGCCGAAGGGGATGAAGAATATGACAAGAAAGGAAAGAAGAGGAAGAAGAAGGATGGAAGTGGGAAGAAGAAAAAGAAAAAGAAGAAGCATCATGAAGATTATGTGAGTAAAGTCGTTTACTTTTCACCAAATAATCCGAAAACCCATTACAAGTGTTACATTAACTATGTCCTTTTGAAATACTGCCATTTTGGATCTGTCGTAAATTTTGTCATGTGATAAAGAGCTCACCCTCATCCTGCCAAACGGGACTCACTGACCTTTTACAGACAGTGTAGATCGAGATCAAACTGCACAGAACATGCAGTCTGATCTTTGGTCTACAGTGTCCTATAAGGACATCATTACCCCTCCAGATGGAGGGAGTGATTTTGATTTTGATTTCAAAATTGAAAGCACTAATTATTTGCCACTAAACCCTATGTTGTGGGTACTCATAAGAATTGTCATGTCAAGACGATTCTAATGAGCCCCCACAACATAGGGTTTCAAAGTAGAATAATGACTTTGGAATACCATCACTGCATGATGTCTGAAGCTCTATTAGGTTTATAATTCTTTATCACATAAAAACCCCGTCAGCAGTGTATTAAAACCATGACTTTTTTAGGATAAAACACTATTATTGTTTGTTTTTTTGTCCCAATTCTGAGCAATTTTTAGTCATGACCATTTGAAGCTTAGGAAACCAATCACAGTAAATGCCAGAATTTGTACCGCTATGCCATTTGGTGGAAATATGACATCATTGTTGCTAAGACAGTATGACTGTGGACAGTTTGTGATTTTCGAAAGCAAGAGATGCAGCCAAAGCTTTTCAAAAACAACAAAATTGTTGAATTAGTTGCACTTTTCTGCTCTAGAGACTGTTTTATTCTACTTTCCGCGTAAATGTCATGGAGCTATCTACAGGCGTTTTGAAACACAACTACAACTGTAAACATAGACCTGTGAATGGTATAGAGGCTATAGGTGATGTTTCGGGATATTTTATGTATGTCATTCCTGTCATGCGATAAATTTTCGCATTCGTGTTGATGTATTTTCATTTATATGAAACTCATTGACCAAAATGTACTCGACACTCGCCCAGGCTGGCTTTATACAAAAGTCAAATTGTGTGATAAAAATGATAATACATAAACCCTCGTGTAAGATCTTCCATTTATTTTTAAAACAGGGATCTGATGAAGAGAAGCACAAGAAGAAGAAGAAAGAGAAAGCCATGTTAGACCTGGGTACCCCACGAGATAGACCTAGGGTAGGTAACATTTGACAAGCTTTTAGGGAAGTCCAAATTTTTTTTTCATTGATTGATTCTTTCGAAGCCAGTGACTATTTTTCTAACGTGCATCAGAATTGATAGGTTAAAACTTTCAGTAAGGTATAAAACTCACAACCACCAGGTGACGAGTCCAATACACTAACTGCTGAGCTAAAATAGTGTTTTGATTTCATAATTGGAAATATTTATTGTTCTTCACTAAACCCTATGTTATGGGTACTCATTAGAATTGTCTCGTTGAGACGATTCTAATGAGTACCCACAACATAGGGTTTGGAAGAGAAATAATGGATTAAGAATACCATCACTCCCTGATATCTGGAGCTTTGATGTTAGCTCATAACCAAACAACAATATTTTAGGCTTGTCCAAATCGAACGCAATTTGCAGACGACAAAAAACTTGAGTGAAAATTTGAAATTTATTTTGTGAAGAGTAGAAGACATTGTGGGAAAAGGAGAAAATGCTGGTTACCAGCATTTTCTCCTTTTCCCACAATGTTTTCTAAAGGCTTCTTTCTCAGGGTCGTCAAGAGTAGGGATCGTGTAGTAATGGATTAAATTACGATATAGGCTTTCTATTTGGTCACTTGGTGAAAAGATAAAGTTCTTTTTGCCGGAGTATGATGCTTAATATTTTATAGATAGATTTCCTTGTAATTAATTTTATCTTTTATTTTAAATGACCAAAGCTTTCAATGCACCATAAAACCAACTACTTCTTGCTTTCTTGTGTTACCAGCCTGGTTTGGAAACTTCAGAAGACATTGCCCGGAGACTTGGGCTTGCCAATATCGAACTGGAATACACAGAGGAGGACTTCGAAACCCTCACAAATTACAAACTCTTTCGTGAACACATACAGCCTCTGCTGGCAGAGCAGAACCCCAAAAGTCCCCAGTCTAAGGTGGTCAACCTTATCGCTGCCAAGTGGAGGGAGTTTGCCCAAGCGGCAGGGCAGTATAAGAAGTCGAAGTTGGCCCTCAGTAGTCCAGTGATCGAGAAGCAGAATGACTTTGGTGATAGTAAAAATGATTCTGCACTGGCTGCAGGGAAGCAGTCAGGTATGTATCTTTATACCCCCGCAAACCAAGTTTGTGGGGGGTATTCTGGAATCAACCTGGCGGTAGGGCGGTCTGTCTGCAAAATCTTGTCCGGAAAGCTCCTCCTACAGTTTCAATCCAATTCGCTTGATTCTTGGCAGAAGTGTTCATTAGGAGCTGTAGATGTGCAAGACACACATTTTGTAAAAATTCCATCAAGAATTACTGAGTTATTGCCCCTGAATTGACTGAAAAATGCTTGTCCGTACAACTCCTCCTACCGTTTCTGTCTGTATTACCTTTAGTAATAGTTATTCTAAGTATTTCTTTGTTTTGGTGTTTTTTGAAGAAAACATGAAGGTATTGTCATAGCCTGGTTGTCATATCATCATCATCATCATGCAAAAACTGACATTTCAGAAATTTTGATGTTCAGTAATATCTCTATGATTACTGATGATGTTTACTTTCAACTCTGTACCAGACGACAAAATTTTAGACTGGTCCAAATTGAAAGCATTTGCAGACGACAAAATAAACGTGAATCAAAAACCAATTTTGATTTGGGAAGGGTAGAAAACATAGTGGGAAAAGGAGAAAATGCTGGTTAGCAGCATTTTCTCCTTTTCCCACAATGTTTTCAAAAGGCCTCTTTCTCAGGGTCGTCAAAAGTTGGGATTGTGTGGTAAAAAGAGTTAAACTTGGACAAGTTGATAACTATCAAAAGTTGAACTTGTGGGAAAAGGGCATGTAACTATCATAGTATTTTTTGACACAGTTACACCTTTTTATCAACTACAGCCAAGTATTAGCATTCACATGCAGTGGCTCAGAGCTTCAGATAAGAGGTAGTGGTGGTATTTTAATCCTTTGTAAAATGACAAAATTTTAGACCCGTCCAGTCTGAAAGCATTTGCAGACAACAAAATAAATTTGATTTAATCCTTTACCCCATAAGACATTTATATGGTATCTCTAATTGACCCTAAATAACAGCAAGGATGAAGCTGTTTCTTATGTGTATATGACATCTTTTGATAGTGTAGAAAACATTGTGGCAAAAGGTGAAATTGCTCGTCATGAGCAATTTCACCTTTTGCCACAATGTTTTCCAAAGGCTCCTACAAACAATGCATAGAAATGAGTATCTATGGAGTAAAGGGTTAAGAATCGAAATTTGTTTAGGTAGTGGTAGAAATTATTCTTGGAAAAAGAAGAAATGCTGGTTTCCAGCAATTTCTCTTTTTCCTACAATGACATAAGGCTTTTTTCTGCTGGGTTGTGAAAACTCGGGATTATGTTGTAACAGGTTAATTATGATATTTTCCTAAAACAGATGAAGACACTGCAGAAGATTATTACACAGAGGAGAAAGTTTCCTCATCCAAGAAGAAACGTGGCCGTAAACCCAAGGTAGACCAAGAGGAGGGTGAGGAGGATGGAGAAGAAAATGGAGACGGCGATTATGATGACAAGCCAAGAAAGAAGAGAGCCACCAAGAAATCCAAGAAGGCTTTAGATGCTGAAGGTATTGTTGATTGTCAATTGATAGTAATTGCAACAGGATTTATTTTGTAATAACAATGATTTTGTCAGTTGATAGTAATTGCAACAGGATTCATTTTGTAATGACAACGATTTTGTCAGTTGATAGTTATTGCAACAGGATTCATTTTGTAATGACAACGATTTTGTCAGTTGATAGTTATTGCAACAGGATTCATTTTGTAATGACAACGATTTTGTCAGTTGATAGTTATTGCAACAGGATTCATTTTGTAATGACAACGATTTTGTCAGTTGATAGTTATTGCAACAGGATTCATTTTGTAATGACAACGATTTTGTCAGTTGATAGTTATTGCAACAGGATTCATTTTGTAATGACAACGATTTTGTCAGTTGATAGTTATTGCAACAGGATTCATTTTGTAATGACAACGATTTTGTAGGAGAGCAGCCAGTGGCTTTGAAAGAAAATTGCGCAGAGTACTGGTGAAAGAGACTACAGGAAAGCAGGGAAAGGAGCACTGGCCACTGCAATATAGCTGAAATGATGTTGAAATTGCAGAAAACACCAAACAATTTATCAATCTCAAAGGGCAGTTACTCTTTACCACCCCGCAAATTTTTAGACTTGTCCAAATTTAAAGCATTTGCAGATGACAAATTTTTTGTGAATATAATGATTAGACTTGTACCTGACAGGTTATAAAACATAAAACATTGTGGGAAAAGGAGAAAATTCTGGTTCCAGCGTTTTCTCCTCTACCACAATGTTTTCAACAGCTTGCTTTTTAAGTTTCTTTTAAGGGCAGCGTGGTAAAGGGTTAACCTTACAAAACTGTCATATTACCTCTTTTTATCATCCCGTATTTGGAAAATGTAAGGCCCCTGGTGCGTTTACCCTTTACCCCATAAGGTATTTCTATAGTATCTCTAATTGACCCTAAATAACAGCAAGGATGAAGCAGTTTCTTATGTGTACCGTGTTTTGGTGCGTATAACACGCACATTTTTTCAGCTCTGAATGATTTCAAACTGGGAACTGCGTGTTATACACTACAATATGCAAAACCATGTTTTTCTCCTCCTTGAAAGTCGGTCGTATACCTTTTCAAAGTGGGTGTGGAGCGGGGCGTAGGTACAAAGCGGCAAAGTTCTCTCGCCACAGCCTTAACTTTCGTCATTATCCCATTTCAGCTTTTACAGATTTAAATAAAAAACATTACGTTTTAATTTTGTTAAAATGTACTTGTACATTCTTAATTTGAGGATTAGGATTCGTAATTTCCCAATTCTGTCAGCCATTTTGGCAATGACGAACGTACCCCGGAATGATAAATATTGATTTACTGCTATCATCTGATTCGTCTCATATTTTTTTATTCTTTGTTAATAGCTAAAATTGAACAATTATTAAAGAATAAAATAATGATTCAGAAAGAAATGAATGATTTAAAAATATCTATATTTATTGCTACTTTTTACAAAAATCATGATTTACATCATATAGATCTATGTTTATTTCACACCTGTCACATTTGTCGATAGAGGTGAGAAAATAGGAGATTAACTACGATATGGTCGTCAGTTCAATGTGTGAATTTGCAACATGTCATAAGCTGGCATGTTTTATATTCCCCCGAGTACACATCGAATCATTACCATTTCCACTTTGATTAAAAATGGTTATTCCCCTTCGATAAAGTATCGCCATTTACAATTTTTCAAGATAGCGTCGTAAGCTTCAGATGTTACGATATTTTGGTCAATTTTTGATGCATGTTGTACATCCGAACAAAGTTTTTTCCTCGGATCTGATGCTGAAAAAGGCCTGCGTGTTATACATGCCTGCGTGGTATACACAACGTTTTACACCTTTTGAAAGCTAGAAAACATTGTGACAAAAAGTGAAATTGCTCGTCATGAGCAATTTCACCTTTTGTCACGATGTTTTCCAAAGGCTTCTACAAGCAATGCACAGAAATGAGTATCTATGGAGACGTTACTTTATGTAGGGATTATTTGTTTTTTCGTAGATGAAGAATATGATGATGATGACTATATGGAAGAAAAACCAAAGAAGAAGCGCGGGCCAAAGAAGAAAAAAGGAGCCGAGTATGAGGACGAAGAGGAAGATGAAGAGGAATCTTTTAACGTAATACTCGAAACATTTGTATGATTTCGACCCTGTACTACCTAACTCTTTACCATACGACAAAGTTTTGGACTACTCCAAATCGAAGGCATTTGAAGACAACAAAATAAATGCGAATAAAAAATTGATTTTTGATTTTGGGAGGGTATAGAACATTGCGGGAAAGGTAGAGAATGCTGGTTACTAGCATTTTCTCCTTTTCCCATAATGTTTTCAAAAGGCTTCTATCTCAGGGTCGTTAAAAGTTGGGATTGTGTGGTAAAGAGTTAACTACAGAGGTGTTAAAAACCTTGAAATTTATCTTTTGAAAACATGGTGGGAAATGGAGAAAATACTGGTGACCAGCATTTTCTCATTTTCCCACAATGTTTTCTCTCCTTTCCAAAATACATTCCATTCTTTTGGTTATATATGATTTGCTTACATCTGCAAATACTTTCAATTTGGAACTTGGTTGAGTGGTAAAGATCTAAATTTCTTAACCCTTAACCCTGCCAAATATCTGAAATGAAACTTTCAATTCGGTGGTAAAAACCAAGATATTACTATTTTAAAGTTATGATTTGGGATTAGTATCTCCTGATTGGACAGTGTAGATCTAAGATCAGACTGCACCTTCTGTGCAATCTGATCTTGATCTACACTGTCCACAAAGGTTAGTGACTTGCTTGTTGCAGCCCAAGGGTTAACTATGTACATAGTTAAAAGGTGTCCATGTTACGAAATTTTCAATTTGTACACATTAAAAGCATTTGCATTTTAAATGTTGCTCAGATAAAGGCTTTGTCTTTGATAGGAAAGAAAACATTGTGACAAAAGAAGAAAATGCTGGTTACCAGCATTTTTCAAATTCTGACAATTTTCCCAAAAGGGTCAGTAACTTTTATCCTGGAAAATAAGTCATGAAACATTCAGGTGGTTAGTTAACCCTTTACTCCACAGATACTCATTTTGACGTATCAGCAACAGACAGCTTTTGAAAACATTGTGGGAAAAGGAGAAATTGCTTGTAACGAGCAGTTTCTCCTTTTCCCACAATGTTTTCCACTCAACCAGATATTTGTATCCTCATTTGTCCATATTTTTGACATCATATCTTTATTTGCTGCTGAAATGGAAGAGCCTCAAATCGGCATGTCAGGTAAAGGGTTAGAAAAAAATAGAAACTTCTCATCGGACAGTGTTGAACCAAGATCAGACTGCATGTTCTGTGCAGTCCGATCTTAATCTAAGCTGTAGGCAAAAGTTTACTGAGTTACATTTGGCATCCTAAGGATTAACAGATTAGATATTGCAGTAAAGAATGAAAGATAAAAGACAGTAATGGTTGAAATTCTTTTTATTTTATAGGATGGTAAACCTGGTAAAAAGAGGAGAAGTAAGAAATCTGTGGCTCCACTGAAAATTAAATTGTCGACGAAGAAGAAGAGGAAGAAGAGAGGAAGTTCAGTAAGTAAAACGGGAGAGCAGTTTTAGTGTTGACCTCGGATTAAATTGCTTATGAATGGTTGGTGTTTAGTCTGATCTGGTTTTTGGCATCTGCAAAAGTAAGCGTTAAATTTATCAGATAACCTCCCTTGTTTTCAGTACAATATACCCTTCATGAATTTTCATATCTTACGCACATTTTATGTTGTGACATCACTTTAGGTCTCATTTTGTACATATTACATAGCATTGAATGGGCTGAACCCTTTACCAATCAATCCCTTGTTTTTACGACCCTGAGAAAGAAGGCTTTGAAAACATTGTGGGAAAAGGAGAAAATGCTGGTAACCAGCATTTTCTCCTTTTCCCACAATGTTTTCTCCATTGTTATCAGTGTAATATACCCATTACGAATTTTCTTATCTTACACATGTTTGATAGCACATTTGTATGACGTCATTTTTGACGTCATTTTGTAGGTATTTCATACCAGTGAATGGGTCTGTCTCATGGAGAATACCGCGGGTTCTTTATGAATGTTTTTTGCTTCATCTGATCTGTATTTTGTGAAATATTGTTATGTGATAAAAAGAATCTGACATTCGTTGGCATTTGAGATAAAATTTTATTAAACTCGTCAAGGAAAATAATATTAAGCTCGCCAAAGGCTCGCTTAATAACATTTCCCCAGACTCGTTTAATAAAATCTTATCTCAAAAACCAAATCATGTCAGATCCTATATATCTCAATCGCCAACTCATGTCGGATCCTATATATCTCGAATGCCAACTCATGTCAGAACTTGCATATCCATGCATTTCCTTGTACAGGATGAAGGTGAGGGGGGTAACAATACAAGTGACGAAGAGTTCGAGCGACAACTTGAAGAGGCAAGCATGATAGCTGAACAAGAGAAGGAAGAGAGACCCAAAAAGAGGGGCAAAAAGGGGAAAGGGTCCAAGGGGAAAAAGAGGCTGAAGCTTGGAAAATCCTTCGGAGATAATGAAGATGGATATGAGGTAACAAAATGTTTAGATTAGCTGTTCTTTGCTGGACTTTTTAACTGGAGATTTTACAGCACTTTTAGCTGACTGTTTAGATTTTTCTCTTTCTCTCTCTTCTTTCTTCCATCCCTCCCTGATTCTCTTTCTGAGTCTCTTTTTCATTCTCCCTCTCTCTCTTTCTCTCTCTCTCTCTCTTCCTCTCTCTCTCAAAAATATCAATGTAGCCATGCTGTATTAAAAGTAGATTTAATGCATATCCAGGATGTGCTATACCAATCAAGTTGTCACACATAGAAGGATCCATCAAATCCATTTCTTCCAAAAGAATCCTAGGATAGACTGGTCTTTGAACATGCAGAAAATTTAGCAAAAGCCACAAGTCTTTATATAGGTCAGCCTTTGCAGAACCATTTAAAATCCCGAGTTTTGAAGACTGAAGAAGAAACATTTTGACAACATTGTTGCAAAAGGAGAAAAAGCTGGTTACCAGCATTTTTCTTTTGTCCCTATCCTACAATATTTTCTACCTTTCAAAGACAAGTTCCACTTTTTGTGCACCTTAAATGTTGTCATCTACCAATGATTTTACTTTGGATAAGTGAGCATTCGTCTCGTGTAGTAAATGACTAAATGCCCCTTTTTCTCTGAACACAGTTTAATTATATTTGTATCTTATAAATACTCTGTCATTTTAGACTGACCATCAGGATTACTGTGAAGTATGTCAACAAGGAGGGGAGATAATTCTGTGTGATACCTGTCCACGTGCGTACCACTTAGTGTGCCTGGAACCAGAGCTGGAGGAGGCTCCAGAGGGGACGTGGTCCTGTCCTCATTGTGTATGTGATTTATTTTTATTTGTCCAGAATGATACATGATGTACAAGGTTTAAGTTCTGATACCATGGCAAATAGACTGCCCAATTCTAAACTATCTAGATTCAAAATTGAGCTTTTTTTCATTTGCCCAGGCAAATTGATCAGCCAATCAGAATGTACATTACTGTCTAAGTTAAAACTCAGTATGCAAGCTATTGTATGATGTTGCAAATTGAAAGCTGATTTTGTTGGAATATTTGGCAAGGAAGCGAATAGTGTTGATTCAAGTTCAAACTGCATGTTCGTACCAGTTGTATTGTGTATCTACACCGTCACAAGCAATGAAAGTAGAGTATTTCCTTGCTATAGCAAGATCTGACATAGTGTCATAAATATTCTCACATGCTAAAAAAATGCAATGTGAAATCATTGGGAATTCAGATTTCGTAACTCTTAGTGGTCATTGTTTAAAATATGCCTGCAAGAGCCAGGTCCATATTATGAAGTAGATTTGATCTGGGTCTAGTTTGTTCCTGGAGAATGCAGCAAATGTTATCTTGGATTTTCACCACAGTGTTTTCTATACTAATTCAATCTAAATCAAAAACTGAAATTTGATTTGGGAAGGTTAGAAAAAATTGAGGGAAAAGGAGAAAATGCTGGTTACCAGCGTTTTCTCCTTTTCCCTCAATGTTTTCAAAAGGCTCCTTTCTCAGGGTCGTTAAAAGTTGCGATTGTGTGGTAATGGGTTAACTCTTACCAAACAATCCCAGTTTTAAAGACCTGTCATAGATAGCTGTTGAAAAACAATGTGGGTAAAGGAGAAAATGCTGGTAACCAACATTTTCTCCTTTTCCTGCAATGTTTTATACTCTTAAAAGAAAAAATCAAATTATGAGCCACTCTTATTTTGCGGTCTGCAAATGTTCTCAACTTCGACAAGAGTAAAAATTTAACCCTTTACTCCATAGATACTCATTTCTACCCATTGCTTGTAGGGGCCTTTGGAAAACATTGTGGCAAAAGGTGAAATTGTTCATAACGAGCAATTTCACCTTTTGCCACAATGTTTTCTATGCTATCAAAAGGTGTCATATACACACAAGAAACGGCGTCATCTTTGCTGCTGTTTAGGGTCAATTAGAGATACCATAGAAATGCCTTATAGGGTAAAGGGTTAGATGGTTAAATTATTCAAAGAAGTTTGTTTTGTTTTAATAGGAAGGAGAAGGGGTGGAACAGAAGGAGGAAGAGGATGAACACAACGAGTTTTGTCGTGTGTGTAAAGATGGCGGAGACCTCATGTGCTGTGATACTTGCCCGTCGGCTTACCATCCTCACTGTCTCAACCCACCCGTGAAAGATGTTCCGACCGGGGAATGGATTTGTCCAAGATGTTCTGTAAGTTTTTGGACTCTGTTGTTTCTTTAGATTTTCTGGCCGAACCCGGTAGCTCAGTTGGTAGCATACGGGACTTGAGAACGGGGTCGATTTCAATTTTCCTGGCTTGGTCAATTTTTTTTTTTTTTTTTAAGGATTAATGATAGTCATTATGCACCATTGATTCCTCTCCCACCACTGATCATTCTTTCGATGATGGTTATGTGGGAAAACAGCCAGTGGCTTGCAAAGAAAATGAGTACCCCCAACATAGGGTTTAGTGGAGAATAATCACTATTGTAAATTTTGAAATTAAAACCACTTTCTGGATCTGCACCTCTGACTGGTATCTTTCCTGTTTTGTTCTATTTTAGTGTCCACCACTGAAAGGTCGTGTTGCCAAAATCCTAACCTGGAGGTGGACTGAACCTCCAAAGCCAGAAAAAGAGATGGAGGAAATGGACCACACACACGAACACCATTTAGAGCCCAAATCGACGCCAGTAAGTATGAACCTTTTCAGCGCCATTGATGACTTTACTATGTAACTATGACAAATAATAGACTGGTCCAAACTGAAAGCATTTGCAGACAACAAGATAAATGTGGCTTAAAAGTTGATATATGGTTTGGGACAGGTAGAAAACATTGTTGGAAAAGGAGAAAATGCTGGTTACCAGCATTTCCTCCGTTGGCCACAATGTTTTCAAAAGGCTTCTTTCTCAGGGTCCTTAAAAGTAGGGATTGTGTGGTAAAGAGTTGAATAAGTTACTCTTTTTCAAAGGGCACTAATACACCTTAGCTGCAACAAGAAGAGCCTGTTTTATCATAGTCTAGAATGAACCCTTTCCCAAACAAGCCCTGGTTTTGACGTATATGCAGTAAAAGCCTTTTGAAAACACTGTAGGAAAAGGAGATTGTGCAGTCCGATCTAATCTGCTCGTAACAAGCAATTTCTCCTTTTTCCACAGTGTTTTCTACCCTTTTTGAGAACTTTCTGCCATTTTCTCCAAATCTAAAATTGTCGTCTGCAAACTCTTATGGTTTGGAAAAGTCCAAAATTTGTCGTTTGGGAAAGGGTTAAGTAGTGGACAGTGAAGATCAGACTGCACATTTGTGCAGTCTGATCTTGATCAACACTGTCCACAATAGATTTTTGTGCTGTCCAGAGTAAGGAAAGAGTTAACCAATACTTTAGCACATATAGGTAATGGATGAAATCAGACGAGTTCAAGTTCTACTGACAAACCAGAATTTCCCCCCCCTTTACCTATATAAGCCAAAGTTTTGAAAACCCTTAACCCTTTACCACACAACAAAAGAAAACATTGTAGTTAAAGGAGAAAATGCTGGTTACCAGCATTTTCTCCTTTTCCCACAGTGTTTTTTAAAGGCTTCTTATTCAGGATCGTTAGAAGTTGGTTAAAGAGGAAGGGATTTAATAACTTTGTTGGAAAAGGAGAAAAGTGGTAGCCAGTATTTTCTCATTTTGTCATAATGTCTTTTATCCCTTAAAAAGCAAATCCCATAAATTGAGTCACCTTCAATGCTTCCAATTTTGACAATATGTTTCCTGGCAGAAAGTGGTAATGAAAACATTTCTGTACTATGAAAGACAATGATCAGATAGCAGTTTGTATAGACTGTCATAAAATGACATTTTATCTATTTTTGTCACATAGGATCACAGACCAGAGAGAGAGTTCTTTGTGCGATGGTTGGGTATGTCCATGTGGCACTGTTGTTGGGTGTCGGAGTTACAGGTATTTTTGTTTACATTACTGTAAAAGTTGTGAGATAATTATGGAGACAGTTTTGTAAAGAAATTTCTTTAACCCTTTCCCAAACAGTCCCTGGTTTTTACGGGTCTAGAATAGTAGCCTTTTGAAAACATTGTGGGAAAAGAAGAAAATGCTGGTAACCAGCATTTTCTCCTTTTCCCATAATGTTTTCTACCCTATCATAGACAGAAATCATCTTTTCAGTAATAGTTGAATTGTCGTCTGCAAATGCTTTCAATTTGGTCTAGTCCAAAAGTCGTTTGGGAAAGACTTAACCTGTAATCTTTTGCAAATCTTTTTGTTTTGAAGTAGATGGGCATGAATTAGATCTGTTTATAAGCCACAAAGGTCCTGGTCATCCGTCTGTCCTCCATCTGTTTATCCGTCCGTCCTTCCATTATCAATTTATTGTGCGCAAAACTGCTTCTGCAGTTTCCATCGGAATAACTTGAAACTTACCACTATGAATCTCAGTGTAGTTGTTCATGTGATATTAAAATTTGGATCTCTATAGGCATTCTCAATTTTAATCAATTTCACTGACAAGTCCCTTTGGGCATGTCTGTGCAGTTCTGTGAAGCTCTTGTTTGAATAATACACTCAAGTTTTGCTTGACTATTTTCAAATGGAAACATTGTGGTAATACTGTAGCTTTTGCTTTGTTGTTGAATGGATGTTGCATAAATTTTGACACTTTATTATATCTCTGTTATTACCAGCAATATTTACTTCAAACTCTGACGTTTTGTTAACTGTCCAGAGGAAACATTTTTTCTAAACTTAGAAGTTGAAAAGTAACTTTGTTTGCTGTAGACGAAAGAAATCTAGAGCAAACTGGATTTATTTGTGAAAGAAGTAATAAAAAACTAAGAAATAAAAAAACTATGAAAGCAAATCAACGGAAGAAAAAGTTGGGGTATTGTCATAGCCTTACTGTCATGGTGAAAAATCTTTGACATAGAATGATATTTATCTCATTTTATACATGCACTCTAAGCTTAGAATACTTTTTAACCCTTTACCAAACAATCCCTGGTTTTCAAAACCCTAAGAAATAAGCCTTTTGAAGACATAGTTGGAAAAGGAGAAAATGCTGGTAACCAGCATTTTCTCCTATTCCCACAATGTTTTTGCCTTCTGGAAAAAATTAAATTGTTACTCTATGTTAATTTTGTCATCTGCAAATGCTGTTGATTTGGACAAACCTAGAATTTTATCGTTTGGTAATGTGTTAAATCATGTTATAGTTGGATGTGTACCACCCTTGCCTGTTCCGAATGTACATGCGTAAGAATGACATGGACGAACCTCCACCACTGGAAGATGGCAGTAGTTATGGAGGCAAAGACAAGAAGAACGTCAAAAAAGATGTAGATAATTTAGAAGACAGATTTTACAAGTATGGAGTGAGACCAGAGTGGCTGATCATTCACAGAATCATGAATCATAAGTAAGTATTGTATACTTAATGTATTATGCATTAACCCTCTACCATACAATGACAACTTCTAAAGCCCTTGAGGAAGAGGCATTTGAAAACTTTATGGGAAAAGGAGAAAATGCTGGTAACCAGCATTTTCTCCTTTTCCTACAAAGTTTTCTACTCTTATCAAAGCCGGCCTTTGAAAACTTTATGGGAAAAGGAGAAAATGCTGGTAACCAGTATTTTCTTCTTTTCCTACAGAGTTTTCTACTCTATCAAAGAAAAATTACATCATTTGAGCCACTGTGAAATTTTTGCCTACAATGCTTTTGATTGGGATAGGTCTAAAATTCTGTTGTGAGGCAGAGAGTTAACTGTTTATCAAAAAACGGTTTCCTTGAATTAAGATCTTTAAGGATTTTAACAATTGAAATATTTGTTCTATGACCTGTTTTATGGAGTGTGTAGAGTGTGATCAGACTGGAAAGAATTTTCAGTCTGATCTTCAATTCCTACTGCCTGATAATATTAAGAGCTGAATATTAATTGAAAAAGTGACATAGAGGACATTTGTTTTTTTCGGTGAAAGATCGAAACTTATTTCATCGAGTGAACACCATCTTTAATATTTTCACGAGTGGCACAGCCAAATATTTTGGCTGTATATGTAGTACTCTTGCTTCCTGATCCCATAGAGTATTCAAAGGCCTCTTTTTTCCCCTCAATATCATTAAAGTTTAGGATTGTTTGGAAAAGAATTAAAGCACTGTAATTATGAAACTGTTTTCAGGGTTGAAAGAGGTGTCACATACTATCTAGCGAAGTGGAGAGACCTGAACTATGATATGGCCACCTGGGAACCCGAAGACTCGGAAGTGCCGGACTTTAAAACGCACATAGAGAATTATGAAAATCTTAGGTAGGTGAATCACTTTGTTCTCTGTTAACTCATTACCAAAAGACAATATTTTAGACTGGTCCGAATTGAAAGCATTTGCAGAACACGAAATAAATGTAACTGAAAAATTGAAATTTGTTTCCAATAGCGACCCTGAGAAAGAAGCTTTTAGAAAGTCTTGTGGGAAAAGAAAAGAAAGCTGGTAATCAGCATTTTCTCCTTTTCCTATCATGTTTTCTACCCTTCACAAAACAAAATTCAAATTTTCAGTCACTTTTACTTTGTAGTCCACAAATGCTTTTAATTTGGACAAGCCTAAAATACTGTTAAGTGTTGTTTGGTAATGAGTAAATGTCTGCATAATTATACTGTCTAAGGTTTTGCTATGTTATAAAGACTTAAGCAATGTACTTGAAATTATCCAGTCAAATGATGAAATTAGGTATAACATAATGACACAAAACCTTGTTTGTAATCTTGATAGTTATGTTGAGTGATACATTACTATTGTAAGGCCGAACATATAGCAAGAGGCAGTTGTCATGGTAACATGGTGGTGTATTTTTGTCACTATGGATACTGGTTGTCTGAAGGACTAGATAATCAGTCCATGATAATGCTTACAGAGACAAATTTTTGTCTCAAATTTTATTTTCAATAAGCCAGAGTCGTGTCATGCTGAATGATTTAGTAATCTGATGACTGGAGTTATTTTGTTATTCTCTTTTTTTCGGGGAGGGGGGGTGTTTAGCTTTATTTTTTTGGCGTTGCTGTTTTTGAAGTAAAAGTCAAGATTTGGCTGTAGGCCTATTGCCATTCTGCATAGACTGACATTTTATACTATCTCTGTCATTGCTTAACCCATTACCACACAATCCCTACTTTTGACGCCCCTGAGAAAGAAGCCCTTTGATGAAAACACTGTGGGAAAAGGAGAAAATGCTGGTTACAATGCTGGTAACCAGCATTTTCTCCTTTTCCCACAGTGTTTTCTACCCTTCCCAGAACAAATTTCAATTTTTGAGTCACTTTTATTTTGTCGTTTGCAAATGCTTTCAATTTGGACCAGTCTAAAGTTTTCTCGTTTGGTAAAGAGTTAAGATGTTTGCTTCAAACTTGGACTGTTTGTTAACTGTCAAAAGGGGCGCCCGCCCGGGTGGCCCAGTGGTGAGCATGTCGGACTTATGACCATGTGGTTGTGAGTTCGATATCCGGTTGAGGCAAACTTTTTTCTGGGGTATTTTGGCCTGTCACCTCAGCTGAAAGCATGTGAGAAAAGAAGTTGGTGGCTTTGGAAAGAAAGATATGTTATTACTGGTATTAGAAAACCAGGAAACACATGTGCGTCACTGACTACATGATATTAGTTGTTAAAGTGGTGTTAAACCCCACCCAACACAACCAACCATCCGACAGATTAAAAGGGAACCCCTACAACAAGAGCGGGTAACTATCAAAATAGTTTTGACACAGTTATCCCCCTGATTTTGACTTTCACTGAAAATCAATTTATTTTTATAAGCAACAGCAGATAAGCAATGGCATGCCCATGTGGTGCTATGTAAATTAGTTTCTGTAATGTGAAAGAGCATAAGTCTACTGTTTTAACCCATTACCAAGTGACAAAATTTTAGACTGGTCAAAATTGAAAGCATTTGCAGACAATAAAAATGGAAGTGACTGAAAATTTGAAATTTGTTTTGTTAAGGGTAGAAAATATTGTGGGAAAAGGAGAAAATGCCGGTTACCAGCATTTTCTCCTTTTCCCACAATGTTTTCGAAAGGCTTCTTTCTCAAGTTCGACAAAATTTTAGACTGGTCAAAATTGAAAGCACTTGCAGACAACGAAATAAACAAAACTCAAAAATTGAAACTTGTTTCTAGCAGGGTAAAAAACATTGTGGGAAAAGGAGAAAATGCTGTTACCAGCATTTTCTCCTTTTCCCACAACGTTTTCAAAAGGCTTCTATCTCAGGTTCGTTAAAACCAGGGATTGTTTGGTAAAGGTTACTATCTCCTTATAGGATATATGTTTCCTTTCAAGTCTAAACCTTTATCAACCTCTGTTGTGTCTACCTATTGTCTCACCATTTTTTACTTTCACTGAAAATCAGACCATTTGTATGAGTAGCTTCAGCAGGGCATTGGCCTCTTATGTGACGCTCTTGTTTTACTCATCCATAAAATCCCTTATAAATCTGAAATAATTAAATGGAGCTAAAGATAGAATGGTCCCTTGCTATGCATATTATTGACCAGTGACAAAAAGTTTTAACCCATGTCAGCCTGTGCAGATTTGGCTGGTGGACATTGATTGTACTATTTGTGTATGCATTAAGCCCCCCTTTTACATAGCATATCTCATATATTTTGTTACTTAGAAAAATTATGTTTGCGCCTAATGAGGATCCCAAGAAGAAGCCTGGAAAGAAGGGCAAAAAGGGAAAGAAAGATGACGACAGTGCAGACTCACCGAGACCCCCAAATATGCCTCCGAGTTCTCCAGCATCTGATGTAAGTCTGAAGCCAATCTTTTATCTTTAACTCGTTAACTCTGTCCAAAAGGACAAATTTTGCCTAGTAGAAAACATTTGTAGGCCATGAATTAAATCGGTCTCGAAAACTGAAAAGTTCACCTGATGGGAGGAAAGAATACATGTTGGAAAAAGGAGGAAATGCTGGTAAGCAGCATTTTCTTCTTTTCCTACAAGAAAGGCTTCTGACTCAGGGTTGTTAGATGTCGGAATTGTGTGGTAATTGTATTGATAAAACTTTCTCCAATTTTCAAATTTTACTCTCTTCCTATTTGAAAGCATCTGCAGATGGCAAATTTAAAAGTGGAAATAAACTGAAGTTCTTTCTATCAGCAGAAAACATTGTAGAAAGGGTTAGGCTGGGTGATTTAACTTGTTACCAAATGACAAAATTTTAGACTGGTCCAAATTGAAAGCATTTGCAGAAGACAGAATAAATATGACTCAAAAATTAAAATTCGTCTGGGATGGGTAGAAAACATTGTGGGAAAAGGAGAAAATGCTGGTTACCAGCATTTTCTCCTTTTCCAACAATGTTTTTGAGAATGATTCTTTCAACAGTTTTGAATTTGGATGAGCCTTCAAATTTTTTGTTTGGTAACACATTAAATCCTTTTAGAAAATGAAGTTTATAAGGATTTTTTCTTGTAAGTAACAGCCTCAATCAGTGATTATTTCATTTTTTTTCTCTCATTTTTTGTACAGTTACGTAAAAAGCTCAATGAAGACCCAGAATATATCAAAACAACTGGTGGAACGCTACACGAGTACCAGCTGGAAGGGTTGAACTGGCTCCGATATTCCTGGGCCAATGGTACAGATACTATTCTGGCTGATGAAATGGGTCTAGGGAAAACCATACAGACTATTGCTTTCCTCTCATCTTTATATAATGAGGTAAACATTTTGTCTTCTGATGGATGAATAAAGAAAAATCATGCGCAAATTTCAGTGCATATACCCAAAAGCCAATTCCTGGTGGGCCTCAGTTTTTCTTGAACATTTTAAAAGAATATATTTTATGATTTGTTTATTCCTGTGTTATTTTAACAACAAGAGCCCACCCAGGTGGCAGAGTGGTGAGTGTGTCTGACTCATGACCTGGTGGTTGTCAGTTTGATAACAGGTCGAAGCAAACTATTTTTCCGGCATATTTTCGCCTCTCACCTCTGCTAAAGCCTGTGAGAAAAGTAGTCGGTGGCTTTGGAAAGAAAGTTGTGTCAGTACTGGTATGAGAAAGCCAGGAAACACATATGTGTCACCAACTGCCATGATTTGACCTTAGCTGTTGACACGGCGGGGAATCACGTGACACAAGAACAACAACAATGACCGTTATTTGAAAAAATTCCCTGACTTCAGGTAAGAAAATCTTCAATAATTCCGTTAATACATGACCGATTGGAATTTGGTTTGAAGCAGAGAAGGCGGAAGGACTCCGGGGATTTGCTTGATGTGTTAGATTTTTTAAACAACTCCTGATAAAAAAGTTATTGACGAGCAAACAAATTTTTTACCCTGGATAATTTGTTTGCTTGTCAATAACTTTTTTATCAGGTGTTTTTTAAAAAATCTAACACATCAAGCAAATCCCTGGAGTCCTTCCGCCTTCTCTACTTCAAACCAAATTCCAATTGGTCATGTATTAACAGAATTATTGAAGATTTTCTTACCTGAAGTCAGGGAATTTTTTCAAATAACGGTCATTGTTGTTGTTGTTGTGTCACGTGATTCCCGGCCGTGTGTTGAAGTGGTGTTAAACCCCAATTCATCCAACCAACAACAAGAATTAAACCATACTGAAATCATCTGTTTGTATTTTTGATAGGGCCATTGTAAAGGACCCTTCTTGGTGAGTGCTCCACTGTCAACCATCATCAATTGGGAGAGAGAGTTTGAATTCTGGGCCCCTAACTTATATGTAGTGACATATACTGGTGACAAGGACTGTAGAGCTACCATTAGGTAAAGATTTTACCTTTGTTAGTTTTGAAAGAATGTTTTACCAAGTAATCTTGAATATAAACAATCCTGAAGAAGGTGTTTGAAAACCTTGTGAGAAAAGGAGAAAATGCTGGTTACCAGCATTTTCTCCTTTTCCCACATGGTTTTCATCCCATTCAAAGACAAATTCAGCAACCAGCATTTTCTCCTTATGTACAAATGTTTTTCAACCATTCAAAGACATTTTTTTCGTTTGAGCCACATTTTACTTGTATTATGCAAGTATTTAAATATTGAAAAGTCTTGAAATTTTTGTCATATATAAAAGGTTAACATGGTTCAATGAAGGAGCTAAGGAGTTAAAGCAACACTTGTTGTGAAAGACCTAACCCTTTACTAAATAGTCCAGAAATGGGTCAGAGTTTTAATGAGGATGAAGGCCTTTGAAAACACAGTGGAAGAGGGAGAATATGCAAATAACCTGAAAAATTTATTATACGCCCGTCGAAGACGGGACGTATTATGGGATCACCCGTGGCGGGCAGGCGGGCGTCCGGGCAGGCGGGCGACGTCCAGTTCTTTGTCCGGAGCATATCTCCAAAACTATACAAGCTAGGGTTATGAAATTTCATGGGTGGATAGATCTCATCGAGGGGGAGTGCAGTGCACAGGAATCATAACTCTTGCTTGCTTAATTTTTGAGTTATTGCCCTTTGTTGTTTTTCATACTTGAATTTTGTCCGGAGCATATTTTTTTCTATGCAAATGTTTTTTATTTGCACAAGACTAAAAAATCTTTTCTTTTCTTTTCATTTGGTCGAAAGTTATTACTGAGAGAAGTGTTGTGGTGAACACACAAAAACAGTCAAGATAATGGAAGATTTATATTAAACCTTTACCCCACAAGGCATTTCTATGGTATCTCTAACTGACCCTAAATAACAGCAAGGATGAAGCTGTTTCTTATGTGTATATGACACCTTTTGATAGCATAGAAAACATTGTGACAAAAGGTGAAATTGCTCGTCACGAGCAATTTCACCTTTTGCCACAATGTTTTCCACAGGCTTTTACAAGCAATGCGTAGAAATGAGTATCTGTGGAGTAAAGGGTTAATGCTACAACAAACATCTTTGTGTGGTGGATTGTACTTTATTGGTCGCTTTCTGAATGCAAATTAATTCTTTGATTATAACAATTTTTCTGACAATGCCCCACAATATACATTTTCAGAGAACATGAGTTTTCATTTGAAGAAGGAGCTATAAGGGCAGGAACTAAATCCTCCAAGATGAAGCAGGGATCTCAAGTCAAGTTCCATGTCTTGTTGACCTCGTATGAACTGATCAGTATTGACTCTGCTACCCTTGGGTCTATAGACTGGGCAGTGCTGGTGGTTGACGAGGCTCATAGATTAAAGAATAATCAGTCTAAGGTAAGAACATTTTTCTAGGGTATGGACTATATTTGTCTATTTATCTCTGCACGTTGAAAATCAGATCAAATATCAGCCCTGACAATAATTTAGTGAGACATTCAGACATAAATGGCTATGGAAAGGGTTAACCTTCACTTGCACTGCCAAACAGAACTTACAGATATTTGTCATATTAACTTCTACTTTTGAGAATTTAAATGCTCATGTACTGACTCTTACTAGATTCCTTATTTATGCTGTTTGCTGATATTACACTATTTCATATTTTGTCCACAGTTTTTCAAAATCCTGAGTAACTATCATATAGGATACAAGTTACTTTTGACTGGAACACCATTACAGAACAACTTGGAAGAATTGTTTCATTTGCTGAATTTCATGTCCCCAGATATTTTCAAGTAAGTATAAATATTTCATTACAGAATTACAATTTCAATTTTTTAGAAGCATGTTATAGGACCAGCTATGATGGAAACAAAATATGAAAGGCTGTGACCCCATTATCTGTCCCTTTTGCATACAACCCCCAGGGTTTTCCCTCGGCTTTGAAACTTGGGGGTCATTGTGACCCCCATCCTCATTAGTTGCGGGTCATTTCATTAATTTTGGGGGTCAAAAGTATGGATTTCCTCGTCAACTTCAAACACGATTTATAATGCATTTTACCTTTTAAACGCCCAAGATAGAAAAGTCGGTTGATCATTTCTGACGGAAAGGCCGATGTCACTTTTGACAGACCAAACATTTTCGCCTGAATCGCTGCTTGACGTGGCTTGATCGGCAGTTGTAGGAAGCAGACGATAGAAGAATGCTACAGTTTTCTTCGTCATGACATTATTTTTCCGCCAACAGCACAGACTGGTAATGTGTACTTTTATATACCGGAAGTCATGTAAAATATGCTACGAAATAGAGAGAACCCAACCACGACTTTGACTGGGCCTATATTTACGGCACGTGTCCAATATACATTTCGGCAATAATGCGTAAACCAGTCTTATTCTATAAATAAATTAACGGAAAACCACTTTTATCTAAAATAAACCCTGTAGTTAAAAAAAGAACGGTGTTCGTCTGACATTGAAGCAAGAACAGACTTGGAATTAGGACGCTTCATTCAACTTCGTACATTATTTAGATTTTGGAAAGTTGCGTCACAGATGACGCACTGTCATTTATTTTGCGGGTCATTTGAATTAAAATTGCGTCAATGACGCAGGATTTGTGCGTCATGGAAAACCCTGAATCCCGAGTTTTATTGAACTTTAGAAAGAAGGCTTTTTAAAAACATTATGAGAAAAGAAAAAGCGGAAAGTCTTGTTAACTTTCATCATCTTTTTTTCCCCCAACAATGTTTTGTATTCTTTCAGAGGAAATTGAAACCATTTGAACCACATTAGATTTGTCATCTACAAATGTTTTGAATATTGACAAGTCCAAAATTTTGTCATTTGTTAACCCTTTACTCCATAGATACTCATTTCTACGCATTGCTTGTAGGAGCCTTTGGAAAACATTGTGGCAAAAGGTGAAATTGCTCGTGACGAGCAATTTCACCTTTTGCCACAATGTTTTCTACGCTATCTAAAGGTGTCATATACACATAAGAAACAGCTTCATCCTTGATGTTATTTAGGGTCAGTTAGAGATACCATAGAAATCCCTTGTAGCTTGTAGGGTAAAGGGTTAAGGGTATATTATTTTCCTGCCAAGTAAATGACTCAACAATTCGAATGATATTCTCACTGTAATTAACCTATTACTGAACAATCCCAAGTTTTTACAGCTTGAGGATGGCTTTTGAACTCATCATGGGAAAAGGAGAAAATGTTAAAGCGTTTAAAAACATTGTGGGAAAAAGAGAAATGCTGATTATAAGCATTTCTCCTTTACATACAATATTTTCAAGTCTTCCGAGGACATATTTTGATTTTCGACATAATTGTGTTTTGTTTTCTGCCTTAAATTTGTGGTTTGGTAAAGAACTAATTGTAGCATGTGAGAATACCCAGAATTTCACTGTATTGCAACAATTTTGTTTCTTTGTTCACTCAGTAATCTAGCAACATTTCAAAATGAGTTTGCTGATATCTCCAAAGATGACCAAGTAAGGAAGCTACACGACATGTTGGGACCACATTTATTGAGGAGACTGAAGGCCGATGTGCTAAAAGGAATGCCCAGTAAAAGTGAATTTATTGTTCGTGTTGACCTAAGCCCTATGCAAAAGTAAGTTTTCTGTGTACAGAGCTCCAGGTAAGGGAGAGTAACGTTATTCTAAATTCTTTATTTATATTTCAAACCCTATGTTGTGGGTGCTCATTAGAATCGTCTCGACGAGACGATTCTAATGAGCACCCACAACATAGAGTTTGGTGCATAATAATCAATATTTTCAAATTTAAAATCAAAATCACTCCCTCCATCTTGAGCTCTGTATGTACTTCAGTGTTAACCCTTCTCCTGTTTAGTAAGTTGAATAAACTCTCAAGCGGACAGTAAAAATCAGAATAATGCTAGTTTACTTTTTGGACAAAAGATTTTCTGGTAGCAAAGATAGAGAGCTATATTAACTTTGTTTTGTAGTTTAATCTTTGTTGCAGCGAAATGCAATAAAAATTTTGTTATAAACATGACCAAAGACAAATTATAAAACCTTTCATTACCTTATGAGACTGTAGAATTTGTTTATAACATGTAAATCTTGAGGGAAAAAAACAGGCAAAATTTATCGACAATGGGAGCCATTTTGTGTGTTTTTGTTGCCTTCTTCTGAAGGGGTTTTTCATACACATCTTATTTTTTTCTGTGAATGAGTTACGTAATATTATGCTAATCCTATCATTACAGGAAGTATTACAAGTATATTTTGACGAGAAACTATAGTGCTCTGAAGGGCACAGGGGGAAGTCAAGTGTCGTTGCTCAATATCATGATGGATCTCAAGAAGTGCTGTAACCATCCGTACCTTTTCCCTACAGCACAACAGGTATGTGTTATTTAACTCTTTACAAAATGACAAAAAATTAGATTTGCAGACAACAAATTAAATGAAAGTGAAATGATGATTTTTGTTTTGGATGGGGAAGAAAACATTGTGGAAAAAGGAGAAAATGCTGGTAACCAGCATTTTCTCCTTTTCCCACAATATTTTTAAAAGCCCTCTCCTACAGGGTCATTAAAACTTGGGATTGTGTGGTAATGGGTTAAGAAACAAGCTTCTTTCTACTGTGGTTTATCATTTTATAAATCATGGTTGTGAGTTATGAGGCATAATAGATAATCGAAGAGGGCGCTAGCAGGAGTGGGTTATTTCATGCCCCTTGTAGCTCACAACGGTGGTTTATTGAATGATAAACCATGATAGAAAGAAGATTATTTTGATTCTAACATGACCAACTCTCAATCAAACGAAAATGAGTTCATGCGCGGTATAAAAACATGGATGCGGACTGTATTCCATTTGATAAACCATGGCGGTTTCACCTACTTATAAAAACAAAACCCACTGCCAGATCAGTAATTATGATGGGAATCAAAATTTGAACAAAAACCTAGGCATCAAACACAACAGGTAAATATAAGCCCCAGGGAATATACATGTAACAAAACTTTACTGAGTAATTTTATATGTTATATTTCATGTGTCTATTTTTAGAAATGTTATTGGTAAAGAAACGTTGTAATTTAAGCTGGGGGGAACTATTTCCCCATGGCAGTGAATATTTTCCTCCTGCCGAAAATCCGGAACTACTTTTTTAAGTCGCACGTTTGTCAAAACGTTCGACTTTTTGCGATGAGCTCGAGGAGCTCAGGGTGGGTTGGGGGGTGTCTATAGTGGGTTGAAGAATCATGCAAAAAATTGGATCAAAAACGTCGTATATACTTCATAAACGAGGTGCAGTTACTCTGCTTTTAACCCAATCGCTGTAAAACTACTTTTTCTTTGGTATGTCTGGAATTTGTTCTTTATGATGGGACTGGACCCGGTAACTCATATAACTCATATACCTACGCTAGAAAAAGGAGAACGTGACTCAAATTTTAAATTAAAAAAAATGCAGTTATTTTGTATATCATGTGAAAATTTAACATCTATCTTTGTTTAGATGGGTAAAGAAAACACAATTCAGCTAAGATATCCCCCATCAATGCTTAATGTGAGTTTAAAAGGGATCGCGGATTAATATGGCTTATCGAGAGCACCTTACTGTAAATATTCATGTATTATCGAGACCGGTAGAGCTTCGCTTATAAGGGTGGAATTTCGGACTCGAGTGATGTCATTTGAAATCAACTCTTTTAAACCATGCAAACCATGAATTCAGGGTTAAATATCGTAAAACTCGCTCTAAATTTGAAAATTTGTTTCGTTCCGCAGCTTTGACCTAGTTTGTAACGCACGTCTCGGATGAAACACCCCAAACCACTCGAATACCCCAAAACACCCAAAAACTATTCCATTACACATCAAAAAACTTTTGTAACACATAAAACTGCATGCGAAACGCTTACATACACGATTTTATGGAAATCAGACATGAACTTTTGCTATCAATTCTAGTATTTTAGGTCTTTGATCAGCTTAAGTTTGAAGTACAAAATTGTACTTTGATTAAGAAAATGCAAATGGCGGACGGGATAGAAAACAAACGCACATAACGATTAACACCAGTAAAGTTAAAATGTTGATTACTGCATTTGTTCGGACCCCAAAAGAGTGGCGACAAGGATATTTCATCCCCTCCGTATACAGTAAATACAACATGAAATATGAAACGCAAGGTAAAGTACAGCAATTACGACCGTACATTGACAGTTGCTTTGTTGAGGGGGTTTACAGTCAAAACGTACTCAAACCAAAACGTACCCAAGTCAAAACGTACCCGAATGGAGTCAAAAACTTACCCAAATGAAGTCTAAACCTACCCAAGTGGAGTCAAAACGTACCCAATGTGTAGTCAAAATGAACACATGATTTTTATAGTATTTCTAACTTCAATTTATGTAAAAATTAATAGAAATTACGTATTCGTCATCAAGACGATTTATAACTCTTGCTTTATTTTAAATTTGCCTTACATGATTAAAACCAATGATGAAACTTATTTAACAATAAACATAGCGAAGTGAATCAAATGCTTAGTGATAAAATCACGTTTTTCTTTCTTTTTTTTTAAGGAAGATAAAGTTACTATTAATGAAAAAAAATAAGCATATTGGATACTTTAAAAATATTTATCTATCATTATAAAAAAATGTTTTATATATGAAAAAAAAAACATAAGCATCAGCACATTTAACTCTTTACCACACAAGAAAATTTGGACTGGTCTAAGTTGAAAGCATTTGCAGACGACAAAATAAAGGTGACTGAAAAACTGAAATTTGTACTGGGAAGGATAGAAAACACTGTGGGAAAAGGAGAAAATTCTGGTTACCAGCATTTTCTCCTTTTCCCACAGTGTTTTCAAAAGGCTTCTTTCTAAGGGGCGTCAAAAGTAGGGATTGTGTGGTAATGGGTTAAAGAAATGATATAACAGAAATGTGATACATTAATTACATTGTTTGGATAGCAAAGATACAATTTCAGCACTCAAAAAGAGTGTAACAAATTTAATGAGGTGATTAACCCATTACCACACAATCCCTAATTTCGACTACCCTGAGAAAGAAGCCTTTAGAACACATTGTGGGAAAAGGGAAAAAAATGCATTTTCTCCTTTTCCCACAATTTTTTCTAACCTTCACAAAACAAATTTCAAATTTTCTGTCACTTTTATTTTGTCGTCTGCAAATGCTTTCAATTTGGACAAGCCTAAAATTGGGCTGGTCTGGTAATGAGTTAAACTAATTATTCACAATGGTCTTTAACCTGTTGTAGATTGCATAGTTATTAATTACTTTGCAAATATTTTTTATAATTTGAGAGTCAGTTTGGTTGACATGAAAAACCTTAGGACTGTTTTTTCAGCTAACCTGAGCACAACATGCTCAAGGGAAGCTTTTAGGATCACCTGGTGTCTGTCATCCATCATGCGTCATCAACAATTCTTTAAACATCAACTCCTCCAAAACCGCTGGGCCAATATGGACCAAACTTGGCTGGAATGTTCCTTGGGAGGTCCTCTTTGAAAATTGTTCACAGAATTTGACTACATCAAAAGTTTTGGTTGCCATGGCAACCAAACAGTTTTCTAAGAAATTCTTTAAAAATCTTCTTCTCTGAAACAGCTGGCCAGATTTTAAAATAATTTCACAGAGTTGTTCCTAAACGTAGTGGACCCGTAACAGAACACAGCTATTTCCACTATAATATTACCCTAGAAAATTTGCTAAGATTAAAATTGAGCACTATTGTACTACTTTCACCGAGCCACTTTTTCTTTTTTGTCCTTCCTAGAATTATCATTTATAAATCTATAACTACTATAATTTCATTACAAATGGATATGATAATTACCTCCCTTTTCTGGAAACTAACAAAATTATCAACAAATAATTTCAAGACGGACCCCGAAGGAATTTCTGTTCGGTCAAAAATGTGCAACAGTATCATATCTGTACAAAATATGTCTTATCAACTGTCCAGAAATTTTATGCCATGCTGCACTATGCTTATTACGGGTCCACTACCTTAAGTGACCCTTTCCAAAACTTTTTCGTGAAATTTTAATCAGTCAAGAAACATGACTCTGGTGAATGGGGGCTATTTGCACTATACAGGAATGAAGAAATTCTAAAAAATTCTTCTTCTCAGAAACCACTGGTCAGATTTTGAAATAATTTCTCAGGGATGTTCTATGGGTGACCCTTTTCAAAAATTGTTTGCGAAATTTCAGTCCATCAAGAAACATGGCCCTGGTGAATGGGGGCTACTTGTACTTATATGGACATGCAGAAATTCTTGAATATTCTTACTTCTCTGAAACGGCTGATCAGATATTGAAAAAAGTTCACAGAGATGTTCCTTGGGTGACCCTTTTAAAAACTTGTTCGCGAAATTTTGATTTGCCAAGAAACATGGCTCAGGTGAATTGGGGCTACAATATGGAAATGAAGAATTTCTTGAAAATTCACCTTCTCTGAAACCCATGATCAGATTTTAAAATAATTTCAAAGCAATCTTCCTTGGGTGACCATTTTCAAAAATGTTTTCGAAATTCTGATCCATCAAGAAGCATGGCTCTGGTAAATGGGGTCCACTTGCACTATTCGGACATGAAGAAATTCTTGAAAATTCTTCTTCACTGAAATGGTTGGTCAGATTTTGAAATGATTTCACAGAGATGTCCCTTATGTGTCCCTTTTCAAAAATTGTCAAGTGCTAGTATCGGTATGCAGTGGCACTGTTTCAGTAAGTTCCAAGTAATAGAGGTGACCAATGACATACATTTAATATTGTTTTGAGTATATTATGTCAGGCTATTTGCCAACATGGATATATTAAAGAAAAAGAAAAATGAAAAGATCTAACTTGGTGGGAAGCTGCCTATTACAAGTAACTGCATTTGCTCAACTAAACTGCAGACTAGTCAAACTCGAAGAATTGCTGAAAACTAATCAAATTTGACTTACGGTAAACCATTAAATTTGAGTCTAATTGGAAGAAAACCTTGAGTAAAAAAAAATTAGTTTTTCTTTCTTTCAGCTCTGTTTTCCAAAGCTGTTTGAATTACGTAAAAGCAAGATTGTCCTGTAAAAGGGTGATGACCACCTATCAGTCCCAAAATATCAAGGTTTCACCATTAGTGCGACTTTCAGGACCTTCAGTCCTTTGATTTGTTCTACTGTTAAAAGTGGCATTCTTTGATAAAACAATCACAGGAAATATAATATATAATTTATTTCATCAGCTTGTGGTTACGGCACTCATTATTTTCGCATACATTTCCATTTTTTCGCTAATATTTCCCCATATTAACCACAAGCTGATGAAATAAACTCTATTTCTACCCACAGGAAGCCCCAAGACTTCACAATGGTGCCTATGAAGGAACAACATTAATAAAGTCTTCTGGCAAATTGACTTTGTTACAGAAAATGTTGAGAAAACTACGGAATGATGGACATAGAGTCTTGATCTTTTCACAGGTAAGACTGTTCAAACTAATTATAACTAATACTCTACCTTCTTTTCAAGGATAGAAAAACATTGTGAGAAAAGGAGAAAACACCCTGTACCAGTACTTAAGCTTTCCCTTCCCCTTCCCCCCATCGTCTAAATATATCTAAATTGTGATCTTGAAAACATGGGGAGATCATTTTGGTAAGGGTTCCCCCCCCCCCTCCCTTCCTTAACCCTTTACCAAACGACATGGTTTTGGACTAGCCCAAATTTATAGCATTTTTGCAGAGATCAAAATTAATGTGACTAAAAAATTGAAATTCGTTTTGGGAAGGGTAGATAACATTGTGGAAAAAGGAGAAAAGGCTGGTTACCAGCATTTTCTCCTTTTTCCACGATCTTTTCAGAAGGCTTCTTTCTCAGGGTTTTGAAAACCAGGGATTGTTAGGGAAAGGGGTTAAAGGTGCTTGACTTGAAACATCTGTATTTCACAGCCATATTAAGAAAAAGTTTGTTTGTATTCTTTGACAGCAATTACGTTGGGTTTCGTATTGATATTTCCTTGTCTTGTAGATGAGAAATATGTTATGTTTAAAGATTTCTTAACACATTACCAAATGAAAAAATTTTGGACTGGTCCAAATTGAAAGCATTTGCAGAAGACAAATGTTGCAGAAATGATGATTTCTCCCTTTGATAGGGTAGAAAACATTGTGGGAAAAGGCATTTACCCACAATGTTTTGCAAAGGATTTTTCCTGGAATCGTAAAAACCCAGGATTGTTTTGTAAAGTGTTAATGGGTTATATTGATCCTAGATCAGACTGCATGTTTTGTATAGTCTGATCTTGATCCATGTAGTTGACATGACCTAGTGGTTATGAGTTCAATACCTGGTTGAGGCGAACTTTCTTTCTGGCGTATTTTTGCCTCTCACCGCTGTTGAAGCATGTGAGAAAAGCATGTGGCTTTGGTAAGAAAGTTGTGTTAGTACTGGTGTGGGAAAGCCAGGAAACTTGTGTTCGTCACCGACCGCCATGATATGACCTTAGCTGTTATAGTAGTGTTAAACCCCAATACAACCAACCAACCAACTGATCTTGATGTAACCTGTTTGCAGAAGAATTGGCAGTAAAAAGATTTTTTAAAAAGTTTGATTTTATAAATATTTTTATGGCTTTACAGATGACAAAAATGTTGGATGTGCTGGAAGATTTCTTAGAGCACGAGCAGTACAGATACGAGAGAATTGATGGTGGGATTACAGGTGCTCAGAGACAGGATGCTATAGACAGATTTAACGGTAAGTTATCAGCGGATATTGTCCTTAAACCCATTTCCACACAATCCCTACTTTTGACGACCCTGAGAAAGAAGCCTTTGGAAAACATTGTGGGAAAAGGAGAAAATGCTGGTAACCAGCATTTTCTCCTTTTCCTACAATGTTTTCTACCCTTCACAAAACAAATTTCAAACTTTCAGTCACTTTTATTTTGTCACCTGCAAAATTTAATGCTTTCGGTTTGGAAAAACCTATTTGGTAATGAGTCAACAAGTCTGAACTTTATCCTGCAACATTCTTTTACAACTCTGAAGTCGGAATCATTTTGAAAGCATTGTTTGAAAAGGAGAAATTTCTGGTAATTTATTCAGCTGGACAAAGGTTGACATAGAGCTTTCACTGAAAAAGTATCAACAGCTGCATGTAAGTACCATCATGCAAGCTCTGTTTTTTTTCATGGTGATTTTTCTTGCTTTTGCAGCTCCAAACGCTGAACAGTTTTGTTTCCTGTTGTCAACTCGTGCGGGTGGACTAGGTATCAACCTGGCTACAGCAGACACAGTTATTATCTATGACTCGGACTGGAATCCTCACAACGATATACAGGTATGTGGTACAACAGGAAAGTCAGTTAGGCTTAATTATTTGACTCACAATTTCATGTGTTGGGAACCCTAAGAAAAGTGGCTTTCAAAAACACTGATATTCTTTATTAGACAAATCTTGGAATTTTAGCTGACTGCAATAATGTAAGAAGATGCATGAAACACCATTCAGTGAATAACAAGCATTTAACTCATTACCAAATTACAAATTTTATTCTAGTCCAAATTAAAAGCATTTGCAGATGCCAAAGTAAAAGTGACTGAAAATTGGAAATTTGTATTGGAAAGGGTGAAAAACATTGTTGGAAAAGGAAAAAATGTGGGTTACCAGCATTTTTCTTTTCCTACAAAGTTTTCAGAAAGCTTCTTTCTCAGGTTCCTAAAAAGTCCGGATTGTGTGATAAAGGGTTAAACAGCTTTCCAATCGGAGTCAGTAGATGCTATGAAAAGGTTTCCATATATTTTTAGAATTAAATGAACACACAATTATGACTAATGCACATGTAGACTATGATGTGACTGACAGAAATGTACCTGTGTCTTACTTGTCTGAAGACAATTAACCCTTTACCAAATAATCCCTGGTTTTTAAGACCCTGAGATAGAAGCCTTTTGAAAACATTGTGGGTAAAGGAGAACATGCTGGTGACCAGCATTTTCTCCTTTTCCCACAATGTTTTCTACCCTGCTGGAAACAAATTTCAATTTTTGAGTTACATTTATTTGGTCATCTGGAAATGCATTCAATTTGGACCAGTCTTAAATTTTGTTGTTTTGTAAAGAGTTAAGAAACTATATTACTCATGCATTTACCAATTTCAGGCTTTCAGTAGAGCTCACAGAATAGGCCAAGCCAACAAAGTATTGATCTATAGATTTGTTACGAGGGCTTCCGTCGAAGAGAGAATCACACAAGTAGCGAAGAAAAAGATGATGTTACAGCATTTGGTTGTGCGTCCAGGTGTCGGAAATAAAACAACATCGATGAGTAAACAAGAATTAGATGACATTCTGAAGTTTGGAACTGAGGAACTGTTTAAAGAAATTGAAGGTAAAGATTTTTTTTTTTGTTATCTGTTCGGTGCCTCTTATGACCTAATTCATTTTGTGGCCAGTGTATATAAAGATCAGATTGTACAAAATATCTTCAGATCTCTGGTCTTTGCTCTTTTGTTGACACATTCTAAACAAGAGCAACCTGGAAAATGCAATTATTCAGATCAGATAGGAAATGTACAGATGACGAAAGTTGCCAACCCAGGTAGGTCGGCACTCTCTGCATATGCATTAAACCCCTTTTTACAGAGCATGGCTCATATTTGCAAACATTAATTCTTTACCAAAAGACGAATTTATAGACTGGTCCAAATTGAAAGCATTTGGCAGATGACAAAATAAATGTGAATGAAGTGACAAAATAAATGTGAATGAAGAATCGAAATTTGATTTGGGAAGGGTAGAAAACATTGTGGGAAAAGGAGAAAATGCTGGTTACCAGCATTTTCTCCTTTTCCCACAATGTTTTCAAAAGGCTTATATCTCAGGGTCATCGTAGGTCGGGATTGTGTGATAAAGGGTTAAACAAAACCCGGATATTTTAAGCATTTTTAGACAACAAATTGGATTTGCCAGGAATTATGGGAGCTGCCTTCAATAATACTGATAATTATTCAGGTGAGAGACATTTGTATTGGTAAAAACAGACAATCAACAGTATAGGTACTACAGTAAGGTGCAATTTTTATGCTTCCCGAAACATTTCGCTGTGTGTACGTCCATTTGTCCGTGCATCTCTCCATGCAAAGCCATTTCTCCTCAACCCCTGGACCAAATTTTATGAAACTTCGTATCTGAACTCCTTGGAACAAGGCGCAAATAGCTCTGTCCCGGTTTCTCAATTTGAGGCTGCATCGCAGAAAAAGAGGGCTTCATGTAAAAAATTGTTTTTCACTAATATCTCCTACATCAGTGCTCAAAACTTTGTGCAGTTGAATTTATAGTAATTTCATGCATTTTATGACAAACACGTGTTTGGACAGCATAACCCGTCTTTAACAGCTCTTGTTTCAGTCTGATAAAGAGATAAAAATGTTTAAATTGCAGGTGATGAGGACGAGGAGAAGCGTATTGTGTATGATGATGAAGCAATTGCTCAGCTACTGGACAGATCAAAAGAAGGACAAGAGGAGAAAGAGATGGCCATGAATGAGTATTTCAGCTCCTTTAAAGTGGCAAGTTACACAGTTACAGAAGGAGATGAGGAGGTGAGATATATACTATATTGATAGGTGAGTGCAACACTATTCTAAGTGCCTGTACAATGTACAGGCACTTAGAATAGTGTTGCACTCACCTATCGATTTAATATATCTGTAGTTCTCAACTTAAATCTCAAACATTTGCCACCTGCAAAATTGATATATCAAGGCAGTTGATAAAACCAAGCTGATCGAAATGGGCAAATTACATTGTCTCAGAGGGAGATGTGGAGGTTACACAATTTGACTGTAATCTCTACTAATACCTCAAAGGTGTTTTATTTTAGTCTTAAAGTCTGTCTTTTGCTGCAGAGTTAAGTTTATCCTTTTTCCATACTCCAAATGCATTAAAGTACCTTTTCACAGAGCCATTTTGTTTCAAGCTTTTAAGCTTTTAACTCATTACCATATGACAAAATTTTAGGTTTGTCCAAATCAAAAGCATTTGCAGATAACAAAATGAAAGTGACTGAAAATCTGAAATTTGTTTAGTGAAGGGTAGAAAACATTGTGGGAAAAGGAGAAAATGCTGGTTACCAGCATTTTCTCCTTTTCTCTCAATGTTTTCAAAAGGCTTTTCTTTCAGGGTCGTTAAAAGTCAGGATTGTGTGGTAAAGGGTTAAACTCTCCACTCCCCCTCCCCCCCCCCCCCCCACCACCAACCCCATCCCTTCCAGCAGCCACCACCTACTCAGCAAAATTGATACTTCAATGCATTTGATAAAAACCAGCTGTTCCAAACCAAATGGGCAAGTTACATGGTCTCCAAGGGAGATGAGGTGGTTACAGGATATGGCTGTAATCTCTAATATTACCTCAGATACTTTTTGTTTTGACGAGTCGTCAGGTTTGTCTTTTTGTAAAGAGTTAAGTCCATCCTTTTTCCATTCTCCAAAATCATTGAACTATCTTCATAGAGCCCATTTTGTTTCAAGCTTTTAACCCTTTAACTCATTACCAAAGGACATAATTTTAGGTTTGTCCAAATCAAAAAGCATTTGCAGACAACAAAATTAAAGTGACTGAAAATTTGAATTTGTTTAGTGAAGGGTAGAAAAAATTGTGGGAAAAGGAGAAAATGCTGGTTACCAGCATTTTCTCCTTTTCCCACAATGTTTTTTAAAGGCTTCTTTCTCAGGGTAGTCAAAAGTAGGGATTGTGTGGTAATGGATTAAGTCCTACCTTTATTGATACTCTGTTTAGGAGGAGGAACCAGAGACTGAAGTTCTGAAGCAGGAGGCGGAGCATGCTGATCCCGCCTACTGGGAGAAACTTCTACGACATCACTACGAGCAGCAACAAGAAGACCTGGCTCGTACTCTGGGCAAGGGTAAACGTGTGAGGAAACAAGTCAACTACAACGATGCGGCGATGGGCAGTCACGATGACGTGGCCTGGAAAGACAGTATTTCTGATTACGACTCGGACTTCAGCCATAATGGTATGTCTGCTTGTGTTCGTTTTGACTCTGTATCAATGTCATGCTTTCCATGGGGAAGAAGCTTTTTGAAAACCTTGTAGGAAAAGGAGAAAATGGTGTAATCTGTACCTCTAGAAACATCGATGAAGAATAGAAATTGCTGTTTTAAATTCATTCCTTTTGTTTAAGTTTCTACATATTTATTTGACATGAGTTACAGTACAAGCTCTTACAACTTATATTAAACTTTTCTCAAACAATCTGTGGTTTTCACGACCCTGAAGAAGAAGCCTATTGAAAACATTGCAGGAAAAGGAGAAAATCCTGGAAACCAGCATTTTCTCCTTTACCCACAATGTTTTCTACCTTCCAAACAAAATTTCAGTTTTTGAGTTGCATTAGTTTTGTTGTCTGCAAATGCTTTCAATATATACCAGTCTAAAATTTTGTCGTTTGGTAAAGAGTTAAAGAATTTTGATTATTTCATCCTGCAAACCTTGACTAGTACCGACTCATTAATGTAGATGGTTATGATGGCTGACCCTGCTTATTGTAGGATTCAAACTCGCAACCTTTGGTGTGAGAGGCTCACTCTCTTTCTTGACGGTCTCCTTTTTGTCTTCTCATGAAGCATTTAATCTTTATTTTACAGCTGATAATGAAGATGATGAAGATGAAGATTTCAACGAACAGAAAGATGGAGGTATGTTTCACTTTTGTACTGATTGGGCTTCTATTGATGACGAACATGTAGGTAAGGTAAATCTTTGTAAGCTAAGGGAGATGCTCTTCTTAGCTTCTTACCCATTGGCTTTATCATACCCCCGCAAAACGAATGTTTTCGGGGATATAGTGGAATCAGCCTGTCTGTGTGTTCGTCCATGTGTCTGTCTGTGTACAAATACTGTAAAAGCACTAGCATGGGTATAAAGTCACATTCAGTGACCACTCTAGTTTATAATTCTTGTTGTGTTTTTGTTGTAGAGATTCTTATGAACATGTTGATTCAATATTACAACAGATGACCTATAATCATCACTTAACTTGTTACCAAAAGAAAAACTTTAGACTGGTCCAAATTGAAAGCACATGTGTATGACAAAGTAAACATAGCTCAAAATTGAAATTTGTTTCCAGTAGGATAGAAAACATTGTGGTAAAACAGAAAAATGCTGGGTACCGGTCTGCATTGTGCAGGAAAGAGTTACCCCTTCATCAGACAACGAAATTCTAGCCCTGTCCAAATTGAAAGCATTTGTATGACTCAAATGGTGCAATTGTTTATTGATAGGATAGGAAAAATTGCTGGCTACCAGCATTTTCTCTTTTTTCCCCACAATGTTTTCAAAAGGCCTCTTTCTTGGGGTCGTTAAAAAGTCTGGATTGTTTGGCGAAGAGATAAACTCCCTTTTTCACAGAACTTTAATCATTTGTTTTCAGATGGCAAGAAGAAAGCCACAGTCAAGAGATCTGAAAGGAGGGAAAGGGACAGACCATTGCCACCTCTCCTGGCCAGAGTAAATGGACAAATTGAGGTTAGTCTGAAAAACTGAATTCTGTTAGAAACGTAATTGATTTGAATTAATGTTCTGACATTATCCATTTATTGATTACTATTTTGTTATATGATAAAGGGTATTATTATACTGCATAGAAATTTCTTGTGATCTGATTGGTTAACCCTTTACCCCCATAAGGCATTTCTATGGTATCTCTAATTGACCCTAAATAACAGCAAGGATGAAGCCGTTTCTTATGTGTATATGACACCTTTTTGATAGCATAGAAAACATTGTGACAAAAGGTGAAATTGCTCGTCACGAGCAATTTCACCTTTTGCCACAATGTTTTCCAAAGGCTCCTACAAGCTATGTGTGGAAATGAGTATCTATGGAGTAAAGGGTTAACATGCAGAGAACATGTATCATATTCACTGGCAAAAACCACGTAAAGCCAGTTTCCCTTTGGAGTGTCCCGTAAACATCACTACACGTGCAACACAACATCCAAAAATGGCTGCGTTGTTCGATCACCAGGGTACGTATTCACCAACCGTTCTTAAGAATATTCTTAGGCTTATTCTTCAGAATTTTGTCAATGTGAAAGTAACATGACTTCTGATTGGCTAAACCAATTGGTTTAGCCAATCAGAAGTCCTGTTACTTTCACAGTCAGAAAATCTTGAAGATTTAGACAAAGAACGTTTTTAAGAATGGTTGGTGAATACGGACCCAGGCTGTTTATGCACCAAACTGCACGTATTAGTGACATCATTTTCCAGTGATGTCAGTTTTTATTGAATTGGGGCACTCAGAAGGGAATTTCTGTTTCATCAGCATGCTCGATTCGTGAAATTATAAAACAGGAAAATTTCACTTAACACGCTTTGGAAGGGTAAAACTTTGCAGTATAATAAATTCATTGTACGGTCAGGTTGCAGGGGACTTGGAAATTGTTCAAGGCTGTGTCAAATCATGTCGCCACATCGCCTTCGGCTCGGGGAAACATGATGCACCACAGCCGTGAACAAGGTTCCAAGTCCTCTGCCACCTGACCGTACAACTAAAAACGCATTGCGGGTGTATGATTTCAGGTGCTAGGTTTTAATGCCAGACAAAGGAAAGCGTTCCTGAATGCTGTGATGAGATATGGTATGCCTCCACAGGATGCTTTCAACTCCCAGTGGTGAGTTTTTCTTATTGCTATTATATATCCAACAAGTATGTGCCATAAGAACCGTGAGAATAAAGGGTTTTTAAAACACTGTGAGAAAATGAGCATTTTCACATGTTCCCATGTTTTCAAAAGTTTCTGATGGATAGGATCCTACATGACTTAGTGGTAAAGTAAAGGATTTGTAACCTGGAGGCCAGGGGATGAAGCTGCACTGGATCCACTTGGTTTTTCGTTGGAGTATCCTTGGGCAAGACACTTCAGAGCCCCAGCCTAGTAATGGTGAAACCCAGGAAAACATGAATATGTGGGCTGTGGCTGTGATATGACCGAAATAATGTTGAAAGTGGCGTAAAACACCATTCAAAATTAATTTGGAAATAGGAGAAAAAATTGTGTGAAAATAAAAAAATACTTGTTATTAACATTTTCACATTTTCCCCACAATGTTTTTAAAAGCTTTCTATCTCAAATCATGATTGTGTGAGAATCATGACATTTGGAATGATCTTCTCTTTCAGGCTTGTGAGAGATCTACGCGGGAAATCTGAGAAAGTATTCCGAGCCTATGTATCGCTGTTTATGAGACATCTTTGTGAGCCAGGGGCAGATAATGCTGACGCTTTTGCCGATGGTGTGCCAAGAGAAGGGTTGTCACGGCAACATGTTCTAACGAGAATTGGAATTATGTCCCTCGTCAGGAAAAAGGTAATAATGACATGTTTTTAGGCGAGGGAAGTTCTGATACCTTTGCTTATTTCTTTGTCATACGATTTGGGATTATTATGACTTTGAGAAAGATTATGAAAACAAACGGGAAATAGTGTAAATAATGGTTTAAGATAGGTGCAGAAGTCTTCCCCATTGAACTAGTAAAGATACCTTATGGATGTACATCTTGACAGTAGAGAGCTGGTTGTCAGATTTTCATCATTTTTAGCTCACCTGAGCACAACGTGCTCAAGGGGAGCTTTTAGGATCACCCGGTGTCCGTCGTCCGTCGTGCGTCGTCCGTCGTGCGTCGTCAACAATTCTTTAAACATCAACTCCTCCTAAACCGCTGGGCGGATTTGGACCAAACTTGGCAGGAATGTTCCTTGGGAGGTCCTCTTTAAAAATTGTTCACAGAATTTGATTCCATCAAAAACTCTGGTTGCCATGGCAACGAAATGGAATTTTTTAGCAAATTCTTTAAAAATCTTCTCCTCTGAAACCGCTGGTCGGATTTTGAAATAATTTCACAGATATGTTCCTTGGGTGACCCTTTTCAAAAACTGTTCGTGAAATTTTGATTCGTCAAAAAATGTGGCTCTGGTGAATGGGGGCTTCTTGCACTATACAGAAATGAAGGAATTCTTTAAAAATCTTCTCCTCTGAAACCGCTGGTCGGATTTTGAAATAATTTCAGAGGTATGTTCCTTGGGTGACCCTTTTCAAAAATTGTTCGTGAAATTTTGATCCGTCAAAAAATGTGGCTCTGGTGAATGGGGGCTTCTTGCACTATACAAAAATGAAGGAATTCTTAAAAATTTTTCTTCTCTGAAACCGCTGGTCAGATTTTGAAATAATTTCACAGAGTTGTTCCTTGGGTGACCCTTTTAAAAAATTGTTCGCGAAATTTTGATTGGTCAAGAAACATGGCTCTGGTGAATGGGGGCTTCTTGCACTATACAGAAATGAAGAAATTCTTAAAAATTCTTCTTCTCTGAAACAGCTGGTTAGATTTTGAAATAATTTCACAGACTTGTTCCTTGGGTTACCTTTTTCAAAAATTGTTCGCGAAATTTTGATTGGTCAAGAAACATGGCTCTGGTGAATGGGGGCTACTTGCACTATATAGAAATGAAGAAATTCTTGAAAATTCTTCTTCTCTGAAATGGCTGGACAGATTTTGAAATAATTTCACAGAGATGTTCCTTGGGTGACCCTTTTCTAAAATTGTTCGCAAAATTTTGATTGGCCAAGAAACATAGCTCTAGTGAATGGGGGCTACTTGCACTTTATGGAAATGAAGAAATTCTTGAAAATTCTTCTTCTCTGAAACCCGTGGTCAGATTTTAAAATAATCTGACAGAGATGTTCCTTGGGTGACCCTTTCCAAAAGCTGTACATATAATTTTGATCCATCAAGAAACATGGCTCTTGTGAATGGGGGCTACTTGCACCATATGGACATGATGAAATTCTTTAAAATTCTCTTTCTCTGAAACCCCTGGTCAGATTTTGAAATTATTTCAGAGAGATGTTCCTTGGGTGACCCTTTTCAAAACTTGTTCGTAAATTTTGATCCATCAAGAAACATGGCTCTCGGGGATGGGGGCTACTTGCTCTTATACAGAAATGAAGAATTCTTAAAAATTCTTCTTTTTGAAAGTGATGGTCAGATTTCGAAATGACTTTTACAGGTGACCTTTTGAAAATTGCTAGGCAAAATTATAAATTTGGTTCCAATGTTTCAATACCTCAAAAAAAAAAAAAAAAAAAAAATAGACTATGGTCATCTCAAAAATTCAGGTGAGCGATCCAGGGCCATCTTGGCCCTCTTGTTCAAAATATTTTCACTCTCTCAAATACAAATCTAAACATTTAATCCTTTACCACACAGTGCCGAATTTTAACGACCCTGAGAAAGAAGCCTTTTGAAAACATAGTGCCAAAAGGAGAAAATACTGGTAACCAGCATTTTCTCCTTTTCCCACAATGTTTTCTACCCTTTCAGACGTCCTAAGCTCATCAGTTCGAATTCTGAACTTGTCATGTGCAGATGCTTTGAGTTTGAAAGAGTCTGAACTTAGTTGTGTGGTAAAGGGTTAATCCATAATGTAATGTATCATCTATAAATACTTTAATTCTGGCTTATAAGATTTTGTTATGTGCTAAATAATTCAAATAAAATATGAATGCTCTATCCTTCAGTTAGAAGTTTGCACAGCTACATAAAACTTAAGACTTTATCACCTCCCAAAATATTCAACTGGTCAAATCTGAAAGCATTTGCAGATTATAAATTTATCCTGGTTTATCTTGGAAAAGAACATTGTGGAAAAAAGAGAAAAGGCTGATTACCAGCATTTACTATTTTTCCCCACAATTTTTTCATCTGTCTTCTTCCCCAAGGCCATTAACAGCAGATTGAAAAAATGATAGCCAAAAAAAAAAAAGTTTTCTAGAGATAATAATAACAATATTTGTGTTGCAGGTGCAAGAATTCGAAGCTATTAATGGAATCAACAGTATGCCATATTTGAAAGCCACAGAGGCGCTGGAGGTGCAGAAAACTGAAAAAGACATGCCTCTGAAAGAGAAGAGTGAAAAGGAGAATGAGAAAGATGGAAAGAAGGAAACTGATGTAAAGAAAGAAGAGAAAGAAGACAAAAAGGAGGAAAAAGAGAAGGAAGACGGAGACACAGACAAGTCAGAGGATAAAGAAAAAGAAGGAAAAGAAGAGAAGATGGAAACTGATGCTGAAAAGGTAATTGGACTTACTCTAGTTTCATGAAGTCTTTACCAAAAACAAAGTTTTAGACTTGTCCAAATTGATAGCTTATGTTGTGTCCAAATTGATAGCTTATGTTGTGTCCAAATTGATAGCTTGTTGACAACAATTTTAACTCTTATCAAACAACAAAATTCTAGATGTTAAGAAAAGGATGCTCGCTTTCTGGGTCGTGAAAACCTGGGATTGTTTGGGAAAGGGTTAACCCATTACCATCGACAATATTTTAGACTGATCCAAATTGAAAGCATTAAAATTTTGCAGACAACAAAATAAAAGTGACTGAAAATTCGAAATTTGATTTGTGAAGGGTAGAAAACATTGTGGGAAAAGGGTTTAGGGTTAGCAGCATTTTCTCCTTTTCCCACAATGTTTTCTAAAGGCTCCTTTCTCAGGGGCGTCAAAAGTAGGGATTGTGTGGTAATGGGTTAAGTAACTCTACATCCCAAAATTATTTTGGTAAGAGTAGAAAACATTTTAGGAAAAGGATAAAAATGCCAGTTACATGCATTTTAAACTGATTTCTTTTAATTCTACTTCCTGGAAACTACTCCAGGACTCAAGCCAAATATTTGGGCATATGAATTGTCCTAAAATTGAGACCTGCTCCAAAGAATCGAACTTGGAACCTAATGGTTGCAAGGCTTAAGCTTTACCTTACAACCAGGGACACCAACCCAGGTTTTTGCTTAGCTATTTATTTCTTTATCACACAAGCCCAAGTTTTAATGACCATGAAGAAGAAGCCTTTTGAAAACATTGTAGGAAAAGCAGAAAATGCTGGTAACCACAATGTTTTATCTGCTATCAAAGGCAACTTTCATAATTTGAGCTGCATTTAATTCTTTACCAAACAAACAAAACTTTTTGACTTGTCCAAATTGAAAGCATTTGCAAACAATAGAATAAACATGATTCAAAATTTGAAACTTGACTTTAGAAGAGTAAAAAACATTGTGAGAAAAGGAGAAAATGCTTGTGATCAGCATTTCCTCCTTTTCCCACAATGTTTGCAGATAGCGTCTTCCTCTGGGGCGTAAAAACCTTGAATTGTTTGGTAAAGGGTTGATTAACTGTCTGTAAATGGTTTTGGTTTGTACAAGACTTAAATACTGCTGTATGGGAAAGGATTTAGAGGAAAGGGGCTATGTTAATCTGAACATGATTAGTTGTACAGTCAGGTGGCAGGGGACTTGGAAACTTGTTAATGGCTGTGGGGAATCATGTCGGCCCTAGCGGAAGATGAGGTGGCGACATGATTCGACACAGCCATGAACAAGTTTCCAAGTCCCCTGCCACCCGACCGTACAAAGAATATATTATATTGCAAAGTTTTACCCTTTCAAAGCGTGTTAAGCGAAATTTTTCTGTTTTACAATCTCATGAATCGAGTATGCTGACGAAATAGAAATTTCCTTCTGAGTGCCCCAATTCAGTGAAAGCTGACATCACTGGAAACTGACGTCACTAAAACATGCAGTTTGGTGCATAAATGTGCAGTCTGGTGATTGATCCATGCTGCTAGGTTAGATGATGTGTTGCACATTAAGTGATGTTTACGAGGACTCAAAAGGGAAACTGGCTTTACAAGATATATATGTTCCCGGCATGTTAATCAGATAAAAGAAATCTCTTTGCAGTATAATAAAGTTTTTGATCTTTCTTTTTTTCAGCCTGCTGATGGAGAGAGTACGGAAGAGAAGAAAGAAGAAAGTGAAGAGAAAGAGGAAATAAAGGAGGAACAGACAGACGGAAATAAAGATGAAAAGACAGATGAAGCAGCAGAGGACAAAGATACAGATGAAAAAATGGAGGAGGAAAAAGAGAAGGCAGAAGAGAAGGAAGAGAAAAAGGACGAAGAAAAAATGGAAACAGATCAGAAGGACGAAGAGGAGAAAAAAGGTAGAAGCTTATGTCAGTACATTTGAGCCATGCTCTGTGAAAAGGGGGCTTAACTCTCTACAACACAATCCCGACTGTTAGTGGCACTGAGAAAGAAGCCATTTGAAAACATTGTAGGAAAAGGAAAAAATCCTGGTAGCCAGCATTAATTTTCTCCTTTGCCAGCATAGTTTTCTCCCATTTTGAAGACGGCTGTCATCTTAAAGTGACATGAAAACTGTTGTCTATTCAAGCTTAAAGTTTTTGCCATACTGAAATGAGCCATGCTCAGTGAAAAGGGGGGCTTAATGCATCTCCGAAAAGTATGGATCCAGGCCAACCTGCGCAATTCGCGCAGGCTGATCTGGACCGAAACTTTTCGATATCGGCCAATTTTGTGTATGTACAAGGATCAGTCTACCTGATGATTTAGTTAGTTGTTACGAAAATGTGGCAATCATGATGGCTTGGTTGGTATCATATATCTTGGAGATGCATTAACTGTTTACCACACAATGACGACTTTTGACACCTTTGAAAGAGAAGGCCTTTGAAAACATTGTGGGAAAAGGAGAAAATGCTGATTATCAGCATTTTCTCCTTTTCCCACAATGTTTTCCACCCGATCAAAAAAAAATTCTTTGTATATGAGCCACATTGAAACTGTAATCAGCAAATGCTTTCAATTCCAACAGGTCTAAAATCTTGTTGTGTGGTAAAGGGTTAAGCCTCCCTTTTTCAAGGGTGTGGCTCAAATTGTTTTGTTTGATACTCTTTGACAAAAATCAGAATCTAAGTTATTCATATGGATAAACTTGTGTTTCAAGATGAGGAAGAGAAAGAATCGGCCCAAACCGACGCAAAAGAAGAAAAGACAGAGGAAAAATCTGAGAAAGAAGAGGAGAAAAAAGATGGTAATTAATTGCTTGTAGCTTTGAATCTAGATTAGGCTGCTAAGCACAACTCACCGACCTTTTGCGGACAGTGTAGATCAAGATCAGAACATGCGGTCTGATCTTGGACCTGCACTGTCCGATTAGGAGGTATTGTTTCCAAATCATAATTTTGAAAAAGCAATAATCGGGTTAAAAGGTTTGGGTTAATTGTTTATGCAGATAGTGTAAATCAGGATCAGACTGGTCAGAGTGCTTCATTGCCAGATGTTGTGACAAAAGCTATTTTTGAATTTGTAATAAACCTGCTACAGAAATATCAGGGAGGGGAAGGAAATGAAGGATCTTAAGCAAGGGTTTTTTAACCTTCCTGAATACACAATTCATTTTTTGAGTTGCATGCTTTGTGGTCAGCAAATGCCCTCCAGTTTTATAATCTGGTGATGATGAACCTCTTCACCACTTGACAAAAGTTTAGACCCAACCAAATTACAAGTATTTGCTGATGACAAAATAAATGTAGCCAAATTAACAGTGCAATCCTTTAACTGTTGGCCCCACAATCCCGACTTTTAACAAGCCTGAGTGAGAGAGGCCTTTGAAAACATTGTGGGAAAAGGAGAAAATGCTATAAAGCAGCATTTTCTCCTTTTTTCATAATGTTTTTAACCTCTCCGGAAACAAATTTGAAATTCTTGGTCGCAATTACGTTGTCGTCTCAATTTGTGTTATGTTGTTTCAATATGGATAGGTCTGAAGTTTTGTTGTTTGGTTACGAGTTAATAGAGTAGAAAATATGGTGGGATAAGGAGGATATGCTGGTATCCAGTATTTTCTCCTATTTACATAATTTTTTTCAAAAAGATTCTTTCCTTAGGGTCATTAAAACTTGGGATTGTTTGGTTAAAAGGTTAATACAAATCAGAGTGAACATTTTGAGAGAATAGTTGAAATTGCTTGTTATGAGCAATCCAATCGATAACTTTTGATAACTTTTTATTTTGAAAGTAGATAATTGCAAGTGTGTAAGAAATTACTGTTTTTCCTCAATTATATTCATGACCATTTCTAATGCAATCGTTCTGTTGGTTTCTCACAAACAGATATGCATGAAGTGGTCTATATTAAATGTTAAGGAAAACTGGGAATGCAAGCCTACAGATAAGCTTGTGTTTAAAAGGCGCTTTATTACAAGTTACAGTTCAATATACTCACCAAAGGGTAGTGTTATGTTACAGCTCCGGTTGTCCATCTATCTGCCTATTAGCAGTTTCTTGTGTGGGCAACCTCTCGTACAGTTTCTATGAGTGGGGGGGGGGGGGAATGTTTGGGGGTTAAAACAATCGTACTCAAGCTTTGGTAAAAAACGTGTATGGATATTGTGTATAAGTAGTACCACCATTGAGGAGAGCTCTTCCTTCAAAACTGGAGATTTCTTCCTTCAAAATGGCGGCATCCAGGTTTGCAGACCGTGGAAAAGACGATCCATTTTCGGATTTTAAATTTCAAATGCTGCAAAAGCACTTGCAGATGACAAACAAAACACAGAAATTGAAATTTGTGTCCAGCAGGGTAGAAAACAATAAGGAAAAAGGAGAAAATGCTGGTTACCAGCATTTTCTCTTTATTCCATAATATTTTCAAAAGACTTCTAATTTAGGGTCTCGAAAACCGGGGATTGTTTGGGAAAGGGTTTATCATTAGGTAGACTGCTGCTTTAACTCCTTACCAAACAACAAAAATTTGGACTAGTCCAAACTGAAAGCATTTGCAGACGACAAAATAAATGTGAATCAAAAATTGAAATTTATTTCGGAAAGGGTAGAAAGCATTGTGGGAAAAAGAGAAAATGCTGGTTACCAGCATTTTCTCTTTTTTCCACAATGTTTTCAAAGGCTTTCTTTCTCGGGGTCGTTAAAAGTCGGGATTGTGTGTTAAAGAATTAATGTGCAGAAAGTTGACCTGTAGCAAACAATTTTGGGGGTCAATACTTTTTACGGATACATTAGTCCATTACCACACAATCCCGACTTTTGACGCCCCGGAGAAAGAAGCCTTTAGAAAACATTGTGGGAAAAGGAGAAAATGCTGGTAACCAGCATTTTCTCCTTTTCCCACAATGTTTTCTACGCTTCACAAAAGAAATTTCAAATTTTCAGTCACCTTTATTTTGTCGTCTGCAAATGCTTCCAGTTTGGACAAGCCTAAAATATTGTCGTTTGGTAATGAGTTAAGTCAAGTTTTAAAGAGCACAGCTGATACTGATTATTCTTGTTATTTTTTCCAATGATGCAAAACTTAATACACACAGAACTGTTTTTGTAGAAGAGAAGGTGGACATTAAACAAGAGCCAAAGACTGAAAAAGAAGAGAAGGATGAAAAGGAAGTTAAAGAAGAAGAAAAGACGGATGGGGAGAAGAAAGAAGAAAAGAAAGAAGAGAAACCAGAAACGGAAGAGGAGAAGAAGAAAGAAGAGAGCAATCAGAAGTTTATGTTTAACATTGCGGACGGAGGGTTCACAGAGCTTCATACTTTATGGCAAAATGAACAGAGGGCCCTCATTAAGGTGAATAATGGAGGTCAACTTTTTGCCACATAAGAAATAATATTTTTCCCACAATATTTTCTACCCTGTCAAAGTCAGAAATCATTTGTTGTTGTCATCAATTTTGTTGTCGTCTAATAACCAGCATATTGTAGGTATAGGAGAAAAAATTTTAAAACCAGCATGTTGTACTTTTCACACATTTTCAAGGCTTTTAGAGATCCTAGTCTGGCAATGTTAGACACATTTGATTCCACTGCTGACCATTGTTTCGATGATGTGGGAAAGCAGCCAGTGGTTGGAATGAAAATTATTCAGAGTCCTGGTAAAAGAGATTCTAGGAAAGCATGGATATGTGCACTGGTCACAGCAATACAACTGAAATAATGTTGAAAACTGTGTTCAATACCAATTAATCAATAGACACATTTAATAAGTAGTGCTTTCAAGACACATTTGATATGTAGTGCTTTCAATTTGGACATGTTTTGACTTCAGGTAATGAGTTATAGCTCTTGTTGGAAGCTGAAATACTATGCTATCTACTTATTGATTACTATTTGACTTAACTCATTACCAAATGAGAAAATTTCAGGTTTGTCCAAGTCGAAAGCATTTGCAGATGACAAAGTAACAGTTACTGAAAATTTGAAATTTGTTTTGTGAAGGGCAGAAAACATTGTGGGAAAAGGAGAAAATGCTGGTTACCAGCATTTTCTCCTTTTCCCACAATGATTTCAAAAGACTTCTTCACAGGGTCGTCAAAAGTAGGGATTGTGAGGTAATGGGTTAATCTTTGTGTAGGAAGAGTATTATGATGAATAAAATGCCTTTATATCGATTTCCTTTCTCTCCACAGACCCGAGAACATGAAGTATGGCACAGACGTCACGATTATTGGTTACTAGCTGGTCTAGTCACGTATCCTTTGATTACTATATTCCATATACCATATACCACAATCTGGCAAAAGAAGGTTTACACCTTTACCAATAACAAAATTTTAGACTAATCCTAATTGAAAGCATTTGCATATGACAGAATAAATGTAACTGAAAAATTGAAATTTGTTTCCAGCAGGATAGAAAACATTGAGGGAAAAAGAGAAAATGCTGGTTACCAGCATTTTCTCCTTTTCACACAATGTTTTCAAAACTCTCTTGGTTGTAAAAACCAGGGATTGCTTGGTAAAGGGTTGATGCATGTGTTTTCATGCATTTTTCGCTAGCAAGTCATCATGTATTGAGGGATCTATAAAATCTATTTTATTTAACTGTCTAACACTTAATTCTGTACCAAACAACAAGTTTTTAGACTTGTCCAAGGTAAAAGCATTTGCAGACAACACAATAAATGTGAATCTGAAACTTGACCTTAGAAGAGTACTAAATATTGTGGGAAAAGGAGAAAATGCTGGTAACCAGCATTTTCTCCTTTTCCCACAATTTTTTCCGAAGGCTTCTTTGTCTAGGTCGTAAAAACCAGGGATTGTTTGATAAAGGGTTAACAAGCAGTAGGGTCAGATTTGAAAATATTCAACCCTTTCCTGGCACTTTGACTTCATTGAGACATTGAAAGAGGGAGGATTCGTCACAGTACTACTGTGGATCAGTAGTTTTAACTTTCAGTGGTAGCCATTGTATGTGTTCCTTGACCTTTCTGTAGTCATGGTTACGGAAGATGGCAGGACATCCAGAATGACATCAGATTCCAGATAATAAATGAACCTTTCCAATCTGAACAGGGAAAAGGAAACTTCCTCGAGATAAAGAATAAATTCTTGGCAAGGAGGTTCAAGGTATTAACATACTCTTATTTATCTAGTAACATGCAAAGTAGGGCATTCAGACATTTGTATAAATTACTGTACATATGAATTTTTCTGTTTTGTACAAATCTACTGTAGGACAAAATGGAATTTAGTCATAAAATACCATCTCTGATTAGCTTGAGGGGAGTGTGCGGGCTGATCCAAGATGACACTTCATACAAATGTTCCAATGCCCTTTTCATGTGTTTCAGGCCGTTTACTTTCACGCTACTGTGACGGATCTAATTTGTATTATGATGAGTCATTGTCAGAAATCGGAGGGTGATTGCAACATGCTGTATTGTTGTCAGATCTAGAAGTTAATTCTTTACCAGACAAAAAAATCATTGACTTGTCCAAACTCTTAAGTATTAGCTTGTTTACTACAAATGCTTTAAATTTGGACAAGTCTAGTATACTGTCTTTTTGCAAGTTGGAGGTGATTAATGGATAGACCATCTTAAAAAATTTTTTTGCTGGTACATTCAAGATAAGACTGCCTACTGTGCTGTCTGATCTTGATTTGCTCTGCTTTGGCAAATATTGAAAGCCACGAAGTTAACTCTTTACCAGACAGTAAAATTTTCTAAGTGTCTGCAAACATCAAATAAAACACGACCAATTAGTTGGAAGTCAGTTTTACAAGGGTTGAAGCCATAATTTCTTCTTTTGCCACAATGTTTTCCAAAAGCTGTTTTCTTCATTGAAGTCAAAAAACCTGATTATTTTAAAAATATTTTATTTGGTGTTTAGTTACTGGAACAAGCCTTGGTGATAGAGGAACAGTTACGGAGAGCAGCATATCTCAATCTGACCCAGGATCCCAATCATCCCGCCATGGCCCTGAATACCAGGTTTGCAGAGCTGGAATGTCTAGCAGAAAGCCATCAACATTTGTCCAAAGAATCTCTGGCAGGAAACAAACCTGCCAACGCTGTCCTTCATAAAGGTATGATTAAATGATTATGGATTCCCATCTACCTATATACAAAATAGTCCTAAGATTCAATGACACTGAGAAAGGTTTATGAAAACATTGGAAAAAAAAGAATAAAATGTTGATAACCAGCATTGTCTCCTTTTTGATACGCCAAAAGCGTTGTTTTATGTTTTGGCCCCAGTCGTCAGTCTATCTGTGATCCGTCTGTCTGTGAGCCATTTCACTTGTGTGCAACTCCTCCTACAGTTTCCATCTGAATATCTTGAGACTGTGATGAACCTCTTTGATGTGTAATTGTGCATGTTGGTGGTAAGAAATAGAGCAATTTTCCATTCCGTACCTGGTTTCCATGTTTCTGGGAAAAGATGGGTTCAGAAAATATTTTTGGAAAAGAAGAAAATGCTGAGAACCAGCATTTTCTTCTTTTCCCACAATCTTTTCCCACAATGTTTTCTACCTTATCAGAGAGAATAGGCTCTCTTTTACTTGTTTTGAATTTGTTTCTGCAGATGGTTTCACCCTGATAAAAGCGTAAGATTTTTTTTTTTTGTTTGGTAAATAGTTGATACTGGTATGCATTATATTTTCAACATGGGCAAGTCTAAAATTTCATTGTCTCATTAAAAATAAAGGAATATTTCTTGTTTTACAGTGCTGAACCAGCTGGAAGAATTACTCAGTGACATGAAGCAAGATGTTAGTCGATTACCTGCCACGCTGGCCAGAGTTCCACCTGTCAGTCAACGACTACAGATGTCCGAGCGCAGTATTTTGGGTCGACTGGTAAATCCCGGCCAGAGCACAGGTCCTCCACCTCAGATGGCCACGCCTGTCTCCAACCCCACACCTACAACGTCACAATCTGGTATGACAAAAAGTTCTTTCATAAACTTGCAGATTTATAGACCTGCCCATTTTTAGATCAAACATTTAGTGTGGCTCAATAACAGTACTGTGGAACAATTTTGTTGATACCTCTGTATTAACACATTACCACACAATCCCTACTTTTGATGTCCATGAGAAAGAAGCCTTTAGAAAACATTGTGAGAAAAGAAGAAAATGCTGGGTACCCAGCATTTTCTCCTTTTCCCACAATGTTTTCTACCCTTCACAAAACAAATTTCAAATTTTCAGTCACTTTTATTTTGTGGTGTGCAAATGCTTCCAATTTGGACAAGCCTAAAATATTGTCGTTTGGTAAGGAGTTAAGCAAATTATTCAAGAGTGCTCATATTGCATTCTTTAAAAAACTGAGAATTTTTAACTTCCCCAAATTGAAAGATGAAAAATTTGGTGTGGTTCATTCCGAGAAAAAAAGGTTTTGAAAACATTGTGGTGAAAGGAGAAAATGCATTTTCTCCTTTTCTCACAATATTTTCTACCCTATGAAATACAAATTCATTGTGTATGAGCAGCATTTAATTTGTTTTCCACAAGAACTTTTAATTTGGACAAGTCTAAAACTTTATTTGTAAGAATTCCAAATCACTGATCCACTGGTCTTGTTGAGAAAGAGTTTAATGTCAAACCCTGTGTTGTGTGTCATTTTTACCATCATGCCTAGTATCTGGTGATTTTTCATCTTTATTTTTTTCGTAATTTCATTGACCATGTAAAACTGTACTTGTTGAAAAATAAAATTTGTTCTTTTCTGTTCTATATTGCAGGTCAATCCACCCCAACAGGCCCCAGTCAGAAACAGACCCCCACTACACAGTCCATGTCAGCCCCACCTGTAAATAAATCCCCAGTCCCTACTCCAGGTGAGGACAATTTGGTTGATATTGAAGTTTAAAGCTTTATTAAACTACAGTGTGGAATTTCAACAGCCCTGTGAAAGAATATTTTATTTTCAAACCTTGAAGGAAAAGAAGAAAATGGTGCTTACCAGCATTTTCTCCTTTTCCAACACTGTTCTCTATTTATTCTGTTCTCTATTTATTTTGGGTTCGTTCCTATTGGTTGACCGACAGTGAATTTGTGGTCCAATTCAGACTAGTCTGAAATTTTTCCACTTAGTTAACTCTTTACCCGAACGATAAAATTTTAGACTTGTCGAAGTTGAAAGCATTTGCAAACAACAAAATGTGGCTCAAAAGTTGAAACTTGACTTTGGATGAGTAGAGAACATAATGGGAAAAGGAGAAAATGCTGGTTATCAGCATTTTCTCCTTTTCCCACAGTGTTTTTAAAAGGCGTCTTTCTCAGGGTCATTAAAAGTCAGGATTGTTTGGTGAAGAGTTAAGGTTTCTTGAACACAACATGTATTCAAAACTTTGGTCTCTTTTCTTTCTTTGTAATCAGGAATCCTGAATTGGTCAGGGTGGTGGATTTGTTATATTGAGGTTTTTGGGTCGATCCTCCCTTGCCATTTATGTGTGTCTTGCACTGTCCTTTGGCAAGGCATTGCATAGCTCCTGCCTTGTCATTTTACCAAACAATGTTATAGCAACTTTTTACCAAACGACAGAATTTTAGACTGGTGCAAAATCCAAAGCACTTACAGACAACAAAATAAACATAACTCAAAAACTGAAATTTGTTTCCAGCAGGGTAGAAAACACTGGAAAAAGGAGAAATGCAGGTCACCAGCATTTTCTCCTTTTCCTACAATGTTTTCCAAAGGCCTCTGTCTCGGGGTCGTAAAAACTAGGCATTGTTTGGTAAAGGGTTAAGGCAAAAGGGTTTTGAAAACATGGTGGGAAAAAGAGAAAATGCTGCACTCCTTTCCTCATGGCGTTTTCAAAGCTATAATAGGTAAATCCCATCATTTATGGAACAATTAATTTGTCATCTGCAAATGCTTTTAATTAGGACTAGTCTAAAATTTTGTTGTTTCATTAACCCTTTACTCTATAGATACTCATTTTAACGCATCAACAACAGACAGCTTTTGAAAACATTTGGGAAAAGGAGAAATTGCTTGTAACGAGCAATTTCTCCTTCTCCCACAACGTTTTCCACTCAATCAGATATTTGTATCCTCATTTGTCCATATTTTTTACATCATATCTTTCATTGCTGCTGAAATGGAAGAGTCTCAAATTGGCATATCAGGTAAAGGGTTAAGAGTTACACTGGATTGGAATAACATGTGTGATTTAGCTGATCTCCTGTCGAAGGGGGTGTCAAATATTATAGATACAAACTACAGAACTTCAACCCATTACCACACAATCCCTACTTTTGATGCCCCTGAGAAAGAAGCCTTTTGAAAACACCATGGGAAAAGGAGAAAATGCTGGTAACCAGCATTTTCTCCTTTTCCCTAAGTGTTTTCTACCCTTCCCAGAACAAATTTCTATTTTTCAGTCACCTTTATTTTGTTGTCTGCAAATGCTTTCAATTTGGACCAGTCTAAAATTTTCTCGTGTGGTAAAGAGTTAAGGCTCCATTGTTGTAGACATTGTTCAAAAAATCATTTTTTTTTTTTTAGCTTAGAAAACATTGTGGAAAAGGGAAGAAATGCTAATTTTCAGCAGTATTGTCACCAGCATTTTCTCCTGAGCCCACAATGTTTTCGACTTTTTCTGAAGTAAATCCTAACATGTGTGTTTGTTTTAACCCTTTACCAAACAATCCCTGGTTTTTTCGACCCTGAGATAAAAGGCTTTTGAAAACACTTTGGGAAAAGGAGAAAATGCTGGTAACAAACATTTTCTCCTTTCTCCCACAATGTTTTCTACCCTCCTTGAACAAATTTCAATTTTGGAGTTGCTTTTATTTTGTCACCTGCAAATGCTTTCAATTTGGACCAGTTTAAAATTGTGTCATTTGCTAAAGGGTTGTTTTCAATATCAATGCCTTAAATTTTATCCTGTAGTGAAAAGTTAAGCGTAAAAATTATGTTTGTTATTACAGTATTTAAAATTAAATTTTGTTCTTTTGGAAAGGGTTAATTAAATGCAAGAGTTCATTGGACAAAAGTTTTATTGCAGACTAGTTAAGTTAATGTCAAACTGACATTCTGGAGTCTGTATTTGTTGTGTTTCTTCTATTTCCACTCACAGCTCACTTCTTGTTTTCCTTTTTACTTTCCTTTGCTCAGTTCCCTTCGACCATAATCTCCCAGTTCCTGTGTCAAGCTCACTTCCACCGCCTCCTTCTTTCTTTGGGCCCATACCGGGGCCGGGTGGTGATGTACCGGGATTCTGGAGCCTTAAATCCGACATGCCACCTCGACCAATGAGTTTGGAGAATTTCGGGATTCCCCCTCCTCCTCCTCCGCCAACAACGTCCAGTCAATAGGTTATTAGTTGTGGCATCGTGCTGAAACCATCCCTCCACATGTTAATAGAAATATTTGGATGCAGTTAGTGTCTATTCTAGGATGTGCAACTGCAAGATCCATATTTGTGACCCATCAGGCAAAAAGGGATCATCAAGGAGCTGCGAAAAGTGTCAACTCTGGTCAGACTGTGCAATTGCGCAGGCTGACCAGGGTTGACTCTTTTCGCTTTAATGACATTTTCTGTTTAAAAAGTGGTTATTCTACCTTGCTATACTATCATTTTTGAATTACCGACTTAAAGTGACCTTCACTATCGTTGATCTGTTTTCATCTAATTGATGTACAGAATTCCCAGATGGTCCCTTTTTGCATGATGGGTCACATTTTTTCAGATCCGTCGTAAATTAGACCCCATTAAATCTTGCGTAAAAAGTTGAGTCCCTAAACTAACGATCTGTCTTGCCCTGTAGAAAATAGAACTGTTATGAATAAAAGCATCGTCATTGTTGAAGCTGTTTTTGCAAGATGTTATGTCTATTAACCCATTACTACTCACTTCCACCTTTTTAACGAACCTGCGAAAGAAGCCTTTTGAAAACACTGTGAGAAAAGGATAAAATGCTGGTATTTTCCCCTTTTCTCACAATGTTTTCTACCCTTGACAAAACAAATTTCAAATTTCCATCACTTTTCTATTGTCACCTGCAAATGCTTTTGATTTGGAAATGCCTTAAATATTGTTGTTTGGTAATGAGTTAACCCTTTACCCCATAAGGCATTTCTATGGTATCTCTAATTGACCCTAAATAACAGCAAGGATGAAGCTGTTTCTTATTTGTATATGACACCTTTTGATAGCATAGAAAACATTGTGGCAAAAGGTGAAATTGCTCATCATGAGCACTTTCACCATTTGCCACAATGTTTTCCAAAGGCTCCTACAAGCAATGAGTAGAAATGAGTATCTATGGAGTAAAGGGTTAACAGAATCAGGATTTAACACAAAGCACAGCATTCAGGACTATCCTTCAGTTCTCCAGTGTTCTGTCGTCGGAATTTTCAGTTCTTCTGTTAATTATTTTAAAAGCTTTTTCCTTCTAGAAGTAAATCATGTCAATAGTCAGTCATAGAATTACCTTTAATTCAAGTGATACCAGCTATGCTGAGGCAAATGGCCTCTTTAGCCCTGTTTGCTGTAGATAATTTATAAAAACACTTAACTCATTACCAAACGACATAATTTTAGGCTTACCCAAATTGAAAGCATTTGCAGACGACAAAATAAAAGTGACTGAAAATTTGAAATTTGTTTTGTGAAGGGTAGAAAACATTGTGGGAAAAGGAGAAAATGCTGGTAACCAGCATTTTCTTCTTTTCCCACAATGTTTTGAGAAGGCTTCTTTCTCAGGGGCGTCAGAAGTAGGGATTGTGTGGTAATGGGTTGATTATTCGTAAGGAGCAGTTTCCCAATTCGCCACAATAATATTGTCAAATAAGTTCACATATTAACATTTTATCAAATGATAAAATTTCCGACTTGTTCAAATTCAAAAAAATTTGCAGGTGACAATAATTTATTAAAGGTGCCAAAGATTTTGGAATTTGTTTTTGAAAGGTTAGAAAACATTGAGGAAATTTGAGAAAATGCTGGTTATCAGTTATAAGGATGGATTGTTACGTAGACGGCTAAAGCTAAATTCAATCCGATGTTCCCTTTATTCAAAGACATTCCAAAGTGTTAGACCACAATATCGTCTGACCTGACAGTGAATGAGGTGACAATATCAAGAGTTCCTTTACCGGACGACAAATTTTAGAGTCATCCAAATTCAAAGCAGTTGCAGACGACAAAATCAGTGTAGCTAAAATGATGGGATTTATCTCTGAAAGTAAAAAAAAAAAAAAAAACATTGTGGGAAAAGGAGAAAATGCTGGTTACCAGCATTTTCTCCTTTTCCTACAATGTTTTAAAAAGTTTCCTTTCTGAAAAAGTTATAACTCTCTACTCTTTGGTAAAAGGTTAACCCTTTACCACACATTGCTGACTTTTAACGCCCCTGGAAAATACAGCTTTTGAAAACATTATAGGAAAAGGAGAAAATGCTGGTAACCAGCATTTTCTCCTTTTCCCACAGTCTTTTCTATTCTAAGAAACATTGCACCATTTGAGCCGCATTGAAATTGTCGTCTGCAAATGCTTTCAAGTTTGACGGGGTTAAAATTTTGTCGTCTGGTAAAGGGGTAGAGGTACTTTTGTTAAGAATTTAGAAAACTTTTTGTTCCTAAATGTGGAGGGATGTTTCACCATGCCTAGCTTGTGACATTTTGGCATGTTGGTTTGGTAGAATATGCTTCCTGTGCCTTGTTGCTATGGGAAACCATGTGTTTATCGCTTCAAGCCTTTCTTAAAGTTGATGTTAGGCTACTGTGGCTGGGCTTATGTCCTGTTTGTGTTTTACGGAAGTAAAGTTTTGTTGTTGTGATTTTGAACTCTACAGGCCTTAGGCCAGATGAGGTTTTGTCATGGCATGGGTTGTGATGTCCACCCTTTTATTGTCTCTCTTCCCCCAACCCCCCACAGTGTAGTGGAGGGGGTTATACTGGAATCGCCATGGCTGTTTGTCTGTCTGTTTGTCCATCTGTTCGTAGACATGAATTTGTACAAAGCAACACTCCTGCAGTTTTTCATGTTTAGTGAACTCAAATATACAGTTGGGGTTCCTATATATATGAAGTTGTGCATGTACGATTTTCATGACCCTGCTGTGATTTGTTACAGAATTATCTCCCCTTGAACTTTTTTCAACCCTTACTATTGTACTAAACAATTCTGCATTCCGTGACAAATACCTGTTTTATGTGGCAAGGAACTGGTGGGGGGTATAATAATGTTTACTGATAGCTCGAGTTGCTGTAGTTGTGTACATTTACAATGAAAGGTCTCCTGCTGGCTCAGTGTAGAATATCTCATTATTTTGTGCCTAGGGATGTCTTTGACACAATAAATTTTACGTAATATCCTTACGAAAATAAAGTAGACAGTCAGGAGAAAACAAGCATATGTGCACTGGTTGCCTTGTTATGACCTCAGCTGATAAACTGAGTTAAACTCCCAATTTTAGTAGAGCATAGAAACAAATTTGGGGGTGCTTTACCCATTACTAAACAAAATATTAGATAGGTCCAGATTGAAAGCATTTTCAGATGACAAAATGAATGTGATTCGAAAATTGAAACTTGACTTTGGAGGAGTAGAAAACATTGTGGGAACCAGTATTTTCTTCTTTTCTGATAATATTTTCAAAAGCTTTCTTTTGCAGGGTCGTTAAAAGTCAGGATTGTGTAGTAAAGAGTTACAATAAGTTTCAGTCTTATGACGGGGTAAAAGACCATTGTGGGAAATGGAGAAAATGCTGATTATCAGTCTTTACCAGATGACAAATTTTCCTACTGGGCCAAATTCAAAATACATGTATATGCAAAGAAAAAAATAAAATCTTGGTAATGATGATTTGATTAGTTGATTTTTGACTTTGATAAGGTAGAAAATAAAGTTGGAAAAGAAGAAAATGTTGGTTACCACTAGCGAGCATTTTCTCCTTTGCCCACAATGTTTTCTACAGGCTTCCTTCTTAGGATCGTTACAAGTCAGGATTGTGTGGTAAGGAGTTAAAACTTGGTGGAAAAGTGAGAAAATTATGAAAAAAAACTAGCATTTTCTCCTTTTTCCACACTGTTTTCTACCCTTGTGAAGATTAATCAGATCATGTTACTATTAACTTGTTGTCAGCAAATGCTTTTAAATTTGGACAAGGCTTAAAAAAAAAAATTGTGTGGTGAAGAGTTAAGTCCTTACCACTCAACAAAGTTTTAAAATTGTCCAAGTATTGATAATTTAAATGTTGTTCAATAGAATTTGTTTTTGATAGAATAGAAAACACCATAAAAAAAAGGGAAAATCTTGGTTACCTCCAATTTTTCCTTTTCCCTCAATGTTTTAGAAAGGCTTCTTCTTCAGTGTTGTTAAAAAATGTGGTAGTTTGATAAAGAATTAACCCATTACCACACAGTCCCTACTTTTGACGCCCCTGAGAAAGAAGCATTTTGAAAACACTGTAGGAAAAGGAGAAAAATGCTGGTAACCAGCATTTTCTCCTTTTCCCACAGTATTTTCTACCCTTCCCAGAACAAATTTCAATTTTTCAGTCACCTTTATCTTGTCGTCTGCAAATGCTTTCAATTTGAACCAGTCTAAAATTTTGTCGTGTGGTAAAGAGTTAATTAGCATAAGTAATTGGAGAGGACAAATCAAATTCAATTTCCTGATTGAAGGCTAATTTACTTCTTAATCTTTACCAGGCAGTCCCGAGTTTTTACCCTTTCCCGAACAATACCTGGTTCTCACGACCCGGAAAAAGAAATCTTTTAGGAAACATCATGTGAAAAGGAGAAAATGCCGGTGACCAGCATGTTCTCCTTTTCCCACAATGTTTTCAACTGTTTTCTTATCGAGGGTCGTTAAAAGAGGGGATTGTTTGGTAAAGGGTTACATGCAATTTCAAGGATACTTTTCTTTCAGAATGATCCATGTGAGTGGACAAAATGAACTAAAAATCAGGAAGCATTTTTTTTAGCAGTCTGAACTTACAGTATAGGGGATAAATATTGCTTTTCTTTCTTTCTTTCTTTCTTTCTTTCTTCCTAGATAAATATTGTTTCAAGTATAATGATCATAAAAATATTTGATTGTTTTCATAGATAATATTAGATGATAAAAGATTACACATATATTATTTGTTGATCAAGTAATAAATTTCAATCTGATTGAAATAGTGTGTTCAGTGGACAAATTGTTTTGTGGCTCGATGACAAGAATTTTGATGCCTCCTGGAATTTTCCTCAGTATCATCTTGTGTTTCTTTTTTCAGACCCAACTAAATCCATGGGGCCCAAGTCGATTACTGCAGAATGAAGTCCTGTACAGATTTAGTCGATGAATGAAAAATAGTCATCAAGATTTTTTTTTGTACAGCGAAAGAAGTAAACATATAGAATGCAATCTCAGGGCTCCAGAAAAGAGGGGAGTGACAGTTTTCTAAATCTTTTATTTCTCCTTGAAACCCTATGTTGTGGGTACTCATTAGAATTGTCTCGATGAGACAATTCTAATGAGTACCCACAACAAAGGGTTTAGTGGAGAATAATTAATATTTTCAGTTTTGAAATCAATTTCACTCCCTCTATCTGGAGCTCTGAATGCATGGCCTGTATCGTCACAGAGGGAAACAGATGACAGGAATTCAAGTTTGGAGACTAAACTCAAGTCTGGAGACTAAACTATGTTACAGTAGGGTCAGAGACCATCACAGATCAATATTGAACTACCATGCAAGAGTTTCTGGGTTAATCCATTACCACACAATCCCTACTTTTGATGCCCCTAAGAAAGAAGCGTTTTGAAAACACTATGGGAAAAGGAGAAAATGCTGGTAACCAGTATTTTCTCCTTTTCCCACAATGTTTTCTACCATTACCAGCATTTTCTCCTTTTCCCACAATGTTTTCTACCCTTGTTGTCTGCAAATGCTTTCAATTTAGACTAGTCTAAAATATTGTCGTTTGGTAATGGGTTAATGACATAGACTTAACCCCTTACCAAACGGCATGTCTAAATTAAGCCTTCACCACACAATCCCTGACTTTTGTTGACCATGAGCCAGAATTCTTTTGAAAACATTCTGGGAAAAGGAGAAAACACTGGTTACCAGCACTTTCTCCATTTCCCACAATGTTATTTATTATCTGACAGACAAATTTTTATGGTTTGAGTTATGTGTAAATTGTCGCCTGCAAATCCTTTTAGTCTGAAATAGTTAAAAATTTAGCAGTAGGTAAAGAGTTTAAACCTGTCCCACACAATGACAACTTTTGATGACCCTTGGAAAGAAGCTTTTCGAAAACATTGTGGAAAAAGGAGATAATGCTGATAACCAGCATTTTCTCCTTTTCCCACAATGTATACAACCCTATCAGTAAACAATTGTACCATTTGAGACACATTGAAATTGTCGTCTGCAATTGCTTTCAATTTGGACACGGCTAAAAATTTTGTTGTCTGGTAAAGAGTTAACCCATTACCACTCAATCCCTACTTTTGACGCCCCTGGAAAAGAAGCCTTTTGAAAACATTGTGGGAAAAGGAGAAAATGCTGGTAACCAGCATTTTCTCCTTTTCCCACAATGTTTTCTACCCTTCACAAAACAAATTTCAAATTTTCAGTTACTTTCATTTTGTCGTCTGCAAATGCTTTCGATTTGGACAAGCCTAAAATATTGTCGTTTGGTAATGAGTTAAAGCATATGCTGGCTGGTTCAAATGATACAGTTTGTTTTTTTGTGTTTTCAAAAGACTTGTACTGCAGACACGTAAAAAGAAGGGCTTGTTTGGGAAAGAGTTAAAAGGGGGGTAAACGTTGTGGGAAACGAAGAAAATGCTGGTTACCAGCATTTTCTTCGTTTTCCACAATGGTTTCAGAAACCTTTGTTCCTAAGGTCCTTGGAACATTTGATCGCTTGGTAGCGTCAAAGGCGTCATGATTATCTAAAAGATAATTAAATTGTGTGTTAACTCTTTACTACATACTATAGGTCGAAATATCAGAGCAGGTCTCATAATGCATTTGCGTTAAAATCGTACCATTTAAAAGTAAGGAAAATACTGTGAAGTTGACAGTCTGTTATTGTGTGGTTGGGGTGTGTGTTAGTCACTGGCAGAAAAAAGAATTTTTTAATCAGGCAAGAGTAAACAAAACATACAGCTACCTGGAAGGTTTTAACCCGGTTTTAAAATTAATATCTCTGTCAGCAACCAACACTTGGACCGATTCTAATGTGACATGTCATCTTCACAATAATTCCCATACTTTTGAATGCTATGATATGAATTCATATGCATTTAAACGCATGGTTAACCCTTTCCCAAACAAGCCCTGGTTTTTATGTGTCTGCAGTAAAAGTCTTTAGAAAACACTGTGGGAAAAGGAGAAATTGCTCGTAACGAGCAATTTCTCCTTTTCCCACAGTGTTTTCTACCCTTTTTGAGAACTTTCTGCCATTTTCTCCAAATCTAAAATTGTTGTCCGCAATGTCTTGGGGTTTGACAGGATACAAAATTTGTCATTTGGGAAAGGGTTAAATAACAATGGGCCTTTAATGTTACTTTAAGTATGAAGGCACTTGTAAACATTATAGAAAGCAAAAGTTGTAAAAGACATACCTAATATGTCCGGAAGTGAATTGTCATTGGTTGAGAGGAAAATTGTGAGAAAAGTAGACAAGCTGGTAACCCAGCATTTTCTTCTTCCACAATGTTTGGCAAAGCATTATTCCTCAATGTTTTGAAAACATAGGGTCATTTTCAAAAGTGTTAACTCTTTTCAAAACAACAAATTTTTGGATCTCCAAATTCTGCAGATGACAAATATCATAGAGTTGAAAATATTGTGGAAAAAAGAGAAAATGCTGGTTACCAGCATTTTCTCCTTTTCCCACAATGTTTTCACAAGTCTTATTCCTGAAGGTTTTGAAATCCTAGGATTGTTTTGGAATGGAATAAAGAATGTTTTCCAATTGGGCATATTTTTTTTGTACAGTACAATGTATCATGTGTAAATATTTTGATTGTCTTTTAATATTGTCACTTCCTTTGGTACTTACAGAATGATAGGTCAAATAAAGTCTTCAGTCGAAATAAAGTAGATAAAAAAAACTGAATTAATTTTGTTTTAAACGTTCTATTTATTTATATTTCCCCACCATGTTGGTCGGTCTGTCTGTCTGTCTTTATGTTTGTCTGTCTGTCGTAGTATTTATGCTCTCACTCAAAAACCTTTTAACCCTTTACCAAATAATACTTTGTTTTTACGACCCTGGAAAAGAAGGGTTTTTAACCCTTTTCCAAACGACAAACTTTCGGACTAGACCAAATTGAAAGCATCTTCAGACGACAATTCAACTCTTGCTGAAAAGATTATTTCTGTCTATGATAGGGTAGAAAATATTGTGGGAAAAGGAGAAAATGCTGGTTACCAGCATTTTCTCCTTTTCCAACAATGTTTCAAAAGGCTACTATTCCAGACCCATAAAAAACAGGGATTGTTTGGGAAAGGGTGAAAACATTGTAGGAAAATGAGAAAATGCTGGTGACCAGCATTTTCTCCTTTTCCCACAATGTTTTCTGCCCCATCAGAGAGCTCAAGTTCATTTGCACAGTTTTGAATCTGTTGTCTGCAGATGTTTTTGAAATATACAGAGTCAAAAATCCATTGTTTGGTAAAAGGTTAAACTAGGACCCTGAAACCAGATACAGTTTTTTTGTTACGATATAGTATTTCGTTTTCTTGAAATAGTATTCCTGTGAACAGACAAATAAATTTTAACCCATGAAAAATGACCGCGATAAACAGTGACTGAAACATGGCTAGAACCAACGTTACGTAGCTCTTTACCAAACAAAAGGTTGCTCACTGTTCCAAACTGAAAGTATCTGCAGACGACACCAATGAAGTTTGTACAAACAAGTTGAGCCCGCCCGGGTGGCTCAGTGGTAAGCGTGTCGGACTCATGACCTGGTGGTTGTGAGTTCGATACTCGGTTGAGGCGAACTTTCTTTCCGGCGTATTTTCGCCTCTTACCTCTGCTGAAGCATGTGAGAAAAGTAGTCGGTGGCTTTGGAAAGAAAGTAGTATAAGTACCGGTGTGAGAAAGCCAGGAAACACATGTGCGTCACCGACCGCCATGATATGACCTTAGCTGTTAAAGTGGCGTTAAACACCAATACAACCAATACAACCAACAAACAAGTTGCACTTTTTGGGTACGATAACAAAAAACATTCTACATAGCCTAGGGATGACAAATTGCGCCAATCCCGAAAAATACCCAGCGAAACCGAAACTGGAGGTATTTACGGTAATTTACGGGTATGTGTAGAAATTTACCTAAACGGGCCCCATCATGCTCGCTAACAGTTTTATCTTTCAAATTTGTGTAGTCTATAGATAATTTCTTTCATTTGATAAATCGCAGGAATTTGACATTCTATAATAAAATTATACAAAATATGTAAAAAAAAAAATACACCCATATATAAAAGGGGAGATTTGTTTTTCATATTTTATCATTTATTTTGGTTACAGAATGTCAAATTCCTGTGTATAAATTGAGCTATTTTCACAAATGTGTTGTTATCAAAGACATACATAAACCGGCATGGGGAGAATGAACCCTTAACCCTTTCCCAAACGATAAATTTTACACTCTTCCAAACTCAAAGAGTTTGCGGATGACAATTTCAAATTTGATAAAAATGGCAGAAAGTTCTCTAAATGGGTAGAAAAACACAGTGGGAAAAGGAGAAATTGCTCGTTACGAGCAATTTCTCCTTTTCCCACAGTGTTTTCAAAAGACTTGTACTGCAGACACGTAAAAATATTAAGGGCTTGTTTGGGGAAGGTTTAATTAAAAAATATTTGAAAAAAACTTTGTAGTCGATGATAAAAAAAAAATGAAATCCAAAAAATAATTTAAAACAAATTTCGGACAGTGTAGATCAAGATCAGACTGCACGTTTTGTGCAGTCTGATCTTGATCTAGACAGTCCGCTAAAAGGTCGTTGAATAGCGCTTAACATGCCAAGGGTTACCTTTGTTCTGCAAACCGATCCCATGTCGAGCCCCGTTTAGATCTATGGTGTGTGGGAAAATTAAGTTAATCACGTGATCATAATACCATCCGATGTAAACAGACGATATAAGAATGGCGTCGAGTGAAAAAGGAATGAAAGACTTTCTGTGTCTTTTGGCGGTTTCTGTACTAGTTATTTTAGGTGTTTCAGGTAATTTTATTAAATATTTCTGATGATGAATATGTTAATTGAATTTTAGGTATTATTTTTAAGTCTAAAATTTATATTCGAAAACACCCTTTCATTACCGGTTATGGAAAATGGTGGGTGGAGTAAACATACTGTTGTCCATTGCAAATGCGGTATTTTCGACACTTGTGAGACAAAATGGTGTTTAGCTCTGCACCAAGCGACAAAAAATGTTGAGTTATCTGCATTTTAAAACCATTCACAGACGACAACTATATTCCATGGGTTGATTTCTGTCTCTGAAGCGGTAATAAATAATTTTGGGAAAAGGAGAAAATAAGTTACCAGCAATTTTTTCCTTGTTTATAATATTTTCATAAGTTTTCTCCTTCATAGGATAAATAACCATGTACCAAAAGAGGAGTTTTGTATTGATCTTGAGAGAGAAAACTTCAAAAACATTTTAGAAAATCAAAATATTGTGGGAAAAAAGGCTGTTTATCAGCAATGTCTTCTTTTCCTGTCATGTTTTCTACACTTTCCCTATCATTATATTTTATGGTCTTCAAGTAAGTGTCACCATGGACTAGATCTAGTTTAGAATAATGAGAATCAAAGACAGGTAGATCTAACACTTACTGCTACAGTACAGTAACCTTTATGCAGATTTTATCCTCTGGTTTTCTTTTTCAGAAAGATTTAGAGATGGATCATATTATTGTACCATTAGACAATAAACTGTTACTCAATGGGAAAATCTTAACACTTAAAGTGCTGGAACCGACTTAACTGGTTTTTGTGGACAGTGTAGATCAAGATCAGATTGCACAGAACGTGCAGTCTGATCTTGGATCTACACTGTCCACTGTTTTGTTACATATTCTGGCCAATAAAGCCTTGGTACAGCAGTTTTTTTTTATGTTTTCCCTATTTAAAAATGTCTCTTGTACTTATTCAGCACTTTAACCCATTACCACACAATCCCTACTTTTTACGACCCTGAGAAAGAAGCCTTTAGAAAACATTGTGGGAAAAGGAGAAAATGCTGGTAACCAGCATTTTCTCCTTTTCCCACAATGTTTTCTTCCCTTCACAAAATAAATTTCAGATTTCAACTCACTTTTATTTTGTCGACTGCAAATGTTTTCAATTTGGAACACCCTATAATTTTGTCGTTTGGTAAAGAGTTAAGGGTTAAGATTTGCAGAAATTTATGGAAATCATTTGAAGAATGAAAAAACCAATGCTGTTAAACTCTAACCAAATGATAATTTTTTAGGCTTGTCCAAATCATAAACATTTGCAGACTGAAAATTTGAAATTTGTTTTGTTAAGAGTAGAAAACAATGTGGGAAAAGGAGAAAATGCAGATTACCTTCTTGTCCCACTATGTTTTCTCAAGGCTTCTTTCTCAGGGTCGTAAGAAGTTTGGATTGTGTAGTAATGGGTTAAATCCTTTACCAAACAATGTTTTTTACGACTCTGAGATAGAAGCCTTTTGAAAACATTGTGGGTAACTTTTAAGGGAGAAATGTTGGTAACCAGCATTTTCTCTTTTTCACTCAATGTTTTCTACCATACTGGAAACAAATTTCAATTTTTGGCTTGCATTTATTTTTTTGTCTGCAAGTGTTTTCAATTTGGACCAGTCCTAATTTTTGTCGATTGGTAAAGAGTTAAAAGTTAGGATTGTGAAGTAAAGGTTTAACTCGTTATTAAACGACAAAATTTCAGACTGGTCCAAATTGAAAGCATTTGCAGACGACAAAATAAAAGTGACTGAAAATTTGAATTTTGTTTTGTGAAGGGTAGAAAACATTGTGGGAAAAGGAGAAAATGCTGCTTACCAGCATTTTCTCCTTTTCCCACAATGTTTTCTAAAGGCTTCTTTCTGAGGGGGCGTCAAAATTACGGATTGTGTGGTAATGGGTTAATTTAAAAATATCCACTTGTGTGTCACTCAGACTGAACAACTGGGACAAATTTCCTTGTTGTAGCTATTGTTTTGATTGAAAGATTGGTGTTATCTGCTAGAGAAACTGGAAATGAAGGGAGTCCCCCTTGGGCTTCCCCTTTATAAAATAGGGAGGATTTTCAAAAAATAAAGGGAACAAATTTAGGTTTTTCACTCTATAGGGAGTTTGCCCAGAAAAGTGGGCTGTTTAAGATCATTTTGCACTGGTTCATTTTGGATTTAGGCTGTTCTGTCCCAGTCCAGGGGAAAACAGCTTTTGCAATGATTCCTTTTTAACTCATTACCACACGAGAAAATTTTAGACTGGTCCGAATTGAAAGCATTTGCAGACGACAAAATAAATGTTACTGAAAAATTGAAAGTTGTTCTGGGAAGGGTAGAAAACACTGTGGGAAAAGGAGAAAATGCTAGTTACCAGCATTTTCTCCTTTTCCCACAGTGTTTTCTAAAGGCTTCTTTCTCAGGGGCGTCAAAAGTAGGGATTGTGTGGTAATGGGTTAACTCTTTACCAAATGAGAAAATTTTGGACTAGTCCAAATTGAAAGCGTTTGCAGGCAACTGAATCAAAATTGAAACTTGATTTGGGAAGAGTAGGAAACGCTGTGGGAAAAGGAGAAAATGTTTGTTTCCAGCATTTTCTCCTTTAAGCACGATGTTTCCAAAAGGCTTCTTTTGTTAGGGTTGTTAAAAGTAGGGATTGTGTGGTAATGAATTTAAAAGGGGTATTGAGGGAAGAGTAAATTCATTGTCTTTAGACTTTTTCTTTGTTAGCAGATTTTTTTTTGTGACGATGTCGCACAGTGGCTCTGAATTTATGGGGAATTTGAAAAAAATTAGCATGAATCAGCATTCCTGCATCCTAGAGTAGACCCTGTATGAGAAAGTTGCTGTATCTATCGGACCTTATGCCCTGCTTACAAAGTCCGACAATCTGATTTTACTTCCTGTAAGATCTATCAATACTTCACTGCTTGTTTTTTGTGTTGAATCTTTACCACACAAACCTGACTTTTAATGATCCCGAGAAAGACAGATTTTGAAAACTTTGTGGGAAAAGGAGAAAATGCTGGTAACCAGCATTTTCTCCTTTTCTCCCCAATGTTTCAAAAGGTCTTCTATAAATCTTCTCACTTTCTTTACCCTTTACCAAACAACAAAATTTAAGACTTGTCTCAATTGAAAGCATTCAATTGAAAGCATTAATTTTGAAGACAACAAAATAAACATAACTCAAGAATTGAAACTTGTTCCCAGCAGGGTAGCAAACATTGTAGGAAAAGGAGAAAGTGCTGGTTAACTCATTACCACACAATCCATGGCTGGTCGCTGTGATATAACTGAAATAATGTTGAAAATGGCGTTTAATACCATAGAGATCATGTCATGAATGGTTTTAACTTTTTACCACACAATCCCAACTTTAAATGACCCTGAAAACGAAAGCTTTTGAAAACATTGTAGGAAAAGGAGAAAATGCTGGTAACCAGCATTTTCTCCTTTCCCCACAAAGTTTTCTGTCCTTCCCAAATCAAATTTCAATTTTTGAGTCACATTTATTTTGTCGTCTGCAGATGCTTAAATTATGGAAAAGTCAAAATTTTTTGTTGTTTGGTAAAGAGTTAAGCCTTTCCCAAACGACAAATTTTAGACTCTTCCAAACTGAAAGAGTTTGCAGACGACGATTGAAACTTTCATAACAATGGCAGAAAATTATCCGAACAGGCAGAAAACACTGCGGGAAAAGGAGAAATTGCTCATTACGAGCAATTTCTCCTTTTCCCACAGTGTTTTCAAAAGACTTGTACTGCAGACACGTAAAAAGAAGGGCTTGTTTGGGAAAGGGTTAAAAGCTTAGTGCATAATAATTACTGCTTAATTCATGATGCGTAATATAGGGCAAAAAAAGCAATATCAAAAGGACCTACTTATGATATATCTGGAGTGTCTTTAACAACTTTTTGATGCCTTTGGCGGTGTGAATGTTATACTACTACTTAAGACTGGACTTTCCTTAACCCTTTACCACATGACAAAACTTTAGATCTATCCAAATTGAAAGCAATTTCTTAGTGGCTCAAATGACACAATCTTTTTTTTTTTTTCAATATAGTCGACAACTTTGAGGGAAAAGGAGAAAATGTTGGTATGCTGGTTACCAGCATTTTCTCCTTTTCCAACAATGTTTTCGAAAGGCTTTTTCCACAGGGTTGTCAAAAGTTTTCATGGTGTCACTGTGGTAAAGGTTTAACTGTCAAAGTCTGTCCTCTTTGTTGAGTAATACTGTCTGGGAGTAATTTTAAAACACTATCTTTTACATAAGATCTAGGTGGTACATGTATTCACTAAACATTCTTTTGAACGTTCTTTGTCTTAGTCTTCAAGATTTTGTGACTGAAAGTAACAGAACTTCTGATTGGCTAAACCAAATGGTTTAGCCAATCAGAAGTTCTATTTCTTTCACATTGACAAGATTCTGAAGAATAAGACGAAGAAGGTTCTAAGAATGGTCTATGAATACCGGTACCGACCCTAATCATCTGGACTGAAAATATTTGAATTTTTTTTTTCTAAGGTGCTCTAAGGGTTGAAGTTTCACCAAATCATAACAAAATTTTGCACCAGATTAACACTTTCCCAAACTGTCCCTGGTTTTCACGACCCTGACAAATAAACCTTTTGAAAACAGTGTTGGAAAAAGAGAAAATGCTGGTAACCAGCATTTCTCCATTTTCCCACAATGTTTTCTACCCTCCTAGCTCAAAATACTATTTTTAAGTCTTATAAATTTTGTCATCTGCAAATGCTTTCAATTTGGATTGATCTAGAATTTGTTGTTTGGTAAAGAGTTAAATTGAAAGTATTTAAAGACAGTAAATTGAATGTTTCTAAAATTATGATTTTTTTCTTGAATAAGATACAAAACATTGTGGAAAAAGGAGAAAATGCTGGTTACCAGCATTTTCTCCTTTTCAAACAATGTTTTCAAAGGCCTTTTTATGTCGAATGTCGTGAAAATAAGGGTATTGTGTTCTAAGGGGATAATCAGTGCCTCTTAAGTCTGCACGCTGTCTGTAAGTGCTATTTCCTGCCTATTTAGAGCATAATCTCTTCTTTTTTTCTTCTAACTCTTTATGAAACGACAAAATGGTTAACTCATCCATGTTCAAAGCATTTGCGGATGACAAATCAAAAGTGGCACAAATGATTGAGCTAGAGTAGAAAACATTATGGTTTGCCAGCATTTTCTCCTTTTCCCATAATATTTCCAAAAAGACTTCATTGTCATGGTTGTTGAAAACTTTTTGTGAAAAGGAGAAATTGCTGGTTACCCGAGTATTTTTTCTTTTTTCCCACTGTGTTTTTAAAAATCTTCTTTCTCAGGAACTTTAAGTTATTACCAAACAATAGAATTTTTCCAAATCGAAAGCGATTGCAGACGACAAAAGAAAAGTGACTGAAAATTCGAAATTTATTTTGTGAAGGGTAGAAAACATTGTGGAAAAAGGAGAAAATGCTGGTTACCAGCATTTTCTCCTTTTCCCACAATGTTTTCTAATGGCTTCTTCCTCAGAGGTGTCAAAAGTAGGGATTGTGTGGTGATGGGTTAAAACTTGGGATTGTGTCACAAAAAGTTCAATTCTGGGGCGATAAAAAAGCGATGGATCATTCTATATATTGTTTACTTTTGACCTGTTTCTACAATGCAGAAAATTTACAAATAGGCGAAAATTTCGGGCCCGTCTGGATGGCTCAGTGGTGAGCGTGTCAGACTCACGACCTGGTGGGTGTGAGTTCAATACCCAGTTGAGGCGAACTTTCTTTCCGGCGTATTTTCGCCTCTCATCTCTGCTGAAGCATGTGAGAAAAGTAGTCGGTGGCTTGTGTTAGTACTGGTGTGAGAAAGCCAGGAAACATAAATTATGTGCTTCATCGACTGCCATGATATGACCTTAGCTGTTAACTCTACCAAACGACAAAATATTTGACTGGTCCATATTGAAAGCATTTACAGACAACAAAATAAAAGTGACTGAAAATTTGAAATTTGTTTTGTGAAGGGTAGAAATCATTGTGGAAAAAGGAGAAAATGCTGGTTACCAGCATTTCCTCCTTTTCCCACAATGTTTTCAAAAGGCTTCTTTATCGGGGTCGTTAAAAGTCGGGATTGTGTGGTAAAGAGTTAAAGTGGTGTTAAACCCCAATACAACCAACCAAACCAACCAAAAATATCGGCCCATTTCAGCCTGCGATACTTTCAACAGATACCTTAAGCCCCCTTTTCACAGAGCATGACTTGTATCATACGTAAGACACGGCGTCATTTCCTGCATACTACCAGCTGGAAATGATGATGAAATCGGCATTTAATTTTTCACACATTTTTACCCTTAATGTGATGCATAAATGAAGTTAATTTCTAGGACAGTACTTAACTCTAATTAACTATGTAATTTCTGAGTATGAACAACCCTGAAATAGCAGGCCTTTGAAAGCATTGTTGGAAAAGAAGAGAATGCTGATAACCAGCATTTTCTTCTTTTTTCCATAATGTTTTCTACCCTTTTAAATGCAGAAATCAATGTTTAACTACATAATTCAGAGTAAGATCAACCCTGCGAGCAGGCCTTTGGAAACATAATGGGAAAAGAATAAAATGCTGGTTACCAGCATTTTCTCCTTTTCCAACAATGTTTCCTACCCTGTCACAGACAAATTTCATCATGTAAGTCACATTCAAATTTTGTCGTCTGCAAAAGCTTTCAATTTGGACAAGTACAAAATTTTGTCGTTTGGTAATGACTAAATGAGTTAAGGGTAAGAACTCTACAAGTCTGTGTAGAATTTATTTGATACATGTATAACAGCTGCGAATTTGGTTCATGCTTGTTCTAAATTAACTCTATTAGACTTTCTGGTATTTTCTGTGCCAGCAGGAGGAAATTCTTTTGTAAACATAGTGGCAAAAGGAACAAATACTTTTAGCAAGCTTTTTCTAAATGTGAATGTTTTAATTTTTTTTACACCAATATATTCGTGGACAAATTGTACCATTTTATGCTACATTTAGTGTGTTGTCTGCAACTGGTTTCAATATGGACCAGTCCAAAATTTTGTCGTCTGGTAAAGCGTTCAAAGTTCTTGTTTTTATTGGCCATGGAAAGGGGTTCCCAAGGGGGACAGTTCCATAACATGCTACATGCATTCTTGAAGGACCCAAGTTTTTTTTTTTTTAACCCTTTACCAGAGCTACAGGTAGAGGGAATGTTTTGATTTCAAAATTGAAAATATAACTTATTCTCCCCTAAACCCTATGTGGTGGGTACTCATTAGAATCGTCTCATTGAGACGATTCTAATGAATACCCACAACATAGGGTTTTGAAGAGGATGACCTTGGAATACTATCACTCCCTCTTATCTCAAGCTCTTTTTTTACCAAACAACAAAATTTTAGATTCGTCCAAATTTGAAGCATTAGCCGACAACAAAGATGACACAAATGATGAAATTTATACTTGAATGTGAGAAATGGAGAAAGTACAGTACTTTCTCCATTTCTCACATTCAAGTATAAAGAGTACTACTCTTTGCCAGGGTTTTGTCAGTGAGAGTGGCTGCTCACTGACTAGCCCCTTTGGGCATATATACTAGGTTCAAAAAAAAAAAGTGTGCACTTTGTTTTCGGCGATTTTCCATTGCCCATTATGCTTAATGTCCATGTATTTGGTATCAAGATCAGAACATATACATTATAATCGTGACTTTAAACTTTAAACTTCGGTGTCATTAGGATATGTTTTTGTCTCGAGAATGGACACTGTACCACACAGTTCTGACTTTTAACAACCTTTAGAGAGAAAAGCTTAGAAAACATTATAGGACAAGTAGGAAATGCTGGTTACTAGCATTTTTTTTCCTTTGTCCACATTATTTTCAACCCGTCTGAAAATAAATTTCTTTTTTTTTTAATCACATTATATATATTGTTGTCTACAGATGCCTTTAATTTGTCGTCTGCAAGACTAGTGCTTTCAATTTTTGGAGCAGTCCAAAATTTTGTCATTCGTTAAAGAGTTAAACAAAATGTGGGATTTATTTTAGAAAGGGTAGAAAACATTGTGAGAAAAGGAGAAAATGCTGGTTACCCAGAATTTTCTTCTTTTCCCACAATATTCTCCAAAGCTTTCTTTCTCATGGTTGCTAAAATTTATGACTGTGCTGTAAAGGATTAATAAGCATTAAATTTTTTTCTTCTTTACCCACAACGACTCGAGCCTCCCTGGAGGCAATGGGTTTTTTGTGGAAGTGTCCTAGGGCAATACACTTCAGAGCCCCAGCCTTATGCTAGTGAGACCCATGGCATACATGAATATGTGAGCTGTCACAGTGATATGACTGAAATAATGTTGTAAAGTTAGCTAAACATGATTCATTCAATTTTCAACATAATTATTATGTCAATTTTATCGAAAGCCTCCAGTCTTTGAATCATAAATGCTCATGTACATGTAGTTTTGCCAAGGTTTAACCTTTTACTACAAAACAGCAACTTTAGATGACCCTGAGAAAGAAGCCTTTTGAAAACATTGTAGGAAAAGGAGAAAATGCTGGTAACCAGCATTTTCTCCTTTTCCCACAATATTTTCAATCCCATCAATAAACAATTGCACCATTAGGGGCACATTGAAATTGTCGTCGCAAATGCTTTTAATTTCGACAAGTCTAAAATTTTGTCATTTGGTAAAGGGTTAACTGCAATTTCAAACATGTCTGAAAATACCCATCCAGTTGTGAACAAACTTTACAGAAATGATCCTGCTATGATTCTCTTCACTGAAGTTCAGAATATTTCAACCCTTTACCCTATTAGGCATTTCTATGGTATCTCTAATTGACCCTAAATAACAGCAAGGATGAAGCTGTTTCTTATGTATATATGACACCTTTTGATAGAATAGAAAACATCGTGCCAAAAGGTGAAATTGCTCGTGACGAGCAATTTCACCTTTTGCCACAATGTTTTCCAAAGGCTCCTACAAGCAATGCATAGAAATGAGTATCTATGGAATAAAAGGTTAAAAGAATTTGATTCCTTTTAAAATTCTGGTTGCCATGGCAACTAATTGAAAAATATTGAAAATCTTCTTGTCCGAAACCATAAGGCTTATAAGGATACCTAATTCAGCATCTAGCTTCATCTAATGGACCTCTTCAAAGTTTCTTCAAATTATTCTATACTTTCAGATGCAGCCTTCACGGAAAACATTGATAGATGTCCACCGCATACTCTTAGAGACAAAAGTATTCTACGTACAGTGGGCAGAAGATGCTATCAGTTTATACGCACAGAAAAACGCTGGCAGCAGGCCCGCAGTGACTGTAGGAACAGAGGTGGAGATTTGATCACGATACAAACTCGGGAAATTCAGCACATGGTACAAGATGCTATGTCAAGGCTTTGGAGGAAGAACGGAATGTGGATTGGAGCATCCGATATTTACAGAGAAATGGAATGGCTATGGGTAACAGGTACATACTGTGTTTAACCATTTATCACATAGTGAGACTTTGGACATCAATATTGAAGGAACTTACAGAGGACAATGCAACTGGTTTTCAAATGATTGCATTTGTTCTTGAAAATGGATCAAAAACATTTGGGAAAAAGGAGAAAATGGTGGTTTCAAAAGGCTTTCTCAGGTTCGTTAAAAGTCGGGATTAACTATATATGTGCTAAATAGGTTAGACGGTAATTAACCCTTTACTCCATAGATACTCATTTTTACGCATTGCTTTTGACGAGCAATTTCACCTTTTGTCACAATGTTTTCTATACTATAAAAAGGTGTCATATACACATAAGAAATGGCGACTTTTAACGAACCTGAGAAAGGGTTAATAGTAAAAGTGAAATGAAATAGTCCAAAAAAAAAACTTATGCCATTTTATAATTATTTAGGTGAAGTTTTTACCAACTTATTCATTATTTGTTTTATTTTGTCTACAATTTTCGAATAAAATGCCAATTTGTTGTTAAAAGTTGAAGGTATATAGAGGAAGGAATATCATGTATTAACTTTCCCAGTGCTTATATTTGCTTCTCTCAGCATAAGAAAATTTCGACATCTTGCTTGACTTTCGATCTTGCAGCTCGAATCAAATCAAATAGAAAGACCGATTAGTACAACATAAATATTTGGTATATCTTATACTTTTAGGTGAACGAGTAGGATACAATAATTGGGACGGTGGCCAGCCGAGCTGCCGTTTATTCAAGTTTATGTGCCATGAGGATTGTGGTGTGGTGCGGAAAGACAAGGGCTATAGATGGCATGATTATCTTTGCGGTTCAGATTTATTTAACTATGGATATGCCTGTCAGTACGGTGAGTTTGTGTGGTTAACTGTATACAGTATGTACAGTAAAGCAGTTGGACTTTCCATTGCCACACAATCCGTACTGATATACTTGTCAGTACCGTGAGTTTATTTGATTAACCATGTACAGTAGGTACATTAAAGCAGTTGGTGGGACTTTAGTCCATTACCTCACAATCCATACTTTTGAAGTACTTTTGATGACCCTGAGAAAGAAGCCTTTAGAAAACATTGTGAGAAAAGGAGAAAATGCTGGTAACCAGCATTTTCTCCTTTTACCACATTGTTTTTCTTCCCTTCAAGTTCAATTCGCCCGCCCGGGTGGCTTAGTGGTGAGCGTGTCGGACTCATGACCTGGTGGTTGTGAGTTTGATACACAGTTAAGGCGAAACTTTCTTTCTGGCGTTTTTTCGCCTCCCACCTCTGCTGAAGCATGTGAGAAAAGTAGTCGGTGGCTTTGGAAAGAAAGTTGTGTTAGTACTGGTGTGAGAAAGCCAGGAAACACATGTGCGTCACCGACCGCCATGATATGACCTTAGCTGTTAAAGTGGTGTTAAACCCCAACAAAACCAGCCATCAAGTTCAATTCTTTAATCACTTTTATTTTGCTAATGCTTTCGACTTTGACTTGATTTTGTTGAATGATAATGAGTCAACCCTTTACCAAACAACTAAATTGGAAGCATTTGCAGACAACAAAATTCATGTCTCAAAAATTGAAATTTGTTGAAATGTTGTTTGGTAAAAATTAAAAATTTTCATCAAAAACCCAACATGCAGTGAAGCGTTGGCACCCACAGTTGGTGTTCATATCAGAGCTCGAGACAGAGGCAGTGATTTTGATTTCAAAATTGAATATATTGATTATTCTCCACCAAACCCTATGTTGTGGGTACTCATTAGAATCGTTTCTCATTGAGACGATTCTATTGAGTACCCACAACATAGGGTTTGGAAGAGAAATGATGTATTCAGAATACCATCACTCCCCTTATCTGGAGCTCAGTCATGTTACTATTTTATATTGGTGATAGATCTTCTAGCCCCTCCACCAACAACTAAACCAACAACTACTTCAACTACAAGCTCAACTACAAGTTCAACTACAACAACAAGCACAACAACAAAAGCAACAACAACACCAGCTAAAGCTTCAACTGTTACCATGACAACAAGTAAAACAACAGTGAAGCTACCAAATGCCAATACCACGATTGTTTTTGGATCATCAGAGTTAACATCAAGATCAACAACATCAGCTCCTGTACAAGTGACGAACAGCTCTATATCTGTACATGTTGTACCAGGTAAGTGTAAATCTAGCTCTTTTCCACACAATCTGGACTTTTAACAGCTCTGAAAGAAAGGCCTTTTGAAAACATTGTTGGTAAAGGAGAAAATGCTGGTTACCAGCATTTTCTCCTTTTCCAACAATGTTTTCTGTCCTTCCCAATACAAATATCAATTTTCAAGTCACATTGACTTTGTTGTCTTCAAATGCTTTCGATTTAGATGAGTTTAAAATTATGTTGTGTGGTAAAGAGTTAACATAATTTAGCCCCCCCCACACTGTAGTGTAGGCGGGGTATACTGGCATCACCATGTCTGTCTGTCCATCTTTCTCTCTGTCCACCTTTCTGTCTGTCCGTCACTCCGTCTTTCGGTAGAAACAAATTTGTCCGGAGCAATATTCCTACAGTTTTTCATGTACTGAACTCAAATTTACACACAGGGTTCCTATTTATATGAAATTGTGCATGTGCAATTTTCATGACCCAGCTGCGATTTGTTACGGAATTATCTGCCCTTGAACTTTTTGAACTCATACTTTTATACTTAACCATTCCGCGTTCTGTGACAAAGACCTGTTTTTGTGACAAGGAGCTGGTAGGGGATATAATCACGTTTAGTGATAGCTCTCGTTTTCATTGGAGTGTCCTTAGGCAAGGTACATCGGAGCCCTAGCCTAGCACTAGTGGAACCCAGGAAGTACAGGAATATGCAAAACTGTTCCCAATGATATAACTGAAAAAGGATAAATTTAACATTACAAGTGACCTTTTCAATGCATAAAAACATGAAAAATAAACGGAATATTTGTGTTCTGAATATCAGTGACAAAAAAGTTGTGAAAAATTTCTCTGTCAAACATGTTTATCGATGATGAAATTTTTAGGAGATGAAAAAATATCCTTGGTCGCTGTCTTGTTTGTTTACATACTTTTAACAACAGTGATATCTTCAAAAGGCAATGTTGAAAAATCTGCGAAACCGGGCAAGGTCCACAAAAAGGATTTTTTTTATCTTTTTTGAAATTTTGAAGTAAACAAAATGAATTAAGAAATTTGGTGAAAAAGCTGCTAAATAAGGTGAAATTATATCAACAATATCAAAGTTTATAGTCATGTTGCCACCTCGCCATTGGCTCGGGGTGACATGATTCACCTGTGTTCCAATTCCCCTGCCACCTGACCGTACAACTAATAATATTCTTGTGTGATAGCAAGGCCCATATTCACCAACCATTCCTAAGAACATTCTTTGTCTTATTCTCCAGAATTTTCTACATTTGTAAGTAACACACCATCTGATTGGCTAAACCGAATGGTTTAGCCAATCAGAAGTTGTGTTACTTATAAATTTAGAAAACCTTGGAGAATAAGACTATGAATATTCTCAAGAATGGTTGGTGAATACGGGCCCAGGTTGAACTTTTATGGAATTTCTCCAACTTTGAATATTAATGCTGAATCTGTGCTCTTTATTTCAGAAAATATTGTCAATGTAAACAGTCAGAGATTGTCAAAAAAGGAGTCAGGTCTGAAAACAGGTAAGAAATGAAACTTGACAGTTTTTCACACAGTTGTTACTTTAACCCTTTATCGCACGACAAAATTTTAGACCCGTCCAAATTGAGAGCACTTGCCGACAACAATTTCAGTGTTTCTGATATGGCAAAATTTGTTCTTGATAGAGTAGAAAACATTGTAGGAAAAAGGAGAAAATGCTGGTTACAGCATTTTCTCCTTTTCCCACAATGTTTTCAAAAGGCTTCTTCCTCATCGTCGTTGTAAGTCGGGACTGTGTGGTAAAGGGTTAACAGCTTGTATAAATAAGGCTTGTAGAAACAATAAAGAAAAAGGAGAAAATGTCTTTCACTTGTATTTTCTCTCTTCCCACATATTTTGAATAACATTTACCTTGTCATCTGCAAAGGCTTTCAATTTGGACAAGGCCAAAATCATTTTGTCTGGAAAGGAATTCATCCTTTATACAGTTCACAACTTTAAACTCATTACCAAATGACAAAATTTTAGGTTTGTCCAAATCAAGAGCACTTGCAGATGACAAAATAAAAGTGAGTGAAAATTTAAAACTTGTTTTGTGAAGGGTAGAAAACATTGTGGGAAAAGGAGAAAATGCTGGTTACCAGCATTTTCCCCTTTTCCTACAATGTTTTCTAATGGTTTCTTTCACAGGGTCATCGAAAGTAGGGATTGTGGGGTAATGAGTTAAACAACCCTGAGAATATTGTGGGAAAAAGAAGCTCAGAAACGCTTTTGTTTTCTTTTCCCAACACTCTTTTCCACCTTATCAGAGACAAATTCATGGCTTGCTTTCGCGCATTCTCACCAGTTTTGGAACAAGTTTCTTTCAAGCCACAGAGTACTTTTCTCTCATGCATTCTGAGAGGAGAGGCAAAAAATTTACATGGACGAAAGTTATCATTTGCTCTTGTCTTTAAGTCGTTACCAAACAACGAAATTTTAGGTTGACTGCATATGCTTTCAATTTGGACTTGTCTAAAATTTTGTTGTTTGGTAAAGAGTTAACTCTACCAAATAGTAAAATTGTAGACCAGTCCAAATTGAAAGCATTTGCAGACAACAACATAAGTTTGGCTCAAAAATAGAAATTTGTCTTGAGAAGGATAGAAAACATTGTAGGAAATGGAGAAAATGCTGGTTGCCAGCATTTTCTCCTTTTCCTACAATGTTTTCAAAAGGTTTCTTTCTTAGGGTCGCATCTTCACGAGCCAAGGTTACGATCACTATGTGGATCTTACCTTGGCTGATTGAGACAGATTTCGGGATTCCTGTGATGCGCCCTGTATTGGATGCTGGTTATTACCCCACTTTACATCATATTTCTAAAAGCCAATGAAATATTGTTTTACAAACCACTTACGAATTTACATGAAGCGTTTAGCTGACACCCACATGGGTTTCCACTTTTACCTTTTATTCGAAAGGTAGCAACCTTGTTCTATTTTTATCAAAGATGAAATGCTATGAGCAATTTCATTCGTTGCAGTTAGATCTGGCTGCATTCAATGAAAAAGCATATCGGGGGAATGTAAAAATCAAGCTCGATCCGCCAAGGGTAGAGTAGCATAGTGAATCGTCAGCCTTGGCTTGCGAAGATGTAGGGTCGTTAAAAGTTGAGATTGTGTCGTAAAGAGTTGATTTTCAAACTTCAGGTGGAGTGGTTGGCCTTGTGATAACATTTTTGATAGTATTTCTGGCTGGTCTTATTTTTGGAATTGTGATGTGTAGAAGGTAGGTTCATAAGATTGCTGTTGTTATGACTGTGATTGGTATACCCCCCCCCCCCACACACACACACACACACAACATAGTGGAGGGAGATATCCATGGCTGTCTGTCTGTCCGTCCATCTGTTTGTAGGCACACAAATTTGTCCCTAGCAATATTCCAACACTTCTTAACTCCTTATCAAACGACAAAATTTTAGGCTTGTCCAAATTCAGAGCATTTGCAGACGACAAAACAAAAGTGACTGAAATTTTGAAATTTCTTTTATGAAGTGTAGAAAACATTGTGGGAACTCAAGGGCGTCAAGAGTAGGATTGTGTAGTAATGGGTTAAGGTTAACTCAAATTTACACACTGTGTTCCTATATATAGAAAGTTGTGCATGTTTAAACCATTACCTCTCAAGTCCTACTCTTGTCAACCCTGAGAAAGAAGTGTTTTGAAAATATTGTTGGAAAAGGAGAAAATGCTGGTAATCAGCATTTTCTCCTTTTCCCACCATGTTTTCTACCCTTCACAGAACAATTTCAAATTTTCAGTCACTTTTATTTTGTCTTCTGCAAATGCTTTTGATTCGGACAAACCTAAAAATTTGTGGTTTGGTAATGAGTTAATTTTCATGACCCTGCTGCGATTGGTTGCGGAATTGTGTCCCCTTGAACTTTTTTCAACTCTTACCTTTCTACTATACCATTCTGCATTCTGTGACAAAGACCTATTTTTGTGACAAGGAGCTGGTGGGGGTTATAACCACATCTAGTGATAGCTCTAGTTATATTGATTCTCACTCTTCACCAAACAACAAAATTTTAGACTGGTTCAGATTTGAAAGCTTTTGCAGACAAAAATTTAAATTTGTAAAAAATAAGGGTATTTTGTATTAAAAGGGTTAGAAATCATTGTGGGAAAAGGAGAGAAAATGTTTGTAACTAGCATTTTGACTATGTGTGTAAAAAATAATGGTGATTGTATCAGAAGGGTTAGAAAACATTGTGGGAAAAGGAGAAAATGCTGGTTACCAGCATTTTCTCCTTTTCCCATGATGTTTTCCAAAGCCTTTTTCACCAGGGTCGTTAAATCTTGGGATTGTGTGATATAGAGTGAAAATCCCTATTTTTGCATCATTATGCACAGTATTTTACCCTTCATCTAAACTTTCACATATTTATTTGACTGTGGAGAAGAAGGCTTTTGAAAGTATTGTGGGAAAAGAAGGAAATTCCTTTAAGTAGCATTTTCTCTTTCTCCCACAATCTTTTCAAAATAGTTCTTTATCAGGGTCATAAAAGCAGGGAAGAGTTGAGACTGAAAAGTGATAAAAGGGCAGAAATATTTGGAGGAAAAGAATACAAGGAGGAGAACCAAATGGTTGTGACATTAACCCATTACCACACAATCCCTACTTTCGATGACCCTGAAAAAGAAGCCTTTAGAGATCATTGTAGGAAAAAGAGAAAATGCTGGTAACCAGCATTTTCTCCTTTTCCCACAATGTTTTCTACCCTTCACAAAACGAATTTCAAATTTTCAGTCACTTTTATTTTGTCGTCTGCAAATGCTTTCAATTTGGACAAGCCTAAAATTTTGTCATTTGGTAATGAGTTAACACTTTTCTTGCTAAATATTAACCCATTACCACTCAATCCCTACTTTTGATGCCCCTGAGAAAGAAACCTTTTGAAAACACTGTGGGAAAAGGAGAAAATGCTGGTAACCAGCATTTTCTCCTTTTCCCACAGTGTTTTCTACCCTTCCCAGAACAAATTTCAATTTTTCAGTCACATTTATTTTGTCGTCTGCAAATGCTCTCAATTTGGACCAGTCCAAAACTGTCTCGTGTGGTAATGAGTTAACTAATATTAACTTTGTTCATTTCGACATTTTAAAAAATCAAACTATTGCTGTTTCAAAATTATGTTTTGGGGATTAACATCTCCTTATCGGACAGTGTAGATTTAAGATCAGACTGCACGCTTTGTGCAGTCTGATCTTGATCTACACTGTCCGCAAAAGGTCAGTGAGTCGCTCTTAGCAGCCTATGGTTTCAAAATCTGTCACGAAAATGGAGTTTGATGGGATGGAAAAAATTATTCTGAAGTATGAGTTCTTTAACTGCATCACACCCTCATGAAAAAGACAATTCCATTTGACTAGTAATTAGTGGAGGGCAGAGAACCAGCAAAGCTGACCAATGAAATCTTTCCTTACATACAGATAAAGTTTGTCATAATGTTATTGGTTTTGATTTGAAAGATTATATACCTGTAAATGCTGTTCACTGCAGAGGAAACTGAAATTTTGTGTCTATAGTGTAAGTTATGTATACTACTCAAAATTTGCTAGGGATCACCCTAAAAGATTCACTCTAAATATATATGTGGCATGCATCATGTATGGTTTTGCAATAAGTTACATTGCCACACTGAGCAATAAAATGACTGGTGGAAATGGATCTTTAAACCTTTACCTCACAATGCCGACTGTTAAAGACACTGAGAAAGAAGCCTTTGGAAAACATTGTTGGAAAAGGAGAAAATGCTGGATACCAGCATTTTCTCCTTTTTCAACAATGTTTTCTACCCTATTACAGATAGCATAGTGCATGTTGCATTTAGTTTTTGGTCAGCAAATGCTTTCAACTTGGACAAATCTAGAGTTTTACAGTATGGTAAAGAATTTATGCAAAGCTGTTTTAACTTAAAAACCCATACAGAAATATGTAAGTGATCGCTGTCAAAGTTTGAGTAGTATATTAACATGTTTTTAATCGATGGGTGGTACAAAAACTGGCTGTCAGTGGCTTGGATGTGGCATTTAGCCCTGAAAGTAGAGTGGTGTCCCAGTTGCACGGTTGTGTCCATCCTGTGAAATTAACCCCAATTTGCTCAATATCTCGGTTTAGGATTGATTGTGGTTTTAATCTGTAGCATCATCAAGGAACATATTCGTTTAGCTATGATATGGTACATTTCATAGCAATATTAAATCGAAAATTACTGTAATTGACCTAAATTTCAAACACAGTATCATCTACCCTTTGGTCATGTTCGACCCCTTGTCTCTACACATGTATTTACTTACAAGATAAATAATAAAAAAATACTGAATGGAGTCCCTGTGAACTGGGTCGGAACTTTGCTAATGTGATATCTTTGATTTTTGTTTTACAGAAGAAATAGACATAAGTACCCTGAGGATATTGCTATTGGATTCAACAATGTTTTGTACACAGCGGCTCCACGCAGGCCATCACTGGATGGTGTAAAAGAAACAAATGTACTGGCAGCAGCAGTTTGTAATGTTGATGATGATGATGATGATAATGGGTGAGAGTTTGCTTGATACAATTGATCTGCAGTTCTGTAATAAGAGATGAAAACATTGCTGAAAAAGAAGAAAATGCTGGCATTAATTGCTCCTTTTCAAAACAAATTTTTCAAAAGCCATTTTCCTTCATGTCTTACAAAAGGTGGATTGTTTTGAAACAGTGAAAAAGAGTGGACTCTATTCCTGTCCCTTTTTCCTAGTTAAATTTTTACCATACAGTGACATCTTTTAACGCCCCTGAGGAAGAGGCCTTTTGAAAATATTGTGGGAAAAGAAGAAAATGCTGGTAACCAGCATTTTCTCCTTTTTCCTCAATCTTTTCTACCCTATCAAAGCAAAATTGCACCATTTGAGCCACTGTGAAATTATAGCCTGCAAATGTTTTCAATTTGGATGGATCAAACATTTTGCTGTGTGGCAAAGGGTTAACTAATCGAAAGCATTTGCAGACGACAGAATAAGATCAACTAAAAATTTGATATTTGTTTTATTAAGGGTAGAATTCATTTTGGTTACCATCATTTTCTCCTTTTACCACAATGTTTTCTTAAGGCTTTTTTCTCAGGATCGTCAAAAGTAGGGATTGTGTGGTAATGGGTTGAGAGAAGGAAACGTTATCAGAAAATGTTTTCAAAAGCTCCAGAAAATTGTTATGTTATATTTCACATGTCTATTTTTAGAAATGATATGGGTAAAGAAATGGCGTCATTTAAGCTGGGGGGAATTATTTCCCTGTCACAGTGAATAATTTCCCCATACCGAAAATCTGGTTTATAGAATTGAGATCACTAGTTCTAAAAGTGGCATTTGTTGACAAAATAATCAGATGAAATAGAATATATAATTTATTCCATCAGCTTGGTGTTAATATGGGGAAATATTTGCTTCAAAAGGGAAAGGTCCGCGAAAAGAAGTTGTGCCTTACGGCACTTGCTTTATTCGCATACCTTTCCCTTTTTCGGCAAATATTTCCTCATATTAACAACAAGCTGATGAAATAAACTCTATTTGTTAACCCATATCCTGCTAAATAAGTAAAACAAAATTTTCAATTCGATTGAAAAAACCCAAATATTGATATTTGATGAATGATATCTCCTTATCGGACAGTGTAGATCAAAGATCAGACTGCACATTCTGTGCAGTCTGATCTTGATCTACAATGTCCACAAAAGGTCAGTAAGTCGCGTTTATCAGCCAAAGGGTTGATTTTTTATTCATTTTGCAGGTATTCCAGTATTGATGAAGTGCAAGCATGTGCCAAAAATGTCAATTTACCCACAGCCAAGGAAATTCAAGATTGTGAAGCAAGGGAGCAGCCTAGGGAAAACCATTACGAAACTGTTCCATCTGAACCTGAAGAGGAAGAGGGCGGAGATATGGATGAGATCCCTCCCCCTTACCCAGGATGCAGTATTTCAGCGTTTAGACCTGAGTTTTTGAAGAAGGACACAGATGTATCTCAAGCTTATTCTAACAATCTTTATGGTTACAAGAAATAAGATTTTTTTGTTTAATCTCTGTACTGACATGCTTCCAAGTTTTGACAAACCTGAGAAAGAAGTGTTTTGAAAACACTGTGGAAAAACGAAAAATTGTTGGCTGGTAACCTTCTCCTCCCACAATGTCTTCTGTCTTTACATAAAACACAGGCCTTTAATCCTCTATCAAACTACAAATTTTTGGACTGGTCCAAATTGAAATCACTTGCAGACGAAAAAATAAATGTAAATCAAAAATTGAAATTTGCTTTTAGCAGGGTAGAAAACACTGGGAAAAGGAGAAAATTCTGGTTACCAGCATTTTCTCCTTTTCCCAGAATGTTTTCAAAAGGCTTCTACCTCAGGGGCGTAAAAAATCGGGATTGTTTTGTAAAGGATTAAAGCGGAATTAAAATTCGCCGACCAATATGATCAGTAAAATATGTGTAAAATGACGAGATTTGTTAAGAAAAAGGTTGGAAAAAATGTTGGAAATACCAGTCACAAGAATTTTCTCCTCATCCAGCAATGTTTTCGATAGCCTTCTTTCATATGGTTATCAGAACTCTGGATTCTGCAGTAAAGAATTTTGATATCTCAAGGGAGGTAATTGTTCACCAATTATTTTGTTTTTCTGATAGTTAATGTATTTGAGCCATGCTCTGTGAAAGGGGGCTTAATGCATTAGCGAAAAGTTTCAGTTCCTGTCAGCTTGCACAGTCCACGCAGGGTGACCTGGGCTGAAACTTTTCGTTATTGGTCAATTTTCTGTATACAAAAGGCCCAGTCAATCCATTATTAAGTCGGTTGTTTAACCCTTTATCACATAGTGACGACTTTTAATGACCCTTGGAAAGAAGCCTTTTTGAAAACATCATGGGAAAAAGAGGAAATCCTTTTCCCACAATGTTTTCTACCCAATCAAAGAAAAGTTACGAGTATACCATTTGAGCCATATTGGAATTGTCTTCTGCAAAAGCTCCCGAGTTGGACAAGGCTGGAATTTTGTCATCTGGTAAAGGGTTATAAAAGTCACTATTGTTGATCTATAATTATGTGATGAAATTGCCTGGTTTCAGGTATCATGGAGATGCATTAAGCCCCCCTTTGCCAGAGCATGGCTCATTTCTATATTACAAGACTAGACCTCTAATTAGCTGAGATATTTTGTCCTTGACCAATCAGATTGCAAGTCTTAGATCTGTGTGTTTGAATTAACTCTTTACCAAAAGACAATATTGTAGACTAGTCCAAATTGAAAGCATTTGCAGACGACAAAATAATGTGACTCAAAAACGGCAATTTGATTTGGGAAGGGTAGAAAACATGGTCGGAAAAGGAGAAAATGCTGGTTACCAGCATTTTCTCCTTTTCCCACAATGTTTTCAGAAGGCTTCTTTCTCAGGGTCGTTAAAAGTCGGGATTGTGTGGTAAAGAGTTAAGACTGAACTTCATCAAAAAACCTTAAGTTTCAGCTACCATGATGAGCAAGGCTTTTAAAAGCATTGTGGGAAAAGGAGAAAATGCTGGTAACCAGCATTTACTCCTTTTCCCACAATGCTTTCTACTCTTTCAAAGACAGATGTCATTGTGTGACTTGTTTTACATTTTGATGGCTAATTCTTTCAGTTTTGACAAAGTCTTTTATTTTGACCTTTACTACAGGGTCAAACATGTCACAAATAAATCCCAAGATCTTTACTAGCCAAAGATGAGTCTGGTCACTGTGTTGCACTGTTCATGCTTGATAGATAGATTTGTCCAGAATGTCTCAGGAAGGTGGACAGTGTAGATCAAAGATCAGACTACATATTTTGTGCAGTCTAATCTTGATCTACTCTGACCACAAAAGCTTCTTTAGAAGAGAAAGGTGCTTTAGAGAGTGGAGTTTAGTCAGGGAAATTAGGTTGTTAAAAAGATGTCTTCCAGCTTATTTTATATGCAACAAACCTGGCTGTTTTTATATCATTAAGTTTATACTTGAACAATGCTCTGTGACGGGGGACTTAACTGTTTACCACACAATCCCGACTTTTAATGACCCTAAGAAAGAAGCCTTTTTGAAAACATTGTAGGAAAAGGAGAAAATGCTGGTAACCAGCATTTTCTCCTTTTCCTACAATGTTTTCTACCCTTCCCAAATCAAATTCTAAATTTTCAGTCACATTTATTTTGTTGTCTGCAAATGCTTTCAATTTGGACAGGTCCAGAATTTTGTCGTTTGGTAAAAAGTTAGTGCATCTGTGAAAAGTAAAGACCTGGGTCTATTCTCTGTTAGTGAAAGGACCAGTCTACCTTGTGATCAAGTCTGTTGCCCAAATAGTGTTTACTTGACAAGGAAATTTTGCATTTGCCAATGAGAAGTAAGATGCAGATCAAATGATGGAATTTCTCTTGGGTAGGATCGTAAACATTGTAGAAAAAGGAGAAAATACTGGTAGCAAGTATTTTCTCCTTTTTCCACAGTGTTTTAAAAAAGTGACCTTCTAAGGGTAGTTAAACCTTTTTAACTCATTACCAAACAACAGTATTTTAGACTGGTCCAAATTGAAAGCATTTGCAGATGATAAAATAAAAGTAACTGAAAATTTGAAATTTGTTTTGTTAAGGGTAGAAAACATAGTGGGAAAAGGAGAAAATGCTGGTTACCAGCATTTTCTCCTTTTCCCACAATGTTTTCTAAAGGCTTATTTCTCAGGGGCGTGAAAAGTAGGGATTGTATGGTAATGGGTTAAATCTGTGGTAGAGGATCAGATGATTATGGATTGGAGGAAATGATAATCAAAAGTGATTGGTATAAGCTGTTTTAAGAGGTTGTCCCGCAGTCTATGTAAAATGCATAGTTGGAAACGAACAAGTTGTAAAATTGTAAATATAAGAGAGAAATAAGAGAGAGAGAGACATGGATGAATAGAGCTGAGGAGAAAATTTTTTGTTGCTTATTTAATGTTATGTTTTGTGTAATTAACAGTGCAATGAGTTTTATACCATAGAAATGTACAGCTTTATCAGTTTTTATGTAAAAATGTTTGATTTGCAGAAAAAGTAGTGTTTTCAGCCAAATAATTGAGTCTTGCTTGTGGAATTGTGGAAGAAATAATTCTTAACCAAACGTCAGAATTTTAGACTGGTTGATAATTGAAAGCACTTGCATACAACAAAACAATCATTGCTGAAAAAATTGAGATTTGTTTCCAGCAGGGAAGAAAGGATTGTGGGAAAAGGAGAAAATGCTGGTTGTCCATCCCCTACGGTTGTTAAAACACAGGATTGTTTGTTTACTCTTTCCCACAAAATCCCTACTTTTAACGTTCATAAGAAAGAAAGCTTTCGAAAACATTGTGAGAAATGGAGAAAATGCTGGTAACCAGCATTTTCTCCTTTGCCCACAATATTTTCTACCCTGCTGGAAACAATTCAATTTTTGAGTTACGGTTATTTTGTCGTCTGCAAGTGCTTTCAATTTGGACCCGTCTTAAATTTTGTTGTTCGGTAAAGACTTAAATCATCAAGCCAATTTAACACTCTATTGTTCTATAAATTTTGTTATAAAATGAGTTCTTAGTGAACATACTGTAGGATGTTTTGAAATTTTTGCATAGTATTTTGTTTATTGCCTGTCTTACCCTACCAAAATATTCCTCCCCACCACCCTCTGTAGATGTTTTTTTTTTTTTTTTTTTTTTTTTTTTAAGACTTTTATTAGCCACGTCAACTGGTATGATGGGAGTCGTGGCCATCTCCCACCATACCTTACAATTCAATGTTAGTAGTTTCTAAATAATTTTTTAGTACTCTTAAACAAAAGATGTTTCATATGCCTAACAAAAATTGTATTTTTTGTAAAGTTGTTCCATCACTTGAATGTGGCCTTATTAAGAATGAGAGAGAGAGAGAGAGAGAGAGAGAGAGAGAAAATCAGAAATCAGGCTAGAAAAACATGAAATAGATGTAAGTATGTGTGTGTGTGTGTGTGTGTGTGTGTGTGGGTGGGTGAGTGGATATGCGACTATGGAGTAAAGAAACTGGAATCTTTCAGCAATTTTATAGAAATTTGTTAATATTTACTACCTGTACACTATACTGGCAATAGGAGACTTTGATAAACATGTTCTACAATTGTCATGTGACATTTGTCAATTTCATGTGTGTTTGTGTATTTATGAATATTCAAAGTTAAGTTTAAAGTATTTTTAAACCCGATCATTTTGTTTATTGCCTGTCTTACCCTACCAAAATATTCCTCCCCACCACCCTCTGTAGATGTTGCTTTTGCGAAATTTTGAAGAGATTAAAGGCTGTTATGCTTTTGAAATCTTTATTACATACACCTTTTGTAGAATTTGCTTTTGCGAAATTTTGGAGAGGTCAAAGGTTGTTATGCTTTTGAAATCTTTATTACATACACCTTTTGTAGAATTTGCTTTTGCGAAATTTTGGAGAGGTCAAAGGTTGTTATGCATTTGAAATCTGTATTACATACATGTGAACCGGAGTTTACGGAATGAACAACTGGGTTGAGTTCAATAGGTTTTAATTTCTTACGAGGCTCGTATAGGCACAAGATTGAAAAAAAAAAAAAAAAAAAACGAGAGTCCAACAATGGGCGCCATTCCTATCAGTTAAATTAGCTCCCTTGCTAGATAAAGACTGAAGGTAACCAAATAACACAGAGGTCCTTTTAGCTGTAATTTTGTTTTTATCCCTGGTTCCCTTGGAGATGTTGCGATAATTATAACAATGTTTTATGATATCTGTTTAAGGTCCACATGTAATTCAACTCAAATTCGGTTTTTAAGATTTACTTGAAATATTGTCTCGGGAAAACAGCTGTTCAGTGCAAGGAATTAAAGGATAAAATCAGTTATTCCCATATCAGGACCAATTCTTGGAGAAGAATCAAGGGAAATAACAAGAATGGCCCTCATTAGTGTTCCAAAAGATTATGGTATAATCTATGTCTAGCACTGTAGCAGGCCTCTGCCAACTCTCTGAATTTGGGGAGAAGTCTGACCACTTCTCCCCATTTTGAAAAACTTGCAATTCCCAGACCAGGGAGCAGTCATTTCTCTCCAAAGTCTGACCACTTCTTCCCATTTTGAAAAACTTCTCCCAATTCTCTGACTAGGGAGAAATCACTTCTCCCCAAACAAGATTTTTTTTATAGATTTATCCAAACAGAAATCATTTGCAGACAACGATTGCAGTGTGACTTATATGGTGCATGGCAATATCTCTTTGATAGAGTAGAAAACATTGTGGGAGAGGGAGAAAATGCTGGTTGCCATCATTTTCTCCTTTTCCCACAATGTTTTCAAAAGGCTTCTCTTTCAGGGTCTTTAAAACTCAGAATTTTGTGGTAAAGAGTTAAACAATAAAGAAAATTTCTGCCTGCTCTTTATATGAGCAGACAGATCTTCAGCATTCATCACCTATTCCAGTTTGAAATTGCTCATCAGTGTTGCATCCTTGTGCTTCCTCCACATTCCTGTATTTTCCTGTCTCTCTACAAGACACTGTATTAACCCTTTACAAAACAATATAATTTTAGACTAGTCCAAATTAGAAGCACTTGCAGACACCAAAATTAATGTGACTCAACAATTAAAATTTATTTTGGGTAGGGAAGAAAACATTGTGGGAAAAGGAGAAAATGCTGGTTACCAGTTTTTACATACAATTAATTTAGTTAAAGATGACTTTTCTATGAGACAACTGTATATATATGGAATGGCAGAGCTGTAAATAGCCTATAAACAATTGAGAATTTAATGTATGTTTCTATAGTAATGTTTAGATAGAAACCTAGCAAAGTTCAAAACTTTTATTAGCTCACCTTAACACAATATGCCCAAGGGGAGCTTTTAGGATCACCCGGTGTCCATCATGCATCAGTGTGTCGTGCATCGTCAACAATTCTTTAAACATCAACTCCTCCTAAACCGCTGGGCCAATTTGAATCAAACTTGGCTGGAATGTTCCTTTGGAGGTCCTCTATAAAAATTGTTCACAGAATTTGATTCCATCAAAAACTTGGGTTGCCATGGCAACCAAATGGAATTTTTTAGCAAATTCTTCAAAAATCTCCTCTGAAACCGCTGGTCGGATTTTGAAATAATTTCACGGATCTGTTCCTTGGGTGACACTTTTCAAAAATTGTTTGCCAAATTTTGATCCGTCAAGATAGCATCTTTGGTGAATTGGGGCTACTTGCACCATATGGAAATAAAGAAATTCTTAAAAATTCTTCTCTGAAACTGTTGGTCAGAATTTGGAATAATTTCACAGAAATGTTGCTTTGATGAACCTTTCCAAAAGGTGTTTGCGAAATTTTGATCCGTCAAGAAACACGGCTCTGGTGAATGGGGGCTACTTGCACTATAGGGAAATGAAGAAATTCTTAAAAATTCTTCTCAGAAACCAACTGTCAGATTTCAAAATAATTTCACAGAAATGTTCCTTGGATGACCCTTTTCAAAAAGTGTTTGTGAAATTTTGATCCATCGAGAAACATGGCTCTGGTGAATGGGGGCTTCTTGCACTATATGGCCATGAAGAAATTCTTAAAAAATTCTTCTTCTCTGAAATGGCTGATCAGATTTTGAAATAATCTCACAGAAATGTTCCTTTGGTAACCCTTTTCAAAAAGTGTTTGCAAAATGCTGATTTGTGTAGAAAGGTTGATCTGGTGAATGGGGGCTACTTGCACTATTTGGTCTTTAAAATTCTTTTTCTTCGAACAAAAATTGCTTGAGAAATTTTGATCCAGCAAGAAACATGGCTTTGAGGGCTGTGGGCTATTTACACTATACAGACATGAAGAAATTCTTGAAAATTCTTCCTCTCTAAAATGGCTGACTAAATTTTGAAATGAAATGGCTATGGTTCTCTCAGAAATTCAGGTGAGCAATCCAGGGCCATCTTGGCTCTCTTATTCAAGTATTTTGTGCCAAATATTGTAATCAAGTATATACATATCATCGGTTTACCTCCAAAAACCTCATAACTACAGCTTGTTACAAGCTGAGTTATGAGGTTTTGGAAGCAAACCAATGATATGTGCCATGCTCTGACAAAAAGGGGATTAATGCATCACCGAGATGTATGATATTGTGCAAGTCATCTCATAAGTATCCATAAAATCCAGTTTTTTTAACAGACAACTATCATGAAGTAGACTGGTTCATTGACATGCAGAAAATTTAATAATAGCAAAAAGGTCAACCTGCACTATGCAGCCTGACCATCATCAATACTTTTTGTTTGTGCATTAAATCCCTTTTTCACAGAGCACTGGTCAATTATAAATATATTCTTTGTGATTTTTTAACAATCTAATATATATTTTTTTGACTTTTGTATATTTTTATTTTCTAAATGGAGTTTATAAATGGTGCAGACAAAACATCAGAGGGTTGTTTTCTTTTCTTCTTAACCCTATACCCCATTAGGCACTTCTATGGTATCTCTAATTGACCCTAAATAACAGCAAGGATGAAGCCGTTTCTTATGTGTTTATGACACCTTTTGATAGTGTAGAAAACATTGTGGCAAAAGGTGAAATTGCTCGTCACGAGCAATTTCACCTTTTGCCACAATGTTTTCCAAAGGCTCCTACAAGCAATACATAGAAATGAGTATCTGTGGAGTAAAGGGTTAAAAAAATGCATCATTTGAACTTTTAATTGGCCTCATAAATTGTCATATCACTAAGCTTTTTATTCGGACAAGTCTAGAATATTCTTCAAAGTTTGGAAATCAGGTGAGATTTTGTTTTTACTATATATAAGGTTAGTTTGTATTATCAATGTTTAATTTGTAATGTTTCACTTTTTTTATGGTTTAAACTTACATTTAACAAGTAATATATTCATATATGGAGAATATGTTGAATTGTATTTTTTTGACTCTTTTATTCCCTATTCAAGTTTTCCTATGATATTGCAAAATCTCCTATTCTGACAATGTTATTTAAGTTTTGTCTGTCATAGAAGAAGTTTTGTTGATACCAATAAGAACACTCGAAATATAATCCAGTTTGGTCAGAATACAGAAATGGATGAGGTATGTTAACCCATTACCAAACAACAAATTTTGGACTCTTCCAAACCAAAAGAGTTTGCAGACAACAATTTTGAATTTGGAGAAAATGGCAGAAAGTTCTCAAAAAGGGTAGAAAACACTGTGGAAAAAGGAGAAATTGCTCGTTATGATCAATTTTTCCTTTTCCCACAGTGTTTTCAAAAGACTTTTACTGCAGACACATAAAAACCAGGGCTTGTTTGGGAAAGGTTAATATAATAAGCAGTATTACATTTCAATGGAAGTGGATTCTGCACTCTGTTCTACACATCTTGGCTTGCTCTCTCTCTCTCTCTCTCTCTCTTTCTGTCTGTCAGTCTGTCTCTCTCGCTCTCTCTCTGTCTCTTTCTCTCTCTCTCTCTCTCTCTGTGTCTCTCTTTCTCTCTCTCTGTCTGTCTCTCTCTCTCTGTCTCTCTCTCTCTCTCTCTGTCTGTCTGTCTGTCTCTCTCTCTCTCTCTCTCTCTCTCTCTCTCTCTCACGCACACCAAGTTCACTATAAAGATTTGGGTCTTAACTCTTTACCAAATGACAAAACTTTAGATTGGTCCAAATTGAAAGCACTTGCAGATGACGAAATAAACGGAACTCAAAAATTGAAATTTGTTTCTGGCAGGGTAGAAAACATTGTGGGAAAAGGAGAAAATGCTGGTTACCAGCATTTTCTCCTTTCCCCCACAATGTTTTCAAATGGCTTCTAGATCAGAGTCGTAAAAATAAGGAATTGTTTTGTAAAGGGTTAAAAAGAAATCGAAGCCTGGTTTCACAAAAAAAATGCTGCTCTATTACTTTACTCAAATCTACTTGACTCTTTACCAAACGACAAAATTTTAGACTGGTCCAAACTGAAAGCATTTGCAGAGGACAAAATAAATGTAACTAAAGAATTGAAATTTGTTTTAGGAATGGAAGAAAACATTGTGGGAAAAGGAGAAAATGCTGGTTACCAGCATTTTCTCCTTTTTGCTCAATGTTTTCAAAAGGCTTCTTTCACAGGGATGTTAAAAGTCAGGATTGCATGGTAAAGAGTGAGAGACTCTTGTCTCTGGCTTAGATTTGGTGTATTGTTATACCCCCACAAAACAAATGTTTTCGAGGGTGTACTGGAATCAGCCTGTCTGTCCGTCCGTGTGACTGTCCGTTCATGTGTCCTTCTGTGTACAAAATACTAGTAATTCTGAGTTGCGAACTCCTCCTACAGTTTTTGCTTAACTCATTACCAAACGATAAAATTTTAAGATTGTCCAAATTGAAAGCATTTGCAGACGACAAAATAAAAGTGACTGAAAAATTGAAATTTGTTTTGTGAAGCGTAGAAGACATTGTGGTTAAAGGAGAAAATGCTGGTTACCAGCATTTTCTCCTTTTCCCACAATGTTTTCTAAAGGCTTCTTTCTCAGGGGCGTTAGAAGTAGGGATTGTGTGGTAATGAGTTAAAATGTATTGAAATTGTGCACATATACTGAACATATATTGAAGACTTGCAAGACACAATTTTCAAGTGTCAACTCTTCCCGGTTTAGAAGTTATCTCCCCTTTAACTTTACACTTTTTTCCATCAAAGTGCTGGCAGGGGTATTAAAAGTCACATTCAGTGACAGCTCTACCTACAGATGGATGACTTTCTCTAACTTTAACTCTTTACAAAACAACAATAATTAAGCCTTGACCAAATTCAAAGCATTTGTAGGTGAAAATTTCAATGTGGCTCAAATTAATAAGGTGGAATACATTGTGGGGGAAAAGGAAAAAAATGCTGGTTATCAGCATTTTCTCCTTTTTCCCCCACAATGCTTCAAAAGGCTTCTTTTCCAGGGTTGTTGAAAATCTGTATTGTGTGGTAAAGAGTTCATAAACTTTAACCCGTTACCACACAATCCCTACTTTTGACGCCCCTGAGAAAGAAGCCTTTTGAAAACACTGTAGGAAAAGGAGAAAATGCTGGTAACCAGCATTTTCTCCTTTTCCCACAGTGTTTTCTACCCTTCCAGGAACAAATTTCAATTTTTCAGTCACCTTTATTTTGTCGTCTGCAAATGCTTTCAATTTGAACCAGTCTTAAATTTTGTGGTGTGGTAAAGAGTTAAGTGACTAGTCTCAACTTGATGCAACATTTCCACTTTGATCTACAAAAAGGTACCAAAAGACAACGCAACACAAGGCTAGTTCAAAATAATATGATTTAATTAACTGTTTTGTTAAGGACGTATGTATTCTGCCATTGTGCATAAAAATCTGATAAATTTTACAAATGAACTCATTCCCAAACAATCCCAATATTGAAATGGCCTTCAGAATGTAGGTTTTTGAAAACAATGTGGGTTTCTCTTAACATTTTACCAAACTACAAAATTTTAAACAAGGTCCAAATTGAAAGCATTTGCACTTCTATTACCAGTATTTTGCACTACCTATTTTCTTCCAAAGCCACTGGCTGCTTTCCCAAATGATCATTGTCGAAACAATGGTTAGCAGTGGAAGAGGAATGAATCCTATCGCAGTGACTATCATCAATCTTCTGAAAAAAATTGGCGGAGCTAGGGTTTATAGCCAGGAATAGAACCCTGGAACCCTTGTTCTCAAGTCCTTCACTCTACCGACTGAGCTACTGAGGCTCGGCTACAAGTAAACAAAAATTTTGTTAACCTATTAACACATGAGAAAAATTTAGACTGGTCCAAATTGAAAGCATTTGCAGACGAAAAATAAAGGTGACTGAAAAATTGAAATTTGTTCTGGGAAGAGAAGAAAACACTGTGGGAAAAGGAGAAAATGCTGGTTACCAGCATTTTCTCCTTTTCCCACAGTGTTTTCAAAAGGCTTCTTTTTCAGGGGCGTCAAAAGTAGGGATTGAGTGGTAATGGGTTAATAGCTAAATACATACTATTTACAACTACAAGTGATATATGAGGGGGGAGCATTTGATGGGATAAGAAAGTTTCCTAATACATGTACACATGTATTTATCTGTTAAGCTCTGTGAACAAATTCCCCTAAGTTAAATTACAGCAATATTTGATTAAAGCAACAACTACTGTATTTCCATTCTAGAAAAACAGCTAAAGTATAATTATGTCAGACTAGAATTTACTTTGAAATTAAGAAAGAAGTTCAGGAAGAAATAAAGGAAGAACTTTCTGAACATGTTTTAGTTACTTTGACATAGTTTATAAAGCTCTGTATGTAGGCCTTTACCAAACAATCCCTGGTTTTTTACGACCCTGAGATAGAAGCCTTTTGAAAACATTGTGGGGAAAGGAGAAAATGCTGGTAACCAGCATTTTCTCCTTTTCCCACAAAGTTTTCTAGCCTGCTATAAACAAATTTCAATTTTTGAGTTATGTTTATATTGTCGTCCGCAGGTGCTTTCAATTTGGACCAGTCCAACATTCTGTCGTTTGGTGAAAATTAACTCTTTAGCAAACGACAAAATTTTAGACTGGTCCAAATTGAAAGCATTTGCAGACGACAAAATAAAAGTGACTGAAAAATTTGAAATATGTATCGAAGAGGACAGAAAACATTGTGGGAAAAGGAGAAAAATGCTGGTTACCAGCATTTTCCTCCTTTTCCCACAATTTTTTCAAAAGGCTTTTTTCTATGGGTCGTTAAAAGTCAGTATTGTGTGGTAAAGGGTTAAATCCTATTAGACATTTCATAAAATAAGTTTTTGGCTAGGTACCTATGTGATGGTGAATAGACCATCAGACCATCATATTTAGCTGAATACCGATGTTATTAACAGTATGTGAAACTTCATAAAATATTGTGTTTAGCTAAATACTTATGTGGTGGTTTATAAAACATACTATTTAACCAGGGACTGATGTGATGAGAAATTTATTAAACATTATTCGACTTTTTGCGATGAGCTCGAGGAGCTCAGGGTGGGTTGGGGGTGTCTATAGTGGGTTGAAGAATCATGCAAAAAATTGGATCAAAAACGTCGTATATACTTCATAAACGAGGTGCAGTTACTCTGCTTTTAACCCAATCGCTGTAGAACTACTTTTTCTTTGGTATGTCTGGAATTTGTTCTTTATGATGGGACTGGACCCGGTAACTCATATAACTCATATACCTACGCTAGAAAAAGGAGAACGTGACTCAAATTTTAAATAAAAAAAAATGCGGTTATTTTGTATATCATGTGAAAATTTAACATCTATCTTTGTTTAGATGGGTAAAGAAAACACAATTCAGCTAAGATATCTCCCATCAATGCTTAATGTGAGTTTAAAAGGGATCGCGGATTAATATGGCTTATCGAGAGCACCTTACTGTAAATATTCATGTATTATCGAGACCGGTAGAGCTTCGCTTATAAGGGTGGAATTTCGGACTCGAGTGATGTCATTTGAAATCAACTCTTTTAAACCATGCAAACCATGAATTCAGGGTTAAATATCGTAAAACTCGCTCTAAATTTGAAAATTTGTTTCGTTCCGCAGCTTTGACCTAGTTTGTAACGCACGTCTCGGATGAAACACCCCAAACCACTCGAATACCCCAAAACACCCAAAAACTATTTCATTACACATCAAAAAACTTTTGTAACACATAAAACTGCATGCGAAACGCTTACATACACGATTTTATGGAAATCAAACATAAACTTTTGCTATCAATTCTAGTATTTTAGGTCTTTGATCAGCTTAAGTTTGAAGTACAAAATTGTACTTTGATTAAGAAAATGCAAATGGCGGACGGGATAGAAAACAAACGCACATGTATAACGATTAACACCAGTAAAGTTAAAATGTTGATTACTGCATTTGTTCGGACCCCAAAAGAGTGGCAACAAGGATATTTCATCCCCTCCGTATACAGTAAATACAACATGAAATATGAAACGCAAGGTAAAGTACAGCAATTACGACCGTACATTGACAGTTGCACTGTTGCGGGGGTTTACAGTCAAAACGTACTCAAACCAAAACGTACCCAAGTCAAAACGTACCCGAATGGAGTCAAAACTTACCCAAATGAAGTCTAAACCTACCCAAGTGGAGTCAAAACGTTCCCAATGTGTAGTCAAAATGAACACATGATTTTTATAGTATTTCTAACTTCAATTTATGTAAAAATTAATAGAAAAATAGTCATCAAGACGATTTATAACTCTTGCTTTATTTTAAATTTGCCTTACATGATTAAAACCAATGATGAAACTTATTTAACAATAAACATAGCGAAGTGAATCAAATGCTTAGTGATAAAATCACGTTTTTCTTTCTATTTTTTTTTAAGGAAGATAAAGTTACTATTAATGAAAAAAAAAAGCATATTGGATACTTTAAAAATATTTATCCATCATTATAAAAATATGTTTTATATATGAAAAAAAAACCATAAACATCAGCACATTTAACTCTTTACCACACAAGAAAATTTGGACTGGTCTAAGTTGAAAGCATTTGCAGACGACAAAATAAAGGTGACTGAAAAACTGAAATTTGTACTGGGAAGGATAGAAAACACTGTGGGAAAAGGAGAAAATTCTGGTTACCAGCATTTTCTCCTTTTCCCACAGTGTTTTCAAAAGGCTTCTTTCTCAGGGGCGTCAAAAGTAGGGATTGTGTGGTAATGGGTTAAAGAAATGATATAACAGAAATGTGATACATTAATTACATTGTTTGGATAGCAAAGATACAATTTCAGCACTCAAAAAGAGTGTAACAAATTTAATGTGGTGATTAACCCATTACCACACAATCCCTAATTTCGACTACCCTGAGAAAGAAGCCTTTAGAACACATTGTGGGAAAAGGGAAAAAAATGCATTTTCTCCTTTTCCCACAATTTTTTCTAACCTTCACAAAACAAATTTCAAATTTTCTGTCACTTTTATTTTGTCGTCTGCAAATGCTTTCAATTTGGACAAGCCTAAAATTGGGCTGGTCTGGTAATGAGTTAAACTAATCATTCACAATGGTCTTTAACCTGTTGTAGATTGCATAGTTATTAATTACAGTACTTTGCAAATATTTTTTATAGTTTGAGAGTCAGTTTGGTTGAGATGAAAAACCTTAGGACCGTTTTTTCAGCTAACCTGAGCACAACATGCTCAAGGGAAGCTTTTAGGATCACCTGGTGTCTGTCATCCGTCATGCGTCATCAACAATTCTTTAAACATCAACTCCTCCAAAACCGCTGGGCCAATATGGACCAAACTTGGCTGGAATGTTCCTTGGGAGGTCCTCTTTGAAAATGTTCACAGAATTTGATTACTTCAAAAGTTTTGGTTGCCATGGCAACCAAACAGTTTTCTAAGAAATTCTTTAAAAATCTCTTTCTCTGAAACAGCTGGCCAGATTTTAAAATAATTTCACAGAGTTGTTCCTTAACGTAGTGGACCCGTAATAGAACACTGCTATTTCCACTATAATATTACCCTAGAAAATTTGCTAAGATTAAAATTGAGCACTATTGTACTACTTTCACCGAGCCACTTTTTCTCTTTTGTCCTTCCTAGAATTATCATTTATAAATCTATAACTACTATAATTTCATTACAAATGGATATGATGATTACCTCCCTTTTCTGGAAACTAACAAAATTATCAACAAATAATTTCAAGACGGACCCCGAAGGAATTTCTGTTCGGTCAAAAATGTGCAACAGTATCATATCTGTACAAAATATGTCTTATCAACTGTCCAGAAATTTTATGCCATGCTGCACTATGCTTATTATGGGTCCACTACCTTAAGTGACCCTTTCCAAAACTTTTTCGTGAAATTTTGATCCGTCAAGAAACATGACTCTGGTGAATGGGGGCTATTTGCACTATACAGGAATGAAGAAATTCTAAAAAATTCTTCTTCTCAGAAACCACTGGTCAGATTTTGAAATAATTTCTCAGGGATGTTCTATGGGTGACCCTTTTCAAAAATTGTTTGCGAAATTTCAATCCATCAAGAAACATGGTTCTGGTGAATGGGGGCTACTTGTACTTATATGGACATGCAGAAATTCTTGAATATTCTTACTTCTCTGAAACGGCTGATCAGATATTGAAAAAAGTTCACAGAGATGTTCCTTGGGTGACCCTTTTAAAAACTTGTTCGCGAAATTTTGATTTGCCAAGAAACATGGCTCAGGTGAATTGGGGCTACAATATGGAAATTAAGAATTTCTTGAAAATTCACCTTCTCTGAAACCCATGATCAGATTTTAAAATAATTTCAAAGCAATCTTCCTTGGGTGACCATTTTCAAAAGTGTTTTCGAAATTCTGATCCATCAAGAAGCATGGCTCTGGTAAATGGGGTCCACTTGCACTATTCGGACATGAAGAAATTCTTGAAAATTCTTCTTCACTGAAATGGTTGGTCAGATTTTGAAATGATTTCACAGAGATGTCCCTTATGTGTCCCTTTTCAAAAATTGTCAAGTGCTAGCATCGGTATGCAGTGGCACTGTTTCAGTAAGTTCCAAGTAATAGAGGTGACCAATGATATACATTTAATATTGTTTTGGGTATATTATGTCAGGCTATATGCCAACATGGATATATTAAAGAAAAAGAAAAATGAAAAGATCTAACTTGGTGGGAAGCTGCCTATTACAAGTAACTGCATTTGCTCAACTAAATTGCAGACTAGTCAAAATCGAAGAATTGCTGAAAACTAATCAAATTTGACTTACGGTAAACCATTAAATTTGAGTCTAATTGGAAGAAAACCTTGAGTAAAAATAAATGAGTTTTTCTTTCTTTCAGCTCTGTTTTCCAAAGCTGTTTGAATTACGTAAAAGCAAGATTGTTCTGTAAAAGGGTGATGACCACCTATCAGTCCCAAAATATCAAGGTTTCACCATTAGTGCGACTTTCAGGACCTTCAGTCCTTTGATATTTCACTCTTTACCACACAATCCCAACTTTAAACCACCCTTGGAAAGAAGCCTTGTGAAAACATTTTGGGAAAAGGAGAAAATGCTGGTAACCAGCATTTTCTCCTTTTCCCCACAATGTTTTCATCCCTTTCCTTATCAAATTTCAATTTTAGATTCACATTTATTTTGTTGACTGCAAATGCTTTCAATTTGGACTGATCCAAAATTTTGTCGTTTGGTAAAGAGTTAAGCAGGGACTGATGTGATCATGTGCTGGGAAATTTGTTAAACATTATATTTAACTCATTACCAAATGACAATATTTCAGGCTTGTCCAAATCAAAAGCAATTGCAGACGACAAAATAGAATTGACTGGAAATTTGAAATTTGTTTTGTAAAGGGTAGAAAGCATTGTGGGAAAAGGAGAAAATGCTGGTTACCAGCATTTTCTCCTTTTCCCACAAAGTTTTCTATAGGCTTCTTTCTCAGGGTCATCAAAAGTAGGGATTGTGTTGTAATGGGTTAACTGAATATGTGGTCACCTACATGATAGCTTATGAAACACTTTACAAGATACTAGGGCCCTTTTTTACTACTGTAGTTATGAACGAAATTTGCATAAATTTTACATAACTATAGTACCGGTATAGTGACATTAATCTGCTACGAGATACAAGACAGCTGTCATGATTATTTTTGAAAACTATTGAGATAAATCAAAGTTTCCTGGGAATTATATCTTTTCTTTTTCTCCAGATAAAATTTCCAGAAATCTTTGTGGAAAATTTGTTCATAACTACCTTAGTGAAATGGGGCCCTGATCTGCTATGGTCTCCTATATAATATTTTAGAACAATTTACACTTGGCTAAATACCTTATGTGACTATGTTTATAAACTGTCATATTTAGCTAGAGAATGATGATGTGACGATCTATATGATACATGTAGTTCATAACAAAAAAAAAATTCCTGTTCAACTAGAGTCCTATGTGATCTAACTCCCTGGACATCTGGCAAACTGTGCAAGGTTCACAAAACAAAGTAGCCATAAAATCGTTGATTAATGATCCCTGAAATATACAAATAATGACCAATGATGCATGAAATAAAGACAAAGCTTCTTTAACCCTTTACCCCATAGATACTCATTTCTACGCATTGCTTAAAGGAGCCTTTGGAAAACATTGTGGCAAAAGGTGAAATTGCTCGTGACGAGCAATTTCACCTTTTGCCACAATGTTTTCTATGCTATCAAAAGGTGTTATATACACATAAGAAACAACTTCATCCTTGCTGTTATTTAGGGTCAATTAGAGATACCACAGAAATGCCTTATGGGGTAAAGGGCTAATAGAGAAAAAACTGTAAAAATCAATGTTGCAATAGCAGAAAATGCTGATAACCAGCAGCCTGCATTTTCTCTTCTTCTTGAAAGATTTCTACATTTTTAATGATAAACCCATCACTGGAGCCACATTGTACCCGTCACGTTTTCATGGTTTCAATCTGGGCCAGCCTGATGTTGTCCAGTGAAAAGATATAAAAAGAGAATCCATGAACCAAGGTATTGTTCTGAGAAAAAAAGAGGTAAAAAAAAAAAATGCTTTCAAACCTCATAGAAGTAAGAAAAGGTGGTTTGCTTATATCCTTTATAAATTATTGGTTTAGATCTGGTACCAGTAAAGAAGTCAGATAAATGTATATAAATTTATTATAAGCATCATTATTCATTGATCTAAACATACTTTTCATTGTATGTCATGTTTATAGATATTCTACTTAGCCCTCAGTTGCCAAGATAAACTAAATGCCCATCATTTAGCAATGATACATCTCCATTTGTGTCTCCCATATCAATAGGTGATCCCTGTGGGGTCCCGGGAGTTTTGACTGTATAGAATAGGACCTTGGCCTTTCTCTATGGCATGTCATAGAAGGCGACTAAAATTAGAGACAAACGGCTGCTTTCCTCGTAATTCCTAGGATTGCAGCAGGCTGGGTACTTCTTATTCCAAATCCTATATCTTTTTCTCAGTGTAAATAGGGTTTGGAATGGGAATCAATTGGCCTGTGGGACCCCGTGAGGTTTAATCTGGGTTATAAGAATAAACCACTGCAGTCCCGCAATCGTCACATCTGCCATTTCATCTGGCGGAACAAAAGTGACAGCACGCATGTCGTAAAAGGCGACAAAAGGGGCATCATTTTGTGTTTCGTCCATTCCTCATTTATCATGTTTGTATTATGTTGTTGCACATGTTATTTTCACCTCACATTATTGTTTACAATATGACCTAAGTTGTCGACGAGCCTTAAAACGCTATTTATTCATTCATTATCAAAGGGTGAGTGCAACACTATTCTAAGTGCCTGTACATTGTACAGGCACTTAGAATAGTGTTGCACTCACCTATCTATATATATACTGACCTATGTATCAAAGAGCAATGACTATAGCCAGACATATAGGCATTCAGTTTCTCTGTCTTTTACTTTTGTACCTTACCTCTTCTATTTCCACATATTATAATTACTAGTATGTAAAATATAGATGTACAGAGATAAATTTTAAGTTGTAAAAGTCATTGAAACTGAGTGCCTGTGTAGCCAGACAAAGACGCTTCGACCTTTGCCAAGAAATTAAAAGCAGACCATGGCATTTGAAAGGAAATGCTTCAACAGTCCTATTGGATATACATGTAGATGTTTCTTTGTAAGCACCCAAACCATTCCTAACTTAACTCTTTACCAAACAACAAAATTTTAGGCCCTTCCAAATTGAAAGCATTTGCAGACGTCAAAATTAAGGTGATTGAAAAATCAAAATTTGTTTCCGGAAGGGTAGAAAACATTGCGGGAAAAAGGAGAAAATGCTGGTCACCAGCATTTTCTCCTTTTTTCCCGCAATGTTTTCAGAAGATTTCTTCCCCTGGGTCATAAAAACCAGAGATTGTTTGGTAAAGGTTTAACTCATTACCAAACGACAATATTTTAGGCTTGTCCAAATTGAAAGCATTTGCAGACGACAAAATAAAAGTGACTGAAAATTTGAAATTTGTTTTGTGAAGGGTAGAAAACATTGTGGGAAAAGGAGAAAATGCTGGTAACCAGCATTTTCTCCTTTTCCCACAATGTTTTCTATAGGCTTCTTTCTCAGGGGCGTCAAAAGTAGGTATTGTGTGGTAATGGGTTCACTAGGCCTAATTTTTCATTTGTAGTCTCTACCAAACGACAAAATTGTAGACTTGTCAAAACTGAAAGCATTTGCAGACAACAATTTGAACAAAATAAATGTGATTTAAAAATTTAAACTTGACTTTAGAAGAGTAAAAAACATTGTGGGCAAAGGAGAAAATGCTGGTTACCAGCTGGTTAGCAGCATTTTCCCCTGTTCCCTACAATGCTTTCAGAAGGCTTCTTTTCTCTGGGTCGTAATAACGTGGGATTGTTTGGTAAAGGGTTAACCCATTACCACACAATCCCTACTTTTGACGCCCCTGAGAAAGAAGCCTTTAGAAAACATTGTGGGAAAAGGAGAAAATGCTGGTAACCAGCATTTTCTCCTTTTCCCACAATGTTTTCTACCCTTCACAAAACAAATTAAAAATTTTCAGTCACTTTTATTTTGTCGTCTGCAAATGCTTTTGATTTGGACAAACCTGAAATATTGTCGTTTGGTAATGATCGAGTTCAAGGGATGCAAAGATGCTATCCATGATAAAAAGAGAAAGCATGAGGTATAAATATTGTTTACCTTTATTCCAAATAAAGTTCTAACTTTAATTCTAAGAGCGAAGGCAGCACAAGGTATCAGACCCATAAAAGGTGTTTCACCAAGTCTTGTTGCCAGGATATATTTGTGGACACACCAACAACAGCATAGACTACATCCTGAAAAACAACAACGACAACAGTAGGTTTTAACTATACTTTTAACAAACTTTTTACGAGAAAGCTTTGTAGAAACATAGTGGGAAAAGGAGAAAATGCTGGTTGCCAGCATTTTCTCCTTTTCCCACGATGTTTTCTACCCTTCCAAGAACAAACATCACTTTATGAGTGGAATTTGTTTTGTCATCTGTAAATCTTTTTAACCCTTTAGTCCATAGATACTCTAGTTTCTACGCATTGCTTGTAGGAGCCTTTGGAAAACATTGTGGCAAAAGGTGAAATTGCTCGTGACGAGCAATTTCACCTTTTGCCACAATGTTTTCTATGCTATCAAAAGGTGTCATATACCAATAAGAAACGGCTTCATCCTTGCTGTTATTCAGAGTCAATTAGAGAGACCATAGAAATGCCTTACGGGGTAAAGGGTTAATTTAGCCAAGTATTTCAAAGTTGTATCCATTGGTACAGACTTCTTTAGAAAGGAAGATAGACATGTAAGTACTATGTAAAGTTTATTTCTTCTTTGAACTCCTTATCAGATTTGCATTTATTAAGGAATGTTCTAATCGCGACGTTGTTTTCATGAATTTCCTCAAAAAGCTGCTTTTATAAAAAGGAAAAATAATGACGCCCCGCACCACGTGACCTCTGAACGTGTTGACTTTTACGCCTGGTATGTGAAAGCCCCTACTCCCCTGGTCATCACGTATATATATATATAAGAAATAACTTCTAATCAGAGAAGGGATTCAAAAGTTACGAACCTGAAATGAAAATTACAGACCGACAGACAACTAAAAAAATCTCCCCGTCAAATAATTATTAAGTGAAACAAATTGAAAAGAGCATTGTTGAAATCATGGGAATATTATTAAATATTTTGCTTTTCTTGAGTGCCCATAAGGCTTAGATCTGTCTTGAAAGTCATTCCCAATTCATTGCATAGTTTTCTTTCCAACAGTTCTTTAAATAAAATTCTGCTTCGCTTGCATTTATAAAACAAACTTACGACTTGCACAAATGAAAGACATGCTAATGGGAAATTTCCTCATTTGCCTATTAGATCTAGTTTGATCTTATCTTATGTTCTGATCTACAAATACACTGTTAAATACAGTGATCTACGAAGCAGTGAAAGGTCAACTGATTCCAATAAAGGCTGTTTAAGATGTGGGCCAACCAGCAGCTGGTGCAAGAGGGATACATCTGCATGATGAATTATAATGGAAAAGAAAAAACCTAGAAAGATTAAAAGATCAACTTTGTATTAAAAATAGGAGGGGTGGAGTTAGTACAGATAACTGTCCTTAAAGGCGATGTTACTTTTCGCCTCTGTACGGTGTACAGTAAATGTCCAAATATGAAAAAGATCAGCGGGGCGTCTCATTATTGAGACTAGGGGTGGAGTGAGATAGAGAGGGAGAGAATCGGTAGGAAGTGGGTTAACTCTATCACTACCATAGAAGATTTGAATGATGCACACTTTTTCATTGGCTAAAAATAAAGTTCCACCGAAGTCTAGAAGAAACTGTTTAGCTATAATCTTCAACTAAGACTTAAGTAGTGGACATAGACTGGTGTCAGTCCGTTAAATAGAGCCTTTTCATTGAAACAAAATCAAGTAATACTGCTGAAGGAAAACTGTTCTCAATGTTCTGAATGTCTGATTTAACGTATTTCAGAAGAAGGGCCAATAACAACACATATTTCTGTGACTTTGCTGTAGTTGTGTACCTTGTTTATTAGAACGACTTAAATGCAGGGCCCGAATGCCAGGCTATAGAGGACAGTGTATATCGGAGATCAGATTGCACGTTCTCTGCAGTCTGATCTTGATCTACACTGTCCTCATAAGCGTCTGGTGTCGTCAACAGTAAGGAAAGAAATAAAGCAGCGAATATACTGCTTGGCATCCAAACGGTTGTCAAAATAACATAGTTGTTCGGATAGGTGGAATGAGTCACCCAACCAGTGCAGGTACAAATCAACACCAGACTGTACCGGAACAACCTCCAGATGAATTAACATATACCTACTAAGAACAACAATTAATTAACGCATTTCAGCAGCAGACGCCAATATAACGAATTCAGTATTTTTGCAGAAACCTTATTTTTCACGAGAGGAGAACATGAAAACCTGGAAATATGGAAAGAAAAATTTGTTGCAGTTCGCAATGTCTTTCATCTCATGTGAAATTACGATGCAGGCACAGAGAAAGATTGCTGTCAAAGGTTGATGACAAATACTCTTCAGTGGTGTTGCACAGTAATGATCAGACAACGCAGCAATGATCGCTTAAAGAACGCAGAAAGGTTTTTTAATATCTTTCATTTTTGAGCCCTTTATTCCATCATTCCGAATTCAAAGGGTACTAAGGAGGAAGGTGTTTTGAAAACAGTTTGAAACACCACAGATTTCTTCTTTATTTTTATGAACATCACCGAAACGCTTCAGCCATGGTGGGTGGGGGACTTATCCTGTCTGACAGGTATTGATCAAACATTGGGAAGAATTTGTTGCAAAGCTGGAGATCGAACCCTAGCACTTCTTCTCAAACTTTGTATGTTACCGTTTAACTCATTACCAAATAACAATATTTTAGGACAGTCCAAATAGAAAGCATTTGCAGATGGCAAAATTAAACTGGCTAAAAATTTGCAATTTGTTTTATGAAGGGTAGAAAACATTGTGGTAAAAGGAGAAAATGCTGGTTACCAGCATTTTTTCCTTTTCCCGCAATGTTTTCTAAAGACTACTTTCTCAGGGTCATCAAAAGTAGGTATTGTGTGGTAATGGGTTAATCATGAGGTAGACTGGTCCATGGATATGGAAATTAGACCAATAGTGAAATGTTTCAGCCCGGGTCAGCCTGCGCAGGCTGACCTAGGCAAAAACTTTTCGCAGATGCATTAACTCTTTACCACACAATCCCGACTTTAAACGACCCTGAGATAGAAGCCTTTTGAAAACATTGTGGGAAAAGGGGAAATTGCTGGTAACCAGCATTTTCTCCTTTTCCCACAATGTTTTCTATCATGCTGGAAACAAATTTCAATTTTTCAGATATGTTTACTTTGTCATCTACAAATGCTTTCAATTTGGACCAGTCTACAATTTTGACATTTGGTAAAGAGTTAAGCCCCCCTTGTCACAGAACATGGCTCTACATTATCGAATACAAAACAAGCTTACTGTTTGTATTTCCGCCATCACACTGACAAAGTTTGTAATTCCAATCTCGCTCGCTGAGTGTGTCATCAAACGGGGCACGGGCTATTGACGGACGGCTTTGGATTTTACTGTCTGACCGTGCCATATTTGGTTGCTTAGTAATGGCAGTTTTGTCGGAATTGAACGATCCGCCAGTCATCACCACTGTATCACCTCCCTCGGCTAAAAATAATGCAAACGGTTTAACTCTTTACAAGTCGACAAATTTTTTAGCCTTGTCAAATTGAAAACATTTGCAGACAATTTAAATGTGAGTTAAATAATGGAAATGGATCTTGATAGGGTTGAACATATTGTGGGAAAAGGAGAAAATGCTAGTAATGCTGGTAACCAGCATTTTCTCCTTTTCCCACAATATTTTCAAAAGGCTTCTTCCTCAATGGTGTTAAAAGTCGTGATTGTGTGGTAAGGGGTTAAATCACTTGCACTTGCAGACGACAAAATAAACATAACTCAAACAATGAAATTTGTTTCCAGCAGGATAGAAAACAATCCAATGCTGGTAACCAGCATTTTCTCCTTTTCCCACAATGTATTCAGAAGGCTTCTATCTCAGTGTCGTAAAAACCAGGGTTTGTTTGGTAAAGGTTTAATATATCTCCCTGATGCATTGTTCCAGGCATGTCATAATATAATTATGGATCCATTTCAATCAATCTTGTTAACCCTTTCCCAAACAATCCCTGGTTTTTATGGGTCTGGAATAGTAGCCTTTTGAAAACATTGTGGGAAAAGGAGAAAATTCTAGTAACCAGCATTTTCTCCCTTTCCCACAGAGTTTTCTACCCTAGTATCATAGACAGAAATCATCTTTTCAGCAAGAGTTGAATTGTCGTCTGCAAATGCTTTCAATTTGGTCTAGTCCAAAAGTTTGTCGTGTGGGAAAGGTTAACTCATTACCAAACAATAAAATCTTTGGCTTGTCCAAATTGAAAGCATTTGCAGATGACAAAATAAAAGTGACTGAACATTTGAAATTTGTTTTGTGAAGGGTAGAAAACAATGTGGGAAAAGGAGAAAATACTGGTTATCAGCGTTTTCTCCTTTTCCCACAATGTTTTCTAAAGGCTTCTTTCTCAGGGTCGTCAAAAGTAGGGATTGTGTGGTAATGAGTTAAACAACTGACTGAATCATGAGGTAGACCAGTCCATAGATATGCAGAAGCTTGATAAATAGCAAAAAGTTTCTACCCATGTCAGCTTGTTCGGACTGGTCCCTAGATACGCGCAAGATTAACCAATAGCAAAAAGTTTCTACCCGTGTCAGCCTGCGCAGACCGGTCCTTAGATACGCACAAGATTAACCAATAGCAGAAAATTTCCACCCATGTCAGCCTGCGCGGACTGCGCAGGCTGGCATGGGTGGAAACTTTCTGCAAATGCATTAAAAACTTAAACCACTGAACATGATTCATTTGTTTATATTGATGGCCAAACGCTCATTCCAGAAATGATGTTACAATCAGGAATTTTTCATGAAGAATTGTAAATACGAGAAGTGTGTACACATCTCTGTTTGAAGTATTTAGTGCGTCTGGAAAATCACTTATATGCTGGTTAACTCCTTCACAGCTAAATATCATGGTTCGCGATTTGACTCTTTACCAGATGACAAAATTTCAGACCTGTCCAAGTTGAAATCATTTGCAGAACACAAAATAAATGTCACTTATGAATTAAAACTTTTGTTTACAAAAGTAGAAAACATTGTAGAAAATGGGGAAAATGCTGGTTACCAGCATTTTCTCTTTTTCCCCCACAATGTTTTCAGAGGTCTTCTTCCTCTGGGTCGTAAAAATCAGGGATTGTTTGTTAAAGGATCAAAGAAATTGTAGATCAGACTATATGAAATGATTGAGCTTTGGTCTGCTTAGTCTTTTTCTAGATTTAGAAATTAAGGTGATGGACCTGTGATAGAAAACAGCTATTTCTGCTATAAGATTACCCTACAAAATTTGCTTTGATTAAAAATGAGTATTATTTTAATACTTTCACCAAGCCACTTTTCCCTTTTTGTCCTTCTTAGAATTATATATCATTTATAAATCTAAAATCACAATATTCTCATTACAAAGGGAGATAATAATTACCTCTCTTTTCTAGAAGCTTACAAAAGTATCAACAAAATTAATAATTTCAAGATAGACATTAAAGGAAATTCTGTCCGGTTAAAATGTGCAAAAATATTATATCTGTATAAATTTGTGTTCATCAACTATCATTAAATTTTATGCCATGCTGCACTAGAAGTAACACTGGTCTACTACCTTAACCCTTTGGTTTAGCCAATCGAAATTTGTATTATTTTCAAATTTAGAAAATTCCCTTCAGAATAAGACTGAGAACTTTTGTAAGGTTTTCCTGCCCTGAAGCTTCTGGTCAACATAGCATATTTTTTTGTTGTCAGATTTTTGAGAATTTATAGTGATTCAATAGTTCTAAACAATTTTAACCAGCCAGAATTTCTTTAAATGTCTATCTAATTGTATGATTGATTGATTGCATGGTGTTTAAGGCCATTTTCAACATTATTTCAGTTATATCGTGGCGGCCAGTGCACCAATCCATGCTTTTCTGGAGTTTCTGTTACCAGTACTCCGCACAATATTCTTGCCAAGCCACTGGCTGCTTTCCCACATAACCATCGTGGAAACAATGATCAGCAGTGAGAGAGGAATGAATCCTGTCGCAATGACTATTATCAGAAATGTATCTAAATATTTACTGTTCATACCTCTATTATATTTTTGTAAAGGGAGGTAATAATAATCTCCCTTTGAATGGTGAGGATATAGTGACTTTAGAATTGAAAATGAAGGCATGAATTGTATGAAGGCAAAACCTCCAAAAGTGGCTCGGTTACGATGCTTCAATAGTGATGATTTTTAAAGATATGATTTTTTTTCCAGGGTAAAATTACAGTGGCAATAGATGTTTCACTTCAGGGTGGGAATACCCTTATACTGGCTGTTGGATAGAGACCCTGGTCCTCGTTCTACTATGGGTAAGAAGTTATTTCTCTCGCATAAATACTTCACTAAATTCAAGATGTGTTGATTGTTTGCCACCAAGCATGCAAGGTTAATTTTAGTTTAAACATGTCCTGTGAAAAGGGGGGGGTGGTAATGCATCTGCAAAACGCTTCGGCCCTGATCAGCCTGCGCAGACTGCGCAGGCTGATCTGGACCGAAGCATTTTGCTTTTGTTAATTTTCTGCATGCTCAAAACCCTTCTACCTCATGATTCAGTCAGTTGCAAGAGAAAATGTATTTTATGGGTAAGTAATTAGGTGGTGACTTTGGTTCTTATTTTGAATCACGGGAATGCATTAAGCCCCATTTTGCCAGAGCATGGTTCATATTTATTTTTACAGTGATTGAGGAACAAGTTTTTATAACTTACTTATCTCTCTCGATTCTACTTCCTAGGAACTACACCAGTACTCGCGCCAAATGTGTAGGAAAACGTTGTCTGCGCATGTCAAATTCTTCGAAGATTCGACCTTTCTTGTATGACGCATCACTCCCCCAATATGGGGGGGGGGGATTGTAGTAATACGCCCTAAAAAGAGCAATGCAGGAAAGGGCTTTTTTTTTTCAATACTTTTGAAGAGAAATCAGGCCTGTTTTACCTCCAGAATTATCAAAACTGCTGATTATAGCTGAAGGAATCGTACGAGGTAGCGTTTTATTGAGTAAACGTTGATTTTAGTTTGAAATTCAAAGTAACGGTTGTCGCGTAGAAAAATAGGTCGGCTTTTTACCCAGGATGCCGAAATTAGATAGACGTATCTTTGAAGAATGCCATCTAGCGGGAAATAATGGTGAACTACACCAGTAGCCTACATGTGGGCCAATGGACAATTCCAAAGTTTACACCCGCTCCCGGGTATCGAACTCAGGACCATGTGGTTATGACGCTGACGCTCTACCTCGCCACAGGTTAATTTTCGGCCGTCCAAATTAAAACGCAACATTTTTTATATGGACTTTGAAAAGTATTTGAAAAAAAATCAAAAGGATGTAAAACTATGAATTTGTAACATAAGAAAAGAAATCTGTCATACAAGCACACACTAAACATAGGCCTTTAACCCATTACCACACAATCCCTACTTTTGACTACCCTGAGAAAGAAGCTTATAGAAAACACTGTGGGAAAAGGAGAAAATGCTGGTAACCAGCATTTTCTCCTTTTCCCACAATGCTTTCTACCCTTCGCAAAGCAAATTTCAAATTTTCAGTCACTTTTATTTTGTCGTCTGCAAATGCTTTCGATTTGGACAAACTCAAAATTTTGTCGTTTGGGAATGAGTGAAGTTGAATTACCCATGAAAATTCCGACCTGTCTGGTGATAAATGTCAGAGAAAAACGTTTTAATCCCAAGTTCAATCGACCCCAAAGAAGAAAGGCTCCTCTCTCCGTTCGATTTTGAGGTGAGTTGTTGATGGTACTGTGTCTAAACCCGTTTCAACCTTTCAGTTATAGCGTGGCGGCCAGCGTTGTCTGCGCATGCCATATTCTTCGAAGATTAGATTTGTCTTATGTGACGCATCACTCTCCCCGATATTGGGGAGATTGTAGTAATACGCGCGATAAAGTAGCAGTGGAGAAAATGGCTTTTATCAATAGGTTTGAGGTTTGTTTCAGCTCCAGATTTATCTAAACTGCTGATCATAGCTGAATAAATCGCACCAGGTAGCGTTTTATTGAGTAAACGCTTATTTTAGTTTGAAATTCAAAGTAGCGGTTGTCGTGTAGAAAAGTAGTCCATTCTGTACCCAGAATGTCCAAATTAGATAGATAAGTATTTGTAGAATGGCATCTGGCGGGAGACAATGTGAGGCCGGTACATCTATCAATGCTTTTCCCAAATTTCTTTCACCAGTACATGAATAATATTCTCCCCAAGTCACCGACTACTTTCCCATATAACCGTCGTCGAAATAGTGCACGGGTATATAAGGGAAAAATGAATCCTGTTTCAATGACCATCATCAAACTTCGGAAAGAATTCAGCCAAGCTAGGAATTCGGAAACACACGCCTCTGTGTCTCAAGTCTTGTGCAGCTCTTTTCTGGAAGAAATGCTAGACATTTTGTTGCTTTACTTCAGAAACCTTGTAACTACAGCTTGAAACAAGCTGTAGTTACGAGGTTTTTGAAGTAAACCGACGATATGAGCCAAAAAAGTGCAGAAAAATTATCGATTGAGAACAGCCTGCGCACTCTGCGCAACCTTACCTTGTCGAAACTTTTTGATATCGGTTATTCTTCTGTCATTATAACATGCATTATATGCATCAACCCCCCCCCCCTTCCCCAACCTATTGCAAGTGCATGGTTCCCATTTATATTGCAGCGGAATGATTGATATCTCACATCTAACATCGTGTGCAGCAGACAGACAGATGGTTTCAGTCGTTCATGCTGTTTCCTGTAGACAATCTACCCTTACCTCTTCACTAAGAGACAAAATTTAAGACTCGCCTAAATTCAAACCATTGGCTGACGACCCATTTGATTGATTGATTGACTATTTTTATTGATTGATTGATTGATTGGTTGGTTGACTGACTGAATGATAAATTGATTGATTGGATGACTGACTGACAAATTGATTGATTGATTGATTGATTGATTGGTTGGTTGGTTGGTTGGTTGGTTGGTTGGTTGGCTGGCTGGCTGACTGACTGACTGTTATCGAGCTCGGCCGATTTCTTTCCGAGGATTGATGATCTAGTCATTGCGACAGGACTCATTCCTCTCTCACCGCTATCCATTTTCTTGACGACGGTTTTGCGAGAAAGCAGTCAGCTGTGGAAGACATTTGTGCGAAGTATTGGTTCAAGAAAGTCCAGGAAACCATAGGTAGGTGCACTTGCCGCCGCGGTGTAACTGAAATCATTTTGAAAACTGTGTAGAACACAATACAGTCTAAATCCAATCTGTGAACAGTAAAAACACATTTTGGGACAAGGAGAAAATTGCTGGTTATCAGCATTCCTCGGGATCAGTAAAACTGGGAGCTGTAGTAACCAGGGTTTAACCCATTACCACACAATCCCTACTTTTGACGCCCCTGAGAAAGAAGCCTTTTGAAAACACTGTGGGAAAAGGAGAAAATGCTGGTAACCAGCATTTTCTCCTTTTCCTACAGTGTTTTCTACCCACCCCAGAACAAATTTGAATTTTTCAGTCACTTTTATATTGTCGTCTGCAAATGCTTTCAATTTGAACCAGTCTAAAATTTTGTCGTGTGGCACAGAGTTAACTGATTGCCTCCCGATTGCAATTTGTAACTTGTAGATCTAGTTGGCATTTCGAGAAAATAAATTTTAACACTTGTGGTATAAGTTAATTAAAAATTTCAAATCGATAGTAAAAACCCAAATAACGCTTTTTTGAACGGGGTCCCTATAAAGTAAGAAACCGAAAAGAAACGCAACGAAACGAAACGAAAATCGTTCCGTTTTGTTGCGTTTCGTTCCGTTGCGTTTCGTTACGGTGCGTTTCGTTCCGTTTCGTTTCGTTGTGTTTCGTTTCGGTTCCGTTTCTCACTTTTTAGGAACCTATTTTGAACGTATTTTTGCAGAAAAATACCCATATATCGGAGAGTGTAGATCAAGGAATTAGACTGTATACATTTGGAACCGCCCCTTTTGTTTACTTTTGACCTTTACTGTTACTTTAAAACTCGGGATAAAGTAGTAAAGGGTTACCCTTTCCCAAACAACCCCTGGTTTTTACGGGTCAGGAATAGAAGCCTTTTGAAAACATTGTAAGAAAAGGAGAAAATGCTGGTAACCAGCATTTTCTCCTTTTCCCACAATGTTTTCTACTCTATCATATAGAAAAGATCTTTTTAGTAAAAAACCTTTTTAGTAACTGTTAATTTATCATCTGCAAAATGCTTTCTATTTGGTCCGGTTCAAAATTTACCGTTTGGGAAAGGGTTAAACCATAATTTGCATAATAAATTATACATGTAGCTTAAATGATTATTTTTGTCATTGATAGAATGGAAAACATCGTGGAAAAAAGGAGAAAATGCTGGTTACCAGCATTTTCTCCTATTTCCACAGTGTTTTCAAACGGCCCTGTTTTTCCAGGGTTGTTAAAACTTCGTGAAGTAGAGAATTAAGTGAGAATATTTTGTATTTGTTATTCCACTGTCTCGTATAACAGGAACTGTTATGCATTCAGCATTCCTATGCCATGAGTTATGAATGCTTGATGGTGTATAACTCGAACCAGATAAATCTTTCATTTTGGATTGGAAAATGTAAATAGGTCTACATATCCAGGCAAATGTTATATCGGTCATGCTTTGTGAAACGGGGTTTTTAATGCATTTACAAAAACTATCGACTCAAGTTAAGGTAAGACCTGTGTAATGCACTTCCGGTGAACATTGGGCAAAAATTCTAATTGGTTGATAAATAAGGATAAATAAGGATTCATGTATAGAAATAATATTTTTGCACATTTCTAACGGATCATAAATTCCGTTTATGTCTATCTTGAAATTATTTTTTGATACTTTTGTTAGTTTTCTGAAAAGGGAGGTAATTATTATCGCTTTTTGAATTGAGAATATAGTGGTTTTAGATTTATAAATGATAATTCAAAGAAGGAAAAAATGAATCGGTGAAAGTAGTTCAATAATACTCATTTTTAATTATAGCTAATTTTGCAGGATGATATTTTAGTGGAAATAGCTGTTTTCCAGTACACAGGTCTTACCTTAATTGGTCAATTTTCAGCATGCAAAGGATAGGTGAATTTTGTGATTAACCCTTTATCCCATAAGGCATTTCTATTCTTTCTCTAATTGACCCCAAATAACAAGAAGGATGAAGCTGTTTCTTATGTGTATATGACAGCTTTTGATAGCGTAGAAAACCTTGTGGCAGTAGGTGAAATTGCTCGTCACGAGCAATTTCACCTTTTGCCTCAATGTTTTCCAAAGGCTCCTACAAGTAATGCGTAGAAATGAGTATCTATGGAGTAAAGGGTTAACCCTTTACCCCATAAGGCATTTCTATTGTATCTCTAATTGACCTAAAATAACAACAAGGATGAAGCTGTTTCTTATGTGTATATGACACCTTTTGATGGCATTGAAAACATTGTGGCAAAAGGTGAAATTGCTCGTCACGAGCAATTTCACCTTTTGCCACAATGTTTTCCAAAGGCTTCTACAAGCAATGCGTAGGAATGAGTATCTATGGAGTAAAGGGTTAAGTCAGTTTTTATCCATAATTGACATTATGGATCTATATAGCCTAATTATGTGATCACTTGCTTTGAGAAATATATAAAGGAAAAGCATTAAACTCATGTTTCCTAGTGCATGGAGTCCACTTGGGTAGCTGAGCGTTCAGGGTATCGGGCACGTGACCTGGAAGTTACGGGTACGATACCCGGTTTAGGCAAACTTTCATTTCGACCTTTTTTTTTTGTTTGCCCCTCACATCTGATGCAAATGAGATTTCAAAGTAAACAGTGCCCTGGGGAAAGAAATTTGTTTCAGAACTGGTGTGAGAAAGCCAAGAAACACATGCGTAGATGCGCTGGCTGTCGTGATGTGACAAGCTGTTTAACCCTTACCCCATAGGGCATTTCTATGGTATCTCTAATTGACCCTAAATAACAGCAAGGATGAAACTGTTTGTTATGTGTATATGACACCTTTTGATAGCATAGAAAACATTGTGACATAAGGTGAAATTGCTCGTCACGAACAATTTCACCTTTTGCCACAATGTTTTGCAAAGGCTTCTACAAGCAATGCGTAGAACTGAGTATCTATGGAGTAAAGGGTTAAAATGGCGTTAAACACTAATTCATGCAGTTACATGTACATGTATATAAGTCAGTGATAGGAGTTAACACGAGTGAATAGAAGAATGTTAATCAACTTAAAAAGCAATGAGGTAATGAAATGACTATTTTTGCTTCTGAAAAATAGCCAAAATATTCCAGTTTCTAGATTGCTTTGGTCAGACCATATTAGAGTCTACAAAGTAACGGGCAGTGTAGAACTAAGATCAGACTGCACGTTCTGTGCAGTCTGATCTTAATCTACACTGTCTGCAAAAAGCCACATGTTCTATACTTAGCGTTCTAAGGCGGACAAACATATAAACATACGCACACATACGAAAAATACCTTCCATCGTAAAATCCTACACAATTTGCTAAAAAAAAATAATTCCCACAGCCAACACAATCTTTCGAAGTTTGCACGATTCCACAAACAGATATAAATAAACCACCTTCCAGTAGAATTTACTACATGTTCTGTAGAAACTGGAAAATACACATGTTTCTATATCATTCACAGAACTTTCAAGGAACTATTTTCTTTCTTCTCCCTTCTCTTCTCCCTGTGCTGCGCAGAAACTGTATACAAGAACTTCTTTCCTCTCAGCAAATTCCTCCGCTGTTCAGAACTTTATGGAAACTTTTTCCTGTCTCTATGCTCCATAGAATGTTCCACTTCTTTCTTTCCTGTTCCTCCGCCGCAGAGAACTTTCGAGAATCTTTTTTTCCTCTCTCTTCCCTCTCGATGTTTCACAAAATCTTCCAGGTACTTCTTTTTTTTGTCCTATTCCTCCACGGAACGGAACTTTCAAGAAAATTATTTCTCTCTCTCCTCTCATCTCTCTCTTTGCTATTTAGAACTTTTCTTGGTAACTTCTTTTTCGCCTTTTCCTCCGCCACGCGTAATTTTCTAATGTACTTTTTCCCACCCTGATAAAGAGGCCCACTGAACTTTTGAAGAATTTCTTTTCTTTCCCTTCTCTACAGAGAACCTATTATACATTAAGTTTTTATGATTCTCCGCCGAGTGGAATTTTCAAATGTTTTCTCCCTCTCTATCTTCCATTGAACTTTCCAAACTGAACTTATTTCCTCGCGCAAGTTCCTCCTCTCTCCTATCGCATTTACTGTTTAACTCATTACCAAACGTCAATATTTTAGGCTTGTCCAAATTAAAGCATCTGCAGACGACAAAATAAAAGTGAATGAAAATTTGAAATTTGTTTTGTGAAGAGCAGAAAACATTGTGGGAAAAGGAGAAAATGCTGGTTACCAGCATTTCTCCTTTTCCCACAATGTTTTCTAAAGGCTTCTTTCTCAGTGTCGTCAAAAGTAGAAACTTTGTGGCAATGGGTTAAACACATTTTTTCCTCCTATTGCTCCGCCGAACAAAACTGTTTAAAATGTTCTTCTTACACTCCTCTCCCTTCGGCGTTCAAACAGTGAAGTCGACACAGGCGCAAATTCTCTATAGATGTTGAACTTAAAAAAGAAATTAATTAGTCTATACCAAACGACATAACTGTGCACCTTTCCAGTTTGCAAGAACGTGCAGACGACAAATTAAATATAGCTCATATGAAGAGATTTTACGCTGAAAAGTTACCAGCATTTTGTCCTTTTCTCACGATGTTTTCAAAAGCTTTCTTTTTGAGGGTGGCAAATGGTTAGTTTAACCCTTTCCCAAACCATAAACTTTTGGACTAAACCAAATTGAAAGCATGTGCAGACAACAATTCAACTCTTGCTGAAAAGATGATTTCTGTCTATGATAGGGTAGAAAACATTGTGGGAAAAGGAGAAAATGCTGGTTACCAGCATTTTCTCCTTTTCCCACAATGTTTTCAAAAGGCTACTTTTCCAGACCCGTTAAAACCAGGGATTGTTTGGGAAAGAAGGAACTTATGTGGACCGCATAGTGCAAGATCAGACTACATAGAACGTACAGTCTACATGACCTTCTACCTATACCGTCTGGATGTTTGCTCATCGATAAATATATTTCTGAGTTAGAATTCGTAAATTATCATTTCAACCGTCGAAAGAGGGCTGTTTTATATATTTTGAGCTGAGAGATAAATGCAAGTATGACCTTTAGCTGGCGTTTCGTGACCCCTTTTTTTACTTTTTGAGACGAAAGAAGACCAAGATCCGCTCATGTGCTCGTGCGGTCTGATAATTGTCTACTCTGTTAAGAGTCCGATTTTGCTGCTTTTCAATTAAATGATCGAGGGATTTGATTGAATACAAAACGTTGATTATTTTGTTTCAAAAGAATAAAGGTTTTCTCCAGCTTATATCTCTACAATCATCACATGTTCCTTTTCTGTGAGTAAAAATGATACATATGTGCGTAGCATTTGGAAGAAAAACTAGGTAAGGACTGTGTATCGAGGACCTGAATGCAGTTTTACGACAGTGTCCGAAAATTTAACCCCAAAAATTATTGTGCAAAACTTGTGTCCCCTGCAGTTTAACCAGTTTTGTCCAAAAATATCTCTTTCTTTTCGGCGTTACCGAACACGCAGGTTTTTGACCTATTTTATGGTATATCGGTAATTTCGAGTGAATAAATGGTAATATGCGATTGGTTAAATTATTGGACATGTTTATTTGGCGGGTCCTCGCACTTTGTCCGCGCATGTCATATTCTCCGAAGATTCGTATTTATAGAATGCCATCTAGCGGGAGATAATGGGTCCTCGCATGCTTATTTCGCGGGCACACTTACGACACCAATGTTCGTTTCTTTTCATATTAAATTGAAGAAGCGTTTCAGTTTATCTATTAAAGACGTTTATGACAAATTCTTCCAACGGACAGATTTTTTTTAAACTTTGCACATACAAAGCTCATCATGTCTCTTGTAGATCACAGTGAAAAAAAAGGGGGGGTCCCCGTGCTTGTTTCTCGGAAATTCGATTTTGAAAAATGTATATACAGTTACAAAATTCAGCATATACTGGATTTAACACACTTTCCTTTAATAGTCAATTAAACAGGAAAATTGCCAAAAGAATATACAAATAGACATCACTTTAAAGAAAAATAATTCAGTTTTGCACAAAAAACATATAAAAGTCTGGTTCTGAGCATGGTAAATGTACCAATATGCATTTTATATATAGACCATTGAGTTAAAAAGGGAGATAATTTGACCGGCTTAAGGGTTAATTTTCAATAAAAACATACTTTCTAACGGACAGATTTTTTTTTAAAATTTCCACAATCATAGTACTTATAAATCTTGACAATAAGAAAAAATAAAAATGGCACCTACCCGTGCTTCTTTCTCCAGGAAACACGGGTGAAGGTCACATTGGAAGTTAATTTTTCGAAGGAAAGCTATACATGTATAATAGAAGCTCAGCAGACAAAGTGGGAAAGAAGAAATTGCTCATGCACATTAAAAGCGATTTCTCCTTTTCCCACATTAATTTTGGATCCTATACTCCTTCAAAAAATGAACATAGCCTATATACCTCAAATTCATATCAAACCCTTTATTGTCTACATGTAGTTCTTTTTTTATAAATTTGCATACATGATTATGGCTATACGGCTCATAGAAATACAAAAAAAGAAATGTCTGTGGAAAAAATGGGATAGAAGTTCGGCTGACATGATGGAAAAAGGAAAAATGATTCAGTAAAAGATATTTTTCCTTTTCCTACAGTATTTTTCAAAGAGGAAATAGCAATACTTCAAGAAGTAGGTATACTTCAACAGCTCCAATTTTCTGCCAGTTTCATTGTTTTCTGTGTAACTGGACTTTTTTTCCAGCTAGCATCATCCTTACACTGGCAGGCCAGTTTTGATGCTATCACCTTCTCCTCAAAGGATAGCATGACAACTGGCCTGCCAGTTTCAGGAAAACGTCAGAAGCTGCATCGTTTTCACCATTAGATGGCTGACATAGCGTAAAAAATTCCGTTTTCCACGACAAATAAAGATTCGTTTTGATGAAAACTTCCCCTTTTTATTTCGACCATAGCATACCATGGCTAGTGCAACCGTACTAGTACCATCCGTAGAATGTTCTACTTGTAAAAGTGCACCGTCGGTACTCTGTTACTATTGCCATTTGTGCGAAAAATACACAATAGCACTGATAGTTTTACTATCTGTGAGATATACACATGCGCAGTACGGATGCGCGTAAACATTTATACCAAACGTCGTTAATTTATTCTATTGGTTGAATAGTATCTCCTTATCGAACAGTGTGGATCCAAGATCAGACTGCACGTTCTGTGCAGTCAGATCTTGGATCCACACCATCTGCAAAAAGTCAGTGAGTCACGCCTAGCAGGCTAGCACCTTAAGATTTAAGATATCTGTTGTTCTTACACGAAATGCCTTATCTTCTTGCTTGCAGATTTTACGTGCCTTGTTAACGTAGATTTTTGTTCCACGTGGGAATGTTTAACCTTGATCCGTTGTGAAACAATCCTGTGCTTTAGAAGACCTTAGGAGGAAGTATTCGGTAAAGGAAAAATGCTTGAAATGCAGATTCTCTTTCCACGTGGGAATGTTTATCCCTTGATCCACTATGAAACAAAGACCTTCATGAAGATGCCTTTTGAAAACATTGCGAGAAAAGAAGAAAATGCTGCATGGCAGCATTTTCTTCTTTTCCCACAATTTTTCCCCTACGCTGTTATAGAGGAGTTTCTATTATTTTTAGCAATGTCTTACTTCTCGTCCACAAATGCTTTCAATATGGCCGGGTCTTAAAGATATATATATATATAGTGTGGTAAAGAGTAAATAAAATTCTAAAGAATTAACGATTTTCAGTCAATTTGAAAGAGCTTTTCATGCAGTTCTGAGAAGGTAAAAATATGTCGACGATCTGTTACAAAAACCACAGAGTTTGCGTCCAAATCAGACTACAAATATACGTTTTGCGCTGTCAAATCCTGGGCTACATCGTCTACAAATAGCACCTGGAACGTTGTCTAAAGGGTAAATGCCTGTCAGAGATTCGTTGATAGCACGTAACATTGCCATGAAACATTGATTCACACGTAAGAGTAAATTACACGCAATTATCTCCCACTCGGCTGCTGCTGCAACTGTATGCTGTGGGAATCAAAGCACTGAAAGTCCTGAAAGGCGTATATGTCACGTGCTGTGGTAAGAGTGAAACAATGTTTGAATTCACAATTCTTGTTTAATCCTTTACGAAACGACAAAATTTTGGACTTGTCCAAATTCAAAGCATTTGCAGGCGACATACTAAATGTGAATCAAAATGTATTTTGACTCTAGAAAGGTAGAAAACATTCTGGGAAAAGGGAGAAAATGCTGGTTCCCACAATGTTTTCAAAAGGCTTCTTTCTCAGGGTCGTTAAAAAACGGGATTGATTGGTAAAGGTTTAAATTGAAGCATTTGCAAACAATAAAGTGGGAGTTACTCAAATATTGAAAATTGGTGATTTTGAAAGGTAGGAAACATTATTGTAAAAGGAGAAAATGCTGGTAACTAGCATTTTCTCCTTTTACAACAATGTTTTTAAAAGCCATCTTCCTTACCGTTGTTAAAACTCGGGATTGTGTGGTAAAGAGTTAAACATACTTTATTGGCATAAATTACATACACATACAAATCATAATCATAATCAAGAAAGGTGGCAAATGGGTTGAGCCATCAATTCAAGGCCATCCCCAAATAGTATATGTACAGTAGTACATCTTATGTACACCGAGCAAAACTTATAAATCGCTACATTTTGAAATATGATTTACTGCTCTTACTCAATCATTGAAATATAACAGGCACGTAGGAAGCAATTCCAGATTGTGGGGGCTAACTCGTATTTTTTGGAAAATTTTGTGTCGACTGAAACGCTCCGCGACAAAGGGTGATTTCAATTACCATGGTTGTCAAAATTATTGGGGGGGGGGGGGGGGGGGGCTAAGCCCGCTTCCCCAGTCCCCCCCCCCCCCCCGTTCCTACGGGCCTGTATAATATCACGTGTTTATCAGATACTTATTTCTAAAGCTCTAAGCAGGTTGTAAAATAAAACGGAATAACTTGTCTTATACTTGTTTGTTGATATTGTTCATTGGCATTGATAACCGTACAGTATTACCGGGATTCTTCAAAACCGGCATTTTTTTTTTCAGTTTGGCTCAGTGTAAAACGGGATGTGTGGAAGTACTCATTTCTTTATGAAAAAATACTCTCTTTTTTTTGCAAATTCATTGAGCCCCCTTTCACAAATATATATCAGCCATTTTGTGCAGTCCGAGCATGAGTCAATACGTTTTTTGCGGGTGTATTTAAATCCTTTTTTTCCCCAGAGCTTGATAAATTTATTGTATTTGCAAATAATAATTGAAGTACCAAGTATGTCAATATACATGTAAGTGGTTATTTCATGTTCCTTTTTTTTTTTTCTTCTTTAGCTGCTAAAACCTGCTAACTACTTTTGCAAACTGTCACATTTTGTAGTCGGCATTTGCTACTGGATCTGAATCTATCCCCTAGGAGTTGAGTTGGTGGTGCAACAGTGATGACGTAGCAACCAGCCCTCGTCACTCCTCTCTGTCTTCAGCAACTCTCTGCGACTTAGCACAGTTGAGGCCCATCCACTCTCTGTTGTTATTGTTTCTATAATAGAAACAAAACCACGTGAATAGAACTGCTCAAATGAAGATCAAGGTAAAGAAATCCGCAAAATAAACTTATCTTTCTTAGCTCTCGTTCGATACACTTATACATGTAATTTAATGTTTTTAGCTCTATTGGCCAAGTGTTCACCTTCCGGCTCAATGCCTTTACGGACATGTTTACAACGAAGTCAGACTGCACAAAACGTGTACATTGAGTCTACAATTACCCACTGTCTGACAAATATTCTTAGATGTTTATAACCCACAAGTATGGTAGCATAATTTTGCCACGAGATACGAGATAGGCCTACAGTTTGTCATGATAATCTTACAAACCTATTGCGATAAATTAAAGGTACTTGGAAATTTTATCGAGATAGTGAAAAGTTTCCTGAAAATAAATTATAATAACATTAATATTTTAATACGAAATTTCTCAATCGTACACGAAGCTGACAGGCAAGACAAAACTACGAGCAGTTTCTCCTTTTCCCACAATGTTTTCTATCTTTCTGGAAACAAATTTCAATTCTTGAGTTCCTTTATTTTTTCGTCTGCAAAAGCTTTCAATTTGGATTATTCTGAAATGTTGTCGTTTGGCAAAGAGTTACAACTCGTCTTGCAACAGAATATTTTGCAGGCGGAAGCCCGGCCTTCAACACTTACCATCAAAACATCAAAATTACGAAACATGGTTTTTCAAAGAGGAAAAGAGATCAAAAACCATCTCAAATTCAAGTTTCGGATACTGTAGATCAAAGGTCGTTGCAGTACGATCCTGATCTCCAATGGCCGCAAAATACAGTCTGATCTGAATTTATGTAAAAATATGACAAGCTTGTCTTTGGCTCTTAACTCTTTACCAAACGACAAAATTTTTGACTTGTCCAAAATCAAAGCATTTGCAGACGACAAAATAAATGTGAATCAAAAATTGAATTATGAATTGGGAAGGGTAGAAAACATTGTGGAAAAGGGAGAAAATGCTGGTTACCAGCATTTTCTCATTTTCCCACAATGTTTCCAAAGGCTTTTTTTTCTCGGGGTCGTTAAAAAGTCTGGACTGTTTGGTAAAGAGTTAATGTGCTTCCATCTATTTCTATTTTAAAAAAAAAGACGCAAGAGAGAGGGAGAGATATATAAAATAAATTGGGCTACATCTTTAGGTCTTTAGATTCACCACATTCCTGACTATACACTGTCATGGTTTGTCTACAAATTAGATCGAAATGTAGATCTATTTACGTTTCAGGGAAATCGTATATAAGATTTCCCAGAAATGTACCTAGATCAACATTTTCCACAATGTTTCTAGCCTACCCAATTAAAATTCAGTTTTTGACTCGCATTTATTTTGTCGTCTGCAAATTCTTTCATTTTGGATAAGTCCAAAATTTTGATGTTTGGTAAAGAATTAAAGAGCCAAAGACAACCTTGTCATGTTTTTAGACAAATTTGAGATCATATACACTGAGTTACGCAGGATCCTTCGTGGAAATAAAATTAGGTACGAAAATATTGAGGAACGCATAAAGTGAGGAAATTACAACAACAACTTTCAAAACAACAACAACTGAATATGTCAAAATAAACAGAAAAAAGTTGGAAATTAACATTTTTCCGAATGGTTTCGTTCATTCTACAGAATTCTAGAAGAGGGAGTGAAGTTTTGATTTCATATTTCATTTGTGGAACAGACATTTAAGTCAGAATTCGACACGTTTTAGGTTAGGTAAGTAAACTTTGTTTAGCCTTATTTAGACAAGAAAACATTATCAGCCGAATTGAAAGCGGTTGCAGACGACAAATTCAATTCAGCGCAATAAGTTAATTATGACTGAAGAAGTCTATATCTTGATGTTGTTTTCATTTAAGTTTCAGCGGAGTCAGAAAACCTTTGTGAGAAAAGGAGAAAATGCTGGTTACCAGCATTTTCTTCTTTTCCCACAAGGTTCCCAAAAGCCTTCTTCAGGGTTGTCAACTCTTTACCAATTGCACTTTCTGTAAACAAGAGTTTGGCACCAGGGATCTCCCTAGCATCTGAAACTCAAGAGTCATTGACTCTTGGGCCACAAATTCCAAGAGTCAAATTGAAATTTTCAAGAGTCAAAATTTTCAATTCAAGAGCTAGGTTGGTGCCAGTCAAAGAGTTTTAGTAGTCAAAAGGTTGATCCGTCAAAACCCAGGATCAGTCAATGAGCCTAGTCACTGTCACTTGGTCTTAGTGTCATTTTCTAAGTATTTCATGACTGTGAGTCCTGTAAGATCAATATAAATCTAGATCTACAGCTTTGCATCACTGATACAATTTGTAAGTCATTCAGTTCATTTAACTATTTTTGATGGTTTCATTGACATTACATACATTAGAGAGCCAAGTATTGAAAGTCAGCTTCAAATTCCTGTGCTTGTAGGCTGGTGAATGATCTAAAGGTTCAATAAAAAAAATTAATCAGGCTTAACCTTTCACCACACCAGGGATCCCTGACCACACTAACCCCAGTTTGAACAATCCTGAGAAAGAAGGCTATTATTAATGGCGAAAGAGGTGAAAATAGTGGAAACCAGCATTTTTTTTTTCTTTTTCCAACAGTGTTTTCTACCTCTGAAATGGCTAAACACTTTCTCATAGTCAACAATTAAATTGTCTGCAAATTCTTTCAATCTGTTCAAATCTGAAAATGTGCCATCTGCTCAACAGCTATTTCTATTTCTGCATACCAGTCATTAATTCATGCATTGCAAGAAATATTTGTGACACGACTTTGGTTAAATTCATCGCAGAATATCTGTTTTGTCTTTCAAATGATCTAAGAAATATCATTTCTCACTTAACCTTTTTTGAAGATGCCGATCTCCGAAAATGATCAGGCAACAACTTTGTCTAGCTCCCATTTGGCGAAATATAGACCTTAGTATTCTGCAGAAGAAAAAGAAATTTATGAGAAAAGAATCCTGTAAGACCACACAAATTTAAAAGGTCAAGTAGAGCTATTTAAAAAAAAATCGTGTTTGACGCTGTCAAATTACTTGATAAACGAAAGTAAAACTTCGCTTACATGTAATTCGTTCTGCACCACAGTGTCCAAAAAATTGCGATTGTTCATGAATGTATTCTATAAATAGAACAGGCGTACCCGGTATCTGGCCAATGCGCCACTGTTATCGGATCTTCGTCTATTGATAGTTAAGGAAGATGCAAGGGTTAACAGCTTAGGATACCCGATATGTATACGACAATCAAGTTGGCGTAGACCGATTTCACAGTTTAGGAAGTGTTCATTATGCAATACTGATAAGAATTTGACGGTCGGCCATATTATCTGATTACGTTTTTTACAATTGCCAATATCGGCACTTTTGTTTTTAATCGCCAGCAATAAAATTTAATCACGCCTACGGCTTATATGGTTGACGCTTAGGCCAGAATTCGCGTGCGTCAATTTGACGTATGAGGTATTTTTTTCGAGCGTCAAATCGGGGTTACTAACGATTTTCAAGCGTCAAAACCCGAGGTCCCGGGTCAAAGGAGATCCCTGGGCACGTCTCCCCCCACACTAACGTGGTATATTCGATGTCAAGCCTGACAAGCTGACCAAGAGAAAGAGTGTTCGTTTCAGTTTTATTCGAGCTGTTATTTTGCTCTAGGTTCATTACAACAATTTTTTTAGATTTTAGTTGATTTATAACACAATAGCTGTTTTGATAATTAAATAGACACGATCAAATTATCACATGTCTATAACAAATTGTGTCAAGACTTTTGTTTAGATGACACCAATGCTGCTTTTTCACTGGCCGATAAGACCTTGGAAGACCTGTCAATTAAAATTGGTAATTTGGTAGAAAGGTCTACTGAAATTTTTAAGACTTGTCCAAATTGAATATATCAGCAGAGGATGAATAAAAAAAGGCGCAAATAATAGAATATGTCTTTGAAGGATAGAAAATGTTCTGGGAGAAGGAAATGTTAGGCGCCAGAATTTTTTCCTTTTCCCATAATGCTTAATCTATAACCGTCATCCTTCAAGATTGTTGAAACTCGGGTTTGTGTGGTAAAGAGTTGAAATGCATGATTGCTTAGTTGAAGGGAAATTTCTACATCTATCCTGTTTTCTCCAATTTGTTATTGACATTCTATCATCGTTTCATTAACGCTGTACCAAACAACAAAATTTTAGACTGTCCCAAATTTAATGGAAAGCATTTACAGACAAAAAATTTAAGGTGGTCCAAAAGACAAAATTTATCTCTGACAGAATAGAAAACATTGGAGTTTAACCCTTTACCATACAATCCCTACTTTTAACGACCCCGAGAATGAATCCTTTTCTAAAGGCTTCTTTCTCAGGGGCGTCAAAGGTAGGGATTGTGTGGTAATGGGTTAACCCATTACCACACAATCCCTACTTTTGACACCCCTAAGAAAGAAGCCTTTAGAAAACACTGTGGGAAAAGGAGAAAATGCTGGTAACCAGCACTTTCTCCTTTTCCCACAGTGTTTTCTACCCTTCACAGAACAAATTTCAAATTTTCAGTCACTTTTATTTTGTCGTCTGCAGATGCTCACAATTTGGACCAGTCTAAAATATTGTCGTTTGGTAATGGGTTAACTCTTTACTAAACAATCCCAGGTTTTTATGACCCTGAGACTGAATCCGTTGAAAACATTGTGGGAAAAGGAGAAAATGCTGGTAACCGGCAACCTTTTTCCTACAATGTTTTCCACTTTGCTAGAAACAAATTTTAATTTTTAAATCGTGTTCATTTTTTCGTCTGCAAGTGCTTTCAAGTTGGGCTAGTCTAAAATTTTGTTGTTTTGTAAGGAGTAAAGATAAACAACTCCCTAAACACTTACTGCATCAGGGGAGATAACCATAATTCAATTAGTACAGTACAGCTTTCTCTCCCTTACACCATCGTGATTGCAGCATGACTATTTCCAGTAACAGCAACGATGAAGCAGTTTCTCATGTGTATATGACACATTTTGATAGCATAGAAAACATTGTAACAAAAGGTGAAATTGCTCGTCACGAGCAATTTCACCTTTTGCCACAATGTTTTCAAAAGGCTCCTACAAGCAATGCGTAGAAATGAATATCCATGGATTAAAGGGTTAACCCCTTATAACATAACAAAAATATAGACTGAAAACACTTGCATCACTTCTTATATATTGTTCAAATGATTTGTCTTTAATCAAGTAGAAAACATTATAGTAAAAGGAGAAAAGGCTAGTTACTGATGGTGCTACAATGTTTTCAAAAGACTTCTTCCTTGGGATTGTTGAAGGGTCAAATGATGAAATGAATTTTGATCTTGTATTAACCCATTACCACTCAATCCCTACTTTTGACGCCCCTGAGAAAGAAGCCTTTTGAAAACACTGTGGGAAAAGGAGAAAATGCTGGTAACCAGCATTTTCTCCTTTTCCCACAGTGTTTTCTACCCTTCCCAAAACCAATTTCAATTTTTCAGTCACCTTTATTTTGTCGTCTGCAAATGCTTTCAATTTGGACCAGTATAAAACTGTCTCGTGTGGTAATGGGCTATTAAAAAAACCCCAAAAATTCCATTTATTTCATGCTTGTAATGTTCTTGTTTTTTTTTTGGGGGGGGGGGGGGTTTGGACTTGCCTGAAAATCTAGACATGTAATATAGATAGTGATAGTTCATTTATTGCATTTTCCAGGTTTAATCCTTTACCACACAATCCTGACTTTCAACAGCCCTGTGAAAGAAGCCTTTTGAAAATGTTGTGGGAAAAGGAGAAAATGCTGGTGACCCAGCATTTTCTCCTTTTCCCACAACGTTTTCTACCCTACTGAAAACAATTTTTAAGTCGCACGTTTGTCAAAACGTTCGACTTTTTGCGATGAGCTCGAGGAGCTCAGGGTGGGTTGGGGGGTGTCTATAGTGGGTTGAAGAATCATGAAAAAAATTGGATCAAAAACGTCGTATATACTACATAAACGAGGTGCAGTTACTCTGCTTTAAACCCAATCGCTGTAGAACTACTTTTTCTTTGGTATGTCTGGAATTTGTTCTTTATGATGGGACTGGACCCGGTAACTCATATAACTCATATACCTACACTAGAAAAAGGAGAACGTGACTCAAATTTTAAATTAAAAAAAAAATGCGGTTATTTTGTATATCATGTGAAAATTTAACATCTATCTTTGTTTAGATGGGTAAAGAAAACACAATTCAGCTAAGATATCCCCCATCAGTGCTTAATGTGAGTTTAAAAGGGATCGCGGATTAATATGGCTTATCGAGAGCACCTTACTGTAAATATTCATGTATTATCGAGACCGGTAGAGCTTCGCTTATAAGGGTGGAATTTCGGACTCGAGTGATGTCATTTGAAATCAACTCTTTTAAACCATGCAAACCATGAATTCAGGGTTAAATATCGTAAAACTCGCTCTAAATTTGAAAATTTGTTTCGTTCCGCAGCTTTGACCTAGTTTGTAACGCACGTCTCGGATGAAACACCCCAAACCACTCGAATACCCCAAAACACCCAAAAACTATTCCATTACACATCAAAAAACTTCTGTAACATATAAAACTGCATGCGAAACGCTTACATACACGATGTTATGGAAATCAGACATGAACTTTTGCTATCAATTCTAGTATTTTAGGTCTTTGATCAGCTTAAGTTTGAAGTACAAAATTGTACTTTGATTAAGAAAATGCAAATGGCGGACGGGATAGAAAACAAACGCACATAACGATTACACCAGTAAAGTTAAAATGTTGATTACTGCATTTGTTCGGACCCCAAAAGAGTGGCGACAAGGATATTGCATCCCCTCCGTATACAGTAAATACAACTTGAAATATGGAACGCAAGGTAAAATTCAGCAATTACGACCGTACATTGACAGTTGCACTATTGAGGGGTTTACAGTCAAAACGTACTCAAACCAAAACGTACCCAAGTCAATACGTACCCGAATGGAGTCAAAACTTACCCAAATGAAGTCTAAACATACCCAAGTGGAGTCAAAACGTACCCAATGTGTAGTCAAAATGAACACATGATTTTTATAGTATTTCTAACTTCAATTTGTGTAAAAAGTAATAGAAATTACGTATTCGTCATCATGACGATTTATAACTCTTGCTTTATTTTGAATTTGCCTTACATGATTAAAACCAATGATGAAACTTATTTAACAATAAACATAGCGAAGTCAATCAAATGCTTAGTGATAAAATCACTTTTTTCTTTCTATTTTTTTTTTTTAAGGAAGATAAAGTTACTATTAATGAAAAAAAAAAAGCATATTGGATACTTCAAAAATATTTATCCATCATTATAAAAATATGTTTTATATATGGAAAAAAAAACCATAAGCATCAGCACATTTAAAGAAATGATATAACAGAGAAATGTGATACATTAATTACATTGTTTGGATAGCAAAGATACAATTTCAACACTCAAAAAGAGTGTAACAAATTTAATGTGGTGATTAACCCATTACCACACAATCCCTAGTTTCGACTACCCTGAGAAAGAAGCCTTTAGAACACATTGTGGGAAAGGGAAAAAAATGCATTTTCTCCTTTTCCCACAATTTTTTCTAACCTTCACAAAACAAATTTCAAATTTTCTGTCACTTTTATTTTGTCGTCTGCAAATGCTTTCAATTTGGACAAGCCTAAAATTGGGCTGGTCTGGTAATGAGTTAAACTAATTATTCACAATGGTCTTTAACCTGTTGTAGATTGCATAGTTATTAATTACTTTGCAAATATTTTTTATAATTTGAGAGTCAGTTTGGTTTAGATGAAAAACCTTCGGACTGTTTTTTCAGCTAACCTGAGCACAACATGCTCAAGGGAAGCTTTTAGGATCACCTGGTGTCTGTCATCCGTCATGCGTCATCAACAATTCTTTAAACATCAACTCCTCCAAAACCGCTGGGCCAATATGGACCAAACTTGGCTGGAATGTTCCTTGGGAGGTCCTCTTTGAAAAGTGTTCACAGAATTTGATTACGTCAAAAGTTTTGGTTGCCATGGCAACCAAACAGTTTTCTAAGAAATTCTTTAAAAATCTTCTTCTCTGAAACAGCTGGCCAGATTTTAAAATAATTTCACAGAGATGTTCCTTAAGTGACCCTTTCCAAAACTTTTTCGTGAAATTTTGATCAGTCAAGAAACATGACTCTGGTGAATGGGGGCTATTTGCACTATACAGGAATGAAGAAATTCTAAAAAATTCTTCTTCTCAGAAACCACTGGTCATATTTTGAAATAATTTCTCAGGGATGTTCTATGGGTGACCCTTTTCAAAAATTGTTTGCAAAATTTCAATCCGTCAAGAAACATGGCTCTGGTGAATGGGGGCTACTTGTACTTATATGGACATGCAGAAATTCTTGAAAATTCTTACTTCTCTGAAACGGCTGATCAGATATTGAAAAAAGTTCACAGAGATGTTCCTTGGGTGACCCTTTTAAAAACTTGTTCGCGAAATTTTGATTTGCCAAGAAACATGGCTCAGGTGAATTGGGGCTACTATATGGAAATGAAGAATTTCTTGAAAATTCACCTTCTCTGAAACCCATGATCAGATTTTAAAATAATTTCAAAGCAATCTTCCTTGGGTGACCATTTTCAAAAATGTTTTCGAAATTCTGATCCATCAAGAAACATGGCTCTGGTAAATGGGGTCCACTTGCACTATTCGGACATGAAGAAATTCTTGAAAATTCTTCTTCACTGAAATGGTTGATCAGATTTTGAAATGATTTCACAGAGATGTCCCTTATGTGTCCCTTTTCAAAAATTGTCAAGTGCTAGCATCTGTATGCAGTGGCACTGTTTCAGTAAGTTCCAAGTAATAGAGGTGACCAATGACATACATTTAATATTGTTTTGGGTATATTATGTCAGGCTATATGCCAACATGGATATATTAAAGAAAAAGAAAAATGAAAAGATCTAACTTGGTGGGAAGCTGCCTATTACAAGTAACTGCATTTGCTCAAGTAAATTGCAGACTTAGTCAAAATCGAAGAATTGCTGAAAACTAATCAAATTTGACTACACCATTAAATTTGAGTCTAATTGGAAGAAAACCTTGAGTAAAAAAAAATGAGTTTTTCTTTCTTTCAGCTCTGTTTTCCAAAGCTGTTTGAATTACGTAAAAGCAAGATTGTCCTGTAAAAGGGTGATGACCATCTATCAGTCCCAAAATATCAAGGTTTCACCATTAGTGCGACTTTCAGGACCTTCAGTCCTTTGATTCAATTTTTGAGTTATATTTATTTTGTAGTCTGCTAGTGCTTTAAATTTGGACCAGTCTGAAGTTTTATCATTTGATAAAGAGTTAAGAGAAAAAATTTGGCAACAACATCCTGCTGTTTACTATCAGCTTGCTAAAATATCTGTTGCAGTAATATCTCTGTCAAAATGTCTGTGCCCAAAATATCTCTCCACCAATTTTGCTGGTTCCAGAAATAGACTGAATAAGAAGGAATATGAAATTAACACATCATTAAGCCTATACATGTATTTAAATTTAAATGCAATTTCATAGGAGTGAGACGTAGGTTTATACAATCAAAAGACGGGATAAATCTATCTTTGAATGAAGTCTAATCAAATGCAATGAAATGAAAGTGGAATTAATTTATTTTTTTCTGAAGTACATATTGCCATTACGGGTCACTGGAGTGTAAGACATGTACCTAGAATACCTTACTCTTAGGTCCGTTATGGACAAATTGGGTCAGAGCTCTAGATGGGGGAGTGATTTTGATTTCAAAATTGAAAATATTACTTATTTTCTTCTAAACCCTATGTTGTGGGTACTCATTAGAATCGTCTCATCAAGACGATTCTAATGAGTACCCACAACATAGGGTTTGGAAGAGAAATAAAGGACTTAGAATACCATCACTCATTCATATCCGGGGCTCTGTGGGTAACCAGCATTTTCTCCTTTTCCCACTATGTTTTCTAGACTACCCTTCACAAAACAAATTTCAAATTTTCAGTCACGTTTATTTTGTCGTCTGCAAATGTTTTCAATTTGGACCAGTCTTAAAATATTGTTCTTTGGTAATGGGTTAAGGGCTAAATAACAAAATTTTAGCCTTGACCAAAATGAAAGCATTAGAAGACGACAACTACATTAAATGTCAGGCTCAAATGACATGGTTGGTTTTGGTATAAGGTGCTGGTTACCAGCATTTTGTAATTTTCCCATTATGGTTTCAAAGGCCTTCTTCCAAAGGGTTGTGACGAGTTAAACCCCTGCAGTCTTATTTAACATAAGCGTGCCAGACTCTCGCTTTCTATTAATCCCTCCAACTGAATGTGCCAAATTACCTTGACTAGAAAGGATAATCTTCAGAGAGAAAAATAAAGTACAGGACACTTAAAAAATAGGCCATGAAGTGGCCAAAAGTTAAATTTTTAGGATGTCAAAATGTGTTTGAAGTTGACCCTTTACCACACAATCCCGACTTTTAACACCCCTGTGAAAGAAGCCTTTTGAAAACATTGTGGGAAAAGGAGAAAATGCTGGTAACCAGCATTTTCTCCTTTTCCCACAGTGTTTTCTTCTCTTCCTAAACAAATTTCATTTCTTTAATCACATTCATTTTTGTCGTCTGCAAATGCTTTCAATTTGGACTAGTCTAAAATTTTGTTGTTTGGTAAAGGTTTAAATAACACCATTTAACAACATGGAAACTACATGTATCATGTATACATGACAATCTGTTATTTTACCGCAGGTGGAAGTGTTAGTTGCTCGTAGAAAAATGAATTTTAAAAACTAGGTGATAAGTAAACAAAAGATGATTGACTTAGCATCCAGTCATTTTAGCCACATTTAATTTGTCATCAGAAAATCATGCGCTTAAATTTTGACAAGTCTAAAATTTTAGTTTAGTTTTAGTTTTGATTTTTATCCTGCTTTATAACTAAAAGGAAATATCTATTTCGTTAAGTAAAAACCAAAATATTGCTATGTGTATTTCGTAAGTAACAACCAAAATATTGCTATGTCTGTTTCGTAAGTAAAAACCAAAATATTGCTATGTGTATTTCGTAAGTAACAACCAAAATATTGCTATGTCTGTTTCGTAAGTAAAAACCAAAATATTGCTATGTGTATTTCGTCAGTAAAAACCAAAATATTGCTATGTCGAAGTCATGAGCTGTGGAATAATATCTCCTTAATGGACAGTGTAGATCCAAGATCAGACTGCACATTCTATGCAGTCTGATCTTGATCTACACTGTCCACAAAAGGTCAGTGAGTCACGCTTAGTAGCTTTAGGGTGAACATATTTATTTTACATCGATTGAGAAACAAGTTCTTACAACTTGTACTAATCTCTCTCTATTATGCTTTCTGGGAACGACACCAGTACTCGTGCTGAAAGTGTGGGCCAGTGAAAAATCCCAAATTTGACACCTGCTCCCAGATATCAAATGTGGGACCTTTCGGTTATGAGGCGGACACTCTACCTCACGACCACAGACACAATAAAAAATTTTGTTAGATAAAAAGTTAAAATTATTCTTTGATGGTTATGTTGAAGAAATAATGATTTTATTATACAAATATACCCATTTATCACAGCCTTTCAGAAAAATAACAAGATGAAAAGCAAAATATGAATTTCGCTTACTGCTAGGTCAAAGGGAGCCCGGAGATTATCATATATATATTTGATCTATAATTTTTTTTGGACGTTGCTAGTATGAATTTATTAGACCTAAAAAATGGCTAGGTGTGATTTTGAATTAAACCCCTTGCAAATATATGCTAATGAATTGGACAAGGTCTTTCATGTAAGTCAAAAGAAATCTATTTGTATGGTCACATGTCGAGATAGACTTTTTGCTTTGAAAAATTAACCCTTTACCACACAATCTCGACTTTTAATGACCCTGTGAAAGAAGCCTGTAGAAAACATTGTGGGAAAAGGAGAAAATGCTGGTAACCAGTGTTTTCTACCGTTCCCAAATCACATTTCAATTTTGATTCACATATATATTTTCATCTGCAAAATGCTTTCAATTTAGACTAAGTCCAAAATTTTGTTGTTCGGTAAAGAGTTAAAAAACTTTTAAACTGTTGCTATGATAGGCTGTTTTTGATATATTTGAAAGTATAGGACAGTGACTGTGCTCTTAGAATTGGGGATTTAATGCATCACCAAACAACAAAATTTTAGGTTTGTCAAAATTGAAAGGATTTGCAGACGACAAAATAAAACTGACTGAAAATTTGAAATTTGTTTTGTGAAGGGTAGAAAACATTGTGGGAAAAGGAGAAAATGCTGGCTACCAGCATTTTCTCCTTTTCCCACATTGTTTTTAATAGACTTCTTTCTCAGGGTTGCAAAAGCCAGTGATTGTTTGGTAAAGGGTTAATGCATTGTAGTGATGCATCATACCAAGCAAGATATCACATTATCTTGAATTTTTAAATCCCTTTGGTGTAACAGCTGAATGAAGCATGGGGTAGAATGATACTAGGACATGCAAAGAGTTTACAGATCGCAAAATGTTTTGACCCAAATCACTATTGTCAACAAAATTGTGTTGGCAGAGGTGATAGTTATCCCACTATCATAAACTTTCTTGGTGTAGCTTAGGTGACCTGCTCTTTGATACCAACATTAACCCATTACCACACAATCCCTACTTTTGATGACCTTGATAAAAGAAGCCTTTAGAAAACATTGTGGGAAAAGGAGATAATGCTGGTAACCAGCATTTTCTCCTTTTCCCACAATGTTTTCTACCCTTCACAAAAGAAATTTCATATTTTCATTCACTTTTATTTTGTCGTCTGCAAATGCTTTCGATTTGGACAAGCCTAGAATGTTGTCGTTTGGTAATGAGTTAAAATTTTTAGTGGGTATTAGTGGGTATATTTACGCCGTCTGTCTTATAAAGCCTAGCCCTGGTAGCTCAGTCGGCAACATACAGGACTTGAGAGCAAGGGATCATGGGATTGATTCCCGGCTTGGCCAATTTCTTTCTGAGGATTGATGACAGTCATTGTGACAGGATTCGTTGCTCTCCTACCACTGACCATTGTTTCGATGATGGTTATGTGGCAAAGGCTAAGCAGCCAGTAATTTGGAAAGAAAACTTTGCGGAGTACTGGTAAAAGAAACTCCAGTAAAGCATGGATAGGTGTACTGGCAGACGCAATATAACCAGCTGGTAACCAGTATTTTCTCCTTTTCCCACTATGTTTTCAGTAGACTTAAATCACAGCATTGTTAAAACTTGAGATTGTGTGGTAAAGGGTTGATATTCAATAAACCAATATGTTTGTCTGTATATATTAGGTTATTAATGAAAGTAAACTTCCTATGTCTACAAGCTTTCCGCTCTCTTATATAATTTTTAATGCTTGTTTGTTTGGTCTTTGTTTTCTGTCAAAGAAAATTTATGATTTCTAACTTTGCTAGAGGCAAATATCCTTTTCCTTATATTACATGATTATTTATTTTACCAAACAAATCAAAATATCAATGGTCCAGTGGAACAGGACTTTCAAAAAACATTCCATCTTTTTATAGGCCCAAAGGGTAGTATTATTTTATGCCCCTTGCCTGTCCATCGGTATCTATTGGGCCTTGAACTCATTACCAAACGACAATATTTTAGGCTTGCCCAAATCGAAAGCATTAGCAGACGACAAAATAAAGGTGACTGAAAAATTGAAATTTGTTCAGGGAGGGGTAGAAAACACTGTGGGAAAAGGAGAAAATGCTGGTTACCAGCATTTTCTCCTTTTCCTACAGTGTTTTCAAAAAGCTTCTTTCTCAGGGGCGTCAAAAGTAGGGATTGTGTGGTAATTGGTTAACTCTAGTTATAATCTGATCAGCACACTTTACCAGATAACATGGTTGTACAGCTCTCAGATAACAGGTAATCCTAGTATATGGTATTAGAACACTAATTGATCGGACTATTGAATCTATGAAAGGCTTCATACAAGGGACAAATTTAATACAAAGTAAACTATAACAAAGTAATCATAAACTGACCAAAGCTATTGAGAGTAACCCCTTAGAGCTCCCAAGTAAACTTAACATTAATAATCTGTGTAGAAATAAGACCAAATAATCACAATTTCATGATTGCTTTTGTCTAGAGCATTTCAACAGAACGGATAATATAGATCAAAGATCAGGCTGCATGTTTTGTGCAGCCTGATCTTGATCTATACTGGTTGCCAAGGCAACTATAGTTGTCTTGCAAGGCTATCTAAGGGTTAAGACACAAACCCAACATTCATATTTGGTGTAGAAGTAAACCCAAATAATCACAGTAACTGTTTCATTGTTGCTTTTGTCTAGAGTATTTAATCACAGTATAGATCAACGAACAGGCTGCATGTTTTGTGCAGCCTGATCTTGATCAATGCTGGCTGCAAAGGCAGCTATAGTCATGAAGGGTCACGTTTAACCCTTTACCACACAATAATGAATTTAAACACCCCTCAAAGAGGAGGCTTTAGAAAACATTGTGGGAAAAGGAGAAAATGCTGGTTACCAGCATTTTCTCCTTTTCCACAAAGTTTTCTACCCTATCAAAGGAAAATTGTGTCGATTCAGCCACTCTGAGACTTATCACTACAAATACCTTCAAATTGGATAGGTCTAAAATTTTGCCGTGTGGTAAAGAGTTAAAGGTTAGGACACAAATCAAACAAAGTTGAACTTTAATGAGTAACATGACCATCAATTAACTTTCCATACAATTTATTTGACTATTTGCCAGTAGCTCTTCTTTCATTTGTGGAACTCTTCAAGTTAAAGACTTGTTTAGACCTACTCATGGGACATCATGTTACCAAAAATCAATTGCAACATATACGAAATACAATAAAATGCAACTATTTTTGGCAAAGTGCTCAAGGTGAGCTTTTGTGATTGTGCTGTGTTGGGCTCCCAACATGTGTTGTGCGGCGTGTGTTGTCTATTGTCTGTCATCAACTTTCACCTTGTGTAAGCTCTAGAGGCCACATTTTTTGTCCAATACTCATGAAACTTCATCAGGATGTTTTCTTGGTATTATCTCAGATAAGTTGGAGAATGGGTCATGTCAGGTCAAAAATTAGGTCAGTAGGTGAAATCTTAGGAAAAACTTGTGTACTCTATAGAGACCACATTTTCAGTCTAATACTCATGAAACTTGGTCAGACTGTTTGTCTTGATGGTATCTTGGACAAGTTTGAAAATGGATCATGTTGGGTCAAGAACTAGGTCAAATCTTAACAAAAACCTTGTTAACCCTTAAGAGGCCATTTTAAACTGAATCCTTTTGAAAGTTTGTGAGGGTGTTTGTCTTGATGTTAGCTGCAAGAATTTTGAAAATAGGTCATATCATTTCAAAATCTAGGTCACTAGGTCAAACCTTCGAAAAACCTTGTGTATGCTCTTGATGCTTCATTTTCAGTTGGATAATCTTAAAAAATGTTTGTTTCGATGATACCTGGGATGTCTTTGAAAATGGGTCACTTTGGGTTTTTTAGAACAAGGTCACAAGGTCAAATGGTAGATGAACCTTATGTACACTATAGCGACCATATTTTAACTCTTTACCACACGAGAAAATTTTAGACTGGTCCAAATTGAAAGCATTTGCAGATGACAAAAGAAAGGTGACTCAAAAATTGAAATTTGTTCTGGGAAGGTTAGAAAACACTGTGGGAAAAGGAGAAAATGCTGGTTACCAGCATTTTCTCCTTTTCCTACAGTGTTTTCAAAAGGCATCTTTCTCAGGGGCGTCAAAAGTAGGGATTGTGTGGTAATGGGTTAAGTCCAATACTAATGAAAGTTTGTCAGAATGTTTGTTATTTTATCTGGGAAGAGATTAGAAATGGGTCATGTAGAGTCAAAAGGCTCAGGTGAGTGACTTTAGGGCCATCATGGCTCGCTTGTAACTAACAGAGGCTCATTTCACTTCTATGCAAATAATATTAGTAGACTTGGGCTTTTGTTTTTCATTTGTTATTCTTGTTGTAGTTAAGTTAACTCTTTACCAAAAGAACAAAATTTCAGACCAGTCCAAAGTGAAAGCATTTGTCGATGACAAGATAAATGTGATTAAAAAATTGAAATCTGTTTTGGGAAGGGTAGAAACCTTTGTGGGTAAAGCATTCAACTCCTTACCACACAGTGTGGAGTTTAAATGATCATGAGGAAGAAGTCTTTCGAAAGTATTGTGAAAAAAAGAGAAAATGTTAGTTACCAGCATTTTCTCCTTTCCCCACAATGTTTTCTGCTCTGTCAAGGAAATTATTTTTCCGCCTTTAATGTGTTGTCTGCAATTGCTTTCTATTTAGACAATTCCAGAATTTGTTGTGTGGTAACAAGTTAACTCTTTATCAAACAACAAAATTTTAGACTTGTACTAATTGAAAGTATTTGCAGATGATAAGCTTAACGTAACTCAAAAATTGAAATTTGTTTCCAGCAGGGTAGAAAACATTGTGGGAAAAAGGAGATCACCGATCACCAGCATTATTTCCTTTTCCCACAGTGTTTTTAAAAGGCTTCTATCTCAGGGTCTTAAAAACTAGTAATTGTTTGGTAAAGGCTTAACCCTTTACCCCATAAGGCATTTCTATGGTATCTCTAATTGACCCTAAATAACAGCAATGATGAAGCTGTTTCTTATGTGTATATGACACCTTATGATAGCATAGAAAACATTGTGACAAAAGGTGAAATTGCTCGTCACGAGCAATTTCACCTTTTGCCACAATGTTTTCCAAAGGCTCCCACAAGCACTGTGTAGAAATGAGTATCTATGGAGTAAAGGGTTAAACCAGTTCTCAAGAACAAATCAACAGATTATTCCTGTTTAATTCTTTACTACAAAATTCTGAGTTTTAGCGACCCTGAGAAAGAAGCCTTTTAACCCTTTACTCCATAGATACTCATTTTGACGCATCAACAACAGACAGCTTTTGAAAACATTGTAGGAAAAGGAGAAATTGCTCGTAACGAGCAATTTCTCCTTTTCCCACAATGTTTTTTACTCAATCAGATAATTGTTTCCCCATTAATTTTGTCCATGTTTTTGACATCATAATTATGTTTATTAGCTGCTGAATCGGAAGAGCCTAAAATTGGCATGTGAGGTAAAAGGTTAAAAACATTTTAGGAAAAGGAGAAAATGCTGGTTACCAGCATTGTCTCCTTTTCCCAAAATGTTTTCTACCCTTCACAAAACAAATTTCAAGTTTCTGTCACTTTTATTTTGTCGAAGTCCTGCAAATGCTTTCAATTTGGACTGGTCTAAAATTTTGTCTTTTGGTAAAGAGTTAACCTTTTGCCAAAGAATCCCTGTTTTTTTCGAGTCGTAGAAAGAAATAATTTGAAATCATTGTGGGAAAAGGAGAAAATGCTGGTAAGCAGCATTTTCCTTTTTTCCCAGAATGTTTTCTACCCTTCACAAAACAAATTTCAAATTTTAAGTCAGTTTTATATTGTCATCTGCAAATGCTTTCAGTTTGGACCAGTCTAAAATTTTCTTGTTTGGTAAAGAGTTAACCCTTTACCAAACAATCCCTGGTTTTTACGGCCCTGAAAAAGAAGCCTTTTGAAAACATTGTGGGAAAAGGAGAAATGCTGGTGACCAGCATTTTCTCCTTTTCCCACAATGTTTTCTACCCTACTGAAAACAAATTTTAATATTTGATTTGGGTTTATTTTGTTGTCTGCAAGTGCTTTCAATTTGGTCCAGTCTTAAATTTTGTTGTTTGGTAAAGAGTTAACCCTTTACACCACAGATACTCATTTCTACGCATAGGTTGTAGGAGCCTTTGGAAAACATTGTGGCAAAAAGTGAAATTGCTCGTCACGAGCAATTTCACCTTTTGCCACAATGTTTTCTACACTATCAAAAGGTGCCATATACATATAAGAAATGGTTTCATCCTTGCTGTTATTTAGGGTCAATTAGAGATAGCATAGAAATGCCTTATGGGGTAAAGGGTTTAACAGTATTAGTATGGGGCTTATCAGTGTTCTGCCAGAGGACAGGCACACAAAAGCCCAGGTACAAAGGATAAGGATCAAACCCAGACAGGCTGTTACAAATCAATATGCTACCAACCACTAAGCCACAGAGGAAGGCCCTCAGATCAAAGGTCAAGATACCTATTACAAAAGTAAACAGGCCTATATTTTAACCCTTTACCACACAATCGACAACCCTGAGAAAGAAACCATTTGAAAACATAGTAAGAAAAGGAGAAAATGCTGGTCTCCTTTTGCAGCAATGTTTTTACTCTTCCAAATAAAAATTTCAAGTTATCAGTCACTTTTATTTTGTCGTCTGCAAATGCTTTCAATTTGGACCAGTTTAAAATTTGTCATTTGGTAATGAGATAGCTCCTTTCCAAATACAAATGTGACTACAGAGCTTCCACCTTTTTCCACAATGTTTTCTACCCTTCACTAAACAAATTTCAAGTTTTCAGTCACTTTTATTTTGTCGTCTGCAAATGCTTTCAATTTGGACCAGTCTAAAATTTGTCATTTGATAAGGAGATAACTCTTTTCCAAATACAAATGTGACTACAGAGCTTCCACCTTTTTCCTCAATGTTTTCAAAAGCCTTCTTCTTCACTGATGTGAAACCTCAGGATTGTAAAGTAAAGGGTCAAATTGGTGAGAGGAGTGGTTGAGGGGTCCCACACAATGCTACACTGTTTCAGAATGTTAGTGTTTTAGATCAGATAATATCTATGTTTGACACTCATTGTTTGAATCATCTTGCTACAAGATGATATGATTTTCTTAACCCTTTACCCCACAATCCTGACTTACTGACCCTGAGTTGGAAGCCTTGTAAAAACATTGTAGGAAAAGGAGAAAATGCTGGTAACCAGCAAAAACTCTTGGAAATTGGTCAGGATGTTTGTTTCAATGGTATCTCCAAGAAGTATGAAAATGGGCCTTTTCTTGTTAAAAAGTAGGTCACATTTTAGAAAAACCTTGTGTATGCTCTAGAAGCTACATTTTCTGCCTGAAAGTCTCAAAAGTTGGTCAGAATGTTTGTCTCGACAACGTGATACCTGGGATGAGTTTGAAAATCAGCCATGTTGGGTATAAAACTAGATCACCAGGTTTAATGTTTGAAAAACCTGTGTACGCTCTAGAGGCGACATTTTCAGTCCAAAAATTTTAAAAATTGGTCAAAATATGTGTGTTGATGATACTTTGCACAAGTCGGAAAAAAGGTCATGTCTGGTCAAAAATGAGGTCACAAGGTCAAATCTTAGAAAAACCATATAAATGCTCTAGAGACCATATTTTATGTCCAAAATTTTTGAAAACCAGAATGTTTGTCTTGATGATATCTCGCAAGATTTCCAAAATAAGTCCTCTTGAGTCGAAAACTAGGTCACTATGTCACTAGGTCATATCTTTGAAAAACATTTTGTTCGCTCTAGAGACCACTTTTTCAAAAACTTTTGAAAGTTTGTCAGAATGTTTGTCTTGATGACATCTCAGAAGAGTTCAAAAATGGGTCAAAAACTAGGTCACAAGGTCAAATCCTGGAAAACATTTTGTACTTTCTAAAGGCCATATTTTTAATGCAATACTCATGAAACTTGGTCACAATGTTTGTCTTGATGATATCTTGGACCAGTGTGCAAGTGTGTCATTTCAGGGCAATAACTAGGTCACTAAGTCAAATCTCTGAAAAAAACTTTTTCATTCATATACTCATGAAACTCTTGGTAGAATGTTTGTCATTAATATCTAAAAAGAGATTGAAAATGGGTCAGATATGGTCGAAATACTCAGGTTAGCGACTTCAGGGCCATCATGGCCCTCTTGTTTTGAGTGGCGCCGTACTGTCTTAAGAACAGTAAAGTGGTGTAATTTTGATGAAATGTAACATGCATCTGTGCATTATAATACAGCCGAGAAAATTGATCAGTGGTCACCTGTGGTTTGCCAGATGACATGAACCTGTCATTTTTCAGTATTTTTAACTTATTTCTACTATGAGATGGAAATAGTTTGTTTTTTTTTCTGGTTCTTCTTCCGTAATTTGTCTTAATCTGGTATGGATAAGAATAAGAGTTATAAAGATAGAAATGTTCCTACAATGAATTGGGCATTTTAGTACCACGGTGAATAAATTCAGTAGTCTGATTATTTTATCAATGAAAGTTACCCCTGCATGCACCTTGAACTATTCGCAGTCTTACACAATAAAGGCATTATAGAATTGATAAGGAACAAGGCAGGAAGTGGGTGGGGTGATACAATGACAGCCAAATCTCAGCTATCATTGACCATCTGATTCAGATAGGAGATATTTTGTCAACCTTAATATGTTCTCTTTGTTTCTGTCATGTTGTCACCATTAATCTGAGTAATTATCACAAGGTAAATTAGTGCACAGTTCCAAAAAAACAAGGAACCTTTTTCCTTCATTCATGTCTTCAACATTATTTGCACCAAAATTAGGTGTCATTTGAATCCATTTGCTAATAAGATTTAAAGTCATTACCAGTATAAACAAGTTGTTTAGTTGAAATGATATCCCCTACGGAAAAAGACCTTTGTTTGGTTCAAATGTATAACGATAGGTGAGTGCAACACTATTCTAAGTGCCTGTACATTGTACAGGCACTTAGAATAGTGTTGCACTCACCTATCAATAGAAGGACCTGTATTTTGCATGTACATGTGTGGCCTTTTTGTTGTTGGTCCATTATGAAATTATACATTAAACCCTCATTTACCATGACATGGCATTTCATTAAAACCAAAAAACTGAGTGCCTGTGGCATATGATAAACTATATAAATATGAAATGTAAAATTTTGTCGTGTCCAGTGTACTGGATTTTGATAAAGGTCCCAACAAAAAAAGAGTTTGAAGCATGAAATAAATAGAATAATTGTCTTTTTTTTTTTCAGTGAAAGATGGAAATTTATGTCATCAAGTGAACATCATCAGTGATATTTTCAGATGATGCACTTTGTCAAACTGCATCATTCAAGTACCTGTAATCCAACTTCTGGGGTTTAACCTTTTAACCCAAAAAGGCATTTCTATGGTATCTCTAATTGACCCTAAATAACAGCAAGGATGAAGCCATTTCTTATGTGTATATGACACCTTTTGATAGCATAGAAAAAATTGTGACAAAAGGTGAAATTGCTCTTTACGAGCAACTTCACCTTTTGCCACAATGTTTTCCAAAGGCTCCTACAAGCAATGGGTAGAAATGAGTATCTAATGGAGTAAAGGGTTAATATAAGCATCAGAAGCACTTAACTCTTTACCACACAATGATGACTTTTGACGATCCTGAGGTAGACACCATTTGAAAAAACATTGTGGGAAAAGGAGAAGAGTTAGGTTTTCTTTACCCTAGAATCCTGAATTTAAATTATTGGATGGAAGATTTGACATAAGATTATTCTTCTCCGTGTCGATCAAAGTCTGGATTGTTGGGTAAAGGGATAAAGCAAGACACCCTATATCATACATAGATGAGCCACTTTCTGATGATATCATTCTGTCTTTCTGGTAGAAGGCAGCTGTTTGGCCTGCTGCCTTTGTTGACATTGGTATAGTACTCAAAGGTCAGAGTTTGGAACTCTGATTGTGGTATGTATGACGCTGTGTGATTAACCGGAAGACACTCAATTTTCAGTCATCCCTGTTTAGATTTAGACTAAAACCCAGAACAAAGTCGGAATTTTATTTTTCTAAAATGGTGTTTCCACAAAACAGGCTGAGTTCGTTACAGGCTTCACCTGTAACTCGCTGTTGCTCATTAGTATTAACCCATTACCACACAATCCCTGCTTTTGACGACCCTGAGAAAGAAGCCTTTAGAAAACATTGTCTGAAAATTTCAGCTGCTATTTATTTACACAAAGCACTCAAACACTTTACCTCACCTTGCTAATTTGCATCAATTAAAGGGAGGTAATAACTAATAACTCTAGAATAAATATCATGAAATGCCACACATGGATCACCTTCTACTATTACATGATCACATGGGTTTTTTTTTTTCCACCCTTTTAAAAAGGATCAAATTTTCTGTTATTTCAGTTGACCCTTTATCAAATACAAAACTTTAGACTTGTCTAAACTGAAAGTTACAACAAACAACAATTAAATGGTGACTGCAATGAAGAGATTTGTTTTTTGAAAGGGTAGAAAACACTGTAGGAAAAGGAGAAAACTGTTTACCAGCATTTACTTCTTTTTGAACAATGTTCTAAAAAGCCTTCTCCTTAACCATAGTTAATACTTTCAATACCGAACTCGTGACTTGGGCATAGAGTTAAGCTTCAAATTTCAGTAGTTCTACAATTACAGAGGGACGATAATTGGTCAGAAGATAATTATTGTTAGACATGCAACACAAAGATAACATTATCACCCTGATCTTAATGCTAAAGTGCAATGTGTCTATAATAGCAGGTATAATCTTTTCTATAGACTTCGGAAAACAGGCATAATTATTTAAATTTTGTTGAAAATAATTGTTTTTTTTTCAGCACTTGACTTTTCAAATTGCTTCTCTATAACTGAAAGTTGGTAGTTTACAGGAATATTATACCAAAAGGCTTTTGTATAACCCATTATCACACAACCCCTACTTTTGACGCCCATGAGAAAGGAGCCTTTAGAAAACATTGTTGGAAAAGGAGAAAATGCTGGTAACCAGCATTTTCTCCTTTTCCCACAATGTTTTCTAGCCTTCACAAAACAAATTTCAAATTTTCAATCACTTTTATTTTGTCATCTGCAAATGCTTTCAATTTGGACCAGTCTAAAATATTGTCGTTTGGTAATGGGATAAGAAGTTACACTTGAGTTTGGTGTGAGAATGCTTAAATAACTTGTATATAACCTCGATTACTTTTCTCCTTAACTCTTTACCACACGAGAAAAATTTAGACTGGTCCAAATTGAAAGCATTTGCAGACGACAAAATTAAGGTGACTGAAAAATTGAAATTTGTTCTGGAAAGGGTAGAAAACATTGTGGGAAAAGGAGAAAATGCTGGATACCAGCATTTTCTCCTTTTCCCACAATGTTTTCTAAAGGCTTCTTAGTCAGGGTCGTAAAAAGTAGGGATTGTGTGGTAATGGGTTAAATATCTTGCATTGTCATCCATTGCACTCTTGCATTCATAAAATTATGGTCTTTGATTATTACTGGGTAGTAACAAAGTTGTGAATTTCTTGCAGAATCCCTTTCCCAAACGGCAAATTTTGGACCAGACCAAATTGAAAGCATTTTGCAGATGACAAATTAGCAGTTGCTAAAAAGATGATTTTTCAATATGATAGCGTAGAAAACATTGTGGGAAAAGGAGAAAATGCTTCTATTCCCGACCCGTAAATACCAGGGATTGTTTGGGAAATGGGTATAGGTTTTACTGACTGATTCTGAGAGCATACAAAACATGTTAGATATTTGTTGGAAGATTGTTTATTGTTTATTAACTCATTACCAAAAGACAATATTTTAGGTTTGTCCAATTTGAAAGAATAAGATTGTAGACTTGTCCAGATTGAAAGCATTTGCAGAAGACAAATATTATTGAAGAGGTGATTTAATTTGTCTTTTGAAAGTAAAAAAGCATTGTGGGAAAAGGAGAAAATGCTGGTTACCAGCATTTTCTCAGTTTCCCATAATGTTGGGGGGGGGGGGGGGGGCTAGGGGGGCTCAGCCCCCCCCAATAATTTTGAAAATCATAGTAACTAAAATATGAGTTTTTAGCGCAATGCAATTACCACGCAAAAAATCTCAGTATTTCGAAGTTAGCCCCCCCAATCTTGAAATTCTTCCTACGTGGCTGTTTGGGATTGTATAGTAAAAGGTTTGGGACAAAACTGATAACCCCTGCGAAACAGTTCATGAAGTTCACTAACTTTTCATGAACTTATGCCAAGTTCATGAACATTTGATGAATTTTGTAAAAAATTCATGAAACTTTGTTTTGAGGTGTATAAAGTTCATGAACTTTCCTTGGGGTTCTAGAACCATTCATGAACCCCGGTGCAAGTTCTTGAACTAATCAAGTTCATGAAGCATTCTGCAGAATGTTTAAAAAAGTTCTTGAACAGTTCATGAACCAAATTTCAAGTTCTTGAACTTCTGCTTTGATGAGGTATTATTCAGACTTAATAAACTAAATTTAATGACACTACCAACTCCGAAAATTTTCAGTCAATAAACTATTATTTAACATTTTCCTCATAAAAAATTAAGTTAAAGTCACAGGTTCACCTTCTACAGTCTTTATGGTAATAAATCTATACTTAACGTTTAACTCTTTACCACACAACAAAATAATAGACTGGTCCTAATTGACAGCATTTGCATATGACAGTTTCTGCGTGATTCAAATTGCAAAATTTGTCCTTGATAGATTAGAAAACATTGTGGGAAAAGGAGAAAATGCTGGTTACCAGCATTTTCTCCTTTTCCCACAATGTTTTCAAAAGGCCTCTTTCTCAGGGTTGTTAAAAGTCGGGATTGTGTGGTAAAGGGTTAATATGTATCAAATTCACAGCAAGAGGGCAATAATGACCCTATATTGTTCCATTGGCTATCCTGTGAATAGAGTCAAGATGGCAATTGCTCATTACCACCAATCACCCAAAGCCGAAATACTTCTTTATGAATCAAAATATCTTCAAAGTATGATATCTAACAGCACCTTAGCAAAGGAAAATCCATGCCAAATAATAGTGAAATCCAACTGGATTTTTTTGAAGTTACACTATATGTCATACAGTGAGAATGCCCCATAAACAGTGTGAGAATGTTTGAAGAAAATTGCTCAAGAAACGAAGATGCTTGAGTGTAAGTCCAAAGTTTGAACTCATCCAAATTGAAAATATCTGAAAAAAATGAATTCTACTCAGTCACATTCTGAGACATCACAATCCAAAGAACAAATTGATGGAGAACTGTCTGAATCATGGTCAATATCATCCAGCTTTGACAAGATGCCTGGCCTGTCTGCAGTTTCATTTGACATTCTGGACCTATTCTCCTTGTTTATATTCATATTGTCTCTAACGTTGACAAATTTGAATGGGAACTTGGCAAATCTTCTGCTTCTACGTAAACTTGCGTTGTTCCAGGAAATTCTGTGTGCATATGAGTATCTCTAGTTGTAGCCATGTCTGAAATGGATAATACATCTTGTTAACAGACAGAATGTATAATTTTCAAAGATTAAAGCGAAATTCAATAGTCTCAACTAAATGGATTGATTGGAAACAAGGATTTTAATGCCATTTTAATCGTAATTTAGTCATATGGTAACAGTCCTCTTACCAATGTTTCCTGGATACATACAAGTACAAGAGCTAGAGAGGCCCAGTCCTAATTAATTAAGTGCACCATGAAACAGATTCAACTTTTTTAGCTTGAAGTCTGGCTGCATTACATTTGTTTCTGAACATGAGGGTCATAGGGGAAAGTTTTCTTCCCATAATAATCAAGAGAATAGGGCCTCAAAAGCATATTCGATAGGTGAGTGCAACACTATTATAAGTGCCTGTACATTGTACAGACATTTGGAATAGTGTTGCACTCACCTATCGAATAATACAAAGTATTTCTAAATTTTGGCTCTGTGATCTACTTTTTGACCTAAGGTGACTACTATTCAAATTTGTCTTAGCTATCATCTGACCTGCATTCTGATCAACTCCCATGAATACAGAACTGAAAATGTGGCAAACAAGGTTTTCCAAAATTTGACAGCTGAGCTCAAGTAATGAGGGCTACATTGTAATCCAGGGGTCGAGAATTCAAATCCCATTGTAGCCAACAATCTCTTTGACATTTACCATGGAGGTCAGTGAAACCTAAGTCATTTGTCTTCCATCTCTGGGTTACATAATAGTCAATGCAGGAAAGTAGCCAGTTGCTTGGGAAGATTATTGCTTTAAATACCAGTATAAGAGATGAAAGAAACACATGGATAGGTGAACTGGCTGCCTTGATATGTCTGAAATACTACTGAAAAACGGTGTGAACTACAAAAAAAATTAAGATTGAAAATTTAATTTTTTTCTTTCCACTGCCATGGTTCAAGTTGGAATTAAATTCTTTAAAAAAACTTTTCAAGACCAACTATGGATTGTTATGTGAGGTTAAGGTGAAATTGGCCAGATGTTTATGAGGAGATGTTGATGCCACATGGCTGATGACTGACATTGGGCAATCATAAAGGCTAACCTGGAGCACATTGTGCTCAGGTGAGCTATAAAGACAAAAATTAATGACAGACAACATGCACGGATCCAGGTATCTTTCTCAGGGGTGGGGTCCCTCCAAAAACGCACTCGTCTTATTTTATTATACTTTGATTTCCGGATTTCAGTGGATGTAAATCATTAACAAGAAAAGTCAATGTTTCCATTTCTAACCATGAGGAGGTATCCACATTTGGAACCTTTTTTTTTTAAAAATTTATGACTGTATTTTACATAAATGCTGAGCAATATCAAACCAGTACCATTTTACGACTCCGATAACCACATTTTTGCCAAAATTCCAGGAAGGGGGGGGGGGGGTGCGGACCCCTGGTCCTCACTCTGGATCCGCCCATGGATAATGTAGTATCCCATACACTTTGTTAGACTTAAAATGGCCAGTAGAGCTAAAAACTGAGTCATTAATTGATTAACATCAAATGACAGAGTGATCACAAGCACTTTGTGCTCTGGTGAGTTAAAAGCAAATACATATACCGGTACTTACTGTGGTCACGAATCTGATGCTGTACAATATTTTGCTTCTGCCTAAACCATCTGCTGCAAATGGAGCAACTGAACACTTTTCTCCCATTGACGGTAACTTCTTCATAACTGGTTGGTATTTTGTTGTGCTGCAGATACAAAAAAAATGAAGTATGTAGGTTAACTCTTTACCGAAAAACAAAAGTTAAGATTTGTCTAAATGGAAAGCATGTGCATACAAGTTGATACAACACAATGAATGTAACTGAACAATTAAAAATTGTTTTAGAAAGAGTAGAAAACACTCTGGGAAAAGAAGAAAATGCTGGTAACCAGCATTTTCTCCTTTTCCCATACTATTTTCAAGGGTTTCTTTCACAGGGTCATTAAAAGTCGGGAATGTGTGGTAAAAGGTTAAAGGGATCAAGTTATAATTATCTATCAAAGCAAAGATTTGAATTTCATATTCAGGGTCATTCATCAAACCATGTGAAACCCATTGTCTAGTAGAATTTGTATACAACAAGCCCTGCCAGTGATAACAGTGCGCTCGACTATTCCATCCATGTTTCTGGTATTTTACGCCACTTTCTACAATTTTTCAGTAATTTCATGGCAACAGTTCATTTATTCACGATCCATCAGTTTCTCATTTTTTTTATATGGCCAGAAAATATTACTTGAGATATATTTGGCTGGAAAATATGACAAAGTTATGGACAGTGTAGATCTCGGATCAGACTGCACATTCAAAGCTGTCCGCAAACACAACTGAAGTCCGTTCAAGCACTTCATGGGTTAAGTTTGATCCAGAAAATTTGCCAGTCTGAAACTAAAGTTTCTGTATAAATGAGGTTTGACAAATTGTGTAGTCAATTGAACTTCATTTAGCTTACCTTTATCATGGTACTGAACTATATGATTTTTCATATGGCATTTCTGAATGAACCTTCTGAAGCATAGTGTACATTCAAACTTTTTTTGTTTATTCATTGTAAATCTGCTAACTTCCGCATAGATTCCAGATCTGTAAAATAACAAAAAAAAAAACTTTTATGACAATATCATTTTAATCATGAAACATATATATCCCTATGTTACCAGTTTTCTTTGATGTAAGAACAAAATCTTGACATACCAATTACAGATTGCATACCTAAGCTATTCTAAATATAATCTTAAGGGAAGATAACTTCAATGTATAAACCTTTGATAAAACTGATAAATTTTATCACGACACAATCCAAAAATTGCACATTTCTTGAGAGCGACAAAAACATGACAATGATCAAAACATGTAACATTGGGACAATAGTATCAAACTGCAATGCCAATTGACTTTTCCAGAATTAACAATGAATGTGTACCAGATGACTTTGTGAACACATATTCAAATGAATGAAGCACTAAAACGCTTATGTAAACGGTTGAGAAAACTGTGCAGTCAGACCAACTGAGCCACCATACCACATAACCAAATCTCTCCTCAGATTGGGTGCTTAGATTTACAAAAGTTTACAGTGTATGACTGTAATGGGGTTCCCTGTAATGGTTATATTTCCAGTAATGGTGGATGACCTGGGACATAGTATTTTGAAAAAAATGCAGAAACTAGTTACAATGTCTTTTTTAGGTGCAATATACTTAAACAAATATTACTTAACCCATTACCACACAAGAATATTTTATGCTTGTCTTAATCGAAAGCATTTGCAGACAACAAAATAAAAGTTACCGAAAATGTAAGTGTCTGAAAAATTAAATTAAAATGTGTTTTGTGAAGAGTAGAAAACAGTGTGGGAAAAGGAGAAAATGCTGATTACCATCATTTTCTCCCTTTTCCACAATGTTTTCTGAAAGTTTCTTTCTCAGGGTCGTCAAGAGTATGGATTGTGTGGTAATGGGTTAAGGAAATAGAAATAAAGACGAAACGTTCTTGGTACGAATTGGATAAATGTCTAAATTTCACACATCATAAAACCTGAATTAGATCTAAGTAAATTTCGAAAACGGCATAAAAGAGCAAGAAAAAATTAAACCAATCTACAATAGGATGGGATCATATAAAGTGAAGCGTCGAATTGAAAATACCTTTAGATATCGTCTGTCCGCGCACGAAACTTTCAAGTTTCCTTTGCTTGTGTACGACATCCGGTTGGCAATCTGGTTTCCATCTGTGAAATGTAAAGACCGGTTCCCCGCCGTGGAGATGTTGTACGTAATAATTCAGCTGTGTTTGAGTCCAGATTATTTGTGTAATTCACTGACCAAAAAAATGGTTTTACAGCGTCTAAACTAGATTATAATTTTTTTTCATTTTTCGTCTCGAGATAAATCTTAGAGTTTACTTGAAGAGCGAGATGGATCACATGATCGAATACGCCCTCTAGCCCGGTGCGCTATTTATAGTTACCAATGAAAACTCTCGAAAACTCGACTTTGTAAATTATTCGGCGGAATTTTCCAAACGAACCTACACCAAACTAATGGATGCCGCTTACAAAAATCTCGGTGTATTGGGTCGAGGAAAACAACTGGTCTGTTTGATCGGAATCAGCATTAAGAGATGATGCTTCACCAGGACGACGGACCTACACAAAATACCAAGGGAAATGGTACCCTTCTTGGGTTATAGCAAGTAAGTATTGATATCTAGATCTACTCTCACTCAGTGAGTTAGTTGATGGCTTATGCATACAATGAGTTGATACTCTACACGTAGCAGTACGCCATTTTGTTTGATTTTGTTAAAAAGGAAATCGGCACTTATCACTCTACTGTACGTACGGACGATTTAAAAAGTCTTGCTGCAAAATGTAGAAGATTCATAAATTTCGGTGTTGTAATGAAATTTGGCTCCGGGCTTGTTCGTCCCAAAACCAGTTCGTCCCTAGGCATATTTGCCCTGGCTTGCTCGTCCCACACTTCCTTTTCGATCTTATTGAAAGTACACTGCTACCTGTGTTTTAAAATTACATGTTGTTTTACTCATAAGAATACTTTGATAAAACTTCAAGCCTAGATATTTCAGCCTTTCTCTTAGTCGAGTTGTATAGAAGATGACCTGTCTGAGTTCAGTACTGTACTGATTTATACAGCCAGGAATTCTGAATATGTGAACTGTCTTATATATCATAACTGAATAAAACTTAAATTTATGTGTCTAAAGTTGTGGCATTCCATATAAAACAGATTAAATGTTTGTTTTGCAGTATAAAATCTCAAATTCTGGAGAAACATAAAATAATTAATCATGTTCATTTTCTTTTTGCGTTTGGTTTTTTTTTTTAGCTCACCTTTTGCGTTTTTTTTTTTTTTTTTAGCTCACCTGAGCACAACATGCTCAAGGGGAGCTTTTAGAATCACCCGGTGTCCGTCGTGCGTCAGTGCGTCGTGGGTCGTCAACAATTCTTCAAACATCAATTCCTCCTAAACCGCTGGGCCAATTTGGACCAAACTTGACTGGAATGTTCCTTGGGAGGTCCTCTTTGAAAAGTGTTCACAGAATTTGATTCCGTCAAAATCTCTGGTTACCATGGCAACGAAATGGATTTTTTTTAGGAAATTCTTTAAAATCTTCTTCTCTAAAACCGCTGGCCAGATTTTAAAATAATTTCACAGAGATGTTCCTTGGGTGACCCTTTTCAAATTTTGTTCGAGAAATTTTTATCCGTCAAGAAACATGGCTCTGGTGAATGGGGGCTTCTTGCACTATACAGAAATGAAGAAATTCTTAAAAATTCTTCTTCTCTGAAACCGCTGGCCAGATTTTAAAATAATTTCACAGAGATGTTCCTTGGTTGACCCTTTCCAAAAAAGTGTTCGCGAAATTTTGATCTGTCAAGAAACATGGCTCTGGTGAATGGGGGCTTCTTGCTCTATACAGAAATGAAAAATTTCTTAAAAATTCTTCTTCTCTGAAACCGCAGGTCAGATTTTAAGATAATTTCACAGAGATGTTCCTTGGATGACCCTTTTCAAAAATTGTTCGCGAAATTTTGATCTGTCAAGAAACATGGCTCTGGTGAATGGGGGTTTCTTGCAATATACAGAAAGGAAGAAATTCTTAAAAATTCTTCTTCCCAGAAACCGCTGGCCAGATTTTAAAATAATTTCACAGAGATGTTCCTTGGGTGCCCCTTTTCAAAAACTGTTCGTGAAATTTTGATAGGTCAACAAAACTGGCTCTGGGGAATGGGGGCTACTTGCGCTATAGGGAAATGAAGAAATTCTTAAAAATTCTTTTTCTCTTGAACGGCTGGTCAGATTTTGAAATAATTTCACAGAGATGTTCCTTGGGTGACCCTTTTCAAAAAGTGTTCGTGAAATTTTGATTCATCAAGAAACATGGCTGTGGTGAATGGGGGCTACTTGCACTGTACGGCAATGAAGAAATTCTTAAAAATTATTCTTCTCTGAAACGGCTTGTCACATTTTGGAAAATTTTCGCAGAGATATTCCTTGGGTGACCCTTTTCAAAAATTGTTCGTGAAAGTTTGATTCTTCGAGAAACATTGCTCTGGTGAATGGGGGCTACTTGCACTACATGTACATGGAAATGAAGAAATTCTTGAAAATTCTTCTTCTCTGAAACTGCTGGTCAGATTTTGAAAGGACTTTTACTGGTGACCTTTTAAAAATTGCTTGTCAAAATGATGATTTTGTTTCCAGTGTTTCAATAGCTTCAAAAAAAAAATAAAAAGGCTATGGTCCTCTGAAAAATTTAGGTGAGTGATCCAGGGCCATTTTGGCCCTCTTGTTTTATCTTTCATGAAATTACTATATTTTTCAGTCATGACAGTAGGAAATACCTCCATGGAGAATCCTGACACTCCTGTTGGCAGCTCAAGGAAGACCTAAAGGTAGTATTATTGTGAGCCACAACTGGCAAAAAGGGATCTTTAAGTCTCTGTAGTGTTGGGCAATTGGTGTAAAATCTCAATCAATTATCGCTTTGTAATCAGAAGAGCAAACCAACTAGCTATCGATAGTACAATCGGTTTTGACTCCATTTAACTGAGAATGTCTTTTCGCTTAAAATACTGTGACAATATTGTGAGCATGATGGTCTTCATGTTTTAAATTTATAAACTTAAAGAGGTTTTATTCTGCACTTTAATCAGTTCAAATATATCATTACAATTAAGTTTTCTGCTTTAATCAGTATCATTCATTTTGTTCCTTATAATTTCCAAATGCGTTAAAGAATCAGACATATACCCTAGTAGTTCAAACATTTGCAGACGACTCCTACCCCCCCCCCCCCCCCCTTTATTTTCATTTCATAAAACAACATTTTTTTTCACTCGTGAACAGAATATTAGATTTTTTCCACTCATGAACAGAATATTAGCTTCCACTTATTGCCTTATTCAGAAATTTGTGTAAATTCACTTTAGAAATTAATTATTAAAGATAAGAAGATAGTTTGAAGTCCCTCAGATCGGACAATGCCATACTGCTCACTGTTGTGTCATGGGTTTTCGCGCTTTTTTGGCGATCTATTTTTTTCTTGAAAATTAGCTTCTGGAGAAGTATTACTACATGATTTGGCATCACTTAGTCAATTTAAATAGCAAGTAACTTAAAAAGCTGTCACTTTACACTAGATAAGAGGAATAACACCTTTGTTACTCTCTCATAAATGACTCACCAGCTTCATTGTCATCCAAATCTTTGTTCATGAAATGTCAATCTGAGGCATGAAATTATCATCTAGAACTTCATATAACCTAGCGTGCGTGCATCTGGTAGAAATATGGGTTAAACATGATCAGTATAAAGTGCTGCAGACACCCGCATGATAATGAAGCTGGCTAGTCTATTATGACAGAGTAACGAAGGTGTTATTCCTCTTATCTAGTGTAAAGTGACAGCTTTTTAAGTTACTTGCCATTTCAACTGACCTAAGATGATGTCAAATCACGTAGTAATACATCTCCAGAAGCTAATTTTCAAGAGAAAAATAGATCGCCAAAAAAGTGCGAAAACCCATGACACTACAGTGAGCAGCGTGGCATTGTCCGATCAGAGAGACTTCAAGCCATCTTTTTATCTTTAATAATGAATTTTAAAAGTGAATTTACACAAATTTCTGAATAAAGCAATTAGTGGAAGTTAAAATTCTGTTCATGAGTGGAAAAAAATGAAATGTTGTTTTATGAAATGAAAATATGGTGGGGGTGGGGTTTAGGAGAGAGAAGGAGGGTCGTCTGCAAATGTTTGAACTATAGATAATTTCCGATTCTTTTTTAAACTCGTTTGGAAATTATAAGGAACAAAATGAATGATATTGATTAAAGCAAAAAAACTCAATTGTAATTTATTTAAACTGATTAAAGTGCAGAATACAACATCTGTATAAATTTAATTTAAGAAGACTATCATGTTTACAATATTGTCACAGTATTTTAAGCAAAAAGACATTCTCAGTTAAATCGGGTCTAAACCGATTGCACTATCAATAGCTAGTTGGTTTGCTCTTCTGATTACAAAGCGATAATCGATTGAGATTTTAAACCGATTGCCCAACACTACAAACAAGTCATCAGATCGGAAAATCTAACACCTCTGTGCAGGTAAAGTGTCGGTCGCTTATTAAAATCTATGATAGATTTTTGTGCCAAAATTGACAGTTGTTGGGCGCGTGGGACAACAGTCGCTGAATTAAACATAAAAATAGAGTAAAATGGTTTGGGTTGACTTTAAAACGGTCGTTAAGCACAAAAGTCGCTTAATACATATGATCGTTAGAACAAGATTGACTGAATTTGAATTGTATGTAATGCACTGTGAATGATAAACATGATGTACATTTCTTTGAGTGCGTTTTGAAACATTAGTCATAGAAAAAAATGAATAACAATTCACAGTTTAACCCTTTACCAAACAATCCCTGGATTTTACGAACCTGAGATAGAGGCCTTTTAAAAACATTGTGGGAAAAAGGGAAAATGCTGGTAACCAGCATTTACTCCTTTTCCAACAATGGTTTTTTTACCCTGCTGAAAACAAATTTCAGTTTTTGAGTTGCGTTTATTTTGTTGTCTGCAAGTGCTTTCAATTTGGACCAGTCTACTATTTTGTCGTTTGGTAAAAGGGTAAATAGCAGCCACAGGAGTGTTTGTGACTTGGTATATACATATGTTTATCACATAAACTCTGTTTTTAGTGAAATATACCCATTACGAATTTTCTTATACAGATTTGATATCACATTTTTGTGACGTCATTTTTGACATCATTCTGTACATATTACATAGAAGTGAATGGATCTTAAGTTATGGATATTACCGGGGGTTCATTTATGAATGTTTTTGCATCATTTCATGATTTAATCTACATTTTGTGAAATGCTGTTACATGATAAATCAGAAGCTGACATTCGTGGACATTTGAGATAGAATTTAATTTCACTTGTCAAGGAAAAATGTTACTAAGCTCGCCACAGGCTGGTTTAATAACATTTCCCTGACTCGTTTAATAAAATCTTACTTCAAGAGCCCACTTATGGCAGATCCTATATTTAAGCACTAATTGCATACTTCTTTACAGTTAAATCAATTCATCCTGAACAATGAATTTTTTTCAGTTAAAGAAGAATAAGGAAACTTGAAGATGATGCCAAATGTAGGAGGAGAGAGTTGAAGAAAATAGAAGAATGTTTGGAGAAATACCTAGACACCGGAAAGAAAGTAGATAACATCATCGAAAAGAAAATCAACATGGATGAAGAAAAGAAAACGGACACTTCTCCTTTTGCAAGTGTTTTCAAAAGTCACCTGCATGTGTTTAACTCATTACCAAACAACAAAATTTTAGGTTTGTCCAAATCGAAGCATTTGTAGATGACAAAATAAAAGTAATTGAAAATTTGAAATTTGTTTTGAGAAGGGTAGAAAACATTGTGGGAAAAGGAGAAAATGCTGGTTACCACCATTTTCTCCTTTTCCCAAAATGTTTTCCAAAGGCTTCTTTCTCAGGGTCGCCAAAAGTAGAGATTGTGTGGTAATGGGTCAAGTTGGTGTTTCAAGTATTTGGTTTTATATGTATACTTTATAAATTTCAATGTATAAATTTCATATAGTGAGCTTCTTGTTTGTTAGGTTTGTTGCCTTTTAGCTTACTGGTACAAAGTATCTGAGAGCTTATGTCATGTGGTTTTGGTTGTGGTTGCTACTAAATGTTGTAGTTGTCATCCATAGCATAAACAATGTTAAGGGTTTATATTAAGGTGAATTTTTATACACCATAGCAGTTACAGAATATTCATGAACTTTCTGTGAATGTTCATGAACTGCAAATTCATGAACTACAAAAAGGGTTCGTTTAAGTTTCTTGAACTTCCTTGCAGTGCAGTTCATGAACTTTGGTTAATGAACAAAAAATTCATGAAAGGCAAAGGTTTGCAGTTCATGAAGTTCTTGAACTTCCTTACAGTTCATGAACTTTGGTTCATGAACAAAAAATTCATGAAAGGCAAAATTTGCGTTTCATGAACAGTTCATGAACAGTTCATGAAACTTCTCGCAGGGGAAAGGAACAAGTGGAAAGAATAGACCCAAATGGAGTTTAACCCATACAAAGCAATCCCTGGTTTTATAAAGGAACCTGAGGAAGAAGCCTTCTGTAAATATTGTTGGAAAAGGAGAAAATGCTGGTTAACCAACATTTTCTCCTTTTCCCACAATGTTTTCTACCTTCCCAAAGTCACATTTTATTTTGTTACCTGCAAATTTCAAATTGTACCTGTCATAGTTTGTCGTTTGGTAAAGAGTTAAAAGCATTAATGTTACTAAGGGACAAATTTAGTAAAAGTTATTAAAGTTTTGAAAGCATTATGGAAAAAGAAGGAAATAATATTATTATAATTATTATGCTGTTTACTAGCATTTTCTCTTTTTCCCCATATTTGTCTCCAAAAGCTGCGTTTGTCGGGGTTGTTACAACTCGGGATTATGTGGTGAAGGGTTTGGGGTGCAATGGGCGAAGGAATAATGGTTTCATGGAACAAGTGTTAAGAAAGGACCAAATGGAGTTTAAACTATATTTAATTAGTAGATGTGTCTGAAAGAGAAGAAAAGGTTTTTTATTGAAAAACCTAATTTTCTGCTTGTTTGTCGCCCATTCAGGTCACAGACTTGTAAAGGTCTGAAACTGTTACATAGTTTCTTCTATCAAATTACAGAGTTTTCAATATGTCCAAATCCAGAGCAACAGCAGGCGAGTCACTTTACCAAACGACAAAGTTCTAGACTTGTCCAAGTTGAAAGCATTTTCAGACGAACTCGTGATCTAATAGTACAGGTTTAACCCATTACCACACAATCCCTACTTTTGACGACACTGGGGAAGAAGCCTTTAAAAAACATTGTGGGAAAAGGAGAAAATGGCGGTCACCAGCATTTTCTCCTTTTCCCACAATGTTTTTCTGCCTTATCAAGGAACAATTACACCACTCCAAAAATTATTTCAATGTTTGAGTCACATTTATTTTGTCGTCTGAAAATATATTTATTTTGTTGTCTTGTAATCAGCATTTTCTCCTTTTCCCGCAATGTTTTCTACCCTTCACAAAACAAATTTCCAATTTTCAGTCACTTTTATTTTGTCTTCTGCAAATGCTTTCGATTTGGGCAAACCTAAATTTTTGTTGTTTGGTAATGAGTTAAAATGAGTTACCATGGAGAAATGGAATTAGTCAACATGTTGTGGTCAATCCTTATATAAGTCTTTTCACTTTAAGAATGGAAATGTGACGATTCATTTAACCCATTACCAAATGACAAAGTTTTAGACTCGTCCAAATTGAAAGCATTTGCAGGCGACAAAATAAAAGTGACTGAAAATTTGAAATTTGTTTTGTGAAGTGTAGAAAACACTAGCATTTTCTCCTTTTCCCACAATGTTTTCTTAAGGCTTCTCTCTCAGGGTCGTCAAAAGTAGGGATTGTGTGGTACGTAATTAGTTAACCCTTGCTTCGAGATCGCAAGTTTTATTGACCTGAAAGAAGACTAAGACTATTTAAAAACATTTGGAAGGAAAAAAAATGCAGGTATCCTGCATTTGCTCCTTTTCATACCAACTTTTCGTTGTTCTCTAATGTATATCTTATAATTTGTTCAACATTTAAATTTTGCTTTGCAAATGCTTTGAATATGGAAATTTCCCAAATGTTTTCCTGGTTTCTGATAAATACATGTATCTCATTTCTGGAACCTGATGTCTAAATCTTTGTCTGTAAATGCTTTCAGTTTGAACTGATTTAAAGCTTTGTTTTGTCGGGTAAAAAGTTTGTATGTGATTCATGTAAACACCTGATTCAGACAAACAAAAACAGTTTAGAGCAAGTTTTAGAAAGAGCCATAAATGTTTGCTTCACTTATCTTACTATTTTAACCACAATGTTATACACTTTCTATCAACTCTTTATAAAAGCAACAAAATTTTAGACTGGTCCAAATTCAAAGCATTTGCAGACAACAAAATAAATGTGACTAAAAAATTGAAATTTGTTTAGGAAGGGAAGAAAACATTGTGGGAAAAGGAGAAAATGCTGGTTACCAGCATTTTCTTCTTTTCCCACAGTGTTTTCAAAAGGCTTCTTTCACAGGGGTGTTGAAAGTCGCAATTGTGTGGTAAAGGGTTAAAAGGTTTTAATGACCCTCAGAAAAAAACGTTAAGAAAATATTGTGGGAAATGCAGGAAAGGCTAGAAAGCATCTTCTCCTTTTTCCACAATATATTCTACCTTTTCAAAAAAAAAAATATGGTTTTGGAGAAAATTTGTCATTGCAAATACTTTGAAATTGAACAAGTCCAAGATTTTGTCATTTTGTAAAGAGCTAATTATTTTTTTCAGGGTAAGAATAAAGACTGGATTTACCTAACCTATACAATTGGCTAGGTATAATAAAACAGCTGCTGCTCCGCATACCTATTGAAAGTCCAACGTCTCTGTCACCATCTCCGTCACCGCAAGTAAGTTCATCCAACATCAACCATCTTACCAACACAGTTGGGAGCATCTATTTATTTTCTAGTTTTCTTCTCTGTATTAGCTTAACTCTTTACCACACAATCCCTAGTTGTAACGACCCTGAAGAAGTAGGCTTTTGAAAACATTGTGGGAAAAGGAGAAAATGCTGGAAACCAGCATTTTCTCCTTTTCCCACATTGTTTTCTACCCTATCAAAGAGAACAGTCAATATTTGAGCTACAATAATTTTGTTGTCTGCAAATGCTTCCAATTTGGTTGAGTCCAAAATTTTGTTGTTTGGTAAAGAGTTAACCCTTTACCAAATGACAAAATTTCAGACTTGTTCAAATTGAAGGCATCTGCACACGACAAGATAAATGTGACTAAAAAAATTGAATTTTTTAGGGAAAAGGTAGAAAACATTGTGGGAGTAGGAGAAAATGCTGATTACCAGCATTTTCTCCTTCCCACAATGTTTTTATATAGGCTTCTTTTCTGGAGTCACTAAAACTTAAGATGTTTGGTAAAGAGTTGACTCTTCCAAGTTTTTAGCAGTGGATAATTTTGAATGCTGGCTTAAATGTTGGAATTTGTCATTGGAAGGGTTAAAAAATAATGATTAATAAAAGAGAAAATGCTGGTTACCTGCATTTTTTTATTTGTCCCATATTGCTTTCAAAAAAGTCGCCTTTTTTATATGTGGTTAAAAGACAAGATCACTTGGTAAAGGGTTAAGAATTTGAATAAGTTTGTCAACCAGAAAAATAGGATAACCTCCCTTCTATGTGAAGCTCTCTAGGTTATAGAAATGGGAAGGCATGTGTCTAATTGCCAATATTTTTGAAATTACATTCCAGCATTCAGTGTCACGTAATGGGCTGAACCCTTCACCTAACAACCACAGGTTTTGACCTTTTACCACACAATCCTGAGATTCAACCCTTTACTAAACAACAAGATTCCAGCCTTGGCCAAATTGAAAGCAGCTGCAGATGACAATTTCAATCTGGATTAAATGCTGCAATTACTCTCTATTCTGACAGAGTAGAAAACATTTTGGAAAAGGAGAAAATGCTGGTTACCAGCATTTTCTCCTTTGCCCACAGTTTTTTCAAAAGACTTCTTTCCCTGGGGCGTCAAAACTCATCACTATGTGGTTAATGACAGTGAGGAAGGGCCTTTTGAAAACATTGAGGGAAAAACAGAAAATGCTGGTAACAATGACGTTTTAGTAAAAGGTGTGGCATTTAAAACCTGGAAGCTCTGGAATAGATTCTCACCTAAGGGGTGAGGTTTAGCATGGGCAAATTTCTTTAACTCTTTACCACACAAGAAAAAATTCGACTGTTCCAAATTGAAAGCATTTGCCAACAATCAAAATAAATGTGACTGAAAAATTGAAACTTGGTTTGAGAAGGGTAGAAAACATTATAGGAAAAGGGGAAAATGCTGGTTACTAGCATTTTCTCCTTTTCCCACAATGTTTTCAAAAGGCTTCTTTCTCAGGGTCGTTAAAAGTCGGGATTGTGTGGTAAAGAGTTAACCCTTTACTCCATAGATACTCATTTCTACGCATTGCCTGTAGGAGCTTTTGGAAAACATTGTGGCAAAAGGTGAAATTGCTCGTGACGAGCAATTTCACCTTTTGCCACAATGTTTTCTACACTATTAAAAGGTGTCTTATATACATAAGAAACGGCTTCATCCTTGCTTTTATTTAGGGTCAATCAGAGATATCAGAGAAATGCCTTATAGGGTAAAGGGTTAAGAGGCCCAGCCTAATACATGTACTGGTATAACCCATGGCACGCATAAATAAGTGCACTGCCCTGTGATATAACTTAAGTAACACTGTGAGGGTTGAATTGATTAAATGATGTTTTACACCACTTTCAACATCGTTTCAGTCATAGCATGCTGATTAATGGGTTCCTTGGTATACCTTGGCTGAAGCATCTTAATTACCCAAGGACTAGAGTTGTCACAGAATGTGACTTAATACCCCTGCCAGAGCTTTGACAGAAAAAAGTGTCAAGTTCACGGGGAGATAATTCCACAACCGGGAAGAGTTGACACTTGAAAATTGTGTCTTGCGAATCTTCAATATATGCTCAGTATATGTGCAAAGTTTCAATACAGTTGAAGGAAAACTGTAGGAGGAGTTCGCGGCACAAAATTACTAGTATTTTGTACACAGATGGACACACAGACAGACAGGCTGATTCCAGTATACACCCGAAAACATTCGTTTTGCAGGGGTACAAAAAAAGACAACATTTTGCCATTTCAAAGATATTTATTGGGGAAATAAATCACTTAATGGGAAAGTACAGATCCACGTTTAGACTGCATACATGTTCTGTGTAGTCTGATCTTGATCAACAAGTCCGCAAAAAGTCTTTAAGTTTATGCTTAACAGCCTTAGATAAACAGTTTATGTGCCTCCCTGCACACACAAGGTAGAAGGGGCAATACGCATGGATGTTGTTTAAATATGCACATATCATTAGCAGATTTTATGCGAAAGAATTCTAATCTCAGTAGCTGGCATGCCGGGTTAGTATCCTTTCACTTGAGTAATTTTCTCTCTTAACTCTTAGGCTGCCAAGTGGGACTCACTGACCTCTTGTGGACAGAATTTTGTTTTCCTGCAATGTTTTCAAAAGCTTTATACATTCTTATTAGGATGAGTGTAAAATTTTATCGTCTTGTACACAGGGCTCCATATAAGAGGGAGTGATGGCATTTTAAATCCTTTATTTCTCTTTCTCTTTCAAACCCTCTATGAGACGATTCTAATGAGTACCCACAACACAGGGTTTAGCGGAGAATAATCAATATTTTCAATTTTGAAATCAAAATCACTACCTCTGTTTGGAGCTATGTGTAAAGAGGAAAACATTGATATCAGTATTGTAATGAATAACAAAAAAACGTATGCAAGCAGATAAAGAAAATTCAGATATTCCCACGTCAATTGCGACAGAAATTTGCAATGCATAAATAGCTTTCTTTTTTTACTTTTGGACATAGATTTAACCCTTTACTCCACAGATACTCATCATTTCTATGCATTGCTTGTAGGAGCCTTTGGAAAACATTGTGGCAAAAGGTGAAATTGCTCGTGACGAGCAATTTCACTTTTTGTCACAATGTTTTCTATGCTATCAAAAGGTGTCATATACACATAAGAAACTGCTTCATCCTTGCTGTTATTTAGGGTCAATTAGAGATACCATAGAAATGCCTTATGGGGTAAAGGGTTAAAAGAGGCAGTTTGTACTTTTCGATGGATGCAACTCTTTAACAAACATTATTGTACCTGAGTCTATAAAATTGGAAGCATTTGCAGACGACAAAATCAGTGTGACTCAGAAAATTAAATTTGTGTTGGGAAGGGAAGGGTAGAAAACATAGTGGGAAAAGGGGAAAATGATGGTTACCAGCATATTCTCCTTTTCCAGCAATGTTTTTAGAAGGCTTCTGTCTCGGGGGTGTGAAAACCTGGGGCTGTGTGGTAAAGCCGGTGAAGAGTTATATTTTGATCCTTTTGAATTCAAATGGAAATAACAAAATTTTGAACATATCCAAGTTGAAAGCATTAAGCAGACAATCAAATTGATTGATGATATGGAGTTTAATAATGTTTTCAACATTATTTCAGTTATATCACTGTGGCCAGTACACCTATCCATGCTTTCCTGTAATTTCTTTTACCAGTACTCCAAACAATATTCTTTCCAAGCCACTGGCTGCTTTCCCACATAACTACCCCACAAATCAAATGTGGATTAACCCTTTACCAAATAATCCCTTGGTTTTACAACCCTGAGATAAAAACCTTTTGAAAACATTGTGGGAAAAGGAGAAAATGCTGGTAACCAGCATTTTCTCCTTTTCCCACACTGTTTTCTATCCAGTTGGAAGCAAATTTCAGTCTTTGAGTTAAGTTTGTTTTTGTCTGCAAGTGCTTTCATTTTGGACCAGTCTAAAATTTTGTCATTTGGTAACGGGTTAAGTGATAGAATTTTTCTTTGAAATGATAGAAAACAACATGGGAAAAAAAGAAAATGCTGGTAACCAGCATAGTTAGCCTCTTGTTCGCATTAGGTTTTCTTTAGCTTTCTTCCCCCCTGTTGTTAAAACTTGAGATTTAGCATCAAAGGGTTGAAATTTTACCTGGAAGATAGCAGATACTTTTTGTGAAGATTTACATAACAGCTTTCTTTTGTTTCTTTTTTTGCTTTTTTTGTTTGCTTTATTTCACCCTTTACAGTACAGTCTTGACTTTCAACGGCCCTGAGAAAGACACTTTTTGGAAATGTTGTGGGTAAAAGAGAAAATGCTGGTAACCATAAAGTCCAGATGTTGTCATTTTGGCCTGACCTTTAATATGTCTTCTGCAAATGCTTTCACTCTGTACCAAACAACAAAATTGTATACAAGTCCAAATTGAAAGCATTTACAGACGACAAAATAAATGTTGCACAAAAATTGAAATTTGTTTTAGGAAGGGTAGAAAACAATGGGAAAAGAAGAAAATGCTGGTTACCAGCATTTTCTGTACCAGCATTTTCTCCTTTTCCCACAATGTTTTCAAAAGGCCTCTTTGTTAAGGTCGTAAAAAGTCGGGATTGTGTGGTAAAGAGTTAACCCTTTACCGCACAATCCCGAGTTTTAACGACCCTGAGTAAGAAGCTTATAGAAAACATTGTCGGAAAAGGAGAAAATGCTGATAACCAGCATTTTCCCTATTTCCCACAATGTTTTCTCTCCTTCGCAAAATATATTTAAATTCTTAAGTCTTTACCACACAAGAAAATTTCAGACTGGTCCAAATTAAAAGTATTTGCAGACTACAAAATAAAGGCGACTGAAAAATTAAAATTAAAATTTGGTTTGGGAAGGGTAGAAAACACTGTGGGAAAAGGAGAAAATGCTGGTTACCAGCATTTTCTTCTTTTCCCACAGTGTTTTCAAAAGGCTTCTTTCTCAGGGTTCGTTAAAACTCGGGATTGTGTGGTAAAGAGTTAAGTCACAATTATTTTGTAGTCTGCAAATACTTTAAATTTGGACCAGTACAGAATTTTGTTGTTTGGTAAAGAGTTAACTTTTAGACTGGTCTAAAATTTTGTCACTTGTGGAAAGGCTGAAGTTGTACTTCGGTGACCACTGCACTTATCTAAGCTTTCCTTTAGTTTCTTTTACCAGTCCTTTGTACCCATTATTTCAAAACCACTGGCTGCTTTTCCATAATCATTAACATTGCCATGGGAATGCCCAGCAGGTAGTGAGGAATAAATCTCGCAATAATTTCTCGTCAATTTTTGGAGAGTTTTGCCGAGATGGGAACCTGTCTTGTTTAGATATCCTTGTGTTAACCCATTACCACACAATCCCTACTTTTGACGACCCTGAGAAAGAAGCCTTTAGAAAACATTGAGGGAAAAGGAGAAAATGCTGGTAACCAGCATTTTCACCTTTTCCCACAATGTTTTCTACTCTTCACAAAACAAATTTAAGATTTTCAGTCACTTTTATTTTGTCGTCTGCAAATGCTTTGAATTTGGACAAGCCTAAAATATCGTCGTGTGGTGATGAGTTAAAATGAGATGATGCTGAAAACCAGCCACCTCTTCTTTTGCTACAACGACTTTTCTGCCCTTTCAAAGACTGTTCCAATCCTGTGAGCATTATTTAATTTATTGTCTGCAAATGTGATCAATTTAGACAAGCGCAAAATTTTGTAAATACATGTACTCTATACAGTTTTCAACATTATTAGCTCATATAATTTTTGTGGAACCTGTTGGTGTCTTGTTGTAGCCCTGTTGTTTCAACTCCATTGCTGTCTTGCAAAACTTTGACATCATTATTATTCTGTATATGTGGGTATAAAAGCCTGTCAAGAAATTTGGCAATTACAGATTACAGACATTTTATGTATGGCAATATTTGGGATTCAAGGCACTTGTTATTTGTTATGTATTTGTGCTAATATAAGTGAACAGAAAAGTGTGTAAGATCCCCCAAATTTGCCAAATCACAAAAATTTCCATGTCGCAAATACATGTATTTCCAATGCTAGGTTTGAATGAGAGCTAAATTTTGTTGTGTGGTAAATTTTAACTCTTTACCACACCATCCCGACTTCAACAATCTTGAAAAAGAAGCCTTTTGGAAACATTGTGGGAAAAGGAGAAAATGCTGGTTACCAGCATTTTCACCTTTTCCCACAATGTTTACTACCCTTCTGGAAACAAATTTCAATTTTTGAGTTACATTTATTTTTTCATCTACAAGACTAGTGTTATCAATGTGGACCAGTCTAAAATTTTGTTGTGTGGTAAATTTTAAGACCTCAAAGCAGAAGCAGCCGGAGGCTACTTTGTGGATGTTATAATGCATTGAAAATTAATGGAGAAAATTTTGTATTCATTAAAACCCCATTTATGGCTAAAAGCCAGAAAATTTCTATAGATAGCAGTGATATTAAGATTTAGTAAACAGTTACCTATTACATGTCCTGTGAAAGAAAACATGTTTGAAATTTTTTTGTGTAGAAAACATTAATAATTTTGTTCCAGTTGCAAGCTCCTATTCATAGCAAAGTAAAAGCCCCCATTGGAAACTAATAAGAATTCTCAAAAGAGATGAAAATGAATTACTGTGATGTCTGAAAATTGAATTTTGTAATCTAGTTTATTACATAGTAAAATTTACACTTTACCAAGGAACAAAATCTGGACTGAACTCAATCCTTTATCAAACAACATAATTTAGACTTGTCCAAATTGAAAGCATTTGCAGACAACAAAATGGATTTGACTCAAAAACTGAAACTGGACTTTGGAAGAGTAGAAAACACTGTGGGAAAAGGAGAAAATGCTGGTTACCAGCATTTTCTCCTTTTTCCACTGTGTTTTTCAAAAGACTTACTTTTCAGGGTTGTTAAAACTGGGGACAGTGTGGTAAAGGGTTAAAAAGCATTTGCAGGTCACAAAATAAATGTACCGGTAGTCCTAATGATAGTTTCTGTCTTTGATTGAGTAGAAAACACCATGGCAAGAGGAGAATATCATGGTTTCCAGCATTTCTGCTTTTCCAACAATATTGTCAAAGGTTTTATTCTTAAGGATCATAGAAACTCAGGATTTTGTGGTAAAGGGTTAACCCGTTACCAAACAGTCCTAACTTTCATCTACCCTGTGTGATAAGGCTTTTTTGAAAACGTTGTAGGAAATGGAGAAAAATGCTGATTAGCAGGGAGGATGGATATTTATCAGCCTGCGGATAGTAGAGCCCTTTCAATATATTTCAGTTATATCACAGCAGTCAGTGTACATGTTCATGCTCTCTTCGATAATTTTTTGTTACGAGCATTTCCAAGCCACTGGCTGCTTTCCCACATAACCATTGTTGAGACAGTGGTCAGTGCTAAGAGAAGAATGAATCCTGTCGTACTGACTATCATCGATTCTCTTAACCCTTTACTCCATAGATACTCATTTCTACGCATTGCTTGGAGGAGCCTTTGGAAAACATTGTGGCAAAAGGTGAAATTGCTCGTCACAAGCAATTTCACCTTTTGCCACAATGTTTTCTACACAATCAAAAGGTGTCATATTCACATAAGAAACGACTTCATCCTTGCTGTTATTTAGGGTCAATTAGAGATACCATAGAAATGCCTTGTGGGGTAAAGGGTTAAAGAAATTGGCAAAGCTGGGAATTGAATTAGTGACCCCTGTTCTCAAATCCTGTATTGGACCGTCCGAGGTACCAGGACTTGGCAAGTAACCATTTGCATGGTGACAAATTCAGTGTGGCTCAAATTATGATGTTCATCAGTGAAAGGGTAGAAAACACTGTGGAAAAAGGAGAAAATGCTGGTTACCAGAATTTTCTCCTTTTCTTACAATGTTTTCTAATTTTGCTTCTTCAGGGTCGTTAAATTTCTGTTAACTCTTTACCAAACGACAAAATTATAGACTGGCCCAAACTGAAAGCATTTGCAGACGACAAAATAAATGTGACTTAAAAATTGGAATTTGGTTTGGGAAGAGTGGAAAATGTTGTGGGAAAAGGAGAAAATGCTGGTTACCAGCATTTTCTCCTTTTCCCACAATGTTTTCAAAAGGCTTCTTTTCAGAGTCATTAAAAGTCGGGACTGTGTGGTAAAGAATTAACTCTTTACCACACAATCCCGACTTTCAGTGACCCTGGGAAAAAAGCCTTTTGAAAACATTGTAGGAAAAGCATAAAATGCTGGTAACCAGCATTTTCTCCTTTTCCCACAATGTTTTCTACCCTTCCCAAACCAAATTTTAATTTTTCAGTCATTTTTAATTTGTCGTCTGCAAATGCTTTCAATTTGGAGCAGTCTATAATTTTGTCGTTTGGTAAAGAGTACCCTTTACCACACAGTCCCAACTTTTACCGATCCTGAGGGACATTTTCTCCTTTTTCCACTATGTTTTCTACCCTTCTCAAAACAAATTTCAGCTCTTGAGTGACCTTTATTTTGTCATCTACAAACACTTTAAATTTTGACCTGATTAAAATTTTGTCGTTTGGTACAGAGTTAACCCTTTACGACACAATCCCGACTTTTAACGACCCTGAGAAAGAAGCCTTCTGAAAACATTTTGGGAAAAGGAGAAAATGCTGGTAACCAGCATTTTCTCCTTTTCCCACAATGTTTTCTTCCCTTTGCAAACCAAATTTTGAATTTCAAGTCACTTTTATTTTTGTCGTCTGCAAATGCTTTCAACTGGGACCAGTCTAAAATTTTGTCGTTTGGTAAAGAGTTAAACGGCTATAGTAAGGATAAAAGTAGAATTATACAATTGATGTTATTATATTCAGTATACATCTTGTTTGAAGAGTAATTTTCTTTTTATTCTCGTCGAAGATACATGATAATTTGATCTTATTTACTTTGTACAAAGTAGGAATATTTTTTAAGGGTAGTATATAATAAGATGAAATTGATGAATTGGCCAGACAATTAGGCTTTTGAGATTTTTTGGCTACCATTAAAATGTATTTCAAAGATTCTATTGATAATTACTTAACTCTTTGACAAACAATCACAGGTTTTTAAAACCCAGATGAAGAAGCCTTATGAAGACATTGTGGGGAAAGGAGAAAATGCTGGTAACCAGCATTTTCTCCTTTCCCCACTATGTTTTCTACCCTTCTATTAATAAGTTTCAATTTTTGAGTCACATTAATCTTGTCGTTTGCAAATGCTTCCAATTTGGACTATTCTGAAATTATATTGTTTGGTAAAGAGTAGATGACACATGAAGCTTTTATGGACAGTTTGGATCAAGATCAGACTGCACAGAACATGCATTCTGATCTGTAATCTAAACATTCCACTTTTTAGCTTAGGTGTCTACAAGTAATATGTCAAACTATTTTCATAGCCTTGTCAAAGTCCATGCCCGTGTTGTTATGGTGCAAAAACTTCGACATTTTATAATATTGCCCTCATTAATGACTATTTTCAACCCTTTACCAAACAATCCCTCTTTTAACTCTTTACCAAACGACAAAATTTCAGACTTTGAAAGGATTTGCAAACAGTAGAGTACAGAAACAGTTACTGAGTTGCTGCAGACAAGTTACCTAGATAAACAGTTTCTGCCATTCAACCAATGGAATAACTTAAGTGTTTTAACTCTGGCATTATCTCCGGTGAGATGGCATTGTACAAATACATATCTATCTAATTTGGGCATTCTGGGTACAGAACCAGACCACTTTTCTACGCGACAACCATTACTTTGAATTTCAAAGTAAAATAAACATTTACTCCGAAAAACGCAACAAGGTGCAATTCATTCAGCTATTATCAGCAGTTTAGGGAAATCTGGACCTGAAACAGGCCTGGTTTCACCTCAAACGTATTGATAATAGCCATTTTCTCCATTGCTACTTTATAGCACGTAATACTACAACATCCCCGATGTCAGGGAGAGTGATGCGTCATATAAGACAGGTCGATTCTTCAAAGAATATGACATGTGCAGACAATGTTAACTCTGGTGCTCTACATGATGTTGTAATGGGGGGGTGGGGGGGGTGGGGGGGGGGGGCTGCATTTTTTGAGTCTGGTTAATTTTGTCATTTGCAAGTGCTTTCAATTTGGACTAGTCTAAAGCCTGGCCTGGGTGGCGAGTGTGTCAGACGCATGACCTAGTGGTTGTGAGTTAATACCCGGTTAAGGCGAACCTTCTTTCAGGTGTATTTTTGCCCCTCACCTCTGCTAAAGTATGTGTGAAAAGTAGTCAGTGGCTTTGGAAAGAACGTTGTTTTTGTACTGGTGTGAGAAAGCTAGGAAACACATGTGTGTCACCGACTGCCATGATATGACCTTAGCTGTTAAAGTGGCGTTAAATCCCAGTACAACCAACAACCAACCAGTCTAAAATTTTGTTGTTTGGTGAAGAGTTGCAATAACATGAGGTTCTATGACTGGTAAACAATCCAGAAATTTGATAAACCTGTATAATAAAGAAATGAGAAATAAATCATTTACCTAAAAAACCAAGGTATATCTGATATCTTTGACATGCAAAAACAAACATAGCGGTAACTGATTTAACATAGGTGAATGTGCACATTATTCATAAAATATGTGAAATAATTTATGATGTAATTTCACGGAATCGCTATGAAAAGATCAAGTCTTGCCTTCCTAAGTGAAAATGCAATGAGACTATTGTCTGTGGGTAATTGATACACAAAAGCTGCTGGGATGGGGAGTAACCAGCATTTTCTTCTTTTCCCACAATGTTATCTATAGATCCTTGTTGGAGCTCAAGGTAGAGGGAGTGATTTTGATTTCAAAAATGAAAATATTAAGCCATTACCACACAATCCCTACTTTTGACGACCCTGTGAAAGAAGCCTTTAGAAAATATTGTGGGAAATGGAGAAAATGCTGGTAACCAGCATTTTCTCCTTTTCCCACAATGTTTTCTACCCTTCCCAAACAAATTTCAAACAAATTTCAAATTTTCAGTCAGTTTTATTTAGTTGTCTGCAAATGCTTTCGATTTGGACAAGCCTAAAATGTTGTCGTTTGGTAATGAGTTAATTATTCTCCACTAAACGGTATGTTGTGGGTACTCTTTAGAATGAGATTATTCAAATGAGTACCCACAGCAGCATAGGAGTTTGGAGAGAAATAACAGGCTTACAATACCATGGATCCCTTTTATCTGGAGATCTGCCTTGTTATAGATCCCATCTTTTGAGTCACATTTAATTTTTCATCTGCAAATGCTTTGAATTTGGACCAATTTGTCATATGGTTAAGGGTTACCAGCATTTTTTTCATTTTCCCACAATGTTTTCAAATGCCTTCATTCTTGGGATCATTATCAAAACTCCAGATTCTGTGGTAAGGGTTAGTTCTTTAACATCCGACAGAATTTTAGACTGGTCCACATTGAAAGAAGTTGCAGACAACAAATTACGTGTACCGTTATTTCAAATTATGCATTTCGGCTTTGAAAGCGCAGAAAATATTATGGAAAATTGAGGAATTGCTCAGGTTACCAGAATTTTCTCCTTCTCTTACATTGTCTTCACAAAGATTCTTCTTCAGCATGATTATCAGAAGTGGTCATTATGTGGTCAAGGGTTAAAAAGCCTACTTTATTAACTCTTTACCAAATGGAATTATTTTAGACTAGTCCAAATTAGAAGCATTTGCAGACTGATGACAAAATTTATATGATTCCAATATTGAACTTTGTTTTGGAAAAGGTAGAAAACAGAGTGGGAAAAGGAGAAAATGCTGGTTACCAGCATTTTCTCCTTTTCCCACAATGTTTTCAGAAGGCTTCTTTCTCGCAGTAGTGAAAACCCGAGTTTGTTTGGTAACAGGTTAATGTTGTTAAAAACACTGTTAAGGGATTAGTTGAGAGTGAAAATTCAGATTTCAATCATTCAGAATGTCATGAAATATTTTAAAACAATGTGTATGTCATCAAGATGACAAGATTGAGTAATTTTGACAGCAGTTTGAGATAGGATAAAAAACAGCAGTGAGGAGTGACAATTAAATTCAAATGATTTTTTGGTTAAATTCTGTCTGTAAAATTGTTTTTGTAAATTATATCCTAGTTCTGTATTTACCAAAATTTCTAGATGTTCTTTGAACCCTTTCCCAAACATTCCCTGGATATTACAATGCTCGGAAAGAAGGCTTCTGAAAACACTATAGGAAGAGGAGAGAAAGCTGTTAACCAGAAAGGAGAATTAATGTTGTTAACCAGCATTTTCTCCTCTCCACTGAAGTGCAACGCATGAGAACCAGAAAAAATGTTCTCCCAACGTACGGCAAATGAAAATGTACCGAACACCAACGTACGAGGAACATACCGGTCACGTGACATGCCGAGGTTTTAAATAGTTAGATGCATCCAAAGTCTGTAATTTGCACTTCTCTGTCTGTTTAAATTATGTCCGGTGGAAATTTCGAACATGCTCAAAACTTCCTACTGGACATTGCCGGACAAGTTGCAGATTTGACGGATAAGAAACGGACATAAAACGGATATGAATAGACACGAACGGATAAAATGATTTCTTATCCGTTACTCGTCCGTTAGCTCTGTGTGACCAAGGCTTAAAGGCTGCATGTATTTAAAGGTGGGTATTTAGAATTTTCACATCACACCAAATTAAAAAAATATATATACCATTGAAATTTATATAAAAAAGCATACAAATCACCAATAACTAAGAATCATAACATTACAAAAAAAATTTTTTTTGATGGTATTCCCTTAATAGGCTACGTAGCCTCTTAAGCTATTTTTAGATTTCGTGCCAAAATCAACAAAGCATTGTGGGAATGTCAAGTGACTGGCACGTGACTAATAACGCTTAAATTCCATTACATAACAAACATGTAATAATTATTTTCCATAACGTCTTCTTCGGACGGATCTTCGAAACTTCGTCTGTGTTTTCCTGTACTTAAATGAGAGAACTGACAATCTAAAAATAGAACGTGTCTCCCGTTTGTGTCAACCTGGTCAGTAATAAATCTCTAATTTCTCGTCTTATCGGATGGTTTTCGACTACTGGGGTTTTATGAATGCAAATTAAAAGGCTTTGGGAGTATAAGGATGATTGTTTTGCATTTTTGAAAAATTTTCGACCCAAAATCTGAAGGGCCACCTTTAAGTGAACATCCTTGATGATCCAGTTTCGATTCATTCTGTAATCGCCCCTGGGTTATTTTGCCTGTTCTCTTGTTGTCATGAATTATTCATGAAGCATTTTGATTGGTTATCTCAGTTCTTCTTTGAGAAAATTGAAAGTTTTTTTTTATCACAAATACGCTGTCATTTCTATTGTTTATTTGTTGATATCCAATCACATCATTCATTGCAAAACAACATAGCGATACTTAAATATGGAGGTGGCCATGAACACCACAATCGAGAAGCATAATAAAGAGATACTTGGCGTAACACCAGGAGATTGTCGGTTAAAATCGTACACAAAGATTGTACACAAAGATCAATAGCATCGTCCCTGTGTTGCAGAATGGCATATCTCACAGGAGACAAGCATGCTGATGGCTGCCATATTTGCTGACAACCTTAGGTTTTTTCCTCTTGCTTTTTTTAGTAATGGAAGAAATGAAATTATCCTCTCTGCAAGAGAGTATCATTATGTTATTGATCTTTTGATTGGCTAGTAGGGTACTTCCCATATGAATATTCATAAGAAATGACAATTTGCTGGTCAGTTTTCCCAGGGGTGATACATTGAGAGTAAAGTAATGCTTAAAAAACCTTGGTTTGGAGGATGATCAGTGAGCAGATATTTAATTACCCATTTCTAATGCTTTCAGTATCATCCTAAATTTTTTATCCTGAGTGTGAAGCAATAGATAAAGGAAGTGAAAGCACCGAGTTATTAATTCTGTTCATGTAGAACATGTCTGAGAGTGCAACATTTCCTTATGGAATGTTGTCAAGTGACTTGACAGTTACAGAGCCTGTCAAATCTTCTTTATCAGGTTTATTGTCTCAAATGTAAATTGATTCTTTACTACAAAATCCTGAGTTTTTAAGACCCTTAGATACAAAGCTTGAAAATATTGTGGGAAAAGGAGAAAATGATGCTATCAGTATTTTCCTTCTCTTTCCCACCACTCATCCCAAAAAGCTCTTTTTTAAAGTCACTTATGTTTTGTTTTCTGCAAACACTGTCGATTTGAACAAATTTTGTTATTTGGCAAAGAGTTAAAGTGTGAGTCAACAGAAAAAATGAGTTTGCAGGTTGTATTTTCTCAATATTTTTTTTGTTATCATATTACCAAAGGGTGCTGTGTTATATCAGCTCTGGGGAATTCAACTGCCTTTTTGAAAACTTTTGTTGGAAAAGGGGAAAAACACTTTACCAGACGACAAATTTATAGAGTGGTCCAAATTGAAAGCATTTGCAGACGACAAAATAAATGTGACTGAAAAAAAAAGAAATTTGATATAGGAGAGTAGAAAACATTGTGGTTAAAGGAGAAAATGCTGGTTACCAGCATTTTCTCCTTTTCCCACAATGTTTTCAAAAGGCTTCTACCTCAGGGTCGACAAAAGTCGTCCTTGTGTGGTAAAGGGTTAAACATTTATTGCTCGTTTTTGCAAGATTGATAATAATTATGTTTTCTACCCTATTTATGACCAAATCCATGAGTTTTTGCCTTATCCAAGATTGTTTCTGCCAATGTTTTCAGTTTAGACCAGTATTTTCTGGGTTTTTTTTCACAGTTTTTGTGACATCCATTTTTCTCAAGGTTGTTAATCCTTTACCACACAGTCCAGACTTTTATTGATCGTGAACATGAAGGATTTTGGTAACCGTTATTTTCACCTTTTCTGACAATGTTTTTTAGGCTTCCTAAAGCAAATTTAATTTTTGAGCTATATTCATTTTTTCACCTGCAAATGCTTTGAATGTGGCAAGTCAATTTTGGCAATTTTGGTTGGTAAAGATTCAATTCTTTACCACACAGGTACATCTTGGGTTTTTATTCACCAACCATTCTTTAAAACGTTCTTTGTCTTACTCTACAGGATTTTCTAACTGAAAGTAAAAGAGCTTCTGATTGGCTAAACTAAATGGTTTAGCCAATCAGAAGTTCTGTTACGTTAACATTGACAAAATTCTGGAGAATAAGACCAGGGATGTTCTTAAGAATGGTTGGTGAATATAGACCCTATCCAAACTGAAAGCATTTGCAGAGAACCAACTCTAATGTAGGTCACATGATGGAACCTGTCTTTGATGGGATAGAAAACATTGTGGGAAAAGGAGAAAATGCTGTTTACCAGCATTTTCTCCTCTTCCCAAAATGTTTTCAAAAGGCTTCTAAATTCTCAAGGGTCTGATTAGGGTGGCTCAGTAGTTAGCAATTCTGTCTTGTGACCTGGAGGTTGCGGATGATACCTGGTTGCGCCTGACTTTCTTTGTGGCCAATTTTTTCGCCTGTCACCTCAGATGCCTGTGAGAAAGTAGTCAGTGGCTTTGGAAAGAAAGTTGTGTCAGTACTGGTGTGAGAAAGCCAGGAAACACATGGGTGTGTCACTGATCACCACAATATAACCTAAGCTGTTAAAATGGCATTAAACTCCAATACAAACCAAACTTTCTCAACGTCTTTAAAAGTTGGTATTGTGTGGTAAAGGGTTATTAACTCTTTACCACACAATCCCGACTTTTAACGACCCTGAGAAACAAGCCTTTTGAAAGCATTGTGGGAAAAGGAGAAAATGCTGGTAACCAGCATTTTCTCCTTTTCCAACAATGCTTTCTACCTTGTTTGAAACAAATTTCAATATTTGAGTTACTTTTTTTTTTGTCGTCTGCAAGTGCTTTCAATTTGGAGCAGTCTAAAACTTTGTTGTGTGGTAAAGAGTTAATAAGACAAGGGTGTGGAATTCCTATGTCCGACTTGCCCGACTCGGTACTTTTTGCCTGCGGACAGTGAATTTTTCCAGAGCACTTGTTCACGGGCAAGTGAATTTTTGAGCCAAACCAGATATGGAAATGTCATTTTTACATCAATGACGATCCTCAAACGCTCTATTTATTCCAAGTTTTGCATAACCTGTGTTGAAATAAAGACCTTCAAGGTACAAACTAAATGTATTGACCCCGATGTGAGGCCTCTCGCTACAATTGCAATTGCTGTGCGGGGGAAAAAGGACAAGTAAACTTTAAATGCGGACAAGTAGGAAATTCACTCCAACTTATGTCCGTGGGCAATTGGGAAAATTCCAAAATTGCACACCCCTGTAAGAGTTAACTAATCATGAAATCCTGCATTTTTTTTACCTGGATTTTGTATTGTAAATTAATGTTATGTTTCCAGGTAAATGATGGTCCCATTACTATGATGTAATGGTATGATAAAAAGGATTGCAGACAATTTATAAAGAAAGCTATGTCAGTCTTATTAGTATCTTGTAAAATAATGGGGGAACATCATGAATTATGTAGGTAATGGGAATGCATTATGAACAGTTACTGTACTGCATAACATAAGCAGAGCTACAGATGAGGGGGAATGATGGTATTCTAAAATCATAATTTCTATTCGAAACCCTATGTTGTGGGTACTCATTAGAATCGTCTCGATGAGACGATTCTAATGAGTACCCACAACGTAGGGCTTGAAGGAGATTTATTAATATTTCAATTCTAAAATCAAAATCACTCTTTCTATCTGGAGCTCCACAGTATATGTATGTTTTTTTGTAATGCCTAAGGAATCCATGATCTCTTTTACATGGAAGATATTTACTGTGAAGAAAAAATTCTTATTACATACCTGAAAAGTTTTGGACTCGGATACATGTTTCGTTTCCCGATAAACTATCATACATGTTAGGGAAAAAAATCCTGTATTTGAAAAGTATCAAACAACAAGGTTTCTAATATGTCCTGCAACACGGTAAAACGGGCATTGGGATATTTGTGTTAACTCTTTACCAAACAACAAAATTTTAGATTGGTCCAAATTGAAAGCATTTGCAGATGACAAAATAAATGTGACTAAAGAATTGAAATTTGTTTTAGGAAGAGAAGAAAACATTATGGGAAAAGGAGAAAATGCTGGTAACCAGCATTTTCTCCTTTTCCCACAATGTTTTTAAAAGGCTTCTTTCTCAGGGTCGTTAAAAGTCGGGATTGTGTGGTAAAGAGTTAAGTATCATCTTGGATCAGCCTGCGTAGTCTGCGCAGGCTAATCCGAAACAACAATTTCCGTTTACAGGTAATTTTCTGTTTTGTGCTTGTCTACTGTAGCACCAAATCTAATGTAGTCGTAAAGTGCTGTCCGTGCGGTCTTTGACGACACTTTATATGCAAATATCTGAATACACTTTTTTGCTCGTTGAAGACTATATAGTGTGGTTACGCAACTTTACTTCCACATGGTTTTCAATTTGATCTGTCTAAATGTAATGTTCATCCACCATTCATATAAACGAAGATACTGTCAACTGATCCAGTATTAGTTTTATTTTGCTGATAGCTATACATATATTTGTCCTTGAACGAGAACAAAAAACATTGTGGAAAAAAGAGAAAATGCTGGTTGACAGAGAATTAAAGTGAAAGTTGAAATTTTTAAACATAGAATTAAAGTGAAAGTTGATATTTTTAAATTAGAAGTATTTGCAAATAAATTCAGTGTGGCTCAAAACAATGTATTTGATGGAGAGCCCCAGATAGTAGGGAGTAATGGTGTTCTAAAGTCATTATTTCTCTTCAAAAACCCAATATTGTGGGTACTCATTACAATAGTCTTGATGAGACAATTCTAATGAGTACCCGCAACATAGGGTTTAGTGGAGAATAATTAAAATTTTAAATTTTGAAATCAAAATTACTCCCTCTTTCTAGAGTTGTTTGATTGTCCTTGACGGGGAAAAAAAACATTATGGAAAAGAGAGGAAATGCTCAGGTTACCAGCATTTTCTCTTTTTCCAACACTGTTTTCAATAGCCATTGGTCTGTTTGGTAAAGGGTTGAGCTAGCATAACGCCCCAAGACTTTCCACTGGTTCTCAGGACCTACATCCGATTCATGAATAATTCATGCTCAGAAAAGTTTTAGAAAATTCCAAGATTAAGATTATGGAAATACAGTCAGATTGATCTGTATTTGGGCGGAATAATTCTTTACCAGAAGACGACATTTTGCTCGTAGACAACAAACTGAACCTTGTTAGTAGAAGACAAACTGGACATTGTTCACCTGATTGAATTTGTCATAACTCATTACCACAAAATCCCGAGTTTTGACCCCTTTGAAGAAAAAACCTTTTGAAAACATTGCGGGAAAAGAAGAAAATACTGGTAACCAGCATTTTCTCCTTTTCCCGCAATGTTTTCTACCCTCCCCAAAAGAAACATTGTCATTTTTTGACCGATTTTTTTTTTTTTGTCGTCTGCAAATGCTTTGAATTTGGACCAGCCTGAAGTTGTGTCGTTTGGTAAAGAGTTAATTCTGTACCACACAATCCAGGATTTAACACTTTTCCAAGCAATCCCTGGTTTTTACGACCCAAAGGTAAAAGCCTTTTGAAAACATTGTGGCAAAAGGAGAAAATTATTAAGAGGGCTGAAGTTCGATGGCACAATTTTGAATATATTGTCTGCAGATGTTTTGAAATAGAAAGATTCTTAAATTTGATGTTTGGGAAAGGGTTAACTCTTTACCTCGCAATCCCGATTTTTAACGACCCTGAGAAAGAGGCCTGAAGAAAACATTGTGGGAAAAGGAGGAAATACTGGTAACCAGCATTTTCTCCTTTTCCCACCACATTTTCCACCCATATCAGAGTCAGAAATCGTCATATTACGAAAATTTTAATTTGTTAATTGTCTGCAGACTGATGCTTTGAATTTGGTTGAGTCAAAAAAATTGTGGTTTACTAAAGATTTATTGCCCCTGATAGAGATTACCTTCAAGAACATTGTGGGAAAAGAAGGAAATGTTGTTAACCACACAGGTCTAAAATTTGTCATTTTGTTAAATGTTTTGAAATTTTTCTATACAGGAGAAAGTGTTAAAAATTAGAAAAGAATGTTTGATTGTTTTGTTTCTCAGTCAGATTACGTTATGATATGTGGCTTTTATATCAATTACAACAGAAATAACATGGATTTTTACTTAAGATTCATAAAATAAATATTTCAAATTTTGGATAGTTATGAAGAGTCTCATTTCCTGTTCGCAGATACCTGTATGGTTTACTAGAATAGATTATGGTTTAAATTGGTTTTTCTGGATAAACTAGAATAAAAGAACTAAAAGATTGTTTTTTTTTTGGGTGTATGGTTTTAACCTGTTACCAAACAGTCCCTGGTTTTCAAGAACCTGGAAAGAAAGGCTTTTAAAAACATTTTGGGAAAAGGAGAAAATGCTGGTAACCAGCATTTTCTCCTTTTCTCACAATGTTTTCTACCCCATCAAAAGACAGAAATCAGCATTTGAGCTACATTAAATTGTTTACTGCAAATATTTTCAATTTGGTCTGAGGTACAAAATTCAGTCATTGGATATAGCCGAGTTAATGATGTTTTCAATAGTATTTGCTCACCTGAGCACAAAGTACTCAAGGGAGCACAAAGTACTCAAGGTGGGCTTTTGTGATATTGCTATGTCTATATCGTCCGTCATGTGTCATCTGTCATGTGTTGCCTAGGCATCAAGAGTTGCCTTATGTGCACTCTAGAAGCCACACCTTCAGTCCAATACTCGTGAAAATTGGTATGAATTTTTGTCTTGTTTATATCTTCGACTAGTTTCAAACTAGGTCATTTTGAGTGAAAATATAGGTCACCAGGTCAAATTTTAGATAAACCTTGTGTGAACTCTAGAAGTCACATTTTCTGTCTGATACTCATGAAACTTAGAATGTTGACGTAGTAGTATATTTTTTATAAGTTAAAAATTGGGTAGTGTCAGGTCAAAAAGGTCAATGGGCCAGATATTAGCAAAGCCTTAGATTAAGCAGTCTAGAGACCATATCTTTTTGGCCTGATACTCATGAAACTTTGTCTGAATATTTTGTTTTGATAACATCTTTGAAATTTTTTGACAAGTTTGAAATTGGGTCACATCAGGTAAAAAAAGTAGGTCATCTGATCAAATGATAGGAAAACCTCATGTGCACTCTGAAGGCCACATTTAAGCCTGATACTCATGAAACTTTGCTTGAATATTTCATTTTGATTAATATCTTGGACAAGTCTGAAATTGGGTAAAATCAGTCAAAAAGTTAACATTCAAAGGTACTCTTTTGAAAAAAAAAATGCTGCTCTTTTTTATTACAAATGTGGCATTAACCAAAGTTGACAAAGTTTTGTTGTGATTTTTACAGGTTGTGGATGTTACAATGGCTTCAAGATGGTTGAAGAAATAGCTTCTAGATATGGTAAGTGACACGATGAGACAATTCTAATGAGTACCCACAACATAGGGTTTAGTGGAGAATAATTAACATTTTCAATTTTGAAAGCAAAATCACTCTCTCTATCTTGGGCTCTGATTCAGTGTGACATTACTACAGAAAGGTGAGTTTCTGACAAAATATCCAAAAGTGCCAAAGGCAGAAGAAAAATAAATTTATTACTATACTGGAATCTTTCAGACTCCAAGCATAATGGCAGAGAACAAGTTCAGTGTTGCTCAAGTGATTGACTTTTGTCTTTGAAGGAGTATAAAACATTGTAGGAAATGGAGAAATTGATAGTTACCAGTATTTTCTCCTTTTCGTGCGATGTTTTCTAAAGCCCTCTCCATCAGAATGGTATAAGACTAAGAGTTTTCTTTAAAGTCTGACTTAAAATGGTGCATCGGAATTGGGTAAATGTGACAGTCCAAGAGACTGCATTTTATCATCTTCGCAAGCCAAGTTTACGATCACTATGTGCATCTTACCTTGGCGGATTGAGCTTGATTTTTATGTTCACCCGATACGCTTTTTCATTGGATGCAGCCAGCTCTAGCTGCAACGAATGAAATTGCTCGTAGCATTTCATCTTTCATGAAAATAGAACAAGGTCTCTCTACCTGTCGAATAGAAGATAAAACATGGAAACCCACGTGGATGTCTGTCATCGCTTCATGTGTATTCGTAAGCGGTTTGTAAAACAATATTTCATTTGCTTTTAGAAATATGATGTAAATATAACCAGCATCCAATAGAGGGCGCATCGCAGGAATCTTGAAATCGGGCTCAATCAGCCAAGGGTAGAGTGACGTAGTGAATCGTCGGCCTTGGCATTTTATATGTTATATTTTATTGGTACAGAATGGATAAAGTGAGCAAATTAGGGCCAGCAAGCTTCTCTTGTAAAATGTTAGATACTCATTGCTCACAAGTGGTCTTGTATTCCTTGATTTTTGAAAAACTAAAATTATTTTTGGGAAGGGTAGAAAACATTGTGTGAAAAGGAGATTATTTTATGATTCGGTAAGAAGTTAATCCTGCACCACACAATCTTGAGTTTTAACAACCATGAGAGAGAAGGCCTTTGCAAACATTGTTGGAAAAGGAGAAAATGTTAGAGGGGAAAATGCTGGTAACCAGCATTTTCTCCTCCTCCCATAATGTTTTATACCCCTTCTAAGACTACTTTTGTCATTTGAGGCACTGTTAACCCATGACCACACAATCCCTACTTTTGACGTTCTTAAGAAAGAAGCCTTCAGAAAACAATGTGGGAAAAGGAGAAAATGCTGGTAACCAGCATTTTCTCCTTTTCCCACAATGTTTTCTTCCCTTCACAAAACAAATTTCAAAGTTTCAGTCACTTTTATTTTGTCGTCTGCAAATGCTTTTGATTTGAAGAAACCTAAAATTTTGTCGTTTGGTAATGAGTTAACCCATTACCAAACGACAAAATTTTAGACTGGTCCAAATTGAAAGCATTTGCAGACGACAAAATAAAGATGACTGAAAAATTGAAATTTGTTCTGGGAAGGATTGAAAACACTGTGGGAAAAGGAGAAAATGCTGGTTACTAGCATTTTCTCCTTTTCCTACAGTGTTTTCAAAAGGCTTCTTTCTCAGGGGCGTCAAAAGTAGGGATTGTGTGGTCATGGGTTAACTTGTCGTCTGCAAAAGCTTTCAATTTGGACAAGTCAAAAATGTTGTCATTTGGTAAAGGGTCAATACTCTCACAGTTCTTTTCTTACCTAGCAACCAGCAGGAAAATTGTATCCAAGCAGGTTGTATTTTTAACTCTTCAAGATTTCATCTGGCAGATAGTTTTATCAAGTAGTAGCATTTCTTGTCAAATGAAATTGAATAAGAGATATTTTATGGGGCATTTTGCCACAAAATATGAAAACAAAATACCATTGAGGGAAATCCTGCAGATAGCCGGCTCGTTTTATCTATATGATATATGTGACCTTTATATATTGAAGAGCTTTGGGTTTGAAAATTCCCACTTGTTGCTGAGTTGACCCTTTTCTAACTAGTTAATTATCCTCCGCCGTAGGCGGAGGGATTTAGTTTTAGCGTTGTTGTCCATAAAATGGCCTTTCTGCCTGGTAAGGCTGCAAGTCATCAAATAAATGATGACTTTAACTCATTACCAAACGACAAAATTTTAGGTTTTTCCAAATTGAAAGCATGTGCAGACGACAAAATGAAAGTGACTGAATAGTTGAATTTTGTCTTGTGAAGGGTAGAAAACATTGGAAAAAGGAGAAAATGCTGTTTACCAGCATTTTCTCCTTTTCCCACAATGTTTTCTAAAGGCTTCTTTCACAGGGTCATCAAAAGTAGGGATTGCTTTCTTGTTTTTCCATAATGTTTTCACAATCTGTCTATTTCAGGCTGGATAAAACTTGGGACTGTGTTGTAAAGAGCAATCCTAGATGACTTTACTCAGGTGAGCGCTTTAGGATCAATAGCCCTCTTGTTTTTAAATTCAATTTCCTGACATCAGGGCAAACTCTTTATCCCCTTAATCAGGTGCATGTACAAAAAAGCCCTTTGGAATTAGAAGAGGGTGTGTTATCACCAAATTGTGCACAAGTTTGGTATCTGGGGCTAAATTTTTATTGCCTTGGTGTAATAAGATATGCTGATTTTATAGATTAACCCTCTTAACTCATTACCAAATGATGAAATTTTTGGCTTGTCGAAATCGAAAGCATTTGCAGACGACAAATTAAAAGTGACTGAAAATTTGAAAGTTGTTTTGTGAAGGGTAGAAAACATTGTGGGAAAAGGAGAAAATACTGTTTACTTCTGAAAATTAAAAGCATTAATTTTACTGGTGACAGATGAAAAGTGGGGCAAGGGATAAAAGTTTCCTCTAAAAGGTTACCAGCATTTTCTTGTTTTCCCACAATGTTTCCAAAATCTGTCTATTTCAGGCTGGATAAAACTTCGGATTGTGTTGTAAAGAAATAAAGTTTTTGAAGTCAGATTTGGATATTTTTTGCAGTTGAATAGAATAAGTCGTCCTGTTGCAATCTTAAAGGTGGGTATGTAGGTTTTTCACATCACACCAAATTGAAAAATATATAAATCGCTGAAATTTATATGAAAAAATAATACAAATCATCAATAATTAAGAATTATTATATTACAAAAAAAAATTTTTTTTTAAGGGGGGGGGGGGTATTCCCTTGAAAGGCTATGTAGCCTCTTAAGCTATTTTTAGATTTTGCGTCAAAAATCAAAAAGCATTGTGGAAATGTTAAGTGACTGACACATGACTAATGACGCTTAAATTCCATAACATAACAAACCTGTAATTATTTTCCATAATGTCTTCTTCGGACGCTATTTTAAAGCTTCGTCTGTGTATTTCCGGTATGTAAATGAGCAAGTTGTTCAAGTAAAAATAGACCGTGTTTCCCGTCGGTGTCGACCTGGGTTGTAGTAAATCTCTGATTTCTCTTGTTGTCGGATGGTTTTCGACTACTGGGGTTTTATGAATGAAAATTATAAGGCTTTGGGAGTATAAAGATCTTTTTTTGTACTTTTGTAAAATTTCTGTCCCAAAATCTGAAGGGCCACCTTTAAACCTTAGCATGCTTTTCACTTCTTTAGTTGCCTTCGCTGCCAGTCTGGATCAAGATCAAACTGCAATTATCGTTCAGACTGGGTCTCTAACCACACAAGGAAATTTTAGACTGGTCCAAATTGAAAGCATTTGCAGACAACAAAATAAAGGTGACTGAAAAATTAAATTTGGTTTGGGAAGGGTAACAGACACTGGGGGAAAAGGAGAAAATGCTGGTTACCAGCATTTTCTCCTTTTCCCACAGTGTTTTCAAAAGGATGCTTTCTCAGGGTGATCAAAAGTCGGGATTGTGAGGTAAAGAGTTAGCCCTTTACCAAACAACCCCTGGTTTTTATGACCCTGAGATAACATTCTGAGAAAAGGAGCATTTAGCTGCAATACAAAACAATTCAAAGATCCTGGATTGGACTGCTTGCTTGTACAGCCTGATCTTGATTTACACTGTATGCTAAGGCAAGTAAGAACATGTTTGAATCTCCAAAGATTACGACTTGATTTATTTTCCCAGTGAACTGAAGAATTATAACATGCTATTTTATCTCGTCATAAAAATCTTAGCCTTAAACATTGACACAGGGTTGTCAGTAAACATAGCAAGAGCTCCCACATTTCAGCCCGCTTTCCGAATTAACTTTCTTTACCACTCAGTCTCAAGTTTTAATGATCAAGGAAAGAAGCCTTTTGGAAACATTTTGGGAAAAGGAGAAAATGCTGGTAACCAGCATTTTCTCCTTTTCCCATAAGGTTTCTTACACTTTCACACTTTCACAGACAATCTAATTTCATATAAATTTAAACTGTCGTCTGCAAATGCTTTCAGTTTAGACCAGTCTAAAATTTTGTCGTTTAGTAACGAGTTAACCAGTTTTCTTTCCAATTTTAACCCTTTACTCCATAGATACTCATTTCTACGCATTGCTTGTAGGAGCCTTTGGAAAACATTGTGGCAAAAGGTGAAATTGCTCATGATGAGCAATTTCACTTTTTGTCACAATGTTTTCGATGCTATCAAAAGGTGTCATATATACGTAAGAAACTGCTTCATCCTTGCTTTCATTTAGGGTCAATTAGAGATACAACAGAAATGCCTTATGGGGTAAAGGGTTAAACAGTTTTCTTTCCAAGCCACTGGCTGCTTTCCCACATAACTATCATTAAAACAATGGTCAGCAGTGGGAGAGGAATGGATCCTGTTGCAATGACTATCACAGGGTGCAAAGAATCCACTCATCTGCTTGAAAAATTTGGTGAGGAGAAGTGCATTAGTAAGAATTCTGCCATTTTTTTGACCCTGTATAAGCATCAATCCTTGGAAAGAAATCAGCTGAGCTGCGGATCGATGACCCTCAACCCCCGTGAGTTAATGGGATATTGATTATTCTCTGCTATATCCTATGTTGTCGCTACTCATTAGAATCGTCTCATCGAGACGATTCTAATGAGTACCAACATCATAGGGTTTCAAAGAGAAATAACACATTTAAGATATCATCACTCCATCTTATCTGGAGCTCTGAATCTTCTGAGCGAAATTGGCTGAGCTACTGGGATCAACCAACGGCCCGGGCCCTGTTCTCAAGTCCTGCACGCTACCGACTGAGCTAATGGGGCTCTGCTTAAAGGGTGAAGGGTTAAATTTATCAGTAGGAAATTAGAACACGGTTTATTTTTTCTCTGTAGATAAAACATTTAATGTAATATATATAAACATGCTGGTAAGATAAGCTGAACAAAGCTCTAATTTTTCCAGCCCGACTGATATATAGGTTCATACAAGTTCCTTCATTACCATTGACAACAAAAGTAGCTTTTGTGAATGGCATAGATCAAGATCAGACTACACAGATGTTTTCAAAAGCTTTTTTCTGTGAGGATCATTAAAATCCATGATTGACTGGTAAAGGGATTAACTCTTCACTAGACGACAACATTTTATCCTTGTCCAAATTGAAAGCATTTGCAGACGACAATTTCATTGTGGCTCAAATGGTGCAATGTTTCTTAGACAGCATAGAAAATATGGGAAAAGGAGAAAATGGTTGTTACCAGCATTTCCTTTCATTTCTCACAATGTTTTCAAAGGCCTTCTTTTCCAGGGGCGTTAAAAGTTGGCATTCTGTGGTAAAGGGTTAAGCATTTGACACGCAACCCAGGAATTTAACAACCCAGTGATAGAAGCCTTTTGAAAACATTGTGGGAAAAGGAGAAAATGCTGGTAACCAGCATTTTCTCCTTTTTCCACAATGTTTCTCACCCATTCATGGAAAAAGCAGATATTTGTAGGCACTGTAATTTTTTTCTGCAACTGCTTTCATTTTGAAAGAGTTGAAAACCCTTCACCTCACATTAACCCCTTACCAAATGTGTAGATGTTAGACTAGTCCAAATTGGACGTGTTTGCAGATGAGAAAATTAATGTGACTGAAAAATCAAAATTTGTTTTCGGAGATGAGAAAATTAATGTGACTGAAAAATCAAAATTTGTTTTCGGAAGGGTAGGAAATATTGTGGGAAAAGGAGAAAATGCTGGTTACCAGCATTTTTTTCCTTTTCCCACAATGTCTTCAATAGGCTTTTTTCCTCAGGGGTTTTAAACCTTAGGATTGTGTGGTAAAGGGTTAAAATTTAAGATTTGTCCAAAACTGAAGTATTCAGTCATCTTGAAGCCAGTTTCAATTTTTTGTTTGCAAAATTTACAGACAACAAATTGAATGTGGTTCAGTTGATTAAATTTGTCTTTGGAAGGATGGAAAATATTGTGGGATAAGGAGAAAATGGTAGCATTTTTCTCCTTTTCCTACAATGTTTTCAAAAGACTTCCTTGCTTTATTTTAATTTAACCCATTACCACTCAATCCCTACTTTTGACACCCCTGAGAAAAAAGCCTTTTGAAAACACTATGGGAAAAGGAGAAAATGCTGGTAACCAGCATTTTCTCCTTTTCCCACAGTGTTTTCTACCCTTCCAAGAACAATTTTCAATTTTTCAGTCACCTTTATTTTTTCGTCTGCAAATACTTTCAATTTGGACCAGTCTAACTTTTTCTCGTGTGGTAATGGGTTAAGCATTTTATTTTAGATTTATTTCCAATTGATCTGAAAAACAATTTCTTACAACTTATAGTAGTCTGCTTCCTAGCACTACACCAGTACTTGCACCAAATGTGTGGACGAGTGAAAAATCCCAGGTATCGAACTTTGGACCTTTTGATTACGAGGCCCCTACACTCTACCTCACAACCATGGAACTATTTCCTTGGGTTTATTAAAACTTATTAATGTTTGGTAAAGGGTTAGAAGGAATTTGAGGCCATTTATCACCACAAACATCATAACACCTACTTTGTTAAGTGGGCAGAGTCACATACCAGAAATGTGTGTTTGTAGTGAACATCTACATGCAAACAGTTTATCTCAGGTGTGAGAAAAAAAAAATAGGAATGATGACATCGTAAACCACCCAATGCTTCTTTTTGGGTCATTTTGTCGGCAAATGCTTTCAATTTGAAAAGGGCTTTCTTCACCAGGATCATGTAAACTTTCTATTGTTTGGTGAAAGCTTAACCCTTTACCACATAATGATGACTTTTGACAACCCATGGAAAACATTGTGGGGCAAGAGGTTCGCAGAGTGGCGCATTGTACACCCAAGGGGGCTTGTCAGTGAAATGAGTTGAAATGTGCACTGCACTTCTCCATAATGTGTTCTATCAGTGTATGAAGATCCAAGTTAATAGCTTTTATAGTTGGGAAATTGTGGCCTGGACAAAAATTCAAACTGAAAATTAACAAAGGGTAATAACTAAAAAAACAAGAGCAGCAGAGTTATGGTTCTAATGTGTTCTAATGTGTTCTATCAGTGTATGTAGTTTCAAGTTGATACCTTGTATGGTATGGAAGTTATGGCCTGAACAAAAATTCATAGTGAAAAGTTGGTTATTTCAGAAATCAAGGGCAGCTAATTTTAGAACACAAACATCAATCTAAATTCTGAGAGTCAGGTGCACAACTAGACATCATGGAGATTCATTGTGGCAAGTTATAAATAATTCTGATGGAAACTGTAGGAGGAGTTGTGCACACAAGAAATTGCTAACGGACAAACGGACAGACAGACTTCCGGGGGTATAACATAATACGACCCTTTGGGCATATAAAAAGGAGAAAATGCTGGTAACCAGTAATTTCTCATTTTCCCACAGTGTTTTCAGTCCTATCATTTAAAAAGTTACACCTTTTAGGCCACATTGAAATTTTGCTTTCAATTTGAAAAGGGCTAAAATTTTGTCATCCAGTAAAAGGTGAAAGAGGATATTAGAGACCACAATTTAGCATACAAGAACTGTAGTAACAGACCATTCATCATGCTATAGAATTTCAAAGCCATTTTGATGATGTTCAAACAATTGTAATTATAATATAATTGGCTGTTTATGATAATTCTGCCCACAGATTTTATAAATTTACTGGACCTCTGACAGTGTGATTGGATTTCTAACCATCAAAGCCCCATTAGTGGCTAAAAGTAAACATTGCAGATGTTAAAATGCATTTGAATTTAAATGATGCTTTTTAAAGTCTCAGTAACGTCCAACTGAATAAACAAACTGTTTATTAAAAAAAGGTATCCACTGTACATTGACAGATTATCTTCACAATAATTCCCATACTTTTAAAATGGAATGATATAAATTCAAATGCATTTAAACACTCGCTTTGTTTAGATTTGGGCTTTGTTGTCAATTTAAGATTGTCATCTTTAATTGCTTTCAATTTGAACCAGTCTAAAATTTTGTTGTTTTGAAAAGAACAAAATTTTAGACTTGTCCAAATTGAAAGCATTTGCAGACTACAAAATAAACATGACTCAAAAATTGAAACATGACTTTAGAAGAATAGAAAACATTGTGGGAAAAGGAGAAAATGCTGGTTACCAGCATTTTCTCTTTTTCTCACAACGTTTTCAGAAGGCTTCCTTCTCTTAGTTGTAAAACCAGGGCTTGTTTGGTATAAGGTTAACCCTTTACCGCACAATCTCGACTTTTAATGACTCTCAAGAAAGAAGCCCTCTGAAAACATTGTGGGAAATGGAGAAAATGCTGGTAACCAGCATTTTCTCTTTTTCCCACAATGTTTACTTTAATTCCGCCTAGAAATTTGAAATTTTCGATCACTTTTATTTTGACATGATCTGCAAATGCTCTCAATTTGGACTAGCCTAAACTTTTTGTTGTTTGGTAAAGGGTTAAAGAAGTACAATAACTGTAGTCACAGACCATCTATCAAGCGATGGAATTTCAAAAGTCATTTGATGATGTTCAAACAAAGGTAATTATAATAAAATTGACTGTTTATGATAATTCAGGGGACAGATCTTTATAATTTACAGTACCTGACTGAAGTGAGTCTGACTTGATTTCTAATCATAAGCCCTTTAAATTACCTCAAAGTCCGGAGTTTTTTGTAACCCTGAAAAATTAACCCTTTGCTGCATAATAACGACTTTTAATGACCCTGAGATAAAAGGCTTTTTAAAAACATTGTAGGAAAAGGAGAAAATGCTGGTTAACCAGCATTTTTCTCCTTTTCCCACAATGTTTTCTGCCCTTCCCAAATCAAATTTTGATTCTTCAGTCACATTTATTTTGTTGTCTGCAAATGCTTTCAATCTGGACCAGTCTATAAATTTTTTGTTTGGTAAAGAGTTAAACTTTTTGAAAACATTGTGGGAAAAGGGAAAATGCTGGTAAAGGATGTTTTCTATTCTTTTAGATGCATCTCTTGAGCTAAATTTGCCAAGCCCAGGTAGCTCAGTCAATAGCATTCAGGACTTAAAAACAAGGACTGTCGGGTTCAATCCCTGGCTCAGCCAATTTCTTTCCAAGGATTGATGATAGTCATTGCAACATGATTCATTCCTCTCCCACTGTGCTCTTTGTTTGGATGATGGTTTTGTGGGAAAGCAGCCAGTGGCTTGGAAAGGAAGTTATGCAGAATACTGGTCACAGAGTCTTCAGGAAGGTATGGATAGGTGCACTGGCTGCCAAGATATAACTGAAATAATGTTGAAAACGGTGTTAAACATCAAACGGTGTTAAACACCATACAATCGTCATTCCTGAGCTAAATTTGATTTTTGTCTGCAAATGTATTGAATTTGGATCGGCTTAAAATTTTATTTTTATTGTATAATTTGATTTATCTACAATGTAATAAACCCGTAGAGAACAAAAAATTTTGAAATGGATGTAATAAAGAAAAAAAATTCACAAAAAGTCAATTTCATTATTGAAGTTTTAAGGTAATATGTTCTGTAGATAACTCAAATGATTTTGTGTTTGAACAGTCCTCGATGTGGAAGATCATTGAAAACATTGTGGCGAAAGGGGCTGGCTGGTAAGTGTTCAACAATCCTGATTTCAATATATTTGTCAGTTTATGGTAATTCAACTGACAGGTTTTTTAAATTTACTGGACCACTCAAGGAGCCTGACTTTATTTCGTATCTATTGTTCATCTCTTAACTCTTTACCACACAATGACAAGTTTTAACACCCCTGAAAGAGAAGGCTTTTGAAAACATGGTGAGAAAAGCAGAAAATGCTGGTAACCAGCATTTTCTCCTTTTCCTACAATGTTTTCTAACCCTTCCATGATAAATATTAATTTTTCAGTTACATTTATTTTGTTGTCTGCAAATACTTTAGTTTAACCCATCACCACACGAGAAAAATTTAGACTGCCCCAAATTGAAAGCATTTGCAGACGACAAAATAAAGGTGACTGAAAAATCGAAATTTCTTCTGGGAAGGGTAGAAAACACTGTGGGAAAAGGAGAAAATGCTAGTTACCAGCATTTTCTCCTTTTCCCACAGGGTTTTCAAAAGGCTTCTTTCTCAGGGGCGTCAAAAGTAGGGATAATGTGTGGTAATGGGTTAAAGATTTTTCTTTCACATTGACTGAGAAACAAATTCTTACAACTTGTACGCTCATTGCAACTCAGCCATGCCTATGTCTAACCTTGTCAGTTTTTCCTTTTAAACTGCAAATCGCATGGTCTTCAAGGGCTGATCCAGATGGGGGGACTGGGGGTCCGGACCTCCCCGGGAATTTTGGCAAAAATGTGGTTATCGGAAATCGTGAATGGGACTTGTTTGATATTGCACAGAATTTATGTAAAATACAGTCATAAATTAAAAAAAACAGGTTCTAAATGTGGAGACCTCCTCATATTTAGAACTGGAAACGTTGACTTTTCTTGTAAACGGCTTACTCGTACATCCACTGAAATCCGGAAATCAAAGTATCATATAATAAGACGAGTGCATTTTCGGTGGGACCCCCCGAGAAAGATATCTGGATCCGCGCATGGTCTTATACATGGCTTGCCACTGTCAGTCATTTAGCAATGACATAAATGTCAAAGAATGAATATATGATTTGTTGGTCAACTCAACTGAAATATAGTTAGAATGATTTAGATAGAAAATTGAAACTCAAGTTTTCTTTTCTAAGAGGAACCATACAATTTTCTGAACGGAAAACCGGCATATTTCGTGGCATGTACCGATCTGATGGATATCAATCCACCAGATACAGCCTAGGGATTTGATGGCTCCCATCACCCGAGGTATGCCGAATGACAATTTTTACTTATCTCTCTCGATTCTGCTTCCTAGGAACAACACCATTACTGTACTCGCACCAATTGTGTGGGTCAATGAAAGTTGACAAAGGTGATTATTATAATCTCCCTTTGAAATGAGAATACAGTGAGTGGTTTTAGATTTATAAATGATAGTTCAAAAAAGGAAAAAGTGGCTCAATGGAAGTCATACAATTAATTTTTTTCTTATTTTCAGTTTAAGCCAATTTTGCAGAATAATACAGTGGAAATAACCGTTTTCCGTTAGGAGGGTACGACCTTAAAGGTGGGTATTTAGAATTTGTACATCTCACCAAATTAAAAAATATATATATCACTGAAATTTATATGAAAATATAGTTCAAATCATCAGTAAGTAAAACTCATAAAATTAGAAAAAACATTTTTTTTTTTGATGGTGTTCCCTTAAAAGGCTACGTAGCCTCTTAAGGTATTTTTAGATTTCGCGCCAAAAAACAATAAAGCATTGTGGGAATGTCAAGTGATTGGCACGTGACTAATAACGCTTAAATTCCATTGCATAACAAACATGTAATAATTATTTGCCATAATGTGTTCTTCGGACGCCATATTTGAAACTTCGTCTGTGTATTCCTGTATGTAAATGAGCGAATTGATCATCTAAAAATAGAATGTGTTTCCCGTTGGTGTCAATCTGGGCCGTAGTAAATCTCTAATTTCTCGTGTTGTGGGATGGTTTTCGACTACTGGGGTTTTATGAATGTAAATTAAGAGGCTTTTGGAGTATAAAGATGATTTCTTTTTGCATTTTTGTAAAATTTTCGTCCCAAAATCTGAAGGGCCACCTTAACAGATTTACAAATTGTAATAGGAAGAATTATCTTCTGTTGGGTGGTATTTGGCCACAAAGAATGGCCATTGATAATGGATACTGAAGTCACAATATTTTTGTCCAGTATTTGATAATGAGCACGATTAAGGTCATTTTACTTTCATGTTGGATTATATAAACCCTGTAACCTGCTAAATGAGTAAAATCAACCTTTTAAGCGTGTAGTAGAAACCTGAATTTTGCTGTTAAAGAGGTATTGTGTTAGAGGTAAAATATCTTCTTATCGGACAGTGTAGAATCAAGATCAGACTGCACAAAATGTGCAGTCTGATCTTGATCTACACTGTCCGATAAAGGTCCTTGAATAATGTTTGGCAGCCTAAGTATTAAGGTTATATAGCTATCTTAGTGATTGACAAGTTTGAACTGTGCTGTTACTTTTCACATCTAATCCCCAAGATTTATTGGGCTTACCAGTCATTTTTGAAGTGATCGGTGATGGGGTTGTGGAATTCAGGCTTATGCTTCATTCTTAGGATTTTTTATCGGGAAGGTCTTACAATTGTCCTTCTATCACACTGAAGTAATGGTCTTTATTTCATGCTTTCAGGTAGGATATCGAGAAATAGCAATGAAAATATTTTTCGATCTTACACTGGTACCACCAGTGAAAGTACTGATTTTCACGTTCTTGCTGCCTAAGTAAATTGCACGTGCCTAACAACCAGATGGGAAATATGACATCGTATACCTTACATTTCTCGCGCTTGACGTAACGTTGCTGTGCGGGAGGGGTACGCCACGGGGAATAAGGGAAAAGAACTGTACTGAATTTTGATAAAGCTCCTCCCAGAAAGGGTAAAAAGCATGAAATAAATAGAATATTTGTTTTTTTGGTGAAAGATCGAAATTTATTTCATCTCGTGAATACCATCGGTAATATTTTCACTCGTGGCTATGCCACTTATGAAAATATTACCGATGGTGTCCACTCGATGAAATAAATTTCGATCTTTCACCAAATAAAACAAATATCCTCTATATCTATTTGCATGAAGCTTTGGTTGAAGGAAAAAAGAAAATTTCAATGAAAAATCTGTCATTTCCACTTCGTATATTGTTGCAAAATTATTTTAACCCTTTCCCAAATGACAAAGCTTGGACTCTTCCAAACCAAAGGAGTTTGCAGACGACAATTTTAGATTTTGAGAAAATGGCAGAGAGTTCTCAAAAAGGGTGGAAAAACACTGGGAAAAGGAGAAATTGCTCGTTATTAGCAATTTCTCCTTTTCCCACAGTGTTTTCAAAAGACTTTTACTGCAGACACGTAAAAACCAGGGCTTGTTTGGGAAAGGGTTAAGATAATGAGAGTTTTACTGATAAATCTTTTTCAGTGGATTGAAGGCTAAACAGTGATTTCACCCTTTACCATTAAATCCAGAGTTTTCATGACCCTGATTCAAGATGGCTTGAAAAGGTTGTAGGAAAAGGTGAAAATTCTGGTAAATAGCATTTTGTTTAAACATATTCATTTAACATCAAATGAGAAACAAGATCTTACAACTTATACTAACCTCTCTCAATTCTACTTCCTGGGAACTACACCTGGTCCAGTGCTTGCCGCAAAATGTGTGGGCCAATGAAAAATCTCAAAGATGACAGTCTACTCCCAGGTCACTCTCTTGCACTCTGGATTATTAACATTTCACCTCTGTAGTGGGCTCAGAAAGTAGTCCGTCACTACATGATACTTTCGTCACATTACCAGAATTCAAAATGGCGACACAAACGATGGTGAAAGAAAGACTAATATCGATTACTTTGTGAGCTGTTCAAACAGCATATGGTCAGTCGGACTTAGTGGTAGGAAATGTGAAAAAGACGAATTTTCTGAAAAGCTTTTATATCTTTTAAAGGACCATAACTTGTTTTATAATTTTATAAGCTAAGATCCATCGGAGTGTCAAAACTGTTGTCATCGTTCAAGGGTGCAGCCATTTTTATTAAAATTGGCGTAAGATTCTGATCAGTAAAGAGGTTCGAAAAAAATAGATCCATTGTATACAGGTAAATTCATCAGTTTGAATGCACCTATAATGTATTCAGAATCATATTTCCTTTGTCTACTTTATAATGTTACACATGAAACAGTTACACAGTAACAAAACATCTTTTCCTCGGTTTGACAAGATTCTTGTCATTTAGTTGAACGACAACTCTGCTTGGAGATTGCTCCCAGGTAGCACACTTGGGACCTTTTGGATACAAGGCCGTCATTCTATCTCACAAACATGGATACTAGCGTTTTCTCCTTTTCTGCAATATTTTCTCTTTTCCTTAGGTAAATTTTAGTTCTTGAGTCACCTTCTAAATTTTTATACATAAAATACTTGCACATTGGACAAGCCCAAAACTTTGTGATTTGATAAAGGGTTAACTGCTTTCAAAACAATGATATTTTAGACTTTTCTTAATTCAAAGCATTTTGCAGATGACAAAATAAATGGGACTCAATTACCAAAATTTGTTTGTAAGAGGTGTAGAAAATATTGTGGGAAAAGGAGAAAATGATGGTTGCCAGCATTTTCTCCTTTTCCCACTATGTTTTCTAAAGCCTTTCTTTTCAGGGGTCGTTGCAACGTTTGATTATGTGGGAAAAGTTAGATACATGTCTTTGGAAGATAAAAGTGACCCAAGCTTTTCATTGATACCAATTATCTACCCATATTTTGTACCCAATTGATGTGTAGGGTGAACAATTATCATTGATTTATCAGGTAAAGGATTGTTGCCAAAATCCACTAACTCTTTACCATACAATCTTGGGTTCTTACAACTCTGAGAAAAAAGCCTTTTGAAAACATTGTGGAAAAAGGAGAAAATGCTGGTAACCAGCAATTTCTCCTTTTCCCACAATCTTTTCTACTCTTTAAAAGACATGTTAGTCACATGCAATTTGTTGTCTGTAAATCCTTTAGTTTGGACCAGTCATATATTTTGTTATTAAAATCTTTACCAAACAACAAAATTTTGTATTCAGCCAGTTTCGAAGCATTTGCAGACAACAAATGAAATGTCACTTAACCCCTTACCACACTATGTGATTATTGACGCTCCTGGAAAAGAAGCCTATTGAAAACATTGTAGGAAAAGAAGAAAATGCTGGTAACCAGCATTTTCTCCTTTTCCCACAATATTTTCTGCTCTGTCAAAGAAAGGTAACATCATTTGAGCCACACTGAAATTGTCCTCTGCAAATGCTTTCAATTTGGGAAAGGCTAAAATTTTGTTGTCTGGTAAAGGGTTGAAGGATGAAATTTTTGATGAAAGGATAAAATTTGTGAGTGAAAGGACAGAGAGCATTTGTACAACGCATTTTGTAATAAACCTGCAAAATGTAATAAGTATTACAAAATGCATTGTGATTACATGAAATGTAATAAAAAGTTATGCGCATTTTGTAATAAACTTGAAAAATGTAAAATGCGTTGTAACAGAGCATTGTTGGACAAAGAAGAAAAATGCTGGTTACTAGCATTTTATCGCTCTCCTACATTTTCAAAAGCAGTTTTTCCTGAAGTTTGTTAATACTCAGGATTGTGTGATCTAGAGTTGTAACTGTTTACAGGATGACAAAACTTTTTGACTGGTTTAATTAAAACCATTTACAGATGAAAACTTTCCAAGGCTTTCTCTGTAAGGGCTGATAGAACTTTGGGATTGTTAAGGTGGAGGGTAAAACAGAAGCAGTGTTAGTTTTGGATAGATGAAAGGTTTTCATATCTCAAGTCAACAAAGATCATTGATAATGGGTGACTTATATGTAAGGCTCTCTCTCCATTCACTTGTCCTTTCTAATACATGGACACAGATACCAGAGTTGAGACTTGCTGAACCCTAAACAGTACAATCCCAACTTAAAGGTGGGTATTTAGAATTTTTACATCTCACCAAATTAAAAAATATACATGTCACTAAAATTCATATGAAAAATAATACAAATGATCAATAATTAAGATTCATAAAATTACGAAAAAAAATTTTTTTGATGGTATTCCCTTAAAAGGCTACGTAGCCTCTTAAGCTATTTTTAGATTTCGCGCCAAAAATCAATAAAGCATTGTGGGAATGTCAAGTGACTGGCACGAGACTCATATCGCTTAAATTCCATTGCATAACAAACATGTAATAATTATTTTCCATAATTTCTTCTTCGGACGCAATGTTTGAAGCTTCATCAGTGTATTCCTGTATGTAGATGAGCGAATTGATCATCTAAAAATAGAATGTGTCTCCCATTTGTGTCAACCTGGACCGTAGTAAATCTCTAATTTTTCGTGTTGTCGGATGGTTTTTGACTACTGGTGTTTAATGAACGAAAAATAAAAGGCTTTAGGAGTATAAGGATGATTTTTTTGCATTTTTGTAAAATTTTCGTCCAAAAATCTGAAGGGCCACCTTTAAAGTCCCAGTAAAGTCCAACTGTAAATAGGCATGTTTATAAAATAAAAGTTACAAAATTTCATTGTTACTATGTGAATTTATGGCAATTTTTTATGACTAATTATATGTAAAAGTGCAGTTGTAAAAGTTTCAGTCAATGGCAGAAAAAGAATTTTGAAGCTAGAACATATCCTACCATGCTGCATTATCTGTTTGTTTACATCAGTGTTGCCGTCAATTAGCTAACTTTCCTTCGTAAATCTCCGCAGTGAGGTAATAATGACGTAAACACCACATGATAATTCAGTGTGTCAAAACAGAACTTTCATTCATTTGATTGTTTTGCCCACATTCTAGGCTTGAAAACCCAAGTTTATTAACATTATAAACAGATACGATGACACAGGCTGATTGTCGCTTATTTGGCTATCATCAACAGAGGAAGAGTTTACTACGTCAAAATAGGAAAACAGGTTCAGAATGAGCAATCTTATTCTCCGATGACATAATATTTGAAGCGTAAACAATAGTCCTGTGTATATGTCATAGCACTAAGGAGATGCATCGTTATCATGTGACGTTCTTAAAGTCCTTGTTTAAATATCATAGGCTTAACCAGGAAAAAGTAAATTATATGTACACCAAAGTTGGCCGTTTTTGAGGCAGGTGATGAGAACATTTCAGAATCAGCCGAATGGAATTGGAGCCATAAAACCAAGATATTTCTGATCTTGGCTGTTTTAGAAAACTTCCAAACTGAAAAATACGCTAAAAGAGGCAATTCTCGATTTTTTACATTACGCACATGAGTGTTGTGCTTAATAGATTAGTTACGCCTATGAATATACACGAACGATAACAAAAGTGCCTATGAATATACACGATCAATAACAAAAGTTTTCTTGATCAGTTGCGTCCCTGAAATCAATGGGCTTCTCAATGCATTTTCACACATGTATAATTATGATGGCAACCTATGCAGTAACTGACATGTTCGGGCTTTCTCCAATCTTATAATTATATGTGTGTTGTGATGGGTAATCCATTGTATTTTCGAGTTACGAACAGTGAAAATTATCTATTCTTTGGCTCTACTTAGACTTTAACCCTTTACCCCATAAGGCATTTCTAAGGTATCTCTAATTGACTCTAAATAACAGCAAAAATGAATCCTTTTCTTATGTGTATATGACACCTTTTGATAGCATAGAAAACACTGTGACAAAAGGTGAAATTGCTCTTCACGAGCAATTTCACCTTTTGCCACAATGTTTTCCAAAGGCTCCTACAAGAAATGCGTAGAAATGAGTATCTGTGGAGTAAAGGGTTAAAGACCTTGATAAAGAAGACATGAAAACACTGTGGGAGAAGGACATGCTGGCAGTCATTGATAATGTGTGTCTACCTGTAACACGCTTTCTTGATTACTTGTCTGTGGAAAGAAATGAATGCAAATACCAAAGTTGAGACTTGCTTAAATCTTTACAAATGAATGGAAGCTTCTTGGCATGGCTGAAGACATTGTGGGAAAAGTAGAAAATGCTGGTTACTAGCACAATGTTTTCTGCCCTATCAGAGACAGAAATTTTCATTTGAGCTACTTCCAGTTTGTTATCTGCAAAATGAATGTTGTCAATTCGGACTGGTCTAAAATTTTGTTGTTTGGTAAAAGTTAAGAGTTAACAACTATGTAGATAGTTGTCAACCTTGCAATGGAATTATAGTGATTGAAAGATGATGACAAATCCCTTCAGATCAGAAGTATGAATATCAACACAATTTTAGGCCTACTCTGATATATACTAAATGTGATGAAAACTTTGACATTTAAATAAGGTCATTGTTTATGCACACACCCAAGCAGATTTATTGTACTTAGTTAGAAAAAACAAATGCTGTTTACCCTTTATCAAAAAAATCCCTGGTTGACTCCACTGGACAAAGGCCAGCAGGCTTTTCTCAAGGCCCGGTATCCGTGGTGCATCTGTCCGTCAGCCCACACGTGCATCTGTCCGTCAGTGCGTGTGTGCGTTAATTAGGTGGAGTGGCAACGTACTTGAGACAAGATGGGCATAGTACTACAAACGGATTCGCTGTACTTTGATCCTATCAGAGACACAGTGCAGTCGGGGCATAAATTTGTAGTGCATTTGCATTTGACCAACAGAAGGTACACGTCCTATCCAGACCGCAGCCTGTTTTACGATTTTTAACCCTTTCCCAAACAATCCCTGGTTTTTACGGGTCAGGAATAGAAGCCTTTTGAAAACATTGTGGGAAAAGGAGAAAATGCTGGTAACCAGCATTTTCTCCTTTTCCCACAATGTTTTCTACCCTGTCATATAGAAAAATAATCTTTTTAGCAACTGTTAATTTGTCACCTGCAAAATGCTTTCAATTTGGTCTGGTCCAAAATTTGCTGTTTGGGAAAGGGTTAAGACTTTCTAAGAACAGGATTGGTGAGACAGGGGCTTCAAGCATTATCAGGCCAAAATCATACATTCTACCTCGACCACAACCTGTTTTCCGATCATGTTGGGACAGGGTAAGACTTTCTAGGAGGTAGTTTGGTGTGATGGGGGCTGTAGATGCCCTTTTGCTAACGAACTGCATTTTCTTATGGTCACAATCTATGTAATCTTGTACCTGTCAGGGATAGTTGGCTTGTAGATACAATTATGCTTATCTAGTTGATAAAAGTAACGATGAATTGAGTGAAATGAAACATTGGCTGAAAACAAGCATAGATGTGTCTTTTAAGATTAACCCTTTACCAGACTACACAATTTTAGCCTTGTCCAAATTGAAAGCATTTTGCAGACGACAATTTCAGTGTGGTTCAAATGGTGCAGTTTTCCTTTGATAGGATAGAAAACAATGTTGGCAAAGGAGAAAATGCTGGTACCAGCATTTTCTCCTTTTCTCGCAATGTTTTCAAAAAGCTTCATTCCAAAGGTTATTAAAAGTTGGCATCATGTGGTGAAGGATTAACCCTTTACTCCATAGATACTCATTTCTACGCATTGCTTGTAGGACCCTTTGGAAAACATTGTGGCAAAAGTTGAAATTGCTCGTGACGAGCAATTTCACCTTTTGCCACAAAGTTTTCTATGCTATCAAAAGGTGTTATGTTACGCATAATAGAAAAAGCTTCATCCTTTCTGTTATTTAGTGATTAGAGATACCATAGAAATGCCTTATTGGGTAAAGGGTTAAGAGAAAACAAAAAACCCAAGGCATGTTTGCCTTCCACATTGGTAGAAATTCAGATTTTCAATCACACGCTTATAATCTTGAAGAGCTCTCTAAAATAGTTCAATTTTGCTTCTATTGGATTTACAAGGACTCTTCAAATTCTTCGACGGCAATCAAAATGCATACATAAAAGGCAGTTGACCACAGTGACCGTGTGAAGTGGACTTGAAACTTACCGATTTAGTAAATTTCTTTAATATACAAAAGTGGACTTTCCCTTCACTTTGAAATAGCCCTTAACTCTTTACTGAACTACAAAATTGTAGACTGGTCCAAATTGAAAGCATTTGCAGATGACAGCGTAAGTATGGCTCAAAAGTTTAAATTTGTCTTGGGAAAGGTAGAAGAACATTGTGGGAAAAGGAGAAAATGCTGGTTACCAGCATTTTCTCCTTTCCTACAATGTTTTCAAAAAGCTTTTATCTCATGGTTGTTAAAAACTCAGGATTGTGCAGTGAAGACTTAATAATTCTTTACAAGACACAAAGTATTAGATTTTTTCCCTACAACAAGGGCAGTTAAACATCACAATGATATTTACCCAGTTATGCTCCTTTGTCAACATAGAGTTTTCCTTATAAACATCCACAGTTGAGTCTTTGCACCCACATGCAGTGTTCTGTTTTCCATTTCTTACAGTGTTTTACTCTTTCAAAGACAGATTCTATCCTTTTAGCTTTTGATTTAGGCAAATTTATCTCAGGTTTTGTTTAATGATCTAATATTCTACTGAGAAAGCTTTTAAAGATAATTTAACAACCAGCATTTCCCTTTTTACAGAAACATTTTCTTTCCTTTCTGGGAATATTTTCCTGATTCCCTGTAAACCATTCAATCAATCATTGATGAACAAGGTAGTTGGTTTCTACTTTCTACTAAGGCCTGCCCTCCACTACAACCCCAATTGCTTGTCGAAGGGTTGCAGATGAAAAATGGCTAATTTCGGGGAGCTTTCCGGATGAAAATGGGCGGAGTTTGGCAAACGGGGCTCATTCGGCAGTGATACGCGGAACAGTATGTGAAAGGTTGCTGAAATCTTACCCAAGTATGCGGACCCAGTACAGAAAAATACCGATCGGTCCAGGATTGTTGACCGAGTGTTTCCCGATCACGCAGAATGGCTGCAGTTCAATTGCAGAACATTCAGAATCGTGTAAGAAACAATGCCAACATTTTGGCGATGTGACTGCCAAGGTATATAAAGGCGAGTTACCTTTCCTGAACTGCTTGGGGTGACACAGTGAATAAGAAACCTCGCCGAATGCTGCCGATGTGTTTCAGAACATCAGGAATGATCGCTGAAGGTTCCCCGTAGGGATGCCGACAGTCCGGACGCTTCCCCAAATTCAACGATTGGCGTCCAAATTTTAAAACGTTTTAAAATTTGGATCCCGAAGCTCTTTTGATCCCGAATCGGCTCCGACACACAAAGAATGTTTCTAGATGGGTTTAAGAAACACCAAGAACGGTTCCCAATCATTGCGAAGATGTGCCGAAGCATCCAGTTCCTGTCGGTTTTACGACCGGGAACATTTCGAGGTCCTAGTGGAGGGCCGGTCTAAGAAAGCTTTTAAAAATGATTTAACAACCAGCATTTTTCTCCTTTTACATAAACATTTTCTTCCCTTTCAGGGAATATTTTCCGATACCCTATAAACAATTCAATCAGTCATTACTGAAGGAGGTAGTTCAGGTTAGATAGGCCTAAGGGCTGATTACAGTGCTGTATTATCTAGTCTCCGCCCATGGCAAGTGTTTTTCGTACACCTGCAAGGTGTTCACACCTGTCCAGTCAGGACAGGCTGTACGAAGACAGGCTGTATTTACAAGTGCTTATTATCTCTGAATTTGAAAAAAAAAATCACTTGAAACACCCATTATCAGATTTAATAAAGTTGTTGACTGATACAGAGATTTCTTGACAAGATCTTTTGACTTTTAAACTCTTTATCAAAAGACAAAATTTTAGACTGGTCCACATTGAAAGCATTTGCAGACCACAAAATAAACTTGACTGAAGTATCGAAATTTGATTTGGGAAGGGTAGAAAACACTGTGGGAAAAGGAGAAAATGCTGGTAATGGGTTAAACTCTCTATCAAAAAAAAAATGTAGACCAGTCTAAATTGAAAGCATTTACGGACAATAGATTAAGTGTGGTTCAAAAAATGGATTTTTGAGTTGAATGGAAGAAAACATTTTCTCCTTTTCCATCAATGTTTTTAAAAAGTCCTTTCAAGGCCATTAAACATTGTGATAAAAGATTAAATCTGTACCAAACAACAAATATGTAGACTATCAAGTTCAGATATTGTAATTTTGGCAACCATATATTCACCTGCAAGTGCTGTCAGTTTGGTCAGATTTGAAAATTTTGTTGTTTGGTATAGAGTTGAAAGGCAAAAATGAGAGAATGCTGGTAACTAGCTTCTATCCCAGGCTCGAATAATGTCAGCATTGTCTGGTAAAGGGTTTAACTCGTTACCAAACGACAATATTTTAGGCTTGTCCAAATCGAAAGAATTGCAGACGACAAAGTAAAAGTGACTGAAAATTTGAAATTTGTTTTATGAGGGATAGAAAACATTGTAAGAAAAGGAGAAAATGCTGGTAACCAGCATTTTCTCCTTTTCCCACAATGTTTTCAAAAGGCTTCTATCTCAGGGTTGTAAAAACCAGGGATTGTTTGGAAAAGGGTTAACTCTTTACCATACAAGAAAAATGTTGACATTTAGAAATTCAAAGCATTTTGTAGACGACAATTTAAATGTGACTCAAATGAGGAAACTTGCCTGTCTGATAGAATACAAAACATCTTGGGAAAAAGAGGAAATACTGGCTACTAGCATTTTCTCATTTTCCTGAAATATTTTTAAACAGCTTCTCCTTCCGCATCCTTAAAAGTCAGGATTGTTTGGTAAAGGGTTAACTCTTTACCAAACTGTAAAATTTTGAACTAGACCAAACTGAGAGCACTAAAAATGCAGACGACAAAAAAAACGTGACTCAAAAATTGAAATCTGATAAAGGAAGGCAAGAAAACATTGTGGGAAAAGGAGAAAATGCTGGTTACCAGCATTTTCTCCTTTTCCTACAATGTTTTCTAAAGCTTTCTTTCTCAGGGTCGTTGAAAATCGAGATTGTTTATGAACTCTTGACCAAACGACAAAATTTTAGACTGGTCCAAATTGAAAGCATTTGCAGACGACAAAATGAATGTGACTAAAGATTTGAAATTTGTTTTAGGAAGGGTAAAAAAACATTGTGGGAAAAGAAGAAAATGCTGGTAACCAGCATTTTCTACTTTTCCCTCAATGTTTGTAAAGGGCTTTTTTTCACAGGGGTGTTAGAAGTCGGGATTGTGTGGTAAAGGGTTAAAAGGCTAAGGTTCATAAAATTGCAGCAGATGCAATGAAGTGTTTGCCGTCGGGACCTGACGTATCGTTTACAACTTGCAGTGGAAAATTGCTTCATGCATTGTGTTTGTACAGATTATTTTCTCTCTTTTGAAAAGAGGACATGTACTTGCATTAACTCTTTACGAAATGAGAAAATTTTAGACTGGTCTAACTTAACTCTTTACCAATCGACAAATTTATAGAATGGTCCAAATGGAAAGCAATTGCAGATGACAAAGTAATGTGACAGAAGAATTGAAATTTGTTTTAGGATTTGGGAAGAAAACATTGTGGGGAAAAGAAGAAAATGCTGGTTACCAGCATTTTCTTCTTTTCCAACAATGTTTTCAAACGGCTTTTATTTCAGGGTAGTAAAAACCAGGGATTGTTTGGGGTAGGGTTAACTCTTTAGGAAATGAGAAAATTTTAGACTTGTCTTACTTAACTCTTTACCAAACGACAAAATTTTGGACTTGTCCAAATTGAAAGCATTTGCGGACGACAAAATAAATTTGAATCAAAACTTTAAATTTTATTTGGAAAGGGTAGAAAACATTGTGGGAAAAGGAGAAAATGCTGGTTACCAGCATTTTCTTCTTTTCCTACAGTGTTTTCAAAGGCTTTCTTTTTCAGGGTCGTTAAAAGTTGGGATTGTGTGGTACAGAGTTAAACATTTTTGGAGACAACATCGGTCATTCAAAAAATCAAAATTTGGTTTCTGAAGGATAAAAAACATGTTAGAAATAAGAGGAAATGCTGGTTACCAGCATTATTGCATTTTCTAACAGGCTGAAAATACGTTGTTACAGGAGACCTCTCTTTCATGCTTAGCTTCGTCTTAATTTAAATACGATACCTGACAACTACTTTGGGGAGATGTCTCTTTGGCTCAGTGGAATATTGCTCTTTTAACTCTTTACCAAATGACAAAATTTTAGACTGGTCCAAATTGAAAGCATTTGCAGACGATAAAATACAGGTTACTGAGAATTTGAAATTTGTTTCCAGCAGGGTAGAAAACATTGTGGGAAAAGGAGAAAATGCTGGTTACTATCATTTTCTCCTTTTCCCACGATGTTTTTAAAAGGCATCTATCTCAGGGTTGTAAAAACCAGGGATTGTTTGAAAAAGAATTAAACCTTGAAAAACGAAGATATTTGTCTGCTGTGGGTTCGAATCCCGCCAGATGCGGTTCATGTATTATAGCTATGAATTTGTTCATTTTGTCTTTTTGTTACGGACATTGTTTGTAAGAATATTTCCTCTTCTAGATCAACAGACAGGTCAGTCATAATCTATAGTATGGCAATTGACAGTGTAGATCAGAGATCAGACTGCAATTGTTCTGTGTAGTCTGATCTTGATCTACATTATTCACAAAAGCTTCCAGTATGGTATATGACATGAAAAGTTTAAAATGTCTGACTGGATTAACCCTTTATGAAACACTCCCTGGTTTTTACGACTCTGAGGAAGAAGCCTTCTAAAAACATTGTGGGAAAAGGAGAAAATGCTGGTTACCAGCATTTTCTCCTTTTCCCACAATGTTTTCTACTCTTCTAAAGTCCAGTTTCAATTTTTAGAGTCATGTTTATTTTGTCATCTGCACATGCTTTCAATTCAGACGAGTCTAAAATTTTGGCGTTTGGAAAAAAGATAAGGGCAGCACAGACATTGAATTTGTAAATATGCAAATTGCAAGGTGCAGGATGACTGATGGAAAGGTGCAGAAAATCATTTTTATTGTTCCTGCTTATTTTTTTGAATCAGATTTTTATCTGTTCAATTGCTTTTTGGTTGTCTTTTAGTCATCTTTTTGTTGTATACACACTCTATTTATTTTGTTTCATTAGTGGCAAAATTGCTCTCTGTCTTATCTGGAGAACAAAATTTTAAATTTGCTCAGATTGAAAGCAGAATACAAATCAAGTTTGGCTGAGATAGTAGGATTTGTGTGTGAAAGGGTAGAAAACGTTATAGGACAGGGAGAAAATGCCTGTGAATTGCATGTTCTCCTTTTCCCACAATGTTTTCAGAAGCCTTCTTTTTCATGGTTGTTAAAACAAAGGGCTGATTGGTTAACTCTTTACCAAACAGCAAAATTTTACACCTATCCATATTGAAAGCATTTGCAGACGACAAAATAAATGTGGTTGAAAAATTGAAATTTGTGTTTGGAAAGGTAGAAAACATTGTGGGAAAAGGAGAAAATGCTGGTCACTAGCATTTTCTCCTTTTCTTATGTTTCCAAAAGACCTCTTGCATGGGGTCATTGAAAGTTTGGATTTTGTGGTAAAGGGCTAAAGCATCCTGGTACTGCATTGTTGTAAGCCCTTAGAATCCATTTTGTCATACAACTGATGTAATCATGAGGTAGACTGGCTCTGGAACATGCAAGAATATGATATACAGAGCTCCAGATTGAAGGAGTGATTTTGATTTCATTTAATTAAAAATATTAATTATTCTTCACTAAACCCTATGTTGTGGGTACTCATTAGAATCGTCTCGATGAGACTATTCTAATGAGTACCCACAACAGAGGGTTTGGAAGAGAAATAACGGATTTAGAATGCCAACACTCCATCTTATCCAGAGCTGAGCCTGAGCTGTGAATAGCAAAAAGTTTTGATGAGCATTGAGCAGAGGCGGACATTGTGTCGATACTTTTTGCCAGTGCTTGAAACCACCTTTTCCCAGAGCATGGTACAGTAGTTTGTGAGTGATCAGTGACAATGGTTCATTGTGATCCGATAATCCTAAACAATCTTGTTTGCTGTAAATGTCAGTCTGTGTTCTGTAACTTGTAATCCTTTGCTACACAATCTTGACTTTTAACAACCGTTTGAAGCAAGCCTTTTGAAAATATTGTGGGAAAAGGAGAAAATGCTGGTAACCAGCATTTTCTCCTTTTCCCTCAATGTTTTCTACCCTTCCCTAAACAAACTTTAAATTTTCTGTGTCATCTATTTTCTCATCTAAATATTATGTTTTAAATTTGGAAGAGTCTAAAACTTTGTCTTATGGTAAAGGGTTAATCAAGTGATAAGATATTCATACTGGTCCAAATTGAAAGCATTTGTAAATGACAAATCAATGAGGCACACAAAAATTTTTTGGGATTTGTTTAAGAAAGGTTAAACATCATTATGGAAAAAGGAGAAAATGCTGTCATCTGCAAATCCTTCCAAATTGCGCTATATAATATAATATTAAGCTTGCAACAGATGACAAAATTTTAACTCATTACCAAATGACAAAATTTTAGGCTTGTCCAAATTGAAAGTATTTGCAGATGACAAAATAAAAGTGACTGAAAATTTGAAATTTGTTTTGTGAAGGGTAGAAAACATTCTGGAAAAAGGAGAAAATGCTGGTTACCAGCATTTTCTCCTTTTACCACAATGTTTTCTAAAGGCTTCTTTCTCACTGGGTTGTCAAAAGCAGGAATTGTGTGGTAAATGGGATAAAATAGATAGTGTGCATCTTTAAGCATTTCATCATTACGTATTATTTGCATGAAAGGTCTACTTCTGGGGCAAAAAACAATGCAAATTAAATATTCATCGTCATAAAGCGACATAAAAGCATTTCACGGTTGTGTGTGATCCAGACCCATCAAATTTTTGTCGCTAATTATCAATGCATCGTGTTTTGCTTGACATCACAGACTGTTCTTGAAAGCGGAAATTGACTCATAGTTCAATTAAAAAATCTTGTGCAATTAAAAACCCCTTCTATTGCCTTATGTGCTTGGTGTAGATCAAGATCAGACTGCACAATAAAGCATGCAGTTTGATCTTTTATTCAGATTGTCTGGTTCTATAGCCAGGCTGGGGTTCTGCATGGCACAGTTGTAAACGATAGGATTGCAGTAACTTTGAGGCCCACATGTTCAAGCAGTACTGGATGTATTGGGTTTTTCAGAAATCGTAAAGAAAGTAATAGGAAAAAGGAGGCTAGTGGAGGGATATAGTTTTAGCTTTGTGGGTCTGTCCATCCGTCTGTTCTTCTGTCCATCCTTCTGTGTGTCTGGCAGGGACAATATCTCCAATACCTTTGGAAGGAATTTTGTGAAAATTTATACATCTCCACTATGATTACCTATTATACCGATCTACTTTTTCTCTTTTTGGTTCGATGCAAAATGGTCGATTGAGAGCCATTTTGAGTTAGGTGGTTGCACAAGTTTTTTTTCAGCGGACGACATCAATTTTACGAAATCGCTTGTGAAAGAGACAAATCATAATTTAACCCATTACCACACAATCCCTACTTTTGACGCCCCTGAGAAAGAGGCCGTTTGAAAACACTGTGGGAAAAGGAGAAAATGCTGGTAACCAGCATTTTCTCCTTTTCCTCCAGTGTTTTCTACCCTTCCTAGAACAAATTTCAATTTTTCAGTCACCTTTATTTTGTCGTCTGCAAATGCTTTCAATTTTGGACCAGTCTAAAATGTTTTCTTTTGGTTAAGAGTTAACCCGTTACCACACAATCCCTACTTTTGACGATCCTGAAAAAGAAACCTTTAAAAAACATTGTAGGAAATGGAGAAAATGCTGGAAACCAGCATTTGCTCCTTTTCGCACAATGTTTTCTAAGCTACACAGAACAGATTTCTAGTTACTTTTGTTGTCTGCATATGCTTTCAATTTGGACCAGTCTAAACAATTTTCATTTGGTAAAGAGTTAATGAAGAGCTGAAATGACAAAACACAATGGTAACTAATGCAGGAAAAACTTTAACCAGTGCAGTAAGGCAACTAAGATATTCAAAGTAGTTCCTTATACCTTTGACAATGTCAAACAGTTTATGTCAAACTTTGACATTTTATGTCGACAAAGTAGGTTGGACGAAACTTAACCTGTAGAGCACCTTTCACATAGTTGACTTTGGGGCCAGTTTAGATTAGGATCAGACTGTAAAGAACATGAAGTCAGATGTTTGAACTGTGATGTCGGCTCTGCTCTGAAACATAGACAAAAACAGTGACATTGAAATTATTTTGGCATTACTTGTATTGGACGGACTTTGACTCTTTCAGGTTTATCTGGTGCTTTAAATTAACCCATTACCACATTAAATTAACCCATTACCACACAATCCCTACCTTTGACGCCCCTGAAAAAGAAGACTTTTAGAAAACATTGTGGGAAAAGGAGAAAATGCTGGGTTACCAGCATTTTCTCCTTTCCCCACAATGTTTTCTACCCTTCACTAAAAAAAAAATCAAATTTTCAGTCACTTTTATTTTGTCGTCTGAAAATGCTTTGGATTTGGACAAACCTAAAATTTTGTCGTTTAGTAATAAGGTAAAGTAAGTCTCTGTATTTACTGCAAAGGATTCTTTTCAGGACAGTGAAGGTCAAGATCAGACTGCACTAAGCGTGATGTCTGATCTTTGATGTACATTATCCACCCTTCTAGATGTCGTTTCTTCTTGCCTTTGAACTATATTTGCTGCTATTGAAAACTGAAGATTACTTAACTCCTCACCACCAAATCCCGAGTTTGAACAATCCTATGGAAAAAGCCTGTCGAAAATATTATGGGGAAAAGGGGAAAATGCACTGGCATTTTCTCCTTTTCCCACAATGTTTTGTACTACTTAATCCTTTACCAAACGACAAAATTGTAGACTGGTCCAAATTGAAAGAAGATCACAAAATAAACGTAACTCAGCATTTGAAATACATTTCCAGCATTTATCTAAAACGAGTTAAGTCATTGTTCAACAGGTCTGGCCTTGATCTAAGCTAGTGGTGAAGGCAGCTTAAGTAGTGCAAGCTTTCTTAAGGTCCTGAGCGAGGTTCCGAAACCTTTCATCATTAATGACAGAATTTAGGTAATATCAAGTCAAAAGTATTTGGGGACGACATGATCATTATGGCCTGAAAGGGCAGGAAACATAGTTGAAGAAGGAAAAACGATTGTTATCAACATTTTCTCCTTTTTCCACAGTGTTTTCAAAAGGCTCTTTTCCCAGGGTCATTTTAACCCGATACTCCATAGAAACTAATTTCTCTGCATTGCTTGTAGGAGCCTTTGGAAAACATTGTGGCATAAGGGGAAATTGCTCGAGACAAGCAAATTTTCCCTTTTGTCACAATGTTTTCTATGCTATCAAAAGATGTCATATACAAATAAGATACAGTTTCGTCCTTGCGGTTATTATGGGTCAGAGATACCATAGAAATGCCTTATGGGGTAAAGAGTTAAGCAGGGATCATTTGGTAAAGAGTTAAAGATGAAAAAGGTTGTTTTTAACAAAGAGCAAGTTTTGTGATGTTTAACCCTTTACCCCATAAGGCATTTCTATGGTATCTGTAATTGACTGCAAATAACAGCAAGGATGAAGCCGTTTCTTATGTGTATATGAAACCGTTTGATATCATAGAAAACGTTGTGGTAAAAGGCGAAATTGCTCGTGATGAGCAATTTCACCGTTTACCACAATGTTTTCCAAAGGCTCCTACAAGCAATGCGTAGAAATGAGTATCTATGGAGTTCAGGGTTAAGCAGGGATCACATGGTAAAGAGTTAAAGATGAAAAAGGTAATTTAACAAAGAGCAAGTTTGTGATGTTTGACACATAAAACAGGGTGCAGTGCAAAACTGTAAAACAAAAAGTGAAAAAGATAGATTTCTTTTGTAGAAATTTTGACAGGTTGATGGTGAAACACAGGATATGGCAATGTTATGGGGACTTAAGGAACTAAAGTCAAACTTCTGTAGTCTAACAAGAATAATTTTTTGACACTGCTTGTTACAGTTATGTAAGTTATTATGGAATAATTCAACCCTTTGTAACGCAATCCAAAATTTGAACAATCCACAAAAAGTATAATATAGATGTTGGTTTCTATGCAGTCGAAATGTTTTGCTTTTGCGAAATACGTTGTCCTAGGGCCATTTAACCTCATAAAGTAGCCATTTTTAATGAAACTGAAATGAATATTTACTCAATAACACGCTACCCGGTGCGATTCATTCAGCTATGATCAGAAGTCTAGAGAAACATGGAGCTAAAACAGGCCTGATTTTCTCCTCAAACGTACTGATAAAAGCCATTTTCTCCATTGCTACTTTATAGGGCGTATTACTACAGTCCCTCTATATTGGGGGGAGTGATGCGTCATAGAAGACAGGTCGAATCCGGCCACTTATTAAAACAGCCCCTACAGGCTTTGGTAGTAGCTTTGGTGTAAGCCCTACTTTTCCCTAGCATATGGGATTGGTGATGCGTGACAGCAGACAGGTCGGATCTTTGAAGAATACGACATGAGCAGACAACGGGGATTGTTTGGTAAAGGCTTAACTCATTACCAAACAACAAAATTTTAGGTTTGTGACTGAATCAGAAGCACTTGCAGACGACAAAATAAAAGTGACTGTAAATTTTGAATTTGTTTTGTGAAAAGTAGAAAACATTGTGGGAAAAGGAGAAAATGCTGGTTTCCAGCATTTTCTCCTTTTCCCACAATGTTTTCTAAAGGTGTCTTTCTCAGGGGTGTCAAAAGTAGGGATTTTTGGTGATGGGTTAATGCTTGTGCAATCGTAGGGTCTCTGGTTAAGTTTATGATGAAGACATTTGTAAGGAATTTACTGGACCACCAAGCAAGACGAGGCCAGTCAAGCTAGCTCAAAGTATGAGTGATTTATATCTTAAAATGTAGACTGAAAACTTGACAACAAATTTTACTGGATTCCTTTGTGTTCAACTTATTTTAAAGGAAACTGTGAGGTTTTGTCATGCCCAGTCATTGGCTATGACATTGTGCAAAAAAGCTTGACACTTTATAATATCTTAAACCAGTACTACTATTTGACTAAAGAAAGAGAGACCCATACTATAGGGCCAAGTAACCATCGAAATATTTTTGACACAGGTATTCCCTCTTTTCAACTCAGAATTTTCACTGTAAATCAATCTTTTTCTAAAAGCAACTGCAGTGGAGCGTTGGGCCTCTACCAAATGTGCCCCAATTATAGCCTGACGGGGTCAAATTTGACCTCTACCCGAGGGTCCCAAATTCCAATGTGCTTAATGGTGGGTATTTAGAATTTTTACATCTCACCAAATTAAAAAAAGATATATATCACTGAATTCATATGAAAAAATAATACAAATCAATAATCAAGATTCATAAAATCACACAAAAAAAATTTTTTGATGGTATTCCCTTAAAAGGCTACGTAGCCTCTTAAGCTATTTTTAGATTTCGCGCCAAAAATCAATAAAGCATTGTGGGAATGTCAAGTGACTGGCACGTGACTCATAACGCTTAAATTCCCTATCATAACAAACATGTAATAATTATTTTCCATAATGTCTTCTTCGGACGCTATGTTTGAAGCTTCTTCTATGTATTCCTGTAAGTAAATGAGGGAATTGATCATCTAAAAATAGAATGTGTCTCCCGTTGGTGTCAACCTGGACCGTAGTAAATCTCTCGTTTCTCGTGTTGTTGGACGGTTTCGACTACTGGGGTTTTATGAATGAAAGTTAAAAGGCTTTGGGAGTATAAGGATGATTTTTTTGCACGAGTGCCTAAGTTATATCCATGGGGACAAGAAATCTTCTTGTTACTGACCATAAGACGTAGGGCTATCAGTTTTAGTCCTGTTCAGGGATCTCATGTTAGAAACCAATTTTCCTGGGGAGGGGGAGGGGGGGGGTGTGAAGTTTGGCTGTTAGTGGTTTTACTTATTAGCTAGTGGAGCGATACAGGGGCCACCATGAGCCTATAGCTGCACAATATTTTCTACCAAATCAGTCAGAAATCATCATATTAACGATTTAATTTGTGATCTGTAAATGCTTTTAATTTTGTCCAGTCCAAAAAATTGTCATTTGGTCATTTGTAAAATAAACATCTTTTAAAAAAAGGGAGGGGATTGTGAGAAAGTATTGAGCTATATTTCATGCATCTTCACCAGCCAAGGCCAACGATTCACTATGTTGCTGTACCCTTGGTGGATCGAGCTTGATTTATGTTCACCCGATACGCTTTTTCATTGGATGCAGCCTAGCTGCAGCGAATGAAATTGCCCGTAGCATTTCATCTTTGATAAAAATATAGCAAGGTCTCTACCTTTCAAATAAAAGGTAAAACATGGAAACCCAAGTGGAGGTCTGCTTATCGCTTCATGTGTATTCGTAAGCGGTTTGTAAAACGTTATTTCATTTGCTTTTAGAAATATGATGTAAATGAGGTAATAAGCAGCAACCAATAGAGGGCACATCGCAGGTATCTTTTAATCGGGCTCAATCAGCCAAGGTGAGATCCACGTAGTGATTGTAAACTTGGCTCGCGAAGATGTATTTCATGTTTTGGGCTGCAAATGCTTTGACATAATATTATACGAGCCATGCTCTGTGAAAAGGGACTACTGTCTGCAAAAAGTGTAGACCGAGGTAAATCTGTGCAGGTTTCTGCAGGCTGATCTGTGTTGAAACTTTTTGCTCTTAACCCATTACTACACAATCCTTACTTTTGACACCCCTGAGAAGCCTTTAGAAAACATTGTTGGAAAAGGAGAAAATGCTGGTACCCAACATTTTCTCCTTTTCGTACAATGTTTTCTACCCCTTCAAAACCAAATTTTAATTTTTCAGTAAGATTAATTTCTTGTCTGCAAATGCTTTCAATTTGGACCAGTCTAAAAATTTCTTGTGTGGTAAAGAGTAAAAAAGGCTGGTGGGGAATTGCGGAAAGTATTGAGCTATATTTCATGTTTTCGGCTGCAAATGCTGTGACATAAATGAATGATCGCTCTGTGAAAAGGGGTACTAATATGCCTAAAGTATAGACCGAGATCAGTCTGTGCAGGTTTCTGCAGGCTTTTTGCTCTTAACTCTTCACCATATGAGAAAATTCTAGACCAGTCCAATTTGAAAGCATTAACAGATAACAAAACAAATGTGACTGAAATTTGAAATTCAGTTAGGGAAGAGTAAAAAAACATAGTGGTAAAAGGAGAAAATGCTGGTTACCAGCATTTTCTCCTTTTACCACAATGTTTTCAAAAGGCTTCTTTCTCAGGGTCATTAAAAGACAGGATTGTGTGGTAAAGAGTTATATGGATCTTACCATGGCGGATCGAGCCCAATTTCGAGATTTCTGTGACATGCCCCCTATTGGATGCTGCTTATTATCTCCCTTCACATCATTTTTCTTATAGCCAATGAAATGTCATTTTACAAACCTCTTACAAATACAATAATTCAACATGAAGCAATAGCCATAAACGTACTTCGACATTCCATGGTCAGGTGGTGGGATATAGCCTAAAACATCTGATAATTGATTGGTCACATTGAAACTTTATGTAAATATTGTTCGTCTATGTTTTCTTCGGTAATAAATCATTACAGATCCTGCACACATCCATGGAGGTATTCATGTTTACCTTCTATTTATATCACGACCCTGTTCTATTTTTATCAAAGATTAAATGCTACGAGCGATTTGATTTGATGCAGTTAGAGCTAGCTGCAACCAATGAAAATGCATATTGGGTGATTGTCGTTTAATCAAGCTAAATCCGCCAAGGGTAGAGTAGCGTAGTGGATCGTAACCCTTGGCTTGCAAAGATGGGTATAATACATCATTTGAGCAACATTTCATGTTGTTGTTTGCAGTTGCTTTCAATGTAAACAAGGCTAGAATTTAGACGTCAGTTTATTTGGAGATGAAACATGAAAGGGGGCATATTTCAGTCTTGTTGACAATCGTTATTTGTGCTCGGACGACCATACAAAGATGGGTGATTTCGTTACTGTTTCTATTTCCTTTCAGGCATTAAGTTTGGTTTCTTCACAAAAGAATACACCAACTGACATGAGTGACCTTGCATTTGATACTCTTTATTTTCGGGAGGTAAAGAAGGTCAGGTTTCACACTGTTTGAATGTTGCAGTTGTGTTTTCAATGGATTTCTCTTATCATGTATTTCATCTGTTTCCCATTGTGTAAAAAACTGAGGGAATATTTTGAGGTTTTTGTTCCATAAAAAGGAATGGTGAAATATTGCTAATTTGTGTCCAGTCCCTGGTTATCAATTCATTCATAAGTAGCTCCTTGCTTTTTAACTCTTTACCAGACAGTCCCGGGTTTTCAATACTCTTACAAAGAAGCCTTTTAGATTGCCAGTGATGCCCATTAACCCTTTCCCAAACAATCCCTGGTTTTCACGACCCTGAGAAAGAAGCCTTCTGAAAACATTGTGGGAAAAGGAGGAAATGCTGGTAACCAGCATTTTCTCCTTTTCCCACAATGTTTTCTTCTCTTTCCAAAACAAATTTAATTTTTTCAGTCATATCAATTTTGTCGTCCGCAAATGCTTCCAATTTGGACTGGTCTAAAATTATGATGTTTGGGAAAGAGTTAATTTTGTATGTAGACTCTAGTCTCTATATAGTCAAAACTGTGATTGCCAGAAATGCCCATTTGCATAGACTTTAGTGCCACCATAGACTTTACTATGATTGCCAGACGTGCCCATTTGTATGTATACTCAAGTGCCAGCATAGTCTTAACTTTGATGGCAAGAGGTACCCATATGTATGTATACTCAAGTGCCACCATAGTCTCAACTATGATTGCCAGAGATACCAATTTGTATGTAGAGTCTAGTGCCACCATAGTATTAACTATGATTGCCAGAGATATCCCTTTTACATGTAGACACAAGTACCACCACAGTCTAATATATTGAATGTACACTCTAGTGCTACCACAGTCTTAACTAAGATTGCCAGATACCCATTTGCATTTATACTCTAGTGCCACCATAGTCTTACCTATGATTGCCAGAGATACCCGTTTACGTGTAGACTAAAGTGCCACCATAGTCTTAACTATGATTGCTGGAGATGCCCATCTGTATGTAGAGTCTAGTGCCACCATAGTCTTAACTATGATTGCCAGAGACACCCATTTGTATGTAGACTCTAGTCCCACCATAGTCTTAACTATGATTGCCAGAGATCCCCATTTGTATGTAGAGTCTAGTGCCACCAGAGTTTTAACTATGATTGCCAGAGATACCATTTGTATGTAGGGTCTAGTGCCACCATAATCTTAACTATGATTGCCAGAGATACCCATTTGTATATAGAGTCTAGTGCCACCAGAGTCTTAACTATGATTGCCAGAGATCCCCATTTGTATGTAGGGTCTAGTGCCACCAGAGTTTTAACTATGATTGCCAGAGATACCCATTTGTATGTACACTCTAGTATCACTCCTTTGTTACCTTTTTACCAGCAGACAAAATTCTGGGCCAAACGAGAGCATTTGCAGATGAAAAAGTAAATGTGGCCTAAATGATGACTTATGTCTCTGATAAAGCAGAAAACATTGAGGGAAAAAGAATAAGTGCTGGTTACCAGCATTTTCTCTTTTTCCTACAATGTTTCAAAAGCCTTCTTTTTTCAGGGTTATAAAACCATGGAATTGTGTGGTGAAGTGTAATCTATGATCATAGATGCCAATCAAATGACAATACTCTGACAATAGATATGAGTTATCATATTTTAACCCTTTACTCCATAGATACTCCTTTTTATGCATTGCTTGTAGGAGCCTTTGGAAAACATTGTGGCAAAAGAAGAAATTGCTCTTGACGAGCAATTTCACCTTTTGTCACAATGTTTTCTATGCTATCAAAAAGTGCCCAATACACATAAAAAACGGCTTCATCCCTGCTGTTATTTAGGGTCAATTAGAGATACCATAGAAATGCCTCATGGGGTAAAGGGTTAAAGCTTTGATGTAAAATATGTTTGATTTGTGGTCATGAACTATAATTTAAATTTACTCTTTGTCTAAATAATAGGAAAATGAATTAATTACAATCGAGAAACATATTAAACTTTATCTTTTTAATCCACTGCTAAACAATTCCGAGTATTAACCCATTACCAAATGACAATATTTTAGACTGGTCCAAATTGAAAGCATTTGCAGACTACAAAATAAAAGTGACTGAAAATTTGAAATTTGTTTTGTGAAGGGTAGAAAACATTGTGGGGAAAGGAGAAAATGCTGGTTACCAGCATTTTCTCCTTTTCCCACAATGTTTTCTAAAGGCTTCTTTCACAGGGGCGTCAAAAGTAGGGATTGTGTGGTAATGGGTTAACAACCCTATACTAGAGATTTTATCCTTTTTTTCCACTACAGGGAAATGAAGTAATTCTTAGAAATCCCTAATAGAAAACAGCTTTTTCCGCAATAATATTATCCCACAAAATTTGCTATGATTTAACTCATTACCAAACGACAAAATTTTAGGCTTGTCCAAATCGAAAACATTAAATTTTGCAGACGAAAAAGTAAAAGTGACTGAAAATTTGAAATTTGTTTTGTGAAAGGTAGAAAACATTGTGGGAAAAGGAGAAAATGCTGGTTACCAGCATTTTCTCCTTTTCCCACAATGTTTTCTAAAGGCTTCTTTCTCAGGGGCGTCAAAAGTAGGGAATGTGTAGTAATGGGTTAAAAAGAGTGTTATTGTACTGCTTTAACCAAGCCACTTTTCCCTTTTTGTCTTTTCTAGAATTATCATTTATAAATCTAAAACCTCTATATTTTCATTACAAAGAGAGATAGTAATTACCTCCCTTTTCTGGAAACTAACAAAAGTAAGTACTAATAATGTCAAGATAGGCAAAAAGAAATTTCTGGTCTGTTAAAAATGTGCAGGAGTATTATACCTGTATAAATCCGTATTTATCAACTATCAAGAAAACTTTATGCAATGCAGCACTTGAGGTATTAGGGGTCTACTACCTTAAGGGAGCCTTTAACCCATTACCACTCAATCCCTACTTTTGACGCCCCTGTGAAAGAAGCCTTTTGAAAACACTGTGGGAAAAGGAGAAAATGCTGGTAACCAGCATTTTCTCCTTTTCCCACAGTGCTTTCTACCCTTTCCAGGACAAATTTCTATTTTTCAGTCACCTTCATTTTGTCTTCTGCAAATGCTTTCAATTTGGACCAGTCCAAAGTTTTCTCGTGTGGTAATGAGTTAAGGAACTTAATATAGAGGATAATCAACTGGTTGTTTTTGATATGAAAAATATCTCATGAGGATGCATTGTTAGGCGTTGAAAAAACGAGTGCGCAGCACAAGTTTTTTTAACGCCTTACGACGCGTCCGAGTGAGATATTTTTCATATCAAAAATAACCAGTTGATTATTCTGTTTATTATATACCTTATTAACATCATTATTTGTAATTTTGCGTTGAAAGTCGAAAAAAATGTAGTCGAAAATAAATATAGTTCCCAAATTGCGACAGGAAGTGAAAGTGAATGTTGATAACGTCACTAGTGATGATATCAAAATTTATTACACTGGGAAATTCCAAGATTTCACTGCTAGGTATATAATAAAATGTTTTCCTTGAAGAGTTTCATAAAATCTTATTTCAAATGCCCACAAATGTCAGATTCTTTTTATCACGTAACAATATTTCTCAAAATATAGATCAGATGATGCAAAAACATTCATAAATGCACCTGCGGTATTTTCCATGAGACCCATTCACTTATATGCAATGTGTAAATAAATGATGTCAAAAATGACTTCACACTAATGTGATACCAAATGTGTATAAGATAGGAAAATTTGTAATGTGTATATTACACTGAAAACAAGGGAGCTTATGTGATAAATAGATATCCTATTGACTGAACTTATATAGTGTAACGTTGATTGAGAGAGGGGAAACAACATTCTCTGTAAGACATGTTCTGGCTGTGTTGTACTGATAAGCCCCGTATCTTCATTAAAGGTTATCTGTCCTATTTATTTTCTAACCCTTATTTTGCTAAATAAGTGAAATAAATCTTTTAACCCTTTACTCCATAGATACTCATTTCAACTCATTGCTTATAGGAGCCTTTGGAAAACATTGTGGCAAAAGGTGAAATTGCTCTCGACGAGCAATTTCACCTTTTGCAACAATGTTTTCTATGCTATCAAAAGGTGTCATATACACATAAGAAATTATCATCCTTGCTGTTATTTAGGGTCAATTAGAGGTAGCATAGAAACACCTTATGGAGTAAGGGGTTAAACCATCAATAAATACCTGTTTTCTGCTATTTCTAATGTATTTTTTGGAGGAAAGATATTTCCCTATCGGACAGTGTAGATCTAAGATCAGACTGCACTGTACTGTGCAATCTGACCTTGACCTGCACTGTCTGCAAAAGGTCAATGAGTTGCCCATAGCAACATAGGGGTTAAGAAGGATTAAAATAGGTTTGGCTGCTTCATAATTCCTTAACTTTTTACTAAACAACAAAATTTTAGACTGGTCCAAATTCAAAGCACTTGCAGATGACAAAAATTGAAATTTGTTTCCATCAGTGTAGAAAAGATTGTGGGAAACATTTTCTCCTTGTCCCACACTGTTTTCTATCCTAACAAAGACAGAAATCATTATTTGTCTTCTGCAAATGCTTTCAATTTAGACCAGTCTAAAATTTTATCATTTGGTAGAGAGTTAAATTTGGACCAGTCTAAAATTTTGTTGTTTGGTAAAGAGTTAATTCTTTACCACACAATCCTGACTTTTAACGACCCTGAGAATGAAAGCTTTTGAAAACATTGTGGGAAAAGGAGAAAATACTGGTAACCAGCATTTTCCCCTTTTCCCACAATGTTTTCAACCTTGCTTGTTACAAATTTTATATTTGAGTTGCTTTTATTTGGCGTCTGGAGGGGCTTTCAATTTGGACCAGTCTAAATTTTGTTGTTTGGGTAAAGATTTAACCCTTTACCAAACAACAAAATTTTAGACTGGTCCAAATTGAAAGCACTTGCAGACTACAAAATAAATGTAACTTAAAAATTGAAATTTGTTTCCAGTAGGGTGGAAAACATTGTGGGAAAAGGAGAAAATGCTGGTTACCAGCATTTTCTCCTTTTCCCACAATGTTTTCAAAAGGCTTTCATCTTAGGTTCGTAAAAACCAGGGATTGTTTGGTAAAGAGTTAAAGAAAATTACAAAGGAGGGAATAGGACAGAAGATTACAGCCAAATGTTAATTACAATGTAATTGTGTGTTGTACAGATATTTTTGAAAGTTTTTTACTAGGTGTGGTGATGTAAAACTAAACTACATCTTTAAAATGATAACCCTTTACCAAATGACAAAATTTTAGACCCGTCCAAATTGATTGGTTTGTGTTGGAGTTTAGCCCGCCCAGGTGGTTCAGTAGTGAGCATGTCGGACTCCTGACCTAGTGGTAGTGAGTTCGATACCCAGTTGAGGCGAACTTTCTTTCCGGCGTATTTTCGCCCCTCACCTCTGCTGAAGCATGTGAGAAAAGTAGTCGGTGGCTTTGGAAAGAAAGTTGTGTTAGTCCTGGTCGTGAGAAAGCCAGGAAACACATGGGCGTCACCGACTGCCATGATATGACCTTAGCTGTTAAAGTAGCGTTAAACTCCAATACAACAACAACAACAATTGTATTGGAGTTAAACACCATTTTAACAGCTTTATTCATATCATGGCAGTCAGTGAGGCACATGTGTTTTCTGGCTTTCTCACACCAGTACTGCCACATTTTTTTTTCCACAGCCACTGACTCACTTTTCTTACATCCGTCAAGAAACATGGCTCTGGTGAATGCGGGTACTTGCACCATAGGGCAAGAAGAAATTCTTAAAAATTCATCTCTGAAATGGCTGGTCAGATTTCTAAATAATTTCACAGAAATAATCCTTGGATGACCTTTTTCAAAAACTTTTCGTGAAATTTTGATCCTTCGAAATACAACAGCCATATTTTGGTAACTGCATGTGGTGCTCGCTTGAAGTATGTTTTTAGTCACTATCGAGCATGTGCTCTTCTTCAAGAAATTGTCCTTGGGTGATCTATCCAAAAATTTATTTGCAAAATTCTGATTCATCAAAATCATTGCTGTGATGATAGTAGTGGTGATGACAGATTTTGATATGACTTTTACAGGTGACCTTTTCAAATTCGCTTGGAACTTTCAATACCTCAAAAAAAAAAATGGCTATAGTCCTCTCAAAAACTCAGGTGAGCGATGCAGGGCCAAAATGGCCCTTTTGTTTGTCTGTATCAAGTGCACATGGTAGTGCCTTTACCATATTTGTCTTGTATTGTCAGTTGCGCTTTGTTGCTACATGATGATCATAAATTTAGAGGTTCATGTTCGGGATTGACTCATTTATGTATAATAAATATCAGTACCTTTGTGTCAAAATGGGCTCATGTCATCTAGAAAAAAGACTGCTTTTAACATCTTACCACAAAATCCAGAGTTTAATTCATTACCAAACGACATATTTTAGGTTTGTCCAAATCGAATGCATTTATAGACAACAAAATAAAAGTGACTGAAAATTTGAAATTTGCTTTGTGAAGGGTAGAAAATATTGTGGGAAAAGGAGAAATGCTGGTTACCAGCATTTTCTCCTTTTCCCACAATATTTTCAAAAGGCTTCTATTCCAGGAGCGTCAGAAGTAGGGATTGTGTGGTAATGGGTTAAACGAAAAGAAAGCTTTTGAAAACATTCCAAAAGTAACTGACGTAGCTGTAGGAAACTCCTCATAGGTCACATTTATTTGCCATGTTTACATGGTACCATGTGCCTCAAGCAGGGAGCCAAATCAAAAATATTTGTCAATGTTTGTCTTGTTTGACAAGCAGCTGGCTCCCCAGGATGTGACAGCCTATCATAGATAAATAACTAAGAAACATGAATTTGTAAACTGTCACCTTGATAAAATTATGACTATAGGCTTATGACTTTACGGCATTTTGTTTTAATTTTTTACGCCATAAACATCTGTGTATGACACTTTCAGCATCATTTCATATATCACATTGACAGGTTTCTTATCTTTGTCTGCCCATGTCATATTTGTTCGAAGATTCGACCTGTCGCCGCATCACTCCCCCTCATTTTTGAGGGGATTGTAGTTATACAATCTATAAAGTGGCTGTGGAGAAAATGGCTTTTATCAATACATTCCAGGAGAAATCAAGGCCCGTATTCACCAGTCATTCTTTAGAATGTTTTTTGTCTTATTCTCCAGAATTTTCTACATTTGTAAGTAACTTCTGATTGGCTAAACCGAATGGTTTCTGTTCTTGGCTTCATTAGTACTAGGCTAGCCCTTTACCAAATGACAAAATTTTTGCCTCATCCAAATCAAAAGCATTTGCAGACAATAAAATCAATGTGACTTAAAAACTGAATTTTTTCTTGGGAAGGGTAGAAAACATTGTCGAAAAGGGAGAAAATGCAGGTTATAAGTTGATAAAACTGCATATTGTGCATTCTGATTTTGATCTGCACTGTATGTGTTAGGGCTGAGGCTGTTCCCAACAAAACTATCTCAAAGTATCAATATAGAGAGTTTATAAGACTGCATTCCGTGCAGTCTGATTATGTTTTAGCTCATTACCAAATGACAATGTTTTAGGCTTGTCCAAATTGAAAGCATTTGTTGACGACAAAATAAAAGTGATGGAAGATTTGAAATTTGTTTTGTGAAGGGTAGAAAACATTGTGGGAAAAGGAGAAAATGCTGGTCACCAGCATTTTCTCCTTTTCCCACTATGTTTTCAAAAGGCTTCTCTCTCAGGGTCGTTAAAAGTCGTGATTGTGTGGTAAAGAGTTAACTTTGAGTGCAAATGCACCTATTCACCTGTTCATCAGGCATTCATAGGTGCATTCATTAACCTGCTACATAAAGTAAAGTAAAATTTTTCCAGCAGATGATAAAAACCAAATTATTGCTGTTTCAAAGTTATTTTCAACCCTTTACCACATAATCCCGAGTTTTAACAACTCTCAGAAAGAAGCATTTTGAAAAACATTGTGGGAAAAGGCATGTCAGCATTTTCTCCTTTTTCCACCGGCCACCCGGGTGGCTCTGAGTGATGAGTGTGTCGGACTCATGACCTAGTGGTTGTGAGTTTAATACCCAGTTGAGGCGAACTTTCTTTCAGGCGTATTTTCGCCTCTCACCTCTATTGAAGCATGTGAGAAAAGTAGTTGGTGGCTTTGGATAGAAAGTTGTGTTAGTACTGGTTGAGAATGCTAGGAAACACATGTGCATCACTGACCGCCATGATAATTGACCTTAGCTGTTAAAGTGGCGTTAAACCCCAACACAACCAACACAACCATCAACCTTTTTCCACAATGTTTTTGATTCTCTCAGACACAGAATTGGTCATTTCACCAACATTTAACTTGTCTGCAAATGCTTTTAATTTGATAAGTTCAACATTTTGTCGCTTGGTAAAGAGTTAACTCTTCACCACAATAATTCAGACTTTTAACAACCCTGAAAAAGAGGCCTTTTGAAAACAGTGTGGGAAAAGGGGAAAATGCTGGTAACAAGCACTTTCTCCTTTTCCTACAAAGTTCTCCTTTTCCTACAAAGTTTCCTACCCTAACAAAGCAAAACTGCACCATTGGAGCCACATTGAATGTGTGGTCTGCAAATGCTTTCAGTTTGGATAAGTCTACAATTTTGCCATATGGTAACAGGTTAACCCTTTACCAAACAACGGAATTTTAGACTGGTCCTAATTGAAAGCACCTGCAGACTACAACATAAACATAACTCAAAAATTGCAATTTGTTTCCAGCAGGGTAGAAAACATTGTTGGAAAAGGAGAAAATGCTGGTTACCAGCATTTTCTCCTTTCCCCACAATGTTTTCAAAAGGCTTCTATCTCAGGGTCCTAAAAGCCAGGGATTGTTTGGTAAAGGGTTAAAGAAAAAAATATCTCCTCTTTAGATAGAGTGAATCACAGATCAGACTGCATGAGTATTTTCTCATGTTCATGCATGTTCTATGCTGTCTGATCCTAAACTGTCCACTTAATGTCCTTAAGTTGCACTCAGAAGCCCCAGGATAGAGAGTTAACCCTTGACCCCATAGGGCATTTCTATGGTATCTCTAACTGACCTTAAATAACAGCAAGGATGAAGCCATTTCTTATGTGTATATGGCACCTTTTGATAGTGTAGAAAACATTGTGACAAAAGGTGAAATTGCTCGTCACGAGCAATTTCACCTTTTGCCACAATGTTTTCCAAAGGCTCCAAAAAGCAATGCGCAGAAATGAGTATCTATGGAGTAAAGGGTTAATATTGTGTAAATTTTGAGAAGAAACAGTAATACCTGTACTTTGATTATTTACTTTTGTCTGAATCGAAAGAATGCCTGTCAACAATTATCATACTTATATCTTGGATTTTAAAGAATTCCTCTTGAGATAATTAAATCTTTTGATCCCTTAACCCTTTGCGACACAATCCTGAGAAAGAAGCCTTTTGAAAACATTGTGGGAAAAGGAGAAAATGCTGGTAACCAGCATTTTCTCCTTTTCCCACAATGTTTTCTACTCTTCTAGAAGAAAAATTCAGTTTTTGAGTTATATTTATTTTGTTGTCTTCAAGTGCTTTCAGTTTGGACCGTTCTTAAATTCTGACGTTTGTAAAGAGTAAATAACCCTTAACCCATTACCAAACGACAATATTTTAGACTGGTCCAAATTGAAAGCATTTGCAGACAACAAAATTAAAGTGACTGAAAATTTGAAATTTGTTTTGTGAAGGGTAGAAAACATTGTGGGAAAAGGAGAAAATGCTGGTTACCAGCATTTTCTCCTTTTCCCACAATGTTTTCTAAAGGCTTCTTTCTCTGGGGCGTCAAAAGTAGGGATTGTGTGGTAATGGGTTAACCGGCCGATAAAATTTTAGCCTTGTTGAAACTGAAAGCATTTGCAGACGACAAGATAAAAGTGACTGAAAATTTGAAATTTCTTCGGTTACCAGCAGTTTCTCCTTTTCCCTCAATGTTTTCAAAAGGCTTCTTTCCCAGGGTTTTTAAAAGTTGACTTTCTGAGGTAAAGGGTTAATCAGACTTTTGTATGTCTCTTGAATTGGTTCTCTTAGATATTTGTAACCATCTTGAAAGCTCGAAGATGAGTTTATTCAATTACAGGAAACAGGTTCTATTCTCTAGATAGAGCTAGCAGACAGTTTATGACAACGCTTTCAAGTTCTCCTTATATATTAACCCATTACCAAACAATCCCTACTTTTGACGACCCTGAGAAAGAAGCCTTTAGAAAACATTGTGGGAAAAAGAGAAAATGCTGGTAACCAGCATTTTCTCCTTTTCCCACAATATTTTCTACCCTTGACAAAACAAATTTCAAACTTTCAGTCACTTTTATTTTGTTGCCTGCATATGCTTTCGATTTGGACAAACCTAAAATTTCATCGTTTGGTAATGAGTTAGCTCTTTACCAAATGACCAATTTGAGACTGGTCCAAATTGAAAGCACTTGCAGATGACAAAATAAAAGCAACTCAAAAATTGAAAATTGTTTGCAGCAGGGCAGGAAAAAACATAGGAAAAAGAGAAAATGCTGTTTACCAGCATTTTCTCCTTTTCCAACAGTGTTTTCAAAAGCCTTCTATCCCAGGGTCGAAAAAAACGAGGGATTTTTTGTAAAGGGATAAGGCCTAACAAAAAAATATCTGTGTCTAGGGTTTCAATCCAAGATGCTGTAGATAGGGTAGGTAGTGATTTTTTACCCAGAAAATTTTTACAAGGACCACGTACCGAAGTCACTCTAGACAGTTTTTTTTAGCCAATCACAAGTATTGTGACTTTTTATTCCCCGCCGAAGATGTAGGGATATAGTTTTAGCGTTGTCCATCCATCTGTCCGTGCGTGTGTCTGTCGCAGTGAATATCTCCAATACCATTGGATGGAATTTTGTGAAACTTTATAATACATGTGTACAATAACCCATTCTGCCAAGACACTGTTCTGCAAAATGGCTGACTGGGAGCAATTTGTTACATTTTTTTTAGGCGGGGGATATCATTTCAACGAAATTACTTGTTTAATTTAGAAAATCTGTGGAGAATAAGACTAGAAACCACTTCTTTAGAATGTTTGAGGGATCATGTAGACCCAGACAAGAAGGTGGAGATTATGAAGCAGTTAGTACAGGATTTATACAATTTATAACAAGTTCAGTGCAAGGTTGTGCCATCTCAATTTAAATTTAATTGGACTTGTAAGTTTCTTAACTCTTTTCCAAACAACAAATTTTCGGTTTGTCCAAATCGAAAGCATTTGCAGACTACAAAAGAAAAGTGACTGAAAATTTGAAATTTATTTCGTGAAGTATAGAAAACATTGTGGAAAAAGGAGAAAATGCTGGTTACCAGCATTTTCTCCTTTTCCCACAATGGTTTCTAAAGGTTTCTTTCTCAGGGGCGTCAAAAGAAGGGATTGTGTGGTAATGGGTTAACTCTTTTCCAAACAACAAAATTTTGGACTTTCCTCATCTAAAGGTGACAGAAAAAATGAAGTTTGTGTGGGGAAAAATAAAAAGTATTGTAGAAAAAAGAGAAACTGCTGGCTACCATTCTGCACATATTGAGCTGTCTTGTCTTGATCTAAACTGGTTGCTAAGGCAACTAGGGTCGTGAAAGTCCCTTTAACTCTTTGCCAAACGACGTAATTTTAGACTAGTGCAAATTAGAAGCATTTACAGATTACAAAATTAATGTGAATCAAAAATTGAGATTTGTTTCGGGATGGGGAGAAAACATTCTGGGAAAAGGAGAAAATGCAGGTAACCAGCATTTTCTCCTTTTCCCACAATGTTTTCAAAGGGGCTTTTTCCTAAGGGTGGTTAAAAGTAGGGATTGTATGGAAAAGGGTTAACTCTTTACGAAACAACAAATTTTCGGACTAAAGACTTTCAATTCTTTACTACACAATCAGAGTTGTAAAATAAACCTTATAGAGAAGGCTTTTTCTCCTTTTCCCACAATGTTTTGTGCCCTTCCCAACAACAGTTACTGAAAATTTTAAATTTGTTTTATGAAGAGTAGAAAACATTGTGGGAAAAGAAGAAAATGCTGGTTACCAGCATTTTCTCCTTTTCTCACAATGTTCTCAAAAGGCTTCTTTTCACAGGGGTGTTAAAAGTCGGGATTGTGTGGTAAAAAGTTAATGAGCCTGATTAAGAAAGAAGCTTTTAGTCAGCATTTTCTCTTTTCCCCACAATGTTTTCTATCCTTTCTAGAACAACTTTTAATTTCTGAGTAATAGTCTTTTTGTCATCTGTTAATGCTGTCAATTTGGAATCGACTAGAATTACCTCATTTGGTAAACGGTTAAAGCTTCCAATTTACATGTCAACAGAAGGAAAAAAAAATCTGCCTATCTTGCATAAGAGAAAATAATTTAAATGCAGACATAGTTTCAATGGCTGTGCTTAGAATGAAAGAAAATTGAATTTTTTTCATTGCTAGAAATAAAGGATTGAATTAACAGATAAGAAATTAAATGGCAATAAAAGGGAAGAGAAATTGCCACTCCCATTTAGACTTAAGTGGTCCGCCCCTCAAATTGGAACATAAAAATCTATCTCTTTTTCATAACCCTTAACCCTTTACCAAAAAACCCCTCGTTTCTACGACCCTGGAATTGAAAACATTGTGGGAAACGGAGAAAATGCTGGTAACCAGCATTTTCTCCTTTTCCCACAATGTTTTCTACTTTTTACTAAGCAAATTTCAAATTTTCGGTAATTTTCCTTTTGTCATCTGCAAATACTTTCAGTTTGGACCAGTCCAAAATTTTGTCGTTTGGTAAAGAGTTAATAGACCCATTCCAATGAGCCATGCTTCTACTGGGCCCTTGGTCATCATCGCGCTTCATTATCTTCCAAATGGCAGTAGAATTAGGGCAGACTGATGATATGTATTTTGGGACTTTGGTGTTTCTGTTTGTCTTCAATCACGATCTTTAGGTCAGGATACTGTAATTCCTGTGTTGGGATTCTATTGCACTTTTGGTCTCTTAACCCTTTACCCCATAAGGCATTTCTATGGTATCTCTAATTGACCCTAAACAACAGCAAGGATGAAGCCGTTTCTTATGTGTATATGACACCTTTTGATAGCATAGAAAACATTGTGGCAAAAGGTGAAATTGCTCGTCACGAGCAATTTCACCTTTTGCCACAATGTTTTCCAAAGGCTCCTGCAAGCAATGCGTAGAAATGAATATCTATGGAGTAAAGGGTTAAGACGCTTCCACTACAGCACAGGAACTCAGGTTCACAGTATGTTGCTGCTGCAACGTTTTGATGACCTATTTGTAGAAGCTGCAGTGGCTCTGTTGCACTTTTGGAATGTTTTTATACAAAAACAGTGATTTAACTGCTTTGGCAGTTGTTGACCATTGGCCTTCAGCAAAAAGGATCAACTTGCTGCCATAGCTTTGCTCCAGCTTGCAGTTATGAATAATAGATTTTGGTTTTGCTTTCATTATATGATGCACTGCACTTGCACTACATAACTGTCACCCTGTTGTTAGGGTACTGGGCCCCGCTTCATTAACCCATTACCCCATAAGGCATTTCTATGGTATCTCTAATTGACCCTAAATAACAGCAAGGATGAAGCTGTTTCTTATGTGTATATGACACCTTTTGATAGCATAGAAAACATTGTGACAAAAGGTGAAATTGCTCATCAAGAGCAATTTCACCTTTTCCCACAATGTTTTCCAAAGGCTCCTACAAGCAATGCGTAGAAATGAGTATCTATGGAGTAAAGGGTTAAGGTCGTTATGAATAAAATTTGCGTAAATTTTACATAACTATAGTATAGTGGCATTAATCTGCTACGAGGTACATGATAACTATCATTGAATATTTTTTAAAGCTATTGCAAAAAATCGAAGTTTTCCTGGAAATTTTATTTAGATAAATTGAAAAGCTTAAATTTCCAAGAATCTTTGAGTTATTGCAATAGTTTTGTAAAATGATCGTGATAGTTATGTCATAGAGTGGATTCCACTTAATCGCAACCCTGTTTATCGGGATTTTCGGTTATTTGCAAGACTTGGTCCAGCACCGATCCATTTCCTATCTAGACAACGTAAATTTCAACGCTTAATGGGGATCCCGTAAATAGAACATTTCGGTTTTTTGCAACGAAAAATTAGCACATGATTCGAAATTCTAGTGTTTATTAGCAATTACGTGGGATAAGACAGCGAAAAATTTCGGGGAAAAAAAAGGTTACTAAAAAAGATAACAGTCGAATTTCAATGCGTACAGAGAATCGCAGTTTAAAAACCAATGTAGCAGTATACAAACGACGAGTCCGACATTATCCGTTTTCATAATTTAATCATTAAAGATAAAAATTCTTGGCTTATTTTATGTTATTCTTTTCATTTAAGAAAGTGTAATAACGGTTACAAAACATCTGCAAATGGCCGACATTCTAAATATGGAGCTTCACTGGTTGCCGATTTTCAAACTATTGGACGGTTACTCGAGATTTCGGGTACCAGGCTGTACATCCACCACCAAGAGCACTGATTAATAAAATGGTAATTTTAGGGCCGGAAAAATGGCGAAAAGATGACTACATGTACTTAAATCTTGTCTTGGTATAACTCGGGAAAAAAACAAACGAACATAGACGTTCTATGATCAGACTACACATTTCGTGCAGTCCGATCTTTATCTACGCTCCCCGAAAGCAACTGCAGACGAATTCGGCACTTTACCCGTTACAAGAAAGACCGATCAAAATAACCTATCACCGATCAGATAATTACACACGGGGGGGAAAAAACTTAACTGTTTGTTAGTGTCTCGTCGATAATCCAATTTGTGACAAACAATTTGACTACAGGCGTGAAAGTAAGGTGTACCGAATGTAAACTGTGAAAAACACAGAAAACCGTTTCTTATCTCGGTCTGCTTTGAATGGTATGGCCTATTTTGATGCGTTAAAATAGAATCGTCTGGACGGCAATCAGTCTATGACGTCAACCAAAATTTACCCACCCATTCAACCTAACAGGTGGCGAGTCGGGGTTTATACAGGTGCACAGCACACGATCATGTTGTGTAAGAATGTACATGTACACATGGAGTAAATGTTAGATAACCGGAAACTGGAGATATGCGCCGAAACCTGTGTTGACAAAAAAATTGTGTTGAATTTTATGTCAAACGAAGCACCACCATGGCTAACACCCAGGATCGTTTCTGGTGCTTTGTGCACTTGATAGGTAAATAAGCAAACAAACGATTTTTTAAAACTTGTTTAGTTTGAAATACATATATTTAAAAAAATTATGAACATTAATCAAATGATCGGGATGCAAGAGCTGAACGTCTGTCAATAGAACGAAACGATCGTCTGCAACTCTGTTTTGACTTCCGGTCTGAAAAGAGCCATCGGTTTATCGGGCCGACCGCTTATTCGCAATATTTTCTCTGACAAATAGGACTTGCAAATAAGCGGAATCTACTGTATCTCGTAGCGGTTTAAAGGTGGCCCTTCAGATTTTGGGACGAAAATTTTACAAAAGTGCAAAAAAAACATCTTTACACTCCGAAAGCCTTTAAATTTTCATTCATAAAACCACAGTAGTCGAAAACCGTCAGACAACACGAGAAATTAGAGATTTACTACAGCCCAGGTTGACACCAACGGGAGACACATTCTATTTTTAGATGATCAGTTCGCTCATTTACTTACAGGAATACACAGAAGAAGCTTCAAACATAGCGTCCGAAGAAGACATTATGGAAAATAATAATTACCTGTTTGTTATGATAGGGAATTTAAGCGTTATGAGTCACGTGCCAGTCACTTTACATTCCCACAATGCTTTATTGATTTTGGCGTGAAATCTAAAAATAGCTTAAGAGGCTACGTAGCCTTTTAAGGGAATACCATCAAAAAGAAATTTTTTTTTTTAATTTTATGAATCTTAATTATTGATGATTGTATTATTTTTTCGTATGAATTTCAGTGATATTTATATTTTTTAAGTTGGTGCGATGTAAAAATTCTAAATACCCACCTTTAATGCCACTAAACTATAGTTACATAAAACTTACGCAAATTTTGTTTGTAACTGCCTTGGTGAAATGGGGCAAAGCTTGAATTTCAACCTTAACCCATAGGCTACTGAGCACAACTAACTGACCTTTTGTGAATAGCGTAGATCAAGATCAGACTGTACATTCTGTGCAATCTTATCTTGGATCTACACTGTTCAATAAGGGGATATTTTTTCCCCAATAATACATTTGAACTAGGGAGATTTGGGTTTTAAAATGAGAGGCTTAAAAGTTTTGTTTCTTTCATTTAGTGGGATAACCCTTTACCAAACATAATCCCTGGTTTTTACGACCCTAAAATAGAAACCTTTGAAAACATTAAGGGAAAAGGAGAAAATGCTGGTAACCAGCATTTTCTCCTTTTCCCACAATGTTTTCTACCCTGCAAGGAACAAGTTACAATTTTTGAGTTACATTTATTTGGTCGTCTGCAAGTGCCTTCAGTTTGGACCAGGGTAAAATTTTGTCGTTTGGTAAAGGGATAAGGGTTAAATTTTTCGTAAAGAGTGGGCCAGATGTTGGTTATAACTCCTGTACAGGTTATTGCGTTAATTAAAGAGAAATTAGTTTTGATAATAATTATCTGTAAAATAATTTGTCTGAAAGTTTCAAGGTGTTACTTCCTTTTAATTGTTTATTTAAATTGTAAACAATCCCGGAAAAGCATCATTCTTCACTGTGCAGGATCTAATGCATCTAAATAATCTTCTGTTAACTCTTTACCCACAATTGATAATATTTTCTTAAGAATAAAGTTCATAATAAAGAAACAAATGAGCAAAAGTATAGCTGAAACATGCAGGGATCCAGATATCTTTCTTCGGGGGGTGGGGGGGGGGGAGGGGGGAGGGGGGGGGGAACCACTTAAGTCTAAATGGGAGTGGCAATTCTCCTTTTCCCACAATGTTTTCAGAAAGTTTCTTTCTCATGGTTAACAGCATTTTCTCCTTTTCCCACAAAGTTTTCTATCCTATTAAAGATTAACTGCATTATTAGAGCCTCTTTCAAAATAGTGCATATGCTTTGAACTGAGATAGGTCTAAATGTTTAAAGGTGGGTATTTAGAATTTTTGCATCTCACCAAATTAAAAAACATATATATCACTAAAATTTATATGAAAAAATAATACTAATCATCAATAAGTAAGACTCATAAAATTACAAAAAAAGATTTTTTTGATGGTGTTCCCTTAAAAGGCTACATAGCCTCTTAAGGTATTTTTAGATTTCCCGCCAAAAATCTATAAAGCATTTTGGGAATGTCAAGTCACTGGCACGTGACTTTTAATGCTTAAATTCCATTACATAACAAACATGTAATAATTATTTTCCATAATGTCTTCTTCAGACCCTATATTTGAAATTTTGTCTGTGTATTCCTGTATATAAATGAGCGAATTGATCATCTAAAAATAGAACGTGTCTCCCGTTGGTGTCAACCTGGGCCGTAGTAAATCTCTAATTTCTCGTGCTGTCGGATGGTTTTCAACTACTGGGGTTTTATGAAGGCAAATCAAAAGGCTTGGGGAGTATAAGGATGATTTTTTTGCATTTTTTTAAAATTTTCGTCCCAAGATCTGAAGGGCCACATTTAAAGAAAAATTCTTTGTATCGATTACTAGAAAGACCATTGTTTCATCAGAGACTCAAGGAAAGCATGGATAGGTGCACTGGCTGCCGCAAAATAACTGAAATAATGTTGAAAATGGCGTTAAACACCATACAATCAATCAATTGATTGATTACTGGATCGATCAATGAATCAATCACTCAATCAATCATTCATTCAGAGTCAGTCAGTCAGTCAGTCAGTCAGTCAATCAGTCAGTCAGAGTCAGTCAGTCAGTCAGTCAGTCAAAAGAAAGAGCCAAGCTCTGTGAAAAGGGGGCTTAATGCATCTGCGCAAAGTATCAATTCAGGGCAGCCTGCGCAGGCTGACCTGGGCCAATATTTTCACAGTTGGTTAACCTTAGATATGTCAAATGACCAATCTAGTACATGATTGAGTTGATATTTGAAAAAAGTGAATTTCATTAATGGATGATTATAGTGACATGACTTAGGCTGCTATCGTGCATCACTAAGATGCATTAAGCCCCCCTTTGCCAGAGCATGGTTCAGATTCTGTATATAGATGATTGGAGAGACCACCGGTCTTGTATCAATAGAGTTGGTAACTTGTCTTTTGTGTGGAGTTCAGTGCAGGCAAACATCTCCTGTACAATGTCCCCTTTCATTTGTCACTCATCTAAATACATTAATCCTTTACCCTATAGGGCATTTCTATGCTATGGATTGACTCTAAATAACAGCAAGGATGAAGCCGTTTCTTATGTGTATATGACACCTTTTGATAGTGTAAAAAACATTGTGGCAAAAGGTGAAATTGCTCATCACGAGCAATTTCACCTTTTGCCACAATGTTTTCCAAAGGCTCCTACAAGCAATGCATAAAAATGTGTATCTATGGAGTAAAGGGTTAACACTTTATTGAACAATCCTGTATTCTTAACAACCCTTGGAAAAAGCCCCATGAAAACATTGTGGGAAAAGGAGAAAATGCTGGTAAACAGCATTTTCTCCTTTTTCTACAGTGTTTTCTACCCTTTGTCTTGATGGGCAAATTCAAGCATTTCATCTGCATTAAAATACTTTGTCGTCTGCAAATACTTTCAACCTCACACAAGTCGACAAGTCGTAAACTCAGTTAATTCTTTTACCAATCAACAAAGGTTAACACTTGTGCAAGTTGAAAGTAATTGCAAATTAAAAAAAAACTCAAAAAGATCTCAAAAGATTATCATTTCTTTTATAGGGTAGAAAACAATGTGGGAGAAGGAGAAACTGCTGGTTACCTGCATTGCCTCTTTTTCCCACCTACGTTTTCTTTCTCAGGGTCTGTAACCCTTTACAAAACAGTCTTGACTTTAACAACCCCTCAGAAGGAAGCCTTTTAATAACTTTGCAGGAAAAAAGGAGAAAATACTGGTAACCAGCATTTTATCCTTTTCCCACAATGTTTTTTACTCTTCTAAAGTCTAGTTCCAATTTTTTAGCTATGCGTCATTTTGTCGTCTGCCAATTATATAATGCATTGCTTTCAATTTGAACAAGTCTAAAATTTTGTTATTTGGTGAAGGGTAAAAATTGAGGATTGTGTGGTAAAGTGTTACCCCTTTGAACACCTTACATAAGTTTAGTTGCCAGTGCATCCATTGTGAATCAAGATCAGACTGCACAAAATGTGCAGCCTGATCTTTGATCTACTCTTGTGCCTGCTTTGCCGTGATTCTGGATTGAAGAGTAACCTAGAAATTGCAATTAGCATGATCATAATTATATCAGGAGTGGATAGTAAATTGTCTTTCAGATTTTTTTGGCGAGCAAGAAGCGAGTTTTTACCAAATGATCTTGTCACTTTTAACAATTCTAACAATGAAAGTCTTTGGAAACATTGAGTGAAAAGGAGAAAGTGGTGGTTACTAGCATTTGTCTCCTTTTTCCACAATGCTTAACCCATTACCACACAATCCCTACTTTTGACGCCCCTGAGAAGGAAGCCTTTTGAAAACACTGTGGGAAAAGGAGAAAATGCTGGTAACCAGCATTTTCTCCTTTTCCCACAGTGTTTTCTACCCTTCCCAAAACAAATTTCAATTTTTCATTTACCTTTATTTTGTCGTCTGCAAATGCTTTCAATTTGGACCAGTCTAAAATTTTCTCATGTGGTAAAGAGTTAATATGTCATTTCAAAGACGAATGCTATTAATAAAACGTGGCTTATGTTTTATTTTTAAATGTTTTTATTTAGGACAAGTGTAAAAATTTTGTTGTGTGTTTTAACTCTTTACCAAACAACAAAATTTTAGACTTGTCCAAACTGAAAGCATTTGCAGACAAAATTAATGCGACTCAAAAATTTAAATTTGTTTTGGCAAGGGTAGAAAACATTGTGGGAAAAGGGGAAAATGCTGGTTACCAGCATTTTCTCCTTTTCCCACAGTGTTTTCAAAAGACTTCTTTCTCATGGTCATTAAAAGTAGGGATTGTGTGGTAAAGAGTTAAAGAAATAACGAGACAGTTAATTTAAATACATGGTGGCAATTCAAAGTGTTACCATTGTTTGGTGCAACTCTTCTGTAAATATGTGAATAATCATTTAAAATTCGTTTAAACTAATTTCAATTCTTCTTGTTCAACGTGTAAGATGGCACTAAACGTTTTTGGCAGGCTGTCTGCATCCTTGATTTGATTCGGAGCAAAGGTCACAACTTCAGAAATCATTAGAGCATCACTGGCAGTTAAACCCTTTTATCACACAATACCGAGTTTCATTGACACTCAAGAAAGCTTTTGAAAATAATGTGGGAAAAGGAGAAAAACTGCTGATATGCAGCATTTTTTCATTTTCCCCAAAGTGTTTTGTCCTGAAGAAAAATCCAGTTATTTGAGCAACAGTTTAACCCATTACCACACAATCCCTACTTCTGACGCCCCTGAGAAAGAAGCCTTTAGAAAAGATTGTGGGAAAACTGGTAACCAGCATTTTCTTCTTTTTCCACAAGGTTTTCTACCCTTCCCAAAACAAATTTCAATTTTTGAGTCACATTAATTTTGTCATCTGCAAATGCTTTCAGTTTGGACTAGTCTACAATTTTGTCGTTTGGTCGTTTAACAACACACAAAAAAATCTTTACACTTGTCCTAAAGAAAAACATTTTTAAAAAAAGAAAACATATTAGCCATGTAGAAAAAGGAGATAAATGCTAGTAACCAGCACTTCCCCTTTTCACTCAATGTTTTAAAAAGTCACTTTAATTTTGTCATCTGCAAATGCTTTCAATTTGGACCAGTCTACAATATTGTCGTTTGGTAATGGGTTAATGACTCGGCAACAGAAGCCTTTATAAAGACATCATGGGAAACGGAGAAAAATGACCCCTCATCCAAGCTTTAGTGAAGGATGAGGAGCATTATTTGAGTAAAGCCTGAGGCTGAGCATGTATACACTAGCATATCGTTCCGATTATGTTCTACTACCCGCGCTTGAAAGAAAAACAAGTGTACCCCTTACGTCATTACCGGAAGTTGAGAGCACATGTCTCATAATTTAAAGGTGTGAATGTTTTGTTGCCACAACGGCATGAGCATGTGGGTGGGAATAGCAGCAAGAAGAACCCACTGAGGGAGGGTGTATACATGCTCAGCCTCAGGCTTTACTCAAATAATGCTCCTCATCCTTCACTAAAGCTTGGATGAGGGGTCATTATTTTCCATAAAGCCTTCGGCCTCTCATGTATACACTAGCATCTTTAAAGAGCAATCAAAACATGAACACAGTAATAACCAACACCAAGTATTACTTCCTCTACATACATAATGCAAATCAACTTGGCTAAACAGCTGAACAAGTGAATTGAGAAACAGTTTGTACACTATTCTGTAGTAAACACATTATGGCTGAAAGAAGAGGAATTATCTACATTATGTCTTAGATAGAATTTCCTGAAATTTTTATCAGTCGACCAATCTGCAGTGGTGAGAATCAAGTCTATAGAGCAACCTTTATCGAAAGCAGCCGACGTAGATGCCCCTCTGAATGAATGGGCCTTGAACTCGTTTGTATCAATACCAGATGAATTCAGAACTACCTTCAGCCATCTTGCTATTGTACTGGTTGTGACAGCTTTATAAGTCACATAAGACACCAAAACATTTTGATCTTGACGCAAGGGTTTTATCTTCTCAAGATAGAAAAGAAGAGTGTGCATAGCACATAGTTTTTCATCACTGAAATGTTCAATCCGTAATGAGTACTGATGTCCAATCCTCGAAGTCTTCACTCCGAATGGAAACGAAAAAATTATGCAATCTTTCTGAACATGCATGTAGTCTAAAGACATTGATTGTAAAGCCTGAGCTCTTGGTGCAGAACCTAAAGCAATAAGAGCGGTAACTTTCAAAGTAAGTAACTTCAGAGTGAGATTTTCTAAAGGATACAAATCTCGGAGAAATTTCAGGACGATAGAAACATCCCAAGTAAAACGGTATCTTGGTCTTGGTGGTGATTTAAAGTATACTCCTTTCATAAATCTGCCTATCAATACACACTGTGTGCACCACTTATTACCAAGAATTGGAAGGGTTTGTAAGAGCATAGCTTTGTGGGTATTTATAACTGAGTAAGATTTACCTTGACTGAACAGATAAAAAAGGAACTGGATCACAACTGTCTCAGACGTACGAAATGGATTTCCAAACCTGAGATAGTTCCAAACAAGCCATCGTTTCCAAGCATAGGAATACTGCTTTCTTGTGCCTGGTTTCCAAGATGAGCTGATGACATCTGTAATTTCTCTCTGAAGGCCTTTACCACTGAGGACTGCCCTGAGACTTCTGCTGCGAAGATCTTCAAAGTTCGAATTAATGGATGATATTTTCCGTTGTGAGGAAGTACCAACAAGTCTTTGTGACGTGGTAACCTAACAGGATAAGAACATAAATTTTCTAATAAAATGGGAAACCATGGCTGAGAAGTCCATAATGGAAAGATGAGAACAGCTCTTTCAACATTATCTTGTACAATCTTATTGATGACCTTACCAACCAAGCTGAAAGGTGGAAAAACATAAGGTTGAAATTTGCACCAACTGATAGCAAATGCATCATACTGAAATGCATCAGGGTCTGGGAACCACGACACGTAAGTTTTCAATCTAGCATTCAACCTGGATGCAAATAAATCTATGTCAGGTGTAAAGAGTTGTTTACAAACTCTCATAAATATCTCATTTTTTAACATCCATTCTGTGGAATCGGAGAAATTTCTTGAGAAATAGTCTGCATTGTTCTCTGCAGTAGGAACGTATGATGCCGAAACATGAAGCTGTCTTTCAAGACACCAAAACCAAATATTTTTGGCCAAATTATCTAATTCCACAGAGTGCATACCACCCATGTCATTAATGTAAGACATTGCACAAACATTATCGCTTTGAATTCCAATGTGAATAAGTGAGCACTTTTTGTAAATAGACCTTAAGGCATGAAAAACTGCTAACAGTTCTAGATAATTGATACTGTGTTCTTTCTCAAAAAGAGACCATCTACCTTGGGCTATAACACCTGAGCCCACATCTACAGCACCCCAGCCTTCTTTACTGGCATCAGTCATGCAAACTTTCCTTATTTTCTGAGGTTTAATGGGCTTACCATTCTTTTGCTTTAGATTTTTCAACCACCACTGAATTTCTACCTTAGCCGATGGCCAAAGCTCTACTGAATTATCAAAACACATATTAGGACCCAAACCAGCAATTTTATTCCTCTCCATGTCTCTGTAATGTAATGGAGCTTCTAACACTGCATCAAAAGCATTTACTACTGATCCAATGAAAGATGCAAGCTCTCTAACAGTGACTGTTTGACAAGTAAGAAGATGATTGGCCTTGGACATAATTTTATTTATTTTCTCATCTGTTAGAAACACCTTAAATAGGAAAGAATCCAGAATGAAACCAAAAAACACGATACTTTGAGAAGGCACTAGAGAGGACTTTTTCTCATTGACCAAAAACCCTAGGTTTTGGAGAGTATGAACAATAAACATAGTATTGTCATTGCAAATTGACCAAGACTGGTTCATATTTAAAGAATCATCTATGTAGTATGAGCACCTAATACCCTTCTGTCGAAATGAAGAGAAAACAGGTTTTAACAATTTTGTGAACACATAAGGTGCTGATTTCAGACCAAAAGGTAAGCAAACAAACTGATACAACATTTTGTTCCAACAGAACTTCAAGTACTTTTGACATGCTGTGTGGATTGGTATGGAGAAATAAGCATCACAAAGATCAACAGATGTGAAATAATCTCCTGGTTGAATTAAATCTAACACAACTTTAAAAGTTTCTTGCTTAAAATGGTCATAATGAACAAATTCATTGAGGTATCTAAGATTAATAACTGGCCTAAATTTTCCATTTGGTTTGGGTACAATAAAAAGTGTAGAAATGAATTCATCATTTTCATGTAAGGACTGCACAATAGCTCCTTTCTGATACAACATCTCTACTTCCGTGTTAACAATTTCCCACTGTTCATTACTGAACGGAATTTCTTTTGGGACAAATCTCTGAAAAGGTTTCTGATCGAAATAAATTTCATAGCCCAACACAGTGTTAAGTATCCAGGGATCTTGAGTCAATTTTTGCCACTCATCAAAATAGTTTTGAATGTTACAAACAGAGCTTACCTGTTTTACTGAGGCTGATCGTTTGGGGATGTGGCTGTCGCAGTTGCTGACTTTTTTGGAATTCTGTAATTTCTATTCCATGGCCTCTGTTGACCCCTACTTGGGTATGGCTGAAATCTATTAGTATTTTGGTTGCTATAACCACTGCCATAAGACCCTCTTTTATAGGTACCTCTTCCTCTTTGTTGGGTATTTCCTCTCTGATACTGTTCCTTACCCAAGGAAATCAACGAGTCACAGGACTTAATGTCTTTTGATACATCATCTCCAAAAAGCTTTGAAGTTATTGGCATAGAAATATTACACAATGTGTGATATTTTTTCTTTAATACAGGCCTGATCATGTAGCGCCTACGCACAGAAAGATTGAATTGTACTTGTCCAATGAGAGTCAGAGCATCTGACAACAGTGTCTTGGCTGTACTGTTTGACGTAATGTACGACTTGAGATTTTCTGCCAACTTAATGATGGGTATCATAGAAGCTGCTATCAAATTCTGGGTTTCAACAATTCCCCGATCTTGGGATTGAACTCTTCTATCCATAATTTTCCAAATCTCGGAATTAACTAGGGGTGGCGTAGCCATGTCACAGTTTATTGGAATTTTATACTTTGACACCAAAGACTCTGTTTCGCACTGAGTAGTGCAGGCAGTATTAATCATATTAGCCAAAGATTTGGCAACTGCTTCACCCTTTTCTGGTACTTTCAATTTTGGGAGATCCCAGTCATCCGACTCTGCAGTGTCATCCTCAAACAAGGCATGTGTCATGTCATTAGAAATATTTTTGCTCCATATAGGAGATTCACCCCCAGACAAATCACTTGGGTTAAATTCCACCCTCATATTTGGTAAATTTTCCAGCGGAGCTCCAAAAAGGGACTGAATATCTGAATGTTCTTCAGACTGGTCAATAACAGTATTACTCTGCGGGTTGATACCCAATAATGTTCGTAGCTTGACAATGTCAGCTGTACTTAATGAATTTAAGTCGAAACTCGACGGACTAGACCGAACTTCGTTCTTGTCTGTAGATTTAGAGGTTGACGGTTGTACATTTTCTTTATTTGTACACTTCGACTTTTTCCCTTTAGAATTGACAGTCTTCGACTTCTTCTTGGGAAGTTTCGGGGGATTCTCGACCTCCGACTCCGGGCTAAAACCGGAGAATTCGCCACTAGAGTGGTCTGACACGGCTAAGACATCGTCTTGCTGTGAAGTCATTGTATAGTTTAACAAATATTTGTTGGGACTTCGTCCACAATCCAGTTAGGACTACAGAATACGTCCTTACCTGTAGAACGCCAGAACGATTATGAGACATGTGCTCTCAACTTCCGGTAATGACGTAAGGGGTACACTTGTTTTTCTTTCAAGCGTGGGTAGTAGAACATAATCGGAACGATATGCTAGTGTATACATGAGAGGCCGAAGGCTTTATGGAAAATAATGCTAGTTACCAGCATTTTTCATTTTCCCACATTGTTTTCTAGCCTTTCATAAAAAAAAAAAAAAGACATATGGACCAAATTTTACTGTCCTTCTGGTACCTGCCAGAAGCATTCTTATTTTTATACTCCTTTAGTTAACCCATTACAACACAATCCCTACTTTTGACGCCCCTAAGAAAGAAGCCTTTTGAAAACACTATGGGAAAAGGAGAAAATGCTGGTAACCAGCATTTTCTCCTTTTCCCACAGTGTTTTCTACCCTTCCCAGCACAAATTTCTATTTTTTAGTCACCCTTATTTTGTCGTCTGCAAATGCTTTCAATTTGGACCAGTCTAAAATTTTCTTGTGTGGTAAAGAGTTAACCCTTTACCACACGACAAGATATTGGACTTGTCCAAATTGAAAGCACTTGCAGACGTCAAAATAAATATGGCTCAAAAATTGAAATTTGTTTTGGGAAGGGTAGAAAACATTGTGGGAAAAGGAGAAAATGCTGGTTACCAGCATTTTCTCCTTTTCCCACAATATTTCAAAAGCTTTCTTTCTTAGGGTCATTAAAAGTTGGGATTATGTTGTAAAGAGTTAACCCTTTCGCAGATAAGCCCTGGTTTTTATGGCAAGGTTGAAGGTGTTTGAAAACACTAAGGAAAAGGGAGCAAATGCTCACAGTGAGCATTTTCTCTGTTTTCCACAGTGTTTTCTTCCCTAGATGATAAAAATGCCATCTTTTTTTAGCCACTCTTAATTTATCGTCTGCACATTCTTTCAATTTCAGTAGACCAAAATTACCTCATCTGGTGAAGAGTTAAATTTGATTGGTTGGTTGGTTATTTCCATTTATTAATCGTCACTACCAGTTGCCTATCTGAACGACGCCCCCAGAAAACGGGTAGTTGTTACGGGGGATAGTGCAAGGATACAGGTTGAAACTACTGAGAGCTTCGCCTGGTTCTTTAACATGCTCAGGGTATAGCACCGTCACACGGGACCTCGGTTTAATGTCTCATCCGAAATACTATTAGAAGTTCTAGTTGGCCAGCCGGGGATTCGAACCCACAACCTGTAGGGACTCGAAACATTGTATTCACGAGTCCTACGCTCAACCTACTGAGCTATATCAGCTGGTAAATTTGATCCGTAATGTCAACTTATATAAGATTCCATATACCATTCTGTTTTTGCTTATCAAACATCACCGTGCAAACATTGAAAATATACCCTGCAGTAATGTGTATTTAATCACTTTTTTGTTCAAACAAAATCTCCGAAAGAAAAAAGATTTATGGTTTATCTGTTTTCAGAATGGTTTCCAGCTCCCCTGCAGTGCTTCAAAATTCATTCACAAAATTTATGCTGTTTAACCCTTTACCACACAATCCCAACTTTTGACGACCCTGAGAAAGAAGGCTTTTAAAAACATTATAGGATAAAGGAGAAAATGCTGGTAACCGGCATTTTCTCCTTTTCCCACAATGTTTTTTACCCTTTCCAAATCAGTTTTCAATTTTTTTTTTCACATTTATTTTGACATCTGCAATTGCTTTCAGTTTGGACAAGTCCAAAATTTTGTCATTTGGTACTCTTTACCACCCAAGAAAATTTCCGACTGGTCCAAAGTAAAAGCATTTTTAAACAACAAAACAAATCTGACTGAAAAAGTGAAATTTGGTTTGGGAAGGGTAGAAAACATTGTGGGAAAAAGGAGAAAATGCTGGTTGCCAGCATTTTCTCCTTTTCCCACAATGTTATCTAAAGGCTTCTTTCTTGGGGTTGTTAAAAATTGGGATTGTCTGATAAAGAGTTAATCCCTTACCATAATGACAAAATTTTAGGCATTTCCATATTAAAAGCACTTGCAGATGATTGCTAAATCTTGTTCATATGAAGACTTGGCCTCTGAAGGGGGATGGAAAAAATTGTGGTAAAAGGAAAAGATGCTGGTTACCAGCATTTTCTCCTTTTTTCCACAAATTTTTCTACCCTATCATTATTAAAATTGAGATACATTTACTTTGGCTTCTGCACATGGCCCTGTTTTGGTTTAGTTGAAAATTTTGTCTTGTGGTAAAGGGGTGAATGCGGTCTGCAAATGCTTTCAGCTTGGACCAGAAAAAAATTTTGTTGATTTTAGTGTAACTCCAAAATTGGAAGCTTCTGCAGATAAAAAAATTTATATGGCACATTTAATTCATGAGTTTTTCACTGAAAAAGCAGGAAACATTTAGATTGAATGCCACTTTCAACATTATTTCAGTTATTTTGCGGCAGCCAGTGCTACTATCCATGCTCTCCTGGAGTCTCTTTTATCAGTGCTCTGCTCAGTTTTCTTTCCAACCTGTGGCTGCTTTTCCACATAACCATCTTTGGTCAGCAGTGAGAGAGAAGTGGATCCTGTCATGATGACTTTTCATCAATCCCTAGAAAAAAATGGCAGAGCGAGAGACCTGCTGTTCTCAAGTCCTGCACATGACTGAAAGTTACCAGGGCTTGGCAGGAAACGTTTTTGGAAAGGGAGAAAATGCTAGTTACCAGCAGTATCTCATTTTTCCTCAATGTTTTCAAAAGTATTCTTCTATAGGGTCTTTTGAGCGAGGGCAAAGCATTAACTCTTTACCACACAATCCCAACTTTTGACGACCCTGAAAAAGAAAGCTTTTGAAAACATTGCGGGAAAAGGAGAAAATGCTGGTAACCAGCATTTTCTCCTTTTCCCACAATGTTTTCTACCCTTCCCAAATTGAGTTTCAATTTTTGCTTCATATTTATTTTGTCGTCTGTAAATGTTTTCAATTTGGACCAGTCTAAAATTTTGTCGTTTGGTGAAGAGTTAAAGTAATTTTGTCTCTTTGATATTGTTTTCCAACCCAAAGGTTAACAGCAGGGAGGTGTTATTTTACATTAGCAAGTAAGAAAAAAGCCTAAAAATAAATATTTGTAGCAGAGATTGGTCATTCTTTGTTAACCCTTTCCCAAACAAGCCCTTGTTTTTACGTGTCTGCAGTACAAGTCTTTTGAAAACACTGTGGGAAAAGGAGAAATTGCTTGTAACAAGCAATTTCTCCTTTTCACACAATGTTTTCTAGCCATTTGAAGAACCTTCTGCCATTTTGATCAAATTTGAAATTGTCATCTGCAAACTCTTTGAGTTTGGAAGAGTCTAAACTTTGTCGTTTGGGAAAGGGTTAACTCTTTACAACACAACACAACTCGACAGCATTAATTAGACTGGTCCAAATTGAAAGCACTTTCAGATGACAAAATAATCTTAATTAAAAAATTGAAACATGTTTCCAGCAGGGTAGAAAACATTATGGTAAAAGGAGAAAATGCTGGTTACCAGCATTTTCTCCTTTTCCTACAATGTTTTCAAAAGTTTTCTATCTCAAGAGATGTAAAAGCCAGGGATTGTTTAGTAAAGGGTTAACCCTTTACCCCATAAGGCATTTCTATGGTATCTCTAACTCACCCTAAATAACAGCAAGGATGAAGCTGTTTCTTATGTGTATAGACACCTTTTGATAGCATAGAAAACATTGTGACAAAAGGTGAAATTGCTCGTCACGAGCAATTTTACCTTTTGCCACAATGTTTTCCAGAGTCTCCTTTTACCATACTCTTTGAAATTTTTTCACTAAAAAATAGTTGGAAAGGTAAAAAAAAAAAACCTAGTAACGGGCATTTTACCTATTTTTTTACCCTGACAAAGATTTCTCTCCTTTCACTGCTGAGCAGCGAAATCCCATTATTTGTGTAACATTGTGTTATATGGAAATGTTTTAGTTTGGACAAGTCTATTAGAGTTTATAATACCTGTTTGGTAAAGAGTTAACTCTTCACTTGAGGGCAAAATTTTAGGCACGTCCCTGCTGAAAACATTTGCAGACGACAATTTCAATATGCCTCAATTATTGCTTTGATAGGGTAGAAAATATTGTGCAAAAAGAAGAAAATGCTAGTTTTTAGCATTTCTTGCCTCTTCTTCAATGTTTTCAATAGGCTTCTTTCTCGTTCCCAGGGTCGTCCTAATGCAGAATTGTGCAACGAGAGGTAATTTTACCTTATCCTGCTAAATACCTGTAATTAGAATGAAATTTTCAATTCGGTAGTAAAAACAAAAATACTGGTATCTCAAAGTTATGTTTAGAGGAATACCGCCTCCTTCTTGGACAGTGTAGATCAAAGATCAGACTGCACGTTCTGTGCAGTCTGATCTTGATCTATACTGTCCACAAAAGGTTAACGAGTCCGTGCATTGCAGTCAAAGGGTTTAAAACACCTCACTTGATATTGTTTGTCCAGGTGAATGGCGGGGGGGGGGGGGGGGGGGGGGGGGGGGGGGGTCATTGGTTCAGGGATTAACCCATTACCAAACGACAATATTTTAGACTGGTCCAAATTGAAAGCATTTGCAGACGACAAAATAAAAGTGAATGGAAATTTGAAATTTGTTTTGTGAAGGGTAGAAAACATTGTGGGAAAAGGAGAAAATGCTGGTTACCAGCATTTTCTCCTTTTCCCACAATGTTTTCCAAAGGTTTCTTTCTCAGGGGCGTCAAAAGTAGGGATTGTGTGGTAATGGGTTAACCTAGGTCTTTTCATGAACCTGTTACCACAGAATCCCGAGTTTTAATGATTCTGAAGAGAGAAGCCTATTGAAAACATTGTGGGAAAAGGAGAAAATGGTGGTAACCAGCATTTTCTCTTTTTTCCCCACAATGTTTTCTAACCTTTCAGAAAGAAATCCAAACATTTCAGCTTCATATCTTGTAAATCATTGATATTTTAGCAAATATATGATTACAAAAGAAAACATTGTAACAAGAGGAGAATTGATTGATTGTATGGTGTTTAATGCCGTTTTCAACATTGTTTCAGTTATATCGCGGTGGACAGTGCACCTATCCATGCTTTTCTGGAGCCTCTTTTTACCAGTACTCCGCACAATTTTCTTTCCAAGCCACTGGCTGCTTTCCCACAGAACATCGTTGAAACAATGGTCAGCGGTGAGAGAAGAATGAATCCTGTTGCAACAACTGTCATCAATATTGGCTGAGACACTGAGCTTGAACCCACAAGGAGAGAAATTTATTGTCATAAGTAGCATTCCTTTTGCCACAATGTTTCCACCAGTTAACCACATGTACTACGATATTAACCCTTTACCACACAATGTCGACTTTTGACAACCCTGGAAAAGAAGCCTTTTGAAAACATTGTGGAAAAGGAGAAAATGCTGGTAACCAGCATTTTCTTCTTTTCCCACAATGTTTTCAAAAGGCTTCTTCCTCCGGGGCATTAAAATTTGTCATTGTGTGGTAAAGGGTTAACCCATTACCACATTAAAAAACTTTAGACCTAGCGAAATTGAAAACACTTGCAGACAACAATTTCAAAGTGGCTCAAATGGTGCAATTTTACTTTCATAGGGTAGAAAACTTCGTGGGAAAAGGAGAAAATGCTGGTTACCAGCATTTTCTCCTTTTCCCACAATGTTTTCTGAAGGCTTCTTTCTCAGAGTCATCAAAAGTAGGGATTGTGTGGTAAAGGGTTGAAGAGCTTTTTATTGGTGAATTCACATAGAAATGTTTGGACTGGAATTTTTCTCATACTCTGTGAACAGAACTTGTATCTGTTTGGGGAAATATTTGTCTATTGTATTGTGAAGGGTGGGATTAACTCAATGTTTGCTTTTAATTAAACTATAATATTCAAAGTGTGTGTTCCACCATTGTTATTAAAGTACATGTTGACTTGTTTGGAAACAATTTTCATAAAATTTGTTGCAGATGTGGTGCGTATAGATCAGAATCAGACTGCACAATAAATGCACCGTCAGCTTTGCTGATACATTATCATGTTATAAGAATTTTCTCTTTTTCCCACAATGTTTTTGAAAGGGATTTTTAGTAAGGTCCACAATTAATCTCAAGTCACAACACTGAAAAAAAAAGGCTTATGAAAACAGTAGGTGATCAGCATTTTCTTCTTTTCCCACAGTGTTTTCTATCCACTCAGAGACAGAAATAATTTATTGAGCTACATTTTGTTTGTCATCTGCAAATGCTTTGAATTTGGTTAAGTATAAAACTTTGTGGTTTGGTAAGGAGTTATGTCTATACCAAATGACAGAATTTTAGACTGGTCCAAATTCAAAGCTTTGCAGACGACAAAATGTGAAGTGTGAAATGACTGGATTTGTATCAGATTGAATAGAAAACATTGTGGGAAAAGGAGAAAATGCTGGTTACCAGCATTTTCTCCTTTTCCAACAATGTTTTCAAAAGGCTTCTATCTAGGGGTTATCAAAAGTTGGAGGGATTGTGTTTGATAGAGTTAAGGGCTGAACTTCAAAGTACAAAACTGACACTATTGCTCTCGACTGTTTGTATTGTTTACAGCCGGTCCATTTCATTCATTAAAAATATCTGTAATTGTATCTTTCAGTAGACCCCAGTCAGGATTATCCAATCAAAGCTATCGTAAAGTAAACATGACTGTCTTGAGGGAGTGGTTTAATACTCAGTGGAGCCAATCAGAACAGGTTTAACAATGAGGATTGTGAATTGTGGGCATGTTTCACTGTGAAGGTATGTGTATCTGCGGACTAAATTGATTTTTTCCCGTCCTAATCTGTGTCAACATAGTAATTCTGCTACGAGAGGAGATAGGTGAACCGGGATGTAACAGAAAGTGTTTATGTAAATGTGATGTATGAAAACTGAAATTACAGTTGATAGGGTTTTTAAATAAAAACTGGCTGGAAGTGTGACATATGCTAAGTAGTTCGGATCCCATCAGAAAAAGAATAAGACAAAAGGATATGTGTTTTGTATGTGTTGACCCGCGGAGATTGACACTTCAATAACCACTTAAATAACGGAAGATATTAGAATGTGTCGTTTGACGGAATTATTATCAGTCATAGCTGGTTAACTGAGCCATCGAGAAGTATTTCGATGAATAAAAACCCACCCATGTTGTTTAGATTGAGAATATATAGAGAGGAATAAAGGTTACAGATTTTTGTAACAGATTGATAAATGGATAATTAGCCTGGTATCTGATCCTCTGTCAGTGTTACACAAATTAGTGAGGTAAGTGGAGATTTTTGTGAAGTTATTTCTGAATCTGTGTCCTGCCTGTCCTAACTGGTGATGAGGGAGGATTGTATAGACCAAGATCAGTTTGTAGCTCTGTGCAGTTTGATCTTGGTATGCCTACATTAGCCCTTTACCACTTGATGTCGACTTTTAATAACTCTGAGGAAGAAGCCTTTTGAAAACATTGTGGGAAAAGAAGAAAATGCTGGTAACCAGCATTTTCTTCTTTTCCCACACTGTTTTCTACACTGCGAAGGCAAATTGCATCATTTGAGCCGCATTGAAATTGTCATCTGCAAATGCTTTTAAGTTGGCCTGAAATTTTTTTGTGTGCTAAACGCTGAAGTCTGTCATTACAATAATATTATTGATGACACACTGAGCCTTTGTAGACAGTGCAGACCAAGATCAGACTGTAGACACAATGTGCAGCCTGATCTCTGATCTACAGTATCCACTTCTTTATTTTAGGGTGTTACCAAATTGTATCCTCATCTTGCAATGGAACTGTTTTTGTAGCCAATGAAAAAGCTTAACCCTTTACCATTTGGCAGAATTTTAGGCCTATCCAAATCCAAAGCATTTGCAGACGATAATTTCATAGTGGCCCAAACGATGTAATTTTTCTTTGATAGAGTAGAAAACTTTGTGGGAAACGGTGATTAGAGAGGATTGTGTAGACCAACGTTTTCTCCGTTTCCCACAAAGTTTTCTAAAAGGCTTCTTCTGCAGGGTCGTTAAAAGTCATCATTGTGTGGTAAAGGATGAAAGCTATTGAACCAATTTGTTAATGTTAGCAAAATGCATCTAGTGTAGCAAAATCAACATAACTGTCTACCAAACGATAAAATTTTAGACTTTTCCAAATTGAAAGAATTTGCAGATTACAAAATAGTTGGACTCAAAAATTGAAATTTGATCTAGGAAGGGTAGAAAGCATTGTGGGAAAAGGAGAAAATGCTGGTTACCAGCATTTTCTCCTGTTACCATAATGTTTTGAGAAGGCCTCTTCCTCAGGGTTGTTAAAACCAGGGATTGTTTGGTAGAGGGTTAAGTTGTTGGTGGTTCTAGCGAAATAGTTTTTTGTTGAAACAGAGCCTTGTTTGAGAAAATTAACCCAAAATGCAGTGAAATATGATTCATTGCAATGGAAGGGTATCGGTGTGTGAATTTATAAAGGGGGTATAAATATTACATCAAAGGTTGTGGGAAAATCGAAACCTTTCTCTTTTGTTATTTCTGTAATAGAGAATGGGATGAACTCAAAAGACATTTTCGGCCTCGAATTTGGACCAAAATAATTGCTCCTCTTCAAAATTTTCCAAAATTTATTATGCTTACAGATCGTAATAATTATATTAGTGCTGTATTATATGTTAATTCTTTGCCACACAAGAAAATTTTAGACTACTCCAAATTGAAAGCATTTGCAGACGACAACATAAAGGTGACTGAAAAATTGAAATTTGTTCTGGAAAGAGTAGAAAACACTGTTGGGAAAGGAGAAAATGCTGGTTACCAGCATTTTCTCCTTTTCCCACAGTGTTTTCAAAAGGCTTCTTTCTCAGGGGCGTCAAAAGTAGGGATTGTGTGGTAATGGGTTAACTCTTTACCACTGGACAGAATGTTAGACTTGTCCAAATTCAAAGCATCTTCAGGTAACTATATGAATGTAAGTAAAGAATCGAATCTGTTTTATGCTAGATGGAAAACATTGTGGGAAAAGGAGAAAATGCTGGTAACCAGCATTTTCTCCTTTTCCCACAATGTTTTCAAACAGTTTCATTCCCAGGTTGTGAAAAGTTGGAATTGTGTTGTAAAGGATTAAGTGTTTAATGGTCACAGTGAAGAGGGTAGATGGAAATCGAAGGCAAATTTAATCCTACATGTGGATATTTTACCTTTCTGTACTCCTTACCTTGAAATTTGATTTTAACCCATTACCACAAAATCCCTACTTTTTACGACCCTGAGAAAGAAGCCTTTAGAAAAATTGTGGTAACCAGCATTCTCTCCTTTTCCCAAAATGTTTTTTACCATTCACAAAACAGATTTCAAATTTTTAGTCGCTTTTATTTTGTTGTCTACTAAATTGCTTTTGATTTGGGTAAGTCTAAAATATTGTCATTTTTCAATGAGTTAACCCTTTACCCCATAAGGCATTTCTAAGGTATCTCTAATTGACTCTAAATAACAGCAAGAATGAGGCCATATCTTATGAGTAAATGATCGCATAGAAAACATTGTGACTAAAAGTGAAATTGCTTGTCACGTGCAATTTCACCTTTTGCCACAATGTTTTCCAAAGGCTGCAACAAGCAATGCGTAAAAATGAGTATCTATGGAGTAAAGGGTTAAAGAAGTAGCTTTACTCATTTTCATCCAGTTTTGTAACCAATTTTATTTTCTATTATATGAAATCATAATCATTCTTGTACCTTTTTGCCAAATATTGCGCCTAATGGTGGCACGGTTGCACAGATTACGACGGATAGAAAATGCATTTGGTTTTATTGCGGCTAGCCATAGACATAATTATCAACCACAGTTTCTGGTCGTACCTTGACTCTTTACCAAACGACAAAAATTTAGACTGGTCCAAATTGAAAGCACTTGCAGAAGACAAAATAAACGTAACTCAAAAATTGAAATTTGTTTCCAGCAGGATAGAAAACATTGTGGGAAAAGGAGAAAATGCTGGTTACCAGCATTTTCTCCTTTTCCCACAATGTTTTCAAAAGGCTGTCATCTCAGGGTCATAAAAACCAGTGATTGTGTGGGAAAGGTTAACCACACAATCCTGATTTTAACGACCCTGAGAAAGAAGTCCAGTGAAAACATTGTGGGAAAAGGAAGAAATGCTGGTAACCAGCATTTTCTCCTTTTCCCAATACATTTTCTTACCTTATCAAAGTCAGAAATCATCATATATGTAATAATTTTTAATTTTAATTTTGATTTAATTTGTGGTCTGCAGATGCTTTGAATTTGTCCAGTCTGAAAATTTAAAGACTTAAAGATAAAATCCCTGCTGTCTCTCTGTCCCACACACCTTTTATCAGTGATTTATCCAAGTTAACACAGCTGTCTAGATTCTACACACTGTAAAGTTTTAACAGTGTTCGTTTACTCAATGGCTGCATGGTTGCATCTTTAAACTTTTACCACACAATCCCTACTTTTGACATACCAGAGAAAGAAGCCTATAGAAAACATTGTGGGAAAAGGAGAAAATGCTGGTTATCAGCATTTTCTCCTTTTCCCACAATGTTTTCTACCCTTCACCGAACATATTTCAAATTTTCAGTCACTTATTTTGTCATCTGCAAATGCGTTTTATTTGGACAAGTCTAAAATTTTGGTAAATAGTTAACCCATTACCAAATGACAATATTTTAGACTGGTCCAAATTGAAAGCATTTGCAGATGACAAAATAAAAGTGACTGAAAATTTGAAATTTGTTTTGTGAAGGGTAGAAAACATTGTGGGAAAAGGAGAAAATGCTGGTTACCAGCATTTTCTCCTTTTCCCACAATGTTTTCTAAAGGCTTCTTTCTCAGGGGCGTCAAAAGTAGGGATTGTGTGGTAATGGGTTGATGGTGTAAAACTTATAACCAAATGGCAAAACTTTTACATGTCCATCAACATTTGCAGACAGAAATACAATAGAGCCATGCTCTGGAAAAAGGGGGCTTAATGCATTTCCTTAATACATGATACCAGTCCAAGTCATCATATGATTATGGATCTATGGGAACCACTTTTATGAATAACCCATTTAATCATGAGGTAGACTGATCCTTTGCTAAACAGAAAATCGACCAGAAGCAAAAGAGTTTCGACCTAGATCAGCATGTGAGAAGATAAGCAGTTGCATGGAATGAAAAGTCAGGGTTTGTAGTCATGACCATTTAAAAATATTTTTTAGCCCTTCATATCTGATACCATCTAAATTTGAAAGAAATCTAAATTCTGATTGGCTAAAACAATTGGTTTAGCCAATCAAAATTTGTGTTGTTTTCAAATTTACCAAATTCTTGTGAATAAGACTTACAATGTTTGTAAGACTGGTTGGTATATATTAGGAGGACCCTGAAGTTACTGACAACGACATTTTTTATACACTACATTATCATTATTATTCAAACTGTTCAAAGTCTATTTAACCCTTTACCAAACAGTCCCTGGTTTTTATGACCCTTAGAAAGAAGCCTTTTAAAAACATTGTGGAAAAGGAGAAAATGCTGGTAACCAGCATTTTCTTCTTTTCCAACAATGTTTTCTACCCTGTTGGAAACAAATTTCAACCTTTTGTGCTCTCAATTCGGACCATTCTCAAAATTTTTCACACAACAAAATTGAAGACTAGTCCAAATTCAAAGAGTTTGCAGACGACAATTTAAACTTGGCTCAAATGCTGGAATTTGTTTGTGTAGAAAACATTATGGAAAAAGAAGAAAATGATGCTGTAACCAGCATTTTCTTCTGTTTTCCAGGTTGTTTTCAAAAGGCTTCTTTTACAGGGTTGTTGAAGCTTGGGATTGTACTGTTAAGGGTTAATGTACAATAGCTGATGGCCTACTAAATTTGGGTCAGCTTAAACTCTTTACCAAGTGATAAAATTTTAGGGACCCAAAATTTTAGCCTTGTCGAAATCGATGATAAATTTAGGGTAGCTCAAAAATATGATTTCTGTCTTTGAAATGGTAGAAAACATTGTGGGAAAAGGAGAAAATGCTCCAGCATTTTCTCCTTTTTCCTCAGTGTTTTTAGAAGCTTGACCTTCCCAGGGTCCTTAAACTTGGAAGTTGGATTGTAAAGTAAAGAGTTGACTAAATTCTATGTCAGTGGCAATCACCATAAACTTTAATGGTATTATAGAGAATCAGATCAATTAGGAGTGAACTTACCTGGTGACTAACAGCCTATAGGGTAGACTTAACTCTTTACCATGCGACAAAATTTAAGACTGGTTCAAATTGAAAGCATTTGCAGACAACAAAATAAAGGTGACTGAAAAATTGAAATTTGTTCTGGGAAGGGTAGAAAACACTGTCGGAAAAGGAGAAAATGCTGGTTAGCAGCATTTTCTCCTTTTCCTACAGTTTTTTCAAAAGGCTTCTTTCTCAGTGGCGTCAAAAGTAGGGATTATGTGGTAATGGGTTAATTAACTCTTTACCAAACGACAGAATCTTTCAAATGAAAGCAGCAGCCGATGACAACATAAAAGTCACTCAAAAATTGAAATTTGTTTTTGGGAAGGGAAGAAAAAAATTTGGGAAAAGGAGAAAATGCTGGTTACCAGCATGCCTTTCTCCTTTTCCCAAAATGTTTTCAAGAGCCCCCACCCCCACCCCGGCACCCCTCAGGGTCATTAACCCTTTACCCCATAAGGCATTTCTATGGTATCTCTAATTGACTCTTAATAACAGCAAGGATGAAGCTGTTTCTTATGTGTATATGACACCTTTTGATAGCATAGAAAACATTGTGGCAAAAGGTGAAATTGCTCGTGACGAGCAATTTCACCTTTTGCCACAATGTTTTCCAAAGGTTCCTACAAGCAATGTGCAGAAATGAGTATCTATGGAGTAAAGGGTTAAAAGTCTGGATTCTGTGGTGAAAGACTTAAACTCTGCACTGTACTTTTTTTAAGCTTTGGTGACCAGGGGCTTGTTTCACCAAGGTAGTTATGAACAAAATTTGCACAAGTTTTACATAATAGCCATCCTCGGATACCCCGGGGTCTCCTAATTTGCTACGCTACATCGACCCCTGGGACAATTAGTTGAATTTCCCTCGCTTTACCGCTAGCCGAATGCTGGCTTTTCATTGGTTCCATCATCATTTTGTGATGGGCGAGTGGTCTGTACGCTATGACGTTTCGTATCGATTTTCGGCGGCTGATTCAAAGTTTTATTATTCAATTGTCCCAGGGTTCGATGTAGCGTAGCAAATAGGGAGACCCCGGGGTATCCGAGGATGGGATTGTGTAGTCATGTCTTACAAGTTACTCGTATTGTGGCAGCAGCTCAGATATTCACATAATATATCCTAGTTACCAGCAGTTTCTCCTTTTCTCACCATGTTTTCAAATCTCTTCTTCCTCTGGGTCAATTTAATAGAGAGTGTGTTGTAAAGGGTTAAATTATTTCAGTTTGATGATAGCATGCAAGCTGGTTAGATAACACAGACATGTGAGATGATAATGGACTTGTAATAACTTGGCATCCAATCTGAATAATTTGTGAAGTTTCTTATTCCTGGCAAAGCCACGGTAGCTCAGTCCGTAGAGTTCAGGACTTGAGAGTAGGGGGTTCACGGGTTCGATCCCGGGCTCGGGCAATTTCTGTCCGAGGGTTTGATGATAAGTCATTACCACAGGATTAACCCATTACCAAACGACAGAATTTTGGACTTGTCCAATTTGAAAGCATTTGCAGACGACAAAATAGAAGTGACTGAAAATTTGAAATATGTTTTGTGAAGGGCAGAAAATATTGTGGGAAAAGGAGAAAATGCTGGTTACCAGCATTTTCTCCTTTTCCCACAATGTTTTCTAAAGGTTTCTTTCTCAGGGGCGTCAAAAGTAGGGATTGTGTGGGAATGGGATATTTCCTCTCCCACTGCTGACCATCGTCTTGATGGTAGTTAATGTGGGAAAGCAGCCAAAATTGTGAAGATTACTGGTAAAAGAGACTCGTTAAGATTGATAACATGTGTGAAATTTTCTGAAATGGGCAGGAGGGGTTCAGAAGATATTGAACAGACATCAAAACATAACCATCAGTCAAACATGTGGATGGACTAAAGGATGGGCAGACAGACAGATGGACAGACAAAGAAATATACAGATGGATTGATAAACAGCTAGAGAGACAGATAACTCCATGGAAAAAAGCAAAATATGTCTTTATGTCTTTGCAAAATTAATTCGGGGGGGGGGGGGGGGGGGGGGGGGGGGCCGAGAAAAAAGGAGTAGTAGACATAAAACATAAAAACCGCCTGTCTGTTTCAGACAAAGACTCAGAAATACCAGGCCAGACAGTCACCAAACAAATACGAGGCCATGATTTAAAATCAGACTGTGTTGAGAGTTTCGGATTAAAATCTCCTTTGTCATGATTTAAATGTCAAAATTGTGTCATAATGTCGGAGAAAACATGCAGGTATAGTTTTCTTTTTGTAAGCAAGGTATACCCTTTACCAAACAATCCTTGGTTTTTACGACCCAGAGGAAGAAGCCTTCTGAAAACATCATGGGAAAAGGAGAAAATGCTGGTAACCAGCATTTTCTCCTTTTCCCAAAATGTTTTCTACTCTTCTAAAGTTAAAGTTTCAATTTTTGAGTCACATTTATTTTGTCATCTGCAAATGCTTTCAATTTGGATAAGTCTAAAATTTTGTTGTTAGGTTAAGACTTAGTTTGCCCCTGTGAGGTGCAATTTCCTGTTCAAATGATTTTGGGTGGTGGGGAGGGGGTGGGCTAGGCTTTTGTTTGGCCCTGTATGATGTGATTAATTATTGTATTAACTCATTACCAAACGACAAAATTTTAGGTTTGTCCAAATCGAAAGCATTTGCAGACGACAAAATAAAAGTGACTGAAAATTTGAAATTTGTTTTGTGAAGGGTAGAAAACATCGTTGGAAAAGGAGAAAATGCTGGTTACCAGCATTTTCTCCTTTTCCCACAATGTTTTCTAAAGGCTTCTTAAATCTTAGGGTCGTCAAAAGTAGGGATTATGTGGTAATGGGTTAATTAGCCTGCAGAAGTAAGGCTTTTAAAAACATGGTTGGGTAAGGAGAAATGCTGGTGACTTTTCAACTTTTCCAACAATGTTTTCTTCCCTTAACTCTTTACTCCACAGATACTCATTTCTACGCATTGCTTGTAGGAGCCTTTGGAAAACATTATGGCAAAAGGTGAAATTGCTCGTGACGAGCAATTTCACCTTTTGCCACAATGTTTTCAGTTCTATCAATAGGTGTCGGTATACAAATAAGAAACGGCTTCATCCTTGCTGTTATTTAGGGTCAATTAGAGATGCCATAGAAATGCCTTATGGGGTAAAGGGTTAAAAAGACAAATTTCTTCTTTTGAGGAAAATGGAGAAAATAATGGTTACTTGGGCTACCAGCATTTTCTCCTTTTTTTCGACGATGTTTTCAGAAGCCTTATTACTGAAGGTTGTGAACACTTGCGACTACGTGATAAACCCTTTACCAAATGACAAAATTCTAGACCTGTCAAAATTGAAAGTGTTTGCAGACAACAATAGTTGATGAAGCTCAAATAATATGATTTTTCTTTGAAAGGTTCAAGGAAACATTGTGGGAAAAGGAGAAAATGCTGGTTACCACAATGTTTTCATTGGCTTCTTCCTAAGGGTTGTTAAAAGACTGATATATGTCGTAAAAACAGCTGATAGTTAAAAATGAATGATGGTATCTTAGATTTATTTTTTTCTTCTTGGAGAAAACTATCTCCCTAGTGGACAGTGTGATGTAGATAAAGATCAGAAGTCTACAGGTCAAGATTTTACTTATAATCATTATTCTCTGGACACTCATCTGATGCAGTGTTGCCTTTTTCTTGGAAGAACTTCAGGTTGAGTGGTCATTTTAAAAATCTTAGTTTCATATTAACCCTTTACCCTATAAGGGCATTTCTATGGTATCTCTAATTGACCCTAAAAAAACAAAAGGATGGAGCCATTTCTTATGTGTATATGACACCTTTTGATAGCATAGAAAACATTGTGACAAAAGGTGAAATTGCTCGTCATGAGCAATTTCACCTTTTGTCACAATGTTTTCAAAAGGCTCCTACAAGCAATGCGTAGAAATGAGTATCTGTGGAGTAAAGGGTTAAAGATCTTAGTTTCAATTTGTTAAACAACTGTTGCAAAATAGGAAAAGTGAAGACAAAGAGTTGACCCAATACCACACAATCCCTACTTTTTACGACCCCCGAGAAAGAAACTTGTGGGAAATGGAGAAAATGCTGGCTTCTAGTATATTCTCTCTTTCCTACTATGTTAACATTAAAGGCATCTTGCTCAAGTTTATTAAAACTGGAGATCATGTGGTAATTTAACCCATTACCACACAATCCCTACTTTTGACACCCCTGAGAAAGAAGCCTTCAGAAAACATTGTGGGAAAAGGAGAAAATGCTAGTAACCAAAATTTTCTCCTTTTTCCACAATGTTTTCTGCCCTTTGCAAAACAGATTTCAAATTTTCAGTCACTTTTATTTTGTCATCTGCAAATGCTTTCGATTTGGATAAAGTTAAAATTTTGTTATTTGGTAATAAGTTAAGGATTTGATTATTACATAGGGAAATAAATTTGAAGCAGATGGTTTTAAAAACATCCCAAGTAGTTAAATATGGTCAATTAATCTTTTGACATACAATCCAAAGTTTCATTAAGCTTGAGCTGGAAAGCTTTTGAAAACACTTGAAGTGGTAACCAGCATTTTCTCCATTTTCAACAATGTTTTCCTCTCTTTGAAAGACATTCATGCCAGATTCGTTCTCACTCCATTCCCAAAATTGTGGGCAAATTAACTTAAACTGTGTTTGGATGGAGTGGACATCTAAGCAACCTTTCCAATCTGTTTATGAACTTTATGGATGGGTTACGACTGAAAGAGTGCTCCAGCACTTTAGCGTTGAGCGAGCTCAAAATCTTTGCCGTCCATCGCGCCCGATTAATTATTAAATGGAGACTGAAAACGTACTTAAAACAATATGTACATACTTGTAACAAACAGAACTGCTGTACTTCGATCCTTTTAGAGACGCAGTTGCAGTCGAGCATCAGTTAGCAGTGTTTGCATTTTACTGACCAAAATCACAGGTCCTAACTGGACCCTAGCCCACAAGTGTTTACCAAGAGGAGACTTTCTATGAACAGGTTTGGTGAGACAGGGTTTTGGGCATTGTCAGACCAAAATTGCCAAAGGCCAGCAGGCTTATGTCATTAGTCTGTGTTGGTTACCAGCATTTTCTCCTTTTCCCACAGTGTTTTCTAGAGGCTTCTTCTTCTGGGTCGTTGAAAGTGGGGACTGTGTGTTTAAGGGTTAGATTTTGTACAGGAAGTGTTGAGTTAGGGCAAACACTTGAAAGCTTAAGCTTTCCTGGAAGTAGGATCTTCTAAATAACATTGATTTAATTCATTGTAACTTTTTAACCCTTTACGTAAGTAATCCCCATTTGAAATGAACCTGAGAAAGAAGCGAATTGAAAATCCTGGGCGAAAAAGTGTCAATGGCTTTGGCGATGGAATATTTTGAAATGATAAATTGATGGACTGAATGATTGAATGGTATTTAACGCCATTTTAAAAATTATTTTAAAAATTATTTCAGTTCTGTCTTGGTGGCCAGTGCACTTATCTATGCCTACCTGGAGTTTCTAATACCAGAACTCGCACTAATATTTTTCCCAAGCCACTGGCTGCTTTCCCACATAACCATCGTCGGCACAATGGCCAGTGGAGAGAGATGAATGAATCCTGTCACAATTACTATCATCAATCCTCATAAAGAAATCGGCCAAACTGGTACTTGAACGTCCTATTCTCAACCTTAGGCTGCTAATCGTAACTCACTGGCTTTGGAGACTGTATAGATCAAGATCAGACTGCACACAGTGTGCAGTCTGATCTTGGATCTACACTGTCCGAGAATGAGATGCTATTCCCTCAAAACAATATTTTAAGATACCAATGTTTGTGTTTTTTATGATCCAATTAAAAATAGTAATGTCAGTTATTCAGCAGGATAAAGTTTTATTCTTTACCACACAATCCTCAGACTTTTAACGACCCTGAGAAAGAAAGCTTTTGAAAACATTGTGGGAAAAGGAGAAAATGCTGGTAACCAGCATTTTCTCCTTTTCCCACAATGTTTTCTACCTTCCCAAATCAGATTTCAATTTTTGAGTCAAATCTGTTTTGTCATCTGCAAGTGCTTTCAATTTGGACTAGACCAAAATTTTGTCGTTAGGTAAAGAGTTAAGACCTGTAGCTACTGACTGAGCTTTCAGGACTGGGCTATCTTGTAATGGGTTTTCTCTAGACAGAGATAAGGTTCAGGATGTTGGAGCTAATTAAAGCTTTCCTGATAAATCCTTCAAGAAACTTTAATTGTCAATATGGTTTAATGTAATACCTGGATGATACAGAACAAGTGTCTGACGTATTAGACTTGTTCAACCTGGCTTTTCTTAAAACATCTTAAAAATTATTTCTTTGAGTGTCTTTCACAACTGTAGGTTCCTTTACGGCTAGTGTAGGTCAAGATCAGACTGCACAAAATGTGCAGGCTGATCTTTCAGCTACACTATTCTTTTTATTGAAACTCTGTTCAGACAAGCCTGCAGTCTGAATTTCAACTTTATATTGATACACAGTTTCACCAACTTTTGATTGATAATGGAGGTTAAACCTTTAATAAGCTATTCTTCCTTGATAAATATAGTTTCACTGAGGTATAAGGTATTCTTGGTTGATAAATAGAGTTTCAATCTTGTACAAACTATTCTTGCTTGATGAAGAGTTCAATGAACCGGCTTGTACAAGCTATATTTGTTTGATAAAAAGAGTTTCATCCTTGTACAAGCTATATATGTTTGATAAAAAGAGTTTCATCCTTGTACACCTTGTACAAGCTATATATGTTTGATAAAAAGTTTCATCCTTGTACATTTAGCTCTACTTGTTTGATAAAAAGAGTTTCATCCTTGTACAAGCTATATATGTTTGACAAAAAGAGTTTCATCCTTGTACAAGCTATATTTGGTTGATAAAAAGAGTTTCATCCTTGTACATTTAGCTCTATTTGTTTGATAAAAAGAGTTTCATCCTTGTACAAGCCATATATGTTTGATAAAAAGAGTTTCACCCTTGTTCAAGCTATATTTGGTTGATAAAAAGAGTTTCATCCTTGTACAAGCTATATTTGTTTGATAAACAGATTTTTATCCTCTTAGGTGGTTGATAGTATCTCTCTTGTGCAAGCAATTCTTGGTGGATAGAAGACAGTTTCACAATCGTGTTAGAGACTCCTAACTGGCTGATAGTTTCATTCTTGTGCAAGCAATTCTTGGTAGATAGACAGGGTTTTCTCCCTGGCTTTTACATTACGCTGACACACAGTTGTGAAATAGATACTGGTTAAAAGTGCAAGATTTAGAGATAGATTTTATCAGTACTTTATCTCTCTTTCACTTATCAGTACTTTATCTCTCTTTCACGGAGCTCCGACTTTAAAAAACTTTAAAGAGGACTTTTGAAAATCTTGTGAGAAAAGAAGAAAATGCTGGTAACCACAGTGTGTTCTTTCCTATCAAAGACAGGTTCCATCATTTTAGTTAACTCTTTCCCAAACAAGCCCTTGTTTTTATGCGTCTTAGCACAAGTCTTTTGAAAACACTGTGGGAAAAGGAGAAATTGCTTGTTACGAGCAATTTCTCCTTTTCCCACAGTGTTTTCTACCTGTGACGATAATTTTCTGCCATTGTTATGAAAGTTAAAATTGTCGTCTGCAAACTCTTTCAGTTTGGAAGAGTCTAAAATTTGTCGTTTGGGAAAGGGTTAAATCTAAGTTGGTGCCTATGAATGTTTTCCAGTTTGACCAAGTTTGCATTTCTATTATGCGTTAACTCATTCGTAACCAAACGACAAAATTTTAGACTGGTTCAAATCGAAAAACCTTTGCAGACGACAAAATAAAAGTGACTGAAACATTGAAATTTGTTTTGTGAAGAGTAGAAAACATTGTGGGAAAAGGAGAAAATGCTGGTAACCAGCATTTTCTCCTTTTCCCACTATGTTTTTTAAAGGCTTCTTCACAGTTAAAGGTTATAAGAAGTATCGAGTTTGAGGAGCGTTCTGCCTTCACAAACCCACGTTTCTGTCTGGATAAGTCTTTTTTTTTTTGCATATTTTGTATTTTGCAGCTTTTTCTCTGTCTCACTGGGAACTCTTTACCAATCGCCAAAGAGAAACTTTTGCAAAATTTTAGTCCAAAAAATATTATATTTGCAGACAAAAATAAGATATTGTCAAAAGGTGTGATTAGTTTTTGAAAGAGTGGAAAACAAAGTATAAACATATTCTCCTTTCTCCACAGTATTTTCTAAAGCTCTTTTGCTGTTAATTGGCTGTTTCTGACAACAGTATGGCAAAATAACTTTCAATACAGATTGAAAGAGACACTGCTTTGTAGAGGGAATGCCGGTTTTCAAGAATTGCCAGCTGTGCCGAGAAAAATGCGATGTTGTGTTCTCTCTATCCTGATTGTGTGGTAAAGGGTTAACCCATTACCACACAATTAATCCCTACTTTTGACGACCCTGAGGAAGAGGTCTTTAGGAAACATTGTAGGAAAAGGAGAAAATGCTGGTAACCAGCATTTTCTCCTTTTCCCACAATGTTATCTACCCTTCACAAAACAAATTTCAAATTTTAACCCTTTACCCCATAAGGCATTTCTACGGTATCTCTAACTGACCCTAAATAACAGCAAGGATGAAGCCATTTCCTATGTGTATATGACACCTTTTGATAGTGTAGAAAACATTGTGGCAAAAGGTGAAATTGCTCGTGACGAGCAATTTCACCTTTTGCCACAATGTTTTCCAAAGGCTCCTGCACGCAATGCGTAGAAATGACTATCTATGGAGTAAAGGGTTAAGTCACTTTTTTTTTTGTTGTCTGCAAATATTTTCAGTTTGGACAAGGCTAAAATTTTGACGTTTGGTAAAAATGTTTGGATTGTGCGGCAAAGGTTTAATGCATGCAAAAAAAACCCCACAAGCACATTTTTGTGCCAGAGTTTGCCTGACTTTAGGGCTTGGCATAGGAGCAAGAATTTTTCTTCTGAATTACTGTTCCCTGTGGCTTGACTTTATACCAAAAGGCATAACTTTAGACTAGTCCAAATTGGAGGCATTTGCAGACGACAAAATTATTCTGACTGCAACATAGAAATTTGTTTTGGGAAGGGTAGAAAACATAAGGGGAAAAGGAGAAAATGCAGGTTACCAGCATTTTCTCCTTTTCCAACAATGTTTTCAGAAGGCTTCTTTCTCAGCGTCGTGAAAAACAAGGATTGTTCAGTAATCTAAGAGCTCACTTTTTATCACTCAACAAAAATTTTAACTGAAGACCGATCTTAATTGGAAGCATTTGCAGACGACAAAAAATATTTGACTCAAACATAGAAATTTGTGTTGGGAAGGGTAGAAAACAATGGGAAAAAGAGAAAATGATGGTTACCAGCATTTTCTCCTTTTCCGACAATGTTTTCAGAGTGCTTCTTTCTCAGGGTCATGAAAACCCGGGATTTTAAAGTAAAGGGTTAACTTTTAATAACTTAATAAAAATTTTAAACTCAACCATTTTGAAAGAATTTGCAGACGACAAATTAGTGTAGCTCAAAACATTATGAAGTCTTTATATATAATACAATGAGATGATGTTAGATTGGTCCATATTGAAAGCATTTGCAGACGAAAAAGAAAAATAAAAGTATTTCGATTGATGAAATTTGTTGCTGAAAGGGCAGATAACCTTGTGAGAAAAGTAGAAAATGCTGGTTGGTTACTCTTCTGACACATGTGAGAAAAAAGTCGGTGACTTAAAAAGAAAATTGTGGCAATAATGATATGAGAAAGCCAAGAAACACATGAAAAGGTGCATAATGTCCACCATGATAATTATGATTTAACTCATTACCAAACGACAAAATTTAAGGTTTGTCCAAATCGAAAGCATTTGCAGACGACAAAATAAAAGTAAACTGAAAATTTGAAATTTGTTTTGTGAAGAGTAGAAAACATTGTGGGAAAAGGAGAAAATGCTGGTTACCAGCATTTTCTCCTTTTCCCACAATGTTTTCTTAAGGCTTCTTTTTCAAAAGTAGGGATTGTGTGGTAATGGGTTAAGCTGTTTATATTGGCATTAAACTCCAATACAAACAAACTTACCTCTGATGCATGTCAGGAAAAGTAGCCAGTGACTTAGAAAGTTGTCAGAACTTGTGTGAGAAAGCCAGGAAACACATGCATAGGTTCACTGTCCACAATGATATAACCTAAGCTATTGGAATGATGTTAAACCTTATTCCGCACAACAAAATTTATGACTTGTCTGTGACAAAAACATATTGTCTGTTTACTTCTAAAACCTCGTAACTGCAGCTTGTTACAAGCTGTAGTTATGAGGTTTTGGAAGCAAACCGACGATTATGGAGGAGAAAGTAGACAAATTTCAAATGATGAAATTTTTCACTGAAAGGATTGAAAACATTTTGGGAAAAGGAGAAAATGCTGGTCATCAGCATTTTCTCCTTTTCCCAAAATGTTTTTATAAGCCTCCGTCCTAAGGGTCGTTAAAAGTCGGGATAGTATGGTAAAGGGTTAAACTGCCATACAAACACACATATTGAAATTGACCTTTGGTGGTACAACTTGAAAAACATCTGGATTGCCACTAATTATAATTTTCCCTGGTAAATCCCCAGTTGCATCTTGGGGAATTTCCCCCTTGCATCTTCGAGAATTCCAGATTTTCAGTTAAGAACATGCCCTAGTCACACATTACGTAATTTTATGTGGATGTTGTTGAACATAAATTATAGGTAAACAGCATTCCAGTTATAATAACATAGCTGTTTACATCTGCTGCATTGTTTGTTTTTGTCATTTTGGGTTCCATAATTACAGCTGTACCAGGAAAAACCTCAGGGAATCGATTTACTCTTTTCCACTTGACAGAAATTGCGACAGGACTGAATTGATAAGCTGTGACTAGCAATTCACAATATAAATGTTGCTCACATAACTATTCCAGTCTATGACAGGGTAGAAAACATTGTGGGAAAAGGAGAAAATACTGGCTAACAGTATTTTCTCCTTTTCCTACAACTTTTTCAAAATTCGTCTTGTATAGGGTCATCAAAAATTGTTGATTATGCAATAAAGCATTACCTCTAAGCACAATATCAGTCTATAGGGTCCTTGTTCAAGACACTGGCTGAGTATATATTGTTCTCAAAAAATGTTAAACATTGTGGGGAAAATAGGATTTCTCCTTTTCTCACAATATTCTGAAGAGCCTTTTACCTCGGGGTAATGTTTAACTCATTACCAAACGGCAAAATTTTAGGTTTGTCCAAATCGAAAGCATTTACAGACGACAAAGCAAAAGTGACTGAAAATTTGAAATTTGTTTTGTGAAGGGTAAAGAAAACATAGCGGGAAAAGGAGAAAATGCTGGTAACCAGCATTTTCTCCTTTTCCCACAATGTTTTTTCTACCCTTTTCCCACAATGTCTTCTGAAGGCTTCTTTCTCAGGGTCGTCAAAAGTAGGGATTCCGTGGTAATGGGTTAAAAAGGGAATGTTTGGTGAGGGGTTAATGTAGCAGCTCCAACCATATGTCACATAGATTTACTGTATTTTTGCCATTAAGCTTCAGAGTGCAATTAAGTTTATTTCTATTATGCAATGTTGCTTTATTTTTTACCTGTACCACAGAATCCCAAGTCTTAACCCTTTCCAAAACAGCAAATTTTGGACCACACCAAACTGAAAGCATTCTGCAGATGACAACATAACAGTTGCAAAAAAGATGATTTCTCTATAATATTGTTGGGGTAGAAAACATTGTGGAAAAAGGAGAAAATGCTGGTTACCAGCATTTTCTCCTTTTCCCTCAATGTTTTCAAAAGGCTTCTATTCCTGACCTGTAAAAACCAGGGATTGTTTGGGAAAGGGTTAACAAACTTGACAAAGCTTTTGAAAGTATTGAGGGAAAGCAGCATTTTCTTCTTTTCCAACCATGTTTCTTTCAAATGTCTGCTAAACTGAAGGCAAGTTGCAAGTTTGAGCATTTGAGCTATCTTTTATCTCTTCACCACACAATCCTGACTTTAATGACCCTGAGAAACAAGCCAATCTGAAAATATTTTGGGAAAAGGAGAAAATGCTGGATACCAGCATTTTCTCCTTTCCCCACAATGTTTTCTTCCCTTCCCTAAACAAATTTCTAATTTTCAGTCACTTTTTATCTTGTCGTCTGCAAATGCTTTCAATATGGACCAGTCTAAAATTTTGTCATTCAGTAAAAAGTTATTTGTTGTTTGCATGTGATTCGAATTTGAAGTCTGAAATTGTGCGATGTAGTAAAGGCATAAACTGGTCTGCTCGGGTAGCAAAGTGTTTTAAGCATATTAGACATTTAAGAACAAGTATTCTTGAAAAGTTCTTAAAAGCTGTTCTTGAATAGTTCAAAAACAGTTCAAGAACAAAAATTCTTAAAACAGTTCAAGAACATTTGTTCTTGAACTGTATAAGAACTTCATTCTTGAACTGTTCAAGAACAGTCTTTAAGAACTTCTCAAGAATACTTGTTCTTAAAATTTGTCCAATTTAACATTTCTTAGAATGTACTTGAACTGTTCTTGAACACTTTAAGAGCAGTTCATGTCTAGTTCTTGAACACTGTTCTTGAACTGTGAAAGAATGTTTCTTGAACTGTTCTTAAAAATTTCGTAGGAGTCGTGATCTGGTGGTTGCGAGTTCAACATCAGACTACATGTTCTTTACAGTCTGATCTTGATCTACATTGTCCACAAAAGGTCAGTAAGTCATGCTCCTCAGCCAAAAGGTTTAAACTGGCTTATGGGAAGGTTGAAAGATATAACTTGTGATTGGTTAATTAGGAAACCGTCTGGTAATTATGCTCACTTCCCGCCTTTTTCCCATTCCCATCAGAAATTTACAGATACTTGAAAAAGCGTGCTTGATAACTTAAATTTGTATTTTGGTTACCATGGTGTTTCAATTTTCATGCAACACAGTTTAGATATTAGCTCAACTTCTGTCGTGTGAAAAGTTTAACTTTTTGACAAAAGAGTCATACGGAAATTCCCATAGAAGTACAATCTTTACCCATTACCACACAATCCCTTCTTCTGACACCCCTGAGAAAGAAGCCTTTTGAAAACACTATGGGAAAAGGAGAAAATGCTGGTAACCAGCATTTTCTCCTTTTCACACAGTGTTTTCTATACCCTTCCCAGAACAAATTTCTATTTTTTAGTCACCTTTATTTTGTCGTCTGCAAATGCCTTCAATTTGAACCAGTCTAAAATTTTGTCGTGTGGTAAAGAGTTACAGAAGATGGCATAGTCTGGTAGTCCAAATTGAATTGCAGACGACAAAATCAATGTGACTGAAAAAATGAAATTTAGTCAGGGAAGAGTTACGAATGAAAACATTGTGGGAAAAGAAGAAATGATAGTTACCAGCATTTTCTTGTCACTTTTCCCTCAAAGTCTTCAAAAGGCTAAATCTTTCTTGGGGTCTCAACCTGTTTCCAAACAACAAAATTTTAGACTGGTCCAAATTGAAAGCACTTGCAGATGACAAAATAAACCTTACTCAAAAATTGAAATTTGTTTCCAGAAGGGTAGAAAACATTGTGGGAAAATTGCTGGTTACCAGCATTTTCTCCTTTTCCCACAATGTTTTCCATAGGCTTCTATCTTAGGGTTGTAAAAACCAGGGATTGTTTGGTGAAAGGTGAATTCTTAGATTTTTGTGTCTAGTATTTCTGCCGGTACAGTCCTACGTACAAGCCCACTTTCTCTGAAAATCCCAGATTCTAGTAGAACAGTTACCTTGTCAAGCACCCTGATAAGACAGGATAATTTATTACATATAATTAGTCCCAATTGGTCTGACCAGAAAGTCTGTTCTCTGGGTCATTGTGTGAAACTTGATCCTAAAACTGATAAGCCCAGGAAAATCTTGCATTTATAGCACTGCAAATCTGTGTCCACGTCCAGGGAACAATTCTGAACATGTTTCAACTTCCTTGGTTAGAGGATTATGTGCTGGTAGAATGTATCAAACTTTCTCGCAGTTTGCTGTTATTAAGTTAGGGACGTTTTTACAGAAGTTTTTGAGACTAAAAGAAATGTGCATGTACCAAAATGCATTTTTGTCATGCATCTTAATGTATGATTATTGTCAAAGAGCAAAGTAAATCTAGAAAAAATTAAATATATATAAAAAAAAAATTTCTGAGTGAAGTGTTTACTATACAGTCTTACGTACAAGCCCACTTTCTAATAAAAGAAAAAGACTTGTCCAAATTGTAAGACAACAATTTAAAAGTAAATCAAATTAGGAATTTTGTCTTTGATAGAGTAGAAAATGTAACATTGAGGAAAAAGGACAAACCGCTAGTTACAACATTTTTTTCAAAAAAAGCTTTTTTCCTCAGGGTTTTAAAAAGTTGGAAACATGTGGTGAGAATTAAAATAAGCCTATAAAATTACATATCCTTCTACATGTCATTTTGGAACTTCCATTTATAGTTGCTTTTATGGCCAGACTTGGTCAAGATCAGTCTGCAGAGAATATGCAATACAGAGACATTCTGGTCCAACAAGACTTTAGTTTTGTCCTTTGCAAAAATTTTCAGTTTGGATAAGTCTGATCATCTTTGTAGAGTAAGGGGACTAACTATAGCTCAGTGGTTTGGACCTTCGATTTGAAATAAAGAAGTCTAGGTTTGATCCCTGCCAGTGGTCCTAATCTATTAGTAGTGTCGCTTGGCAATGCACCACAGAGCCTCGGCCTATTGCTCATGGACTCAAGGACAGGTTTGAGTAAGTGAGCCATATTGATATTTAGGCTTAGATGGTATTGAAAACAACACAAGAGGGCCATGAAGGCCCTATATGGCTCCACTGGCTAATAAGTAAAAACACTACAAGCCAAACATTACGATACTTGCCACTTGGTTTCAAACTTGAAGACATGCAATTTTTTTCTATGAAATGCTACAAGAAAGTTATAACACCCCCCCTCGCCCCGGGCAAAGCCAGAAAGCTATAATTACTTGAATCCTGTAGGAGGTCCACAAGATAAAGCCCCATAGCATATAATACAGATCTAGAATGTGTTGTTATAAACAAGGAAATTTTCAGTTTCCACAATAAAAGGCAGTGTAAAACATGAGATCCATGAGACAGGCTAAATTTACTAGCCCTAGGCCTTATTATGGTAAGTAACAAAATCATTTATAATTTTTCACCACAAAACCTGTGTAATACTTGTGACCCCTGGTGTGGGGACAAACTTGACTCCAAGGCTATAATTTGCTAGGTACCAGAAGGATTTTTAAGTTCTCGCTATTTAAGCCTATGTAAAACTTGTTACCCCAATTTTAACCCCAGGGCTATTATTTGAAGAAACTTGGTTGAGATTCACTAGGTAAAGCTGCATGCCAAATTTGGTAGCCCTAGGCCTTATGGTTTCGTTAAAGAAGAATTTCCAAGATTTTCAAAATTTTTCAGTTTCTATTGCTATGGCAACCAAAGTTTTTGAAGGAATCAAATATCTTTTAAACAATTTGAAGACGTCCATGACAGGATAATTTCTGTGAAGTTTCATACAAATTGGATTCGTAGTTTTAGATAAGATGTTTGAAATAAAAGTTAACACATGCACAGATGAACGCATGACGGACACCGGGCCATGACATACTGGTAAGCCCGCTAGCCTTTGGCAAATGGAGCTAAAAAAAACCATTCCAGAAAATTATCAGGAATTGTCAATGGGAGCAGAAGCAAATCTATGTCGGGTGCTTCTCAAATCTATGCCAATTTATTTGTTACAATGCATAAAGAAAAATACAAGAGTTTGAAAATGAGAAAACTTACAAAGTTATACTTTTTGTTGATAATTACACCTACAAATATAAAATAAATATTTTTGATTTTACAATATGCTTTCTTAGGGCCATTAATTTCTTCTCTTTCACTAAATCTATAATCACCACTTTTTATTCTAAAATACTGAAAAGAAAAAGGAAAACTCATTCATAGAACCACTTTTTCAGTGAATTTTATATGAGTCTACAATTTTAGTATGGTTCCAAAAAAAAATGTGTCTTGTGTATTTATTGGTGATTTACAAGGTATTTTGATTTATACCATGAAAACCAAATAGCTACTTTTTAAAGGCCCTGTAGCTCAAAAGTAAACAAAGGGTAGGTTAAATGCATCTGAATTTAAACCATACTATTTATGGAAATTAATGTAAAGGTGACAATATCTGTTACTGTATGGTCAGTCATAGTCGTTGGCAGAAATGTTTATTTTTGAACTGGGTTAAAAAGTAAACCAAAAGAGACCAACCTGGCAAATTTCAACCTAGTTTTAGATTTAATTTTTCTGCTAATAATGGTAATTTACGCATCAGACCTGGCAAATTTTCACCTTGTTTTAAATCTCATGCAGATTCTAACAAAAGTTATGACCTTAGTTCAGATGTTTTGCAGAAAGATGACTAAGCAACAGACTTCATAATGAATGGAGTGAAAGTTTAATAAAAAAAAAATGGCATCTAAGATGACTAGGACAACTGACCTCCAATAAATGTTTTGTAGGACCCATTTGTTATCTTGACAAAGTTAACACAGAGAAATTTGTCTCAAGAGTCCTGACAAATTGTGTATGATGGTTGGTATTTACACAATTGATGCTGCAATGACTTATTTAAATGTTGGCACCTATAGTGAGGAAACAAAGTTAAAATTCTGTCTTCAAATCAACCAGGAGTCCCTTTGCTATAGAAATATTCTTTGCTGGAGTCAGCCAAATGTGATAAAATCCAAATTACCAAATAAAGTTACCAGAATTTAACTGTTGATCACAATGCAGTAACCAAATCTGCGTGATGTGGTATTAAAACACTGTCACAAGGTCTGATTTCTGGAAAAATATCATTCCAGATGCAACAGTTTCATTTTGATAGAGAACAGACTGTGGCTTCTAAAATGATGTTTTTCCAGGGATCAGTTCAACACATACTATTTAGTTTTAAGTGATTATTCAAACTCTTTCTGCATGTAACTTACTAGAACTAAAACTCCTCTCACATGACGAAAAGAATTATTCTGAATAATAAGAACCAAAGCAAAACTGTAGCCTCTGCATGATCTAGTCTCTGCTCTCCTTAAAATAAAGCAGCACTTGGCTGTTTTCATAAGCAGTACCAAACTGATCCAACAAGTGCTCAACCTAGAGGGCATCAGTAACTTGCATTGACCTAATCATATTACTGGAAGAATAGTATGGGTCAAAACTGCTTCCTTCTATAAACAGATTGAAGGAGTCAAGCTGGCTCCTTTGAGGAATATTAAACACTGAGAAAAAATACTTTTCAGTCATGATGCTCCCAGGTCTGGGGTTATGAAAAGTTGCCTTGACTGTTAATGCTTTAATTTTTTTCAAACCATTTAATTATGTTTAAAGAGAAAAACTAGTATTTTTTCAACTCCTTGTACAACATTAATGAGGTTTCCTGAGATTATACACACTTAATAATCTAGATTTTTAAGCAAAAGAGCATTGCTTTTGAAGCTTAACAAACTCTTTAGTAAACACAAACTTTTAACTTGTTTTTCACTAGTTTCAAGGGAGCTTTTCAGCGTTCCTAGTCTAACCAAACTTCAATAATGATTCACCATTAAATCAATCAAGGTGGTAGCAGGCGAACTATCAGTAAAGAAAGAAAATTTATGAAAAGAACAGTGGTATTTCATTTTGACCACAAAGCCCTTTATCCACCCACTTTTACATCACACATTGTGTCAGAATTTTATAAAGTTTTGTGAGTTTTGCACAGCATCAAAACAAAACATGTTGATTATACAAGGTTGCATTTAAATAAGTGCAGTGGTATCACAATTGATCCGATAAAAACAGTTCTTTTGATTGCAAGGGGACTATCCAATAGATTGACAAGTAGATTGGCTCCTTTTTTTCCAAAATGTAACTGCCAAATATATTTACACTTACAGATAAAGTTACATTTTGTAACTTCTTTTCAGTGTTACACAAAATGCAGCAAAAAAAATCTATGATTGAGTGAGACAGCATTAGATGCCATATTCAATACTACCCAAATTCATCACAACAATCATTTACAATAAGTTTCTGTGTGGCACATGGCACAACACTGTTGCCTCTCAAGGATTGCAGGGAAAAGGTTTTTAAAAGAAGATGATCTATAAAGCATGCATCTTTTCAAAACTTCCTATTTTTCAAAAGTAACTTTTGAAAAAAAAAAATCTGCTTTTCAGCACTTTCAGTCCTATGATTTTGGAAGAACAGTCTGCGGGAAACATTTTGGTGTAAAACAAACTAATTTCTCTAGCAAACCATATTTTCAACCTCTTTCTTTGTTTTTTTTTTCTATTCTACATGAAACATATAAAAAGTGCTATATTTACTTTATAATTTTTATTCCCTCCTGGTCTTGTTTATCTGTCTTTTTCCAACTTTAGAAAGTTTTAAAATTGAGATAAGTTTTACAGGTGAAAAAGGGTCTGTCATGCAGTAATGCCTAGCCCCAGAGTTGTTCATCTTATCTTCAAAAATCTCCCAAGGGATGAGGGTCAGAAACCGGATTGTTTAGATTAGGGGCTGACCAAGACATTTAATGGCCATTATGGTGATAATCAGGCTATTAACATAACAGTTTCCAAAAGTACCGCTGTCCTCAAATTTGAGGACGGTTTTGGGCTTGTACGTTAGACTGGGTAGGAAATTTCCCCCACAATTTCCCAGCTACATGGCACAGTAAGTTTCTGTCAGGCAAGTTATTTATCCATTTTGTTTGTTTTTTATGTTGCTTACATTCTCCAGCTAATTATCACACAGGGTGATTGGGATTTAATGGCTTGTATTTCTGGCTTATCTCTAACCTCTCAATAATTCCAATTATTTTTGATGATATAAAAGGAAAAGGAGCCTTTTTCTCTATTAACCCATTACCACACAATCCCTACTTTTGAAGCCCCTGAGAAAGAAGCCTTTAGAAAACATTGTGGGAAAAGGAGAAAATGCTGGTAACCAGCATTTTCTCCTTTTTCCACAATGTTTTCTACCCTTTCTAGAACAATCTTAAAAATTTGAATCACATTGATTTTGTTGTCTGCAAATGCTTTCAGTCTTAAATTTTGTTGTTTGGTAAAGAGTTAAAGAAGAATCAAACGGTTTTAAACATTAAAATGATTATAGTTTGGAAACACATGTTTGAAAAGAAAATTAATATTCCATGCCAATGCCAACTGTATATATCTACCTATGACATTTACAATAAATAGGTTACTGAAACAAAGCCCAAATTCTACAGATCTGTTTATGTGGCTGGAGATGGATGGATGTATGTAATTTTTCAGCTGAACCATTTGTCATAAAGGCTAACAGGTGTGCACAGTAATGTTGTTCCCATTTGTTTTAACTCTTTTATCAAATGACAAAATTTTAGACTGGTCCAAATCTAAAGCATTTGCAGAGGACAAAATAAATGTAGCTTAAATTATAATTTTGTTCCAATGATAAAACATTGTGGGAAATGGAGAAAATGCTGATACCAGCACTTTCTCCTTTTCCCACAATGTTTTCAAAAGACTTCTTCTTTAGGGTCGTTAAAAGTCGGGATTGTGTGGTAAAGACTTAAAGTCAAAATTTTAGGTTTGTCCAAATTGAAAACATTTGCAGATAGCAAACTGCATGTGGGTCAAATAATTGTATTTGTTCTGTGAAGGTTAGAAAGTATTGTTAGAAAAAGAGAAAATGCTGGTTACCAGCAATTTCTCTTTTTCCCACAATGTTTTCCAAAGTCTTGTCTTCCAGGGTTGTTAAATTGAGATTGTGAAGTAATGAGTTAATAAGCTTTTACTAAGCGACAAAATTTTGGACTGGTCCAAATTCAAAGCATTTGCAGATCGATGATAAAATCAAATTGGTCTGAAATGATAAAATTTAGAAAACCTAATTGGAAAAAGAGAAAATGCTGTTCTTTTTTTTTAACCCATTACCACACAATCCCTACTTTTGACACCCCTGAGGAAGAAGCCTTTTGAAAACACTGTGGGAAAAGGAGAAAATGCTGGTAACCAGCATTTTCTCCTTTTTCCACAGTGTTTTCTACCCTTCCCCGAACAAATTTCAATTTTTCAGTCACCTTTATTTTGTCATCTGCAAATGCTTTCAATTTGAACCAGCCTAAAATTTTGTTGTGTGGTAAAGAGTTAAATTCTTTCTGAGGGTCGTTAAGTCTTTGAGTTTTAACAACCCTGAGGTAGAATGGCTTTTGAAAACATGGTAAAAGAAGAAAAGAATAGCATAGTTGACATGCTGGACTTTTGGCAAAGACTCAATACAGTATTGCATGTCCATGATAACAGCAGGCCAAGCGCTGGTAGCTCAGTTTAGTAGCATGCAGGACTTCAGATCAGGGGGTTGTGGGTCCAATCCCAGGCTCGGCCAATTTCTTTATGAGGATTGATGATAGTCATTGCAACAGGATTCATTCCTCTCCCCTGCTGACTATTGTTTCGATGATGGCTATGTGGGGAAAGCAGCCAGTGGCTTGGAAAGAAAATTGTTTGGAGTAATGGTAAAAGAGACTCCAGGAAAGCATGGATAGGTGCACTGGCTGCTGTGATGTGACTGAAACAATGTTGAAAATAGATTATCAATCAATCAGTCAGTCAATCATATTACCAGCACAGTTGCAGGTGACAAACTTAACTCTTTACCACACAAGGTTATTTTGGACTAGTCCAAAGTGAAAGCATTTGCAGACAACAAAATAAATGTAGCTCAAATGATAATTTTTGTCTTTGACAGGGTAGAAAACATTGTGGGAAAAAGAGAAAAAACTGTGTGGGAGAAGGAAAAATATAGATTTTCATTTTTGTCCTTTTCCCACAATTTTTTCAAACCCATGTCATCAGGATTCTACAGTAAAGAGGTTTGTCTGAGCGAAAGGTTGAAAATTAGTGGTGTCACCAAAGGCATGCTGGGAGAAAAATTATAAGAACACAATACCTTTTAACCTTTGACCTCCAGGTTTAGGGTTAGAATCAAATTATAAACTCTAATAGAGTAATTTAACTCTTAACCCTTTACCAAATGACAAAATTTTAGAACGGTCCAAGTTGAAAGCACTTGCAGCCGACAAAATAAACCTTACTCAAAAATTGAAATTTGTAGGGATTGTGTGGTAGTGGCTTAAATAACGGGATTGGTGTCCGAAATGGAAGGTAGTATTGTGAGAAAAAAACTCTGGTTATCATCATTTCCTCCTTTTTTCACACAGTTTTTAAAAGTCATTTTTGTTAGTGCCAATTGCAATTAGGGACCCTTGCTAGAGCCTTTGCTGGTTTCCAAACAATTGGTTTTATTGACCCATTAGAAGAAGGATTTTGAAAACATTGTAGGAAAAGTGGAGATATTGTAGGTAAGATGAGAATGATGGTTAACAGCATTTTGTCTTTTATCCACAATGTCTTTCAAAAGCCATACATTCTTCAAGGTTATCAGGAAAAAGAATTGGTTGATAGGGTTAACTCTGTACCAGACCCAAAAAATTCAGACTGGTCCAAATTCAAAACATTTGCAGACGACAAATTGAAAGTTGCCAAAATGATGAAATTTGGTCTTGAAAGGGTAGAAAACATTAAGTGAAAAGGAGAAAATGCTGGTTACCAGCATTTTCTCCTTTTCCCACAATGTTTTCAAAAGTCTTCTTCAATAGGGATGTTAAAACTCAGGATTGTGTGGTAAAGGGTTAAGAGGTCGGTATTTTGAGACTTCGAAGTCAAAAGCTCATTCAATCAATCTATAATCTTGTCAATAGATATAGGCTTTCGTGACCTCAAAGTTATGTCAATCATTTTAGCCTATAAGACATGATTATTCCCTTAATCCTTAACCCATTACCACACAATCCCTACTTTTGACAACCCAGAGAAAGAAGCCTTTGGAAAACATTGTGGGAAAAGGAGAAAATGCTGGAAACCAGCATTTTCTCCTTTTCCCACAATGTTTTCTACCCTTCACAGAACAAATTTCAAATTTTCAGTCACTTTTATTTCATCGTCTGCAAATTCTTTTGATTTGGACCAGTCTAAAAATTTGTCGTTTGGTGAAGAGTTAAGCTCCTTACAGTCAATGATTGATTGATTGTATGGTGTTTAACACCATTTTCAACATTATTTCAGTTACATCATGGTCACCGGTGTGCCTATAATTCATGCTTTCCTGGAGTCTCTTTAACCAGTACTCAGCTCAGATTTCTTTCCAAGCTACTGGCTGCTTTTCCACATAACCATCGCCGAAACAATGATCAGACTATCATCAGTCCTTGGAAAGAAATTGGCCAAGCCAGGGATCCAGTTGATAGCAACGCCCTTGGTTCAAGTCCTGCACTGTACCGACTGAACTACTGGGAACTCGGCAATTTCCAGTTAAGAAATAAAACCTATGTCATTCCAGTTTCAAGGTTACTCTTGTCGAGAAACTCCCAGCAAAAAAGACAGCATAGATCTATGATAAGGCTTCCCCGTTATCATTGCAGGTTCAAAGACTTTTAAGTTTCTTTTGTTCAGAATGTCCCAGAATAGCATAGCTTAACAATGTAGATCAAAAGATCAGGCTGCACAATTTGTACAGTATGATTTTGATCTAGCGTAGCAACAAAGGTAACTAAAGTTGTGAAGGGCGCTAATTATCATTAATGCTGGGAATCCAATCAAAGTTCATTATATATAAGAGTACCAAAGGAAGGTCCTTCTCGTACAAAGCAGGTGTAAGACACGCTCAAGTGCCATTAAAATAATTCTGTTCTCTGAACTCATTACCAAACAACAAAATTTTAGACTGGTTCAAATTGAAAGCATTTGCAGAGGACAAATAAAGATGACTGAAAAATTGAAATTTGTTCTGGGAAGGGTAGAAAACACTGGGGGAAAAGGAGAAAATGCTGGTTACCAGCATTTTCTCCTTTTCCTACAGTGTTTTCAAAAGGCTTCTTTCTCAGGGGCGTCAAAAGTAGGGATTGTGTGGTAATGGGTTAATTGTCCCTAAAGGGAGAAATTGTTAAAAACACTGGGAAAAGGAGTAAATACCAGCATTTCCTCATTTTCCCACAATGTTTTTTTTTTAACTCTTTGCCACACCATCCAGACTTTTAACCACCCTGAGAAAGTAAGCTTTTGAAAACATTGTGGAAAAAGGAGAAAATGCTGGTAACCAGCATTTTCTCCTTTTACCACAATGTTTTCTGCCCTTTTCAAATCAAATTTCAATTTTTGATTCACATTTAATTTGTCATCTGCAAATGCTTTCAATTTGGACCAGTCTAAAATTTTGTCATTTGGTGAAGAGTTAATTAAAATCCTTTTACTCAGGATCCATTTAGACTGGTAGTGTTAATTTACTGAAGTTCAGGACTTGAGATCTTAAAGGATGACTGGTTCAAAACCCCAGCCATGCAAATTTCTTCTTCAGGATTGATGATAATAATTGGGACAGGTTTTATTTAGGTCTCGGCGCCGATTCTCATTTCGATGATGGTCATGTTGGAAAGCAGCCGTTGCTTTTGGAGGAACTGTGCAAAATAACAACAAAAAAAAATGAACTCCAAGAAAAGCTTTGATAGATGCTACAATATGGTTGGAAACATGTTGAAAACAGCATTATGATACGGTTTAATACCTCTATTATACGACAAAATTTCCGGCTGGTCCAAATTTAAAGCATTTGCAGACGACAAAGTAAAGGTGTTTAAAAATTTGAAATTTTTTTTTTTTTTTGGGGGGGGGGGGTAGAAAACATTGTGGGAAAAGGAGAAAATGCTGGTAACCAGCATTTTCTCCTTTTCCCACAATGTTTTCAAAAGCCTTTTTTTTTTCCACAATGTTTTCAAACGGCTCTGTCGTCAAGGACGTCAAAACTCGGGACTGTGCGTTAAGGTCAGTTAACCATGAAATACAAATATCTCCTTATTGGACAGTTTCAATCCAAGGACAGACTGCACGTTCTGATCTTGATCTACACTGTCTGCTAAAGGTCAGTGAGTCACACTTCGCAGCCTAAAGTGTTGATATAAAGGATTATTTTGCCAGAAGTTGGGAAATCTCTACAGACGTGCAAAAAAGAAATTCGCCGGAAAAGTCTTGCTGTTAGGGAAATCATGATAATGTTTCCCTAATGTGATGCTTGCACGCATGCATGCATGCATGCACAAGGATGCAGATCCTTTACTCCCAATGACATAATTTTGAACTTGTCCATTTTGAAAGCATTTGAAGCAGTATGAATGACTAAGAGTTGCACTTAGGAGCTGAAGGGTTAATGTTGAAGCACTCTCTAATTTGACTCTTTACCACATGACAAAAATTGTTAGATCTGTCAAATCTGAAAGCTTTTCACAGATGACAAAATAAATGTGACCAAAAATTAAATTGTTTGGCAAATAGTTGAATAAATGTGTCCAAAAATTAAATTTGTTTGGCAAATGGTTACCAGCATTTTCTCCTTTTCCCCACAGTGTTTTGAAACACCTTCTACCTCAGGGTTGTTAAAAGTTGGGATTGTGTGGTAAAGGGTAAATGCATTTTTTTTTCAGCTCTTGAGGAAATTCTCCAAGTTTTGTTTTAGTAGTATCCGATATCTGAATGGATTAACATCAGAGCAGAAGAATTTCTGATGATATGAAAATTATCGTCTGAGATCCTACTTGAGGCACTTCTGTTCTTGCCCCGTTCCCAATGTAACCCTCAAAATCTTGAGTTTTAACCCTATACCAAACAATCCCAACTTTGAATTACCCTCAGGAGGATTGACTGACTGACTGACAGACAGATGGACAGACAGATAGACCGACAGACCAACTGACTGTCCAATGGTAATGGTGTTTGCCCTCAGTCTTGGCATTTGAGGTTCAAATCTGCTATGCATTTGTTCTTTTTTGTTTCTTTGTTTAACCCTTTCCCAAACTATCCCTGGTTTTTACGGGTCTAGAATAGTAGCCTTTTGAAAACATTGTGGGAAAAGGAGAAAATGCTGGTAACCAGCATTTTCTCCTTTTCCCACAATGTTTTCTACCTTATCATAGACAGAAATCATCTTTTCAGCAAGAGTTGAATTGTCGTCTGCAAATGTTTTCAATTTGGTCTAGTCCAAAAGTTTGTCGTTTGGGAAAGGGTTAAGAGACTTTTTGTTGTTAGGAGAATATCCCTACCAAGTTTAGCTTTCCATTATACATATGATCATGGTGTTGTCTGCAGACTCAGTCAATCCTGATGCAATGACTGGAAAAACAAATTAACCAAGATGGGGATTGTAACCCTTTACCACAAGGCAAAAGTTTAGACCTATCCAATTAGAAAGCATTTGCAAACGACAATTTCAGAGTGGCTCTAATGGTGCAATTTTACTTTGATAGGGTAGAAAACTTTGTGGAAAAGGAGAAAATGGTGGTTACCAGCATTTTCTCCTTCTCCCACAATATTTTCACAAGGCTCTTTTCCCAGGGTTGTTAAAAGTCGTCATTGTGTGGTAAAGGGTTAACCAGTCATGACTCTATGATTTCAACGAAGTCCTGTATACCACTGACTGCGTGCACTGTCTCAGCCTTTCATAGTGTACATTATCGTATCTTCAGACTGTCCTGTTGCAATGACTATCGTCAATCCTGGAAAGAATCTGGGCCAGCAACATCCCGAGTGTCACTGGTGATGTAGGCTCCAGATGTGCTGCACTAAGGCCTGGCTTTCTATCATAGACATTACCATATCTTGACTGTCTTCAGACTGCTAGAGTATGCGATAAAAGCAATGAAGAAGAGATGAAATATAATGAATAAGTTTCCTTAACCCATTAACACACATTCCCTACTTTTGACGATCCTGAGAAAGAAAGACTTTGAAAACATTGTGGGAAAAGGAGAAAGTGCTTGTAACGAGCATTTTCTCCTTTTCCCACAATGTTTTCTACCCTTTCCAAATCAAATTTCTATTTTTTATTTACATTTATTTTGTTTTCTGCAAAATGCTTTCAATTTGGGATAGTCCCAAGTTATGCCGGTTTTGTAAAGAGTTAATGAGGTGATATGTTTGGGTATTGATACAAACCATGGTAATGATTTGGCAAGCATTTTATGATATCAAATTTTATGATATCTTACAGATTTCCCAGGGAAAATTGGGGCTTATGGTGAATTTGTGTTGTTTTCTCATTGACAAGATAAAAGTGGATTGCATTAGTGGATTCTCTAGAGAGAGAGACAAAATTTTAGACTGGTTTGAATTGAGAGAATTTGCTGAAGTAGGTTGTAGGTTGGGGATTCAGATGTTACTAGGTACCAGTGAAAGTCATTTGTCCCTTGATGTGACAGACATGATGTTGAAAGTGGGGTAAAAGACCCATTTAAAGGTGGGTATTTAGAATTTTTACATCTCACCAAATTGAAAAAAATATATATATCACTGAAATTCATATGAAAAAATAATACAAATCATCAATAATTAAGATTCATAAAATTACAAAAAAAAGTTTTTATTACATTTTCTGCATGTTTCAGGATAATTCTACTGCATTATTCAGTCTGTTGACAAAATGGTTCTACTATTAGAAGATGACAAGCTTGTTATAAGTCTTTATACCAAAATCTAGACTACTCTAAACTTACCAAACGACAGAATTTTAGGTCCAAAATAAAAGCACTTGCACAGAACAAAATAAACATATCTCAATTATTGAAATTTGTTTCCAGTTGGGTAGAAAACATTGTGGGAAAAGGAGAAAATGGCAATTTACTGCCCTTTAAAGCTTGCTCAAGAATAAAATGGGTGTATGAAGTAACTAGTAGAACAGAAAATATAAATGTGGCTGACATTTTAAACTGTTAACCCTTAACAGCTTAATTCCAAATTTAATGACCCTGAGATTGGACCTTTTTGGAAAATATTTTGGGAAAAGGAGGAAATGCTGGTTACCAGCATTTTCTCCTTTTCCCAAAATGTTTTATAACCCTGTCAGAGGTGAATTCCATCGTTTGAACTTTATTCTGACTATTTTAACTGTCTGCATGAAATGCTTTAAATATGGACAGACCTACATTATATGGTGTTAGGTAAAAAGTTTAAATGAATGAATGCCCTGTAGACAACTTGCCTTGATGGTTTGCCAAAAATTGTACAGTGCTTAAAATCGATCGATCTTTAAAAGGTTCTTTGCATTAAATTTCACTCTTTAACCCTTTACCACACAATCCCAACTTTTTAACAAAAGCAAGAAAGGAGCCTTTTGAAAATATCATGGGCATAGGAGAAAGTGCTAGAAACCAGAATTTTCTTCTTTTCCTGCAATGTTTTATACCCTTCCCGAAACAAATTTCAGTTTTTCAGTCACTTTCATTTTGTAGTCTGCTAATGCCCTCAGTTTCGACTAGTGTAAAATTTTTGTTGTTTGGTGAAGAGTTAAAAGCATTTTCTCCTTTTCCTACAATGTTTTCACAAGGCTTAATTCTTTCTTGTGGTCGTAAACGGTCGAGACTGTGTTGTTAACAGTTAAAGGTTAAAAGGCAAAACAAGTGATAACGATTTGTTGGTATTGTGTGCTTTATTACCTCTCACTGTCATAGGGACTGTTTTGTGACGTATCAAAATAACTGTTTTTGTTTGCTATAGATGGGTATCACACAGTGTTTACCCAGTACGCGTCATATTTGAGTGACATTTGGTTTCCGGGTTGTCTTTTTATCAGTACCCTACCAGTTGTGTCTTCCGGTCACTTGTGGTGATGGTGGGTGGGGTTGGGGATAAATGACTAAATTTGAGCCATGCTCTGTTGAAAGGGGGCTTAATGCATTTGCAAAAAGTATTGACCCATGTCAGCCTGCGCTATCCGCGCAGGCTGACATGGGTCGAAACTTTTTGCTATTTATGAATTTTTTGCAGGTCCAAGGACCATGTTACCTGCTGATCCAGTCAATCATTAGACGAAATGGACTTTATTGATCTATAATTATGTGATGACTTGCTAGGTACAATTCATCACAGAGATGCATTAAGCCCCCTTTTCCCCAAACATTGCTCGGTTTTGTGTGTTTACTTTGCACACTGTTTTCCATCAAAAGATTTTCCAAAATGGAAGATTGATTGTTTGATGGTGTGTGCCCTTTTGAACATTATTTTAGTAATAGCAACAGCTCCCAGAATTCATCTATTTCTTGGGTTTTCCCAGTACTAGGCTTGGGCTCTGAAGTGTCTTGCCTGAGGCCACTCCCACGAAAGACCCAGTGGATCAAGTTAGGCTCAGACCAGTGGCCTCCAGGTCATGAGAGCTGTATTTTACCTCTGAGCCATGCAGGATCCCCCTTAACCCATTACCACAAAATCCCCTGTGAGAGAAGCCACTAGAAAACATTGTGGGAAAAGGAGAATATGCTGGTAACCAGCATTTTCTCCTTTTCCCACAATGTTTTCTATCCTTCACAAATCAATTTTCAAATTTTCAGTCACTTTTATTTTGTTGTTTGCAAATACTTTTGATTTGGACAAGCCGATAATGTTTTCATTTGGTAATGAGTTAAGGGTTACTAAAACACAGAATTATTTGTTGAAGGGTAAGAAAACATAGTGGTAAAAGGAGAAAATGAAGGGTCACAGATTTTCTCCTTTTTCCACAGTGTTTTCAGTAGCCTTCATAGGTTTGTTTGGCAAAGGGTTCATTTTGGTACCAGTTTATGGAGAAAATTTTTGTCATACGTACAACATTTTTGCAGATATAACTACTATATACAAAGGGAATTATCATAGAAACGCTAAAGCATTAAAATCATATTTTTCGTATAAAAAGCCCACAAAATTATCCTAGCGTGGTAAACATTTAGATGACATTTGATGTAATGGGCATGACTATGATAGTTAAACTTGTTCCCTTTGTATCTCCTGTGATCATTGGAGAGGTCATCTCCAACAGTGTTGAGTTTAAAAGGCAGACTGCCTCAGAAATTGCTGTCTAAATCCAATCTTTGTAGGGGAATTGTTCCGATACACAGTCTGTTTCGTCATGATTTTATAAAGAAATCGAAGTCTAAAAACTGAAATAGGAAATAGACGTGGTTTGTTTCTATATCACGAATTTCAACAAAATTGTAAGGATTTAATTACATATTCCCTTTCCAACAATTTTAATTTTGTATTACAATCTTAAATCTTAACAAAAAGAAGAAAAAGAAAAAAGAATTTCGTTAAAAATAGAAACGGACACAGCAGAAAAAATCACGTGACCTTAAAACGCGGGAAGAAGGTCGTGTGACTTACATAAATTACAAGGACGGATGAATACGGAATCCTGTTTTTGCCATCCACTTTGATGAATGTATATTTACAACTGAACAGATTTCAACTACCCATTTATTGTCTTGCTTGTTTCTTTACATGTACCTAGATATATTTAACCTAAAAGCATAAAAAGTATTAGAAAAAAATGATGTCGACCTCTCCTGGCTTCTTTTTTAAAGAAGCCACTTGTCTGATAAAAGTTGATACGAAATTGAAAGCAGGCAGCCCGTTTACTGTTATGGTGAATTGACGTCAAACCAGAATTTTATTCACATTGTCCTAATTTATTACTGCGAATAGTTGATTGGTTGATTAAATAGTAGGTTTTTGCCACTTTCAACATTAAATCAGTTATATCACAGTTAACTCTTTACCAAACAACAAAATTTTGGACTAGTCCAAATTGAAAGGATTTGCAGACTGGAAATTAAATGTGAATCAAAAATTGAAATTTGATTTGAGAAGGATAGAAAACATTGTGGGAAAAGGAGAAAATGCTGGTTACCAGCATTTTCTTCTTTTCCCACAATGTTTTCAAAAGCTTACTTTCTCAGGGTCGTTAAATGTCGGGATAGTGTGGTAAAGAGTTCTTATAAAGTTTGGCGAGCTGTCTAGGCTGGTGCTTGGAGCATCTTTATATTTGGACACATACGGAATAATGTTTGCAGTGCTCATAGTAAACAAAATGTTCATTTGTCATTCTATTATTAATGCCCCTTTCCCGTACAATCATGAGTGTAATTATAACAATAAAACCTATGAAAACATTGTGGGAAAAGACAAAGCCAATCATTCAAGCTGCATGTAAATTGTTGTCTTGGAAAGATCTACCATTTTGTTGTGTAGTTACGACTTAGAAAAATGAAATGGACTTGGTAAGTTAGTAAAACTTGTAAACCAGAGGTGTTATTTCCTTGCAATGTTTCTACGTTGTCTGCGCATGTCATATTCTTCAAAGATTCGACTGTCTTATATAACGCATCACTAGCCCCGAAAGCGGGCTGACTGTAATATTGTGCTCTATGAAGTAGCAATGTTGGAAACAGCTTTCATCAATATGTTTGAGGAGAAATGAGACCTGCTTTAGCTCCAGATTTCTCTTAAAGTGCTGATCATAGCTGAGTGAATTGCATGAGGTAGCGTTTTATTGAGTAAACCTTTATTTCAGTTTTAAATTCAAAGTAACGGTTGTTGTGTAGGAAAGTGGTCCGGTTCTATACCCAGGATGCCCATATTAGATAGATAAGTATTTATAGAATGCCATCTAGCGGGAAATAACGTTGTTTTCTATCTCTTCAAACACAATTACAATGATATGGTATACAACATGCGAAAAGGGGTATTCAGACATTTGCGTGAAGTGTCATCTCGGATCAGCCTGTGCAGTTCGCGCAGGCTAATCCAAAACAACACTATCTGTTTTTATGTGATTTTCAGTTTTGTGCAATTCTACTGCCTCACAAAATCTAATGTAGTAGTAAAGTATAGTATCGAATTAGCCTGCGTGGACTGCGTAAAAGGCTGATTGAAGACGACACTTTAAACACATGTCCGAATGCGCCTTTTCGCGTATTGTGAGCCATATAAGCTACTCTGGCAAGTATTAACCCTGTACTCCATAAGGCATTTCTATGGTATCTTAATTGACCCTAAATAACAGCAAGGATGAAGCCATTTCTTATGTGTATATGACACCTTTTGATAGCATTGAAAATATTGTGGCAAAAGGTGAAATTGCTCGTGACGAGCAATTTCACCTTTTGTCCCTATGTTTTCCAAAGGTTCCTACAAGCAATGCGTAGAAATGAGTATCAGTGGAGTAAAGGGTTAAGTTTAAAAAGGTTGTTTAACTCTTTCAATAAACAAAAAAATTTAAGACCTGTCCAAAATTCAAAGCATTTGCAAACAACAATTCAAAGGTGGCTGAATTGGTCAAACTTGCCTGTGACTGAGCAGAAAACACAGTGGGAAAAGGAGAAAATGCTGGTTACCAGCATTTTCTCCTTTTCCCACAATGTTTTCTAGAGAATTATTTTTTTCTAGGGTCGGTAAACTTCGGGTTTACATTGTAAAGCGTTCATGATTAATGTATTTTACCCCCTCTTGATCAACCATATGAAAAATGAGATAACATTTTTGTATCCTACTAGCGAAAATTGTCATGTATTTAATAAAGTTTTATAAGAGATGGAAGATTTGACGAAGATAGCAATCTTATAAATGGGGACTAAATTGTTCATCTATATTACACCTGTTACCTCATGGCTATTTTTAAAATTTTATGTCTTTTTGAAAATGTTTTACATAGATGAAAATTATTTATCTCTAACCCTTTTGTGTTTCTGAAAACAAGTTTGTTTTTTTTGGCAGTTTAACACTTTACCCCATAAGGCATTTCTTAGTATGGTATCTCTAATTGACCCTAAATAACAGCAAGGATGAAGCCGTTTCTTGTATGTATATGACACCTTTTGATGGTGTAGAAAACATTGTGGCAAAAGATGAAATTGCTCGTCACGAGCAATTTCACTTTTTGCCACAATGTTTTCCAAAGGCTCCTACAAGCAATGCGTAGCAATGAGTATCTGTAGAGTAAAGGGTTAATAGAAAAAGATCTTTGGAGAATATATTGGGAAATAGAGTGGTAGTAAGCTTTGGATGACTGCTGGTTGATTGGTTGGTCTTATATTGTGCTTTCAACTGATTGATTGCATGGTGTTTAATGACGTTTAATGACGTTTTCAACATTACTTCAATTTTATCTCGGCAGTCAGTACACCTTTCCATGCTTTCTTGGAGTTCCTTCTACCAGTACCCTGCACAATAGTATTTCCAAGCCACTGGCTGCTTTTCCACCTAACCATCATTGAAATAATGGTCAGTGGAGAGAGAGGAATGAATCCTCAATCCTCGGAAAGAAATTGGGGATTGAGCTAGGGATTGAACCAGGGACCCCCCCCCCCCCTCCCCCCTTGTTCTTGAGCTCTGTACGGTATGGATTGTGCTACAGTGGCCAAACCCATGCTTTTAACCCTTTACCACACAATGATTACTTTTGACAACCCTGAGATAGATGCCTTTTGAAAACATTGTTGGAAAGGAGGAAATGCTGGTAACCAGCATTTTCTCCTTTTCCCACAATGTTCTCTACTTTTCACAAAGCAAATTTCAAATTTTCAGTGACCTTTATTTTTTCATCTGCAAATGCTTTCAATTTGGACAAACCTAAATGTTGTTGTTTGGTAATGAGTTGATATAATTTATGTTTGTAAATGGTTTAAATCAAAGACAAATCCCTGGCGTCTCTTTATCCCATCCACTTTATATCGATATTTTTCATTCTATGTTTACATGGCTATGATCTAGATTCTAAACATCTTTAAGTTGTAACAGCGTTTGTTTACTCTCTGTCTGTAAGGGTGCATCTTTAATGCAGAACATTCTGATATTTGATATTCTTGACTATGACAATGGTGCAACATGGTGTCTGTATCAATGCTATTGCTTTCTGTATACATTGTGTACAGGTCAGAACATGTTAAACCCAGTCAACCAAACAATCCCAGAGCTCCAGATAGACGGAGTGACTTTGATTTCAAACTTGTGAATATTTATTATTCTCATCTAAACACTATGTTGTGGGTGCTCATTAGAATCGTGGCATTGACATAATTCTAATGAGTACCCACAACATAGGGTTTTGATGAGAAATAATGACTTTAGAATACCATTACTCCATTTTATATGAGTCTCAGCAATCCTCTATCGTAACCCATTTTTAGGAACAGTAAGAGCTTTGAAAACATTGAGGGGAAAAAGGAGAAAATTCTGGAAACTAGCATTTTCTCCTTTGCCCAAAATTTTTTTATCCTTCAAAAAGGTAAACTTAAGTTTTTGGGTCACATCGAATTTCTCGTCTGCAAATACTTAGGAATTGGAAAAGAGTGATATTCGCTGTTTGGGTAGGGGTTAATAAAGTTGACAAAGAAAGCTTTTACAGAATTTTCTCCATTTCCCACAATGATTTCCATCCTTTGAAATGTTTAACAAACAACAAAATTTTGGACTGGACCAAATTCAAAGCATTTGCAGACAACAAATTGAACCTTGCTAGAATTATGATAATCTGACTATGATATGGTAGAAAACATAGTGGAAAAAGGAGACCAGCATTTTTTCCTTTTTCTCACAATGTTTTCAAAAGCTTTCTGCTCTAGGGTTGTTAAAACTCAGGATTTTATGGTAAAGCTAAAAAAAATCACAAAATTGGAGGAGAAAACTCTTGAAAACATTGTGGGAAAAGGAGAAAATAATGTAACTAATTTGAAAAGGGGGAGAGCGTAAAGAAGCGTAAAGGGGCGGTTGTCTTGGGTATTAAAAAGCAAATTTTTGTGACATATTTATTTCTTTGTAGTTAGCTCATTTTACCATGTTATCATCAAAAATGATCAAAGATGAAATGCTAATTACTCTGAAGTTGTGAAAAAATTAGAGATTGTATGACGATTTAAATCTTAAACCTTTTCCCACACAATCCAGAGTTTTCCCAACCCAGATGGAAAAGACTTTGGAAAACATTGTGGGAAAAGAATAAAATGCTGGTAACCAGCTTTTTTTTCCTTATCCCCAAATGTTTTCTACTCTATTAAGGACAAACTTTGTTATTTGAGCTATCTTCTGTTTGTCTCCTGCGAAATTGAATGCTTACAATTTGGACCAGTCTAAAATTTTGTTGTCAGGTAAATGAGTTGGCTCTTTACCAAACAACAAAATTTTAGGCTTGTCCAAATCGAAAGCATTTGCAGACGACAGAAAAAAAGTGATAGAAAATTTGAAATTTGTTTTGTGAAGGGTAGAAAACATTGTGGGAAAAGGAGAAAATCCTGGTTACCAGCATTTTCTCCTTTCCCACAATGTTTTCTAAAGGCTTCTTTCTCAGGGGCGTCAAAAGTAGGGACTGTATGGTAATGGGTTTAACAGGATAATTGTTCAAGAACTAACTCCTTACCAAACGACAAAATTTTAGATTGGTCCAAATTGAAAGCTCTTGCAGATGACAAAATAAATGTGACTCAAGAATTGAAACTTAACTTGAGAAGAGTAGAAAACATTGTGGGGGAAAAGAGAAAATGCTGGTTACCAGCATTTTCTCCTTTTCCCACAATGTTTTCAGCAGAGAGCTTCTTCCGCTGGTCGTAAAAAGAAAGAATTGTTTGGTAAGGAGTTAAACCTTTACCAAACGACAAAATTTTACACTGGTTCAAATTCAAAGCACTTGCAGATGACATAATAAACGCAACTCAATAATTGAAATTTGCTTCACGCAGGGTAGAAAACATTGTGAGAAGAGGAGAAAATGCTGGTCACCAGCATTTTCTCCTCTTCCCACAATGTTTTCAGTTTAGGCTTCTATCTCAGGGTCGTAAAATCCAGAGATTGTTTGGTAAAGGGTAATAAAACTTGGGACTGCATGATATAAAGTAACTAAGTAAGCCTCAAGTTACAGTGTAAAATTGTAAACCAAGGTAGCTCAATTATGTGGACCGAAATTCCGACATTGCCAGTTGAATGTTTACACTTGTCTTACAAAATAAATGGAATGAAACTTTCAAATTTGTTGTAAAAACTCAAATAATGCTGTTTCAAATGCATCGTTTTGAAAAAAAAAATGTCTTCTTATCGCACAGTGCAGATCCAAGATCAGACTGCATGTTCTGTGCTGTCTGATCTTGGGTCTACACAGTCTGCTAAAGGTCAGTGAGTAGTTGGGCAAAGCAGCCTGAAATGCTACAGTCACACAGAGCTCCAGATGAGATGGAGTGATTGCATTCTAAATTCATTACTTGTCTTTGAAACCCTATCTTATGGGTACTCATTAGAATCGTCTCGATGAGACGATTCTAGTGAGTACCCATAAGATAGGATTTAGTGGAGAATAATCAATATATTCAATTTTGAAATCAAAAATCACTCCCTCTATCTGGAGCTCTGGTCCGACCGTGGTGACATACGGCCGGGTCACGAATTGGATTTGTTCCGGGTGAAAATGAGCCAAATAAGACCTGGAATGGAGGGTAATTTATGCTGGTAGGGTAGAAACTGCTAGGTTTTTGTATGCGGATTTAAAAGTTGGCCATGGGGATATGAAAAGGGCAAGCACGGGTCGCTTACTAAAGGTCAATGCGGTTATACGCTGCAGGTTGAGGAAGGTCAATGTGGTTCGAACCTAGTCAATACGGATATCAATACAGACTAGAAATCCTTGCAAACATTAGGAACACGACCAAATAGTTTTTGCCACCGTATCATAACCCCTGGAATCCATTAGTAATTGACACGGGTTAGGATGAAGGTCTATATGGATGTTACTGGGTGGTTACGGTTTTAATTCCATGTGGACCTGGTTCTAAGGTCGGCTGTGTGTGACTGTAGCATAAGGGTTGACTATGTGTTGCAGCTGTAGAGTTCTCAGTTTACAGCATTGCAATAGTATCTAGTTTCCCTTTATCATTTTACCAAACAATCCCGAGTTTTAACAACTCGTAGAAAGAAGCCTTTCATAAACATTTAGGGAATTGCAGAAAACGCTTCCCCTTTTGCCACAATGTTTTCAAGAGGCTTCTTTTCAATGAAAAGTCATCATTGTGTTGGAAAGGGTTAAGTCAGGATACTTAGAGGAGGAGGGTTAACCCATTACCACACAATCCCTACTTTTGATGCCCCTGAGAAAGAAGCCTTTAGAAAACATTGTGGTTACCAGCATTTTCTCCTTTTCCCACAATGTTTTCCATCCTTCACAAAACAAATTTCGAATTTTCGATCACCTTTATTTTGTCGTCTGCAAATGCTTTCAATTTGGACCAGTCTAAAATAATGTCGTTTGGTAATGGGTTAATTAGTACTGGCCATTGGAGTTCAGTTTTGCACAAAAGATTTTAGAAACAAACTGTTTTTTGTTCTGTTGAATTTGATATCGGTGCGACAGTGCAGTTTCCTGAATGGGAAATATAATCATGCTTTGAAAAAAATTGCATTTGGCATATCATTATACATTATTGTTTTGTCATCAAGGTGAACAATGTATTTGAAGGAAGCACCCTCATGGAACATTTTCAGTATTGTTGAACTCTTTACCAAACAATATTATTTTAGACTAGTCCAAATGCAAAGCGTTTGCAGACCACAATATTAATGCGACTCAAAATTTGAAATTTGTTTTGGAAAGGATAGAAAATATGAATACTTCAGTTGGGAAGGGTAAAAAACATTGTGAGAAAAATGGGTCTAGGTCATTTGCCACCCGGACTTCTGCCCCCAGACTTTTGCCCCCTTAGGACATCTGCCAACCTAGGACATCTGCCCCCTTAGGACATGTGTGCCCCCCCCCCCTGACATGCATCGTTAAGTGCTATTTTGCTGAAAATCTTTGGCTGATTAATTGATTACTTGATTTCAGTTTTAATATCAAACTTCCTGTATGATAACTATAGTCAGTTACTCATCTGGCACGCTTGGTGTAAACCCGGATTAAAATATTTTTTTTGCATTTTAAGAAAAATAAAGCAAAATTCAGGATTTTATTAGTTCTTCAACATCATTTAGAAGAGGCTTATCGTTTCCCAGGAGGCAGTTGTCCTACCTGGGCAAATGTCTGGGGGTTGTCCTATTAGGGTGCGAATGTCGGGGGCAGATGTCCAGGGGGCAAATGCCCTATGGGGGCAAATGTCCTATGGGGGCAAATGTCCTAAGGGGGCAGATGTCCTATAGGGAAAAATGCCTGGGGGGGGGGGGGGGGGCAGATGTCCTAAGGGGACAAAAGTCCAGGGGCAAAAAGTCCATGGGGGAGGGGAGGGGGGGGGGAGCAGATGTCCAGGGGGCAAATGTCCTGATACCGGGAAAAATAGAAGATGCTGGTTAACCCATTACCATACAATCCCTACTTTTGACCACCCTAAGAAAGATGCCTTTAGAAAACATTGTGGGAAAAGGAGAAAATGCTGGTAACCAGCATTTTCTCCTTTTCCCACAGTGTTTTCTACCTTTCACAAAACAAAATTCAAATTTTCAGTCTCTTTTGTCATCTGCAAATGCTTTCAATTTGGACAAGCCTAAAATACTGTCATGTGGTAATGACTAAAATGTTATCTATCTTTTATGGTCCATATTACTACAACGTAAATTATTCCTTTCATTATAATTATACATGTACGTAGTCTTTCATCAACAAAATGTTAGAATTTTTGAAATTATATTCAGAAACTGTAAACAAAACAAGACAATTGAATGGTGTGTGGAAGGACTAGTAAATCTGTTTTTGTGAATGGAGGATAAAATTAATGTAATACAGCGTTACATTATTACTAATCGAATTATGAATTAATGCACGCATAGTCTGTTTGCAAGCCATGTCTTGATACCATATTTGGAACAATATTTGATAATGTGTATATAAAAACTTTTTCTCCGTCTTGTGGTCTGTTTTACTTGCCTGCAATGTATGTATTCGAGCTGTAAAATTTACTGGCATATAATAAGAAAATATTGCTGTACACTCGCATGGGCTGGATATAGTGTAAACGGGCCTTGACAGTTCTTTTTAGTTTGAATGACTCAAATGAATAAATAACATTTACCCAAACAATCCTGGTTTAAACAACCCCAAAATAGGAGGCTATTGAAAACATTTTGGGAAAAGGAGAAAATGCTGACAAGCAGCATTTTCTCCTTTTCTCACAATGTTTTCTACCCTATCAAAGACAGAAATCATCCTTTCAGCATTAATTTTACTGTCATCTGCAAGTTCTATGAATTTGGTCCAATCCAGAAATTTGTCAACTGGTACAGAGTTAACTCTTTATGCCACAATCTCAAATTTTAATGACTTCAGATTTAACAACTTTTGAAAACATTGTAGGAAAAGGAGAAAATGGTGACAATCAGCATTTTCTCCTTTTCCCACAATGTTTTCTACCCAATCAAAGACAGAAACCATCCTTTTAACATTTACTTTCTCATCTGTAAATTCTATGAATTTGGGCTAGTCCAAAATTTTGTCTCTTGGTAAAGAGTTAAAAATGGGGGGGGAGGGTTTAGATGATACATTATCCTGCTGATGATACATTAACATTGAATTTTTTACCTTTTATAGAAGTAAAGCTGTAGTAGCGAAGATGTGCTTACAATATATATAACACTGTGTCATATTAGATGGATAATTGGTTTTACGTAGATGATTTTGTGAAACTGTGGACATTGCAGCAGCGCGTGCGTACTTGTAAGCTAATTTCTTGACGGCTTTGTTTTTCAGCTTCTTTTGCAAGCCTGAAATGTTTTTGATTATTTAACTCTTTACCATACGACAAGATTTTGGAGTCGACCAAATTGAAAGCATTAATTTTGATGATGACAAAATAAATGTTACTATACTTATGATTTCTGACTTGAATAGGTCAGAAAACAGTGTGGGAAAAGGAGAAAATGCTGGTCACCAGCATTTTCTCCTTTTCCCTCAATGTTTTCTCTGAAGCTTATTTTTAGGGTGGTTTAAGGTTGGGATTGTGTGGTAAAGGGTTAGGAAAATAGGAGAAGAAAGACCATGGAGAAAGGATAGACTATTTTGTTGTACATCATAATTCATATGAAACCAGGGTATCATCTTATCAGGGAACACTTCACCTCATAGTAACATCATTATAGTCCTCCATTTTGGTGAAACAAACTTGTTAGTTTGTTGGTTAACAAACTTGTTAGTTTGTTGGTTGTATTGGTGTTTAACGCCACTTTAACCCATTACCACACAATCCCTACTTTTGACGCCCCTGAGAAAGAAGCCTTCAGAAAACATTGTGGGAAAAGGAGAAAATGCTGGTAAACAGCATTTTCTCCTTTTCCCACAATGTTTTCTACCCTTCACAAAACAAATTTTAAATTTTTAGTCACTTTTATTTTGTCCTCTGCAACTGCTTTCAATTTGGACTAGTCTATAAATTTTCGTTTGGTAATGAGTTAACAGCTAAGGTCATATCATCGCGGTTGGTGACCCACATGTGTTTCCTGGCATTCTTACACCAGTACTAACACACCTTTCTTTCCAAAGCCACAGACTACTTTTCTCACATGATTCAACAGAGGTGAGAGGTGAATATACGCCAGAAAGAAAGTTCGCCTCAACCGGGTATCAAACTCACAACCACCAGGTCATGAGTCCGACACACTTACCACTGAGCCCCCCGGGCGGGCGAAACAAACTTGTGGAAGAGGTTATGTAGAAAATGATACAATTGTCAGTGTGCCATAATTAGTCGATCACATCTGGTCTATTTGTGTACAGTTGCAGAGTAGCAAATTAGACGGATAGTTATTTTTGATGTTTGGAACTTGTTCTGATTAAATTCAAATTTAGGAACATGTTTCTTAAATTTAAACCGTCTAGAAGTAGATACCTTCGCAAATATCTTTGTGAAGATATATGTATTTTGAACCATCGCAGTTGAAATATTTATGCATGAATATAGAGGTGAAAGCTGTGGTAAATGTGGGGAAATAATGCTCAATTTGCAATCAACAGAGGTGACATTAACCCATTACCACACAATCCCTACTTTTGACGACTCTGAGAAAGATGCCCTCGGAAAACATTGTGGGAAAAGGAGAAAATGCTGGTTACCAGCATTTTCTCCTTTTCCCACAATGTTTTCTACCCAAATCACAAAACAAATTTTAGATTTTCAGTTACTTTTATTTTGTCATCTGCAAATACTTTCAATTTGGACAAGCCTAAAATATTGTTGTCGTTTGGTAATAAGTTTATATAGAGGTGAAGGCTGTGGTAAATGGAGATTATAAATTAATATAGACATGAAAGCTGTGGTAAATGGAGAAATTGCTTGTTACAAGTACTGGTAATTTGTCCTTTTTCAACAATGTTGATAAAGGTTGTCTGTCGCTAGATATAAAAGTCACCAGCAGGAGGTTTTGGGTTTGAAGGGGTGGGGGGGGGACAAGATAAATGTGAAATGATATCAGATCTTTTACTTAATGTATTGGTGTAAGTTACTACCATGGTTTTCCTGGTAGCTATTTACCATACAATCCCGACTGGAAATTTAGGATTTTCTCCTTTTCCCACATTTTTTTCTACCCTATCAAAGAGTGCTGTCTCCTTTTGAGTTTCAATAATTTTGTCATCTGCAAATGCTTTCAATTTGGTTGATTCAAAAATTTTGTAATTTGGTATACAGGTAGATACCCACCCTTTCTCATCATCTTTTTGAGCAAACGAAAAAAAATTGGGACCAGTCAAAATTCAAAGGGTTTGCAGATGACAAAATTAATTTGACACAAAAACTAAAGTTTGTTTTGGGAAGGGTAGACAATATTGTGGTAAAAGGAGAAAATGCTGGTCACCAGCATTTTCTCCTTTTATCACAATGTTTTCAAAAGCTCTCTTTCCCAGGTTCATTAAAAGTTGGGATTGTGTGGTAAAGGGTTAACTGCTGATTAAACAAATTGCATCCTCTCAAAAGGCTAAAAAAAAGCATTTTCTCTGCAAGATCAAGAGATGGTTTTGTCTCTTTCTAGAATACAGTGGTGAACAGTGTTAATCAGATTAGGCTGCACATTTTGTGCAGTCTGATCATAATCTACACTGTCCTTAAAAGCTCCTGGTGTCATCTTTGGTATGGAAAGAATTAAAGTTTCCACAAGTTTTTTGTTTGGAGAATGGACTTGCGCCATTGCCACTCCAATGAAGGAATTAAACTATATCACCAGAACACTGTCCAATTAATTTACAAAACCATTTGATATCCAAATCGATTGCGATTGGAATCTAAATTGGGAGAAATGCAGGAATTACTGAGAGTATGGGAGTATGTCGATCATGAGGTCATAACTTAATCTCCCCCCCCTCGTCCCTTGTCCAAGCATTCATATTTCAATGAAATTTTCCCTTATGTTAACCACTACAAAAAGAAAAAGACATAACTTTTGACTTGCCCAAAAGATTTAAAGTATTTTCAGACAAGAAAATAGAACTGGGGGAATGCTGGTTATTTTCATCTTTTCTCACATTGCTTCACAAGGCATCTTCTTTGTGTGGTGTCAGTGGTTGTTAGGTAGAGCATCAACTTGGTAACCAAGAGGTCCCAAGTTTGATATCATGGAGCGGGTGTCATCTTTGTGATCTTTCATGGGTCCACACATTGGACACAAGTACTGGTTTAGACTGACCCACAAAGCAGAATCAAGAGAGATTAGTATAATGTTGTAAAAACAAGTTTCTCAATCAATGTAAAATAAATATGTATAGACGAAGGCATTTTCTTTAGGGTCGTTAAAACTTGTGATTTCGTAAAAAAGGTTGAAAAGATGACATTTTCAAAAGAGATGGTTGTATTTAATGGAGACGATGGGTTCTTTGTACTTTTATCTATTCTCATCGTAAATAACATTAACTTGTTAGCCCTGTCCCTGTACCACATGACACTGGGGAAGACAGATCCTGAAAACATCGTGGTAAAAGGAAAAAAGTGATGTTCAACACTTTATCAAAAAAAATCCGACTTTTAACGACCCTGAGAAAGAAGCCTTTTGAAAACATTGTGGGAAAAGGAGAAAATGCTGGTTACCAGCATTTTCTCCTTTTTCCACAATGTTTTCTGCCCTTCACAAAACAAATTTCGAATTTTCAATCATTTTTTTTTCTTGTCTGCAAATGCTTTTAATTTGGACCGGTCTAAAATTTTGTCGTTAAAAGAGTTAAAAGTTAATATTTTGTAAAAAGAAGGTAGTATTTAATTCTTTACCACACAATCTTGACTATTAATGATAATGAGGAAGAACCCTTTCGAAAACATTGTGGGAAAAGGAGAAAATGCTGGTAACCAGCATTTTCTCCTTTTCCCACAATGTTTTCTACCCTTCACAAAACAAATTTCATCTTTCGAGTCACATTTATTTTATCGACTGTAAATACTTTCAATTTGTATAATTCTAAAATTTTGTCGTGTGGTTAAGGGTTGATGGAGATGATGGGTACTTTGTAACATTATCTACTCCCATCATAAATAACATTAACTTGTTAGCCTCTGTACCACTTTACCCTGTGTGTCAATGACCCTGTATTAGAAAACTTTTGAAACCATTGTGGGAAAAGGAGAAGATGCTGCCACAATGTTTTCTTACCCTTCAAAACACTGACTTGATCATTTTATCATTTTAAGTAACATTAAATGTGGTAGCTGGGAAAAAAAATGAAATTTTGAATGAAATACATGATTAGAATGAAAAGTGGGCTTTTGTCCCAGTGGGCTTTTGTCCAGTGGGCTTTTGTCCTAGTGGGCTTTTGTCCTACACCCATTGCCTCTCATTGCCAATTTAGTCATATGGATTCAGCTAAGACCATAATCGATCGGCAGCTAGACTGCTTCCCTGCATCGATTCATAATATTATCGAAATGAGGTTACCAGTAATATCCAAAGTGGCGTTGAGAGAGTGAAGTGGCCTAAAACCAGATAAACAACATTTTCTGCCTTTTTGAAAAAGAAGAAATTGCTGGTTATCAGCATTTTCTCCTTTTCTCACAATGTTTTCAAAAGCCTTCACTTGCAGAATCATTTACAGTTGGAACTATATGGTAAAAGGTTTACACTCAGTGTTTGCAAAGATTTTCAATGTCATTGAAAGATTTTACTATTTGATAACTGGTTAATTTACCGATTCTTTCTTTACAGGAGCAAGAAGGAGAAAACCACTATTTGAAACTGTTAACTGGCTAAATGCAGTAGCTGAAAGGTTTCGCTAACAGGTATGTTAAATGTACTTATCATTGTGTATCATAGTAAAATTTATCTTCACGAGCCAAGGTTACGATCATTACGTGGATATTACCTTGGCGGATTGAGCCCTATTTCGAAATTCACATGATATGCCCCCTATTGGATGCTGGTTATTTTCCCCTTTTACATCATATTTCTGATAGCCAGTGAAATATCATTTTACAAACTGCTTATGAATACAATAATTGAACAAGAAGAAATAAGCACAAACGTACTCAGACATTCCATCGTCAGGTGCTGTAATGTAGCCTAAAACCTCTGATAATTGATTGGTCACACTAAAAACTCTGTAAATATTGTTCATCTATGTTTTTTCGGTAATAAATTATTACAAATCCTGCCCACATCCACATAGCCAAGCATTGGTTTCCCACAGAGTAAGGCTTGTATGTCCAAAGTTATCATTCGTAGAATTCCAAAGAGCATTTTCTCCTATTTCCACAATGTTTTCTTTCCTTTCAAAGATTCAAAACTTTTACATTTGAGCCAGAATTACTTTGGTGTCTGTTATGTGCTTTCAATACAGACAATTCTGGTAAAGGATTGAGCATCCACCAAACTATCCTGACTGTGAATTACCTTAGGGAGAAGCGATTTTAAAACATTGTGGGAAAAGAAGTAAAAGGTAGTAACCAGCTTTTTCTTCTTTCCCCACTATGTTTTTCTATTCTATAACAGACAATTTTCATGTTTTGAGTAACATTTCAGTTGTTGTCTGTGATAACTTCAATTTGATTAGGGCAAGTATACTGCCCTCTGATAGAGGAAGAGTTAAATGATAAAAGTCGAAGGTCACAGATAGTTAAATAGCCATAGTAAGAGTAAAATTACAGGATAAATAGATAATCTTAGTTTGTTTGCTTAATCCCAACTCTTAGGTTTACTCCTTTACCGAATAAAATCAAAGTGTTGAGAACGCTGAAGTGGTATTTGTCGAGGAAACCATTATGTGGACTTAGTAATTTGAAAGAAAAAGAGAACTATTATGTAAATATTTGCTTGAAAGTCAACCTACTAAGCAAATGGATACCTTTTTTGGCTGAAGGAGAGTACTCTTGACAAAATTAGGATTGTTTGTGCATTAGTGGTCTCCCTTCGATCATGAGAAGCCAGAAGTAACTTTCCTTGACAGTAGTCTGCATGATGGATAGAGAGAGAATCCGTGTAAATATATCGAACGAAATAAGTTCGTACCTGAAAACTATGGTTTTGAAATTTCCTTGGTCGCTAACATTTAATTCCGAACATTACAATCATCTCGATCTATACATATTCATGCTCAATTAACACGCAATCATCGGATTAACAAACCATGAGACGAAAAAGTCCAGGACCAAACGATAAGTAGACATTGTATCATTGCTCCAATAGAAATCTATGAGCGAGTGAACATATTTTCCAGCAAAAATTAGTATTTTCATGATCGTTGGCCTCACCAAGTGTATTTTAACATGCCATTTCTAAAAATATATCTGAGTGCGACCGAAAAACTCATTTTTCTGGGAAAAATTTAGTTTAATTGGGTTTATTTCCTTCGGCATTGCACAAATGATGATAGATGGTCTTTCGAAATACAATTTTGAAGTCATAGTGGTATTGTCTTCAACAAATACCACAAAAATTATCATTTAGAAAATTGGGTTCTCCTCAAAAACGGTTTGTTTCGTAAAGGGCTATCAACACAACTTTTTGGAATGGTTATGATGGTATGGTGTTTATTGTTGTTTTAACAATATTTAGGTTATACCATAGCAGCCAGTGCACGTGTACATGCTTTCCTTCAGTCTCTTTTACCAGTATTCCACACACGTTGCTTTCCAGGCCACTGGCTGCTTTTCCACATACCATCGTAGGAACAATGGTCAGCTGCGGGTTAGAGAGGAATGATTTCTGTTGTAATGACTATCATGAATCCTCGGAAAGAAATTATCTGGGTTTCCATGATGATGATAATGTGGGAAAGCAAGTTGTGTGGAGCACTGGTTTTACTGTTTAGAATGGATTTAACCCATTACCACACAATCCCTACATTTGACGACCCTGAGAAAGAAGCCTTTAGAAAACATTGTGGGAAAAGGAGAAAATGCTGGTAACCAGCATTTTCTCCTTTTCCCACAATGTTTTCTATCTTTCACAGAAGATTTTTCAAATTTTCAGTCACTTTTATTTTGTCGTCTGAAAATGCTTTCAATTTGGAGAAGTCTAAAATTTTGCCATTTGGTAAAGAGTTTAGCCTGTAAATGTAGCTATGATTTACATTTAACCCATTACCACACGAGAAAAATTTAGACTGGTCCAAATTGTAAGCATTTGCAGACGACAAAAGAAAGGTGACTGAAAAATTGAAATTTGTTCCGGGAAGGGCAGAAAACACTGTGGGAAATGGAGAAAATGCTGGTTACCAGCATTTTCTCCTTTTCCCACAGTGTTTTCAAAAGGCTTCTTTCTCAGGGGCGTCAAAAGTAGGGATTGTGTGGTAATGGGTTAATTATTAGGTGTAATGGTTACATTTATTACGCAATTCATACTGCATGGAATTAGACAACAAAATTTACATTTAATTATTAGTTGTAATGGTTACATTTATTACGCAATTCATACGGCATGGAATTAGCCAACAAAATTTCACACATAATCAATGTCTAAATATAAAGCATTTACTGACAACATGCCGTAAGCTGCTTATATCAATGAATTTGTCTTTGAAAGGTAAATTAACATTGTTGGAAATGGAGTTAATATTAGCAACCAGTATTTTCTTCTTTTCCTCAACAATGTTTTCAGATGCCATTGTATCAGGATCACTGAATCATCTAATGGTGAGAGGTGACGGTCTCGGGAAATTGTTGCAGCACTTTTGGAAAGGATTTCTCCAACTGTCCATGAAGACTTACCTCCTTATCAAAGATAAATATTAACATACATAGCATTAAACACTTTACAAGAAGGTCCTAATTTTGCCTTTGAAATCATTTTGGTAAAAGAAGAAAATGCTGGTAATCAGCATTTTCTCCTGTTCCCTGTTATGTTTTCTAATCTATCAAGGACAAATTTCATTATTTTAGCCAATTTTAGGTTGTCATCTGCAGATCCATTCAGTTCAGCCTAGTCTTAAATTTTGTCATTTTAAACTTGTTAAAATTGAAAGCATTTGCAGAGATGGATTAAGTGTGGCTCTAATGATGAAATTTGGTTTTAGAAGAGGAGAAAACATTGTGGCAAAAGAAGAGAAATGCTGGTTACAAGCGTAATTATTCTCTTTTTTCCAACAATAGTTTCAAAGTCTTCTATAGGGCCATTAAAAAAACTTTTCTCAGCGTTGGTTAAAGTCCAGATTGTGTTGGAAAGGGTTAACTCATTACCAAACAACAATATTTTAGGCTTGTCCAAATGGAAAGCATTTGCAAACAACAAAATAAAAGTGACTGAAAATTTGAAATTTGTTTTGTGAAGAGTAGAAAACATTGTGGGAAGAGGAGAAAATGCTGCTTACCAGCATTTTCTCCTTTTCCCACAATGTTTTCTAAAGGCCTCTTTCTCAGGGGCGTCAAAAGTAGGGATTGTGTGGTAATGGGTAAAGAAGAGATTTTTATGGTTTCTTCTCATATAACCGCACTTTAATTGATAAACTAACTCTTCTTTAATGACTCTTATGTGGTCGAATTCAGGCCTTTTTTGTTGATGGACTGTTTATGCTAATGGATTGACGATAATAAAGATGAGATTTTTGTCAGGTGATAATAGTTTTGTATTTTGTGATGTCTAACTTGCTTTTTGTTCATTTAAACCCTTTGTCAAAGGACAAAATTTTAGCCATTAAACACTTCACCTACAGTCTCAAGTTTTAACTACCTTGGAGGAAGAAGGAAACAACACTTGCAAAAATGTTTTCTAACATTATTCTATGAAATTTGCTACATTGATTTGCACCACACTCTGACTTGTACAAATGTCTTCAAAATGACCATGTCTAGAATTACGTTTAAGAAATAATCTTCTTTCTATTGTGGTTTATCGTTCAATAAACCACAGTTGTGAGTTATGCGGCGCAATAAATAATCCACAAGGGTGAAAGCCCGAGTGGGTTATTCATTGCGCCTCATAACTCACAAAGTGGTTTATTGAACAATTAACCACGATAGAAAGAAGATTATTTCGATTCTAACATAGCCAATTCTAAGTGAAATGAAAACAAGTTCAAACTTGGAGTAAAAACACGGATGAAGATCATGTACCATTGAATAACTCACTCATTGAATGACGTCACTCGATATAGGATGATGTCACTCTACATGAATTGTCGCAGATTTTACCACGTTTTCCTTGCACTGTGTTTATAGAGCCAAAGTCGCGTGTCATATTAGAATGTGTTATAAACCATTTAACAAATAATTCTTAGTTTAGAGATCTCTGAAGAGAAAGGCTCTTGAAAATATTGTTGGGCAAGGTGAAGATGCAGGTTACCATCAATTTCCTGTTTTTCCCACAATTTTTCTACCCTATCAAAGACAAAAGCATCACTTGATCCACATTGAATTTGTCGTCTGCCAATGCTTTCCAATTGCTCAAGTCCAAATTTTGCCTCCTTTTAACTCTTTCCCACACGTAACAGAGTTTTAATTTCCCTGAAGATGAAGGCCTTTGACATTGTGGGAAAAGGAGAAAAGATAACCAGCATTTTCTCCTTTGCCGATAATGTTCTCTTCCCGGTCAGTAAATTTTGGTTCATTTGTATCCCATTCAAATTTGTTGTCTCCAAAAGCTTATGTCAAATTAGTCAAGAATTTGTCCTTTGCAGGGTTCCCACGCAGTCAGGAAAACGGGAAAAAGTCGGGAATTTCGAAATTCCCGTTCCCGGTCTTGAAAAAGTCTTGATTTTTGTTATATCTCTGAAAAATCGGGAAAAAACCGGGAAAAGTACGAAACGTTTTGGGTGTGAAACAAGAATTTAAGACGATAATAATCTTTGGTCTGCGTCCTCCATTTTTCGGATAAAGATCCAATATTTTGTATAAAATATAAACTGTCATTGGTCGAAGTAGGTGAATTTCCCAAATACATGACGGTCTTTTTTTAGGTTCACTGGTCCCGGAATAGTTATTCTAATATTTAAACAAACAGGGATCCAGTGTATTGATTTCGGAGAACTCGGTACTTACCCTAAAATACAATGCAGCTGCGCTTTGTATTTCCGGGAGACGAGTTGATGTGAATTGACGTGAAAATGAGCTACAAAAGTAGATATTACTGAAAATTTAAATCCATAGGGTCTGAAAGGTTAACAGACTTTATCTTTATGAAGCCACGTTATGATTCTAGTCGGAATGAGGTTGACGACTCGAGTCGGGGGAAACTGAAAGTAAGCGCCTGTCTGCAATCATGGATCAAAACACTTCAAGTATTAAATCTAACAAAGTTACGATTTTTCGTATTTTCAGAAACTTTAAAAGCAGGGATTCTGCCTTTGAAAAGACCAATTTATTTATTCATGTATTTCAGGTCATGAAAACTGAACAGTTAAAGTGAAAGTAAAACATGGTACTTTTGAATTAGGTTTTAGTTTCAATGACTGAAGAGGGAAAAGAATCTCTACTTAAAGGCTTACAACAAAACTGTTGTGCACAATGATAGTAAATGATATGCAAGGACTTGATTCGATGTCTTAAATCATAAAGAAAATCCCAATATAATAAAAAACAACACATTTGTAGCTCACCTGAGTACAAAGTGCTCAAAGTGAGCTTTGTGGTCGCCCTATGGCCGTCGTGCATCGTCCACAATTTCTTAACATCTTCTCCTCCTAAACCACTGGGCCAATCTTGATGAAACTTGGCAGGGATGTTCCTCATTCGAATCTCTACCAAAGTTGTTCAAGAGATTAAATTCCACCCATAACGCTGGTTGCCATGGCAACCAAAGAAAAAAAAAGCAAAATCTTTGAAAATCTTCTTCTCTGAAACTAGAAGGCACAGAACTTTGATAATTGGTGTGTAGGATCTCCCAGTAGACTTCTACAAAGATTGTTCATATAATGCCCCTGGTGTCAAAACTAGCCCCATCCAGGGGGTCACAAGTTCGAACATGGGAATAATAAAAGAAAACTTTGAAAAAAATCTTTTTCTCTGAAACAAGAAGGGGTAGAGCTTTGATATTTGGTGTGCAGCATCTGCTATTGACCTCACCCTCGGATACCCCGGGATCTCCCTATTTGCTACGCTACATCGACCCCTGGGACAATTAGTTGTATTTCCCTCGCTTTACCGCTGGCCGAATGCTGGCTTTTCATTGGTTCCATCATCATTTTGTGATGGGCGAGTGTACTGTACGCTATGACGTTTCGTATCGATTTTCGGCGACTGATTCAAAGTTTTATCAGTCAATTGTCCCAGGGTCGATGTAGCGTAGCAAATAGGGAGACCCCGCGGTATCCGAGGATGTATTGACCTCTACCAAGATTGCTCATATGATGCCCCTGGGGTTCAAACTGGCCCTGCCCCAGGGGTCACAAATTTGAAATATAGGAACAAAGACAGAAAACTTTTTTTTTTCTCTGAAACTTGAAGTCCTAGAGCTTTGATATTTTGTATGTACTAACTTCTAGAGGACTTTTTCCAAGTTTGTTCATATGATGCCCCTAGGGTTCAAGCTGGCCCTGCCCTGGTGGTCACAAGTTTGAGCATGGGAACAAAGAAGGAAGATTTTAAAATTCTTCTGCTCTGAAACAAGATGGAATTTATGTACATATGATAGTTTGCCAATAACAATATTTTACATTTTTTCATTAAATGTCATGTCATGGAAAAAGGGGGCTTGGTGTATATTTTCACTGTGGACCAATATCTTTTTCATTACAGGGCAAAATGTAATTAAAGTTCATCTTGTTGAGCCACAGACAATAGTTATTTGATTTTATATCATGAAACGACATATTATCAAAAAAGGGGCCTAAATGTATAATTTCATTACGGACCAATTACAGTCAGTTGGCCTATCCATCCACATTGACGGTTATCTTCTAAAGTCCTTGGCATTTATGAAACTTCATACATGTCTTCCTTAGGATAGTCTTGTGTTACAATTTTTTTCTGTAAGATGCGTCTTGGAAAAGGGGTTACCTTTCACATACTGGACTTATTGAGCTCCAATAAATTAGTAATGTTGTGAGCTGTTAGTTTAGGGTTCCCAGTTTGTGCTGGCTTGATTACTGTCTCAGTCAACATCCTTTGAAATTTGATAAAAAGTTATTGAGACAAGTCTCATTTGTGTCTTAACAATGAACGAATGATGTTTTTTAATCTGTCATTCAACCACCATTTTGACCAGGAAATAAACGCCTTGCCTCTGAAAGTTAATTCAATCCCTTACTATACAATCCCGACTTTCAGTGACCCTGAAGAAGAAGGGTTGTGAAAGCATTTTGGGAAAAGAAGAAAATGCTTTTTGCACAGTCATATACCCTGTCATAATTATTTGGGCTTGAACTTCGATATTTGGTATTTATCTACACTGTAGACCTTTACTGCTTTGTACTCAGGTTAGTGATATAGGACCATCATGGTCCTATTGTTCCCAATTTGCCTGGTTACCGGTATGTAGTCTTATAAGGATCTATACTATTTGCCTTCAAATACTTCATTACTTGTAGGAACTGTAAGTGAACAGCATGGATCCTTATTAAACTGCCTGTATGGAAAGGCTGATCTGAATCTATATTCGGTCATTTGTAGTTTTTTTAACTGGCATAGTAAAGAAATGAAATAACTATGATGCAGTTAGAATGTTCTTTAAATCTTAATTTTTCATTAAAACAAGGAATGTATGTAAGAAAGTAGCTTTCAAAAGGTTTTGCATTTTCAGTTTTTCTATTGGAAAAAACCTTGAATTTTGAAAAAAATCCTGGAAAAAGTCTGGAAAAAGTCTGGAATTTTGCAAGCAGAAAGTTGTGGGAACCCTGCCTTTGGTAAAGAGTTAACTCAATACCAAACAAGAAAATTTTAGACCAGTCCAAATAGAAAGCATTTGCAGACGTCAAAATGAAAGTAACTGAAAATTGAAATTTATATTGAAGAGGAGAGAAGACATTGATTGAAAAGAAGAAATGCTGGTTACCAGCATTTTCTTCTTTTCCCACAATCTTTTCAAAAGGCTTCTTTCTCAGGGTCATCAAAAGTCGGCATTGTGCTGTAAAGGGTTAAAAAACAGAAGACAGCTGAATGCAACAATAGTTACATACCAGACCGCATTCCGTATGCATTTTTGTGTGTGTGTGCATTTACTGATAAAGCCTCTGTAAATTGGATGAAAAATTGCACTTACGGGTTTATCAGCTGTGCTGTTTGGATATTTATCAAGCATTTTGATACATTAATATCTAGGGTATTTCTACCCTTTATTTAACCCTTTCCCAAACGACAAACTTTTGGACTAGACCAAATTGAAAGCATTTGCAGACGACAATTCAACTCTTGCTGAAAAGATGATGTCTGTCTATGATAGGGTAGAAAATATTGAGGGAAAAGGAGAAAATGCTGGTTACCAGCATTTTCTCCTTTTCCCACAATGTTTTCAAAAGGCTACTATTCCAGACCCAGGGATTGTTTGGGAAAGGGTTAACAGTCATGTTTTAGAAGTAAATTCCTGTTGTCTGCACATGTCATATTCTTCGAAGATTCGACCTGTCTTGTATGAAGCATCACTCTCCCCAATATCGGGGAGATTGTAGCAATATGCACTATAAAGTAGTAATGCAGAAAATGGCTTTTATCAATACATTTTAGAAAAAAAATCAGGCATGTCCAGATTTCTCTAAATTGCTGATCATAGCTGAATGAATCGCACCAGGTAGCATTTTATTGAGTTGAAATTTATTTAAGTTTAAAATTCAAAGTAACGATTGTCGCGTAGAAAAGTAGTATAGTATGGTTCAGGATGCCCAAATTAGATAGATGAGTATTTGTCGAATGCCATCTAGCGGGACATAATGGTAAATTCCTATGGTTACAAACAGCTTTTTCCTCTACAATATTCTCCTACAAAATAAGCTATAATTAAAAATGGGAATTATTGTACTATTTTTACCTTGAAAATTTGAAATTTGTTTTGTGAAGAGTAGAAAACATTGTGGGAAAAGGAGAAAATGCTGGTTACCAGCATTTTCTCCTTTTCCCACAATGTTTTCCATAGGCTTCTTTCTCAGGGTTGTCAAAAGTTGTCATTGTGTGGTAACGCGTTAATAGGGGGATTATTTGGTAAAGGGTCTTGAGGAATATTACGTAGAAAGTTAACTTTTTATTTGCTGCAACATGATTGGTTGCTATTTACATTTGATAATAACTTGTGATGGTTACGTTTATTACGCAATTCATACTGCATGGAAAGATAGGGTATGGGAATCAATTTGTAAAGGAACAGGATTCTTTTGAATGCCTTGCAAAACAGACCGCATGTTTTAACCCTTCACCGCACAATCATTAGATTAATGACCCTAAGAGAGAGGCCTTTTGAAAACATTGTAGGAAAGGGAGAAAATGCTGGTGACCAGCATTTTCTCCTTTTCCAACAATGTTTTCAGAAGGCTTCTTCCTCAGGTCATTAAATCTCATTATTATATGGTTAAGTTTAATCCTTTACCACACAATGCCGACTTTTGACGCTCCCGAAAGACTTTTGACGCTCCCGAAAAAGATGTCCTTTGAAAACAATGTGGGACAAGAAGAAAATGCTGGTAACCAGCATTTACTCCTTTTCCAGCAATGTTTTCTACTCTATCAAAGAAGAAGTACTCCATTTGAGCCACACTGAAATTGTCATCTGCAAATTTGGACCAGTCTAAAATTTTGTGATTTGGTAAAGTGTTAACTCATTACCAAACGACAAAATTTTGGGTTTGTCCAGATCGAAAGCATTTGCAGACCATAAAATAAGAGTGACTGAAAATTTGAAAATGGTTTTGTGAAGGGTAGAAAACGTTGTGGGAAAAGGAGAAAATGCTGGTTACCAGCATTTTCTCCTTTTCCCAAGGTGTTTTCAAAAGGCTTCTTTCTCAGGGGCATCAAAAGTAGGGATTGTGTGGTAATGGGTTAAAGGCCAAACAAATGATAGGAATTATCTTGCCCATGGTTGTGATACACTAGGCAAATATTTCAATTCAAGAAGTACTCTTTCCTCTATTGGCTTGCTGGATCAAGGATTAACAAAGATAATGGGAGACTCTAATCTTCAATGCAATGATATGGGTCTCTTTTACACATAATTTTGACAAGGTTTTATCTTTCTTATCAGAGCTCAAGGATTTGAGCTTGTGCTCCCTAGTTATAGGCAGGCTACTGTCATTCTGTTCCTTTCACATCAATTTTGCTTATGTTGATTTTTAGTTCTGATGTTTCGAAGAAAGGGTCCAGGGCCGGAATTCACCAACCATTCTTAAGAACATTCTTTGTCTTAATATTCGAGATATTCTGACTGTGAAAGTTTTTAGAACTTCTGACTGGCTAAACCACTTTGATTGGCTAAATCAAGTGGTTAATCAGAAGTTCTGTCACTTTCACACTGATGAAATTCTAGAGAATAAGACCAAGAATGTTATCAAGCCATTACCAGATGACAAAATTTAGGCCTTGATCGAATTGAAAGCATTTGCAAAAGACAAATTCAATGTGGCTCAAAATGGTGCAATAATTCTTTGATAGGGAAGAAAACATTGTGGGAAATGGAGAAAATGCTGGTTACCAGCATTTTCTCCTTTTCGCAAAATGTTTTCAAAAGGCTTCTGTCCCAGGGTTGTTAAAAGTCAGGATTGTGCAATAAAGGGTTAAGAATGGTTGGTGGGTTGGGACCCAAATGTATTGTCTGTCCTGCATCATCGTGCAAAAACTTTGGACATTTTATTATATCTCTGTTATTACTGAAGGTATACACTTCAAACTTGCACAAGTTGTTAGCTAGTGTAAGGGATACCCATACAACAGGGCGGATAACCAAAGTATTTTTTATGCAGTTATTTCCCCTTTTAGTTCCAGAGTTTCCACTGAAAAATCAAGCTAACATTTTCGCCTTTTACCACAATCTTTTCAAAAAGGTTTCTCCCCCAGGATCACTGGTTTGTATAGTAGAGGGTTCATTATTTCGCAATACCTTCAATGTACATTTCTTCTTCAAGATTAAATCTTCACCACACAATCCCCACTTTTAACGACCCCTGGGAAAGAAGCCTCTTGAAAACATTGTTGGAAAAGGAGAAAATGCTGGTTACCAGCATCTTCTCCTTTTCCCACAATGTTTTCTACCCTTCCCTAACCAAATTTCAATTTTTGAGTCAGATATGTTTTGTCATCTGCATATGCTTTTAGTTTGGACCGGTCTAAAATTTTCTTGTGTGGTAACAAGTTAAAACACGACTTATTCATAATGTATTATAAAGCAATGGACAGTGTGGATCAGAGACCAGACTCATCGTTCTGTAGATCAGAGATCAGACTGCACGTTCTGTTAAGTCTGATCTTGATCTACATTGTCCTCAAAATCCTCTGGTGTCGTCTTTGATATGTAAAGAGAGAAAAGTGCTGCTTAGTATTTATTGAGGTTTTAGTGTCAAATTGTTTGTAATCTTATCTTGGCTGAAATTGGTACTCTAGCCCCTGATAGGAAAATAGGTTTATCTGGGGTTATCTTAGGTTTATTTGGGGGCCCTTGGCCCCGGCTGTACTTTGGACTTATTTTTTTTGCTGCATATTGCAGTTTTTAACTTTTTGCCAATTTTGAAAATTTTGGACTGGATCGAATTGAAAACATTAATTTTGTAGAAATGACTGAATATGATTTAAAAGTTTATTCTCCTTTTCTCACAATGTCTTCTACTCTGTTAACTCCTTACCAAACAATTCTTGTTTTTTACGACCTTGAGGTAGAAGACCCTTGAAAACATTGCGGGAAAAGGAGAAAATGCTGGTAACCAGCATTTTCTCCTTTTCCCACAATGTTTACAACCCTTTCCGTACCAAATTTCAATCTTTGATTCACATTTATTTTGTCGTCTGCAAATGTTTTCAATTTGGACTAGTCCAAAATATTGTCGTTTGGTAATGAGTTAATGCAGACTTACAGCTTTGTGGAGTAAAATTGATATTCCTAGTTTTGTCGGAAGAAAAAGGCCTGACAGTATAATAATTATATTACATTACCAGTATTGAATCCCAGACGGAGCAGACACAATTTCCACTTTCCACGATGGTGTGACATTGTAACTTATATGCCTGCCAACATTGTATGACATTGAACATTCGTGCGGCATTGCATGTCACAGTTTATGGCAGTCTGTTAGAATTTCACGTCTTTATTTCTATTTCAGTGCAAAGGTTAGATGTGCACAAGGCCGCAGTTTGATCCTGTCAAAAGAGAAGGTAAGCCAATTCCTGCTGTCAAAATAATGTGACCTTTTACCACACTATGACGAGTTTTAAATGGCTCTGAAGGAGGCAGTCTTTTAAAAACATTGTGAAAAAAGGAGAAAATGCTGGTAACCATTATTTTGTCCTATTCCCACAATGATTTCTACCATTTAAACTCATTACCAAACAACAATATTTCAGGCTTGTCCAAATCAAAACCATTTGCAGACAACAAAATGAAAGTGGCTGAAAATTTGAAATTTATTTTGTGAAGGGAAGAAAACATTGTGGGAAAAGGAGAAAATGCTGGTTACCAGCATTTTCTCCTTTTTCCGCAATGTTTTCTAAAGGCTTCTTTCTCAGGGTTGTCAAAAGTAGGGATTGTGTGGTAATGGGTTAAAGACAAATTCCATCATTTAACTCCTTACCACACGAGAAAATTGGAAAGCATTTGCAGACGACAAGATGAAGGTGTCTGAAAAATTGAAATTTTGGTCTGGGAAGGGTAGAAAACACTGTGGGAAAAGGAGAAAATGCTGGTTACCAGCATTTTCTCCTTTTCCCACAGTGTTTTCTAAAGGTTTCTCTCTCAGGGGCCATAAAAGTCGGGATTGTGTGGTATAGAGTTAACTCCTTATCAAACAACATTATCTTAACTCATTACCAAACGACAATATTTTAGACTGGTCCAAATTGGAAGCATTTGCAGATGACAAAAGTGACTGAAAATTTGAAATTTGTTTTGTGAAGGGTAGAAAACATTGTGAAAAAAGGAGAAAATGCTGGTTACCAGCATTTTCTCCTTTTCCCACAATGTTTTCTAAAGGCTTCTTTCTCAGGGGCCTTGAAAGTCGGGATAGTGTGGTAATGGGTTAACTCCTTATCATTAACAACATTATCTTAAACTAGTCCAAATTCAAAGCATTTGCAGACGACAAAAATTAATGAGACTAATTAAAATTTGTTTAGGGAAGGGTAAAAAGATTTATGGGAGAAGGGGAAAATGCTAGTTATATGTATAAGCATTTTCTCCTTTTTCCACAATGTTTTCAAAAGCCTTTTTCTGCAAGGTCTTTAACAGTTGGGATTGTGTAATGTACGGTATGAGAGTTGCCAGTATGGTGTTGTTGTTGTTGTTGCTAGGGCCAATTATAGGGAGAACTGCATGAAAAAACAAACTGTATCCAGATGTGCAGATTCAATTACAAAACATAATTTATTTCGCCAAACTTTCACATTGTAAATAATGAATTTTACACCCAGTTTATTATCCCTTTCACAACTCTAGTTGCATTTTGAGACTGGGAAGATCCAGTTCAGACTGCAAAAAATGTACAGCCCGCCCGGTTGGCTCAGTGGTGAGCGTGTCGGACTCGTGACCTGGTGGTTGTGAGTTCGATACCAGGTTGAGGCGAACTTTCTTTCCGGCGTGTTTTCGCCTCTTACCTCTGCTGAAGCATGTGAGAAAAGTAGTCGGTAGCTTTGGAAAGAAAGTAGTGTAAGTACCGGTGTAAGAAAACCAGGAAACATGTGTGCCTCACCGACCGCCATGATATGACCTGAGCTGTTAAAGTGGCGTTAAACCCCAATACAACCAACAAAATGTACAGTCAGATCTTTGATCTACGCTATCAGCTTTGCTTAGTCTGTCATTAAAGACAAAAAGTATTGTTATGGGAGACCACTCCTTCAGGCATGGCTTCATCCCGGTTTAACTCGTTACCACACAATCCCCACTTTCAATTTGGACCAGTCTAAAATTTTCTTGTGTGGTAAAGAGTTAAATAAAATACCTAATAACTGCACTTGGGAGAATTCTCATTTTAGCTCATTGGTTATGGTGGTGGCCCTTTGTCCGTGCATTCTAGGTTTGAATTCTGCCCTGTCCCTGTATTTCTGCCATACAATTGTTTATTTGTTTCTTTGTTACTGACCTTGTTCGTAAGAATATATACAAAACTGTAATACTTTGTCTTGGTCTTATTTTAGACTGAAAATGTTTGATTGTTTTGTGCAGCACAATAATTGTTCTTATCCAAGCAGATACCATAACCAGTAAGCTGCAGGGCCAGGCTGACTGGAAGTAAGAGCTGTCTAAGATTCTGTGTTACATATTTCTCTTTTCCCTATCAACATTCCTCGATAAAACCACTTCACAAATCTTTATAACAAGCAGTTTTATTGTCTGATATTATGATTTCATTTTAATCTTTACCAAACGACAGATTTTAGACTGGCCCAAATTGTACGCACTTGCAAAAGACAAAATAAACGTGACTCAAAAACTGAAATTTGTTTCCAGTGGGGTAGGAAACATTGTAGGAAAAAGGAGAAAATGCTGGTTACCAGCATTTTCTCCTTTTCCCACAATGTTTTCAAAAGACTTCTTTTGCAGGGTTGTAAACCCTGGGATTGTTTGGTAAAGGGTGAAACCTCTACCAGAAGACAAGTTCTAGGCTCTTCGAAATCAAAAGCCTCTGCTGACAACAAACTCAAAAGTGATACAAATCAACCAAACTTCTTTGATAGGGTTGAAAACATTGTGGAAAAAGGGAGAAAATGCTGGTTTCCAGCATTTTCTCCTTTTTCCATGTTTTCCAAAACTTTTTCTTTCAAAGTTGTTAAAAACTCAAGATTGTATAGTAAAGGATTTAAATAAGGTCTGAGGAAATGTTGTAGATATTTACATGCTACCTTGGCAATCTGTCATCTGCATAAAGTACATTTTGGCAGGAATTTGTGGGACAGTTTTTGTTGTGAACCATTTAGTGAACAGATTCAATTCCCAGCTTGACTAAATTCTGCCAGTACCTTGCTGAAAGTTTTTACAACATGCTGCACATCTTTGCGGATTTGTATTGGAGTTTAACCCAGTTGTAACAGCTCAAATCCTACCACATGCAACTTGGCATGTGTTATCTTGGTTTCTTCACCAGGACTAACACAGGTTTCTTTCTAAGTCACTCAGTTTTTGTGGTATTTGTCTAACATAATACAAGTATGAGTTTAATATTGAATTTTGAAAACTTGTAAAGTATTTTATGCAAAGCAAAAGGAAATAAACCCAGTTAAACTCATTTTTTCTCAGGCAAATGAGTTTTTCAGGAACACTCAGATATCTAATTGGAAATGGAATGCTAAAATACACTGGTTGAGGCCATCCATCTTGGAAATACTTAACTTTGGTTGAAATATACTTCACTCATAGCCTTCTATTGGCACAATGATACAAAATTTGTCTGCTGATTGCTTGGTCCTGGATTTTTTTGTACCAAAACCAGTTTGTCCCATGGCTTGTTCATCGCATAATTGCGTGATATTCCATTTGATTGGTATGAATAATTATAGATGGATATGATTCATTGTTAATGGCCAAAGATATTTCAAAATCATAGTTTTCAGGTAAAAACTACACTTAACTTTATTCGATATATATACATGTACATAGTTTATCTCTGTATCCATCATGCGTCTTACTGTCAGGGATGTTACTCCTTACTCTGTCTAGTGATGAAAGAAAGACCACTAATACACAAATAATTCAACTTTGTTATAAGGACTCTTCCTTCAACCAAAAAGGTGCTCATTTGCACCGTAGGTTGACTTTCAAGCCAATATTTGAATAACTCTTTTTCTTTCATATTATTATTTCTACACAATGGCGTCCTTGACAAAGACCACTTCAGCATTCTCAACGCTTTGATTTTCTCACAAGCATCAGACATGGAGGTAAAAAATTTGCTTGAAAGAAATTTTGTCATAACTGGGTATCTAACTCACTACCAACAGGTTGCAATCCAGATTTGCAAACCACTGAACTACCCAGCTTAATTGGCAAGCATGAACTGTCAAAAAGATCAGTGTTGACTCTGTTATGTGAGAATTAATTAATTGTCTCAGAAAATATGTTCTCTGTTTCTAAATAAATGTACAAAGCAAGGTATTGCAGTTAGTTGCAAACAGGACTTAAGACCCCAGGCAGTGCTCAGATTCAATTTACCATCTCAATAAAAGGAGCCTACTACTTTCATTTTGGAAAGGACTAATCTGTTCCAGTTTCCAGTAGATAGGAAAGTTTTTTTTATCAACCAGAGAGAAATATTGTTGGAGACAGGAACAAATTCGCATAAGATGAAGGTATATCAATATATTGCTCCATTTCTTTCAATGTTTCAAAAGCTGCCTACAACATCAGGTTGTCAAAAGTTTGTATGTCACAGAAGGATTAACTCTTTACCACACAATCCCGACTTTTAATGACTCTGAGAATGCCTATAGAAAACATTGTGGGAAAAGGAGAAAATGCTGGTAACCAGAGTCTTGCAAACCAGGGATTGTTTGTTATCCCTTTACCCCAAGAGGCATTTCTATGGTTTCTCTAATTGACCCTAAATATCAGCAAGGATGAAGCCATTTCTTATGTGTATATGAGACCTTTTGATAGCATAGAAAACATTGTGACAAAAGGTGAAATTGCTCGTCACGAGCAATTTCACCTTTTGCCACAATGTTTTCCAGAGGCTCCTACAAGCAATGCGTAGAAATGAGTATCTATGGAGTAAAGTGTTAAAGGGGTAAAGATATTTTGTTGAAGGTAGAAGATAAGAGTTATGCGGAAAACTGAAAACAAAGCTCCAGGGAGCAAGATGAAATATGAAAATATTTTGTTACAAGTACTATTTTATGTGTTTCAACCCTTTACCAAATGACAAAATTTTATATCCAAATTAGAAACAATTCCGGTGCAAAAATCAAATGTGGCTTTGATAGTAAAATGAAATTCTATGAAATTTATCTGTGTAAGGGATGGAAAACATTGTTGGAAAAGGAGAAAATGCTGGTAAACAGCATTTTCTCCTTTTCCAACACTGTTTTGAAAAGTATCTGTTTTCAGAAATTTTCAATATAGGGTTGGTATACATTGTATCAAATTTTGCCAAAATATCATTTATACAATATGTAAATTTTGTAATGTTGTATGGCTTGAATTTTATTCACAATTAGTACAGAAAGTACAGCCTGAATACACCAGCAAATTGTCGAGCAGTGTTACAACGCATTTTGTAATAAACCTGCAAAATGTAATAATTATTACTTTTTATTACATTTCATGTAATCACAACGCATTTTGTAATACTTATTACACTTTGCAGGTTTATTACAAAATGCGTTGTAACAGAGCAGTCTGTATAATGTACAGGATTTGGAACAGTGGGCTGCCATTTTGAATCCCTGGCTCTGCCAATTTGTTTCTGACGTTGTCTGCGCATGCCATGTTCTTCGAAGATTCGACTGTCTTATATGACACATCATTAGCCCCGAAAGCGGGCAGACTGTAATATTACCCTCTATAAAGTAGCAATGTTGAAAATAGCTTTTATCAATACGTTTGAGGAGAAATGAGACCTGCTTTAGCTCCAGATTTCTCTAAACTGCTGATCATAGCTGAGTGATTTGCACAAGGTAGCGTTTTATTGAGTAAACCTTTATTTTAGTTTTAAATTCAAAGTAACGGTTGTCGCGTAGGAAAGTGATTCGGTTCTATACCCAGGATGCCCATATCAGATAGATGATTATTTACAGAATGCCATCTAGCGGGAGATAATGTGTTTCTGAGGATTAATGATGATAGCACAATAGGATTCATTCCTCTCTCACCACTGATCACTGATTTGATGATGGTTATGTGGAAAAGCAGCCAGTGGCTTTGGAAGGATATTGTGCAAAGTACTGATAAAAGTAACTTCCTGAAAGCATGGATAGGTACAATATAACTGAAATAATATTGAAGAATGGCATTAAACATCCTACAATCAACAACATAGCTGAGACAGTCTGGGCTTTCATTTATTGACCCCTTTACTTGCAAATAAATGGACTCAACAGTCTTTGAGGTCAAAAAGTATGTTTTCATTTCTTTTGAATCGGACTTAGTCAAAGATTAGTATCGGGGTGGGGGTGGGTTATATCCAAGATCAGATTAAACCATTCTTAAGAACATTCTTTGTCTTATTCTCTAGAATTTTCTACATTTGTAAGTAAGTCAACTTCTGATTGGCTTAACCAAATGGTGCCCCAGGTTGAGGCAAACTTTCTCTTTGGGGATTTTTTGTCTTTCACCTCTGATGCATGTAAAATAGTAGGGAGTGACTTGAACAGAAAGTTGTGTCAGTGCTGGTATGGGAAAACCAGAAAACACATGTGAAGGTGCTCTGACCTCTGTGATTTGGCCTGAGCTGTTAAAACAGTGTTAACCCACTACCACACAATCCCTACTTTTGACGACACTGAGAAAGAAGCCTTAGTATTAGAAAACATTGTTGGAAAAGGAGAAAATGCTGGTAACCATCATTTTCTCTTTTTCCCACAATGTATTCTACCCTATCAAAGAAAATTTGCACTATTTAAGCCACACTTATATTGTCATCTGCAAAATTAATGCTCTTAATTTTGATAGGCTAATTTTTTTTTCATCTTGTAAAGTGTTAAACTCCCAATTTAATCAGTCAATCTTTTGGCTGATACAGCAGTAGATGGAGATGTGGGTGGATATTTTAGAGAAGGAAAACAGATTATCTCCATTGACAATATTGCAGCAAAGTTTATTGATTGGTTTTTATCCAGATTAGAAAACTGTGTCTGGAAGTTTGTCCCTCTGTATGGAATATATCCTATACCTGATCTAAGGTTGCACCAGATACCATAATGAATTAACTTGTTACCAAGTGACAACATTTTTGACATGTCAAAATTGAAAGCACTTGCAGAAGAGAAAATAAGAGTAACTCATAAATGGATTTTTTTTTCCAGCAGGTTAGAAAACATTGTGAGAAAAGGTGAAAATGCTGGTTACCAGCATTTTCACCTTTTCCCACAATGTTTTCAAAAGACTTTTTCTCATGGTCATTAAAATTCAGATTGCATGGTAAAGGATTAGGTTTTAGGACTCTAAACATTGAAGCCCAGGTTTCAAGCCTCAGCTGGACGCACTTGGATTTTATGAGAGTAGCCTAAGGTAAGTGGCTTCGCTGAGCCCTATGTTGGTACTGGTGAAACCTTGGGGGCATACATATAAGTCCAGTGCTTTGATGTGACTGAAATAATGTTGAAAGCAGCATGAAACACTATGTCAACCAGCCAACCAATCAATCAATCAATCAATCAATCAATCTGTCAATCAATCAATGCACAAGCATAAAAATGATATTGGCATAAATATCATCTGTTTGGTCTAAAGTGGCACTCTTGCATTTGCGAGTAAGGCAGAGCAGGAGCAGGGAGATAGCAGAAATATGAAGTTCTGCATGTCAACACACAAAATTATTGGCCAAAACCAAGGTGACAAATGCAAAGTCACTGTACCATCTCTGGCAGTCTCCATCTACACAGTTCCTTTTGAGTATCTGCGGAGGCTCCGTACAGTTTCAGTGTTGAAACTATGCAATGATGGCTTGTTTCTGCATTGTCTCCATAACGCTGAGCTCCTGTTAGCTACCAAACAGATACAAAAAATCACAAGATGCTTGTATATAATTTAGACACTCGTATTGTAGCCTGCAACCCATGATTATGCCTGAAAAAAATCGTTGAGAAAATTTAACTCATCACCAAACGACAAACTTTTTTGGATTGTCCAAATTGAAAGTATTTGCATACAACAAAATAAAATATGAATCAGAAATTGAAATTTGATTTAGAAAGGATATAAAACTTTGTGGGAAAAGGAGAAAATGCTGGTTACCAGCATTTTCTCCCTTTTGGACGGACTGTTTTCTTTAGTCTTCTTTCTCGGGGTCGTCAAAAGTCGGTATTGTGTGGTAAAGACTTCCGATGAAAATCAGCACTCTAGACATGTAGTCAAGGCATAAGCCATAGGAATGCATGCTGTATTTTCTACAGAATTTTCAGTATCCAAGGATAGAAAACTATGTGGGAAAAGGAGAAACTGCTGGTTACAAGCATTTTCTCCTTTTTGGACAGTGTTTTCTTTAGCCTTCTTTCTCAGGGTCGACAAAAGTCGGGATTGTGTGGTAAAGACTTGCGATAAAATCAGCAATCCAGACATGTAATCAAGGATAGGAATGCGAGCTGTATTTTCTACAGAAGTTTCAAGATCCATTTTGCGGAGTTGGTATGCATTTGTGTATGACGACACTTTAGGCTGTAAAAGTAAAGTATGAGAATAGCTGCTGCAATCGATAAAAAGAAATCAATCTTTTCCTGAGATTATACCTTCCTCATGCAGGCAGGCTTTTGTTAGAGAGTCTATGTAACAGGAAAATGTTACCTAGACAGTGGGGGATTTAACCCTTTACCTCAAAAACCCGAGTTTTAACGAACCTGAGGGGGGAAGCCTTTTGAAAACATTGCGGGAAAAGAAGAAAATGCTGGTAACCAGCATTTTCTTCTTTTCCCACAATGTTTTCTACTCTATCAAAGACAGAATTCATCATTCAAGCTACATTTGTTGTCTGCAAATTCTTCGAAATAGGACCTGTCTAAAGTTTTGTTGTTTGGGTAAGAGTTAACCTTTTACCACACAATGCAGAGTTTTAACGACCCACAGAAGTAAGCCTTTTGAAAACACTGTTGGAAAAGGAGAAAATGGTGGTTACCAGCATTTTGTCCTTTTCCAACAAGGTTTTTAAAAGCAGGGTTGTTGAAAGTCATCTTTGTGTTTTAAAGGATTAATCATGAAAGAAAAGGTAAGAATGCATTATGCTTTGTAACAAGGGACCTTGTGGGAGCTGCGAAAAAGTGTCAACTCTGGTTTAATGAATTGCGCAGGCAGATGAGCATCGACACTTTCGCTTTAATGACATTTCCTGTATAAAAAGTGGTCATTGTACCTTGTTAGATAATCATTTTTGAATTATCAACTTAAACTGACCAGCACTACTATTGATCTGTTTTCATCTAATTGATGTACAGAATTCCCAGATGGTCGCTTTTTGCCATGATGGGTCACCAAATGAAAAGGTCCACGGAAGGGATTAACTCAAGGGTACAGAATTGTAAAGGTTTTAAAATTAAATCATTGTAGGGAGGGTCTTTAACTTCTTACCAAATAATTCTATGTTTTAATGACACTGGTGCAGAAAACTATGGAAAAAAACACCGGGGAAAAAAACAGAAAATGATGGCAGCTAGCGCTTTTTTGGTTTTTTGTCCATTCATTTACAAATGAAACCATTTAGACACAATTAATTTGTTGTTTGCAAATACTTTTTGATGTTGACAAGTCAATTTTATCATTTAGTAGGGAGTTAACTCTTTTGACAACAATTTGTTAGACCCATACATATTGAAAAGTACTAGAATTAAATGTGGCTTAACTCTTTACCACCTGACAAAATGTTAGATCCATCCAAGTTTAACCCTTTCCCAAATGACAAATTTTAGACTCTTCCAAACTCAAAGAGTTTGCCGACGACAATTTCAAATTTGATAAAAATGGCAGACAGTTCTCCAAATGGGTAGAAAACACTGTGGGAAAAGGAGAAATTGCTCGTTACGAGCAATTTCTCCTTTTCCCACAGTGTTTTCAAAAGACTTGTACTGCAGACACATAAAAACAAGGGCTTGTTTGGGAAAGGGTTAAAGTATTTGCAGATGACAATTTCAGTGTGAATCAAATGATGAAGCTTTCCTATGACTGAGTAGAAAACATTGTGGGAAAAGGAGAAAATGCTGGTTACCAGCATTTTCTCCTTTTCCCACAATGTTTTCAAAGGCTCCTTTCCCAGGAGTGTCAAGAGTCAGCATTGTTTCATGGCGGGGAATCACGTGACACAACAAAAAAGAATGACCGACATTTGAAGAAATTCACCCACTTCAGGTAAGAAAATCTTCAATAATTCCGTTAATACGTGACCGATTGGAATTTGGTTTGAAGCAGAGAAGGCGGAAGGACTCCGGGGATTTGCTTGATGTGTTAGATTTTTTAAACAACACCCGATAAAAAACTTATTGACGAGCAAACAAATTATCCAGGGTAAAAAATTTGTTTGCTCGTCAATAACTTTTTTATCGGGTGTTGTTTAAAAAATCTAACACATCAAGCAAATCCCTGGAGTCCTTCCGCCTTCTCTGCTTCAAACCAAATTCCAGTCGGTCATGTATTAATGAAATTATTGAAGATTTTCTTACCTCAAGTTGGGGAATCTTTTCAAATGTCGGGTCATTTTTGTTGTTGTTGTGTCACGTGATTCCCCGCCGTGATTGTTTGGTAAATGGTTAAATGATCAGATTTGTCTTTGAGAGGGTAAAATATATTCTGAGAAAAGGAGGAAATGCTGGATGTCTTAAACTCTTTACCACACAATGGCGACTTTGAACACCCCTGTATAAGAAGCCTATTGAAAACATTGTTGGAAAAGGAGAGAATGCTGGTAACCAGCATTCTCTCCTTTTCCCACAGTGTTTTCTTCCCCATCCAGAACAAAAATTATTATTTCAGTTACATTTAATTGGTAGTCCATCTTTCTCTTATAATGTGAGAGAGGGTAAATCCATAGAAAGGTCAGAAAAGGTGACCATTTGGGGTCAGTCATTGTGCTTCAAGGGCTTCCCATTTTCAGACAAATGAAATATCATTAAATCAGAATGAGGCCACTTAATTTGGAGAGTGGACAATACTGGACAATGCTGGGCCAATCTGTTGACCTTTCTCTCTCCTTAAATCCCCTAACCACATAACCCTTACTAAATCCCATCTTTAAACGACCACGGATGAGAAAAGTTCTGAAAACATTGTTGGAAAAAGGAGAAAATGCTGGTAACCAGCATTTTCTCCTTTTCCTACAATGTTTTCTAACCCCCAAAAAGGGAATTACTATTTTTTGGTCAAACTCATTTTGTCATCTGCAAAAAGTTTAGAATTTGGCAAGTCTAATATTTTGTCATTTTGGAGAGGGTTCAGTGGTGATAGAATTTTTCACTTTTCACTAAAACGGGAAAAAAAGCTGGTAGGCAGAAAATGCTTGTAAGTAGAAAGCAATAGTAAACAGAAAAATGTCAGTAACTAGAGATTGCTGAGAAGTAGAAAATACTGATTAGGAGAAAATAGTAGATAAAATAGAAAATGCTGGTGAATGGAAACTATCAGTAAGCAAGTTGTCAGAGAATGCTAGTAAGCAGAATATTTCTAAGAGCTGAAAAATGCTGGTAAACAGAAAATGTCGATTAACCCATTACCACACGAGAAAATTTAGACCGGTCCAAATTGAAAGCATTTGCAGATGACAAAATAAAGGTGACTGAAAAATTGAAATTTGTTCTGGGAAGGGTAGACAACACTGTGGGAAAAGGAGAAAATGCTGGTTACCAGCATTTTCTCCTTTTCCCACAGTGTTTTCAAAAGGCTTCTTTCTCAGAGGCGTCAAAAGTAGGGATTGTGTGGTAATGGGTTAAAAGCTATATTGTAAGCAGAAAATGCTCAAAGCAGAAAATGCTGGTTTGTAAAAGTTGGTAAGGAGAAATTACTGATAAGCAGAAATTACTGCTAATGCTAACTGGAAAATGCTGATAAGCAGAAATTGCAAATATGCAGAAAATGCTGATAAGTGGAAATTGTTGATAAGCAGAAATTGCTGATAAGTAGAAAATACTGATAAAGAGAAATTGCTTATACGCAGAAAATGCCAATATGCAGAAATTGCTGATAAGCAGAAATTGCCAATAAGCAATAAGATGCTAATTACAAAACCTCCCCTAGAGGCTGGAAAAAGCACGGGCGCAGATGGTATACTAAAATGTTGTTTATGTATTAGCCCGTCATGAATTTTGTCATGTGAGAAGCTTATATTCCCAAGTCAATACCATAAATGTCAGCAGTCTGCAGAACTAATAAATAATGTCAACACACAGACAAAAGAAATGAATCCAATTTTATAACTTAATTGCTATTTGGACACCTACATATGCACTTCTTTATTTGGATAAAAGATGAAACTTGTCAGTTTACTCAATAAAATCCATCTTTGAGGAGGAAAAGGCATTTTTTTTCTGATTTCCTGTAACATTTGTCTTATTTCATTAGTTCATTTTAACTTCTTACAACTCAATCTCAAGTTTTAACAACCTTTAAGGAAGTAGCCTTTTGAAAACTTTGTGGGAAAAGGAGAAATGCTGGTAACCAGCATTTCCTCCTTTTCCCACAATGTTTTCTGCCCTGTCAAGATAAATTCTATCATTTGAGCCACATTCAACTTCTTCTTGCAAATGCAATTTGGCTAAGCCCATTATTTTGTCGTTTGGGTGAAAGCGTAATGTCAACTGTTCACTACATGACAAAAAAATAAACTGGACTAATTCGACAATTAAAATATAGTTGAAATGACCACATTTGCCTTTGATAGAGTAGAAAAACATTGTTGGAAAAAAAGGAAATGCTGGTTACTGGCATTTTCTCCTTTTCCCACAATGCCTTCAAAAGTCTCCTTTTTAGGGTCATTTAAAGTTTAAATTGGGATTGTTTGATAAAGAGTAAACCCATTACCACACAATCCCTACTTTTGATGCCCCAGAGAAAGAAGCCTTTAGAAAACATCGTTGGAAAAGGAGAAAATGCTGGTAGCCAGCATTTTCTCCTTTTCCCACAATGTTTTCTGCCTTTCACAGAACAAATTCCAAATTTCCAGTCACTTTTATTTTGTCGTCTGCAAATGCTTTGAATTTGGACAAGTCTATTATAGTGTCGTTAGATAAAGAGTTAAAGTGGTGAACTGTTTGTACTGCAGAATTTATGATATAATTAGTACCCAGCCATATCTGGTTTATGGGCTCTAACCCTTAATATTACTAAATAAGTAGAATAAAACTTCCACGCAGATAGTAAAAAATCCAAATAATGTTATTTAAAACTTACCTTTTCCAAGAAAAATATCTTCTTATTAGACAGGGTAGATCCAAGATCAGACTGCACTTTCTGTGCAGTCTGATGATGATCTACACTGTCAACAAAGGGTCAGTAAGTTGTGTTAGGTAGCTAAAGGGTCAAGGGACATAATTTATGGGTCATGTGACAAGTTCCCAGGATTCAGTTCTATACTTCCTGTCCTACAATCCTCTTTACCAAACGACAATGATTTTGGCTTGTCCCAATCGAAAGCATTTGCAGACGACAGAATTAAAGTAATTGAAAATTTGAAATTTATTCTGTGAAGGGTAGGAAACAAACATTATGGGAAAAGGAGAAAATGCTGGTTACCAGCATTTTCTCCTTTTCCCATAATGTTTTTTAAACGCTTCTTTCTCAGGGTTGTCAAAAGTAGGGATTGTGTGGTAATGGGTTAAACATGTTTAACCCTTTCCCAAACAATCCCTAGTTTTTACGATTCTAGAATGGTAGCCTTTTGAAAACATTGTGGGAAAAGGAGAAAATGCTGGTAACCAGCATTTTCTCCTTTTCCCACAATGTTTTCTACCCTAGCTATCATAGATAGAAATCGTCTTTTCAGCAAGAGCTGAATTGTTTTCTACAAATGCTTTCAATTTGGTCTGGTCCAAAAGTTTGTTGTTTGGGAAAGGGTTAAACATGTGGATCAATTTCTCATTTTATCACAGTGTTTTCAAAATTTAATGGGTTAATAGGGAGACAGTGGTGTTTATGGTTGGATTCGTTCTGTATCTTCACTATCCTCTGTAACAGCCTTCGGGGGCGTCGCCCATATGGGAAACATTGACAATAAATAAATACAAATTCAATCCATTTGTACAAAGTTGTAAAGCATGCTGACTTTTCTCACAATCGTAGGTTGAATGCCATTGTGAGCAGAGTCAATATTTTGAACTACCCACAACATAGGTTCACAGAACAAGCACTAGTTATCCCGGGGGTTTTCCTTTTGCTACCATGTTTAATAGGACCTTAAAACCATGTTTAATAGGACAAAAATTCACAAAATGAACATTTAGCCAAAACTTCCCACTTTGTATATTTAGCTGGACAACATCCATGGCCAAAATGTCCAGGCCAAAACATCTGTGGCCAAAATGTCCTGGCCAAAACGTCTGTGGCCAAAATGTCCTGGCCAAAACGTCTGTGGCCAAAATGTCCTGGCCAAAATGTCCCACATTAGGTTCAAAGACACACTTTAGACCTGCGAAAGTTGAAAGCATTTGAAAGTGACTTAAAAAATGTGACACAAAAAGATTGGTTGGTTGGTTGGTTGGTTGGTTGGTTGATTGGCTGGTTGGTTGGTTGGCTGGCTGGCTAGCTGAGTGGCTGGCACACTAATTTTGTCGTCTTCAATTGTTTTCAATTTCAACACGTCTGAAATTTGTTGCTTGTTAAAGAGTTAAACACAAATTCTGTCATTTGAACCAAGTTTGTTGTCTGAAAATGTTTTGAATTTGGACAAATCTACATTTTTTTTCTCGTGTGGTAGAAAGGTTAACTAGGTCTGTATTCACCAGCCATTCTTAAGAACATTATTGGTTTTATTCTTCAAAATTTTGTCAGTGTGAAAGTAACAGAAGTTCTGATCGGCTAAACCAAATGTTTTAGCCAATCAGAAGTTCTGTTACTTTCACAGTCAGGAAATCTTGAAGAACTGAGGACAAAGAGTGTAGTCGGGAAATCTTGAAGAACAGGGCAAAGAACATTCTTAAGAATGGTTGGTGAATACGGACCCTGGACCTTTCATAAATTTCAACATGAGGGAAATGTGAAAATATAAAGAAAATTTGTCTGATTTACAGACTGGTAGGACGATCATTGTCCTGTTAAATACAATAATTAACATTCTTCGACCATGTTTTATTGCGGAGAGTTAATAAAAACGGGACACACTTTGTTGTCGTTCTTTTCAAATACAAGTCTTGCACATCTTCTTAGCCTCAGTTTATGGTCGGTGTAGCCGTATTGATTGTCGTCATCAAATATTTGACTGTCTGTTGAACATGGTCAAAGGTTGATATTCGTGCAAAGATGTAATTTTGTGTGTTTTGACCCTTTATCGTACAATGCTGACCTTTAACAACGAGAAAGAAAAGAACTTTTGAAAACATGGTGGAAAAAGAAGAAAATGCTGGTAACCAGCATTTTCTCCTTTTTTCCACAATGGTTTCTATTACTCCAACAGGGAATTTATTTTCTGTTCTTACTGAATTTTGTAGTCAGGCAATGTTTGAATTTGATAGAGTCTATGATTTTTATCTTAGAAAGGTCAACTCTTTTGGAAACATTGTGGGAAAAGGAGAAACTCCTATTAACCAACATTTTTTTCTTTTCCCACAGTGCTTCCTGTCCTAACAAGCGAATTAAATTTGACTTGTTGCCTTCAAAGTGCTTTCCAGTTTGGCAGGTCTATGAAGAGAATTTATACATGTTTAAACATGTGGATCAATTTCTCATTTTATCACAATGTTTTCAAAATTTAATTGTGTAGGAACTATAGAGTCATAGAGTTAACCCTTTCCCACATAATCCAGACTTTCATTGAGCCAGAGAAAAAAGGCTTCAGAAAACATTGTGGGAAAAAGAAAAAAATGCTGGTGACCAGCATTTTTTCTTTTCCCACAAAGTTTTCTACCCTCCGAAAATCAAATTTCAAGTTTTGAGTCATGTTTATTTCATTGTCTGTGTAACGGGATATAATGTAACGGTTTAAGAACCCATATCGGTGAGTAGTTTGTGTAGGCGGCCCAGTAGCTCGGTCGGTAGAGCACTCGCCCTGTATGCGATGGGTTCCGGGATCGAGCCCAGGTCTGGCTGCATAAATTGTCTCACCTAGTTACATTTGACGCCCATCGTGGGACCGTTGCAATGATTGCTTGGTCAATTAATTGGTTCTCCCATGTAGAAGTGCCCTTGGGCTTGTCAAGAACATAGCAATTTGTTCTTTGTCCTGTGAATTCCGGGACGAATTCCAAATTGGTAGGGGAGTATTAATGGCATATAATGTAATGATTTAAGAACTCATATCGGTGAGTAGTTTGTGAAAGCGGCCTGGTATCTCTAATTGACCCTAGATAACAGCAAGGATAAAGCTGTTTCTTATGTGTATTTGACACCTTTTGATAGCGTAGAAAACATAGTGGCAAAAGGTGAAATTGCTCGTCACGAGCAATTTCACCTTTTGCCACAATGTTTTCCAAAGGCTCCTTCAAGCAATGCGTAGAAATGAGTATATATGGAGTAAAGGGTTAATGATTTCAACTCTTGTCTTACCTAAGGTGGACTAGGGGAAAATGATGGAGCGGTCAGGAGGCAAATGACCTCTATAAATCCATGATGGACATTTGAATAACTGACAATAAAAGGCAAAAATGGCTAACCAATATTGACCCTTTAGCTCTTTACCAAACGACAAAATTGTACACTTGTCCAAATTGAAAGCAGTTGCAGACGACAAAATAAGCGTGGCTCAAAAAATGAAATTTGTTATGGGAAGGGTAGAAAACATTGTTAGGAAAGGAGGAAATGCTGGTCATCAGCATTTTCTCCTTTTCCGCAATGTTTTCAAAAGGCTTCTTTCTCAGGGTCGATAAAAGTTCAGACTGTGTGGTAAAGAGTAAATACACAATCCCAACTTATAACCATCCAGATAGAAAAAGGCTTTTAAAAACATTGTGGGAAAGGAGAAAATACTTGTAAATGGCAGTACGCAGCAGGGATACGCTTTAAACCACCTTTTCCCAGAGCATGTTTATAGAACTAATGCATGAACATTATCAAAAATGTAGAAAATGTGTAAATGAGCTATTTTTATATGCCCAAAAGGGTTGTATTATATGATGGTCCCAGTCATTTGTCCGTCCGTCAATCCATCCATCCATCCCCATCCATCCATCCATCCATCCATCCATCGCCATCCATCTATCCATCCCCATCCATCCGTCCATCCATCTATCCATCCATTCATCCCTCCATCCATCCCATCCATTCATTCATCCGTCCATCCACCCATCTATCCATCCATCCATCCCCATCCATCCATTCATCCATCAATCTCCATCCATCTCCATCCATCCATACATCTATCCATCCATCCCATCCATCCATCCATCCATCCATCCATCCATCCATCTATCCATCCCCTTCCATCCATCCATCCATCCCATCCATCCATCCATCCATCCATCCCCATCCATCCATCCATCTTTGTCTGTCAGATAGCAATTTCTTGTGCCTGCAACTCCCACAGTTTTCATCAGAACAAGTTTAACCCATTATCACACAATCCCTACTTTTGACGCCCCTGAGAAAGAAGCCTTTTGGAAACACTGTGGGAAAAGGAGAAAATGCTGGTAACCAGCATTTTCTCCTTTTCCCACAGTGTTTTCTACCCTTCCCAAAACAAATTTCAATTTTTTTAAGCCACCTTTATTTCGTCGACTGCAAATGCTTTCAATTTGGACCAGTCTAAAATATTGTCATGTGGTAATGGGTTAAATTTTCCATAACTGCAGCCGTTCTAGATTTTAAGCCATTTCACCGAGAAGCATCTTTGGGCATACATGTGCCCCTATGCAAAGCTCTTATTAGACCCCTGCCTAACGAATGTTTTTAGGGGTAAAGTGGAATCAACCTGTCTGTCTGTGTGTCCGTGTGTGTACAAAATACTAATACTTGCCGGTTTCTGTCAAAGCACTGGCGAGGGTATTAAGTCACGTTCAGTGACAGCTTTAGTTCCATCTGTCAAAATGTTTTCGGAAGGTTTCCGTATGAGATGGTGATTAGTCTGTGTAAAGGATGGGCTCAATTTAGTGGTAAAACTGGTCCAGCCTGCTTTGTTATTGTCCCCATTGTCTGGTTGACACACATGTGACCTGCGAGTATGTCCTGAATCATTTCTATTATGCTCTTGATTGTAAGTGAACCCTTTACTCCATAGATACTCATTTCTACGCATTGCTTGTAGGAGCCTTTAGAAAATATTGTGGCAAAAGGTGAAATTGCTCGTGACGAGCGATTTCACCTTTTGCCACAATGTTTTCTTCACTATCAAAAGGTGCTATTTACACATAAGAAACGGCTTTATCCTTGCAGTTATTTAGGGTCAATTAGAGATACCATAGAAATGCCTTATGGGGTAAAGGGTTAACTCTTGACCAAAGGACAGTGTTAAAGACTCGTCGAAATTGGAAGAGTTTGCAGACGACAAAATGAATGTGACTAAAGAGTTGAAATTCTTTTTGGGAAGGGTAGAAAACATTGTGGGAAAAGGAGAAAATGCTGGTTACCAGCATTTTCTCCTTTTCCAACACTGTTTTCTAAGGCTTTCTTTTTCAGGGTTGTGAAAAGTCGGAATTGTGTGGTTAAGAGTCAACACTTTACCTCACAATCCCAAGTTTTACTGTTTTCCATACAATGCCGACATTTGATGACATTGTGGAAGAAGCCTTTTGAAAACATTGTTGAAAAAGGAGAAAATACTGGTAAAAAGACACATTAAAATTGTCGTCTGTAAATGCTTTCAGTACTGACTGGTCAAAAATTTTTTCATGTGGTAATAGGTTAACCCTTTACCAAACGATCCCTGGTTTTTACGACCCTGAGGTAGAAGCCTTTTGAAAACATCATGGGAAAAGGAGGAAATGCTGGTAACCACCATTTTCTCCCCTTCCCACAATGCTTTTCTACCCTTCCCAAAAGGAATTTCAATTTTCTAGTCACATTCATTTTTCTGCCCTGCTGGAAACACATTTTCATTTTTCAGTTTTGTTTATTTTGTCGTCTGCAAGTGCTTTCAGTTTGGACCTGTCTAAAATTTGGATGCTCAGGAAGACTGCTTTTGTGGGAAAGAAAAAAAATGCTGGTGACTAGCATTTCTCCCTTTCTCTTTTGTCTCCTGCAAATGCTTTCAATTCAGACGATTCTAAAATTTTTGTCATTTGGCAAAGATTTTATGTTGTTTAACCCTTTACCACATGATAAAAATTTAGACTTGTCCAAATTAAAAGCATTTGCAGAAGACAAATACCTTTGAAATGATAGATTTTGTCTGTGACGGGGCAGAAAACATTGTTGCATTTTCTCCTTTTAACCCATTACCACACAATCCCTACTTTTGACGACCCTGAGAAAGAAGCCTTCAGAAAACATTGTGGGAAAAGGAGAAAATGCTGGTAACCAGCATTTTCTCCTTTTCCCACAATGTTTTCTACCTTTCACAAAACAAATTTCAAATTTTCAGTAACTTTTATTTTGTCTTCTGCAAATGCTTTCAATTTAGACCTGTCAAAAATTGTTTCGTTTGGTAAAGAGTTAACCCTTTACCACATAAAAAAAAAATTCGACGCGTCCAAATTAAAAGCATTTGCAGAAGACAAATGGTGGATTTTGTCTGTGACGGGGCAGAAAACATTGTTGCATTTTCTCCTTTTAAATTATACCCTGTTAAGAATCAAAGTGTTGAGAACGCTGCAGTGGTATTGGTCAAGGAAACCATTGTGTGGAATTAATAATCTGAAAGAAAAAGAGAAATGTATGCAATTATTGGCTTGAAGTCAACCTCCTAAGCAAATGAACACCTTTTCACTTTGGTTAAAAGGAAAGTACTGAAGACAAAGTTTGGATTATTTGTGTATTCGTGGTCTCCCTTTGGTCATTAGGAGGGTGAGGAGTTACGTCCCTTGACAGTTGGATGCATGATGGATAGAAAGAGAAACTATGTAAATACAGTATATGGAAATAATATATAATTTTGAAATATTTTTGGCCGTTAACATGTAATTTCCAATACTACAATCAAATATTTCGATCTATAACATATTCATGCCCCATCAAATGGAGTAGCGTGGATTCATGGGATGAACAAGCAATGGTAAGAACTGATAATGGAACGAAAAAGCCCCAGACCAAGCGATTGGAAGACAAATTAAGCATCATTGCGCCAATAGAAGGCTTTGAGCGAGTGAAGCTATTTTCAATCAAAAATTAGCATTTCCATGATTGATGGCCTCACCAATTGTTTTTTAACATGCCATTTCCAAATTACATATCTGAGTGCTACCAAAAAACCCATTTATCTGAGAAAAATTGAGTTTAACCCTTTCCCAAATGGCAAATTTTGGACCAGACCAAATTGAAAGCATTTTGCAGATGACAAATCAACAGTTGCTAAACAGATGATTTTTCTATATGATAGGGTAGAAAACATTGTGAGAAAAGGAGAAAATGCTGGTTACCAGCATTTTCTCCTTTTCCCACAATGTTTTCAAAAGGCTTCTATTCCTGCCCGTAAAAAGCAGGGATTGTTTGGGAAAAGATTAATTGGGTTTATTTCCTTCGGCTTTGCCCAGAATAGGATCCATGATCTTCAAAATTCAATATTGAACTCATAGTGGTATTGTCTTTGACAAATTACTACCACAAAAATGCTTATAACTTGTAACACACCACAAAAATGAATCATGTTATGACAACTACAAGCGCATTACCAGCATTTAGCCTTCTTCCTTCCTGTTTTTGAGGAATGTTTCAAGTGCAAGACTGATTGACTATCAACCATTAACTGCATAATAGCCAAACAATGTGGCAGACAAACGGTCTAGAGTAGTAAGAAATTCTGCCCTCAGATCTTTTGACAGATTTTAATTCAATAAGCATGACTATTGTCATCTGTGTCAAAAAGTGTTGATTGAATTATAATAAGAAACACAGAGCCTTGAAATTTCAGGGGATTGTTTCTTACAATTAATAATCAGTGTGACTTTGATGGAAAAATGAAGACAGTCGCTTTGAAGATTTTGTGATTTTTCGTGTCATTAGATCGTGGTAAAATAAATGGTATATGGATAAGAAATGACATGATTTTTTGTAGAAAGTGGTATAAAATGTAAGGGTGATAATGAAAATATCTCTGATGGAAAAATTAAGGCACTTACTTTGAAGATTTTATGATCTTTGTGGGGTGTGCTAATAAATTTTGGTTAAAAATTGCTGGGTACATGGAAAAGAAGTTACCTGATCTTTGGAGAAAGTTGAATAAAATGTAAGTTTTCTTGTCATTTTCAAGCTTTTGGATATGCCTTTACCAAAAGACAAAATTTTAGACTGACCCAAATTTAAAAGCACTTGCATACAACAAGATAAATATTACTCAAAAATTGAAATTTGTTTTCATCAGGTAAGAAAAGATGGTGGGAAAAGAAGAAAATACTGGTTACCAGCATTTTCTTCTTTTCCCACAATGTTTTCAAAAGGCATCTATCTTGGGGTCTTAAAATCCAGGGATTGTTTGCTACAAGATGAATTTAATATGGAGAACTGTAAGATTAATATTGTATGTATATTAATTTTTTTTTGCCTCTTTTTCAGTATTATTTTAATTTTTTTAGTCACCTTTTCAGTGTTTCATCTTTCTCCTTGGTTCATGGCCGGTCAAAAATTAACATATAAAGAAGTGGATTCACTTAAGTGGATGTCCACTTGAAGGAGATTTTCACACTTTGCATAAAAATTAAAAAAGAAAAAAAAGGAGTGGGTGGGGGTTAATTGATGTTACAAAAGGTGTGATAAGACAGGTATTTCCCACTGTTTGACAGCCTGATTGACATTGTTTGCTAGCATTTATCAAACCAATCTTCAGTTAAGAAAGGCATAGTTGTCAAAAAAGATATTTTTACAGGGCTTTAATATATTGTTTTTATTGTGATTAAATCATATCTGGGTGATTTTTAGAATTGATTATACTTTACCTGTCATGATAAGGCCAGGTATTATTGAAGTGTATCTACTGAAGGAATCAGTTACAGTTGGAGGTGTGACTTGGGCCACATTGTAACATTGTTTATGGTATTTATATGTAGAACTGGACATTTTATTAACTTTAGTCATTATTTACTGTGATGGACTTTGAACTAGAATGGGTGAGAAAATTTTATCTTGAACTCTTTACCATGCAACAGTATTGTAGACCTATCTAAAATGAAAGCATTTGCAGACAACAAAATAACTGTTAATGAAAACTTGAAATTTAATTTTGGGAAGGGTAGAAAACGTTGTGGGAAAAGGAGAAAATGCTGGTTACCAGCATTTCCTCCTTTTCCCACAATGTTTTCAAAAAGGCTTCTTTCTCAGGGTTGTTAAAAGTCGGGATTTTTTGGTGAAGGGTTAACTTGAAAAGAGTAGAAAACTTTCTGGTTACCAGCATTTTCTTCTGTTCCCACAATGTTTTTAGACAGCTTCTTGCTCTGGGTCATAAAAACCTGGGATTGTAAGGTAAAGGTTAATAAATTGAATGAAATTTTCAGTTTGATAGTAAACTCTCAAAATGTTACCTTATTTGGAACAATATCTCCTTATTGGACAGTGTAGATTCAAGATGAGACTGCTCTCTTTGTGCAGTCTGTTCTTGATCTACACCATCTGTCAAAGGTCAGTGATTCGTGCTTGGCAGCCAGTTTTTAGACTCATTGAAATTGAAAACATTTGCAGACAGCAAAAAAAAAAGTTTGTAAATTTTCTGGGAAAACAAAGTTGGAACAGGAGTAAAGGCTTGGTTTGTTTGTGGTTTATAGAACTGTACATTTTATTAACTTTAGTCATTATTTAGTGTTTGACTTTGTACCGAATTGGGTATATAACAATCTCTTTCCCAACAACCTTTCAGATGTCAAATTTTAGATGTCAGTATTGAAAATGTCTGTTGACAGACGGATGGACAGAGGGAGAGAGGGGGAGTGGAAGGAAGGATTACTTTCTTTTTACCTTTGTTTTGATCATTTCATGTCAACCCCTTACATATGGTAGTCATGTATGTTCTGGGTATAACCAGCGCTTGGTATGGGTTATGAAGTGTCTTGCCCAAGGAAACTCCCAGGAAAAATGTAAATATACACACATACATATATGTATGTAAATATACATACATACATGTTATGGCTGGATATAAAAGAAATGATTTATTTAATATTTCTTATTTCATTTTGTATTTTCAGGTACTTTATGAAGTAAATAAACAACAGGACATTTGGACATAGAAAATTGTATCTAAAATGGTTTTTACAAAAGACAATATTTGGTAAGTTAATAAGATTTTTTTTTTTTCATTAAAAAATTGCTTACCCTTTACTAAAGCACAGATTGGCCCAAAACTGAAAGTATTTTCTCTTTTTCCCTCAATGTTTACTGCATTATTTGATACAAATCTCATCATTTGTATAATATAAATTTTGTTGTCTGAAAGTGCTTTCAAATTGGGCTTTCTAAAATTTTAACCCTTTCCTAAACGACAAATTCGGAGGAAAAGGAGAAATTGCTCATTATGAGCAATTTATCCTTTTTGTGCAGTGTTTTTAAAAGACTTTTTCTACAGTAAAAACCAGAGATTGTTTGTGAAAGGGTTAAAGATGTATGCAAACTGCAATGCTCAGTTTGATGTGACAGCCCATCAACCTCTGATATATGGATTACTTTTAGAGATTGATATATTTGCCAGTTACATTTTATGAGTCTGTAAAATATATTCTGCATGGTTGCAACCCAATATTTCATGCTAAATAATAGTTCATGTTTATTGTATAAACTGATTTTTTTCTTCAATGGTTTATTATTGTTTGCAACAACCTGACAAGTCTTCTGCCTTTGAGCAAAGACGTTTTCTCCTTTTTAGTTAACCCTTTACCAGACAACAAAATTTACGACAAACCCAAAATGAAAGCAGTTGCAGAAGACAATATAAATGTTACTGAAAGATTGGAAATTGTTTTGGGAAGGATAGAAAACATTGTGTGAAAAGGAGAAAATGCTGGTGTCCAGCATTTTCTCCTTTTCCCACAATGTTTTCAAAAGGCATCTTTGAGACTTGGGGTCGTCAAAAGTCAGGATTGTTTGGTAAAGGGTTAACCCTTTTTTAAAATGCAAGATTTAAACCTTTACCAAACGACAAAATTTTAAATTGAAAGCACATGCAGATTACAAATAAACTCGAAAATTGAAATTTGTTTCCAACAGGATAGAAAACATTGTGGGAAAAGGAGAAAATGCTGGTAACCAGCATTTTCTCCTTTTCCCACAATGTTTTCAAAAGGCTTCTAAAGGATCTTAAAAACCAGGGATTGCTTGATAAAGGTCAAAGAGTTAAAATTTCATCATTTGGTAAAGAGTTTTGAAGTATATTGTAATAATGTAAACCTATTTTTGGGACAAAATGTTCATGTAAAGATGGGTATGTGATGTGAAACTGACCTGGTCATTGTGCCCAACTATTTGTCATCCATGTAGAATTGTCTGTCTGCCAAACTTGTTATCCCTTTACCAAACTGTCCTGGGTTTTGAGGACCCTGAGACAGAAGCCTTTTGAAAACATTGTGGGAAAAAGAGAAAATGCTGGTAACCATTAGCATTTCATCTTTGATAAAAATAGAACAAGGTCTCTACCTTTTGAATAGAATGTAAAACATGGAAACCCACGTGGATGTCTGCTTATCGCTTCATGTTTATTCGTAAGCGGTTTGTAAAACGATATTTCATTTGCTTTTAGAAATATGATGTAAAGGGGGGTAATAACCAGCATCCAATAGAGGGTGCATCGCAGGAATCTCGAAATTGGGCTCAATCAGCCAAGGGCAGAGTAGCGTAGTGAATCGTCGGCCTTGGCTTGCGAAGATGTCTACCTTACTATACAATCATTTTTTAACTATCAACTTGAATTGACCTGCACTGGCTTTTTATAGTTTTAACATATGGAATTCCCAGATTGGCCCTTTTTGTGTGATGGTGACATTTCCTGTACAAGATCAAAAAGACAGTTCAGTTATTTATGTAGAATATACAGTACACTCCTCGCGGATTTTGCTCAAGTCCGCGAGCCGCGACGGACCAATTTGTCCGCGGCAAATCTGCTGTACAGGTATCGGCCGCGGAAACGCGGCGGACGTGTCACCGCGGCCTCAGAAAATATCGGGCAACTTCACAGCAGGAGGTAAACGCGGTGGATCGCGGCAACGTTGCGAGGGATCGCGGGGGAATATTCGGCTGGCTGACTGTAAATTTTTATTCTTAAATATCTGTAATTTTCCCCCACTGTTTCGGGAACCAGAAACTTATTCTTCCATTACGACTGCGACATTTTCGTACCATTAAATGCGGATATAAGCTTTGCCAACAGGGATTACTTAATTTAAGATGCCACAAAACGCATTTTAATCAGCTATTCGCTAAGTTACAAATTTGTAGGCCTATCCCATATTTAGTGTTAGCGATATGAAAATTCGAATTTCGGATTAAAAGTGCAATTTCATGCTGGATTCCAAAAACCGAAAACCAAAGTTACTACTTCTTGATTGTTTGTGACTTACAAGCGTGTACTTTAAAAGTGGAAAAACTCCAACTGGAATGCCAATTAATAACTTAACCCATAGAGCGCCGAAAACCCATTACATAATCTAAAATTTGAAAAAAAAAAAACCACCAAGAACCAGCATTTTTCAATGTTGTTTTCGTCCTACAAGAGCGCAAAGTGTACATCCAAAATCAGACTGCACAATTCGTGCAGCCTGAACTTGATTTTTGTAAGTCGCAAAGGCAATTATTGTTGTGAATGCCGTATAATGGGTTAAAGAGCAAAACCGTGTAATGTAGCATTATCGAAAATTTACCACTACACCCGCGGTCTGAAACTGCACACTAGGAAAAAAAAGGCACTATTTTAAAGTTCATGTACAACAGGCTTCAGGTGTATTTTCATCACACATTCTTTCTTACCGTTCATTAGATGAAACAGATATAGCAGTTATTAGCCATTTCTTTTTTTATTCTGTTGATAATTAAAAACTTGAACACAATTTAAAAATTATGCTACCCTGTACGTGTATATTATCACACTGTTTATCCTCATTTTCTCAGTCTCTGGATGTAAGGAAACCAAAGGGTAACGAATAGAACTGTACATATATTCAGCTTTTCCAAGATGCAGGCTGGATCGTCAGAAAAACAAAACATCGGTCCACATTCTGAACTGAAATGATCCTCTTGTTCTCTTAACCCTTTCCCAAATGACAAATTTTAGACTCTTCCAAACTGAAACAGTTCGCAGACGACAATTTTAACTTTTATAACAATGGCAGAAAATTATCTGAACGGGCAGAAAACAGTGTGGGAAAAGGAGAAATTGCTCGTTACGAGGAATTTCTCCTTTTCCCACATTGTTTGCAAAAGACATGTACTGCAGACACGTAAAAACAATGGCTTGTTTGGGAAAGGGTTAAATAAAAACCCGCTCTTTTCATTGCCTTTTAACCCTTTACAAAAACATTCCCTTTTTTTTAAGACGCTGAGGTAGAAGCATTTTGAAAACAATGTGGGATAAGGAGGAAATGCTGGTAACCAAAATTTTCTCATATTTTCCCACAATGTTTTCTACTCTGCTAGAAACAAATTTCAATTTTTGAGTAATATTTATTTTGTCCGTCTGCAAGTGCATTCAATTTGGACCAGTCTAAAGTTTTGTCCTTTGATAAAGGGTAAAATAACATATGCAAACTTAACACAAAGGAGAGGCAAGGGTTAACTCGGTATTCCTTTGATGTTGGGTATAGCACTCCGGCAGTGTGAAGTACTGTCCCAGTTGTTAGTTCCATATGCACGTGTCATACCAAACCGACTGAAACTTTTTTATACGACCTTATCTAACCCTTCTTAAATATTTACGACTTAGATTCCGATGATGGATTACCACTTCATTTGGTAAGTCAAAATAACTATAGATCTGTTCAATTTTCTATAAGAAATTAAAAAATATTCGAATAGCAGCGAATGTCTAGAAATATGTCGCTTAAAATGTTCGGAATATTGTCTCCTTTTTTTTCACCAAAGTTATTTTTAAACCGAAAAAACGGTTACATCTCCCTCTCGTCATTTTGCTACCATTAGGCCTAGGTATTGGCGGATCCCATCCAATCAACTTTGCTGAACATAGTGTAATCTTTTGGACTTGAAGGTTATCCCGGCTAGAATATCTCGCCATACCGCAACAGATTTAACTCGTTACCAAATGACAAAATTTGAGGTTTGACCAAATCGAAATCAACAAAATAAACGTGGCAGAAAATATGAAATTTGTTTTGTGAAGGGTAGAAAACATTGTGGGAAACGGAGGCAATACTGGTTGACAGCATTTTCTCCTTTTCCTACAGTGTTTTCTAAAAGCTTAAAAAAGTTTCTCGGGAGCGTCAGAAGTAGGGATTGTGTGGTAATGGGTTAACTTTCGGCACTTTGGTAGTTTTCGAAAACGAGACTGGGGTTCTCTTCAGCATCTCAAACCTTTCAGCATAAAGCTGCTTTTGCAGAGAAGACCAAGATCAGAAAACGTCATGCGTTCATATCTTGGAACTTAACTGTGAGATTATGAAAGACTTTTTTATTATATTCCAGTTCCCAGAAGGCATATGCTAGACTTTTTTTTTGATTATATTCAAGTTCCCAGAAGGCAGATTCGAGAGAGATTAATTCGTTTCTCAATCGATTTAAAATAAATATGTTTAACAGGCAATTAAAGAAGAAGGAAATGGGTTAAAATGTCTACTAAAAGGAGTGAATTCAATTAGATACACAATATTATTTCTATTTCATCATCATTTTTGGAAAAAAAAAACTATATGAAATTAATATGTCAATAGAAATTGTAACAACTAAAGAGAAAATTACCATTAAACTAAAATATTATAGTTCACGTCAGGTTTTTTTTTATGATACCGTTCACGTTATAAGTAGCGTTTCATATTAAAATAGTTCTATCATGAATACTGGTGTAATTTGAAAGGAGAGAGAGAGAGTAAATCAAATATGCCGTATAACTTGCAGAATCTTATAACATGCAGAATTTATTTAGATAACCAGATATTATAAATTAATTTATGCATTTATTAACCATCATAATGAAGCCGTCTCCCTTCGAACTGGTAATCGGCTGACCTACGAAAACAACCATACAATGAGTTATTTTCTCGTTGAGTGCAAACTGAATGAGCCATACTCTGTGAAAAATGGTTCTAATGCATATCCGTGACGCACCAAGCAAGCCATCACAAAACATGGATCCATTTTATTTAACAACCGACCGAGTCATGAGGTAGAATGACATGCTGAAAATTGACCAAAGAGCAAAATGTTTCGACACAGGTTAGCCTGTACGTTCTGTGCAGGCTTACCGGAGTTGATACTGTTTGTAGACACAACAAACCAATTTTTTACAGAGCATGGCTCAAATGGAATCGACATCAACCGTAGGCAAGAGTTGCATAAATAAATTGTAGAATCAGGCTGTTTGGATAACTCTGACACTAGTATGCGGACAGTGATCTATTAAAGATCAGACATTGCGTGATGCGTTGTCTGATCTCAATCCACGATGTCTGTAAAAATCGTAACAGGCACTTTAAATGAGTACCAGTTGTTTTGACTGCATTCGAGTGCTGTAGGTAATGATGTTTGCCGAAGTAAACAAAGCTGGTGTTAAAATGCATTTAAAAGAGTGAAAGTTATGAAGATGATAATCTGTTATTGCATGGTTGTGCCAGGGATCTTGTATATAAGATCCCTGGTTGTGCCAACTGTTTCTCGCTGGATATTAATACAAAAATTAGGTTAAAAGTTGGCAAGTCTTAAGTTTACTTTTTGCCTGATTTTGACATGATTTGGTCTGCCTGCAACTTGCATTCGGACATAATACACAGATTGTCATCCTCGGAATATTTGCCATACCTTTAGGTTGAAGCCTATGCTATCCGTATCCTACATCTGAATAAGGCGACAAATTTTTAGACTTGTTCAATTTGTATGCGTTTGCAGACGAGAAATTTAGTGTGTATCATAATTATGATTATGTTTCTCTTTGAAAAGTAGACAATATCGTGGAACAATGGTGGTATATTGCTTTACAGAATTTTCTCCTTTCCCAACATTGTTTTCAAAACCTTTTTACCTGGGCTCCCTAGATTGCTGATACAGGCTTTACCCTAGTTTATCCTAAAATAATACAAAAAATAACTCCACCATACAAATAACAAAGAATTTAAATCTTTTAATCTTGTCTCGGCTAGAAAAACTCACAGTGCATATAGTTGTAAGAGATAGAGCTAGTTGTAAGAGATCGTCTGTAAACGATACTGAAAGGAATGTAAGCTGCAATCGGTGCGTTAAGCATTTACCGAATAATACTATTCGGCTTTTGAAAACATTGAGGAAAAGGAGTGTGCAGGTGACTAGCAATTTATCTTTTTACTCTGATATTCTAAGACATGTTCTAACTCAAAACAATAGTGAAAGGTTCATAATCGTCGTCTTCTACACATACATTTCAGCTCCATTTATTCATTGCTGTATGGACTAAGGGTTAAAGCTTATATTACACCCCGAGTACCAAATTTGGCAATAAAAACCGGCGGGGGGTTGTCCGTTTATTGTTAACCCTTTACCAAATAATCATGGCCCAAGTTTCAAGAGCCTCGAGAAACCATAGTGGGAGAAGAAAATGTGCTGATATCAGCAGCTGCTTCTCTTCCGACAACGTCTTCACCCAAATGACAAGTTTCGTTATTTGAATTACATTTGGTAATCTGCAAATGTTATAGAATTGGATATGGGTAAAATCTGGAGGTCTGGTAAAGAGTTAACACGTGTCATTTGTGTATGAAATCATAACCCTTTATTTTTTAGAACATTAAGGAATGTTGTCTCGTAGGAAAAAATAAGATAATAGGTCGTAATCATAAATATACCAGTCTTCAAGAACGAAAACAATTATCATATACTCTTCATTTTATCACATGTACACGGAGAGAAGCACAACCACTTACATTGCACAGATATTATTTTTCCCAACTGGTTAACCTATTACAACACAAGACCCAGTCTGAACGGTCCCAAGACAATAAACTAAGTGGGTAAAGGAAAAATGTTAACAACATTTTCCCACAAAGTATCCCAACCTTTTTAAGACAACTTCTCTCATTTCAGCAAAAATGCCTTTAATATGGATGAGTTTAATATTTTGTCATCTGTTGAATGGATAAAGGTCGAGTTTACCTATCTTCCAACTTTAGAACAAGATCAGCCAAACATGGGGATTGATAATCTTTATTTTGCAAAATGCAAGCGTCTTTTGTTAATTAAACCCTTGCATCCCTTAACACTTTTGAAAGTTTAACCCTTTGCCAAACAATCGCTGTTTTTTACGGCCCTGAGAGAGAAACCTTTAGAAAACATCGTGAGAAAAGGAGAAAATGCTGGTAACCAGCATTTCCTCCTCTTCCCACAATATTTTCTTCCCTGCTGGAAACAAATTTTGCTTTTGAGTAACATAAATTTTGTCGTCTGCAAGTGCTTTCAAAATGGACCAGTCTAAAATTTTGTCGTTTGGGAAAGGGATAACACGCTAAAATTTAGTTTACAAACCGAACCCTTTTCCCGCCGATCTGCAAGTCCTCTCCCATGATATTTAAGAACGTGATATCCAATCTTGAAAGTTAGCTAGTAATGCAGGCTTATGACGCGGGATTCAAGATCAGCAAAACTGGTTTCGAGGATTGATATTGGTCATTACGAAAAGATTCATTCTTCTCTGACAACTGAGCATTTTGCTACGATTTGTGTTTAGAGCAGCAATCAGTGTCTTCATTATCTTGAAAAATAATTTTACAAAGTGTGGAAAAGAGATGCAGATGCACTAGCTGGCAGCCTTGAGTTGGCTGAAATCATGTTGAGAATAGTGCTCAACACTATACATGTAATGATTTTATCTACTCATTGGGAAGAAGTCTTCATTGTGAGGAGAGAAAACAATGATCGTAGCCAGCATTTCCTCCTTGTCCCAGAATGTTTTCTATCATATTGAAGACAAATGCCACGTTTGCTACTTTTAGTCGTCGTCTGCATGTGCTTTCAGTTTTGGAAATTTTTGTGACTTTGTAAAGAGTTGATTTTTAACCAAAACCCTCACGGAGGAACCAGTGACTTTGATTTTATGTATTCAGTCCTACGAGATTCATTAATCTAATTTTGTAACGAACATGGGTAATTATTCTACGTTGAGAAATAACCGTAGGTCATTTTGTAATGGGGGTCATTTCTCTGCATTACACCGTCCGCCGCTGTCATTATGCCTAAAACCAGCATTTTCTTCCTTTTCCCGCAATGGTCTCACCTAACAAAAAATATATTTTATATTTTGACTTAGATTAAAAATTTCGCCTGCAAATGTTTTATTCAATTTGGACAAATTTTGTCGTTTGGTAAAGAGTTCAGGAAACATGAACATCACTCGTAATATATATTATTGAAGAGTATTTGACAAGGTAGATAAACATTGCTTTAGAGAAAATGCTGGTTGCCGGCCTATTCATTTTTTCCTACAATGTTTTCGCAACCCTTGTTCTGCAAGGCACTTTAAACTCGTGATGTGTGGTTAAAGATTTATGTGTTTCGATTCTATAACCTATTAATTCAGTGCCCGTTGAATAATTTGCTTGGCAATGATGACTGCTTATCGTCTTTTTTCTTTCTGATATAAAAAAATGCTCGTGGAGATACATACGTGTAATATGACTTTGTAAAAGAGTAAAATGGTGCGTAACTTCATTCATTCTTGAATCATTTGCTACACTGACAAGAAACTTACCTGTCTGATCGCGGCGGAGTCACTGCGTCGTTTTAATTGCGTAATCAGACCGCCGCGGTCCACCAGGGATCGCCGCGTTTAAACAGCGCTCCGGGTTAGTCCGCGTTCACCTGTGTTGTAAAATCGCCGCGTTGGGTCCGCGCTAAATCCATCGCGGACAGCGAAAATAGCAAAATCCGCGAGGAGTGTACTGTAGCAGGGTACAGGGTAAATCGGAGATGAGAATGTTCACTCTGTGTGGTCTGATCTTAATCCACACTGTCCACAAAAGCTTCTGGTGTCATGTACTGTGAGTAAGGAAAGAGCTAGGAGTTAACCCTTTACCACACAATGACGACTTAACACCCCTGAAAGAGAAGGCTTTTGAAAACATTGTGGGAAAAGGAGAAAATGCTGGTTACCAGCATTTTCTCCTTTTCCCACAATGTTTTGTTCCCTTTGAAAGAATAATCATTTTATATGAGTCACATTGAAACTGTCATCAGCAAATGCTTTCAATTTGGACAGGTCTAAAGTCATGTCATGTGGTAAAGGGTTAACTCTTTACCACACAATCCCGACTTTTAACGACCCTGAGAAAGAAAGCCTTTGAAAACATTGTACGAAAAGGAGAAAATGCTGTAACCAGCATTTTCTCCTTTTCCCACAATGTTTTATACCCTTTCCAAATCAAATTTCAACTTTTGATTCACATTTATTTTGTCGTCTGCCAATGCTTTCAATTTGGATTAGTCCAAAATTTTGTCGTTTGATAAAGAGTTAAGGTCCAAATTTTTTTTTTCTGTAGTTCAGAGTTTAAAATCTTTTGCATGGATGGAAAAATGTCCTTGGGTGTTTCAGCAAGGAACATTGGCAAACTTTAAATTTGTTTTCTCCAAAATCTTCTAAACAATCAAAACCAGATTTATGATCAATCTGATGCAGAAACGCCTAGATGCTAATTCGTTGCAAGTTTCATGGTGTCCTTTCGAAAGAATTTCTGTTTATTGCAGAAGGTGGAAAAAATGTCATAACCTCTCCATGGCATGCAGTTAAAAGGACAATTACAAACATTGCAAGCTTAAAACACGCTGTTAAATTCTCCTTCACGATGTTTGCATTACAGAGTCTTACGGCCTAAATCTGTTTATGATTGCGCTTTATGAGGGATATATAAATATTGCGCAAGACTGTCAGAATTTGTAATGATGCTATTATGCTAGGCGAATGATAGTATCTCGATAGTTTTAACTTCTTTATCACACAGCCAAGAGCTTATATGATTCTGAAAGATACTGCTTTTGAAATCATTGTGGGAAAAGGAGAAAATGCTGAAGATAGTATTCATTAAGCTAATGCCTCCAAATTGGACAAGTCTAAAATTCTGTTGGTTGGTTTATAATAGAGTTTACTCTTTATCACTCGATAAAGTTTAGGACTTGTACAAAGTGAAAGCATTAGGCTCAGGACAAATGATAGGTAAGTGCAACACTATTCTAAGTGCCTGTACAATGTACAGGCACTTAGAATAGTGTTGCACTCACCTATCAAAAAGTGGATGTTATTCAGATAAAAGCTTTTATATTTCAAAGGTCAGAAAACATTGTGGAAAGAGGAGCATTGGTGATTATAGGTCACCAGCATTTTCTCCTATTTCCACAATGTTTTCTACCCAATCAAAGACAGACGTCATCAATGGAGCAACAAATAATTTGTCGTCTGCAAATGCTTTCGATTTGGACCTGACTAAAACTCTGTCATTTGGTATAGAGTTAACTTTTTACAATATGACAAAAATTTAGACAAATCCAAATTGAAAGCATAAATGCATAGGACAAAATAAATGTGACTGAAAAAATTGAAATTCGGTTTTTTGGAAGGGTACAAAACATTTTGTGTTGAAAGCTGAAAATGCTGGTTTTCAAAAGGTTTGTATTACATTGGACTACCTTTTCATGCATGGCTTCGTCCCGATTCTAATCTTTCAATGGGTAGAAAACATTGTGGGAAAAGGTGAAAATGCTGGTTACCAGCATTTTTCCTTTTCCCACAATGTTTTCTAAAGCCTTCTCTTTTAAGGGCGTTATGAGTCATCACTGTGTGGTAAAGGGTTAACCCATTAACACACGAGAAAAATTTAGACTGGTCCAAATTGAAAGCATTTGCAGACGACAAAATAATGGTGACTGAAAAATTGAAATTTGTTCTGGGAAGGGTAGAAAACAATGTGGGAAAAGGAGAAAATGCTGGTTACCAGCATTTTCTCCGTTTCCCACAGTGTTTTCAAAAGGCTTCTTTCTCAGGGGCGTCAAAAGTAGGGATTGAGTGGTAATAGGTTAAATAACCTACAACTTGAGGTTTACAATCTGAAATGAAGGAAAAATCATAATGCTGCATATTTGTTTAAGAACATTAACCATAAAAGTGTTAAATTATTCCAGATCTTAAGTTTATTTGTTTGTTTGGGCCATTAACCCTTTCTTTACCTGATATGCCAATTTGAGGCTCTTCCATTTCAGCAGCAAATAAAGATATGATGTCAAAAACATGGACAAATGAGGATACAAATGTCTGATTGCGTGGAAAACATTGTGGGAAAAGGAGAAATTGCTCGTTACGAGCAATTTCACCTTTACCCACAATGTTTTCAAAAGCTGTCTGTTGTTGATACGTCAAAATGAGTATCTATGGGATAAAGATTAGATTTTGTTCTTCCATTATAGACTTGGGCAGAACAGAAAATTACATAAAAAAAGAAAGTTAGTCAGGGCAGATTGTGCAGGCTGATCCGATGCAACACTTTACACAAATGTCAGAGTGCCGCTTTTCTCGTGTTGCAGGCCAAATATAAGGAGGAATGACAAACTGTTCCATATGCGTTGTGGAATAGTTTCACAGGAAAAGATGGGGGAAAAAATTCTGGTAACACAATCTGAGATTTCACTTCTCATTCCTGTGCAAAGTATTGTTAGATTGTCTTGTTTAGATTATGTTGTGGTGAATTATGTGAATGAATTCTGCAAAACCTGTAATGTCGTAATCTAAACAAGATGACTGAACAATGCTTTTCTCAGAAATTAGTTTTATTTTTCTTTCTCCATTAACCCATTACCAGACATTTATGACTTTAACCCATTACCACACAATCCCTACTTTTGGCGCCCCTGAGAAGGAAGCCTTTTGAAAACAATGTGGGAAAAGGAGAAAATGCTGGAAACCAGCATTTTCTCCTTTTCCCACAATTTTTTCTACTCTTCACAAAACAAATTTCAAATTTTCAGTCAATTTTACTGTGTTGTCTGCAAATGCTTTCAATTTGGACCAGACTAAAATTTTGTCATTTGATAATGGGTTAAACACCTTTTGAAACCATTATGGGTAAAGAAGAAAATGCTGGAAACCAGCATTTTCTCCTTTTCCTACAATGTTTTGTACCCTGCTGGCAACAGATTTCAATTTTTGAGTTCGGTTTAATTTGTGGTCTGCATGTGCTTTCAATTTGGACTAGTCTAAAATTTTGTTGTTTGTTTAACCATTTACTTCATAGATACTCATTTCTACGCATTGCTTGTAGGAGCCTTTGGAAAACATTGTGGCAAAAGGTGAAATTGCTCGTGACGAGCAATTTCACCTTTTGCCACAGTGTTTTCTACACCATCAAAAGGTGTCATATACACATAAGAAAGAGTTTCATCTTTGCTGTTATGTAGGGTCATTTAGAGATACCATAGAAATGCCTTATGGGATAAAGGGTTAACCCATTACCAAACAACAATATTTAAGACTGGTCCAATTTGAAAGCATTTGCAGACAACAAAATAAAAGTGACTGAAAGTTTGAAATTTGATCTGTGAAGGGTAGAAAACATTGTGGGAAGAGGAGAAAATGCTGGTTACCAGCATTTTCTCCTTTTCCCACAATGTTTTCTAAAGGCTTCTTTCTCAGGGGCGTCAAAAGTAGGGATTGTGTGGTAATGGGTTAAGGGCTGATATTACTATATCACAAGTTTATCATGTGTTGAAGAGTAGTCGAGTCCCGGTAGCTTAGTTGGTAGCGTGCTGGACTTGAGAACATGCGGTTGTGGTTTGATCCCTGGCTATGACCCCTGGCTCGGCCAATTTCTTTCCAAAGATCGATGATAGTCACTGGGATAGGATTAATTCCTCTCCCACCGCTGACCATTATTTCTATGATGATTATGTGGGAAAACAGCTGATGGGTTGGAAAGAAAACAGTGGAAAGTATTGGTAAAAGAGACTCCAGGAATGCATGGATAGGTGCACTGGCCATCGTGATATAACTGAATTAATGTTGAAAACAGCGTAAAACACCATGCACGCAAACATGCAATCGATTGTTGAAGAGTAAGGAAGGAAGAAAAAGTTTAAAAAAAAAAACCTCATATTGTTAATGATGCAGACAGAACTCTTTACCAAATGACAAAATTTTAGACTAATCCAAATTGAAAGCATTAGCAGAAGACAAAATAGATATAACTCAAAAATTAAAATTTGATTTTGGAAGGGTAGAAAACATTGTGGGAAAAGGAGGAAATGTTGGTAAACCCATTACAACACAATCCCTACTTTTGACAACCCTGAGAAAGGAGCCTTTAGAAAACATTGTGGGAAAAGGAGAAAATGCTGGTTTTTCTACCTTTCACAAAACAAATTTCAAATTTTCAGTCACTATTATTTTGTCGTCTGCAAGTGCTTTTTGTTTGAACAAACTTGAAATTTTGTCGTTTGGTAATGAGTTGACAGCATTTTCTCCTTTTGGTACAATGTTTTCTAAGGCTTTCTTTCTCATGGTCGTTAAAAGCTGGAATTTTGTCATAAAAGAGTTAAAAAAGATTATTTTGCAGTTGTTGATGGATCATTTTTCACAACCTAAAAACCTAAAAGAAAGGCTGCAAGCAACAGTCAGCGTTTAATTTCCCGGAAAATGAGGTGCGTCTTGTTTTTTCTTGAAAGCCGTGACAAATTGATCGTGAAGATGGGAAAAAGTTCTTGGCTCAGATGAGATAAACTTATATCCTGCCAAACTTATATCACTGACTGTCACTGAGATAGGTTTTACTAAACAATCCCTGGTTTTTACGACCCTGAGATAGAAGCCTTTTGAAAACATTGTAGAAAAAGGAGAAAATGCTGGTAACCAGCATTTTCTCCTTTTCCCACAATGTTTTCTATCCTCTCAAAGACAAATTCCATTATTAGTACAACATTTAAACTGTCGTTAGCAAATGGTTTCAGTTTATCCGAGTCTAAATTTTTGTCTTGTGCCAAAGTATTAAATAATAGGTTTTGTCTTTTAAGAGAGTAACAGTCATTGTGGGTTTTAGAAGAAAATGCTGGTTACCTGCATTTTCTCCTTTTCTTACAATGTTTTCAAAAGATTTCCTCCTGGAGGTTGTTAGAACACGGGGCTGTGTGGAATGCGTCAATCTGTCGAAGTTTCCGCTCCGTAACTCAAAAACCTTACAAGATATTTTGGTAAAACTTCACAATTTGTAAAGTACCATGAGACAAAGTGTCATGCACAAGAACTGTGACTATAGCTAGTATTTACAGAGTTATTTCCCTTTGATTATTTTCCTGACTCTTTATGTACAGTTTTGTGTCCGCAGTAGAAATCTTGGAGAAAATGTAATTAACTTTACTAGATAATTAATCCTTCTGACAGCAAAAAGCTGGAAGACATCTGTTTTTTCTTAACCCTTTCCCAAACGACAAACTTCTGGACTAGACCAAATTGAAAGCATTTGCAAGCGACAATTCAACTCTTGCTGAAAAGATGATTTCTGTCTATGATAGGGTAGAAAACATTGTGGGAAAAGGAGAAAATGCTGGTTACCAGCATTTTCTCCATTTCCCACAGTGTTTTCATAAGGCTACTACCGGTATTCTAGACCCGTAAAAACCAGAGATTGTTTGGGAAAGAAAAACATGGTAGTTTAATCTCACATTGTTTTCAAAAGGTGTCTTTTCCAAGGTTGTTGAATAACGGGATATGACTGCAATGGGTTAAGATTGCGAAAAATGTCAATTCATGTAGATATCTTTATCAAATGAAAAAATCAAAGATAGTAAATACTTGACGGATTGAAATTAAGTTATTTGTATGATTGAAGAGTTTGAACAAATGAAAGAATTTCACTTTCGCTGTAAGAGGTATTACACGTCGACAATAGATGGCGACAATTCGGCAATTCACTGCAGGTAGATAGTCGGTACGACAACATTAGATCATTGAGTAGCCTGTTATTATGTATGTATAGATCTTGCTGATAAATTATGTTAACCCTTTCCCAAATGATAAATTTTAGACTCTTCGACACTTAAAGGTGGGTATTTAGAATTTTTACATCTCACCGAATTAAAAAATATATATATATCACCGTAATTCATATGAAAAAATAATACAAATCATCAATAATTAAGATTCATAAAATTACAAAAAAAATTTTTTTTGATGGTATTCCCTTAAAAGGCTACGTAGCCTCTTAGGCTATTTTTAGATTTCGCGCCAAAATCAATAAAGCATTGTGGGAATGTCAAGTGACTGGCACGTGACTCATAACGCTTAAATTCCCTATCATAACAAACATGTAATAATTATTTTACATAATGCCTTCTTCGGATGCTATGTTTGAAGCTTCTTCTGTGTATTCTTGTAAGTAAATGAGCGAATTGATCATCTAAAACTAGAATGTGTCTCCCGTTGGTGTCAACCTGTTCCGTAGTATATCTCTAATTCCTCGTGTTGTCGGACGGTTTTCGACTACTGGGGTTTTATGAATGAAAATTAAAAGGCTTTGGGAGTATAAGGATGATTTTTTTGCACTTTTGTAAAATTTTCCTCCCAAAATCTGAAGGGTCACCTTTAAAGAGTTTGCAGACAACAATTTCAAGTTTTATGAAAACGGCAGAAAGTTCTCCAAATGGGTAGAAAACACTGTGGGAAATGGAGAAATTGCTCGTCACAAGCAATTTCTCCTTTTCCCAGTGTTTTCAAAAGACTGTCAAGAAAAAGTTTTTTTTTAAAAACATAAAAGAGAAATTCCTGGCAACCAGCATTTTCTTCTTTTATCATAATGTTTTTTAACCAATCAAAAACAAATTCCATCATAAGACCCACATTAAATTGTCATCTGCAAATACTTTCATTTTGGACAAGTCTACAATTTTGTCACATGGTAAAGAGTTAACCCTTTACTACACAAGGCCGACTTTGGACAAGCATGAAAAAGAAGCCTTTTGAAAACACTGTGGGAAAAGGAGAAAATGTGGGTAACCAGCATTTTCTCCTTTTCCCACAATGTTTTCTACTCTTCCCAGAACAATCTTCAAAATTTGAGTCTTATTAAATTTGTCATCTGCAAATGCATTCATTTTGGACTGGTATTAAAGTGTCACATGGTAAAGAGTTAAAGCACCTTTTATGACTAAAGTTGGCATTGTGGACAGCGTAGATCAAGATCAGGCTGCAAAAAATGTGCAGCTTGCTCTTTCATCTACACTGTTTGTTTTGCTAAAAAGCAACCATTAAATTACTTGTATTCAGATTATGTTTCTGTGATAAACATTTCTGTTGGTTTAACTCGTTACCAAACAACAAAATTTTAGGTTTGTTCAAAATTGAAAGCATTTGCAGACGACAAAATAAAAGTGACTGAAAATTTGAAATTTGTTTTGTGAAAGGTAGAAAACATTTTGGGGAAAGGAGAAAATGCTGGTTACCAGCATTTTCTCCGTTTCCCACAGTGTTTTCCAAAGGCTTCTTTCTCAGGGTCATCAAAAGTAGGGATTGCGTGGTAATGGGTTAATTTTGCACCAGGGGTTAAAATCAATTTTCGGGTTCGACCAAAGTAATAAGGAGATAATTTTCCCTGTCTAATCTGACTTACTACAGTACAGTTTTTACACCCTTTCATTATAAATGGTTCAAAAATTAAAATTTTTTTTGTGTGACCAGACAAGGAAATTGTAGACTTGTCCAAAGATAGTGTTTGAAGAAAACAAATTCGGTTTTGCTTAATCCTTTACCTCACAATCTTGAGTTTTAACTCTGTACCGCACAATTCTGACTTGACGTCCCCGAGAAAGAAGCCTTTTGAAAACACTGTGGGAAAAGGTAACCAGCATTTTCTCCATTACCCACAATGTTTTTCTGCCCTATTAACCCTTTACCCCATAAGGCATTTCTATGGTATCTCTAACTGACCCTAAATAACAGCAAGGATGAAGCAGTTTCTTATGTGTATATGACACCTTTTGATAACATAGAAAACATTGTGACAAAAGGTGAAATTGCTCGTCACGAGCAATTTCACCTTTTGCCACAATTTTTTCCAAAGGCTCCTGCAAGCAATGCGTAGAAATGAGTATCTATAGAGTAAAGGGTTAAAGAAAGAATGCACCATTTGAGCTACATGTACTTTGAAACTGTCGTCTGCAACTGCTTTCAATCTAGACAAGGTAAAAATTTTGTCTGGTACTATGGATTAAGTGGGTCATTAAAAATCAAGATTTTTGTGGACCAGGCTTTAACAGAAAACCTATTACCTCAAAATCCAGAAGTTTAACTACCCTGAAGAAGAAGGCCTTTGAAAACATTGTGGGAAAAGGGAGAAAATGCTGGTAACCAGCATTTTCTCCTTTTCCCGCAATGTATTCAAAAGGCTTCTTTTTCAGGGTCGTTGAAAACTCCGGATCATGCGGTAAAGAGTTAAGCCAACAGACCAAACAGGATACAAAAGTCTCAGTGGAGACAGATAGGTGTGTTTTGATTGGTCAGTCTGAACCAGGTATTATTTTCTCAATAAACTGGTAATTGATAGATCGTCTAAATGGCTGATCTCCTTGCAGTTCTCTTATTAAATCCAGTAATTGGTTTAAATAAATATTATTGAGGATATTGACAATTTCTTGTGAAATATGAAACCACTCCCGTGTCCTTTGTTGGGGACCAGTTTGGAGCAGTTACTGTTGACCCCCCTAATATCTGTTATTACTCTCAGACGATATCAATGTCTTTTTACGATATCAATGTCTTTTTACGGACGGCAAATTTCATGATAATAGGGTAAACAGGTATTCTTTCTTCTAAAATGCAATGTTTAACTCTTCACCAAAGGACAAAATTTTAGACTTGTCCAAATTGAAAGCATTCGCAGATGACAAAATACATGTAAATGTGACTAACAAATTTAATTTTGTTTTGGAAAGTTTGCAACATTGTGGAAAATTCTTTTTTTCCCATAATTATGGCAAAATGTAGACTCTTTGAAATTCAAAAAATCGTTAATTGTCACTTTCAAAATTTGTACTTGTAAAAGAGCTTGAGCTCTCTGATAGGGTAGAAAAAGTGAGAGAAGTAGATGTTGGTTACTAGCATTTTGTCCTTTTCCCACAATGATTTCAAAAGCCTTCTTTTCCAGGGTTCAGTTTTTGAGTTATGTATGTTTTGTAGTCTGGCAGTGCTCTCAATTTAGACCAGTCTAGAATTTTATTGTTAGGTAAAGAGTTAAGCAGTTCTTCAACAGGATGTTCCTGGAAAATTGCTTAACCCTTTACCCCATAAGGCATTTCTATGGTATCTCTAATTGACCCTAAATAACAGCACGGATGAAGCCGTTTCTTATGTGTATATGACACCTTTTGATAGCATAGAAAACATTGTGACAAAAGGTGAAATTGCTCGTCACGAGCAATTTCACCTTTTGGCACAATGTTTTCCAAAGGCTCCTACAACCAGGTAGAAATGAGTATCTATGAAGTAAAGGGTTAAGGAGAAAATAAATAATTTTCTTTCCATGTTGTATTTTGCAGAACTAAAGGCCAAAATGTTAAAGAAATTTCGGAGTTTACTCACGATGCGAAATAACAGGCGTGCGTTTGTGTTCCTCCTGGTCATATGCACGTTTATGACCTGTTTCTCGTTTTGGTCGAGATGTGGACTGGAGACAAAGCCAGACGTGATGACGTACAGGTAAAGATTTCTTTCATGTAATAGTTAAGTCTCTACCACACAATCCCGACTTTTAAGGACCCTAAATAAGAAGTCTTTGGAAAACACTGTGGGAAAAGGAGAAAATGCTGGTAATCAGCATTTTCTCCTTCCTCCCTGTTTGGTCTGTTGGCTTAAGTCTTTACTGCATAATCCGGAGTTTTGATGCCCCTGAGAAAGAAGCCTTTAGAAAACATTGTGGGAAAAGGAGAAAATGCTGGTAACCAGCATTTCCTCCATTTCCCACAATGTTTTCTACCCTTCACAAAACAAATTTCAAGTTTTCAGTCACTTTTATTTTGTTGTCTGCAAATGCTTTCGATTTGGACAAGCCTAAAATATCGTCATTTGGTAATGAGTTAACTCTTTACCGTATAATCCAGAGTTTAACCCATTACCAGACGACAAAAATTTTGGACTAGTCCAAATTGAAAGCAATTGCAGACGAAAAATAAAGGTGACTGAAAAATTGAAATTTGTTCAGGGAAGGGTAGAAAACATTGTGGGAAAAGGAGAAAATGCTGGTTACCAGCATTTTCTCCTTTTCCCACAATGTTTTCTAAAGCCTTCTTTCTGAGGGGCGTCAAAAGTAGGGATTGTGTGGTAATGGGTTAAGGACCCTAAAGAAGAAGACTTTGGAAAACACTGTGGGAAAAGGAGAAAATGCTGGTAATCAGCATTTTCTCCTTTTCCCTCTGTGTTTTCTACTCTATCAAAGAGAGAAATCATCATTTCATCAATGTGTAATGTTTAATTTGTAGTCCACAAATGCTTTCAATTTGGTCAAATCCCAAATTATGTCATTTGGTAAAGGGTAAATCTAGCACTTCACAGGTTTAACAATCCTGAGAAAGATGGCATAATTATGAAAACATTTTCTCCTTTTCCCACAATGATTTCAGAAGCCAAGTATCTTTCAAGATATACTGGAGATTATTTGTTAGAAAGTTAAAAAGGGCCCTATTGTGTGCAGTCAGTGCAGATCAGAAGGTTATTGCCATCAGCTCCTTAACCCTACAATTGTAAAAATTGAAATCATTTGCATTTGACAAAATAAACATGAGTCAAAATTGAAACTTTAGAAACTATTTTTTTTTGGGGGGGGGGGGGGGCGTGTTTTGAAAACTTTTGATAATATGGTAATGGATTAAACTTATTGATCGGTTTGTGATTTATGCCACTTTTAACATAACTTCAGTCATATCAACAGCGATAGCATCTGTCTTCATGTACATGCCTAGTTTCACTAGTCTTTGGTGGGGTTATGAAGTGTCTTGCCCAAAGACACTTCCATCAAAGATTCAGTGCTTTCAGTAGGGCTTGATCCTGGGACCTCAAGTCCAACACTTGACCTCTGATCCATGCAGGACAGGGGTAAAGGGTTAAAAGTTAACCCTTTACTCCATAGATACTCATTTCTACGCATTACTTGTAGGAGCCTTTGGAAAACATTGTGGCAAAAGGTGAAATTGCTCATCACAAGCAATTTCAACTTTTGTCACAATGTTTTCTATGCTATCAAAAGGTGTCTTAGACACATAAAAACGGGCTTCATCCTTGCTGTTATTTAGGCTCAATTAGAGAGACCATAGAAATGCCTTATGGGGTAAAGGGTTAATACAATTATTTTATATGATTTCGATACAGGGAACCAGCCGGAACTGGGGCATTTGACTCCTCGATGCATTTTGTGAATAGAAATGCAAAGAACTACAATGTTCCTGTCAATGAGATGGAAATGGGCGGGGCAGGTGGGCGGGACATAGAGTGTGAGATCAACAACGAATATACTATTCAGTGTCGGAGGGAGGATAATGAAGTCTATATGCCGTTCAGCTTTATACAGAAATATTTTGAGGTAAGATATGCATGTATAAGTCTTTACCACACAATCCCGAGTTTTAATGACCTTTGAGGAAGAAGTCTTTTGAAAACATTAAGGGAAAAGGAGAAAATGCTGGTAACCAGCATTTTCTCCTTTTCCCATAATGTTTTCTTAACCTATCAAAGACGAATATTGTTAATTGAGACACATTTGAATTGTCATCTGCAGAGGCTTTCAGTTTGGACAAGTCTTAATTTCTGTTGTGTGGTAAAGAGCTAACTCCTCACCAGACAACAAAATTTTAGACTAGTCCAATTTTAAAAGTGGTTGCAGACAACATTTTAAATATTGATAGGATGGTTAGATTTGTCTGATATATGGCCTGTGGGAATCGAACCCACAACCTCAAGTTACCCGAAGGATCACGTTAACAAGTCATACACTTTATCAACTGAGCTTTGTAGACTAGTCCAGGCAAAACTCCTACATTTTCTCTCCATATAGAGGTACAAGAGTGCTCTAAGCAAGGCTCCAGATAGAGGGAGTTATTTTGATTTCAAATTTGAAAATATTTATTATTCTCCACTAAACCCTATGTTAAACCCTATGTATCATCAAGGCAATTCTTATGAGTAACCACAACATAGGGTTTTGATGAATAGTAATGGATTTAGAATACCACCATTGCCTCTTGTCTTGAGCTCTGTCCAAGAGAGATAACTCTGTCAGACTGCAAGTAATAGGTATTAGATATTGTATTTCTTTCTAAATATGGTATTGGACTTAGAATACAGAATAGAATGGTTGATCAATAGTGGGCCAGGAATTTACATATGAGCCATGCTCTGTTAAAAGGAGGATTAATGTATCTGCTAAAAGTATCGGCCCGTACCAGCCTGGGTGGATACTTTTCGCTGATACACCAAGCCCCCTTTTCACAGAGCATGGCTCATAGATATGAAATGGACCAGTCTGAAATCTTTTCTGTAAATCTGTACCTGATGACAACATTTTACACTGGGATTTATTATCGAAAAGGTTGAAAGCATTGTGGAAAAAGGAGAAAATGCTAGTTACAGTTTTCAAAATTCTTAATTCTTGGAGTTGTTGAATTATGGAATTGTATGCAACGGTGACCTTTAATGAAGCTGAGGAAGAAGCCATTTGAAAACAATGAAATTTGTTTCCAGCCGGGTAGAAAACATTGTGGGAAAAGGACAAAATGCTGGAAACCAGCATTTTCTTCTTTTCCCGCAAAGTTTTATGTCCTATCAAAGAAAAACTGTTTCAACATGAAATTGTCAGCTGCAAATGCTTTCAATTTGGACCAGTCTAAAATTTTGCAATGCAGTAAAGGTTTAAGCATAAAATGAAGTTGAAGACTAGAATTTCATATAAGAGAAATCTTGTGGCAAAATAGAAAATTTTTACTGTGTCACAATGTTTTCAAAGTGCTCTTCTTCAATACAAAAAAAAAAAGAATTCATTTTCAAGTGACAATACATGGAATGGTATTTTGTAAATTAGAAAAATGAATTTCATTAATATTTTCAGGTATACGGTGATTTCAAAACGTCGGAGGGAGTAGACAAGTTTGAATTCTCCCACAGTTATTCCCTCGTCCACCCGCCCCCAGATGTGATACGACCTGATGGAATATTTATGTCTTTTGAGCATTACAACGTGGAGATCAGAAAAAGGGTGAAATGTATTACTGCGGTGGAAGGTAAATTTTCTGTCCGCTTTGGAGGCCATTTTTATGAAGAAATCTGATGATAATGTAGGCAACTTAAGTCTTTACCAAATGACTAAATTTTAGACTTGTCCAAATTGAAGGCGTTTGCAGACAACAAAATAAATGTGACTCAAAAAAATTGGAACTTGACTTCAGAAGAATAGAAAACATTGTGGAAAAAGGAGAAAATGCTGGTCAACAGCATTTTTTCTCCTTTCCCACAATGTTTTCAGAAGGCTTCTTCTTCTGGGTTGTAAAAACCAGGGATTGTTTGGTAAAGGGTTAACTTATTACCCAATAAAACCTTTGTTTTTATGACTTGAATAGAAGTCTTCTAACTCTTTCCGTAAGGACAAATTTTTAGACCGGTCCAAATTGAAAGCATTTACAGACGACAAAATTAATGTGACCCAGAATTTTTTTTTTACTGGGAGGATAGAGAACAATGTGGGAAAAGGAAAAAATACAGTGTTTTCAGAAGGCTTCTTTCTAAGGGTAGTAAAAACCCAGGATTGTTTTATAAAGGGTTGATGGTCGTAAAAAACAGGCTAGTTCAGTTAAGTTTTGAAGATAATTAGTGGTGTCTCCATGTTTCATTTTGTTCGAGTCTCTGTAACCATTTTTTTCTGCTATAGACTTATTTTTTGATGAATATTTATCAGAACCATTCAATGAGAGAGGAAACAGAACATAAACCTTTAACACCAAACAATGGGCTGTTTAACCCATTAGCACACAATCCTTACTTTTGACGACCCTGAGAAAGAAGCCTTCTGAAAACATTGTGGGAAAAGGAGAAAATGCTGGTGACGAGCATTTTCTTCTTTTCCCACAATGTTTTCTTCCCTTCCTAAAACAGTTTAAGATTTTTAGGCATGTTTTATTTTGTCGTCTGCAAATGCTCTCACTTTTGACCAGTCTTAAATGTTTACATTTGGTAAAGAGTTGAAAGTCAAGATTTTGTGGTAAAGAGTTAAAAAAAATTTTTTTTAACAGATTTAGAAAATGAAAGTACCTCTGATTTATTTGAAAATACAGGTACATAACAGCCAAGCATTTGGGAGGTCAGAGAGTAAAACATCTTTGTTCTTGATTCTAGACTTCGCCCAAACATCCTGTTCAAACCTTTACAAGGAAATTCCCAGTTTTAGCACCCTTGAGAAAGACGCCTTTCGAAAGCATGGTGGAAAAAGGAGAAAATGCTGATGAACAGCATTTTCTCCTTTTCCCACAATGTTTTCTACTCTATCAATGACAAATTCCATCAATTAAGCTCATTTCAACTCTTTACCTTACAATCCTGACTTTTAACGACCCTGAGAAAGAAAGCCTTTTGAGAAGATGGTGAGAAAAGGAGAAAATGCTGGTAACCAGTATTTTCTATTTTTCCCACAATGTTTTCTACCCTTCCATATAATTATGAATTTTAATTTTTCAATCACATTTATTTTGTCGTCTGAAAATGCTCTGAATTTGGACCAGTTTAATTCTTTTTGTTTGGTAAAAGGTTAATTGTCATCTGCAATTACTTTCAGTTTTGACAAGTCTGCATTTTTGTCGGTTGATAAAGAGAAAGGAGAGCTTTTGAAAACAATGTGAGGAAAGGAGGAAATTCTTGTTACCATCATGTTCTCCTTTTCCCACTATATTTTCAAATCTTTTTCTTTAGGGTCATTTAAACTTTTGATTATGTGGTAAATGTTTAGCTGTTTATCGTTTACCATCAAGCGTTTTCATCCTCAGATGCTGTCACATCAGAAAAGTTTAAGTTTTTAATCATTTTGTAAGAAGTAAATAGAGAAATATTTTTGAATTCAAAGATGGCCAAGGGTGTTGTGGGTTTTTGTTGGAATTATCTGTACAATGTAGTCCCGTCCAGTAACCACAACATAAGTTTTAGTGAAGAATTAAATGTTTTAGAAACCTGTTTTACTGACATCAGACCTGAAGGTTATGTTTTAACCCTTTACCTCATAAGGCATTTCTATGGTATCTCTAATTGACCTTAAATAACAGCGAGGATGAAGCTGTTTCTAATGTGCATATGACACCTTTTGCCACAATGTTTTCCAAAGGCTCCAACAAGCAATGCGTAGAAATGAGTATCTATGCAGTAAAGGGTTAATAATTTCCTATCTTTAAACAGGTGTTCCACTCTCCACACAATGGGAACCAACCGGTCATTACTATCCAATACAGATTGCTCAATTTGGACTGTCTCACTATAGTAAATATCTAACAGATGGGGAACCAGACAGGGTGTTGTTACTGACGGGAGAGGATGAGGATTTGCAAGACTGGATGGTGGACGATAAAGCCTCGGTGAGAAGCATGTGGGATAAGACCAGATCTACCCAGGTGCTTGAAATCCAGTCTTCAGGTACATCGGGGAATTTTATCCTCTCATGTTGCTTTCTTTGTTTGATTTTTAGCTCCACTGGCCAAAGGCAGTAGGCTTATGTCATGGCCAGGTGTCTGTCGTGCGTCCATCCGTGTGTGTGTTAACTTTTATTTCAAACATCTCTGAAATTACCCATCCAAATTTGGTGAAACTTCACAGAAATAACCCTGCCATGGTCCTCTTCAGAATTTTCTTAAAGCAAGATTCTTTATATTATAGGCCTGGGGTCAAAATTGGTTCCATTTCAGGAATCACAAGTTTAACATGTGCTTCCATAATTATTTAGTCACTTCAATTTAAACATTAATCAAGGGAAGTAACTCTAGTTATAAAGAATAAAGTTTCTTACTATTTACCTCCCTTGATCATTAAACTGCATTGGTACATGATTGGTGCCAGATATTAAAGTTTTTTGATAGAAAATATTCTTTTGACATTCCTGGAAAAGAACCCTTTTGAAAACATTGCGGGAAAAAGGAGAAAATGCTGGTACCAGCATTATCTCCTTTTCCCACAATGTTTTTTACTCTATCAACGAAAAATTACACCATTTGAGCCACGCTGAATTTGTTGTCTTCAAATGCTTTCAATTTGGATAGCTTTGAAATTGGGTCGTCAAAAGTCGTCATTGTGTGGTAAAGGTTTAAGAAATTTTGTTTGAGATTAAGTTAAAAAAAGGTGAAAAAATGGCTCACAAATGAAGAAAGTGGTGAATGATTTTCTCAGTTGGCGAAGATAGTGGCGAGAGAAATGAAAAAGCCACTATATTTTGGCATATGCCATTGAGTAGACCATATGCAAATAAAATACTTAACTTATTACCAAACGACAAAATTTTAGGTTTGTCGAAAGCATTTGCAGACGACAAAATGAAAGTGACTATAAATTTTAAATTTGTTTTGTGAAGGGTAGAAAACATTATGGGAAAAGGAGAAAATGCTGGTTACCAGCATTTTCTGCTTTTCCCACAATGTTTTCTAAAGGCTTCTTTCTCAGGATCGTCAAAAGTCGTCATTGTGTGGTAAAAGGTTAAGAAATTTTGTTTGAGTCAAGTTAAAAAAGGTGCAAAAATGGCTCACAAATGAAGAAAGTGGTGAATGATTTTCTTAGTTGGTGAAAATATTGGCAGGAGAAATGAAAAAGCCAGAGCAGGCCCCGTCTTTTCAGCCACAATATTTGGTTCTTACTTTTGAGAAAGACAAAATTACTGACTTGTGACAAGCTTTTAACCCTTTACTCCAAAGATACTCATTTCTACGCATTGCTTGTAAGAGCCTTTGGAAAACATTGTGGCAAAAGGTGAAATTGCTCATGATGAGCAATTTCACCTTTTGCCACAATGTTTTCTATGATATCAAAAGGTGTCATATACACTTATGAAATGGCTTTTTCCTTGCTGTTATTTAGGGTCAATGAGAGATACCATAGAAATGCCTTATGGGGTAAAGGGTTAACTGTTTCCCACAACATGTACTAAAATTTTTCTGCTTGTAATGGTATGAATCACTGGTTAATTTGCTATTGTAATTTCAGATTATCTTTCCAATTCGGGTCTCCATATTGTGATGAAAGAAAGAAACAATTTTGCTCTGACATTAGATGCGAGAATCATTTCAAACGGCAGTATTACAGCAATCCTCAAAAACGACGAGGTCACATTCCATGTTCATTATGTCTTCTCAAGCACTCTCATTTCCTGTGATGGTAGAAACGTGTTTTACGGACTCGGAGAGAACCGCCGAGGAAAGTGGATACATTTCGCTCGTGATGTGAATATGGACCTTCTAAAAGGCATAGCTTTAAAGTGTTCAAAACTGAGAAAAAATAAGGAGTTGGTGTTAGTAGGGGTCAGTATAAGGGGACACGGTTGGATCGACAACGTGACCTTGTCGTCTGCAGCTCACATGGACCACTTTATCAATGCTGCCAACTGGTTTGTAAATCATCAGGACAGTAGAGGTGGCTGGCCAATACAGGTAGTGCGAAAACTAATTCCCGAAATAATGGAGCTTCCACCAGGCTGGTATTCAGCCATGGCCCAAGGTCATGCCATGTCTACGTTAGTGCGCGCTTACATACGGACAAAAAATCCCGTTTATTTACGCACAGCGGAGAAAGGACTTGATTTGTTCGAGATAAATAGTGCTCAGGGAGGGGTGAAAGCTAAGTTTGCTAATACTTATGACTGGTATGAAGAGTATCCCACCACCCCAAGTAGTTTTGTATTAAATGGGTTCATATATTCCTTATTTGGACTTTACGACTTGAAGCAAGTCGCAAAAGGAGACTCGTTGACTTTAGTCACCAAGTTATATGATGAAGGGATGAAATCCCTTAAAGCTATGGTCCTGATGTTTGATTCGGGAAGCGGTACATTTTACGATCTTAGACATATCAGTGTGGGGCTTGCGCCCAACAGAGCCCGATGGGATTATCACACCACCCACATAAGTCAAATGCTCCAGCTTTCAAAGATGGACGGTGATCCGATATTTTCACGGACGGCCAAGCGATGGCAAGACTATATGAAAGGAAGAAGATCACCTCATAATTAACTCTTTACTACACAAGCATGAGTTTTAACGACCCTGAAGATGGGGCCTTTTGAAAACATTGTGGGAAAAGAAGAAAATACTGGTAGCATAGATGTCTATGTTTTCGAAAGGCTTCTTTCTCACAGTCATTAAAACTCAAGAGCGTTCAGTAGAGAGTTAAACGGAAAAACCATTGTCTATTATCATATCATTACCAAATAGAAATTTGTTGAAAAATATTGTTTTTCTTTAATCTGATTATTTTCAACCATTTACCAAACTAACCCCAGTTTTAACAGCCCTGAGGAAGAAGGCCTTTGAAAACACTATTGGGGAAAAAGGAGAAAATGCTTGTAACCTGCATTTTCTCCCTCCTGCAATGTTTTCTGCCTATTGACTCTTTGCAACACAATTGCGACTTAACGACCCTGAGAACCATATGTTGTGGGTACTCATTAGAATCGTCTCGATGAGAGGATTCTAATGAGTACCCATAACATAGGGTTTAGTGGAGAATGAGTAACATTTTCCATTTTGAAATGAAAATCACTCCCTCTATCTGAAGCTGTACTTATAAATGTTACATTTGGATTTTAGTCATGTTATGCTATGTTAGTTGATATTGATTTATGTTTTATCCCTCTGCTACATAATTTTGACTTTTTAACAACCCAGAGAATGAAATCTCTGAAAACATGGTTGAAAAACGAGATGGAAAAATATGCTGGTATTTAGCATTTCTCCTTTTCCCACAATGTTTTCTACCCTTGGAAAAACAAGTTCGGTTATTTAACTCTATTGATTTTGTCGTTCACACATGCTTTTTAGAGGATTCTTAAATTTGGTCATGGAGTAAAGAGTTGGTCCTTTTCCAAACAAAACCTTTTCCCGAAATGTATGCTACCCTTTCAAAATCAACTGATTTAACCCTTTTTCAAACAATCCCTGGTTTGCCTGACCCTAAGAAAGAAGCCTTCTAAAAACATTGTGGAAAAAAGAGAAAATGCTGGTAACCAGCATTTTCTCTTTTTCCCGCAATGTTTTCCACCGGCTGGAGACAAATTTCAATTTTTTAGTTACATTTATTTTGTCGTCTGCAAGTGCTTTCGATTTGGACCAGTCCAAAATTTTGTTGTTTGTTAACTCTTTAACACACAACAAAATTTTAGACTGGTCCAAATCGAAAGCACTTGCAGACGACAAAATAAAGCTGACTGTTCTGGGAAGGGTAGAAAACACTGTGGGAAAAGGAGAAAATGCTGGTTACCAGCATTTTCTCCTTTTCCTACAGTGTTTTCAAAAGGCTTCGTTCTCGGGGGCGTCAAAAGTAGGGATTGTGTGGTAATGGGTTAAAGGGTTAAGATTTATTGAATTAAATTTCACTGTCTGTAATAATTTTCGTCTTAGACTGGTCTATAGTTTTGTCATTCTGTAAAGGCTTTGCCCTGTACCAAATAACAAAACTTTAGACTTGTCGAAATTTAAAGCATTTACAGAAAACTGGGGAAATGTGACTCAAAAATCGAAATTTACTCTTGGAAAGATTGAAAACATTGTAGGAAAAGGAGAAAATGCTGATTACATGAATTTTCTTGTACCCCACATTGTTTTCTGAGGCCTTCTTTCTCAAGGTCATTTAAAACTTGGGATTGTGAGGTAAAGGGTTAAAAAAGAGTTTAGCGTGTGGATTGTAGAAAGGTTCATTACATGAAAAAGTTGTCATTAGAAAACGCAACAGATTTAAATTTTCTTTGGTATTATTTTTATGACCAAAGACTTTTACTTTCTTAGCGCATTATGTTATAAATACTCATGAAATGTTTATGACCTAGCTTTTTAGATACATTAGAAACTTTTTTAAATCTGGATAGGCTGAACTATGGATGATTTTATCAACTCTTTACCAAACAACAAAATTTTTTGACTTGTCCAAATTGAAAGCTTTCGCAGATGACAAATTTTGAATGTGACTTAAATAATTAAATTTGTGTAACACAGGGTGGAAAACATTGGGAGGAAAGGAGAAAATGCTGGTTACCAGCATTTTCTCCTTTTCCCACAATGTTTTCAAAAGCTTTCTGCACCAGGGTCATCAAAAATCAAGATTGTGTGGGAAAGAGTTAAAGAATAGTGGCATTTAGAGCAACAGCTCAGTTTAGAATGTTTATATCTCTACCAAACCACAAATTTATAGACTGGTCCAAATTGAAAGTATTTGCAGACAACAAAATAAATGTGACTGGAGAATCGAAATTTGACTTAGCATTTTCTCCTTTTCCCATAGTGTATTCAAATGGCTTCTACCTCGGGATTGTATGGTAAATAGTTAAAGTCACCATTTTTTGTTGACTGAAAGCCTTATTAGGCAGAAAGTCCATTTTTGGACAACAACTGGATTTTGCTCTCAGCCACAGACAAATCTTATTGTTAGAGTCTTGTTGAAGGATAGGGCATCGTAATGGAAGGCTTGTAACATCCCCTTTCATTGCAGAAAAAAAAATATATACATCTCTCGTACATCTGCAAAAAGTATTGACTTATGTCAGCTTGCTGCACTATCTACACAGGCTGACCCAAGGTTAAAAATGTTTTGTCAGTGGTCAGTTTTTCAGCATGACAAGGTACCAGTCTACCTCACAGTTGGTTGTTAGACACAATTATCCATTAACTCATTACCAAACGACAATATTTTAGACTGGTCCAAATTGAAAGCATTTGCAGACGACAAAATAAAAGTGGCTCAAAAATTGAAATTTGTTTTGGGAAGGGAAGTAAACATTTTGGGAAAAGGAGAAAATGCTGGTTACCAGCATTTTCTCCTTTTCCCAAAATGTTTTCAAAAGGCTTCTTTCTCAGGGTCGTTAAAAGTCGGAATTGTGTGGTAATGAGTTAACCCATTACCAAACGACAATATTTTAGACTGGTCCAAATTGAAAGCATTTGCAGACGACAAAATAAAAGTGACTGAAAAATTGAAATTTGTTGGGGGAAGGGTAGAAAACAGTGTGGGAAAAGGAGAAAATGGTGGTTTTCTTCTTTTTCAACAATGTTTTCTAAAGGCTTCTTTCTCAGGGGCGTCAAAAAAGGGATTAAGTGGTAATGGGTTAACTCTTTACCACACGATCCAGACTTTTAACGACCCTGTGAAAGAAGCCTGAAGAAAACATTGTGGGAAAAGGAGAAAATGCTGGTAACCAGCATTTTCTTCTTTTCCCCACAATGTTTTATACCCTTCACAAAACAAATTTCAAATTTTCAGTCACTTTTATTTTGTCGTCTGCAAATGCTTTCGATTTGGACAAACCTGAAATTTTGTCGTTTGGTAATGAGTTAATTATGTAATGATTTGCTTGCATGATATATCACAAAGATGCATTGACTTTTTACCACACAATCCTGACTTTAAATGACCCTGAGAAAGAAACCCTTTGAAAACATTGTGGGAAAAGGAGAAAATGCTGGTAACCAGCATTTTCTCCTTTTCCCACAAAGTTTTCTACCCTATCAAAGCAAAATTGCATCATTTGAGCCTGTTTGAAATTGTCATCTGCAAATGCTCTCAATTCGGATATGTTTAAAATTTTACCTTGTGGTAATAGGTAAATGCTATGTTTTCCAGAACGCAGCTGAATTGCATTGGGTGCTTTTTATCAAAGATTGGGGTAAAATTTATATTAACCCTTTACTCCATAGATACTTATTTTGACTCATCAACAACAGACAGCTTTTGAAAATATTGTGGGAAAAGGAGAAATTGCTCGTAACGAGGAATTTCTCCTTTTCCCACAATGTTTTTCACACTATCAGATAATTGTTTTCCCATTTGTCCATGTTTTTGACATCATGTGTTTATTTGCTGCTGAATTGGAAGAGCCTAAAATTGGCATATGAGGTAAAGGGTTAAAAGAAAAAATATAAAGGTTGTGTTATTGTAAATATTTCGCAGGCAAAAGAAATGTGTATATAGTAGCAAGCAAACATAATTATTTGTAAACATTGACACAAATATTGTTTTGTACATGTGTATTGTAGATCAGCATTGGTTTTATGGCTAGATAGGGACCACCCCTCTAACTGGATTTAAACCCGCAACCTAAATGATAATCTTGACTCATCCAAATATACGTAGAGAAATAGATACTTGGTCATAGGTACATGTATGGATAAGAAATTTAACTCTTTACCACACAATCTTAACTTTAAATGACCCTGAAAAGGAAATCTTTTGAAAACATTGTGGGAAAAGGAGAAAATGCTGGTAACCAGCATTTTCTCCTTTTTCTCACATTGTTTTCTCTATGTTCAGGAACTAGGGAGAATGTTTTCTTTCTATTCAAGAAATAGGGAGAAATATTTTCTCTCTATTCAAGAAATAGGGAGGAATGTTTTCTCTCTATTCAAGAAATAGGGTGAAATGTTTTCTCCCTAGTTGAGAAACTTTTCTCCCTAGTCGGGAACATATACTATAGTTTTAGAAATGTTTAAATTATCGTCGATAAACTCCTTCATTATGAACAAGCGTAAAGTTTTGCCATGTGGTAAAGGCTGATTATTAGTTTTTCCATAAATCAGTACATTAACTATCACCAATCATGAATTTATGACCTGAAAGAAAATGGCTTTGTGAAACACTGGAGAAAGGTTAAAATGCTGGTATCTAGCATTTTTGCCTTTTTCTACAGTGCATTTTTTTATTCAAAAAATAAAAGTAACAGTTTGAGCCAAATCTAATGTGTCATCTGCAAGTGTCTCTATTTGGTTTACTGGTCTACGTTATGTCTAGAAGATGAAAGCTAAGACTTCCAAATTGAAAGCATGCACAGACAACAAAATAGATTTGGTTGATAGGTTGGGATTTGCTTCTGAAAGAGTAGAAAACACTGTGGGAAAAGGAGAAAATGCTGGTATACCAGCATTTTCTCCTTTTCTCACAATGTTTTTAGAAGTCATTTTCTCCAGGTTAGAAATAATAGTATTTTTTTCGTAAAAGTTTATGCTGGTATTTTTATTAACATGAGTTAGGGCAGTCATTTCCATGAGTTTAGATGCATATCTTTTGCTTTCCATGTTTTAGCTCAACTGAGCACAAAGTGTTCAGTGTGAGCTTTTGTGAGCATACTGTGTTCATTGTCTTTTGCATCCTTAAAGTGTGAACAATTACCTTTTGTGCACTCTAGCAGCTCAATTTGAGTCTGATACTCGTTAAACTTTTACTGAATAATCCCTGGTTTTTTACGACCCTGAGAAAGAAACCTTTTGAAAACATTTTGGGAAAAGGAGAAATGCTGGTAACCAGAATTTTCTCCTTTTCCCACAGTGTTTTCTACCCTTTTCAAGAACTTTCTACCATTTTCTCCAAATCTAATATTGTTGTCTGCAAACTCTTTCGGTTTTGAAGAGTCCAAAATTTGTCGTTTGGGAAAGGATTAAAATATGTACATGTGTTTTGTTTTTGCCACTATCATGATATTTTCAACTTTATATAGATCACTTAACCCTTTCCCAAACGGCAATTTTTTGGACTAGACCAAATTGAAAGCATTTCGTCACCTTAGAATAGAAAGGTTCTATGTAACATTTTTATAGTTTTGAGAAAATCGCGTTTAAAGGTTTGAAGCTCTGTCAAAATTCCGAAATTAATTCCACAAAAACAATTTTTATACTGATTATGCATTTGAATTTACTGTTTCATTTTCTATACATTTTATGTGATTATTATCAATACTTTTACCAATAAGATCAATAATGTAGATAGGCCCTTTCACTTCCAACTAAGTTTATAAGGCCGAGGGTAGTTTGGTATACATAGAAAGGTTCTATGTGTCAAATATAACCTTTTCATTTGAAATGACTTTGCTGATAAATGCTTGTCTAAGGCTATATGTGACAAATACAACCTTTCAATTCCAACAGATTGTGACCACAAATTATAATGAACGACGTTTATTATGACTGTTATTACATGTTTTTGTTGTAGAAGAACGTTTTCATGTTTGTGTGATATTATGGTTATCAAAATATAAAGAAAAAGCATATTATCTAGTTCCATGTATGTTCCTTATGCATAACCTGTCAGTAAAATCAGTCATATGTGTAAAAGTCAGTTATATGTATCTTCATCCTCAGAACCATAAGGAATATTGTCTTTGAAGCCCTTGCCAGATGGTAGATTAGAAAAATATGAATGATACTCAGTTGGTATGATTTCATTTTTACACAAATTAACTAGATCACTTTTCTTTTGCTCTGAAACTGGTAGTCGTGTGAGGTAGCATTTTGTCTATTTCTGAGCCATTTATTGGCCATGCCTGGATTCGACTTTTCTTCCTTGTTTCTCTCTGCATTGTATTCACTTTCAACAAGTTATTTTTGTCAAATAAAAAAAATAATAATGTTTTAGGTTCTTTTCTTTCAACACAAATCCATCTGATATTCAACCAGTTTACTCTACAACCATCGGTTCTAGTCTGCAGGTTAAGACCGATGTTTTGTCACCAGGGACTTAAATTTCATTACATGGTCAAACTTCAATGGGACTGCAATATACAGGTTTTTCCTCCTGGCCATATTAATAACTGTACTCGAGTTTAAAGGGACATAGATGGTTGTAGATTTCTTAGCTTGTTTGATAGTAGAATGGACAGAGTAGCATTCCATCTGACTATGACCTGACTGCAAAGATTTATGATTAATTGCCTTTAGTTGTGGTATTTTGGTAATACAGTACATGTATGATGCAGCTACATATTTGTTTCTATTTAGACCACCACATGTATCAGAGTAAAAGGTAATTTCTTCAACTCGCACTGACTGACAAATAGATTATGAACTCTGCAATAGACAAGTAGCTATCTCACATGACCCCCTTTTTCCAGGTGTTTGATCCCACAAATGGCAAAATACCTGCTTATCACACAAATTATACACTGTAAGATTGTAGCAGCATAATTTTGCGAGAGTAATACAGTTCACTAACAAGGGAACAAGTTGTTGTCAAAACAGCATGTAAATCAAAAGTAGCCACACAGTACTTTAGGTCAAGTTTTGCTTTGTTTTTAAAAGTTTTGCTTTGTTTTTACCCTTTTCATTTTCCTCTTGGGCCTCTATTTTACTTCGCTGGTGTCTGTCATATTCATCATTGTATGGCATCTGCAACTGGTTCAGCATTTTGATGCCGTTGATACTTAGCACAAGTAGAACACTGGTCCTTCTTCGGTTTGAAGAAAGAAAGATTGAACTTTTCGCAGAAAATTGATCTGTATTTACCCTCCTCTACAGGGGTTAGTCCTTTGTTTCTGCACCCGTCTTTGTATAGTTCCCACATCTTCTTGATAGTAAGATGGTGGGCCAAATATTCTTTTTTCATACCTTTCCTTGAATAATGTGACTCCATCCTTGGGAAACTATCAATGTGCGCACACACTAGATTTACAGTTTCTTCAGAAATTTTTGTGCCTGGTTGGTTTCGTCCTTTTCTGTCCTCACCTTGAAATGTTCCATGTAATTTTCTTGCAAGTGTATAACGTACAAGTTTATGTCTGATATCTAGTGTCTTCCGAAAGAAGTTAGCGCATACCCTTACATTTTCATTATTGATAGGCAGGTGATATTGCAAAGAATATTGCTTCTTTCCGGCTTTCTTTCGTACTGGAATGTTTTGGGTAAGAACATCGCATATGAAACATCACTGTCTTTCATACCGGTAATTTGGAATTAAATAACACATGTCAAATATTTTATTTCTTTCAACCTCGCTTATGAATCTGCATTGAATCTGCATTTATCACAATTCTGTGGCTGTACTTGCTTTTCTTTCACTACTTTCCCCGATTGTGACACACAGGATTTGCCTTCATTCCTGTTTCGTTTACGTATGAAAGAATTCCATTGGTTTTCATTCCTCATTCTTTTCCTGCATGATGTCTGTCTTCTTTTTCGAACTTTCATAATCTGCCCGTTTGTGTGGGGTTAAAAGTGAGGTATGTGGGGTATAGGTATTATCATTCTTTTCCGTTGAAGAAAAGATCTCTTTTGGTTACAAAATGTCATTTAGTTTTTGCACAACGACAACACATTACAAGTCTATCGCCTTACCAAGGGTTTTCCCAGGAAACACTTGAGCTAACAAAGGTAACTATATATTGAAACTAATTAAATTTAATTTAAGGTTTCATATTATGAAACTGTAGAAAACAATAAAATAGCTTTCTGTGTGAAACATTGGTTCAGACTAAGTCTTCATGGAAGTTAAACTTATATCATTATTATCAATAATAATTATAAGTGTTAATTTTTAATCTTGTTAAAAAAGTTAAAATTCCCTTTCAAAATGATCAATTTTTTTCTCACCAGATCCATAAAATGTGTTGATTATTTGTTTGTTTTGTGTAGAATGTTAATTGCTATCAAACAAGTTATGAAATGCTATCCTGTGAATATTTCGCTATCACTGAAAAAGAGGGCATATGTTTTAGGATGATACATTTTCCATAGTATAGAAAGGTTCTATTTGTCACATAGAACCTTTCGGTGTCACAATGTCCTAATATTGAAAGTAATTCATTGGAATAGAAAGGACCCATTTGTCATATAGGTCCTTTTTCTACCAACTGATGCACACTTACAACCTTTCTCTACTAACGTATATTGAGATAGGTAGATAGAACCTTTACATTTTGTTCAATATCTTCGCCATTTATTGGAATATGGATCTGATTTTTATACAGAAGTTGCATTGATTGATATGCTCTTTAAAAATGTAAAAATCTCAATTTTGACCAAAATGTCAGATAGAACCTTTCTATTCTAAGGTGACGATTTGCAGACGACAATTCAACTCTTGCTGAAAAGATGATTTCTGTCTATGATTGGGTAGAAAACATTGTGGGAAAAGGAGAAAATGCTGGTTACCAGCATTTTCTCTTTTTCCCCACAATGTTTTCAAAAGGCTACTTTTCCCCATGTTTCCCTATACTTTTCCCTATGTTTTCAAAAGGCTACTTTTCCCCACAATGTTTTCAAAAGGCTACTTTTCCAGACCCGTGAAAACCAGGGATTGTTTGGGAAAGGAAAAGCATTATGGAAAAAGGAGAAAATGCTGGTTACCAACATTTTCTCCTTTTCCCACAGTGTTTTCAAAAGGCTACTTTTCCAGACTCGTAAAAACCAGGGATTGTTTGGTAAAGGGTTAACTCAGGTGAGAGTTTTAGGGGCAATGGACCTCTTGTTTAAAACAATTTTGATTGTTAAATGTATGTATTGAAAGTTTTTTAGATTTCTCTTTTTAAATGATGAGGTATTTTAAAGCATTTACAATTGTTACAGGCTGCATTTTGTGTTTATAAGTTATGTTGCAAGAAATACAGTAAACATTTATATTGTACCTGGTTATAAGGTTCTTATGTTGTGAGATGTATGCAAATGGTAAAAAGAGAATTTTTTACAGAATTACTTGTACTGTGTACAGTGTTGTTGTATTTGTGAAAAGGAAAGAGTGCAAAATATTTTTAAACTTTAACTCTCACAGTCTTCAGTTGTTAGGATCCTGAGAAAGAGGGGTTGTAAAAAATATTGTGGGAAAAGGAGAAAATGTTGGTAACTGGCATTTTCTCCTTTTCCTATAATGTTTTCTGTACTGTCAAAGACAGATTTCTTTAACTCTTTACCAAATGACAAAATTTTAGACTGTTCCAAATTGAAAGCATTTGCAGACAACAAAATAAATGTAACTCAAAAATTGAAATTTGTTTCCAGCAAAGTAGAAAACATTGTGGGAAAAGGAGAAAATGCTGGTATCCAGCATTTTCTCCTTTTCCCACAATGTTTTCTAAAGCCATCTATCTCAGGGTTGTAAAAACCAGGGATTGTTTAGTAAAGGGTTAAGTCACACTTAATTTGTCATCCGTTAAAGCTTTCAATTTGGACCAGTCTGAAATTTTGTCGTCTGATGGATGAATACTTTAAGGGTAAACCTTTTTTTGACATTCTATCAAACAATCTCTCACTCTTTTGAAAAAAATTGTAGAAGAAATAGAAAATATTGGTTTTGTGTATTATTTCTTTTTTTCCCTTAACCCATTACCACTCATTTGCTCCTTTTCCCACAATGTTTACTACCCTTTACAAAACAAACTTCAAATTTTCAGTCAGTTTTATTTTGTCATCTGCAAATGCTTTCGATTTTGACAAGCCGAAAATATTGTTGTTTGGTAATGAGTTAATGCTTTAACTCATTACCACACAGCAAGATTTGAGACCTTTCCAAATTGAAAGCATTTGCAGACAACAATGTCAAAGTAGCTCAAATGGTGCAATTTTGCTTTGATAGGGTAGAAAACTTTGACGGAAAAAGGAGAAAATGCTGGTTATCAGCATTTTCTCCTTTTCTCACAATGTTTTCAAAAGGCTTCTTCCTCAGGGGCGTTAGAACTCATCGTTGTGCTGTAAAGGGCTAAAAAGCCCTCCTTGAATGTCCTATTCAGTGTGAATGCTTTATTACAGGGTTCACTTTTAACGAAGGGAGGGATGATAGGTTTACCATTTTAAAATAATAATTTTTTTGTATTAGAAATAATTCTCCTTAACAATTGAGTAGTTTGTATTTCTGGTTTTCTTGCAAAGAGGCATTGTATTTTGTAATTAAGTGTTGAAAATATTTTTCTTTGAAATGATAATTAGGAAAAATCATGGATCCTTTTCTGTATACTTGTAACTTTATTCCTCCCAACCTCTTCCCCCTGTGTTTGCGGGGGGGGGGGGGTCAGTTTTTTTGTGTGTGTGTTTTAAAACAGCCTGGTTTGTAATGGATTTCAGTTAACTTATATTTGTTATGGACAATTGTTTTGAATTCAAAATTTTTACACTTTGATGGATCGTTATTAGGACTGTATGAAAAATTGTGAAGACTCTCTGTAAAAACTGTTACAAATGGAAATTTTGTTACGGACAGATGGAAAATCTGTTATGAATGGAAAGAAAATTTGTTACATAGGGATGGTAAGTTTGTTACATATGTGGAGCTCCAGATAGAGGGATTAATTTTGATTTCAAAATTAAAGTTACCAACTATTCTCCACCAAATCGAATTTTGTGGGTACTCATTAGAATCGTCTCGATGAGACGATTCTAATGAGTACCCACAACATAGGGTTTTAAACAGAAATAATGGATTTAGAATATTATCACTCCCCTCTCATGTGGAGCTCTGATATTGATGGAAAATTTCTTAGGAATTTTTTAATAAATGGACAGAAAATTAGTTAATATGTTATGAATAGATGGAAAATTTGTTACAAGTATTTGGAAAGTTTGTTAGAAATGAATGGAAATTTTGTTACGAATAGATGGAAAATTTGTTATGGATGGTAATGCGTAAAGAATGGAGCGTAATTTGTTATGAGATATACTTGTTAGACTGATCTAGAATGTTGTAACCATTATTGTTTTGTCAGTCTGTTTTTGACTGTGATTATTGACTAAATTTGTGTTGTATATTCGCCTCATGGTTTACTGTGAAAGTCTAAAACTGAATTTAATTGCACTAAAAACCTTAACTAAATGATGTAAAATTTGATAGGATTCATTTTTCTCTCAAGACTTATCATTGTTTTGACTCTAGTTATGTGGGAAAACAGCCAGTGGTTTTTGAATAATACTGTGCAAAATACTGGTTAAAGAGAAACCCCAGGAAAGCATGGATAGGTGGACTGGCTGACATGGCATAACAAAAATAATATTGAAAACGCTGTTAAACACCAAACGGTCAATCAGTCATTCACTTAACCCATTACCACACAATCCCTACTTTTGACACCACTGAGAAAGAATTCTTTAGAAAACATTGTGGGAAAAGGAGAAAATGCTGGTAACCAGCATTTTCTCCTTTTCCCCACAATGTTTTCTACCCTTCACAAAACAAATTTCAAATTTTCAGTCACTTTTATTTTGTTGTCTGCAATTGCTTTCGATTTGGTCAAACCTTAAGTTTTGTCGTTTGGTACTGAGTTAAATGTTAATTATGCTTAAAGGTATGTCTTAGTGGAGATATCGCTGTTATTTTTTACTTGTGCATCAAATGATGGAGTGAATTAGTACAAAAATAAATAAATCAAGATGACACTTAAGACTTGCTTTTGATATATTTTACCCATCCTGCAAACAGATTCTGTTTTTAAACCTATGTGCAGCACTTTCATCTTTTAACGTTCCTGAGTGGGAGGAGCCTTTGAAAACAGTTTGGGAGAAGGAGAAAATGCTGGTTCTCCTTCTCTCACAATGATTTCGACCCTTCCAAAAATAAATTTTGATTTTTAGCTCTACTTGCTTCAGCTAGCAGAGCTTATGTCATGGCGTGATTTCCGTCATCCCTCCGTCCATCTGTCCGTCCATTAGTCTTTTTAGCTCACATGAGCACAACGTGCTCAAGGTGAGCTTTTAGGATCACCCGGTGTCCGTCGTGCGTTGTCAACAATTCTTTAAACATCAACTCCTCCTAAACTGCTGGGTGGATTTGGACCAAACTTGGCAGGAATGTTCCTTGGGAGGTCCTCTTTAAAAGTGTTCACAGAATTTGATTCCATCAAAAACTCTGGTTGCCATGGCAACCAAATGGAATTTTTTAGCAAATTCTTTAAAAATTTTCTCCTCTGAAACCGCTGGTCGGATTTTGAAATAATTTCACAGATATGTTCCTTGGGTGACCCTTTTCAAAAAGCGTTCGTGAAATTTTGATTCGTCAAAAAATGTGGCTCTGGTGAATGGGGGCTACTTGCACTATACAGAAATGAAGGAATTCTTTAAAAATCTTCTTCTCTGAAACCGCTGGTCAGATTTTGAAATAATTTCACAGATATGTTCCTTGGGTGACCTTTTTCAAAAATTGTTCATGAAATTTTGATCTGTCAAAAAATGTGGCTCTGGTGAATGGGGGCTACTTGCACTATACAGACATGAAGGAATTCTTAAAAAATCTTCTTCTCTGAAACTGCTGGTCAGATTTTAAAATAATTTCACAGAGTTGCTCCTTTGGTGACCCTTTTCAAAAACTGTTCGCGAAATTTTGATTGGTCAAGAAACATGGCTCTGGTGAATGGGGGCTTCTTGCACTATACAGAAATGAAGAAATTCTTAAAAATTCTTCTTCTCTGAAACAGCTGGTTAGATTTTGAAATAATTTCACAGAGGTGTTCCTTTGTTGACCCTTTTCAAAAACTGTTCGCGAAATTTTGATTGGTCAAGAAACATGGCTCTGGTGAATGGGGGCTACTTGCACTATACAGAAATGAAGAAATTCTTAAAAATTCTTCTTCTCTGAAACAGCTGGTTAGATTTTGAAATAATTTCACAGAATCATTCCTTGGGTGACCCTTTTCAAATACTGTTCGCGAAATTTTGATTGGTCAAGAAACATGGCTCAGGTGAATGGGGGCTACTTGCGCTATACAGAAATGAAGAAATTCTTGAAAATTCTTCTTCTCTGAAATGGCTGGACAGATTTTGAAATAATTTCACAGAGATGTTCCTTGGGTGATTCTTTTCTAAAATTGTTTGCGAAATTTTGATTGGCAAAGAAACATGGCTCTGGTGAATGGGGGCTACTTGCACTATATGGAAATGAAGAAATTCTTGAAAATTCTTCTTCTCTAAAACCCGTCGTCAGATTTTAAAATAATCTGACGGAGATGTTCTTTGGGTGACCCTTTTCAAAAGCTTTACATATTATTTTGATCCGTCAAGAAACATGGCTCTTGTGAATGGGGGCTACTTGCACTATACGGACATGATGAAATTGTTGAAAATTCTCTTTCTCTGAAACCCCTGGTCAGATTTTAAAAGAAATTTTCCAAAATGTTCCTTGGGTGACCCTTTTCAAAACTTGTTCGTAAATTTTGATCCATCAAGAAACATGGCTCTTGTGGATGGGGGCTACTTGCTCTTATACAGAAATGAAGAATTCTTAAAAATTCTTCTTTTTGAAACTGATCGTCAGATTTTGAAATGACTTTTACAGGTGACCTTTTGAAAATTGCTTGGCAAAATTATGAATTTGGTTCCAATGTTTCAATACCTCAAAAAAAAAAATAGACTATGGTCATCTCAAAAATTCAGGTGAGCGATCCAGGGCCATCTTGGCCCTCTTGTTTCTTGTTTACGCAATAAAATCTGCATTTGTTACCAGATTTACATGAAACTTGCACAGTTTGTTAATCTCTTCAATAGCTTCAACCCTATTGATTTTGAGAAAAATCCAACAAACAGAATGGGAAAAGTAGCCACTTCAAGTAGAAAATTTCTACTTTATGTTTACGCAATAAAGTCTGTCTTTCAAGCCAGACCTTCATGAAAATTACACAGTTTGTTTATCTTATCAGTAGCTTCAACCCCATTTCAAGTTGAAAATTTCAAATTCTTGTTTACAGGATAAAACGTATATTTGAAATTAGATTTTTAGCTCACCTGAGCACAACATGCTCAAGGGGAGCTTTTAGGATCACCCGTCGTGCATCAGTGCGTCGTGCGTCGTCAACAATTCTTTAAACATCAACTCCTCCTAAATCGCTGGGCGGATTTGGACCAAACTTGGCTTGAATGTTCCTTGGGAGGTCCTCTTTCAAAATTGTTCACAGAATTTGATTCCATCAAAAACTCTGGTTGCCATGGCAACCAAATGGAATTTTCTAGGGAATTCTTTGAATATCTTCTCCTCTGAAACCGCTGGTCAGATTTTAAAATAATTTCACGGACATGTTCCTTGGGTGACCCTTTCCAAAAATTGTTCGTAAAATTTTGATCCGTCAAAAAATGTGGCTCTGGTGAATGGGGGCTTCTTGCACCATACAGAAATGAAGGAATTCTTAAAAATTCTTCTTCTCTGAAACCGCTGGTCAGATTTTGAAATAATTTCACAGGATTGTTCCTTGGGTGACCCTTTTCAAAAATTGTTCATAAAATTTTGATCCGTCAAAAAATGTGGCTCTGGTGAATGGGGGCTACTTGCACTATACGGAAATTAAGAAATTCTTAAAAATTCTTCTTCTCTGAAACGGCTGGTCAGAATTCGAAATAATTTCACAGGGATGTTCCTTGAATGACCCTTTCCATAAATTGTTCGTAAAATTTTGATCCGTCAAAAAATGTGGCTCTGGTGAATGGGGGCTACTTGCACCATACAGAAATGAAGGAATTCTTAAAAATTCTTCTTCTCTGAAACCTCTGGTGAGATTTTGAAATAATTTCACAGGATTGTTCCTTGGGTGACCCTTTTCAAAAAGTGTTCGTAAAATTTTGATCCTTCAAAAAATGTGGTTCAGGTGAATGGGGGCTACTTGCTCTATATGGCCATGAAGAAATTCTTAAAAATTCTTCTTCTCTGAAACGGCTGGTCAGAATTTTGAAATAATTTCACAGGCATGTTCCTTGAATGACCCATTCCAAAAACTGTTCATGAAATTTTGATCCGTCAAGAAACACGGCTCTGGTGAATGGGGGCTACTTGCATTATAGGGAAATGAAGAAATTCTTTAAAATTCTTCTTCTCTGAAACGGCTGATCAGTTTTTGAAATAATCTCACAGAAATGTTCCTTTGGTAACCCTTTTCAAAAATTGTTTGCAAAATGCTGATTTATCTAGAAACATGGCCCTGGTGAATGGGGGCTACTTGCACTATATGGCCATGAAGAAATTCTTTTTCTCTGAAACGGCTGATCAGATTTTGAAATAATTTCTCAGAAATGTTTCTTAGCTAACCCTTTTCAAAAATTGCCCTAGAAATTTTGATCCAACAAGAAACATGGCTCTGATGACTGTGGGCTATTTACACTAAACAGACATGAAGAAATTCTTAAAAATTCTTCTTCTCTGAAAGGGCTGATTAAATTTTGAAAGAAATGGCTATTGTTCTCTCAGAAATTCAGGTGGGCGATCCAGGGCCATCTTGGCCCTCTTGTTGTGAAACTTGCACAGTTTGTTTATCTCACCAATAGCTTCAACCCTACAATTTTGAAATAAATCCAACAAACAGTATGGGATAAGTAGCCATTTCAAGTTGAAAATTTCAAATTCTTGTTTATGGGATAAAATGTGCATTGGTAATTAGATTTTTGTGAAAATTGCATGGTTTGTTTATCTCACCAATAGGTTCAACCCTATCGATTTTGAAGTAAATCCAAAAAACAGTATGGGAAAAGAAACCATTTCAAGTTGAAAATTACCACAGATTTTCATGAAAATCCCATAGTTTGTTTATCTTGTCAGTAGCTTCAACGCTATTGATTTTGAAAAAAAAATCCAATAAACAATATAAAAAAAAAGCCAATTAAAGTTCAAAATTTCAAATTCTTATTTACATGATTAGGTCAGCAGATTTGATTAGATTTTCACGAATCTTGCACAGTTGCTTTGTATCATAAACAGCTTAAACCCTATTGATTTAAAGAAAATAATCTGACAATCAGTTTTGGAAATGTTAGCATTCAAATTTTCGATTCTTGTTTAGGCAATTGTTGATCCAGTTCTTTTGAAGATTCATCAAGGGATTGAATATCTAATAAATTGTTCAGGAAAAGTAGCCATTTGATGACTTGGTATCGTTTTCTGATCAGCAAGTCAACATTATTAGTCAAATGTCTTTGAAATTTACCAATGTGTTTAATACTAGGCATAATGAAAGTTTGAAACACTATTAAATTTGCCTGGATTTCAAACATTTAGATTTAAGAAATTTCACTTCAATTTTTTCAATGTTTCAGTTTTTTCAATTCAGGATGCCTGTCTTAATGGGTTCAAGCCCAGTTGCAAGACAACATTTGTGTGTTTTCTGTCTTTTTGCATCATGAATTCATAATATACACATGTATGCTAGCATAAAAGCAAAATTTAATTCTCTGCCAGTAGAGCATATTCAGGCCCTTCAGGGCCTTCTAGTTAGGCTTAGGTCTTCTACTCTGAAACTACCCATCCAGAAATGATCCTGCCATGGTGCGCTATAGAAAATAACTGCAGAGAAGGCACTTTGTGGGAAAAGGACAGTGCTTGTAACAAGCCATTTCTCAACTACTAAACGTTGTGTCGCATTTGAAAGTATATGTAGACCACAAATTAACCTTTTACCATACAATGCTAAGTTTTAACAACCTTGTGTAAGAAGCCTTTTGAAGACATTGTGGAAGGAAGAGAGAGTGCTAGTAATCAGCATTTTCTCCTTTTCCCTAAAAGTTTTTACCCATTAAAAGCACTTCAGCTCTTTTGTCTTAATAAGCTCACCTGAGCACCTCAATCACCATAAGTCGGCATCCGTCCGTTCACATTTCCTTGTTTACACTGTAGCATCTACAAATATCAACCAATCAGCACCAAACTTCGTCAAAATATATAAAACCATAAAATCTCGGATGAGTTCGATTATGGGTCTTATCAGACCAGAACATCTGGAGTTACTTGCCCTTGAATTAGAAAAAAAATTGCTATATTTCACTGTTTACACTCTGGCATCTACAAATATTAACCAATCAGCACTAAACTTGGTCAAAATATATATAACCGTAAGATCTCAGATGAGTTTTATTATAGATGTAATCAGACCAGCACGACTTGGGTTATTTGCCCTTGAATTAGAAAAATTGCTATATCCGACTTTGTTTACACTCTAGCATCTACAAATATCAACCAATCAGCACCAAACTTGGTCAAAATATATGTATATATGACCATATGATCTAGGATGAGTTTGAGTATGGATCTTATTTGACCAGAAGAACTGAAGTTATTGGCCCTTGAATTAGAAAAATTGCTATATTTCACATTGTTTACACTCTTGCATCCACAAATATAAACCAATCAGCACCAAACTTGGTCAAAATATATATTACCATATGATCTCGAATGAGTTCGATTATGTGTCTAATTAGATCAGAACATCAGGAGTTATTTGCCCTTGAATTAGAAAAATTGCTATATTTCACTTTGTTTACACTCTTGCATCAACAAATATCGACCAATCAGCACCAAACTTGGTCAAAATATATATGACTATAAGATCTCGGACAAGTACAATTATGGGTGTAATCGGACCAGAACGATTAGAGTTATTTGCCCTTGAAATAGAAAAATTGCTATATTTGGCTTTGTGTACTTTCTAGCATCTACAAATATCAACCAATCAGCACCAAACTTGGCCAAAATATACATGACCATAAGATCTCAGATGAGTTCGATTATGGGTGTAATCGGACCTGAACAACTGGAGTTATTTGCCCTTGAATTGGAAAAATTGCTATATTTGACTTTATTTACACTCAAGCATCTACAATTATTAACCACCAAACTTGGTCAAAATATACATGACCATAAGATCTCTGATGAGTTTGATTATGGGTCTAATCAGACCAGAACATCTGGAGTTACTTGCCCTTGCATTAGAAAAAAAAATGCTATATTTCACCTTGTTTTCACTCTGGCATCTACAAAAATGAACCAATCAGCACCAAACTTGGTCAAAATATATATGACCATAAGATCTCAGATGAGTTTTATTAATGATGCGGAGTGCAAAAGGGTGGTATAACGAGGGCAATGTGAAGAACTGAATTATCAAAGAAATAAACTAGGTTAAACTTTACGATGGGTTGCGGAAGCTTGAGTAGCGCAGTCGATTACGCTGCCTACCCAGAATCGTTCCGTTATATGAAGAGATTGTATTGTAAGATCGAGACGCACTTAGAACTAATTACCATTTCTTTTCTGGTCTCCTTGTTTTTTTTAACATGTAAAATGTTATTCATTTTTTCCCTCAACAATATTTTGTTTGTAGTATTTTGATCTAATAATTAAATGATTGATTAAATAAATCAAAACCAAGTAAGGCACCTGGACCCGATGGTATTCTAGGTATTCTAGGTAACTTTATCATAAGTTTTTTTAATTCTTTATTTCCTCCATAAATGAAGATTACAAAATTCAAAAAAAAAAAAAAAAAATTACATATAAGTTAAAGATGCATACATAACATTAAACTCACATATACGCACAGAAGCAAGGAACCCACACATTCAACAATAACATGCATTCATATATACCCAATCCACAAACGATAAACAGCAGACAGACGGACAGACAGACAGACGAACGTACAGACAGACGGACGGAAGGACAGGCAGACAACAGGCAGGTAGACAGAAAGATAGACGATTAGGAAGACAGACATCTGAGATGCTTACTTAAGGGAAAAAAAAACTAAGGAAAAGTAATCTGTTTATAACAACTCCACATGGAGTGTAAAAACCAAGCAATATGTCTATAGAAATGATCGTAAACAGACCTTATTTCCTTATCAAAATCTTGGTTTAGACCAAATAAAGTTTGCACAAACATATACTCATCTAACGATCGCAAGGCACGTTGTACAGAATGTCCATATAGGATTACAACATTATGAAAAAATAAACGTCTGCAGTTCTGAACGCTGGTACATTGTGTTAAAATATGGTCTGTTAGACTAACAGATATATTGCTTTCACTGCATCTAGGACAGTTTGAATCAAAAAGAGCCAAATATGCAATTAACTGTGCAATAGAGAAACATGCGCGCAGCATGGAAGGATTACTCCGTGCATAGGTCCAAACAGGACTGTACGAAAACTGCTGCTGAATTTGTCTATACCGAACAAACTCAACTGACATGGTTCGAACTTCCCATTCATTAATAAAATGGCTTGATATCTTTTGGTCAATACAACGTTTCCACGTACATTTGCTTGGGAAAAGTCCAAAATCGATATATTCAAGTAAAACATCATACAAATCATATTTTCGTAATAAAACTACAACATCTGGGATGAAACCAATTTTTGATACGCCATTTTGACAAGAAATTAGACGTAACAAAAATAATCTCTTTGTTGAGCAGTCCCTTTCCAATCGACACAGCTGACCCAGAAATGTCAGTTTTCTTTTTTCAATCACAGCCTCTAAAGGAAGAGAGCCAATAAGCCCATGGACAATATCTGTTCTTGACCTTACTTGCAAACCTTTAATATGTTTTAAACAAAGCCGGTGTGACCTCTCGAGCGTCAGTCTGTCCCTATTGGAAAGCGTCTGCAAAAATTCACAACCAAATACACCTTTAGGAATAACAATAGTGTTATAGATTCTGAGACTAGTAAGAGGGTTCAGGCCATTTCTATACAAACCATCTTTAATTAATCCAAAAAAAGCACCTCTTAGCCGTCTATCCATAGATTTAACAACAGCAGATGAACTAGAGTCTTTGCTACAAATAATGCCTAAGTGCGTATAGTCTGCCTTTTCAATAATAGCGTGATTTCCTATGTACCATGACCTTTGGCAACGTTTGGATGCTCGTTTTGTTTCGTTAAAAGTGGCAACAGCACATTTCTCAGGATTATATTGGTATCTCCATGTACATGAATAACTTTGACAAATGTCAATCATAGTTTGAAGAGATCTAGCGGATAGTGCTAACAATGTCATATCACCAGCAAAGGACGGGGCACAAAAACTAGTCCCCTCAATCTGAAAACCGAAATTACTCCCAGTATGGATCTCTAAGAGTGAATCAATGTACACTAGGTACAAGAAGGGGGACCACACCCCTCCTTGCCTGGTACCTTGTAAAACCGGGAACCATTCGGAATAGTAACTATTGTATAAACACAACTACTCATGTCGGACAACATTGCTATTACTGTTTTCAAAAGTTTAACCTTTACACCAAGTTCTCTAAGTTTAAAAATAAGTCCTTCATGCCAGATACGATCGAAAGCTTGGCGAGCATCAAGGAAGCATGCAAATAATTTGCTTCCAGCCTCTTTACAAAAGGAGATGCTTTCTTTCAAAATAAATGAAGTCTTTTGGCTACCCATGTTGCATTGAAAGCCCCCCTGAAGTGCATTCAGTGGTCGATTAATTGAAGATTCGAGCCTGGAAAGTAAAATTCTTTCATAAAGTTTTAAAATCGACGACGAAAGAGTGACAGCTCGATAACTATTTGAGTCATTTTTTGGTTTCCCAGAGCCCTTATATAACGTCAAAATTACCCCACGCTTTAGATCTAAGGGCACATAACTGTTACAATACATTAAATTAAACAACAGAGTCAAGTAATGCTTTAACAAAGTACCACCATATATGATGTGCTCGTTAGATACGCGATCAAAACCGCACATTTTTCCAAGTTTTACTGTGCCTAATGCCTGTACGATCTCCTCGTGAGTGATGTGATCACTATCAACAATAATGGATTCTTCCTTGAGAGAATTAATACAGTTCGTAACTGTATCAAAATGATTACGGTCATAGAGATCATAATCCGTGTCGGAGTAAAGTGCAGAGAAATGCCTGCCCCACTCTTTACAAATCAGTTCAGGATCACGTAAACTATGACCATTGAACTTAATCTCATTGCAAACATTTTTCTGCATTTTCTTCCTCTTAGAATTAAACAATCTCCAAAATAAGGGACAATCAAGTTCAGATGCATTATCTATATCCTTATTGATCTGCTGCATATAATTGAAACAACATTTTCTGTGATATTTTCGGAATTCACGTTTTGCCTCTTTGTATTCTCTATACGACACATGCTCATCACCTCTAGGTCTGCCAGAATCAATCCATATCATGCGTTTATGTCTCATATTCGCATGATACTGCTTGATGCTGCCAGACCAGTAAGGCTTTAAGTAAGAACGATAAGTAGTACGGGGAAGGCATTTATTTGTAGCAGTATGAATACTATTGACAATACTGATATGAAGACCATCTATGAAACCGTGTATGTCATTCGTGGATAACTGGTCAACACTGACTTTAAGTCTGTCATGCAAAAGGGTAGCATAGTGCAATTTTTGAACATCAGTCACTTTGTCCCATCTGACAGATAATATTTCATCATGGATACAGCTTAACTGACAAGGAAAAACGATGCTAAACACAATTGGACGATGACACGAGACATTTATACAATCATCATCTAGTATTTCGCAATGTCTTATTCCACTTTGAAGCTCGCTGGAGATAATCACGTGATCAATCAATGTCTTATAATTTCCATCATATGATACGTAACTACTATCTGCTCCAGTGCATGAAGGTAATGTGGTCATAATCAGCATATCAAAAAGATCGGTTAGCTCCCTCAAAGCATTACCCCGCGAATCGATATGTCGATTTTGAACACGACCATTTAAATGAGCGTTAAAATCTCCCATCAAAACAACTTTACCTAATTGGGAATACATGCTAACAATATCATATAATTGTTCTATAATGTCACGAAATACCCCAATATTATGGTTTGAACTGGGCAAATAGACTTGTATAATATAAATATATGTTTCATATGACAAACGCACCTGAACTCCAATAATTCTGTCACTTTCTATACAGAGAGGGGTAATAGCCTTATTCAAGCTCCTTTTCCATATTATTGCCACACCCCCTTTTCCTACTTTTCTAGAACTGTGAATATTCAAAGCGGAATCGCTGACTCCGATACCAGTGAAATTATGGTGCAAGCTGTTAATAAAATGTAAATCTGAAGAATACAGCCAGTGTTCCGAAATCCCACATATATCAATTGACCGGGACTCAAGCATATTACTCAGGTAATAAGCGCTTGACATAAGACCAGTAGCATTCCATGTACACATATGTAGATTTGACATATTTGTGCAAAAATAAAGTAACCCGAAAATTAAACAGTACATATGCAGAGAAAAAAAATGGATCAACGTTTTATATGACCAAGATTTGATGCTATTTCAAGCATTATAGTCATAGTTTTGTTCATAGCAAGAATATTGCGCATAACCAGGGTTATTGTCATCTCCAGAATAGTGCTGTGAGGAATACTTGTTATAGCCGTCCCTATTGCCCCGGGATTGACCAGAATAGTAATGACGACCGTAACCAGCATTGCCTCCATCAAAACCCCGGGAGTAAGGCCCCTTGTGATAATTTCGCTCTCTATTATCCCTTGGTATATTCCACTCTACTACATCATCGCTTAAATCTGACTCTACCATTTCACAATGTTCTGTAATTCTGTTTCTATTGTAACGTTTCTTATACATATTCTGAGTTACCCATGGCCTACAAGTAACACCCCTGGGCCAGAATCCAGGTTCTGTCAATATGTTTGAATTTGGTGATTCCACATTCAGACGAATTACCACTGACCGTCCATACCTTGGTCGAAATATTCGAACCATAGTTACTTTCAACCCTTTGTCTGTAACAAATTTTGTGAGTTTTGGCACGGTGATTGAAGGCCCGAACCCACCTACATAAAAACGTTTTGTCTTTTTCACGACATATTCTGAAAAATCTTCACCATCTCCTTCATCAAATTCGCAGACCGTATCAGATCGAGAGGGACTTACATAGAACTTAGATCTCCTATTAAAACTCTGGGCGATATGAGCATTTTCAGATCTATTATTCGAGATATGAACACTTATCTTATGTTGCGATGTTTGCCCAGTGGTATTATGTGGTTTTTCAGTATCCAAAACACCAATATGACTATCACGTGCACTTTGAGAAAAAACGTGCTCGCCCCCGCTTGTATTGACCATTGAACTTGTCTGGATCACGTGATCATTACAATGGACCGTCTGCTGTCCAGACGAATTTACAGTTGCTTGTAGTAGATTATCCTACTGCTCCGTGCAGATGGAGTCACCAGAGACTACGTCACGATATGACCTTTGCTGAAGGTCATTTACAATCGTACTGTTTGATTTTTGAAAGGACAAATTCTCACTGGCATTACTCTTACTCATGTTGCTTTTGTCAACTTCTTCTTGTCCAACATCTCGAGATTTTGCCATCTCATAAAATTTTGTCTCAAGTTTGCTACATTGGCGATCCATTTTCTTATTTAAGTTTGTTAACTTCTCGTGTATATTTTTCAATTCAACACTGACGTATTCTCTGTTTTGCTCTACCTCAGACGCCACTACTTTAACAGAATTCTTCGTACTACAAACGCCGATGACTTTTCACCCTCAATTCTCTCAATGTCACAGAAAACTTTGTCAAATCGATCACTCATATCTTTCTGTAGATTTTTAATCTCTGATTTAACTGATTTAAGATCCTCTGTGAGGCTCTTTTTCAAAACATTATTGTCTTGTTTTAGTGTTAAAATATCAGCTTGACACTGTATTAACTGATTTTGCAACAGTTTAAGTTCATGACTGCAGATATTCAACTGCTTATCAGACCTAGACGCATTCATATCAGCTTTAGAGAAGGATTTTGGAAGACTGAGTAACTCTCTTAAATCATCAAAATTGTTGTTCTCCAGAACAGACACAAGGATATAAATATCCTGAGCCAATTTCTCAATAACACTGTCACCTTTACGTGTCTTTTTACGACGTTTGAGTTCAGCATCTTTTGGAAAGGGATAGTTTTTCAGTTTAACACACTCATCGAAAACTGTACCTCGCATTTCCTCGAGCCTTTCCTCTCTGGAGCAAACATCAGTTATCACCCTAGATATAAATGTTGACTTTGGAAGGGACGTGAACCACTCCTGCAACTTATCTACCAGGGGCCAATTTGAGTCATGGGGTGGGGATTCATATTGGCATACACTCTCATACAATTGATCAACATTTTCGGGAGTTACTTCAACTCTTTCATGGGTAGAAACAAATAATTGTTTGTAGCAAGTCTGAGAATCGTCAGACCCCTGATAATCTCCCTGTTTATTAGAGACACGTTGAGCCGGTGTAAGTTGGGTAAGCTGTGTGGGTACACCGCTAGAAACAAATGAGTCTTGAGAAGAAAATTGTTGACTTAAATGCTCCATCGATCACAAACGAAAGATGAACAAGACGTCTGATCAATGCCAATATTACTTACAAGGCAGCCATCATGTAAACTGTACATGAACTTTCCACTGTAAAAACATCTCACGCACTGTGTAAGCGCAAGGTACACATCTACACAACTACACAAAAGAACAAAGGAGTCCAGTTTAACCTGACTGAAAATATCCAAATCCTAAGAAAATTGTCCTTTTAAAGCACAGAAGTATCTTCATAAAGTTTCTTGTCCATTTGCGACGACAAACATCGTTGTATAAGGAAGATTATAGGCAATTTACACAGAGCCGATGAAAACAGCAAAGCGAACAACCGGAACCGGAAACATTTTGAAAAATAAGACGCTCCCCGGTGCATTCTGGCGCATTTTTTGAGGTTTATATTGGGCATTTTTTTTTCAAAAATTGGTCTGGTCATTTTTCATTTTCGGCTGAAAATTCAGTCCGGCCATGGCCGGACCGGCCGGACTGCTTCTGACGGCCTTGATACATAAATCTGGATCTACGAATGATGTAAACAATTACAGAGGGATCTCATTATCTAATGTAATTTGTAAGATTTTTGCAACTATTCTCAATTCTCGTTTGTATAAGTGGAATGAAATGAATCAAATTATAAACGAAGCACAGGCTGAATTTAGATATGGATATTGTACCACTGATAATATGTTCACTCTTCGAAGAAAAAGGGTCATCTATATGTACTTTTTATTGATTTTGAAAAGGCCTTTGATAACATCTGTCATAAAACATTATTTGAATCTTTGTCTTCCATTGGAATAAACGGTAGATTTCTGGCATGTTTAATGAAGATCTACATAAACAATAAATCTAGTGTAAAAGTTGGCGAATCATACATGAATTGTTTCCCTTGCCTCAAAGGTACAAAGCCATGGCCAACTTTATCATGCAAATCAAACCCGGTAACTGTTATTTGACGACTATGTAAGCCAATTAAATTATGGGAGTTTGATCCCTTTTGGCCGTGAAATCGATCACATACGGAATGATATATTGACTGGCGATCTCTGCAAACCCTTTGCACTTATAAGTTATAACCCGAATTTCGCGCTTCGAGTGTAGAGGGTTTCAATTTATTGGAAAACAACTCTGCGGGATATCTGGGGTTGTAAATTACTGGGGTACCAAAACTTGTAGGATTTGTTTTCCTTTCAGGTCTTACAATTTGATCTACCTCAAATTTTACCGAAAGCACGCGTTTGAAAAATTATGGTCAGCTATGGAAATGCTTTTGACCAGCATTTGCTCTTTTTCAAGCAATATTGTCATGCCTTAATTGATACAAATTGAATAGTTTGAGCCATATCTATTGTGTTGTTTACAACTGCTTTAAATATTCGGGCAGTCATACATTGTCACTTCCTGAAGAGTTAAAAAAAAAAAGAAAATATCCGCAGTACAAGTTTCTTATGATGAGACTAAAGCCGGGGGAGGAGCACGACACGAACGCTCGAAATGTAACAGCATGCACATATGTTTAGTGCATTTTTGGAATTTATCTCTGATTTTTTCATCATAATTTTGAATTCAGTCTCTGATATTTTTATTGATTTATCAACAAAAACGGTACAAAAGTAAAAATACTTCGGTTGGATACATTTCTGAATAGCTGCCCACAAAGTTAGGATATTATGAAGAGGCTTCTCTTGTTACAATGTTTTTGAAAACATTAATCTCCAACCTGTAGCATTAAGCTATTACATAGTCAGCAGACGGCATTTTATTGTAATTGTTTTGCATAGCATCGTCATAAATATATGTACAGGTACGTACATGTATATTAGGCTGGGGAAAGTGTGGTGATAGATCAGACCACACGGGTATTGTCTGATCTATCATAAACAAAACAACAGAATACAAATTGTACCTTTTAACCTTTATGTTCAACAGGTCAGTTCTGTTTAAAATAATTTCGTCATTTTTTAGAAGAAGTCAGTGGTTTTGTGAGCACACGGTAAACATAAATCAGCCTGCACATTGTGTTGGAAAATCAAAATTATCTTCAGGGAAGTCAGAAAGCTTATTTATTGTTCTTTAATATGGCGAAGTTTTCAGTCATTTAGAATATACATATTTAGCCCTTTTTACACTTTTTAAAGCAACTATCGTATTTTTTTTCTTTTTCCCTGATCATTTGCATTGTGCCGGAGTTCTCCGATGATGACCGAGTCTCAGTGTTAGATAAGACGCCTATCGGGTGGTAAACGGTCGAAAGCCCCTCCGGTCATTATCCCCTACCCCAAAAACAAGTAAGGCGGTCAAAAGCTCCTTTGCGATTTTGCAAGGGCGGTCATTATCCCCTTCATAAAATTTTAAAGGCGGTCAAAAGCCTCTCCGCGATTTCGCAAAGGCGGTCATTATCCCCTTCATCAAATTTTGAAGGCAGTCAAAACCGCCATTATCGGTAGCAGACAATGCATGTAGTCCATATGAGTGGTAACCATGCCGTTTTTAAACTGAAATGGATGCAAGTTCTCAATGTAACAAATGTAAACGAATACTTTGATCGTAATCACAACAAAACAGAGAATAAACGGCACAAGAGCAAAGTTCTTAAACCTTTCTATAGAAATAAGAAGGAGAATGGGTCAGTAACTTAAATCAAAATGGACGCAACTTCCCATTTTGCTACAGAAATTAAAATTATATTGAACTGAAGTAGATATATTACAGAATACTTCAAGACGTTATGGATTTTAATCATTTTAGAAGAAAAACGTGTTTTAATCGATAATTTTTTTCCCTTCTGAAATTCTACATGACGGGACGTTACAGGAAATCCTTGGGGACCAGATAATCGATGAATTCCAAGGGCAGTAATTCTTGCTCGACCTGCAGCTGAAAGTTGGGGATGGCTAGTCAGCGAATTGCATGAATTTACCCCCACATATTTGAAAATTGGTTTATGCACTACAGTTCACATATAACGATGTAATTGAAAGTTGATATACAAGCACCCGACTTTTTTTTATTCTATGTAATTTACGACCAGTAATAAGAGGTATACCTTTAAGGTCCGGGGAAGATTAAAGATAAAGAAAAAAGGAAAAGCTTTATTTAGTTTCAATAAGGTGTTATTCCGCTTTCAGCTATATTACGGTTATATCACTGCTACAAGTCGTTTGTTGATGTGTTCCCTGGTTTCAATATAAACTTTAGTATGAGATCATTAAGCCGTCGCGGCACATACGTTGCCTTTTATTTATTTTACCAGAAATTCTGGAAATATCACACGCCAAGGGGACTCAAATGTTTATCATACGCCGCGTTGACTTCTAATCTGACTAAACCAGTCCTAAAATTGTATTTCATTTAGTTCACGAACTTGATGATAGTGATTATGATGAGTTGTAGTTCAATTTAATGACCATACGGAGCCGTGCTCTGTGAAAAGGGGGCTTAGCCCTTTCCCAAACGATCCAAAGTTTTCAGTTTTCTTCACAAACATTGAAGAACAGGCATTTTGAAAACATTGTGGGAAAAGGAAAGAGTGCTGCTTACAAGTATTTTATTTTCCTTCTCTAACAATGTTTCCTACCCTTCCCAAAACAAGGGTCAGCTTTTGAGTCACCTTTATTTTTTCGTCCGCAAATGTTTTGAACTTTGGAATTGTCCTTAATGTTGTTGTTTAGAATAGAATTTTTGTGTCTGCAAAAAGTTTCGACCTAGATCAGCCTGTGCAGTTCGTGCAGGTTGCCTGGGCCGAAGGTTTTGTTATTAAGTTTACGCATGTCAAATGACCAGTCAGCCTCATGATTCAGTTCCATAGCTAATTGATGATCTGCTTGGTATTATTTATTTGTAGTATGTAGTTATTGATTACAGAGAGAGAGAGAGAGAGAGAGAGAGAGAAACGGATAGAAAGACAGACAGAAAAATAGAAAGCCTAATCATTAGAACATTTCAAGACAGTCTGATCTGAATCTACTCCCATCGCTAAAGAGCACTCAATCGTGTCTGACCTACTATGGGTTTTGAAGGAGAACACAGATATAATGAAAATAAAATGTCACTTTTCCCTGAAAAGCGGACGGATATGTTTTTAATCAGATCATGTTTCATTTCTTGTAACCGAGGTATATGTAAAGTTTGACTGAATTTCTCCTTTTTTGTTACGATCACGCGGCACACATATGACAGGCAATAAAGCGGGGATTTCTAAATTTAAAGTTGGTCAACCGAAGACTTTCAGGTACATGAGCACTTATATATCTAGCAATAAATTGTGAATTTATTAATTCATTAACAACTATAATTTGGCTATTTTCTTCACATTTCCTTTCACCTCAATATATTGGGGTGATTTCTTTAAAACACTCATCATATTCAAAAAACAAAACATAACATTTCAACTGACTATAACTCTGTAAATGCAAGAAAAACAGCGAAACCTTGACCTTTTAGGACATAACTGTTATTTTTTTTAGCATTTTGATCGTCTGATGCAATGTCTTGTTGACATCCATTCTTGCTTTCCCTGTTTAACTCTATCGGCAAAAAGCAGAAATAACTTATTTTTGCTCACGACAAAGATCAAGATCAGACATCACATGCTTGTCACATGCAATCTTATTTTTAAGCAATTCTGGTCGCCTGTTTACTCAAGCGTACAAGGCAAAACTCAGCCTGAGTTTCAACATTCCTATCGGGTATCTTGATTGGTGTTACGTAATGGTATACATTGATACCGGGTAATCGGAAAGAAAGTATCAGGAAAAAAATCAGACTTCTTTATGGAGAGGGTTTAATCCCACTTGGTCTACTCCCATTTCGTCTACAAATTTTTTTGTGTAGTCAGTCCCATTTCGTCTACAGTCCCAATTCGTCTAATCCCATTTCGTCTACACCCATTTTGTCTACAAGAAGATATGTTTGAATGTATTTGTATAAATTAACTTCGAAAATGAATTTGAATGATTCATTAATTTTTTTTATATACATGTATATTCCTCTTTATTATTTTGTGCTTTATATGAAAAAATCTACAAATAAATAGAAATGTGTAGATACAAGTGTGTTTAATCATCTGAGTTATTGCATTAAATATGTTATCTTTACAAAATGTAAATAGATAAATAATAAATAGATAAAACACTTAAATAATAATTAAGATAATTTTAGAATTATTACATTGTTTGTGTACATCATTAATCAGATCCCTCATTGATTTCAGGCTACAAAACTTGAACTACTACAAGTCCAAAATTTTTCGGTCTAGTTTGGTTTGGTTTTGGGATTTTACGCCGTTTTCAATGGTATTTCAGTCATATCACAGCGGTCAGTGCACTTATTCATGTGTGTTGTCAAAAGCAAATTATTCTTTTCCTGCATTAAATAATAATTAAGATAATTTTAGAATTATTACATTGTTTGTGTACATCATTAATCAGATCCCTCATTGATTTCAGGCTACAAAACTTGAATTACCACAAGTCCAAAATTTTGTTGTCTAGTTTGGTTTGGTTTCGGGGTTTTACACTCTTTTCAACAGCATTTCAACAGCATTTCAGTCATATCACTGCGGTCAGTGCACCTATCCATGTGTCCCTGGTATTTCTTCACCAGTACCATAATCAACTTTCCTTACAAGCCACTGACTGCTTTTTCTCATTGACAAAGTTTACACAGGTGTTAACTTGCAAATTAGGTGTCATAATCCCTTCTCAACACCTGTCTTGCCCAAGTCTGCATAGGTCTGTACACACAGGTGTTAATATATCAATAGAAAGTATCAACAAACATGCAGTGCAAATTAAAATTAAAATAAGATAATATCTAAATCATTTTTGAGAGGTAAAATTTAGAATAAATAATTTATTAGTTAAAAACTTCATGGAAAAAATGAAATGTAGACGAAATGGGACTACTGGGCAAAACAGGTGTAGACGAAATGGGACTGTTGCACAAATTTGTAGACGAAATGGGAGTAGACGAAAAGGGAGTAGACCAAATGGGATGTTACCATGGAGAGGACCTATAAAAGCTTTGATGCTTTCGTTTCAATCCTTCAAACCAGCCGATATAGCTCAGTAGGTAGAGCGTAGGACTTGTGAACACAATGTCCTACAGGTTGTGGGTTCGAATCCCCGGCTGGACAACTAAAAATTACTAATAGTCTTTCGGATGAGACGTTAAACCGAGGTCCCGTGTGACGGTGCTACACACCGAGCACGTTAAAGAACCAGGCGGAATTGTCAGTAGTTTCGTTCTGTATCCTTGCACTATCCCCCGTAACAACTAACCGTCTTCTGGGGGCGTCGCTCAGATGGGCAACCGGTAGCGACGATAAATAAACGAAAATAAATAATCAATTTCAATCCTTTTCGCAATATGTTGTTGTAAATGAATGATGTTACATGTATTATATTGAATAAATTAAAACTAAATGTTTAAACTAAGATCAGACTTTTTTTATGAGATTATTTATAAGGATTAAAAGTCGAGTTTAACAAGATTTTGTATAAGGAAGTCCAATTTGCCGCCCTCTCTCTTTAGCTTTTTACTTGCAAATGTGTGATGATTAATGCATTTTCAAAAGTATTTTATGGCGACAGCTCACATATTCAAATTTCCTCGCTATTTTCAATCTGATCACATGTATTTTCTCCCTCTCATGTGTTTTCAAAAGTCAATAATTTAAAACTGTTTCCCATATGGAGAACTTTTTTACTTCACCAACTTTTAAATAAGCAATTTCAAAAAATAAATCAAATGTAGCTCAATTGATATTCTTCACTTTAAAAGAGTAGAAAACATTGTAAGAAAAGGAAACAATGCTGGATATTGGTATTTCTCCTTTTCTCACAATGTTTACAAAAGGTTCTATGCAGGACCGTTAAAATTCGGGGGTGTGCTGTAAGGGTCACATCAATATTCCCAAAGCGCAAATTGTTTTCTGCTGATTTCAGTCACATATTGATACTGCAACGTCAATTTTTTAAGCCAAAACAATTTCGACACATAAAATAAAACCGATTCGGCCCAGGATCAGACTGCTTGTTTTGTACAGTTTGTTACTGGTCTATTGACTGCATAATTATTACAATGATCCAATAGTACAACAAATTCAATCTTTAAAAATAAAGACTAAAAAAAAAAAAAAAAAAATGCAATTTAAAGAAATTTATGCTAACTAAATTGTGTTACGACAGACCACTCCTTCCTGCATGGTATACTCCCGATTTAAATACAATACCTGGCTACTGCGTCAGGGAGATATCTCTTTGGCTCAGTGGTTAGGGTATTGGTCTTGCGTCCGGGAGTTCGGAGTTCAAATCCCGCTCCGATCCTTATTTCTGCTATGCATTTATTCATTTCTTTCTTTGTTACGGACTTTGTTCGTAAGATGGGGGCTCGTCCGGGATTGGCCATTGAGCCATTAATCCCATTTGTTGTCCAAAATCGGACTTCCTGCCTAATAAGGCTTTGAGTCATCAATAAATGATGACTTTAAGAGGGGGTGTGTTACGACAGACCACTCCTTCCTGCATGGTATACTCCCGATTTAAATACAATACCTGGCTACTGCGTCAGGGAGATATCTCTTTGGCTCAGTGGTTAGGGTATTGGTCTTGCGTCCGGGAGTTCGGAGTTCAAATCCCGCTCCGATCCTTATTTCTGCTATGCATTTATTCATTTCTTTCTTTGTTACGGACTTTGTTCGTAAGAATTGAATTTATTTTCCGAGAAAGAATTACAAAAGACGATACTGGGAAGATAATGGTTTTTACAAATCTCTTAAAAGTTTTCACTGATGCAAATAATATACACGTACATGTATAAAAATGATAAATACAGTCATTATATATTTGGACAATGTGTAAAAACAGGATCCAGGTTTAACAAAACCATACAGACAAGGTTATCATGTCATCAGTTCTTATCTTCCCTTTATCCGTTGCTAAATCTTTTCACCCAGTCTTAAAATCTCACTTAGCTCGATACAGCATTTTTTATACAAAAATTAACGATAGTGTCGTTTTTAAACTGAAATGGACGCAAGTTCTCAATTTAACAAATGTAAACGAATTCTTTGATCATAATTACAACAAAACAGAGAATACGTCATGACGTTATAGAATTTTTTCTTGCAATTCATTTTTATGTTATTTAGCGTCAAAAACGGCGCAAGAGCAAATTTCTTAAACCTTTCTATAGAAAAAAGGAGAATGGGTCAGTAACTTTAAATCAAAATGGACGCAACTTCCCATTTTGCTACAGGAATTAAAATTATACTGAAGTAAAGTAGAGATATTACAGAATACTTCAAGACGTTATAGATTTTAATCATTTTAGAAGAAAAATGTGTTTTAGTCGATTAAAAAATTTTCCCTTCTGAATCCTATATGACAGGCCGTTATCGGAAATCCTTTCGGACCAGATAATCGATAAGTTCCAAGGAGAGTAACTCTTGCTCGACCTGCAGCTGAAAGTTGGGGATGAAGGTGATAAGTGTAGTCCTCAAATTTTCGAGTTATTCATTACTGATATTTGTTCACATTTAAACAATCATAAGAATTGTGGAATATTTGTTTCTAATAATATCCCAAATATCAGTAGTTTATAGTATGCTGATGATGTTGCTAGTCCGGCTGATACAGTGATACAACTTCAAAGACAGATAAACTCAGTGGAAAACTTTTGCCAAGTTTCTGGTATGAAAATAAATTCTAAAAAGACGCAAATTGTCATTTTCAGAAATGGTAGTCCGATACGAAATGCAGAAAAATGGAAATTAGATGATAAAGACATATTTATTGTAAGCTTTTAGAAATATATGGGTCTACTCTTCACTCCAAAACTTGAATGGACTAAGGCCTTATCTGTGCTTGCAGTCCAAGCAACAAAGTTCTTTAGTGCTTTTAGATCTTTCAGTCAGAGGTTTGGGTCTTTAAATCATTATGAGTTTTTCAAAATATTTGACAAAATGGTTAAGCCAATACTTCTATATTGTAGGGAACTTTGGGGGTACACTTAAAGAGAATCTGTAGAAAAAATCCATATTCTAGCTTGTAAGCAATTTCTTGGAGTAAGTAAATACACTAACAAGTATATGGCTTTAGGTGAATGCGGAAGATATCCACTCTGTCTAGACTAGTTTGTGAGATTTCTGGAGAATTGGTGTAAAATAATATAAATGCCCGAACACAGATATCCAAAGCAATGCTACTTAATGTTAAAAAATCTGGATAATATTGATAAACGTACATATGCAACTAATGTTGGAAATCTTTTATTTTCATACGGTTTTGGTTTTGTATGGATATCACAAGATGTGAGTAATATTGATCTCTTTATCTCTCATGTCAAATTAAGGTTAAAAGATATTCTGCAGCGAGAGTGGCATGGTCAGTTAAGCATTTCTTCTAAAGGACAAAAGTATTTGCAATATAAATCCCTCCTAATTATTGAATATTATGTATCATATAACTTTCCATTTTATCTAAGGAAAGCTTTTGCAAAGTACAGGTGTTCGAACCATAGATTAAATATTGAAATTGGTCGTCACAATAATATTGTAAAAGAAGAACGGATTTGTACTGTCGGCTATGAACAAAAATCGATTGAAGTAATAGACGATGAATTTCATGTATTTTTTTAAGGTAAACAATTGGATCATTAGAGGAGTATCTATATTGGAAAGTGCAATATTGAAAACATTGAATCGTTCCATAGATTTATTTCAGAACAAAAAGAGGCTTTATTATTAAATATCTGCAAATTTGTACATAAAATTCTCCAAATCCGGAATTAATAGCATCTAATTCATTACGCATTTATTTCTTTTTACTCAATTACATCTTCGCAATATTGTAACCCATCGGTCACTAGTATGACACAGGAAATTTTTTGCGTATGGTGTTCTTCAAGATCGGACACCACAATACGTGCAGTCTGATATGAGAACCACCCTGTCTGAATTAGTACTTTTCTTTGTGAATTCAACTTTGATTCTATAACATTTTCATTTTCGCAGTTTTTGGAAAATATTGTTTCATTCATTTTATAGTTATGAGTCAACAATTACCGGATGCTCACACTCTATATTTGTAACATTTTAAATACATCTAGCTTATTCTGAAATTCATGTCGGTTGGTGTTGATCGAAATAAACATGTTAAGTGGCGTGTTTTCATTCTCGAATAATACTGACCATTTCTATTTTCAAATGTCTCAATATCGCTCGAACAAAAAATTATTTATTCTTGTTTTTTCCCAAGTAGCCATAACAATATATGTAATTGTTACTTTGTATACTGTGCCAGCGGCCTATATTACCATAATAAATACACATGACATGACATGACATCTGTGAATCCAACCCATTATTTCAACCCTGCTTTTTGTTTCTTCCTTCAGGACATAGATAGTTACATTGGACGGACACCAATCAGCACACCGTTTGGTTCCCAAGATGGCTTATTATCGTGTGTAATTGACATATCCGACGAAAAAGATGACGAAGATCCTTACATCAACATCAAGTGACGGGTTCTACAGTTTATCCAATAACTAGGCCAATTTGATGGTATTTAGGCTAATACAGAAGACTTGAACTGTCCGATAAAAATTCACAGAGAAAGACATTGTCGATCACATACAAAATGTGCACGAAATGGAGAAAAATGATAAAGACATGTATGTAATGGGAACTCTGGTGAATTTTGGCTAAGAAATTAACAACAAAGGGAAAGAAAAGGAAGAGGAATAGGAAGAAGTTTATGTTTTGGGGAAAATGCGTGTGCAGGACATCTTTTATGGTTGTGTTTGCCATCGGACGAAATTCTTCTTCTCTAAAAATGAAAAGATAAAAGCTTTGATAATTGGTACATGTATATGTAGCATCTTCCAGTGGACCTTTACCAAGTTTGTTCGTATGATGCCCTGGGGTCAAAACTGGCCCCGCCCCAGGGTCACAAGTTTGGCCATAGAAACAAAAAAGGCAAAACTTTAAAAATTGTCTTCCCTGAGAATGGAAGGCTTAGAGCTTTCATATTTGTTGTGTAGCATCTTCTCTGAAACTGGAAAGTGTAGAGCTTTGATATATATTTGGTATTTAGTGAACCTGTTCGTAGTTTGTAAGCCTACCTGAGTACAATGAGTTCAGTGTTTAAAATTGAGTCACCTGGAGTGATAAACTAGGTTACTGGGTCAAATTAAAGAAATACCATGTGGGCACATTAGAGGCCACATTAATCGCTCAAATGACCTAATCTTTGGTTAGAATATGGACGCTTTAGAGGTCACATTCAAGCTCAATTGACCTGACAATTGGTCAGAAATTGAATTTGAATTGAAATTTGGCCTTTTGACTCAGATGAGAGATCCCGGGCGATCATGGCCCTCTTGTTAGCTACGACGGACGACGCACGACGGACGAAAAACACCAGGTGATCCTAAAAGCTCTCCTTGAGCATGTTGTACTCAGGTGAGCTAAAAACTTAATTCAAATTTTCTGTTAGTCAAATTCTGATTAGCCTGGAATTTTCTAATGACTCTGAACTAAAATATGATACCAAACTTGTTGGTCTTCATTAATACATGCGACGGGCGAGAAATAAAAGAAAATTAAGTGCACACTTATTTAAAGAACTGAGTACATTTGCATTTGCCATCTACACGAATGAAACAATCTACTCCTCCGAAAACGAGATGTTGGGGGATTTTAACATAAAGCTTGGCTGTGGAAAGATGCTACATGAACTTCAATTATGATTTTTTTTATTCATGAGACAAAACTGCAAGTTATCTTTGGTCTTAAAATTTTAGACTGAAAGTATTTCCTACCTCAAAGTTACCTCTCCTCTATTTTATATTTAAGAAATAGTCTTCTTTATATCGTGGTTTATCGTTCAATAAACCACATAGTGAGTTATGAGGGGCAATGAATAAACCACTCGGACTATAGCCCTCGTTGATTATTAATTGTGCCTCATAACTCAAAACTGTGGTCTATTGAACTATAAACCACAATAAAAAGAAGATTATTTCAATTCTAACATGACCAACACTTAATCAAAAGAAAAAAAATGTTCATACCTGGAGTGTAAACGCAGATGCAGATTATATTCTACTGAATAACTTGCTTCCTTTATACAGAATGACGTCACTCTACATGGAATAATGCCACTCTATCTAGAATAACGAAGATTTTACCACGCCTTCATTTCACCGTGTTTATAGTTCCAAATTCACATGTCATGTTTGAATTAAGAAATAATCTTCTTTCTATCGTGGTTTATCGTTCAGGTAATCACACTTGTGAGTTATGAGGCACAATAAATATTGTCCGAAGGCGACAACTCTAATAGGTTATCCATTGCGCCTCAAAACTCACAACGTGGTTTGTACGATTAACCTCGATAGAAAGAAGATTATTCTGATTCCAACATGGTCACATTACGGTCATGCACGTAATTGTCCGTAGTTTATTTTAAATGTAGTCTGCCGTAGTGCTACGACAGTCAACTATGTTGAATTATGTTCAAACTAGGTTCAACCTTGGTGATATAGACAGTTAAAGTAATTCTTGAAAAGATTGCTGACAAATTTATACCTGTGTCGATATATAGACCAAATAAGGCAATTACTAGGAAATGGGTGGAGGAAGATTCGGACCCAAGAAGATTCGGCCCAACACGAAATCTTGAGAAGAATCGGACCCAAGAAGATTCGGACCACCTACGAGAAGATTCGGCCCAAGGTAGAAGAAGATTCGGCCCTAATTTTGAGAACAGTATTGTACAGGCGAGTTCCATATCTTGCAATTATACTTAATTTTTAATTAAAGGAGAATGCCCAATTTTAGGGTTACTTTGATACAGGTTCTGTCCACCTTTATCGTTACATACATATAAAGATGAAAAGAACAATTTTAAGTATTTGTAAATGATTATACGGTACATTACACAGTGTGAAGATAATTGAAGATTACAATAATTTTTTTCACAGTTTGATGATGAATGAAATAAAGGATTGTTAATGGAATTTTCACAGTTTGAAGGTGTATTTGCAGTACTTTTCATACATACGCGATTTGTAATTGTATTGATGTATTATGAATGTTATGTATTGTTTTTCTCATGTGTCTTTGTATTATAGATTTGAGAATAAAAAATATTTGTCTTTCTGTCTGTTTTAATAATTGTTGATATTGTCCTTTTTTTTAGAAAAATGTTCTCATATGAGAGGGTAGATAAATTTGATGGGTAGCATTGTATAATGAATGTGCATCAGATTTATATATCACTATATGACCTGCTGGAGATCGTGATCAGATAACACAGAACCAAAAATTTGATTAACTGAATGCACCGCTATACATGTATTACATTCTCTTTCTTGCTATGTGTGATCTTATTATGTACATAAAAACATTTGCAAAAAAGGTTTTTATCTAGTTAGGACAAATACTGTCCGATATAACGAATGTTTCAATTTCCAGACTGTAAGGGTTTTAACCTGACAACTCCGACTCTTAGAACACTGTGAAAGTAGGCTTTTGAAAAGAAATTGGAAAAATGAGGAATTGTTTGTATTTTTTTCTCTCCTTTATCTACATCATTCTTGTATGTTCTTGGGTGTCTTAAAGCATGGTACAATTTTCAAAAATCGTCTGCAAATGTTACTTTCATGACCATAGTATGGGACATAAAGAAAGGGTGCATTCTGATCTAATCTACATACATGTATCATCTTTATAGGATCGCCAAATTACTGCTTGGTTTTTCAGAAAAATCCTAATCTAGTTACTGTTTTTAGTTAATTACATACTGTCGGGATTGTGACTGCTTTAAATTGCAATTACGATCTTGACGCTACACCGCTTTGGTATGTCTGTGTGTTACTGCTTGGTTTGTTAGAAAATCTCCTAACCTAGTTCCTGTTTTTGGTTAATTACATATTGTAGAGAATGTTGCACAAGATCAGACTGCAGTAAATTGCGATCCAATCTTGAAGACCAGATTGTAATTCTGTGTATTATGATGCTGAAGTACACTCTTCGCAACGGCGAGTAAAACGGGGTGCAGGGTTTAATCTTATTACAGTGAGACACGCGTTATCACTTTGTTGAGTGTTATTGTTGATTGACTTGGAGATGGTCTATAATTATGTTATCGTATTTTTCACACGTGCGAACGTGTACCGATGACGTGAGATCACGCAGAGGCTATAGACAAGTTTAAATTGTGATGATTACTGAACATTTGAACTTATGCAAAGAGCTGATCAGCGCTGGATAATGGATTAATCCAAAGTATTCCATAATTTTTCCTCTCTCAAAGAGAAAACTGGAAAACAAAGGTAAAAATAGACCTATATGAAGTATTAATAAAAAGAAAATACTTTTACTTGAATATTAACCTTGTTCAATAACCTACATTGTATGCACATCCAAAAAGTGGCCGCGTAACTTGTCACCAATGTTTCAATTTGACATTAATCTTAACCCATGGTGCATGAAGAATATGCTGAATGTGTACTGGGATCGTATATACGATCTCTGATGTGTAGATATAGATCAGACTGCAAATTACATGATGACTAGTCTTGGATTTAAAGAACCTGCTGATTACAATAAGCACTTTGCCGTGTAGTTCTACTAGGAGTATATTACAATTTAAAAAAAAAGTCTAACTTCTGATCTGGTGGAACTTGGAAATTTTTCTCTTGACTTATCTGTTTTAACCGTTTACCACATAACGGGTTTTAATGACCTGTAGAAAGCTTTTAAAAGCATTGCGGAGAAAGGAGAAAATGCTTTTAACATTCATTTTATTCTTTTCTCACTGTGTTTTGAGCTCATACAAAAATAAATTTCAATTTTTGAATCATTTATTTTGTTGTCTGCAAATATTTGAGTTTGGATTGCTCTAAAAATTTTGTCATTTGGTGACGAGTTTAAATGGATTAGCACATCTGCACAAAGGGTGTGTTGGTAAACTGTTAATTTGATAGGAAGTGTGTTTGATTGCAAAGCAAATTACCGCTCTAATCAACTTGACCACCCGTTGTCATCAGTATATCATATACTACCGTCATTGATATTAACAATTTTCTTAATTGACAACACACTTAACGCATTTTATAATCCATCAGTCAACCCTTGTCACCTAAACCTGATATTAATTTTTTTTCATTAACTTAAACCTCTCTGTAGAATCAGACATTCTATAAACTTTTCGAAAGGTTTGTAATTCAGTGTTATTTAATTTGGTATGATGCTGAGATGACATTACTAGCCCAACGAAGGCAATAAGTATCGTTAATTCTATTATTCTGTGGCAAAACGGAGATTTGTTGATGTTTTTTATTGGAATTCAAATTTTTGTTTCAACATGTAAATCTGTTACATTGTACGTCGCCCCCGTAATTCGCCCTTTTAATACGTCTCCGTATATATGTAAATTAATTAAGCATCTTTAAATTGCTTACTGAGAATTTATCATCGATAGAAATATATGATTCAAATACTTTTTCCTTTGTTTTATTGAGAGAAACAGTCATGACAGCACGATTTAAGTAGCCTATCTGCTATACTGTATATGTATTGACTACGTTTGTTTGTGAGACCTTGGCAACAGTAACTAAGGTAGTCGGTTTATCTTATCACCACGGATCCATGTATTGGGTAAAAACCGTATCTGAATGTATTAAACATACTACGATTAAGTAAAGTCAATTACGCGTAACTCTGCTCAACTACGTTCAGACTATGGTCACAGTACAGTCACAACATCATAACTTACTGTAATAGATTTTGAATATGTTAAAAAAAATGCGCTTAGTAGGGACAAATCCTAAGTTCAAATGACGTTTATTACTACCTTGACCTACGTTAAACTAATTTCAACTACGTTTAGTACGTTTAACTACGACCATCTACGGTAATTCCCCATTACAGTCAACTTCGTAAGATGTGACCACAGATTCAAGTGGTACAGTTTGCCCGTGCTAAGCGCAAAATTTTCGAACATGTTAAAAAATTTGTTATGATTTGTTATTGTGACCGCACTGTGACCCTAGTTTGAATGTAGTTGACTGTAGTTAACCATAATTGACCTTACTTAATCGTAGTGTAATTAATACGTTCAACTACGATCAACCACGGTAATTTCCTACTACATAAAATATGACCAGATTTGGTTTCGATTGTTTTGAAGAGTTATTAATAAATTACAATAAAAATAGAAATGTTTCAGTTAACCCTTTACCCCATAAGGCATTTCTATGGCATCAGACTAATTGATCCTTAATGACAGCAAGGATGAAGCCGTTTCTTATGTGTAAATTACACCTTTTGATAGCATAGAAAACACTGTGACAAAAGGTGAAATTGCTCGTCACGAGCAATTTCAACTTTTGCCTCAATGTTTTCCAAAGATTCCTACAAGCAATGTGTAGAAATGAGTATCTATGGAGTAAAGGGTTAAATCATAATTATATTAATTACTTGCTTTCTGTAAAAGAATTGAATCAAAAACATATTTTTTTTATCATTTGGCATCATAGTTATAAACAGAGTATGTAACTTTAACCTGCTAGGTACCACACAACCCCAAGCTTAAATGATCCTGGAAGATGACGCCTCTGAGTACATTGCACGGTAAGGAGGAAATGCTGGTTACCGGCAATTCCCCTTTCTTTGCAACGTTTTCTACTTCATCAAAGAAAAAAAATTCATTCGAGCCCCATTGGATCTATCATCTGCATATGTTTTTATTTGTTAGATTCCAAATTTTGTTAGTTTAGTAAATGATTAAAGAACGAAGTAGATCTTTTCATTCGATAAAATGTAAAAAAAAAACACAGCTACAATGAATGCACCACTGATTACTTCTTTACCTTACAATACTTTTCTTTACAATCCTGACTTTCAACGACGCTGAAACACAGTTTTTGAAAACATTGTGGAAAAAAGAGAAAATATGGCTTTTTCTTCTTTGTCTACAATGTTTTCCACCCTTTTACAGACAAGTTCCAGCATTTGAGCAAGATTTAATTTGACTTCTGAAAGGTCTTACAATCTGAACAGTTTTGGTACATGTTTATTCATGAATGGTCGGGGCAACACCGTTTGTTTTAGTTAATTATTCATGAATGGTCTGGCAACTCGGTTTTAGGTCATGATCAAGGGTAAATTTTATACTCCAAGGTGAAAATAATTATTGCATAAAAACCTGTCTTTTACCAAGGGTTTATTTGATGTATTATTTGCTACATGTAATTGAAAAGTAATTTGATTTAATATTGTTAATCATTTACCTATTAGATCTATATTCTTTCAATAATTGATTTCTATTAAAATAATTCATTTTTATATCAATTACTTTAAAATAACAGCAAGGCTATAATTTATGACAATTAATTAAATTATAATTGTAATTTGACCAAGGTCTGGATGTGGCAATGGTTAAAAGTACAATGACTGCAGCTTATCCGTACTGACCAACATAACCGTACTTACACGTAGTTCAATGTGCTTAGACTTTCTATATCGCCAAGTTTGAACCTTCTTTGAACGTACTTAAACGTAGTTGACCATAGTTAGCGGTACGACAGACTACATTTGAAATTAACTACGGACAATGTGCATGACTGTAAATGTGACCATATATTAACTACGTTGAAGTACGGTTAACAACATGTAACTATGTTCAACCACGTTCGATACGTTTAACTTTGGCCATCTACGTTCATTCCCCCTACGGCTAACTACGTAAAGTGTGACTATAGCTTTAACAAAGGAAAACAAGTTCATAGTTCGAGTAAAAGCGTGGATGCGGATTATATTCCATTGGATAACTTACTTACAAGTTAACTTTATACAGAATGACGTCACTCTATATAGAATGACGTCATTCTACATAGAATAATGTAGATTTTACCACTAGGCCAGTCAATAAAGCAATAGACCTAGAAGTAATTGCAACAGAATTTTTAAGTTTACCCGACGATAGTATTGAGTGATATGTGTTTACCCTATAAAATCCCCAAGTTTTGCTTTTGCAGATTAGGAGAAATTAATTACCAAAGTTAGCAATTTTGAACATTTTCGGAAATGGCCCGATTGTGCTACCGTACCAGTGGAAATCGCTGATGTCACGCGCTTTATAAAGTGACGTCACATAAAGTGTAATGGTGGTATCAATTACGATACGATTTTGAAACAGAGACGTAAACACATTGTGTTAGAAGATTAAGAACTGCTTTAGGTAAGTTAAATTATTTAATACGCTTTCATGAAAATTGCAAGCACACATTGAGACAATAATTATTTGAGTAGTACTCCCCGATCGACCAACGATAAAATTTTGATAATGTCAACACTGGCAATTTCTTTACGCCTACCTCATTGCATATTTAATCAGCTAAAATCGCCAAACCTGTTTAACTATGATTATACATCATTTTAACGTAATAAATTCAATAAAAGTATGGTATTTTTGCGAATTTCCATCGTGACAAAAAACCGGAAGTTGAGAAAATATGTACGAGATCTTATCAAAAAATTTCTATACGGAAGCGCGTAGTCTATAGGACGCAATTTTGATAGATATTTAGTCAAATACTATACTTGTTGTTAGAGGAAATATTTCTTATTCTTAATGTTATTTCAACATCCAAAAGTACTAATATCAACCTTCTCGGTTAACTTAAGGGTATTTACAAAGAGCCCAGGCTTGCTTTTATCTTATATACCGGCTCAGAAAAGAATGGTAGAGAATGAAAAACAAAATGTCTTAATCAGGTAATTTTCTTTCACTACATAAAGGCAAAAATGTGAACTATTTTTGTCTTTAAAAAGTACAAAAAAAACTTTTATGTTGTTGTATACAATGGAAGTCATATATAATGGAACAATCATTCGTATTTTAGTGATCATTTAATCTGTGGAGGCACCATCCTAGTTCGATATAATTTGAAGGTTATTCATTTTGAAACTTTACCTGTAATCAATTTAAAAAAAAAGCAACATTTTTTTCTTCCTAAAAACTGCATAGTAATTGCAAAAAGTTTCCAAAAAATTATTATCATAATTATTTAATTTCAGGATTATACCATGGACCATTAGTGATTATTCTAGACCAGGCAAAAGGGCAGGGAGGCAGGAAAAAGGGGCAGGGAGGCAGGAAAACGGGGGCAGGGAGGAACATTGCCTTGTTGAATGACTTCTCATATCAGATAAAGGCAAATCAGTGTCCTTCACTCTTTTCGAAACAAGTTCTAACTATAACTTTGGATATGAATTGCATATTAAAGAAAAGAATAAGAAAAGATTCTTATCAACTCACAGACTCAAAGCAACACAATCTGACTATACAGGTTTTGATTGCCATGTAATTTATGATCCCATGATGCACTGTCACACTTTGCTTTAATGTAGTAGACCCGTAACACTTCTGGTGCAGCATGGAATAAAAGTTCTTGATAGTTGATAAATACGGATTTATACATATAAAATACTTATGCATATTTTTGACCGACTGGAAATGCCTTTGATGTCTCTTGAAAACAATTGTTGATACTTTTGTTAGTTTTCAGAAAAGGGAGGTAATTATTAATTTGCTTTGTAATGAGATTACAATGGATTTGGATTTATAAATAATAATTCTAGGAAGGAAAAATTGGCTCGGTTAAAGTAGTACAATAATACTCATTTTAGCAAATTTTGTAGGATAAAAATATTGTGGAAATAGCTGTTTTCTAGTACAGGTCCACTACCTAACTTCTCAGATAACAAAAAATGTCCAGAGTAATTATTAAAAAAAACCTTCTTCTCAGCTGTTTTAAGAAATGACAATAATTTTGATTTAAAAAAAAAAAATTATTACATAGAAAGAATTACAAAATGTGTAGGCAGGCCTACTGATGGAGTAGTGTACTACTGCATAGCCATTCTATAAGTAGACTGCTAAAAATAGAACACTGCAATGCAGATTTTGCTTTAAAAAATTGCCGATGCTTGAATAGCAAACATCGAGTATTTTCAAGATAGTTGGCAACTTTGGTTTACCATCCATACTTGTAATTTATGCAAAAAATATACGAAATGATAATCTCCAGCTGCAATAAGATTTAATTCAGCTTTATTTTAAAACTATTCAAGGATTGATAAATTTCACTGATTGTGTGACGTCATTTAAAGGAATTAGCAGACGTAAAAGTACCTGTGGGGGGAAAAAAAGTCAGGGTTTCGAGGGATAAAGGGATGGTTTAGCAAGTTAATGACAGAGAAGGATTATAACACCCTGCTGTCCTGTCTTAACTGACGAAGTTGATAAAGGATAATTAGTGTCACCCTTAGTCTTAGTTCGGCTGTATTTCGTGAATATAGTCAGGTCGGAAGAAATTTATGGCGACTTTTTGTGACTGTGCAAGCTTGACGAGACAGAGCCGAGACACTGAAGATGAGTTTTTTGCCCATGTAGCGCGGTGGTTTGTTCTGAAACCAGAACAATACACAAACAAGTTTTGTATGTATTTGATAAGGGCAACAGGGCGGATGTTCACAGATTCGAGGGCAGAGGGGCAGAGTGAAAAAGGAGCAGGGCGGCGCGCCCTGCTATTCCGCTCTAGAATAAACATCTAAGATGATGATGACATTTAGGATACGTAAATACCTGAATAAGTATATATTTCAATTTCATTTCAGGGATGAAAAAATATTGTCGGACACTGTAAACCCAAGATCAGATTGCGCGTTCTGTGCAATCTGATCTTGATCTACACTGTTTGCAAAAGGTCAGTAAGTCGCACTTAGCAGCCTAGGGGTTAAAGGTGGCCTTTCAGATTGTGAGACAAAATTTTTACAAGAATACAAAAAAATCATCCTTATACTCCAAAAGCCTAATAATTTTCATTTATAAAACCCCAGTAGTCAAAACCCATCAGACAACAAGAGAAATTAGATATTTACTACGGCCCAGGGTGACACCGAGGGGAAACAAGGTCTATCTTTACATGAGCAGCTAGCTGATTTACACACTGGAAATATACAGTGGAAGCTTCAAACGTCGCGTCCGAAGAAGAAATGATGGAAAATAATTACATGTTTGTTATGTTATGGCATTTCAGCATCATTAGTCACTTTCGAGTCACTTAATATTCCCACAATGCTTTTTTTTTAATTTTTGGCTAAAAATAGCCCAAGAGGCTTCGTAGCCGTTTAAGGGAATACCCTCAAGTCTTTTTTTTTTTGTAATTTTATGGTTCTTAATTATTGATGATTTGTATTGTTTTTTCATATAAATTTCAGTGATATAAATATTTTCTAATTTAGTGGGATGTTCTAGATACCCACCTTTAACAACTACTTTAAAGGATAATCATGAATGTTATTTTCACGCCACATTGTTGAAGGTTACCGTGACCTTTGTATTTTTTTACTATTTGACCTCAAAATAAGTAGGGATCATCTGCTTTCCATGGTACATTTATGTACCAAATATGAAAAAACTTCGTAAAACCTGTGTCTAGTTATCATCAGGACAAGGTGTAAGCGGGACCGAGCCATTACATTGTTGAAAGTCACTGTGACCTTGACCTTTGACCAATTGATCCAAAAATCGGTAGGGATCATCTACATTCATACATATATCATAAAGTGCATTACCCAAAATACTTACATGCAAAAATGGCAATATTTGACATGGCAAGAGTGATCATGCATTGATAAATTTTCGAGGATAAAAATCAGTGGGTGGAGTAACTTTACATATAATTTTATGGGTTTTATTAGCTGTATAATAATAATAAGGACATTCAATTGATTCAAAGAGCATGGTTTGCCTTCTTTGCCATAAGTATTGTGAAAGGATGAACTAAATCTCCTATGTTTTAATAAATCTCGCTTTACGGTCAAAAAATAGTGTTTCTTGTAATTTTATTGAATCTAAAACACCAATGTTCTTTGGATGTCTATTTTTCAAAAAGTGCAACTGCAAAAGTTCGGGACTTTTTATGGATACTTGTTCATACATAGTAGTAACAGAAAAACAGACTTTCAAAACTGTTGCAATTACTTCTAGGTTGACCCCCAAAATAGGATAGATTGACTGGCCTACACGCTTTCGTTGCACGTTGTTTATAGAGCCGAATTCATGTGTCATGTTAGAATATGAAATACATAGGGGATAATCAACTGCTTGTTTTTGATATGAAAAATATCTCACGAGGATGCGTTGTTAGGCGTTGAAAAAACGAGTGTGCAGCACGAGTTTTTTTCACGCCTTACGACGCGTCCGAGTGAGATATTTTTTATATAAAAAATAACCAGTTGATTATTCTATTTATTATATACCTTATTAACATCATAATTTGTAATTTTGCGTTTGAAAGTCGAAAAAAATGTAGTCGAAAAAAAAAAAGTAGTTCCCAAATTACGGCAGGAAGTGAAAGTGAACGTAACGTCACTAGTGATGATATCAAAATTTATTACACCGGGAAATTCCAGGATTTCACTGCGAGGTAGACTATATAATAAAATTCAATAAAAAACATAAGATAGGTCAGACAATATGATTCAATTTGGTAAAATCTACATTATTCTGTGTAGAGTGACGTCATTCTATATAGATTGTTGAAGTCTCCCCAACTGATGTAAAACACTTAAAGTACCAGTCTAGTTTACTTTGTTATTACTCCCTTATTGTTCACGAGGATGACAAATTGATATAACGTAAATCTGAAAATGCCACGTGGGTTGCTTCTAGGTTGCACTTAATGCATAGATCTGTGATTAACTCATTACCAAACGCCAATATTTTAGGCTTGTCCAAATCGAAAGCATTTGCAGACGACAAAATAAAAGTGACTAAAGATTTGACATTTGTTTTGTGAAGGATAGAAAAACATTGTGGGAAAAAGGAGAAAATGCTGGTTACCAGCATTTTCTTCTTTTCCCACAATGTTTCCTAAAAGCTTTTCTCTCAGGATCGTCAAAAGTAGGTATTGTATGGTAATGGTTTAAGGAAGTTTTTTTATTCTTCAAAACATCCCTGTAGATTTCGTAGAAGCTTAATTATAGAAACCCAGTGTTTCCAATCCCTTTATTTGCACAAATGCACTCATATTTTGAAAGAAATCTTAAGAAATATCTAAATAATGGCTTATCACATTACGTGAGATCATCTTGGGTTTACAAAAGGTTTAAAACTAAAAAAATAAATACCTGCTAATTTATACGCACGTGAGATGTGCACTTGATACCATAGTCTAAATAATGGGTCTCAGTTTACCAATAAACAACTGTAGTCTGCTCCTTAATTATTCTAATTCACGGTAAAGGTTGGTGCTCCGGGAATTGGAGTTTTTGGGGGATTTCATAGCTGATTACATCATCCTTTCAAAACCCCATAGAAAAATTAGGTAACTGGATATGTTCATGATTTAACACGTGACTTCCCTGAAGATTTTTCTCAATCCTGTTTATGTTTATATTCTCTATCTACAATATCACTGTATGGAAACTCTGTACGGGAAATTTCTTCGGTGAATTCAAGATGGCGGACACGTGTTATTGACAAAGTAAGTGTCGTTTAATTTTGGTCCAAACTTGTTTCAAATTGCATCCCTTACAACGAGTAAGGTACCAATCTAAAGAGCTTTGATTGAAAAATCAGGCGATAGTAGCTTATGATAAAACGGGAGTGCCTTTTGTCTGTAATCCCGCGCTGAACATGATGTTTTGATGAAGTTGAAAAACTAAGCGGGAGACCGGAAGAAAACTGGCTTTATTTCATCGAATAGAAAGCTAATGAAAAAAGAATGTACCTCGATCGGTGGGGAAATGTCATATTCTTACAACTGTACCAAAATATTTTGCTTATATTTACTGATTTAGCTGTTATAAAGTTTTGAAATTTTGCATGGTGTACTCTTCGGTGCAAACCGAAACTAAACCACTGTACGGTTGGGTGATTGGAATTTCTGTACGCTTCGGTAACAAATATATAGTCAAAAGTCTGTACGCTTCGGTGAGAATGATTAAAGGAGAAAAATGCTACAACACTCTACTTGTTACATGTATTTCTCGCACAGCGAGAATTCCTAATACAAGTACATGTAAATGAAACCTAGTTGTGTCATTTACTCTATATCTTGTTTATTATGTTAAAACTGTATAATGCTTCAAAAATGAGTCACGCCAGGGTTTCCTGGCTTTGTAAGGATTTGATAGAGATTTCTTTGTTATTCCTATTTTCTACAGGAAAAGTTTGAGTCATTTTAAAATAGTGTTTAAAATGAGTGTGAATTAAAAAAAAAACTTATCCCCAGATAAAACTACAATGTATCAACGTATTCAGATGAGCTCGATCAAGACCTTTTATTCGGGTATACTAAATACCGGAGTGTAACAAAATAAAAATATGTTATTAACAGAATGTAACAAACAATTTTTAAGTTCCATGTATATGATTCTGTAGTAGAACACTGAAAACAGAAGAAGAAAAAAATCACCAAAGTAGTTCCTCATCCGTGTAACCGAAACATAAAAGTGGGAGTTTATAAATTAAAAGCTTTAAAATGAAAGCTACAGAATAAAGACAATGTCCCTTGGAAATGCTTACAAAATAAACAAGATATAAAGGGGACGTAATTCAGAAAATGATGTAATGAAGACAGAGTTGCCTGGGTGTGTTGTATATCATTCAGAGTTTCTAGTCAAAGGATTTGATACTTTGAAAATTAAGGTCGAAATTAATGTTTTTTTTTCCCCTAAATGAAAAGAGAGCCATGGTTCTTCTAGGCTGAATTTCTCATTTCTATCAATGTATGAAAATTGATGGTTTCAATCAATGAAAAAACGCATAATCATGCTAAAGCGAAACTCTTAAATGTGAATTTAACAACAGGCACACGATTGTCCTTTTTAAAAGGTCTCTTAAGGTATAAAGAATAACAAATGATCACTACTGACTAGGCAATATTAATGTATATTAAAAAAGAGCTATAGCTACGAGGCAGTGCACAAAGGAGTTTTTTATTGCATTTTTCACTGCCGGTTCTTAGTATTTGAAAAGTCAAGCCAAAGCTCAGAGATGTGTCATTGTTTGATACGGGCTTTCTATGACTTTCCAACTGGTTCTGGTCCGATCAACACAAAGTTTGCTCTGAAAGTGCTTCAACTGTTCACCAGCACTGAGCTTGGGCTCTAAAAATGCGTCGCCAACAGACATACAAACATAACCAGTGTTCTTTGTGGAATTCTAACCAACACAATGCACAAAAAGTTACTAAAAATCTGCATTACCTACTGCGCCACGGAGGACCTCTGATCAATAAATGATGATAGAGGAGGTACGGTTCTATATTTCGCTTTTCACATAATGCGTCTTTGCAATTTATACTTTGGATGGCTTCTACATTTTTTGGTGTCAGACCAAGACAAAAACCTTAAGTTTATTATTTTTATTTTAAGGCCTATATATATGTATACAAGATGCTTCTGTTCATGTTGCTCTGCACTTCTCAATAACGAGCCGTTTTAGTGTACGAAGTTGGGGATTTATACATCACGTTTCTTTGAGTTCAACATAAAAACATCAAGTAAATGACCCATGTAGGTTGTTCGTACATTTCTTTTTTTCCTCCCTTAATTGTTTTCACTGAAGCGTACAGATTTTTGACTTCATATTTGTTACCGAAGCGTACAGAAATTCCAATCACCCAACCGTACAGTAGTTTAGTTTCGGTTTGCACCGAAGAGTACACCATGCAAAATTTCAAAACTTTATAACAGCTAAATCAGTAAATATAAGCAAAGTATTTTGGTACAGTTGTAAGAATATGACATTTCCCCACCGATCGAGGTACATTCTTTTTTCATTTGCTTTCTATTCGATGAAATAAAGCCAGTTTTCTTCCGGTCTCCCGCTTAGTTTTTCAACTTCATCAAAACATCATGTTTTGCGCGGGATTACAGACAAGAGGCACTCCCGTTTTCTCATAAGCTACTATCGCCTGATTTTTCAATCAAAGCTCTTTAGATTGGTACCTTACTCGTTATAGGGGATGCGATTTAAAACAAGTTTGGACCAAAATTAAACGACACTTACTTTGTCAATAACACGTATCCGCCATCTTGAATTCACCGAAGAAATTTCCCGTACAGAGTTTCCATACAGTGAATATCTGTATGCCTGCCTGCCAATCGAGCAATCTGTGAGTTACAAAGAACACATTTTCCCATTTTTAGGCTAGCGAATGATCGCTTGTCTATTGCCATCGAGAGTAACCTACAAAGAAAGTGGTGAAAAAGCATGGAAATTAATCTTAAATTGAGCTCTAGCAAGTATTCAAACACCAAATCATAGACTTGGTATGTTCTTAATTTGCCTTTTACAATCAAAGATCGACAACCAGAATTTTTAATAGCTTTTTCCTGTTATGACAAGAATATGGGTATGAGGGGTGGGTAAACTCGCCGGATCGAAATGGATTGGACTTTGTAAGTAATCGGATTGGACCTATCAGAACTAGATCGAACTTGATGACTGCATTTTTTTCAGATCGAATCTGATCCGACTTAAAAAGCCATATTGGACCATTTGTCTTTAGCCATGTATAGACCAGACAACATTTATCTTGTTTGGAACCCAGGGATCACTGGTTAGATTTAAAAGTAAAACGAATTTTAGTTGAGGACTGACGATTATTCATTGCCTCATAATTCATTAATTTTCTTTCTTACGGCCAAACAATGTTTCAACAATCTAAATGTTTCGGGAAAGCAGCCAGTGGTAACATGAAAGAATGCCGTGCAAACAAATCTGGACCAACTGATATTTCGGAAAGTGGAACTATTTGATAACATTGTAATTATATCTATATTGTGTTTAACGCCGTGTTCAACATTAGGTCATCTATCTCGTCACGGTCAGTATACCTATTCATGGTGTCCGAATTTTCTTTACTAGTACTTCGCACAACATTTCAAGCCACTGTTTGTTTTCTGACATAACTATCGTTGAGATAACAACCAGCAGTGAGAAAGGAATGATTCTGTTTACTCTGACTTTCGTCATTCTAGAAGAGAAATTAGCTGATCTAGATATTCGAACCAGCGAAGTCCGAGTCAGCAGGTTGTGCAATCGGTAGTGCTGGGATTACGAGTAATTTCTATCAAGGACCCAGGTTCGTTTAAACCAAACCCTGAAAGCATTATATACTTTTTAGCTCACCTGAGCACGAAGTGCTGAGGATGAGCTACTGTGAACACTCACCGTCCGTCGTCTGTCCGTCCACCTTCTGCCCGTTCACCTTTCTTTTGTTTACACTCTAGCATCTACAAATTTAACCAATCAGCACCAAACTTAGTAAAAAATGTATAAGACCATAAGATCTCAGATGAGTTCGATTATGGGTCTAATCGGACTTTGACAACTGGAGTTATTTGCCCTTGAATTAGAAATATTGCTATATTTGACTTTGTTTACAATCTAGCATCTACAGTTTTTTCACCATCAGCATTGAACTTGGTCAAAATATATATAACCATAAGATCTCGGATGAGTTAAATAATGGGTCTAATCGGACCGGAACAACTAGAAAGGCTACTCAAAGTAGCCTTTGAATAAGAAAAAATGTTACATTTGACTTTGTTAACACTCCAGCATCTACAATTTTTAACAAATCAGCCTAAAACTTCGTCAAAATATTTATGACCATAAGATCTCGAATGACTTTGATTATGGGTCTAATTGGACCAGAAAGACTGGAGTTATCAGCCCTTGAATTTGAAAGTTCTATAGAATAGTTATTTGTCCAGAGTATAACTTTGTCACCGCCAGTACAAGTGACTTGAAACTTGGCATTTGTGTTTGTTGCAATAATACAGAAACCAGTGTGAAAGAACTATAACTCTTCCTCGTACTGTCTATGAATTATTTCCCTTTGATCGTCATTTTTACAGCATCTTTTGCTTGTCCAGAGTACAAATTTGTCATCTCTAGCCTGAATATTTTCAAATTTGGTATGCATGATTGTTGAAAAAAAATAAGGAGTGCAGGACAAAAGAACCATAACTTTTCCTAGCTCGATTTTTGAGTAATCCCGCATTTGACCTTCATTTTGAATAGTATTTATTGCTTGTCCGGATAGCAAAACTTTGTCATCTTAAGTAGGAATGATTGAAATATGCTATACTTATTTGTTACAAAATTTGGAAGAATTGTAACCCTACCTCGTGCTGCCTTTGAGTTATTTCCCTTTGAATGTCATTTTACAGCATTTAGTGCTGTCTTGAGTACAACGTTGTCATCTCAAGTCAAAATGACTTCAAACTTGGTATGCATCTTTGTTGCAATATTACCGAGTACTATGCGCAAGAACAATAACTCTAGCTAGCGCGGATTTTGGGTAATTTCACTTTAATCTTGATTTTTATAGTATTTCTTGCTTGTCCGGAATGGAACTTTGAAGTCTCAAGTCCAATTGACTTGAGACTTGGTAAACATGTTTGTTGCATTGCCTGCCCTTTGCAACTATTATACCTCCTCGACAACTGGCAGTTGGATGGGCATATCTTGCGACAATTCGCCGCTCCTGTTTCATTATCATTTGGCCTTGATCCTCAATATATGGTATTTATCTTCATTGTAGACCTTTACTGCTTAATACTCAGTTGAACGATAAAGGACCATCATGGTACTCTTGTGTTTCTTTTGAGGAAGTACAGAATTCATCAGGTTATGGGATGGGTATTTTCGGGATTACAAATAAACCGAACAAAGACTCAGGTTTTTTGGTACAATTACATGGCTATTCAAATCTCTATGGTTTTGTTTACTCCATTTCTCTGTTATAAAAGAGTTGAGTTCAGTTAACTTTATGTAACACTTATCATCGTATCACTTTTTGCTCTACCATCTAAAGGAGACTAAAAAGTACGTAAAAAGCGATATCTAGCCCCAGTCTCACCTAAATACAGACAGACCAACCCGGCCTTTTTTTCAATTGACACTGTAAGCATTCGGGGTTATACAAGTGCACTAATGGTCAGCATCCGTTTGGGCTTAGTTGAATTGAAAAAAATGATATACATGCTCGTACTGTGACAAAGAAAAAAAATATGGCAGATAATAAAGAATGCCATCAGCTATTTTCTCGTTTGTAGCAGTTATTTTCTGAGCTTCACTGCCACAGGCTTCATAAAGGTTCAACACGACTCTATACTTACCAGACGACTTACTGACCTTTTGCAGAGTGTCGATCAAGATCATTTGTAAGTAACACAACTTCTGATTGGCTAAACCGAATGTGTTACTTACAAACTTGGAAAACCTTGGAGAATAAGACTGAGAATATTCTCAAGAATGGTTGGTGAATACGGGCCCAGACTGCACAGAACGTACAGTCTGTCCATGAATCTACACTGACCGATAAGGAGATATTATTCCGCAGTACATTACTTTCAAATAGCAATATTTGGGTTTATACGATTGGTTTTAGAATTTAAATTTAGTTATTTAGTGTGATAAAGTCTAACCCTTTACACAAACATTTAAAGTTTATCGGCCATAAAAAATTCTAAAAAAATTGTTGGAAAAGGAGACAAAGTTGATTGCCAGCATTTCCTACTTCTCCTACAATAATTTCTAAAATTCCTCATCAAATTTAAGTTTTTGAGGCACATTTATTTTATCGTCTGCATAGGTTATCAATCTAGACTGGTCCTAGATGTTTTCGTATAGTAGAGAGTTTGGAGAATGTTGTGACTACCTTGAATATGTTTTGGAAACAAAAGTACTTCTATGAATGTCCTATGTCGTCATCGCACGCCTACCCGATCACAGGCGTTTGCAAAAAGTTGTTTACCACGTGACTTCTTTTTTGCCTATAAATTTTTGCAACCTTGCCAACCTCCGGCAAACGAGCACTTGCTACTCTAGTTAACCACAGCCTCTGAAGTTACTTGACAGGGATGAAGCCAATGACAGAGAAAATGCAAAAGACTGTACCCGAAAGTAAAGTTGAAATTAAGGCAAGTTTATTTATTCATTTAATTATTAGTTATTTATTTTTAAACCCTTCATGTGTTGTTTATTTACTCACTTTTTTTTTATTTAAGAAATAATCTTCTTTCTATCGTGGTATACGTGACTTATGAGGCACAATAAATTATCAACGAGGGCGATAGCCCGAGTGGGTTATTCATTGCGCCTCATAACTCACAACGTGGTTTATTGAACGATATACCACGATAGAAAGAAGATTATTTCGATTATAACTTGGCCAATTCTTAATGAAAGGAAAACAAGTTCAAACTAAGAGTAAAAACGCGGATGAAGATTATGTTCCATGGAATAACTCACTCATTGAATGACGTCACTCTACATGGATTGTCGCAGATTTTACCACGTTTGCCTTGCACTGTGTTTATAGAGCCAAAGTCGCGTGTCATGTTAGAATTATCTATTCACTTATTCTTTTACTTATTTGATCATTCAACCAACACCGTGCGATTCCCCATTTACCCTTTTGCTTTATGAATGGAAATGCCTTAGAAGATATCAACATTGATCAGTCTCACTAATTGCAAGTTTTATTTGTCAAAAACTGACTAATTGAAAACAATGACAACGATAAAAAGAACAAAAACTTAATACTAATGATGTTGATGATGATGATGAACAGGACCAATAAGTTAAGTTTTTTTCCTATGGCAATGCAAAGTTAATAAACGAATATTCTGTTTCCTTTTTTGTGCCTGCGGATACTGAGCACTAGGGGAAAACGTAGCAGCTAGCAGTGGATTAGAACTATTCATACATGTAAATAAATAGTACACGTGTATATTATTTCCTAGGACTATTTCAACTTGGTCTATGTTTTTAACCCAAAACCTTTTTTACAGTAACATTTATTTACCATTGTTTTAAACTTTTTGTTGATAACTTCGGTTATTGACTTCTGTTCCCGAAATATTGGTAGATTATTTTGGATGGTTCAAATAAAATATTTTCTCTTTATATACAGTTTTTTGGTTTTATTGAATTTAATCTACTTTGACCATATTCCGTTACTGAAACCAATGTGAGCGTTTACTTGTATAATGATCTGGTGTTTCTATGCCATACTTCTAAAATAAGTTTAAACATGAAATTTCAGAGCCATATTTTGGTACTGGTGAACACGGGACATACATAAATAAATGAGCTGTAGCCATAATAAGACCAAATAATGTTGAAAGCACGGTAAAACACCATTCAAGTAATCTTAAAGAATATTCAGTGACGACCTGTAACAGTGCTGACAGTATTTTGATTCATTTAAGCTATGTTTCGATGGTAGATTTGTGGTAACTATCAGCTTTCGGGCCAAATGCACACAATACTCTACCACGTTTTGTAAACGACAAAACAGATATGATAGTAATGATAAATAACTCTACCCACCTGTGTAACCTCTTGGTACAAAGTAAGTTCGCCAGATATTTTAAAACAGTGATTCATACATGTTTACCCACTTTCAGGATGACCACAGTTCACCACGTAGGAAAAAGATAGCTGTCATTGCTTTTTGCGTCCTAGCCGTTCTTTTGGCCGTTGCAATTGTTATTGGAGTCATAGCTTTCATACAAATAAAGGTAAGTTCCTCACTTATCTTGAAAGACGATTTTTACATTGTATAAAGAATTGAAATACGCTTTCCAGCTTTCCCTGAGAATGATATCGTTTTTTTTTTTACCTGGAGAAAACAAAATCATGCATACAATAGGACAAAAGGATATTTAGCAGTTGTGTGAATCTTCTGTTTAGCTTGTAATGCCACTTCCAGCAACATTTCCAGAGCGAAAGACCGGAAGTATGCACTGTATGAAACTTGAGAATCTGCACAGTGTCACTCCGGTGTATTTCACTTAGGTGTTAAAAACTGTGTTTACACGGTAAGTCAAAAAGGTGTTTTATTTGATTTTTATTTTGATAGTTATTGTAAAATATCTATATCAAGTTATTTTTTTGTAATCGCTGTGTAATCGATTTAAAACGGCATTGTTTTGGGGAAAAAAATCTTCTGTTGATCAAGGCATCCCGATTTGCTCAAAGGGAGGTTCACAGCGCACATAGGTCTACGTGTTTCTGAAATGGTCTAAATACATTACAAACAAGTAACTGTATACATATGATTTATTACAACATGACAATAAATGAAAATCACTAGCTTGACTTACAATTTTTTAACATTACATTATCTTCAAATTGTATCAGAGGAATTAACTTTCTGGTTCATGTTTATTAAAATAATAATTTACAAACCTGTTGATTATAAATTACAGAGAATCAAAGACCAATGGGAAGCCCTTGATATAGAAAATATGAACTTTGATCGTACGGTATGTACACTTTAATTATGTAATTTACGATCCCTGGTTATTTAAAGAATGAAGAGAGTTTTTTTTTTGTTTTCATGGAAGCATGAAAAAAGAAACTAATCACTTCGTGGTTTCATACAAAAGTGTAGAACTTTAGTGTTTTTTTTTTTTTCATACCTCCATGACAACAAACACACAAAAAATATCTCTCAGGTTCAGTAGCTCTATTATTAGAAGTTCAATACGCTAGAGCTAAGCTGAAAATAAGTTTGTTATAACCCAGCAAATTGATAGTGGTTTTTCAGCTCTCTCTTTGACATTACTGTCGGATATTTTTACCAATATTTAGAGAAAATAAATTCAGCAAGCAAGTTGAACTTCGGACTCGATAAAGATCAGAAAGAAGACCATTATGAAATCTCGTATGCATGTTTGTTTACATTACTTTGACTGCAAAAGTAGTCCCGGCACTGCTGAATTTTTTTTTTTTTTCATGGAGCTATGATTTTTTTTCAGCCAATCAGAACTTTTATGAATGTTCAGAATGTCCATGAAAACAACTCATATTGAATTATATGCAAATGAATGCACTTGAGATGGTTCGTTTTATTTTAAAGGGTGGTGTCGATCTACACCACGATCTACTCGAGAAAAGCATTAAAAATATAGGTAGAGTCTCACTTTCTACAACAGGAGGCCAACATTACGTTCCATTTACCATTGCTGAATGAGACAATTGAAGAAAAGGTGGTTGTCACAGATGATGAAGAAGACATCACCACACCTAAGCTGAGAACTATCTTCGATTTTAACAGGGTAGGTAAATGAACATTTACAGATTGTTGTTGTTCCATGTTAATTTTTGACAGTATGTATATGCTGTATGGTATATGAAAACATGATTTCTTGCATGCAGGAAAAAAAAACTGACCCTTGTCAGCCTGCGCATAAACTGTTTGCTATTGGTCAGATTAATGTACTTGATAGATAAAATTGATAAATTATGGGCCCATCATTTTGATATTTTTTTCGGTTTGTAAAATGAATTATGAATTTGTACAATTAACTCATTTCCAAGCGACAAAATATTAGACTTGCCTAAATTCAAAGGTTTTGCAGACGATGAATTGAATGTGACTTGAACGTTGAAATTTGTCTGTGACAGGGTAGAAAACATTGTGGTAAAAGGAGAAAATGATGGTTACCAGCATTTTCTCCTTTTCCAAATATGTTTTCAAAAGCCCTCTACTCCAGGTCGTCAAAAGTCAGGATTGTGTGGGAAAGAGTTAAATACACTTATATGAAGCGGCCAACAAGTATTGCATGAACATTTGTTGGGCTATGTTTGAAGCAACTCCTATCAGAGCCAGTGAAATTTTTTAATCAATTCACAGGGTTATGCTGTAACACGCTTTGAGAGAGATGGAAATGGTACAGATGTTGACGTTTGTTTTGTTACAAAGTTTACTCCACACGGAGACACCAGCATGATGCGGGCTATTGTCAAAGAAGAAAAGGTACCAAAATTTTAACTTTTGGGTCATTATGATCTAGCCTTTGCTTAAAAAATAAACTCTATAATGTGTTAAAGATACCCATTTACGTATTGTTAGCAAACTATAACCTATTTCGTTGATATTATATCAATCTATCGTCATTCTTGTAGCTTCATGGCAAATATTGCACCTGGCGATTGCGAGATTGCATAGATTACGACGGATAGAAATCTAATTTTGGACTTTGCTCCTATACACTCGTTCAATCGAGGATACAGCATGATGCTGGTCTTGTGACAAAGTGTGCGACCATCACCTTTGCATATTTATGTGGCTGGAAAGTGGAATCGAGATACAACACACAGGTCACAGGCAACAATCTATAACACAAGTACCCAAAGGAAATTTGCACAAAGATGTTTCTGAATTTTATATTGAGAGTGGGTCAGTTTGGAATGTGGAAAACGCCGTCTCTAATCGGTCTAACGACCGATTAAAAATGGAAGCTGCTGCGATTGGCTGAACAGCCTTTACGAAAGCGTCGATGTTACACAATGTTGACAGAGTTAGTGGTTGAAATCCTTAGGTTGCCAGCGTCAGTCTATCTACCCTGAAGTCAAACTAAGGTGTTTTAGTTGTCCTCAGTGTGGGTGATGGTCAAACTTCACTTGCTGATATTAAATCCATACATTCAAATCCTTTGTAAGATACTCTGCGAAAAAAGCATTAAAATAAAGAAAAATAGTTTGATTATTGTGTACTGAAGGCTTAATTTACGCAGCAGGTCCAAGAATGGAATTTATATGAATCCATTCCAACAAGCAGACCTGTCTTTTGAAAGCTTTCAAAACACAGGTCTACTTGTTAGAATGCTCAACTCCAGGAGCTCAACTTGCACATCTTTGTGGCTTTCATCCTAAGTCTGATTCTAAATCTATTGATAACTCTAGATACTTCTTGTCCAATCAGATGTTGAGTCATGTTCAAGTTCAGAAAATTCATGAGAATATGACTCAGACCGTTCCTGAGAATACAGGGTGAATATGGACCTATGCCGGTGTAATGCAGAAAAATGAATCTCCCCTACAAAATGACCCAGGTCAGTATTCTACGTAAAGAAATTACCGCAGAAGTCATTTCACTACGTAGAGAAATGACCCATGGGTCATTTTGTAGGGGAGGGTCATTTCTCTGCATTACATCGGAGCCAATATTTTCGTCTACATACTACATAAACTTTTAGTGCCTGACAAAGTTGCCATAATCAGTCTGTAAATCAAATTGCTGAAAAGCACGGATGGCTAGGGGCAATGTGGATGCAAATGCTCGGCTGCAGTGGCTTTAAGTGAAAACTAAGTCGAAAACCTATACATTACTGTATCAAAAAATTTAGGTGTTTACCTACCCCTGATTAATCGGTTCCCCTATGACAGTTAGCAACTACCTAAAGTTTGAAGTAAACACCATGGTTAGAAACTTCTTCAAGCTTGAAGTAAATGTCTTCATTAATAAAGGTAATGACAAAGATATTATGAAATATCAAAATGTTTGATCATTCAAAATCAAAAAGAGATATTTATAAATGCTTGAAAGATGCAGAGATGGATACTTGTCTCTTTTGTATGGGTTTCCTCTTTGATAGCTAACACCGATCCAAGTTTTAAGTTACTATCTTCAGAAATGATAGAATTATTATATCTTTATCTCTTGCAATTTCCATAAGTATGTTCAGGGTTTTCCCTATTCCACTGTCAAATAAGTAAAGTTATTACGAGCGTTTACATCGTATCTTAAAGTCCATTCCGGTGTCCATTCAAGTCCATTTGTGTCCATTCCGGACTCATCTATAACTGTCCTACTTGTACATGTATTACAGCTGAAAAGGTAAGGGGTTTTGTCTGTTTACACATCATACGTGGATACGCACCATACAGAACTTATCGACCAAATGTAAATTTCACCTTGTTCCAACTGCATCAAAAGGTGTGCACACAGCAGCAACCCCAGATGAACACGGGTGTTGATTGTGCCATGCTCTGCATGAGTACCAGTATTTGGCGAAATTAACGGGAGACTCACTTTCTGTTTTAAGCGTTCTGACCAGGCCAGCAAACACCGTTAAAAACGTTTACTTTGATTATACATATATCTTCTTTGGCATTTTCTCGGTAAATGTAGACACCGACCCCTTCTGTCAGTTTCTGTTTTACATCAAGGATGAACAACTTGTAAGGTGCAAGGCGGTTTCTAAAGGTGTGTCGTTTCAAGCCAATCAGAAACGTCAGTTACAGTTCCAGCAAATCAGAGACAGAAAATAGCGCGCATTTATACATGACGTTAACAGCGGTTGCAGCTTTCAAGCAAATGTCTAGCCAAAAACACGCAAGTTATTTTCTTATTATTTAGTGAACTTAAATAAATATTAACGTCTGCAGAAGACTCTTTTCGTCTTGCGATAGAAAACATAGCAGTAAAATGCTACCCCCCCCCCCCCGCCAAAAAAAAAAGTCTTATCTTATTTACACTGAATGCAAAGACAACATCTTTTGTCCTCCGCTTTGTGAAGATTTAATTCGCTTGGGATGGCTATTTTACAGAGAGATGTAGTTGTCACGAATGAAACCGTAGCGGAGATATACATCAGTACCGATGAGCCTTTTGACCGGGACCTCTTGTCTGAAAGAGCCTCTGCTATGTGTGGAAACAGTGAAATGGTTTTGATGACGAAATCCAGTGAAGTCATCCCCGACAATACTGAAGGTAAAATGATATTGCACTTTTTTTTCCGATTGTTTTATCCGATTGATATGTTTCTAGTACATATCCCTAACCCTAAATCTTTTAGATATGTATTCAAACTAAAGAAAGTTTGTTGCAAAGATGGGTGAGATGACGCATTGAATCCTGATTCATGGGACAAAATATGTACATATTTACATGTGATGTCATTACTAAAGTTTTGAGGTGGGGAATTGGTGGATATAGCTTTGCCACAATTGCACATAAAGCTTTTTCTATTTGTCCCCAAATTTGTCTTGATTATATCTTGGATGAGCCTAGAAAAAGCTTGTTTAAAAGCCAGAGGCCAAATTCTCAGTCCAGTAATTATGAAAGCTAGTTCTATTGTTTGTCACTATATCTCGAAAGAGACTGAAAATGGGTCATGTTTGGTCAAAAGGCTCAGGTGAGCGAGTTCAGGGCTATCGTAATCTGCTTGTTTAACATGTGCAGCTAACGAAGTTCTGATACCCACATGGGGGACTTGAAATACGTTATACCGGGCAACTTTCTTGACTTAAAGTAGATAATCATATTGAAAAATCAAACTTGGACAGCTTACGTCACATGATGACATTTACAGCAATGCCATATTTGTAAATAGTCCAGAAACCTTTCCCGAATTATACTTTAGATCCTTAATTCTGTACTTATACATCAAAAATAACACGTTACATCAAATTCAAAATCATTTCCTTTCTGTGATAACTTGGTGGAGAAAATTTTATACTTCCTGCTAGGCAGAAGTAGTCTTTATTAACTATTGGATTTCTTTTTTTGGGGTTGAAAATTTGCCTTAGATATTAAATGAAACACTTTTTTAATTGAAAGAAGAGTAACCCAGGGTCAATGTAGAAAACAAGAGCAAAAACTGAATAATGCAAACCTCACTTCATAAAATATTAAACTCATTGGAGCATAAGAATTAACATCATAATAATCAGTCTCACAATCTCTCTCATGATCATTTTGTATCCAAACACCTTGAATACCAAACACCAATCACACGGCGGGGAATCACGTGACACAACAACAACAACAATGACCGTTATTTGAAAAAATTCCCCGACTTCAGGTAAGAAAATCTTCAATAATTCCGTTAATACATGACCGATTGGAATTTGGTTTGAAGCAGAGAAGGCGGAAGGATTCCAGAGATTTGCTTGATGTGTTAGATTTTTTAAACAGCACCTGATAAAAAAGTTATTGACGAGCAAACAAATTTTTTACCCTGGATAATTTGTTTGCTCGTCAATAACTTTTTTATCAGGTGTAGTTTAAAAAATCTAACAGATCAAGCAAATCCCCGGAGTCCTTCCGCCTTCTCTGCTTCAAACCAAATTCCAATCGGTCACGTATTAACGGAATTATTGAAGATTTTCTTACCTGAAGTCGGGGAATTTTTTCAAATAACGGTCATTGTTGTTGTTGTTGTGTCACGTGATTCCCCGCCGTGAATCATATGACAGGTAAACAGTAACTAAGTATATCTATTATAAGTGAAAAAAGGTTTATTTCCCTTGATCAAGACATATACAGGCTTCAGTTTCATGACTATGTTTTTCATGACAATAAGCCGCTGTAAATCGCGTTACCCCCTGACTTACTTCAGTACTGGCTGCACTTGATCTTGTAACAGACCAAGAAGATAAAACTACATACAAGTTTTGATATCTTACATGTGTGTGCTCAAATATACTGAAAACTGATGTCAGTGAAAATTCATGTTACCGAAACCTGTGTTAAACATGCAGTATGGTGCATTTGTTTACATGACTGTACATTTATTTTATTGCACTGATTGTACATAGTATTATTTAAACAATATCGCACAACATATTCCTATAATAAGTCAAATATAATAGAAACGCATAGAACAATATCATGCACATCAGTTCCAATGATATCACAAAAAAATCCTTATTTCCATTGTAGTCCATAAATTTTGAGGTTCAGATATAGAAAGACATGAGATAACATTTCAAAAGACAACATTTTTATCTATGTGAAAAGCTTAAGTAAAACAAAAGAAGGTTGGATACTAAGAAAATGACACATATTGCTAGTACATATCACAGTTAAGACTTGAGTATCACATACTCGGACTTACAAAAAAAAGCATTAATGTTTAAAATAAAGCAGACAGTAAAAGAAAAAAAAAGTTACACAATTTTTTATCTCAAATTTCACTACCTGCCATAATTTTTTTACGACAAAAATGTTATTGTAATGCTCTCTAAAATGCATACACATTACGGGTAGCACGAATTTTAGGAGACAACGTGTTCCAGTAGCTGGTGCATACAGATGAAAAGGACTCCAAGCTTTTCACCTTTGGTAATACCAAAGCACCAGTCTCAATGGATCTTGTTTACACCCAAATTGGCTGATCTATAAATTTTGAGATATGTTCTCTGGGGGTATCCATTTTTCATTTTAAAAACATGACGCTGAACAATCTGATCAACCCTTTTATTTACTGGTAACTAGTTGACAAATTTAAAGTGCTAATTATTAATATATGTTTTAAAATCTAAATTCAGTAGATTTAGTGCATGAAGTCACTGAGATAAATATTCGACATATTTTCACTTAAACATGAATTCAAACTACTTCAAGGTAAGTAAACTGTCCATTTATGAAAAGTAAACGGTTGCTAGTTGCTTCAAACAACCAATTTTTTATATCTTTTAAGGTTGCAATGTATGAACTTCTATAGTTTACGACTTTGTCAACATGATGGAGTTGCTCGTTTTAACCATTTGTAATTGTTGTCTGGTAAAGTCTTAATTTCTGTGATCAAATGTCTATTTTCCAGGAGAATCAGCCATCAGGAAGAAGAGGGCCAGACTTCCAAGATGTATCAACGGGTTTCTGTGTTACACAGAGACAAAGACCGTTAGAGTTAGAGTATGCGTAAGAATTGTGTTTATAACATTTTGCTACTATAAACTGGAAGTAATTGAGGAAGTGAAATGCTATAGACGCCGTTACTGTCTTTGATTATCGTTGTACATCCCTAAACTGACTCGTAACGAAGCTTACTAAAGGTAATGAAGGTAGTCAAGGATTAAACAGTTAAAAGTTAAGGATCTAAGATCCTTGTGTAATTTTTGGACTCTAAACAAAGAGAGAGAGAGAGAGAGAGAGAGAGAGAGAGCAAACCTATTTAAAAGTTCTTGTAGTGTAGTCTATATATATTATAAATGCATATTTTTCTATTGATGTGTACTGTATCATAACAATTTTTACTAGTAATTCTTTCATATAAAAAAAAATGATTTTAGCTACAGTGCTTGACGGCGAAAAGAGCTTGTGTCATGGCATGGTTTATGGCGTCCGTCCGTTCGCTGGTCTCTCTGTCTACCGTTATTTTCTTGACTGGATATTTACAGGTTTGCATTTGTAATTTGACTTCTGTGAAACCTCCAGTTATTTTCCACATAATCAAGAACTTGATACTCACTGAAAACTGGAGCTGTCACTGAATAGGACTTAGTATCCCCGCCAGCGCTTTGACAGAAACAGGCAATTATTTGTACACCGACGGACACACGGCCGGATGGACGGACAGACGGAGAGACAGACAGGCTGATTACAGTATACCCCCGCAAACGTTCGTTTTGCGGGGGTATAATAAAAGGTGTTTCAACAATCTTACGCAACAGTATTGTACCATTTCTTAGAAATCTGAAGGAGTTGCCACATTATATGTCACAACCCTATTGAATTTGGCTAGAATGATATTCATTCTACTGCTACCACACACACACACACACACACACACACCCCACACACACACCCTCCACCCTCCACCCCACCCACACCCACATCCAAATACATAAGGTTTTCAGAAATAACTTTTGAGCGGATTTGGTTTACATTCGCTTACTATGATTCTAATGACTAGAACCAAATACTTTAGATGTCCTCTTTGCATTGTACATTCTACTCTTAATAAACTTAGATCTAGGTATTTTTAAACAGAAATTTACGCTTTAACTCCTTTTCTAACGACAAATTTCAGACTTGTCCAAATTTGAAAGCATTTGCAGACGAAAACTCAACGTTGGCTATTAAATCAATTTCTACCTTGAAAGAGTAGAAAACATAGTTGAGAAGAGATCCATTCATTTTTTTTCCCACAGTGTTTTCAAAAGCTATCTTCCGCATGGTCGATGGATCACAGGAATATCTGGTGAAGGGTTAGCGATGTATTACAGGGTGGTATATTTGACTGACTTTGCATTTTATAGAGGAGTCCATCTATATTGCCTTTTTCGGTAGACATTTGTAATTAAAAGTTATTGCAAAATAGGCAAATTACAAAGTAAGCAATGCATAGTTTTTGCAATTATTGCAATTATTTGAAAAGGAATATGAAGGAAATGAAGAAGAATCTACAGAAGCCATGGTTGTAAACGTACTTCTGCTACAGTTTATCTTTCTATGCAGTACCAATATATTTTTTTTATATTGACCAACACTTCCAATGCAAATTAATTTTTAGCTTATGTCATGACCCGTTGTGCATCATGCGTCCGTGCGTCCGTCCGTGTGTTAACTTTTTTTTAAAACATCTCTGAAACTACTAAGCCAATTTTGATGAAACTTCACAGAAATTATCCACCCATGGTCCTCTTCAGAATTTCTTGAATGAATCTAATTCCTTCGAAAACTCTGGTAGCCATGGTAACAAAACTTAAAGATATTGGAAATCTTTGAAAATCTTCTTGTCTAAAACCACAAGGCCTAGTGCTACCAAATTTGGCATGTAGCCTTATCTAGTAGACCTCTATCAAGTTTCTTCAAATTATAGCCCTGGGGTCAAAGTTAACCCCATCCTGTGGGGGTCACAAGTTTTAAGGCTTATATAGAAAAAACTTAAGAAATCTCCTCGTACCTAGCCATAAGGCCTAGTGCTACCAAATTGTGCATGTGGCTTTATCTAGTGGGCCTCTACCAAGAGTGCCCAACTTATAGCCCTGCGATAAAATCTATTGACCAGCCCCAGGGGTCACAATTTTTATATGTGCTTATATAGACAAAACTTTAGAAATCTCCCTGTACTGAGTCATAAGGCCTACGGTTACCAATTTTGTATGTGGCTTTATCTGGTGGAGCCAAATTATAGCACTAGGGTCGAATTTGACCCCACCCCAGGTGTCAGAAGTTTTACATTGACTTATGTAGTGAAATATATTGAAACCACTCTTCCAATTTTGACCAGACTTTACAGATATCATCTTGCCATGATCTTCTTGCAACAGGAATAATTCCTCTCCCACCGCTGACGATATAACTGAAATAATGTTGAAAATCAATCAATTATAAGCCAGTGGAGCGGTACAGTACCATCGTGGCACTCTTGTTCAACATAATTTCCATACCGGGATATAAACAAAAAACAAAAGGAAACATTATATAGTCTTTTTATGTGCAAGTCCTAAACATGCGTAGCAATTAATTGACAATTTTGTTACGCTTCACTGAACCCTGAGTACGATGCCCAATATTTCTCTTGCAAATGTACAACTGGTAATATTTTAACATTTGAGTGTACACAAAGTTTTCCATAAAATAGCCGACTGTAGTGAAGTTGAGATTTCCAAACTTTATTTCCTGAAAGGTCTGATATATAAACTGAAACCAGAGGAATTGCTATTGGAATGACCCAGGCAATTGTTATGAATGAATTAATGAATGCTGTTTTATGGCGCTTCAAAGCTGTGGTCACTTAGCGCGCATATCTGTGTTAAAAGATAATTAAATTTGAACGTTTAAACTGAAAAGGTTTGAATTTGTTAACAAGTAAAAGTGTTGAATCATGAAGTATTGTTTGTGATCTTAATATGCATAAAGGACATTATTGAATGACAGGGCAATCACTATCTACTCAAAAGTTTTGAATGTTAAAGTAAGAATTTGATAGAATGTTTAAACAAAATGTTGGATTGATAGAAGTTTTTAAATGGAGAAGAATGTAATTTTCAATGTGCATAACATATGATATTGAGTGGCTGGGCGTCCCTGCCTACTTCAAAGGTTTTTTTTTATTGAAAAAGGTAAAACTGTAAATGAACTGACAAGATATCTAATATATAAAAATGTGTAAATAATGCAAAAAAAAAAAAAAAAAAAAATGGGTAAGAAACTCAAGAGCAAATATCACAGTTTATTGTAAATGTCAATCTCCTTTATGAAAGCGATAATAAATTCAATGCTGACAGAAGCAAAAAGACTTTTTAAACCATCGACGTTGATACATTTTGAACGAAAGCCAATGCAGTATAGTAGGATATGTTTTACAAAAAAGGATGCATTGCCTGGAATACATTCAGGGGCATCATCTCTGGTTAAGAACCAAGAATGTGTAATGCGTAAATGGCCCATTCGCAGTCCTGCAATTATCACTTCTTCTCGACAAACAGATCTGTAAACGTTTTCATTAACAGCTGTGTCCCGTTAATTTTTGTGCAATAACGTTCACAGGTTGTGGCAGAAGTTCACCCCAACAAGTAATGATTAAGAATTAACAATTTTGGTTATGCATTGTAGTTCAAAATTGCACAAAATGGTTCTTTACTCCCCCACCCCTTGCCTCATTCATTGTCAAGCCTTGAACCGGATAAAATGTCAGTTCATGTCACAGTCAAATTGCTGATTTGCCATGCTAACGTAGAGGCAGAGTCACACACCCAAAATCCATTATGACAGTCAACTCTTTAACAATCTGATAGAAAAGCTGTTCCATTAAACACAAACTAATCAGACGGCTAACGAAGGCAGCATCAAAGCGAGCCGTCACTTTGTTGAACGTGTTCGTAGCAACCAAATACACTTCAATACTTTTACAAGTGCATCTGCAAGAGACTCTGATCCATCAGTGGGATAACGTACCCTTAGATATCACCCCCTAATGTCTACAGTTCTTGCGTCTGAGATTCATTGCCACAATGATATCCAATAGTGGTACTGCCGTTTTTTTTTTGCAGATACTCTCCTTGCGCGCTGGGGCATAGCCTGACTAGTCTTATGGGATTTAAAGGGAGAATTTAGTGCTATCTTCTTCAAAAATTATCATTCTTTCCATTTTCGAAATTTTGTGACATTGGATGGAATAATGAATGAAAAGTATTTTAAAGTCAAACTTAATTTTGCGTCGGAAGTGTGGGTCAGTATATAAATCAGAACGTAAACACACATTATATAACATGATTCTTGCGTAAAATAGACAAGAAGTTTTTTTTTTATTTTTAAGAAAAACTTTGAAATTTGAATCCAACATCATTCCCGAATGTCTTTGAAGTACATGTATATATAGATTGTCTTATGAATGTTTCTGTTTTTGATTTTTATGTCATGATATGCTATCACTTTATTTCAATATTTTTTGTAAAGCATTTGAGAATTTGAAGTAATGGTTCTTATTACTTTCTTATACTCGGCTTAAAAAAACGATGTATATTTTTTATGTTATGATCATCTTTCTTTATTTTGTCAGTCTGAAAATTATTGAGTTGTTGCTTCTTTCAATCTTGGTACTCCTTTTCCACATTATTTCATGTTTTAAGAGCCCTCAAGGAGAGGGAAACGTTGTCGGAAAAAAGGAGAAAATGCTGGTATTTCTTCCAATTTCCAGAATGTTTTTTTCCACTGCAAAGACAGTTATCATTCTTTAAGATACATTGAATGTATTATCTGCAAATGTTATCAATTTGGAACTTTTTTTTTTCGTGTGGTAAAGGGTACTTGTCTCTGAACATTTTGAATGTTGCTGCACTTTTTAGCATGAGGGGGTATACCGTATAACGGGTTTTTTTACGTGCTGCCAAATTTTACTAATTTTTATGCATCAAAAAGATTCGTAAAAATTCGACGCGTAACAAATTACAGCGTAAAACCGTAGTATTGTATCGATATGAAACAAAGGGATATCAGTATGTAATACCTGTGCACTAAATACACGCAGTATAAGAATTTTTCACTTGTGTTCTGATTACGTGTGATATGACTTCTCTCAATCAGTCATCTCTATTTGGATATTTTAAGCCACGGCTTCCGTGCCCAAACGGAAAACTAACAGAGAATTCTTATCCATACTATACGTGAATTGAATATTCAGGTCAAAAATGCTTTGACACCACGTAAACGAGGCACCTTCATGATACTCGACACGTTGATTATGGCGGTGATGAGAATTTGACTCGGCATTGGGCCGCTCCAAAAATGTCACAAATGAGTCATGTGAAAAGACGTGGCTGTACAACTGCCAAACCCGAGGTTTTAAAATTTCGATGAGCTAAAGGAGGGCTTTCTAAACAGAGTGAAAAAAGTAATGACAGATGACAATGTGCCTCCACAGTTAGTTATCCATTATGACCATACAGGTACATGTATCTGTTAAAACAGTTACTCGCACGTCAAAACAATTACCGCTATTCGCACGCCAAACAAAGAGTGACACTTTTCTTTCAACCTGTATTTAAAACAAACAATAAACTTATGATCTTGAATGAAAGAGTGGACAATGCACTGATATTTTTAATGCTGAAATTTTTTACGCATGTTTAGAATTAGTAAAAAATAAAATCGTAAAAATTTAAATCACGTGTTTTTAGCTCAAATTCGTAAACTTTTACAGCAGTAAAAAAACCCGTTATACGGTATGTTGTTATTATGTAGGTTTTGTATTCTCTGTGTGTGTGTGTGTGTGTGTGTGTGTATTAGAGAGAGAGTGTAAGGCCCTACTAAGGGATTCAAGCAAATAACTAATAAAGCATAGTACTCACATGAGGTATTTTACTAAGTTTTGAACTATTACATTGTCCTGCTGTAGAAACTTCAATGCCCTTAGTTTAATGTCTATCCCATAGTTTATCAACATTTCATTTACAGTTGTCCTTAAGATGGACACAGTATACAAATATCAAACTTTACAGATGTGCAGACTGACATTTGTTTACAATGTAAGCCTATGCGACATACTATTATATGATTTTGCGTGTGTGCCAGCTGCAGGTACTCGATTTGAAGTGAAATTCATGAGTCGAAAAAGGGGAAGAATTGTATAAAAATATTTAGTTGATTGTGACCATCTCTTGTTTTATGGGTTCCCCTTTAAATAGTTGCATCATGTCTAAGTTTGAAGAAAATATTTTCAGTAATAACAGAGATATTGCAAAATGTCAAAGTTTTTGCACCACAACGACAGCGCAGAGGAATACCGGGCTACAACAATCACTCAAAGTTTTCTTAAAAAACATCATACTATAGTAACTAAAATGAGTCACTAAGAAAAATACGTGCACAATAAAGGCAACATTTATACTCCAATGTTTATATAAATAATCAACAATGTTTGCCTCGACGACATCTCCGACAAATTTGAAAAACTGGATTATAGTTTGCTCATAAAAGAAATGCCACCTGATAAAACCAAGAGCACTTTGTGTGCACATTTAGAAGCAACATTTTCACATCAAAGTTTAGACTGATATAATTTCTCATGTATCCCAATACTTTATCTAGTCTATCGCGTATGTATGAATTAAAAGGAGGTAATTACATTAGCTACCAATTTCGTAGTTTAGGACACCTGCCCCCTGGACATCTGCCCCCCTGGCATTTGCCCCCATAGGACATCTGCCCCCTTAGGACATCTGCCCCCTGGACATCTGCCACCCGGACATTTGCCCCCGTAGGACATCTGCCCTCTTAGGACATTTGCCCCCCGGACATTTGCTCCCTGGACATCTGCCCCCGACATCATTCGCCCTCGTAGGACAACTGCCTCCTGGGAACGATAAGCCTCTTCTAAATGATGTTGGAGAACCAATAACGTCCTGAATTTTGCTTTATTTTTCTTAAAATGCAAAAAAAAAAAGAATTTTAATCGGGGTTTACACCAAGCGTGCCAGGTGAATAACTGACTCTATAGTTATCATACTGGAAGTTTGATATTAAAACTGAAATTAATTAATCAGCCGAAGATTTTCAGCAAAATAGCACATAATGATACAACACTTGAGAAGCCTTTTTCATAGTGAAGGTCAAAATTATATCTCAAAGTGTCTTTTTTGAGATTGTCCCTTAAAGGAGATCGACGTCCAAGTTGTAAACAAACTTTGGGGTCAGATGTCCAGGGAGCAGATGTCCTAAGGGGGGCAGATGTCCGGGGGGTACATGTCTGGGGGCACAAGTCATACATGGGGCACATGTCCTAAGGGGACAGATGTCTGGGGGCAGATGTCCTAGGTTGGCAGATGTCTTGGGGGCAAACGTCCAGGTGGCAGGTGTCCTATGGGGGCAAAAGTCTGGGAGCACAAGTCCGGGGGCACACGTCCGGGGGGGGGGGGAAATGTCCTAGACCCGATAATATCAACCATGCTCTAGCAAGATGCGATTAAAGTATCTTCAATATGCATTACATCAAGCAAGTCGTCACCTATTTATGGATCCATAAAAACATTCAGGCTAATAATCGACTGGGTCGTAGGTGGAATGGCCCTTAGCCATGCAGAAAACTTATGATTAGAAAAATAGTTTTGATATATCAGCCAGCATGGACTGAGCGGAGTGAGATGATGGTTACTTCTTTTTGCAGATGCATCAGCCCCCTTTCTATAGAGATGTATTTACTTAACCCTTTCCCAAATGACAAACTTTTGGACTAGACCAAATTGAAAGCATTTGCAGACGACAACTCAACTCTTGCTGAAATGATGATTTCTGTCTATGATAGGGTAGAAAACATTGTGGGAAAAGGAGAAAATGCTGGTTATCAGCATTTTCTCCTTTTCCCACAATGTTTTCAAAAGGCTACTATTCCAGACCCGTAAAAACCAGGGACTGTTTGGGAAAGGGTTAAATAGATGGATATTTATTGGTATAAAGTAGGTCACTAGAAAAAACACGAAGAAAAACTTTCATTATCCCAAGATATCACATCTTATGTCCAATTGATCCGACTTTTGACTTCAACGCCTTAACTCTTTCGTACACAATCCTGACTTTTAACGACCCTGAGAAAGAAAGGTTTTGAAAACATTGTAGGAAAAGGAGAAAATGCTGGTAACCAGCATTTTCTTCTCCCACAATGTTTCCTACCCCTCCTAAATCAAATCTCAGTTTTTCCGATACATTTATCTTGTCGTCTGCAAATACTTTCAGTTTCGACTATTCCAAAAATTTTAACGACCCCTAGAAAGAAAGGTTTTGAAAACATTGTAGGATAAGGAGAAAATGCAGATAACCAGCACTTTCTTCTTCTCCCATAATGTTTTCTACCCCTCCTAAATCAAATCTCAGTTTTCAGATACATTTATCTTTTCGTCTGCAAATACTTTCAATTTCGACTAGTCCAAAATTTTGACGTTTGGTAAAGAGCCAATTTACTTTTAGCCAACAACAAAGAAACAAATAAAAAACAAATAGGTTTCCTATTGTGAAGGTGCTGGCTTTAGAAAACTTATCAAAGGAGAAATGTCGGTAACAAGCTTTTACTCCTATAAATCTTTCACTTCTGATGTCAACTAAACGTAGTAGACCCCTAATAGAAAACAGCTATTTCCACATTAATATAATCCTACAAAATTTGCTATGATGAAAAAGAGTGTTATTGTTCTGTTTTAACCAAGCCACTTTTCCCTTTTGTCTTTTCAAGAATTATCATTTATAAATCTACAACCACTATATTTTCATTACGAAGAGAGATAGTAATTACCTCCCTTTTCTGGAAAGTAACAAAAGTATCTACAAATAATTTCAAGATAGGCATAAAGAAATTTCTGGTCGGTTAAAAATGTGCAAAAGTATTATACCTGTATAAATCAGTATTTATCGACTATCAACAAAATTTTATGCAATGCAGCAATAGAGGTATTAGGGGTCTACTACCTTAAATAGCTTTTTCAGACGGAAAAGACCTAGGTCAGACTGCACAGAACATGTAGTCTGATCTCTTGTGTACACCATGTATTCTTTGCAGTCTGATCTTGATCTATACCATCCGCCATGTAACGCTAAACAATGACGCAATTCATATTCAATAGAATAGCTACTAGCTGCTTTCCCACATAACCATTGTCAAATTAAAAAGAAAGTAATGAATTCTGTTGCAATGGCTATCATCATTCCTCAAAAAGACTTTGGCCGAGCCGGGGATCAAACCGACAACCCCCTGTTCTCAAGTCCTGTTTGCTACTGACTGAGCTACTGAAGCTGGACCCCCATTTGAAAGAGTAAATTTAAAGGAAAACGGAAAAACCCCTAGTGATCAGCGCAGATGAATTCTGATCTGATTTTCTCATATTTTCATGACATTCGAAGGTCTCAAATGGCTCTTGCATATAGCCGTTGATCTCGTGAATCTTTAACTCTTTACCACACGACAAAATTTTAGACTGGTTCAATGATTGAAAGCATTTGCAGACGACAAATTAATGGTGACTGAAAAATTGAAATTTGTTCTGGGAAGGGTAGAAAACACTGTAGGAAAAGGAGAAAATGCTGGTTCTTTTTCCTACAGTGTTTTCAAAAGGCTTCTTTCTCAGGGTCGTTAAAAGTCGGGATTGTGTGGTAAAGGGTTAAAACAGTTCCACATTTTCCAGATTGCAGAGCAGAACAACATTTTATTTGACTTTTACACAGTGCATAGTCATATTTACATCAAAATTCACATAAATTCCAAGGTCACCCACTCTCTCTGTACCTCTGAGTCTCACTCTCTCATCCTTCTCTCTATCTCCCTTGCTTTCGCTCCCTCGTACGCTCTCTCTTTTATTCACTCTCCTCAAGTCATGTTAACTCTTGAACGAAAATACTAATTTAATAGTTACAACAAGTGTAAGGAATCAACTGAGGAAGATAATATGAATATAGTGTATCTCCAAACTTCATTTTGAGGAAAAAAAATGATACTTACTGTAAAGTGTGTTAAATCGAAGTGAAAAAGTTGATGTCAGATAATTACCCAACATAGACAATACATTTAGGTAGTTACTGGACAGTAGAGAGATAATTTGAAACACACAGACAATACATTTAGGTAGTTACTGGACAGTAGAGAGATAAGTTGAAACACACTAGGTTTGATATAAAAATACTTATCTAGGTACATGTACTTCCGACGTAACGGTTTGTATTTCAGCCTCACTAGCGAGAAATAAAACCACGACCACGATTTTTCAACAGATCAAATTTTTTACGAACAACTTTTGAAAGGGGTCACCCAAAGAACATACCGTGAAATTATTTCAAATCTGACCAGTGGTTTGAGAGGAGAAGATTTTGAAAGAATTCGGAAGACCTCCCCTCCCCACTCAAAAACAAGGAACATTCCAGCCAGGTTTGGTTCAAAACGCCCAAGTGGTTTAGGAGGAGATGATGTTTAAAGAATTTTTAACGCCACACGCCGGACGACTAGCAGTGGCTAGAGATACGGTTCCGTACTTCTAGCCTATATTAAAGAAATGGCTAGAGATACAGTACTGTATCTCTAGCCCCGGAGTCTAAAGATACGGTTCCATATCTCTAATCATTCTAATGATATAGGCTAGAAGTATGGTATTTTGTAGATACATGTAAAAAATTATAAATTTCACTTCAGTTTTGACTATTATCGTTATTAGCATGACTTTGTATCAATTGATCGACGATAAAGGACAGAAAATCATCAAGTTGCAGTGTGCGATATTGCACTGACGAGCGAAAATAATAATTGTGTTGATTATTAGGTGAACTTGATTACTTAACCCTTCCCAAAAGACAAATTTTACACTCTTCAAAACTTAAAGAATTTGTTAACAGTTTAAATTTTGATGAAAAATGACGGAAGGTTATCCCAAAGGGTAGAAGACACTGTTGGAAAATGAGGAATTGCTCGTAATGAGCAATTTCTCTTTTTCTCACGGTGTTTTCAAAGGACTTGTACTGCAGACATCTAAAAACAAGGGCTTATTTGGAAGAAGGTTAACATTTACACGGATGCGCGAAGAACAAATACGGCTTCATCGATGTCAATTACTACTTTTATGCCGCTAAAACACAGAAGGGGAATGGTGGCATTGTTTTTTGTGTTAGTAACCACATTTTGTCCATTTTCCCAAGCTGTAAAAATTGGTTGAAGCTGATTGATTTTAACATCGAAACTGGCACCAGTGTTCTCTGCTGCGACAGATGCAAGGCGCTGTGTGAATCTGAAACTTTTCCTAAAACGTTCTTGCTGTGATATTTAGATATGTGAGCATCAACTATATTTAGAGTCATTACATCAGCTATAATAAGGGTCAGAAGATCTGAACAATGATCTTTTGTTAATGTCACCAGCGTGTCTGGGTTCTACTGATATAAGACCGGATATCAGAACAATACCCCTTTCAATGTCAAAATTAATCCCTTTTCAAGTAGCCACAATGTCTGGTTTTGTTTATTTGGTGAAAGAAATGCGGACGATCGCCTATTCAACTGTCAAAGTTAATCCCCTAACAAAGGATCAGGTAGTTGAACAATAATCATTTGTTACAGTCGCCACACTGTCTGGTTGTGTTTATTTGATGACAGAATTACAGACAATGGCCTATTCAACTGTCAAAGCTAATACCCTAACATAAGACCCAGTGATACAGAGCTGACTTGTATACCCAATCAAAGGCATAGACACGGACATTGACGATCAGGTCCTCAGTTCTCGATGGAAATAAAAAGTAAATATTTTTGATGATAAAAAGGCAAAAAATGAAAAGAAATAGTCTACAGAAAAAATACATAACTGAAAACAGTGGAATAAATAGAAAAAATAGGTTATGGTAAAAAAGAAGAATTAGTCCTGTACCCATTCATAATTCGATTATAATGCAGGAGTGAAAAATCAGATCGCCACCCTTTAAATTAGAAGATTAAATTACTCTAACAAGATTGGACATAAATTCCACACCTTTAAGATCCAATACCTGTTTATATAATTGTTTATGATGCACAAGCGGAAAAATCAAGTTGTTCTCCTTTAAAGTGAAATATTAAATAGTTCTAACAAGATTGGACACTACTCCCAACCCTTTAAGGTCCTGTACCTATTTATATCACCGATTATGGTGTAAAAGTGAAAAAAAATCAAGTTTCCCGCAATTAAAGCAAAAAGTTAAATCGTTCAGACAAGATTGGACATAAACCCCAATCCCTTTAAGATTCAATACCCATTTATATGTAAATCATTGATTATGATGTAAAAAGGATAAAAAGCAATTCATCCCCCTTTAAAGCGATAGATTTAATGACACTTACAAGATTGGACAAGCACCCCACCCATTTAATGCCCAGTACCCATTTATACCATTGATTATGATGCAAAAGAGGGAAAAATCATGTCGACCCCCTTTAAAGCAAGGAATTAAATAATTCTCAACACAGTAACATCCTTACATGCAAATGAGTTACTAATTATAGTAACTAGGTTATCCATTATTACGTCATCATTGTTTGGCCCCAAACCACCCCCTATACTACTACTTTGTATCAATTCTTGGGAATATAGTTCTTCTTCTTTATGTAGTCTTATGGCAAACAAGTGTTTACACGGCAGCTTGTACTAATTATGAAAATCACAGGTACACGCAATACGAGATGCTTGAACCTCCACTACTACATGAGAATTGGCCTAAGTGGTAATGCAAAATTTCACATAGAACTACTTTTGATACTACGACCCGGAAGCAATCTCGCAGTGGTGCAACACTGGGTACAAAACCGGACTGCTTCTGTACACGACGACCGTTACTTTGAATTTCAATCCAAAATTAACGTTAACACAATAAAACCTGGTGCGATTCATTCAGCTATGATCAGCAGTTTAGAGAAATCTGGGGCTAAAACATGCCTTATTTCACCTCAAACGTATTAATAAAAGCCATTTTCTCCATTGCTACTTTAAAGCGCGTATTACTACAAATCTACCCTTTCCAACACTTGGGGGAGTGATGGATCTGAGCAGACAGGTCGAATTTTCGGAGAATATGACATGCGCAGACAACGTATTCGATTCAGTGAATTTCAATATAAAGTGCGTTTCTTCAAAATATTTCTACCTGGTATATCCATGATTAACTCTCATATTCAGGGAAACAAAGAAAAAAGAAACATGAAATTGTGAATAAAATTCACTATGCTTTCTGTAATCAAACCATTTTTTGTACAAATCAATTTCAGTCTATGCCGGTGTAACGTTGTAAAGTGACCCCCATAGAATAATGACCCCCCGGTCATTATTTTATATAGAATAATGACCCCCCGGTCATTATTTTATATAGAATAATGACCCCCCGGTCATTATTTTATATAGAATATCGACCCCCCGGTCATAATATTATGACCGGGGAGTCAATATTCTATATAAAATAATGACCGGGGGGTCATTATTCTATGGGGGTCACTTTACAACGTTACACCTATGGGGGTCACTTTACAACGTTACACCGGACGTGTCCACCAAAAATCAGTCATGACTGTCTAATGGTGTTTATCTCCGTTTAATACGCTCCAAAAAATACCACATTTTCGAGCATTTTTCCTTTTTCAATTAATATGTATCTTCTGCGAACTAGTTTTAACTCGGGACTGTTTGGTAAAGGGTTTAACCCATTAGTAATTAACCAAACGACAAAATCGTTTGCTTGTCCAAATCGAAAGCATTTGTAGACGACAAAATTAAAAAGTGACTGAGAATTTGAAATCTGTTTTATGAAGGGTAGAGAACTTTGTGGGAAAAGGAGAAAATGCTGGTTACCAGCATTTTCTCCTTTTCCCACAATGTTTTCTAAAGACTTCGAATTCTTTCTTAGGGTCGTCAAAAGTAGGGACCGTGTGGTATTGGGTTAAAGATGATCCTTTGAGACTGATAGAAAGATGGATTTCTTCCTTTCACTGAACATCAAAAACTATATGCACATTATCTCCTACCCACATTTTTGCTGTGAACAGAAGCCTTCAAAGCTTCTTCCATAGAAAGGTATAAGGTTTCTATAAATTATAAAAGAGATGTCGGCAAATGTCAGGAATAAACAGTTTACCACATCTTGCATTTGACCCTTCTTTGTATCCGACGACTTTGATTCGATAAAACTGAGACAATTCATAAATAAATGAACCATTAATTTCGAAACAAGCCTTAAAAAAAACCTACCCCTGATTCGGTGATTAGCATCGATGTTATTTTTGTGATCGTTTCTCCGCTAAGTGCGTAGACACAATCGAAAATAAGAAGAAAAAATAAATAAATAAATAAATAAATAAATAAGAGGACCAATATGGCCCTGGATCGCTCACCTGAAATTTTGAGAGGACCATAACCATTTTTTATTTTTCAATTTTCAAGTATTGAAATTTTGGAAACAAAATCATTATTTTGCCTAGAAATTTTGAAGAGGCCACCTTTAGAAATCATTTCAAAATCTGTAACCACCCCTACAATCATCACCACAGCCATGTTTTGACGTATCAGAATTCACCATATAAAATTTGTATAGAATTCGAAAACAATCCATCTCAAAGTACAGAAATGGTGAACAACAAGGCATTAAAACCCAGATAGAGGCCATTTTGAAAACTCGTGAAATATTATGCATGTATTCTAAAGGTAACAGTTTTATATTAATTATTATCAAATACATCAAGTAGAAAGTGTGTATATTGATCAACATTTCTCACCAGTATTCTCACCTGGTATAGGTCGACGTCTACAAATGCCTTTTTTATCAAAATATCTACACAGACTTTTGATGGATATTAAAAGGTCAGCAAAGGATAATTTCTGTGAAATTATTTCAAAATCTGAATGTTCAGTGTTTACAGAGAAGAAGAATGTTTGTTGACGGATCAAAATTTTGCAAACAAATTTTCAAAAGATGCACCTAAGGAACATCTTTCTGGAGTTGTTTCAAAATCTGACAAGTGCTTTAAAAGAAGAAGAATTTAAAAGAATCTTTTTAATTCAATACAGTGCACCGCGCCCCCATCACCACCACCATAACCATAATTTTTCAACGGATCAATAAATCACGAACAATTTTTGAAAAAGGTTACCCAAGGAACATACTTTAAAATTATTTCAAATCTAACCAGTGGTTTCAGCGTAGAAGGTTTTGAAAGAATTCGAAAGACATCCCCCCTTCCCCCCCCCCCCAAAAAAAAAAAAAGTACACCCCAAGGAACATTCCAGCCAGGTTTGGTTCAAATCACCCAAGCGGTTTAGGAGGATATGATGTTTAAAAAATTGTTGACGTCACACGCCGGATGTCTAACGTTAACGACGTACGACAGACACAGTGTGATCCCAAGAGCTTCCCTTGAGCACGTTGTGCTCAAGTGAGCTACAATTATCGGAGCAACCCTTCAGACTTAGGTATAAAACACAATATCTTCGAAACAACCAAGTTACACAGATACTGTAAATCTACATTTATCATAATTTCTTTTTACCTTACTCTTCTTTCTATCACAGGAATCTGACATTCTATAACCAAAATAAATGATAAAATATGGGAAAAAAATCCCCCCCCCTATATAATATAAACACAAGGAGTGCAACGTCTCGATTGCTGGCGCGAGCACCCGACAGCCTTTCCCAACCAAAATCACCCACGAAACAAACATTGATCATAATCTCCTTCAGCCTAGCGATAGACAAGACATTAATGTTCCTGTACATCCGGCGATACCTTAGTAGACACCTTTCAACCGGAGATATCCGTCATGTTTTACAGCTCCATCAGGACATTTTGATTTATCCGGGTGGCCATTCGCTGACGTCACAAGAAGTGCAAGGAAGCGTATATTCGTATTACTTATTGCTATTATTTTTTTCGATTTTAAGACATTTATGGACATCAAATGATACTAAAGATTCTAGAAAAATCTGTAGTATCATGTAATGTCCATAAGTATATTAAAAACGAAAAAAATAATAGTAATAAGTAATACGAAAATACGCTACCTGCTACTTTCTGTGACGTCAGCGAATGGCCACCCGGATAAATCAAAATGTCCTGATAGAGCTGTAAAACATGACGGATATCTCCGGTTGAAAGGTGTCTACTGAGGTATCGCCGGATGTACAGGTACATTAATGTCTTGTCTATCGCTAGGCTGAAGGAGATTATGATCAATGTTTGTTTCGTGCGGTCACACTAAAATACGCCACAGAAGAAATATACGCCACAGGTACGCCACAGGAGAAATGTATACGCCACAGCAAATATACAGCTATTAAAATGGGATTTTTATGTTTTATCTAGTAGATTAAGTCATAATCTATCATTTGTGCAAAAATGGTAGAGAAATATTTTATATTTATGCAGGAAATCGATCTTATAAAATACGCCACAGGTGAATTATCCGCAACAGATACGCCACAGTGGAAATGTATACGCCACAGTGGAAATGTATACGCCACAGCAATTATACAGCCATAAAAGCATGAGTTTTGAGTTTTATCTTTTAGATTTTGTTAATATCTATCATCTGTGCAAAAGTAATTTGGAAATAATCGATCTTTATGCGTTAAATCGATGTGATATTATTGAAAGTGTTTGGCGGACGGACATTCTACGTGTTTATAAATACATGAGGGGAAATAACTCTCGTTTCAGACTAGCAAATCATTCAAAGTTATATACAAAGTACTACTTCAAACCGAGTACCAAAAGATAAATATGTATACTCGCTTAAATTAAAAGCATTTGTTCAAGACAAAATAAATGTAACTAGGACATTAATTATTGCGTTGAATGTAAGAAAAAAATCATTTAACCGTTTACCATTATGTGGTCCAAGATAGAAAAGACTAGCAAGGACTTGCCATTCTTTGTCAGCGTGATTTCCTCTCGGCGGCTCGGCCTGTCTCAATTTCTTAAAATTGTCAATCTCCTTCAATGTTTTCAAACATTGACATTGTTAGTGATAGAGTCTAAAATTCGAACTCCAGACTGTTTCAAAATTCTGTCGGTAATTTGATGAATTGAGGTTAATAAAATCCACTGTGACGACGTTGAAAATGCTCGTCATGAGCACTCTCATTTTCCCATGTTTTCAATTAATTTTAAAAATCGTAAAAACAAGCGATTATTTGAAAAGGGGTTAAATTATAGGTAAAAGTGAAGAAGAAGAGCATCTAGAGGGGTGTATTCACCCTTTACCACATTTTAACGCTTTACCAAAGCAAATGGAAACATTAGCAGACGATATTCATGGAGACAAGAGTTTGTGGTAGAATAAATTTTAGGTAAAATTTAGGTATGTTTCGTGGGTGATTTTGGTTGGGAAAGGCTGTCGGGTGCTCGCGCCAGCAATCAAGACGTTGCACTCCTTGTGTATATATTATATAGGGGGGGATTTTTTTTCCATATTTTATCATTTATTTTGGTTATAGAATGTCAGATTCCTGTGTTTCTATCTAAAATATATACCCATTAGATCGTATATCCCAGAGTTAACGAAACTGATATTTTATTACAAATACCGTAAATCAACATTCCATAATTTATTTATCAAGAGTTCTATAGTTTGTGAGTTCTCCAGCGTACGAACAACAACCAGCCAGTCGGGACAACGTGGGGTTTATACTAAACCGGATATTGTGGTTTCCATGATACGAGATCAACAGGTGCCCTTTTGTCGTCTTGTTTACACTTGGAACAAGGATAAATTTAAAGCTGTTTTTGCGTGTAAAATAAAGTAAGTAATTTTTTCTCTCGGCGTATGATTAGAATAAAATTGCAAAATTTGATTTTCATTTATTGAGCGATTTCATTCGCACGATTAATCTATCGGCGAGGGTCAATAGTGAGTGATGACGGTGCCAAGGCTATTCGGCCCCTGAAGAAATCAACCACTAAATTTAGAAATTATTGTACACATGAATTTTGATGGACATTGATGGAAAAAGACCACATTTGACTTCTGCATTTATTTTTCCTTTTGTATGTCATCTATTTATATTTTTGTTCCGAGAAATAGCTTAGAAAGACCACAGGAATTTGACATTCTATAACCAAAATAAATGATAAAACATAAAAAAAAAATCTCCCCTATATAGCCTGTGGACCCATACATTCGTTACTCTAACACCATATTTTTGCGCATACGAGTTATCACTTGGTAGCTGATTTGATCAAACTTTATAAAAATATGACATTGGACATATCTACAGATCTCAAACGCGAAAAAATCTGGCAAAAACAACTTAACAACAACTTAAACTTTGTTTTTACTTGTGTATGTTTTGAGCTGAATCACTTGAGCGCAGGACTCATACATTCGTTCCCTCTGATTGGTCAGACTACAACATTAAACTGACGTCATTTCCCGGGTAAATATTCATGCTACAGTTAGGTTCATCAAATGTCTTCCACCTAATCCAACTGAGAAAGTAGATGGAAACTCGGCATACGTTTATTTATACTGTTTTTCCAAAGTGGTAAGAAAAAAAAGCAAACTCGATCAGATCAAAGATACTTTATATAATGATAGGGTTAAGCGAAACGTCAATCAGACATACACTCGCCAGATTGATTTGTTGCGTGGTGGATATCAAAACTGGTGAACTTAACCGTATTTTTTATTTCAGTATCTTTGGCCCGTGTGCAAAAGAATGAAGACGAGAGCACCTGAAATGGTTACGTCATGTTTTGGTATTGGCAAATGATCCATTTTATCATAAAATAGCACGTTTCTCAATAAAAAAAGAGAAATATTGAAATAAGGTACGATTTTAAAACCACACTGTATCTATTTTTTACGCATTTCAGCTTTTTTCTTCAATGTAAATACATATTTCATCATTTGGCAAAAACTGTATCGATACTCAGATGGAAAGATCTAGTCGGGTGCGCGAAAAAATTCTATAAATATACGACGTAACAAATGTATGGGATGTAACGAATGTATGAGTCTTGGGAATAATATAAACACAAGGAACGCAACGTCTCGATTGCTGGCGCTAGCACCCGACAGCCTTTCCTAACCTGACGTCAGCGAATGGAGTCCCGGATGAATCAAAATGTCCTGATAGAGCTGTAAAACTTGACAGATATCTCCGGTTGAAAGGTGTCTACTGAGGTATCGCCGGATGACGCAGGTACATTATTGTCTTGTCTATCACTAGGCTAAATGAGATTATGATCAATGTTTGTTTTGTGGGTGATTTTGGTTGGGAAAGGCTGTCAGGTGCTAGCGCCAGCAATCGAGACGTTGCGTTCCTTGTGTTTATATTATATAGGGGAGATTTTTTTTTCATGTTTTATCATTTATTTTGGTTATAGAATGTCAAATTCCTGTGGAAAGACGCAGTTTGTGCACCTGAGGATAGATAACATTTTACATGTTCCATGTGCATAAATAAATAACATGCCATTGGCCTGCTCGTGCAAATGGTGTGCTATACCCGAATCGAGGGTATTTCTGTGGGTGTTAACCATATCACCTTGTCAAAAATGGCATACTTATGATATAAACAAATGGAATGAAGAGATGCCTTGTTTTACATTTATTTAGTATTGGCTAATATTTTCAGATTTTTGGGCACAAATAGCCCAAAAAATAATAACAAGGTAACAATGACAACCAAGTTTCCTCATGAAGCCATAAACAGGACATTGCTGGGAGCAAAACCAGTGACAGGAAGTCATAATTATGTGTATTATTCAGGCAGTATACAATATAGCTTGAGAGTAGAAATTCCATGTCATTTTTAAAGGATTCTAAACACACACATAAAAAAAGAGAAAAGTTATTAGAAAAGTAATAAATAGAGGATATTTGTTTTTTCGGTGTAAGATCGAAATTTATTTCATCGAGTGGACACCATCGGTAATAATTTCACGAGTGGCACAGCCACGAGAGAAAATATTACCGATGGTGTTCACGAGATGAAATAAATTTCGATCTTTCACCGAAAAAACAAATATTCTATATATTTTATGCTTTTAATCCTTTCTGGGAGGAGCTTTATCAAAATTTAGTACAGTTCTTTTCCCTTATTCCCCGTGGCGTACCCCTCCCGCATAGCAATGTTACGTCAAGTGCGTGAAATGTAAGGTATATGACGTCATATTTCCCATCTGGTTGTTAGGCACGCGCAATTTACCTAGGCAACAAGAACGTGAAAATCGGTATTTTCACTGGTGGTACCAGTGTAAGATTGAAAAATATTTTCACTGCTATTTCTCGATATCCTACCGGAAAGCATGAAATAAAAGAAAAAGTTACTTTTAGCTGCATGGATGAAACAATTAAAATCTATTGGTTAACCCTTTACCCCATAAGGCATTTCTATGGTATCTCTAATTGACGCTAAATAACAGCAAGGATAAAGCCATTTCTTGTGTTTATATGACACCTTTTGATAGCATAGAAAACATTGTTGCAAAAGGTGAAATTGCTCGTCACAAGCAGTTTCACCTTTTGCCACAATGTTTTCCAAAGGCTCCTACAAGCACTGTGTAGAAATGAGTATCTATGGAGAAAAGGGTTAAGTTTTTCTTTGGTCTCCATGTTTTTCTGTGGTGGCCCCTATTTGTCTGATGGGGGGGGGGCAGGTGGCATCGTAGATACGAGTTCTAGAATGAGCCCTGCATTCAGAGGAAAACTCAACAGAATTGTTGCATGTATTTTTTTATGATCATCCATTTTAAGAACCGCATATCGGCAGGTACACCAATTTTTCTCGTTTCAGGGGGAAAGAAGATGCCACGTCCAAGATCAGCACGATCAGATACCAGCGATGCGGACATGGAAGGGCTGGCAGAACAGGAGCTTGTCAAGCTTCAACGCCAGTTCCGAATTATGCAGGGAGACAAAGAGGCATATTCTGAAGAGTCACAGAACATGATCAGAAAACAGAAGTATGTCTTAACTCTTTACCAAATGACAAAATTTTGGATGAATCCAAAATGAAAGCATTTGCAGACAACAAATGTGGATCAAAAATTGCAATTTGATTTGGGAAGGATAGAAAACATTTTGAGAAAAGGAGAAAAGGCTGCTTACCAGCATTTTCTCATTCTCCCACAATGTTTTCAAAGGATTCTCTGGGTCGTCAAAAGTCTGGATTGTGTGGTAATGGGTTAAGGATAGGGCACACTTATAGGATTCATGTAGTATCGCATTTCATTGCCAAAATCGTAGGGATTAGAAAAGACCTGGGTAACCTGTAATAAATGTGGGATAGTAGCATGTATCGGCAGTTTGATTATGGATTATCCTAGTTTTAGCCCCATCCATATTTATTTTTTTGTAATGAAAGGTTATGATACACCAATTCTATGAAGTGCTCTATCTTTCGATTGTGAGTGCTCTCAGGGTAAATACAGTATTTTAACATGACACGTGAATTCGGTTCTATAAGTACAGTGCAAGGAAAGCATGGTAAAATCTGCGATAGTCTATGTAGAGTGATGCCATTCTATGTTGAGTGACATCATTCAATGAGTGGGTTATTCAATGAAACATAATATTCATCAACATTTTTACTCTAAGTTTGAACTTGTTTTCCTTCCATTGAGAATTGGCCATGTTAGAATCAAAATAATCTCCTTTCTATTGTGGTTTATTGTTCAATAAACCATGTTGTGAGTTATGAGGTGCAATTAATAAACCACTCGGGCTATCACCCTCGTGGATTATTTATAGTGCCTCATAACTCACAACTGTGGTTTATTGAACGATAAACCACAATAAAAAGAAGATTATTTCTTAAAGAATCATGTTTGAAAATAATCATAATTTCTCTTTCTTGAAGGAATGAAGTTGGACAGTTGGAATGTGAGAAACAAGAATTGCTGAAATATCTACGATTGGCGGAGAGCAGAAGTAACCAGATGATGGACGAGGATCATACCGATACTCTTGTTACACTCGCTGATGCTAAAGGTAATGAACCTTCTACCACACAAGTCCGAGTTGTGTCCCTAATGAAAAGGATTTTTGAAAACATTATGGAAAAAGGAGAAAATGCTGGTAACCAGCATTTTATCTTTTTTCCACAATGTTTTCTACCCTTCCAAAGATGAATCTCTTTTTTGAGTCCCAGTTAATTTCTTGGCTACAAAAGCTCTCTATTTGAACAAGTCTAACATTTGTTGTTCGGTAAAAGGTTAGGGGGTGACACTTTTTCTCAGATTTTGGCTTTTCCATTGTAACCAGCATTTTCTCCTTTTCCCACAGTGTTTTCCACCTTTCCAATGTCAAAATTCAATTTTGATTCACATTTATTTTGTCATCTACGAATGCTATCAGTTTGGACAAGTTCAAACTTTTGTCTCCATGCATAGCTTCGTCCCGATATAAAATCCATACCTGACAACTGTGTCATAGAGAATTCTCTTATGCTCAATGTTTATGGCATTGGTCTTTTAACCCATTACCACACAATCCCTACTTTTGACGACCCTGAGAAAGAAGCCTTTGGAAAACATTGTGGGAAAAGGAGAAAATGCTGGTAACCAGCATTTTCTCCTTTTCCCACAATGTTTTCTACTCTTTGCAAAACAAATTTCAAATTTCCAGTCACTTTTATTTTGTTGTCTGCAAATGCTTTTGATTTGGACAAGCCTAAAATATTGTTGTTTGGTAATGAGTTAAACTCTATACCAAATGATAAACTTTCAGACTGATCTAAACTGAAAACATTTGAAGACAAGAAAGTAGATATTGCTCAAGTCAGGGCCTATATCTTTCAAAGGTTCTTAAACATCAGGGGAAAGGGAGAAAATACTAATAATCAGCATTTTCTCCTTTTCCCCGAATGTTTTAAAAGGCCCATTAATTTTCTTCATTTAATTTTGAGGTTGTGTGGTAAGGAATTTATTAATTCTTTGCCAGACAACAAAATTTTAGACTGGTCCTAATTAAAATAACAAAATAAACAGAACTCAAGAATTGAAACTTGTTTCCAGCGGGGTAAAAAACATTGTGGGAAAGGGAGAAAATGTTCTTTACCAGCATTTTCTCCTTTTCCCACTTTGTTTTCAAAAGGCCTCTTTCTCAGGGTCATTAAATAGAGTTTATTTCGTCAGCTTGTGGTTACCATGTAATATGGGGAAATGTTCGCCATAAAAGGGAAAGGTATGCGAAAGTAACAAGTGCCGTAAGGCACGAGTTATTTTCACAGACCTTTCCCTTTTGAGGCAAATATTTCCCCATATTAACCACAAGCTGATGAAATGAATTATATATTTTATTTCATCTGATTATTTTGTTAGCGAATGCCATTTTTAAAACTAATGATCTCAAGTCAATAAACCAGATTTTCGGTAGGAGGAAATTATTCACTGTGACGAAGAAATAATTCCCACAAGCTTAAATTACATCATTTCTTTACCCATAAATTTCTAAAAACAGACACATGAAATATAATATAAGTCAGCGTTGTATGGAAAAGCGTTAACCCATTACCACACAATCCCTACTTTTGACGCCCTTGAGAAAGAAGCCTTTTGAAAACACTGTAGGAAAAGGAGAAAATGCTGGTAACCAGCATTTTCTCCTTTTCCCACAGTGTTTTCTACCCTTCCCAGAACAAATTTCAATTTTTCAGTCACCATTATTTTGTCGTCTGCAAATGCTTTCAATTTGGACCAGTCTAAAATTTTCTCGTGTGGTTAAGAGTTGATTAACTTCTGGTTATTTTCATCTAACCACCAGAGGATTATTCCAATGAGATCGAGGATGAGAAGAAGAAGATTACAGAACTAGACGCCAAGATTCGTGAGTGGGAAAGGAAGATCAAAAATCAACACAAAAACATGGGCGGTGTCCACATGAGTACCCAACACACAGTTCAGACACAGAAAACATTGCGGACGCTGGAAAATAGGCTAGATTCTGTATGTTTTTATTTTGCTTAACACTTTACCAAACAATCCCTGGTTTTTACGACATTAACCCTTTACCCCACAAAGCATTTCTATGGTATCTCTAAATGACCCTAAATAACAGGAAGGATGAAGCTGTTTCTTATGTGTATATGACACCTTTTGATAGCATAGAAAACATTGTGACAAAAGGTGAAATTGCTAGTCACGAGCAATTTCACCTTTTCTCACAATGTTTTCCAAAGGCTCCTACAAGCAATGCATAGGAATGAGTATCTGTGGAGTAAAGGGTTAAGATAGAAGCCTTTTGAAAACATTGTAGGAAAAGAAGAAAATGCTGGTTATTAGCATTTTCTCCTTTTTCCACAGTGTTTTCAGCCGTGCTGAAAACAAATTTCAATGTTTGAGTTATGTTTATTTTTTCGTCTGCAAGTGATTTCAATTTGGACCTGTCTAAAACTTTGTCATTTGGTAAAGGGTTAGATATGATCTTCATTATGACTTTTCATCAGTTTAAATGCACCTATAATGTATCCCGAATCCTATTTCCTTTGTCTCTTTTATCATGTTACACATGAAACATTTAAACAGTAACAAAACATGTTTTCTTTGGTTTGACAAGATTCTTGTCATTTAGCTGGTTGCAGAGACTTATGGTGAGAGTAACGAACGACAACTCTGCTTGGAGATGTTCAGTTTTCTTTCCAAATATGAAGAGGAGTTTCGAAAGAGAGATAATTCTAATGAACAGGCAATAATAAGCATTTTCACTATCGTAATTGTCACTCATTTGTAATTACATGTATCATTCATTATCAATAGCTGTTTTCTTTGACAGTCCAAGAGGAAGTTTAACACCATCTTGACTGAGAATGCAAGAAAGAGGGATGAGATCGAGAGTTTGAGGGTGGAAAGAGCGAGATTTGACTTACTGTACACAAAATTGGACAAGGAATTGACTTCACTACGAAGACAGAAAGGAGAACTTATTGAACAGTCCACACAAGCTTATGACGCAAGGTATAAAGAATATGTTACTGTAGTTTTTCTCCCTTTACACACATTTCTGAGTTTCAATGACCATCAGGACAAAGGCAATTGAAAACATTTCTTACGAATAATGTCCGTAACAAACAAACAAATAAATGCATAGCTCAAATAAAAAACGGGCAGGATTCAAAATCTTGAAGGGACAATTAATCTCTTTCTTTAAGGATTAAAAGACCAATACCATAACCACTGAGCCAAAGAGATATCTCTTTGACGCAGTTGTCAGGTAATGATTTTAAATCAGGACGAAGCTATGCATGAAGGGGTGGTCTCCCTTAACCCCCCCAACCCTTCCCTTAACCCTTTCCCAAATGACAAACTTTTGGACTAGACCAAATTGAAAGCATTTTCAGATGACAATTCAACTCTTGCTGAAAAGGTGATTTCTATCTATGATAGGGTAGAAAACATTGTGGGAAAAGGAGAAAATGCTGGTTACCAGCATTTTCTCCTTTTCCTACAATGTTTTCAAAAGGCTACTATTCCAGACCCGTAAAAATCAGGGATTGTTTGGGAAAGGGTTAAAGTCATAATTTATTGATGACTTAAAGCCTTATTAGGCAGAAAGACCAATTTCTGACAACAAATGGGATTAATGGCTCAATGGCCAATCACGGATGAGACCCAATCTTATGAACAATATCCATAACAAAGAAACAAATGAATGCATAGCTCAAATAAAAACCGCATCGGGCGGGATTCAAACCCTTGAAGGGACAATTAACCTTGTTCTTCTAGGATTAAAAGGCCAATGCCATGACCATTGAGCATAAGAGAATTCTCTATGATGGAGTTGTCAGGTATTGATTTTAAATCGGGACGAAGCTATGCATGAAGGAGTGATCTCCGGTAACACATTCTGGAAAAAGGAAGAATTGTTTGTGACAAGCAATTTCGTCTTTTTGCACAATATTTCCTACCCTTTTAACCCCAAATGAGAAAAATCCATGTTTTTACAGTTGAAGACATTGTGGGAAAAAAAGAAAATGCTGGTTACCAGCATTTTCACCATTTCCCACAATTGTTTAACCCTTTACCATTCAATGCCGACCTTTGACGCTCCTGGAAATGAGGGCTTTCGAAAAACACTGGGGGAAAAGAAGAAAATGCTGGTTACCAGCATTTTGTCTTTTTCCCACTATGTTTTCTACTCTATCAAAGAAAAATTACACCATTTGAGCCACACTGAAATTTGTCATCTGCGAATGCTTTCAGTTTGGACAAGGCTAAAATTTTGTTATCTAGGGAAGGGTTAAAAAGCCTACTTTCTCGGGGACATTAAAGGTCATGATTGTATGGTGAAATGTGAACACATACATTAATTATTGTACAGAGATGATGCCCAACAAAAGATGATCATACTTAAAGAGAAAGCGGACAAAGATCTACAACAGCATAATGCCGAGATGAAGGAACTTCTCCGTGTGATCGATCATGACCGTAATCTCCGCGATTTCATGGGCATCAAAGGTCAGGAGAGACAAGAGGATCCACAGCTTGTTGCCTGGAGACAGCGTAAAGGTAATGAAGATTTTGTGTCAATTTGCTACACTGTTGATTGAAATGAAAAAAATAGCCTTTATGTATGAAAAAAAGACTTTCAAAATTGCTTGTCTTAACTCTTAACCACACAATAACGAGTTTTAACAACTTGGAGAAAGAGGGCTTTAGAAAATATTGTGGGAAATGGAGAAAATACTTGCAACTAGCATTTTCTACTTTTCCCACATAATTTTTCATTTCTTTCTTCTAACACAAATTTCATGTTTTGAGTAACATTGAATTTGTTCACTGCAAATGCTTTGAGTTTTGACCATGTTAGAATATGTCAAAGTTTTTGAAAATTCCAAGTCGAAAACCGTGTATACCAAAAAATATTTGATGGTTATTGGCCCCTGTTGTTTGGGTCCCCTTCCTGATAGTTTCAATTACATGTCCGAGTTGGACGTAAATATCTTCAGTAATCAGATGGGTAATATAAAATGTCAGAGTTGTTACTTAGCAATGCCAGGGTAATGACAATAACTCGACTTTTTCTTCGAAAACAGCGTAGCAAATACAGTGTTTTATTGGTTTATGAACAGAAGCCCTGGAGACAGAGAGAAAGAAGGAGAGTCAGGAAGATTCAGTAGAGACATATGAGGCTGCATTTGAGAGAATTAAGGAAATGACAGGCCTGGAAGATTTAGAGGAACTCGTCCGAAGGTACATTTGTATGGTCCTACTTCTGTCCATGTTTTATTTGAGACGATATGTAGTGTTGAAGTGTTTGAAGATGATCCATGTACCCTTTATTAAACCCTTCCAGATTTTGAAAACATAATGGGAAAAGGAGAATGTAAAAGAATAGGTTACAGCCTTTCCTCATTAACTCTTTATCAAACGACAAAATGTTACATTTGTCCAAATTGACAGAATTAGCAGGCCATAATTTATATATTGTTCAAGTGATTGGAAATGTCCTTGAAATTGTAGAAAACATTGTGTTAACCAGCATTTTCTTCTTTTTCCACAATGTTTAGATCCTTTAACCCTTTACCAAACAATCCCTGCATGAACATCTATGTGGATCTTACCTTGGTGGATCAAGCCCGATTTCAAGATTTCTGCGACACGCCCCCTATTGAATGCTGCTTATTATCTCCCTTTACATCATTTTTCTTATAGCCAATGAAATGTTGTTTTACAAACCGCTTACAAATACAACAGTTCAACATGAAGCAATAACCACAAACAAACTTAGACACTCCATGGTCAGGTGCTGGGATATAGCCTAAAACATCTGATAATTGACTGGTCACATTGAAACTTTATGTAAATATTGTTCGTCTATGTTTTCTTCGGTAATAAATTATTACAGATCATGCACAAATCCACGGAGGTATTTATGTTTACCATCTATTTTTATTGCAACCCTGTTATATTTTTATCACAGATGAAATGCTACGAGCGATTTGATTTGATGCAGTTAGAGATAGCTGCAACCAATGAAAATGTGTATCGGGTGATCATCGAAATCAAGCTCTATCAGCCAAGGGTAGACTGGCGTAGTGGATCATAACCCTTGGCTTGCAAAGATGTGCATGAAGGAGTGGTCTCCAGTGACAAAATAACAGAAGTTTTGACCCGTGTCTGTCTGTGTGGGCTGCACAGGGTGACATGGATTGTTATTTTTGCAGATGCATTAACTCATTACCAAACAACAAAATTTTAGGCTTGTCGAAATCGAAAGCATTTGCAGACGACAAAATAAGAGTGAATGAAAATTTGCATATTTTTTAGTGAAGGGTAGAAAACATTGTGGGAAAAGGAGAAAATGCTGGTTACCAGCATTTTCTCCTTTTCCCACAATGTTTTCAAAAGGCTTCTTTCTCAGGGGCGTCGAAAGTTGGGATTGTGTAGTAATGGGTTAATCCCCTCTTTTACAGAGTCTGAGTTATTTTTATATTTTCAGGTTTATCGAAGTGGAGGACAAAAATTTCGCTCTGTTTAATTACGTGAATGAACAGAACAATGAGATTGAAACACTCAATGATGACATCGATACGGTAAAACATTTAACCCTTTACCACACATTTTTCAGGCTGTAACCCATTACCACACAATCCCTACTTTTGACGACCCTGAGAAAGAAGCCTTTGGAAAACATTGCGGGAAAAGGAGAAAATGCTGGTAACCAGCATTTTCTCCTTTTCCCACAATGTTTTCTACCCTTCCCAAAACAAATTTCAAATTTTAAGTCACTTTTATTTCGTCGTCTGCAAATGCTTTCGATTTGGACAAGTCTGAAATATTGTCATTTGGTAATGAGTTAAACCCTGAGAAAGAAGGTTTTTAGCTCACCTGAGCACATAGTGCTCAGGGTGAGCTATTGTGATCGATCGTTGTCCGGCGACCGTCCGTCCGTCCGTCCGTCCGTCCGTCCGTGCGTCCGTCCGTCCGTCCGTCCGTCCGTCCGTCTGTGAACAATTACTTAAAAATTCTTCTCCTCTGAAACCGCCCAACAGATTTCAGTGAAACTTCACAGAAATGATCCTTAGGTGATGCACTTTCAAAATACTTCAAAGATTTGAATTCCATGGAGAACTCTGGTTGCCATGGCAACCGAGAGAAAAAACTTTAAAAATCTTCTTGTCCCAAACCGTAAGGGCTAGAGCTCTCATATTTTGCATGTAGCATCATCTAGTGACCCTCTACCAAAATACTTCAAATTATGGCCCTAGTGTTGAAAATGGCCCTATGTTGTGGGTTCTTGGATTTCACATGGAGATAAAGAAGGAAATCTTTAAAAATTTTCTTGTCCCAAACCATAAAGGCTAGAGCTCTCATATATGGCATGTAGTATCATCTAGTGGCCCTCTATTAAAATAGTTCAAATAATGGCCCTAGTGTAGAAATTGGCCCTATGTTGTGGGTTCTCGGATTTCACATAGAGATAAAGAAGGAAATCTTTAAAAATCTTCTTGTCCCAAACCGTAAGGGCTAGAGCTTTCATATTTGGCATGTAGCATCATCTAGTGACCCTCTACCAAAATACTTCAAATTATGGCCCTAGTTTGAAAATGGCCCTATGTTGTGGGTTCTCGGATTTCACATAGAGATAAAGAAGGAAATCTTTAAAAATCTTCTTGTCCCAAACCATAAGGGCTAGAGCTCTCATATATGGCATGTAGTATCATCTAGTGGCCCTCTACCAAAATACTTCAAATAATGGCCCTAGTGTGGAAATTGGCCCTATGTTGTGGGTTCTCCGATTCCACATAGAGATAAAGAAGGAAATCTGTAAAAAACTTTATGTCCCAAACCTTAAGGGCTAGAGCTTTCATATTTGGCATGCAGCATCATCTAGTGGCCCTCTACCAAAATACTTCAAATTATGGCCCTAGTGTTGAAAATGGCCCTATGTTGTGGGTTCTTGGATTTCACATAGAGATAAAGAAGGAAATCTTTAAAAATCTTCTTGTCCCAAACCATAAAGGCTAGAGCTCTCATATATGGCATGTAGTATCATCTAGTGGCCCCCTATTAAAATACTTCAAATAATGGCCCTAGTATGGAAATTGGCCCTATGTTGTGGGTTCTCAGATTTCACATAGAGATAAAGAAGGAAATCTTCAAAAATCTTCTTGTCCCAAACCTTAAGGGCTAGAGCTTTCATATTTGGCATGTAGCATCATCTAGTGGCCCTCTACCAAAATACTTCAAATTATGGCCCTAGTGTTGAAAATAGCCCTATGTTGTGGGTTCTCGGATTTCACATAGAGATAAAGAAGGAAATCTTTAAAAATCTTCTTGTCCCAAACCATAAAGGCTAGAGCTCTCATATATGGCATGTAGTATCATCTAGTGGCCCCCTATTAAAATACTTCAAATAATGGCCCTAGTGTGGAAATTGGCCCTATGTTGTGGGTTCTCAGATTTCACATAGAGATAAAGAAGGAAATCTTAGAAAATCTTCGTCTCCCAAACCGTAAGGGTTAGAGCTCTCATATTTGGCATGTAGCATCATCTAGTGGCCCTCTACTGAAATACTTCAAATTATCGCCTTAGTGCGGAAATTGGCCCTATGTTGTGGGGTCTCGGATTTCACAAAGAGATAAAGAAGGAAATCTTAGAAAATGTTCTTGTCCCAAACCGTAAGGGCTAGAGCTTTCATATTTGGCATGCAGCATCATCTAGTGACCTCTACCAAAATACTTCAAATTATGGCCCTGGTGTGAAATTAAACCTATGTTGTTGGTCTTGGATTTCACATAGAGACAAGGAAGGAAATCTTTAAAAACCTTATCCAAATGGTAAAGGCCAGAGCTTTCATATTTGGCATGTAGCATCATCTAGTAGCCCTCTACCAATTTTCGTCAAATTATGTCCCTGATGTAAAGAATTTGCCCTATGTTGTGGGTCTCAGATTTCACATAGCGATAAAGAAGGAAATCTTAGAAAATTTTCTTGTCCCAAACCGTAATGGACAGAGCTTTCATATTTGGCATATAGCATCATCTAGTGGCTTTCTACCAACATACCTTAAATTATGGCCCTATGTTGTAGGTTCCCGGATTTCACATAGCGATAAAGAAGGAAATCTTAGAAAATCTTCTTCTCCCAAACCATAAGGGCTAGAGCTTTCATATTTGGCATGTAGCATCATCTAGTGGCCCTCTACCAAAATACTTCAAATTATGGTCCTGGTGTGAAAGTTAGCCCTATGTTGTTGGTCTCAGATTTCACATAGAGATAAAGAGGGAAATCTTTAACAGTCTTTTTGTGAGCACTCTTGAGACCACATTTCTTGCTAAGCTGAATTGAAAATTGGTTGGAATGTCTGTCTCAATAAAACCTCACATGACTCTGCATTGAATGCTTGTTTGGAATATAACTTTGTCATCTCAAGTCGGAACGACTTCAAAATTGGTATGCATGTTTGTTGTGATATTACCGAGTACTCGGTTCAAGAACAATAACTCTACCTAGCATGGATTTTGAGAAATTCCACTTTGATCTTTATTTTAATAGTATTGTTTGCTTGTCCAGAGTGGAATTTTGAAGTCTCAAGTCAAATTGTCTGTTGCATTGCCAGCCCTTTGCAACTATTATGCCTCCTATACAACTGGTGGTGGGATTGCATATCTTGCGACAATTTGCCGCTCTTGTTTCATCATCATTAGCCCTTGAACCTCAATATTTTGTAATTATAGTCTTTGTTGTAGACTTTTGCTGCTTAGTACTCAGGTGAGCGATATAGGACCATCATGGTCCTCTTGTTGATAATATCTCAAGAATTTTCTACATTTTAAAGTAACACAACTTACGGTTGGCTTAACTAGATGGTTTAGCCAATCAGAAATACTGTCAACTACATGATCCTGACATTCAACATCTCTGAAGAAAGTCATGACATTATGAGTTTGATTCTTGGTTTAAGCTTTTTTCCTTGTTTGTCTCTCATCTCCGATACATGGTAGAAAGGAAGTCAATGACTTTGAAAGAAAGTGTTTGAGTCAGCCATGAAACACAGACACAGGGGCACTGACCATCGTGATATGATTTGAGGTGTTAAACTTCAATACAAACATTTAATTTGGTAAAGTAAAAAAAAAATGCCAGTTGGTAAATTTGTTAACTTTTTGTGTAATGAATACTTCTGTTTGTCATCACAGATTAAGACAGATATACAAATGTTCAAGCTACAAGGAACAGAGTTAGAGGAGCAGAGAAAGAAAATCTTGAAGGAGTTGGAGGAAAAACAAAACCAATGTTCAAAGGAAGCTGATGAGTCCGAGAAGAAATACACAGAAATTTCTAAAATTATTGATCAACTTAGACGAGGTATGTACATGTACCTTTGTTTTTCTTGTTTTGTTTTGTAACTTTAATTTTAGAATGCATTGTAACTTAAATTTCAGAATGAATAGCCTAACGTAGATCAAATAGTATATGTGAAGATCGGACTGGATGTTTTATGGAACTAAATCTGATAATCATTGTGTCGTTGACTTCACAGAATATATGATATCAATGTTTTCTCTTGTTTATTCTTGGATAATGTGATAGGATTTTTCCAAAATTCATCTTTCAAATGGTAGAAAATCTTGTGGGAAAAGGATAAAATGCTGGTTTCCCACAATATTTGTTAGAAACCTTCTATCTCACAGAATTAGTTTGTAAAAATTTAACCCTTTCCCAAACAACACATTTTAAACTGGTCCAAATTGATAACACTTGCAGACAACAAAATAAATATAACTCAAAAATTGAAATTTGTCTCCATCAGGGTAGAAAACATTGTGGGAAAAGGAGAAAATGCTGGTTACCAGCATTTTCTCCTTTTCCCACAATGTTTTCTTAAGGTTTCTTTCTCAGGGGCGTCAAAAGTAAGGATTGTGTGGTAATGGGTTAAGACCGTTTTGTTTATTTTTTTGTCAGGAATTGAATCCCTGTTCAACAAGATCAACTGTGACAGATCAGCCATCGATGACATGTTGGGTGCAGCATCTGGCGTCACCGACAGCAACATGATCCAATATCTGGGTATCATAGAACAGAGAACCAATGAACTGTTAGCCATACAGACATATGTGGCTTCAAAGGTAAGTTTTTCTTTAAGCCATACAAATATAATATGTTGCTTCAGATGAACATCTGTTGTTACCATTTTTAGCATATTGGCTCATGAATACAAGACAATAAAACATTCAAAATCGAAGCTAAATTATATGAAATCCACAATTTCTCTGTTTGTCTCAGTGTTTTAATGGTCATTTTTGTATAGAAGTGTGAAATATGCATTTGTAACACATTCTATGAAAATTGTCTTCAGTAGCTAACAAGAAATCCTTTTATGCTCCCTGGAGGGCGAGCATATAGTCACCGCTTTGCCTGTCCATCTGTCTGTCCATCCTTTATTCTGTCCATCCATACGTTTGAAGCCATTTCTCCACATCCCCTTGACCAAATTGGATGATACTTCATATATGAACTCTTTAGGATATTGCTCCAATGCGTTTTTCCCGGTTTTAAAATTTGACACTGTGTCATGGAAAAAGGGGGTTTATTGTAAATTTCTTCAGTGACCAACCATTTACCGACAGCCTTCACCTTCCTAAAAAGAGACCTATTTGGGGAGCATAATTCGTCTACAACAGATCTTGTTTAACTCTTTACCACACATTCCCAACTTTTAACGACCCTGAGAAAGGAGCCTTTTGAAAACATTGTAGGAAAAGGAGAAAATGCTGGTAACCAGCATTTTCTCCTTTTCCCACAATGTTCTCTACCCTTCCCAAACCAGATTTCAGTTTTTCAGTCACATTTATTTTCTCATCTGCAAATGCTTTCAATTTGGACCAGTCTAAAATTTTCTTGCGTGGTAAAGAGTTAAGAAAAAAGATGGACCTGTAAGAAGACCTGCAGAGGCCCTCAGAATAAACTTGTGCACATTTTCACCAATCACAAGTTTCTATTTATTCATTTTAATATATGGATACTGTTACAGGAGACCATTCTGCCAGATGTGGTTTGGATTTCAGCTATGCATTTGATAATTTGTGTCTTTGTTACGGACCTTGTTTGCAACACAGGGATTTTTAGCGTTTTTTATGTTTTTTATGTTTATATAATTAATTTTGTAAGATTGGGGCTTTTCCGGGATTGGCCATTGAGCCATTAATTCCATTTGTTGTCCAGAATTGGATTTTCTGTCTAATATGGCTTTGAGTCATCAATAAATGATGACTTTAAGAGGGGTGTGTTATGGGAGACCACTGCTTAATGCATAGCTTTGCCCCGATTTAAATACAATACCTTACAACTGCATCAGAGAGATATCTCTTTGGTTCAGTGGTTATGGTATTGGTCTTCTTATCCTTGAAAAATGAGGATATTTGTCCCTTCAGCAGATGCGGTTTGTATTTGAGTTATGTATTTATTTGTTTCTTTGTTATGGTGGACTTTGTTCGTAAGATATGCTACAAGTAGGTCAAAACCCGTAAGTTAAAAGCTACCTTCTTGAGACTTGTATAGACACAAGACTCATATTTACCAACTGTTCTTGTGAATGTTCTTAGTCTTATTCTCCTAGATTTTCTATATTTGTAAGTAACATAACTTCTGATTGGCTAAACCGAAATTCGGTTGTATTACTTACAGATATATAAAATTCCGGAGAATAAGACAAAGAATGTTCTAAGAATGGTTGGTGAATAGGGGCCCTGGGCAGGTTCATTGATCTCTTTGTTTTAATACAGGATCAAGAGAGGTATGACCAGAAGGGGGCAGGATTGCTGGGTGAGGGACCAAGTGGGCCCCAACAACAACTTCCTATTATACCGCCCTCTGTCGGGTATGTTTTGTGTAACTTTCTTTTTTCTTACATTAATGCACAAAACTATAGCTTTTCATGTTTCTTTAACTAATAAATCTTTAATTCTATTCATGTATATTTCAAGGAAAAACAACCAACGCAGATTTGCCAATAAACCAATGAATTGCTAAATAAACTTTCAGAAATCAGGCTTGACTAAATATTCAATCACATGATCCCAATTTTTAACAACCTGGAAGAAGGAGTCTTCTGAAAATATTGTTAGAAAAGGAGAAATGTGGGAAAGCTGCATTTTTTCCTTTTTGCCACAATGCTTACTTCCCTGTAAATCACAGTTCTCCACAATTTTAGTCACATTTAGTTAGTAGCCTGCATATTTTTTGAATTTGGAAAATAAAATTCTCTTAGTTCTGTATACTAGTATATAAATACATTTATATCTCAGCAGGATATTGAATTTCTGCTCTAATTTGCTTATCTTCATAACATTGCTTTTTGGAACTAACATCTTGGTCTATTTGCATGCGAGGTTCCGCTTAACCTTCTACCACAAGGCATAACTTTAGCATGGAACAAATTGAAAGCATTTGCAGACATCCAATCAAATAGTTTTAAAATTCATTGTTTGGTGTTTTATCATTTATTTCAGTTACATGTATATCACTGTGGCCATCGCATCTATCCATGCTTTTTAGGAGTATTTTTACAATTACATGTACTTCACACAGCATTCTTCCTAAGCCACCGGCTGCTTTCCCACATAGCCACCACTGAAACAGTTACCTGTATCAGCGGTGAGAGAGGAATGAATCCTGTTGCAATGACTGTCTTCACTTCTGGGAAAGAAATTTGCCAAGCTACTTACAATAACAATGATCAGCCATTTTGTACCAACAGAAAATATTTGCTTCATTTATTAAGAATTCTAGGGGTTAAGTTTTCATATAAAGTTATATATTTTTTTTTTATTTGTTAGGTATAAAAATTTTCAATTTCAGTATAATTTATAATTGTATGGTTTATTTTCTAGTGACATGACACATATTGTTAGGTAACTGAAATACTTATCTATATGTAGTTTAACGTTTTACCAAATAAGCCTGTTTTTTTCTCAGAAACATGGCTTTTGAAAGCAATATGGGAAAATGAGATGATACTGCTAACCAGGGTTCATGTATATTCGCCAACCATTCTAAGAATGTTCTTTTTCAAATTATATGGTTTGGAAGTAACACAACTTTTGATTGGCTAAACCATATGGTTTAGCCAACCAGAAGTTGTGTTACTTTAAAAAAAATGGTTGGTGAGTGTGGACCCAGTATTTTCTCATTTTCCCATAATATTTCAACCTGTCAAAAACAAATGCCATCAATTGAACTATGTTGCATTTTTCACCTGCAAATGCTGTTTAACTGGAATTATTGTTGTCTGGTAAAAAGTTAAACTTGAGATCCCCATCTTGGAACATGTCCCAGTATATATAAACATTCTCAAAACATTTCCAATTTCAGTAATAAAAAACGTATTTAACTCTTTAACACACAATCCAGACTTTTAACTACTCTGAGAAAGAAAGCTTTTAAAAACATTATGGGAAAAGTAGAAAATGCTGGTTAGAGCATTTTCTCCTTTTCCCACAATGTTTTCAAAGGTCTCTCTACTCAAAGTCATGAAAACCAGGTATTACGTGGTAAAGAGTTAATCTAAATACATACAATATCTGAGGATTGTGAAATATTCCAAGATGGGGTGCACCTACCTCTGTATATTCAGGCTATAATTATACACTTTTTCACTTCAAAGTTATTGTATATTCAGCATATAAAACAGTCATTGGCATGAAAAACCTTTTTTTCCCACAATGTTTGTGTGATAAAAGATCACCTGATGAGTTCACATAGGGGCCTTTTTTTCTGGATAGCTGCATAGGTTGTGAACTTTTATTGAACTTTTTTTCTAAATGAAGACTACTTCAGTGGATAATATTTAGGACTTCAACAACTCAGTCTGTGACTGGGTTTTACAAAAGGCTAGATTTAAAAAGGGAAAGGTATGCAAAAGTAACGAATTATTTTCACGAACCTTTCTCTTTTAAGGCAAATATTTCCCCATATTAACCACAAGCTGATGAAAAAAATTATATATATTTCCTCTGATTATTTTATCAACAAATGCCACTTTCACAACTAGTCATTGCATCAGAATCAAAATAAAAGTAGTTCCAGATTTTTGCCAGGAGGAAAATATTCACTGTGGTGGGGAAATAATTCCCCCAGCTTAAATTATGACATTTTGTTAAGCCATAACATTTCTAAAATTAGACACATGAAATATAATATTTATTTTTTCCTTTCTATTAGAGCTATTATTATTTCTATGTAGGGAAACAAGATATTTTTCAGAACATTACTTTGTCATTTACTTGTTTTTCAATGAAGTTTAAAATTCCTTATTTATCTTGATTAGATGCATGCTAAATTCAGCCAACCTTTTTCTTTAAAATTTCCAGAACATGCATGACAAACTTTTCATTATCTTTACATATGAGCCGTGCTCTCTGAAAAGAGGGCTTAATTCATTCGTGAAACGTACCGACTCGAGTCAACCTGCTTATTCTGCGCAGTCTGACATGAGTTGAAACTTTTCGCTATCTTGAAATTTTCTGCATGTCCTCCAACGACCATTACACACATGATTCAGTCGCTTAACTCTTTACCACACAATCCGAACTTTTAACGACCCTGAGAGATAAGCCTTCTGAAAACACTGTGGGAAAAGGAGAAAATGCTGGTAACCAGCATTTTCTCCTTTTCCCACAATGTTTTCTATCCTATTAAAGACAACAATTATCATTTAAGCTACATTTATTTTATCGTCTGCAAATGTTTTCAATTTGGACAGGTCTAAAATTTCCTTGTGTGGTAAAGAGTTAACTCTTTACCACATAATCCCGACTTTTAACGACCCTGAGAAAGAAGCCTTCTGAAAACATTGTGGGAAATGGAGAAAATGCTGGTAACCAGCATTTTCTTCTTTTCCCACAATGTTTTCTACCCTTCTCTAAACAAATTTCCATTTTTCAGTAACATTTATTTTGTCATCTGCAAATGCTTTCAATATGGGCTGGTCCAAAATTTGTTGTTTGGTAAAGAGTTAACAAAATGGATTTCAGGATCTGTAATCATATAACGACTTTCTTGGTATAATGTGACTCGGAGATGCATCGACTCTTACAATTCCACACAATTCCGTCTTTTAACGACCTTGAGAGAGAAGCCTTTTGAAAACATTGTAGGAAAAGGAGAAAATGCTGGTAACCAGCATTTTCTCCTTTTCCCACAATGTTTTCTACCCTATACAAGACAACAATTATCATTTAGCTACATTTATATTATCATCTGCAAATGTTTTCAATTTGGACAGGTCTAAAATTCCTTGTGTGGTAAAGAGTTAACTCTTTACCACAAGAGTTAACTCTTTACCACACAATCCTGACTTTTAACGACCCTGAGAAACAAGCCTTTTGAAAACATTGTTGGTAAAGGAGAAAATGCTGGTAACCAGCATTTTCTCCCTTTCCCACAATATTTTCTACCCTTCCCAGACCAAATTTCAACATTTCAATCACATTTATCTTGTTGTCTGCGCTTTTGATTTGGACTGGTCTAAATTTCCTTGTGTGGTAAAGAGTTAAGCCCCCTTTTGCCAGAGCATGGCTCATATTTATTACCGTACTCTCAGCAACAATATCCCGATTTTCATACACACACACACACAAACACACACAGAGGCCAAAAACTATCTAATTGTACATATTATCAAGCTAAAGACACTTATTTGCTTCCATATCTTGAGACAGTTATGATAACCAGGATCATATGAACTAAAAAGACAGAGAAATTCTCTACCAAATTACATATATCTGCCAAATTCTTTCAATGACAAACAACCTCTGAAACATTATTCTTCACGGTGCACTTCATGTTTTTTAATGTCCTGTATATATATTGTAAAAATTCCACATCTTTTTAAGCATTTAGTTTGATTTTTGAATATTGTTTTTGTACAGGGTGTCTGGAAAGTAAGGTAACACTTTCGTACATTTATATTTTGGCTTAAAATACAAGGTAACCAGATGAAAAATATATACACTTGTAAATAAAAGTTGTAAGTTTATTTGTGTAATAATTTAATTCAATTTTATTAACACGTTGTGTTTTTATACAGATTTCAATTCAAAAGTCCTTTTTCGGTCATTGGCGTCATTTTATAATTAATGACGTTTTCAGTGAGACGGCAGATTATGCTCTTTCCTTGCCGATCATGCCAGATGAAATTGTCAATCACTTGAGCGCATATTTCAATATCAATCTTCTTTATTTTACTGTAAGTGGTCTTACATGGCTTTGCTGTCTTGGTTGAGGCTGTCAACCTTTGACCTTTTAAACTAACAGAAAGAAGTCGCACATGTTGAAATCAGAATAAAGTCGCCCTCATTCCTCATTGCAAAGCAATTGGTTCATGCAGGAAAAGTGCTACACCACACATCTAAATCTGTGGCAGACTTTTTATATGATATATGTTCGGTGATACAGGGTAATGTTTAAACGACAGCCGGAGGTAAGACATGGTTGAATATCGTGGCCTGCACACAGTCCAAAACTCAACCTTAACCTGCATGACTTCCTCCTGTGCAGTGCGTTAAAGTCAAAGGTCTACGATAGTAACCAAAACAGCACAGACATGTCGTTTAAAAAACCTTCTGGTGAAATCAGTATGATTGATATTTGAATGCATTTCAAAGTGAGTGAAAATTTCATTGTGCGTGTTCGTAAAGGAAAGAGTGTAAAAGGCCGTCAAATTGAAAACGTCATTAATTACTAAAATGACGCCAATGACCGAAAAAGGACTTTTGAAGTGAAATCTGTATAAAAACGCAAAGTGTTATGAAAATTGAATTAAATTATCACACAAAAAACTTACACGTTTTATTTACATGTATGTCTATTTTTCATCTCGTTATCTTATATTTTAAGCCAAAATATATAAGTACGAAAGTGTTACCTTACTTTCCGGACACCCTGTATTTAAACATAACAAAAGTACATGAAATGTACATATGTTGGATTAATTAACCCTATACCAAACAATCCCTGGTTTTTACAACCCCGAGATAGAAGCTTTTTGAAAACATTGTGGGAAAAGGAGCAAATGCTGCTAAGCAGCATTTTCTCCTTTTCCCACAATTGTTCCTACCAGGCTGGAAACAAATTTCAATTTTTGAGTTACGTTGTTGTCTGTAAATGCTCTCAAATTTGGACCGGTCTGAAATTTTGTTGTTTGGTAAAGAGTTAAGTGGTTTAATGATGACATCGTTTATTGACAAATTAGTCTATTTCTTATTCTTTCCAATATCGTCTCTAAGGATTCATAGTATTTATGAAAATTTTACGGCTGAAATACATGACTAGCCACTGGATAAAACATCACACACAATAGGAAAAAAGCAGTATGTACTCCCTGTCAAACAGTATTCCAAATAATCATGGTAAGATAATGCACCTCAGACTACACATGCATTGATTCGCAATTTGATTTGTTGAAATATCACGCTATAATATTTATCTGTTATTCATAAATACTGTGTTATTACCACCTATTCCATTATTTGTTTGATTTTGATTATCGTTTTCAAATGAAGTGTCAAAAGTTTCAATATTTTGTCATTGAAAATTTTCAGTTTTGAAAAGAAGGAAAACTACAGTGTACTAACTTTCATGGTGCTGTTACTTGCTTCTCACTTCTCACAGCACGAAAAATGTTTATCTTATCTTTATTCTTTTTTGCTGCAAATTCTTTGACTTTAATTAAGTCCCAAAATTTTTACTTCTGGTAAGACTGAACACTAAGGACTGCAGATCAAAGATCAGACAGCATTTTCCCACTATATTTTCATCAGGATTCTATCTCTGGTTTGTACCAAATGACAAAATTGTAGATATTTCCAAAGTGAAAGCATTTGCAGAACACAAAAATAAGCATGACTTAAAAATTGAAATTTGTTATGGGAATGGTAGAAAACATTGTGGGAAAAGGAGAAAATGCTGGTTACCAGCATTTTCTCCTTTTTATACCATGTTTTCAGAAGGATTGTTTCTTTAGGTTGTAAAAACCAGGAATTGTTTAGTAAAGGTATGAACATGGATAATGTTGTCTAACATTAATCTTCATTTACATTGTCTGCCAATAGAACTATAGTTGTGTTTCATGCTTCACAATTTAAAACTTTGCATTATGTTTTTCGACAGGGATGAATATGACAGTGACGCCTCCGATGCCAGTGAAGATGACGCTCGTCCACTTACCAGAAATGAATTACAAAGAAGAGTGATGAAAACAGTGAAGAAAAGGGAGTCGGCAGCAAGAAAAGAGGGCTTTAGATATGATCTTACAACAAACAGAGAGAAATCCAAAGTTAAAAAGGATAAAAAGTGATTTAGATAATATGTATTGTGATTTCTGTCAAAACCAAATGTAATATGAATGTATGGATGTGCTTTTTGTGTATCAAACATTTAGAATTGTTTAAAAAGGATAAAAAGTGAATCAGCGCAATCAGTTCGACTTTCTGTCAAAACCAACCTTAAATGTATGCATGCTTTAGGTTTATCAAGCATTGAAAATTGTTACAAAGGATAAAAAATTAATTCAGACCAAATTTTATTCTTGAAAAATCAATTTTAATTGTATGCATATGCCTTTTTGTTTAACCCTTTACAACACAATCCAGAGTTTAATGACCCTAAAAATAAAGCCCTTTGAAAACATTGTAGGAAAAGGAGAAAATGCTGGTAGCAAGCATTGTCTCCTTTTCCAACAATTTTTTCTGCCCTTACCAAAATCAGTTTTGAGATTTTAGTCACATTTATCTTGTCGTCTGCAAATGCTTTTAATTTAGACAACTCTACAATTCTGTCATTTGGTAAACAGTTAACTCTTTAACCCTTTACCACACAATGACAACATTTAACACCCCTGAGGAAGAAGCCTTTTGAAAACATTGTGGGGAAAAGGAGAAAATGCTGGTAACCAGCATTTTCTCCTTTTCCCACAATGTTTTCTACCCTATCAAGCAATATTGCACCAATTGAGCTACTTTGGAATCGTCGTCTGCAAATACTTTTGATTTGGATAGGTCTAAAATTTTGCCGTGTGGTAAAGGGTTAACAAACAACGAAATTTATCCCTTTCCCAAACGAGTCCTGGTTTTTACATGTCTGCAGTAAAAGTCTTTTAAAAACACCGCGGGAAAAGGAGAAATTGCTCGTAATGAGCAATATCTCCTTTTCCCACAGTGTTTTCTACCCTGTTTGAGAACTTTCTGGCATTTTCTCCAAATCTAAAATTGTTGTCTGCAAACTCTTTTGGTTTTGAAGAGTCCAAAATTTGTCATTTGGGAAAGGGTTAAGAATAGTCTAAATGGAACGACTTTGCAGACTAAATATCAAATCTTGCTCAAGTGGTGAGAACCAAAAATGCTACCTACCTACCAGCATATTCTCCTTTTCAAACAATGATTTTAAAGGCTTCCAAACCCCCCACCCCCCACCACCCCGGGTCATTAAAGGCTGAGATTTTGTAGTAAATAGCTTAACCCTTTACCAGACGACTATATTTTAGACTAGTCAAAATTGAAAGCATTTGCAGATGACAAAATGAAACTGGATGAAAATTGGAAATTTCTTTTGGGAAGGGAAGAAAACGTTGTAGGAAAAGGAGAAAATGCTGGTTACCAGCATTTTCTCCTTTTCCCTCAATGTTTTCGGAAGGCTTCTTTCTTAGGGTGGTTAAAAGTTGGGATTGTGTGGTAAAGGGTTAATAATTTAATAAACCAGATCAGCTTTATGTCTTTCCTCTTGTTACATGGATGTTTGTTAGAAGAAATTTTAACCTACTGAAAGAAATCCATTATACCAATAGCAAAACCAAACTGTAATCATGTTTACATTTTGTATTTATCTTCTGTTTAAACTGTGATAGAAAGCCATAGTGAACTTTAAAAACCTGTTGTTTATTATTAAGAAAATAAATTTTGGAAAGATCAATTTTGTGGTTCTCTACAAGTCCTTTCAAGTGTTACATTTAAATAGTTTATTTCACACGTACAATTTGATGTCCAATGAAATCGCTTTAATACTACTAAATGAGTACAGAATATCTTATTCAATATTGGATGTGTTAGAGTCCAATATGGATTTTTCAGAATGAGGCAAGAGTCCAATATAGATTTTTTAAAACGAAGCAAGAAATATGGATTTTTTTCCAAATGAGGCAAGAGTCCAATATGGATTTTTTAAAATGAGGCAAGAATCCAATATGGATTTTTTTTTTCCAAATGAGGCAAGAGTCCAATATGGATTTTTTAAAAATGAGGCAAGAGTCCAATATGGACTTTTTCCAAATTAGGCTAGAGTCCAATATTGATTTTCCGAAATGAGGCAAGAGTCCAATATGGATTTTTCAAAACGAGGCTAGAGTCCAGAATATTGATATTTTACTGGGAAAGTGGTCTACTGAAGTCTATTGTCAAAAAACAACAACAAATTGTAGTGTACGAATTCACATAACTGAAAAATTGAAATTTGTTTCTAGCAGGGTAGAAAACCTTGTGAGAAAAGGAGAAAATGCTGGTTACCAGCATTTTCTCCTTTTCCCACAATGTTTTTAAAAGGCTTCTATATTAGGGTCATAAAAACCAGGAATTGTTTGGTAAAGGGTTAACTCTGCCATATGACAAAATCTGAGACTTAAGCAAAATTGAAAGCTACTGCAGAAGATAAATGTAGCTCAAAAAGTGACCTCTATTGTTGACAAACAGTACTGCTGGAAAAAGAGGAAATTCTGATTACAAGTATTTTCTCTTTTCCCACAATAATTTCCTATTAGCCTGCTTGCTACCATATATGCCCAGCCCTGGCAGCTCAGTCTGTAGTGTACAGGACTTGAGGACAGAGGGTCATGAGTTTGATCCCCCGGCTCGGCCAATTTCTTTCCGACAATTGATGACAGTCATTTAACCCTTTCCCAAACAAGCCCTGGTTTTTACGTGTCTGCAGTAAAAGTCTTTTGAAAACACTGTTGGAAAAGGAGAAATTGCTCGTAACAAGCAATTTCTCCTTTACCCACATTGTTTTCTACCCTTTTTGAGAACCTTTGCCCATTTTCTCCAAATCTAAAATTGTCATCTGCAAACTCTTTTGGTTTGGAAGAGTCCAAAACTTGTCGTTTGGAAAAGGGTTAAACAGGATTCATTCCTCTCCCACCACTGACAATTGTTTCAGTGATGGTTATGTGGGAAAGCAGCCAGTGGCTTGGAAAGAAAATCCTGCGAAGTATTGGTAAAAGAGACTCCAGGAAAGCATGGATAGGTGCACTGGCCACCGCAATATAACTGATATAATGTTGAAAATGGCGTTAAACACCATACAATCAATCAATCAAGCTACCATATGTATGACTTTTTTTTTATTTTTACAAGAAAATATACCGGTATACTACAAACAATAAAGACAAATATATATTTGGCACTTTTTTATTCCTCTCTATTCTCTCAATAAATATACATTCACTCTAACATTGACATTATTGAGTACAGTACACACTGCATTTAGTCTGACATCAAAAAACCTCACAATGTCAGATCAAATGTACATGCGTATCACATGTATAGTAATAGATCTATCACTTAATTCTCTAAAAGATATTTCCATACCTAAACAAAAGAGAAATACTTTAACATTTTACCAAACGAAAAAATTTTGGATTAGTTTAGACTGAAAGCATTTGTAGATGGCAAATTAAATGCGAATTAAAGATAGAAATTTGATTTTGGAAGGTTAGAAAACATCGTGGGAAAAGGAGAAAATGCTGGTTACCAGTATTTTCTCCTTTTCCCACAATGTTTTCAAAAGCTTTCTTTCTCAGGGTCGTTAAGTCAGGATTGTGTGGTAAACCCTTTATCAAACAATCCCTGGTTTTCTCGACCCTGAGGAAGAAGCCTTTTGAAAACATTCTGGGAAAAGGAGAAAATGCTGGTAACCAGCATTTTCTCCTTTTCCCACAATGTTTTCTAACCCATCCAAATTAATCTTTAATTTTTGAGTAACATTCAATTTATTGTCTGCAAATGCTTTCGATCTGTACAAGCCTAAAATATTGTCATTTGGTAATGAGCTAAGGAAGGAATACTATAAATAAAATTGTTTTCTACATCATTCTTAACACTAATTGCTCCTTTTCCTACAATATTTTCTAGAAACCATAGCTAAAGCAGTTAACTCTTTCCTATATAGTCCTGACTTTTAATGACCCTGGTGTAGAAAATTTTTGAAAACATTGTGGGAAAAGGTGAAAATGCTGGAAATGCAATATTACTAGACTCTAGTACCATAGTAATAGCTCCACCCCCCATTTGTGTAGAAAATTTTTGAAAACATTGTGGGAAAAGGTGAAAATGCTGGAAATGCAATATTACTAGACTCTAGTACCATAGTAATAGCTCCACCCCCAATTTGGAAAATGTAACGCCCCTCTGAGCATTATCAATCGACAACAATTATGGTATATGTACATAAAAGGCGTATCACAGGCAATTGTTTTACATGTAATAAATAAACTAAAACTGTCACAAACTGGTGATTAGTATCCCTAGAAATTGCTATAAAATAGAGGGCATTTATTTCATGCTTTCTGAACTGGCCGATTAGCTCAGTAGGTACAGCGTAGGACTAGTGAACACAATGTTTCGGGTCTCTACAGGTTGTGGGTTCGAGTCCCCGGCTGGCCAACTAAAAAGTTATTAATAGTCTTTTGGATGAGAGGTTAAACCGAGGTCCTGTGTGACGGTGCTATACACCGAGCACATTAAAGAACCAGGCGGAATTCTCAGTAGTTTCGTCCTGTATCCTTGCACTATCCCCCGTAACAACTAACCATCTTCTGGGGGCATCGCTCAGATAGGCAAGCGGTAGTGACGATAAATAAACGAAAATAATCAATCAATTAATCATGCTTTCTGGTAGGATATCAGTAAAAAGCGGTGAAAATATTTTTCAATATTCCATGGGTTTGACCAGCGAAAATACCAATTTTTATATTCTAGTTACCGGGATAAATTGTGCGTGACTCACAACCAGATGGAAATATTACGTCATTTACCTTACATTTCTCGTGCTTGATGTAATATCGTAATGTGTTGCTATGCTGGAGGGGTATGCCACGGGGAATAACTGAAAAGAACTGTACAGGATTTTGATAAAGCTCCTTCCAGAAAGGGATAAAAGCATGAAATAAATAGAATATTTGGTTTTTTTTTTCCGTAAAAGATTGAAATTTATTTCATCTTGTGAACACCATCGGTAATATTTATACGAGTAGCAGAGCCACTCATGGAAATATTACCGATGATGTTCACCAAAAAACCCCAAGTATTCTCTATTATTATTAAAATAAAACTAAGTTAACTCTTCACCAAACAACAAAACTTTGGACTGCATCCAAATTAAAACCATCTGCAAACGAAAAATTGAAATGCTTGAAAGCAGGATTTTCTACTTTTCCCACAATGTTTTCCCACTCTGTTAATTTCACTTTGGACTAGTATTACATAAAATCTTGCCATTTGGTAAAGACGTAAATCTTTTATGTAAAAAATTCTGCTGGCCTACATATATATTATATATTGAAGTATTAGAAATCATGAATTAACTCATTACCAAACGACATTATTTTAGGCTTGCCCAAATCTAAAGCATTTGCAGACAACAAAATTAAAGTGACTGAAAATTTGAAATTTGTTTTTTGAAGGGTAGAAAACAATGTGGGAAAAGGAGAAAATGCTGGTTACCAGCATTTTCTCCTTTTCCCGCAATGTTTTCTAAAGGCTTCTTTCTCAGGGTCATGAAAAGTAGGGATTGTGTGGTAATGGGTTAAATATATTCATGTTAAACTAAATCTATGTGGACGGATTAAGTAGATATGTATGTTTGGGCGGAGGCAGAAATTTAAAAAAAAAATCTAATAAATATACAATACCTTTTGTCGCAGTATTGTGAGCTGAATAATTTGTGCTGAATTCATCAAATTTTTTCAGCCATACAAAATAACAATTTGAGCTTTGCCTTTGTATACAGGGGGTTAACCCTTTACCACACAATCCCGACTTTTAACGATCCTGAGAAAGAAGCCTTCTGAAAACATTGTGAGAAAAGGAGAAAATGCTGGGAACCTCCTTTTCCCACAACGTTTTCTACTCTTTCCAAAACAAATTTCACTTGTTCGGTTACATTTATATGTTGTGTGCAAATGCTTTCAATTTGGACATCTCAAAAAATTTATCGTTTGGTAAAGGGTAAAGTGAATCTGCAAAAAAATATTGACCTAGGTCAGTCTGTGCTGGCTGACCTGGGGCCAAACTTTTAGCAATTGGTCACATACCAAAAAACAAAATTTCAGACTGGTCCAAATTGAAAACACTTGCTGACGACAAAATCAATGTTACTCAAAAATTGAAATGTATTTCCAGCCGGGTCGAAGAAATTGTAGGAAGAGGAGAAAATGCTGGGTACCAACATTTTCTCCTTTCTCAACAATATTTTCAAAACGCTTCTATCTCTGGGTCTTAACTCTACACTGTCTGATAAGATGTTTAAACCCAAAACTACACAATCCCTACTTTTGATGGCCCTGAGAAAGAAGCCTTTTGAAAACACTGTGGGAAAAGGAGAAAATGCTGGTAACCAGCATTTTCTCCTTTTCCCACAATGTTTTCTACCCTTCACAAAACAATTTTCAAATTTTCAGTCACTTTTATGTTGTCGTCTGCAAATGCTTTCAATTTGGACCAGTCTAAAATATTGTCGTTTGGTAATGAGTTAAGCCTTTACCACACAATGACAACTTTCAACGCCTCTGAAAGAGAAAGCTTTTGAAAAAATAGTAGGAAAAGGAGAAAATGCTGGATACCAGCACTTTCTCCTTTTCCCACGATGTTTTCTATCCTATCAAAGAAAAATTGTTTGAAATATGCCACATTGAAACTGTTGTCTGCAAATGCTTTAAATTCGGACTGGTCTAAAATTTCGTTGTGTGGTAAAGGGTTAAGAATTGAACAGGGGCCAAGCACTCCAAATTTAGTCATAATTCTCATTTTTAAACTAGCAAACCGGCTGGCTGAGACAGAATATCTTGGTGAGCCAATTACATTGCTTGTCATGAGATTAAGAATCACTATTACCAAACAATCTCGTGTTTTAATGACCCTTAACTCTTTTCCACACAATACCTTCATTTCACAACCCCGAGAAAGAAAGCTTTTGAAAACATTGTTGGAAAAGGAGAAAATGCTGGTTACCAGCATTTTCTCCTTTTCCAACAATGTTTTCTACCCTGCCCAAACCAAATTTCAATATACGAGTCACATTTATTTTGTTGTCTGCAAATGCTTTCAATTTGGATCAGTCTATAATTTCATTGTTTGGTAAAGAGTTAGTGACCTTTTCAGGCTTATGGAAACATTGTGGGAAAAGGAGAAAATGCTACATAACAGCATTATCTCCTTTCCCATACTGTTTTCATCCATTTCGAAGACATTTTTTGTGGTATGTGACACCTTTAGTTTGTTATCTGCGAATACTTAAAATTCGGACAAGTCTATGATTTTGTCCTATGCTAAAGAGATGAACAATGCTTGGCAAACAAGGTCCCACCACAAGCATCATGGCGCTGGATATGTTTACATTCTCTGATACACGGCTGAAACTCTGAAAGTTTCCTCGTTTTTATCATCTTCATCGTTGATAAACACCAGAATCTCCGCTGTACCTGTCTTCAGTATCGGTACAAAACGTAAACCAATCGTTGCTGTACCACCACCTTCAACAGACAGACTTGTTTCTTTAAACTGCAAGAGATCATCTCTGTTTGTATGTAGAACAAAGTTCTTTTCGTTTGGGTACGGATTTGTGTAGGAAATTTTCTTGCTGCAACCTTTACCTCCACCCACAGGAAGTACGAGTTCAAATGCCCGAGATATCATTGGGGCTCGTGAACTGACACAGATCAACCATGTGCGTACTAATTGATGAAATTCAACATCAACGACATTCAAATAAAAGAATTTGTTCCCGTCCTGCATCGGTCTGACAGCTACATTCAACTCATGGACAGCTCCAGCAGCCAACATGAACTGTTCTGAAGGGTAGAGGGTCATTTCATGAGGATGTGATGAGAAACATTGGACCAGTCTGGACGCTTGTGTACCTCTGTAAACATAACAACATAATAGTAGAAAACAAAAATAACAAGTGGGCCAAGATGGCCCTGGATTGCTCACCTGAATTTTTGAGAGGACTATAGCCAATTTTTTCAAAATCTAATCAGCCATTTCAGAGAAGAAGAATTTTTCAGAATTTCTTCATGTCTGTAGCGTAAATAGCCCACAGCCATCAGCGCTATGTTTCTTTATGGATCAAAATTTCTTGAGCAAGTTTTCAAAAGGGTCAGCTAAGAAACATTTCTGTGAAACTATTTCAAAATCTGATCTGCCGTTTCAGAGAAGAAAAATTTTAAAGAATTTCCTAATGGCCATATAGTGCAAGTAGCCCCCATTCACTTCAGCCATCTTTATTGACGGATCAAAATTTCGCAAACAAATTTTGAAAAGGGTCACCCAAGGAACATTTCTGCAAAATTATTTCAAAATCTGACCAGCAGTTTCAGAGAGAGAATTTCTTCATTTCCATATAGTGCAAGTAGCCCCCCTTCACCAGAGCCATGATTCTTGATGGACCAAAATTTCCGAACAACATTTGAAAAAGGTCAACCAAGGAATCTGACAAGTGGTTTCAGAGAAAAAGAATTTTTAAGAATTCCTTCCATTTCTGTATAGTGCAAGTAGCCCCCATTCACCAGGGCCACATTTCTTGACGGATAAAAATTTCACGAACAGTTTTTGAAAAAGGTCACTCAAGGAACATCTCTGTGAAATTATATCAAAATCTCTCCAGTGGTTTTTGAGGAGAATATTTTTAAAGAATTTCCTAGAAAATTTCATTTGGGTGCCATGCCAACCAGAGTTTTTGATGGAATCAAATTCTGTGAACAATTTTTAAAGATGACCTGGGGGTTACCAGCATTTTCTCCTTTTCCCACAATGTTTTCAAAAGGCTTCTTTCTCAGGGTTGTCAAAAGTCGGGATTGTGTGGTAATGGGTTAATACATAATACCGTGACATACCTAAGTAAAAGTGAGAATCTACTGGTCTGTCCCTCTGTACACGCCACATCTACCCTTTGTAAAGCATGTACATAAAACTGCCAGATCTGTATGGGTCGTACCATAAATGGATCAAGATAAACTGCCATGAAAAACCTCTTGATCTGTGGAGATGCTCCCAAAGGAACCTGAAACAATGTTCTACATCTTAACCACACAGTTCCTAGTTTTACTACACATTCGAAGAAAGGCTAATGAAAAAATCAGCAATGCTAAAGAAACCCTGAGAATATTCGGAGAGGAGATGTACTATATGGGTCTATTCAAATCTAGTTAAAATGTCTTAGGAACAAAGTCCATAACAAAGAAACAAATGAACAAAATGCATAGCTGAAATATAAACCACCTCTGGTGGGATTCAAACCCACGAGAGGCAAATATCTTCGTTTTTTGATATTTAACCCACTACCACACAATCCCTACTTTTGACACCCCTAAGAAAGAAGCCTTTAGAAAACATTGTGGAAAAAGGAAAAAATGCTGGTTACCAGCATTTTTTCCTTTTCCCGCAATGTTTTCTACCCTTCACAAAAGGAATTTCAAATTTTCAGTCACTTTTATTTTGTCTTCTGCAAATGCTTTCAATTCGGACCAGTCTAAAATATTGTCGTTTGGTAATGAGTTAAAAGACCAATGCCATAACCACTGAGCTAAACAGATATCTCCCTTACGCAGTTGTTAGGTATTGTATTTAAATCGAGACCTAGTAAAATGCGAGTGACTCACAGCCAGATGGAAATATATAGTCATTTACCTTACATTTCTCGCGCTTGTTGTAATATTGTAACGCGTTGCTATGTCGAGGGGGGTATGCCACAGGGAATGACGGAAAAGAACTGTACCTGATTTTGATAAAGCTTCTCTCAGAAAGGGTTAAAAGCATGAAATAAATAGGATATTTTTTTTTTTGGAGAAAGATCAAAATTTATTTTATCTTGTGAACACCATTGGTAATATTTTCAAGAGTGGCACAGCCACTTGTGAAAATATTACCAATGATGTTCACTTGATGAAATAAATTTTGATCTTTCAATGAAAAAAAAAAAAAATCCTCTGTATATTTAGAATGTGTACTGATGATGCCCAATCTACATACCTTCATAAATACGTCCTGGGGTTCCCCGGGCTGCGAAGTTTTGGTATCACAGATAATATTAGGATCACTACATCTCACAAAGGTCTTGATTAGGCCCCCACTCCCTACCGGAGCACCTGTAAAAATAAACATGTGACCCGTCATGTAAAAAGAGCCCATCTAGGAATTACGAAAAGTGTCAATCCTGGTCAGATTGCGTGCATTTGCACAGGCTGACAGGGGTTGCCACTTTTTGCTTTTATGATTTTTTCAGTATGAAAGGTCATTCTACCTTATAATTAAATGTAGCCCAAATGATTGGATCTCTGTCTATAAGGGCAAAAAATATTGGCCGAAAAGGAGAAAAAGCTATTTTCCAGCATTTTCTGCTTTTCCTTCAATATCTTCAAAATGATTCCTCCTTAAGACACAGCCTCAAATTGAGAAACCAGGAAGGAGGTATTTGCGCATTATTCCAAGGAGTTCAGATATGAAGTTTCATATAATTTGGTACAGGGGTTGTGGAGAAGTGACGGACAGACAAACATACGCACGGACGTACGCACAGCATGGTGACTATATGCTCCCCTGAAATGTTTTGGGGAGAATAAAAAAATGTTGGTGAATACGGTCCCAAGTTTTGTGAAAGTACTTTAGAACATCCTGTTGTGATCCCTGCTTTCAACAGAAACATGCTTTTCGGCTTCCATAGTTATCCAGGGCAGATAATATATACAAGAATACACTCACCAGGCAAAGTTTCTAGTGGAGGCAGTCTGATAGACTTTTTGAGAAAAGTTTGTTCTGGACTGTGAAATCTGAATGTTTGATCTATGATGTGAGGCTGTGGCTCAACTTTAAGCAGCAGAATGGCCAAGGGTTTGTCATCCTCTGTCTTGAAATATATCTAAAAACAAGTGGAAATACAATTTAGTTCAACCCGTTCTTGTACAAATTAATTCTTTAGAACTTTTTCAGTAAACAATAGAGCATTGCAGGAAGGAAACCAAATGCCTATTAACCCATTACCACACAATCCCTACTTTTGACGCCCCTAAGAAAGAAGCCTTTTGAAAACACTATGGGAAAAGGAGAAAATGCTGGTAACCAGCATTTTCTCCTTTTCCCACAGTGTTTTCTACCCTTCCCAGCACAAATTTCTACTTTTTAGTCACCTTATTTTGTCATCTGCAAATGCTTTCAATTTGGACAAGTCTAAAATTTTGTTGTGTGGTAAAGGGTTAACTCTTTACCAAACGGCAAATTTTTAGACTGGTCCAAACCGAAGCATTTGCAGACAAAACTTTAAATATAGTTGAAATGATTGTAATGTCTCTAAAAGTGTAGAAAACCTTGTGGGAACAGGAGAAAATGCTGGTTACCAGCATTTTCTCTTTTTCCCACAATGTTTTCTAAAGGCTTCTTTCTCAGGGGCGTCAAAAGTAGGGATTGTGTGGTAATGGGTTAAACCTTGAAAAACAAGGATCTTATCCACATGGATATGTATAACACCAGATTTTTGTATTTCAGCTTTTGAATTTGTTGCCAAATTTCATGTTCGAAAGACGGATAATCGCTCCTTTCCCAAGTGCGTTTCCGACGTCAGCAAAAGAAAAAAAAATCTTATTTTTCAAAGTATGTCTCCTATGAATCACCTATAATCGTCTGTGAAATGTCAAAAGGAAGGTTAACTCTATACCAAACGATAAAATATAAGATCGGTCCAAATTGAAAGCACTTGCAGATGATATAATATATGTGGTTGGAAAATTGAATTTTGTTGTTTGAAGGGTAGAAAACATTGTGGGAAAAGGAGAAAATGCTGGTTACCAGCATTTTCTCCTTTTCCCACATTTTTTTCAAAAGTCCTCTTTCCTGGAATTGTGAAAATCCAGGGATGTTTGGTAAAGGATTAATTTAAAAATTTCATCCAAATGGTTGAAATACATGAAGATGAAAGCATTTTTCCTTGGGGTTTTTAAAAACTAAGGATTGTATAGCGATTGGTTAAGTAAAATATGTCCCAATTTTACCTTTAGATTTTTTGTTTTCATAGCATCGTTGGATTTCGGCTTTGTTTTAAGTTCTTGGCGGAAAGGATCAACTGGGCCCTGTAGGAAGAAAATAGCACGTGTATATCAAGTGCTAATACAAGATACTATCTTGACATCAATAAAGGCTTCTGACATCGTAAAATGTACTTTAAACTTTCGATTATCAGAGAAGACGAGATTTTATTTTAAAAAGATCTTTTATCTCTTTAACTCTTCACCAAACAATTCCTGGTTTTTCGACCCTGCAGTAGAAGCCTTGTGAAAACATTGTTGGAGAAGGAGAGAAAAAGCTGGTAACCAGCATTTTCTCCTTTTCCCACAATGTTTTCTACCCTGCTAGCAACAAATTTCAATTCAATTTCAATTGTTGAGTTACATTTATTTTTTTATCTGCAAGTGCTTTCAATTTGGACCCAACTAAAATTTTCTTGTTTGGTAACCAATTTAAATTTCTTTGACTCTTCTGTTCTTTTCCCACAATGTTTTAAAAGGCTTGGATCATGAAAACCTGGGCTTGTTTGATTTGTATGATGTTTAACACTGTATTAAACATTATTTCAGTAATATCATGGCCATTACATCCTTCCATGTTTTCCGTGAGTTTCTTTTACTATTACTCAGCACAATTTTCTTTCCAAGCCACTGGCTGCTTTTCTACGTAACCATTGTTGAAACTATGATCAGCGGTGAGAAAGGAATAAATCCTGTCCCAATGACTATCATCAATCTTTGGAAAGAACTTGGCCGAGATAGGGATCAAACCCGGGACCCCCCTGTTCTCAAGTCCTTATCGCTACTGACAGAGATATCAGGGCTCGGTTTGGGACTGTTTGGTAAAAGGCTAATTAGACACGTAGATCTAATTAACTTATTACCAAACGACAAAATTTTAGACTGGTTCAAATTGAAAGCATTTGCAGACAACAAAATAAAGGTGACTGAAAAATTGAACTTTGTTCTGGGAAGGGTAGAAAACACTGTCGAAAAAGGAGAAAATGCTGGTTACCAGCATTTTCTCCTTTTCCTACAATGTTTTCAAAAGGCTTCTTTCTCAGGGGTGTCAAAAATAGGGATTGTGTGGTAATGGGTTAAACAAGAAATACCTGAGGTTGTACCGACTGGTCTGCCTGCATCAATAAATATTTGAACGGAACATTCACAGTTTCTTTTGGTCGTAGGAATATCTCGGGAAAATGAGATTTGGCCTCCCTGTTGAACATGTTCTCTTCCATCTGTGAGTTGATCTGGTTAATTTGTTTGAAGTATCGCCATTCTCTCGCATCTGTGACACATCTAAAATATAGATTATGGAATTCATTAACTCATTACCAGATGACAAAATTTTAGGTTTGTCTGAATCGAAAGCATTCGCTGACGACAAAATAAAAGTGATTTGAAATTTGTTTTGTAGAAAACATTGTGGGAAAAGGAGAAAATGCTGATTACCAGCATTTTCTCCTTTTCCCACAACGTTTTTAAAAGGCTTCTTTCTTAGGGTTGTAAAAAGGAGGGATTGTGTGGTAATGGGTTAAACATCTACCTCCCAATCTGACTTGAATTAACCATAAAGAACAAAATTTGAAAAATATTGTGGGAAAAGGAGAAAATGATGGTAACCAGCATTTTCTCCTTTTCCAACAATGTTTTTCTAACTTGTCACAAACAAAGTTTATGATTTCAGTACCGTTTATTTTGTCTTCAATTGCATTCAATTTGGACCATGCAAAATTTTCAATGTGTGGTAAAGAGTTTTTGAACTTTATAAAGAGACAGGTAATATCAACATCTATCATCAAATATTGACAGCAGCAACCGCAAGTTAAACTCTTTACCACACAACAAAATTGAAGACTTGTTTAAATTGAAAGCATTTGCGGCTGATTATTCAAACATGATTGAAAATGATGGAATTGGTCTTTAAGTAGGTAGAAAATACCATGTGAGAAGAAGAAAAAGCTGGAAACAACATTTTCTCCTTTCATCACACTGTTTTAAAAAGGCTTCTTCCTGAAGGGTGTTAAAACTAAGAATTGTTAACACTTTACCAAACGACAAAAATTTCAGGCAGGTCCATATTGAAAGCACTTGCAGAAGACATAATAAACTTAACTCAAAATTGAAATTTTTTTCCAGCAGGATAGAAAACATTGTTGGAAAAGGAGAAAATGCTGGTAGCCAGCATTTTCTCCTTTTCCTACAATGTTTTCAAAAGGGATTGTTTTGTAACAGGTTTTAAAGGAATTAGTAACAATTCTAACACAATATTACTCACACCAGAGATTTCTCCTGCCACTCTATTTTCACTGTATGTTCAACATTGTATGGATTTCTCAGCACAAACTCGAAGAACTCTGAGGTCCCGAATGACGGATGTATCGTGTGTTCTGTAGTGATAGATTGACTCAACATGGCCTGTATTCCGTCCTTCTTGTTCTGTAGTCGGTATATTTCCATCGTTTTTAAATCTCTCACTCTTTCAGTCTTTTCCTGTTTGTGTGCCTGTGAATTGTGCAATGGAGATTTCTTCTGATCAAACAAATGAATATTCCATATTTGCAAATTTATACTGAAGTCAATTCTATATTTGTGATCTGTCTCTGAAAAGGGACAATTTGGGAATTCTGTAAATCAATTAGATGACAACACAGAGCTCCAGATAAGAGGGAGTGATGGTATTCTAAATCCATTATTTCTCTTCCAAATCCTATGTTGTGGGCACTCATTAGAATCGTCTCATCGAGACGATTCTAATGAGCACCCATAACATAGGATTTAATGGAGAATAACTAATATTTTCAATTATGAAATCAAAAACACTCCCTCTATCTGGAGCTCTGACAACAGTTCAACAATAGTGCAGGTCACTTTAACTTGATAGATTATAAATAATTGTATAACTAGGTACAATAGCCACTTTTCATACAGAAAATATCATAAAAATGAAAAGGTCGACCCTGGTAAGCCTGCACAATTTGCACAGTCTGACCCAGGTCGACACTTTTCACGGTTCCCAGATGGTCCATTTTTGTTTGACAGATCACATTTCTGTTATGCCTTTTTGTATCGCATTTCAAAAATTTTGCATTTTATTCCATAGATCAAGTTTTTTGATGATCATGGAGAAGAGGACTTTTGAAAATATTGTGGATAAAAGACAAAATATATGCAACCAACATTTTTTTTCTTTTTCCCAAAACATTTTTAATCAATCAAAAGAAAAATATTTTCACTTGACAAGGCCATGACTTGTTGTATACACATTCTGTCTGTATGGACAAGTCTAAAATGTTTTCAGGTAAATCCATTACCAAAATATCCCATTTTCAACCCATTACCACATAGCAAAATTTTAGACCTAGCCAAACTGGTTACCAGCATTTTCTCCTTTTCTCACAATGTTTTCAACAGGCTTCTATCTCAGGGCCATAAAACCAATGATTGTTTGGTAAAGGGTTAATTGCAGATTACTAACTAAATCTTCAATAATGAAAAACACTGAAAGTTCTATAACAGTCTATAAAAGGTACCATCAGGGTCTGCGGTTTCTCAATGCCACCATCTTGATTTCTAATCGCCTGCATTCTGGCTAGCTTTCGTTGGCGCTCCGAGTCTGCTTCTCTGTGTGATTCCTTCACAGGTTCTGTCTCTTCTCGTCTAGAAAACAACAGAGCTGCTACTTCTCGATTGTTTTCAGCGACATGATGAGCTCTTGCTACACGCTTCTTGATTATCTTACCTAAAATTGAAGGAGAGTTACATTTTCTGTGTTTTCAAACATTTTAAGAACTGAATTTTTTTCATTTTGACACTTTGCTTTCACTTTACAAGTTTCATTCTCTATAAACCTTGAACCCATTAAAACATAATCTCAAGTTTCTAGACCCTGAGACAGAGGGATCTTGAAAACATTGAGGGAAAGGGAGAAAATGCTGTTAACCATCATTTTCTCCTTGTCCCACAATGTTTTCAGAAAGTCATTTCCTGTGGACCGTTAAAACTACTGATAGTTCTAGTAAAAGGATTTCTTGTTCTTACAATATTAACCCTTTGCCACAAAACAAAATTTTGGACTAGTCCAAATTGGAAGAATTCACAGATGACAGTTTCAATGTGGCTCATATGAAATAATTTTTTTCTTTGATAAGGGTAGAAAACATTGTGAGAAAAGGAGAAATGCTGGTAACCAGCATTTTCTCCTTTTCCCACAATGTTTTTCAAACCTTCCTCTTTCAGAGGCATTAAAAGTTGTCATTGTGTGGAAAAGGGTTTAAGGAAAAAACTTTGCCATAAAAAAACTAGATTCGGGACCTTTCATTTAAAGTGGGGGGGAACCCTTGCTTTGATTTAAAAAAAAAAACATAAATCAACCTACTTGCAAGAAAATCTCCCTGTTCCAAGGGAGATAATTCCTCAATGCTTTTAGGTGGACATTTAAAGACATATACCCTCTATATCCTAAACCTTTACCAGATAATACAAAGTTTTAACTCTTTACCAAACAACAAAATTTTACACTGGTCCAAATTGAAAGCACTTGCAGACGACAAATTCAGCGTAACTCAAAAAAAGAAATTTGTTTCCAATCGTGTAGAAAACATTGTGGGAAAAGGAGAAAATGCTGGTTACCAGCATTTTCTCCTTTTCCCACAGTGTTTTCAAAAGGCTTCTTCCTCAGGGTCGTTAAAAGTCGGGATTGTGTGGTAATGGGTTAAATACCAAGAAGAAGAAGCCTTTTGAAAACATTGCAGGAAATGGAGAAAATGATGGTTACCAGCATTTTCTCATTAATGTTTTCTATCCTTCCAAAAATAGTTTTTTTGTCACATGAATTTTGTCATCTGCAAATGCTTAATTGGACAAGTCTTAAATTTTGTCTTTTAGTAAAAAGTTAAAAGTAAGATCTTTACAGCAATCTTGTTCAAAGTTCAACACAGAGACAGAAAAACTTAACCCATTATCACACAAACCCTACTTTTGACGCCCCTGAGAAAGAAGCCTTTTGAAAACACTGTGGGAAAAGGAGAAAATGCTGGTAACCAGCATTTTCTCCTTTTCCCACAATGTTTTCTACTCTTCCCAGACCAAATTTCTATTTTTCAGTCACCTTTATTATGTCGTCTGCAAATGCTTTCAATTTGGACCAGTCTTAAATTTTCTTGTGTGGTAAAGAGTTAACCCTTTACCACACAATCTCAACTTTAACTCTTCACCACATAATCCCGACTTTTGACGACCCCAAGAAAAAGGCTTTTTGAAAAAAATTGTGAGAAAAATAGAAAATGCTGATAACCAGCATTTTCTCCTTTTCTCACAATGTTTTGTACCCTTCCCAAACCAAATTTCAATTTTTCAGTCATGATTATTTTGTCTTCTGCAAATGCTTTCAATTTGGACCAGTCTATAATTTTGTCATTTGGTAATGAGTTAACTCATGAATTGTTTAGAGCGTGTTAAATGTTTCTTCTAGATGATAATGGAGGGAAAAATGTCATATCTCTACCAATAAAGAACACATTCAGAAAGCTATTTCTAAAAACTATGACGTGTTAGCGCAAAGTGCAAGAAACAATCAGTGCAGGTGAGTGAACAATAACTAACTAGACACAAACAGATGTTGTGCAAAGACTGTAAGACTGAATTCACGTTTCGAAGTTGAAAGAAATTCTGAGCTCTATTCTTACTTTAAGCCTTTACCACACAACAAGATTTTAGACCTGTCCGAATTGAAAGCATTTGCTGGTGACAGTTTCAATGTGGCTCTTATGAAATGATTAACAGCATTCTCTCCTTTTACCACAATGTTTTCATAAGCCTTCCCTTTCAGGGGTGTTAAGTCGTCATTGTGTGGTAAGGGTTAACCCTTTACCAAGCGATCCCTATTTTTATGACCCTGGGACAGAAATCTTTAGAAAACAGTGTGGGAAAAGGAGAAAATGCTGGTGACCAGCATTTATTCCGTTTTCCACAATGTTTTCTACCCATCACAAAACAAATTTCAACTTTTAACTTGGATAAATTTTGTCCCCTGCAAATGCTTCCAATTTGCTTTCAATATTTTCAACCCTGCTGGAAACAAATTTCAATTTTTAAGGTACATTTATTTTGTCGTCTGCAAGTGCTTTCAATTTGGACCAGTCCTTTGGTAAACAGTCAAAGCATTAAATCAAACAAATACTGTGTCAAATGGAGGTCAAACAAGCGGCTTTAGTTCCTGTATGTATGTGCTGGTTTTGAAGGGAGACCATGACATGGAATATAATTACATTGTAAGAAAAACAAACAAAGAAACAATTTGTGTTCTAACGAAGATGACAGTTTGCAACAAATGTATAGCTGAATTAAAAACCGCAACTAGCAGGATTTGAACCTATGAAGGACAAATACCCTTGATTTTCGAGGTTTAAAATACCAATACCATAACCACTGAGCCAAAGAGATATCTCCCCAAGGCAGTGGTCAGGTATTGTATTTAAATCGGGACGAAACCATGCATGAAGGAGTGGTCTCCAGTAATACACCCCCTCTTAAAGTCATCATTTATTGATGACTCAAAACCTTATAATATTACGCAGAATGTCCGTTTTTGGACAACGAATGGGATTAATAGCTCAATAGCCAATCCCCGACCAGCCCCCACCTTACGAACATGACATTTTGCAACAAATGCATGGATGAAATAAAATCCGCATCTAGCAGGATTCGAACTCATGAAGGACAAATACCCTCCATTTTCGAGGTTTAAAAGACGAATACCATAACCACTGAGCCAAAGAGATACCTGTATCTCCCCAATGCAGCTGTTAGGTATTGTATTAAAATTGGGATGAAGCCATGCATGAAGGAGTGGTCTTCTGTTACAATGTTTGCAGTTCAAGTAAGCACACATCAAGTCTGAAAACCAGTTTCAACCATGGTCCCTTGGATATCATGAAAAACATCTAAGACTAGCTATTCACTTTGGACACAAAAAAAAGCATTTTCTTATGCATATGTTAATTTTGCCAGGGTGCTTACTCAAAAATTATGTAATACAAAAGTGTTTAACTCTTTACGACATGACAAAATTTTAGACTGGTCCAAATTCAAAGCAGATGACGAAATAAAGGTGACTGAAAAATTGAAATTTGTTCTGGGCAGGGTAGAAAACACTGTGGGAAAAGGAGAAAATGCTAGTTACCAGCATTTTCTCCTTTTCCCAGAGTGTTTTCAAAAGGCTTCTTTCTCAGGGGTGTCAAAAGTAGGGATTGTGTGGTAATGGGTTAACTCATTACCAAACAACAAAATTTTAGGTTCATCCAAATCGAAAGCATTTTCTAGTTACCAGCATTTTCTCCTATTCCCACAATATTTTCCAAAGGCTTCTTTCTCAGGGTCTTCAAAAGTAGGGATTTCTTGGTAATGGGTTAACATTGTTTTCATGGCTCATCTTCTTCTTTCCCCGAAATTGCACCAAAAAGCCAATACTGCCTACCAGTACTTTAAATTGTTAAGTTACACACTGCGTAAAATGCACAGCACACATTTTCTTGTTCAAACAATTCACACAAGCAGTTTTACCCTGGTCTATCTGTGGTTGCCCAGCAACTAAACTTCCCCCTCCAAACGCAGATTTACTGGCCACTTGCGACACAACTACGTGACTTTTACTGGGTAGTTCAATATACGCTGAAATTGAAAGCTACTTTCAGTATTTGTAAGTACATAAGTATTTGTAAGTAAGTATGTGTAAGAATTTGTAAGTAAATTCTAAGAATCAGCGTTTTGGTGCTCTAATAATGAATACTGGCTGAACTCTTGACCTCTCCAAAGCAATTTGGTTTCTTTAAGAAGACCATAAACATTGTGGAAAAAGAAAAAAAAAATGCCTATGACATCTTTTCCCTTATCCAAAATGTTTACATATATCAGGTATTAATTCTTCACACCATGAGAAAGTTTTTGACCATATCAAAATAAAAGCTGTGATAGATGACAAACTGGACCCAGCTCAAATTATGGAATTTGCTTATGAAAGGACTATCGAACATTATGGGAAAAGGAGAAAATACTGGTATACAATATTCTCTTCTTTTCCTAAAATGTTTTCTATAACTTTATGTCTTATGGTTTAAAAACCACATGATTGTATAATAAAGAGTTACACCTGAATTTAGCATGATATCCATCCACATTTGATGATAATCTATTAATTTTTGTCTACTCCAAATTTGGCCTGCAACAAGCAATAAGGGGCATTCGGACATTTACGTAAAGTGTCATCTTGGATCATCCTGTGCAGTTCGGGCAGGCTGATCTGAGACGACACTTTATGCTAGTGTCCAAATGCCCCATTTCACGTGATGCAAACCATTGGCTTTGTAAGGTAAAGAGTTCACCGCGTGAATGACAACTAAACACAAAGGGGACGCATTTGTCTGTAGATTACAGGTACCTTGTACACAAACTATACTTACAGAGCTTTAGATAAGAGGGAGTGATTGTATTCTAAATCCATTATTTCTTATCCAAACCCTATGTTATGGGTATTTATTAGAATCGTCTCGATGAGATGATTCTAATGAGTACCCGTAACATAGTGTTTAGTGGAGAATAATTTTCTTTTTCAATTTTGAAATCAAAATCACTCCCTCTATTTGGAGCTCTGACTTATCAAATAATATCAACCCTTAATTGCTAAATGTAGAATGAAGATTTCCAGCTAACTGAGCCCTCGTTTCGCAGATGCATTAAGCCCCCTTTTCACAGAGCATAGCTCATATCTATGACATCATCATGATGAAATGTTTACAAAAAAAGGAAATGCCATTTTCAACATTATTACAGTCATATTGCGGTGGTCAGTGCACCTATCCAAGCTTTCCTGGAGCCTCTTTTACCAGTACTGCCCACAATTTTTGTTCCAAGCCACTGCCTGCTTTCCCACATGATTGTTGTCATAAAAATGGTTAGCAGTGGCAGAGGCATGAATTTTGTCACAATGACTATCATCAATCCTCGGCAAGAAATTGATTGACCCAGGAATTGAACCCATGACCCACCTGTTCTCAACTCCTCCACAGAAATATACAGAGCTACGCTACATACTGAATGAATTTGATCCATTTTCATTACAATTTTCAAAAAAATTTGATTGGTAAAAAACACTTTCAATCAGGAATTAACAAAAACACCTTCAAATGGTTTACTGTACAAGGTCCTGCGATTGATCTACAGAAAGTAAAAAGCCCTGATAGAGATACATGACAGAAACAAATATAAATGCACACAAGACAGTAACAGAACACTTGCAACATTTGTTGTAGCCGAGTTATCACAGAAACATGTAACATATTTAAAACTCTTTATAACATAATCACAAGTTTCTAACACCACTTAGAAAGAGGGCACTTGAAAACATTGTGGGAAAAGGACAACAAGAGGGCCAAGATGGCCCTGGTTCGCTCACCTGAATTTTTGAGAGGACCATAGCCAATTTTTTCACAATCTAAACAACCATTTCAGAGAAGAATTTTTAAGAATATCTTCATGTGTGTATAGTGTAAATAGCCCCCATTCACCAGAGCCAAGTTTCTTGACAAATCAAAATTTCATGAACAATTTTTGAAGAGGGTCACCCAAGGAACATTTCTGTGAAATTATTTCAGAACCTGACCAGCAGTTTCAGAGAAGAATTTTAAAAAATTTCTTCATGGCAATATAGTGCAAGTAGCCCCCATTCACCAGAGCCATGTTTGTTGACGAATCAAAATTTCATGAACACATTTTGAAAAGGAACATCTGTGTGAAATTATTTAAAAATCTGACCAGCAGTTTCAGAGGAGAAGATTTTCAAAGAATTTCCTAGAAAATTCCATTTCGTTGCCATGGCAACCAGAGTTTTTGACAGAATCAAATTCTGTGAACAATTTGTAAAGAGGGCCTCCAAAGGAACATTCCAGCCAAGTTTGGTCCAAATTGGCCCAATGGTTTAGGAGGAGTTGATGTTTAAAGAATTGTTGATGACGCAAGATGGACGATGGACACCAGTGACCCTAAAAGCTCCCCCTGAGCACATTGTGCTCAGGTGAGCTAAAAATGCTGGTTACCAGCATTTTCTCCTCTTTCCACAATGCTTTCTTTGGGTGGTTTAAATTTGGGGATGTGTGGTAATGAGTTCATAAGTACAAATATACATGCAGATAAAACAGTAACAGGTCTATTGTGCTGTAACATCAGAAACATTCATGATATGGAAATCTTTGCAATTCTGGTGTATTGATAAAAACCGCGAGGATATCCGCTAGCATAAGCTTAACTCATTACCAAACAACAATATTTTAGGTTTGTCCAAATCGAAAGCATTTGCAGACAACAAAATAAAAGTGACTGAAAATTTAAAATTTGGTTTGTGAAGGGTAGAAAACATTGTGGGAAAAAGAGAAAATGCTGGTTACCAGCATTTTCTCCTTTTCCCACAATGTTTTCTAAAATCTTCTTTCTCAGGGACATCAAAAGTAGGGACTGTGTGGTAATGGGTCAAGACATTAAATGTTAATCAATCAATTTTTTAAGTAAGAGGGAGTGTAAACAATATTACACTAAACCTATGTGAGTGGTTAAATTTGAAATGAAAGACGACAGAAGGGCTATCTTAATCCTAGTTTTTGAGAGGATGATATTAGTTGTTTAACCCTTTACCACACAATCCCAACTTTTAACAACCCTGAGAACGAAGCCTTTTGAAAACATAGTGGGAAAAGAAGAAAATGCTGGTAACCAGCATTTTCTCCTTTTCCCACAATGTTTTCTACACGATCTGACACAAATCCCATCATCTGTGCCACAAAAATATTGTTGTCTGTTAGCACTTTCAAATTGGACTGAACTCTTTCCAAAACAACCACAATTTAGACTTGTCCAAATTGAAAGCACTTGCAGACGACAAAATAAATGTAACTCAAAAATTGAAATTTGTTTCCAGCAGGGTAGAAAACATTGTGGGAAAATGAGAAAATGTTATTTACCAGCATTTTCTCTTTTTCCCACAATGTTTTGATCGGCTTCTATCTCAGGGACATAAAAACCAGAGATTGTTTGGTAAAGTGTTAAAAAAACTAAGAATTCATGCAGACAATATTATGAATGATCAGAAATAAAGGTAACAGATAGCTAGTGCAATTATCCAGGAGGATGAAACAAAACTTGATTAGTCTATCTGTGATTATTTACCATTAGGATCCATGGTGTATGAGGGTAAGGTTGGCATCCCTGTTTCTATGACAGCAAAATAACAAACACAATCACAGTTACATATAAAATGTGCTCTGTTAAAAGGGGGCTTAATGTGTCTGCAGAAAGTATCAACCAAGAACAGCCTGCCCAACTGGTGCAGGCTGACCTGGGCTTAAAGTTTTTTCATTGGTCAATTTTCTACATGTCAAGGGACTGGTTTACCTCACGATTCCTTTGGTTGTTAGATAATTGATTGGATGGATCTATAATTCTGTGGTGACTTGCTTGGAATATTGGAGCAAAATGATGCATTTCAAACCCCTTTTTGTCAGAGCATGGCTCACAAGGAAGATTTCGCATTCAATTACAAACAAAAATACAGAAACATTAACTCAGACATGAGAATTGTTAAAAATAAATATAACCCTATTTAGAAAAATAAAAATCATACATTTTCAAACATGTTAAAGTTCATTACAAACATTTTTCTGAAGAACAACCCCTTGCGTTTTCATTGCACAAGAATAATTTCGCATGTTAAAAACTCTACAACACAATCTGACTTTTAACAACCTTGAGAAAGAAGCCTTTTGAAAACATTGTGGGAAAGGAGGAAATGCTGGTAACCAGCATTTTCTCCTTTTCCCACAATGTTTACTTCTCTTCCCATAACAAATTTCAGTTTTCAAATCACATTCATTTTGTAGTCTGCAAATGCTTTCAATCTGTACAGGTCTAAAACTTAGTTGTTTGGTAAAGAGTTAAACATTATGCTGTCATTTCATAAGAATTAAATATTCTCATGAGTACATATTAACTGCTAAAACTGTTTTGCATCCATTTTCGAAGTAGAAGTGTTTTTTTTTTCATTTTTATTGTAACCATGGATATATACGCATGTCAAAAAACTTGCAAATTACTGATTAACTCTTTACCACACAATGTCGACTTTTAACGAGCCTGAGAAAGAAAGCATCTGAAAACATTGCTGGTAACCAGCATTTTCTCCTTTTCCCACAAAGTCCCTTCCCAAATCAAATTTCTATTTCTGATTCCCATTTATTTCGCCATCTGAAAATGCTTTCAATTTGGGCCAGTCCAAAATTTTGTTGTTGTGGGGGATATAATAATTGCTAAATTGACTTGATATTTCTAAGAAAAGTTAGAAAACATTGTGGGAAAAGGAGAAAATGCTGGTTACCAGCATTTTCTCCTTTTCCTACAATGTTTTCTAAAGCTTTCATCTTTAGGGTCATTTAAAGAAGTGATTGTGTGGTAAAAGGTCAACCATGATCAAGAATAACTGTAATGACAATTATATAAAATAAATTGGGAAAAAACAAACCATCTTACCTGTGGTTGTTCCCTTGGGATCCACTGGGTGACCAATATTTGCCAATCTAAGGTGAAGTTTACCCCTAACGTTGATCTGAACATTTGCCGGGCGAATCCCGCCAGCTCCTGCCTCGCTGTGGGCGAGGTTTGGGTCCTCCTGGTATTCTGTTTGTACAACATCTAACTCAAACGTTGTTTGTACTGCCTCCATGCCAGATCTACACAGATACTGTGTGAAATAAACAGTAAAACTACTTTTGACTCTTTACCACACAATCCCGACTTTTAACGACCATGAGAAAGAAGCCTTTTGAAAACGTTGTGGGAAAAGAAGAAAATGCTAGTAACTAGCATTTTCTCTTTTTCCACACAATGTTTTTTATCCTTTCTGTAACAATTTCAATTTTTTAGCTACACTTATTTTGTCGTCTGCAAATTCTTTCAATTTGGACAAGTCTACAAGTTTGTCATTTGATAAAGAGTTAACAAAGTAACCTGTTTCTTGATTGTTTAATTGCATCGTGTTTCATGTTGTTTTCAACATTATTTCTGTTATAGTGCAGTGGCAAGTGCATCTATCTATGCAATCCCAGAGTTTCTTTAACCAGTACTCTGCACAATTTTCTTTCCAAGCCACTGGCTGCTTTCTCACATAACCATCATTGAAACAATGATCAGCAGTGAGAGAGGAGAATGAATCCTGTCTTACGAAAAGTCTGTAACAAAGAAACAAATAAATGCGTAGCTCAGATACAAACCACCTCTGGCAGGATTCGAACCCTTGAAGGGACAAATAACCTCGTTTTTCCAGGATTAAAAGACAAATACCATAACCACTGAGCCATAGAGATACCTCTCTATTGCAGTTGTCAGGTGTTGTATTTAACTCATTACCACACAAGAAAATTTCAGTCTGGTCCAAATTGAAAGCATTTGCAGATGACAAAATAAAGGTGACCGAAAAATTAAAATTTGGTTTGAGAAGGGAAGAAAACACTGTGGGAAAAGGAGAAAATGCTGGTTACTACCATTTTCTCCTTTTCCCATAGTATTTTCAAAAGACTTCTTTCTCGGGGTCGTTAAAAGTCGGGATTGTGTGGTAAGGGTTAAATCAGGACAAAGCTATGCACAAAGGAGTGGTTTCCAATAACACCTTAACAATGATATCATCAATCCTCAGTAAAAATATTAAGTAGAGTCTGTTCTCAAGTCCTGTATGCTACTAACTGAGCTACCAAGGCTTGGGTTTTCTCCCCTTTCCAATTCAAATCTCATCACATGACGAACAATAATTGATTCTGACAAACAAATTCTACATTGTAGGTAACTTTAAATCTTGTTAAAAGGGAAAAATTGATGTTTTTCAACTCTATACTAAACATCAAAATTTTAGACCGGTCCGATCTGAAAACACTTGCAGCCGACAAAATAAAAGTAACTCAAAAATTGAAATTTATTTCCAGAATGGTAAGAAAATATCATGGGAAAAGGAGAAAATGCCGGTTGTAGCTGATTGCCAGCATGTTCTCCTTTTCCCACATTGTTTTCAAAAGGCTTCTTTTTCAGGGTCTTGAAATAATAGATTGTTTGGTAAAGGATTAACCCTTTACCACACAATGCTGACTTTTGATACTCCTGGAAAAGATGCCTTTTGAAAACATTGTGGGATAAGAAGAAAATGCTGGTAACCAGCATTTTCTCCTTTTTCCATAATGTTTTCTATCCTTGTGGAAAAAAAATTCAATTTTTGAATTACTTTTATTTTGTCGGTTGCAAGTGTTTTCAATTTGGACCTGTCTAAAATTTTGTTGTTTGGTAAAGAGTTAAACAATTACTTTGTAACCAGCATTTTCTCCTTTTCCCACAATGTTTTCTACTCTATCAAAGAAAAATTACACCATTTCAGTCACACTGAAATTATCCTCCGCAAATGCTTTCAATCTGGACACAGCTAAAATTTTGTCGTCTGGTAAAGGGTTAACTGTTTACCCTAAAAACTAACCTTTAGATCAACAGCTGTACTACCAATAGGTAACAGTGAATCTCCGTCCCACACATCTATATACATTGTCTGTTGGGACAAATGTTGCAGGAACAGCTTGTTCTCTCCTGGTTTCATGTAGGCTGGATCCATGAAATATCGAATCTGAAATAAAAGATAGTATAAATGTGTTTCTTTGTTTCTTATTAATTCTGTTATCCTCTCTCTCTCCCTTTCTCATTCCCTCTCTCCCTTTCTAACTCTCTCTCTCTTCTCCCTTTCTTCTCCACTTTATCTCTCTCTCCCTGTTTCTCTCTCTCTACATTCCTCCCTTGCCCCCCCCTCTCTCTCTCTCTCTCTCTCTCTCTCTCTCCATCTCTCCCTCGCCTTTTTCATCTTCTTTCCAATTTCTCTCTTCCTCTTTTCTTGTAATTTTGTTCTCTCTCACTTTCTCATTCTTTCTCTCTCTACCTCATTCTCTCTTTTCTCCAAATCCCATTTTTTGTGCTTTTTTGAGAAACTTCCAATAATCTAAACTAGCCTGGTCCTGTACTCTGATAATCACCTCAAGTCCAGGTGGTCCCTTTAACAAGGTGCCATCTCTGTCCAGTTTGTGTAGAACATAGGGCATGCATTGAGCATCAGAGGACAGGTCTGTGTGTGGCTTGGACAGTAACATTCTGTTAGATAAACAACAAATAGTGCATGAAGTAGCCAGAAATGTACATGGAAAACAAATAAGCTTAAAAATTGAACTTCCTACTTTCTTTCCATCTGATGCGATGCAGGGTTCCCACAACTTTCTGCTTGCAAAATTCCAGACTTTTTCCAGACTTTTTCCAGGATTTTTTTCAAAATTCAAGGTTTTTTGCAATAGAAGAACTGGAACTGCAAAATCTTTTGAAAGTTACTTTCTTACATACATTCCTTGTTTTAATGAAAAATTGAGATTTAACCCATTACCACACAATCCCTACTTTTGACGCCCCCTAGAAAGAAGCCTTTAGAAAACGCTTACAAAACTGGTAACCAGCATTTTCTCCTTTTCCCACAATCTTTTCTACACTTTCCAAAACAAATTTCAATTTTTGAGCCACTTTTATTTTGTCATCTGCAAATGCTTTCAATTTGGATCAGTTTAAAATACTGTCGTTTGGTAATGGGTTAAAGAACATTCTAACAGCATGATAGTTTTTTCATTTCTTTACTTGGCTAGTTACAGAACTACAAAGGACAAATATAGATTCAGATCAGCCTATCCATACAGGCAGTTTAATAAGGATCTATGCTGTTCTCTTACAGTTCCTATAAGTAATGAAGAGTTTGAAGGCAAATAGTATAGATCCTTATAAGACTACATAACCTGGCAAATTGGGAACAATAGGACCCTGATGGTCCTATATCACTCACCTGAGTACTAAGCAGTAAAGGTCTACAGTGAAGATAAATACCAAATATCAAAGTTCAAGGCCAAATAATTCTGACAGGGTATGTAACTAAGCCAAAAACATTTTCTTCTTTTCCCAAAATGCTTTCACAACTCTTCTTCTTCAAGGTCATTGAAAGTCAGGATTGCATAGTAAGAGATTGAATTAACTTTCAGAGGCAAGGCGTTCATTTCCTGGTAAAAATGGTGGTCGAATGACAGATTAAAAAACATCATTCAATCATTGTTAAGACACAAATGAGACTTGTCTCAATAACTTTTTATCAAATTTCAAAGGATGTTGGCTGAGGCAGTAATCAAGCCAGCGCAAACTGGGAACCCTAGACTAACAGCTCACAACATTACTAATTTATTGGAGCTTGATAAGTCCAGTATGTGAAAGGTAATCCCTTTTTCCATGACACATCTTACAAATGGAAATTGTATCACAAGACTATCCTAAGGAAGACATGTATGCCAAGGACTTCAGAAGATAACCGTCAACGTGGATAGATGGGCCAACTGACTGTAATTCGTCCGTAATGAAATTATACATTTAGTCCCCTTTTTTGACAACATGTTGTTGTTTCATGAAATAAAATCAAATAACTATTGTCTGTGGCTTAACAAGATGAACTTTAGTTACATTTTGTCTTGTAATGAAAGAGATATTGGACCATGGTAGAAATATACACCAAGCCCCCTTTTTCCATGACATGACATTTAATGAAAAAATGTAAAATATTGTCAATGGCAAACTATCATAAGGAACACATGTACATAAATTCCATCTTGTTTCTGAGCAGAAGCATTTTAAAGTTTTCCTTCTTTGTTCCCATGTTCAAACTTGTGAACACCAGGGTGGGGCCAGTTTAAAACCCAGGGGCATCATATGAACAAACTTGGTAGAGGTCCTCTAGAAGATAGTACATACAAAATATCAAAGCTCTAGGACTTTCAGTTTCAGAGAGAAAAAGTTTTCCTTCTTTGTTCCCATGTTCAAACTTGTGAACACCAGGGCGGGGCTAGTTTGAAACCCAGGGGCATCATATGAACAAACTTGGTACAGGTCCTCTAGAAGATAGTACAAACCAAATATCAAAGCTCTAGGAATTCCAGTTTCAGAGAGAAAAAAAGTTTTCCGTCTTTGTTCCTATGTTTCAAATTTGTGACCCCTGGGGAGGGGCCAGTTTGAACCCCGGGGGCATCATATGAGCAATCTTGGTAGAGGTCCAATAGCATATGCTGCATACCAAATATCAAAGCTCTACAACTTTGCGTTTCTGAGAATAGATTTTTCATAGTTTTCTTTTATTATTCCCATGTTCAAACTTGTGACCCCCGCGGGGCATTATATGAACAATCTTTGTAGAAATCCACTAGGAGATGTTACATACCAATTAGATCTATCACAGCTCTATGCCTTCTAGTTTCAGAGAATATTTTCAAAGATTTTGCTTTTTTTCTTTGGTTGCCATGGCAACCAGAGTTATGGGTGGAACAACTTTGGTAGAGATTCAAATAAGGGACACCCCTGGCAAGTTTTGTCATGACTGGCCTAGTAGTTTAGGAGGAGAAGATGTTAAGAAATTGTGAACGATGCACGACAGACGTAGGCTGATCACAAAAGCTCACCTTGAGCACTTTGTGCTTAGGTGAGCTGAAAATGTATTGTTTTTTTCTAATATTGGGAATTGTTTTCTTTATGATTTTAGACACAGAATCAAGTATTTGCATATCATTTACTATCATAGTGCACGACAGTTTTGTTGTAAGCCTTCAAATAAGGTTCTTTTCCCTGTTCAGTCAATGAAACTAAAACCTAATTCTAAAGTACCATGTTTTACTTTCACTTTAATAGTTCAGTTTTCATGACCTGAAATACATGAATAAATAAATTGGTCGTTTCAAAGGGCAATATCCCTGCTTTTAAAGTTTCTGAAAATACGAATAATCGTAACTTTGTTAGAATTAATACTTGATGTGTTTTGATCCATGATTGCAGACGAGCGCCTACTTTCAGTTTCCTCTGACTCGTCAACCTCATTCCGACTAGAATCATACCGTGGCTTCATAAAAATAAAGTCTTTTAACCTTTTAGACCTTATGGATTTAAATTTTCAGTAATATTTTCTGTTGTAGCTCATTTTCACTTCAATTCACTCCAGCTCGTCTCCCGGAAAATACAAAGCACAGCTGCATTGTATTTTAGGATAAGTACCGAGTTCTCCGAAATCAATACGCTGGATCCCGGTTTGTTTAAATGTTAGAATAACTATTCCGGGACCAGTGAACCTACGACAGACCGTCAGTATTTGGGAAATTCACCTCTTTATGGACCTTTATCCGAAAAATGGAGGACGCAGACCGGAGATTAATATGGTCCTGAATTCTTGTTTCATACCCAAAACGTCTCGTACTTTTCCCGGGTTTTTCCCGACTTTTCATAGATATAACAAAATTCAAGACTTTTTCAAGACCGGGAACGGGTTTTACTAAATTCCCGACTTTTTCCCGTTTTCCCGACAGCGTGGGAACCCTGTGCGATGATACAACTCTTTACCACACAATCCCAACTTTTAACAACCCTGAGAAAGAAGCCTTTTACAAAACATTGTAGAAAAAGGAGATTCATTTTGGACCAATCTATAATTTTTTCTCTAGGCAATTGTGTGATGCCAGAACAATGCTCAAATATAATATGGCTTGAATGCGCATCCGGACCTTTGTGTAAAGTGTCGTCTCTGATCAGCCTGTCAATCCCTGTGCAGGCTAATCCGAGATGGCACTTTACGACTACATTGGATTTTGTGCTACAGTAGACCTGTATAAAACAGCAAATTACATCTAAGCGGTAAATGTGGTTTCAGACTAGCATGAGCAGAGTGATCCGAGGCGACACTTTGCGCAAGTTTTCAAATGCCCCTTTTCATGTGTTGCAGGACAAATAAGGATCAAATATGGTTTTTCGTGTATAACAAAATTTGCCAGGTCCCAATGGTGTTATTGGGACCCGATTCCAAAGAAGTTGTGTTTTCTTCAAGTCATTCAACAGCCCTATACAGTACAATATTCAAGATCTGATAACATAGTACATTGTACATACCTTTCTGTAGTAACTTGCTGATTTCTATAAAATTGAAAGGAGAAAAATACGGTCCCTCCTGTGTTCTCTGGCCCAGCAGCCCCCTCTATGTCGAACATTCTGGAAAAAAATTCATGAAGGTCCGGTACTTAATATAGTCAGTCCAATACAGTAACCTCTCTTTAACCCTTTACCACAAAATGACAAGTTGTAACAACCCTGAAAGAGAAGGCTTTTGAAAACATTGTCGTTACCAGCATTTTCTCCTTTTCCCACAATGTTTTCTAGCCTATCAAAAAAAAACAGAATTCATATGAGCCACATTGAAACTATCAACTGCAACTGCTTTCAATTCAGACGGGTGTAATATTTTGTAATGCAGTACAGGATTGAGAACTTCAGTGTATAATTTTAAGTGGTAAAAGAAAAACAAGTCTTGTGAGACAGCCCGATAATATTAAAACCTACAATGCCTGTAATGTAGCCAAACTGTTAACTGATCCATAACGAGATATACTGCATAGCAATGAAATGCGCCTGGTACAAATGGCTGCATTTTATTGTTTGTCATATATGATGCCATTCATTCTGTTAACATGTAGTAAGCCTAAATGCACCTATCAAATGGAAGAGTTCCGCTAGTGGCGATAAAAGTATTGATGCCACAGTCTACATTGTCCTTGCTTACTCTTCTAATTACTTGCATCATACATGTTATATGTGTGATAATTTTTTTTAAGATTTTAATTACATCTTATCATAGCTTAAAACTGTTCAACAAATCCACTTTTCAGTCCTTCAATTGAAGCTTGCAAGCTTGGGTAACTCTGCAAAAAGAACTCATTCAACACAATATATTCCCATACACCTGCAATAACCTATTATTTTGCATACATTCATCCATTGCAAATACATGGGGACAATATCAAAGTAAATAATAAAGAGATATATTTTCGATGATCAAATGACGTGTGTGGCCACTTTCGGACTGTATGTTTTGCATGGTCTGATCTTGATCTACCCAGTTGTTACCAACTCAGGTTGTAATGTGCACTCTACAGTCGTAGCTTTAACTCATTAGCAATGAGTTACTAGTATTTTCTCCTTTTCCCACAATGTCTTCTAAAGGCTTCTTTCTCAGGGTCATCAAAAGTAGGGATTGTTTGGTAATGGGTTAATTCATTCCAACACTCTGTTTTTTATCAAAACTGTAAACCATGTTTCAGAATCAATGGAAAATGAATTTGTTTAGAATAAACTACTTTAACCCTTTACCCCATAAGGCATTTCTATGGTATTTCTAATTGACCCTAAATAACAGCAAGGATGAAGCCATTTCTTATGTGTATATGACACTTTTTGATAGCATAGAAAACATTGTGACAAAAGGTGAAATTGCTCGTGACGAGCAATTTCACCTTTTGCCACAATGTTTTACAAAAGCTCCTACAAGCAATGCGTAGAAATGAATATCTATGGAGTAAAGGGTTAAAACTTACTTAGCAAAGGCCAAGAACTGGAACACAATCTCATTACACTGTAACGGATCATTTTCTTCCCTCTTTAAGTCCACGACAACAATGTGAGTATTGGGGTCAATCACTTCCGGAGGTTCGTCGTTACGATCTAGCACTGGCGGGAACCCAACTGAGTATAATTTCGCATAGGCTGCCCTGGATAGTCCCGAACCCCTGCAGATAATATTAACACTTAACTAACCAATCCCGTGTTTTCATGATCCTGAACAATGAGTTTGTCATCTGCAAGTGCTTTCAAAATGGACTAGTAAAAGTATGAAAAATTGTCATTTTTTTTTTCTGTAGAAGGGTAGAAAACATTGTTGGAAAAGGAGAAAATTCTAGTAACCAGCATTTTCTTCTTTTCCCACAATGTTTTTATTATTCATTTTATTATTAGATTACATTCTTTTCCCACAATGTTTGCAAAAGCCTTCTCTCTCAGGGTCATAAAAACTCAGGACTGTGTGGTGAAGAGTAAAAAAACAGGGTTACTTGCCCTGAGGCACTCATTTAGAACTGATAAAAATGGTTATGATGACGTTAACACCTGAGAGTTGGTGACCTACATCTTGACCCAACTTGACTAAATTTTACACTTGTCCTGCTGTTTTGAAGACAAACATACTGAACTCTTTTAACAAGTATCAGACTGAAAATGTGGCCTCTAAATCACACAAAAAGTTCATCTAAGATATGTCTGTTTCAAAGGTGAACTGTGGTTTACTACCATTTTGAAGTATCAACTGTAGCTTACTACTATTCTTGAGAAAGACATGTGGCTTACACTTTTGGATAATTTCGGAGTCAATTTCTTTTTGTCACAAGCAATTTGAAGCAAATAACAAAGATCCTTACTTTTTAGGTTGTGGGGGCGCTGTAAGTATAGGCTGTACAGCTGGTGTATACTGTAACTCATGAAGATCTGGTGCTGTCTGTGAGTATAGAAGAAACAAAAATTTGGTAATTTCTTTATTGAAAGCAAAAATTATTGAAGAAAGTAATTATTTCCTCTTACATATCATTCAAGATTGCCAAGCATTCAGACATTTACAGTCAGATAAAATGAAGCAAATATTGCAATTTCAAGGGGTTGATCAGCTCCAATAGCTCACCTGGTGGAGCCTAGTCTCTTGTCAGGTAATACGTTAACCCTTTACCAAACAATCCCTGGTTTTTACAACCCTGAGATAGAAGCCTTTTGAAAACGTTGTGGGCAAAAGAAGAAAATGCTGGTAACCAGCATTTTCTCCTTTTCCCACAATGTTTTCTCTCCTGCTGGAAATAAATTTCAAATTTGGACCAGTCTAAAATTTTGTCCTTTGGTAAAGAGTTAAACTGGGTTGTGACTTTGTCATACATCAAGCATGTTAAAGAACTTAGGATGGTTTTGTTCTCTTTCGTATACTATCAATCTAACATAAACTAGCAACATTCTGGGGACATCAACCATATGGGCAACAGGCTACAATGGTAAACAAGCAATTTCGTCAAAACGATATCCCCTGCCGAAAAAAGACCTTTTTTGATACAAACACACCAAAAGTATTGCGTGTTGCATGTACATGTGGCATTTTTGTTAATGGTCCATGATAAAATTACACATTAAGCCCCCTTTTTCCATGGCACTGTATTTAACCCTTTACCCCATAAGAAATTTCTATGGTATCTCTAATTGACCCTAAATAACAGCAAGGGTGAAACCGTTTCTTTTGTGTATATGACAACTTTTGATAGCATAGAAAACATTGTGACAAAAGGTGAAATTGCTTGTCACGAGCAAGTTTACCTTTTGCCACAAGGTTTTCCAAAGACCCCTACAAGCAATGCGTAGAAAAAAGTATCTATGGAGTAAAGGGTTAATCAATTAATAAATACATAAGCCATCCACAATAAGATTATGCATTAAGCCCCCTTTTAACATAACATGACATTTCATTAAATGAAAACAAATAATCAACACAAACATCGAACCCCCTTTTTCCATGACACATCATCATTTACAAAAGAAAATTGCATCAACGGATTGTCTTATGGAAGACATGCATGAAGTTTCATAAATGTTCGTCAAGGACTTTAGAAGATATCTGTCCAGGCAGGCAGATGGGCGAACTGACTGTTATTGGTCCATGAGGACTTTAGAAGATATCTGTCCAGGCGGGCGGATGGGCGAACTGAGTTATTGGTCCATGATAAAATTATACATTTCATTGGGCTATGACATAAGTCTATCAACTTACCTGTATACCTGGCACTGAAACAGGCTCTTGATAAATGGGTACATACATCTGCTGGGCCTGTATCTGCTGGTACTGTATAGATACCAGAGCTTTGACAAACAGGTCTATTTATCATAATTATCTTACCTGTATACCTGACATTGACAACAGGTCCCTGATACATGGGTACATACATCTGCTGGGGATATATCTACTGTTACTCTATAGATACCTGACCTTTGACAAGTAAGTCTATCATAATCAACTTATCTGTATACCGGGCATGGACACAGGCACCAGATTTCTACCTATCATGATCAACTTATCTGTATACCGGGCATGGACACAGGCCCCAGATGTCTATCTATCATTATCAACTTACCTGTATACTGGGCATGGACACAGGCCCCAGATGTCTATCTATCATAATCAACTTACCTGTAAACCTGGGGTTGACAACAGGCCCCTGATACATGGGTACATACATCTGCTGGGGATATATCTACTGGTACTCTATAGATACCTGACCTTTGACAAATAAGCCTATCTATCATAATCAACTTACCTGTATACCTGGCATGGACACAGGCCCCTGATACATGGGCACATACATCTGCTGGGGCATCTGTTGGGCGTATATCTGTGGGTACTGCATAGATATCCCGGGCTGGGGCTGTAACACATTGCCTGGGGTCGGTTGTTGGGGAACCTGCAGTGACATCGGCCCTGGAGGAGCCCTGATTGAAAAAAGTAACATGAAAAACAAAACTATAATTTTAAATTCCACCATGATTTTTGCAATCAGACACTACATAACTTTATCTCTTTCAAATAATCTGAGTTTTAATGACACCTAGCAAGAAGGCTTAGGGAAACATTACAGGATAAGGAGAACATGCTGGCAACCAACATTTCTCTTTTTCTTGCAATAATCAAATGGTTGCCTGCAAGCACTTTAAAATATGACAATAATATGACTTAATACCCCCGCCAGCACTTTGACAGAGTCATGCAATTGCTAGTATTTTGTACACAGACGGACACACAGACACAAGGATGGACACACAGACAGACACATAGACAGACAGGCTGATTCTAGTATAGCCCCAAAAACATTCGTTTGTGGGAGTATAGTAAATCAGTAAAAGCCATTAACCCATTACCACACAATCCCTACTTTTGACGCCCCTGAGAAAGAAGCCTTTTGAAAACACTGTGGGAAAAGGAGAAAATGCTGGTAACCAGCATTTTCTCCTTTTCCCACAGTGTTTTCTACACTTCCCAGAACAAATTTAAATTTTTCAGTCACCTTTATTTTGTCGTCTGCAAATGCTTTCAATTTGAACCAGTCTAAAATTTTGTCGTGTGGTAAAGAGTTAAAACCATGTATCTTGGTACTATACACAAAGTCAGAATGAAAGACAACAAACCTATGTTTTCCTGTGGGAGGTTTTTTAGTCCCATGTGGGGATTCAACCATAACTGCCATCTCGCTTCCCTCCATACTTTGAGCTGCTGCAGACCTCATAGAATGGGCAGAGCCCATTTGGAACCCTGGGGCCATAGTCAATGGGTGTGTTGGGTGGCTGACAGTTGATGATCCACCAGCCTGAAATATGTGGTAAAACACGAGTACTGTAAGTGACTACCAGTGCTCATGTATAGCTACCTTCAGTGGAAATTTCAAAAGGCAAATGGGGCATATCTTTGTCAAAACTATGATTATCTGTCATACTATGGATTCCCCTTTAACTCTTTACCACGTAATCCGAAGTTTTAACAACCCTTTAGAAGAGGACTTTTGAAAACATTCTCAGAAAAGAAGAAAATGCTGGTTACCAGCATTTTCTCCTTTTCCCACAATCTTTTCGAACCATTTAAAAGTAAATCTTAATTTTTGCTTAATTTTTGAGTCAGTTTTGTTTTGTTCAAGGTTTAAAAGACTAATACCATCTCCGGTAAGATATCTCCCCAATGCAGCTGTTAGGTTTGTATTTAAATCGGAATGAAGCAATGCATGAAGGAGTAGTCTCCCATAACACACTCCCTCCTAACCCTTTACCCCGTAAGGCATTTCTATTGTATCTCTAATTGACCCTAAATAATAGCAAGCATGAAGCTGTATCTTATGTGTATATGACATCTTTTGATAGCATAGTAAACGTTGTGGCAAAAGGTGAAATTGCTCGTCACCAGCAATTTCACCTTTTGCCACTATGTTTTCCAAAGGCTCCTACAAGCAATGTGTAGAAATGATCTATGGAGTAAAGGGTTAAAGTCATCATTTATTGGTGTCTCAAAGCCTTATTAAGCAGAAAGACCCTTTTTTTAAAACAACAAATGGGATTAACGGCTCAATGGCCAATTCCGGATGAGCCCCTATCTTACGAACATGAAAGTTGACAACAAAAGCATAGGTGAAATATAAACCGCATCTGGGCTCGTATTCACCAACCATTCTTAAGAACGTTCTTTGTCTTATTCTCCAGAATTTTCTACATTTGTAGTAACATAACTTCTGATTGGCTAAACCAAATGGTTTTGCCAAACAGAAGTTGTGTTACTTAGAAATATAGGTTGTTACTTACAAATATATAGTAAGTTGTCTTACTTACAAATATAGAAAACTTTGGAGAATAAGACTAAAAATATTCTCAAGAATGGTTGGTGAATACGGTCCCTGGTGGGATTCGAAGCCATTGTGGACAGATATCATCATATTTCAAGGTTTAACCCTTTCCCAAACAATCCCTGGTTTTTACAGGTCAGGAATAGAAGCCTTTTGAAAACATTGTGGGAAAAGGAGAAAATGCTGGTAACCAGCATTTTCTCCTTTTCCCACAATGTTTTCTACCCCATCATTACAGAGAAATCATCTTTTTAGCAACTGTTAAGTTGTCATCTGCAGAATGCTTTCAGCTTGGTGTGGTCGAAAATTTGCCGTTTGGGAAAGGGTTAAAAGACCAATACCATAACCACCTAGCCAAAGAGATATCTCCCCAACGCATCTATAAGTATTATATTTTAATTGAGATAAAATCACACATAAAGAAGTGGTCTCCCGTAACACAACAAAAACACCCAACAGTACTTTACCTTGAACCCAAAGCCCCACTGGAATGCCATCAGTCCACCTGCTGTCTTGGACGATATCTCATCTTGCATTGTTGTGTTTGGAACTTTATACACAAATTCTCCATCTGGTGACGGAGTTGGCCCTCCAATCAGTCCTATAGTTACATGCGGGTTATTGGGCTGTAGAAACGGGTTCCACGCTGACCACCTCAAGGTCACTGACCTTGTATGACCTCTGGATAAGCTTTTTGTTGCCTGGAAAAAAAAATATTTATTCATTTCTGTATTTGAGGTATCAGGATTCTTATTTGCAAAGTATTCATAATTGAGTTACGATTCTTAACCCATTACTCCATAGATACTCATTTTGACGTATCAACAACACACAGCTTTTGAAAACATTGTGGAAAAAGGAGAAATTGCTCGTAACGAGCAATTTCTCCTTTTTCCACAATGTTTTCCACTCAATCAGATATTTGTATCCTCATTTGTCCATATTTTTGACATCATATATTTATTTGCTGCTGAAATGGAAGAGCCTCAAATTGGCATATCAGGTGGAGGGTCAACTCTAATTCTAACCTTCTGTTTGCCTGAGCGAGAATGTCTCAGTCAAACAGATGCTTGAATAGCATCTTTACTTGTTTTCACAAAGTTTTTTAACCCTTCACCACACCATAATGACTTCTTAGCACCCCTGAAAGAGAAGGCTTTTGAAAACATTGTGGGAAAAGGAGAAAATGCTGGTTACCAGCATTTTCTCCTTTTCCCACAATGTTTTCTACCCTTTCAAAGAAAAATCATTTCACGTGAGCCACCTTGAAACTGTCATCAACAAATATTTCAATTTGGACAGGTGTAAAATTTTGTTGTGCCAAAAAGGGTTAACCAATTCCATTTTTATTACATGATACTAAATTATTCTTATACTTTCATGTCAAATGTTGCCCCTAACTGATGCAAAGTTGCACAGATGACAACGGAAAGAAATTGCATTTCTTTCTTTGTATGCATCAAAGATGCCACAATCAGTTTCCAGTTTAAATCAGAGACAATTGCTTGAGTTTTTTTAATCCCATACACATAAAATCGATTTTTTATCTTGATTTTTTTATCTGTGTTTAAACAGCTTACTAGATTGTACACACTATCAAGTTTTAACAGACTTTGTTAGAACAGTTGGAATAGTGGGTATACATTATAATCCTTGCAGAACAGTTGTTACCACAAGTCACTATCAATGCAAGTCACTATGCATGTTTATTCATATCACAACAACCAACTCTCCTGGCCATAATTGTGACAATTTACTGTTCAACATGATTTTAAACAGGCTAAGTAGTTGTTAATTGCAAACACATACTTTTTTCCTTATTTTTCATAGAAGTAAAATGTTGGCCTTTAACTCTTTACCACACAATCCCGACTTTTGACAACCCTGAGAAAGAAGTCTATAGAAAACATTGTGGGAAAAGGAGAAAATGCTGGTAACCAGCATTTTCTCCTTTTCCCACAATGTTTTCTACCCTTCCCAAATCATATTTCAATTTCTGATTCACATTTATTTTGTCATCTGCAAATGCTTTCAATTTGGACTAGTCCAAAATTTTGTCGTTTGGTAAAGGGTTAAATATCGACTAGTTGTTTAGCAAGGGCTTAACTCCTTACCAAATGACAAAATTTTAGACTGGTCCAAATTGAAAGTACTTGCAGACAATTAAATAAGCGTTAACTAAACAATTGATATTTGTTTCCAGGTTTCAAGCAGGGTAGAAAACATTGTGGGAAATGTTTACAAAGACCTTCTGTCGTCAAGGTTGTTAAGAGTCGAGATTGAATGGTATTATCGGGATTGTAGGGTTAACCCATTACCAAACGACAATATTTTCCACTGGTCCAAGTTGAAAGCATTTGCAGACGACAAAATAATAGTGACGGAAATTTTGAAATTTGTTTTGTGAAGGGTAGAAAACATTGTGGGAAAAGGAGAAAATGCTGGTTACCAGCATTTTCTCCTTTTCCCACAATGTTTTCTACAGTCTTCTTTCTCGGTGGCGTCAAAAGTAGGGATTGTGTGGTAATGGGTTAACTGTACCTTTCTATCCTCCTCCGACAGCTGTTGTCCAATCACATACTCCAGAATAAACACGACAGCAAACATAGGATCCTCAAGGACATCTGTCACACTGATTTTCTGGTTTAACACCAAGTAGTTTCCTCCATCAGGACTGGAAGAGAGACAGTAGAATAAAAGGAAAACATTTTCTGACAGAAGCTCCTGCATAATCAGTCCAAACTTGTGGTCTGGAAGAGAGACAGTAGAATAACAGAATGTAAGTATATTGCTTACTTTTGGTTTAGGTATTTTTTGTCAAAATTTAAATTTCATTTCTGTCTTACCTATTTACCCCCAATCATCAATTAAAAATCTTGAACCATATATCTTTCGAAAACACTGTTTCAAAGACAGTGTTCAATGTTTGATCCACACTTCTTTTATTTCATGCAAATGTTGATTTGGGCTTGTCTGAAATTTGGATGTGTGGTAATTGGTTAACATACTTCATTTCTGCTCTGTGTAAATAATTGTACAATTAAAAATTAATTTGGAAAGGGTAGAAAACATTGTGGGAAAAGGAGAAAATGCTGGTTACCAGCATTTTCTCCTTTTCCCATAATGTTTTCAAAGGCTTTCTTTCTCAGGGTCATTAAAAGTCAGGATCATGTGGTAAAGAGTAAAACAACCATGAGAGAGAAGCCATTTGAAAACATTGTGGGAAAAGGAGAAAATGCTGGTTACCAGCATTTTCCCCTTTTCCCACAATGTTATCAAGACCAAAAAGAATCATCTGAGTTACAATGAATTTGTCGTCTGCAAATGCCTTCAATTTGGTCTAGTCTAGGATATTGCAGGTTAGTAAAAAGTAAAATAATCTAAATATAGAAATATCTAAAAATGTTTACCCATCTTCCATCATTTTTTGAGAACTTTTAAATCTTTGGCTCCTTCTAAATGTGGGACTAGCACCAGGTTTGAGGGATTTTGTTGTGATGTTTTTGGCGTCTAGTAGAAAGGTCTGAGGTTTCTCTACAAATGTCCAGCCATTATGAACACCCACCTTGAAAAATTCAAACAATAGACTTAATTTTACTAATGTCATATCTAAGAAAGTTTATTGCCATAGATAAGGTAATAGATATGGCAGAAAATCACCAACAATATTGTCTGTTAAGTGTTTGCAAATAACGGGTGGTTACTTCACAATTTACCAAAGAACTCTGGTAATCAGCAATTTCTCTTTTTCCCACAATGCTTTCTCTTCTTTCACAATTAGTTTCAATCATCTGAATGACATTGCCCTTGTCGTATGCAAATACAATCAGTAGAGATGAGTCGAAAATTTTATCATGTAGTATAGAGGTGATACAAAGCAGGTAATTTTTTTTTTTCTTTAAGCCCTCCTTTACAACCATTCGTTTTTACCCACTCAGGTGATATGGATTTTCTCCGCGCAGATGGTGAAAATAAACAAGCAAATTAAATTTCATTGCCTCATTTCCAACCATGCATTTTCACCTCGCAGTGAAAAGTCCATGCATAAAAACATGTTGGTTTTGTTAACGCATGGTAAATTATCTGCATACCCTATATGGAACATGATGTCAGAAATGCTGATGTATTAAATGACGTTTGTCTGTTTACATGCCACTAAAAACATGGCCAAGGGTAGAATGCCGCCATTGTCCATTCAAGAAATTGAATAAATATTGCTGGTGCAAGAACACCCAGGTCTCTATGACCAGAACTTGAAAGGATGTTTCTAAGGATCAAGTATGCTTCCTTGCCCGATTTCTTTTAACTATTCTCTCAGTAAACTCTATCATTAACCCTTTCCCAAACGATAAATTTTAGACTCTTCCAAACTCAAAGGGTTTGAAGACGGCAATTTCAAATTTAATAAAAATCGCAGAAAGTTCTCTAAATGGGTAGAAAACACTGTGGGAAAAGAAGAAATTGCTCAATATGAGCAATTTCTCCTTTTCCCACAATGTTTTCAAAAGGCTTGTACTGCAGACACGTAAAAACAAGGGCTTGTTTGGGAAAGGGTTAGGTAATTTTCTGTTTAGCACATTTTTCTGTGGGACCAAATCTAATTTTGCCATTAAGTGTCGTCTCGGATTAGCCTGCACAGACTGTGCCGGCTGATCCGAGATGACACTTAACGCAAATGTCAAAATGCCCCTTTTGCCTATTGCTAGCCTTTTTGTAATTTTTGGCGGTCACTTGTATGAATAAAATTTTGAACTGAGATGATCTGTTTGAATATAATTAATGTGTTTTTACAAACCAGCAGCCTTCGTTCGACAATGGACACGGTTTGTCCACCATAGCTAGCCTTGCCCATTGTGGCCATGCTGTCCTCTTGTATCAACTCACAAAGTTCCTCCTCAAACTTCTCTATTGTAGGATTTAGCTGGATAGTTATCTGTTCTAGAGTACATGTCATTGATTTCAACATCTTTGGCTTTTTCAACTTATCCTTCACTGAAAAAGAAGAACACATTACCTTGATATCATATCTGTTACCAAACAACATAATTTTGGGCTAGTCCCAACTGGAAGCATTTGCAGACGACAAAGTTAGTGTGATTCAAGAATTGAAAGTTGTTTTGGGAAGGGAAGAAAACATTGTGGGATAAGGAGAAAATGCTGGTTACCAGCATTTTCTCCTTTTTCCACACTGTTTTCAATGTTTTCACAAGGTTTCTTTCCCAAGGTCACATAAATGGTTAAGTTAGTGGGCAGTTTTCACTATTCAGAAAGACAATCTTAAACACATGAAGATCTGTGTACGTTAGATCCCCCATTGTTGACCATCACCAAATGCAGGAGTACGTCAGAATTGCAGTAAAATTACTAGCAGTTGAAGAGATCTGCAATGAAAGACGGTCATTTGACCTTGTAATGGAAGATGAGAAATCATTATCATGCTGGTTATAGGTATTTTCTCTTTTTGCCACATTGAGCCCCAGTAGCTCAGTTCGAAGCATGCAGGACTTGAGAAAATGGGGTCCAAAGTTTGATCCCTGGCTATGACCCCAGGCTTGGCCAATTTCTTTCCCAGGATTGATGATAGTAACTGCAGTAGGATTCATTCCTCTCCCATGGCTGACCAATCTTTCCACGACGATTATATGGGAAAGCAGCCAGTGGCTTGGAAAGAAAATTGTGTAGAGTACTGGTAACAGAGACTCCAGGAGAGCTGAGCTGCTGCAATATAACTAAAATAATGCTGAAAATGGTATTAAACACCAAACAATCAAAACAATCCTTTGGCTACAATGTTTTTAAAAGACATTTCAGCCTGAATGGACTGGGAAAGCTGACCTGGGTCAATAATGTTTGCAATTAGATTAACCCATTACCACACAATCCCTACTTTTGACGCCCCTAATAAAGAAGCCTTTACAAAACATTGTGGGAAAAGGAGAAAATGCTGGTAACCAGCATTTTCTCCTTTTCCCACAATGTTTTCTACCCTTCACAAAACAAATTTCAAATGTTCAGTCACTTTTATTTTGCCGTCTGCAAATGGTTTAGATTTGGACAAGCCTAAAATTTTGCTGCTTAGTAATGAGTTAACCCTTTACCCCATAATGCATTTCTATGGTATCTCTAATTGACCCTAAATAACAGCAAGGATGAAACCGTTTCTTATGTGTATATGACGCCTTTTGATAGCATAGAAAACATTGTGACAAAAGGTGAAATTGCTCTTCATGAGCAATTTCACCTTTTGCCACAATGTTTTCCAAAGGCTCCTACAAGCAATGCGTAGAAATGAGTATCTATGGAGTAAAGGGTTCAGACTCTGGACACTGTAGTATGGCTCACTCATTAGTTACCTGATGATTCATTGTCCATCAACCCAGGTATGACATCATTGTTCCCTACCACAGTGTTCTCTGGTAGGAGGTGTGTTACTTGGTACATAGCCTTGTGGGTGCCCAATGTGAAACCCAACTCGCAGTCAGGAATGGGCCGCAGCAACTCTGAACCTAGATCGAGTAATCATTATAATTATATCCATTACTACATCGTTTCAAATCTTAAAATTTTCTACATGCAATGATCCACTGTAAATGACAAGAAAATCAAACCTGTATTAATTAACCCATTACCACACAATCCCTACTTTTGACACCCCTGAGAAAAAAGCCTTCAGAAAACATCGTGGGAAAAGGAGAAAATGCTGGTAATCAGCATTTTCTCCATTTCCCAAAATGTTTTTTACCCTAACAAAGACAAAAATTATCATTTGAGCTATATCTATCTGGTTGTCTGCAACTGCTTTCAATTTGGACTGATCTAAATTTATCTTATGTGGTAAAGAATTAAAGTCCCAATAGCAGCAAAAAGTAAACAATAGGGTATTAAGGTACATCAAAATTTCAATCATACCATTAGAAGTATGAAAATTATTGTGCATATAAAAGTTGTATAGTCCGTTCAAGTGTTAGATGTAGACTGGAAAATGAATTTTAGAACCAGTTAAGATAAACAGTTGTTCTATTCATAATAATTTTGGGTTTGCAGGTAGGCAAGTTGGACGAACAGCTGGCAGACTAATGGACTGATGAACAAAAAGACGAGCAGGCTGGTTCTAGTATACCGTCCAAAAGATGTAGAAAACAGCATAGAAAACTTTAAGTATTACATATTTGTGACTTACTTTCAATTGGTTCATCCATAAAGAACAGAGCTCTGGCTGTACCATAGTATAACTGGCATCTGAAAAACAGATATCTCTCATTATCTTCTTCACTTTTTACCAAACTGAAAAATGTTAGACTTCTCCGAATTGACAGCATTTGCAGACAACAAATTAAATTCAGCCCGAATGATGATTTCTATTTTTGAAATGGAAGAAAACATTGTGGAAAAAGGAGGTGCTGGTTATCAGCATTTTCTCTGTTTCCTAAATGTTTTCAAACCCACTTTTCCCTAAACACGAAAACACTGGTTTGTTTCTTAACAGTAATGAGTTTAAAACTTAATCTCTGGGTGGAAGGTTTGGTCCCCATGTAAACAGCATTTTTCTCCTTTTCCCATAACGTTTTCAAAACCCATCTCTTTCAAGGTTGTCAAAAGACTTAACCCTTTACCACACAATGCCGACTTTTGACCCTGCTGGAAAAGAAGCTCTATGAAAACATTTATAGGAAAAAAAGAAAAAGCTGGTAACCAGTATTTTCTCCTTTTCCAACAATTTTTTTTACTGTATCAAAGAAAAAAATACACCATTTAAGCCACAATGAAATTGTCGTCTGCAAATGCTTTCAATTTGGAAAAGGCCAAAATTTTGTCGTTTGGTAAAGAGTTAACCCTTTACTCCATAGATACTCATTTCCACACATTGCTTGTAGGAGTGTTTGGAAAACATTGTGGCAAAAGGTGAAATTGCTCGTGACGAGCAATTTCACCTTTTGTCACAAAGTTTTCTATGCTATCAAAAGGTGTCATATACACATAAGAAACAACTTCATCCTTGCTGTTATTAAGGGTCAATTAGAGATACCATAGAAATGCCTTATGGGGTAAAGGGTTAAGTACCTGGTTATGGGTAATAAACTTACCTCTGGGTTGGGGGTTTGATGCCCCTGGTTGTGTCTGGTAACTCATCCTCCTTAAATGGGCGAATAATCCCCCACCCACATGATACTTTCTTCAGTTTCTTGGTTGTCTCATCTATACCTGAAGCTACTAATTCTACCACTGCCACGATGTTTGCGCTTACGATGGATGTGTGAAAGTAAATACTCTGAAAAAAATACAAACAGAAATGAGGTTGGCTCATAACCTTTTGAAATACAAACAACAAAGTTTAAACTTTTGAAAACTGATAATATGTTGTTGATACAGTAATACAATTTGTCTCTGAAAGGTGGTCTGGGAAACCACTTTTTCATGCATGGCTTCATCCCGATTTTTATACAATACGTAACAACTTAGTTTAAACATATTTATTTCACATCGATTGAGAAACAAGTTCTTACAACTTATACTAATCTCTCTCGATTCTGCTTCCTGGGAACTACACCAGTACTCGCACCGAATGTGTGGGCCAATGAAAAATCCCAAAGTTGACACCCGCTCCCGGGTATCAAACTCAGGACCTCTAGGTTATGAGGCCAACGCTCTACCTCACGACCATGGACTCCACACGTAACAACTGCATCAAATGCGTCAGGGAGATATCTTTTTTTAACTCAGTGGTAATGGTATTGGTCTTTTAAACCTCGAAAAACTGGGATATTTGTTCACGATGGGTTCCAATCCCGCCAGACGCAGTTTGTATATCAGCTATGTATTAGTTTCAAACTTTCCTGTTCGTAAGAAAGTGTCAATAACAATGCTGAAAAAGGAGAAAATGATAGAGGCATTGCAAGTATTTTCTCCTTTTTTCATGTTTTCAAAAGCCAGGGTCATTAACTATTTATGACTGATGCAATCTTGAACTTAAAATGCTTTGAATTTGGACCAGTCTACAATTATTTCATTTTGGAAAGATTGTAGGGTTATATGTAACAAATTAACTCTTTACCACACAAGAAAATTTAAGAGTTGTCCAAACTGAAAGCATTTGCAGACGAAAAAAAACAAATGTGACTGAAATATTGAAAATTGGTCTTGGAAGGGTAGAAAACATTGTGGGAAAGGGAGAAAATGTTGGTTACCAGCATTTTCTCCTTTTCCCACAATGTTTTCAAAAGGTTTCTCTCTCAGGGTTGTTAAAAGTCGGGATTGTGTCGTAAAGAATTAACAGGTTTGTTACAACAATCCCATACAGAAGATGGCAAATGAGCCCATGCATATAAATAGGATCATTAATATTTGAGTGATAGACTTTTCTTTTCAACTATTTACATTACTATCTAATCAACCCTTTTTATCACATAACTCTCCTTGTTTTCAATGTGATACAGCCATTTACAAATTTTCTTGTCTCACACATGTGAGATAAGAAAGTAGTGCTGTATTTGGTCAACAATCTGTAATATTATACACTTCATTCTAAAACATTACTGACCTAGGTTTCTGAAGGAAATTAGCTGTCAAATTAAGTTCTTGTCATGATAAAGTTGTTAATTTAATCCTTTGTAGACTCAAAACAAAATCAATAGAATTATGCAAGTTTCTTTGGACCTATTTTTTCGTTCGTAATGTACCTGTCAAAGTAAGCACACAGGCTTAATGTAAATTTCACTACACATGATAATATATGTATGCCTCTGGTTTAACACATTTTGGACTATAATTCTTGTTATACAGGAATGTGATAAAAAGAATCTGACACTTGTTGGTTTTTGAGGTAAAAAATTATTTAACTCATCCACGAAAAATGTTACTAAGCTCGCGAAAGGCTTAATTAATAACATTTTCTGCAAACTCGTTTAATAATTTTTTATCTCAAAAACAACTCATATGCAGATCCTATATGTCTCATCTGGGATTAACCCTTTACTCCATATATACTCATTTTGACGTATGATGTATCAACAACAGACAGCTTTGGAAAACATTGTGGGAAAAGGAGAAATTGCTCATAATGAGCAATTTCTCCTTTTCCCACAATGTTTTCCACTCAATCAGATATTTGTATCTTCATTTGTCCATATTTTTGACATCATATCTTTATTTGCTGCTGAAATGGAAGAGCCTCAAATTGGCATATCAGGTAAAGGGTTAACTCTTTGCCAGACAACAGAACTTTGAAGCTGACCAAACTGAAAGCATTTGCGGACTACAATCAAGTCTTTACCGCACAGTGCTGACCCAACATAACCCAATTTTAACCCAGACAAACATTCTGACCAATTTACAGAGTATTTGGTATTTTATGTGCATGTCATATTCTTTGAAGATTCGACCTGTCTTATATGACGCATCACTCCCCAATATAGGGGAGATGGTAGTAATACGCACTACAAAGTAGCAATGAAGAAAATGGCTTTTATCAATTAATCAATTTATCAAGGAAAAATCAGACCCGTTTTAGCTACAGATTTCTCTAAACTGCTGATCATAGCTGAATGAATCACACCAGGTAGCGTTTTATTGAGTCAACATTTATTTCGGATTGGAATTCAAAATAACACTTGTCACGTAGAAAAGTAGTCTAGTTCTGTACACAGAATGCTCAAAATAAGATAGAAGAGTATTTGAAGAATGCCATCTAGAGGGAAATAATGGAGTATCTGGCTGAAAATGTGGCCCCTACAAAACACACAGGGTTTCTCTAAGATTTTGCCCTGTGACTTACTTCTTGACCGAACATAACCCTTGTCTGAGATATTGTCAAGAAAAGCATTTTAAGTTTTATTTCTTATTGTGGCCTCTAGGTAAATGTAAATGCCTTGACGATGGACAATGGACACAGCACAATCAGTCATAAAAAAAACCCCTTGATAATATCTTGTGAATTGTGATTTCTTGGAGACATAAGTCAGAGCTCCAGATAAGAGAGAGTGATGGTATTCTAAATCCATTATTCTTCATTGAAACCCTATGGTGTGGGTACTCATTAGAATCGTCTCATCGAGATGATTCTAATGAGTACCCACAACATAGGGCTTGATGGAAAATAACTGACATTTTCAATTTTCAAAGCAAAATCACTCCCTCTTTCTAGAGCTCTGATAAATAATACTGGTGACTGTTGTTACCTGAGATAGTTTGAGTTTGGGTTTGGATTGACCACCGAGACCAATCAGCTCCGAGTACTGACCCGCCCATTGTCGTCCAAAGAACTGTCTGTAAGCTAGATCAAATAGACTCACTCGTAGCTGATACTCTGTGTTTTGTATGCCTTCAGTCTGTAAAGATAGAAAACAGAATCTTTAACCATTAACCACAACAATTCCTAGCTTTAATGATCATGATAAAGAAGCCTTTTGAAAACATGATGGGAAAAGGAGAAAATGCTGCTTCTCTAATTTCAAATATTACTCTTTACAAAATGAAAAAGTTTTAAATCCAAAGCATATGTAGTCAAAAAATTTAATGTGGTTCTCATGGCAGAGACTGCCTGTAAAAGTTGGGAAACATTGTGGGAGAAACTGCTGGTAACCAGCATTTTCTCCTTTTCCCACAATGTTTTCTACCTTCACAAAACAAATTTCAAATCTTCAGTAACTTTCAATTTGTCGACAGCAAATGCTTTCGATTTGGACAAACCTAATATCTTGTCGTTTGGTAATGAGTTAAGCAACAATAACCTAGACTACCGGTAGTCCAAACTGAAAGCATTTACAAATGACATATTCAGCATGGCTTTAAAGATGGGTATTGTCTTTAAAAGGCTAGAAAGCAGTCAAGGAACCCGCATGTTCTCCTTTTTCTTCAATGTTTTCAAAGGCTTTGTTCTTCAGAGTCATTAAATTTAAAATTGTGTCGTAAGAATTAAATGTCTTATTGCACCTTTTAACTCTTTACCAAACGATATTTTAGACTTGTCCAAATTGAAAGCATTTGCAGACGACAAAATAAAAGTGACTGAAAATTTGAAATTTGTTTTGTAAAAGTTAGAAAACATTGTCGGAAAAGGAGAAAATGCCGGTTACCAGCATTTTCTCCTTTTCCCACGATGTTTTCTAAAGGCTTCTTTCTCAGGGGCGTCAAAAGTAGAGATTGTGTGGTAATGGGTTAACTGAATGTAAGCAAACCCATATGGTTACCAACATATTTTCAGCAATGTTTTCAGCCCTTTCAAAAAGTTTACATAATCTTATCATTTGAACCACTTTTAATTAGCGGCCAGTAACACATGAAAAGGAGAATTCAGACATAATCACATTTGTGTAAAATGTTGTCTCGGATCAGCCTGCTTAGCCCATGCAAGCTAATCTGAAGTGACACTTTCCGTATCTATGTCATTTTCTGTTTTGCACAAGTCTACTGTATGACAAAATCTGATATGTAGTCTTAAAGTGCCGTGTTGGATTAGCCTGCCGGCATGACGCTGATCCGAGCGAACAATTTATGCAAATGTCCAAATGCCCCTTTTTGCATGTTGCAAGCCATACCATCATGCAATCGTTTTTAACTTGGAGATGTCTTAACCCATTACCAAACGACAATATTTTAGGCTTGTCCAAATCGAAAGCATTTGCAGACGACAAAATAAAAGTGACTGAAAATTTGAAATTTGTTTTGTGAAGGGTAGAAAACGTTGTGGGAAAAGGAGAAAATGCTGGTTACCAGCACTTTCTCCTTTTCCCACAATGTTTTCTAAAGGTTTCTTTCTCAGGGGCGTTAAAAGTAGGGATTGTGTGGTAATGGGTTAAGTTTTGTTGCCAGGTAGAGAGCAGAGACACACACCTATTGATTGTGATATCTGCATGGTCCACATACACTAAAGATTCAGTTCAGTCGCTTTCATCTCTGTCACACTGCAATCACCTTGATTACAGTTACTGACTCTTTACTAAACAATCTCAGGTTTTCACGACTCGTTAAAAGAAGCCTTATGAAAACATTGTGGGAAAAGGAGAAAATGCTGGTAACCAGCATTTTCTCTTTTTCCCACAATGTTTTCTACCCTTCGTAAAATAAATCAAAACTTTTTGAGTCACTTTAAATTTGTCGTCTGCAAATGCTTTCAATTTGAAACAGTCTAAAATTATGTCATCTGGTACAGTGTTAATATAGAGATTTAACCATATTCACGGGGGTAATACCAAAATCGCTATTTCTGCTGTCGACCGAGCTGGTACTGCGTAAAGCTGCTGTCGACCGAGGAATACGGTTTTCGACCGAGCGGTACGGCTGTCGACAGGGGGACAAGGTGACTTTGATGCCCTTGGAGAAGCAAAAACGTAAGTATTAACATTTACAAACGCTATCAATCTTTTAAACAGACAACGTGTTATTTGTCTGTTCACTTATAGAGAGTTGTGACGCTGAAAAACACTATAAAATACCCATTCTTTCGAAAAAAATCAATTTACATAGAATATCATCAATCTAATGCATTATAAAAGGTACGAAAGCAACAAAACGCCTTATATATTTCGTGTATCATTTACGCTTCTACAACAAAGTGTGTTTGGCATAATTCATGCACTCTGGAAGATTTTATGGACCTTTGAAAAATATCAGGATACGGATGTCGATTACCAGTGATACGGCTGTCGATGGTTTCGTAGTCTGAATGATACGGCTGTCGACAAAATATGAAAACTACATTTCATGTATCTGTGTTAAAATACATGATTTATTCTATGACTATTACTGAAATCTCCACTATAAGGCAGATTTCACTGGGAGCCATGAAGAAAATTGTATGTTTGTGCGGACTGGTGTCATAAAAGTCGCAACAGTCGCCAAGAATGACTCCACCCTTAACTCGCCCGTATATAGTTCACACAACAGACTACAAGGCTGGTCACAGATGTAAATACTTAAACATGTAAAGGTCAAATCAGATTAAGAATAAAACTGTAAAATATGATTTTAGACTAGCAAAGCTAGTCTATAGGCATCCAGATTGAGTCAGACTCAATGTAAACAAAAAACCCCACAGTTTCAAAATACTGCCTCACAAAAAATACTCCTTACTGTTAAGAATCTTAAGTCAGTCATTACGACAACTTTGACTTCAAGCGCAGAGTCTCTACTATCCCAATTTGAACTTGTCCACTTTCAAAGCAGTAGATTGTACAAGATATCATTGATAAGGTACATGATGCTTGCTTATATGTAAAGTAAGTGTATATGCAAATCAGGCTCATATCACTGATTCCTATCCCGGAGTACATAAAAGTATGAATGGATCTAAAAGTAATACCCCCAGGTGACTTGTAGCAAATCCCAGCTACACAAGCCCTCACTGGCCAGGGAACCTCTCTCATTCCTGCAGTCATTCCTTATTTAGATCATTTTGAATGCGAAAGTGATATGTCAAACTGTTGTTTAACGTCTTGTATATTAACCTTTTACCACACAATCCCAAGTTTTCACATTAGTGGGGAAGAAGCCCTTTAAAAACATTGCGGGAAAAGAAATAGGAAATACTAGATACAAGCATTTTCCCCTTTTCTCGTGTTTTTTCAACCCTTTTAGAATGTTTTCATCAATTTAATCACATTTAACTTTATTGTCTGGAACAGCTTTTAATGTGGAGGGCCGTAAAATGTTTGGTTTTGTAAAGAGTTAAATAGTTGACTATTGCATCCGTTGCTGTTAACCCTTTACCACACAACAACAACTTTTAACGCCCGTGAGGAAGAAGCCTTTTGAAATCATTGTTGGAAAAGGAGAAAATGCTGGTAACCAGCATTTTCTCCTTTTCCCAGGTTTTTTTTCCTATCAAAGCAAAAATTGCACCATTTGAGCCACTTTGAAACTGTCATCTCCAAATGCTTTCAATTTGGATAGGTCTAAAATTTTTGTGGTAATGGGTTAATTAACTGTATAATCCAAGTTATTCCTCAACCTGCTTAAAAAAAGGTTAAATAAAACATTCTGGCGGATGTGTATATTTTTGTAAAAGAAAAATATCCCATTATCGGTTATTATTAATTAACTATTGGATATATAGAAGTTATACATGGAAACCGGTCCACGAGATACCAGTCACATTTCTGACTTCGTATAGTACACATGTCGTGACCCAGGCTTAATACGACTTGGCCTCCGATCAATACAGTTGACCTCGTATCAATATTGATGACCTGCGACCAACACAGAAATCCTTGAATGTGATTGGCCAAAAGTTCACTTGCGTGAGCGTCTGCGCTTACTTTTAGCCAATCACGTTCAAAGAGGCGGCAAAGTAAACGTAACCCGAAAATTGGTATTTGTTTCCAGCAGGGTCGAAAACATTGTGGGAAAAAGGAGAAAATACTGGTTTCCAGCATTTTCTCCTTTTCTCACAATCTTTTCAGAAGGCTTCTTTTTCAGGGTCGTAAAAGGGTTAATTAATAAAATTGTCATTAATCAAGTGATTTCGTATTGCCCAGTTGCAGGTCCTCGGTCAGCCGTATTGATCCTCGGCCTCGGGCCAATACGGCTGACCTCGGACCTGTAACTGGGCCAATACGAAATCACTTGATTAATAACATTATAGTTTAGATCCAAGATCAGATTGCACAGAATGTGTAGCCTGATCTTGTTCCACACTGTCTGTCTGCTCCTCTGTCCAGACAGACATCTTTTAAAATCCTTGATGAAAATTGGTGAAACATCCTTAATGTATTCCTTACGATAGTCCACCGATAAAGATTCCTTTTTCATTTTTTCATTTGATGCCGTGTCATCGGAAAAAGGGGGGGGCTTGATGTATGTTTTCATTACGGACTGATATCTTTTTAACTATTGGACAAAACTTCATGAAACTTCGTATTAATTTTGTTTATAGGCCGCATCATATTTGTCTTATCTTTTCAAATGCTATGCTATGGAAATAACTAAAAGGCCAGGTGTACATGCAAAACACAATTTACCTCTTATTTCTTTCTATCTGAAGATGTCTTTTTAGGCAGGAGATTTCATCTCAACAAAATAACCTGTTTTAAATTGAAAGTTAACAAACCGGAGTTTATCGTAATATTTCCTAGAGAAGAAAATAGTCAAGAGCTTCGGGTAAAGTCAATGGATTGAACTGCATTTGAATTGAACCAACTTGGATTTAATAACCAGATTGAACCGATGGACCTGGAACGGACCCAGAAACCAGATATGACAATATTTCTTCAATCAGGTATAAATCAACAAAGATTTACATTTACCATAACCACATACTAGTTCCAAATTCGCTAGTCTGTCAGTATTTTCAGTACTTTGATAAAGGAATAGGGCTGCAAACATGTGCAAATACTCTTGAAGAATGATGTCGGAAAGAGCACATGCGCTTGACGTATAAATGCAAAAACAGGTCAAAAATTCTAAATATTTTTGCTACATGAGCCATTACGAAATTGCATATAGATTGCGTCAATATTAACCTTGATATTTAGCATTTTGAGGGGGTTTTCAGAGCGAAGAACTTCAAGCGCCTATGGAGAGAGGAACATTTCGCAACAAATGTCATGGTAATCGGTAGGGTTGCTCAGCAGATATGGCCCTTGAGTAATTTGCAATGGCTATCTCTAGAGAGCGGCTGCATGCTTTGAAATATTTTGACCTGGTCAAAGAAAACTTTCCAGATTTTCAGCAAACGGTTAGGAGTTTCTAATCAATAAGAAAAAAATTCAATTGCACTGAGTGCAAAGATTGCATTTTGTCCATTATCTGGGAATTTTTCTATATGCCGTCAACTTTGAGCGTATTTGCTTCAAAGTGACTATTCATTACGTTAACAATCCCGTGCAGTTCAAACCCCTGTGAACCCCACTTTATAAAGTGAAAAGTGGGGTTTGCAGGGGTATGGGCTATTTTTCTTATTTTTGTTTAAAACATAGGTTTTGGTTGATCATTAGAACCGCCTCACCGAGGCGGTTTCAAAGAAACCTTAAAATCTATGTTTGGATCAGAAATAAGAAAAGATACAAAGGTTTATATTCCGAATAAATGCATCTTCTGACACCATGTCACACAGCATTAAATTGCATAGGTATGTTAATTAAGATAATGATTTCATATGTGATGATCAGCTTACAGTCTCATTTTGGACTCACACAACAGAATTTTAGACCTCTATAATTTCCTTATTAATTTGGACGGATTACATGTAATTTACGTCAAAATGTTTCTCTTTCCAAGACCATTCTTCATGTTCCAAGATCATTCTAAGTTCAAATTTTTTACTGATTTGACACATATAACACCGATTTGAGAAAAACTATTTGTTTGAGAAAATGCAAGTGTTTGCCTTTTACAAAATCATAGCGGTATGCAGGATTTTAGTATCAGAAGCATGGTATACGATGGATACCATTGCAAATATTCTCTTTGAAAGTTATAAGTGAACAGAAAACAGCATTTTGGTTGCTATGGTAACAGAGCCATGGCATAATATCCTATTTGCAAGGATATCCCTCGTATATCATGCTTCTGACATCGGACTTCTGCATACTGCTATGATTTGTGAAAGGCAAACACTTGCATTTTCTCAACAAATAATTTTTCTCAAATCGTTTTATTTTGTGTTATACGTGTATATGTTTATTTTCAGGTTAATGTATACTAGTTAGGCCAATTCCTGGACTTACAGTGACGCATTTTGGTGTAACGTCGAAATGCTTGAATACATATGCTGCTACTATTCGTATAAGTGCACTGCCCATCACGAAGTCATTGAACATGCGTGCTCAAAGCATCCGTCACAGGCCCTACAATTTCGTAAAAAAACTCTAAGTCCAGAAAATGGAAAGTTTGGCTACTTCCGTATGTTGTATGATGATCTGATTCCATTAGAGAAAGAGACTGTGGGGGTGCGCAGGATCGCCTAAACCTTTGCTGTACGCATATGCAATAACTGCTATTTTCCTGCGTCACAGCTCACATGTAAACCTGATTTCGCACACGATAACTGCAGAGTTAATAATTCCTTACAAGCTATTGGTCCGAATTATCGAACTAAACGGTCCGCACCAAACACTAAACATTGTTATCTGCTTAACTGCATGTTCTTGAAGAGTGCGCAAACCACAGCACTTGCTTTTTACCCATGAGTAAATGCTTGTGCCAAAAAGTACGGATACACAACGGTGTTTTGCATTTATCAGGACGTACAAACTGCATGTATACATCCATTTTATTCGTTGAAATGAATGAATCATAGCACTAGTAGCGACACAATCGTCTAGACTGACATCTGAATCAACAAACTGTAACCCTTTTGAAGGACACAATGACTGACGAAGAATGTAACAGAAATTTTATTGTTTAACTGGTTATTTCCCAGAAAAATCTGTCGGTTGCACTCTCGATCAATCATCGACAGCCGTATCCAGTAACGTCGACAACCGTACCCGGTAAACTTTCAGATCATCGACAGCAGTATCAGCGAAAACATAAAAGGTGCCATAGATGCATCTAAGCGCATGCACACACACAAATAAAAGGTAATCATGTATACTTATGATATATCTGCATTGTACCGCCCTCGATTTGCCATGACACTGAATAAGAATCACGCATTTCCCCGAAAATACTTATTTTACATATTTTCACGATTAACTGCGCTCAGTGTTAAAACAGGATATTAGCCAAACTTCCAAAACACTTAAAACAATAGCAAAATATTTCAGAAACTGTTTGAACCCAAAAATATAGAAACATATAGTAAAATTACACACTTATAGCGTATTTAAATCACCTTGTCCCCCTGTCGACAGCCGTACCGCTCGGTCGAAAACCGTATTCCTCGGTCGACAGCAGCTTTACGCAGTACCAGCTCGGTCGACAGCAGAAATAGCGATTTTGGTATTACCCCCGTGATATTTGCATATTCAAATGAATTCACCAATCACATTATCTCTTTACCACACAATCCCGACTTTTAATAACCCTGACAAAGAAAGCCTTAGAAAACATTGTGGGAAAAGGAGAAAATGCTGGTAACCAGAAATTTTTTCTACCCTTTCCAAATCAAATTTCAATTTTTGATTCACATTTATTTTGTTGTCTGCAAATGTTTTCAATTTGGGTACGTCCAAAATTTTGTTGTTTGGTAAAGAGTTATTCAACAAGGAGCTAAAGATATTTTCATGACGATCAACTCATCAGATACAATCTGTTGATACGAGATAACTGTTTACCCGACTATCCCAAATTTTAACAACTCCAGGATGGAAGACTTGAAAATTTGAGGGGAAAGCAGAAAATTGTGGTGACCAGCATATCCCATCTTTAGTACAGATAACTGTCCCCAAAGGCGATGTTACTTTTTGACTGGTCACCGAACGGTGTACAGTAAATGTCCAAATATGAAAAAGATCACTGGGGCGTCTCATTATTGAGACTAATCCCATCTTTGACAATTTCCATCACATTTGTCATTTCAAATGTAGCTCATATAATTGAATAGTGAATTTGTCTCAAGAAGAACAGATTGAAAAATAGCCTGGTAACCAGCATTTTCTCTCTTTCCCACAATGTTTTCGAAAGCCTTCTTTCTCAGGGCTGTTACAACTAGGTACTGTTTGGTAAAGGGTTAGGAGTGAACAAATTTTGCAATAAGTCAGCTTGTTTTGTTTTTACCTGGAGTTGGTAGGAGAAAGCTGGAATAATGTTCTCTATAGAAATTAATCCAATACAAACAGGCACTGTGGTCAGACTAGAATCAACACATGGGTGGGGTATGGCACTATTATAAAAAATTATCTGTTTTAATTTCACAGCATCATCGGTCAAAGGACCTGGGCCCCCAGACACAACAAGATCTCTTTGTCCTTTGAGATAATTTGATATAAATTCCGACAGTTTGCTGTCATCATTCTGACTAGACTTTTGCACTCCATTTATGCCATCCTTAAATACTACTTGTGGTTCCGTTTCCTTCTTTACCTCCAAGTAATCCATTTGAAACTCTGAATTCGTTTATAAAGTCACATGGTTTTTAATCACTAACATGTCCGCAAACTGTACAATCATGTAGTTTTTCTTAACCCATTACCAAACGACAATATTTTAGACTGGTTCAAATTGAAAGCATTTGCAGACGACAAAATAAAAGTGACTGAAAATTTGGAATTTGTTTTGTGAAGGGTAGAAAACATTGTGGGAAAAGGAGAAAATGCTGGTTACCAGCATTTTCTCCTTTTCCCACAATGTTTTCTAAAGGGTTCATTCTCAGGGGCGTCAAAAGTAGGGATTGAGTGGTAATGGGTTAACTCTTTACAAAACAACAAAATTTTACACCTGACCAAATGGAAAGCATTTGCAGATGATAAAATTTAATGTAATTTAAAAATTGAAAATTGATTTGAGACGGGTAGAAAACATAGTGGGCAAAAGGGAAAATGCTGATTACCAGCATTTTCTCCTTTTCCCACAATCCTTTCTAAAGACTTCTTTCTCAAGTCATTAAAAGTCGAAATTGTGCTGTAATGTTGTATAAGCTCTTTTATATCTCCATATCTTAGCTTCTGCATAATTTAAACACCTGCTAAAACTCTAAATGAATGATTTTTATGCCTTTTTTTTTTAAGCCTTCAATGCACAAACTTGACTTTAAACAACCCCTGATAGAAAGCTTTCGAAAACAATGTGAAAAAGGAGTAGATGCTTGTAACCTCTCTCAACTTTGTTTTCTGGCTTTCTCACATCGAACTTTAACTTTTGAGTCACATTTCATTTGCTTTCTACAAAAATCTTAATGTTTTCAGTTTGTACAAGTCTAAAATTTTGTCAATTGATAAAGAGTTAACCATTTATTGCACAGTTCAAAGTTTTAATGACCCTGGGAGAAGGGAACTTTTGAAAACATTGTGGGAAAAGAAGAAAATGCTAGTAGCTAGCTTTTTTCTTCTCATCCCACTAATATGTTTTCTGCCCTTTGAAAGACAAACTTTATATTTTGAGTATCCTTTTATAATGTTGTTTGTAAACTCTACCAATTTGGACCAGGCTACAATTTTATCATGTGGTAAAGAGTCATACACTGAGGCAGAATGCTGCTTCAAATATTGCACTAAAATGAAGCAAAGATTCTTTTTTCATTTTTTTTTTCTACTGCACAGACACAAGCTCAAATAAAATACATGTATATATCAGTGCTCTCAATAAGCGGACGTCGACGTGTATTACGTCCAAATATTTAGAAAAAACGTTGGCATTTTCCAAGTCGGACGTTTTTTTAACGTCCATATTATGACAGAAACGTCCGAGAATTTCAACCCGGACGTTTTTTTTTTTTTAATGCACAAAGGGTTTGATGCGTGTGGAAAACTTCAATAACGTCCATTCAGTGTAAGGAAGGCGCTTTACAAAGAGCCTCTATTTTAAAGCCATGTAAAAGCCTCTAGGCTCTTGGTGATCCAGATTACGGTGTACAGATGACAATTACACATATGCGATTGTTTATCCAATTCATGACCGGATTATGGTATGTGTTTAATTGGTCCATCAATTTAAGATCGCTTAGTAATCAATCGTCTTTAATTTGACTGCAGTGATAGAAATTAATGGACAAATGCAATTAATAGAGGCATGCAATCGAAGATCGGGGAATGCTGTTTGTTTGCAAAAATGCAACATGAAAGAAATTCAAATAATCGGGTAGATCTGATAGATCTACTAATTATTTGTCCGACTCTTTAAAAAATCAGCAGCTTATAGTTTCGTTACGCATTTCTTTCAGGAATTCTGCAGCGTACTTAAGGATTTTTTTTTTTTTTGAAAGAATCATTGTGCGACTTGATCGTCGTTACGAAGGAATTCACGTCTGTCTGAAATACGTGTCTTCCATGATCCATTAGGAAACTGAAAGAAATTCATGCACATCAAAATACAAGATGGATGGAATCGCATGTTCACTTGGTTTGAAACAAATGACGAAAGAAACAGGCCTTAGTGCAATGTTCATGTCTTTTTAACAATTATAAAACATGGATATGGTTGTAATTCTTCAGTCATTACCATCCCAACACTTCTAGCGCAAAATGGAATGAAATTTCTTATTAATTGATAAATAAGGATTTATACTGGTATAATATTTTGCACATTTCTGATGGACCAGAAATTTATTTGATGCCCATCTTGAAGATATTTGTCGATATTTGTTCTTTTTTCAGAAAAGGGAGGTAATTCTTATTTCCTTTTTACCCCCATTTTATGGTTATTCTAAGGACATGTCTTCCTGGATAAAACTTTACAGTAACCACAATGTAAGGTTGGCCATTCAGCAACACAATCAAAATAAATCTTAGCTCTAGACCACATTGACCGATGTGGAAAAAAATTCCTGATTTTTTAAAAAAAATTCCTGAAATTTGAACATGGAATTACAAAAATTCCTGAAATGATCCCTTATTGAGAGCACTGATATATATTTGGTACCTTAATCTAAATAACACTTTTTATATACTATAGATGAGTATCTTTGCTTTTTGTAGGTGGGTAAATAGTTGGACACCTTTTAAACATTTCAAATTCAATACTCAACACTTTCTGCCATTTCAATACATATCCAAGTTTAATTAAAGTCAATCAATACTTTCTGCCATTTCAATACATATCCAAGTTTAATTAAAGTCAATCAATATTTGCTTTATAACAGCTCCAAAAACTTACATCCGCAAACTTACACACTTCACGTTTTATTACCAGATTGACATCCAGGGGTGTAGCTGCATGTATACAGAAACATAATTTGCAAAAAAAACAAAAGTTTTTCCTTTTCGTCAAACGTTTTAAAAGAAGTCTGCAGCAACATGTATTTAATTTCTGCCTGAAATTATGATTCGATAAATTTGTCACCAATCTTTGGCAAGATATTTCTGCCGCTAGATACGAGATAGCTTACAAGAATTTTTTACAAGAAGTATTGTGATTAAACAAAAAAATCATGACAAGAACACTGAGCTAATTCTAATTGTTATCTTTATCTTTCGTGCTCACATCTGACATTCATGGTACCTATCATCTTCGCAAGCCAAGACTGACGATTCACTACCGTTACTCTACCCTTGGCGGATCGAGCTTGATTTTTACATTCACCCGATACGCTTTTTCATTGGATGCAGCCAGCTCTAACTGCAACGAATGAAATTGCTGGTTGCATTTCATCTTTGATAAAAATAGAACAATGTCACTACCTTTCGAATAGAAGGTAAACATGGAAACCTATGTGGATGTCTGCTTATCGCTTCATGTGTATTCGTAAGTGGTTTGTAAAACGATATTACATTGGTTTTTAGAAATATGATGTAAAGGGGGGTAAGAACCAGCATCCAATAAAGGGCGCATCGCAGGAATCTCGAAATCAGGCTCAATCCGCCAAGGTAAGATCAACGTAGTGATTGTAAACTTGGCTCGCGAAGATGGGTTTCTATAATCTAAGATATGGTTTCCGAACATCTTTGTCTAAAACTGTATGAATTCTCCTTTTCCCTAAATACTTTTTAAGTTGTTCGTAGGAGGCATTTCAAGTCGTCTTTGTAATTCTACAAACCTGTGTTTATTTAGAAGCTTGTCAAAATTTACTATTGAAGCTACAATAATTATTGTTCATGATTCAAAATTTTACTTCCTGCAATCTTATTAAGTCAAGGACTACAAAATTTGTCCAAATGATGAATTTTCTATTTATAGATATTGAGAAACAGATGGAACTATCATGATAATTGTATCTTGCATGTCAGCTTTGTGTACGATTGAGAAATTTTGCGATAAAACATTATTCTTTTCATGATACTTTTTTCAGGAAACTTTTCACTGCCTCGATAAGAGTTCCTGAAAACTTTAATCTATCACAATACGACAGGTGAGTGCAACGCTATTCTAAGTGCCTGTACATTGTACAGGCACTTAGAATAGGGTTGCACTCACCTATCGAATAGTTTTCTGAAATAATCATAAAATCTCTCTTGAATCTCATGGCAGAAGCCCGCCCGGGGGGCTCAGTGGTGAGCGTGATGGGACTCATGACCTGGTGGTTGTGAGTTCGATATCCCGTTGAGGAGAACTTTCTTTCCGGCATATATTTGCCTCTCACCTCTGCTGAACCATGTTAGAAAAGTAGTCAGTGGATTTGGAGAGAAAGTTGTGTTAGTACTGGTGTGAGAAAGCCAGGAAACACATGAGCATCACCGACCGCTATGATATGACCTTAGCTGTTAAAGTTGCATTAAACCCCAATACAACCAACCTATCTCGTGGTAGAAATATGCCACCATACCAATCACCAAAACTTTTTGCACATAATAAGATCAAAAGTAGGTATATACAAATACTCAATCCAGATGGCCTGAAGAGCAGCTACGAGCTACGAGTGTTGCTGCTACTGGCAGGAAAAAAAAATCCAAGATACTATTGTGTTGAAGTCTCCATGGTGATGCTACCTTAACCCTTTACCAAACAATCCATGGTTTTTACGACCCTGAGAAAGGAGCCTTTTGAAAACATTGTTGGAAAAGGAGAAAATGCTGGTAATCAGCATTTTCTCCTTTTCCCACAATGTTTTCTACCCTCCTGGAAACAAATTCCAATTTTTGAGTTACTTTTATTTTGTTGTCTGCAAATGCACTCAGTGATCCCAGCATTTTCTCTTTTTCTCACTATGTTTTCTACCCTATCAAAAAAAACTTGCACCATTTGAGCCACACTGAAATTGCTGTCTGCAAATGCCTTCAATTTGGACAAGGCTTAAATTTTTATTGTCTGAGATAAGAGTGTTTCAAGATGACCAATTAACTTGTTACCGAACGAAAAAACTTTGGACCAGTCCAAATTGAAAGCATTTGCAGATGACGAAATAAATGTGAATCAAAAATTAAAATTAGATTTGGAAAAGGTAGAAAATATTGTTGGAAAAGGAGAAAATGCTGGTTACCACCATTTTCTCCTCTTCCAACAATGTTTTCAAAGCTTTCTTTCACAGGGTCAATTTAAAAGTCTAGATTGTGTGGTAGAGAGTTAAATGTGTTTCAAATGATGGAATTTGTCTCTGAAAGGCTAGAAAACTTTGTAAGACAAGTGAAAAAAATGGCAGATTACCAACATTTTCTCCTCTTGCTACAATGTTTTCAAAAGATTCTTCCATAAGATTTTTTGATAAAGGTTTAATCATGATGATATTCCTTATTTTCCAACACAAGATGAAATTCCACAAAATTAAGATATTACTGCACTCTTCGATGCTGTAATGTCAACTCAAGTCTGACACTGGCTTATGTAACCCAATAATTAACACTTTTCTCTCGTTAGCAGTCCCAAAGCAAAACTTTCCACAAGTGGACATGGTAGGAAATCAATAATGAAAAAAATAGTTCCCTTCATCTCTGGTAAAGAATTATTGTGAAAGAAGACCAAGGTAGGAAATCAATAATGAAAAATAGTTCCCTTAAATCATCTTTGGTAATGAAATATTGTGAAAGAAGACCAGGATCAATGAACTGGTTGACCTCTTTAGGTGTAAATGTCATGAAACTATCTCCTTGTGCATGTACACATTTGAAACCTAACTACAACTGTAAACATGTGGTTTATTCCTTTCGCTACTCCCTAACACTCCAAACATGTTCTAAGTCAATGAAGTAGTTTCTTCAGAACCTGTTCTGACTGTTTTAATTCAATTGAGGTGTAGCGCACCTGTTGAACAGTTGCTAGGTGATACAAGATGGTTGAAAGACGGACAATTTCTCATGGCAAAATTTGCAATTGTTCTTCCTAACGACATGAATGCCATAAATAGGGGCATGCTGGACTCGTCTCTACTCTCTCTCTGCAGCTAATCATTTCCTTAACTAACACGGCTATGACAGTAGCTCTTGCAACAGCCATCATGCCAAGGTACTTTCATTTTGATATGGTTTAGAGCAATGTTCCTAACATGCTCCATTCAGAAAATACTTCCGTAACAGCGTATTGTGTTCTGAAATATTCCTTTCGCACATTCCAGAACAGCATTCCAGAACACAGAACATTGTGCCAGAACAGGCGAAAGGAATACGCCCATGGATTTGTGAATAGGCAAAAGGTGATGATGCAGGGCACTTACTTGTTTGTTATTGAATTTTGTTTTATGTGATAAATAGAATCTTTAATTTGTGTTTACGTATTATCACTTTTATCAAACTTGTTGACTTAAATGTATTTGACGCTCACCAAGGCTTGTCTTATACAATTCCAGTCTACTCATGTGATAAAAAGATAATACATAAACACTTGTGTAAGATCCTCTATATCTGTACATGCTTTCAATTTGGTACATTCCAGATTTTTACTGTTGGGTATTAAAGAGTTAACTCTTTACAAAACGACAAAATTTTAGATGGGTCCAAATTGAAAGCATTTGCAGACGACAAAATAAATGTGACTAAAAAGTGGAAATTTGTTTTGGGAAGGGTAGAAAGCATTGTGGGAAAAGGAGAAAATGCTGGTTACCAGCATTTTCTCCTTTTCCCACAATACTTTCAGAAGGCTTCTCCCTCAGGTCGTTAGAAGTTGGGACTGTGTGGTAAAGAATAAAGAAACACTGATTTAAAGTTTCATTTTGAAATGCGCGACGGATTACATGTCGACAACAAGGTATTGCATTAAAACCTTTGATGTGTGAAAGTTACATTCAATGTTCTGTAAAAAGTAGAAAATTTTGCACAAACCTTTTACCTAATAATCCCCAATTTTAACCATCCAGAAAAAAAGGTTATTGAAAGAATTTCAGAAAAGGATAGAATACTGGCAGCAAGTATTTTCTCCTTTTCGTACAATGTTTTCTACCCTTTTTTTTTTCAGACAAATTCAATCATTTGAGGGCTATTAAAGTGCCTATATTTTGTCCATTGGTTAACCTTTTACCACAACCCTGAGTTTTAATGACCTTGTAAAAGAAAGGCTTTAGAGAACATTGTAGGAAAAGGAGAAAATGATGGTAACTACATTTTCTCCTTTCCCAACAAAGTTTTCTCCCACTTCAAGGACTGAAATCATCATTAATTTTGAGCCACATTTTTGTCGTTGATTGTCAAAACTTTCAACTTGGTCAAGTCCGAAATTTTGTTGTCTGGTAAAGAGTTAACCTTTTACCAAACAATCCCTGGTTTTTACGACCCTGAGAAAGAAGTCTTTTGAAAACAGTGTGGGAAAAGGAGAAAATGCTGATAACCAGCATTTTCTCCATTTCCCACAATGTTTTCTACCCTGCTGAAAGCAAATTTCAATTATTGAGTCATGTTTATTGTGTCGTCTGCAAGTGCTTTCAATTTGGACCAGTCTCCAATTTTGTCGTTTGGTAAAGAGTTAATAGATTAGGAAAGTGTTAAGATCAATACAACATGCTATTCATTGCTCAAAAAGCAATTAACTTCTGCATGGATAGTTCTTGATAACTCTCGGTTTCTTCTTCATGTTTTATATTAAAGTCTCGGTCAAGTCCAAATGTAAAAAGGCCTGTTTATAAAAAGAAAGTAAATGTGCACCAGACAGCAGTTTCTTTGGAAAAGCGGTGCAAATTACTAGCACTTTTCAGTTCAGAAAAGCACTGAACAGACATCGGGCTACCAGTATTTTCTCCTTTTCCCCACAATGTTTTCACAAAATTTCTTTCAAAGAGTTGTTTAAATTCTGGATTCTGTGGTAAAGGGTTAAGGGTCACAAAAGAGTTTTGCAAAAGGCCTGTATGGACACCCTTTGGAGAGGTGATCTTATGCTGACAGAGCCCGGATGGTAAGTTAACATGCTTTTAGATGGCCCAAAAATCATCTGGTCGCCGTCCATTTATAACTTTGTTTTAAACCTCAAGCAGGGACTGAGCACGTCTAAAAATGGAACTGCTGCCGCTCAAATTGAACTGCCACCAAACGGTCGCCGTGCAGTCCCCGTATGATTGTGTCAAAGTCTGTTGAAAAACTAGCTGTCCGGCAGCAGTTCGTTATTTGTGGCCCAATTACTAATCCCCAATTTGACACCCTGCTCCAGATGGTCACAATGCAGACACTCGACCCCATAACCACAGACACCAAATGCAAGGAAAAAGCCTTTTTCCTCAATGTTATGGGGGGGGGGGTCGAATATTGCTAGAAAACTATCTTATACAAAGAGAATGAAATAATTTTTTAAGAGTAGCTTACCAATAGAAAATTTCAAACAAATTAAAATAGTTTTAGACAAATGGTGGCGAGTTACGGAATTTTTCATCTACTTTTGTTATCTGATAGATACCAAACAATTTCTGAGGTCACATTTCATTCAGTGTGATTTTCTGCTTTATTTTTTCTTCAAATCTCATAATTCACCACATTGTTGAACAAATGTCCTTCTATTTAAGTCCTTATTACTTGCAGGTGGATTATTTCTCACTGCATAACCAAACGCAGTATATGTCAAATCAGGACGACAAGCCAATTCTGAAAATTTTGCCTGCCCCAATTATAAATTACATTTCAAGGTAAAGGGTGTGTATTGATATTTAAAGAATTTAAATTATTGACATTAGACAAGTTCTTCAATTATATAAAAGTCTAAATCTACTAAAAAAGTCATGAACACTTTCAAGTCACACTCTTTTGTGACCCTTAACCCTTTACCACAGAATCCAGAATTTAAACAACTCTGTGAAAGAAATCTTGTAAAAACATTATGGGAAAAGAAGAAAATGCTGGTAATCAGCATTTTCTCCTTTTTCCACAATGTTTTCTACCCTTCCGAAAACAAATTATGATTTTTTAGCCTTATTTATTTTGTTGTCTGCAAATGCTTTCAATTTGGACAAGTTTGAAATTTGGTCGTTTAGTAAAGAGTTAAAGCACCTTTCATTTATATAGTTGAAAAAAAAAATTCATATTGCCCTAGTACTAGTAATTTGTCTTCTGTATCCTTTTGTTCACAATCTTATTCCTACCACACTATCCCAAGTTTTGATTTGCCTGAGAAAGAAACCCTTCGAAAGCATTGTGGGAAAAGGCAAAAATACTGGTAACTAGCAGTTTTGCCTTTTTTCACAATATTTTTTATCTTATCTTTTTTTGTCATCTGCATGTGCTTTCAATCTGATCAAGAGTGGAATTTTGTCATTTGATAAAGAGTTAATTATTGATTTTACAAGAATAAAAAGAGAACCATTATATTTAGGCTGAAAGCACTTTGACGTTGCTTGGTAAATTCAAAAGGCCGAAACAGACACAAAAGTGACCGAGTCATGTGTTCTACGACTGGGTAGCATATGGTTACATTGATTGCATGACAAATGAAATCTGTTACCCAGAGAAAATCAAATGCGGAGAAAATCAAATGCGGCTGAGTTAGACACTTTTTTTTTTCTAAAATAATGCGTTTTAAGGAAAGGGCACAGATTGGGCTAAGACATGGGTAATCCATACTCGATGCTGGAAAGCATCATTTATTGGTCTATCGATTATGGATTCCCAGAGTCTTAAAGGTGGCCCTTCAGATCTTGGGACGAAAATTTTACAAAAATACAAAAAGCTCATCCTTATACTCCCATAGCCATATAATTTTCATTCATAAAACACCAGTAGTCGAAAACCATCCGACAACAAGAGAAATTAGAGATTTGCAATAGCCCAGGTCAGCGCTGAAGGGAAACACAGTCTATTTTTATATCAGCAACTCGTTCATTTACATACTGGAAATACACAGACAAAGCTTCAAGCATAGCGTCCGAAGATCTAGACATTATGGAAAATAATCGCATGTTTGTTCTGTTATGCAATTTAGAGTCATTAGTCACTTGCCAGTCACTTAACATTCCCACAATGCTTTTTTAATTTTTGCCAGGAAATCTAAACATAGCTTAAGAGGCTACTTAGCCTTTTAAAGGAATATCACCAAAAAAATTTCTTTTGTAATTTTATGATTCTTAATTATTAATGATTTGCATTGTTTTTTCATATAAATTTCAGTGATATATATATTTTTTAATTCGGTGTGATGTGAAAAAACTAAATACTCACCTTTAACCAAATCAGTACTTTTAAGGCAATGGAAGTCAATGTTACAAGAATCCCCAAACGACAATATTTTAGGCTTGTCCAAATGGAAAGCATTTGCAGACGACAAAAAAAAAAAGGACAGATAATTGAAAATTTGTTTCATGAGGAGTAGAACACATTGTGGGAAAAGGAGAAAATGCTGGTTACCAGCATTTTCTTCTTTTCCCACAATGTTTTCTAAAGGCTTCTTTCTCAGAGTCGTCAAAAGTAGGGATTGTGTGGTAATTGGTTGGTGGGGGAGGGGGGGGGGGGGGGGGGTTGGTGAGGTGAACATATTTTTCCTAGGTGACATCTTAACACATCTGTTGCCAGTGGATATTGATGCGGATTATAAACTATTCATGTACGAGTTCATGAGCTTTGCATCAACATTTTGATATTTTGGTACTTAAGATAGGGTACATAGGGAGCACAGTAACTGTTTCTCTAAGATAAGCCTACTCCTTTTTTTGAAGCCTGATCTGAATCTACAATTTTCACAATAGCAAGTATGTTTAGGGTCAAACTTGTTCCATCTGCTTTATGTGGCTATTTATCTATTATTTAAGAAATAATCTTCTTTCTATCGTGGTATATCGTTCAATAAACCACAGTTGTGAGTTATGAGGCACAATAAATAATCCACGAGGGCGATAGCCCGAGTGGGTTATTCATTGCGCCTCATAACTCACAACGTGGTTTATTGAACGATATACCACGATAGAAAGAAGATTATTTCGATTCTAACATTGCCAATTCTCAGTGAAAGGAAAACAAGTTCAAACTTGGAGTAAAAACACGGATGAAGATTATGTTTCATTGAATAACACACTCATCGAATGACGTCACACGATGTAGAATGACGTCACTCTGCGTGGATTGTCGCAGATTTTACCACGCTTTCCTTGCACTGTGTTTATAGAGACAAAGTCGCGTGTCATGTTAGAATACAAAATACTCACAAAGTCCAAACAATTAATAATCAATCCTTAATGTGTTAAAAGCCAGAAGAACCTAGATGAATCTTTTTTTTGTAAGCAAATAGGACAGTTTTCTATTCCGCATGACGGTGACAAAACTGGCCACAGGTGGCAATCTAATTATTATCAATAGAAAACTGCTATACTATATAGTGTTTGATTACTAAAAAAGCATTTTTTTAAACTGCTATACTCGATTATAGTGATTGATTACAAAAAAAAGCAATTTCTTTTCCTTTTTACTATCATTTTACCAAACAACAAAATTTTGTCCTTGAAAATAGATAGAAATCACTGTTGGAAAGAGGAAATGCTGGAAATCATTTCTCTCACAGTTTTCAACAGGCTTCTTTCTCAGCATTGTTAGAACTCAAGATTGTTTGGAAAACGGTTAAAAAGTTGTCATTTACAGTTACAAGTCCTTATTCCAAGACATAAAAACCCATTACCACATAATCCCTACTTTTGACGACCCTGAGAAATAAACCTTTAGAAAACATAGTGGGAAAAGGACAAAATGCTGGTAACCAGCATTTTCTCCTTTTCCCACAATGTTTTCTACCCTTCCTAACACAAATTTTGGTTTTTCAGTCACATTTGTTTTTTCGTCTGCAAATGCTTTAATTTGGACCAGTCTATAATTTTGTCATTTGGTAAAGAGTTAAAACTTCTTGAAAATGTCTCTCTCCTGCTTGCTACAGACACCTCTTTTAAACCACCATGGTACTTTCTCCTTATCCCACAATATTTACCAAACCCCTCTTTGTCAGAATAGTAAAGTCATGTTGTTTTCTGTAACACAGTAAGTTTCCAATATAAACAAAATAGCACTGACTTGTATTCTTTAACGTAAAAAATAATACATTGAAAAACAAAAACAACTTTAATTCAGTCCACTATTTAAACACTGTATCTTTAAATCAATTGGCCATTAGCTCTTAACCACACAATCCTGAATATTTACGACCCTGAGAAAGAAACCTATAGAAAACATTGTGGGAAAAGAAGAAAATGCTGGTAACCAGCATTTTCTCCTTTTACCACTATATTTTCTAGCCTATCAAAGTAAAAAATCATCATATTAACAGATTTCATTAAATTTTGTTGTCTGCAGATGCTTTGAATTTGGTAAAGTCCAAAAATTTGTCATTTAGTAAAGAGTTAACCCATTACCACACAATCCTTACTTTTGATGCCCTTGAGAAAGAAGCCTTTAGAAAACATTGTGGGAAAAGGAGAAAATGCTTATCCCACAATGCTTTCTACTCTTCACAAAACAAATTTCAAATTTTCAGTCACTTTTATTTAGTCGTCTGCAAATGCTTTCGATTTGGACAAGTCATAAAATATTGTCGTTTGGTAATGAGTTAAAGGACACACGAGTATTGAAAAACTGACTGCACTCGACTAATCTATCTATACTGATAGAAATACTGGTAAAATGCCATTGGACAGAATGCTATTTATCTATTCAAAAAAATCGTGACCTTTGACCTTCACCTCATCAAAAGCTTTTTATTGACTTTTTCACTACTGAATAAATAATCTGCATTTTCTCAAAGGCTAAAAATGCATTTCCTCTTCAAGATCAAGAGACAGTTCAGGCACAAAACTCAATTTAATTTTCTCGGCACAACTAAAGAAACTGGCTGCTACATGCGATCAAAAGATGCAGCTGCCGTTCAAATGATGTTTTGATCGTTTTCAGGTTGGTAACTACTTCTATTTTTATAAAATGAACTATGACGTCATTGTTTCAAATTGAATAAGCTCCCACCCATTATCTCCCCCTAGATGGCATTCTACAAATACCCATCTTTCTAATTTGGGGGTTCTGGGTAAAGAACTGGACTACTTTTCTACATGACTACTGTTACTTTGAATTTCAAACCAAAACATTTACTTAATGAAACACTAACTGGTGTGACTCATTCAGCTGTGATCAGCAGTTTAGAGAAATCTGGAGCTTAAACAGGCCTTATTTCTCCTCAAACATATAGACAGAGGCCATTTTCTCCATTGCTACTTTATAGAGTGTATTACTACATTCCCCCTAAAACTGGGGGGAGTGATGCGTCATAGCAGAAAGGCTGAATCTTCGAAGAATATGACATGCATAGACAACAAGTTCAGACATAATCTAGACTATAGCAAAGGACAGTGTAGATCATAGATCTAACTACTGGTATATATACATCTTCGCAAGCCAAGGGTTACAATCCACTACGCTACTCCACCCTTGGCGGATTGAGCTTGATTTTGACAATCACCCGATACGCATTTTCATTGGTTGCAACTAGCTCTAACTGCATCAAATCAAATCGCTTGTAGCATTTCATCTTTGATAAAAATAGAAAGGGTCTACATGTACCACATAATCCATACTTTTAATGACCCTGAGAAAAAATTTTATAGAAAATATTGTGGGAAAAGGAGAATATGCTGGTAACCAGCTTTCAAATTTTCGTCTGAAGAAGCTGATGCCTTTAACCTATTACCACACAATCCCTACTTTTGACGCCCCTGAGAAAGAAGCCTTTTGAAAACATTGTAGGAAAAGGAGAAAATGCTGGTAACCAGCATTTTCTCCTTTTCCAACAGTGTTTTCTACCCTTCCCAGATCAAATTTCAATTTTTCAGTCACTTTGATTTTGTGATTTGCAAATGCTTTCAATTTGAACCAGTCTAAAATTTTGACGTGTGGTAAAGAGTTAATCTGGATCAGTCTAAAATTTTCTCAGTCTGACAAAGAGTTAACCCAAAGCATTTGCAGACAGCAATTTCATGGTAGCTCAAATGGTGCAATATTTCTTTGATAGGACTTTGTGGGAAAAGGAGAAAATGCTGGTAACCAGCATTTTCTCCTTTTTCAACAAAGTTTTCTAGAGGCTTCTTCTTAACGGTTGTTAAAAGTCGTCATTGTGTGTTAAAGGGTTACCCTATAGCAGATGACAATATTGTAGCCTTGTCAGAATTGAAAGGATTTGCAGGCGACAATTTCAATGGTGCTTATCTCTTTACTAAACAATAAATTTTATGGACATAATTCAAAGCATCTGCAGACAACAAATTAAATCTTGTTGATATGATTATTTCTGACATTGATAAGGTAGAAAATATTGTGGGAAAAGCAGAAAATGCTGGTTACCAGCATTTTCTGCTTTTCTCACAATGTTTTCTAAGGGCTTCAAGTTCTTTCTCAGGATTGTTAAAAGTCCTGGTTTCGTGGGAAAGAGTTAAATGGTACAATTTTTCTTTGATAGGGTAGAAAACATTGTGAAAAAAGGAGAAAATGCTGGCTACCAGCATTTCCTCCTTTGCCAACAATGTAATCAAAAGGCTTCTTTCCCATACATTATAAGTCAGCATTGTGCTGTAAAGGGTTAATTAGTGAAGAAGTGAAATCCCTATAGCAACATCACAACATGGTTAAACAAATAGAAAAATCACCCCACTTTAATGACTATGTAATAAATTATTTACTTTTCTTTCAAATCATGTCAATTCTAGATCCTTTTTTTTTTTAAATCAACGTAATCAGGAAATTTAAATTCTAAACTCATTACCAAACAACAAGATTTTAGGTTTGTCCAAATTGAAAGCATTTGCAGATGACAAAATAAAAGTGACTGAAAATTTGAAATTTGTTTTGTGAAGGGTAGAAAACATTGTGAGAAAAGGAGAAAATGCTGGTTACCAGCATTTTCTCCTTTTCCAACAGTGTCTTCTAAAGGCTTCTTTCTCAGGGTCGTCAAAAGTAAGGACTGCGTGGTAATTGTTTAACCCATTACCACACAATCCCAAGTTTTAAAGACCCTGTAGGAGAAAGCTTTTGAAAACATTGCGGCAAAGGACAAAAAAAACATATTTTTTTCTACCCTATTGAAGTCAGAAATCATCACATAATTTCCAAGATTTAATTTGTTGTCTGTAGATGCTTTGAATTTGGTCTAGTCCAAAAGATTGTTGTTTAGGCCTAAAAAAAATATCTGTGTTTAGGGTTTCCCTACCCTACATGGAAAATGATGCTGACCCTACACTTTTTTCACCATGATTGAAAAAAAAAAATCTGTCGGGTGTGATTTTACTGTATGTTCCATGTGAAAAGTTTTTGGAAAAAAAATAAAAAAATCCCTGCCTACAGTATCTCGGACATGAAAACCTAAACATATATATTTTTTTAGGCCTTAGTACAGAGTTAACCAATTACCACACACAATCCCTACTTTTGACGACCCTGAGAAAAAAGCCTTTAGAAAACATTGTGGGAAAAGGAGAAAATGCTGTTTACCAGCATTTTCTCCTTTTCCCACAATGTTTTCTACCCTTCACAGAACAAATTTCAAATTTTCGGTCACTTTTATTTTGTCGTCCGCAAATGCTTTTGATTTGGAAAAACCTAAAATTCTGTCGTTTGGTAATGAGTTGAGGATTAAAAAACAGCGTCGTTTGGTAAAGGGTTATATTTTTCCTTACTTTTTATTACTTTTTATTACTTTTTAAGAGGGCATAAATTTTCAGTTTGAAGAACGTCGAGCAGCAATAAATAGAAACATAAGCTGTCATAGACAGATTACGCTTCTCAATTAGGTCTCTCTTTAGGGAAGTGAAGGCTGTCGGTAAATGGTTGGTCATGGCACAAAAAGGTTGGGTTCGTTTGACGCATTCCAGTAAGGAATTATTTATTTCCGAACTAAATCTAGTAAATGTCTGGAAGAACAAATTCAAAACTCAGTTCAAACCATGTACAACAGAAACACTCTTTGTAATTACTTCCCATTTCTTATCAGCTACATGGGTAAAAGAGTTGTCTCCCTTAATATATAAAAGGCGAGAGAAACAAAGTATCTTTCATTAATTGAACCTTTTTACCAAACAGTCCCTGGTTTTAATGACTATGGGAAAAGGAGGCTTTTGAAAACATGGTGGGAAAAGAAGAAAATGCTGGTAACCAGCATTTTCTCCTTTTCCCACAATGTTTTCTACCCTTCACAAAACAATTTTCTAATTTTGAGTTACTTTTATTTGTCGTTTGCAAGTGCTTTCTATTTGCGCAAACCTAAAATTTTGTTGTTTGGTAATGAGTTAAACAGCACTTTTGTTTTTAACTTTTATTAAATCTTTACAAGAAGATAAAATTTTAGATATGTCCAAATTGACAACAAATTTGGCCTAACAAAAAGACATTGGTGTCGGCATTCTTTTGGTTTGAGCTAAAAGTAGTAGCTTTACGTACAAATGAAATGTGAAAAATTATTTGATTGGACCATGATTTCAGATTTGTTGCATTTTGGGTAGGTTTGAACCAGTCGGTCACTTTTTAGCATCTGTCATCTACAAGCAATTGTATGCATCACTTGGATTTCCTATAGTGAAAAATACAACGCCGCATAGCATCATTCGGATTACAAGCCAGGTATATTACAACATATATTCACTTCTAGGGGATTTCTTGGGGTAGAATTTTTCAAAGCTATCTTGCGCCTCTCTTATTTAACCCTTTCCCAAATGACAAATTTTAGACTGTCCCAAACTCAAAGTGTTTGCAGATGACAATTTTGAATTTGATGAGAATGGCAGAAAGTTTTTCCAATAGGCTAGAAAACACTGTGGGAAAAGGAAAAAATGCTCATTATGAGCAATTTCTCCTTTTCCCACAGTGCTTTATAAAGATTTGTAAAAACCAGGGCTTGTTTGGGAAAGAGTAAAAGGGTTATTTTTCGTATGAAACTATTATTATTAACTGTATGATCAGCAACTGAAGCGCTAAGAATGATCCCAATGTAAATGTAATGCATCCACTCTAGTTTTCTTTCATTTTAAATGCCAAAGCTGATAAAACAGAAAGGCCATGAATCGTGGAAAAAAGAACTTTACTGTACTTGAAATGACTTCCAGAACATGTGCAGTGAATGTCAAGACTAGTTTCAATTTCTATTAACTCTTTACCACACAATTCCGACTTTTAACCACCCCAGAAAGAAGCATATTGAAAAAAAAAGAGAGAAAAGGAAAAAATGCCCGTATAAACCAGCATTTTCTCCTTTTCCCGCAACATTTTTCACCCTGTCACAGTCAGAAATCCTCATATTTATAAAATTCTAATTTGTTGTCTGGAGATGCTTTGATTTCGGTCCTGTCCAAAATTTTGGTCTTTGGTAAAGGGTTAAGTTGGTCATTTCAAAGACATGGAATTACAAGGAGGTGACAGCTACAAATTTCATAATTTTACATTTTCTTCTTAACCCTTTACCACTCAATGACGCCTTTTAACACCAATTTTGAAGAATCCTTTTGAAAACATTATGGGAAAAGAAGGAAATGCTGGTTACCTTTTCCCACAATGTTTTCTATCCCATGAAGTTCAAATTCCATTATTTGAGTCACATTTGAACTGTTGTCTGCAAATGCTTTCAATTTGTTTAAATGCTAAAATCTTGTCGTCTGGTAATGGATTAAAGATTAATCATATTACTAAAAGTCAAAAAAGCTACCGCTACGTAGAGCTGTTTGATGAGATGCCCATAAGGTCAAATTCATTCCAAAAACATTTGAAGCCTTATCTTGCTAAATAAACAAAATTTTCAGATCCATAGTAAAAGCCAAAGTGTTGCTATTTCTAAGTTGTGTTTTAGGGAATAATATCTACTTGATGAACAGTGTACATTCTGTACAGTCTGATCTTAATCTACACTGTCCGTAAAAGGTCAGTGAGTTGCACTTAGCAGCCAAAGGGTTAACTCTTTACCCCACAATGCCCAACTTTTAACTACCCTGAGATAGAAGTCTATAAAAAACATTGAGGGATAAGGAGGACATGCTGGCAACCAGCATTTTCTCCTTTCCGACATATTCTTTCTGCCATATCAAAGTAAAAATTCATTATATTACCAAGATTTAATTTGTTGTCTGCAGATGCTTTGAATTTGGTCCAGTCCAAAAATGTATTGTTTGGTAAAGAGTTAAGAAGTCTAAGTTATTCACTGATGTAGTGAGCACAGAAGTTATTTCAACTCAGCAAGTGTTGGGATTTGCCTTTTCTGCCAGTAAAGATCAAGACAGAATGGGGGTAGCATGCACTATTTGCACTTTAATAGAAACTTCTGCCATTTAATCATTTTGTTATAAATGCCTGCAGATTATTTGCTAAATATTTGGATTTGAGACGACTTCTAACCTGAAACTAAGCAGGAGTGTGACGCCAGTTGCTATTCATGCATATCTAACAAAGTGCAGATGGCTGACACATGGGCTTGAAAAAAAAAAAACATCGGAACAAATCGAGAGTAAGATCAAGCAAGCTGAAACACGATTTTTAAAATCGAACTTGTCATATTGTACAAACCGTAGGAATGATTCCTTCGACAGCTATCAAGCTAATGCAGATTGGAGTAGAAATATTCTGCGCTGCATGCTCTCTGTCGAATGCAGCCGGTAAATGCTCATTCTTCTCGAAAAAGTCTCTCCAAGACTTTCCCGTCGCGACCGCCGCCATATTTTGTAAACTACAAAACTTTAGACTGGCAGTATCGCATTTCTCGGGTAACGTTCTCGTAATTATCCACCTTCTGAACAGAAAATTTGTATGTAAACCAGTCCACAAATCCGGAATAGAGTTAAAATTACATAGCCGTATTATTTACTTTTTTTTTTAGGGGCCATAAAAGTTACAACGATCGTATTTTCTACTCATATTATTTTAAAAATAATGTAAATAGCTCTTTGCTACATTGAAAATAGGGAAATTCTCCATGATTGATATTCTGTTGTACTTTTATTGGCAAAGCTCAAGCTTTGCTGTTTGTTTCTATTAAATATATCAAGTGGTCTTCATAAAAAACTTTAAAAAATCTTGGCACCACACTGATCGCATTTTAAGTCTATGTTCCATATCAAACACTTGTAGGCACATTCTTCAAAAATTGTTATGAAAAATGAAAGAAAAGGCCTTTTGGTTGGTAGACCATGTTTCTTTAAGTGGACTGCTGCACGAGGTTTAAAAGACCAATACCATAATCATCTAGATGAAGAGACATCTCCCAAAAGCAGTGGTCAGGTATTGTATTTAAATTGGGATGAAGCTATGAATGAAGAAGTGGTCTTCCGTAACAAACAGACTCTTATTGATGACATGAAGCCTTATTAGGCAGAAAGTCCGTTTTTGGACAACAATTGGGGTTAACCCTTTACCGCACAATGCTGCCTTTTGACGCCCCTGGGAAAGAAGCCTTTTGAAAACATTGTAAGAAAAGAAGAAAATGCTGGTAACCAGCATTTTCTCCTTTTTCCACAATGTTTTCCACCCTATCAAACATAAGTTGCACCATTTGAGCCATATTTAAAATATACATCTGCAATTTCTTTCAACTTGGACAAGGCTAGAATTTTGTTGTCTGGTCAAGGGTTAATGGCTCAATAGCCAATCCCAAATGAGACCCCATCTTACAAACATGAAAATTTGCAACGAATGTACAGCTGAAATACAAACCGCATTTGGCAGGATTCGAATCCATGACAGGCAAATATTCCAGATTTTTTTAGATTTAACTCATTACCAAACGACAATATTTTAGGCTTGTCCAAATCGAAAGCATTTGCAGACAACAAAATAAAAGTGAATGAAAATTTGAAATTTGTTTTGTGAAGTGTAGAAAACATTGTGGGAAAAGGAGAAAATGCTGGTTACCAGCATTTTCTCCTTTTCCCACAATGTTTTCTAAAGGCTTCTTTCTCAGGGTCGTCAAAAGTAGGGATTGTGTGGTAATGGGTTAAAAGACCAATACCATAACCACCTAGCTGTAAAGAGATATCTCCCTAAAGCAGTGGTCAGATATTGTATTTAAATTGGCACAAAGCTATATATATGCATGGGGAAATGGCCTCCTGTTACAATATATTGCATATGAGATGCTATGTATATAATTCCATGTGGCCTAAGTCTTACAGACAAAAGCTTGTGGAGTTGAATTCTTGATATAGATACATGCTGGTGCTCCTGTCTATATTGGGTAGACAACCCAACACATTGTCAATCGCCATTATCTGCCGCTAGATGGTATTCTACAAATACACATTTATCTAATATGAGCATTCTGGGTACATAAGTGGACTAATTTTTCAAAACAATATCCATTACTTAGAATTTCAAAATAAAATAAATGTTTACTCAGTAAAACGCTACCTGGTGTGATTTATTCAGTTATGATCAGCTAGCAGGTAACCTATGCACCGGACGTTTAGTAAAACAGTCCCTACAGGCTTGGGTTTACCTTCGGTATAAGCCTTAACTTTTCCCAAGTATCGGGGAATGGGTAATGCGTCATATAAGACAAGTCGAATCTTCGAGGAATATGACATGCGCAGACAACGTGTCTTTCCCACAAGTATGGATTTGAACATAAAACAATCAACAAAGCTAATCTCATCTAATGACATTTTATTCGTAAGAAGCGTACCCCTGCATAACATATATTAGTTTAACTAAAATGTAAACAAAAAGAAAAAAATCATTCTCTACTGACAAAAATGTCAACTAAAAACACCTTGTACCTAAATGTACAATGACAGAAAAGAAAAAAATTACTTCATCTGACATCAGAATTCTAGGCTCTTCCAAACTGAAAGCATTCATAGTTATCAAATTCTAAAAAAATTATCGAATGGTCTAAACTTTTAAAATTAACAATCACTGAGAAAACTGATTTTCATCCTAACCCTTTACCAAATGACAAAATTTTGGAATTGTCCAAATTGAAAGCATTTGCAAGGAAGACATTCAATGTAGCTCAAAAGAGAAAAATTATCGAAGAAAGGATAGAAATCATTGTGGGAAAAGGAGAAAATGCTGGTAACCAGCATTTTCTCCTTTTCCTACATTGTTTTCAAAAGCCTTATTCTTCAAGAGTCATAAAAACTTGTGATTGTGTGCTAAAGGACTAATCAGTATTTTCTCTCTTCCAACAATGTTTTCTATCTTTCAGCTGTTTTATATGAACAAATCCTACCAATGAAGTCATATTCTACTTGTTATCTGTTCCTACTTTCAAGTTGGACAGGTCCTAAATTTTATTGTCTGACAAAGTGTTACATAGAATAGAGATTCCAGTTTACACAGAGAAAATACATCTTTATCAATCTCCTATGAAATCTATATCAAGTGATGTCTACAGTCACTATCACATACAGATTAAACTCATTACCAATCGACAAAATTTTAGGTTTGTCCAAATCGAAAGCATTTGCAGACGACAAAATAAACGTGACTGAAAAATTGAAATTTGTTTTGTGAAGGGTACAAAACATTGTAGAAAAAGGAGAAAATGATGGTTACCAGCATTTTCTCCTTTTTCCCACAATGTTTTCTAAAGGCTTCTTTCTCAGGATCGTCAAAAGTAGGGATTGTGTGGTAATGGGTTAACCTGAACCAAATCAACCCATTAACAAACAATCCCGAGTTTAAATCCTTTTCAAAACCAAGAAATATACAGTTTCAATTTCAAAATTACCGGTGGACGACAAATTCAAAATTGGTACAAATGGAGGGAAAGTCTCTAGTAGAGTAGAAAACATTGTGGGAAAAGGAGAAAATGCTGGTTACCAGCATTTTCTCCTTTTCCCACAATGTTTTCAAAAGCTTTTTTCCCAGGGTCATGAGACCAATGATTGTTTGGTAAAGGGTTAAAGACTCCTAAAAAACAGGCAATCGAAAATTTTGTGGGAAAAGGAGAAAATGCTGGTAAACAGCATTTTCTCTTTTTCCCATGATGTGTTTTACGGTCTACAAAAAAAAAAAAATCAAATTTTCATTCAATTTTACTTTGATGTCTGCAAAAGCTTTCAATTTGGACCAGTCTAATATTTTGTTGTTTAGTAAAGAGTTAAAAAAACAGTGTGACAAAAATACATTAAAAAAACCTATAACAAAGTAAATCATGCACCTAAGACATCTATCTCTGAAGCACAACTAAAGGACGCACAGAATATAAGCCTCGTCCAATTTGAAAGCATTTGAAAGAGACAATTACAATGCTGAAAAGGTGCAAATATTCTTTGAACAGGTACAAAACATTGTGGGAAAAAGGAGAAAATGTTGGTTACCTGCATCTTCTCCATTTTCCACTATGTTTCCAAAAAGTCATCTTTCCCTGGGTCATTAAAAAAGTTGACATTGTGTGGTAAGGAATTAAACTTGGGATAGTGTGATAAAGATATAACCTTTTACCACACAATGACTTTTAACATCCCTGACAGAGAAAGCTTTTGAATACATTGTGGGAAAAGTAGAAAATGCTGGTCACCAGCATTTTCTCCTTTTCACACAATGTTCTCTACCCTGCTGAAAACAAATTTCAATTTTTAAGTTACGCTATTTTGTCGTCTGCAAATGCTTTCAATTTGGACAAGTCTACATATTTGTTGTTTGGTAAAAAGTTAAAAAGCACAAAGTAAGGAAAAAATACAAGTTGTAGAGTTTAAATGTTACTTTTGCTATAATCTAAAATGTTGTAAAAAGTTAAGCAATGCATGATTTATTTCCACTTGTCAAACATTTTGAGAAGTTGAAATATTTTTCTATACAATTAAATTTCCTTACAAAACCTCCCTAACAATATCACAGATAGCTTTGTAACTGGACTGTCATTCACACACACTCTCCAACACTCACACTCACTCTCCAACACTTACACTCACTCTCCAACACTTACACTCACTCTCCAACACACCCACACTCAAAATACTAACTACAAGTTCCTTAATCCTCTACCACATACATAGTTCCATGTTTTTACAACCAACACAGCTAACACTTCTGAAAACATCATGGGAAAAGGAGAAAATGCTGGTAACCAGCATTTTCTCTCACCATTTTTTACTCTTTCAAAGATATATTGCCAGTTATTTCAACAGCAAATGATTAGCGCATCTGCAAATGCCATTTCATTCTATTTGAACATGTATACGATTTTGTCCTGTGGTAAAGGGTTAACCCTGACTTTCAACAACCCTTACAAAGAAGCCTTTTGAAAACATTGTGGGAAAAAGAGAAATGCTGGTAACCAGTATTTTCTCCTTTTTCCCACAATGTTTTCTACGCTGTTAAAGAAAGATTGCATCATTTGAGCCACACTGAAAATGTCATCTTCAAAATGCTTTCAATTTGGATAAGGCTAAAATTTTGTCGTCTGGTATGGGGTTGGGGGGGGGGGGAAATCTACAGCATGCTATTTACTACACAAACTTTTTACCAAACAATCTCAGGGGGGATACGGACAGATTCTTAGTAATTTTTCCGACATCAACTTTTTACTAAAAAATCACAAGATTCAATGATCATTAGTAAGAAAGCTTTAGAAAACATTGTGTAAATTGCCCTATTAACCCTTTACCAAACAAACCTCGTTTTTCACGACCCTGAAAAAGAAGCCTTTTGAAAACATTGTGGTAAAAGGAGAAAATGCTGGAAACCAGCATTTTCTTCTTTTCCCACAATATTTTCTCCCCGCCCAGAACGAATTTGAACTTTTGTGTCACATTAATTTTGTCGCCTGCAAATGCTTTCAACTTGAACCAGTCTAAAATTTCATCCTTTCATACTCTTCTTTTCAACTTCTCGCAATCATTTGGCCTTTTTGATGAAATTTTCATCGTAAAGGTCCAAACTGCTGTTTGTAAAGACAAGACTCAAAAAGTTTCTGAGCAACCGAACATTTATCACAACTTAGGCAGTGATCCTAGACTATAAACTACATTCTACAATATATTTACAAAACTGACAGCAAAAATACAATATTTCAATTTTACAAGTCATAATTTCATAATTTTTTAACCCTTTACCCCATAAGGCATTTCTATGGTATCTCTAATTGACCCTAAATAACAGCAAAGATGAAGCCGTTTCTTATGTGTATATGACACCTTTTGATAGTGTAGAAAACATTGTGGCAAAAGGTGAAATTGCTCTTCATGAGCAATTTCACCTTTTGCCATAATGCTTTCCAAAGGCTCCTACAAGCAATGTGTAGAAATGAGTATCTGTGGAGTAAAGGGTTAAACCTCTTTCTTGTGTTGTAAAATTTTGAAGAATGATATACAAGGTATAATTCATTGCATTTTTTATTTGTCCGGACTCCAGACTGAAACTTTTCGCTATTGGTCAATTTTCTGTATGTCTACGGACCACTCTTCCTCATGATTCAGTCATTCACCATGCTTAATAGGTTTTATGCATGTTTAAGTATGTGCTGACTTGCTGGATATAAATTTATTACATCACAGGTATGCTTTAATCCATTACCACACAATCCCTACTTTTGACGACCCTGAGCGAGAAGCCTTTAGAAAACATTGTGGGAAAAGGAGAAAATGCTGGTAACCAGCATTTTCTCCTTTTCCCACAGTGTTTTCTACCCTTCCCAGAACAAATTTCTATTTTTCAGTTACCTTTATTTTGTCGTCTGCATTATGCTTTCAATTTGGAACAGTCTAAAATTTTCTCGTGTGGTAATGGGTTAATAGGTTTTATGCATGTTTAAGTATGTGCTGACTTGCTGGATATAAATTTATTAGATCACAGGTATGCTTTAATCCATTACCACACAATCCCTACTTTTGACGACCCTGAGCGAGAAGCCTTTAGAAAACATTGTGGGAAAAGGAGAAAATGCTGGTTACCAGCATTTTCTCCTTTTCCCACAATGTTTGCTACTCTATCAAGAACAAATTTAAGATTTTCAGTCACTTTTATTTTGTCATCTGCAAATGCTTTCAAGTAGGACAAGCCTAAAATATTGTCATTTGGAAACGAGTTGAGCATCCTTTTGTCACAGCATTGCTCACATTATTATATATGATCCGTCTCACGAAAAGGGAAACTCGGGGAATTCCGTACGTCAATTAGATGAAAACAGATCAATGATAGTGCAGATCCATTCAAGTAAATACTTCAAAAACGATTGTATAAAAAGGTAAAAGGGACCACTTTTGATGCAGAAAATATCATAAAAATGAAAAAATGCCGACCCTGGTCAGCCTGCGCATTTCCCGCAGGCTGACCGGGCTGACACTTTTTCGCATTTCAAAGATGGTGTCCGTGGTCGTGAGGTAGAGCGTCCTGAGGTCCTGAGTTCGATTCCCGGGAGCGGGTGTCAACTTTGGGATTTTTCATTGGCCCACACTTTCGGCGCGAGTACTGGTGTAGTTCCCAGGAAGCAGAATCGAGAGAGATTAGTATAAGTTGTCAGAACTTGTTTCTCAATCGATGTAAAATAAATTATGTTTAGACTAAAGATGGTCCCTTTTTGCGTGGTGGGTCGCAAATATAAAATTGCAGTGGAAACAGTTATGATTTTGTTAATGCAAGCAATTTCATCCACTGTAGGAGATTAGGATAAGTTTACCATTTTCTCGTCTGAAAATGAGGTGAATATTCAGAATGTTTAGTATGTCATTGCATGCCCATGGAATTATCAGTACATATCCAATATAAATGCAATATAGTGTATTGCCAATGGTATATTTCCCTCACAGTCTATTCTGGTGACTGGTTCTCTTCATCAATTGACTGTCTAATCTTCCACTTGAATTTCAGATGGGCTCTTGCTGTCAAGATCCTGGGAAAAAGAAACAACATGGTGCTTTTAACCTTTTTACAAAAATAAAGTTTTATGACTTGTTAACTATTAACCAAACAACACAATTTTTAGACTGGTCCAAATAGAAAGCATTATTTTGCAGACGACAAAACGCAGCTCAAGACTTGAAAAATGTTTCTTTTAGAAGGGTAGAAAACATTGTGGGAAAAGGAGAAAATGCTGGTTACCAGCATTTTCTCCTTTTCCCACAATTTTTTCAAAAGGCCTCCTTCCCAGGGGTGTTAAAAGTGCTGATTGTGTGGTAAGAGGTTAATTGAGGTTATTCGAGACAACAAATTTGAATTATTCAAATGGTCTGATTTGCCCTTTGGAAGGGTAGAAAACAATGTGAGAAAAGAAGAAAATGTTGCTTACCAGTATTTTCCCTACTTTCGAATAACATTTTCAAAAGCTCCCTTCTTGAGGGACATTAACACTTGGGACTGTTTGGTAAATGATTAAAAGCAGTTTCAGAAACATGAAAAAGGTTGCAACAAATGCTTAACTCAACTACAAACTGCCCAGCTCTGGATTCAACCAGAGATTGTTTGGTGAAGGGTAAAAGAAAAAGTGTTTTTCATCAACTTCCAAGCTTTAGGAATGTACATCTTACCTTTTAACCAAACAACAATATTTTAGACTGGTCCAAATTTTTGAAAGCATTAGCAGACAGCAGTATCAACATTTCAAAAGTGTAAATGTACAAAGGCTATTCAAAATATTATATGGACAGCCTGAATTCCTCAGACAAATGACATAATTATACTGCAAAGAGATTTTTGTGATAATATACCCTGAACATGTAATATCATGTACGCTGGCAAAACCAGCATAAAAGCAGTTTCCCTTTGGGAGCCCTGTATACATGACCACAATATCAACACAACATCCAAAATGGCCGCACAGTTGAAGATTAACATCAAGGTTATGCGCCAAGCTGCAGGTTTTAGCACGTATTTCCAAGTTTTCAGTGATGACATTTTCCAAATGACGTCAGTTTTCAATGAATTGGGACATTCAGCAGAAGGGAATTTCTACTTCGTCAGCGCATAGGCTAAAAAATTTGGTTTAGCCAATTAGAAGTTCTGTTACTTTCACAGTCTTGAAGAATAAGACAAAGAACGTTCTTAACAATTGTTGGTGAATATGGAGCCAGGTGGTTATGTATACTTTTATCACAATAAAGATTGTTAGATCTCACGCAATAAATCAAATGAATAATGGCTTAGAAATGTTAATGCAAAAACTCTGAGAGATGGTTAGATTATGAAAGTGACAAATATGATATTAATCCATTACAACACAATGCCGACTTTTAATGACCCTGAAAAAGAAGCCTTTTGAAAACATTGTAGGAAAAGGAGAAAATACTGGTGACCAGCATTTTCCCCTTTTCCCACAATTTTTCTACCCTTTTCCCAAATATATTGTAACTTTTCAATCACATTTATTTTGTAGTCTGCAAGTGGTTTCAATCTGGACTTATCTATAATTTTGTTGTTTTGTAAAGAGTTAAATAGTTAAAATGTTACATTGACATTTCAAACCTACTGGTAGCATAAATGATTAAAGATAAAACACCAAAAATCACGAGATATTAAAAACTGTGTTTTAGTTTTCTTATGCACACTTTTCGGAGCTTACCAATTGGTTTATTGGTTAAACAATTTCCTTCATCTATACTGTTATAATATAACAATTGATATATATATATATATATAAATTTCACCTTATTTTCAAACTGTCACTTAAAATCTTGCGGAAGGCAGGTAAACATCCACCATTTGGTACATAAAGTGCAACACTTTAATATTTTGACCACACAAAAAATTCAAGCCTATCCCTATTGTCCTTGTAAAGGTACAAAACAGTGTGGAAAAATGATAAAATGCTCATTCAGTATTTTCCTGTTCTCCAACAATGTTTTAGAAAGTCACTGATAAAAAAAAATGTGGGAAACAGAAAATGCTACATGTCACAATTTGGTATAGTCTGAACTTATATTGTTTAGTAAAAGATAAACTTCTTACCAAACAATCCCTGTTTTTTACGACCCTGAAAGAGAACCTTTTGGAAAACATTGTGGGAAAAGGAGAAAATGCTGGTAACCAGCATTTTCTCCTTTTCCCACAATGTTTTCAAAAGGCTTCTATCTCAGGGTGGTAAAAACCAGGAATTATTTGGTAAAGAGTTTTAAAATGTTCTCAAGCTTATTCTCCAAAACTTTCAAAATTTGAAAGTAACACAACTTCTGATTGGCAGAAACCATTTGGTGTAGCCAATAAGAAGTTGTTTTACTTTTTAGCTTTACACAATTTTGAAGAATAGATCCAAGAACATTTTTAAGAATGGTTGGTGAATACAGATCCAGGTTGATACAAAGAAGGATGGAACAAGAAATATTACTGGGTTCTACAATACATACATGGGGTTATTTATGTCTTTACCACACAATCCCAACTTTTAACGACCCTGAGGGAGAGGACCTGAAAACATTATGGGAAAAGGAAAAAATGCTGGTGGCCAGCATTTTCCCCTTTTCCCACAATGTTTTCTACCCTCCCTGAAACAAATTTCCATTTTTCAGTCACATTTATTTTAACGTCTGCAAATGCTTTCAATTTGGCCCAGTCTAAAATTTTGTCATTTGGTAAAGAGTTAAAATGGGTCCCTACAGTAATTTGTAAACAATTGTATAAAATACTATACTTTCAGCATACACTTTTTTTTATCATATGGTAGACAGCTTGTTGGGAATAGAGGATTCATTATTATGAGCAATTTCTCCTTTTGCCACTATGTTTCAAATTATATTTTTGTACTAAGGCTTAATTTACAGTGATATACAATGTATACAGTATTTAAAAAACTGTTTCAAGAAGTAACATGTTAAATTGTTACCCGTCGAAAAAATTTAAGACTTTCCGAAATTGGAAGCATATGCAGAAAACTGGTAAAATGCAGTCCAAATGGTAAAAGCTGTCTATGAAAGGGTAGAAAACATTGTAGGAAAAGGAGAAATAAATCAACACAGGTCATCATTATATACTAGTTTATAATCTACTCTACGACGTGCCTTTTGTACTTACGTCATATCTACCCTGACTACGACTACGCTGTGAGATAAATAAAAAGAATGAAATAACAAAGGTTAACCCTTTACCAAACGAAAAATTTTTAGACAGGTCCAAATTGAAAGCACTTGCAGACGACAAAATACATGTTACTCAGAAATTGAAATTTGTTTCCAGCAGGGTAGAAAACATTGCGGGAAAAGGAGAAAATGCTGGTTACAGCATTTTCTCCTTTTCCCACAATGTTTTCAAATGGCTTCTATGTCAGGGTCGTTAAAACCAGGGATTGTTTGGTAAATGGTTAACTCTTCAACTAAACGAATAATTCTAGAGTTGTAAAATTTTCAATATAGAAAGCATTTGCTCTATAAGGCCTGCAACACGTGAAAAGGGGCATTCGGACATTTGCATAAAGTTTTGTCCCAGATCAACCTGCACAGTCCGCGCAGGCTAATCCGAGACAACACTTCCTGTTTTTGTGTTAATCCTTTCCCAAACGACAAACTTTTGGACTAGACCAAGTTGAAAACATTCGCAGATGACAATTCAACTCTTGCTGAAAAGATGATTTCTGTCTATGATAGGGTAGAAAACACTGTGGGAAAAGGAGAAAATGCTGGTTACCAGCATTTTCTCCTTTTCCCACAATGTTTTCAAAACGCTACTATTCTAGACCCGTAAAAACCAGGGATTGTTTGGGAAAGGGTTAATTACTGTTTTGCGCAAGGTTACTGTAGGAAAAAATCATTGAAGTCGTAAAGTGCCATCTCGGATTTGAGACAACACGACAAAATTAATATCCAAATACCCTTTTCGCACAGGCCAAACAGTGTAGTTCAAGAAGGGAAATTGTCTTTGATAGTGTGGAAAACCTTGTGGGAAAGGAAAAAAAAATTCTAGTTACTAGCATTTTTCATGTTTTAAAAAGCCCTCTTTCCAGGGTCAGTGAGAAATACAAGATTGTTTGGAAAAGAGTTGAACAAGCAGCTAATCTACGCATGAAACAACCAAACATTATATTTAAAAAAAAAAACCTCTTCATTTATAAAGCAGAATTTGTGAGAGTCAAATACTAAAAAGGGATGAAAATGTGAACTTTTAACTCGTTACCAAATAACTAAATCTTAACCTTGTCTCAAGTGAAGGCATTTGCAATCGAAAAATCAAATGTGGGTTAACTCCTTACCAAATGACAAATTTTTGGATTGGACAAAATTCAAAGCATCTGCAGACAAGAAATTAAATCTTGGTAATATGATGATTTCTGACTTTGATAGGGTGGAAAATATTGTGTGAAAAGGAGAAAATGCTGGTTACTAGCATTTTTGCCTTTTCCCACAACTTTTTCTACAGGCCTCTTTCTCAGGGTCTTTAAAAGTAGGGCTTGTGTTGTAAAGAGTTAACTGGCAGAATTCATCAATTATAATGAATAAATCACTTGGGCTATCGCCTTCGTGGATTATTTATTGCACCTCATAACCCACAAGTGTGGTTTATTGAATGATAAACCACAATAGATAAAAGATAATTTCCTAAATAACCCATGAGATAGAAAACGTTTGAAAACACTGTGAAAAGAGTCGAAAATGCCAGGAATTTGCATTTTATCCATTTCTGACAATTTTTTTCTAATCTGCAGATACACACGTCATCATTTCAGCCATATTTTTTTTGTCATTGGCTAATGCTTTCTGATTTGGACTGGTCTACATTTTTGTTGTTTGGTACAGTGTTAACTCCTAACCACACGAGAAAAATTTAGACTGATCCAAATTGAAAGCATTTGCAGACGACAAAATAAAAGTGATTGAAAAATTGAAATTTGTTCTCGGAAGGGTAGAAAACACTGTGGGAAAAGGAGAAAATGCTGGTTACCAGCATTTTCTCCTTTTCCCACAGTGTTTTCAAAAGGCTTCTTTCTCAGGGGCATCAAAAGTAGGGATTGTGTGGTAATGGTTTAATTATGATATAAAAAAGAAATATGCTACAAATACTGGGAGAATGGAGAAATTGCTTTCATAGAAAAAGATCTGACTCAGACACAAATCCAGACTACCATTCCATTTTACAACCCCTGCATGTTTTTTCTATTGCCCTCATGGATTATTTATTGTGCCTCATAACTCACAATTGTGGTTTGCTTAAGAAACAATCTTCTTTTTATCATGATTTATCATTCAGTAAACCACAGTTGTGAGTTATGAGGCACAGTAAATAATCCATGAGGGCAACAGCCCCAGTGGTTTATTAATTGCACCTCATAACTCACAACATGGTTTATTGAATGATAAACCATGATAAAAAGAAGAGTAGTTCGATTCTAACATGACCAACTCTGAATGAAAGGAAAACATACTTGGAGTTAAAACACAGATGCAGATTATATTCCATTGAATAACTTAACCTTTTACTAAAAAATCCCTGGTTTTTACAGCCCCGAGATAATACCCTTTTGAAAACATTGTAGGAAAAGGAGAAAATGCTGGTAACCAGCATTTTCTCCTTTCCCCACAATGTTTTCTACCCTGCTGGAAACAAATTTCAATTTTTGAGTAACGTTTATTTTGTTGTATGCAAGTGCTTTCAATTTGGACCAGTCTAAAACTTTGTTGTTTGGTAAAGAGTTACATGTAATTACTTTAGAAAGAACAACATCACTCAATGATGTGGACTTTACCACACTTTCGTTGCACTATGTTTATAGAGCCAAATTCACACATCATTTGAGAATGAACGATAAACCATGACAGAAAGAAGATTATTTCTACAATGTTCTTCAAACATTTGACATGGAATATACCAGTTACCTGTACACAACTACACAACTACCTGAAAAAGCATATTACGTGTACACAACTACCTGAAAAAGCATATAAAACATACTAATCAGACAGTTACCTGACTGTGCTGTAAGGTATAAAGCTTGTTCTGACTCTCAAACAAACTTCTTTCTTTATCTGTTAGTTCAGATTTTAAAGTCTTTATTTCGTAGTTCTTCCGTTTCAGTAACTCTCGTTGATTTTTCTTTCGTAGTGCTGCCTTAGGGTCATCGGGTTTATATCTGTGAGTTACGGGAGCCAGGTGTGCCTTTTCATTCTCTAAATGGAATGTCTGTTCAAAGGAGAATTAGAAATTCTTATCTTCATGACCACAACAACAGATCTTTGTTAGTATTGGAGTTTAACTCTTGACGAAACAACAGAATTCTAGACTGGTCCATATTGAAAGAATTTATGGATGACAAAATTATTTTGACTCAAAAATTTAAAACTGTTTTGGGAAGCGTAGAAAACATTGTGGAAAAAGGAGAAAATGCTGGTAACCAGCATTTTCTCCTTTTCCCACAATGTTTTCAAAAGGCGTATTTCTGCGGGTTGTGAAAATCTGGGATTGTTTGATAAAGAGTAAATACTTTTTTAACTCTTTACCACACATGAAAATTTTAGACTGGTCCAAACTGAAAACATTTGCAGATGACAAGATAAATGTGACTGAAAAATTAAAATTCGGTTTGGGAAGGGTAGAAAACATTGTGGGAAAAGGAGAAAATGCTGGTTACCAGCATTTTCTCCTTTCCCCACAATGTTTTCAAAAGGCTTCTTTCTCAGGGTCTTTAAAGGTCGGGATTGTGTGGTGAAGAGAAAACAGCTGAGGTCTTACCATGGCAGACAGTGCACCTACGCATGTGTTTCCTGGCTTTCTCTCACCAATCCTAACACAGCTTTCTTTCTAAGTCACTAATTACTTTTCTACCATGCATCAGTGGCAAAGAGCTTAATTCTTTACCAAATGAGAAAATTTCGGACTTCTTTCTCAGGGTCATCAAAGTAGGAATTGTGTGGTAAAGAGTTAAAGTAAAATGGTACATGTAAGTCTAACATCTCAAAGCTGTTGGCTCTTTCTTTAGTAAACATTGTGGGAAAAGGAGGAAATGCTGGTAACCAGCATTTTCTCCTTTTCCCACAATGTTTTCTATCCTTCCCAAAATAAGTTTTGATTTTTCAGTCACATTTACTTTTTCATCTGCAAATGCTTTCAATTTGGACAAATCTATAATTTTGTTGTGTGGTAAAGAGTTTTGAATTCAACAACAGGCAGGCCTAGAATATACATGGAGTGAGAAAACACACCCACCTTTCTTTGTTTAATTGCAGTATTTAGACGTTTTTCCTGATCCAGTTTATCTCTGGTTTGATGTAAGGATTCACGAAGATATTGAGATTCTTCTAGTTTAGACCTGACATCATTCTGTGAAGTAAGAGATCATAATTATTAGGGCATAATTATGCACAAAATATCATGTTGTGGTAATTTTTAAGTCATTTAAGCAAAAAAGGTGGCCTCTACAGGCTAAAAAGCTCTATGCCTTCCAGTTTAAGAAAAGAAGAATTTTAAAGTTTTCCTTCTTTGTTCAAACTTGTGACCCCCAGGTCAGGGCCAGTTTTGACCCCAGAAGCAACATTTGAAAAAAACTTGGTAGAAGGCAATTAGGAATTGTTACATACCAAATACCAAAGCTCCACACCATCTAGTTTTAGAGTAGAAGAATTTTAACAATTTCCACCTTTGTTCCTATGTTCGTACTTGTGACCCCCAGGGCGGGGTCAGTTTTGACCCCAGGGCGTCATATGAACAAACTTGGATGCTAGATGCTAAATATGAAAGCTCCACACCTTCCAGTTTCAGAGAAGAAGAATTGTAAAGTTTTGCTTCTTTGTTCCTATGTTGGAACTTGTGACCCCCCGGGGTGGAGCCATTTTTGACCCCAGAGGCATCACTGAACAAACTTGGTACACAAATACTAGAAAATATTACTGGTTCATACAAAATATCAAAGCTCTGGGCTTTCTGGTTTCAGACAACAAGATTTTTAAAGATGGTGTAAATTTTCCCCTGTTTGTGCCATGGATTAATTCAATTCTTTTAACAATTTTGGCAGAGTTTCACCAAAGGAACATGCCTGCCAAGTTTCAACATAATTGACCCGCCAGTTTAGGAGAAGAAGATGTTTGAAGTAATTGAGGACAGACAGACAGACAGATGGACACAGGACAATGACCTATCACAATACCTCATCTTTGCACTTCATGCTCAGGCGAGCTAAAAAAAAAAAATATTGACTTACAGCTAGAGATTCCACCTGTACAGACTTCCTGTCAGCCAGTTCTTGTGCTTGCCTGAGAGATACAAATATGTAAAATTAATCCAAGATGTAAACAGTAATGATAAAATAAATATTCAAAACAGATCAAAGAAGTACATACATAATTATAGGATCTGACATTAGTTGACATCGAGATTAAATTTTATTAACTCTTTACCAAATGACAATATTTAGGCTTGTCCAAATCGAAAGCATTTGCAGACGACAAAATAAAAGTGACTGAAAATTTGAAATTTGTTTTGTGAAGAGTAGAAAACATTGTGGGAAAAGGAGAAAATGCTGGTTACCAGCATTTTCTCCTTTTCCCTCAATGTTTTCGAAAGGCTTCTTTCTCAGGGTCGTCAAAAGTAGGGATTGTGTGGTAATGGGCTAAACAAGTCTAGGGAAAATGTTATTAAGCAAGCTTTTGGCGAGCTTAATAACATTTTTTCTTGGCAAGTTTGATAAAATTTTTATCTCATATGCCAACAAATGTCAGATTTTTTTTATCACATAACGTAATTTCACAAATCATAGATCAAAAGATGCAAAACCATCTATAGATGCACATGCGGTAATATCCATCATACACCCATTCACTTCTATGATATACATACAAAATGACGTCAAAAATGACGTCATACAAGTGGGATATTAAACATGTATGAGATAAGAAAATTCGTAATGGGTATATTACACTGAAAACAAGGGAGGTTATGTGATAAAAGTCTTTCTGCCTTAACTTTAAGTCACTTATAGATGAGACATACTCCGTGAAAAGGGCGCTTAACCTTTTCCCAAACAATCCCTGGTTTTTACGGGTCAGGCATCAAAGCCTTTTGAAAACATTGTGGGAAAAGGAGAAAATGCTGGTAACCAGCATTTTCTCCTTTTCCCACAATGTTTTCTACCTTATTATATAGAAAAATCATATTTTTTGCAACTGTTAATTTGTCATCTGCAACATGCTTTCACTTTGGTCAGGTCCAAAATTTGCCGTTTGGGAAAGGGTAAAGGCATCTACAAAAAATATCAACCTATGTCAGCTTATGCAGTCAGCACAGCCAGACACAGGCTAAAAACTTTTTGCCATCTTTAATATTTTCTGCATTCTACCTTATGGTTCAGTTGCTTGGAAACCAAAATGGATATTAGGGGTCAATGATTCTACTTGATTGATACTATGTAACACACCAATGTGTTAACCCTTTAAAACACGACAACTTTTAACGCCCCTGAAAGAGAAGGCTAAGATATTACACATGCTGTTCATAGCAATATTTACAAATACCTTACATATTTTCTCTTTCCTGTGATCTGTAACAGTTTATGGTAAACTTGAAAGTAACTTTGGCAGCTATACAAAACGCAGATAAAAAATTTACCTGAGCTTAGCGAGATCTCTTTCATATCCTTGTAAGAGCTCATCTTTCCGATTAATTCTTTCCCGATACACCTTGATTTGGTTGACCATCTTTTCGCAGGCATGTTCTCTCTCACGTAACAAGCGCTCCCTCTCATCCTTTGGAATGTGTCCGATTGGCCGGCAGCCCTCAATACTGTCTAGTTGTAAGGATGTGGAAACAGCCCCCAGTAAGGATAAGAACTGTAGGGTAAAAATGTGTCGGAAATCTTTACCATTCAAGCCTGAATATTGATAACCTACTGAAGAAGCCTTTTGAAAACACTGTTGGAACTAGAGCTATCACTAGACATGATTATACCCCCCTCTCCTCCACCAGCTCCTTGTCACAAGAGTTGAAAAAAGTTTAAGGGGAGATAATTCTGCAACAAATTGCAGCAGGGTCATGAAAATTGCACATGCACAACTTCATATATATAGGAACCCTGTGTGTAAATTTGAGTTTAGTGTGTGACAAACTGCACAAATTTGTGTCTACGGACAGACGGACGGATGTACAGACAGACAGCCATGGCGATTCCAGTATACCCCCCCACTTCGTATGGGGGGGTAAAAAAAGGAGAAAATGCTGGTAACCTGCACTTTCCGTTCCTTTTCCTTCAATATTTTTATTCTGATCTAGGACAAATTGTATCACTTAAGCTACATCCCAAGTGTTATCTACAAATGTTTTCCCACTGAACAAGTCTAAAATTTTGTCATTTAGTAAAGAGTTAATTAACCCATTACCACACAATCCCTAATTTTGACGCCCCTGAAAAAGAAGCCTTTAGAAAACATTGTGGGAAAAGGAGAAAATGCTGGTAACCAGCATTTTCTCCTTTTCCCACAGTGTTTTCTACCCTTCCCAAAACAAATTTCAAATTTTCAGTCACTTTTATTTTGTCGTCTGCAAATGCTTTCAATTTGGACCAGTCTAAAATATTGTCGTTTGGTAATGGGTTAAAACACACTTTTAGTGTGGTCAAGCCTAGCTTGTCATCTAGTAAATCACAATCCCAAGTTTTAATAATAACCAGGAAGAAACCTTTTGAAAACATTGAGGGAAAAGGAGAAAATACTGGTTATCAGCATTTTCTTTTTCCCTCAATGTTTTCTAACCTTTCAAAGACAAAATCTACAATTAAACCACATTGAATACGTTGTCTTAAAGTTCTTTCACTTTGAAAGATACCAAAATTTTGTCGTTAAGTATCGAATTGAGGGTAACAAACTTACGGAGTTTTCACTAGCCTCCAAAGCTTCCATCGTTTCCCTGTGAGCACTTCGCTCCATATCTGCCTCTGCATTAGTTGTTGTCATCAAACCTCTAGCTCTGCCAACTTCACGATCCAAACTAGTCAGACTCTGAATATTTTTATCTTCTGCAAGCGCTTGATTGGCTCTCATTTCTGCAAGCTCTTTCTTGAGCATGATCACTTGCTGGAGAGCTTGGTCTTGAGTTGGTACTAATAACAAATAACAGATTTCAATAAGCTTTCATTAACTTTCAACCTTACAGGGGAAAGATGTATTTGTAGACAGCACAGATCAAGATCAGACTGCACCAACTGTGCAGACAGATATTGATGATTCACTGTCAGACAATAATGTGGTATAGTAAGGTAAAACAGCTCTGAAAAGTTAGATTACCCTTTACCACACTATCCCGGGTTTTATCAACCTGGAGGAAAAATAACTTCTGAAAACATTGTGGGAAAATAAGAAAATATAAATACAAATCTCATCACATTTAACCACATTTAATTTGTTGTCTGCAAATATGATCAGTTTAGATCAGTTTAGAATTCTGTCGTTTGGTAAAGAGTGACAAGGAATCGTTAACACCTGGGATTGTCTTTTAACCAAATAACAAATATTTGTACTGTTCCAAATTCAAAGCATCTGCAGACAACAAATAAATCTTGGTAATATGATTATTTTTTTACATTGATAGGGTACAAAAAAGTAGTGTGGGAAAAGGGGAAAATGCTGGTTACCAGCATTTTCTCCTTTTCTAACAATATTTTCTATAGGCTTCTTCCTCAAGGTTGTTAAAAGTCGGGATTGTGCGGTAATGAGTTAATGGATTAAAAAGTGACTTACAAGGTGGATTAGACACTTCCAGTTGCTTCACTCTAGCTCTCAACTCCGACAAGCCCTCTCTCTGTCTTGTTATCACCTGTTCATGTCTCTCTCCACGACACTGAGCACCGAGAGATGTCAATTCGGATGTGATACGTCCCTCCTGATCTAGCAACTCCAACTGTTTGGCTTGTTCAACCTTCTCGGCCTTCAAATCTTTTTCTAAAGTTTTGACCCTCTGTGTTTCTTTATCCACCATGTTCTTATATTTCAATGATATGGACTTCTCTTTACTGCAATGATAAAATGAAAACCCATGTGCACATAGGGTAAAGTGATAGAGAGTCGGACACGATCTAGAGTCGGACGTTTTTCAGCGTAATTAATTTCGCACCGGTTACTGGCCGCGAAACATAAGAAACGCTACCATGTGATACACCTCGATATTCATTCTCTGCAAAGTCGTCACTTGCTAGTTTGTGACGTATTTCCTCTCTTAGAGGAAGCCGTTTTCATAAACACCGTTTGCAGTCAATTTTGGAAATTTCAATTGGCCAAAAAAGTAAGATTGGCCACTTTGTAAATCTAGATTGGTTATTTTGTTATTGGTTCTTTACACTGATTATTGTCCCGGAACACATTCATATAACGTCATTTCAAGGTTTTTACAGTCTACTTGACGTTCAGTGGCAAATGAGAAAGGTTTTTCAGCGTGAAAACGCCAAACTTTCCAATTTAACTTTATCCATTGATTTGATGTTGAGTCGGACATGATTTGACATGATGTCGGACACGGAAAAGTGTTGATTTTATATTGAGTCGGAAAGTCCAACTTGACGGATCATCCCTTAATATTTTCGTTCCTGGATACAATAAATAAACCACTATCTGCACTCATGAAAATTAAAACGGATTATAACTTGTGCTTGTATGCAAATCCGCTCTGTCCAGGTTTCGTGTACACCGGTTTCCACATCAAAAACATTTCTGGTAAATAAAAAATATGAAATGGAGTGCCAATACTACGAGTATCTCGCCTCGATATGTTTTATAAAGCCCAATACGACATTAACTTTTTGTTAAAACGTTTTTGGATGTGATCTACGTTGTTCAAGGTGGGATTCATGATCCTGTGACAAATGTCAACCCTAGCAGTCTGCTCAGACCAATGTCGGAGGAAACTTTCTATTGGTATATATACACTTTTCTAGAATCATGAAGATCCCATTTTAAAAGAGCGTGGTTCATTATGAAGTAGCCTAAACTTAAAAACTTACTGTGAAAAAACTTTTGAAATTCCCCGCCAAAATTGTTTAAATAAAAAACACCGGAGACTCAAAACTTTTTAAACACTTTACAACTGACTCTATCTCATAAACCGTCTTCAAACGTTGTAGACCTACTATTTTTGGATTGTAAAATTAAAGGGGAAAATGGCATTTTTTGAGGTCAGTGTGATCATAGCATGATTTTAAACTCTTTCTTGGATGAGAAGTCAATTTCAGTAGCTAAACTTTTTATATTTTGGCGTAGCTGAATGTGCTGTCTTTTGACCTACTTTTTAATACTGATGACAATGATTGGTATACAATTTTGCCTATTTGCTGGCAAATTCACGCCATCTTTTTTTAATATATTTTTTGTTTTTATCATTATTTATTTCAAAAACTTTGAAAGGAGCCTTCATAGACACAGATTATTATGACATACAGCTGCAGTCATGATTATCCAGAATTCAATCAAACTACGCCCAACTTCTTATTTGAGAAAAGAGGGCATTTATTACAAAGTCATTCATAGTTGCTCTGTAACATGTCCGCATCATATAGTGACCTACGTTCCAGACAGCAATGCAGTTACGAAATTACAGATCATTTCTTAAATAAATGTGAGCGGAGGAATGTAGATACAGAACATGAAACCTTGAGTTTCCCTGGAATATTGTAAAAACAGTATAAATCTCCAAAACCTTGAAGCTTTTGACTCACCATCTACTGTTTTAGCAACAAATAACAGACTGATATAATGGGAAAAAACTGCGGAGACAATGTTAGTTATCAGCATTCTAGATCAAAATAGATAAAACTCTCATTATCTCCCGCTAGATGGCATTCTACAAAGGGACGTACGTTCTACAAATACTCATCTATCTAATTTGGGCATCCTGGGTACAGAACCGGAGTAATTTTCTACGCGACAACCGTTACTATGAATTTAAAACTAAAATAAACGTTTGCTTAATAAAACGCTACCTAGTGCTATTCATTCAGATATAATCAGCAGTTTAAATAGAGAAATATGGGCTTAAAACAGGCTTGATTTCTCCTCAAACGTATTGTTAATTAAGCCATTTTATCCATTACTACTTAATGGCGCGTAATACTACAGACTCCCGAATATCGGGGAGGGTGATGCGTGGTATAAGAATGTCGAATCTTCGAATAATATGACATAAGCAGACAACGATAAGATTGGATTGTTCGATTAAGGTTTAGCCACTTGTTAGATACAAAATGAAGTAGTAAAATCTGTCGTCCGACTCAAAATCATGCATGTCCGACTCATCATCGACTTTGTCCGAGTCATTATCATTCTGGGGTTGCCTCCTACAAACACGTTTTCCCCCACAAATACGCTTATTTCCGACGATGAAGGCTTCCATTATGCTTCTAGGCATGTCAAACAGGGTACCAGTGAAAACCAGGCTCCGATATGTTTCCAAATATAGACAGAATCACTAAAAATAGCGAGAGGGTGTCCGACTCACTATCACTTTACCCTATAGCTACTTCCGGTGTAAACCAAAGTAAACAGAATGAAGGTCTGTATACTTACGTATCCTTACAATGTTTGATTTCTGATTTGGTTATAACGAGACCCGTTTACAACGAAGTAATACTTCTTGTCTCTGCAATGTCGCTGTATCCGTAGTCCACTGTATGTGACATATGCTCATGATTTATGCTTTGTGAAAACAGAGTCGAACGCATCTGCATTAACTCTTTACCCCACAATCCCGACTTTTAACCACCCTGAGAAGGAAAGCTTTTGAAAACATTGTGGGAAAAGGAGAAAATGCTGGTAACCAGCATTTTCTCCTTTTCCCACAATGTTTTCTTCCCGTTCCAAAACAAATTTCAATTTTGAGTCACTTTAATTTTATCATCTGCTAATGCTGTTAATTTGGACCAGTCTAAAAATTTGCCGTTTAGTAAAGAGTTTAGAGTCTTAGCAGACAACAATTTAGATGGCACTGAATTAATGTGGTTTGTCTTTGATAGAGTGGAAAACATTGTGGGAAAAGGAGAAAATGCTGCTTACCAGCATTTTCTCCTTTTCCCACAATGCTTATAAAAGGCTTCTTTCCCAGGGGCGTTAAAAGTCATCATTGTGTGGTATGGTAGAAACCATTGTAAGAAAAGGAGTAAATGGTTAACATGCGTTTTCTGCTTTTCCCATGTTGTTTTCAAAAGGATTCTTCCTTTGGGTTGTTCAAACTTGGAATCATTTTGACTTGTAAAAGAGTTTTTAAAACCATCTTTTACCTCAGTTCTTGTTCTATAGTTTTCAGTTCCTCTTTCTGTTTATCAATGATCCGGGACAGTTTGGCTAGCTGCTGTCTCATCTCAATTACCTCCCTTTCTTTATTACCCATCATCTCTTTGTATTTCTCTACTTCCTGTTTCTGACCCTCACTTAATTCACCTGATAATTAAACATCAAAACAAAAGCATGGGTATAGCACTGAACTGCAAACTGACATCAAAATGCTAACCCTTAGGCTGATAAGCGTGACTCACTGACCTTTTGCAGACAGTGTAGATCAAGATCAGACTGCACAGAATGTGCAGTCTGATCTTTGATCTACACTGTCCCATAAGGAGTTATAATTCCGCAAAACATAACTCTGAAATAGTTATATTTATATTTTTGCTAACAAACTGAAAAATTCCCTTTAGTTATTCAGCAGAGTAAAAGTTGAATGTGGGACAAACCTTATACAAAATTCTAACTAAGGTAAGAAAACCTTTAAAGACAATGTAGAAAGTGGAGTAAATTCTTATAATTGGCATTTTTTTCTCAGCTTAACCTTTTTGCACATTTCAAAGACAAGTCTCATCACCTAACTCTTTACCAAACGACAAAATCTTAGAATGGGCAAAATTGAAAGCATTTGCAGACGGCAAGTTCAAGGTGGACTGCATGAAAAAATTGCCCTTTATAGTTTAGAAAACAATGAAGGAAAAGAAGAAAATGCTGATAATGAGCATTTCCTTCTTTTCCAACAGTGTTTCAAAAGCTTTCTTCTTCAGGGTCGTTAAAAGTTTGGATTGTGTGGTAAAGGGTTAAGCAACTAGTACTTATTTTTACTAGACAGGACTCAAGTGCTGTCAATTTAGATCAGTCTAAAAGTTTGTTGTTTGGTAATGATTTAACACCAAATGTACCAAAAACACCAACAGACGATGTACAAACCTGTTATATCAGACAGCCTGGCTGAAGCTCCAGCTAAATCTTTCCTCAGACCTAGAATCACATCATCCTGGTCTTGTATATGCTTCTTGGTTTCTGCATTCTCCTTTCTATAATACAAAAAAAAACTCATCATAAACAACATGAAGTACTGTCACAGGAGATCACTCCTTCCTTACTGCATAGCTTTCCTGTATAAAATCAATTCCCGACAACTGCGTCAGTGAGAATTCTCTTTGAATCAGTGGTTATGGTACTGATCTTTTTAACCTCAAAAGACGGGAATTTTTGTCCACGATGGATTCGAATCACACCAGATGCTGTAATTTTGAGCTATGCATTTGTTGTGAACTTTCATGTTCATAAAATGGCCATGTCGATCGATCACCAGACTGAACATTTATGCACCAAACTGCATGTTTTAGTGACATGAGTTTCCAGTGACATCAGTTTTCATTGAATTGGGGCACTCAGAAGGAAATTTCTATTTCGTCAGCATATTCGATTTGTGATATTATAATACAGGGAAATTTTGCTTAAGCACTTTGAAAGGTTAAAACTTTGCAGTATAATAAATTCATTGTACGGTCAGGTGGCAGGGGACTTGGAAACTTGTTTACTTCTGTGTCAAATCATGTCGCCACCTCGCCCCAGCTAGGGACGACATGATTCACTCAAGGTGCTTTTGTGTTCAATGTAGATCAAGATCAGACTTCACAAAACATAAAGTCTGATCTTAGATTTACACTGACCGGTGATGAGATATTTCCCCACAAAGAAAACTTTAATATTGCCATGTTTGCTATTTTTACTATTGGCCAGAAAATTTCAATTGACTTATCCAGTAAGTTAACTCTTTATCAAACAACAAAAGTCTAGTCTACAATTTTTGTTGTTTTGTAAAGAGTTAACTCTTTACCACACGAGAAAATTTTGGGCTGGTCCAAATTGAAAGCATTTACAGATGACAAAATAAAGGTGAGTGAAAAATAGAAATTTGTTCTGGGAAGGGTAGAAAACATTGTGGGAAAAGGAGAAAATGCTGGTTACCAGCATTTTCTCCTTTTCCCACAGTGTTTTCAAAAAGCATCTTTTTCAGGGGCGTCAAAAGTAGTGATTGTGTGGTAATGGGTTAAGCCACTTTTGATTTGTTGTCTGCAAATGTTTTCAATTTGGACAAGTCTAAAATTTTGTCGTTTGGTATGGAGTTTGACAAGTTTACCTGAGAACAAGAATCAACTGTTCCATTGCGACAACATCTGGTGCAGGTTTTTGAACAACAGGTATGACTTTTGGTTTGGGAGGAAGTTCAGGTTTCTCTTTCTCTTTCTTTTCAAGCTGGACTTTCAGTTCTGTGAATGAAAAAAAAAAAGACAATGCTATTTAATATTAACCCTTTACCATACAATTCTGTTTTAACGACCCTGGAAAAAAGGCTTTTGAAAACATTGTGAGAAAAGGAGAAAATGCTGGTTACCAGCATTTTCTGGTTACCAGCATTTTCTCCTTTTCCCACAACATTTTCTACCCTTTCAAAGATAAAAACTTTTGAGCTACACATATTTCGTCTTCTGCAAATGCTTTGAATTTTGTTTAATCCAGAATTTTGTCGTTTAGTAAGGAGTAAACCCTTTGTCCAAATTGAATGCCTTGTCATATGATTACTGTGATATGCTTATGCTGTCATCTGCAATTGCTTTTAATTTGGACCAGTCTACAATTTTGTCATTTGATATAAAGTTAACCCATTACCACACACTCCCTAATTTTGAGAACCCTGAGAAAGAAGCCTTTGGAAAACACTGTCTAGTAACCAGCATTTTCTCCTTTTCCCATAATGTTTTCTAGCCTTCACAAAACAAATTTCAAAATTTCAGTCATTTTTATTTTGTCATCTGCAAATGCTTTTGATTTGGACAAGCCTGAAATATTGAAGTCTGGTAAAGAGCTAAGAGCGAAGAGCATTTTTTCACAGTGATATGCAGTGTGTTGGACGTCAAACAATACAAGCTAAAGTTTTTTTTCAGAGTTAAGTCTACGTAACACAAAGACAACCCATTTCCATACCTTGATTCAGCTTCCTGTATTTTTCTGTCTCCTCTTGACACTCCTTGTTTTTCTTCATCACCTTGGTAACCCTATCTTCCATTGCACATATAGTCACTGAATGTTGTTTTATCTGTTCCCTATAACTTTGCAAATCTGTTTCAAATTTCTTGTCCTTCTCTAACAGATCACTAGTTAATTTTGTAATTTCTTCCGCTTTGGACGTTTCCAGCACGGCTATCTGTTCACGCAACTGGGTTTCCAAAATTTTCAATGCCTCTACTTCAGCAATAGCTTCTAATCCATCTTTTAGTTTTAATTCATTCTCCTCACTCTTCTCTGTCAGATTCTGGAGGTAAAAAAAAAATACAATCAAGCTCTGAGGTAAACTACAGCTGTCACTCAATGTGACTTAACCTATTACCAAAAAACAGTATTTTAGACTGGTCCAAATTGAAAGCATTTTCAGACGACAACATAAAAGTGACTGAAAAATTGAAATTTGTTTTGTGATGGGTAGAAAACATTGTGGGAATGGGAGAAAATGCTGGTTCCCAGCATTTTCTCCTTTCCCACAATGTTTTCTAAAGGCTTTTTTCTCAGGGGCGTCAAAAGTAGGGATTGTGTGGTACTGGGTTAATATGCCCGCCACTGCTTTGACAGAAAACAGTGTCAAATTCAAAGGGGAAACAAATTTCAATTTTTGAGTTACATTTTATTTTGTTGTCTGCAAGTGCTTTCAATTTGGTCCAGTCTAAAATTTTGTTGTTTGGTAAAGGGTTAAAACATGGGATTCTGTGATACAGGGTTACACTATGGTCTGCAAATGCTTTCAGTCCTGTACAGAATTAACCCATTACCACACGATCCCTACTTTTGACGACCCTGAGAAAAAAGCCTTTTAAAAAAAATACTGTGAGAAAAAAAGAAAATGCTGGTAACCAGCATTTTCTCCTTTTCCCACAATGTTTTCTACCCTTCACAAAACAAATTTCAAATTTTCAGTCACTTTTATTTTGTCATCTGCAAATGCTTTCGATTTGGACAAACCTAAAATTTTGTCGTTTGGTAATGAGTTAACAAATGCTCAGTATAGGAGCCTTATGAGAGGTAAAAGCAGGAAAGCAACAAGATAATCAAAGCACTTACAGTTCTAAGCTGTTCAATGGTGACTTGTAACTCTTCTATCTTTCTTCTCTCAGTGTCTACAGCACTCTCTAGTTTCTCAGCTTCCACTGCTCTGATATCATCTATAGCTCTATTCAACCTTTCCTCAACTGTGGCAAATGTGAAAAACCAAATGACTTAAATGACCTTACTTTATCCAAGACTTAAAGAATTGATTGATCGACTGGTTAGTTATTTTGTTGGTTGGTTGGTTGCTATTGGTTGGTTGTTTGGTTTGGTTATCTCCGTTTAATTATCATCGCTACCAGTTGCCCATCTAAGCGACGCACCCAGAAGACGGTTAGTTGTTACGGGGGATAGTGCAAGGATACAGGTCGAAACTACTGAGAGCTTTGCCTGGTTCTTTAACGTGCTCGGCATATAGCACCGTCACACAGCACCTCGGTTTAATGTCTCATCCAAAATACTATTACTATTTTATTTGGCCAGCCAGGGATTCGAACCCACAACCTGTAGTGACCCGAAACATTGTGTTCTCAAGTCCTACGCTCTACTTACTGAGCTATATCAGTTGATTGTTTGTTGGTTGACTAACTAACTGACTGACTGGCTGATTGACTGACTGTAAGGCTGATTGATTGACTGAATGGCTGATTGACTCAATAGTTTACTGATTGATTGGCTTATTGAATAGTGTATTTTTCTCTGTCTTTTTTTTTTCAGTAAATTTACACAACTCACTTATTCCTGTGTATCCTGGATTTCACTAAAATTTAACTTTGCCTCAAAAAATGGTCACATTCATTATTGCAATTTTAGACTACTTTTGCTGGTAACCAGCATTTTCTCTTTTTCCCACCATGTTTTGTACTCTATAAAAGAAAAGTTGTACCTTTTGAGCTACACTGAAATTGCTGTCTGCAAATGCTTTCATTTTTGACAAGTCAAAATTTTTGTCATTTGGCAAAGAGTTAAGCAATTTTCTAAGATAGAAGTAAGAATGGTGATTATCAAATACCTTCTAGTTTTGCCTTGGCAACTGCGTCTGCTATCTGTCCCTCTGTGTCCCTTTTCTGTTGTTCTAATTCAAACTGATGGTCTGATTTGAAGCGGGCCTCCATGTCTGCCATTTGTTTGACTAGACGTTCCTTTTCACTGATAGCACTTTCCCATTTGGCGAACAGAAGGGCAATATGTTTACCTGGTTCTGTAATATATTGTCACCGAGAGAGGTTAGATATATAAGCACTTGAAATGAGCCTTGCTGTTGAGCTAGCTTTTACAGCAATGCGGTCTTGTGTATTTTTCTTGATGGAAGTTAACCAATTACCACTCAATCCCTACTTTTGACGCCCCTGAGAAAGGAGCCTTTAGAAAACACTGTGGGAAAAGGAGAAAATGCTGGTAACCAGAAATTTTCTCCTTTTCCCCCAGTGTTTTCTATCCTTCCCAGATCTAATTTCGATTTTTCAGTCACCTTTATTTTGTTGTCTGCAAATGCTTTCAATTTGGACCAGTCTAAATTTTTCTCGTGTGGTAATGGGTTAAGCAACATGCATTAGGTTAGTGCCTGGATGGGTTACCAGGTCGTTGCACTTTACAATATCAAAGTTATACATATTTAACTCTTTACCATACAATCTCAGGTTTTAACGACCCTGAGGAAGAGGCCGTTTGAAAACTTTGTGGGAAAAGAAGAAAATGCTGGTAACCAGCATTTTCTCCTCCCACAAAGTTTTATTTCTCTATCATAAAAAAAACTGCATCGTTTCAGCCACTATGAAATTATGGCCTAAAAAAATTAATGCTTTTGATTTATATGGGTCATAAATTCTGCTGTATGGTAAACTCTTTACCATACAACCCCAGGTTTTAATGACCCTGAGAAGCAGCCCTTTTGAAAACATTGTGCGAAAAGGAGAAAATGCTGATAACCAGCATTTTCTCCTTTTCCCACAATGTTTTCTAGACTATCTGATCCAAATCTCACCATTTAAGCTATAAAAACAGTATTTTAGAACTATTTGAAAGCACTTGTCTGCAAGTGCTTTCGAACATTTCTAAAATACTGTTGTTTTGGAAACGGGTTACACTTCACCACACAACAAAATTTCTTCTAAAATGTACTTTCACTTTGTACACATTTAACTTCTTTTGGTAAAGAGTTCCACCACCTTGGACCAGCACGGGAGAAATATCTATCAGCAAGGCGTGTTCTCACAGTTGTGAGTTATGAGGAACAATAAATAATCCACAAAGGCGAGTCTGAGTGGTTTATTCATTGCACCTCATAACTCACAACATGGTTTATTGAATGATAAACTACAATAGAAAGAAGATTATTTCGATTCTAATATGACCAACTCTTAATCACATGAAAACAAGTTCATTCTTAAGAGTAAAAACGCAGATGCAGAATACAGTCCACTGAATAACCTACTTTCTTTCATGCTTTTCGGTAGGATATCGAGAAATAGCAGTGAAAATATTTTTCGATCTTACACCGGTACTACCAGTGAAAATACTGATTTTCACGTTCTTGTCGCCTAGGTAAATTGCGCGTGCCTAACAACCAGATGGGAAATATGACGTCATATATCTTACATTTCTCGCGCTTGACGTAACATTGCTATGCGGGAGGGGTACGCCACGGGAAATAACGGAAAAGAACTGTACTGAATTTTGATAAAGCTCCTCCCAGAAAGGGTTAAAAGCATGAAATAAATAGAATATTCATTTTTTTCGGTGAAAGATCGAAATTTATTTCATCGAGTGGACACCATCGGTAATATTTTCACGAGTGTTGTGCCACTCGTGAAAATATTACCAATGATGTCCACTCGATGAAATAAATTTCGCTCTTTTACCGAAAAAAACAAATATCCTGTATTTCTTACTCTATACAGAATGACGTCACTCTACATAGGATAATGTAGATTTTTACCACACTTTCGTTGTACTGTGTTTATAGAGCCGAATTCATGTTGCAAATGACAATGTGGCTACATGGTATATTTTTATCTAGAAAAGGAACAAAACCTTGTTGTAAAAGCAGGAAATCCTAGAAACCAGCATTTTTTCTATTTCAAAGAACATTTTTGCATTCAAAAACTTTCCTTGAATGCAAAACAGAAAAGATCAATCAGTACATGGTTGAACAACTTTTGACCAAGGTGCATGTGTATGTAGTATACCAGTCTATCCCACAGATAGATGTAAAGGTATAGCTTGTGTTGGTATAAGGGGACACTTATACTACCTTGCTATAGAGCTAGCTTTTGTAGTGACATGGTAGAGTGTTCCCCTTAAGACCCAAAGGTCCAGCGTTCAAACCCCACGGCTGTGACGGCTGTTTGTGAGAACTGTTACATTGGCCCCAAACATAAAAAACCCACTTATTAGAGAGATAAAGTAATAGTAATTGAAGGATTCATGGACATATCTTCATGTGGCCGGGGAGTATGTAGTATACTGGTCTATACCACAGACAGATGTAAAGATATAGCTTGTGTTGGTATAAACAGGACACTTATACTGCCTTGCAATAGAGCTAGCTTTTGTAGCAACATGGTAGAGTGTTCCCTTTGAGACCCGAAGGTCCAGGGTTCAAACCCTACCAGTGACGGCTGTTTGTGAGAACAGTTACACATCCAAATATTTATAAAAAAAAATTCAAATCATGGAATACTTGCCATCATTGGACAGTTTAATGTTGACCCCACATTTTTCTAGAGCATTCTCAATGTCTGTTTCCCAGGACAGTTCACCTTGTAGAAGACCAACAAATACTTCCTTTATCCAGGCTATAGACTCTTCAGGTGTGACTGACTGTAGTAAATTTATCTCTTCTTTTAGAGAGCCAGACAGTCGGCCATTTTGTCTGAGGTGAGCCTACAATGAGAAATGCTCATTCATCAAGTTTGACCCATTATCACACAATCCCTACTTTTGATGACCCTGAGAGAGAGAGAGGCTTTTAGAAAACAACGCATTTTCTCCTTTTCCCACAATGTTTTCTACCCTTTCCAAATTAATTTTCAAAATTTGATTCATATTTATTTTGTCGGCTGCAAATATTACAGCAGTCAGTACACTTATGCCTGTGTTTCCTGGCTTTCTCTTTCTAGTACTGACACAACTTTCTTCCTAAGCCACTGACTACTTTTCCCACATGCATCAGATGTGTGAGGTAAAACATAGCTGGAAAGGAAGCATGCTGCAACTAGATATTCATCCCCAACCATAAGGCCACAAGTAGATAGATAAATTTATTAACAAATTCAGGCCACTTGCCCATGATACTGTACATAATTATATACAAAGTTTACAATATGTTTACAACATTTATCTTCAAATAAACAAATTTTCATTTTACCAAAGAAATATTTACAAATCTCCTGTTTCCCAAATAAACCCTGATTATATGGCCCTGAGTGCTCTTTCTGAGCATTTTCGCCTTTTCCTACAAAGTCAGATATGGTAAATTTTGACGCGGACAAAATTGCCGATCCGGAAGGCTCCGAATCAGGCGAAAGCATCTAGGACAACATTAAGAAGCCATCAGGAACATGCGGAAGCTTTGCCGAATATTAAATTTGTTATCCGCATGCTATCCTTGTATTGTCCTGGCCCTAGTGGACACCTGGTCTTACTGCACAGCTCTCCTGTATAAAACCAATTCTTGACAATTGGGTCATTGAGAATTCTCTTATGCTCAGTGGTTAGTGGTCTTTGTAACCTCCAAAAGCGAGAATTTTTATCCATCATGGATTCAAGTCCCACCAGATGCAGTTTGTATAATATGAGCTATGCATTTGTGGCAAACTTTCATGTTCGTAAGTTGGGGCGTGTCTGGAATTGGCCACTGAGCCGTTTGTTGTCTAATCAGTAAACTGCATAGCTTTCCCGTATAAAATGTCCCTTATGGGTTCAAATCCCACCAGATGTAGCTTACCTTTGCATTTTGAAGAGCTTTCTTGATATCCGAGAGATTCTTCTGGTAGTCTTTGTTATTCTTGTCTGAACTTTTTAACTTCTGTTCCAGTTCTTTGATCTGCTGGAATGAATTTGTTCTCTCATTGATGATCTTTTTCAGAGTTTCAAGAAGCTCGTCGTCACTTATCTCTGTATCTGGTGCTTTGATACCTGGCGTCGAAAATGTGGTCTGAACTACCCTATTTCTGAACCTCTCGTTCTGAAAAATACACATGTGCAAGGATAAGATAACAATCTGCAATCTCTAAATCAACTCACAGAATCTGTCATCGGGTCACAACATGGTGATAACAAAAATGAGGTTTGATGACCATTTAAAGGTGGCCCTTCAGATTTTGGGGCGAAAAGTGCACAAAAATGCAAAAAAATCATCCTTATACTCCCAAAGCCTTTAAATTTTCATTCATAAAACCCCAGTAGTCGAACACCGTCCAACAACACGAGAAATTAGAGATTTACTACAGCCAAGGTCGACACCGAGGGGAGACACCTTCTATTTTTAGATTATCAATTCGCTCATTTACATACAGGAATACACAGACGAAGTTTCAAACATAGCGTCTGAAGAAGACTTTATGGAAAATAATTATTACATGTTTGTTATGTAATGGAATTAAAGCGTTATGAGTCACGTGCCAGTCACTAGGCATTCCCGAAATGCTATATTGATTTTTTGCGCGAAATCTAAAAATACCTTAAGAGGCTACGTAGCCTTTTAAGGGAATACCATCAAAAAAATTTTTTTTTGTAGTTTTATGAATCTTAAATATTGATGATTTGTATTATTTTTTCATATAAACTTCAGTGATATATATATTTTTTAATTTGGTGAGATGTAAAAATTCTAAATACCCACCTTTAAGTCTGTACCAAATGACTGAATTTAAGATAGTTCAAACTTAACTCTTTACCACACAATCCCAACTTTTAACGACCCTAAGAAAGAAAGTTTTTGAAAACATTGGTGGAAAAGCCATTTTCTCCTTTTCCCACAATGTTTTCAACCGTTCCTAAATCAAATCTCAATTTTTGAGTCATATTTATTTTGTTGTCTGCAAAATGCTTTCAGTTCAGACTTGTCCAAAATTTTGTCGTTTGGAGAGAGTTAAGTATCAGCAAGCATTAAATCTTTACCACACAATCCCGACATTTGATTACCCTGAGAAAGAAGCCTTTTGAAAACGTTGTAGGAAAAGGAGAAAATGCTGGTAACCAGCATTTTCTCCTTTTCCCACAATGTTTTTTACCCTATACAAATCAAATTTCAATTTCTGATTCACAATTATTATGTTGTATGCAAATGCTTTCAATTTGAACTAGTCCAAAATTTTGTTGTTTCGTACAGAGTTCAGTATCAGCAAGCACTGAGGTACCTTTTTAGACAGCTGTTCTAAATCTACCCTGACTACCCTCTCGGCACGTTCAAAGTCCTGGGCCTCCTGTTTGGCCTGGTCCACGGACTGTTGGAGTTTACGCTGAACATCTTTTTCCTCAAACAACGAAACCTTGGTCTTTTCCAACTCTTCTCTAAGACTGTCAATCAGGGACTGCTGCTCTTGTACTTTGTTTTCTGTGGTTTTAAATTTCTGTCGAAATATAACAGGAATAAGATGAGATGCAAGTCATTTAAAAATTTACATACATACAAAGATAAATGCCTTTTAAACCCTTCACCAAACAAGCCCTGGTTTTTACGTGTTTGCAGTACAAGTCCTTTTAAAACACTATGGAAAAAGGAAAAATTGCTCATAACGAGCAATTTCTCCTTTTCCCCCAGTGTTTTCTACCCTTTTTGAGACTTTTCTGCCATTTTCTCCAAATCTAAAATTGTCGTGTGCAAACTCTTTGAGTTTGGAAGAGTCTAAAATTTTTTCGTTTGGGAAAGGGTTAAACCCTTTAGCACACCATGACAACTATAACATCCCTGAAAGAGATGGCTTTTGAAAACATTGTGGCAGTGTTCCCACTAGCTTTTTATTTCAAGGGTACACTTACCCCCTGCGCTGAAGATCTGGGGGTAAGTTTTCATATTAGAGGGTATGACATTGGTGGTTCATTAACTAGAGGTAAAACAATCAAAATTGATGACTTGCAGCAACTAAAGTGATGATAAAAATGGCATCAATCAATCAACAAAACTTTTGGATTTTTCATTGGCCCACACATTTGAAGCCAGTACTGTTGTAATTCCCAAGAAGCAGAATCGAGAGAGATTAGTATAGGCAGGTTGTCAGAACTTGTTTCTCAATCGATGTAAAATATGTAAATATGTTTAACCCATTACCACATAATCCCTACTTTTGATGACCCTGAGAAAGAAGCCTGTAGAAAACATTGTGGGAAAAGGAGAAAATGCTGGTAACCAGCATTATCTCCTTTTTCCACAATGTTTTCTACCCTTCACAAAACCAATTTCAAATTTTCAGTCATTTTTTATTTTGTCGTGTGCAATTGCTTTTGATTTGGACAAACCTAAAACATTGTCGTTTGGTAATGAGTTAAACTAATCAACAAAACTAACCTGTCTAAGGCTTATCAGTTCTCTCTCTCTAGCATCCCTCTCCTCTGTTTTTGGCTCTTTTAAATGTTTTACAGTTTTCGACATATTTGAGATCTGTGACTCCTTTTCCCGCAATTCTTTCTTCAAAGCCTCAATCTCTCTAGTTAACTTGGATATGGAAGAATCCTGTAAAAACAGAAGTTTTATAAATTAATTTTTTATAATACAAATATATACAATAATACAAATCAATTTTTTTTAAAAATTCTATACCTTACACACATAATTATTTTACCTCTGCATTGAACAGCTTCAGAAAACATTACAGTAAAAGCAGCGCAGTATTTGTTTATTACAATTAATAACTTCATTTTCTAAGATGTTTTCCCCCATTTCATTTAAAAAAGGCATTTTCCTGACCTATGACTGTTTCTTCCTTGCATAACAAGTTTTTGTATATTTCAAAATTAGCCTGCATGGTAATTACAAGTTAGAGTAGCTTTTATCCTGCTAAAGAAGTGAAATGAGATTTTCTAACTGACAGTCAAAACCCTAATTTTGCTATTTCAAAGTTTTTTTTTTTTTTTTTTTTAAGAGAATGTATCTCCTTATTGGACAGTGTAGATCCAAGATCAGACTGCACTTTCTGTACAGTCTGATCTTGATCTACACAGTTCACAAAAGGTTTTGAAGTTGCCCGTACCAGCCTAAGCCTTAACTGTTTATAGTGCAGCAAAATGTAAGATACACATATGTCTAAATTGAAAGCATGTGTAGATGATGAAAAAAAAGTTTTCGATTCATGCCAGCTCAAACCATGATTTCTTTGAAAGGGCACAAAACATTGTGAAAAAATGAGAAAATGCTGGTTACCAGCAACTGTTTATTTTTCCCACAATGTTTTTAAAAGCCTTATATCTGAGAGAAGTTAAAAATCTGGATGTTTCAGAATGTTGTACGGAATGAGCTCAAGACCAGACTGTCCATTTTATGGTTCCTAAACTATCAATAGCAGGCTACAGGTAGGCTTATATACTTAAGATTTATTTAAGTTTTTGGAAAATTGAAATTTAATCTTCAGGTGAATTTTAAATATCAAATTCTAAAATGACATGTGAATTTGGCTCTATAAACACAGTGAAATGAAAGTGTGGTAAAATCCATGTTATTCTATGTAGATTGACGCCATTCTGTATAGAGTGACGTCATTCTGTAAATGTAATTGTGTTATTCAGTGGAATAAAATCAGCGTTTTCACTCTAAGTATGAAATTGTTTTCCTTTCAATTAGAGTTGGCCATGTTAGAATTGAAATAATCTTCTTTCTATCGCCCTCGTGGATTATTTATTGTGCCTCATAACTCACATCTGTGGTTTATTGAACGATAAACCATGATAGAAAGAAGATTACATGTATTTCTTAAAAATTTCTATGGGATAAAAGTTAAGCACATTCCATCTCATACAGTTAAAATGTATTGCCATTACAATTTTAGTACAAAAGACAAAACTACTGATATTCCAAATTTTTCATTCTGTCATGGTGTTTTCAAAAGCACTCTACACAGGCATGGTTCCGACTAAAATCAATCCTTTTCCAACAGTCTTGTCAACACTTACTTCAAACACAAGTCAAACTTTTACCACACGACAAAATTTTAGATTGGACCAAAACAAAACTTTTTGCAGACCACAAATTATATGTGACTAAAAGCCTGAAATTACCCTTTGAAAGGGTATAAAACATTGTGAGAAAAGAAGAAAATGCTGGTATCCAGCATTTTCTTCTTTTCCAACAATTATTTCAAAAGGATTCTTCTTTACGGTTGTTAAAGGTGGGTATTTAGTTTTTTCACATCCCACCGAATTAAAAAATGTATTTTATGAAATTTATATGAAAAAGCAATACAAATCATCAATAATTAAGAATTATAAAATTACAAAAAAACTATTTTTTTTTATGGTGTTCCCTTAAAGGCTAGGTAGCCTGTAGAGGTATTTTTCAGATTTTGCGCCAAAACTTTAAAAAGGCAATGTCAAGTAACTGGTATGTGACTAATGACACCTAAATTCCCTAACATAACAAACATGTAATTATTTTCCATAATGTCTTCTTAGGCCACTATGTTTGAAGCTTTGTCTGTGTATTTTCGGTATGTAAATGAGCGAGTTGCTCATGTAAAAATAGACTGTGTTTCTCATTGGTGTCGACCTGGGCCGTAGTAAATCTGTAGTTTCTCTTGTTGTCAGATGGTTTTTGACTGCTGGGGTTTTATGAATGAAAATTAAAAGGCTTTGGGAGTATACGGATTACTTTTTTGTATTTTTGTAAAATTTTCGTCCCAAAATCTGAAGGGCCACCTTTAAACCACAGGACTCTGCATTGAAGGATTACTATACATAGATAAATAAAGTAACAGCTATTCTATTGTCATGGCTATCTTTAGCTTTGCTATAGTAACTACTATGAAAAGTTACACGAAAAAAAAAGGCACGTTAATTGCATCCCTGTGGATTATTAACCCCTTACCACACAATCCCGAGTTAAAATGATCCTGAGAAAACAAGCTCCTGAAAACACTGTGGGAAAAGAAGAAAATGGTGATTACCAGCATTTTCTTCTTTTGCCCAATTTTTTTCAACTCTTTTCACTCTTTACCACACAATCCCGAGTTTTAACGACCCTGGGAAAGAAGCCTTTTGAAAACATTATGGGAAATGGAGAAAATGCTGGTAACCAGCATTTTCTCCTTTTCCCACAATGTTTTCTACCCTTCACAAAACAAAAAATTCAGTTTTTGAGTTATGTTTAACTCTTTACCAGACGACAAAATTTTAGACTGGTTCAAATTGAAAGCATTTGCAGACGACAAAATAAAGGTGACTGAAAAATTGAAATTTGTTCTAGGAAAGGGTAGAAAACACTGTGGGAAAAGGAGGAATAGCTGGTTACCAGTATTTTCTCCTTTTCCTACAGTGTTTTCAAAAGGCTTCTTTCTCAGGGGCGTCAAAAGTAGGGATTGTGTGGTAATGGGTGTGTTGTCTGCAAGTGCTTTCAATTTGGACGCATTTAAATTTTTGTCGTGTGGTAAAGAGTTATAGACAAATCTCCATTACTTGACTCATAAAGTAGAATAGTCCTATCACATGCTTAAAATTGACAAAAAGCAGCAAACGTTTCCATTCATGTCAGCCTACATGGACTGCACAGGCTGACCTGGGTCAAAACTTTTTGCAGATGTATTAAACCCTCTTTTCACAGAGCATGATTCATTAACCCATTACCAAACGACAAAATTTTAGACTGGTTCAAATTGAAAGCATTTGCAGACGACAAAATAAAGGCGACTGAAAAATTGAAATTTGTTCGGGGATGGGTAGAAAACACTGTGGGAAAAGGAGAAAATGCTGCTTACCAGCATTTTCTCCTTTTCCTACAGTGTTTTCAAAAGGCTTCTTTCTCAGGGGCATCAAAAGTAGGGATTGTGTGGTAATGGGTTAATTAACCCTTCACTACACAATGACGACCCCTGAGGAAGAAGCCTTCTAAAAGCATTGTACAAAAAGGAGAAAATGCTGGTAACCAGCATTTTCTCCTTTTCCACAAAGTTTTCTACCCTATCAAAGCAAAATTGCACCATTTGAGCCAATCTGAAATTGTCGTCTGCAAATGCTTTCAATTTGGACAAGGCTAAAATTCTGCTGCTTGGTACCAGGTTAAGGACTAAACAGCTTAGTAACAGCATTCTGTCCTACATGTTCTATGTACTACATGTGTTCTATATAGCTATAGGATCACCTCAAGATCAACTGGAAGTTGACTTTCATTGAACTCTGGTGTCCCCTGAAAAATGTGCAGTGCAGTTAACCATTTGCCAGACGACAATATTTTAGGTTTGTCCAAATCGAAAGCATTTGCAGACGACAAAAATGAAAGTGACTGAAAATTTGAAGTTTGTTTTGTGAAGGGTAGAAAACATTGTGGGAAAAGGAGAAAATGCTGGTTACCAGCATTTTCTCCTTTTCCCACAATGTTTTCTACAGGCTTCTTTCTCAGGGTCGTCAAAAGTACGGAATGTGTGGTAATGAGTTAAACCATTTACAACACAATCCATAGTTTTACTCTTTGCCACCCTGCAAACTTTTAGCTTTGTCCAAATTGAGAGCATTTGCAGACGACAATTTCATAGTGGCTCAAATGGCACAATTTTTCTTTGATAGGGTAGAAATCTTTATGGGAAAAGGGCAAAATGTTTCCTACCCTGCTGGAAACGCATTTCAATTTTTGAGTTACATTCAATTTGTCATCTGCAAGTGCTTTTAGTTTGGACCAGTCTAAAATTTTGTCGTTTAGTAAAGAATTAAACAGAGCTGGAAATGTTGCAAGGAAAAGGACAAAAAAGCTGGTAATAGGCATTTTCTCCTTTTCGAACAATGTTTCCAAAAGATTTATTCTGAAGGATTGTAAAACCAAGTGATTGTAAAGGGCAAATAGTTGTGAGAATACATAGCAGGCCCGTAGGAACAGGGGGAGCTAGGGGGGGCTAAGCCCCCCAATAATTTTGACAATCATAGTAATTGAAATTACCCTTTGTTGCGGAGAGTTTCAATTGATGCAAAATTTTCCAAAAAATACGAGTTAGCCCCCGCAATCTTGAATTGCTTCCTACGTGCCTGCAAAGTGCTTATTTATTTAAATCCTACTACTGGTGAAAAAGGAGAAAATACTGTTGAAAGACACTTTGTTGATTATGGGGTAAAAAAAACATTCTTATCAGACACCATTACTATAAATAGCACATGGCATTCTATAGCTTATCAGACACCATTACTATAAATAGCACATGGCATTCTATAGCTTATCAGACACTATTACTATAAATAGCACAAGGCAAATGCCCCTATAACTTATATAGTAAGTGTGCAAAAAAATGGAAGAAACTTTGACCCCTGTCCCCATTCAAAGCTGACATTTTACCTAAAACAGAAAAATAAACCTTGTTACTGGTAGATCTACAGATGGGTTCACAAATGTTCTTTCTTGAATATCCTGACTTTCGAAACTTCTGAACGGCTTTTGCAATCAACCAATAGGTCTGATCTCTAAAGTGTTAAAAAGCTTCCATATTTTCCAGTTTGTCATGCGCTGACGTCAAACAACAGAGTTAAACCTTACGGCTAACAAGATAGGTAAGATCAGAGCTATACAGGAATGAGAGATAAACTGGAAGGTTATTTGGAAAAAGGGATATAAAACAGTAAGTATACAAGTGCATGCAAGAATTAATGTACTTGGTACATGATCAAACCAATGTTGCTTTGTGAGGAGAATAGAAAGACATGTTGCAAATAATGACATTCAAAATGTGCTTTTTCATGTACCTAAATGATCCTGACTTTTAATGACCCCAAAGGGATAGGCCTTTTGAAAACATAGTGGGAAAAGGAGAAAATGCTGGCATTTTCTTCTTTTTCCATAATGTTTTCTACCCTTTAAAAAAGACTAAAATCATCACTTGGACAAAAATGAATTTGTCATCTGCAAATGCTTTCAATTTGGACCAGTCTAAATTTTCCTGTTTGGTAAAGACTTAAAGGCACTTTGTGCTGAGGGAAGCCAAAATAAATCTTTTGCATTCATATATTTCTGTACTCTTAATTTATTTTGACAAATGTCTGATCAAAGTACATCAATCAATATTAGAACACCTGACATTATCCTCTTTCTTGGAATTCTATAGAAAATTTGGATTTCCAACATGGCTGAATGTATTTACCTAGCTACTAAGAGAAGTTTTAGACTCTTTACCACACAATCCCGACTTTTAAGGACCCTATGACAGAAACCTTTTGAAAACATTGTGGGAAAAGGAGAAAATGCTGGTGACCAGCATTTTCTCCTTTTCCCACAATGTTTTCTACACTTCCAACAACAAATTTCAATTTCTCAACCACATTTATTTTGTCGTCTGCAAATGCTTTCAATTTCGATCAGTCTAAAATTTTGTCGTTTGGTAAAGAGCTAAAAGGCATGTAGTCCATTTGCTCTTTCACCAACAAATATATAAACTTGATGACCTTTCTAGGCTGTAAATAAAATTCATTAAAAGTTAAAAAGATGTTTCTTTCATGCTCTCTGGTAAGTTATCGAGAAATATCGGTGAAACATTTTTCAATATTTCATGGTAACAACTGTGAAAATACCAATTCTTATATTCTAACTTTTCAATTGAAGACGGAAACAGTTGTTCCCGCCCATTAGTTACCTAGGTAAAATGTGCATCCCTCATAACCAGATGGAGATATGACGTAATTTATCTTACATTTCTTGCACTTGATGTAATATTCTAATGTGTTGGTAGTGGAGGGGGTATGCCGGGCAATAACCGAAAAGAGTTGTACTGGATTTTGATTAAATTCTCCACAGAAAGGGTAATAAATAGCACATTTGGTTTTCTTTGGTGTTCAACAAAAACCTGTACATGTACATTTATACAATTACAAATAGAATGAAACATCCTCACATAGCAACAAGGTTTTAAAAGCACTGCAACAGAAAAAGAGATAGGTTAGTTCCATATACCAAAGATACAGGACAAGATTAACTCCGTTATAACAAACTACACTGATTGCGTGCATCCCTTACTTTACTCGACATATCCCTCTGCATTTGGGTCACAAGACCCGAGGTTATGTTCTTGTCCTTTTTCACACGCTCCAGTTCGTTTCTGAGATTATTGATTTCTTTTATTTTTTCATTCAATTCGGAGCGTAACTGTGCTGGGTTATCTCCCATGTCTAATTCGAACTGAGACTGAAGTGTGGTGAGCTGAAATATCATACAACACGGACATGCAGAATGTAAAATGAAATCAAAATGTTTGATAAATAGATTCAACATCTAGTTAATTCATCTGACATCGCATTTAACTCACAAACATTCTGGCAGAGTGGCAAAAGCAACACAGCTTATAACAATCAATTTTACCTCAAGTGTAATGTCATTACAAGAAATGCTCAGGCAGGTTGACACATTATATTAACCCATTACCACACAATCCCGACTTTTAACGACGCTGAGAAAGAAGCCTATAGAAAGCATTGTGGGGAAAGGAGAAAATGCTGGTAACCAGCATTTTCTCCTTTCCCACAATACTTTTTACCCTATCAAAGTCAGAAATCATCATGTTAACAAGATTTCATTTTTTGTTGACAAATGCTTTGAATTTGGTCCAGTCCAAAAATTTGTCGTTGGGTTATAAGTTTTTAAGTTATTTCAGTTAGTTTAGTTTTAAAATTAGCTTATCTGTTTAAATTAAATTCAGTTTTTTAACAAGCGTATTTGTTTTCATTTCAGTGTTTGAAAGGGAACCTTTTACCAAACAACAAAATTTTAGTCTTGTCCAAATTCAATACACTAGCAGATGACAAACCAAAAGTGTCTCAAATATCGAGATTTGTGTAGGGACAGATAGAAACATTGTGGGAAAAGGAGAAAATGCTGTTTACCAGCATTTTCTCCTTTTCCCACCATGTTTTTTGAACACTTTCTTGTTAATGTTTGCTAAGACTTGGGATTGTTTTGAAAAGATCCAAGAAAGATTAATGAAATATTTTGCCATTTCTTTCGCTCAATTGGAAAGATTAAAAGTAAAATTAAGAGTAATGACATCATCATCTCATGCAACATGCCACTAGCATGAAAAAGAAGCCATTTCATTAATAAAAGTGTAATTAGTGATCTAGAAAACTGAAACTTTATAAAAAAAAAAAGTGCTTCATGTTTTGTGAAAAATCTCTAAATCTCTGATTTCTCAAAAATGTTAAAAAGGAAAACTTGACCTATAGAAATCAGTGGCTAGAAATTGCCACTTAACTTTTTACTACACAATCCCGCATTTTGACGCCCTTGAAAAAAAAGCCTTTTGAAAACATTGTGGGAAAACGAGAAAAACCAGCATTTTCTCCTTTTCCTGCAATGTTTTCTATCCTTCCCAAAACAACTTTCATTTTTTGAGCAATGTTTATTTTGTTGTCTACAAATGCTTTGAGTTCGGACCAGCCTGAAATTTTGTCATTTGGTAAAGGAGCAAGTGAAAAATATTGTTTTCTTTGAATTTGGTACTACTAAACCAAGATATTACTTGGACGAATTCTGAAAAACATAATGTTATAGTTTGGTTAAAAAATGGAGCTTCTATGCTGGTAACAAGGTTATCATCAGCCAAAAATATGTTGTTGTCATCAATATATCTAGGGGTAACTGCAAGACTATTGTAAGTGCATATACATTGTATATGCACTTACAATAATCTTGCACTAAACCCTTGATCTGTTCTCCCTTTTGTATACACTGAGGGATAAGGAATATTTAATATCAACTGGCATTGGCTGACCTGCTGTTTGAGCTAATGGAAGCCATTATCACCACAAACTTTTAGACTAAGTTATATTTTGATACAGTGTGGCTTAACCCCATTACCACACAATCCCTACTTTTGACGACCCTGAGAAAAAGCCCTTAGAAAACATTGTGGGAAAAGGAGAAAATGCTGGTAACCAGCATTTTCTCCTTTTCCCACAACATTTTCTTCCCTTCCTAAAACAAATTTCAATTCTTTAATTACATTCATTTTGTTGTCTGCAAAGGCTTTCAATTTGGACCAGTCTAAAATTTTGTCGTTTGGTAAAGAGTTAAGGGCAAAAGATAAAAGATGGATAAAGGGGGCCTGTCAGTTTCACAATAATTTTGACTATGAGCATTTTCTGATGTGAGCTGAAAAATCTGAGGAAAGGTTTCTTTGTCATAAAAAAAATCTAGGGAAATTTCTGAGATAAAACTCACTCATCAACCACTTTCAATGTCAAAATCTTTATCTCGCATATCTGTGCCTACCTGGTCCTTCAAGGAGCTGATTTCTTGCTTTTTAGCTGTAATTTCTGTCTCCAGTTGGAACAATTTGTTAGTTACATCTGGATCACCGCCCATTATCAGTGGTTGCTGCTGTTGTTGAGATCTTAAATCCTGGTAGAGAAATCATGGAGAAATCTTACCAATACATACTAAATTTGATATCAGTCATTAACCCATTATCATTCAATCCCTTCTTTTGACGACCTTGAGAAAGAAGCCTTTTGACAACATTGTGGGAAAAGGAGAAAATGCTGGTTACCAGCATTTTCTCCTTTTCCTACAATGTTTTCTACCCTTCCCCAAAAACTATGTTTATAAAAGACTTCCTTCGCAGGGTCTTTAAAAGTCAGGATTGTGTGATAAGGGGTAAATAATGAATAATTTATACAATTTGAAGTACTTTTCTTAGCAATAAGACAGATACAATGTATTGTAAAATTTCAATGTTCGGTAACCGGCATTTTCTCTTTTTCCAACAATGTTTTCTACCCTTCCCAAATCATATTTCGAATTATCAGTCACACTTATTTTGTCATCTGCAAATGCTTTCAATTTGGACCACTCTACAAATTTTCGTTTGGTATAGAGTTAAACCTTTACCACACGACAAAATTTTAGACCTGTCCAAATTGAAAGCATTTACTGACGACAGTTTCATTGTGGCTTACATTAAATCATTCTTCTTTGATAGGGTAGAAAACATTGTAGGAAAACGAGAAAATGATGGTAACCAGCATTTTCTCCTTTTCCCACAATGTTTTAAAAAGCCTTCTCTTTCAGGGGCCATGTGGTAAAGAGACAATGGATTACCTGTAATTCCTGATGTAGAGTTTGTATTTGTTGATCTTTACTGAGGATCTGTAACTCATAGGTCTTCAGTCTGGCCACTTCTTCGGATAATTGTTGTATTCTCTGATCCTGTGGAAAAATATACAAGAAATTATGATCAGAAATAAATGTAATGAAGTTTTAAAATCTATATCCATAACTCATTATCAACCATGAAAATTTCATTTAACTCATTACCAAACGACAAAGTTTAGGTTTGTCCAAATCAAAAGCATTGCAGACCACCAAATAAAAGTGACTGAAAATTTGAAATTTGTTTTGTGAAGGGTAGAAAACAATGTGGGAAAAGGAGTTACCAGTATTTTCTCCTTTTCCTACAATTTTTTCTAAAGGCTTCTTTCTCAGGGTTGTCAAAAGTCGTCATTGTGTGGTAAAGGGTTAATCCAAGTTGGAAGCTGATAACAAATGTTGCTCATGTGATAATTTTTGTCTTTGATGTATAGTTGTGCAAAACACTGAGTGAAAGGGAGAAAATGCTGGTTACCATCATTTTCTCCTTTTCCCACAAAGTTTTAAAAAGTCTTCTTCATAAGGTTTGGTAGAACTCTCGACTGTGTTGTTAGAGTGCCTTTCACAACTATAGTTGCAATTGCAGCCAGTGCTGTCAAAATGATGGTTTATAAAGAAATGATTTGCCATCAAAATTTGTTTTATAGCCTAACATTTGCCATCAAAATGATTTTTAATAGATAAAGAGGTGCCATCAAATGTTTTTATCAAGAGACAGAGGTGTCATCAAAATGTTGTTTTATAAAGATTTACCATCAAAATGTTGTTTTATAAAGATTTACCATCAAAATGTTGTTTTATTACAGCTTTACCATCAAAATGTTGTTTTATAAAGATTTACCACCAAAATGTTGTTTTATAAAGATTTCTCATCAAAATGTTGTTTTATAAAGATTTGCCATCATAACATTGTTTTATAAAGCTTTACTATCAAAATGTTGCTTAATAAAGATTTGCCATCAAAATGTTGTTTTATAGAGATTTCTCATCAAAATGTTGTTTTATAAAGTTTTGCCATCAAAATGTTGTTTTATTACAGCTTTGCCATCAAAATGTTGTTTTATAAAGATTTGCCATCAAAATGTTGTTAAATGGATAAAAGAGTAACATCAAAATGTTGTTTTGTACAGAAACATTTACCATCAAAATAATGTCTTATACATAATGATTTGCCCTCAAAATGTTGTTTATAGAGAAGATGCATCATGTGAATGTTGAGCAACAGAGCAAGATTTGTCATCAAAATGTTGTTAAATGGATAAAAGAGTAACATCAAAATGTTGTTTTGTACAGAAACATTTACCATCAAAATAATGTCTTATACATTATGATTTGCCCTCAAAATGTTGTTTATAGTGAAAGATGTGCCATCAATATTTTGTGTTATAAAGCTGTAACATTAATAATTATGCTGTTTTATAGAAAAAGAGGTACCATCAACATCTTGTTTATAGATAAAGATGTGCCCAGAGCTTCAGATTGAAGGAGTGATTTTGATTTCAAAAATGAAAATATTAACTATTCTTAACTAAACCCTATGTTATGGGTACTCATTAGAATCGTCTCGACGAGACGATTCTAATGAGTACCCACAACATAGGATTTGGAAGAGAAACAATGGATTTAGAGTAGCATGACTCCTTCTTATCTGGTGCTCTGTGTGCCATCAACACATAGTTTTTAGAAGCCCATGAAAATAATATTCTTTTTTTTTTACATACATCCAAAATTGTCAGCGAATTCATAATGTCATAAGTTAAAAGAAATTCAGAATATAACAACAACAGGATATGTCCTTACCCTTTCTTGGATTGCAAAGCTCTCACTTTGAAAACCATTTTGAGCAACTTGTGTGGGAGCAGGAGCGAACTGACTAGTAACAACACTTCTTCCAGTACCATTGTTCACCCATCCTCCACCTGCAATACAATGTAATAAGGCAATCTCTTTACTGAATGATAAAATCTAAGACTTTTTGATTTCCTGGGTGCAAATATCTATTAATATCATGGACAATGGCCACAATTTCTTTTAACATAACCTCTGAAACTTTCTTTTGTTTTTTCAACGTCAAAAAAAAATTAACTTAAAAAAATACCCCCTATGGGGGATAAAACCCCCTTAGACAATTTTTGGATGACTTTTTTCTCCTAGACAATCTAATCAAGCCATTTGTTTTGATATTCTGAGTAAAAAAATCTATCGAATACAATGTTGGTTGAGGACAAAGTGCTGGTAACCAGCATTTTCTCTCAATATGTAAAGCTAAGAGAGCTTTAGCTAGGAGAGTAACACAAACAAATTTTATCAATTAACCTTTTACCAAACAATCCCTGGTTTTTACGACCCTGAGATGGAGGCCTTTTGAAAACATTTTGGAAAAAAAGAAGAAAATGCTGGTAACCAACATTTTCTCCTTTTCCCACAATGTTTTCTATCCTGCTGGAAACAAATTTCAATTTTTGAGTTATGTTTGTTTTGTCGTCGTCAAGTGCTTCCATTTTGGACCAGTCTAGAATTTTGTCATTTGGGAAAGGATCAAAGGGTTTTCAGCAATTTTTTTTTTTGTCATTTCTTATATCATGTAGAAAGAATGTTTTGTACAAAAGCTTCAACATACATACTTAAGAGCTTACATATGCATTTTTTTTTTTTAATTCATCAAAATGAAAATTTGTCTTTTGTTATTCTTAACAATTCAGTCCCTTACTAAACAATCCTGACTTTAACTCTTAAACACACAATCCTGACTGGTAACGACCCTGAGTAAGAAGCCTTTTGAAAACAGTGTGGGAAAAGGAGAAAATGCTGGTAACCAGCATTTTCTCCTTTTCCCACAATGTTTTGTACCCTGCTGGAAATAAATTCCAGTTTTTGAGTTACGTTTATTTTGTCATCTGTAAGTGCTTTCATTTTGGACCAGTCAAAATTTCTGTCTTTTGGTAAAAGGTTGAATGACCTTGAGAAAGTGGGCTTATGAAGACATTGTTTGAAATGGAAAATATGCTGGTAACCTGCATTTTCTTCTTTTCCTACAGTATTTTCTACCCTATCAAGGACAACTTTTGTCATCTGAGCCACATTTGTTACTGCAAATGCTTTCAATTTGGATGTGTCCAAAATTTAGTCATTTGGTAAGAGGAAAAGAAGCACTGTTTATTATAACCAATCTCATTACTAAAGATACCACTCCAATACCAACTGCTAAAGGTCAAGGTCAAGATGCTGTGACTATGTATATGAAAAGCAAAGAGTGAAGGCCAAAAAAAGATGTGAATGTGATTTAATTAACCCTTTACCAAACAATCCCTGAAAAAGAAGCCTTCTGAAAACATTGTGGGAAAAGGGAAAAATGCTGGTTACCAGCATTAAGTTCTTTTCCCACAATGATTTCGAAAGCCTTTGTTGGCAGGGCCATTAAAACTCGGTAAAGTGTTAATTGCTTTGATAGCAGTGCTTGCTTTCAAACTAAAAATAGATATTTTTCTGATCAATGTACAAACAGATTCATTGTCTCTCCCTATTTGTAAGATGAAGAATATTAGTCTTGGAATCGTAATAAATATTACAAAATGATGTGGAAAAAGTAAAAGTATAAAACGAGGAAGACGAAAGTACCTGTTTGAAAGGAAATAATCTATAAGCTATGACTTCAATCAGATGAAAATTGGCAATCAAACTCCAAGTATAAGGCGTGAAATCAAGAAGACAGATCCAACCCCAAGAACCCATTCTATAAGCATGTGCACAGACATCTATCAATTCATTTTAGCTTGAGGTATAGTGTAAGAGGGATAGTGTGTCACTTATGAATTAACCCAAACTGTTTCTTAGTAAAAATTTATAAATAAAACTTAAACATTTCAGGAATTATAATGTGTGCATATTCAATCCCCCAAAGAGTTTAGAGGAAAGTACTGCTGTTCTGTATTGCTGTTTCAGATATTTTTGTTTATATACAAGTGAACGACTTATCAATATACTACACTGAAACCTAAATGGAAACAAAGGGTTGAAAATGAAATACAGTATGACAATAATTGTAACAGTACTTTCAAGTTGTCAAATAAGTACTTATAAGTACAAAATCTTTTCAAAAGTAATGCAATCTATCTAAACAATACCATGTTCTGAATAAAACAATTCAATTAATAAAGCGGAAAGCATTCAGTTGCATACTGTAACAGTATGTGCATTTCACTGTAGTTATTCTAACCTAATCTGAAGAATTGTCAGGTTTTTTCTTTCTTTCTGTGAACAAGCTTTATTTCTGGTATATTGTCTAGTGTAACACTGAAAAAAGTTTGGAAAAAGAGGGAGACATTCAGAAATAATTCCCTAAACCAGAGCCTGTATTCACCAACAATTCTTAAGAACGTTCTCTGTCTAATTCTCCAGAATTTTCTACATTTGTAAGTAACACAACCTCTAATAGGCTAAACTGCATGCTTTAGCCAATCAGAAGTTGTGTTACTTACAAATTTGGAAAACCTTAGAGAATAAGACGACTAAGTATTCTAAAGAATGGTTGGTGAATACGGGCCCAGGTCTTTAAGCATTCAAACCATTACCACACAATCCCTACATTTGAGGACCCTGAGAAAGAGGCCTTTGGAAAACATTGTGGGAAAAGGAGAAAATGCTGGTAACCAGCATTTTCTCCTTTTCCCACAATGTTTTCAACCCTTCACAAAGCAACATTCAAATTCTAAGTCACTTTTATTTTGATGTTTTGCAAGTGCTTTTGATTTGGACCAGTCTAAACTTTGTCAATTGGTAAAGGGTAAAGCCTATAGTAAAAACCCAAATTTTTGGAGAAAAGTATCTTCTTATTGTACAGTTTAGATCCAAGATCAGATTGCACTTTCTGTGTAGTCTGATCTTGATCTATGCTGTCTGCAAAAGGTCATTAACTCTTTACCAAATGACAATATTTTAGGCATGTCCAAATCGAAAGCACTTGCCGACGACAAAATAAACATAACTCAAAAATTGAAATTTGTGTCGAGTAGGTTAGAAAACATTGTGGGAATAGAAGAAAATGCTGGTTACCAGCATTTTCTTCTATTCCCACAATGTTTTCAAAAGGGTTCCTTCTCAGGGTCGTCAAAAGTAGGGATTGTGTGGTAAAGGGTTAAGTCACGCATGGCAGCCTAAAGGTTAATGCTTGTAATTTTATGATCCACTCAGTTTTTGTTCAAACGCAAAACATGCAGTTACTATTGAATTATCTCCCTTCCCTTTCACAAACATTTTCTCAATGAAACCAAGAAAAATATGTAAAACTTGTGTACCTTGCACAGTCCAGGAGGATTTAGCTGTGAAAATTTAGCAGATTATTGCAAACATTGCAAATAAGCCAAAACAGAATGGAACAAAAAGACACAAAAACACACACACACATATATATAATTATATACAGACAATAGCAAATGCAGCCTTTATCTGCTATACAACATGAATCATTTTTTTGGTTGGAAAATTTCAATTATAAAAATATGAAATTCACATAGAATTATAATTTTTAATGAGTGGAAATAAGAAACTGAAATTTAACCCTTTCCCAAATAACAAACTTTTGGACTAGACCAAATTGAAAGCATTTGCAGACGACAATTCAACTCTTGCTGAAAAGATGATTTCTGCCTATGATAGGGTAGAAAACAATCAGGGAAAAGGAGAAAATGCTGGTAACCAGCATTTTCTCCTTTTCCCACAATGTTTTCAAAAGGCTACTATTCCAGACCCATAAAAGCCAGGGATAGTTTGGGAAAGGGTTAAATCAGTAAATAAACACAACATGGCAGACCATATTGCTAGAGTGAACTAGAGCTATCATTACGCAAGACTATACCCCCAACCAGCTCCTTGTCGCAAAAACAGCTCTTTGGAGTTCAGTACGTGAGAAACTCTTAGAGTATTGCTGCACACAAGTTTGTGTCTTTGGACAGACAGACAGGCAGACGGACAGACAGCCATGGCCATTCCAATATTTACCCCCCCCCCCCCACCCGTTCGTATGGGCCTAATAAGCATTTGCAGACAACAAGGTTACTGTAATTCTGTAATTAAAAATCTGTATTTGGATAGATAGAAAACATTGTAGGAAAAGAAGAAAATGCTAGTAACGAGCAGTACTGATTACCGCAGCAAGAGACTGCTTTCTAGCATTTTCTCCTTTTCCCACTACAGTTTAACAAGACGTTCCTCAGGGTTGTTAAAAATCAAAATTATTTGTAATAGATTGCAGTAATGAACACGTGAATCATTCTCAGTTAGGTATAAAACAAAATGTAAGCCCCTACATACAGTACACTCCTCGCGTTTTTTGCTATTTTCGCCCCTAAATACATATATAAAATATTTCAAATGCAACACGAAATTTGACATACAAGATCAAAAAGGTCCGTATTCACCAACCATTCTAAGGAACATTCTTAGTCTTATTCTTCAGAATTTCGTCAGTGTGAAAATAACAGAACTTCTGACTGGCTAAACCAAATGGTTTAGCCAATCAGAAGTTCTGTTACTTTCACTGTCAGAAAATCTTGAAGATAAGACAAAGAACGCTCTTAAGAATGGTTGGTGGGGGGGTCCAGACCCCCGGTCCCCGCCTCTGGATCCGCCCATGGTGAATACGGACCCAGACTTCACATTCTTTACACTTTGATCTTGATTGATATTTTCTCCCAAATACCTTATGTAGCCTTATAACCAAAGTAGAGTAAAGAATGATCATGACCTTTGTCCCGGATTAGCCAAACAAAGTTAAATCCTTAAGTAAGCAGTTTATATCTACACAATTTACTAGTATTTCATTTATTACAAAGCTGAGTGTAAGACTATTGTACCTACAACTTTTGAAATCCAGAGTTAAGTTATTTTTCAAATAATCTGGTTTGTACATTTATGGGCCTATTTGCACAGATCATTCTTGCTTGTGTACTTTTTTCAAATAACATCCTAACAAGTTTGTTTATTCTAAGTCACTGTTCTGTGGGCTGCGCAGCCTGACATTGGCCCATACTTTTTGCAGACACACTAAACTTTTTGTAGGTGCACTAAACCCCCTATTTACGGACCAGGGTCCGTATTCAACCATTCTTCAGAACGTTCTTAGTCTGATTTTTCCAGATTTTCTGACTGTGAAAGTAACAGAACTTCTGATTGGCTAAACCAAATGGTTTAGCCAGATTCAGTTTAGCCAATCAGAAGTTCTGTTACTACCACATTGATGAAATTCTGAAGAATAAGACTAAGAATGTTCTTAACTCTTTACAAAACAACAAAATCATGGAATCATCCAAATTGTAAGCAGTTGCCAGCAACATACCACATATGAATCAACAATTAAAGTTTGTGTTTTAAAGGGCAAAAAATATTGTGGGAAAAGGAGAAAATGCTGGTTACCAGCATTTTCTCCTTTTCCCATAATGCTTTCAGAAACCTCCTTGTTCTGGGTCGTTAAAAGTCAGGATTGTGTGGTAAAGGTTAAGAATGACTGGTGAACTGTATGCCTTACTGTTCCCAATAGAAACTAGAGCTGCCACTAAATGTTACTTAACCTTTTACCCCATAAGGCATTTCTATGGTATCTCTAATTGACCATAAATAACAGCAAGGATGAAGCCATTTCTTATGTGTATATGACACCTTTTGATAGCATAGAAAACATTGTGGCAAAAGGTGAAATTGCTCGTCACGAGCAATTTCACCTTTTGCCACAATGTTTTCCAAAGGCTCCTACAAGCAATGCGTAGAAATGAGTATCTATGGAGTAAAGGGTTAATATCCCTGCCACCACTTTAACAGAAACAGGCAATTACTAGTATTTTGTATACAGATGGACTCACGGACACATGGACAGACAGACAGGCTGATTCCAGTATATCCCCACAAAAAACATTCGTTTTGCGGGGTTATAAATAATCAGGTAGCTTCAAAGAAGTTTCCAAACATAAAATTCAAATTGACAATTTTCAGCAAAATTTCAGTTTTTATACCACCCAAATGGTCAATAAGCACAGCATTTTCTCCTTTTTGTACCATGTTTTCTACATTTTCAAAGACAACTACAATCATTTAACTCTTTACCAAACAACAAAATTTTAGACAGGCCAAAATTGAAAGCACTTGCAGATGTCAAAATAGATGTTATTAAAAAATACAAATTTGTTTCCAGCTGGGTAGAAAACATTGTGGGAAAAGGAGAAAATGCTGGTCACCAGCATTTTCTCCTTTTCCAACAATGTTTTCAAGAGACTTCTATCTCAGGGTCGTAAAAATCAGAAATTGTTTGGGAAAGGGTTAAGCTACATTTAATTTGTTGTCTGTAAATGCTTTCAATTTTGACGAGTCTAGAATTTCATTATTTGGTAAAGATTTATGATGGGAATAAATCTTAAGGAGTTGATTGGCCAATAAATCCCCTGAACCATTGTTGAATGTGCAAAAACATATCTCAAATTTCAATCCACAATCAAACAAAAATTAACCGATTCCTTCATAGACTAAATTGGAATCTGAAAAATTGAACCTGTTTGAAAGGTAATGAATCTACCCTCTACAAAACGACAAAGTTTTGCATTTGCATAAATCTGAAAGCATAATTATGGCAGATGAGATAAATAGTGGGTCAAGTGATGGAAATAGGAAACACTGTTAGAAAAGGAGAAAATGCTGGTTATTAACATTTTCTCTTTTTTCCATAATGTCTTCCAAAGCCCTCTCTGTGAGGGTATTGAAAATTAGGGAGTGTGCTGTAAAAGTATTAAAAACACTTTCTGACTGTTAAGAGTATTTGAAAAATATTTTCATGGCAAATAGAAAATGGCTTTAGTAGGCATTTTCTTCATTTGTCATATCATTTCTTTTTCGACAAGTTTACTATTTGATTGTAGGTCAAAAGATATCTTGTATGAAGGAATGGGTTGGAAACACAAAAATCACAAAAAGAGATACAAAAAACACTGAAGAAAAACTTACTTCTAGGTATGGGAGATGACACGCCAGCAGCTGTGGAAGTCTGCATGGAGGTGCTGATATTTTGTAACCTGAAAAATTATAGTAAGTCATCATTTATCATTAGCCCAGCTCCAGTAACTCTGTCTGTAGTGGACATGACTTGAGAACAAGAGGTTGGCAGATTCGGTCCTTGGCTTGGCCTTGTTCTATCTGAGAAACTATGATAGTCATTGCAATAGAATTCAGAGCTCCAGATAAGAGGGAGTGTTGGTATTCTAAATCCATTACTCCTCTTCCAAACCCTATGTTGTGTGTACTCATTAGAATCGTGTCAATGAGACGATTCTAATGAGTACCCATAACAAAGGGTTTAGTGTAGAATAATTAATATTTTAAGTTTTGAAATCAAAATCACTCTATCTCAAGCTCCGGGATTTATTCTTCACTTATCATTTTTTTGACAATGGTTATGTGGGAAAGCAGCCAGTGGCAAAGAAAGAATATTGTAGGAAGTACTGGTAAAAGAACCCCCTGGAAAGAATGAATAAATGACCACTGCAATATAACTGAAATAATGTTGAAAATGGTGTTAAACGTCAATACAATGAATAAATCAAATGAAAATAGAGAAAAACATTTTTTATTAAAAAAAAATACTTTCACAAAATACAGCCTTGGTAATTATAGTTCTTACTTAACCCATCACCACAAAATGCCGACTTTTAACACTCCCGGAAAAGAAGTCTTTTGAAATCATTGTGGGAAAAGAAGAAAATGCTTTTAACCAGCATTTTTTCCTTTTCCCACAATGTTTTCTACTCTATCAAAGAAAAATTACTCCATTTGAGCCACACTGAATTTCTTGTCTGCAAATACTTTCAATTTGGACAAGATTAAAATTTTTATCGTCAGGTAAAAGTTTAACTCTTTACCACATTGCAAAATTTTAGACCTATCCAAATTGAAAGCATTTGCAGACACCACTTTCAAAGTGGCTCAAATGGTGCAACTTTGCTTTGATAGGGTAGAAAACATTGTGGGAAAAGGAGGAAATGCTGTTAACCCTTTATGAAAACATTGTGGGAAAAGGAGGAAATACTGGTAACCAGCATTTTCTCCTTTTCCCACAATATTTTCTACCCTATCATATAGAAAAATCATCTTTTTAGCAACCGTTTATTTGTCATCTGCAAAATGCTTTCAATTTGGTCTGGTCCAAAATTTGGGAAAGGGTTAAGCAGCATTTTCTCTTTTTTCCACAATGTTTTCAAAAGGCTTCTTTCATAAAGGTCGTTAAAAGTCAGGATTGTGTGGTAAAGGATTAAGTAACATCAATTTACCTGTCATAGGCAGATCCTGGTCTCCGAGACCCTGCACTTAGAGGCCGGCTTCTTAATGGAGGTCTTGGCTGCTGCAATTGTTGTTCTGTATGTGCAATAGGTGTCCAGTGTGCAGAGGGGATGGTGAGTGTGGGTGTGGTTAAATAGGGGAGCCCTGGGTGTTGGTGCTGCTGTTGGGCTGATGTGTACATGTTTTGGTCTGTGATCAGCGTTAGAGATCCGGTCCAGGCTGGACGCTGCTGCACTGGCGGGTAGGATATCTAAAAATAGAATATGATATGGGCTTACAGTGAGAGTAACTCTATGCTATACAATTTTGATTTTTAACTCTTTACCAAACGACAAAATTGTAGACTTGTCCAAATTGAAAGCATTTGCGGACGACAAAATAAGTATGGCTCAAAAATTGAAAATTGTTTTGGTAAGGGCAGAAAACATTGTGGGAAAAGGAGAAAATGCTGGTCACCAGCATTTTCTCCTTTTCCTACAATGTTTTCAAAAGGCTTTTTTATCAGGGTTACCAGCATTTTCTCCTTTTCCTACAATGTTTTCAAAAGGCTTTTTTATCAGGGTCATTAAAAGTTGGGATTGTGTGGTAAAGAGTTAATGACACTGAAGAAGAAGAAGAAGTCTTTTTAAAATATTGCGAGAAAAGGAGAAAATGCTGGCAGTCAGCATTGTCTCCTGTTCATACAATAATTTTGACGCTATCAAGGATATTGTTTCCCACAAATCTTGACATTTGGGCTTCAATTAGTCTGCTGCTTACCCTTTTACTTAGAACGGTCTATAATTTTGTTTTTTAGTTAAGAGGAAAGGACAGTACTGAAATGAACCGTTTACCACACAATCCCGGCTTTTGACGACCCTGAGAAAGAAAGCAGATTCTCTTTTTCCCCACAATGTTTTCTACGCTTCCCAAACCAAATTTCGATTTTTCAGTCACCTTTATTTTTTCGTCTGCAATTTGCAAACAACATTACATGCATTACCTCTTTCCCAAACAACAAAATTTTGGACTGGTCCAAATTGAAAGCATTTGCAGATGACAAAATAAATGTGAATCAAAGGTTGAAGTTTGATTTCGAAAGGGTAGAAAACATTGAGGGAAAAGGAGAAAATGCTTGTTACCCGAGTCGTGAAAAGTCAGGATTGTGTGCTAAAGAGTTAAGGGTGACTCAAAAAGTTTGAGTTTTGTTTTGAAACAGGTAAGTTTTATATGTCAAATACATGTAAAACTATTACTGACAAAAACAGAAAATGCCTTTATGTACATTTTTTTTTTCTTTTTCAACAATGTTACAGAAACAGTCTGCTTTAACCCATTACCATACAATCCCTACTTTTGACGCCCCAGAAAGACGCCTTTTGAAAACACTGTGGGAAAAGGAGAAAATGCTGGTTACCAGCATTTTCTCCTTTTCCCACAGTGTTTTCCACCCTTCCCAGAACAAATTTCTATTTTTCAGTCACCTTTATTTTGTCGTCTGCAACCAGTCCAAAATTTTGTCGCGTGGTAATGAGTTAAACAAGAAATGCTCTTTGTATCAACTCTACCAAACAACAAATTCATAGACTTGTCCAAATTGAAAGCATTTACAGATGACAAAATAAACGTAACTAAAATATTGAAATTTGTTTCCAGCGGGGTAGAAAACATTGTGGGAAAAGGAGAAAATGCTGGTTACCAGCATTTTCTCCTTTTCCCATAATGTTTTCCAAAGGCTTCTTTCTCACGGTTGTTAAAAGTCGGGATTGTGTCGTAAAGAGTTAAGTAGCGTTTTATGCAGTGTATTACTGTCTATGTTTCCATTGAATAGTTGGGAGATGATAAGCTCTATACTAAACAACACTTCAGGCTGGTCAAAACTAAAAGTATTTGCAGATAACAAATAAACTGTTGCTTCAAATGTAGGATTTGTTCATGAAAAAATGGAAAACATTGTGAGAAAAGGAGAAAATGCTGGTTACCAGCATTTTCTCCTTTTTCTCACAATTTTTTCAAAAGTCTTCTTTGTTGGAGACGTTAAAATTCAGGCTTGTTTGGATAAGGATTAAGTATCTGTTGAATCTTGACAACCATGATCAATGACAAAATATAATCATAACACGTCAACACAAGCATGTTTCACGGATTAACTCTTTACAAGCCTACAAAATTTTGGAATAGTCCAAATTGAAAGCATTTGCAGACAATAAAATACCTGTACACTTTACTGAAAAATTGAGATTTGTTTTCGGGAAAGGAAAGAAAACATTGTGGGAAAAGAAGAAAATGCTGATTAAGAGTTGTCCAAGATGGGAATGTGTTAACCCTAACCCTGTTATGTCTTTACCTGACGACAAAATGTAGTTGGTCCAAACTGAAACCACTTGCAGACGACAAAATAAACGTAACTCAGAAATTGAAGTTTGTTTCCAGCAGGGTAGAAAACATTGTAAGAAAAGGAGAAAATGTTGGTTACCAGCATTTTCTCCTTTTCCCACAATGTTTAGAAGGCTGGTTACCAGCATTTTCTCCTTTTCCCACAATATTTTCGGAAGGGTTTTTCCTCAGGGACGTTAAAAGTCGTGATTGAGTGGTTAAGAGTTGAATAAGTTAAACTTTCATGTTGATAGCAAAAACCCAATTGTTCCAATTTCAAGAGTTATTTGTAGGGGAAAATGTCTCCTGATTGAACAGTTTAGATCCAAGATCAGACTGCACATTCTTTGTAGCCTGATCTTCACCTACATTAAACATCCATGAGATACGCTTCGCAGCCTAAGGGTTAACTATGTACTTGACGACAAAAACATATACAAGTCCAAACTGAAAGCATTTGCAAATGACAATTTCAATATGGTTCAAGTAATGGAATTTTATCTTTTGGTAGGTTATAAAACATTGTTGGAAAAGAAGGAAATGCTTGTCATCAGCATTTTTTTTCTCTTTCTCATGTTTAGAAAGCTTCTTTCCCAGGCTGGTTACAATGAGGGATCATGTTGCAAAGGGATAGACAAGATTAAAGTCAGTGTACCTGGCTGCACATCATTTCATGACATTGTCTGCTCTATAGTATAACATCATGCAATTTTTGCTTTGGTTATTTTGTGACTCGCAATACTTTTTTAACCAGTTTTTATCTCATTTAACCCTTTACTACACAGTTCAGATTTTTAAGAACCCTGAAAAAGAAAACTTTTGAAAACATGTTGAAAAGGGATAGACAAGATTAAAGTCTGTACCTGACTGCACACCATTTTATGATATTATTTGCTCTATAGTATAACATCATCAATTTTTGCTTTGGCTATTTTGCGACTCGCAATATTTTTTTAACCAGTTTTTATGTCATTTAACCCTTTACTACACAATCCCAACTTTTAAGAACCCTGAAAAAGAAATCTTTCGTGTGACTCAAAGGCCTTTTGTAGTCTGATCTTGGCTCTACTGTGACTTTCCAATAAGAAGATTATTTTCTCCAAAACTTAAATTTGATTAGCATCTAAATGGCTTTTTCCTACAGGCTTTTAAGTTTCATATAAGTTACACAGTAGGACAAGTGTTGATCAAAGTGCTGTAAGCACTGTAATCGGTCATCACTGAATGATTATTGGTTGGTTGATTATTGGAGTTTAACGCAACTTTGACAGCTAAGGTCATATCATGGCGATATATAACACACATGTGTTGCCTAACTTTCTCACACCAGTACTAACACAACTTTTCTTTCCAAAGCCACCGACTACTTTTCTCATAATGCTTCAGCAGAGGCGAGAGGCGAAAATATGCTGGAAAGAAAGTTTGCCTCAACCGGGTATTGAACTCACAACCACCAGGTCATGAGTCTGACATGCTTACCACTGAGCCACCCAGGCTGGCACTGCATATCAGGTCAGATACCCCTATTAACCCTTTACCAAAAAATCCCTGTTTTTTTTTCATCCCAGAGGAAGATGCCTTCTGAAAACATTGTGGGAAAAGGAAAAAATGCTGGTACCCCGCATTTTTTCCTTTTCCCACAATGTTTTCTACCCTTCATGAAACAAATTTCAAATTTTTAGTCACTTTCATTTTGTCGTCTGCAAATGCTTTTGATTTGGACAAACCTAAACTTTTGTTGTTTGGAAAAGACTTTAAGTGCAACACTATCACCATTTAGCAAAAGAAGAACTTAAAGCATACCAGTACAGGAAAGACTACCATAAGAAAAGAAAAGGCAGTAAACTGAGAGAAAATAATGAGTTTCAATCATAGGACACTGAAGAATAGCTATACAGACAGAAATTTGGTTTAATCTGGTAGCCCCATAACACTTCTAGTGCAGCATGAAATAAAATTTTTGATAGATGATAAATACAGACTTATATAGATGTGCATCTTCGAAAGCCAAGGCTGACGATTCACTACATTACTGTACCCTTAGTGGATCGAGCTTGCTTTTTACATTCAGCCAATACACTTTTTCATTGGATGCAGCCAGCTCTAGCTGAAACGAATGAAATTGCTCATAGCATTTCATCTTTGATAAAAATAGAACAAGGTCGCTACCTTTTGAATTGAAGGTAAAGATGGAAACCCACGTGGATGTCTGCTTATAGCTTCATGTGTATTCGTAAGCAGTTTGTAAAACGGTATTTCATTTGCTTTTAGAAATATGATGTAAAGGGGGGTAATAACCAGCATCCAACAGAGGGCGCATCGCAGAAATCTCGAAATCGGGCTCAATCAGCCAAGGTAAGATCCACGTAGTGAACTTGGCTCGCGAAGATGACAGATATGATACTTTTGCACATTTTTAATCATCCAGAAATTCCTATGATATCTATCTTGAAATGATTTGTTGATACTTTTGTCGATTTCCAGAAAAAGGAAGTAATTTTTATCTCCCTTTGTAATAAAAATATAGCGGTTTTAGATTTATTAATAATTCTAAAAAGGTAAAAAAGTGCCTTGGCTAAAGTACAATAATACTCATTTTTAATCATAGCAAATTTTGTAGGATAATATCAAAGTGGAAATAAATGTTTTATATAACGGGTCCTTCACTTTAAACATATTTATTTCACATTGAATGAGAAACAAATTCTTGCAAGTTAAACTTATCTCCCTCATTTCTGCTCCCTGGAAACTACACCAGTACTTGGGCCGAATGTGTGTGCCACTGAACAGCCCTAAAGTTGATATTTTCTTGCTGGAATCAAACTCGAGACCTTATGGTTGAGAGTCCAACATTCTTTCTCACAACTACAAATACCACTGCAGAAAGAAGGCCACTACAGAGATTTGCAAATAAATTCATTTACAATGGATTACCGGTTTCCATGACCTGGGCAAACATGATTAACACTGTCCATTGATTTTTGTATAGACTATTGAACAAAGACAGACTTTTTCTCTCATACGTTTATAAGCTAAGTAAATATTACATTCCACTGCCTGAACCATTGATATTGCAGAGTAACCTCAATAATCGGTCTTAACCCTTTACCACACAATGACGAATTTTGATGCCCCAAAGAAAGAAGCCTTATGAAAACATTGCAGGAAAAGGAGAAAATTCTGGTAACCAGCATTTTCTCCTTTTGCCACAATATTTTCTACATTATCAATAAACAGTTGCACCATTTGAGCATATTGAAATTGCCATCTACAAATGCTTTCAATTTGAAAACATCTAAAATCTTGCTGTTTGGTAAAGAGTTAAACACTTTCCAGGTGTCCTGCATGGCGCAGTGGTAAGGTGTAGGATTTGTAGCCTGGAGGGTCCAGGTTTGAGCCTTGCTGGATTCACTGGGTTTTCGTGGGAGTTTCCTTGGGCAAGATACTTCAGAGCCCTGGTTTAGTACTAGTAAAACCCAAGAATTGCATTAATATGTGAGCTGTAGCCTCGATATGGCTGAAATAATGTTTAAACAATGTTTTGGCACAATGTTTTCTAAAGGCTTCTTTCTCTGGGTCGTCAAAAGTAGGTATTGTGTGGTAATGGGTTAAACCTTTACCACATGACAAAATTTTAGACATATCAAAACAAAAAACTTACGCTGATGGCAAAAATTATGTGGCTAAAATTGTGGAAGTAGTCTATGATAGAGTTAACGACATTGTGGAAAAAGGATAAAACACTGGTTACTACAATCACTTTCTCCATTTGCTACAATGTTTACAAAAAAATCTTTTTCAAGTCATTAAAAGTCAACATTATGTGGTAAAGGTTTAATTAACCCATTACCACACAATCCCTACTTTTGATGACCCTGAGAAAGAAGCCTTTAGAAAACGTTGTGGGAAAAGGAGTAAATGCTGGTAACCAGCATTTTCTCCTTTTCCCACAGTGTTTTCTACCCTTAACAAAACAAATTCCTAATTTCCTGTCACTTTTATTTTGTTGTCTGCAAATGCTTTCAATTTGGACAAGCCTAAAATATTGTCATTTGGTAATGAGTTAAAGAGAGGGTAAACATAATTTTATTTGTTGTTGGCATAATGGAACAGTCTCAGTTTATACAGTAATTTCAGCACTTTGATTTCATATTAATTAACCATTTACGAGACAACAAAATTTTAGCCTTGTCCAAATTGAAGGTATTTGCAGATAACAATATCACTGAGGCTTAAATGGTGCAATTTTGCCTTCATAGGATTGAAAACATTGTGGGAAAATGTGAAAATACTGGTAACCAGCATTATCTTCTTTTCCCATAATGATTTCAATAGGCTTCTTTCCCTGGATTGTTAAAAGTCAATATTGTGTGGTAAAAAGTAAATTCTCTTTCCAAAAAAATGCTAACAGTTCTTTGATTTTTGCAAGAGAGTTAATACTGAATCAAAGCGCTGTAATTACCGTAAAAACTGAGTCTGTTACAATAGCAAGTCTGTTACAATAGCAAGTCAAAAGATTTGTCATCAGAAAAATGAACAGATAAAGCTAGACTAAAATCTGTTAAGACAGTTGAAACCTGTGACTGGGAATTCGGTTCTTAAAGTGTTCTATAAATCAAATTGACAAAGCTAGCTATATAGTTGAAGATACTGAGATTTTAACTCATTACCAAACGACAAAATTTTATGTTTGTCCAAATCAAAAGCATTTGCAGACGACAAAAGTGATTGAAAATTTGAAATTTGTTTTATGAAGGGTAGAAAACATCGTGGGAAAAAGGAGAAAATGCTGATTACCAGCATTTTCTCCTTTTCCCACAATGTTTTCTAAAGGCTTCTTTCTCAGGGTCGTCAAAAGGAGGCATTGTGTGGTAATGGGTTAAAGCTGTTTTTGTCATAATATCTTATGAATAAACATACAGTTTTATCCAGGATATTTTCACATCAGTAATTAAATCTGGCTACAGCTCTAAAAGGGTTAAAAAGCTGTTTGTTTTATGCAGGTGGCCTTTGAGCACTGGTAATATATAATACAAGATTGAATGGACAACATCCAGAAAGCTACAGGTTGTCTACATGCTTTTGTCTATGAGATGCACGTGCTACAACTATATACATACTCCAGCCCGAAACCTTGACCTCAGTTCCTCCTGCGACAAGTTTGCCGCAGACAACAACACTACCACATGGCAAAAGTTTAGGCATGTTCAAACTGAAAATCATATTTGAAAGGGCAGAAAACATTGTAGGAAAAGGAGAAAATGCTGGTTACCAGCATTTTTTCCTTTTCCCAAATTGTTTTCAAAAGCGCTCTCCGAAAGGCTTGTTAAAGTTCAAGGGTTCTGTGGTAAAGGGTTAACACCCCTGGGAGAGAAGGCTTTGGAAAACATTGTGGGAAAAGGAGAAAATGCTGGCTACCAGCATGGTAACCAGCATTTTCTCCTTTTCCCACAATGTTTTTTACCCTATCAAAGACAAATCATTTCATATGAGCCACGCTGAAACGGTCATCAGCAAATGCTTTCAATTCAGACAGGTCTAACATCTGTCATGTGGTAAAGGGTTAAAGCATCTAGTAAGAAATGACTTTAGATTCAGTACACAAATGATATTGAAAGCTCTGCAATGAGCAATTATTTCCTTTTTCTTTTTTCAAAAATCAGTCAAAAAAGGTTTTGTCTGCAGGAGGAAAGACGATGAAGAACAACAAAAAAAGTGAGAGAAAATCCTGTGCTATGAGATACATACTGCTGATGGATGGTAGTTCTGCACAACCTGTCCCTAAAAGTAATGGTATTAATATCATCATAACAAGCAAATAGGGGCATTCGGATATTTGCGTAAAGTGTCATCTCGGATCAGCCTGTGCAGTCCGCGCAGGCTAATCCGAGATGACACTTTTCGTTTTTATGTAATTTTCTGTTTGGCGCAAGTCTACTGTAGTACAAAATTTAATGTAGTTGGAAAGTGCCATCTCGGACATTTTATGCAAATGTCAGATGCCTCTTTTCGCATGTTGCAAGCGATATAGCAAGACTTTTAGTGTTATTTGAAATTACATGTTTCAAGGTTAAAATGAAGAAAACTTACAAACTAAATTTACAATAGTAGTTGAAAAAGGTACTGGTATTAACCAGTACATTTTACTTTGAAGTAAAATATGTATTACTCAAATCAATTGACCTGAAATTGACCTTTATGCAAGGAATAATTAATGAGTGAATATATATATCATCGGGTATAATCGGATGTACGGAAATTCTGTTAACAGTGAATGTCAGGTTTGACCCTGACTGTGCTATAGTCAAAATAAGAAGCTTTTGCAGATGACATAGATCAAGATCAGACTGTAAAGAAATTGCATCTCAGACCTATATCATCTGCCACGTATTACCAATTTAAACCAACAAATTTGTGTTCAAGTATTTTAAGTATTCCCTGAAGACATGATAAATCAGTAAGCCACATAGAGTTGAAAAACATTCATGTAGTTTAACATGCAGTCGACGCTAGTCAAAGTCAGGTTTGGGCAATAATTCAAGCATGTAATATATAGAGTTTTTTTCATCAGCTTGTGGTTAACATGCGAAAATATTTGCCGAAAAAGGGAAAGGTATGCGAAAAAAAAAAGTGACGTAAGGCACGAGTTATTTTCGAGGACCTTTCCTTTTTCAGGCAAATTTATACTTCCCCATATTAAAAAGAACAAGAGGTAAAACTTGACAAAACTTTACTCTTTACCAAACAACAAAATTTTGGACCTGTCCAAATTGAAAGCATTTACAGACAACAAGATAAAAGCAACTCAAAAATTGAAATTTAATTTGGAAAGGGTAGAAAACATTGTAAGGAAAGGAGAAAATGTTGGTCACCAGCATTTTCTCCTTTTCCTACAATGTTTTCAAAAGCTCTCTTTCTCAGAGTCGTCAAAAGCCGGGATTGTGTGGTAAAGAGTTAAACATTAACTCTTTACCACACAATCCCGACTTTTAACGACCCTAAGAAGGAAACCTTTTGAAAATATTGTAGGAAAAGAAGAAAATGCTGGTAACCAGCATTTTCCTCTTTTCCCACAATGTTTTCTATCCATCTCAAAATAACTTATAATTTTAAAGTCACATTTATTTTGTCGTCTGCAAATGCCTTCAATTTAGGCCTGGCCAAAATTTTGTCGATTGGTAAAGAGTTAAGTGGTAATGAATTTTGTATACTTACTGGTGGAGGATTTTCTATATTCAGTTCATACGGCGTTCCACCAAAACCGAATCGAATGACATCACCAGGTGCCATACGCACTGCAGCATTCTGTACTCTGACATCATTGACGTAGGTACCCTGGGCGGAGTTCAAGTCTTGTAGCACATAGCAGTCTTCCTGTTCGCTGTACTCAATGATTGCGTGTTGCTGGTCGACACTGTTGGACTGAAATAGTTATTGTAAAACATGAAATATACCCATAAGTGATGTATGGGTCCAGTGGACATGTATTGGATGCCAATTGGTTTTTTCTGATGTTAGAAATTTAGTTAAGCTAAAACTGAAGGCATCAAAATTGCCATTCAACAAAATTTTAGACCCAAACCATTGTTGTTAGCTGAACAGAGTTCATTTCTGCAAAACAATGAAGCAAAGAAACGAAAGAACAAAATTTAATGTGTGGCAGAAACAAGGGATTGGGCAGGATTTGAACCCTAGAACGCCCGGACAAAAGACCAATACCTTAACCACTGAGTCAAAGATATATCTCCCTCATGCAGTATTGTATTAAAATGCGGACAAAGCCATGCAAAAAGGAGTGGTCTCCCATAACAGAACATTTTGCTGTTAAGAAATTTTTTCCGTGTCAAAGGATCATTCTACATCAGGATTCAGTCCATTGTAAGTTAAAAGGGAATTTAACCTGTTACCACACAGCAAAACTTTAGACCAATCCAAATTGAAAGCATTTGCAGATGACAATTTCAAAGTGGCTCAAATGGTGCAATTTTGCTTTGATAGTGTAGAAAACAATGTTCTTAAAAGGCAACTTCCTCAGGGGCTTTAAAAGGCGTCATTGTGCGGTAAATGGTTAATAGATCAATAAATATGTGAAAATTTTGCATGATACAATATATCACAGACAATGCATTCAGCCCCCTTTTTACAGAGCACAGCTCATAGATATACGTTCAGGGTTAAAAAGTATCTAGAAGGAGGATCAATACCATAAATATGTCGCCATGTTGGCAACTCTTTCTTCTCATTGATAAATAATTAACACATCACTTTCTATCTTCACTCAGAAAAATAAACTTGTCCAAATTGTAATGAGAGTGATGCCCTTTGGAATTAATTTCCCACAAAGTTGCAAAAAAAGAAAACCAAAATCAGCTGAAATGTTAAAAAACGTATAGACAGTAATTAATGATAAAAATTTGTAACAGAGTGTTTCCAACTTCATGCCTGGTCAATGACTTTTTGATTATTGGCTATATAATTGGTTAAACACAAAGGAGTTTTCCAAACTAAAGTTGGCTTAAAACTCCTTGTAGACCATGATCAGCCAGCAGAAAACATGCAATCTGAGTTTTTATCCAAAGTGTTTATTATGGACATAACATCTTGGAATTGAGTCATGCTCTGTAAAAAGGGGTCTTAATGCTGCTGCGAAAAGTATCGACCCAGGTCACTCTGCTCAGTCCACATAGGCTGACCTGGGCAAAAACTTTTCACTATTGTTCATTTATCTGTATGTCAAAGGACCAGTTTACCTCAAAATAAAGTTGGTTGTTTAACTCTTTACCAAATGGCAAAATTGTAGAGTTGTCCAAATTGAAAGCATTTGCAGATGACAAAATAAACATGGCTGAAAAATTAAAATCTGTTTTGAGAAGGGTACAAAACATTGTGGGAAAAGGAGAAAATGCTGGTTACCAGCATTTTCTCCTTTTCCCACAACGTTTTCAAAACGCTTCTTTCTCAGGGTCGTTAAAAGTAGGGGTTGTGTGGTAAAGATTTAACTCTTTACCAACCCTCTTTTTACAACCCTGTAATAGAAGCCTTTCGAAAACATTGTAGGAAAAGGAGAAAATGCTGGTAACCAGCATTTTCTCCTTTTCCCACAATGTTTCCTACCCTGCTGGAAACAAATTTCAATTTTTGAGTTATGTTTATTTTGTCGTCTGCAAATGCTTTCAATTTGGACCAGTCTAAAATTTTGTTGTTTGGTAAAGAGTTGAAAAAGTGGCTACTATGAATCAGAGATGCATTAAACCCCATTTTGCCAGCACACGACTCAACTGTTTATTTCAAGGTGAAAAATCTGTTGGGTTTATTCAGCTGTCTTGAGTGCAAACATCTCCTTGGAGTAGCCCTTTAATAAACATCCCAACTTTTAATGACACCGAGGATGAAGCAAGCTTCAGAAAACAATGTGCAGGGAAGAAAAGGCTGGTCACCAGTATTTTTCCTTTTCCTACCATGTTTTGCATACTTTCTAAGAAAATTTTCATAATTTGAGAATCCGTAATCCTTTCCCAAACGACAAATTTTGGACTCTTCCAAAACCAAAAGAGTTTGCAGACGACAATTTTAAATTTGGAGAAAATGGCAGAAACTTCTCAAAAAGGGTAGAAAACACATTGGGAAAAGAAGAAATTGCTCGTTAAGAAACAGTGTTTTCAAAAGACTTTTACTGCAGACACGTAAAAACCAGGGCTTGTTTTGGGAAAGGGTTAAATTTGTTGTCTGCAAATGCTTTCAATTTGGATATGGGCTAAAATTTTGTCGTTTGGTAACTACAGCACGTGCTGTATTTGCAAACTAATATGAAAGAACTGTGAACTTACTTGCAACAAAATATCACATCCATCTTTCCCGATAGTTGTCACTTTCGGTGCAAGAGGATAATAACATCCATCGCTAGATTTTAGATAAGCTTTCAAATTGCGGTTTAACGACATGTTTCGTGAATCAATTAAGAAAACAGGTGCCCCGCGAAAATCATCAATTACAACTCCTTCCTTGCTGAAAAATTATGATATTAAGTCTACAGATATAAAACAAATTCCGCAACTCATTCATCAAATCCGAACTGTGTATCCATATGTTTCCATCATTACTGGTAAAAGAGACGTTATTGTTTTCAAATTCTCAATTTACACATTTCACAGGTTTCAGCATAACAACCAAACAACAATAACCTCCAACCTAGAGACTGAGTAAACTTTACAAGTCGATAGATAACACGAAAAAAGGTTGATTTTTACCAACTGTGTATTTTCTTCTGTAATTTGAAAGCTCTCAGCAGTAAAATCGATCAAATAAAAGCAATCAAAAACAAACTGTATGGTAAATTTATACTCGTTTATTCTTTTGGTTTAGAGATTAAAAAAATCGGAATTACTTCCGGGAGTAAGTTGGGTTGTTGTTTTAACCGTATGCTGGTTGGTCGGGCTTTGCAGTCATTTTCTAACAGTTTGAGAAGTTTTGCTACAAAAACTACAAACATGACGAAAGCTATGGTTATTTTGGCGGAGGGAGCAGAAGAAATGGAGACTGTCATTAGCATAGACGTGCTGAGAAGGGGTGGTGTATGTGGACCTTCACTTGTCATCCTCAAGGCCGTCAGAATCGTCCCCTGGAGAGATCGTCCCAAATATAAAATACAATTTAACCCTTTTCCACATAATGCCAACCTATAACTACCCTTACAAAGAAGCCTTTTGGAAATATCATGGGAAAATGATAAATTACTGGTTACCAGCATTTTCTGTTTTTCCAATGATGTTTTCTACTCTTTCAAAGAAATATTGCGACATTTGAGCCACAACGAAATTGTAGTCTGCATATGCTTTCAATTTTTACAATACAAGGCTTAAATTTTGTTTCCTGGGAAATGGTTAAGTGAAAGCTTTCTTATTTGTTTGATAATGTCTCTTCTATGGGATTCCCACAATGTTTTAAAGGCCCTGTTTTCTGTTGAATCTTTAAAATATGGAATTGTGTGGTTGACTTGTGTCGGAAAATAGGGATACATCACTAACATTATTTTGTTTGTTGAAACAGATGATATTTAAATTTTTGTATCTTTCATAAAAGACATTGCAGTAGAAAGGCAGGACAGGTTTTAACCTAGTGGACCGGTAATAGAAAACAGCTACATGTATTTCCACAGCAATATTATCCTACAAAATTTGCTAAGATTAGAAAAAGTATTACTGTACTATTTCATCGAGCCACTTTTTCCTATTTGTCCTTCCTAGAATTATCATTTATAACTCTAAAACCACTATATCCTCATTACAAAGGGATTTGATAATTATCTTCCTTTTCTGGAAAATAACAAAAGTATCAACAAATAATTTCAAGATAGACATCAAAGGAATTTCTGGTCGGTTAAAAATGTGCAAAAATATTACATCTGTATAAATCTGTAAATATCAACAATCAAGAAATTTTATGCTTTGCTGCACTAGAAATATTACGGGTCCACTACATTAAGTGCTACACATCAAAAGTACTCTTTTGATGTCTAAAGGTTAATGCAAAATTTTGCTTGATAGCAGTTTCTCCCCATTGCAACATTTTTTTTTCTGTTTGGTTTTTTTTAATTGATATATCAGTCAATCTTTGACTCTTTATGAAATAAAAAAATTTCAGAAAATGAAAGCATTTGTAGATAACAAATTTGATGTTGCATAAAGCAAGAGACTTTTGTCACAAAGATCAGAAGCATTTTGGGAAAAGGAGAAAATGATGGTTGCTAATATTTCTCCTTTCCCAAGGTTTTCAAAAGTTGCTAATATTTTCTCCTTTCCCGAGGTTTTCAAAAGCTGTCTTGCTCAAGGTCTTTTTACTCCTTTAAACGAGAATTTTTTTGGACTGGACCAAATTCAAAGCATCTGCAGACAGCAGATTAAATCTTGTTAATATGATGATTTCTGACTTTGATATGGTAGAAAATATTGAAGGAAAAGGAGATAATGCTGATTTTATCCTTTTCCATGACGTTTTCTATAGGCTTCTTTATCAGGGTTGTTAAGAGTCTGGATTGTGTGGTTAAGAGTTAACCCTTTACCAAACAACCCCATGTTTTTACGACCCTGAGAAAAAAGGCTTTTGAAAAAATGCATTTTCTCCTTTTCCTACAATGTTTTCAAAAGGCGTGACCCTTCTTTCCGAGGGTCGTTAAAATACACAATGGTGTGGTAAAGACTTAGTAATTTACTAGCTTCCATGACATTTCAGATAGATGTGACAGTTGCTGGCCTACATAGTGAGGCTCCTGTTGAATGCAGTAGGAAAGTGAAGATTGTTCCGGATGCCAAATTTGCTGATGTGAAATCAGGAACGTACGATGTGATAGTCTGTCCTGGTGGAGCTAAAGGTGCCCAAAACTTGGCAGAGGTGTGTTGTTTAAATCATTACCAAATGACAATATTTTAGGCTTGTCCAAATCGAAAGCATTTGCAGACAACAAAATAAATGTGATTGAAAAATTGAAATTTGTTTTGTAAAGAGTAGAAACATTGTGGTCACCAGCATTTTCTCCTTTACCCACAATGGTTTTTAAAGGCTTCTTTCTCAGGGTCATCAAAAGTCATCATTGTGTGGTAAAGGGTTAACCCTTTATAACCCGATTCTAAAGACTCTGTGGAAGAAAACTTTTGGAAATATTGTGGTAAAAGGGGGAAATGCTGCTGTTGTATGGTACAGAGTGGTCCAGAAAACAAACTTGGGGGGATAAGCCATTGTTTGAAGCATTCACTTTGTCAGCCTATTTTGTGACTGCATTTGCAGATAACAATTTCAATGGTGGGTTCTCTATTTGAAAGGGTGAAGGTTCTGAAGTTGATTTCTGACATAGGTCATTTTTTAGTCATTAGGTAAGATGAGTTAATCCTTTACCACATGTCCCCGACTTTTAACGACCCTGCGAAAGAAGCCTTCTGAAAATATTGTGGAGAAAGTAGAAAATGCTGGTTACCAGCATTTCCTCCTTTTCTTCACTTCCTGAAACAAATTTCTATTTTTTGAGTCATTTTTATTTTGTTGTCTGCAAATGCTCTCAATTTGGGCCAGTGTAGAATTTTGTTGTTTGGTAAAGAGTTAATTACATGTCCAAGGCAATTTCGTTTCTGTAAATTTGTTGAAGGTACTCAATACAATTGTCTCAATAAGAAATTTCAAATGATTACTCCAAAGTGTAGGTTTTAAAATTTGACTGTTCTTGTTTATTTTGAGCCCTGGGTCCGTATTCACCAACCATTCTTAATAACGTTCTTCGTTTTATTCTCCAGATTTTTCTACATTTGTAAGTAACACAACCTCTGATTGGCTAAACCATTCGGTTTAGCCAATCAGAAGTTGTGTTACTTACAAATGTAGAAAACCTTGGAGAATAAGACTAAGAATATTCTCAAGAATGGTTGGTGAATACGGGCCCTGTTTGTTTTTCTTCAACAGTCAGCTGAGGTGGGAAAAGTTTTAAAAGATCAAGAGAAAAACGACAGACTGATTGCCTGTGTCTGTGCTGGTAAGTATTTGTAAAATCATGTGAGTTAGTGAGCTGCTATTATTATACTGCAAAGAAATTTCTCGTGATCTGATTGGTTAACATGCCGGGAACATATATCATGTTCCCTGGCAAAAACCACATAAAGCCAGTTTCCCTTTTGAGTGCCCCGTAAACATCACCGCACATGCAACACAACATCCAAAATGGCGGCGTCGATCGATCACCAGACTGCACATTTATACACCAAACTGCACGTTTTAGTGATGTCAGTTTCCAGTGACGTCAGTTTTCATTGTGACGATTATGATGAGTACCCATAACATAGAGTTTGGTGCAGAATAATTAATATTTTTAATCTAACCCTTTCCCAAACAACAAAATTTTGGACTAAACCAAATTGAAAAGGTCAGCAGAACAGATATTAAATGTACCACTCAATGATGATTTCTGTTTTTGATAGGGTAGAAAACATTGTAGGAAAAAGATAAGATGGCATGTTTTATGCAGTCTAAAATTTGATATATACTATTTACTAAACTTAAGCCTTCCTTCACACAATTCTGACTTTTGATGACCTTGGATAATAAGACTTTCAAAACTGTTGCCAGAAAAGAAGAAAATGCTGGTAACCAGCCTTTTCTCCTTTTCCCACAATGCTTCCTACTGTTTTATAGACCAGTTCCACTATTTGGACCTCATTATACCCCCCCATAATGTAGTGCAGGGGGAGTAAACTGGAATAGCCATGGTTGTCTGTCTGTTTTTCCGTAGACACAAATTTGTCTGGAGCAATACTCCTACAGTTTTTCATGTACTGAAGTCAAATTTACCCAAAGGGTTCCTATATATATATGAAGTTGTGCATGTGCAATTTTCATGACCCTGCTGTGATTTTTTACGGAATTATCTCCCCTTGAACTTTTTTCACGCCCGGGTGGCTCAGTGGTGAGCGTGTCGGACTCATGACCTGGTGGTTGTGACTTTCTTTCGGGCATATTTTCGCCTCTCACCTCTCACCTCTGCTGAAGCAAGTGAGAAAAGTAGTTGGTGGCTTTGGAAAGAAAGTAGTGTTAGTACTGGTGTGAGAAAGCCAGGAAACACATGTGCGTCACCGACCGCCATGATATGACCATAGCTGTTAAAGTGGCGTTAAACCCCAATACAACCAACCAACCATTGAACTTTTTTCAACCCTTACTTTTGTACTAAACCATTCTGCATTCTGTAACAAAGAATTTTGACAAGGAGCTGATAGAGTGGGGTGGGGTGGGGGGAGAGGGGTTGGTATTATCACGTTTAGTGATAGCTCTAGTTTTGATTGTTTTCTGCAAAGGCTTTGGATTTGGACCAGTTAAAAAATTGGTTGTTTGTTAAAGAACTAATGATGACTATACATTGTGGAAGCTTTTTTTCTTTTCTATTTATAGCTCCCATTGCACTTGCTGCTCATAAAATTGGTGCTGGAAAAACTTTGACATCACATCCAAGTGTAAAGAATAAAATGGAAGACGGTATGATTTGTTCTTCAACTCTTTACCACACAGTCCCAAATTTTAAGGACTCTGAATAAGAAATCTTTTGAAAACATTGTGAGAAAAGAGGAAAATGCTGGTATAACCAGCATTTTCCCCTTTTCCCCCAACATTTTCTACCCTTCCTAAACCAAATTTCAGTTCTATAGGCACATTTATTTTGTCGTCTGCAAATGCTTTCAATTTGGACCAGTCTAAAATTCTGTTGTTTCGTAAAGAGTTAACCCTTTCCCAAACGACAAATTTTAGACTCTTCCAAAATGAAAGAGTTTGCAGACGACAATTTGAACTTTCATAACAACGGCAGAAAATTATCCGATCGGGCAGAAAAGACTGTGGGAAAAGGAGAAATTGCTTGTAACAAACAATTTCTCCTTTTTCCACAGTGTTTTCAAAAGACTTGTAGTGCAGACACGTAAAAACAAGGGCTTTTTTGGGAAAGGACTAAATATATTAGGGCAAATATCCTTGTTTTTTCAAGTTCAAAAGACCAATACCATAACCTTTGAGCTGAAAAGACATCTCGCTGACGCATTTGTTACATATTGTATTTCATGCATGAAGGAGTAGTCTCCTGTAAAAGCATGCAGCTATTTGACCAATAGAAAAAAGGTATCAAGTCGGCCTGTATGGACTGTTTGAGCTAATCTTGGTCAATACTTTTTGCTGTTAACTTGTTACCAAACAACAAAATTTTAGGTTTGTACAAAACGAAAGCATTTGCAGATGGCAAAATAAAAGTGACTGAAAGTTTGAAATTTGTTTTTTGAAGGGTAGAAAACATTGTGGGAAAAGTAGAAAATGCTGGTTACCAGTTACCAGCATTTTCTCCTTTTCCCACAATGTTTTCTAAAGACATCTTTCTCAGGGTCATCAAAAGTAGGGATTGGGTGGTAATGGATTAGACCCCCTATGAATAGCACAGGGTTTAGTAGAGAATAATTTTCTTTTTTCAATTTTGAAATCAAAATCACTCCTGTATTTGGAGCTCCGGTAAAGTATTATTTTCAAATCCTATTTACAAGAACCTGCTGAAATTTTTGTTGTGGGTTAGTTCTTTATCAAACAGAAAAAATTTACACTTGTCTGAGTTGAAAATCTTTTGCAGATATCAGTTGAAATTTCAGATGATGGAATTTGCCTTTGATGGGATAGGAAACATTGTTGGAAAAGGAGAAAATGCTGGTTAAAAGCTTTTTCTCCTTTTTTCCACAATGTATTCAAAAGGCTTCTTCTTCCTCAGAGTTGTCAATCTTTACCACACAATTCCGACTTGTGACGACCCTGAGGAAGAAAGCCTTTGAAAACATTGTGGGAAAAGAAGAAAATGCTGGTAACCAGCATTTTCTCCTTTTACCACAATGTTTCTACCCTTTCTGAATCAAATTTCTAACCTTTCTAAATCAAATTTCAACTTTTGATTCACATTTATTTTGTTGTCTGGAAATGCTTTCAATTTGGACTAGTCCAAAATTTTGCCGTTTGGTAAAGAGTTAACTTAAACTTGTCTGGTAAAGGGTTAAAGGTTTTTTGTGTACCTCGGGCTACTTTGAAAACATTTTATCAAGGAGTTTCCCTTTTCCACAATGTATACATTATGTATTGCAGCCGGCTATAAATATTCGGAGGACCGAGTTGTCCAAGATGGAAAGCTGATCACTAGCCGAGGTCCGGGTACCTGCTTCGAGTTTGCCCTGAAGATTGTGGAGCAACTGGAGGGGAAAGAGAAATCTGAATCTCTTGTTAAACCAATGCTAGTGAAAATTTGAACTTGTAGGGTTTTTTTTTTTTTTTCTGACAAAAAGTTTGATTCCATTTTCCTTTTAACCCTTGGAGTGCCATGCCAAATAAACCTTTCAGACATTTACATCGTAGAAATATGACACAAAAAATTGCAATTTCATTGATGTGTCATGACAATTTCAATGATGCTTTTGTCTACAGTGTTTAACCCTTTCCAAAAGAATCCCTGGTTTTTACGGCTCTGGAATGGTAGCCTTTTGAAAGCATTGTGGGAAAAGGAGAAAATTCTATTAACCAGAATTTTCTCCTATTCCCACAATGCTTTATACCCTATTATAGACAGAAATCATCATTTCAGCAAGAGTTAAATTGTAGTCTGCAAATGCTTTCAATCTGGTCTAGTCCAAAAGTTTGTCGTTTGGGAAAGGGTTAAACAAAGTGGACAGTGTAGATTAAAATCAGGCTGTACATTTTCTGTAGCCTAATCTTGATCTACACAAGCGCTGCAAGGGCAGTTATAGTTGTGAAAGGATCTTAGGGGTTAGAAAATGTGTGGCAAGATTGGTGCATTATGTACTGATTTCTTATTCTAGTGTTAGCATCATAGATGACTTTGTAAATTGTTCATTGTTTGTAATTGTTCATTGTGGGAAAAGTCAAACCCTCTCCTATAAAATTTTCAAAAGCTTGCCCTTGCAGGGTCTTTAAAAACTTGAATTGTATTGTGTAAGGGTGTGTGTTGTTGTTATTACAAAAATAAAGTAATGATAAAAAATCGTATCACCAAAGTCTTGTTTATTTCGTCATAGAGCAAATTTCATCTGAACTCTTTACCAAATAACAAAATTATACACTGGTCCAAATTCAAAGCACTTGCAGAGGACAGAATAAATGTAACTCAAACTTGAAATTTATTTCCAGAAGGGTAGAAAACATTGTGGGAAAAGGAGAAAATGCTGATTACCAGCATTTTCTCCTTTTCCCACTATGATCCCAATGACCTATTTCTATACGCCCGTAGAGTTGTATAATCTAATTCTTATGGCCCAGTCGTCTGTCTGTCCATCAGCAAATTCTTGTGTGCTTAAGTCCTCCTACAGTTTTCATTGGAATAAGTTCAAACTTTATACAGTGAATCTCTATGATGTGTAGTTGTGCAGGTGACTTTTAAATTTGAGTATCTGTAGGTGTTCTAGATTTTAACCCATTGCACTGACAAGCCCTTCAGGGGTATATGCACAGCTTTGCAAAGTTCTTTTTGATTTTATCTGTGATATCATCAAGACAAACATTCAGAATTTCATGTGTAACTGATGGAAAGTGTGGCCTCCAGAGCAGGTTTATCCTAGAGTGCACACAAGGTAAATGTTTAAGTCAGACAACGGCGGAATGAAAAACAAAGGATGAAGAACACAGCACAATCACAAAAGTTAACGTTTCGCACTTTGTGCTCAGGTGAGGTTACAATATTTACAATAAATGAGAAGGAATCTACTGCTATGACTTCATCAACCCCCCCCCCCCTCCCCCTGCCTTTAGGTGAAGGGATTTGTACCCATTGTTCGTGATTACTCTAACCAAACCCAAACTCTTTGGGTTATCAGCTGGGCAGTGTTTAGCAAATACTGCCCTCAGTTTTATAAACTGATACGATAAAATGCAAAGGTTATCAAACGATAGCAAATTGTAGCCTATGTCCCTCTTGGCCAAGATGAAGATTTTTTTTTGTCTAAGGGAAATAACTCGTATAAACCTAATGACAAACTGGTAGGGATTGGTTCCCTTTGTAAAACCGCACACACCTGAACCAGTAACTGTTCAAAATAAGCAATATCCTGGATAATTTGATGACTAAAAAACGATTGTATGTCATTAATGAAAAAATATGCAACGGGTTATTCTTATGTAATGAATCTTGTTAAAATTTCGCATCCCCCTACCTTTTACCGCTAAATTAAATTTGATACATCCCTAGTAATAATCGAACAAATACTACACCAGCTCACAAAGACCCTACAGTACCATTTATTTTACGATTCAACCATTATCTCATAGGTTCATATTTCTCGAAACACAGAAATGAAATTCATTGGGTGTTATCTAAAGAAAATCTATTGTATAAATAAAGTCATAATACAAAATAAACCCTAGTTGAACTTTATTCTTTACGCTATTGTTCGCCTGAACTTTATTTAAAGCTAGAACCTCCTTGTTACATCAAAACCCGCTTATTATAACAGCGATTTCAAACAAATTGTTTATGTTCAAATGCAGAACAGGTTTTGATTAATATATGTTGAATTCAAGAAACTTGGGCCGAATTCGTAGCTGATAGAGCAAAACATGGGTATTAGGCGTACGCTGAGAAACGTCAAAATGCGAAAGTGAATGGCATTCGTCCTCAGAATATTTCAACCCAAGTGTAAGTGGTGTGCTTGCCTCATATATGTAGCCTGTGGACCCATGCATTCCTTACCCGAACATCATTTTTTTGCGCATAGTGTTACCGCTTCAGTGATTTATTTCAATGGGACCATGTCTCCTGTTTTTTGAAAACCAATGAGACATTTTCAAAAGTAATGGGTGGTGTCCATGGTTGTGAGGTAGAGCATCGGCCTTATAACCTTAACCCATTACCATACAATCCCTACTTTTGACGCCCCTTAGAAAGACGCCTTTTGAAAACACTGTGGGAAAAGGAGAAAATGCTGGTAACCAGCATTTTCTCCTTTTCCCACAATGTTTTCTACCCTTCCCAGAACAAATTTCTTTTTTTCAGTCACCTTTATTTTGTCGTCTGCAAATGCTTTCAATTTGGACCAGTCCAAAATTTTCTCGTGTGGTAAAGAGTTAAGGTTCTGAGTTTGATACCCGGGAGCGGGTGTCAACTATGGGATTTTTCATTCCCCCACACATTCGGCGTGAGTACTGGTGTAGTTCCCAGGAAGCAGAATCGAGAGAGAATAGTATAAGTCGTAAGAACTTGTTTCTCAATCGATGTAAAATAAATATGTTTAACTAAAGTAATGAGACATTTTTATTTTCTGGTGAGACATTGTAAAGATTTCAAGTAAAACACCTTATTCTGTTTTATTGTGTTAACACAGGAATAATTTGCATCCGAAATAAATATTTACAAAGCAAAATACGTAAAACATTACAAACAGCACTCTTTCAGTTCAAATTTATGAGATAAAGAAGACAAAAACTCTTTGTTTCAACAAAGTTCTTGGCTTTATTTATGTTTTAAAAAAAAATATGATTGATAAATGATTGACGAGAAACTGTATAGAGAAAAACAAAGGCTGTCCCAAATTGAGTTAACACATTTAATCACAAACTCAGATCTTCTGTAGGAATCCGGGTCAAATCAGCATCCGGTCAAGTCGGCCCAAATCAGCACGGCGGGGTCAACTCGGCCTCATATATTAAAAGATATATTTGGGCGTGTTTTCAGAAGCAGTCTTTAATCTGTTTAATGTTTTGCTGTTAGAGTTTACAATCAATATAACTTCATTACTTGCATGTATTTTCAGGTCTAGACAATGAGGTGTCAGTGTATCATATGCCAGGAACTGTTTGAAAACAGCGACAGTGAGGTATGGATACTTTCGTTCTCTGTGCATGTCATATTCTTCGAAGGTTCGACTTGTCTTATATGACACATCATTCCACAAAAATTCAAAAGATGCTGATCTGCAGTCGACACTTACAAAATTAATACAAATGAGCCTAGGTTCTTTGATAAGATAGAAAACATAGCGGGAAATGAAGAAAATGCTGGTAACCAGCATTTTCTCCTTTTCCCACTATGTTTTTCAAACGACTTGTTCCTCAAGGTTGTTAAAATAAAACAAGGGATTGCTGGGTTAAGGGTTAAATAAGAGAATATTCTGTTTCCATGATCATCTGATGTCTGAATTAGTACCATGCATCATAGAGACAGATCAACTCTTTACCAAACAACAAATTCATAGACTGGTCCAAATTGAAAGCATTTGCAGATGACAAACTAAATGTGACTGAAAAATCGAAATTCGATTCGGGAAGGGTGGAAAATATTGTGGGAAAAGGAGAAAATGCTGGTTACCAGCATTTTCTCCTTTTCCCACAATGTTTTCTAAAGGCTTCTACTTCAGGGTGGTCAAAAGTAGTCATTGTGTGGTAAATTAAAGAATTAAGCCCCCTTTTGCCAGAGCATGGCTCATATTTTATGTCATGGCACAGGTGATATCGGCGTTGGACTGCGGACACACCTTTCACAATGTTTGTTTGAATCAGTGGTTAGACAACGGAAGCACATGTCCTAGTTGCAGAAAGGCGGTGAACAGAAAGAAGATTATACAGAGGTAAGAAATTCGTTTTGTATGTTTATGATGTTTTAACTCTTTACCAAACAACAAAATTTTGCACTGGTCCGAACTGAAAGCACTTGCTGACGACAAATTCAAAGCAACTCAAAAATGGAAATCTGTTTCCAGCAGGGTAAAAAATATTGTGAGAAAAGGAGAAAATGCTGGTAACTGACTTTTTGTCCTTTTCACACAATATTTTCAAACAGCTTCCATCTCAGGGTCATAAAAACCAGGGATTGTTTGGTGAAGGGTTTACTCTCTACCATGCTATACCAAGTGTTAATAAACTGCAAAGAGAAGGCTTATGAAAATATTATGGGAAAAGGAGAAAATGCTGATAATTTCTGGCGTTTCCAAAATAAATTTTAGTTTTGAGGTCATATTTGTTTTGTGCGCTATGCTTTTAACCCTACAATTTTGTTATTTAGTAACTATTCAATAAGTTAATGAGATGACTTATATTGCCACAGTTGGATTATTTTGACTGATTATTGCTCCTCTGACAGCTGTTTGTGGCAGTAATAATCCATAACACAGACAGGGCTTATACCTGGTGGAATTTCAAAGTAAGGCCTTTCACAAAAATATCTTGCCCTCATGGATTATTTACTGTGCCTCATAACTCACAACTGTGGTTTATTGAACAATAAACAATCATAGAATGAAGATTATTTCTTAAATAACCATTGATATCAATTGCAGGTTATATTTAGATGATAAGTTATATTCATTGTAGGTTGTATATTTTTAGACAATAACTGATAATTGATTTCAGGTTATATTTTGATGCTCCAGAAGATATAGACACTGAGGTAGACAGTGTGAAGTTAGAGAATGAACTTGATAGACTTAAGTTAGAGGTAAGATATCACCATAAATCTGACCCCTGACCTATCATGTGACACAATGGAGAAGTTTTTACTAGGTTTTGCCCAAGCACCTACAGAAGTAGAAGGCTTTGAAAGCCTAAGTGAAGGATGAAAGGCAGGTAACCTTCATTTCCTCCTTTTCTCGCATTGTTATTACCCTTTAAATTTGGAAAAGCCTCAAGTTTTTAATCAGGCAAAGAGTTAACTCTTTACATTAGAGCAGCAGTCCATGAAAAGGCATTAACTGTATCATCAAGCAAGTCATCACATAATGTAAGCATAATATAAGGGGGGGGGGGGGGGGGGGTTTGCTTCATGGCCTAGTGGTAAAGTGTTGGACTCATGACCTGACGGCTCGGAGTTGGAGCCTCACTAAATCCATTGGGCTTTTTGTGCAAATGCTTTCGATTTGGATAGGTCTAATATTCTGCTGTGTGGTAAAGGGTTAACCCTTTACTCCATATATACCCATTTCTGTGCATTGCTTGTAGGAGCCTTTGGAAAACATAGTGGCAAAATTTTTGCCACAATGTTTTCTAGACTATGCTATCAAATACATATAAGAAACAGCTTCATCCTTGCTGTTATTTAGGGTCAATGACAGATACCATAGAAATGCCATATGAGGTAAAAGGTTAAGCAGCTTTCAACATTTTTTCAGTCATACGGCTGCGACAATTTGCATATCCATGTATTTCCTGTGTTTCACTAGTATTTAGCTAGAGGTATGAATTGTCTTTTCAAAAAGCCTCTTCCTCAGGGTTGTTAAAAGTCGTCATTGTGTGGTAAAGGGTTAAAAAACCACCGATATCATTCATTTTACAACAAACTGACTCATGTGGTATAATAGTCCAATGACATGCAGAAGATGGACCAATAGCAAAAGTATTGACCCAGGTCAGTATGCGCAGTCTGTGCATGCAGACCAGGGTCAATACTCTTTGCAGTACTTTTTGCAGATGCATTAACCCTTTACCATATGGCAAAATTTTAGACCTATCCAAATGGAAAGCATTTGCAGACGACAATTTTTTCATAGTGTCTCACATGACGCAACTTCCCTTTGATAGAGTAGAAAACTTTGTGGGAAAAGGAGAAAATGCTGGTTACCAGTATTTTCTCTTTTTCCCACAATGTTTTCTAAAGGCCTCTTTCTCGGGGTCGTCAAAAGTAGGAATTGTGTGGTAATGCGTTAAGCCCCTTTTCACAGAGTAAATCATATTTAATCTAGGTTCGGAGAAAAGAGAAAGAAAAGAATGATGCTGTGAAAGAAAAAGGAGAGGTACTAGACAAGCTGGCTCAGGTTGAAAAAGCCAAGAAACAAGTTGAAAAGGAACTTAAACAGGAACAAAGTACCAATAGTGCTCACATGAAAACTCTGAGATATTACGACAGTCAGCAGAAAGCCTTAGAGACAGAGAGACAGGAATGTCGTAAAATCAAACAAAAATTGGTGACGCTACAGAGTTGTGAAACATTGCTTAATGGTAAGATATCATGGCTAGTGCCTAGAACTTCTGGGCTGTAGAGCAGAACCTGATGAGTTTTTGTTGACACAGAGGATGAAGATCAGACTGCATAGAACGTGTAATCAGATCTTGGATCTATTATATCTGACACACTGATATATTTGCTAGGTGAAAAGGGGAAAAATGCAGTGTTCCCACTCACTCAAATTATTGCATGAATCACATAAGCGAGCTGAAATTCATGTAATAAATTTTGGTTAAACACAAGACTTCATGTACGAAAAAATTTTAGAAAAAAATATCTGATTTACTAGTACAAAATGACAGGATTTGAAGTCACACCCTCATTGATGAATGTTTTGCTATTAGTCAATCTTTTGCATGTCAAAGGACCAGTCTACCTCATGATTCAGTTAGTTGTAAGTATGTCATCACAGAGATGGATTAACCCCATACCGCAATTTTCATGACTTTTGACTACTCTGAGGGAGAAGCATTTTGGAAACAGCTTTTTAACTCTTTACCACACAATCCTGACTTTTAACGACCCTGTGAAAGGAGCCTTTTGAAAACATTGTGGGAAAAGGAGAAAATGCTGGTAACCAGCATTTTCTCGTTTCCCCACATTGTTTTCTTCCCTTCTCAAAACAAATTCCAATTTCTGAGCCATGTTTATTTTGTCGTCTGCAAATGCTTTTAATTTGGACCAGTCTAAAATTTTGTCGTTTGGTAAAGAGTTAAAGAACTAGTCTACTTCTTCAAGTTTTTTTTCAACCTAAAATTATGTTGTGACTTGCTTAGTATAATATATCTCAAAGATAGCCCTAAAAATCTTTTGCCAGAGTGCAGCTAATAAATATTCAGGGCTCCAGAGAGAGGGATTGATTTTGATTTTAGAATTGAAGATGTTAATTATTCTCCACTAAACTCTTTGTTATGGGTACTCATCAGAATCATCTTGATGAGACGATTCTAATGAGTACCAACAACACGGGGTTTGGAAGAGAAATAATAGATTTAGAATACCACCACTCCCTCTTATCTAGAGCTCTGTTAACCCTTTACAACACAATGACGACTTTTAACACCTCTGAAAGAGAAGGCTTTTGAAAATATTGTGGGAAAAAGAAGAAAATGCTGGTTACCAGCATTTTCTCCTTTTCCCACAATTTTTTCTTCCCTTTCAGAGAAAAATCATTTCATATGAGTCACATTGAAACTGTCACCAGCAAATGCTTTCAATTTGGACAGGTCTAAAATCTTGACCTGTGGTAAAGGGTTAAATCTATTTTCATTGTCTTTATTGTGAAGGATGCGAAACAGATGCCGCAGTTATTATAGCAAACACGGGAGAAGGTCCAAGTGCTGTTCAAGATTTGTCACGGCAAGTTGCCTTTCTCAAGCGGGAGTACGAAAAGCTTAAACTGGAGAAGAAACAGATGAAGGATCACTATGAAAAAATAAAAGACGCCCAGAAAAATAAGATTGTAAATGAACTGACAAAAGAATGTGAAAAACTGCAGGAACAATTAGAGCGATCAGAGGGTGATTTGAAGATAGCAGAACGTGAAGTGGATTTCTTACGTAAGACAAACACAAGGTTGAAAAGAGCGATAAAAAGTCCTCGGTCAGCAGACACGGCTATTTCTAGTTTCACTAAAATAATGAATGACTCACATCAAATGAATATGTTTACCTCTTCAACTCCAAAACTTGGCCGCCCCGTGAACACCGAATTAATAGATCTAGATGTCACTCCAGATTTGTTCGCTTCACCTGTTAAAGAAAATTTATCCGAGAAGTTAAAGGTGGAATCAGATCTACATTGTGACAGCAGTTCATCTCAGTCATTGAAAAAATCACTGAAAAGGCCTTTGGAATCATCAACAAATTGTGAAAACGATCATTCTAAATCTGTAAAACTCCTCAAAACCAGTTCACTTGCTGAAAAACATTCACAAACAATGAAGAAATTCAAAAGTGAATCATCTGTGACAGATATCAACTCTATTTCTGCAATAGCGGGTATGAACATTTTCAAAAAGCGAGCTCTGGGTGAGGCACCCAGCATCACTCGTAAAGGTTATGACGGGTTTGGTGGCCATACTACTTTCGTTAATTCACTTGGAGGTAGCAAGAACATATTTAAAAAACCAGCAGTGAAACGAAACGGTACAAAACAGGTGAAGCCCTCCGCTACAAGTACATCTACCTTGATAAACCATGGCTTTTCTGTGTTAAATTGATAACTGGTCTTCCTTCCAATCAAATACATGGGAGCCAAACTCTTGCTAACAGGGGCCTAACCCTTAACCACACAATCCTGACATTGAACGACCTTTTAACCCTTTACCAAACGACAAACTTTTGGACTAGACCGAATTGAACGCATTTGCAGATGACAATTCAACTCTTGCTGAAAAGATGATTTCTGCCTATGATAGGGTAGAAAACATTGTGGGAAAAGGAGAAAATGCTGGTTACCAGCATTTTCTCCTTTTCCCACAATGTTTTCAAAAGGCTACTATTCCAGGCCCGTAAAAACCAAGGATTGTTTGGGAAAGAGTTAACTCTTTACCAAACAACAAGGTTTTACACTGGTGAAATTTAAAGCATTTGCAGACCACAAAATGGATGTGCCTAAAGAATTGATATTTGTTTTGTTTTAGGAAGGGAAGAAAACATTGCGGGAAAAGGAGAAAATGCTGGTTACCCCTTGAACTTTTTTCAACTCTTACTTCTGTACTAAACTTCTGTACGATACCATTCTGCATTCTGTGACAAAGACCTGTTTTTGTGACAAGGAGCTGTTTGGGGGGGGGGGGGATATAATCACATTTAGTGATAGCTCTAGTTTGATTTTTTTTTGTTTTTTCATTTTATGAATAAACTTACAGATGCAACAATGACATTATCCTAATCCTTCACAAATCGATGTCATTAACTCCTGACTATCTGAATACAGATACACCGCAATAAAATTATAAACTTCAGGTGGCACAAAATTTGTTAACCCTTTCCCAAACGACAAATTTTAGACTCTTCCAAACTGAAAGAGTTTGCTGACAACAGTTTTAAATTTGATGAAAATGGTAGAAAGTTCTCATAAAGGGTAGAAAATACTGTGGGAAAAGGATAAATTGCTCGATACGAATAATTTCTCCATTTCCCACAGTGTTTTCAAAAGACTTGTACTGCAGACACGTAAAAACCAGGCTTGTTTGGGAAAGGGTTACGTAACCTAACCCTTTACCAAACAAGAAGCCTTATGAAAACACTTTTGGAACAGGAGAAAATGCTGGTAACCAGCATTTTCTCCTTCCCCCTCTACGTTTTCTACTCTCCTTTTCCTACAATGTTTTCTACTCTTCTAAAGTCAAATTTCAGTTTTTGAGTCACATTTATTTTGTTGTCTGCAAATAATGTAAATTTGGTCAAGTCTAAAATTTTGTTGTTTGGTAAAGACTTGAAGAAAGTGAAGTAAGAAATACTAGTGTCCCATATTAATTGTGAATGCTATTAATTTCATGTCTAAATGAATCGTGATCGGCGGTAGAATCTGCATTAATACATTGGATCTCTAAAATGGCGTTCACTTTGTACGGGGCACAAACTAAAACCTGTTTCAAAATAATACATATGCCTTATTTATTCCATATGATGACACTGAAATTTCAGGAAGTTGGCTATGAAAATAAGAGCGCCCTGTCGTTATTTTGTATGGCACTCTAACAAATTAACCCATTACCACACAATCCCTACTTTTGACGCCCCTGAGAAAGAAGCCTTTTGAAAACACTGTAGGAAAAGGAGAAAATGCTGGTAACCAGCATTTTCTCCTTTTTCCACTGTGTTTTCTACCCTTCCCAGAACAAATTTCAGTTTTTCAGTCACCATTATTTTGTCGTCTGCAAATGCTTTCATTTTGAACCAGTCTAAAATTTTGTCGTGTGCAAAGGGTTAATTAGGTGAAATACAGTATTTCTTTACCAAGCCACAAAACGTTGGCCATGTCAAAGGTGAAAAAACTTGTAGACAACAAGTTCAATAAGGCTCAAAAGATCATATTTGTCTCTTAACTCTTTACCAAACGACAAAATTTTAGACTGGTCCAATATTTGAAAGTACTTGAAGATGACAAAATAGTAGGCAAAATAAACATAACTCAAAAATGGAAATTTGTTTTCAGAAGGGTAGAAAACACTGTGAGAAAAGGACAAAATGCTGGTTAGCAGCATTTTCTCTTTTTCCCACATGTTTTCAAAAGGCTTTCTCAGAGTCATAAAAACCAGGGATTGTTTGGTAAGGGGTTAGTTAAAGGATACAAAAAATGTTAGGGAAAAGTTGAAAATTCTGATAATCCACAAAGGTTATAATAGCTTTTTGCCTCGTGATCATTAAAACTAGGGACTGTATGGTAAGGGGTAAATAGTCGGTAAATAGCGATACATCGCTAATGTTACTTTGTTAAATACTCTGAAACCGACTTAAAATAAAATTTTGTATCTTGTATCTTGTAAATGCATAAGCCTCCGAGACAACTTTTCAGCATGAAATTGATAAACATCAGTGTGGAAAATGGATAATCAGCATGAATTAAGTTTGATATCTGACTATAAATGAAAAGTTTGACACACAAAGGCGGACACTGCTCGTTACTAACAGTTTCTCATTTCAATACAATGTTTCCATATTTTTCTGCTACTGTTTAACCCATTACCACACAATCCCTACTTTTGAAAACTCTTGAGAAAGAAGTCTTTAGAAAACATTGTGGGAAAAGGAGAAAATGCTGGTAACCAGCATTTTATCCTTTTCCCACAATGTTTTCTACCCTTCATAAAACAAAATTCAAATTTCCAGTCACTTTTATTTTGTCATCTGCAAATGCTTTCGATTTGGACAAGCCGAAAATATTGTCGTTTGGTAATGAGTTCAAGCTGGGTTGAAATGAGTTAACCCTTTCTATATAACTCCAAATTTTCAATAACCCTAAAGAAACAACCTTTTGAAACAGGGTGTGAAAAGGAAAAAACGATGGAAACCATCATATTCTCCCATTCCCATGCCGTTTTCTACCCTTCAAAAAATGAGTGTTTTTCCCTCTATGTTTTCAAAAGTCTCAGCTCGTGAAAAGTCGTGATTTTGTGGTAAAAGAATTTAAAAGTTGTCCCCGCCATTGTAAACTTCCTTGCGTTCTAGTGTCTGCTCATAGAATCTATATTTTGGCGTTGTCTGCGCATTTCATATTCTTCGAAGATTCGACCTGTCTAATATGAAGCATCACTCTTTTCAGAGTTGGGGGGATTATAGTAATACGCGCTATAAAGTAGCAATGGAGAAAATGGCTTTTATCAATACGTTTTAGGAGAAATCGGGTCTGTTTGAGCTCCAGATTTCTCTAAACTGCTGATCAATCGCAACCGTTGTCTGCGCATGTCATATTCTTCGAAGATTCTGTCTTATATGACGCATCACTAGCCCCGAAAGCGGGCTGACTGTAATATTACGCTCTATAAAGTAGCAATGTAGAAAATAGCTTTTATCAATACGTTTGAGGAGAAATGAGACCTGCTTTAGGTCCAGATTTCTCTAAACTGCTGATCATAGCTAAGTGAATTGCACGAGGTAGCGTTATAGTGAGTAAACGTTTAGTTTACTTTGAAATTCAAAGTAACGGTTGTTGCGTGGGAAAGTGGTTCGGCTCTGTACCCAGGATGCCCAAATTAGATAGATGAGTATTTATAGAATGCCATCTAGCGGGAGATAATGCAATCGCACCAGGTAGCGTTTTATTGAATAAACATTTATTTTAGTTTGAAATCCAAAGTAACGGTTGTCGCGTAGAAAAGTAGTCCGTTCTGTACCCAGAATGCCCAAATTAGATAGATATGTATTTGTAGAATGCCATCTAGCGGGGAGTTAATGATATTTTGGTAATAATTGATTGGAGGTTGAACCGAGTTTCAACTTGGCTATCAATAGTTATAGATACTGAACTGTAGATAACGTGAGATAAAGTTTCATTGTGATCGCAATGTCTTGCTGATCGAAATTCTCACTGGTTACACTGTGCACTCGACTTTTGTTGTTTTGTAGAAGATTTAACTCTGGAATATAGAGAAATTACTCGTAAAGAAGAAATTATTCGTGTACAGCTATGTTTCCATAATCATTTGTGACCTGTTACGCGAAGAGGGACTATCTAGGAATTCCGCATATCAATAAGATGAAAACAGTACAACGATAGTGAAGGTCAATTTAAGCCATTACCACACAATCCCTACTTTTGACGCCCCCGAGATAGAAGCCTTTAGAAAACATTGTGGGAAAAGGAGAAAATGCTGGTAACCAGCATTTTCTCCTTTTCCCACGATGTTTTCTACCCTTCACAAAACAAATTTCAAATTTTCAGTCACTTTTTATTTGTCGTCTGCAAATTCTTTCAATTTGGACCAGTCTAAAATATTGTCGTTTGGTAATGGGTTAAGCTGATAGCTCAAAAATGATTGTATAACAAGGTAGAATGACCACTTTTCATACAGAAAATATTATAAAAGCGAAAAGTGTCAACCCTGGTCAGACTGCGCAATTGCGCTGTCTGACCAGGGTTGATACTTTCTGCAGTTCCCAGAAAGTCGTTTTTTGTGTGAAAGGTGACATTTGTGTTTTTAACAGCAGTTATTCCCTGCTTTTCAAGGAATGTTTCAAAATTGTCTGACGAGGTTTGTTTTTGGCGTGAATGACTTAAACGCTTTTAACTCTTTACCAAACAAAAAAGTTGTAGACTGGTCCAAATTGAAAGCACCTGCAGACAACAAAATAAACGTAATTTAAAATTCAAATTTGTTTCCAGCAGGGTAGAAAAAATTGTAGGAAAAAGGAGAAAATGCTGCTTATCAGCATTTTCTCCTTTACCGACAATGTTTTCAAAAGACTTCCATATCAGGGTCATAAAAACCAGGGATTTTTTGGAAAAGGGTTAAAAAAAAAAGGCTGCTTTTTTACAGCGTTGTTGATAATGGGTTTTGGAAACATCGTGGGAAAAGGATAAGGGTTAATTGCATTGCAAGGCGCAGAAATTAGGCAGCCTTGAAGAGTTAAGGGTGTTGACCATTCACCAACCGATCAAATTTTGTACTCGACCAAACTGAAGGCATGAAAAGACCTCATAATCAATGTAGCTTAGATAATGATTTCTGTTTTGGATACCGTAGAAAACATGATACTAGGACAATTGACCCCCCCCCCCCCCCAGGACAATTGCCCCCCCCCCCCGGACAATTCCCCCGGACCATTGCCCCCAAGGACAATCCCCCCCCCCCTCGGAGAATTGCCCCACCCAGGACAATTCCGCCCCGGACCATTGCCTCCCGAGGACAAGGAATTGTCCTCGGAAGCAATAGTCCGGGGGGATTGTCCTCAGGGGGCAATAGTCCGGGGGGCAATGGTGGAGGGGGGATTGTCCATAGGGGGCAAATGTCCGGGGGGCAATTGTCCTGATACGAGGGGGCAATTGTCCTGATACAAGAAAACATTGTGAGAAAAGGATAAAGTGCTGATTCAGCATTTTTCTCCTTTTCCCACAATGTTTTCCAGAGTCTTTTGCTTTTTTTTAGTGTCGTTAAACTCGGGATTTTTTTGGTAAGGGGTCGATAAGAAAATAATACTGGATATATTGCAGTAAGACTTCTATTGCAGTACTGGAGATAAACAATTATTGGCCGTGAAAATAACTTCTACATTAACACAATGGGTACAGGTGAGTTGCTTCTTGTTATTAAGCACGCTAAATTTTTTAACTTTTCTCCTGCTAAGCGTGACTCACTGACCTTTTGTGGAATGTGTAGATCAAGATCAGACTGCATAGAACGTGCAGTCTGATCTTGGATTCACACTGTCCGACAGGGAGGCCTTTTTCTCCCATCTCGCATAAAGGGAACAATCTGGGAATTCTGTACATCAATTAGATGAAAACAGATCAAAGATAGTGAAGGTCAGTTTAAGTTGATAGTTCAAAAATGATGGTATAACAAGGTACAATGACCATTTTTCATACAGAAAATGTCATTAAAGCGAAAAGTTTCAACCCTGGTCAGCCTGCGCATCTGCGCAGTCTGACCAGGGCTGACGCTTTTCGCAGTTCCCAGAAGGTCCTTTTTGCGTGATGGGTCACAAATTAGAAATACGATACATTGGGTTTTTACCCTCTGTTTGGAAGTTTCGTTCAATATATTTAGCAGTAAAAGGGTTAAACGCCCCGCCCAAAATTTCACCGAACACGGCGTATTCGTGAAATGGTCGTCCTGCAGTCAACAGCTTATATTAGTACTCGTCATAACTCGGCCAATTCCGTACCTACTTCTAACCTCGCCCGTATCAAGGAGATTTCCATTTTGAATCCACGCGATTCTATATATAGCGCGCCACTGACAGTTGTTTAGGAACGAAATTAAACAACCTCGATGAAGTTATTCACATCTGTCTATTTGTCGGTGAAAACTTCAATTGGAATCGGTAAACGACGTTAAAAAATGAATATACGATCTGTTTGTCACCTGAAATATATTTAGAAAGATTTTGACAGATAATTGAATCATATCCCTGGGCTGTAACCTGTGGATTAATATGCGTCAGATCAATTCATTCATCGCCCGGAAGTACACCAGTTTACCGTTCTGAAAATTGTAAGGCTCCTCTTGCAAAAGAAAACTCGAGTTTCAATTATCTATCAAAATCTTTCTAACTATATTTCAGTTGACAAACAGTTCGTATATTCATCTTCGATCAGTGGAGCTAAAGAAGAGTGAGATGTATGAAGTGATAAAATTCTATAAACCGGGTCCAAAGTATTCGGTAGAAGAGATTTTACGGTCAAAGGGATACCGTGTCTTAACCCATTACCACACAATCCCTACTTTTGACGCCCCTGAGAGAAAGAAGCCTTTTGAAAACACTGTAGGAAAAGGAGAAAATGCTGGTAACCAGCATTTTCTCCTTTTCCCACAGTGTTTTCTATCCTTCCCAGAACAAATTTCAATTTTTCAGTCACCTTTATTTTGTCGTCTGCAAATGCTCTCAATTTGGACCAGCCTAAAATATTGTCGTTTGGTAATGAGTTAAGATTACCACCCTGTAATTGTGATGTGAATTCAAGACCTCTCGTCATAATATCGATGTCATCATGTCATCATTCAAAATTAACAAACAAACGGGTTTAATATTGCGACCTTACCTGATTCAATTATTTCTTTTCAGGGAAGACTGTGTCTTCAATTCTATCCACGATTTTTCAAGTATCAACCTTCATGGAGCTTTTAGCTATCTCACATGGTACGTATTGTGCATGTGCGACCTCCCCGGCACCCCCACCCTAAAAAAACCTAGGAAATAGCAAAATTTGTGTCTTTACTATCGGTTTGAAGGTTTCGTTTCATTTATTTAGCAAGTAAAGGTTCGTTCACTCGTAAGTATTTGTTGTCCGTGAAGACGGGGGAAAGTGTTCTTTGCTCTGTGTTTGAGGAGGAATAGAAAAATGTCATCTGTTAAATAACATTATTTTACATCTTTTTGTAGAGGCCACTGGACATAAAAATATTTATTATAGACTAGGAAAGTTTCTGGCTCAGATACATGTGTCTAAATCGTATAAAATAAAAAATACGATTAAAGTCCATTTATTTCATGCTTTCCGGTAGGATATCAAGAAACAGCAGTGAAAATATTTTTCGATATTACACGGGTACGACCAGTGAAAATACCGATTTTTATGTTCTTGTTGCCTAGGTAAATCGCGCGTGCCTCACAACCAGATGGGAATATGACGTCATTTACCTTACATTTCTCGCACTTGACGTAATATTGTACTGTGTTGCTAAGCGGAAGGGGTATGCCACTGGGAATAACGAAAAAGAACTGCACTGGACTTTTGATAAAACTCCAAGAAAGGGTTAAAAGCATGATATAAATAGAATATATATTTTTTTCAGTGAAAGATCGAAACTTATTTCATATCGGGAACACCATCGGTAATATTTTCACTTGAGGCTGCACCACTCGTGAAAATATTACCGATGGTGTGAGGTAAATGACGTCATATTTCCATCTGGTTGTGAGGCACGCGCAATTACCTACGCAACAATAACGTGAAAATCGCTATTTTCACTGGTCGTACCTGAGTAATATCGAAAAATATTCTGCTCATAGCAGAATGAATCGCACCAGGTAGCGTTTTATTGAGTAGAGGTTTATTTAAGTTTGAACTTCAAGTAAGGGTTGTCGCGTAGAAAAGTAGTCCGGTTCTGTACCCAGATGCCCAAATTAAATAGATGTGTATTTGTAGAATGACATCTTGCGGGAGATAGTAGTTGTTTTACATTTTTTAATACACTCTCTAAATACTGAATTTAGGGTCACTAGGATTTGTGCTAGGTTTTTCATCAGACTTACCAACAAGTAGTGTCAGGTCGAAGCAATTACCCAAGCCTTTAGGGGCTGTTTTTGTGCACTCTTATCCTGCTGTATAAGTAATAGAAAATTTTCAATGCGATATTATTAACCTAAATATTACAGCTTCAAAGTTATGTTTTGGGGAATAATATCTCCTTATCGGACAGTAGATAAAGATCAGACTGCACGTTCTGTGCAGTCTGATCTTGATCCACACTGTCCGCAAAAGGTCAGCGAGTCGCTCTTAGCAGCCAAAGGATTAACAAGTTGGCATCTTTAAAAAAGAAGCCAGGAGAGGTCAGCATCAATGTTTTCAAATACATGTAGTTTATTTGCTTTCAGTTTCAATATACTTTGGTACATGTAAACAAACGAGTAAAAAAGCCGCCGCGTAGAAACCTCATATGCTGTAGGCCTACATGACGGTAATTTGGACTTCTTGTCGCGGTCTTCTTTCTCTTTTTTAACGAAATTCTTTTTTTTTTCTTCTGCCTGGAAAGTTTGCTTAATTAAAAAAAAATATATAATTATCGGAGAGGTTATTTGCAGCCATCGTAAATTACTTAATTAAATCTTTTCTGAAATTTGTCTATTTCCCGTTTCGGTTTTTTTTTATTCGCTTTATTTACAAAACCATGACGAAACAGACTGTGTATCAGAACAATTACGCTAGAAGAAATAGAATTAGACAGCAAATTCTGTGGCAGTCTTCCTTTTACGACTGTTGGAGAGGTCTGATGACTTCTCCAATAAACAGTGTAAAGGTTATTTGCCAATGACCATAGCTGAATGCATCGCACTAGGTAGCTTTATTGCATACATTTTTTTTTTCGAAATTCAAATTAACTCTCTCTGTTTTGAAAACTAGTCCCGTTCTGTACTCAAAATGTCCAAATCAGATAGACATGTATTTAGAAAATACCAGCCAGCGGGAGATAATTCATATATCATCGGTTTACTTCCAAAGCCTCGTAACTACAGCTTAATACACGCTGTAGTTACGAGGTTTTGGAAGTAAATCGACGACATGTATCTCTCCCAGCATCAACAGTGACAGAGCCTTCCATTTCACCATCTACCAGTATATCGCCGATCTCACACCCAAGACAAACCTTCAGAGTGTATGGGCCAAGCGGTGTAAATTGTGTACTCATGGAGGCAGAAATCATGTTCACATTAAAGTACCCAACAAAAAATGGATTTAATATGTCTGTAAGTAATGTGTGTATTTATCATGTAATCTGTCTGTACAACTGTCTTCTCAGGCTTTTCATACATGCATTTACTAATGTATTACCCTTTACTTGAGTATGTGTCAAATACATGTAGCCTATGAATAACTAATATCTCATTGCGGTAAACTCACTGTCGTCTGCAAATGCTTTCAATTTGGACAAGGCTATAATTTTGTCGTCTGGTAAAGGGATAATGCATACTAGGGATGCAAAAAGCCAAGCAACTAAGTCATCACATAAAATTTTTGTCTAACTTTCAAATAAATCACGGGGTCTACTGGTTCTTTGACATGTAGAAAATTGATCAATGGCAAACATTATAGAACCGAGCAATTCTGCACGGACCGGGCAGGCTGACATAAGTTTTTGCAGATCATTAAGCCCCCTTTTCCCTAAGCATGACATAGAGTTTATTTCATCAGCTTGTGGTTAATATGGGGAAAATATTTGCCGAAAAAAGGAAAGGTGTGCGAAAATAACGACAGAGTTTATTTCATCAACTTGTGGTTAATATGCGGAGTAGTATAAGGGTGCCTTGGGCGCCATATTCCGTTTAAGTGTTTTTTGATAGCGCCACTCATCTTTAAGTGCTTTTCAAATATTAGTGAGTGGTACTAAATCCGGCTAACGATACTTAAAGGTACTTGAAGACTGATTGAAGCGTGATTTGATTGCGTATAGGTGGCGGTAGGTGGCGCCCAAGGCACCCTTATACTACTTTGGGGAAATAAGAGTGCCTTACGGCACTCGTTATTTTCGCGGACCTTTACCTTTTGAGGCAAATATTTCCCCGTATTAACCACACAAGCTGATGAAATAAATTATATATTATATTTCCTCTGATTATTTTGTAAACGAATGCCACTTTTAAAACTAGTGATTCTATTTTCAGCAAAGTAGAACAAAAACAGTAGCTTCAGATTTTCGGCAGGAGGAAAATATTCACTTAGACGGGGAAATAATTCTCCCCCCCCCCCCCTCGCCTTAAATTACCACATTTTTTTTACCCATAACATCTCTAAGAATAGACACATGAAATATATTTTTTTTTTAATCCAGAGCTCCACAGCAAATTTCGGTTTACAAAGAGTTCATGCTGTATTTGGTGATTGTGGATACTTGACTAATTTCGTGAACATGACATTTAATGAAGACTGGATTTTAGAGATCACAATTTCCAGTCAGGACGACCTCTATTGGTGGAGCCATGTTTACCTCGAGTTCAGTCACGTGCCAAGATACTGGTTCCCGTATATAGATCCTGGAGTCTGGGGTAAGCTTTGAATACGTTTACAAGTTAATAGCGATTCCACCAATAAAAAGGATTTCTCAAACCACTGCAAAAAAGAGAGAAAAGGCTTGTATCCATTTTCTCCTTTACCAACTAGGTTGACCTTTATCCTCTCAAGAAAAAGAAAGCATTTCAAGCTTAACTTTTAATTTGTCATCAGCAGATGTTTTCAGTTCGGACCATTCTAAAATTTTGTCATTTGATAAATAGTAAAAGTCACAGAAGCGTACAGACAGCTGGGGACGGTACTTTCACAAAGCATTGGCTTAGCTGGGTGTGGAGAGACTGTTTTGCCCAAATGCTTTTTTTTATTTTTTTCGAGTGTGAAAATAAGCTCACCAGCCTAATATCGGAAACCTAACTGAAAGAAAGAAAGTTTACCACAACCGGGTATCGGACCAGCATCCTCCAAGTCACGAGACATATACGCTAACCACTGAGCCACCCGGCTGTACCCTCTAGAGCCAACATTTTTACTCCAATACTTATTGTATTATATTTCAGTATAATTCTCATGAAAGTTGTTGAGAATATTTGTCCTACGATATCAGTAAAAAGTTTGAAAATGGAGTTTTGTCTGTCACCGGGACAAATATTTAAAATACTTTGTGTACACATTAGAGTCTACATTTTTGTCAAATATTTGTCTTAATAATATCATGAATGAGAGTGGTTAAAACTCGGGATTGTACGGGAAAGGTTAGCTTTATAACAACATTGCAGGAATAAGACAAATAATCAACGTCAGTTTGCCATACGGAACCCTTTCTGCCAGCCGCGGACAATCCTATAAATGCGACGTAGAGCAGAAGATAGACCTGGGAGACAAAAATACTTTACAGGTCTTGAGTCTTCAGTATGATGCATTTTCGGTCCAACAACATCGGAAATTTGATGACCAATGTAAGTTTACCAGATGAAAAATTTTTAGACTGGTCAAAATTGACAGTACTTGAATGATTACATGTGACCCCCCCCCCCAAAAAAAAAAAAAAAAAAAAAAAAAAATCGTCTTTGGTAGGGTAGACAACATTTTGGAAAAAGGAGAAAGTGCTGGTTAAGAGCATTTCCTTCTTTTTCAGCAATATTTCGGAAGATATTCTCTTGATGGCCGTAAAACAGGGGATTTTGTGTTAAAAGGTAAAGTTCGTTTTTCTATTACCAGACAAATACCAGATCTATTAGTGTCCCTTAACCCTTTCCCAAATGACAAATTTTAGACTGTCCCAAACTCAAAGTGTTTGCAGATGACAATTTTGAATTTAATGAAAATGGCAGAGAGTTTTCCGATAGGCTAGAAAACACTGTGGGAAAAGGAGAAATTGCTCGTAACGAGCAATTTCTCCTTTTCCCACAGTGTTTTCTAAAGACTTGTACTGCAGACACGTAAAAACTAGGGCTTGTTTGGGAAAGAGTTAAGTCAGACAGAATTTGAAAATATTTCCAAAAAAGTAGCAAATGGACGTCATACACTTGTCTTTGTCAAATTTGCCTGTAATCCTTGCATTTTTTTTTCACCAAACGACAAGGTTTTGAAAGCAGTTGCAAACAACAAATCACTAGTAGGTCAAATGATGGCATTTGCATTCGAAAATGGGGAAATACCAAAAAAACAAACAAAAAACCCGAAAAAAAATCACCCAAAAAAACCAAAAAAACAAACTAACAAAAACAAAAAAGAAGAAAAGAAAAAAAAAACTCAAACAAAAAACAAAACAGACAAAAAAAACAACAACAACAACAAAAAAAAAAAGAAAAACGGGAAAGGAAAATGCTACCTACCCGTATCTTGAAAATAGAGGTTTTCATGTTGTTTAAGGAGAATGAATTGGCGTTTTATTATCGTCACAGCTAGTTGTCCATATGGAGGACACCCCAAGAAGACTGTCAGTTTTGTTACTGTGGATACTGTAGATACAGGACGAAACCTATCCTTAGTTACATCTGGTTCTTTACTGTGTTCGGTTTATAGCACCATCAAACGGGACCTCAGTTTAACGTCTCACACTTAAAGACTATCAGTGGTTTTCTAACAATAGACAGCCGTTGGGCTTGAACCCAAACCCTCATGTCATCCAAGACTTTATGTGTCAAGTCCTATGCTCTACCATCTGAGCTATGCGGGCTATAGTCTTGTTCAAGGGGATACTTTTCTTTTTCCTTTTATATTTCTTTTGTTTTAACACAGCTAATAAGTATTTAACTACATATAGCTGAAATTCTTATTTTGATTTGACATTTTAATTTTTCTGAAGTATTATTTCTTTATCCTGCTGAATAACTAAAATGAAATTTATACTTCGATAGTAAAAACTAAAATATTGCAATTTCAAAGTTATGTTTTCGGAAATATATGTAATATCTCCCTATCGGATTGTGTAGATCCAAGATCAGACTGCATGTTCTGTGCAGTCTGATCTTGATCTACTTTGTCCGCAAAAGTTCAGTGAGTCACGCTTAGCAGCCTATGGGTTAACTTCACCATTTAGAGACAGGAAGTTGCTGGAGTAAACTTCCGATATTTAACATGTGTTCCAGATACTCACGTATGCATGGATGATAGCAGTGATGATTCGGGTCCTTATATCGCCATTGCAGTGTGTGTCTCCCTGCTTGGGCTGAGCAGTCTAGTCGGCTTTTATATTTTGTGGACTTATCACAGGAAAAGATCTGGTGTTCAAATGAGGCTCCTTCGTGACTGACCTAATAGGAGCACTCATCAAGGATGTAAACAAACTAAGGCTTCGTTGTTTTTAATTTTTTTTACCACACGACAATTTCTTTCCTTTGTCTAAATCCTGAGAATTGGCAGACGACAAACTGAATGTGGCTGAGATGGTGGAAATTGTCTTTGAAATGGTAGAAAACATTGGGGGTAAACATTGTCGGAAAAGGAGAAAATGCGGGTTCTTCCTTTTCCCATAATATTTTCAGAAACATTCATCCCTCAGGTCGTGAAAATTTGGCACTGTGTGGTAGAGTGTTGATCATATGAACACTAAGCACAACTTTAATTCTTATTTTAGACCTGCGTGTTCTCCATATCCCATAATTCATGATTAAACAGACGCAGGCTGACATGAATTGAAACTTTTTGCAGATGTATGAGAAAGAAATAAATCCATGCTAATAGTGTTTTCATGGACTTCATTAATTTAGTGAATATCGTTTTAAGCCATAATTGAGGATTAAGTTCTCACTGATGTAGATGTAAGACATTTAACTTACATATTTTCTCTTCGGTCCTGACAAAATCTTTAAACGCATGTTCAAATTGAAAACATTTGCAAACGACAAATGAAAATCATTTGAACACAAAGTTTTTCTGTTTAAAAGGCAGAAGGCGGTGTGGGAAAAACAGAAAAGGCTGGTTATCAACATTTTTTTTTCCTTATCCTAATTTTTTTTTCAAAGGCTCTTCCTCTAAGAGACTTTAAAATACGTTAAAATAATTTCAAAATTTGCCTCCTTATTAATTGACATACATCAATTAGTGTTCTTCATATGGAAAATTGTTCAGCGATGAGAGAAGAATGAACCCAATAGTAAGGACCGCCATTTTCCTTGATTATCATTCAGCCCTGCAAGTTACCGACTAGGTTACGTAGTTCCTCAATGATATCGTTAGAAACATGTATATCTTTAATCTCAACAGAAACAACAATCATGAACCGACAAAAATGGAAAAATTTAAATGAAAATAAAGTGAACCTGAAAATATTATTTATTCATCCTTGTCACAAGCCGTATACTTAAATTCTGCCTGTAGTACATCTAATGTTGTAAGCGCCACTCCAAATGGCACCACAAACACGTAATTAGGGTCGCTTGAGAGGGCAAGGAGGTTGTCCATATTGATATTATCGCCAACACCGACTACAAATAAATCAACATTTGTTGAGTTGCCCCATCGTTCAACGGTATTTCTTAATGTGTTTTTATCTGCTTCAAATCTACCGTTTGAAAGAACAACTAGAAACCTCCTAGCATTGGCACGACCTCCATTTGCAGCAATGAACAGCGCTTCTTATTGTTGAATAGCAGTTGTAATGTTTGTTTCACAGTCCCTTTTGTCGCAAGAACCTCCAACGAGGTCAAAATTGTGGATTTTTGCGGCAAATTGTTGGACAGATTTCTCATGGTTTAAGGGTATCACCTCGTTCATTCCAGACCCAAATACTTTCAAACCAGCTCGCGTCCCATTTTCAGTGCCAAAACCCTTCATATTTTCCATTAAATATGTTACGACATTGACCGAGGTTTGGAAATCTTTCGAGCTAATGTATTTTGAACTATCTAAAAGGAAGACGACGTCAGACATGGTGCTTGTGACACACTTCTCGCACGTGATATGGACTAACTGTTTAATGATTGTGTGTAACGAATTAAAGTTATCCACGGAGAAAACATACTCCGGGGTCACACTATTGCCTTGAGAAGCGATGTCCTGTAGCTCTCGATGAGATACCTGATAACCAATACCTAGTAAGAAATGATGAAAAAATTAGAAATATAGTGTGGAAATTCAATAAGCACATAACACACTAGAGACCAAATTAAGTTAAGATGTAAGAAGCTGCTGATGAAAGGAGGTTCTGCACGCTCTTTGACTCTCTGATGTTCTAAGACTACTTAATGAAACGGGAACTAAACTATTTATTTCTCTAAAATTTATATGCAGGGTGTGCAATAACTGTTACAAAAAAGTAAGAAAAAGACAATCTCTTCTACCTTAGATCTAACGATCTGTTTTCATTTAGATACAAAGCCAATGTTTTGCCATTCAGTTAATTTATTCTATTTCAAGGACTAATAGCCAGAGCCGTAGCTAAGTTTTTGAATGTGTAGTTAAACTAATTTGCCGTCCTTTCTGTTTGTAATTATGAGCTGTGAAATCGATTCCATAAAAATTACGGCATTAAGATTTCTTAAAACTAAAGAAGTGGCAATGAGCAATGAAAATGTTTTAAATGCAGTTCCGATCCGATAGCAAACTTACTTTCACCTTCTGTAAAAATGAACAAAGGAACCATAGAAATACATTCTATCAATTTGCTTGGATAGGAAAGAGGTTGCAGAAGCGCTTGATAACAATTTTTCTGATTGGAATATTTTTGAGCATTGGCCTGCAAGCCGGAACCGTTTCGCTCCGAATATAAACCCTCACATGCTTTAAACCAAATCCTATACCCTTACAAACGTGTCTAAGACAACAAGTTTGAGTAAAGAACACGCAGTTACCTATAGTTACAATCAGATCAACCTGTCCCTGTTCTTTCAATTCTTTGGCCGCTAGCTTTGTATCACTTCGATACGTTGACATCCCGTCAGTCAAAAGAAATACATACTTCCGGGCGAATTTTCCATGGGGTCTTGGACCAAAGCCTCCATGACCTTTAAAAAGTACTTCCTTCACTGCTTCCAGACCTTTATGGGTGAAGGTCGCCCCAGGTCGGTAATCTACCTTGTTTACAGCTTCCTTCAACTCGGTCTCATTATGAAAGTCGTCCAGATGAAATTCTACCTTTGCGTCTGTTGAGTAGGTTATCATTGCCACCTGCAAATCTTCTGGACCAATAGTTATCTCATCTACAAATTGGTTTACGAAATCTAGCTGCTTTTTGAAGTCTGATATTGTCATACTGACGGAAGAATCCAACACAAATATGATATCGGCCGGAAGTGGCTGACATATCCCGGTCTCACATTGTTCACCATAGAAACCATGGGTACATCTACATAAGTAGTGCAGAAGTCTGTCTTCGCATGTACCATTGTTTAGACACGGGTTACTCTCACATTCATTGATATCTAATGTGAAATAAATACACAGACAATTATAAATACAAATGTAAACAAGAGAAACCAGTTTGCATCGGAACTAATTACTATTCTATTATATAGATGATAACTTTTCGTTCCTAACAACAAATCATAGTAGGAAACAAATAAGTGATCAATGTGTTTGATACCGTTTTAAAGCATCTATAATGGCATTTACAAATGTCTTTTGTCATCAGGAACAACAAAAAATAATTTATTCCGTTTGAAAACAACAGACTCATTGACATCTCTTTTGGATACTGTTACGACCAACAAGTTCGAGCAAATGTGAGAACCCATATAAGTCGGCTCGGGGAGACATGATTCACCACAGCCGTGAACAAGTTTCCAAGTCCCCTGCAATCTGACCGTACAACTAATAAAGTATCCGTTGTCGTATTTAAATTATCGTTTTCGCATGCTTTCAATATGTCCGGATCTATTTTTTTTTTGTAAATAGTTACCTAGGAATGAAGTCATGTGTCATATAGGATACGTACCGACAACATCTAGAAAGATACATCTATAGGTGGATCTTAGGCTGAAATAGACAAACAAGTCGCTCTTTGTTGTGACAGTAAAAGTCCGCGGTCAGCTTGTAAGCTTTTATCACTTGTTATCTCCAACTACTCTGCATTTGGTAAAGTATGGGATGTTGTTTCCTGACAGGTGCCGTATGATCACAGTTCTATAATGATATGTCTCATTAATATAATATTTCTGATCTAGAACTCCGTATGAAATTGAATTTCAAAATGGATGATAGTGACAAATTGGGTTTGTGTAAAGTACTCTTACTGAGGCTAGACTGGCGAGGTCAGTTTACTGTCGCCTTTTGATCACATATCTTTCCTTGTTTTCAGTGTATACACATTACGAATGTTGTTATCTCATACTCGATTAATATCACAATTGTGTGATGTCATTTTTTTACGTCATTTTGTTCGTATTTCAAAGAAGAGAATACATTTCTAGCGGGAACCATATTTTCTACTTACCCCATAGAATCTTTTGCCTGAAAACAAAAGGAATGGACGCCATCTTGGCCAATATTTGGTGTCCATTTCACAGTTATGGACATGAAGTATGTTGAAGACTCTGACCAGGTTCTTTCCGAGACTTTCTGCATTCCGACCGGAGAAACAGTTTGGATATCCCCAAAACTAAAACAAATAGAAAATGATTTTTCATAGGATGATCTTTGCGAAAGAACAAGGCATATCTATAAAGAGTGAATACCATTAAATCTATATGAAAGACTTTATGACTTATACGCATTAAATTAGACAAGGGTTGAAATAAGTAGTGTATAGTATATGTGTTATAAACACACAATTCTTTTTGGTCTTTTTTATTCGAAATATGAAGCAATTCGGGCTTGCCGAAATGCATTTCGTCAAACTGTAAACCAAACTCCATTTACTAAATTTGTGTAGAAACCTCTTACCGTTAATAACTTTTGGAAAACAAGCTTTATGGATATGCACTTATCCTACTGAACCTTTAATATTTGGTACTGTAGATAGATGTATATCCACCATGTTAAGGTCATATCTATCTGCACTTTCGGAAGAAAAATATGAGGAAATATTTGCCTCAAAAGGGAAATGTCCGCGAAAATAACTCGTGCCTTACAGAACTCGTTATTTTCGCATACCTTTCCCATTTTCGCCAAATGTCTCCCATATTAACCACAAGCTGATGAAATAAACTCTATTTAAAACACATGTACCTATTTGCTGTAGATGTCGCATTAATTATTAACTCAAATGGAATTTGAACATGGAAAGTGTGGTATGACAACTCTTCAGGGGTTGGAGATACGAAACTTGGTGCAGATCCACAGGGTGTTCTTAGAACATGAACAAGAAATTGTAGAGGGATGCTACTGAGTGGAACCGTGGATGTTGAGTCTATGAAATCCTCAATTTGGAGTGCCACTGCATAGTAACCTTCCTCTCCAGTAGCAGAAAACTCTAGCTGGCACTTGTTCTGTAATAGAAACGATAAAGGTAAAAAAAAACAACGTATATTACTGTATAACAGTACCAGTGTTTTAAAGAAAATTGTGTCCATGGTTTCCGTGGCTGTGAGGTAGAGCGTCGGCCTCGTAATCAAAAGGTACCGAGTTAGAGACACAAGAGTGGGTGTCAACTTTGAGATTTTTCATTGGCCCACACATTCGGCGCGAGTACTGCTGTAGTTCTCAGGAAGCAGAATCGAGAGAGATTAGCATAAGTTGTAAGAACTTGTTTCTCAATCGATGTAAAATAAATATGTTTAAACTAAGAAAATCGTTTTAATCTTAATGCTTCTCGATCATGACCATTTATGTACACTGAGATTTGCTTGACTTTTCTTTTTGATTCTTCCATAAGTTTAAGATTGCTTTTATCATACAGACAGATTATGTCCCTATTGTCCAATATTTTGACAATTTTACTAATAATCACGTACTTTAAAAATATGTAGAAAGTGGTACTATGAATAAAAGTGAATAGTCTAAAAATTCGTCAGTAATTTAATACATCTGCATAGCTGACCTACCTATAACATTTGTTATACTGTAAAGCTCAATGAAGCATTTAAGCGTTAGAGATGCGACAAGCCTTGCTTGAAATTACATACATTTTCGGCGCTAGTACTGGTGAAGTTCCCAGGAGGCAGAATCGAGAGAGATTAGTGCAAGTTGTCAGAACTTGTTTCGCAATCGATGAAAAATAAATGTTTGAACTAATTAAACTAAATTACATAGATTATCATCAATACGCAGGAACACTCATTGGTGAGGATCAGATATTAAAGTAAGTAGAGATTATAACGTAATCATACACTTAAGCAAAAATTTCTCGACTCCTTATAGATTTGGGTGTGTTTTAAATATTGTCTTTATGCGTATTTTTTAATATTTGATTTAGAATGTGAATGATACTTAGGACTAGAGTAGGATTTTCAAATTTTGTGGAAATATATGCATTTATTTACCATGACTTACTTCTATTAGATTTCCTGGAAATTTATTGCATATTCCTCCACATTCCCATAAATCATCTGACGCATATCGACATCTGGTTACGTCCCCGTCTATATCATACACTGAAACGAATTCCGAGAGGAAATTCTTTAAAAATACATGAACATCTACTTTCGATTTTCTCATCAAAAACCGAGGAAATCTATGCAGACACTTTAATTTACAAGCTTATCATTCTGTCGATTTAACCCTTTACCCCATAAGGCATTTCTATGGTATCTCTAATTAACCATAAATAACAGCAAGGATGAAGCTGTTTCTTATGTGTATATGACACCTTTTGAAAGCATAGAAAACATTGTGGCAAAAGGTGAAATTGCTCATGACGAGCAATTTCACCTTTTGCCACAATGTTTTCCAAAGGCTCCTACAAGCAATGCGTAGAAATGAGTATTTTGGAGTAAAGAGTTTAAGATAGAGCTACACTCCTTTTCAGCCAGTTTTTAATCAAATTCATCTTTATTTGAATATGAAACTATAATTAACCTTGTACTCGCATGTCAAACGTTGCCCCTGACGGTTGAAAAGCGCACAGATTACGACCGATAGAAAATGCATTTCTTTTTCTCGGGGCCTATTTAGATAAAGAAATCATTGTTATCGTTTCGAAGACAAGTGCCTCGATTTTCATCATCTCTTACAACATATAGATGGGTGATATTTGTTTTTTTTTTTTCGGTGAAAGATCGAAATTTATTTCATCGAGTGAACGCCATCGGTAATATTTTCACGAAAAACATTGAAAAACAAGCATGGCTCTAAAACAAATATTCTATTATTCTATATGTATTTCATGTTTTTAATCCTTCTAGGAGGAGCTTTATTAAAATCCAGTACAGTTCTTTTCCATTATTCCCTGTGGCGTACCCCTCCCGCATAGCAACGCATTACAATATTACGTCAATCACGAGAAATGTAAGGTAAATGACGTCATATTTCCATGAGGCACGTGCAATTTACCGAGGCAACAAGAACATGAAAATCGGTATTTTCGCAGGTCGTACCCGTGTAATATCGAAAAATATTTTCACTGCTATTTCTCGATATCCTACCAGAAAGCATGAAATAACATGGGTAATCTAAATATGCATTCACAGCTAAGTTCTGGACCATTCTACACACTACCTAGTTAAACAGAGGGTGTTCCTCTCTGACTGTAACGATCTATTTTTGATATTGGTATTTGAAACACACATAGATCTACGGTAATTGGTTGCAAATTGGTCAAAGTGACCAAGGCCCGTATTCACCAACCATTCTTGAGAATATGCTTAGTCTTATTCTCAATGATTTTCTAAATTGTAAGTAACACAACTTCTGATTGACTAAACCGAATGGTTTAGCCAATCAGAAGTTGTGTTACTTACAATTGTAGAAAAATTCTGGAGAATAAGACAAAGAACGTTCTTAAGAATGGTTGGTGAAAACGGGCCCTGGTGTGATAAAAATTTTGATGTGCATTGGTATAGTCCAAATTTTACCTGGTATTACAATGGTATGTGAACAGCCATATCCTACACTGTAAACAGGTGGCATCTCAACAGTTGGCGACGAGTTAATCTTGCCGTTATCAGACCTTGGTGCCAAATTTGCCATCACAACAAACTGCCAACCTCCACCGCCATCAACTAAAGATATCCAAGCGCCTCCACTGAAACTAAACAAAAATCAAATCATGTACATAGACTTGCCATTGGCTTAATTGACTCGTTTTTTTCCCCCATTATCTCCCGCTAGATGACATTCTATAAATACATGTACTCATCTATCTAATAGACGATTTGCCAATTAAATTTGATATAAGCGATATTTCCGTTTTATCGTAAGCGGCGGACCGGAAATATCACGTGACACCGGACAGTCAAAGCATTATTTCAATAACAAATGCCGTATGTCCCGTTCACAAATCCTTTAAATTTGGACAAATTCATCACTGAAAAAAAGGTGACATAGTAAGAAATCTATATGGAATCAATTCCAACACAATTTATTCATATTTCATGATATTGCTTTTGTAAAAAATAATTAGGAATAGAAAAAGTACGCATTTTATGAGATCGTATTGAAATAAAGAGCATGTAGAAAGTAAGAATGAACTTGCCCTCTGTAACCTGTATAAAATTCACAGTCCCGTCCACTAATGATCACCAAACGGGTATATAGATATGAAACAAAAGATAAGAAGGGTCAATTTAATGTGACACGTGTGTGTTAATCTGTAAGAAGTAAGTACATTACAGCTGTTCTAAAGGTCTTCCGCCCTGTCCAACACAGTGCGATACCGAGATCAAAGGAACACCGAGTTAACCCTTCACTCATTATTTTTTTGGATAAAACTTCATTAGATGCATATTTTTAAATACATGTACTCAAAATGAAGCTTGAATAATTATTTTGTGAAGAAGGTATGGAAGGTTTGAAATTTGAAGCCACGTTTCTTTCGTTCATGATCTATAATATAAAGTTATTCGTCAATAGGAATATGCCTTTAAGTGCAACAAAGACGTTTGATAATAGTGCGCTATAATACCAGTAAATGGACTGTACCTGTCTTTCTGAAGACACTGGACAGCTATTTAACCTTTTACCAAAGTATTCCGAGTTATAGGGATCCGGAAAAAAAAGGGGGCAGACGTGCTGATTTTGCTCATTTTATGTTATTTGTCTCACTTTCTCAACCTTAACACATACCTTCCCTCACCCCCCCCCCCCCCCCAAAAAAAAAAAAAAAAAAAACAGTTCAGAGACATCTGTGAAAAATGAATTTTCAAAGTGTGAGAGAAAATATTGTGGGAAAAAAGGAAGGGATCGCAACAACCACTTTCTCCTGTCCCAACAATATTCTTTTACTCTTTCAAGGACATTTACAACCATTTGGCCTTTTTTTATTCGATCGTCTACATAATTATGCTACGTATCTGGACGAGTCCAAGGTGTTGACGTCGGGTGAAAATATTCACGGTAACTATTTAACCTTTTACCAGACGACAAAATTTTAGACTGGACAAAATTGAAAGCACTTGCAGATGACAAAAAACGTTACTCAAAAATTGACATTCGATTCCAGCAGGGTATGAAACATTGTGGGAAAAGGAGAAAAATGCTTGTTACCAGCATTTTCTCTTTATCCCACAATGTTTTCAAAAGGCTTCTATCTCACGGTCATAAAATCCTGGAAGTGTTTCGTAAAAGGTTAAAACCCTATACCACATAACCCAAGCTTTTTACGACCCTGAGAAATATTGCTTTTGAAAATGTTGTTAAATAGGGATAAAGTTCTGGTAACCAACATTTTCTCCTTTTTCTCTGCTATCCAAAATAGCGAAAAATGGGGAAAAATAACATTTATATAACTGCAATAGACCTTCCCTATTTTTATGTCTGATTGGTCAACTAATGTTTGCCGAATTCCGTAGAGCTAAGTTTGTAACGTACAGGCTCGAAATCCAGGAGTTGGTGGTTTGAATTATTTAAACTATTAAAGTGATAGTTATTCTTTTTTTTTTTTTAAATCGTTCTTGTATCTGCAAATGGACAGACACAGTCTATTTGCCAAAAAACTAGGACATTATACAGTTGAATTTACGGGATTCATTTTCAGTGGGCAAATACGTGCTATACTTGTTTTCATTGAAAAGCTAGTAAAGGGTTAGCTGGGTGTTCTTTTGATCTCGGTATTTCACCGTCAAAGTGGGTGCATCTATTTGAAAAGCTGTTATGCTCTTCTTAGGCACCGACTAACACACACGTGTCATAATTGTTTATTACGTTCAGTCTGACGTTGATCACATGTAAAAGTTTGGAATTGTTTAAATCTGTTACATGGGGTTAGTCTGTTCTAATCATTGGCCCCTTCAATTTTTTGTTTTCAAATGCATTATTATGTTACCTGATTTAATGGTCTCAGTTTAACTGTATATTTGCACTCATTTCTTTCGGAATGGGAGGGGGACTTGATTTTCAATTTATTAAACCTTATCCTACTAAATAATAATATGACACAAATTTTAAAGTCGATAGTAAAATCCCAAATATTATTTCAAAGGAATATCTCAAGGTAAAATATCTCCGTTTCGGACAGTGTAGATCTAGGATCAGACTGCACGTTTTTCGTAGTCTGATCTTGCTCTAAATTATCTCCAAAAAGTCGTTGAGTCGCGCTTCGCAGCTTAAGGGTTAATGCAGTCTGCATACAAAAAGTTCTATCAACACGCCCGACAGGAGACAGCGCTGCTTATGATCCCTGAAGTTTACCGAAAGATTGACAAAACGAGTTATTTTTTTGTGTGTGTCTTCGAAAAAGATAATTGATAAAACTACTGGCATGGGCGATATAGGGTTTTTGTTGTCTTATTTATCACGTTTAGGATGAATTCCATTTAAAAAATATGACCTTTTCACTATTCGGTATATTCAAGATTGGGAAAGATTGTCCGGTGGAGAGTACTCGCAAGGGAAGTAACTCGTGGTGATGCGTCAGTAATGGAATTTGGCAGATGGTCTATTGGGCATCCTGGGTACAGAAACGAACCACTTTCCTACGCGACAACCGTTACTTTGAATTTCAGACTAAAATAAACGTTTACTCAATAAAACGCTACCTCGTGCAATTCACTCAGCTATGATCAGCAGTCTAGAGAAATCTGGAGCTAAAACAGGTCTCATTTCTCCTCAAACGTATTGATAAAAGCTATTTTCTACATTGCTACTTTATAGAGCGTAACATTACAGTCAGCCCACTTTTGGGGCTAGTGATGCATCATATAAGACAGTCGAATCTTCGAAGAATATGACATGCGCAGACAACGCGTTTTTTTCAAATGTAATTTGATATAATTTTTTCTTTTTTGAAGTTAAAAAAGTGCTCTTGGAATATAGATTAAAATATTTATCTATAGTTTAAAGATCTAGAATCAAATAAGCTTGGACAACCATTTCTCACCGCACGGACAATCGCCGTCACTCTCAAAATTCCACCTCCCTCCACTGTTGTCTGAACTTACTTACAATATAGTATAGTCTACAAACTTACCCAAACTGTATAACAGACGTCACTCCTGGATCGTAAACCAAAGAATTCCTTCCAGAAATCCATCCTTCGTCAATGCTGTAGTCGGTACATTTGAACGCCAGAGAGCCGACATCGCCCAAACACCCGTTGTAACATCTCAACAACCAATCAGATTCGATCAGCGTTCCGCTTTCTGGTGTAGTATCATTACAATAATGGTATAGGAAATCCCCTCTCCTCGACATCCGAAAATCGATCTGTAACTACAAACCAAAGAAAGATTGGCTGCATGAATGATGTTTAACCCCTATATACGTACTTCGACATTCCATCGTCAGGTGCTGGAATATAGCCTAAATCCTCCGATAATTGATTGGTCAAACTGAAACTTTCTGCAAATATTGTTCGTCCATATTTTTTCGGTAATAAATCATTACAGATCCTGCTCACCTCCACGGAGGTATCCATGTTTCCCTTCTATTTTTTTTCGAAAGGTTGCAACCTTGTTTTATTTTTATCAAAGATAAAATGCCACGATCGATTTGATTCTTGCAGTTTGAGCTAGCTGCAACCAATGAAAGTGCGTATCGCGGGAACGTCGAAATCACGCTGGATCCGCCAAGAGTGTTTAGAGTAGCGAAGTGAATCGTCACCCTTGGCTTGCGAAGATGAATTGTTTATATATTTGACAGTCCTCTATGACGCTAATAACGCACACTCGTTCAGCTGATTCCGATATCTAACGAAGTTAATCGAATTACACTCGTCTACACATACAGTGTCGGATTATTGTGTATAGTTAAGAGAAATATTAAATTACCAAACTGTACAAGAAAAGGATAATACATTGTCATATCAATTTGTCATGGTGTAAATCGAGGCCCTGGGGTAGCAACGCTAATATATGAAAATTTAGTTTATCTTACTGCAAAGAAATTTCTCGTGGTCTGATTGGATAATATGCCTCGAACATATATATCATGTACACTGGCAAAACCAACGTAAAAGCAGTCTCCCTTTCAGGAACTCCGTTATACATGTCTACACAATCAACAAAACATCAAAAATATTGGCGTCGATCAAGATTAATATCAAGATTATGCGCCAAGCTGCACGTTTAAAGCACGTATTACCAAGGTTTTAGTGAGGTCAATTCCCAGTGACGTCAGTTTTCATTGAATTGGGGCACTCAGAAGGGAAAATCTACTACTTCAGGGTCCACAATTTTTTAAACCGAAAAAAAAAATCCAGGTAAAAGTGGCTGAACAAACGTTGGAATGGTTAAACTTTGCAGTATAATAAATTCGTTGTGGTAAATCATGTCGCCCCGAGCAGCGGCGACATGATTCACCACAGCCGTGAACAAGTTTCCAAGTCCCCTGCCACCTGACCGTACATCTAATCACGTGTGAGGAAAGTGGCCAGCAGGGAGCCGACTGAAACAAACCTAAACACGTTTTTTTACCAACTGCAAATAGGCCTAACCATTTATTCAGTTGATTTTATCCATAGCAAGAAATAGATTAACAAGAGGGCCAAGATGGCCCTGGATCGCTAACCTGAATTTTTGAGATGACCATAGCATTTTTTTTTTTTTTTTTTTTGAGGTATTGAAACATTGGAACCAAATTTATAATTTTGCTAAGCAATTTTCGAAAGGTCACCTGTAAAATTAATTTCGAAATCTGACCATCAGTTTCAAAAAGAAGAATTTTTAAGAATTCTTCATTTCTGTATAAGAGCAAGTATCCCCCATCCACAAGAGCCATGTTTCTTGATGGATCAAAATTTACGAACAAGTTCTGAAAAGGGTCACCCAAGGAACATTTCGGAAAATTTCTTTTAAAATCTGACCAGGGGTTTCAGAGAAAGAGAATTTTCAAGAATTTCATCATGTCCATATAGTGCAAGTAGCCCCCATTCACAAGAGCAAGGATCACCCAAGGAACATCTCTGTCAAATTATTTTAAAATCTGACTAGCGGTTTCAGAGAAGAAGAATTTTCAAGAATTTCTTCATTTCCATATAGTGCAAGTAGCCCCCATTCACCAGAGCCGTGTTTCTTGACGGATCAAAATTTTGTTAACAATTTTTGAAAAGGGTCACCCAAGGATCATCTCTGTGAAATCATTTCAAAATCTGTCCAGCCGTTTCAGAGAAGAATAATTTTTAAAAATTTCTTCATTTCCCTATAGTGCAAGTAGCCCCCATTCACCAGAGCCATGTTTCTTGACCAATCAAAATTTCGCAAACACTTTTTGCAAAGGGTCACCCAAGGAACATCCCTGAGAAATTATTTCAAAATTTGACCAGCGGTTTCAGAGAAGAAGAATTTTTAAGAATTTCCTTCATTTCTGTATAGTGCAAGTAGCCCCCATTCACCAGAGCCACATTTTTTGACGGATCAAAATTTCACGAACAATTTTTGAAAAGGGTCACCCAAGGAACATATCTGTGAAATAATTTCAAAATCCGACCAGCAATTTCAGAGAAGAAGATTTTTTAAGAATTCCTTCATTTCTGTATAGTCAAGTAGCCCCCATTCACCAGAGCCACATTTTTTGACGGATCAAAATTTCACGAACAATTTTTGAAAAGGGTCACCAAAGGAACATATCTGTGAAATAATTTCAAAATCCGACTAGCGGTTTCAGAGGAGAAGATTTTTAAAGAATTCCTTGATTTCGGTATAGTGCAAGTAGCCCCCATTCACCAGAGCCATGTTTCTTGACCAATCAAAATTTCCCGAACAATTTTTGAAAAGGGTCACCCAAGGAACAACTCTGTGAAATTATTTCAAAATCTGACCAGCACTTTAAGAGAAGAAGATTTTTTAAGAATTCCTTCATTTCTGTATAGTGCAAGTAGCCCCCATTCACCAGAGCCACATTTTTTCACGGATCAAAATTTCACGAACAATTTTTAAAAAGGGTCACCAAAGGAACATATCTGTGAAATAATTTCAAAATCCGACTAGCGGTTTCAGAGGAGAAGATTTTTAAAGAATTTGCTAAAAAATTCCATTTGGTTGCCATGGCAACCAGAGTTTTTAATGGAATCAAATTCTGTGAACAGTTCTTAAAGAGGACCTCCCAAGGAACATTCCTGCCAAGTTTGGTCCAAATTGGCCCAGCGGTTTAGGAGGAGTTGATGTTTAAAGAATTGTTGACGACGCACGACGGACGACGCACGACGGACGACGGACACCCAGTGACCCTAAAAGCTCCCCTTGACCACGTTGTGCTCAGGTGAGCTAAAAACCAGGGTAATTCAGCTACTACGAAAACAACCTTACCTCACTCCCGTTGCCTGTAGGTTTGAAAGTAAAGCTTGCTCCTCTAAAATGACTTGCTTCGATATGAATCCATGACGTCATGAAAATAATACAAATCAATGTCACGCGAGTTGGTGTGTCCATCTTGTAGATTTTTAACGTAAAACCCCTTTATATTTTTTAATTTATTTTTTTAAACTCATGCATAAAATAGCAAAAACCAGGAACAACTTATTTAGCAAAACGTTTCAGTTAATATTTATGTAAATAACACAAAGTTATATTTACAACGCAACTTTCGATTTTCAAACAAACACCAAAAAGTGATACTTCTGAAACCGAATAGCAGAACTGGAAGAGTTCATACTTCTTTCAAACCTCTGAGTAGACGATAGTTAAGTTTGTCATTATTTACAGCCTATACTTTCAAATAGGAAGTAAACTTGATCATGTAAAAGAATATACAACCCGCTTTAGAATGCATAAGAATCAATAGGGTTTTGTTTTTTTTTTTCAATTGTGACATTACACTGGTTTGAACAGGAAGAGATATTTGGTATGACAGAAGTTTGCGAATGGGGCTTTTTTTTTAAACCCTTTACCAAACAATCCCTGGTTTTTACGACCCTGAGATAGAAGCCTTTTGAAAACATTGTGGGAAAAGGAGAAAATGCTGGTAACCAGCATTTTCTCCTTTTCCCACAATGTTTTCTATCCTGCTGGAAACAAATTTCAATTTTTGAGTTTCGTTTATTTTGTTGTCCTCAAGTGTTTGCATTTTGGACCAGTCGAAAATTTTTCGTTTGGGAAAGGGTTAAACCATATCTTTCTAAATAAATAGGATGCAAATTTTAAACTGATAGTAAAAACCAAACCAAAATTTTGCTATTCTACAGGTAATTTCGGTAGAAAGATATCTTCTTATCGGACAGTGTAGATCAAAGATCAGACTGCACGTTCTGTGCAGTCTGATCTTGATCTACATTGTCCGCAAAAGGTTCTCCAGTCGCGCTTAGCAGCAAAGGGGTAAATGAATTCAGAATACTATTCTTAAGCCAACCAACAGCGAGCTGCTTAATGATATTTTTTGTTTATTTGTTCTTGTAAAGATTTGAAATTTTATCTCGTAGATCAATAAATGTCAGTTTATTTTCAGCACAAATTCATCTCAAAAATGATATGAGTACATGGTTTCTTTGTCTTGTTTTGTTTCAAGCGACAATAGAACACTTTGCTGCGGGAACTGGTAGAGGACACTCGTAGTGTAGCATTCATTTCTTCGTCTTTATAAACTGTAATATTAGTAAACACTTAGGAAGTAGTGACATCAAGGTTGTAATGCTTTTTTTATTATCTTTATATATGGTCTGTTATAGATTAATTTTTCACCATCAGGTCTAACATTCCACACCTATTTGCACACCCTCTACTTTCCCCATATTTTCCCTTTTTTTTCCACTGTCCTTTTTTTATTAAACTTTCGTACTTTATACATGAAATAACCGGAAATTGGAGAGGAACTCTATAAGCTTTGCTTCCGTTTTGATCCATTTCTGCAGGATTATTTTTGTCAATTTAATATAATTTAACATTAGTTGTTTTCATGGGCAACATTATTTGGCGAGTTCTGATTGGGTGAAAAAATTTTTTCATAGCCCCATGAAAGAAATTTTTCAGCAGTGCCGGGACTACTTTTGCAAAGTAATGTAAACAAACATGGATACGAGATTTCATAATGGTCTTCTTTCTGATCTTTATCGAGTCCGAAGTTCAACTTGCTTGCTGAATTTATTTTCTCAAAATATTGATAAAAATATCCAACAGCAAATTCAAAGAGAGAGCTGAAAACTCACTGTCACTTTCTTATACCAGCATTGCTTCTTTTTTTTCCACATTATTGTCAAAAGCCTTCATCTGTGTATTTCAGGCACAATGATTTTTCTTTTATTCACAGATAAGATAAAGCAAAGAAATTTCTCGCGATCTGATTGGATAGTATGCCCCAAACATATACATCATGTACACTAGCAAAACCAACGTAAAAAAGTTTCCCTTTTCGGGAGCATAACTACACTATCAATACAGCATCCAAAATGGCGGCGTCGATCAAGATTAACATCAAGATTATACGCCAATCTGCACGTTTTAGCACTTATTACCAAGGTTTCAGTGACGTCAGTTCCCAGTCACGTCAATTTTCATTGAATTGGGGCACTCAGAAGGGAAATTCTCTCCATCAGCATTTTCCTCTTTTCTCACAATGCTTTCAAAAGGACCCTTTTTCAGGGCTGTGAAAACCAGGGATTGTTTAGGAAAGGGTTACAGGCCGGTACAAGCAATTAGATTCTTCTCGTGAAATTAATCTTGTATCTTTGTGTATCATAATAAACTCCTGTGCATTATACTAATACACATCTTATGATACTCTTCTAACCTGTGCTTGCTAGTAAGTAAATCTAGTTTTTAATTTTTACTTATTAACTCATTGCTAAATAACAAAATTTTAGGTTTGTCCAAATCGAAAGCATAATGTAGACAACACAATAAAAGTGACAGAAAACTTGAAATTTGTTTTGTGAAGGGTAGAGAACAATGTGGGAAAAGGAGAAAATGCTGGTAACCAGCATTTTCTTCTTTTCCTACAATGTTTTCTACAGGCTTCTTTTCAGGGTTGTCAAAAGTAGGGATTGTGTGGTAATGAGTTATAGCAAGATGAAGTGATCATGGCTTTATGCATGATAGTTATGGTTGGAACATTCCTGGTACAAAGCATCTTTGCGAGCCAAGTTTACAATCACTACGTGGATCTTACCTTGGCTGATTGAGCCCGATTTCAAGATTCCTGCGATGCACCCTCTATTGGATGCTGATTATTACCCCCCTTTACATCATATTTCTAAAAGCAAATGAAATATCGTTTTGCAAACCGCTAACGAATACACATGAAGCAATAAGCAGACATCAAGGTGGGTTTCCATGTTTTACCTTCTATTCGAAAGGTAGAGACCTTGTTCTATTTTTATCAAAGATGAAATACTACGAGCGATTTCATTCCTTGCAGCTAGAGCTGGCTGCATCCAATGAAAAAGCGTATCAGGTGAAGGTAAAAATCAAGTTCGATTCGCCAAGGGTAGAGTAACGTAGTGAATCGTCGGTCTTGGCTTGCAAAGATGGGTACAAAGTTGTTGGACAAGGGTCTGTTTTCATCTGGCATTCTTCAGAACATTCTCAGTCTTATTCTCCAGACTGTTCATAAATTTGACGGAAAGTCTTAGTTCTCGGATTCAACAATCTCTGAGATTAATCTTACTGTGTGTACCAAGCTTTATATTCTATTTGGAATAATGTGTACTTTTTCATTTTTCTTTAACCCATTACCACTCAATCCCTTGTTTTGACGCCTCTGAAGACTAGTATTAACTCTTTACCACATGAGAAAATTTTAGACTGGTCCAAAGTGAAAGGATTTGCAAACGACAAAATAAAGGTGACTGGAAATTTGAAATTTGTTTTGTGAAGGGTAGAAAACATTGTGGTAAAAGGAGAAAATGCTGGTTACCAGCATTTTCTCCTTTTCCCACAATGTTTTCTAAAGGCCTCTTTCTCAGGGGCGTCGAAAGTAGGGATAGTGTGGTAATGGGTTAAGGAAAACATTGTGAGAAAAGCAGAAATTGCTTGTAACAGGCAATTTCTCTTTTTCTCACAGTTTTCTCCCTATACTACCCTATATGGTACTCATTTTTTCAATTTACACACACTTTGAAATGTTGTCTGCAACTTCTTTCAATTTGGACCAGTCTGAAAATTTGTCATCTTGTAATGGGTTAAATCACAAAGACAAACCACATATAACAAGCTGTACATCAAAGGCAATTTCGGTGATAAACAAGAGAGCAATGAAAGGAAAAACAATTGTATTTGTTAGGAGCCAAAAATTTCCAGAAAAGGCAACCGTCCTGTAGGACAGGTGCCATTTATAAAACACTTGCACTGCTTTGATCCTCACACGTCCGCAAGGAAAATCCCTTCCAATATTAAACTTTTTTTCCTTTTCAAATGAAAAAGAAATGCTTCCCTTAGCAACGAACCTTAAATAACGTGTTTCATTAAGCAATATCTTTAATCTGGTAAAGTTGTAGAAATTAATCAAGCCAAAAAAACACAGTGTTTTAAACCTGCTTCATGAAAGTACATTTATTTGCATTAACTCTTTACCACAAGAGAAAAATTTAGACTGGTCCAAACTGAAAGCATTTGCAGACAACAAAATAAAGGTGACTGAAAAATTGAAATTTGTTCAGGGAAGGGTAGAAAACACTGTGGGAAAAGGAGAAAATGCTGGTTACCACAGTGTTTTCAAAATGCTTTTTTCTCAGGGGCGTCAAAAGTAGGGATTGTGTGGTAATGGGTTAACTCATACCAAACGACAATATTTTAGGCTTGCCCAAATTGAAAGCATTTGCAGATGACAAAATAAAAGTAACTGAAAATTAAAAATTTGTTTTGTGAAGGGTAGAAAACATTGTGGGAAAAGGAGAAAATGCTGGCAGCATTTTCTCCTTTTCCCACAATGTTTTCTAAAGGCTTCTTTCTCAGGGGCATCCAAAGTAGGGATTGTGTGGTAATGGGTTAATGTTAATATTGTTTGTAGTAATATTAGCAAAGTCACTGGTTTTGTATTAGATCTACCCGAAGCATATTAAAACACTTGTTTCCAATGAAATAACCTGGGTTACATAATTAGGCTTACTTGAAACATGTCTTTTCTGAAATGGGGATCAGCATTTTTTATGTCCTGTTTCAGTATTTGAGTTCCCGAATACCCTCAATTTGCTTTTTTAATAACAAAATGGCCATTTTTGTCTACTGTAAATTCAAAATTCATCAGAAAAACTTATTTGTTTACTAGCTTCTAGATCTGTTTACAAGTCATCCTGTCGGATGACCATGACCTCCAAAACAGAAGACATTTGCACATGACAAATTTGAAAATGGTACAAATAACCTTAAGTTTTTGATGTGGTAGACAAAAGTTGTGGGGTAAAAAAAATCCTTTTAACCAGTAATTTCTCCTTTTCCCACAAGATTGTGTAAAGTGTTAAACCTCACAATGCCAAACAAATGAAACAGACTCTCTCAAACAAAAAATAACACATCATAAACAATTCATATTTACAAATGTTTTCACAAAAATAGATTACAAATTAGTGGACAGTGCAGATCTCTACATGATAAGACTATTGTTTCTCTGCCGCCTGATCTTTATCTACGAGCTCTACAAAAACTCATTAAATTGTGCTTAGCATTTTATGGGTTACCAAAACTTGACTAGGCTGAGCATAAAATCTAGGCCTAATATTCACAAAACCATGCTAAAATGCATTTCTATATCTTTTTCTCCATTTAGAAAGTAATGCAATTTCTGATTGGATGAACCATTTGGTTTGGCCAATCAGAGATCCAGTTCCTTTGACATTTTTGAAAATTCTTCAAAATTAACTCTTTACAATGCGACAAAATTTTAGGCTAGTCCAAATTGAAAGCATTTGCAGACAACAAAATAAATGTGAATCAAAAATTGAATTTTGATTAGAAAGGGTAGAAAACATTGTGGGAAAAGGAGAAAATGCTGGTTACCAGCATTTTCTCCTTTTCCCTCGATGTTTTCAAAAGGCTTCTTTCTCAGGTTCGTCAAAAGTCCGGATTCTGTGGTAAAGAGTTAAATAAAGAATCCTATTTATGCTATTAAGCTTGGTTGATAAATACGGGCCAGTGTGAAATTTTCTATGCTATTTTCATGAGCCAGTCTTCCACTTGGCTCAAGTCCGCCTCAGCTTCAGGGGACTTTCCCTGGGCACTACACTCCACAAAGTCAACCCTGATAGGTTTGAGATCACTGAATGTAAAGTCCGTGTTTCTCTTTCCTAAAAATGTATTGTTGTTGCCTGATGACAGGTCTTGTAAAGCTGCCGACTTTGTCACTCTCACTGTATTCCTGCAATTTAACAAAAAAAAAAATTGTTTGACCTTATACCAATTTGTGTTTTTAACCCTTTACCATACAATGATGACTTTTAACGCCCTAGTAGTAGAAGCTTTTTGAAAACATAGTGGGAAAAGTAGTAGAAGCTTTTTGAAAACATAGTGGGAAAAGGAGAAAATGCTGGTAACCAGCATTTTCTCCTTTTCCCACAACGTTTTCTATGCTGTCTACGCAAAACTGCACCATCTTAAGGCACTTTGAAATTGTCGTCTGCAAATGCTTTCAATTTGGATAGGTCTAAAATTTTGCTGTGTGGTAACGGGTTAAAACACCAAAGACATAGTACTTTTGAGGAAAAACTGAGGATTATGGAGCAGATTCAGAAGCAAACAAATAATTAAATGTAGCTCCTCCGATGACATTGGACTTTAATCGGGTAGAAAACATTTTTTGGGGAAAAGGACAAATTGCTGAAAAACAGCATTTCCTCCCCTTCCCACACTGGTTTTGAAGTTGTTCTTCTTTTCCGTCACTACAAATCAGGATTGCGTGGTGGAGGGTTGAATGAACTACACTGTAAAAAAATTTTATCTCTGCATCTTTTCTGAAGCCTTGTTCAAGTGAACTCAGAGAAAAAAATTGTAAGTAGAAGTTTTTCAAAACATTTAACACAAATCATCAAATCTTATGACTGCTTTGTAAAGATTCTTTTATGATAGACAAACTTAACTAACATACACACATACAGGTATCCCTTGCTCTTTAAACAGCTTTGAGTAGCAAGAGTTGTGCTATCTACAATTTACCATATGGCAAAAAAGCAGTCCTTACCATACTGAAAGCATTTGCAAATGGCAATTTAAAAGTGGGTCAGATGATGGAATTTCTCTCTGATAGGGTAGAAAACATTTTGGGAATAGGAGAAAATGCTGGTTACAAGCATTTTCTCCTTTTCCCAAAATGTTTTCAAAAGGCCTATTTTCTCAGGGTTGTTAAGGGTTGGGATTGTATGGTAAGAGGTTAAATTGAAAAAGAGATATTCATTTATCCATCAATTTACAAGTTAACTCTTTACCAGACAATCCTGACTTTTAATGATCCTGAGAAAGAAGCCTTTTGAAAACATTGTGGGAAAAGGAGAAAATGCTGGTAACAAGCATTTTCTCTTTTTCCCACAATGTTTTCTACCCTTCCCAAACCGAATTTCAGTTTTTCAGTCATATTTATTTTTGTCGCAGCAAATGCTTTCAATTTGGACCACTCTATTAATTTGTTGTTTGGTACAGAATTAAATACATGCATTATGTCTCATAGTTTAATAAAACTCTTACATTTCCTTCTCCAGCTGATTCTGAATGACCTTGGCACCCTTTGAAAAGGTCAAATCCTGTTTGTTGCAGGCAATTAATACTGGAGGAGCATGTGTGGAGATTTTACTGTCACTTAAAACTGTATACAAGTACCTGAAGAAATAAACTAGAGCTGTCACTGAATGTGATATAATACCCCCGCCAGCGCTTTGACAGAAAAAAGTTCAAGGGGAGATAATTCCTCAACCAGGAAGAGTTGACACTTAAAAATTGTGTCTTGCAAATCTTCAATATATGATCAGTCTAGGTGCGAAGTTTCAATACAATTGAAGGAAAACTGTAGGAGGAGTTCGTGACACAAAATTACTACTATTTTGTACACAGACACACAGACTGACGGACACACAGAGAGACAGGCTGATTCCAGTATACCCCCAAAAACATTCGTTTTGGTGGGGTATAATACGGTTAGAAATAAATGGGCCATGCTTCAAGAAAAAGGGCCTTAATGCATCTGCGAAAAGCATCAACCCACGCTAGACTGTGCAGTATGTGCAGGCTGACCTGAGCCGAAACTTTTCTCAATCAGTAAATTTTCAGTTTCTGTAAGTCAAAGGACCAGTCTACCTCATGATTAAGTCGCTGTTCAGACGAAAGTGGATATTATGGTTGGTATCCATAAGTATGTGATAGCTTGCTTTGCGTCATGAATCACGGAGGTTCACTTTGCCCCCTTCAGTCAGGGCATGGCTCATATAGGGGATCTTACATAATTGTTTATAAATTGCCATTTCCATCACACAAGTTGACTAAAATTATATGGCGATAGCCTTGGCTACAGACAAATGCATTTGAGTCGTGCTCTGGCAAAAGGGGGCTTGATGCATCTCCGTTATACACTATACTAGCCCAAGCATAATTAGGAGTCCATGTGTGAAAAGAGTGAATTATTTCCAAATTTTGCCTTGTGCATACCTACTAATCAGCTAGCATCAACTTGAAAAGTGTGCCTCTCTCCCTGTTTTGAATACCCTTTTCTCTCTATTTTTCAACTCTTTACCGAACAACAATTCTTTAGACATATCCAAATTAACCCTTTCCCAAACAATCCCTGGTTTTTACGGGTCTAGAATAGTAGCCTTTTGAAAACATTGTGGGAAAAGGAGAAAATGCGGGTAACCATTTTCTCTTTTTCCCACAATGTTTTCTATCCAATCATAGACAGAAATCATCTTTTCAGCTAGAGTTGAATTGTCATCTGCAAATGCTTTCAATTTGGTCTAGTCCAAAAGTTTGCCATTTGGGAAAGGGTTAAAAGCACTTGCAGACGACAAAATAAACGTAACTCAAAAATTGAATTTTGTTTCCCGCAGGATAGAAAACATTGTGGGAAAAGGAGAAAACTGTTTTGTTTCTGAAGCAGACATTGCATAAGTGGTCAAGTTTGCTCTAAAAGCATAGTAAAGATTGAAACAACTGTGAACTTACTCCCCAATATCTTTTATGTCCTTCTGTACACTAGAACTGTCCACTACAAACACAATGCCTCTGTAATATCAAAAGTAATATACTAAACATTATTACATACATGTACATGTAATTTCAGTACAGTTCCAGTAGAAGTGAACAAAGACTGTATCTCGTATAACATGTAATCAGTAATGCACTATAATATTATTGAGAAATTACATACAGTTAACCCTTTACCCCTTAGGGCCTTTCTATGATATCTCTAATTGACCCTAAATAACAGCAAGGATGAAGCCGTTTTTTATGGGTATAAGACACCTTTTGATAGCATAGAAAACATTGTGACAAAAGGTGAAATTGCTCGTCACGAGCAATTTCACCTTTTGCCACAATGTTTTCCAAAGGCTTCTACATTAGCAATGAGTAGAAATGAGTATCTATGGAGTAAAGGGTTAAAACTCGGTAAAAATGACCGTAGTTTTTTTTTTTGTTTCCTTAATTTTAAAACTGGTAAAAAATGCTGATGAAGAATACAACCTGTAACAATTTGTAGTATACTGGTCTATTCCATAGATAGATATAAAGGTAATGTAGTCGGGTACAGGTATTGGTGATATATCGTGCGGCCGTATCGACATGTGGTTTGGTAGCTCAGTTGGTTAGAGTGCAGGAACGTTTTTTCTGAGGCCCTGGGTTTGAATCTTGGTCAAGCCACGATATATTTTTCACCACCTGTTACATTTAGCGCCCAACGTACATGTAAATAACCAACTTAATAGATAGATAGGGTAGTAGTGATTGAGGGATTCGTGAACGAATCCTCACGTGGTGGGGAAGTATGTATACTGGTCTATCCCACAGATAGATATAAAGGTATAATGTAGTTGGGTACAGGTATTTGTGATATATCGTGAGGCCGTATCGACATGTGGTTCGGTAGCTCAGTTGTTTAGAGTGCAGGAACGGTTTTACTGAGGCCCTGGGTTCGAATCCCGGTCGAGCCACAATATATTTTTCACCACCTGTTACAAATTGCAATATTGATAATCCAGACATGGTTTCTCCATGTGCACGCCATGATATGAACTTGGCAGTTAAAGTGGCGTTAAACGCTAAAACAACCAATACAATCAATCCCATGACATAGGGTTTAGTAGTGAATTAATAACATTTTAAATTTTGAAATCAAAACCACTCCCTCTTTCTGTAGCTCTGTAATCACTAATGTACAGGGGTGTGGAATTTCTATGCTTGACTTGCCTGACTCGGGACTTTTTGCCTGCAGACAAGTGAATTTTTCCAGAGCACTTGTCCTTGGGCAAGCAAATTTTTGAGCCAGTCCAGATAAGGAAATGTCATATTTACATCAATGGCCATCCTCAAATGCTCTATTTTATTCCAAGTTTTGCATAACCTGTGTTGAAATAAACACCTTCAAAGTACAAACTAAGTGTATTGACCCTGTGTGAGGCTTCTCGCTACATGCAGTTGCTGTGGCGGGAAAAAGGACAAGTAAACTTTAAATTCGGACAAGTACGAAATTCAGTCCATTTGTCCGTGGGAAAATGGGAAAATTCCAAAATTGCACACCCCTGCAATGTATACATAACAGAAACATTACAAAATGCCAAAGACTTTGCATGACAGAGACCCATGGGCTATGACAGAAACTCAATGTTTTCTTCAATAAACAAACTGAATAAAATTGCCTGTTGGAAGTAGTTAACTACCAGTAAAATAAGACAAATTTCTATACCTTGCCAGTTCTTTGTGATTGTCCAGAGTCTGTGTTCGGATTCTCTCGTGGCCCGGCAAGTCGATCAAACGTAGTGAAGTTTTCTGATAAATTGACAGAAAAATATTGAGCATGGCCTGTAGGCTACAAAACTGTTCTATCCTAAATTGAGCATGGCCTGAATCCTACAAAACTGTTTTATCCTAAATTGAGCATGACCTGTATGCAACAAAACTGTTCTATCCTAAATTGAGCATGGCCTGTAGGAAACAAAACTGTTCTATCCTGAATTGAGCATGGCCTGTAGGCTACAAAACTGTTCTATCCTAAATTGGGCATGGCCTGTATGCTACAAAACTGTTCTATCCTAAATTGAGCATGGCCTGTAGGCTACAAATCAACAAACCTTTTCTGGAACTGTGTACATTCCTGAATTGACTGACATGGAGGTATACGTCTCTTTAAACTTTTTGTAAACAAGCTGTCAAAGAGAAAATAAAATAGGATAGGTCATGCTCTGTGAAAAGGGGGTTAATCTCTTTACCAAACAACAAATTTTTGGACTGGACCAAATTCAAAGCATCTGCAGACAACAAATTACTGTAAATATTGTTAACTCTTTACCACACAATCCCGACTTTTAACAACCCTGAGAAAAAAGCCTTTTGAAAACATTGTGGGAAAAAGGAGAAAATGCTGGTTACCAGCATTTTCTCCTTTTCCCACAATGTTTTCTACTTTTCCCAACGCAAATTTCCATTTTTTTGTCGAAGTACTTTTGTTGTCTGCAAATGCTTTCAATTTGGACTAGCCCAAAATTTTGTTGTCTGGTAAAGAGTTAATATGATGATTTCTGACTTAGATAGGGTGAAAAATATTGTGCAAAAATGAGAAAATGCTGGCTACCAGCATTTTCTCCATTTCCGACAATGTTTTCTATAGGCTTCTTTCTCAGAGTCATTAAAAGTTGAGATTTAATAAAAGAGTTAATACATCTGTAGAAAGAATTGACACAAACAAACTCAATAAAACATAATTATCATGTTGACCACAAAACTAATTACAAAATGTCATTTATTATATACCTAACAATGAAATCCTGGAATTTCCCAGTGTAATAAATTTTGATATCACCACTAGTGACGATATCAACTTTCACTTTCTGCCGTATATTTAGGAACTACTTTTTTTTTGACTACATAATAAGGTATATAATAAATAGAATAATCAACTGGTTATTTTCAGATGCGTCGTAAGGTGTTAAAAAAACTCGTGCTTCGCACTCATTTTTTCAACGCATCCTCGTGAGATATTTTTCATATCAAAAATAACTAGTTGATTATCCTCTATTTATTTCATCAACAGTTTTGAAATCATTTCATTTTATTAAAAAATAGACTGAAATGTACACAACCCTAGAAGTACACAAATAAAAATTTACGGTAATTAGAGTATTTGTACTTTGCATATTGGTGTACTATAAAGTTTCATTAACATTAAATGAAAAAATCTTAATGTAAAAAGAAGAAAGAGTTACAAGTATATACATGTATGTCATAATAGGATTTAGTTTTAAATGTACATGTATATTTACCCGTGAAAACAGTAATGTTTTTCCTGCATCACAACTGCCAAGAATGAGAACCCCTCTCCTGCTATTTCCTCTTTGTCTTATGAGGAAATACACTGCAAAAACAAACAGAGAAATCAAAGGACTGAAGGTCCTGAAAGTCGCACTAATGGTGAAACCTTGATATTTTGGGACTGATAGATGGTCATCACCCTTTTACAGGACAATCTTGCTTTTACGTAATTCAAACAGCTTTGGAAAACAGAGCTGAAAGAAAGAAAAACTCATTTTTTTTAACTCAAGGTTTTCTTCCAATTAGACTCAAATTTAATGGTGTAGTCAAATTTGATTAGTTTTCAGCAATTCTTCGATTTTGACTAGTCTGCAATTTACTTGAGCAAATGCAGTTACTTGTAATAGGCAGCTTCCCACCAAGTTAGATCTTTTCATTTTTCTTTTTCTTTAATATATCAATGTTGGCATATAGCCTGACATAATATACCCAAAACAATATTAAATGTATGTCATTGGTCACCTCTATTACTTGGAACTTACTGAAACAGTGCCACTGCATACCGATGCTAGCACTTGACAATTTTTGAAAAGGGACACATAAGGGACATCTCTGTGAAATCATTTCAAAATCTGACCAACCATTTCAGTGAAGAAGAATTTTCAAGAATTTCTTCATGTCCGAATAGTGCAAGTGGACCCCATTTACCAGAGCCATGTTTCTTGATGGATCAGAATTTCGAAAACATTTTTGAAAATGGTCACCCAAGGAAGATTGCTTTGAAATTATTTTAAAATCTGATCATGGGTTTCAGAGAAGGTGAATTTTCAAGAAATTCTTCATTTCCATATAGTAGCCCCAATTCACCTGAGCCATGTTTCTTGGCAAATCAAAATTTCGCGAACAAGTTTTTAAAAGGGTCACCCAAGGAACATCTCTGTGAACTTTTTTCAATATCTGATCAGCCGTTTCAGAGAAGTAAGAATTTTCAAGAATTTCTGCATGTCCATATAAGTACAAGTAGCCCCCATTCACCAGAGCCATGTTTCTTGACGGATTGAAATTTCGCAAACAATTTTTGAAAAGGGTCACCCATAGAACATCCCTGAGAAATTATTTCAAAATATGACCAGTGGATTCTGAGAAGAAGAATTTTTTAGAATTTCTTCATTCCTGTATAGTGCAAATAGCCCCCATTCACCAGAGTCATGTTTCTTGACTGATCAAAATTTCACGAAAAAGTTTTGGAAAGGGTCACTTGGAAAGGGTCAGCTATTTCAGAGAAGAAGATTTTTAAAGAATTTCTTAGAAAACTGTTTGGTTGCCATGGCAACCAAAACTTTTGACGTAATCAAATTCTGTGAACAATTTTCAAAGAGGACCTCCCAAGGAACATTCCAGCCAAGTTTGGTCCATATTGGCCCAGCGGTTTTGGAGGAGTTGATGTTTAAAGAATTGTTGATGACGCATGACGGATGACAGACACCAGGTGATCCTAAAAGCTTCCCTTGAGCATGTTGTGCTCAGGTTAGCTGAAAAAACAGTCCGAAGGTTTTTCATCTCAACCAAACTGACTCTCAAATTATAAAAAAATATTTGCAAAGTAATTAATAACTATGCAATCTACAACAGGTTAAAGACCATTGTGAATAATTAGTTTAACTCATTACCAGACCAGCCCAATTTTAGGCTTGTCCAAATTGAAAGCATTTGCAGACGACAAAATAAAAGTGACAGAAAATTTGAAATTTGTTTTGTGAAGGTTAGAAAAAATTGTGGGAAAAGGAGAAAATGCATTTTTTTCCCTTTCCCACAATGTGTTCTAAAGGCTTCTTTCTCAGGGTAGTCGAAACTAGGGATTGTGTGGTAATGGGTTAATCACCACATTAAATTTGTTACAATCTTTTTGAGTTTTGAAATTGTATCTTTGCTATCCAAACAATGTAATTATTGTATCAAATTCTTTCTCAGGGTAGTCGAAACTAGGGATTGTGTGGTAATGGGTTAATCACCACATTAAATTTGTTACACTCTTTTTGAGTGTTGAAATTGTATCTTTGCTTTCCAAACAATGTAATTAATGTATCACATTTTTCTGTTATATCATTTCTTTAAATGTGCTGATGCTTATGTTTTTTTTTTTTCATATATAAAACATATTTTTATAATGATGGATAAATATTTTTGAAGTATTCAATATGCTTTTTTTTTTTCATTAATAGTAACTTTATCTTCCTTAAAAAAAAAAATAGAAAGAAAAAAGTGATTTTATCACTAAGCATTTGATTGACTTCGCTATGTTTATTGTTAAATAAGTTTCATCATTGGTTTTAATCATGTAAGGCAAATTCAAAATAAAGCAAGAGTTATACAAATCGTCATGATGACGAATACGTAATTTCTATTAATTTTTACACAAATTGAAGTTAGAAATACTATAAAAATCATATGTTCATTTTGACTACACATTGGGTACGTTTTGACTCCACTTGGGTAGGTTTAGACTTCATTTGGTTAAGTTTTGACTCCATTCGGGTACGTTTTGACTTGGGTACGTTTTGGTTTGAGTACGTTTTGACTGTAAACCCCTCAACAGTGCAACTGTCAATGTACGGTCGTAATTGCTGTATTTTACCTTGCGTTCCATATTTCATGTTATATTTACTGTATACGGAGGGGATGCAATATCCTTGTCGCCACTCTTTTGGGGTCCGAACAAATGCAGTAATCAACATTTTAACTTTACTGGTGTTAATCGTTATATGCGTTTGTTTTCTATCCCGTCCGCCATTTGCATTTTCTTAATCAAAGTACAATTTTGTACTTCAAACTTAAGCTGATCAAAGACCTAAAATACTACAATTGATAGCAAAAGTTCATGTCTGATTTCCATAAAATCGTGTATGTAAGCGTTTCGCATGCAGTTTTATATGTTACAGAAGTTTTTTGATGTGTAATGGAATAGTTTTTGGGTGTTTTGGGGTATTCGAGTGGTTTGGGGTGTTTCATCCGAGACGTACGTTACAAACTAGGTCAAAGCTGCGGAACGAAACAAATTTTCAAATTTAGAGCGAGTTTTACGATATTTAACCCTGAATTCATGGTTTGCATGGTTTAAAAGAGTTGATTTCAAATGACATCACTCGAGTCCGAAATTCCACCTTTATAAGCGAAGCTCTACCGGTCTCGATAATACATGAATATTTACAGTAAAGTGCTCTCGATAAGCCATATTAATCCGCGATCCCTTTTAAACTCACATTAAGCACTGATGGGGGATATCTTAGCTGAATTGTGTTTTCTTTACCCATCTAAACAAAGATAGATGTTAAATTTTCACATGATATACAAAATAACCGCATTTTTTTTTAATTTAAAATTTGAGTCACGTTCTCCTTTTTCTAGCGTAGGTATATGAGTTATATGAGTTACCGGGTCCAGTCCCATCATAAAGAACAAATTCCAGACATACCAAAGAAAAAGTAGTTCTACAGCGATTGGGTTTAAAGCATAGTAACTGCACCTCGTTTATGAAGTATATACGACGTTTTTGATCCAATTTTTTTCATGATTCTTCAACCCACTATAGACACCCCCCAACCCACCCTGAGCTCCTCGAGCTCATCGCAAAAAGTCGAACGTTTTGACAAACGTGCGACTTAAAAACTGAAATTCTTCCATCAATTAAAAGTTTCAACTGAAACAAGTTCAGATGTAATAGACAAAGAATTCTTCCAAAAGAGACTCATTCATACTTTTTTTCAGTAATTTTAAGAAAAAGTTACTGTTATCTAAGTAAGCATGCTCCAAATTTATTGGGTAAGGTCATTCTCAACCTACATGATTAACTCTTTACCAAATGACAAAATTTTGGACCAGTCCAAATGAAAGCATTTGCAGACCACAAAATAACTGTGACTCAAAAATTGAAATTTGATTTTGGAAGGGTAGAGAAGAATGTGGGAAAAGGAGAAAACCTTTACAGCAGCCCTTCTATAACTGTTTACCACACTATCCTGAATTTTAACACACCAGTAAAGAAGCCTTTCGAAAACGGGTTGTGGGAAAAGGAGAAAATGCTGGTATTACCAGCATTTTCACCTTTTCCCACAACGTTTTCTTCCCTTTCTAGAACAAATTTCATAGATGACGCAGTACCAGCGAGGACGACTATAACTGAAATTTTATCGCATAGGACCAATTACCTTCAGTCTGAAGGTGTCTGCTCCGATGCTATTTTTGTGACTGGTCTTCGCTAACACCTTCAGTCCAGCCATTCATTCAAGGCTTCTGGAAAAAATACGATTTTACCAGCATCTTTTCGAACGGCTCAATGCGACAAAATTTCCAATGACAGCTAATAAAATGGGTATGGATCGTTAGACAAATGATTAATCTTTAAGAGCACACAAAATATGCTGCAAAATACCAATTAAATCAATGGGAATTTACCTTTTTCCCAACGTAAATAAATCCAGCATAATTTGTAAACAACTAACACGGCGACTTCCGTTAGTCAGGCATGCGCACTCAACGGAATTTGAAATTTGTACAGTCTGGTTCCCTAACCCTATACAGCCAAGTTCGATCAAGGTGCGTTTGTTTACAACAAAATTCGCAACTAAACCATCCTGTAGCGTGTCAGAGATACTGCGATTTCTGCCGAGACATGCGCATTGAAAAGATCAACATGTTTTGATTTCTGGTGAAGTAGGTCAATGATTATTTACGTTGAAAAGTACAGATTTGCACAAAGGTAAGAGTTGGATATTAACTAACATCAGCTTTTTTGTAAAGATTAATCATTTATCTAACAATCCATGCCCATTTTATTAGCTGTCATTGGAAATTTTGTCGCATTGAGCCGTTCGAAAAGATGCGGGTAAAATCGTATTTTTTCCAGAAGCCTTGAATGAATGGCTGGACTGAAGGTGTTAGCGAAGACCAGTCACAAAAATAGCATCGGAGCAGACACCTTCAGACTGAAGGTAAGGACCAATCAACATTGTATCAAAATCATATTAATTCCAGACATGTTTAACTCATTACCAAACGACAAAACTTTAGACTTTTTCAGATTGAAATCATTTGCAGACAACACAATAAATGTGACTAAAGAATTGAAATTTGTTCCAGAAAGGGAAGAAAAAGGTGAAAATGCTGGTAAAAGCAGCATTTTCTCCTATTCTCACAACCCGCTTTCGAAAGGTTTCTTTACTGGTGTGTTAAAATTCGGGACAGTGTGGTAAACGGTTGTAGAAGGGATGCTGTAAATGTTCAAAAATAGCATCGGAGAAAGCCTTCAGACAGACGGTAACATATGGATATCGATAAAGCAATTACTACTCGACCTATTTTAAGCTAAGTAAAGATACATAACAGTAGACATTACTTACCAATTGTGAACAAAACAACTACTAATGCTACCAGTACACCAAGGACAGTCGGGTCGCCTGAAATCAACCCATCTTTAAGGAATTGCATCCACACAACGACGTGGTTAGCCTGCTTAGCCACCATACTTGTTTCTGATGCTTATTTCCGCTTCCGGTTGAATAATATAAACCGGGACCTTCCGTGGGGTAGGCCAATTTTTTTTATCAAATGGACGAAATGAAATTCGTTTCAATGAAATGGAAATAGTATCTAACTTACACTGTTACTTTCTTGATATGGGATTGCATTTATCATGGGATGTTATCATTCCAATGGTTTACTGAATATTGCATGCTTTATGCATTATTTTCTCATAATTTAGCCTTTCAGTGTTCTTTTTACCCTTGGAAAATTTGACAATGATAAATGCGTCAAACTAAAAGGGTAAGGCAGTTAAAATGTCGAAAATGTGTAAGAACCAAATCACTTTTCTACACGACAACCTTTACTTTGAATTTCAAACTAAGATAAACGTTTACTCAATAAAACTCTACCTGGAGCGATTCATTCAGCTATGATCAGCAGTTTAGAGAAAATCTGGAGCTAAAAGAGGCCTGATTTTTTCTCAAACAGATTGACGAAAGCCATTTTCTCCATTGCTACTTTGTAGCGCGTAATACTACATTCTCCCAGATATCGGGGAAAGTGCGATGCGTTATAAAAGACAGGTCGAATCTTCGAAGAATAAGACATGCGCAGACAAGTCAATTTAACTTACAAACCGACGACATGTTTTCGTTCAATTAGGTTTTCAAGATTATTAACTAATATCGTTAAATTGGGCTGAATTGTCAAATTTCACTCATTTCTTTGATCACTGACCATAAGGAACATAAGACAGAATGCGAAAGCAAACCTGAATCTCCCGAGTTAATAAATAAAAGTAGAAGCTATGTTATTCTGGATATTATTCATGATGTTTCCACTTTAGATCCCCCATTTTGGGATGGAAGGGGGTATTAAGAGGGGTGTCACTCTTTATTCATTTGAAATACTTAATCCCTTCGACAATAAATTGATTTAATTAAAATAACGCAACTGTATTCTACCTTTAACAGAAAAATACCAGCGGGCAAACCATAGCTTTAACAATCAGCACAGACTTAACTTGGGTTTACTTGTGAACATGTAGTCTGATCTTGAATCTATACTATCCGATCAGAACCTTTTTAAAATCGGCTTGAAATTTTCATTTTACTTATCTAGCGTGATAAGGGTTAACTTTTTACTCCATAGATACTCATTTTGACATATCAACAACAGACAGCTTTTGAAAACATTGTGGGAAAAGGAGAAATGGCTCGTAACGAGCCATTTCTCCTTTTCCCACAACGTTTTCTACTCAATCAGATATTTGTATCCTCATTTGTCCATATTTTTGACATCATACCTTTATTTGCTGCTGAAATGGAAGAGCCTCAAATTGGCATATCTGGTAAAGGGTTAACAGAGGGTCCGGGTTCTTTGTTTGACCGTGTGAATATAAATAACCTTGCACCGTTTGTTAAAGTTTTTTTGTGACTGTAAGGGTTGAAAAAAAGACTGTTCCGAGGGAGAGGCGTATCAATAAGGGAGAGAACTCTTCATGACTAAGTATAAGAAGATTGTACGAGTTGTTTCCCTTTGACCATAAAATCATAATAAAATCTGATTCCGGACCCGAGATCTATCCTAGATGATATTTAGGAGCTTTCTCTCGTTTTCTTTATACTAGTCATATCACTGCCATTCTTCTGGGACCTCCAGGGTTTGGCAAAGGAACCCACTGAGCAACTTAACCCTTTACCAAACAATCCCTGGTTTATACGACCCTGAGACAGAAGCCTTTTGAAAACATTTTGGGACTGGTTTTCTACCCTGCTGGAAATGAACTTCAATTTTTGAGCTACGTTTATTTTGTCATCTGCAAGTGCTTTCAACTTGGACCAGTCTAAAATTTTGCCTTTGATAAAGAGTTAAATATGATTAACATTAGTAATATCTTGAAGTAGCCTTTACAGAATTACTCTTTCTCCTTTTCCCACAATGTTTTCTATAGGCTTCTTTCTCAGAGCTGTTAAAAGTCAGTTTGTGTGGTAAAGAATTAAGAATTAACTCTTAACAGACAGACAAATTTTAGATTAATTGAAACCCAAAGCATTTGCAGATAATAGATGAAATCTACCCTAATTTTGGAAGATGTCTAGGATAGGGTAGTATCTTCTCCTTTTCCCACAATGTCTTCATAATGGCCTCTTTTGAAAGGTTTTTAAAAATCAGGATTGTGGTAAGGGTTTAAGAATTTAACAAAATGAAATACATGTAATGGAAAAGTTATAAATAAAGCAAAGCTATGTTTTCCTTATATACATATAAAATTTATTTTTTTTAATACATAGAATAATCAAGACTTCATTTAAGCACAGATCTAGTATTGAAGGTTCATTATTGCTCAAATAAACATTGTTTTTTCTTAGAATCTTTGCTGTTGCTACTCGACAAAATTCTCTTTGTAAAAAATAATGAGAACCCACAGCACATATTTTGATACCTACTACACCAAACTTGCAAATGCAACACACACTCAAATCTCATGAGGCACTCAACTGGCACCAAACATAACTTTCATTTCTTCAGTCAAATGTGACATGTAGGATCTGACATGAGTGGGCTTTGGAGGTAAGATTTTATCGAACAAGTCAAGGGAAATGTTAAGCCAGCCTGTGTTGAGGTTAATAACATTTTTCTTTGACAAGTTTGATTAAGAAATAATCTTCTTTCTATCGTGGTTTATCGTTCAATAAACCACAGTTGTGAGTTATGAGGCACAATAAATAATCCATGAGGGCAATGTGTTTCTAGGCTTTCTCACACCATGATTAACTTTGTTTCGAAGTCACCGACTACTTTTTTCCATATGCATCAGATGTGAGAGGCAAAAAATCACTGCAGAAAAGTTTGCCTAAACCATTTACCAAACTCCCAACCACAAGGTCTCAAATCTGATATCCTAACCACCAAACTACCTGGCCCGACCTCCCCCTTTTTCTACTATGTTTTCAACTCTTTTAAAGACTTGTACATCACTTGAACAAAATTGCTTATGAAGTCTGAAAATATTTTTAGTTTGAACAAATTAAAAACGTAAATGCAAAATGAATCACTACATCAGTCTTTGTTTCTTCTTTTCTAATTTTAACAGTCTTGCTCTATCTGAAAAGGAAAACAAAAACAAAAAATCAATGGGTTAATCCTGCTCCAAACCAACATGACATGAGACTTTTATTAACACTGAAGAAAAGGGCCTTTGAAAACATTGTGGGAAAAGGAGAAAATGCTGGTAATCAGCATTTTCTCCTTTTCCCAAAGTGTCATCTACCTTTCTAAAAATAAATGTCAATTGTTAACTCATTACCAAACAACAAATTTATAGACTGGTCCAAATTGAAAACATTTGCAGACGACAAAATAAATGAGACTGAAAAATTTAACTTTGATTTGGGAAGGATAGAAAACATTGTGGGAAAAGGAGAAAATGCTGGTTACCAGCATTTTCTCCTTTTCCCACAATGTTTTCAGAAGGCTTTTTTTCACAGAGTCGTTAAAAGTTGGGATTGAGTGGTAAAAAGTTAAGTCACTTGTTACGGGAGACCACTCCTTCCTGCATGGCATACTCCCGATTTAAATACAATACCTGGCTACTGCGTCAGGGAGATATCTCTTTGGCTCAGTGGTTAGGGTATTGGCTTTGCGTCCGGGAGTTCGGAGTTCGAATCCCGCTCCGATCCTTATTTCTGCCATGCATTTATTCATTTGTTTCTTTGTTACGGACTTTGTTCGTAAGATGGGGGCTCGTCCGGGATTGGCCATTGAGCTGTTAGTCCCATTTGTTGTCCAAAATCGGACTTCCTGCCTAATAAGGCTTCGAGTCATCAATAAATGATGACTTTAAGAGGGGGTGTGTTACGGGAGACCACTCCTTCCTGCATGGCATACTCCCGATTTAAATACAATACCTGGCTACTGCGTCAGGGAGATATCTCTTTGGCTCAGTGGTTAGGGTATTGGCTTTGCGTCCGGGAGTTCAGAGTTCGAATCCCGCTCCGATCCTTATTTCTGCCATGCATTTATTCATTTGTTTCTTTGTTACGGACTTTGTTCGTAAGACTTTAACCTTTTACATCTGCAAATGTTTCTAATTGGGACAAGTCTAAAATTTTGTTGATCGGTTAACTCTTTACCACACAATCCCAACTTTTAATGACCCTGAGATAGAAGCCTTTTGAAAACATTGTGGGAAAAGGAGAAAATGCTGGAAAGAAAATGCTTGAAACCAGCATTTTCTCCTTTTCCCACAATGTTTTCTACCCTGCTGGAGAAAATTTCAAATTTTGAGTTACATATAATTTGTCGTCTGCAAGTGCTTTCAATTTGGACCAGTCTACAATTCGTCCTTTGGTAAAGACTTAAGAAATTCTTCAATAATAGATAGCTACTTCATTTGTTATGGTAGGGAATTTGGCCTCCCTTAACCCATTACCACACAATCCCTGGTGTTTACGGGTCTCGAATAGTAGCCTTTTGAAAACATCGTGGGAAAAGGAGAAAATGCTGGTAAACAGCATTTTCTCCTTTTTCCACAATGTTTTCCACAATGTTTTCTACCCTATCATAGACAGAAATAATCTTTTCAGCAAGAGTTGAATTGTCATCTGCAAATGCTTTCAATTTTGTCTAGTCCAAAAGTTTGTCGTTTGGGAAAGGGGTAAGTGAATGCAAATGAAATAGGGTTAAGCAAAGTGTTGGAGTGCTTGTGTAGATATTGAAGCTGAGGTTAATCAATTCTATGGGCGGACCAGCTCGCAGAGCTCAATGGGCAGAGCTTAGGACTCTTGAACATGATGTTCCTTCAATCAGAGTTCCTGAGTAAGGAAAACTCTGAAATCATGGAGGGAAAAGGAGAAAATACCAGTGTTCAGCATCCCTTGTTAAACCTTTACCACAAAATACCGAATTTTGACACCCCTGGAAAAGAAGCCTTTTGAAAACATTGTGTGAAAAGGAGAAAATGCTGGTAACCAGCATTTTCTCCTTTTCCCACAATATTTTCCATCCTATCAAAGAAAAATTGCCTCTTTTGAGCCACACTGAAACTGTTGTCTGCAAATGCTTTTAATTTGGACAAGGCAACAATTTTGTTGTCTCGTAAAGGGTTAAAGTGAAAAACTGTCCACAACTTTGGAAAAATGTTCAATCTGATATAAATGAAATTAAAAGATGACATGAGATAACCACACTTACTAGATTCTCTTGGTATATCTCTACTATTAAGCCGGCTATTTCTAAAATCAGCTGCTTTTTGGGCGAGACTTTTCTGTTGCTTTTCAAACTGTCGTATTTCTGTAACGGCCACACCACTTGCTCTATGAAGATAAAATGCTCAAAGTTAACCGTTTACCAGACGACAAAATTTCAACCTTGTCAAAATTGAAAGCAGTTGTAGACAACTATTTCAATACAAATCACATGCTGCAATTGTTCTTTGATAGACTAGAAAATATTTAGTACACACCAAAACTTTGGACCAAACCAAACTGAAAGCATCTCAAGCCAACAATTTAAATGCAGCTCAAATCAATGTATGTCTTTGATAGGGTAGAAAACATTGAGGGAAAAGGAGAAAATGCTGGTCACCAGCATTTTCTCCTTTACTCTCAATGTTTTCACAAGCCTTCCCTCACAGGGCCATAAAAACCAGGTTTTGTTCGGTAAAGGGTTAATAGAAAAAGCCACCTGACAACTTCTGACCTACTTTTGAAATTCATATTCTTATGAACAAAGTCCATAACAAAGAAACAAATAAATGCATAGATTAAATACAAATCGCATCTGGCGGAATTCAAACCCTTCAAGGGACAAATAACCTCATTTTTCGAGGATTAAAAGAACAATACCATAACCAATGAGGCAAAGAGATATCTCTCTGACGCAGTTGACAGGTATTGTATTTAAATCGGGATGAAGCTATGCATGAAAAAGTGGTCTCCCGTAACACACCCCCTATGAATTAACCTTTTCACCACATAATCACAATTTTGACCAGGCTAAAGAAAAAGCCCTTTGAAAACACTGTGGAAAAAGGAGAAAATTCTGGTAACCAGCATTTTCTCCCTTTCCAACAATGTTTTCTACCCTTCACAAAACAAATTTGAACTTTTCAGTCACATTTATTTGGTTGTCTGCAAATGCTTTCAGTTCAGACTGGAACTAATTTTGTCATTTTATAAAGAATTAACTCTGTTCCAAACAACAAAGTTATAGATTGGTCCAAATTGAAAGCATTTGCAAATGACAAAATAAATGTGACTTAAAAATTTAATCTTGACTTTAGAAGAGAAGAAAATATTGTGGGAAAGGGAGAAAATGCTGGTTACCAGCATTTCCTCCTTTTCCCACATTGTTTTCAGAAAGCCTCATCCTCTGGGAGGTAACTAGAGTTATCACTAACAGTGATTATACCCCCCACCAGGTCCTTGCCACAGAAACACGTCTTTGTCACAGAATGCAGTATGGTTTAGTACAAAAGTAAGAGCTGAAAAAAGTGCACATGTACAACTTCACATATATAGGAACACTGTGTGTAAATCTGAGTTCAGTGCGTGAAAAACAGTCGGAGTATTGCTCTGGACAAATTTGTGTCAGATGAACAGACGGACGGACGGACAGCCATGGCGATTCCAATATACCCCCTCCACTTCATTGTTGGGGGGATATACAACCAGGGATTGTTTGGTAAAAGGTTAAGGAGAAAAAGGATCCAATAATTATACTTACTCATCTACAAAAGGTATATAGTCATCCCCAAGGCTTCCTGCTGGATGTGATGTGACCTTCTGACCTTTCTTTTCTTTCTCAGGTTGTATGTAGTTTGTTGTCTTGTCTGCAATAGGACATATCACACACAAAAAGAAAAAATAAAACAATAAATCTAATCAATTATTGCAATGCTTCAAGCTAAGGCACAGTTTTGTTTCCACAAATCTGAATTGTCTACAAAAATGGCCTTAACTCATTACCAAACGACAAAATTTTAGGTTTGTCCAAATTGAAAGCATTTGCAGATGACAAAATAAAAGTGACTGAAAATTTGAAATCTGTTTTGTGAAGGGTAGAAAATATTGTGGGAAAAGGAGAAAATGCTGGTTACCAGCAATACAATACAATACAATACAATACTTTTATTGTAAATAAAGGCCACCGGCCCAAAATACATCATTACTGAAAATATGTGTAACTATAACATAGTATAGTTACGCATTTTTTCCTTTTCCCACATTGTTTTCTAAGGGCTTCTTTCTCAGGATTGTCAAAAGTTGGGATTGTGTGGTAATGGGTTAAATGGTCATCTGCATATACTTTTATAATTACACCAAGACTTATAAATTGCTGTCTGTTAAAGGATCAAAGCTGCTTAGTAGGACACATCTTCACAAGCCAAGGCTACGATCACTACGTGGATCTTACCTTGGCGAATCGAGCCTGATTTCGAGGTTCCAGCGACACATCCCCTATTGGATGCTGTTTATTATTTCCCTTTACATCATATTTCTTACAGTCAATGAAATGTCATTTTACAAATCGCTTACAAATACAATAACTCAACATGAAGCAATAACCACAAACATACTTCAACATTCCATGGTCAGGTGCTGGGATATAGCCTAAAACATCTGATTATTGGTATTAGTCACATTGAAACTTTATGTAAATATTGTTCGTCTATGTTTTCTTCGGTAAAAAATCATTACAGATCCTGCACACATCCACCGAGGTATTCATGTTTACCTTTTATTTTTATTGGGACCCTGTTCTATTTTTTATCAACAATGAAATGCTACGAGCAACTTGATAGGATGCAGTTAGAGCTAGCTGCAACCAATGAAAATGCGTATCGGGTGATTGTCAAAATCAAGCTCAATCTGCCAAGGGTAGAGTAGCATAGTGGATCATAACCCTTGGCTTGCGGAGATGAGTAAGACAATTCTAATGGGTAACCACAAAGTAGATTTTCATGAAGAAATAAATTTTCTAGAATTTTTTTTCTTGGTACCCTTTGTCATCTTTGTTCGTCACAAAGCTGTACAAACCTTTATTTTTCCGCTTTTCTGATCGTGCTCGCTGTTTCAGAAGCTTTTTCTTGTGTTTGATATTCTTCGGGATCACGCCATCGATGCTCTTCAGAATATCGTCAGGTAGTTTTGTACTGTCCGTATATTTCATTTTCTTTTCCTGAAATTCAGCAATGATTTTGAAATTGTTTGATACAGTCCCTACAATCTTTATGAAGATTTAATCTTTAACCCTTTACTAAATAATCCAAACTTTTTCAATGCCCAGCGAAGCCAAAGTCTTTCTGTTATAACTTATAACTAAATGAATTCCTCTCACAGCACTGAGTATTGCTTTAACCCCTCACCACACAATCACAACTTTTTACGACCCTGAGAAAGAAGCTTTCTGAAAACAGTGCAGGAAAAGGAGGAAATGCTGGTAACCAGCATTTTCTTCATTTCCCACAATTATTTTTTATCTATCCTAAATTGAATTTTGATATTGGAGTCACATTAAATTTGTAGTCTGCAAGTGCTTCCAATTTGGACCAGTCTAAAATATTGTTGTTTGGTAATGAGTTGAAAGGACTTCCTATTCAGGATCTTTAAATGTTTGGTCAAAAGTAAATCAATGTAAGCCACTTGTCAATGAAAGAGGTAAATGGCATAACATGTAGATGCTACAAAATCCTACAACCTTAAATCTATCAGTTCAGGACGGAGTGGATGGGAGACAAAAAAGTCCAAATGTACTGGCTTTCATCCTATACTAAACAATCCTGTAGTTTCACAACCCTTGAGCGAGCAGCTTCCCAGAGTCGTGAAAACCTGGGATTGTAACTGGTAAAGGGTTAAACAGAGCTCCAGATAGAGGGAGTGATTTTGATTTCAAAATTGAATATCTTAATCATTCACCACTAAACCCTATGTTATGGGTACTCATTAGAATCGTCTCATTGAGACGATTTTAATGAGTACCCATAACGTAGGCTTTGTAAGAGAAATAATGGATTTAGAATGTCATCAATCTCTCTTATCTGGAGCTCTGATACAAAATTAACAGACATTTTTTACCTTCTGCTCTTTAAACATGACCTGTTTCTTCTTTCTCTTGTCCTTCTGTTTTTGTTTGTCATCATCCACTTGTTTCATAGCTGATCTCAGTTGTGCTAGAACAGTTGTTCGACTGTCACTGAACCCAACAGATTCTGGCGCTTCATCATCACTTCCATCATCATTGTCATCATTATCAGCGGCTGGATTAGGTTCATCATCATCAATGTCATCATCATCAACAGCATCAACACTTTCAGAGCCTAATACATGAAATATTATAAATTTCTTCACTTAACCCTTCACCACACAAACCCTGGTTTTCATGACCAATGAATGGCATATGAAAAAATGATGGGAAACAGAGAAAGTGCTGGTAACCAGCATTTTCTCCTTTTCCCAAAATGTTTTCTACTCCATCAAAAAACGATTGTAATGTTTGAGCCATGTTGGAATTGTTGTCTACAAATACTTTCATTTTCTACAAGGCTTAAATTCTGCACTCTGGTAAAGGGTTAAAGAACTTTGGACGCCTTCAGAACTTCAGTTATTTTTAACTCTGTACCAAACGACAAATTTGTAGACTGGTCCAAATTTACAGCATTTGCAGATGACAAAATTAGCGTGCCTAAAAAATTGAAATTTGATTTGGGAAGGGTAGAAAACATTGTGAGAAAAGGAGAAAATGCTCTTATCAAATTGATAGCTCTTTCAGTCAGCAAATTAAATCAAAAATTGAAATTTATTTCCAGCAGGGTAAAAAACATTGTGGGAAAAGGAGAAAATGCTGGTTACCAGCATTTTCTCCTTTTACCACAATGTTTTCAAAAGTCTTCTATCTCAGGGTTGTAAAAAACCAGGGATTGTTTGGGAAAGAGTTAACCCTTTACTCCACAGATACTCATTTCTATGCACTGCTTGTAGGAGCCTTTGGAAAACATTGTGGCAAAAGGTGAAATTGCTCGTAACAAGCAATTTCACCTTTTGTCACAATGTTTTCTATGCTATCAAAAGGTGTCATATACACATAAGAAATGGCTTCATCCTTGCTGTTATGTAGGGTCAATTAGAGATACCATAGAAATGCCTTGTGGGATAAAGTGTTAAAACAGTCTAACTGAAGGAACTTTATATGGACTGGGCCGAGCAAAATCTAATTTTGCAGACATAATAGATAAAGATCAGACAACACATTTTGTACAGACTGGTTTGGATCTACAGCATCCACTATTGACTAGAACAATATGATATTTGATGAATTTATCACAATCCTGCCAGGTAGCTTACAGTAGTGGATAGCGTATCTAACTTGTGATCTGGTGGTTGCTAGTTCAATTCCCAGTTGAGGTAAAACTTTTATTTTGAGCAATTTTTCGGCTTTCACCTCTGTCTCTGATGTTTATGAGAAATGTCAGTCACTTGGAAAGAAATTTGTGTCAGTACTGATGTGAGAAAGCTAAGAAACACTTGCACTGGCCCCCGTGATTTGACTTAAGCTTATAAAACGGCGTTATACTCCGATAGAACCAAGAGTCATTAACGCTGATCACAATGTTCAGATGAAGTGTATCCTCTGGCTCTAGTAACCTGGGGATTTACTTGAGTGAACTTTCACAGGACTAAACAATGCCAGCGAAATATATCCGGAATTTATTTCATCATTTCATATCAATAATGATCTCTGTTCAATGTGCTCATATGTGCCGGTCACAAGCCGTTCGCGAAAACCCATGATGAAAACAAGTTCGTGTGTGAATAACCTGAATCAACCCCTTCATCGACAGATGTCTCCTTTTCATTTTTTTTGTTCATAAACTGAAACGCTTCCGTTTCAAACTCGTCATCTTCGGAGTCACTGTTAAATATTTTTCTTGGCATTTTAGTTAATTAGCACTGTCACACAAGGTGCAAGGGAAGAAACTCCTGTGAACTGTTTTAGTATACGAGTAGCCTCCCTTATTTAACCCCCCCCCACCACACACACACACATTTTTCTCTTTATGTAGGTAGGATCAAAATTTGCTTGATTTGGGATCAAAAACAAATATCTGTCCTTTTTGAACTATTTGAAGCACGTCCCTGTTGAATTTAAAAGCACACAACAGAAATTTAACGTTTGTGGAGGGGTGTGTTTAATTTTTTTGTTAACTTCCTTCAGAGACAGTATTTTAAAGCGTCGGATTACTTCAAAAACCTCGTTACTACAGCTTGTTTCAAGCTGTAGTAACAAGGTTTTGAATTAAACTGACGATTGGCTATATGTACACATGTAAAGCACTCGGGGAATATTATCCCTCAGATTCTTTTGGTAGCTTCCGAATTTCATACACACACACACACACACACACACACACAAAAAGATATATTTATTAAATATAGATCTAGAATATCTTTTATTATCCTACATGCCTTTGTTTTGAAAACTAAACATTCTGAAAATCATTCACTAAATCGGATGATGGGTTCTTCCACACTATATTGCCATCAACACGTGAAAAGGGGTCTTCTGACATTTGTGTATATAAAATGTCGTCTGGGATCAGCCTGTGCAGCCTGCGGAAATTAGGAATTATAGAATTTGTTGTTGTTGTATTTATTTGAGTCTTAAAAAAAACTTTTAACTTTTATTCAAAAGATTTTACCTCTCTCTCTCTCTCTCTCTCTCTCTCTCTCTCTCTCTCTCTCTCTCTTATAATGAAGAATAGCACTAAGGATCGTACACTAGGTCTAAGCACAGGAGTTTGACATGAAATTCTATAACCAAAATAAATGATCAAATATGAAAAAAAAATCTCCCCTATATAATAGCCAAAATAAATGATCAAATATGAAAAAAAAAATCTCCCCTATAGGGGAGATTTTTTTTTTTCATATTTGATCATTTATTTTGGTTATAGAATGTCAAACTCCTGTGGTCTATGTCAGGGTTGGGCGAGTTAGTATGAGCATACCCTTTCTTCTTTTGTTAGGCGGCCACAAGTTCAACAGTTTATGAAAATGTCGTATTGTTTATTTCTTTGAGAGAAAATTTAGGGACTTGTACATTTATCATACCTAAACATCGACCCATGTCTCTTATGATCCGTTGTACAAGTCCCATATATTATTCCATTTGTGTAATTACCTGTTCCAACTTCAAAGGGAAATAACCCTGGATTGGTATAAAGATAATTATTTGTAGGAGTTTTCTCCCTTTGACCATAAATTTAATTTTTAGTAATACTATTCGAATACTCTCCCTTGTATTCGTTATCCATTGTGACCTTACACAAGTTGCAGACGGCAATTTTCTGCGGCTTCAACACCGTGTAGATTTAAAGAGTGTGGGTTCGTATCGAAAGCCTGAATGGCAGCGTTTTGATTTGTAGTTGAGTGAGTATAATATGTTTCAGAGGCTATCTGATTTTATACTGGATTTTAAATGGGAACGGGAAGAGGGTCAAAGCGGCCCACATCTTAAACGACCCGGCCCAAAATGGCCCCTTTTAAACGCAATGATCTAGGGTGATATGGACACCTTACAGGCCCATTATTGTGTCATGAGATAGTTGGGAGGAGCATAAGGATTTCGTCTATTACGATAACACAGTGGTATGATCAAATGACAAGAGAAACTCGAAAAATAAGACTTATATAGATGCTAGCAGCCTAAAATTGGGTGCACCTTTGATTAGGGGGTAGCCTCAGTGTTATTTTTGTGATTGTGTGCCTGCTTCTTCTACTATTTAACCCTTTACCTCACAATGCCGACTTCTGATGCTGCTAGAAAACAAGCCTTTTGAAAACATTGTGGGAAAAGAAGAAAATGCAGGCAACCAGCATTTTCTTCTTTTCCCACGATGTTTTCTACTCTATCAAAGAAACATTACAGCATTTAAGCCACACAAAAATTGTGGTCTGCAAATGCTTTCAGTTTGGACAAGGCCAAAATTTTGTTGTCTAGATCTAGTAAAGAGTTAATTCTTCTGAAAGAAAAAAAATATGATCATACTGGCATCTCTTCAAGTTCTCTACCCATAAAGCTCAAGAACCTATTTAAGTAATTTTTGCAGGCAGTGTAGATCAAGATCAGACTGCACAAAATGTGCTGTTAGATCTTGGATCTACATTGTTCTGCAACTTCATTACACATTCTGGCCAAACCAACCTTGAAATGACAATTGTTGGATGAGTTTCCTAATTGTAATAGTCCATTTAATTAATGCAGTTTTATAAGGGTTAACTCATTACCACACAATACCTACTTTTGATGACCTTGGGAAAGAAGCTTTTAGAAAACATTGTGGGAAAAGGAGAATATGCTGGTAGCCAGCATTTTCTCCTTTTCCCACAATTTTTTCTACCCTTCACAAAACAAATTTAAAATTTTCAGTCACTTTTATTTTGTCGTCTGCAAATGTTTGTGATTTGGACAAACCTAAAGTATTGTCGTTTGGTAATGAGTTAATTGTGTGTACATAAAACAAGTTGGACACATATTTCTTTTCTTATCTTTTCAGACAAAAGTGAAATGAGGACCAAACAAAAGCCATGACTAATAGACAATGATATATATTCAGCTGCCTTGGTATTTAGGAGATGATTATTAGAGCAATGTTTTATGGAGGTAGTCAGTGTGCTATCACCCGCAGACAAATAAACTCAAAAATACTTGGATGTTCAAAGTTGTTGTACAGCATAAACAGTCATGCCCATCTATGTAGAAAATTTTGTTTTGGACATAGCTTGTTGTCCGAAAATGTACCTATTACTTTGCAAAATGTGTTTGATGATATGAACAGGGACAGAGTGAGAAGACTTTTACCGACGATAAGAATTCCTAATCGCCCAGGAAGGTCGAAGGAAGTAAAGAGTCTGGCTGCAGTTCTCGTACCAATGTGCCTTATAAACGGGGAACCATCAATATTGTTTATGAAGAGATCCATTCATTTAAAAAGTCACAGTGGAGAAATCTGGTAAGAGTGATTGATCAATATATGGTGTTTAACCCTTTACCCCATAAGACATTTCTATGGTATCTCTAATTGACCCTAAATAACAGCAAGGATGAAGCTGTTTCTTATGTGTAAATGACACCTTTTGATAGCATAGAAAACATTGTGGCAAAAGGTGAAATTGCTCGTCACGAGCAATTTCACCTTTTGCCACAATGTTTTCCAAAGGCTCCTATAAGCAATGTGTAGAAATGAGTATCTATGGAGTAAAGGGTTAACCCTGTACCACACAATCCCTGGTTTTTACGACCCTGAGGTAGATGCCTTTTGAAAACATTGTGGGAAAAGGAGAAAATGCTGGTTTCACTGGTAACCAGCATTTTCTCCTTATCCGACAATGTTTTCTACCCTATCGGAAACTAATTTTAATTTTTGAGTTAGGTTTATGTTGTTGTCCAGAAATGCTCCAATTTGGATAAGACTAAAAATTAAAACAGTGTTGGAAAAAGAGAAAATACTGGCTACCATCATCCGATACAACACTCTATGCGAATTTCAGAATGCCCTTTGTTTGCCTGTTGCAAGCCATTTTTTTCCATGTTAAGTGTATTTCAGTTTTCCCCCAATAACTGTAACCAAACACAATGTAGTGGTATTTCTTTACCCAAACTAAATACCACAAGTCTTCACAGAAAAGATATTTAGTTACAATTCATTTGAGCCATGCTTTGTGAAAATTGGGCGTAGTGCACTTCGAAAAAGTATCAACCCAGATCTACTTGCACAATCTGCGCTGACCCCAGCTAAAACCTTTTGCTTTAGGTCAATTTTCTGATTAACCCATTACTGCACGGCAAAATTTTAGACCTATCCAACTTGAAAGCATTTGCACTTGACAAGTGGGTCAAATGGTGCAATTTTACTTTGATAGGGTAGAAAACGTTGTGAGAAAAAGAGAAAATGCTGGTTTCTCTTTTTTCCACAATGTTTTCAAAAGGCTTCTTTCTCAGGGTCATTAAAAGTTGGGTTTGTGTTGTAAAGGGTAAACTTAGTTTTTTCACAGGAAATGTTGTTTAGTCTTTGTTCATTAGCTTTCCAGGTGGTATGAAAGATGAAACAGACAAAGGTTTGATAGAAACTGCTCTCAGGGAAACGTTTGAAGAAATAGGACTTGTGAAGGACCAGGTTGAAATATGGGAACAAATGAACCAGTTGCCGAGTAAGGTACAGCAACATTGAAATGTTTAACTCATTACCAAACAACAATAATTTAGGCATGTCCAAATTGAAAGCATTTGGGGACAACAAAATAAAAGTGACTGTAAATTTGAAATTTTTGTGAAGGGTAGAAAACATTGTGGGAAAAGGAGAAAATGCTGGTTCCCAGCATTTTCTTCTTTTCCTGCAATGTTTTCAAAAGGCTTCTTTCTCAGGGCCGTTAGAAGTCAGAATTGTGTGGTAAAGAGTTAAGTCATTTTTTTTAAAGAAATCATCCAAATGTTGTGTAAGTCCTCTTCTCGGGTGTCATCATTTTTTCTGTCTGTATGTGTACGGGCCACATGTAATTTAAATCAAATTCTGTTTCTAATCATGTATATATCTATTTGTAAAACAGTCTAAAAAGATTTACTTGAAATATTATCTCAAGAGCATAGCTGTTGAGTGCAATAAAAGAACATAAGTGTTGAGTGCAATAAAAGAACATAGCTGTTGAATGCAATAAAAGAACATAGCTGTTCAGTGCAATAAAAGAACATAGCTGTTGATTGCAATAAAAGAACATAGCTGTTGATTGCAATAAAAGAACATAGCTGTTCAGTGCAATAAAAGAACGTAGCTGTTCAGTGCAAGAAAATCAAGGATAAAATCCAAGTAATCCTCATGTCAGGACCAATGTTGTACATTTGGAATACCTTGGTTGATGTGAGCCATTGTATCCCTCGGCTGTACTTGGTGGATTGATATGTGTCAGATCGGTACATTTGATGTTTACCTTTCTGAAATTTGTAAGGCTCCCCTTGAAAAAGAAAACTTCAGTTGCAATTTTCTATCAAAATCTTTCTAACTATATTTCAGTTGAAAAACAGTTTGTACATTCATTTTTTGACATGTTTTATCAATTCAGATTGAAGTTTTCACCCACAAATAGACGGTAACTTCATTGAGGTTGTTTATGTTGTTGCGAAACAACTGTCAGAGGCGCGCTATATATAGAGTCAGGTGATTCGCATTTCAAAATGAAAATCTCCTTGATTCAGACAAGGTTAGATGTAGGTACGGAATTGTCCAACTTGTCTCAAGTGCAATGTAGTACTGTAGAAGAATCAAGGGAAGTAACTGTAGAATGGCCCTTATTTTTGTTGAATTAATGGAATTTTTAATGGAATTTTTATATGAAAGTGTAAAAAAACATTGTGGAATAAAAAGAAAATTGCTGATTAAAACACTACTTTTTCCCTATATCAAAATTTACCAAAAGATTTTCATTTCAAGTTCACTAAAACTTGGGAATATTTGAAATAGGGTTAAGTCTTTACAACACATTCCAAAGTTTTAAAAGAACTCTTTTGAAAACATTGTAGATAAAGGAAAAAATGGTGGTGACCATTTGCAGAACATTTAAATTATCGTTTGCAAATGCTTTCAGTTTGGTCCTGTCCAAAATTTTCTCGTGTAGTAAAGACTCATTGGATACTTTTGATATTTTTTCAGAGAGATGGAAACTGGGTTACTCCGGTGGTTGGTTTATGCAAGCAGCTTGATCTTGAACAACTTTGTTTAAACAAATCAGAGGTATAAATCCTTTAGCATATATCTTCAGTATAACTACCCTTTTGTGAAAACATTGGTTGAAAAGGAGAAAATGCTTGTAGACAGCATTTTCTCTTTTTCTCTTTTTCCCACAATGTTTTCTGTCCTATCAGAGATATAAAGCTCTTTTGGACCAATTTCAAAGCTTTGTTTTGCTCTTAAATTGTTTTAATTTTAATTTGAAAGAGTTCATAATCTGTTGTTAGGAAGAGAGTTTACCAATTACCATCTGAAACAGTTACAACAGACAACCCCGACTTCTAACAACCTTGAGAAAGAAGCCTTTTGAAAACATTGTGGGAAAAGGATAACTTGCTGGTAACCAGCATTTTCTCCTTTCCTTACAATGTTTTCTACCCTTCCCAGTACAAATTTCAATTTTTGAGCCACCCTTATTTTTGCCTGGAAATGCTTTCAATTAGACAGGTCTACAATTTTATTGTTTGGTAAAGAGTTAAGACCAGTCTCAAATTTTGTCGTTTTGTAAAGAGTTGACCCATTCCCTAACATACCATTTTGAGACCGTCCCAAATTCAAAGAAGCTGCAGACAACAACTGAAATGTGGCTATTAAGGGGTTTTATGATACAGATTCCATAGAAAACATTGTGGAAAAAGGTGACATTGCTCATTTGAGCAATGTCACCTTTTTCCACAATGTTTTCCTAAAACGTTTTTCTTCACTGTGTTAAAATGTGTATATATGGAGGAAAGGGTTAAAAGACAGATCCAAGAATTTGAGACCCATTTATATGTCATCTTAACCCTCTCCCAAACGACAAACTTTTGGACTAAACCAAATTGAAAACATTTGCAGACAACAATTCAACTCTTGCTGAAAAGATGATTTCTGTCTATGATAGGGTAGAGAACATTGTGGGAAAAAGAGAAAATGCAGGTTACCAGCATTGAAATTGTATGTAAGATCATGAAAGAAAGAACGATGCGAAATAGAGCATCAATAATTTGACAGATAATAGGAATTATTATTATTTAAATACATTGACCTGAAATTGACCTTTATGCAAAGAATAATTAAAGAGTGAATATTTATATCATTGGGTATAATTGGCCGGTACGGAAATAATGTTAACGGTAAATTTCAAGTTTTACCCTTACTGTGCCATAGTCAAAATAAGAAGAGTTTGTGTATGATACAGGTCAAGATAAGATTGTACAGAAGTTGCTTCATAGATCTAAGTCACCAGCTGCTTATTGCCAATTTCAACCAACAAATTTGTGTTTAATATGTATTTTAACTCTTTACCAAACAGCAAAATTGTAGACCTGTTCAAATTGAAAGCACTTGCTGATGACCAAATGAGTAGGACTCAAAAATTAATTTGTTTTGGGAATACACCAAAAACCACGTAAAGCCAGTTTCCCTTTTGAGTGTCCCGTAAACATCACTACACATGCAACACAACATCCAAAATGGGGGCATTGATCGATCACCTGCACATTTATGCACCAATCTGCGCGTTTTAGTGACGTCAGTTTCCAGTGACGTCAATTTTCATTGAATTGAGGAACTCAAAAGGGAATTTTTATTTCATCTGCATACTCCATTTGTGACATTGTAATACAGGAAAATTTAGCTTAACACGCTTTGAAAGGGTAAAACTTTGCAGTATAATAAATTCCTTGTACAGTCAGGTGGCAGGGGATTTGGAAATTTGTTCACGGCTGTGGTGAATCATGTCACCCTGTCGGCTCGGGCAACATTATTCATCACAGCCGTGAACAAGTTTCTAAGTCCCCTGCCACATGACCATACACTATTAACTCTTTACCTAACAAGAAAATTTTAGGCTGGTCCAAATTGAAAGCATTTGCAGACGACTAAATAAAGGTGACTAAAAAATAGAAATTTGTTTTGTGAAAGGTAGAAAACATTGTGGGAAAAGGAGAAAATGCTGGTTACCAGCATTTTCTCCTTTTCCCACAATGTTTTCTAAAGGCTTCTTTCTCAGGGGCATCAAAAGTAGGGATTGTGTGGTAATGGGTTAAAGTATTCATTAAAGACATAATGAATCAATAAGCCCCATAAAGGATTACAAAAGATTCACATAGTTTTGCACGCTGTTGACACTGGCTGAAGCTCTAAGTCAAGCCTGTAATACATGGTAATAGAGGTCATTTATTTCATTCATTCTTTCAATTACATTTTCACTGTAAATCAGTCTGTTTCTAAAGGCAACTGCTGTAGAATTTTCATTAAAAAAAAATCTTTTTTTAATGGTATTTGCAACCAGGCATAGGCACCTGCATTAAGTGTTCTTGTTTTAACTCTTTACCAAACGACAAATTTTTGGACTGGACCAAATTCAAAGCATAAGCAGACAACAAAATAAATCTTGGTAGGATTATGATTTATGACTTTGATAGGTTAGAAAATATTGTGGGAAAAGGAGAAAATGCTGGTTACCAGCATTTTCTCCTTTTCCTACAATGTTTTCTATAGGCTTCCTTCTCAGGGTCGATGAAAATCGGCATTGTGTGGTAAAGAGATAATACTGTTCTTTTCAGGTAGAGAATGTTTTTACAGTCACGATTGAATCCATCTGTAATCCGGCCAATCAGAGACAGACACAATGGCGGGTACCAGGAAGTAATGGCTATACTCTTCCTGTCTTCTTGATTGGAGAGTATAGGATATGGGGACTAACTGCTGTCATTCTACATGTGTTAATGCCTTTACTGGTTCCCGATTTGTACAAGTTCAAACTCAAACACAGGAGATGATGTTAAGTGTTTCTAACTCTTTACCACACGACAAATATGTAGTATTGTCCAAATTGAAAGCATTTGCAGAGGACAAAATAAATGTAACTAAAAAAATTGAAGTTTGTTTCTGTCAGGGTAGAAAACGTGGGAAAAGGAGAAAATGCTGGTTACCAGCATTTTCTCCTTTTCCCACAATGATTTCAAAAGGCTTTTTTCTCAGGGTTGTTAAAAGCCTGGATTGTGTGGCAAAGAGGTAACTTATTACCAGACAAAACCATGTTTCAACACTTTCCGACAAAATCCTGACTTTTAATGACCCTGAAGAAGAAAGCTTTGATAACATTGTGGGAAAAGGAGAAATGACAGTAACCAGTATTTTCTCCTTTTTGTACGATATTTTCTATCCTATTGAAGATACAAATCACTGTGATATGCCTGAAATAATGCTGAGCAAAGTCTTAACTCTACCACACAGTTCAGAAGTATAGTGACACTGACAGAAAAAGGCTTTCAAAAATAATGTGGGAAAAGGAGAAAATGCATTTCTTCTTTTCCTGCGGTATTTTCCAATCTTTCAAAGATTAAAAAACATTTACTTTCATGTCTGCAAATGCTTTTAATTTGGACTTGTTTTACTTTTGGTCATGTGGTAAAGAGTTAACTTGTCCAAATGGAAAGCATTTCCAGACAACAAAATAAACATGATTCAAAAATTGAAGCTTGACCTTGGAAGAGTAGAAAACATTGTGGGAAAAGAGAAAATGCTGGTAACCAGCATTTTCTCCTTTTCCCACAATGTTATAAGAAGGCTTCTTCCTCCGGGTTGTAAAAACCAGGGATGTTTTGTAAAGGGTTAACCCTTTACTCCATAGATACTCATTTCTACACATTGCTTGTAGGAGCCTTTGGAAAACATTGTGGCAAAAGGTGAAATTGCTCGTGACGAGCAATTTCACCTTTTGTTACAATGTTTTCAATGCTATCAAAAGACATCATATACACATTAGAAATGACTTCATCCTTGCTGTTATTTAGGGTCTTTTAGAGATACCACAGGAATGCCTTATGGGGTAAAGGGTTAAACAGCTTTTAATCATGTGATTTGACAAATACCACAGAGTTATGGCCCTTTGAATTTTTTTTTTTTTTTCTTTTTTTTAAATAACTTTATTAGCCACGTATATTGGATAGAGGAGGTCGTGGCCATCCTCCTCTATCCTTACAACAATCATTTAAATTCCAAGATAAGAATTTATCAAATACATGAACTGTTCAGAGATCCAGATAAGGTTTTGTTGTTCAATTTTATATACAGCCTTAAATCATAAGTTTAATTTATTTCTTTGCCTTAGAAAATAGTTGCATTATTGTTGGCCTATGACTGTTCTAGTTTTGATTTGTTTTTAAATTTTGGACTAGGATCAGGTTTTAACCCTTTGTCTGTCAACACATGACCTATATATGTAACACACTTTTTTTTTCTAATTTTACATTTGTCAAAGTTCAATTTCAGATTGTACCCTGTGGCCTGACTGACTACTTTTTAGCTCACCTGAGCACAATGTGCTCAAGGGGAGCTTTTAGGATCACCCGGTGTCTGTCATCCGTCGTGCGTTGTCCGTCGTCAACAATTTAAAAAAAGAAGAAAAAAAAACTCCTCCTAAACCACTGGGCCAATTTGGACCAAACTTGGCTGGAACACTATATGGAGTGAAGAAATTCTTGAAAATTCTTCTTCTCTGAATCGGCTGGTCAGATTTTAAAATAATTTCACAGAATGTCCCTTAGGTGACCCTTTTCAAAAATTGTTCGCGAAAAATTTGATCCGTCAAGAAACATGGCTCTATGAATAAGGGCTACTTGCACTCTAGGGAAATGGAGAAATTCTTGAAAATTCTTCTTTTCTGAAACTGGTTGTTAGATTTTGAAATAATTTCACAGAGTTGCTCCTTGGGTGACCCTTTTCAAAACTTTTTTGCGAAATTTTGATCCATCCAGAAACATGGCTCTGGTGAATGGGGGCTACTTGCACTATAAGGAAATGACGAAATTCTTGAAAATTCTTCTTCTCTAAAATAGCAGGTCAGATTTTAAAATAATTTCACTCAAATGTTCCTCAAATGACCCTTTTAAAAAAAAGTTCGCAAAATTTTTATAGGTCAAGAAACATGGCTGTGGTGAATGGGGGCTACTTGCACTATATGGAAATTAAGATACTCCTAAAAATTTTTCTTTTCTGAAACTGCTGATCAGAATTTGAAAGAACTTTTACAGGTGACCTTTTGAAAATTGCTTGGCTAAATAATGATTTTATTCCTCTAAAAAATTCAGGTGAGCGATCCAGGGCCATCTTGGCCCTCTTTAGTTTGGCTTCACTTTAGGTTTTTTCTGTTTTTCTGTCCTTTAGTGGAATTTTGATTTCGATTTGTGGGGTTTTGCAACTCACCACCTACCATTTTCTCCTCAGCTAATTCTTTCATTTCGACCTCAATTGCTTCTGCAGCTCGACAAATTTATGTCAATACATTTTTGTAAAGTTGAATCTTTTTCTTTTAATCTAGATCTGACGCTTTCATTCTTAATGCCCTTAACGATTCAAATACGTATAAGCCCCTCTTTCAACACATGAAATTCGCAAGTCGAAGCTTTGTTTTTCAAATCCCTGACATACGAATCGAATTTCTCTCCCTCCTGATGATTTCTCGTGAAAAATGTGTGTGTCTTTCGTAAGTTACATTCTTGCGAGGGTTGCAGTAATCAGCAAAGTGCTCAAATATCTTATCGATTTTCAGTTTGTCATCTTCATTCTCCCATGAGAAGATGTGTTGTAGATCTCGAGAGATTCTGAACCAACAACATGAAGAAACATCATTGCTCTTTCTTTGGCATCTTTCTTGTCAGTATCTGAAGCAATTTTCTAAATATCGTAATGCTGTTAAATCTGCGCCAATTCTTGGCTAGATTACCAGTAAGATTGAGCTGTTGCGGTGGTAGAAACCGATCCATTAGTGATATTCTTCTGACACCATATTATTTATCAACAATAAAAACAATATGTCGGACAATCATCTGATTTTAATGACCACTGTGCATTCATACGATCATATCAAAGGGAAATAATTACTAAACATAAACCTTAAACTAATGTCCAGAGTTGTCTACCTCAACACATTCGATATATCCTAAGTATGGAAGAGATTTGCCATCAGCACATTCTATATTCAGGATTTGTCCAACCGGTTGAGTTTAATGATCATGCAGATGTTCTTTGCAGAAAGATTTGGTTAATTTTCCAAAATGATGTCAACACCGCAGCCATAAATCTGGATTCTTGATGGACCACGAGCTGAGTTTATCAGCCTGGCAAAGTTGAAATTGTTCGTCGTAGGTACGCCACATTGTACCCCCATACTTAACCGCAACATAAATACCTGAGAAAATTAGAAAAGCATCTGTCCATTATTCTATTAATGCTATTTTGTTGTTATCAATTTTTGGATGGGTGATAATCCTTCCACTGTCATCGACACCAAGGAAGGATCCTTGTACCTCGTTAAGCTTTGCAGCTTCTTTTAACAAAAGATTCAAATTGATAAACTCATTCTGCTTAATTTTGTCTGGGACATGGGCTGATATTGAGTCCCCTCCCACACCTGATCATCTCAGGCTTGTCCCCTGAGTCTGGAAGGGGCAAATTCATTGACCTTGCAATGATATTCTCAGAGTCAATGGTTTTGGGCTTACCATTATGTTTGGTTTGACTTTCCTGGTTTTGGCCAATGTCTAACAATGACACAGTTTCTGGTGGTGCCTCCTGAGAACTACTGTCTTTCCTCCTCCTCTTAGCTCCTCCCTCTCTTCCAGACATAACTTTAGCCAAGATGAGAATGGATTTAAATCTGATTGATCTTTTGTCCTTGCAGCCTTTCTGAGACAAAGGAATGGAAGGGAAGCTACTTTAAGGAACTTCCTGTCTTTGAAAAAGGAAGGTAACTCCCTTGCAGGAAACTGAAGCCTTTGGATGCCTCACAAAAGCTACAAGAGTTGCTTCCCTTGTCCTATCCAAAAATTCCATGTTCAGCTAAAATAACCAGGGCTTTATTGTAAAGAAAATAACACATAGTAATTTAGTCTGCTTTCTAGGTCCTCGATTGTGGTTTGAATATTGTTTCTAGCTCCTGATAGCATCAATGGCCTGTTTATCAGTGTCGACCATGTTCATCATGGCCATTTCTTGCCTTCAGTATTCGTAACTTTGTGCAATTTGAATCGGTTTATCCAGCATTAACTTTTCACCTTTGTTGATGAGTTTTTTTCGAATTTGTGAACTGCTTGTATCGAAAACAAATTTATCCCTTTCCATTTCGTCTTCCTTGTCTGCATACCTGCAGTGTTTGTCTGGTAACCCTAAGCCTATAGTCGCAAGTGTGTCTATAGAATTGTTTCCTTGCATATTGAATCAAAAATGAGCAAACACAGGATGGTGTTTTGGTTGCATATGACTTTTAAATCTGTCATAGTATGTTTTGAGTATTTTGGCCTGGTGAACTTCGCGACACCAAACCTGACATATTTCTCTGCCTTTATCATCATGAAGCCAAATTAACAAGTATGCAACCTTCTCTTCTTCCTTCGATTTTAGTGGACCTTGAAATACGAGTTACACATGCCTGTGAAACTTTTCCCATGCTTCTGGAAGATTCAAACTGTCTCAGTCCGTCCTGGACGGTGTAATTCCAGATAAATCCATTTTTAATGAGTGTTAAAACGTTTTAAGAATTAATGCATTTTGTCCACAATAAGTAGTTTGGGTAAGTTTATATTTCTGACACCATGTTGTATTCTTTGTTAAGAATACGTTGACAATTGGAATTCTCAAATGAGGGTTAAAGAAAAATAGAACACAAGTGTGTGGTTACTTTAAAATCTGTTCCAAAGTGAGGTGGCGGTTGACACTGGAGAAGTATTTAGGTGTGCACAGTAAAACATACGCATGTATAATATAACATGGAAGTAAATCCTGAAGTATAATGATCAGTAAGTTAAATGAGTGAAATAAAATACAATATACTACACAGTATAGCACTTATTTTAGCACCAACTTGTTAATTTGGAACTGCACTTCATAGTTATTGACAAGTATTTTGGTTTTCAATTTCGAATTTAAAGTGCTGTCAGTGTCATGCAGCCAAAATTCTTCTTGAAGTTTTCAATTGAGTTTACTGTGTTGTAGCTTGACTTTGATTTCTCTCACTGCATTTGTTTCACTTCTCTCCCCTTGCAGGATATTTTTCCTTGCCTTTTTCATGTAAATAACCACAAAAAATTACATTTGCTTTTCTGTTTCACTGGTTGTGGAATATTGGCATTTTTCAGTTTGACCCGTTTGTTCCTGTTCTTTTGAGATTTTTGCTTAGGATGTCAACTTTTTGAACAACTTCAGTTCTTGTGCAGTCATGTCTGATTTTTTGAACATGCTTGTTAGATTTCTCAAAAGCTCAGCAAATCTGTAGGCATTTTGGTAAGTCAGTAGAAACAATTCTTGAGGTTTCCCACTCGCACTGAAAACAATTTGGTCCTGTTATCATTCTCTTGGTTTTCCGGAAGCCACAGATGTCGGCGCTTTTATGAAACTCTGTTAGAAAAAGTTCAAATGATGGGAATCTCCAAATCTTACACACCAAAATATATGGTATCCAAGGACTTCATTCCTTCAGGGATTCCTGCATGTGTGAGTCATGTTTATCGTTGGCATTAGCCCAAACAAACTGATCATATTATGTTTATCACTGTGGGCCCTGCATAATGAAGGATAATATTTGAACTTTCTTGTCCTTTTCAAATGATCCACTTGCACATAAACAGATTTCAATGTCTTTCCCACTTTTTAGCTCACCTGAGCACAATGTGCTCAAGGGGAGCTTTTAGGATAACAAGGTGTCTGCGTCCGTTGTGTGTCCTCAACAATTCTTTAAACATCAACTCCTCCTAAACCATGGGGCCAATATGGACCAAACTTGGCTGGAATGTTCCTTGGAAGGTCCTCTTTAAAAATTGTTCACAGAATTTGATTCCATCAAAAAACTCTGGTTGCCATGGCAACCAAATGGAATTTTCTAGGAAATTCTTTTAAAATCTTCTTCTCTGAAACCGCTGGTCAGATTTTAAAATTATTTCACAGAGATGTTCCTTGGATGACCCTTTTCAAAAATTGTCTGTGAAATTTTGATCCGTCAAGAAATGTGGCTCTGGTGAATGGAGGCTACTTGCACTATGCAGAAAAGAAGGAATTCTTAAAAATTCTTCTTCTCTGAAACTGCTGGTCAGATTTTGAAATAATTTCAGAGATGTTACTTTGGTGACCCTTTTCAAAAACTTGTTCGCAAAATTTTGATCCGTCAAGAATCATGGCTCTGGTGAATGTGGGCTACTTGCACTATATACTACCGGTAAATTGAAGAAATTCTTAAAAATTCTTCTTCTCTGAAAGGGCTAGTCAGAATTTGAAATGATTTCAGAGAGATGTTCCTTTGGTGACCCTTTTCAAAAATTGTTCGTGAAATTTTGATCCGTCAAGAAACATGGCTCTGGTGAATGAGGGCTACTTGCACAATATGGAAATGAAGAAATTCTTGAAAATTCTTCTTCTCTGGAATGGTTGGTCAGAATTTGAAATAATTTCACAGCAATGTTCCTTTGGTGACCCTTTGTGAATTTTTGATCTGTCAATAAACATGGCTCTGGTGAACGGGGGCTACTTGCACAATATGGCCATGAAGAAATTCTTTAAAATTCTTCTCTGAAACGGCTGATTAGATTTTGAAATAATTTCACAGAAATGTTCCTTAGCTGACCCTTTTAAAAATTTGCTCGATAAATTTTGATCCATGAAGAAACATGGCTCTGATGGGTATGGGCTATTTACACTATACAGACATGAAGAAATTCTTAAAAATTCTTCTTCTCTGAAATGGTTGATTAGATTTTGAAAAAATTGGCTATGGTCCTCTCAAAAAATTCAGGTGAGCACTCCAGGGCCATCTTGGCCCTCTTGTTGAAATTTTCACTGATATGGCCATCAGTTATGTCTAGCGTACTTGGGGGTTTGAGTGATTCTACCATGATGAGGAAGATACTGGCAACAAACAATGACAAAATGTTTGTAGGTTTTTCCTGGATACTCTTGACAAAATAATTCTGTCTGTAATGCAAGGCAATTCAAGCAACTTGAGAAAACACATTTCTCAAATATTATTTGTAATTCTTTAACCTTTAGGCATTCTTCTACATGTTAATTTTATACTTGAAGCATTTTCTATGCTTACTTGTACATAGATCCGGGAAAACAACTTAACAAATTTTCATTTTAACCCTTTCCCAAAGCACAAATTTTGGACTCTTCCAAACCAAAAGAGTTTGCAGACGACAATTTTAGATTTGCAGTAAATGCCAGAAAGTTCTCAAAAAGGGTAGAAAACACTGTGGGAAAAGGAGGAATTGCTCATTACGAGCAATTTCTCCTTTTCCCACAGTGTTTTCAAAAGACTTTTACTGCAGCTACTTAAAAACCAGGGCTTGTTTGGGAAAGGGTTAAACAAGAGAGAAACGCTATAACAGTTGAGACGGCTTCTGTTACATGAGTGATTGTATATCAACTTTAAATCACCTTTCCTTTTGATACATCTATATTTCCTGCTTGTTTCTTCCAAATGTCTTGTTTAAGTTGCTAAAATTCCATTTTTAAGGCCTGAATTTCTGTATTCAGTTTCCTTTCAGTAAATGGTTTCCTTTCTTTCTGTTCTTTTGCTTTGCCGTATCTGTTATTTCAATTGATTTATCTTCCTCCCTTTTCATATTTAATTTCAACTTTCTGTCCAGTTCAATGGTAGTGACCAAGTTCAATATTTGCAGACTCCTATCATCTGGGACAATTGTCTTAGCCAAGGTTGATTCTATTCCCTGTTGAATATGTTTATCTTAAATACCAGGCAGAATAGCATGTAAAGTCATGTTCTGCACTAGTTCTTTATCATAAGTCATACTTGTTTCTACGTAAAGTCATGTTCTGCACTAGTTCTTTATCAACAAGTCATACTTGTTTCTACGTAAAGTCATGTTCTGCACTAGTTCTTTATCATAAGTCATACTTGTTTCTACATGAAGTCATGTTCTGCACTAGTTCTTTATCATAAGTCATACTTGTTTGTATGCAAAGTCATGTTCTGCAACAGTTCTTTATCATTAGTCATACTTGTTTGTATGTAAAGCATGTAAAGTCATGTTCTGCACTAGTTCTTCATCACAAGTCGTACTTGTTTGTACGTAAAATCATGTTCTGCACTAGTTCTTTATCATAAGTCATACTTGTTTGTACGTAAAGTCATGTTCTGCACTAGTTCTTTATCATAAGTCATACTTGTTTGTATGTAAAGCATGTAAAGTCATGTTCTGCAGTAGTTCTTCGTCACAAGTCATACTTGTTTGTACGTAAAGTCATGTTCTGCAGTAGTTCTTCGTCACAAGTCATACTTGTTTGTACGTAAAGTCATGTTCTGCAGTAGTTCTTCGTCACAAGTCATACTTGTTTCTACGTAAAGTCATGTTCTGCACTAGTTCTTCGTCACAAGTCATACTTGTTTCTACGTAAAGTCATGTTCTGCACTAGTTCTTCGTCACAAGTCATACTTGTTTCTACGTAAAGTCATGTTCTGCACTAGTTCTTTATCATAAGTCATACTTGTTTGTGTGTAAAGTCATGTTCTGCACTAGTTCCTTATCATAAGTCATCTTTGTTTCTCTAGGAAGTACCACCATTACAAGCAAAGAGGACTTTCTGTCTCAATTCAAGGGCTTGGAACAAAAACTCTTGTGAATTTTCTTTGGGTTCCTGTACAAGGTTGGTTAAGTTCTGATACAGTTGAGTGGCTGTCTGCTCTTTATGGTAAGATCTTACGATGTTGTTCACTTTGGCCAACACAATGGATTGTCTGCCATCTAAATAACTGTGCAAGTTATTTTTTTGATGGATGGCTCTTATAATGCCTTGAACTATCTCAGTTTCTTTGTAACCTTTTTTAACTCTATACCAAATAACAAAATTTTAGGCTTGTCCAAACTGAAAACATTTGCAGGCAACAAAATAAACATGGCCAAAAAATTTAAATTTGTCTTAAGAAGAGTAGAAAACATTGTGGGAAAGGAGAAAATGCTGGTTCTTCAGTCACAAAATGAGTGACTTATGCAGCCATTATTGGCCAAAAAAACCTTCCTCTTGCCAATGTGATTACCCTTTCAGATCCCAAATTACCTATTTTTCAATGTAATTCATCATACATTAATTGTTTCAAGTTGGATGTTAGGACAATGTGGATGTGAATAGTAGCTGTAATGAAACATGTATTAACCCTTTCCCAAACAATAAAATATTGGACTAAACCAAATTGAGAAGGTCTGAAGAACAAAATTAAATGTACCACTCATGATAATATCTATTTTTGATACGATAGAAAACATAGTGGGAAAAGGAGAAAATGCTGGTTACCAAAAGGACTCTTCTCCTGGGTTGTAAAAACCAGGGATTGTTGGGGAAAGGGTTAATTAAGAAGGATTAAGTGTAATCTTTATTTCCATAAAAGGCATCTTTGAGTGACAGGGCAATTCATATCTACTCAAAAGTTTTAGGGCAATTCATATCTACTAAAAAGTTTTAGGGCAATTCATATCTACTCAAAAGTTTTAGGGCAATTCTTATCTACTAAGAAGTTTTTGGGCAATTCATAGCTACTCAAAAGTTTTAGGGCAATTCATATCTACTCAGAAGTTTTAAATGAAAAAGTTAAGACAGTGACTTGTAGCTGTAACCAAATGAAAACTCAAAATTAAGAAGGTATGGAGCCACCAGTCTGATCCTTAATATCCACTGCCAAAAATTGTGGCAGTTCATCCATCATTCTGTCTGTCTGTCCGTCCGTCCTGCTGTCTCGTCTGGAGCAAAACTAAAAAACTATTAGAGGTGTAAACATGAAAATTCACTAGTGAATAAATCTCATCAAGGAGAAGTACAGTGCACAAGAACCATAACTCTTCATTGCATAATTTTGGAGTTTTTGTCCTTTGTTATTTTTTTCTTTCTTTTAGTTTGTCTAGCACACAACATTAAGACTATGAGAGATATAAACATGAAACTTCACAGGTTAACTCTTTCCCAAACAATCCCTGGTTAATATGACCCTGAGAAAGAAGCCATCTGAAAACATTGTGGGAAAAGGAGAAAATGCTGGTAACCAGCATTTTCTCCTTTTCCCACAATGTTTTCTACCCTGGTGGAAACAATTTCAATTTTTGAGTTACATTTTCTTTTGTCATCTGCAAGTGCTTTTAATTTGGACCAGTGTATAATTTTGTTGTTTGGGAAAGGGTCAATAGATGACATTGAGGGGAAGTGCAGTGTACAAGAACCATAACTTTCAATGCAATAATTTTGGAGTTATTGCCCTTTGTTATTTTTCATACTTAATTTTTTTCCCCGAGTATGTTCAAAATTAAACTAAAGGTATCAATGTAAGACTTAACCCGTTACCACACATTCCCTACTTTTGACGCCCCTGAGAAAGAAGCCTTTTGAAAACACTGTTGGAAAAGGAGAAAATGCTGGTAACCAGCATTTTCTCCTTTTCCCACAGTGTTTTCTACCCTTCTCAGAACAAATTTCAACTTTTCAGTCACTTTTGTTTTGTCGTCTGCAAATGCTTTCAATTTGGACCAGTCTAAAATATTGTCATTTGGTTATGGGTTAACCCATTCCCACACAATCTCTACTTTTGACGCCCCTGAGAAAGAAGCCTTTTGAAAACACTGTTGGAAAAGGAGAAAATGCTGGTTACCAGCATTTTCTCCTTTTCCCACAGTGTTTTCTACCCTTCTCAGAACAAATTTCAATTTTTCAGTCACTTTTGTTTTGTCGTCTGCAAATGCTTTCAATTTGGACCAGTCTAAAATATTGTCGTTTGGTTATGGGTTAATAGGTAGTCAGATTTCACTGAGGAGAAAATGCAGTACCAGCAGTTTTGAGTTATCTCCCTTTGTTAATTTGTGACCCTTCACACGAAAAGGGATACTCTGGGAATATCCCATACATGAATTAGATGAAAGCAGGTAAATGATAGTGCAGGTTAACTCTTTACCACACGAGAAAATTTTAGACAGGTCCAAATTGAAAGCATTTGCAGATGACAAAATAAATGTGACTGAAAAATTGAAATTTGTTCTGGGAAGGGTAGAAAACACTGTGGGAAAAGGAGAAAATGCTGGTTACCACCAGCATTTTGTCCTTTTCCCACGGTGTTTTCAAAAGGCTTCTTTCTCAGGGGCGTCAAAAGTAGGGATTGTGTGGTAATGAGTTAATTGAAGTTGATAGTTCAAAAATGATTGTATAACAAGGTAGAATGACCACTTTTCATACAGAAAATTTCATTAAAGCATAAAGTGTTGACCCTGACCAGGACTGACACTTTTTGCATTTCCAAGATGGTCTCTTTTTGCGTGACGGATCACATTTTTGAGTGTCAAGGTCTCTTGAGCTATGAGAAAAGTGTACCTTGCTGAAGTTTTTTTTTTATTATACTTTGTTGTTTAGCATTACCAGAAAATAAATCTTAAACCTAGCTGTTTTAGCTTTTAACCTGTTACCACAATGCAAAATTTTAGACCTATCCGAATTGAAAGCAGTAGCAGAGGACAATTTCATAGTGGCTCAAATAGTGGACTTTTGCTTTGATGGGGTAGAAAACTTTGTGGAAAAAGGAGAAAATGCTGGTTTGGAGCCTCCTATGGGATCAATATACTCACATTAAAGAGGTTCTGTCTCCAATGAGATAAGATGCCTCAACAGCTTGAGGTTAATATTGGGAAATATTTGCCTCAAAAGGGAAAGGTCCGCGAAAATAACTCATGTCAAATTTGTTCAAGTAATACTAAGCTAGGAATTGCATAATTATAGGTCCATAACATCCATTTACAATTGATAGTTAGACTGGTCTTTTGACATGCAGAAAACTGAACAGGTGTAAAAAGTCTCAACTTGGGTCAGCCTGCCCGGACTGCTCAGACTTCCCCCAGTCAAATACTTTTTGCAGAAACATGAAACCCCATTTTCACAGAGAATGGCTGATATAATTATGTCTGTATATATCAAGATAATGCTTAACTCTTTACCAAACTACAAAATTTTGGACTGGTCCAAATTGAAAGAATTTGCAGATGACAAAATAAAAGTGACTAAATATTTGGAATTTGTTTTGGGAAGGGTAGAAAACATTGTGGGAAAAGGAGAAAATGCTGGTTACCAGCATTTTCTCCTTTTCCCACAGTGTTTTTAGAAGGCTTCTTTCTCAGAGTCGTTAAAAGTCGGGATTGTGTGGTAAAGAGTCACTGAACATAGTACATGTAAGATGATAACATTCAATTTACATACAGGTATGGCGTTTTATGTTTCTATTGTGTAGTTGAAGCCCATGATATCACTAATAAATATTTTTGAAGATATTCCGAATGAAACATGAAACGGGCCATTTCAGCATTTTTTAGCTGGTCTCATGACTGGGTTAGTATTAATTACACTTATATATACTTCTCAACATTTGCTAGGGATCACTTCGATACTTCAATACAGGAATATGTTACATAAATACAGTTTTTCTTAAAAAATATTCATTTCCTTAGATAGTTTATATCATCAGTGTGGCAATGTTACGTACTCAAAAAACAAACCAAATGCATGCTGCGCATACATATCGGCTCAATATAAGATGTTGATCCCTAGCAAATGTTGAGTAGTATATATTATATGGCTCACAGTTGCTCTGTGATGAGGGGCTTAACCCTTTATAAGACAACAAAGTTTTAGCTGTGCCCATTTTTGAAAATGTTGTGGGAAAAGGAGAAAATGCTGGTTACCACAATGATTTTAGATATTTTCTTCTCATGGGTCATTAAAAGTCAGCATTGTGTGGTGAAGAGTTAAAACATGGGGGGGAAGGAAAAAGTGGCACGGTTAAAGTAGTACAAATATACTCATTTTTAATCATAGCAAATTTTGAAGGATAATTATATAGTGGAAATAGCTGTTTTCTATTATGGGTCCACTACCTTAATCCTTTACCCCATAAGGCATTTCTACGGTATCTCTAATTGACCCTAAATAACAGCAAGGATGAAGCCGCCGTTTCTTACGTGTAAATGACACCTTTTGATAGCATAGTAAGCATTGTGACAAAAGGTGAAATTGCTCGTCACGAGCAATTTCACCTTTTGTCACAATGTTTTCCAAAGGCTCCTACAAGCGATGTGTAGAAATGAGTATCTATGGAGTAAAGGGTTAACTCTTTACCACACAAAAAAATTTCAGACTAGTCCAAATTGAAAGCATTTACAGACAACAACAAAAATGTGACTAAAGAATTGAAATTTATTTTTGAAAGTTTAGAAAACATTGTGGGAAAAGGAGAAAATGCTGGTTACCAGCATTTTCTCCTTTTCCCATAATGTTTTCAAAAGGCCTCTTTCTCAGGGTCATTTAAAGTAGGGATTTTGTAATAAAGGTTTTATGCATCAAATACCTGCATCAACCCCTTACCACACAATCCCAAATTTTAACAGCTCTGGGGAAGTGTGGGAACAGGAGAAAATGCTGGTAACCAGCATTAAAATTTTTCTCCTTTTCCCACATTGTTTTCCAATGTTTGAAAGAAAGAAATCACAGTTTCAACTGCATTGACTTTAAGGAAGAAGGCTTTTGAAAACATTGTGGGAAAAGGAGAAAATGCTGTTGACCAGCATTTTCTCCTTTTCCCACAATGTTTTCAACTTTTTCAAAGACAGAAATCACATTTTGAACTCCACTGACTTTGTCATCTGCAAATGTTTTGGATCCGGACAATTTTAAAACTTTGTTGTTTGGGTAAAGACTTTACTCTTTACTGCACAATCCCAACTATTAATGACCTTAGAAGCACATAGAAAACATTTTGGGAAAAGGAGAAAATGCTGGTTACCAGCATTTTCTCCTTTTTCCACAATGTTTTCTACCCTTCCCAAATCAAATTTTAAATTTTGATTCATATTTATTTTGTCGTCTGCAAATGCTTTCAATTAGGACCAGTCTAAAATATTGTCGTTTGGTTATGGGTTAACCCATTCCCACACAATCTCTACTTTTGACGCCCCTGAGAAAGAAGCCTTTTGAAAACACTGTTGGAAAAGGAGAAAATGCTGGTTACCAGCATTTTCTCCTTTTCCCACAGTGTTTTCTACCCTTCTCAGAACAAATTTCAATTTTTCAGTCACTTTTGTTTTGTCGTCTGCAAATGCTTTCAATTTGGACCAGTCTAAAATATTGTCGTTTGGTTATGGGTTAATAGGTAGTCAGATTTCACTGAGGAGAAAATGCAGTACCAGCAGTTTTGAGTTATCTCCCTTTGTTAATTTGTGACCCTTCACACGAAAAGGGATACTCTGGGAATATCCCATACATGAATTAGATGAAAGCAGGTAAACGATAGTGCAGGTTAATTGAAGTTTATAGTTCAAAAATGATTGTTTAACCCTTTCCCAAACAACAAATTTTGGACCCTTCCAAACTGAAAGAATTTGCAAACGACAATTTTAGATTTGGAGAATATTGCAGAAAGTTCTCAAAAAGGGTAGAAAACACTGTGGGAAAAGGAGAAATTGCTCGTTACGAGCAATTTCTCCTTTTCCCACAGTGTTTTCAAAGACTTTTACTGCAGACACGTAAAAAACAGGGCTTGTTTGGGAAAGGGATAACAAGGTAGAATGACCACTTTTCATACAGAAAATTTCATAAAAGCAAAAAGTGTTGACTCTGGTCAACCTGTGCAATTCGCGCAGTCTGACCAGGACGACACTTTTTGCATTTCCAAGATGGTCTCTTTTTGCGTGACGGATTACATTTTTGAGTGTCAAGATCTCTTGAGCTATGAGAAAAATGTACCTTGCTGAAGTTTTTTTTTATTATACTTTGTTTCTTAGCATTACCAGAAAATAGGTAAAATCTAGCTGTTTTAGCTTTTAACCTGTTACCACAATGCAAAATTTTTAGACCTATCCGAATTGAAAGAGTTGCAGAGGAGAATTTCATAGTGGCTCAAATAGTGGAGTTTTGCTTTGATAGGGTAGAAAACTTTGTGGGAAAGGAGAAAATGCTGGTTTGGAGCGTCCGATGGTATCAATATACTCCCATTAAAGAGGTCCTGTCTCCAATGAGATAGGATGCCTCAACAGCTTGTGGTTAATATTGGGAAATATTTGCCTCAAAAGGGAAAGGTCCGCGAAAATAACTCATGTCAATTTGTTCAAGTAATACTAAGCTAGAAATTGCATAATTATAGGTCCATAACATCCATTTACAATAGACTGAATTGATAGTTCGACTGGTCTTTTGACATGCAGAAAACTGAACAGGTGTAAAAAGTCTCAACTTGGGTCAGCCTGCCCGGACTGCTCAGACTTCCCCCAGTCAAATACTTTTTGCAGAAACATGAAACCCCATTTTCACAGAGAATGGCTGATATAATTATGTCTGTATATATCAAGATAATGCTTAACTCTTTACCAAACTACAAAATTTTGGACTGGTCCAAATTGAAAGAATTTGCAGATGACAAAATAAAAGTGACTAAATATTTGGAATTTGTTTTGGGAAGGGTAGAAAACATTGTGGGAAAAGGAGAAAATGCTGGTTACCAGCATTTTCTCCTTTTCCCACAGTGTTTTTAGAAGGCTTCTTTCTCAGAGTCGTTAAAAGTCGGGATTGTGTGGTAAAGAGTCAATGAACATAGTACATGTAAGATGATAACATTCAATTTACATACAGGTATGGCGTTTTATGTTTCTATTGTGTAGTTGAAGCCCATGATATCACTAATAAATATTTTAGAAGATATTCCGAACGAAACATGAAACGGGCCATTTCAGCATTTTTTAGCTGGTCTCATGACTGGGTTAGTATTAATTACACTTATATATACTTCTCAACATTTGCTAGGGATCACTTCGATACTTCAATACAGGAATATGTTACATAAATACAGTTTTTCTTAAAAAATATTCATTTCCTTAGATAGTTTATATCATCAGTGTGGCAATGTTACGTACTCAAAAAACAAACCAAATGCATGCTGCGCATACATATCGGCTCAATATAAGATGTTGATCCCTAGCAAATGTTGAGTAGTATATATTATATGGCTCACAGTTGCTCTGTGATGAGGGGCTTAACCCTTTATAAGACAACAAAGTTTTAGCTGTGCCCATTTTTGAAAATGTTGTGGGAAAAGGAGAAAATGCTGGTTACCACAATGATTTTAGATATTTTCTTCTCATGGGTCATTAAAAGTCAGCATTGTGTGGTGAAGAGTTAAAACATGGGGGGGAAGGAAAAAGTGGCACGGTTAAAGTAGTACAAATATACTCATTTTTAATCATAGCAAATTTTGAAGGATAATTATATAGTGGAAATAGCTGTTTTCTATTATGGGTCCACTACCTTAATCCTTTACCCCATAAGGCATTTCTACGGTATCTCTAATTGACCCTAAATAACAGCAAGGATGAAGCCGCCGTTTCTTACGTGTAAATGACACCTTTTGATAGCATAGTAAGCATTGTGACAAAAGGTGAAATTGCTTGTCACGAGCAATTTCACCTTTTGTCACAATGTTTTCCAAAGGCTCCTACAAGCAATGTGTAGAAATGAGTATCTATGGAGTAAAGGGTTAACTCTTTACCACACAAAAAAATTTCAGACTAGTCCAAATTGAAAGCATTTACAGACAACAACAAAAATGTGACTAAAGAATTGAATATTATTTTTTAGAGTTTAGAAAACATTGTGGGAAAAGGAGAAAATGCTGGTTACCAGCATTTTCTCCTTTTCCCATAATGTTTTCAAAAGGCCTCTTTCTCAGGGTCATTTAAAGTAGGGATTTTGTAATAAAGGGTTTATGCATCACATACCTGCATCAACCCCTTACCACACAATCCCAAATTTTAACAGCTCTGGGGAAGAAAGTGTTTGAAAACATTGTGGGAACAGGAGAAAATGCTGGTAACCAGCATTAAAATTTTTCTCCTTTTCCCACATTGTTTTCCAATGTTTGAAAGAAAGAAATCACAGTTTCAACTGCATTGACTTTAAGGAAGAAGGCTTTTGAAAACATTGTGGGAAAAGGAGAAAATGCTGTTGACCAGCATTTTCTCCTTTTCCCACAATGTTTTCAACTTTTTCAAAGACAGAAATCACATTTTGAACTCCACTGAGTTTGTCATCTGCAAATGTTTTGGATCCGGACAATTTTAAAACTTTGTTGTTTCTGTAAAGACTCTACTCTTTACTGCACAATCCAAACTATTAATGACCTTCAGAAAGAAGCCCATAGAAAACATTTTGGGAAAAGGAGAAAATGCTGGTTACCAGCATTTTCTCCTTTTTCCATGATGTTTTCTGCCCTTCCCAAATAAAATTTTAACTTTTGATTCATATTTATTTTGTCGTCTGCAAATGCTTTCAATTTGGACTAGTCCAAAATTTTGTTGTTTGGTATAGAGTTAAAACCCATCTCACTAAGGCATGGCTCCTATCTGTTATCAACTCATCACCAGACATGAAATTTTTAATCTGGACCAGCTTAAAAGGGAATGAACATGACAAATAAAATATGGTTCAGAAGATGAGACCAGTTTCTTTACTCTTTACCAAACAACAAAGTTTTGGACTGGATCAAATTCAAAGCGTCTGCAGACAACAAGTTAAACCTTCTTAATATGATGATTATTTGACTGGTAGGGTTGAAAATATTGTGGGAAAAGGAGAAAATGCTGGTTACCAGCATCTTCTCCTTTTCCCACAATGTTTTCTATAGGCTTCTTTCGCAAGGTCGGGATTGTATGGTAAAGAGTTAAGTACTGTATTTAAGATATTGTTGGAACAGGAGAAGATGACACTTACCATCAATTTCTTCTTTCCTCACAATGTTTTCAAAAGTCATTGTCATCAGTCATCCAAACTCGAGATTATGTGGTTAAGGGTCAACTTTTCTTACCAAATGACAACATTTAATACTGGTCCAGATTGAACACATTTGCCGACAACAAATTTAATGAGACTCAAGACTGAAATTTGCCTAAGGTGGAAAACATCGTGGGAAATAGAGAAAACGCTGGTTACCAGCATTTTCTCCTTTTCTCACTATGTTTACCAAAACCTTCTTCCCAAAGGTCCTTAACCCATTACCACACAATCCGTACTTTTGACGACCCTGAGAAAGAAGCCTTTAGAAAACATTGTGGGAGAAGGAGAAAATGCTGATGGCCAGCATTTTCTCCTTTTCCTACGATGTTTTCTACCCTTCACAAAACAAATTTTCAGCCACTTTCACTTTGTCTTCTGCAAATGCTTTCGATTTAGGCAAACCTAAAATTTTGTTGTTTGGTAATGAGTTAGAACTCAAGATTTTGTGGTTAAGATTTATCCAAATATTGACTCAGTTTTGTTTTTGACCGTCAAAAGAGACTCAATGCTAGATCAGTATATATAGGTCTGGATCCTGCTTTCAAGAAACTAGAAACTGTTACATTTACAAGTGTTTGTTGAGCTACAGTCTAAAAAAAACATTGTTGAGATGTTTATAATCTCACTTTTTTTTTTACATTACACAAGATGCATTGTGTGGTGTTACATCTTCAATTATAAACATGCAAAAAGAGCCTGCAGTGTGCAGCAAATTGCGGAATAGACCCACTACTACTTTTAAGTCTAGTTTATCATTGAACTTTGATCAATGTTATGATGTCATTTTGTTTAATATATATCAACATGTTTGATAAGATAATATTATATATTGCACCCCAACAGTCCAAATATAGTGATAAATGAATTCATTAAGAAAAATGTCGGATCAGAAAGCAGTTGTAATGAGTTAAACAAGAGGGGTGGGTCATGATGGTCCTGGAGACCTTTACTTGAGCCTTTTGAAAAAAACATGACCCATTTCCGATCTCTAATGAGATATAATGACAAACATTCTGACAAAGTTTCATTAACTGGTATTGGACTTAAGATGTGGCCTCTACAGTTAACAAGTTTTTTTTTTCTAGAATTAATTTTTTTTTTCTAGGGCAAGGTTTAAAAGCGACCTTCCTCAGTGTTGGTTCATCCTCGGATACCCCGGGGTCTCGCTATTTGCTACGCTACATCGATGTAGCGTAGCAAATAGCGAGACCCCGGGGTATCCGAGGATGGTGTTGGGACACTTTTGGTAAAATGTGAGAGAAGATCTGCAACCCAATGAAACTCAAATTCTCCAAGTTTATCTTAGAGGTTTGTCTACACAAATTGACAGTACAGATCCCAAGATCAGGCACGTTGTGTACAGTCTGATCTGGATCCAAATAGATAATATTACGTCCACAGTCATGAGACCTGGTTTTCGCCCACGTCGCCGAAAGGGAAAGATCTAACGTGTAAAGGTAGATCTACTACCTGAAAGCTACACTTTTTGTTGCAGACGACTTCGAAAGTATAAAACAAAAATAGACTAGATCTCTAGATCTACTTTGGACGCAAACAAAATGGACATTTCTTGATTTAAACATCTAGATCTATATCTATGTCGATGAGCAGGCATGTAGAAACACTTGATCAAGTGGAGAAACTTCCATTTATGAGCATTCTTTTGCTTTCAGGCTGTAGACAGAATAAAACGCCATTAACCCTTTACCACGACCTTTAACGCCCCTGGGAAAGAAGCCTTTTGAAAACATAGTGGGAAAAGGAGAACATGCTGGTAACCAGCATTTTCTCCTTTTTCCACGATGTTTTATTCTCTAACAAGGAAACATTGCACCGTTTGAGCCACATTGAAATTGTCGTCTGCAAATGGCTTCCAATTTGGACAAGGATAAATTGTTTTCGTCATTTACAAGGTTACATCGTAGATTCTGCACAAAAATTTTATCTCTCTACATTTCGCCTATCGTGAAATGGATCTAGATCTATCAAACAATAAGAAACAAAACCAGCAAATGAATCGAACTCTCATATCGTTATAGGCTGTTTTCATGTACGAACCCTATAGTAATTATTCTGAAATTTTTTAACTCTTTACCAAACGACAAAATTTTAGACTTCTTCAAATTGAAAGCATTTGCAGACGACAAAATAGATGTGACAAAAAAGTGAAACTTGACTTTTAAAGAGTAGAAAACAATGTAGGAAAAGGAGAAAATGCTGGTTACCAGCATTTTCTCCTTTTTCTACAGTGTTTTCAAAAGGCTTCTGTCTAAGGATCATTAAAAGTTGGGCTTAAACTCAGTGCCAATGTAATCACCAACGTGCGAGGGATTTCACTCGTCACAATCCGGTCGATTCCGTATTAGAACGAAGGACCGCAGGAGGTTTGCCGAAAATCTTTAAAGGTGGCCCTTCAGATTTTGAGACTAAAATTTTACAAAAGTTCAGAAAAAGTATCCTTATACTCCCAAAGTCTTACTATTTTCATTCATAAAACCCCAGTAGTCGAAACCCATCCAACAACAACAGAAATTAGAGGTTTACTACAGCCCAGGTCGACACCGACGAGAAACACGTTCTATTTTTAGATGAGCAACTCGCTCATTTACATACTGAAAATACACATGCGAAGCTTCAAACATAGAGTCCGAAGAAGATAATTATTATGGAATTTAAGCGTCATTAGTCAGATGCCAGATGTCACTTAACATTCCCACCATGCTTCTTTTTATTTTTGGCGCGAAATCTAAAAATAGCTTAAGAGGCTACGTAGCCTTTTAAGGGAATACCATCAAAAATTTTTTTTTTGTAATTTTATGATTGTTAATAATTGATGATTTGTATTGTTTTTTTTTTTCATATAAATTTCAATGGTAGATCTATATATATTTTTTGATTAGGTGTGATATGAAAATTCTAAATACCCACCTTTAATGAAATGACAAAATAGAAAAGTCGGCTCCTCCCGGCAAATTACGATTTTTAATCGGAATATTAGGTAATCTTATCAGACATTTTCCAGGAATACTGGTTTCGTTTTCGAATGGGCTGAAACCACCTAAAGCCGGATTCATGCAGCATGTAAAACAAACTGTCCAGGTCACGTACAACAGCTGCCGTATGCATACAGGTATTTTGCTTTTGTCACATAAACACATTATGGTAAATCTAGATGAGTAGCTAAATATGTAGAACTAGATTTTTTTTCTGGTTTTCATGGAAAATAAAATACGGATTCAATCTCGTTCTAGCTTTGCTTTGCGTTTTGAAAGTAGAGTAGGCCTACTGACTACTGTCCTAGATCACAGGAATTTGACATTCTATAACCAAAATAAATGATAAAATATGAAAAAAAAAATCTCCCCTGTATAATATAAACACAAGGAGTGCAACGTCTCGATTGCTGGCGCTAGCACCCGACAGCCTTTCCCAACCAAAATCACCCACGAAACAAACATTGATCATAATCTCCTTCAGCCTAGCGATAGACAAGACAATAATGTACATGCGTCATCCGGCGATACCTCAGTAGAAACCTTTCAACCGGAGATATCCGTCATGTTTTACAGCTCTATCAGGTCATTTTGATTTATCCGGGTGGCCATTCGCTGACGTCACAGAAAGTAGCAGGTAGCGTATTTTCGTATTACTTATTAGGGGTGAAACAATACGGTAAAAAGCGTATCACAATATATTGCAATACGGCTGACCCGTATTGCAATACGTATTGCAATACGCTCTATATGTTGACATTTAGCATATCTGACCACTTGTAATCGCTGTTAGGGTTGCATATGCTAAAAAATTGACTAGTCTTTAACTCAGACTAGACTGAAATGACAAAGAAATTAAGAATTATCCATAGAAACCAGTAAATGACTCAGTGACATTTCAAGTCATGTTCTTTTTCAAAAATATTAGCATGTCAACCTTTTCAGCACCCACAGAAGCCCTCTGTCCTGACAAAAAGTCACAAGCAATACTGAACACTCGCTCAGCGGGCGCACCTTGTTTATGTAGAAACCAGTCAGGAGCTCAACAGAGAAGACAGTGCAATGCACTAACTTACTCTGTTAAACACAAATACTTTCCCGCTTATCTACCGGGAGAAAAAACGCGAAATAAGTGTGAGCAAAGTTATAGGAAATGAATAACAAACTCTGTTGGTCCAAAATCAGTAATATGGTCAACGGTTATTTGGAGTTCGTACCCGCGGCGAATTTGAGGCGGTCATAACTTTACCTTAACACCGGTGACACCGCCTGTAGAAAAAATAAACAACTTTCGCTTTCGTAAATGTTTCAGATTGTTGAAAAACGATCGATTTCTGACCAAAATTTTGGGAAAACCGGACTTTCTAATGCAATTACGAGAAGTTGACATATTGAAGAAATACCGATACGGTAAAAATCGTACCGGTTTCGGTTTTTTCTTTGAACAAACCGCGGTTAATCGGTATATCGGTAAACCGTTTCACCACTATTACTTATTACTATTATTTTTTTCGTTTTTAAGATACTTATGGACATCACAAGATACTACAGATTTTTCTAGAATCTTTAGTATCATTTGATGTCCATAAATGTCTTAAAATCTCCGGTTGAAAGGTGTCTACTGAAGTATCGCAGGATGTCGCAGGTACATTAATGTGTTATCTATCGCTAGGCTGAAGGAGATTATGATCAATGTTTGTTTCGTGGGTGATTTTGGTTGGGAAAGTTGTCGGGTGCTCGTGCCAGCAATCGAGACGTTGCGCTCCTTGTGTTTATATTATATAGGGGGGAATTTTTTTTCCGTATTTTGTCATTTATTTTGGTTATAGAATGTCAGATTTCTGTGCCTAGATCTAGTCACAGGTACAGATGAATGGCAACGACAATGTAAATCATGTATTACATTATATTAGTGTGCAATACAGTAACAGGATTTACGTTGTCGTCGCCGTTCACTTGTGGTCACAGGGATTCGATCTCGATCTAACTGTCCCCAAAGGCAAAGGCGATGTTGCTTTTTGACCATTATCCCCCGCTAGATGGCATTCTATAAATACTTATCTCTCTAATTTGGGCATCCTGGGTACAGAGCCGAACCACTTTCATACGCGGCAACCGCATTATCTCCGCTAGATGGCATTCTATTTATACTCATCTATCTGATATGGGCATCCTGGGTACAGAACCGAACCACTTTCCTATGCGACAACCGTTACTTTGAATTTAAAACTAACAAAAAGGTTTACACAATAAAACGTTACCTCGTGCAATTCACTCAGCCATGATCACAACTTTAGAGAAATCTGTTGCTAAAGAAGGTCTCATTTCTCCTCAAACGTATTGACAAAAGCTGTTTTCAACATTGCTACTTTAAAGATATTAATATTACAGTCAGCCCACTTTCGGGGCTAGTGATGCATCATATAAGACAGTCGAATCTTTCAAGAATTATGACATGCGCAGACAACGGCGGCAACCGTTACTTTGAATTTCAAACTAAAATAATCGTTTACTCAATAAAATGCTACCTCATGCAATTCACTCAGCTATGATCAGCAGTTTAGAGAAATCTGGAGCTAAAGCAGGTCTCATTTCTCCTCAAACGTATTAATAAAAGCTATTTTCTGCATTGCTACTTTATATAGCGTAACATTACAGTCAGCCCACTTTCGGGGCCAGTGATGCTTCATATAAGACAGTCGAATCTTCCAAGAATATGACATGCTCAGATGTGTTCTGCAGACTGATCTTGATTTACATTATCCAAAATATTGACAAAATTGTGCTTTGCTCTTTATCAAACGATTCTAACTTTAACGACCCTATTGAAAACTTTGTGGGAAAAGGAGAAAATGCTGGTTACCAGCATTTTCCCCTTTTCCCACAGTATTTTCTAACTTTTATCACACAATTGCTACATAACATATTAGTCTACAAATTTGCAACATGATTAAAAATGAGTATTATTGTACTTCTTTAACTCATTACCAAACGAAAAAATTTAAAACTGGTCCAAATTCAAAACATTTGCAGACAACAACATAAAAGTGACTGAAAATTTGAAATTTGTTTTTGGTAAGGGAAGAAAACATTGTGGGTTACCAGCATTTTCTCCTTTTCCTACAATGTTTTCAGAAGGCTTCTTTCAGGGTCATTAAAAGTCGTGATTGTGTGGTAATGGGTTAAATGAGCCATTAAATTTTTCCTTTTTGACCTTCTTAGAATTATCATTTATAAATCTTAAACCACTATATTCTCATTACAAAGGAAAATGTTGATTACCTCCCATTTCTGGAAACTAACAAAAGTATCCACAATTAATTTTAAGGTAGACATTAAAGGTGGCCCTTCAGATTTTGGGAAGAAAATTTTACAAAAATGCAAAAAAATAATTCTTATACCCCCCAAAGCCTTTTAATTTGCGTTCATAAAACCCCAGTAGGCCAAAACCATCTGACAAGAGAAATTAGAGATTTACTACAGCCAATATTGACACCAACGGGAGACACATTCTATTTTTAGATGATCAGTTCTCTTGTTTACATACAGGAATACACATCTCGAGGAAGTTTTAAACATAGCGTCTGAAGAAGACATTATGGAAAATAATTATTACATGTTTGTTTTGTAATGGAGTTTAAGTGTTATTAGTCACGTGTCAGTCACTTGACATTCCCACAATGCTATTTTGATTTTTGGCGCGAAATCTAAAAATAGCTTAAGGGGCTACGTAGCCTTTTAACCCTTTCCCAAACGACAAATTTTGGACTCTTCCAAACTGAAAGAGTTTGCAGACGACAATTTTAGATTTTGAGAAAATGCCAGAAAGTTCTCAAAAAGGGTAGAAAACACTCTGGGAAAAGGAGAAATTGCTCGTTACGAGCAATTTCTCCTTTTCCCACAGTGTTTTCAAAAGACTTTTACTGCAGACACGTAAAAACCAGGGCTTGTTTGGGAAAGGGTTAAGGGAATACCATCAAAAAAAAATTATTTGTAATTTTATGATTCTTAATTATTGATGATAGGTATTTTTTCATATAAATTTCAGTGATATATATATTTTTTAATTTGGTGACATGTAAAAATTCTAAATTCCCACCTTTAAAGGAATTTCGATCTGGTGGGTTAAAAATGTGTAAAGGTATTATATCTGTATAGACCTGTCTATATCAACTTTCAAGAAATTTTATTCCATGTTGCACTAGAAGTGTTACTGGTCTTCTACCTTAACCAATTACCACGCAATCCCTACTTTTGACGACCCTGAGAATGCAGCCTATAGAAAACACTGGTAACCAGCATTTTCTCCTTTTCCTACAATGTTTTCTACCCTTCACTAAACAAATTTCAAGTTTTTAGTCATTTTATTTTGTCGTCTGCAAATGCTTTGAATTTTGACAAACTTAAAATTTTGTAGATTGGTAATGAGTTATTTGATGGTTAATGTTGAAGCCCTGGCTTCTGCCTGGCTAGGGGCCTAACATCTGTGCTCCCAATTTCAAGGGCAAGGAGCCCAGAGTGACATTATTAGTTGTACGGTCAGGTGACGGGGGACTAGGAAACTTGTTCATGGCCACGGTGAATCATGTCACCCTGAGCTGATTGCAAGGTGGTGATCTTATTCAACACAGCCATGAACAAGTTCCCAAGTCTCCTGCCACTTGACCGTACAAGGAATTTATTATACAGCAAAGTTTTACCATTTCATAGCTTGTTGAGCAAATTTCCCTGTTTTATAGTCTTATGAATCGAGTGTGGTGACAAAATAAAAATTCCGTTTGAGTGCCCCAATTCAATGAAAACTGATGCCACTGGGAATTGACATCAACAGATCTTGCAGTTTGGTGATCAGTTTTGGATGCTGTGTTGCAAGCGTAGTAATGTATGTGGGGCACCCAAAAGGGAAACTGGTTTTACATGGATTTTGCCAGAGTACATGATAGATGTATCTATGTGTGTGGCATATTATCCAATCAGATCATTAGGAATTTCCTTGCAGTAGAATAAAAAGCTAAGAAAATCCTTGATTTATATACTTACAGGAGAGAGGTCTCAAAGGAACAAGCATTACTATTTCGCATGATTTTCTAGCTTACCAGCAACAAAGGCGTTAGTTTAAGACAGAGCCTGCATCCTAAAACTCAACAGTTGGGAGTCAAACATGAGTGACTCTTACAGAGCAGATAGACCAAGGGGTCAAACAGGTTACAGTGATCAAAACTATAGACAAGGAAATAGACATAGTGACTACAATCACAGTCAAAATAATAGATCAAGAAATGGAGGGCAAAGTGATTATGGCAGATCAAGAAATGGAGGGCAAAGTGATTACAATGAGAGTCAAAACTTTCGACCAGGAAATAGGGGAGGAGCAAGAGGAAGGGGAGGTACGAGAGGAGGTGGGAGGATGGGTAGACCTAATGACAATATAAGGAGACAGGAACAGTTTCAAGATTATGATGGTGAGGGATATGGAGAAAATGTAAGAAATACAGGAAATAGAGGTGGATGGAATGATTACAATGAAGGTCAAGACAACAGATCGGGAAATGGAGGTGGATGGAATGATTATAATGACGGTCAAGACAACAGATCGGGAAATAGAGGTGGATGGAATGATTATAATGAAGGTCAAGACTACAGATCGGGAAATAGAGGTGGATGGAATGATTATAATGAAGGTCAAGACTACAGAGCGGGAAATAGAGGTGGATGTCAAGACAACAGATCAGGAAATAGAGGTGGACAGAGAGGTAGAGGACCACAGACAGGAACCACAAATAGAGGTAGACAACATGAAAATGCAAGCAGACAGGGACAATTTCACAGTGATAACAGGCAAGAAAATGATTATAGATACAGAGATGAAGAACCTGGTGGTGTGAATAAAGATTTTAACAGGAATAGAAGGAGAAAGGGACAACATACAAGTGATGCTAGACCTAATGAGAACCAAAGATACGGAAATATAGACCATGGACTTCTACAAACTCCCACTGTGCACCCAACTGGTTATTACCAATCACCCATTGGTCAAGGTTTTGGTATGTGTATCTTTTTCTAAACAATAAGTTTTATTATTTCACACCTACAACTTAACTTCCAGTGAAATCGCTTTAATACAGTGGATTCCACTTAATCGCAACCCTGTTTATCGGGATTTTCGGATATTTGCAAGATTTGGTCCAGCACCGATCCATTTCCTATTTAGACAATGTAAATTTCAACGCTTAATCGGGATCCCGTAAATACAACATTTCGGTTTTTTGCAACGAAAAATTAGCACATGATTCGAAATTCTAGTGTTTATTAGCAATTCCGTTGGATAAGACAGCGAAAAATTTCAATCTGTCCGGGAAAAAAAAGGTTACTCAAAAAGATAAAAGTCGAATTTCAAAGCGTAAAGAGAATCGCAGATTAAAAACTAATGTAGCAGTATACAAACGACGAGTCCGACAGATCCGTTTTCATAATCTAATCATGAAAGATAAAAATTCTTGGTGTATTTCATGTTATTCTTTTCATTTAAGAAAGTGTAATAACGGTTACAAAACATCTGCAAATGGCCGACATTCTGAATATGAAGCTTCACTGGTTGCCGATTTTCAAACTATTGCAAACTATTGCACGGTTACACGAGATTTCGGGTACCAGGCTGTACATCCACCACCAAGAGCACCGATTAATAAAATGGTAATTTTAGGGCAGGAAAATTGGCGAAAAGATGACTACATGTACTTAAATCTTGTCTTGGTATAACTCGGAAAAAAAAAAACGAACATAGACGTTCTATGATCAGACTACACATTCTGTGCAGTCCGATCTTTATCTACGCTCCCCGAAAGCAACTGCAGACGAATTCGGCACTTTACCTGTTACAAGAAAGACCGATCGAAATAACCTATCACCGATCAGATAATTACACACTGAGGAAAAAAAACTTAACTGTTTGTTAGTGTCTCGTTGATAATCCAATTTGTGACAAACAATTTGACTACAGGCGTGAAAGTAAGGTGTACCGAATGTAAACTGTGAAAAACACAGAAAACCGTTTCTTATTTAGGTCTGCTTTGAATGGTATGGCTTAAATTGAGGCGTTAAAATAGATTCGTCTGTGCGTCAATCAGTCAATGACGTCACACAAAATTTATCCACCCATTCAACCGAACAGGTGGCGAGTCGGGGTTTATACAGGTACACGATCATGTTGTGTAAGAATGTACATGTACACATGGAGTAAATGTTAGATAACCGGAAACTGGAGATATGTGTCGAAACCTGTGTTGACAAAAAGTTCGTGTTGAATTTTATGTCAAACGAAGCATCACCATGGCTAACAGCCAGGATCGTTTCTGGTGCTTTGTGCACTTGATAGGTAAATAAAGTAAGCAAACAAATGATTTTTTAAAACTTGTTTAGTTTGAAAGCCACATATTTAAAAAATTATGAGCATTAATCAAATGATCGGGATGCAAGAGCTGAACGTCTGTCATTAGAACGAAACGATCGTCTGCAACTCTGGTTTGACTTCCGGTCTGAAAAGAGCTATCGGATTATCGGGCCGACCGCTTATTCGCAATATTTTCTCTGACAAATAGGACTTGCAAATAAGCGGAATCTACTGTACTACCACGTGAGTACAAAATATTTTAGCCCATATTAGACGTGGTAGAGTTCAATACGGTTTTTCCAGAACAAGGCAAAAGCCCAATATGGATTTCTCAGAACGAGGCAAGAGTCCATTATGAATTTTTCAAAACGAGGCTAGAGTCCCAAATATCGCTATTGGACCAGAAGAGTAGTCTACCGAATTACGTTGTAAAAAAGCAATTTCAAAACCATCTCTGCAGAACCAGTCTATACTTCGGACTCGGCTGTAGCCTCATCCAAAATATAGACTGGTTCTGCAGTGTACTCATCCAATAGAATTCATTATTGTACCCAAGCATGTTAAACAACCTCATAGAGTAGCCCAAATAGAAAGCATCTGCAGATGACAAATTAATGATTCCTCAGATTACAATTCTCATCCTTGATAGGGCAGATAACATTGTGAAAAAGGAAAAAATGCTGCTTAGCAGCATTTTTTCCTATCCTGCTCAACATGTTACTTTCTTCATGCTTGTTAAAACTGGAGATTGTGTGGTAAAGGGTAACCTCAGTTTCAGTATACCCTACATTCCCACGTAAAATATAAACAGTGAAAAAGTTCCATTACAAGGAATTACTCTTGCCTGGCTGAAAAAAAAGCTGTTTTGAGTAAACCGGCATCATTGCAGAAGCTGTTTTACAACATACCTCCCATGAAAATGGCTCAGTCCCATAAAGACCTATTCCAAAACAGCCCACTTCATCTATTTTTGGCATTGTCTGTGCATGTCACATTCTTCGAAGATTCGACCCGTCTTATATGACGCATCACTCTCCCAGATATTCGGGAAACTGTACAGTATTACGCGCTATAGAGTAGCGATGGAGAAAATAGCTTTTATTAATATGTGTAAGGAGATTTCTCTAAACAGCTGATCATAGCTGAATTAATTGCACCACGTAGCGTTTTATTGAGCAAACGTTTATTTTAGTTTGAATTTCAAAGTAACGGTTGTTGCATAGAAAAGTAGTCCAGTTCTGTACCCAGGATGCCCATATTAGTTAGATGAGTATTTGTAGAATGCCATCTAGCAGGAGATAAGGCTATTTTTGGAATACTGTTATTGCAATGAATTTATTTAGAATGGGTTTATAATAACTGTCTTACCTTTTTTTGAAAATTAAATTAATTCCAAGAGAAGGAATCTCCAGAAACTGTCCTTAAACATATAAACAGGTCAATAAGTCTGCTTTAAAGGTGGCCCTTCAGATCTTGGGACGAAAATTTTAAAAAATGCAAAAAAATCATCCTTATACTCCCCAAGCCTTTTAATTTGCCTTCATAAAACCCCAATAGTCAAAAACCATCCGACAGCACGAGAAATGAGATTTACTACGGCCCAGGTTGACATTAACAGGAGACATGTTCTATTTTTAGATGATCAATTCACTCATTTATATACAGGAATACACAGACAAAGTTTTAACCCTTTACCTCATAAGGCATTTCTATGTAATCTCTAATTGACCTTAAATAACAGCAAGGATGAAGCTGTCTCTTATGTGTATATGGCACCTTTTGATAGCATAGAAAACATTGTGGCAAAAGGTGAAATTGCTCGTCACAAGCAATTTCACCTTTTGCCACAATATTTTCCAAAGGCTCCTACAAGCAATGCGTAGAAATGAGTATCTATGGAGTAAAGGGTTAAATATAGGGTCCGAAGAAGACATTATGGAAAATAATTATTACATGTTTGTTATGTAATGAAATTTAAGCGTTATAAGTCACGTGCCAGTGACTTGACATTCCCAAAATGCTTTATTGATTTTTGGCGGGAAATCTAAAAATACCTTAAGAGGCTATGTAGCCTTTTAAGGGAACACCATCAAAAAAATTTTTTTCTAAATTTATGAGTTTTACTTATTTATGATTTGTATTATTTTTTCATATAAATTTTAGTGATAGATATGTTTTTTTTAATTTGGTGAGATGTAAAATTTCTAAATACCCACCTTTAAAGTCTTTTGGGGAGGAATAGAATATCAGTTTTATGTCAGAGCTATGTTTTCTATCTGACTGTTTGAAAATTGCACAGCCTATTTTTGGAAAATCCCCACAAATTTTTAGGCAGAGGAAGGAAAAACCCTCCCAAATTTTCAGTTTCTGGAATAAACACTGCCTGAGTAAGAAGTTTGTAAAATTTGTTCTGTGTGCTTATCCTGCCATGTGGTTGTCGACAATTACCTTAACTCTTTACCAAACAACAAAATTTCAACCTTATCCAAACTGAAGGCATTTGCAGACAACAAAATGGATGTGGCTAAAAAAAATCAAAATTTGTTTTGGGAAGGGTAGAAAACATTGTGGGAAAAGGAGAAAATGCTGTTAACCAGCATTTTCTCCTTTTCCCACAATATTTTCTACCATGCTGGAAACAAATTTCAAGTTTTTGAGTTATGTTTATTTTGTCGTCTGCAAGACAGTGCTTTCAATTTGGACCAGTCCAAAATTTTGTTGTTTTGTAAAGAGTTAAGAGGTAAAGGGTTAATTAATCGAGTTTCTATTTTCAATACAACCTAGTTGATTGGCTGAGACAAACTGCCCTGCAAAGTTTTAAATCTGTATCAAAGGACAAAATTGTGTAAGTAACCATATTGCACTGAAAGCATTCCCAGACGACAAATCAAATGTAGCTTAATTGGTGATTTCCATCCTCGGATACCCCGGGGTCTCACTATTTGCTACGCTACATCGACCCCTGGGACAATTGACTAATAAAACTTTGAATCAGCCGCCGAAAATCGATACGAAACGTCATAGCGTACAGTCCACTCGCCCATCACAAAATGATGATGGAACCAATGAAAAGCTAGCATTCGGCGAGTGGTAAAGTGAGGGAAATTCAATTAATTGTCCAAGGGGTCGATGTAGCATAGCAAATAGGGAGACCCCGGGGTATCCGAGGATGGGTGATTTCTGTTTCTGATAGGATAGAAAACATTGTGGGAAAAGGAGAAAATGCTGTTAATCAGCATTTTCTCCTTTTCCAATATTGCATTGAAAGCATTCCCAGACGACAAATCAAATGTAGCTTAATTGGTGATTTCTGTTTCTGATAGGATAGAAAACATTGTGGGAAAAGGAGAAAATGCTGTTAATCAGCGTTTTCTCCTTTTCCAATATTGCATTGAAAGCATTCCCAGACGTGTAGCTTAATTGGTGATTTCTGTTTCTGATAGGATAGAAAACATTGTGGGAAAAGGAGAAAATGCTGTTAACCCATTACCACACAATCCCTACTTTTGACGCCCCTGAAAAAGAAGCCTTTTGAAAACACTGTGGGAAAAGGAGAAAATGCTGGTTACCAGCATTTTCTCCTTTTCCCACAGTGTTTTCTACCCTTCCCAGAACAAATTTCAGTTTTTCAGTCACCTTTATTTTGTCGTCTGTAAATGCTTCCAATTTGGAAGAGTCTAAAATTTCCTCGTGTGGTAAAGAGTTAATCAGAATTTTCTCCTTTTCCCACATTGCTTTCAAAAGCCTTTTTGTTTATGGTCAATAACACTTTGACTTGTGTGGTAAAGGGTTAACTCATTACCAAAGGACAAAATGTTTGGCATGCCAAAATCGAAAACCTTTGGAGACGACAAAATAAAAGTGACTGAAAATTTGAAATTTGTTTTGTGAAGGGTAGAAAACATTCTGGAAAAAGGAGAAAATGCTGGTTACCAGCATTTTCTCCTTTTTCTACAATGTTTTCTGTAGGCTTCTTTCTCGGGGTCGTCAAAAGTAGGGATTGTGTGGTAATGGGTAATGGCTTACCATAGAACATAAATAGAGAAAAGAAAAGCAGCGATGTATATTATCACCTAAATCTTATTCTTTTAGGTCCACTACTTCCGTATGGTTATAATACGACAGTGCCACCTCCTTTTATGCATCCACCACAACCACATCCACCACCACCCCCACCACCACAACCACAAATGGCTTACCTGCCACCCTCAATGAACATAGGCAATCTGAGGGCTGGAAACCCTACCTACGGTTCAACCATGACGCTGAATGATTACAGTAATAAAGCACAGCCAAACAGACGGGACAACCAGCAAAACAGAAACCCTAATCAGATGAACCAAAGAAAGGGAAATCTATCAAGAAGTACCAGTACACCTGCTGTTAACATTGCAGGGGCAAGGCCAAAAAAATTCACAGAAAAAAGAGATTATCAGAGGGGTCAAAGTATGGAACAAAGTGGACAGATGAACGACATGGGTGATAAACAGGGTCAATTCATAGGCAAACGTGGCAAAAAGAATCAACATGGTGGTACTGAAATGTCAAGAACAGGACATGGTCCTAGCCCTCAGAACAGAATGAGGGACGAAGAGGCTTTCCGTAGCAGTTCCGAGAGTTTACCCGATGAAGAAAGATACAAGCAAAATGAAAGGCCAAACAAGCGTAGAGGTGAAAGATTTCGGGCCGCAAGAAATGGAAGAGGCAGTATGCAAAGAGGCGGTAGACTCGACGATAGAAATAAACATTGTGGAAGAGGTAACCATTATGCAGATAAAAAGAACAGGCCTCTAGATGACACTGATGAGGGTAGCAGAAAACTAAAGGATACTTCTAGACAAAAAGGATTGCGAGGGTTTTCAGGAAGATATAGGGGGAGAGGAAGGTTGTCTATGCCCTATAGAGGTTTTATTAGTAAGCCAGAGGATGAGGAGGAAGATGATACGGATAGCTCTGTCTTTGGAAGTTTATTGTCAGTGACATCTGAAGTAAGTGACATAGTTGGAGATGTCACAGATAGAAATGAGCTGAAGGTTGATGATTTAGATGTAACTCCCATTAGCACTTTAAGAAATAGGGAAAGGAGATACAAGAACAGACTGAGAGAATTGAAGAAAAAAAAGGAAAATAAGGATATCAACAAAATTCAAGAGTTTGAGAAAGCATTGGAATCGATCAGAGAGGCTATAAATAGAAGAAGCAGAAACAGTGAGTCTAAGGAAGATGAACAAGAAGCTGAATCAGACCAGGAACAGGTATTGGAGGATGAAAATGAGTCAACTGAAAATATAAGACGCCCCATGAAAAATACAAAGGGACTTAAAGTTGGTAAACAAACAAAAAAATCAAATTTTGTTGCATCTAGGAAGGGTCAGGTTGTTTTTAAACCCAAACAAAATAGGAATAAACAACTTAAAGGTAGACCAGCTCAAAAATGTACAGAAGATGAAGTGGTGTCTACCAGTTCAAGTGAAGAAACTATAACCAGTGATAAGGATGAAATAGACTCAGATAACATGGACAGGAAAAAAGATGAGAAAGGAAAAACAGGTGATACACCAAAAAGAAGAAGGCAAAGAAAAAGGAAGACCCGCAAACCTAAAAATGTTGTGGAACAAGAAGAGGATGAACACAGTCAACTTTTTGATGTACTTGATAGATTGAATAATATTGGAAATGAGCCAAGAAAGGTTTCGCTGGGCAAAAAAGATACAGCGCCATTGATAGATAAAAGCCCTAAGAGATCTATTCCACCTACTGGCCAGATCAAAAGCCAATTGACGGAGCCCAAATTTACATTTTTTTATGAAGTTTGTGATGCAAATAACACTGATAAGCCTGAAATTTCTGAACCAACTAACAGCCCAGTTAAGGAAGAAAAGGGCAATAAAACAAATGATACAGAAAATGGTCCAGATGTGAATGAAGTGTTTAAATTCCTCGTCAAAAATTTGAGTGCAGAAGCTACTCCATCAGACATTGTCAGAGAATCTGGGCTTTTTCCATCGGGCTTCAATGCTGAGAAGTGGTTTAGGTCACACAAAAATAGGTTTGCCCTGATAGAAAGAGATGGCAGGGTTGTAAAGGTAATAGCTTTCAATATGGAATTGTCGTACTGCTTGGACTATATAACAAAAAGATCATGTACTAAGCCAGATTGTGATAGGTACCATATTTGCAAAGATCTCTTGTGTGGCAACTGTCACTTTGGCAGTGAACAGTGTCAATTTTCACATGATTTACTGGATGAAGAAAAAAACCTGTCTGTTTCAAAAGCGTTTGGATATTATAACATCTTCACTAGTGATGAGATTTGCTCTCTGCTAAGCCTCCGTTTTCCACATATTTGTATGATGTGGAATGAGAATGGATCATGTGAAAATAAAAACTGTACAAGCCTTCATATTTGTCAGAGGTTTGTCCTTGGAAGATGTTTAGAGGATAAAGCAGCATGCCCTCTCTCACATGACAAGTTTTCCAGTCATAACAAGCCAATTATTGATGCTTATAGGATGTCTAAAATACCTGATTCTTTATTTCGGAGACTGATCTTTATTAAGAGGTCAGTGAGACCAAGAAATCCATCAGCTAGTAATACTGATAATCAGCCTGACGAGATGGAAGGGATACCAGTGGAAGCTGAAGTGAGACCTAATCAACCCGATGAAAGAAAATCAAAAACTAGAAAGTCAAGTGGTGCTGAGAAAAAGGAGAAAAAGAAGAGGGATGACATTTCATCACTACCTGGTATGCAAGTTTGTTTTTTTTTGTTGTTTTTATACCCCCACAAAACGAATAATTTCGGGGGTATACTGGAATCAGCCTATCTGTCCATGTATCCGTCCATCCATGTGTCCGTCCCATCTGTGTGTCCGTCTGTGTACAAAATACTAGTAATTTTGTGTCGCAAACTCCTCCTACAGTTTTCCTTCAATTGTATTGAAACTTTGCACATATACAGATGATATATTGAAGATTTGGAAGATGCAATTTTCAAGCGTCAATTCTTCCTGGTTGAGGAATTATCTCCCCTTGAACTTGACACTTTTTTCTGTCAAAGCGCTGGCGGGGGTATTAATTCAGTCACATTCAGTGATAGCTCTAGTTTTTTTTTTTTCTTTTGACCATGTTGTGGGAAAAGTAGATATAATTCTTCACTGTGATGCACTATACCAAGCAAGTCAACCCACTTAACCTATTACCAAACGACACTATTTTAGACTGGTCCAAATTGAAAGCATTTGCAGATGACAAAATAAAAGTGACTGAAAATTTGAAATTTGTTTTGTGAAGGTTAGAAAACTTTGTGGGAAAAGGAGAAAATGCTGGTTACCAGCATTTTTTCCTTTTCCCACAATGTTTTCTAAAGACTTCTTTCTCCGGAAATTTGTCCGGAGCATAATTATCTCCAAAAGTACAAAGGCTAGGAACTTTAAACTGTAAACACCTATAGAATTCATTAAGGAGAAGTGCAGTTCACAAAAACCAAAACTCTGTCTTCAGTAATTTTTGAGCTATTGCCCTTTGTTAATTTTTACTTTGGATTTCTGTCTGGCTTATATCTCTAAAAGTATAGAAGCTAGGAACTTGAAACTTCACACACATATAGAATTAATTGAGGAGAAGTGCAGTGCCTAAGAAACATAACTGTATCTTCAGTATTTTTGGAGTTATTGCCCTTTGTACATTTTTACTTTGGATTTTTGTTCGCACATTTCCATTTAGATTCACAGGCTTTTTTTGACTGATTACCCTTTGATGAATTTTATCCTGTTCTGGAACAAGTGCTAGTTTATTTTTCATACTTATTATCCCCCGGTCGGTGGGGGGGGGGGATATGGTAATAATCTCTCTCAGTTCCTCCTTCCGTCTCCCATTTTTATCCGGAAGATAACTTAAACAGTATTTCAGATACCAACTTCAAACTTCGTAAGTGGATAGATCTCATTAAGGAGGAGTGCAGTATACATGAATGACAACTCTGTCCTTCAAATTTTTCGACTTATTGCCCTTTGTTATTTTTCAGGCTTAATTTTTTTGCCCAGCACATAACTTGAAAATTGTTTCACATATTAGCTTGAAAATTTGTATGTGTCTAGATTTCAATAAGGAGAAGTGAAGTGCAGAAGAATAATAACTCTAACTTTCATAATTTTTGAGTTATTATCCATTCTTATTTTTCAGGCTTAACTTTTGTCCAGAACATAATTGAAAAACTATTTCAGATATGAACATGTAACTTAATCTGTGGATGGATCTTACTGTGAGGAGTGCAATGTACAAGAACGATAACTCTGGCAGTATTATTTTTTAATTATTGCCCTTTGTTATTTTTCAGGCTCAATTTTTGTCCAGGACATAACTCAAAAATTATTTCAATTAATGACATGTTTCTTCATACGTGGATAAATTTTATTGTGGAGGACTGCATTTTGCAAGAATGATAACTCTGCTTTTTATGATTTTTTTACTTATTATGTAATAAAATCCTGTGCCATTGAACAAGGGAGCTTAATGTATAATTTCATCATGGACCAATAACAAAAAGGCCACATGTACATGCAAAACACAATACCTCGTATACGTTTGTATCAAAAAAGTTCTTTTTCGGCGGGGGATATCATTTCAATGAAATTGCTTGTTATACTTTAAATGGTGTCATTTAAATTCAAACACATTTTGCAACCTTGTTTGTCACTTTTACTTTTTCATCTACAAATGCTTTTGATTTGGACAAGCCTAAAATATTGTCGATTAGTAATGAGGTAAGGTAGCCAAAAGTTAGAATTTAATTGGTAGAGGTCTGTTGTATACTTGAAGAATCCTGATTTTTTTGTATTTTTTCGTTTCAGACAATTTACAAGATGTCTACATCTGTAAAGATAATCTTACTGCCGCAGGATGTAAGAATTCCAAGTGTCCCTCTCTTCATCTTGACGAAAAGCTGCCGTATATTTGGCAGATCAAAGCATTTGGCAAGTGGATAGGTTTTCACCAGTCAGAAGGGATTGAACACGCTTACTGTAACAGACGGGATGGCGCGACCACTGACCTTGTAAGTGTCACCCTTTTGGCTCAGTCAGGTAACTCGGTGGTTAGGGCATGTGACTCAAGACCTGGGGTCCATATTCACCAACCATTCTTAAGAACATTCTTAGTCTTATTCTCCAGAATTTCATCAGTGTGAAAGTAAAAGAGCTTTTGATTGGCTAAACCAGCCAAATTGAGAACATCTAAAAGCTCTATTACAAACTATAAAGCTGAAAGAAAGGAAAGTACAGTTTGAAAAACATTTGAAAAGGGCAATTATAGATTACAGGTTAGAAGGGTATAGATTACAAGTAATAGCTTCTTTTCCTATTCTATTTTCATAAAGTGCCATCTGCATTGTAAAGTCATATTTAACAGTACACAAACTAAATATATATAAAACTTAGATTTTCATGTGCAATCAGTTTGGATTTCTGGGTATTTCGTTCAGCTTGTTCGATCACAAACTGGCTTAGCTTGTTCCATCAAAAACTAGTGCAAAGCAACTTCTGTTCTTTTTCTGAACTATTTTAGGAAATGGATTCCAACCTGTATACTGTAGAAGTCAGATTTGAACCCAAATTACATGCCTTTTTGAATATGGAGGGTCAGAATGATGGACAGGAAGTAGTTGAAGTGCGTCGTATTTCTACACGTTCGTACATGGAAAAGGCGTATATGTCTCAAAGTTATAAAACACAGTGGAGATGGTACTTCAGGAATGACATGAGGGAATGGGAGCTTTTTGAGCAGGTAAGGGCCCTTTTACTGTTTACAAAACAATCCCCCTGTTTTCACGACCCCAAGGTAGAAGGCCTTTGAAAACATTATGGGAAAAGGAGAAAATGCTGGTACCAGCATTTTCTTCTTTTCCCATAATTTTTTGTGTTCTGTTATAGACACATCTTTCTATTTAGCCCACTACCACACAACCTCGACTTTTAACGACCCTGAGAAAGAAAGCTTTTGAAAACCTTGTAGGAAAGGGAGAAAATGCTGGTAATACAGCATTTTCTCCTTTTCCCACAAAGTTTTCTTTTCTTACAAAATCAAATTTCAATTTTTGAGTCACATTTATTTTTTCATCTGCAACTGCTTTCAATTTGGACTGGTCCAAAATTTTGTCATTTGATAAAGAGTGAATCAACATTTTATATGTTGTCTGCAAATGCTTTCAATTTAGACTGGTCTAAAACTTTGTTATGTAGTGAAGAGTGAACCTGGCCTGTTTGGCTCAACAACAATTTCTAGGTGCATGGATTTATTTAGGTGTGTCAGATCTAAAATGCTTTGAAGTCTCAGTTTTTTAAATATTGGCCAATCAGCAAAACTTTTATCTGGTCAAAATAAAAAAACTATTTACAGACGACAAATTTTATATGTTGCTTAACTCTTTACCAAACGACAAAATTATAGACAGGTCCAAATTCAAAGCATTTGCAGATGACAAAATGAAAGTGACTGAAAAATTAAAAATTGATCTGGGAAGGGTAGAAAACATTGTGGGAAAAGGAGAAAATGCTGGTTACCAGCATTTTCTCCTTTTCCTACAGTGTTTTCAAAAGGCTTCTTTCTCAGGGGCGTCAAAAGTAGGGATTGTGCAGTAATGGGTTAAGTCTTTACCACACAATCACGACTTTTAACCACCTTTGTAACCAGCATTTTCTCCTTTTCCCAAAATGTTTTCTACCCATCCCAAAACTAATTTCAGTTTTTCAGTCACTTTTATTTTGTTGCCTGCAAAAAGAATGAAAAACATTATCTGAACAGAGGAAATACTGGTTATGGGTATTTTTCCACCATGTTTTCACAAGTTTTCCCAATTAGGTGGTTAAAACGAAGGATTTTTTTTTTTAAAATGCTTTACCTCACAGTTTCATGGTTTAACAGCGGAGTCCCAGTAGCATACAGGACTTAACCCATTACCACACAATCCCTACTTTTGACGCCCCTGAGAAAGAAGCCTTTAGAAAACATTGTGGGAAAAGGAAAAAAAGGTGGTAACCAGCATTTTCTCCTTTTCCCACAATGTTTTCTACCCTTCACAAAATAAATTTCAAATTTTCAGTCACTTTTATTTTGTCATCTGCAAATGCTTTCGATTTGGACAAGCCTAAAATATTGTCGTTTGGTAATGAGTTAAGAGAAAGGGTTGTTGGTTCAATCCCTGACTCTGCCAGTTTCTTTCACCACTGATCATTGTTTCATAGATGGTGACAGGTCATGTGGAAAAGCAGCCAGTGGCTTGGAAAGAATATTTAGCAGAGTTGAATGACACATGTTTAGTTTAATTTAAATTTAAGTCATTCTGATTTTTTTGTTTTTGGGCATCACACTCTTTACTTTGAAGACTCAATAGGTAAGACCTCCATTTTGACAGATCCTTTGGACCCTCATCTTTTTTTTTTTCCCGCGGATCCAATCTCCTTTCAGTAGGTCTTGGACCTCGGACCAGTGCTATTTTTCGGCCCTTGGCTTCCTTCTCAGGGTCATGAAATCAGGGATTGGTTGGAAAAGGGTTACAGGAGGTCACTAACACTCATGTATTCTTCTCCTTCTCATCGCAACAGGCATCTCTTCAGCTTTATCAATCCTAAATAACTTAACCCTTTACCCCATAAGGCATTTCAATGGTATCTCTAATTTACCCTACATAACAGCAAGGATGAAGCTGTTTCTTATGTATATATGACACCTTTTGATAGTGTAGAAAACATTGTGGCTAAAGGTGAAATTGCTCGTCGTGAGCAATTTCACCTTTTGCCTCAATGTTTTCCAAAGGCTCCTACAAGCAATGTGTAGAAATGAGTATCTATGGAGTAAAGGGTTAAGTCATGTGAGCACTCTAGGGCCATTGGCCCACTTATCAGTATTTATCAAAATGAATGTCTACTATGAAAATATAATCTTTGCCCCTCTGCCTTAATTCATAATGACAAAATTTTAAGCTTGCCCAAATTGAAAGCATTTGCAGACAACAAAATAAAAGTGACTGAAAATTTGAAATTTGTTTTGTGAAGGGTAGAAAACGGTGTGGGAAAAGAAGAAAATGTTGGTTACCAGCATTTCTTCCTTTCTGCACAATGTTTTCGAAAGGCTTCTTTCTCAGGGTTGTCAAAAGTAGGGATTGTGTGGTAATGGGTTAAAGTGGCAGCACTTTTTATTCACTTTGGGAAAATTAATCACGCAATCCCTACTTTTAACACCCCTGTTAGAGAAGCCTTTTGAAAACATTGTGGGAAAAGAAGAAAATGCTGGTAACCAGCATTTTCTCCTTTTCCCACAATGTTTTCCTACCTTCCTAAAACAAATTTCAATTATTTGGTCACATTTCATTTTGTTGTCTGCAAATGCCTTGAATTTGGACCAGTCTGAAATTTTGTCGTTTGGTAAAGAATTAACTCTTTACCAAACGACGAAATTTTAGACTGGTCTAATTTGAAAGCACTTGCAGTCGACAAAATATACACTACTCAAAAATTGAATTTTGTTTCCAGAAGGGTAGAAAACATTGTGGGAAAAGGAGAAAATGCTGGTTACCAGCACTTTCTCCTTTTCCCACAATGTTTTTAAAAGGCTTCTATCTGAGGGTCGTAAAAACCAGGGATTGTTTGGGAAAGGGTTAAAATAGTTTTAAAAAAAGATATATCTGATCAACATTATGTCTCTCTGTAGAATATGCAGTTCACTTTAGAAAAGAAATACCTAGCAGGACAAAAGGAGTTCCTGTACTCAAGGGAGAATTTCAAATTCAAGTATGAATTCAACTTTGACGCCATGAATCAACTGAATCTTGATACAGGAAAAGTCAGAGATGCCCGAAGAAGACCACTTTTCATCTCAAGTGATGATATTGAATCAGGGTTATTGTAAGTATTATTATACCCGCAAAAAGAATGTTTCAGGGATATACTGGAATCAGCCTGTCTGACCGTCCATCTGTGTGTCAGTCCCTATGTTTATCTATGTACAAAGTATTACTAACTCCTACTCCTCGCAAACTCCTCCTACAGTTTTCCTTCAATTGTATTGAAACTTAGCACATTAATCATATATTGAAGATTTGCAAGCACAATTTTCAAGTATCCGCTCTTCCTAGTTGAGGAATTATCTCCCCTTGAACTTGACACTATTTTTTGTCAAAGCGCTAAGTTTTCAGGTTATTATGTAACTTACAAGCAACTATTGATTAATTTAATATCAGTTGTTTTCATGAACATTGGCGAGAACTGATTGGCTGAAAAAATTTTTTCACAGCTTCATGAAAAAAAAATCACCTCGTGCCGGAACTACTTTTGCTGAAGGTTACTTTTGCGGGTCCTACACACTGCTTTGCTCCTTTACTTTCATTCTATTGGTTAATTTTCAATATTGGGGATCTGAAAACTGCTTCCGTATTATATACATACAAATATGATTGGAAGGGACTTTAGAAACTCCAACATTAGATTTAAAACTAAAATTGAATGCAGTTTGAATTTTTCGGAGGGTATATGTTGTCTGTAATGTTAAATCATAAGGAATGAAGAGAATTTTATTTTTTTCATGGAGGTATGACAAAAAAAAAACCTAATTAATCACACTTTTGTATGAAACCGCTCAATTAAAAAAAAAAACAATTCTCGTCATTCCTTAAATGAATAAGTGAATTAACCCTTTACCCCATAAGGCATTTCTATGGTATCTCTAATTGAGCCTAAATAACAGCAAGGATGAAGCAGTTTCTTATGTGTATATGACGCCTTTTTATGGCATAGAAAACATTGTGACAAAAGGTCACGAGCAATTTCAACTTTTGCCACAATGTTTTCCAAAGGCTCGTACAAGCAATGCGTAGAAATGAGTATCTGTGGAGTAATGGGTTAAGGGGATTAATGGAATGTAATGTTGAAATTGGGTATAAAACATGCTGGTCCCTGCGCCAAATATAGACCAGTTCCAAGATAAGTGCTTGGTATTATGTACCATGGAGACGCATTGATTCTTTGCCACAAGAAAAAAATTTCAGACGGGTCCAAATTAATAGGTGTTGTAGATGACAAAATAAAGGTACATGTAACTCAAAAAATGAAATTTGTTTCCAACAGGGTAGAAAACATTGTTTGAAAAGGAGAAAAAGCTGGTTACCAAAACGCTTCTGTCTCAGGGTTGCAAATACCAGGGATCGTTTGGTAAAGTTTTAAATCCTCTTTTTACAAGACATGGCTCAATAATACGGTAGGTCTGTGAAATTTTAATGAAGTTAATGCTTCATTTCCCTGTTTGATATATTATAGATTTAATGCTTCATTTCCCTGTTTGTTATATTATAGATTTAAATTCTATATAAAACGTTGCAGCCCTGATAGCTTTAAGGCACCTCCAATAGTACCAACAGCCCTACCACCTGGATGGTCACCATGGGATGTTTGTAACCCTTTCGAATTTGTACGATTGCCTTCAAAGTCAGCTGCCTACAAGGATGTAGAGTCCAGTTTCTTTAAGACCATGGACAGTGAAAGGTTTACAATCATGGATATTTTTCGTGTACAGAATCCCCAAATGTGGAGTGCGTATTGCAAGTAAGTAATTACATTTACTTGTATTTTGTACCATACAATCTCTGGTTTTTATGACCTGTATGATGAAACTCCCTGAAAACATTGTGGGAAAAGGAGAAATTGCTGGTAACCAGCATTTTCTCCTTTTCCCACCATGTTTTCTACCCTTCCCAAAATAAATTTCAATTTTTGAGGCACATTAATTTTTTCATCTGCAAATGCTTCAAATTTTGACAAGTCTAAAATTTTGTCATTTTGTGTAAAGTAAAATGAATGTGATATTCGCAAGTGATATAAAAACATTTGTTGATAAAGACCTGATTTGTTAAGTACACTGTAATAATGTAGGTGTGGCAAACAGTTGATATGTTCAATATGCTGAAATGATGTAGGTGTGGCAAAGGGTTGATATGTTCAGTATGCTGAAATGATGTAGGTGTGGCAAAGGGTTGATATGTTCAGTATGCTGAAATGATGCAGGTGTGGCAAACGGTTTGGTATATGAAGTATGCCAAGTTGATGTAGATGTGGCAAAAGTTTGGTATGTTAAGTATGCTTAGATGATGTAGATGTGGCAAAAGTTTGGTATGTTAAGTATGCCGAGTTGATGTAGATGTGGCAAAGGTTTGGTATGTTAAGTATGCCGAGTTGATGTAGATGTGGCAAAGGTTTGGTATGTTAAGTATGCCAAAATGATGTAGATGTGGCAAAAGTTTGGTATGTTAAGTATGCCGAGTTAATGTAGGTGTGGCAAAAGTTTGGTATGTTAAGTATGCCGAGTTAATGTAGGTGTGGCAAAGGTTTGGTATGTTAAGTATGCTGAGACGATTCAGGTGTGGCAAAGGTTTGGTATGTTAAGTATGCTGAGACGATTCAGGTGTGGCAAAGGTTTGATATGTTAAGTATGCTGAAATGATTCAGGTGTGGCAAACACTGATAGGTTCCGCACTCTAAAATAGTGCAGGTGTGGCAAAAAGTTGATATGTTCCGTACTCTAAAATGATGCAGGCGTGTCAATAATGTAAGGGAAGCAAGCGGTTGATATGTTCAGTATACAGAAATGATGTAGGTGTGGCAAGCGGTTGATATGTTCAGTGTACTGAAATGATGTAGGTGTGGCAAGCGGTTGATATGTTCAGTGTACAGAAATGATGTAGGTGTGGCAAGCGGTTGATATGTTCAGTGTACCCTAAATTCTAAACCTAGGAACAAAAAAGGAAAAAAGGAAAACTTTAAAATTCTGTTTAATAACATTTTATCTTAAAAACCAACTCCTATCTGATCCTATAATATATCCAATAAATTTTATGTTTTTTTAGTGAGGAAAAGTCCATGCAAGCCAACTTGGAGAGGTCTGGAAAAGAAGGTGCTGTGGTGGACAAACGGAAATTGTTCCATGGTACTGACAGTTTGAATGCAGTCAGGGGTATTGCGATCAACAATTTCGACTTTCGACTATCGGGAAAAAATGCAGCTGTTTATGGAGCTGGGGCCTACTTTGCAAAAGATGCAAAATATAGTCATAGCTATACAGAAAATAAAGATATGGCTGCTGAAAGATACATGTTTAGGGCAACAGTACTTGTTGGGGAATACACAAAAGGACACAAGGAGCATAAAAGACCCCCACAAAAGAAGAGCAGAGACCATGAGTTGTATGACTCTTGTGTTGATAATGAAGAATTTCCCAAGATTTTCATTTTATATGAGAGAGCCAAATACTACCCTGAATATCTCATAACTTACCTGGATGAGAATGCTCCCTCTCAATCTGATTTCTTCCTGAACCAGCAGCTGCCCATTCCACCCCAGCCCAGACCTAGACCTGTCCCAAAACCTCGGGCCATACCAACTGCACCACCTTCCAATGTATCCCAAAGAACAAGTCCTGTTTCAACAGCTCCTACATCCGCAACTTCAGACCCATCGTCATCCGTACTATATTGGGGGACAAGCCCTGAACCTTCAAGTTCTAACACTTCTGCTGTTACAGACCCAGTTATTGTCAGCAGATCTTCAAGATCTAACAGCTCACCTACTACAGACCCAAATCGTCCCTCAGGAAACATTGGCTATGAGTCAGTTCGCAGACACAGATTGGCTGGTGAAAGCAGGGATAAGAAAACTGAATGTTGTATTCAGTAAACATGCAGAAATATGAAAAGTGCTATAATTCTTTACAAAAAGCCAAAATTACAGACTTATCCAAATAAACCCTTTATAATAGGACGATGTTTTATCCCTGTCCAAATTGAAACTATTTACTGATTACAATTTCAGTGTGGCTCAAATGGTGCAATTGTTTAATGATAGGGTAGAAAACATTGTGGGAAAAGGAGAAAATGCTGGTTACCAGCATTTTCTCCTTTTGCCACAATGTTTGTGAAAGACTTCTTTCCAAGAGTAGCCAAAAGTCGTCATTGTGTGGGAAAGGGTTAACCCTTATCCTGTTATACAAGTGAACTAAAATTTTTCGCCGGTCAAATAGAACCCAATTCTTGCTAATTCAAAGTTATTTTTTGGTTAAAGATATCTCTCTATTGGACAGTGTAGATCCAAGATGCTTTGAATTTGGATGGGTCTAACATTTTGTCGTGTGGTGAAGATTTAAAGGAAACAGAGAGGTATTGTTGCCCAGTCATTGTCAGCACTGTGGTGCAAATGCTTTCAATTTGGACAAGCCAAAAATTTTGGCATTTTTTAATGAGTTGACTCTCAGAAGGGAAACCAATACAACAGGGGCAGGTAATCATCAAAATGTATTAGACACAGTTATGCCCCTTTTTCAATTCAGAAGTTTCATTGAAAATCAAAATATTAAAAGCAACTATGTCCAAGCGTTATTGTTGCTTTAACTCTTTACCAAACACCACCATTTTATATATTATTGCCTGAGCATTTGAAATTGAGGGAATTATTTTATTGCATTTTGCAGTATTGTTGGGAAAATTAATGTCTTACTCTTTAGATGGGCTTATTGTTTCCCCTATGATTTTATATACATATATGTATAAGTGCTATTCTATTCAGAATAATAGTGTTCTCCGCTTGTAAGACCTGGTTTTTTTTAAGTAGGTCTCATATTAAAGTAAAATGGGCATATTGAACTTTACTATTTCATAATAAATGTTTCATATACCTATAAATGATTTGACTAATACACAGATTTGATCTAAAAAACATACACAACAGACTAGAATAGGTTTTTCATATCATGCATGCAACCTGTCAGCATTTCAGAAAGTCCCAATTTTTGCATTTTTGATGCAATAAATGAAAAGTTGGCAAAATAAAACAAAATTGATACGAGATCAAACAGAACTAAGAAACAACATAAAAGACTGATTTTGTTACCATATTTTACAAAAATCAAGTTTATATTTGCAAAATCATTTCAAATCCATTTTCTACATCTGACTTATTTGTTTTATACCATAATGGTGTAAAATATTATATTTCCTGTGACATTGCTGTCATTTTGCCTCTATTGTTGTATTGAATCCTTCAATAAACTTTTTGCACCCTTTTTAGACACTGCTGTGTCATGGTCACAGACTTGCTGGTGCGATCAGGATGACAGACTACAGTTAGTTTCTATGCTGTCATTGTTTTGATACCACACGGTGATGTAGAACTTTCAGCATATTGCGACATTTACATGTCTTATTCAACCCTTTCCCAAACAAGCTCTTGTTTTTACGTGTCTGCAGTACAAGTCTTTTGAAAACACAGTGGGAAAAGGAGAAATTGCTCGTAACGAGCAATTTCTCCTTGTCCCACAGTGTTTTCTACCCATTTGGAGAACTTTCTGCCATTTTTATCAAATTTGAAATTGTCGTCTGCAAACTCTTTGAGTTTGGAAGAGTCTAAAATTTGTCATTTGGGAAAGCGTTAAAAGGTTTAAGACCATTGCCCTTAGAAATGGTGAATGACCTCAGAAATTCTAAGCAGGGAGTCACAGTTGATCCCCAACACTAATAATGTGTAAGCGGAAACACTGTGCTGTGTAGGTTTTCAGTGTAAGGCATGATCTGTGTGTAAGTATTTGGTATCAATGTGTACCAAGGCTAGAACATAATCATACTGACTATCTGTACGTATTCAAGATCAGCTCTTTCTATACGTATTATATTACATATGAAATAGATATGAGCATTAAGTACCAATTTAACTTGTAAAATAAGTTTGTATATTAAATATTGATATGTGAAATTTATGACAGGTAGTAATGTTGCATGTGCCATAATGAAGTATCTAAGACAGGCAGTGCCTTCAAAATGTACCATGATAAGGTGCATAAGTTGGGGTCTGCCATGTACCATGATGCAGTACTGTATGAGATATGTATAATATTGAGCGCTGGTTTGATGCATGTACAGTTTGGGCTGTAATATACGATGTCCTCTAACCCTTTTACTCCATAGATACTCATTTTAACACATTGCTTGTAGGAGCCTGTGGAAAACATTGTGGCAAAATGTGAAATTGCTCGTGACGAGCAATTTCACTTTTTGTCACAATGTTTTCTATGCTATCAAAAAGGTATCATATACACATAAGAAACAGCTTCATCCTTGCTGTTATTTGGAGTCAATTAGAGATGTCATAGAAATGCCTTATATGGTAAAGGGTTAATAAAGTACAGAAATTGTACAGCAGTATATTACATGTATACCATAATAAATTATTGTGTCTGCCAGTGCTTTTAATAGAACCATGATGCAGTACATATTTTAGACATTGCTATAACATGTACCACAATAAAGTGTATTAGGTAAGTAAAGTTATGACCTGTATCATAGTGAAATAAAGAATATGGGCAGATTTCTTTATCCTGCACCATGATATTTGGAGAAATGTTACAGTGTTATAACATTTACCTGTACTATAATACAGTATATGTACACAAGTTATGCGATGCTATGACATGTATCATAATGAAATAAAGAATATGGGCAGATTTCTTTATCCTGCACCATGATATTTAAAGAAATGTTACAGTGTTATAACATTTACTATAATACAGTATATGTACATAATTTATGTGATGCTATGACATGCTGCATAATAATGTAAATGAGCTGAACAGTACTACAACAAACTAGCCTTTCAAGAAACATCGGCTACATAATGTTGTGGCATAAATCATACAGTATGATAGTGTATTTTGGTAAGGCAAATCTGTGACATATATTTTGATAAATCACTTAAATTTGACAATGCTGTGTGATACACTATCATATTGTATGTAGGTAAGGCAGTACTGGGAAATATGTTGTTACTAAGAAGTTTGTAAATTGAATAGTGCTTTGACATGAATTATGATAGGACTCACAAGACCAATTTTGTTAAAAGTATAATGAATATGTAAAGTTAAATGATGCAATGACAAGTGTCATGATAAAGTACATGATAGTGCTGTGACAGAATTTCACAATTAAGTGTGTAAGCTGAATAGTGCTGTGACAGAGTACCATGATCATATGCATCATCTAAAGTATAATGCCATGACATGTTCTGTGACAATGTTCATGAGTAAGGCAATACTGTAAATATGCATCATGGTAAAGTGCACAAATCAGTCAGTGCTGTGACAATATATATTAGTAAAGCATAACTATGACACAATGAATGTGGAAATTATGTGACATTTAAAATGATAGAGTACATAATGTTCAGAATTTGTGATTCTTGCTGGGATAAAATATGCAAATTTTGCAATTCTGTAACATGTACCTTGATTAAATGCGTTGAATTAAAACATACTGTGGCATATATTGTGATGAAGAAGATGAGTTAAGTAGTGCTATGACATGCTTGTAAGCAAGAAAGGACATATTATTATACTGCAAAGAAATTTCTCATGATCTGATTGGATAATATGCTCCAAACATATATATCATGTACACTGGCAAAACCTCGTAAACCAGTTTGCCTTTTGAGTGCCCCGTTTACATTACTACACTTGCGACACAACATCCATAATGGCAGCTTCCATTGATCATCAGACTGCATGTTTATGCACCAAACTGCACATTTTAGTGATGTCAGTTCCCAGTGATGTTAGCTTTCATTGAATTGGGGAACTCAGAAGGGAATTTCTGGTTTAATTCGTGAGACTATAAATCAGGATTTACGCTTTGAAAGGGTAAAACTTTGCAGTATAATAAATTCATTGTATGGCAGATGGCAGGAGACTTGGAAACTTGTTCACAACTGAGTGAATCATGTCGCCACTGAGCCAAACTTGTTCACGGCTGTGTTGAATCATGTCACCACCGAGGTCGACACAGCCATGAACAAGTTTCCAAATCCCCTGCCAACTGACCGCACAATTTATAATGTCAGACAACAGTGTGATTTTCTTTTTTCTCGATGTGATGTCAAAATCTATTTGTATTCTGATAATATTTGATGTTTGCAAGATATTGTATATATTTGCTTTTTCAATCTATATATTTATGTATGTATAATCAAATACAAAGTATGGTAATCAGTTGGGCTAAGACTTGGTATGGCATTTGTATAACAGATGGGCATTGCCATTTCTTCCAATACACATGTCATGTAAGATGTAATATATATTTTTTTTTCATCTACAAATGTTGTTCTGGACATACAAATGAACCCTGCCTTGGCAAAAAGGGGCCTTATTCATCTCCTTACTGAACAATACTAAGCAAGTCAGTGCATAATTTCTGATCCATTTTGCCCATTTTGTATAAAAGCTACAAAATGATGAAGTGTACTGGTCTGAATTGCAGAAAACTTACAGATAGCAAAAATTTTTTACCAAGGTCAGCCTGCAGCACAAACTGTGTAGTCTGACCCTGGTTTATATTTTTTGCAGATGCATCAAGCCCCCTTTTTCACACAGCATGGCTCAAAGGTTTTATGTTGACTTACAGTATTGGGCATCCAACAGATAGTGTGAAGAAAGTTAGCTTTGCTTTTGAGTGTGTAAATGTTCATTAGAGGTTACAAAGTGTTCAAGACAGTGTATAATGATTGCAGGTTAATTTAACCCTTTACTCCATATAGCATTTCTATGGCATCTCTAACTGACCCTAAATAACAGCAAAGATGAAGCTATTTCTTATTTGTAAATGATACCTTTTGATAGCATAGAAAACATAGTGACAATAGGTAAAATTGCTCGTGACGAGCAATTTCACCTTTTGGCACAATGTTTTCCAAAGGCTCCTACAAGCAATGTGTAGAAATTAGTATCTATGGAGTAAGGGTTAAATTAGCATCTGCAAGATTGTAATTTATAGTTTATCACATAAAACTGACTCCAGTAGCATATAAAGCCCATGATTAATTTGAGGAATACTTGGTAGTTATGAGCATGTAATGCAAATCTACAGACTGCAGCATATACAGGAATTTGGGACACTGTGCTATTTCACAGAAAAATGACATAATTGTTGTTAATACGCATATGTGTGGAAAAGGTACTATGGTTTTTATACCAAATAAAAACAAGAAATGCAGTCTAAGAAATTTAAAGTCAAGAAAATTGTGAAAACACTTTTATTTACTGTCTGTTTAAAACTATATAATTCTTCTTTCTATGTTAAAATAGTAGGCAATCATTCTTTTTACTCTAATGTCTTATTTAAAGCTATACTTGTTAGACAAGATCCTGTTTTTACAGTGTTCATAGATGAAACAGTAACAATTTATATGATATGAATTGTAGTGATCACAAAACATCTATGGAATAGATCAAATTTGATCAAATTTGATAATTACAGAATGTCAGTTGATGGTCATTTTGATGGTTATAGGTTCTCTATAGAATAGATAGATGATGATGTCTACAATATGACTTATTTTAAATCATATAATTTCAGATTGATGATTACAGAATGCCTACATCATAGATAAATTTGATGATTACAAAATGCCATTTGTATAGATAGGTTTTGTGAATTGCGTAATATCTAAAGTAGAGATAAATTTTGGTGATTATAAATTGTCAAGCAAAGATGAATGAAGATGATTACGAAATATTAATCCTATATGATTAATTTTGATCATTACAAAACAAGTATAGCATGTATAAATTTCAATAGTTGCTAATTGCCCTTTGTGTAGATGAATTTGTGTAGATGAATTTGGTTGATTCTATAATCCCTAAAGCATAGGTAAATTTTGGTGATTATAAAATTAATTGTATATAGCATAGATTTTGATGATTACAAAATGTGTGTAACAAAGAGAAATTTTAGTGATTTTAAAGTGTCTTAACCCATTACCACACAATCCCGGCTTTTAACGACCTTTTGAAAGAAGCCTTCAGAAAACATTGTGGGAAAAGGAGAAAATGCTGGTAACCAGCATTTTCTCCTTTTCCCACAATGTTTTCTACCCTTCCTAAACCAAATTTCAATTTTACAGCCGCATTTTATTTGTTGTCTGCAAATTCTTTCAATTTGGACAAGTCTGAAATTTTCTCGTGTGGTAAAGAGTTAAGCACAGATAAATTTCATTCATGACAAAATTTACATTGCATATATATATATTTTGATGATTACTAAATGTCAATGACATAGAGAAATTTTGGTGATTACAATATGTCCAAAGAGTGAAATACATTTCATAATTTTCCAAAGAAAATGTTACGTGTGATGACGACAGATTATCTATAGGATAGATACATTTTAAGAATAATAATGAAAAATCATCTACAGAAGAGATAAATCTTTGTGGTAGCAAAGTTTTTGTAGAATTGATATGATAAAAAATGCCTTTAGAATGAATAAGTTTTGGTGAATACAAAATTTCAATAGAATAAGCGTGATTAGTACAAAATATCTATACTATAGGATAGATGAATGTTATGATTTAATGTTTGTTGATTGCTATTACAACAAAAAAAACGTATGGGATAAATGGAATGGTAACAGAATTTCCATAGAAAAAAATTAAATTGTGATGTCTATAGAATAAATTGAATGTGATTATTACCACAAGGCTATCAAAAAAATGTCTACAGCATAAATCAAATCTAATTATAACAAATGTCTGTAGAATAAATAAGTTGTGGTGAGTTCAAAAGTTCTGTAGAATACATGTTATGATTACGAAATGTCTTTAAGGTAAATAACCGTTCTCGTTAAAGAATGCCTATAGAATGAATAAAATGTCATGGATACAAGGGAAGTGCATATTACCGTGACAAGGGAAATGAGCCTTTTCCATAAAAGAAATGCTTCTGCATTTTGCTTTTGCAAAATGGAAAAAAAGTCAAGTGTGAGGGTTATAAAATTTCAATCAGTTAAAGTACTTAAATTTGATGGTTACACAATTTCTATCAGATAGGTGTATTATATGTAGCAGCTACAAAATGTCTATCAGATAGGCTTATTGAATGTAAGTTTCAAAGTGTCGATCAGATAGACTAAATAAGTGTGATAGCAACAAAATGTCAACCAGATAGACCTATTAAATATGATAGCTACAAAATGTCTACCAAATAGGCTGATAGAATGTGAAAGTTACAAAATGTCTACCAGATAGGCAGATTGAATGTGATAGTTACAAAACGTCAACCAGATAGACTTATTAAATGTGATAGCTACAAAATGTCAACCAGATAGGCTGATTGAATGTGATAGTTACAAAATGTCTATCAGATAGACTTATTAAATGTGATAGCTATAAAATGTCTATCAGATAGGCTGATTGAATGCGAGTTACAGAATTGTTTATCAGATAGGCCGATTGAATGCGAGTTACAGAATGTCTATCAGATAGGCCGATTGAATGAGAGTTACAAAATGTCTATCAGACAGGCTGATTGAATGTGATAGCTACAAAATGTCTATCAGACAGGCTGATTGAATGTGAAAGTTACAAAATGTCTATCAGATAGACTTATTAAATGTAAGCTACAAAATGTCTATCAGACTTATTAAATGTGATAGCTACAAAATGTCAACCAGATAGGCTGATTGAGTGTGATAGTTACAAATGTCTATCAGATAGACTTATTAAATGTGACAGCTACAAAATGTCTATCAGATAGGCAGGCTTATTGAAAGATAGCAACAAAATGTCTATCAGATAGGTTGATTGAATATGAGTTACAATATGTCTATCAGATAGACTTATTAAATATGAAAGCTACACACTGTCAACCAGAATAGACTTATTAAATGTGATAGCTACAAATTGTCAACCAGAGAGGCTGCTTGAATGTGACAGCTACAAAATGTCTATCAGATAGACTTATTAAATGTAATAGCTACAAAATGTCTATCAGATAGACTTATTAAATGTGATAGCTACAAAATGTCTATCAGACTTATTAAATGTAACAGCTATAAAATGTCTATCAGATAGGCTGATGGAATGTGAGTTACAAAATGTCTATCAGATAGGCTGATTGAATGTGAGTTACAAAATGTCTATCAGATAGACTTATTAAATGTTAAAGCTACACACTGTCAACCAGATAGACTTACTAAATGTGATAGCTACAAATTGTCAACCAGATAGGCTGCTTGAATGTGATAGCTACAAAATGTCTATCAGATAGACTTATTAAATGTGATAGCTACGAAATGTCTATCAGATAGACTGATTAAATGTGATAACTACAAAAAGCCTTTCAGAGAGACAAATTACAGTTATGACGTAGGTTCAGGGTACATATTGCTTGGAGGTAATCAGTATTTTTCTGTCTGTACAAAAATTGGCACCCTCTAGCTGGTTTCCTAGTTTCTATTTTGAGGGGAAATACCGTCAATTGGTCCATTCTTTTCCTTTGCATTCTGTGACAAAGACCTGTTTTTGTGACAAGCAGCTGGTGGGAGGGTATAATCATGTTTAGTGATAGCTCTAGTTTTGCCAGTTTTGAATTAACTATTCTGTTTGTTTATTGCTTAGTTAATTTTCATTGTGCCATTATGTTTTTTTAGCTCATCTGAGCAGAAAGTGCTCGGGGTGAGCTATTGTGATCATTCAATGTCCGTCTGTCTGTCTGTCTGTCTATAAACAATCACTACTGAATCTTCTCCTCTGAAACCCCAATCAGATTTTAATGAAACTTCACGGAAATGATCCCTAGGTGATGCACTTTCAGAATACTTCAAAGATTTGAATTCCATGAATAACTCTGGTTGCCATGGCAACTGAAAGAAAAAACTTTGAAAATCTTCGTGTCCCAAACTGTAAGGGCTAGAGCTTTCATATTTGGCATGTAGCATCATCTAGTGGCCTTCTACCAAAATACTTCAAATTATGACCCTAGTATTGAAAATGGCCCTATGTTGTGGGTTCTCGGATTTCACATAGAGATAAAGAAGGAAATCTTTAAAAATCTTCTTGTCTCAAACGGTAAAGGCTAGAGCTCTGATATATGGCATGTAGCATCATCTAGTGACCCACTACTAAAATACTTCAAATTATGGTCCTAGTGCAGAAATTGGCTCTATGTTGTGGGTTCTCGGATTTCACATAGAGATAAAGAAGGAAATCTTTAAAAATCTTCTTGTCCCAAACCATGAGGGCTAGAGCAGCATCATCTAGTAGCCCTCTACCAAAATACTTCAAATTATGGCCCTGGTGTGAAAATTGGCCGTATGTTGTTGGTCTTGGATTTCACATAGAGATAAGGAAGGAAATCTTTAAAAATCTTCTTGTCCCAAATGGTAATTGCCAGAGCTTTCATATTTGGCATGTAGCATCATCTAGTGGCCCTCTACCAAAATACTTCAAATTATAGCCCTGATGTAAAAAACTGGCCCTATGTTGTAGGTCTCGGATTTCACATAGAGATAAAGAAGGAAATCTTCAAAAATCTCTTTGTCCCTAACGATAATGGCCAGAGCTTTCATATTTGGCATGTAGTATCATCGAGTGGCCCTCTACCAAAATACTTCAAATTATGGCCCTAGTGTTGAAAATGGCCCTATGATGTGGGTTTTCGGATTTCACATAGCGATAAAGAAGAAAATCTTAGACAATCTTCTTGTCCCAAATCGTAAGGGCTAGAGCTTTCATATTTTGCATGTAGCATCTTCTGGTGGCCCTCTACCAAAATACTTAAAAATTATGGCCCTGATGTGAAAGTTAGCCCATGTTGTTGGTCCCAGATTTCACATAGAGATAAAAAGGGAAATCTTTAAAAATCTTCTTGTGACCACTATAGAGACCACATTTCTTGCTAAGCTGTATTGAAAAATAGTTAGAATGTTTGTCTCGATAAAATCTCACATGAGTCTGCATTTAGTGGTTGTCCAGAATACAACTTTGTCATCTCAAGTCAGAATGACTTCAAAATTGGTATGCATGTTTTTTGCAATATTAACGAGTACTGTATTCAAGAACAGTAACTCTATCTAGCATGGATTTTGAGTAATTCCACTTTGATCTTCATTTTTACAGTAATTTTTGCTTGTCCAGAGTGGAATTTTAAAGTCTCAAGTCAAATTGACTTTAGACTTGGTAAACATGTTTGTTTCATTGCCTGCCCTTTGCAACTAGTATACATCCTTGACAACTGGCGGCGGGATTGTATATCTTGCGACAATTTGCTGCTCTTGTTTCATTATCATTTGCCCTTGAACCTCAATATTTGGTAATTATCTTAATTGTGGACTGCTTAGTACTCAGGTGAGCGATATCGGACCATCATGGTCCTGTTGTTTTCTCCAGTTTTTAGTAAAATGTGTGCTTTCTTTGCTTATTGCTTATTTAACCCTTAGACTGATAAGCGTGACTCGTTGACCCTTTGCGGAGAGTGCAGATCAAGATCAGACTTTATAGAATGTGCAGATTGATCTTCGATCTACTCTGTCCGATAGAGAGATTTCTTTCCTACACGAATGGCTCTGAAATAAGAAAATTTGGGTTTTTAGAATAGTCTTGAACATTTAATTTCTTTTATATAGCAGAAAGAGTTAAATTCCATTGACTCATTACCAAACGACAAAATTTTAGGTTTGTCCAGATCGAAAGCATTTGCAGACGACAAAATATAAGTGACTGAAAATTTGAAATTTGTTTTGTGAAGGGTAGAAAACATAGTGGGAAAGGGAGAAAATGCTGGTTACCAGCATTTTCTCCTTTTCCCACGATGTTTTCTAAAGGCTTCTTTCTCCGGGTCGTCAAAAGTAGGGATTATCTGGTAATGGGTTAAGCCATATTGAGGTATGTTCTTTTGTTCAGTTTTCAATAAAATGTAAGTTCTGTTTGTGTATTGCTTAGTTCAATTTTTAGCTTGGTTGTTTTCAAAGGAAATAGAGAGACATTGTGATAGCCCTGGCGGTGTGTCATTGTACAAAACTTTGACATTTTATTATATCTCTATAGTTACTGAAGATATTTACTTCAAACTTAAAGGTGGCCCTTCAGATTTTGGGACAAAAATTTTCAAAAAATGCAAAAAAATCATCCTTGTACTCCCAAAGCCTTATAATTTTCATTCATTAAGCCCCAATAGTCGAAAACCATCGGACAGCTAGATAAATTAGAGATTTTCTACAGCCCAGGTCAACACTGAAGGGAAATACGGTCTATTTTTACATGAGCAACTCGCTCATTTACATACCAGAAATATACAGACGAAGCTTCAAACATAGCATCCAAAGTTCTAGACATGATAGAAAATGATTAAATGTTTGTTATGTTATGGAATTTAATGGTCATAAGTCACGTGCAAGTCACTTAACATTCCCACAATGCTTTTTTGATTTTGGCAGGAAATCTAAAAATAGCTTAAGAGGCTACATAGCCTTTTAAGGGAATACCACCAAAACAAAAATTTTTTTTGTAATTTTATGATTCTTAATTACTTGGGATTTGTATTGTTTTTTTCATATAGATTTCAGTGACAAATATATTTTTTAATTTGGTGTGATGTGAAAATTCTAAATACCCACCTTTAAGGTAGTGGACCTATAATACTTCTAGTGCAGCATGGCATAAAACTTCTTGACAGTTGATAAAGACAGATTTATACAGATATAATACTTTTGCACATTTTTAACCAACCAGAAATTCCTTTGATGTCTATATTGAAATTATTTGTCGATACTTTTGTTAGTTTCCAGAAAAGGGAGGTAATTAATTATCATATCGCTTTGTAATGAGAATATGGTAGTTATAGATTTATAAATGATAATTCTAAAAAGGACAAGAAGGTAAAGATGGCTCGGTGAAAGTAGTACAATAATATTAATTTTTAATCTTAACAAATTTTGTAGGATACTATTATAGTGGAAATAGCTGTTTTCTATTACGGGTTCACTACGTTAAAACTAGTTATATAATGACTACCAAAAGGGACCCCATACAATGTGCAGGTAACTATCATATTGGTTTTTAACAGAATTATGCCCCTTTTTCGCTTTGAGTTTCGAATAAATGATATTTCATATCTCAACAAATTTCCAAAATAATTATTTGAAACTGGTGGCAGATAACAAGAAGAGTATTTCAACAGTTATGCCCCTTTATCAACTTTTTCTCAGACTGACATTTTATGATATCTCTGTCATTACTAAATTACTTGCTTCAAATTTAGACTAGGTATCAACTATCAAAGGGGAATCCATACAAACAGATGAAGGTAATCATCAATCATCAAAATGCTTTTGACACAGTTATGTCCCTTTTTCATTGTATAATCTTTTAACTCTTTACCAAACGACAAAATTTTAGACTGGTCCAAATTGAAAGCTTTTGCAGCCGACAAAATAAAAGTGACTGAAAATTAAAAATTTTTTTATGAAGAGCAGAAAACATTGTGGGAAAAGGAGAAAATGCTGGTTACCAGCATTTTCTCCTTTTTCCACAATGTTTTCTTAAGGCTTCTTTCTCAGAGTCTTCAAAAGTAGGTATTGTTTGGTAATGGATTAAACTTTTTATACCTGTCAACTATCAAAGGGGAACACAGTTATTCCTATTCTTCTTCGTTGAATTTTCACCAAAAGCAACTACAGTTGAGCATAAGAACCCACATGCGGTGCTCTCTTGTTCAATATTTCGGTTATTGCCTTTTTAGTTCACCTGAGCACAACGTGCTCAAGGGGAGCTTTTAGGATTATCCGGTGTCCGTCGTGCGTCGTCAACTATTCTTTAAACATCAACTCCTCCTAAACAGCTAGGCTAATTCGGACCAAACTTGGCTGGAATGTTCCTTGGGATGTCCTCTTTAAAAAAATTCCATCAAAAACTCAGGTTGCCATGGCAACCAAATGGATATTTTTATATAATTCTTTAAAAAGCCTCTTCTCTGAAACCGCTGGTCAGATTTTGAAATCATTTCACAGAGATGTTCCATAGGTGACACTTATAAAAAATTGTTCGGGAAATTTTGATCCGTCAAGAAACATGGCTGTGGTGAATGGAGGCTACTTGCACTATACTGTCCTTGGGTGATCTATCCAAAAATTTATTTGCAGAATTCTGATTCATCAAAATCATTGCTGTGGTGATGATTGTAGGGGTGATGACAGATTTTTTAATGACTTTTACAGGTGACCTTTTCAAAATAGATAGGCAAAATAGTGATTTTGTTTCCAAAGTAAAAAAAAAAAATGGCTGTGATCCTCCCAAAAATTCAGGTGAGCGATCCAGGGCCATCTTGGTCCCCTTGTTTATGACAGTATAGATCAAGATCAGACTGCAAAGAATAACGGAAACTGTGCGGACAGTAAGGATCGAACCAGGTCCATTAAAACATGGCACAACTTGATAAGTGCTTAATTATCCCACGGACAATATGCGTAAAAGAATCAAAGCAGTTAGGAAAGGAAATGGAAAGAACGTGTAGGCTTCGAAGGAATCCATGAAAACTGTCATGATTAACTCTTTTTATTACTGAATGAATTTTCTATACAAATATAGCTCCGCTGGTATACCAGGGCCCGTATTCACTAACTGTTCTTGAGAATATTTTTTGTCTTATTCTCCAGAATTTTTTACATTTGTAAGTAACACAACTTCTGATTGGCTAAACCATTCGGTTTAGCCAATCAGAAGTTGTGTTACTTACAAATTTAGAAAACTTTGGAGAATAAGACTAAGAATATTGTCAAGAATGGGTGGTGAATACGGGCCCTGGTGTACAAGCGGAGTGTATAGAAAATTCATTCAGGCCCAGCAGACATTCTGTCCATAAATAAGACAAAAGCAGTGGACATTGTTGATCAAAGATCAGACAGCACGTTCTGTGCAGTCTGATCTTGATCTATATTGTCCACACAAGCTGCTGGTGTCATCTGTGGTATGGAAGAAGTAAAGAGTGACCGAGTTTAAATGCTTTATCTCATGAAGTTTATGAACAATAAATGCTGACTGGCGGATGTAGTTGAAAGTTTTAACAGCTGAACAATAAATCGACAAGTATGTGGGCTATGCTTTGGCAAAAGGGGGCCTAATGTAAGCGCTTGGTCCTAGTCTCAATAATAAGACGCTACTGTGTTTTTTTTTTTTTTTTTTCATATATGGATATTTGTTGTGCAGCGTATATTATAGTCATAAGTCCATCGAAAATTTTCCGGTAGCAAAGGTAGAGCCATCTTTGGGAGCCAAGTTTACGATCACTACGTGGATCTTACTTTGGCTGATTGAGCCCTATTTCGAGATTCCCTCTATTGGATGTTGGTTATTACCCCCATTTACATCAAATTTCTAAAAGCAAATGAAATATCGTTTTACAAACCGCTTACGAATACACTTGAAGCGACAAGCAGACATCCACGTGGGTTTCCATGTTTACCTTCTATTCGAAAGGTAGCGACCTTGTTCTGTTTTTATCAAATGTGAAATGCTAATGTAAGCGATTTCATTCGTTGCACATAGAGCTGGCTGCATCCAATGAAAAAGCGTATCGGGTGAATGTAAAAATCAAGCTCGACCCGCCAAGGGTAGAGTCGCGTAGTGAATCGTCAGCCTTGGCTTGCGAAGATGAGGTAGAGCGCCATACTGCCTTTCTGTTTTGTCGGTTTGAATTATGTATTGCAGTGAAATGCAACTGAATTTTAGTTACTATCATGACCAATGATAGATTATTAAACCTTTCATCTTTCTTGTAGAAATCGTTTATGACATGTAAATCTCGGGGGGAAAAAAAAAACACTGACGAAATTTATCGTGCGTGGCGGCCATTTTGGGTGTTTTCGGGAATGTAAACAACTAGAGTAACAGATGAAATGCATGGTTTTCTCTTATTTTCAGCATTTAAATTGAAAATATTTGTATTTCAAACGAAGCAGTATTAAATACAAAAGCAACAGTTATATCTAAATCCTAGTTTTGTGCTCTATATTTGCGAAATTATGAGAGTTCAAACTTGCGCACAAAATCTGTGCGGAACTTTCAACTTGTCACAAAGTTTGTCTTGATCGTCTCTGTACCAGTCAAAAAGTAACATCGCCTTTGGGGACAGTTATCTGTACTATCCTTGGTCCATGATACCAAGCAAGTTATCACAGTACATTACAAGTTGTACGGGCAGTTGGCAGGGGACTTGGAAACTTGTTCATGGCTGTGGTTAATCATGTCGCCCCAAGCCGAAGGCGAGGTTGCGACATGATTCACCTTAGCCGTGAACAAGTTTCCAAGTCCCCTGCCAACTGACCGTACAACGGATTTATTATACTGCAAAGTTTTACCCTTTCAAAGCGCGATAAGTGAAATTTTCCTCTTTTATAATTTCACGAATCGAGTATGCTGACGAAATAGAAATTCCCTTCTGTGTGCCTCAATTCAATGAAAACTGACGTCAGTGGAAACTGACGTCACTAAAACGTGCTTTTTTATGATCTTTTAACACAGATATGCGCGGTAAATGACCAAAGCTGTCGATGCGCTATAAAATAACATTCATCCATTCATACATTCATTCATTCATTCCATTTTGTATGGTAACAACCCGCTGATTCATTAGATACACTGATCCTGTGACATGCAGAAAATTGGACAATAGCAAGAAGTATCGACCCAGGTCAGCCTGCGCAGGCTGATCTGGATCGATACTTTTTGCAGATGCATTGAGCTTCTTTCCCACAAAGCATGGTTCATAATTATGTTGTTTCTACAAGATTTCCGAAATTTAAAGTTTTGAAACAGGAAATATAGACTTGGTCTTAAGAACACGAAAGTTCGCAACAGATGCAAAGTTCAGATAGGCTAAGTACTATGACAATATAGATCTAAATACTCCATTAAATTTGAAATTTATGTTATTTCAAACGTAAATAGATCTAGTAGGCCTAAATAGCCCCTTTAAATACACCTGCAACTTTTCACCAAACTGTACAGAAATAATCAATATAAACGTTACACGTTTGAAATTCAAAGTAACTGTTGTTGTTTTGAAAAATTAATCCGCTTCTGTACCCACAGAATGCTCAAATTAGATCTTTATATGTGTGTATTTGTAGAATGCCATCTAGCGGAAGATAATACATGTTCAGGTCTGTATCAAACTTTACCCGGCATTCAAATGGTTTAATTAAAGTCGCAACATCTCGGCCATGATAAATTTATTTATTACTTCTCGGAGACAATACACGCATGCCGAGCCCAGTTTGTGACAGAAAAAACGTTAATGTCATGAGTTGGATGGACGTCTGACAGGTATATGTTATTTGTTATATGACAGGGGTTGTTTGTGTTTAGTAATTGAAATATAAGTCTGTATACTTCTATTGTTTTACCCTTGTCGACGTCTCGAGACATGATTTTGTTGATCATTGCGTTGGTTGTTATTGTTGTTTGTTGTTGTTCTTGAAACTTTCTGAAAAGTCATGTACGTAGCTTCCGTATAGGGCCCGTATTCACCAACCAATCTTAACTCCTTACCAAACAGACAAAATTTATGACTAGACCAAATTGAAGGCATTTGCAGACGACAAATTAAATGTAATGCAAATGATGGTTTTTGTCCATGAAAGGGTAGAAAACACTGTGGGAAAAGGAGAAAATGCTGGTCACCAGCATTTTCTCCTTTTCCCACAGTGTTTTCAGAAGGCTTCTTTCTTAGGGTCGCAAAAACCAGGGATAGGTTGGGAAAGCGTGAAGGCTAAGACTAAGGTAACATTAAAGTAAGGTTTTGGCCACCACTCTCCTCCAGGAATGGAATAATATTCCTGATGCAATGATTTTACGTTATGCAAGATCTATGCGACGTTGAATAATTGCCTGTATCGACAGCAGAGGTGACCATACAAGATATTGATTGAAAAATTACAAGAACTTTAAGAAAAACCTAACTTTAATGTTACCTTAGTCTTTGAGTACTTTTGCAACTTTGATTTTAGTACCACCTTCATTTAACCCTTTACCCCAAAAGGCATTTTATGGAACTTGAACTTGAACTTGGTATGTCTAACTGATCCTAAATAATAACAAGGATGAAGCCGTTTCTTATGTGTATATGACACTTTTTGATGGCATAGAAAACATTGTGACAAAAGGTGAAATTGCTCGTCACGATCAATTTCACCTTTTGTCACAATTTTTTCCAAAGGCTCCTACAAGCAATGCGTAGAAATGAGTATATATGGAGTAAATAGTTAAACTGCAAAAACCTACCTTAAACTTTCTGTTGGTCAAAGTCTGATTAGCCTGGCATTTTCTACAGACTCTGAACTAAAGTAATATTATGATATCAAAAATTGTTAGACTTGAGTAAGTAAAACATACGACGAGAAATAAAAGAAAATTAAGTGCTCACTTATTTATGTAACTGAGTATAGTTTCAAATTTTAATCAACTACAAAGCGAAATTTTAAGAGTTTAGAAATGCATGTACGTCAATGAAAATTCGAAATTGGATGAATTATTTATGGCCACTAACTGTAGATCCAAATTGTCTGCTTAAGCAAGAAATATTGTCCAAGGTTAGCTTTCTAAATTATCAACTTTCCGCCAGGCTATAAAATTCAAATTTATCCAAGTTGAAAGAACTTGCTGACGACACATTTAAGATGGCTCAAAAAGATGACATTGGTCAATTTGGTGGTGGAAAACATTGTGAGGAAGGGAGGAAATGCTGGTTCCCAGCATTTTCTTCCTTCTCCACGATGTTTTCAATTAAAAAAAAAAACATTCTTTCTTCGGAGCGGAAAAACCCAGAAACTATCTTATAAGTGATTTTAACCCTTAAGCAGCTAAATCTGACACGAGGACCTTTTAGGGAGATCAGGATTTGACTACACAGAACATGCAGTCTGATAGTGGATTCACACTGCACAATAAGAAAATATTTTGCCCCGCCCTACCCACCCAAAGAAAAAAACACACACATGAAAGAGCAGCATCTAGGATTTTCTTTGTTCTTACTTTCGGCTTCACTCTTTACCAAACAGTCCGTTGTTTTTACGGCCCTGAGATAGAAGCCTTTTGAAAAAAAACATTGTGGGAAAAGGAGAAAATGCTGGTAACCAGCATTTTCTCCTTTTCCCACAACGTTTTCTCCCCTGCTGGAAACAAATTTCAATGTTTTGAGTTATGTTTTATTTTGTCGTCTGCAAATGCTTTCAATCTGGTCATGCGTAAAATTTTGTTGTTTGGGAAAGAGTTACAAAAAAAAATTTCGTTGGATTTATTTAGCAGACGAAGGGATTCAAATTGTCATATGCTGTATCAATCTTATACCAACGTAAAAAACAACGTTACGCTTACTCCAGGTTTAGAACTTTCTACATCTAGCCAGGTCACGTGAACCAATGAAAATCGTTTGTAGATGACGTTTGAAATACGACGGCAGACGATTGTTAAAACTAGACCTGACAAACGACATGAAAGCATCAAACATGTGACAACGGCGTTTTCATGTATAGATTTCGGGGAAGTGTTTTGTAGTTTTTTGGAAATACTCATTTTGTAACATCGTTCGTTTTTAGGTCGGATTTTTTTTAAAGTATACTCAAGTAAGTCCGTAAAACAACGTAACAGCGACGCTTTTAGAGTTTAAGACTTATACGCGAAATTAAAAAAAAAAATGAGATATTTAGTTCTTGGATTACTTTGTTTGATATACCTCATCGAAGGAAAACCGAATGGCGCGCCCATGCAATCCTGTTTCTACATGACCCCTAGACATATTCATCCGCACACGTACCGGAAAGTGTTCCCTACACGAGCAATGGGACTGTATAATATCACGACGTCAGCCGATGTATTTAGACCTGATAGACCGATTCGAGGTAAGATGTCGAGATTTTTTACCTCACAAATGAGAGTGAGTTGGTTCTGTATCATTTGTGACCCATTATCTCCCGCTAGATCGCATTCTACAAATACACATCTATCTAATTTGGGCATCCTGGGTACAGAACAGGACTACTTTTCTAGGCGACAAGTTACTTTACTATAAAGTAGCAATGAAGAAAATGGTTTTATCAACAGTTTAGAGAAATCTAGAGCTAAAACAGGCCTCATTTCTCCTCAAATGTACTGATAAAAGCCATTTTCTCCATTGCTTCTTTCTAGCGCGTAATACTACAGTTTCCCGAATATCGGGGAGAGTGATGCGTCATATAATCACAATGTATTTGTATGTACAAGTGGGAAATAAAGCTACTACTACATATAAGACCGGTCGAATCTTCGAAGAATATGACATGCGCAGACAACGGCTAGAGGGTATTTTACAAATACACATCTATCTATATTTTGGACATTCTGGGTACAGAACAACCGTTACTTTGAACTTCATAATGAAAAAATACGTGTACTCAATAAAATGCTTTATTATATATACCTAGCAAGGAAATCCTGGAATTTCCCAGAGTAATAAATTTTGATATCATCACTAGTGACATTATCAACTTTCACTTCCTGACGTAATTTGGGAACTAGTTTTTGTTTTCGGCTACATTTTTTTTCGACTTTCAAACGCAAAATTACGAATAATGATGTTAATAAGGTATATAATAAATAGAATAATCAACTGGTTATTTTTGATATGAAAAATATCTCACTCGGACGCGTCGTAAGGCGTTAAAAAAACTCGTGCTGCGCACTCGTTTTTTCAACGCCTAACAACGCATCCTCGTAAGATATTTTTCATATCAAAAACAATCAGTTGATTATCCTCTATATATATACCTGGTACGAATGATTCAGCCATGATCGGCTAGCATGTAACCTATATGCATCGGCCATTTATTAAAACAGTCCCTCCATGCTTGGGTAATAGGCTAATAGCTTCGATATAAGCCAGACTTTTCCCAGATAAACGGGGGGATGGATGATGCGTCATAGCAGACAGGTAGAATCTTTGAATAATATAACATGGACGGACAACGACTCACGTGACGGTGCTGGCATCTAGCGTTTTCTCCATTTTAACAATGTTTCTTTTTATCTAAAGAAAAGACCCATGCATCATTTGGGCAGCATTCGAAAATTATCATCTGCGATTGCTGTCAAAATGGACAGGTCCAAATTTCGATCAGGGGGGTCCTACGTGGCTCATTGGTAAAGTTTGGGGTTTGTAACTTGGGGAGGCCTCGGGTTCGAGTTCCCTTGGATCCACTGGAGTTTCCGTTGGAGTGTCCTTATTCTCAGACAATACACTTCAGAGCCCAAGCCTTGTGTTGATAAAACGCAGTAAATGCAGTAATATCTGAGCTGTCGCTGTAATATGACTGAAATAATTTTGAAAGCGGCGTAAAACACCATTCAATCGAAATCGACCAAAAGTCGGATCGTTTGTTGAAGGTTAACAAACTTACTTAACCCTTTACGCCATAAGGCATTTCTATTGTATCTCTAATTGACCCTAAATAACAGCAAGGATGATGCCCTTTCTTATGTGTATATGACACCTTTTGATAGTATAGAAAACATTGTGACAAAAGGTGAAATTGCTCGTCACGAGCAATTTCATCTTTTGCCACAATGTTTTCCAAAGGCTCCTACAAGCAATGCGTAGAAACGAGTATCTATGGAGTAAAAGGTTAAGCCTCATCCTTCTAAATAACTAAAATTATTGCATAAAACGTGCCTTTTCGGGCCGTTATATGCATGTATTAACGGGTAAAAATCGGGCGGTTAACGGGAGAAAACGTGTATTAATCAGTAAATTCACGCGCCGTTAACGCCCGGGTTTGTACTATCAATATCCTCGATTCGGGCCTACCTTGTAAACAACGTTTGTCCTTGTCAGATTTTCCCTAGACTCCGACCATCAAACTGTAGGAATTCGTACCATATTCGATCCTTTCCATGGCATGTCTTTGATGATATTTGTACACCACAAACAAACCTTTGCACAGAATCTCAGTTAAATCGAGATCTGAACAAAAATTCACCCGTGAAATGTACTCTAAACCAGCTACATCCCACCCACTTTTTAACGTGATCGGTCCGCCTCGCTTGATGTATACCGAACCCTCAGTCGCCTTCAGTTACAGAAATTTATATCCACGCATTCATCCTAGTTGTAATCGTCCAAATGTGTGCAAGTTTATTCCACATTAGTCCAGTGTGTATTAAAAATCAATAAAAGTGTATTTACGACGAGAGAATCAAAACTGGCATACAGGACTAACGGCCCTTTCCTAATCGTAACAAAAACTTCTTCGCCGACTTCCGGTTTTGACCCATTTGCGTACAGTACATTTGAAATTCGCTTATTTGCATTTCTATGGAAATATTTTTGCTATCTGTGCAAATTATTGTTAGAATACCTTTAATTTATGCAATAATAGCGTTAATTCACGTTTTTTTCGGTCGTTAACATTCGCAGAGGCCCTCAGAATACTTAAACACCCTCGTGCTTCGCACTCGGGCGTTAAAGCATTTTTCGGGCCTCTGCGAATGTTAACGACCTCAAAAACGTGAATTAACCCTATATTAAATTTTCAAATTGATATTAATAACCCAAATATTGCTGTTTCAAAGTTATGTTTTTTTGGGGGTAAAATCTTCTTATCGGACAGTGTAGATCAAAGATCAGACTGCACGTTCTGTGCAGTCTGATCTTGATCTGCAATGTCCGCAAAAGGTCAGAGAGTCGCGCTTAGCAGCCCAAGGGTTAAAGTTCTGTATCTGTATATACTGACGGCATCAGTACTTTGATTTATGGCTCTCGTAAATATGTCGTGCATATTACAATTTAAATTACAGAACTTGAAAACCAGGTCATAATATCACCAGCTATGTATCGTTGTTCAAGAAACTCCGATCGACTTCACTTTTAATTTAGAATGTCAGCTTTTATTTCATTTTTAGCTCCACTGGCCGAAGGTCAGCGGGCTTATGCCATGGCCCGGTGTCAGTCGTGCGTCCGTCCGTCTGTCCTAGCATGTGTCCTTCCGTCCGTGGGTGCGTTAACTTTTATTTCAAACATCTTCTTCTCTGAAACTACCCATCCAATTTTGATGAAACTTCACGGAAATGATCCTGCCATGGTCCTCTTCAGAATTCCTTGAAAGAATTTGATTCCTTCGTAAACTCTGGTTGCCACGGCAACAAAACTGAAAAATATTGAAAATCGTTGAAAATCTTCTTGTGTGAAACCATAAGGCGTAGGGCTACCAAATTTAGCATGTAGCTTTATCTAGTGGACCTCTACCGAGTTCCTTCAAATAATAGCCCCGGGGTCAAAATTGGCCCCGCCACGGGGGGTCACAAGTTTTTTATTGGCTTACATAGGGAAAACTTTAAAATCCTTCTGGTACCTAGCCATAGGGCCTTGGGCTACCGAATTTGGCATGTATCTTCATCAAGTGGTTGTCTACCAAGAGTGTCCAAATTACAGCTCTGGAGTCAAATTTGGCTCGGGCCCGGGGGTCATAAGTTTTCAATGGGCTTATATAGGAAAAACTTTAAATCTTCTCGTACCAAGCAAGTAGGCCTAGGGCTACTCAATTTGGCATCTAACTTTATCAAGCGGTTGTCTACCAAGGGTGCCCAAATTATAGCCCTGGGATTGAATTTGTCCTCGTCCTGGGGGTCACAAGTTTTACATGGGCTCATATTGGGAAAACTTTAAAAATCTACTTGTACCTAGCCATAAGGCGTAGGACCAAAAAATTTGCATGTAGCTTTATCTAGTGGGCCTCTACCAGGAGGGCCCAAATTATAGCCTTGGGGTCAAGTTTGTCCCTACACCAGGGGTCACAAGTTTTACATGGGTTTTTGTGGTGAAAACTTTATAAGTCATCTTGTTACTAATCATAATAAAGACTAGGACTACTAAATTTAGCCCTGTCTCATGGGTCCCGTGTTTTACAGGGCCTTTTTTTGAGAAAATTTTGAAAATCTTCTTGTTTATAACCACACATTCTAGACCTTTATTATTTGGTATGAGGCTTTATCTTGTGGACCTCCACCAGGATTCAAGTAATTATTTAGCTTTGTGGTCAAAAATGGCTTTCTCGTAGGATTATATAGAACAAAAATTTGTATGTCTTCAAATTTTCAGTCACTTTTATTTTGTCGTCTGCAAATGCTTTCGTTTTGGACAGACCTAAAAATTTTGTCGTTTGGTGATGAGGCAAATACTTTAACCCTTATCCAACTAAATAAAGTAAATGAAACTTTCAACCCGGTATTTAAAACCCGATTACGTCATTACCAAACGACAATATTTTAGGCTTGTCCAAACTGAAAGCATTTGCAGACGACAAAATAAAAGTGACTGAAAATTTCAAATATGTTTTTGATAGGGTAGAAAACATTGTGGGAAAAGGAGAAAATGCTGGTTTAGAGCATTTTCTCCTTTTCCCACAATGTTTTCTAAAGGTTTCTTTCTCAGGGGCGTCAAAAGTAGGGATTGTGTGGTAATGGGTTGACGTAATTTCAAATGTACTTTTAGGGGAAACTATCTTCTTGCCAGATAGTGTAGATCAAAGATCAGACTGCACGTTCTGTGCAGTCTGATCTTGATTTACACTGTCTGCAAAAGGTCAGTGAGTCACTCTTTGCAGCCTAAGTTTTGAATCTGTTTTAGTATCTGTCTGTCTTTATTGAATGTATGCACGTTATGTTTTGTATGTGGAGGTTTACGAATGCAAATCAGGGGTATAACCAGCAGTTTAGAATCATCACGCACTCCAAATCGAGACCGCTGTTTAATATTGCGCACGTCGTTATCTAAAAGGGCGGTGACAAAAATCTGTCGATTGTTTTGTTTTGTTTTTTAATGTTTACGCTTTCTTATATTGTTCGTTTTTTTTTTATGTAAGGCCTTTGCAAATTCGTAAAATTATTTTTGCAGGTACATGTATGAATATTGTTACGGGAGACCGTTCCTTCATGCATGGCTTCGTCCCGGTTTAAATACGAGACCTAACTGCGTTAGGGGGAATTCTCTTCAGCTCAGTGGTTAAGTTTTTGGCCTTTCGCCCGGGCGTCCTAGGTTCGAATCCTGCCCGATCCCTGTATTTCTGCTGTGCATCTGTTCATTGGTTTCTTTATTACGGACTTTGCTCGTAAGAATACGTATAGGTCATACCGCACGGATAAGCATGTTAATATATGACTTTTAATGTTGTGCCTCTCTCTCTCTCTCTCTCTCTCTCTCCAAACGTTGCACGTCACTTTTTTTCGACCACGTGTTTCCATTGTGAAATCTGGTAAAAAAAAGACTGATGTGTGAACTAGATGACCCATACGTTTATCACGTTTGCTGCAGTAAACAACTTGATGCAGCAGGTAAATTATTTACCACGGGTTACATTCGAGTAACAGTAACTATTATCTCATATCACGCGCAATTTCAACAGGAATTTTTCTCAGTTGCCATCTTGAAAAGTAGTCTGGTTCTGTACCAAGGATACCCAAATTAGATGGATGTTTGCATGTCTAAAGAAAATGCCACCTAGCGGATGATAATGAAGTAGTCCGTCGCAGTGATGAAGTGAGGCAGGGAAAGCATAGACTGATACACTGACCGCTGTGACATAATATATATTTTTTAATGAAAAACCGCCTCATTTATCATCTGAACAACAGACAGGTCCCTGAGCCACCATATTGACTGTACACCAATCTGACAGTTAACTTAACTCATTACCAAACGACAATATTTTAGACCGGTTCAAATTGAAAGCGTTTGCAGACGACAAAATAAAAGTGACTGAAAATTTGAAATTTGTTTTGTGAAGGGTAGAAAACATTGTGGAAAAAGGAGAAAATGCTGGTTACCAGCATTTTCTCCTTTTCCCACAATGTTTTCAGAAGGCTTTTTTCTCAGGGGCGTCAAAAGTAGGGATTGTGTGGTAATGGGTTAAAGTGCGTTATTTGTACAAAAAACGTGAATAATACAATGACAGTTGTTTCACAAAGCCTCACGATTAATGAAGCTGTCATATAGAACAAAGACAGTCAACCCTTTACCAAACAAACCCGTGTTTTAACGACCCCTTATGAAGCTTTTCGAAAACATTGTGGGAGAAAGAGAAAACGCCGATGACTAAGATTTCTCATTTTTTCGCAACGACCTGCACTTCCAATCAAAGCGTTGAGAACTCTGAAGTGGTATTTGTCAAGGAAACCCATTGTGTGGAATTAATAGTTTGAAAGAAAAAGAGACATATTGTTCAAATATTGGCTTAAAAGTCAGCCCACTAAGCAAATGAATACCTTTTTGAAATATCTTTAGCCTTTTACATTAAATTTCCAATATTACAATCAATTACTTCGATCTATAAATATTCATAAGCAATCAAATGGAATAGCGCGCAATCATAGGACGAACAAGCCCTGGAACGAATTTGTTTTGGAACGAAAAAGCCCAGGGTCAGTCGGCAAATTTGTATCATTGCGCCAATAAAAGGCTATGAGCGAGAGAGGCTATTTTCAATCAAAAATAATTATCTCAAGGATCGATGGCTTCGCCCAATGTTGTGGAGGTAATTTTGGGCCACAAAGTCTCGAGTTTTAACGAACCTGAGAGAGAGAGGCCTTTCAAAAAAAATAGAGGGGGTATATGATGGTCATCATCACATCATCATTTGCTCCTTTTCCCAGTATGCTTTCTACCCTTTCAAATTCAAACCCCATCATTTCAAATTACATATCTGATTGCCACCGAAAAACTCATTTGCTTGAGAAAAAATGAGTTTAACTGGGTTTATTTCCATCGGCTTTGCACAAAATAAGATACATGGTTATCAAAATTTAGTTTCGAACTCATAGTAGTATTGTCTTCGACAAATACCACAAAAACAGATCACGTTATTTGAAATGCCGTACATTCATTCATTATGGCGCCTGCGATTGCTTTAGTTTCAGATGAGCATAGCATTTTGTCGTTTGGTAACAAGATAAGTTTAGATAGATCATTATCTTCCGCTAGATGGCATTCTGTAAATACTCATCTATCTAATTTGGGCATCCTGGGTACAGAGCCGAAACACTTTCCTACGCGACAACCGTTACTTTGAATTTCAAACTAAAATAAACGTTTACTGAATAAAACGCTACCTCGTGTAAATCACTCACCTACGATCAGCAGTTTAGAGAAATCTGGAGCTAAAGCAGGTCTCATTTCTCCTCAAACGTATTGATAAAAGCTATTTTCTACATTGCTACTTTATAGAGAGTAATATTACAGTTAGCCCGCTTTAGGGGCTAGTGATGCGTCATATAAGACAGTCGAATTTTCGAAGAATATAACATGCACAGACAACGCATGGAATCGTGAACGGTATATAGGCAAAAGGAGATGAGGCAGTATTTTCTTTTTGTCTGTCATTTGTTTGTTTGTTTGATTTTTTTTTTATTTTGGCGGGAAATCTAAAAATAGCTTAAGAGGCTACGTAGCCTTTTAAGGGAATACCACAAAAAAAATGTTTTTTTTTTTGTAATTTTATGGTTCTTAATTACTGATGATTTGTATATGTCATTGACATATATTTTTTAATTTGGTGTATTGTGAAAACTCTAAATACCCACTTTTTAACATTGATGTCGTTAATGAAGCTACAAAATGCAATTTTTCGAGATATATACGAGTATATATATACACGTACATGTAAATCAAACATGGGACAATTTTTTCTCAAGGGTTGAAAGATCAACTTGATAAAGAGCAAAATTGTTACCGGTTGTATTAAACGTGTTGACATCGCTGACCTACATGTACATCAAGAGTCTGGGTTGGAAACTTTAAGCCAACGACGGCGCAAACAGAAGCTTCTTTTCTATAAAATGGTAAACGGACTTGCTCCAAACTATCTTAATATTCTTGATCCACGTACCGTTGGCAATTCTTATACTCTTACATAATAAGCTTGTATAGAAGTCGTTTATACTCGTAACATGTATATCTCGGAAAAACGCTGGCGAACATGTTTAAATAAATAAAAATGCGCAGTATCTTTTTATTTTCAAAGCGGGGTTACTTTTAGATTATGTTGATTGTGCATGAATTCTCAAAATGGCAGTTTTGTTTGAAAGTGACACGTTCCGAAAATAGATTGAGACAGGAGAATTATCATAAAATATGACTGAACTAGATTACATTACATTAAGAGATGCATTGAAAAGATAAGGTGCAAGTCGTTTTGCTTTCATGTTTATTATTGAAATACATCACTGTTTCCGTAATTATGCCCCCCTTCGAAGAAGTGGGGGTATATTGCTTTGCACGTGTCGGTCGGTCCGTCGGTCGGTCCGTAGACCACATTTTTGTCCGAAGCATAACTCAAAAAGTATTTCAGGTATCGTCTTGAAACTTCATGGGTGGATAGATCTCATTAAAGAAAAATGCAGTGCACAAGAATCATAACTCTGCCCATTATATTTATGGAATTATTGCCCTTTGTTGATTTTCATACTTAATTTTTGTCCGGAGCATAACTCTAAAAGTATTTCAGGTATCATCTTGAGACTTCATGGGTGGATAGATCTCATTAAGGAGAAGTGCAGTGCACAAGTACCATAACTCTGCCTATAATATTTCTGGAGTTATTGCCCTTTTTTGATTTTCATACTTAATTTTTGTCTGGAGCATAACTCAAAAAGTATTTCAGGTATCACCTTGAAACTAAGGAGAAGTATTGTGCACAAGACCGATAACTCTGCCCATTATATTTTTGGAGTTATTGCCCTTTGTTGAGTTTCATACTTAATTTTTATCTGGAGCATAACTCAAAAAGTGTTTCAGGTATCATCTTGAAACTTCATTGGTAGATAGATCTCATTGAAGAAAAGTGCAGTGCACAAGTACCATAACTCTGCCCATCATATTTTTGGAGTTATTGCGCTTCTTTGATTTTCATACTTAATTTCTGTCTGGAGCATAACTCAAAAAGTATTTCAGGTATCATCTTGAAACTAAGGAGAAGTGTTGTGCACAAGAACCATAACTCTGCCCATTATATTTTTGGAGTTATTGCCCTTTGTTGATTTTCATACTTAATTTTTATCTGGAGCATAACTCAAAAAGTATTTCAGGTATCATCTTGAAACTTCATGGGTGGATAGATCTCATTAAGGAGAAGTGCAGTGCACAAGTACCATAACTCTGCCCATCATATTTTTGGAGTTATTGTCCTTTTTTATTTTCATACTTAATTTTTGTCCGGAGCATAACTCTAAAAGTATTTCAGGTATCATCTTGAAACTTCATAGGTGGATAGAGCTCATTAAGAAAAGTGCAGTGCACAAGTACCATAACTCTTCCCATCATATTTTTGATGTTATTGCGGAGCAAAACTCAAAAAGTATTTCAGGTATCACCTTGACACCTCACAGGTGGATAGATCTCATTAAGGAAAAGTGCAGTGCACAAGAACCATAACTCTGCCCATCATATTTATGGAGTTATTGCCCTTTGTTGATTTTCATACTTAATTTTTATCTGGAGCATAACTCAAAAAGTATTTCAGGTATCATCTTGAAACCTCATAGGTGGATAGATCTCATTAAGGAAAAGTGCAGTGCACAAGAACAACAACTCTGTCCATAATATTTATGGAGTTATTACCCTTTGTTGATTTTCATACTTAATTTTTGTCCGGAGCATAACTCTAAAAGTATTTCAGGTATCATCTTGAAACTTTACCTCAAGAGAAAATTTTAGACTGGTCCAAAATGAAAGCATTTGCAGACGACAAAATAAAGGTGACTAAAAATAGCAATTTATTCTGGGAAGGGTAGAAAACACTGTGGGAAAAGGAGAAAATGCTGGTTACCAGCATTTTCTCCTTTTCACATTGTGCTTTCAAAAGGCTTCTTTCTCAGGGGCGTCAAAAGTAGGAATTGTGTGCTTAAAGGGTTAATTTATTTGCAGGTGAATGGCTTGAGAAGTTAATGTATTGGTGTATATTGCAGTGTTGACAGACTGTCATAAATCTAATATTGAATAAATCTTTAATGAAATGGAACGCTGTAATTTAAACATTGATTGTGACACAAGCTCCTACAGCTTATATCAATCACTCTTGATGGTTAGTCTCTGGGGACCTTAAGGTAAGACTTGTGTAATGGAAAACAGCTATTTCCACTAAAATATCATCCTGCAAAATTAGCTATAATTAAAAATGAGTATTATTGAACTACTTTCACCTTTTCATTTTTTCCATTTTTTCCTTCTTTGAATTATCATTTATAAATCTAAAACCGCTATATTCTCAATTCAAAAAGATATAATAATTACCTCCCTTTTTAGAAAACAAACAAAAGTATAAAAAAAAAGTTTCAAGATAGACATAAACGGAATTTCTGATCCGTTAGAAATGCGCAAAAATATTATTTCGGCGTAAATCATTATTTATCCTTATTTAACAACCAATTAGAATTTTTGCCCAATGTTCACCGGAAGTGCATTACACAGGTCTTACCTTAATCAGCTAGGTTCGTGTACGCCAACCAAAATCTACTAAAATTTGAAATTAACGCTACTTCTGATTGGCTAAACCATTTGCTTTAGCCAATCAGACGTTGCGTTACTTCCAAACCTTGGAGAATATGACAAAGAATGTTCTAAGCATGGTTGGTGTATACGGCCCCTGGACTACTCGTGCTGTGCATTGGATAGTTTCAAAGGTTGACTCCGCTCACGGGGTTTGAACCCAGAATCATTTGGTGTGATAGGCGGACACTCTACCCCTACACCACTGTCTCCATATACTGTTGTCTGCAAGTGATTTCAATCAGGACAAGTCGCAAAGTTTGTAGTCTTGTAAAAAGTTACAAAGCAGTTACGAAAGGCCCGCCATTGTGTTCTATTCTTAATCCTAATGCACGTAGAACTTGACATTACTGTAAAGTTTCCCTGATTCTGCTTCGGTATCTGCTAATTTGTCAGCGACATACGCTGGGCTCCAAACTCTGTTTCTCCTCGAAAATTAATTGGGCCTTCTAGTCTTTTTACAAAAAATAGTTACATGTACACGTAGTTGTTATTTTTTTTTTATTAAAGTACATGTAGGAACGATCGGCTCAGATACAGTCACCATTCGAAAGAACATCCTTAGTATCATCCTCAAGATTTTAAGTAAACTCAAATGAAACGCAACCTTTGATTGGCTAAACTGGAAGGTTATCGTTTGGTGAAGAATTAACTCTTTACCAAACCACAAAATTTTAGACAGGTCCAAATTGAAAGCCGTTGCAGACGACGAAATAAATAAAACTTAAAAAGTGAAATTTGTTTCTAGAAGAGTAGCAAAATTGTGGGAAAAGGAGGAAATGCTTGTTGCAAGCATTTTCTCCTTTTCCAAAAATGTTTTTAGAGGGATTCTATCTCAGGGTTGTAAAAACCAGGGATTGTTTGGAAAAGGGTCAAAGCCTAGACACGTGGTGAAGATTGCTAATATAATAACTATGCCATAATTTCGTGTGCTTATACGTGCACGAGTCATTTATAAAAGTCTATAAATTTTCTTAAGAATGCTATGATATCTTTGCATATTTACAATTTATTGATCCCTGCACGCCATTATCTCCCGCTAGATGGCATTCTACAAGTACACATCTATCTGATATGGGCATTCTGGGTACACTGGGTACATAAGCGGACTAATTTCTTAAAACGACATCCGTTACTTTGAATTTCATAATAAAATACACGTTTACTAAGTAAAACGCTACCTGGTGCGATTTATTTAGTTATGATCAGCTAGCAGGTAACCTATGCACCGACCATTTATTAAAACAGTCCCTACAGGCTTGGATTTAGCTTCGGTATACGCCCTACTTTTCCCAGGTATCGGGGAATGGGTGATGTGTCATAGCAGACAGGTCGAATCGTCGAAGAATATGACATGCGCAGACAACGCACTGTATAGGCCTTAAATTTATGTGTGGATTTGCGGATATAGTGCATTTTCTGAAACTGTACATTGAACGTGTAGAATTGTACTTTTCTGTTGGAAAACAAGTACTAACATTTGACTTGCAACGCGCGAAAAGGGGCATTCGAGCCCTTGCGTAAAGTGTCGTCTTGCATCAGCCTGCGCGGACCGCGCAGGCTGATCCAAGACGACACTTTACGACTACAATAGATTTTGTGCTACAGTAAACTTGCGGAAAACAGAAAACTACATGATAACTGAAAATTTTGTTTCGGATAAGCCTGCGTGAACAGGTCAGGCTGATTCAAGACGAAACCTTACGCAAATGTTCTAAAGCCCCTTTTCCCGTGTTGCAGCGTTGTCTGCGCATGTCATATTCTTCGAAGATTCGACTGTCTTATATGACGCATCACTAGCCCCAAAAGCGGGCTGACTGTGATATTACGTTCTATAAAGTAGCAGTGTAGATAATAGCTTTTATCAATACGTTTGAGGAGAAATGAGACCCGCTTTAGCTCCAGATTTCTCTAAACTGCTGATCATAGCTGAGTGATTTACACGAGGTAGCGTTTTATTGAGTAAACGTTTATTTTAGTTTGAAATTCAAGGTAACGGCTGTCGCGTAGGAAAGTGGTTCGGCTCTGTACCCAGGATTCCCAAATTAGATAGATGAGTATTTATAGAATGCCATCTAGCGGGAGATAATGGTGCTGCAGGCCACTTAGAACCCCTGTATTTTATGCCGATGTATCCCTGGGCAAATCGGCACTAAACGTTAACTACATTCATGAAGACCCAACCACCTTGGCTGCATAACGGCAGTTTCTCTTTTTGCCAGAATGTTTTCAGATGTGTACTTATGCATAATGCAGAAGATGTCGTCTGCCTGAGATAGTGTATTCATTATCATTTTAATATAATAGGACAAAGGTAAATTTGTGTTGGCTTTCTCATGCAGGAAATTAGAACTGATTGCCGTCTCAACGTGATAAATAAGATTGACAGGAAGGTTGTCTTTGGATATCAATCACTTGTACAGCCGACTGGGAGAAATTAGTGACGTCATCAATCAACGTGAGACCACGTGACCACGACTTTTTTATCTAATCTCGACAGAGTGCTTTTAAATACATTTTTGCTAAAAAGAAATTGCTCGTTACATGCAATCTGTCCATCAATTACTTTTTTTTATTTTTATTACTAACCGACATTACACCTGAATTTACGTTAGTATTAATAATCCAGGTGCTTGTCTTTTGCTTTTAGTCGCCTGCTTTGTGACAATTCGTTTTAAGAGGTCATAACTTGCACAAGACAAACTATCTTCTGCTAGGTGGCATTTTTCACGTGTATAACTATGACACGTCATAACTCGGCCGATTCCCGTTGTCTGTGCATGTCATATTCTTCCAAGATTTGACATGTCTTATATGACGCATCACTCTCCCCGATATCGGGGAGGCTCTATTAATACGCGCTATAAAGTAGCAATGGAGAAAATGGCTTTTATCAATACGTTTGAGGAAAAATCAGGCCTGCTTTAGCTCCAGATTGCTCTAAACTGCCGATCAAAGCTGAAGGAATCGCACCAGGAAGCGTTTATTTGAGCAAACGTTGTTTTCTTTTGTTTGAAATCCAAAGTAACGGTTGTCGCGTAGAAATTTGGTCCGGTCCTGTGTACCCAGGATGCCCAAATAAGATAGATGAGTATTTGTAGAATGCCATCTAGCAGGATATGATGGCCGATGCGTCATAGCAGACAGGTCAAATCTTCGAAAAATATGACATGCGCAGACAACGGCGTAGACAGCGAAACAAGACAAGTTTATTGTGAGATTTTGCCAGACTTTGCGATTTGGGGTTGTGTGATGTCACGTCGTGAATAATAAAATAGCTCAGAAGGATGTCATTGTTAATCAATCACGTTTACGGCAGACCGGAAGAAATCTGGAACGTCATCAATCGACGTGAAGTCACGTAAATTACGTTTTATCTCTTTACCAAACGACATAATTTTAGACTGGTCCAGATTGGAAGCATTCAAAGTAACGGTTGTCGCGTAGAAATTTGGTCCGGTCCTGTGTACCCAGGATGCCCAAATAAGATAGATGAGTATTTGTAGAATGCCATCTAGCAGGATATGATGGCCGATGCGTCATAGCAGACAGGTCAAATCTTCGAAAAATATGACATGCGCAGACAACGGCGTAGACAGCGAAACAAGACACGTTTATTGTGAGATTTTGCCAGACTTTGCGATTTGAGGTTGTGTGATGTCACGTCGTGAATAATAAAATAGCTCAGAAGGATGTCATTGTTAATCAATCACGTTTACGGCAGACCGGAAGAAATCTGGAACGTCATCAATCGACGTGAAGTCACGTAAATTACGTTTTATCTCTTTACCAAACGACATAATTTTAGACTGGTCCAGATTGGAAGCATTTGCAGACGACAAAGTACATGTGACTCAAAAGTTGAAATTTGGCTTGGGAAGGATAGAAAACATTGTGGAAAAGGAGAAAATGCTGGTTACCAGCATTTTCTCCTTTTCCAAAATGTTTTCTAAAGGCTTCTTTCTCGGGGTCGTTAAAAGTAGGGATTGTGTGGTAATGGGTTGAACCCTTTCCCAAACAATCCCTGGTTCTTACAATGCTGGAAAAGAATTTTTTTGAAAACATTGTAGGAAAAGGAGAAAATGCTGGTAACCAGCATTTTCTCCTTTTCCCACAATGTTTTCAACCATTTCCTGAACAAAAATCATCGTTTTGTATTACATTTAATTTTTCGGCAGCTAACGCTTTCAATTTGGTCTTGTCCAAAATTTTGTCGTTTAGGAAAGAGTTATCTCGTCTATGGACGTCTAACTGTCATAATTAAGCTTTTATATATTGACATAAAATTCATTTGTGATTTACCGCTCTAACCATTTCCGTGCTATTTAAAGAAAAAATAGGGGCTTTTTTTTTCAGGACGGCATAGATCAAGATCAGACTGCACAGAACGTGCAGTCTGATCCTAGATCTACACTGCCAGGTTGTTTAGTCAGGCCTGTAAGATTTTATCTTTTTTTCTGAGTTTCAGTTGATTATGGGCCATGTTCATTAAGAGGGGTGGGTGGGGGGAGGGGGGGCTTAATGCATCTGCGAAAAGTATCGACCCAGGTCAGCCTGCGCAGTACACGCAGGCTGACCTGGGCCGAAATTTTTCGCTAGTGACCAATTTTCTGTTTGTCAAAGGACCAGTCTACCTCATGATTAAGTCGATTATTTAGAAAAAAACAAATGCCTATTAATGATCCGTGATTTTCTGATGATTTGTTTGGTATCATGGAAAACGGAGAGGTGCGTGGAGCGCCCTTTTGCCAGAGCATGGCTCTTATATTTTCAACGGAGTAGGAGGTCGGGCTCCGGTTTCTGCTCTAGTCTGCTGATGGGCTCCATTTTCGACTTAAGGTAGTGGACCCATAATAGGCCTAGTGCGGCATGGCATGAAATTTCTTAACAGTTGATAAAGACAGATTTATACAGATATAATACTTTTGCACATTTTTAACCGACCAGAAATTCCTTTGATATCTATCTTGAAATTATATGTTGATAATTTTGTTAGTTTCCAAAAAAGGGAGGTAATTATCATATCCATTTGTTATGAAAATGTAGTGGTTGTAGATTTATAAATGATAATTCTAAGAAGGACAAAAAGGAAAAGGTGGCTCGGTGAAAGTAGTACATTTATATTCATTTTCAGTCTGAGCAAATTTTCTAGGATAAAATTACAGTGGAAATAACTGTTTTCTATTACGGGTCCACTACGTTAAGGTAGTGGACCTGTAATAGACAACAGCTATTTCAACCATGATATTATCCTACAAAATTTGCTATGATTAAAAAAGAGTGTTACTGTACTGCTTTAACCAAGCCACTTTTCCCTTTTAGTCTTTTCTAGAAATATCATTTATAAATCTAAAACAACTATATTTTCATTACGAAGAGAGATAGTAATTACCTCCCTTTTCAGAAAACTAACGAAAGTATCTACAAATAACTTCAATATAGGCATTAAGAAATTTGTGGTCCGTTAAAAATGTGCTTTAAGGTAGTGGACCCGTAATAGAAAACAGCTATTTCCACAACAATATTATCCTACGAAATTTGCTATGATTAAGAATGAATATTATTGTACTACTTTCACCGAGCCACATTTTTTCCTTTTTGCTGTCCTTAGAATTATCATTGGTAAATCTAAAACCACTATATTTTCATTACAAAGAGAGATAGTAATTACGATACTTTTCTGAAAAGTATCTACAAATAACTTCAATATATAGGCATTAAGAAATTTCTGGTCCGTTAAAAATGTGCAAAAGTATTATACCTGTATAAATCCGTATTTATCAACTATCAAGAAAACTTGATGCAATTCAGCACTAGAGGTATTAGTGGTCCACTACCTTAAGCAAAGGTAGTGGACCCGTAATAGAAAAACAACTATTTCAACCATAATGTTATCCTACGAAATTTGCTATGATTAAGAATGAATATTACTGTACCACTTTCACTGAGCCACTTTTTTCCTTTTTGTTGTCCTTAGAATTATCATTTTTAAATCTAAAACCACTATATTCTCATTACAAAGGGAGATAATAATTATGTACCTCCCTTTTCTCGAAATTAACAAATCGATGGGTGAGTGCAACACTATTCTAAGTGCCTGTACATTGTACAGGCACTTAGAATAGTGTTGCAGTCACCAATCGAAATGTATCAACAAGTAAATTGATTTTTATGGATTCAGAATGATGTGATGACCTACTAGGTATGATGCAACACAGAGATACATTGAAAGCCATTTCAAAGAGTATTGCTCAGATTTATTGTGGCGCCGCTTGAGCGGGGGCACTATATTTTTATTCGCTTTTGAAAAGTACCCATGGAGGCAGCCATATTGTTTACTCCGCTTCCAGTCAATTCGTAATAAGATCATTTCGTACCTAAACTGTTTCGCACAATTTTGGTCATTTCGTACCCACCTATAGTTCTTTTTTTTTTTGTCTTTTCGTACACACTTTGATCATTTCGTACTATCTTTGGTTATTTCATACCCAGTTTTCAATTTTGTAATGTAGAACCTAGTCTTACTACTATTTTGTTGTGATTTTTGCCGAATCACAACTGCTCTTGTACATAGCTCCAATTGAACTTATGTTAAATTTCGCTGAAGAATGGCTATATATAGCTGTGTCTTACCATTATTGCCTCTTTCTTTCTTTTTTAAATTTTTAGTTGGATTCGAAGGATTGTTTAGGGCTTCTCAGTTCGTTTCCCACCGTTTTCTGCATAAATTCACTTTGGACAATTTGAAAAGGTGTAATGTGCTTTATTTCGAACAACTGATTTGCAGCGCCATTGATGTTATGCATCAAAATTTTCTTGTATAACGAAATGTCTTACTTAATACAGCATTTCACTAGCTGTCCATTAAAGATGACGTATTGACTGGCTGTAAATCACCGGACGTTTGTCATCGTTGTCGTCTTGCTAATAGAAATAAAGTGATGAAATGCTGACATATTGACTTCGATATTGTGACGTTTAAACGATAATTAGGGCTGGGGAAACGTACGTTATGCACCGGGCTTCTTGTTTATGAGTACACGGGTTGTCAGTCTTATTTAACGTAACATCTCTCTCTCTCTCTCTCTCTCTCTCTCTCTCTCTCTCTCTCTCTCTCTCTCTCTCTCTTCCACTCCACTCCCTCTGTCTTTCTTTCTTTTCTCTCTCTCTCTCTCTCTCTCTCGCGCGTGCGCGCTTTCTCTTTGTCTCTCTATCTATCCTTCCCTCCCTCTGTCTCTCCTTCTCTCTCTCTGTCTCTGTCTCTCTCTTCCCCTCCCTCTCTCTCCCTCCCTCCACCTCTCTCCCTTTCTCTCTCTATCTCTTCCCCTCCCTCTCTCCCCTCTCACTCTCTCTTTCTCTTTCTCTCCCTCTCTCTCTCTCTCACTCTCTCTCTCATTCCCTCTCTCTCTCTCTCTCTCTCTCTCTCTCTCTCTCTCTCTCTCTCTCACTCTCTCCCTCTCTCACTCTCTCTCTCTCTCTCTCTCTCTCTCTCTCTCTCTCTCTCTCTCTCTCTCTTTCATATAAAAACACTGTCCGATGTGGTATTTTAGTAGTTTTTCTCCATCTTGTATCGAAGGTGAAAGAGTATGACGTATTTCTGAGCCGTGCTCTGGCAAAATGGGGCTTAATGCATATGCATGATGCACGATGCATGATACGAGGTAAGGCGTCACGTGATCAAAGATCCATTAAGGCAATTTCGCCCAATTACCGACTGAAGCTATAAAAGAAAAATTGACAAAAATAGCAGAAAGATTCGGTTCAGGTCCTGAATCGAAACTTTTGTCGGATTTATTTAGCTCTATTTTCGGGTAACAAGACGTTTTGTCCCCTGGTCGTTTCGCCTCTACTCACCTCGAGCAGTTTGGGCGAAACGACCAGAGGGAAAACGACCACGAGGGGGCGGGGGGGGGGGGGGGCGTCTTGGAGGCGAAACGACTAGGGGAGGAAATGGTTTTGGGGCGAAACGTCCCAAAAGCCCCTTTTCACAGGGTATGGTTCATTCAGTACTGGCAGACTTAAAGATTAATCATATTACAGAATGATAGTGCAGTATGTACAACAGGATACAGGTTTCACAATGATGACTTTTATAAAAGAAAATCTGTCTGTAATTCGTCGATTAAATACGATAGACGTAAAGGCAACGTATTATTTATGTGGCATAACTCATGCAAAGCGCAACAAGGAAATGCATATTTTGAAATCTGCTACTCTTTGAATGCTTGATAAATGAAAGCTATAATTGGCCTGCGACACGCAAAAAAGGGGGGCATTTTGACATTTGCGTAAAGTGTCGTCTCGGATTAGCCTGCGCGGACCGCGCAGGCTGATCCGAGACGGCACTTTGCGTTAACATTAGATTTTTGGCTACAGTAGACTTGCGTGAAATAGAAAATCACACCCGATCGGAAAGTGTCGTCTCGGATCAGTCTGAGAAGGCTGCACGGGCTGATCCTTCTCACGTGTTGGGGCCATATATATAGACATCCATTATTACGTATTTATAGTCTTAAATCATTACCAAACGACAATATTCTAGGCTTGTCCAAATCGAAAGCATTTGCAAACGACCAAATAAAAGTGACTGAAAATTTGAAATTTGTTTTGTGAGGGAAGAAAACATTGTGGGAAAAGGAGAAAATGCTGGTTACCAGCATTTTCTCCTTTTCCTACAATGTTTTCTACAGGCTTTTTTTCTCGGGGTCGTTAAAAGTAGGGACTGTGTGGTAATGGGTTGAGAACAAACTCCATAACAAAGAATCCAATGAATAAATGCATAGCAGAAATACAGGGACCGGGCAGGATTCTAACCTAGAACCCCCAGACCGAAGGCCAACACCATAACCATTGAGCTAAAGAGAATTCTCCCTAATGCAGTTGTTAAATATTGTATTTAAACTGGGATGAAGCCATGCATGAAGGAGTGGTCTCCCGTAACACTATGAGTCGTTATCCCATTATCTACCCGCTAGATGGCATTCTACAAATACTCGTCTATCTAGTTTTGGGCATCCTGGGTACAGAACCGGACTACTTTTCTACGCGAAAACCGTTACTTTGAATTTCAAACTTAAATAAACGTTTACTCAATAAACCGCTACCTAGTGCGATTCATTCAGTTATGATTAGCATTTTTTATTCAATAAAACTCCGCCTGTCAAGGAAAATATTATTAAGCTCGCCAAAGGTTCGCTTAATAACATTTCCCTGGATTCATTTAATAAAATCTTATCTCAAAAGCCCACTCATGTCAGATTCTTTTTTATGCAACATAACGATACTTCACAAAATACATATCAGATGATGCAAAAAACATTCATAAATGCACCCGCGGTATTTTCCATAAGACCCATTCACTTGTATTAAATAAGTACAAAATGACTTCAGAAATGACGTCACACAAATATGATATCAAACGTGTATAAGATATAGAGGATAATCAACTGGTTATTTTTGATATGAAAAATATCTCACGAGGATGCGTTGTTAGGTGTTGAAAAAACGAGTGCGCAGCACGAGTTTTTTTTTAACGCCTTGCAACGCATCCGAGTTAGATATTTTTCATATCAAAAAAAAGCCAGCTGATTATTGTATTTATTATATACCTTATTAACATTATTATTTTTAATTTTTCGTTTGAAAGTCGAAATCAATACTTTGGAAAGAGAGAAGAAATCAGGGACATAGTGCGGATGAATACATAATTTAAAAGAACAAAACGAGACTACTGGTTGAAAATATAGAACTTACAATTAATACTATCTATACGTGCTTAATGAAAAAAAAAAGTACTTCCTAAATTACGACAGGAAGTGAAAGTGAAAGTTGATATCGTCACTAGTGATGATATCAAAATTTATTACACTGGGAAATTCCAGGATTTCTCTGCTAGGTATATAAAAAAATAAAATTCGTTATGGGTATATTACACTGAAAACAAGGAAGGTTATGTGATCATTTTTCTGTTTCCATTACAGTAACACTATGGGGACCTCCCTTTAAAGGTTTCATGATGGTTGCGGCTGAGGAAGGCGCTAAAGACTGGCCAACAGGGATTTTTTACAGCGAGGACGGATCAGCCAAACGTCTGGACTGTTTAGGGCGGGGCGATACAGTAACCCATCAAAATAATTCCTACAAAGATTCAGTATCCGTATTATGGTACGGTCCGGAAAATATGTTGTCCGAACAAGTTCAATTTGTGTAAGTAATGCATATCTTGAATTTTCATGATTATTCACCCCTTTGGCATCTTCGCAAGCCAAAGATACTAAGGTAGTACCCTTGGCCGCTCGTCTCTTTAAAAATCGAAGCTCCCGCTGCGCCATTTCATTGGATGCGATCAAAACCCATCGTAAATTGTGATGAATCCGAAAGCGCAGCCATATTTGATGCATAGCCTAACAAATTTTATTACGAGCATTTTGATTGGTCAAAAATAATATCAGCAAAGGTTACGCAACTCTTGATATTTGATAGGTGGCACATCGGGAGTTTCGATTTTTAAAGAGGCGAGCGGCCAAGGGTACGTAACGAACAAAGTGGAGTTAGTATCCTTGGCTTGAGAAGATGCTCCTTTGGTTGCCAAGTACAGCTCAGTGCACTCTGCAGGACAATGTTGATAAAATTCTAAGATCTACTGCATACGCACTTATTTCTTTCCAAACTTAGCCCTCTATAACATAATAAGATATTATTCTTTATTACTCAATTCCAGATTTTAACAAACCTACCAGAGGATACTTTTGAAAACATTGTGGTAAAAGGAGAAAATGCTGGTAACCAGCATTTTCTCCTTTTACCACAATGTTTTCTCTCTCCCATTTTCAAAGACAAATCACATTAATAGGGCTGCACTGAAATTCGTCTCCCTCAAATGTTTTCAGAATGGACTCGTCTTAAATTTGGTCAAAACGGTTAAGACAAGGTGTCCAACTATATTATAACTGCATATATGAACCCCAAGTCATTTGTCAGAAAATTTCATATACATGTATTTGAATTGGAATGGGAAAAGGTCGTTACTTTCTGCTATAATTTATCTTCAGTCTGGTAGATCTATATGAAAGTAACAAATGGATTAACATTAGGAGAATGATAAAGGTCAAAACTTTGGAGGTTGATTATCTTTCCCCACCCACACCGCCACCATGAGATAGAAATTTTAATATCACGGTGAATATATTGAACGATTCTGATTGGTTAATACCACGAATAGCAGCCGGTGTTTATTTCAAACGTCATAGCTACGTGTAAATATCATTAACCAATCAATTTCGTTGAATATATTCAACGCGGTCTTATCAAAATTAACCCTTTCCAAAATGAATTGAAACTTTTTAGGAATGCAAGATGAACCATGGCTGATATCAATTTTATATTCTAAAGAATAATTGTCTGATTGGTTACCAAACAATTCCTGGTTTTTACGACCCTGAATCAGAAGCCTTTTGAAAACATTGTGGAAAAAGGAGAAAATGCTGGTAACCAGCATTTTCTCCTTATCCCGCAATGTTTTCTACCCTGCTGGAAACAAATTTCAATTTTTGAGTTACATTTATTTTGTCGTCTGCAAGTGTTTTCAATTTGGACAAGTCTAAAATTTTGTCGTTTGGTAAAGGGTTAAGAAGTTATATATGTTCATTCAGGAAAAAAAAAAGAAAAAAACTATGTTGCTTGCAGTTTCAAGGCTAATTTAAATACAGTATCTCAAAAAAAAAAAAAACTACCGACGAGTGTAAATAGAGGATCGGTTTGCACGTTCTCTGCAGTCTGATCTTGTTCTGCACTTCCTGGACGGTTAGTTGAATACGGGCCCTTGTGTTGTTTAGAATACTAAGTTTTCCCAATTATATTCCAGGGCGACTGTGGTCGTAAATCTGACGATCTATTACACCAATATCAAATCTGGATATCTTCGTTTAGATCCGACCCTACATGGTGAGTATCAGTCTTTATTTCAAAGTTTTCATCATTGATTAGTTTTAATTGACTTTTGTACGTATAACTAGCAGATTTTAGTACTTTTCACTGGCTGTAAACAAGAAGCAACCTTCGGAAAGACTGCTTTTTGTGAATTACATGAACGTAGAATTTACGGATATGTTAGCAAGTACTTCGGGAGGAAGTTCAAAACATTAATTGTTCAACCACCAGTAATCACTGAAAAGTAAATATTTAGGTTTTAGTATGTAGATCTTTTAAAATTAGTACTAAGACCCTTGTATTTAATGGTATGTTTGTCTTTGGAATGTGATTGTAATGGTCTGTCTGTCTGTGTCTGTCTGCCTGCCTGCCTGCCTTTCTGCCTGCCTGCCTGCCTGCCGGTCTGTCTGTCTGTCTGTCTGTCTGACCGTCCGTCCGTCCGTCCGTCCGTCCCTCTCTCTCTCTCTCTCTCTCTCTCACCCCCTTTCTCTCATCTATTTATCTATCTATCTATCTATCTATGAAAGTTGAAGAAAAATTAACTTATGTCAGGTTTTTTTTTTTTTGGTAATCCAGCCAAAGGTAAATATCAAAACATTGCGAGTTTTAGATTTCTTTTCTTCCTGGAAAATCTTCCCTGGATCGGACAGTGTGTAACCAGGACCAGACTGAACATTTTGTACAATCTGATCTTGGTCTGCACTATCTGCAAAAGCGCTTTGAGTTTCACTAAGTCAGTATTCGGGTAAAGCTCTGTTACTGAACTGAAAACTTGACAAGAATTTTTCCTCTGTTTATTTGCGCAAAATAAATAGAGTTTATTTCATCAGCTTGTGGTTAATATGAGGAAATACTGTATTTGCCGAAAAAGGGAAAGGTATGCGAAAATAACGAGTGCCATAAGGCACGAGTTATTTGCGCGGGCCTTTCCCTTTTGAGGCAAATATTTCCCCATATTTACCACAAGCTGATGACAGAAATTACATATTATATTTCCTCTGATTATTTTGTGCAACGAATGCCACTTTTAAAACTAGTCATTGCATCGAAAAAAAAAAGTAGTTCCAGATTTTCGGCAGGAGGAAAGTGAATTTACTACTGTGACTGGGAAAATAATCCCCCCCCCCGGCTTAAATTACAAAGTTTCTTTACCCATAACATTTCTAAAAATAGACACATGAAATATAATATATGTCTCTTATTTTACAGTTTCATAAATGTCAGTGATTTAACCCATTACCACACAATCCCTACTTTTGACGCCACTGAGAAAGAAGCCTGTTGAAAACACTGTGGGAAAAGGAGAAAATGCTGGTATCCAGCATTTTCTCCTTTTCCCACAGTGTTTTTTACCCTTCCCAAACCAAATTTTAATTTTTCAGTCACCTTTATTTTGTCGTCTGCAAATGCTTTCAATTTGGACCAGTCTGAAATTTTCTCGTGTGGTAAAGAGTTAAATGACAAATATGGCTTATGACAATTATAGTTTGTTACAGCGATTAACGCTGGTATTTACTAAAATCGTAACACAAGATTCATCACGCGTATTTCAGCCATGCGCTGTGAAAAAGGGAACGTGGTGCATCGGCAAAAGACTATTAACTCTTTACCAAACGACAAAATTTTAGACTGGTCCAAATTGAAAGTATTTGCAGACGACAAAATGAAGGTGACTGAAATATTGAAATTTGGTCTGGAAAGGGTAGAAACCACTGTTAGAAAAGGAGAAAATGTTTGTTACCAAATGTCCGAATGCCCCTTTGCACATGATGCAGGCAAATCATACATGAACTCGACTTCTTTCGACGACAGAAAATGTAATCCGCCAAAAACGGCGGAACCAGCTTAGTGTTAGGTTTGACTATACAAGCTGACAATATAGATCAAGATCAGACTGCACGTTCTGTTGGGTCAAAGAGTAGGTCACTTAACAAACCATATAAAAAGCTTTAGCAAATATTTGAGGCCATATTAATTGATTGATTGGTTGATTGATTGATTGATTTGTTGGTTGGTTGGTTGATTGGTTGATTGGTTGGTTGGTCGGTCGGTTGGTTGGTTGGTTGGATGGTTGGTTGGTTGGTTGATTGATTGATTGATTGATTGATTGATTGAGTGATTGATTGAGTGAGTGAGTGAGTGAGTGAGTGAGTGATTGATTGATTGATTGATTGATTGATTGATTGATTGATCTACTTAATTATTTATCCAAGACTCATGAGAGTTTGTTAGATGTTTGTCGAAATATCTCGGAGGAGATTGCAAATAGGTCATATTTGGTCAAAAGGCTCAGGTGAGCGACTTCAAGGCCACAATGGTCCTCTTGTTATCTTCGTCATAAAAAAGTCTTCCGGTAACTAATAGATATAACCCATGCTGTGTGAAAAGCGGGCTTAATGCATCTGCAAGAGGTATCGCCCCAGATCAGCCTGCGCAATCCGCGCAGGCTGACCTGGGGGCGATACCTTTTGCAAGTTCTCAATTTTCTCCATGCTATAGAACCAGTCTGCCTAATAACTAAATTGATTTATAGACCAAATGGATGTCAGTGATCAGTGATCGAGTAATGATTTCCTAGCATGATGCATGTCCGGAGATGCATTAAGCACCCTTTTGTCAGAGCATGATTAAATTATACATGAGACCATCAAAAAAAGAAACAAATCTGAAAATCCCTTCTCTAGGGACCATGGACCCGGAAGGTAAGTACGCGGGAGAGAAAATAAAACACAGGCTAGACTTTTTTCTTCTTTATGTAATCTTTATTCGCATGTGCTAGGGTAAAAGTAGAAATGTTATTATTATTATTATTATTATTATTATTATTATTAATTATAAACTGCAAATGATTAGGCTATATGAAATAATATATGCCAGCTTTTGACATTATTTTTTTTCTATATATAGTCGCGTTATGATGACTTGCTAGTATCTTATTGTTATATATGATCACTCTGCATAAAGTATGCATTTTTTTATTGTGAAATATACTACTCAAATTTTGATAGGGATCATTTACGTAGTTCAGTATGGGTATAAGTTACAACAGTTTTGCATTAACTCTTTACCACACTTTAAAATTCTAGAATTGTCCAAGTTGAAAGTATTGGCTGACTAAAAACGTATATTATGCTATCTGTAATAGGGTAGAAAACATCGTTGGAAAATGAGAAAATGCTGGTATCCAGCATTTTCTCCTTTTCCAACAATGTTTTCCAAAGGCTTCTTTCTCTGTGTCTATAACAGTCGGCATTGTGAGGTAAAGGATTAAAGATCCATTTCCACTGGTGATTTTATTAATCAGTGTGGCAATGTAACATATTGTAAAACTATACAGGGTACACGCCACATATAGATCTATAGGCTGAATCTAAATAACGGTGATCCTTAGCAAATTTTGAGAAGTATATATGTGACCAATCTCGCAAAAAGGGACCATATGGGAATTTCTGTACATCAATTAGATAAAAACAGATTTACGGTACAGCAGGTCAGTTTAAGTTTATAATTCAAAAATGATTGTATAACAAGGTACAATGACCACTTTTCATACAGAAAATGTCATTAAAGCGAAAAGTTTCAACCCTGGTCAGCCTGCGCTGTTCGCGCAGTCTGACCGGGGTTGACACTTTTCGCAGTTCCCAGAAGTTCCCTTTTTGCATGATGGATCACAAACGCATTATTTCTTTGGTATACTCTGAAGAATACATAGTTATAAACTGTATAAATAATTAGGCTATATGCTAAAATATGCCCAGCTTTTTACATTATTTTGCTATATACAGTCTCGCTATAATGACTATTTTGTTGCATATTATTATTATATCCCCGCAAAACAAATGTTTTCGGAGGTATACTGGAATCAGCCTGTCTGTCCGTGTGTCCATCCTTTGTACGTGTACAAAATACTAGTAATTTTGTGTCGCGAACTCCTCCTACAGTTTTCCTTCAATTGTACTGAAACTTTGCACATATACTTATCATATATTGAAAATTTGCAAGACGCAATTTTCACCTGTCAACTCTTCCTGCTTGAGGAATTATCTCCCCTTGAACTTGACACCTTTTTATGTCAAAGTGCTCTCTCTCTCTCTCTTTCTCTCTCTCAAACACACGTGCTCTTCCCTTAACCTTTTACCAAACAATCTCTGGGTTTTTACGACCCTGAGAAAGAAACCTTTAGATAAACATTGTGGGAAAAGGAGAAAATGCTGGTTCTCCTTTTCCCACAATGTTTTCTACTGTGCTAGAAAAAGAATTCATTTTTTGAGTTATGTTTATTTTGTCGTCTGCAAGTGCTTTCAATTCGAACCAGTTCATAATTTTTGCCATGTGGTAAAGAGTTAAATCTTAATTTAGCCTTTAATAAATATCAATTACAAAGTATTACGTAAAAAAAGAAACAATGAAACTTAAATATACACAAAAATAAATCTTATGTCTTGATAAATAAAAGATTAAGAACAATTATGCAAACGACTTTTCCAAATCTGTTTGAAAATAAATTATCCACCTACCACCCCATTGAAGTAGGAACATAAATAATTATGCAGTTTTATTTATTTGTAATATTACAATTTGCAAGTCATAATATATAATGCCATTCGCACATTATGCTGCTAAGGGCGGCGACTTGCTGACCTTTTGCGGACAGTGCAGATCAAGATCAGACTGCACAGAACGTGCAGTCTGATCTTGGATCTACACTGTCCGGGGACGAGATGTTTTTTCACCAAAAAAATAAATCTTAAATAGAAATAATTGAGTTTTTGATATCGTCTTGAACGTTTCATTTATTTCATTTTGCATGATAAGGGTTTATAGACCAAATATAAAGATCAACATTTCATCTGTACTATTTAAAACAGTGAATCTGCATAACGTCTGATTTAACTTTTTACCAAACGACAAATTTATAGAGTGGTAACCAGCACTTTTTTCTTCTCTTCCACAATATTTTATACTCTCTAACTCATTACCAAACGACATTATTTTAGACTGGTCCAAATTGAAAGCATTTGCAGACGACAAAATAAAAGTGACTGAAAATTTGAAATTTGTTTTGTAAAGGGTAGAAAACATTGTGGGAAAAGGAGAAAATGCTGGTTACCAGCATTTTCTCCTTTTCCCACAATGTTTTCTAAAGGCTTCTTTCTCAGGGGCATCAAAAGTACGGATTGTGTGGTAATGAGTTAAGAGGTCAATTTCTTTTAAGAAGTGCTTTAATTTTTCGTCTGCCATTAAATTTATTACTCCGAAGAGAAAGCAGTCAGTTCTATTGTAACTTTAGGGTTGATTTACTATTTACGTTGTATCATGTGACAAAAAATTAATCTGGTCCAAATTGAAAGCATTTTATCTTTTTCCCACAATATTTTCAAAAGATCTCTTGTCCGGTCCGTATTCACCAACCATTCTTAAGAACGTTCTTTGTCTTGTTCTTCAAGATCTTCTAACTGTAAAAGTAACAAAACTTCTGATTGGCTAAACCAAATGGTTTAGCCAATCAGAAGTTCTGTTACTTTCACATTGACAAAATAAGAAGAATAAGACTAAAAATGTTCTTAAGAATGCTTGGTAAATACGGACCCTCTGAACAAGAGATCTTTTGAAAACATTGTGGGGAATGAGGGGAAATGCTTTCAATTTGGACTAGATTATTATTTTTTTTAAGTTCGGGACTGCGTGGTAAAGGGTCAACGCTACAGGTTTATATTTCGTGATAATGCATTTCCAATTTAGAGTCTACTCATAAATTTTATCTTTTTTTTTAAATTTCGTCCGCTTATGACAAAGAAATAATGCAACATTTAATTGATTGACATTTAATTTGCATTTGCACCTCATTTGCATATATCTCATTTGCATATTCAAAGTCTATGGCTTTAAAGTGAAATTTGCCTTTATGGTATACTTCCATAAGGTATTATTTATTATTTCTTGAAATAAATTCGAATTTGACGATTTATGATACTTTATGCATAATTAACATTAATTGTTTACCTTTCTGTAAACAATCCCTAGTTCTAAAGAGCACAGGGTAAACAGCATTTGAAAACATTGCGGGAAAAGGAGAAAATGCTGGTAACCAACATTTTCTCCTTCTCCTTCTTTTTTGTGTCGTATGCGAGCGAATACTTATGATTTGGACAAGTCAAACATTTTGTGCTCCGTAAAATAAGCGTTTTGGTAAACTATAGAAAAAAGTTCTATCTAGCGGGGTGGGGGGTTAACCAGCATTTTCTCCTTTTCCCACAATGTTTTATATCCTAACAATAAACAATTGCACCATTTGAGTCATACTGAGTTTGTCATCTGCAAATGCTTTCAATTTGAAAATGGCTAAAATTTTGTCGTCTGGTAAAGGATTAGGTCTACGGCCCCTAACTCTCATGTAAAAAGGCGGAAGTTACCGAGATTGAACGAACAGCCTTTACGAAAAGGTCGATGTTACACGATATTTACCGATGACTTAGGGGCTGTAATCCTTAAGTTAGAAGTTAGATTTAACTCATTACCAAACGACAATAATTTAGGCTTGTCCAAATCTAAAGCATTTGCAGACGACAAAATACGAGTAAAAGTGACTGGAAATTTGTTTTTTGAAGAGTAGAAAACATTAATGGAAAGGGGAGAATACAGAACACCGTTTCTCCTTTTCCCGTAATGTTTTTACCCTTTGTCAAGGACAAATGACATTTTTAGATTTGATTTGTAGTCGGCAAGTGCCTCAAATTAGGAGGAGTCCAATAGTTTATTGTCTGGTAGAGGGTTACGTAATCACAACGGCTAGTTCCTTTAACCCATTACCACACAATCCCTACTTTTGACGACCCTGAGAAAGAAGCCTTTAGAAAACATTGTGGGAAAAGGAGAAAATGCTGGTAACCAGCATTTTCTCCTTTTCCCACAATGTTTTCTACTCTTCACAAAACAATTTTTCAGTCACTTTTACTCGTATTTTGTCGTCTGCAAATGCTTTAGATTTGGACAAGCCTAAAATATTGTCGTTTGGTAATGAGTTAAATCTTTACCAAACGAATTATACCAATACGAATTTATAGAGTGGTCCAAATTGAAAGCATTTGCAGACGACAAAATAATTATAACTGAAAAATCGAAACTTGATTTGGGAAGGGTAGAAAACATTATGGGAAAAGGAGAAAATGCTGGTTACCAGCATTTTCTCCTTTTCCCACAATGTTTTCAAAAGGCTTCTACCTCGGGGTCGTCAAAAGTCGTCATGGTGTGGTAAAGGGTTTAGGTCTGTATTCGCTATTTTTTTAAAATGCAAAACAAAAGTTTAAGATGTAACTGTAAGCTTGTTTGGAAAGCAGCTAGTCACAATCAATAGACGTTTTACGATGCTTCTTTTAATATTTTGACGTTTATTGAGCACGGTAACGATAGAAGACGCGTTGTCTGCGCATGTCATATTCTTCGAAGATTCGACCTGTCTTGTTGAACTGGCCACCGTTGTATACCGTGTACTTATACACGTAGTAGTATCAGGGGCGGTAACCAGTCTACTGTCTTATATGACGCATCACTCTCCCCGATATCGGGGAGACTGTAATAATACGTCCTGTAAAGTAGCTATGGAGAAAATGGCTTTTATCAATACGTTTGGGGAAAAATCAGGCCTGTTTACTGGCACATACACATACATGTAGATCTAATTTGGACATTCTGGGTACAGAACCGGACTACTTTTCTACGCGATAACCGTTACTTTGAATTTCAAACTAAAATAAACGTTAACTCAATAAAACGCTACCTAGTGCGAATCATTCAGCTATGATCAGCAGTTTAGAGAAATCTGGAGCTAAAACGGGCCTGATTTCTCCTCAAACGAAATGATAAAAGGCATTTTCTCCATTGCTAGTTTATAGCGTGTATTACTACAATCCCCCTCAAAAATTGGGGGGAGTGATGCGTCATAGCAGACAGGTCGAATCGTCGAAGAATATGACATGTGCAGACAACGATGTCGGTACAGATGTGAGAAAGCCAGGAAACATATGCGTTGGTGCACTGACCGTAGTATAAATGACATTAGTGCTTAAAATAGAGTTTGTAACTCCATTACAAACAAACAAACGTATTTTTCCCGAGGTCACTTAACTCTTTACCACACAATGACGACTTTCAACCCATTACCAAACAACAGTATTTAAGACTGGTCCAAACTGAAAGCATTTGCAGACAACAAAATGAAAGTGGCTGAAATTTTGAAATTTGTTCTGGAAAGGGTAGAAAACACTGTGGGAAAAGGAGAAAATGCTGGTTACCAGCGTTTTCTCCTTTTCCCACAGTGTTTTCAAAAGGCTTCTTTCTCAGAGGCGTCAAAAGTAGCGATCGTGTGGTAATGGGTTAAATCCCTAAGGAAGATGCCTTTGAAAACTTTGTGGGAAAAGGAGAAAATGCTGGTAACCAGCATTTTCTCCTTTTCCCACAAAGTTTTCTACTCTATCAAAGAAAAATTGCATCATTTGAGCCACTATGAAATTATTGCCTGCAAATGCTTTCCATTTGGATAGGTCTAAAAACTCTGCAGTGTGATAAAGGGTTAAATCCGGGATTGTGTAGACAAGGGTTACATAACTTGAAAGTTAACGGAAGCACTGTTTGACATACGTTTTAAGATGTGACAGTCGAGAGAAATATTTTATATAATTTGACGTTAAATATGCACAATACATATGTATTTCATTAATGTCTAATTTCAGGTGTTTTCTATATAAATAAGGTCAGAAACTTCATGATAAATTATGTATTTGAATAATTTTGTTTTCAAAGCTTACACGTTTTTTTTTTCTTTATGATTTCAGCCCAGGCCGGTGGAGAGGGAGCAGTAGGGGGCCATGTTACCATGGATCCGTGGTTGGCCGGTGAAACCGCGACGAGAGCTCCATGGTGGAACCAGGGTGGCAGGGGCGGAAGGGGGTCATGGGGCCTCAGTTCTTTGTTTGGGGGATCGGCATCCGGTCAGGGCTGGGGTTCACAATCATACTCTAATACGGCTTGGGGCTCCAACTCTTATGGGGGTGGCGGAGCCGGAAGTGGAAGTGGATCGAGTAGCTGGTGGCAAGAACGCGGAAGTGGCTACGGGGCCCCATCAAGTAGTGGTAATTCATGGGGTAATGGCGGATGGCAGCAATGGGGAGAGCCTTCCAACGGAAATACGTCATCGACTTCTCAACAGGGGCCGTCTCAAAATTACCAACCCACAAGTCCTGCGACAACCAAACAATCCAAATCGGAAGTGTGGAGTTGGAATTGGAATTCAAAAAGCGACCCTGCCCGACCTACACCTTCCACAACCACCCCTGCACCCCCACCGCCTTCCCCGACTACAAGCAACCCGCAATATGCACCAAGCTGGTCAGATAATCGTGCTTTGCAATCTACTAATATCTGGGCTAAACTCTTAGAATTCATTCTTAACAATCCCTCGGCAACCACAATTGCTTAATGCTTTTTTCAAACCTTTAAAGACTGTTTCGTCCGTGACTGTACAGGCTATGTTTTTAGACATACTGGAAGCTTATTGATTTGACACAAAGATGAACATTTTGAAGGAAAAGGACAAAATCTTGTTCCAAATGATGCTTCAAATGATATTAAAACATTGTGTAAAAAGGAGCAATTGCTTGTAACAAGCAATTGCTCCTTTTCACACAATGTTTTCAAAGTTATCAACAGCCGAGCCGTAAAATATTGTACTTATAATATATTGGTGACGGGTTGAGATTTCTGAAAAAGTTAGACATGTAGGTAAAACTTTGTCATGGAAAAAAAGTTCAGTATTTCGGTCATATCATCGCGACATTTCATCTCTTCATTTTTCTTTGGGCTTTACTGGTACAAGTCCGAGGTGCCCCAGAGCCTTGCCTAAGGAAACTCTTAGCGAACAATGCTAATGATTTGAGATTTTAACCAGATCCTCAAAATTAGATATTGTTTGGCATAGCTTAATGTGTTGACATTTGACCTACTTTTTGGTACTAGTAGCAAACAAATAAATAGAAGCTCATGATTGGTTAAAAATACAGAAATGTTTATTGTCAGGACCCTGCCTATTTGCGAGAAAACTTGCGCCGTCTGTCTATTTAAACCCTTTACCACATAATGACTACTTTTGACGACCTGAGATAAAAGACCTTTGAAAACATTGTGGGAAAAGGAGAAAATGCTGGTAACCAGCATTTTCTCCATTTCCCACAAAGTTTTCTAGTCTATCAAAGAAAAAATGCATCATTTTAGCCACTTTGTTATTGTCGTCTGCAAACGCTTTCAATTTGGATAGGTCTAAAATTTTGCCGTGTATGAACGGTTAAAGATATTTCTTGTTTTCAATGTTTGTGTTTAACGGCGTTTTCAACATTATTTCAGTTATATTGCAGGGGACAGTGCACATACCGATGCTTTTCTAGTGTTCCTGTACTAGGATTTTGCACAATAGTCTTTCTAAGTCAGCCAAGCCCCGGTCGCTCAGTCGGTACCGTACGGGACTTGAGAACAGGGGGTCGTGAGTTCGATCCACGACTCGGCCGATTTCTTTCCGAGGATTGATGATAATCATTGCGACAGGACTCATTCCTCTCTCACCGCTGATCGTTGTTTCGACGATGGTTACGTGGGAAAGCAGCCAGTGGCTTGGAAAGAATATTGCTCGGATTACTTTCTCATTCTTGCCGTAATGCTTTCTCACTAAAGTATTCTCTTTAAATACAGGAATGTCAAAAACCTGGGACTGTGGGGTAAATACTCATACTTTTATATTATGAATGTATGCCGATTCTACTTGTAAAATAAAGTAATTGTACAAGAGTTACCTCCCCTCATTCGTTTTTTTCTCTTTCTGTCATTTCAGATTGTGCTTATGTCAGCCAAATTATCGCCGCACGCTTTGGGAGCTAGAATTACACAGATTGTACCAGCTTCAGCTTTTCTTGTACTCGCTTTTAAAATTCATGTTTGTTTCTGTCTGTCATTTGCTTTTTTTTTTACGCCTGTATTGTTTGTCTTATTTATCCACTCTCTATCACCTTTTAGGATCAAAGCCGAAATCAGAGCTGTTTCGGATAGTATAGATCAAGATCAGACTGCACAGAACGTGCAGTCTGATCTTGATCTATACTGTCCGGTTGTTTGACCATTTACCGAATAAGCCCCAATTAAAGCTTCCCTCAGAAATTACTCAAATTAGCATTCTTAAAATATTGTAAAGAAAAAAAAGGAGAAAATGTTGGTAACCAGCATTTTCTCATTTCTCTACAATGTTTTCTAACCTTTCTGGAAACAAATTTAACATCTGCACCGCATTTAGTTTGTTCTCTGCAAATGCTTTCAATTTAGACCAGTCTAATATTTTGTCGTGTGGAAAAGGGTTTTTCCCATTTTTTAACAATCTAGAGCAAACTTTTTGACACAAAGAGGAAATCTGTGGGAAGAAAAATACAAAAATACATGAAAATGTGCAGTTCAACATACATGTATATACTTTGAACTGCATTAGAAAAACATTGTGGAAAGTGAAGCTTAAAGTATATTCGAGCCTTTTTAACCCTTTACCTCACAATCCCGAGTTTTAACAACTGGTGAAAAAGCCTGATGAAGAAAAGTGTGGGAATAGGATACAATGCTGGTTATCAGCATTTTCTCCTTTTCACACAATGTTTTAAACTGTCTTCCTCAACAGGATCGTTAAAACTAAGATTGGTGTGGTAAAATGGCCAAACAAATTTAATGTCTGTCTATGTATACTGCATGTTTGCATGTATTGTTATGCTTGCAAATATTGTGCTTTGGCTTATCTGTATTTGTATGGCTTTATGCTAGATGTTCATCCTTACACTGCTAGGCGCGAATTACTGACCTTTTGCGATCAGTGTAGATCAAGATCAGACTGCACAGAACGTGCAGTCTGATCTTGGATCTGCACTGTTCGATAAAGAGATATGATTCTCTAAAACATAACTCTGAACCCATTACTGCACAAAGCAGACTTTTAACGACCCTAGGAAAAAAAGCATTTTGTAAACATTATTGGAAAAGGAGAAAATGCTGGTAACCAGCATTTTCTCCTTCATCCCACGATGTTTTCTACCCTATCAAAGAAAATTTGCACGATTTCAGCTACAATAATATTGTCGTCTGCAAATACTTTCAATTTGGACAAGGCCAAAATTTTGTCGTCTGGTAAACAGTTAAATGGCAATATTTGGGGTTTTTTACCAATCGAATTAAAACTTATATTTAAGTCATTTGCAGCATGGGAGTTGAAAGGAAAAAAATGAACTCTGATCTTGGAATAAAGGAGTTTAAATGCATTTTCGTGATGAATCATACCAAGAGAAAGTTGTTGTTTACTTTTGTCCCCTTCCGTCTTAAAACAAGCTTAATCATGGGTTAAAATGGTCCTCTGATACATGCAGAGAAATCACCTTTAGCAAAATGCTTCGACCTTTGTCAGGTGTTCGTAGCGCATTGTACATACCTGCTTAGCAATTCATCGCATAATCTGGCTCCTTTTCCTTTAACCCTTTATCACACAATGACGAGTTAAACACGCCTTAGAAAGAAGCCTTTTGAAAACACTCTGGGAAAAGGAAAAAATGCTGGTCACCAGCATTTTCTCCTTTTCCCACCATGTTTTCTATGTTATCAAAGAACAATTATACCATTTGACCAGCACTGAAATATACCTACTAGTATTTGTCTGCAAATGCTTCGACAGGGCTGAAATTTTGTTTAAGAGGTATTGAGAGAAACCGGTGTTTCAGTTCACAATTTCAAAAATAAAAAGAAATTTACAAGTAGGGCAACTTAATGGAATTCGTGTAACATCGCCAAAATTGTACGGATTCAGCTAGTGAATCCTAGCGGACGCCAGGCACAAGACTCAAGTAATCTGTTGTCGATCAGTCGAAGCTGCCACTATCTCCCACTAGATGGCATTCTACAAATACTCATCTATCTAATATTTGGGCATCCTGGGTACCAATCTCCGAGCAGAGTTGTCGTTCGTTACTCTCACCATACATCTCTGCAACAGGCTAAATGACAAGAATCTTGTCAAACCGAGGAAAACATGTTTGCTACTGTTTAACTGTTTCATGTGTAACATTATAAAATAGACAAAGGAAATAGAATTCTGGGTGCATTATAGGTGCATTCAAACTGATGAATTTACCTGCATAGAGTGGAACTATTTTTTTTTTTTTCGAGCTTCTTTACTATCAGAATCTTACGCCAAGTTTAACAAAATTGACTGCGCCCATGAACGATGACAACTGATTTGACACACCGTTGGATCTATGTTTGTAAGATTAAAAATCAAGTTATATCGCCCTTTAAAAAATATTTAGGCGTTTCAGAAAATCCCTCTTTTGCACATTTCCTACCGCTAAGTCTGCTTGGTCGCATGCTGTTTAAACAGCACACGAAACAAGCGATATCGGTCTTTCTTTCGCCGGCGTTTGTGTCGCCATTTTGAGTTATGGTCATATGACGAAAATATGACGTAATGACGGACTACTTTCTGAGCCCACTCCAGAGGTGAATGTGAATGATCCGGAGTGCAAGAGAGTGCCTGGGTTCAAAACCGGACTACTTTTCTATGCGACAACCGTTACTTTGCATTTGAAACAAAAAATAAACATTTACTCGAAAAAACGCTACCTGGTGCGATTCAATCAGCTATGATCAGCCGTTTAGAGAAATATGAAGCTAAGACAGACCCAATTTTTCGTCAAACGTATTGATAAAAGCTTTTTAATCCAATGCTACTTTTTAGCGCGCATTACTACCATCTCCCCAATATTGGGGAGAGTGATGCGTCATATAAGACAAGTCAAATATTCGAAGAATATGACATGCACAGACAATGTCGATACTGCTTCCCTGCATCGGGTACGAATTACCGGAGTCTGAGCCGAATACCTACGACTTTGGCGATGAAAGCCGATGTAACGCGAATCCGATTAGGTTGCCATGATATCCTTAACTCATCACCAAACGACAATATTTTATGCTTGTCTAAACCGAAAGCATTTGCAGACGACAAAATAAAAGTGACTGAACATTTGAAATTTGTTTTCTGAAGGGTAGAAAACTTTGAGGGAAAAGGAGAAAATGCTGGTTACCAGCATTTTCTCCTTTTCCCACAATGTTTTCAGAAGGCTTCTTCTCGGTCGTAAAAAAAGGGATAGTTTGGAAAAGGGTTAACTGTATTTTGGTGACGCAATTGAATATAATAAATAGACAGCATGAATATAATGGAAATGTGGCGTCCTTCAGCTATATTTGGAGGAAAAAGCCTACACATTTCTCAAAGAAGACAAAAAATGAACGTCCATAAATGTAACAAGGTTTTCTATGGCTGACTTCTACAGATGTCGGAATAAAATGTCTGTTCCACGTGGGAAAAAAATTGAATTAATCTGTTTCTTTGTCTTACAAAAATAGGTAACATATATTTTCTGTTAATCAGGATCCAGCTGGATCCCTGGAACAACTTTAGATAATTTTTCCGACATTGAAGATAGAGACAAGTTCGAACAAAACTTGCAGTCTGATCCTCGATCCACAGTGTCCATTTTTCCGTGAATTTGCCCTACAGACACAGTCTGTGGAACTTAGTCCTGAAAATCATATTGCATACTGCAGTTTTCTCTCTCTCTCTCTTGTCCCCCCGACTCTTGTCTCTACCTGTTTGTCTGTCCGTCCCTCTCTCTCTCTCTCTCTCTCTCATTACCTTTATTGTATTTGCACAGTAAATGACCCCAGATTAAGATGCGTCATAACACCCCCACACCATTCATTCATTCAATCTCTCTCTCTCTCTCTATCTATCTATCTCTATCTATCTATCTATCAATCTATCTATCTATCTATCTATCTCCCATTACCTTTATTGTATTTGCAAAGTAAATGACCCCAGATTAAGATGCGTCGTAACACCCCACAACATTCATTCATTCAATCTCTCTCTCTCTCTCTCTCTCTCTCTTTCATTACCTTTATTGTATTTGCACACTAAATGACCCCAGATGACGATGCACCATAACTACATCATTCATTCATTTATTGATTGAATCTCTCTCTCTCTCTCTCTCTCCCCCCCTCCTCCTCATCCTCCTCCTTCTCCTCCTATCTCCCTCCCTCCCTCCCCTTATCTCTCTTTCTTTCCCTCTCTCTCTAACTGTAGAATTTCCAGTCACTCTAGTGCTGCACAGCGCCACCTGCGGAATCCGAGAAAGACAGACGTTGCCCTAGGCTTGAGGAGATCGCATTGCACAAATAATATGCATATTCAGAAATGTAAATTACTCATTCCATGCACTTAACATATCGCATTCTCTTATAAACAGAGTCAACTTGCGTGAAAATAAACATTTACAGTTGGGAGGGGGGGGAGATAAAAATGTTACGCTTTTAGGTTTTTACAATTTATGAGTATACAAACAATATGCAAACTCAAGAACGTAAATAACTTGTTGTGAATTATAATTTAACTCATTACCAAAAGAAAAAAAAAATAGGTTTGTCCAAATCGAAAGCATTTGCAGACGACAAAATAAAAGTGACTGAAAATCTGAATTTTGTTTCATGAAGGGTAGAAAACATTGTGGGAAAAAGGAGAAAATGCTGGTTACCAGCATTTTCTCCTTTTTCCCACAATGTTTTCTACAGGCTTCCTCCTCAAGGTCGTCAAAAGTAGGGATTGTGTGGTAATGGGTTAATTCGCTAAAATTCAACATTTTGCGTCCATTATTAATTCTGATTTTCACGCTTGACAAATATGGGCGTTTTGCATTCTTCTTTCAAAAAAGGCGTTTAGCCAGTTTTTTTTTTTTTTTCCTCGTGTTTTTAAGAAATTTTTCATAAAGACGGCTAAATTTCATTCAATATTTATATTCCAGTATCTCTATACGCCTTGTATCTGCGCATGTCATTTTCTTCGAAGATTCGACCTGTCTGCTATGACGCATCACCCATCCCCCAAATACTTGAGAAAAGTAGGGCTTATGTCGAAGCTATTAGCCTGTTACCCAAGCATGTAAGGGCTGTTTCCATAAAAAGTCGGTGCATAGTTTACATGCTAGCCGATCATAGCTGAATGAATGGCACAGGGTAGCGTTTTACTGATTAAACGTTTACATATTTCATTTGAAATTCAAAGTAACGGTTGTTGTTGTGAAAAATTACTCCGCTTCTGTACCCAGAATGCCCAAATTAGACAGATGTTGTAAAACAAATTCTATCAACCTTAAGGTCTACGTCCCCTAACTCATCGGTAAACATCGAAGTTTTCGTAAGGGCTTTTCGGCCAATCTCGGCAGCTCCTGTCTTTCATTATAAGACTTAGGGGCCGTATTCCTTAATTAATCACTCTCAATGGGAGGTTCGTTGAAACATTATCCTGTGTCCATATTCACCAACCATTGTTATAGATCATTCTTAGAATACATACCTGAGATTTTCTAAATTTGAAAGTAACACAACGTCTGATTGGCTAAACCAAATGGTTTAGCCAATCAGAAGTTGTGTTACTTTCGAATTGGGCAAATATTGAAGAATAAGCTAGACTAATGTTGTTACGGGAGACCACTCCTTCCTGCATGGCATTCTCCCGATTTAAATACAATACCTGGCTACTGCGTCAGAGAGATATCTCTTTGGCTCAGTGGTTAGGGTATTGGTCTTGTGTCCGGGAGTTCCGGGGTTCGAATCCCGCTCGGTACCTTATTTCTGCCATGCATTTATTCATTTGTTTCTTTGTTACGGACTTCGTTCGTAAGAATGTTCAATGTTCTTAAGAATGACTGGTGAATGTATTCCCCGGATTCATGACATGATGCGAGTAGAGTCTCTATGGTTTGCTTCGGCTCATCACAGGATTCAAACCCAGAATCTTTGGCCTGCACTCTACCCCTACACCACTCTCTCGATCCCACCTACACCGGCCCGGCCTGTTAGCTTAGTGGTTACTGGTTAGCGTATCTGACTCGTGATCTGGTGGTGGCGAGTTCGATACCCGGTTGGGGCAAACCTTTTTTCTTTTAGCATTTTTTCCACAGCTCTGACGCATATGAGAAAGTAACCATTGACTGTGAAAGAAACTTCTGTCAGTTCTGGTTAGAGAAAGCCGTGATACAACGACATGACACATACATGACATTAAGGACGTTAGACTCTTGAAAATAATCGTACGTACAATCAAACAAAAAATCGAACGAACAAACAATAGACCTAAAACAAGCAAACAAACAAACTACATAGATTAAGTTTTAAATTTCATTTTATAAAATCCAACCGCAACCATGGCAAAATAATAAAATACTTGGTAGGAGAATTTTTCTTACTTGCAAAATTGTTTTAAAAAAAAAGTCTTGTTTAAATGCGTGATGTGGTTTGTATTTGGGGGGAGGGGATGCAAATATAACTGACTGTTCGGTGCTTGGTTTTGCAAATTACATGGTTTCTTTTCATAAGTCGATTGTCTATAAACATGCAGACCTATTTTTCATAGAAGTTTTTAAGAAACTCGGTATTTAGAATTATATTCATAAACAAAATGTAAAACAAAAAAGGCGAACTTTTCAGTGCGAAACCCTCCAAGAGGAATGAACCACAGGAATTTGACATTCTATAACCAAAATAAATGATAAAACATGAAAAAAAAAAATCTCCCCTATATAATATAAACACAAGGAATGCAACGTCTCGATTGCTGGCGCTAGTACCTGACAGCCTTTCCCAACCAAAATCACCCAAACAAACATTGATCATAATCTCATTTAGCCTAGCGATAGACAAGACAATAATGTACCTGCGACATCCGGCAATACCTCAGTAGACACCTTTCAACCAGAGAATTCCATGATATCCGTCATGTTTTACAGCTCTATCAGGACATTTTGATTTCGGGTAGCCATTCGCTGGTCAACGTCACAGAAAGTAGCAGGTAGCGTATTTTCGTATTACTTATTACTATTAATTTTTTTTTTTTTCGTTTTTAAGATACTTATGGACATCACATGATACTAATGATTTTTCTAGAATCTTTAGTATCATTTGATGTCCATAAATATCTTAAAAGCGAAAAAAATAATAGTAATAAGTAATACGAAAATACGCTTCCTTGCACTTCTTGTGACGTCAGCGAATGGCTACCCGGATAAATCAAAACGTCCTGATAGAGCTGTAAAACATGACGGATATCTCTGGTTGAAAGGTGTCTACTGAGGTATCGCCGGATGTCGCAGGTACATTATTATCTTGTCTGTCGCTAGGCTAAGTTATAATTTAGTTTTCATAACATAAATCGTAAATATTCATTTGTTCGTCACGTTACCTAAGCGGTATATTTTTATCCTTGCGTTCCATTTATCTTCATTTACTAACATTTTGCTCTATTTCCTATATTCGTTTGTAACGACATATTTCATTGGCTGATTTCAAAACCACTGGCGGTAGGCAAGCAAAGAATACAGAAGATCAGCGAAGAAACTGTAAGTTGCCTAAAAATACTCATTAACGCTCTAGGAAGGCAGTCGAGTGAATATATATGAAGAAAATAGTATATCAAATTTAAAAGTCCATATATTTACCCTCGAAATAGACCGTAAAACGTTTTTCCCCTGTTCTGCTCACTTGTCAATCGCTGAAATTCTGAATCGGAAATGAAAATCTAAAAATTCCATTAAAAGTCATTTTGTTCTGGACTGTTAGATAGCTTTTGACTTGATTTCTGTATCAGATGTGAAGATATGGCAGATAGACGAATCACAACAGAGATTGTCCAGATGGACAGTTCCCATCAAGTTCAATCAGAAGACACACCAGAGGATGTTGAGTTTCAAGTTCCAAACATTAAAAGATGTCTAATGGGTAAGTTATTTCTAAATTCCAGGGAAAAACATGAATTTCAAACAGGCATGCAGGACTAGCTCATATTAAATTTTACAAGTCCTGGCAAAATTCTTATGCGGCCTTGGATACTTTCACTTTCTTGCAGTTTTTCTCAAATTAACTGACAATAGCCGAAAGTTTGTTATCGGAAGTGTATGTATACACGGTGTAGGACCGGAAGTGTACAGTGTTTGAGATTGTATGTCACTTGGGAGTCTGTACAACGGTGAAATGTCACTTGGTCGTTGAAAATTGCTAACACACGGTAAGTCAAGCTGGTGATTTTTCATTTATTTTGATAGCTATTATAAAACCTTCATAACCAGTTGTTTGTTTGTTAATCATAGACCGTATCAAGAACACTCATGTGCTCTGAAAAGCTTTCCTGGAGATATGGGGATGCCTTGATCATGTAACCATACTAAAATACAGATGATTTTACCTAAAAACAACGAGGTATTTTGTTTGATTAATCATCTTTAAAAGCTTTTTTGCTGAACGGAAAATGTATAGACAGTTTCTTTATTCACTTTTGTTTGAAAACATGTAAAGAATTGGCAACAAAATCGACTACAATCCTCCTAATCGTTCGTTTAAAATGGCAATTCAACATAGGGAATTTGTACTGTCACTTGATAAGGTGTTGTACAGTCACTTGAGATCTACAATATTTTATACAAGTGACAGTACACAATTCTGTTGGTATACATGCTGGAATTTCGTCATTTTAATCGCTTTTAAGGTCACAACTTGGAACTTGTTGATGAAAAGAGAGAGCAGACACATCGGCAGACCTTTTAATCGTAGAAAGAACTCTCTCGTGTGCGCTAAAGCGAAAATTCTGCTATTTTTGTAGTTGAAAATCATTTCAATTCTCTCACATCAAGATGATCAAGAAATTCTTATTGCTATAAGGAGGTTGCATATTGCACGATCAGGTGCCTTGCATGTTTAATATATATCAAAAGTACATGTTGATTGAAAGAATTCAATCAAATATAAAAATAAATGAAAAAAATATTAACTTCACTTACTGTGGAAACACAGTTTTCTAGAATCAAGTGACATTTCGCCACTGTACAGACTCCCAAGTGACATACAATATCAAACAATGCACACTTCCGGTCCTACACTGTGGTATATTGGGATAGTCAGATGTAAATGTTACTGATCTAAAAAAAAATTTGAATTGTGTCAATGGCGTAGTTTATTCCTGCTAATTATATTCAGCTATATCGATGAATTAGCGGTCATGCATCCACACATTGGGGTGAAGGGCATCAGTATCAAAATGTACGGCATCCCAGTATAAGAAATATTGGCGCCAGTCATTTACGCCAATTGGATGTCGATGCGCCATAAAACAACATTCATTCATTCATTACGCCAATTGGCATTTTCTTGCGCCACCTTTAAAAATCTATTGCAAATGGCGCCAAATGCAAAGCCAAGCGTGAACCCTGATTTATACCCAGAGAATCAAATGAAACCATGGTAGCAATGACTGTTTATAGGTATTTGTGTATGCCAAGATTGTTAATTCTTCTCTCAGCTGTTGCTACTGAATTTAATATAGCATGTTCAAGTGTACCAGCTCAATCTAAGCACTTAAAAGTTAAAGTGTGTAAAAGCATGTTTAATCCATTAAGATGAAAAAACAATTGTTTAATATTTTCAGATGACTTCAGAAGACCCAGTGTTTTAGATGCGCCTGTGTCTGAACATATGAAAGTATATCTGAGGATCCGGCCATTTTCTGAAGAAGAAATTGACAGAAATGAGTCTCAGGTAAATATCTCATAATATGGTAAAATCAGTGTCCTTGTTCATAGCTATCCTATGCAAGAAGGTCTTGCTTAAGATAAATTAATAATTGAAATCAATTAAAGGTGGCCCTTCAGATTTTGGGACGAAAATTTTACAAAAATACAAAAAAATCATCCTTATACTCCCAAAGACTTTTAATTTGCGTTCATAAAACGCCAGTAGTCCAAAACCATCCGACAACACGTGAAATTAGAGATTTACTACAGCCCAGATTGACACCAACGGGAAACACGTTCTATTTTTAGATGATCAGTTCTCTCATTTACAGACAGAAATACACAGACAAAGTTTAAACATAGCGTCCGAAGAAGAAATTATGGAAAATAATTATTACATGTTTGTTTTGTAATGGAATTTAAATGTTATTAATCACGTGCCAGTCACTTAACATTCCCACAATGCTATTTTGATTTTTGGCGCGAAATCTAAAAATAGCTTAAGAGGCTACGTAGCCTTTTAAGGGAATACCTTCAATTTTTTTTTTCATCTGTAATTTTATGATTCTTAATTATTGATGATTTGTATTATTTTTTCATATAAATTTCAGTGATACATATATATCTTAATTTGGTGAGATGTAAAAATTCTAAATACCCACCTTTAAGATTTTGGAGGTGGATGATCTTAGACATATTTGAAAAAACGTATTTCACCCAATTAACATGACAGGGTGCAATACAAAACGCGAACAAGGCACTCTTATTTCATAGCCAATTATCCGAAATTTCAGTGCATGCCATCATGGAGTACTTTGATCCAGGTTTTAGTAAGTGATGTGTGTAGAGTGATTGCCATTTGAAAGACCCACTGTATTAATGCAGAATGTATTGATTTTACTGCCAATCAGGGTTCTTTTAGACATGAAATACATGTAGCATTCACAATTTGTATGGAACACTTTCCTAAAGTTTTTTTTTTTAACTCATTACCACACGACAAAATTTTAGACTGGTTCAAATTGAAAGCATTTGCAGACGACAAAATAAAAGAGACTGAAAATTTGAAATTTGTTAGTGAAGGGTAGAAAGCATTGTGGGAAAAGGAGAAAATGCTGGTTACCAGCATTTTCTCCTTTTCCCACAATGTTTTCTAAAGGCTTCTTTCTCAGGGGCGTCAAAAGTAGGTATTGAGTGGTAATGGGTTAAGTAATGTCAAGTAGTGTAGTTATCAAGCATTTGAAAGTTTTTCGCTCCAGTCGCCAACTTGGGCGGGAGTTGTCTGGAGGCCTCTGGGGAAAGTAATATTGTGGGGAGCTATTTGGGAGGGAGTGTCGATTAGGTGAAATACGGTATGTTGATTAGTGAGCAGCATTTGCTGTGCTTTTTCCAGCTGGAGGTTGCAAAACTTAAGGGCAGGTAAACAAATACGGAAGTGACTGAGTTCAAATCTAATCAACATTATCAGTTTTAATTATCAAAGTCAATGACAGCCTGCTAATGCATAGAGTTAAAATGTTTTTAAACAATATACTGATACAAGTTTTAAAAGATAAATAGCTTTTGAAAACACTCTGGGAAAAGGGAAATGTGCTTGGAATAATAAGTAAATCATTTTCTTACATTGCCCAATAGCACAGAAAGCAGAAGGTTCAATGTTTATTGCAAAAACCAAACAGGGGATAACAATTGATATTAATGCACCATTACTAAAAATAGCACTTTTGCAATCTCATGATCTGCAACATTTTGGATTTAATGCAGTTTCAAGGGAAAAGATTGGGAAAAAAATTGTTTTACTTGTTTTAGGGTTGTTTAGATGTTGAGAGTGACTATGTCCTGAATACTGTGGCACCCAAGGATTCCCATTACTACAAGAAAGCCGCTAGAGGACCTGCCAAAACCAGTATAACAACAAACAAGTTTACGTTCTCTCACATATTCAAAGAAGACACTTCCCAAAAGGAATTCTTTAATTCTACCATGTTAGATTTGGTGAAGGACTTTATTGACGGTCAGAACTGTCTCGTGTTCTCATACGGTGTTACAAGCTCTGGAAAAACCTACACTATTCAAGGTATGTATGTCCTGAAGGATGATCATTGAAAAAGGGACATGTCCTGTGAAGTTAGCTCTTCATGAAACAACCAAATATAAGACTTTGCTTAACTGAAAATAAACAGGAAACATACAGAAGGTAGCTCAGATGATAATTTATTTCGATAGAGTAGAAAACATTTTGTGAGTTAGCACTTAATTCATTGCCATATGACATTATTTTAGGCTTGTCCAAAATCGAAAGATTACATTTCCCTGTGACTGATCTGTTTTTGTATGCCCAAAAGTGTCATTATATTGGTGCTCTGGTTGTCTGCCCGTTTAGTAATTTCTTGTGTGCACTACAATCTACTCCTACAGTTTCCATCTGAATAATTTGAAACTTATCGCAATGAATCTGTAGTTTTGCATGTGACTCTAAAATTTAGATCTCTGTGGGCATTGTAGATTTTAACCCATTTCACTGACAAGCCCGTCTTGGTGTATATGCACTGCTTTGCAAAGCTCTTGTTATTTCAGGGGAACCCAAAGATGCAGGTGTTTTGCCTCGAGCACTAGATGTCCTGTTTAACAGTATAAGTGGACGTCAGTGGAATGGCATGAACTTGAAGCCAGATCTCTTTATGGGTGTGACAAGGTTGACAGAGGAACAAGAATTACACGAGAAGAAAGTGAAAGAGAGAGTCATGAAAATGAGTTGTGACGAGGTTTGTGAATTTTTGTCTTTGTACGCCAGAAGGGTCGTATTATGTTATGACCCCAGTTGTCCGTCTCTTCGCAATATCTTGTGCACGACTCTTACAGTTGTCATAGGAATAAGCTCAACTTACCACAATGAATCTCTATGATGTGTAGTCATTTGTTGGATATCTACAGGCGTGCGTTCTAGATTTTTATCCACTCCACTGACAAACCTCTTAGGGCATATATGCGCAGCTTTGTGAAAGTCTTGTTTTATTTTGTTCATAATAGTTGACCAAATATCCTGCAAAACCTTTTTCATAGAATACCTCATTGTCTGGCATGCTTATTGTTTATTTAACTCTTTACCAAATGACAGACTTCAGGTCTAGTCCAAAGTGAAAGCATTGCAGATGACAAATTTAATGCGACTCAAAGTTTGAAGATTGTTCTGGAAAGGGTAGAAAACATTGAGGGAAAGGGGGAAAATGGTGGTTACCAGTATTTTCTCCTTTTCCCCACAGTGTTTTCAAAAGGCTTCTTTTTCAGGGTCCTCAAAAGTCGTAAAGGGTTAATCGCTTGACGGCTAAAATCAACGATATGGTGTGTCTGAATGAGTCAAGTATTGCAATTTTTAACCCTTTATCACACAATCCTTACTTTTGACGACCCTGAGAAAGAAAGCTTTTGAAAACATTGTAGGAAAAGGAGAAATTTTGTCCTTTACCCACAATGTTTTCAAAAGGCATGATCCATCTTCCTCAGGGTCATGAAACCAAGGGATTGTTTGGTAAAGAGTTAACCCATTGCCACACAATCCCTACTTTTGACGTCCGTGAGAAAGAAGCCTTTTGAAAACACTGTGGGAAAAGGAGAAAATGCTGGTAACCAGCATTTTCTCCTTTTCCCACAGTGTTTTCTACCCTTCACAAAACAAATTTCACATTTTCAGTCACTTTTATTTTGTCGTCTGCAAATGCTTTCAATTTGGACAAGCCTAAGATATTGTCGTTTGGTAATGAGTAAATGCATTCCAGAGATACATGGAACCCCTTTTGCCAGAGTATTGCTAAAATGCTTCAAATTTTACCTTCAACTCTGGTTACTATTAACTCTTTACTAAACGGCAAAAAATTTGTCCGTTTTGAAAGCATTTGCAGACGGAAAAAATAATTATGACTCGGAAATTGAAGTTTGTTTTGGGAAGAGTAGAAAACATTGTGGGATTAGGAGAAAATGCTGGTTATCAGCATTTTCTCCTTTACCCGTAATGTTTCCAAAAGGGGGCTTTCTTAGGGTTGTGAAAACCAGAGATTGTTTAGTAAAGAGTTTTAAGTTTGATGATCAAAGATTGAAGTACATTTTTTGTTTACTCTGACATGGCTTTATAATGTCAGCAAAAGTATTATGTGTAGAGTATAGCCAGAGTATAGCTAATTTCAATTACCTTTAAAGGACATGGATGTGATGAGTTTATTGGGAGATGATGCCTCGGACATTTCCACGGCAACCAATACAACAGTGAGTTCTGAAACTTCAATAAGTTCCAACACAAGAGAATACAAAGGTAAATAGACCATATGTTGTCTTCCTTTATCTGTTTTACAAATATGTATTTATGTTAGTATATATCCCAGAAGAATTTTATAAGATGCTTTCATACCAGGAGAATTTTATAAGATGCGTTCATACAACCAGGGGAAAAAAATGGTAAAAATTTGATGGACTGTAGAATGGTTCAAAATTAAGTCAACTTTGTAAACATAGACAAATTACATATATATGTGATGTAAAAGATCAATACATATGATTCAGCAGAAAGATCTTATTACACCCCCGCAAAATGAATGTTTTCGGGAATATACTGGAATCAGCCTGTGTGTCAGTCCGTCAGTCCGTCTGTGTACAAATAATAGTACTTTAGTATCACGAACTCCTACAGTTTTCCTTCTATTGTAATGAAATTTTGCGCATCTACTAATCATATATTGAAGATTTGCAAGACGCAATTTTCAAGTGTGGACTCTTCCTGGTTGAGGAATTATCTTCCCTTGAACTTGACATTTTTTTCTGTCAAAGCAGTGGCGGGGTATTAAGTCATGACAATATTTTAGGCTTGTCCAAATCGAAAGCATTTGCATACCACAAAATAAAAGTGACTGAAAATTTGAAATTTGTTTTGTGAAGGGTAGAAAACATTTTGGGAAAAGGAGAAGAATGCTGGTTGCCAGCATTTTCTCCTTTTCCAGCAATTTTTCTAAAGGCTTCTTTTTCAGGGTCGTCAAAAGTTGGGATTATGTGGTAATGGGTTAAATTTAGAAATACCTTGAACAATAATACTTTGAATGTTCATGGTAATGGTTGGTAAATACAGGCTCAATGTTTGCAGATGCTGAAAGTGACTTTCTAGAGGCAGTAAATGACAGAGTGCGGGAGGAGACGAAGGTGTCAGTGGAGGATCAGGGCCAAATTAAGTATTCAATTTGGGTCAGCTTTGCGGAGATCTATAATGAGCAGATATTTGATCTTCTAGAGTCGATTCCAAAGAGAAAGAATATCCGCAGGCCATGTTTGAAGCTCAGCGATGATCAACATGGAAGCCCGTATGTAAAAGGTGTGTCTGTACTTTTGTACAGGGAATTGTATCATTTTAGCTTGGTTGCTTGCGATGTGAATGCCAAGGAATTGTCCTTGCCCTATTCAGGGTTTTCCCTTGTGACCCCCTTCCTCATTAGTTGCGGGTCATTTCATTAATTTTGGGGGTCAAAATTATGGATTTCCTCGTCATCAACTTCAAACACGATTTATAATGCATTTTACCTTTTAAACGCCAACTTCCACGTCAATGTTATTTTTTGACAGACCAAACATTTTCGTCTGAATCGCTGCTTGACGTGGCTTGATCGGCAGTTGTAGGAAGCAGACGATAGAAGAATGCTACAGTTTTCTTCGTCATGACATTATTTTTCCGCTAACAGCACAGACCGGTAATATGTACTTTTATATACCGGAAGTCGTGTAAAATATGCTATGAAATACAGAGAACCCAACCACGACTTTGACTGGGCCCATATTTACGACACGTGTTCAATATACATTTCGGCAATAATGCGTAAACCAGTCTTATTCTATAAATGAATTACCGGAAAACCACTTTTATCTAAAATAAACCCTGTAATTAAAAAAAGAACGGTGTTCTTCTGACATTGAAGCAAGAACAGACTTGGAATTATGACGCTTCATTCAACTACGTACATTATTTAGATTTTGGAAAGTTGTGTCACCGATGACGCACTGTCATTTATTTTGGGGGTCATTTTAATTAAAATTGCGTCAATGACGCAGGATTTGTGCGTCATGGAAAACCCTGCCCTATTGTTGTCTATGTAGTTGTACAGATACTTTGCCATTCTATATTATATCTCTGTCATTAATGAAGATATTGTCTTAACCCTTTCCCAAACAAGAAATTTTAGACTCTTCCAATTCGCAAGACTTTGCAGACGATAATTTTAGATTTGGAGAAAATGGCAGAAAGCTCTCATAAATGGTAGAAAACACTATGGGAAAAGGAGAAATTGCTCGTTACGAGCAATTTCTCCTTTTCCCACAATGTTTTCAAAAGACTTTCACTGCAGACATGGAAAAACCAGGGCTTGTTTGGGAAAGGGTAAAAACTGTGACTATTGTTATCAATTTAATTGTACAAATACTTTGACATTCTATACTATATCCAGTGTTCTCACTAGCTTTTTATTTCAAGACTATGCTTACCCTCTGGGCTGAAAATCTGGGGGTAAGGTTTCATATTAGAGGGTATGACATGGGTGGTTCCCAACTAGAGTTAAAGCAATCCATATTGATGATTGGTAGCAAAGAAATCTACTTTATTTAGATGTCTGTAAATGAACTGCTTGAAGTTATTAAAAAGCTGAAAAGGCAATCTGAAGTGGCTGATCGGAAAATGTCACGGAGTCATTTGGTGTCTTTGGTTTCCGTGTTTTTTGCATCGATCACTTTTTCATGTCTGTTAATTTCTGGATAAGTATTTCCGAATGATTTGACATAATTTTGCCAATAAAGATTACAAATTACTTCAAAACCTGTCAGTTGATGTAAGACAAGCGGATAATGGTCTTTTTTGGCCATTTGTTACATCAATTTTATTTCTGTAACATGATTTACGAAGTAATTTGGGCGAGTGGGAACACTGTATATCTCTGTCATTACTGAAGATATTGTCTTAAACCTGTAACTAGTTGATAACGTTAAAAATAGGAACCCAAACATCAGGGGCAGGTAACCATCAAATATATTTTTGACAGAGTAATGGACTTTGGAATTTCTGGCAAAATTTTCTAAAAATAGCTGCAGACAAGTGTTTTCACCTGCATTTTTTTCAACAGCTGCCTCTATAAGCATGCAAAAAAGAGCTCTGACTAGTATATTGTCTGTGTTCGAGGACTTGAACTTGTCTGTGAAATGGTAGATTGTGGGAAAGGGGGACGGAGAAAGTGCTGATTACCATCTAGACATTGAATTTAAGTTGTATCTCCAATCTCTTGTGGCTGTTCGTGGTGTGAGAAAAGTAGACGTGATAACCCATTACCACACAATCCCTACTTTTGACGCCCCTGAGAAAGAAGCCTTTAGAAAACATTGTGGGAAAAGGGGAAAATGCTGGTAACCAGCATTTTCTCCTTTTCCCACAGTGTTTTCTACCCTTCACAAAACAAATTTCAAATTTTTGGTCACTTTTATTTAGTCGTCTGCAAATGCTTTCAATTTAGGCTAGCCTAAAATTTTATCGTTTGGTAATGAGTTGATACCATTACTTGTAAAAGCAATAAATTTGGTGTGTTTCTGTTTCATTGAAAAAAATCTTGATTTTAGTTTTTTTACGTGTTCTTTTTCAGGTCTGAAATTTATACATGTCACATCAGCAGATGAAGCCTACAAACTGTTAACAATTGGACAGCGCAACTTGAAAACTGCCTGTACGAAACTCAATCATAACTCATCAAGAAGGTGGGTAGTTCTGTTTGAAAAAAAAGATAAAGAATTTTGCCTCTAAATCTGACTGGGTAATCCAGTCTGCTGGCACAATATCTTCACATGTCATTATTTATTTGGTTTTAATACATGTAAATTATCTGTGACTTGTTTTAACCCATTCCCAAACAAGTCCTTGTTTTTATGTGTCTGCAGTACAATCTTTTGAAAACACTGTGGGAAAAGGAGAAATTGCTCGTAGCGAGCAATTTCTCCTTTTCCCACAGTGTTTTCTGCTTGTTCGGATAAGTTTCTGCCATTGTTGTAAAAGTTAAAATTGTTGTCTGCAAGCTCTTTCAGTTTGGAAGAGTCTAAAATTTGTTGTTTGGGAAAGGGTTAATTGTTTACCAGACAATTCATTCATTCAGTTTCTCTGAAAAAGAAGGCTTTGAAAACATTGTGTGAAAAGGAGAAAATGATGGAATTACCAAATGATGGCATTATGTTTTCTACCCTATTGATGCAAACACCATCGTTTGATCGACATTTTGTGTTTTATCTGCAAATACTTTCAGTTTTGACTAGCCTCAACTTTTATCAGTTTATAGTGAAGACCTAGAAACATGTTGTATCAACTTGTTTTCCAATCACTGTGAAATAAATATATTTAAACTTCAAAAAGGAGAAAATGTCTGTAACTAGCATTTTTTCCTTCTCCCACAGTGTTTTCTAATCTAGCCACATTTAATTTGTCGTCTGCAGGTCCATTTTAATTGGACCAGTCTTAAACATTGGCATGTGGTGAAGTGTTTTTAAACTCTTTACAACACAATCCCGACTTTAAACGACCCCGGGAAAGAAGCCTTTTGAAAACATTGTGGGAAAAGGAGAAAAAGCTGGTAACCAGCATTTTCTCCTTTTCCAACAATGTTTTCTACCAATCCCATAACAAATTTCAGTGTTTTAGTCACTTCTATTTTGTCATCTTCAGATGCTTTCAATTTGGACCAGTCTAAAATTTTATTTATAGGTATATAGAGTTAATAGTCAAAAGTTGGCATATTCATATTCATGCAGCAGTTGGGTTTAACTTCTTGATTTTTTCATTGGATATATTTATTTTTAGAGGAAAGGTGGAAAATAATGTTTTGTACTGTCTCTTTCAGCCACTGTATCTTCAGCATCAAGGTACTAAGAGTAATTGATAAAGACAACCCTCATGTTGCTAGAGTGAGCATGTAAGTTGTTCAGTTAATCTTGCGTCGTTTTTCATTATGTTTGGAAATAATTAGAAAAGCAATGCCTTTTTTGCATAAGTAAGTCATCATTGATCCCAGTTCACGAAGAATTTTACATGAATTGGGTTCTTCCTTTACCACACAATGATGACTTTTGACGACCCTGAAGAAAAAGCCTTTTGAAAACATTGTAGGAAAAGGAGAAAATGCTGGTAACCAGCATTTTCTCCTTTTCCCACAAAGTTTTCTACCCTATCAAAGGGAATTTGCGTCATGTGAGCCCCTATGAAATTGTTGTCTGCAAATGCTTTCACTTTTGATAGGTCTAAAATTTTACCATGTTGTAAAGGATTAAAATTAATCATAATGAAAAAAAACATATGCACACTGATAAAAGATTGAAATTCAATGTGACTGGTATGTAAGCAAATATCTTTGAAGATTTAACTTGTGGTGACAAGCCCAACAAACGCAAACATTCTGTTTTATTCTACCGTTGCTAAAAAAGAAAATGTAATTTAAAAATTTAAAAATGAAGATGGAACAAATGCATAGCTCAAATACAAACCGTCTCTGGCTGGACACGAACGTATGAAGGACAGATATCTTTGTTTTTCGATGTTTAAAGACTAATACCATAACCTCTGAGCCAAAGAGATATCTCTCTGACGCAGTAGTCAGATATTGTATTTAACCCTTAACCAAACAATCCCTGGTTTTACGACCCTGAGATAGAAGCCTTTTGAAAACACTGTGGGAAAAGGAGAAAATGCTGGTAACCAGCATTTTCTCCTTTTCCCACAATGTTTTCTACTCTGCTGAAGACATACTTTAAATTTTGATTTACTTTTATCTCTTTATCAGCAAGTGCTTTCAATTTGGACCAGTCTAGATCTTTGTCGTTTGGTAAAGGGTTAAATTAGGACGAAGCTATGCATGAAGGAGTGGTCTCCCATAACACTGGGACCCCCCTTGAATGGTTACCCATCCCTTTTTTCAATATGGCCAGTATCATAGATCGATGGAATAGGGTAAACCAGTCAAGGATTTCCCATGGTCACAATGAATCACCTTAGTGATAACTGACTTTGACTGGAAGATCAGGTAGCAGCCAAGAATAAGTAACAACATGCTCTTGTTCAGGGGTGTGCAATTTTGGAATTTTCCCACTTGCCCACGGACAAGTTGGACTGAATTTCCTACTTGTCCGCATTTAAAGTTTAGTTGTCCTTTTTCCCCCCACAGCAACTGCATGTAACGAGGGGCCTCACACAGGGTCAATACATTTAGTTTGTACATTGAAGGTGTTTATTTCAACACAGGTTATGCAAAACTTGGAATAAATAGAGCGTTTGGGGATCGTCATTGATGTAAATATGACATTTCCTTATATGGTTTGGCTCTAAATTTCACCTGCCCACGGACAAGTGCTCTGGAAAAATTCACTTGTCCGCAGGCAAAAAGTCTTGAGTTGGGCAAGTCGGGCATAGGAATTCCACACCCCTGTCTTGTTGATTTATAAAGATTAGAGAGTATTTGGATTTTCTGTTTCTCTTCTTGTAGGTTATCATTGTGTGACTTGGCAGGATCAGAAAGGTATACAAAGACAAAGAACTCTGGAGAGAGGCTTAAAGAAGCTGGAAACATCAACACATCCTTAATGACTCTGGGGCGCTGCATTGAAACTCTGAGATTCAATCAGTCTCACAAGTTAGTAGGATTTATTTTATGTCGAACTGCATTTGAGATAGCCTGTATTTTGGAAGAAGATAATGAAAGGAATCTGGAGGAAATTAATATATCACATCTTCCTTGACAGAACGCAAAACAGGACTTAACCCTTTACCCCATAAGGCATTTCTAAGGTATCTGAAATTGACCCTAAATAACAGCAAGGATGAAGCCGTTTCTTATGTGTATATGATACCTTTTGATAGTGTAGAAAGCATTGTGACAAAAGGTGAAATTGCTCGTCACGAGCAATTTCACCTTTTGTCACAATGTTTTCAAAAGGCTCCTACAAGCAATGTGTAGAAATGGGTATCTATGGAGTAAAGTGATATAAAAGTTAATATTTCCTACAAATCATTATAGACAGTGAAATATACCTTCTTTTAACTCTTTACCAATCGTTAAAATTTCAGACTTGTCCAAATTCATAGCCTATGTGGACAACAAAATAAATGTGACTCAACAGTTGAAATTTAATTTTGGAAGGGTTGAAAATATTGCTAGAAAAGGAGAAAATGTTGATTACCAGCATTTTTTTTCAAAAGGGTTATGTGTCAGGGTCGTGTGAAAAGGCGGCTTAATGCATCTGCCAAACCTATTACCCAAGGTCAGCCTGCGCAGGCTGACCTGGGCCAAAAATTTTTGCTACTGCAGGGTTCGCACAGTCTTGAAAAATGCTTGAATTTGAGGCCATCAGATTAAAAGTGCTTGAATTTGAAAAACAGCCTTGAAAAATGCTTGATTTTTGTTCTGTTAGAAAAAAGTGCTTGAAAAAAGGCTGAAGTCCTTGAAAAGTGCTTGTATTTTGAGACAATTAAAAAGAAAAAAAAAAGTTAATCCCGCTGATTTGGTTTCCATATTACCGATCATCACATTTTGAGTATGAATAGACCAGAACTGCACAAGGGAGATTACTCCTCCAAGCACTCATGATCATTCAGTCTCTTTGCAACCCGGAAGTATTGTGTAGCGTGGTTGAAGAATCACAAAGAAAAGTCATGGAAAAGTGTGTTTTCAACCAGAGCTGGTGTTCCAAATATAAATGGGTCAGGGAGACCGCAGATAAGTTGCTTTTTTAGAGTGCTTGAAAAAGGTAAATCAGTGTTTGAAAAGTGCTTGAATTTTGTCAAGCCTTGCTTGTATGAACCATGTTAACTTGTAAATTTTCTGTATGTCCAAGGACTGGCCTACCTCATGTTTAAGTCGGTTGTATAAAAAAAAGTGGCTATTATAGATCCATAACTAAATGATTGCTTGCTTGGTACGATGCATCATGTACATGCATTAACTCTGTACCAAAAAGAAAAATTATAGATTGGTCCAAATTCAAAGCATTTACAGATGACAAAATAAAGATGGCTCAAATGGCATAATTTGTTCTTGATAGAGTAGAAAACATTGTGCGAAAAGGAGAAAATGCTGGTTACCAGCATTTTCTCCTTTTCCCACAATGTTTTCTATAGGCTTTTTTCTTAGGGTTGTTTAACCCTTGGAATAGAAGCCTTTTGAAAACATTGTGCGAAAAGGAGAAAATGCTGGTAACCAGCATTTTCTCCTTTTCCCACAATGTTTTCTACCCTATCATATAGAAAAATCATCTTTTTAGCAACTGTTAATTTGAAATCTGCAAAATGCTTTCAATTTGGTCTAGTCCAAAATTTGCCATTTGGGAAAGGGTTAAAGTCGGGATAGTGTGGTAAAGAGTTCAGCCCCTTTTACACCAGAGTACAACTAAAATATAATGATTTATCACTGGTATATAAAAGGTTACTGTATCTGATTGTTTCGTCAAAGATCATAATAATATCAATGTTGTTTCAGAGAAAATCCACGAATCATCCCTTTTCGGGACTCCAAACTGACCCGCCTATTCCAGAACTTTTTTGTTGGACGTGGAAAAGCAGTGATGATTGTCAACGTAAACCAGTGTGCCAGTATGTTTGATGAAACCCAGCATGTGTTTAAATTTTCAGCAATTGCCAGTCAGGTAGAGCATTTCAATTTAATCCATTCCCTCCCGAAATAATTTTGGAGCAGATGTTTTCGAAAACAACTGCTGTAAGACAAAGATAATCCACACTATTATGTTTGAGAGCATTATGGCTTTTTAAAGGGAAAAGAATGCTTTATTTTTTGTTTTAACCAAACAATCCCTAGTTTTTTGCGACCATGAAAAAGAAGCCTTTTGAAAACATTGTGGGAAAAGGAGAAAATGCTGGTAACCATGTTTTAACTCTTTACCAAACAATCCCTTGTTTTTACGACCCTGAAATAGAAGCCTTTTGAAAACATTGTGGGCAAAGGAGAAATGGTTACAAGCATTTTCTCCTTTTCCCACAATGTTTTCTACCCAGCTGGAAACAAATTTCAATTTTTTATTCACGTTTATTTTGTTGTCTGCAAGTGCTTTCAGTTTGGACAAGTCTGAAATTTTGTCATTTAGTAAAGAGGTAAAGAGTTAAAATGGAAAGAATGCTTGTTATGAAGAATTTCACCTGTTATGACCATGACGTCAAAAACGATCCACTGTAAAACAAAAAATATTATGAGAAAAAGTGGTGTTTTCAAAGATAAAAACCTGACAGTTTAGTTGTTGATGTGGTACAACAACTGAAGTGCTCATGTTTCTACAATTTAAATGCATAGATTACGGTTATCACTTATACAAAACAACTCATCACATACTAATGAATTCATAACATCTGGGTCCACATTCACCAACCATTCTTAAGAACATTCTTAGTCTTGATTCTTCAGAATTTCGTCTATGTGAAAGTAACAGAACTTCTGCTTTGGTTTAGCCAAACAGAAGTTCTGTTAGTTTCACAGTTAGACAATCTTGAAGAATAAGACAATCTTGAAGAATAAGACAAAGAACATTCTTAAAAATGGTTGGTGAATACGGACCTAGATATGTCTAACAGCTGACTAAATCCTACACGATAGAATGGTCCTTGTACATGGAGAAAATTTAACTGATTGCGAAAAGTTTCAATCCAAGTCCAAGTCTGCGAAGGCTGACCTGGGTCTTTTCACAGAGCATTTTTCCTCTCTCTTTGGGACAGGTAAAAACGAAAAGTTCTTTTGATCTGATGTTTTATATATTGACTGTCAGCTGTAGACACCCTCACAAATAGTCTTAAATGCATGTCAATCTTGCATTCAATTTTAGGTAAATTTTGGTTTTGACCACTGATCAATAAATAACTTGTACATAAAACCACACAGAAATGGCTGTGACAGAATTGACTTTTTCTGTGCCAAATGAATGTGTCGCTCAAAAAAAAAAAGGACCAAACAGATATGTTAAAGAAATCATTCTATAATTTCTATACTCCTTCACAGGTGATAGTAAAACAGAAACCAATATTTGTGAAACCGAAGCTACCTGTCATGCCATCTCCAAAACTCATACCAAGATCTTCCATCATGTGGGCAACACCAGCCAGTGAGTGAAAAATAGACATGCTTCTCCTCTAGATACATTATCTGTTCTTAAAATGATTCTCAAAGTGTTTTTACTTTGAAGGAGTATTTCACAACTTTAGTTTCTCTTAGACCCAATGTATAGAGGGTGTAAAATTTTATTTGCCCACTTGCATTTGGCCAGTGATCTGCGACTTAACCCATTACCACACAATCCCTACTTTTGACGCCCCTGAGAAGGAAGCCTTCTGAAAACACTGTGGGAAAAGGAGAAAATGCTGGTTACCAGCATTTTCTCCTTTTCCCACAGTGTTTTCTACCCTTCCCAGAACAAATTTCAATTTTCCAGTCACCTTTATTTTGTCGTCTGCAAATGCTTTCAATTTGAACCAGTCTAAAATTTTGTCGTGTGGTAAAGAGTTAAGCAAGTACAAAAAATAATGACTTATGATAATTAATAATCAACCGGGCAATTCCATTTTGCATTTTATAACATGGTAAAAGTTAACAAAATTTCAGACAGAACCTCTATCGGAAGTTTACATCTGATATTGGTTGATTGGTTGATTGTATGGTGTAATGCCACTTTCAACATTATATCAGTTATATCTCTGGCCAGTGCACTTGTCCATGCTTTCCTGGAATCTCTTTTACCAGTTCTCAGCACAATTTTTTTCCAAGCCACTGGCTGCTGTCCCACATAACCATCTTCCAGACAATGGTCAGTGGTGGGAGCGGAACAAATCATGATACATTTAGCCAATCAGAAGTTCTGTTACTTTCACTGTCAGAAAATCTTGAAGAATAAGACAAAGATCGTTCTTAGAATGGTCGGTGAATATAGGCCCCAGTTGAGTAAACTTTCGTTCCGCTAATTTTTCACCTCTAATGCATGTGAGAAAAGAAGACGGTGGTTTCGAAAAATGTACAGTGCTAGTGAAGACAGCCAGAAAATATGCATCAGTGTATTGACTACCATGATATGACAAAAGTTTTTAGAACGGCATTACAGTTCACACAAACAAATGTAGACCGCAATGTAGACCAGTGCAACATTAAACTCTTTCTTTTTTTCTTTTTAGAGGAAAAAGTGGATGTATTGCCCGAGGCCTCCAACGTTCCGTTGCCTGAAGGAAGTGATGATGAGCTGAATGAATCCCACGAGATGGAGGTGTACACGCAGGAAAATATTGATGTAAGATGTTTTATACACTTTGTCAGTCTCGTAGACGTGGTTTAACTCTTCACCACACAATCCCGACTTTTAAGTCATTACCGAACGACAAAACTTTAGGTTTGTCCAAATCGAGAGCATTTGCAGACGACAAAATAAAAGTGACTGAAAATTTGAAATTTCTTTCGTGAAGGGTAGAAAAATGGCTACCAGCATTTTCTCCTTTTCCCACGTTTTCTAGAGGCTTCTTTCCTAGGGGCGTCAAAAGTAGGGATTGTGTGGTAATGGGTTAACGACTCTTAGAAATAAGCCTGTAGAAAAAACATTGTGGGAAAAGGAGAAAATGCTGGTAACCAGCATCTTCTCCTTTTCCCACAATATTTTCTACCCTGTTTGGAACAAATTTCAATTTTTGAGTTATGTTTGTTTTGTCGTCTGCAAATGCTTTCAATTTGGACCAGTCTAAAATATTGTTGTTTGGTAAAGAGTTAACTCTTCAACTGCTGAGTGAATATAACAAAAATTTCCACACAGTGTTAAAAACGGTAATATTGTTATTTATGTGTTGATTTTCACGAGAAAAAAATACTGTATGGGACAAAGTAGATCTTAGATCAGACTCCACAAACATTTTCTCCCTTTCCAACAATTTTTTAAGAGCCCCTTTCTTCAGGGTTAAGTAGCAACTCTGCAGACCAATCAGATTGCCCAATGATGATTCATCCTTGCTCTCAAATGTCGGGTTACATTTGTTTGTAAATCTGCATGAAGATGAAATAGCGCCAAACTCCAGGTGCAAGACATGTGGTCTGCCTTGGAAATCAGAGGGCCTAAAATCTTACTAAAGAATCTGATATTTTATTAAAAAAGACAACAAAATAAAGGTGACTCAAAAATTGAGACTTGGCTTCAGAAGAGTAGAAAACATTGTGGGAAAAGGAGAAAATGCTGGTTACCAGCATGCTCTCTGTTTTCCTCAATGTTTTAACCCTTTACTCCATAGATACTTATTTCTACACATTGCTTGTAGGAGCCTTTTGAAAACATTGTGGCAAAAGGTGAAATTGCTCGTGACGAGCAATTTCACCTTTTGCCACAGTGTTTTCTACACTATCGAAAGGTCTCATATACACATAAGAAATGGCTTCATCCTTGCTGTTATCAGTTAGAGATACCATAGAAATGCCTTATGGGGTAAAGGGTTAAAAAACGGGCTTCTTTTGGGTGGCAGATATTTAAAGAACAGGGTTAATCTTGTCTTGCTATGATTCCTAAGTGAACAGATCGATAATAGAAAATAAACTGAAAGTGTTTTACGTAATTTTTGCAGGAGTTACTAGGGGTCATTGAACAACTCCAGACAGACCTGGACGAAGAAGTTAAATCGAAAGCAAAGCTGGAGGCAAAGATCAGAAAAGAAGTTTGCGATGAAATGATGAAACAATTCACAGAGATTGAAGAGCAGTACAGGTAGGTAGATCTCATAACACTTTGATAGGATTGTTACTGTTGACCTTTTTCCACCCAGTGACAGACCAAATATCTGGTGTAGGATGATATAGCCTTAAAGTACTTTCTGTTTATTGAACAGTGAACAAATGTACCTTAGAGAACAGATGGCCGAGGAGATGGCGGATAAGAGAATACAGATATTAATGAATGCAGAGAGATCCAAAAGAAAGAAAGATGAAGTCATGGTGGATGGAGAGGATGAGTGGGTATCAAGTGTGTTATTACATCAGGAGAAAGTTAAAGTGGAGGTAGGCATTAATGTTTTTTCAGTCCTGACCAAACTGTTTTGAAAGGCTCCCTGTTTATGTTTTGCATTGCTCACAGGAGATTTTATAAGTTGGAGTATGGTACTTTTTTTTGAAAGAAATACGAGGGTCATCCAATAATTAGCGAGACTGTAGTTACGGAAGAAATAGCTGAACTAATATTGTTCCAATGTTCCTACATTCCTTCAATATAGGCTTCTCCCTTTTCAATGACATTGCCGTATGCTCCGCCCGGTTGGCTAAGTGGTGGTTGTGTTGGACTTGTGACCTGGTGGTTGTGAGTTTGATACCCAGTTGAGGCAAATTTTCTTTCCAGCATTTTTGACTGCTCACCTCTGCTGAAGCATGTGAGAAAAATAGCTATATGGAAGGAAAGTTATGTTAGTAATGGTATGAGAAAGCCAGGAAACACATGTGCATCACCAACTGCCATGATGTGACCTTACCTGTTAAAGTGGCGTTAAACTCCAATACAACCTACAACCAATTCAATGACAGAATTCCATAGTTAAGGAAGTCTTCTTATTCCCGTTGCTAGAGTTAATGTGTCAAATTTGACTGGCCATCTCTACTTCCAGGGCATCTAAATCCTCAAAACGCACACCTTGCAATGGTTTTTTCAACTTGGGGGAAAAAGTGTGGAGGACTCATGTCTGGAGAATATGGAGGGTGCATTTCCCGGTTATAGAGCGTCAAAAGTGACATCACCCTACCTGCCTTGTGACAGGCTTTGTTGTTCCCTGGTTTCATATGAATACTTTAACCTAGTAAACGAAAACAGTGCTAGTGGCATTTACATTGAAATTACGCAGAAAAAAGTTTATTTTCTGCAAGTGCTTTCAATATGAATTTAATTCTCTTAAATTTTGTAATTTGGTGTATAGTTTAACTCTATAGAGTTCATAGTTTTAACGAGAGTTTTAACGATCCTGATGAAATTGCCTTTCGAAAGTCTTGTGGGAAAAGGAGAAAATGCTGGTAACCAGTATTTTTTCCTTTTCCCACAAGACTTTTTACACACTTTCACATTTGTCATTTGGTATAGAGTTAAACTCTGTGCCACACTGTTCCTTGTTTTAATGACTCAAATGAAATTGCCATTTGAAAATCTGGCAAGAAAAAGGAAATATTGGTAAACAGCATTTTCTCGTTTTCCAAGGTTTTCCACTTTCACAGACAGTCACCTTTATTTCTGCTAAATGAACATGTTATCTCAAAATGCACTCGATTTGGACAAGTGTAAAATTTTGGTTAACAGTTTAACACAACTTTTGAACTTTGTCTTCAACACAAATTTTTAATTATGTCTATTGCAGGAAAAGAATGCCACAATTAAAGAACAGAAGGAAGAGATCAGTGCTCTCAGGGCTGAACTAGAACAGTATAAAGGCCAGAATGAGAAATGGCTGAAAGAGAAAAATGATCTAGAAAATCAAGTGGAATGCTTGCAGACACAATTAAACCAAGTAGAGGACAATCAGCAGGTACTGTATTTCTCCTAATGAAAGCTCCCGGAGCTATGCAAAGTATAGATAGGGAGCCTTTATGTTGTATCCAATTTGCCATGCAGAGTGTCTGTCCATATTTTTTTTTTTTTTTTTTTTTTAGTGATCATTAAGAGGAAATATTAATTGAATTAGAGGAAATATTCATCAGATTGTTCACATATTGTCAATTAAAGATATTGGGACCCGTAATACTTCTAGTGCAGCATGGCATAAAATTTCTTGACAGTTGATAAAGACAGATTTCCACAGATAAATAGAGGATAATCAACTGGTTGTTTTTGATATGAAAAATATCTCACGAGGATGCGTTGTTAGGCATTGAAAAAACGAGTGCGCAGCACGAGTTTTTTCAACGCCTTACGACGCGTCCGACTGAGATATTTTTCATATCAAAAATAACCAGTTGATTATTCTATTTAATATATACCTTATTAACATCATTATTTGTAATTTTGCGTTTGAAAGTCGAAAAAAATGTAGTCGAAAAAAAAGTAGTTCCCAAATGACGTCAGGAAGTGAAAGTTGATAACGTCACTAGTGATGATATCAAAATTTATTACACTAGGAAATTCCAGGATTTCACTGCTAGGTATATAATAAAATGCTTTTGCACATTTTTAATCAACCAGAAATTCCTTTGATGTCTATCTTGAAATTATTTGTCTATACTTTTGTTAGTTTCCAGAAAAGGGAGGTAATTGATTATGTTTGAATTACAGAATGCAGACGAGGACAATTCCAAGGCCAATCTGATTGAAAATCTAACTCAGCAACTTCAACAATCTCGAGAGAGGCTGCAGGAGCAGGTAAAATTATAACAATTATTTATATTCTTTACTTTGCTGATATATTAAGTCCCCTTTTCACACAGCCAGACTTGTATTAACTCTTTACAAAACAACAAAATTTTAGACTTGTCAAAATTGAAAGCACTTGCAGACAACAAAATGCAACTCAAAAATTGAAATTTGTTTCCAGCAGGGTAGAATACATAGTGGGAAAAGGAGAAAATGCAGATGCGGAATTACACATGGCTAAAAACGTCAAACTTATCTTTGATAGTGTCCAAGACATATCAGGAATAGAAGAAAATGCTGGTTAAAAATGCTGGTTACCAGCATTTTCTCTGCCAGCATTTTCTCCTTTACCCACAGTGTTGTCAAAAGATAAAAGGTTAAACACCAAAGTAATCACTGAAGCCTAAGAAATATTATCTGTGTTAAGGATTTTCCTACCTTACCTAGAAAATGCTGCCAACCCCTAAACTTTTTTCACTATGATTGAAAAGAAAATGTCAGTTGGGTGTGATTTCATTATAAAATGTTATGTAAAAGTTTCTGGTGGGAAAAAAAAAATGAATCCCTTTCTACCCTACCTTCAGTATCTTTGACTGAAACCCTAAACATAGATATTTTTTTGTTGGGCCTGATGGTTAGTTTTTTTTACTTCTGTGATAATTCAGGAAGGAGAGATCAAGGAGCTCAATGACATGTTGACAGAAGCGGGGGAAACGTTTGTTGAGAAGGAGAAGGAAATCGACAAGCTTAAGGAGTTGAACACTGAATATGAGACTAAACTCGAAGCTTTGGTAACTTGACTTTTTGTTTATTTGTTTTAATTAGAATTTAACCCTCTACCAAAAACTCCTGGGTTTTCACGACGAAGAAGCTTTTTGAAAATCTTATGAACAAAGTCTGTAACAAAGAAACTAATGAAAAAAAAAAAAAATACTGATAGCAGAAATACAGAGACTGGGTAGGATTCGAACCTAGAACACTTAGATGAAAGGCCATCACCATAACCAATGAGCTAACACTTAACCCTTTACTCAATAGATACTCATTTCTACGCATTGCTTGCAGGAGCCTTTGGAAAACATTGTGGCAAAAGGTGAAATTGCTCGTGACGAGCAATTTCACTTTTTGTCACAATGTTTTCTATGCTATCAAAGGGTGTCATATATGCATAAGAAATGGCATCATCCTTGCTGTTATTTAGGGTTAATAAGGGATACCATAGAACTGCCTTATGGGGTAAAGGGTTAAGATGATTCTCCCTAACACAGTTGTTAACTATTGTATTTTAATCAGGATGAAGCCAAGCATGAAGGAGTAGTCTCCCTAACAAAAACTTTGTGGGAAAAGGAGAAAATGCTGGTTGCCAGCATTTTCTTCTTTTTCCAAATGTTTTCTACCCTATCTAAGCTAGATTGCACCATTTAAACCACACTGAAAATGTCTCCAATGCTTTCAATTTGGACAAGCCTTATGAAAACAGTGATTATCTTCCATTCTATCATTCTGTGGTAAAATGGAGGATTGTGGAGGTGTTTTATTCTTACTCATTGAAGTTCAGTCTTTGCTATCAAAGATCTATTGCATTGTAAGAAGCTCCTGAAATTTGCACTTTTGTACAATCATCTCTAAATTTCTTTACCTAGAATTCATCATTGGCAAAAGCATATGATAGAAATATTTTTCAGAAATTTTATCATTAGAAACGGTCATGACTGAACGTTTCAAGTACCTTATCTGCTATACTGTATATGTACTTACCGTCGTTGTTTGGGAGCCCCTAGCAACAGCAACAAAGGGATTTGGTTTTATCTTAATTTCACGAGTCCATGTATTGGACAAGATTAAAATTTTGTCAAGTGGCAATTTTTTTTTTTTGTGATTTCTCTGTAAGTAATTCTACTATTTGTAAAAATGTTCAAAAATAAAAAGATGCATGGCTATTATTTATCATTTTTGACAGATGGATGACTTGAAGCATTTAGAGAGGATGGCTGCAGACAGTAAAGTTGCCATGGAGAGTGCAGACCAGTCCCTGAGCAAGAGAGAGGAATGCGTGTCCACATTACAGGCAGAAATTCGGGCTTTGGAAGGTACTGAAAACCTTGACCTTGTACCTGAATCCCCAATTAAGCCAGTGTACGATTCTTGTGGTCGGCCGAAATCCGACCTGGACAGGTTTAGGAAATCTGTCAATGAGTTGGATTTATCTTTTGATGGAAAGAAAAGAACTAAAACATCCAGTCTAAAGACTGGTAGTTACCATGGCGATAGTTCTGGAGTGGTTGCTGATTGTGAAAGTGACGATTTATCCGATAATGATGGACATTTCATAAATCCTTTGCTGTTAGTGGGAAAAGATGAAAATGAGGGACTGAACAAACAGCCTCAGGACTCTGACACTAATAGGTTGGACGATGGCTTATCACCAAAATTTAGGTCATCTGGTAATGAAAGTTTTCAGGAGAAAGCAAAACAGTTTAGTCAGTTTACTTTTCAAAAGGTTTTTAATGATAGTCGCGTTTTACAGGTTGTTCTGTCACCTTTGAAAAAGAAAACTATTGTAAAACACACAAAATCCAGTATTCTGAGATTGAAGAATTCCCCTGCTAAAGATCCAACCCGTGGCCGAGAATGCATGAAAAATAAACCTGTAGTTAAAAAATCGACGTTTGTTGAAATGACGGCAGTAAGGGATAAACGTAAATGTGAAAATGTTGATGAAAATTCGCCACTTAATACTAGTAAACGTAGGAAAAAGGCTTCATCAGTAGAGGATGGCAAAATTAAAACAAAGAGAATGTCAAGTTCTCGACGTGGCCAAAAGTATAATCTAAGGTCTCGTAGGTAGATGTCTTCTAGTGCCATGTAGATTTCAGAATTAAACATTTTGTCATCCACAAAAAATGTTGGTAAAACAGCACAGGTAATCATAGGTGTATTTTATGGAAGGTCTTGATTTAGTTATTTTAGTACATATTCTGATTAGAAAAGCCTATATATATGAATCGTTAGATTCAATATTTTTGCATCCATTTCACTTATTAGAGGGTTAGAAAGTAAATTTTGGTAACCTGTAGGCTACTAAAACATTTTGCAGACAGTGTAGATCAAGATCGGACTACAGAGAATTATCTTGGATCAACAATGCCCCGATAAGGAGATAATTTTTTACCCTAAAAAGTACTGTTGGAAATAGTGAAATTGGAGTTTTTACTAACAGATTGAAAATTTCGTCTTTATTATTTAGCAGATTTAGGATTAAACTGTACCATTATATTTACCTGTATTGCTTGATAGAAACTTTTAGGCATTTGGATTGTATTTTTTTTGCAAAAATAAAAATAAAATCATAAAATGATTGTCTGGCAGACAATTTTGATACCTTATCTAAGGAAAGTATGTATTTTGCCATAGTTAAATAGTTAAATGATGTAAGAGGTCATATGTTATATCCTTCTGTAATCTTACACTGTTTTGCCTGATGCAGTGATCCGCTTGTCAACATTTGCACAGAACATTTCCATTGATATTATGACTTGCATAAGGAAGTCAAGAAATATACATTCTATGAATGAAATGCTATAAAAAAAAATTGATTCTTTTATGGGGTTGGGGACATGGGTTTATACAAGTTTTCATGGGATATATTGGTTTCCTGAATTTTTTTTTGTAATTTACAGCTGAAGTTTTATTTAATTCTATACCATAACGTCCCTGAGGAAGAAGTCTTTTGAAAACTTTGTGGAAAAGGAGAAAATGCTGGTAACCAGCATTTTCTCCTTTTCCCACAATGTTTTCTATCCTATCACAGACAAATCTTACCATTCAATCAATGTTTATTTTTTCATATGCAAATGCTTTCAATTTGTAGCAATCTGAAATTTTATCGTTTTGTAAAGAGATAAGCTCTGCCATACAATGTCCAAAACTTTGTTGTCGGATAAAGGGTGAACCAGTCACCCCAAAACTTGATATTTTACATCACTTCAACACTCAGCTCTGTAAAAGATTTCAAAGGAAAAGGAGCTCTTACAAGTATCCATCTATATGGCATACAACATGTGAAAAGGGGCATTCTGACTTGCATAAAGTGTCATCTTGGATCAGTCTGCACAGTGTGCTCAGGCTAATCCAAGACAGCACTTTATGACATTAGATTTTGTCCTGCAGTAGATTTGTGTGAAACAGAAAATTACCTACAAAGAGAAAGTGTCGTTTGGACTTGCCTGCGAGAACTGCGCAGGCTGGTCCAAACAACACTTTACGCAAATATCTTAGTGCCCCTTATTGCATGTTGCGTGCCTTATAGAAGAGTCTTACAAGTGTCCCCTTTTGTAACACTTCTCCAAATAGGTTAATAATGGTATTTTGTCTGGAAATGTTTTCTTATGTAAGATTTGTATAATTTGGGTCAAAATTTAACCCTTATCAAACAATCCATAGTATTGAGTTCCCTAAGGAAGAAGGTTTATGAAAACAGGAAAAGAATATGCCAGTCACTCTTTGAGTTTTTCTGTTAGCTATAACCTCTTCCCAAACGACAAAATTTTAGATGCCAAAATTGAAAGCAATTCAGATGAGAGGTTAAATATTGAACGATGTCAGGATATGTCTTAACTCTCAACCAAATGACAAAATTTTAGACTAGTCCAAATTGAAAGCATTTGCAGATGACAAAATAAACATGATTGAAAAATTAAAAAAAATAGACTTCAGAAGAGTAGAAAACATTACGGGAAATGCAGAAAATGCTGGTGTGGAAAATGCTGGTTTCCAGTATTTTCTCCTTTTCCTATATTGTATTCAGAAAGCTTCTTCCTCTTTGTTGTAAAAACCAGGGGTTGTATGGTAAAGGGTTAAATAGAGTATAAAACATTTTGGAAAGGAGGAAAATGTTTTTAATAGTGTTTTGCCTTTGAAGTTTTGAAAATACAGAATGTTTGATAAATGATGAAAGAAAAATCCTGTCTTTTTGAGTCAAGTTTAACTTCTTGTCTGCAAATGCTTTTAAAATTGGACAGGTTTAAAATTTAGTCATTATGTCAAGCTTTAACCCTTTACCGAACAATCCCTGATTTTTACGACCCTGAGATAGAAGCCTTTTGAAAACATTGTGGGAAAAGGAGAAAATGCTGGTAACCAGCATTTTCTCCTTTTCTCACAATGTTTTCTGCCCTGCTGGAAACAAATTTCAATTTTTGAGTTACTTTTATTTTGTCTTCTGCAAGTTCTGTCAATTTGGACCAGTCTAAAATTTTGTTGTTTGGTATAAGGTTAACAGAGTTTTCTAGCTAACTTAAACTTATACATGTAAATGCTTGTTGCTGCCAGGGTCTTAATCTAAAGTTTTTATTCTTTCTCAGTTATATTTATCACCGATAAACTACTGCTACTGCAATGTAAATAATTATTTATTACCTCCATTTTCATGTTTTAAGCCTTTCTATCCACATTCTTTTATCTGTGTGATGATAGCAAGCAAATGTTTAAGACATTTTGTCACAAATATTTTGATCTATTAAAGTATACATTACAATAAACTATGTGTCTGTGCTGAACTGCTGCCTCTACTTGCTAAAGTATGTAGTCTTTTACAAAGTAATCACATTCTTTCTTGACCCAGATGAGAGAGGCTCTTGAAAACATTTTGGAAAAAGGAGAAAATGCTGATAACCATTATTTTGTCCTTTTTACATAATATTTTCAACTCTGTCATTTGAGGACATTGCAATTGTTTTACAAATGTTTTCAGTAAAGAGTTGAATTCTTTATTGTCGGGTGAAAAATATTAGGTTGAATTGTCACAGGCAATTATGTCGGTATCCAAGAGTTCTTTTCAGAAGTTTTTTGTCGGACATTGTTAACACATAAGAAAACAGGTACTGTTTTTCCCTCATTTGGTTTAACTTTTGGGTTCAAATTCATATTTATAACCACGATGATAACGAGCCAATGAAACATGTTCGACAAGAGAAAAAGAACTATTCGAAGATTTTTTTTTTTCAACTAGTATGTATTAACTCTTTACCAAACAATAAAATTTTGGACTAGTCCAAATTGAAAGCATTTGCAGATGACAAAATAAATGCAACTTAAGAATAAAAAATGTGTCTTGGGAAGGATAGAAAACATTGTGGGAAAAAGGAGAAAATGCTGGTTACCAGCATTTTCTCCTTTTCCTACAGTGTTTTCAAAGGCTTCCTTTCTTAAGGCCATTAAAAATCGGTATTGTGTGGTAACGAGTTAAGCTAAGAGTTAAAAATATCATCAACACAACCTTTACCTGGCAGCAACTAGCATAATTTGTTAGCTAACTATCTTAATGCATGTAGCTTGAATGTAGCCATTCTTGTATGCAATATACATAGCTAAAACAAATTCAGTATTTCTAAAGCATCGCCTGATTTCTCGTTTCAGGTGAGTGATCGTTTCTGTGTGGTGCTGCCATGGTTCACGGTTTGGTTGATTTTATTTTTTACTCTAGTCAAAGTCAAGTTTGTAAATTAAAGACACACCAGTGGCCAACAGTAAACAAATATATCAAATTTCACACATACCAAATAAAATTATGGACAAAAGTATTTAAGTATAAAAGAATAGTATAAAAGTATGCAGTTAGATAATGTCGGACATCACAGTTTGTTGAAGGCCGGAACAAAAATGACAGCATGCATGTCGTAAAAGGGGCATCATTTTGTGTTTCGTCCATTCCTCATTTATAATGTTTGTCTTATGTTGTTGCACATGTATGTTATTTTCACCTCACATTATTGTTTACTAAGTAGGTGCGCCCAATATGACCTAAGTTGTGGACGGGCCTTAAAATGCTATTCATTTATTCATTCATTGTTGAAGGCCAGGTAGGTTGGTGCCTGAAAAATTTACCGTAAAATTACATGTATAACCAAATCTAGCAAAGCTTATTCCAGTTAAACTCTTTACCACACATTCCTGACTTTTAACGACCCTGAAAGAGAAAGATTAAGAAAACATTGTGGGAAAAGGAGAAAATGCTGGTAACCAGCATTTTCTCCATTTCCCACAATGTTTTCTACCCTACCAGAGACAGAAATTGTCATCTTATGCACTCGGGTAGATTCGTATGATGATCATGCATTCTGTCACATGACTATATTTGACCTTGGCTCAGCGTCTGATAGGGTAAATAAAGGAAAATGGATGCTTCTTTGTTGCAGCCTCGATTTTCAGATGGTCGTCTGGGCCTATATATGCAAATTACACCGTATCTGACTCTCGGCGGAAACCAACGATAAATTTCCGTGACGCACCGCCATTGTTTACAGCTTCGATCCTCAGCCAGTTTTCTTCTGACCAATGTTGGGTTTCTAATACAAATCTGTGCGTTTCTTTGTTTCAATTATACCATATATTTCAGTAATTTATCCATGTTCACACAAAGAATTGATTTCTGTACCATTTCTAAATTGTGTAAAATTTAACAGGGTTTTTGCTCAGTGGCTGTAGACGGGCAACTTTGAAAAAGATTCATTAAAAATCGATTTCTTCGTGCAACAGAGTGAAGTATGAGGTAGACTGATCCTTGGAAGAAAGTTTACCGAAACCTAAAAAGTTTCAACCCAAGTCAGCCTACGCAGACTGCTCAAGCAGTCCTGGGTCAATATTTTTTATTGATACATCTAAAGCCCTTTCGCAAAACATGGTTCGTCTTTGTAAAAGGTTGATTATGAACATGCAATATGTTCTAGTCAATAAATGCACACTGTCTGAAAAAGCATCATTGCCTAAAGAGCTGGGTTCATTGTAAGAGTGCATTTGAGCCATCAGCACAATGTTTTCATTTTATGTGCATCAGAAATCTTAGCTTGCCCAAACCAGCACACATATTAACCCATTACTACACAATCCCTACTTTTGACGCCCTTGAGAAAGAAGCCTTTAGAAAACATTGTGGGAAAAGGAGAAAATGCTGGTTACCAATGATTTCAAAAGGCTTCTATCTCAGGGTCGTAAAAACCAGGGATTGTTTGATAGAGGGTTAAGTTGATAATAAGGATTCCTTCCCCAATTAACACCATATGTTGACTGCTTAGAGCGCACCGTATCAGGACAATTCCCGCCTAGGCAACGGCCCCCTGGACAGTGCCCCCCCTGGGACAATTGCCCCTGAGACAGTTGCCCCCTGGACAATTCCCCCCCTTCCCCTTCCAGAGATTATTTTGTTGACATTGTCATTAAATGCTCTAACTAAATACAAAATAGAATAGTGTATTGCTGTCTGAAGCTTATGCCATATCTCATGCATGTATATGTGTGAGGCATTCAGGGGGAAAAGGTAATTAGGGCAGTAATGCAACAAAAATTTACTTATGATTGTAAGGATGAGTTTGAGATACATTGGTTACGGCAGTTTTCTCTTGGCCTCATTAACTTCTCTACTGGCACCCACTTTTTATACCCCCCACAATGTAGTGGAGGGGGGTATACAGGAATCGCCATGGCTATGTCTGTCCGTCTGTCCATAGACACAAATTTGTCCGGAACACTACTTTGTCGTTTGGTAATGAGTTGATATCTATTTCAGATGAAGGTACTAAGTATAAAAATAAAGCCAGGTTCTTTGAAGCCCAAATTGTGGAGAAAGAAAAAGAGGCTGGTGATTGGAAAACAAAATATGAGAACAGTCAAGAAGAATATACAAAGAATCAAGAAGCTCTGATACATGGATTTACAGCGGAGATTACAAATCTTAAGACACAGATCTTTAACTTCAAATCTCAACTTTATGGCATTAAATCCCCATTAAAGTCACCAGGTGGCAGCTTGAGGAGCCCAGATGCAGCAAAGATGAGGTTATTCTCCATGTCCCCAAGGAAAACTCCGAGTAAAGAAGTTAAAATGGTCCCTGTGCATACTCCAGAAAAAATAGATGACCACCAGAAGACTTCTCATAATGAACAGGTCAGTGAAACCAAGGTAGAGGCTGCTGAACATGCTCAAGTGAAAGCGGAGGTCGACCAGAAGTACTCGGATCTTGAAAATATACTCAAAGAAAAGACAAGAGAACTGGATAATGCTAATCAAAGGCTGAAAGAGTTTGAGCCTTTGATGAAAGATTACTTCAGTAAGTCCAAACTGTTGACTGAGGCAGAGATAAAAGTAGAAAAACTAAGTGAAGATGCTGAATACAAGAATAAAGCTATTCTTGATTGTGAAAACAGAGTGCAAGAACTGGAAACTGAACTAAGTAGTCTAAAAGGTGTACTTAAAGAAAAGGGAGAGATTATCACAAAGATGAAAGAGAGGGAGAATGAATTAGAAAAAAAGATTTTGGAAGGTGATATGAAAATAAATGATATGGAAAAGAAGGAGGTTGAAATACAAACAGAACCTGAAATGTGTCAGGAAGAACAAAGTTCAGAAGAAACAAATAATGCTGAAGAAAAGTTTAAGTTACAAATTGTTGAAAAAGAAAAAGAAATAGAAAGCTTGAAGAACAAGCTGTCTAAACTGAAGTCAGGGTATAAAGCAAAAGACTTGTACTGTAATGAAACATCAGAGAAGTGTATGGTGCTTGAATTTAGAATTAATGAAAAAGAAATTGAAAATCAGGAATTTAAATCACAAGTTGATGAGGCCAGACAACAGATGGTGATGCTGCAAGATGTTCTGAATCAGAAGGTAGAGGAACTGGCAAGAACTGGTGAAGAACTTGCTGTTGCATCATTGGAATCTGAAAAATCCAAGAGAATGGTCATGGAGCACAAAGCAAATTGTGAAAACCTTACAACTGAAATAAGGTCTCTGAAAGAAAGTTTGCAGACAGGCAGAACCGACAAATCAGAGGAATCCTTTGTGAAAAATGAAAAGGAAAGCACTAATTTAGATGTCTTAAAACACAAGTCAACTCTGAAAGAAAATGAATTGCAAGAGATGGTCAAGGAAATGAACATCATTAAAAATGAAAGTCTGTCTGTAAAGGAAGAATTAAACAGAGCTATTGAGACACTGGGGCAAAAACAGACAGAAATTGATGTTCTGAGGAATACAATTGCGGAAAAGGAAACTGAAATTATGTCACTAAGTCAAAAATATAATGCTTCACAAGAAGATAAAGCAATCCAGTCTGAGTTGTATCAGCCTGAAGATGAAAATAAAGAAGTTGAAGCACTGAAAGACAAAATTAAACAAAGTGAATGTGTAAAAGATGATCTTGAGAAACGGCTGAAGGAGTTTGAAGATAAACAAGTTGTAATGATGGAGGAAATTAAGAAACTTGAGGATAAAAAGCAAGAAGTTCAGAAATTTGAATCTCTGCTGAAAGAAAAGGATCAGATGTGCTCAGAGTTGTCTGAAAGAGTTAAAGAACTTGAAGAAATGAATACAGGTCTGCAAAGTGAGCTGAAAGAGATGAAAGATAAAAATAATGTCATAGAAAAGTTACAGGAAAAAATTCAGGAAAAGGAAGAGGAGCTTGACATGTTTAAAGAAAATTTAGATGCTGCATTGCTAGAACTAGAAGGTAAAGAAAAATTAAAAGATGAAATAGAGACACTTAGAAAAAGTACTGAAGAAAGAGAAAAAAATTGGAATGAAAAGGAACAAGAAATAGTAAGGCTAGAGTCAGTGGTTAAAGAATTAGAGGATAAAATAAGCTCTTTATCAAATATGGAAAAAAAGAATGTGTTGGAAGAAAGTATGCATGACTTAGAATCTGCAGTTGTTGACAAAGAGATGGAACTGTGTCAGAAGGAAAGTCTTATTGCAGATCAAAAATCTACCATTGATAATCTAAAGGAAGAAATAGAACATCTGCAGAAAGAAAAGGCGACTTTTGATGAAAAGATAGCACTTTGTGAAAATGAGAAAGCTGTTGAAGTGTCTGAACTTTGTAAAGTTGTCAAAGATAAGGAAGAATGTGTAAAGAAGGCTCAATCTGAGTTACAAGAAGCAAATAAGGAAAAGGAAGCTGTGGATGAGATGGTCGAAGAACTTAAGAAGAAGCTGTGTAAGATTGAAGAGGAAATGGAAGAAAAATCAGTGAAAAACAATTCATTTGAGATAGAAAGAACTCGACTTCAAGGTAAGCTAGAGGAAGCATGGGAAAAAATTTACAAACTTGAAGATGAGGTTGAGGAAAAAGCACAGGTAATTTTAGATCTGAAAAATGCACAGAATGAACTGAAGGACGGTTGCGAAGACACAAACTCATATACACATAAAGACTTGCTTACAAAGCAATTAGAGTTAGAATCTGATAGAAACAGATACAAAGAAATGTTTGAAAAAATTGGAAGTGAACTGAAAGAAGTCAAATGTGAGCTTGAAAAGATTACTGAACAGAAAAGAGTTTTGGAAGGTCATTTTAGAGAAAAAGAGTCAGAAATGGAAAAACTGAGGAAGGAGCTTCATGAGAAGGAGGAAGCTTTAAGTTCACAGTCAAAGGTCAATGAAACACACAAAACTGAGAAAGATAACCAAGATACAAGAGAAATGAGACAGTTGAAAGATCAACTTGATAAAGTGAATCTTGAAAAGAATGAAAGTATAAAGGAAATAGACAAATATAAACAGAGGATTGCCAATATTAAAGAAAGCTGTGATATTGAACTTTCGGTAACAAAAGAGGAGTTAGAGAAAATTAAGGGAGAAAGAACTAAGTTACTAGATGAAATTAGTGATAACAAGGTGCTTAAAGAAAGTGAAAATGAACTGCAAAGTCAAGTCAGTCTGAAAAATGTCGAAATAGAAACATTAAAGTTAGATTTGAAACTCTTAAATGAAGAACTGAATAGGGTCAAATCAGAGAGAGAGACTGCCCAAGAAAAACTGCAAATGCAAGAATTGCAGTTAGATGGGCAGGAAAAGTCAGATAGAGGCTGTGATATAACCAATGTGAAAAAAGTTGAGGACTTGCAGAGGCTTTATAACTCTGAAAAGAAGAAAAATGAAGAATATCAGAAACTTTTAACAGAGACCAGTGAAATGAATTGTTTAAGTCCACAAACAGGTGTGAGACGACTGAGGAAAGCTAAAATTGACGCAGAAAATGCCCTGGTAGAGGCACAGTATAGGGTTAAATCTTTGGAGAGTAAAGTTCAAGAATTGGAGGCAAAATGTAAATGTTTAGAGAACAATAAATTAAACTCTGTTAGTTCACCCAACACAAATGACTCTTTACTCCAGAGAAAACTGAACTATTTCTCAACCAAGCTACAGTCTACAGAAACTAAAAATGAATCAATGGTTAAAGAGATAGCCGAACTGCAGGCCACTGTTGAAAGGTTAGAGAAGGAATTGAAAGAGGAACGATTGACCCAGGAGACTCGAACGGAGAGAGAGGTCCACCGACGGTCTAGAATGTCCTTCTTACAGAATGACCCGAGACAGTCCATTGGTAGCCCATCAACAAAGATAGAACTGTGCAAGGTAAGGAAAGTGCTTTAGGATTTCATAGAGTTTATTTCATCAGCTTGTGGTTAATATGGGGGAAATATTTGCCGTAAGGCACAAGTTATTTTCATGGACCTTTCCCATTTGAGGCAAATATTTCTCCATATTAACCACAAGCTGATGAAATAGATTATATATTATATTTCTTCTGATTATTTTGTCAACGAATTCCATTTTTAAAACTAGTAATCTCAAGCCAATTAACCGGATATTAGATATTTTCAAAAAAAGTAGTTCAGATTTTCGTCATGAGGAAAATATATACTTGACAGGGAAATAATTCCCCCACGCTTAAATTACGACATTTCTTTACCCATAACATTTCTAAAGATAGACATGAAATATGATGTATCGCTTTATGATTTCACATTTTTATGGCTCTGAAAGAAATTTTGGACAAGAAGAAAATGATTGTAACTAATATTTTCTTTTTTCAAAAAATATCTCTGCTTTTGAAGGATAATTCCATAATTTGAGCCTCATTAATCATAGGAAAATGCTATTTGGTTTGGATAAGAGTAAAATTTTATCATCTAGTAAAGGATATATGGACCCTTTCAAAAGCAATCAGGGCTTTTGGCAACCCTGGAAAAAAGAGGATTTTCAAAACATTGTGTGAAAGGGAGAAAATGATGCTTTTTCCACAAGGTTCTCTAGTCTGTAAGACAAGAATTCCATAATTTTAACCACATTTACCCCTTTACCACACAATGACAACTTTTGACAACCCTGAGGCTGAAAGAGAAGGCTTTAGAAAACATTGTGGGAAGAGGTAAAAATGCTGGTTACCAGCATTTTCTCCTTTTACTTCAATATTTTCTACCCTTCCCATAGCAAATTTTAACCTTTCAGTCATATTTATTTTGTTGTCTGTAAATACCTTCAATTTGGACCAGTCTATAAATTTGTCGTTTGGTAAAGAGTTAAATGATGGCCATCAGCTTTAAATTTACTAAACAACATGATGTTTTTAACTCTTTCGCTATCGACAGTATTTTAGATGGGTTCAATTTGAAAGCTTTTGCTGATGACAAAACTTATATGAAACAAATGATGAGATTTGTATCAGATAGTCTGGAAAACATGTTGGGAAAAAGAGGAAATGCTGGCTACCAGAAAATGTTTTCAGAAAGCCTACTTCTCAAGGGTGTTAAAACTCTCGATTGTGTGGTAAAGGGTTAAGATTCTGGGAAAGAAGCCTGTTGAAAACACTGGGAAAAGTAGAAAATGCTGATATTAACCTTTTACCACACAATCCCCACTTTTAACGGCCATGAGAAAAAAGGCCTTTTGAAAACATTGTGGGAAAAGGACAAAATGCTGGTAACCAGCTTAGTAATAATATTATGCACTTGATTCATTTTTCTCCTGTTCAACTTTTGTAGACTCGTGAAAGAGAGCAGAATCTGAGAGAACAGCTGAACAAATCAAACGAAACCATGCAGGAGTGGTTGAATAAACTTGTGGATACAGAGAACCAGCTCAAACAGAAGAAACAAGAGCTGAAACATGCTCAGGAAACCATCCAGCAACTTGAGGTGTGGTGGCTGAATAATTTTATCCCCTTACCAGACAACAAAATCCGAGACTTGGCCTGTATTGAGAGCACTTATTGATGAATTATTTTCATCCTTTACCAGACAATCCCATGTTTAACCCATTACCACACAATCCCTACTTTTGATGCCCCTGAGAAAGAAGCCTCTAGAAAACATTGTGGGAAAAGGAGAAAATGCTGGTAACCAGCATTTTGTCCTTTTCCCACAATGTTTTCTATCCTTCACAAAACAAATTTCACATTTTCAGTCACTTTTATTTTGTCGTCTACAAATGCTTTCAATTTGGATAAGTCTAAAATTTTGTCGTCTGGTAATGAGTTAAACTCAGGGTTGTGTGTCGGGGGCTATGGACCGAGTTTTGAAGAGATATAGAACCATCTTATAAATTTTCTGGGCCAGTGGCTTATTTTGAGAAAACGATTTATATCAAAATAGATTTTTGAGAGCCATTATCAAAGTGATATTCATACAGATATGAAAGGTCAAAATAAATACATAGCTCAAATACATACACTCCCCTCGCCAAATGTTAGGTATTGTATACGGGATGAAGTAAGGAAGGATTTACCAGCATTTTCTCCTTTTCTAACAATGTTTTCAAGAAGCTTCTTTTCCAGGGTCGTTGAAAGTCGGCGTTGTGCTGTTTAGGGTTAACTCAACACCAAATGACAAAGTTTTAGAATGGTCCGAATTGAAAGGTGCAGACGACAAAATTAATGTGACTAAGGAATTGAACTTTGTTTAAGGAAGGGAAGAAAACATTGTGGGAAAAGGAGAAAATACTGGTTACCAGCATTTTGTCCTTTTCCCTTATTGTTTTCAAAGGCTTTCTTTTTCAGGGTCAATAAAAGTCGGGATTGTGTGGTAAAACGTTAAAGGTCATAATAAATGCATAGCCCAAAATTTTTTTAATGTTAGGTATTAATTGTATATGGGATGAAGTAAGGAAGGATTTACCAACATTTTCTCCTTCTCTAGCAATGTTTTCAAAAAGCTTCCTTTCCAGGGTCGTTGAAAGTCAGCATTGTGCTGTTTAGGGTTAACTCTTTACCAAACAACCAAATTTTAGACTGGTCCAAAAGCATATGTAGACGACAAAATTAAGGTAACGCAAGAATTGAAATATGTTTCAGGAAGGGAAGAAAACATTGTGGGAAAAGGAGAAAATGCTGGTTACCAGCATTTTCTTCTTTACCTACAATGCTTTCATAAGGCTTCTATGGCAGGGTCGTAAAAACAAGGGTTTGTTTGGTAAAGGGTTAAGGAATGGAAGAAAACATTGTGGGAAAAGGAGAAAATAATGGTTACCAGCATTTTCTCCTTTTCCTACAATGTTTTCAATAGGCTTCTTTCACAGAAGTGTTAAAAGTCGACATTGTGCTGTTTAGGGTTAAGGGTTGGGAATTAACCCATTACCACACAATTCCTACTTTTGACGACCCTGAGAAAGAAGCCTTTAGAAAACATTGAGGGAAAAGGAGAAAATGCTGTTAGTCAGTATTTTCTCCTTTTCCCACAATGTTTTCTACCCTTTGCAAAACCATTTCAAATTTTCAGTCACTTTTATTATGTCATCTGCAAATGCTTTCGATTTGGACAAGCCTAAAATATTGTCGTTTGGTAAAGAGTTAGTTAATTATTTTTCAGGCGCGTAACTCTGAGGGTGAAAAGAGCATATCAAAAGAGATCCAACAACATATGGAAATGACCAATGAGCTGAAGCTGGAGATCATTAAAAAAGATGGCGCGTTAGAACAGAAATCTAATTTAATTGAGGACCTTAGACGCCAGCTGGACTGTGAAATCACTGGCCTGAAAACTTACGAAAAAGGTATTTTACTTACAGTATTGTTAATTTTTTCTACTTATTATGACTTGGCTTGCAACACATGACATTTGCATATATTGCCTCAGATCAGCCAGCGCAGTGTGCCCAGGCTGATCTAAAACAACACTCTCTGTTTTCTGTTTGGTGCAAGTCAACTGCAGCACAAAATCTAATGTTATCGTAAATATTATTTCGCATTAGCCTGTGGGGACTGTGGAGGCTGATAAGAGACGACACTTTGTGCAAATGTCCGAATGCCTCTTTACTTGTGTTGCAAGACATATTGTAATCCACTCTGATCATTTAACCCATTACCACTCAATCCCTACTTTTGACGCCCCTGAGAAAGAAGCCTTTTGAAAACCCTGTGGGAAAAGGAGAAAATGCTGGTAACCAGCATTTTCTCCTTTTCCCACAGTGTTTTCTACCCTTCCCAAAACAAATTTCAATTTTTCAGTCACATTTATTTTGTCGTCTGCCAATGCTTTGAATTTGGACCAGTCTAAATATTTCTTGTGTGGTAATGGGTTAATGGTGGTATTGTCATGGTGTCTTGATTTAACGAGCTGCGATCTTTGAACTGTTGGTTTAATGCATCTCGGTGAAGCACGCTACCAGACAAGTCATCAGTCATCACACGATGTGCATCTATAAAATCCATTTTTTCTAGCAAATGACTGAATCATTAAGTAGACTGGTCATTTGACATGCAGAAAGCTGACCAATAGCCAAAAGTTTTGAACCAGGTCAGCCTGAGTGGACTGTGCAGGTATCCCTGGATTGATGCTACATTTTGAACATGGTTTGCAGCATTTTTGAATGTTGGGATTGTGTTTGAAAGGTTTAAAATCACATTAACTTTTTACCATACAACAAAATTTTGGACTAATCCAAATAGAAAGCATTTGCAGACAACAAAATGAATGTGAATCAAATATTGAAATTAGATTTGGAAAGGGTAGAAAACACTGTGGGAAAGCCGAAAGGGAGAAAATGCTGGTTACCAGCATTTTCTCCTTTTCCCATAATGTTTTCAAAGGCTTTCTTTCTCAAGGTCGTAAAAAGTCAGGACTGAACTCTGTGGCACACAACAAAAATTTAAACATGTCTAATTTGAAAGCATTTGCAGAGAAATAATGAAATGTTACCCACATGGTTAAATTCTTTTGTGAAAGAGGAGAGAACATTATGTAGGTAATTTAATCCTGTACCAAACGACAAAATCTTAGACAGGTCCAGGTTGAAAGCACTCGCAGACGACAAAATAAACATAACTCAAAAATTAAAATTTGTTTCCAGCAGGGTAGAAAACGTGGGAAAAGGAGAAAATGCTGGTTACCAGCATTTTCTCCTTTTCCCTCAATGTTTTCTAAAGGCTTCTGTCTCAGGGTCGTAAAAACCAGGGATTGTTTGGTAAAGGGTTAAAAACAAATGCCGGTTACCAGCATTTCCTCCTAGCCACAATGTTTTCAAAGGCTTTATTTATCAAGGTTGTAAAAAACTATGAAATGTGTGTTAAAGAATTTGTATGTATGTAACAAAGGTGACTAAATGTGAAATTGCTTTTTTTCAACCAATTTCTCCTTTTGCTGCAAGACAAGGAATTCCTCAGCTATTGATGAATTTTTGACTCCTTCAATTTTCAAAACATCTACAGACAACCACTTAAAATTGGCACAAATGAGCTTTAAGCTGTCTGATAGGATAGAAAGCACTGTGGTAACAGGAAAAAATGCATGTTACAGTTTTTTTCTCTTTTTCTCTCAATGTTTTCAACAGGCTTCTTTCCCAGGGTCTTGAAACCCTGGTATTGTTTGTTAAAGGGTAAAATTGTTTATCCACAGAAAAGAAAGAGAAAGATGAGCTGATAAGCCTGTTTAAGGAGACACTGCAGGAACAAGAAACAATGCTTGAAGAGCAGGGAGAGCTTCTCAGTGACAAGGAAGCAGAACTTGAGAGAATTCAAAAGGGTAAGTGAGAACTAGTCATCAGTCGGCAAAATTTAAGACAGGTCAAGATTCAAAGCATTGGCATTTTGTAGACAACAAAATAAAAGTGACTCAAGAATTGACATTTGTATTTGGCAAAGTTACAAAACATTGTGGGAAAATGAGAAAATGCTGGGAACCAGCATTTTCTCCTTTTCCCACAATGTTTTCATAAGGTTTTTTTCCTCGAGGTTTTCAAAACTTGTGATTGTGTGGTAAAGGGTTAAATCTTTATGAATGCCATATGATATGCTACTGAAGAGAAGGGTGAGAGTAGTGATCATTCAAGATTACACTGCACAGAAAGTGCAGTTTGTTTTGACCTTTACTGGCCAAAGGCCAGGGTTCATATTCATCAACAGTTCTTGAGAATATTTTTAGTCTTGCTCTCAAGAATTTTCTGAATTCGAAAGTTTAAAAAAAAAAAAGAAAGAAAGAAAAATTCTAATTGGCTAAGGAAGGTTTAGTCAATCAGAAGGTGTGTAACTTTCTAAATGTGATCGGTCATGCAAAAAGAGACAGACTGGGGATTCTGGACATCAATTAGATGAAAACTGATCAACTATAGTGCAAAATCAGAATAATGAAAAATATATTGTAAAAAATGATATTATGATTTTCCTTTTGAATAGAAAACAAAGAAATCCAGGATAAGTACCAGCATATGCTTGAATCCAAAAGTATGAAACAGAAAGACCAAGACGGAGATGTTAAAAAAATGGCACGTATTGAGACAGAGTGTGATCTGCAGGTCAAGAAGGTCGGAGAGCTTGAAACAAAGTTAGGACATACAGAAGACGAGCTTACGAATACACGACAAGAGAAAGTTGACGTGGAGAAGAAATTAAAGAAAGTGGAGGATGAGAAGACGAGGCTTAAGTCAGCTCTCAATGAAAATAATGTAGAGTTGAAAGAACTGGAGAAAACCTTAACAGGTGAAGTGAACCTTTTCTTGACCCTTTACCAAAGAATCCCTGGTTTTAACGACCCTGAAGAAGGAGCCTTTTGAAAACCTTTTGCAAAAAGGAGAAAATACTGGTGGCCAGCATTTCAGTTGAATTAAATTTGCCGTCTGCAAATGCTTTCAATTTGAACCAGTCTAAAAATTTGTCATGTGTAAAGAGTTAAAAAGTCCATAACCCCAAGTTTTAATAACCTTTGAGAAAGAAGCCTTTTGAAAACATTGTGGAAGAAGAAGAAAATGCTGGTTACCAATATTTTCCCCATTTCCAACAATATTTTCTATTCAATTAAAAGCAAGTTTCATCATTTATTTGCTGTGTGCATGTGCTTTGAATTTAGACAAATCTTAAATTTTGTGGTTTAGAAAAGGGTTAAACATACTTTAGTCTGCAGATAAATATTTTCATTTTTTGCTTGGCTGTTGTTGAAGAAAGTGTTGAAGTAGTCATCGTCGCCAACGTCAATCAAAAACTGACATTTTTAAAAACTTTGATGTTTTGAAATTTTTTGTCATTACTGAAGATACACATATTCACTTCATACATGGACAAGCTGCTGACTATCGAAAGGGGACCCATAGGCTTAGGGCAGATAACCATCAAACTATTTTTATCTCCTGCCAAAGGTGGAGGGATTTAGTTTTAATGTTGTCTGTCCTCCTTCCGTCCGTCCGTCCCAGTGAGTATCTCCAATACCACTGGACAGAATTTTGTGAAACTTTATACATGTGTACAATAACCCATTCAGCTTAGACACTTTTTTTTTTTTTTTGATTCGATACAAAACGGGACTGGGAGCGATTTTAAGTTACATGTTTTTTTGATCGGGGATATCATTTCAACGAAATTGCATGTTGACATAGTTATGCCCCATTTTCAACTTCAAATCTTCACTGAAAATCAAGCTACCATACCTGAGCATTTGGACTGGCTTTAACCAAGCCACTTTTCACTTTTTGTTTTTTCTAGAATTATCATTTATAAATCTAAAACCACTATATTTTCATTACAAAGAGAGATAGTAATTTATACCTCCCTTTTCTGGTGCTCTTGTTTTATTTGAAACTTTATCTGCTTTACTTTTCAATCATCAAACAGATGTTAGAAAGGAATGTGAAGAATTGAGAAGCCAAGGCGCAGACAAAAATGCGGCCATGCATCTCGAGGAAGCCAAGAGAGACATGGAAAAGAGTCTCCACGAGCTGAATAGTAAAGTCAGGGTAAGTCATACGATGTTTGAGTTTTTACGACCTGATAGCTTAAGAAAACATTGTGAGGAAAGGAGAAAATGCTGGTTACCAGCATTTTCTCCTTTTTTCACAATGTTTTGTATTTCTTCATAGACAATATTCATTATTAGAAGCATGGTCATTTTGTTGTCTGCAAATGGTTTGAATTTTGGGAACTGTTAAATTTTTATCTCTGGTAAAGAATTAACCCTTTACAACACAATGATGCCTTTTAATGACTCTATGGAAGAGGCTTTTTGAAAACATTGTGGGAAAAGGAGAAAATGCTGGTAACCAGCATTTTCTCCTTTTCCCACAATGTTTTCTACCTTGCTGGAAACAAATGTCACTTTTTTGAGTTATGTTCATTTTTGTCGTCTGCAAGTGCTTTCAATTTGGACCAGTCTAAGATTTTGTTGTTTGGTAAAGGGTTAAGCAACAGCCACTCCTTTCAGCCCCGCTGGGTAGCTTACTGGGTAGGTAGTTATATGACTTGTGACTTGATGGTTACAGGTTTGATACATGTACCCAGTTGCAGCAAACTTTCTTATCAGGGTTTTTTCATGTTTCATGTCTGATACATGTGAGAAAGTAGTCGATGGCTCGGAGAGACAGTTGTGTCAGTACTGGTGTGAGGAAACCAGAATACACGTAAATAACTGCACTGGCCTCTGTATTATGACATAAGCTGTCAAAATAGCGTTTTTATACCCCCGCAAAACAAATGTTTTTGTGGTATACTGGAATCAACCTGTCCGGTCATGTGTCCATCAGTGTGTCTGTGTACAAAATACTAGTAATTGCCTGTTTCTGTCAGATTGCTTGTGGGGTATTAAGTCACATTCAGTTACAGCTCTAGTTAACTCTAAAACTAATCCACTCCTTTCTTTGGGTCTTTCCATACTAGAAAATCTTGAATTTTAATGGCCTAAAGGTAAGAGGCGCTTGAAAACTTAGTGGGAAATGAGAAAATTCCGGTGACAAGCATTTTCCCCTTTCCCACAATGTTTTCTACCCTTCCTGATAGAATCCTGTCATTTGAATATTGTTTTAATTTTTGTAAGCAAATGCTTTGAATTTGTATTAGTCTGAAATTCATTAGTTTGGTATAGAGCGAACTATTAATGTTAAAAAAGAAAAAAATTTACAGAGAGAGAGAAAGAAAGAGAGAGATGTTATGCTGAATGAAACTGACAACACTCGTCCTCATAAACAAGAAGCTTCTGTGCATGTAGTAACTGATAAAGGCTTATGTCTCTCTCTTTCCTCTAGAACCTACAGTGTCAAAATAAAGAGCTGTCTTTCAAACTGTCGTCTGCTGAAGAGAAACTGACATCTATCACAGAAGACCAAAAACATCAGAATGAAAAGGAGTTACAGGTAACAATAGTTTAGATAGTCTGCAACATTTACCTGTTGTTCTTAAGTTGTTTGTTTTGTTTCGGATTTGAAACTTGTTTTCAACATTATTTCAGTTATGTTGTCACTGCCTGAGAATCTGTCCATGCTTTCATTGAGTTTCCTTGATCAGTATCTTGTATGAAGTTCTTCCCGAGTAACTGGCTGCTTTTCCACATCATTATTGTCACAACAATTTCAGTAATGCTGCTACTGCCTGAGAACATGTCCATGCTTTCAATGAGTTTTCTTGATCAGTATCTTGCATGACATTCTTCCTAAATCACTGGCTGCTTTTCCACATCATCATTGTCACAACAATTTCAGTAATGCTGCTACTGCCTGAGAACATGTCCATGCTTTCAATGAGTTTTCTTGATCAGTATCTTGCATTACATTCTTCCCAAGCCACTGGCTGCTTTTCGACATCAACATTGTCAAAACAATGATCAGTGATGAGAGAGGGATAAATCTTGTTGCAATGTCTGTCATCAGTCCTGTCATTAGATGGCAGAAATAGGCATTTTAACAAACAATTCACTTGTTTCACTCATGACAAAATATAAGTTTACTGCGTTAGCCTTTGGAGCAATGAATAAATTGATTTTTCTAGTTTTTAACTACCAAAATATTGCAATTTTAGAGTTGTTTTTGTCATAATGTTGAATGAGATGGTGAACATTATGGATTCAAGATCAGACTGGAAATTCTATACTGGCTTATCTTGATCCACTTAGCACACACGTTATTGGGTTCACTCTTATATTTAAAATGCAAAGCACAACTTTATCACAAGTAGACCAATGATCAAACTGCATGAAACTTGCTGTCTGATCTTGGGTTTACACAGTCTGATTTTTTTTAATGATATTCCAAACTGAATGTGTGGGAGAGATTTATTGGATTTGAATCTACACAGTTAACTCATTACCAAACGACAATATTTTAGACTGGTTCAGACTGAAAGCATTTGCAGACGACAAAATAAAAGTGAGTGAAAATTTGAAATTTGTTTTGTGAAGGGTAGAAAACATAGTGGGAAAAGGAGAAAATGCTGGTTACCAGCATTTTCTCCTTTTCCCACAATGTTTTCAAAAGGCTTCTTTCTCAAGGTAGTCAAAAGTCAGGGATTGTATGGTTATGGATTAAGTAACCTTTGATCTGCAATGTCTGATTTAAGAGATTTATCAATGTCAGCACTTGAAATTATGACCTGTGATTTGTATCTGCCTCTAGAAATAAATGTTTCTTTTCTTCTGTGGCCTATGGGCTAATTATTTTGGTGAAAAAATAATGGTACTTTTTTACTTAAAAAGAAATTCCGAGACGAGAGAGATAAGTTGGTGTCGGCCCTTGAGGCCTGCTTGAAGAAGAAGGACACAGAAATCAAACAGCTCAAAGATGTGATCACACGACTGAAAGACAAGGAAATCCAGATGACTCAGGTAGGGGAGAGGGAGTGCAGTTAGAGCTGGCTCAGAGCTCTAGACAGAGGGAGTGATCTTGATTTCAAAAAAGAAATTATTAATTATTCTACAATAAACCCTATGTTATGGATACCAAATAGAATTGTCTCAATGAGTACCCACAACATAGGTTTTGGAAAAGAAATAATGGATTTAGAATACACTTACTCCTTCATCCCTTGAGCATGTGAGCTTATCAAGTTTTGTTGTGCTTGTACAGGAATTACCTTATTGTTCCCTAAGTCTGTCTCTCTGACAACTCTTTAAATCTAAGGGCCAAAAGCCAGCTGAACTTATTTCATTGTGTGGTTTCAGTCCGTCTGTTGGCCTATCAGTATGTCAACTTATCTTATTTCTTGTTTACATGATAAAGCCCGCATCATTAATTTTTAATGATCATTTAGTTTTACATGCCAAATTGAATTTGTAGTCTTCAAAAGCTTTCATTTCGGACTTGCTTAACATTTTTTGTAACTGGTAAAGAGTTAAAAGAAAGTGTCTGTAGATAATGATTTTTGTTTGTTAATTCAACCTGTAGCACTGGCATGAAGAGAGGGAGAAGATAGCCTCTGGTCTGATGCATCTACAGAAGGGAAAGTTTACTATAAAGCAAGAAGTAGAAGATCCTGAAGAAAATGTGACACAGTCTGTTTCTGTGGTCAAGTCACCAGTGCAAGATGCAGATAAAACAGTAAGGAAATACGAAATATTATGTTGTAGTAACTTTCCTTGGCCAGTATTCACCAACCATTCTTGAGAATATTCATAGTCTTATTGTTCAAGATTTTCTAAATTTGTAAGTAAGACAACTTCTGATTGGCTAAACCATTCTCTGATTGGCTAAACTATTCCCAATCAGAAGTTGTGTTACTTTCAAATACAGAAAATTCTGGAGAATGAGATAAAGAACTTTTGTAAGAATGGTGGATGGTCCTTAGTCCTTGGTTTTGATTTGAGCATTGTGAGAAAATTTGATGTTGTGTGAGACCAAAGGTCAAGCGAGATGTCAGAATTTTCAAAGTTATGCCCCAGACAAAAATCTAAAGTTAAAATTTACAGAGGTCAATAACTCGAAAAATATTTGGAATAGAGTTATGGTTCTTACACACTGCACTTCTCCTCAACGTGACCTATCTGTATATGAAGTCTGAAGTCTTTGGAAGTTATACTCTGGACAAGATTTCGTGACGCATGGATGGACGGACAGACAAACGGACGAACAGGGTGACTTTAATTACAAAAAAAAACCACTCTGTTATACTGTACCTTCAGGAGGAAGTGGATAAATTTACCAAACCAGTCACTCCACAGTCCAGCACCAGGTCCTCATCTAGATCCTGCCCACCTCGTCCAGCCCCACCCCAAAAAGATAAATCAGAAGCGCCCACTGTCATTGAAACATTGAAGACATCTCCAGGGGCAGTAAGAAGAGGGTCAACAAGAAGAGAAAAGAAGCGACCCAGTCCTTCTGGAGCTGACGATTTGGTTGGTTGAAAAAACTATTCAATTTTTTTTTACCTGTTTACAAGGCAAGAGTTCTAGACTTGCTCAGATCAGCTCCTTACTCCTTAGAAGAACTTGTCCAAATCAAAAGTATCTACAATAACAATGAATTGACTGAAAAATTGAAATTACACCTTGGAAAAATAGAAAACATTGTGAGAAAAGAAGAAAATGCCGGTAAACAGCATTTTCTTCTTTTCCATTAAACGGGTTACAAAAGTTTTCTTTCTCAGGGTTGTTTATAGTAGGGTTGTGTGATAAAAACATTGCAGACAAGAAACAACATTTGCGTAGTGTCGTTTCGGATCAGTATGGGCAATCCTCTCGGGTTAATTCAAGTAGGCACTTTACAACAACATTAGATTTTTTGCTACAGTATACTTGCGCAAAACATTAAAACAGAAAATGTTGTTTCAGACTGCGCAGGCTGATTCGAAACGACACTGTACGAAAATGTCCCAATGCCTCTTTTTGCGTATTGATGGCCATGTCATAGAATCTCTGTCCTTGAAAATGAATTGATGTCCTACTAACCTCTATGTTAATTTTTCAGTATAACATTGATCTCGTAAAGTGCTAGTCTCCAGATGAAAAGTTGAATTTTCAAACCAGGTAAAAAGTACACAAGAAAATACAGCAACTTGGCAACTTTTGACCTACTTTTGAAAAACAATTTTCTCCCAATGATTAATTCTTGGATCACCCATACAATAACAGATTGTTATCTTCACAAGAAATTTTGTACTTTTAAATGGTATGATTTAACTCTTTACCACACAATCCCTACTTTTAACGACCCCGAGAAAGAAGCCTTTTGAAAACATTGTGAGAAAAGGAGAAAATGCTGGTAACCAGCATTTTCTCCTTTTCCCGCAATGTTTTCTACCCATCCCAAACCAAATTTCAACTTTTCAGTCACATTTATTTTGTCTTTTGCAAATTCTTTCTATTTATTTATCTATTATTCTACATTTGGTAAAGAGTTAAATTCAAATGCAATTTAGCACCTGCAATTTTTTTACTTTTGGCCACAACTGGGCTTTTAACTAATCAGATATGTAGTTTTGAAATTTCAAATGGGAATAAGAAAAATCACTTCATTTGTGACTACAACAAGAGATTAACCCCTTACCAAACAAACATTGGTTTATGCCACCCTGAGACAGAAGCCTTTTGAAACATTGTGAGAAAAGGAGAAAATACTGATAACCAGCATTTTCTCCTTTTCCCACAATCTTTTTCTACCCTGCTGGAAACAAAATTGAGTTCCGTTTAATTTGTCGTCTGCAATTGCTTTCAATCTGGATTAGTCCAATACTTTTTTGTCATTTGGTAAGGGGTTAATAGATAAAAGGATCATTTTTTCTTCGTAGCCACCATTACCAAAGAGAAGGAGTCGAGAGCCCCTTGCCGAGACCTCCATCATGTCCGAGTCGAGTGAAGATTATTCTACTCATCTACAGATTGATGCCACGCCTCAAGCTGCTGCCAAAAGTCTAAGACGTATGAGGAAAAAAGCTGGTTCAGTACCTAATATGGAAGATGTACAAGTATGTTTAACTCTCGACAACACAACACAATGTTCTAACTTTGAGTTCATCTGGCGGAACAAAAGTGACAGCATGCATGTCGTAAAAAGCGACCAAAGGGACATCATTTTGTGTTTCGTCCATTCCTCATTTATCGTGTTTGTCTTATGTTGTTGCACATGTATGTTATTTTCACCTCACATTATTGTTTACTAAGTGCGCCCAATATGACCTAAGTTGTCGACGGGCCTTAAAACACTATTCTATTCTATTCTAACTTTGAGCCCTGAAACACTGGAACTAACTTAACCCTTTACCAGACGATGAAATTTTAGCCTTGTCCAAATTGAAAGCATTTGCAGACGACAATTTCAGTGTGGCTCAAATGGTGCAATTGTTTATTGATAGGGTAGAAAACATTGTGGGAAAAGGAGAAAATGCTGGTTACCAGCATTTTCTCCTTTTCCCACAATGTTTTCATAAGGCTTCTTTCCAAGGGTTGTCAAAAGTCGTCATTGTGTGGGAAAGGGTAAAGTTGTTTTTGCTGATAGTATAGATCAATATCAGACTGCACATTATTAGTTGTACAGTCAGGTGGCAGGGCACATTATTAGTTGTACGGTCAGGTGGCAGGGCACATTATTAGTTGTACGGTCAGGTGGCAGGGGACATTGTTAGTTGTACGGTCAGGTGAAAAAAAGTAATCAGTGGCTTGGGAGGAAAAGTTGTGTCAGAACTTGTGTTTGAAAGCCAGGAAACACATGCATAGGTGCACTTACCACTATTATATGGCTTAAACTGTTAGAACAGTATTTAACTCCAGTACATATTTATTTTCACCCATTTTCAGACTGAGGAGAGTTCAACAGAAGCTCCAAAACGAGGGTCCAAGAGGACGGCAAAAAGTAGGCTGCTTCAATCATTCAGGGAATCTCCTATTGGTAAAACAAGTATGCTGAATTTCTTTTTAAACTCTTCAGATTGTTGAAACCTTTACCACACAACAAATACATACATGTATATGTAGACTTGTTCAAATTGGAAACCTCTGCGGATGACAGTTGAACTGTTTACCAAACGACACAATTTTAGACTTCAAGTCAAAACAGATTTTGTACTCAAGTAATTGTATGATTTGCTTGGAATGAAGCATCCGGGAGATAAATTAAACTTCCTTTTGTGAAAGAATGGCTGAAATATTTTGAAGTAGATAGCATTATGAAATCATATTTTATCTTACAGGTAAAAAACTGCTTGAAAACATCGCTGAAAAATTCAGTCCCACCCGGTCACCAACCAAATCCCCGATTAAATCTCCTTCTTTCGAGGAGGAAGAGCCAAAGAAGGGTAGGAAAAGAAATAAACCGTCAAAAGAAAATATTCCTGTAACTGCGATGGAGGTTCCGGAGAAGAAGACCAGCCGAGGTCGGGGTCGTCACAAATTGTATAAGGAAGATACATACATTTCAGAGCCTTTTGAAAGCACAGGAGAGTTTATCGTAAGTCTTTTCTTGAAGTTGATTCTATCTCGAATTTTCAATCTTAAATCTTTATGAAGCTACAAATTTTTTAAACCTTTCCATATTGAAAGCATTTGCAGATAATAGATTCAATGTGGGTCAGCAGGGCTAGAGATAAGAGGTAGTGATGGCATTCTTAATCAGTTATTTCCCTTCCAAACCCTATATTGTGGGTACTCAGGGATTGTTTGGTAAAGGGTTAAAATAAAGTAGATTATGGGAACAGAAGAAATATGCTAGTTACCAGGATTTTCAGGTTTTGCCACAATGCTTTCGAATCCTTTCTCAGAGCACAAGAGGGAATGATAATCAATGATTGTATTCTAAATCCATTATTTCTCATCCAAACCCTATATTGGGAGTACTCATTAGAATCGTCTGATTCTAATGAGTACCCATATCATAGGATTTAGTGTAGAATACCAGGAATTATTTGTATTTTCAATTTTTAAATCAAAATCACTCCCTCTATCTGCAGCTCTGCTTCCTCATGAGGGTAGTCAACTCTTTACCACACAAGAAAATTTTAGACTAGTCCAAATAGAAAGTATTTGCAGACAACAAAATAAATGTGAATAAAAAATTGAAATTTGATTTGGAAAGGGGAGAAAACATTGTGGGAAAAGGAGAAAATGCTGGTTACCAGCATTTTCTCCTTTGCCCACAGTGTTTTCTAAAGGCTTCTGTCTCAGGATTGTTAGAAGTTGGGATTGTTTGGTAAAAGGTTAAAATAAAGCATTATGTGGTGAAGAGTTAAGGACAGGGTAAATAGGATGTGTCTCATTGTCACATAATAACCTCTTTCCTCAATATCTTTACATGTATTTTAGATTTCCGAATTGAAAGCAAATGGAAACATGTAAATGAAATATGGCCGAGATGTAATTCGTCTTTGAAAGGGTGGAAAAATATTAAAAAAGAAAAACTAGGTTTTTTTTTTCTCTCTCCCTTTTCCACGTCTTTGTTCAAAAGTGTTCTTCCTCTGGGCTTTGAAAACATGGGATTGATTTGTAAAGTGTTCAGATGAAGTGAAGTGTTAAGTGATTATTTGATTATTGGTGTACTCAGGAAAATACCAACTTCATCAGTCCTTGATTATTGCTATTAAAGTTTTAACTCTTTACCAGACAACAAAATATTTAGACTGGTCAATATTGAATGCACATACAGACAATTCAACCCTTTCCCAAAAAATCCCTGGTTTCCACGACCGTGAAAAAGAAGCCTTTTGAAAACATCGTGGAAAAAAGTAGAAAATGCTGGTAACCGGTTTTTTCTCCTTTTCCCACAACTTTTTTTACCCTCCCAGAACAAATTTAAGTTTTTGAGCTACATTAATTTTGTTGTCTGCAAATGCTTTCAATTTGGTCCAGTCTAAAATTTTGTCGTTTGGTAAAGAGTTAAGAGTAATTTCAGTGACAGGATTCTGCACTGACAGAGAAAGGATTCTCCATTGACAGAGAGGGAAAAAAACAAAGTGGAAAAAGGAGAAAATGCAGGTTACCTGCATTTTCTCCTTTTTCCCCATTGTTTTCAAAAGACTTCATCCTTAGAGTTGTTAAAAATGTTACTGTGAGTTACAAAGTTAATGAAAGATTTGAGTTAATGAAAGATTTGTTTTCCTTTTCCAGCAGTCGCCAGACGACGTTCATCAAAAAGTAACCAGAAGTTTAAGAAGTAGGAGGCACTGAATTCTAAGCTGACAGGAAGGGAGGGAACGAAATACAAAATGTTCCGAGTGCTTTGTGATTTTTCTTTTAAGCTCTGCTGCTTTCAAAAAACGAAAGTAATAATATTGTTATAGCCCTGATGTCCCTTGGCAAGTTGTGTTGCAAAAATTTTGACATTTTGTATTATTATACTGCAAAGAAAAAATTGTAGTGACCTGATAGGTTAACATGCCAGGAACATATGTATCATGTACCCTGGCAAAAACAATGTAAAGCCAGTTTCCCTTTTGAGTGCCCCGTAAACATCACTACACTTAGTTACACAACGTCCAAAATGGCGGCGTCGAACCATCACCAGACTGCATGTTTTAATGATGTCAGTTTTCATTGAATTAGGGCACTCAGAAGGGAATTTCTATTCCCTCAGCATACTCGATTCGTGAGATTATAAAACAGGGAAATTTTTATTAACGTGCTTTGAAAGGGTAAAACTTTGCAGTATAATAAATTTGTTGTATGGTCAGGTGGCAGGGGACTTGGAAACTTGTTCACGGCTGTGTCAAATGATGTCACCACTTCGCCTTTGGCTCGTTTTGGGGCGACATGATTAACCACAGCCGTGAACAAGTTTCCAAGTCCCCTGCCACCTGACCGTACAACTAATAATGTCCCTGTTATTACTGAAGATATTTACTTCAAACTCCGATAAAATGTTTAACATCAAGAGGTGAACCCATACAACAAGGGCAGAAAACCATTATATTTTTTACTAAGTTATGTCCCATTTTGTCATTAAATTTTCACTGAAAATAAAGTAAGTACAGCTGAGTATTCACACCCACATGCAGTGCAGTGAAGTGTTGGCACCTGCACGGCGTGCTTTTGTTACTAAATGTACATGTATCTGTTTGAAAACAGCCTAAAAGCTATTAATTCTTTATCAAAATTTGAAATTTTGTATGGTAATTTTTTTTTCACATGTTCAAATTTTTTTTTTTCAGTTTGCAAAAAATAGTGATTGCTGCTTTTATGCAGTCAAATGATATAAATCTAATCATAACAATGAATTTGTAAGTTCATCCAACTGATTCAGCTATCAACTTTTACTACACAATCCTTAGTTTTACAACCATGCAAGAAGGAGAAAATGCTGGTGATCAGCATTTTTTGCTTTTTTACCCTTTCAAAGATGAGTTCCCATTATTTTGTACCAAACTTATCACCTACAAATGTGTTGTGCCATGTTTTTGAAAGGCTCATTATATCCCCCACAACGTATTGGAGGGTGTATACTGGAATCGCCATGGCTGTCTGTCTGTCGGTCCATCTGTCATTCCGTTGACACAAATTTGTCAGGAGCAATAGCCCCACAGTTCTTCACGTACTGAACTCATATTTATGCAGAGGGTTCCAATATATATATATGAAGTTGTGCATGTGCAATTTTCATGACCCTGCTGTGATTTGTTACAGAATTATCTCCCCTTGAACTTTTTTCAACTCTTACTATTGTACTAAACCATTCTGCGACAAAGACTTGTTTTTGTGACAAGGGGCTGGTGGCGGGCAGAATCATGTTTAGTGACAGCTCCTCAGACTTGGGACTGTTTCATAAAGGGTTAACTGGTTCTCCAGGGACCAAAAGATTAGTCAGTAGTTTAGGAAATATTGACCTGCCGTCAAGGCTACGAGTGTTATTTGTGTTGTGTGTAATTGGGAAAGGGGGGGGGGGGGGTTAAATATGCTCTGAGTTGTGTGTTAAATGTGTAAAAATATGATAATTGATAATATGTGTAACTTGATTTATTTACCTTTATGATATGTGTAACTTCACTTACAGGTAATTGCATTTAGTATCATGCCAACTACGTAATAAACTTACGTCATTTCATAAAGTCTAGACTTCAGTATTTTCAACTGGAACATGAATCCTTTATTAAACAATCCTGACTTTTAACCTATTACCACACAATCCCTACTTTTAATGACCTGAGAAAGGAACCTTTAAAAAACATTGTGGGAAAGGAGAAAATGCTGGTGACCAGCATTTTCTCCTTTTTCCACAATGTTTTCTACCTTTCACAAAACAAATTTCAAATTTTCAGTCACTTTTATTTTGTTGACTGCAAATGCTTTCGATTTGGACAAGCCTAAAATATTGTCATTTGATAATGAGTAAAGGAGCAAATTTGAATCTGTAACCTTGATTTCCATAATGCCCTCATCTGAGTAAAGTGATCACTGATAATACAGGCTTATTGCATTATCAAGAAGTATGGACTTGCGTCAGTCAGTGCAATCCAGGTAAGCTGACATGGGTCGGAACTTTGAGCTTTTGGTAAATGTTTGGCATGTCATAAGTAACATTAAGGCAAACATTCTGATCAAATTTCATGAGGTTTGGACCTACGTTTACTCGTTAAACCCTTTCTCAATCAATCCCTGGTCTTACGAACAAAGTCCGTAACAAAGAAACAAATGAATAATTGCATGGCAGAAATAAGGGTCGGAGCGGGATTCGAACTCCGGAACTCCCGGACACAAGACCAATACCCTAACCACTGAGCCAAAGAGATATCTCCCTGACGCAGTAGCCAGGTATTGTATTTAAATCGGGAGTATGCCATGCAGGAAGGAGTGGTCTACCGTAACACACCCCCTCTTAAAGTCATCATTTATTGATGACTCAAAGCCTTATTAGGCAGGAAGTCCAATTTTGGACAACAAATGGGATTTATGGCTCAATGGCCAATCCCGGACGAGCCCCCATCTTACGAACAAAGTCCGTAACAAAGAAACAAATGAATAATTGCATGGCAGAAATAAGGGTCGGAGCGGGATTCGAACTCCGGAACTCCCGGACACAAGACCAATACCCTAACCACTGAGCCAAAGAGATATCTCCCTGACGCAGTAGCCAGGTATTGTATTTAAATCGGGAGTATGCCATGCAGGAAGGAGTGGTCTACCGTAACACTGGTTTTTACGATCTTGAGATAGAAGCCTTTTGAAAACATCATGGGAAAAGAAGAAAATGCTGTTAACCAGCATTTTCTCCTTTTCCCACAATGTTTTCTACCCTGCCAGAAACAAATTTCAATTTTTGAGTGACATTTAGTTTGTCTTCTGCAAATACATTCAATTTGGACCAGTCTAAAATTTTGTTGTTTGGTAAAGAGTTAAGGCTCTAGCATGCACACAAGGCTTTACTATGATTTGATCCAGTAACCTACTTTCTGACCCAAATTGCCTGCAGTAGTATTAATATTTAATATATACCCAGCAGTGAAATCCTGGAATTTCCCAGTGTAATAAATTTTGATATCATCACTATTGACGTTATCAATTTTCACTCTCACTTCCTGCTGTAATTTGGAAACTACTTTTTTTTCAACTACATTTTTTTTTTTTTTTTACTTTCAAACGCAGAATTACAAATAATGATGTTAATAAGGTATATAATAAATAGAATAATCAACTGGTTGTTTTTGATATGAAAAATATCTCGCTCGGACGCGTTGTAAGGCATTAAAAAAAATTCGTGCTGTGCACTCGTTTTTTCAACGCCTAACAACGCATCCTCGTGAGATATTTTTCATATCAAAAACAATCAGTAGATTATCCTCTATTTTCAGGACTAATGGAATAAACTAGACTGAAGCCTCTATTGTAAACAAAGGGTAATTATTGATGCCCTGACAACTTAAGACCAATACGGCACAATCCAAAGTGCTCACCTTTAGCAGTCTGTGCTCAGACAAGCTAATAAGAGCTTTGGAAATGGCCCATATACGCCTGAAGGGGCTTGTCAGTAAAATGGATTAAAATTGACCTATCGATTTTGATTGACAGGTCTACCAATGTCTTATCGGCCAATGAAAACACAGCATTGGACATCATGTAAACCAAAAAGTCTGATGCAATTTCTGGTTAGCTTGTCAGGCTTGACAACCGAAATACCGTGTTACTAAAGGGGAGGGGAGAGGGGGAGTGCCAAACTCCCCTTTAGAACGTATCTAGATATCCAAATTTTAAAAGTCACACTGATAATTGGTCAATATACTGGATTAGAGAAAGGTATTGAACATCTCATGATACGACTGAAAGGTAGCAATGGAATTAGAAAATTGAGTCTTGTCTGTGACCTTTCAACTCTCCAATGATTTTTTTGGGTCGGTCTTAATTGCAGAACAGTGTTGCTTGAAAATCATATCTCTTTTACCATTACAAGATTATCTGAAATACATTGTACATGTTTGATACATATTGACACTTTACAAAACAATCCCTGGTTTTTACAGCCCAGAGGAAGAAGCGTTCTGAAAATGTGAGAAAAGGAGAAAATGCTGGTAACCAGCATTTTCTCCTTTTCCCACAATGTTTTCTACTCCTCTTACATTATCTCCTGCTAGATGGCATTCTATAAATACTCATCTATCTAATTTGGGCATCCTGGGTACAGCACCGAACCACTTTCCTACGCGACAACCATTACTTTGAATTTCAAACTAAAGTAAATATTTACTCAGTAAAATGCTACCTTGTGCAATTCACTCGGCTATGATTAGCAGTTTAGAGAAATCTGGAACTAAAGCAGGTCTCATTTCTCCTCAAACGTATTGATAAAGGCTATTTTCTACATTGCTACTTTATAGAGCGTAATGTTACAGTCTGCCTGCTTTCGTGGCTAGTGATGCGTCATATAAGAAAGTCGAATCTTCGACGAATATGACATGTGCAGACCACGACTTCTCTTATGTCAATTTTCAGTTTTTGAGTCACATTTCATTTGTTGTCTGGAAATGCTTTCAATTTGGACTGGTCAAAAGTTTTGTCGTTTGGTGAAGAGTTAACAAAGAACAAATTTGAAACAAGAGAATTTTTTGGGATGAAAAGGAAAGCTACAGATCAGCCTAGCGATCAGACTAAATTCACTACCTTAAGAAAAAGCATTTTCTTCTAATCCAATATAGTTTTCCACATTTTCAAAGACAGTGCATTGTTCAAACCCTGTTTATCTTGACATCTTCAGATTCATACAAGCTTTAAATTAGGACAAGTCTAAAACATTGTCATGGAAAAGATTTATTTACAGAACAGAATAGAACTTAATTTCATTTAGACTCGTACATTACATAATTTTTTATATCGTCATGGCCCAACACAATGCAAAATGGTTAGCATCATAGTCCATATTGACAAATAATTCTAAATAAATTTTAATTGCCAATTAAAATGGAATTAGAATTGATTTTACAAATGTCTGGGTACATGGTTCCAAAATTGTTGCTATTATTATTATGAATATTTACCATATGCAAATCATGTTGATTATTTTTGTACATGAAGTTTAACCCTTTACCAAACAATCCCTGGTTTTTACTTCCCATACAAAGAAGCCTTTGAAAACATTGTGGGGAAATGAGAAAATGCTTACCAGCATTTTCTCCTTTTCCCACAATGTTTTCTACCCTGCTGGAAACAAATTTCAATTTTTGAATTATGTTTATTTTGTCGTCTGCAAGTGAAAAGCTACTAAACTTCTTTAATCCATTGCGTCAGTGTAAATACATGTATATGTAATGTCTTAAGCTAGAAATTTCTAATGATACACATATCTAATTTAACAGTTTCTAAATGTTTGTTATTCGCATATGAAAATTTATCTGGACTCCATTGGAATCCAACTTTCCAGTTTGGAATCCAATTTTTGCCAGAGTTGGATTCCTGGAATCCAACTTTCAAAATCCTAGTGAGAACAGAGAGAGATTCATTGTGGTAAGTTTCAAATCATTCCAATGAAAACTGTAGGAGGAGTTGAGTGCACAAGAAATTGCTAAGTGACGGACAGACAGATTTGCCAATTTATTATGCAATCTGTAATATTACTGGATGGCTGTAATATAACACTGTGAGTTTAGCTGCATTTTTTATCAGGCTTCATAGCTGCAGGTTTGATGCGGAAACAAACAGAGCTATGTAAAGTTCATCACAAAGTTTGTGGTATGGGTGATAGTGTATATAAAGTATTATTAACAGTATGTGACTTTATAGACTGCCCTCTCTGTAAGGAAACAATATCCTTCTCTATCCCTCCAAACAGAAGTAACTCTCCTCTACCTTCAACTAGTGTGTAGAAAATGGTCTCATCTGGTGCGTCATGCATGTTGTTAAACTTCAACTCCTGCCACGTTGCCGTCATTTTGTCCAATACTTGTGATATGTCTAGAACGTGAAGCACCATCACAGACGCCAAGTTTCGAGTCCGACAAGATTTCACGTTGCCGCTCTGTGATCCTCCCGCACCACTGCTTGATGCGTTAACTGTCGACTGTCTTAATTTTCTTTCATATTTTAACAATGCTTCTAGCTGTCTTTGACGATTCTTCATGGCATTTGGTCTGATACTAGGTAACCCTGGCCTGGGATTTGCAGTTTTAAAATCTTGCACAGAACCAGTGGCGCCACCTTCAGCTGTTTCTTCTGTATCACTGCTTAAACTGTTTGTTGTATCTTGTAGATTATTCTCACTGTCTTCTATACTGCTATGTTCAGTGTTCAGTCTGTTGGGAGATGTTTCTGCTCTGGGCTGTTCCTCTCTCGGAGGTATCCACACTTTGTTTCGCACCTTGGTCACTCGTGGACTATTTGGAGGGGTCTTGGGTGGCTTGGCTGGCTTGCTTACAGTCACCACCATGTTGCCAACCTGAGAATGAACACAATTTGTAATTATAGACAAAGATATAATGACAAGGATTCAGTTCCTTTCTTCAAGCAGATTTTCTGTCTATTACAGCATTACACCCTTTATCAAACAAGTGGTCTAAATTGAAAGCAATTGCAGACAACAAAATAAACATAATTCAAAAATGGACATTAGTTTCCAGCTGGCTCAAAAACATTGTAGGAAAAGGAGAAAATGCTGGTTACCAGCCTACGGCTTGGGGCGACATGATCCGCCACAACCGTAAACAAGTTTCCAAGTCCCCTGCCACCTGACAGTACAACTAATATTGTTCGGTCTGGTGGCCTGTAAAAACATGATGTCATGACGTCACGCACCAATGAAGCAATGTCATTCCCATACTTTTGTCTTTTGGTGCCAAATTGAACCTGAAATATCATTGTCTTTCACCTTAAAAATAATTTCCATTGAGTTCTGTCCACTTATTCATTCTTGATTTCCACGTGGCAAGCACACATGGGAGCACATCACCTATCAACGACCCAGTTATAGTGAGGGCTACTCTCATGGTGAATGCCACATTGAGAATTTTTCAAAACAGGACCTAGTCAGAGGTCACATGGAGTTGGACCTAAATTATATGCAGCGCTGGCAAGTGTTTTTCTTTTTTTATTTCAATTTTTGCAAAGATTCTTAGTCAAAATGGGACAAGTTTCAAAAAAACTTTCGATGGAAATCTTCCCTTGTTTTATGACGTTAGTTTTGATAGTTAACTTGTTTTTCACACCATTGCTATGACAGTACCTCGATGTTTCCTTCAAAAACAGCCAAGCTAAAAATTCGTAAAGATAACGTCTTATAATTTGATCATGAAACATGGTTTGACCCTTTACCACACAATCCCGACTTTTAACACTCCTGTGAAAAAAGCCTTTTAAAAACATTGTTGGAAAAGGAGAAAATGCTGGTAACCAGCATTTTCTCCTTTTCCAACAATGTTTTCAAAAGGCTTCTAAAACAAATTTTAATTCTTTAGTTACATTCATTTTGTCATCTGCACATGCTTTCAATTTGGACCAGTCTAAAATTTTGTTGTTCGGTAAAAGGTTAATTTGTACCTTGCATGCTGAGTGACACCATAATTGTGGGGCAGACCACTCAGGGTTCAATACTTTCACCTCGTCCCAGGTCCACTGGTCATCTCCAACAGTCAATAACCATAGGTCACTGTATACCTAAAATTGTAGCAGAAAACATCGTGGAAAAAAAGAAATAATTGCTCAAACTGATTTCCATTTCCTCACACCGTCAACCATTTTTGATGAGAATTCATTTTTCAATAATGATAACCCTTTACCAAACAAAAGTGTTTTTGAAAACATTGTGAGAAAAGGTTACATGTTGGCCCAACACCATCATTTTCTTGTTGTCTCCGTTTTCTATGCTTTCAAAGACAAAGTTAATCATTTGAAGCGTATTTGATATACTCTTTGCAGTTGTTTTCAATTTGGACAAGCCTAAATATTGTAAAATTGTAAAGTTTTAACGATCAACCAGACGACAAAATTTTAAGTGTGTCAAATTTGAATTTTGCATAAAAAAAACTCAAAACATGAAATTTGTCTATCATAGGATAGAAAACATGGTGGGAAAAGGAGAAAATGCTGGTTATCAGCATTTTCTCCTTTTTACACAATGTTTTCAAAAGCCTTCTTCCTCAGGGTCTTTAAAATTATGATAGTGTCATGAAAGGTTAAACACTAAATAAATGAGTAAAATGAACACTTTTTCAGTCCACCAAATTCATGTATACCAGGTTTTACAATTTGAAAATGTTTAACTCTTTACCAAACAGCAAAATTTTGGACTAGTCCAAATTGCAAGCATTTGCAGACAACAAAATAAATGTGAATCAGAAAGTGAATTTTCTCCTTTTCCCACAATGTTTTCAAAAGCTTTCCTTCTTGGGGTCGTTAAAAGTTGGGATTGTGTGGTAAAGAGTTAAGGCAGGATGTCTCAAAGAAAATACTTATAAAAATCACTGTCAACATCTAGATTCCAAATTAGACTGCTCCTGCATTGTAATTAATAAATTTTGACCTACACTTCCGAGAGGTTAATTGGTTGTATAGTGGTATACGACCTTTACATAATTATTTCGGTAATCTCATAGCGCTCAGTGTGTTTGGTCATGCTTTTCTGAAGTGTTTGTTACCAATACTCTGCATAATATCCTTCCCAAACCACTGGCTGCTTTTCCACAAAACAATCATTGAAACATTGATCAGCCTCCCAGAAGGCACTTTAAGTTGTAAAGAGAATGCTTCAGTTAAAGTCCAAGATAAAAAAGTTATATTCTACATTTTTACGATAAGAATCACATGATTACCTGGTTTGGCCCACCACAGCCTCCAATAATAAGGATATGTCTGTCATCTAGTGTAACCTGAAATATGGTTGACTCTTAATTCTTTATCACACAATCTCTGGTTTATACGACCCTAAGATACAAGCCTTTTGAAAACAATCTAAGATTTTAAATATCTAGCTTTTACTGTTTGTCTGGTGTTAACACAATTTTTAACATTCATGCATTCCTGAAGTTTCTTTTACCATTCTTTGCACAAGCCTTTCAAGCTATTGATTTGTTTTCAAACACACACATTGTCAGAACAACCTTTAGCTATGAGAGAAGAATGACTTCTGTTGCAAGTAGACCTATCACTAAACGTGATTATACTCCCCTCCCTCCCATCAGGTCCTTGTCGCAAAAACATGTCAATGTCACAGAATGCAGAATGGTTTAGTACAAAAGTAAGAGTTGGAAAAAGTTCAAGGGGAGGTAATTCCATACCAAATCGCAGCAGGGTTATGAAAATTGCACAGGCACAACTTCATATATAGGAACCTTGCGTGTAAATTCGAGTTCAGTACATGAAAACTGTTGGAGTATTGCTCCGGACAAATTTGTCTTCGGACAGACGGACAGTCATGGCAATTCCAGTTCCCACCTCTCCCCCCCCCCCCTCCACTACATTGTGGGGGGTATAATAACTGCTATCAATCCCCAAAAAGAGGTTAATAGGAATTCATTCTAATAACCCATGGATTCCCAGACGAAAATTTGTCTATACTAAAATTTGAGCCTAAGACACCTGGGTTACTATTCCTGTTCTGTCCATTACCAAGGCAGGGGCGTAACCAAGAAAAAGTAAATTATACGCACGCTGAAGCACTGATAGTACTGAAGGTCCACAAAAGTAGAATACATTTAATAATGTAGTTGGCCATTTTTAAGGCAGATGACAAGAGCAATTCGGAATCGGTCAAATGGAATCTGAGCCGTATAATCAACATATTTCTAATCTTGGTTGTTTTAGAAAACGGCAAAACTTAAAAATACATGAAAAGAGGCAACTTACGACCTATTCTCGATTTTTTTAAAATTACCAACAAGTATGGTGTGCGTAATAGAAGTTACGCCAAGCAAGAGGCTACTTGGGCTCTGAAATTTTACTCTACCTAGTCATAATTCCTGTTGTATTACCTGTGACTGGCCATAACGAGGTGAAGGCTTTTTGTTACTAACTCTTGGGACTCTCCAGGTACCCAGAACAAAGTCAAATATCCATAGATCATTAGTTCTGAAATGAGAAACAATTTACAAATGAACAACAATTTAACCTTTTAACCTTTTACTCTATAGATACTTATTTCTACGCACTGCTTGTAGAAACCTTTGGAAAACATTGTGGCAAAAGGTGAAATTGCTTGTGACGAGCAATTTCACCTTTTGTCACAATGTTTTCTATGCTATCAAAAGGTGTCATATACACATAAAAAAAAACGGCTTCATCCTTGCTGTTATTTAGGATCAATTAGAGATACCATAGAAATGCCTTATGGGGTAAAGGGTTTACATACAATCCCAAGTTTTAACAAGACTGAGAGAGAAGGCTTTTGAAAATATGAGCTTTCTACCCTCTTATGGAATTCATGCTCATTTTGTACCTATCTTGAATTTGTTGTCTATAAATGTTTTGAATTTGGAAGAGTATAAAACTTGTTGTGTGGGGCAGGGACCTAACCCTAACCCTGTATTCTTTCATCACAAAAGTAAATTAACATTCACTCGATATTCTAAGTGAAAAAAACCAATTCTGCATTAGCTAAAGAGAAAAGCAGAGCATATTATCAAATCAGATCGTGCGAAATTTCTTTGCATTATAATACAAAATACTGCTTGTGGATTTTCTGTAATACATGTACCTGATTCCCGGGACTTGAGACCCTCCAAACATGACCATCAAATTCCCGATCACCGAGGCTGAATGCCCTGCCGTAGGTTGTGGAGTCTGATGTGACAATGTTGTAACATGTGACCAGCGGTTAATTGATGGTTTGTAGATGTGGAGTTCTGAGAAAAATCTAGCAGCCTGTACAGAATGACAAAAGAGAATCCAAACTTTCAGTTTTTAACATCTGACAAAAGGGGGCCGAATGTATCTCCTTGACGTATAAACTCTTTACCACATAATCCTGACTTTTAACAACCCTGAGAAAGAAGCCTATAGAAAACATTCTGGTAACAAGCATTTTCTCCTTTTCCCACAATATTTTCCACCCTATCCCAGTCAGAAATCATCATATTACCAAGATTTAATTTGTTGTCTTCAGATGCTTTGAATTTGGTCCATTCAAAAATTTGTCATTTGGTAAAGAGTTAACCCATTACCACACAATCCCTACTTAAATTTTGACGCCCCAGAGAAAGAAGCCTTTAAAAAACATTGTGGGATCAGGAGAAAATGCTGGTAATCAGCATTTTCTCCTTTTCCCACAATGTTTTCTACCCTTCAAAAAAACAAATTTCAAATTTTCAGTCACTTTTATTTTGTCGTCTGCAAATGCTTTCGTATTGGACAAACCTAAAATTTTGTCGTTTGGTAAAGAGTTAAACCAAGCCAGCCATCACATGCTCATGTACCCAGAATGCCCAAATTAGATAGATGTGTATTTGTAGAATGCCATTAATCGGGAGATAATGGTTAATTGATTACAAGTTAAATATCAATTGACAAAGACTCAAGGGTTCATTCATAGGTTTTTGGCTGAGGCAAGATCATAATCTCATAAAATCGAAGTTGATGCTAACAAAATATGTCACTCTAAACTGGGCAGTATTGATCATAAATAAGATCTCATCTTCTTCAATGAAGTCTGATCTTCAGTTACACTATCTGCAGAATCAACTAAGTTGTAACAGTTACTGCAAGGTTCACAGAGATAAAAATCATACCTGGTGTAGTGGAAAGGGTGTAGGATGACTCCATCCCCCAAACAGGACAAGATTGTCTTCATAGACTACCAAGCTTGCACAGGCCTTCGGAAATGGGTAGGTACCTTCAATAGTTACAAATTTATTATAAGAACTTTTAGTAGAACACTATGGAAAAAACATGAGGTTGTCAATAATATAATCATGGCCAGCCAGCGTGCTTGTATCCTTGAGATATGTCATTCTATAATACAGGGACAACACTATCTAAAAGGGGCGTTCTATAAGTAATGCCCCTGACCCACTTTTCAGTTGTCTGATCTACCTGAAATTTTGCATGTGTAATGATTTATATCTCTATGAGTTATGTGGCAAATTACAGCTCTGAACTAATTGCGGTTTCTGATTTACAGGTGTTTGAACTGAGTCAGGTGTGAAGTGAGAGCCTGCTGAGTGCCACGCAGTGATCCAGTTTTTGTATTTGAATGGACACACATCACAGGAGACTTTTGATGAAATGAAAGAAACTTATGTTGATAATGCCCCATCATATGACATTGTAAAACGCTAGCATCGTGAATTCAAACATGGCCGGAAGTCTGTGCTAGCATTTAACTCTTTACCAAATGACAAGATTTTGGACTTGCCCAAATTGAAAGCACTTGCAGACGACAAAATAAATGTGAATAAAAAAATTTAAATTTGATTTGGAAAGGGTAGAAAATATTGTGGGAAAAGGAGAAAATGCTGGTTACCAGCATTTTCTCCTTTTCCCACAATGTTTTCAAAGGCTTTCTTTCTCAGGGTTGTCAAAAGTCGGGATTGTGTGGTAAAGAGTTAAATGACCATTGGGTTACTAGACGTTATTTTTACTCTTTTTTTTCTATCAGATGTCGATCACACCTGACTCAGAATGACCCTGGAGTAGCAAGTGCAGAAATGTGCTGGATAGCTGCTCAACATGAGTAATACAATCAGGGGTGTGTTTAGGAATGGCCATACACTCACTTTTGCTGTGCATCCATCAATAGGTGAGTGCAACACTATTCTAAGTGCCTGTACATTGTACAGGCACTTAGAATAGTGTTGTACTCACCTATCGACATGTATTTGTATGGTGTTTAATGTTATCTTCAACATTACTTCAGATAGTGCACCTATCCATGCTTTCCTCAAGCACCTTTTACAAGTATTTTGAATTATATTCTTCCCAAGGCTCTTTCTGCTGCTTTCTGGCATGACCATCATCCATTCAATGATCAGAGGCTAGAGAGGTATGAATCCTGCTGCAGTGTCTATCGTAAACTCTTTGAAACAAGGTTTTCAAAAGGTTTCCTCCGTGGGCAATAAAACCTGGGAATGTTGGGTAAAGGCTTAACCTTTTACCACACAATTCCGACTCTTAACAACTCTGTGAAAGAAGCCTTTTGAAAACATTGTGGAAAAAGGAGAAAATGCTGGTAACCAGCATTTTCTCCTTTTCCCACAATGTTTTCTACCCTTCACAAAACAAATTTCAAATTATTTTAGTCACATTTATTTTGTCATCTGTAAATGCTATGATATCAATTTGGATCAATCCAAAATGTTGTCATTTGGTAAAGAGTTAAATTATTTAAGCATGTTTTCTGTTCCAAATAATGATGGTAAGGTATACATCATATGGGTAGGCTTTCTAACTGAACAGTGGTTAGGTTAAACAGAATAAAGTTTGTACCCATGGCCAATGGTCTAATCCATTCTCTTGATGCAAGATCAAACCTCCAGAGGTCATTCAGGGTCGTGTTTGTTGCTGTGCAGCCTCCAAAAATATACAAGGATTTATCATAGTAACAACAGCAGTGAGAATATCTCTCTGTAATCCGTGATCCAGCATCCGGTCGTAAAGAATTCCAAACTAATTGTGATGTGTATATACTCTGGATGTAATTCTGGTACAGTTTCTTGCGTACGACTATTTGGGAGAGAAAAAAAAATATATCAGGAAATGTAAATAAAACCTTTAGCCCTTTACCACACAATGACTTGAGGACTCTGAGGAAGAAGCCTTAAGAAAATATTGTGGAAAAAGGAGAAAATGCTGGTCACCAACATTTTATCCCTTTCCAACAATGCTTTCTACCCTTTCCAAATCAAATTTCAATTTTTGATTCACATTTATTTTGTCATCTGCAAATGCTTTCAGTTCGGACTAGTCCAAAATTTTGTTATTTGAGAAAGAGTTGAAAAACATTATCTTGTTTTGAGGACCCAAATCAATCAATTGGCTTTTACAGGAAAGAAAACCTAGAAACAAATCAATCCCTACAACAGTTTTCTTTGGACCCAGGAATGCACTTGAATAATTTTGGTACTACATAACATAGTACATACTTTATTACTTCAAAACCTTTGGTTTTGACAACATTAAATATTCCACAAATATCTCTATTGAAATCCACATATTTGGCATTTGAGTGAAATAAGCTGCAAAAACCTGAACAAAAAATTGGGGCAAATGAAACAGATCTAAAACTTTGTAAAAGTCTGAAAGATGTGTGAACTATTAACAATGAATTTGTAACTATGACTTTCAGGTTTCCTTCATTACACACCCAATACTGGGTAATCAGCAATTTCTTCAATTTGCACAATGTTTTCTATTATATCAAAAATAAAAGTGCACCATTTACATCACACTAAAATTGTTGTCTGAAAAGGCTTTCAGTTGGACATGGGTAAAACTTTGTTAACTCTTTACGAAATGACAAAACTTTAGACAGCTCCAAATTGAAAGCACTTGCAGAGTACAAAATAATTTTAACTCAAAAATTGATATTTGTTTCCTTCAGAGTAAAAAACATTGTGGGGGAAAAGAGAAAATGCTGGTTTCCAGCATTTTCTCCTTTTCCCACATTGTTTCAAAAGGCTTTTATCTCGGGGTTGTAAAACCCAGGGATTGTTTGGTAAAGAAGATTGTTTTAGAAAATACTGTAAACATACCTTGTATCTTTTCAATTAAAAATGCTATCATTTGAATGCTTTAGAAAATATTGTGTGTTGTTAACATGCAACAGGTATTGTCTCCATTTCTGTCAATCGCTTCTATTTTTCAACAAGAACTGTCATCATCTGACTTTTCGTCTGCAAATATTGTTTAAGTTGGAGTAATCTGAATTTTGTTTCGTCTGGTAAACAGTTATCCTTACCCTGCACTAATCTGTGCCATGAAGAACAAACTAAACTCGCCGACTTTAAATCATTGTATGGAGAAATTTTCATTAAAATATGTTCAAGGATTTCCTCCGGTAAATCCGTTATCGACTTCAACTGGTTGTCACAACCGTTTTCTTCTTCCTCCTCCATATTCATCTGATAAATAAAGAGTCGTGGTGTGTTTCTTTTCTAGAATTTCAGGAGGCTGCCATTTTGAATGTAAGTTCCGCAGACAATTTGTTGTTGTTGTAATTTTGGCTCATGTGATTTTTGACGTTTCCGGTGTAAACAAAAAGACGTGTTTTGTCAGTGAAGGTGCTGAAATAATTCGAGTAGATCTAGATCTACTACACGGTATTTATCTACATATGATTGTTAGGAATCACACGTATAATTAGAAAAAAGATAGCCATAAATATCTAGACTACGTATTTTGTAGAATGAGACATCTCTTGGCGGACAGTGTAGATCACAGATCTGACTATGTTTTGTGGAGCCCGATCTTAATCTACACTGATGCAAAGGCGACTCTCTGTGTAAAAGGCACTTAAAGGATTAGTCGCCCTTTTAGCCAGTGTAGGTTAAGATCAGACAGCACAAAAAGTGCAGCCTGATCTTAACCCTTACCAAACAACAAAATTTACAGACTTGTTCAAATTGAAAGCACTTGCAGACGACAAAATAAATGTAACTCAAAAACTGAAATTTGTTTCCAGCAGGGTAGAAACCATTGTGGGAAAAGAAGAAAATCCTAGTTACCAGCATTTTCTTCTTTTCCCACAATGTTTTCAAAAAGCTTCTATCTCAGGGTTGTAAAAACCAGGGATTGTTTGGTAAAGGGTTAATTCAATAACACCTGCTTGATGTGTCCAACTTATGGTTTCATCATTAATTTCTTTACGAGAGGAGCCTGGTACCTCAGCTGGAAACTGGTACGGGGTCACTCAATGGTTAAGTGCAGACCTTGTAACTGGAGGCCTTAGGTTTGAACACAGGAATTTGACATTCTATAACCGAAATAAATGACAAAATATGAAGAAAAAAAAGTCTCATCTATATATAGGGGAGAAATTTTTTTGCATATTTTATCATTCATTTTGGTTATAGAATGTCAAATTCCTGTGGTTTGAACTTCACTGGAAGCAGTGAGATTTTTGTTGGAGTGTCCTTGGGTAGCCAATTACTGGTGAAACTCAGGAAGAACATGAATATATTAGGTTTTGTGATGATATGACTGAAAATAATTAGCTTTCTTGATGATATGAAAATGGTGAAAAAGCATGCTAAACACTTTTCAGTCAATCAGGTGGTAAGTTGATAATATACAGTACTCTAACTCTTTACCAGATGAGAGACTTTTAGCCTTGTTCAAATCGAAAGTATTTGCAGACAACAATTTCAGTGTGGCTGAAATAGTGCATTTTTGCGATGATAGGGTAGAAAACACTGTGTGAAAAAAAGAGAAAATGCTGGTTACCAGCATTTTCTCCTTTTCCCACAATGTTTTCAAAAGCTTTTCTTTGTTAGGGTCATTACAAGTCAACATTGTGTGGTAAAGGGTTTAACCCATTACCAAACGACAATATTTTAGACTGGTCCAAATTGAAAGCATTTGCAGACGACAAAAGTGATTGAAAATTTGAAATTTGTTTTGTGAAGGGTAGAAAACATTGTGGGAAAGGGAGAAAATGCTGGTTACCAGCATTTTCTCCTTTTCCCACAATGTTTTCTAAAGGCTTCATTCTGAGGGGTGTCAAAAGTAGGGATTGTGTGGTAATGGGTTAACCCAGGGGTTGCTGATTGGATTCCACCAATTGACCCTTTACCTGATATGCTAATTTGATGCTTTTCCTTTTCAGCAGCAAATAAAGACATGATGTCAAAAAAATATGGACTAATGCGGATAAAAATATCTGATTTAGTGGAAAACATTGTGGGAAAAGGAGAAATTGCTCGTTACGAGCAATTTCTCCTTTTCCCACAATGTTTTCAAAAGCTGTCTGTTGTTGATATGTCAAAATGAGTATCTGTGGAGTAAATGGTTAACTGATTTTTTTTGTGATAGTCATTGTGATTGGATTCGTTCTTTTCTCTATGCTGAACATTGTTTCTCTAATACTTTTGTACGAAAGCAGCCATTGGCTTGAGGAGAAAATTGTGTAAAGTATGTTTACTCTTTACCAAACAACAAAATTTTGGACTGGTCCAAATCCAGAGCATTTGCAGACGACAACTCGTGGGAAAAGGAGACAATGCTGGTAACCTGCATTGTCTCCTTTCTCTACAATGGTTTCAAAAGCTTTTTTTTTTTTCAAGTCAAGGTCGTTTAAAAGTGGGAATTGTGTGGTTAAGAGTTAAATTTATCATACCACAGCAAAACAAATGTTTTTGGGTGTATACTGGAATCAGCCTGTGTGTCCGTCAGTGTGTCCGTCCATTCTCGTGTCCGTCCGTGTACAAAATACCATCAAAGCGCTGGCGAGGGTATAAAGTCACATTCAGTGACAGCTCTAGTTTGACCTGTTCTTTCAGGAAAATAAACCTTGACTGACCAATAGTAAAACCATGGATGCACTGTGCGAGCGGATAGACAAGGTTCTAGTACAGTTCATGGATACGTTAGCAGACCTGTACAAAGAACAAGATAGATTAGAGACATCTATGAAAGCTGGATATCTTAACATTTCTAGAGCAAGGTAACGGTACTGTTGAATTGAATTTTGATTTTGGAAGGGTAGAAAACGTTGTGGGAAAAGGAGAAAATGCTGGTTACCAGCATTTTCTCCTTTTCCCTCAATGTTTTCGAAAGGCGTCTTTCCCATGGTCGTCAAAAGTCAGGATTGTGTGGTAATGGGTTAAGCTTGCAGATGAGCTGAAATATTATTTTTTGTGTAAAACATGAAACACCCATTAAAAGTTTTGGCAAGAACAGATTTTCTAGGGGAGCTTTCCTAGTGCAGATTCACTTTGAACAGTTTTCAGGGGGCAGTTTAAGAACCTGAAGAAATACATGATATGAATTTTGAAACATTGTGTGAAAGGGTAGAATTATTAATAACAAGTTTTTGTTTCTATTTTCCAAGTGTTTGAAAAGCTTTTCAACCTTTTGCCATTCTAAAATTCTACAAAATTCTAGGCATGGCCAAATTAAAAGCATTTTTAGATGACAAATGAAGCATGGCCCAAATGCCAGACTGAATTTCTTGAAAATGTAGAAAGCATTTGGGAAAAGAAGAAAACACTGGTTACCAGCAATTTCTCATATTTCCACAATCTTGTCAAAAGCCTTCTTTTTCTGGGTCATTAAAACTGGAGAATCTTTGGTAAAGGGTTAGATTAAAGGACTCAAAGCTTTTATCTCGTCTTTTGTTTTGACGCCCGCCAGGGTGGCTCAGTGGTGAGTGTATTGGACTCATGACCTGGTGGTTGAGAGTTCGATACCTGGTTGAGGCGAACTTTCTTTCTGGCGTATTTTTGCCTCTCACCTCTGCTGAAGCATGTGGGAAAAGTAGTCAGTGGCTTTGGAAAGAAAGTTGTGTCAGTACTGGTGTGAGAAAGCCAGGAAACACATGTGCGTCACCAGTCTCCATGATATGACCTTAGTTGTTAAAATGGCGTTAAGCCCCAATACAACCAACCAATTTTGTTTTGATACATTTTTCCTTACTTTTGTATTGATATTTTCTCAAGATACAACATGGGTGTCAGATCTGTTGGAATTCAGCAATGTGATGAAAACAAGATGAACGCACTTGTGAAAGTCAATTATGAAGACAACCACTTCGTCTTAACGAACACAAACGACCTTGAAACAGAGCTGGGCGACCTTGACCTGAATGATGATGAAAGTAAATCTGTTTTGCGGAAGAGAACCAACATAAAACAGGAGGACAGTGTGAATGATTCTGCCGATATGATAAACTCGGATAATGTGGAAGAAATAAGACTTAAAGACATGAAAAAATCGGGACCATCTGACCCGTTAAAGTGGTTTGGTGTTCTAGTACCGCAGGCTTTGAGACAAGGTCAAACAGAGTTCAAGAATTCAGTAGATACAGCCGTGACTGTTGCTAACTTGAAAACTAGACTTGTAAGTTTGCAGATGGACTATGAGGATCTTCTAAGACAAAAGAAAGAAATGGCTGAATAGTAGATCTTAATTCTTTGCCAGACGACAAATTTATAGACTGGTTCCAAATTGAAAGCATTTTGCAGACGACAAAAAAATTGTGACTGAAAAATCGAATTTTGATTTTTGGAATGGTAGAAAACATTGTGGGAAAAGGAGAAAATGCTGGTTACCAGCATTTTCTCCTTTTCCCACAATGTTTTCAAAAGGCTTCTAGCTTAGGGTCGTTAAAAGTCGGGATTGTGTGGTAAAGAGTTAACTGTTTACCAGACGACAAATTTATAGACTGGTCCAAATTGAAAGCATTTGCAGACGGCAAAATAAATGTGACTGAAAAATCGAATTTTGATTTTTGGAATGGTAGAAAACATTGTGGGAAAAGGAGAAAATGCTGGTTACCAGCATTTTCTCCTTTTCCCACAATGTTTTCAAAAGGCTTCTACCTCGGGGTCATCAAAAGTCGTCATTCTGTGGTAATGGGTTAACAACATGCTGTGAAACAAAATGGATGGGGGGAGGGGTTGTGTATTATGTATTTAAATTCATGTCTGAAACCTGTGTTGTGGGTACTTATTAGAATTTTCTGGAAGAGACAAATCTTAGTATAGAATCTATGAACTGACATTGTTGGCACCTGCAAGAGGTGCTTGCATTTTATTGTTGCGCCGCTTGAGCAGCGCCACTATACATTTATTCGCCTTTGAAAAGTACCTATGGAGGCAGTCATATTGTGGACTCGGCTTCCAGTCATTCCGTAACTAGATCATTTCATACCTAAGCCATTTCGTACAATCTTGGTCAATGCGTATTCACTAAGGTCATTTCATACCCAGTTTTTAGTGTCAATTTGGTAATTTAGAACCTGGTTTCTGTACTACATATTTTCTTGTGTTTTTTGCCGAATGACAACCATTTTTGTACATAGCTCCAACTTAAATTATATTATATTTCGTAGAAGAATGGCTACGATTGTGTCTTAGCATGATTACTTTTTTCTTTCATAAGTTTTTAATTTGTATTTTAAAGATTTCCAAGGACTTCTCAGTTTCTTTCTAGCCAAGTTCTGCACAAATTTACTTTGGCCAATTTGAAATGCTGTATTGTGCCTCATTTCAAGAACAAATGATTTGTGGTGCTATTGATGTTAAGCATCAATATTTTCTTGTTCATGCTCGTAATTTCCAGGAGTGCAATTTTGTCTTTATCTTTCTGATAAATGAGCACAGAACATTCAATCTGATCATGAGCCTACACTTTCTAATATTCTTGGGATTTTTCTGCACAAATTTTAGGCAAGCTTTAGTGCACTGTTTCTATATTAGTGACTGGTATACCAGAAGTGTACAGGAAATCACTTGCGTTAATACTAATTGCCTCCATAAAATTCTATGCTTTTGTATGAACTAGCTCTGGAAAACATGATTGGAAAAGGAGAAAATGCAGGTTACAAGCATTTTCCCGTTTTACTACAATAAATATTACAGTAGCTTTCTACCGTAGGGTCGTTCAACTCAATCCTTTACAACACAAACCTGAGTTTTAACGACCCTAAAAAAGAAAGCTTCTGAAAACATTGTGAGAAAAGAAGAAAATGCTGGTAACCAGCATTTTCTTCTTTTTCCCACAGTGTTTTCTACTATTCCCAACACAAATTTAGATTCTTGAATCAAATTTATTTTGTCGTCTGCAAATGCGTTCAGAATGGACTATGGTAAAGATTTAAGGATTGTTTGGTAAAGAGTTAAGCTTATTTCCACACCTGTACATGTATACATTATGTACACCTTTTCGATTGTAAGTGATTTTCGTTTGTTAAAATGTTTTCAGAAGGCTTTTTCCTCTTGGACGTAAAAACCAGGGAAAAGTTGAAGGATTCTGTAGTTTATTGAATCAAACTTCTTGTTTATATCATGTGCCATATTTTGAAAGATTGCTAGAGAAAAAGGTAGATACATGCACTCATTTTCTCTCACAGCACTATATTAACCTTTCAGCACATGTGAAAATAAGGATGGCATAGATCTAGATCAGACTGCAAAATGTGCAGTATGATCTTGATGCTACACCATCCACTCCTAAAATCTTTCTGAGTTGAACCCATTACCACACAATCCCTACTTTCGACTACCCTGAGAAAGAAGCCTTTAGAAAACACTGAGGGGAAAGGAGGAAATGCTGGTAACCAGCATTTTCTCCTTTTCCCGCAATGTTTTCTACCCTTCACAAAACAAATTTCAAATTTTCAGTCACTTTTATTTTGTCATCTGCAAATGCTTTTGATTTGGACAAACCTAAGACATTGTCGTTTGGTATAAAATATTGTTGTTTGGTAATGAGTTAAAAGAAGTCTAGTATATGCTGATAACTGGTGCTGAAGTAGTGAACCATTTTGTTCATATTTTTGTAGCTCCACTGGCCGAAGGCCAGCGGGCTTATGGCATGGCCCAATGTCCGTCGTCCGTCCGTGCTTTATTTCAAACATCTTCTTCTCTGAAACTACCCTTCCAAATTTGATGAAACTTCACAAAAATGATCCTGTCATGGTCCTCTTCAGAATTTCTTGAAAGAATTTGAATGCTTCAAAAACTCTGGTTGCCATGGCAACAAAACAAAATAAAAGATTAACATTTTTAAAAATCTTCTTCTCTGAAACCTCAAGCCCCAGGGCTGCTGAATTTGGCATGTAGCTTTATCTAATGGACCTTTAACAAGTTTCTTCATATTATAGAGCTGGGATCAAAATTGGCTTCATTCCAGGGATCACAAGTTTAACATGGGCTTCAAAATACCGTCATTTTAATTTAAACAGTAATTAAGAGAAATAACTCTTTGTAAATGATAAAGTTTGTTACTATTTACCTCCCTTGATTATCAAACTGCAGCGATAAATGATTCGTGCTAGATATTAAGTTTTTTGATAGAAAATATTCTGTTTTTAGGGAGAGTGATTCATTTTGATGGTAATAGTTATGCTCACATGATTGGAATATTAAATTCAGAGTAAGGTTTCTATCATTTAGGTTTTTTTCCCCAAGAACTTTATCTTTCATGCAAATGAGTTAACCTGCTTGTATTGCCCGACACTGTTCATTGTTGTCAAAGGCCTTCTTTTTTGAGGTCATGAACACTTTGTGTGGTAAAGGGTTAAAAAGCCAGTGGAGCGATACAGGGCCATCATGGCCCTCTTGTTATCATATGCATTCTTTGAAGCATGAAGTGGCATTGTGAGTAGTTACAGGAAATTAACAGATAGCTGAGCAGATAATCTTGGATTTGATAGATAGTGCTTAGATATTTGGATGTAAAAATAGATAATCAAGAAAAGGAAAGAGAAAATAGAATAGAAGAGCTTTTTGCATTTTTTTTTTTTTTTCTTTCTGGATGTATCAGTCACTCATGACAACTTGTCCAATTCCATCCCTACATCTAACCTTGTCGATATCATGGAAGTTTTCATGTGCTGTGAGTCACATGATCTTAAACACCTACGTAAATCTATTAGTAATGAATGTTAAAAATCATAGTGAAGTCATATACATCCATCAACCTGATGGTAAAAATTGCAAACGGAATTGATAGACCTTATCAGAAATTGAATGCATTAACCTTTTACCACACAATCCTGACGTTTAACACCCCTGCGAATGAAGCCTTTTGAAAACTTTGTGGGAAAAGGAGAAAATGCTGGTAACCAGCATTTTCTCCTTTTCCCACAATGTTTTCCTACCTTCCTTAAACAAAATTTCAGTTCTTTAGTCACATTTATTTTGTCGTCTGAAAATGCTTTCAGTTTGGACCGGTCTAAAATTTTGTTGTTTGGTAAAGAGTTGACTGTTAATGGAAGTGTATTGAGAAAGACTTCCATAGATCGAAAATTGTGACTTTCGTTTTCTTCGTTTTTATATGCATTGAAGGGTCGTATTACATTATGGCCCAGGTTGTCGGTCCATCTGTTTGTCTGTCTGTTACCAATGTTATGTACATACCCAGTTATTCCTAGCTTTGTTCATGTGTGTATCTATTTTTGAATGGTTTTCCCCTGTTGCTATTTTTAGAACTGAACTCTCTCTTGTAGAATATTGTGCTGGAAGTTTCCAGGCCTTTATACAATCTGATTACTAAGAATTATGCAACTGATTTTAACATGAATTTTCTGGAAGTTTCCCTGTTATTATAAAAGGAAAAGCTTTTTACATCTCAGTGTTCACTAGTTAATACATGATTGCCAGACTACAGTGGGGATTATTTTGTGTTTGTGTCATAATTAGTGCTTGGATTACATTCAGTTTGGATTCGGATCAGACTAGACTAAAGTGAGGATTACTTCGTGTGCTTGGATTACATTCAGTTTGGATCAGGATCAGATTGGAATTAAGACTGGAATAGTTTGTCTTCTGAATTTAACGTCTAAGGTATTGTTTTGTACTATTGTAATATTGTCACTGTTTATTTGATATTTTTGTTAATAAATTCTGTTAATTGTTATCGTTTGTTGCTGGCTTCTTCTTTCTAGTTACGCCTGACTCGTAACAGAAATTGGGGGCTCGTCCGGGATTGGAAAATAGACTAACGTATTTGTTTTCCATTTTGGACTATCCATCGATTGGAAAATAAGACTAACGCATTCGTTTACTAATCAGTAATTATAATACAATTTTGTACTTGAATCCAGCAACAAACAAACATGTCTTTTGACTTAGATAAATTTACGGCTGAACCATCTGTGGAGTTATTGAATTTGGGTAAAAAGACTGATTTGCTTAATCTTGCGAAGCACTATAAATTGTCTGAAATAAAATCTTCAATGCGTAAACATGAAATTAAGAACATTTTGGTACAATATTTTGTTGATGAGGAGATTTTCAATGAAAATGCTCTTTCCCTGATAGTTGACGTTCAGTCAGTTTCAAGTTCGAAAGAACTTGAATTAAAACTTCAGATCAGACAGTTAGAAATAGAAAGAGAAAGGGAAAGACAGAGAGAAGAAAGAGTAGAGAGAGAGAAGGAAAGGGAAAGAGAAAGGGAGAGAGAAGAAAGGGAAAGAGAAGAGAGAGAGAAGGAGAGAGAATTTCAATTAAAAATGAGGGAAATAGAAATGCAAGAAAGAGCAAATCAGCCCAAGCAAAAGATTGAATACAATTTCGATGTTACAAAACATATTAGGCTTGTTCCTCCATTTCAAGAAAAAGAAGTTGATAAATACTTCCTACACTTTGAAAAAGTTGCAGAAAACTTAAATTGGCCAAAAGAGCACTGGACTTTGCTTCTGCAAAGTGTTTTGATAGGCAAAGCTCGTGAAATTTATACACAACTAGGTGTTGAACAATGTCATCATTATGAGACTGTAAAAGAACTTATTCTCAAAGGTTATGAGCTGGTCCCAGAAGCATATAGACAAAAATTTAGAAATTGTAAAAAAGATTCTAACCAGACTCATGTTGAATTTGCTAGAAACAAAGAACAGTTATTTGATAGATGGTGCTGTTCTAAGAAAATAGACCAAAATTTTGATAAACTCAGACAACTTATGTTAGTTGAAGAATTCAAACGTTGTATTCAATTTGATGTCAAGACATTCTTAGACGAAAAACAAGTTGAAACTTTAGAAGAAGCAGCTCGTCTGGCTGATAATTACTATCTTACACATAAAGTTTCTTTTATTGCTAAAGTAAAACCTACTTCCTCACATCCCCAAAATAAATTTACGTCTGGTAATTCATCTGGCATGCCCAGTCAATCCAATACACCCAAACCCAATTCTACTAGTGAAACCAAAACTCAATATCCCTTATCTCGACCCACTTGTAACTATTGTAAGAAACCTGGTCACCTTGTTTCTGAATGTTTGAAATTAAAAAGGAAGTTAGAAAGTGATGAAGCCAAGCCAACAGGGCTCACCACTCTTAGACCAAGGCCACAGTCTTCTATTAAAACCAATACAATTGACATAGTCACAAAACCAAAATCTGATTCTACTATGGAGATTTTTGAACCATTTATGTTGAATGGTTTTGTATCACTTTCATGTGATAATTGCCCACCTACCCCTATTAAAATTTTAAGAGACACAGGAGCTTCTCAATCTCTTATTTTAGCAGATATACTGCCTTTTTCAGAGAAGACTTCTTCCGGTACTAGTGTCCTTATTCAGGGTGTAGAGTGTGGAACTGTTAATATCCCTCTCCATTACGTTAATTTGTCATCAGATTTGGTTACTGGGCTTGTGGTTATTGGTATTAAACCTTCCTTACCATTTAAAGGTGTCCATTTATTGCTAGGCAATGACTTAGCTGGAGATAAGGTTGTGGTTAATCCACTTGTAACTGACACACCAAATATAGGTCAAACAGATGACCCTATCGAGCAGGAAATTCCTGACTTGTATCCTTCTTGTGCAGTTACCCGAGCTATGGCTAAAAAGGCCATTTTGAAAAACTCAAACTCTGACATTGACTTGACGGATACTTTTATCGGTCAATATTTTAGTAATGAGATTAAAAAGTCTCTTGATCCCAGTTTGTCTGATAATCAGACAGACTCGTCAATGTCTTGCCATTCTCCACCAAGGTCTATTGACCAAGGTCATGACACGCTGTCAAAGTCACAGCTTATCCAGGAACAGCAAACTGATCCTGAGATTTCAAAATTAATTTTTAGGGCTTTACCTGAAGATGAAATTTCACAGGTCCCTATGTGTTACTATATAAAGAATGGGATTCTTATGAGAAAATGGCGACCATTTGATGTCCCAGCTGATGATGAATGGGCTGTTTACCACCAAATTGTGGTTCCAAAGTCATATCGTCATGAAATACTAAGTATAGCCCATGAAAGTCCTATGTCAGGTCATCTAGGTATAAACAAGACCTATCACAAAATTATTAATCATTTTTATTGGCCTGGTCTCAAATCAGATGTCTCTAAATATTGTAAAACTTGCCATACATGTCAAATGGTAGGTAAACCCAACCAAACCATTCCCAAAGCTCAATTACAACCTATTCCTGCTTTTGATGAACCTTTCAGTAGGATACTTATAGATTGTGTTGGTCCTTTACCTCGAACCAAGTCAGGAAATGAGTATCTCTTAACAATTATGTGTACTTCTACACGTTTTCCTGAAGCTATTCCTTTAAGAAACATCAAAACAAAGTCAATAGTCAAAGCTCTAATAAAATTTTTCACATTTGTTGGTCTTCCAAAATCAGTTCAGTCTGATCAAGGGTCAAATTTTATGTCTGGTATATTCCAACAGGTTATGCATGAATTAGGGATCAAGCAATACAGGTCATCCGCCTATCACCCTGAAAGTCAAGGTGCTTTAGAAAGATTTCACCAGACATTAAAAAATATGATAAGGTCATATTGCTTTGACACTGAAAAAGATTGGGATGAGGGCATCCATTTGTTACTATTTGCAGCCAGAGAATCTGTACAAGAATCTCTTGGTTTCAGTCCTTTTGAATTAGTTTTTGGCCATTCTGTTCGTGGACCTTTAAAACTTTTGAAGGAGAAATTTCTTTCAATTGATGAAACACCTTTGAATTTACTACAGTATGTTTCTGACTTCAGAAATAGACTGTCTAAGGCATGTGAGGTTGCTAGGTCTAATCTTAAAACGTCTCAGGGCAAAATGAAAGCAAGATATGACAGCCATGTTATTGATAGAAAATTTAAACCAGGTGACAAAGTCCTTGCTCTTTTGCCAATACCTGGCAGACCTCTACAGGCAAGATATTTTGGACCCTACACTATTGACAAGAAAACAAGTGATTTGAACTATATAATTAATACTCCAGGAAGGCGTAAAAACAAACAAATGTGTCATATAAATATGTTAAAGGAATACTTTGACAGAGATAGCTCTATTTCAAAACCAATTACAGTTGTAAACACTGTCCCACAAGAATCAAATGTATCTGATCTTGAAGTAAATTCGGACTTTATTGATAAATCTGATCCTGGTCCATCTAAACTTGAGAATTCTGATATTTTGAGAAACCTCGACAACAAACTTTCTCACTTGGAACCATCACAGCAGGAAGAGCTGAAACAGTTGATACATGAATATGAACATTTATTTCCTGATATCCCCACAAGAACAGATAAAATCTATCATGATGTCATTGTGGAAGATTCTAAACCAATAAAGCAACATCCATATAGGATGAATCCTTTGAAACAGAAATACCTCCAAGATGAAGTAAAATACTTACTGGAAAATGACTTTATTGAACCTAGCCAGAGTAATTACAGTTCACCATGTATATTGGTACCCAAATCAAATGGAACTTATAGAATGTGTACTGACTATCGTAAGGTGAACTCTGTGACAAAAACAGACTCTTTTCCAATACCAAGAATTGATGACTGTATTGACAAAGTTGGAAATTCTAAATATGTCACCAAATTTGACCTGCTAAAAGGATTCTGGCAAGTTCCACTGACTGATAGAGCGAAAGAAGTATCAGCCTTTGCTACTCCAAACGGTCTTTACCAGTACAAAGTTATGCCGTTTGGGATGAAAAATTCTCCTGCAACGTTTCAGCGACTTGTAAACAACGTTATATGTGGATTAGATGGTTGTGATGCATATATTGACGACGTCATCATCTACTCAGACAGTTGGAGTGACCACCTTCAAAGAATCAGGAAGTTCTTCGACCGACTCAGTAAAGCGAAACTGACTGTGAATCTTGCAAAAACTGAATTTTGTCATGCTACTGTAACATTTCTAGGACATCTTGTGGGACAGGGTCAAGTTAAACCTTTAGAAGCTAAAGTCAGTGCTATCTCTGAGTTTCCTGTGCCTAATTGTAAAAGACAGCTGATGCGATTTCTTGGTATGGCTGGCTACTATAGGAAATTCTGTAAAAATTTCTCGGGTATTGCTGAACCTTTAACAAATTTACTTAAGAAAAGTGCAAAGTTCAAATGGAATGACAAATGTCAAGATGCATTTGATCGTCTAAAAGCCATACTAAAGAGCGCACCAGTTCTCTTGGCACCTGATTTTGACAAATGTTTCAAATTAGCTGTTGATGCAAGTGATGTTGGTATTGGTGCTGTTCTTTTACAAGAAGATAATAATGGTATTGATCACCCAGTTTGTTACTTTTCTAAGAAATTTAACAAACATCAGAAAAATTACTCTACCATAGAAAAAGAGTGTCTTGCCTTAATTCTGGCAATCCAGCAGTTTGAAGTTTATTTAACCTCTTCAACTTCACCAATTGTTGTTTTCAGTGATCATAACCCTTTAAGTTTTCTACACAAACTTAAGAATAAGAATCAAAGATTACTGAGGTGGAGTTTATTGCTTCAAGAGTTTAATCTTGACATAAGACACATAAAAGGGAAAGATAACATTATACCAGATGCTCTTTCAAGAGTTTGAAATTTCAATAGTCGTTTTTCCCTAAATCATGTTCAAACTGAATTTTTAAATTGTACTTTCATTACCTTGATTATTTTCATTAATCTGAAATACTTAATATTTGAGTTTGTCATTTCCTATGTAATACTTCAGTTAAAGTATCATATACATGTAATTAAATAATATTGAAAAAAAGAAAGATTTATTTCATAAACCTTTCTTTTTTCTTTTCAAGGGGGGAAGTGTTATGTACATACCCAGTTATTCCTAGCTTTGTTCATGTGTGTATCTATTTTTGAATGGTTTTCCCCTGTTGCTATTTTTAGAACTGAACTCTCTCTTGTAGAATATTGTGCTGGAAGTTTCCAGGCCTTTATACAATCTGATTACTAAGAATTATGCAACTGATTTTAACATGAATTTTCTGGAAGTTTCCCTGTTATTATAAAAGGAAAAGCTTTTTACATCTCAGTGTTCACTAGTTAATACATGATTGCCAGACTACAGTGGGGATTATTTTGTGTTTGTGTCATAATTAGTGCTTGGATTACATTCAGTTTGGATTCGGATCAGACTAGACTAAAGTGAGGATTACTTCTTGTGCTTGGATTACATTTAGTTTGGATCAGGATCAGATTGGAATTAAGACTGGAATAGTTTGTCTTCTGAATTTAACGTCTAAGGTATTGTTTTGTACTATTGTAATATTGTCACTGTTTATTTGATATTTTTGTTAATAAATTCTGTTAATTGTTATCGTTTGTTGCTGGCTTCTTCTTTCTAGTTACGCCTGACTCGTAACACCAATTTCTTGTGGCTTTCTCTCTCAGGGTCATCAGAAATCGGGAATGCATGGTAAAGAGTTAACACAACAAAGTTTATGACTTGTCTAAATTGAAAGCAGTTGCAGATGACAAAATAAATCAGACTGAAAGATTGAAATTTGTTTTGGGAATGAAAGAAAACATTGCGGGGAAAAAGAGAACATGCTGATTGCCAGCATTTTCTCCTTTTCCCACAATGTTTACAAAAATATTTTTTTCAGGGTCTTTAAAAGTCTGGATTATGAGGTAAAGGGTAAATGTGAATAAAATAGGAAGCTGTAAAATTATTATTAACCCTTTACCCCATAAGACATTTGTATGGTATCTCTAACTGACCCTAAATAACAGCAAGGATAAAGCTGTTTCATAGGTGTATTATGACACTTTTTGATAGCAGAGAAAACATTGTTGCAAAAGGTGAAATTGCTCGTCACGAGCAATTTCACCTTTTGCCACAATGTTTTCCAAAGGCTCCTACAAGCAATGCATAGAAATGAGTATCTATGGAGTAAAGGGTTAACTCTTTACCACACAATTCTCACTTAAAACAACCCTGAGAAAAAAGCCTTTTGAACAAAAAAGCCTTTTGAAAACATTGTGGAAACAGATTTGGAATATGCATTTCATTTATTAAACCTTTGTCACACAAGTTTTGTGACTTTTGACAACCCTGGGATAGAAGCGTTTTGAAAGCATTGTGGGAGAAGGAGAAAATGCTGATAACTATCATTTTCTCCTATTCCCACAATGTTTTCTACCCTTCGCAAACCAAATTTCAATTTTTCAGTCACATTTATTTTGTTTTCAATTTGGACTGGTCTAACATTTTTTTGTGTGGTAAAGAGTTAAATAATTTATTTATGAAATATAACTATTTTGCTGATTTGAACACAGTAAATTTTATTCTACTCTGTATAAAATGAAAATAATTCCATGAACTGCTTATAATATTTATGTGTCACAAGTATACATGGTTACAACTTCTACATAACCTTATTTAAAACTGGAGAATTTCTCCAGTTCCCACGATGTTAAATACCCTTTTAACCCATTACCAAATGACAATATTCTAGACTGGTCCAAATTGAAAGCATTTGCAGACGACAAAATAAGTGACTAAAAATTTGAAATTTGTTTTGTGAAGAGTAGAAAACATGGTGGTTAAAGGAGAAAATGCTGGTTACCAGCATTTTCTCCTTTTCCCACAATGTTTTCTAAAGGCTTCTTTCTCAGGGGCGTCAAAAGTAGGGATTGCGTGGTAATGGGTTAACCCTTTTCCAAACAATTCCTTGCTTTTTACAACCCTGAGATAGAAGCCTTTTGAAAACATTGTGGGAAAAGGAGAAAATGCTGGTACCCAGCATTTTCTCCTTTTCCCACAATGTTTTCTAACATTGTGGAACAAAGGAGAAAATGCTGGTAGCCAGCATTTTCTCCTTTTCCCACAATATTTTCTACCTTGGTGGAAACAAATTTCACTCTTTGAATTAAGTTTAATTTGTCGTCTGCAAGTGCTTTCAATTTGGACCAATCTTCAATTTTTTCATTTGGTAATGAGTTTACCCTTGACACACATTTCTGAGCCTTAACTCATTACCAAACGACAATATTTTAGGCTTGTTAAAATCGCAAGCATTTGCAGACAACAAAATAAAAGTGACTGAAAGTTTGTTTCGTGAAGGGTAGAAAACATTGAGGGAAAAGGAGAAAATGCTAGTTACCAGCATTTTCTCCTTTTCCCACAATGTCTTCTATAGGCTTCTTTCTCAGGGTCGTCATAAGTAGGGATTGTGTGGTAATGGATTAACTTCTCAAAGGTTTTGTCAGCAAGAATGACCTAACTCGCAGCAAATCTTTCCTCAGCCAATTTTTTTAACGCCTTTCTTGATATTTTACCTGTTGTTTCCTCAGGAAAGCTATCAAGAAACAAATAATATTTTGGCAGCACTGTGAATAGCTTCTCTTCATCATTGTGCTTTCTCTCCATAAATTCCCGCAGTTCTGTCTCTGTGACAGCATGTCCCGTTTTCAAAATCACACACGCACAGACCTCTTGATATAATTCTTTATGAGGAACTGGTACTACTAAAGCTGATTCCACACCTGGGCATGTTTTCAAAATAACCTCCAAAATGGCGGGTGTAATATTCATACCTCCACATAAAATGATATCAGAAATTCTACCTTCTACAAATACAAAACCATCTGAATTCATTTTACCATAATCATCAGTTTTGAACCAGCCATCGTTGGTTTTAGCTGCGGCTGTTTTTTCTGCATCGTTTAAGTACTCTTGGAACAGCCATTCATTTCTAATGTAAATCTCGCCTCTCTCCCCTACTGGTAGTGTGTTGCCCATTTTGTCGACAATTTTAAGCTCCACACCATATTCTGGCCTTCCACTTGAATAATCAACAAATTTTTCTGCACTCTCAACATCCATTCGTGTTGCTGCAAAAAACTCTGTCCCACCATAAACTACAAATAGTCTGCTACATACTTTGCCTAAACAAGTTGTAAGAGACTTTGTGATTGGTTGTCCTCCAGTTAAAATGGTTTCCAAGGGCCAATCAGGAGGAAGTTCTTTCTGTAAAAAGGTAGAAATGGAATAAAATATTGTCAAATTTTTTTATGCTCTTTGCTATTACTTGAGCTCTTTCAATTCAAATTCAAGGTGTATTCAGAATTTTACTGGAACAACAAGTAGATCTATAAAAGCATGCATTAAATATGAATTAAATGCAAAGCATCTACATCACTTACAGAGATACATTTCGTAAGTCTAATGACTTTCATTTCTCACCAGTTGCTGCCATCATGGCCTAAACATAGAAGCTGTTCTTATATTCTTCACAAAGGAAGTCAAACCTATTTCTTGTCAGATTTTTTCTCAAAATAATTTGTTTCCAATAATTTTGCATACTTGTATGGTAATTTAATTTTTTCTCAGTACACATAGTGCTTAACTCATTACCAAACGACAAAATTTTAGGTTTGTCCAAATCGAAAGCATTTGAAGACGACAAAATAAAAGTGACTGAAAATTTGAAATTTGTTTTGAGAAGGGTAGAAAACACTGTAGGAAAAGAAGAAAATGCTGGTTATGGTCAGGTGGCAGGGGACTTGAAATCTTGTTCACAGCTGTGTCGATTCATATTGCCCCGAGCCCGGGGTGACATGATTCAACACAGTCGGGAACAAGTTTCTAAGTCCCCTGCCACCTGACCCTACAACTAATAATGTACTTACATGTTTCTGTGTTAGTTCATATATCATTGGTGGTAACATGATAGTGCTGACACAACCCTCGCTCTGAATAACATCTATCAGAAAGGGCAACCGGTCCTTGACTGGACACATACCAGATACTGTGACACGTGTTTGTCCAATCAGTATGCCAAACGGGAAACCTCCGACCCATCCAAATGGCCTGTCATTGAATTCTGTTAGTCCAAAGAATCCACCACTAGCGCCCATGGCATTTACCAATGTTACTATTGCTGTTTGGGTAAACGCTGCCAGTTTTGGCACACCTGTGCTGCCAGAGGTCTGGAAATTAATAGCGATCCTGTGTGGATCTACTGGTGGTATTTCTGTAGAACAATCTTCTGTCAGAAGGCTAGAGACTGTTTTTACCTCAGTATTTACAGGAGGCAAGACAAAAATCATATTCCGAAGATACGACATTTTTGTGCTTGATACATGTCCATTGCAGTCATAGTCATCAATAAGCTGCTTAAATATAGACCAGTTGCTCTCTTTTAACCCAGGATCCAAAACAAGCAGGGCACACTTCTGCAGTTTCCCCATCATGGCCACGACATCTCTTCCATCGCTGTATGTAAACACTATACTTGTTACCATAATACCAGCGGTCATTGCCCCGAAAACTACATACAGCCACTCTGGACAGGCTCTCGAAGCAATGGCAATAATCTCTCCTGGCTGTATCCCCATTTTGATATAAGCCATTCCCATTTTGTTGGATCTATCATACAGCTCCTTCCATGAAATAGCATATCTTGGTTCAGTGGTTGAGCGGAATACGATAGCGTCTTCATTTGGCTTTGTTCTTGCCCAGTACGACAGGCAGTCTGATACTGTTTTTGGATTGGTTGTAAATAGATCAATTGGTTTCAGAATTTCTGAAGAACCTTTAACATAGCTTTCCTCTATCTTTTTTTGCATCTTTCTTACATGTTACTCTTCCACTGTTTGACTAATGATGTCCTGGTTTTGGAGCAATATGTTTTTTTGTCAGTGACCTTTTCCTTCACAACACAAATGCAAACTCTCTCATCAAAAACACCATTTATCATCTACAAAACTCTTTTTCTCTTTTGCAATAAAATTTATTCCAATCTCCAAGCTTGACAACAATTCAAATTTGCCGATGAACACAACCAAGGATATAAATTCCTTTTTGTTTTTATCTCTAAACGATGTGTTATTCACATAAGACCTTTGTAAAGTTTCACAAGTCACACCCTGATAAGGCCTTTCTATCTTGCCCTGACCTCAGGTTAGTTATCTCTTGTGCATGATGTACCATAATGTTGACCTAAGCTTCCATAAGTGCATAAACTTTTTTAATTTTGTAGTAATAAGCACTTTTTTATAGCCATGTATGTATTATGCCTTCTTAACTCTTTACCACATGAGAAAATTTTAGACTGGTCCAAACTGAAAGCATTTGCAGACGACAAAATAAATGTGACTGAAAAATTAAAATTTGTTCTGGGAAGGGTAGAAAACACTGTGGGAAAAGGAGAAAATACTGGTTACCAGCATTTTCTCCTTTTCCCACAGTGTTTTCAAAAGGCTTCTTTCTCAGGGGCGTCAAAAGTAGGGACTGTGTGGTAATGGGTTAACTCTTTAACAAACGACAACATTTTGGATTGATCCAAATTGAAAGCATTTCGATAGGTGAGTGCAACACTATTCTAAGTGCCTGTACATTGTATAGTGTTGCACTCACCTATCGATTTGCAGACGACAATATAAATGTGACTAAAGAATTGAAATTTGTTTTAGGAAAAGAAGAAAACATTGTAGGAAAAGAAGAAAATGCTGGTTACCAGCATTTTCTTCTTTTCCCACAATGTTTTCAAAAGGCTTCTTTCACAGAGGTGGTAAAAGTCGGGATTGTGTGGTAAAGGGTTTAAAAAAAAAAATGAAAATAGGGATCATCAAGCTTTAACTCTTTACCAAATGACAAAATCTTAGACTGGTCCAAATTGAAAGCATTTGCAGATGACAAAATAATTTTGGAAGAGAAGAAAACATTGTGGGAATAGGAGAAAATGCTGGTTACCAGCATTTTCTCCTTTTCCAACAATGTTTTCTACAGTCCCTTCCTTCAGGGTTGTTAAAAATCTAGATCATGTGGTAAAAGGTTAATAAGGTTTAACTCTGTACCAAACAACAGAAATTTAGATTTATCCAAATTTAACCCATTACCACACAATCCCTACTTTTGACGCCCCTGAGAAAGAAGGCTTTAGAAAACATTGTGGGAAAAGGAGAAAATGCTGGTAACCAGCATTTTCTCCTTTTTCCACAATGTTTTCTCCCCTTTCCAAATCAAATTTCGATTCTTCAGTCACATTTATTTTGTAGTCTGCAAATACTTTCAATTTGAAACAGTCTAAAATTTTGACGTGTGGTAAAGAGTTAAAACATGCGCAGATGACAAAATAAATGTTGTTGAAATGATGTTAATTGTGTCTGAAATTGTACAAAACACTGTGGGAAAAGTAGAAAATGATAACCAGCATTTTCTCCTTCCACAAGGTTTTCAATAGGCCATTTCCTTTGGTCAGTAAAGATTGTGTGGTAATGGGCAAAAGAAAGCATTCAGTCACATATAAACATTGTGGTGAAAGGAGAAATTGCTGGTTGCTAGCAGTTCCTCCTTTTATTACTCGAACAAATTGACCTGAAATTGACCTTTATGCAAAGAGTGAATATTTAAATCATGAGGTGTAATCGGACAATACAGAAATTCTGTTAACGGTAAATTACAGTGCAATAGCCAAACTATGAGAGCTTTTTCGGATGATAGGCGTAACCAGGAAAAGGAAAGTTATACACACGCCGAAGTAGGCAATTTTTGAGGCAAGTTACAAGAGCAATTCGGAATCAGCCAAATGGAATCCGAGCCGTGAAATCAATATATGTCTGATCTTGGCCGTTTTAGAAAACATCCAAACTGAACAATACGCGAAAAAAGGCAACCTACGACCTATTCTCGATTTTTTTACATTACGCACGTGTGTGGTGTGCGTAATAGAAGTTACACCTATGGATCAAGATCAGACTGCAAAGAAAGTGCATCTTGGATCTATGTCACCCGCCAAATATAGTATTAACCCTTTACCAAACCATAAAAATTTGGACTGGACCAAATTGAAAGTATTTGCAGATGACAAAATAAGTGTGAATCAGACATTGAATTTTGAATTGGAAAGGGTAGAAAACATTGTGGGACAAGGAGAGATGCTGGTTATCAGCATTTTCTCCTTTTCCCACAATGTTTTCAAAGGCTTTCTTTCTCAGGGTCGTTAAAAGTTGGGATTGTGTGATAGAGAGTAAACAATTTAACTCTTCCACAAAATCCGGAGTTTTAACAACCCATGAGGAAGAAGCCTTTTGAAAACATTAAGGGAAAAGGAGAAAATGCTGGTAACCAGCATTTTCTCCTTTTCCCTAAATGTTTTCTCACCTATAAAAGACAAATGCCATTGATTGAGACAAATCTGAATTATCGTCTGCAAATTAGTGCTCTCAATTTGGACTTGTCTACATTTTTATTGTGTGGAAAAGAGTTAAATTAACAAAAGCATGTTTATTTTGGGTATTTTTAGTACTCTTTAAAGACACGATGAATCTATTAGCTGCATAAAGAGTTGAAAATCAGCATTTTCTTCTTTTCCCACAATGTTTTCTACCCTTCACAAAACAAATTTCAAATTATCAGTCACTTTTATTTTGTCGTCTGCAAATGTTTTTACGATTTGGACAAGCCTAAAATTTTGTCGTTTGGTAATGAGTTAAAGATGCAACCCAACAGCGAGAGAGTAAACAAGCATTGTTAAAACTTTACACTGTGTAGAATCTAGATAGCTGTGTAAACGTAGATAAAATATCGATATAAAATGTATAGGGTAAAGAGACCTCAGGGATTTGTCTTCGATTTAAATAGGAAACTTTCGTTTCATGTGTTTGCTGTAGAAAGAGGCTTCCATTTTTAGCTCACCTGAGCACAACGTGCTTTTAGGATCACCCGGTGTCCGCCATGCGTCGTCCGTCGTGCGTCGTCAACAATTCCTTAACAAGTGACTATTTACCCGACCGTCGTGTACGCATTGAAGAAAATTCATACTGCGAGGACGACTGTCGTGTACTCAATGAATGAAAACTTCTTGGGTGCCCGACTGTCATGTACTCAATGAAGGAAAACTTCTTGGGTGCCCGACTGTCGTGCCCGGACTGATGAAATATCGTCTTGACGGCACGACTTACGTGCGCGCTATTCCAATTTCTTCATTCAGTACACGATGCGGTCGTGTCCGCACTGAAGAAGCGGGACCTTACGTAAACTGTGTTAATAGGTTGGACCAAAACGCACGGCGTAGACTGTCTCAGTGGAGCAATAGTCATTTATACAGGGTGTCATGCCCGAAGGGTCGTATTATGTTATACACCCGGTTGTCCGTCCGTCCGTTAGCAACTCCTCCTACAATTTCCATCGGAATTAGATCTACTTCAAATTTGCCACAATGAATCTTCATGATGTCTAGTTGTGCATGTGACTCTCAAAATTTGGATCGCTGTTTGTATTCTGAAACAAAGTGACCATATACCCGACCGTCGTGTACGCACTTTTTTTCTGTAAAAAGGGACTGGTCACCGTGATGCTTGCTGTTCAATTAACTTAAATCTTAGACAAACTGAGTATTTTTCTTGCTATCTGATTTTTTCTGTAAAAAGGGACTGGTCACCGTGATGCTTGCTGTTCAATTAACTTAAATCTTAGACAAACTGAGTATTCACCGGTTATAACTAAATATTAAGCAAATTATAAGAGATTTGTCTTCGATAAGATAGAAAAAAAAAAGAATTGTGGGAACGAATAAAAACTAGAGCCTTTACTGAATGTGACTTAATACATCCGCCAGCGCTTTGACAGAAACTGGCAATTGTTAGTATTTTGTACACCGACGGACACACGGACGGAAAGATAGGCTGATTCCTGTATACCTCAGAAAACATGCGTTTTGCGGGGGTATAAAAATGTTTATAAGTACGCTGCCCTTCTCCCACAGTGTTTTTAAAAGTTTTTTGGTCGTTAAAAGGCTGATTGTTTGGTATGGGTCAAGCACGTGAGGACATAATCTAAATAGGTCCGATTATCAATGCGTTAATTACGTATGACACAATCTATGCCATTAAGAAATTGCTATTGTGCTACTGTGAAGTCGAGTACTTGAATACACCAACCCTTTGTCCCAGTTTGCATTGCTTTAGAGTTTATTTTTCAGTTTTATTTTGAAGATATATTACACGTTAAGTCTATAGTTTTTTGCAAAATCGTGATATAATAATAAGAATTTTATAAAAAAAAAAAAGTCAAAGTTGCGTTTATACCTATACGAAAATAAGTATATAATGTATAATAACATTTTTAAACTTTAGTGTCTCTCCTATTATCCCTGATGTTGATTGAGCAAAACATGGACTTAGATCAGACAGAAAACTGTACTCTTAATCTTATACATCAGAATAGCGTCACACTTTAAATAGATATTAACACAAAATATATGAAAATAAATACCGTTGTCTGCTCTTACACCCAAGTTGGGGGTAATAATGATAGAGCGAGCAAATGTACACATGTATATCAGTTTGGTTCAAAGATAATTTCATAGACCTTTTATTCAACCACTTTGTATGGATATTTATTCATTTTTACAGCCTTAGAAAGCTAAGACGTACATTTTCATTGAAAAAAAAAAAAAAAAAATCCGTGCAGTTTTCGATGACATAAAGGATTTAGCGTAGGGGCCGGATTTAAGATGAATTTCATTACATTTACATATTGGGTCAGACATTTAAAAGATCTATTTTCTCTCTAAATACAATCAGAATTTTGCTGCAAAAATAAAGGCATACACTTTAATTCCGATACAATTTATACGAAATTTAACGCGAAATGAAAGTTTTAGCAGAGGGGTCGGATTTGTGTAACTCATGAAATATCTGGAAGAAAAAGAATCCTAACCACTTTTGATTGACAATATTTCAAAAAGCGTTCCAATAACCATATTATATTTCATGCCATATGAAAGCCTTTAAAGGCTTTAAAGGTGGGTATTTAGAATTTTTACATCTCACCAAATTAAGAAATATATATATCACTGAAATTCATGTGAAAAAATAATACAAATCATCAATATCTAAGATTCATAAAATTACAAAAATAATTTTTTTTTATGGTATTCCCTTAAAAGGCTACATAGCCTCATAAGCTATTTTTAGATTTCGTGCAAAAAATCAATAAAGCATTGTGGGAATGTTAAGTGACTGGCACGTGACTCATAACGCTTAAATTCCCTATCATAACAAACATGTAATAATTATTTTCCATAATGTCTTCTTCGGCCGCTATGTTTGAAGCTTCTTCTGTGTATTCCTGTAAGTAAATGAGCGAATTGATCATCTAAAAATAGAATGTGTCTCCCGTTAGTGTCAACCTTGGCCGTAGTAAATCTCTAATTTCTCGTGTTGTCAGACGGATTTCGACTACTGGGGTTTTATGAATGAAAATTAAAAGGCTTTGGGAGTATAAGGATGATTTTTTTGCTCTTTTGTAAAATTTTCGTCCCAAAATCTGAATGGCCACCTTTAATTTAATACTATTTTGAGCATAAAACAATGAAAAATAAAAGATTTAGCATAGGGACCGGATTTGTGTAACTCATCAAATACCTGGAAGAAAAGACGAAAATCATCCCCACATTTCATTTACAATATTTCAAAAAGTAATGCAATGACCATAGTGTATCTCATATCATATGAAAGTCAGAAGTCTAGGCTTCAATTGAATATTATTATGAGCATAATACAAAAAAAAAATAAATAAATAAAAGATTGGGGGGGTGGGGGAAGGGGGGCGGCGGGGGTATGGGCCGGTAAATATGACCCATTGTGACAAGTAGGGCCGGGGAATACACTTTGCTAATAGATGTACTTCCGGCTTGTACAAATCTAACTTGACTCTTCAGAAGTCCACAAATTGCATGATACTTTAGCTTCAATTTCATACCATTTTGAGCATAATACAACGAAAATTAAAAAAAAATAGCATAGGGGCCGGATTTTGTTAAGCCATGAAATAACTGGAAGAAATACGGAAATCATACTCACATTTCACTGACAATATTTCAAAAAGTGTTGCAATGACCACATTTTATTTCATACCATGACAAAGCGTGATACCTAAGCTTCAATTTAAAACTATTTTGAGCATCTTTCAACGAAAAATGAAATAATTAGCATGGGGGGCCGTAGGGGCCGGGAATTATTACTTATTTTGTAAGGTAGGGCCGGGGAATACACTTTGCCGAAGAATATGACATGCGCAGACAACGTTGCGTACTACGTCATCTTCTGGGTCCCATGCGTGTGCTATCATAACTGACAGAGGAGTAATGCTGCAGTGATGCAACTTTTGTAATCCCTCGTATTCGTTGAAAACGGCATTGTTAAAGCATCACTATTTGGGTAATTGTAGATAATATATTTTTAAACATGTTTGAGGTTTAATAATGACTTGTCACTCTCAAAAATCCAGTTTTTAACAGGCCTGTAGGAAGCAATTTTGGAGTGGGGCGGGTGTGACAGATCACGGGAATCGGACGTTTATTTGGTGAAAAAGCTAAATGTCAGCTGAAGTGGTCACTCTCTATTGTAAAATATACAAGGAATGCAACGGATTTCCGATCAAAATTTGACATGACTGTCACCGAAAATCATCACTGAAAATGCGGTCAAATCAATATTAGCCAACATAAACACTGTCTGCGTTTACAACATCATATGGAAGATTATTCCAGGTATCAGTTACTCTATTACTGAAGCTGTTTTTCCAAATTGTTTTGTAGCTTAAAATTAGGTCCTCTGGTTCTGCTGTAATTTGATAACCTTAATAATTCTGCGGTCACACTGAAATACGCCACACAAGAAATAAACGGCACAGGAAAAATGTATACGCCACAGCAAATAAATAGTTGCCAAAACGTGATTTTTATGTTTGATGTAGTTTGTATCATTATCTATCATATCTGCCAAAATAACAAAGAAATATTGTATATTGATGCACTAATTAGATTTTTTAAAATACGCCACAGCGGTATTATATCCAACCTATATGCCACAGAAGAAATGTATACGTCACAGCAAATATACAGCTGTAAAAGCTTGAATTCTAAGCAGTATCTCTTAGATCATGTTATCATATATCATCAGTACAAACATTAAATGGAAATAAGCTGCATGGCTGCTGATTCTTCAATTCTTCAATTAATATTATCTAATCGATTTATTGCACAAATGTATCTTATTTTTACACAGATGATAGATAATATCATAATCTACTAGTTAAAACCTAAACTTCATGTATTGATAGCTGTATATTTTCTGTGTCGTATACATTTGTCCTTATTTTCGGAGTTACTGTGGCGTAAATTTCTTCTGTGGCGTATTTTATAATATCGTTATAGTAAAGGTTTAACTGCATAAATACAAAATATTTCCAAATTACTTTTGCACAGATGCTAGATAATAATAAAATCTACAAGATAAAACCTAAAACTCGTGCTTTTATGGCAGGATAATTGCTGTGGCATATACATTTCTCCTGTGGTGTATCTGTTGTGGATAATTCACCTGTGGCATATTTTATAAGATTGATTTCCTGCATAAATATAAAATATTTCTCAATCATTTTCGCACAGATGATAGATAATAACTTAATCTACATGTACTAGATAAAACATAAAAATCTCATTTTAATAGATGTATATTTGCTGTGATGTATACATTTCTTCTGTAGCGTAGTTTAGTGAAACCCATAATTCTTTATGGTGTTTGAGACCTTGTCATAATTATGTACTTCTTCGAAAACTTGTAGCATGTCTGCTCTTTTTCGTCTGTATTCAAGTGACGGAAGGCCAAGATGTAGGAGTCTGTATGAAAGATCTGAAATATTCTTTAACCCATTACCACACAATCCCTACTTTTGATGCCCCTGAGAAAGAAGCCTTTTGAAAACACTGTGGGAAAAGGAGAAAATGCTGGTAACCAGCATTTTCTCCTTTTCCCACATTGTTTTCTACCCTTCCCAGAACAAATTTCAATTTTTCAGTCACCTTTATTTTGTCGTCTGCAAATGGTTTCAATTTGGACCAGTCTAAAATATTGTCGTTTGGTAATGGGTTAATAAGCTGGTTGCTCTACGTTGTACATCCTCTATTGCTACTTGTTGCTTCCTAAGAAAAGGGGACCAAACTGGGCTTGCATACTCTAAATGAGGTCTAACTAGGGCTTTATATAGATTGAGAAACATAGGTTTGTCCATATATGTAAATGATCTGTTAATTATTTCAAGATTCCGGTTTGCTTTATTTATTTTGGCTGTTATATGGGAATCAAATTTTAAATTGGTGTCAATAATTACTCCTAAATCTTCCTCTTCTGTTACATTTTGGATTTGACATCTTTCACCCTTGCTGTTTTTCGTGGAACAATTTTCATTGTATTGGTGTTTCCCTATATGTAGTCTTTTGCATTTCTTGGCATTTAAGGTGGGTATTTAGAATTTTCACATCACATCAAATTAAAAATGTATATATATATATCATTGAAATTTATATGAAAAAACAATACAAATCATCAATAATCAAAAAATTTCAAAAGAAAAAATATGTTTTTTTTTATGGTATTCCCTTAACCCTTTACCAAACGACAAAATTTTAGACTGTACCAAATTGAAAGCCAATTGCAGACAAAAAATAAACGTAACTAAAAAATTGAAATTTGTTTCCAGTAGGGTAGAAAACATTGTGGGGAAAAGGAAAAAATGCTGGTTACCAGCATTTTCTCCTTTTCCCACAATGTTTTCAAAAGTCTTCTATCTCAGGGTTGTAAACACCTGGGATTGTTTGGTAAAGGGTTAAAAGGCTACGTAGCCTCTTAAGCTATTTTAAGATTTCGTGCCAAAAATCAGTAAAGCATTGTTGGAATGTCAAGTGACTGGCACGTGACTAATAACGCTTAAATTCTATTACATAACAAACATGTAATAATTATTTTCCATAATATCTTCTTGGGACGGGTGTTTGAAACTGTGTTTTCCTGTATTTAAATGAGAGAATTTAAAAATAGAATGTGTCTCCAGTTGGTGTCAACCTGGTCCGTAATAAATCTCTAATTTCTCGTGTTATCGGATGGTTTTCGACTACTGGGATTTTATGAATGCAAATTAAAAGGCTATGGGAGTATAAGGATGATTTTTTTGCATTTTTGTAAAATTTTTGTCCCAAAATCTGAAGGGCCACCTTTAAAATCCATGCCCCATGTGAGTGACCAGTCACAAAAGTTATCTGTTGTATGTTGTAATTTTGTAAAGTCTTCAAATGCATTTAAATCTGTATAAGTTTTAGTATCATCTGCAAACAGCTTCACAGATGAGTCTGCAGTTTCTGGAAGATCATTAATTGAAATAGGGAATAGAGTCAGACCTAATGTACTTCCTTGAGGTACTCCATTTCTGACAATTATAGTATCTGAATGTTTGTTACTGATGACAACTTCTTGCTTTCTATTCTGCAGAGTTCTGCATTTTCCTGCCGTTTTTCTGCAAGCACATGCATTCTGCCAGGAGGACTCACAAGAGTTTATAAGGGCGGATTTTTCCCTGGAAGAGTCAGAACTATCAGGGCTCTCCTTGGGTAAGGATTATTTAGCCTCCTTACGAGAATTGTATTAGAATAGTAAACAATAAGATTTATATATAGAATAATTAGATGTACAAGAATAACAGAAAGAACTGGAACTCTATTAACCCATTACCACACAATCCCTACTTTTGACGCCCCTGAGAAAGAAGCCTTTTGAAAACACTGTAGGAAAAGGAGAAAATGCTGGTAACCAGCATTTTCTCCTTTTCCCACAGTGTTTTCTACCCTTCCCAGAACAAATTTCAATTGTTCAGTCACATTTATATTGTTGTCTGCAAATGCTTTCAATTTGAACCAGTCTAAAATTTTGTTGTGTGGTAATGAGTTAAGTCTGTGCTGATTATTCAACGCCCTACACTCTACCATGCCGATCCCCAATACGAAGTGATCAGGATCATCACAGTGCTATCACACGAAGCTAGAACTGAAAGTCACGGATGTCATAGCCTGTGTAAGATTATGAAAGTCATGTGCATTTGTTTCATCTAGATTTATTCATGTAGAAGTATTTATATTTGTATCTGTAAGTCCTGTTTCAGGAGCATAGCTTTTTATGGTTTTAAACTTGTACTTAAAATGTATTTTTGTATTGTATTGCAGATACATGTGTTCAAGTAGATCCAGAAGTGAAGAAGTATAAACTTTTTGTTTCAACTTTTTATCTTGTGCCAACAATATTGTGACCTTTAGTAACCAAGAAAACTTTATAGGAAGAGCAGGCAACACAAGTATTAGTGTTATAAGACCATAAGTAGAAGCCATCGTGGGTTGCAGCTAGATCAGTTTACCCTCAGCAGACTGGTGTTCGAAATTTGTGGTGCCTCTTTATCAAAAAGGAAAACATTTTGATTTAGTGAAGATGAGGGTTCTAATGGTGGACTATTTGAAGGAGTGTGCACAATTCCTGATTATACTTGCAATTTTATTATGTTGTTTTACAAAATTGGTGCCTTTAAATAACAATACGTGTAGAGTGATACTTACACTGCTAATTATAGCCATGCATATTCAACCTGTATATTAACAGCATATTGATTAACTCTTTACCACACAACATTTTAGAGCAGTCCAAATTGAAAGCATTTGCAGACGACAAAAATAAAAATGACTGAAAATTTGAAATTTGGTTTGGGCAGGGTAGAAAACATTCTGGGAAAAGGCCTATTCCCTAGACAGAGTAATAACATTAACATATATGTATAACTGTTACCTTTTACAAAGAAGAGTTGTAGATAATCTTCGGAAATCTCATTTTGCCTGGTACGGGCTTATTCTACACATGTGTTGCCCATACCCGAGGCTAAACTACAATTAAACAACAAAAACAAAAACCTTTCATCTCTAAATTCAAAAGTTAAACGAATGAACATTGGTATATCTCCATTACATATTTTCTTAGTCGTGACACAGAGCGCTGTAAAACGCGTGATAGTCTGCGGGAATCACATGTTTTAGATCCATCAAATGATTGTACTTTGAATGCTTTATCATAAGCGTCCCTATGTGCAAATTCTGTACAACTCTTCTTTGCAAATCAGAATTGTTTTGACCTTCGTGGGAGGTCACTAAATTCCTCGGAGAAGGACAGCTTGTATTTGATTTCTCCAGATGACGTGTACAGTAATACACGCAGATCTGTGACCACCGCATCACCAACTTTCGTTCCCGGTCTAATAGATGAATAGATCTCAAGGTCGGACCACCTTTTAAAAAAAGAATGGTCTACATACAGAACCTTATATTTCTGTGTAGGGCGAAAAGATTTGATCAAGTCTACATAGTTTTGAGGCACGTATATGCTTTTTATACGCCCGTCGAAGACGGGACGTATTATGGGATCACCCGTGATGGGCGGGCGGGCGGCGTCCAGTTCTTTGTCCGGAGCATATCTCCAAAACTATTCTACCTAGGGTTATGAAATTTCATGGGTGGATAGATCTCATCAAGGGGGAGTGCAGTGCACAGGAACCATAACTCTTGTTTGCTTAATTTCTGAGTTATTGCCCTTTGTCGTTTTTCATACTTGAATTTTGTCCGGAGCATATCTCCAAAACTATACTAGCTAGGGTTATGAAATTTCTTGGGTGGATAGATCTCACCAAGGGGGAGTGCAGTGCAGAGGAACCATAACTCTTGCTTGCTTAATTTTTGAGTTATTGCCCTTTGTCGTTTTTCATACTTGATTTTTGTCCGGAGCATATCTCCAAAACTATACTAGCTAGGGTTATGAAATTTCTTGGGTAAATAGATCTCACTAAGGGGGAGTGCAGTGCACAGGAACCATAACTCTTGCTTGCTTAATTTTTGAGTTATTGCCCTTTGTCGTTTTTCATACTTGATTTTTGTCCGGAGCATATCTCCAAAACTATACTAGTTAGGGTTATGAAATTTCATGGGTGGATAGATCTCATCAAGGGAGAGTGCAGTGCATAAGAACCATAACTCTTGCTTGCTTAATTTTTGAGTTGTTGCCCTTTGTCGTTTTTATACGCCCGTCGAAGACGGGACGTATTATGGGATCACCCGTGGCGGGCGGGCGGGCGGCGTCCAGTTCTTTGTCCGGAGCATATCTCCAAAACTATACTAGCTAGGGTTACGAAATTTCATGGGTGGATAGATCTCATCGAGGGGGAGTGCAGTGCACAGGAACCATAACTCTTGCTTGCTTAATTTTTGAGTTATTGCCCTTTGCCGTTTTTCATACTTGAATTTTGTCCGGAGCATATCTCCAAAACTATACTACCTAGGGTTATGAAATTTCATGGGTGGATAGATCTCATCGAGGGCGAGTGCAGTGCACAGGAACCATAACTCTTGCGTGCTGAATTTTTGAGTTATTGCCCTTTGTTGTTTTTCATACTTGAATTTTGTCCGGAGCATATCTCCAAAATTATACTACCTAGGGTTATGAAATTTCATGGGTGGATAGATCTCATCGAGGGGGAGTGCAGTGTACAGGAACCATAACTCTTGCTTGCTTAAATTTTCATATTTGAATTTTGTCCGGTGCATGCCCCAGCTTTACAACTTGGGGTAAGACGGGCGTATCTTGCGACAATTTGCCGCTCTTGTTCATACTTGATTTTTGTCCGGAGCATATCTCCAAAACCATACTAGCTAGGGTTATGAAATTTCTTGGGTGAATAGATCTCACTAAAGGGGAGTGCAGTGCAGAGGAACCATAACTCTTGCTTGCTTAATTTTTGAGTTATTGCCCTTTGTCCTTTTTTCATACTTGAATTTTGTCCGGTGAATATCTCCAAAACTATACTACCTAGGGTTATGAAATTTCATGGGTGGATAGATCTTATCAAGGGGGAGTGCAGTGCACAGAAATCATAACTCTTGCTTGCTTAATTTTTGAGTTATTGCCCTTTGTCGTTTTTCATACTTGAATTTTGTCCAGTGAATATCTCCAAAACTATACTAGCTAGGGTTATGAAATTTCATAGGTGGATAGATCTCATCAAGGGAGAGTGCAGTGCATAAGAACCATAACTCTTGCTTGCTTAATTTTTGAGTTATTGCCCTTTGTCGTTTTTCACACTTGATTTTTGTCTGGAGCATATCTCCAAAACTATACTAGCTAGGGTTATGAAATTTCATGGGTGGATAGATCTCATCAAGGGGGAGTGCAATGCATAGGAATCATAACTCTTGCTCGCTTAATTTTTGAGTTATTGCCCTTTGTTGTTTTTCATACTTGATTTTTGTCTGGTGAATATCTCAAAAACTATACTAGCTAGGGTTATGAAATTTCATGGGTGGATAGATCTCATCGAGGGGGAGTGCAGTGCGCAGGAAGCATAACTCTTGCTCGCTTAATTTTTGAGTTACCGCCCTTTGTCGTTTTTCATACTTGAATTTAGTCTGGTGCATGCCCCAGCTTTACAACTTGGGGTAAGACGGGCGTATCTTGCGACAGTTTGCCGCTCTTGTTGTTTTTATCTTTCTCTCGATAGTGCTATGAACACTGTCAACCTCCATGTAGGTATGGCCTTTTTCTAAAAACTTTTGAGTTATAGTTATACTATGCTTAGCTGACAAATGACACAGCGTATTGGAAAGAATTACATTCCGATTTTGATAAGTGCAGCTGTCACTATAGATGATAATTTGCTTAACCAGAGGTCTTTGTTCTAAGCAGGTTTCGAGATAATGAGCAACGCAACTTGCAAAAGAATTAGCAGAAAGGTCGCCTTGGCCTTCATGCCAAAAATAACACAAAACATCCCTTGTTGTTAAATCAAACACTGTAAAATTGTGACAGGCAAGTTTGGTCTTGTAATATAGTGCGCTAGCAGTCAGCTTAGGAGACAGTAGCACAGCCTGTAAATCTAATGTGATGACTATCAGTGACTCATTATTCGCTGCAAGTTCTTTGTCACTATCTTTTTCACGTTTAGCTTGGTTTTTTTTCTGGAGGTGGATATTGTACAACTCCTCTGATAAATTACCAGCTTCAAAGCTGCAGCATGTATCGCACCTATCTTTCTTACGTTTATATAAGCTCAAGTTTAAACTTTCAAATGTCTCCCTGAAAAGCCGTCTGCTAGCTATCTCACCGTCTTGTCCACAATAAGTCTAATATTCGCCGTAAAGAGCACTGAACGTGTCGAACACTGGCTCTAGATATAACTTTGTGCTTGATGCACGACAGTAGTGGAACTCCATCTTCGGTAGTGCGTTTAGATAACTCTCTACGCTGGTTCTAATTCCGGCATGTCTTCGGCGATTGCTCGTTTTCTCTCACCTTAAAATAGAGATTTAATTGAACTATCAAAAAATCAATAGAAAAGCGGATCCATGTTTGGTCGATGAAGTGGTTAAGTTTTTTTTAGACTTGTCATCTGTTTTGCCCGATACTTTTTCAACCAATCACATGTATGATGTAAGAATCTGGAATTTGAATAGTATCTACAGCATTGGGTAATATATATTTACAATTATTTCTTTCTCTTTTTATGCTCCCCAAAGGGCGAGCATATAGTCGCGGCTTCGTCCGTCCGTCTGTCCGTCTGTCTGTCCGTCCGTCCGAAGCGATTTCTCCACAACCCTTGGGCCAAATTGGATGAAACTTCATATATGAACTCCTTAGGGTAAGGTGCCTATATAATTTTCTCGGATTTTCAATTTGACCCCGTGTCATGGAAAAAGGGGGGCTTAATGCAAAATTGCAATTTTTACCAATATCTCATTCAGTGTTTGTCAGAATATCATGAAACTTCATGGTTATATTGTTTATGGACAGTTTTAGCATGTGCCCTTGCTATTTTTAATCTGGGCATTTTTTAAGTTGATGTTCTGTCATGGAAAAAGAGGGCTTCTTGCAAAATTCCAATTTTTACTAATATTTCATTCAGTTTTGGTCAAAACTTCATTAAATTTCATGGTTATATTGTTTTTTCAAAGTTTCACCATGTGCTCTTGTTTCTTCATCTATGTGTTTTTCAATTTGACCCTCTGTCATGGAAAAAGGGGGTTTCCTGTAAAACGAAAAAGGGGCCCTAATGCAAAATTGCAATTTTTACTAATATCTTTTTCAGTTTTTGTCAACATTTCATGGTTATATCTTGTTTTACAAGTTTCAACATGTGCCCTTTTTTTTTTGCAATCTATGAATTATTAATGCGCAAATACGTCTTTCCTGGTTTCTCAAATTAAGGCGGCATCACGGAAAAAGGGGACTTCATGGAAAAAATTGTTTTTCATTAGGTTCTCCTTTATCAGTGCTCAAAACTTTGTGAAATTTCAAATCTGAACTTGTTGGAACGTTGCCCAGGTACCTCTCTTCCTTTTTCTCAATTTCAGGCTGCGTCTCGGAAAAAGGGGGCTTCATGTAAAAAATTGTTTTATGTAATATTTAATACATGACTGCTCAAAATTTTATGAAATTTCAAATTTTTAATTATTATTAAAAAATGCCACAAACCACACACCCGTTGTATTTATTGCAATGATCCAATATTGTCTTATGGGAAAAGGGGGCTTAAAGGGGGCTTATTGGGCTTATTGTCCTCTACAAGTTTGTGTTGGCTATCTCTAAGATAGTAATTGCCTTTTCACTTCAAATTTTGGGGGGCATGAACAGGTTCTTCTTGGATAAAAGAAGTGAATTTATATCAATTTCTTATATTTCATGACAAGCACTTGTTCGGGGAGCATAACCCGTCTCTGACGGCTCTTGTTTTCTGATCAGTTTTACAAAACAGCATATTTAAGTATAACTGTGATAGATTATTCTGTGATAAACTTTCTGTGATACCTGTTTTTCCATATTATATTGTTGCTTAAAAAAACATGAATTTTAAGTATAAAGTTGTACATTTATTATTATTATTATTACTAAAATCATTGTTATTGTTGTTGTTTTTGTATATTTGGAAGCGATACATAAACTTTTATATATGAAAACGTTACTTTTATCTATGCGTTTGTTAGGTATACCAGACGTGGACCCTTCTAACCATGCGTATACAGACTTTTCACCAATGCCAAGAGTTGACAGGAACATATTCTTACACAGGCTTATTCTCTCGTCTTTTTTTCTGAGAAAATATCTATAGCTATTTGAACGACGACTATTTTCTACGGTCCTCTTGTTTACTTGTTCTGTTCCCACCAAAGAATTAACGTAGACCTTTCTTTCACCCCAAGTCATATTTTTCCAAAAATTGTCAAAGATATCTCTCCAGTCATCTTCTGAAATTCGAACGCACTGCTTTACCTTCGACTTCTCACACCTCTTTGAACAATTTCTCTCCACCAATATCCTCTCAGACCTTTCAACATTAAGACCCCATTTTCCGTTCTCCTTTTTCAAACCCATGTATTTTTTCCCTTCCATTCGAAGACGTTTTGCTGCGTTTCTCTGACAAGAGTCTTTTCCTTTTACACGTTTGGTCGAGGGTTCTACATTATCAACAGTAACTATTTCTTCATGGTCAATGTCAACAACCATTTCTTCATCAGAAGATTGTTCACAAATTATTTCTGGTTCAAAGTCAGGATAATGCAAACTGTCATCTGCATCAAAATCATCACTCAACTCGTCATTTTCGACATTTTGAATAGCATTTTTAATCATAGAATTCTGGTTCTTAAGTGAGAGCTGAACCAAATATTTCCCCTTGACATAGCCATGATGAAATTAATAGTTAACGGGTTCGTACCCAGGCTCACAAAGAGGACAGTGGATACCGTTTTGCTGTAATTCAGGTAAGTCAGACTGGTTTAAGTCGTCGTCTGGATATGTAGGGTGAATGCACCTTAAATGATAATACCGCTCACAATCATCGAACTGACACCTGACATAGTATTCTCCGTTAGGCAATCTAACTAGGAATGGTCGGTCTTCAAGAATCTTTGATATGTACACCAGTACATCAAAATTAGGTTTATATTGGCACATGTGGCATTTGAATTGTTGGAGATTTGTTTCGTCTGCACTTTCTGTGTCGCTTTCTCCTGAGTAAGACATTTATATCTGAAATAAAAAAAAGTCTTACATAAGATAATTTGCAATTAGATTAAGCCCAATGATATTGATATGACATTCTACTTTTGAATGGTGTGAGGGATTGTAGCATTGAGACGAGTAATGTTCACACTGTATATGAAGAAATCTTAAACACTGTGAACTATTCAACAAAAATATGAAAAAAAAACCTTTGAAATGCTGTTTTAGATTGATTTTGAGAACAGTCCACAGTGTCTAGGATTTCTTAATAAGACTATCTATAACAGCACTTCGAAGATTTTTTAATATCTTCGTTGATTGTCCAAATATGGAGGAATTAAAGATGATCGATTGATTGGTGGATCTAAATTAACATCATCATTCAACAGAATCAGTTAAAGTAGCCTCAGTAAAAATATCGTATCTCGGTTGATCTGATTGATTGAACTACTGTGTCAAAAACTCGTATCTCATTAAATTGTAAATAAAATGGAATTGAAATGCGGCTTGGTAAAAATTTTGTCATGTTAATATTCAGTTAGTCATATAAGGTAAACCTTTCGAAATGGACTTTGGGATTCTGGGGGATTGTAAAGAATATTGTGAATCAAAGAACAAGAACTGGGTTGGTCCTTAGGAAAAACACTTTTATAATTCTCTGTAACTCATATTTAATTGTCTGACCCCAGTATTTATGTAGCATGTGCATTTCAAAAACATTAAAGTGTATTTGAATGCCGTTTTTCTCACCAAAAATGTTTTAAAACTTAACTCATTGATTCACACGTGGAACGGTGCCTCCAAGAAATGAAATACGACTTTTTGATGATGTTGATTGTGATACAATCAGTATACGAGGAAATCATCACATGGTGATTAAATATCAACTGATTGGTGTAGAGTTACGACGATTTGAGGGATGGCGCGCAAGTTCTAAATGAAATTCTAAATGTAAAAAAGTTGTTTTCTGAAAAATATGGAGTTGCGAGGTTTTGACCCCGCCACAGATGAAATGTCACTTGAAACCTTTCTGCGTCAAGCCCACGATTTATTATTTATCGCTTTTAACCTTTTACCACATGACAAGATTTTATACCTGTCCAAATTGAAAGCATTTGCTGATGAGAGTTTCAATGTGGCTCATATGAAATGATTTTTCTTTGAAAAGGGAAGAAAACATTGTGGGAAAAGAAGAAAATGCTGGTAACCAGCATTTTCTCCTTTTCCGATGATGTTTTCCAGAGGCTTCTCTTGCAGGGGTGTCAAAAATCGTCATTGTGTGGTAAAGGGTTAAAAGCCTTCAATATGTAGAGTTTGCGTGTGGTAATTCCTTTTTTGCCAACTAGGTTTTGTTGATTTCTTACGAGGTCGTAACCCTTTATCAAAAGGCAAAATTTTGAAATTGTATGAGTGTTGTTCTTGAAAACAACAGGACCAAGATGGCCCTGGATCGCTCACCTGAATTTCTGAGAGAACCATAGCCATTTCTTTCAAAATGTAATCAGCCCTTTCAGAGAAAAAGAATTTTTAAGAATTTCTTCATGTCTGTATAGTGTAAATAGCCCACAGACATCAGAGCCATGTTTCTTGATGGATCAAAATTTCTAGAGCAATTTTTGAAAAGGGTTAGCTAAGAAACATTTCTGTGAAATTATTTCAAAATCTGATCAGCCATTTCAGAAAAAAAGAATTTCTTCATGGCCAAATAGTGCAAGTAGCCCCCATTCACCAGAGCCACGTTTCTAGACAAATCAGCATTTGGCGAACAATTTTTGAAAAGGGTTATCTAAGGAACATTTCTGTGAGATTGTTTCAAAATCTGATCAGCCATTTCGGAGAAGAAGAATTTTAAAGAATTTCTTCATGGCCATATAGTGCATGAAGCCCCCATGTGCCAGAGCCATGTTTCTTGATGGATCAAAATTTCACGAACAATTTTTTAAAAAGGGTCATCCAAGGAACATTTCTGTGAAATTATTTCAAAATCTGACCAGCTAAAAAGTGGCATCATGTGCCTCCCTGTTGCATGATAGCATGCAAATCATCATCCATAATTTTAGATTCATTAACTCTTTACCAAACAACAAAGATTTAGACTGGTCCAAACTGAAAGATGACAAATAATGCAACTGGATTGAAGATTTTTGTTTTGGATCAAAGAAAACATTGTGGAAAAATAGAAAGGATTTGCAGACGACAAATGTAACTGGATTGATGATTTTTGTTTTAGATCGCATAGAAAACATTGTGTGAAAAGGAGAAAATGCTATCAAGATAGAGATAGAAGTATTTGGAAAACATAGTAGGAAAAGGAGAAAATGCTGGTAACGAGTATTTTCTCCTCTTCCCACAATGTTTTCTACCCTTTCTGGAAACAAATTTCAATTTTTGAGGTTTTTTTGTCGTCTGCATGTGCTTTCAATTTGGACCAGTCTAAAATTTTGTCATTTGGTAAAAAGTTAATGCCACTTTCATTATATTAGTACATCAAATCCAATATTCAACCTTCTCATAAAATTGCTCTCATTGTCTCACAGTGGAAACCAATATACGAGTAAGTAACCACAGCTCAGGTTTTGGGGACAAAGTGTCTTGAACTCCACAGACAATTACGATCACAAGACTGACCAATGCTGTGGTAACCCTTTTTGCTATCTGACACAAAAAAATACAGCTATTTGAAAGACATTTATTATTTTCATGTAATTAAACATTAACAATCGAAACAATATGGCAAATGCAGTCTTCGGAAAGAAAAGCAGCACAACTATTCAATTTACCGATTTCAGTACAGGCTAATCTTTACACTTCAAAATCACTTAACTCATTACCAAACAACAAAATGTTAGGTTTTTCCAAATCTAAAGCATTTGCAGACAACGAAATAAAAGTGACTAAAATTTTGAAATTGGTTTAGAAAACATAGGTAGAAAACATTGTGGGAGAAGAAGAAAATGCTGGTTACCAGAATTTTCTCCTTTTCCCACAATGTTTTCTAAAGGCTTCTTTCTCCGGGTCGTCAAAAGTAGGGATTGTGTGGTAATGGGTTAAAGCGTAATAAGAAAGCTTTTGATTTTTAATAGTATGGTAACTATTGCTGAAAAGAAGTAACTGCTCTTAACACAAAATAGCTGCTTTTCCCACAACATCCTATTTTCCAAAGCTATCTGTGTGTATATCAGCATATAAAGAACATTTGACCATCCAGCAAAATTCTTTACCAAATAATCCCAAGTTTTAACCACTTTGAGAAAAAGGAGGCTTTAGAAAATATCGTGGGAAAAAGAGAAAATGCTGGTTACCAGCATTTTCTCTTTTTCCCACAATATTTTCACCCTAAAAACAACTCCTATTTTGAGCCAAATTCATTATGTTGTTTGCAATGTTTCACATTTGGACAGTCTATGTTTTTGTCTTATGGATAAACGTCATGATATTTGAGCCAGAATTTACCTAAAATACAAGTAGAGGTTTGTCCAACTCATTACCAAACAACACAATTTTAGGTTTGACCAAATTGAAAGCATTTGCAGAAGTCAAAATAAAAGTGACCGAAAATTTGAAATTTGTTTGTTGAAGGGAAAAAAAAAATTGTGGAAAAAGGAGAAAATGCTGGTTACCAGCATTTTCTTCTTTTCCCACATTGTTTTCTAAAGGCTTCTTTTTCAGGGTCGTCAAAAGTAGGGATTGTGTGGTAATAGGTTAAAGCCATAATCTGAAACTAATTGTTCTTTTGTGATTGTATATCTCAAAAAATGCGAAGGCAGAACTTCCCAGAGGATAAATTTGGGCCTAACTGCAAAATCTCAAGAAACAAGAGCTGTCACTGTTGCTGTCACCCCCCCCCCCCCCCCCCCCCCCCCCCCCCCCGCCAGCGCTTTGACAGAAACAGGCAATTACTAGTATTTTGTACATAGATGGACATACGGACGGACACACTGACAGACAGGCTGATTCCAGTATACTCCCGAAAACATTTGCTTTGTGAGGATATGATAAGTAAAAGCGCAAATCAAAGGTCAAACTGCTTACTCTGTACAGTTTCATTTTGATTTACTCTGATCACAAATGAATATTATAATGCTTGCATTATATAAGTTATTCTGTCATTTTACTCATGAAACAACAAGAACACCGTACTTGGATGCCAACAGCTAGCTGCAGTTGGAGCCTTGGACAATTCCCCCTTTTTGTTGTTTGGGAAAGGGTTAAAAGATTACAAGATTTGTCATTTGGGAATGGGGTTAACACATGAATATTGGGTTATACCATGAAATATGGTAACAAAAAGAGAATAGTCAGTTATGGGCAATTTCTCCTTCTGTTCCTATGCTTTCAAAACTAGTAAAGTTCACGACAAAAGCAGTGTCATCCATAGGAAGTAATACTTCAATCTAAACTCTCTGTACTATCACCATCAATATCTGTTTCTACTTTATCAACAACCACTTTAACAGTCTCTTCTTGTACAGAATTAGAACTACTTTCACCATTAACCAATGCCTCAAGGCTCACATTGTCAACTTCAGAATTATCATCGGTCTTAGTCTTAATCAATTCAGTGTTTTCTTTAGCTGAAACATCTGTGCCAGTCTGAATGCCATTGGCCTGAATTGACGGCTTATCCACATCTGAGAGTTCTACATCTGTTGGAGAGACACCTGCTATGCTGACTGGACTGGGAGATGGTGAAAATGAAATCTCAGGATTTTGTGGTCCAGCTGTATCTTCTTCCTTGCCCTTACTGTTTGAATTATCTCCTCCTTCATTTGCCAGTTGCCATGCTGGAAGGGAAGGAACTGATGTTGGAACTGGTGGGAACTGTCTTCTGCAAGAGTTTTATATAAGTTAATAACTTTTATCAAACAACATTATTTTATACTTACAAAGTTTTTGCAGATAACAACATGAATGTGGCTTAACTCTTTACCACATAATTCTGACTTTTAACGACCCTAAGAAAAAAGCCTTTTCAAAATATTGTGGGAAAAGGAGAAAATGCTAATAACCAGCATTTCCTCTTTTTCCCACAATGTTATTTACCCTGTCCACAACAAATTTCAAATTTTCAGCTACTTTTCAGCTTTGTCTTCTGCCAGTCCTTTCAATTTTGACTAGTATACAATTTTGTCATTTGGTAAAGAGTTGAAGATGAGATTTGTTTGTGAAAGCGTAGAAAACACTTGAAAAAGGAGAAAATGCTGGTTACCAACATTCTCTCCTTTTCCCACAAAATTTTACACTTGTCCAAATTCAAAGCATTTGCAGACAACAAAATAAGTGTAGCTCAAAAATTGAAATTTGTTTTCAGAAGGATAGAAAACACTGTTTGAAAAGGAGAAAATGCTGGTTACCAGCATTTTCTCCTTTTCGAACAATGTTTTCAAATGTCTTCTTTCTTAGGGTCATTAAAAGTCAGGATTGCAAGGTAAAGAGTTAAAGAAGGGACATAACTATCAACAACATTTTGATAGCTATCTGCCCTTGTTGTACAGGTTTTTTACCAACTTACCCAAGTTTGACTTAACCCTTTGCCACAAATTTTAGACCAAACCAAATTCAAAGCATGTACAGACAACAATTTTTTAGAAACTAAGATGACACAAGTTTTCTTTGAAAAGTAGAAAACTTTGTGGGAAAAGAAGAAAATGCTGGTAACCAGCATTTTCTTCTTTTCCCACATTGTTTTCAAAAGGCTTTGTCCTCAGGATCGTTAAAAGTCGTCATTATATGGTAAAGGCTTAAATATCTTCAGTAATTAAATGTCAAAGATTTTCCACAACCATGATGCATACCACGAATACAGCATATGACCCCAGGGCTACGACAATACTTCAGTGTTTTCTCTGAAAAAAAGAAAAAACCTGCTAAAAACTAAGAAGCAATTAGAGCAATTACAAAAAGTCAAAACTAACCTATTTAATAGTAATCCCTTCAAGGATGCAATCTCCGACTTTAATTCACCCAATGAAGTCTCCTTCTGGCCAGAGCTCATTCCATAATTTGTCTGTAATGTCAAAAATAACTAGAGCTATCACTAAACATGATTATACCACCCACCAGGTCCTTGTCACAAAAACAGGTCTTTGTCACAGAATGCAGTATGGTTAAGTACAAAGGTAAGAGTTGAAAAAAGTTCAAGGGGAGATAATTCCGCAGCAGGGTCATGAAAATCACATTCCATAACTTTCTATATGTATATAGAAACAATGTGTGTAAATTTGAGTTCAGTATGTGAAAAAACTGTAGGAGTATTGCTCTTGACAAATTTGTGTCTACGGACAGACGGATGGATGGATGGACAGACAGAAAGCCATGACGATTCCAGTATACCCCACTCCAATACGTTGTGTGTGTGTGTGGGGGGGGGGGGGGGGTAAAAAAAGATTAATTTCTTCCATAATGCATTTACTCTGTAACAAACATGACTTTACAACCATTGGGTAGATAGCTTGTGACCTGCATTTTTCTCCTTTTACTACAATGTTTTCCATCTTTTTATAAACCCTTCACCACGCAATCCCGACTTTTAACAACCCTGTGAAAGAAACCTTTTAAAAACATTGTGGGAAAAGGAGAAAATGCTGGTAACCAGCATTTTCTCCTTTTCCCGCAATGTTTTCTACCCTACTCAAAATAAATTTCAATTCTTCTGTCACTTTTGTTTTGTCGTCTGCAAATGCTCTCAATTTGGACCAGTCTAAAATTTGTCGTTTGGCAAAGAATTAAGAAACCCCATCATCAGAATCACATATGGTCTACTAACTTTCCTGACATCAAAAAGTTTTTGCTTTACCCTATAGGATACAGAAAATAAACTTTCAGCTCTTCCTCAGACAGTAGTTGCTGAGGGTCATAAAAACCAGGGACTGTTTGATAAAGGGTTAAAGCTATTCTCAAAGTGTCATTAAATGTAATGACAATAAAAATTTGAAACTTGTACAATCTGACAGCTTTTGCAAATGACAAACTAAATGTGGCAAAAAATGGAAATAGTCTTTGAAATAGTAGAAAACCCTGTGAGAAAGGGAGAAAATGCTTGTTTCAAGCATTTTCTTCTTTTCCACAATGTTTTCAAAGTACTCTTCATCGGTTGTGTTGAAAAACAGGGTTGTACAGTAAAAGTTAAGTTTATATCTACGTACTGTTTTACTATTCACATCGTGTGAAATCATTTGAAGTTTTTCTTGCTGCTTTCCTAAGACAAGTTCTATCCCAGCCAAGGTTTGACTGATTTTCTCCACCGACTCAGCCATGGTTTTCTCCAGTGTGGCAAGTCTTTCCTCAGTTGATGGAATACCAAACAAGAAAGGGCGAATCAGTTCCTGAAAGTATTTTAATAATTTGAAGTGCAGCGAGTTCTGCAGACTACATGTTTATATTCTTTATCATATGCCTTAAACTTTTCTGACTTGTATACTACATACATGTACAAGGTCCAAAAAATCTGATTGTCAACTCGTCCTTACTAGTACAAAGGATTTGGTGAGGGCAAGAGGATTATCCTTCTTTGTGTAGCTGTAGGACCAGTTTTTCTCCTTATCCTACCATGTCTGTTTTTTAGCTCACCTGAGCACGAAGTGCTCAAGGTGAGCTATTGTGATCGATCAATGTCCGTCGTCCGTCTGTCGGTCCATCTGTCCGTCTGTCTGTTTACAATTACAAAAAAAATCTTCTCCTCCTAAACTAACAATCAGATTTCAGTCAAACTTCACAGAAATGATCCCTAGGTGATGCACTTCTAAAATACTTCAAAGATTTGAATTCCATGAAGAACTCTGGTTGCCATGGCAACCGAATGAAAAAACTTTAAAAATCTTCTCGTCCAAAACTGTAAGGGCTAGAGCTTTCATATTTGGCATGTAGCATCATCTAATGGCCGTCTACCAAGATACTTCAAATCATGGCTCTAGTGTTGAAATTGGCCCTATGTTGTGGGTTCTCAGATTTCACATAGAGATAAAGAAGGAAATCTTAGAAAACCTTCTTCTCCCAAACGGTAAGGGCTAGAGTTCTCATATTTGGCATGTAGAATCATCTAGTTTTCTAAAGCCTTCTTACTCAGGAATACAAAAAGCACTTGGTCATTTGTTACAGGGTACAACCCTATACAAGACAACAAAATTTTAGCCTTGTCCAATTTGAAAGCATTTGGAGACGATTTGTTTTGTATCAGGGTAGAAAACATTGAGGGAAAAGGAACTTCTTTCCCAGGGGTGATAAAAGTCAGCATAGTGCTGTAAAGGGGTAAACTTGAAATACCTTATACAACCTGTATGCTGCATATGACATTCCAGTTACCACAGATATAACTGCTATCATGTCTCTAGCTCTCATCCATCTACTGTACACAGGATCTGAATAAACAGGAAATACCATTCATTAACTCTTTATCAAACAACAAATTTTTTATTGGACCAAATTCAAAGTATCTGCAGACAACAAATCAAATCTTGTTGTAAAGATGGTTTCTGACTTTGATAGGGCAGAAAATGTTGTAGGAAAAGGAAGAAGTGCGGGATACAAGCATTTTCTCCTTTTCCTACAATGTTTTCTCCAGACTTCTTTTTCAGGGTCGGGATTGTGTGTCAGATAAAGAGTTAACTCTTTAGCAAATGACAAAGTTTTAAACTGTTCCAAATTGAAAGCTTTAGCAGAGGTCAAATTTGAATTGACTCAAAAATTGAAATTTGTTCTGGGAAGGATTTTCTCCTTTTTCCACATTGTTTTCAAAAGGCCCATTTTAGAGAGCTGTGAAAACCTGTGATTGTTTGGTAAAAAATTGTATCTTTAAAAAACAGCCAAGTTTTAGACCTGTTCATTTTGCAGCCAACAAATAAACTGTAGCTTGTATTTTGGAATTTCTCTTTCAATGGCAGAAAACATTAGAAAAAGAGAAAGTGCTAGTTACCATCTTGTTCTCTTTTTCCCACAATGTTATTTTAAAGCCATCTTTGTCAGCATAGTTAAAAACCAAAATGTTGTTAAAGGGTTCAATATACATAATTTATTATCATTTTCTGTTCCTTTGCAGTTTTACCAAAATTATTTATTTCCCTTTCAAATACTAATATACATGTGTTTTAGTTACTCTTACAGAAATCTCAACTCAATGGTTTTTGCCTGATCCTTTTTGTGATTTTGTTTGAATTTGCATTTTTTTCCTTTAACCCATTACCACACAATCCCTACTTTTGACGCCCCTGAGAAAGAAGCCTTTTGAAAACACTGCAGGAAAAGGAGAAAATGCTGGTAACCAGCATGTTCTCATTTTCCAACTATGTTTTCTACCCAATCAACCACATTTTCATTATTTTGTCGTCTGGAAATGCTTTCAATTTGGTCAAGTTAAATATTTTGTCATGTGGTGAATAGGTAATGCACTTGTCTCATGCAATATAAGCAAGAAAATTATTACATAATATGGATCCATCTCCTCAGAAACTCAGCCAAATGATGAAGTAGAATAGTCCTTTGACATGGGACAAGTTTAACCATAGCAATGGGTTTTTGACACAGGTCAGACTTCACAACCTGTACAGACCATATTTTTACCAAGCATCACTCAAATCTATAAGGCTAAAACAAAGAATGAAAACACGAGTACATCTAACCTTGAATTTTCTGTGGTACTGCTGGGGACATGGCTAAGTGTTGTCCTGAGGTTTGTGTGGCTGGCTGAGCAGATGGGACAGAATCAGCCAACCCTGCTCTTTTAACTGCAATATCAATTTCCTCATCTGTTAGGCCTGCAAATACATATCAAATACATGTACTTCTACTCTATTTCTTGAACCAGTATTTTAAAAACTCACTGATTTCTAAAACATGTACACACCATTATCTCCCGTTAGATGGCATTCTACATATACACATCTATCTAATTTGGGCATTCTGTGTACAGAAGTGGGGTAATTTTTTGAAACAACTGTTACAGTACTTTTGATTTTCAAACTAAAATAAATGCTTACTCAATAAAACACTACCCGGTGCAATTCATTCCGCTATGATCAGCTAGCATGTTACCTATGCACCATCCATTTATCAAAACATGCTTGGGTAATGCACATGTACTCAGTGTACAATGTTGATCTATTTTTAGATTCTGTATATAAAGATCTGCAATAATCTATCAATTTTTTTTTCAAATAATTTTTGCCAGTAAAAAATTGTTATAGTTAATCCATTACCACACAATCCCTACTTTTGACACCCCTGAGAAAGAAGCCTTTAGAAAACATTGTGGGAAAAGGAGGAAATGCTGGTCACCAGTATTTTCTCCTTTTCCCACAATGTTTTCTATCCTGAAACATACTCATATTTTCTCCATTACTACTTAAGTGCGTATTACAATAAACCCCCCAAAAATGGGGGGAGTGACGGGTCATATAAGACAGGTCGAATCTTCGAAGAATATGACATGCGCAGACAATAATGTACACACAGATATGCCTTTTATTGTATTTCAAATAACCATGTTTGAAAATGAAAATAAACACTGACCAGTACATCAATATTATTTTGAAAAGATAATGCTATTATGAAAAAAGAAAAACCCTGTAAATTACTTTTCCTTTTCTAAGAAATTTTCTGCAGTTCAAATGATGTGCTAACCTTTTCGTTGAAGAAATGCCTTCTTTTGACTTAATGGACTCTGCGTAACTTTTGGATTTTGTAAAAATTTCACGGCTGTAGAAACCTGCAACAAAGGTTAAATACTGAAAAATGAATGCAAAATTTTGCCTCAGAGTTTGAAACAACTGCCTTCTACAAGACGCCAATTTTGATCACAATTTGTATGTTGGACAATAATTGTGCTGCAATGCTATCTAATTAGCTATAGGCTCTATTGTGAGCTGAAAAACTCAGGATTATTTGCCTATTTGCTGCTGGACTTCTAACCATCAGTCTCTCTCTTTTAACCCTTTACTCCATAGATACTCATTTCTATGCATTGCTTGTAGGAGCCTTTAGAAAACATTGTAACAAAAGGTGAAATTGCTTGTGACGAGCAATTTCACCTTTTGCCACAATGTTTTCTCTGCTATCAAACGGTGTCGTATACACATAAGAAACAGCTTCATCCTTGCTGTTATTTAGGGTCAATTAGAGATACCATAGAAACGCCTTATGGGGTAAAGGGTTAAACATGACAGGCTGAATGAGAAAAGGTTATACGTAATACTGGAAATTTGTAAATTTAAACTGGCACTACTGTGGCAGGCTTGCTGATCCTTTACCGCATAGTTCAAAATTTTAACTAACATGAAAAAGAATCCTTTTGAAAAACACTGTGGGAAAAGGAGAAAATGCTGGTACTCAGCATTTTCTTCTTTTCCCACAATTTTTCTATATCTTTTACATACAATATCCATTTATACTTGTGCCAAATTAACCACATGTACAGCCTTTGGAAAGACTTCCAATTTGGTTCTCTGTCTGAAATTTTATCATATGGAAACGAGTTATTACCAAGGTGAGTTTCTTGATGAGGTCTGACTGATCAATGTACTTACTAATCAGATTTTGAAATAAGTATAAACTGCTAAAAATACATGTAGTATTCACAACTTAGCGTTCAATACATACCAAATCTTCACGAGCAGCCCCTGCTACCTGTGCTTCTTTACTAAGCTCTGTCTGAAAACAATAAGAATTTTGCAAAAATAAAACCGTTACAATAAATTGCTCATAAGACTTTCCCTGGTACTTTTTTCTCGTCCTTTTTGAAAAGCAGATTGTCATTCAAGTATTTGTTACTATTTTACTTACTTATTTACTATTTGATCATGTAACAGTTTAACCCTTTACCACACAATCCTGACTTTTAACGACTCTGAGAGAGAAGCCTTCCGAACACATTGTGGGAAAAGGATAAAATGCTGGTTACCAGCATTTTCTCCTTTTCCCACAATGTTTCCTTCCCTTCACAAAAGAAATTTCTAATTTTCAGTCACTTTTATTCTGTCGTCTGCAATTGCTTTCAATTTAGACCAGTCTAAAATTTTGTGGTTTGGTAAAGAGTCAAACAGATTCACTCGCAGTTTAAATCTAGGCAGCTGCACTGCGTGAACTCTGCAGTAAACTAGCAGTCATGGCCAATACCTGAACTGGCCACCATTGTATACCGTGTATTACAACAGGCACAAGCTAATTGTACCGTGCCCTGTGATTGGATAATTGATACGGCCAATGAAACGGCTCGAAACAGAACAGAACAGAACATATACTTTATTAGACAAGTACAACATACATAGTCTTGTTTACATACATTGTATATAATAAGCAAGGTCTCTCTCTCTCTCTCTCTCTCTCTCTCTCTCTCTCTCTCTCTCTCACTCTCTCTCTCTCTTACCTCTCTCTCTCTCTCTCTCACACACACACACACACACAGATACGACAAGTACTACTTAGCTGGGAATAACATGGAATAACCATGTTTCAAATATAGAAATATAATGATAATATAGCAAAGTGTTATAAAATGTTATTACTCATTGGAATATAAACTATCAAATCTAATGGTTAATGCGGATCTTATAAAAGAGGCAAGTTTAATTAAAGTATCATTGTTGTTGCTTCGCATTAAAGTAACCAATTTATACATGCTAGGTTTTGTATATCGAGTAACCTGACAATGTGCTCAGTTGACTCTATTTCATTCTTATTTTGATTATTAATTTATTATGTTATTAATAAATAAGAGAATACAGGTATTCATAGAGCATAATTTATAACTTTCAGATAAAAGGACCTTTTCCATCTAGAATGATCATTTTTTTTTTTTAATAAAAAGGAGAGGAAATATGAACATTCCATTGTGAGAAAAGGAGAAACTACTTGTAACAAGCAATTTCTCCTTTTCTCACAAATTTTTCTATCCTATATAGTACTTATTTTCAATTTAAATGCTCTTTAAAATGTCGTCTGGAATTTGTTTCAATTTGGACTAGTCTAAAATTTGGGCGTCTGGTAATGGATTAATTAGATACTTTTATTTCAAACCTCTCAAAATTCTTTATTCATTTAATTTTTTGACTATTAGACATCTGAACAACTGAGTAATACATAAATATTCGGCAAGCAATTTTCCCCCCTTTTAATTTTTTTCCCCCAAACAGTTGTTAGTAAATGTTGAAACATGCTTCTTTATTCCTTACAAAACAAAGAAATTAAATGTCAAGGGAGAATTAAATGATAATTAGACACCACATGTGTTTTATTGCCCCTAGGCTTATCTCTGCAGGCTTCTTCAAAGGGACAACAGACTTTAATCTTTGAGAATTGCCACCTACAATTCAATTTATAAGATAATTGATTATCTTATTACCCAATCTGCTTTATCAAGTACAAACTTGTGCATTATATTTGTTATTTTGATGATAATTTTTTTAGTAAAAGTTCAAAGTCAGCACTTGAAAATTTTTTCATGTATTCATTAATTTAGCTTTTATTATAAACATAATAATCAAATAATACTCTTATAATCATTAACTTTTTTTTTCTATCAAATTTTAAACATTCACCTATTGTTTGTTGAAATGATACTATGCATAAGTAATTATATTATGATCACAAAACAATCACTTTAAAAGACAGTAATATTGAAAATTATTTTCATAGCTATTGCTTTTTACACCCACCAAAAACATACACACAAAAATCAAGGGACGCTACTCTAAGTTACTACTTGCACAGTTACCTCGCATAATACGGGCAGAATTCGCCCCGTTTCGATTAGCCTGTACCGGTCCCTATACACGTAGTGTATCAGGGGCGGTAACCAGTCTAGGCCAATACCATCTGACATAAACGTTAACACTGATAGTACCAAATAAAATATCAACCCGACCTGACTGTCTGGCCTTACCCTGACCTTAACAAAAAGTTACTCTTGCAGCTTTTCACACAATACAAAGCTTATTTTTTACACACTACTGTATGGAAAATCTTAAGACCTCTAATTAGACTTAAAGTTCAGTAAAATATACTAAAAAAAGCGTGTATCGATTGCAGCTTAGCAGAGTATAACTTCATAGGTGGTTGCCTACATGAAGCAGTAGATCAAAAAGAAAAGGATGTCAAAACTGACAAGCATCGAAACAAATCATCGGACGATAACGTTAGTGTCAAAGAAAACGCATTCTAGAATTTGACCCGTCATCGGTGTTTCAGATACAAGATCCAAATCAGATTAATCAAGCACATACGATTTTTGCCGAAATACAGTCAAATCTCTATACCTCGAAGTTCCGGGGACACTCGTAAAAACTTCGAGTTATAGAAAGTTCGACGTGTAGATCATCGGAGTTCTCGAAACTGGGTACGAATTAGATAGACGGCGAAATACCGGAAGTAAATAGAGGCATCATTTGATTTGTCTTCATTCGACTAATCGAATATAAAATAAGATAAAATCGAATACAAAAATAAGATAAAAGAAGTTTTATTATTATTATTTATTTATTCATTAAGAAACATTGTTTTTTATACAAATTCTACAACTACTATGAAAAATAAACATAAAAAATGCATATTGACTTGGTCCTTCACCAAACAAGTTCTGTATGGAATAGGCTTGGGATTCTTCACTCGTCAATGTAAATTACAAATGTAACACTAAAAAAACTTTTCCGACCCTTTCACTCAAATCACTCAAACTTTTAAGTTTTAATCTCACAGTCAAACAGTCAATCCAAAATCAAACAAACAATCAATAATCAATACTGTAATACACTTGTTAATTACCGGAGTTGACAAGTCGAAAGGTGTGAAAAACCTGACTGACAGCAAACATCGTCCTTTACAAATTAACTTCGAGGTAAAGATGTGTGAATACGTTCAAACAATGGTGATTGGACCTTGAAATTCATGGATGGATAAATTTCGAGGTACGGATAACGACGTATGGAGGTTGAATTATATTGAAATAAAGAGCAATGAGATCGGGACCTGAAAAAAACTTCGACGTAGGGATAAGTTCGACTAAGGGACGTTCGAGCTAAGGACGTTCGACTGTAGTTAATCAGTATATCAGTCAACATTTGCTCCATTTGCTCCATTGCAATTTTATCTAGAAATAATCATAAACACTATTCGATGATGCGTAATACCTACCTTTGTTTCTTGCTCCGCCATTTTGGCATCACTGCCTTGGAGTTTCCAATACCTCAGTTTTGATTGGTTTAAATATATCTACGGAAGTATATTTTATGGACTTGTAACATCTGGCAAAAGGCTTAAAAAACGCAATGGATTTTTTTTTCATAAAATGGAAAAAAAATGGAAATCATTTCCACGAAAAGGGAATCGCCGCTAACATGAGTCGAGGTCTGGTTAATTTTTTCTAAAAGTATTCACATAATAATATCATTTCAATAATTTTTCAATGAGTACTGCATGGCTTATGTACTTTTTCAAAATAATTTAGCCACCCAGTGTTCTTGTTGTCCTGTAATCAAAATTTTCGAAATATTGTTTTTCTTTCGAAAAATGGAATTAAATGTCTTTGAATGAATTTGATAAGACTTTAATAGTAATTCTGTAAGGACTAATTCAAGATATCAGCAAGGTTTATCATATTTAAGCTTCTCAATTGGTTCTTTTGACGGACCCTGGTGGTCCCAGGCGAATGACATTGATTCCTGGATCTTCTGGGGTATTGGATTCTTTGGGAGCTTAGTTTAACCCATTACCAAACAACAAAATTTTACACTGGTCCAAATTGAAAGCATTTGCAGACGACATGATGAGAGTGACTGAAATTTGGAATTTGTTTTGTGATGGGTAGAAAACATTGTGGGAAAAGGAGAAAATGCTGGTTACCAGCATTTTCTCCTTTTCCCACAATGTTTTGACAATGTTTCTTTCTCAAGGACGTCAAAAGTAGGGATTGTGTGGTAATGGGTTAAAATGGATGCCATTGTGGGTATCTTTCGCATTTTTGTACTTATCACAGTCAGTTCAATAGTCAATGTACTTTTATTCATCGTCACCACTGTTTGCCTATATGGGTGACGCCCCCCCTGAGAGCTGTTACAGGATGAAACCCATCCTAAGTTACTGGTACTTTAACTCTTTACCACACAAGAATACTTTAGACCGGTCCAAATTCAAAGCATTTGCAGATAAAAAAATAAATGTGACTGAAAAACTGAAATTTAGTTTGGGAAGGGCAGAAAACATTGTGGGAAAAGGAGAAAATGCTGCACCAGCATTTTCTCCTTTTCCCACAATGTTTTCTGATGGCTTCTTTTTCAGGATTGTCAAAAGTGGAGATTGTGTGGTAATGGGTTAAGGTGCTCAGTGTAATATAGCACCGTCACACGGAACCTCGATTTAATGTCTCATCCACACAATGACGACTTTTAAAGACCCTGAGGAAGAAGTCTTTTGAAAACATTGAGGGAAAAGGAGAAAATGCTGGTAATCAGCATTTTCTCCTTTTCCCACAATGTTTTCTACTCTTTCCAAACTTTCAATTTCAAATCTTGATACACATTTATTTTGTCGTCTGCCAATGCCTTCAATTTGGACTAGTCCAAAAGTCTGTCGTTTGGTAAAGAGTTAAATGATTTTGGATCTGCAGCAAAACTGCTAATAAAGATAGTAGGCAATAGGTCAAAGAGAGGAAGAAGAAGTTTTAATTGATTAAAACTGGACTAGAATAAAGAAAACGATAAAAAGCTCCTAAAAGTTATTGTGAATCGATCTCAGGTCAGGAAACGGCCACCGCGAGATTCCATGACGAATTAATTGTCAAAGGGAGAAAACTCGTACAAATTGTTTATCCATGAAGAGTACTCTCCCTTGTCTACCCTCTCCTCGGAACAGTCTTTTTTTTTTCAACTTTTACAACCCGGACCCTCTGATAAGCGTTGTCCTACTTAATGAATAAAATGGAACTTTGAAGTTAATTTTAAAAAACCCGATCTGTGCTATTTCAAAGGAGATTTTTTCTTTTGAAAAAAATGATTTGATTGGATAGTGTAGATTTAAGATCACACTCTATGTTCATAAGTATACCCAAGTTAAGTCTGCGCTGATTTTTAGAGCTATGGTTTACCCGCTGGCATTCTTCTGTTAAACTTCTAAAGGCAGAATGTTGTTGTGTTATTTAACCCATTACCACACAATCCCTACTTTTTACGTCCCTGAGAAAGAAGCCTTTTGAAAACACTGTTGGAAAAGGAGAAAATGCTGGTAACCAGCATTTTCTCCTTTTCCCACAGTGTTTTCTACCCTTCCCAGAACAAATTTCAATTTTTCAGTCACCTTTCTTTTGTCGTCTGCCAATGATATCAATTTAAACAAGTCTAAAATTTTGTCGTTTGGTAATGAGTTAAATCAATTTATTGCCAAAGGGATTAAGTATTCAAGTCAATAAAGAGTGACCTCCCCTCCTATAACCCCTACTCAAAAAATGGAGGGGATGGGGGAAGGCCTAGAGTGGAATCAACATCAATAATATCAGGGTAAAAAAAAGTTTTCATTTTCATTTATTAGCTCGGAAGATTAAGGTATGCTTTCACTTTCTGTCCCCTGTTCTGTACGGTCAAAGAATTCATTGAAATTTGACAACCTAATTGAACGAAAATATGTCGTTGGTTTATAAGTTTAAACTATAATATATGAAAGTTTATGTATCGTATGCATTCACTAGTTGATAAAGTTTATTATAAAAATTACATTTAGATTCTGCATGAGCGCTTACTTTGATAACTGATTTGTTACTTACAGTTTTAAATTTTGGCGGTTGCCTTGTTTCCAAATGTGACGAAATACAAGGGAGACAACCACCTGCTTACAAAATAGTAACCACGTCTGAAATTGAGTTTCTTTCTTTTGTGAACTCTCGTGGTATTTCAGCATCTACACTCCTGTCTTAAAATTTACCAGAAATAATGACGTACACCTCTACGATTTTTTTCCCGATACAGATCGTCTTTGTAGACTAATGATGTTTATTCGTCTTGGGTTTTATGCTATCCACAAATATAAGGGACGTAACTCTGGTTTGAACAAAGTGATTCTGTATATACGAGTTTTCTCCCTTTGACCACAAATTTACATGTTGCATAAAAAGCCGGTTTCTGATGTGTGCCTTTGCATAGAATTTTACCGAGGACGTAAATCAGAGTTAACAGAAAAGAAAGTAAATGCGTTCATGAAATACAAAAATTAATATAAGTCGCGCAAACAGTGAGATAAATGAATCAATAAATGAATGAATCTTCGAAGAATATGACATGCGCAGACAACGAAAGTCGGGTAAGTTCGATCAAACCGGAAAGAGACAGAGCGGACCATGATGAAGGCTTCCTGAATCTCCCGATGTACCGAAGCCACTCCGAAGTGCCTTTTTTATTCGATAATAAAGTTGATCTTGTCATTTCCTTAGGGTAAGAGGCGCAAAGTATGGCTTGCTGTGTTTTGTATGATACTCGTGGTAACTGGACATTTCGGCCCATTACAATTTCGGCCCATAGCAATTTCGACCGATTTTGTGCATTACAAATATAGTACGATTTGACAATCTTTAACATAAAATTGTAGTCTTGAATGCTGTTTGTTTTTTTAACATCAATCAACATTTTGGATCTTAATTTGTTCTTGATCCTGCTAGTAGTGTTTACACATAGTAAAAGAGCAAGTGCAATAGGAGCAAAGGGAAACCAATATAATCCTACAGCAGGCTTTAACCCATTACCATGCAATCCCTACGTTTGACCACCCTGAGAAAGAAGCCTTTGGAAAACATTGTGGGAAAAGGAGAAAATGCTGGAACCAGCATTTTCTCCTTTTCCCATAATGTTTTCTTAACTTCACAAAAGCAAATTTCAAATTTTCAGTCACTTTTATTTTGTTGTCTGCAAATGCTTTCGATTTGGACAAGCATAAAATTTTGTCGTTTGGTAATGAGTTAAAACCATAGTTTAGTAGCCAAGATTGGACTTGCATCATGTGTAATCTGGTCTACACAGTCTGTTCCATCTAAAAGATTATGTAAGTCGTCATTTGATGATCTGACAAATCACCGAAATACTGAAATATCACCGAAATACCCCAATTTTTTCGCTATCCAGTTCAGATTACAAATAAAGGTCCGAAATAATTGTCTTTTTTCGTGATACTTGAAACAAAATTTTAGCCTTGAAAGAATTGAAAACATTTGCAGACGACAATTTCATTGTGGTACAAATGGTGCAATTTCTCAGTGATAGGGTAGAAAATATTGCAGAAAAAGGAGAAAATGCTGGTCACCAGCATTTTCTCCTTTTCCCACAATATTATCAAAAGGATTCTTTCCTAGGGTTGTTATTTTTTTTCTTCTGTCATAATGTTTTAAACTTATCATCGATCAACAATACTTCACTCAAATATCACGAAAAAAAGACAAATATTTCATACTGTTATCAGTTATCTAAACTCAATAGAAAAAAATTGGAGTATTTTGGTGTTTCGGTGGTATTTCGTTGATTTGTCGAACCCACCATTGACAGTGAAAAAGTTTAGAACTCAATTTCTACTTTCATAGATTTAGCATCAGGTAGTGGGGATATGGTATATATTTAAGAGTTCTCTTTAAAAGTACAATCTGATCTTGATCTGTGCTGTCCATGACGGATACTAAGGTTCCCCTTGGCACTAAAAGATTCAGTTCAAATGTGTTGTTTATTGATCTTTCATCCTCCTTTTTGCAGGGCCGGCCCGGGTAGCTCAGTGGTGAGCATGTCGGACTCATGACCTGGTGTTTGTTTATTGATCTTTCATCTTCCTTTTTGCAGACAAATTTGATCATTTACTTATCATTGATGATTAACCCATTACCATACAATCCCTACTTTTGACGACCCCGAGAAAGAAGCCTTTAGAAAACATTGTGGGAAAAGGAGAAAATGCTGGTAACCAGCATTTTCTCCTTTTCCAACAATGTTTTCTACCCTTCACAATTTTTTTTTTTAAAACTTCAGTCACTTTAATTGTGTCATCTGCAAATGCTATCAATATGGACAAGCTTAAATATTGTCGTTTTGTAATGAGTTAACTCTTTACCAAACAACAAAATTACCAACTGGTCCAAATTCAAAGCATTTGCAGATGACAAAACTATTGTGACTGAAAAATTAAAATTTGGTTTGGGAAGGGTGGAAAACGTTGTGGGAAAAGGAGAAAATGCTGGTTACCAGCATTTTCTCCTTTCCCAACAATGTGTTCAAAAGGCTTCTTTCCAAGGGTTGTTAAAAGTCGGGATTGTGTGGTAAAAAGTTAAGTCATTTTTGGGGACCTTCCAATTTTGGTAAGGGGTTTACATCAATGGTATCGTTATGGCCATATGGACTAAAATATCCGTCAATATTAGGTACACGCTTTGTCACATTTTATTATTACGGCTGTTGCAAATCCAATTTTTACCATTTTCTTCTTATCCCACAATGTTTTCAAAACTGTTCTCTTCAGTGTTGTTAAAAGTCAGAATTGTGTAGTAAAAGATTAATACCTCTCTTGACCTCAGTTAACCCTATAGATGTTGTGGGTACAAAGTAATGATTCTTAACAATACAGGATTTTAGAATGATTGTGCAATAAATCAATATTAGTTTTTTTCATGAACATCGGTGAGTTCTGATTGGCTGAATTTTTTTTTCATAGCTCCATGGAAAAAAAAAAAATCAGTGGTGCCAGAACTACTTTATACAGTCAAAGTAATGTAAACAAACATACATGTGTATATACAAGATTTCATAATGTTTTTCGTTCTGATTTTATATCAAGTCTGAAGTTTGTTATTAAGAGAGTTCAAAACAAATTTGAAGCATTTGCAGACGACAAAATTTATGTGACTCTAAAATTGAAATTTGTCTTGGAAAAGGTAGAAAACATTGTGGGAAAAGGAGAAAATGCTGGTTACTACTATTTTCTGCTTTTCCCACAATGTTTTCAGAAGACTTCTTTCTCAAGGTCATGGAAACCAGGGATTGTTTGGTAAAGGATAAATTCATTACCAAACGACAATATTTTAGGCTTGTCCAAATTGAAAACATTTGCAGACGACAAAATAAAAGTGACTGGAAATTGGAAATTTGTTTTGTGAAGGGTAGAAAACATTGTGGGAAAAGGAGAAAATGCTGGTTACCAGCATTTTCTCCTTTTCCCACACTGTTTTCTAAAGGTTTCTTTCTCAAGGTCGTCAAAAGTAGGGATTGTGTGGTAATGGGTAAAGGAAGAAATGGTCCACATGTTAACCCATTACCACACAATCCCTACCTTTGATGCCCCTGAGAAAGAAGCCTATAGAAAACATTGTGGGAAAAGGAGAAAATGCTGGTAACCAGCATTTTCTCTTTTTTCCACAATGTTTTCTACCCTTCACAAAACGAATTTCAAATTTTCAATCACTTTTCTTTTGTCATCTGCAAATGCTTTCGATTTGGACAGACTGAAAATTTTGTTGTTTGGTAGTGAGTTAAAACAAAAATAGCTTATGAGGGAAAAAAACCCTTTGTCTTTACAGTTACGTGAAAAAAAGTCAAAGATGTCAAAGCCGTATAAAGTATGGAGTTGTGACAGAAAGAACAAAAAATCTGTGACTGCCTCAGCATTAGAAGAATTAAAAGTTAAAGGTATCGGAATCATTTCTTTAACCCATTACCAGACGACAAAATTTTAGAGTTGTCCAAATCGAAAGCATTTGCAGACAAAACATAATGAAAGTGACTGAAAATTTAAAATTTGTTTTGTGAAGGGTAGAAAAGATTGTGGGAAAAGGAGAAAATGCTGGTTACCAGCATTTTCTCCTTTTCCCACAATGTTTTCTAAAGGTTTCTTTCTCAGGTGCGTCAAAAGTAGGGATTGTGTGGTAATGGGTTAATTAACCCTTTTAGTGCACTGTAAAATCTACGCTCACCCATATTGCTCACAAAAATCCAAATGGTTTTGTAGCCTAGCCCTGGTAGCTCAGTTGGTAGCAGGCAAGATTTGCGAACAGGGGGTTGTTGGTTGGATCCCACTTGCAGACGACAAAATAAACATAAGTCAAAAATTGAAATTTGTTTTCAGCAGGGTAGAAAACAATGTGGGAAAAGGAGAAAATGCTGGTTACCAGCATTTTCTCCTTTTCCCACAATATTTTCTAAAGGCTTCTTTCTCAGGGTCGTATAAAACCAGGGATTGTTTGGTAAAGAGTTAATTATTCTTGCAAACTTTTTTTTCATGATATCAGCTAAAGAAAAACTAGACATACCTTCTGAGGTTGGAGTGAAGATTGTATTTGAGATTGATGGGACAGAGGTAGATGAGGACGATTACTTCCAGTTTCTGCCATTCAACACAACGTTGTTGGTACTTAGAGACGGAGAGATATGGAGGGACGCCTCTGAAGGTATGTTTACGAGGGTATTACATTTTGCTCTTCAGAGTTTTTTTTATGTCCACAATAAGTTCAAGATACATGTATGGGTATGTCTTTCAATGATAGCCATGCCTGGCCTGGTAGCTGAGTAGTTTGCAAATCTGACTTCTGACCCCGTGGTGGGGGTTTGAAACCCGGTTAATGCAAACTTTCTTTCCAGGGATTTTTGCATGCATGTAAGACAATCCAAATTTCTAAATTTGATTTCAAAGAAAGTGTTGGATAGAATATTTGTCAAAGTCATCCTAGGTCAAAGTGCATGGTCTATTAACCCTTTACCACATAATAACGACTTTTAACGCCTCGGATCCCCGTGGGGTCCCGGGGGTTTTTTACTTTATAGAATAGGACCTCGGCCTTTCTCTATGGCATGTCGTAGAAGGCGACTAAAATTAGAGACAAACGGCTGCTTTCCTCGTAATTCGTAGGATTGCAGCAGGCTGGGTAGTTCTTATTCCAAATCCTATATTTTTTTTCTTGATGTAAATAGGGTTTGGAATGGGAATCAGTTGGCCTGTGGGACCCCGTGTGGTTTAATCGGGGGTATAAGAATAAACCACTGCAGTCCCGCGATCGTCGCATCTGCCATTTCATCTGGCGGAACAAAAGTGACAGCATGCATGTCGTAAAAGGCGACAAAAGGGGCATCATTTTGTGTTTCATTCATTCCTCATTTATCATGTTTGTCTTATGTTGTTGCACATGTATGTTATTTTCACCTCACATTATTGTTTACTAAGTAAGTGCGCCCAATATGACCTAAGTTGTCGACGGGCCATAAAACACTATTCATTCATTCATTAACGCCTCGGAGGAAGAAGCCTTTTGAAAACATTGTGGGAAAAGGAGAAAATGCTGGTAACCAGCATTTTCTCCTTTTCCCACAAAGTTTTCTTTCCTATCAAAGCGAAATTGCACCATTTGAACCACTTTGAAATTGTCGTCTGCATATGCTTTATATTTTGATGGGTCTAAAAATTTTCTGTGTGATAACAGGTTAAATACATGTTTTTCAGTTTTGGGTCATGATGAACCAGACTACATGATGCCAGATGGTACTCAGGTCTCTGACAGAGTGAAGCAGCTGGCTGCTGGGTTGCGTAAAGAGATTACCCGACTTATCACATTCTCCAATGAAGATTTGCAGGTGAAAGAAAGTTTTTCTGCTATTAGCTCCACTGGCCTAAGGCCATCGTCTTGTGTTCATCATGTGTTTGACCATGCATGTGTTAACTTTTATTTCAAACAACTTCTCTGAAATTACAAGTTTTGATCAAACTTCACAGAAATTATCCTACCATGGTCGTCTACAGAATTTTTTTAAAAAAAATTGATTCCTTTGAAAACTCTGGTTGCCATGGCAGCAAAACTGTAAAAAAAAAAATCTTGGAAATTCTTAATGTTTGAAACCTAATGGTCTAAGCTGCCAAATTCTGCATTTAGCTTCATCTAATTTTTTTTAAATTACAGCCCTTGTGTCAAAAATTGGCCCGGCCCCGAGGGTCACATGTTTGAAGTAAGCTTTTATATTGAAAACTGTAAAAGATCTTCTGGTTCTAAACTGTAAGGCATAGGGCTACCAAATTGGGCATGTAGCTTCATCTAATAGACTTCCACTAAGAGGTATTATTTTCTATAAGGTTCTTTCTCAAGGTCGTTAAAAGTTGGGTTTGTGCACTTAAGAGTTAAGGTTTAAATAAGGACAGTAATGTATTTTTTTTTACCAGGAAATTGCAGAAATGAGCACATCAAATTTAGCACAGCTCCTTGGGGATACAGAAGCTTACGCCAAGGTTGTTCAGGAAGCATGTCAGAGACATTTAGACGAGCGACAGCAAACGACAGATGCTATGGAACTGCTCAAACTGTACCATAAAGCCAGAGAACACAGTCTGTATGTAGAGGAGGATGACCCAAAGAGACAGAAGTTTTCTCATACATGAATATTCATTAGAATTGCTTTGAATTCCTCCGACGATTTGCATAATTTATGCATATTTTAAAGCACATATCATGACTGTAGTTTGCTCAGTGGTCACCTGATATGAATCTGCTCTGTTCTTCCTTAAAGGTGGCCCTTTAGATTTTGGGACGAAAATTTTACAAAAATACAAAAGAATCATCCTCATTATTCCCATTAACCCTTTACCAGACAATCCCGACTTTAACATCTCTGAGAAAGAAGCCTCTTGAAAACTTTGTGGTAAAGGGAGAAAATGCTGATAACCGTTATTTTCTCCTTTCCTAACACTGTTTTCTATCCTTCCCAAAACAAATTTCAAATTTTTAGTTCCTTTTATTTTGTCGACTGCAAATGCTTTCAAATTGGACCAGCCTAAAATTTTTTTCGTTTGGTAAAGAGTTAATTATATTTGATAGTGCTTCTTTGCAATAATTTTTGCAAAAAGACGTGATAAATCGATGGCCATATCTGAATATAAACTATACATTCCATATATTTTTAGACATTTCTCATTGTTTGTCAAGTCTTTCATTAACCCTTTATAACACAATGACGCCTTTTAGATAACCTTATGGAAGAGGCCTTTTGAAAACATTGTGGGAAAAGGAGAAAATGCTGGTAACCAGCATTTTCTCCTTTTCCCACAAAGTTTTCTACCCTTTCCTAATCAAATTTATGTTTGCATTTTCGAGAAATGATTTTTCTTCCCTCATTTGTCACATTGTTTCCCTAGTGCGGGACAGTCTGTTTTGTCTCTGTGTGATTTCCGTCCACATCGGGTACAGTTGAGTTGATCGTCCTTTTTGGATTGTCCTTCGGGATGCTTTCGTCTAGCACCGTGGTTCCTGCTGCCCGTTTGGCGTCCGTTTTTGTTTGAGACCCAATCAACGTTCCTCGATCCCTCCATGGCCTCCATTTGTTGTCTATTGTATTTGTGCGCCTGGGAAATTTGCTTTGCCAGGTCTAAAGTCAGATCGCGGCCCTTTTCTATAAGTTTTTCACGCATATGGTCTGATCTGCAACCAAAGACGATTCCATCTGATCATCTCATCAGTGAAGTCTTCAAAGTCACAATCTCTTGCGGTTATCGTCAATCTTGCGACAAACTCCTTTATTGAGTCGTTTCCTTGCTTTTCGTGGTAAACTTATACCTTGCGAACACCGAGTTTGACTTTGGATGCACAAAGTCTCTAAAACGTTTGAATGTTGTACTTGGATCTCTGTTTTCCTTGTCTTGACTGCACAAATTATCTTAAAATGTTTGAATATTGTACTTGGATCTCTGTTTTCCTCGTCGGTGAGATCCCAGGATGCGTGGATCGTGTACCCTTCGTTTCCTATCCATAGCAGATCATATGCACAGAGTTCCTTATGGCTTTTTCCTTTCAATGGCCCGTCAAACATCAAGCGACAGTGCCTTTCGAACTTTTCAAAACTGTCCAGTAGAGTTGAACAAGTCCAGTCCATATGAGGATCCTGTAATCCCTCTGTCATTGTCATGCATTTTCATAGAATGCAACAATCCTTTTAGTTTTTAAATGCTATAATTTCTTTTCCTCTGACAGTCTTTTCCACACAAATCGTAAAATACATGTACCATACTTTTTGTCAGCCAAGCTTTGGTGGCTCTAAATTCAGCATGTTACATAATGGGTTATCACAAAGTTCCACACCCTCTTTATTTTTAGCTCACCTGAGCACGAAGTGCTCATGGTGAGCTATTGTGATCGTGCTGTGTCCGGCGTCCGTCGTCCGTCGTCCGTCGTGCGTCGTGCGTCGTGCGTCGTGCGTCGTCCGTCGTCAACTTTTTACCTTGTGTACGCTCTACAGGCCACAGTTTTGGTCGGATACTCATGAAAGTTGGTCAGGATGTTTGTCTCGATGAAATCTCGGACGAGTTCGAAAATGGGTCATGTGGGGTCAAAAACTAGGTCACTAGGTCAAATCTTAGAAAAACCTTGTGTACGCTCTAGAGGCCGCATTTTGAGTCGGATACTCATGAAAGTTGGCCAGGATGTTTGTCTCGATGATATCTCGGACGAGTTCGAAAATGGGTCATGTGGGGTCAAAAACTAGGTCACTAGGTCAAATCTTAGAAAAACCTTGTGTACGCTCTAGAGGCCGCATTTTGAGTCCGATACTCATGAAAGTTGGTCAGGATGTTTGTCTCGATGATATCTCGGACGAGTTCGAAAATGGGTCACGTGGGGTCAAAAACTAGGTCATCAGGTCAAATCTTAGAAAAACCTTGTGTACGCTCTAGAGGCCGCATTTTCAGTCGGATACTCATGAAAGTTGGTCAGGATGTTTGTCTCGATGATATCTCGGACGAGTTCGAAAGTGGGTCACGTGGGGTCAAAAACTAGGTCACCAGGTCAAATCTTAGAAAAACCTTGTGTACGCTCTAGAGGCCGCATTTTCAGTCGGATACTCATGAAAGTTGGTCAGGATGTTTGTCTGGATGATATCTCGGACGAGTTCGAAAGTGGGTCACGTGGGGTCAAAAACTAGGTCACCAGGTCAAATCTTAGAAAAACCTTGTGTACGCTCTAGAGGCCACATTTTCAGTCGGATACTCATGAAAAATGGTCAGGATGTTTGTCTGGATGATATCTCGGACGAGTTTGAAAGTGGGTCACGTGGGGTCAAAAACTAGGTCACCAGGTCAAATCTTAGAAAAACCTTGTGTACGCTCTAGAGGCCACATTTTCAGTCGGATACTCATGAAAAATGGTCAGAATGTTTGTCTGGATGATATCTCGGACGAGTTTGAAAGTGGGTCACGTGGGGTCAAAAACTAGGTCACCAGGTCAAATCTTAGAAAAACCTTTTGTACGCTCTAGAGGCCACATTTTCAGTCGGATACTCATGAAACTTGGTCAGGATGTTTGTCTCGATGATATCTCGGACGAGTTCGAAAATGGGTCACGTGGGGTCAAAAACTAGGTCACCAGGTCAAATCTTAGAAAAACCTTTTGTACGCTCTAGAGGCCACATTTTTAGTTGGATACTCATGAAACTTGGTCAGGATGTTTGTCTGGATGATATCTCGGACGAGTTTGAAAATGGGTCACGTGGGGTCAAAAACTAGGTCACCAGGTCAAATCTTAGAAAAACCTTTTGTACGCTCTAGAGGCCACATTTTCAGTTGGATACTCATGAAAGTTGGTCAGAATGTTTGTCTGGATGATATCTCGGACGAGTTTGAAAATGGGTCACGTGGGGTCAAAAACTAGGTCACTAGGTCAAATCTTAGAAAAACCTTTTGTACGCTCTAGAGGCCATATTTTCAGTTGGATACTCATGAAAGTTGGTCAGGATGTTTGCCTGGATGATATCTCGGACAAGAACGAAAATGGGTCACGTGGGATCAAAAACTAGGTCACTAGGTCAAATGTTAGAAAAACCTGTTGTAGGCTCTAGAGGCCACATTTTCAGTCCGAAACTCTTGTAAGTTGGTCAGAATGTTTGTCTTGATGATATCTCAGACAGGTTTGAAAATGGGTCATTGGGGGTTAAAAACTAGGTCACCAGGTCAAATCTTAGAAAAACCTTGTATATGCTCTGGATGCCACATTTTCAGTCCAACACTCTTGAAAATTAGTCAGAATCTTTGCCTTTATAATATCTTGGATGAGTTTGAATATGGGTCATGTTGGGTCAAAAATTGGGTCAATAGGTCAAATGTTATAAACACCTTTTGTATGCTCTGGAGGACACATTTTCAGTCTGATACTCCTAAAACTTGTTCATAATATTTGTCCTGGTGATACCTTGAATGAGTTTGAAAATGGGTCATGTGGAGTCAAAAACTAGGTCAATGGGTCAAATATTAGAAAAACCTTGTGTACACTCCAGAGGCTACATTTTCTGCCTGATACTCTTCAGACTTGGTCAGAATGTTTGTTTTGGTGATGTCTCAAAAGAGTTTGATAATGGGTATTTGTCGGGTCCAAAACTAGGTCACTTGATGAAATCTTAGAAAAACCTTTTGTACGCTGTAGAGGCCACATTTTCAGTCCAATACTCATGAAACTTGGCCAGAATGTTTGTCTTATTGATATCTCAAAAGTGTTTGATGATGGGTAATGTCTGATAAAAAACTAGGTCACTGGGAAACTAGATGGTGCATGTTTGGTCAATAAACTCAGGTGAGCGATTTCAGGGCCATCATGGCCCTCTTGTTATAGTTTACTTACTCTTTTTGTCAGTGTTCAAAGAAATTTTATATTGAAATAAAGTATGAAATACCATAACTCACTGTGTGTAATATTGTTACTCTGCCTGCCATTTTTACTTTGCCTGCTATTTAACACAGACCCCTAATAGAAAACAGCTATTTCTACAATAATACCGGTACAGACTGTATTATCCTACAAAATTTGCTGATCAAAAAAGAGTGTTATTGTATGGCTTTAACCAACCTACTTTTCCCTTTTTGTCTTTTCTAGAATTGTCATTTATAAATCTAAAACCACTAATATTTTTATTACAAAGAGAGATAGTAATTACCTCCCCTCTCTGGAAACTAACAAAAGTAATTTCAAGTATAAAGATAGGCATACAGAAATTTCTGGTTGGTTAAAAATGTGCAAAAGTGTTGTACCTGTATAAATCCGTATTTATCAACTATCAAGAAAACTTTGTGACCTTTCCAAATTGAAAGCATTTGCAGACGGCAATTTCAGAGAGGCTCAAATAGTGCAATTATAGTCCGGTCTGTTAGCTCAAAAATGTTTACCAACCGGACGAAAGTGTGAAAATTTTATATGATTGAAACAATACTTTTCTAAGACGAGAAAAAGGGGTGTGCCCGATTTTAAGGCCCTAGATCAATTTTTATTGCGATTTGAAATTCGGATAACTATACCGTCCGAATACTCTTCCTTTGTAGAATAGTAATTTTGTTTCCCGTTTATAGTCAAAGTGTATGATCGACAAAAAAATGGTGTTTCAGAAGTATTTTGCCATTTTTAAAGGCACTGCTGGATTTAGGGATTGACTTTATGAATATTCCATGTGTCTTTCGTATCTATCTGTTTGTCTGTCTGTCCATTTGCGTATCATTTGCTTGCATTTTACATTCTTAAAAAGAACTGACCGAATTTCGCGCACAGGATTGCTTTGCATTAGGTCGCTCCGCAGGACAAATCAAATTGCCTACAGATTTTCCGCATACAGTGCATTTAACGATTTGCCTATTACATTTGATATAACGAATATTTCCTTTATATCCAAAGCATTTTTCAATGACAAATGCTGTATGTCCCGTTCGCAAATCCTTTAAATTTGGAATACCGGGATCAAAGGAACACAGAGTTAACCCTTCACCCATTTTTTTCAAATCTTCATAAGACACATATCTTTAAATATTCAAAATGAAGCTTGAATGAATATTTTGTGAAGAAGGTATGGAAGGTTTAAAATTTGATCTGAGACCACGTTTCTTTTGTTCATGATCTATAACAAAGTTAATCGTCAATAGGAAAGTTCAACAAAGACGGTTTGATAATAGTGCTGTAATATCAGTAAATGGACTGTCTTTCTGAAGACACTTAACAGCTTTTTAACCTTTTACCAAAGTATTTTCAGTTTTGGCGACCCGAAAAAAAATGGGAGCAGACGCTCTGATTTGTCCCACTTTCTGTTTTTTGTCTCACTTCCTCAACTTTAGCACCCCCCTCCCCAATAAGAAAACGAAAACAAAAAGTAATCAATATATAGTTCAGAAACATCTGTGAAAAATAAATTTTCAAAGTGTGAGAGAAAATACTGGAAAAAAGGAATGAGATTGCAACAAGCATTTTCTCCTGTTTTACTTTTTCAAGGACAATTACCAACATCTGAACCACCTTCATTCTATCGCCTCCATATGCTGGGTGTAGGACAAAAGCCCACTAGGGCAAAAGCCCACTGGACAAAAACCCACTAGGACAAAAGCCGACTTTTAGTTCTAATCATGTATTCAATTAAAAAGTTTCATATACTAGTATATGATGTTACTTGTCTTTAGAAGAGTAGAAAACATTATGTGAAAAGCAGAAAATGCCGGTAAGCACCATTTTCTTATTCTCTCGCATTTTTTTCAAAAGTCCAGCATTTTCTCCTTTTCTCACATTCTTTTCAAGTCTACTTTCATATGGTATGGTTGTTATAAGTATGGGGAATGTTGCAAAGAAGTGAAAACTGAGAAGAAGAAAAAAAAGCAATTCGATCATTCTGATCATTAAATCTGTAATGTGTTTTTTCTACAAAAATGATATGAAAAATGATTTTCTAACTCTTTTTATAAGCAGTGGGCTTTTGTCCTCCTTGCCAAAATTAGCAGTGGCCTTTTATCCAGTGGGCTTTTGTCCTATTGGGTCTTTGTCCCAATGGGCTTTTGTCCATTTCCCCCATATGCTAGGTATATGGACCAGTCCAAGGTTGTCGTCGGGTGAAAACATTCATGGAACCTATTCAAAACCCCATACCAAATAACCCAAGCTTTTTACGACCTTTAGAAATATAGTTTTTAAAAATGTTGTTGAAAAGGGATAAAGTTCTGGTAACCACTATTTTCTCCTTTTTCCATTTGCTATCCTGCCTACAGAAAACTTCGTTTTTTTAAGTCACATTCAAATTGTTATCTTCAAAGGCTTGTAATTTGGGCAAGTCTCAAATTTTTGTTTGGTAGAGTTAATGGAGATTCAGTGTTGTAAAAATAGGGGAAAAGGGGGAAAATAACATTAATATAACTGCAATAGACCTTTCCTATTTTTATGTCTGATTGGTCAACTAATGTTTGCCGAATTCCGTAGCTCTAAGTTTGTAATGTACATGCCTGAAATCCATGAATTGTATGTTTGATTTATCTAAACTTTTAAAGTGGTAATTTTTATTTAGAAAAAATCGTTCTGGTATCTGCAAAAAGACAGAGAGAGTCTATTTACCAGTAAACTGGAACATTATATACATTTTCAATTTAAAGCGAAAATCCTGACTTTGAAATAACATTTAAATCTCTATAGTTGCATTTTTGTCATGCTCCTATTTTAAGTACCTTATCGTAATAACAAAGTTCAATTCAAATTTCAAACCTCCCATTCCTTCTAGAAAAATAGAAGTTCGAGATTCATTTTCAGTAGGCAAATACATGCTATACTTGTTTTCATTGAAAAGCTAGTAAAGACGAGCAGGGCGTTCTTTTGATCTCGGTATTTCACCGTCAAAATGGTTGATCTATATGAAATCAGAACCGTAGGAAGCAATTTCGGATGGGGGGGGGGGGCAAAATTTTAAGAATCGGCTTGTCTTCCCAATTTGATATATACTGCGTTTTGTTATGCAGTCACGTGAAAAGTAATCCACCTGCTAATACTAGGGATCGAAATAGATGTAAATTTGTTCAACAATGTGGTAAATTATGAGATTTGGAAAAAAATAAAGCAAAAAATCACACTGAAATAAATGTGACCTCAGAAATTGTTTGTTGTCTATCAGATAACAAATGTAGACGAAAAATTCCAGGGCTAGCCGCCATTTGTTTAGAACTATTTTAATTTGTTTGACATTTTCTATCAGCGTAACTATCGTCAGTAAGCTATTCTTAAATATTATTTCATCCTTTTTATATACCTCTATTTTCTAGCAATATTCGGCCAAACGCTGACACAATAATTTTATTTGTGATCAAATTATTGTAGGGGGCGGGCCCTCTGGCCCCTCCTATTCCTACGGCCCTGCTGAAAAGCTGTAATGTACTTTTTAGGCACTGACTAGCACACACGTGTCATGATTGTAAAGGTTTGGAATTGTTAAAATCTGTTACAGAGGACAAGTATGTTCTAATTACTAGCCCTAAAAGATGCATTTTTCTGCCCGAACATTTTTTTTTGTTTTCAAATGCATTATTATGTAACCTGGTTTAACCGGTCCCAGTTTAATTTTATATTTGCACTTATTTCTTATGTCGGAAGTGGGGGAATTTATTTTTCAAGTTATTAAACCGTATCCTTCTAAATAGATTAAATGACGCTTTTAAAGCCGATAGTAAAAACCCAAATGTTATTTCAAAGGAATATCTCGAGGAAAAATAAAATATCTCCGTATCGGACAGTGTAGATCTAGGATCAGACTGCACGTTCTTCGTAGTATGATCTTGATCTATATTGTCTGCAAGAGTTCAATGAGTCGCGCTTGGCAACCTAACAGTTAATGCAGTCTGCATACAAAAAGTTCTATCAACACGCCCGATAGGAGACAGCGCTTATGAAACCGCTTTACTCTCTGAAGTCTACCGAAAAATTGATAAAACGACAGTTTGTTTTTTGTATGTGTCTTCTAAAAAGACAACTAATGATAAAACTACCAGCACGGCCGTTTTAGCTTTTTGGGCATTTCAAGAATTTCGAAACATAATATAAAAGTGAAAAAAATGACTAAAATGCCCATTCTTGGTATTATTTCGAATTTATTTCTATATTATTTCATTTCTATGTTACTAAAAATAAATCAAAATCCACCTATAAAGTAAATCAAAATAAAAATTTCGATAAAAAAAAAAAAAGGAAATGAAGTTCTATTAAATATGAAAACGTTTTGATCTACCTTCAGTGATCAAATCAATGTGAGATACGAATACATACATGTGTTCTGATAAAACGAAAGTACAAAGGAAGAGTATTCGGACACTACATCTATCCGAATATATAATAGGCAGTAATTAATGAACTAGGCCACTGAAATCGGGCACACCAGGTGCAAATGACTCGGAATTATGTCTAGTAACTGTGTGCAAAATTTGTTGCTTTCGTCCGGAGTGTAAACATTTTGCTAAAAAATCGAGTTAACTAACCGGACTATTATACTTTGATAGGGTAGAAAACTTTTCCCATGATGTTTTCAAAAGGCTTCTTCCTCAGCTGCATTAGAATTCGTCATTATGTCGTAAAGGGTTAACCCTTTACCAAAACATCCCAGATTTTCATGACCATGGGAAGGAAAGCTTTTGAAAACATTGCGGGAAAAGGAGAAAATGCTGGTAACCAGCATTTTCTCCTTTTTCCACAATGTTTTCCTACCTAAATAAAATCTTTATTTAAGCAACATTCAAAATAATGACTGCAAATGACACCAAATGCTTTGGTGTTTGGTAAAGGTTTTAAAATGATGATGCTGATATTGTAGGGTTTTGCAAATAAATTTATACATTGTTTGATGTCAATTTCAACATTTTAAGATTGGTAGTTTGCAAAGAAAGCGCCGAGGTAGGTGTCTTCCCAGTTCACCCAATTCCATTTCGCCCGTTCCAATTTCGCCAAACTTTTCTACCCATTTCGGCCTTTGCCATCTTGTCCCCTACCCATTTTGCCCTTTTTCATTTTGCCCCATTGCCACCTCGCCCAATCATCTTTTCGCCCAATTACCGTTTTGCCAATTCACCCTTTGCTGATTCGCCCAATGCCATCTCGCCCCTGTATCATTTTGCCCCTTCACCACTTCGCCCAATGCCATTTTGCCCGGTTATCAGCTCGCCCCATCACCATTTTGGCCCTTATGTGTTGTAGCCTACATCCTGTTCCTTTACCACAGGCCTATAATCATTACCACCAATATCAAGCATTGGCTGCGCCCATCAGTGTTTTTAAGCCTGTTTGCGTTTGGGCGAAAATGGAAGGGGCCTTGTGGGAAAAGGGAGAAATGGTCTTTGGGCGAAATGGAAAAGTTGGGCAAGATGGCTTCTGGGCGAAAATGAATTTGGGCAAAATGGGAAAAAGGCAGGACAGATATTTGGCGAAATGGGAAAAGGGCTAAGTTGGAAAGGGCGAAAAAAGAATAGGCAAAATGGGAAAAATTCTGGCTAAATGGGAATGGGCGAACTGGGAATAAACCGTTAAGGTAGTGTCGTAACCCTGGCGATGTCACCTTTGTCATCATGGAAAAACTTTGACTTTTTCTAAAACTTCGAATATCTGTCATTACTGTAGATAATTATACCCCTCACAATGTAGTGGAGCAGGGTATACTGGAACCGCCATGGCTGGCTGTCTGTCCATCCGTAGACACAAATTTGTCCAGAGCAATACTTCAACAGTTTTTCATGTACTGAACTCAAATTTACACACAGTGTTCCTATATATATGAAGTTGTGCATGTGCAATTTTCACGACCCTGCTGTGATTTGTGGCGGAATTATCTCCACTTGAACTTTTTATACGCCCGTCGTAGACGGGACGTATTATGGGATCACACGTGGCGGGTGTCCGGGCGGGCGGGCGGGCGGCGTCCATTTCTTTGTCCGGAGCATATCTCCAAAACTATACAAGCTAGGGTTATGAAATTTCATGGGTGGACAGATCTCATCGAGGGGGAGTGCAGTGCACAGGAATCATAACTCTTGCTCGCTTAATTTTTGAGTTATTGCTCTTTGTTTCTTTTCATACTTGAATTTTGTCCGGAGCATATCTCCAAAAGTAGACTAGCTAGGGTTATGAAATTTCATGGGTGGATAGATCTCATTGAGGGGGAGTGCAGTGCACAGAAATCATAACTCTTGCTCACTTAATTTTTGAGTTATTGCCCATTGTTGTTTTTTATACTTGAATTTTGTCCAGAGCATATCTTCAAAACTATAGTAGCTAGGGTTATGAAATTTCATGGCTGGATAGATCTCACCGAGGGGGAGTGCAGGGCACAAGAATCATAACTCTTGCTTGCTTAATTTTTGAGTTATTGCCCTTTGTCATTTTTTATACTTGAATTTTGTCTGGTGAATATCTCCAAAATTATACTAGCTAGGGTTATGAAATTTCATGGCTGGATAGATCTCACCGAGGGGGAGTGCAGTGCACAGGAATCATAACTCTTGCTTGCTTAATTTTTGAGTTATTGCCCTTTGTCATTTTTCATACTTGATTTTTGTCCGGAGCATATCTCCAAAACTATACTAGCTAGGGTTATGAAATTTCATGGGTGGATAGATCTCATCAATGGGGAATGTAGTGCACAGGAATCACAACTCTTGCTTGCTTAATTTTTGAGTTATTGCCGTTTGTTGTTTTTCTTACTTGAATTTTGTCCGCTGCATGCCCCAGCTTTACAACTTGGGGTAAGACGGGCGTATCTTGCGACAATTTGCCGCTCTTGTTTCAACTATTGTACTAAACCATTCTGCATTCTGTGACAAAGACCTGTTTTTGTGACAAGGAGCTGGTGGGGGTATAATCACGTTTATTATTTCAAACTTTGACAATTTGCTCGTTATCAAAAGGTGAACCCATACAACAAGGGCTGGTAACTATCAAAGTATTTTTGACAGAGCTATGCCCCATATTTGACCGAATTTTCAATGAAAACCAAGCAACTGCAGTCGGGCATTGACAACATACATTTCTCCTAAAAGAGTGTGGATGATTAAAGTTCTGGTCACAAGCAAATTAATTTTAACTCTATCAAACATTAAAATTTTGGATTATTCCAAATTGAAAGAATTTGCAGACGACAAAATACATGTGAATCAAAAGTTGAAATTTGATTTGGAAAGGGTAGAAAGCATTGTGGGAAAAGGAGAAAATGCTGGTTTCCAGCATTTTCTCCTTCTCTCACAATGATATTCAAAGGCTGTCTTTCTCAGGGGTGTTAAAATTTGGGATGGGTAAAGAGTTAAATAAATTTTTAAAGCTACAGTTAATGGTGGCTACATTATTTCTAGCTTTCATATCCATTGACCTGAACCTTGAACAGCCTGGCCTGGTGGTTAAATCATTACCACACGACAAAATTTTAGGTTTGTCCGAATCGAAAGCATTTGCAGACGACAAAATAAAAGTTACTGAAAATTTGAAATTTGTTTTGTGAAGGATAGAAAACATTGTGGGAAAAGGAGAAAATGCTGGTTACCAGCATTTTCTCCTTTTCCCACAATGTTTTCCAAAGGCTTCTTTCTCAGGGGTGTCAAAAGTAGGGATTGTGTGGTAATGGGTTAAGTGATTTCGGTATATAACTCAAGATCTGATGGGTGTGGGTTTGTTACCCGGTTGTGGCAAACTTTCTTGCCGATTTTTCACCTCTCACCTCTGATGCATTTGAGAAAGTAGTCGGTGGTTTGGAAAGAAACTTTTGTCAGCACTGGGTTTAAAAAAAAAACACCAGGAAACACAAGTGTAGCTGCACTGGACACCATGTCATGACCTTAGCTTTTAAAACCAAGTTTAACCCTTTACCACACAATGCCAAATTTTGACACTCCTGGAAAAGAAGCCTTTTGAAAACATTGTGGGAAAAGAAAAAAAATGCTGGTAACCAGCATTTTCTCCTTTTCCCATATTGTTTTCTAGTCTATTAACCAATTACCACACAATCCCTACTTTTGACGCCCCTGGAAAAGAAGCCTTTTGAAAACATTGTGGGAAAAGGAGAAAATGCTGGTTACCAGCATTTTCTCCTTTTCCCACAATGTTTTCTACCCTTCACAAAACAAATTTTAAAATTTCAGGAACTTTTATTTCGTAGTCTGCAAATGCTTTTGATTTGGACAAGTCTAAAATAATGTCGAATGGTAATGAGATAAAGAAAACTGCTCTGAAATTGTTGTCTGCAAATGCTTTCAATTTAGACAAGGCTAAAATTTTGTCACTTGGTGAAGGGTCAACTCCAATGCAAACAGAGGAACCTGGAACAACCATACTTTATCAGATTGTCAGGCTTGTTACGATAATCGCCATACTTTCAAAAAAATGGTGAAATTAACTCTTTACCAATCGACAATTTTAGACGTGTCCAAATTGAAAGCAACTGCAGACGATAATTTCAATGTGGTAAGTTAAGTTATTGTCAACAGCTGCTTGCAATTTGGACAAATCTTAAAATTCATTGTGTGGTGAAGAGTTGTAGAGACTAATTTGGTTCTATGTCCCTTCTTTCTTTAATACATGTTAAAACTTGAATTAACTCTTTACCAAACGATAGAATTTTAGACTGGTTCAAATTGAAAGAATTTGCAGATGACAAATTAAAGATGGGGGTGAAATGGCAGAATTTGTCCTCGATAGAGAAGAAAGCATTGTTGGAAAAGGAGAAAATGCTGGTTACCAGCATTTTCTCCTTTTCCTACAATGTTTTCAAAAGGCTTCTCTTCAAGGGTCGTGAAAACCTGTGATTGTTTGGTGATGGGTTAAAAGGCCATCTGTTATAAGAGACAACCGTTGTTTTGCGGGAGGATTCGTAATACAAACTTGACTTATAAGTTATTACACACTCTCCGCACCGAGTTGAATTTTCCCATCACCTGAATTCCTACCAAGAATAACGAGAAGTCACTGCAACACAATGTTTTCCTCCGAACCTGTCATCCAGTCTTTTTATGTAAGAAAGCAGCAACCTGTCAGCTAGGTGTCAGCTAGGTATGAAACACCAAAAACAATTTATGAAAGAAGGATAAGTTTATTATCATGTTTTCACATTATGTACATGAGCAGAGTGGTAAAAGGAATTTGACATTCATTGGCTTCCTACGATGGAAATTTGTAAACTTCTTTAATTGTTTACAAACAATCCCTGGATTAAACAACCCATAGGAAGAAGCCTTTTTGAAAATATAGTAGGAAAAGGAGAAAATGCTGGTAACCAGCATTTTCTCCTTTTCCCACAATATTTTCTACTTTTCAAAAGTCAAGCTTCAATTTTTGAGTCATGTTTATTTTGTCATTTGTCAATGCTTTCAAACTGGACAAGTCTAAAATTTTGTCGTTTGGTAAAGAGTTAAGAAATGGTGTACTTAAGCTTATCTAGACTTGTACAATGAAATTTTGCCTTAACTCTTTACCTACGACAAAATTTTGGACTAGTCAAAATTGAAAGCATTTGCAGACAAAATAATTAATGTGAATCAAAATTTGAAACTTGACTTGGAAAGGGTACAAAACATTGTGGGAAAAGGAGAAAATGCTGGTTACCAGCATTTTTCTCCTTTTCCCACAATGTTTTTAAATGGCTTTCTTTCCCAAGGTCGTCAAAATTTTGTGGTAAGGAGTTCAGCCCCAATCTATGTCAGATCCTACATATTGTCTTATCCAAAGTACAGCTTTGAAATCGTCCACAGTCAGATTGAAAATATGTGATGATTATAATTATGTAGAAATTGTTTCATTCACATACGGCTTCTAAAATGAAACAGTCGGGGCTTTAACCCATTACCACGCAATCCCTACTTTTGACGTCCCTGAGAAAGAAACCTTTAGAAAACATTGTGGGAAAAGGAGAAAATGCTGGTAAACCAGCATTTTCTCCTTTTTCCACAATGTTTTCTACCCTTCACAAAACAAATTTCATATTTTCAGTCACTTTTTTGTAGTCTGCAAATGCTTCAAATTTGGATGAGCCAAAACTTTTGTCGTTAGGTAATCAGGTAAGTTAAAAACCTAAAACTATCATGATCGACTATCTTCATCTATGTCCATGGCACTTTGTCCTCTGCTGGAAGTTGCAGAGCTACTGGTGGTGTTTTTCCCTTTCTTTGCCCTCTTTTTTGTCTCCCCTTTAGAGATGTTCAGCTGTTCATGTAAACTGTTGATATGTTGCAACTGTTGGAAGAGAGGAAAGAAAACAAATTTATGACCCTTAACTATTTCAGAGCTAAATTAATAAATCCAAACTCTTTCTACGGCTCTTCATAAAATCCATTGACACTTACAAAGAATTTTGACTGTGTAGGCTTGACTGCACAAGTGGATGGTATACATCAAAGATCAGACTGCATAATTATTCTGAGTTCAAGAATAAATGGCAAGCAGTAGCCTGGATTCCAATCCATCTTTATTTTTCATGTTATATATTCTGTCATTACTTTTTAAGTTTTTTTTTAAACCAAACCTATTTATCCCTTTACCAAACAATCCCTGGTTTTTACAACCCTGAGATAGAACCCTTTGAAAACATTGTGAGAAATGGAGAAAATGCTGGTAACCAGCACTTTCTCGTAATGTTTTGTACTCTGCTGGAAACAAATCTCAATTTTTTAATAACATTTATTTTGCAAGCGCTTTCTATTTGCACCTGTTTAAAATTTTGTCGTTTGGTAAAGAGTTAACCTATTTCGGCACATATCTGTTCAGACTGCAAAGGATTGTCTAGGAGTGATTAAAAAATTATTACCACCTGTGTTTGTATGGACCAACCATTCTGCCAAGCCCTCGTAGCTCAGTTTGTAGCATGCAGGACTTAAGACTGAGTGTGTGGGTTCCATCCCTGGCTTAGCTTATTTTTTTCGCAAGGACTGATGATAAGTCATTGCAACAGGATTCGTTCCTCCCCCTCTACTGACAATTGTTTTGACAACGTTTTACAGAAGCAGCTAGTGGCTAAAGCATGAATAGAAGCACTGGATGCCGTAATAAAACTTAAGTAATGTTAAAAATGGCGCTAAACACCATATAATCAATCAATCACTACCCATTCTTAATTTCATTCTAAGCCTAATTTTAATTTAAAAGGTCACACAATTTCTAATTGGCTAAACTGTTTGGTCTATCCAATCGGAGGCTAGGTTATTTTCAAATTTAATTTAAAAATTTTCAAGTCTTTTTAACGTTCTTAAGAATAATTTGTGAATACCGACCCTGGACTGAGGCTAGGCAAATACACATGTAGATGCATCATTCTTGATTAAAAAAATGACCTTACCAATTTTGGGCTTTTCTGTACTAATAATTTAACATCATCAGCATTTACTGTAGTCCTCTTGGCATGTCTGTAAAATTGGAAGGATTATCTTTAGCTGCAATAAGATCACTTATGATCAAGCAGTAATATCCATGCAAAGTCGAACGGATGGACAGATGGACGGAGAGATAGGGGAAGGGAATATAGAAGAACAGTGTTTACCCTTTAACACACAATCCCGACTTTTAACACGCATGTGAAAGAAGTCTTTTGAAAACATTGTGGGAAAACGAGAAAATGCACAATTCTGAGTTTTAACCAGGCTAAAAGAGAATGCTTTTGAAAACATTGTGGGAAAAGGAGAAAATGCTTATAACCAGCATTTTGACTATCGTGTAGTCTGTTCAAGTGTTAGTTGCTAGCAGAGAAGTTCTAAAACCAGGCAACATGTAAACAAAAGAGTGACCTGGCAATTTTGACCTACATTTTTACTGTAAAAACTGTAATTTTGGAAAGACGATGACTCAATTTAAGTTGAGAATACTTTAAGTTTGCCTTGTTGTTGACTTTTATCAACCTGTTTATTGTGCAGCTTTGTAAATCTTTTGATAGCTTAACTTTGCACTAGAATATATTTAAAGAATCATGCAGACCCATATTGCCTAGACAGCTATAAATGCTATCAACATGTAAATTCCAAAATTTATTTTTCTAACTCTATTGAAAAGTTTTCCCTTTACCAATCAATCCCTGGTTTTTACGGCCCCAAGATAGAAGCCTTTTGAAAACATTGCAGGAAAAGGAGAAAATGCTGGTAACTAGCATTTTCTACTTTTCCTACAATGTTTTCTATCCTGCTGGAAACAAATTTCAATTTTAGAGTTAAGTTTGATTTGTCGTCTGCAAGTGCTTTAACTTTGGACCTGTCTAAAATTTTGTCGTTTGGTAAAGAGTTAAAGATAGAATATCATAAGAGTAATGACACGTCTTCTATCTGTCTGTCTCGTTTGCTAAAAAAAACCTAAACAAATAAGCCTCTCTCACTTTGCAAACAGTTCTAGGTAACTTGCAAATTCTTCACATTTCCTCCATGTAGTCTCTGATATGGTAGCCACCACCAAACGATTCAGTTTAACTCCCTTATTTTGCACATGCTCTCGACATATCTGAAGGGTAGTGTGGTGAACAGCTGCCTTCAAACGCTGCAAACAAAAATGAAACAGATATGAGTGAGGCTGAATATTCATAGAAATAATTATAGATACTACTGGAATAGTCTCAGTGATGAAATGCTTAATATGCTTCTTTTCATATTTTGACATTTACTGTGCCCTGCCCCATCTCAAGTCCATCGTGAGTTTTCCAGTAACAAAGATATAGTGCAGTTTTGATTCTTTAACCCTTTACCAAACAATCCCTGGTTATTACGGCCCTGAGAGAGAATCCTTTTGAAAACATCGTGGGAAAAGGAGAAAATGCTGGTAACCAGCATTTTCTCCTTTTCCCACAATGTTTTCTTCCCTGCTGGAAACATATTTTGCTTTTTGAGTAGCATTAATTTTGTCGTCTGCTAGTGCTTTCAATTTTTACCAGTCTAAAATTTTGTCGTTTGGTAAAGGGTTAACTCATCATTTTATTTTGTATTGTAGCAAAATGTAATAAACTGTTGGTGTAAAAAATGACCGAGGACAATTTATTAAACCTTTCATTACCTAAAGCTGTTGTAGAATTTGTGGCCATTCAGTGTCTGTGTTTGGAAACATAAACACCTTGCTTAACAGACGAATTAGATTGTGTTTGTTTTTTTTTTCTTGTATCTAGCGTTTAAATTGAAAATATTCGTATCGAAAAAGAAGGATTGATGAATATAGTACGATTGTTACTGAGTACGCCTGTCTAAACCGTCAATTTGCGAAAATTCTACATCAAGCGGTTCTTTTTCATTCAAATGTTCTACAATTAAAATATTGATATTTCGAAATATTCAATGTGTATAGTTAGATCTATATGAACCTGGGTGTTTGTAAGTTGATCAAACTCCTCTTCTGTTGACATCTTAATTTCTATTTCCCGCGACAGAGATTTTTATTATCAAAGGGAGACAACTCTTACAGTAACTTGACGAAATTTTAATCGAGTATTCTCCCTTTAGCGAATGTGTTAACATAAAGATCATGTAGAAGTTACAAACGGCAACTTCACCTTCGTCTTCCAGAATTAACCCTTTACCAAACAATTCCTGGTTTTTACGAATTAACCTTTTACCAAACAATTCCTGGTTTTTATAACCCAGAGGAAGAAGCCATCTGAATATATTGTGGGAAAAGGAGAAAATGCTTCTATCTCAGGATCATTAAAAACAGGAATTGTGTTGTAAAGAGTTAAAACCCAAATTTTGCTATATTTTTGGAGGTATATTTTTTGGGGAAAGTCTCTGAAGTCTGATCTTAATCTACACTGTCCACAAAGGTACCTTGATCCACGCTAAGCAGTCAAGGGCTAATGGCCCTGCCTAAGAAGCCTCTTGTGAACATTGTGAGAAAAGGAGAAGAGGGTGGGTGCAAGCATTTTATCTTTTAACTCTTTACCAAATACTACAATTTTAAACTGGTCCAAATTTGAAAGTACTTGTACTGGCAGACGACAAAATAAACGTAACTCAAACATTGAATATTGTTTCCAGCAGGGAAGAAAACATTGTGGGAAAAGGAGAAAATGCTGGTTACCAGCATTTTCTCCTTTTCCCACAATGTTTTCAAAGGCTTATACCTCAGGGTCGTTAAAACCAGGGACTGTTTGCTAAACCAAATTTTTTTAATCTACCCTTTACCAGTCTTGTTAACCAGTTGATAAACTTTCAGGCGTTAAGGTTGACAGCAATCGCAGACGACAAAATACACGTGCATCAAAAAATGGTTTTCGTTATCCATAAGAAGGTAGAAAACACTGCTGGATAAAGGGAAAAAATGCTGTTTATCTGCACCTTCGCATTTTCGTATTACGTTTAAAAAGATTTTCTTTACAGGTCAATAAGAACTATAGGGATTAAGTTGCAAAGGGTTAAGCCCATTACCCCACAACCCCTACATTTGACGACCTTGAGAAAGAAGTCTTTAGAAAACATTATGGGAAAAGGAGAAAATGCTGGCAACCAGCATTTTCTCCTTTTCACACAATGTTGTATACCCTTCCCAAATCAAATTTCGACTTTTCAGTCACATTTATTTTGTCGTCTGCAATGCTTTGAATTTGGACTACTCTATCAATTTGTCGTTTGGTAAGGAGTTAAATGGAATATCTGGTACTTGAACCATGTTTAATTTGTCGTCTGCAAGATCTTTAAATTGGGAAAACTCTAAAATTGTGTGCGTTCAGAGTGAAACAAATAAGTTGGCAAGGGGTAACAATTAAACTGATGATTAGTTCATCTTGTACAATTTATATAAACTGGCTACTTTTCCAGCGGTATCATTTTGTCCATTGACCAGTCACCTCAAAAAGTCATCTTTGGTTTACCTGTGGCGAGCAAGGATAAAGGGATATATTGTAAATCGATGTGTTTGTTTTATGCTATATATAGACTTATCCAACGATAAAGTATGCGTCAATATTGACATTTAGCCAATCAGATCACTCGACACAGAAACGGTTTGGTTTAGGTGCATAGTGCTCGTTGCTATGTACAGTATCAACAATAGCAAATATGGCGACGAATAACAACGATCTAATTTAAATTGCACTGAAATTTCCCTAACATATACATGTACAAGAAATATGGAATCCTGCCAAACATTTGGTCTTTTCCCCATGATATGAGACACATACCTTTTTAATTGATCGTAAAATTCTACCAACCCCAAAATTAAATATAAAATAGATCTAGGTAAAATTGATTTTATCTCACAAGGTGCTCTGACAGTCAAGTTCTTACACGCCGATATACATTTCCGTATAGAACTCTGTTAGTACTTTTGGCATGTTTGAAACACGTTGCCTGTCAGCAAGTACACAAACTCGATTTATTATATATTGAATATGACATAAAAAACTTGCTGCGATAGAGATTTATTACGTGATTTAAATTTACATTGAATGTGTTAGATAACATAGTTTGATGCAGTGATCTAGTCTGAATAAAATCTAGTTTCTACGAGGAATATCTATTGGAAAATTAATGAAAGTGAAAGATATATGTGTAGTTATGTGTGGATTTATTACAGTGATCACAAGGAAGGATTTTATATCTACATATGTCATTCATAGATCACCAAGTTAATTGGGTGTAGCTTCATGTTATTCTACAGTTGTGATTTGAAAGTATTTCTTTAATAAATGTGATGAAACTGGAAAGAGTATTTAATCTATATAAATGTTGATCTAATCATGGCCGCTAGTGCATTGCTACCAAGTGTTAAACTGACCGGGGGCAAGCGAGGGGCCCCGGGTCCCTTAATTGTGACCACGAGCGATGAAGACTCGTCCGACGGGGAAGCATTTCCTCCGAGCCCACGGGCACCTGTAACATGCAGAATTAGCCCGAGGGTGAACATAACGGATACATACCCAAATTTAAAACTAGACCTTTCCCGAGCTTTACCGGATCGAACCGGTGACAAATCCGAACCTTATCGAATAGAGAGATCGGACACAAGGACGCAGCCACCTCACACTAATAGAGCATCGTCACCGTCCCCGACCCCCGGGATTAGTGCTCATCAACAAGCGTGTGATGCTTACGAACATGACCACGACTATGAAAATGTGGCCTCGCCCAGTGGGAGTAGTACAGCTAGCGGACCAGTCTATGTTCGACCCCCGGGATTTCAGCATCACGCCCAGGAAATTCGACGGAAGAAGAAAAAGTCGACGGGCTTGCTAGAGAAGAGAGAGGGCTTGAAAAGCCGAGCCCCAACTCCTCCCAAAGTCAAATCAAGGCGAGGTAAATAGTGTTTACTTATATTTGAGGCATGCTCTGGTAAAAAGGGGCTTAACTCTTTGCCAAACGACAAAATTTTAGACCGGCCCAAATCGAAAGCATTTGCAGACGACAAAATAAAAGTGACTGATAATTCAAACTTTCTTTTGGGAGGGGTAGAAAACATTGTGGGAAAAGGAGAAAATGCTGGTTACCAGCATTTTCTCCTTTTCCCACAGTGTTTTCTAAAGGCTCCTTTCTCAGGCTCGTAAAAAGTAGGGATTGTGTGGTAAAGGGTTAAACATAAGGAGGCTTTGATATGGAACACTTTGAGGTCACAGAAGAGAATGCTGATACTGAGCATTTTCTTCTTCTCCTACAATGTTTGTTTTTTAATGTATCTTTTTTTGCCTCAAAAATTGAAGTTTGTTTCCAGCAGGGTATTGAATGAATGAATAGTGTTTTAAGGCCCGTCGACAACTTAGGTCATATTGGGCGCACTCACTTAGTAAACAATAATGTGAGGTGAAAATAACATACATGTCGAACAACACAAGACAAACATGATAAATGAGGAATGGATGAAACACAAAATGATGCCCCTTTTGTCGCCTTTTACGACATGCATGCTGTCACTTTTGTTCCGCCAGATCCAGCAGGGTAGAAAACATTGTGGGAAAAAGAGTAAATGCTGGTTAACAGCATTTTTCTCATTTTCCAACAATGTTTTCAAAAGGCTTCTATCTCAAGGTCGTAAAAACCAAGGATTGTTTGTCAAAGGGTTAAATTGTTTCATGAAGAAACGCAGTAGCGTGCGAGCAAGAAGAGTCTCTGTTACACAGCTTTTAACATTGACTTTGCCCATTCAAGCCGTTAGGAGAAGTGTATATTCGAATAATTGCGGTGTCGAATAATCCTTATCTCGCCGTGCAAACCCCAATAATGTCTACTGAAAATCAAGGGCTTAAAAAAGTGGGAAGAGATGAGGAGATGGTATTAAAATCAATATGTAATTACTTGGATGATCGGCTTATCTCGTTACACACACAATCCTTTGACAACTCTTGACCATACAGAATACTTAAAAGATTTTAGACTTGTCCAAACTGAAAGCATTTGCAGATGATATAGAAAATGTAACCTAAAACATGAAAGTTTCTTTCAAAGGGTGGAAAACATCGTGGGAAAAGGAGCCACGAGTGAAAATATTACCGATGGTGTTCACGAGATGAATAAAATTTCGATCTTTCACACAAAACAACAACAACAAATATTCTATTTATTTCATGCTTTAACGTAGTGGACCCGCGATAGAAAACAAGCTACATGTATTTCCTCTGTAATACATGTATTATTGTACAAAATTTGCTAAGATTAAAAACGAATATTATTGTACTACTTTCACTGAGCCACTTTTTCCTTTTTGCCCTTCTTAGAATTATCATTTATAATTTTAGGGCCACTCTATTCTCATTACAAATGGAGGTAATAATTACCTCCCTTTTCTGAAAACTAACAAAAATATCAACAAATAATTTTAAAATGGACATCAAATGAATTTCTGGTCGGTTAGAAATGTGCAAAGATATTACACCAGTATAAATCCTTATTTATCAGCTAATAACAAAATTCATTCCATTTTGCACTAGAAGCGTTAGGATGCTAATACCCTAATAATATGGCTTGCAAATCGCGAAAAGGGGCATTCAGACATTGGCGTAAAGTGTCGTCTCGGATCAGCCTGCGCAGCAGGCTGATCCGAGACGACTCTTTACGACTTCAATAGATTTTGTGCTACAGTAGACTTGCGCAAAGCAGAAAATTATACTGTATAAAAATGAAGAGTGTCGTCTCGAATTAATCTGCCCGGACTGTACAGGCAGATCCGAGACGACACTTTGATGGCCCCTTTTCGCGTGTTCTAGGCCATATATAAACTAAGATACCTGGTTGGCTTCGCGACTTATGACTGAGGTTCGAGATTTCTCTTTAAATGAACTAGATGTAGCAAAATCAGCGATTTTCAATATAAACGAGTGAACAGTTCCAATAAAACTAACTATATCTGTGCTTTGCTTGCAAATTAATTGTGTTGCGTGCATGAATAATTCAAATCTCCGGCCGTTAGCGATGATAGAAAGTTGCCATTTGATATCAGCGTGGTAGATCATTAATTATTGCTGTCTAAACAAAAGGAAGTGACGTCATGTCAGATTTATTGCAACATTTAATATCCGGGTCTCTGCAAAGTCCGGCATTTAACATTTTACCTCACGACTCCAACTTTAACGACCCTGAAAAAGAGGGTTGTAGAAAATATTGTGGGTAAAGGGAAACATGCTGGTTAAGCATTTTCTTCCTTTCCCACAATGTCTTCAAAAAGCTTTCCTATTAAGGGTCGCAAAAATAAGAATCCTTTTGAACAGAATTCATTCATTTATTAAAACCGCCATCTGTAGAGCTTACCGGAAGTTGCGAATGGGAAGCTTTGGTTGGAGACTGGTAACCTTCATATTGTGCTTGGGACGAGAACCCAGCAACCATTTTAAGAACTTTGCTTCTTTTGATTTCCAAACCTTATCATCGAATTTTGTGAAGCAGAACATCCCAGCCAAAGAATTAAATTGTTTAATTAGACTGGAATTCTGAATGATTCGTGAACTGGGGTCCAGGCTATACCAATTATTCTTAAGAGTGTTCTAAGTCTCTATTTCTGATAATTCTTTTTAGATTTGAAAGTAACATAACTCCTGATTGGCTAAACCAAACGGTAGTGGTTTTAGAATTCTCCAATCTCAAATCCCGGCTAACAATTTATCTTTAATCTTTATCACTCTGATGTTGTCTAGTACATTAGTCTTTGGTGTTCAGATTTTTCATTATCTGTTTCTCTTTATTATCCCTAGCTACTGAAAAGTTTGAAATTTTTTCAGCTGCCATTAAGACTGTTGTTACTTAAACATGTAATTGGTAGAGGGGAATGGCCGAATCTAAATTGTGAGAACTTGTGGCCAGACCCCTTTGCCAATGTGCATGTGTCATTCCATGTATACTAGAAATGTTTTTATGTATTGCTTTTGTTGACATGTACATTTGTATGACAATAAAATATGTTTAAACTAACTAAACTAAGTGGTTTTAGAATTATAGAATCATAAATGATATTTCTAAGAAGGGCAAAAAGTAGCTCATTTTCAATAATAGCAAATTTATTAGGATAATATTATAGTGGAAATAGCTGTTTTCTATTACGGGTCCAGTACCTTAACTCTTTACCACACGACAAAATTTTAGACTGGTTCAAAGTGAAAGCATTTGCAGTAAACAAAATGAAGGTGACTGAAAAATTGAAATTTGTTCTGGGTAGGGCAGAAAACACTGTGGGAAAAGGAGAAAATGCTGGTTACCAGCATTTTCTCCTTTTCCTACAGTGTTTTCAAAAGGCTTCTTTCTCAGGGGCGTCAAAAGTAGGGATTGTGTGGTAATGGGTTAAAGAATATCAGGACATACCGGTATGACGAATATGCCAAAAATAAGCTATTTCATAAAGTCTATCGTTGAATTAATTAATTGCGTCGTTTGAAATAGTTTCTTTCAACAATGTCAGTATGATATTTTTTTTCTAATCAAAAGACCTGACCTAGTTATAGACAATGCCAAAGGCTATTGTGTTCTTTAGATCGAACTGAATTAATATCGATTACACCCGATCCAAGACATAGAAAATGGCTCTCCTACATATTGCCTTCTGAACCCTATACCAAACGACAAAATTTTAGACTGGTCCAAATTCAAAGCATTTGCAGACGACTATTTCAAAGTGGCTCAAATGGAGCAGTTTTGCTTTGATAGGGTAGAAAACTTTGTGGGAAAAGGAGAAAATGCTGGTTACCAGCATGTTCTCCTTTTCCCACAATGTTTTCAAAATGCTTCTTCCTCAGGGGCGTTAAAAGTCGTCATTGTGTGGTATAAAGAGTTACACCTTTACCAATAGACAGAATTTTCGACCAGTCCAAACGGAAAGCATTTGCAAACGACAAATTAAATGTGAATCAAAAAAAAAATAAAATTTGATATGGGAAGGATAGAAAACATTGCGGGAAAAGAAGAAAATGCTGTAAAAAAACAACGTTTAGCGGACAGCGTGATAAATCCTGTTGCAGTGACTTTAATAAATCCAAGGGGGAAAAAGTGCTATTGGCATAATTTTTTTCTTTGAGATATAACAAAAATATTTACCATTTAACTGTGAAAGTACATGGGTGATCTTTATACCGTGTAGTGTTAAAGGTAGCCCTTCAGATTTTAGGACGAAAATTTTACAAAAATGCAAAAAAAGGCTCACCCTTTTACTCCCAAAACCGTTTAATTTGCATTTATAAAACCCCAGCTGTCGAAAACCATCAGACAACAAGAGAAATTAGAGATTTACCATGGCCCAAGTCGACACCAACGGGAGACACGTTCTGTTTTTAGAAGTGTAATTCTCTCATTTACATACAGGAAATACACAGATAAAGCTTTAAACATAGCGTCCGCAGAAGACATTATGGAAAATAATTATTACATTTTCGTTATGTAATGGAATTCTAGCGTTATTAGTCATGTGCAAGTCACTTGACATTCCCACAATGCTTTTTTTTTTATTTTTGGCGCTAAATCAAAAAACACCTTGGCTTAAGAGGCAACGTATCCTTTTAAGGGAATACCATCAAAACCTTTTTATTTTTGTAATTTATGAGTCTTAATTATTGACGATTTGTATTGTTTTTTTCATATAAATTTCAGTGATATTCATTTTTTTTTAATTTGGTGAGATGTGTAAAATCTAACTACCCACCTTTAACAATCAAAGCGTTGAGAACGTTCAAGTGGTATTTGTCAAGGAAAACCATTGCCTGGAATCAATAGTTTGAAAGAAAAAGAGACATATTGTTCAAATATTGGCTTAAAAGCAAATGAATACCTTTTCGGTAGAAGGGAGAGTACTCATGTACCTTAAAACTATAGTTTTGAAATATCTTTAGCCTTTTATATTTAATTTATATTTAATTTCCAACATTACAATCAATTACTTCGACCTATAAATATTCATGAGCAATCAAATGGAGTATCGCGCAATCATAGGACGAACAAGCCATGGAACGAATTGGTTTTGGAACGAAAAAGCCCAGTAGGCAAATTTGTATCATTGCGCCAGTAAAAGGCTATGAGCGAGAGAAGCTATTTTCAATCAAAAATAAGTATCTGAACGATCGATAGCCTCACTCAATTTATTTTAAAATGCCATTTCAAATTACATATCTGTGTGCTACCGAAAAACTCATTTGTCTGAGAAAAAATGAATTTAACTGGGTTTATTTTCCTTCGGCTTTGCACAAAATAAGATACATGGTTATCAAAATTCAATCTTGAGCTCATAGTGGTATTGTCTTCGACAAATACCACAAAAACAGGCCATGCTGTGACAAACGGGGGATTCAGATATTCATTTATGATTTTATCAAGCAAATTATCCCATAATTGTAGATTCTTCAAATCAATTTTATCTAGCAATCACTAAATCATAAGTTAACCCATTTCCGCACAATCCCTACTTTTGACGAACCTGAGAAAGAAGCCTTTAGAAAACATTGTGGGAAAAGGAGAAAATGCTGGTAAACAGCATTTTCTCCTTTTCCCACAATGTTTTGGTCCCTCCACAAAACAAATTTTAAATTGCCAGTTACTTTTTTTTTTCCGTCTGGTCTGCAAATGCTTTCGATTTAGACAAGCCTAAAATCTTGTCGTTTGGTGATGAAGAGAGAGAGAGAGAGAGAGAGAGAGAGAGAGAGAGAGAGCGAGAGCGCAATATTGTTCCAAATTTTGACATTTTTTGTCCGTAGATATAGTTTATATGATCGGCGATCACGGACCAGAACAAATTTCAGGACGGATTAAAATATTTAGCATTACTAGCACTGAAAGTCTTTTGGCCATTTAATGATTTTATAGCGAATTGGCCATTGGTATTTGATTTTCTTTAACCCTTTACCGCAACAATCCCGATTTTTAACACCCCCTATTATAGAAGCCTTTTGAAAACATTGTGGGAAAAGGAGAAAATGCTGGTAACATGTTTACCATCGATAACGTGTTCACCTTATGCAATGTGTAAAAGAAAGGTGATTCCCCACTCTGATATATAAGACTACAAATATATAAAGAAGGCGAAATTTCGAATGAAAAAAGAACAACAAATGCCTGTGGAATTATTAACGATCCAAGGCCCGTATTCACCAACCATTCTTAAGAATGTTTTGAGTCATTGTTCACTAGAATTATCTGCACATGAAAGTAGCATAACTTCTGATAGGCTAAACCATTTGGTTTAGCCAATCAGAAGTTGTATTTCTTTCAAATTAGAAAGTTGTGGTGAAAGAGACTAAGAATGTTTTTAAGAATGCTTGGTGGATACGGGCCCTTATCTTGGATAGATATCGACTTTTTTTTTAACTCTTTACCACACAATCCCGACTTTTGACGACCCTGAGAAAGAAGCCTTTTGAAAAAATTGTGGTAAAAGGAGAAAATGCTGGTTACCAGCATTTTCTCCTTTTACCACAATGTTTTCTAACCCTCCCAAACCAAATTTCACTTTTTTTTTCAGTCGTAGTTAATTTGTCGTCTGCAAATGCTTTGAATTTGGACCAGTCTATTACTCTGTCGTCTGGAAAAAGAGTTAACCCTTTACATCACGAAAATGTTTTAGAATATCAGGGAAATAATGTAAATCTTTAACCCTTTACTCCATAGATACTCTCTTTGACGTATCAACAACAGACAGCTTTTGAAAACATTGTGGGAAAAGGAGAAATTGCTCGTAACGAGCAATTTCTCCTTTTCCCACAATGTTTTCCACTCAATCAGATATTTGTACCGTCATCTGTCCATATTTTTGACATCATATCTTTATTTGCTGCTGAAATGGAAGAGCCACAAATTAAGTAAAGGGTCAGCACAAAACAAGGACAGTTATCGGCGGGCTTATCGCCTTCAAGTTGTTAGGTGGCATTTTCAAGGATTATTCCGCGATAGATCTGCTTATATCAAAATATGATCGATAGGCTTATCTGTTATGTTGCTATGCTTCTTGACATGCAAATAATACAAAGTGTGTTTTTTTTTTGAGGAGGAGAAATGACAGTTTATTTCAGAGTATATTGGGACAGTGTAACGCCAAGATCTAACTACTTTCTGTGTAACCTGATCTTCATTGAAACTGTCTGCAAAGATAGGAAGGAAGGAAGGAAGGAAGGAAGGAATATAGGAAGGGAGGAATTGTGGAAGGAAGGAAGGAAGGAAGGAAGGAAGGGAGGGAAAGCAGGGAGGGAGGGGGTTAAGGAAGGAAGGAAGGGAGGAAGGAAGGAGGGAAGAAGGAAGGAAACGGAAGGAAGAAAGGAAGGAAGGAAAAGGAAGGAAGGGAAAGGAAGGAAGGAAAAAGGGAAAGGAAGGAAAAGAAAGGAAAGAAAGAAAGAAAGAAAGAAAGAAAGAGGGAGAGAGAATGAAAGAAAGCAAGCAAGAAAGAGAGAGAGAGAGAGAGAGAGAGAGAGAGAGAGAGAGAGGGAGGGAGAGAGAGAGAAAGAAAGAAAGAAAGATAGAAAGAAAAAAGAAAGAAAGAAAACAAAAAAAGACAGACAGACAGATATAAAGAAAGAACCACACGAAAAGGTACATGTATACCGAAAAAACTGAAATCTTTACTATACGAGCCGAAGATTTAAAAGAATTAGTCGAAGATTAACCCTATATCAGACAATTCTGTATTACATATATGTAAAATAAAACCCTAAAAAAGAAGGCTTTTGAAAACATTGTGGAAAAGTAGAAACTGCATGTAACTAGGATTTTTCTTCTTTTTCAACAATATTTTCTATCCTGTCGAAAACAAAATCCATTTTCTTGATCAAATTCCATTATTTTGACCAAACTTAAAGGTGGCCCTTCAGATTTTGGGACGAAAATTTTACAAAAATGCAAAGAAATCGTACTTATACTCCCATAGCCTTTCAATTTGCGTTCATAAAACCCCAGTGGTCGAAAACCATCCGACTACACGAGAAATTAGAGATTTATTACGGACCAGGTTGACACCAAGGGGAGGCACGTTCTATTTTTAGATTATCAATTCTCTCATTGAAGTACAGGAAAACACAGACAAAGTTTCAAACATCCGTCCGAAGAAGACATTATGGAAAATAATTATTACATGTTTGTTATGTAATGGAATTTAAGCGTTATTAGTCACATGCCAGTCACTTGACATTCCCACAATGCTCTATTGATTTTTGGCGCAAAAACTAAAAACAGCTTAAGCGGCTACGTAGCCTTTTAAGGGAATACCACCCCAATTTTTTTTTTCGTAATTTTATGATTCTTAATTACTGATGATTTGTATTGTTTTTTCATATGAATTTCATAGACATATATATTTTTTTATTTAGTGTGATGTGAAAATTCTAAATACCCTCCTTTAACCTATCTTCTGCAAATTATTGCCGTATGCTCGAGTCCAAAATTTTATCGTCTGACAAACAGCTTAACTTTAATCCTTTCCCAAACAACCCTGAGATAGAAGCCTTTTGAAAACATTGTAACCAGCATTTTCTCCTTTTCCCTCAATGTTTTCTACCCTACCTGAAAAAAAAAAAAAAAAAAATGAGTTACATGTTTATTTTGTCGTCTGCAAGTACTTCCAATTTGGACCAGTCTAAAATTTCGTCGTTTGGTAACGAGTTGAACCTTGTACACCAACTATGATTACTTCATACAACTATGAGAATTCTTAATTCCTTAACTCTTTACCACACGACAAAGTTTTAGACTGGTTCAAATTGAAAGCATTTGCAGACGACAAAATAAAAGTGACTGAATATTTGAAATTTGTTTTGTGAAGGGTAGAAAACATTGTGGGAAAAGGAGAAAATGCTGGTAACCAGCATTTTCTTCCCTTCTCACAAGGTTTTCTATTCCTTTGAAAACAAATCTCATATTATATGTGAAAAAGTATTTCAATTTGGACCGCGATAAAATTTTGTCGTTTGGTATCGAGTTAATCTTGTACCAGAGAAAGAATTGTGTTTGGTTATAGAAAAGTTATCATGACTTTATATCATATTTCATGTGTCTATTTTTAGAAATGTTATATGTAAAGAAATGACGTAATTTAAGCTGGGGGAATTATTTCCCCGTCACAGTGAATATTTTCCTCCTGCCGAAAATCTGGAACTACTTTTTTTTTTAAATATCGGCTATCCGGTTAATTGACTTGAGATCAGAAGTTTTAAAAGTGGCATTCGCTGACAAAATAATCAGAGGAAATATAATATATAATTTATTTCATCAGCCTGTGGTTAATATGGGGAAATACTAAGGGAAAGGTCCGCGAAAATAACATGTGCCTTACGGCACTCGCTGCTTTCGCATACCTTTCCATTTTTCGGCAAATATTTCCTCATATTAACCACAAACTCATGAAATAACTCTATTCAGTTAATGATTTTTGGCCCTTTACCAAACAATCCCGGGCAAAAAGACAACCGCCATAAGTCGAGTCACAACCACTGTGTCAGTTGTAAATGCTTTCAGTTTTACCCATCACCACACAATCCCTACTTTTGACGACCCTGCAAAAGAAGACTTTTGAAAACATTGTGGGAAAAGGAGAAAATGCTGGTTACCAGCATTTTCTCCTTTTCCCACAATGTTTTCCACCCTTCACAAAACAAATTGCAAATTTTTGGTCATTTTTATTTTTTTGTCTGCAAATGCTTTCGATTTGAACAAGCTTAAAATATTGTCGTTTGATAATGAGTTAAACTGAGAGCATTTACAAATGACAAGTGCCATAATTCGAGTCGAAACCAATATTGGTTTCGACTCGAATTATGGCACTTGTCATTTCAAAGATCAGAAAACATTTTGGGAAAAGAAGAAGTTGCTAGTTTAACAGCATTTTCTCCTTTTCCCACAAAATTTAAAAAAAAAACTCCGTCAGGATCGTTAACCCATTACCACACAACCCCTACTTTTGACGACCCTGAGAAAGAAGCCTTCAGAAAACATCGTGAGAAAAGGAGAAAATGCTGGTAACCAGCATTTTCTCCCTTTCCCACAATGTTTTCTACCCTACTGAAGACTAATTTCAATTTTTGAATTGGTAGTTTAACAGCATTTTCTCCTTTTTCCACACTATTTTAAAAGCTTTCTCCTTCATGATCGTTAAAACTGGGTATTGGCTGGTTAAGGGTTAAATACGGCAGATTAGTGAATCGCAAACAAATCTAACGATACACATTAAAGATGATATCGATTTGATGTTTTACGATCCACCTTCGTGATATAAACCTCTACAGTATCGTCAACAATAGTATATCAACTAATGACCCCTGTCAAAGAAATCAGGAATGGCAATTTTTTAATGCATTATCTCCCGCTAGATGGCATTCTACAAATACTCATCTATCTAACTGGGGCATCCTGTGTACACAGGACCGGATCACATTTCTACGCGACAGCCGTTACTTTGAATTTCAAACTAAAATAAACGTTTACTCAATAAAACGCTACCTGGTGCGATTCACTCAGCTCTATATGATTAGCAGTTTAGAGAAATCTGGAGCTAACACAGGCCTGATTTTTCCTCAAAATAAAAGCCATTTTCTCCATTGCTACTTTATAGCGTGTATTATTACAGTCTCCCCAATATTAGGGAGAGTGATGCGTCATATAAGACAGGTCGAATATTCGAAGAATATGACATGCGCAGACAACGTTTTTTACTGCCCTTATTTTTTATTTGTCGATAGCCAGTTTTGGAATAAGATTCGTATAAATCGAAATACGATGTCATAGTAACTTTTTAGTTGCAACTATATTCGAGCCACGTGCAGTAATTTGCCGTTGTCTGCATATGTCATATTCTTCGAAGATTCGGCCTGTCAGGTTCCTTCAGTGTCGTCCATATGGGTAGCCAGGGCGACGATAAATGAACGCAAGTCAATCAATCAAATTTACGGTGTGTTAATGTCCAATTTCAAATCTACATGTTATGTAACTTTTATATTCTATGAAAAGTCAAAGTTTAAACTCTGAACAGAGTCCAGGGAATATGAAAAATAGATATACCAGGAATCGATAAAAATGTACTGCTGATTTCAGACTTGACGATTTCCATATCTAAAAGTCACGTGATTGTACAGGGCAAATAATTGGCGGCAAACTTTCTCATTTGTCTTTGATAGCTTATCATGGGCCGTCAATGACTAACCAACTATTCTAACCCTTTACCCCATAAGGCATTTCTATGGTATCTCTAATTGACCCTAAATAACAGCAATGATGAAGCCCTTTCTTATGTGTATATGACAACTTTTGATAGTGTAGAAAACATTGTGACAAAAGGTGAAATTGCTCGTCACGAGCAATTTCACCTTTTGCCACAATGTTTTCCAAAGTCTCCTTCAAGCAATGCGTAGAAATGAGTATCTGTGGAGTAAAGTGTTAAATAATGGTCGGATTTCGAATTCCAATGTCAATCATCAGAATGGCCGAGACATTGTGTCCCGAGTCTGAATTCACCCACCATTCCTAATTGTTAAAGTTTGGTTTTAGATTCTGACAGTAAAGCGACACCCAAGTCCGGATTTATCGACCATTTTTATTAGTTTCATTTTTTTCTTATTCTAGATGTAAAAAGTAGCACAACTTCTGATTGGCCTAAACCATTTGATTTAGCCAATCAGAAAATGCGTTTCTGTCACGTTTAGAAAAGGGAGGGGAATAAGACCGAGAACGTTCTTTACCCCGGATTGGCTAAACCATTCCAGCCGTGCTCTGGCATAAAAAGGGGGTTTCTTATTTCATGCTTTCCGGTAGGATATCGAGAAATAATAGTGAAAATATTTTTCGATCTTACACTGGTACGACCAGTGAAAATACCGATTTTCACGTTCTTGTTGCCTAGGTAAATTGCGCGTACCTCACAACCAGATGGGAAATATGACGTGATTTTCTTTACATTTCTCGCCCTTGACGTAATATTGTAATGCGGGAGAGGTACGCCACGGGGAATGACGGAAAAGAACTGTACTGGATTTTGATAAAGCTCCTCCCGGAAAGGGTTAATAGCATGAAATAAATAGAATATTTGTATTTTTCGGAGAAAGGTCGGAATTTATTTCATCTCATGAACACAGTCGGTAATATTTTCACGTGTAGCTGCGCCACTTGTGAAAATATTACCGATGGTGTCCACTCGATGAAATAAATTTCGATCTTTCACCGAAAAAAACCCACAAATATCATCAAAAAAAAATTTCCTCGATGCATTATGCTAAGCAAGTCATCACATAAAAAGGGATATTAAAAAATCCCCTAACCCCTTACCACACGACAAGATTTTAGACTTGTCCAAATTATAAGCATTTTCTGATGACAGTTTCAATGTGGCACATATGAAATGATTATTCTTTGATAGGGTAGAAAACATTGTGGGAAAAGGAGAACATGCTGGTAACCAGCATGTTCTCCTTTTCCCACAATGTTTTCAAAAGCCTTCTCTTTCAGTGGTGTTAAAAGTCGTCATTGTGTGGTAATGGGTTAATTGCCTGAATCATGAGGTAAAATGGTTCATGTGCATACAGAAAGTTACAAATAGCAAAAAGGTTTCGACCCATGTCAGTTTGCGGGGACTGCGCAGGCTGACATGGGTTGAAATTTTTTGGTAAATGCGTTTTGACCGAGCATGGGTCATTCAGTTTATCCAATCAGAAGTTGTGTTTCTTTCTCAAAGTTTAGAAATTTCTAAGAATTGGACCGAGAATGATCCTAAAATTAAGGGGGGGGAGGCATTCTTGGAAATTAAATTATCTCCCTATGCAGATAAACACTGAAGGTATCCAAATAACGGATTGGTCCTTTTACCTGTATTCCTTTGATTTTATCCTTGGTTCCCTTGGAGATGTTGCGATAAATATAGCAATGATTTATTATGTTTGTGTAAGGCAGGCATGTAATTCAATTCAAATTCTGTTCTCAATCATCAGGAACTACGCATACATTGATTTGTAAAACAATCTATAATTAGATTTACTTGCAATTTTATCTCAATAACATAGCTGTTCAGTGCAAGAAAATCAAGGATAAAATCCAAGTAATTCCCATATCAGGACCAATGTAGTACTGGAGAAGAATCAAGGGAAATAACTGAAGAGTGGCATCAGGACCTTGGCAAATCAGATATTTTGTCTTGGAGGAAGGAATGTGTATTAGAAATAAATTTTAAAGCGGTTTTTGGTAATGTATTGTGCAAAAATTCTGCTATGCCCTTGACGAATTATCCGGTGTTTAAACGACCGTAAGGAAGAAGAACGAAAATGCGCATGGATACTTATCTATATATAACTGACTTTGATTGATCGATCTGTTGTTGATAGCAATCTTCTTGTGTCACGATTGATTCCTTGAAAAAATACAGGGAAGTCAAATAAGTTGGAAATTTTTCTCTTTTTTTTTTCTGATAAAAAATATTTTAAATACTTACTGCAAAGCCTTTGTTCTGTCATATAGCATAAATTGACTGTATTCCTATACGTAAAGCAACCTCTGCGCTTGCAATCAGAAATTGCTATTTTCAGGCTATTTCTCGTCTTCCCAAAATGCTGTATGTTCTGCCACAAAATTAAGTATCCCTTGCCTAGAATTTTGAACAAGATTGAGACATTGTGAAAAAAAAAAGTTATTTCTCATACAAGAAGCCCTTCTTTTTACATGTCTGCAGTACAAACTTTTGAAAACACTGTGGGAAAAGGAGAAATTGCTCGTAACGAGCAATTTCTCCTTTTCCCACAATGTTTTCTACCAATTTGGAGAACTTTCTGCCATTTTTATCAAATTTGAAATTGTCGTCTGCAAACTCTTTGAGTTTGGAAGAGTCTAAAATTTGTCGTTTGGGAAAGGGATAAGCCTCCTTTTCACATAGCAAGAACCGTTTGTAGCAAATCAACTCCCTAGGCTAAGATTCGGCAGGTGAAAAAAGTCTAAAAGCAAGAAAAGTTATAGATCTACTTTTCATAGCGACAATAGATTATTTTGGTAACAGTGATATGCCCAGCACTTCCGGTTGGCTGCCATATTTGTACTAGACATACGCCTGTCTATGGCCTTATGTCTTTGCCGGAAGAACAGAAAGTATTTGCGTAAGGTTTATTATTTTAACGATTAATGTTTTACCAAATGACAGAATTATACACTTGTCCATATTGAAAACTTTTGCAAACTTCAATTTAAAAATAGTGCGTTTAACCCTTTACCAGACGACAAAATTATGGCCCCGTCCAAATTGAAAGCATTTGCACACAACAATTTCATTTTTGCTCAAACGGTGCAGCTGTTTAGTGATAGGGTAGAAAACATTGTGGGAAAAGGAGAAAATGCTGGTTAGAAGAATTTTCTCCTTTTTCCACGATGTTTCAAAAGGCTTCTTTCCAAAGGTCGCCAAAAGTCATAATTGTTTGGTAAAGGGTTAATGGAATTTGTCTCTGATATGGTAGAAAACTTTGCGGGAAAACTAGAGATTTTTCTACTATTTCCCTCAATGTTTTCAAGAGGCTTCTCCCTCGGGGTCGTTAAAACTCGTGATTAAATTGTAAATGATATCTGAAAGTCGAATTTAAACATGTCTGTACATAGATAATTCTGTTTTCAATACCAGCTATTGAAACCTTTGAAATATTTAAATGGCATATAAATATTTATAAAAGAAACTGAACTTCTAATAGTTTTATTTTTCCTTTCTTTTTTAATGACTGAATAGTTTTATTGGTCACAAAGTTCATGTCAATGTTTTCTACACTTCATAAAACAAAATTCAAATTTTCATTCACTTTTATTTTATCGTCTGCAAATACTTTCGATTTGGACAAGCCAAAAATTTTGTCGTTTGGTAATGAGTTAAATTGGATTACGAACTGCCGAGTCGCCCTATCTTTTGTTTACTTTTTGCCTGATTTTAAAATTCATTTTTCTGGCCAGCGAGTAGCATTTGGACAAACCACACAATAACAGACTGTCATCTTCTTAGGATCTTCCATACTTTTAACTCATTACCAAACAATAATATTTTAGGCTTGTCCCAATCGAAAGCATTTGCAGACGACAAAGTAAAAGAGACTGAAAATTTGAAATTTGTTTTGTGAAGGGTAGAAAACATTGTTGGGAAAAGGAGAAAATGTTGGTGACCAGCATTTTCTCCTTTTCCCACAATGTTTTCTAAATGCTTCGTTCTCAGTGCCGTCAAAAGTAGGGAATGTATGGTAACATGTTAATTTAAAAGGCATGATTTAAATTCAGACGCATTTAAACACCTGCCTAGCTTATTTTGGCCGCTTTTGGGCCTTTTAGATTCAATCATTTTCTCTCCGTGCTTTCAATAGTTTATTATCCTACGAAGTTACGAACACAAGAATTTTTACAAAGAAAATTATTTCAATGCCAACAATGATTGTCAGAAAATATCTATACGTTTAAACATTATAATTGAAGTTGAAACCAATACATAATTTACGTTTTTTTCTTTTCTTTTCATTCTGTGATAATTGGTGGCTATTTTTGGTTACAATATACAGTCTTCAAACGTCATTGTCAAAGTTTCGTTGATCAAAATCGATCAAGCAGGTTTGAGACGAAATCCTATAAACCAATAATTTTTAGAACATTCTTTGTCTTGTTCTTTGATATTTGCTCAAATTGAAAGTAATATAGTTTCTGATCGGCTAAACCATTTTTGTGGTATTTGTCGAAGACAATACCACTATGAGTTCAAGATTGAATTTTGATAACCATGTATCTTATTTTGTGCAAAGCCGAAAGAAATAAACATAATTAAACTTGTTTTTTCTCAGGCAAATGTGTTTTACGGTGGCACACAGATATGTAATTTGAAATGGCATTTTAAAATACATTGGGCGAGGCCATCGATCATTGAGATATTTATTTTTGATTGAACATAGCTTCTCTCGCTCATAGCCTTTTATTGGCGCAATGATACAAATTTGCCTACTGACGTTGGGCTTTTTCGTTCCAAAACCAATTCGTTCCTTGGCTTGTTCGTCCTATGATGGCGCTCTACTCCATTTGATTGCTCATGATTATTTATAGATCGAAGTAATTGATTGTAATGGTGGAAATTGAATGTAAAAGGCTACAGATATTTCAAAATTATAGTTTTAAGGTACATGAGTACTCTCCCTTCAACCGAAAAGGTATTCATTTGCTTTTAAGCCAATGTTTGAACAATATGTCTCTTTTTCTTTCAAACTATTGATTCCATGCAATGGGTTTCCTTGACAAATACCACTTCATCGTTCTCAACGCTTTGATTTGTTTTTTTTCTCCTTTCCCAAGAAAAAACTGATCATTCGATTTACATTTATTCTGTCGTGTGTAAAAGTTTCCAGTTTGATAAAGTCTAAATTCTGTCATCAGGGGAAAAAAAATCAACTGACGATAGGGTAACGAAGAACTTGTGGTTGGGCTGTTCTTACTTCTGCTGTTGTATATAAGCTTTTCGGTAGACGGATTAACTCATTACCAAACGACAAAATTTTAGACCGGTCCAAATTGAAAGCATTTGCAGACGACAAAATAAAAGTGACTGAAAATTTGAAATTTGTTTTGTGAAGGGTAGAAAACATTGTGGGAAAAGGAGAAAATGCTGGTTACGAGCATTTTCTCCTTTTCCCACAATGTTTTCTAAAATCTTCTTTCTCAGGGACGTCAAAAGTAGGGATTGTGTGGTAATGGGTTAAGTAAACACCCCCCTTTCATCACACTGTCCCGAGTTTTCAGATACCTGACTGGTAAGGCCTTTGAAAACATTGAGGTAAAAGAAAAAAAAAAGAAAGAAAAGCTGTAATGCTGGTGATCAGCATTTTCTCTTTTTCCCACAATGTTTTCAATATACTTCTTTTCCAGGGTCGTCAAAAGTCGGCATTGTGTAGTAACGGGTTAAGCTGCATTTTAAACCGTATATAAAATTGTCTATAAAATTATGTAAAGGGGAAAATATCTTCTTTTCGGACAGTGTAGATCCAAGATCAGACTGCACGTTCTGTGCAGTCTGATCTTGATCTACGCTGTCCGCAAAAAGTTCTAAAGTCGAATTTGCCAGCCTAAGGGTTTGTTTAACCCTTTACCCCATAAGACATTTCTATGGTATCTCTAATTGACCCTAAATAACAGCAAGGATGAAGCCATTTTATGTGTATATGACACCTTTTGATAGCATAGAAAACATTGTGACAAAAGGTGAAATTGCTCGTCACGAGCAATTTCACCTTTTGCCACAATGTTTTCCAAAGGCTCCTACAAGTAATGTGTAGAAATGGGTATTTATAGAGTAAAAGGTTAAAGTTATTCATCGCACAAATATGCGCTAAAGTAAAAAACATTATTTCGCGCATGCTCTATAAAAGGATACCTATAGATACCTTGTTTCAATTTCTCTATTTAATTAGCCTGCTCTTCAAAACTGACAAGAATAAATATTGACTTTGTTGAGTGAACCCTTTGTAAAGTAAATTATTGTACTTCCTTTTCATTTGGTCGATAAGTATAGATACCCCATTCGAGCAAGGGCTGTTTTTTTTTTGCTACGTGGGTATACGGACAACCATGTTATCAGAATAAATCGAATTTTGGGTCGGGACGTCCATACAGGCAGTTGGTTTTATAAATATTATGAAAGTAGAAAATTTGTTCCACGTATGAAGAACATATTGTCGGTTTACTTCAAACACCTCGTAACTACAACTTGTTTCAAGCATTATCTCCTTTTTCCACAGTGTTTAAAAGGCTCTTTTCTCAGGGTAGTAAAAACTTGGGATTCCGTAATAAAGGTTTAAGTTCGACTTTTGAAAAATTTAGTTTCAAGACGAACTAATTAATTATCAAAATGCAATACTCAATAATATTTTTTTCCTTTTCAGACCCGCTACCCATGAGGCTGAGGGCGTTACCCCAGTCGTTTTGGAAACAACCCAACAACCCGACGGCGCTGTCCCCGGGGAACATCTACTCGTCATTACCTCCTCTCTCGTACTGTTCCAAGGACGAGGACATGACAGGTAGACATATTATGCTTTAATATTTAGACAATGGCCACCAGCATATTCTCATTGCCAACATTTTTTAAAAGACTTTGAGCCCAGGCTCGTTAACCCTTTCCCAAACAAGCCCTTGTTTTTACGTGTCAGCAGTAAAAGGTTTTACAAAACACTGTGGGAAAAGGAGAAATTGCTCGTAACGAGCAATTTCTCCTTTTCACACAGTGTTTTCTACCCTTTTTGAGAACTTTCTGCCATTTTCTCCAAATCTAAAATTGTCGTCTGCAAACTCTTTTGGTTTTGAAGGGTCCAAAATTTGTCGTTTGGGGAAGGGTTAAAAGGCAGACTGCCACAGAATTTGCTGCCTAAATCCATTTTTCTTGCGGAATTGTACTGATACACAGTCTGTTTCGCCATGGTTTTGTAAATAAAGCGAAATCAAAAAACCGAAACAGGAAATAGGCATGGTTTATTTTTACATGACGAATATCAGAAAAATATTTATTAAATCGATTTGCCATGTCTGCAAATGACCCCTCAAATAATTGTGATTTTTCAATGAGCAAATAAATCAAAGCAGCAGAAAAAAAAGAAGAATTTCGTTAAAAAAGAGAAAGAAGACTTCCGGACAAGATCATGTGACTTGATAAAAGCGACAAGAAGGCCAAATGACCGTCATGTAAAGTATAATTATGAGGTTTCTACACGGCGGCTTTTTTACTTGTCTGTTTACATGTACCAAAATATATTGAAATTAAAAGCCAATAAACTATTTTAAAACATTGATGGTGACCTCTCCTGGCTTCTTTTTTAAAGATGCCAACTTGTTTGTACAATCTTGCAGCTACTAGGGGAGAACTGCGCAAGCTGACCTGAATCTATTTTTTCGCAGACACATTAACCCATTACCACACAATACCTACTTTTGACGCCCCTGAGAAAGAAGCCTTTTGAAAACACTGTAGGAAAAGGAGAAAATGCTGGTAACCAGCATTTTCTCCTTTTCCAACAGTGTTTTCTACCCTTCCCTGAACAAATTTCAATTTTTCAGTCACCTTTATTTTGTCGTCTGCAAATGCTTTCAATTTGAACCAGTCTACAATTTTGTCGTTTGGTAATGAGTTAAACCGCTTTTTTCCACAGAGTATGACTGTGATAGATAGATAGATACAGGGGTAAAAACTATGAATAATAAATGATTAATGAATGGACGCTATTTCGCTTTACCGAAGCACATAATGAAGCACGCAGGCCGATCTATAGACATCTTCCATTATAGATAAATAATGCTGTCACTGAAAGACTTCTATTTTGTACAAAATAATCCCAACTTTTTATAAAACAGTGAAAGAAAGCTGCTTTGAAATCATTGTGAGACAGGGAGCAAAAACTGGTAACCAGCATTTTCTCCTTTTCCATCAACGTTTTGAATTCTTTCGGAGACGAGTTCTCTTATTTGAGCAATATTTAAATTGTCGTCTGCGCATGCTCCTCGAAATGGGCATGTCTAAAAAAATGTACTAGGGTAAAAAAATTAATTTACTGGTCGTCCCATGTGACCTCTTTTTTTCTTCTTTCTTTTCCAAACTTGGATTTCAGTACATAACTGAAAATATTTTAAGGTACCGACTTTAATGTGGCTAAGATATCGAGTTTAATTTTTTGCAGAATAGTAAACATTGAGGGAAAAACAGAGAAGCTAGTGGTTACCAGCATTTTATTCTATTTTTTCTACACGATGTTTTCGTTATCTTTTTTCTTGGTAAAAGCTCAGGGTCGTTTTGTGAAAGATTAATTGCTATTTGTCCCACGTGACTTTTTCTCGGCGTCAAACTCCGAGTGACATCAAGGAAAAACGAAAATTTCATGCCAATAAAAACGCAAGAGAAATCGAACCAGTGCCCGTATTCGTTGACCATTCTTAACAGGAATTTTACCTTTTTTTCCGGGAAATTTTTCATATTTCAAAGTAACGCAGTTTCTAATAGATTGTACCATATAATCAAACCAATCAGAAACTGCTTACTATCTATTGTCGAAGAAGACAATTAGAACGCAAATTAAAATAGTTGATGAATACGGATCCCGGATGTTCAAATGCCATAATACCCGTATCTCACTATATACCGGATATTGTGGATACAAGATCAGGCGGCATGTTTTATGGGATCCTGACTTCGCTCACGTGCAAAATAAATCAATGGCTTTTGAAGACGACATAAATAAGACATTAATGTGCAATCTGATCTTGGATCTATATCGTTTGTTAAATCGATAAAAAGAAAAAGTCTGAATTTTAGCGATCTTGTCGATTTGGTTGACAGTACAAAATGTTGACATTAATTTTGGTTAACCTTTTACCACACAATCCCTACTTTTGACGACTCTGAAAAAGAAGCCTTTAGAAAACATTGTGGGAAAAGGAGAAAATGCTGTAACCAGCATTTTCTTCTTTTCCCACAATGTTTTCTACTCCTCACAAAACAAATTCCAAATTTTCAGTCACTTTTATTTTGTCGTCTGCAAATGCTATGGATTTGGACAAGCCTAAAATATTGTCGTTTGGTAATGAGTTCAGAGTTAATTGTCGATAAAGTTAACTATTTTATCAATATCACTCATGCTGTATGTTCAGTCTGATCTTAGTTACAAAATTCGGAAAAAAAACCCACAATTGTCGAGGTATCAGGATATATGTCTCCTTTTATAAAAGAATACCTTACACGGGTATATTTAAATCCCAGGCTGCTATGCGCGACACAATGACTATTTGCGGACTGTAGATCAAAATCAGACTTTACAGAACGTGCAGTCTGATCTTGAATCTACACTGTCGGATGAGGAACATTTTTTTTCTCCAGAATTACCTTTGAAATAATAAAATTTGGATTTTAACCCTTTACCTGATATGCCAATTTGAGGCTCTTACATTTCAGCAGCAAATAAAGATATTATGTCAAAAATATAGACAAATGAGGATACAAATATCTGATTGAGTGGAAAAACATTGTGGGAAATGGAGAAATTGCTCGTTACGAGCAATTTCTCCTTTTCCCACAATGTTTTCTACAGCGGTCTGTTGTTGATACGTCAAAATGAGTATCTATGAAGTAAAGGGTTAACCATAAGCGTTAAATAACTGAGAGGAAATTTTAATTCGCAAATAGAAGTCAAAATATTGTTATTCAAATGTAATATTTTGGGAAATATTATCTCGTTATCGGACAGTGTAGATCCAGGATCAGACTGCACGTTCTGTGCAGTCTGATCTTGATCTACACTGTTCGCAAAAGGTCAGTGAGTCGCTTTTAGCAGCCTATAGGTTAATAGGCTGGGGAATATGAGTCTTTTTGAAAACATTTAAATAGGAAAAGGAGAAAGCACTTTTAACCAGCATTTTCTCCTTTTCCCACAATGTGTTAATAAAGGTCAGATCTTATCACCTAAGCACCAATTATTTTGTCGTCTGCAACTGCTTTCAATTTGGTAAAGTCAAAAAAGTTCGTAGAATGGAAAAGAGTTAAGTATTAGATTATGTTACAAAAATAGAACTCTACGACATTCTGTATCGTTTTGTGTTTGCACGGAACAGATAAACCCTTTCAGGTCTCTTTCACAGCTATAGTTGTCTTTGCTCTCAATGAAGATCAAGATCAGTCTGCACAAAACGTTCAGCCTGATTTTTGATCTACCATGTCCCAACTGTGGATAAACGCAACCATGAAATTGCAGTACATGTAATTTGGGTTGTATATCTTGGATGAAAAAATGTCTGAAAGATTTATTGGTCGCTTAGCCCTTTACCACACAACGCAAACTTTTAACGACCATTTGAAAGAAGACTTTTGAAAACATTTTGGGAAAAGGAGAAAATGCTGGTCACCAGCATTTTCTCCTTTTTCCAAAATGTTTTCTACTCCATCAAAAAAAAAAAAATAAAAATGATTGCACTGTTTGAGCCACATTGAAATTGTTGTCTGCAAATGCTTTCATTTTGGACAAGGCTTAAATTTTGTCGTCTGGTAAAGGGTAAAAGGCTTAACACTTTATGACTACATGTCCGGACGTTGGTTAATTTGCAGACGGTGCAGGCCCAGGATCAGACGGCACAGCACAAGCAGTTTAATCTTGGATCCACAATGTCCGACATTTATGAAGTGTAGAGAAATCTAGAAAAAAAAAATTGTGAAATGCAATCTTCTCGCCCCAAACCTGTAACGTCCATAATGTTTTTAAGAGGCTCTAAGGGAGAAAATCTGATAAATATCTATTGGCGCTTTGATTTTCTGTGACAATATTGACAATGAGTAATCCCACTTGACGCTTTACCAAACGAAAAAAACTTTTAACTCATTACAAAATGACAAAATTTTAAGTTTGTCTGAATCGGAAGAATTTGCAGACGACCAAATAAAAGAGACTGAAAATTTGAAATTTGTTTTGTGGAGGGTAGAAAACATTGTGGGAAAAGGAGAAAATGCTGGTTACCAGCATTTTCTCCTTTTCCCACAAAGTTTTCCAAAGGCTACTTTCTCAGGTTCGTCAAAAGTAGGGATTGTGTGGTAATGGGTTAAGACTTTTTCCCATATTAAGGACATTTGCTGACGACAAAATAGAGGTTGCTGAAATTATGATATTTGCTTGTGAACGGACTGGAAGCATTGGGGAAAACGGAGAAAAATGCTGGTTACAGAAAATGCCGGTAACTAGCGTTTTCTCCTTTTCTGACAATGTGTTAAATGCCTGTTTCCTTGAAGTCGTTAAAACATCCGGGATTGTGTAGATATGAAACAATCCTGTGTGTGAACGACCCTGAAGTAGAGGACGTTTAAAAAAAAGTGGGGAAAGGTGATAATGCTTGTTTACAGCATTTTCTCCTTTTCCCACAAACTCAACTTTACTTGTACTCTATCTTCGACAAATTCCTTCAGTTTGCTCTTTACCAAAAGACAAAATTTTAGACTTTTCATATCATTTGCAGACGACAAAATAAACGTTATGGAAGCGTCTTTCGATGTGAAGGCTTTTTTTTTTATCACCAGACCTTTTGGGAACATCGTAGAAAATGTATCTGCCGCTCATAATTGGCAATTTATCTAAGTCTCAGTTATGCCATTCACTCTGTGTTTTTTTTTTTATTTGTACAGAGCTTAACTTATTCAATTTATTTCCCTGTTCCTAGAGCGGTTGGATCGATTAAAACCAAAAGATTTTAAATATCGTGTTTAAAGAAATTATGTAATTTGTCATACGTTTTATCCTTTGCCATTCAATCCCGGATTGAATACATGACCGAAAAAATAGCTTTAACCGTTTAGCACACGATCCCATATTTAAATGACCCCGAAGAAAAAGGGTTTTTGAAAACATATTGCTTACCAGAAATTTCTCCCTTTTCAACACTGATTTGTACTCTATTTGGAATAAAAATCAATTATTGAAGCTACACTTATTTGAAGTCAAAAATTGTGCAATTCAGTGAAGCAAGGGACGTAACTGGTCCAGTCAAATGAAATAATTTGGTAAGAGTTACCTCGCTTATAACGAGTTAAAAAGGAAAGCTCGGATACTCTTCAAAAGGAGGTAAATTATAATGAAAATGTTCCGCCATTTTGACGTTTCGTTTTGATTTTGCGTTTCTTTACTTCACTCATGTTTGATTCTTAGATTTTCCAAATATATATTTCAGATGTGCGACCAATAACGCCACCAGACGATAAGGCAAAGAAGCACGTTAAGGCGCCAGAGAGAAAAATATTTGTGACGGGAGATACTGACCTAATTTTGAAGCACCTTTTTGCTGAAGTGGATGATAAAAAGGGGCTACCAAGTTCGGGAACAAACAGCACCACAATTAATTCAAACGTTGCTCATCTTAAAAGAGGAAGGTATAAATTGAATCATTAACGTGCCATGCTCAGTGAAAAGGGAGCTTAATGCATCTCTGAAAAGTATTGGTTCAGGTCAGCCTGTGCAGGCAGACCTGGGCCGAAACTTTTCACTTTCGGTCACATTTCTATTTTTCCAAGGACTAGATTAAGTTGTTGTTAAAAAAAGTTGATATCATTATAGATTTATAGTTAGCCCACCTGGGTGGCTCAGTGGTGAGCGTGTCAGACTCATGACCTGGTGGTTGTGTGAGTTCATACCTGGTTGAGGCGACCTATTTTCCCGGCGTATTTTCGCCACTCACCTCTGATCAAGCATGTGAGAAAAGTAGTCGGCTTTGGAAAGAAAGTTATGTTAGTATTGGTATGACAAAGCCAGGATCAACAACACATGTGCATCGCCTACAGCCATGATATAACCTTAGCTGTTAAAATGGCGTAAGACCCTAATACAACCAACCAACCAAGATCCATAATTAGGTCATATGCGGTGGCTTAATTGGTAATATAGATCACAGATACTTTAAGTCCCCTTTTGTCAGAGCATGGCTTATTTATTTTCTTCTGTTTTCGAGGCCCAAGTAAAATCATAATATACTATTTTCTAGTGGACAATGTAGAAAAGAGGGAGTAAGCAAAGCATTTTGTTACCACTTTATAGAACAAACCATCTTTATAATCAAGCCTAAAACTGCTAATTGACCAGTAGTGAAAAGTTTCGGTCCAGGTCAGCCCGCGCGGACTGCGCAGGATGACTTGAATCAATACTTTTACAGATGCAGCAAGTCCCCTTTTCACAGAACATTGCTCATTTGTAAGCTTGTGTTAAACTTCAGTCGCCAATCATAGCAACATGACATTGCAAACAAAATCTCAACCTGTTTTACTTTACTTTCAGACCTCCTAAAAAGATCAATCCAGGTTCAAAAACCAACACCAAAGGACTTTTAACAAGTGAAGACCCTTACCTTATAGACACAGCTGCAGCACAGAAACGTTTCCCACAGTTATCTATCGAATCTAGTGTCCGACAAGGCTATGGTGGGAACTCATCGCTTCAACTTATAACATTGCGGGAGGGGGACAAATCTGTTACTCTGCCATCGCTCAGTGTAGAACAAAATTACTCTCAAATGTTGTCAGAGCTAGTTATGAACATATGAAAAGAAAGAAAGGAAAGTCTTCTAGCCTTTTAGCTCAATATTAAAGGGGTCCCTTTTCACCCCCAAGTCATTTATATGAGGCCCTAGTAAGATCTTTGTGTAGTATGGTTTACCTGTGTTATGCTTCAGATGGGTCCATGTAGAAATTCTAGAAGGTAAACGGCATGTTGACGTGGTCAGTCTGTGCAAAAATTTGTATACTCAAGTATAAATTCCAAAGTGTAGAATTCAGTAAGCATCTGAAGGTCTGAGCCAATCAGATGGCTAGCCTTGGAATTTAGAATTAGAGTAATGCTTTGGCCTGTTGGTTAATAAAACAACCAAATACTCTAAAACTAAAGCCAAGTATACCAGTGCGCCGACCCAGTTTGCACTGCATAGTTTTCTGCCCGAAGGAGACCATAAAATCTACCCTGGGGCGATATACACAAACCATTCTTTAGAATATTCTTAGTCTTAATCTCCAAGGTTTTCTAAATTTGTAAGTAACACAACTTCTGATTGGCTAAACCATCCGGTTTAGCCAGTCAGAAGTTGTGTTACTTACAAATGTAGAAAATTCTGGAGAATAAGACAAAGAATGTTTTTAAGAATGGTTGGTGTATACAGGCCCTGGTAGATAGGAAGTGCACCTTACCGCAGTTTTTTTGCCACCCTTTTCATGCCCTGACATGGTTTATGCTTCAAAATGCATTTTAACCCTTTATAAAGGCCTCCTAAAATATGGGGTTGCTGGGGAAAGGGTTGGTCAGGAAATTGCCTAATAACTCTATTATATCTCATATATAAGCCTCACTCTGACAAAAGGGGCTTAATGCATCTCAGTGATACACCATAAACAAGTGATCACATAAATATCGATCCATAATAAATTTTATTTGGTTCAACAATTAACCCTTTCCCAAACGACAAATTTTGGACTCTTTCAAACCAAAAGAGTTTGTAGACGACAATTTTAGATTTGGAGAAAATGCCAGAAAGTTCCCAAAAAGGATAGAAAACACTGTGGGAAAAGAAGAAATTGCAATTTCTCCTTTTCCTACAGTGTTTTCACAAGATTTTTACTGCTGACACTTGAAAACCAGGGCTTGTTTGGGAAAGGGTTAAGTGAATCATGGAGAAGACTGGTCCTTTGACATGCAAGAAAATTGTCCAATAGTGAAAAGTCTTGGCCCAGGGGCTGACCTGGATTGATACTTCCGTAGATGCATCAAGCATGGCTCATTGTCCCTTTACTTAACAATCCCTGATTTTTATGACCCAGAGGAAGATACCTTTTGAAAACATTGTGGGAAATGGAGAAAATGCTGGTAACCAGCATTTTCTCCTTTTCCCACAATGTTTTCTACTTTTCTTAACCCATTACCACATAGTCCCTACTTTTGACGACCCTGAGAAGGAAGGCTTTAGAAAACATTGTGGAAAAAGGAGAAAATGCTGATAACCAGCATTTTCTCCTTTTCCCACAAAGTTTTCTTCCCTTCACAAAACAAATTTCAAATTTTCAGTCACTTTTATTTTGTCATCTGCAAATGCAAAAAGTTTTTTGGTAATGAGTTAAGTTTCAATTTTTGAATCACGTTGTTTTTTTTTTTGTTATCAGTAAATGCTTTTGAGTTGGACAAGTCTAAAGTTTTGAGGTTTTATAAAGAGTTCTATAAATAGAATTTCTGTGTGTAAATAAGTGTTATTTTGTATGCTGTGATAACTACATGTTTGTTGATAATGTTATTAGTTTTACAAAGTGATCTGTGATAGTAAAACAAACATTTGACCAGTAAAATGTGGAAAAATACTTCTAGCTTGATAAAGATGGACAGATTTATTTTGAGAAGTTTTGTGCACTAACAATTTATCCTTTAAGTATCGGCTAGTGTCAGAGCCATCCTCAAAAAATGAAATCCTTGCCATAGTACAAAGTTCAAGAGCTGTCCATATTAAGAATATTTGCAGCAGACAATAAAATGATAATGGTTATTGTCAGTGTTTGCATCCTGGGAAACCTGACGACATTTTCTCATTTCCATGTGAATTCGGAGTTCCAGATAGATAGAGCAATGTTGATTTCTAGATTGAATCATTCGAGTACCATCTATTTTGTTGTTTTCAAAATCCCATGTCTTGAACAAGACTGAAATGTTTTCGTCTCATAAAGAGTTAACTCTTTCCCAAACAAGCCCTGGCTTTTACGTATCTGCAGTACAAGTCTTTAGAAAACACTGTGAAAAAGGAGAGAAATTGCTCATAATGAGCAATTTCTCCTTTTCCCACAGTGTTTTCTAGCTTATCGGAAAACTTTCCTCCATTCTCATCAAATTCAAAATTGTCATCTGCAAACATTTTGAGTTTGGGATAGTCTAAAATTTGGCATTTGGGAAAGAGTTAACTATACAATTTTAGACTGGTCCAAATTCAAAGCATTTACAGACAAATTTGATATTGCTCGAGTGATTAGATTTTTCTTCTGAAAGGTTAGAAAAGATTGTGGAAAATGGAGGAAATGCTGGTAACCAGCATTTCCTCCTTTTTCCACAATCTTTTCAAAATTCCCATTTTCCAGAGTTATTAAAATAGGAGATTGTGTGTGTGTGTGTTTTTTTTTTTCTTTTTCCAAATTGTTTTCATTTTTTGTCACTTGTTATGGTTGGACCAATTTTGAGCACTGTTCCTACAGAGCTAAGATGAGCGTATAGAGCTGCATTTATTTCTTCATTTTATTCCATATTCATTACCTCCCTTTATAAATATTCCGTCCATATTTTTATCATTTTCATTTTGTAGATTATAAACTATTTTTCAAAAAAAAACATCAATTTTTTTACCTTTGAATATACATGTTCAGGAAATTTCACTTCAGCTTTTTGTTGAAATTATTGCATTGTTTCATAGTTTTACTTTTTACCAAGCGACAAAAATTTAGACAAATCCAAATTGAAAGCACTTGCAGACGACAAAATAAAAGTGACTTAAAATTTGAAATTTGTTTTATGAAGGGTAGAAAACATTGTGGGAAAAGGAGAGAATGCTTGTTACCTGCATTTTCTCCTTTTCCCGAAATGTTTTCAAAAGGTTTCTTTCTCGGGGTTGTTAAAAGTTGGGATTGTGTGAAATGGCAAAGTTTTAGACCTGTTCAAATTGAAGGCATTTGCAGACATCAAAATAAATGTGATTTGGAAATTGAAATTTACTTCAGGAATATTAGAGAGCACTATGGGAAAAGGAGATAATACTGGTTATCAGCATTTTCTCCTTTTCCCACAATGCTTTCAAAAGCGTTCTTTCTTGGGGTAGTTAAAAGTCGTTCGTCAGGTGTAACTGACCTCCCAAGCGTTGCTACTCTACCATAATAACCATTCTAACACATTAAATGTTTCCAAATCCAATAATTTAAAATATATTAAACATATCTTAGAATGACTTAAGCTGTGATCACAACTTTATTTTATTTGTACATTATGTATATATCTTTTATTTATAAGTATTTCTTATTTATTGCTCTCTCATTTTTTCAATGTAAAGATACCTATCATAGCCTTTGTAAATGTGACACATCACGAAAAAAAGGACCATCTGTCAATTCGTTACATCAATTGGATGAAAACAGATCTATGATAGTGTGGGTCAGTTTAAGTTGATAATTAAAAAATGACTGTATAACAAGGTACAATGACCACTTTTCATATAGAAAATGTCATTAAAGGGAAAATTAGTGTCAACCGTGGTCAGCCTGCGCAATTTGCGCAGTCTGACCAGGGTTGACACTTTTCGCAGTTCCCAGAAGGTCCCTTTTTTGGTGATGGGTCGCATATTATTTGTACAAGCATGATGGTTTTCATATCATTAGTATTTAATATTAAATTGCCCAAAATGCATTTAAAGTGCTTGATTACCAAGGCTGTATATATAAAGGACCTGTCAGCCCTTTACCAAAGTGGTCCTATGTTTTTACATCCGTGTGGAGGGTGGCTTTTTCCACAATATTTCAACCCTTTTGATCTTTGGAGCTAGATTTGCAGTGTTTAAACCATTACCACACAATCCCTACTTTTGACGCCCCCAAGAAGGAAGCCTTTTGAAAACACTGTGGGAAAAAGAAAAAATGCTGGAAACCAGTATTTTCTCCTTTTCCCACAATGTTTTCTACCCAACTGAAAACAAATTTCAATTTTTGAGTTACCTTTATTTTGTCGTCTGCAAGTGCTTTCAATTTGGACCAGTCTAAAATTTTGTCGTGTGGTAAAGAGTTAAGATGCAATCAGTATCTTTGAATTTTCCTGAAATTGGCATACAGGTAATTACTACAGGGGTGTTATAAGAGACATTTTTCTTGTTTTTGATTTCACTTTATAGTAAAATACACTCTATAAAGTTAATAATGACTCAAGATAAGTTCTTGCTATCAGAGTTTACTAATACAACTTAGCTTGAACTCTTTACCACACCACAAAATTTTAGACTGGTTCAGATTGAAAGCGTTTGCATATGACAAAATAAAGGTGACTGAAAAATTGAAATTTGTTCTGGGAAGGGTAGAAAACACTGTGGGAAAAGGAGAAAATGCTGGTTACCAGCATTTTCTCCTTTTCCGACAGTGTTTTCAAAAGGCATCTTTCTCAGGGGCGTCAAAATTAGGGATTGTGTGGTAATGGGTTAACAAATTGTGAAGAATTCCAAAATTTTGTCCGTTTTCGTTGCTGATTTTACTCTTTCGTAGGACAAATGAGGAGGTTTTGTTCACAATGTTTTTTTTTTTTTTTTTTTGTGGGGGGGGGGGGGGTGGGTAGATACTAATGGAACATGTTTCATTTACTGCTCAGAAATATTGTTGCTTATACAGCTGGCATAGACCAAGATCAAACCTATCTTTGATCTGCTGCACTGTTTGCAGTGTAGAGGAGCAATCTGATCAGATGCAATCTGAAATTTAAGTCTAATATATTAGTTGTAGAGATCATTTTGCCACGCTAAGAGTTAGGCTTTTCTATATTGGATGAAAGGATGAATTAAGCTTCAGAGAGGCAATAAACAAAATGGGGATATTTTCAGTCAGAAAAAAACAAACTTTATGCTTTTAGATCATGGCTTTGAATACCTGTATTTCAAGGTAGGTTAACCCTTTCCCAGACGACAAACTTTTGGACTAGACCAAATTGGAAGCATTTGCAGATGACAGTTCAACTCTTGCTGAAAAGATGATTCTGTCTATGATAGGGTAGAAAACATGGTGGAAAAAGGAGAAAATGCTGGTTACCAGCATTTTCTCTTTTTCCCACAATGTTTTCAAAAGGCTACTATTCCAGACCCATAAAATCCAGGGATTGTTTGGGAAAGGGTTAATGAATTTTACAAGAATCAGACCTTGTAGATCTTGCAGAAGGATTGTTAGTCTAATTTTCAAGATTTTTTTTCTTTGAAAGTGACGCAGTTTCTGATTGGCTCAGCAAAATGGTTAAGCCAATTGGAAATTGTGTTACTTTCAAAATGTAGAAATAGACTTAGACGGCAATAATGAATGGCTTGTGAATATAGTCCAAGGTTGCATTGTTAGTGTAATATCGTCTTGTTCTATACTGTTTGTATATCAAGCGATGAGTCTCTGATGCTGATTTAAAACTTTTTTTTTTGTATTTTATACCTACACCCTTATTTGTCTCTTCTCATCTTATCAGAGAAGAGATAAGTTTGTGACTTTGCTTGTATGCCAACTTATGGAAGTGTGATTTTAGTCCTAGCCAGATAAATTGGTGTCTTAACAGCCAAGATATGGTAAAAAAGTAATTTTTCACCATATTTGATAGGTTTCAGATGCCGTGAAGTGCAAGAGTTACCGGTAAGCTGTTTTGTTTTCTTAACCTATTACCACACAATCAGAACTTTTAGAGACCATGAGAAAGAAACCTTTTGAAAATATTTTGGGAAAAGGAGAAAATGCTGGTACCCAGCATTTTCTCCTTTTCCTACAATGTTTTCTGCCCTTCCCATTGCAAATTTCAAATTTTCAGTCACAATTATTTTTATTATCTGCATATGCTTTCAGTCTGGACCAGTCTAAAATTTTGTTGTTTGGTAAAGAGTTCAATAAGTTATTTTTCATCTTGCTTTTTTTTATTACATTTTTAACATAACAGCTGTTAATTTGACATTATACAGATAGAAAAAAAATTTAAAAAATAATCCATATCATTTAAGTGTTAACAAAATTTGAACTAATTTTAATCTCAGTTTTTTCCAAATTTATGATAAATAATTCATTTTTAAATCACCTTTCCTTGTACAAAATTTTAATAATATACATGTACTTTATTTTTGTTTTGAAACCGTTTTTTTTTTTTTTTTTTCAATCCATAGTTTAGCTTTTAATGTGACACCTTTTTCGTAATATCACTATGGAAATAAAGAGGACAAAATGTTCAAATATAAATTGATAGCAATACTTATCTGGTGTGGTACACATCTGACATTTTTTTTAGGGCCAGTAGTATACCAAGCTTTTTAAAAAAATTATTGGAAAGATGAACCTTTTTTTTTTCTTTTTATAAGTGATCACTTCTTCTTTCTCAATCATCCCATATTGTGTATAGTAGAGAAAATTTCTTTTCTCATAATATTTTTCAATGGAATGGATTTGGGCCATTTCAAACAATAGTCAGTATGTAACTGGTAACTCTTTACCAAATAAAAAAATTGTAGACTTGTTCAAATTGAAAACATATGCAGATGACAAAAATGTGGCTCAAAAATTGAAATTTGTTTTGGGAAGGGTAGAAAATATTGTGGAAAAAGGAGAAAATGCTGGTTACCAGCATTTTCTCCTTTTTCCACAATATTTTCAAAAGGCTTTCTTTCTCAGGGGTGTTAAAAGTCAGGATTGTGTGGTAAAGGGTTAATTAAACAATAGTCTGTATGCTTATACACTCAGCAAAACTTATAAAATGCCATTTTTTTGTCTCTCATACATATGCAACCAAGTAATAGAAATGTAAATGGTAAGAAAAGTTGTAACATACATATATCTTGATGTCAATCATAGAATTGTAAGGAAGAAATTCTCCATTTTGCCAACATAAGGAATGCCTTTTTATAAACTAAAGAGTGAAAACATGTCAGTTGCACATGCATGGTGTCTTATGAGCCAATTCAGGTCAAAAACAGAAGCTTAACTTACTGAAATTTTGTCTTGTGATTTAAAAAAAAACATGAACTTTTTTTTTCTGCACATGCATATAATCTGAGAAAAGGAGCATCAGGTTTTCAAGGGTGTTATTTTTCAACATTCGGTTTTGATTGAATGGAAGTGAAATAGGCTCCTTTAACCCATTGCCACACAATCCCTACTTTTGACGACCCTGAGAAAGAAGCCTTTTGAAAACACTGTGGGAAAAGGAGAAAATGCTGGTTACCAGCATTTTCTCCTTTTCCCACAATGTTTTCTACTCTTCACAAAACAATTTTCAAATTTTCAGTCACTTTTATTTTGTCGTCTGCAAATGCTTTCAATTTGGACCAGTCTAAAATTTTGTCGTTTGGTTAAGAGTTAACAAGAACAAGTCATTAAATTCTTTTCAGACTTAGGCAAAGTATGCTTTTACACTTACCAATAATTCTACTAAAATCAAACCAAATGAAATATCTCTCTTCTGGACAGTGATGCAAAGAAAAAGGTGTATGGAAAGTTACGGCTTAGAAGTGGCAGTTTATCAGTGTTGCTGAGTAAAGATCTATAATAAAGTTAGATGTGTTCAAACATTGAAGCATAATTCATTTTCCTGGCTTTTATAATGATTTTCAAAGGTGTTGAATCATATTTTGTTCCTCAGTACAGTAATCATCACATTCCAAATGACATCATATCTTTCATTATTTCACTATTCATTGTGGACCCGTTTCACCAAGGTAGTTACAAAGAAAAGTTGTGTAAGTTTTATGTAACTACAGTATAGTGGCATTAATCTGCTACGAGATATATAGAAACTATCATGATAGTTTTCATGTGTCCCATAGAAGGTTAATGCCACTATGTTATAGTTACGTAAAACTTACCAAAGTTTTGTTCGTAACTACATTAGTGAAACGGGACCCTTATGTCTGATCGTTGTCAATCTGTAATTAAAAATTAAGTGCAGTATATTTTACCTTAACCAAACAATTTCATATTTACATCAACCTGATTAAAAAAGCTATTGAAAACAGAGTGGGGAGTGGAGAGTTTTATCCTTTTATCCACAATGTTTTCTAACCTGTTGAAATCACTGTACATCATTTGAGCTATATTCAACTAGTTTGTTTTCAGTAGGGACTGGTCTGAAATTTTGTCATTTTGAAAAGTTGACCCTTACCCCTACTAGTCAACAAACATTTCGGCTTATCCAGATTACAGGCATTTTGCAAGAAAATCAAATTATGAGATGAAATAGGGTCTTTATTCCAACAGGTAAAAAAGAGACAAAGTGGAAAAGAGGAGAAAGTACTGGTTACCATTATTTTTCTCCTATTTCCATAATGCTTTCAAAAGCCTTTTCTTCAGTTTTGTGAAACATACAAATTGTTTGGTAATAGATTAATTGTAGACATATACCGGTCTCATAACAGTATACATGTATATTATGACATTTACTGATTACACCATATGTTTCAATATGTATATATGTAGAATTTGCAGTTCACTTGTATATGAACATGGGCTGTTATTCACCAAACATTCTTAGAAATTTTTAGGTCTTATTCCCAAAGATTTTCTTAAGTAGAAAGTAACATAAATTTTGATTGGCTAAACCAAATGGTTTAGCCAATCAAAAGTTGTGTTGCTTTGAAATTTGAAAAAAAAAAAAATTGAAGAATAAGACAGAATGTTGTTAGGAATCGTTGATGGATACACTCCTAGAATCACAAAAAGTAAAAGACATCACTCAAACCATTATAACAATACAAAGTCATGTACTTTTAAACATGTCCTTATACTTACTTTTCTGTCTCGCGTTTAAATTAATGTTTCTGTATAGTAATGAAATTTTATAATTATTTGTAAATATACATGAAAAAACTCATCACTGTTTTGATTGTGCTATTTCTGTTTCTTTTTTCTTTGATTTAGATCAAAGGAAGAGTGTTTTGCCTTTTTTCTTAAAATGGAAATAAAATATGTTTGAAAGAAATTCCTGGTCTTGTATTTTTCTAAATGAATTTCTATTCTAGCAATATTTCTCATACTTCTGTTGCTATTTTGCAATTTAGCTCTTAACCAAACCGTCTTTTGTATTAATGAACCTAAAGAAGGCTTCTGGAAACAGTGAGGCAAAATGAGAAACTGCTGGTAAACAGCATTTTCTTTTTCTTCCACAATTTTATACGCCCGTCAAAGATGGGACATATTTTGGAATTGCCAATGATGTACAGGCAGGCAGGCGGATGTGTGGGCGGCGTCCAGCTCTTTGTCTGGAGCGAAACTTTAATTGTCATCTCAAGTCTGATTGACTTGAAACTTGGCATTTGTGTTTCTTGCGATAATACAGAGTGCAATGCGAGAGTTGAGTTCAGAAAACAAAAATTTAATGATGTTTGAGGATTTACTTTTAGAAAAGCAAAATAAGTGTGAGTGTTAGTACATTCGTGGAAGACATAGCAATGCTGACTGCCGTTACCTTTCACAAAACTATTTTAGGCTACCAAGGCAAATTATTAGAGAAAATGCAAATTTCATCTGTCTTTTCCCACAAAACCTAAAAAGCATTAATCATATTTTTAATGATCATGTAAGTGGAGATATGTCTAAGGATGAGTTTAGAAGATTTTGTCATAAGTGTTGGGAAAAAACACATGGTTTTGTTATTATTAACTTGTAAAAACATGATGGGAAGTACAAAAACGGCTTTGACAACTTTTATATACCAAATTGAAAAAAGATGATTTTTTTTTATTTTGAATAATAAATAACATGGCTGAAATTAATAGATTTATGAAAATTAAAATTTTAAATGATACAAACTTACATCTTATTATAGCTTTTATTAAAGATATGGTAGAAAACACCATACCAAGAAAACTTGACAATCAGAAATTTAAGAAAATGTATTCAAATACTCAAACTATAATAAGTTTCCTGCTTTTTCAAAAGAGAATAATATTCCAGAAAAAAAAAAAGAATTATACATTTCTTTTAGAAAGAAAAACATGTTTTGGAATATTTTCTCATGTAAATAAGTAGGGAAACATTTTTGAAAATAATGAAGAAGATAAAAGTAACAGAATACATAGAAAACATAGAAAACAGATAATATCATTATGCAAGTAAAATACTTAAAATAGATTTTTTACTTTCAAAAGAAGTGACAAATTATATAAGAGTTCCTTGGTTATTTAATGATATCTATGTTTCTAATTTACCTAGTATGCCATACTAAGTCGGTTTAAAAATTGCATTTATAGTATTTCAAACAATGAAATAAAATAAAATGGATGCACGAAAACAACTTTCAGTTGAAGCTGACTGTAAATTTTTTAAGTATAAAGTTTTAAAATTCTTAAATGATTTATGGGATTATGGTTCGTTAGACAAGGTATGAGAATTAGCTAAAATAGTAATGTTCATTAAATGGAACATTACTGCAGGCATTTTATCACAGGATCACACTTGAAGAAGGCGGTTGTACGGCCGAAAGCTTGTGTTTATTTTATAATTAAATGTTACATATCTCAAGAAGAGGATATATCATGGTTTGTAAAATATTTGATATAATATACTATGATAAAAAAAGATAAATATGAATTAATACCTATGATGGAGAGAAAATCAAATTAAAAAGAAGTGATTAGGAAAAATTAATTGAAAATATATATTTTTAAAAAAAAAATACATTTTACTAAATAAAAAGAAATGGAAGATCTTTTGAAACAAATTGCAAAAAATACAGAACACAAAAAGTCATTTCAAATTAACCCTTTACCACACAATCCCTACTTTTACGATCCTCAGAAAGAAGCCTTTTGAAAACATTGTAGGAAAAGGAGAAAATGCTGGTAACCAGCATTTTCTCCTTTTCCCACAATGTTTTCTACCCTTCCCAAGACACATTTTAATTTTTGAGCCATACTTAGGTTGTCGTCTGCAAATGCTTTCAACTTGGACTGGTCTACAGTTTTGTTGTGTGATAAAGAGTTATAGTAAGTGACAACAAAACACGCTTTAGAACTAGGTTTAATTCACCAATGTAACTGCAAAAGGATAAAAAATATGAAATAGCTTTAGTAAACCTTGAAAGTTACAACTCTTTCCCAAACATTGATGCAATGGTAACCAACATTTTCTGTTTTTCTCACGATGTTTTCTACCCTTCCCAGATCAAATTTCATTTTTTTTTAAGATTCATTTTGTCGTCTGCAAATGCTTTCAATTTGGACCAGTCTATAAATTTGTCGTTTGGTAAGGAGTTAAAAAGGGTTAGGTGCAGTCCTGGCTTTATCCGAAAAATTGCAAAGGGCCTCTATTGGTAATTTACAATATCTGCACAGACAACCTATTGGAGAGACCATCAGACCTCTCCGACAGTGGTGAAAGGCAGATTACCACAGAATTTGCTGTCTAAACCCATTTTTTTCCCGAAATTGTTCTGATACACAGTCTGTTTCATCAGGGATCTTATATACATGTATATAAGATCCCTAGTTTCATCATGGTTGTCTAAATGAAACGAAGTAAAAAAATCGAAACAAGAAATATATCTAAATTATCTCAAATCACTGAAAACGATAAAATACACGTAAATTCACCCGTACAGCCAGTATTTTTTCAGTTTTGTCATTTTCAAAACTGGTTTTTGGTAGGACCTGGATGGGAGTAACATTCTACCGGACAAATTATGTAAAGGGAAGTAACCCAAAATGATGTTTGATTATCTTCTGTTGTAGTTACTTCCCTTTGTGGTCTTTGGCACGACTTGCATGGGAGTAACACATTTTCGACTCGACAAATTATATAAAGGGAAATAATCCAAAATGATGTTTGATTATCTTCTATTATAGTTATTTCCCTTTGTGGTCTTTGGCACGGCTTGCATGGGAGTAACACATTTTCGACCGAACAAATTATATAAAGGGAAATAATCCATGATGTTTGATTATTTTCTGCTGTAGTTATTTCCCATTTATGATATTACATTATTTATTACAGTCGCAGCAGCAGACTAATGGGAAAGAGGCTGATTTAAAAACAATGTGGGAAAAGGATTTTCAGAATGCTGGTTAACAGCATTATTTCCTTTTCCAACAATTCTTTTTACTCCTTCTAGAACCATTTGTATCAACTGAGGCATCTACAGACTACTGCTGACAAGATATCTATTTTCTTATCATATGCTGTTTTATCATCATCATCATCACCATCATCATCCCCATCGTCATCATCATCGTCATCATCATCATCGTCATCATCATCGTCGTCATCGTTATCATCATCATCATAACCGTCGTCATCATCATAACCATCGTCATCATCATCGTTATCATCATCTTCGTCATCATCATCATCATCGTTATCATCATCATCGTCATCATCATCGTCCTCATCTTCATCGTAGTCATCATCATCATAATAATAATCATCATCATCATTATCAGAAGCAGAATTTTGAAGGGAAGCAATGTCGCATTCAGGAAAACTGTCAGGGATAAACGTCATGGCGTAATGTCCTTGAACAATTAAAAGTACATGCCCAGCAAGCTTGTTATGACAAAAGAGATGTTTTTTTTTCAGGGAAAACATCGTATGGGTTAGTAATTCGTACATTAGACATGCCTTTGTTATTTTGTTGTCGATAAAATCTAAATATATATCCGAAATCCGGGATATGACGAAATCAAGTTACTTAATCAAACTTGAAGTTCTTCCATTGCCAGTGGCGACTCAAACACTTTTTGCGGACGGAGTAGATCAAGATCAGAGTGCACAGAACGTGCAATCTGATCTTGTATTCACACCGTCCAATACATGACAGGGAATTTGGAACGATTTCATTTTAGCTGCCGTGAAAATCATCTCTTAGACCTCGATATAAAAAGTCGGATTTACCGAGTTGGTGACGAAAGGGTAAAAACACTGCACCAGAGAGAAAACTGTTCAAGAATGGAACTTTATGAAAAGGGGATGAATTGCAATAATTGCATGTACTTTAATCTTATACATAATGTGACCCATCACACCAAAGGGGACCTTCTTGGAACTGCGAAATGTATCAACCCTGGTCAGACTGCGCAAATTGCGAATCGCAAGACCATTTATCCTCGTTCAACATAGCATAACTCACTTAACCCTTTCCCAAACAATCTCTGGTTTTTACGGGTCTGGAACAGTAGCCTTTTGAAAACATTGTGGGAAAAGGAGAAAATGCTGGTAACTAGCATTTTCTCCTTTTCCCACAATGTTTTCTACCCTATCATAGACAGAAAACATCTTTTCAGCAAGAGTTGAATTGTCGTCTGCAAATGCTTTCAATTTGGTCTAGTCCAAAAGTTTGTCGTTTGGGAAAGGGTTAAAACATTACTGGTTCTGTGTTTCAAATTCAAACAAAAAATACGGAACGTCGCAAAAGTGTATATTTTATTACCCGATTTTTCGCTATTTTTGGACACAACTCGTGTGTTCTTTATTACGGGAATCATTCGTGCTTCTGTTCGGGCAATAAATTCAACAGTTTAATCCATAACCTGCCAGTCAAATCTTTTCAGCCGTAGAAGAATCCAAAATAATACGATTTCAAAATTGCTTTTTGAAGAAAATAATATCCTTATTGGATAATGTAGATCTAAGATCAGACTGCACGTTCTGTGCAGTCTGATCTTGGATCTACGTTGTCCATAAACGTTCAGTGGGTTTTGCTTAGCAACCAAAGCAGCCAAAGGTTTAAGGTTTAAGAGGCAACAAAATTTTACATTTTTGAAATTTGGAAACATCAGAATATCACAAATTTATTAACAGATGGCTGTGGCCTCTACAGTCAGATTTATTAAAGACAGGATAGAAAACGTGGTGGGAAAATGGAAAAAATGCTGCTTATCAGCATTTTCTCCTTTTCTCACGATGTTTCTAAATGCTTTTTATTTTGGCAAAGGTATTAAGAAACATGAGCTTGCCTTGTAAAGGGTTGATCAACCATCGATAGAGATCAGATAGATACGCCTACGATATGTACAATGGTCTCTGATGCAGAAAGTAGGATGTGCACAATATAAATACATTATTCATGTTTGTAACCATAACATAAGTGGAGTTTTTTTTCACAGAAATCAGGTATTGTTGGTATAAGGAGTACATGGAACTTTTTTATTCTTTTTTTTTCGTTTTCCTTCCTTCCTTCCTTCCTTCCTTCCTTCCTTCCTTCCTTCTTCCCTCCCTTCCTCCCTTCCTTCCTTCCTTCCTTCCTTCCTTTCAGCACTTTCCTTTCTTTCTTTCTTTTCTACTTTCTTTTTTTATTCTTTTTTTCTTTCGTTCAACCTTTCCATCTTTCGTTAAACCCTTCCGTCTTTCGTTCAACCTTTTCGTCTTTCAACTTCTGCCTTTTTTGTCTTTATTTCTTTTGTCTTTATTTCTTTATCGTATTCTTTCTTCCTTTCCTTCCTTTCTTCTTTCCTTTCTTTCTTATTTCTTTCCCCTATCCCTCTTCCTCTTTTCCCAACGCCCTCTCTCCCACACTCTTCTCTCACTTCCCCATGTCTCTCTCTCTCTCTCTCTCTCTCTGATTAGATTCCCTGACCTATTAGTATATTCAGCTCCGATCTTTTGTGTGTGTATGATTTGGTCTCCGCATCCCTTCACAGCATCCCGTCTTCAACAATATCCGGAAATCTCAAAATCTTACCTGTCATTTTTCTGTCCACTTAATGTGTCTCTAATCTGCTTGTCGGATATGAAAATGGACATGAATCGATGGATAAATGATTCAACTTCACGTTGACACCAAGTTTAGTACAAAGTTTTCATTGCTCTTTTTGTATTTTACAATTTATATATATTTCGACATAAACACATCTGGATATTTTGAAAACAAACATTCATTACCCGTATGTTCTCAGTTAACAGCGCATGCGTAGTCAATTTGATTTTAACAAAAAAATATTCTGTGATCAGCAATCTAAGTGATAGCTACGACTCCTCGTAAATGAAATTCATCCAGTACATTTAGTTTACCTTTCAATGCCCAAGCTACACAGAAGCCGATAAACCATAAAAAAAACTTTACCGTACCGGAAGTGATTTCCGATGCATGCGCAGTAAATGTTAAGCCTAGTTTGATATCCTTGGAGGTGGGTCATCGGATATTTACAAGGGTTACAAGGAGGTAGCATTGACTTTTTTAAAATTATTTCTTTGTTCTTTTTTAAGATTAATCATTAGTCTATCGATTAAGGACCTTATTAAAGTAAATATCGACGCATAACACCATTTGACATGATGCCGGTATTTTGAATTTTTACTCCAGATAGGTCATAAGAGTGGCTGCTGTGGGGCTTAGCGGAGAAACGATCACAAAAATGACATCGAAGCTAGTCCCCGAATCGTTGTTGTATCAAACCCCATTAGCCAAACCATGGTCCAACTTATAGTTATGAAAAATCTAATCTTAGTATGTATTCCTTCTTTCAAGAGCACACCTGTATCTAATTCATCATTCACTTCCTTTCGAAATCCTAATGGATGAAGAAAAGCAGCGTATTTGGTGGTGTCACATGCATCACGTGTAAGCAAGTCTACCGTTCAGTTGCGAATTCATCACTTCTCAGTAAAAAACACAATGTTCTGGACAATACGATATAGAATATCATGTTCGCGAGCCAAAGTTACGATCACTACGTTGATCTTACCTTGGCTGATTGAGCCCGATTTCGAAATTCCTGCGATGCGCCCTCTATTGGATGCTGGTTATTATCCCGCTTTACATCATATCTCTAAAAGCCAATAAAATATCGTTTTAAAAACCGCTTACGAATACACATGAATCGATAAGCAGACATCCACGTGGGTTTCCATGCTTACCTTCTATTCGAAAGGTATCGACCTCGATCTCTTTTATCAAAGATGAAATGCTACGATTTCATTCGTTGCAGTTAGAGCTGGCTGCATCCACTGAAAAAGCGTATCGGGGGAATGTAAAAATCAAGCTCGATCCGCCAAGAGTAGAGTAGCGTAGTGAATCGTCAGCCTTGGCTTGAAGATGATAGAATGTCGACCGAACACGAAATAGGAAAGAGCTGGTCACCAGCTTCACAAAACACCTCGAGCGAGAAGTGCTCGATGTTTTTTGTGAAGCTCATGCCAAGGTCTTTCTTATACGGAAAGACCTCGCATTCGGTCCATAGCCTTTACATCTTGACCAGTACATTGTGTTGTTGTATAGGATATCGACCAAGCACGAAATCGTTGTGCATAAGAAAGTCCTGGGCACCAGCTTCACAAAACACCTCGAGCGAGAAGCGCTCGAGGTGTTTTGTGAAGCTGGTGCTCGTGTGAGAGGTCGATATCCGACTTTAGGCCAGTAGAAACTTAAACCATTATGATTATGTGTACAATTTTGGACCTGTGCGAGAAAAAAAATGTTCAAAACAGCCCATTAAATCCCAAATAACAACGCAACCAATCGACAGTTTCAATTTTCATCCTGACAGCTAGGACCTCACAAGAAGAAAATGGAATACAGAATTATAATGCTGACAGTTTTGATAATACTCACGATATTTGGACATGGTGAGTTTTCTTTTATCATATCTTTTCATAGTTAGCTTTTGCAACGTTGTATTTTGCATGTTAAACCGTTGGCCTCTATGTAAATAGTTAAACACGAGAAGTCAAGATTAAACGATTAAAACAGTCAAAAGGAGGGAGGGTAGCGACTGACTGCACAACATGGCTCTTTAAATCGTTTAATTGTGGCGCCGCTTGAGCGGCGGCACTATATCTTTATTCGGTTTTGTAAAGTGCCTATGGAGGCAGCCATATTGAACTGGTTCCATGCTTTGTTTTAACATCCATCTATATCTACTGTACTTTGATTACCAGATCGGGGTCCATATTAACTTTTTTATTTATTTGTGTGTGGTTTTTTTATTTTAATACATAATACATTGTACTTTCATTGTTAGATGGATAAAAATCCGGATCGTAGACATATCAACATTTTCCTTTCGAACAATAATAATAAATAAAGATCCATTTCGAAAAATAAGTCACGTGATAAAAAATTATCTGTCACAAATTTTCGAAGCCGCCATTTTAAATAACTTATGTTTGAAAAAGATTAAGAGGTATTTTCATGCTCTTTGACCCTAGAGCACCCTATGTGGTACTTGTGACCCCTGTTATATTTTTGTTCTAGTATTGTATGGCTTGTAGAAATAATATTTTCCTATCGCGATCGTGTTTTTAAGACCAGTTAACTGTAACTAGGTCAATGTTGGAGCGGGTGACAGATGTTTCGGTAACAAACGAGTTCGGTAACATAGACTTATAGAGTAAATCGACTGAATGTTTCGGTAACAAAACAATTATGTTTTTGTTCTGTGACGTTCTTTACACCTAATGTATTGCTTTATTTTGTTCAAACCTTTTACTTTTAGACTTTTCAACAATTTATCCCTTGATAGATAGGTTCAAATCCTTTATTTCTTTTAACTTTCCACCCTTTTCGCTTGATAGATAGGCAATCCACATGACCAATACATACAGCATAGAATGAGGTTCATAACAGAAAAATATTTATAAAACATAGTGGAAATTACAAATTAAGGTTTTAAAAACGAATGTTTGAATAAAATAAAGTCATGCGTTGGGTGTAAAGAACGTCACGATACATAAACACTATATACTTGCCTTGTTACCGAAACATCCAATTGATTTACTCTGTAAGTCTATCTTACCGAACTCGTCTGTTACCAAAACATCCGTAAATTGTTGGAGCGCCTGACATGACTGGTATCATACCACCCGTCTTGTCTATATAGATATAATAAGAACTTCATTCAAGTCTTCATTATATCTATAAAGAGGGATTGTATGATACCAGACATATGTGTTAGAGTGTCAGATTTAGCACATTCCGATAACAGACTTTTTCTTTCGTTAATGTATGGTAATTCATTGCCGATAAATGTTTGTTTGTGTAGACAAAATCTTACAAGGCCCAATGCATTGTGCCCTATTACAGAAATAAGTGGTTTGCGGCGCCATTGATGTTCAGCATCAATATTTTCTTGTTTTGAACTTTGTTGGATAGTTTATATATAAAAGATTGACGGTCAAAATTTTCAAATATGAGCCTTCTGATTGGATAGAAAAATAAGACAAAAATAAGTACATTGAAACTGGATTATCTTATGAAAATGAAATTTCGTTACAAATGCATAGCTGAAACACAAACCGCATCTGGCGGGATTCTAACACATGTGGACAAATATCCTCGTTTGTCGAGATTTAAAAGACCAACACCATAACCACTGAGCCAAAGAGATATCTCCCTAACAGCGGTAGTTGTTAGGTAATGTATTTAAATTTCTATACAAAAGCGGAAACTAGAGAAATATTTAGGCCTATAGATTATGGTATAATAATAAAAATCTGATTCGCCCCCTTTATCCCTTTCCCAAACAATCCCTGGTTTCTACGACTCTGAGACAGAAGCCTTTTGAAAACACTATGGGAAAAGGAGAAAATGCTGGTAACCAGCATTTTCTCCTTTTCCCACAATGTTTTCTACCTTGCTGGAAACAAATTTCAACTTTTGAGTTATATTTATTTTGCCGTCTGCAAGTGCTTTCAATTTGGACCAGTCTAAAATTTTGTCGTTTGGTAAAGGGTTAAGGCACTTAAAGACTTCTGGGGATTTTTTTGAATTTGAATACATCAGTTTCGCAACTTAATTTCTGAATCATTTACTCTGAATCGATTTACTGAGGTACATTATAATACCGTCTACAAGGTATTCCCCATGTACTCTAGGGATTTCCGGAAATGACGTCGATGAAAGTTCGAACAGCCATCTTTTGGAACGTTTACGTGCATCTCTTAAACACTCAATGAAAGTTAGAAGAGGTCCTCCTGGGGTTCGTCACAGACAGAAGTAGGTAAAGTTTTGGTGCTAAAAAGTCTTAAGTCAGTAAATACCGGTCAGTGGACCCGTAATAGAAAACAGCCATTTTTACACTATGATATTATCGTACAAAATTGGCTACGATTTAAAATGGATATTATTGTATTATTTAATCGAGCCACTTTTTCCTTTTTTTTCTTCTTAGAATTATAATTTATAAATATAAAAATCACTATATTGTTTTTGTAAAGAGAGATGATAATTACCTCCCTTTTCTGGAAAACTAACAAAACTATCAACAAATAATTTCAAGATAGGCATCAAAGAAATTTCTGGTCGGTTAAAAATATGTCAACCCTTTATCACACAATCCCTACTTTTGACGCCCCTGAGAAAAAGCCTTTTGAAAACACTGTGGGAAAAGGAGAAAATGCTGGTAACCAGCACTTTCTCCTTTTCCCACAGTGTTTTCTACCCTTCCCAGAACAAATTTCAATTTTTCAGTCACCTTTATTTTGTGGTCTGCAAATGCTTTCAATTTGGACCAGTCTAAAATTTTGTCGTGTGGTAAAGAGTTAAAGTATTATATCAGTATAAATCCTTCTTTATAAACTATCAAGAAATAGAGTTTATTTCATCAGCTTGTGGTTAATATGGGGAAATTTTGCCGCAAAAAGGGCAAGGTATGCGAAAATAACGAGTGCCGAGTTACATGTATTTTCGCGGATCTTTCCCTTTTGAGGCAAAAATTTCCCCATATTAACCACAAGCTTATGAAATAAATTATAAGTTATATTTCTTCTGATTATTTTGTCAACGAATGCAATTTTTAAAACTAGTGATCTCACGTTAGTTAACCGTATAACCGATATTTTCAAAAAAAGTAGTTCCAAATTTTTGGCAGGAGGAAAGCATTCATTGTGACGGGTAAATAATTATTGTTGTTGTTGTTACGGTCACTGTCAATTTTACGGTTTATTTCATGTTAGACGCCATTGGTGGTGGGCTCCGAGACAGCAGGAAACCTCACGTTCACTTCAGTTGTAATCGGACTTCACGTAAACGTTCATCCACCATCCACATTCACGAAGCACAGTTACTAACAGAGGTGGGACACAGAGAAACGGCAGACATTGAGATGCGAATGGACTATAACTCATCATCAAACGACAAAATATTAGACGGGTCCAAATTTAAAGCATTCGCAGACGACCGATAACCCTTAACCCATTACTACACAATCCCAACTTTTGACGACCCCGAGAAAGAAGCCCTTAGAAAGCATTATGGGAAAAGGAGAAAATGCTGGTAACCAGCATTTTCTTCTTTTCCCACAATGTTTTCAAAAGCATTTTTGATGAAATACATGAGAAAATTCGGGTTACCAGCAATTTCTCCTTTTCCATCAATGTTTTCAAAAACATTCTCTTAAAGAAACGTTTAAAGGCCGGAAGGCGTATAACGAATTGACTAAACAGCTAACAGTATATAAAATTATACATTGAAGGTGCAACTCTTATTGTTGAAATTTATCTATCGACAAAATAAATGGTTTTATCATTTTGTATTACAGGTTATTGCACTTGTATGGGAATATATAGTGTTGAATTCGTTCTTTTGGCAGAGTTGCCCGAGCTTGCGAGGGCAACTGCGCCAAAAGAACCGATTCAACACAATATATTCCCATACAAGTGCAATAATCTTTTTATTATAAACTTTGACTTTGTTTACATAATTTTTAGTGATTTATCAGTATGATTTTATCGAATTCATTGCATTATCTTTTTTCAAAAACAGTCTGATGTATCCAAACAGCGACGAGAAATTTGTTTCGTCGCCACACTGTGCTTTTGCAGTATTTTCAGTTTTTCACTTTTGATGACGTCACCGTAGCTAAAGGTATGTAAACAAACAAGATGGCGACGGAGGATCCTTTAATATCGCTCAAAAATTGCATCGTAGATAAATATGTTCGATAGACAAATTTTTCATAAACTTGTTGTGACTGTTATTCTGGAAACAGATATTCTGTTTATTTTTTTATGTTGTTATTAAAGACTATGCATTAAAAAATTCGTAAAACATGAAGTCTAACGCTGATTTTTTTTTTTATAATGGCGGCCGTTCACATTTTGATTTTTAGAGAAATGGCGGGTTTTAAAATAGTTCCGTACTTAGCAACTCACGTGACAAAAGCTCTAAACTATGTGATATCAAAGTATGCAATATGGAAAAATATTGCATACTTTCATCGAGTGCAAATATATGGGAACAATATCAAAGTATAAATAAACCTGACAATTTTCCCGCTCAAATGCAAGCACGCCGGACAAATAAAGTACAAAACAAGAAAAAAAAAAAAAAAAAAAATACGTCAAATATGGTTCCAAATACGTTATAATAATGTGAATGTATCTCACCCTTGCAACATGAAAAGACGTTATCACCTAGCTCTGCTCTAAATGCTTGCAACAGATGCACAGTTTATGTAAGCAACCCGCTAAAACGACGTTATCACCCAGGTCTGCTCTAAATGGTTGCAGTACATACACAGTTTATGTAAGCAACCTGCCAAAAATGACGTTATCACACAGTTCTGCTCTAAATGCTTTCAACAGATACACAGTTTATGTAAGCAACCTGCCAAAACGACGTTATCACCTAGCTCTGCTCTAAATGTACTGCAAAGAAATTTCTCGTGATCTGATTGGATAATATGCCCCGAACATACATATCATGTACACTGGCAAAAACCAACGTAAAAGCGACTTCCCTTTCGGCAGCCCCGTATACATAACTACACTATCAACACAACATCCAAAATGGCGCTGTGTCGATCAAGGTTAACATATCAAGATTATGCGCCAAGCTGCCCGCTTTAGCACGTATAACCAAGGTTTCAGTGACGTCAGTTCCCAGTGACGTCAGTTTTCATTGAATTGGGGCACTCAGAAGGGAATATTCCACTTAGTCAGCGTACTCCATTTTTAAACCAAAGAAAACAGGTAAAATTCACTTAAGAAACGTTGGAATGGTAAAACTTTGTAGTCTATTTAAGCGAAATGGGAATCATCCATACAACCATTTCTGTACACACAGGTTTAATTATTCATAGCGTCAAATGCTTTTGCAGTTTCTGCAAAGGGATGAAAATCAAATGAACTATACTATGTGAAAAGGAACTCTAATGCACCCCATGATTGTTTAATTATACCAAGAAGGTCTTCACATAATCATCACATAATTCACATAACTATGGATCCATTAGATTAGTCTGGAAACTGACCGAATCAGTAAGTAAACTACTCCTTTTACATGCAAAAATTGACTCAAGGCAAAATGTATTGCCCCCATGTCAGCCTGCGCAAACTGCACAGGCTGACATGGGGGCAGTACATTTTGCTGTTGAATCGAACCCCCTTTTAACAAATCATGATTTACCACACGAGAAAATTTTAGACTGGTCCAAATTGAAAGCATTTGCAGACGACAAAATAAAGGTGACTAAAAAATAGAAATTTGTTCTGGGAAGGGTAGAAAACACAATGGGAAAAGGAGAAAATGCTGGTTACCAGCATTTTCTCCTTTTCCCATAGTGTTTTCAAAAAGGCTTCTTTCTCAGGGGCGTCAAAAGTAGGGATTGTGTGGTAATGGGTTAAATGTATCAATTTGAGATGGGGACGACATATACCAGATCAAAGAGAAAAGTTTTTGCATGTATGTGAAGAAAAATTAATTTCCGCTCGGTATAATATGCAAAAAAAAACACGACAGCTGAGCTAATTTCTGATGAAATACGTTCACATAATTATAAGGACGTTAAAAAAAGGATTCTACCTATAAAAGCATATCGACAAACGACAGGACACTCTATAAACAGGTAACACTTAGCGCGAAACACAGGGTATAATCGAACGAGAGGACACTATATAAACACGTAACCATTAGCGCAAAACACACGGTATTAATAAACGAGAGGACACTCTATAAAGACGTACCACTTAGCGCAAAACACACGCTATCAATAAACGAGAGGACACTCTATAAACAGATAACGCTTAGCGCGAAACACAGGGTATCAATAAGCGAGACGACACTCTATAAACAGTTAACACCTAGCGCGAAACACACGGTATCAATATACAAGAGGACACTCTATAAGCACGCAACACTTAACGCGAAACACAAGGTATCAATAAACGAGAGGACACTCTATAAACAGTTAACACCTAGCGCGAAACACGATATCAATAAACGAGAGGACACTCTATAAACAGATAACGTTTAGCGCGAAACACAGGGTATCAATAAACGAGAGGACACTCTAAAAACAGTTAACGCCTAGCGCGAAACACAGGGTATCAATAAACGAGAGGACACTCTATAAACAGTTAACGCTTAGCGCGAAACACACGGTATCAATAAACGAGAGGACACTCTATAAACAGTTAACACCTAGCGCGAAACACACGGTATCAATAGACAAGAGGACACTCTATAAGCACGTAACACTTAGCGCGAAACACACGATATCAATAAACGAGAGGACACTCTCTCTATATGTATAAACACGTAACACTTAGCGCGAAACACACGGTATCAATAAACAAGAGGCCACTCTATAAGCACGCAACACTTAGCCCAAAACACACGGCATCAATAAACAAGAGGACACTCTATAAGCACGTAACACTTAGCGCAAACACACACACGGTATCAATGAACAAGAGGACAGTTTATACGCAGCTTATACTACGGTCACAAATCAGTAAATGCCGCCTGCCGGCGTGGTAACTGCCAGTTTTCACTCAAATTCGGCCGGTGGCAGCCCGGTGGCAGCTCGGTGGCAGGCACAATCGGCAGGCGGCAGGCGGCATTTTAGACGCCGCTAGGACGCCGCTGAAGTTTTAAGAGAAAGTTAAAATTCTGACTGCCACCGGCCGATTTTTTCTAATTTGGCTGTCGTCAGGGCGCCGGCCGGGCGCATTTCGTGGTCGCGCGGTGGCAATCAAGCGGCAGACGGGCGGCAGTGCGATTTTTACTCGGTCGTCACGGGGTTCGAGGGCCTTTAATCTTCGGCCGGCGATCGGTAGGAACTAACTGCCACTCTCCAGCATCCGGCCTGCTACCGTTATGCTACCGACATGCCACCGTGCGATTTCTAAATACCTACCTGCGGCAAGGCGGAGATTGAAAAGCAGATGGAAGGCGGCTGTTGGTGTTGGTAGGTGGCAGGATAGCGATCTGCCGAGTGCAGACTCCCGGCCCCTGAATATAAATCCGAAGCTATTCACAATAAGAAATTGTCGTCATGGCGATTCTAACAGCACCAGGGCGACTCAGAGACTTGCATATTACTGGGTTGAGCTCTAGTCTCTTGCGCTTCGGTACTGGCGCTTTGTCCTGCCCCTTGCCTTTAGGGGGCAACTTGTTGGAAGGAAAAAATTCTTAAAAATTAGATCTATTTATCTTGTGGTTGATAATAATGATGAACACTTTGTAGTGATACGAGAGCAATCTAGCTATATATATTCCCCGTAAACCAGCCTGCCGCCGTCAGATTATCGGGCGGGCGCCTGTCGGTGGCAGTTCGAACGCCCGATCGCCGGCCGGTGTCAGTTGTAAATGGTCGGTGTCCGCCAGGTCGCCGGGCGGTGGCAGGTAAAATCTGACGGCTGCCGGACTGTCGCCTAACTGCCACCGGCCGACACCCTGATGACACCCCACATCCCTCGAACTTAAGAAACTGCCTGCCGCCGCCCGGAATCCGCCAGGCGGCCTTTTACTGGCAGTTATTTATGACCACTCACCGATTTGTAAAAAATCGGCCGGCGGCATGTAATTTTAAGAATCCACCGATGTCTAAAAATCGGCAGGCGGCAGTGTCACATTGTGACCATAGTGATAGATAAGCTCTGTAATAATTTTATTTGGGGATTTCACTACTGGCTTGGAAGTTTATCTAGTTGGCAGTTTAAGGGATAAATGATCACACATTGCGCCATGTAATGACAGAAGGAGATAACAATCTTCCACTTGTAAACATGGGTCTAGATTTTTTTAAAGTTTTTACTCTTGATGTTAGGAAAGCCAACAGGAAAAGTACGCAATACCAATTGCTTTACGTTTGAAATAGACATGATCCACGCTCTGGCAAAAGGGGGCTTAATGCATCTCCGTGACACATGATACTAGTCCATGTCATCACATAATTGTGGATCCATGGCAGCCACTTTTTCCAATGACCTACTCAATCATGAGGTGGATTGGTCTTTTGACAAACAGAAAATTGATCAAAAGCGAAAAGTTTCGGCCCAGGTCAGCCTGCGCGGACTGCGCAGGCTGACCTTGGTCGATACTTTTCGCAGATGCATTAACCTCCCTTTTCACAGAGCACGGCTCATTGACATTACGCAAATGCATGCTATTAACCTTTTCTCAAACGGCAACTTTTGGACCAGACCAAATTGAAAGCATTTTGTTGATGACAAATTAACAGTTGCTAAAAATTGATTTTTCTATACGGTAGGGTAGAAAACATTGTTGGAAAAGGAGAAAATGCTGATTACCAGAATTTTCTCCTTTTCCCACAATGTTTTCAAAAGGCTTCTATTCTTGACCCGTGAAAACCAGGGACTGTATCGGAAAGGGTTAAAAATGGGTAAATGCACTGTTGCGTATCAATCCAGGCCTAAAAATTAATGAGTACCTTGTATCTGAGTTAGTGAGGTATATAAACTTGTGTCGTAAGGAAGGTTCATTAGAATTAAAGGTAAGAAAAATTATTATACAATTTGTAATTGTTAATTATATTCCAATATTTCGGCTTATGCCTTTAGCAAGATACTGTGCATCTGCCTTTATCAAGAAATTTGACGTCAAATTTCTTGATAAAGGCATTAGCCGAAATATTGAAATTTAGAGTTAACAGTTTTAAAATGTGTATTTTTCATTTCCTTAGGAATATTAAGTGGATTAAGTATAAAATTATTAAAATTTTTTTGGCCCAGGATAACTATTTTTTTCATGAATTCTGTTGATGTTATGGGTATGTTGATAGTCGCATAAATCTACTGCTTTCCTACTTTTTTTTTCAATTTTCAATCACTAAATAGTTGTATTGTAAAGAATATCATTAGGTAATGGCTGTTCACTTTTAGTTGAGGATTGATTCATTGTATGGTGTTTAACGCCGTTTTCAACATAAATCCAGTCATATCGCGGCTGCTTTGCACGTGTATACATACTTTCCTGGAGATTCTCGTTATCAGCACTTCGCACAATATTTTTCCCAAGCCAGTGGCTGCTTTCTCAGCTAACCATCAGCGAAATAATTTGCAGTGAGAGAGGAATGAATTTTGCCCCCAAGAAATTGGCCGAGCCAGGGAATCGAACCAGCGACCTCCTATTCTCAAGCTGTGGGTCTGTATTCACCAACCATTCTTAAGAACATTTTTGGTCTTATTCTTCAAGATTTCCTGACTGTGAAAGTCACAGAACTTATGATTAGGTAAACCAAATGGAACATTGCACTGTGTGCAAAAACGCCTAACCATGTTGTCAAAAATTCAGTAAATTTCACCCACAGTTGGTATAGACAATATTATTAATCATCCAAATTTTAAGTACATTAGCTAAAGCATTTTTAAAGATATTTCAAAGTTCAGGGGTCCCTATAAACATCAAACTACTTTTAAAGAGTAAGAACATATTCATGCATTGAACGGTGCGCATTAACTGCTAACCTGCGACACGACAAGAATTTTTCCAGAAAAGAATATTAACAAAATGAGTCATATCAAATGTGTACGTCTTAGTTTGAAAATCGCCTTTATCTTGTTACGAGCCAAACTTAACGAGAAAGAAAACCAGCAACAAGTCTTTAATAATATTTATTAATGAATACAGACAAAAGAGTACAATAGGAGTTAAGTTTGAATTTAATTTTGCTAATTTTAATCTTAGAACAAGAAATAGCATAAATCATTCAAAATTAAGAATAATGTTTAGACTACAAAAAGAATGAAATTTCTAGGCCCTAAAGCCTGAATTAACAATAGTTTAACTTGCAAGTAGATATGAGCAACCTGTTTAAATAATAAATAATTCCAACTTACAGATGTGTATCCGAAGTTAAATCCAACACTTTTCACTAATTTTGTATTCTCCAAGCCATAAGTCTAAGTTCAAATCCAAAATCACCAAGTAAGTCACTCCTATTTATATCAGCTTCGAAAGCTCTAGTCTTTTCTAGAAATATGACATCATGGATAAGTAAACATCATGCCTTCTAACAATCTGTTTCTAAAAATAACCACAATGGCAAAACCAATAAATGTTCCTCAACTTTCTAGAACATTCTGAGAACAGGCCATAGTATATCCTATCTACATAACACTTTCCATCTGAAAGGATAAGAAAGTTTTAAGGATTGAAACTTTCTTTGTTAGAATATAAAACATATCATTACGCTTAACTGTAAATGAAAATGCATGGAGCATAAAAACAAATGTTAACTGTTTTTATTTAGATACCAGACAAAGCATCAGAGATAATACTATCCCTAACTTTTATGTGTCTGATATCCATGTTATATTATTGTAAAAACAGACTCCACCGGAGTAAACGTTGATTCTTGTTTTTTATTTTATGGGTAAACATCAGAGGATTATGATCACTATATACAATGATGGGGAAGATGACAAATATATTTCGAAATGCTGAAGAGCAAGAATGAGAGATAAATACTACACTCTTTTTCTACTGTTTAGTAGTTTTTCTGATGTTTAACAACTTACTGGATGATCTACACCATTACAGTCTTCTTGAAGTAAAACACTACCTGCACTAGTATCACTAGCATCTACTGCAAGCTTAAATTCTTTTCCAAGATTAGGAGCTGAAAGAACTGGTTCACTTTTTAGTATGGCTTTTACTTTATCGAAAGCTTTTTGACAATCATTATTCCATATAAGTTTTTTTTTTGCTTTTGTTGAGAAGACTTGTCAGTGGCTCAGCAATGACAGAAACATTACCACAGAATTTCCTGTAGTAACCAGCCATACCAAGAAATCTCATAAGTTGTCTTTTACATGTAGGTACAGGAAAATCAGAAATAGCTTTTACTGTAGTTTCAACGGGTTTTATCTGTCCTTGTACGACAACATGACCCAAAAATGTTAAACTAGCATGACAAAATTCACTTTTTAACAAGATTAATTGTTCGGTTTTACTCAGTCTGTCCAAAAATACTCTGATAATCTTCAAATGTTCGTTCCAATCATCGCTGTGAAGGATGACTTCATCAATGTGGGCCCTACGGGGGTCCAATCCAGATATTATCATGTTGATAAGACTTTGAAATGTAGTTGGCGAGTTTTTCATCCCAAAAGGCATAACTTTGTACTCATAAAGTCCATCAGGAGTTACAAATGCAGAGATGTCTTTAGCTCTTTCAGTGGGAGGAATTTGCCAAAATCCTTTTAGAAGATCAAATTTAGTAGCGTATTTAGCATGGCCAATATTGTAAATGCAGTCATCTGCTCTTGGCACTGGAAACGAATCAGTCTTGGTCACAGTCTTAACTAATCTATTGTCAGTGCACATACGAAAAGTTCAATCTGGCTTTGGTATAAGGATGAAGGGAGAGTTCCATTCACATTGACTAGGTTCAATAAAGTCATTCTCCGATAGATACTTGATATCCTCTCTAAGATGCTCTAATTTCTTGGGATTCATTCGATATGGATCTTGTTTCACTGGTTTTGAATTTTCAATGTCCAAGTCATGGTATATTGTGTCTGTTCGTGTTGGAATATCAGGGAAAAGGTGCTCATAGTCTGGAATTAACTTTTTTGATTCATATATTTGATTATTATCTAAATGTGAAAGTAAGAAAAGAAAACCTGCAATTTCGGAAGAAAGAAAACCAGTAACAAGCCTTTAACAATTTTTATTAATGAACAAAGGCAAAAGAACAAGAAATAGAATAAGTCCCTAAAAATTAAGAATAATGTTCAGACTGCCAAAAAAAAAGAAATTTCTGGGTCCCAAAACATAAATTGACAAAAGTTTAACTTGCAAGTAGATATGAGCAACGTGTTTAAATAAAGAAATAATTAATCCCAACTTACAGATGTATATCCAAAATTAAATTCAAAACTTTTCACTAATTCTGCATCCCCCAGCCGTAAGTCTAAGTTTAAATCCAAAATCACCAAGTAAGTCACTCCTATTTACATTAGCTTCGAAAGTTCTAGATTAATCTTTTCTAGAAAGATGACATCATGGATTATGAAACTGCTTGTCTACTAATAACCTGTTTCTAAAAATGACCACAACGGAAAAACCAATAAATGTTCCTCATGTTTCTAGAATATTCTGAAAACAGGTCACAGTATATCCTATCTACATAACAATCTGCCATTAGAATTAGCCATTTCATAAAGACAAAAAGGCTGATACGCAGCAAAAAGTAAACAATCCGAATGTTCTAATATATTTTTATTCGTAAAAATTACAATGTAGTATTGAATTTTAAAACAAAATAAGAGGTAAAAAAAAAAAAAAAGAAAAAGCGACCAGGCAGCTTTTAACCTTGGTCTAAAATCCATTTATTTTTCAAACAGCTACTGACACCTTAACCAACCATGCAAAAAAAATAATCATCTTCACAATGATTTCCATAATTTCAAATGGCCTGGTCTAGATTTGCATTTAATTGCATTTAAACATCCGCGGTGTCTACTTTTAACCGCTCAAGTGGCTTTAAGACTTTCTTGACAAAACTTGCCTCACGAAATCTGTTCTGTAACTGCTCTCTGTTTTGACCAGTTTGGGTTTTTTTACGTTTGAAACCGGGTAAATTTCCCCATCCATTTCAGCTTGTGTGTGCTTCAACCATCAGAGTGGAAAACGATGAATACAAAGGCTATATTTTTGATATATATTTTTCTCATAGTAATGGTGGACAGAGGTAAGATATGTCTTATATTATGAGGTTATTTAACATGCTTGGGTACAATACTGAATTCTATTGGATGAGTACACTGCAGAACCAGTTTAAATTTTGGACGAGGGGACAGCCAAGTCCAAAAGTATAGACTGGTTTTGCAGTGTACGAATCCAATAATGAATTCAGTATTGTATCCAAGCATGTTAAATGACCTCTTTATTTCACACTTCCGTATTGACCTTAAAGTAAATGACAAGTATAGGGCCATTTCAATTTGAATAATTACAGAAAAAAGAAATCAAAAGAGGGTTCTGAAGTTGCTCTTTTAGAATGCACTTGAGTAGACTACTTTTCGGGTTCAATATCGATATTCGGGACTCTAGCCTCGTTTTGAAAAATACGTATTGTGCTCTTGCCTCGCTCTGAGAAATCCATGTTGGACTCTAGCCTAGTTTTGAAAAATACGTATTGTGCTCTTGCCTCGCTCTGAGAAATCCGTATTGGACTCTTGCCCCATTCTGAAAAATCCGTATTGGACTCTGCAGCTTCTAATATAGGCTAAGATACTAAGGTGGTAGTATTATTTAAAGCGATTTCATTGGACGTTAAATTGTAGGTGTGACATAAAACACGTTTATCAATACTTACACATGTTTCGCCTGACTTGCCATCTGATTATGGATCCATAAAATTCACCCTGTATAACAACCAACTGAATCACGAGGTACACTGATCCTTTGACAAGCAGACTTTTGATAAAAAGCAAAACGTTTCTACCAAGGTCAGCCTGCGCGAACTGCGCAGGCTGACCTCTGTCGAAACTTTTTGCAGATACACAAAGCTCCATTTCACGGAGCTTAGTTCACATGCATTGCATTTCGACGAAATTAAAACAACGAATAAAAATTTCTACAGTGATGCTAGGTACCAGCACTGTAGCCTCCGAAACAGAAGTTGCCGGAATTTTTGACATAGGGAACCGGTGTGGTTTGTGGTATCTCTCTTTAACCTGACAACCTGTAGTGTGGACGTCCACTTAGTTAGATGCCATCAGAATACTTTTTACTGTACATACATATACCATATTGCACGGGTATTAGGCCCACATACACTTGGAACACTCCAGTCCGTATCCAAACTATAAAATATGGTCAAAATATAGTTTGATGGCGTTACCTTTTCTGCCAACTACTTCCGGTGTGGTTTTCGATTTGATTTGTCGAAATGAAACAATGAAACATTCAATCGCCATAAATCATCCAAAGGGAAATGGAATAATTTTGAAAAAATGAGGTTATTTCGCTATTAAAACGCTTAAACTCTTACAGGAAGTTGTGTCTACCACGAAAGTGATGACGTTATAGACGGTTTATTGGCACGTGTGGAAGATTACATAAAGCGTTCATCAATACAGAAAAGAGAAGCAGTAAGACGGGGAAGCGACCTTGATACAAAGGTTCAAAAACGTAAAAAGTGAGTATTTTAAAGCCTTTATGAATTAGCTTCTGTCCTTGTCTCAATGCTTTCCAAATTAGACTCACAAGATAACAAGTTAACAAACAAGACATTTTCACTTCCGCTGGCGTTCTTTTCAATTCTGCTTGGTTTTACGCGTAAGCTCTTGTCAGGGGTAGTATTCCTCTTTTTCTTTAAACAAATTTAGGCCTTTTATTCGATGCCTTAGAATACCAAGGTCACAATTTAAAATCAAAAAGATCCTCTGTTTATTTTTCTTGGGCTATGCAGTACTTAGTAAAAGAACGGATAAAGAATATCTGTAGGGTTATAAGCATCGAAACTTTGGAGGCGAACAGAATACTTCTAATTCCCCACCGTCAAGTGGATTTTTTATATCATGCTGAAAATCTTTGCTTGGCAGTGCTTTACAAATATCTGTCTACAGAACAGTAAGTATACAAAAAAATATATTAAAGCAAATCGACAAAAAAAACAAAGTTGGTTGGTTGGTTGGTTGGTTGGTTGGTTGGTTGTGGTTTAACGCCACTTTAACAGCTAAGGTCATATCATGGCGGTCGGTGACGCACATGTGTTTCCTGGCTTTCTCATACCAGTACTAACACTGCTTTCTTTCCAAAGCCACCGACTACTTTTCTCACATGCTTCAGCAGATAAAAAGAAAGTACTTTGGACATGTAGCAGTAAACCAGCTTTTCCAAAGAGCATAGGCTCAGTGGTGTGCGTGATGGACTCATGATCAGGTGGTTGTGAGTTCGATAATCGGTTGAGGTGAACTTACAGTTTCCGGCGTATTTTCGTCTCTTACCACCGCTGGAGCATGTCAGAAAAGTAGTTGGTGGCTTTGGAAAGAAAGCTGTGTTAAAGTACCGGTGTGAGAAAGCCAGGAAACACATGTGCGTCACCGACCGCCATGATATGACCGCAGCTGTTAAAGTGGCGTTAAACTCCAATACAACCAACCAACCAACCATAGAGCATAACTCACTTGTATTATTTAAGACTCTACTCTTATCTTTTCAGGCGTTCCTTCGGCATGTGGTGGTGGGGTTCATCGGTACCAGACCTTGATAAGTTGTATGGATAGTTGTTCTGGAGCATCAATGAAAGACGCATGCTATGACTGAAACATGAAACTTTCTACTGGCACATTATCAAAATACTAAACTGTTTTAAACTCTTTACCAAACAATCCCTGGTTTTTACGGGTCAGGAATAGAAGCCTTTTGAAAACATTGTGGGAAAAGGAGAAAATGCTGGTTACCAGCATTTTCTCCTTTTCCCACAATGTTTTCTACCCTATCATACAGAAGAATCATCTTTTTGGCAACTGTTAATTTGTCATCTGCAAAATGCTTTGAATTTGGTCTGGTCCAAAATTTGTCGTTTGGGAAAGGGTTAAACCCTTAACCAACTAATCCGTGGTTTTTACGACCCTGAGATAGAAGCCTTTTGAAAACATTGTGGGAAAAGGAAAAAGTGCTTGTTACCATATTTCTACCTTATCTTTAAGTCTATTTTCTAACTTTTCTAAGTCAGAAATCAGCATATTAACAAGATTTGTTGTCTGCAGATGCTTTGAATTTGGTCCCGCCAAAAAAAATTGTTGTTTGGAAAAGATTTAACCCTTTACTCCATAGATACTCATTTCCACACATTGCTTGTAGGAGCCTTTGGAAAACATTGTGGCAAAAGGTGAAATTGCTCGTGACGAGCAATTTCACCTTTTGCCACAATGTTTTCTATGCTATCAAAATGTGTCATTTACACATAAGAAACGGCTTCATCCTTGCTGTCATTTAGGATCAATTAGAGATGCCAAAGAAATGCCTTATGGGGTAAAGGGTTAAAAAAGTGGGGTTTTTTTTGTAGGTAAGGAACATTGTGGTAAAAAGGAAGGACAAAATGCTGGTTACCAGCATTTTTTTCATTTTTCCACAATGTTTTTAAAAAACCTTTTCTTTAGGGTCGTTAAAACATTGGGCTGTGTGGGATATAGTTAAAGGTGGGTATTTTGATTTTTCACATCACACCAAATTAAAAAATGTATATATCACTAAAATCTATATGAAAAAATTGTTGGTGGTATTCCCTTAAAAGGCTACGTAGCCTCTTAAGCTATTTCTAGATTTACCACCAAAATTCAAAAGAGCATTGTGGGAATGTTAAGTGAATGGCACGTGACTAATGACTCTTAAATTCCATAATAACAAACATGTAATTATTTTCCATACCGTCTAGAACTTCGGACACTATGTTTGAAGCTTCGTCTGTATATTTCCGGTATGTAAATGAGCGAGCTACTGCTGTAAAAATAGATGGTATTTCCCTTCGGTGTCGACCTGGGCTGTAGTAAATCTCAAATTTCTCATGTTGTCGGATGGTTTTTGACTACTGGGGTTTTATGAATAGAAATTATAAGGCTTTGGGAGTATAAGGACGATGTTTTTTTATTTTGGTAAAATTTTCACCCCAAAATCTGGGCCACCTTTAATCCTTATCCTGCTAAATAACTAACAAGAACATTTCAAATCCATAGAAAAAACAATTATCGCTATTTCAAACGTAAGTTTTATGGAAAATAATATATCCAGATCGGACAGTGTAGATCCAAGATCAGACTGCACGTTCTGTGCAAACTGATCTTGATCTACACTGTCCGCAAAAGGTCAGTAAGTCGCGCTTAGCAGCCTAAGGGTTAATAAGAATTGATGCACTACTTGGTAATATCCGAGTGAGGGAGTGGATGTTACGATTAGGTTTTAAAAATGAAATAAACCAAATTTAAAATACGTCGGGAGGTGGGGGGATGTTACGATTAGGTATTAAAATGAAATTAACCAAATTTAAAATATGTCGGGGGGGTATATTTAATCCGTTAGTACACAGCAAAACTTTAGACTCATCCATTCATCGATATTGAAAGCAACTGAAAAGGAAAAAACTAAATACTAGTATGACTTGAATGGTGAGAGTTGTTTTTGACACAGCAAAAAACATTGTGTGAAAAGAAGAAAATGCTGGATACCAGCATTTTCTTCTTTTCACACGATGTTTTCAGTAGACATTTTCCTGTGGGTCGTTCAAAGTCGGCATTGTGTGTACCGAAAGGGTTAACGAAATCGAGATGCTTTATTTGATCGACTATGCAAAGTATCTTTTTGCAAAAGGCCGGGTGGTGTCAAAGTTTGGCTTTTTTAAGTATTGTGAAAATAAAAGTTGATACAATTTAAAGATGCAACCTCACAGCTAGACAGGAAAAAAAAAAAGAAAAGAAAAACGCTCTGAAAACTTGCAAGTGGATAAAATGGTTCAGGTGTGTAAATAATAGATAAATTACCAATATAGGTTATATGTGATATAAGAGATAGAAAAACATGTGGAGATTTGTCCTTCTCTAAACCGGAAATGACGACAGCAGATGCTTGGCAGGCTTCCAAAACATGAAATGCACTTTATTAGTCTGTATCTGTCGTAATATCGGTATAATCTTGTAGCCAACGAGGAGAACGATTGGCATTAAGATACAGGAACAAGTACAGTTTTACAAAAATAAGGATAAAATGGATTAAAAACCGGCTGAAAACAGCCTGAAAACAATTCTATATATATCTTTAAGGATTAAGGACGCCTAACTCATCAGTATATATCGTGTTCGTTCAGGCTAATCGGGCAATCTCTTGATTGGTCGATCGAAAGCTACGCATAGTCTAAAATTGTCCAGGTTGCTCTTAAATTGGCTCTTTAAGCTGCTAACATTTATTTTGGTTGAGTCAAATACTAGAAACCATATAAATAGAATTCAAATAAAATTAAGTTGAAGTTTATGAATTTGAGAGATCTTTGGCCGTAGAAATCTCATTCCCGACAACACAATCAATTATTTTGTTCTATAGATATTCATCCACAATCAAACGGTGAAGCGGGCAGTCATGGGACGAACAAGTCCAGGGACGAACTGGTTTTGGAACGAAATAGCCCTGGTCCAAGCGTTCAGTAGACAAACTTTGTTCATATCATTGCGCCGATAGAAGGAGCTATGAGTGGGTGCCACAGCTATTTTCAATAATAATAATAATAATAATGAAAGTATTTCCACGATCCATTACCTCAAGCGGTTCATTTTAATATGCCATTTCCAACTGCATATCTCAAAGCTATTGAAGAACTCATTTGTCTGAGAAAAATTGGGTTTAATTTGGTTTATTCCCTTCGGCTTTACACAAAATACGATACATGGTCTTCAAAATTCACTATTGAACTCATAGTGGTATTGTCTTTTCTACACGTTCCACAAAAACAAGTTTCCTTCATCTGTATAGCTTTACGATTCGAGTAAATACCTGCAGACATTTATAACAGTTCAAGCCTTAAGTTAAAGCAGTGTTTATATTTGTGCGTACGAGTTCCAAATAATTAACCCTTTCCCAAACAAATCCTGGTTTTTACGGCTCTGATGTTGAAGGCGTTTGAAAACACTGTGGAAAAAGAAGAAAATGCTCATAATGAGCATTTTCTCCTTTTTCCACAGTGTTTTCTTCCCTTACAGATAAAAATACAACCTTTTCAGGCACACTAAATTTGTCGTCTGCAAATTCTTTCAATTTCAGCTGACAATTACCTCATGTGGTAAAGAGTTACCCGGGCGGGGCCAATTTTGACCCCAGAGCTATACTCGTAATTTGGAGGAACTTGGTAGAGGTCCACTAGATAAAGCTACATGCAAAATTTGGTAGCCCTAGGCCTGATCCTTTCAGAGAAGAAGATTTTTAAAGATTTTTCCAAATTTTTCAGTTTTGTTGCCATTGCAACCACAGTTTTTGAAGGAATTAAATTCTTTCAATGAACTTTAAAGAAGACCATGGTAGGATCGTGTCTGTGAAGTTTCATCAAAATTGGATGGGTAGTTTCAGAGAAGAAGATGTTTGAAATAAAAGTTAACGCACGCACGGACGCACGACGGACACCGGGCCATGACATAAGCTAGAAAGGAGAAATGTTGGTTCCTTTTCCCAAAATGTTTTTCCAAGATTTCTCTCTCGTGGTCGTTAAAACATGGGATTGTGAGGTATAGAGTTAAAGGCCCAATAGTCACAAATGGTAAACAATTGCGGACAAATTTATTCAATCCATTTAAAGCATTATGGCTGCTTGCATTGGTTGTATTGGGGTATAACGCCACTTTAACAGATAAGCTCATATTATGGCGGATGGTGCGCACGTGTGTTTCTTGGTTTTCTCATACAAGTACTGACACAACTTTCTTTCCATGGCCACGAACTACTTTTCTCACATGTATATGCTTCAGCAGAGATGAGTGGCGAAAAAACGCCAGTAAGAAAGTTCACCTCAACCAGGTATCAAACTCACAACCACCAGGTCATGAGTCTGACTCGCTTACCACTGAGCCAACCGGGCAGGCACATCATAATAGTATCATTATAAGTCGATAATGTTTTACAATTGAATTTGTCAAAATGTCTGTTTGTGGAAGAAAAATTGTTTGTAAAACTAGAAAAAAAGTTGGCAAATGGAACATTCTGTGGTTCAGGCTATTGTCAGACTCCTAATAATACACATACTTTATAATGGTACGAAATTTTGGCATCTAGGATACTTTGTTCCTTTGTCTTTCCCCAGATTAGACGTAAGTCTTTCTAAGAAAATGTGAATGGGTCAATATATATGTAGTATAGACTACTTTCCTTTAACCAAACGACAAAATTTTAGGATTGTCCAAATTGAAAGCATTTGCAGACGACGAAAAAAAAGTGACTGAAAAATTGAAATTTGTCTTGTGAAGGGTAGAAAACATTGTGGGAAAAGGAGAAAATGCTGGTTACCAGCATTTTCTCCTTTTCCCACAATGTTTTCTAAAGGCTTCTTTCTCTGTGGCGTTAAAAGTAGGGATTAAATGGTTTTAGAGAAAAATTTAGTTTGAAGAAAATTCACCCTCTCAGTTTTGAAGATTATCACATATGTTGCGATATCATCAGTGTTTTGATTATCACCGAAGTGGTTATAAAAGCAGAAGTCCTGGATTTTAGTCATTTATTTTAATTAAAGATGTGAATTGCTGTTTGTAGCCAGAGTTACATGTACAAATTAATGGGTGTTGCAAGGTTTTTTGAAATAGATAAACCGTGTCGGCATAGGTAAACCGCACTCGTCACCACTCAACCGATTCCGTTCCTGCATCCAACATGACTGATGCCGAATGAGGTAAACCGGAAGTAACTAATTTTTTCTCGGCACGTGCACAATGACATGGCGGCAATGTGACTGAATAATTTTTAAACAGCAACATCATTAAACTTGTTTTCTATGGTCAGCGGTCAGAAAGTGCAATAAAGGAGCTGAACTTTGATGTTGAAGATGTATGACGGTTGAATTCGAAGGTAATAATTCATAATAGACTGTGGGAACATTTTGTGTAAAGTAAACAAATCCCCAATCCCACCCACTTTGGTAAAAAGTAGAGAATGGCAAATTTTTATTTACTTCTTTTGTTCTTGGGGTTTGTAAAACTTTTGACGCAAACTCATTAGAGTGTGATAAAACAGTCTTAAGAATGTGTGGACAGTGAACATCAAGATTAAGGTTCATGTAAAGTGTTTATTTTGCTTAATTTCATACGTCAATAATTCTGTAATTATTGAAATTTGTCCGGGAAAACCATATATCAAATTAAAGCTCTGGATGAGTACAAGCTGTTTTACATAATTATACCTACTAGCCTTACATAATAAAACTAAAACATTGCAGAAAAAGATGACATCGTTTAAAACCTACAAAATAATAATGACATAACAAAATTGCTTAAGTTTTGGAGAAAACATAGGCTATGGTACATACCAGGTACTGCTAGTACCAAAAATCCTATAGTTTCTTTAAAAAGGCACATATTTAAGTCAGAAAGTTTGACATTTTTCCCTTATTGAATTGTCAACCATGTTTGACCTACTTTGTTTTAGTAACAGGTATGGTGTCTCCACAGGATCAAAATGTACAAGTGGTTGTGCATGATAAACTTTCATTAGTAATTTTAGATAATAAAACAAATAAAAATGACCTGTACAAGTGAAATGTCCATGTCTACGTCCAAACCCTTTCTCAAAAACAGCAGTTACAAAAGGTGTCACCAGTCTGGTAGATAGGATTAAGGTGTCACCAGTCTGGTAGATAGGATTTAGAATCAATTTTTGACATAAGCATTTTTTTCATTGTTCTTTTTGTGTGTGTGATGGGGTAGTGGGGTGCTGTTTTTGAGAAAAGGTTTGTAAGTGGACATGGAAATTTCACTTGTACAGGTCATTTTTATTCTAAAATTATTACTGGAATAAATTGACCTGAAATTGACCTTTATGCAAAGAGTAATTAAAACGTGAATATTTAAACCATCTGGTATAATCGGACTGTACAGAAACTGTTATCGGTAAATGTCGGGTTTGACCCTTACTGCGCCTTAGTCAAAATAAAACGGTTTTGCGGATGGCATAGATTAAGATCAGGCTGCATAGAAAGTGCATCATAGATCTAAGTCACCCACCATGTATTACCAATTTAAACCAACAATATAATGGTTATTTCAGGTATTTCAAGTATTCTTTGAAAACACTATAAATCTATTAGCAGCATAAAGAGTTTAGAAACATGCACATAGTTCCGCATGCAGACGACATTAGCCGGAGCCAAGTTAGAACAATAAATCAAGCGTGTAATATATGGTAATTGAGGTCATTTATTTCATGTCAATTTGTTCAGGTAATACTAATGAAAGTTTATTACACACAACCACTTGTACATTTTGATCCTGTGGAGACACCATACCTGTTACTAAAACAAAGTAGGTCAAACATGGTTGACAATTCAATAAGGGAAAAATGTCAAACTTTCTGACTTAAATATGTGCCTTTTTAAAGAAACTATAGGATTTTTGGTACTAGCAGTACCTGGTATGTACCATAGCCTATGTTTTCTCCAAAACTTAAGCAATTTTGTTATGTCATTATTATTTTGTAGGTTTTAAACGATGTCATCTTTTTCTGCAATGTTTAAGTTTTATTACGCAAGGCCAGTAGGTATAATTATGTAAAACAGCTTGTACTCATCCAGAGCTTTAATTTGATATATGGTTTTCCCGGACAAATTTTAATAATTACAGAATTATTGACGTATGAAATTAAGCAAAATAAACACTTTACATGAACCTTAACTCGTAATAGCCTTGGAAGGGGGGGGGGCAGTATATCTGTGACTTGGGACGTATTCCTTTCACCTGTTCTGGCACAATGCTCTGTGTTCTGAAATGTTCTGTTCTATTCCAGAAGATTCATCCGCTGACTTTTCGGAGCACCCCGAGATGCAATATCCCAAGTAAATATGTCAATCCAATTACACCAGTTGAATGTACTTCAAGAAAATACACTATACATGCAAATTCCTTACACCACAGGTTAACACTATTTAAATGTGAGACTGCTTAGCTTAGTAACTGTGCTATGGTATAGCACTATTTAACGTTATAAAAAGTTGGAGAAAATTCAATTTTGGTTAAAACTTAAAATTTTTTATCTTTTAAAGTGTATCTTAAAAATATAATCCCTAGTGTGGAGTTTAAGTTTTTGAATGTCCTTGTAACTGATTTTAGGTCTTGCTAATGCTATTCTGGAACGTGCGAAAGGAATATTTCAGAACACAATACACTGTTCCGGAAGTATGTTCTGAATGAAGCAGATTCAGAACATAATTCTAAACCATGTCAAAATGAAAGTATATTGGCATGATGGCTTTTGCAAGAGCTACTGTATTCGCTGTGTTAGTTGAGGAAATGATTAGCTGCAGAGAGGAAGTAGAGAAGTAAAAAAGGACAATTGTAAATTTTGCCATGAGGAATTGTCTGTCTTTCAGCCATCTTGTTTCACCTAGCAACCATTCAGCAGGTGTGCTACACCTCAATTTGGATTGGGACAGTCAGAACATGTTCTGAGGAACATGGCACAATGTTCCGAAATACTCCATTGACGAACATGTTTGTAGTGTTCCGAGTAGTGAAAGGAATACACCCAAAGTGGCCTGGTTTCCCATGATATTTGCATGATTGGGTAGGTTCTAGTTAACTCATTACCTAATGACAAAGTTTAGGTTTGTCCAAATTGGAAGCATTTGAAGACAACAAAATAAAAGCGACTAAGAGGAAAAATTGCTTTTTGCGGCCTCAATTATAGAAGGAAAAAAAGCCTTGATAGTGTTAATTTTTTAGACTGGTCCTAATTGAAAGCATTTGCAGATGATAAATAACCAAGTAACATATGCGGATCCAGAGGGGGGGACCAGGGGTCTGGATCAGCTGGTTACCAGCATTTTCTCCTTTTCCCACAATTTTTTGTCCGGAAGAGATTTTTCAGTTTTCGAATCCGTAATATTTTGTCGTCAGCAAATGGTTTGATTTTGTCAGGTCTAAGAATTTGTTGTTTATGATGAGTTATTGAGGTCATTTTGCATTGTCAAGTAACTACCTGAACATTATGTTGCTTCAGGATTGAACTGCATGTCCTTTGCAGTCTGATCTTGATCCATGCTGTCTGCTAAAGCACTGTAGGTATATACACAATGACTCTGTTATTTGTTTGTTCTTGCAGTAAATGTGTCATCGCTCAAAATTTCAGGTTGGCCCCCCCATGTGCCAGTCAGATGCCCACACCATAAATCCCAGCTATGCCCTGCAGCTTAAAGCCTAGTACAGAATCTCAAGAAAAAAAGTAATGAAGGTATGTTTTAGGATTAGACTTTATGTTTAAATGTATGACTTCTATTGAAATGAATTCTGTACCAAATGACAAAAGTAAATATTTGTCAAAATTCAAAGCTTGTGCAGTGAAAAAGTAAATGTGGCTGAAATTTGCAGATTCATCTTTGAAAAGGAAGAATTAACATTCATGGAGAAAAAGACAAATGTAAGCATTCTTCCTTTTCCCACCATGTTTCTGAAAGCCATTCTCACTTACACTCAGGATTGTGTGATAAAAGGTTTTACAAACAACATTTTAAACATTTCCACTCTTAGGCATCTGCAGAAACACAGTTATTAACTAAATACCAAACAACAAAGTTTTTGATAAATCCAAATTGGAAGCATTTGGAGAAGGCAAGATACCAAGTTTGTTCAAATGGTGCCCCTGGGGTGAAAACTGGCCCCACCGCCGGGGACACATGTTTGAGCATAGGAACAAAGAAGGAAAACTTTAAAAATCTTGTCCTTTGAAACTTGAAGGCGTAGAGCTTTGTTAAATGGTAGGTACCATCTCCCAGTGGACCTCTACCAAGTTTGTTCACATGATGCCCCTGGGGTCAAAACTGGCCCTGCCCCAGGGGTTACAAGTTCAAACATAGCACAGGAATTTGACATTCTATAACCAAAATAAATGATAAAATATGAAAAGAAATCTTCCCTTTATAATATAAACTCAAGGAATGCAATGCCTAGATTGCTGGTGCCAGCACAAGACAGCCTTTCCAACCAAAAATCACCCACGAAACATTAGACATTTTTTAACCAGAGATATCCGTCATGTTTTACGATTTTTTTTGGACAATTTCTATTCGTCAGGGAGGCCATTCGCTGAGGTCACTTGATTCCCATGAACGGTCCAATACGGTTTAAGTTTTATAGAGTTACCTCGCTTGATGGGGGATTTCCCTATTCACAAAAGTCAAATATCTTCTCTTTAAAAAGGAATGTGGTCAAATGTTAGTTACTTCTAGACTAGAAAAATCTTAAGTATCATGTGATGTCCATAAATATATCTTAAAAAACGAAAAAAATAATAGAAGAAGTAATACGAAAATACGCTTCCTGGCTCTTCCCATTACATCAGCGAATGGCCTCCCCAAGGAATAGAAATTGTCACAAAAATCTTAAAACATGATGGATATCTCCGGATAAAAGGTGTCTACTGAGGAATCGCCGAATGTCGCAGGTACATTGTTGTGTTGTCTATCGATAGGCTAAAGGAAATTATGATCAATGTTTGTTTCGTGGGTAATTTTGGGTTGGAAAGGCTGTCTTGTGCTGGCGCCGGCAATCGAGACGTTGCATTCCTTGTGTTTATATTATAAAGGGGAGATTTTTTTTTTCATATTTGATTGTTTATTTTGGTTAGAATGTCAAACTCCTGTGAACATAGGTGCAAAAAATGAAAACTTTAATATTCTTCTTCTCAAAAACTAAAATGCATAGAGCTTTGATATTTGGAATGTAGCATCTCCTAGTGAACCTCTACCAAGTTTGTTCATATTATGCCCTTGGGATCAAAACTGGCCCAGCCCTGGGGGTCCCAAGTTCGAACACAGCAACAAAGAAGGAAAACTTGAAAAATTTTCTTCTCTGAAACTTGATAGCGCAGAGCTTTGATATTTGGATTGTGGCATTTTTTAGTGGACCTCTTACCAAGTTTATTCATATGATGCCCCTGGGGTAAAAACTGGCCCTACCCCGGGGGTCACAAGTTCAAACATAGGAAGAAAGAAAGAAAATTTTAAAATTCTTCTTCTCTAAAACTAGAAGGCATAGAGCTTTGATATTTTGCATGTATCAATTCCTTGTGGACCTCTACCAAGTTTTTTTCATATTATGCCCTTGGGGTCAAAACTGGCCCTGCCCCGGGGTGGGGGTGGGGGGTGGGGGGTGGGGGTGGGGGTCACAGGTTCGAACATAGCAACAAAGAAGGAAAACTTTAAAAATCTTCTTCTCTGAAACTTGAAGGTGTAGAGCTTTGATATTTGGCATGCAGAATCTTCTAGTGGACCTCTACCAAGTTTGGTCCCTGGAGTCAAAAGTGGCCCTGCGTCGGAGGTCACAGGTTGAACATAGGAATAAAGAAGGAAAACTTTAATTTTTTTTTTCTCTTAAACGGGAAGGTTTAGAGCTTTGATATTTGGTATGTAACATCTTTGAGTGGAATCTACTTCTAAGTTTGTGCCAAGGATGCTGCTTTGGTCAAAATTGGCCCAGCCCTGGGGATCACAAGTTTGAACATAGGACAGAGAAGGAGAATTTAAAAGGTGAGCTATATTGTGATGGCCCTATGTCCGGCGTCTGTCGCCTGTCAACAATTTCTTTAAACATCTCCTCCTAATCCACTTGGCCAATCTTGATAAAACTATGCAGGGATGTTCCTTGGGTGAAGTTGTACCAAAGTTGTTCAAAGAATTGAATTTCACTCGTAAGCTATAGTCCAAGGTGAGCGTCCCAGGGCCAATGGCCCTCTTGTTTCTACTTGCAGTAAATGTGTCTTCACTTGAAATTTCAGGCTGGCCCCCTGTAAGTTGTTCACACAATGAATGGGAGCTATGACCTGGAGCTGAAAAACCTTAAAAATAGAGTCTACAGAAAAAAGTAATGAAGGTATTTAAATTTTAACTTTTGTGATTTGGTACAGATTTCACTTCAATGTAAGTCAATTAAACATAGTGGATAACAAACACGAAAATTGGCTGAAAAATGAGAAGCAAATCTTTGTCCATGAATGTCTTGACAAAAGTTGACAACTCGGCAAGCTTCCCAGAGCCTGGATTTTGACATTTGGAAATTTGAAATGACATGTCTTTGACGGTGAAAGATATTTGTCTAAATGTCAATCTGAGGCATGAAATTATCGTCTAGAACTTCATATAACCTAGCTTGGGTGCATCTGGCATAAATATGGGCTAAACAAAATAAAATGCGAAGGACACCCGGATGATAATGAAGCTGGGGAGTCATTTATGACAGAGTAACAAAGGTTTTATTCCTCTTACCTAGTGTGAAGTGACAGCTTTTTAGGTTACTTGCTGTTTAAACTGACTAAATGATGTCAAATCATGTAGTAATTAATACTTCTCCAGAAACTAACTATCAAGAAAAAATAGATCGCCAAAAAAGCGCAAAAACCCATGACACTACAGTGAGCAGCATGGCGTCGTCCGATCAGAGGGACTTCAAACTATCTTCTTTAATAATGAATTTTAAAAGTGAATTTAGACAAATTTCTGAATAGAGCAATAAGTGGAAGCTAAAACTCTGTTCATGAGTGGAAATAATGATGTTTTATGAAATGAAAATATAGGTTGGGGGGGGGGGGGGGAAGTGGGGTCGTCTGCAAATGTGTGAACTATTACAATCAGGGTGGGGTAGGTCAGAGACATAAACATAGACTTTATTTAATATGCCTCTAGATACTGAGTAAGGGTACAATTATTTGGGGGGGGGGGGGGTTACAGCCTGGACCGATTCAGATCGAAAAATTTTCGGAGCCCTGGGCTAACCCAATGACAAAATTTTAGACTTGTCTATATGATAAGCATTTGTAGAAAACAAACTATAATTTTGGCTCAATTTTGTAGTTGTCATCATAATCAGACCACATTTTAGTCAAATTGGTATAGGCAGCATTAGGCCACACCATTTACAGAAATAGGTCTCAAAATTCAAGAGCCTCTGATAGACAACCCATTTTCCCCTGTATCGGTTAATTTTAGATGTTGTTCAAAGCTTGTCTTTCAGTATGTTCACATTCATTAACCCTTTACCAAACAATCCCTGGTTTTTTATGACCCTGAGATAGAAACCTTCTGAAACCAGCATTTTCTTCTTTTCCCACACAGTGTTTTCTACCATAGGCCTACTGGAAACAAATTTCGATTTTTGAGTTATGTTTACTCTGTCGCCTGCAAGTGCTTTCAAAATTTGGACCAGTCTAAAATTTTGTCGTTTGATAGAGGGTTAACCCTTTCCCAAACGATGAATTTTGGACCCTTCCAAACCTAAAGAGTTTGCAGAGGACAATTTTAGATTTGGAGAAAATGGCAGAAAGTTCTCGGAAAAAAGGTAGAAAACAAAGTGGGAAAAGGAGAAACTTTTACTGCAGACACGTAAAAACCAGGGCTTGTTTGGGAAAGGGTTAAAGTGGTTTTAAGCTATTGCACCTTATATCAAGAAATATTTTGATTATTCACAAATCTGTCTTTGTATGTATACTGTAGGGTGATTGAACTTGAGGAAGCATTTTGTTTGTTCATGAATTTGTCTTTGTATATTTCCAGGAAGGTGATTCATCCCTTCGAAGCACATACTGATGTTCACTGGAACCTATATCTACAGATGTGGCCATAGGTGAAAACTCAGAAGACATGCAAATTGGGAAAAACATGTAACATTGGTGTCCATACAGTGTACAGGTGGTTAAGGCTGTAAACCTGTAGAGGAACAAATAAACTAGACACCATTGATCATGAAATGAGAGACATCTAGTTGTGATTTCAAGATTCTTCTTGACTAAACTGTCTCCGCAGATTAGACCATGTAGATGAAAGATCAAAATTGTGCATTATGTATAATTTATATTAACCCATTACCACCCAATCCCTACTTTTGACGACCCTGAGAAAGAAGCCTTTAGAAAACATTGTGGGACAAGGAGAAAATGCCGGTTACCAGCATTTTCTCCTTTTCCCACAGTATTTTCTTCTCTACGCTAAACAAATTTCAAATTTTTAGTCACTTTTATTTTGTCGTCTGCAAATGCTTTCGATTTGGATAAGCCTGAAATTTTGTCGTTTGGTAATGAGTTAATGTGCATTATGTATAATTTATATTAATATTAATGTAACCTGTATTCACCTACCAAACTAGCCAATCAGACATTGTGTGACTTGCTAGATCCAGAATGGGACTGAGACTTCAACCCGTTCCCAAACAAGCCCTTGTTTTTACGTGTCTGCAGTACAAGTCTTTCGAAAACACTGTGGGAAAAGGAGAAATTGCTCATAATGAGCAATTTCTCCTTTTCCCACAGTGTTTTTCTACCCATTTGGAGAACTTTCTGCCATTTTTATCAAATTTGAAATTGTCATCTGCAAACTCTTTGAGCTTGGAAGAGTCTAAAATTTGTTGCTTGGGAAAGGGTTAATTTAGACTGGTTGCTGAATATGGCTTGCAACGCACAAAAAGGGGCATTCGGACATTGGTGGAAAGTGTTGTCTTGGATCAGCATGTGCAGTCCATGTAGTCTTATCCGAGATGACACTCTACAACTTCATTAGATTTTGTGCTACAACACACTTGCGTAAAATAGAAAATTGCATAAAAACGGAAAGTGTCATTTCAGATTGGCCTATGCGGACTGCACAGGTTGCTGGCAAGACAAAACTTTGTCTGAATGCCCCTTTATGGATATTGCAGGCCTTATAGTATCAGACATTACCAGCAATTTGCATGCATTATCTGTATTGTTTGTCTAGAGGGTTATTGTTTATATAGAGTTTATTTCATCAGCTTGTGGTTAATATGGGGAAATATTTGCCTCAAAAGGGAAAGGTCAGTGAAAATAACGAGTGCCGTAAGGCACAAGTTATTTTCGCGGACCTTTCCCTTTTGAGGCAAATATTGCCCCATATTAACCACAAGCTGATGAAATAAATTACATATTGTATTTCTTTTGATTATTTTGTCAACAAATGCCACTGTTAAAACTAGTGATCACAAGTCAATTAACCAGATTTTCGGCAGGAGGAAAATATTCTTTGTGACGGGGAAATGATTCCCCCAGTTTAAATTATGTCATTTCTTTACCCATAACATTTCTAAAAATTGATACATAAAATATAATAATTATACATGTAAATTGAACCTTTAGAGCCTTGAATATACCCAGCATCTGCGTTTGGTCTAGAAATTTGGGCATTTTAAGTTTAATTCAATGTCTTGTTTTGTCTCTGTAGTCTTTCAGCAAAGTGGATAGGGTTGTTCAAAGATCAGACTGCATGTCATATGTAGCCTGATCTTGATCTACATTAGGTCCAAAGGCAACTGTAGTCGTGAAAGATGCTCCAACCACTTAACAAACAATCCTGGGTTTTCAAGACCTTGAGAAAGGAGCCTTCTGAAAACATTGTGGGAAAAGGAGAAAATGCTGGTAACCAGCATTTTCTTCTTTTCCCAAAATGTTTACTATCCTTCCCATAACAGACTTCAATTTTTGAGTTATAATTTATAATTTTGTTTTGTGTAAATGCTTCCAATTTGGATTAGTTTAAAATATTGTCATGTGATAGAGAGTTAAGGGTTGACAGGCACTTTCTCTTCCAATACATTTCTAGTCCTCCATAAAAGTTAACAGATCTGGTACTATACTGTTTATGTTTGTGAAACATAAATTAATGTTTTTTGGCTCCACCAGTCATCTAGTAGACCTGTACCAAGATTTTTTTTGCAATTACATCCGAGGCCTAGGGGTTTAACATGTTTAACATGGCATTTAACCGATAAGCACTTGGGTTCAAAGCCATGTTAACCCTTTACCACATAATCCTGACTTTTTACGACCCTGAGAAAGAAGCCTTCTAAAAACATTGAGGGAAATGGAGTTACCAGCATTTTCTCCTTTTCCCACAATGTTTTCTTCCCATCCCAGAACCCATTTCAAATTTTAGTCACTTTTATTTTGTTGTCTGCAAATGCTTTCAATTGGACCAGTCAAAAATATGTCGTTTGGTAAAGAGTTAAACGTGTGTAACCTGTAGGCCTAGGCTGTAATTGCAAAATGTCTTGATACAGGTCTACTAGATGACCAGTGGAGCCAAAAATCATTCAAGTTGTTTTTGCAGATGTTGTAGATCAAGATCAAACTGCAAAGAACATGCAGTCTGTTGTGAATCTACACTGTCTGGGACAACTACAATGAAAATGCGGTATTTCGGAAAAGTTTCATAAAATTGATTTAGCACTGTTAGTGATAAAGTGAAAACTTAAAAAGAAGCATAAATTATGTCTACCAGATTTTTGACGTACATTCATCTAGTGGACCTCTAGTAAGATTTTCAAAATTATAACGCTGGCTAGCCGTGGGGTAATACTTCTTACAAGCTGGTCAAGGGACATAACATTTTAGCTCACCTGAGCATGAAGTGCCTCGAGTGAGCTATTGTGATAGTGCCCCGTCCAGCGTCTGTCGTCAACTTTTACCTTGTGTATGCTCTAGAGGCCATATTTTTCGTCCAATACTCATGAAACTTGGTCAGAATGTTTGCCTTGTTGAAATGTCCGAGTTTGAAATTGGGTCATGTCGGATCAAAAACTAGGTCAAATCTTAGAAAAAACTTCTGTATGCTCTAGAGGCCACATTTTCAGTCCGATACTCATGAAAGTTGGTCAGAATGTTTGCCTTGATGATTTCTCAAAGGAGTGTGAAAATGGGTCATGTCGAATCAAAAACTAGGTCACTAGGTCTAATCTTAGAAAAACCTTGTGTATGCTCTGGAGGCCACATTTTCAGTCTGATACTCATGAAAATTGGTCGAAATACGTGCCTTGATGATTTCTTGGACGAGTTTGAAAATGGGTCATGTAGGGTCAAAAACTAGGTCACTAGGTCAAATCTTAGAAAAACCTCGTGCACACACTAGAGGCCACATTTTCAATTCGATACTCATGAAGGTTGGTCAGAATGTTCGCCATGATGATTTCTCGGAAAGTTCGAAAATTAGTCATGTCTGGTCAAAAACTAGGTCACTAGGTCAAATCTTAGAAAAACCTGTACACTCAAGAGGCCACATTTTCAGTCCGATACTCATGAAACTTGGTCAGAATGTTTGCCTTTATAATTTCTGGGACGAGTTTGAAAACAGGTCATGTCGGGTCAAAAAATAGGTCACATCTTAGAAAAACCTTATGTATGCTCTAGAGGCCTCATTTTCAGTCAGATACCCATGAAAGTTGGTCAGCAGAATGTTTGCCTTGATGATGTCTCGGATGAGTTCGAAAATGGGTAATGTCAGATCAAAAACTGTGTCACTAGGTCAAATCTTAGAAAAACCTTTTGTATGCTCTAGAGGCCACATTTTCAGTCCAAAACTTTTGAAAGTTATTCAGAATGTTTGTCTAGCTGATATCTTGGATGAGTTTGAAAATTAGTTTGAAATTTTGTCAGAATGTTTGCCTTTATGATTTCTCTGACGAATTCCAAAATGGGTCATGTTGGGTCAAAAACTAGGTTACCAGGTCAAATCTTAGAAAAACCTTGTATACGCTTTGGATGCCACATTTTCAGTCCAACACTCTTGAAAATTGGTCAGAATGTTTGCCTTGACAATATCTTGGATGAGTTTGAAAATGGGTCATGTTGGGTCAAAAACTAGGTCAATAGGTCAAATGTCATAGAAACCTTGTTTTGCTCTGGAGGACACATTTTCAGTCTGATACTCCTGAAACTTGTTCATGATATTACTCTTGGTGATACCTTAAATGAGTTTGAAAATGGGTCATGTGGAGTCAAAAACTAGGTCACTGGGTCAAATATTAGAAAAACCTTGTGTACACTCTAGAGGCCACATTTTCTGCCTGGTAGTCCTCAAACTTGGTCAGAATTTTTGTTTTGGTGATGTCTCAAAAGAGTTTGATAATGGGTAATTGTCGGGTCCAAAAGTAGGTCACTTGGTCAAATCTTAGAAAAACCTTTTGTATGCTATAGAGGCCACATTTTCAGTCCAATACTCATGAAACCTGGTCAGAATGTTTGTCTTATTGATATCTCACAAGTGTTCAATAATGGGTAATGTCTGATAAAAAACTAGGTCACTGGAAAACTTTAAAAATCTTCTCCTCTAAAACTTGAAGGTGTAGAGCTTTGATACTTGGTATGTAGCATCTCCTAGTGGACCTCTACCAAGTTTGTTCAAATGATGCCTGTGGGGTCAAAAGTGGCCCTGCCCCTGGGGTCACAAGTTCAAACATAGGAAAAAAGAAAAAAAAAAAATTTAAAATTCTTCTTCTCAAACACTAGATGGCATAGAGCTTTGATATTTGGTATGTTGCAATTCCTGGTAGACCTCTACCATGTTTGTTCATATTATGCCCTTGGGGTCAAAACTAGCCCAGAGGTCACAGGTTGGACCATAGGAACAAAGAAGAAAAACTAAATTTCTTTTTCTCTTAGATGGGAAGGTGTAGAGCTTTGATATTTGGTATGTAGCATCTTTGACTGGACCTTTACCAAGGATGTTGCTTTGGTCAAAACTGGCCCAGCCCCGTGGATCACAAGTTTGAACATAGGACAAAGAAGGAAAATTTAAAATTATTCTTTGAAACCGGAAGGCATGGAGCTTTGATGTTTGTTAGCTCACCTTGGCACAAAGCTCTAAAGGTGAGCTATTGCGCTCGCCCTATGTCTAGCGTCTGTCATCCGTCGTCCAGCATCCGTCAACAATTTCTTTAAGCATCTTCTTCTAAGCCACTTGGCCAATCTTGATGAAACTTGGCAGGGATGTTTCTGTTTTGAAGCTCTACCAAAGTTGTTCAACGAATTGATTTTCACTCATAAGCTGTAGTCTAAGGTGAGCGTTCCAGGGCCAATGGCCCTTTTGTTTTTTCTGTGAACACTTTACCCATAAGTTTTGTATTTTATGAGCTTTAGGTTAAGGAGAAAATTCTGGTTGCTAGAAGTAAAGAGCATCTTGTCCTTTAACCCATTACCACACAATCCCTACTTTTGACGACCCTGAGAATGAAGCCTTTAGAAAACATTGTGAGAAAAGGAGAAAATGCTGGTAACCAGCATTTTCTCCTTTTCCCAAGATGTTTTCTACCCTTCACAAAATGAATTTCAAATTTTCAGTCACTTTTATTATGTAGTCTGCAAATATTTTCAAATTGGACCAGTCTAAAATTTTGTTGTTTGGTAAAGGATTAATATGTAGAGTGATTTCCATCTTAAACATTTATCTTCATTGAGTAATATTTGATTTGTTGCCTGCAATTGCTTTGAAAGTTTGCATGTCTAAAATTGTAATGTTTGATGAGTGAACCCTTGTGCCACTTTGCTATAATATGTAGAATGAGTTTCATCTTAACCCTTTCCCGAAATACAAAGTTTTAGACTGGTCCAAATTAAAAGCAATTGCAGACAATAACATTAACGCAACTCAAAAATTGAAATTTGTTTCTGGCAGAGTAGAAAACATTGTGGGAAAAGGAGAAAATGCTGTTTACCAGCATTTTCTCCTTTTCCCACAATGTTTTCAAATGGCTTCTATTTCAGGGTCGTAAAAACCAGGGATTGTTTGGTAAAGGCGTACTGGAGACAAACATTTATCTTCATTTGAGTAATATTTTATTTGTTGCATGCAATTGCTTTGAAAGTTTGCAAGTGAAAAATTGAAATGTTTGATAAGTGAACCCTTGGGCCGCTATGCTATAACATCTAGAATCATTTTCATTTTAACCTTTTCCCAAACAACAAAATTTTAGACTGGTCCAAATTGAAAGCACATGCAAATGATAGCATTAATACAACTCAAAAATTAAAATTGGTTTCTAGCAGGGTAGAAAACATTGTGGGAAAAGGAGAAAGTGCTGGTTACCAGCATTTTCTCCTTTTCCTACAATGTTTTCAAAAGGCTTATTTCTCAGGACAAAATTTTAGACTGGTTCAAATTGAAAACATTTGCAGACTACAAAATAAAAAAGGTGAATGAAAAATTGAAATTTGTTCTGGGAAGGGTAGAAAACGCCATGGGAAAAGGAGAAATTGCTGGTTACCAGCATTTTCTCCTTTTCCTACAGTGTTTTCAAAAGGCTTCTCTCTCAGGACAAAATTTTAGACTGGTTCAAATTGAAAGCATTTGCAGATGACTAAATAATGGTGAATGAAAAATTGAAATTTGCTCTGGGAAGGGTATAAAACACTGTGAGAAAAGGAGAAAGTGCTGGTTACTAGCATTTTCTCCTTTTCCTACAGTGTTTTCAAAAGGCTTGTCTCTCGGCAAAATTTTAAACTGGTTCAAAATGAAAGCATTTGCAGACAACAAAAGAAAGCTGAATGAAAAATTGGAATTTGTTCTTGGAAGGGTAGAAAACACTGGGGGAAATGTTTTTCTACAGTGTTTTCAAAAGCCTTCTTTCTCAGGAAAAAAATTTTAGACAGGTTCAAATTGAAGGCATTTGCAGACGACAAAATAAAGGTGAATGAAAAATTGAAATTTGCTTGGGGAAGGGTAGAAAACACTGTGGGAAAAGGAGAAAATGCTGGTTGCCAGCATTTTCTCCTTTTCCTACAGTGTTTTCAAATGGCTTCTTTCGCAGGACAAAATTTTAGACTGGTTCAAATTGAAAGCATTTGCAGACAACAAAAAGAAGATGAATGAAAAATTGAAATTTGTTCTTTGAAGGGTAGAAAACACTATGGGAAAATGTTTTTCTACAGTGTTTTCAAAAGCCTTCTTTCTCAGGAAAAAAATTTAGAAGGGTTCAAATTGAAGGCATTTGCAGACAACAAAATAAAGGTGAATGAAAAATTGAAATTTGCTTGGGGAAGGGTATAAAACAGTGTTACCAGCATTTTCTCCTTTTCCTACAGTGTTTTTAAAAGGCTTCTTTCTCAGGACAAAATTTTAGACTGGTTCAAATTGAAAGCATTTGCAGACGACAAAAAAAAGATGAATGAAAAATTGAAATTTGCTCTGGGAAGGGTAGAAAACAGTGTGGGAAAAGAAGAAAATGCTGCTTACCAGCATTTTCTCCTTTTCCTACAGTGTTTTCAAAAGGCTTCTTTCTCAGGGGTGTCAAAAGTAGGGATTGTGTAGTAATTGGTTAACCTTTGACAAAACAATCTGACTTAACGATCCTGGCATAGAGAACCTTCGATAGCGTTTTCTTCTTTCCCCACAATGTTTTGATTTCATCAGTATTTGAAAACATTGCGGGGAAAGGAGAAAATGCTAGTTAACAGTGAAAGTATTTGCAGGAGATAAATTCAACATTGCAGAAAAAGTGAGTTTTGTCTGTGATAGGAATGAAAATATTGTGGGGAAAGGAGAAAATACTTGTACTAAGCATTTACCCTTTCCCCAAAATACTTTCATCTGAGCAATATTTGAAAACTTTGTCTGGAAAAGAAAAAATACTTGTAGGAAGCATTTTCTCTTTTCCCCACAATGTTTTCAGTGGAGCAATTTTTAAAATCATTTTGGGTATTGTAGGTATTTGCAGACGACAAATTCAACATCGCATAAATGGCGAGTTCTGTCTGTAATAGGATTGAAAACATTGATTTCAAAGATTGCTCAAATTAAAACATTGTGGGGGATGGAGAAAAATGCTTCTTTTCTCCTTTCCCCTCAATGTTTTTATTTCAGCACAGACAAAACTCGCCTTTCATGCGATGTTTAATTTGTCGTCTGCAAATACTTTTTCACTGTGGAAAGTTCAAAATTTTCTCATTTGGTAAAGGGTTATTGTAAGAATTTGCAGACGACAAATTCAACATCGCATAAAAGGTGAGTTTTTTTCTGTGATAGGACTGAAAACATTGTGGTGAAAGGAGAAAATGCTTGTAAAGCTTGTAACAAGCATTTTCTCCTTTCTCTACAATGATTTCAAAAATCGCTCAAATAAAAACATTGTGGGGAAAGGCGAAAAGGAGCATTTTTCTCCTTTCCCCACAATGTTTTTATTTGAGCAAAGACAAAACTCGCCTTTAATGCGATGTTGAATTCGTCGTCTGCAAATACATACATTGAGGGGGGGGGGGGGGGGGGAGTCCGGAATTTCGTCGTTTAATAAAGGGTTATTTACACTTATCATCACGTTTTTCGTTTCTTAATAAAGAGATATGAGCCGAGATGTTCTTTCTGTCTTTCCTAAAAGGGAATTCTTGAAATAGGAAAAAAATGTAAAACGCCCCCCTTTCTCAAATTCCCGGTATATCTATCTGTGATAGAAATTCCTTCCTCCCTTTATTTCCCTAATGGCGCCACATTTTCATCTCCTATATTTTTCTTTTCTCTCTATTTGTCTGCTTTTTTAATGAACTTCAACTTTTTTTTACTTTTCTTACCTCTCCATTTGCTTTCTTTTTTATCGACTTCTATTTTTTTTGAGACTTTTTTTTTTTCGCGGAACTGGTGGGATTCGATCTCGGTTTGCTTTCTTACTAATCCAGAATCATAACCACTATGCTGTATTGGTGCCCAATAGAGAGAGGTCGAACTTAATATTTGAATATGATACTGTTGTCAAAACACAAAAAAAAAAATCACGGAGTCATTTCCGCTTCCGCCGTTCGAATTTATTTATGATTTTATTAACAAAAGAAATTCAAATTCAGAAATTCAAAATGAATTATTACATATATATAAATCATTTTTTCCACCTAAAGAAATACGCAATTGAAATATTGTGAGATTAAAAATTAAATTTGTCAACGCGTTTCAAAATCTATAGAGCGGAACTATAAAAAACAAAATGGTCGATGCTCCGTTAATCCGTAATTTTGACGACACTGAGAACGAAACCTTTAGAAAATATCGTGGGGAAAGGAGAAAATGCTGCTTTCCATAATGTTCTCCTTTTCCCGCAATGTTTTCTAACCTTGGACAAAACATTTTTATTTTGTCGTCTGTAAATGTTTGGATTTGGACAAACCAAAAATGTTGTCGTTTGGTAATGAGTTAACCTTTAACTACACAATGAAGAAGCTTGTTGAAAACATTGTGGAAAAGGGAGAAAATGCTAGTTACAAGCATTTTCTTCGTTTGTCGCGATGTTTTCACTTATCCATAGAAGGAACTCCAGATTTGAGTACCCTTTAACCCTTTCCCAAACAATCCCAATCAGGAATAGAAGCCTTTTGAAAACATTGCGGAAAAAGGAGAAAATGCTGGTAACCAGCATTTTCTCCTTTTCCCACAATGTTTTCTACCCTCTCATATAGAAAAATGATCTTTTTAGCAACTGTTAATTTGTCATCTGCAAAATGCTTTCAATTTGGTCTGGTCCAAAATTTGCCGTTTGGGAAAGGGTTAATTTGTCGTCTGCAAATGCTTTCAATATTCGGGCAAGTCTAAAATTTCGCCAGATGCGTAAGACTTGATGCATTTATAAAAAATATCGGTCCCGATCAGTCTGTGCTCTCCGCCAAGGCTGACCTGGGTTGTAATTTAGGTGTATGTACTTTTCCGGCATGTTTAAGTTCCCTTCTACCTCGGGAATCAGCCGATTATTTACACAAAACGGAATTAACTCCTTACCAAACAACAAATTTTTTGACTGGTCCGAATTCAAAGCGTTTGCAGACGACAAAATAAAAGTGATATTTTAAAATGTTTTGTGAAAGATAGAAAACATTGTGGGAAAAGGAGAAAATGCTGGTTACCAGCATTTTCTCCTTTTCCCACAATGTTTTCTAAAGGCTTCTTTTGTCGTTTGGTAAAGAGTCAATAGATCTATCCGTTTTGTGTAATACTTTCAATTTGGACCTGTCTGAAATTTTGTCGTTTGGTAATGAGTTTAATGCTTGTCAAACGACAAAATTTTAGACTGTTCCAAATTGAAAGCGTTTGCAGACGACAAAATAAATGTGACTGAAAAATTTAAATTTATTTTGGGAAAGGTAGAAAAAATTGTTGGAAAACGAGAAAATGGATAAACTGTTTTTTCCCTAGCAATTTCTGCATTTCTGATATTATTTCCTATCCCGTGAAGAAGAAGAAACTATTTTTGTTCATTTCAAATAAGTTTGAAATTGTCGTCTGCAGATGCTTTCATTTTCAGAGTTCTGTAATTTGGGAAAGGTCTTAATCAGAATACTGGTACATTTCAAACAGTCACGGACCTGTTGCGTTTTTTTTTTAATTCAGTCGGGGGAAAAAAATGCTTCTAACAAAAAAAAAGTTTTACTGTCAGTCGAGAGATCAGCTTAAAACCCATTACCACACAATCCCTACTTTTGACGCCCCTGAGAAAGAAGCCTTTAGAAAACATTGTAAGAAAAGGAGAAAATGCTGGTAACCAGCATTTTCTCCTTTTCCCACAATGTTTTCTACCCTTCACAAAACAAATTTCAAATTTTCAGTTCCTTTTATTTTGTCGTCTGCAAATGCTTTCAATTTGGACAAGTCTAAAATATTGTCGTCTGGTAATGAGTTAAAAAACTCGAAAGCGCTCAAACTGGGAAGAACATGAGGATTAAGAAAAAAAACATTAAGAAAAAAAAATATATGATCAGCATTTGCTCCTTTTCCCACCATGTTTTGCACCCTACTGAAGACAAATCCAACAATTTCAGCCTGCACTAAATGTATCGTCTGGTAGAACTGTGGATTTGAGTGAAAGAAGGAAAAATGTCGTTTGATAAAATTTACAAAATCTGTGGTGCAAGTAGAAATCCACAGTTCATGATAAACAATCTTCATTTGTTACGATATTCAAGCCTTAGGCTGCTAACCGCGACTTACTGGCCATTTGCGGACAGTGTAGATCAAGATCAGACTGCACAGGACGTGCAGTCTGATCTTGGATCTGCACTGTCCAATAAAGAGATGTATACCCGCCTCCCCCCACCCCCCAAAAAAAAAACCAACCTCAAAATAGAAAAAAACGTGTTTTTTCAGAGGCGGCTTGTAAGATTTATTTAACCTTTTCCCAAATGACAAATTTTAGACTTTCCTAAACTTAAAGTGTTTGTAAACTCAAAGTGTTTAAAGATGACGATTTTGAATTTGATGAGAACGGCAGAAAGTTTGCGATAGGCTAGAAAACACTGGGGGAAAGGGAGAAATTGCTCGTTACGAGCAATTTCTCCTTTTCCCACAGTGTTTTCTAAAGACTTGTACTGCAGACACGCAAAAACCAGGGCTTGTTTGGGAAAGAGTTAAGTTTTTTAGCAGGATAATCAAGCCTTCATAATCCCACCAAACGAAGCCTTTCAGGACCCCAAGGAAAGCAGAATGAGAGATAAGGTGGACAGCAGGGAATGGTATGGACAGTGAGAAGGAATAAATAAAGAAGTGCAAAGGCACGACCGAAGAAGAAACAACAAATGAACAGAATGCTGACAGAAATGAACAAATGAACAGTGGAAAAAATGGCCAATGGTATTGAAGGGATCAAATGAACGAACTGGCATAATACCGTAAAACGCCCCTCTGCTATACAGTCAATGCTTACATGTGGCATTGTTTTTTTCAGTTAAAAGAAGAAATTTAATGAAATTTTCAGCTTCATTCCGTTGAAAAATATTGTATTTGATGTATAAGAATTGAATCCATAATCCAGCTGCAATTTTTTGACACATGATTTTGATTTTCATGGGTTTTCGCGGTTTATGGCGGGGCGTTTTACTATGCCGTTCTTTTGAATTACGGGAATCTAAATTAAAAGAATCAGAGGTTCAGGTAAAATCATGGGATAGAAAAAATGTAACGATGAAGCCAGTGAGAGGAAAGTCCTGGGATACAAAAAATGTAACGATGAAGCCAGTGAGAGGAAAGTCATGGAATGAAAAATATATAACCATGAAGCCAGGGAGAACTTTTGTATGAATTTTACTAAATAAGAAAGAACAAACCCCACCAACCTTTCAAAATTAATTTCCATTTATTAAATTCCATCACTATTCCATTAAAACATTGAATAAAGCACGTAATTAATCCAGACACCACATATCAACCAGAAAACATGACCCACTTATTAAGATTCATAAGAAGCACGTGAAATTCTTTCTGAACGTGTCGAAATCTAAATATAGAAATACAGGAAGTTCACGCCCCTTTCTTGTATGGACGGTCAACATAACGCTTTCAACAACACTTGAGACCGTGCTTTTAACCATTGACCATGGTTAATGAAAGGGGAGGCTTAGATCGAAACTGTTTGTTTTACGTAAGTTTACGGCATGTCAAAGGGTCATATGTATAGGATATTGACTGAGTACGAGGTCTTTCCGTATAAGAACGACCTGGGCACGAGCTTCACGAAACACCGAGAGCGCGAAGCGCTCGAGGTGTTTTGTGAAGCTCGTGCCCTGGTCGTTCTTATACGGAAAGACCGATGTACGAGGTCGATATCCGACTTACATAACGGCCACCATCAGTATTGAGCAGACGACTTGACAGTCATTTCGAAAAGAACAGATACGTTTGATGACAAAAGGGAGCGTAAAACATGTTTTATGGTTATTTTCAACTTTTGGGTATTTCTTTTTCATTTATTTATCAGTTTTATTTTCTGGCTTGAACATTAATGTAGATCTATCGTTGGCTTGAAACTGACACGTCGTGAGCATCAACTTTAATTTTCTTTAACTTGGGTAGGTTTGTTGATGCTGCAAGAGTGAGTTCATTGCTCAGTTTAGGTTCCAATTTATTGAAATATTCTTGGATTTCAGCTTTTGCCGGTAACACTTGTGTTTTCATTTCTACGGTCTGTCCGTTTGCACTAATTCATCCAGTTCTGTAGGGCCATAGGTCAATATTCATTGATTGATTGATTGAATGAATGGCATTTTACACCGCTTTCAGTCATACAAAGTCACTTCCAAAGAGGCTCAAGCCTGGGACCTAGGGTCGAGCTTCTAGGACAGCTGGTCTCAAAGCGATTCTGCATGATCATTCGACTATGGGAGTGATCGGGCCCCTCAAATTGCTTTCTTGAAGCTAGCTGTGCCGGGTCAGCCATAGAAGGACAGTGCTCCTATGTCAGTTTTGCTTTCTCACAATAAAAGAAATAACACAAGAGGGCTTTTTCGCTCCAGAGGCTAAACTGCGCCAATACGGACAAATGAACAGTCGGTCTCACAGGAAGTCGGGTGCATTAGAACCAAAATACAACAATACTATAGAGACATGTTTTAGAACATGCGTCTGTCATTACCTTTTTGCCACTTTTGCTATTGAACTTAAATGAAAACTAGAAGAAAAAAAATAATAAGTTGGGTTCAGATATGAGAGAACGACATGTTTGTAACAACAACCTAAGGATAAGGCACTTTATCTACAATGTTTTAAATGTTGGCAATAATGTGATCGCAACTTTTGGAAGTAGTGGGGGATAAATTTCTTAATGATAGCTTTCAAAAAAAATATCAAAGAATTGCTGAGTTGGTCACCAATAAAAATAGATTAAAATCTGTCTTACCAGAAAGAAATATATTTACAAGATTTTTCCTGTTATTTACAAATTCATAAAAATCATTATCGATCGCACGGGTACCAATGTCCTTCACGAACCTGTCTGCATGCACGACTCAAGATCCATCAATTGCACGTGGACAGGTCTTTCTTGCACGGGAGCAGGTCTTTCCAGCACGTGGGCAGGTTTTCTATCTACGGAACAACCTGCGCACGTGCTGAGATAGACCTGCTCTCGTGCATTCTATTGTTAAAACGGGTCGTTCTGAAAAATATAGACCTGGTCCGAACAAAGGAGCCGGTATGTAATGATTGATTGTGTGGTTTTTAACCCATCACCACAAAAACCCTATTTTTGACGATCCTGAGAAAGAAGCTTTAGAAAACACAGTGAGAAAAGGAGAAACTGCTGGTAACCAGCATTTGCTTCTTTTCCCTCAATGCTTTCTACCCTTCACAAAACAAATTTCAAATTTTCAGTCATTTTTGTCGTCTGCAAATGCTTCTATTTGGACAAACCTAAAATTTTGCGTTGTCTGCGCATGTCATTTTCTTCGAAGATTCGACCTGTCTTATATGACGCATCACTAGCCCCGAAAGTGGGCAGACTGTAATATTACGCTCTATAAAGTAGCAATGTAGAAAATAGCTTTTATCAATACTTTTGAGAAGAAATGAGACCTGCTTTAGCTCCAGATTTCTCTAAACTGCTCATCATTGCCGAGTGAATTGCACTCCAAACTCCATTTCAACATTATTTCAGTTATATCACGGCGGTCAGTGCACCTATCTATGCTTTCCTAGAGACTCTTTTACTAGTGCTGCGTACAATTTTCTTTCAAAGTCACTGGCTGCTTTCACACATAATCAACATCGAGACAAAGGGCCAAATGTTGTACATCATGATTCCGTCATTTGATGGATTTTAACCCTTAGGCTGTTAAGCCCGACTTACTGACTATTTGCAGACAATGTAGATCAAGATCATTGGCTATAAATATAGTCCCACTGCAAGATGAACAGACAAACAATCACTGGTTTTTACCATAGGTAGAAACTTTCTGAGGAGGTCAAAATGCTGGTAACCAGCATTTCCTCATCTTCCTACATTGTTTTCCCTTCTTGAAACAAATTTCAATTTTTGGGCTATGTTTATTTTTGTCATCTGCAAGTGCTTTCAATTTGGACCAGTCTAAACTGTGTTGTTTGGTAAAGAGTTAAGTTCAAACGGTCAAACCGATACGTTTTAATTTCAATTTAATTTTATTGTTCTACAACTTTCGCCGAGCTATTTTTTCCTCTTTGTCCTTCCTTGAATTATCATCTATAAATCTAAAACCACTATATTATCATTACAAAGGGATATGACAATTACCTCCCTTTTCTCACAACTAACAAAAGTATCAAATAGTTTGAAGACAGACATCAAAGGAACTTCCGCTCGTTTAAAGAATGTGCAAAAGTATTATATCAGTATAAATCTGTCTTCATCAAATGTCAAGAAATTTCATGCCATGCTTCACTAGAAGTATTACAGGTCCACTACCTTAACCCTTTACCCAATAAGGCATTTCTATGGTATCTCTGACCCTAAATAACAACAAGGATGAAGCCGTTTCTTATGTGAATATGACACCTTTTGATAGCATAGAAAATATTGTGACAAAAGGTGAAATTGCTCGTCATGAGCAATTTCACCTTTAGCCACAATGTTTTCCAAGGTTCCTACAAGCAATGCATAGAAATGAGTATCTATGGAGTAAAGGCTTAATCCTTTCCCAAACAATCTTTGGTTTTTACGACACAGGGGAAGACAACTTTTGAAAACATTGTGGGAAAAACGAGAAAATGCTGGTAACCAGCATATTTTTTTCCTTTTCCCACAATGTTTTTCACTCTTCTAAAGTCGGGTTTCAATATCTGAGTCATGTTTATTTTGCCATCTGCAAATGCTTTCAGTTTCCTTCACAAGGTCTAAAATTCTGTTGAGTGGTCCTATTGTTTAACCCTTTCCCAAACAAGCAGTACAAGTCATTCGAAAACACTGCGGGAAAAGGAGAAATTGCTCGTAACGAGCAATTTCTCCTTCTCCCACACTGTTTTCTGCCCCTTCTCATAATTTTCTGCCATTATTATGAAAGTTATTTTTTGTCGTCTGCAAACTCTTTCAGTTTGGAAGAGTCTAAAATTTGTTGTTTGGGAAAGGGTTAGGGTTCAAAAACTTCATCATATCACATGGGATGAAAAAATAACTCTCTCTGTGTGCTCTCTGATATTTATCACAAACCTTTGTAAATATATGTACAATACTTTTATTAAAACATTTAAAACTAGATCTATCACTAAACATGATTATAACCTCCCCCCCTCCAACCAGCTCCATGTAACAAAACAGGTCTTTGTCACAGAATGCAGAATGAATTAGTACAAAAGTAAGAGTTGGGTCACGGAAATTGCACATGTACTTCATATACACCATATACAAAGGAACAATGTGTGTACATTTTAGCTCAGTGCCTAAAAAACTGTCGGACAAATTTGTGTCTACAGACAGACATGACCTACAGATAGCCATGACGATTCCAGAATACCCCCCGCCACTTTGTTGTGGGGGGGGGGGGGGGGGGGAAGAGTATAAAAAACAGCAGCAGGGTAGAAAACTTTATGGGCAAAGGAGAAAATGCTGTTTACCAGCATTTTCTCCTTTTTCCACAATGTTTTCATTTCCACAGTGTTTCCAAAAGCTTTCTCATTCAGGGGTGTTAAAAGTCGTAATTGAGTGGTTAAGAAATAATCTTCTTTCTATCGTGGTATATCGTTCAATAAACAACAGTTGTGAGCAATAAATAATCCCCGAGGGCGATAGCCCAAGTGGGTTATTCATTGCGCCTCATAACTCATAACGTGGTTTATTGAACAATAAACCACAATAGAAAGAAGATTATTTCGATTCTAACATGGCCAATTCTTAGTGAAATGAAAACAAGTTCAAACTTGGAGTAAAAACGCGGATGAAGATTATGTTCCATTGAATAACTCACTCATTGGATGACGTCACTCGATATAGGATGACATCACTCTACTTGGATTGTCACAGATTTTACCACGTTTTCATTGCACTGTGTTTATAGAGCCAGTTGCGTGTCATGTTAGAATACAGAGTTAACCCTTTACTGCACAATATCAAGTTTTAACAATCCTGAGAAAGAAAGCTTTTAAATATAATGAGGAAAAAGAAGAAAGTATGGTAACAAGAAGATTTTTCTCCTTTTCACACAGTGTTTTTTCTTTTACATGTATCTTCTGGGAAGAATGCATACATTTACCACACAGCAAAATTTTAGCACTATCCAAATTGAAAGGATTTCCAGATGACAATTTCAATGTGGCTTAAATGGTGAAATTTTGCTTCTATAGGAAAGGAAACTTTGTGGGAAAAGGAAAAAATGCTGAGTACCAGTATTTTCTACTTTTCCCACAATGTTTTCAAAAGATTTCTTTCTCAGGGTCGTTAAAAGCCGTCACTGTGTGGTAAACGGTTAAGCACAATGTCTTCAAAAACCTCCATCTTAACCTGTTAGCTCTTTACCAAACGACAAAATTTTAGACAGGTCCAAATTCAAAGAACTTGCTGACGACAAAATAAACGTAGCTCAAAATTTGAAATTTGTTTCCAGCAGGGTAGAAAACATTGTGGGAAAAGGAGAAAATGCTGGTTACCAGCATTTTCTCCTTTTCCCACAATGTTTTCAAAAGGCTTCTATCTCAGGGTCGTTAAAACCAGGGATTGTTTGGTAATGGGTTAACCTGATAAAAACCCAATGATGGTCTGGTAGATGCTCAACCCAAGTTGTTGAACTGCATTACTAAAAGGTTATATGTCCAACATCTATTGTATTTGCTTTACAACTTTGTTCCATCAACTCCAGGTGTTGGGCCTTCCCACGTCTCTTCTGCAAACAACAACAACAACAACAAAATTACCAGATTTACTCCTTTTCCCAGTAAGTTTCAAAAGGCCTACTTCTCATGGGTCGTTTAACCCATTACCACACAATCCCTACTTTTGACGCCCCTGAGAAAGAAGCCTTTTGAAAACTTTGTGGGAAAAGAATAAAATGCTGGTAACCAGCATTTTCTCCTTTTCCCACAATGTTTTCTACCCTTCACAAAACCAATTTCAAATTTTCAGTCACTTTCATTTTGTTGTCTGCAAATGCTTTCAATTTGGACTTGTCCAAAATTTTGTCATTCGGTAATGGGTTAAAACTCATGATTGAGAGGTAAAGTTTAAAGTGTCTTTCGGTACTTTACTTGCTTTTGTAGCCAATAAGAATGAGATCATACTGCACAAAATTTCCAGTCTGATATTTGATCCACACTGTCTACTTTGCTCAGGGTCTGTATTTACCAACCATTCTTAACAACATTTTTTGTCATTCTTTTCAAGATTTTCTAACTGTCAAAGTAACAGAACTTCTGATTGGCTAAACCATTCAGTTTGGCTAAACCATTCAGTTTAACCAATCAGAAGTTCTGTTACTTTCATACTGACAAAATTCTGGAGAATAAGAATGTTCTTAAGAATGGTTGGTGAATACAGACCCAGATATAGTGGTCTAAACTTTGCTTATACTTATAGGACTGAAAATCTCCGCACCCTAGGTGTTAGCACTGATATTTGAAATATTTACCTAGTACTTGGGCTAAGATTGGAAATCTGTCTGAGCCAAAAATCATCACAGGTTCACTGCCTACATGGGCTATCATTGTTGGGGAACCAAAGGCCTGAAACATATAAAACATGTAAAACAAGAGCAAGGCACGTGGGTATCAACACTTGGCTGCAGCTGCTTTCCGTGAAAAATTCAAGTTTAACTCTTTACCAAATGAGAAAATTATAGACTGGTCCAAACTGAAAGCATTTGCAGACAACAAAATGAATGTGACTTAAGAATTGAAATTTGGTTTGGGAAGGGTAGAAAACATTGTGGGAAAAGAAGAAAATGCTGGTTACCAGCATTTTCTCCTTTTCCCACAATGTTTTCAAAAGGTTCTTATCTCAGGGTCGTTAAAATTTGGGATTGTGTGATAAAGAGTTAACTAGAGCTAAATTGTATCACTAAACGTGGTTATATCCCCCACCAGCTCCTTGTCACAAAAACAAGTCTTTGTCACAGAATGCAGAATGGTCAAGTACAAAAGCAAGAGTTGAAAAAAGTTCAAAGGGAGATAATTCCACAACAAATCACAACAGGGTCATGAAAATTGCACATTCACTACTGCATATATATAAGAACCCTTTGTGTAAATTCGAGTTCAGTACATGAAAAACTGTTGAAGTATTGCTCAGGACAAATTTGTGCCTATGGATCGACTGATGAACGGACAGACAGACAGCCATGGCCATTCCAGTATACCCACCTACTTTATTGGGGGGTGGGGGGAGGTATAAAATGGGGGTATGACTGTGTCAAAAATATTTTAATAGTTACCTATTCCTTTGTATGGGTTTCCCTTTTGGCCAACAAACAGTCTAAGTTTAAAGTACATGTCTACAAGGTTTAGCCACACTGAATCCGTAGTCTTCGAAATGCTTTCATTTTTAGGAACTCTTAAATTTTGTCGTCTAGGCCAGAGGTAACTCACAAACAAACAATCCGAAGTTTTAACAACCCCTAAAAAGAAGCCTTTTCTAGTAACCAGCATTTTCTCCTTTTCCTACAATGTTTTCTACCTTTTCCAAAACAATTTTTTAATTTTGAGATAGCTTTAATTTGTTGTCTGCGAATGCTTTCAATTGGGACAAGTCTAAAATATTGTTGATTGGTAAAGACTTAAAGTCCAGATTGTGTGGTGAAAGTTTGACCATGAATCACTCAGGGTATAATTTATTCTCAAATGTGCATGTGAATGAAATTCTATGACATAACAAAACTTACACCATACTCTAATGCCTCCCCTGTATACTGTTTTAATCTCTCCTTCACAGCTTGATCTTTCAATTTTCCTAAACAAGTGTCTATCTGATCTTCATCCATACCCGCTTTTAAACCAGCCTGTAAAATACAAGCAAAGTGTGAGTCTTTAACCCTTTACCACACAATCACGACTTTAAATGACCTTGAGAAAGAAGCCTTTTGAAAAAATTGTGGGAAAAGGAGAAAATGCAGGTAACCAGCATTTTCTGAGAAAGAAGCCTTTAGAAAAATTTGTGGGAAAAGGGGAAAATGCTTGTAACCAGCATTTTCTCCTTTCCCCACAATGTTTTCTATCCTTCTCAAACCAAATTTCAATTTTTCTAGTCACATATATTTTGTCGTCTGCAAATGCTTTCAATTTGGACCAGTCTATATTTCTGTTGTGTGAAAAGAAACAAGAGGGCCAACATGGCCCTGGATCGCTCACCTGAACTTTTGAGAGGACCATAGCCAGTTTTTTCAAATCTGATCAGTCATTTCAGAGAAGGATTTTTCAAAATTTCTTCATGTCTGTATAGTGTAGATAGTCCACTGCCATCAGAGCCAAGTTTCTTGAAGGATCAAAATTTCATGAAAAATTTTTGAAAAAGGTCACTCAAGGAACATCTCTGTGAAATTATTTCAAAACTGACCAGAAGTGAAGATTTTCAAAGAATTTCTTAAAAAATCCCATTTGCTTGCCATGGCAACCAGAGTTTTTGATGGAATCAAATTCTGTGAACCATTTTTCAAAGAGGACCTCCCAAGGAACATTCCAGTCAAGTTTGGTCCAAATTGGCCCAGCAGTTTAGGAGGGGTTGATGTTTAAAGAATTGTTGACGACTGATGCGGGACGCCGGGTGATCCTAAAAGCTTCCCTTGAGCCTGTTGTGCTCTGGTAAGCTAAAAAATGTGGGTTACCAGAGTGTTCTACTTTTTCTGCCATGTTTTTTGAATGGCTTTTTCCTTAGGGTTGGTAAAACACAGGACTTTGTTGTAAAGGGTCAATGAACAAGATTTTACCATAGTCCCTTACCTCTCTCAGGCTCTCTGGTTTTGTTATATCTTCATCCTGAAATGAAAAGTATAGGAAATGTTGCAGAGTAATTAACATAGACAAGAAAGAAGGTAATTTGATCATTCTGATCATTAAATTCCTAATAAGTTTTTTTCCTGACAAAAATGATAAAAATTCTATAAGCAGTGGGCTTTTGTCCTCCCTGTCAAAATTAGCAGTTGGTTTTTGTCCAGTGGGCTTTTTTCCTAGTGGACTTTTGTCCCAGTGGGCTTTTGTCCCAGTGGGTTTTTGTCCTCCCTGTCAAAATTAGCAGTGGGCTTTTTGTCCCAGTGGGCTTTTGTCCCAGTGGGCAATTTACACAACTGTTTTTCTGTGTCCAGCAGTAGATGAAATTTGTAGAACACTGTAAACAAGAAATTGCCTATAATGTGTTCATAATGAGCAAGTTCTCCTTTTGCTTCCTCATTTATTTTACAACAGTTTAAACAAGTTATCTGTTATCAATTGAAGATGCTATGGTGTGATGCTATGTGTACATATATCTGGTGAGAGGTCAGAGGCAAATGCCTTTTGATAAAACAGATGTTTCAACATGGTATCAAATCTGCAACTGAGCTAGCTTTTTCCCTACATATTTGAAATACTTAATACACCTAGCATTTTTACCGATGACATTATTACCTCTGGCATATTTACCACTTTGGCTCTGACATTTTCATCTCTGGTGTTTTTACCTCTGGTATTTTTACCTCTGGCATTTTTACCTCTGACATTTTTACCTCACATCTTTTTGTCCAACACCCTCAACTTGTACACTTTTTATATTGACCATTGTCAGTTGGGATTTCATAGTGCAAATAATAATCTCCATTTTTGGAATAATTCTTATTTTGTTTGTACTTAGTCATCCATTCTATAATATCACACAGACAGGAATTAAGCTGTTTTAATCTTCAGATTAAAACCTAGTCAGAAAAGGAGAAAATATTGGTAACAAGCATTTTCTCCTTTGCCCACAATGTTTTCTACCCTATCACAGACAGAAATCATCTTTTCAACAAGAGTTGAATTGTCATCTGCAAATGCTTTTTATTTGGTCCAGTCTGAAACTTGGTTGTTTTGTTTTTAAAAATGAGTACGCGGACAAAGTCGAATTGCCCAAATTCAATGAAAACTGATGTTACTGAAACCTTGGTAAAACGTCCTAAAACATGCAGTTTGGCACATGATCTTGATCTTAACCCATTACCACACAATCCCTACTTTTGACGCTCCTGAGAAAGAAGCCTTTTGAAAACACTGTGGGAAAAGGAGAAAATGCTGGTAACCAGCATTTTCTCATTTTCCCACTGTGTTTTCTACCCTTCCAAGAACAAATTTCAATTTTTCAGTCACCTTTATTTTGTCGTCTGCAAATGCTTTCAATTTGAACCAGTCTAAAATTTTCTCATGTGGTAAAGAGTTAATCATGATTGACGCCACCATTTTGGATGTTGTGTTTATACTGTAGTCATGTATACAGGGCTCCCAAAAGGGAAACTGCTTTTCCGTTGGTTCTGCCTGTGTACATGATATGCATGTTAACTAATTACCAAAGGACAAAATTTTAGGTTTGTCCAAATTGAAAACAATTGCAGACAACAACAAAAATTGCCTGAAAATTTGAAATTTGTTTTTTGCAGGGTAGAAAACATTGTGGGAAAAGGAGAAAATGCTGGTTACCAGCATTTTCTCCTTTTCACATGATGTTTTCTAAAGGCTTCTTTTTCAGGGGCGTCAAAAGTAGGGATTGTGTGGTAATGGGTTAAGGGCATATTATCCAATCAGATCACCAGAAATATCTTTGCAGTGTAATGATACCTCAAAGTTTCTTTGAAACCAGCCGAGCTGAAAATATGTACATATACATGTACTTTACATCATTTTTCAACAATTCTGTTTACTAAAAGTCTGATATCTCACCCTACTCCAAATCCTATACCATAACTGAAAGCTTAAAGGTTCCGTGAATTGGGAATAGTACATATCTACAGCCGTTAAAAATCGCATGGGCGTTAGTGTTCCTTTATTGAACATTACCTCTGTGCGATCCTGAAATTTAACATTGTTGAATAAACATATAATTGTAATCTTGTATCTACTAGACATGAATAAGCTGAAGGAATCTCCAGACTGTACTAATAATGGTGACACAATCACTGTAAATAGAGGTTTCCATCATTCTCTTTACAGGCATAGAGATTATCGATTACCTCTTTACTAGATGCCAAAATTTACACTCCTCCATATAAACAGGGTAAAAAAAAATTTCAATAAGCCAATCAAATCAACCCTATTCCGAAACTTGTCAAGCGAGGAAAGGCCAAAACCAGGAAACATTTTCTGATGTAACTCTTTACGAGAAAAATAGAATTTATACATGTCCCAAATTGAGAGCATTTGAATACTTAAATCTTTACCAAACGACAAAATTTTAGACTGGTTCAAATTGAAAGCATTTGCAGAAGACAAATTAAAAATGGCGGAATTTATCCTTGACAGAGTAGAAAACATTATGGGAAAAGGAGACAAGAGGGCCATGATGGCCCTGAAATCGCTCACCTGAGTTTATTGACCAAACATGCACCATCTAGTTTCCCAGTGACCTAGTTTTTTATCAGACATTACCCATCATCAAACACTTTTGAGATATCAATAAGACAAACATTCTGGCCAAGTTTCATGAGTATTGGACTGAAAATGTGGCCTCTACAGTGTACAAAAGGTTTTTCTAAGATTTCATCAAGTGACCTAGTTTTGGACCAGACAAATACCCATTATCAAACTCTTTTGAGACATCACCAAAACAAAACTTCTGACCAAGTCTGAAGAGTATCAGGCAGAAAGTGTAGCCTCTGGAGTGTACACAAGGTTTTTCTAATATTTGACCCATTGACCTAGTTTTTGACTCCACATGACCCATTTTCAAACTCATTCAAGGTATCACCAGGACAAATATTATGAACAAGTTTTAGGAGTATCAGACTGAAAATGTGTCCTCCAGAGCATACAAAAGGTGTTTATAACATTTGACCTATTGACCCAGTTTTTGACCCAACATGACCCATTTTCAAACTCATCCAAAATATTATAAAGACAAACATTCTGACTAATTTTCAAGAGTGTTGGACTGAAAATGTGGCATCCAGAGCATATACACGGTTTTTCTAAGATTTGACCTGGTGACCTAGTTTTTAACCCCCAATGACCCATTTTCAAACCTGTCTGAGATATCATCAAGACAAACATTCTGACCAACTTACAAGAGTTTCAGACTGAAAATGTGGCCTCTAGAGCCTACAAAAGGTTTTTCTAAGATTTGACCTAGTGACCTAGTTTTTGACCCCACATGACCCATTTTCGTTCTTGTCCGAGATATCATCCAGGCAAACATCCTGACCAACTTTCATGAGTATCCGACTGAAAATGTGGCCTCTAGACCGTACAAAAGGTTTTTCTAAGATTTGACCTAGTGACCTAGTTTTTAACCACATGTGACCCATTTTCAAACTCGTTCGAGATATCATCCAGACAAACATCCTGACCAACTTTCATGAGTATCCGACTGAAAATGTGGCCTCTAGAGCGTACTAAAGGTTTTTCTAAGATTTGACCTAGTGACCTAGTTTTTGACCCCAAGTGACCCATTTTCGAACTCGTCCGAGATATCATCCAGACAAACATCCTGACCAACTTTCATGAGTATCCGACTGAAAATTAGGCCTCTAGAGCGTACAAAAGGTTTTTCTAAGATTTGACCTGGTGACCTAGTTTTTGACCCCACGTGACCCACTTTCGAACTCGTCCGAGATATCATCCAGACAAACATCCTGACCAACTTTCATGAGTATCCGACTGAAAATGTGGCCTCTAGAGCGTACACAAGGTTTTTCTAAGATTTGACCTGGTGACCTAGTTTTTGACCCCACATGACCCACTTTCAAACTCGTCCGAGATATCATCCAGACAAACATCCTGACCAACTTTCATGAGTATCCGACTGAAAATGTGGCCTCTAGAGCGTACACAAGGTTTTTCTGAGATTTGACCTAGTGACCTAGTTTTTGACCCCACGTGACCCATTTCGAAATCGTCCGAGATATCATCCAGACAAACATCCTGATCAACTTTCATGAGTATCCGACTCAAAATGCGGCCTCTAGAGCGTACACAAGGTTTTTCTAAGATTTGACCTAGTGACCTAGTTTTTGACCCCACATGACCCAATTTCGAACTCGTCCGAGATTTCATCGAGACAAACATCCTGACCAACTTTCATGAGTATCCGACCAAAACTGTGGCCTCTAGAGCGTACACAAGGTAAAAAGTTGACGACGGACGACGGACGACGCACGACGGACGCCGGACACAGCACTATCACAATAGCTCACCATGAGCACTTCGTGCTCAGGTGAGCTAAAAATGCTGGTTACAAGCGCTCACCCCTTTCTCCACAATGTCTTCAAAAGGCTTCTTATATAGGTTCGTTAAAACCCGGGATAGATAAAGAGTTAAATTTTGAAGACTTTTTCTGAGACTGAAATTAACAGATTTGTCACTGATAAGGTAGAAAACATTACCGGAAAAAGAAGACTGTAATCTATTTTCAAGGAGGATGCTGGTCACTAGCATTTTCTTCTTTCATTACGATGTTCTGAAATGCCTATTTTGGCAGGGTTGTTAAAATACAGGTTTGTTTAGTACAGCAAACGATGATTTTATTGACTATTTTTAGCTATTCTTGTTGCCATAGATCAGTTTTCTATATTCCTACACCAGGGCCCGTATTCACCAACCATTCTTAAGAATGTTCTTTGTCTTATTCTTAACGATTTTCCAACTTTGAAAGTAAAACAGCTTCTGATTGGCTAAACCATTTGGTTTAGCCAATAAATGGTTTAGCCAATCAGAAGATGTGTTACTTTCAAACATAGAAAATTCTTGAGAATTAGACAAAGAATGGTCTTAAAAATGGTTGGTGAATACAAGCCCTGTATTCAGATAGAAACCTTTATCTACAGTTGTCTGTCACCCAGTTCAGCTATTTACATTACCCTATTCCATGCTCTCATCCACAGTTCACGGGACACTCTCTCTGTGAGGGATTTGTTTTCAATATCTACGGAAGTCAAAAACCTTTGACTTGAAAGTGTTCCTTTGCTGAACATAAGTTCCACAACATCCTGTGGTGTGAGCAAAATTTTTTTAACCCTGAACCATGCAATTGTGCATTTTAACCCTTTACTCAATAGATACTCATTTCTACGCATTGCTTGTAGGCCTTTGGAAAACATTGTGGAAAAAGGTGAAATTGCTCGTGACGAGCAATTTCACCTTTTGTCACAATGTTTTTTATGCTATCAAAAGGTGTCATATACACATAAGAAACGGCTTTATCCTTGCTGTTATTTTGGGTCAAATAGAGATAACATAGAAATGCCTTATGGGGTAAATGGTTAACAAACCTTCGAGGAGAAGATTAATAAAAACATTGTATGGAAAAGGAGAAAATGCTGGTTACCAGCATTTTTTTCCCTTTTCTCCCACAATATTTTCTAATCTATCACAAGTCCTTTCCAACCTCTCATGTAAAAATCCTATTATTTCAGCAACTTTCAAAGTGACATTATCAAATACAGTAACCCTTTAGCTGCTAAGCGCGACTCACTGACCTTTTACAGACAGTGTAGATCAAGATCAGACTGCACAGAATGTGCAGTCTGATCTTGGATCCCCACAGTTCAATAAGGAGATAGTTCAAACTGAAAGCATTCGCAGACATTGCTGGACAACAAACCATCTGTGGCTTGATTGGTGATAATTGCCTTAGAGTGGGTTTAAAACATTGCAGGAAAATGAGGAAATAGTATTCTAACATGACACGTGAATTCGGCTCTATAAACACAGTGCAACAAAAGCATGGTAAAATCTATGTTATTCTATGTTGACTGACGTCATTCTATGTAGAGTGACATCATGCTGTATAAAGTAAAGTATTCAATGGATTGTAATCTGCATCCGCGTTTTCACTCTAAGTATAAGCTTGTTTTCCTTTGATTAAGAGTTGGTCATATTAGAATCGAAATAATCATCTTTCTATCGAGGTTTATCGTTATATTAAACCACGTTGTGAGTTATGAGGTGCAATGAATAACCCACTCATGGATTATTTATTGTGCCTCATAACTCACAACTGTGGTTTATTGAACAATAATCCATGATAGAGACTAAATTATTTCTTAAATAACCAGCATATTTTCTTTTTCATGGTTTTTTGAAAGTGTTTCTCTTTCAGGATCGTCAAAACTCGGGAATGTATGGGAAAAAGTACAATATTTACCACACACTGAAATTTAAGATTTGCACAATCTGAAAGAAGTCACAGGTCACAAAGAAGCTGTGGCACGAATGATAAAATTTGTCTTTCAGAGGGTAGAAAATATTGTGGGAAAAAGGAGAAAATGCTTGTTATCAGCATTTTCTACTTTTCTCAATATGTTTATTAATTTTACGATGGAATTCTTCCTAAAACCAATACTGTTTTCAAAAACATTCTTTGTCAAGGTCATTCAAACTCAGGGTCATATGGCAATGGCTTTAACTCATTACTAAACCACAATATTTAACTCTTTACTAAACAATCCCTGGTTTTTACGACCCAGAGTAAGAAGCCTTCTGAAAACATGGTGGGAAAAGGAGAAAATGCTGGTTACCAGCATTTTCTCCTTATCCCACAATGTTTTCTACACCTCTGAAGTCAAGATTCAATTTTTGAGTCATGTTTATTTTGTCGTCTGCAAATCCTTTCCATTTGTACCAGTCTAAAATATTGTCGTTTGGTAAAGATTTAAGGCTTGTCCAAATAGGAAGCATTTGTAGACGACAAAATGAAAGTGACTGAAAATTTGACAATTCTTTTGTGAAGGGTAGAAAACATTGTGGCCAGCATTTTCTCCTTTTTCCCACAAACGTTTTCAAAAAGCTTCTTTCTCAGGGTCATCAAAAGTAGGGATTGTGTGGTAATGGGTAAACATTTTGACTAGAATGAAATCTACTTACAGCGGGCATTTTTAAAGGCACATTATAATACTTTGCAAGTAGTTGTAGTTCTTTGGCCATGTATAGACCTTTGTTGGGTACAAAGGCCGGGGGTTTGTTCCCTGAAGTTATAAAAGGCTTATACAGTTAAGCAACCTTTTACCAAACAATTCTATGACTTAGCTCTTTACCAAACAACAAAATTCTAGACTTAAACTCATTACCAAACACCAGAGTTTTTGGCTTGTCAAAATCAAAAGCACTTCCAGACGACAAAATAAAAGTGACTGAAAATTTGAAATTAATTTTGTGTAGGATAGAAAACATTTTGGAAAAAATGGAAAAGATGCTAGTTACCAGCATTCTTTCCTTGTCCCACAATGTTTTCAAAGGGCTTCTTTCTCTGGCTCGTCAAAAAAAGGGATTGTGAGGTAATGGGTCAATGGTTTCAGACAAAAAAATTTTCAAAAATTGCTGATATTTTTAAGTTTTGTTGCCATGGCAACCGGAGTTTTTGAAGGAATCAAATTTTTTCAAGGAATTGTGAAGAGGACTATAGCAAGATTATTTCTGTGAAAGTTCATTAAAATTGGATTGGCAGTTTCAGAGAAGAAGATGTTTGAAATAAAAAATTTAAGCACACACAGATGGATGGACAGACAGACAGACAGACAGACACATGCAAGCACACAGACTTGGGGCCATGACATAAACCACTGGCCTTTGGTCAGTGGAGCTAATAATGATTACTCTGCGTGAAACCCTATGTTATGGGTACTCATTAAAATTGCCTTAACGAGATGATTCTAATGAGTACCCACAACATAAGGTTTGAAAAATAAATGATGGATGTAGAATACCCTTATCTGGAACTCTGGCTGAGCTTAGGAATTGAACCAGCAACCTTTGGCTTCAAGCTAATTCATTCCTTCGAGCCTTGTACAATAAAGGTTTTTCAGACTTACCTGATTCATTCATGATTCCACCAAGAAAGAATGGTTTCAGTTTTAAGTCTATGTTCCATCTAGATTTGTACCTACACAGTACCTGAACAAGAGAAAGGGAGAACAATCAGATCAACTTTTTACCACACAATCCCGAGTTTTGACACCTTTGAAGAAAAAGCTTTTTAAATCATTGTGGGAAAGGGAGAAAATGCTGGTAACCAGCATTTTTTCCTTTTCCTGCAATGTTTTCTACCCTTCCCAAAACATATTTCATTTTTTGAGCAATGTTTGTCTTCTACAAATGCTTTAACCCTTTCCCAAACAATAAATTTTGGACCCTTCCAAACCGAAAGAGTTTGCAGATGACAATTTTAGGTTTGGAGAAAATTGCAGCAATCTCTCAAAAAGGGTAGAAAATACTGTGGGAAAAGGAGAAATTGCTCGTTACGAGCAATTTCTCCTTTTCCCACAGTATTTTAAAAAACTTTTACAGCAGACAGGTAAAAACCAGGGCTTGTTTAGGAAAGGGTTAAATTTGGACCAGCCTGAAATTTTGTTGTTTGGTAAAGAGTTACTAACTCGAAACTTTCACACTTATAGCAAAATGCTGTATTCAAATTTACAATTTCACAGGTATTTTTGGAAAAAAAAAAAAGATTTCTTCTTCTCAGACAGTGTAGATCCAAGATCAAACTGCACGTTCTGTGCAGTCTGATCTTAATCTTCACTGTACACAAAAGGTCAGTCAATACATAGTACGAGGTCATTAAATGTAACGTTCAGGGGTCGGAATAACCTCCTGTTCAAACTACTACTACCACGGATTTAACGCCATTTGCCTTTTAAAACACTAAATTAGTTTATATATAGATCTGCTTAAAGCTTTTACGGTAAGTTTCTTCGAAATTCATAAAGAATAACCAATTTACAGATTGTACACTCCGAAATATTCGGTTCCTTTCCGTTAACTTTAGCGAGTTTGAATGTGTGCTGGAAAAGTTTTCAATGTGACAGTTGAAGGGGGACACTAAATGACCTTTAACTGGTTTACACAGTGAAGAACATCAAATTTAGGAATTATATCGAATTTCTTACCTCAAATGCAAACCACGTGTACGGTGATACAACATCGTAAAACAACTCGACAGTTTTCCTTGTGGCTCGGGTCGCCATTTCAGCTGGATTCAAGAAAGATAATTCTTGCAGATCCTTGCCGTTTACGGTGTCACACCTGTGCTTTTTTAGAAACTAAAATGACCATATTTTCAACTTTTAAATTATGGCTTGTCCGTTCGTTACTCTGAAAAGTACCAACAACCGTCTGCTAAAAATGCAAAAGAAAATATGTCACCCGATTGCCTTTTCTGGTTATTTCCAACCAACCTAGGCACCCTAATTTTATCCTCTCAGGAACACCTATTCACCGCCATGACCCCAAGTTTTTGTTCCTCCACTGATACAAAGCAGTCCTGTCAGTGCACAATAAAAACACATCTCATTCCCTAAATTTCAAGCAAATCTCAATTATATACTCCAAGCCATCTCAGCTCCATGAAACAGTGCAACAAAAGTGCTGCTGCAAAATTTCACATAGGACTACTTTTGATACTACGGCTCGGAAGCAATCTCGCAGTGGTGCGATACCTTACATGTTCTGCATTGTACAGTGATCTGTCTTGTGACACCCCCACACACCAACCACCACCACCAACAACAACAACACCTATCAAACAGCAAATTCTAGACTCTTCCTAATTCAAATCATCAATGGAAAACAAATTCGTAGTTGGTTCAAATGAACCGAAGTAATCTGACAGAGTAGAAAACGTAGTTGGAAAAGGAGAAAATGCTGCTTAAATTTGTGTATAGATGTTTGGAACCCTAAACAATGAGCTCTTTTCGTTTACGATTATGTATATGATGCTTTGAATGCTGAACAATAAATGCGAATAAAAAACAAACACCTGGGTCCACATTCACCAAGACATATTCTTGGTCTTTTTTTCAAAGATTCTCTGGATGTGAAAGTAACACAATTTCTGATTGGCTAAACCAAAAGGTTTAGCCAATCAGAAGTTGTGTCAATTTCACCGTTTGGAAAATCTGGAGAATAAGACTATAGCTATAAACAGTCTTAAGAATGGTTGGTGAATACAGACCCTGGGCTACCGGAAAGTAACTCCCGTTTGTCATGTCGACAAGTATTTTAACCCTTTACTTCACAATCCCGAGTTTAAACGATCCCGAAGATAAAGGCTTTTGAAAACTGCTGATAAGGGAGAAAATTCTGGTAACCAGTATTTCTTTCTTTTTTTTTCCCACAATGTTTTCTACCCTTTTAAAGAAAAATCTCATCGTTTGGGCCGCGCATAATTTGTCTGCGCATGTCACATTCTTCGAAGATTCGACCTGTCTGATATGACGCATAACTCTCCCCGATATTGGGGAGATCATTTGTAGTAATACGCGCTATAAACGGTAGCAATGGAGAAAATGGCTTTTATCAATACGTTTGAGCGGAAAAAATCAGGCCTGTTTTAGCTCCAGATTTCTTCAAACTGCTGATCATAGCTGGATGGATTGCACCAGGTACCGTTTTATTGAGTAAACGTTTACTTCAGTTTGAAAGTCAAATTGTCGCGTAGGAAAGTAGTCCGGTTCTGTACCCAGGTTGCCAAAATTATATAGATGAGTATTTGTAGAATGCCATCTAGCGGGAGATAATGAGAAGGTTTCGTGTACCACTTGTTTAGTCCAATAATTCCACACTAAAGTGGTTCTATTAATCGTAAAAAAAAAACTGCATAGAGGTCAACACGGCGAGAAAAAAAAAATGAAATTGTGTAATTTGAACCAACTTCGGAAGACTGCAATATTTACGCTACTTTTTGGAATTTTTATATTTTTGTGTGAGGTATTTCATCTAAAGACAGGAGTTTGCAATCAGAAGGAATCACTCAGACAGCTGCGTTTGCTCGTAAGTGCTATTTTTTTCATTATTGCCGAGTCCAAGGAGCACAGTCGCTAGCGAATAAAACTTAAACCTTTACCACAAAACACCGAATTTTGACACCCCTGGAAAAGAAGCATTTTGAAAATATTGTGGGGAAAAGGAGAAAATGCTGGTAACCAGCATTTTCTCCTTTTCCCGCAATGTTTTCAACTCTATCAAGGAAAAACTACACCATTTGAGCCACACTGAAATTGTCGTCTGCAAATGCTTCAATTTGGACAAGGCTAAAATTTTGTCGTCTGGTAAAGGGTTAAAGGAAAAATGGGTCATTGGTTTCGACAGAAGCCTATAAAAAAACATTGTAGGAAAGGGAGAAAACGCTGGGCTAGCATTTTCTCCTTTTCCCACATTTTTTTCTTTCCTACCCAAAAAATTCTTTTGAGTCACATTAATTTTTCGTCTGCAAGTGCTTCCAATTTCGACTATCCTTAAAAATTGTAGACTCGTCCAAATTGAAGGCATTTGCAGACGACAAAATAAATATGGCTCAAAACTTGAAATTTGTTTTGGGAAGGGAAGAAAACTTTGTGGGTAAGGGAGAAAATGCTGGTTACGAGCATTTTCTCCTTTTCCTACAATGTTTTATATAGGCTTCTGTCTTAGGGTCGTTAAAAATCGGGAGTGTGTGGTAAAGAGATAAAAGGGTAAAAACATTGTGTGAAAAGAATGAAACACTGGTTAGCAATATTTCCTGTCTTTTCCGCTCTGTTTTCTTACATTTTGGATAGAAATCTTCTAATTTTCAGCTACATTTAAATCAATGCCGGTAAATGCTTGCAAAATCACAAGTTCTTTTTAAACGTATTTTTTTTTACCATCCAGTACAAAGTCTTAATTCCCTTTGGGAAGAATGAATTTGAAAACATTGTGGAAAAAAAAAAAAGAATAAAATACTGGAACCATCAGGAAAAACAGAGACTGAGTGCATAATTTTATAAGGCCAGTATGTGAGCATAAATTTGTCAAATGTATTCCTAGTTAATTCGGAAGACTTTTTTTTTTCGTTTTTTTTACTTAACCCTTTACTCCATAGATACTCATTTCTACACATTGCTTGTAGGAGCCTTTGGAAAACATTGCGGCAAAAGGTGAAATTGCTCGTCACGAGCAATTTCACCTTTTGTCACAATGTTTTCTATGCTATCAAAATGACCATATACACATAAGAAACGGTTTCATCTTTGCTGTTATTTAGGGTCAATTAGAGACACCATAGAAATGCCTTATTTAGGGTCAGTTAGAGACACCATAGAAATGCCTTATTCAGGGTCAGTTAGAGACACCATAGAAATGCCTTATTCAGGGTCAGTTAGAGACACCATAGAAATGCCTTATTCAGGGTCAGTTAGAGACACCATAGAAATGCCTTATTTAGGGTCAGTTAGAGACACCATAGAAATGCCTTATTTAGGGTCAATTTGAGACACCATAGAAATGCCTTATTTAGGGTCAATTTGAGACACCATAGAAATGCCTTATTTAGGGTCAATTTGAGACACCATAGAAATGCCTTATTAAGGGTCAATTAGAGATACCATAGAAATGCCTCATGGGGTAAAGGGTTAATGTATTACCATCCTAACGCTTCTAGTGCAACATGGAATAAAATTTCTTATTAGTTGATAAATAAGGATTTATACTGATATAATATTTTTGCACATTTTTAACCGACCATAAATTCCTTTGATGTCTATCTTGAAATTATTTATTGATACTTTTTTGTTAGTTTCGGAAAAGGGAGGAACTTATCATATTCCTTTGTAATGAGAATATATTGGTTTTGAATGTATAAATGATAATTCTAAGATGGGAAAAAAAAAGGGAAAAAGTAGCTCGGTCAAAGTAGTATAATAATACTTAATTTCAATCTTAGCAAATTTTGTGGGATAATCAATCGATGAATACTTTATTAGCATAACATAATACAATTTTGTTGCTATCACAAAATAAATAATTGTACAATACAGTTGAAAAAAGTATTATATGTACTAGTAGATTCAATCCGTAGCTTTTACGTGCATCTTTGGACCAAAACAGTTTGGGAAAAGTATAATATGGGTTCAAACCTAAACAATTTAATTATTGTTAAAATTTCTATACTATTTATTTGTTACTCTGACGTTTATTAATGGCCTTACAAATATAATTACTTATTTAAATTAGGGTTACTTAGGGTTTATTATTATTATCATTATTATTATTATTATCATTATTTAATATCACAGTGGGAAGAGATGTACCCATTAGGAGTGTACTACATTAACCCTTTCCCAAACGACAAACTTTTGGACTAGACCAAATTGAAAGCATTTGCAGACGACAGTTCATCTCTTGCTGAAAAGATGATTTCTATCTATAATAGGGTAGAAAACATTGTGGGAAAAAGGAGAAAATGCTGGTTACCAGCATTTTCTCCTTTTCCCACAATGTTTTCAAAAGGCTACTATTCCAGACCCGTAAAAACCAGGGATCGTTTGGGAAAGGGTTAATTTTTGATGAACTAAAGAAACTACGATGAACAGTAGAAATCCGCGTCCGAATTCTACATCAAAATATAGTGAGGAAAGTCTCCTTTTGCCCATAACTCTTCTTCACAGCAAAATCTCACGACCCTGAAAAAGAATGCACTTAAAAACATTGAGGGAAAAGGAGAAAATGATTGTAACTAGCATTTTCAACATTTCCCACAGTGCTTTCTTACACTATCAAGCTCTGGGCCCTTATTCACCAAACATTCTTGAGAATATTCTTTGTCTTATTCTCCAAGGTTTTCTAAATTTATAGGTAACACAACTTCTGATTGGCTAAACCATTCAGTTTAGCCAATCAGAAGTTGTGTAGAAAACTCAAGAGAATAAGACAGAGAATGTTCTTAAGAATGGTTGGTGAATACGAGCCCAGGTAAGCAGCATTTTCTCATTTTCCCACAATGTTTTCGACCCTTTCCAACTCAAATTTCAATTTTGATTCAAAATCATTTTGTCGTCTACAAATTCAAGTTGGACGAGTCTACAATTTTATTTTTTGGTAAAGAGCTCAAGTGTTTCGAATTTGGGCCAGTCCAAAACTTTCAAAATGAGGTAAAGCTATACAAAGAACGTCTTCTCCAGGTCCTAAAAAGATAGAACTGGTTGATAAAGGTCTGCAAAATATATGACTCCTTCTCAAATTACAAAATTTCGAACACTGTGTAATCAATTGACCGAACGCTAACATATTTGTCGGACAAAAGAATTTTTTTGGGCGTAACTGATTATATGCTGGCTTTTGACTTACTGCTTAACCTTTTATCAAACAGTCTCTTGTTTTAACGACCCTGAGGAACGAAGGCCTTCTGAAAACGTTGTGGGAAAAGGAGAAAATGCTGGTAACCAGCATTTTCTCCTTTTTCCACAACGTTTTCCTCTCTTCTAAAGTCAAGTATCAAAGTTTGATCCATGTTTATTTTGTCGTCTGCAAATGCTTTCAATTTGGACATGTTAAAAATTTAGTCGTTTGGTAAAGGGGCAAAATCGCGTTGTCTGCGTATGTCATATTCTTCGAAGATTCGACCTGTCTTATATGACGCATCACTCTCCCCGATATTGGGGAGATTGTAGTAATACGCGCTATAAAGTAGCAATGGAGAAAATGGCTTTTATAAATACGTTTGAGGAAAAATCAGGCCTGTTTTAGGTCCAGATTTCTCTAAACTGCTGACCATAGCCGAATGAATCGCACTAAGTAGCGTTTTATTGAGTAAACGTTTATTTTAGTTTGAAATTCAAAGTAACGGTTTCCGTTTAGAAAAGTAGTCCGGTTCTGTACCCAGGATGCCCAAATTAGATAAATGAGTGTTTGTAGAATGCCATCTAGCGGGGGAAATGGTTCACAATCGAATAAATAGACCGTCAGTTGCGATTGGTCAAAAAATAAATGAGGATATGTTTATTTGACGGGCCCTTGAGGACATATTTGCGGGAAAAATTATGAAAACAAAATACAAGAGCAGCTACCGCTAACATTAATAACCCGTGCTCTAACTAAAGGAACAAGAACTGATCGAATCGTGAGGCAGACTGCATGGTCCTTTGTCATGCAGAAAATTGACCAATGGTGAAAAGTTTTGGTTCAGGTCAGCCTGTGCGGACGGAACTGACAGGTCCGCCTGGGTCGATAATTTTTGCAGATGCATTAGGCCCCCTTTTCACAGAGCTTGGTTCGTTTCTTTTAAGAATTTCCTTATTCGTTTTAAAAGACAACAATTTTAGCAATAACTGCTTCTTTTCAACAATATTTTTTATTTAACATCAAGTTTTGAACACCATACCATATCATAGAACGTGCAGTCTGATCTTGGTTCTACAGTGCTCGATTGGTACTTTTTTATATCGCCACAAAACAAATGTTTTCGGGGGTATACTGGAATCAGCCTGTCTGTCCATGTGTCCGTCCGTCCCACCATGTGTCCGTCCGTGTCTCCGTCTATGTACAAAATACTAGTACTACAGTTCCTAGAATTCTTCCTTCAATTGTATTGAAACTTTGCGCATATATAGATCATATATTGAAATTTTGCAAGACGCAATTTTCTAGAGTCAACTCTTCCTGGTTGAGGAATTATCTCCCCTTGAACTTGGACACTTTTTCTGACAAAGCGCTGGCGGGGGTATTAGGTCACATTAAGTAACTCTAGGCCCGTATTCACCAACCATTCTGAAGAATATTCTTAGTCTTACGCTCCAAAGTTATCTAAATTTGTAGGTAACACTACTTTCGATTGGCTAAAGCGAATGGTTTAGCCAATCAAAAGTTGTGTTACATACAAATGTAGAAAATTCTGGATAATAAGACAAACAACCGTTCTCTTGAATGGTTGGCAAATACGGGCCCTTGTCTCTCTCTCTCTCAAAAGGGTGTTTGAAATCTTATTATTTGGCTTTTTTCTATCGACTCGAAAGTTTTATTTACCTTATTTAGCATTATAAGTGTTAATTTTTTGTTATCGTTTACAGTGTGCTCAATACCAAAGAGGAGAAGTTTTTGGCAACATGTGTCCATCATTATGTGACGTGACTGCTCTTCGATTTACCAGTTGTGTTGGAGACAATGTCGGCAAAAGCGTCATTCTTATGGAATGTGACGGCTGTATCACAGAGGGAAAAACATCAAAAATTATCCTGAAACTTATACACGTGTATGATTTAGAAAACTGGCAATCGATTATAAGTTCCAGATGGGGAAGATCAACAAAGCTTTCGGAGAAAATATCAATGACAAACTATGAAATTCGAGCTCACTGCAAGGCAAATTTGGACAAAGATTTTAATCATACAGTTGACATAATTTCTCTGATGATTGGCGAGGACTTTAATACAACTGTTAAGCGTTTAGATTCAGCGAAGGCTACAGAAACAGTTCTAATAAAGGCCTTGGCGTTAGTGAGTCAACCAGAGTTTCTTTCTTATAAAGTTCTAGGTTCAAATACTGTTTTTCCAACACTTTATGGCACTTGTGGACCTACATATTTTGTAGAAAATACACCGTCGTTGAGCTCTCTAAATTACGTTCTCTTTCGGGGGAAAAAACAAGACATTTTATCTATGAAGTGGAACTTCCCGTCGTGGTCTTTGAGAGTCAAGGCTGCCCTTAGTATATTGAAAATGGTTCGAGAAATAGAAGACTCGTATGATACCGTTTTACAGCACTGTGATATACAACCGCACAATTTCGGAGTGTCTGATGAAGGCGAGGTTGTGATAATAGATTCGGATACGCTCAAATTTGGACACGTGTTTGACCATCTTCCTCCATGTAAGAGTGATTCCGATTGTACGATTACCACGTGTTCGGGTATATGTAACCGAACAACACAAAGGTGTATACCGGAAATGACTACCACTAATTTACAGGTAAGTTTAACCATGTCTCAGAGCTAACATTCTCTATTTCAGCCTTATTTTCCCGGTCTTATTGTCGTAAAATTTCATCATATATGTAGAGAATATTTGTTTTTCCAGTTAAAGATCGAAATTTATTTCATGCTTTCCGGTAGGATATTGAGAAATAGCAGTGAAAATATTTTTCGATCTCACACTGGTACCACTAGTGAAAATACCGATTTTCACGTTCTTGTTGCCTAGGTAAATTGCGCGTGCCTCACAACCAGGTAGGGAATATAACGTCATATACCTTACATTTCTCGCACTTGACGTAATATTGTAATGCGTTGCTATGCGGGGGGGGGGGGGTACGCCACGGGGAATAACGGAAAAGAACTGTACTGGATTTTGAAAAAGCTCCTCCCTGAAAGGATTAAAAGCATGAAATAAATAGAATATTTTTTTTCAGTGAAAGATCGAAATTTATTTCATCGAGTGAACACCATCGGTAATATTTTCACGAGGGCGCAGATTTTCCAAGAGATAAAATAAAAGTATCGTTTGAACCTGTAAATTTACCTGTAAATTTAAAACTTTATTTAAGAACGTTTTCGATGGTAATTTCTGCACATCACGTTGGCGATTTCAAGGGAGACAGTAATAGACAGTAACTCTTCTCAAAGAAGGTACTTGTATATCGTTCGGACAATACCTTGAATTTCGGATACGGTAGGCCTACGTTTCGAAGCGAAGAATGAGTCTACAATATCAACTTAATGAACATTTTGTAAAAAGATCTAAAGGGGAAAAGATCAGAAGAATACAGGAAAGTTTTCGGCGGTATAGACTTTCGCAGAGACTAGAGTCTACTGAACATGACAGTGCCGACCGGTCTGAGCACCTAAACGGTTACTATGGAAACGGCTATTTTACAAAAAATCTAACACGGCAACATATTCTTTTCTTCCCATTTTTGTACTTACCATTAAATTTTACTGTATATACCAAAAAATTAGAAAAGTCTATGAAAGGAATTTTTCAATAATTTGAATTAATTGAAGACAACATGTTGATTTTGCTTATATTTTGGTGAGTCAAGAAATAGGAAAAATACTTTTTTAAAAAGAAAATAAATTCAGATTATTATTTCATTCATACAGAATCAAGAAATAATAAATTAGATATGGAAAATAATGTTTTCATTGTATAATAAACTGTCTATCACTGTATTACTGTCTTTTATGAAGATAGAGTCATATTAGGTGTTTTGATACAAACGGTTACCATAGAAACAGCCAATTTGCAGAAAATCTAACCCGGAAATATACCTTTTTCTTTTTATTTTTGAGTTTGCATTGAATTTTACCCAACATATGAAAGAATTAGAAAATTCTATGAAAGGATTAAATTTTAACAAAACTGTAGAAAATGTCTTTAATCTATGTACCTATAATGTATTGTTTTTCTTCCATAGATCGTCTGCAAGAACATATTTGTGAGCCACATTGGGTTTTTGGGACTGTTGCGGAAGGCGCCAACCAAGATAGAAGGACTTTTAAAGGAGGCCCTACATCGTTGTATTCATCCAAAAGAAATCAAACTGAGACTTCCAAAGGAAAATAAATCCGACAGGAAAATGCTGGCTGAACTAGAGATATTGTTAAAGAGTACACTCTGAACTCTGTGTACGTGGATATATATGTGTGACGAAAATTTTACAAACAAGATGTCTGTTTGTAAAACAGTCATGCCCCCTACTGCCAAATTGATACAGAAAGTGCCACAGTTCATAAACTGATAGCAAAATGCGCGTTCGACTTATGCTTTTTCCCAGTCGACTTCATGGATTTGAATGCAGGCTGGTCTAAAATTTTCATCGTTTGGTAAAGGTTTAGAAGATACCGGTGTCAAAAAATTTAACAGCCTAGCTAGTAACACATACTGTGTCTTTTTTTTTTTTCTCTATTTTTATTTCAATTTGTGATGTAAGGGGTACCAAAGCAAAAGAAATGAACTGACAAGTGTTTTTTTTTTTTACCATTTTTTTTGTTGTCATAAAAACGTGTAAAAAATAGATTATAATAATAATGACCAGTAACAACGTAAAAATGAAAAATCTGAACAAATAATACATGATTCACATTCAATGTTAACTCTTTACCCCCAAAAATATCATATTTTAACCCTTCACGACGCGACAAATTTTAGGCCTGTCCAAATTGAAAGCATTTACAGACGATACTTTCATTGTGGCTCATATGATACAATTTTTCTTTGATAGGGTAGAAAACATTGTGGGAAAAAGGAGAAAATGCTGGTTACCAGCATTTTCTCCTTTTCCAACAATGTTTTCAAAAGCTTCAGGTCCTTAAAAGTCAGGATTGTGTGGTAAAGGATTAATCATCTCAGAATGCTTTTGATTTGTTCTAAAATTTTGTTCTTTGGTGGGGTTTAACCATACTTAAATTGACAGTCAACTTATTCAATAAAAATAACAATACATTAAACACTCATATAAGAATCTCTATTGAGTTATGCTATCACAGAATGCTTTATGCAAATTTTGAAGAATATAATGAAACAACTCGTGGAATTCAAATACAGTATTTCATTTCATGCTTTCCGATATGTTTTCAAGAAATATCATCGAAATATTTATCAATATTTCATGGTTACAAGCAGTGAAAATACCAAAGTTTACATTCTGACTGTTCAATTTTGGGCAGAAATAGTTGTTCCTGCCCGGTAGTTACCTCGGAACAATTGTGCTTGCCTCACAACCAGATGAACACATGAAGTAATTTACCTTGCATTTTTACCATTTACGTAATATTTTAACACATTTGGTATGCGTAGGGGGTACACCACGGGGAATAACCGAAAAGAATTGTACTGGATTTCGATGCAAGTTCCACCAAAAAGGGTTAAAAGCATGAAATTAATAGAATATTTGTTTTTGTCAATGAAAGATCAAAATCATGTCATCTCGTGAATATCATTGGAAATATTTTCACGAGTGACACAGCCACTTGTGAAAATATTACCGATGATGTTCACTTAATGAAATAAGTTTCGATCTTTCACTGACAAAAACAAATATCCCCTTTGTATTTATCACAATATCCATATCACATCAGTTTGAGCAAATATATCTGAATCAGAAGTTAGAGTGATCCTTAAACATGCAGAAAATTTAACACAAAACCAAAAGTTTCGACACAGGTGAGTTGATTTCCTTACATTTTGTAAATATATTAAACCCCCTTTTCACAGGGAACAGCTTGAAGAATACCTGAGCCATGCTTTGGCAAAAGGGGGGCTAAATGAATTTTTGTGATGCATTACACTTACTAAGACATCACAAGACATCACATGATCATGGATTCATCAAATCTACTTTGTCAAACAACCGACTGATTCATGGGATAGATTGGTAATTTGACATGCAGAAAAATTGACCTAAAAACAAAATGTTTCGGCCCAGGTCAGCCTGCGCTGATGCTTTTTGCAGATCCATTCACCTGTTACCACACAATCCCTACTTTTGACGACCCTGATAAAGAGGCCCTGAGAAAACAATGTGGGAAAAGGAGAAAATGCTGGTAACCAGCATTTTCTCCTTTTCCCACAATGTTTTCTACTCTTCACAAAACAAATTTTAAATTTTCAGTCACTTTTATTTTGTCGTCTGCAAATGCTTTCAATTTGGACAAGCCTAAAATTTTGTCGTTTTGTAAGGAGTTAAGCCCCCTTTTCATACAGAATGACTCTTGTCTTTTTTCCTCAATATTCCAGGTCCTTTTTTAACCAACATAACAATGTTCTTAGTCTTATTCTTTATATTTTCTACAGGTGAAAGTAACACATCTTCTGATAGGCTGACCATTTAGTTTTACCAATCATAAGTTGCCTTAACACTTTACCAAACAATCCCTGGTTTTTATGAGCCTGAGATAGAAGCCTTTTGAAAAACACTGTGGGAAAAGGAGAAAATGCTGGTAACTGGCATTTTCTCCTTTTCCCACAATGTTTTCTATCCTACCCTAAACAAATTTCAAATTATGAGCGACACTTATTCCGTAGTTGTTTTGTGCTTTCACTTAGGTTAGGTCTAAATTTTGTTTTTTGGTAAAGAGTTAACTGACCCTGTGGGAAGGGGCCATTAGACATATTCTGGGATGGGGAGAAAAATACTGAATACTGGCATTTTCTCCTTTTCTCACAATGTTTTCTACAATCTCAAGGAAAAGAAATCACATCATCACTCATTTTGTAGCATTTTTGCTTTTTCCCAATATTCTGATATCATTTGTTTGAGTAAATTTTCCATTTTCTTGATTTTTCTGTCAAGATCTAGTTTGTCATTTTTGATTGTCTTTATATCATACATTCTACATACAAAAAAAAATTAAAACTATCACATCTTCATTTCCACAATATTCTGATCTAATCAATTTTAGCAAATTCAATAATTTAGTTTAACACATTTCATTGTCTTAATATCATACATTTTACATACAGAAACTATCACATCTCCATTTGTCTCAATATTCTGATCTAATCAGTTTGAGCAAATTCTTCATTTTCTCAATTTTCTATAAAAAAAAACCACAAGAAAATATTGATGTGTAACATCAATGGCGCTGCAAATCAATTGTTTCTGAAATAAGGCACATTACAGCATTGCAAAATGATTCTAGGACAATTGCCCGCCTAGGACAATTCCACCCGACTATTGCCCCCAAGACAATCCCCCCCGACCCTTGCATCCCGAGGACAAGGAATGTCCTCGGAGGCAAGAGGGGGTGGGGGTGGGGGGAATGACCTTGGGGGCAATAGTCCAGGGGACAATGGTCCGGGGGTGGGGGTCCTCAGGGGGCAATTGTACAGGGGGCAATCGTCCTGATACGTTGCAAAACTGACAAAAGTAAACTTATGCAGAACTTGGTGAGAAATGAACTGAGAAGTCCTAGGCAATATGTAGAATGCAACTTAAAACTTCAAAAGTAAAAAAAAAAACAATAACGATAATACACAAACATACCGGTAGCCATTCTCCGGCGAAACTTAACATAGTTTCAACCGGAGCTGTGTTCTAAAGCACTTGTCGAGGTTTGTACAAAATCAGTTGTCATTCAACAACCAACACAAGGAAATAGTATTAAAACTAGGTTCTAAATTACCAAAATGATATTAAATCAAAGCTTTGAGAATGCTGAAGTGGTGACAAGGAAACCCATTGTGTGGAATTAATAGTTTGAAAGAAACAGAGATATATTGTTCAAATATTGGCTTAAAAGTCAAGCAACTAAGCAAATGAATACATTTTCGGTTGAGGGGAGATACTCATGACAAAGTTTGGTTTATTTTTGTATAAGTGGTCTCCCTTTGATCATTAGCAGGAAGCAGTAGTAAAAAATTTGTATCACTGCGCCAATAAAAGGCTATGAGCGAGAGAAGCTATTTTCAATAAAAAATAAGTATCTCAACGATCGATGGCCTCGCCCAATGCATTTTAATATGCCATTTCAAATTACATATCTGAGTGCCACCGTAAAACTCATTTGCCTGAGAAGAAATGAGTTTAACTGGGTTTATTTCCTTCAGCTTTGCACAAAATAAGATGCATGGTTATGAAAATTCAATCTTGAACTCATAGTGGTATTGTCTTCGACAAATACCACAAAAAGGGTATGAAATGACCAGAGTGGTTACAAAATTATCAAAGTGAGTACAAAATAAAAAGTACAGATGGGTACGAAATGGCTTATGTACAAAATGGCCTAGTTACGAAAAGACTGGAAGCAGAGTAAACAATATGGCTGCCTCCATAGGTACTTTTCAAAACCGAATAAAAATATAGTGCTGCCGCTCATGTGGCGCAACAATAACTATTGCTATGTTAACATGTTAAAATACAAAACTATAACATCCACTACTCTAGAAGTTTTACATACATGTGCACTGGTAAAGGGATCAACCAATTTTACTCTTTAGCACTTTACCACACAATGCCGACTTTTAAAGCCCCTGAGAAAGAAAGCTTTTGAAAACATTGTGGGAAAAGGAGAAAATGCTGGTAACCAGCATTGTTTCCTTTTCTCACAGTTTTTGGCGCTGCTGGAAAACAAATTTCAATTTTTCAGTTACATTTATTTTGTCGTCTGCAACTGCCTTCAATCTGGACCAGTCTAGTTTTTTTTTTTTTTGTTTGGTAAAGGTTTAACCCATTACCACACAATGCTGACTTTTGACGCCCCTGAGAAAGAAGCCTTTAGAAAACATTGTGGGAAAAGGAGAAAATGCTGGTAACCAGTATTTTCTCCTTTTCCCACAAAGTTTTCTACCCTTCACAAAACAAATTTAAAATTTTCAGTCACTTTTATTTGTTGTCTGTAAAAGCTTTAGATCTGGACAAACCTAAGATATTGTCATTTGGTAATGAGTTTAGACATCCATCAGCATTTTTTTCCTTTTTCATAACTGAGCCATGCTCTGGCAAAAGAAGGCTTAACCCTGCCCCAAACAATCCCTGGTTTTTTTACGATCCTGAGATAAAAGCCTATTGAAAACATTACGAGAAAAGAGAAAACGCTGGTAACTGGCATTGTCTCCTTATCCCACACTGTTTTTTGCCTTGCTGGAAACAAATTTCACTTCGAGTTACATTTTATTTTGTCATCTGCTAGTGTTTTCAATTTGGACCAGTCTATTCTGTTTTTTTTTTTTTTGTTTGGTAAAGAGTTAACTCTTTACCACACAAGAAAATTTTAGACTGGTCCAAATTGAAAGCATTTGCAGACGACAAAATAAAGGTGACTGAAAAATTAAAATTTGGTCTGGGAAGGGTAGAAAACATTGTGGGAAAAGGAGAAAATGCTGGTTACCAGCATTTTCTCCTTTTCCCACAGTGTTTTCAAAAGGCTTCTTTCTCAGGGGCATCAATAGATGTAGTAGGGATTGTGTGGTAATGGGTTAATGGATCTCTGTGACACATTATACCAAGCCATCATATAATCATGGATCCACAGAATTCATTTCGTCTAAAAATCATTAGGTACAGTTGTCCTTGAACATACAGAAAATTGGCTGATAGTGAAAACTTTCAGCCCAGGTTAGCCTGTGTAAACTTTACAGATTGACCTGGGTTGATAATTTTCACAGATGCATTAACTCATTACCAAACGACAAAACTTTAGGTTTGTCCAAATCGAAAGCATTTGCAGACGACAAAATAAAAGTGACTGAAAATTTGAAATTTGTGTTGTAAAGGGTAGAAAACATTGTGGGAAAAGGAGAAAATGCTGGTTACTCTTTTCCCACAATGTTTTCTACCCTTTTCAACTCAAATTTCAATTTTTTGGAAAGGCTTCCTTCTCAGGGTCGTCAAAAGTAGGGATTGTGTGGTAATAGGTTAAGCCCCCCCTTTTTTACAGAGAATGGTAAAAATGTTTTTCTGCTCTTTTAAAGACAAAATTCAGCATTTAGATCACATTGAACATGCCATCTTCAAATGCTTTCAATTGGGGCATGTAAAATTATCTTGCAAACAGTCTGATCTATTTTGATCTTTCATTCCACTTTCAATGTCCATGTCATAAGCTATCTTCTGGTGCATGTACACATTTCACACCGAACTAAACATAAGCATGTTCCACTTCATTTTGTTACGGGAGACCACTCCTTCCTGCATGGCATACTCCCGATTTAAATACAATACCTGGCTACTGCGTCAGGGAGATATCTCTTTGGCTCAGTGGTTAGGGTATTGGCTTTGCGTCCGGGAGTTCGGAGTTCGAATCCCGCTCCGATCCTTATTTCTGCCATGCATTTATTCATTTGTTTCTTTGTTACGGACTTCGTTCGTAAGATGGGGGCTCGTCCGGGATTGGCCATTGAGCCATTAGTCCCATTTGTTGTCCAAAATCGGACTTCCTGCCTAATAAGGCTTTGAGTCATCAATAAATGATGACTTTAAGAGGGGGTGTGTTACGGGAGACCACTCCTTCCTGCATGGCATACTCCCGATTTAAATACAATACCTGGCTACTGTGTCAGGGAGATATCTCTTTGGCTCAGTGGTTAGGGTATTGGCTTTGCGTCCGGGAGTTCGGAGTTCGAATCCCGCTCCGATCCTTATTTCTGCCATGCATTTATTCATTTGTTTCTTTGTTACGGACTTCGTTCGTAAGAATTTAACCAATTACCACACAATCCCTACTTTTGACGCCCTTGAGAAAGAATCCTTTAGAAAACATTGTGGGAAAAGGAGAAAATGCTGGTAAGCAGCATTTTCTCCTTTTCCTACAATGTTTTCTACCTTTCACAAAACAAATTTCAAATTTTCAGTCACTTTCATTTTGTCGTCTGCAAATGCTTTCAATTTGGACAAGCCTAAAATATTGTCATTTGGTAATGGGTTAATCTGATCCTGGCCTTTATGCTGAATATATGAGTAGGCATTAACTCCTAACCATTTGACAAAATTTTGGACTTGTCCAATTTGAAAGTGTTTGCAGACGAAAAAATAAATGTGAATCAAAAATTGAAAATAGATTTGGAAAGGGTAGAAAACAATGTGGGAAAAGGAGAAAATGCTGGTTACCGCTCGCCACAGGTGATCCCATAATACGTCCCGTATTCGACGGGCGTATGAAAATTACTTGTGTGGCATAGACATAATCCTTATTACTTTACAAACCAATGTCATTAAGACCTGACTATCCGAATATATGTGATACCTGATGCATAAAAATGAAAATTACTGATGCACAAGTTCCTGTACAATTGAAGAGAAGTCAAAATTTCTACCTAAAAAGCTAAAAACCTAAAGAAGGGAAGACGAAAGTCATGCTTGCACCATTCAGTAAACATATCGCTGATTCGATGAATTGTTCAACAGCTCTACCTTCTAAATTCCATAATCATGTTTGTCTATACAGTAACATCTATAAACTTGATTCTTCTTCCTTAAAATAGAGAGAAGCAGAGGAAACATTACTTAACCCTTTACCACACAATCCCAACTTTTAACATGTCTGTAAAAGAAGCCTTTTGAAAACATTGCTGGTAACCAGCATTTTCTCCTTTCCCCACAATGTTTTCTTCCCTTCCCTTTTAGTCACATTTGTTGTGTGGTCTGCAAAGGCTTTCATTTTGAACCAGTCTAAAATTTTGTCGTTGGGTATTTAGATTTTTCACATATGAAAAAACAATACAAATCATCAATAATTAAAAATGATACAATTACAAAAATAATTTTTTTGATGATATTCCCTTAACCCTTTACCACACAATCCCGACTTTTAACGACCCTGAGAAGGAAGCATTCTGAAAACACTGTGGGAAAATGAGAAAATGCTGATAACCAGCATTTTCTCCTTTTCCAACAATGTTTTCTTACCTTCCAAAAACAAATTTCAAACTTTGAGTCACTTTTATTTTGTCGTCTGCAACTGCTTTCAATTTGGACCTGTCTAAAATTTTGTTGTTTGGTAAAGAGTTAAAAGGCTACATAGCCTCCTAAGCTATTTTTAGATTTCCAGCCAAAAATAAAAAAATGCATTGTGAGAATGTTATGTGACTGGCACGTCACTAATGATGTTTAAATTCCATAACATAGCAAACGTGTAATTATTTTCCACAATGTCTTCTTTGAATGCTATGTTTAAAGCTTCGTCTGTATCTTTCCAGTGTGTAAATTAGGGAGCTGCTCATGTAAAAATAGACCATGTTTCCCATGGCTGTCAACCTGGGCTGTAGAAAATCTCTAATTTTTCTTGTTGTTGGATGGTTTTCAACTACTGGGGTTTTATGGATGAAAATTATGGGCTTTGGGAGTTTAAGGATGATTTTTTTGTATTTTTGTAAAATTTTCGTCCAAAAATCTGAAGGGCCACCTTTAAACCTTTACTATACAACAAAATTTTGAACTTGATTAAATTTGCAGATAATCAATCAACCCAGTTCTCAATTTTGGACTCTTTCAAGAAAATTGAGAGCATCACAGACAATGAATTCAGAATAAGTACACATGAGCTTTAGGTCTTTTAAAGGGTAGAAAACATTGTGGGAAAAGGAGAAAATGCTGTTTTTAAAAGCCTTCGTTCCCTGGGTCTTTCAAACCAGGAATCATTTGGCAAAAGGATAACTGTAGCTCAAACCCTGATTTCTGTTCAAAGGGTTTCACTTTCAGGGCCAGAGAAAGAACCCATCTGAAAACATTCTAGGAAAAGGAGAAAATGCTGGTAACCAGCATTTTCTCCTTTTCCTACAATGTTTTCTACTCCTCTCAAGTCTAGTTTCAATTTTTTATTCCCGTTGATTTCGTTGTCTGCAAATGCTTTCAATTTGAACAAGTGTTAAATTTTGTGGTGTCTGTGGCTGTGAGGTACAGCCTCGTTGGCCTCGTAACCATAAGGTCCTGACTTTGATACCTGGGAGCGGGTGTCGACTTTGGGATTTTTCATTGGCCCAAACATTTGGAGCGAGTACTGGGGTAGTTCCCAGGAAGCAGAATCAAGAAAGATTAGTATAACTTATTAGAACTTGTTTTTCAATGGATGCAAAATAAATATGTTTGAACTAAACTAAGATTTTGTTGTTTGGTAAAGAGTTATACTAAACTGCCCTTTTCCCCCCACATTATAAAACGTACCTGATGATCTGAAACATTGTTCCCTAGCAATGCCGCTTCAGCTTGCTCTTCACTGAAAAAAAAAAAATTGGAAAAAAATAGACCCTATCATGTATACAAGACAGGTCCATTCTGACGATTGTGCAAAGGGAATCAATTTCTGAATTTGGAAGCCTCTCTTTCTGCATATTTTTGCGTTATGTTGGGGAGTTAAATTTTCAGTTATATGATTTTTTTCAAGATAATATGTCAGTTTTAATCGTCAAAGTAAAAGAAATAGTCACTGATAAAATGATGCGTCTGAAAATACATGAGAATTGGCTTGGTGGTCCATCCAAGTACTAAGCATAAAACACACTGCTTACCTTTTAACCAAACAACAAAATTATAAAAAGCATTTGCAGATGACAAAATAAACGTTAATAAAAAGTTGAAACTTGACTTTGGAAGTGTAGAAAACATTGTGGTAAAAGGAGAAAATGCTGGTTACCCATTTTCTCCTTTTCCCATAATGTCTTCTGAAGGCTTCTTCCTCAGGGTTGGAAAAACCAGGGATTCTCTGGTAATGAGTTAACTAAGTACAAAACAAACATTACTACTGTAAAATGTAAAATTTTTGTGAGACAATTTCATTCAGTTTTCATTACACCACATACTTTTATATCATACAGATTTCGAATCAGAAGTACCATTTTGCCATTTGCCTTATTTCCCTATGATCCCTACTTTTGACCACTCTGAGATAGAAACCTTTAGAAAACAATGTGGGAGAAGGAGAAACCCTATCAAAGTCATCATATCATCATATTACCAAGATTTAATTTGCCGTCTGCAAATGCTTTCGATTCAGACAAGTCTGAAAATCCGTTGTTTGGTAAAGAGTTAAAAAAGTCGAATTACCATACCTTAACCCTTTACCAAATGACAAAATTTTGGACTGGTTCAAATTGAAAGCATTTGCAGACGACAAAATAAAGGTGACTGAAAATTTGAAATTTGTCTTGTGAAGGGTAGAAAACATTGTGGGAAAAAGGAGAAAATGCTGGTTACCAGCATTTTCTCCTTTTCCGACAATGTTTTCCAAAGGCTTCTTTCTCAGGGGCGTCAAAAGTCGGGATTGTGTGGTAATGGGTTAATAAATGTGGAGGCAAATGGGCATGCAAGGCTCTGCCAAAAAAGTATATGGTTTTTCGAGAGTGTTTGGGGAGATCACTCCTCCCTTACTACATAGCTTTCCCGTATAAAATCAAAAACCTGACAACTGCATCAGAGAGACTTCTCTTTGGCTCAGTGGTTATGATATTGGCCTTTTAAACGTAGAAAAACGAGGGTATTTATCCCTTTAACCCTTTCCCAAACAATCCCTGGTTTTTACGGGTCTGGAATAGTAGCCTTTTGAAAACATTGTGGGAAAAGGAGAAAATGCTGGTAACCAGCATTTTCTCCTTTTTCCACAATGTTTTCTACCCTATCATAGACAGAAATCATCTTTTCAGCAAAAGTTTGTCATCTGCAAATGCTTTCAATTTGGTCTAGTCCAAAAGATTGTCGTTTGGGAAAGGGTTAAAGGTGCAAATACCACTAGATGCAGTTTGTATTTGAGCTATGCATTTTTTTTGTTACTTTGTTACAGACTCTGTTAGTAAGATCATTCATTCCAATATATAAGTGCAAAAAAGTAAGTCAAATGCCAGTGCTTTGAAAAAGCATTGATTGATTGATTGACTGATTGGTTGATTGGTTGGTTGGTTGGTTGATTGATTGATTGATTGGTTGATTGTTTGATTGATTGATTGGTTGATTGATTGGTTGGTTGATTGATTGTGTGGGAATGTACCCTGGACCCTATGTTCTCAAGTTCTGTGCACTATGGTAGTACCGACTGAGCTAGTGTTGCTTAGTCTATGACAAAGGACTACTGATGTATACAAGTATTACCTTGAAGTACTGACGATGACTAATTCAGCTTGCCCTATATTGGTTGTGTTTAGATGATAAGCTGTCTGCGGTGGAAGTCTACCATTTGATGGACCTGTTGAATATTAGGATAATAAATACATTCAAAATCATTGTTTAACCCTTTACCACACTGCAGAATTTTAGACCAATCTGAATGAAAAGCATTTTGCTGACAATAATTACATAGTGGCTCAACTGCCACATTTTTCCTTTGATAGGGAAGAAAAGTTTGTGGGAAAAGTAGAAAATGCTAGTTACGAGCATTTTCTCCTTTTCTCACAAAGTTTTCAAAAGAACTCTTCCCCGGGGTTGTTAAAAGTCGTCATTGTGTGGTAAAGGGTTAACCCATTACCACACAATCCCTACTTTTTACAACCCTGAGAAAGAAGCCTTTAGAAAACATTGTGGAAAAAGGAGAAAATGCTGGTAACCAGCATTTTCTCCTTTTCCCACAATGTTTTCTACTCTTCACAAAACAAATTTCAAATTTTCGGTCACTTTGTAAGTTTGGTGCCATCCCTTATTTCACCCTTTAACAAACAATGCTTGGTTTAGTGGACCCAGGTAAAGAAGCCTTTCTAAAAATATTGAGGGAAAAGAAGAAAATACTGGTAACAAGCATTTTCTCCTTTTTCCACAATGATTTCTACTTTTATAGAGTCAAGTTGCAATTTTTGAGTCACATTTATTTTGTTGTCTGCAAATGCTTTCAATTTGAACAAGTCTTAAATTTTGTTGTTTGGTAAAGAGTTAACCCTTTACCCCATAAGGCATTTCTGTGGTATCTCTAATTGACCCTAAATAACAGGAAGGATGAAGCTGTTTCTTATGTGTATATGACACCTTTTGATAGCATAGAAAATATTGTGGCAAAAGGTGAAATTGCTCGTCATGAGCAATTTCACCTTTTGCCACAATGTTTTCCAAAGGCTCATACAAGCAATGTGTAGAAATGAGTATCTATGGAGTAAAGGGTTAAAGCTTCGAAAAATATTTTGAGTTTAGAAGCAATCACTGCCTGTTTATTGTCAAACATCTGATTTTCCTTTTCTCTGAAATGTTTAATTTTGTTTACAAGGGTACTGCTTTTGGGTAGGTAACAAGAGCCTATACATTTGTCACAACTCGGCTGATTCTCTACCTACATCTAACCTCATCCGTATAACGAGCATTTCCATTTGAACTGTGAATCATGTGATCTGATGTCCCACGGCAGGCTACTGCCAGTTGTTTAGCAACAACATAAACAACCTCGATGAAGTTATTCACATCTGTCTATCTGTTAGTGAAAACTTCAATAAGAATTGATAAACCACATTAAATAATTAATGTACGAACTGTTTGCCAACTCAACTGAAATATAGTAAGAAATATTTCCATGTAAAACTGAAAATCAAGTTTTCTCTTTTAAGAGAAGCCTTTCAATTTTCAGAATGGTTCACTGGTGTATTTCCGGGTATGTACCGTTCTGGTGCATATCAATCCACCAGATACAGCCGAGGGATTTGATGGCTCCCATCGACCGAGGTATGCCGAATGGAGTCTATACAGTGATTGCCAAGATTTTTACGAAGACTTAGCAGACGAAAGATTAGATTTCATTGCCAGAAAGCATTTTGCGAAAAGGAGAAAATACTTGTAACCCACCACTTTTTACTGCACAAAAAATACAAAGACTTAGCAGACGAAAGATTAGATTTCATTGCCAGAAAGCATTATGGGAAAAGGAGAAAATACTTGTAACCCACCTCCTTCTTGTTTTCCTACAATATTTTCATGTAAATTGACAGAGAGAACCCATAATTTCAGCCACACTAAATGTGTTGTCTACAAGTGCTAATTTTAATGTAGACTGGTTTAAATTGTGTTAGAGTAAAAAATTCTCAGTTTGCAGTAACAATAAACAATTGCAGATTTTAAAGTCTCTGTAAAATTCAAATGTAAAAAGCCCCATGCCAAAGGCGAGGTGGCGACATAATTCTCAGGTAGCAGGGGACTTGGAAACTTTTCCATGGCTATGGTGAATCATGTCGCCCCAAGCCAAAGGCAAGGTGGCGACATAATTCACAGGTGGCAGGGGACTTGGAAACTTGTTCATGGCTATGGTGAATCAAGTCGCCCCAAGCCAAAGGCAAGGTGGCGACATAATTCACAGGAGGCTGGGGACTTGGAAACTTGTTCATGGCTATGGTGAATCATGTCGCCCCCAAGCCAAAGGCTAAGTGGTGACATAATTCTCAGATAGCAGGGGACTTAGAAACTTGTTCATGGCTATGGTGAATCATGTCGCCTCCAAGCCAAAGGCGAGGTGGCGACATAATTCTCAGGTAGCAGGGGACTTAGAAACTTGTTCATGGCTATGGTGAATCATGTCACCTTATGTTGAAGGCATAAAAAGATGAAAAAGTTCACAAATAAATGGGGACAGGAATTCAACCTACCTTTATTCTTTTTATACAGTAGGCACAAGACCACTAGAATAAGTATCACAACAAACAATATACTTGAAACTATCCCTGCAAAAAAAAAAGGGCATTAGTCCTCAAGCACTCACCTGAGAAGTGATCTAAGATTCATCAAGTTAACCCTTTACCACACAATCCTGACTTTTAACGACCTTGTGGAAGAAACCTTGTGAAAACATTGTGGGAACAGGAGAAAATGCTGGTTACCAGCATTTTCTCCTTTTTCCACAATGTTTTCTTCCCATTCCAAAACAAAGTTTGATTTTTTAACCACATTTATCTTGTGGTCTGCACATGCTTTCAATTTGGAAAAAGTTTGAAATTTTGTCGTTTGGTAAAGAGTTAAAGTGAATGAAGAGACAATGGTATAAATCACATATGGAATGTATTCAGAGTCTGTAGTGGGAATCATCTTTCTTTTCTGAATTTAAGGTAGTAGACCCATAGCACTTCTAGTGAAGCATGGAATGAATTTTTTTTGACAGTTGATAATATGTATTTATACAGAAATAATTTTTTTGCACATTTTAACCGACTAGAAATTCCTTTGATGTCTATCTTGAAATTATTTGTTGACATTTTGTTAGTTTTCAGGAAAGGGAGGTAATTATTATCTCCATTTGTAATGAACATAGTGGTTTTAGATTTATAAATGTTAATTCTTATAAGGGAAAAATAGGAAAAGGTGGCTCAGTTAATGTAGTACAATAATACTCATTTTTAATAATAGCAAATTTTGTAACATAATATTATTTTGAAATTATTATTTTTGGAAATGGATGGCCCGCCCGGGTGGCTCAGTGGTGAGCGTATCAGACTCATGATCTGGTGGTTGTGAGTTTGATACCCGGTTGAGGCAAACCTTCTTTCCGGCGTATTTTTGCCTCTCACCTCTGCTGAAGCATGTGAGAAAAGTAGTCGGTGGCTTTGGAAAGAAAGTTGTGTAAGTACCGGTATGAGAAAGCCAGGAAACACATGTGCGTCACCGACCACCATCATATGAACTTAGCAGTTAAAATGGCGTTAAACCCAATACAACCAATACAACCAAGGAACTGGATGTTTTCTATTACAGGTCCACTACCTCAATGATTTTGTGTGTAACATTAATTGAAATGAGTGCAGCCCCAAACTTTCATGAGAATTGGACTGAAAATAGGGCCTCTACAGTGCCACTGAGAGTTGTCCCACATACTTACTGGTGACTTAACTCTTTACCAAACGACAAAATTTTAGACTTGTCCAAATTGAAAGGATTTGCAGATGACAAATAAAATGTAACAGAAATAATAATTTCTGTTTTGGATGGCGAAGAAAACATTGTGGGAAAAGGAGAAAATGCTGGTTACCAGCATTTTCTCCTATCCCAACAATGTTTTCAAAAGGCTTCCTATAAAAGCGTTTTAAAAGTCCTGATTGTGTGGTAAAGAGTTAAACCACAATGTTTGATCATGTAAATTTCAGTGAAGTTGACAGGGTAGATCAAAGATCAAAGTGCCTTTTTGTCATAACGACACTAAATTTATCCCATATATCTTGAAAAGTAGAAATTACAGATGTATCACCCATTCAAGTCATTGGACAAAAATCTTTAGCTCTTTTACCACACGATAAAACTTTAAACTAGTCCAGTTTGAAAGCACTTGCAGATGACAAAATAAACTTAACTCAAAAATTGAAATTTGTTTTCAGTAGTGTAGAAAACATTGTGGGAAAGGGAGAAAATGCTGGTAACTTACCAGCATAAGTTACCAGCATTTTCTCCTTTTCCCACAATGTTTCCTACAGACTTGCATCTCAGTTTCAAAAAACCTAGAGATTGTTTGTTACAGGGTTAACCTACTTTTATGTTGTGTACAGTAAATACAGTAAATGTTGAAAACGAGTTTTTCAGTGTGTTGCTTTGGTAACCAGAATTCCTTCATAAAGATGAATCCTTTGGAGGAGTTCTTTACAGGGCACAGGAGTACTTAAGGTAAAAATATGTTAGAATTAATTAGTGTACTGCAAAGAAATTTCTCGTGATCTGATTGGATAATATGCCCCGAACATATTCTTTGGAAGCAACTGGCTGCTTTCCCAAATAACCGTCGTCGAAAAAACAATCAGCAGTGAGCGATGAATGAATCCTATCTCAATGACTATCATCAATCCTCGGAAAGGAATTGGCCGAGCCGTGGATCAAACTCACGACCCCCTGTTCTCAAGTCCTGTACGCTACAGACTTGGCTACCAGGGCTTGGCATGAGCCAGATAATTTATAGGTATATAAACAAATGATGTGTGGTGTCCGTGGTCGTGAGGTAGAGCGTCGGCCTCATAACCTAAAGGTCCTGAGTTCGATACCCGGGAGCGGGTGTCAACTTTAGGATTTTTCATTGGCCCACACATTCGGCGTGAGTACTGGTGTAGTTCCCAGGAAGCAGAATCGAGAGAGATAAGTATAAGTTGTAAGAACTTGTTTCTCAATCGATGTAAAATAAATATGTTTAAACTAAACAAATGATGATCATTATTAAAATAAAATAATTTACCTATCATGAGGGTATCCTTTCCTTGAGTTACTGTATGGGGTGTTTTAGTTGTTTCAGCTGAAAAAGTTTTGAAAGAGAAATATCTGAAATCTTTTGGTATAAGTACAATCTCACAAAACATTTAAAGAAAACAATGATAGTCCTATATCACTCACCTTAACCAATCATAACAAATTTGCAGATACTTTGAATAACTTTGCTTTCCCAAACAACCCTAAGTTTGAACTATCTTTATAAAAAAAAAGCTTTTGAAAATATTCCGAGGAAATGGAAGAAAATGCTTGTAACCAGGGTTTTTTTTTTCTCTTTCCAACATTGTTTTCTACTACTGTACAGCTGCATTTCACCATCATAGCAACATTTGTCACTTGCAAATGCTTTCAATCGCAATGATAACAAAGTTTTGCTAGTCCAAATTGAAACTACTTGCACACAACAAAATAAATGCAACTCAAAAATTGAAATTTGTTTCCAGCCTGGTAGAAAACCTTGTAGGGAAAGGAGAAATTGCTGGTTACCAGCATTTTCTCCTTTTCCTACAATGTAATCTAAAGGCTTCTCTCTCTGAGTCGTAAAAACCAGGGATTGTTTGGTACAGGGTTAAGGGTTAACTCTCTACCAAACAGCAAAACTATACACTGGTTCAAATTGATCACAGTTTAAGACTATAATTTATAAGTTGATCAAATAATAAAATGCCTTTCATTAGGTAGAAAGCTAGTTGCAAGCATTTTCTTCTTTTGTCATGATGTCTTTAAAAGCTTTCTTTCCCTGGATTTTGTTGTAAAATACAACAGAGAAAGTATTTTGTTGTAAAATACAACAAAGTATCAGTGCTCTAGGCCCTGTGGTTCAGGCAAAAAGTTAACGCTTTACCACACAATGCCGCCTTTTAATGCCCCTGGGAAAGAAGTCTTTTGAAAGCATTTTGGGAAAAGGAGAAAATGCTGGTTACCAGTATTTTTTCCTTTTCCCAAAATGTTTTCTAACCTTTAATACACAACTGTCCTGTTTTAAGTAAAATTAACAAGAGCGGCAAATTGTCGCAAGATACGCCCGTCTTACCCCAAGTTGTAAAGCTGGGGCATGCACTGGACAAAATTCAAGTATGAAAAACAAAAATAAAGTGAGCAAGAGTTATGATTCCTGTGCACTGCACTCCCCCTTGATGAGATCTATCCACCAATGAAATTTCATAACCCTAGCTAGTATAGTTTTGGAGATATGCTCCGGACAAAATTCAAGTATGAAAAACAACAAAGGGCAATAACTCAAAAATTAAGCAAGCAAGGATTATGATTCCTGTGCACTGCACTGCCCCTATGTGATATCTATCCACCCATGAAATTTCATAACCCTAGGTAGTATACTTTTGGAGATATGCTCCGGACAAAATTCAAGTATGAAAAACAACAAAGGGCAATAACTAAAAAATTAAGCAAGCTAGAGTTATGATTCCTGCCCATTGCACTCCCCCTCGATGAGATCTATCCACCCATGAAATTTCATAACCCTAGCTAGTATAGTTATGGATGATATGCTCCGGACAAAATTCAAGTATGGAAAACGACAAAGGGCAATAACTCAAAAATTAAGCAAGCAAGAGTTATGATTCCTGCGCACTGCACTCCCCCTCGGTGAGGTCTATCCACCCATGAAATTTCATAACCCTAGCTAGTATAGTTTTGGAGATATGCTCCGGACAAAATTCAAGTATGGAAAACGACAAAGGGCAATAACTCAAAAATTAAGTGAGCAAGAATTATGATTCCTGTGCACTGCACTCCCCCTCTATGAGATCTATCCACCCATGAAATTTCATAACCCTAGCTAGTATAGTTTTGGAGATATGCTCCGGACAAAATTCAAGTATGAAAAACATCAAAGGGCAATAACTCAAAAATTAAGCAAGCAAGGATTATGATTCCTATGCACTGCACTGCCCCTATGTGATATCTATCCACCCATGAAATTTCATAACCCTTGGTAGTATACTTTTGGAGATATGCTCCGGACAAAATTCAAGTATGAAAAACAACAAAGGGCAATAACTAAAAAATTAAGCAAGCTAGAGTTATGATTCCTGCACATTGCACTCCCCCTCGATGAGATCTATCCACCCATGAAATTTCATAACCCTAGCTAGTATAGTTATGGAGATATGCTCCGGACAAAATTCAAGTATGGAAAACGACAAAGGGCAATAACTCAAAAATTAAGCAAGCAAGAGTTATGATTCCTGCGCACTGCACTCCCCCTCGGTGAGGTCTATCCACCCATGAAATTTCATAACCCTAGCTAGTATAGTTTTGGAGATATGCTCCGGACAAAATTCAAGTATGGAAAACGACGAAGGGCAATAACTCAAAAATTAAGTGAGCAAGAGTTATGATTCCTGTGCACTGCACTCCCCCTCGATGAGATCTATCCACCCATGAAATTTCATAACCCTAGCTAGTATAGTTTTGGAGATATGCTCCGGACAAAATTCAAGTATGAAAAACAACAAAGGGCAATAACTCAAAAATTAAGCAAGCTAGAGTTATGATTCCTGCGCACTGCACTCCCCCTTGATGAGATCTATCCACCCATGAAATTTCATAACCCTAGCCAGTATAGTTTTGGAGATATGCTCCGGACAAAATTCAAGTATGAAAAACAACAAAGGGCAATAACTCAAAAATTAAGCAAGCTAGAGTTATGATTTCTGCGCACTGCACCCCCCCTCGTAAGATCTATCCACCCATAAAATTTCATAACCCTAGGTAGTATAGTTTTGGACATATGCTCCGGACAAAATTCAAGTATGAAAAACAACAAAGGGCAATAACTCAAAAATTAAGCAAGCAAGAGTTATGATTCCTGCGCACTGCACTCCCCCTCGATGAGATCTATCCACCCATGAAATTTCATAACCCTAGCTAGAATAGTTTTGGAGATATGCTCCGGACAAAGAACTGGATGCCGCCCACCCGCCCGCCCGGACGCCCGCCACAGGTGATCCCATAATACGTCCCGTCTTCGACGGGCGTATAAAAATGATGTTTGCAAACACTTTCAATTTGGACAAGGCTAAAATTTTGCTATGTGGTGAAGAGTTAATTGATAGACTCCAATAAATTGAAAGTACTTTGCCAAAGTCAAATCAAGATTTACTTGAATTCACATTTCTAAAACAAGAAACAAGAAAATATTGTGGGGAAAAGATAAAATGCCTGCTCCCTCTCTCTAGCTAGATTAATCATTAACCGGATTGATAACCATGTTACACCCCCGTCACACCAAACTCTGTTCCGAAACTCTTTGCTGGACGGATTTAAAATGTCTTCAGATGGAGTGGACATATTTGCAACCTTTTACCATCTGTTTACAAACCTGATAGACGGGTTAGGACAGGAAGGTGCTCCAGGCCTTTGAGCTTGCTCAAAATTTCTTGCTGTCCATCCCGTCCTGTAATAAGACAGAGTGACAACAAACTTAAAACAAAATGGACATACTATAAACAGAAATGCTGTGCTTTGATCCTAAAATAGATGTGGTGCAATCAGGCATCAATTGACACTGCATTTGCATATTACTGACCGAAATTTTACATCCTATCCCGACAGCTGACCATTTTACGATTTTGTTAACCATACAAAGACTTGTAACGAACAGGTTTGCTGAGACAGGGGCTTCAGACATCAGGCCAAAATTACACTTTCTGCCCCAACTGCAAACCATTTTCCGATCATGTTAGGATGAGGTAACACGTTCCAAGATCTAGTTTGGTGTTATTGGGCTTTACTCACATGTTGGACTTGCTGTTATATAGTTAGACAAAGGGTGAGTTGTTGTAGAAATGTTAAGTTTCCCACTGATCCAGGCATCCCTGTAAAGAAAAATAACCATCACCTTTCCCACATGCAATATCAACAAAATACCCTAAGTTAGTTATAAATGAGACATGCTTTGGGAATTGGGGCTTAACCCTTTACCATACAATAAAATTTTAGTCTTGTCCGAACTGAAAGCATTTGCAGAGGACAATTTCAATGTTGCCCAAGTGTTGCAAATTTTCTTTGATGAGGTAGACAACATTGTGGAAAAGGAGAAAATGCGGGTTACCAGCATTTTCTCCTTTTCCCACACTGTTTTCAAAAGATTTCTTTCTCAAGGTCGTTAGTTAAAAGCCATGATTGTGTGCAGGAGCGTAAAAAGTTGGCATTGTCAAAAGCGTCAAAAGTCGGCATTGTGTGACAAATGGTTAACTCTTTACCATACAACAAAATTTCAGACAGATCAGAATTAGAGCATTAGCAGACGACAATTTTGCTAAAATGATGATTTCTCTCCTTGATAGAGTAGGAAACATTGTGGGAAAAGGAGAAAATGCTGGTTCCCAGCATTTTCTCCTTTTCCCACACTGTTTTCAAAGACTTCTTTCTCAGGGCTTTCAAAGTCAGGATTTTGTGGTAGAGAGTTAATTCAAAGCATCACTGTGATGCATGATACACATAATCATGAATCCATGTTTAAAATTCATTTTGTATGACTATCAGCCAAATCATGAAGTACACTGGTCATTTGACATACAGGAAATAGACCAAAAAGGGGGGGGGGGGATTAATAACCAGTATCTAATAGAGGGCACATCGCAGGAATCTCGAAATCGGGCTCAATCAGCCAAGGTAAGATCCACGTAGTGATTGTAAACTTGGCTCGCGAAGATGTATCAGTCTTTGAGTAGTATAGATACCATAGATCAAAAACTATGTGAGGACTTGCTAGGTACCATGCATTATGAAGATGTGAAAAACTGTTGCAGTATTGCTCCGGACAAATTTGTGTCGACAGACGGATGGACAGACAGACAGACAGACAGCCAGCCAGCCAACCATGGGGTATAATGACAAAGTCTTACATTCATCCCAACTCAAAGCAGTTGCAGACAACAAAATAAACTTGACTAGAAATTGAAATTCATTTAGGGAGAGTAGAAAACAAGGCAGAAAAAAGGAGAAAATGCTGGTTACCACCATTTTCTGATTTTTCTGTTTATTTCATTTCAAAGTTTCTTCCTTAGGGTCATTAAAAGTCATGATTGTGTGGCCAAAGGTTTAAAGGGACATAAAAACCAGGTTTTTCATCTTTCCCCACAAGCAATACTTAAAACATTAATGATGTCTACCTAGAAAATTCCAGAAAGATGCCAGTTTCTTTCTCTTACAAAGACAACATTAATATTAAACATGAGGGCCATTGGCACTCACCTAAGAAGAGTCATCTAAAGTTGAAAAAGCAAAGAAGATTCTTTTTTTAATGATGCAAAACACCTATGACCTACTTTTTGATCCAACATAGCCCAATTTTCCAGATTGTCCACAATATCATTGAGACAAACATTCTAACCAAGTTTCAAGTGTATCAGGCTGAAAATGTGGCTTCTAGAGTGTATGCAAGGCCACAGTAGGATTTGGCTTTGTGACCTATTTTTTACCCAATGGGACCCACTTTCAATACTGTCCCAGATATCATCAAGAAAAACCTTTATGCCAAGTTTCATGAATAAACAACTGAAAATGTTGCCTCTAGAGTGCAAGGTCACAATAAGATTTGGCCCAGATTTTACACAACATGACCCAATTTCAAATTTGTCTGTCATACCATCAAGACAAACATTCCAACCAAGTTTCATGAGTACATGTATTAGGATTAATAGATAGCCTTTAGAGTGCACACACGGTCTTACTAAGATATAGCATAGTGACCTACATGTAGTTTTTGACCTGATATGACCCTATTTCAGACTTGTCTGAAATATCATAAAGACTAACATTCTGACCAAAAGATATAGCCTCTACAGTGCAGACAACAAGGATTTCTAGGATTTAGCCCAGTGATATAATTTTTGACACAATGTGACTCATTTTCAAACCTACCGAAGATTTTATCAAGACAAACATTCTGACAAAGTTTCATGAGCATCTTACGAAGAATGAGGCCTCTAGTAGTGCACAAAAGGTAGATTTTGAGGACTAGACCATCAAGACAAAGATTCTGATCAATTTTCAAGTCAATTGAGCAGAAAAGGTGGCCTCTAGAGTGTCCATTTCATTAATTTGACCCACTGACCTAGTTTGTGATTCTAGGTAATCCAAATCAAAAGTCACCCATGATTTTAGCAAGACAAACATTCTGATTAAAGTTTAGGTCAATTGAACAATAAATGGGGCCTCTAGAGTGTCCACAAGGTATTCTTTTAATTTGACCTATAGACCTAGTTCATGATCCTAGTAGACCAAATTTTGAACTCACTGAACATGTTGTGGTTGGGTGGGGTAAACAAAAGTAGAACAAGTTCACTACATACCAACTATCAAAGCTCTACACTTTCTAATTTCAGAAAAATAGAATTTTAAAGTTTTCCTACTTTGCTCCTTTGTTGGAACTTGTGACCCCCGGGGCTGGGCCAGATTTACCCCCAGCGGCACCATAGAAGTCCATTACGAGATGCTAAATACCAGATAACAAAGCTCTACCCCTTTCCATTTTTACAATTAATGAATCAAAATACCACTTCATTCCTAATCCTTTTCTCACTCACTCACTCACTCACTCACTCACTCACTCACAAACTCACTCACAAACTCACTCACTCACAAACTCACTCACTCACAAACTCACAAACTCACTAACTAACTAACTCACTAACTAACTAACTAACTAACTAACTCACTCACTCACTCACTCACTCACTCACTCACTCACTCACTCACTCTTGTATAAATTATAACATTTAACTTCATTCAGAGAAAACAAATAATAGCATTAAAACCACACATACAATATTTTGTGTTGACAAGATAACGTCTCATTCTCCGGTTTACATAAACAGTCGCAGAGATCACGGGTAAGATTTGGCGGGCACCGGGCAACACATGTACCATCTGTAAATAAGAAAGTTTGTTCGAAAAATAGAGGTGTTGCATCAGACTTTCTCCTTTTCCAATTGTGTGTAACTCTTTACCACACAAGCCAGACTTTTAACAACCCCAAGAAAGACAGCTATTGAAAACATGGTGGGAAAAGGAGAAAATGCTTTTATTCTGTTTATTTTTCATGTTTTTTAATAAGAACTATGTACTGGAAAATTTGTAAAACATTGTCTAATGCTGAAACTGTTTATAATGGCAGCCATTGAAATTTTGAATTTTAGAGAACTGGCAGGTTTTAAAATAGTCCGTACTAAGCAACGCTAATGAAAAAAGCTCTAAACTATGTAATATGGTCAAAGTATGCAATAGGGAAAAATATTGCATACTTTCATCCAGTCCAAATACATGGGGACAATATCAAAGTATATAATAAATCAGTACATTAAAACTTACTTGGGCAAACATCTTCTTCCTTTGAACACCCAATGGACTCTAAATCCCACCGGCAAATACATGGGTCTCTGTACTCATCTATACTGAAAACACTGGGAGCATTTGGACCTGACCAAAAAACATAACCTTCAGAACTGTTGCATACACCAATGGCTGACTGGGAACTGTTGCCTGGAAACAGAATGATCACATGGGCTGGGGTTGGACGATGCTTATATCGGCAGGTTTTGTTACAGAAGTCTGGATGCGGTTGGAAGTAAGGTTCTGGACATTCAATGTTTGTTAGCAGTACCTGGTCACTTGCGGCGTTGTAAACAGCTTTATCTGTCAGTCCTGGAAAATGAAATGAAAAATGGTAACAGATTGGTTTTGTTTGGCATTTCCTATCCTTTCTTAATACCAAACAATCATGTTTTAATGACTCTGAAAACAGCGTTTCAACCCATTACCACATAATTACTACTTTTGACGACCATGAGATATAAGCCTTTAGAAAACATTGTGGGAAAAGGAGAAAATGCTCCTTACCAGCATTTTCTCCTTTCCCCACAACGTTTTGTACCTTTCACAATACAAATTTCAAATTTTTAGTCACTGTTATTTTATCGTCTGCAAATGCTTTGATTTGGACAAACTTAAAATTTTGTCGTATGGTAATGAGATAAAGACTCCTTTCCCAGGATCAAACAAGATGATATGATTTCTCTACTGGGGTTTAATGAATGAAAATTATAAGGCTTTGGGAGTGTAATGAGGAGTTTTTTGTATTTTTGTAAAATTTTTGTCCAAAATTTGAAGGGCCACCTTTAAGTATGGACTTGTTTTCCTTTGATTAAGAGTTGATCATGTAAGAATCAAAATAATCTTCTTTCTATCATGGTTTATCATTCAATAAACCATCTTGTGAGTTATGATATAATAAATAAACCATTTGGCTATCGCCCTCGTGAATGATCTATTGTGCCTCATAACTCAAAGCCATGGTTTATTGACGACCCTGAGAAAGAAGCCTTCTGAAAACATTGTGGGAAAAGGAGAAAATGCTGGTAAACAGCATTTTCTCCTTTACCCACAATGTTTTCTACCCTTCACAAAACAAATTTCAAATATTCAGTCACTTTTATTTTGTTGTCTGCAAATGCTTTCAATTTGGACTGGTCTTAAATTTTCTCGTGTGGTAAAGAGTTAAACACAAAATCACATTCTTTGAAAATGCCAAGTCATGAAATCTATTACAACAATATCATCATTTAAAATTTCATACCAACATCACAGAATCTGGGACCAGAACAGAAATAAATCACTTTAGTTTTTCCATTCTCAACTTCCATGCAGTGCACAGACTCGTTGTTCTTACAATAGTGATTAAAACAAAGGTCAATCCATAGGTCACGGTCATTCTCGTGTTCCTTGCAGTGGTTCACACTTTGACAATGTAATGGTACCGGAAGAAGTCGGTGGCGTACATCTTGAAGTCTTACCCCCTCTGATGTCACGATGTTGATGAATACCGCTAATAATGTCATCCTGAAACAAGTATCATGCATATTACTAATTATTACCAATCTGATAAGATGACCTCTCTTTGAATACTCTTGTAAATATTTGGTAGGAAAATTGACAAGCTTTGAGAGATCTGACATTTATATAAGTGGGCTTTTTAGATCAGACTTCATTAACTCTTTACCACATGAGAAAACTTTAGACTGGTCAAAATTGAAAGCATCTGCAGATGACAAAATAAAAGTGACTGAAAATTTGAAATTTGTTTTGTGAAGGGTAGAAAACAATGTGGGAAAAGGAGAAAATGCTGGTAACCAGCATTTTCTCCTTTTCCAACAGTGTCTTCTAAAGTCTTCTTTCTTAGGGTCATCAAAAGTAGGGATTGTGTGTAAATGGGTTAGATGAGTCAAGGGAAATGATAAATATTAAGACACACTGAGCTTTGGCAGAATTTGCTAAATTTGCTGGTAACCAGCATTTTCTCCTTTTCCCACAATAATTTCTGCTCTTCTAAGGTCAAGTTTCAATTTTTGAGCCATGTTTATTCTGTTGTCTGCAAATGCTTTAATTTGGAAGGGTCTATATTTGGAAGGGTTAACCCATTACCAAACGACAATATTTTAGACTGGTCCAAATTGAAAGCATATGCAGACGACAAAATAAAAGTGACTGAAAATTTGAAATTTGTTTCATGAAGGGTAGAAAACATTGTGGGAAAAGGAGAAAATGCTGGTTACCAGCATTTTCTCCTTTTCCCACAATGTTTTCTAAAGGGTTCTTTCTCAGGGGCGTCAAAAGTAGCCTGGATTGAGTGGTAATGGGTTAACCCTTTACCACACAATGCTGACTTTTGACGCTCCTGGAAAAAAAGCCTTTTGAAAACATTATAGGAAAAGAAAAAAATGCTAGTACCCAGCATTTTCTCGTTTTCCCACAAGGTTTTCCATCCTTTCAGAGAAAAACTGCATCATTTGAGCCACAATGAAATTGTCGTCTGCAAATATTTTCAATTTGGATAAGGCTATAATTTTGTCGTCTGGTAAAGGGTTAAATAATGTCGAATTGGCATTAAACTTTCACCAAGTTACAAGCCTTTAGAAAATTAGTGACAAAATGATTTGCCCATAGGATGAGAGTTTAGAGAAAACATTGCAGGAAAAGAAGAAAATTCTAATAATCCATATTTATTAATTTCAAAATCCTTCTTCCTAAAGGTTGCTAAAAGTCAGGATTGTATATTACATTGGTCCGAGACAAAATAAATAAATGAACAGTCATTATAATATATAACAAAATAACACAGGAATTTGACATTCTATAAACAAAATATATGATTCAACATGAAAAAGTACTACCCTATATCAATGGGAGTATTTTTTTTTTCATATTTAACCCATTAATTACCAAACGACAACATTTTAGACTGGTCCAAATTGAAAGCAGTTGCAGACGACAAAATAAAAGTGACTGAAAATTTGAAATTTATTTTGTGAAGGGTAGAAGGCATTGTGGGAAAAGGAGAACATGCTGGTTACCAGCGTTTTCTCCTTTTCTAACAATATTTTCTAAAGGCTTCTTTCTCAGGGGTGTCAAAAAAAAAGGGACTGTGTGGTAATGGGTTAATTATATCATAAATATATTTTGGTAATAGAATGTCGAATTCCTGTGAAAGTTAAATACCTTAAAATGCAGAACACAGAGATTTTCCAGTCAAAGTCAGCCATCTTAAGTCTCTGAGGTTAAATATAGATCTATGCAAGGCTGTAATCAATGAATTCCTGTAACTGAAATGAGTTAAAGGTTGGTATTTAGATTTTTCACATCTCTCTAAATTTAGAAATATATATATGTCACTGAAATTTAGATTGAAAAAAAAAAAAGTAAAATACATATCATCAATAATTAATGTAAATTTTTTTTGATGGTATTCCCTTAAAAGGCTACATAGCCAGTTCATCTAGTCCAACGTTAGACGTATATGAAGTATCACTCTCTTTCACTGTGGATCATTCACCTCTTTAGTTGGCTCAGAAAGTAGTCCATCATGCCGTTTTTTCGTCACGTGACCACAACTCAAAATGGCGACACAAACGCCGGTGAAAAAAGACCAATTTCGATTGTTTTGTGTGCTGTTCAAGCAGCTAGTCTCAATAATGAGATGCCCCGGTGATCTTTTTCATATTTGGACATCTACTGTACACCGTACCAGTCGAAAAGTAACATCGCCTTTGGGGACAGTCCTTATCTGTACTATTCAAGCAGCATATGACCAATCAGACTTGGTGGTAGGAAACGTGGACAAGAGAGATTTTCTGAAAAGCTTTAATATTTGTCTTTTGAAGGATGATAACTTGTTTGTTTAATCTTTAAAACTTAGCTCCATCGGTGTGTCCAAGATGTTGTCATCATTTCTATTTTTAGGCCAGGGAATCCCTCAAGGGATTCCCTTGCCTATAGGGATCGTAAGCTGCCTATTCAGACAAAAATGTTGGACGGTGTGTCCACTCTATATCCCTGAGTCCGCCAAAACAACTAGTTTCCCAAGTATATTACAGAGATTGCTTATCACACGGTGTAAATGCTTTCCTATCCTCAAAGCTTTCATCTGCAAAATGCCATAGAATTGCAAGGGTATTACGACCCTTTAATAACTGATGATTATGTAATTTTTATCCCATTTTTGTCATTAACACTGACCTAATAAAGGCGTAACCTACTAAACTTAGCTATATCCGACAGTTGTGTATTCCTACGCGCTATATACGGTTAATATCTATAACGCTGTCTCTTGCACTCCGGATCATTCACATTCATGTATGGTGAGAGTAACGAACGACAACTCTGCTCGGAATTTGTCTATAACGTTGTGTTGACATTTGAACATACATGTATGTGTCACAAAACGCGTCTCCGCTAAAATGCGATTGTAAATAAAGCAAACTACATAATAAGAATATTGGCCCGTGTTATGTTTATCACTTTTTCATATGTATATCAACTAAATCTAGGGTACTTCAGCGGAATGCTGTAGAAATCGGCCCCTGGAGAAATCATCCCCAAACTGCTTGGCCCGTGTTATGTTTATCACTCCGGAGAAATCGTCCCTTGGAGACGATTTCTTTGGTGAAATCGTCCCCAAATAAAGTTTTAGAAAAATCGACCCCAATGTCAAATTTCATCCATATCGTTAATCAAGTTGTCTATAAAAATATTTTTGAAAGTTCTTTTTTTTTTGTAGTATGTATCGGTATAGCTAAACAGCGAAAGGAACTTCCTTTCGCTTCCTTTTGCGAAAGGAAGCTTGTGTGCATCCGAATATTTCCGGTTCATAACTTCTACAATTGTGAATGGATTTCAAAATAATTTGGCACAATTGACCTCCTGTCACGAATAAATGTGCCATTTAAAATATCTGTTGAAGTAGGTTGAAGATCAAGGCCACATTGAAGGCAAATTTTTCGTCCGAACCATAACTCCTTCTTTTTTGGATAGATTCCGTTATAAATTAGCATAATGCATTGTTCTCCATCATGAGCAGAAGTTCCCTTTGAAACATTTATTCAGGTCCAGGGTCTAGGTCAAGCTTGAGAGTCAAGTGTTCGCGGGCTTGACACAAGTTGTCCTTGGACAACGATTATGAATTAGGATTAACGTCTTTTTATATCATGTAGATATACATGTAAGTATCGAAGCTCAATTCACTGTGACTTGTCCGTAAAATAGGCAAGTAAAATAGGTAAACCGAGCCTAATCGTTTTCCCCAAACAATCCAACCTTTTCACAGTATTTTATTGAGAAAATATTTTGGCTAAAAAAATTTGCTTGTTACAAGCAATTCCTCCCAATTTCCCCAAAATCTTACTTTTCAATATACACGAAGAACTACTTTGGATTTTCATCTACAACTTCCTTCAAATATGACCAGTTCGAAATGTCGTCGACTTGTGGAAGGTAGAGACAACATGACTAACTGCCATATCACTCCAATCTTTATTATTCATTACATTTTACATTGATATCTATCTTACATGTATTTTCATTGAAATCAATAAAAATAAATATGTTCTTGCGTCATAAATGTAAATCAAAGGACTGAAGGTCCTGAAAGTCGCACTAATGGTGAAACCTTGATATTTTGGGACTGATAGGTGGTCATCACCCTTTTACAGGACAATCTTGCTTTTACGTAATTCAAACAGCTTTGGAAAACAGAGCTGAAAGAAAGAAAAACTCATTTTTTTTACTCAAGGTTTTCTTCCAATTAGACTCAAATTTAATGGTTTACCGTAAGTCAAATTTGATTAGTTTTCAGCAATTCTTCGATTTTGACTAGTCTGCAATTTAGTTGAGCAAATGCAGTTACTTGTAATAGGCAGCTTCCCACCAAGTTAGATCTTTTCATTTTTCTTTTTCTTTAATATATCCATCTTGGCATATAGCCTGACATAATATACCCAAAACAATATTAAATGTATGTCATTGGTCACCTCTATTACTTGGAACTTACTGAAACAGTGCCACTGCATACCGATGCTAGCACTTGACAATTTTTGAAAAGGGACACATAAGGGACATCTCTGTGAAATCATTTCAAAATCTGACCAACCATTTCAGTGAAGAAGAATTTTCAAGAATTTCTTCATGTCCGAATAGTGCAAGTGGACCCCATTTACCAGAGCCATGCTTCTTGATGGATCAGAATTTCGAAAACATTTTTGAAAATGGTCACCCAAGGAAGATTGCTTTGAAATTATTTTAAAATCTGATCATGGGTTTCAGAGAAGGTGAATTTTCAAGAAATTCTTCATTTCCATATTGTAGCCCCAATTCACCTGAGCCATGTTTCTTGGCAAATCAAAATTTCGCGAACAAGTTTTTAAAAGGGTCACCCAAGGAACATCTCTGTGAACTTTTTTCAATATCTGATCAGCCGTTTCAGAGAAGTAAGAATATTCAAGAATTTCTGCATGTCCATATAAGTACAAGTAGCCCCCATTCACCAGAGCCATGTTTCTTGATGGATTGAAATTTCGCAAACAATTTTTGAAAAGGGTCACCCATAGAACATCCCTGAGAAATTATTTCAAAATCTGACCAGTGGTTTCTGAGAAGAAGAATTTTTTAGAATTTCTTCATTCCTGTATAGTGCAAATAGCCCCCATTCACCAGAGTCATGTTTCTTGACTGATCAAAATTTCACGAAAAAGTTTTGGAAAGGGTCACTTAAGGTAGTGGACCCGTAATAAGCATAGTGCAGCATGGCATAAAATTTCTGGACAGTTGATAAGACATATTTTGTACAGATATGATACTGTTGCACATTTTTGACCGAACAGAAATTCCTTCGGGGTCCGTCTTGAAATTATTTGTTGATAATTTTGTTAGTTTCCAGAAAAGGGAGGTAATTATCATATCCATTTGTAATGAAATTATAGTAGTTATAGATTTATAAATGATAATTCTAGGAAGGACAAAAAAGAAAAAGTGGCTCGGTGAAAGTAGTACAATAGTGCTCAATTTTAATCTTAGCAAATTTTCTAGGGTAATATTATAGTGGAAATAGCTGTGTTCTATTACGGGTCCACAACTTAAGGAACAACTCTGTGAAATTATTTTAAAATCTGGCCAGCTGTTTCAGAGAAGAAGATCTTTAAAGAATTTCTTAGAAAACTGTTTGGTTGCCATGGCAACCAAAACTTTTGACGTAATCAAATTCTGTGAACAATTTTCAAAGAGGACCTCCCAAGGAACATTCCAGCCAAGTTTGGTCCATATTGGCCCAGCGGTTTTGGAGGAGTTGATGTTTAAAGAATTGTTGATGACGCATGACGGATGACAGACACCAGGTGATCCTAAAAGCTTCCCTTGAGCATGTTGTGCTCAGGTTAGCTGAAAAAACAGTCCTAAGGTTTTTCATCTCAACCAAACTGACTCTCAAACTATAAAAAATATTTGCAAAGTAATTAATAACTATGCAATCTACAACAGGTTAAAGACCATTGTGAATAATTAGTTTAACTCATTACCAGACCAGCCCAATTTTAGGCTTGTCCAAATTGAAAGCATTTGCAGACGACAAAATAAAAGTGACAGAAAATTTTAAATTTGTTTTGTGAAGGTTAGAAAAAATTGTGGGAAAAGGAGAAAATGCATTTTTTTCCCTTTTCCCACAATGTGTTCTAAAGGCTTCTTTCTCAGGGTAGTCGAAATTAGGGATTGTGTGATAATGGGTTAATCACCACATTAAATTTGTTACACTCTTTTTGAGTGCTGAAATTGTATCTTTGCTATCCAAACAATGTAATTAATGTATCACATTTCTGTTATATCATTTCTTTAAATGTGCTGATGCTTATGTTTTTTTTTTTCATATATAAAACATATTTTTATAATGATGGATAAATATTTTTAAAGTATCCAATATGCTTTTTTTTTTTTCATTAATAGTAACTTTATCTTCCTTAAAAAAAAATAGAAAGAAAAACGTGATTTTATCACTAAGCATTTGATTCACTTCGCTATGTTTATTGTTAAATAAGTTTCATCATTGGTTTTAATCATGTAAGGCAAATTTAAAATAAAGCAAGAGTTATAAATCGTCTTGATGACGAATACGTAATTTCTATTAATTTTTACATAAATTGAAGTTAGAAATACTATAAAAATCATGTGTTCATTTTGACTACACATTGGGTACGTTTTGACTCCACTTGGGTTGGTTTAGACTTCATTAATTTTTACATAAATTGAAGTTAGAAATACTATAAAAATCATGTGTTCATTTTGACTACACATTGGGTACGTTTTGACTCCACTTGGGTAGGTTTAGACTTCATTTGGGTAAGTTTTGACTCCATTCGGGTACGTTTTGACTTGGGTATGTTTTGGTTTGAGTACGTTTTGACTGTAAACCCCCTCAACAGTACAACTGTCAATGTACGGTCGTAATTGCTGTACTTTACCTTGCGTTTCATATTTCATGTTGTATTTACTGTATACGGAGGGGATGAAATATCCTTGTCGCCACTCTTTTGGGGTCCGAACAAATGCAGTAATCAACATTTTAACTTTACTGGTGTTAATCGTTATACATGTGTGTTTGTTTTCTATCCCGTCCGCCATTTGCATTTTCTTAATCAAAGTACAATTTTGTACTTCAAATTTAAGCTGATCAAAGACCTAAAATACTAGAATTGATAGCAAAAGTTCATGTCTGATTTCCATAAAATCGTGTATATAAGCGTTTCGCATGCAGTTTTATGTGTTACAAAAGTTTTTTGATGTGTAATGGAATAGTTTTTGGGTGTTTTGGGGTATTCGAGTGGTTTGGGGTATTTCATCCGAGACGTGCGTTACAAACTAGGTCAAAGCTGCGGAACGAAACAAATTTTCAAATTTAGAGCGAGTTTTACGATATTTAACCCTGAATTCATGGTTTGCATGGTTTAAAAGAGTTGATTTCAAATGACATCACTCGAGTCCGAAATTCCACCCTTATAAGCGAAGCTCTACCGGTCTCGATAATACATGAATATTTACAGTAAGGTGCTCTCGATAAGCCATATTAATCCGCGATCCCTTTTAAACTCACATTAAGCATTGATGGGGGATATCTTAGCTGAATTGTGTTTTCTTTACCCATCTAAACAAAGATAGATGTTAAATTTTCACATGATATACAAAATAACCGCATTTTTTTTAATTTAAAATTTGAGTCACGTTCTCCTTTTTCTAGCGTAGGTATATGAGTTATATGAGTTACCGGGTCCAGTCCCATCATAAAGAACAAATTCCAGACATACCAAAGAAAAAGTAGTTCTACAGCGATTGGGTTAAAAGCAGAGTAACTGCACCTCGTTTATGAAGTATATACGACGTTTTTGATCCAATTTTTTGCATGATTCTTCAACCCACTATAGACACCCCCAACCCACCCTGAGCTCCTCGAGCTCATCGCAAAAAGTCGAACGTTTTGACAAACGTGCGACTTAAAAATAATGTCATTCAGGACTACAAGACATCACATGTCTCAGAAAATTTAGATAATCAAAGTTGGTATTGCACCGATTGAATAGCTCAATTTTGACTTGGGATTGTTTACAAGCACGACAAATTACTAAGTATTCTAAGCCATTATCAAGCACCCCATAACTGTGAGCACATGCCTAGCTCTGGCTTAATTAGTTTCTGGCTTGTGCTTTCTAGTATCAGTTAAAACAAAGAATTCCAGGGGCTTAGTGGAATCCGCTTGTATCTCTGTCCGTCTACCTGTTTGTATTAATTAAAATTGACCTCTTGTGTTCTTTTGTATCCTCAATTTCCTGGCCTTCAGTACTATCAGTACTTTGATTTCTTTAGCAACTGGCGTAAGAGTTTGATAAGTAAAGAAGCTTGAAAAAATTGTTCCATTGTATACAGATAAATTCATCAGATTGAATGCACCACAGGAATTTGACATTCTATAACCAAAATAAATGATTATTTTTTTTATCATTTATTTTGGTTGTAGAATGTCAAATTCCTGTGCAGAAATGTACGGTGACAGTAACGAACGACAACTCTGCTCGGTATTTGATGAAATGTGTGCTTACTGAAAATCCCAATATTCAAAACTTTTCCCAAGGGTCATTAAGTCTGTGGATTGTTTTGTAAAACTAAAAGGTTGAACAAATTAAAAAAAAAAAGTTTCAAATATTCGTAAAGTAACGCAGCTCCAAGATTGCAATAAAAAAAGAAAACCGCTAGGCAACAATACTAATAATGCTAAAAGAATAAATGGAATGCCGCTGATTTTAAAAATAAAATGCAACTGAACCAGGAGTGAGACACTTAGACCCCTGACCATTTAGACCCCTTAAAATATTGATTTTTGGGTGACAACTAGACCCCTTTGAGACACTTTGACCCCTTAACATTCGAGACACTTAGACCCCTATTTTCATTTTTGGGACATAGATCGTTTTTGGTGGTTTTTTTTTTTGGTATTATTGTTGTTTAATTTACCTCTATTCAAAGGTCAAGAATTTGTTTTTCAATTCACTTCTTTATGAAATTTAGGTATTTTTTTTTATTGTTCTTTCATTTACCTGGTTATTGATATTGTTCTTTCATTTACCTATATTTTCCAATTCACACCTTTATGAAATATTGATTGTATTTTTTTTTTATTGTTGTTTAATTTACCTGTATTTGCCCATTCACACCTTTATGAAAAATATCATATAAAAATAACAAATTGGATTTGGGAAAGTTAGACAGCATTGTGGGAAGAGGAGATCCTGCTTACCAGCATTCTCTCTCATACTACCTATGATTTAACCCATTACCACACATTCCCTACTTTTGACGATCCTGAGAAAGAAGCCTTTACAAAACATTGTGGGAAAAAGAGAAAATGCATTTTCTCCTTTTCCCACAATGTTTTCTACCCTTCACAAAATTTCAACTTACAAATCTAAAATTTGAAAGCTGTTGTACAACATTAAAATCTTTTCTATTTGTTCTCCTTGTACCCTTTTTATGACATAATCCTGACTCAAAAAGATCCTGAGGGCGAGGGCTTTTGAAAACACGAGAAAAGGAGAAAATCCTTGCAGACAGCATTGTCTTCTTTTTCCACAATGTTTTCAACCCTTTTAGAGGTAAATTGCATCATTTTCACCACATTCAACTTATTGTCTGCAAATGCTTTCAATGTAGACAATTCCAAAATTTTATGGTGCTGTAAAGGAGTAATGTAAATTGACGGATTTATTAATGATGACTGAAGGATTGAAAATAGATACAGATAGAAAGAAAGAAGAGTGGATAGATAAATACTAAGGGCATAAATTCAAGTGATGAAAAAAGGGATAATCTCTGTGTAATGATTTATTGTCCTTATCTTACCTATCCTCAGTCAAAGGTGTTAATAGGTTCATGAAACATCCTTTCAGAAATCCCTTAACTCTTTACCAGACATTAAAACTTTTGACTTTGTTAAATCATTAGCACACAATAAAGTATGGCTTTTATTTGTTGGTTCTGTCTTTTGAAGACTGAAAACAGACTGGGAAAAGAGGAATTTTATTGATTTATGATGGTCACTGGTCGTGTTGAACAGTTCGAGTCTGTCAATTATTAATTGAAGCTTTATAAAACTTCTCATACCCCTTTGCAATGAACCTGCATATTGTAAATTTTGTTTATATCCATTCTTGACCACTTTTTGCCTCACTGTTTACTATTAAAGCTCATTAACTCTTTATGAAACAACAAAATTTTAGACTGGCCCAAATATATTGAAAGCATTTGCAGAGGTCAAAATAAAAGTGACTGAAAATTCAGAATTTGTATGGAAGAGGAGGGAAAACATTGTTGGAAAAGGAAAAAATACTGGTAACCAGCATTTTCTCCTTTTCCCACAATGTTTTCAAAAGGCTTCTTTCTCAGGGTCGTCAAAAGTCGACAATGTGTGGTAAAGGGTTCATACAAATTTATAAAGGTAATTAATCTATGTACTAAAGTCATACATTTACTTTAACTTACCAGACAAAAGTTTGTTACCCATATTCTACTAAAAATACAAAACATTATGTGGAATTTTGAAAAACAAAAGCAATTAGCATACCATGGAATAGAACTAAAAATAGAGATGTCTGTTTAGATTTTCTGTTGAATTTTTGTAATTCAAAATCATTTCATCATCTACTGTATTTCTGTATCAATATATGGTCTCAAAAGTCAAAATACTTGTTTTATGTTTCAAGGCAAGATTTACAAGTAAATCAATCCATAAACATGGTCAATTAATATGTGAATTTTCTTTTTGAAAATAGGGGTCTAAGTGTCTCACTAAAATAGGGGTCTATGTGTCTCAGGGGTCTAATTGTCACCCAAATTTTAAGGGGTCTAAATGGTCAGGGGTCTAAGTGTCTGACATCCACTGAACCAACAGTAGACTACTCGTAGTACACAGACACAATATATACATGAATAAATGCAATAAAGACACTTACATGAATCAGTTCTAATGAGTAGATTTATGGTATCCGTCACTTTTTCCATACACCTTCATAAGACGCAAAAATAAAGGTTTACTTTAAGTAACTTTACGTCAGACGAACATATCAATTGGGGTTTTCCCACATTCGCAGACAACGGATCCGGAAGAGGCAAGAGTGAACACGACCTTCACCTTGTAATAGCGAGCAGCGCACGAGAGGCGTCGCGAAGCGACGCCTCGCGAAGCGAGAGCTCATTGGTACAAATAGTGTAAATTTTTACATACCTTATGCCTTCGACGGAGTGGTGGACCGGAAGTAAACAAATTTAAATATGGCGGACGGAAGTATTCACTGAGACGGGTACAATGAAAAATTAATTCTCTATTTTCCGCGTAACGATGCATCACGTGATTTTAAACACTAATACAGTCTACAAACGAGAACCACGCGAGATATCAACTCACGAATACAGAGACCTCGGGTTTTTCCGTACGTCGACAGTAGAAATCAAGAGATTCTGTTCAATATTACAGATATTCAGATGCGTGTGACTACATTTCACGAAAATAAGAATGTCATGGAGGTCAATCTAAGAAAGTAAATATATAAAAGAAAACTTATTCATTATTTTTCAGTGTTACGGATATTTCCTAATATGGTAGAGCGATTTACCGAACCGTGTCCTTCGGACTTACGAAAACTTCCAAATAGGGAATGTAAACACAGCGGGAATTGATGAGCACGCGGAATAAGTCGTCTGGCTGTCAAACTTTGTTTACAAAATAAACCCTGAAAACTTTCTATCTCAAAACTACTGCCACTTTGTCTTAGCCAGGTAAAAACCAGGTCTGCTCTTTGAACTTACAACTTGAGTATCCTGACATTTCAATCATTTAAGTAATTGTTTTATCCATTTTTTTAGCTAGATCTATCTTTCACCATTAAATATTTGCCTATTGTATAGCCTTCACACTTGTATATTGCATTGGGGAAGCGCAAAGTTCTGAGTGAAAGCTTCAGACTTCGAAATCAATTTAGTTCCTGTATCATCAAAAAACTTTTAAAAGGTCTAGGTCTCAACAACAACAATTTTTAAACGGATTTTTTATTTCATTTATCAAATAAATTGCTAGATTAGATCCTCTACAGCATTACAAATTTTTTCTAAGCTAATGGCTGATTGCAGTGATCATAAGAGTCAATCTTCAACCTTTCTTCCAAAAATCTCCATACAAAACTGCGATTACCAGGTTGAAAATGTGCCTGGTGATGGAAACTGTTTCTTTCATTGCCTGTCAATGGCTTTTTATGGCAATTTTTCAAGATCAGACATGTTGAGATATACAATTTGTCAAACAATTTTAAACAACTGGAGACAGTGGGAAAATAAAGTTGAAATATTTCATGGCCCTCAAATTACACATCAGAAGTACCGTACTTCCATGCTTGAACTTAATGATTGGGCAACTAGCTGTGAAATTGAAGCAGCATCTCAGCTCTTTCATTGCACTATCAATGTATGGCTAAAATGTACAAACGATTCATTCCAACTGACCACATTTACACACGAAGAACACAACAGTCAACATATATCATTATTGCTTGAAAATAACCATTTTAAGTTGTTACATGAAGTAACACAAACACAAACTGGTGATGTTCTTTCTACTGCTAAACATGTATCACAATCTAGCATCAACCATGATCATTCTTACTCATCACGAGTTGATAATAATTCACATGTAACAAACACTGACACTCATTTTGTGTCAGACACACTTTTAAATCATTTGGATAATTCAATTTTGTCTTTCCAAAATCCCACAGAAAGCACTTCCTCTAATCCAGCTTTCCTCTCACCAGCTGAAAACCATGTCATCAGAAATATTTCAGAAAATAATCATAAAAAAATGCAGTTGCATCTTCTTGATCATTCCTATTGTGATTATCATTATGCAGATGATCATTACCAAAATGAAATAAATTTATACTGTACATTTGAACCAAACTCAGAGCAATTTCACCTCTCTGATCACACTTACTCTGCTTGCCAGTTAACAGACTCGAATTCTCAATTGAGAAATTCTGCAATTCACAGTAATAACAAACTATCAAAGACAAGCCATCCTAATCCACAAAGCTCAACTGCACAAAGAAAACGAAAAAGATTCAGCCTTGGTGAATATTTGTTTTATTCCCCAAATTCAAATCAAATAAAGCGCTTGAAAACTAACAAACAAAATTTTAACAGCTTACCTGTTGCTAAATCAAGCAAACTAAATGCAGATAACTTAAGATGTAAAGCAATGAAAAAAACAAAAGATGACACAAAGATTCATAGGGTGGAAAAGGAAGTACATGCAATCTGTAGAAAACTTGGCATTCTATATGAGCATCCATCAGACAATGAAACAAAACAAGAACGTGCTAAACGAATGAAAAGAATGAATAAACGAATTAAGTCTCAAGAACATAAACTGAAAAAAACTCATTCTGAAATACCTCATGCCCCTCCACCTACAGGTGATGAAATTTTAGACAATGCTCTTGATCATATAAGAGCTTTTGAATTGAAGCAAATGTCTTACACTTTAGACCAATGTTCAATATGCCATGAATGTAGGATTAATATGAAAATGCATAACAGCACCACATGCCTCAGGTGTTATTTAGATAAAGACAACGTAAAAATGTTCTCTGCAGAAAATAATATGGATCCAAAGCCTCTTCCAAGCCAACTTCAAGACTTATCTATTATTGAACAGCAGCTCATATGTAGAATTTCACCTTGCATAAATATTCACATGCTCAAACATGGTGGCATTTCTTCAAATGGACATTGTGTAACATTTCCACAGGAAATAAATGAGACAACAAAAATATTTCCAAGACTTCCTGAGGAAGTAAAAATAATAAAAATACGTAAAAGAGGAAGAGATGAAACTTCCAAAGATTTTAGAGTTCGCCGCTTACATGTTCAGAATGCTCTATTTTGGTTAAAAACCAATAACCCTGCTTACTCTGACATTATCATCAGTCAAGACAGACTAGGGAAATTACCACTTGATGGAGAATGCCATGATGTGCCCAGCATTAGTTTTAATGAAGACACAACCCATTGCAATGATATGGGGCCTGCCCCTGATCAAACTGATCCAGGTGATACAGACTGTAGTACCCACTCTGGAGTTCTACTTTCAGATGTTCCAATCAATATACAGTCAGAAATCAAAAACATAGTACAAGAAGTTATGGGTGATAATGCTGAGGTATCTACTGACAAAAAGGGCATATGCACTATCCCCTGGCCAACTCGCGACAATGTGCCTGTCTCTGAGTACAAAACAACCAATTTCTTTACATTAGCTTTTCCCTCTCTCTTTCCCTACGGTACGGCAGATTTTTTCTCTAATCGTAAAAGAACCTGTTCTTCAATGTCTGACTGGGCAGATCATTTATTTTGGTACAAAGATGGGAGATTTGCTCATCATCATTATTTCAAGTTTGTTGTCCACAATATGATCATGCGGAAACGTGCAGCAGACAATAGCCAATTCATCGTTAACCAAAAGCTAGGTGACAGTCATTTAACTGTTGAAGATTTGAAAAAACAGCTTCAAAATGGAGACAAATCTTTGGGAGGGAAAATCCTTTACCTCAGCTCATCACTTCGTGGCACAAGTCAGTACTGGGCTCAAAGAGGGAGGGAGCTTAGAGCTTTAGTCCAGTATAAGATAAATCAGGGCGAAGGGCTTCCATCATATTTTTCAACAGGCAGCTGTGCAGAATTTTATTTCAAACCCTTGCACAGGCTTTTATCAATGTATGTAAAAGCAACGACAGGCAAGTTTGTAGATCTATCCAATAAAGGTCTATTATTTGATGTTCTGCAACAAAATACTCACATTGTTGCACACTACTTTGACCTACGTACCCAATCTTACTTTAACGAAGTGATGGCTCCAATTTTCAATGTCAATGCATACTGGTATAGACAAGAATTTGCCAAGTCTCGTGGCATGGTTCATTGGCATGGTCTTTGTTGGCGCGCTGATAAAGAGCCACACCAGCTTCTATTTGAGGCTGTACAAAAGGGCTTGTCTGATGAGAAATGTGCTGAAAAATTATCTAATTGGGCTGAGAAAAACATTGGTATGACTGGAATGCATCCTGCAGGTCAAAACAAATCTGGCAAGCCCAGAAAAGAGTTATGGCCCATGCCTGAAGGAAATGCACCCCCACCATCTGAGGAGCAAAATCCTCTTTTCAAGTTATTGATGGATGTTAGCTCCTCTCAGGCCTCATTGTTAGAGGATCATCTTCTTCTAACAAACCGATTCAATATCCATCGTTGCTCAGACTATTGTTTGACTATACCCAAAAAATCTAATTCAAAGGAAAAATCTTGCAGAATGGAATTTCCTAAACCTTTAAGAAACATCCCTGCAATTGTAAAGGATAGAAATAAGGCCTTGAGACTTGAAATGACTCGTGACCATCCATTGCTTGTTCAGCATTCAAAGTGGCATACCCAAGCTTGGCGTGCAAATGGTGATATTTCCCTAATTCTATCCAAAAGTGGGACTGAAAATCCTTCTGTAGATGATATCATTGCTACAGAAAAGTACATAACCGGGTATGCTTGTAAAGGCAATCAGTCAACAGGAGCTATTGCTGACCTTTTTCATGATGTCATTAATTCTACAGATGATTCTGCAAGAGCTAAATCTGTTTGCAGTAAACTTTTGATGGGAACAGTAAAACGAGATATTTCAGCAGTTGAGGCATCTTTTGAGTTGTCAGTCCTTCCCCTTTACCGTTCAAGCCATACATTTCAATCAATTAGCATGTCTGGGTTTAGAGTTCTAGAAAATAATGGATCAAAACTTACAAGGAATACTCCTCTTGATAAGTACTTAGAGCGTAAAAAAAGTGATACTTCTTCTTTCTATCAGTTCATTTGTCAAACAGGCAAAGTCCCTGTCATTAACGGTAGTGGAGTTCAGGCTTGTTGGCCTCTAGAAGAAAATTATTGTAAAAATATGCTTTTACTGCACTGGCCCAATTGGCGAAAAATATCCGATATAAAAGATGATAACACAACTTGGACAGCACATTTTACCTCTTTTCTAGCATCAGCCTACTGTCCAAACTTTCTAAAGGTAGAGGTTGACAGAGTTAAAAGTCATGTTAATAAGACAGAGACTGTAAGTGAACCTTTGGATGAAGAGGAATCATCAGATGTTGCTTCAAGTCAACCTGATTGGGTTGAATTAGTAAAGCCCATTGTTACATTTGATGATATTCAGAGAGAATTTGCATTTGATGATGGTGGACCTGACTATGACTGGTCAATTAGTTCACTTGAATATCCAAATGATTTGGGTTTATCCTGGATTGAAAATCTTTCTGAACCTTCTGGATGTGAAAGTGAAGAATTAAACCTTCCAAATGTTGATATTTCATTGATGAATGAAGATCAGAGATTTGCTTTCAACATTGCTATGCAAACTCTTCTTGATTTCCTCAAATGTGAAGATGTAAATTTTCAATTCCAACCACTTCGAATGGTTGTCATGGGCACAGCAGGGTCTGGCAAATCATTCTTAATTAACTGCTTAGTCAAAGCAATAAGAACTGTTTTTGGTTATAACAAGTCTGTACAAGTAGTTTGCCCTACTGGGAGCAGTGCAAACATCATAGGTGGTATAACACTTCACAGATTTTTCAAAATTCCCACCTATAAAAGAAGTGGTGAAATGAAAATACCTGATGGCTCCATTGGTGCTTCACTTCAAGACAACTGTGCTGGTTTGAAAGCTTTACTTGTTGATGAACGCTCACTTATTGGGTCAACTACACTTGGATGGATGGAGTACATGTGCAGCCATGGAATGGCATCTCAAATGAACCAGTCTATGACCTGGGGTGGATTACCAATTGTTATTTTTCTAGGAGATGATGTTCAGCTTCCTCCTGTTTTAGATACCCCAGTTTATAATAACAAAAGTTCATCCCCTGCTGCTATACATGGAGTTTTAGTCTGGAAAGAGTTTTCTACTGTTGTAAAATTACACAACATTGTAAGACAATCAAATGATGAACATATCTTTAGGGATGTGCTCATGTCAGTGCGACAAAATAAAGTAAGCCAGGACCAAGCTATTTGGTTACAACAGTTTCAGTGGGAAAATTTGAAATCTAAGTATGGTCCAGAACTAACTATGAGGATGGAAACTAATGGTCTATTTGTTTTTCCCACCCACGAAGAGGAATGGAGTCACAATAAATGTCAGCTTCTAAAAGCTAATAGAAACTTTCCAGTTGCTAAAATTAAGGCAACAACACAAGGCTCACATTCCACTTCCGGTGACAGTGAAAAAGCTGGTGGTCTATTAAGAGTCCTTTTCCTTTGCAAGGGGGCAAAAGTAATGTTAACTTGCAACCTCAATGTTTCACTTGGATTATTTAATGGTGCAAGTGGCAAAGTGGTTGACATTATATATCATACAGGACAAAAGCCCCCAGACTGCTTTCCAGCTGTTGTAATGGTTCATTTTCACAGTTATACTGGTCCACCATTCATTAAGGAAGATCCGAAACTTGTTCCCATCGTGTCAGTCTCTCGTAAAATTGATTGTAGGTGTCACTTTTGCTTCCGTAAACAAATCCCACTTAGGCTTGGTTGGGCAACAACAATTCACCGTTGCCAAGGTATGACCATAGGGGAAGGGGAAGCAAGTAGATACATAGTAATTCATCCTGGAACAAGGGCATTTGAGTCCAGAAACCCTGGGGCTATGTATGTTGCTCTTTCTAGAGCAAAGTGTAGTGGAATTGGTGGTAGAGACCCTGACTTTGCATGGTATGAAAGTGTTATAGTGAATGAGGACAGGTTGTGCCACAAGGTTTACACATCAACAACTAAGGCTAGAAATGAACACATACAGTTACTTGAACGTTTTGCTATGGATACCCATAAAAAATTCAGCCATCTACTTGAAAAGACTGACCTCTTCTTCCAGGCACTAAAACTGACTAGAAATTGTGTAACAGAAGAATAACTCATAACATTTATCGCAGATGTAAGTATATGAACTTATAATGGACAATGCTTGGTGGGTGATATGAAAATCGCTAACCATTTATATTGATCCATATTTTACTTTTACATATATTCACATGTTTATTGCCCCTATTGTCTCATATTTTGAACGCTTGCCATAATTCTTCCTTTGAAATTTTACACAATGATCCAAGTACTTCTAGTGGTCTGGGTTTTACAAGCTAAGATCAAGTACCTGGTATATTTTTTCCTATCCAGTGTCCACCATGCCTCTCTGTCCGTCTTAAATGAAGTATGGTTCTTTGATCCATGATGCTTGGAAGATTTTTTGAAATTTGTTAACAATTCACATTAATTTGATGTCAACTCTTAACAGTACCATTACCTACTTTTTTTTTCTTCACTGTGCCTGCTTATCGATCATTGTCTTCTTACGCTAAGATGTCTTTAGGATGGGTTATGCTTGGTGGGTGATATGAAAATCGCTAACCATTTACATTGATCCATCACACTAAAGTCTTGTATCTTAAAATCAAATCCATCATCCATCATACCAAATATTTATTCACTTTCTTTTGTTCACAACTATACTGCCTAAATTATCCCTTTGAAATGTTATACGGTTACTTCAACTTCTCTGCATTTCTTTCTTTTCCTGTTGTCTGTCAATCTGCCCTAGATTAGCACTCACTTTAAAAGTATATTATCACTCTAATGTTTATCAATATCCTTTCATCAGCATCCATCATTTCAATTCCTTGATGACCTTTTGCCATTTTTATTAAATTCAATGGCTGGTATGTGTACAATGTCAAAATGCATATATACTGTCATCCAAAGACAAATTTTGCCACAAAGCAACATGAATTTTCTTTGTAACATGCAAAAAAAGTAATAGTTTTAAAGTTATGATATTAATATTGTGAAAGTATTATCGTAATACCTGCAATCAATCATTTTGTATCTAAACATTCATTACTAATGTCAGAAGCTTTTGCAATTACCCAGCTGATGTGTAATTATATATGTACAGCATAATTATTATTTTACTACTTATTAAAATTCAAAATGTCTATAACTTGTGGCTGTGACTATATACTGCAATAAAAAAAAAGTGTAGAATTAAATTTGTAATTATTATACAATTTAGGTTTGTTTTCTCATCACCAGGCATATTCAAGGTTTCCTAGTGTAGACCTCAATAGTTATCCAATAATAAGTATCTTGACCAATAATACTATTTTGATAATTGTGTGGATAAAGGTGTGGATAAAGGTTTTTAAAAAAATGTGGGGAAAGGGGTAAATGCTAGTCACATTATTTTCTCCTTTTTCAAGAATGTTTTCCACCTTTCAAAACTTTAATTTCAATTTTCTACTTTCAAGTTAGTACAGTCTAACAATTTTGTTGTTTGGTAAAGGGTTAATAAAAATAGAGCCAGCCATTTAGTTTCACATTCCTACAAAGGAGAGTAAGTGACTTGTTCCAAGCAGAAAAATCTTATCACATGCTTTGAAAAGAAAATATATCTTTATGAACTTTATTCTGTACAGTTTTCCACTTATTTTTAACTTTCCTTTTACTTAAAGTATTTTAACTATTAATAAGTATTTACAAGTGAAATGTTCAACGTTTCAAACTTCCATGCCTAAAGAGGGAGGCTTAACTTTAGTATAGATTTAAAACTTTCAAATCTGTTGACCCCTGACCCTTTACCACACAATTCAGATGTCACAAACAGAGAAAACCTTTGAAAACATTGTAGAAAAAGATGAATATATTTGTAACCAGCACTCTACTCTCTCCTCTTTCCACTGTGTTAAAGTTTCTATCCCATCAAAGACAGAAATCTGTTTCAGCAACATCTACTTGTCTACAAATGTTATGGATTTCATCAAGCCCTAAAATTTGTTGTTTGGTAAAGACTGATTCAATTTTTCACCTGAAGGTAGAGGAAAACAATTCTTTTTGATCACTGCAACTGCTAGTAATACGGAAGCCAAAAGTATCAGCCCATAACCTAAAAGCTTGGTTTCAATATCTCTCTGGAAATAATTTCAAAATAATCAATCTGCACTTCTTTATTCTAATTATCAGGGAGGTAAATGACTATTTAACTGCATTAAGAGATTTTTCTTAATTCTTAACCCATAACTACACAATCCTGACTTTTGACGACCCCGAGAAAGAAATCTTTTGAAAACATTGTGGGAAAAGGAGAAAATGCTGGTACCCAGCATTTTGTCCTTTTCCCACAATGTTTGCTACCCACCACAAAACAAATGTTTAATTTTCAGTCATTTTTATTCTGTCATCTGCAAGTGCATTCAAATTGGACCAGTCTATTTTTTTTTGTTTGGTAAAGAGTTAAATAAATGCCTTACTTTAGTAATTAGTACAATCTCTTTCAATTTTTCTAGAATGAATGTGATTGTGGCAACTGATTCAAGAGGAAGAAATTTACATTCATACATACTAAACCACAAATCCATGTCAAGCATTCACAACCTTAAACTCTCCCATATATGTAAACCAGGGGCACAAGTTCATACACTCAAACATGAAATTGAACATAAGCTTCAACATATAAAAACACAGACTCCACAAGCTCTAACATCAGTCACTCTTATAGCCGGCATTTGTAATTTCACTCAAAAAATTAAAGTCTTTGACAACCAAGGAAAAATAGTAGGAACACAGATTATTTACGTAAACTCAAACACTAAATTAGAAAACATCATTGATCAGCTCAGAAACATGTCAACAAAATTCAACACAAAAACAACAACATTTAAAATTGCAGCCATACCACCAGCCAATCTTCAGAAATATACAAAGAATCAGTTAAGCAAAGGCAAACTCCCATTCCAAACATACACAGACACAGACCTCATGATCATGCAAGCACATTTGGAACAAGATATTACAACAGTCAACACAGAAATATCCAGAATCAACTCAAGTCATAATTTAAGCACAATTAGATGGGACCGAGATATCATTAAAACAGTTACAAAGCATCGGGGAAGGCACAATGGAAATACAAAAAGAATAACAAAATTTGTGTATACTCATCTCCCTGATGGTGTACATGCTGATGAATTTCTGTGCTCAAAATGGTTTGACATAGTTTGTCTTTCCATATTTTCTGACCAGAGATTTCATCAGTATGTACATCCACAGGAAGAAGAAGAAGAAGAAGAAGAAGAAGAAGACAATGATAAATCTTGGGACTACAAAAGAATGAAAATTAATCAGTAGCTACATTAGTTATTTCCATTAGTTTCAATTAACCATCTTTAATTACTTGGTCCTTTTTTTGATACTTGTTACAGCCTAATAGCTCCTAACACATTTTATATTAAAATTTTGCTAACTTCAATGTTTCTTGTCAGTCATTGTTCATTTTCTTTCAGAGTAATATGTCATTCTTGTTTACTTTTGCAACAAAAGGTTCCTTTAGTAGAACTTGTAATTTTTATGATATTCAAATTACAGCAGGATGCAGCATTTCATTAGATCATTAAAAACTTTAGTGTGTCCATTTTTAATATCTTCATCATTATTTGCACAATACACATATTTGTATACCACTAAGTGCCCCTGGTATCTATAAATGTTGCAACATTGGTCTTAATACAGTACATTGAACAACTTTAACATTATTCTATCCTGCCATACAGATCCAAACTTGGATTCTGTCATATGTTACCATAGACAAAACATTCATTCATTACTAATTACATATACACTATTGCCATCACATAACATTTCATACAAGCATGTGACATTATAGCTTCTAACCTTTCATTCTACAGGCATCACATAAATTACCCATTCAAAAGGGTGGGTGACATGATAGTCGCTAACCTTCCATGTTACAAACACCATATTACAAACACATTACATTATTACCACCACATAGCAGTTCACATGGGTGGGTGACATGATAGTCGCTAACCTTTCATGTTACAAAAGCATAACATTACTACCACCACAAAGCAGTTCACATGGGTGGGTGACATGTTAGTCGCTAACCTTTCATGTTACAAAAGCATAACATTACTCCCAATTCTTAGCAATTAACATGGGTGGGTGACATGATAGTCGCTAACCTTCTGTAGTACCAAACATTACATTACATTGTATTACCACCACATAGCAGTTCACATGGGTGGCTGACACCTTCTCATATAACATATACATAAATAAGACTGATTTGATAAATTCCTGGTCCCTGGCCAAATTATGTTAGTGGCAACATCCAACAACTTGGATTACACAGCTTCATATGTTGAAAATATGAATCCAGCATTTGACGCAAAATATTACAAAAGTGAGTGCCAAGTTCTTTAAATAATACTTATATCATTCTATTGCCAGTTCTAGTTTACCATGTTACAATTTTCATCATATTTCTTCTGTTATAAGTTACATTTAGTCTTATCATTAAGTTGTTTGATAAAAATGCATGTTTACAAAACTGTGTTGATGGAAATTATATAGATTTATGCAAAATTACAGGTAACTGTTGAGTTTAAAAAACTGTTCCTGGACTTTCGTTATGATATTATACATCTTGCTCTATCAGTGTTAGCTCATCAATTTATGTGTAAAATACTGTATACCAATATAACATCAGACAATATTTCAGAAAAAGTAGTGTAGCTTCACGCGAAATATTTAAGTTGCAGCGCTGCTCGCTTATAGGCCGTGCCTATTTACATATTAGCGAGCAGCGCACAAGAGGCGTCGCGAAGCGACGCCTCGCGTAGCGAGAGCTCATTGGTACAAATGGTGTCAAATTTGTACATACCTTATGCCTTCGACAGAGTGGTGGACCGGAAGTAAACAAATTCAAATATGGCGGACGGAAGTGATGTAAAAAGACTGTCACTAAGCGCGTTTCTAACCCATACTTCCTAACACCCTTAACAGTAACGTGATTTGAAACAGTGTCCCAGTCTACAAACGAGATCCCCGCGAGATCTGGTCAAATACGATAGAACTCGGTCTTTTCCGTTATCTGTCTGAGTTACGGAAATTTCCTAATACAGAAATAAACATTACGGGGATTAATAAAGCAGCTGAACCTTTTCGGGTGAGTCAATAGATCTGTGCTTTCAAGTTTTTTCGCGCTCTTGCTTTTGAAAACTTTGTTCATCTTTTATTCGGACATTCTCTCTCACTTTTTAAAGTCCTTTACGATAAGGAGAGCGAAACAAATCGGCTAGTACTTAACTCGTCCCCAAGTCAACACTTCCCGAGCAAAGTGTGTTAATCTATGTATAGGAAGGTTACATAGACGGATTTACGAGCGTGTCTTTCATTCTGAACATAATGTAACAAAAAAGAACTTTTCTCATCGGGATCTAGATTACAACTGCTTATAAAGGTTATCTTTTTCAGTTTAAAAAAAATGGTCTAGATCTACTCGCAGCAGTAGATCTAATATTTCTTCATTTTCTTTTAACAAAAGGAAAGTGGTAAGAAAAAAGACACCACTAACATTGTCTGCACTAGGGCTGGGCTTAAACTAATTACCAATCAAATGATTGCTTCTACAGTTTGCCTTAACCCATTACCACACAATCCCTACTTTTGACGCCCCTGAGAAAGAAGCCTTTAGAAAACATTGTGGGAAAAGGAGAAAATGCTGGTAACCACCATTTTCTCCTTTTCCCACAATGTTTTCTTTTCTGCTGGAAACAAATTTTGCTTTTTGAGTAACATTAATATTGTCGTCTGTAAGTGCTTTTACTTTGGACCAGTCTAAAATTTTGTTGTTTGGGAAAGGGTTAATTGACTGAACCATTCCTAATCATCCAATTCATAAAAAAATGATAATATGGTGGACTATATATCGGGCATGTTGAAATGTACAAGTATTTAGAAAATCAATTTTCTTATTTTTGACTTTCCAAAACAAAATCTGATATGATGCTTTCTTTTCTCAGTCCTGTATTCATCTGCTTCTAACAAATTTCAGTTCATTTCATTAAGGCAAAACCGTCAGCTGTCTGATGTTAAGACTTATGAGTAATTTTATGGCAAGGTAACGGCAAAGACTTGGAAGGCACTAAAATATATACAGGGTTGTTTTTTCTAGGTAAATGAAATTTATTTCTAGGTCAAGGCAAAGGGTTTGTTCTCTTGAAATCCTGTTTAAAACCCTGATTGCCCTGCCAGTTAATATGTAGGAGTATCCTTGAGCAAGGCATGCCTCAGCCATAGGCCAGCACTTGTTGAAATATTACTAAGTAAAGATGTTAATGACATTACATTATGCTGAATTGCAATGGAAAGTAACATAAAAGTCCATTTAAACAAATAATTACAAAGTTTCAGATCTACAAATCTAAATCTCTGAAAATTCTTAATCTTTCTTAGAACTATGTCCCTTTATCCATGAATGTGAACCATTGTTGTTCATAACTTTAATTGAGAAATAAAAATAACTACATGGATATGAATTCAATGTCAGATAATGATCAGGTCCATTATATTCAACCAGCCTCTTTTGGCCTAATCCTTTTTGAAACTGGGACTTTTTTGGACTGATCAGTTGCTGTTGTGCTCCTATTTCGAAATCATTTCAGTTGTATCAAGCCGACAGCTCTTTTCATAAATTATTTTCCTTTGTATTAAAAGCAGTCCATGATTGGGATGTTGCTTTCCTTACCCATAGAAACTGCCATACAAGTAAAACATTACATGTATCTTGGCTAAGGATCTAACACAGGAACTTAAGATTATTGACTCAACACTTTCAGCACTAAGCTATCCAAGACAACTCAAAACTCTTTGGAGGCTGATCCTACATTTCCTAGAATATTTATTTGGATGGTGAAAAGTTTTCTGAAAAAACAAATTATGACAAACTTTGGTATCAAGAAAATTTCACACTGATCAGATCATATTTATACAAAAAATTTCTAATTTGTGCTAATCATTTGTGATATTCAAAATGAAATTACTGTGATAGTTCTACCTATTTATCGACATCTATAAAAATTTAAGTCACCATTTGAATGAACTTGGTAGTTTTTGGCTTCACAAGGTGGCAGTATAATGGCAGTTATAATTTGAATAATTTACAGCTGTAGCTTAATTGTTAAAATTTGACTACACAAGTCATGAAATGAACTGGCCTGTTAAGTACAAAGACGACTTGAAATGCCACTTAAGAACAACTTTAAAACTATTCAGGGAAAAGGACAATTCATAATACTGGAAACCAAGATTTCTAAAACTGTATCTAATCATAAATACCATGAATGCAGTGATATATTGACTACAATTTTCTGCAATTAAGAAAGAAAGAGTAGGCTATGCCTCGGACAGGATCTATAACGTCCATGCTGGATGTCGATCTTCCGTGCACCCAAATAGAAAGAAAACCGGAAACCATTTATAGACTAACATTACTTACGCTAAAAATAGACCGGAAAATGAAGATACCAGTCTAGAGTAAAAAAGTTGGGCCTACCGGTGTTTCGATAGAAAATTTAAACACTTTAATTGATCGGGATCAAACAAAATTTTGCAAAAGGCATTGATATCAAAATCAGTGCGTCTCGAAAATGCACATATCTAAAAGTTTTGCGTCCTCGGTAATTTCTTTGCGTCCCTGATGCGGGACGCACAGGTAAATGAAACACTGTGAATGGCAGTTGTTCCTGATGAACATAAAAAATCATATTAAGACTTAAGTTTACAATGAGAATTAACAGCTATTTTTACATTGAGATGAACAAGCCTGCAGAAGACTTATCAAATCACATCAAGGAAAGGTGCAAATTCTGTGGTCAAATTATAGATGTGATTTTCCATTATGTTACTCTGCTTACTGCTTTGCCAGCAAATACGACATCATCATACTATAGTTTGAATACAATCACAATGCACATTACTGATCAATTTAAAGTTTTCATCACTAAAATTACCTAATTCAGAAATGAAACCATCTTGGCCAGGTAGCTCAGTGGTTTGTAATGTACCTAACTCATGACCTGGTGGTTGTGGGTTCAATACCCAGTTCAGGCATACTATAATTCCAGCACTTAATCGTTTAGCCTCTCACTTCTGATGCATTTTAGAAAAGTAATCAATAGCTTGAAAGAAAGTTAGCAAGGGAGGGTGTAAAGTAGAGGAGATTATTAATATTCTCTTCGTTTGTCTTTCTTTCTGTTGGTTCACCGGCAGTTGCTTTGCTTTTTTTTAGGTAGATCTACTTGATAAGAAAATTTTTGTATACTTTATCAAAGTACCACAAACTTGCAGCGCTGCTCGCCTATAGGCTTTGCCTATATTCATATTATTTCTGTAATGATCATGAAGAGGCAAGAGTGAACACGACCTTCACCTTGTGATATTGCTATGATCCGGAAGAGGCAAGAGAGTGAACACGACCTTCACCTTGTAATATCTCTGTGTGGTTAACTATAATTATTGCATAAAACGTGCCTTTTCGGGCCGTTATAAGCATGTATTAACGGGTAAAAACCGGGCGGTTATCGGGAGAAAACGTGTATTAATCAGTAAATTCACGCGCCGTTAACGCCCGGGTTTGTACTATCAATATCCTCGATTCGGGCCTACCTTGTAAACAACGTTTGTCCTTGTCAGATTTTCCCTAGACTCCGACCATCAAACTGTAGGAATTCGTACCATATTCGATCCTTTCCATGGCATGTCTTTGATGATATTAGTACACCACAAACAAACCTTTGCACAGAATCTAAGTTTAATCGAGATCTGAACAAAAATTCACCCGTGAAATGTACTCTAAACCAGCTACATCCCACCCACTTTTTAACGTGATCGGTCCGCCTCGCTTGATGTATATCGAACCCTCTGTCGCCTTCAGTTACAGAAATTTATATCCACGCATTCATCCTAGTTGTAATCGTCCAAATGTGTGCAAGTTTATTCCACATAAGTCCAGTGTGTATTAAAAATAAATAAGAGTGTATTTACAGCGAGAGAATCAAAACTGGCATATAGGACTAACGGCCCTTTCGTAATCGTAACAAAAACTTCTTCGCCGACTTCCGGTTTTGACCCATTTGCGTAGAGTACATTTGAAATTCGCTTATTTGCATTTCTATGGAAATATTTTTGCTATTTGTACAAATTATTGTTAGAATACCTTTACTTTATGCAATAATAGCGTTAATTCACGTTTTTTCGGTCGTTAACATTCGCAGAGGCCCTCAAAATACTTAAACACCCTCGTGCTTCGCACTCGGGCGTTAAAGCATTTTTCGGGCCTCTGCGAATGTTAACGACCTCAAAAACGTGAATTAACCCTATAATATCCATTTAATATACTTAACTCTATAACACAAATCAGACCTATCAAAATCGAAAATATTTGCAGACGACGAATAAAGTGTACCTCAAATTCTTTGATTTTGGGGTGAATATAAAGAAAACAATGTGGGAAAAGGATGAAGTGCTGGATAACACCTTTTTTCCCCCCTCCTCTTTTAAAGAAAAATAATATTAAATCTTCTTTCTCAAGGTCCTTAAAACTCGGCATACCAAAATACATGTACGTGACATGAGATCAAACTTTTCACGTTATCTCCCTAGACTGATGTCAGTCCGTTAAAGTTGGTCCTTCAGATTTTAGGACGAAAATTTTACAAAAATGAAAAAAAAGTCATCCTTATACTCCCATAGCCTTTTAATTTGCCTTCATAAAACCCCTGTAGTCGAAAACCATCCGATAACACGAGAAGTTAGAGATTTATTACGGACCAGGTTGACACCAACGGGAGACACGTTCTATTTTTAGATTATCAATTCCGACGTACAGAACAACACAAAATTTCAAACATCATTTCGAAGAAGACATTATGGAAAATAATTAAGTTACATATTTAATATGTAATGGAATTTAAGCGTTATTAGTCACGTGCCAGTCATTTGACATTCCCACAATGCTTTATTGATTTTTGGCGCAAAATCTAAATATAGATTAAGAAGCTACGTAGCCTTTTAAGGGAATACCATCATTTTTTTTTCTTTGTAATTTTATGATTCTTAATTGTAGATGATTTGTATTGTTTTTTTCATATAAATTTCAATGGTATATATATTGTTTTAATTTGGTGTGAAGTGAAAATTCTAAATACCCACCTTGAAGTAGAGCCTTTTCATTAACACAAAATCATCAAGTAAAACTGCAAAACGAGAAGAAGGGCAAATAACAACACATTTCTGTGACTTTGATGCAGTTGTGCACCTTGTTTATTAGAATGACTTAAACGCAGGGTCTGAATTCCAGGCTAGTTATCTCCCGTGCGAAGGTTACCAGTTTAAAGGCAATATAGTTGCCAGGAGGTAACAATGTTGATGATAAAATGCATTTAAATTTTATTTATACCATTTTAAAGTTTTTATATAGATCTAGATCTAATTTTGAAGATCTTGACAATCTGTTACTGTCCGGTTGGTCCATGTGTTAGTCGCTTGCAGAAATATCATCTAGATCTCAAGCGCGGATCCAGATATCTTTCTGGGGGGGGGGGGGGTCCCACCGAAAATGCGCTTGTCTTATCCGGATTTCAGTGGAAGTAAGTCATTTACAAGAAAAGTGAACGTTTCCAGTTCTAAACATGAGGTCTCCACATTTAGAACCTTTTTTTTTCAAATTCATGACTGTATTTTACATAAATTCTGTGCAATATCAAACCAGTCCCATTCACGAATCCGATAACCACATTTTTGCCAAAATTCCAGGGGGGTCCAGACCCTCGGTCCCCCCCTCTGGATCCGCCCATGGATCTAGGTCAAAAACTGTTACGTCGCCTTAGCTATTTTTCTTTTTACCAGTGTCTGCATTCACCATCCATTTTTAAGAACGGTCTTAAGTCTTATTCTTCAAGATTTTCTGACTGTGAAAGTAACAGAACTTCTGATTGGCTAAACCATTTGGTTTAGCCAATCAGAAGTGCTATTACTTTCACACTGATGAAATTCTGAAGACTAAGACTAAGAGCGTTCTGAAGAATGGTTGGTGAATACAGACCCTGTTGTTGGAAGTTGTTCTCTGCAAGCGCTGAACACTTGGCCCAACCAAAAACTGTCATCTTCACAATCATTTCCATACAGTTAAAGTCTCCGTAAAGTCCAAATGTAAAAAAGGCCTGTTTATAAAGTAAAAGTAAACGGTTTTTACCATGTAAGAACATGGCGATTATTAGATCTATGACCTTAACAATATGTAAAAGTGCAGTTCGTAAAAGTTGAAATGGATTAGTCAAAAGAAAAAAATATAAGTTGCCTATTGAGCTATACTTCCACCAGTGCTTATAAGTTATATACACATAATTTTAAAAATTGAAATCTAGATCTACTCGTAGGGGAAAACAGAACTAGACGTCAGAGGGGATCGGTGACACGTCATAGCAGACAGGTCAAATCTTGGAAGAATATGGCCGCAGACAACATACAAACTATAATGAAGGTAGTCTCGATCAGTGGTGTCCATGAAATTGACGGGCTTTCTCCATGCATTTTCGCACACATATACTATGATATCTGGTTTTCTCCGATCTCCGAAAATGCTGGTTACCAAATTGTTTTCTAAAGGCTTCTTTCTCAGGGTTGTCAAAAGAAGGGATAATGTGTGGTAATGGGTTAATATTGTGATCATGATAAACAATTTGACATGTGTGTTGTGATGGGTCATCCGTTATATTTCGAGTTATAAACGGTTCAAATTACCTATTTTTTCTTTTTTTTACTTTACAGGGGTTTAACCCTTTACCCCATAAGGGATTTCTATAGTATCTCCAATTGACCCTAAATAACAGCAAGGATGAAACCATTTCTTGTGTGTATTTGACACCTTTTGATAGTGTAGAAAACATTGTGGTAAAAGGTGAAATTGCTCGTTAAGAGCAATTTCACCTTTTGCCACAATGTTTTCCAAAGGCTCTTACAAGCAATACATAGAAATGAGTATCTATGGAGTAAAAGGTTAAGTACATCTTCTGTCTTATACTTCAAGATTTCTAAATTTGAAACTCAGTATTTTCAAAAGGCTTCCTTCTAGGGGTCGTTAAAAGTAGGGATAGTGTGGTAATGAGTTTAACTCTACCACACAATTCCGAGAAAGAACACTTGAAAACAATGTAGGATCAGGAGAAAATGCTGGTAACCAGCATTTTCTACATTTCCCACAATGTTTTCTATCCTTCTCAAAACAAATTTCAATGTTTATGTCAAATTTATTGTCATCTGCAAATGCTTTCAATTTGTCTAAACAAGTCTAAAATTTTGTCATTTGGTAAAGAGTTGAAAAGGTAGTAAACATTGCGGCAGAAGGAGAGAATAATGGATGGTTTGGTAAAAGATTAAAATGACATACTTAGTCTTTATTTTATTAATACAACTTATTAACAATACAACAAGCAGTAATGGCTTGCAAATTAAGAAACAAACTCCAGACAATAGACATGAACCATTACAGTGAAAGACTTTCCATGTTGATTAAAAAAAAAAATCTCAGATAAAACAGTGGAATCTTTACCACACAATTCTTTAACCCTTTACAATCCCAACTTTTAACACCTCTGTGAAAGAAGCATGTTAAAAACATTGTGGGAAATGGATAAAATGCTGGTAACCAGCATTTTCTGGTAACCAGCATTTTCTCCATTTCCCACAATGTTTTCTTCCCTTCCTGAAACAAAGTTAAATTCTTTAGTAACATTCATTTTGTTTTCTGCAAATGCTTTCAGTTTGGACCAGTCTAAAATTTTGTTGTTTGATGAAGAGTTAACTTGTTACTAAACAGCAAAATTTTACACTTGTCCAAACTGGAAGCATTGGGGACGACAAAATTTATGATTCAAAAATTGAATTTGTTTAGGAATGGTTACCAGCATTTTCTCCTTTTCCCACATTTTTTTTAAAAAGGTTTTCTTCCTCAGTATTAAGAAAACTAGTGATTATTTGGTAAAGGGCTCACAACTATTAAAACATTGTGGGGAAAGGAAACAATTCTGGTAACCAGCACTTTCTCCCTCCATGTTTTCTAACAATTCATTTTAGTTTTCAAGTTTTAGTAACATTTACTTAAATATCTACTGATGCTTTCACTTTAACTCTCTACCACATAATCCCGACTTTTAACGACCCTAAGAAAGAAGCCTTTTGAAAACATTGTAGGAAAAGGAGAAAATGCTGGTAACCAGCATTTTCTCCATTTCCCACAATGTTTTCTACCCTTCTCTAAACAAGTTTTTTACCAAATAAAACCCAACTTTTAACAACCTTAAGAAAGAAGCCTTTTAAAAACATTGTATGAAAAGGAGAAAATGCTGGTAACCAGCATTTTCTCCGTTTCCCACAATGTTTTCTTCCCTTCTCTAGACAAGTTTCAGTATTTGAGCCATATTTATTTTGTTGTCTGCAAATGCTTCCAATTTGGACTGGTCCAAAAAATTTGTTGTTTGGTAAAGAGTAAAACAAATCAGAACTTTCTTGCAAGCAAAGTCTGTAACAAAGAAATGTAACAGGTGGTGAAAAATATATCGCGGCTCGACAGGGATTCGAACCCAGGGCCTCTGGAATACTGTTCCTGCACTCTAACCAACTGAGCTACCGAACCACATGTCGACATGGCCGCACGATATATCACCAAATACCTGTACCCGGCTACATATACCCCCTCCAAATTTAGAATTCGTCCCGAATTCTCGAGACAGAGAAACGTTGTGAAACGTTCTCGAGGTGCCGAAGCAGTAGCCATCCACATCGTGGGTTATTTACGGTGGGCGCCAAATGTAACAGGTGGTGAAAAATAAATCGCGGCTCGACCAGGATTCGAACCCATGGCCTCAGGAATACCGTTCCTGCACTCTAACCAACTGAGCCACCGAACCACATGTCGACATGGCCGCACGATATATCACCAAATACCTGTACCCGACTACAGAAACAAATGAACAAATACGTGGCAGAAAGACAGCGACTGGGCAAGATTCGAACCGAGCTTGCCTGGATGAAAGGCCAATACCATAACCACTGAGCTAAAGAGAATTCTCCATAACCCAGTTGTTAGGTATTGTATTTAACCCTTTCCCAAATGACAAATTTCAGATGCTTCCAAACTTAAAGAGTTTGCATACGACAATTTCAAATTTGATAAAAATGACAAAGTTCTCCAAATGGGTAGAAAGCACTGTGGGAAAAGGAGAAATTGCTCGTTACGAGCAATTTCTCCTTTTCCCACTGTGTTTTCAAAAGACTTGTACTGCAGACACGTAAAAACAAGGACTTGTTTAGAAAAGGGTTAAACAGAGATGAAGCCATGAATGAAGGATTTGTTTGTTTGTATTCAAGTTTAACGCCATTTTAACAGCTATGGTCATATCATGGCGGTCAGTGACACAGCCATGTTTTTCCTGGCTTCCCCACACCAGTACTAACACAACTTTCTTTCCAAAGCCACCGACTACTTTTCTCACATGCATCGAAGGTGAGAGGCGAAAAATCGCCGGAAAGGAAGTTCGCCACAACCGAGTATCAAACCCACCACCACAAGGTCACAAGTCAGATAATTGCTAACAACTGAGCCACCCGGCCAGGCTAATGCATTAAGGAGTGGTCTCCTGTAACATCATAAAGCCAGCATGTATTGATGACTCAAAGCCTTATTAGGCAAGGAGTCCATTTGGGATTGGACCAAATGCTATTAATGGTTCAATGGCCAATCCCGTAACAGCCCCCATCTTACAAACAAAGGAGTGGTCTTCATTAACAACTTAACCCATTACCAAACAACAATATTTTGGACTGGTCCAATTTGAAAGCACTTGCAGACGACAAAATGAAAGTGACTGAAAATTTGAAATTTGTTTTGTGAAGGGTAGAAAACATTGTGGGAAAAGGAGAAAATGCTGGTGACCAGTATTTTCTCCTTGTCCCACGATGTTTTCTAAAGGCTTCTTTCTCAGGGTTGTCAAGAGTACGGATTGTGTGGTAATGGATTAACTTAAAACCAACATTGCAAAGGAACACACAACCTTGACTAAACACTAACACAAAATCATTTGTTTAAAATTTACCCAACATGACAATAATGCAGTTTAGATCTTACAACCAATTTTGCAAAGTATCACAAAAATGAACAAAACATGTGACACAATAATATATATAAAAAAAAAAAGTTCATAAAGCAGTGCATGTACACCCAAAGGGGCTTGTCAGTGAAATGAGTTAACCCATTACCAGACGACAAAATTTTAGACTTGTCCAAATTGAAAGCATTTGCAGACGACAAAATAAAAGTGACTGAAAATTTGAAATTTGTTTTGTGAGGGGTAGAAAACATTGTGGGAAAAGGAGAAAATGCTGGTTACCAGCATTTTCTCCTTTTCCTACAATGTTTTCTAAAGGCTTCTTTCTCGGAGGCGTCAAAAGTAGGGATTGTGTGGTAATGGGTTAAAGTCTCGAATGCCTGCAGATATCCAAAATCTAAAAGTTACATGCACAAGTTCTACACATAGAGATTCATTGTAGTAAGTTTGAACGCATTACATGGAAAACTATAGGAGTTGCAGACGACAGAAGGACGATCATGGCGATAACAAAAGATGACCCTTTGGGGGTATAATAAAATTAAAAAGAAAAGATCCAAGATTTACCACAAAAACTGAGACACTAATGTACTGTGAACAAATTTGACGACAGAAAAGGGGTGTAAGGCATCGGTTCCTTTGGTCATTTCCAGCATTTTCTCCTTTTCCCACAATGTTTTCAAAAGGCTTCTTCCTAAAGGTTGCTAAAACTCAGCACTGTATGGTAAATCTGACCTGTTGTATATCTTATACATACATGTACATGTATACCACTATTTTGTGCAATCAAAAGCACAGTATGTGGGTATTTGAGCTTCGCTGCACTTACTCGTTTCACTAAACATCTAATTCCAAGCACAAGCGCAACTTAACTTCACTACAGAACAAAAATTCAGCCTTGTCCAAATTGAAAGCATTTGCAGACAACAATTTCAGTGTGGCTTAAATGTTGTAATTTTTCTTTGATACAGTAGAAAACATTGTGGGAAAAGGAGAAAATGCTGGTTACCAGCATTTTCTTCTTTTCCCACAATGTTTTCAAAAGGCTTGTTTTCCAGTTAAAAGTAGGCCTTGTGTGGTAAAAGGTTAACCTTTAATCAAGAAATCTCCTTTTTTTTACCATTAGAAAAAAAGGCTTTTAAATCTTTACCAAATAACAAAATTTTAGACTTGTCCAAATTGAATGATTTCACTGAGGACAAAATTAATGTGACTCAAAGATTAAAATTCAATTTGGGAAGAGAAGAAAACATTGCTGGAAATGGAGAAAATGCTGGTTACCAGCATTTTCTCCTTTCCCTACAATGTTTTCAAAAAGGCTTTTTTCTCAGGGTTGTGAAAACCAGGGTTAAAACATGTTGGGAAACAGAAAATGCTGGTGAACCCATTAACACACGATCCCTACTTTTGACGACCCTGAGAAAGAAGTTTTTAGAAAACATTGTGATTCATATGATATGGCTTGAAAAACGCAAAAATGGGCGTTCGGACATTCACATGAAGTGTCAACTCTGATCAGCCTGTGCTGTCCGCGCGGACTAACAGCAATTTCCAATTTTATGGTATTTACCGATTTATGCCAGTCTTCTGTCGGACTAAATCTATTGTAGTCATAAAGTGCCATCTAGGATTAGCCTGCACGGATTTACGACACTCTACCCAAATGTCTGAAGGCCCTTTTTCACGTATCACAGGCCATGTATACATATTCAGTAACAACAGAAACGACAGATAATATCAAAATTAGTCTATGACCCAGTTAACGACAGCATCAAAACAATATTTTTGACATTTTTTTCTCAAAAAAAAAAAAAAAAAACGAAACTGAGCTACCAATTTTTCTTTTTAATCATGCAACTTTTCTTATCATACATCTGTACTGTGTGAATATTTTGCCACCAATTCTAGTTTGTCCGATTCTTTTAGCGCTCTAACTATTTCCCCCTTTGTGGCCTTGTCGCCTTTCATCTGTTTCCATTTTCTCAGGAGACTGTATATCTGTTCCCGTACTCCAATCTGATTTAGTCTCGCCTCGTCAATCAGCCTATCGGCTGATTCACCTGTAAAAATAAATTTTAACCTTTTACCACACAATGATGACTTGTAACACCGTTGAAGGAGAAAGCTTTTCAAAACATTGTGGGAAAAGGAGAAAATGCTGGTAACCAGCATTTTCTCCTTTTTTCCACTATGTTTTCTACCCTGTTGGAAACAAATTTCAATTTTTGAGATACATTTACTTTGTTGTCTGCAAGTGCTTTTAATTTGGACCATTCTAAAATTATATTGCTTGGTAAAGACCAAAGAGTTAAGTAAAATTAAATTTGTCATCTACAAATGCCTTTGAATCGAAAAAGTCTAATTTTTTCTCGTCGATTAGGAGTACTATAATGTGACTTACCTATAAGGATTCTAAAGAAAAACTGCCATTCGTTGCTGATCAAATCATGACTCAGAGTAGTAAGTGTGCTGTCTGAAACTCTCCATGACGGATCTGAAATGCAAGTCATACAGAAGACATTTTCTCACATAAAAACTTCTTCCACTGTGTATTAAACTCTAAGAGAGAAGCCTTTCGAAAACATTGTGGGAAAAGGAGAAAATGCTGTCTCCTTTTCGCACAAAGTTTTCTACCCTTCACAAAACAAGTTTCAAATTTTCAGTCACTTCTATTTTGTCATTTGCAAATGCTTTCGATCTGGACAAACCTAAATTTTTGTTGTCTGGTATTGAGGTAAAATCAATATTATTGCGGAAGTAGATGGACCTAATCCCTATATGAACTATTTCATTCTTCTTTCCATGTTAATGTCAAAAAACTATCTACTTGTGAATGTATAAATACTTGTAACCAAGTTACAACTGTAAACATGGGCACATGAAAGATATGGAGTCAACTCTTTACCACATGAGAAAATTTTAGACTGGTCCAAAATGAAAGCATTTGCAGACGACAAAATAATGGTAACTGAAAAATTCAAAATTTGGTTTGGGAAAGGTAGAAAACACTGTGAAAAGGAGAAAATGCTGGTTACCAGCATTTTCTCCTTTTCCCACAGTGTTTTCAAAAGGCTTCTTCCTCAGTGTCGTTAAAAGTCGGGATTGTGTGGTAAAGAGTTAAAGTTGATGATGTGAGATATTTTTCTGTCTTTCATTCCTTTTATGTGATAAAAAGTATCTCACATTCTTGTTTATGTTATGTCAATTTTATCACATCTTGACTAAAATGTATTCGACTCTCACCAAAGCCATGGGACATTCAATTTTAGTCACAGAGTACTCGTTTGATTAACCCTTTCCCAAACAATCCCTGGTTTTTACGGGTCTGAAATAGTAGCCTTTTGAAAACATTGTGGGAAAAGGAGAAAATGCTGGTAACCAGCATTTTCTCCTTTTCCCACAATGTTTTCTACCCTATCACAGACAGAAATCATCTTTTCAGCAAGAGTTGAATTGTCGTCTGCAAATGCTTTCAATTTGGTCTAGTCCAAAAATTTGTCGTTTGGGAAAGGGTTAAAATGATAATACATAAACACTTGTGTAAGATCCTCTATTTATTTTATACACTTGAGCAAGGGTCTGACAACAGCAAAGTTTAACTTATTACCAAACGACAGTATTTTAGGCTTGTCCAAATCGAAAGCATTTGCAGACAATAAAATAAAAGTGACTGAAAATTTGAAATTTGTTTTGTGAAGAGCAGAAAACATTGTGGGAAAAGGAGAAAATGCTGGTTACCAGCATTTTCTCCTTTTCCCACAATGTTTTCAGAAGACTTTGGTAAGGGTCCTCAAAAGTTGGGGTTGTGTGGTAATGGGTTAAGACATCGCAGTGATGCGTGATATCACGGGAGCCATCACATAATTATGGATTCATGAAATTAATTTCGTCTAAAAGCTGACTGAATCCTGTGGCAGAATACTCTTTTGGCATGCAGGAAACTCGCCAAAAGCAGAAATTTTCGACCTAGGTCAGCTTGTGCAGACTGCCGGGGCTGACCCATGTCGATACTTTTTGCAGATTTGTTAAGTTCCCCTTTCACGGAGTGAACCATAGTTCATAAATCTCCTGGGTGGATGCCCACAATGTTTTCATTCCAAGATATAGACAAAGGGTCGAACTTGACCGAAGGGCTGATATTACCGGGTTTGAATTAAGGTCCAATTACAAAGTCGGTTTTGATTTGACCTTGTCAAACAGATTGTTTATTGTTATAATCAGTAGCATCATCGAAGAACATATTCATTTAACCCATTACCACACAATCCCTACTTTTGGCGCCTCTGAAAAAGAAGCCTTTTGAAAACAATGTAGGAAAAGGAGAAAATGCTGGTAACGAGCATTTTCTCCTTTTCCCACAGTGTTTTCTACCCTTCCCAGAACAAATTTTTATTTTTCACTCACCTTCATTTTGTCGTCTGCAAATGCTTTCAATTTGGACCAGTCCAAAATTTTCTCGTGTGGTAAAGAGTTAAGTGTGATTTGGTACATTTCATGACAAAATCTAATCGAAACGGACTTTGTGTTTGGGCCTAAATTCGAACCTGGTAATATCTGCCCTTTGGTCAAGTTTGACCCCTTGTCTTTATTTACTTACAAGATACCAAATAAATTACTGGATGGAGTGCCTGTGTACCAAATGACAAAATTTTGGACTGGTCCAAATTAAAAGCTTTTGAAGACAACAAAATTAATATGACCCAAAAATTGAAACTTGGTTTGGGAAAGGTAGAAAATGTTGTGGAAAAAGGAGAAAATGCTGGTTGGCAGCATTATCTCCATTTCCCACAATGTTTTCAGAAAGTTTCATTCCCAGTGTCTTGAAAATCCACGATTATTTGGTAAAGGGCTAGAATGAATTAATAATTTGTTTTAAAATACATACCTACGGCAATGCCACCATTTGAACACTGGGGCCTATCAACCATGTCCCCATTTGTTGTTCCATCTAAAACACCAGAAAACAAACTTTTCTGACAAAGTTTTTGTATTTTATGATTTCCTGGGTCAGTAGTTACCAACAATTAATCTTCAGAATATTTTTAGTCTCACTCTTTAAGATTCTGGACAATAAGACAAAGAACTTTATATAGAACAGTTGGTGAATCTGGACCCTGGATGATCCGTAGGTAAATAGAATGATTTTTTTTTCTTTTATCCCATAATTTTCTCTTGTTTTCAGCAGAATAGACCCATCACATATTTTCTTACTTTAAAGGTGGGTATTTAGATTTTTCACACCTCACCAAATTAAGAAATATGTATATATCACTGAAATCTATATGTAAAAAACAATACAAATCATCAATAATTGAATTTTTTTGATAGTGTTCCCTTTAAGGATACGTAGTTTCTTAACCATTTACCATGCAATCCGGACTTTTAACGACCCTAAGAAATAACTCTTGTGAAAACATTATGAGAAAGGAGAAAAATACTGGTAACCAGCATTTCCACCCTTTTCCCACTTTGTTTTCTAGCCTTTCAATTTGGACTAGACCAAAATTTGTTGTTCCTTAAAGAGTTAAGGTATTTCTAGATTTCGCACCAAAAATCAAGAAAACATTGTGAGAAAGTGACTGGCACATGACTAATGATGTTTAAATTCCATAACATTACAAACATGTAGTTATTTTCCACAATGTCTTCTTCGGGCGCTAAGTGTATTTCCAGTATGTAAATGAGCAAGTTGCTCATGTAAAAATAAACCGTTACCGGCATTTCCTCCTTTCCCCACAATGTTTTCATAAGGCTTCTTTCTTAGGGTCGTTAAAAGATCTCGGATCTGCACTGTCCACTGCTACATTCTAGATTATGACCGAACTGCCCCTCAATCTTGTAGAGGAAATGTAATTTTAGCTTTTGAGAAAATGTGATTTATTCAGTAGTGAACAACTTTATTCTTTACCATTTTACACTGGTTTGTACTTTTCTAAATGAAAAGCACTTGCCGGTGACAATTTCAAAATTGTAATTCCACACAATGGTTTTCTTGACAAACACCACTACAGCGTTCTCAACACTTTGATTATTTTGGGCAGTTAAACTCAGGATTATTTGGCAAATGCTTCAACTCTTTACCATGAATCCCAACTATTAATGTTCTTGAGATAGAAACCTTTTGAAAATACTGTGGGGGGGGAAAGAGAAACTGCTGGTTACCAGCATTTTCTCTTTTTCCCACAATATTTTTATCCTTTTTATTCTAAAAAAAATTTAAATACTTCAGTCACACTCAATTTGTCATCTGCAAATGCTTTCAGTTTAGACTTGTCGAAATTTTTGTCGTTTGGTAAAGAATTTAATTACTTACCATGTTTGATTGTGACTACAGACAAAGGTGCTTTTTCCTGACTGGTTCCATCGCCTGACCTTGAACTGTAAGCATATTGTTAACACAAAAAAAGTTAGTAGATGATTATGTACAATACTTATGTCAAAATTGCAGATACAACTTGAGCTATCTCTAACCATGATTATAAACCGCCCCCCCCCCACCCCCACACACACACACACACACCCGGTCCTTGTCACAAAAACCTGTCTTTGTCGCAGAATGCAGAATGATTTAGTACAAATGTAAGAGTTGAAAAAAGTTCAAGGGGAGATAATTCCATAACAAATCGCAACAGGGTCATGAAAATTGCATGTGCACAACCACATATATATAGGAACACTTTGAAATTTGCGTTCAGTACGTTAAAAAGTGTCTGACTATTTTGCCAGAAAAATTTGTTTCTACGGACAGGGGGATGGATGGACAGACTTGCAACGACAGCCATGGTGATTCTAGAATATCCCCCCCCCCCAAAGTTCATTGTGGGGGGGGGGGGTTATAAAAATAAGCAGCAATCTGGCAAAAAGGGGTTAAATACATCACCTCATCATGTAATACCATTCAAGTCATCAAATAATTATGGATCAATAAATATATTCCGTCTTCCAATTGACGATATCTGGACAGAGAGTAGTCTTTCAACTCTGTACCATACAGTCTTGAATTTTAACGACCCTAAGAAAGCAGTTCTAGAGTTGAAAGCATTTGCAGACAACACATTAAGTACCAGTATTTTCTCCTTTTCCTACAATGTTTGCAAAAGTTTTCATTCTCTGAGCTGATAAAAGTCAGGACTGTGTGGTAAGGGGTCAAATGGCATCCTGTTTTTTTCAACAAAGTATTGTAAGTGTAAATGATCACATCTAATATACCATACTATACCTACTTTCTTTTGAAACACTTCTTGAAAAACTCTGGCCCACGTCCATTATATGCGCAAACAACTACAATGATCGCTATCACAATGGCAAATGTTATCACAGTGCCAACAATCACTCCAACAATTATTGGTGCGGAATCTGAAAATGCAAAGTAATTTCATTTTAAGTCTACATCCAAATTTAGAGAGCAACACAACTTCTGATTGGCTGAACCATAATGATCCATGCTCTAGCAAAAGGAGGCTTAACCATTTTCCATACAATCCCTGAAAAAAGCATCCTCGGACCCCAGGTTTAAGCGTTACGTTACTCTCCATGCATTACCCCTGGGAAAATTGGCTAGCAAATCTTCATTTCCTATGAATATTCATATGGTTGGAAAGTACCCTAATAGCCAATCAAAAGATCTTTAAAATATTCATTCTCTCTTGTAGGGAGGGCAATTTCATTTCATCAGTTACTAAAAATAGAAATGATGGCATATGTATTTGTGATAAAAATAGTTTAAATTTTCTCAAAGAAAAACTGAGATTACCAATCAAAATGCTTCATGAATAATTCACAAGAATGAGAAAAGGCCAGTGAAATAACACTGGGTCGATTACAGTATGAATTGAAACTGGGTCAACCAGGATGTGAGATAGAGGCCTTTTGAAAACAATGTGGGAAAAGGAGAAAATGCTGGTATCCAGCATTTTCTCCTTTTTCCCCACAATGTTTTTTATCCTTCCCCAACTAAATTTCAATTTTTGATTGACATTTATTTTGTTGCCTGTAAATGCTTTGGATTTGAGGGAGTCTGAAATATCTTGTTTGGGAAAGGGTTAAGTCATTTCCATAATGCATGAAACTAAGGAAGTGATAACATAATTATGGGTCCAAAATTTATAATTTTTAACCAGCCAACTTAATCACGTGAAAAACTGGTCCTTGAACATACAGAAAATAGACCATAGCAAATAGTTTCATCTTGGGTCAGTCTGCAGTGAACAGTCAACACTTTCTGCAGGTTTTCGAGAACGTTACTTGATAACATTGCTTCTCATCAGTGCTATGACCTAGTACACAGGACTACTGTTTACACTTCCAATATTATGTTATCGGACAGTAAGATTGCTCATTCCAAACCTGTTTTCTTATTTCGAAGTAGTGAACTCTTTCCGTATTGATGATAAACATATAAGCAACGATCAACCTGTGTTATTGTTTCTGTTTATAATGTCGATAAACTTGCGTTTTCGACCCAAGAATGGGGACAAAATGATCAAATGAATGAAAGTTTTGATTTGACGCATTAAATTATCACATAGTGTTTACGCTACCATTACGTCACTGCGGAAATTTACATGAAAAGTCAGTAATCATTGTCAGTCATCGAGGTAAACAAACAGATAATGCGTCACTGTAGGATCTGTTCTAGTTTCAAAAAATGTTTTTCTGCCACTGACTGGAACTTTTACGAACTACACCTTACATATCGTTAACCCTTTACCTGATATGCCAATTTGAGGCTCTTCCATTTCAGCAGCAAATAAAGATATGATGTCAAAAATATGGTTAAATGAGGATACAAACATCTAACTGAGTGGAAAACATTGTGGGAAAAGGAGAAATTGCTCGTTAAGAGCAATTTCTCATTTTCCCACAGTGTTTTCAAAAGCTGTCCATTGCTGATACGTTAAAATGAGTATCTATGGAGTACAGGGTTAAAGTCATAATAATCACCACATTTTCACAGGGTAAAAATGGAATTTATTTTTATTTTATAAACAAGCCATTTTACATTTGGATGTTACTGAGACTTTACCCTATATTAACTCTTCACCACACAAGAAAATTTTAGACTGGTCCAAACTGAAAGGATTTGCAGACGACAAGATAAAGATTACTGAGAAATTGAAATTTGTTCTTGGAAGGATAGAAAACACTGTGGGAAAAGGAGAAAATGCTGGTTACCAGCATTTTCTCCTTTTCCCACAGTGTTTTCAATAGGCTTCTTTCTCATTGGCATCAAAGTAGGGATTGTGTGGTAATGGGCTAAGTAAGTAAATCATGTACATACTGTCTTCTTCTTCGGGCACACATTCTGTATCACTGTCTTGGGGGCAAGTTCTTTTGGCTTTGTAGCCCTCTGGACATTGGGAGCAGGGCTGACAGATCTGGGTGAGGGACTTATTGGGCGAGAAATAACCTTCATCACAAACTTTACACACCGTGTCGCTGTTGGGAGTTCCTGTTTGAAGAATCAAAAAATAAAATAGACATGAGCAACACCCTGGTAAAAGGGGGCTTAACTCATTACCAAACCACAATATTTTAGGTTTGTCCAAATAAAAAGCATTTGCAGACGACCAGATAAAAGGGACTGAAAATTTAAAATTTGTTTTGTGAAGGGTAGAAAACATTGTGGGAAAAGGAGAAAATGCTTGTTACCAGCATTTTCTCTTTTTCCCACAATATTTTCAAAAGGTTTCTTTCCAAGGTTCTTAAAAGTAGGGATTGTGTGGTACAGAATTTACTCTTTACCACAATTGGGATTTTTCACAACCTTAACGGTGAAGACTTTTGAAAACAATGTGGGAAAAGGAGAAAATGCTGGTAACTTGAGAAGCATTTTCTCCTTATCCCCCAATACTCTTTTCATTTCCAAAATCAAATTTCAATTTTTGAGTCACATAATATTTTGTCATCTGCAAGTGCTTTCAATCTGGACAAGTCCAAAAGACCATCGTGTGGTAAAGAGTTGAGGCACAGAGAACAAAGTAAGGTCCACGATCTTTAGGTAAAGGCAACAAACTATCGGAGAGTTGGAACAAAAACACGAGGCCAACCCAGCGTTAACCTTTATCCTGTTAACTCATTACCACACAATCCCTCCTTTTTGACGCCCCTGAGAAAGAAGCCTTTTGAATACACTGTGGGAAAAGGAGAAAATGCTGGTAACCAGCATTTTCTCCTTTTCCCACAGTGTTTTCTACCCTTCCCAGAACAAATTTCAATTTTTCAGTCACCTTTATTTTATCGTGTGCAAATGCTTTCAATTTGGACCAGTCTAAAAATTTTCTCGTGTGGTAAAGAGTTAAATAACTAAAATTAAATTTTTAATTCTATAGTAAAACCCCAAATATTACTATTTCAAAGTCAAGTTTTTTAGGATAATATCTCCTTATTGGACAGTGTAGATTCAAGATCAGACTGCACGTTCTGTGCAGTCTGATCATGATCTACACTGTCTGCAAAAGGTCAGCAAGTCGTGCTATAAGCAGCCAAAGGGTTGATGACATCCGTCCTAATTACTTTCTGGGTAGCCAATCCAGCCTAAACCTAATAAAGTATCAGTTTCTTTACCTAATATGGTTGTTTATGGCTTCGAATAGCAGGTAAATGACTTGTCAATTAGCATTGTTTCATCATGTTGGCATCTAACTTGCCACTGCTTTGGTCTGGTTGTCATAGAAACTACAGTTCAGTGACCATAGGAGCCAAAGCTGATGCTTTGTTATTGACAATTTGCCCTGCCTTGAATATTCTTTCATAAAGTCATATGAAGTCAAAATAATTATGTAAAAGCAAACAACATTTTATCTGCAGAAAATGTTCTGTATTTACAACTGCATGTGGTTGGTTGGTTTATTGGATGGTTGGTTGGTTGGTTTTATTTTGTTACTTTGGTTGGTTGGTTGGCTGATTGATCAGTTGATGGGTAGATTTTTTTAACTGTTACCCAAACAATCCCTTGTTGCAATGGTACACATCTTACAAACAAAGTCCGTAAAAAAGAAACAAATGAATAAATGCATGGCAGAAATAAGGAACCTGGCGGGATTCGAAGCCCAGAACTCCCGGACGAAAGGCCAATACCTTAACCACTGAGCCAAAGAGATATCTATCTCCCTGAGGCAGTAGTCAGGTATTGTATTTAACCCATTACCACACAATCCCAACTTTTAACGACCCTGAGAAAGAGGCCTTTTGAAAACATTGTGGGAAAAGGAGAAGATGCTGTTAACCAGCATTTTCTCCTTTTCCCACAATGTTTTCTTCCCTTCTCAGAACAAATTTTACATTTCCAGTCACTTTTATTTCGTCGTATGCAAATGCTTTGAATTTGGACCAGTCTAAAATTTTGTCGTTTGGTAAAGAGTTAACTCTTTACCAAACAAGAAAATTTTAGACTGGTCCAAATTGAAAGCATTTGCAGACAACAAAATAAAGGTGACTGGAACTTTTACGAACTACACCTTACATATCGTTAAAGTCATAATAATCACCATATTTTCACAGGGTAAATATGAAATTTATTTTTATTTTATAAACAAGCCATTTTACATTTGAACGTTACTGAGACTTTACGCTATATTAACTCTTTACCACACAAGAAAATTTTAGACTGGTCCAAACTGAAAGGATTTGCAGACGACAAAATAAAGATTACTGAAAAATTGAAATTTGTTCTTGGAAGGGTAGAAAACACTGTGGGAAAAGGAGAAAATGCTGGTTACCAGCATTTTCTCCTTTTCCCACAGTGTTTTCAAGAGGCCTCTTTCTCAGGGGCGTCAAAAGTAGGCATTGTGTGGTAATAGGTTAAATCAGGACAAAGCCATGCCGGAAGGAGTCGTCTCCCGTAACACACGTACAAGCAAACCTTGTGAAAAAATAATGGGAAAATGAGAAAATGCCGGTAACCAGCTTTTCCCATAATGTTTTCCTACCCTTTCATTAACAAAATTTAAACTATCTGAGCCAGGTACACTTTGTATTCTGCAACCAGCATTTTCTCCTTTCCCACAATGTTTTCTACCCTTCAAAAAACATATTTCAAAATTTTCAATCAACTTTTATTCTATCATCTGCAAATGCTTTTGATTTGGACAAACCTGAAATTTTGTCGTTTGGTAATGAGTTAACTCTTTACCAAACGACAAAATTATAGACTGGTCTAATATGAAAGCATTTGCAGACAACAAAATAAATGTGAATTAAAAGTTAAAATTACAGTTGGAAGGGTCAAACACATTGCCGGGAAAGGAGAAAATGCTGATTACCAGCATTTTCTATTTCTCCCACAACGCTTTCAAAAGCTTTCTTTCTCGGGCCGTTAAAGTCGGGATTGTGTGGTAATGAGTTAAACTGGACACATTTACAATTCTATTCACATAGTCACAAGCTGTGTAGGAAGGGAATGGATAAATACGTACCAACTTCTTTCACGCCCATCCCTTTCGGACATTCTTTATGCTTCACACACAGCGCATCTAGACCTTCATGTCTGAAATACCCCGATTTACACACACAAACGTTGTTAGTTGTTGCGGAACAGTTACGCACTAGATTTTCCCTGCCCCCTGTTTTACAAGAAGTCCGACATGACTCACAGCTTTCTGCCACAGTATAATCCATCTGAAATTGACCCTCTGGGCAAGTTTCGCAAGATGCCTGGTGATTGTCGCTCGTACAGTGAGCCAGCCGATATGTCCCTGGCGGACATTTAAGACATGTTATTTTCAGTGCGGTGTGCAAGTAAGTTCGTTGTGAAATAAACTGATCTGCCAGTGTCGCTATGAGAACTGCCATCACCATGACACCAACAGGTATGAATTTGCCCCACATCCTGTTCATCTATAGACTACTAATGCAGGTTTTCTATCTGAAAACAAAACAAAGAAAGTAAATAATCAACCTTATTACCATACAGAAAAATTTTCGACCTATCCAAATTGAAAGCATTTTCAGACAACAATTTCATAGCGGCTCAAATGACAGGAGAGAAAACTTTGTGGGAAAAGGAGAAAATGCTGGTAACCAGCATTTTCTCCCTTTTCCACAATGTTTTCTATCCTTCACAAAACAAATTTCAAATTTGTAATCACTTTTACTTTTACGTCTGCAAATGCTTTTGAATTGGACATGCCAAAAATTTTGTCATTTGGTAACGAGTTAATGATTAAGACAAAAATTATGACCAATTTCATAAGTATTATGAACAAGAGGGCCATGATGGCCCTGTATTGCTCCACTGGTCTTTTAAACCCTTTACCGCACAAACGGAAGTGTTGAGGGCCTTAGATTGGTTGGTTATTTGCGTTTATTTATTGTCGCTACCGGTTGCCCATCTAAGTGACTCCCCCAGAAGACAGTTAGTTGTTACGGGAGATAGTGCAAGGATACAGGTCAAAACTACTGAGAGCTTCGCCTGGTTCTTTAACGTGCTCGGCGTATAGCACCATCACACGGGACCTTGGTTTAATGTCTCATCCGAAATTTTAGTTGGTCAGCCGGGGATTCTAACCCACAACCTGTAGTGACCCGAAACATTATGTTCACGAGTCCTACGCTCTACCTACTGAGCTCTATCGGCTGGTTAGGGCCCTAGAAGAGCAGGCTTTCAAAAACATTGAACATTGTCCGACAATACAAGTAGCTTTATTCATTGGCATGAAAGGTAAAGTTCTTGGGAAGAAAGAAAATGAACCTTAGAAACATTACTTTAAATTTAATATTCCATTCATGTGAGCATAAACATTAGCTTAAAAACGAATCACTGTCTCTGAAAACAGAATATTTTCTATCAAGAAACTTAAATTCCTAGCATCAATTATGCATCACTGTAGTTTGATAATCAAGGGAGGTACATATAACAAACTTTATCCTTTATAACAGGAGTTATTTCCCTTTATTAATGTTTGAATTGAAGTGACTACATGTACTAGTATGTAAGGAAGCCAATGTTAAACTTGTGATCCCTGGGATGGAGCCAATTTTGACCCCAGGCCTAAAAAATGAAGAAATTTGTTAAAGGTACATTGGAAGTAGAAAAATTTGGGTTTTTACTATTGCACTAATAGTTTCATTACATGCATCTATTTACACCTGGGACAAAGGTGAACTCTTTACTAAATGACCAAAACTTAGCCCAGTCGAAATTGAAAACACTTGCAGACAACGCAATAAATGTAACCTAAAAAATGAAATTTGTGTAGGTAAAGGTAGAAAACCTTGTGGGAAAAGGAGAAAATGCTGGTTACCAGCATTTTCTCCTTTTCCCACAAGATTTTTCAAAGCTTTTTTTTTTCAGGTTGGTTTAAAGTTTGGATTGTATGGTAAAGAGTTAACACTTCATTTAACTGATTTGTTACAGTGAATACTGAAGTATTATTGTCTACAATGTTCCTAGCATACATGAAAATTCTCCCCTACAGTCAGAGTGGCTATTCTTACTTATAATTATGCTGATGATGAACAGCACATGTAACGCCCTATTTGACTGGTGCTTTAAGAACAGACTGCAACCATTGATTTATGTGTACTATTTTCAACTCGGACACATTGTTTGTGCATGTTATATTCTTTGAAGATTCGATCTGTCTTATATGACGCATCACTCTCCCCCCGATATTGAGGAGATTGTTGTAATACGCCCTATAAAGTAGCAATGGAGAAAATGGCTTTTATCAATACATTTGAGGAAAAATCAAGCCTGTTTTAGCTCCAGATTTTCTCTAAACTACTAATCATAGCTGACTGATTTGCACCAGGCTGTGTTTTATTGAGTAAATGTTTAGTTTGAAATTCAAATTAACGGCTGTCCCTTAGAAAACTAGTCCTGTCCTGTACCCAGGATGCCCAACTCAGACAGATGCGTATTGTAGAATGCCATCTAGTGGGAAATTATGACTCAGACAGCCAAGGGTGAATAGAGCAATGTAGTGATCATTACTTTTAGCTGTAATGTTCTGGCTGGTTGGTTGGTTGGTTGGTTGGGGTTTAACGTCACTTTAAAAGCTGAGGTCATATCATGGCGGTCGGTGACGCACATGTGTTTCCTGGCTTTCTCACTCCAGTATTAACACAACTTTTTTTCCAAAGCCACCGACTACTTTTCTCACATGCTTCAGCAGAGGTGAGAGGCGAAAATACGCCGGAAAAACAGTTTGCCTCAACAGGGTATCAAACTCACAACCACCAGGTCATGAGTCTGACACGCTCACCAACGAGCCACCCGGGCGGGCTGAAATGTTATGGACCCAGGGTTGTTAATTTGAGCCCCACCCTGGACAGGAAATTCAATGACCCTTCACACTTTTGTCTCTGGTTTTAATAAGGGACCCACCCCTTAGCACATAATCTACGTAACATGGAAGGAACATAGAAGAAAAAAAAAAATCAGAGGTATGTTGTGGTTACAACTTTGTAACTCGTGGCCATAACTTCATAATTTGTGGCCACAATGTTCATTATCTTGTGGCCACATGATTAACCCTTTCCTAAACAATCTCTTTACCACACAGTCCTGACTTTAAACGACCCTGAAAAAGAAGCCTTTTGAAAACCAACAACTAGTATTTTCTCCTTTTCCCACAATGTTTTCTACCCTGCTGGAAAGGAATTTCAATTTTTGAGTTACATTAATTTTGTCTAAATGACTTGTGCTTTCAATGCTTTCAATTTAGATCAGTCTAAAATTTTGTCATTTGGTAAAGAGTTAACGATTCTATATAGAGATAAGAATACAATATCTCATGGTTTACTGGTTAACCCTTTACCACACAATCCCAACTTCAAAAAAATTCAGAAATATAGGCTTTTAAAAAAAACACTGAGAGAAAAGCTGATAACCAACATTTTCTCCATTTCCAACAATGTTTTCTATCCCCATCAAAGAAAATAATCAACATTTAAGCAACATTTGGTTTTGTTGTCCACAAAACCTTTCGAACTGTCAAGCCTAAAACTTTGTTGTTGTTTATTGAGTTAACTCATTACCACACGAGAAAATTTTAAGTTGTCCAAATTGAAAGCATTTGCAGACGACAAAATAAAGGTGACTAAAAAACAGAAATTTGTTCTGGGAAGGGTAGAAAACACTGTGGGAAAAGGAGAAAATGCTGGTTACCATCATTTTCTCATTTTCCCGTAGTGTTTTCATAAGGCTTCTTTTCTCAGGGGCGTCAAAAGTAGGGATTGTGTGGTAATGGGTTAACTAGAGCGGTCACTGAATACGACTTAATACCCCTGCCAGCGCTTTTACAGAGACAGGCAATTTATTATTGGAACACAGACGGACACACAGTCTGACTTGCGGACATACAGACTGATAAGTAGGGATTGTGTGGTAAATCGTTAGTCTTGTGATCATGATAAACAATCTGTCACTTATGTATACAACTTAAAAGTATAATATTTCGCAAGACTTTAGTAATCTGATAGTCGACATCCAGCCCAGTGTTTTGCGTTTTACATTGTTACGCACCAGTCATGCTTGGGCCTTCGTTCTTGACAACTCTTTCTATTGGTTATAAGAATCATACAAGATTTGCCAAACATCACTCATTCCTATACAAAGCAATCAAGTTTTTAAACAACCTTTAGGAAGAGGGCTTTTGAAAACATTGTGGAAAAAGGAAAAAAATGCTGGTTACCAGCATTTTTTTCCTTTGCCCACAATGTTTTCTGCCTTATTAATTATAAACCTATTGAACGAAACATGTTTTTTTTAAATTTACCATCAAATAATGCTTTAAAAAGGGTCCAGTTTAAAAATTCATTGTTTGGTAAAGTGTTAACGATCTTGGGTTTTAAAAACCTTTAGAAAGAAGCCTTTTGAAAACATTCTGAAAGATGGGAAAAGTACCCACACAACAATTTTTTTGCCTTGTCCAAGTTAACCCATTACCACACAATCCCTCCTTTTGACACCTCTGATAAAGAAGCCTTTTGAAAACACTATGGGAAAAGGAGAAAATGCTGGTAACCAGCATTTTCTCCTTTTCCCACAGTGTTTTCTACCCTTCCCAGAACAAATTTCTATTTTTCAGTCACCTTTATTTTGTTGTCTGCAAATGCTTTCAATTTGGACAAGTCTAAAATTTTCTCATGTGGTAAAGAGTTAAATGTAGACTGCATATTAAATGTAACACAAAATGGTTGGATTTGCCTTTTGTCTGTTTAACTCTCTACCACAAAATCCCGACTTTTAACGACCCCGAGAAAGAAGCCTTAAGAAAACATTATGGGAAAATGAGAAAATGCTGTTAATCAGCATTTTCTTCTTTTCCCACAATTTTTCTGCCTTTCACAAAACAAACTTCAAATTTTCAGTCACTTTTATGTTGTTGCCTGCAAATGCTTTCGATTTGGACCCGTCTAAAATTTTGTTGTCTGGTAAATGGTTAACTCTTTACCAATTTTAGACAGCTTCAAGTTGAAAGCATTTGCAGACAATTATTGCTCAAATGGTCACATTTGTCTGTAAAAGGGTACTTAACCCTTAACCACACAATCCCAACTTTTAACTACCCCGAGAAGAAAGCCTTTTGAAAACATTGTAGGAAAAGGAGAAAATGCTGGTAACCAGCATTTTCTCCTTTTCCCACCATGTTTTCCTCCCTTCCCAAACCAATTTTCAATTTTTGAGTCACTTTAATTTGTTGTCTACAAATACTTCCAATTTGAACAAGTCTGAAATTGTCGTTTGGTAAAGCGTTACCAAACAATCCTTGGTTTTTACAACCCTGAGATAGGGAGGGGCCTTTTGAAAACATGGGTAGCATTGCCAGCATTTTCTCCTTTTCCAGTAATTCATTTTAAAAATAAAAAAAAAATAAAAATAAATCATGATGTGAGCTATAGACTAGTTAGTTTTTCGTCTACAAATGCTTTCAATTTGGTGGAGTCTTAAATATTGTTGTTTGGTAACAAGTTAATATCTATAGATCTAGATAAAACTAACTGTTAAACTTACGGGTACAAAGCTGAAATCCAAAATCCTAAGAATATACATGTAAATATAAAATACAAAAATGTTTCACAACAATAAACAGTCTATTCCAGTACCATTTCACTGCTGTCTATCTCAATATCTTTGCTTTATTAATTTTCAAAGCTCTAGTAACAAACATAAAAAAAAATCACAATATTCAATTCCAGCATTAATATCTTTATTATTTAACTCATTACCAAACGACAAAATTTTTGGCTTGTCCAAATCGAAAGCATTTGCAGACGACAAAATAAAAGTGACTGAAATTTTGAAATTTGTTTGTGAAGGGTACAAAACATTGTGGGAAAAGGAGAAAATGCTGGTTACCAGCATTTTCTCCATTCCCACAATATTTTCTAAAGGCTTCTTTTTCAGGGTCGTCAAAAGTAGGGATTGTGTGGTAATCGGTTAACTCTTCACCAAACAAAAAAATTTCAGACTGGTCTAAAGTCAAGGCATAGATAGCAGGCGACAAAATTAGACAACTCAAAAATCAAAACTGGTTTTAGTAAGGATAGTAAACATTGAGGGAAATGGAGAAAATGCTTGTTACCAGCATTTTCTCAATTTCCACAGTTAGTTAAAATAGCGATTACCCCTATCCCTATATCTTTTTTTCATTAATTTTTAACAAGAATGTAAATAAAACACAAAAAAAATTGAAATATTTTTAATTCCAATATTAATATCCTTAATGTTTAACATACCGATTACCTCAGCTTTCAGTAACAAAATGTGAAGTAAACTTACTGTGCAATCAATATTTATATAGTAACCACCCTTGCTATATAAAGGCATTTACCCCAACCTATTATTAAGACATCATGACATTTTTCCCTTCAGCTGCTAAGTGCGACGCACTGACCTTTTGCAGACTGTGCAAATCAAGATCAGACTGCACAGAATGTGCAGTCTGATCTTAGATTTACCCTGTCCGATAAGGAGATATTTTTCTCTACAAATTAAGTTTGAAATAACATTGTCTTTGTTTTTATTATCGGCTTGAAAATTCTATTTTTAACTTGTTTACCATGATTTAAGGGTTGACTGTTTACCTAATGAAGTAATTATGGTCTTACTGAAATTGAAAGAATTAGCAGACGACAAAGTTATGAGTGGCTAAAAAGGTGATATTTTTATCTTTAACTCTTTACCACACATTCCCGCCTTTTAACCCATTACCACACAATCCCTACTTTTGACGCCCCTGAGAAAGAAGGCTTTTGAAAACACTGTGGGAAAAGGAGAAAATGCTGGGTACCAGCATTTTCTCCTTTTCCCACACTGTTTTCTACCCTTCCCAGAACAAATTTCAATTTTTCAGTCACCTTTATTTTGTCGTCTGCAAATGCTTTCAATTTGGACCAGTCTAAATTTTTCTCATGTGGTAATGGGTTAACCACCCTAAGAAAGAAGCCTTTTGCAAACATTGTAGGAAAAGGAGAAAATGCTGGTAACAGCATCTTCCCACAATGTTTTCTACCCTTTACAAAACAAATTTCAAATTTTCAGTCACTTTTATTTTGTCTGCAAATGCTTTCGATTTGGACAAAACCTAAAATCTTGTCGTTTGGTAAAGAGTGAAAGGAAGAAAACAATGTGGAAAATGGAGAAAATGTTTACTATGAGCATTTTCTCCTTTTTCCACACTGTTTTACAAATGCTTTCAGCTTTTAGAGTTGTAAAAACCAGGGCTTATCTGGGAAAAGGTTATAACTGTTTACCAAACGATAAAGTTTTAGACACTATCAAAATGAAAACATTTGCAGACAACAGATTTAAATTTGGTACTAATGAGCTGAACAAACCTCTGATGGGGGTCAAAAACATTGAAGGAAAAAGAGAAAATGCTGGTTACCACCATTTTCTCCTTTCCCTACATTGTTTTCGAATTCCATATTCCAGAGTAACTTAAAACTCATCATTGATTAATTCTTTACCATACAATGACGACTTTTAACACCCCTGAGGTAGAAGCCTTTTAAAAACATTGTGAGAAAAGGAGAAAATGCTGATTACCAGCATTTTCACCTTTTCCCACAAAGTTTTCTACCCAATCAAAGTAAAATTGCACCATTTGAGCCGCTTTGAAATTGTCCTCTGCAATTGCTTTCAATTCAGGATTAAGGTCTAAAATTTTGCTGTGTGGGAATGGATTTCAGGATGAAATCTCTTCTAATTTTTACAAACTTACAATCTTCATCTTGTAAAAATTGAAAACAAAAGCACTTGCAAACAATAAAATAAATGTAATTCAAAACCTGAAATTTGTTTCCAGCAGGATAGAAAAAATTGTGGGAAAAGGAGAAAATGCTGGTTACCAGCATTTTCTTCTTTTCCCACAATATTTTCAAAGGTCGAAAGTGTTAAGTAGCTATTTTCTCTTTTTTTTTTCCCCAAAATGTTACGAAAAGCCCTCTTCCTCCGATTACTGGTAAAGGGTACACAGCTTAACTTTTCACCAAATGACAAAATTTTAGACTGGCCCAAACTGAAACCATTTGACATAAGACACAAATGAAAACAAAGGAATATGTCCTTGGAAATATACAAAACATTGTGGGAAAAGGAGAAAATGCTGGTTACCAGCATTTTCTCCTTTTCCCATAATAATTTTCGAAAGTCTTTTTTTTTTTAAACTCGGGATTGTTTGGTAAAGCATGAAGCACGAGATCACATTTTTCAGGTGTTATCGGGTGTAAATTGCATAATTTTGTGGTATCCCACTTAATACCTATAAAAACTGGGTAGAACTGATATCTATAGTACAAATGGAAAAATTTAGTAAGTTCTGCAAAATAATGGAAAATTTTCTTAACTCTTTACTCAAACAACAACATTTTACACCATAAAAAAACTAGAGCTGTTACTGAATGTGACTTAAGTAAGCCCCGCCAGCGCTTTGACAGAAACTGACAATTACTAGTATTTTAAGCACAGATGGATACATGGACAGATTGACAGACTGATACACGGAGACAGGCAAGCTGATTCCAGTTAACTCCCGATAAACGTCCATTTTGCTGGGGTATAAAAATTGAAACTATTCGAATAAGACAACTTTGACGCATAATTTTAATGGTACAATAATAAAAAGGGTATGTAACTGGTCACCAGCATTTTCTCTTTCACTCATGTTTAACCGGCTTTACCACACGATCCTGACTTTTAACGACCCTGAGAGAGAAGCCTAAATCTGTAAACATTGTGGGAAAAGGAGGAAATGCTGGTAACCAGCATTTTCTCCTTTTCCCACAATGTTTTCTACCCTTCCCAGAACAAATTTCAATTTCACTCACATTTAGTTTGTCATCTGCAAATACTTTCAATTTGGATCAGTCTAAAATTTTGTTGTTTGGTAAAGAGTTAAGAGCCTCTTACCTCTAGGCAGTTTGACAGGATTGTCACCGGACTGTTTGGTTATTCTTTGGCAGAAAGAGGAATTTTAAAAACTAGGTAAAACAAGCTGAGTCACTGTACATGTATCGTTCATAAATTTATACCCCCTTTTTATAATTCATTTTTCTATCAGTGACTAATGCTTTGATACAAAATAGCTGATTGTCATCTTCACAATAATTACCATGCACACTTTAAGATGGTCTGAATCAAACAAAAATTAATTTCGATACCACCAATGTTTACTTTAGACCAGTGCTGCACCTTTAACTCTTTTCCACACGATAAAATTTTAGACTGGTTCAAATTGACAGCATTTGCAGACGACAAAATAAAGGTGACTCAAAAATTTAAATTTGTTCTGGGAAGGGTAGGAAACACTGTGGGGAAAGGAGAAAATGCTGGTTACCAGCATTTTCTCCTTTTCCTACAGTGTTTTCAAAAGGCTTCTTTCTCAGGGGCGTGAAAAGTAGGGTTTGTGTGGTAATGGGTTAAATCACGTTTTGCATGTTTTGTGCAGTCTGATTTTGATCTTTGCCAATGGTGCCGAAAGGGATAACTCTTTACAAAGCGACAAAATATTGGACTTGTCTAACCTGAAAACAATAGCAGACAACAAATTTAATGTTTCTTAATCCTTTACAACATGGCAAAATTTTAGACCTATCCAAATAGAAAGCAATTGCAGATGACAATTTTAAAGTGGCTCAAATGGTGCAATTTTGCTTAAATAGGATAGAAAACATTGTGGGAAAAGGCTTCTTCCTAAAGGTTGTTAAAAGTTGTCATATGGTAAGGGTTAAACAGTAGGATTTCTTTTTCAAAATAGAGAAAATGTTTTGAAAAAATGCGGAAATTCTGGTTTCCCGACTTTTCTCCTTTTCCCAAATTTTGATTTTGGAAGGGTAGAAAAAATAGTGGGAAAAGTAGAAAATCCTGGTTACCAGCATTTTCTCCTTTTCCCATGTTTTCAAAAGCTTAACTTCTCAAGCCAGCTTGCGATTTAACCCTTTACCTGAAACAAGCCCAGGTTTTCACAACCCGGGGAAGGAAAGCTTTGGAAAACATTGTGGGAAAAGGAGAAAATGCTGGTAACCAGCATTTTCTCTTTTTCCCACAAGGTTTTCTACCCTTTTAGAGACAGATTTCACAAATCAAGACACTTTTAATCTGTTGTCCGCAAATGCTTTCAATATGGACCAATCTAATATTTCGTTGTTTTGTAACGCATTCAACAAGATAATGCTAAAAATAGCATATTAAAATATGCATTATATCAATAGCTTTTTGAAGTGGATACCTGCTGGATGGTAACTCTTACCACAGCAAAATGTAGAAACTCGTCTCTTCAAACATCCTGAAAACACAATCCATTGCAACTTGGGTAAAGATTTTTCATCCCAAAAGCTTGACTAAATAAATGGATGGTATGGATCTAGGATCAGACTACAAGTTCCATGCTTTCTGATCTTGATCTCTGCTCTCCACAAAAATCTCTGTCTACATCTATAGCACTATAAAGGGTAGCTCTTAAATTTCCCACACTGAAATTTTACACTCTTCTTAACTAAAATTGGTTGCAGACATGAAATGAATAACACATCATGACTCAAAATGATGATACTGACTGATTATTAACCCTTTACCACACAATGATGACTTAAAATGACCCTGAGGAAGAGAAGCCTTTTGAAAACATTGAGGGAAAAGGAGAAAATGCTGGTAACCAGCATTTTCTCCTTTTCCCTCAAAGTTTTCAACCCTATCAAACAAATATTGTGTCATTTGAGCCACTATAAAATTTTTGTCTGCAAATACTTTCGATTTGGATAGGTCTGAAATTTTGCTGCGTGGTAAAGGGTTAACCAAACAACAAAATTTAGGTTTGTTCAAATCGAAAGCATTTGCAGACGACAAAATAAAAGCGACTGAAAATTTGAAATTTGTGTTGTGAAGGGTAGAAAACATTGTGGGGAAAAGGAGAAAATGCTGGTTACCAGCATTTTCTCCTTTTCCCACAATGTTTTCTGAATGCCTCTTTCTGAGGGTCGTCAGAAGTAGGGATTGTGTGATCATGGGTTAATTCTGTCTCATGAGAAGAGTAGAAAACATTGTGGGAAAAGGAGAAAATGCTGGTAACCAGCATTTTCTCCATTTCCAACATTGTTTTCAAGAGCCTAATCTTCCTCAGTGTCTTTAAAAAAAAAGAAGTGTCAGAATGCAGTGGTTAGGTTAATAATATAAATAACTAGATATTAAATTTCAAAAACATTAAGTCTCTGTAGACTCTGTTATGGCGAGCCCCAGGTGACACACCCATACACAACAGACAATGAAGCAACCATGATAAAAAACAGAACTAAAAATAGAGATGAACACACATCATATGCATGCACCTTTTGAATTAAAATATGAACTTCATATCAAATGGCAAGTCAACATTGATGAACATTTTGCAGACAAGAAAAATGTGATTCAAAAATTGGAATTTACTTTTCTATGAGTTAAAAACAATAAATTTTTCCACTTGACCAAAGTGAGAGCTTTTGCAGACAACAATTTAAATGTAGCTTTAATATATCATTTCTATTCTGATCAGCTAGGAGAAGGAGAAAATGTGAGTTACCAGCATTGTTTTCAAAAGTCTCGGCCCGAATTCACCAACCATTCTTAAGAATATTCTGAGTCTTATTCTCCAATGATTTTCTAAATTTGAAAGTAACACAACTTTCCATAATGTGCTCAAAATGAGCCCCTCGGCGCTGGCGGCACACTTGAACATGACGTGCGAAATTCTCAATGACTCGAACGCACTGCTCCTTTGGAATCTCACGAATCTTAGCAGTTATGGCCTCCTTCAACTCGTGAATGTTTTGGGGATTATTCCTATAGACATTGAGTCATTGAGAATTTCGCGCGTCGTGTTCAAGTGTGCCGCCAGCGCCGAGGGGCTCATTTTGAGTACATTATGGAAAGACGTCATTAAACAGAAAGTGATAAGCCCGGACTAATGAAACTTGGTGTGCAGGCCTTGCATTAAGTTGAGATAACATGTGTGATGTTTGGTTTTTGCAGCCTGAAAATTAAAGTTTTTATAAACATGTTCATGGGTCTCATTTTTTTGGGGTCACCTTGCACCATAGAAATGCCTTATGGGGTAAAGGGTTAAAACAATTCTACTTCTTTCTCAAACCCTGATAAAGCAAGCTTTGAAAACACTTTAGGTGATAGTGGAGTAACTCAAGTGGTTACAGAGAGAAGGACTTATAACCATCAAGTCCCGGTTAAATCAAGGTGATGTTCAAGCCCATCACAAGCCATCTGAAGTATGGGTACTCTTTCGGATGAGAAGTGTAACCAAGGACCTGTGTGTCAGAGCATAATTTTGGAGTGGTTTCACTCTACATACACTGAGCATGTTAAAGAATCGGGCATAAATTTGGAGTGGGTTCACTCTATCTACACTGAGCATGTTAAAGAATCAGGCATAAATTTGAAGTGGGTTCACTCTCTATACACTGAGCATGTTAAAGAATCAGGCATAAATTTGGAGTGGGTTCACTCTATACACTGAGCATGTTAAAGAGGCAGAAATTTGGAGTGGGTTCACTCTCTATACACTGAGCATGTTAAAGAAAAAGGCATAAATTTGGAGTGGGTTCAACCTACATGTATATACACTAAGCATGTTAAAGAAACAGGCATAAATTTGGAGTGGGTTCACTCTCTATACACTGAGGATGTTAAAGAATCAGGCATAAATTTGGAGTGGGTTCACTCTATACACTGAGCATGTTAAAGAGGCAGAAATTTGGAGTGGATTAACTCTCTATACACTGAGCATGTTAAAGGGCAGAAATTTGGAGTGGGTTCACTCTATACACTGACCATGTTAAAGGGCAGGAATTTGGAGTGGGTTCACTCTCTATACACTGAGCATGTTAAAGAAAAAGGCATAAATTTGGAGTGGGTTCAACCTACATGTATATACACTGAGCATGTTAAAGAAACAGGCATAAATTTGGAGTGGGTTCACTCTCTATACACTGAGCATGTTAAAGAAACAGGCATAAATTTGGAGTGGGTTCACTCTCTATACACAGACCATGTTAAAGGATCAGGCATAAATTTGGAGTTGGTTCACTCTATACACTGACCATGTTAAAGAGGCATAAATTTGGTTCACTCTATATACACTGAGCATGTTAAAGGATCGGGCATAAATTTGGAGTGGTTTCACTCTACATACACTGAGCATGTTAAAGAATCGGGCATAAATTTGGAGTGGTTTCACTCTACATACACTGAGAATGTTAAAGAATCGGGCATAAATTTGGAGTGGTTTCACTCTACATACACTGAGAATGTTAAAGAATCGGGCATAAATTTGGAGTGGTTTCACTCTACGTACACTGAGAATGTTAAAGAATCTGGCATAATTTTGAAACGGTTTCACTCTACATACAGTGAGAATGTTAACCCTTTACCCCATAAGGCATTTCTGTAGTATCTCTGACCCTAAATAACAGCAAGGATAAAGCCGTTTCTTATGTGTATAATTGCTCGTCAAGAGCAATTTCACCTTTTGCCACAATGTTTTCCAAAGACTCCTACAAGCAATGCAGAGAAATGAGTATCTATGGAGTAAAGGGTTGACATACCGGTAAACAACAGCTTTCTGGGGACATCGCCCATATGGGTAACTGGTAGCAACAATAAATTAACAGAAAGTCAATCAATCAACTTCTTGGGTAGTGGAGAAAATGTGTTCAGAAAACATTGTGGGAAAAGGAGAACATGTTGGTTACTAGCATTTTCTCCTTTTCCCACAATGTTTTTAAACACCTCTTCCATCAGGGTTTTTAAACTAGAGATTGTGAGATAAGGGTAAAATTTCAATCCAAACAATTAGAAAAACATCAAAAGATTAGGACTTCTATCAATTTCATTTTGATTGATTCTAATCTGCAATTTGACTCTTTACTCAACAGTTTTTGGGCAAATAACAAAAAAAGAAGGAAATACTTTAGAACCAACTCTTCACACAAAGTTTTCCATCTTCTTCCAAGACAAACCAAAGAAAAGCATTGCAAGCAACTGTGCCAACACTTGGCTGCATTGCTGCATTTAGTGGAAATTTCAGGCCAAAAAAGGGGTATAACTATTTAACCCTTTACCAAACGACAAAGTTTTAGACTGGTTGGAATTGAAAGCACTTGCAGACAACAAAATAAACATAACTGAAAAATTGAAATTTGGTTCCTGCAGGGTAGAAAACATTGTGGGAAAAGGAGAAAATGATGGTTACCAGCATTTTCTCCTTTTTCCACATTGTTATTCAAAAGGCATATTTCTCAGGGTCGTGAAAACCAGGGATTGTTTAGAAAAGAGTTAATATTTGTATGAGTCTAACCCAAAAAATGTTGAATTTGCAGCAAGAAAGTCAAAAACAGACTACTAATTACAGCATGTGAAAACACGGAGGAAGAAAGGAAAGATTGGGTGCAAAATTCATTTTCTCCTGTACCTACAAAGTGTTACTGAAAGAAATACAGCCATCTGCAGGAAATATGTTACTTAACTTTTTACCAAACAACAAAATTTTAGATTGGTCCAAACTGAAAGCACTTCGTTGCAGCTGACAAAATAAACATAACTCAAAATTCGAACTTTGTTTCCAGCAGGGTAGAAAACATTGTGGGGAAAGGAGAAAATGCTGGTTAACAGCATTTTCTCCTTTTCCTACAATGTTTTCAAAAGCATTCCTTCTTGAAGGTTGTTAAAAGTCGGGATTGTGTGGTAAAAAGTGAAATATTTTTTCCTCAAACCAAATTGCCAAAGAATGTATGCCTGCAAACAACAAAATAACAATTGATTTCACAGTCATATCCTATGCTACTTTACACAATCCCGACTTTTAAAGACCCTGAAAAAGAAAGCCTTTGAAAACATTGTGGGAAAAGGAGAAAATGCTGGTAACCAGCATTTTCTCCATTTCCAACAATATTTTCTACCCTTTCCACATAAAATTTCAATTTTTGATTCATATCTATTTAACCCTTTCCCAAATAATCCCTGGTTTTTACGGGTCTAGAATAGTAGCCTTTTGAAAACATTGTGGGAAAAGGAGGAAATGCTGGTAACCAGCATTTTCTCCTTTTCCCACAATGTTTTCTGCCCTATCATAGACAGAAATTATCTTTTCAGCAAGAGTTGAATTGTCGTCTGCAAATGCTTTCAATTTGGTCTACTCCAAAAGTTTGTCTTTGGGAAAGGGTTAAATTGTTATCTCCAAATGCTTTCAGTTTGGACCAGTCAAATATATTCTTGTTTGGTTAAAGAATTTCAAAGAAACAAGTGATTCACTGTATGGTGTTTAATGCTGTTTGCAACATTATTTCAGTTCTATCACAGTGGCCAGTGCACTTATCCATGCTTTCCTGGAATCTCTTTTACCAGTACTCCACACAATTTTCTTTCCAAGCCACTGGCTGCTTTCCCACGTAACCATCATCAAAACAAAGAACAGCGGTCCTGGAAAAAGAAGAAATCCTTTCACAATTAAAATCAGCAATCTTTGGAAAGAAAATGGCCGAGCCAGGCATTGAAACCCAATACCCTAATTGTTCTCAAGTATTGCAAACCAGTATTTTCTCCTTTTCCAACAACGTTTTCCACCTTTCCCAACACTAATTTTAAATTTTCAGTAACTTTCATTTTATCGTCTGCAAAATGCTTTCAATTTGGACCAGTCTAAATTTTTTTGTTTGGTAAGGGGTTAGCTTCGTATGATATAGTATGTCAATAAAGTGTTTGTTCAGGCATATTTTCATTTCCACAGACAGATAGATTGCAAAATGATATCCCAGGAGAGTTACATAGGCAAAATGTCCGTATAAAATGTCAACTTTCCAAGGATTTATGTTTTCCGTCATAAATTGGAGTTACAACATTTACCATTACAACCAAGGTATTACTCGAAAAAATTGACATGAAATAAATTACCTCTATTACTATATATTACAAACTTGAATTTTGTCCGAACTTTGCTTTGGCTAAAGTCGTCTGCATGTGAAACTATGTAACTGTTTTTCAACTCTTTAGGCTGATAATAGATTTATCATGTCTTTAAACAACACTGAATATATGTGACATTGTCTGCACATGTCATATTCTTTGAAGATTCGACCTGTTTTATATAACGCATCACTCCCTCCAATATTGGGGGGATTGTAGTAATACGCGCTATAAAGTAGCAATGGAGAAAATGACTTTTATCAATACATTTGAGGAAAAATCAGGCCTGTTTCAGCTCCAGATTTCTCTAAACTACTGATCATAGCTGAATGAATCGCACCAGGTAGTGTTTTGTTGAGCAAACATTTACCTTAGTTTGAAATTCAAAGTAATGATTGTCTCGTAGAAAAGTAGTCTGGTTCTGGACCCAGAATGCCCAAATTAGATAGATGAGTATTTGTAGAATGCCATCTAGGGGAAGATAATGAAAACCTGAAATTTTATTGGTTTCAGTTTTATTGGCAATAAGTGGCAAGTGACTTAGATCTAAGATGCACTTTCCGTACAATCTGATCTTGATCAATGCCATCCGCTAAAGCTTCTTATTTTCACTATGGCAAAGTAAGGGTCGAAACAGACATTTACCTTTAACAGAATTTCTGTGCCCCCAATTATACCATATGATATAAATATTCACTCTTTAATTTTTCTTTGGATAAAGGTCAATTTCGGGTCAATTTATTTTGAGAAAAAAAGGCTTTTGAAAACAAAGTGGGAAAAGGAGAAAATGCTGGTGTCCAGGGCCCCGTTTCACAAATGTAGTTACGTGATAATTTTCATGTGTCTCGTGGCAGATAAATGCCACTATACTATAGTTACGTAAAACTTACAAAAGTTTTGTTTGTAACTACCTTGGTGAGACGGGGCCCAGTTACTCTCTGCACAATATTCTTTCCAAGCCACTGGCTGCTTTCCTACATAACCACTGTTGAAATAATTGTCAGTGGTGAATGAATCCTGTCATAATGACTATCATCGATCCTCAAAAAAAGAAAATAGGCTAAGCTGAGGACCGTACCTGCGACCTCATATTCTCAAATCCCGTACGTTACCAAATGAGCTTCCTGCATTATCTCCCGCTAGATGGCCTATAAATACTCATCTGTCTAATTTGGGCATCCTGGGTACAGAGCCGAACCACTTTCCTATGCGGCAACCGTTACTTTGAATTTCAAACTAAAATAAACGTTTACTCAATAAAACTTGAAATGTAGAACGGCACAATAAAATGCTACCTCATGCAATTCACTCAGCTATGATCAGCAGTCTAGAGAAATCTGGAGCTAAAGCAGGTCTCATTTCTCCTCAAACGTATTGATAAAAGCTATTTTCTACATTACTATTTTATAGAGCGTAGTATGACAGTCAGCCCGCTTTTGGGGCTAGTGAAGCGTAATATAAGACAGTCGAATCTTCAAAGAATATGACATGCGCAGACAACGAGCTTCCTGGGCTGGACAAAGGATAAAGACTCCAAGCAACCAAACTTTATCAATTTACAAATAGTATGATTTCAAGATTTCACAATGAAAGGACCTATTGTTCACTTGTTACATGATATAGATATTACCTATGATTTAACCCTTTACCAAACAATCCCTGGCTTTTACAACTCTGTGATAGAAGCCTTTTGAAAAAAATTGTGGGAAAAGGAGAAAATGCTGGTAACCAGCATTTACTCCTTTTCCCACAATGTTTTCTAACCTGCTGGAAACAAGTATCAGTTTTAGATTTACATAAGTTATTTTGTCGCCTGCACTCTAAAATTTTTTCATTTGGAAACTACTTTTTACCAAAATGAAAAAATTTTAGACTGGTCCAAATTGAGAGGATTTGCAGACGACAAAATTAACTTGCCTCAAAAATTGAAATATGTTCTGGGAGGGTAGAAAACATTGTGGGAAAAGGGAGAAAATGCTGGTAACCAGCATTTTCTCCTTTTCCCACAATGTTTTCAAAAGGCTTCAGGGTCGTACAAGTAAGGGCCTGTTTGGTAAAGGGCTAATATATCACACCACCACCTGATTAACTCATTAACAAACAGCAAAATTTTAGGTTTGTCCAAATCGAAAGCATTTGCAGACGACAAAATAAAAGTGACTGAAAATTAGAAATTTGTTTTGTGAAGGGTAGAAAACATTGTGGGAAAAGGAGAAAATGCTGGTTACCAGCATTTTCTCCTTTTCCCACAGTGTTTTCAAAAGGCTTCTTTCTCAGGGGCGTCAAAAGTAGGGATTGTGTGGTAATGGGTTAATCTCTAAATATTTCATTACCCGCCATTATATCTTTTTTTAACCTCTGAAAATACAATCATGAAATTATAAAAAAGGGACAATAATCACAATTTCATGGTTGCTGATGTCTACAGTATATCAGCAAAGCGAACAGTGTAGATTCAAGATCAGGCAGCATGTTTTGTGAAGCCAGATCTTGATCTACATTGACCACAAATTCAACTGTAATCCTGAAAGGCAGTCTAACCCTTTACCAAACAATCTCAAGAATTAACAACCCTGAGAAAGAAGCCTATAGAAAACATTGTGGGAAAAGGAGAAAATGCTGGTAACCAGCATTTTCTCCCTTTCCCACAATGTTTTCTAACCTGCTGGAAACAAATTTCTTTTTTTTTGAGATATGTTTAATTTGTAATCTGCAAGTGCTTTCAATTTGGACCTGTGTAAAATTTTGCTGTTTGGTATTGGGTTAACCCTTTAGCACACGAGAAAGTTTTAGACTGGTCCAAATTGAAAGCACTTGCAGACGACAAAATAAATGTAACTCAAACATTGAAATTAGTTTCTAGCAGGGTGGAAAACATTGTGGGAAAAGGAGAAAATGCTGGTAACCAGCATTTTCTCCTTTTCCCACAATGTTTTCATAAGGCTTCTATCTCAGGGTCGTAAAAACCAGGGATTGTTTGGTAAAGGGTTGAGGCTTTACTGTAACATATAGAATGGATAGTTCCAAAATCGCCTGCTGCAAGTAATTTGTATGGAGTCATGTAGAGTTAGTCATCTTGCACTCAGAATATCGGGTCAGAATTCTTCCACTATCTTTTGTAAACACAATGCAAATAGTTATTATTATTATCCTTTGTGACAAACATACTCCTGAAGTACTCCTGAAATCATTATCAGTATGGCAAGTGGAGAAATTGGAGTCATTTGTATATTCGGTTGAAAAATATTTATAGGTTTTTGCATTGCCGAATGGCAATTTAACTCATTACCAAACAACATTATTTTAAGCTTGTCCAAATCGAAAGCATTTGCAGACGACAAAATAAAAGTGACTAAAAATTTGAAATTTGTTTTGTGAAGAGTAGAAAACATTGTGGGATTAGGAGGAAATGCTGCTTACCAGCATTTTCTCCTTTTCCCACAATGTTTTCTAAAGGCTTCTTTCTCAGGGTTGTTAAAGTAGGGATTGTGTGGTAATGGGTTAAATGTGCATAATAATGAGAGAAATCCTTTGATAGGATAGAAAACATTGTGAGAGAGCCAAAACATGTTGCTTTTCAGCATTTTTTCCTTAGCTCACACTCTTTCCAAAAGCCTTTTTTTCTTGCTGTTAAAACACACTGACTGCTTGATCAAGAGCTAATGATGCAAATTCTGAAATTGCCACAATGTTTTCCAACTGATTCTAGTATCAAATCTAAAGACTGCTGTTTAGTTTAGGTAAAGCTAGACTGCTCAGAGCATAGTTGTTAAAAGTACTTTGAAGGTGAAAGTTGTTACCAGTTAACCCTTTACCTCATAAGGCATTTCTATGGTATCTCTAGCTGAACCTAAATAACAGCAAGGATTAAGCTCTTTCTTATGTTTATATGACACCTTTTGATAGTGTAGAAAACATTGTGGCAAAAGGTGAAATTGCTCATCACGAGCAATTTCACCTTTTGCCACAATGTTTTCCTAAGGCTCCTACAAGTAATGCATAGAAATGAGTATCTGTGGAGTAAAGGGTTAAGCCATTTCTTATGTATATATGACACCTTCTGATAGTGTAGAAAACATTGTGGTAAAAGTTGAAATTGCTCGTCACGAACAATTTCACCTTTTGCCATAATGTTTTCCAAAGGCTCCTACAAGTAATGCATAGAAATGAGTATCTAAGGAGTAAAGGGTTAAAGCATCAATGTTCTTTTTGTCACATGTCTTTAAAACTGGCCATCTGCAACAGTGCAAAATGTTCTCCACAGTTCTTAACCCTTTCCCAAACAATCCCTGGTTTTTACGGGTCTGGAATAGTAGCCTTTTGAAAACATTGTGGGAAAAGAAAAATCCTGGTAACCAGCATTTTCTCCTTTTCCCACAATGTTTTCTACCCTATCATTGACAGAAATTATCTTTTCAGCAAGAGTTGAATTGTTGTCTGCAAATGCTTTCAATTTGGTCTAGTCCAAAAGTTTGTCGTTTGGGAAAGGGTTAAACCTTTACCACACAGCAAAATTTCAGACCTATCCAAACTGAAAGCATTTGCAAACAACAATTTCATATTGCCACATGACCCAATTTTTCTTTGATAGGGTAGAAAACTTTATTGGAAAAAGGAGAAAATGCTGGCTGCCAGCATTTTCTTCTTTTTCCTCAATGTTTTCAAAAGGCTTCTTCCACAGGCTCGTCAAAAGTAGTTAGAAGTGTGGTAAGGGTATAAAATGCTTAATGCTACTTTCCCAACAATAGCAGCTTGTGCAGCCAGAGTATATCAAGATCAGATTGCACAAAAAATACAGTTTGATCTTTGATGTACAATGTCCTCTTTTCTTAGAAATTCCTGAAAAAATTAACCCTAAAAATTGCAATCAATTATCATCTCATTGGATCTTATATCAAGACTGAAGTTTTCTGTAAGGTTATTTTCAACAATCTGTGGTTAAACTTTTACCAAACATGCAAACTGTCCCAAATAATAACAGATAGTGAGCTTTTGAAAGCACTGTGGGAGAAGGAGAAAACGCAGTTAACCCTTTCCCAAACGACGAAGTTTGGACTCTTCCAAACCAAAAGAGTTTGCAAACGACTATTTCAGATTTGGAGAAAATGGCAGAAAGTTCTCAAAAAGTGTAGAAAACAGTGTGGGAAAAGGAGAAATTGCTCGTTATGAGCAATTTCTCCTGTTCCCACACTGTTTTCAAGACTTTTACTACAGACACTTAAAAACTAGGGCTTGTTTGGGAAAGGGTTAACCAACATTTTTCTCCTTTTCCCACGATGTTTTCTACCATTTGAAGGACAAATTTCAATCCCTGAGTGAGATTGTTGTTTTATAAAGATGTGTAATAAAAATTCATATGTGCATGAAATAGACTAGGTAACTACAAACTTACCTTGTTTACTATTGCTCAGGTATTTCTGTTATAAATAATCCAAAAAAAAAAACGTCTTAAAATAGCTTTAAAACATGCATCAAAAGAAGCAAGAATGCTTACACATATACCAGATCGTTGAAAACTTTTTTTAAGTTCTTTGCTTATACTTCAGTTTAAAACCTAACTAGATCTACATGTACCTCATATCTGCATAATCCAAAACACATATATCAGTATAGTTCAACATTGATATCGTGTTGCCATCAACAAAAATCCAATAGAAAAAAAACACTGAAAATTTCCTATTTCGTTAGTCGCCGCGCAGAAGCGCGCGACTATATTTTTAATAGTTTTTCGAGTTAGGACATGGATAGTGGGAATTTCGTTTTTATAGGGGTGTTAGGTTAACAAGGAATGTTTCTAACGTTACTTCGCCTTAAACTGGCTTTTTAATTCATTCTTAAACTACAAAATTGCAATACGATACTATTTTTGTTCTATTAATACTTACAACACCAAAAAACCGCCTAATTATTTCTTTTATTGTCGCTATTCGTGAGAAATGGACTCGTCCACATAAATGCCTTGTTTCCATTGGTCAAGGCTGTACAGGTTTCCAGTCATTTCGCACCTTGTTAATTTTGTACCTAGGTCATTTCGTACGATTTTGGTCATTTCGTACCTACTTATACTTTCAATTTTGGTCATTTCGTAGCCAGTTGGTCGTTTCGTACAAACTTCGTACACAGGTTTAATAATCATTTTGATTATTTTGTAGATAGTTTTTCCTACTATTTGTGTGTTTTTTGTTGAATGACCACTGCTAAAATTGTGCATTGCTGAAATTGTGCTAAATTCCGCCGAAGAACGGGTATGATGGTTATGGTTGTATCTGACAATTGTTGGTCACTTATTTCCAAGTTTAGTTTTTACAACAAAGATAGTTTAGAACTCCTTTGTTTATTTCTCAACGAGCTCTGCATAAATTTAATTTGTGGAAAAAATCTGGAGAGAGGCCACTTTTTCGCTATGTTGTTCATAATGATAAAGCGCGATGCAAAACCATGATTCTTTATGAAAATTGTTCACCAAACACTATAGTCTTAGACTTGTTTAAATTGAAAGCATGCCTTGCAAACTTACGTCCTCTTGAATCATACTTTCCTAGGACAGCAACATTTTGGTAACTTAGCCCTGCTTTCACCACTTTCCCAAACAAACACGGGTTATCACATGTGTGCTATCAAATTCTTTTGTCAAAACATGTTGGATAAGGAGAAATTGCTCGTTATAAGCAATTTCTTCTTTATTAAATACTTTTCCCCCACTACTAGCGAATTTTCCACCATTTTTGCAGCTTTTTAAATTGTCATCTGCCAACTCTTTGAATTTGGAAGAGTCTGATATTTGTCGTTTGGAAAAGAGCTAAGAGAGCGCTGTGCTAGGGTATTAGATACTGTAACAGAAGACAAGTTTTGATATAGGTTACTATTCACATAATTTCATAATGTGTTAAAAAATCTGCTGATGAAAACTGACATTTACTTACTTGCCCTTGCTTTCTTGAAGCATTAAACAAATTTTTTTGCGGCGACTTTGATGCTTTGCATCAACTTTTTCTTGTAATACTTATTTAATGATATTCTTGGGATTTTAACAATGATTTTATGATATATTCCAGTCTTGTTTTCGATGGTTATCTCAAGTGTAACAGTTGTAACCCGACCAGGCTGACGCATTATCATTGTTGAATTATAACTAAACGAGGGATACCTCAAATTACTCAATCTATAACAGTTTATAGGTAATCTTGTTTGTTGTATTCTCTATCCCATGTTTATATGACCCCAGTTTATAGGACCCAGTGGAACGGGTTGGATTGATTAACCCATTACCAAACAATCCCTGGTTTTTACAACCTTGAGATGGAAGCCTTTTGAAAACATTGTGGGAAAAGGAGAAAATGCTGGTAACCAGCATTTTCTCCTTTTCCCACAATGTTTTCTACCCTACTGGAAACAATTTTCATTTTTTGAGATATGTTCATTTTGTTGTCTGCAAGTGCTTTCAATGTGGACTGGTCTAAAACTTTGTTGTTTGGTAAAGAGTTAATGATGTTTAACACCATTTTCAACAATCATTTCAATTATAGCATGGTGGCCTGTGCACCTATCCATGCTTTCCTGAAGTTTAATATACCATTAGTTTACACAATTCATTTGATTCTTAACTCTTTCCCAAACGCCAAAATTTTAGACTGGTCCAAATTGAAAGCATTTATAAAAGTTACTGAAAATCATAAATTTGTTTTGGGAAGGATAGAAAACATTGTGGGAAAAGGAGAAAATGCTGGTTACCAGCATTTTCTTTTTTTCCAACAATGTTTTCCAAAGGATTCTGTCTTGGGGTCATTACAAGTCAGGATCGTGTGGTAAACATTGTCTGCCCTTTTAAAGACAAATCGTTATCATTTGTGACTGGGTATAAAATCTACCCACTGGGTCACAGGTCAGATATATTCAGCACTCAGCCACCTGGCCAGCCATGTCATTTAGCAAAGCATAATTGATCAATTGTATGGTTGGTTGGTTTGTTGTATTGGAGTTTAACGCCACGCTAAGGTCATATCATAGCGGTGGGTCACGTGCACATGTATTTCCTGGCTTTCTCACACCAGTACTAACACATCTTTCTTTCCAAAGCCACTGACTTCTTTTCTCACATGCTTCAGCAGAGGTGAGAGGCGACTATATGCCGGAAAGTAAGTTCACCTCAACCGGGTACCGAACTCACAACCACCAGGTCATGACTCTGACACGCTCACCACTGAGCCACCCAGTTGGCTATAAATTGTACGCTGTTTTTACACATCTTTGTCAACATTATTTCAGTTAAATCGCAACCACCAGTGCACCTGTAGATGCTTTCCTGAGTTTTTTTCACAAGTCCTCTGAAAATGTTCTTTCCAAGCCACTGGCAGCTTTCCCACATTACCATCGTCAAAACAATGATCAGTAGCCAGAGAGGAATAGATCCTGTTGCAATGGCTAACGCCTCAGAAAGTTATTGTCCAAATCGGGGATTGAACCAGCAACAGCCTGTTCTCAAGTCCTGCAAGTTATCAACTGAGCCACTGCAGCTCAACTCATAACCTGATTATTTTCATTTATTTATCGTTGCTACCGGTTGCCCATCTGAGCGATGCCCCTGTAGACGTTTAGTTGTTACGGGGGATAGTGCAAGGATACAGGATGAAACTACTGAGAATTCCGCCTGTTTCTTTAAAGTGCTCGGTGTATAGCACCGTCACATGGGACCTCAGTTTATCATCTCGTCCGAAAGACAATTAATTATTTTTTTTTAGCTGGCCAGCCGGGGACTCGAACCAACAACCTGTAGAGACCCGAAACATTGTGTTCACTGGTCCTACGCTCTACCTACTGAGCTAATCGGCCGGTTTCTCATAACCTGGCATTCAGGCCCTGCATTTCAGTCATTCTAATAAACAAGGTACACAACTACAGAAAAGTCACAGAAATATGTGTTATTACTTGCCCTTCAGAACATTGAGAACACACAGTTTTCATTTTGTAGTTTTACTTGATGATTTTGATTTAACCCATTACCACACAATCCATACTTTTGACGCCCCTGAGAAAGAAGCCTTTAGACAACATTGTGGGAAAAGGAGAAAATGCTGGTAACCAGCATTTTCTCCTTTTCCCATAATGTTGTCTACCCTTCACAAAACTAATTTCAAATTTTCAGTCACTTTCATTTTGTCGGCTGCAAATGCTTTCAATTTGGACAAGTCTACAATATTGTCGTTTGGTAATGAGTTAATGAAAAGGCTCTATTTAACTGACTGACACCAGTCTACTCAACTCCGTGAAGAGCGAAAAATTAGCAAGCAGGGTCATGATGACTAATATCTTTCAGCAAGCAAACAGCCAAAATGTGACCTTGATATTCAAAACCACAAAATATCTTTAACAATTTACCCCAGAACAATCTTCAGCTTTGATCACACTAGTATTGATGCCTCTGAAAACATTATGAGACCACAAGAAAATGCTGATAACCAGTAGTATCTCAGATATCTCCTGTTCCCACAATGTTTTATACCCTTTTTATATTCAGATTCCATCAGTTCAGCCACATTTGTCAGATTTGCTAATGCATTCAGTTTTAACGATTCTAAAACTTTGTCCCTTGGAAAGAGATAAATTTCAGCTGAACATCAAAATTTCAGACTTGTCCAAATTCAAAGCTGACTTGCAGGCAAAAAAGTGATTATCACTCAATAATTATTGATGAAGTTTGTCTCTGGAAGGATAGAAAACATTGTGGGAAAAAGGAGAAAATGCTGGTTAACAGCTTTTTCTCCTTTTTCCACCATATTTTCAAAAGGCTTCTTCAAGATATTTAAAACTCAGGATTGTGTGGTAAAGAGTTAATGAGTAAAGACTCTGAGAAAGAAGCCTATAGAAAACATTGTGGGAAAAGGAGAAAATGCTGGTAACCAGCATTCTCTCCTTTACCCACAATGTTTTCTACCCAGCTCGAAACAAATTTCATTTTTTGAGATACCTTTATTTTGTCGTCTGCAAGTGCTTTCAATTTGGACCAGTCTAAAATTTTGTCATTTGAAAATCATCCAGGGTTACATTTTATCGGAGGAAAATAAAAGTTTGCAAGCAGAGCATAGTGACTAATACCTTTTAGCACAACAGCCATAAAATTTGACCCTAATATTCAAAACCACAAAATATCGCTATGGAAACCTTTCATGTACTCTTTTGGTTTATAAAATCTTTCTAATCTTAAACTAAGTCTTACACTTTACCAAACAATCCCGACTTTTTACAACCCTATGAAAAAGAAATCTTTTGAATAACATTGTGGGAAAAGGAGAAAATGCTGCTTACCAACATTTTCTCCTTTTCCCACAATGTTTTCAAGCCTGCTGGAAACAAATTTCATTTTTTGAGTTACATTTATTTTGTCATCTGCAAGTGCTTTCAATTTGATGTGAATGAAAAATCAAAATTCTATTTTATTTGTGACCTAGGCATTACATTGTGCTCTGTATCTCTGTCTGAAGGGGGAGAATACATTGCGAGAAATTAAGAAAAAGCTGGTAACAAGTAGTTTCACCTTTTCCCACATTGTTTTCAAAAGCCTTTTTTTCCTCAATGGCTATTAACCCCTACAGAGTCTTTCACAACTATAGTTGCCCATGTAACCAGAACAGATGAAGATCAGACTGTACAAAAATGCTGTCTGAATACTGATCTACATTTTCAGCGTTGCTCACTCAAAAAACTGACCATCCTAGGTTGTGTTTCTTGACTAAAATTGTCAGTTAGGTCCCGTCCTTGAAGAATTATGATAAAGATTGGATGTTGGAAAAGTGTCAAAATGAATTTGTGAAATATGTCACTGATATTCACATCCACTGGGTGAAGGCAATGTGTTGATATTTAAAATTTACAACGATCTGCACCATGATAAAAAGTAAGCCAGGTGGTTGAGCTACTTGACTGGTGTTTAACCCATTACTACACAATCCCTACTTTTGACGACCCTGAGAAAGAAGCCTTTACAAAACATTGTGGGAAAAGGAGAAAATGCTGGTAACCAGCATTTTCTCCTTTTCTCACAATGTTTTCTATCCTTCACAAAACAAATTTCAAATTTTCAGTCACTTTTATTTGGTCGTTTGCAAATGCTTTCGATATTACAAACCCAAAATTTTGTTGTTTGGTAATGAGTTAATGTTTTCAGCATTATTATTAATATATTAAATTTGGGCATTCTGGGTACAGAACCAGACTACTTTTCTACGCGACAACCATTACTTTGAAATTCAAACTAAAATAAACATGTACTCATTAAAACGCTACCTGGTGTGATTCATTCAGCTAAGATCAGCAGTTTAGAGAAATCTGGAGCTAAAACAGGCCTGATTTCTCCTCAAATGTATTGATAAAAGCCATTTTCTCCATTGCTACTTTATAGAGCATATTATTACTAATCCCCCATTATTGGGGGGAGTGATAGCATCACTCCCCCCAAAAAGAATATGACAACATTTTCTCCTTTTTCCACAATGTTTTCGAAAGGCTTCTTTCCCAAGGGTGTTAAAAGTCGGGATTGTGTGGTAAAAGGTTAAAATCTGTTTTTGTCATAAGTGTAGATCACAGATCAGACTGCATGTACTGCCATCTCATCATGATCTTCACTGACTACCAAAACAATATGAAACCTTTCCCAAATGTCAAATCTTAGACTTATCCAAACAATTGTGTAAGATAATAATTCAAGAACTGATATTAAATTTAGAAAATGGTCCAATAGGCTAACCAGCATTTTCTCCTTTTCCCACAATATTTTCTACCTTCACAAAACTTCAGTTGCTCCTACCATACAACAAAATTGTAGGCTAGTCAAAATTGAACGACAACAAAGGAAGTGGTATCAAAAATTTGAAATTTGTTTTGGGAAGGGTAGAAAACATTGTGGGAAAAGGAGAAAATGCTGGTTACCAGCATTTTCTCCTTTTCCCACAATGTTTTCAAATGGCTACTAAAATAGGGCCGTTAAAAGTTGGGATTGTGTGGTAGAGTTAAAAAAAGCTTTTATTTCGTCGTCCGTGCTAATGTTTTCAATTTGGACAAGTCTAGAATTTTGTCCTTCGGTAAAGAATTATATTCAGGCTCTGACAGCACTATAAAGATACTTGTATCAAATACTCATTATGTTTATAGTTCACACATCATCAAGTTTCTAAACTTTCCGCACATCCACATCAAAATATTTTCAACCTTTTGAACAGACATTTCCATACTTTAGTTGGTTTATCCCATTACCGAACAACAAAATTATAGACTGGTCTAAATTGAAAGCATTTGCAGATGACAAAAAAAAATGTGACTAAAAAATTGAAACTATGTTTTCGAGGGGTTAAAAAAAGATTGTGGGAAAAGGAGAAAATGCTGGTTACCAGCATTTTCTCCTTTTCCCAAAATGTTTTCAAAGGGCTTTAGAGGGCTTTAAATGTTTTCAAAGGGCTTCTTTCCCAGGGCAGTTAAAAGTCGTGATTGGGTGGTAAAGGGTTATACAGTATCCCTACCACCAGTGCACCTATCCATGCTTTCCTGGAACTTCCTTTACCAGTACTTTTCACAATACTCTTCCCTAGTCACTGGCTGCTTTCCCACATAACTAGGATCAAAACATTACATAGTGTGAGAGGAGAACACCCTGTCACAATGGCTAGTATTATTCCCTAACCCTTTCCCAGATAAACCCTGGTTTTTATGGCTTTGTCGAGGTTGAAGGCGTTTGAAAACACTGTGGAACAAGGAGAAAATGCTCATAGCAAGTATTTTCTCCATTTTCCAAGTGATTTTAAACAGCTTCTCTCTGCTGGTTACAAGCATTTTCTCCTTTTCCTACAATGTTTTCATATGGCTTCTTTCTCCGGGATGTTAAAAGTCAGGATTGACTGAAGATTTGAAATTCGTTTTGGTAAACCCCCCCCCTCCCCCCCCCCCCCAAAAAAAAAAAAAGAAAGAATAATTATGATGTCAATACAATTTACCTTGTCGTTACCTGAGCATCCTTTTCTGAGGAGAAAATGCTGATTTCTTCTTTTCCTACAATCTTTTCAAAAGCTTTCTTTCCCGGGGTCATTAAAAGTTGGGATTGTGTGGTCAAGAGTTTATACAAGTGCAGAGTGAGGCATAATACAAAAAAAAACATAAAAGAGATAACAATTATGATGTTAGTACAGTTTACCTTGTGGTTACCAGCATTTTCGCCTTTCCTACAATGTTTTCAAAACTTACAAAAAGCTTCTTTCTCAGGGTTGTTGAAAGTCAGGATTGTCTGGTAAAGAGTTAAGGATGCAGAAAGAGACATAACTGAAAAAGAAAATAAAAAAGATAATAAATTATGATGTCAATACAATTTACCTTGTAATCTCCTTTTACTCTCCCTCACCGAATAAAATTCAGTACAAACTGTCAACAGTGTGTACAATAGAGCTAGCGGAATAATCAGAATACTTGCGGGAGCCTCTTTAGCCAATAAAATTACAGCATTGATGTAATCGACTGTCTACCTTGTAACACTAACTTTACCCTTTATTGCTTGCTGGGTATTTGATCCCTTAACCAAGCAATCCTCCATTGAAAGTAACCTTGTGGAAATGGTATTTGAAAACACTCTGGGAAAACGTTACCAGTATTTTCTACTTTACCCAAAATGTTTTGTATACTCTCAAAAACAAACATCATTATCTGAGCCACATTGAATTTATTGCTTTCAAATGGTTGGAGTTTGAATAAGTCTGATATCTTTTTTGACTTCAGGTTGAAACCAAAAACAAATTGACATACAAGAAGTCAGACACCTCCAAAACTATCTGCTGCTGGGCGCACCTAAAATGGTATTGCAAAATTTTAACGTTGTGCATCAAGACCAGACAGCATACAATGTGCAATTTGATCGCTAATCCACAAAGTCTGATAAATTAATGTTTCAAACCACTGAAATTTCAGCTTTTCTTTACTCAACAGTTTTCAAACTTAAGACCATTAACCCTTTACCAGACAACAAAATTTTGTCCACATTGAAAGCATTTGCAGACGACAATATTAGTGTATCTCAAATGGTACAATTTTTTTCGATAGGGTAGAAAACAATGTGGGAAAAGGAGAAAATGCTGGTTACCAGCATTTTCTCCTTTTCCCACAATGTTTTCAAAATGCGTCTTTCCAAGGGTCATTTAAAGTCGGCTTTGTGTGGTAATGGGTTAAAGCCTAAAAAAAATGTGTTCAGGGTTTCCCTACCTAGAAAATGCAGCCAACCCTAAACTTTTTTTCGCCATGATTGAAAAAAAAAATTAACATATTTAACATGACATGACAGATAGTATGATCTGACTATAAAAATGGCACTGTTGGCGTTGATGAAGTGAATTACCTTTTTCTCAATCATTTCATATTTCTCAGATAACAACAATCTATTCAGGTCTTTGTTTTCTGCACAAGTGGGCATAAATTTATTTAACTCATTACCAAACTACAAATTTTTAGGCTGGTCCAAATTGAAAGCATTTGCAGACGACAAAATAAAAGTGACTGAAAATTTGAAATTTGTCTTGTGAAGGGTAGAAAACATTGTGGGAAAAGGAGAATATGCTGGTTACCAGCATTTTCTCCTTTTCCCACCATCTTTTCTAAGGGCATCTTTCTCAGCGTCGTCGAAAGTAGGGATTGTGTGGTAATGGGTTAATATTATGTTAGTAAGCCATAAAGATGCAACTGCTGTTTTATGCTGAATAAAATATTATGTTATATAATTATGGTATGAAAAAAAAAAATATCTATTGGGTGTGATTTTACTCTATGTTCTTTGAAACAGTTTTTGGGGAAAAAAAATCCCTACCTATCCTTCCTACAGTATCTCGGACTGAAACCCTAAACACAGATTTTTTTTTTGTTAGGCCTAACTTTGGTAATATCAATGTTTAAGATGTTTAAAAAAGTGCACAATACGGCTGAAACAGTTGTCTTTTATCCCTATGCATACCAAATCTAATGCCAAGACCATAATTGTTTTCCCCTATTCTTTTCTCAGGCGAACAAGCTCAAACGAAGTGGTATGTTACCAAGAAAACAATAAAGATACCAAGAAAACAATAAAGATTATGTCTAAAAGGAAAGGTAATGACAGATAACTACATAACCTGACAGTAATCACTGAATGTAAGCAAAAACACTACATCAGTAACACCTTTGTACCTTAAATGATTTCTGACAAAACAATACCCTGTTTTAATCCATTACCACACAATCCCTACTTTTGACAACCCCGAGAAAGAAACATTTTAAAAACATTATAGGAAAAGGAGAAAATGCTGGTAACCTGCATTTTCTCCATTTCCCACAATGTTTTCTACCATTCACATAACAAATTTTAAATTTTCAGTCACTTTTATGGATACCACGTGAGGTACAGCCTTGTGGTATCCATGGTTGTGAGGTACAGCCTTGTGTTGTCCTTGTGGTGTCTGTGGTTGTGAGGCACAGCCCTGTTGTGTCCCTTGTGAGGCACAGCATTGTGGGGTAAAACATTGTGTTATCCATGGTTGTGAGGTACAGTCTTGTGGCATCTGCGGTTGTGAGGTACAGTCTTGTGGTATCCATGGTTGTGGGGTAAAACATTATGTTATCCATGGTTGTGAGGTACAGCCTTGTGGCATCTGCGGTTGTGAGGTACAGTCTTGTGGCATCTGCGGTTGTGAGGTACAGTCTTGTGGCATCTGCGGTTGTGAGGTACAGCCTTGTGGTATCCATGGTTGTGGGGTAAAACATTGTGTTATCCATGGTTGTGAGGTACAGCCTTGTGGTATCCATGGTTGTCAGGTACAGCCTTGTGGCATCAGCAGTTGTGAGGTATAGCCTTGTGGTATCCATGGTTGTGAGTTACAGCCTTGTGGTATCCATGGTTGTCAGTTACAGCCTTGTGGCACTGGCAGTTGTGAGGTATAGCCTTGTGGTATCCATGGTTGTCAGGTACAGCCTTGTGATGTCCATGGTTGTGAGATACATGAAGGCCCAAAGTTCAATACCTGTGACTTTCTGACTGTTTACTGACCTACATGTTCAGTGCGGTTACATGATCTCCTCCTCCCCACCAGCCCCCCCCCCCCCCCAAAAAAAAAACAAAATCATTCTCAATTTGTTTCAGAAAGAGTATAAAGCATTGTGGAAAAAGGAGAAAATGCTGGTTATCGGCATTTTCTCCATTTCTAACAATGTTTTCAAAAGTGTCTCAAAAGTTGAGATTATGTATTATAGAACTAAGTTGGGCAAAACCAAAATTGTGAAGGGTTAAGATCTTGTGACTACTTACTAAAACTGGGAGCACAGGAATGCCCTTTGGCAAGGCAAACCAAAGTTCAATCCTTCTACTGAAACACCAAGGAATAGCATGAATAACTAAGCAGTTGCACGGATTTACCTGCTTTGAAAAAAACCTGGCAAGTTTTCCCTGAAAATTGTTTTGGGACAAAAAATGCATTCCAACACAGAATAAATGTCAAGGAAACAGAAGTAACAACAGTTAGTTCACTTATTGTATTTCAACAAAGCTATTACACCCTGTACCCTGCAAGGGCGGATCCAAGGGGGGGGGGGGGGGGGGGGGGGGGAATGGGGGGTCCGGACCCCCCCCCTGGAATTTTGGCAAAAAAGTGGTTATCGGATTCATGAATGGGACTGGTTTGATATTGCACAGAATTTATGTAAAATACAGTCATAAATTTAAAAAAAAAAAAAGGTTCTAAATGTGGAGACCTCCTCATGTTTAGAACTGGAAACATTGACTTTTCTTGTAATCGGCTTACTCGTACATCTACTGAAATCTGGAAATCAAGGTATCATAAAATAAGACAGTGCGTTTTCGGTGGACACCCCCCCCTGAGAAAGATATCTGGATCTGCGCATGCCCTGTACCCATAAAATACCAAGTTTTAACAACCCAGAGGAAAATTGGCTTTTGAAAACACTGTGAGGAAAAAATAAATGATAAACTTTTCTATTTTCTATCCCTTTACTGAACAATCCCTGGTTTTTATAACCCTGAGATAGAAGCTCTTTGAAAACACTATGGGAAAAGGAGAAAATGCTGGTAACCAGCATTTTCTCCTTTGCCCACGTTTTCTACCCTGTGGGAAACAAATTTTAATTTTTCAGTTATGTATTATTTTATAGTCTGCAAGCACTTTAGGTTTGGACCAGTGTAAAATTTTGTAGTTTGGTAGAGTTAACCCATTACCACACAATCCCTACTTTTGATGCCCCTGAGAAAGAACCCTTTAGAAAACATTGTGGGAAAAGGAGAAAATGCTGGTGACCAGCATTTTCTCCTTTTCCCACAATGTTTTCTACCCTTCACAAAACAAATTTCAAGTTTTCCGTCACTTTTATTTTGTCGTCTGCAAATGCTTTCAATTTGGACCAGTCTAAAATATTGTCGTTTGGTAATGGGTTAAACGATACACCCTACTGTTTGATTAATGATATTACAGAGTTTGCAAATGCTTTGAATTTGGACCAGTCTAAAAGCTTGTTGATTAGTAACTAGTTAACTTTTTACAACAAGGTAGAATTTTAGACTTCCCTAGGTTTGAAAGCATTTGCAGACGCAGCCAACAAAACAATGACTTATCTCTGTACAAAAAAAAAACCCTGAATTTTTGACTGATCCAAAGTTGCAAGCATTAGCAGATGAAATGTATATGACGGAACTTGGGAACTTGTTTGTAATGGGGGAAAAACATGGTGGGATATGGAAAAAGCATTTTCTCATTCCTCCCCCTCCCCTGCACATGCAATGAATTCTACCACATAAGGGTCGGTAGTTTGACTCCACAGCAGCCAGTCATTTCGTATTGACTTTTGAAAACATTGTAGGAAATGGAGAAATGCTGGTAACCAGCATTTTCTCCATTTCCCGCAATGTTTTCTACTCCATCAGTCAAATTTCATCATTTCAACAAGATCTAAATAGTCATCTGCAAATGCTCTCAATTAGGACAAGTCTAAATTTTTGTCATAATTATGGTAAAGAGTTAACACCATGCAACCAACCAACCAGCCAACCAACCAGCCAACCAACCAATTAACCAACCAATCAATCAACCAACCAACCAACCAACCAATCACTCACTCACTCATACAACCAACCAACCAATCATTCAATCAATCAACAAATCAACCATTTCAGCCACAAGAAATCATCTTCAAATGTATTTTATCTCAACAAGTTTATTTTCTGTTTAGTACTGTAACATAGTTTATCCAGTTGATCAAAAATCAGAAAATCTCTCTGATAATATGGCATGTCAGATATTGATTTTTTCACCCCCTCTGATTATTACCACATATACATAATTCAGCCTATGACCACTGAATGACCACTGCGGAAACGGTCAACAACCTGCCTAACTCATTAGCCAATGGCAACAGTTGCCAGAATTGGCGTAAATGTACCCGTGTTCCTGATGTTTCAATGGTGTAAATTATCACAAACTATCCTTTGCTAAATCAATACAAACTGATATACTTACCCTTTACAAATGCAATCCTGTGTTTGTACAAATGTGATTGTATTGGCTTGTATTGGGACTTTAACACCATTTTAACTCTTTACCAAAAGACAAAATTTTAGACTGATCCAAATTGGAAGCATTTGCAGACGACAAAAGTGACAACTCAAAAATTGAGATTTGTTTTAGAATGGGTAGAAAACATTGTGGGAAAAGGAGAAAATGCTGGTTTCCAGCATTTTCTCCTTTTTCCACAATGTTTTCAAAAGGCTACTTAATCAGGGTCGTGAAAACCAGGGAAAGAGTTAACTCTTTACCATAGGAGAAAATTATAGACTGGTCCAAATTGAAAGCATTTGCAGACGACAAAATAAATGTGGCTGAAAAATTGGAATTTGGTTTGGGAAGGGTAGAAAACATTGTGGGAAAAGGACAAAATAATGTTTACCAGCATTTTCTCCTTTCCCCACAATGTTTTCAAAAGGCTTCCTTGTCAGGGTCATTAAAAGTCAGGATTGTGTGTAATAGAGTTAACTGATTACCGCACGACAATAATTTTAGGCTTATCGAAATTGAGAGCACTTGCAGACGACAAAAGAAAAGTGACTGAAAAAATTTGAAATCTGTTTTGTGAAAGGTAGAAAACATTGTGGGAAAAGGAGAAAATGCTAGTTACCAGCATTTTCTCCTTTTCCCACAATGTTATCTAAAGGCCTCTTTCTCAGGGTTGTCAAAAGTAGGAATTGTGTGGTAATGGGTTAACAGATGACAAAATTTTAGCCTTGTTCAAATTGAAAGCGTTTGCAGATGACAGTTTTATTATGGCTCTGATAAAGCAATTATTCTTTGACAGGGTAGAAAACATTTTGGGGAAAAGGAGAAAATGCTGGTAACCAGCATTTTCTCCTTTTGCCACAATGTTATCAAAAGGCTTCTTCTTAAGGGGCGTTAAAGTTGGCATTGTGCATTAAAGGGTAAACACCTTAGGTCATATCATGGCAGTCAGTGACACACCCATGTGTTTCCTGGCTTTCTCACACCAGCACCAACATTTTTCTTCCCAAAGCCACCGACTATTTTTCTTGCATGCATCAGAGGTGAGAGTCAAAAACAATCGCTTGACAGAAAGTTCACCTCAATCTGGTATGAAACCCGCAACTTCCATGTCAGATAAGCTTAAACCACTGACCTACCTGGTCGGGCTGTACAGATGAGAGGAAGATGTGAGGAAGCTTTTCAAAACACTGTGGAAAAGAAGAAAATGCTGGTGGAAAGGGTAGAAACACTGTAGGAAAAGGAGGAAATGCAGGTAATAAACTTTTTCTTACTTCAAAACAAAGTTTTCTACACTTTCCCAACAGTCCTCTATGATGCGGGGATAAAGTGTACGCACTTTAATGCCCCAGTCACAAATAACCAACTGCCAAGGGACGGCTAGTTTTTCAGGAGATTTTGACAAAATCGTATCATCAGAGCCATACGGTGACTATTTGGTAACAGTTCAATTTGAACGGTTGTTCAATTTTGAGATGCCGTCTGGCGCCTGTTTGTGGTTTACAAAAAAGTTATAATTGGACAGCAACCAGACAATTTTTGGGCCATCAGGGAGCCCACTAGCTCATTGTCTGGGCTCTGTCACCGTAAGGCGACCCCTTGGTGACCAGGCAGTAGCACAAAGTACAGGTGCCGTCCAGTCACCGCCCGATGTCTGTTCAGTGGCCTACTTGTGCCTTTCTGAACTGAAAAGCACACACGGCATCTCCAAAGAAACTGCCATCTGGTGCCTGTTTGATTTTGTGGCTGCTTGAGCAAAATCTCTTAAAATCATGTGGCGCCCGGACGATGTCTTATATCTTTGAATTGGTGAAGTTGGAAGAAATCATTTAGCGGCCATTCTATTTTTGACCTAAGCATAACCTGGAGGCCTAAGGTTTGAGTCCCAACTGGAAGCATTGGGTGTTTCATAAGAATGTCCTTGGGCAAGACATGAATAAAACCTAGCCATCTACTGGTGAAATCCAGGGCATACAGAAATCGGTGAGTTTCCCCAGAAATCTCACTGAGAAAATGTTGAAAGCAAGGTAAAACATCATTCACTCCACCTCCCTTCCAAGGTCCAAAAAATTTCAGAATTCTTACTAATCTTGTCCTCATGACATTTTGCACTCGTCTGTACCAAATGACAAAATTTTAGACTGTTCCAAATTGAAAGCACTTGTAGGCAACAAAATAATCGAAATAATAAAAAGAATCATTAACATTTGTTTCTAGCAGGGTAGAAAGCATTGTGGGAAAAGGAGAAAATGCTGGTTACCAGCATTTTCTCCTTTTCCCACAATGTTTTCCAAAGGCTTCTATCTCAGGGTCATAAAAGCCAGGGATTGTTTGGTACAGGGTTGAAACTGAAACCCAACAAATCACAAAGACAAAACCTTCCCAACAGCCCTCTGCAGCAATATTTTCTTGTATAACCCATTACCAAACGACAATATTTTAGACTGGTCCAAATTGAAAGCATTCGCAGACGACAAAATAAAAGTGACTGAAAATTTGAAATTTGTTTTGTGAAGGTAAGAAAACATAGTGGGAAAAGGAGAAAATGCTGGTTACCAGCATTTTCTCCTTTTCCCACAATGTTTTCTAAAGGTTTCTTTCTCAGGGGGTCAAAAGTAGGGATTGTGTGGTAATGGGTTAATTCTGTACAGCAAGGAGCAAGTTCCTGGGCCAATCACCAAGAATCAATTTACAAAATATTTGTGTAATATTTCTGTATCTTCAGAAAAAAGCTAATTCTGATATATTTTCCCAAAACTTTGAACCCATTCTCTCCCTTCTGCCAAGATTATACTGAATTATTAGGTGAAATTACCTTAAATCCTTTAACCCTTTACCCCATAAGGCATTTCTATGGTATCTCTAATAGACCCTAAAAAGCAGCAAGGATGAAGCCGTTTCTTATGTGTATATGACACCTCTTGATAGTGTTGAAAACATTGTGGCAAAAGGTGAAATTGCTCGTGACGAGCAATTTCACCTTTTGCCACAGTGTTTTCCAAAGGCTCCTACAAGCAATGTGTAGAAATGAGTATCTATGGAGTAAAGGGTTAACAACAAAATTTTAGGCTGGTCCAAATTGAAAGCACTTGCTTTCAGAATAAACGTGACTCAAAAATTGAAATTTGTTTCCAGCAGTGTAGAAAAAAAAAAATTGTTCGAAAAGGAGAAAATGCTGGTTAACTAATTTCCAGACACTGCTAGGTTTAACCATATTACTAAACAGCAACATTTTAGACTGGACCAAACTGAACTAGGCCAGTAGAAAACATTGTGGAAAAAGGAGAAAATGCTGTTTACAAGCTTTTTCTCCTTTTACCACAATGTTTTCAAGTGGCTTATCTCTCATGTATGTTAAAACAGGATTGTGTGGTGAAGGATTAAATTATCCTGAGGAATACAAACTTGAAAACATTGTGGAAAAAGAATAAATGCTGATAACCATGGTTTAACCCTTTCCAAAACAATCCCTGGTTTTTACGGGTCTGGAATAGTAGCCTTTTGAAAACATTGTGGGAAAAGAATAAATGCTGATAACCACGGCTTAAGCCACATCACAATTCTTGCCTACAACTGTTTTGTTGCCTTAGATCGATGAGGACTCTACATTTTTCAAGTCTTGTATACGGGCAACCCTTTGAGCCCAGAATTTAATCAAAAACCAAATTTTTCAATAAAGAAAAAACACCTTCATGTATTATAGATATCTGTCTTTTGAAATGCTATATCTAGTGGAGCTAGAATGTCTAGGCATGGTAATTTAGCAACGTAAAACCAGAATCGTTCTATTTTTTCTGTGCAGTCTAATTTTAACCCTTTACCCCATAAGGCATTTCTATGGTATCTCTAACTGACCCTAAATAACAGCAAGGATGAAGCTGTTTCTTATGTGTATATGACACCTTTTGATAGCATAGAAAACATTGTGGCAAAAGGTGAAATTGCTCGTTACGAGCAATTTCACCTTTTGCGACAATGTTTTCCCAACCGCTCCTACAAACAATGCGTAGGAATGAGTATCTATGGAGTAAAGGGTTAAGTTGTAGTAAGCTGATTATCATTACCTAGACTGGGCCTTTTTGTAACATGATACATTTTTCGTGACATGTGCCTTTTGGCTTTATTCATGTGGGAAATTTGAAAAAAAATCATATTCTTGATCTCTTTTTTATTCTTTACCAAAGGGCAAAATTTTATAGGACTCGTCCAAATTTAAAGCGCATGCAGACGACAAAGTTTATGTTACTCAAAAATTGAAGCTTATTTTGGGAAGGGTAAAAACATTGTGGGAAAAGAAGAAAATTAATGCTGCTTAACAGCATTGAAAAGGCCTCTTCCTCAGGGTTGTGCAAACCTGTCTGAAATTTTTTGGTAAACAATTAACCCTTTACAGCACAATGCCGACTTTTAATGCCTTTGGGGAAAAAGCCTTTGAAAACATTGTGGGAAAAGGAGAAAATGCTAGTTACCAGCATTTTCTCCTTTTCTAAAGATGTTTTCAAAAGCCTTTTCCTCAGGGTTGTGCAAACCAGAGATTATTTGGTAAACAATTATCCCTTTACTGCACAATGTCGACTTTTGAAAATATTTTGGGAAAAGATGAAAATGCTGGTAACAAGCCGATAACCAGCATTTTCTCCTTTTCCCACAATGTTTTTTTACCCTTCTGAAATCAAATTTCAATTTTTGAGTTACCTACATTTATTTTGTCATCTGTTTGTGTTTTCAATTTGGACAAGTCTAAAATTTTGCTGTTTGGTAAAGAGTTAACTCTTTACCACACAATCCCGACTTTTTACGACCCTGAGAAGGAAAGCTTTTGAAAACATTGTGGGAAAAGGAGAAAATGCTGGTAACCAGCATTTTCTCCTTTTCCCACAATGTTTTCTACCCAGCTGGATACAAATTTCAATTTTTGAGATACATTTATTTTGTCGTCTGCAAATGCTTTCAATTTGAACCAGTCTAAAATTTTGTCGTTTGGTAAAGAGTTAACTCTTTACCACACAATCCAGGGTTTTTACGACCGCGAGATAGAAGCCTTATGAAAACATTGTGGGAAAAGGAGAAAATGCTGGTAACCAGCATTTTCTCCTTTTCCCGCAATGTTTTCTACCCCTCCGATATCAAATTTCAATTTTTGAGTTACATTTATTTTGTTGTCTGCAAGTGTTTTCAATATGGTCCAGTCTAAAATTTTGCTGTGTGGTAAACAATTAAAGAATATGGCCACCCTCTGAGGATTAGTCAGGTGCCTAATTGGATAAGATGTCAATATTTTTTGTTCTCATACTTGTCAACCATTTATGAACAAAATAGAGCACCTGTTGAAGTGTTTAATCAAAACATTTATAAGTGAATTAACTGGTCAAGTGTTTTCCTAATCTTATTACATGTAAAATTTAATCCCGTACTTTTATATAAAGAATTACACAGACCGAAAAAAGATAAAAAATATGAAAAATATATGTATGTTTTGACAAACAATATCACAATTTTGAAACTTTAAAGAGGTTACCCTTTAACCCATTACCACACAATCTCTACTTTTGACGACTCTAAGAAAGAAGCCTTTAGAAAACATTGTGGGAAAATGCTGATAACCAGGTGTCTCATATACCAGTACGCCACATGAATTTCTTTCCAAGCCACTGGCTGCTTCACGGCATAACCATCACAACAACAATCGTCAGCAGTAGGAGAGGAATGAATCCTTTCGCTATGACTATCATCAATTCTTGAGTCGTGCATCCTACTGGCTGAGGTTATGTGTCCTACACTTTAGCACTAAGCTGCATAAGACCAAACCTTCGATATGAGTTATACAATTATAATACCAGAAGGTCTGTATTCACCAACCATTCTTAAGAATGTTCTTTATCTTATTCTTCGGGAGTTTTTGACTGTGAAAGTAACAGAACTTCTGATTGGCTAAATCAAATGGTTTGGCCAATCAGAAGTTCTGTTACTTTCACACTGATGAAAATTTGAAGAATAAGACCAAGAATGTTCTGAAGAATGATTGGTGAATGTGGATTCTTGGTGTAAGCAGACTCTTCATGAAGGGAAGTAGTCAAGTGGTTGAAAAAAGTCTAACAGTATTAGTGTCAAAATCCGTCTTAAAGCTATAAGTACCCTTCACACTCTGTATGTCTTTGTAGCCAGAGTAGATGGAAATCAGATTGCACAAAATTTGCAGTCTGATCTTTGACCATAAAAACAACCTTGAAATAGTAATTATTTGGGTGTTATTTCTGCACTGAAAGAGTGATTACGGACGACAAAGTTTTAGGCTGGACTAAATTGAAAGCACTTGCAGACAATAAAATTACTTTGACTCAAAAATGAAAATTTGCTTTTGAAAGGGTAGAAAACATTGTGGCAAAAGGAGAAAAGACTGGTTATCAGCATTTTCTCCTTTTCCCACGACGTTTTCAAAGGCCTCTCTCTAAGGGTCGTTAAAAGTCGGCATTTGTGTTAAACAGCTACCCCCTTAAACACACAATCCTAAGGTATAAAGTCCCTTCGACAGAAGAAGCCTTTTGAAAAAAATGTGGGCAAAGGAGAAAATGCTTTAAGCCTGTATTTTCTCCTTTTTGAACAACCTTTTCTACCCTGTCAAAGAACCTCTCTTAATTTGGGCCACTTCTGAACTTGTTGTCTGCAGATACTTTAATTTAACCCTTTACGAAATGACAAAATTTTAGACTGGTCCAAATTGAAAGCACTTGCAGACCACAAAATAAACGTAACTAAAAAATTTAAATTTGTTTCCAGCAGGATAGAAAACATAGTGGTGAAAGGAGAAAATGCTGGTTACCAGCATTTTCTCCTTTTTCCACAATGTTTTCAAAAGGCGTCTATCTCGGTTGTAAAAACCAGGGAGTCTACATATGTGGTATAGGGTTAACTCTTTACCAATAAAACAAACTTCCGGACCAGCCCAAGTTAAGGCACAAGTACATGTGATCTAGCATTGGAAATCTGTTTTGAGAAGAATAGAAAACATTGTGCAAAAAGGAGAAAATGGTGGTTACAAGTATTTTCTTCTTTTCCCACAATATTTTCAAAAGCTTTCTTGCTCAGACTTGTTGAAAGTTGGGATTAAAGATTAACATTCCCACTGTGGGGTGACCTTAAAAGCCAATATTGTGAAAAAACCTATCTCCTGAAAACATTCGAGTTTGTGTGAACGAACAATGACTTCTTGACATACCAAAGGTAATTTATCAAAAAAATTTGTAAGCCCAGCCTTATAAATCTTTAAATATCATTTAAAACTCTGTGTAAACAAGATATCTGTACAGCTGGGCAATGTATACTCCAAAGAAGCTCTTAAGAGCATGTCATCTTTAACCCTGACCACCCATTCAGCATACCTCGGGTGATGGAAGCCATCATATCCCTTGGCTGTAATTGGTGGATTCATTCAGCATACCTCGGGTGATGGGAGCTATCACATCCCTTGGCTGTACATGGTGCATTCATTTGGCATACCTCGGGTGACGGGGGTCATCACATCCCTTGGCTGTAACTGGTGGATTCATTCGGCATACCTCCGGTGATGGGGGTCATCACATCCCTTGGCTGTAACTGGTGGATTCATTCGGCATACCTCCGGTGATGGGGGTCATCACATCCCTTGGCTGTAACTGGTGGATTCATTTGGCATACCTTGGGTGATGGGAGCCATCACATCCCTTGGCTGTAACTGGTCGATTCATTTGGCATACCTCAGGTGATGGGAGCCATCATATCCCTTGGCTGTAACTGGTCGATTCATTCGGCATACTTCGGGTGATGGGAGCCATCATATCCCTTGGCTGTAACTGGTGGATTCATTCGGCATACCTCGGGTGATGGGAGCTATCAAATCCCTTGGCTGTAATTGGTGGATTCATACGGCATACCTCAGGTGATGGGAACTATCATATCCCTTGGCTGTAACTGGTGGATTCATTTGGCACACTTCAGGTGATAGGAGCCATTATATCCCTTGGCTGTAACTGTTGGATTGATATGTATCAGATTGGTACATTCATTGCCCATAAATACGCCCGTTTACCAGGTGTATGAATCCTCTGCTCAGCACATGATCTCATCAATGGATGGACAGATGGATGACCAACGACACACCATACTAATGTTCCTTCATCTTGTCATGCAATAGACAAAATGCCTATTATCTCTGATGATTGATTGGACGGTGGTTTACTCTGCTTTCAGTCATATCACACCGACAGTTTACGCTTGTCCATGCTTGATTTCACTCAAGTTCCCAACCAGGGCCTGTATTCATCAACCATTCTTAAGAACCTTCTTAGTCTTCTTCTCTAGAATTTTCCAAAGTTGAAAGTAACACAACTTCTGATTGGCTAAACCAAAAGGTTTAGCCAATCAGAAGTTGTGTTACTTTCAAATTTAGAAAACCCTTGGTGCAATATTAGGACAAGGAACATTCTTAACCTTTATCCTGCCGGTTAAAATTGTCAACAGTTACACAAAGCTATTTTGCTGAATGTACGGTAATTGGGCTGGGCTTATATGAACCAAACTATGATAAAGCAGCGGAGTGTGTACAGCAAGATCAGACTGCATGTATATGCAGGCTGATCTTGCTGTACACTCTCTGCAAAAGTTATCCATGGTCGAGAACGGCAGGATAAGGGTTAAGAATGATTGGTGACTAGATACCCAGGACTCTATAGCATTTTGCCCCACGGCTCTCCTGGGGAAAGTCCAGCGCCATGAATGACTACAAACACTTCTCTGTACTGTGAATCCTATACCTCCATAGTTTACAGTATGGCAGAAAACCCCTTGGTAGTTCTGACCAGACTATCATACATTTTCAGTTTTTTTTGCCTATTTTATTTGTGAACAAGATCAATTACTACGAATCGAAAGCAGACCAAAAACTCAAATGTAACTAAAAACAAAAGTTTCCTTTCATAGGGTAGGAAATATTGTGGTGAAAATGCTGGTAGACAGGATTTTCTTCTTTTCCAGAAATACTTTCAAAATGCCTTTCTATTCAGAGTTCAGCTGTAAGAAATAGAACGCTTGGTCGTATGGTAAACAGTTAATCTACATATTTTTGCAACAAAGCAAACTACTCATATTACATAACAACAAGAATGCAACAAGAAATAAACCGTGAAAAGTTAACCCCTCAAGTTCAAATTCAACTCATTTCTAAAGCATTGTCACTCTAAATGTCATGTGATCATGGTTGTTCTTTTTCCATCTCAGCCAAGCAGACAGTGTACATCAATCATAAGACCAGCTGGGCCCGTATTCACCAACCATTCTTGAGAATATTCTTAGTCTTATTTTCCAAGGGTTTCCACGTTTGTAAGAAACACAACTTCTGATTGGCTAAACCATTCGGTTTAGCCAATCAGAAGTTGTGTTACTTACAGATGTAGAGAACTCTGGAGAATAAGGCAAAGAACATTCTTAAGAATGGTTGGTGAGTACAGGCCCAGAGCTCCAGGCAAAGGAACTGATTTTGATTTCAAAAATGAAAATATTAAATATTCCCCAGAAAAACCCTATTTTGAGGGTACTCATTATAATTGTCTCATCAAGGCAAGTCTAATGAGCTCCCACAACATAGGGTTTTGAAGCAAAACAATGACTCCCTCTTATCTGGAGCTCTGGATTAGACTACATGTTTCGTGCAGCCTGATCTTACTCTATACTGACTGCAAAAGTAACAGTTTCTTACTTTGTGTATAAACTCCTTACCACAGGCCAAAATCTTAGACTAGATCAAATTGATAGCATTTACAGACGACAATTAAAATGTGGCTCAAATGAGGGGATTTTCTCTTTTGAATAGGTAGAAAACATTGTGGGAAAAGGAGAAAATGTTGTTTTAAATTCGCACCTTCCTTAGGGTCATACCCTGGGATTATGCAGTATAGGATTTACCCTTTAGTAAACAAATCTTTACCAAACGACAAAATTTTAGGTCCAAACTGAAAGATGACAAAATAAACATAACTCAGAAATTGAAATCTGTTTCCGGCAGGGTAGAAAATATTGCAGAAAAAAGAGAAAATGCTGGTTACCAGCATTTTCTCCTTTTCCCACAATGTTTTCAAAACACTTCTCTTTCAGGACCATAAAAACCAGGTATTGTTTAGCAAAGGGTTGACTCTAAAGAAGAAGACGTTTGAAATCATTGAGGAAAAATGATGTAATGTAGGTAACCAGTATTTTCTCCTTTTCCCACATTGTTTTCTACAGCTCCAGAAACAAATTTAAACTCTTGAGCCTCATTTGATTTGTCATCTGCAAATGTTTCCAATTTGGACAAGTCTAAATTTCTGCCATTTTGTAAAGAGTTACCCTGCCTGAAGGGTTTGTTTATTTACCTGGCATTCAGTTTGTGTCGGGCATGTAGCTTACTGTTGGTTTACTTCAAAAATCTGGTAACTACAGCTGGAAACAAGCTTTAGTTATGAGGTTTTTGAAGTAAACCAACATTATGTCATCTGGAAGTGATTGCCTTCATTTCATTGCAAATTTTGTACCCTTAGACTATTAACCCCTTACCACACGACAATATTTTAGACTGGTCCAAATTGAAAGCACTTGCAGACGACAAAATAAACGTAACTCAAAAATTGAAATTTGTTTCTAGCAGGGTAGAAAACGTTGTGGGATAAGGAGAAAATGCTGGTTTATACCAAACAACCCCTACTTTTGACACCCCTGAGAGAGAAGCCTTTAGAAAACATTGTGGAAAAAGGAGAAAATGCTGGTAACCAGCATTTTCTCCTTTTCCCACAATGTTTTCTAGTTTTCTACCCTTCACAAAACAAATTTCAAATTTTCAGTCACTTTTATTTTGTTGCCTGCAAATGCTTTCAATTTGGACCAGTCTAAAATACTGTCGTTTGGTAATGGGTTAATTACCATACTTCAGAGTGTGAATGACTTCACCCTGAAAAGGTATGTAAAAACAAGACTAAGTAAAACAATATAGCAAAAGTAAAATATCACAAAAGAATAATAAATGAATACTTTCAGTGACATTTATGCAGTCACAATTTAATTACCATACTTCAGAGTGTGTATGACTTCACCCTGAAAAGGTATGTAAAAACAAGACCAAGTAAAACAATGTAGCAAAAGTAAAATATCACAAAAGAATAATAAATGAATACTTTCAGTCACATTTATGCAGTCACAGTTTTACCCTTTACTCCATAGATACTCATTTCTACTCATTGCTTGTAGGAGCCTTTGGGTAACATTGAGGCAAAAGGTGAAATTGCTCGAGCAATTTCACCTTTTGTCGCAATGTTTTCTATGCTATCAAAAGGTGTCATATACACATGAGAAACGGGTTCATCATTGTCCTTATTTAGGGTCAATTAGAGACAGGCGCGTAGCCAGGCGGAAGCCTTGAAGCCCGGGCTTCAACATAATTTTTTCAAGTATCGTCTTTCCGAGAAAAAATTAAGAAAATAAAAATGACCATGATTACTTTTCTTAATACACGAATTCAAGTATTTATTGGCTTGATCAATTTCTCCTCCAGTTTTCACAAAATAATTATCTAAAAATCTTCAAAATTTTGATCGCAACACGCCCGTTCAGACATCCCCAGATGCCACCAAATCCCACCAAATTTTCAAAATTTTCTCGGGGGAGATCCCCCGAACCCCCCTTATGAGAGGGGGGCTCTGCCCCCTCTTGAGCTCTCCCCCCTGCTTGTGTCTTCAACTCGCCCAACGCCTATAGCGTTGGCTTCAACATAACAAATATCCTGGCTACGCCCCTGAGAGATACCATAGAAATGCCTTATGGGGTAAAGGGTTAAGGCTGTAAAAGATTATTATGTCAGTTGCTTACATACAAATCCTTTACCCTTAGATAAGCAAACAAGCAAATGTGGAAAACAATACAAAACAAAACATGGTTTTGAATGTAAACTGTACAATTGTAAACAAACTCTAAAGTGAACTAATCTTATCTAAGATAAGTTCAGCTTAACTCATTACCAAACGACAATATTTTAGGCTTGTTCAAATCAAAAAGCATTTGCAGAAGACAAGATAAAAGTGACTGGAAATTTGAAATTTGTTTTGTGGAGAGTAGAAAATATTGTGGGAAAAGGAGAAAATGCTGGTTACCAGCATTTTCTCCTTTTCCTACAATGTTTTCAAAAGGCTTCTTTCTCAGGGTCGTCAAAAGTAGGGATTGTGTGGTAATGGGTTAACAGATATGACAATTATTAAATCTTAGGACTTCTAATTTCTTACTTATAACAAATACAATCTACATCCTTACCAATATTTGTGGAACTCGGTGAGTTCACACTATACAAGGTGGCAAGTATTCCCTCTATCTCTCTCACTGTTCTCAATGACTTCTAGTGCTGAAAATATTAATAAAAGATGTGCAGGCTAGGGAAAGATAAGAAACTGGTTAAAAAGAGAATTGTCTTTCTGCTTCAAAATACACAAAGGAAATACTCTAGGTCAAAGAAGGATGGCAACAACTGCTAAGGGTAAACTTATCAAATAATTAACTCTTTACCACATGAGAAAATTTTAGACTGGTTCAAATTGAAAGCATTTACAGACGACAAAATAAAGGTGACTGAAAATTTGAAATTTGTTCTGGGAAGGGTAGAACACTACAGTGTTTTCAAAAGGCTTCTTTTTCAGGGGTGTCAAAAGTAGGGATTGTGTGGTAATGGGTTAAAAGACTTCCAAGATCTTCATGAAAAAGGTAAGCCATAAGAATCATGAGAAAACCATCCATAAAGGTAACTTATATTTAATACCTTCCTTTTTCCACAATAATTTCTGATCTGGAACACAATAATGGGTTTCAAAGTTTACAGATGAAAGACTGAAGCGGGAATGAAAACAAAAAATAAATGTCATGTGACTGATTGGAGGGAAATGATCGATCAAGCAGAACACAGGTAAATGCAGACTGACCAAATAGACTTGGCATGTAAAAAGTGACCCTACTACAAAAGTAAAAGAAAAAGAAAAAAATAACCCTTTATCATACAATCCTGACTTTTAATGACCCTGAATAAAGAATGCTTCTAAAAACATTGTGGGAAAAGGAGAAAATGCTGGTAACCAGCTTTTTCTCCTTTTCCCACATTGTTTTCTACCCTTCACAAAACAGATTTAAAATTTAGACCAGTCCAAATTGAAAGCATTTGCAGACAACAAAATAAATGTGGCTCAAAAATTGAATTTTTTGGGGGGAAGGGTAGAAAACATAGTGGGAAAAGGAGAAAATGCTGGTTACCAGCATTTTCTCCTTTTCCCTCAATGTTTTCAGAAGATTTAATATGGCAAAAAGCAAGGAGCATAAGAGGAAAAAGGTTAAATCTCTTATTTTCAATTCTGATCAATAAGACAGTATTTCTTGCAGATATTGCCAGAAAGTTGAAGCATTAAAACGGCTGAATGATTGACTCTGATGGTTAAAGATTCCCTCCGGGATAGGAAATAAACTTAGAAATATTTGCTAAAACTCTGAATCAATCAATAGTTATTCAATAGCCCTATTTCATAACTTTCTCAATATTTTTAAATGAGGAAATCATATCTGGTGGAAATATTGCCTCTTCTTTTTTTATTTCAGATTTCTGACGAAATTATCCAGATTTTAAATATTTGTAGTGTCACTGCTTTTCAGTGCACTATCCTGAGAAAGAAAGTTTTATAACTTATTACCAAACAACAAAATTTTAGACTGGTCCAAATTAAAAGCACTTGCAGACGAAAAATTAAAGATGGCTCAAACACTGGAATTTTTGTCCGTCATATGGTAGAAAGCATTGCGGGAAAAACAGAAAATGCTGGTTACCAGCATTTTCTCCCTGTTCCACAATGTTTTCAAAAGGCTTCTTTCCTAAGGTTGTTAAAAACCGATATTGTTTGGTAAAGGTTAAGAACAATGTGAAAAAAAAAGAAAAAGGCTGATCAATAACCAGCATTTTCTCCTTTTCGAACAACGATTTCTACTAATACACCATCTTCGCCAGCAAAGGTTGACGATTTACTAAGCTACTCTACCCTTGGCAGAGCGAGCTTGATTTTTACATTCCCCCAATACGCTTTTTCATTGGATGCAGCCAGCTCTAACTGCAATGAATGAAATCGCTCGTAGCATTTCATCTTTGATAAAAATAGAACAAGGTCGCTACCTTTCAAATAGATTTAGGTAAACATGGAAACCTACGTGGATGTCTTCTTATCGCTTCATGTGTATTCATAAGTGGTTTGTAAAATGATATTTCATTGGCTTTTAGAAATATGATGTAAAGGGGTTTATAACCAGCATCCAATAGAGGGCTGATCGCAGGAATCTCGAAATCGGGCTCAATCAGCCAAGGTAAGATTCACGTAGTGATCGTAACCTTGGCTCACAAAGATGCTAATACACAAGACAAGAGAAGAAATGGAATTTGTTTTACAACTGCTTGAATCATGAAGTTGGAAGGTCCTGTGAAATGCAGGAAATGAACTGCAGCAAAAGGCTTCAATCCATTGTCTGCCTGTATGCATTGTACAAACTTACACTGGTAAATACTTTTTTGCAGCTAAAATAAACCCCCTTTTAGCCCTTTAGCAGACGAAAAAATTATAGACTGGTCCAAATAGAAAGTGCTTGCAGACAATGAAATAAGCATAACTCAAAAATTGAAATTTGTTTGCGAAAGGGTTGAAAACATTTTTTTTTGGAATTTCTTCAGCATTTTCTCCTTCGCCCACAATGTTTTTCAAATGGCTTCTATCTCAGGGTTGTGAAAAGCAGGAATTGTTTGATAAAGGGTTAAAAGTTGATGATCAATTTCAGGTATTCCCAAATAAAATTAGAATATTGTCCATTATGGTATATTATAACCCAAGCCACGACGAGATTTTTCTATCTTCCAATTTTTGGGTCCAAGGGAAACAACTCGCAAAGTTTGAGAATCAAAATTGTAGAGAGTTACCTCCCTTACTTTTACTTTCACTCCCCCACCCCTTCCTCCGTTATTTCTGGGATTCTTTCTGGTTCGAAATATTTATCAACAACCAATACTTTAAAAACAAGTGTTACGATTTTCGTTTGGAATTTCGTCATTAAGCGTTCTGTAACCTTGAGGCAAATAATGTAGATGTATATTGTATAAAATACTGAAATGAATCTTTCTTCCGGTCCGGGTGGATACATTTTTCCCCCCGATTTGTTCCTCTGATCATGTTTAAAACTCGCATTCACTCAGTTATTGATGAAATATTTTATATCTAGATCTAAATTACAAATATTCTGTGCGAAATCTTACCTGCCATGTATCATATCAAAAACTCGTATTTTCCACTTTTGAATCTGGCGGTTGCCATGTTGAAAAATACATCTGCAATGAAAAAAATCCAAGGGAGAGTACTAATAACGCTCTTCTTTGTATCATGACGTCGTCAAATCTACATACAGTTTTACTATGCGACAAAAAAAAATGTAATAGATTTTTTTTAACCTGTTGACCTGCAAAAAACCCGTTTTGATCCCGATCGCAAGACGTACCAAAAAGGTGTTACTTTTTTCATCGGCGTAGATTTTTAAGCCGTCCACAGTTAAAGGGACGCAACTCTTATGCACATAAAGTTAAGTATGTACTTCGAGTTTTCTCCCTTAGACTGTTACTTGCATCCTTTTTTTCTACAGTACAACATCGTTGGGTTTACTTCGAAAACCTCGTAACTGCAGCTTGTTACAAGTGTAACAAGCTGTAGTTACGAGGTTTTCGAAGTAAACCAACGATATTCTCTCTTTGAGTTCAACGATAACACGTCCGAATGTACATTTAATTAATATGTTGTCTGTGCAAGGCATGTGACTTTTTCTCTATCGTCGTGAACCTGAATATTTTATTACTTGTAGGGTCAGGTGGCAGGGGACTTGAAAACTTGTTCATGGCTGCGGTGAATCATGTCGCCCCGTGCCGACAGTTCTTTAACATACTCCGTGTTTAGAACCGTCACACGGGACCTCGGTTTAACGTCTCATCCGAAAGATTAGTAGTAATTTTAGCTGGCAAGTCGGGATCGAACCCACACCCTCATGATCACATCATGAGTCCTACGCTCTACCAACTGAGCTATGCGGGCTGGTCAAAGGGGGGCCATGGTACCTCACATAACTTATATATCACGTGACCAGTCAAGAAGGTATCCACTCGAGATAACAGTATGACCCTATATATAGAAGTACTTTTCTGTGATAACAGAACAATAACTTGGTATTTAAAGACGGATAAAGTATTATTTTTAAGAGTGCATTGTGCATGTAAGCATTGTTTGTTTGTTGGTGTGTTTTTATCGACCTTTCTCTCTCTCTCTCTGCATTTTCTTTATCTGTGTTTATTCTCTGTCTCTCTCTCTGTCCTTCCCTCTGTCTGTCTGCCTGTCTGTCCGTCACAATCTCTCTCTCTCTCTCTCCTCTACACTGTCTTACTTTCTTTATCTGTGTTTATTATCTGTCTCCGTCTATCTGTCTCTCTCTCTCTGTCTTTCTCTGTCCTTCCCCCTGTCTGTCTGTCTGTCACATTTTCCCTCCATTCCTCTGTCTGTCTGTCTCTCTCACTCCTTGCATTTTCTTCATCTGTGTTTATTCTCTCTCTGTGTGTCTCTCTCTATCCTTCCATCTGTCTGTCTGTCATATTCCCCACCCACCTCTCTCTCTCTCTCTCTGTCCTGATTTCTAAGAGTATAATTTTTTTTCATTTTAATTTGATAAACTACGAATTGACAATCAGGACAATTGCTGTTTACTAATAAGTTGTTAGACTATCACCGATTGCAGATCGCAACTCGAATATATTCAAAATGTCTGAACTCAATGGAAGGTAGGTTGGAGCTATAACGATTAAAATTTGGGCTATGCTCTGGAAAAAATGGGGATTAATGCATGTCCAGCATGATGCGCGTAAGATGCGTAAAATGCGCGTGACTCAAAACCAGATGGAAATATGACGTCATTTACCTCACAATTCTCGCGCTCGACGTAATATTGCAATGCGTTGTTATGCGGAGGAGGTCCGTCAAGGGAAATAACTGAAAAGAATTGTACTGGATTTTGATTAAGTTCCTCTCAGAAAGGGTTGAAATGAATAGATTTTTTTTTTTCGGTGAAAGGTCGAAATTTATTTCATCTTGTGAACACCATCGGTAATATTTTCGCTCGACCTTTTACTGAAAAAAAACCCCCCAAATATCTTCTATATACCTCTAGTGCAGCATGTCATAACATTTCTTGATAGTTGATAAATACGGATTCATACAGATATTATACTTTTGCACATTTTTAAATGACCAGAAATTTCTTTGATGTCTATCTTGAAACTATTTATTGATACTTTCGTTAGTTTCCAGAAAAGGGAGTAACTATTATCTCCCTTTGTAATGAGACTTTAGTGGTTTTAGGTTTATAAATGATAATTCTAAGAAGGATAAAACGTGGCTTGGATAAAGTAGTACAATAATGCTCATTTTTAATCATAGCAAATTTTGTAAAATTATATTATATATCGTTGGTTTACCTCAAAAACCTCGTACCTACAGCTTCAAACAAGCTGTAGTTACGAGATTTTTGAAGTAAAACGAGGATATGAGACCTGTGCTACTTAGATGACAACATTTCAGGTTTCACTTTCTTATGGTTCTTTGCTGTGTGCCAATAATGAACATGCAGATTGAAAAAATGTGCAAGTCAATTAAGCAAACAATGAATTTCGGAGTTGAATGTCATGGAATTAACTGCAAATTTGAAAATGGTCTCGTTCAGTAGCTTTGAAATGGCCTAGTTTATAAACTGTACATCGTGGATGAACAATTAAGAAGAGAAACACCCCAAAAATATTCCAAAGCGCTCGTAGACTACCATAAGCCTTTATCATTACACCTCAAACCACGTTCCTAACGCCTAAAGCCGCGTGCAAAATGCTTGGATACGAAATTTTACTGAAAATAGTCAAGAAAAATTGCATTAGTCTTGGGTAAAAAACGTCAACTGCCAGATAAATGATTGTTTAATGAAATGGTCTGAACCACAAGGGCTCGGCACCTGATGATTTGTGATTATTTGTGGTTGAAGACAACATTTCGATAAAAAATCCGAATATCTGTAAATAAAATCTATATACAGATATTCGGATTTTAATTTCATCAATATGTTGTATATAATTATAAATTATACTGTGCCTAGCCCCTATAGTCAAAAACCCATTTGCACGCAAAATTCTACCGTCACCAGCTGACAATACTTTCAGTACTTTGATTAAAGTTCTGTGCAGTACCGGCGAAGCCTGGGTGACCCGGTCCATAATTTAAATTAGGATGAAGGTACACGTGTAGGCCTAGAATTGGTACATTTCGTGGTCTCGTCTCTAATGGAGTCAATTAATGCATGGTCATATCTATGCAAACACGAGGTATTTTCATCCGAGGACAAAATTCTACACTGATTCAATGTCAAAAAGGCACTTATGTTGACCATAGACATTTACATATTGCTAAAATGATAAAATTGTCTCTAAAAAAGGTTAGAAAACATCTAAACCATGCTGTTACGGGAGAACACTCCTTCATACATGGCTTCATCCCGGTTTAAATACAATACCTAACAACTCAACTGCGTTAGGAAGATATCTCTTTAGCTTAGCAGTTATGGTGTTGGTCTTTTAAATCTGGAAAAGCGAGGATATTGGTCCGCACGGGTTCGAATCCCCCCAGATGCAGTTTGTATTTCACCTTTGCATTTGTTGCGAACTTTCATGTTCGTAAGAGCATTATCTCCCGCGAGATGGCATTCTACAAAATACACATCTATCTAATATGGGCATTCTGGGTACATAAGCGTAGTAATTTTTCAAAACGACAACCGTTACTTTAAATTTCAACACAAAATAAACGTTTACTTAGTAAAACGCTACCTGATGCGATTTATTCAGTTATGAGCAGGTAACATATGCACCGGTCATTTATTAAAACAGTCCCTACAGGCTTGGGTTTAGCTTTGATATAAGCCCTACTTTTCCCAAGTATCGGGGAATGGGTGATGCGTCATATAAGACAGGTTGAATCTTCGAAGAATATGACATGCGTAGACAACGTCGTAAGAGTTATTATAACCAGAATGATTAGAAATGCATGGTCATGCGTTCACCTGGATTACTTTAGAAATTTTGGCATTCATTAATCCATTTTGACTCATAACAAGGTCACACAAGGTGTCATATTTAGCTTTCTTGTGAAATACCGTTACCTTTAAATGAGCACTGTGCAGTGTGTAAGAGGGATTAATACACTCTGCAAAGAGGATCGACCCAGGCCAGTCTGCGCAGTTCGCGCAGGCTGGCCTGGGCCGAAACTCTTTGCTATTTGTGAACTTTCTGCATGTCTTAGGAGAACCCTACCTTATGACTGACAAGGTTGATCGACAAAGTGGGTTTTATATATCCATAATTACGTGCCATGATAGTTTGATCGGCGTAATAAATCACGGGAGATGCATTGTAAAGCGCCTTTTTTCCTCGGATCAAATATGTGACCCATCACTCAAAAAGGGACCTTCTTGGAACTGCGAAGTGTCAACCCTGGTCAGACTGCGCGAATAGCGCAGGCTGACCAGGGTTGATACTTTTCGCTTTAAGCGTTTACCTAACGACAAAATTTCAGACTGGTTCAAATTGAAAGCAATTGCAAACGACAGAATAAAAGTGACTGAAAAATTGAAATTTATTTTGTGAAGGGTAGAAAACTTTGTGGCAAAAGGAGAAAATGCTGGTTACCAGCATTTTCTCCTTTTCCCACAATGTTTTCTAACGGCTTCTTTCTCAGGGTCGTCAAAAGTAGGGGTTGTATGGTAATGGGTTAAAGACATTTTCTGTATGAAAAGTGGTCATTGTACCTTGTTATACAATCATTTTTTAATTATAAACTTAAACTGACCTGCACTGTGATTGATCTGTTTTCATCTAACTGATACACAGAATTCCCAGATGGTCCTTTTTTGGGTGATGGGTCACATATATACTAGATTCTATTTTTCTTTTTTGTAATTTCAGACACGTATAAACTTCGATCTACCAAAAGAATCGTCAGCCGAGGTCTGAATGAATCAGTCCAAGCCTGTAGGTTCAATCTGTGGTCATCAAAACTTTCAACTATGGGGATTAAAGGAAAGCGAAAACTATCTGTCTTCTTTTGGTAAAAAGGGCGGGAAACTCGGCGAGTTTCAAGACGCGAAGGATATAACAATATTGACTGAAAGCCGGCTTCTCATTACGGATCATATCAACAGTAGACTACAAATATGTGACAAGACGGGACACAGCATTACTGAGTATTCTGGTGACAATGTTTTGCAGCCCTGGTCGGCAACAGTGACACGTGATCAATGTATTATATTCACATCCTGTCGCGAAAAAATTGTCGTAGTTCTTAACGAGAATGGAAACAAGATATCGGAATTTGGTCGAAATTTGTTCATGCGTCCGTGTGGGTTAGCCATTGACGAGAAAAATAGGGTATTTGTTACAGATACGTTAAGTAATCGGGTGTCAATGCATGAAGCAGATGGAACTTTCATTCGTTACCTCGGCGATAATAAGAGCAGTAAACAGATGTTATCCAAGCCGCAATATGTTTATGTCTCTACTACGTCAGATATTCTAATCGCAGACTCGGGTAACCACTCTGTTAAAATATACAACTGTAAAGGGGACTTTGTGAAATCCATCGGAAGCTTCGGAAAAGAGAACGGACAATTCAAATCTCCACAAGGAATCTGCACTAACAAAGAAGGAGAGATTTTCGTTGCCGATCATTATAATAATAGAATATCTGTTTTCACACGAGACGGTGTATTCCTCCGCCATATTGTGACGTCAAATGACGGACTGGTACACCCACAAGGATTGGCTATCGATGACGGAAACCGGCTATACGTAACGCACGGACATTTAAAAGCAAGCCAGGTGCTAGTTCTTAAAATCAGCAAAGATGTAGAGACAGTCTACCCTAACATAATTTCGCATGTCTGACTTAACTCATTACCAAACGACAATATTTTAGGTTTGTCCAAATCGAAAGCATTTGCAGACGACAAAATAAATTTGACTCAAAATTTGAAATTTGTTTTGTGAAGGGTAGAAAACATTGTTGGAAAAGGAGAAAATGCTGTTAACCAGCATTTTCTCCTTTTCCAACAATGTTTTCTAAAGGTTTCTATTCAGGGTCGTCAAAAGAAGGGATTATGTGGTAATGGGTTAAGGTAGTAGACCCCTAATACCTCTAGTGCAGCATGGCATAAAATTTCTTGATAGTTGATAAATACAGATTTATACAGGTATCATACTTGTGCACATTTTTAAACGACCAGAAATTCCTTTGATGTCTATCTTGAAATTATTGGTTGATACTTTTGATAGTTTCCAGTAAAGGGAGGTAATTATTATCTTCCTTTGTAATGAGAATATAGTGGTTTCAGATTTATAAATGATCATTCTAAGAAGGACAAAAAGGAAAAAGTGGCTCGGTCAAAGTTGCGCAAATAATACTCAATCCAGGCAAATTTTGTAGGATAATATCACAGTGGAAACAAGAGCGGCAAATTGTTGCAAGATACGCTGGTCCCACCGCCAGTTGTCGAGGGGGAATAATAATCGTAAAGGGCAGGTAGAGGAAAATAGCAGTGCAAGAGAAATCATGTAAGTGATTGAAATAGGCATGAATGTCTCCTCTAATGTTAAGGAAACATGCATATACAGTTTCAGGTCATTCGAACGTGAAAAGACAATGGTATATTGTAGAGAAGCATGAAAAGCTGTAAAAAAAAATACTGAATAGGAAATAATTCCAAAAGGGCATTAGGTAAGATTACAGTTCTAGTGCATTGCATTTTTCGCAACTACAACAAACATGTTTACGAAGTCTCAAGTCAATTTAACTTGAGGTGACAATGTTCCCTTCCGGACAAGCAAGAAATACTGTAAAAATGAAGATCAAAGTGGATTTACTCAAAATCTGCGCTAGGTAGAGTTATTGTTCTTGTGTACTGTACTCCTTAATATTGTAACAAACATGCATACCAAGTTTGAAATTGTTCTGACTTGAGATGACAAAGTTATATTCTGGACAAGTACTAAATGCTGTAAAAATGACAATCAAAGGGAAATAACTCAAAGACAGAACGAGGTAGAGTTAGAATTCTTGCACACTGCACTTCCAAATATTGCAACAAATAAGCATACAATATTTTAAGTCATTCCTACGTAAGATGACAAAGTAATGCTCCAGACAAGCAAGAAATGCTATAAAAATGAAGATCTAAGGGTGAATAACTCAAAATTGGTGCTAGGAAGAGTTATGATTCTGATGCACTGCACTCTCTAATTTTTCAAGAATCATGCATACCAATTTTTAAAGATGATCAGACTAAAAACGACAAAGTTATGCTCCCGACAAGCAAAAAATGCTGTAAAAATGATGATCAAAGCGGAATAACTCAAAGACAACACAAGGTAGAGTTATGGTTCTTTTGCATTGCACTCCATATTATTGCAACAAACACAAATGCCAAGTTTCAAGTCAATCGGACCGGAGATGACAAATTTATTCTCTGGACAAGCAGAAAACGCTGTAAAAATGACAAAGGGAAATAACTCAAAGACAGCATGTTCTATTGCAACAAATACAAGTTTCAATCAGACCAGAGATAACAAAGTTATGCTCCAGACAAGCAGAAAATGCTGTAAACATGGCAATCAAAGGGAAATAACTCAGACAGCACGTGGTAGAGTTATGGGTCTTTTGCACTGCACTCTGTAATATTGCAACAAACACAATTGCCAAGTTTCAAGTCAATTGGACTTGAATTAACAAAGTTATGCTCCGGACAAAGAACTGGTCGCTTTGTGCTTCAAAGTTAATCCTTAGATTGCGAGACAGAACAGAATAAATGAATGTTTCCACCCAACAGCTGCGATTTGAGATTATTTAAAGGTGGCCCTTCAGATGTTGGGACGAAAATTTTACAAAAGTGCAAAAAAATCATCCTTATACTCCCAAAGCCTTTTAATTTTCATTCATAAAACCCCAGTAGTCGAAATCCGTCGTACAATACGAGAAATTAGAGATTTACTACAGCCCAGGTTGACACCAACGGGAGACATATTCTATTTTTAGATGATTAATTCGCTCATTTACTTACAGGAATACACAGAAGAAGCTTCAAACATATCCTCCGAAGAAGACATTATGGAAAATGATTATTACATGTATGTTATGATAGGGAATTTAAGTGTTATGAGTCACGTGCCAGTCACTTGACATTCCCACAATGCTGTATTGATTTTTAGCGCGAAATCCAAAAATAGCTTAAGAGGCTACGTAGCCTTTTAGGGGAATACCGTCAAAAAAAATTTTTTTTTGTAATTTTATGAATCTTAATTATTGATGATTTGTATTATTTTTTCATATGAATTTCAGTGATGTATATATTTTTTAATTTGATGAGATCTAAAAATTCTAAATACCCACCTTTAAGAAAGAAAAAGTTCTTTGTTGGACAGCATAGGTGTACAATTAAGACTGCACTATCATGGAGTATGGCTTTGATCTATTCTATACATAAAAATGCATTGGGTCGAGCTTACCTCTTTACCAAACAACAAAATTTTAGGTTTGTCCAAATTGAAAGCATTTGCAGACGGCAAAATGAAAGTGACTGAAAATTTGAAATTTGTTTTCTGAAAGGGTAGAAAACATTGTGGGAAAAGGAGAAAATGCTGGTTACCAGCATTTTCTCCTTTTCCCACAATGTTTTCTAAAGCCTTCTTTTTCAAGGTCGTCAAAAGTAGAGATTGTGTGGTAATGAATCATGATTGATAAAGTAATGTCTGAATAGCTAGAAAATATGATCAGACAGGAATCTGTTCTATGCAGGACCTTTATCAATAAGCACATAGCATGTTGGACAACAGTACTGATTGTAAGGCTGCTAAAATTTCAGTTTTCTTTAATACATGTATGAACATGTACATATAATTCATAATCCTTAACTCATACATGCAAATAATACTTTTAAATGAAAGTTTGCAATAAATATACCACAGGCCTTTGAGGCTCCACTGATCCATTCATCACAGAACACCAAAAACTTTGAATTTTCATTGGTGAATCACTGAATATTGTTACTAAAAATAGACCATGGTGCATCTCTTCCTTACCATTTACTATATAAAAGTGATGCGCCAGTATGCTATTTATAGTAACAATGTCCGATGCAAACATCCTATTCATAGAAATGGTGTCCGATGATAGAGGAATGAAAATTTTGCTATTGCATGATAAACTAATGGCTCCTCAGCAGCCTATAAAGTAAGCAAATAAAAGTTACAAAAAAAGAAGACTTCCTATACATGCATAATTATCACATCTCTTAACCCATTACCACACAATCCCTACTTTTGACGCCCCTGGAGAAAGAAGCCTTTTGAAAACCCTGCGGGAAAAGGAGAAAATGCTGGTAACCAGCATTTTCTCCTTTTCCCACAGTGTTTTCTACCCTTCCCAGAACAAATTTCAAATTTTCAGTCACCTTTATTTTGTTGTCTGCAAATGCTTTCAATTTGGACCTGTCTTAAATTTTCTCGTGTGGTAAAGAGTTAACCCTTCACTCAACAAGCCCAAGTTTTAATGACCTGAAGAGAGAAGACTCTTGTAAAGCTTGTGGTAAAGGAAAAATCCTGGTAACCAGCATTTCCTCTTTTTTGCAATGATGTGTTTGACACCCTTTCAAAAACAACTTTCATTTTTTTTGAGTCGCACTTAATAGTTTTGTCTGAAAATGCTTTCAATTTGGACCAGTGTAAAATTGTGTCGTTTGGTAGAGATTTAACTCTTTACCACACAATAAAATTGTAGACCAGTCCAAGTTGAAAGCAGTTGCAGACGACACAATAAATATGGCGCAAAATTGAAAATCGTATTGAAAAGGGTAGTAAACATTGTGGGAATAGGAGAAAATGCTGGTTACCAGCATTTTCTTCTTTTCCTACAATGTTTTCAAAAGGATTCTTTCTCAGGGTCGTTAAAAGTCGGGATTGTGTGGTAAAGAGTTAACTCTTTACCACACAATCCCGATTTTCGACGACCAGCATTTTCTACTTTTTCCACAATGTTTTCTACCCTTTCCAGAACAATCTTCAGAATTTTAGTTACATTAATTTTGTCGTCTGCAAATGCTTTCATATTGACTAGTCTAGACTAAATTTTGCATTTGGTAGAGATTCAAGCAGAATCTTTCTGTGTTGTAGTAGATTGCTGCCTCACTGTTTACCAATCAACAAAATTTAAATCTTGTCCGGATTGAAAGCATCTGCAGACGACAATAAAAAGTGGCTGAAATAATGGAATTGATCTGTAAAAGAGTAGAAAACATCATGGGAAAAGGAGAAAATGCTGGTTACCAGCATTTTCTCCTTTTCCTACGATATTTTCAAAAGCCTTTTTCTGTCAGTGTCACTATACTTGGGTTTGTTTGGAAAAAGGTTGAACACACAGTACATGGCCAAAAGTATACATACTTCACAATGTTTTTAACCCTTTACTCCATAGATACTCATTTTGACGTACCAACAACAGACAGCTTTTGAAAACATTTTGGGAAAAGGAGAAATTGCTCGTAACGAGCAATTTCTCCTTTTCCCACAATGTTTTCCACTCAATCAGATATTTCTACCCTCATTGGTCCATATTTTTGACATCATATCTTGATTTGCTGCTGAAATGGAAGTTCCTCAAATTGGCTTATCAGGTAAAGGGTTAAATGTTAAATGCTATAGAAAAAATATGACAAAATGGAGACTTTATACCGACATATTACCACACTTGAACATTTACCCAACAATTCCGAGGTCTGAATGACACTAAAATAGACACTTAACTCTTTACCACAAAATCCCGGCTTTTAACGACCTTGAGAAAGAAGGCTTTTGAAAACACTGTAGGAAAAGGAAAAAAATGCTGGTAACCAGCATTTTCTTCTTTTTCCAAAAGTTTTCTACCCTTCCTAGAATAAATTTCAATTTTTGAGCCATACTTAGGTTGTCGTTTGCAAATGCTTTCAATTTGAAACAGTCCACAATTTTGTTGTTTGGTAAAGAGTTAAAAATTGTGGAAAAGCAGAAAAAAGAGCTGGCTACCAACACAATGTTTTCTTCTGTTCCAAGAACTAATAATAATCTTTGATTCACCTTTACATCCTCGACTGCAAATATATTTCAGTTTAGACAAGTCTAAACGTTTATAAAACGTTTAACGTGTTAACCACACAACAAAAATTTAGACTGGTTCAATTTGAAAGCATTTGCAGACAACAAAATAAAGGTGACTGAAAAATTGAAATTTGTTCTGGGAAGTGTAGAAAACACTGTGGGAAAAGGAGAAAATGCTGGTACTTTCAAAAGGCCTCCTTCTCTGGGGTGTTAAAAGTAGGGATTGTGTGGTAATGGGTTAAACAAGTTTATTTCAGTTTAGACAAGTCTAAATGTTTCACCTATTCGGTGTTAATTTCTTTTGCCCTAAACCACTGCCAAAACATTATTTACATAAAACAAAATATTATGTGACATACTGGTAAAAGAAGCTACTGAAAAGCTTGGATATAGGTGAACTGGCCGCCAGAATATAACTTAAATAATGCTTAAATTTACTGCACAATCCAAACTTTTAACGACCCTAAGAAAGAAGCCTTTAGAAAAACATTGTGGTAACCAGCATTTTCTCCTTTTCCCACAATGTTTTCTACCCTTCACAAAACAAATTTCTAATTTTCAGTCACTTGCATTTTGTTGTCTGCAAATGCTTTTGATTTGGACAAGCCTAAAATATTGTTGTTTGGTAGTGAGTTTATAACATGTGCTGTGCTCTGAAAAAAGGGGGCTAAATGCATGTTCATGATCTATTGTACCAAGCAATTCATCAGATATTGAGGATCTGACATGAGTTGGCTTTTGAGATAAAATTTCATCAAACAAGTTTAGGGAACATGTTATTAAGCAAGCCTTTGGCGAGCGTAATAACATTTTTCCTCGACGAGTTTAATAAAATTTCATCTTAATTAAATGTCATCAAATGTCAGATTCTTTTTATCACATAACGATATTTCACTAATGATAGTTCAGAAGATGCAAAAACATCTATAGATGCACCCGCAGTTCTATCTGTAAATCCCGCTCACTTCTATGAAAAACGTTCAAACCGACGTCAAAAATGACATCACACAATTGTGATATTACACGCGTATAAGATGAGGAAATTAGTAATGGGTATGTTACACTGAAAACAAGGGAGTTTATGTGATAAAATTTGGGATGCATAAAACCTACTTAGTCTAACAAATGGCTGAATCTTACGGAAAAGTTGTTCTTGGACGTAACAGGATATTGACCAAAAGCGAAAAGCTTCAGCCCAGGTCAGCCTGCGCCGTCTGCGCAGGCTGACCTGGGTTGAAACTTATCGCATATGCATGAAGACCCCTTTTCATATCAACAAGATTCAATTTGTTCTCTGCAGATTCTTTGAATTTTGTCCAGTCCAAAAATTTGTTGTTTGGTAAAAGAGTTAACTCTTTACCAAATGACAAAATTTTAGACTGTTCCAAATTGAAAGCACTTGTAGACGAAAAATAAACGCAACCCAAAATTGAAATTTGTTTCCAGCCGAGTAGAAAACAGTGTGGGGGAAAGGAGAAAATGCTGGTGAGCAGCATTTTCTCCTTTTCCCATAATGTTTTAAGAAGGCCTTTCTTTCTCCCGGTTATTAAAACTCCATATTGTGTAGTAAAGAATTAAAATACAAGCATCAGATACAAATAAAATCAGACATAATAGAAACCAGATCTTTATCTGGCAGTATGAAATACTGTTCTAAATATAGTATGAAGATACAACATGTATGCCGCCTAATGCAGGGCTTGCATATAATTCAACTACAAATTTTCTGTCTTGGACAAATGCATTGCATGCAAATAAGACTAGAATGTGACTTAATAACCCCACCAGCACTTTAACTCATTACCAACTGACAAAATTTTAGGATTGTCCAAATCGAAAGCATTTGCAGACGACAAAATAAAAGTGACTGACAAATTGAAATTTGTCTTGTGAAGGGTAGAAAACATTGTGGGAAAAGGAGAAAATGCTGGTTACTAGCATTTTCTCCTTTTCCCACAATGTTTTCAAAGGCTCTCTTTCTCAGGGTCGTTAAAGTCGGGATTGTGTGGTAAAGAGTTAATACCCCGGCTAGTACTTTAAAAGAAACAGGCATTTGCTAGTATTTTGTACACAGACGGACACACAGATGGACACATGGACGGATAGACAGGCTGATTCCAGTATACCCTGAAAACATTCGTTTTGTGGGGGTATAATCACACTCAACAGAAACCAGGGGTACTTTTCACAAAACTACATACACAGAATTTATGCATAACCAGGGCTTGTATTCGCTAACCATTCCTAAGAATGTTCTTTGTCTTATTCTACAGAATTTTGTACATTTGTTAGTAACAGAACTTCTGATTGACTAAACCATTCCATTTAGCCTAGAATGGTTTAACAGAAGTTCTGTTACTTAAAATTTAGAAACCTTAGAGAATAGGACTTAGAATATTCTCAAGAATGGTTGGTGAATACTGGCCCGGTTTTTGTAAGAAAGCATTAAGTTTAAAAAAAAAAAAAAGTTTTACTCTTACTTTAAACTCTGTGAATTTATGATTTGAGTAAGTATTTGTGTAACTTTGTATCTTTGGGTAAAACAGGGATCCTATGTGTATATAATTCAATCCCAAAATATATGTGTAAGTCTATGTAGTTAAGTTAACTCTTTACCACACAATCCTGAATTGTGACACCCTTGAAGAAAAAGGCCTTTTGAAAACATTGTGGGAAAAGGAGAAAATGCTGGTAACCAGCATTTTCTCCTTTTCCCGCAATTTTTTCTAACCTTCCCAAAACAGACTTCATTTGTTGATCAATGTTTATTTTGTGGTCTGCAAATGCTTTGAATTTGGACAAGCCTGAAATTTTGTCATTTGGTAAAGAGTTAAGGTACCCTAGATCTTTATCTGGCAGTATGAGAAACCGATCAAAATAACCATTATGATGATGTAATATGCATGCAGCCTATTTTCAGCTTTATACTTGTAAGTTTTTACGAATCAAAATTTTACATCAAGACATACATCCTCCATTCATAAAAAGCTGGATTTCAAAGGCTAAATAAGAATTAATTTCTCTTTCTTAGTGTTTTGCAAATCAATTTGTACATTATTACAATTATTTTGTTCTTTAAATTTGTAAATATATACAACCGGTACCCCACTAGAGCACTGTTGTCCACAGCCAAGACTGACAACATATCAAAGGTTAAGTTACTCTTTAACCCTTTACCCCATAAGGCATTTCTATGGTATCTCTAATTGACTCTAAATAACAGCAAAGATGAAGCCGTTTCTCATGTATATATGACACCTTTTGATAGTGTAGAAAACATTGTGGCAAAAGGTGAAATTGCTCGTCACGAGCAATTTCACCTTTTGCCGCAATGTTTTCCAAAAGCTCTGACAAACAATGCGTAGAAATGAGTATCTATGGAGTAAAGGGTTAAAACATAACAGTAATCGATGATTGATTGTTAACAATCAATGAAAACTACATCTAAATAAATAATAATGTTAGTCAAATATAGAAATCTGATGAGTAAAGCGCTCTCAATCATAATTTCTTTTACCCTTTACCAAACAACAAACATTCTAGACTTTTTTGGAAGCATTTGCAGATGACATATCAACTATATTTCAGATGATAAAAGCTGTTTGGTATGGTAGAAAACATTGTGGGAAAAGTAGAAAATGTTGATTACCAGCATTTTATCCTTTTCTCATAATGTTTTCAACAGACTTTTCTTCTTAGATGGGTAAAACTGGAGTTTGCATATTAAACAGTTTAAATAAATGAAAATAAAATGAGTGATAAAATATCTTTCAATGAAACTAGAGCTATCAATAATCGTGATAATACCCCCACCCACGAAAAACAAAAACAGGTCTTTGTCACAGAATGCAGTAGAATTTAGTACAAAAGTACGAGATGAAAAAAGTTCAAGGGGGATAGTTCCGTAAAAAAAAAATTTGCAGCAGGGTCATGAAAACTGCACATGCACAATTTCACAGCTATATAGTATAGAAACCCTGTGTGTAAATTTGAGTTCAGTACATGAGAAATTGTAGGAGTATTGCTCTGGACAAATTTGTGTCTACAGACAGACAGACAGACAGACATGGAGATTCCAGTATACCCCCCCCCCCCCACTATGTTGTGGGGGGGTATAAAAATATTACTAAAATATCAATATTTGAGTACTGACTAAAGTACAACATATTGAGTCTATCCAAAACAAGTAGCCCTACTCTTATATTGACGGTTCACTTGCATAGCTTGTTAGGCTTATTTATTTGCCTAGGCTTTATGTTGCTTTTGTTATGGACTGTTATACCCTTTACAACAAAATACTGACTTTTATTGATCTTCAAACAGAAGCTTTCTGAAAACATTGTGGGAAAATGAGAAAATGCTGGTAACCAGCACTTTCTCTTTTTCGCACAATGTTTTCTACCTTTCCCGTAGAAAATTTCAATATCCAAGTCAAATTTTTTTTTTTTTTTTTGTCTGTTAACTCTTTTCCACACAATCCCAACTTTTAACGACCTTGTAGATTAAAGCTTTAGAAAATATTGCGGGAAAAGGAGAAAATGCTGGTAACCAGCATTTTCTCCTTTCCCCATAATGCTTTCTACTTTTTCCAAATCAAATTTCAGTTTTCTATTCACATTTATTTTATCGTCTGCAAATGCTTTCAATTTAGACAAGTCCAAAATTTTGTCGTCTGGTACAGAGTTAAGTTGCGGAAGCTTTTTGCAGCTTGTATAATTTCCTTGCAGCGTAAGCAATTTCTTACATTTCACATAATCATCAGTCTCCTGAGAGAATAACTACTAACACAGTTCGAACCAAATCAATGCCCAGGAAATTTCACAATCACGTTATTATACTGTAAATCACAATATTTCCGTGTGAGCTTCATTTTGCGAAAACAACCTACTTAACTTATTCCGCAGATTTGTGAATTAGTGTCCAATGGTTTGTAATGTTGTCAATGCGAGACCCAAATACCGTGAGTATCATTACTGAATTTCTAGTTCAGTCTAAAAAACTTAGTAAAAGTAGTTAATAATAGTGCATCGCATTTCTAAATCGATCATCCATGAACACCTAACCCCCTCACTGGATAATTTGTTTCTTTTATATGTTTTCACCCACATAGCAATCATACAAAGTTGTGTCAAACAGACCATTCATTCCTATTATTATCAAAATCTGTTTTCACACCTTTCAGGTACGTTCAAAAGATCATCCTGCCCTACATTGACGCCATAAAAGACGAAACAAAACAAACAAGCTTACTTACTAGGTTGTGTTAGGTAACCATTTACGCGATGCTTTCATAGTTTGCCTTTGCTTTCATGATTATTACTTTTCAATAAAAGTCGAAACTTAAGTTTTGTTTCTACTTCATACTTAAAGGTGGCCCTTCAGATATTGGGACGAAAATTGTACAAAAATGCAAAAAAATCATCCTTATACTCCCAAAGCCTTTTAATTTTCATTCATAAATCCCCAGTAGTCAAACACAGTCCGACAACATGAGAAATTAGAGATTTACTACAGCCCTGGTCGACACCGACGGGAGACACGTTCTATTTTTAGATGATCAATTCGCTCATTTATATACAGGAATACACAGACGAAGTTTCAAACATAGCGTCCGAAGAAGACATTATGGAAAATAATTATTACATGTTTGTTATGTGATAGAATTTAAGCGTTATGAGTCACGTGCAAGTCACTTGGCATTCCCGAAATGCTTTATTGATTTTTGGCGCGAAATCTAAAAATACCTTAAGAGGCTACGTAGCCTTTTAAGGGAATACCATCAAAAATAAAAAATTTTTGTAATTTTATGAATCTTAATTATTGATGATTTGTATTATTTTTTCATATGAATTTCAGTGATATATATATTTTTTAATTTGGTGACATGTAAAAATTCTAAATTCCCACCTTTAAGAAAATGGGAGACTTTAACCCTCTACTCCATAGATACTTATTTCTACGCATTGCTTGTAGAAGCCTTTGGAAAACATTATGGCAAAAGGTGAAATTGCTCGTGACGAGCAATTTCCCCTTTTGCCACAATGTTTTCTACACTATCTAAAGGTGTCATATACACATAAGAAACAGCTTCATCCTTGCTGTTACTTACGGTCAGTCAGAGATACCATAGAAATGTTTTATGGGGTAAAGGGTTAACAAAATGTCATCATCCGGTAGACATTCTGCTGTGCCATCGTCATGCGATTTCGGACAGTTACCATTCTTGGATGCTTGGATGCTTGTGTATTACTTATATTCTGTTTGGAAATTATTGCTAATTTTTGAAATCGCGATGAAGTCCATTCGCCAGTAATAACGAAAATAAAACCACCGCGAATAATACCAGATTTACAGTCCATGTTTACTAGGATGGTTTTCAGTCACCAGTTAAAAAATTTCATAAAAGAAAAATTTATGTGTATAAAAAAAATTAATTCTTAACAAAGCAAATCAAGTTTTAACTTTTATCCATCCGATAAAATTGAAACAGAAAGCAGCTGCAGACAACAAATCAAATGTAGCTCCAATAGTTTTTTCTGTATCTGATTGGGTAGAAAACATTGCAGGACAAGGAGAAAAAGCCAGTTAAAAGCATTTTCCCCTTTTCTCGCATTGTTTTCAAAAGTCTATTCTTTTAGAGTCATTGAAATTGATAATTGTACGGCAAAGCATTAACTTACATTAGAAAAATGATTTTTGAAAACATTGTGGGAAAAGGAGAAATGCTGGTTACCAGCATTTTCTCCTTTTCCCACATTGTTTTCTAGCCTTCTGAAACAAGCTAAAACTTTCATACTATTTTTAGACAAATTTCAAATATGGAGCAAAATTCGGTGTCTGTTTTTTGTCTAGAACTGCTTTCAATGTCGACAAGTCTCGAATTTCCTCACCTAGTAAAGTAACAAAAATCTCTTCATTACTTAGAATGATAAAAAAAACCCAGAAAAATACAAGACATCAACTTTTTCCATTTCAGTTTAACTCTTTACCAAACCACAAAATTTCAGACATATCCGAATTGAAAGCATTTGCAGATGACAAACAAATGTGATTTTAAAATTGAAATTTGTTTTGGGAAGAGTAGAAAACATCATGGGAAAAGGAAAAAAATGCTAGTTACCAGCATCTTTTCCAACAATGTTTCCAAAAGGCTTCTTTCTCAGGGTCATTAAGAGTCAGGATTGTGTGGTAAAGAGTTAACCCTTTACCACACAATCCCGAGGAAGAAGCCTTTTAGAAACCTTGCGGGGAAGGAGAAAATGCTGGTAACCAGCATTTTCTCCTTTTTCCACAATGTTTTCTATCTCATCAAAGACCAATTTCAACATTTCAGCGACACTTGTATTGATGTCTGCATGTTTTCGATTAGGACAAGTTAAATTTGGTTGTTTGGTAAAGAGTTAAAAATGTGTAAAACACATGGAAAAACGACAGGGTGATCCTCGGCAAGTAAGGCAACAAATCACGGCAAGTGGTGTCCGTGGTCGTGAGGCAGAGCGTCAGCCTTATAAACTAAAGGTCGTGAGTTCGATACCCGCGAGTGGGTGTCAACTTTGGGATTTTTCATTGGCCCACACATTCGGCTCGAGTACTGGTGTAGTTCCCAGGAAGCAGAATCAAGAGAGATTAGTATAAGTTGTAAGAACTTGTTTCTCAATCCATGTAAAAAAAATATGTTTAACTCATTACCAAACGACAATTTTTAAGGCTTGTCCAAATCGAAAGCATTTGCAGACGACAAAATAAAAGTGACTGAAAATTTGGAATTTGTTTTGTGGAGGGTAGAACACATTGTTACCAGCATTTTCTCCTTTTTCCACAATATTTTCCAAGGGCTACTTTCTCAGGGTCGTCAAAACTAGGGATTGTGTGGTAATGGGTTAAACTAAGTAAGGCAGCTGGACATTTTGTCTTCTATGCACAAACCATGCTCTGTTTACAGGAGGGTCAACTCTCTTTGACTAGACTAAATTGAAAGCATTTGATGGGAGAAATGCTTTCTAATTCCATCAGTATCAGGTATTAACTCCCTCATAGCTGTGAAAACATTGTTAGATTATTTTGTTTACGTGTATTGTGTTGAAGTGTGTGACCTGTATAAGGTTAACCCTTTCCCAAACAACAAATTTTAGACTCTTCCAAACTGAAAGAGTTTGCAGACGACAATTTCAACTTTCATAAACATGGCAGAAAATTATCCAAACCGGCAGAAAACACTGTGGGAAAAGGAGAAATTGCTCGTAACAACCAATTTTTCCTTTTCCCACAGTGTTTTCAAAAGACTTGTACTGCATACACGTAAAAACAAGGGCTTGTTTGGGAAAGGGTTAAGTTAAATATTTAAGGCAATATCAATTTCCACAGAGGCGTCCGTTTCAGTTTCAATACTGTCCGCCCCATCACCCCTCTCCCTTTCACCTGTAGGGCCCAAAACAGGGGCCTGTTGATGAGTCAATTCATTTGTTTCATTGTTCTCCAGGAACTGTCCAGTTTCCACATCACTGTCCAACCCTATCTCTACCGAGTCCGAAGGTTCATCATACAAAGGTACTTCATAACTAATATCATCACTTGGAAGCGTTGGAAGTGAACTGTCATTTTCAAACACTCTCATTTGTTCTTCCTGCTTTCCTTCCATCTCATCCTCTTCTTTTAGATTACTTCTCTCCACTACTGATTTTCTACATGTATTCTCATTCAAGAAAATCTGTTTTCGGATAGTCAAGCTATTGTCTTGATTTAACAAGGACTGTCCATCTACTCTCTCGTGGATTTCCGAATAATTGTCTACATGAGGTTCTGGCTGTCCACCTAATGCAACAGAGGAATTTGGTTCTTGACTTTCCAACAGATCAAATCTCATACGCATAGAACTTAAACATAGCGGGGGATACGAGGTAATTGATGAGACCCCTATTGAATCATCTATCTCTGACAGTGGCCTATGTATCTGTACATCATCTTCACGTTTAAGAGGACCTGAAACACACAAAACTTTGTCTCAGTGATCATTTTTATAAACGCCCAGTGGCGGTAAAAAGTAAACAAGAGCTATCAATAAACGTGATTAACCCTTTACCTGATATGCCAATTTGAGGCTCTTCCATTTTAGCAGCAAATAAAGATATGATGTCAAAAATATGGACAAATGAGGATACAAATATCTGATTGATTGGAAAACATTGTGGGAATAGGAGAAATTGCTCGTTATGAGCAATTTCTCCTTTTCCCACAATGTTTTCAAAAGCTGTCTGTTGTTGATGCGTCAAAATGAGTATCTATGGAGTAAAGGGTTAAACCCCCCCCCCCTTTCCCCCAACCAGTTCCTTGTCACAAAAACAAAGACAAAGGTCTTTGTTAGAGAATGCAGAATGGTTTATTACAGAGGAGTTAAAAAAAGGGGAGATAATTCCATAACAAATCACATCATAAAAATTGCACATGCACAACTTAATATATATAGGAACCCTGTGTGTAAATTTGAGTTCAGTGCCTGAAAAACTGCAGAGTATCGCTCGGGACAAATTTGTATCTACAGACTGACAGACAGACGGATGGACAGACATGGCGATTCCAGTATACCCCCCTCCACTTTGTTGGGTGGGGGGGGGGGGGGTATAATGAATTAGAGTATAATGATAGGTGAGTGCAACACTATTGTAAGTGCCTGTACACTTAGAATAGTGTTGCACTCACCTATCGATATTTGTTAAATAAGAAAGCAACACTTGTTAAATACAAGAGATGTTTGTAAAACATGTATGCCCCTCTAATGGCATCCAATTCTAAATATAACATGTGATTATAAACTGTTAAGTTCAAAGTGTAAAAACGAACAAAGGTTACTTACTCAATATTAATGATAAATTAACAATTCTTGGGCACTGCACTTAACCATTTATGTGAACTATCAACTTTTAAAGTTTCATGATTTTACCTCTCATACTTTTTGAGTTATGCTGCAGTAAAAAATAAGTAAGAAAATCAACAAAGGGAAATAACTGCAAAAATATAATGGGCAGAGTTATGGTTCTTGTGCAATGCACTTCTCCTGAATAAGATCTATCCACATATAAAGTTTCAAGATGATACCTGAAAACCCTTTTGGGTTATGCTCCGGACAAATATTAAGTATAAAAATCAACAAAGGGCAATAACTCCAAAAATATTATGGGCAGAGTTATGGTTCTTGTGTACTGCACTTCTCCTTAATAAGATTAATCCACCTATGAGGTTTCAAGGTGATACCTGAAATAGTTTTTGAGTTATGCTTCGGACAAAAATTAAGTATGAAAATCAACAAAGGGCAATAACTCCATAAATATGATGGGCACAGTTATGATTCTTGTGCACTGCACTTCTCCTCAATGAGATCTATCCACCTATGTAGTTTCAAGATGATACCTGAAATACTTTTTGAGTTATGCTCCGGACAAAAATGTGATCTACGGACCGACTGACTGACAAGTGCAAAGCAATATACCCCCGCTTCTTCAAAGGGGGGCATAATAAAGGCTATCATTAAGGGAACAAAGTATGATTTTTTACATGTGGCCCTCAGTTTTCCAAAATGGCTCCCTGTTTCAAAGTCTGTGGGCCCAATTGGTTCCCTGGCAAGCAAAGCTAGATTGAACACTGGTATAGGATTAATGAAGGGACTGTTTGGTCCTCAGAATTTACCTACAAGGTGTTCAAAGATCTGCCCTTCTTTCGGGGCTGTGACATAATAAGAGCTTATATTAACTCATTACAAAACGACAAAATTTTAGGTTTGTCCAAATTAAAACATTTGCAGACGACAAAATAAAAGTGACTGAAAATTTGAAGTTTGTTTTGGGATGGGAAGAAAACATTGTGGGAAAAGGAGAAAATGCTGGTTACCAGCATTTTCTCCTTTTCCCACAATGTTTTCTATAGGCTTCTTTCTCAGAGTCTTCAAAAGTAGGGATATAGTGGTAATGGATTAAAGAATTTGACAAGACTTTTACACTTACGTATAAAAGCTACAGGCTTTTCTGGTTTGGGTTTTTCTTCTGAAAAAGAACAGAAAACAACATTAATATTTCTTTTACAGAGATTTTGGAGTCTTCCATAAAATCTTTTACCTTTTACCATACAACAGAATTTTAGAGCTATCCAACTCGAAGGCATTTGCAGATGATGATTTTGTAGTGGCTCAAATGATGCAATTTTTGTTCGATAGAGTGGAAAACTGTGTGAGAAAAGGAGAAAAAGCTGGTTACCAGCATTTTCTCCTTTTCCCACAAAGTTTTCAAAAGGCCTCTTCATCAGGGTCGTTAAGAGTCGTCAGTGTGTGGGAAAAGGTTAATCTGTTGCCACACAATCCCTACTTTTGACGACCATGAGAAAGAAACCTTTAGAAAACAATGTGGGAAAAGGAGAAAATCCTGGTAACATTCAATTTGTTGTCTGCAAGAGCTTTCAAATTTGGACCACTCTAAAATTTTGTCGTTTGGTTAACCCATTACCAAACGACAGTATTCTAGGTTTGTCCTAATCGAAAGCATTTGCAGACGACAAAATAAAAGTGGCTGAAAATTTGAAATTTGTTTTGTGAAGGGCAAAAAACACTGTGGGAAAAGGAGAAAATGCTGGTTACCAGCATTTTCTCCTTTTCCCACAGTGTTTTCTAAAGGCTTCTTTCTCAGGGGCATCAAAAGTAGGGATTGTGTGGTAATGGGTTAAGGGTTAATGAAGCACAAGGGATGAAAGTTTCCTTTCAAGAGAAAGTTAACTGTGGTTACCAACATTTTCTAAAGCTGTCTACTTCAGAATTGTTAAAACTTTGGACTGTTTGGTATAGGGTTGACTTTTAACCATAGCACAATGTTTTAGACAGATCCAAATAGACTGCAGTTGCAGATGACGAAGTCAATGTTTCACAAATAACGGGATTTGTTGACCGGCATTTTCTCTTGTTCCCCCAATGTTTACAAAAGCCTTCATTCCAAGGGTTGTTAACTCTGTACCACACAATCCTGACTTTTAATAAAACTGTGTTTAACCCATTACCACACAATCCCTACTTTTAACGCCCCTAACAAAGAAGCCTTTTGAAAACACTATGGGAAAATATGAAAATGCTGGTAACCAGCATTTTCTCCTTTTCCCACAGTGTTTTCTATCCTTCCCAGAGTAAATTTCTATTTTTTAGTCACCTGTATTTTGTCGTCTGCAAATGCTTTCAATTTGGACCAGTCTAAAATTTTCTCGTGTGGTAAAGAGTTAAATGAACTTGTAAAAGAAAGCCAATGAAAATGTTTTGTGGGAAAACAAGACAATGAGTACATACTGGTGCCCTATAATGTTTTCTATCTTTAAAAAAAAAACATAATTCGGGCCACAGCTAAAATATTCCCAGCATTTGCCTGGTCAAAAAGCTAGCCACGTGACTTACCCTCTTGTAACGAGTACTGGTTATCCACGCTTTTGTCACACATCTCAATAACTCTCTCTCGTACAATAACTTCTCCCCCAGCTGCAACTACCTCCCTTGGTAACATTTCTTCTTCTCTAGATGTATCAGTCGGCAAATCTACAACTACTTTTGAGAAAGTTTGTTCTGATGTTTCATTTGGCTCTGTGATACTATTTAACTCTCCAGGAACAATTGCAGCCCCATCATGTATGCTGCTTTCTCCTTGATCAAGGTCTGCTAAAGGATTGATTTCTTGTGAACTTTTAAATCCGGAATCATCACCCTCAGGTGTGCTGGGTGTCGTTTGCGGGTTTTCCATGGAAAGTTGTGTTTGTGTCTGATCGACACTTTCTGTCTGGTTCCCAATCAACCGTTCAGATGAGGACTCGTATACATTACCTTCGAGTAGAACACAAAATAAGATTATCACAGGAGGGTGAAAACTCTCCGCTATAGCACTTGGCTTTTAGTGAAAATTTTATGGCCAAAAAGGGGCATAACCCCTGTTAAAAATATTTTGATGGTGATCTGCGGTGGTTGTGTGGGTGTGGGTTCCCCACTTGATAGTTAACTCTCTAACAAATGACGAATTTTGGACTCTTCCAAACTGAAAGAGTTTGTAGACGACAATTTTAGATTTTAAGAAAATGGCAGAAAGTTTTCAAAAAGGGTAGAAAACACTGTGGGAAAATGAGAAATTGCTCGTTACGAGCAATTTCTCCTTTTCCCACAGTGTTTTCAAAAGACTTTTACTGCAGACATGTAAAAACCACGGCTTGTTTGGGAAAGAGTTAACTTGTGCTTTACTTTTTATGTGGTTTTTGCCAGAAAACATGATATATATGTTCCCGGCATGTTAACGAATCAGATCAACAGAAATTTCTTTGCAGTATAACAATATGGCCTGTAACATGTGACAAGGGGCATTCTGACATTTGCGTAAACCCGTTACCCCATAAGGCATATCTATGGTATCTCTAATTAACCCTAAAGGACAGCAAGGATGAAGCTGTTTCTTATGTACAAATGACGCAGGCCTTTTGATAGCATAGAAAACATTGTGACAAAAGGTGAAATTGCTCGTCACGAGCAATTTCACCTTTTGCCACAATGTTTTCCAAGGGCTCCTACAAGCAATGTGTAGAAATGAGTATCTATGGAGTACAGGGTTAAGTGTCGCCTCGGATGAGCCTGTGCACTCTGCGTAGGCTAATCTAAAACTAATCTTTTTGCTTTTATATAATTTTCTGTTTTGCACAAGTCCACAATAGCCCAAAATCTAATGAAGTCATAAAGTGCAATCCCACATTATCCTTTGAAGACTCATCTTTGCGAGCCAAGGTTATGATCACTACATGGATCTTAGCTTGGTTGATTGAGCTCGATTTCGAGATTCCTGCGATGCGCCCTCTATTGGATGCTGGTTATTACCTCCCTTTACATCATATTTCCAAAAGCCAATGAAATATCGTTTTACAAACCGCTTACAAATACACATGAAGCAATAAGAAGACATCCATGTGGGTTTCCACGTTTACCTTCTATTCGAAAGGTAGCAACCTTGATCTATATTTATCAAAGATGAAATGCTACGAGCGATTTCATTCGTTGCAGTTAGAGCTGGCTGCATCCCATGAAAAAGCATATTGGGGAAATGCAAAAATCATGCTCGATCCGCCAAGGGTAGAGTAGCATAGTGAATCGTCAGCCTTGGCTTGAAAAGATATTGAAGACTGTGCAGGCTGATCAGAGACAACACTTTAGGCCAATGTCCCAATGTCCCTTTCTCCATGTTTTATGCCATATAATGCACCTGCAAGAGTCTTACGAAGAAAGTCCCTAACAAAACAAAAAAACAAATAAATGCATAGCTCAAATACAAACCGCATCTGGCTAGATTCGAACCCTTGAAGGGAAAAATAACCTCGTCTTTCGAGGATTAAAGACCAATACCATAACCACTGAGCCAAAGAGATATCTCTCTGACGCAGTTGTCAGGTATTGCATTTAACCCTTTCTAAAACGGCAAATTTTGGACCAGACCAAATTGAAAGCATTTTGCAGATGACAAATTAATAGTTGCTAAAAAGATGATTTTTCTATATGATAGGGTAGAAAACATTGTAGGAGAAGGAGAAAATGCTGGTTACCAGCATTTTCTCCTTTTCCCACAATGTTTTCAAAAGGCTTCTATTCCTGACCCGTAAAAACCAGGGACTGTTTGGTAAAGGGTTAAATTGGGACAAAGCTATGCATTAAGCAGTGGCCTCCCCTAACACAACCCTCTTAAAGTCATCATTTATTGATGATTCAAAGCCTTATTAGGCAGAAAGTCCGTTTTTGGACAACAAATGGGATTAATGGCTCAATGGCCAAATCCAGGACAAGCCCCCATCTTACAAACAAAGTCCGTAATAAAGAAGCAAATAAATGCATTGCTCAAATACAGACAGTATCTATCAGGTTCTGAACCCTTGAAGGGAAAAATAACTTTGTTTTTCCAGGATTAAAAGACCAAAACCACAATTACTGAGCCAAAGAGATATCTCTCTGATGCAGTAGTCAGGTATTGTCTTTAAATCGGAACAAGGCCACTCACACTTGTATCAGCTGAGAGATAAATACTTTTGGATAGTCACATAACAGTACATACCTCTAGAAGCTGAAGACTCCGACCGATCACTACCTAAAATATAAAGCCAGACAAATGAAAAATATCTGAAGATAAAGTGCAATAAACATTTTAAATGCCTGTCACTGCTATAGCTACATGTGCAGACATTGTGGATCGAGATCAGACTGCACAAAATGTGCAGTCTGATCTTTCATCTTCACTGTCTGCACTTTTGTAACACTATAGAAAAAAGAAAGCCATAATTTAGTAATTATTTTGGTCTTATTCTGCAGTGTCACATCCAGGGCCCGTATTCACCAACCAATCTTAACCCTTTCAAAAACAAGCCCTTGTTTTTATGTGTCTGCAGTACAAGTCTTTTGAAAACACTGTGGGAAAAGGAGAAATTGCTCGTAACGAGCAATTTCTCCTTTTCCCACTGTTTTCTGCCCCTTCGGATAATTTTCTGCCATTGTTATGAAAGTTAAAATTGTCGTCTGCAAACTCTTTCAATTTGGAAGAGTCTAAAATTTGTTGTTTTGGAAAGGGTTAAGAATGTTCTTCATCTCCACCAAATGCTTTAGTCAATCAGAAGTTGTGTTACTTTCAAATTTAGATAATCTTGGAGAATAAGACTAAGAATATTCCTAAGAATGGTTGGTGAATTCCGGCCCAGGATGATCTTGGAGAGAGCGATCTCCCCATCATAGAATCAAACAGGAAAGAACGATTAGTTGAGATGAAACTTGTCTCAGTAACCTTAAATTAGCATTTATCACATAACTCTGCTTGTTTTCAATGTGATGCAGCCATAAATTACAAATTTTCTTGTCTCACACACCTGTGAGATAAGAAAATAGTGCTGTATTTGGTCAAAAGGAAATTAGAGGTCAAAGTTCGTGTCATGATAAAGTTGTTAATTTAATCACTGTAAGACTCAAACAAAAATCAATATTATGCAAGTTTCTTCGGAACTATTTTCCTATTTTCATTCTGATCCAGGATTTGCCATAAGAAGTGGGGGATATTCCCCATGACCAATGCTCCAGATAGGGAGGGAGTGATTTTCATATCAAAATGAAAAAAAAAAAAAAAAAAAAATATTTTCTGCAAAACCTTATGTTATGGGTACTCATTAGAATAATCTCCTTCAGACGGTTCTAACTAGAGCTAACTAGAGCTATCACTAAACCTGATTATACCCACCCACCCCATTACCAGCATTTTCTCCTTTTCCCACAATGTTTTCAAAATCTTTCATTCTCCAGGTTGTTAAAAGTTGGGACTGTATGGTAAAGAGCTAAGCCACACAGGACCCCTCTGAATTTTTTGATAAGACAGTGGAAGAGGTAAGTTTGTACTTACACAGCTTTGTTCTCAACCTTTGCATCATCCGAGATTGTCTGTAGCGCCAAGCAATCAGCAGCAGAATAATAATGATCATCACTAGTCCACAAACTACCCTGAAAACATATCAATGTAAAGTTTACTTTCAAAAAAATAGCTAGAGCTGTCACAAAGTAGACATATAACACCCCCCCCCCCCCCCCCCCCCACACACACACCTTGTCACCAAAGCAGCACAATCAGAGAACATAAATAATTTTCAAAACAAAGGTCATCAGTAACCTTGACCTTTTGACCCGTGTGACCTAAAGGCAATAGGGCATCTCGTAAGGTTATGGGTAACACTTGTTTAAAGTTTCAGCATGGAAGGTCAAACTGCTATTGAGCTAACCCATTACCAGGCAATCCCTACTTTTGACGAGCGGCTGAGCCTGAGAAAGACGCCTTCAGAAAATATTTTGGGAAAAAGAGAAAATGCTGTTAACCACCATTTTCTCCTTTTTCCCACAATTATTTCTACCCTTCACAAAACAAATTTGAAATTTTCAGTCACTTTTATTTTGTCGTTTGCAAATGCTTTCAAGCCTAAAATTCAGTCGTTTGGTAAAGGGTTTAAAAGCAAAGAAACAATTTTCAAAGTTCACCAAAGACTTTGACCTCTGACCTATCTAACCAAAACACCAGGTCACCTCCATGGATCATGAGCAGTACTTGTATATAGTTTCAGGGACCTAAGTCAAACTAGAGCTATCACTTAACGTGATTATACCCTACACCAGCTCCTTGTTCCAACTAGAGGCGCTTGAGCGCCTGTATCGCTCCACAGGCCTGATTTTTCTGTAACAGTGAAGAGAAGTTTTTAACAATTACCATTCATTCCTGCATTTTAGGTCACTGAAGAAAAAAAGCTATAAAAAACATTGTGAGAAAAGAAGAAAATAATAGTAACCTGCATTTTCTTAGTTTTACACAATAATTTCTACCCTTTAAGATACAAGTTTTACTAATTTGAAGATTTATTATGTTGTCTGCAATATCTTTCAATTATGACCAGTCATAAAAATTTTGTCTTCTGGATATAGTTAAAGAGGGTCTTGTTACAAACCATTTTGGGTGGGGAAACATCAAAATATAGAAAATATGCATTGTGGCAATTGTTTTATTGAAGTTGCAGGATCAGTTTGATTTGATAACAAAATGCCTTATCACAACAGTAAAGCCCTACCCCTCTTTGTAATAGGTCACCAGTAGGTCAACAAACCTTTACCAGAACTAATAAAAGTGCAGAGGTTCGCTTGTTTTATATGAAAAGGAATGATAGATTATGTAAAGCAACCATCTTTAACTCTTTACCAAACGACAAAATTTGGGATGTGACCAAACTGAAAGCATTTGCAGACAACAAATTAAACATTGATGAAATGATGATTTCTCTCTTTGATAGAGTAGAAAAACACTGAGGGAAAACGAGAAAATGCGGATTACTCTTTTCCAAGAGTGTTTTCCAAAGACTTCTTCTTTAGGGTCGATAAAAGTCAGGATTGTATGGTAAAGACTTACCACCATAGGAACTAACCTGCAATACAACAATGAAATCCAACGAATAGTTTGAGAGTAGAAATTTTTCAAAGATTTTACTTTATACCATAAAAGGAAAATGAGTCTCCCATAAAAGCTATGTTTTTTGACGGATCTTTTTTTTTTTTAAGGAATTCTGTAGACCTCTATCTAAGGAACATTCCTGCAAAATAATAACGCTATCCAATTAGCAGTTTGAGAGGAGAAGATTTTTAAATGTTTTTTACTTTGGTTGCCATGGCAACCAGAATTATTCATGGAACACAATTATTTGAAGGAATTTGAAAGGAATTTGAAAGAGGACCACCTAAGGAACATTCCTGTGAAATTTGGTAAAAATCCGGTCAATAGTTTCTGAGGAGAAGTTTTCTAAAGAAAAAGTTTACGGACGGACGCACGGACGAACGCACAACAGACACAGCGCCATGACAATAGCTCGCTGGCCTTTGGCCAGTGGAGCTAAAAACAGATCTTTCACAAAAAATCGCAGCAGTGTCATGAAAATTGCACAAGCACAAGTTCATATATATTGGAACCCTGTGTGTAAATTTGATTTCAGTATGTCTAACACTGTTGGAGTATTGCTACGGACAAATTTGTGTCTACGGACAGTAAGACGGGCGGACAGCCATGGCGATTCCAGTATAACCCCCCCCCCCTCCACTATGTTGTGGGGGGGTATAACAGCTATTAAGGTAAAGCAAAGAAGTGATTTTTAAACACAGTCCACCTGTGACCTTGACCTTTGAAATGCTGGGTAAACCTAATTGTCTGTTTCCGTATACAGCACCAAAGATACCCAAAAACTGTGACACTCCTCCAAGTTCAAAGCTATTTAACCCATTACCACACAATCCCTACTTTTGATGACCCTGGAAAAGAAGGCTTTAGAAAACATTGTGGGAAAAGGAGAAAATGCTAGTAACCAGCATTTTCTCCTTTTTTCCACAATATTTTCTACCCTTCACAAAACAAATTTCATATTTTCAGTCACTTTTATTTTGTTGTCTGCAAATGCTTTCAATTTGGACCAATCTAAAATTTTTGTCGTTTGGTAAAGAGTTAAGACAACTGATTACAGTTGAAACCTAATTCTAAAAGGGGCAGAAAATATTGCGGGAAAAAGAGAAAATGCTGGTACAGCATTTTCTCTTTTTCCCACAATGTTTTCAAAAGGGTTCTTCTTCAGGGTTGTTCATACTCAGGAATGTATGGTAAAGGGTTAAATTAAAACCATGGGATTGCTTACAATATACAAAATGAGAAACTACTCACAATACAATAATTGTTGTTTGCTGGTTCTGCTTCTCTGTGGATGGTGCAATCTTAATTGAAGGTCCTTCACTATCTGAGTGACACGGAAAGAAAAAGCTGATTATAAACAAAGTAAAATCTGTCTTAACTCATTACCTAATGACAAAATTTTAAACTAGTCCAAATTGAAAGCATTTTCAAACGAAAAAATTAACGCGACTTGCTCTGTGGGGATAGCAGATATCCGAGAGCGAAGATCAACTTTGCGATTTTTCATTGTCCCACACATTGGGGGCAAGTACTGGTGTAGTTTCCAGGAAGCAGAATAAAGAGAAATTAGTGTAACTTATAAGAACCTGTTTCTCAATAAGTGTAAAATAAATATGTATACAAAATGGTACTATTAAATTTTTATTAAAATTTAAATGCATTTTATCACTCTGTTATTTTATTTTTGCAGCTAATTGGCTTTTAACTTCTTAGAAAAGAAGCTGTCTTTTTTTTTTTTTCTGAGAAAGAAACCTTTTGGAAACATTGTTTAGTACATAAGTAAAAGTTTAAAAAAGTTCAAAGGGAGATAATTCTGTAGGAAATCGCTGCAGGATCATGAAAATGGCACATACACAACTTCATATATATAGAAACTTTGCATTTAAATTTGAGTTCAGTACATGAAAAACTGTAGGAGTATTGCTGCAGACAAATTTGTGTCTACAGATGGATGGACGGACAGACAGAAAGCCATGGCGATTCAAGTATATCCCCTCCACTACATTGTGAGGGGTAAAAACCAGAGATTGTTTGGTAAAGAGTTAACCCTTTCCCCCATAAGCCCTTTCTGTGGTATCTCTAATTGACCTTAAATAACAGCAAGGATGAAGCCGTTTCTTATGTGTACATGAGACCTTTTGAAATCATAGAAAACATTGTGACAAAAGGTGAAATTACTCGACACAAGCAATTTCACCTTTTGCCACAATGTTTTCCAAAGGCTCCTACAAGCAATGCCTAGAAATGAGTATCTATGGAGTAAAGAGTTAAGACAAAGATGACAAAAGAAAACTTACTCGATCCAATCTCTTTTTGTGTAGTTAAATCTGGATCTTCTTCAACTTGAACAGGCATTCCAAGGCTGTAAAGTTAAAATAAACAAGAGGGCCATGATGGCCTTGAAGTCGCTCACCTGAGTCTTTTGACCAAACATGACCCATTTTCAATCTCTTTTGAGATATTATGACAAATATTTTCACAAGCTTTCATATAATTGGACAAAAATTTTGGCCTCTTGCTTGTACACAAGCCTTATCTATAACTTCTGTCAGTGACCTACTTTTTAGCCCAACATAGCCCATTTTCCCATTGTAGATATTTTCAAAAACAGATTCTGACCACTTTTCATAAGAATAGGACAGACAATAAGGCCTCAAGAGCGTGCACAAGTTCTTCCAAGATTTGACATGATGACCCAGTTTTTTACCCAATGTGACCTGTTTTCAATTTCATGTCATTGATCATCAAGAAAGACATTCGACTAATTTTCATAAGTATTGGACAGAATTTATTGGTTCTAGAGCTACACAAGCTTCTTTAGAGATTTGACCTAATGACCCAGTTTTGGACTGGATTTGACCCATTTTCAAACTCATTCAACATATTATGACAAACCCGATCAACTGTAAGGGGTAATGAACTAAAAAATAACCCGTTTTCGAGCTCATCTGAGACGTCATCAAGACAAAAATTTTGTCTAAGTTTCATGAGTATTGGACTGAAAATGTGACCTCTAGAGCTTACGCAAGGTAAAAGTTGACAATGCACGAAGCATTACAAACAACTGACTAAGTATGATCACAAAAGCTCATCTTAAGCACTTTGTGCACAAGAAAGCTAAAAAGGGTATAGGGAAATCCCCACAAACTCTGCTTATCAGTAATTTCTATAATGTTTTCAACATGTTTTCACAATGTTAAAATCTTTACCAAACAACAAAAAGTTTTAAACTTGTCCCAATTGAAGGTATTCACAGACAAAATGAATGTGACTCAAAAATCAAAATGTGACTTTAGAAGAGTAGAAAACATTGTGGGAAAAGGAGAAAATGCTGGTTACCAGCATTTTCTCCTTTTCTCACAATGTTTTCAAAAGGCTTCTACCTCAGGGTCGTCAAAAGTCGTACTTGTCAGGTAAAGGATTAAACCCACAAACATTTGGTAAAAGGCTACTCCTGTTGCTGGATACCAGCATTTGCTCCTTTTCTCACAATACTCCTGTTGCTTGACACCAGCATTTCCTCCTTTTCTCACAATGTTTTCAAAGACTTCTACCTCAGGGTTGTCAAAAGTCGTAATTGTCAGGTAAAGGGTCTAACCCACAAACATTTGGTAATGGGATAGTACTGTTGCACTCATCATGTTATAAACTATTGAGGAAAACCATACCTAAATGCTGTGATGTTGTATGTGCATGCTTCACATCCCTCTTTATGTTTATAGCTATAAGGTGGACATGGCTCACATTCTGAAAATATAAAACAAGAGGGCCATGATGACCCTGTATCGCTCCACTGGCTAGTAAGTCAGAAAACTTCAAGCCAAACATTACAATACTTGGCAAATTGGTTTTAAACAGAAGACATACAAACTATTCTTCTATAAAATCCTACGAGAAAGTTATGACCCCTGGTAAAAGCCATTTTTGGCCACAAAGCTACAATTACTTGAATCCTAATGAAGGTCAACAAGATACAGTCCCATACCAAATTAAACAGGTCTAGAATGTGTGGTAATAAACAAGAAGATTTTCATAGTCTGCTCAATAAAAGGCCATGTAAAACACGTGACCCATGAGACAGGTTTATCAAGTTTTTCACTATAAAAGCCAGTGTTATAATTTGGGCCTTCTTGTTATAGGCCCATCAGATAAAGCTACATGCAAAATTTGGTAGCCTTAGGTCTTATGGCTATGTACGAGTAGATTATTAAAGTTTACCTATATATGCCTATGTAACACATATGACCCCCCCCCCCCCCCCCCCCCCCCCGAATGGGGCCAAATTTGACCCCAGGGCTATAATTTGGGCACCCTTGGTAGAGACCCCCTAGCCCCTAGATAAAGCTACATGCAAAATTTGATGGCCCCAGGCCTTATGGCTAGGTGCAAGAAGATTTTGAAAGTTTTCCCAATATAAGCCCAAGTAAAACTTGTATATAATTTGGACACCATTGGTTGAGGTCCACTAGATAAAGCTACATGCCAAATTTGATAGCCCTAGGTCCTATGGCTAGGTAGAAGAAGAACTTTAAAGTTCTCCCTACATAAGCCCATGTAAAACTTGTTACCCCCGGGTCGGGCTGATTTTTACCCTAGAACTACAGTATAAAGAAGCAACTTGGTAGAGGTCCACTAGATAAAGTGACATGCCAAATTTGGTAGCCCTAGACCTCACAGTTTCAGACAAGAAGATTTTCAAAGATTTTTAAATTTTTCAGTTTTGTTGCCATGACAACTAGAGTTTTTGAACGAATCAAATTCTTTTAAAAAATTCTGAAGAGGACCATATCAGGATCATTTCTGTGAAGTTTCATCAAAATTGGATGGGTAGTTTCAGAGAAGATGTTTGAAATAAAGTTAATGCAGGCACACATGAACTGATGCACGACGAACACCAGGCCATGAGATAAGCCCGCCAGCCTTTGGTCAGTGGAGCGAAAAATTGTTGATGAAATATTTTTTTCTGTTACCATGAAGACAATGATAAGCAAGTTAACCCTTCAAACAATCTTGATTTTCAACAATCCTCAGAAAGAGAGCTTTTGAATACATTGTTGGGAAAAGCAGAAAATGCTGGTAACCAGCATTTTCTCCTCTTTCAGCAATTTTAAGTTCAATTTTAGGGACAAATCCCCTCATTTCAGCTGCTATGAACTTGTCCTCTGCAAATATTTTCTGATCTGATAAATCTGAACTGTTGTTGTATGCCCAAGAGTTTAACCCTTTACCACACAATCCCAACTTTTAACGACCCTGAGGAAGAAGCCTTCTGAAACATTGTAGGAAAGGAGAAAATACTGGTAACCAGCATTTTCTCCTTTTCCCATAATGTTTTTTACCCTTCCCAATACAAATTTCAGATTTTTCAGTCACCTTTTTTATGTCATCTGCAAATGCTTCCAATTTGGACCAGTCTAGAATTTGTCCTTTGGTAAAGAGTTAATCCATTACCACACAATCCCTACTTTTGACCACTCTGAGAAAGATGTCTATAAGAAACACTGTAGGAATAGGAGAAAATGCTAGACAGTTTAGATACTTCCCTGAACAAATTTTAATTTTTATGTCATGTTTATTTTGTTGTCTGCAAATACTTTCAATTTGGACAAGTCTAAAATTTTGTTGTATGGTAAAGAGTTAACTCTTTACCACACAAGAAAATTTTTGACTGGTCTGATTTGAAGGCATTTGCAGACGACAAAATAAATGTGACTGAAAAATTGAAAATTGGTTTGAGAAGGGTAGAAAACATTGTGGGAAAAGGAGAAAATGCTGGTTACCAGCATTTTCTCCTTTTCCCACAATGTTTTCAAAAGGCTTCTATTTCAGGGTCGTTAAAAGTCGGGATTGTGTGGTAAAGAGTTTAAAGATAATTGTAACCTCTCTGTTTATAACGTGGCTTTGCCAATCGTGAAAATATTACTAACGATGTCCAATCGATGAAATAGATTTTGATCTTTTACTGAAAAAAAAAAAAACCACACAAAAAACAAGAAGGCCAAGATGGCCCTGGATCGCTCACCTGAATTTCTAAGAGAACCATAGCCAATTTTTTCAAAATCTAATCAGCCATTTCTGAGAAGAATTTTTAAGAATTTCTTCATGTCTGTATAGTGTAAATAGCCCACAGCCATCAGAGCCATGTTTCTTGATGGATCAAAATTTCTGGAGCAATTTTTGAAAAGGGTCAGCCAAGAAACATTTCTGTGAAATTATTTCAAAATCTGAACAACCTTTCAGAGAAAAAGAATTTCTTCATGGTCACATAGTGCAAGTAGCCCCCATTCACCAGGGCCCTGTTTCTAGACAAATCAGCATTTTGCGAAGAATTTCTGAAAAGGGTTACCAAAGGAACATTTCTGTGAGATTATTTCAAAATCTGATCAGCTTTTTCAGAGAAGAAGAATTTAAAAGAATTTCTTCATGGCCATATAGTGCAAGAAGCCCCCAGGAGTTGATGTTTTAGGAGGAGTTGATGTTTAAAGAATTGTTAACGACACATGACGCACTGACGCACAACGGACTCCGGGTGATCCTAAAAGCTTCCCTTGAGCATGTTGTGCTCAGGTGAGCTAAAAAAAACTAACAAATTATTGACATTCTCTATTTCTTGGAAAACAGCCTGTCTAACAAAGGAAACACATACTTTTAGTATGTTTATTAAGTTGTTGATGGGTACCACATGGATCCACCGGACTGCAACCGCAAGGATTTCCTACGTAACATGCCTCCGTCTTACACTCACAGAACATCCAGCATGATAAGGGCTGGTGCCTCGATTTCTTGGTATCAACTGGAAATGTAAAAAGTAACTTAAGGTATTGTATACTAGTATTTGTGTTTATGTTGTCCATGTTGACAGCTAATTTTGAGATAGTGAAGTTGGAAAGGCCAGTGTTTGAGCCCATTTCGGATTTCTTAAAGAGGGAGAGAATGTTGATAAAAAGCGGGTGGTATGTAGATTACGTTATATGATACTGAAACACAATGGGAACAGCACAAATTTGCAGGACAACATCTGACATTTGCTGCCAAGCCCCCAAACAACTGCCTGAGACAGGGTATCCAGGAAGATTTTATACAACCCGATAGTATCTTAATGGATCACGATATGGTTCTCTTGATGGTGATAGTACCTTGATATTAATGCTGCGATAGTAAAAATATTGTGAAAGTCATTTTTCAGGTCGACAGTCGGCCCTACCAGCAATCCCTCCTGGTTCCAGATCCTGTATGTTACTGACTGTATCTCCAGGTTCAACGCAACACTTTAACTCATTACCAAACAACAAAATTTTACGTTTGTCCAAATTGAAAGCATTTGCAGACGACAAAATAAAAGTGACTGAAAAAATGAAATTTGGTTTGAGAAGGGTAGAAAACATTGTGGGAAAAGAAGAAAATGCTGGTCACCAGCATTTTCTCCTATTCCCACAACGTTTTCTAAAGGCTTCTTTCTTAGGGTCGTCAGAAGTAGGAATTGTGGTAATAGGTTAAGCCTGCCTTTTTCATACTGAATGTGTAAATTCCATTTGCAAGTGGTGTGTTAAGAGTTATATTATTTTATTTACCTGGACACCGCTCATGACTTTTGTATAAGGGAAAGCAGCTTGTCTCAGTCGTGTTAAAGGAAGATATTGTATCTACCTGGATATATCCTTTCTTACACTCTACACACTTATCTTTACCGCCATCTGTGGAGCAAGTTTTTATCTCAAAACCTGAAATATACAGTGCCATCTGTAGAACATGTTTTATTTCAAACCTGTAATACACAATATTACTTTTAGGGCAAGCTTTAATCTCAAAACCCGAAATACATATTTTCATCTGTGGAGCAATTATTTTATCACAAAACCTGAAATACACAGCATCATCTGTAGAACATGTTTTATTTCAAACCTGTAATACACAATGTAATTTTAGAGGAAGTTTTTATCTCAAAACCTGTAATATATATTTCCACATGTGGGGCAAGTTTTTATCTCAAATCATGACACATTAAGTCCCACTTGTAGAGCAAGCACTTATCTAAAGACCTAAAGTATACACACCATTTGTCCTGTAAATTGTATCTCACAACTTGAAATATTTATAAGTCCTGCATGATACCAACTGAACTACGAGGGCTCCGCCAGAGGAAGCAAAATAATGCCAGGTACAAAAAAGATAAAAGTATATGCTCCAATTTCAATGGTGCAGAAAACAAATACAATGCAGCCCTCATGTTGGAATTTCTCTTGGAAAGGGTATAAAACATGATGGGAAAAGTAGAAACCGCAGTATACTAGCAGTTTCTCATTTTCTTCTTGTCCAATTTGCCTATGTTTTCCAACAGCCTTCTTATTAACTCTTTACCACACAATCCCCGCTTTTAACAACCCTGAAAGAGAAGGCTTTTGAAAACATTGTGCTGGTAACCAGCATTTTCTCCTTTTCCCACAATGTGTTCTACCCTTTCCAAATCAAATTTCAATTTTTTAATCACTTCTATTTTGTAGACTTCAAATGCTTTCAATTTGAACTAGTCAGAAATTTTGTCATTTTGTCAATTGGTAAAGAGTGAAGGGTTGTTTAACCCTTACCAGTTACCACACAATCCTGACTTTTGACTATCCTGAAAAAGAAGCCTTTTGAAAACATTATGGGAAAAGGAGAAAATGCTGGTAACCAGCTGGTAAACAGCATTTTCTCCTTTTCCAACATTATTTTCTCAAAACAAATTCCAAATTTTCAGTCACTTTCTTTTTTCGTCTGAAGAATGCTTTTAACTTGGACCAGTTTAAAATTATGCTGTTTGGTTAGGCGTTTAACCCTTTACAAAACGACAAAATTTTAGACTGGTCCAAATTGAAAGGATTTGCAGACAACAAAATAAATGTAACTCAAAAATGAAAATTTGTTTCCAGCAGGGTAGGAAAGGGAGAAAATGCTGGTTACCAACAATTTCTCCTTTTCCCAAAATGTTTTCAAAAGGCTTTTTTTCTCCCACAATGTTTTCGAAAGGCTTTTCTTTTTCTCAGGGTCGTCAAAAATAGGGATTGTGTGGTAATGGGTTAAAGATGGAATTTTAGAGAATTAAAGATTTTACTGCATAGTCTCAGATCTTATAGACTGTGATAAAGACAACTTTTAACAACATTGTGAGAAAAGGAGCTAACCAGCATTTTCTCCTTTCCTTACCTCTTTACCACACAATCCTGACCTTTGAAGACCCTGAGAAAAAAATCCTTTGAAAACATTGTGGGATAGGGAGGAAATGCTGGTAACCAGTTTCCCACAATGTTTTCTACCCTTTCCAAATCAATTTTCAATTTTTGATTCACATTTATATTGTCATTTGCAAATGCTTTCAATTTGGACAAGTCCAAAATTTTGTTGTTTGGTAAAGAGTTAAAAACATTTTTACATTTATAACTTTAGACAAATCCTACAGTTTGAACCAAATTTAACTCGTCACCAAACGAAAAAATGATAGCCATAAGCCTGGTGCAAATTGAAAGCATTTGCAGACAACAAAATGAGACTAAAAAATTAAAATTCCCTTTGGGAAGGGTAGAAAACATTGTGGGAAAAGGAGAAAATACCTGTTACCAGCATTTTCTCCTTTTCCCACAATATTTTCAGAAGGCTTCCTTCTCCGGGTTGTCAAAAGTCATTGTTTGGTAAAGAGTTAATTTGTAGTCTGCAAATTGATAGGTGAGTGAAACACTATTCTAAGTGCCTGTACAATGTACAGACACTTAGAAAAGTGTTGCACTCACCTATCGAAATGCTAAATGGATTTGGATTCCTCTAAAATTTTGTCATGTGGCAATGAGTTTATTTCCTGTAGATTTTTTTTTCCCAAGTTCTGTTTGATGTAGTACATGTAGTTCTCATACAGCTCCAGATAAAAGAGAGTGATGGTATTCTAAATCTATTATTTCTCCTACAAACCCTATGTTGTGGGTACTCAATATTCATCAGAACTGTCTCGAATGAGACAATTCTAACGAGTAACCATAACAAAGGGTCTTGTAGAGAATAATAAATACTTTAAATTATGAAATCAAAACACTGCCCGTCTCATGCGCGGATCCAGATATCTTTCACAGAGGGGGGTCCCACCAAAAACGCACTCATCTTATTATACCATACTTTGATTTCCGGAATTCAGTGGATGTGAGCCGTTTACAAGAAAAGTCAACGTTTCCAGTTCTAAACATGAGGAGGTCTCCACATTTGAAACCTTTTTTTTTTCCCCAAAGTTATGACTGTATTTTACATAAATGCTGTGCAATATCAAACCAGTACCATTTCAAGAATCCGATCACCACATTTTTGCCAAAATTCCAGGGGGGGTCCGGACCCCCGGTCCCCCCCTCTGGATCCGCCCATGCGTCTCCCTCCGTCTGGAGTTCTGGTTCTATTGTAGAAATGTCACTTGATTGCCATTTCCCCCCAAAAAAAACAACGTGTGACAAAATAGTGTACTTTTTGGTAGATTCACAGACATACCTGAACTGCAGACAACTGGACGACAGCAAACTGTACGGTTTTCATGTGTCTGAGGTAAGTGACCAATGGGACACTGAGCCCGACTTCTGACTGTCCCATCTTCCTTATACGGTGTCGTACTTACGGTCCTTTCCGTCACTGAGCCACGATATTTTGGAAAAGCTTCTGCCCTTTTTGAAAGGTCCCTGGCTACAGTTGGTGATATGTTTACAAATAGGTACACCAGAATCTGTAGAAATAATAGAAGAGAAGTGCAATTTAAAAAAAAATATCACCTTAAAGCGACAAACATATTGCATGAAATTTTTCTGTCTAGGGCTGAGATCAAAGTAAGAATAGGTATTTGCATGTTGCCTCAATACTGACACAGTCATCACTGACCATTCTTAACCCATTACCACACAATCCTTACCTTTTAACAATCCTGAGAAAGAAGCCTGTAGAAAACATTGTGGGAAAAGGAGAAAATGCTGGTTACAGGAGAAAATGCTGGTAACCAGCATTTTCTCCTTTTCCCAAAATGTTTTCTACCCTTTACAAAATAAATCTCAAATTTTTAGTCACTTTTATTGTTGTCTGCAAATGCTTTCGATTTGGACAAACTTAAAAATTTGCCATTTGGTAACGAGTTACAAACATACTTAGTCTTATTCTTCAGAACATTCTAAATTTGAGAATATCAAATTCTGATTGGATACACAAGCATTTGTGTTATTTTCTAAGTCTAGAATAAGCCTAACAATGTAAGTAAGATCTTACAGGCAATGTTCGTAACAAGAAAACAAAGAAATGCATAACTCAAATACAAACCCTATCTTGCGGGATTCGAACCAAAGAAGGACAAATATCCTCGTTTTTCAAGGATTAACCCTTTACCAAACGACAAAATTTCACTCTGGTCTAAATTGAAAGTACTTGCAGACGACAAAATAAAAGTAACTCAAAAACTGAAATTTGTTTCCAGCAGGGTAGAAAACATTGTGGGGAAAAAGGAAAAATGCTGATTACCAGCATTTTCTCCTTTTCCCACAATGTTTTCAAAAGGCTTCTATCTCAGGGTCGTAAAAACCAGGGATTGTTTAGTAAAGGGTTAAAAGACCAATACCATAACCAATGAGCCAAAGAGATATCTCTCTGATGCAGCTCTCAGGTATTGTATTTAAATCCAGATGAAGCTATGCACAAAGGAGTGGTCTCCCGTAACACACCCTCTCTTAAAGTCATCATTTATTGATGACTCAAAGCCTTAGTAGGCAGAAAGTTGGATTTTGGACAACAAATAGGATTTATGGCTTAATAGCCAACCCCGGACAAGCCCCAATCTTACGAACAAGGTCCGTAACAAAGAAACAAATAAATGCATAGCTCAAATACAAACTGCATCAGGCGGAATTCGAACCCTTGAAGGGATAAATAACCTCAATTTCCGAAGATTAAAAGACCAATACCATAACCACTGAGCCAAAGAGATATCTCTCTGATGCAGTTGTCAGGTTTTGTATTTAACCCTTTCCCAAACGACAAATTTTAGACTCTTCCAAACTATAAGAGTTTGCAGACAACAATTTCAAATTTGATAACAATGGCAGAAAGTTCTCCATATGGGTAGAAAACACTGTGGGAAAAGGGGAAATTGCTCGTTACAAGCAATTTCTCCTTTTCCCACAGTGTTTTCAAAAGATTTGTACTGCAGACACGTAAAATCAAGGGCTTGTTTGGGAAAGGGTTAAATCTGGATGAAGCTATGCTTGAAGGAGTGATCTCCCTTTAATAACAAGGAAAAGGCTGGTGAATAGAGACTACAAACATCTCAGCATACCAAGCAGTGTAGATCACAGATCAGTGTAGATTAACTCTTTACCACACAATCCCGACTTTTACCAACCCTGAGAAAGAAGCCTTTTGAACATTGTGGGAAAAGGAGAAAATGCTGGTAACCATAATTTCCCACAATGTTTTCTACCCTTCACAAAACAAATTTCAAATTTTTTAGACACATTTACTATTATTCATTATTGTTGTCTGCAAATGCTTTCACTTTGGCCACGTCTAAATTATTGTTGTTCGTTAATTTACTTAACCCTTTACCCCATAAGGCATTTCTATCGTAATTCTAATTGACTCTAAATAACAGCAAGGATGAAGCTGTTTCTTATGTGCATATGAGACCTTTTGAAAGCATAGAAATCATTGTGACAAAAGGTGAAATTGCTCGTCATGAGCAATTTCACCTTTTGCCACAATGTTTTCCAAAGGCTCCTACAAGCAATGCGTAGAAATGAGCTAGAAATGAGTATCTATGGAGTAAAGGGTTAAACTGTGGTTTGCTTATGTGTGAAAGATTACCACACAGCATTTTACTCAAACTTCTGGCCGAGACAAGTTCAATTGCCACACTGTTCCATGTTTCCACAACTCTCTGTGACAATGATTTCATTTCAATGTTAATTCTATATTGCTTTATAAAGATTTCATATTCATGTCGTTTAGTATTATTCTTTTTTATAGAAAATAGCCTTGGTCTGTCTGTGCACAGGAATTTAATATTCTGTAGTAAAAATATGAAAAATATGTAATATATAAAAAAAACCAAAATACTCCCCTATAAATAAAGAAACACATAAGGAATGCAACGCCTCAATTACCTGCCACAACACAAGACATTCCTTCCCACCCAAAATCACCCTAGAAACAAACATTTTTGTGTTGTCTATCGCTAGGGTATAGGAAATTATGATCAATGTTTTGTTTTCGTAGGAGACTTTGGGTGGGAAAGGTGGGAACAAGACAATTCCCCGACAAGGCAGTTCCCCGACACGGCTTTTCGAGACAGTTCCCCGACAAAATTGAAGACAGTTCCCCGACACTTTTGAAGACAGTTCCCCGACACTTTTATTATTAGTATATTGAATAGGTTTGGTTGTTTAAGATAATTTTTGTAGACATTTATTTAAAATGGATGAAGTAAACTTCAATGTTGATGGTTTTTGCGTTTATGACCAATTAAGGAGGGCGATATATTGTGAGTGGACTGTTTGTTGCCAAATTAATAAGAAGAAGTCTGCGACGTGAGTATGGGGTTTAACATCGCTCGTTTAAAGTATGTTCTACAAATTTCTTTATTAAAGTTTATAAATATTTTATACTTTTTGTTCATTCTCACTGGACTATATATAACAGTCATATTACTACTGTCCATAAAGGCACAATTTAAAGGGGATCCACGCTTATATTATCCATTGCATTACTTGCTGGTTATTTCAGGTTCTCCGCAAGTAAGAGATAATTGGAAAAATGTAAAAAAAAATACGCTTAACCTAAGCCTACATGTATTTCATATCCAGCACTGTATAAGGATTTGTTTTAGTAATCAAATAGATCTACATGTATTCATTTACTGTAGTAATAATATTCTGATCTGCACAACGGCGAAGATATCATTTCCGAACTGAGTGATCATCAATAAGCAACTAAAAAGGATAAAATACTCTCAATTATTCACAATCCTTTACAAGTACAAAAAAATACATTACCCTTCCTTAAAATATATAGATATCTATGATAGTTGTCGATGAAAATCAAGTTTTTTGATAATGAATGTGTCGGGGAACTGTCTTCAAAAGTGTCGGGGAACTGTCTTCAATTTTGTCGGGGAACTGTCTCGAAAAGCCGTGTCGGGGAACTGTCTTGTCGGGGAACTGTCTCGAAACCGGAAAGGTTTGTATTGTCGCCTGCAATCATGGCGTTGCATTCCTTGTGTTTCCATATAAACAGAGTGCAGATTTTCTTTTCATATCTTATCATTTATTTTGGTAACTGGCCAGTATAGAATGTCAAATTCCTGTGGTCTGTAGCAGGGAAGGAAGAACAACTTACTACGACGAAATGCAGTCCACAACCCATTGCCGTTTCACTGTTCAGAATAATCAATCAACAGCATAGAAAATATGTGAATCATACTGTTAGAGCCAATGTTGTTGAAGGAATAACATACAACATAAAATCACATTTTCCCCCATTTTCCTATCAATTGAGGAAAAAAATTGACAGTTCAAGGACGATCAGCCAAACATAAACTTCCTGGTAGCCGGATGTCAAAAGATTCGGACCAAAAAAGATTTGGCAAGGCCTACCACCGATTTTCGAGCATTTTTCGGCTCATAAGTGGAAAGATTTAAAGTATTTTTTGAGAAATATTTGAGGGAATATGACTATTTTGAAGCATCGCAACCATGATATCTATTTCGTACATAGGAAGTTGTTCGTACAAAAAAAGGTGGCGCTTCACAGCGAGATTGCTTCCGGGTCGTGGGGTTGGAAGAAGATTCGGACCCAAGACGAATCGGCCGATAGTAAGGAGTTGAGATGATTCGGACCCAAGAAGATTCGGCCCACGCGGTAGGAGATTCGGCCTAAGTGAGAAGATTCGGCCCCAAATTTTGCATTATGTTCATTGTATTGATATTGTTCTTATCATTTGATGTTGCATAACAGTTGCAGATTCACGGGTTCATGGAAATACCGAAACGCAGGAAACACAAATTATAATTACCGAAACGCACGCAAAAAGTAATCAGTTAATAGTATACTGTATAAATGCCATAAAGGCTTGTGTATTTTGATTTAACGTTAATAAAATGTTATGATCTGTATTATTTGTTCTTTTTCACCATTGTTGTTGTTGTTATGTTAGCAAGACCAACAATTAAGCAATTACCAGACAACAAAATGTTAGACTGGTTCAAATTGAAAGAAGTTGCAGACGACATTTCAAAGTGCCTTTAATTAGAAAAACACGTATCAAATTGGAAATAAAAAATTGTGAGAAAAGAAGAAATTGCTTGATAATGTTTTACGAGATAATATTGTTCAGCGGCGTCAAAACAAGGGATTGTATACGTGGTAATGGGTGAAAGGGTAATCTTAGCAAAAGCGAAAAAGGTTCAAACATTTCATGACCATCCAACATGAATGATTTAAGTTTTTAATCATTAAAATATTTTTATGATCAGCGTTTTTTAATTAGAAAACAAACACCGAAATGCACACAGACCTTAAGCAGACGAAAACCCATATGCACGGGGACATTGTACAAAACCCATCAAAAGTTATTAGATTCGCCCAGGCTTACTGATCTAAGGCTTTAACCCATTACCACACAATCCCTACTTTTGACGACCCTGAGAAAGAAGCCTTTAGAAAACATTGTGGGAAAAGGAGAAAATGCTGGTTACCAGCATTTTCTCCTTTTCCCACAATGTTTTCTACCATTCACAAAACAAATTTAAAATTTTCAGTCACTTTAATTTTGTCGTCAGCAAATGCTTTCGACTTGGACAAGCCTAAAATATTGTTGTTTGGAAATGAGTTAATTCTTTTATTTTGGATAACTTATTTTTGTTTATTTATTTCATTTTGTTTGTGTGTGGGTGTGATTGGCAAATTAAAATCAGAAAGAAAAAGATAATAAAAGGTATAAAAGCTTTGTTTAATAGTATAATATTCAAAAACATTTCCAACTTTCACCCATCAGCACACAGTCTCTACTTTTGACGGCCCTGAGAAAGAAGCCTGCAGAAAACATAGCACTGGGAAAAGAAGAAATTTGAAATTTGTTTTGTGAAGGATAGAAAACATTGTGGGAAAAGGGTTAGCATTTTCTCCTTTTCCCACAATGATTTTTAAAAGCTTCTTTCTCAGGGTCGTCAAAAGTAGGGATTGTGTGGTATGGTTAACCCTTTACAAGACAAATTTTTTCTTTAGCCTTGTCCAAATTGAAACCATTAATTTTGCAGACAACAATTTCAGTTTGGTTCAAATGGAGCAATTTATCTCTAATTGGGTAGAAAACATTGTGGGTAAAGGAGAAAATGCTTGTCACCAGCATTTTCTCCTTTACCCACAACATGTTCAAGAGGCATCTCTCCCATGGTCTTTAAAAGTCAGTATTTTCTGGTAAAGGGTTAAGAAGCTACTGACTCATGATTTGGACTGGACAAAAAGTTTTGACTTGGGTCAGCTTGCAAAACAAGTCTTCAAAATTTTATCAATGTGAAAGTAAAAGGACTTCTGATTGGCTAAACCAGGTGGTTTAGCCAATCAGAAGTCCTGTTTATACTTTCACGGTCAGGAAATCTTGAAGAATAAGACCCAGAATGCTCTTAGGAATGGTTGGTGAATATGCACAAAATAAAAGTGAATGAAAATTACAATTTTCCTTTGGGAAGGGAAGAAACGATTGTGGGAAAAGGATAAATTGCTGGATACCAGCATTTTCTCCTTTTCCCACAATGTTTTCAGAAGGCTTCTTTCTCAGGGTTGTCAAAAGTCTGGATTGTGTGGTAAAGGATTAAGGCTTTTTCCAGCAATCAAACAATGCACCAATGTTACACTCATTCCTTTTCTACTTCATTCAGAAATTTTGGTAGCAAGAATTCTTGTTGAGATTCATGTAGGGCTTCTTCCAGCAATTTTCTTTGAATAGGTCTCCTCATCATAATAAACAGAACTGCACGTGCTTGGTCCTGTTGTCCAGTTTCCTCCATCCGTTGGAGTTGTTCACGAGTTATGTATCTCTTCTCAAACAATAAATCCACAAACGTTCCCTTTGGAATAAATGATTTCAAAAGTTGAGTAAAGTTATTCTGAATACCTTCTGCCAAATTCACTAGTCCATCTGAGGACCTAGCTGCATTTGTTGCTGTTTCTACGTTGCTATCTCTGATGCATTGCACCGGCTGATTGTGTCTACTTGTAGATGACACAGGCACGGGATTGTACTGAAAATTTGAATCCAAGTTATGATCTATAGAAGTAGCTGTTGATGTAGTTTTAGGTTGAGTGCTGCCCTCTTTGGTCGCATTACTCTGTGACATATCCCGAGCAGGCAAACGCTTAGCATCAGGCACATCCATCTCTCTGTTTTCATCAACTCTTTCGTCAAACATACTCTCTATTTGAACGGACACACCATACAGCTCTAACACTAACCAAACATTTTCGGAAGGTCTATTCGTATAGGGCTGTTGACTTGTTTTACCAATGGCGGACTTATACTTAATGTGGTTGTTGTGTACTTCTAATATTATTGTGCCATGACAGTGCTCCTTTTCAAATTTTTCAATTTCAGTCCATCGTGGGTTTCCTGTTCCTGGATAGACAATGTCAAACCTGTCTGGATGCAACGTCTCCAGATTTTCAGGCGGTATAGCAGTTACAAACAGTCGAACATAAAACCTGAAATATAAAGTCATGAAACATGAAACACATGAAACAATTTCTGATTTGCCCAAAATCGGAAGCATTTCCAAATTACAAGTTAAAGGCAGCTAAAATGGTGGAAGCTCTCCTTAAACCATTACCACACAATCCCTACTTTTGACGCCCCTGAGAAAGAAGCATTTAGAAAACATTGTGGGAAAAGGAGAAAATGCTGATAACCAGCATTTTCTCCTTTTCCCACAATGTTTTCTACCCTTCACAAAACAAATTTCAAATCTTCAGTCACTTTTATTTTGTCATCTGCAAATGCTTTCAATTTGGACCAGTCGAAAATATTGTCATGTGGTAATGGGTTAACCCTTTACTCCACAGATACTCATTTCTACGCATTGCTTGTAGGAGCCTTTAGAAAACATTGTCTCAAAAGGTGAAATTGCTCGTCACGAGCAATTTCACCTTTTGCCACAATGTTTTCTATGCTGTCAAAAGGTGTCATTTAATACATAAGAAACCGCTTCATTGTTGCTGTTATTTTGGGTCAATTAGAGATACCATAGAAATATCTCAAGAGGTAATGGGTTAATATGGTAGAAAACTTGTGGAAATAGTCTGTTTTTTTTTCTTATTTGTATCACAGTGTGTCAGATAAGCTTTACTATTTGGTTCTACCATTCAAAAATTGTGTTGCTTTCAAAACAAATGCTAAAAATAAGAAAAAATGTTCTCAACTCTTTACTAAATAATAAAATTTTTGGACTTGTCTAAATCCAGAACTCTTGTAGACAGCAAGTTAACTTTTTACCAGACGACAAAATTTTAGCCTTGTCCAAATTGAAAGCATTTGCAGACAACAATTTCATTGTGGCTCAAAACGGTGTACTTTTTCTTTCATAGAGTAGAAAACATTGTGGGAAAAGGAGAAAATGCTGGTTACCAGCATTTTCTTCTTTTCCCACAATATTTTCAAAAGGCTTCTTTTCCAGGAGCATCATAAGTCGGCATTGTGTGGTAAAGGGTTAAACATAGCTAAAACAGTAAAAACTACCTTTGCGTGGGTAGAAAACATGTTTGGAAAAGGAGAAAATGCTGGTTACAAGCATTTTCTCCTTTTTCCAAATTGGTTTCAGAAGCCGTCTCCCGCAGGGATGTCAAAACTCAAAATTGTGTGACAAAAGGTTAAGAACTGTTGGTAAATACAGACTTGGGCCCTGTTTCACCAAGGCAGTTACGAACAAAATTTGGGTAAGTTTTAACCCTTTACCCCATTAGGCATTTCTGTGGTATCTCTAATTGACCCTAAATAACAGCAAGGATTAAGCTGTTTCTTATGTGTATATGACACCTTTTGATAGCATAGAAAACATTGTGACAAAAGGTGAAATTGCTCGTCATGAGCAATTTCACCTTTTGGCACAATGTTTTCCAAAGGCTCCTACGAGAAATGCGTAGAAATTAGTATCTATGGAGTAAAGGGTTAAGTAACTTTAGTATAGTAGCATTAACCCTTTACCACACAATGCCGACTTCTGATGCTCCTTGAAAAAAAAGCCTTTTGAAAACATTGTGGGAAAAGAAGAAAATGCTGGTAACCAGCATTTTCTCCTTTTTCCCACAATATTTTCTACTGTATCAAAGAAAAAATTCACCATTTCAGCAACACTCAAATTGTCGTCTGCAAATGCATTCAATTTGGACAAGGCTAAAATTTTGTCGTCTGGTAAAGGTTTAAACTGCTACGAAATACAACATAACTATCACGATTATTTTAGAAAACTATCGCAATAAATCAAAGAGATCAAAGTTTCTTGGAAATTTAAGCTTTTCAATTTATCTAGATAGAATTTTCAGGAAAACTGTGAATTTTTCTCACTAGTTTTCAAAACTATTCAACTGTAGTTATCACGTACATGAACTTCCCAGCAGATTAACCCATTACCAAATAACAATATTGTAGAGTGGTCCAAATCGAAAGCATTTGCAGACAACAAAATAAAAGTGACTGAAAATTTGAAATTTGTTTTGGGAAGGGTAGAAAACACTGTGGGAAAAGGAGAAAATGCTGGTTACCAGCATTTTCTCCTTTTCCGATAGTGTTTTCAAAAGACTTCTTTCTCAGGGGCGTCAAAAGTAGGGATTCTGTGGTAATGGGTTAATGCCACTATAATATAGCTACGTAAAACTTACGCAAATTTTGTTCGTAACTGCCTTGGTGTAAACATCTTCGGGAGCCAAGATTATGATCACTACGTGGATCATACCTTGACGAATTGAGCCCAATTTCGAGATTCGTGCAATGCGCCCTCTATTGGATGCTGGTTATCATCCCCCTTTATGTCATTTTTCTAAAAGCCAATGAAATATCGTTTTACAAACCACATACAAATACACATGAAGCGATAAGCAGACATTCACGTGGGTTTCCATGTTTACCTTCTATTCGAAAGGTAGCAACCATATTCTATTTTTATCAAAGATGAAATGCCACAAGTGATTTCATTCGTTGCAGCTAGAGTTGGCTGCATCCAATGAAAAAGCATATCGGGGGAATGTAAAAATCAAGCTCGATCCGCCAAAGGTAGAGTAACGTAGTGAATCGTCAGCCTTGGCTTGCAAAGATGTGATGTAACGAGGCTTAGGACCTATACCTTCCAGGTGTTGTCCCCTGATAGGGCACGGGTGTCCCATGAAGCTTCAGTTTTAACCCCGCCATTACAGGTAACTTGTACATACAGATAGACGCTGGACTTTTACACAGGGATTTTGCAGTGCTGCCATTTACTTCTATATTATTCCCACAGGATTTTGAGAAATAATATTTATCTGGTATTCCGTCTGTAAAAAAAAAATAAGTGCATGTATTTAAAGGTGAGCATATCACAAGCTTAACCCATTATCACTCAGCAAAATTTTAGATCTATCAAAATTGAAAGAATTTCAGACGACAATTTCAAAGTGGCTCAAATGTTGCAGTTTTTCTTTGATAGAGTAGAAAACTTTGTGGGAATAGGAGAAAATGCTGGTAACAAGCATTTTCTCCTTTTCCCACAATGTTTTCAAAAGGCTTCTTCCTTAGGATCGTTAAAAGGAGTCATTGTGTGGTAAAGATGACAAAATTTTAGGATTGTCCAAATCGAAAGCATATGCAGACAACAAAATAAAAATGATAGAAAATTTGAAATTTGTTATGGGAAGGATAGAACACCCCCCCACCCCTTCCAAAATTGCTTCCTACAGGCCTGATGTATAAACGTAAATAAAAAAATTATTTGTTTCCAGCAGGGTAGAAAACATTGTGGGAAAAGGAGAAAATGCTGGTTACCAGCATTGTCTCCTTTTCCCACAATGTTTTCAAAAGGCTTCTATCTCATTGTCGTAAAAACCAGGGATTGTCTGGTAAAGGATTAATCATTTTTCTTCTCTACCCTGACTTTCGAAAGTTTCACACAGCTCTTGCCATCAAGCAATAGCTCTCTTCTCAAACAAAATTAAAAAGCTTCCATATTTTCCAAATCAATTTTGTAGACACAAAAATAAATATGGCCTAAATACCAGTAGATAATACTGTAATCATATTTATTTTTGAAATGGTAAATAACACTGTAGACACTTGCAAGTTGCATTTTCCGCTTTTCCATGATGTCTTAAAATGCCTTCCACTATGCGGCCATTGGTACAATGGATTATAATTATGTTAAACGTTTAACTCTTTACCACACAATCCCGACTTTTAACGACCCTGGAAAAAAAAGCCTTTTGAAAAAATTGTAGGAAAAGGAGAAAATGCTGGTAAACAGCATTTTCTCCTTTTCCAACAATGTTTTCTACCCTTTCCAAACCAAATTTTAATTTTTCAGTAACATTTGATTTGTCGTCTGCACATGCTTTCAATTTGGACAAGTCTATAATTTTGCTATTTGGTAAAGGTTTAACTAATTTCAACATGTGAAGAAACTTTTATCATTTATACCTTTATCTTGAATCTTAACTTCCACCACACCATACTTCACGTCCACAACAAGCCAGTACGGCTTATCAGTCTTCAACCTCTGTGTGTAAACCCCTGTTCCATATATGGAGGTCACTTCCTTATATAGAGAAAAGGAAAGTCTATTATGTCATAGACAGGATTTAACTCATTACCAAACGACAACATTTTAGGCTTGTCCAAATCAGAAGCATTTGCATATGACAAAATAAAAGGGACTGAAAATTTGAAATTTGTTTTGTGAAGGGTAGAAAACATTGTGGGAAAAGGAGAAAATGCTGATTAGACCACCAGTATTTTCTCCTTACCCCTTAACCCATTACCACACAATCCCTACTTTTGACGACCCAGAGAAAGAAGCCTTTTGAAAACATTGTGGGAAAAGTAGAAAATGCTGGTAACCAGCATTTTTTTCTTTTCCCACAACGTTTTCTACCCTTCACAAAACAAATTTCAAATTTTCAGTCACTTTTACTTTGTCATCTGCAAATGCTTTCATTTTGGACAAGTCTACAATTTTGTCGTTTGGTAAAGAGCTAATGTTTTCAGAAGGTTTCTTTCTCAGGGTCGTGAAAAGTTGGGATTGTGTGGTAATGGGTTAATAGATTTTATTGGTTTGTTCGTTTGTATGTTATCTGACATCATTTTTAACATTAATTAATTTAGTTGTATATATACATGCTACATGTGTTTTGGTGTTTCATTTGCACAATATTCTTCAAAGGCCACTGGCTGCTTTTCCAAATAACCATTGTCAAAACACTGATGAGTGATAAGAGGAATGAATCCTGCTGCAATGGCTATCATCAATCAGGGAAAAGAAACACTCGTCACAACTCTGCCGATTCCATACCTACATCTAACCTTGTCCTTGCCAAGGAGATTTCCATTTTGAAATGACTGATTGAATTTGCGTTTATTTATCATCGCCACTGGTTTCACATATGGGCGACGCCCCCTGAAGGCTGTTAGTATTGTTACGAGGATAGTGCAGATGCAGGATGAAACCCATCCAAAGTTTTGCCTGGTTCTCAATGTATAGCACCGTCACACGGGACCTCGGTTTAACGTCTCATCCAAAAGACTATTGTTACGAGAGACCACTCCTTCCTGCATGGTATACTCCCGATTTAAATACAATACCTGGCAACTGCGTCAGGGAGATATCTCTTTGGCTCAGTGGTTAGGGTATTGGCTTTGCATCCGGGGGTTCGAAGTTCGAATCCCGCTCTGATCCTTATTTCTGCCATGCATTTATTCATTCGTTTCTTTGTTACGGACTTCGTTCGTAAGATGGGGGCTCGTCTGGGATTGGCCATTGAGCCATTAGTCCCATTTGTAGTCCAAAATCGGACTTCCTGCCTAATAAGGCTTTGAGTCATCAATAAATGATGACTTTAAGAGGGGGTGTGTTACGAGAGACCACTCCTTCCTGCATGGTATACTCCCGATTTAAATACAATACCTGGCAACTGCGTCAGGGAGATATCTCTTTGGCTCAGTGGTTAGGGTGTTGGCTTTGCGTCCGGGAGTTCGGAGTTCGAATCCCGCTCCGATCCTTATTTCTGCCATGCATTTATTCATTTGTTTCTTTGTTACGGACTTTGTTCGTAAGACTATTAGTTATTTTAGATGGCCAGCCGTGGGGATCAAACCCACACCCTCTTGATCGAAAGTCCTACGTTCTACCTACGTTCTACCAACTGAGCTATGCAGGCTGGTCATTTTTGAAATGAAAATCACATGATTCTATAATACAGCGCTGGTCATTTTTGAAATGAAAATCACATGATTCTATATGTAGCGCTTGAAAATCACATAATTTTATAATACAGCGCTGGTCATTTTTGAAATTAAAATCACGTGATTCTATATGTAGCGCTGGTCATTTTTGAAATGAAAATCACGTGATTCTATAATATAGCGCTGGTCATTTTTGAAATGAAAATCACGTGATTCTATAATATAGCGCTTGTCATTTTTGAAATGAAAATCACGTGATTCTATTATATAGCGCTGGTCATTTTTGAAATGAAAATCACGTGATTCTATATATAGTGCTGGTCATTTTAAAACTCCAGTTTTCTTTTGTAAGAGGAGTCTTACGAATTTCATAACGATAAATCGGCATATTTCTGGGCGATGAATGTATCAATCTGACACATATCAATCCACCAGTTACAGCCGAGGGATGTAATGGCTTCCATCATCCGATGTATGCCAAATGGGGAAAGATACTGCTTAGCCATGACAGGGACACAAATCTCGTCACAATGAATATCACCAATCCTCAACAGAAAACTGGTACAGCCTGAGATTTTAACAAACGATTCCCTGGTTTCTAGTACTGTTTGCTACTGACAGTTTGACAAGGCTCGGGACAGCAATTCTGTTTTAACTCTTTACTACACAATCCCGACTTTCAACAACCCTGAGAAAGAAGCCTTTTGAAAACATTGTGAGAAAAGGAGAAAATGCTGGTAACCAGCATTTTCTCCTTTTCCCACAATGTTTTCTGCTCTATCAAGGAAAAATTGTACCATTTTGCCATCTTAGATTTGTTGTCTGCAACTGCTTTGAATTTAGACAAGTCTAAAATTTTGTTGTTTGGTAAAGACCAAAGAGTTAATCCTTTACCACACAATACAGACTTTTAACAACCCTGTGAAAGAAGCCTTTTGAAAACATTGTGGGAAAGGAGAAAATATTGGTAACCAGCAGTAAAATTTTTCTTCTTTTCCCACAGTGTTTTCTCCCCTTCCTAAAACAAATTTCAATTCTTTAACCAAGTTTATTTTGTCGTCTGCAAATGCTTTCAATTTAGACTGTTCCAAAATTTTTAAACTCACCTGTTTTTTATAGTCTATCCTGACGTGAATTTTGCAGGATCTTTTATGTATCTTCACATCATTCAGGAACTGATAGTTTTCCCGTTCTGTTCCATAACCACATACATTCTCTCCTCCCTCGTTTGGATTCCTATCAGTAATCCCTAGCTGGACCCCACCTGTACCACTCATGTCTAGGGTCAGTTCATGGCCCTGACCAAGATATTGGCAGGAAAATATCTGACCCCCGGTGTCCACTGGAGACCATGTGGCAGTAATTTTGTTCTCGTCAAATTTTATATTTTTTCCTTTCAAAGCATGAAACATCTTTCTTCTGGCAAAATTGATGAGTTATAATACTGGAAAAGAGAAATACAGTACAAAGATCAGCACATATTCGAAAATCTTTGTTTTAGAATGAAATTCGGCACTAAGAATACGAGTTCTTAACCCATTACCACACAATCCCTACTTTTGACGACCCTGAGAAAGAGGCCTTTAGAAAATATTGTGGGAAAAGGAGAAAATGCTGGTAACCAGCATTTTCTCCTTTTCCCACAATGTTTTCTACCCATCACGAAACAAATTTAAAATGTTCAGCCACTTTTATTTTGTTGTATGCAAATGCTTTCGATTTGGACAAGCCTAAAATATTGTCGTTTGGTAATGAGTTACAGGCCCGTAGGAACAGGGGGAGGGGGGGGCTGGGGGGGGCTAAGCCCCTCCAATAATTTTGACAGTCATGGTAATTGAAATTACCCTTTGTCGCGGACAGTTTCAATCAACGCAAAATTTTCCAAAAAATATGAGTTAGCACCCACCCACCCCCCCCAAATCTTGAATTGCTTCCTACGTGCCTGAGTTAATATAGAAATATAGGCGTGCGATATGGAGAAATCAGACCATCTCACCAATAAGACCAAATTTGAAAAGTACCAAAGTGGTCTTAATAGAGGGGTTTTACTGTACATAAATAAGTGGATAAGGTATTTATTCCTTTACCACACTATCCAAAGTTTGGATAAATACCTTATCCACTTATTTATGTACAGTAAAACCCCTCTATTAAGACCACTTTTGGTACTTTTAAAATTTGGTCTTATTGGTGAGATGGTCTGATTTTGAACAAACTAATAAATCTTTACCCCACAACAAAATTTTAGCCCCATCCAAATTGAAAGTATTTGAAGATGACACTTCCAATGTGGCTGAAATAGTGCAATTGTTTATAGACAGGGTTGAAAACTTTGTGGAAAAAGGAAAAAATGCTGGTTATCAGCATTTCCTCCTTTTCCCACAATGTTTTCAAAAGCTTCTTTACAAAGGTCACAAAAAGTTGTCATTGTGTGGTAAAGAGTTAATGCACCCCTATGCAAAACTGCCTTTGAAAACATTGTCGGCAAAGGAGAAAATGCTGCTAAATAAGATTTTCTCCATTTGCACAATGTTTTCTACCCTTTAATAGAAAGAAATCATCATTCTACCTCTCGATCTAATTTATCTGCAAATGCTTTCAATTTTGAATGCCTATATTTTGTCTGAAAATGAGTTAGACCTTTTACCAAACAGTCAAGAAGCTTGACCCATTAACACACAATCCCTTCTTTTGACGACCCTGAGAAAGAAACCTGTAGAAAATATCGTGGGGAAAAGGAGAAAATGCTGGTAACCTGCATTTTCTCCTTTTCCAACACTGTTTAATCCTTTCCCAAACGACAAATTTTAGACTCTTCCAAACTGAAAGAGTTTGCTGACGACAATTTTAACTTTCATAACAATGGCAGCAAATTATCCGAACGGGCAGAAAACTCTGTGGGAAAAGGAGAAATTGCTCGTTACAAGCAATTTCTCCTTTTCCCACAGTTTTTTCAAAAGACTTATACTGCAGGCACGTAAAAACAAGGCCTTATTTGGGAAAGAGTTAACAAAAACAGCATCGGATTCGGAGCAGACACCTTCAGGGTGAAGGTAGGCTAAATATGGATCTACATGTCACAATAAAGCCGCAAACACAGAAATCAAACTGCAATGACACAACACATTTGAAAAATTCCACTTACATTTCAAATTTGTCCTTCAAGATCAGCAAGAAGTAACAATAAGTAATGTTGTCAGTGGTAAGAAGAAATCGAAACTTCCTGATTCCGACTGGGGAATTTCCCTGTTACTATATATATCACAATATTTGAGGTGGTGTCACACCTGTAACTTTTTCGCTCATTGAAAATAGTATAAAAACCACTGTCTTTGACTGGCTGCTGCTGAATCCCTGACGAAGAAGGAGCTTTGCAGTTTTTTTTCTTTCAAATATATGTTTAATGCCCTCCACAAAAGGCAGCAGAAAATGGCATCATGAGCCATGAAGATTTCGTTTCTGTTGAAAAGTCACTCCTGTAATGTCTTGGTTTCTATCTAGGTAAAACCAGCAGGAAAATGTAGAATTTGATTTTAAAACTTTGCATTTATACTTGACAGATTATGACGTCATGTATCCTCCCCATATAAGTTAGAAAATTAGTACCCATCTAGTCCACCTCTTCTACCAACTCTATCCAATCTGTTTCAAAATGTACCGATCATCATTTCTATCTTTTTTCTTACTTCTTCTTGTTTCTTTTTTCAACGTTTTATTTGCAAGAACAACCCTTCTTTATTTTCCTGTCATTATGTTATCGAGGATCCTTGCTGCTTGTCGGGCTTCTGCTGTTTCAGACGTTTATCACGGATTTGTTGTTGTTTCGGTAGCTGCGCGTCTGATGACTGATAAATTGTTTGATCCACCATAGGTATAGAAGTTGCGATCTGGCGCGCGTCTATCGGAAACTTCTATGCAAGTACACACAGCTGCATTAGACGATATCGTTTTATCATTAACCTTATAAACGCTTTCAATCTGATTCTCATCACTTTTTTGGATATATGCTATCAAACGTACTTAAGTATCAGGCCAAACTCAAAAGCAATTTTAACTTTCTCTCTTCATTACATTTTGTCTATATTACTTATTCTATCAGGTGATGTAGAGACCAATCCGGGACCCACTATGAATACCCCGTCATCTAGCGACAGACTTTCTATTATTCACCTTAACATTCGCAGCATTCGAAATAAACTGTCTTTCATCTCTGACCAGCTCTCGGATTTCGATGTCATGTGCTTTACGGAAACCCATTTGAATAGCACTATTCCTACCTCAGACTTGACAGTTGATAACCATGACAGTACATTGTATAGACAGGATCTCACTTCACACTCCGGCGGACTCCTTGTATATGTTGCGAATTCCCTGTTCTCCAAAAGACGAACTGATTTGGAACACCTATCTATTCATTGTATATGGGTTGAGATTAAATACCGTTCATCTTCCTTTCTTCTTTGCAACGTGTACAGATCTCCAAGTACGCCGGTGGCCTTCTGGGAAAATTTCAATTCGACACTGGAAAGAGCTTTAGAGTCTAATTCAAATATTGTGATAGTTGGGGATCTCAACCAAAATCTGTTAGACAAAAATGAGTCTCATCTCTCCAATATCATGGTCTTAAATAATCTAACCAATGTAATTACTAAACCAACACGAGTCACCAGTTTTTCTGAGACACTGATTGATCCAATATTAGTCACTGATCCTATAGATGTTATTGGAGCCGATACTTTGGATATTGACCCTATCATTACTGATCATAAAGCAACCCTGGTCATGTTGAAATTTACGTTTGCGCCAACGGTATGCTCTAAAAGAAAGGTCTGGTATTACGAACGTGCTGATTTTAACGAGCTCAACCGTCTTATAATAACCGAAAATTGGAACTTTTTAGACAACTCTGACATTAACGACGGTTGCGAACTTTTCACTAATAAACTATTAGAAATGATGTCAATATGTATTCCGTCTAAACAAGTAACAATTAGACCTAATGACAGACCCTGGTATGACTCCGAGATAAGGAGACTTTCCAGACAACGTGACAGACAAAAGAAAATCATGACAAAAAAAGGACGACCTAGTGACTGGGTAAAATATAGGTACCTAAGAAATAGGGTTAACAATTTGAAAAAAAATGCTAAAGAACGTTATTTTGATCATCTCGATGACTGTTTGTCTAACTATCGTCTCGATAATCCCAAAATATACTGGAAACACATACGGCGTTTGGTTAATATTAATAAAAAATCAGATTCCATACCAATTTTACGAACATTTGAAAATAATGCAGAAATTCTACATTATACAGACATAGAAAAAGCAGAGAGCCTTAATAAGTATTTTTGCTCTATATCATTTGTTGATGACTCAAGCGTTGAATTACCTAGATTTGAAGCTAGAACTGATAGCAAGCTTGAGAGTATTATTATATCAGTACGTGAAATAGAAAGTATTTTAAGTACCCTATGTACCAATAAAGCTGCAGGTCCTGATTTCATTAGTCATAAAGTACTTAAGAATGTTAAAAACAGTATAGCCGTTCCACTTTTCAAGCTTTTCAATAAGTCGCTTAATGATGGAATTTTTCCAAACAGCTGGAAAGAGGCAATTGTAAATCCTCTTTTTAAAAAGGAAGACAAATCTTTAGTGAGTAATTACCGTCCTATATCTCTTTTAAGCTGCCTAGGTAAACTCATGGAAAGATGTGTTTACAAGCACGTTTATAATTATTTGCATTTTAATGATTTATTATACAAAAAACAGTCCGGATTCCTTCGTGGACATTCAACCGTATATCAACTGCTCGATATTTACCAACAAATTGTCTCTTCTCTAGATTCCAAACAAAACCTTTGCATGGTTTTCTGTGATATATCGAAAGCATTTGACAGAGTTTGGCATAGAGGCTTGGTATTCAAACTTCGCCAGCATGGAATAAGCGGACCTCTTTTGAACTGGTTTGTGAACTATCTTGAAGGCCGCAAGCAGTCAGTTGTAGTTAATTCCGTGAGGTCAAGGTCATTGTCAGTTAATGCTGGTGTCCCCCAAGGCTCAGTACTCCGGCCTCTACTCTTCTTGGTATATGTCAATGACATTTCGGAAAATTTATTAAGTATAAGTCGTTTATTTGCAGACGACACTAGTCTCGCCTGTTCTGCAACACGAATACCTGATATCGAAGGTATCTTGAATCATGATCTTTTCATGATTTCCAATTGGGCAAAACAATGGTTAGTAGACTTTAACCCTTCCAAGACGGTTGCTATGTTATTTTCCAATAAAAACATCGATCCTCCAACTTTACTGTTTGATAATGTTCATATTCAGTTTGTAGAAGATCACAAACATTTAGGTTTGACATTAAGTAGTAATGGTAAATGGCAGGTGCATATAAACAATTTAACTAAGTCAGCGTCCAAAATTCTCGGAATCATGAGGAATTTAAAATTCAAACTCAAACGGGATTCGCTCAATCAAATTTATATATCTTTTCTGCGTCCGATCTTGGAGTACTCATCAGTAGTTTGGGATAATTGTACAGAGCGAGAAAAAGAATCATTGGAGAAAATACAAATCGAAGCAGCAAGAATAGTAACTGGCTTAACCCGATCTGCATCACTGACCAATATCTATAGAGAAATCGGGTGGTTAAGTCTTGATAATAGAAGAAAGTACCAAAAAATAATACTCGTATACAAGATAATTAATGGTCTTACTCCTAATTATCTTACTGACATATTTCCTCGACAAGTAAATAATAGAACAGATTACACGTTACGTAATGCCAATGACTTTGATTTGATAGCATGTAGGACTGAATTGTTTGCAAAATCGTTCTTTCCTTCAGCAGTTTCTCTTTGGAATGAGCTTCCTCAAGATCTAAAATCTATAGAATCTATATCCTTATTTAAATCTTCGATTTTACGAACATTCTCAGTCCCTAAGGTACCTCGTCATTATTTTATTGGAGATCGCAAATATTCGGTATTCCACGCAAGAATACGTAACAAATGTAGTAATCTCAACCACGACCTCTTTACTAATCACATAATACTGGACCCAAGCTGTATATGTGGACACGAAGTTGAAGATGCAGATCATTACTTTTTTCATTGCACTCAATATACTGCTTCAAGAATAAAACTCTTCCGCGACTTACACCGCTTCCACCCTTTAAGTACAAGGCTACTACTTCTAGGCTCATCGGATTTTAGTTTTGAGGATAATGCTAAAATTTTTCGCACTACGCAAGTGTTTATAAGGGAATCTGAAAGGTTTACATAACGTCGTGCAGCTGCAACAACTCATGATTCATATACAACAGTTGTGTGATACACGACCTGGCGTCACTTGCTCGACAAGCAGTAGGTCTATCCCGAGAACATATCTTCCATCAGTTTTTTTTTTTCTTTAATTTATTTTTTTTCCTTTTGATTGACTTATTTCTTTAACAAATTTTCATTTGTATGCATGTTGTTTCCGTTCATGACCGGAAAGACACTGTCTTCTCTACATGCTAGCCCGAAAGTTATTTATTGTATGGTTTTCTTTTTAATATTTTTGGTATTATTGAAGACCTTATTCTGTGTAAGTTAAACAAAAGGGAATGGCCGAAGCTAAGTTGTGAGAACTTGTGGCCAGACCCTTTTGCCTTATTTAAATGATTACTGTCTTTGTTATATAGAAAACTATGTATACAATTGGCAATAAAATATGTTTAAACTATGAACTTTTTGGCTATTCGTCTTCAAGTACATGGACCCTCGGAAAATTGCTGTCGATCTAGGCCCTAACTGGTGACAGACCATGCCTCTTTGACTAGTCACATATCAAAAAATAGTCCTAAAAGAGATACATAAAATGCATTCATTCTCAGGGTAAATAATCAAATTAACTTCAGAAACACACTTTAGACCTGTCCTCTCATACTTTATGAGAGAAGGGCTTGGTATCAAATTTTCAAGTGGGACTACTTTTGACACTACGACCCGGAAGCACTAAAGGTGTTACACCTGCCCCCCCCCCCCCCCATTTCCGTGCATGCCTTAGTGATTTCATACTTAGGTCATTTCGTACTAAAGCAAATCGTATTTAATAATGTACAAGTTAGGCATGCAAACGAAGTGCATCTTTTTCCATCGATAAGTTATAGATTTTTTTTTTTATTAAGAAATGCTAGAAGAGCCTAAGTTGTCATGGCGTGTTTTCAGTCTTTGTTCACGCATTTTTTTCTTATTGTATATATCAGTGTGTGAGGGTACGGAAACCATTTCCCCCTCCACATTCTACAAATTTTGCTTTTTTCCATTTGGTTGCCATGTCAACTAGAGTTAAGAGCGGAATTTAATTTCTTGAGCACTTTGGTAGAGCTTCACCCGAGGGAAATCCCTGCCAAGTTTCATCAAGAATGGCCCAGTGGTTTCGGAGAAGACGTTAACAGAAATTGTGGACTACGGACGACGCACGACGGACATTGGGCAATCACAAAAGCTCACCTTGAGCAGTTTGTGCTCAGGTGAGCTAAAAAAGTGGTTGGGATAATTAAAGAGATTATGGACTACTTTTAAGGTAGTAAAGAGAAAATATCAAATGCATGAATCGCTGAAAACTCAGGAAAGGCGTGTTGTTCTGTCAGGATAATGCCCCTGTATACAAATTTATCTGTCACTGCTATTGGTGCCATTTAAAGCCATAATGCCATAATGGCCGCAACAGCTGATTTTCTCACAGTGTAGGACATGTTTATCACGTTTGCAATAGTCCTGGTGTGCTCAAGGAAATATCCAAATCAAAAATTGCACAACGTAAAGAAGAAATTCCTACAATTGCACCACAAAGTCGGAATTCCTTAATTGTTTTTCATTGCAACTGTAATGATTCCTACTTTATCTAGAACATGCATTTATCTCTATCTTGAATGCGCTTGTACTCGCATGCATGCATGACCATTTTTGCGAGAAAAATATTATTATTTTAGCCCTTAACTCAAGATGAAAGCACTAAGAGATGCTATTAAAACGTGCTACTTTTTGAGGGATTTTCCGCAAAGTATATACTATAAATAGCACGTTATTTCATATCTGCAAAATTGGTACACCATTACGGAAGTAGATTAAACATATTAATTATAAGCTTGTTTCAATCGATTTAAACAATTTTACCAGTTTTCAATTATCTAATGTCTCGGTACATTGTCAACATTTGAAAACTTTGGAAACTTGCACGTTGTGTTTGTTAGTATTATATGAGTTTCAAGTTAAGGCATACTGAACGTCTGGAATATTTATATACGGTCGAAGGTGACTCAGAAAAAGTTGTTCGTAGGCCTATTTACGTTCGAGACATTCGAGATGTAAGTACATATTTTTGTATTTTGTCTGCTATGGTTATGATGCTTAACCCATTACCACACAATCGATCCCTACTTCTGACGACCCTGAGAAAGAAGCTTTTAGAAAACATTATGGGAAAAGGAGAAAATGCTGGTTACCAGCATTTTCTCCTTTTCCCACAATGTTTTCTACTCTTCACAAAACAAATTTCAAATTTTCAGTCACTTTTATTATGTCGTCTGCTAATGCTTTCGATTTGGACAAGCCTAAAATATTGTCGTTTGGTAATGAGTTAAAAGTATGCGTCCATTTTGCCGAAGGTATTTGCAGAAACTTTCAAACAAAAAAGAAAGTAGAAACAATGTACAGACAACTCTGCTGATTTCCTTGAAAATATTCTTAGTCTGAACTGTGATTTCTGACTATTTAAACCAGCCGAAAACATCATAGAGTCCATTAACAGTTATTTGCATATCTTTCTAAATTCAAATGGAAATGTTTGTTACCGTAGCTCGGGACAGTTTATCTTCAGTTTGGAACATATAGCTCTAGGATCAAGAATGGCGGATTAGAACTAAAGAAGTACCTGAGGATTCCCTTCTACTCATTTGAGTCGAATGTAGAAATGAGTTTAAAACAATAAATTAGCAATATTTATGTCCAGAAAGAATGAAAATAAGTTTCAGATAAATTTGTTCTTTGAAATTGATCATAGGGCAGGGGAAAATTACGTCAAGTCAAAACTGTAAACAATGGGGGCGTGTATCACTCGAGTCATTTGCATAAACCCCGTCCAAAAGTAGAACGCTAGAGTACTTGTTCTTATATATCCCCCGCCGAAGGTAGGGGATATAATTTTAGCGTTGTCCGTCTTTCGGCGGGGGATATCATTTCAACGAAATTGCTTGTTTGAACGAGGATAAAGGCACACGATTCGTGTATTTGGAGAAACATGTCGGTTCCCCATTATCTCCCGCTAGATGGCATTCTATAAATACTCGTCTATCTAATTTGGGCATCCTGGGTATAGAACCGTACCACTTTCCTACGCGACAACCGTTACTTTGAATTTCAAATTAAAATAAACGTTTACTCAATAAAACGATACCTCGTGTAATTCACTCAGCTATGATCAGCAGTTTAGAGAAATCTGGAGCTAAAGCAGGTCTCATTTCTCCTCAAACGTATTGATAAAAGCTATTTTCTACATTGCTACTTTATAGCTCGTATTACTATATAATCTCCCCAATATTGGGGAGAGTGTTGCGTCATATACGACATCTCGAATGTCATAGAGCGTAATATCACAGTCTGCCCGCTTTGGGGGCTAGTGATGCGTCATGTAAGACAGGTCGAATCTTCGAAGAATATGACGTGCGCAGACAACGGTCGGTTCCCCTTCTTTCGGCTATCCAAAAACGGTAAAAATACTACAATAACTTGAATATAGCAGGTGACTGAAAATAACCTTCCAAGTGCAGTTCTGACACACATCTTTAGCTCCACCAGGTGAAGGCCAGCGAGCATAGGCCTGCCTACGTTATTTCTGTCATGAGTGCATCCGCGAGACCATCCGTTTACTTTATTCTTAGTCCAATCATCTACTTTTCCGAATTTTCCAAACCTTTTCAACAAAATGTTACAGAAATTATCCTACCAGATTTCTGATGAGAATTTTACTCAATCCATATTAAAAAATTTGATAATCATGTCGAGAAAACAAAGGACTGAAAGCACTGAAAGACTATCGCAGGTGAAATGATTTGTCTTTGTTAAGTTAACGATTGGTTGATCTATACCAACCTCTTTGAACCAGTTTCGATTCATTCTGTAATGCATGGAGAGTAATGTAATGCTTAAATATGGGTTCCGAAAATGGATCTAAACAAGAACAAACGAAAATGACAAAGTCCGGTGACTAAATTCGATCCGGTTCGAACAGGTCCTATCCGGTTGTTAAGTCCGATCCGGTTCCATTTAGTGACCTCACCCACTACTCTTAGCAATTTACTCGTCACAGTAGCCTTTTAACGATACCGAGTCCGAAATTCAAATGCTAGCGAAGTTTATTTTTTAAGTAAATTCATTAAAAAAAAATAGTATTTGAGAAAAGTTTAATTTTATTTTCAGTCAGTTTACTGGGTACTAATGGTCTATATTTCAACTTCCAGCGTACTAAACTTCTAACAAGCTGTATGGATCTACTAGCTCATGGGCGGATCCAGAGGGGGGACCGGGAGTCCGGACCCCCCTGGAATTTTGGAAAAAATGTGGTTATTCGTGAAATGGTATTGGTTTGATATTGCACAGCATTTACATGTATGTAAAATACAGTCATTAAAAAAAATGTTCTAAATGTGGAGACCTCCTCATGGTTAGAACTGGAAACATTGACTTTCCTTGTAAACGGCTTACATCCACTGAAATCTGGAAATCAAAGTATCATATAATAAGACGAGTGCGGTTTTGGTGGTACCCCCCTGGGAAAGATATCTGGATCCGCGCATGTAGCTCTACCATGTTCAATGCTGTGATGACATCACGAATTAATTTTTCTTGATTTCATAAACGAGTGTTTGTCCCGGGCTATGAAACACTGGTCAATGCGCATTAGAAAGTAGAAACTGCAGTGTTGGATTTTTAAGAAAAAATAATTGAAATGTCTCGTAACGTTATCATTTATGGGCGTATTTGTTGTCTATGATATCAAATTATAAGGTGTTAACCCATTACCGCACAATCCCTACTTTTGACGCCCTTGAGAAGGACACCTTTAGAAAACATTGTGGGAAAAGGAGAAAATGCTGGTAAGCAGCATTTTCTCCTTTTCCCACAATGTTTTCCACCCTTAACAAATCAAATTTCAAATTTTCAGTCAATTTTGTCATCTGCAAATGCTTTTGATTTGGACAGACCGAAAATTTTGTCGTTTGGTAATGAGTTAATATATTTTTTTTTTTTTAGTTTTCATGGACTTTTTTATGATAACACTTCGCAGTAGACATTTTTATGATAACACTTCGCAGAAGACTTTTTAATGATAACACTTCGCAGTAGACTTTTTTATGATAACACTTCGCAGTAGACTTTTTTATGATAACACTTCGCAGAAGACAACTCTATTTATGTAGTCTTATAAGGTTTTCTTCCATAATAGTTTGAATTTGAATTTGTATGCAATTCAAATTCTATCGTATTCAAACTGAATTGACCTTTTATATGACACAATTTAGTATTTTTGAAACTCTGAAAGATGTGGTAAAGGGTTAATTTACGGCTTTTGAAAAGAACAAAGAGACCTGTGAGGTCAAAAAGTTTACAAGTGGCAATAGGTAAATATTGCAACAATAAGTAATACATCTTAGTTCCATTATATCATTTTTCAAATTGTTTTCGACAGCTATGAAACGGAATGATCTATATCAACCCATTACCACACAATCCCTACTTTTGACGATCCAGAGAAAAAAGCATTTAGAAAACATTGTAGGAAAAGGAGAAAATGCTGGTTACCAGCATTTTCTCCTTTTCCCACAATGTCTTTACCCTTAACTAAACAAATTTTAAATTTTCAGTCACTAATCTTGTCATCTGCAAATGCTTTCGATTTGGACAATCCTAAAATATTGTCGTTCGGTAATGAGTTAAAGGCGTTAGCAAGAGAAGCAAGAGAGGAAGGGCGTAGGCGTGTACTGATACCCCGAGTTTGTTTTTATCTCCAACTTTCAGAGCTATATAAAGCGTTTCTATTTAAAGTAACAAATCGCCGGATCTTTCGATTACAGCGGGTAGATACCCCTCCAAAGAGGAAGAAAAATAAGTTTACATAAAAAATCTGCACTTTAAACATCGTACGATCATTTAACCCTCCCAGTCTGTGCATTAAATATCTCCGGTACTGCAAACTAAAATTTGCTTTGCAGGGGCCGTTAAGATTAACATGTCTACATTTTTTTTACCAATCACAAATTTGTTTTTATGAATTTGTTATTGGTGCCAAAAGTAGGCCAAATCTAGCACCGTTGTCTGCGCATGTCATATTCTTCGAAGATTCGACCTGTCTTATAAGACGCGGAAACGGACTACTTTTCTTCGCGACAACCGTTACTTTGAATTTCAAACTGAAATAAACGTTTACTCAATGAAAGTACTCAACAATAATACCTAAAACAGTGGGTTTTTTTTTTGTTACTTTAGACTTATGAAATAGAGCGTTAAAGATCAACGAGCCGACACCATTGACAATAACTTAATCCAGGAGAGATTCAGACTACAGTAATATGACACTGTTGATGACGTCATTCCCCCCCCCCCCAATACAAATCAAGGCCACTAGATAAGTTATTCAGCTAATGCAAACTGTAGTTCTGTATGCACAGATCTAATATTATATTTCTCGATATCCTACCGGACAGCTGCGCCACTCGTGAAAATATTACCGATGGTGTCCACTCGATGAAATAAATTTCGATCTTTCACCGAAAAAAACAAATATCCTCTATTTATTTCATGCTTTCCGGTAGGATATCGAGAAATAGCAGTGAAAATATTTTTCGATCTTACACTGGTACAACCGGTGAAAATACCGATTTTCACGTTCTTGTTGCCTTGGTAAATTGCGCGTGCCTAACAACCAGATGGGAAATATGACGCCATATACATGTATCTTACATTTCTCGCGCTTGACGTAATATTGTAATGCGTTGCTATGCGGGAGGGGTACGCCACGGGGAATAACGGAAAAGAACTGTACAGGATTTTGATAAAGGTCCTCCCAGAAAGGGTTAAAAGCATGAAATAAAAATAGAATATTTTTTATTTTCGGTGAAAGATCGAAATTTATTTCATCTCGTGAACACCATCGGTAATATTTTCACTCGTGGCTGCGCCACTCGTGAAAATATTAGATCTACCGATGGTGTTCACTCGATGAAATAAATTTCGATCTTTCACCGAAAAAGACAAATATCCTCTATATATCGTTTCTTTTTTAGTTATTATGGCGTGAAGTGCGTCGCAATGTTATACCAGCCACAATCTTGTGGTGCATCTGTTGTCAGTGCATGCAATCATTTATTCATTGGGTTCGAGGATCAAGTCAAAGATTTGCCCGTGATTCACAATAATTTGTTTCATTTGCAAAAGTCTGTAGCATATTTCCCCCTTTATGACTTTAATAACACATTTTACTATCTGAAAGTAACCATGACACATTGGCATGTTTGATTTATCAAGTCTCTTTGACCATTTATTTTTATAATCACATAACCTGTGATATACTGAACGAAGCCATATAATATATGTGAATACATTACTTTAAAATCAGCATCGTTCAACGTCTTTCAAGCATTGAATGGCATTGTTTTAAATAAGACAGAGCATTTTTTTAATTTCCCACACTATTTTCAAAAGCCTTCCTCGGGGTCGTTAAAACCTGGGATTAAGTGGTGACAGTTAAAAATGAAACGACTGATTTTCTGTTTACAGATAATGTAAGCAACAAACATGGCTGTGTTTCCGGGTCAATTGTCGAGAGGTCATGATTTGAAGGATGACCTTACACATGACGTTGTTGATGCAAAAAGAGAATTCATATCCAACTATGTCAATCCTTTGACTGAAATCAGAGACCGGAATAAAGATATCAAGCTCACTAGTATCGCCGATGGTAAGAAAAGTCTGTTGTTGTTTTTTGGTCTTTTAGGCGGCTGCACTGGGTTTTTCACAGGAGTATTCTAGGGTAGACCTAAGCCTTATAACCAGGTACAGAAAAATTTATACAGTTGTTTTTTCTTTATGAACCCATGTAAAACTTGTGACTCCCGGGACGGGATCAAATTTTTAAAAAAAAATCTGAAGAGAACCATGGCAGAATCATTTCTGTGAGTTTCATCAAAATTGGATGGGTAGTTTCAGAGAAGAAGATGATAGTAATAAAAGTTTAAGCACGCACGGACGCATAGACGGACGCACGATGTACACTGGGCCATAAAATAAGTCCATATACTATGTGGAGCTAAAAACTCTTCAAGTATCTTTCCTTTTGTGGAAGGCAAACATGGTCAGAATATGGAAAAAAAAAATAATCTTAGATATCGACTTTTAAATATATTTTAATTGCTTGTGATATGACAGACTAATTGAAGTTCTTTTTCACTATTACTTCAAACATGACTTCCGTCACTTCCATCTTCAATCATCGGACACCGTTACTAAAAATAGCAAGACGGTGCATCGCCTCTATATAACGTATGTTATAACAGTATAACGACATAATATAGCGGTGATGCACAAAGTGTGTGCTAAATACATTGTAATTACGGTGTCTGATGATCGAGCGATGAAAATTTCAGTGTTATGTGATAGACCAATAGAGAATCAAAGGCATGTAGGCATATCTGTATGTTACCTGTCTATTTACTCGAAGTAACTGTCATTTATTTTCAGATAAGAAAGTACAATCAGAAAATGGAGAAAAATCGGCGTGGCAATTGCCAGTAGCCATGGTACTAGGAGAAGTGGGTTTCAAAAAGGGTCACTCGCGTAGAGACAGTGGCCATGTAGAAGTAACAGGGGTAAGTAGCTCCGAATCTGGCGATTTCTCTCCAATTGTGTCATCCGACGATGAAGAAGAAGAATCACGTGCCAAAGTCCACAGGACAAAAGGTCATGGTGTCAACAGAGACCAAGCAGAAAACATGTACCTTGAGAAGAGTGACGACGAGGGCGCTGAAAAAGATGCAAATGCAATAAATTTACTTGTATCAGGAAACGATAATCGGACAGACGAAATATCTGAACAAAAATACGAGATTATTGACGGTAACGATAGCAAAGAATTCAATGCCGTTGCATCAGGTATAAGTAAATTAGGTATTGAAGAAACACAGAAAGAAGAATCTGCCTGGAATAGTATTCCTCACAGCATTGCTCACAGACATGCAGATGATTGCAATATCAAAGCTGATAAGCTGGGTAAATCAGTTAAATCAAACTCCAAGAATGTTGAACGACCAACAGGCAGTCCATCATTTAAAGATTGCTCAAATGAAATTCACCATAACAAGTTGATGACATCCAAAACAGACGATGTTGTGGACTTCACTGATGCCATTCGTAGCAAGTTCGCTGACATTGTCCATTCTGACATTGAAGTAATAAAAATCTGTGATCATTTATATCAGGATAAGATTATGAACATTACAAAATATGAGGAATTCTTTGAGCTCTCACAATCCCGCTCTTTACACACCCAGAAAAATTTGAGGAGAAAGTTGATGCTTTTCATGTCCAAAAGACTACCACAGCACAAGGTCGAATCAGCAGTTACAAAAGCCGGCTATCTGAAAGTTTTCCTTGGTGTTTTGAAAAATCTTGGTAGAAACTGATGGAAAAAAGCGCTCTATTTGATGCTTTTCAGTAATTTATTTGGGAATAGTGGTGCATTATAAGGTTTGATAATATGGCAACAACTAGGCACTGAAAGGATGTGGGTAAACTTATGAAGAAAAAAGACCCCTCGAGAACACACATGAAATTTATATGAAAGAATGCTACACATGTCTACTTTATCCATCCGAAATATTTAAGAAATTAACAGAGTCCAAAGGGGTGTTTCAGAGCTCTAAAGTATGGAGGGCTGGATGGGTCATAATTGCATAAATGATTTTGCTCTATCAATTGGATCCGATTTCTTTGTGAATTCTACGAGAAAATGTTTGAATACCCCAGAAACAATTACAATGAATCATTTTGAAGTGTAAAAATATTAACATATTGCGACAAACATTGTTAAAATCTCCTCTGTTTGAGCTGTAAAAAGACCCAAGTCTTTCGATTATTCATTTACGATCTTGAGACAAAGAATTCCAACAAAATGAACAAATTAATTTCTTAAATATTTCGGATGGATAAAGTAGACATGTGTAGCATTCTTTCATATAAATTTCATGTGTGTTCTCGAGAGGTCTTTTTTCTTCATAAGTTTACCCACATCATTTACTGCAAATGTTTCCGTTAACTCTTCACTTGAAGGCAGCAACAGTGGTTCCCGTGCCTGACTATGTAAATACATGTAGTTAAATGCAAATTAACATAGATGAGTATTTTTAGAATGCCATCTATCGGAAGATAATGGATCGAATCTTCGAAAAATATGACATGCGCAGACAACGGGATGTAATTACTTATGCTGACTGAGTAGATTCAAGATCAGGGCCTGTATTCTTGAGAATATTCTTAGTCTTATTCTGCAAGGTTTTCAAAATTTGTAATTAACTCAACTTCTGATTGGCTAAACCGAATGGTTTAGCCAATCAGAAGTTCTGTTACTTACAAATGTAGAAAATTTTGGAGAATAAGACAAAGAACATTCTTCTGAATGGTTGGTGAATGCGGGCCCAGGCTACACAGAACGTGTAGACAATCAATTATCAATTCTTTTATGTTTTTTGTGTCGTGTCAATCGTTGACGTTCTTACCATCATTTTGACATTCTGAATTTTTATCTATTTGATCTTGATTAGATTTAGTTTAGTTGATATATGACTTGACTGTTGTAGGGAGCAGAACTGTATAAGCTTTTATACTTTCGTTCCAATCCTTTTTTTATTGCTATTGTTGCATATCCTGTAAATAATACATGTACATATATCAATAAAATTACGTTTAAACTAAAGTAATACTGATCGTTTCTTTGCCAGGTCTTCTGACATTATCCCCCACTAGATGGCACTCTACAAATACACATCTATCTGATCGCACCAGGCAATGTTTTATTGAGCAAACGTTTATTTTAGTTTGAAATTCAAAACAACGGTTGTCGCGAAGAAAAGTAGTCCGGTTCTGTACCCAGGGCGCCCAAATTAGATGAGTATGTGTAGAATGCCATCTAGCGGGAGATAATGCCTCTTACACAAGAAAACTTGAGTTTCAGTTTTCTTTCTTACTACATTTCAGTTGACAAACAGTCTTTACATTCATTTTTTAACGTGGTTTATCATTTCTGATTTAAGATTTCACCGACAAATAGACAGATGTGAATAACTTCATCGAGATTGTTTATGTCGTTGCTAAACGACTGTCAGTGTCGCGCTATATATAGAATCACGTGATTCTCGTTTCAAAATCGAAATCTCCTTGATACGGACGAGGTTAGATGTAGGTACGGAATCAGCCGAGTTGTGACGAGTGCTCAGGCAAGACACTTTAGAACTTTAGCTCAGCACTGCTGAACTTCAGGACTTACATGAATAAGTAAGCTGTCGCCCTAAAATAAGTGAAATAATGTTGAAAGTGGCGACGTGATAAACTCCATTCAATCAATCAACTAATAAGTGATGATAGTTATTGTGACAGGATTCTTTCCTCTCTCAGTAATGTTTATTTTCATCGATGATGCCTGGATGGGAAAGGAGCCAGTAGCTTTGGAAGATTACTATGTGAAGTCATGGAAACAGAAACACCAGGGGCGTATTCCTTTCTCTACTCAGAACATATTCTAGGTCAATGGAGTACTTCGGCACACTGTGCCATGTTCTTTAGAACATGTTCTGACTTTTCTAATCCAATTGAGGTGTAGAGCACCTGCTGAACGGTTGCTAGGTGATACAAGACGGCTGAAGGACGGACAATTCTGCATGGCAAAATTTCCAATTGTCCTTTTTTACGACACGAATACCATAAATAGGGGCATAGAAGACTCGTCTCTACTTTCTCTCTGCAGCTAATCATTTCCTTAACAAACGCAGCTATGACAGTATAGCTCTTGCAACAGCCATCATGCAAATGTACTTTCATTTCGATATGGTTTAGAATAATGTTACGAATGTGCTTCATTCAGAACATATTTCCGGAACAGTGTACTGTGTTCTGAAATATTCCTTTCGCGCATTCCAGCACAACATTCCAGAACACAGAACATTGTGCCAGAACAGGTGAAAGGAATACGCCTCAGGAAAAGCTTAAATAGGTACACAGGCCATTCCGGTAAAATAGATATGAGGTTGAAAGTGGCGTTATGCGCCATAAAAGCAATCAATAAATCAACTATTCAATCAATAAATCAATCAATTAATCAGTCAATCAATCTATCAATCAATCGAACGATCGATAAATTGATCGATGAATCAGTTATTTAAGATTACATATGCCCGATAGTACGCCACTCGAAGTCTTACACAGGTAACAGAGTTATCGATCGAAAATAAGAAGTACACCCAAGAATTCTGCAGTGGTGCCCTTCCACTGTGGTGCACTTATATAAACTGGTGAGACAAGCTTGGAATCTAATAACATAATATCGGAATTTGTAGCAAAATGGGGAAAATGTAAACCAACAAAACAGTAGGAGTGTTAACGTATAGCTGTGTGGAAAGTATCTGAACTTTTTCGGTGAATTATTTAGTTTTTCATCTACCGCGATGGTTTGGAATACATAATAGAAATACAGTTGCATAATTCCTTAACCCTGTACCACAGAATCCCAGGTTTTGTCGAAACAGAAGAAGGCTTTTTGAAAACATTGTGGAAAAAGGGGAAAATGCTGGTTACCAGCATTTTCTCCTTTTCCCACAATGTTTTCTACATTTCCGAACTGAAATTTTGTTTTTTTGAATCACATTTAATCCATGTTTAAATGCTTATAACATTGTGGAAAAAAAGAGAAAATGCTGGTAACCAGCATTTTCTCCTTTTCCCAAAATGTTTACTACATTTCCGAACAAAAATTTTGGTTTTTGAATCACTTTTTATCCATCTGTAAATGTTTCGATTTTGGACAAGTCTAAATTTTGTTTCTTTGATAAAGGGTTAAACAGATTTGAGTAATCGTGTAAAAAAAAAAGAAAAAAAAAAAAATCGGAATTCCAGGAAACTCGTGTTATCTGTGATTAAAATATTGTGGAAAAGTGTAGATTGTGTTGCCTCGACAAGAAATGAACTAATGCCAATATTGTGTTGTCTGTCACATTGCACTGATAAATCAAATAGATTGAAAATTTCTCCGTCTGAATTCTTTGAAATTTTGACTCACAATTTTACCGATGGAAATTTTACTGCGTTTATAAATTCTGAGATTGAGTCATCCATTGAGTCAGTAATACATTTGATCCTTTCGCATGGAGGAACTTTTTGAAGTGGCGAAGGTAGGGCCAAGTGTAAGTGCTTATGCGGACACCATAGATCAAGATCAGACTGCACAGAACGTGCAGTCTGATCTTTGATCTATGTCGTCCGCATGTTATGTCAAGCTTACAATATCAAAAAATCTGTCAGTTTCAGTGCACTGTATTATTAACAACCTTGTGAGCGCTTCAGACTCATGACCTGGTGGTTGTGAGTTCGATACCCGGTCGAGGCAAACTCTCTTTCCGGCGTATTTTCGCCTCTCACCTCTGCTGAAGCATGTGAGAAAAGTAGTTGGTGGCTTTGGAAAGAAAGTTGTGTAAGTACTGGTATGAGAAAGCCAGGAAACACATGTGCGTCACCGACCGCCATGATATGACCTTAGCTGTTTAAGTGGCGTTAAACCTCAATACAACTAACAACCAACTAACAACCTTTTTAGCTGATCATTTTTTTTTTCGATGAAGGTTATGTTGGAAAAGCTGCCAGTAGCTTGGGAATAATATTGTGCGAAGTAATGGTAACAGGAATTTCAGAAAAACATAGATAGGTCGATTCATAAATTAACAGTACTATGCGAACAGAATGTACCAAGATCAGACGCGGCACAGAACATGCAGTCTTACACTCACAGTACTATTGTTCTAAGTTTCAGTAAAAGTTAGTTACAGATGAAATATTGTTCTTGGCGCTTAGTTATACATGTAATATGCAAGTGTGTTGTGAAATACACGAGTGGCGTGGAGGGGTAAATACTGAATAAGGGTTTAAGCCTTAGGCTGCTAAGCGAAACTCAGACCTTTAGAGGACAATGTAGATCAAGATCAATCTGGACAGAAAGTGCAAACTGATCTTTGATAGGGACATAACCAACCCCCCCCCCCCCGGGCATTGAAATCAAAGCGTTGAGAACGCTGAAGTGGTATTTGTCAAGGAAACCCACCGTGTGGAATTAATAGTTTGAAAGAAAAAGAGACATATTGTTCAATTATTGGCTTAAAAGTCAACCCACTAAGCAAATGAATACCTTTTCGGCTGAAGGGAGAGTGCTCATGTACCTTAAAACTATAATTTTGAAATATCTTTAGCCTTTTACATTTAATTTCCAACATTACAATCAATTACTTCGATCTATAAATATTCATGATCAATCACATGGAGAAACGCGCAATCATAGGACGAACAAGCCATGGAACGAATTGGTTTGGAACGAAAAAGCAGGCAAATTTGTATCATTAGGCCAATAAAAGGCTATGAGCGATAGAAGCTATTTTCAATAAAAAATAAGTGTTTCAACGGTCGATGGCCTCGCCCAATGTATTTTAATATGCCATTTCAAATTACATATCTGAGTGCTACCGAAAAACTCATTTGCCTGAGAAAAAATGAGTTTAACTATGTTTATTTCCTTCGGGTTTGCACAAAACAAGATAAATGGTTATCAAAATTCAATCTTGAACTCATAGTAGTATTGTCTTCGACAAATACCACAAAAACACCATAGAAATATCAAAATTTGGACCTAAATAAGTCTTAAAAGTGGCTTTACACTTATTTATTAGGAAAAGGGTAAATGCATTTTAAAATGTATAAAAACCAAGCCAATTTTCGCATAGTAAGCATTCATTTTGTCTAGAACAGAATGTAGAATGGTGCTTCGACATGTACAGAAAAATTACTCATAGCAACAAGCTGAGACCCTGTGTTGGCGGGCGAGAACTACATGTACGTCGTTCTCTGCGCATATAATATTCTTCGAAAATTCGACCTGTCTGCTTTGACGCATCACCCATCCCATATACAGGGGAAAAGTAGGGCTAACACCGAAGCTATTGGCCGATTACCTAAGGATGTAGGGGTTGTTTTAACCTTTTACCACATAATGACGACTTTCGGCGACCCTTGGAAAGAAGCCTTTTGAAAACATTATAGAAAAAGGAGAAAATGCTGGTAACCAGCATTTTCTCCTTTTTCCACAATGTTTTCTACCCTTCACAAATCGAATTTTCAGTCACTTTTATTTTGCTGTCTGCAAATGCTTTCGATTTGGACAAGCCTGAAATATTGTTGTTCGGTAATGAGTTAAGATAATAAATAGCTGATGCATAGGTTACATGCCAACCGATCATAGCTGAATGAATCCCATCAGGTAGCGTTTTCTTCAGTAAAAGGTTTTATTTTTTCATTTCAAAATTCAAAGTAACTTTTTTAAAAAAAAAAAAGTAGTCCGGATCTGTACCCAGAATGCCCAAATTAGATAGATGTGTATTTGTAGAATGCCATCTAGCGGGAGATTATGAGAATTACGTAGGGTGACGTGGGTAGGTTGTTTTTCAGATGCATGACACTGTTTACAATTTGTATTTGGTTTATTTTACACGCATGTTGTTTTCGGTGCCTGCTGGTGCATAATTATAAGAATTTTAACGTGTCATGGCTTCCTCGTGGGGTTATTCATCGCTTTCTGATCTGGAATCTAGACTGTCCGATTAGGAAATATCGCTCCCTGAAAAAAAGACTTGTTAAATAGCAAAATTTGGGGTTTTTTTTTTAACTAGTATCTTAAAGAAGCATCCTCGTTGACCCAGTTTCGATTCATTCTGTAATCCATGGAGAGTAACATAATGCTTCAAATGCTTAATCCATTACCACACAATCCCTACTTTTGACGATTCTGAGAAAGAAACATTTAGAAAACATTATGGGAAAAGGAGAAAATGCTGGTAACCAGCATTTTCTCCTTTTCCCACATTGTTTTCTACCCTTCACAAAACAAATTTCAAATTTTTAATCACCTTTATTTTGTCGTCTGCAAATGCTTTCGATTTGGACGAACCTAAAATTTTGTCGTTTGGTAATGATTTGAAGAGTTTCATTTCAATCGGGATAATATTTCAGACATTTAAACGATTGAGAAAGAAATGGACCGGTCTTTTACATGTATGTGGACGTTAAGAATCGATTATCGAATACAGATTGTGTTTGTATTACAAAACCTATTAATCAAACGTTTCTTTTCAACCTGTTACTTTCTCAATAGCTGAACTCTTATAGCCTTTTAACCCTTTCCTAAACAAGCCCTGGTTTTTACGTGCCTGTGGTAAAACTCTTTTGAAAACACTGTAGGAAAAGGAGAAATTGCTCGTAACGAGCAATTTCTCCTTTTCCCACAGTGTTTTCTACCCTTTTTGAGAACTTTCTGCCATTTTCTCAAAATCTAAAATTGTCGTCTGCAAACTCTTTCAGTTTGGAAGAGTCCAAAGTTTGTTGTTTGGGAGGGTTAAAAACACTAAGTCTTGTCCCAAAAGGAAACAGGGTTGAATGTTTGTGTCATATGATTACTGAATCAATGTTATTGGAATTTTATCGCTGTAGCCGTTGCACCTGTCGATGCTATCTTGGATGACCTAGCTGTGTCGGAACAATTTGTTACTGGTCTGTTTTATGCATGTCAAAGACCTAGTTTACCTCATGATTATGTCGGTTGTTAGATCAAATAGATTTTATGGGTCTGAGTTGTGACTTGGTTTAATGTATCATCAAGATGCATAAAAGCCTCTATTGGCCGGAGCGCCGTTCAAATATGTTCCATGGTCAGGTGGTTATTCTTAAAACGCTGTGGACAGCTTCTTATGAGCCATGCCCTGGCAAAAGTGAGCTTCAGTCAATCAGTCAGTCAGTCAGCCAGCCAGTCAGTCAGCTAGCTAGCTAGCCAGCCAGTTAATCAATCAATCAACCAACCAACCAAGGAACCAACCAATCAATCAATCAATCACTCAATCATCAATTAACCGATTGTCAATCAATCAATCAATCAATCAATCAACCAACCAGTGAATCACCAATCAACCGATCATCAATCATCAATCAACCAAACAATCAACCAATCAGTCAATTACTTATCAACCGATCATCAATCAACCAAAAAATCAACCAATCTATCAATCAGTCAATCACTACTCAACCGATCATCAATCAATCAACCAACCAAACAACCAATCAATCAATCAGTCAATCAGTCAATCACCAATTAATCAATCAATCATCAATCAATCAATCAATCATATTTTTTATAAACTGTCTATTTTGTATCTCGTATGTATCCAAGTCATTTAGGTGGCGCTCGGGTCAAACAAAAAAAAAGGGGGGGGGACTGTAGGTCCGTCGGAAATATTCAAGGTTTGAAACCCACTGGTCACTGGCTAGCTTTCCAACTGGACCAATGTCTTTCCAAGACTTGACTATAGTCATTGCGAGCGGATTCATAGAAATGTTCGATTGCTTTCAACCCTTAACCCTTTACCACACGGCAAAATTTTAGATCTATCCAAATTGAAACCATCTGAAATTGCAGACGACAATTTCAGACGGTGGCTCCAATGATGCAGTTTTGCTTTGATTGGGTAGAAAACTTCGTGGGAAAAGGAGAAAATGCTGGTTACCAGCATTTTCTCACAATGTTTTCAAAAGGCTTCTTCCTCAGGGGGTGTTAATAGTCGTCATTGTGTGGTAAAGGGTTAAACATTTTACCCTTTACCAAACAATCCCGACTTTTAGCAACCCCGTGAAAGAAGCCGCCGGTGAAAATATTGTAAGAAAAGTAGAAAAATACAGATAACAAGCATTTTCTCCTTTGCCAACAACACTTTTTACCGGTCATACTAAAACACGCCGTACCAGAAAAATACGCCGTACCATACGCCGTACGGATTAAAACACGCCGTACCAAAATGTGAATTGTATTGAATGCTTTTTTTGGTATTTTTATATTGAAAAACATATAATCTAATCTAATTAGCGATATTACTGCCCAATTTTTCATATTTGTCAAGTTATTTGCCAATTATAGACATTCTTGTACGGGACCAACAGGTGCCCGTTACGCCGTACCAATTACACGAGCGCCGTACGAATTTTGAGGCACAAAACAACAAAATTAATAAGAACGTATGGTACAATATGCAATTATCTACTTATTTACGAGTTCATGTTCTATTTCATGTCTTACAGAGGTTGTAGGTACATGTCAAGCATCCAGCAGATATTTACAGAAGGGAAATAACTCTGTGGTACTGATGAAATACAGAGAACTTTACTTTAATGAAACCTTGTGAAAAAATAAGAAATTGCTGGTCTTGAAAAACAAGGTTATTGAAAATATTTAGGGAAAAGAAGAAAATGTTGGTAACCTTCCCGTAACAAATTTCATTTGTGTCGTCAGCAAATTTGGACCATTTGAAAATTGTCGTTTGGTTAAGATTAAATGGTTGTACATGTATAGAACTTTTTGCCCTTAACTCATTACCACACGAGACAATTTTAGACTGGTCCAAATTGAAAGCATTTGCAGACGACAAAAGAAAAATGAATGAAAATATGAAATTTATTTTGTAAAGGGTAGAAAACATTGTGGGAAAAGGAGAAAATGCTGGTTACCAGCATTTTCTCCTTTTCTCACGGTATTTTCAAAAGGGTTCTTTCTCAGGGGTGTCAAAAGTAGGGATTGTGTGGTAATGGGTTAAAATGTTTCTAGACTCAACGACGTGGATGTGGTTCTACCATGAGTCCTTTTGTTTTTTGTTTATTTCACTGTTATTATTTTAAACTAGATACTATTTTATGAATTTGTAATATTAAAACTCAGTTATATTTTTCATTCATTAATTAATCCATTTTTACATTACTAGTTCTGGTGTTTTACAGTCAGTATCGTTGCCCACTGCGAATAAATTAACCCTTTCCCAAACAACAAATTTTAGACTCTTCCAAACTGAACCAGTTTGCAGACGACAATTTAAAACTTGGTGAAAATGGTGGGAAGTTCTCCAAAAGGTTAGAACACAAGAGCAATTTCTTGTCTTCACAGTATTTTCAAAAGATTTATATTGCAGACATTTAAAAAAAGGGTTGTCTTGGAAAGGTTTAGATGACCAAAATAGATAAGACCAAAAGGCTTGAGGACAATGAATCGCCAGTACATTCACCTCACCACTTCCAAGACCCTACTGAAGAAGGGCTCGCAAGTCATCATCACACTTAATGTGAAGAAATACCTCCAAGAAGGGATTAAGCTGTTCCGCTTAGCAGATGGAAACATCGCTGTTTGTGGAAACAGATCGGGTATAATAAAGCCATGTTTTCTTAAATGTGTGACTGTAAGAAAATGGCCCTTCTAAGGGCCAACCAACAATGACCCTTCCAAACACCAACGGCCCTTGCTAAGGCCACCACAGAAATCTATCTTTGCGAAAAAATGTCTTAAAAACGGCCCTTCTCAGTGCCAACACATTGAAGTAAACAGGAAAAGACGTTACCCTCATCATCCCCTTTCTCAACAAATAAAAATGACGCGAAAATGGGTTCTTTCTCAGGTATTTCCTGGGGGCCAGAAAATTCAGGGCCCTTGCCTAGTACCGGTAAAAACAGGAAGTACATGAATATGTGAGCTTCCGCAGTGAAACAATGTACTTCAAGTGGCATAAATAACCATAACATCAATCAATCAACATTTGCCAGTCAAATTTCTTTACATTGTTTATTGGTAAAAAAAAAATCACCGGGACAAAAGAAAAAGAACACATGTTTGTGAAACACTAATTCCCCCGTTTATGCAGACGGACATGCGGACAAGGGTAAAGCTATATGGCCCAAATCTTCCGATGCCGGGACATAAAAAATAGAATATATCTATCTCAGTATTAATTTACAGTTTACTGATTGCAGTATTACCGAGTTGTGATGACAATTTTCCGAAGAAATCATTCAAATCGGCACATGTAAAGGTTGAGAAAGTGTTACTTAGGGCACACAAATTGGATGTATCTAAGTTCACGTATCCTTACTTTTCCATACCGTGTTTTCTACCCTTTTGGAGAACTCTCCGCCATTTTCATCAACTTTAAAATTGTCGTCTGCAATCTGTTTTAGTTTGGATGGGTCTAAAATTTGACATACGAATAAAAGTCAAATTTTTCACAGTGCGCAACGATGCAGCATGGAAAAACCAGCACTGAATGGAAAAAATGATTAAATAATGAAAAAATACAGTCCACGTTCTACAATCATTAACTTTTTACCAAACGACAAGATTGTAGACTGTTCTAAATTTGCAGAAGACACAATTGAAATTTGTTCTTGGAGGGTAGAAAACATTATATGAAACGGAGAAAATACTGGTTACTAGTATTTTGTCTTTTTCCCAAGATATTTTCAAAAGCCTTATTTTTCAGGATCAGAAAAGAAGAGAAACGGTCATAAGCAATTTCTCGTTTATCCACAAGGTTTCATTGAACTGATGTTTAACGTAAAGTTCTCTGTATAAACTTCAGAGTTATTTCCCTTCTGTAAACATCTGCTGGATAAATGCTTGACATGTAGCTACAACCTCTGTAACACATGAAAGAGAACAACATGAACTCGTAAATAAGTAGATAATTGCATATAGTACCATACATTCTCATTAATTTGGTTGTTTTGTGCCTCAAAATTCGTACGGCGCTCATGTAATTGGTACGGCGTAACGGGCACCTGTTGGTCCCGTGTAAGAATGTCTAAAATTGGCAAATAACTTGACAAATATGAAAAATTGGCAGGTAATATCGCTACCTAGGTTAGATTATATTTTTTTCAATATAAAAATACCAAAGAAAGCATTCAATACAATTCACATTTTGGTACGGCGTGTTTTAATCCGTACGGCGTATGGTACGGCGTATTTTTCTGGTACGGCGTATTTTTCTGGTACGGCGTGTTTTAGTAGGACCCCTTTTTACCCTAGGTTACATTTAATTTGTTGTCTGCAATAGCTTTCAATTTGGACGAGGCTAAAGATTTGTTGTTTGGTACAGAGCTGAATAATAGGAAATTTAAAAACTTGTTTAGAATGCAGTTTCGAACGGTGCAGATCAGATATCACTCTGCTTGTTCTATGCAGTCTGATCTTATTAAAGACAGTCCACGTACATGTAGGCTATCTTTGTTTCCCGTGCCAGTATAACATGCGTATAAAGCTATCACAGCCATGTTATTACACTAATGGTTCGAGGAAAAAAAATCTGTCCTATTTAACTCTTATATCAAATAGTCTCGTGTGGACAACCCTTATGGAAGAAGCCTTTGTGAAAACATTGTGGGAAAAGGAGAAAATGCTGCTCCTTTTTCCATAATGTTTTTCCACACTTTCAAAGACCAACCATAACATTACAGGCGCATTTGAATTGTCGTCTGCAAGTGCTTTTCGGCTAAGATGAAAATTTCGTCATTTGGTAAGACGTAAAGAACTCTGAACGACTTTTGAAGCCACAACATTTTTCCATTATTTTAAATGTCTTTTTTCCACCTTTTATAACACAAATTTCTTACATGAAGTAAAGTTTATTAATTCTTTATTAAACGACAAAATACATGTACTATATAGTATACTATAAGATTTAAATTAAAGCATATTGTCGGTTTACTGTAAAAGCCTAGTAACTACAGCTTCTAACAAGCAGTAGTAACGAGGTTTTCGAAGTAAACCGACGATATGCAGACGACAAATCAAACGTGGCATCCAGTGATGGAATTTCCGTCCAAAAGGATAGAAAACATTGTGGGAAGAGGAGAAAATGCGGGTGACCCACATTTTTCTCCTCTTACTATAATGCATCCGTATGCCACTTTCAGAAGGGTCGTCCAAATTCGGGACTGTGTGGTACAGAGGTGAAACAAGGTGTATTGTTGCATGATTGTTGGTTCTTTCACTTCTGATGTACCCTTTTCCACACAATGACGACTTTTGACGACCATTGGAAAGAAGCCTTTTGAAAACATTGTGGGAAAAGGAGAAAATGCTGGTAACCAGCATTTTCTCCTTTTCCCACAATGTTTTCTACCCTATCAATCAAACAATTGCACCTTTTGAACCACAAATGAAATTGTCGTCTACAAATGCTTTTAATTTGGACGGGCTAAAATTTTGTCAACTGGTAAAGAGTTAAGTGTTTTAAAATAACTCCGAAGAAGAAAATGTTGTGGGGAAAAGGAGAAAATTTTAGTCATCAGCTTTATTCTTCCTTTTACTTCAATGTTTTACACCCTTTTGAAGACCAATCCCATTTTTTTTAGTGATACTTAATTTTGTCGTCTGCAAATGCTTTCAATTTGGATAATTATGAAATTTTGTCGTTTGGGGAAGTGTTAACCATTTACCAAACGACGACATTTTAGACCCTTCCAAATTGAAAGCACCCGCAAACCATAATTCAAAAACTTTTTCTTATGAGTGGCCGTTGTCTGATAGCGTAGAAAACATTGTGGGAAAAGGAGAAAATGCTTATTACGAGTACTTTCTCCTTTTTCCACAATGTTTTCAAAAACATTCAACACCAGGGACGTAAAAAACAATGGATTGTTTGGTAAAGGACTAACCCCAAAAGTGCCTTTCAATATTGTTCTGTTGCGGTCACTCTAGATCAAGATCAGACTGCAAAAACCGTAGAGTCTGATTTTTGATCTAAACTGCACGCTTTGCTAAGACATTCTGGCCCGTAAGAACTTTTGACCATTATCTCCCGCTAGATGGCATTCTATAAATACTCATCTATCTAATTTGGGCATCCTGGGTACAGAGCCGAACCACTTTCCTACGCGACAACCGTTACTTTGAATTTCAAACTAAAATAAACGTTTTCTAAAAAAAAACGCTACCTCATGCAATTCACTCAGCTATGATCAGCAGTTTAGAGAAATCTGGAGCTAAAGCAGGTCTCATTTCTCCTCAAACGTATCGATAAAAGCTATTTTCTACATTGCTACTTTATAGAGCGTAATATTACAGTCAGCCCACTTTCGGGGCTAGTGATGCGTCATTTAAGATGGGTCGAATCTTCGAAGAATATGACATGCGCAGACAACGACTTTTGACTGATTGAATTTGTGTTTATCTATTGTCGCCACCAGTTTCCCATATGGGCGACGCCCCCTGAAGGCTGGTAGTATTGTTACGGGGGATAGTACAGATACAGGACGAAACCCATCTTAAGTTTAGCCTGGTCCTTTAATCCTGTACCAAACGACAAAATTATAGACTGGTCCAAATTGAAAGCACTTGCAGACAACAAAATAAACATAACTCAAAAACTGATAATGGTTTCCAGCAGGATAGAAAACATTGTGGGAAAAGGAGAAAATGCTGGTTATCAGCATTTTCTCCTTTTCCCACAATGTTTTCAAAATCTTTCTTCCTCAGGGGTGCTAAAAGTCATCATTGTGGGGTAAAGGGTTAACGTACTTGGTGTATAGCACCGTCACACGAGACCTCGGTTTAAACGTCTCATCCGAAAGACTATTAGTAATTTTAGATAGCCAGCCGTGAAGATCGAACCCACACCTTCAGGACCACGAGTCATACGCTCTACCAACTGGGCTATGCCGGCTGGTCCAGAACCTTTGTATTGCATTTTATGAGGGTATTATTTCTAGAATGGAAGTGTTCCTTTAGTTGAATCGGTGCTTTTATGGTTAATGCGTCAAAAACTACTAGTATTTAACTCTTTACCCCTCGGCAGAATTTTAGACCTACCCAAAATTGCAAGCATCTGTAGATGACAATGTCAAAGTAGCTCAAATGACGCAATTTTTCTTAGGTAGGGTAGAAAACATTGTTGGAAAAGGAGAAAATGCTGGTCACCAGCATTTTCTCCTTTTCCCACAATGTTTTCTAAAGGTTTCTTCCTCAGAGTGGTTAAATGTCGTCAAAGTGTGGTAAAGGGTTAACTCTTATCTCGCTAAATAAATGAAATGAAATTTTTGAATCGATGAAAAATCCTAAATTTTGTTATAGTAAATGTTTTCTTTTTTTTTGGGGGGGGGGGGGGGAACATGTCCTTATCGGACAGTGCAAATCAAAGATCAGTCTACATGTTCTGTGTAGTCTGATCTTGATCCATACTCTCCGTTAAAGATCAGCGTGTTGCACTTAACATCGTAAGGGTTGTGCAGCGTGTTCGGTCATAATTATCAAGTTGCATAATCAAGTTGACTAATAAATCTGCAACTGAACGTAAATCGCCATTTAGTCTGTGGGACATAAATAAAAGACAGGCTGCAGTGATGTCGAGGTGAAAAGAATGATAAAAGTGGAGAAACGGACGTGTTGATATTAGTAAAAATGAAAATCTGTTACATGGCAACGGTGTCTATAGAACATAAGTTAATGAACTGATATTGTGATAAACATCAGAGAAGAAAAAAAAAAACAAAGATGGCTGATGGAGTGGAAATGCCGATAAATCCTGTCAGAAATGGATACGGATTTGGAGCATACGGCACGGACACACAGACGAACAATATCATCATATCTTTCAATTCGAACGAATCGCTGTCCACCTTGTCAAACGTCAGTAACAACGGTAGTGCAACTTCCGGTCTCCTGGACTGGTTTGTCTGGCTCAAAGGATTATTCAACAAGGATGGGACAACTGCGAGTCTGTTACAGAACCAGTCAGAAACCAGACGGTCACTTACGACATGGAGCGGGGTGTTTGCTCCCGTTGCCTTGGGCATATTCAGCACTATGCTGTTTCTGAGAATGGGTAAATAAATGAAGTTTGCTTGTTTTCAGTCAGTGGCGTAGTTGGGTCTTTTTTCCAATGTATTTTCAAGTGTAGAAGGCCGAAGTGTTAGCCGGCCTTACCCCACAATCCGAGAAGAAAACTATCCTACTAAGCTCGACTCACTGACCTTTTGCGGACAGTGTAGATCAAAGATCAGACTGCACCGAACATGCAGTCTGATCTTTGATCTACAATGTCCGATAGGAATATATTTCCCCCCCCCCCCAAAAAGCAGCCTTAAAATAGCAACGTTTGGGGTTTCTGTTAATCAGCAAACTAAGGTTTAACTCATTACCAAACGACAAAATTTAAGTTTGTCCAAATCGAAAGCATTTGCAGATGACAAAATAAAAGTGACTGAAAATTTGAATTTTGTTTTGTGAAGGGTAGAAAACATTGTAGGAAAAGGAGAAAATGCTGGCTACCAGCATTTTCTCCTTTTCCCACAATGTTTTCTAAAGGCTTCTTTCTCAGGGTCATCAAAAGTAGGGATTGTGTGGTAATGGGTTAATATTTTGGTGTTAATACGTTCGACATCTTGTAAAACACTTCTTCTATTTTTTTTTTTATTTTTCAACTAAATGCATGCTCGGGAATTTGGATGCTATGCACTTGCCTGCGTCTTTATGCCTGGCTACGCCACTGCCGAATTTCTCTGTCATATTTTAACTAGTTGCTGAACTAAAAACACAAAATAGTCAAGTACATAGATGAACCATACCCTCTAAAAAGATAGCTTAATGCATCTGGGAAAAAGTATCGATTCAGATCAGCCTTCACACTCCGCGCAGGCTGACCCGGGACGGAACCCCTTGTGTTGTAAATTTTCCGTATACCCAACGACAAGTGTACCATATGGCTTGCAAAACGCGAAAAAGGGGCTTTCGGACATTTGCGTAAAGTGTCGTCTCGGATTAGCCTGCGCAGTCCGACCCAATTTGCCAGAGTATAGACCCTCCAACCCACCCCCATTTGCCAGAGTATAGCCTCTCCCTCCCATCCCCATTTGCCAGAGTATAGACCCTCCCGACCATCCCCATTTGCCAGGGTATAGACCCTCCCACCCACTCCCATTTCCAGAGTATAGACCCTCCCACCCACCCCCATATGCCAGAGTATAGACCCTCCCACCCATCCCCATTGCCAGGGTAAAGACCCTCCAACCCACTCCTATTTCCAGAGTACAGACCCTCCCACCCACCCCCCATTTGCCAGAGTATAGATCCTCCCACCCACCCCCATTTGCCAGAGTATAGACTTTCCCACCCACCCATTATATTTGCCAGGGTATAGAACCTCCCACCCACCCTGATTTGCCAGAGTAAGACCCTCCCACCCGCACACTCCATTTGCAAGAGTATAGACTCTCCCACCCACCCACATTGCCAGAGTATAGACCCTCCCACCCACCCACCACTATTTGCCAGAGTATAGACTCTCCCACCCACCCTCCCGTATTTGCCAGAGTATAGACCCGCCCATCCACCCTCATTGCCAGAGTATAGACCCTCCCACCCACCCCATTTGCCAGAGTATAGACCCTCCCAACCCCATTTGCCAGAGTATAGACCCTCCCACCCACCTCCCCCCATTTGCCAGTGTATAGACCCTCCCACTCACCCCCCATTTGCCAGAGTATAGACCCTGCCACCCACCCAACCTTTTTTGCAGAGTATAGACCCTGCCACCCACCCTGCCCCATTTGCCAGAGTATAGACCCTCCCACGCACCCACCCCATTTGCCAGAGTATAGACCCTCCCACGCACCCACCCCATTTGCCAGAGTATAGACCCTCCCACCCACCCACCCCATTTGCCAGAGTATAGACCCCCCACCTACCCCCCATTTGCCAGCGTATAGACCCTCCCACCCACCCCCATTTGCCAGAGTATAGAGCCTCCCACCCACCCCCATTTGCCAGAGTATAGACCCCCCACCCCCACCCACCCCCATTTGCCACAGTATAGAGTCATTTACAAGTCATCCGGAGACAAAGGACAAAAAGATAGAACTAGTAAGTGATAGTAAAGTAAGTAAGTGGTAGTTAGTGAAAGCTCCTGATAGAGGGAGTGATTTTGATTTCAAAATTGGAAATATTAATTTTTCTCCATTAACCCTTTCCCAAACAACAAATTTTGGACTCTTCCAAACTGAATGAGTTTGCAGGCGACAATTCTAGATTTTGAGAAAATGGCAGAAAGTTATCAAAAAGGGTAGAAAACACTGTAGAAAAGGAGAAATTGCTCCTTATGAGCAATTTCCCCTTTTCCCACAGTGTTTTCAAAAGACTTTTACTGCAGACACGTAAAAACCAGGGCTTGTTTGGGAAAGGGTTAAACCTTATATTATCGAAACAATTCTAATGCGTAAACAAAAACATAGGGTTTCGAAGAGAAATACATGTAATAGATTTAGAATACTGTCACTTCCTTTTATCTGGAGCTCTGAGCCTAATATCATACCGTGGCGAAATGTACATAGAACTAGTAGACTGTAAAAGTTGTCTGGCTAACTCACAAATCAATGTACATTCTTCATTTACATGATAATTACTTGAAATAGTACTTTACTTGCTATTAATATAGGGCGCGAAAATGTCAAAGATAAATGTTGCCATGGTAACGCCGTTTTTTTTTTTGTCCCGAATAGAGTCATGAAATGATATTTCTCCAAGGTCGATTTGTTTGTTTGTAAAGTGTTTAACGGCATTTTCAGCATTATTTCAGTTATATCGCGGCAGACCAGTGCAACTATCCATACTTTCCTAGCGTTTCTTTTACCGATGCTTTGCACAATATTCTTTCCAAGCCACTGGCTGCTTTCTGCATAACCTTCGTCGAAACATTGATCAGTCGTGAAAAAAAAAACAACGAACTGTTCTGTAGCAATGGCAAGCGCCAAACCTCGGAATTAGATTACAATCTTACCGTAGTAATTTTAACCCATTACCAAACAATCCCTACTTTTGACAACCCTGAGAAAGAAGCCTTTAGAAAACATTGTGGGAAAAGGAGAAAATGCTGGGAACCAGCATTTTCTCCTTTTCCCACAATGTTTTCTACCCTTCACAAAACAAATTTCAAATTTTCAGTCACTTTTATTTTGTCGTCTGCAAACGCTTTCGATTTGGACAAGACTGAAATATTGTCGTTTGGTAATGAGTTAATTATAGTTAACCACTAGGCTGCCAAGTGCGACCCACTGATCTTTTGCGGACAATGTAGATCAAGATCAGACTGTATAGAATGTATAGTCTGATCTTGGATCTACACTGTCCGATAAGGAGGTAATATTTCCCCGCAAAAATAATTTTGAGATAGTAGTATTTTGGTTGTGATATCGAACTGAACATTTAATTTTTAGTTATTTACCCGGATAAGGGTTAAATTTCTATCTGTTATGTTCAAAGGTACCTTTGAGATTAGACTGGTTACCGCCCCTGATACTACTACGTGTATAGGTAATACACGGTATACAACGGTGGCCAGTTCACTTTGAGATAGTAAAATTTTTGGTTTTTACTTTTGGCTTGAAAACTATATTTCACTTAACCCATTACCACACAATCCCTACTTTTGATGTCCCTGAGAAAGAAACCTTTAGAAAACATTGTTGGAAAAGGAGAAAATGCTGGTAACCAGCATTTTCTCCTTTTCCCACAATGTTTTCTACCCTTCACAAAACAAATTTCAAATTTTCAGTCACTTTTATTTTGTCGTCTGCAAATGCTTTCAATTTGGATCAGTCTAAAATTTTGTCGTTTGGTAAAGAGTTAATTAGCACCAACTGATCAGATGTATATCATTTAAAAAGTAAGAGATTTTTGTATTGACATTTATCCGATCTAAGACATGAACCCTGGGATTGTTTTGCATGTGAAAGCAAATTGCTGCCACATCAAAAATTGAGTTTTGTCACTGACGGATGTTGTGATCTGCAAATTTTTGCTTTCTGTTTCTCTAATGAGATAGTTTAAACCTTAAGTTGCTATGTGTGACTTACTGACCTTCTGCGGACAGTGCAGATCAAGATCAGACTGCACAGAACGTGCAGTCTGATCTTGGATCTACACTGTCCGACAAAGAGATATAATTCCCCTAAGTATAACTTTGTGTAGCCGGGTATACTACAGGTATTTGGTGATATATCGTGTAGCTGTATCGACATGTGGTTCGGTAGCTCAGTTGGTTAGAGTGCAGGAACGGTTTTCCTGAGACCCTGGGTTCGAATCCCGGTCGAGCCGCGATATATTTTTCACCACCTGTTACATTTGAAATATCAATATGAATATTTGGGTTTTTTTTCCTATCGAAATGAAAAGGGTTACACCATTTTATGATTAAGTACAAAGATAAAAGGTTCAATCAGCCATTCAGCTACAAATATCAGTAAGAGAACTCCACGATTTTCCACCTAAAACTATTCAATTTTAACTCATTACCAAACGACAATATTTTAGGCATGTCCAAATCGAAAGCATTTGCAGACAACAAATAAAAGTGATTGAAAATTTGAAATTTGTTATGTGAAGGGTGGAAAACATTGTGGAAAAAGGAGAAAATGCTGGTTACCAGCATTTTCTCCTTTTCCCACAATGTTTTCTAAAGGCTTCTTTCTCAGGGTCGTCAAAAGTAGGGACTGTGTGGTAATGGGTTAATTGGGGCACTCGGGCTTAAAAACAAGCGTCCGATTCGCGAGACTGTACGATGCTTCACTGTGGATGTTTAATCTACATACGAGTATCGACGTTTTACTTCAAAAACCTCGTAACTACAGCTTCTGACAAGCTTTAGTTACGAGGTCTTCGACGTAAATCGATGATATGTGAAAAGGTAATATCAGCACAAAATTCATATTTGTTATTTGCTGTCTTGCCAGATTTTGCAATCACACGAAACTTGATTGGGAACCAGTCAAATCCAATTATACTAATCAATGGCTGTCTAGATCTAAAGGTCTGTATGTAATTTTGTTCTCGATTTTTTTTTTGTCCAATAGACTTTTTTAACCGACAAGCTGATATAGCGTATTAAGATCGATATGCCACCATCGCGAATGGTATTTTAAGGTAAAAACCCGATCGAAAGTAAGAAAGTGCTTCGCAAGGCTGAAATCTAATACGGTGTCACATTTCTGCCAAAAGATACGATATATAACTATTTCGATAATTTAAGAAAACTATCGCGATAAAACAAACTTTCCTGGAAACTACGTTTAGACGAGAATAAAATCCACGATTGAAATATTGCAATAATTCTCAAGTAGATCAAGACTGTTTTGTGTTTGTGTCCGCAACTGACGTTGACCGGGTATCGATAAATAGATTCGGATCTGTATTAACCAACCATTTTTAAGAACAATCTTAGTCTTATTCTTCAGAATTTTGTCAATGTGAAAGTAACAGAACTTCTGATTTGCTAAACCAAATGGTTTAGCCAATCATAAGTTCTGTTACTTTCAGAGTCAGTAAATCTTTAAGAATAAGACAAAGAACGTACGTTCTTAAGTATGGTTTGTGAATACAGTCCATGGTTTCAAAACATCTTCGTCTCGAGCTATGGTTTCTTGTTCTGCCACAAGATACTCAAGATAACTTTCGTGATAATTTTAGAAAGCTGTTGCGATAAATAAAAGTTTCCTAGGAAATTTGTCTAGATAACGAGCAGTTTCGTAAAAAAATCACAATAAACTGCCATCTAGAAAATTTTACATCGATAATTAATCTTGTATTTTAACGCAAAATTTCTTCAGATTCGTTCTTGAAGCTGACATTCGAGATAAAATTATCGTTGTAGGTCCACATGCACGGATCCAGATATCTTTCTCAGGAGGGTCCCACCGACAACGCACTCGTCTTATTATATGATATTACGGTTCCCGGATTTCAGTGGATGTAAGCCGTTTACAAGAAAAGTCATGGTTCCAGTTCTAACTATGAGGAGATCACCACATTTAGAACCCCCCCCTTTTTTTTTTAAATTTATGACTGTATTTTACATAAAATGCTGTGCAATACCAAACCAGTATCATTTCACGAATCCGATAACCGCATTTTTGCCAAAATTCCAGGGGGGGGGGGGGGTCCGGACCCCCGGTTCCCCCCCTCTGGATCCGCCCATGGGTCCACCCTTTTCTCGATATATATTAAATAGATTTTAAAAAAAAATCACCACTGGATGAACTCGGTAGGTTTGACTTTACAGGAAAAAGCAAAACTCGAGATATCTATAATTTTAGCTTAATTAGTATATTTTGAACACACTTGCAATGGAGTGTTCATAACATTGTAGACAAAGGTGTTCCGAAACCGTATATAAATATAGATACCAGAGTACTGATATCAGTTGTGGGCGTTAACACAGTATATAAACGAACTGTACCCAAACCGGATCTTGCGAGTAAATTCCATGAATCGATTGGTGAAAACAGATGGGTACCTTTGAATAATTGAGATCGACAGGTTGTTGTGACTTTCATGCAACTTGCAAACATTTGCATCATTGAATGAAATAATGTATCTTTCAAATAAATACATCATTTACTATCTTTGGCCGTGTAATTGCTGATAAAGTGCAAAACTCGTCTTCACTTCTTTTGCTCACTACTATACATGCTGTTTTCACAAGGCAATTTATGTATAATTCCGTCTATTTATCCGATACCCATTTGTAAAGTTTTGTTTCTAAATGTATGCTCTTCACAAAACAGCCAATATATGCCGACAAAATTTGTTAAAATTACCTGAAAATGTATGGAAATTATGCATGGCGAACGGTTTGATACTGTACCCTTCTTGCAAATATCAAGTAAATGATCTGTACATTACTTGCGAGTTGGCTGAACGAATTCTTGCGAGTACCATACAGGGATTTCCATTGCTTTATACCTACACAAGAGCAAAGCATCCATTACGCACGTTACTAGAGTGCTCAATACAAACTTTATTTCGCAATTTATTCCTTACAATGTCATTTCAATGCAGTTGTACTGAAGAATCTTTGAAATTTTTGTGGCAAAAGGTGGAACTCCTCGTTACAAGCAATTTCAACCTTTGCCACAACACTTTGTATGCTGTATAAAATCTAATATACATATCACAAGTAAAAAAATATTAGCTGTGATTATATGTGAATCATTTCTAAGTATACGTTCAAAATAACACGACTTTGTCTCATTGGCAAAAAAATAACATGAGCTTCGCACAGCAGTGCATATACGCCCAAAGGGGCTTGTCAGTGAAATGGGTTAAAATCTAGAACCCTACAGAGATCCAAATTTGAAAAGTCACATGCAAAACCACACATCATAGAGATTCATTGTAGTAAGTTTCAAATCATTCCGATGGAAACTGTGGGTGCATACAAAAAAATGCTAACGGTGACCGACCGTGGCTATAACATAATACAACCCTTCCATCGTATAAAAAAAAATCAAAGTGCTGTCAGCACTGTAATCGGTCGACACTGAATAATCTCAAACCTAGCCATTCGACCCCTCGTCTACCCATCATGTGTACAACCTTATCCTTGTACCACCACATATGAAATACGCTATTTTATATTATAAAAGTGGAACAATGATTTTGTTCTTTTGTCATTATCAGTGCCATTTCTGAAAACCATTCGTTGTATGTTTTGTTGAAGTATTACGTGTCACAAGGACTATGTGTCACATTTTATTTGTGTCTTTAGTTCATGCAGAGTGTACTGCCCAGCTCTTTTATTACAGCAGGGTATGGGTGGAGCTGTATTTTATTTCCATAAGTTAGTGTTGAAATCGGTGATCAAGGCGGACCAGAATAAAAGACAATATCAAATATGAAACACGGGGAGATATGTAACAGCTGCGACAGGTCATTGAACATCTATTCTTGTGGCTGTAAACAGTCACTGAAGATCAGGTTTTTGAGAGAAAAGCAGCCAAACATAATAATATAAAAAGACTCGGGTTTTACTCTGCTTCCTTTTCATGAACTACAGGAGGCCCTTCAGATTTTGGGACAACAATTTTACAAAATACAAAAAAAAATTCTTTATACTCCCAAAGCCGTATAATTTGCTTTCATTAAACGCCAGTAGACGAAAACCATCCGAAAACAAGAGAAATAACAGATTTACTACAGCCCAGGTCGACACCGACGGGACACACTGTCTCTTTTTACAATTTGCTCATTTACATACTGGAAAATACACAGACGAAGCTTCAAACGTAGCGTCCGAAGAAGACATTATGGAAAGTAAATACATGTTTCTTATGGAATTTAAGCGTCATTAGTCACATGCCAGTCACTTATTTAAAATTAACATTCCCACCATGCTTTTTTTTTTTTTTTTTTTGCGCGAAATCTAAAAATAGCCTAACGGGCAACGTAGCCTTTTAAGGGAATACCACCCCTAATTTTTTGTAATATTATGATTCTTAATTATTGATAATTCGTATTGTTTTTTCATATTAATTTCAGTGATATATATATTATTTAATTTTGTGTGATGTGAAAAACCTATATACCCACCTTTAAGGAACAGAACGAATTCATGCAATAAAATTTCACAATTCGTATTCATCTGCTAATAGATAAAAAGAGGGATTCATCTGCTTAAATAGATAAAAAGAGGAATTACCATTTCCTGATACGGCATCTTGGACTCATCCAATTTGGGAGAATTTAGGGGAAAATTTACAGATCTGCTTAATAAAAGTATAATTTTGAAAAAGAATAGAACATGTAACGAGAAAGGAAGAAATTGTTCGTTGAGTGTAATTTCTTCTCAAATTCTTACAATATTTTCTTAAGTCATTGACTGATGACTCATTTCTATGAGGAATAGGAATAACCACTATAAAACAGTATTTCGCATAAAACATTCAGATTCTTCAAGAAACTTGTGAACATCCCTCACGGGTGTCTTTCTTTATGGGGCTTTTTTTAAATGGTGACACATAAACAAGCCTTCAGACTCACTGTCTTAGTATCACCATTAGGTTGCAGAGACCTGTTCCATAGCTTCAAATCTTTTGAAATACTTTTGAAGTTTTTTTTATACAAAATTGTTTCTTTTCTTTGTGAGTCAAATTCTGAAATTTTGATCTTGAGGTTTTTCCTTTATGGATTTCCAAAATATGATTTATTTATATCAAAAAAGCTTGTGGTTGACAGTTTGCTGTAAAGGCATCTGAATTACTCCATTTTATACAGATTTATACCATCAGGCATCAGATTTGTTATCCCAAGAACCGTACAGAATATTTGAAAAAACTCCCAAGACATCGTACAGAAAGATTTCGTAAACTCGCAAGTAAGGGTACGAATCACCAGCAAGAAACGTACAGTTGACCTACTTTACATAGAGGCATTAATTCTTATTTTTTATGTTCAAAATCGAACTTTAAAATGCCCAATGCCGCAAATGTCTTTTTTAATTAATTAATTGCACCGGTTCAAACTCAGAAAACGTGTTTAAGCCAGCCTTAACATGATAAAAGCTGATTTAAGATCGGGTCTACTGCAAATGACGCTGTAGCCTGCGGTGAGTATTGAGAATTTCAATGTTTTAAAGCTAAAAATGATTATGTAGCAGTTTATGTATTAACAATAAAGGTTTGGCATAAACTATAAATAAAGATTCACATAGTTTACATTCAGCAGTATGAAAGACGCAACAATTTTTATCTCGGCTGTCTCTAATGCAAAGTGGACATCACTGAAATTTACTCGCAAGATCCGGTTTGGGTACAGTTGGTTTATATACTGTGGTTAAAGTGAGAAAAAAAAACTTGCTGTTAAAACTATCGCGATATTTTTATCATGAAACTTTTTAAGCTCTAGATAATATTTCAAAGAAAGTTAATTTCATCACGATAGTTCTCGTAAATTATCGCCATAGTTATCTTGTTTCTCGTGGCAGAAATATGCCACCATACTATCTGGATAAAATGTCCAGGAAACTTTAATTCATCCCCATAGTTAATCGTACCCATGGCGTAAATACGCGACCAAAGCCGTACTATCTGCTTTAATACTCTCTTGTGAGATATACGGATTGATGGTTGGAGAGAGAGAGAGAGAGAGAGAGAGAGAGAGAGAGAGAGAGAGAGAGAGAGAGAGAGATGGTTCACGCCGCTTTCTTGAAACATATTAGGCTATTTCGGTCATATCGTGGCGACAGATCACATATTCTTGTACGCGGTGGCTTCACCAGTAATAAAACAAGGCTCTGCTCAAGTGTTTTTCCCAAGGACATTGCCCTGTTCCTCCACTGAGGCCTTAACCCCGGGCCTTAATGTTACAAGTCTTACACCATGTACACCGCGTCCGGAGTCACATGGGACTGGATAGAGAGAGAGAGAGAGAGAGAGAGAGAGAGAGAGAGAGAGAGAGAGAGAGAGAGTTTTTGGGTTGTGTGTAAACCGAGGTTGGCACAGACCGACTGACTGACCGACCGGACGAACAAAAGGAACGAACGAACGACAGACAGAAACACCGACCGACCGACGGCATGACCGACAGACCGACCGACCGACTGACAGGCAGACCGACAGCCTGAACAACCGACCGACAGACATAAAGACCGACCGACCGACAGAAAGACAGACAGATATATCTATAGATAGACAGGACCGACCGACAGACAGACAGAAAGGGTGGCAAGCACACAGGTCTGTAGATAGGCAGGGGTTACCTTCAGTCTGAAGGTGTCTGCTCCGATGCTATTTTTGTGACTGGTCTTCGCTAACACCTTCAGGCCAGCCATTCATTGAACCCGTATGGAAAAAACACGATTTTACCCGCATCTTTTCGAACGGCTCTATGCGACAGAATTTCAAATTACAACTAATAAAATGGGCATGGATTGTTAGATAAATGATTAATCTTTACAAACAAACTGATTTTAGTTAATATCCAACTCTTACCTTTGTGCAAATCTGTACTTTTCAACGTAAATAATCGTTGACCTACTTCACCAGAAATCAAAACATGGTGATCTTTTCAATGCGCATGTCTCGGCAGAAATCGCAGTATCTCTGACACGCTACAGGATGGTTTAGTTGCGAATTTTGCTGTAAAAAAACGCACCTTGATCGAACTTGGCTGTATAGGGTTAGGGAACCAGACTGTACAAATTTCAAATTCTGTTGAGTGCGCATGCCTGACTAACGGAAGTCGCTGTGTTAGTTGTTTACAAATTATGCTGGATTTATTTACGTTGGGGAAAAGGTAAATTCCCATTGATTTAATTGGTATTTTGCAGCATATTTTGTGTGCTCCTAAAGATTAATCATTTATCTAACGATCCATACCCATTTTATTAGCTGTCATTGGAAATTTTGTCGCATTGAGCCGTTCGAAAAGATGCGGGTAACATCTTATTTTTTCCAGAAGGGTCTAATGAATGGCTGATATGAAGGGGTCTGCGAAGACCAGTCACAAAAATAGCATCGGAGCAGACACCTTCAGACTGAAGGTAGGCAGGGGTAAGGCAAGTTCAGTATGGGCCAACGTACAGTGTCGCAAATCGGAAGCTGCTGCTACTATCCGCCCCAAATCAGTTAGCTGCAGTAAACAAAAACAGGCTGGCACGCGTAATCTAGCAGAAAGAAATTGATCTGGTGTTTTGAATTTGAAAGGTAAGAAGTTTTTCTATCAATACATACTGCGATTTGGTACATAAACCGTGCGAGTTTCGTGTAGGAAAGCTGCATCACCAAATTTTGTCGTTGACAGCTCCCATGATCGCTAAACTTTTGCTTTCTACTCTTTTGTGAAGATCGGAAACCATTTTCTGATACTGCAGACCCGTCTTGGTAGGAAACGCCACCCGTTGACTATCATGAATAATTTTTATGGAGTTCGTAACAGCAGTACTTTGTTGAAAGGAAAACTTCAGATATATTCCGAAGATTGTTTTTCCGGTGAATCATGGTGGATTTCGTGAAGTGAAAGTTGTTAGAGGAATGCTACGTTTTTGAAGAGGTTTTCATAAACGCTAAACCAAATACTATAGAAATAGCAGCTTTGTTTTCTTTTTTCTTATTTTTTTCACTTTATTTCATACCATAAGAAGGCATGTCAGACTCTCTATTTCATGTTCCACGGGCATGTAAACAGCATTTTTTATGTGAATTATGATTTTTCGGCCCAGAGTCGTTTCGGCTCCGGTGCTTATACAGTACTTCATGGGGAAATACTTAAGAAACCTTAATTTCTACACAACATTGCGGAAAGTAAATAAGAAAATCATTTTTTCTTAATAGAATATTTGTTGCAGATTTTACTTTTGTCCATGTTGTTTATTTACATTGTAGCAACCAGGATAATGTTTGTCGTGTATCTTTTAAAGCCAAACATTCTTTATTTTGTTTATCTATTCACCAAGATTTGCTCATAGAAAACATAAACGCAGGCCATGAGGTTTGAATATTAGTGATAGTTTATGGTGAGATATGCATATCTACCAGAGTTCCAGATAAGAGGGAGTGATGATATTCTAAATCCGTTATTTCTCTTCCAAACCCTATGTTTTGGGTACCTATTAGAATCGTCTCAATGAGACGATTCTAATGAGTACCCACAAGGTAGGGTTTAGAGGAGAATAATTCATATTTTCAAGTTTTAAATCAAAATCACTCTCTCTATCTGGAGCTCTGGTATCTACAGAGTCAGTGGAACAGTGGTCAGAAGGAAGGATTGTTTCATAACTTTCTCTCACAACTAAGTCCAGAATTCCGGCTTTTTTTCGTGGTCTAAAAGAAAATTTTCAATGTTATTGCAGATAAATTGAGTCATAGCACTGGCAAGTGGATGATGTAGTTCATTGGTCAGGCTGCACGTTCCATGCTGTCGGAACTTGATCTACACCATTCCCAGAAGCTGTATTTTTCTTCAAAGAGGTGAAGTTTGATTGATCCAGGTGGATACCAAATTCTTCATGTTTAGTAAAGGGATATTCCAGTGGGGTGATTCAATAATGTCATCACATTTAAAATCGGAGAAATCTCATCAATAATCTCTGAATGCGAGAAAAATCACATCTAAAATATATGTATATAATTTTGGTGATAACATGAAAGAGAATTTTACTTTTGTAAAGAGATGGAGGGACATGAATCATTCAGACTGGTATTCAACTTTTCATAAATCACTATCTTGAAGACACTTGAATCTATACTGCATTAAGCTCTTATAATAGTCGTTTTGGACAAGCGTTTGTTTTCATTCCACAAAGCCTTTTTCGTGTCGTAAATTTTCAATAGAAATATGCCACCAACAAAGAAGTTGGTCCAAAAAGGGCAACAAAAACGGTTCTGAAAATGATTAAACCTAACTTTGAGTAAAAATGGCTCCAAAATAAATGTCATGTAGACTACTACAAAAACTGTGCTATCCTAAACTCCTATCGAGCAGTACAAACAGTTTTAAGACATCTTAAAAATGGGGATCACAGAGACACTGTAGCTACCCCAAAACCACGCTCGGAGTTTTAAACTGCAGTCGAAAAAGTGACTCTTGGGGATAACAGGAATATTGACATGCTTAGAATGTTTAATTTGTTTAACCCTGTACATGATGACATTAACGACCGTGAGGATGAAGCTTTTTGAGAACATTGTACGAAAAGGAGAAAATGCTGGTAACCAGTATTTTCTCCTTTTCCCACAAAGTTATCTAACCAATCAAAGGAAAATTTTGTCATATGAACCACTATGAATATGAAATCGCCATCTAGAAACGGTTTAGTTTGGATTGGTCTAAAATTTTTCCGTGTGCTAAGGGGTTAAAAAGAAGATAGCTACACTATTTTGTATTTTAAGTATATGCTAAATTAAAGTTTGTTGCAGAATTTTCTGAGTTCTTACCCCTTCTAAGTTATTCTATGTGTTATAGTCTGTGGTAGATCTTAGAGCAGAGTTTGAAGAATATGTCAGTATTTTTAGAAAAATGGAGAAGGGGGGGGGGGACTTTTCTATTTATTTCAGTTCAGTTTTTGAGCTACTTTGTATTCTATTTATAAATTCATTTGGCGTTAACAACAAAGTATCTCATAGTTTTTAAAAAAAAAATCATTGAAAAAATATATTATTGCACACATTTATTTGGTTTTAGTGTGATAGAAGTAGAAAGGGATTCGAAGCAGCTTTTTATAAAAGTGTTTATCCTGAACTCTTTAATAGATGACAAAATTTTACACTTGAGCAAATTGAAAGCATTTGCAGACAGCAAGATAAACATGAATCAAAAATTGATACTTGAGAAGAGAAGAAAACATTGTGGGAAAAGGAGAAAATGTTGGTTACCAGCACTTTCTCCTTTTCCCACAATGTTTTCTATTTGTTTCTTTCTTAGGGTCATTAAAGTTGAAATTGTGTGTTAAAGAGTTAACTGAAATATTTAAAGCCTTTACCACACAAGTTTTAAAGACCCTGAACAAGAATGCTTTTGAAAACATTGTGGGAAAAGGAAAAAATGTATGGTAGGTTTAATACCGACATTTTCTCATTTTCCCATGATGTTTTATAAACTTCCAAAGACAACATTTCTTAGGCTACCTACATAAAATTTGATGTCTGCAAACCCTCTGAATTTGAAAAAAAGTGTTATAAATATCGAATCATTTGGTAAAGAGGCAAATCAAAGCCAGAAGGGTGTGTTCTTTACTTTGCATCTGATCACCTTTTTTGATGGTTTTTACCAGAGTCTTGATGTTTCAACTGTGTAAAAAAATACTACTGCATTGTAACTGTTTATGTAGATACCTTATTGCAATATTTCAGAAAGTCTGTGTTCTTGTGACTTTGGTGCAGAAAATGAAAGGTTCAATCACACCAAATTGATATATTTCCTCTTCCATGATTTGAAATTGACCTGAAAAGTAACATGAAAGATTGATTTAATGCAGTGATTTCTAAACTGTTGTTTTCAATTGATTTCAAGTTGGAGAAGTTCAGAATTTTGTGGTTAACTCTTTACCATACAATCCCAAGATTTAACAAACCAGTGCAAGAATCCTTTTGAAAACATCTGTAATCAGCATGTTCTCCTTTTCCCACAATGTTTTCTACTACAATTAAGAGAAGAAATCATCATTTGCACTACATTTATTTTGCTCTCTGCAAATGCTTTCAGTCCAATATTTTATGGGCTGATAAAGAGTTAACCCATTACCACACAATCACGACTTATAACAGCCCATTGAAAGAAGTCTTTTGAAAACTTTGTGGGAAAAGGTAACCAGCATTTTTATCCTTTTCCCACAATGTTTTCATTCTTTCCTGAAACAAACATTAATTCTTGAGTCACATTCATTTACTCGTATGGAAACACTTTTCAATTTGGACCAGTCTAGAATTTTGTGGTTTGGTAAAGAGTCAAAACTGTCTTTCTTTTGGGTCATAAATACTCAAGATGCTTAGCAATGGGATGATGACTTCCACTGTCATGTGATAGTTGGTCATTGACCTTTGGAGAGGTTATTAAAGTTACATGTATGTACAGGCTGTGGATATTTTGCACTGTCAGCACATCTTATATTAGCACTTAACTCTTTACCACACAGTCCTGACTTTTAACGGCCCTGAGAAAGTAAGCTCTTGAAAACAGTGTGGGAAAAGGAGAAAATGCTGGTAACCAGCATTTTCTCCATTTCCCGTTACCAGCATTTTCTCCATTTCCCACACTGTTTTCTACTCTTCCCAAATCAAATATCAATTTTTAACCCATTGCCACACGAGAAAAATTTAGACTGGTCCAAATTGAAAGCATTTGCAGACCGCAAAATAAAGGTGACTGAAAAATTGAAATTTGCTCTGGGAAGGGTAGAAAACACTGTGGGAAAAGGAGAAAATGCTGGTTACCAGCATTTTCTCCTTTTCCCACAGTGTTTTCAAAAGTCTTCTTTCTCAGGGGCGTCAAAAGTAGGGATTGTGTGGTAATGGGTTAAATCACATTATTTGTTGTCTGCAAACGCTTTTAAACTTTGAACTTTTCCAAAATTTGTCGTTTGGTAGAGTTAACTGGATGAGAAACTTTTTTCACCTTTCTTAGTCTAGGCATTTGGATGTGACAAAGGTGGGTGAAGTGATAGAACTTGTGTCAAAAAAGGTCGAAAAAATTATGGGAAAAGAAGAATATACTAGGAACTAGAATTTTCTCCTTTTTCCTCAATTTTTTCTAAGGCGTAATTTCTCAGTTTCACTAAAAATTGGTAAAGTGTTAATTCTTTCACTGCAATGTAGACTTTAATACCTTGTGGGCCTGGTGTAGATCAGGATCAGTTGTTGCAAAACATGATGTCTGATCTCAGATCCTCACCTTCACATCCTCACATGGGCCAACATAACTTCAGCTACAGTTGAAATTGACTGGTATTACTTAAAAAAGGAGGATTTAGTTAATGATATATGGGTTTACCAATCAGACTTTAAACGAATGAGAAGAAAAGGGTTTTGAAAACATTGAGGGAAAAGAAGAAAATGCTGGTTACCAGCATTTTCTCCTTTTACCACAATGTTTTCTACACCTTTCAAAATAAAGCCCATTGATCGAGCTACGTTTCATACAGTGTTTACTGTCTGCAAAATTAATGTTCTAAATTTGGATATATCTTAACTCATTACCAAACGACAATATTATAGACTTGTCCAAAATGAAAGCATTTGCAGACGACAAAATAAAAGTGACTGAAAATTTGAAATTTCTTTTGTGAAGGGTAGAAAACATTGTGGGAAAAGGAGAAAATGCTGGTTACCAGCATTTTCTCCTTTTCCCACAATGTTTTCCAAAGGCTTTTTTCTCAGGGGCGTCAAAAGTAGGGATTGTGTGGTAATGGGTTAAGATTTTATTGTATGGTAAGGAGATGATGAGGACCATTCAATCAATTGTTTCCTGTGTTTAGCACATGACTATGGGTGTTTGCCTTTGAAATTTTTGCCACATGACAAATTCTTGACTCTTTCAAATTGAAAGCAGTTGCAGAAGCCAAAATTAATGGGACTCTGGAACTGAAATCTGTTCTGGGAGGGTAGTAGAAAACATTGTGGGAAAAGGAGAAAATGCTGGTTACCAGCATTTTCTCCTTTTCCCACAAGGTTTTCCAAAGGCTTCTTCAGTGTTTTCAAAAGGCTTCTTCCACAAGGTTGTTAAAAGTCTGGATTGTGTGGTAAAGGGTTAAGGGGCATGTGGCAGATGTTGCTTAAAAATATTGTGGTATTGCAGGTAAAAAGGGGAAATATTATACTCTATGAGCAGTTTATCATTTTCCCATGATTAAAAAAAAACAATTTTGAAACTCTTTTTTTGTTATGATTCTTTTTTGAAAAATTGCAAAAGAAAATATTATTTGAAAAGTTTGTTTGACTAGAGAATTGTTTGAACGCTGTATCAAATGACAAAATTTCAAACATGTCCAAATTGAAAGGGTTTGCAGATGACAAAATAAATGTGGTTAAAAAGTCTAATTGTTTTAGGGAGGGTAGGAAACATTGGGACAAATTCTGCCATTTGAATTTTTTTTCATTTGTCATCTGCAAATCTTTTTAAATTGAACCAGTTTGAAATTTTGTTGGTTGGTAAAGAGATTTAAAAACAAACTAACTTACTTGTTTTTATGGCTTACTCATATCCTGTGGTATAATTGTCTCTTTTCATATCAGTCAAATTATGATATTAAATAGATAATCTGTAAGTCCTTGCCATACAGTCCAGATCTTTTAACTCACTACAAAGCAACAAAATTTTGGACTTGTCCAAATTCAAAGCATTTGCAGAGGGCAAAATAATTTTGAATAAAAAATAGAAAATTGATTTCCAAAGGGTGGAAAACATTGTGGGAAAAGGAGAAAATGCTGGTTACCAGCATTTTCTCCTTTTCACACAAATGTTTTCAAAGGCTTTCTTCCTTAGGGTCGTCAAAAGGCGGGATTGTGTGGTAAAGAGTTAATGTCCCTGGGGAAGAGGCCTTTTGACAACACTGCTGAAGAAGGAAGAAGTGCTGGTATCCAGCATCTTCTCCTTTTTCCACAGTGTTTTCTACCTTGCCAAAGAACTTAAATTCATTTATACCACTTATGATTTGCTGCCTACAGATACTCAGAATTTGGAAGAATCCAAATTTTGTTGTCTGGGAAAGGGCTTAACTCATTACCAAACAACAATATTTTAGGTCTGTCTGAATTGACAGCATTCGCAGACAATGAACTAAAAGTGACTGAAAATTTGAAATTTGTTTTGTGAAGGATAGAAAACATTGTGGGAAAAAGAGAAAATGCTGGTTACTAGCGTTTCCTCCTTTTCCCACAATGTTTTCTAAAGGCTTCTTTCTGAGGGTCGTCAAAAGTAGGGATTGTGTGGTAAGGGGTTAATTACCCTTTACAAAGAGGCCGAGTTATAGACTTGTCCAAACTGATGGGGTTTGCAGATCTATGACAAATTGAATTCTACTCAAAAACATGAAATGTGCTTTGACAGGGTAGAAAACATTGTGGAAAATGGATGGTTGTGCTGTACTAGGTTATCGGAAGTTTTATTGGCATTTGAGTAAGACTCCTTTTGCAAATATCTGTCTTATTACCAAAGGACAAATTTATTGACTGATCCAAATTGAAAGTATTTGCAGACAACAAAATAAATGTTACTTAAAATTTGAAATTTGATTTGGGAAGGGTATAAAACATTGTTGGAAAAGGAGAAAATGCTGGTTACCAGCATTTTCTCCCTTTTTCTACAATGTTTTCAAAAGGCTTTTTTGTCAGGGTCGTTAGCTGTCCGGATTCTGTGGTAAAGAGTTAACCCTTTACCCCATAAGGCATTTCTACGTTATCTCAAATTCACCCTAAATAACAGCAAGGATGAAGCTGTTTCTTATGACTATATGACACCTTTTGATAGCATAGAAAACACTGTGAGAAAAGGTGAAATTGTTCGTCATGAGCAATTTCACCTTTTGCCACAATGTTTTCAAAAGGCTCCTACAATCAATGCGTAGAAAAGAGTATCTATGGAGTAAAGGGTTAAGGAAGAGTACAGACTGCTGATTCTTTTTTTTCCTGCATTGTTTTTCTATCCTTCTGAAGGCAAGTTTTATTATTTTGATCATATTTGAAAGGTGAACATTTTCTACTTTTCCTACCATGTTTTTTTTCATTTTGGAAGGTAAATCTAACCAATTATGGTATCCAGCATTTTCTCCTTTTCCCACAATGTTTTCTACCCTTCACTTGATAAATTTCAAATTTTCAATCACTTGTACTTTGTCATCTGCAGATGCTTTTGATTTGGACAAACCTAAAATTTTGTCATTTGGTAATGAGTTAATTCTTTACCACTTGAGTAAGTATTAAACAAAAAACAACACATTTTTAACAACATTTCATATTTTATCCAACGTTTCGGCGTAACGCCTTCTTTAGGAATAACATTTATTAACGGACATGACGTCACGTCAAAAAAACATTAATTAATATGAAATAATTTGGCGGAAAAACACTGTTTCGCGGAAAAGTGATTAAATCAAAGAATGTCAATATAAGGGAAAACAGATCAAGATTGGATGCCATATCAACGAAATGTTTTCCAATCAAGATGTGTCTCCCATGAAATGAACATATTAGATTATATAGATAGTGTAGATTCTGATCGGCTAACTCGACATCAAAGGCGGAACCCTCGAACGAGGTCTTCACTATTACGTTTGAAATTTAAAAGTTTGAATCATGCCGAGTGTCATCGGATCATTAACATACTTAATTTCCTATATAAATTGTACACACACAAAAAAAAAACCACTTGACAAATTTGTAGACTGGCCCAAATTGAAAGCATTTGCAGATGACAAAATAAATGTGGCTTAAAAAGTGAAATATAGTTTTGGAAGGGTAGAAAACATTGTGGGAAGAAGAGAAATGCTGGTTACCAGCATTTTCTCCTTTTCCCACAATATTTCCTAAAGGCTTCTTTCTCAGGGTCATCAAAAGTAGGGATTGTGAGGTAATGGGTTAAAATCAGATACTCATACAACGTGGTCAGAATGGCCTCGATGATATCTCAAAAGAGTTTGAAAGTGGGTAATGTTGGGTCAGATACTAGGTCATTACATCAAGTCTTAGAAAAGCCTTGTGTACGCTGTCACAGACGCCACATTTTCAGTCCAATAAGTTCCATGGTAGTGTGGTAAACATTGCGAGAAAATGCTTTAATTGATATAGTAAAATCTTTTATGATTTTCTTATTCTGAAACTGATTATGTTCCTAGGCCATCGCCCCACCCGGGTGGCTCAGTGGTGAGCATGTTGGACTCCTGACCTGGTGGTTGTGGGTTCCATACCCGGTTGAGGCAAACTTTCTTTTAAGAGTATTTTTGCCTCTCACCTCTGCTGTAGCATGTGAGAAAAGTAGTTGGTGGCTTTGGAAAGAAAGTTGTTTTACTACTGGTGTGAGAAAGCCAGGAAACATAATGTGCGTCACCGACCACCATAATATGACCTCAGCTGTTAAAGTGGCATTAAACCCCAATAGAACCAACCAACTTAGGCAGGCCATCAGTTTTGGCCCATTTTGACGCTCTTGTTATATTATGAACCAGTCTAAATTTTTACAGGATTAGTTTACTGATTGGTCAGTTATTGGGTTTGATTGACACCGGTCAATTACTAGGTAGAATGGACATTGGTCAGCTACTGATAAAAGCTGCAGCCAGTGATAAATTAACCCTGTACAACAAAATTCCAAGTTTTATCAACCCAGATAAAAACGCATTTTAACTATTTATCAAACAACAAAATATTGGACTGGTCCAAATCGAAAGCATTTCGGGACAACAAAATAATTATGTATCGAAGATTGACATTTGACTTGCAAAGTGTAAAAAACATGGTTACCAGCATTTTCTCCTTTTCCCACAATGTTTTTAAAAGGCTTCTTTCTCAGGGTCGTTAAAAGTTGGAATCGTGTGGTAAAGAGTTAACCCATTACCACACAATCCCTACTTTTGAAAACCAGCATTTTCTCCTTTTCCCACAATGTTTTCTACCCTTCACAAAACAATTTTCAAATTTTTCAGTCACTTTTATTTTGTCGTCTGCATATGCTTTCAATATGGGCAAGCCTAAAATATTATCGTTTGGTAATGAGTTAACTGCTGATGGTCACAATGTAGACCAATGTCAGAGCACAAAGAATGTGTAGCCTTATCTTGTATCTAAACTGTCTGCTAGTGTAGCATTTTTTCTTGCTGAGCCACGGTAGCTCAGTTGGTAGCATGCATGACTTGAGAACACAGGGTGTAGAGTTCGATCCCTGGTCACGACCCCCCATCTTCGCAAGCCAAGACTGAGGATTCACTATGCTACTCTACCCTTGGCGGATGAAGCTTGATTTTTACATTCCCCAATATGCTTTTTCATCGGATGCAGCCAGCTCTAACTGCAATGAATGAAATAGCTCATAGCATTTCATCTTTGATAAAAATAGAACAAGGTCTCTACCTTTCGAATAGAAAGTAAACATGGAAACCCACGTGGATGTCTGCTTATCACTTCATGTGTATTCATAAGCGGTTTGTGAAATGATACTTCATTGGATTTTAGAAATATGATGTAAAGAGGGGTATTAACCAGCATCCATTAGAGGGCGCATCGCAGGAATCTCAAAATCGGGCACAATCAGCCAAGGTAAGATCCACAAAGTGATCGTAACCTTGGCTCGCAAAGATGCATGACCCCTGGCTAGGCCAACTTCTTTCCAAGGATTGATGATACCCATTGCGACAGGATTCATTCCTCTCCCACTGCTGATCATTTTTTCGACGATGGTTATGTGGGGAAGTAGCCAGTGGCTTAGAAAGAAAATAATGCGTAGTACTGGTAAAAGAGACTCCAGGAAAGCATGGATAGGTGCGCTGGCCGCCGCGATATAACTGAAATAATGTGGAAAACGGCGTGAAACACCATACAGTCAATCACCTTTAGCATTTTTTCTGACGAGAAAACTGAACAGCTTTAAAACTACAATAAAATGTATCTGCATTTTTAGCACTGCATGTTCACTGAACCCGTTACCACACAGCAAAATTTAAGACCTATCCAAATTGAATGCATTTGAGGACAACAATTTCAAAGTGGCAAATGGTGCAATTTTGCTTTGATTTGGTAGAAAACTTACATCTAACCTTGTTCATATCAAGGAGATTTCCATTTTGAAATGAGAATGGTGCGATTCTATATATAGCATGCCACTGACAGTTGTTTAGCAACAACATAAACAACCTCGATAAAGTTATTCACTTCACATCTGTAAAATTTTGTCGTGAAAACTTTAAGCGGAAATTATAAACCACGTTAAAAAATGAATGTACGAACTGTTTGTCAACTGAAATATAGACTTACTTAGAAAGATTTTGATTGAAAATTGAAACTCAAGTTTTCTTTTGTAAGAGGAGCCTTATAATTTTCAGAACGGTAAACCGGCGTATTTCCGGGCGATGAATGTACCAATCTGACACATATCAATTTGCCAGTTATAGCCGAGGGGTATGATGGCTCCCATCACCCAAGGTATGCCGAATGTGTCGGCATAATCATACATGGGTTGAAACTTTTTACCTGCATGTCAAAGGATCATTCTACCTGGTCATTCTGCCTTGAAGGCTATTACACAAAATGGATTTGATAAATCCACGACTATATAATGACTTGCCAGGTGCACTGGGTCATGGATATGCATTAACCCATTACCACACAATCTCTAATTTTGACGCCCCTGAGAAAGAAGCCTTTTGAAAACACAGTGGGAAAAGGAGAAAATGCTGGTAACCAGCATTTTCTCCTTTTCCCACAGTGTTTTCTACCCTTCCAAGAACAAATTTCAATTTTTTTAGTCACCTTTATTTTGTCGTCTGCAAATGCTTTCAATTTGGACCAGTCTAAAATTTTCTCAATATGATGACTAATTAGATTGTGTATAGCAGATAACAATTAGAAAGATGAAGGGTTTTCATATCATAAGTGACTGTTCTTTAACTCTTTACCGAATGACAAATTTATAGACTGGTCCAAATTGAAAGCATTTGCAGACGACAAAATAAAGGTGACTAAAAAATAGAAATTTGTTCTGGGAAGGGTAGAAAACACTGTGGGAAAAGGAGAAAATGCTGGTTACCTGCATTTTCTCCTTTTCCCATAGTGTTTTCAAAAAGCTTCTTTCTTAGGGGCTTCAAAAGTAGGGATTGTGTGGTAATGGGTTAACTCTTTACCAAATGACAAATTTATAGACTGGTCCAAATTGAAAGCATTTGCAGACAACAAATTAAATGTGTCTGAAAAATCAAAATTTGATTTGAGAAGAGTAGAAAACATAATTGTGGGAAAAGGAGAAAATGCTGGTTACCAACATTTTCTCCTTTTCTCACAATGTTTTCAAAGGTTTTCTTTCTTTTGGTCGTTAAAAGTTGGGATTGTGTATTATAGGATTAACTCTATACAGGCCCGTAGGAACAGGGGGGGCAGGGGGGGCTCAGCCCCCCAATAATTTTGAAAATCGTAGTAACTAGAATATGAGTTTTTAGCGCAATGCAACAACAACGCAAAAAAATCTCGGTATGTCGAAGTTAGCCCCCCCAATCTTGAAATGCTTCCTATGTGGCTGCTATACCAAACAACAAAATTTCATACTTTTCCAAATTGATAGCATTTGCAGATGACAATTTCAGTGTGGCTCAACCAGTGCAATTTTTCTTTGACAGATTGAAAACATTGTGGGAAAAGGAGAAAATACTGTTTACCAACATCAATTTCAAAAGCTATCTACTGCAGGGTTGTTCAGTTGTGAATTTGTTGTTAACGCTTCACCACACAATTCCGACTTTTGACGACCCTGAGAAAGAAGCCTGTAGAAAAAATTGTGGAAAAAGGAGAAAAAGTTAGTAACCAGCATTTTCTCTTTTTCCAACAATGTTTTCTACCCCTCACAAAACAAATTTCAAATTTTCAGTCACTTTTATTTTAAAATTTTGTCGTTTGGTAATGAGTTACAGATTAGTATATCTATAAATACTCTTAGCTTGATGAGACATTGTCTGACCCTAACTGCGTGTAAAAACAATGGTAGAACAAAAGAATTGATAATACTTTGATTGTCACAGTCACATTATTGATTGCATTCTTGGTAAAAAATAAGACAATGAAACATTGCGACTGATGGTGTAATAAAAAAGTCTGGGGATTTTCTCCATACACCCCCATGTTTTCACTTATTATGGACAGTATTTTTAGGAATGATATCTGTCTATGTGAAGTTTAACTCCTTAACCAAACGACAAAATTTTAGACTTGAAAGGATTTGCAAACGACAAATTAAAGGTGACTCAAATGCTAGAATTTGTCCGTGATAGAGTGGAAAACATTGTGGGAAAAGGAGAAAATGCTGGTTACCAGCATTTTCTCCTTTTCCCACAATGTTTTCAAAAGTCTTCTTTCAAAGGGTCATTAAAACTCTGGGTTGTTTGGTAAAAGGTAAAATTTGTCCATGACAGGGTAGAAAACTTTGTGGGAAAAGGAGAAAATGCTGGTTACCAGCATTTTCTCCTTTTTCCATAATGTTTTCAAAAGGCTTTTTTCCAAGGGTCATTAAAAATCGGTGTTGTTCAGGTAAAGGGTTAAACTTAACGCGGTGAACCTGAATTTAATTGCTAAAATGGGGAAAGTGTGGATGAAAATCGGGTTGCCAGGAAAGGTGCAGTTTGATCTTAAGTGCAAGTTTACGGCTTCCTCAGTCAGATATTTTGCAAAAAAAAAAAACCCAGTTTTGGATTTGTGCAAAATCTGCATCCGTATCATTTATCTAGAGTGTCTTTTTTTGTTTTCATTTAGCTGAGCAAGGGTGAAACCTTTGTCTGATAACACAATTCTTAGACAAGTCCATTTTTAACGGATTTAAAGGCAAAAATCAGATGTTACTAATATCATGGTTCATGTTTCTGTCCTGTTACGGGTAGAAAACATTGTGGGAAAAGAAGAAAAAGCTGATTTAATAACAACATTCTCTTCTTTTCCCACAACCTTTTTAAAAAATGTCTTTGTGAGGTTTGTTAAACACTGGATTATTTTGTGAAGGGTTAACTCTTTACTAAACCACGAAATTTTCGAATCGTGAAAAATTAAAAGGATTTGCAGAGGGCGAAATTAATGAACATGGTTAAAAAAATAATCTTTTAGTAGAGTAGAAAACATTTTAGGATAAAATTTTTTCAAAAGGCGTCTTTCTGCGGGTCGTTATAAAATTGAGATTGTGAGATGAAGAGTTAAGAGACTGATATAGACAAGATTTTTATAAATAGACGGACAGACGAAGATCTTAAACTATTGATACATGTGAGTGCAGCTAGTACTAGGATATGCTGGATTAGAAGTGACGTGTAAATTTGGCTGCGTAAATTTCTAACTTGTAAAGCACCTTGCATGCGTGTTGTTGTCATTGAGGACTGTGTGGATCAAGATCAGACTGCACAAAATGTGCATTCTGATCTTTGATCTTACACTTTCTGCCATGCTGAGACATTCTGGAAGGGAGCAAGCTTGAGAATTCATGAAATTATTTCAGGATTTTAAATTTTCGTAACTCTTTACCATACAACAAATTTTTGGAATGGACCAAATTCAAATCATCTGCAGACAACATATTAAATCTTGTTAATGTGATGATTAAATCTGACTTTGATAGGAAAATATTTTGGGAAAAGGAGAAAATGCAGAGTACCAGAATTTTCTCCTTTTTACTCAATCTTTTCTATCTGCTGTATTCTCGGGTTTGTTAAAAGTCAGGATTATATTGTAAAGAGTTAACTAAAAATATCCTTTTTGACAAATTTGACGCAGTAAAGGCTGATTATCATGGACAATTTAATGCATTGTCTTTTACCAAGCATGAAAACATTGCTGCAAAAGGAGAGATCTCTTGTGATAACAGCTTTATCCTCTTACCAGAATGTTTCAGCTCGCATTAACTCTTTACCAAACAATCCCGCGTTTCTATGACTGAGAAAGAACCCTTTTTCAAAACATTGTGGGAAAGGAAAACAGGAATTGTCTCTTTTTCCGCACAAACCGTTTTCTACCTTTCTGAAACTATACTTCAAGTTTTTACTCACGTTTATTTTGTCATCTGCAAATGTGTTCAGTTTGGACTCTTCTAAAATCTTGTCGCTTGGCAAATAGTAAACCAGTAACTTCCATGGATGATGACTCGTTACATAAATTTTGCAGAATCAGATGAGACTGAACTTGCAGTTACAGATTCAAGTAATTTACGTGAAAATTCTTTAACAACTACCTTGTGTCTCTAGATCGACTGAAGTGCATTTCTTAATCAATAACATTAATGTCTGATGGTTCTATTGGACCAGGGTTAACCATTCCATCAGTGTTGCACATTCGGAAATAATAATGTAATATTGTGTGGACTGCATTAACAGTTTTTGGATGTTTTACCAGGATTACCGCACTAAATGTAGATTAACTCTTTTCCAAATTTTGGACTGGTCCAAATTGAAAGCATTTGCAGATGACAAAAATGGGAATCAAAAATTTAAATTCGATTAACTCTTTACCACACAAGAAAATTTTAGACTGGCCCAAATTGAAAGCATTTGCAGACAACAAAATAAAGGTTACTGAAAAATTGAAATTTGTTCTGGGAAGGGTAGAAAACACTGTGGGAAAAGGAGAAAATGCTGATTACCAGCATTTTCTCCTTTTCCCACAGTGTTTTCAAAAGGCTTCTTTCTCAGAGGCATCAAAAGTAGGGATCGTGTGGTAATGGGTTAAGAAAGAGTAGAAAACATTGTGGGAAAAGGAGAAAATGCTGGTTACCAGCATTTTCTCCTTTTCCCACTATGTTTTTAAAGGCTTTCTTTCTCAATATCATTAAAAGTTGGGATTGCGTGATAAAGAGTTAATTCAGTTTGTGCTGTTGTATAGTTTTTGATTTTCTGGCCAAGGGAGCTTTGGAGATAGAACATTTTAGGTCATTCTTTTAGCAGACTGAAATTGTCAAACCAATTTATAGTAAGCAGCTGTTAAAAAACTATTCTAACATGACACGTGAATTTGGTTCTATAAACACAGTGCAAGGAAAGCATGGTAAAATATGCGACAATCCATGTAGAGTGACGTCATCCTATATCGAGTGACGTCATTCAATGAGTGGGTTACTCAATGGAACATTATCTTCATCCGCGTTTTTACTCTTAGTTTGAACTTGTTTTCCTTTCATTAAGAATTGGCCATGTTAGAATCGAAATAATCTTCTTTCTATCGTGGTATATCGTTCAATAAACCACGAGTGGGTTATTCATTGCGCCTCATAACTCACAACGTGGTTTATTGAACGATATACCACGATAGAAAGAAGATTATTTCTTAAGTAGAAAATAAAAAGAAAGTGATATAAAGAAATTAAAAAAGCAACTGACGAGAATTTTCTTGCAGTAAATACTTGCATGGCTGGTATTTAGTAACCATTCTGAACCACATTCATAGCCTTTTTCAAGATGTAAAATGTAACACAATTCCTAATTGGCTCCACGATTTATAGATTGAACCAAATAGTCAATCAAGATATATTTTACTACTGCTTTTGAAATAAAAAATTCTTGAGAACTTGAGTACAAAACTAAGGCTTTTAATCCTTTGAGCTCCAAACAAACCCAACAGACTTTTTAACACTTTACCAAACGACAAAATTTCAGACTTGTCCAAATTGAAAGCACTTGCAGACGACAAAATAAACATAACTGAAAAGTTGAAATATGTTTTCAGCAGGGTAGAAAACATTGTGGGAAAAGGAGAAAATGCTGTTTACCAGCATTTTCTCCTTTTCCCGCAATTTTTCAGAGGGCTTCTATCTCAAGGTCATAAAAACGAGGGATTCTTTAGTAGAGGGTTAAAAAAAAAAAGAACTTGTGGTTACAAAAGAAATATTGTGATTGGTTTCACTTTTCAACGCGGAAGACAATAGAGTTTTAGACTTGTCAAAGTTGTTTTTCAGTCAACATAAGTGTTAAATTTTATTGTCTGTTAAAGATGTAACACTGTATATGAAATAAATACAACATTTTTTTTCTTGGAAAACTGATGGAATGGTTTATTTGGTTACAGAAAAAAAACCTTTATTTAAAAGTATTAAAATTGCTAGGGGACTCCCTTGAATTAGTAGACAGACTGTCAAAAGAGAAAACTTTCCAGTGTCACATTTTAAGTTGAGAAAAGTAAAACAGTATGGCAGAGGGAGTGTTGCGTGTAAAATACTCAAATGGCCGAGTGTCAAGTGGATTCGTAAATGAGGATGATGACGACACTGCGCCGCTTGTACATTCACCGTTGCAATGGCGCTTTCCTAAATCAAGTAGTACCAAACATGGAACTATGCCACTTCCAAGTGATGGGAGCGAGGCTAGACGAACTTTGGGTACGATTGGCGGGGTGTTTTGTTCGGTATCCCTGGCTATGTTCAGTACCATGCTGTTTTTGCGAGTTGGTAATATGTTGCTTTTTGTTTTCTATTTTGCATAGTAATAAGTAAGGTACCATGTAGGCCAGTTGCCCTGACACTTGATAATATCATTTTGCTGAACTAGATAGCAAATTCACGTTTTATTTCCGTTTTCTTTTTCTCCTCAATTGAATTAGATTCCTGTTCATTGTTTTTCAGCCTGAACATTTTTTCTATGGCATTATTTCGTGAAGTTTTCGTAAAGGCTCTTGGGCCAATCTGGCAGCTTCCGCCTTTTAACTCTTTGGATTTTAATAATTTTCTTTCAGGAATAACTTGATAAGAGCAATAGATAAACTTTTTAAGTTCAAGGTGAGGTTATCTAGGAAAAATCACCAGTAATAGAAAATATAGAGACTACCAGAAATAGTCGCATTCTTTTACTCTTTACCACAAAATTCCGACTTTTAACCCCCCTGAGAAAGAAGCCTATAGAAAACATTGTGGGAAAAGGAGAAAATGCTGGTAACCAGCACTTTCTCCTTTTCCCACAATGTTTTATTCCCTTCCCACAACAAATCTCCATTTTTCAGTTACATTGACTTTGTCGTCTGCAAATGCTTTCAATTTGGACCAGTCTAAAATATTTTGTCGTTTGGTAGAGTTAACTCTTTACCACACAATCCCGACTTTTTACGCCCCTGAGAAAGAAGCCTTTAGAAAACATTTTTATGGCTTCCATCCAGTGGGAAGTTCAGAGTTTGTTCAAAATTTCCACTGAACAAAAAGACAACTATGTGCAAATGACAGACTTTTGATGTACCTGACTGTTTATAAACTCTGCATATTACGTGTCTGGTATGTTTCTCATAATGTTGGTGTTAAAATGGAACATTTTTGTTTGGAAGAACACTTTGTCCAGTTCTCTTTCGTTTTACCTGGCACAAGCTTGTTACTCTTACAGTGATCCATTTATAGACCATATATCGTCGGTGTGCTTCCAAAACCTCGTAACTACAGCTTGTTACAAGGTTTTGGAAGCACACCGACGATATTATCTTGTACATATCTGGTAAACATGCATTTTTTCCGTTACATGTGCGGTACTTGTGTGGTCATTGTGTGGCTTCTTTGCTCCACACATCGATCACCTGCATGGGCCTCGAGCAGCAGAGGAAATTAATTTTGTCACCGGATAATCAAATTCTGCATGTTTTTGTCTGTTTTCTCTCCGTAACATATCCAAGCCTTAACATTTTGACCAATCAAATTCCCTATCAATATTGTCAGTTTACTTCCAAAACCTTGTAACTACAGCTAGTTTCAAGCTGTAGTTACGAGGTTTTGGAAGTAAACTGACAATTATGTACACATTCCACGCACCAGATATTTCATCCATATTGAAACCGTAGTTGGTAGTACCTAGATATAGATTTGTTTTTTTCCCGTCATGTATGATATTTTGTCAGCGTGCGATACATGTATTTGAGCCGGAAACTTTTTCAGTATATAATAAATTGTGTTATCAGATAAAATTTACAGAAAGTTAGATTATGATCTTACCAAGGACTTGTCCTACAAAGTCACACTGGTTACTGTTACTATCACACTATAGATGTGAGTTATCTTGTTTAACCCATTACCACACTATCCCGACTTTTGACGACCCTGAGAAAGAACCCTTCAGAAAACAATGTGGGAAAAGGAGAAAATGCTGGTAACCAGCATTTTCTCCTTTTACCACAATGTTTTCTATCCTTCACAAAACAACTTTAGAATTTTCAGTCAGTTTTATTTTGTTGTCTGCAAATGCATAAGCCTAAAATATTGTCGTTTGGTAATGAGTTAACTCTTTGGCAAACAACATATTTTAGACTGGTCCAAATTGAAAGCACTAGCAGAGGACAAAATAAACGTTAACTAAAAAATTGAATATTGTTTCCAGCAGGGTAGCAAACATTGTGGAAAAAGGAGAAAATGCTGGTAACCAGCATTTTCTCCTTTATCCACAATGTTTTCTACCCTTCCTAAAACAAATTTCAATTTGTTAGTTACATTTTTTTTGTCGTCTGCAAATGCTTTCAATTTCGACCAGTCTAAAATTTTGTCGTTTGGTAAAGATTTAAGATATTAGAGAAGCTTTTAACCCTTTTCCACACAATCCTTAGTTTTAATGACCCTAAAAAAAAGAAGACTTTTGAAAATATTGTGTGAAAAGGAGAAAATGCTGAATTCCTTTTCACACAATGTTTTCGTTGATATTAGAGATAGATTTAATTTGTCGATTTGTGGTTTGAGTTAGGTTTAATGTCGTCTTCAAAATGCTATTCATCAATTGGTTGTGTCCAAAATTTTCTCATTTGGTCAATAGCTTACCTTTATATAAAGCTGAAATAGGATATTTATCAGAACAATCAAAATTATTTTCTGTCTAATCCAGAGACAGAGAAATAAGGGGGGGGGGGGGGGGGGGTGTATACTAGAATCATCTCCCCTTGAATTTTTTCAACTCTTACTTTTGTACTAAACCATTCTGCATTCTATAACAAAGACAGGTTTTTTGTGACATGGAGCTGGTGGGAGGTATAATCATGTTTAGTGATAGCTGTAGTTTGAGTTGCATTTGATTTGTCGTCTGCAAAAATTAATGTTTTCATTCGGTTAAATCCAAAATTTTGTGGTTTGGTAAAGAGTTGATCTATGGAAGTTGAAGTGGTTTGTTTATCAGTACAATCAGTATCAAGGATTCAGCTTTTGTTTTACGCTTCACTAAACGACAAACTTCTCGACTTTCCTAATGTGAAGGCACATGCATTAACCACAAATTAGATATTGCTTAACCCTTTCCCAAACAATCCCTGGTTTTTACGGGTCTGGAATAGTAGCCTTTTAAAAACATTGTAGGAAAAGGAGAAAATGCTGGTAACCAGCATTTTCTCCTTTTCCCACAATGTTTTCTACACTGTCATGGACAGAAATTATCTTTTCAGAAAGAGTTAAAATGTCGTCTGCAAATGTTTCAATTTGGTCTAGTCCAAAGTTTCTCGTTTGGGAAAGGGTTAAATGATAGATTTGAAAGGGTAGGAAACACAGTGTTTTCTAAAAAGGCCTTTTCTTCAGGGTCATTTAACCCTTTACCAAACAATAAAATTTCAGACAGGTCTAAATTGAAAGCACCTGCAGACGACAAATAAACATATTTCACAGATTGAAATTTGTTTCCGGAAGGGTAGAAAACATTGTGGGAAATGGAGAAAATGCTGGTTACCAGCATTTTCTCCTTTTCCCACAATTTTTTCAAAAGGCTTTTATCTCAGGGTCATGAAAACCTGGGATTGTTTGGTAAAGGGTTAAACTTGCGATTGTTTGGTAAAAGTTGAAGCAAGGCACTTGATTTAATAGAAGAGCTATCGAAAGTGAAGCTGTTCATTTGGTACTTTTATTTTCTATTCAACACTTGAAGCAGCGAATAAACCATCTTTGCAAGCCATGGGTGGCGATCCACTACACTACTCTAAACAGCCTTGGCTGATTGAGCTAGATTTCGACATTTCTGTGGCTATCAGAAATGAGATGTAAAGGGGGATAATAACCAGCATCCAATAGGGGGTGTATCGCGGGAATTTTGAAATCGGGCTCGATCCGCCAAGGTAAGATCCACATCGTGATCGTAATCTTGGTGGACGAATATGCGAATAAACCTGACATACAATTGTTCTAGGTTTGAATCCTGCCTGGTCCATGTATTTCTGCCCTGCATTTGTTTATTTTTTTCTATGTTTCAGACTTTATTTGTAAGACGTAGACTCATCTGGGGTTGGCCATTTGTACCCATTTATCCCACTTGTCCTAAAATGGAATTTCTGCCTCATACGGCTTTGAGTCATCAATAAATGATGACTTTAAGTCTTTACCACACAATCCCAACTTTTAATGACCCTGAAAAGGAGGCCTTTTGAAAACTTTGTGGGAAAAGGAGAAAATGCTGGTAACCAGCATTTTCTCCTTTTCCCAGAATGTTTTATACCCTTCCAATAACAAATTTAACTTTTTAAGCCACATTTATTTTGTCGTCTGCAACTGCTGTCAATTTGGACAGCTCTGCAAATTTGTCGTTTGGTAAAGAGTTAAGAGGGGGTGTGTGACAGGAGACCACTCCTTCCTACGTAGCTTCGTCCCGATTTAAATATGATACCTAACAACTGCGTTAGAGAGATAACTCTTTGGCTCAGTGGTTATGTTGTTGGCCTTTCATGCGGGTGTTCTAGGCTTGAATCCTGTCAGGTCCCTGTATTACTGCTATTCATTTGTTTCTTTGTTATGGACTTTGTTCGTAAGAATATTAAAGAACCAGGCCTTACTTGAGATTGGTTTCGTCCTGTATCTTACTTTATCTTATGTGGCAGGATAACTTAATAACAGCCTCAACCCATTACCAAACGAGAAAATTTTAGACTGGTCCAAATTGAAAGCATTTGCAGACGACAAAATAAAGGTGACTGAAAAATTGAAATTTCTTCTGGGAAGGGTAGAAAACACTGTGGGAAAAGGAGAAAATGCTGGTTACCAGCATTTTCTCCTTTTCCCACAGGGTTTTCAAAAGGTTTCTTTCTCAGGGGTGTCAAAAGTAGGGATTGTGTGGTAATGGGTTAAGGGGGTGTTGCCCAGATGGGGAACATGCAATGAGGTTAAATCAAAAGAATGAACCCTTAGAGTCATTAATTTTGAAAACATTGTTGGAAAAGAAGAAAATGCTGGTAACCAGCATTTTCTCCTTTCCACACAATGTTTTCTACTTTATCAAAGAAAAATTACACCACTTGAGCCACACTGAAATTGTCGTCTGCAAAATTTTAATGCTTTAAATTTGGACAAGGCTAAAATTTTGTCCGCAGGTAAAGGGTTAAATGTTACCCGTATTATTGGATATACAGGGAAGTTGCAAAATATTTCCTTTTTCTTCAAACAAAAGATAACATACAATCATATCAGGTACCCGTTTTATCTCTTTTGTTAACCCTTTACCACACAACAAAGTTTTAAACTAGTCCAAAGTGAAAACAGTAATAGACAGCAAAATAAATGTGACTGAAAGATTGAAATTCATTTAGGGAAGGGTGGAAAACATTGTCAGAAAAGGAGAAAATGCTGGTTACAAGAAAATAAATGCTACTCAAAAATTGAAATATGTTTCCAGCAAGGTAGAAATTAATTGTCAGAAAAGCAGAAAATGCTGGTTACCAGCATTTTCCCCTTTTACCACAGTGTTTTCAAAAGGCCTCCATCTCAGGGTCATATAAACCAGGGATTGTTTGATAGAAAGTTAACCCATAACCGGATTTTATGACCTTCGGATAGAGGCCTTATGGAAACATTGTTGGAAAAGGAGAAAATACTGGTAACCAGCATTTTCTCCTTTTCTGACAATGTTTTCTATCTGACTGGAAACAAATTTCAATTTTTGAGAAGTGTTTATTTTCTTGTCTGCAAGTGCTTTCAACTTGGATCAGTCTAAAATTTTGTTGTTTGGTAAAAGAGTTAAGGGTAAAAGTTGGGCATGTTTAGTAAAGGATTGAAGAGTTCAGAGTCTAATTGTTGTGTGGGAACAAACAGCTAAAATTGTAGATGGATTTTGTTCATGTTTTGTGGGCTTATTACTGCACAGTAGGCATATATAATTATATTCGACTTTGTACAGTTTATATGTGAAACGTTTGTCGAGTTTTAATTCTTTACTAAACAATCCCTGGTTTTCATATCTCTGTGAAAGTAGCATTTTGAAAGAATTGTGGGAAAAGCAGAAAATACTGGTAGCTAAATTTCAGGATTCTTTGATACAGGAGTGATATTTTATCTTGTACATTTACATGCATGTTAACCGTTTACTCCATAGATACTCATTTCTATGCATTGCTTGTAGGAGCCTTTAGAAAACATTTTGACAAAAGGTGAAATTGCTCGTAACGAGCAATTTCACCTTTTGTCACAATGTTTTCTATGCTATCAAAAGGTGTCATATACAGATAAGAAATGGCTTCATCCTAGTTATTATTTAGGGTCAATTAGAGATACCATAGAAATGCCTTATGGGGTAAAGGGTTAATCAGCAAGACTGCTGTGTAAGCAAGACCGCGTCTATGGAACTTACCACTGCTACATAATCACTGAAAAAAATGAGCATGTCTTTTAGGTATAAATGGGTCAGTTATAATCGTCAGTTTACTTCAAAAATCTCGTAACTACAGCTTGTTTCAAGCTGTAGTTACAAGGTCTTTGAAGTAAACGGACGTTACGCTACATGAAAAGGGACTTCAGTACGTCGGCAAAAAAGTATCGACCCGCGTCAACCAGTGCAGTTAAAACTTTGGGTCGTAATATTTTTTCTTTTTAATAAATTTATGCATGTCTAAGGACCAGTCTAGGAGTTATTCTGTTGCCAAATGGAATTGTATTTTAACATCCTCGGATACCCCGGGGTCTCCCTATTTGCTACGCTACATCGACCCCTGGGACAATTAATTGAATTTCCCTCACTTTACCGCTGGCCGAATGCTGGCTTTTCATTGGTTCCATCATCATTTTGTGATGGGAGAGTGGACTGTACGCTATGACGTTTCGTATCGATTTTCGGCGGCTGATTCAAAGTTTTATTAGTCAATTGTCCCAGGGGTCGATGTAGCATAGCAAATAGTGAGACCCCGGGGTATCCGAGGATGGTATTTTATGGATCCATGCCATGGTTATGGTATCTACCCTCAAAATGGTTTTGATACAGTTGTTGTAACATCTTTGTCAACTTAACCCTCTACCTGATATGCCAATTTGAGGCTTGTCCATTTCAGCAGCAAATAAAGATATGATGTCAAAAATATGGACAAATGAGGATACAAATATCTGATGGAGTGGAAAACGAGCAATTTCTCCTTTTCCCACAATGTTTTCAAAAGCTGTTGTTGATACGTCAAAATGAGTATCTATGGAGTAAAGGGTTAAAGGTTTTATCTACCAAGCAACGGTTTTGTTGCCACTTGGTACTCATAATTGTGCAGTAAGTCTTGTTTTTAGCTCATCTCAGCACGAAGTGCTCAAGGTGAGCTTTTATGATCGTGCGGTGTCCGTTGTGCATCGTCCATAGTGCGTCATCAACATTTACCTTGTGTATGCTCTAGAGGCCACATTTTCAATCTGGTACTCATGAAACTTAGTCAGGATGTTTGTCTCGATAATATATCCAACAAGTTTGATATTGGGTCATGTATGACAAAAAACTAGGGTCACTGGTTCAAATCTTAGAAAAAGCTTATGTATGCTCTGGAGACCACATTTTCAGTCCAAAGCTCCCAAAACTAAGAATGTTTGTCATCATGATGTTCCAGATGAGTTTGATAATGGGTCATATTTGGTCAAAAACTACGTCACCAGCCCAAGTCCTAGAAAAACATGTACCCTCTAGAGGCCACATTTTCAGTCCAATACTTCTGAAACTTGGTCAGAATGTTTGTCTCGATAATATCTCGGAGGACTTTGATAATGGGTCATGTCAGATCAAAAACTAAGGTCACTAGGTCAAATCTTACAAAAAACCTAGTGTAGGCTCTAGAGGCCACATTTTCAGTCCAAAACTCCTGAAACTTGGTCAGAATATTTTTCTTCATGATATCTCAGATGAGTTTGATAGTGGGTTATGTTGGGTCAAAAACTAAGTCAAAAGGTCAAGTTTTAGAAAAACCTTGTGTACACTTTAGAGGCCACATTTTCAGTCCAAAACTCTTGTAAAGGTTCGTCAGAATGTTTGTCTTGATATTATCTCGGACAGGTTTGAAATTGGGTCGTGTTAGGTCAAAAAATAGGTCAAAAGGTCAAATTAGAGGCCACATTTCAGTCCAAAACTCTTGAAAAGTTTGGTCAGAATGTTTCTCTTGATATTATCTCGGACAAGTTTGAAAATGGGTTATGTTAGGTCAAAAACTAGATTACTTGACCAAATCTTAGAAAACCTTGTGTACTTTGTAGATGTCACATTTTTTCCTGTAATACTCATGAAACTTGGTCAGAATGTTTGTCTTGATGATTTCTTGAACCAGTGTGCAAGTGAGTCATTTCGGCTCAATAACTAGGTCACTGAGTCAAATCTTCGAAAAATCCTTTTCAATCAAATACTCATGAAAATCTTGGTAAAATGTATCTCATAATATCTGAAAAGAGATTGAACATGGCTCATGCTTGGTCAAAAGACTCAGGTGAGTGGCTTCAGGGCCATCATGGCCCTCTTACTTGTTGGTTCATACTGTTTGAGGTATTATATTAGGTCTGCCATTTTAACCCTTAAGAGCAGTTAACAGTAGTCAGGAATTGAAACCAAGGGTTTAATGGTTGGAATCCCAAACTCAGTAAAACTTAAAACCCCAATGAGTCAATGACATGCCTTCTTATGCATTTAAATTTTTTTTTTGTACATGGAACTCTTTACCAAACAACGAAATTTTAGACTGGTCCAAATTGAAAGCACTTGCAGACAACAAAACAAACCTGACTGAAAATTTTAGATTTTTTTATGGGAAGGGTAGAAAACACTGCGGGAAAAGGAGAAAATGCTGGTTACCAGCATTTTCTCCTTTTCACACAATGTTTTTAAAAAGGCTTCTTTTTGAGGGTCGTTAAAAGTCGGGATTTTGTGGTAAAGAGTTAAGCCATTTGTGACTGATTTTGTTGGATGAAAACATTTTGAGCATTCTAAGTGATTTCAGGCTCTAGGGGATGGCATAGTGTAAGATCCGATTATTGAGAACATGCCATCTAATCTTGAATCTGAATGTCTGGTTTTTTTTTTCAGACAAGCCTGTTAGATAACACTGCTCGAGTTTGATTGGGTTGTGATTTTTCAGGAAGTGAAAGAGGGTCAGTTGATTTAAACCTTTACCAGATGACAAAATTTTAGACCAGTCAAAATTGAAAGCACTTGCACTGACGACGAAATAAATGCAACTCAAAAATTGAAATCTGTTTCGAGCAGGATAGAAAACATGGTGGAAAAAGGAGAAAATGCTGGTTACCAGCATTTTCTCCTTTTCCCACATTGTTTTCAAAATGCTTATAGCACAGGGTTATTGTAGGAAATGCTTCACTCTTTACCACACAATCCTGACTTTTAACGACCCTGAGAAAAAAACCTTTTGAAAACATTGTGGGAAAAGGAGAAAATGCTGGTAACCAGCATTTTCTCTTTTTCCCATAATGTTTTCTACCCTTCCTAAAACAATTTCCAAGTTTTGAGCCACATTTATTTTGTCGTCTGCAAATGCTTTCAATTTTGACAAGTCTATAATTTTGTCATTTAACTCTTTACCACACAATCCCAACTTTTAACGACCTGAGATAGAAGCCTTTGGAAAACATTGTGGGAAAAGGAGAAAATGCTGGTAACCAGCATTTTCTCCTTTTCCCACAATGTTTTCTACAATCCCAAAATCAAAAATCAATTTTTGATTCACATTTATCTTGTCGTCTGCAAATGCTTTCAATTTTGACAAGTCTATAATTTTGTCATTTAACTCTTTACCACACAATCCCGACTTTTAACGACCCTGAGATAGAAGCCTTTGGAAAACATTGTGGGAAAAGGAGAAAATGCTGGTAACCAGCATTTTCTCCTTTTCCCATAGTGTTTTCTACAATCCCAAAATCAAAAATAAATTTTTGATTCACATTTATCTTGTTGTCTGCAAATGCTTTCAATTTGGAGTAGTCCAAAATTTTGTCGTTTGGTTAAGAGTTAAGTCTTTGTCATTTAGTCAAGAGTTAACACCTTGCTATAGATAACTTTCACTTATGTTCAACTGATACCAGCTCATTCGATAGACAATGTATGGGATACATTGATATACATTTATACATGTGAGTGCAAGATGACATGTGATTTATTGTGACTGTACATACAAACATGGTTGATATTGAAAGTGGAAATAATATACCTCATGTAACTGGTAGCGGAAGCACAATCTCAAGTGAAGACGACGAGACCGCACCACTTATACATTCTCCGTTGCAATGGCGATTACCACGGGCTCAAAGCGTCTACGATGGGAGAAGGCAGATCAATCCAAATTTGGCTCGAAGAACTCTCGGAACATTAAGTGGTGTTTTCATTCCTGTAGCTTTGTCGATGTTTAGTACTTTACTGTTTCTGCGTATAGGTAATATTTCTGTTTTTATACTTACGCTATTATTTTAGGTATTGTAGCCGTGTGCTGAAAGATGTCGGCCCCTTCCCTGACCCTACAGAACTGAAGGGTTCCATCCAACATGTATTTTGTGAGAGACGGGACCTCTTTAACCCTTAACCAAACGATCTCTGGTTTTTACGACCCTTAAAAAGAGGCCTTTTGAAAACATTGTGGGAAAGGGAGAAAATGCTGGTAACCAGCATTTTCTCCTTTTCCCACATTGTTTTCAAAGGCCTTTCTCTCAGGGATGTTAAAACTTGGGACCATATGATAAAGGATTGAATCTATACCTAACAATCTCTGGTTTGCACGACTTATCCTAGTCTATGAAAATTTTGATTTACCCCTCGCAAAACAATAAACAACAAGTAATTATGTATTGTATTTACCCCTTACTAATCAAGTTAATGTCTAACAAGCGTTAGGATGAAGGATTTTGAAAAAAAAAAAAAAAAATGTAGGAAAAGTAGCCATATAAAAATGTCCAGAGTCATAATCTATTAATCTCTCTTCATTGCTGACTGCTTTCACGTTCATACAGATCTATGGCAAAGTTTTCTACCACTTCTGTTCTCATCATCACATCATTTTTGACAAAGTTGCGTACATATACATAAAAGGAAAAACAGATTGGATTTGAGCCTAGGTTATAGGAATAAGTGAAAATGCTGGTAACCAGAGTTTTTTTTTCAAACCTAAATTTCTGTGACCAGTGGGTATGAGTCACAATCCCATGTTAACTCTTTTCCAAACGACAAAATTTTAGACTGGTCCAAATTGAAAGCATTTGCAGACCAAAAAATCAGTGTGACTTAAAAATTGAAATTTGTTCCAGCAGGGTAGAAAACATTGTGGGAAAAGGAGAAAATGCTGGTTACCAGCATTTTCTCCTTTTCCCACAATGTTTTCTTAAGGCTTCTTTCTCGGGGTCATCAAAAGTAGGGATGGTGTGATAATGGGCTTATTAAATGTGGCTCAAGAGATGGAATTTTTGTTTGAAAGAGTAGAAAACATTGTGGGAAAAGAAGAAAATCCTGGTTAGCATCATTTTCTCCTTTTCCAACTGTGTTTTCAATGGCTTGTTTTGTTGGGATTGTTAAAATTCAGGATTGTGTGGAAAAAGAGTTAATTTGTCATCTGCAAATGTTTGTTAGCAATTTTAACCCTTTACCCCATTAGACATTTCTATGGTATCTGTAATTGATCCTAAATAACAGCATGGATGAAGCAGTTTCTTATGTGTATATGACACCTTTTGATATCATAGAAAACAGTGTGACAAAAGGTGAAATTGCTCATCACGAGCAATTTCACCTTTTGCCACAATGTTTTCCAAAGGCTCCTACAAGCAATGCATAGAAATGAGTATCTATGGAGTAAAAGGTTAACCAGGCTTAAGTGTTGTGTGGTAAAGAGCGAAGATTTACCCTTTACCAAACGACAAATTTTCAGACTTGTCGAAATTGAAAGCATTTATTTTGCAGCCACCATATATAAATGTAACTGACCAATGAAATTTGTTATGGAAAGGGTAGAAAAACATTGTGGGAAAAAGGAGAAAATGCTTGTGTCCAGCATTTTCTCCTTTTCCCACAATGTTTTCAAAAAGCTTCTTTCTGAGGGTTGTTAAAAGTTGGGATTGTGTGGTAATGGGTTAAATGGCTATTACTAGTAATTTCTAATTATTTGAATCTTCGACTGGGTTGGATTGTCGGAGATTTCTCAAACAGAAATGAACAAATTGATGTGTCAGCAACAATTATCAAAGGACAGTTACACGGAGGTTACAATCTAGAACCTAGACTGTTGTTTTGTTACTATGGTTACGTGAAATATCTACATCAAAACCGTCTTTATTTTCCCAATGTTGGCTACCCAGACATGCAATAATTATACTTCGTCTAGCTGTCCTTACATGGAATACACAGATTTTTCAAATCTGACAGTTTTAGCTGGTAGGAAAAGGAGAAGTTCAGTCTGTACCAAAAGACAGAATTATAGACTGGTCCAAATTGAAAGCATTTGCAGATAACAAAATTAAAGTAAGTCAAAAACTGAAATTTTTCGTGGGAGGGTAGAAAACATTGTGGGAAAAGGAGAAAATGCTGGTTACCAGCATTTTCTCCTTTTCCTACAATGTTTTTAAAAGGCCCCTTTTTCAGGGTCATGAAAACAGGGATTGTCTGGGACAGAGTTAACCCATTACCACACAATTCCTACTTTTGACGACTCTGAGAAAGAAGCCTTAGAGAACATTGTGGGAAAAGGAGAACATGCTGGTAACCAGCAAAATTTCCTTTTCCCACAATGTGTTCTACCCTTCACAAAACAAATTTCAAATTTTCAGACACTTTTATGTTGTCGTCTGCAAATGCTTTCGATTTGGACATGCCTGAAATTGTTGTAGTTTGGTAATGAGTTTAGATTGTCATCTGGCTGCATACAAATGAGCCATGCTCTGGTAAAATACCCTTGTTGACTCAAGTTTCGATTCATTCCGTAATCAACCCTTGGTCATTATATCTCCCACTAGATAGCATTCTACAAATACACATTCTATCTAATTTGGGCGTTTTGTTCTTGGTACAGAGCTTGACTACATTTCAGAACAACAATTTCTTTGAACTCAATAAAATGCTACCTGGTGCGATTCATAAAACTATAATCGGCTAGCATGTAAATTATGCACTGGTCATTTATTAACCCTTTACCCCATAAGGCATTTCTATGGTATCTCTAATTAACCCTAAATAACAGCAAGGATGAAGCCATTTCTTATGTGTATATGACTCCTTTTGATAGTGTAGAAAACATTGTGGCCAAAGGTGAAATTGCTCGTCACGAGCAATTTCACCTTTTGCTACAATGTTTTCCAAAGGCCTACAAGCAATGCGTAGAAATGAGTATCTATGGAGTAAAGGGTTAAAACAGCCCCTACATGCTTGGATAATAGACTAGCTTCGGTTTAAGCCCTACTTTTCCCAAGTATTCAGGGACGGATGATGCGTCATAGCAGACAGGTCAAATCCTGGAAAAATAGTGCGGAGACAACAGACCCTTGGTTCTTTCCCTGACGTTTCCTCGTTCTCATGAATTTTTCACGAAGCAGTTTGATTGGTGATCTCAATTTTTCTTTGAGAAAATTTAAACTATTTTAATCACAAATACGCTGTCATTTCTATTTTTAACTGTCGATATCCAATCACATCATTCGTTGCTCATCAAGCCAAGTGATCTGGCGTTGCTTATCAACACCACAATTGAGAAGCTTTTTTAAAAAGAGATTTTCTGTGTAACATTGAAAGAATTTGTCAGTTAAAATCGTACACAAAGATCAATAGTGCCATTCCTGTATAGGGGAAGAAAAAAACAATCCCTTGGTTTTATGACCCTGAGATAGAAGGATTTTGAAAACATTGTGGGAAAAGGAGAAAATGCTAGTAACCAGCATTTTCTTTCTTTTCCCACAATGTTTTCTACCATGCTGGAAACAAATTTCAATTTTTGAGTTAGGTTTACTTTGTCGTCTTCAAGTGCTTTCAATTTGGACCAGTCTAAAATTTTGTCATTTGGTAAAGATTCAAACAAAGTTATAAATTTGTGCCAGGATAGATATGTTTTAACCCGTTACCACACAGCAAAATTTTAGACCTATCCAAATTGAAAGCATTTGCAGACGACAATTTCAAAGCAGCTTAAATGGAGCAATTTTGCTTTGATAGGGTAGAAAACTTTGTGGGAAAAGGAGAAATTGCTGGTCACCAGCATTTTCTCCTTTTCCCACAATGTTTTTAAAAGGCTTCTTCTTCAGGGGTGTTAAAAGTTGTCATTGTGTGGTAAAGCGCTATAAGAACTATATCTTTTCAGGTTAATTTCATTAGCATCATTTTTTAATTGCTTAATGAATATGAAACCATTTCGATTGCTGTATACCTTATTAGATGCTTGCTTTGTCAGCCTCTATTTTATGATAGTTTTATTAAAGTTTGCCCACTGTATTTTTCAGGTTTTGTTGTTGGACAGTCTGGTATACTGGTTACTATTGTACAGTTAGTCCTTGCCTATGCAATCCTCATTTTGACTGTGTTTAGTATATGTGCCATCTCAACCAATGGAGCTGTGGAAGGGGGAGGAGCCTATTGTATCCTTTTGAATATTCATAAAGTTTAGAAACAGCTCTATTTGTACCTTCAGTCTGAAAGTTTGCTCTGATACTATTTTTGTTATTTGTCTCTGCAAACCTTCACAGCAGCCTGTCTTAAAATATATCTGGAATTAATATGATTTTTCCGGCATCTTTTCAAAATTTTTGGTCAGGAAAACAATGGATTGTTTGGTAAAATGTTACTGTTTAGGATACTTTTTGACAAAATGTACAATGAATATAAAATAATGAAAAGATTTCCAAAGCTTTTTAACCTTGACCTTGAATGAAGACATGATAAGTCGAGCCCTGGGTCCAGAGTTTGGTGGAAGTATCGGGTTTCTGTTTTTCGTCGCCAATGTCTTGTCCTGCGCTCTCTACATCAGCGGGTTTGTTGAAGCCATTGTGGACAACTTTGCAGAGGGAGGTAAGTAGGCTTTGTGACGTAGACCTGTAGCACCTACAGTGCTGATTTAAACAAGCAGAAATTTACAGTTTAGAAAAAATGATACATAAACATTAACCGATTACTACACAATCACTTTTGACGCCCTTGAGAAAGAAGCCTATAGAAAACATTGTGGGAAAAGGAGAAAATGCTGGTAACCAGCATTTTCTTCTTTTCCCACAATGTTTTCTATCCTTCACAAAACAAATTCCAAATTTTCAGTCACTTTTATTTTGTCATCTGCAAATGCTTTCAATTTGGACTGACAAACCTAAAATATTGTCGTTTGGTAATGAGCTAAATCACACTTTTCAAGGTTGCAAACAACAAATTAAAGGGGATCAAATGATGGAATTTTTTGTTTTAATGGTAGAAAAGGCTATTGGAAATGAGGAAATGCTGTTTATCAGAACCACCATAATAATGTGAGAGGTAAGTGCAAGACTAATGTAAGTGCATGTACATTGTATATTCACTTGCAATAGTCTTGAACTAACCCATTCACATATTTCGTTTGGTAAAGGGTTAGGAGAGTTGAAAGACTGCTGAGTATCAACAAAAAGCTTACCTGAATATACAGTTGTTTATTCCTGTATTTGTTCTTGTAAAATTGTTACTCTCTTGTTTTAAGATTCTGACCAAGAATTTATTTGGTATACAAGTATTACCCAAAATGCATCTTGTGGGCCTAGTTGATCCCTTCCTTTTATTTTGCAGGTCACTATGTCCAAACAGGGGGTTTACCTGTGGGTGACTGGTATAGATACCTGTATTCATCTGTCGTCCTGATCGTCTGTCTGATTGTCTGTCTTATTGGTGGCTCCATGTTTGCAAAAACTCTGATATTCATTCTTGCTGTAAGTATATATCTAACCCATTACCACACATTTCGTACTTTTGACGACCCTGAGAAAGATGGCTTTAGAAAACATTGTGGGAGAAAGATGGCTTTAGAAAACATTGTGGGAAAAGGAGAAAATGCTGGTAACCAGCATTTTCTCCTTTTCCCACAAAGTTTTCTAACCTTCACAAAACAAATTTCAAATTTTCAGTCACCTTTATTTTGTCGTCTACAAATGCTTTCAATTTGGACCAGTCTAAAAGATTGTCATTTGGTTATGAGTTAAACCTCAACTTTTTACCATAGAACAAAATTTTGGACTTTTCCAGATTGAAAGCACTTGCAGAAGACAAATAAATCATAGTTTATAAGATATATTTCTATCTTTGAAATGGTAGAAAACATTTTGGAAAAAAATATAAAATGCTGGCTACCACAATGTTTTTCTACGGCCTTCTTTCTCAGGATCATAAAACAAAAAGTCATTTTTTACAGATATAACCATTTACCAAACAATCCCAAGTTTAAGTGACCCTGAGAAAGGAGTCTTTTGAAAACATTTGGGTAACCAGCATATCTTATTTTCCAACAATGAATTACATCCTTTCAGAGATGAATTACATCATTTGAAGCACAATATTATATTTGCATTTCAAAATTGTCTTAAAATGTACCTGTATTAGATTTTGCCCAATAAATTTTTGAATACTTCCTCTGAATGAATGAAAGAATGAAGGAATGAAGGAAGGAAGGAAGGAAGGAAGGAAGGAACAAACAAATAAACAAAGAATAAATGAAGAAATAAACACACAAACAAATAAATCCATCCATCCGTCCGTCTGTATTTACAGATTACTGTGAATTGTACCCTGACTGTGTTCTAATGTATATTTTATTCTCAGCAAAGCACAAAATCATTTATTAATCCATCTGTCAGTCCATCTGCCCTTCCATCCATCTGTCTGTCCATCTGTCTATCTGTGCATTCATTTGTTAATTCTGATATTCTTACAGATTACTGTGATATGCACCCTGACTGTGTTCTTCAGTATATTTTACTATTCAGCGAAGCACAAAATCATACCGGTGGGAATTCCAAAAGAAAACCATCTCTTCGATAATAAAACTGACAACACGACTATCAAGTTTAACTTTACGGGGCTGACAGCGCAAACATTCAGAGAAAATCTAAAACGTAAGTGATCTGCTCTCCTGTTTAGCTCACCTGAGCACAACATGCTCAAGGGGGAACTTTTAGGATCACGCTTTGTCCGTCATGCATCGTCCACTGTCCGTCGTCAACAATTTCTTTAAACATTTAAAACGTAGAGTTCTCCTCTGTTTTTTATGCCTATTCTACACAATCACAAGTTATAACAACCTTGAAAAAGAGGAGTTTTTGGTAGTGGGTTAACCCATTACCAATCAATCCCTGCTTCTGACGAACCTGAGAAAGAAGCCTTTAGAAAACATTGTGGGAAAAGGAGAAAATGCTGGTAACCAGCATTTTCTCCTTTTCCCTCAATGTTTTCTACCCTTCACAAAACAAATTTCAAATTATCAGTCACACTTATTTTGTTGTTGTCTGCCAATCCTTTCAATTTGGACCAGTCTAAAATTTGGTTGTTTAGTAAAGATTTAATTATGAATTTTTTTTGTTTACAGCGGAGTACACAACAGATTACAGCACCGGCACTATGATGAATTTTTCCACGGTGTTTGCCATCATGTTCAGTAGTGTGACTGGTATCATGAACGGAGCCAACATGTCAGGTGAGACACAGGGGTTTTCCCTTGGCTATAAAAATCGAGGTTCATTGTGACCCCCTTCCTCATTAGTTGAGGGTCATTTCGTTAATTTAGGGGGTCAAAATAAATGGATGTCTTTGTCATCAACTTTAAGCATTATTTACAATTTCACCTTCAAAGTCCAAGATAGAAAAGTCAGTCAGTCATTTCTGACGGAAAGGTAGATTTTACTTTTTGACAGATTAAACATTTTTGTCTGAATTGCTGCTTGACGTGGCTTGATCGGCAGTTGTAGGAAGCAGACGATAGAAAAATGCGACAATTATCTTTGTCTTGACATTATTTTCCACGAACAGTACAGACTGGTAATATGTACTTTTATATACCTTAAGCCATATTAAATATGTTATGAAATACAGAGAACCCAACCAAGACTTTGACTTGGTACATATTTATGACACATGTCCAATATACTTTATGGCAATAATGCATAGACCAGTCTTATTCTATAAATAAATTGCCGGAAAACCACTTTCATCTAAAATAAACCCTGTAATTAAAAAAGCAGAAAGGTTCTTGTCTGACATCGAAGCAAGAACAGACTTGGATTTATGACGCTTTATTCAAGTTTGTACATGATTTAGGTTTTGGAAAGTTGCGTCACGGATGATGCAACTTTTGATGACAATATTTTAGGTTTGTCCAAATGGAAAGCTTTCGCAGACAACAAAATAAAAGTGACTGAAAATTTGAAATTTGTTTTTTGAAAGGTAGACAACATTATCGGTTAAAGAAGAAAATGCTGGTTACTAGCATTTTCCCCTTTTCCCACAATGTTTTCTAAAGGCTTCTTTCTCAGGCTCGTCAAAGTAGGGATTGTGTGGTAATGGGTTAATATGATGTGGGGTCCAAGAAATAGGCCACTAGATTTTTTCCTCTGTTTACATTTCTCATTTTATTTTAGGTGAGTTGAAGGATCCCAGTAAATCTATACCAAGAGGTACCCTGTCTGCTGTGGCCTTCACCTTCACAACCTACCTGTTTATGGGTATCATGATTGGTGGATCCTGTACAAGGTAATATCCTCTTGTCACATTGTTTTATGCAAAATGCCTTGTTGCCCTACAGCAGAATGTGTTTTAGAATATTGATGCAAAGGAAGAACATTATAGAATGTCTTGGCAAAGTAGTCTAATTAAGTTTTAACTTTTTTACCAAACAATGCCAGGTTTTTACGGCTCTGTTAAAAGAGGCCTTTTGGAAACATTGTAGAAAATAGAGATAATGCTGGTAACCAGCATTTTCTCCTTTTACAAAAGTCAAGTTTCATTTTTTGAGTCATGTGTATTTTGTTGTCTGCAAATTCTTTCAATTTGGACCAGTCTAAAATTTTGACGTACGGTAAAGAATTAAAAGTTTTTTAACCCTCTACGGCATGATCTAGAAAGAAAGCACTGTGAGAAAAGAAGAAAATTTAGTATGCAAAACAAAGTTCTAACATACATGTATGTCACTGAGAGCAGTTAGATATATAAGAACTTTAAACTTGCCTCACTGTTGTGCTAGATTTACAAATATTTTGTCAATTTTGTCGCCAAGTAAAGCTTAAAACGCCATGTAATTGATCAATGAATCTGTTTTCAGAGAACTGCTGGTGAACAATTATATATTCCTACAGGACGTCAATGTATGGTCGTATTTTGTTATAATTGGTATTTTTGCTGCAACTCTCTCTGCTGCTCTGGGTAACCTGATTGGTGCATCCCGTATCCTAGAGGCTTTGGCATGTGATCAACTCTTCTGTAAGTAATTTAATTTCTTTATAGTTGTTACCACACGACAAAATTTTAGACTTGTCCACATTGAAAGCATTTGCAGACAACAACAAAAATGTGACTGAAAAGTTAAAACTTGCTATGGGAAGGGTAGAAAACATTGTGGGAAAAGTAGAAAATGCTGGTTACCAGCATTTTCTCCTTTTTCCACAATGTTTTCAAAGGCTTCTACCTCAGTGTCGTCAAATGTCGTCATTGTTTGGTAATGGGTTAACTCTGTACCAAACGACAAAATTTTAGCCTGGTCCAAACTTAAGGCATTTGCAGATGACCTTATCATTTTGGTGATGTCTTTCTTTGATAGGGTAGAAAACATTGTGGGTGCAGTCTTTCTTTGATAGGGTAGAAAACATTGTGGGGAAAGGAGAAAATGCTGGTCACCAGCATTTTCTCTTTTTCCCACAACGTTTTCAAAAAGCTTTCCTTTCAGGGTCGATAAAAGTTGACATTGTGTGGTAAAGTGCTGACCTTTTACTGCACAGTGACGAATTTTTGACAGCCTAAGGAAAGAAGCCTTATGAAATGATTGTGGGAAAAGGAGAAAATGCCGGTTAAAGTGGTGTTAAATCCCAATACAACCAACCAACCAGCCATAGCAGAACACTGCTCTATGATATTGTTTTTTTTTTTTCAGGGTTTGTGTTGAAACCTGCCATGATAACCACAAAGGGAGGTAATCCGTATGTTGCTGTGTTAATATCGTGGGTCCTTGTAGAGGTATGTTTACTGTTAGACAAATTTTTATTTCTTGACTTTTCACCACACAATCATGTGGGTTAGTGTCCCTGTCATATGAGTTTCCTTTTGCAAGACACTTCATAGCCCTAGCCTAGTACTGGTGAAACCTAGATATGAGCTTGTACCATGACATGACTGAAAAAATGTTTAAAGTTGCGTAAAACTTCATCTAAGGCTTTACCACAAAATCCCGACTTTTAATGACCCCGAGAAAGAAAGCTTTTGAAAACATTGTCGGTGAAGGAGAAAATGCTGTCTACCTTTCACAAAACAAATTTCAAATTTTCAGTCACTTTTAATTTGTTGTATGCAAGTGCTTTGGATTTGGACAAACCTAAAATTTTGTCATTTGGTAATGAGTTAACCCATTACCACACGATCCCTACTTTTGACGCCTTAGAAAAAGAAGCCTTTTGAAAACACTGTGGGAAAAGGAGAAAATGCTGGTAACCAGCATTTTCTCCTTTTCCCGCAGTGTTTTCTACCCTTCCCAGACCAAATTTTAATTTTTCAGTCACCTTTATTTTGTCGTCTGCAAATGCTTTCAATTTAGACTGGTCTAAAATCTTCTCGTGTGGTAATGAGTTAAAGAATAAATCCGGGTTTTTCCTGGACTTTCTAAGAAAGAGGTCATCTGACCTACTTCAGAAAAATCAAAGAAATGCAAAGACAACTCTTTACTAAATGACAAAATTTTAGACTGGTCCAAATTGAAAGCACTTGCAGACGTCAAACGTAATTCCAAAATTGAAACTTCTACATGGCAGGGTAGAAAATATTGTGGGAAAAGGAGAATTGCTGGTTGCCAGCATTTTCTCCTTTTCCCACAATGTTTTCACAAAGGCTTATTTCTCAGGGTTGTTAAAAGTTGGGGAGTGTGTGATAAAAAGTTAAATTTTGAGAAACATTTTGTAAATTAGGGGGGGTCAAAATTCAAAGAAACAGGCATTTAGGAAAAAGCCCGGAGCTTAACCCTTTACCAGACGACAAAGTTTTAGCCCCAACCGAATGGAAAGCATTTGCAGACGACAATTTCAATGTAGCTCAAATGATGCAGTTGTTAGTTGATAGGATAGAAAACATTGTGGGAAAAGGAGAAAATGCTGGTTACCAGCATTTTCTCCTTTTCTTACAATGTTTTCAAAAGGCTTCTTTCTGAGGGTCGTTAAAAGTCAGGATTGTTTGGTAATGGGTTAATTATTTTGACCCCATTATTATTTTCTAGGCCGTGTTACTGGTGGGTTCCCTCAATGCGATAGCTCCAGCTACATCTGTGTTCTTCTTACTGTCCTACGCTTCAACCAATCTTGCCTGCATGGCTTTAGATCTGGCATCAGCTCCCAATTTCAGGTAAGGTTTACTAGATAACTCCTTCATGCAGGGCTTTGTCCCGATTTAAATACAATACCTAACAGCTGCTTTGGGGAGATATTTCTTTGGCTCAGTGGTTAAGGTATTGGCCTTTTGTCCTGGTGTTCTGGGGTTCGAATTCTGCCTGGTCCCTTATTTCTGTCATGCATTTGTTCATTTGTTTCTTTGTTACAGACTTTGTTCGTAACCAGCATTTTCTCCTTTTCCCACAATGTTTTCAACCCTTCCCAAAACAAATTTCAATTTTATGAGTTACTTTAATTCTTTTGTCTTCTAATGCTTTGAATTTTGAAATTTTGTTATCTTCTAAAGAGTTAAACCTTTACCAAACATTTTAGACTGGTCCATGTCGAAAGCACTTACAGAAGACAAAATAAATATGTCAGAAATTGAAATTTGTTTCCAGCAGGGTAGAAAACAATGTGGGAAAAGGAGAAAATGCTGGTTTTCCTGCATTGTTTTCAAAAGGCTTCTTTGTAAGGGTCTTAGAAAAACCGGGGATTGTTTGGTAAAGGGTTAACCCTTTCCCACTCAATGACAACTTTTAACAACCCTTGGAAAGAAGCCTTTTGAAAACATTGTGGCAAAAGTAGAAAATGCTGTAAAGCATTTTCTCCTTTTCCCACAATGTTTTACCCTATCAATAAACAACTGACACTTGAGCCGCATTGAAATTGTCGTCTGCAAGTGCTTTCAATTTGGATGGGCTAAAATTTTGTTGTCTGGTAAAGGGTTAAAGGGTTTGTATAGAAATTTTCTCCTCTCATTTTCTTCTTGCAGACCAACATTCAAGTATTTTAGCTGGCACACTTGTCTACTTGGGATGATAGGATGTATGACGATGTGTTTCCTGATCAACCCGATCTATACCTCCGTGGCCATTATCATCATGTTATCACTGATTATACTGCTTCATTTCCGATCTCTACCTTCACAATGGGGCTCAATAAGCCAGGCCTTGATTTTTCATCAAGTGAGAAAATACCTGCTGATGTTGGACATACGGAAAGGTCATGTTAAGTACTGGCGCCCGCAGATTCTGTTGATGGTTTCTCGACCCCGGCAATGCTGTGAGCTGATTGACTTTATCAATGATTTAAAGAAAGGTGGATTGTACATTCTAGGTCATGTGAAACTTGGCCATTTGAATGAGTTTGCCGAGAGAGATCCTTTACTAGATGAGTATCCGAAGTGGATGCGTCTAGTTGACAAGCTGAGTATTAAAGCTTTTGTAGAGTTGACATTGACAAAGACAGTTCCCGAAGGTCTTGTGCATCTAATTCGGTCTGCAGGTCTCGGTGGCATGAAAACTAACACACTTTGTCTGGGTTTTTATGATGATAGTATACCAGTTGATTCCCTTGTCAGAAGAAGAACAAGAAGAAAGAGGTTTTTTGGTTCCCCAGAGGAGATTAATGTCAGTTTTGGGGAACATTTTGGTGGCTTGAGAGACCAGTCAGCTCCGAAAGATTTAACAACAGACGAGTATGTAAAAATGATAGAGGACTCTTTAAAAATGCAGAAAAATGTGCTACTATGTCGCCATTTTAACGGGCTGGACAAGTCTGCCATATTGAATTCTAAAGGGATCAGCTATATTGATGTTTGGCCTGTCAATTTTTTCCGACCAGAGACGGCCAGCTACTTTGACAACACCTGTTTATTTCTCCTGCAACTGGCTTGCATCATCAACATGGTCCCAGGCTGGAAGAGCCATACAAAACTCCGGGTTTTCCTGTTTATCAACACACAAAATGAACAGTCCCAGATCAAGGAACAAAAACTGGACTCCTACCTACGCCAGTTGAGAATTTTGGCCAAGATCCAAACTGTAACATGGGACAGCATTCCGCAAGATGTCACTTCCCAACAGTTCGACCACAGCGTAAATTACTCGGATTCCAGAATGCAAGAGTACAACCAGATTAATTCTGCCTTTCTGACGGAAATCAATAAACTGATTGTATCATATTCTAGCTTAACAGCAGTCAGTTTTCTCTACTTACCACGACCACCGGAGGACAAATCTCTGCGAGACACGTATCTTTCGCAGTTAGGAGGTCTAACAGAAAACCTTCCTCCGACTGTACTAGTTCACGGTTTACATCCAGTTACGTCTACAACACTTTAGGCTCTTTGTTAGGCTTACATCTCTTTACATGAATGCAAAGTTTAGACTTCAGAGTTCCAAATAAGAGGAAGTGATAGTGATCTAAATCCATTATTTCTCTTCCAAACCCTATGTTGTGGGTACTCATTAGAATCGTCTCGATGAGGCGATTCTAATGAGTACCCACAACATAAGGTTTAGTAAAAAATTATTAATATTTGATGGAGGGGGGGCGATAGTATTCTTAATGTTATTTCCCTTCCAAACCCTATGTTGTGGCAACTCATTTGTGGAAAACTATTAATATTATCGCGCCCGCCATCTAGAGCTCTGAGATTTTACAAATTGACATGATTTGCAGAATGCAAGTCAAAAGTGGCTTATTTGAAGAGATTTGATTTTTAATTCTTTACCAGACAACAAAATTTTAGACCTGTGCTAATTGAAAGAATTTGCAGACAGCAATTTCATAGTTGTTGAAATGACACATTTTTTAAAAAAATTTTGATAGGGTAGAAAACTTTGTGGGAAATGGAGAAAATGATGGTACCAGCATTTTCTCCTTTTCCCACAATGTTTCCAAAGCCTTCTCTTTTAGGTCGTTAGAAGTCGGTTTTGTGTTGTAAAGGGTTAATTAGTCTTAACCCTGAAGCAACCAAGCCATTTTACTGACTGAAATGACCAAGTGGGGTCATTTATGAGCCCATTGTGCTCTGTTCAGGGATCCTACTGTGGAAAATCTTGTTGTCTTAGTCCGTTCCCTGATATTTCTTGCTAGTGTCGGGTGTTTAAGGTTTTTCTTTTTTTCTTTAACCCTTTACCAAACAATCCCTGGTTTTTACGACTCTGAGATAGAAGCCTTTTGAAAACATTTTGGGAAAAGGAGAAAATGCTGGAAACAAAGTTCAGTTTTTGAGTTATGTTTGTTTGGTCATCTGCAAATGCTTTCATTTTGGACCAGTCTAAAATTTTGTCATGCAACAAAATTTTAGACTGGTCCAAAGTCAAAGCATTTGTATGTTACAAAAGTAGATGTTACATAAATTATGAAGTTTGTCTTTTAAAGGTCAGGAAACATTGTGAAAAAGAAGAAAATGCTGGTTACCGGCGTTTTCTCCTTTTCTCACAATGTTTTCAAAAGTCCTTTCTTCCCAAAGGGGTTGTTAAAATTCTGGATCGCATGGTAAAGGGTTAATATTTGAAAATAGGATGTGTGGTATTGGGCGGAACTTGATTATGTACAGTACCATGATCTTCAAGACTGAGGGCATATTCCTTTCACTACTCTGAACACTCCGAACATGTTCTAGGTCAGTGGAGTATTTCGGAACACTGTGCAGTTTTCTTCAAAACATGTTCTGACTGTTTTAATTCAATCGAGGTGCAGCACACATGCTGAACGGTCGCTAGGTGATACTGATGGCTGAAAAACGGACAATTCTTCGTGGCCAAATTTGCAATTGTCTTTTTTACGATATGAATGCCATAAGTAGGGGCATTGGAGAGCCGGCTCTACTCCCTTTCTGCAGCTAATTATATCCTCAGCTAACACAGCAAAGACAGTACCTCTTGCAACAGCCATCATATCAATGTACTTTCGTTTCTATATGGTTTTGAACAAGGTTCCAAACATGCTTCATTCAAAAGATACTTCCAGAATAGTGTAGCACATTCCAGAACAGCTCTTCAGAACATGTGAAACGAATACGCCCTTAGAGAACAAAATAATTATTGCCTGTAATTGCTGCTTATTTGTTATTTTAATACTGAAATTCTGTTACTCTATCTTTTTGAACTATCCATAAAAATTTTTTTACAATACTTTTTAAGAAATGTTTTCTTCATTTTACAACAATCGCAATGAACGCTTTACCAAACAAGACCTACTTTTCATGACACTGGAAAGGAAAACTTTTTACAACCTTGTGGAAAATGCTGGTAATAAGGATGAAGCCGTTTCTTATATGTATATGACACCTTTTGATAGCATTGAAAACATTGTGACATAAGGTGAAATTGCTCCTCGCAAGCAACTTCACCTTTTGCCATAATGTTTTCTAAAGGGTCCTACAAGCAATGCGTAGAAATGAGTATTGATGGAGTAAAGGGTTAAATGAACTCAGGGTTATGTGGTACAAGGTTAAAATAGCGAAAATATTTTTCACACTGAAAACATGAGACAAACATTATAAACTGTTTTTCAAACAGGTTATGTGTGGAAAACAGCAGTATATCAGCATAATATGATTAATAATATATGTATTATAAAACTAGCTTTTTAACCCTTTACCCATTACCTCAGTCCCTACTTTTGACGGCCCAGAGAAAGAAGCCTTTGGAAAACATTGTGGGAAAAGGAGAAAATGCTGGATACCAGCATTTTCTCCTTTTCCCACAGTGTTTTCTACCCTTCAGAAAGCTAATTTCAAAATTTTCATTTACTTTTAGTTTGTTGTCTGCAAATGCTTTCAATTTGGACAAACCTAAAATTTTGTCATTTGGTAATGATTTAATGCTCCTTTAGTAACAACAGAAGTTTTTGTAGCTAGTGTGGATCAAGACCAGAGTGCACAAGGTGCAATTTCATTCTTGATCTATAGTACAGTGTTCAATTTGCTGAAATATTGTAGAACAAATTGACCTTGACGTTGGATTTATTTCTTTATTTGAAATATCATATGGAAAGCTTTTGGAAACATGGTGGGAAATAGAGAAAATGCTGGTAACTAGCATTTTCTCCTTTTTCAACATTGATTTAGATAGTTATAAAAAAGAAATGAATGACATCTTACTCTTTGCCACACTGCAAAACTTTTGACTTGACCAAATTTAAAGCATTAGCAGACAAGAAAATAGATGCAGTAAAAATGATGGTTTCTCTTGGATAGGGTAGAAAATAGTGTGAGAACAGGAGAAAATGCTGGTAATTCTTTCTCTGGGCCGTCAAAAGTAGGGACTGAGGTAATGGGTAAAGGGTTAAAAAGCTAGTTTTATAATACATATATTATTAATCATATTATGCTGATATACTGCTGTTTTCCACACATAACCTGTTTGAAAAACAGTTTATAATGTTTGTCTCATGTTTTCAGTGTGAAAAATATTTTCGCTATTTTAACCTTGTACCACATAACCCTGAGTTCATTTAACCCTTTACTCCATCAATACTCATTTCTACGCATTGCTTGTAGGACCCTTTAGAAAACATTATGGCAAAAGGTGAAGTTGCTTGCGAGGAGCAATTTCACCTTATGTCACAATGTTTTCAATGCTATCAAAAGGTGTCATATACATATAAGAAACGGCTTCATCCTGGTTACCAGCATTTTCTCCTTTTCTCACAAGGACTTCTGCTCTTGCAGAGCCAAATTTCATAAATTTTGACACTTTTCATTTGTGGTCTGCAAAATTTAATGCTTTCAATATGGATCAGACTAAAATACTGTCATTTGGTGAACAGTTCAGACTTTCGAATTTATTTCAATGACAATTGCTTTAGAGTTGTCCAAATCAAAAGTTTTGGACAAGGAATTGAATGCGAGTAGAAAACATGAAAATCATCAATCACAAGGTAGAAAATATTGTGGGAGGAGGAAATGCTACAAGGGTCTGCATTTACCAACCATTCTTAATCCTTTCCCAAACAAGCCCTGGTTTTTACGTGTCTGCAGTAAAAGTCTTTTGAAAACACTGTGGGAAAAGGAGAAATTGCTTGTAGTGTTTTTCACCCTTTTTGAGAACATTCTGTCATTTTTTCCAAATCTAAAATTGTTGTTTGCAAACTCATTGGGTTTGGAAGAGTCCAAAATTTGTCGTTTGGGAAAGGGTTAACTCTTTGCCAAAATTTTAGCCTGGTCCAAATCAAAAGTATTTGCTGACAGCAAAATAAAAATGACTAAAAATGTTAATGGTTTTTGTGAAGGGTAGAAAACATTGTTGGAAAAGGAGAAAATGCTGGTTACAGACCTTCTTTCCTTTTTCCACAATGTTTTCAGAAGGCTTTTTTCTCAGTGTAGTTAAAAGTCCAGATTGTATGGTAAAGAGTTAGGAATGTTAATAGTCTCATTCTTCAAATTTTATTAGCTCACCTGAGCACGAAGTGCTCATGGTGAGCTATTGTGATCGTGCTATGTCCAGCGTGTGTGGTAAACTTTTTACCTTGTGTATGCGCAAGAGGCCACATTTTCAGTCTTATACTCCTGAAACTTGGTCAGAATGTTGGTCTCAATAAAATCTCTGATGAGTTCGAAAATGGGCTATGTCAATTTCTTTCAAAGGATTGATGATAGTCATTCTGACAGGACACATGCCTATCTCAACACTGACCATGGTTTCTACAAGAAGTTTGCTTGAAAGGTGAAGAAGAATATCCTAAGGCGTGTTAGTTACAGAAAATCCAGGAAAGCATGTATTGGTTGTTGCCACTTTGTAACCGAAATTATGCTGAAAACTGCTGAAATGAATCGATCAAATCTAGTTAAATAGATACATGTAATACATTTACCAATACTGTAAACATGGATATAAACTGTGTCAAAAAATTTGTGATTTACAGATTGTGGACATTTTGGGTACAGAAATGTTTGAGAATTCAAGACACTTGTTATATGATATGTTGGTATGCTTGTTGTATGATACACAAAGAGAAAAATTTGCAAATCACAGATTGTGGACGTCACGTGTACAGAAATGTTTTAGCATTCAAGACTTTTGGTATACTTGTAAAATAAGCAAGAGAAAAGTTTCGGAATATAAATTCATGAAATAGCAAAATTTTCTGCATCATGAAAATTCCCACTTATAAAGTATCATTGCTTAACCCTTTCCCAAACAATCCCTGGTTTTTACGGGTCTGGAATAGTAGCCTTTTGAAAACATTGTGGGAAAAGGAGAAAATGCTGGTAACCAGCATTTTCTCCTTTTCCCACAATTTTTTCTACCCTATCATAGACAGAAATCATCTTTTCAGCAAGAGTTGAATTGTCGTCTGCAAACACTTTCAATTTGGTCTAGCCCAAAAGTTTGTCGTTTTGGAAAGGGTTAACTCTTTACCAAACAACAAAAATTGACTGGTCCAAATTGAAAGCATTTGCAGATGACAAAATAAATGTGACTAAAGAATTCAAAATTTGTTTTAGGAATGGAATTAGGAATGGAAGAAAACATTGTGGGAAATGGAGAAAATGCTGGTTACCAGCATTTTCTCCTTTTCCCACAATGTTTTCAAAAGGCTTCTTTCACAGGGGTGTTAAAAGTCTGGATTGTGTGGTAAAGAGTTAAAGTAAATACAAATGTATTTGTTGTATTTAGAAAATGTTTTTCCTTTGAAACTTTGAAAACTGAATACAACACATGCAAACTATCCATGGAGTAGAAGCATTTGTGGAACAGTGAAACAGACTATTGCAAAGGATAGCATTTATTTTCATTTATTACAAACACATGATCATATAGAACAATGAGTTTTCAGATGAAAATGAAACAAAACTGAGACGTAATCAATGATTCAGTGAAATAGGCTATTGTAAAAGATAGCATTTGTTTTCATTTGTTACAAACAAACGTGACACGATATGCGATATGCAAAAAGGGACCTTCTGGGAACTATGAAAAGTGTCAACCCTGGTCAGACTGCGCTGATGGGCAAGTTGACCAGCGTCAACATTTTTTGCTTTTATAATATTTTTTTATATGAAAAGTGGTCATTCCACCTTACTGTACAATCATTTTTGAATGATCAACTTAAACTGACCTGCACTATCTTTGACCTGTTTACATCTAACTGATATACGGAATGCTCACTTTTATTTTGTCGTCTGCAAATGCTTTCAATTAGGACTAACCCAAAGTTTTCTTGTTTGGTACAGAGTAAAGGAATGACATAAAATGCCCATTTATGCATGCCAATAACAAAAGGTCTAAAACAATAACTTGTGTTTGAACTTTTAAAACAGCCAAGCTTAAACTGTAGTCAGCCGGGATATAAACTCCTAGACCACAAGACAAAATTTTACACCAGTTCTAATAAATGCATTTGCAGACAAGAAATGAAAATTTGTGGCATTTGTCTTTAAAAGGGTAGAAAAGGTTGTGAGAAAACAAGAGAATACTGCCTAATAGAAAATTTTCCTTTTCCAACGATGTTTTCATAAGCCTTTTTTCCTTGGGGTTATTAAAGGACTGTGTAGTGAAGAGTTAACCCTTTACCTCCTGGAAAAGAAGCCTTTTGAAAACATTGTGGGGAAAAGAAAAAAATGCTGGTGACCAGCATTTTCTTCTTTTCCTGCAATCTTTTCTACTCTATCAAAGAAAAATTACACCATTTGAGCCTCACTGAAGTTTGTCCTCTGCAAATATTTTCAATTTGGACAAGATTAAATTTTTGTCGTGTGGTAAAGGGTTAACTTTTTACCAAAGGACAAAATTTTAGACTGGTCCAATTTGAATGCAGTTGCAGACAATAAAATAAATGTAACTCAAAATTTGAAATTTGTTTCCAGCAGGGTAGAAAACATTGTGGGAAAAGGAGAAAATGCTGGTTACCAGCATTTTCTCCTTTTCCCACAATGTTTTCAAAAGGCTTCCACCTCAGGGACGTAAAAACCAGGGATTATTTGGGAAAAGGTTAACATAACAATTTCCTTGATCTCTGTCAGACTGAAAATTTACTGTCTTTGTAAAAAATTTGTCCATTTAGGGAAACTGTATACACGTCAGTACTGAAAACTACGTTTTGTGTGAATATCATCCAGAATCTGTTGCAGTTCTTCATCTTCAAATCTTCCCTCCAGGCTGTTAAAAAAAGAAAATCGAAATCATATATGTCCTCTTGCTAAAACGAATCTAACTCAGTTATTATGCTAGTCTCATAATTTGTTTGTTTGTTTGTGTTTTAACTCTTTACCACATGAGAAAACTTTAGATTGGTCTAAATTGAAAGCATTTGCAGGCGACAAAAATGGTGGCTGAAGAATTGAAATTTGTTCTGGGAAGGGTAGAAAACACTGTGGGAAAAGGAGAAAATGCTGGTTATCAGCATTTTCTCCTCTTCCCACAATGTTTTCAAAAGGCTTCTTTCTCAGGGGCGTCAAAAATAGGGATTGTGTGGTAATGGGTTAATATTGTTTTCAACATCATTTTGCCTGCAACATGTTAAAAGGGGCATTCTGACATTTGCATAGTGTGTTGTCTCTGATCAGTCTGGGCAGATTCCAAAACAACACTTTCTGTTTTCATGTAATTTTCTGTTTTGCACAAGTGTACTGAAGTACAAAATCCGATGTAATGATAAAGTGATGTCTTGGATTAGCTTGCTTGGACTGCACAGGCTGATCTGATTTGACACTTTTTTGCAAGTGTTCGAATGCCCTTTTTCGCGTGTTGCAAGCCATTTCAGTAATATCTTGGCAGCCATTGTACCTATCCATGTTTTCCTCAACTTTCTTCATTTTCAGTGACAGAAGGATCAATAATCCATAATAAAGTTAATATCAATTTCTCCAACATTTCTATTGCAGACAACAATATTTAACATCAAATGAGTAAGGAAAATAATCGAAGGGAAACAACTCAAAAATATACAAGCCAGAGTGATGGTTATTGTGCATAACACTTTGTCTCATAGTACTTTACAAATGCTTGAAGTTTTATCTAAATATCTTCAAATGTTTTACAGCAGCCATAATTTGTGATGGACAGACATAGACAGGCAGACAGGGAAAAACAATGTTTCCCGACTCTGGGAGAGGGGTGGGGGTGGGGACATGATTCTTTTTTTATTTAATTAACTACTTTTAACCCTTTACCACACAGTCCCCAGTTTTTGGTACCCTAAATATCTTCAGCATAATGACTGAACAGCACTTACCTAGGTATCAATGACTTTGCCTCTTCCGCATTATCTGGACACAGATTGGCTAATGCTGCCAGCTCAAATTTGTGTAACTTCTTCTGCATTAATAAACTGAAACATGAAACAGAAAAACTTGTGCAAAAACCTTTAGTAGACAATCTTGTGTTCTAACTCAGAGCTCCAAATAGAGGGAGTGATTTGATTTCAAAATTGAAAATATTAAATATTCTCCACTTAACGCTATGTTGTGGGTCCTCATTAGAATCGTCTCATCGAGACGAGTCTAATGAGTACCCACAACATGGGGTTTCAAAGAGAAATAATGATTTCAGAATACCATCACTCCCTCTTATCTGGATCTCTGTAACTGGAGGAGCCTTTTGAAAACATAGTGGGAAAAGGAGAAAGTGCTGGCTACCAGCATTTTCTCCCTTTCTCACAATTTTTTCCATGTTATCTAAGTTACAAATCATTATTTAACATATTAATATTTAATTAGTTGACTACATATGCTTTCAATTTGGACATATCTAAAATCTTGTCTCTAGGTAAAGCCTTAACTCTTTACCAAACTACAAAATTTTAGACTGGTCCATATTGAAAGCATTTGCAGACGAAAAAATAAATGTGACTCAAAAATCAAAATTTGTATAAGGAAGGGTAAAACATTGTGGGAAAAGGAGAAAATGCTGGTTACCAGCATTTTCTCCTTTTCCCACAATGCTTTCAAAAGGCTTTCTTTCTCAGGGTCGTTAAAAGTCGGGATTGTGTGGTAAAAAGTTAAGAAGGATAACTTTACATTTATATGAAAGGAAAAAAGCTGTTAAGGTAGCTTTTTTAACTGCAATTGTACATTTTATTTCCAAATTTCATCGGAACACTGTGTATTCTAAAGCAAACTACATAACAAAACACCATTTTTTAATGATATACCACTCAAGAATTGTTGCAGTTATCTCTAGAAATGCTGTGGACTACTGCAGGCTGGTAACCAGCATTTTCTCCGTTTTTCACAATGTTTTCTACCCCTTCAAAGGCAATTTTCATTAGCCATATGTAAATTGTTGTCCACAAATCTTTTAGATTTCAACAAGCCCAAAATATTGTTAGTTTGTAAATACGAAACTGTTTGCCAAAAGTAATGGTGTATACACCAGACCTACCTTCTCACTGCAGCTATGGTTTCTCTGTTTTTGAACTTGGAGAATCTCTGTGTGTACTGTAAGGTTTTCATAAACACTTCCGACAGCTCTTGCTCTTCCTCTGCACTTTCATTCTGTTGTTTTCTACAGATATAATACAGAGATATCTCAATTGATGGAACAATCCTACATTTTAACGACCCTGGGGACAAAAGCTATTCAAAATATTGGAATAGGGAAAAAAATGCTGGTAAGCAATCAACGATTGAAAATGCTGTGCTCATTCCTTGCAGTCATTCTTTCAAAAGAGGACAAACATATGTTAACCAACATGTTGGCGAGACGCAATCAGTGTTCAAGATACATTCCTGCAGCATCACTACTACGTTGTTTTCACTTTTACGGTGGGTGTGAGACTTAAGCATGGCATAACAAGGCTGCTTGCTATAAATCACATGTTTCTAAGTGTGGACTAAAAAAAAACCCATCAAACTTGCTCAAACAAGGAAATCATGCTACAGTCCAAAGGGTATTGGCTACGTAAGTTGACATTACTGTGGCGTTGTTGCAGCATTACGCAAGCCGATGCTCAATGGTGGCAGCATCTTAAGCCTTTCCCAAACAATCCCTGGTTTTTACGACACTGAGACAGAAGTTCTACCTCGGGGTCGTCAAAACCAGGGGTTGTTTGGGAATAAGAAGCCTTTCGAAAACATTGCGGGAAAAGGAGAAAATGCTGGTAACCAGCACTTCCTCCTTTTCCCACTATGTTTTTCACCCTGCTGGACCCAATTTCAATTTTTGAGTAACACTTACTTTGTTGTGTACAAGTGCTTTCTAATTGGACCAGTCTAAAATTTTGTTTGGTAAAGAGTTAAGTAAAATATTGCCAACATAAGGTTACTAAAGAAAAGTCAATACTCTACCTGTGCTCTAAAAGCATCTGTACTTCTGACACAAGCAGTGTTTCTGCATTTTCAAACTCTAAAAATGTAAAAAAGAATGTAAAGTCAAGAAATCTCCACATCAATATTATTCCTCACAAAGCACTTACCAAAGATTTACAACTCATGATAAAAAATTCCATGTAAACCAAATTAATGGAGGAAAAATGAGAGATACAAGATTGTTTTTTAAATGAGTTAACAATTTACTACTCAGTTGAGAGGTTTGGGTTTACCAAACAATCCCTGGTTTTAGACTTTTTACAACCCTGAGATAGACTTTTTACAACCCTGAGATAGAAGTCTTTTGAAAACATTAAGCTTTTACATAGCATGTACATAATTTTAAGTTTCTGCATTAACCCTTTACCACACAATCCTGACTTTTACCCACACATAGAAAAAAGACTTTTGAAAACACTGTGGGAAAAGGAGAAAATGCTGGTAACCAGCATTTTCTCCTTTTCCCACAGTGTTTTCTACCCTTCCCAAATGAAATTTTAAATTTTCACTCACCTTTATTTTGTTGTTTGCAAAATGCTTTTGATTTGGACCAGTCTACAATTTTCTTGTGTGGTAAAGACTTAATCCAGTGAGGAAGGGGCACTGATGACTCAAAACCCTTAACCCTCAATCCTAAATTTCAACAACTCTTCAGAAAGAAGCCTTTTGAAAACATTGTGAGAAAAAGAAGAAAATTGTTGTAATCAGCATGGTCTCATTTTCCCACATTGTATTCCTCCCTATAAAGGTATAATCACTTGGTCTGAGCCGCATGTGTAGTAAAATATAATCTCCAAATGCCTTTCACTTTAGACAAGTTTACATTTATACCATGTGGAAGAGGAGAAAATATTGGTAACTTTCTCCTTTTCCAACAATGTTTTCAACCCTTTCAAGATTAATTTTCAATTTTTGATCCACATTTATTTTGTCGTCTGCAAATGCTTTCAATTTGGACAAATCCAAAATATTGTCTTTTTGTAAAGAGTTAAAACAAAAAAATTTACAAAATCGACAATAATGCAAGATGCTCAAAATCCTCTTTCTTCCCGCAACAAGAGAAAATGGATAAGTCCATCTGTCATAGGGTCGAGTTGCCTTTGGGTCGAGACTCGGTTGTTGTTTTTTTCTTTTTCGCTTGGAGCCTAATCTTCGGCAGCTGAGTCCATTTCAGCCGCTTTGCTGAGTTTCTTCTTTAGAGAAATTCCCAACGTTTCTGGACTTACTTATCCTTAGATAAAAAGCAAAAATGTGACTTAAAACCTCTGGGAAACTGTAATTCTGATGCATCCTCTTCTTGTGCCGGTTCCTGAGCTGCCGCCATATTTGATTTTATACGATGCTTTTGATTACTAGATATTTCTGGAGTTATTGACTTTATTCTAATTAGGATAATAATGGGGCTTATCTGTTTTTCAACCAAATTTACATTGGTATATTTTCATAGGTGAACTTTTTTCCAGATAATCCTTTTCGAAAAAGTGAAATTAGTAAAAGTCTAGGATACTTTTTTTTTCTGAATTTAATCGATTTTGTTCCAAATTATTTTTCTGTTAAAACCAAGTGAGTCAACTCTGTCACGTGAGCAGCATGTGACTTTCGATGAACAAAATGGAAGACGCGCCGTTGTTGAGTCAAACTGATAAGAGAGATAGCGATTTAAATGACTGTGACGGATTTAATAGACTTGTGAACGCGAACAATGACAGAAGATATTCAACCAAACCAGACAGGGTGAGTAAATTTGTCAACATTTTTGTGCAAAATTGACACATGCTTTATGGTCTTGACAAGCAAGTTAAAGGCTTAATGGTGCAAAAATTTTGTCGTCTGTCAAATCACGGGAGCCGGGAACTGGTCAGTGTACTTAGGCCACGGACGGAGGACTGTAGGTGGACATTCCAGTTCCCGGCTCCTTCATTTTACTCTTTATCAGATGACACAATTTGTGACACTGTTGTGATACATGACTTTGTGTACACTGACGACCAGATGCGCGGCTAGCTCAGTTGGTAGAGCTGCAGTACTAGTGTTCCAGGGGTGTGTCGTGCACACTTTTCTCCCTTGATTCACTTCATTGGTGAACACGGGATGTCCATTGGGACAGAAGGGCCCAAAAAGTCAGGAGGGGAAAAAGTGTTGTGATGTTGGGTGGACTCATGACCAGATACACTGCTAGCTCAGTTGGAAGAGCTGTGGTACTAGTGTTCCGGGGGTCGTGGGTTAGAGTCGCACATTGCGCACACTTTTCTCCCTTGATTTACTTCTACATATACAAATTGAATATATTTGCAGACAATTAATTCAAGATGTCAAAAATCTCCGAGAATGAATAGCTTTCCTGTGCGATGCATCACTCAGCAAAATTATTTGACTGACAACATTGTTTGTAGTGAAGCAGTGACACAGTTTAACCTTTTACCAAACATCCCTGGTTTTTAACGACCCAGAGGAAGAAGCTCAGAAAATGCTGATAACAACCAAATCTTTTTTTTTATTCAGTTGTTTACAGGTCATCTTGCTCTGGCTATGGCAGCATGCACATTGGGATCATCTTTTCAGTTTGGTTACAATACTGGTATTGTCAATGCACCAATACAGGTAACTGTTTTAAATTTTACCTCTCAACAAAATTTTACATTCGTTGAAATTAAAATCATATGCAGATAACAATTTTAATGTGGCTCAATTGAAGAACTTCGCTTTGAAAGGATGGGAAATATTATGGGAAAAGGAGAAAATGCTAGTTGCCCATATTTTTCCTTTTCTTACAATATTTTCAAAAGGCTTCTTCCTTGGTATTGATAAAACTAGGATTTGGTTGTTAACCCTTTACTACACAATGGGGACTTTTAACAACCCTGAAGAGGAATCCTTTTGAAAACAATGTGGAAAATGGAGAAAATTCTGGTAACCAGCATTTTCTCCTTTTCCCAAAATGTTTTCTATCCTATCAAACAAAAGTAGCATTATTGAGCTACAATGAGATTGTTGTCTCCAAATGCTTTTAATTTGGACAGGTCTAAAATTTTGTCCTGTGGTAAAGAGTTAAGAGTTACCACACCACCCTACATTTTAACTTCCCAAAGGAAGAAACCTTTTGAAAACCCTGTGGAAAAGGTTGAAAATGCTTGTTAATCAGCATTATCTTCCAGAGTTCCCGATCACGCAAAATCGTGCGTGAAACACGTATAAATGAAATAAAACACATACAAAATTGCAAACCTATACGTGAAATCACGCACAAAAATAAAGAAGAAGATCGAACAAAAATCAAGCAGGAAACGCTTGCATAGAACGGCTCACGTAAGTGCGATTTTCGGAAAATATAAATCATCAGAAAAATTTTGGATTTCCAGCTTTCTATTTTTAGAACATTTACATGGTCGGCGTACTCGGTCTTTATCATCGCGATCAATTATATTGCAGACTGGAACCCGTTTGTTTCCAAAAAAGTCCTTAATTCAGCTCCCCTCTGTTTAACGCAGTCGGTAAAAAGCCTTTTGTCGACGTCAACGTCTTTCGTCTGTAAACCCACATATTGGGAATAGCTCGGAAGTATACTGTAGACGCTTTCAGGTTTCAGAATTCGGGTTCCCGTAAGCAAGCAAGGTACACTACTTGTAGAACCATTCAAAATCTAGTAAAGAGAGTTCATTTATTGCAGAAATACTTATCCATAGTTAAACGGACACGAAAAAAGATCGATCCAAAAAACGCGGAAACACATGACACAACAAAATGCTCCTTTTTACATTGTCCGATCACAGTCACTTCATACTGTTTTTTCAGCTTTTAATGGGTGTAAGCTGTAAATTTCCACAAATATCTGGATATAACAAACTTTTTTGGTGCAAATCATCAGTATGGATTGCGTTGAGAATCATTATTGTCATACCCTCAAATATGAAATCTGGCTGCCCCCCCTTCCGGGTTTACAACTTAAGGGGTAAGTGTACCCCAGAAATAAAAAGCTAGTAGGAACACTGCATATTGAATACAGCAGTTTTCAGTCAGAATTCGACAATGATTAATGTAGAGAAGGCACGTGGAAAGATGAGCATATAAACTACAAGTTTGCCAAACATTTTTTTAATTGTCAGTTACAATTAAAAATGTTCATTTACATACTAGATCTATATGATTGTTCTGCATTGGATCGAAAATGAGACATTAAGTAAACAATTTAGAATTGAGGGCATACTAGTTTCACTCTGAATTTGTACCCCCATTTTTTTTTTTATACCCCCATTTTTCAATTGTAGGGGGTACAAAACCCCCAAATAAAATTTTCAGTGGGAACACTGTCTTCTTTTCACAATGTTAACTATCATACCAACGATGATCCCCATCATTTGAGCTAGATTTGATTTTTTTGTCTGTTTTAAAAATTGCCCAATCTAAAGCTTTACATCGTGGAGAAAGGTTAGATATTTAACCCTTTACCCCATAAAGCATTTTTATGGTATCTCTAAATGACCCTAAATAACAGCAAGGATGAAGCCGTTTCTAATGTGTATATGACATCTTTTGATAGCATAGAAAACATTGTGGCAAAAGGTGAAATTGCTCGTCACAAGCAATTTCACCTTTTGCCAAAATGTTTTCCAAAGATTCCTACAAGCAATGCGTAGAAATGAGTATCTATGGGGTAAAGGGTTAAGCTTGTATATGCTTATCATTTAGATATAATTTCTATTCTGCTCTTTTATGTTTGTTTTGTGCATTATAATCCTAACATGTACTGGTTTCAAAAGGAAATTAAAATTATGAAAGTCACTTTAACCCATTACTACACAAACCCTTTTGATGACTCTGAGAAAGAATCCTTTTGAAAACATTGTGGGAAAAGGAGAAAATGCTGGTAAGCAGCATTTTCTTCTTTTCCTACAATGTTTTCTCTCCTCGTTAATACAAATTTCAAAAATTTTCATTCACTTTTATTTTGTCATCTGCAAATGCTTTCAATTCGAACCAGTGTAAAATTTTATCGTTTGGTAAAGAGTTAAGGTATGATGTACCAGCTGCAGCATTATTGTAAGTTAACTATCACTTCAAGTGGTAAAGATTTCCAGAAATACTTGAGAAGCAAAATCTTGTGAGTAGTCTCAAGGGTCAGTCCTTAGCTCTGTACCAAATAATCCCTGGTTTTTACGACCCAGAGGTTGTGAGTTCGATCCCTGGCTCAGCCAATTTCTTTCCTAGGATTGATGATAGTCCTTGCGACAGGATTCATATCTCTCCCACTGCTGATCATTATTTCAGTGATGGCCATGTGGGAAAGCAGCCAGTGGCTTGAAAAAAACTGTGCAGAGTACTGGTAAAAGAGTCTCTAGGACAGATTTGGATAGGTGCACTGGCCGCCGCAATATAACTGAAATGTTGTTTAACCCATTACCACACAATCCCTACTTTTGACGACCCTTTACCACACAATGACGAGCTTTAAAGCCCCTGGTAAAGAGGCCTATTGAAAAAATTGCGGGTAAAGGAGAAAATGCTGGTAACCAGCATTTTCTCCTTTTCCCACAGTGTTTTCTACCCTTCCCAGATCAAATTTCAATTTTTCAGTCACCTTTATTTTGTCGTCTGCAAATGCTTTCAATTTGAACCAGTCTAAAATTTTGTCGTGCAGTAAAGAGTTAAGCAGAAATACCGGGATCTGGTAGGATTTGAACCTAAAGTGCCAGGAAGAAAGACCAACACCATCAAAACCTTTGAGCTAATGAGAATTCTCCCTAAAGCAGTTGTAAGGTATTGTAATTAAACCTTTACCAGACGACAAGTCCAAAATGAAAGCAGTTGCAGACGACAATTTCAATCTGGATCAAATGCTGCAATTGTTCTTTAATAGAGTAGAAAATATTGTGGGAAAAGGAGAAAATGCTGGTTACCAGCATTTTCTCCTTTACCCGCAATTTTTTCAATAGGCCTCTTTACCAGGGGCTTTAAAGCTCGTCATTGTGTGGTAAAGGGTTAACCCTTTCCCAAACGACAAATTTTAGACTCTTCCAAACTGAAAGAGATTGCAGACGACAATTTTAACTTTCACTACAATGGCAGAAAATTATCCGAATGGGCCGAAAACACAGTGGGAAAAGGAGAAATTGCTCGTTACTAGCAATTTCTCCTTCTCCCAGAGTGTTGTCAAAAGACTTGCACTGCAGACATGTAAAAACAAGGGCTTGTTTGGGAAGAGTTAAACCGGGATAAAGCCATGCATGAAGGAGTGGTTCCCGTAACATTGCAGAGAATTGAAATTTTCGCAGTCTTTTATTTTCAGGCCCTGCATGATTTCTACAACAGAACATATCATGAGAGACACCACTCATATATCAAGGAGCATGTATTGACCAATCTCTGGGCTATAACTGTATCCATATACTGTATAGGTGGTATGTTAGGGGGCGTGTCCGCAGGCTACTGGGCGGATGTATATGGGAGGTAATAGTATGAGGTTATTTAACCCTTTACCACACAATCCCGACTTTTGACGACTCTGTGAAAGAAGCCATTTAAAAATATTGTGGGAAAAGGAGAAAATGCTGGTAACCAGCATTTTCTCCTTTTCCCACAATGTTTTCTACCCTTACCAAAGCAAATTTCAATTTTTGAATCCCATTTATTTTGTCGTCTGCAAATGCTTTGAATTTGGACTTGTCTAAAATTTTGTCATCTGGGAAAGAGTTAACAATCTTGGGTACAATACTGAATTCTATTAGATGGATACGCTGCAAAACCAGTCTATATTTTGGACGTTGTAACCGCCTCGTCCAAAAATATAGACTTGTTCTGCAGTCTATGGATCTTTCTTGATTCTACTTCCTGGGAACTACACTAGTGCTCACGCTGAATGTTTGGATCAATGAAAAATCCCAAAGTTGACACCGGCCCCCATGTATCAAACTCAGTATCGTGTGGTTACAAGGCCAACACTCTGTCTCCCAGCCTCGGACACCAAACTTATCAATTATGGCTCACATGAGTGGAATTATCTTTCATAGGATAGAAAACATTGTGGTGAAAGGAGAAAATACTATTTAACAGTATTTTCTCCTTTTCCCACAAAATTTTCAAAAGCCTTCATTTATGGGGTCATTGAAACTGTGGATTGTTTGGTAAAGGGCTAAGTTGGCTTGGCATCTTAAAGGTGGGTATTTAGAATTTTTACATCTCACCAAATTAAAAAATATAGATATCACTGATATTTATATAAAAATATAATACAAATCATCAATAATTAAGACTCATAAAATTACAAAAAAAATTTTTTTGGTGGTGTTCCCTTAAAAGGCTACGTAGCCTCTTAAAGTATTTTTAGATTTCGCTCTAAAAATCAGTAAAGTATTGTGGGAATGTCAAGCAACTGGCACATGACTAATAACGCTTAGATTCCATTACATAACAAACATGTAATAATTATTTTCCATAATGTCTTCTTCGGATGCTATGTTTGAAACTTCATTTGTGTATTCCTGTATGTAAATGAGAGAATTGATCATCTAAAAATAGAACATGTCTCCCGTTGGTGTCAACCTGGGCCGTAGTAAATCTCTAATTTCTCATGTTGTCGGATGGTTTTCGACCACTGGGATTTCATGAACGCAAATTAAAAGGCTGTGGGAGTATAAGGATGACTTATTTGCATTTTTGTAAAATTTTTGTCCCAAAATCTGAAGGGCCACCTTTAAGGTTTGACAAACTATTTCCATTGCAGAAGAACCTTGTTGCTAAGTAACAACATCATACTGGTTTACGGAGTTGTTTGGGAGATTGTGGCTAGATACATAAAAGTTTATGAGCTGTTGATTGTTGGACGATTCATCTTGGGCATTAATGCAGGTAACTAGTAGATTAACCCTTTACCACACAATGACGACTTTTGATGGTCCTGGAAAAGAAGCCTTTTGAAAACATTGTGAGAAAAGAAGAAAATGCTGGTAAACCAGCATTTTCTCCTTTTCTAACAATGTTTTCAAAGAAAAATTATACCATTTGAGCCATACTGAAATTGTCTTAACCTTTTACCACACAATGGTGACTTGACGCTCCTGGAAAAGAAGCCTTTTGAAAACATTGTGGGAAAAGGAGAACATGCTAGTTTACCAGCATTTTCTTCTTTTCCCACAATGTTTTCTTCTCTGTCAAAGAAAAGTTACACCGTTTGAGCCATACTGAAATTGTCGTCAACAAATGCTTTCAATTTGGACAAGGCTAAAATTTTGTTGTCTGGTAAAAGTTTAACTCATTACGAAATGATAATAATCTAGGCTTGTCCCAACAGAAAGCATTTGCAGACGACAAACGAAAAGTGACTGAAAATTTAAAATTTGTTTCGTGAAGGATAGAAAACATTGTTGGAAAATGAGAAAATGCTGGTTACCAGCATTTTCTCCTTTTCTCACGATGTTTTTAAAGGCGTCTCTCTCAGGGTCATCAAAAGTAGGGATTGTGTGATAATGGGTTAACTATGCTCTGACAAAAGGGGGTTTATTACATTTTCTTGATACGTTGAACACAGCAAGCTGGTACATAATAATGGAGAATTAAAACTGGGCATTGTCTTTGGCATGATCTGTATTTTTTTTTTGGGGGGGGGGGGTTGGCAGAAAAGCAGATGTAAATGTCAGGATACTCCTTTAGTTTAACTCCTTACCAAACGACAAAATTCTAGCCTGGTCCAAATTGAAAGCATTTGCAGACAACCAAATGAATGTGACTGAAAAATTGAAATTCCTTTTGGATAGGGTAGAAAACATTGTGGGAAAAGGAGAAAGTGCTGGTTACCAGCATTTTCTCCTTTTCCTACAATGTTTTCAAAAGGCTTCCTTCTCAGGGTCGTCAAAAGTCGGAATTGTGTGGTAAAGACTTAAGTTGCAAAAATCAAATGATGAAAAGAAGAAGTTTTTGTTATTGAAAGATTTATTAATAAATATTGATGTCAAAGGTTAAAAAAAAAAGGTACATATTTATCATTCTGATCATTAAATGGATTTCATCGACATAATCATTACATAATTTACAATTTTCACACTTACACTTACAATATCTATCCATGACTTTCTTATCGGGCAAAACACTCCACCAAATTCTTTCCAAGGATTGTCGGTAGTTATTACAAAGCATTGTTTTAATAACGTCTATGTAAACAATGTATAATAAAGTATTGGTGAGAGAAACTAGGGTGAAACATGGAAAGTTGCACTGGCCACTGCGATATAACTTAAATAATGTTGAAATCATTTTAACTTTTTACCAAACGACAAAATTTTAGACTGGTCCAATTTGAAAGCATTTGCATACGACAAAATGAATGCAACTCAGAAATTGAAATTTTTTTCCAGTAGGGTAGAAAATATTGTGGAAAAAGGAGAAAATGCTGGTAACCAGCATTTTCTCCTTTTCCCATGATGTTTTCAAAAGCCTTCTATATCAGGGTCGTAAAATCCAGGGATTGTTTGGTAAAGGGTTAAATAGCATACATATAAATAAACAAAATAGAATAACATAAATCTATGTACATACTGAAGTAAGTTTTTCACGATATGGGGTTGTGAATATTTGTATAAGCATGAGAGAAATTTACAAAGGTATAAATTATGGAAATAAGTTTAAACCATCCTTTACAACAAAGTTCTGAGTTCAAATGATACTGAGGAAGACAACTTTTGAGATTAATGTGGGAATAGGAGAAAATACTGATAACCAACATTTTCACCTTTTCCCACGATGTTTTCCTCTCCTAAAAAGAAAGGAGAAGAATCATTTATAATGTCAGATGCACATGCTTTCTATTTCGAAAAAGCTAAAATTTTGTAACTTTGAAGAGGATTAATGAATGTAAAGAAAATATGTTTTAAAGCACTGTAGGAAAAAGAAAAATGAAATGCTGGTATAGTTGTAATTTCATCAGAACAGTAAGAAATTCTTAATAATTAAAAAAGAAATCAATGCAACATAAGTTTCGGAAAGATTTGATTAAATTTTTGATCGTCAGAAAGTCTCACAAAATTTAATCTTTATATGGAACTCCGACAAGTCCTATTTTAGAAAATCACAAAAAATCTGAAGAGAATACGTACAAACACATACATTGTAAGCACTGGCCATTAAACCTTTACCATACAAAATTATGTTTCCTCAGTCCTTAAAAAGCAAAGCTATGAAAAAGTTGAATGAGTCAAAGAAAAATCACTGGTAACCAGCAATAATTTGACTTGTTATCTGCAACTGCTTTCATTTTGGACGGTTCTAATATTTCATCAATGGGTACAGTGTTAGCCCATTACCACACAATCCTGTGTTTTAAGGACCCTGTAAAAAAAGGCTTTTGAAAACATTGTGGGAAAGGGAGAAAATGCTGGTAACCAGCATTTTCTCCCTTTCCCACAATGTTTTCTACCCGATCTAAAACAAAAATCAACAACCCAGTTACATGTAATTTATCGTCTGTAAGTCCTTTCAATTTGGACCAGTCTAAATTTTTTGTCATTTGGGAAAGTGTTAACAGAGTGCTAATGTTGAATTCAGCATATTTGATTGTGGAAAATTAAAACCAGAGATGAGATTTGCTGGATAGCCCGTTGTTCCATTTGACCCATTAGTCATGGGTGTGTAACTGGACTGTAGGTGGGATGTAAAGCCATTCAGGTTGTAACTGTTACTAGTGTTCATACCAGGGTTGTTCATTGGATGATTTGGATGGTAGGAGCTGCTGTAGCTCTGTTCTCTGTTCATGTAAGTTGGCATGTGTGGATGGAGGGCATGACTGAAGTTCTGTTGGAAGGCCTGAAAATCAAATGACTTTTTCAAGATGTCGGAGTCAGAAATAGACAGAGCCAGTTTCTTGCCTTTCTTGCTCTTCATGGACATTTTTCTGTTCCTGGTCTGGATCCCATCTTTTTTCATCTTCAGAGGCCTGTCTTTATTGTGAAGTTTGTGGTACAGTCCACATGCATTGCAGACTGGATTACCGTTACCATTTCTTCTCCACAAAGTTGTTGTTGTTGTCCCACAGTTGGAGCAGGCGATGCCAGCTTGTTTTCCGCAGGAGAGACGCCGTTTTGGTTTGACGAGAGGTCTGCTTGTTCCGTTCATCTTTTGGTAAAGACCGCAGGCATTACAGAGAAAGTGACCGTTGTTGTCACGTCTCCAAAGTGGAGTTGATGTTGCCCCACAGTTGACACATTCCCTGCCATCATGGCTGGTCTTTGATGGTTTTGTTGATTTCTCTGATTCTGGAGGAGTCTTGACCTTCTGTTGATCAATGACTTGTCTGTAACTGTCAGGTATGGTTGAAAATTCACTGTGAAATGAAGGTGGGAAATTTGGTGAGTGTTGACCATTGTTTGTTGTCTCCGGGTAGCTGGACTGTATGGGAAAAGGTTGTTCATTTGGTTTTTCTACTGATGGTGACAATTGATAAACCCACTCCTTATCTTCATTGCCAGATTGCAAAGAACTGGTGCTTTGCCTGCCAGTTTCAGCGGAGCCAAATTGATCTGGAATAGCAAATTCATGTTTCGGATTTGTAATACTTGGAGAAACTGTTGAGCTGTTTTTACCTGGAAGTGGTGTAAATACCAAATCTGGGGAAAGTGATGATCTTGTTTTGTTCTGAAGAGGTACAAATGCTGATTGGGGGGAAACTGATGATCTGTTTGTGTTCTGAGGTGGTATAAATGATGGCATTACATTGTTTTCCTTGTTCGCTATTTTCTGACTTTCAATACTGTTACGGTTGTTACTGTTACTGCTAATGTTGCTGACTTCATCAACATCAGGGGGTGTCGGTGGGAAATTGTACATCTGTTGGTGTTGTGTTTGGTAGTGGGACAAACTCCAATCTGTGGATGATAAAATTGAGAAATGAAAAATTGCGCTGTGTGATAATACACAAAGTAAATCCTTTAACGAACAACCAAATGACAAAATTTTTGGCTTGTCCAAATCGAAAGCATTTGCAGACAACAAAATAACAGTGACTGAAAATTTGAAATTCGTTTTGTGAAGAGTAGAAAACATTGTAGGAAAAGGAGACAATGCTGGTAACCAACATTTTCTCTTTTTCCCACAATGTTTTCAAAAGCTTTCTTTTCCAGGGTCGTTAAAAGTCGGGATTATGTGGTAAAAAGTTAAACAATGAAATCATCATAGGAAACGCATTTTCTCCTTTTCCCACAATGTTTTCAAAAGACTTTTGTCTCAGGGTTGTAAAAACCAGAGATTGTTTGTTGAAGTGTCAAGCCTAATCAAGGGCTTTAGCCTTTAACAACACAATACAGAGTTTTACCTGGGAGAAACTTTTTAAAATATTGATGTAAAAGAAGAAAATGTGGGTAAACAGCATTTTTTCCTATTTCTTCAATGTTCTCTGCCCTTTCACAAGATAAATCCAAACATTTGAACCTCATTTAGTTTGTCATCTGCAAATGCTTTCAATATTTGGACAAGTCTTACATTTGTTGTATAGTAAAGAGTGAACTATTTACCAAATGGCAAAAAGTTGGACTGGTCAAGATTGAAAGCATTTGCAGACGACAAATTAAAAGTATCTTGATTTATAAAATTTGCCTTAGAAAAGGTTGAAAACCTTGTGGGAAAAGGTGAAAATGCTACCAGCATTTTCTCCTTTTCCCACAAGGTTTTCAAAAGCTTTCCTTCCTAGGGTGGTGAAAATCAGGACTTGTTTTGTTAAGAGTTAAATCTTCTCATTAAGTACAAGTACTATATAACAAATAATTATAAAGACTTACTTTCATTGTTTATATAGGGATTAATTCCATACTGGTATCCACTTTTAAATGCATTACTTTCCAACTGGGAACCAAATCCTGGAGATATCTTATCTCCGTAGAGACTGTAGCGTTGGTCAACAATGCTGCTTCTATCTTGAGCTTCTTGAGATGCCATGATATATCTGGATACTGGATCATAGGTCATTGGCCCGAATCTTTGACAGGAATTGTTTAATAAATCCATCGTGTAATAGAAATAAACTATCAACTATTCATTCAGCTTATATTGATTTGTTTGTTATTTTTGATGTTTTGGTCACCTTCAATCAACATATGCACTGAATTCTGTTTTATCAATGTAGTCACTTCAATGATAAAATCCACAGGAACAATATTTTTTTTTAACTAATATTAAATATCATGCATCCAATTTTCATATGTCACCAAGTTATTTGTTGTTTCCAACTTGCTGTTTCAACACTATCATAAATATTAGATTAAAACTTATAATAACACAATCTAATTTCAATGATTTATGGTCATAAACACACAATAATATAGCACAGCCTTGTTTTTTCTTGATTCTTGTTTTCTAGATCTTAACTCTTGTCAAGATTTATCAAAAATGATGATATTTTCTGATAAGCAGAAGGCTTTTATACCTAGTATCCCACCCACTATTATTTTTGACACATCCTTCTTGCTGGAAGCTGCTGGACAAGTTAGACCAATTAAGAAAGACACTTGGATCCAATCATTGCCCAATGATTGGTTACTATCTCTATATTTACTGTATAATTATTTTGTAAATAAAATAGAAAGAGGTCAGGTTAAATTAATTAAGTCACCCTAAATTGGCAGCTTCCTTTTTGTGACAAGGCAGTAATTAGGCCAGGTGATAAAAAATGTTGTATCTTATCAGGGAGCATCTTCCCCTAAAGGGGTCAGACCCCTGGACATCCTTATTGATGATCAGAGGGTGGCTCTAATTATAAATAATTATTAATAATTAACATATCCTCTATCTATATGGTATCTCTCTAAACTTATTAGTTATCCATTTATCTATGGAGATTTTTTTGTTTTGTTTTGTGTTTTATTGTTTTTCTTTTTTTCTCAAAATATGTTTTACTTTCAAATTATACAGTACAGACAAAATTTGACATTGCAGCTGGAATGTATTTTAAAGTTAACCCTTTTTCAAACAAGCTCAGAACTCCAGATAGAAGGAGTGATTTTGATTTCAAAATTGAAAGTATAAATTATTTTCCACTAAACCCTATGTTATGGGTACTCATTAGAACTGTCTCATTGATATGGTTCTAACGAGTACTTGCAAAATAGGGTTTCAAAGAAGAATAACAAGTTTCAAATACATGTACCATCACTTTCTCTTATCTGAAGCTCTGAAGCTCATGTTTTGATTAACTCTTTGCCAAATGACAAAATTTTAGACTGATTCAAATCGAAAGTACCAGTCCTGTAGATGACAAAATAAATGTAGCTCTAAAATTGAAATTTGTTTCCAGCAGGGTAGAAAACATGGGAAAAGGAGAAAATGCTGGTTACCAGTATTTTCTCCTTTTCCCACAATGTTTTCAAAAGGCTTCTATCTCAGGGTTGTAAAAACCAGGGATTGTTTGGTAGAGGATTAAAGACTGAGAAAGACAGTTTTTGAAAACATTGTTGGAAAAGGAGAAAATGCTTGTAACTGTCATAGGTTTCATCCTTTCTCACAATTTCTTAGTCACATTTATTTTGTCTTCAGCAAATGCTCACATTGAGCAAAAAAGTTTTTTGTTTGATAAAAGGTTAATAGGTGGAGAGTAGGACTTGTGAGCATGATGTTCAGGGTCACATGACGGTGTTGGTTCGATCCCCATAGCTGGTCTCTACCGTTACAAATATCTTTCGTATGAGACATTAAACTGAGGTCCCGTTTGATGGTGCTATACACCGAGCAAGTTAGAGAAGCAGGCGAAACTTATGATGGGTTTTTTTCTGTATCTGCACTGTCCCCTGTAACAATAACAACATTCTTCAGGGGGCGTCTTTCATATGGGCAACCATTTGGGACTATAAATAAACACATATTCAATCATTTGAACTATTTGAGTCTTTAGTTAACCTATTACCACACAATCTCTACTTTTGAAAACATCGTGGGAAAAAGAGAAAATGCTGGTAACCAGCATTTTCTCCTTTTCCCACAGTGTTTTCTACCCTTCACAAAACAAATTTCAAATTTTGAGTCACTTTTATTTTGTCATCTGCAAATGCTGTCAATTTGGACAAACCTAAAATTTTGTCGTTTGGTAATGACTTTGCATTGTAAAACAATTTACAGCATAAAACAATGCCAGAGATTTGTGCCCGGAGCATATTTACATGTACATACTATTGAACCAATTATTTACTTTAACTCTTTACCAAATGATAAAATTTTAGACTTGTCCAAATTGAAAGCATTTGTAGACAACAAAATAAAAGTGACTGACAAATTAAAATTTCTTTTGGGAAGGGAAAAAAACTGTGGGAAAAGGAGAAAATGCTGGTTACCATAATGTTATCAGAAAGCTTCTTTCTCAAGGTTTTTAAAAGTCGGGTTTGTGTGGTGAAGAGTTAATCTTTCCTAAAGAACAAAATTTTAGACTTGTCCAAATTGAAAGCATTAATTTTGCAGACGACAAAATATAAATGACTCAGAAATTGGAACCTGACTTTAGAACTAGAGTAGAAAACATTGTGGGAAAAGGAGAAAATGCTGGTTACCAGCATTTTCTCCTTTTCCTACAATGTTTTCAGAAGGCTTCTTCCTCTGGGTAGCAAAAACTAGGGATTGTTTGGTAGAGGTTTAAGACCTTTTGCAAACAACAGTATTTTAGACTGGTCTAAATACAAACCATCTGCAGACGACGAACCAAATGTAGATTAAACCTTTATCAAACAATCCCGGGTTTTTACGATCCTGAGATAGAAGCCTTTTGAAAACTTTGTGGGAAAAGGAGAAAATGCTGGTAAGCAGCATTTTCTCCTTTACCCACAATGTTTTCTATCCTACTGGAAACAAGTTTTAATTTTGAGTTATGTTTATTTTGTCGTCTGCAAGTGCTTTCAATTTTGTCGTTTGGTGGAGGGTTAAATGATTGGATTTGTATCTGAAAGGTAAAAGGAACATGATGGGAAAAGGACAAAATGCTGGTTACAAGAGTTTTCTCCTTTTCCTACAATGTTTTCAAAAGTCCAGTTTACTAGGGTCGTTAAAACTCTGATTTGTGTGGTAAAAGGTTAAGTCTTTAGCTAGCAATCCAGTGTGCTAAAAAAACCATGAAAAAAAATATATGGCTTTTGAAAACATTGTGGAAAAAGGAGAAAATCTGGTAACCTGCATTTTCTCCTTTTCCCACATTGTTTTCTAATCTTTCACAGGATATTTACCTTCAATTGAGTCACATTTATTTATTGTCTGCAAAATCTTTCAATGTTGACCCATCTGAACATTGCTTTTATACACCTGAAGGGTCGTATTATGTTTTGGCTCCGATTGACCGCCCATCTGTCCATCCGTCTGTCTGCTTGTCCGTGCATTAGCAATTTCTTGTGTGTGCAACTTCTCTTACAGTTTCCATAGGAACAAGTTCTAACTTACCTCAATGAATCTCTATGATGTGTAGTCGTGCATGTGACTTTAAAAATTTTGATCTCTTTAGATATTCTAGATTTTAACCATTAATTCAATCAGAAAATGTCATATTTTATTCCTTTCTTTTTTGTTGTTTCCAGGTCTAAATACAGGTACCGTACCATTATACCTCTCTGAAATAGCTCCATTAAGGTTTCGAGGGTTGTGCGGAACAGTCAACCAGCTCTGTATTACATTTGGGGTGTTCACTTCAGAGGTCATGGGTTTGAGCACCATTTTCGGCACCATAGACAAGTGGCAATATGCTTTTGGTAAGCTTGTTGTTCTATATTTACTTAATCCTTAACTCTTTACCAAACAACAAGATTTTAGACTGCTCCAAATTGAAAACACTTGCAGACGACAAGTTTTGACGCCCCTGAGAAAGAAGCCCCTTGAAAACACTGTGGGAAAAGGAGAAAATGCTGGTAACCAGCATTTTCTCCTTTTCCCACAGTGTTTTCTACCCTTCCCAGAACAAAATTTCAGTTTTTCAGTCACCTTTATTTTGTTGTCTGCAAATGCTTTCAATTTGGACCAGTCTAAAATTTTCTCGTGTGGTAAAGAGTTAAGGTAACTCAAAAAAATTGAATTCTTTTTCTAGCAAGGTGGAAAACATTGCAGGAAAGTGAGAAAATGCTGATCTGTAAAAGCTTTCTCAGTGAGGATCGTTAAAAATCAGGTTTGTGTCAAGTAAAGTGTCAATGATCTTTCTAATTACAGGTTTTCCTTTAGTCATGGCCGCGTTCCAGTTAGTGACTTTATCCTTCTGTCCAGAGACTCCTAGATACCTTCTTATTACACGCCATCAGGAGGAGGAAGCAGAAAGTGGTATGTCTCACAAATTGTAATGTATAGCTTATTCTTCCTTATCTGAGTTTAACTCTTGACCAAACGACAAAATTTTAGACCAGTCCAAATTGAAAGCACTTGCAGATGACAAAATAAATGTGACTGAAAATTTGAAATTTGTTTTGTGAAGGGTAGAAAACATTTTGGGAAGAGGAGAAAATGCTGATTACCAGCATTTTCTGCTTTTCCCACAATGTTTTCAAAAGGCTTCTTTCAAAGGGGCGTCAAAAGTAGGGCTTGTGTGGTAATGGGTTAAGGGATAAGGAGAAAATACTAGTTGTCTAATCAGCATTTTTTCCTTTTCCAGGGTCTCAGGGTCGTCAAAAGTCGGGATTGTGTGGTAAAGAAGTAACTCTTTACCAAACGAGAAAATTTTAGCCCAGTCAAAGTTGAAAGCGTTTGCAGACGACAAAATAAATGTGACTGAAAAATTGAAATTTGGTTTGGGAAGGGTAGAAAACATTGTTGGAGAAGGAAAAATGCTGGTAACCAGCATTTTTTCCTTCTCCCACATTTTTTTCTGCTCTTTGAGGAACAATTTTCTGAGGGTTAACCCTTTACCAAACATCAAATTTTTAGACTGGTTCAAATTAAAAGCACTTGCAGACGACAAAATAGATGTAATTCAAAAACTGAAAGTTGTCTCTAGCAGGGTAGAAAACATTGTGGGAAAGGGAGAAAATGCTGGCTTTCAAAAGGTTACTCCCTCAGAGTTGCCAAAAGTTGTGATAGTGTGGTAAAGAGTTAAGCATTTTAGGGAACTGATGTCAAAGGGGTAAAGGTTTCTTGGAAACATTGTGGGAAAAACCAAAAAATGCTGGTAGCAAGCTTTGGCAAACTATACAAATATGCAGAATGCATATGATGTTTTGCCTGTCACAGTGGTGGGGATGTGGGTGGGGGGAGATGTCCTGAGTCAGGGGAAGGACAAGAATTGTGAGATGTTTATCAGGAACAAATGTATGATAACAATGTGCAGTATTGTATTTTACGTAATAAACCCTTTATCTAACAAACCCCTTAGGCAGAAGGCTTTTGAAAACATTGTGGGAGAAGGGAACAGTGATGTTAACCCTTTCCCATACAATCCTGGGTTTTTACGACCCTTGAGAAGTAGGTCTTCTGAAAACATTGAAGGAAAAGAAGAAAATGCTGGTTACCAGCATTTTCTTCTTTTCCTACAATGTTTCCTACCTTATCAGAGAATTCAGGTACATTCGAGATGTTTCTGAAATAGAAACAGTCCAAAATTCGACGTTTCAGAATGGGTTAACTCTTTACTAAACGACAAATTTCAGGCTTGTCCAAATCAAAATCATTTGCAGAAGACAAAATAAAAGTGACTGAAAATTTGAAATTTGCTTTGTGAGGGTTAGAAAACATTGTGGGAAAAGGAGAAAATGCTGGTTACCAGCATTTTCTCCTTTTCCCACAATGTTTTCTGAAGGCTTCTTTCTCAGGGTTGTCAAAAGTACGGATTGTGTGGTAATTGGTCAACTAATCTTGATCTATACATTTGTTAAACCAGCTTGAATTTTGGCCAGTAGGCTAAGGGTTATTAGAAAATGTGGGAAATTCTTCCATATACCGTTGATGTCATGAAAAGTGAAACAGCTTTAGGCCATGAGTTTGTTTCTGCTTAAAAAGAATTTTCTCTTTCAATACGTCAGTCAACTCTTTACCAAAAAACAAAATTGTAGACTGGTCCAAATTGAAAGCATTTGCAGACGAAAAAATAAATGTGATAAAAAAAAGAAATTTGTTTTTGGAATAGTAAAAAACATTGTAGGAAAAGGAGAAATTGCTGGTTACCAGCATTTTCTCCTTTTCCTACAATGTTTTCAAAAGCCTACTTCTTCAGGGTCATTATAAGTTGGGATTGTGTGGTTAAGGGTTAAAATATGATATTTGAACAAATTAGCCACCAAATCGTAAGCACTTGCAGACAAAAAAATAAATGTGAATCAAAATTGAGTTTTGACTTTGGAATTGTAGAAAAAATTTTGGGAAAAGGAGAAAATAACCTTAATTCTATGTGAGACCACAGTCTCCCTTTGATCAGAAGCAATGCAGTTAGATTGGTTGGATTTAACCCGATATCTGCCCGATATCAAAATTCCAGGGTTTTCCACATTGCAAGCAATTGTAGACAACAAATCCAATACTGATTGATTGATTTGTAATTTTATAAGGTCGCTCTGTTCTTAAGGCATGTTTGATATGGACCCCAGGATGCAGCCCATCATCCCCTTAAAATGTAATTTAGATTATCGAAATGGGCTGATTTATTTTAATGGAAGGTGTATGTATTTTCCCTAAAATCAAGATCAAAACTCTAAATTTTGGTTCCAAAGATTATGTGCACCAATGATAATTTCGACAAAAAATGGCTCACGTAAGGTATAGTGATTAGTGTGTTTTAACTCATTACCAAACGGCAAAATTTTAGACTTGTCCAAATTGAAAGCATTTGCAGACGACAAAATAAAAGTGACTTAAAATTTAAAATTTGTTTTGTGAAGGGTTGAAAACATTGTGGGAAAAGGAGAAAATGCTGGTTACCAGCATTTTCTCCTTTTCCCACAATGTTTTCTAAAGGCTCCTTTCTCGGGGGCGTCAAAAGTAGAGATTGTTTGGTAATGGGTTAATAGTTTTTAATCATATCCAACTATCAATATTGACAAATGAAATCAAATACTGGAATAAGGAAGGAGGGAGGATGGGAAGGAAGGAAGGAAGGAAGGAAGGAAGGAAGGAAGGAAGGGAAGGAAGGGAAGGGAAGGGAAGGGAAGGGAAGGGAAGGGAAGGGAAGGGAAAATAAAAGAAAAGAAAGGAAAGGAAAGAGGGAGGGAAGGAGGGAAGGGAAGGAAGGAAGGGAAGGGAAGGAAGGAAGGAAGGAAGGAAGGAAGGAAGGAAGGAAGGAACATAATCAGAGATGTTATCAAAGAGCAGAACAAGTGTGTCAGCTGAATTGCACAGACTGATCAGCCCTGATAAAACATGGGTGTGCATGCCATCAGAAATGTGTTAAAGCCCCACCCACAGAGATACTAATATGGGCCCTGTACTGGTAATTAAAAACATAGGTAGCAAAAATATCAAAGATGTCATACACCTATATACAATGTTGTAGAAATGAAAATGCTTATATCTGATTGTAAAAAGAAGATACAATGTTGATAAAAACATGTAAAAAAGGTCTGTCACATTTTTGGATTCATTCTTGGGTGGCAGTGCAATTTTATCTCTTTAACTCATTAAAAAACTGAAAAAAATTTAGACTTAAATTGAAAGCAAAATTTTATGTGGCTTAACTCATTACTAAATGAAAAAAAATTTAGACAAAATAAACCTAATTCAAAAATTGAAATTTGTTTCCAGCAGGATATAAAACATTGTGGGTAAAGGAGAAAATGCTGGTTACCAGCATTTTCTCCTTTTTTTTCAAAGGCTTCTTTCTCAGGGTCGTAAAAACAAGGGATTGTAGGTAAAGAGTTAAGTCATTACCAAACAAAAACATTTAAGAATTGTCAAAATGGAAAGAACTTGCAGACAAAAGAATAAAAGTGACTGAAAATTTTAAATTTGTTTGGGAAGGGTAGAAAACATTGTGGAAAAAGGAGAAAATGCTCAGAGTCATAAAAACCTGGGATTGTTTATTAACCCATTACCACACAATTCCTGCTTTTGATGACCCTGAGAAAGAAGCCTCTAGAAAACATTGTGAGAAAAGGAGAAAATGCTGGTAACTAGCTAGCATTTTCTCTTTTTCCCACAATGTTTTCTACCCTTCATTAAACAAATTTCAAATTTTCAGTCACTTTTATTTTGTTGTCTGCTAATGCTTTCAATTTTGACAAACCTAAAATTTTTTCATTTGGTAATGAGTTAATAATGTCATCTACAGTTGCTTTTAATGTTGATTTGTCTAAAATTTTGTGTTTGGTAAAGAGTTTAGAATTTGCATAGCCGATTATTAAACCATTACCACAGAATCCCTACTTTTGACGCCCCTGAGAAAGAAGCCTCTAGAAAACATTGTGGGAAAAGGAGAAAATGCTGGTAACCAGCATTTTCTCCTTTTCCCACAATGTTTTCTACCCTTTACAAAACAAATTTCAAATTTTCAGTCACTTTTATTTTGTTGTCTGCAAATGCTTTCAATTTGGACCAGTCTAAAATACTGTAGTTTGGTAATGGGTTAAATAAGTTTCAATAAATCTTGTATGACAATAATTAGCATAATGAATCTGTATGATGATAGGTTTAAAATCTTTTCCATATTTCAGCTCTCTTGTGGTTACGTCAGACAAACGATGTTTCTGATGAAATGCATGAAATGTTAACAGAGAGGGAAAAAACTCGCCATTTGAAAAAGGTAAAGTTGCCTAAAGTTGATATTCATGATTTACCCTTTATCAAGCCATTTTGCGTTTTTACAAGCTTGGGGAATGAGGTTTTCGAAAAATTCTTGTTCCACTCTGTTTTTGTCATTCAACCCTTTACCACATAATGATGACTTTTAACGACCCTCAAGAAAAAGCCTTTTGAAAACTTTGTGGAAAAAGGAGAAAATGCAGGTTACCAGCATTTTCTCTTTTTTCAAAAAAAAAAGTTTCTACCCTATCAAAGAAATATTACACCATTTGAGCCACTATGAAATTGCAGTCTGCAACTGCTTTCATTTTGGATAGGTCTAAAAGTTTTGGTGTGTGGTAAAGGGTTAATTTGTTGTTAACAAATGCACACAATTAGCCCTTTTCCCACAATCCTGTGTTTAACTCTTTGTTGCGGGAGACCATTCCTTCATGCATAGCTTTGTCCCGTTTTAAGTACAATACCTGACAACTGCATCAGAGAGATATCTCTTTGGCTCAGTGGTTATGGTATTGGTCTTCTAATCCTCGAAAAATGAGGTCATTTGTCCTTTCAAGAGTTCAAATTTCACCAGGAGCAGTTTGTATTTGAGATAGCATTTATTTGTTTCTTTGTCATGGACTTTGTTCGTAAGATGGGGGCTCGTCTGGGATTTGCCATTGAGCCATTAATCCCATTTGTTGTCCAAAATTGGACTTTCTGCCTAATAAAGCTTTGAGTCATCAATAAGTGATGACTTTAAGAGGGGTTGTGTTACAAGAGACCACTCCTTCATGCATAGCTTCGTCCCACTTTAAATACAATACCTAACTACTGCCTTGGGGAGATATCTCTGTGGCTCAGTGGTTATGGTATTGGTCTTTTTAATCTCCAAAATGAGGATCTTGTCTGCCATGGCTTCCAATCCCGCCAGATATGATTTGTTTTTCAGCTATGCATTTGTTTTTTTGTTACGAACTTTGTTCATAAGATCTTAAAGACTATTAGTAACTTTAAATGGCTAGCCATGGAACCATGCCTTCAAGTGGCTGTTTACTTTAGAATTGTGTTATACAGGGTTTATTCATAGTCTCTGTTTTACATGCAGTTTTCAGTGAAAGATTTGATATGTAGCCCAGCTTTGAGATCTCCTCTTGTTATATGTGTGGTGATGCATCTCTCCCAGCAGCTGTCAGGAATTAATGCTGTATGTATAATTATGTTTCACATATTTTTAGCTCTACTTTTTTCGAAAAAATCTTGGAGGAATGGGGGCCATTCTTGGATATTAAATTATCTCCCTTGCCAGATAAACACTAAAGGTATCCAAGTAACAGATTTGTCCTTTTACCTGTATTCCTTTGTTTTTATCCTTGGTTCCCTTTGGGATGTTGATACAATAGTAACCATGTTTTATTATGTTTGTGTAAGGTGGGCATGTAAATTCAGTTCAAATGATGTTCTGAATCATCAGGAACTTTGCATACATTGATTTGTGAAACAATCTAACTACATTTACTTGCAATATTATCTCAAGAATATAGCTGTTCAGTGCAAGAAAATCAAGGATAAAATCCAAGTAATCATCTGATCAGGACCAATGTAGTACTGGAGAAGAATCAAGGGAAATAACTAAAGAATGGCCCTCATTTTCATGTTGTGATCTATATTGTAATCTGCATCATCATAATCGTCTGTGTCACCCTCCTGTAAAAACTTTGAGGTTTTTTGAAAACTTTTTTCAATACTACAGATGTTTACTTCAAATTTGGGCTAGTGGTGAAGTATTAACTCATTACCAAATGACAAAGTTTTAGATTCGTCCAAATCAAAAGCATTTGCATACAATAAAATAAAAGTGACTGAAAATTTAAAATTTGTAGAAAACATTGTGGGAAAAGGAGGAAATGCTGGTTACTCTTCGAAAGTCAAGTTTCATTTTTTGAGTCACGTTTATTTTGTCATCTACAAATGCTCTTAATTTGGGTAAGTCTTAAATTCTATCGTCGGGTAAAGAGTTAGCAAATCCTGGGTTTTAATGACCCATAGGACTTAACCCATTACCACACAATCCCTACTTTTGACGCCTTTGAGAAAGAAGCCTTTAGAAAACATTGTGGAAAAAGGAGAAAATGCTGGTAACCAGCATTTTCTCCTTTTCCCACAATGTTTACTACCCTTCACAAAACAGAATTCAAATTTTCAGTCACTTTTATTTTGTCGTCTGCAAATGCTTTCGATTTGGACAAACCTAAAATTTTGTTGTTTGGTAATGAGTTAACCCATTATCACATGACATAAACATAAACATGCCATAATTGAAAGAATTTGCTGAGGAAAATTTAAATGTAGCTCAAAAGTAGTACTTGTTATCAGCACTGTATCCTTTTCCCACACTGTTTTCATCCAGCATCTTTTAGGGCCGTTTAAACTCAGTGTTGTGTGGTAATGGCTTAATTCTCTACAATAAATTTAGACTTAACCCTTTACGCCATAAGGTATTTTTATGTTATCTCTAATTGACCCTAAATAACAGCTAGGACAAAGCCGTTTCTTATGTGTATATGACACATTTTAATAGCATAGAAAACATTGTGACAAAAGGTGAAATTGCTCGTCACGAGCAATTTCACCTTTTGCCACAATGTTTTCCAAAGGCTCCTTCAAGCAATGCGTAGAAATGAGTATCTGTGGAGTAAAGGGTTAAAAAAAAAAAACCCTGAAAAACAAAGCTTTAGAAAACATGGTGGGAAAAAAAGAAAATGCTGGTTACATGCTGGTAAGCAGCATGTTCTCCTTTATCCATAATGTTTTCTATTTTTCCCAGAACAAATTTCAATTTTCTTTTTTTGTCACTTTTTTTGTTCTCTGCTTTCTCCAATTTTGAAGATACTTTCATGACTTTTATCTCAATTTTCAGGTGATATATTACTCAACTGATATTTTCAAGAACAGTGCCAGTTTATCTCAGACAACGGCTCAGTATGCCACTCTCGCTACAGGAGCAGTGAATGTCTGTATGACGTTTGTGTCGGCTTTGACGATGGACAGACTGGGTCGTCGCACATTACATTTGATTGGTTTAGGAGGAATGTTCTTCACCACCATTTTATTGATGCTTTCTGTAAAATTTCAGGTAGATCTTTTGCCAGTATTATTTCTTAGTCAAATTTCAGGTAGTTCTTTTGCCAGTATTATTCCATGGAGAGTCAAGTTTCAGGTAGATCTTTTGCCAGTATTATTTCTTAGAGAGTCAGATTTCAGGTAGTTTATTTGCCAGTATTATTTTTTAGGGAGTCGAATTTCAGGTAGATCTTTTGCCAGTATTATTCCTTAAAGAGTCAAATATATCTAACAGACATTTTTTAGTCAAGAAATAAGATCCAAATAATTACATTGCCAAGTTTATATTGTTTAATATGTCTGGGCAAAGACGACAGAGTTAATCAAACATCAGATGCACCTTCTGTTGAATGTTATCTTGGTTTAAACAACTCCCAAAGGCAACTGTAGGCATCCAAGGAGTTTTGTCCATTTTAAAAGCATTTGGAGATCACAAATAAAAAATCTTTAATAAAAATATTTGTCTTTCAAAAAGCAGAAAGCACTGTGGGAACAAGAGAAAAATGCTGGTTACCAGGTTCTCACAATTATTTTAACTCTTTACCACACAAGAAAATTTTAGACTGATCCAAATTGAAATTATTTGCTAACGACAAATGAAATGTAACTCAAAATTTGAAATTTGTTTCCAGCAGAGTAGAAAAAATTGTGGGAAAAAGAGAAAATGTTGGTTACCAGCATCTATCGTTTTCCCACAATGGTTTTAAAAGGCTTCTATCTCAGAGAGGTTAAAGTCGGGATCGTATGGTAAAGAGTTAACCCTTTCCCAAACAACAAATTTTGGACTCTTCCAAACCAAAAGAGTTTGCAGACGACAATTTTTAGATTGGAGAAAATGGCAGAAAGTTCTCAAAAAGGGTAGGAAACACTGTGGGAAAAGCAGAAATTGCTCGTTACGAGCAATTTCTCCTTTTTCCACAGTGTTTTTTAAAATACTTTTACTGCAGACATGTAAAAACCAGGGCTTGTTTGGGAAAGGTTTAAACACTTTTTTCTCTCCCCTAGACACTCAGGATTTTTTGGGCAATGATAATACAGGTTTTCATTTTTTTTTTCATCCTTTGTTTTTCCACAGGGAGAGGTATCATGGTTGAAGTACATAGCAGTTGTGTCTGTTGTGGTCTACATTATATTTTTTGCTTCAGGCCCAGGTAAGGCTTATCATCTTTTTGAAATAGGTTGTTTGAAATAGTCGCATTTATGGATCCATCATCCCTTTACTCCATAGATACTCATTTCATACTTATTGCTTGTAGGAGCCTTTGGAAAACGTTGTGGCAAAAGGTGAAATTGCTCGTGACGAGCAATTTCACCTTTTGTCACAATGTTTTCTATGCTATCAAAAGATGACATATACACATAAGAAACGTCTTCATCCTTGCTGTTATTTAGCGTCAATTAGAGATGCCATAGAAATACCTTATTGGGTAAAGGGTTATCATGTGATAAGGTGTTTGGTATCATGTATGCATTAACTCTTTACTACACAATCCCAATTTTTAATGACCCTGAAGAAGAAAGCCTTTTAAAAACATTGTGAAAAAAGGAGAAAATGCTGGTACCCAGCATTTTCTCCTTTTCTCACAACGTTTTCTACCCTTTCTGATATAATTTCTTTAGCCCAATTAAAATCGTCATCTGCAACTGCTTTCAATTTTGATCAGTCTAACATTTTGTCGTTTGGTAAAGAGTTAACCCATTACCACACAATCCCTACTTTTGATGCCCCTGAGAAAGAAGCCCGTTCAAAACACAGTTTTCTACTCTTACCAGAACAAATTTCAATTTCTCAGTCACCTTTATTTTGTCGTCTGCAAATGCTTTCAATTTGGACCAGTCTAAAATTTTCTCGTGTGGTAAAGAGTTAAGCCCCTGTTTGACAGAGCATGGGTCATTTATAAGGCAGCAGAGCAATTCAGGGCCATCATTGACCAGCCTGCATAGATCAGTTGGTAGAATGTAGGACTTGTGATCATGAGGTTCGATCCCCACGGCTGGCCATCTAAAATTATTGGTAGTCTTTCAGATGAGACGTTTAACTGAGGTCCTGTGTGATGGTGCTATACACTGAGAACGTTAAAGAATCAGGCGAAACTTACAATGGGTTTACAATGCACTATCCCCCGTAACAATACTAATAGACTTCAGGGGGCCTGACCCACATGGGAAACCGGTGGCGACAATAAATAAACACAAATTCAATACAGGGCCATCATGGCTCATTTTGTTTTCTCTCCTGTATACTTTATTTTGAAACTTATTCCCTCTTTTTGATAAAAATCCAGGAGCTATCCCATGGTTCTTCACGGCAGAGTTGTTTGCTCAAGGACCCAGAGGGGCTGCTGTGGGTATTGGTACCATGGTTAACTGGCTGGCAAACTTTTCTGTTGGGCTCCTTTTCCCCATCTTAAAGGTAGGTTGTGTTTTATAGCATTGCCTGTATTTGGGTTACAAACTGACAGGTTTAATCCATTACCACACAGCAAAATTTTAAACCTATCCAAATTGAAAGCATTTGCAGACGACCATTTCTAAGTAGCTCAAATGGTGCAATTTTGTTTTGATAGAGTAGAAAACTTTGTAGGAAAAGGAGAAAATGCTGGTTACCAAAAGGTTCCTTTCTCAGGGGCGTAAAATGTCATCGTTGTGTGGTAAGAGGTTTAAGCCTCTTGTAGCGCTCAATGGCAGACGTCTTCAATAACGACATGTCGAAAAAAGTTCTCATCTGATGAAGAGCTGATCAACATGTGATGGAGTAGATTTTTCTGCAGAGTTTTTGTGATTCAACAATACTTTCAGGTAAAATTTCGCTGAGCCCCGGTAGCTCAGTCAGTAGCCTGCAGGACTTGAGAACACGGGGTCCAGGGTTCTATCCCTGGCTGTGACCCCTGGCTGTGACCCCTGGCTGTGACCCCTGGCTCTGCCAATTTCTTTTGGAGGATTGATGATAGTCACTACAACAGATTTATTCCTCTCCCACAGCTGACCATTGTTGGGGCGATAATAATGTGGGAAAGCAGCCAGTGGCTTGGAAAGAAAATTGTTCATAGTACTGGTAAAAGACACTCCAGGAGCACATGGATAGGTGTTCTGGCTGCCGAGATATAACTGAAATAATGTTGAAAACGGCGTTAAACACCATACAATCAATCAACAAATCAATTACACAAAAGGTTGCCCTTCAGGTTTTGGGATGAAAATTTTACAAGAATACAAAAAACATCTCCCAAAGCCTTTTAATTTTCATTCATAAAACCCCAGTAGTCGAAAGCCATTCGACAACAAGAGAAATTAGAGAATTAATACGGCCCATGTCGACACCGATGGGAAACACAGTCTATTTTTACATGAGCAACTCGCTCATTTACATACCGGACATACACAGATGAAGCTTCAAACATAGCATCAGAAGAAGACCTTAAGAAAAATAATTACATGTTTGTCATGTTATGGAATTTAAGCGTCATTAGTCATGTGCCAGTCACTTGACATTCCCATAATGCATTTTGATGTCTGGTGGGAAATTCAGAAAAACCTTAAGAGGTCGACGCAGCCCTTTATTGGAATACCATCAAACAAATTTTTTTTTGTAATTTTATGAATCTGATATATTGATGATATGTATTGTTTTTTCATATAAATTTCAGTAGTGTATATATTCTTTAATTTGGTAAAATGTAAAAAATCTGAAAATAACCACTTTTAAATTTCAGAGACCACTTGGCAATGCCTTCGTGTTCCTTCCATTTGTTGTTGTTCTTGGATTGAGCTGGCTGTTTACGTATTTCAAAGTTCCGGAGACCAGAGGTCGTACACTCGATGACATCACGGCTTCATTCAGAGAAGGCGATTACATGCAAATAGCTCGACAGTCAATATCTAGCCAGGGCCGTTTAACGCGTTGAGATTATTTTTTCTTAGTATCTGTGCAATTCATACGATGGTATATATACATGTATGTAGCATCCTGGTGAATGCTTTGGATCATGTGACATATTTGAGCGTTTTTGTATTTATCATGTTGTTGAAACAGGTTTGTAATTTGAGAAATTGCAAAAAAAAATTTCATTTGCATTTTCACCTTTTCCCACATTGTTTTAACTCTTTACCAAATGACAAAATTGTAGACTAGTCCAAATTGAAAGCATTTGTAGACGACAAAATAAACATGACCGAAAAAATTAAACTTGGTTTGGGAAGGGAAGAAAACATTGTGGGAAAAGAAGAAAATGCTGGTTACCAGCATTTTCTCCTTTTCCCAAATGTTTCCAAAAGGCTTCTTTCTCAGGGTAGTCAAAAGTCGGGATTGTGTGGTAATGGGTTAAAAGGCTTTCTTGATGGAAAAATATATTCAGAAGATTGTACATAAGCGTACAGTCTGCAGCTACCAAATTTGGCATATAGCAGTGGCTCTGTCTAATAGACGTGACTGCCAATTTTTTTCAAATTGTAACTCTGGCGTCAAAATTGGCCTTTTTTTTTGGCTTGGCTTATATATCAAGAACTTCAAAAATTGTCTCATACATAATCATATGGTCTATGGTTGCCAAATTTGGTATTGGGCAATGGTGAAGGGCGTCCAGATGTGCTTTTTTAGAGGATAGGGTTAAGTGTATGATACTTGTACATTTATTGAACTCTTTACCAAATGACGAAATTTTAAACTTTTCTAAATTGAAAGCATTTGCAGACAACAAAATAAATGTGAATCAGAAATTGAAATTTGATTTGGAAAGGGTAGAAAACATTCTGGGAAAAGGAGAAAATGCTGGTGACCGGCATTTTCTCCTTTTCCCGCAATTTTTTCTAAAGCTTTCTTTTCCAAGGTTGTTAAAAGTTAGGATTGTGTGGTAAAGTGTTAACTCTTTACCAAACGACAAAATTTCTGACTTGTCCAAATTGAAAGCATTTACAGATGACAACATAAATGTAACTCAGAACTTGAAATTTGATTTGGAAAGGGTAGAAAAGATTGTGGGAAAAGAAGAAAATGCTGGTTACCAGCATTTTCTCCATGGCAATGTTTACAGAAGGCTTCTTTCTCAGGTAAACATATAAACCAGGGATTGTTTAGTAAGGGTTGAAAGGATAGAAAACATTTGGGAAAAGGAGAAAATGCTGGTTACCAACTCCTGCAATGTTTCCAGAAGACCTTTTTCTCTGAGATGTATAAACCAGGAATTGTTAGGTAAGTGTTGAAAGGTAGGGAAGGGATACAGGACCATCACGGGCCTCTTGTTTTCCATTGAAAGCATTTAAATAAGATTTGTCTAAATCTTAGACATGTTGTACATGGTTGAACAGTTACTGTTATTTCACCAGGATACTTCATTTTACTCTGTACTAAGTGCCAAAGTTTTATACTTCCTCCAAATGTAGTTTACAGGAAGGAATATGTATTTAATTAACCCTTTCCCAAACAATCCCTGGTTTTTATGGGTCTGGAATAGTAGCCTTTTGAAAACATTATGTGAAAAGGAGAAAATGCTGGTAACCAGCATTTTCTCCTTTTCCCACAATGTTTTCTACCCTATCATAGACAGAAATCATCTTTTCAGCAAGAGTTGAATTGTCGTCTGCAAATGCTTTCAATTTGGTTTAGTCAAAAAGTCTGTCATTTGGGAAAGGGTTAAAAAGATATGTAACATGCTGGTTATTAGAAATGTATCCTTTTCCCACAATATTTTCAGAAGTTGTCTTCCTTGGAGATTCTTAACCCTTTACTAAACACCAAAATTCTAGACCTTTCCAAATTGAAAGCATTTGTTGGACGACAATTTCATGGTGGCTTAAATAAACCAATTTTCTTTGCTAGGGAAGAAAACTTTGTGGGAAAAGGAGGAGATGCTGGTTACCAGCATTTTCTCCTTTTCCTACAATGTTTTCGAAAGGTTTCTTCCTCAGGGTTGTTAAATGTTATCAATTCGAGAGCATTTGCGGACGACAATTTTATAGTGGCTTAAATGACTGAATTTTCTTTCCTAGGGTAAACTCTGTTGGAAAAGAAGAAAATGCTGCTTATCAGCGTTTTCTCCTTTCCCACAATGCAGTTGAATTTCCATTGATCCATCACAGAATACTAAAATTTTCCTTTGTCGATCACTGAACACATATAACAGCATATTGGTGCATTGCTGGTATGTATTACCAAATGATGAAATTTTCAACAGCGTTACTATATATAGCACATTCGTGAATCCCTCTTTATTCTATATTAGTTACTATAAATAACACATTGATGAATCCCCCTTAATATTATATATAATAAGACACTTGTCTTATATATAAGATAAAGAGGAATTTGCCAATGTGCTATTTATAGTAACAGTTCTAGATAATGAAAAATTCTTTGACTGGTTACCAAAGTACAAAATTTTAGGGTTTGTCCAAATCAAAAGCATTTGCAGACAACAAAAATTAATGTGACTAAAAAATTGAATTTTTATTTTGGAAGGATAGAAAACATTGTGGGAAAAGGAGAAAATACTAGCAGCATTTTCTCCTTTTCCCACAATGTTTTCGAAAGCTTTTCTTCTCAGGGTCGTTAAAAGACGGGATTGTACGGTAAAGAGTTAATCCTGTGATAGAGCAATGAAAAATTCTTTAATCCTGTGATAGAGCAATGAAAAATTCTTTAATCCTGTGATAGAGCAATGAAAAATTCTTTGATAGAGCAATGAAAAATTCTTTAACCTGTGATAGAGCAATGAAAAATTCTTTAATCCTGTGATAGAGCAATGAAAAATTCTTTAATCCTGTGATAGAGCAATGAAAAATTCTTTAAATTGTGATAGAGCAATGAAAAATTCTTTAATCCTGTGATAGACCAATGAAAAATATTTTAATCCTGTGATAAACTAATTGAATTTCAGAAGCCTGAGGTAATACATAACAGGATTCCTGGATGCATAATTATGAGATGACCGTCTTGATATCTTACATCAGAGAGATGTGTTAGGCCTCCTTTTTGACAGAACACTGCTCAATTTTGAAAATTTCACATGGCTTGTGATCTTTTATTTGAAATTTTATCTATACAGCTGTTTGGTAGTGATTCACTATTCGCCATTATTTACAATTGTAACATGACGTGATTTCGGCTTAACCCATTACCACACAATCCTTACTTTTGATGCCCCTGAGAAAGAAGCCTTTAGAAAACATTGTGGGAAAAGGAGAAAATGCTGGTTACCAGCATTTTCTCCTTTTCCCACAATGCTTTCTACTCTTCACAAAGCAAATTTAAATTTTCAGTCACTTTTATTTTGTCGTCTGCAAATGCTTTCAATTTGGACAAGCCTAAAATATTGTCGTTTGGTAATGAGTTAATAAATACAGTGCAACGAAAGTTTGGTAAAATTTGTGTTACTCTATTATAGACTGACATCATTTTGTATAGAGTGGCGTCATTCTGTATAAAGTTAAGTAAATAAATTTTTCAATGGAATAAAATCTGCATCTGCATTTTTACTCTAAGTATGAAAATTTGTCGGCAAAACTTCTGGCTAGTCTAAATTGAAATTATTTGCAGACAACAAAATCAGTGTGAATAAGAAAATTGAAATTTGATTTGGAAAGGGTGGAAAACATTGTGGGAAAAGAAGAAAATGCTGGTTACCAGCATTAAATTTTCTTCTTTTCCCACAATGTTTTAAAAGGCTTGTTTTCTCAGAGTTGTTAAAAGTCTGGATTGTTTGGTAAAGAGTTAGAACTCATTTTTAAGTCGCACGTTTGTCAAAACGTTCGACTTTTTGCGATGAGCTCGAGGAGCTCAGGGTGGGTTGGGGGTGTCTATAGTGGGTTGAAGAATCATGCAAAAAATTGGATCAAAAACGTCGTATATACTTCATAAACGAGGTGCAGTTACTCTGCTTTTAACCCAATCGCTGTAGAACTACTTTTTCTTTGGTATGTCTGGAATTTGTTCTTTATGATGGGACTGGACCCGGTAACTCATATAACTCATATACCTACGCTAGAAAAAGGAGAACGTGACTCAAATTTTAAATTAAAAAAAAATGCGGTTATTTTGTATATCATGTGAAAATTTAACATCTATCTTTGTTTAGATGGGTAAAGAAAACACAATTCAGCTAAGATATCCCCCATCAGTGCTTAATGTGAGTTTAAAAGGGATCGCGGATTAATATGGCTTATCGAGAGCACCTTACTGTAAATATTCATGTATTAACGAGACCGGTAGAGCTTCGCTTATAAGGGTGGAATTTCGGACTCGAGTGATGTCATTTGAAATCAACTCTTTTAAACCATGCAAACCAAGAATTCAGGGTTAAATATCGTAAAACTCGCTCTAAATTTGAAAATTTGTTTCGTTCCGCAGCTTTGACCTAGTTTGTAACGTACGTCTCGGATGAAACACTCCAAACCACTCGAATACCCCAAAACACCCAAAAACTATTCCATTACACATCAAAAAACTTTTGTAACATATAAAACTGCATGCGAAACGCTTACATACACGATTTTATGGAAATCAGACATGAACTTTTGCTATTAATTCTAGTATTTTAGGTCTTTGATCAGCTTAAGTTTGAAGTACAAAATTGTACTTTGATTAAGAAAATGCAAATGGCGGACGGGATAGAAAACAAACGCACATAACGATTAACACCAGTAAAGTTAAAATGTTGATTACTGAATTTGTTCGGACCCCAAAAGAGTGGCGACAAGGATATTTCATCCCCTCCGTATACAGTAAATACAACATGAAATATGAAATGCAAGGTAAAATACAGCAATTACGACCGTACATTGACAGTTGCACTGATGAGGGGTTTACAGTCAAAACGTACTCAAACCAAAACGTACCCAAGTCAAAACGTACCCGAATGGAGTCAAAACTTACCCAAATGAAGTCTAAACCTACCCAAGTGGAGTCAAAACGTACCCAATGTGTAGTCAAAATGAACACGTGATTTTTATAGTATTTCTAACTTCAATTTGTGTAAAAATTAATAGAAATTACGTATTCGTCATCATGACGATTTATAACTCTTGCTTTATTTTGAATTTGCCTTACATGATTAAAACCAATGATGAAACTCATTTAAAAATAAACATAGCGAAGTCAATCAAATGCTTAGTGATAAAATCACTTTTTTCTTTCTATTTCTTTTTAAGGGAGATAAAGTTACTATTAATGAAAAAAAAAAAGCATATTGGATACTTTAAAAATATTTATCCATCATTATAAAAATATGTTTTATATATATAAAAAAAAAACAACATAAGCATCAGCACATTTAAAGAAATGATATAACAGAGAAATGTGATACATTAATTACATTGTTTTGATAGCAAAGATACAATTTCAACACTCAAAAAGAGTGTAACAAATTTAATGTGGTGATTAACCCATTACCACACAATCCCTAGTTTCGACTACCCTGAGAAAGAAGCTTTTAGAACACATTGTGGGAAAAGGAAAAAAATGCATTTTCTCCTTTTCCCACAATTTTTTCTAACCTTCACAAAACAAATTTCAAATTTTCTGTCACTTTTATTTTGTCGTCTGCAAATGCTTTTTATTTGGACAAGCCTAAAATTGGGCTGGTCTGGTAATTAATGAGTTAAACTAATTATTCACAATGGTCTTTAACCTGTTGTAGATTGCATAGTTATTAATTACTTTGCAAATATTTTTTATAATTTGAGAGTCAGTTTGGTTGAGATGAAAAACCTTAGGACTGTTTTTTCAGCTAACCTGAGCACAACATGCTCAAGGGAAGCTTTTAGGACCACCTGGTGTCTGTCATCCGTCATGCGTCATCAACAATTCTTTAAACATCAACTCCTCCAAAACCGCTGGGCCAATATGGACCAAACTTGGCTGGAATGTTCCTTGGGAGGTCCTCTTTGAAAATTGTTCACAGAATTTGATTACGTCAAAAGTTTTGGTTGCCATGGCAACCAAACAGTTTTCTAAGAAATTCTTTAAAAATCTTCTTCTCTGAAACAGCAGGCCAGATTTTAAAATAATTTCACAGAGATGTTCCTTAACGTAGTGGACCCGTAATAGAAAACAGCTATTTCCACTATAATATTACCCTAGAAAATTTGCTAAGATTAAAAATGAGCACTATTGTACTACTTTCACCGAGCCACTTTTTCTTTTTTGTCCTTCCTAGAATTATCATTTATAAATCTATAACTACTATAATTTCATTACAAATGGATATGATAATTACCTCCCTTTTCTGGAAACTAACAAAATTATCAACAAATAATTTCAAGACGGACCCCGCAGGAATTTCTGTTCGGTCAAAAATGTGCAATAGTATCATATCTGTACAAAATATGTCTTATCAACTGTCCAGAAATTTTATGCCATGCTGCACTATGCTTATTACGGGTCCACTACCTTAAGTGACCCTTTCCAAAACTTTTTCGTGAAATTTTGATCAGTCAAGAAACATGACTGTGGTGAATGGGGGCTATTTGCACTATACAGGAATGAAGAAATTCTAAAAAATTCTTCTTCTCAGAAACCACTGGTCAGATTTTGAAATAATTTCTCAGGGATGTTCTATGGGTGACCCTTTTCAAAAATTGTTTGCGAAATTTCAATCCGTACGAAACATGGCTCTAGTGAATGGGGGCTACTTGTACTTATATGGACATGCAGAAATTCTTGAAAATTCTTACTTCTCTGAAACGGCTGATCAGATATTGAAAAAAGTTCACAGAGATGTTCCTTGGGTGACCCTTTTAAAAACTTGTTCGCGAAATTTTGATTTGCCAAGAAACATGGCTCAGGTGAATTGGGGCTACTATATGGAAATGAAGAATTTCTTGAAAATTCACCTTCTCTGAAACCCATGATCAGATTTTAAAATAATTTCAAAGCAATCTTCCTTGGGTGACCATTTTCAAAAATGTTTTCCAAATTCTGATCCATCAAGAAACATGGCTCTGGTAAATGGGGTCCACTTGCACTATTCGGACATGAAGAAATTCTTGAAAATTCTTCTTCACTGAAATGGTTGGTCAGATTTTGAAATGATTTCACAGAGATGTCCCTTATGTGTCCCTTTTCAAAAATTGTCAAGTGCTAGCATCGGTATGCAGTGGCACTGTTTCAGTAAGTTCCAAGTAATAGAGGTGACCAATGACATACATTTAATATTGTTTTGGGTATATTATGTCAGGTTATATGCCAACATGGATATATTAAAGAAAAAGAAAAATGAAAAGATCTAACTTGGTGGGAAGCTGCCTATTACAAGTAACTGCATTTGCTCAAGTAAATTGCAGACTAGTCAAAATCGAAGAATTGCTGAAAACTAATCAAATTTGACTTACGGTAAACCATTAAATTCGAGTCTAATTGGAAGAAAACCTTGAGTAAAAAAAAATGAGTTTTTCTTTCTTTCAGCTCTGTTTTCCAAAGCTGTTTGAATTACGTAAAAGCAAGATTGTCCTGTAAAAGGGTGATGACCATCTATCAGTCCCAAAATATCAAGGTTTCACCATTAGTGCGACTTTCAGGACCTTCAGTCCTTTGATTTTTTTTGCCAGCAAATACACACTGGCACTGACTGTACAATAACAATTATTCATCTTCACAATTATTTTCATACTTTTAAGTGTAACAATTTGAATTCAACCCTTTACTCCATAGATACTCATTTTGATGTATCAGCAAAAGACAGCCATTGAAAACATGTTGGAAAAGAAGAAATTGCTCGTAACGAGCAATTTCTACTTTTCCCACAATGTTTTCCACTCAATCAGATATTTGTATCCTCATTTGTCCATATTTTTGACACCATACCTTTATTTGCTGCAGAAATGGAAGAGCCTCAAATTGGCATATTAGGTAAAGGGTTAATGCAATAAAAAAGCATCTTTGTTCATTTTGGAGGCTATTGGGGCTTTAATGTTTTTGTGAAAATATTTGTCCATGTAGATTGTAGATCTAGAACACAAATATTATTAAATATATTTTTTGTTGAATGTTTTTATTTTATTTAAAGAGAAAAATGGTTACTAGTTAGACTGACTACCATTGAGACAAGATGTTTTAAGGTGGCCCTTCTGATTTTGGGACAAATTTTTACAAAAATGCAAAAAAAAAACCATCCTTATAATCCCAAAGCCTTTTAACCCTTTATTCCATAGATACTCATTTCTACGCATTGCTTGAAGGAGCCTTTGGAAAACATTTTGTCAAAAGGTGAAATTGCTCGTGACGAGCAATCTCACCTTTTGTCACAATGTTTTCTATGCTATCAAAAGGTGTCATATACACATAAGAAGCTGCTTCATCCAGGCTGTTATTTAAGGTCAATTAGAGATACCATAGAAATGCCTTATAGGGTAAAGGGTTAATTTTCATTAATAAAACCTAGTAGTCGAAAACTATCCAACAACAAGTGAAATTAGAGATTTTACTACGGCCCAGGTCGACACCAACTGGAAACTCAGTCTATTTTTAAATGAGCAACTCACTCATTTGCATACCGGAAATACACAAACGAAGCTTTAAACATAGCGTCCGAAGAAGACATTATGGAAAATGATTACATGTATGTTATGTTGTGGAATTTAAGTGTCATTAATCATGTGCCAACATTTGACATTTGACATGCACTTGACATTCCCACAATGCTTTTTTGATTTCTGGCGCGAAATCTAAAAATAACTAAAGAGGCTATGTAGCCTTTTAAGGGAGCACCGTCAAAAATTTTTTTTTCATAGTTTTATGATTCTTAATTATTGATGATTTGTATTTTTTTTATATAGACATTTCAGTGATGTATATAATTATCTTTAACCCATTACCAAATGGCAAAATTTTGGACTTGTCCAAATTGAAAGCATTTGCAGACAACAAAATAAAAGTGACTGAAAATTTGAAATTTGTTTTGTGAAGGGTAGAAAACGTTGTGGGAAAAGGAGAAAATGCTGGTTACCAGCATTTTCTCCTTTTCCCACATTGTTTTCAAAAGGCTTCTTTCTCTGGGGCGTCAAAAGTAAGGATTGTGTGGTAATGGATTAATTTTGGTGACAGGTGAACAGTCTAAATACCCACGATGTCTGCAAAGAAGAATTGATTTACTAATCGTCTGTTTGCATGGTGTTTATCCCTTTACCAAACAATCCCTGGTTTTTATGGGTCTGGAATAGTAGCCTTTTGAAAACATTGTGGGAAAAGGAGAAAATGCTGGTCACCAGCATTTTCTCCTTTTCCCACAATGTTTTCTACCCTATCATAGACAGAAATTATCTTTTCAGCAAAATGCTTTCAATTTGGTCTTGTAACCAGCATTTTCTCCTTTTCCCACAATGTTTTCTACCCTATCATAGACAGAAATCATCTTTTCAGCAAGAGTTGAATTGTCGTCTGCAAATGCTTTCAATTTGGTCTAGTCCAAAAGTTTGTCGTTTGGTAAAGGGTTAAACGCCGTTTTCAACATTACTTCATTTATGTCACTGTGACCATTACGCCTATCCATGCTGTCCTACATTTTTTCTTGTACCAGTACTTCATATTCCATTACCACACAACCCTAATTTTGACGCCCCTGAGAAAGAAACCTTTTGAAAACACTGTGGGAAAAGGAGAAAATGCTGGTAATCAGCATTTTCTCCTTTTCCCACAGTGTTTTCTACCCTTCCCAGAACAAGTTTCTATTTTTGAGTCACCTTTGTTTTGTCGTCTGCAAATGCTTTCAATTTGGACCAGTCTAAAATTTTCTCGTGTGGTAAAGAGTTAAACAGAAAAAAAAGGAACTGACTAAACTTGAAGTTTGATTTGTACAAAGGGAGAAAAAAAAATCTATTTGTGCTATGTTCTGTGAAAAGAGGGCTTAATGTGACAAGTTTCGACCCAGGTCAGCCTGCAGACGACAAATTTTGACTCAATAATTGGGATTTATTGGAGAGGTCATCAGACCCCTCCAACAGTGGTGAGTTTATAAAGGCAGACTGCCACAGAATTTGCTGTCTAAATCCATTTTTGTTGCGAAATTGTACTGATACACAGTCTGTTTCGTCATGGTTTTGTAAATAAAGCGAAATCAAAAAACCGAAACGGGAAATAGACGTGGTTTCTCTTATACGACGAATTTCATAAAAAAAAATATTTGTTACGTTAATTTGCCATGGCTGCAAATGACCCCTAAAATAATTGTAATTTTTCATTAAGCAAACAAATCTAAGCAGAAGAAAAAGTAAGAAGAATTTCGTTAAAAAGAGAAAGCAGACTGCTGGACAAGATCGTGCCACTTGAAAACGCGACAAGAAGGCCAAATAACCGTCATATAAGGTATATGAGGTTTGTAGGCGGCGGCATTTTTACTTTTTTGTTTACATGTATCAAAATGTATTGAAATTAAAAGCCAATAAACTATTTGAAAACAATGATGCTGACCTCTCCTGGCTTCATTTTTAAAGAAGCCAACTTGTCTATACAAAAAAGGTAGATCTAGAAAATCTTGTGGGAAGAGGAGATAATGCTGGTTATCAGCATTATCTCCTTTTCCCACAATATTTTTAAACGATTTTTCCTAATGGTCGATAAAAGTCAGAATTGTTCGGTAAAGACTGTAGACGAGTCCTGAGATTAGAAAATCTATTTCTCGTTTTCGGAGCTCCTTGACAGGAAACCAATCAATTTTGATGGACTGGTCCGCTTTATTGAAGAAATTAACAGTTAATTTCTTGGATTTCCATATTGACACAGTCTAGTTGAAAGTTGTCTCTCAAAGACGTGGAAGTTTTCAATCATAAAGGTCAATAAATAAAACGGCTTGCTCATTGGAACTTTAAAGCAGACTATGCATGCTTTCTTTCCTGTTTTGGCTTTTAACCCATTACCACGCAATCCCTACTTTTGACGCCCCTCAGAATGAAGCCTATAGAAACCATTGTGGGAAAAGGAGAAAATGCTGGTAACCAGCATTTTCTCCTTTTCCCACAATGTTTTCTATCCTTCACAAAACAAATTTCGAATTTTCAGTCACTGTTATTTTGTCGTCTGCATATGCTTTCAATTTGGACCAGTCTAAAATTTTGTCATTTGGTAATGGGTTGAACCACTTTTTGTTACTGATAAAGAATGAATACACGGTAATTTACCATTGGTGAAAAATGTACACATGTTTACTGGGCGGGCCCAACTGGCATTTTTACTAGCACATTCATGAAACCTCTATGAACAAGCATTGCTACCGCCAATCCAACCGAATGGTTTAGCCAATCAGAAGTTGTGTTACTTACAAATATAGAAAATTCTGGAGAATAAGACAAAAAACGTTCTTAAGGATGGCTGGTGAATGTGGGCCCGGGTTACAGTTTTTGACACGACAGGCTCTGTAGAGCGGGGATACAAAACTGGGCTCCAGGTTTACAAATCTCAAACTGTCAGGCTTTAGATACATCGCAGTGTTGGTCAGCTTTAAATCTTACGTCTGCCTCCAATATTGCTTTTGCCTGCAATATTGCATTTGTTTCAGACAGGACGTTATGAACTAGTATTTGGTTAAAAAACAAGTGCGTGTGACATGTCTCTTGAGCTTGACTTTCCAGCTTTTTGACTGATTAATATCCATTTTCAGTATATTTCAAGATTGGTCACGTGGTCAATGGGGGGGGGGGGAAGGGTGTCCAAGCTATGCACATAATTAATTATACTCTCTTCAAGTTTGGCAACAGATCTTCGGCTCATTCTGTAAGACTGATGTACAAGAGATTGTAGCATTGTATGATATCAGTAGTATTTACATGGAAATACCGATCATGTCTTAAAGACAAAAGATAGTGTTTGTGTCGAGGAGATTCGGGGCCGTGTACACCAACAATTCTAAGCTGCAATGGCAGTCATATTCTGAATTTTGAAAGTGACATTACATCTTATTGGCTAAACCATTTCGTTTAGCCAATCAGAAATTGTGTTACTTTGAAATTTGGAATAATCTTAAGAATCACATTGGGAATGCAAATTAGAATGGTCTTTGGATACAGCACCAGAGACCATGTTGATCAACAATTCTGAAGAAAATTTAGTATTATTCTCAAGGATTTTCCTAAATTTTGACAGTAACACACCTTCTGATTGGCTAAACCATTTGGTTTAGCCAATCAGAAGGTGTGTCACTTTCTCTGTCAAGAATTAGACTTTGAATAATATTAAGAATTGGTGGTAGATAAGGCAACAGAACTACGTCATCTGTACTCTTTAATAACAATAAAATGTTCTACGGATCAGAGTCCAAAGCCACTATAGGCTAAACATGTGATAAAGCAGAATTTGTGAGATCTGTTTTTGAACAGGAACAAAACAGTGTTGGAACAGAAAATGATGGTTGCCAGCATTTTCTTCATTTTCAAACATTTTTCAAAAGCCTTTTCTTTCAGGGTCATTAAAAACTGGATTGTTTTGTATAGGATTAAATGTGACTTTTGATCGCTCCGAGAAGCCGGTGTAATGCAGAGAAATGACCCGCCCGTACAAAATGACCCATTGGTCATTTCAATACGTAGAGGAATGACCCGGATCATTATTCTACGTAAAGAAATGCGCCCAGAGGGTTGCTGTATTTCTCTACGTAGAATAATGACCCGGTTCATTTCTCTACATAGTGAAATTATCCATGGATCAATTTGTAGGGGAGGGTTAATTCTTTGCATTACACCGGTAGTACTGGAACATTACAAAACTTGTTACAAATTGTTAGCTTTTAGATGGACAGTATCTCCGGTTAGACATTTGATGTTGCAAAGATGCTGCAATGAAGAAATACTGACATACATGTAGTTACTAGACCTGTGAGTTGATACAAAAATTTAAACAAATCGCTAGAGTGGAAATATGCCTGAACACGGTTGCTGGGAGGACAATTTTACACTTATGTCACGTCGACAGGTGCTCTATAGCTGTCAGTATGAACAGCAGTTGTATCGAAAGCAAAACATGTTCCGACAACAGATGGTGACACCATGGCGATGGTGTTATAGTAACCAGAACATCAGACCGTCGATGAACTTCGATCATAGAATAACTTCATGTGAATGTGGGGTGTGTTTTGATTCAAGAGGACGCAGGGATGTTATAATGCAAGATATACATGTATTTCAAACCCAGCAAGAAAGCCGGAAGTCGAGACATCGACGCTTCGAGATGACGTCATATGTCTGTGATCGTGCCCTGCGACGTAAACAGAGACTTTCTATGTTTGTGGGTGACCAGACTCGCCGCAGACGCTTTCCGACTCTTGCACAAAGAAAGGCGGCAAATATACGTGAACAAAGAAGGATGATTAATTTGAAGGACGCGTTTAAAACGCTCCGAGAGTGTCTGCCGACGTTTTCTTATGAGAAAAAAATGTCACGGATTGAGACACTAAGGCTCGCGATTGCGTACATAAATTTTCTAAGAAAGCTTCTACATGACGTCGAGAAGGATACCTTGTCACAGATTTCGAATAACCAGTCTGAAACCGGAAGAGAGTGCTGAATTCTGGGAAAGTTTAACTTTTCGTCAGTAGGGCATGTTTTATGGATATTTATGTAAAAGACCAAATTATGCTCTGCCCGCTAGCTCAGACGAAAACGTACAGAGCACTTAACCCAAGGGTAACTGTTATGATTCCACGCCCGATAAAAAAATTTTACGAAGACTGATGACTTGAACTGCTATCAGGTTCATTCCTTTCTGAGCTAAAAATTGTCATAAACTATGAGGGAAATATGTGACCAGTACAGAACACGAACTCGGGACCCTTTACTGTAAACACTTTGATTTTAGACAAGTCTAAAATTCTGTTGTGTGGTAGAGTTAACTCGTTACCCAATAACAAAATTTTAACCTAATCCAAACTGAAAGCATTTGCAGACGACAAATTTAAATTGACTCAATAAACGAGTCAATCATTGAAAGCGATTCGAGACGATTAAAAAAAAATCTGGTTCAAAAAATGTCATAAACTATGAGGGAAGTATGTGACCAGTACAGAACACGAACTCGGGACCCTTTGATTACAGAGCGAGTCCTCTACCACTGAGCTACGTATTCCATTGTAATGACAGATTAACCCTTTACTCCATAGATACTCATTTCTACGCATTGCTTGTAGGAGCCTTTGGAAAACATTATGGCAAAAGGTGAAATTGCTCGTGACGAGCAATTTTACCTTTTGTCACAATGTTTTCTATGCTTTCAAAAGGTGTCATATGCACACAAGAAACAGTTTCATCCTTGCTGTTTTTTAATGTCAATTACAGATACCATAGAAATGCCTTATGAGGTAAAGGGTTAACACTTTGTACATTTTTGTGAGAGGTAAAGGAGAAAAAAATATGGAAAGTTGTTGATTATCACATATTCATGAAAAACGAGTCAGAGTGTTTGCTTTGTTTATATCTTGGATAAGTTCTAAATTGGGTCATATAGACATATCTTTATTTTTGACCAATCACAATACACTGTTTATTCATTCTATATCAAACCAAGAAGTATATCTAAAGCCAGCGCATTTAGCTAAGCCCAAAAATAAAGACGTTAGCAGAGCTTGTATGATTCATTTTTTTATGCCGTCATGACCCTCGTAAGAATATTAGTTGTACGGTCAGGTGGAAGGGGACTTGGAAACTTGTTCACGGCTGTGGTTAATCATGTCGCCCCAAGCCGAAGGCGACTTGAAAACTTGTTCACGGCTGTGGTTAATCATGTCGCCCCGAACCGAAGGTGGCGACATGATTCACCACAGCCGTTAACAAGTTTTCAAGTCCCCTGCCACCTGACCGTACAACTAATAATGTTTCTGATGTTGATTTACCAATTATAAGACACGTCATTTCTTTCACCCTGCCAGTTGTTTTTCTACCTTTCATCCCAAACCAATGGCTTAATTTAGACAAAGTCAAGGCAAAGTTCAGCAATGAGAGACGAATGAATCATGTCACACTGAATTTCATTAACAATAAAAACAAATTTTACCAACGAAGGAATTCTTGGATAGGTGCACTGGCCATTTACAAAATATCTGAAGCACAAACATAAATAACCTGCCTCTTCAAATGTGTTGTTGCAATTTTTTACAGATTTTTTACCGTGCAATTTCCGACTTGTAATGGCTTTACATCATGAGGACTGAGAAAGCATTGTGGGGAAATAAGAAAATGTTGATAACATCTTTCCTTTTTTTTTTTAAATTACCCTTTCACATAAATATATTAATAAGTTTTTCAATATTGTTACACTGAAAGCGCAGTTCAGTGGTAGAGCACTCGCCTTGAGTGCCAAAGGTAATGAGTTCGAGTCCTGTGGAGATCGCATTTTTTTTTTCTCTCTCCTTGTTTGTGACTTTTTTAACAAGATGTTTGTGTTGTTGTCGTCTGGGAGTACTAATACTTTCATTTTCAACATGATGATTTTTTTGTCGACTGGTAAAGAATTTAGTACACCGAACTCCACGTTAGCTTGCCATAAAAACCGTGAACATTGGAATTATAAATCGGGGGCATACAAATCAGAGAAAGAAAGGAAACGTGTGAAAAGATGAATTGTCACTCTCTTGTAACTGTAAAGAAATCAAGCATACAAACAAATCCAATTGTTTGTGTTGGGGAAAAAATTAGCAGCGCCTTAAAAGGAGTTAAGCACGCAAGAGCTGCACGTCCAAATCGTTGTTAAAACCAACAACGTCTACTTTTCCACAATGTTTTCTACCCTTTGAAAGATGAACCTGTTCGTGCCATCCAGATTATCGTTTTCTAATGGACAAGTTTAAAAAGAAAGTTGTCGTCTGGGAAAAAAAACAGCTAACAGTGTGAATGAAAGGACGTGCCTTGTGATCGGTAGTGCAAGATCAGAAACATTTGCAAAGGTGCACTGTTTGTACTGATATTCACGACTCATATTATAAATAAACAGAATGTAAGACAACATACAAAAAAAAAAACACCCCAAAACATTTACAGGACCATTTGCCAAAGAAACTCTCCTTAAATTTATCTAGGGTACGATAATTGAAGGGCCGAATAGCTTTCACAAAAAATTTCTTGATTTCGAGCACAAAAAACAAGCCACCAGAAAAGGGGACCGAAAGTTTAACTCATTATTTGGAGTATTTCACATCATTTTCGAAGCGCAAAAAACTTGCTGTGTTATCCAGAGCAACTCCAATTAACTTTTTGCAGCATGAAATTTCAAGAATTGCATCTCGTGTGCTTGCAAATTGAGATTTTTCGATGTGGTCCCTTTTTTCATGCTGCAAAAGTTTTTCTTCAATATGGCTGTCTATCGGCCAAAACTTTCGCAGCACCTTAAAAGGGGTATTCTCCTTGTCGCGCATTGGTGTTACTTTTTATCGGGTACCTATTGTCATGCCGCGACTGGATTTGCACGAGCGGTTCGATTAAGGCTTTCCCATTTTATGGAGTGGAGGTATAAATATAGCCTAAAGCGCCCGTGTAGCTCGTGCAAATTCAATTGCGGCATGAAAATAGGTACCCGATAAAAAGTAACACCAATGCGCGACAAGGAGAATACCCCTTTTGAGGTGCTGCGAAAGTTTTGGCCGATAGACAGCCATATTGAAGAAAAACTTTTGCAGCACGAAAAAAGGGACCACATGGAAAAATCTCAATTTGCAAGCACAAGAGATGCAATTCTTGTAATATTATGCTGCAAAAAGTTAATTGGAGTTGCTCTGGATAACACAGCAAGCTTTTTGCGCTTCGAAAATGATATGAAATACTCCAAATAATGAGTTAAACTTTCGGTCCCCTTTTCTGATGGCTTGTTTTTCGTAGCCGAAATCAAGATTTTTTTTGTGAAAGCTGTTCGGCCCCTTAATTATCGTACCTTAGGTAAAATTAAAGAGGGTTCCTTTCACAAATGGTCTTGTAACTGTTTTTTCTTTTCTTCTTTTTTTATCTTGTCTTTCACTCTGTTTATCTATAATATGAGTCGTGAATATCAGTGCAAACAGTGCACCTTTGCAAATGTTTCTGATCTTGCTTTACCAATCATAAAGCAAGTCCTTTCATTTACACTGCCAGCTGTTTTTCCAGACGACAATTTTTTTTTAAACTTGTCCATTAGAAGACGATGAACTAGATGGCAAGAATAGGTTTATCTTTCAAAGGGTAGAAAATGTTGTGGAAAAGTAGAAGTTGTTGCTTTTTAACAATGATTTGGACTTGCAACTCTTGCGTTTACAGTCTGTAGCAAAAAAATGATTCGGCTGAACTCCTTCTATGGCGCTGCTAAATTTTTCCCCCACTTAAACAATTGGATGTGTTTGTATGCTTGATTTCTTTCTCGCAGTTTCTAAACAGTATTTCAGTTACAAGGGCGTGACAATTCATCTTTTCACGTATTTCCTTTGTTTCTCAGATTTGTATGCCACCAATATACAGTTCCAATTTTAACGAGGAGTTCTGTATACTAAATCCTTTACCAGTCGAAAAAAAGAAAACCAACATTTTTAAAATCAAAGTATTCCGAGACAACAACAACAACAGCACAAAACTTTAGATAAAAAATGTCACAATTAAGGAGGAAAAAAAACAGATGAGTTACACTGCAGGACTCGAACTTATGACCACCGGCTCTCACGGTGAGTGCTCTACCACTGAGCTACGCATTCCATGACATCTATTTGTAAACACTTATTAATATATTTTTGTAAAAAGTTAATTTAAAATAAAAAAAAAGTGGAAAGATGTTGATTATTAGCATTTTTTAATTTCCCTACAATGCTTTCTCGAGCCTCATTATGTAAGGCTGTTACAACTCGGAAATGTTTGGTAAAAAGAATCAGTAAAAGATTGCAACAACACATTTGAAGAGGCAGGTTGTTTATATTTGTGCTTCAGATATTTTGCATTGGCCAGTGCACCTATACAAGAATTCCTTCACATGTTAGCAAAATCGTTTTAACCCTTTACCCCATAAGGCATTTCTATGGTAATTCTAATTAACCCTAAATAACAGCAAGGATGAAGCTGTTTCTTATGTGTATATGAAACCTTTTAATAGCATAGAAAAACACTGTGGCAAAAGGTGAAATTGCTCGTCACGAGCAATTTCACCTTTTGCCACAATGTTTTCCAAAGGCTCATACAAGCAATGCGTAGAAATGAGTATCTATGAAGTAAAGGGTTAAACGTTAATGAAATTCAGTTCGAAATGACTCGACCCGTATTGCTGAATTTTGCGTCAACTTTGTTGAAATGAAGCCATTTGTTTGGAATTGAAGTTTGGAGAGTATGCTAGAACTATCTGAAACAATTTGCCACAATTCTAGCAACATTAGACCCTATAAATGTTAAAAATGGAAAATCTCAACGTGAAAAACTCAAATTTCCAACTAAGTGTCCGTCTCCGGTGTTGCGAAAGTATTCGATATTTCAACCATTATCTCCCGCTAGATGGCATTCTATAAATACTCATCTATCTAATTTGGGCATCCTGGGTACAGAGCCGAATCACTTTCCTACGCGACAACCGTTACTTTGAATTTCAAACTAAAATAATCGTTTACTTAAAATAAAATGCTACCTCGTGCAATTCACTCAGCTATGATCAGCAGTTTAGAGAAATCTGGAGCTAAAGCTGATCTCATTTCTCTACAAACGTATTGATAAAAGCTATTTTCTACATTGCTACTTTATAGAGCGTAATATTACAGTCTGCCTGCTTTCGGGGCTAGTGATGCGTCATATAAGACAGTCGAATCTTCGAAGAATATAACATGCGCAGACAACGATATTTCAACAAACTTATAACAGTCGAGGCATCAAAAAATCAGGTCTGTATAGCTAGGCCTAAATAAAGAAGACGCAACAGGAGGTAATATCCGAGGTGCGTAATGCAGAGATGTGTCTCAAGTGATGCAATTATTAGTTGATAGGATAGAAAACGTTGTGGGAAAAGGAGAAAATGCTGGTTACCAGCATTTTCTCCTTTTCCCACAATGTTTTCTAAAGGCTTCTTTCTCAGGGTCGTCAAAAGTAGGGATTGTGTGGTAATGGGTTAAGCTGTAACCCCTATCCTGCTAAATGACGAAAATTAATTTTTTAAGTCGAAAGTAAAATACTCAAAAATTGTTATTTCAACGTTATATTTTGAGCGATAATACCTTCGTATCGGACAGTGTAGATCCAAGATCAGACAGCACCTTCTGTGCAGTCTGATCTTGGTCTACATTGTCCATTAAAGGTCAGTGAGTCGCGCTTGGCAGTCTAATTGTATACTGTCATGATATTTTTTTACGTCAACAAAAGATAGTCAACTTTCAATTCAAATTCTAGAAATAGATTTCCACTGCAGTTAGAGATTAGTATGGTCATAGTTTAGTGCCAAGTTACGATCAATATATATACATGATCAGACTGTCTTTCTGTGCCGTCTGATCTTAGTCTAGACTTTCTTCGTAAGATATTCATGTATAAGCATGTCCCCATTGGCTGCGGAGGGAGTCGAACCGGAAGTTGTTACCGTATCACAGCCAATAAAATATCTTGCAGCCAAGAAAAGTATACCATTCGCAAAATTAGTTGTTTTGTAATTCTCAGGTGTTCAGAGAGTTTTTTTTGTATGTTTGTGCGTATGTGAAATGGTATGCGATCTGGTAACCAGCATTTCCTTCTTTTCCCAAAACGTTTTCTAATCTTTCCAAATCAATTTCAATTTTTGATGCACATTATTTTTTGTTTTGTCGTCTGCAAATGCTTTCAATTTGGACTTGTCCGAAATGTTCTCGTTTGGTAAAAAGTTAAAATTGTAATTGTGTGGTTAAGTGTTCACACTGTCAAAGGGTAAGAAATAAAGTGTGGATAGAGAATGAAACAGCTGGCATACGAACAATATTAATATATCCAATTTTATCTATATTGGAGCCATGCTATGTGAAAAAGGGGACTGAATACATCTGCGAAAAGTATCGACCCAGGTCAGCCTGCGCAGTCCGCGCAGGCTAACCTGAATCGAAACTTTTCGCTATTGGTCAATTTTCTATATGACCGAGGACCAGTCTACCTAACGATTAAACCGGTTGTTAAAACAGGTTGCCATTATTAATCTATAAGTGTTGATGGCTTGTCAGGTACCATAGATCACGGAGATGAATAAAGGCCCTTTTTTAACGCAGCCTGGCCAATTTCTAATCACTTGCTAACAGCGCCCTCGCTGTATGAACCATACTTTGTTAAAAGGGGGGCTTAATGCAGTATCGACCCAGGTCAGCGTGCGTAGTCGGGTCAGGCTGACCCGGAGCGCAACATTTAGCTTTTTTTTGGCCAATTTGCTGTGTTAATAGACCAGTTTACCTTATGTGAAACATAACGGATTTTATTGATTCTTAACCCTTTGTCAAACAATCCCTGGTTTTTATGACCCTTAGAAAGAAGTCTTTTGAAAACATTGTGGGAAAAGAAGTCTTTTGAAAACATTGTGGGAAAAGGAGAAAATGCTGGTAACCAGCATTTTCTCCTTTTTCTTACAATGTTTTCTACCCTTCACAAAACAAATTTCAAATTTTCAATCACTTTTATTTTGTCACTTAACTCTCTACCAAACTACAAAATTTTAGACGTGTCCGAATTGAAAGCATTTGAAAGCTTCTGAAAAGCTCAATAAATGTAACTTGAAAGAGGGGAAAAAATTGTGCAAAACATTTTGCTGACAGTTGGTACCCAGCATTGTCTTATAAATGTCATATATCTGGTTCCCGTAATCATTTGTATTTCAGATAATAATCAGCGCACTAGTGTAATAGTATTGCCCTGACTCCCGGCGTGTTTATTAGATGAAACAACGTTATTTGTTGTTCGTGGTACAATATTGGGGTGAATAAAAGGACAATTCGTGTGACATTTTAGTTATGTTTTGTTTGGAGTTAATAACAGTGCTCTAAAAAATTGTAGATGTGTATGTTGGATGTATTATATACTGAAACATGCTGTAAAAAAAAGAATTCCAGAATTCATGGAATTTTAAGTGCTACATGATATAAACAGAAAAATTTTAGACTGGTCCAAATTGAAAGCACTTGCAGACAACAAAACAAACAAAACTCAAAAAGTGAAACTTGTTTCTAGCAGAGTAGAAAACATTGTGGGAAAAGGAGAAAATGCTGGTAACCTGCATTTTCTCCTTTTCCCACAATGTTTTCAAAAGGCTTCTTCCGCAGGGTCGTTAAAACCAGGGATTGTTTGGTAAAGGGTTAAAGCGTCTTTCATATCGAAAGTTGCCTTTGTGCTAAGTGTAGATCAAGATCACACTGCACAAAATTTGCATTATGATCTTTGATTGACACGGTCTGGTTTACTGAAACGCTCCAGACAAAAAAAAAAACGACGGTGAAATCCAGATTGAGTCGTATTTCTTGATTCATTATGTCAGTTTAATGTGTCAAAAGTTAAACTCTTTATCGTACAATGCCGAAAGAAACCTATTTAGAAAGATTATGAAAACATTGCGAGAAAATGAGAAAATGCTGGTACTCAGCATTTTCTCCTTTTCCCACAATATTTCTCCCTTTCAATTGATTCCCGGCTCGGTCAATTTCTCTTCGAGGATTGATGATAGTCATTGCGACAGGATTCATTTCTCTCTCACCGCTGATCCTTGTTTCAACGATTTTAATGTGGGAAAGTAGCCAGTGGCTTGGAAAGAATAATGTGCGGAGTACTGGTAAAAAATAAAACTCGAGGAAAGCATAGCTAGGTGCACTGGCCGCAGAGATATAACCGAAATATTGTTGAAAAAGGCTTTAAGCACCATACAATCAATCAATAGATTTACCAGTTTTTGAGTAACATCTATTTTATCGTCTTTAACCCTTTCCCAAACAATCCCTGGTTTTAACGGGTCTTGAATAGCAGCCTTTTGAAAACATTGTGGGAAAAGGAGAAAATGCTGGTAACCAGCATTTTCTCCTTTTCCCACAATGTTTTCTACCCTACCAAAAGTAAACTTCAATCTTGAGTAACATTAATTTTTGTTATCTGCAAATGCTGTCAATTTGGACAAGTCCAAAATTTTGCCGTTTGGTAAAAGGTTAAAGTATGGACTATTCGAACATTCTCGAATGCATCGATATACCCCTTATAAAATGACGACGTGTTTCAACGAGGCAGGGGAATGAAATTTCGAAAACATTGTGGGAAAACGTTGAAAATGTTGATACTATCATTTTGTTCTTAAAAAAAAAAAAAATTCGTTATTTTAAAGGACTTGTAATCATTTTTTCAGCATTTTTATTCGTTTTATATTTTTTGTAGAAAGTGGTAGAAAAGATTTCTGATTTCAGAATATGGCTTTAGAGATAAAAGTAAGACAGAACTTTATGAGTGCAAACATTTTTTTATTTTCGGTGGAAGATCGAAATTTATTCCATTGAGTGAATATCGTTGGTAGTATTTTCCCGAGTGGCGCAGCTACGAGTGAAAATATCACCAATGGTGTTCACGAAATGAAATAAATTTCGATCTTTCACCGAAAAACAAACAAACAAATATTCTATTTATTTCATGCTTTTAACCCTTTCTGGGAGGAACTTTATCAAAATCCAGTACAGTTCTTTTCACTTATCCCCTGTGGCGAACCCCCTCCGCATAGCAACATATTACAATATTGCGTCAAGCGCGAGAAATGTAAGGTAAATGACGTCATATTTCCATCTAGTTGCGAGTCACGCGCATTTTACCTAGGTAACTAAAATATAAAAATCGGTATTTTCCCTGGTCGTACCCGTGGAATATCGAAATATATTTTCACCGCTATTTTTCGGTATCCTACCGGAAAGCATGATATAAGATCCATCCTTTACTCCTATATTAAATATCTGCCCTTAGCCCCCTTTTAAACCGAGTGTCTACAATCATTCTACCCTAAGTATACGAGTTATCTCTATACTTTATATAGTATTATCGTTAGACTAGTCTGCTTTAACCCTTTACCAAACAACAAAATTATAGACTGGTCCAAATCGAAAGCATTTGCAGATGACATTATTTCATTTATCTGAAATGATGGTAATTGTCAGTGAAAGTGTTGAAAACCTTGTGGGAAAAGGAGAAAATGCTGGTAAACCAGCATTTTCTCCTTTTCCCACAATGTTTTCAAAAGCCTTCCTAACTAGGGTCGTTAAGATTCGGGATTGAGTGGTGAAAGGTTTTATATATAGATAATTGGAATTCTGAACTCCAGAATGAATATTCAAAAGACGCTATGTGCAGAACTAGAAACGATACATATGATTCTTTTGTGCTGCGAGAGAGATTTCATATTCCAAATGAATCTGGACATAGTTAATTGAAACAGGTGGGTGCAGGTTTTATTCTTACTGATCATCCAAAATGCAACTTGTTGGCCGCTCCATTCTTTTTTTCTTCTCTTTCACCCCCCCCCCCCCAAATTTTCTTTTTTTTTTTCATTCTTTTTCCTTATTTTCTTCGTTTTCCTCTTTTCCCCCTTTTTTCCCTCCTCCTTCCTTCCTCCTCCTTCTTCTTCTTCTCTTGCTTCTTCTTCTTCTTCATTTTCTTTTTCTTCCTCTTCCTCTTCTTCTTCTGCTTCTTTTTCTATTCTTCACGAGCACAATTGTATAATTCCATTAAAAGACAAAGCAACATTTTGAAGTGACGCAATATAGAAAGAAGTATTTAGAAATATCGAATTTTTGCACAATTTGAGTCTCAAACCAGGGACCATCAGGCTGCAAAGCTACAATTTACCTTAAACCGATTGCTTGTGAAGAATATGGTGCGAATTTCTTGTGAAAGAAACTCTATGAAAGCATGAATGGGTGCCATAGGCGCCAACATGTAACTAAAGTACTGTATTGAGTTAAACACTGTTCAATTAACCCAAACAACCAACCAAACAACCAACCAACCAACCATCCAGCCAACCACCGATCAACCAACCAACCAACCAATCAATCAACTAATCAATTAACCAACCAACCATCCAACCAATTAATCAACCAATCAATCAACTAACCAACATTTCAACCAACCGACCGACCAAACATCCAACCAAAAATCCAACCAAGCATCCAACCAACCAACCACCAACCCATCAATCAATCAATCAATCAATCATTCAATCGATCAATCAATCAACCAGTCAACCAGCCAGCTAACTAAGCAACCAACCAACTAACCAATCAATCAACCAACCAACCAATCAATCAATCAATCAACCAACCAAGCAACCAACCATTCAACCAGCCATCCAACCAACTAACCAGCAAAACAACCAACCAATCAACCAACCAACCAACAAACTAACTAACCAACAGACAAACAAAGTTCGGCCTACAGCCAAATGATATGATATCATCATAAATATATGTTAACCCTTTACCCCATAAGACATTTCTATGGTATCTCTAATTGACCCTAAATAACAGCAAGGATGAAGCCGTTTCTTATGTGTATATGACACCTTTTGAAAGCATAGAAAACATTGTGACAAAAGGTGAAATTGCTCGTCACGAGCAATTTCACCTTTTGCCACAATGTTTTCCAAAGGCTCCTACAAGCAATGTGTAGAAATGAGTATCTATGGAGTAAAGGGTTAATCAGGTCTTCCTCTATGAAAACCAAGACTCCTTGTTAGAGATAAAATAACTAATTAGAGGAACCGACTCACAATGGTTTGCTATTCTAGTTTATCATTAGAGATCGTCTGTTACGGATGTTTATCTAATGATTTCTTCCAATTTACATTCCAACATACGTACAGACATTTCTGATGCACCTGAGTACAAGGAGGCAGTCTTATCGGCATCTAGACTATCCTGTTTCGAGACGTAGGTACGGAATCGGCCGAGTTGTGACGAGTGAAAGCCCACTAGGACATTCGGCATACCTCACGTGATAGGAGCCATCCGAAATCCCTCGACTGTATCTGGTGGCTTGATCCGGTACATATCCGGAAATACAACGGTTTACCAATCTGAAAATTGTAAGGCTCCTTTTAAGAAAAAACTTGGGTTTCAATTTGCTATCAAAATCTTTCGATATTTCAGTTGAGTTGGCAAACAGTTCTTACATTCCTCATTTAAGGTATTAGACCCGTAATGCTTCTAGTGCACCATGGAATATAAAATTTCTTTATAATTGATAAATACGAATTTAAGTTAAGGATGCATAAAACTGTTTCGTTTGTCCGTGGGCCTCGTATTACCGACTACTGTTGATAGAGTGTGGTATACTTAGACGTATCCTCTTAAATGGCGAATGAAACCGTTCATTCTTGATGGGAACTGAAAAACGAGAAAACAAAAATAAATTCAATGACATGCTACAACAGAATAAATACACTATGAACTGTGTGATTAAAGAACAAACCCAGCCTTTTCTTAGGGAAGAATTGACAAAGAAGCCTGTCCTGTGTTGATTAATATCCGTTGCAGAGATATTTATAGCGACATTTGACTAGACCGGATGTTTATCGACAGATTTCGTCCAATCAAAAAAAAAAACACCCCAAAGAGCAGGTCACTTGATGAAATCTCAATGAAAGCTGTGAAGAGTAAGAATTGATTGATTGTATGGTGTTTAACACCGTTTTCAACATTATTTCAGTTATATCGCGGCACTCGGTACATCTATCCATGCTTTCCTGGAGTCTCTTTTACCAGTGCTCCGCGCAAATTTTTACCCAGGCTATATGATGCATTCCCACATAACTATCGCTGAGTCAATCATCAGCTGTGGGAGAGGAAAGAAACCTGTCACACAGTCAAAACCAAAAATTTGACCCATTTCTGATTGAGAAAATATGAAAAAAGTCATCTCAAGCCAACACAATTTCACTAATTGAATTTCAATGTTCGGAATGTTCTTCATATCAGAAAAAAATTGCTACCACAACATATCAACGGTTTTGAAAATATTGAAGATGAAAAAATGAGATATTTCAGTCTGTTACGGAGGTGAGTTTTTAATACTGATTGCATTTTAGAATGGAAAAATATCAAAGTTTTAACGCAATCACTGAACACTATAAACTTTTTTATTCTGTATACTTGGAGCAATCATAAAATTAAAAAAAAATCCCTACTAACTTATTCCGTAGTTCTAAATTATGCAAGGAAAAAGTCGTTGCAAAAGATTGTTATAACTTTTTCAAATGAAAAATTATACAAACACATTTGGTTTACTCTCAGTAATTAAAACAATGTCAGATTAGAATATGAGACTTTTGAGTGTAAAATTTGAACATGTATTATTTCAAAGTAAAGTAGTTATTTGTAAATTGGCCATTATGTTTTAGGTCAATTATTAATTATGAACGCCATGTTTCCGTTACGGAGGTGAGCCGAATATCACACTTAAATAATTAACTCAATACTTGTCCTGAAAAATCTTCCTAAACATTTTCATTCATAAGTAATTCCTAAAACGCATTATTAACTGTAAAACAATAACTATAATAACAACAACAAAGTACATGTATTTCTGTCGATATCAGAGTTGAACTTTAAAGAAATCAATAGAATGAGAACCATCTTTTTGTTCAATGAGTATATGTTTTTATACTTGTATGTCCTAAAAACCACAAGAAGCCATGCTGAATCAACTTTGCCTATACTTTGAACCATGGAAGAAAATCTAGTTGTAAAGAATTTGTTATCGTTAGTTCTCTACTGATTGAAATATTCATAATGTGTCCGTTACGGAGGTGAGCTAAACTTGATACATCAGGGTCCGTATTCACCAACTATTCTTGAAAATAGTATTAGTTTTAGTAGTATTCCCCAGAATTTTCTACAATTGAAAGTCACACAACTCATCTTCTGATTGGCTCAACCAAATGCCGTAGCCGATTAGAAGTAGATCTTTTGTCACTTTCAAATGTACACATGAAGTCTTTGAGAATTAGTTTTTAGGAGTATTTGGTGAACACGGACCCTAAACACAGTTAAAAAGTGCTTATTACGAGGCATCTTGCCATCAGTGTGCTTCAAGACGGCGATGAATAAATGGAAAAACATATAAGTAACAATTCAAACTTTTGTATTTTCAAAATGACATACAGATCTATACTATAATCTATTAATAGTGAAACATGCACATTTGATTATTTCACTGAATATTTATATGTATTTACTCCATATCAATGTGTGTAATGCTAAATGCAGTCTTTGTAGTATGTTGACTCTTTAATCACAGTTGACGATACAAGAAGCTTTCGTTTATCGTGCAGATCAAGATAAGATTGCACAGAATGTGTAGTCTGATCTCTGATCTGCACTGTACATTTCTTTACTTTGTAGAGAAACGGTAAAAAGTAAACTAGCGCAATGTGAAATCACTATGAGAGCAATCTTTAGTTAACCAATGATTTTTCTGTTATGAAAGTGATAAACTTTCGACTGTTGTGTCTTTCAGAACTTAAACTCAAATAAACAGAAACTGTTTTTTTTTTAAAGCTTGTAAACCTTTATGTTATTATACTGTAATGGAAATCTAATAACTAAAATAACATCAAATCGCCTGCAAGTCACACATTTCAGCCTTTTCTTCAAGAGCAACTTCGATTTTCTTTTGATCATTGTCTCTCAATTTGAAACTTGGTATTTGGTTAAGAATTCATACATTGTTTATTTGTTATACATGTATTTTTTTCTAACTGATAGCGTAATTGTACTTTCTTTTGGAATGAACACAAATGCATATAATTAACCATTATATCTTGTAAATGAGTATATCATAACCCCTCTCTACATAGCAGCCATCAATATTCCATTCTCCCATCCGTAATATATTTTCTCACCACCGTAACAGTTTTTTTGATGAACAATTAAACTTGTATAAATCGATAAAAGTGTTAAACTTTACAACGTTCCAACACATTCTATGACTTTTATAAAAAATCACAGCATGAAAGTGTAATTCTATATGAATTTATTCATGCTATGCAGTTTCAACCACTTGTTTACCGTTTTCTCACCTCCATAACAGATTCATGGAAAAAAGATACATCATACAATGTTTTTTTCTGTGTACAGAAGAAATATAGACGTAGACATGTTGAAATGAATTAATTTTACCATGCCCTCTTTTAACCTGGACATCATTTTGTTAACGTAACATAAAAGATTGTGTTTATAATATAAATTATCACCTCCGTAACAGTAGAAAGGGTCGAGGGTATTTTATTGCAGGACCTTAAAATCTATTCTTGTTCACTTTTAAGCAATATTTCTACCGTGGTAGATTGTGTCTTCGCAAAAAAATAAATAAATTTTCATACTGCAGGATCAAAAAGAACAAATTTCAAGACTTAACCTTGTTTTTATCAATTCTTCTTTCTTGTAAATCTAAACTTTTTTCGTCAGTAAGGTCGTAGTTAACGTCATATACATCGCACATAATGTAACAGTGTTTTCTAAGAAGCAATTTGTTGTTATATTCGCACTAGTTACAGGGGTATTGCTCAAAATTTTACTTCGTTACGGAGGGGAGAAGTTACGGAGGTGAGAATAAAAAATGAATTTCAACCTATTGTGTCCGAATGAAACGAAATAGAAATTGAATAAATGCAAAAATGGGGGAAATACGACTTGGAGATATGGTGACTTGATATAGAAAACAAATGTAATCACAATGAATAGGACATTTTCTAGTTACGGAGGTGAGGTTTTAAATCGCGACAAAACGTGGTGTGACTTCATGCAGCGATTTTCACACGTTCTTCGCGCTCATTCACATTTTTCTGTATATATCAAAGGAATTTCATGTTTGATGAAGAAAATGGCGCATTTTCTACAGCTCTACACATGTATTAACACAGTTTGCATAGGTCGTAAAAATCGTTACGGTAGGTGAGGTCTATTTTGGCGACATCGAAAAAAATCTGCCGAAAGGAAAAAATAAGCAAATCAAGAACAAAAAAATGTTCTTAGTTAGTTGATTGCTACCATTTCTTTACCTTAGTAAAATAATTGTATTCGTTTTAAGTTTCATATTTAAAATTTCACGGCTATAAAATGTCAATTTGTTGTGGAGACATGCGAAAATTCGCTACTAGCGGCATTTTGACCTCAAAATTTCTTTATTATTTTGGCAAATAGATTATCTTCTTTGTCAATAATTGATTAAAAGTATTCTTTTGAATATTATTTTCACATATATAGTTCACTAAATGTATTTGTGGCAGTTTAAGATCGTCGACAATACTGGCGACACTGGTTTTGCGTAAATGGGTCAAATTTTTGGTTTTGACTGCACAATGACTATCATTAATCCTCGGAAAGAAGTTAGCCGAGTTACAATTCGAAGCCACGACCCCTTGTTCCCATGTGATGTACGCTACGGTTTGAGCTACCAGTGCACGGTGTGACAAGTCGGGCAAATACTCCAGTATTTAGTCAATTGTTTTAGATTATAACTTTTCTGTTTACGGCATTTCAGTGTACGATGGCTGTTGATCTACTTCTAAATATTAGTCCCGAATGGATAGCTTGTAATTTGAAAATAATAAAACTGTCATAAATATGCAAAAAAAAAAAATGACGAAATGGACAATCGCTGGTGTTGCTACTTTTCATTATTTTAATTTATGTTATAGCACAGAATAGTTTCAATTTATTTCATGCTTTCCGGTAGGAAATCGAGAAATATCGGTGAAAATATTTTTCGATATTACACGGGTACGACCAGTGAAAATACTGATTTTCATGTTCTTGTTGCCTAGGTAAATTGCGCGTGCTTCACAACCAGATGGAAATATGACGTCATTAACCTTATATTTCTCGCGCTTGATGTAATATCATAATGCGTTGCTATACGGGAGGGATACGCCACGGGGAACGACGAAATTTAAGAACTGTACTGGATTTTGATAAAGCCCCTCCCAGAAAGGGTTAAAAGCATAAAATAAATAGAATATTTGTGTTTTTCGGTGAAAGATCGAAATTTACTTCATCTCGTGAACACCATCGGTAATATTTTCACTCGTGGCGCAGCCACGAGTGAAAATATTACCGATGATGTTCACTCGATGGAATAAATTTCGATCTTTCACCGAAAAAAACAAATATCCTCTATATCCATTTTCCAGTACTTCTTAAGCCCCATTTTGTCAGAGCGTTGTTCATTTCTAAATAAACAGGCAGTATACCTGTTTAAATAAAACGCTTCGTGACTCAGAATATTGCAGGGTCGATAACAAACATCTGTCGCCAAATATAGATCTATGTACGTTTATTCATGATCCCACTTTATGTGTTTTTGCTGGAAAATATTAATATAAAACATCGCAGGATACGGAAACTTATAGAGCCAGTTAATTTGCTATCACGATTATTTGTTTATAAGATATTGTGTTTATCGCACGGACAGCATTAGTTAGAGATTTTGCTAAAAGAGGATTTATCTTGCAAGAGAGGATTCGTCGCCTTGTATTAGTTACCTGTTTTGTTCTTAGAAAAAAATCACTTTAGCACGCTAGTATCTCGAAGTTTGAACGAAGTGAACGAATAGACTTTTGAAAACGTTGACACGCTCTGGTTGCTCTGTCGGAAGCACACAGGACTTAACCCTTTCCCAAACAAGCCCTGGTTTTTACGTGTCTGCAGTGAAAGTCTTTCGAAAACACTGTTGGAAAAGGAGAAATTGCTCGTAACGAGCAATTTCTCCTTTTCCCACAGTGTTTTCTACCATTTTTGAGAACTTTCTGCCATTTTCTCAAAATCTAAAATTGTCGTCTGCAAACTCTTTCAGTTTGAAAGGGTCCAAAATTTGTCGTTTGGGAAAGGGTTAAGGAAGTAGACCCGTAATACTTCTAGTGCAGCATGGCATAAAATTTCTTGATAGTTGATAAATACGGATTTATACAGATATAATACTTTTGCATATTCTTAACCGGTCAGAAATTCCTTTGATGTCTATCTTGAAATTATTTGTTGAGATTTTTGTTAGTTTCCTGAAAAGGGAGGTAACTATTATCTCCCTTTGTAATGAGAATATAGTGGTTTTAGATTTATAAATGATAATTCTAAGAAGGACAAAAAGGAAAAGTGGCTCGATTAAAGTAGTACAAAAATACTCATTTGTCATCATAACAAATTTTATAGGATAATATCATAGTGGAAATAGCTGATTTCTATAACGGGTCCACTACCTTAAGAACATCTCGGCCAATTTCTTTCCGAGGACTGATGATAGTCATTGCGACAGGATTCATTTTTCTTTCACCACTCACCATTTCTTTCTATGATGCTAACGTGGGAAAGCAGCCAGTTACTCGGAAAGAAAATTATGCGGCGTACTGGTACGCCAGGAAAACACGGACAGTTGCATTGGTCGCCGCGATATAACTGAAATAATGTTGAAAACGAAGTTAAACATTGTACAATCACAGAAAATTAGAAAATATTGCTCACAGAAACTCCAGAAAAGCATGGATAGCTGCACTGGCCGTTGCGATATAATTGAAAAAAAGTACTAAAAATCCCATTATAAATGCCTGCGATAAACCGGAATTTCGTCATCCGGTGAGGAGTTTAAATGTTTCTGTATGTGAACCGCGCTCTGGCTAAAGGGGGCGTAATGCATCTCCGTTATACACGATCCTAGCCAAAGTCATCATATTATTATGGATTTATAGGAGCCGTTTTGTTTTCAATAACCGACTGAATCATAAATAGTTTGGTCCTTTGACAAACAGGAAAATTGACCAATAGCGAAAAGTTTCGGCCCGAACTGCGCAGGCTGACCTGACCGATCCTTTTCGCAGATGCATTAAGCTCCCTTATCACAGAGCACCGCTCGTATATTTTCCCCCAGGTGTCCGGATAAACGAATCATTCATCTTACATAGACATGTGGATTGTATCATCACAAGGAAACTGTGCACAGATACAATATAGTGCCGAACGATGAAACTGAACAATTTTCTTCATGGCCAGATATCAGGGGTCATACCATGACCTGGTGCTAGAAACCGACATCACAAATACCTGCTAGTGTGTTGGGTGGACCGATGAAATGTGTTTGTTACTGTTTTGGAGCTGCAAATGCTATTGACTTTGTATAATAGAAAATATTCGGTGTTTTGAGACTTGACTGGAGCGGAGCATCAGGGATTCGGCGATAAAAGTTGAAAAGAACAAAAGATATTGAATGATGGACTGTTTATAAATGTGATTGTTATTTTATGTATTTCGTCGATGAGGCATACAAGTCGAGACCATAGGTAAAGCTTTTGTTCTGTTCTTTTTTTTTTTTAACTCTTTACCAAATGACAAAACTTTAGACTTCTCCAAATTGGAGGCATTTGCAGACGAAAAAAAGTGACTCAAAAATTGAATTTGACTTCAGAAGAGTAGAAAAAATTGTGGGAAAAGGAGAAATGCTGGTTAGCAGCATTTTCACGTTTTCTCACAATGTTTTCAGAAAGCTTCTATCTCCGGGTCGTAAAACCAGTTATTGTTTGGAAAAGGATTAAGATTAAATTTGTTGAAATACTGAAACTGATTCTAGACTAAATTCAAAAGAGACATTTTCAATGCAGAAATAGGATCCAAATAAACTGGAAATTAACCCTTTACTCCATAGATACTCATTTCGACGCATTGCTTGTAGGAGCCATTGGAAAACATTGTGACAAAAGGTGAAATTGCTCGTGACGAGCAATTTCACCTTTTGTCACAATGTTTTCTATGCTATCAAAAGGTGTCATATACACATAAGAAACGGCTTCATCCTTGCTGTTATTTAGGGTCATTTAGAGATACCATGGAAATGCCTTATTGGGTAAAGGGTTAAGGTTGCTTCTGGCCAAAATGTCGAGACAAGATCAGACTGCACGTTCTGTACTTATGTTTGTATGTTTAACTCTGAATGACCCGTCAAGGAAGGATTGAACCCGGAACTTCCGGATGGCGAATCTTTTGCTTTTATGTAGGATCCCTAATAAAAGGGATTTCACACTATTACAGTATTGGGCGCTGTGGGAACACGGGGCTAATACATCTTCGTAATAAATCATATGAAGTAGGTATGATACATGGATCCATTTTGTCTGAAATTTGGCTGAATCACAAGGTAAATTGTCTTACGCAGATAATTATCTAAAAGCAAAAAGTTTCCATCTAGATCAGCCTGCATAGTCCACTGTGTAGGCTGATCTAGGTCAATAATTTTTGCTGGTGCATAAAATTACACCACAATCTCACAGATCACGACTCCAGAGTCGTTATCGCAAGTCAAACATAATTGAAAAAAACAGGCAGTAATTTTACACAGGATATTAAAAAAGCCACCACTTCTCTCGTTACAGTTACTGATGTCATAGACTTCCGGTGTCGCAGGCATGTCGGGAACGGAAGTACCTCCGGAAAGTGGAGAGCTGGAGTATTTTTACATTTCCTTCTGGGACAAGGTAGCCATTGTGAGCGGTGCCGTGGGTTTTCTACTGTGTCTCGTGTTCTGTATGGTGTGTATTCTTTGTCCAGATTGTTGTCTACACAATTTGTGTTTCGGAGACGAACGTTTGGAGGAGGATCAGTATAAAAAGAGAAAATTTGGTGAGTATTTGGTACCTTTTTCAAGAATCATGTTTGAAAAAAAAACCAACATCATTTCAGTTATAAATATCGGCCGGCAAAGCATCTATCCGATGCTCTCCACGGCATTCTTCTAACAGTACTTTGAACGGCATTGTTTTGCATGCAAATGGCTGCTTTTCTTTACCATAAACTGGTGATAATGATGATGACATGCTGTTGATGGCGACTATTATAATTTTGAGGACGACGATGATGATGGTTGTGGTAATAGTGATGATAATGATGATGATAACGGTAATGATGACGATAATAATCATCATCATCACCATTATCGATATCATCATCATTACCATCATTATCATCAACATTATCGCCATTAATATCATCATCATCGTAATCAACACCACAATAATAATAATAATAATAATTATAATAGTAACGATAATAATCATTATCATCATCATCACCACCACCATAATCATCATCAACAACAACATCATACTTCATCATCATCATCATCATTACCCCCCCCCCCCTACAAATATGATTGACATTAATGTTTTTCAGGGTCACAAAGGTCACAGAAGTCCACAAGCAGCAAAAGTAGTTACGGATCCACGGAGTCCGATTACTATTACGGTTTGCCGGAAGGCACGGACACCAGTATGAAGTGGAAACCTCTCAGTATTATAAAGGAGTCGGACCACGGTCAGTCTGATTGGTCCTCAGACACGGGCAGCAGTCTGGAGGTCATAAAACTGGAAAATGTGAGTGACAGTCTTGTATAATTGGCTTGCAACAAACAAAAAAGGAGCATTCGGACATTTGCGTAAAGTGTCGTCTCGGATTAGCCTGCGCTGTCCGCGCAGGCTAATCCGAGACGGCACTTTACGACTACAGTAGATTTTGTGGTGCAGTAGACTTTTTTTTCTCTTAATCTCGATGAGTTTTTTCTGAATTTGAAATTAACACAAGTTCTGATTGGCTGAACCATACGGTTTAGCCAATCAGAAGTTATGTTGATTAAGGGCCCGGAAGTACACACCGAATTTCAGCTAATAATTATAGTTCCGCGATTCAAAATAGATCCTTAACCCTTTTAGGCTTTTGAATAAGATTCGATTGGCTGTTGCAAACTGTGTGGATCATGAGATCAGATTGCAAAGAACGCACAGCATTCTATTTACATACTATACTCCAGTGTGTCGCTGTTCCCAGTCTTTATTCTGTAGAACACGATATTATCTCCCGCTGGATTGCATTCTACAAATACGCATCTAATTTTGGCATTCTAGCTACAGAACCGGACTACTTTTCAAAACAACCGTTGCATTTAATTTCGTTAATAAAACGCTACCTGGTGTGATTCATTCAGCTATGATCGGCTCGGCTATAACCTAGGCATCGGCATCGGCCATTTATTAAAATAGCTCCTACATGCATGGGTAATAGACTAATAGCTTCGCTGTAAGCCCTACTTTTCCTATGTATACGGGGATGGGTTATACGTCATAGCAGACAGGTCCACTTTCGAATATGACATGCGCAGATAACGTAGTGCGCTATATACAATATGTCGCTGTTGTCTTTATGTGTATAAATTCCTGAATTCTCTTACTTTCAGCTAAAGAATCGATTAAACAAAGAACAGAACGGAGAAATAAATGGTCACCATGGTGAGAGACCGGCGACACCCGTGGTCAGTGGAGAAATTGAGTTCAGTTTAACATACCTTTTATCTGAGGAAAAACTTCTAATAGTCGTGTCGGAAGTTGGGAACATTACACTGACAGAGGGCGCTTCACTCGTTTCTCCGTATGTAAAAATCCGCCTTTACAGGTCCCCGAAACAGTTCTTTACTTTCCGGGGAGGATCTCAAAAGGAACATGTGATCAATAACTTGGATAAGGAGTTTAAAACAAAAATGAAACAGCCTAGCGACTGTCTGACATTTAAAGAATCTTTTGAAGTGCCTTTATCAATGGACACGTTGAAAAACTACACAGTACGTCTGCTTCTGTGTGATATGGATAAACTCTCGCGTCACGTGGTGTTCGGCGAGATTTCAGTGGCCTTGAAAAAACTTGATCTTCTATCTAAAGGTGAAGTTACTATTAAAGAAAAGCTGCAACCACCCTTTGAGGTAAAAAGTTTTGCATGTAATTCAAAGTTACCCTCTCTTTCTAAGTTTGTAAATCTTGGTGTCTTAAAACTTTAAAAAAGAAATCAAATAAATGAACCATATTTTATGAATAGGGGGCTTACTACAGTTGCGAAAAGTATAGACTCAGGTCAGCCTGCGCAGTCCGCGCAGGCTGACCCGGGCCGAAATTTTTCGCTATTGGTCACTTTTCTGTATGTCAAAGGACCAGTGTACCTTATGATTCAGTGGGTTGTTATACAAAACGGATTTTAGGATGTTGAATACTTTGAAGGCTTGCTTGGTATCATGTGATATCACGGAGATGCTTTAATCTCCCTTTTGCCATGTCACGGTTCAAATGTACACGAATATTAGTTTATCTTCACATTACGTTTGGTTAAAATTAATACGAATTTTTTTTTTAATTGTAATCCGGTATTTCCAAAAGGCGCTCCTTAATGATTGATCCCTATCTAGAACAGAAAATATCGGTTTAACGAAGAGTAGAATGCAGCGAGATTGATCAGTTTATGAAAAAGGAAAGAATGAAATCAAACAATGCAAAGTAGTATTAATCACAATATCTGTACTGTTTTGAACATATTGTCGGTTTACTTAACCCTTTCCCGAACAAGCCCTGGTTTTTACGTGTCTGCAGTAAAAGTCTTTGAAAACACTGTGGAAAAAGGAGAAATTGCTCGTAACGAGCAATTTCTCCTTTTCCCACAGTGTTTTCTGCCCGTTTTGAGAACTTTCTGCAATTTTCTCCAAATCTAAAATTGTCGCCTGCAAACTGTTTTGGTTTGGTAGGGTCCAAAATTTGATGTTTGTTTCAAGCTGTAGTTACGAGGTTTTTGAAATAAACCGACGATATAATTCTATCTTGACAAAATCAATGCTTACTTAAATCTAGATACTTCCGGATCCTGCTTTCTAATAATGTTTGCCAGAGAGGAAAGTTTCAATGCCTTTAGATAAGACATTTCACACAATTTTGGATTCATACTCGTAGGAAAACCTTGGAAAAATGTATGTGGGGCTTAGTTACTTGCCGACATCAGAGAAAATGTACCTGACAGTGGAGTCCCTGAAAGGATTAAAGGTGATGGACAGGAACACCGGATCTACAGGTATTTGACCTAAGCTCCGCAAGTAAAGTTGGTTTAAGCCTTTATCAAACAAAAACACTTTAAATTGGTTCAAACTGAAAGCACTTGCAGACAACAAAATAAGCAGAACTCAAAAATTGAAATTCATTACTAGTATTTTCTCCTTTTCTTACAATGTTTCAAAAGCTTTTCTTTTTCTTATAGTAATTACAACTGGGTATTATATGGTAGTAGGTTTACTTTCATTGACCAGTTAGACTCGATTGATCTACATGTATTAACTATGGTATCAAAATACCAATTTCTAGAGATACATGTATTAACCGTGGTAACAAAATACCAATTTCTATATATACATGTATTAACCGTGGTATCAAAATACCAATGTCTATATATACACCTGTATTACCTATGCTATCAAAATACCAATTTCTATAGATACATGTATTACCCATGGAATCAAAATACTAATTTCTATATATACATGTATTAACCATGGTATCAAAATACCAATTTCTATTTATACATGTATAACCCATGGTATCAAAATACCAATTTCTGTATATACATGTATTACCCATGGTTACAAAATACCAATTTCTACATATATGTCATAGGCCAGATTGGAATCTAAGCAGATCCGGAATCTTCCCAAGGAGATCAGTAATCTGCCTCGACCAAATTATGAATTATAATTTTGTGTAGATTGAAATAGATTGATAGGCTTTTTTTTTTCATTCATATATATTCATTTTTTTTTAATCCACATATATGTATGTTTACAACTGAGTTTTTTTTTTTTTTAAATTAAAGCAATCGATTTATTTTTTTAATTTTTTTTCACAATTGCTCATCTTTGTATTTGCCTAAGTGCAAAACATTCAAAATTCCTCAGAATTTCCGATTAACCCATTACCACACAAGAAATATTTGGACTGGTCCAAATTCAAAGCATTTGCAGACGACAAAATAAAAGTGACTGAAAAATTGAAATTTGTTTTGGGCAGGGTAGAAAACACTGTGGGAAAAGGAGAAAATGCTGGTTACCAGCATTTTCTCCTTTTCCCACAGGGTTTTCAAAAGGCTTCTTTCTCAGAGGCGTCAAAAGTAGGGATTGAGTGGTAATGGGTTAAAACTATCTTTATTTTGGGGTTTACGTCAAATGAGATGGTTTATATGTAGTCCCACGAGATCTATACTAAATGAAAAAATATTCCAGTTTGGTCTAGGCAGATTGTGGAGCTGCCTAGCCAAAATGGAATCCTAATTAAGTCTAGACAGAATTCCACTTTGGTCTAGGCATATTCTTGATCTGTCTAGATTCCAGTTTGGACTACGACATTATTATACAAGAACAAATTTTAAAGTTTAGACCAGAAGTTAAATTTATTATTTATCCATTTATATGGTTACAAACTTCTTAAGAAGCATATTTGGTAAAAATCAAATTCAATTTTGTAGACGCATGCGTAAAAGCATTCTTGATGTATGACGGGAAACAACTGAAGCGAGTGAAAACAACTGTGAGAGCAATGGATCTAGATCCGGTGTTTAATGAAAGTTTCTCGTTCGATGTGCCTCAGAATGAACTCGGAAAAGTGTACTTATCATTGGTTGTCTGCCATTACAGCATGGAGAAAAAATCCAGCAAGGTGATTGGTCGGGTTTATCTTGGACTGAACTTTGACCCCATGGCACATGATCATTGGGTTAACATGATGGAAAATCCCCGCAAGAAAATTATCAGTGGTTATAACATATGTAATTGATTTTTTTTAATTCTTAAGTATAAATTTGTAAATTTATATTCTATATTCTAACATGACACACGAATTCCGCTCTATAAACACAGCACAAGGAAAGCGTGGTAAAGTCTGTGACATTCCATGCAGAGTGACACCATTCTATATCGACTGACATCATTTTGTAAAAGTAAGTTAACGAGTTATTCAATAGAACATAATTCTCATCCGTGTTTTTACTCTAAGGATTAACTTGCCTTCTTTTCTTAAAGAATTAGTCATGTTAGAATCGAAATAATCTTCTTTCTATTGTGGTTTATTGTTCAATAAACCATGTTGTGAGTAATGAGACACAATGAATAAACCACTTGGGTTTATGTCGTCATGGATTATTTATTGTGCCTCATAACTCACAACTGTGGTTTATTGAACTATAAATCATGATAGAAAGAAGATTATTTCTTAAATAACCATCTAAGTGATTTGTGTGATAATGGACCGACCTTTATCACATGTCATATGATAAGTTGGTCAACACAATGGAAATATCCCGTAAGAAAATTATCGATGTTTGTAACAAATGTATCTGTTTTAATATGTTAAGTTTTAGTTTGAAAATTTGTACCGTATAGAATTGATCAAGGCGATTGGTTAGGTATATCTTTGACTGAAATTTTACTACATGTCGGTCAAACGGTCTACATGACAGAGCCGCCCCTCCCCCACCCTCCCGTCTAAAAATTGGTATTAATTTTAACATAAGTAATGGGTTGTTTTCCTTGTTAAGTTTTTGTTTTTTTAAATTTCATGGCTTTAAAATTTTCAGCCAAGTATATTGGGCTGGTACACCTTGGGCTGAACTTTGACCTCATGTCACATGACCCCTGAGTCAACATGATGCATTCCCCCACCACCCTGTCGTGGAAAAATAGCGATAATTCTAACATATGAGACCTGCCGCTTGAAAAGGGACAATCTGGGAATCCCACACATCAATTAGATGAAAACAGATCAACGATATTGAGGTTCTGTCTAAGCTGATAGCTCAAAAATGACTGTATAATAAGGTACAATGACCACTTTTCATACAGAAAATATCATAAAAGCAAAAAGTGTCAACCCTCGTCAGACTGCGCAATTGCGCAGTCTGACAAGAGTTGATACTTTTTGCAGTTCCCAGAAGGCCCCTTTTTGCATGGCAGGTCTTATATGTAACTGATTATTTAAATCGTAAAGTTTTTGTTTGTAAAATAGCATTATATGAAACTAGCAATGTGATTGGTAGGATTATATCCTGTTGTCAAATTTTTTTAACACCATTATACATAGACACATGATGGAGTCCATCCATCCCTTTCAAGTCGTAAGAAAATTGGCTTTAATTTTAAAGTATACATGTAACTAACTGATTGTTTTTCTCAGTAAGTTTTTTTTTTATTTTAAACTCCCTAAATTTCGCATTCTTGAGAAAAGAATCTATTTATCTAACTTGTTTTTATAAAAAAAAAATATATGTCTCCCCCACTTTTTGGTGTCAGAAGAATTAATAATCCATAATAACATTTTCTCCAGTAACATAGCCCACAGTCAAAAACAGGCCATTTTGTGGACAACATAAATCAATATGAATACTTTCACTGTAGACCACAAGTGAAAACATTGTGACAAAAAGGACATTGGCTCATCACGAGCAACTTTGTATTTTGTCACAATACTTTTCCTATGATTTGATGCAAAAAACTTGGTTAATTATTCACCAAATGACAAATCCAAGACTGGTCCAAATTCGAAGCATTTGCAGACAGTTTGTTATATATCAATTGAATGTTCAGATTTGTCTGTGATAGGAAAGTAAAAATAGAAAATGCTGGTTACCTGTGTTTATGTAAAGTTATTTTGGGTAAAAAATACACAAATGGAACACAAATATATGAGTGGTATACCACTGAGTATGTAAAAGAAAGAGTTCAGCTTCAACAACACCTAAAGCCTTAACCCATTACCACACAGTCCCTATTTTTGACAACCCTGAGAAAGAAGCCTTTAGAAAACATTGTGGGAAAAGGAGAAAATGCTGATTACCAGCATTTTCTCCTTTTCCCACTATGTTTTCGACCCTTCACAAAACAAATTTTAAATTTTCAGTTACTTTGATTTTGTCATATGTAAACGCTTTCAAATTGGACAAGCCTAAAATTTTGTCATTTGGTAATGACTTATTTTATTTGAAAACAACAGTTTAGAAGTAACCTAAGTAACGATTTCTATTCATGAAAGGGTAGAAAACATTACGGGAAAGGGAGTAAAATACTATTTTCTCCTTTTCCCACAATGTTTTCAGAGACTTTGGAAAGGATTGTGGGAAAAGGAGAACATTCTTGCAACTGCATTTTTCTCCTTTTTCAACAATTTTTCTATCTACTCATAGATCAATTCCATAGTTTGAGCCTTTTTTGGTAATTATGTTGTCTGAAACTGTGACACTTTACCAAATGGCAAATTTTTGGACTGGTCCAAATTTAAATCATCTCCAGACAACAAATCAGGTCTTGATCAATTGCCGATTTCTGACTTTGATAGGGTAAAAAATATTGTGGGAAAAGGAGAAAATGCTGGTAGCCAGCATTTTCTCCTTTTCCCACAATGTTTTTCTAGAGGCTTCTTTCTCAGGGTCGTTAAAAGTTGGGATTCTGTGGTAGAGACTTAAATTTGGACCTGTTCCAAGTTCTTTTATTGAATAAAGAGCTACAAGATTGATCTAGCATGTTTATATATAGCAATATCAAGGTAAATAGAATAAAAAAGAGTGACTGATCAACAGAAAACTGTTTAAGGCTACTTCATGATTATTTCAGACAGTCATATAACGGAAGCAGTTTACATATATAACTTCTGAGTGTCACATAAACTGGATTATGGCTCCAAAGTATCTCTCCCAAAAACACTCCCATTATAAACCCAAAGTTTCCTATTAAATGAGAATACAAAGATAAGAGATAGACAAGTTGTAATATCAATGCAGCTGTAATATCAATTCTGTTTTTGACGAAACATTTAAGGTAAGACCCATGTAATGCACTTCCGGTGAAAATTCTAATTGGTTGATAAATAAGGATAAATAAGGATTTATGCAGAAATATTTTTGCACATTTCTAACGGATCAGAAATTCTGTTTATGTCTATCTTGAAATTATTTTTTGATACTTGTGTTAGTTTTCTGAAAAGGGAAGTAATTATTATCTCTTTATGAAATGAGAATATAGACGTTGTAGATATATAAATGATAATTCAAAGAAGGAAAAAATGAAAAGGTAAAAGTAGTTCAATAATACTCATTTTTGATTATAGCTAATTTTGCAGGATGATATTTTAGTGAAAATAGTTGTTTTCCATTACACAGGTCTTACCTTAACTCTTTAACACACACTTCTTTTTTTTAACCACCCTGAGAAAGAGGCCTTTTAAAAACATTGTGGGAAAAGGAGAAAATGCTGGTAACCAGCATTTTCTCCTTTTCCCACAATATTTTCAACCAATCAAGGAAATGTGCTTTAAATTGAAAAAATATTTGAATAATTGTCTGTAAATTCCTCCAACATGGATAGTTCAAAATTTAGCTTGTAGTAAAGGGTTAAAAACAAAATATATCAGATGATTATTCTGTATAGACAAAGCAACTTTCAACTGTCTGCAATAGAAAGTGAAGTCCTCCAATGCACTTAAAGGGAAATAACTCTGTGCTGATTCCTTTAATTTGTCCCATTTGTTTTACTCTCGTTGGTTCCATTTTCCACTTGGTCCCTGATAACCTGACAGGTACAAAACAAACCAAGTTACTAAAGGTGGGTATTTAGAATTTTTTTATCTCACCAAATTAAATGATATATATATCACTGAAATTTATATGGAAAAAAAAAAAACAAATCATCAATAATACAGACTCATAAAATTACAAAAAAAATTTTTTTTTGATGGTGTTCCCTTAGGCTACATAGCCTCTTAAGGTATTTTTAGATTTCGATCCAAAAATCAATAAAGCATTGTGGGAATGTCAAGTGACTGGTACTTGACTAATAATGCTTAAATTCCATTACATAACAAACATGTAATAATTATTTTCGTCTGTGTATTCCTGTATGTAAATGAGCAAATCGATCATCTAAAAATAGAATGTGTCTCCCGTTGGTGTCAACCTGGGCTGTAGTAAATCTTTAATTTCTCGTGTTGTCAGATGGTTTTTGACTGGGGTTTTATGAATATAAATTTAAAGGCTTTGGGAGTATAAGGATGATTTTTAGGCATTTTTGAAAATTTTCGTCCCAAAATCTAAATGGCCATCTTTAAGGCTTACAAAAACTAAATTTTCAATACCATAACCACTGAGCCAAAGAAATACCTCCCCAACGCAGTGATCAGGTATTGTATTTAAATCGGGATGAAGCTATGCATGAAAGAGTGGTCTCCCATAACACACCCGCTCTTAAAGTCACCATTAATTGATGACTCAAAGTCTTATTAGGCAGAAAATCCGTTTACAAACCTTTCTTGCAAATTCTGGCAGTACAAAACTTGCTCTGTGTACATCTGCATTGTAATACTTTAAACCTAGATCGTTGGTTTCCTGACTAGACCACTGACGGACTGGGTCCTTGAACACCGTGTCCTGGAACAAAAAAAGTTTTATGTTAGTCCTTTATTCTAATACGACATGCAAATTCGGCTCTATAAACACAGTGTAAGGAAAGCATGGTAAAATCTGCGACAATCTATGTAGAGTGACGTCATTCTGTATCGAGTGATGTCATTCAATGAGTAAGTCATTCAATGGAGCATAATCTTCATCCGCATGTTTACTCTAAGTTTGAACTTGTTTTCCTTTCATTAAGAATTTGCCATGTTAGAATCAAAATAATCTTCTTTCTATTGTGGTTTATCGTTCAATAAACCATGTTGTGAGTTATGAGGTGCAATAAATAAACCACTCGGGCTATTGCCCTTGTGGATTATTTACTGTGCCTCATAACTCACAACTGTGGTTTATTGAACAATAAACCATGATAGAAAGAAGATTATTTCTTAATCAAACAACACAGAATTTTAAATACCTCGAGGAAAAAAAAGCTTTTGAAAACATTGTGGAAAAAGGAGAAAATGCTGGTAACCAGCATTTTCTCCTTTTCTCGCAATTTTTTCTGTCAGTTTAAACCATTACCTCATAATCCCTACTTTTGATGTCTGTGATAAAGAAGCCTTTAAAAAACATTGTGGGAAAAGCTATCTTTTGTTGTCTGCAGAGGCAGTCATTATTGATTACCAACAATCATGAAATTTATTGACCGTGACAAACAAAGCTTTTGAAAATAGTGGGAAACACAGACAATTCTGATAAGCACCTTATTGCCTTTTCCTAAATTTCGCATTTTTGTGAAAAGAATCTATTTATCTAACTTGTTTTTCTCCAAAAAAAAAACCCCACCAGATGTCTGCCCCCTTTTTTGTGTCAGAAGAATCAATAATCAATGATAAGATAAATCACACTTTCTCCCAAAAAATTTATGTGAAATGAGTCAGAAAAATAACCAAAGGGAAATAACTCAAAAAATATACAAGCCAGAGTTATGGTTCTTGTGCATGATCCTTCATGTCATGGTGGTTAACAAATGTGGGAAGGTATCTTAAAAAGAGGTTTTCAAGTTATAGAATGGGCACAGTTTGTGGCAGGCAGGCAGGCAGATGGCAGGAGGGCAGGCAGACAAACAGACGTAGGGGGAAAAACAAAATGCCTCCCGACCCTGCAAGGGGGGGGGGGGGAGAGGAAAGGCATAATTCACAAATGTGCAAAGCTCTTGAGAAAGGGATCATCCAAGTGAAAAAAATCCCTTTTAATCAAAATCCTGAATCATGAGGTAAACTGGTCCTTTTACATGGAGAAAATTTATCCATAGCAAAGATCTGACACAGGTCAGTTTGTGCAGACTGTGCTGGCTGACCTGACTTGATACTTTTTGCAAATGCTGTCTTTCCACAGAGCATAGCTCATATAATGTCAGCAACAACCCAGTTGGTTTGAATGTAATGATTCTTCAAAATTTACAGAGATACATAGGATTTGACATAGGTTGGTTTTTGAGCTAAAAAATTATCAAACACGTCTACAAAACATGTTATTAAGCGAGCTTTGTCAAGCTTAAACAATATTTTTTTTGTGGATGAGTTTAATAATCTTTTACCTCAAAAACCAACGAGTGTCAGATTCTTTTTATCACATTACTGTATAACAAAGAGTTATAGTCCAAAATGTGTTAAACCAGAGGCATACATATATCATGTGTTGTGAAATTTACATGAAGCCTGTGTGCTTACTTTGACGGATACATTATGAACGAAAAATAGTTCTAGAGAAACTTGCATATATTGATTTTGGTTTGGGTCTAGAAGTGATTAAATTAACATAATTTTGACCACTAATTTCCATTAGGAACCTTGGTCAGTAATGTTTTAGAATGAAGAGTATAATTACAGTGTTGACCAAATACAGCACTTTTTTCTTATCTCACACATGTGTGAAACAAGAAAATTCATAATGGCTGTATCCATTGAAAATATGGAGAGTTATGTGATAAAATCATCAAATGAAATGCAAAATTAAAAGAAGAAAGAGACAAAGGTAAAAACTGAATACTAACCGGGTTTTTACTGCATAATACAAAGCCAATCTGGCCACTGGGATAGGTAGGTATGGTTGTGTAGGCATAATCTGTGACTGGAAATAGTCCTCTACAAAACTCCATCACTCCTTTAATCAACTCTAAATGTAACCATATACATTCACCTAGAATAGACAAATGGTAATGCTTACTGAAATTTTTACTCTTTACAGATCAACGAAATTTTAGACTTGTTGAAATTGAAAACATTTGGAGACAAAAAAGTTAATGTGGGTGTATGGATGGAAAACGTTGTGGGAAATGGAGAAAATGACGGTTGCCAGCATTTTCTCACAATGTTTTCAAAAGCATCTTTCCCCAAGATTAATCCAAATCCAGATTGGTTTTTAAATAGACAATCTATGACATCTACTACCATAATATATAGAGACTGTGTTGCCCAGGACTGTATAATAAACACCAAACATTGATAAGTTTAAACTGAAATACTGGTAAACAATACATTTTTGCTCCTGTAATTGAAAGTCTGTAAACTTTCTTTTTTTTACCTGATAACAAAATTTTGGACTGAACTGAATTTGAAATCAATAATTGCAGACGACAAATAACATGAAGATTTCTGTCTTTGATGGGGTAGAAAACATTGTGAGAAAAGGAGAAAATGCTGGTTACCAGCATTTTCTCCTTTTCCCACAAAGTTTTCAAAAGGCCTCTTTCTCAGGATCATTAAAAGTCATCATTGTGTGGTAAAGGATTAATAAATATACCATACAAACCTTGACATGACAGAATTCCGTCTGGTTTTAAAGCTTTTTTCATTAACTCGTAATACGTTTTTTCAAACAACGATGAAGCTGGACCTAGAAAGGATAAGTAAAACATTTTTTTACCCTGATTAGACATACATATATCATCTCTCTTATGATGAAACATGTTCAACAAAAAGTAATGTCATGTAGAGAGGTTAGATATATAAGCACTTGAAACCTGTCTTGCTGTTGAGCTAGCTTTTACAGCAATGCAGATTGGCGTATTTCTCTCTGTTGAAGTTAAGCAAAGTGCATCAGGTTAGTGCCTGGATGGGTGAGAATTGTTTTGGTCACAGTGTTTCTACTGTATGAATGAATAGTGTTTTATGGCCCGTCGACAACTTAGGTCATATTGGGCGCACTTACTTAGTAAACAATAATGCGAGGTATATAACATACATGTGCAACAACAAAAGACAAATATGATAAATGAGGAATGGATGAAACACAAAATGATGCCCCTTTTGTCGCCTTTTACGACATGCATGCTGTCACTTTTGTTCCGCCAGATGAAATGGCAGATGTGACGATCACGGGACTGCAGTGGTTTATTCTTATACCCCGATTAAACCACACGGGGTCCCACAGGCCAACTGATTCCCATTCCAAACCCTATTTACATCAAGAAAAAAAATATAGGATTTGGAATAAGAACTACCCAGCCCGCTGCAATCCTACGAATTACGAGGAAAGCAGCCGTTTGTCTCTAATTTTAGTCGCCTTCTACGACATGCCATAGAGAAAGGCCGAGGTCCTATTCTATAAAGTAAAAAAAAAAAACCCCGGGACCCCACGGGGATGTTTCTACTGTAATGTGCAACCACCTGGTCACCCATCCTCCATTTGAATATAACAGGTAACACAGATGATTTTCAATAATAACTAAAGGCCCAGTAGAACTGAAAGTACACAATGCTTAAAAATGTTTTTAACCCTTTCCCAAACGGCAATTTTTGGGCCAGACCGAATCGAAAGCATTTTGCAAATGACAAATTAACAGTTGCTAAAAAGATGATTTTTCTATACGATAGAGTAGAAAACATTGTGGGAAAAGGAGAAAATGCTGGTTACCAGCATTTTCTCCTTTTCCCACAATGTTTTCAAAAGGCTTCTATTCCTGACCCGTAAAAACCAGGGATTGTTTGGGAAACGGTTAAATCATACCATGTGTAAATATGGAAGTCATAGGGAAGATGACAACCTGTTCCTGTGTAGTTACCAGCATGTTCTCCTTTTCCCACAATGTTTTCAAGACGCTTCTCTCTCTCAAGAATCATTAAAAGTCAAGATGGTGTGGTATAGAGTTAATATTAACTAAAGCTCCTCGTCACAAAAACAGGTCTTTGTCACAGAATGCAGAATGGTATAGTACAAAAAGAGTTGAAGAAAGTTCAATGGGGAGATAATTCCGTAATAATAAGCAGCAGGGTCATGAAAATTGCACATGCACAACTTCATATATATAGGAACCCTATGTGTAAATTTGAGTTTGGTGCATGAAAAACTGTAGGAGTATTGCTCCAAACAGATTTGTGTCTAAGGATGGATGGACAGAGAGCCATGGCTATTCCAGTATACCCCCTCCACTAAGTTGTGGGGGGTATAAAAATAGTACAGTATAGTTTTTAAGACATTAACGGAGGTAAATATACTAATATCTTGAAAGTTTTATGGTACCAACACCTTCCACATACCTACAGGATCCGATGAATCTGTGATGATGACGTCGTATTCCCCCTGATGTTGTTTCATGTATTCAAACCCATCCCCTACGTGTAGCTTTAACTTTGAACTGTTAAAACTTTCAGCCATTTTTGGCAAATACTTTTTGGAAACTTCTATTACTTTCTGAAATATTCAAAATTCATTCAATTCCTATTTTTTCCACACTGGTATATTTTCAGGGCAAGAGGGCAATAAATGGCCCTGGGTGCTTCATCTGAGCATTAACCCTTTACCAAACAATCCCTAGATTTCATGACCAGCATTTTCTCCTTTTTCCACAATGTTTTCTACCCTTCACAAAACAAATTTCAAATTTTCAGTCACTTCTATTTTGTCGTCTGCAAATGCTTTCGATTTGGACAAACCCAAAATTTGTTGTTTGGTAACGAGCTAGAACAATGTTCAGAAAACGATCCATTCACACCACAATTCCATAACACTGTACGTGTTCTGAAATATTCCATTTGCACATTCCAGAACACAGAACATTGTGCCAGATCAAAATAATGGAACGCACACATAAAAAATATTATAGAAAAAGGAGAAAAAGCTGGTTTTCAGCATTTTCTCCTTTTTCCGAAAATGTTTTCAAAAGGCTTCTTTCCCAAGATTGTGAAAGGTCAGGATTGTGCCGTAAAGGGTTCTTCGTTACCTCGTCTATTTCACACTGGTCCACTTGCTCCACACACTTGTGTTTCAGAACTTCCCTGAGAATCCCGCCATCTCCACCACCTATAATCAAAACCTGAAACAGACGAAAAACATACAGTGTCTCTCATGTTACTTGAAGTTCAAGACAGCACGAAAACATTGTGGTAAAAGAAGAAAAATCAGGTAACCAGGATTTTCTCCTTTACCCACAATATTTTCCACCTTGTTAAAGAACTAAAGATTATTTGTGCCATCATCAAATTTGTCTTCTGCATATGTTTTCAATTTTATTAACCCTTTACCATACTATCCCCACTTTTCACCACCCTGAGGAAGAAGCCTTTTGAAAACATTGTGGAAAAAGGAGAAAATGCTGGTAACCAGCATTTTCTCCTTTTCCCACGATGTTTTCTACATGCTTATGTAGACAGGAAATTCAATATTTCAGCTGCACTGAATATGCCAACTGCTAATGCTTTAAATTTGGCCTAGTCAGGATTATTTTCATTTGGTAAAGAATTAATGAGTTTAAACTTTGTTGTTCTGAAATTAGGCAAGGACTAACCCTTTGCCTAACAATCCCATGTTTTGATAATCCCGAGACAAAGTTCTTTTGAAAACTCTGATAAATGATAACAAACATCTTTTCCAATGATGCTGTCTACCATTTCTAAGATAAAAACGATCTGTTGAACGAAAGCGATTTTGTCTTCTGCAAATTCTTTCAATCAGATAAAGTCCAAAATTTTGTATTTAGGGAAGGAGCTAACCCTTTACCACACAACCCCAACTTCTAATGAGCCTGGGAAAGAAGCCATTTGAAAACATTGTGGTTACCAGCATTTTCTCCTTTTCCTACAGTGTTTTCTGCCCTTCTCAAATAAATATCGAATTTTGAGTCACATTTATTTTGTCATCTGCAAACACTTTCAAACTGGACAAGTCTAAAATTTTGTTGTTTGGTAAAGAGTTAAAGAATATAAACCAGTTTCATGTATACCTTTCTGGGATTCGGATGAGAATTGAGGGGTATGTGTGCCAACATTTCCTGATATGAAAACTCGTCCCTCTCTGTGCACTGTATCACACCATCCAATACCAGCACATTACCGTAGGTTTTACTGGAATGCAAGGAATCAAGTTAACGCTTCACCATGCAGTCCAGACTTTTAATGATTCTGTGAAAGAAGTCTTTTGAAAACATTGTGGGAAAAGGTGAAAATGCTGGCAACCAGCATTTTCTCATTTTCCCACAATGTTTTCTTCCCTTTCTATAGCAAATTTCAGTATCTAAGTCACTTTCATTGCCCAATATTATTAGCTGTCATCGGAAATTTTGTCACATAGAGCCATTAAAAAAGATGCAGGTAAAATCATATTTATTCCAGATGTATTTAATGAACGTTGCTCTAAAGATGTCACAAAGACCAGAAACAAAAGTAGCGTCGGAGCAGACCCTCAGACTGAAGGTAGGGGCAGGGCGGATGTCATTGGTGCTTTTTTTGGTGGGCTTTTGTCTAGGTGGCAAAAGTCTGGGTGGCAAATGTCTATGTGAGCAAATGGCCGGACATGGAAATGTCCGTACCCCAACAAACTACACAGGCACAACTTAACCATTAGGGCTCCGTACCGGTACTCGATATATATCGAAAACCGGTATTTTACGTTCGATAGATATATCGGATCGAACGTTTCTGTATCGAACAAAATATCGATCATCAAAAGAAAATAAAAGTAAAGCATATAAATACCCAGTTTAGTTGTTTTTAACGGCGAAATTCATTACGAGTTTACTTCAGGTAATCTCTAAAGTCGAGTAGTCGTAGAGGTAGGTGTGGCTACCTGGGAAACTTACAACCAATCGAAATGCGTCATTCTTTATTACTCGCCCTGTACCAGTTACACAATGGATGACAATTAGCTAATACCCCTATTCTCGTTCCCCCGTCATGTTGTTTGAAATCTGCAAATTATGCATCAATCAGCAGATTGCAGACAAATTTACGCTGATAATTGGTCAATATAGTTGATTAAAGAAAGGTAATGAACATCTCGTGATGTGATCGAGAGGTAGCGATGGAAATAATTGAAGCCGTGACCTTTCAACCTTCCTAAGATTTTATTTGGTCGATCTTTTAATATTGCCGAAAAATGTGGCTCGAAAATCAAATCTCTTTTTCCATTAGATTATCTGAAATCAGTGTTCCGACTCGCGTAAATCATTGTGTGAATCATTTTATAGACTTGAAATTTGCATAACAAATGTTAATCACACGCGAGACCTCACGTAAGAAAAAACATGGACAAAAAAGGCCATTATCTGTTTATCGTGAGTAAAATAACAGGTTTTGATGCTAGTTCTAATCCTTATTGAGAAATCTATGTCGAATCATGCGAACATACCTATCCAGAAATTAACACGCATGAAAAATTGTTCGGTGAATAAAAAAAAAAACACGGAAACCCATGACACAACAAAATGTCTCCTTGACATTGTCCGATCAGAGTCCTCTTAGACTGTCTTTTCAGCTTTTTAATGAGTAGTAAATGTAGATCTAGTTAGAATTCATATTAATTTAGGCCTACATAATTATGAAATTTCAAAACAATCTAGAAGTGTTAAATTTGCGGTATTTTGTTTTTCAGGTATGCTGAAAAAAGAACAAACACAATTTTCGCATTTTTTTTCTGTCTTTTCTTGAAAATTGAAATATCATATGATATATCGAATATCGATCATTTTGTATCGATACAAATATCGTATCGATCAAACTGACCGATACGGAGCCCTATTAACCATATGGGTAAACAAATCCTGGGTTACTACATTATATCCTGCACACATGGACTGGTTTACCATTATCATATTGATTAGGCTTTGTCTATTACAAAAAACTCTTTGACACAATCTACCCTTTGCTCATACAATTAACAAATTTGAGAATAGCTGATCGTTCTTTCATTTCTTAGATGAAATTCGGTTAATGAGGGGTACGAAAAGGCTTGAGTACAAAAATTACAGACACATCATACCTCTTAAATACTAAAACATCTTGAAATTTAGACTTTTCTTTCATCAGTACTTCTTCCACCTGCAGTGACATAGCTTGTCCTGGCCACAAGTCACTGATCTCGCTAAACCATCCATTTTGTAGCCGGTCCATTTCCACTTTCGCAATCTCGGTATATTGACTGTCACGTTCAACTTCCTGTTGACATGCGCATGCGGAGTCGATGCGTGGAAATACCGGTCATCACAAAATATATTCAAATGGACCGGAAAGACTAAGAGCGGACCACCTGACTGCATACAGAAGAGTGATTTCACCTCTTATAGGCTGAAATGAGCCTAAACCAACCAGATTAAAGTCTTAAGCATTTACTTGAATAAATTGTATGGTCTTTAACGCCATCTTCAACATTGTTCTAGTTATATCGCGACATCCAGTGCACCTATCCATGCTTTCCTATAGTTTCTGTTACCATTTATCTGCACAATATTCTTTCCAAGCCATTGGCTACTTTCCCAAATTACCATTGCCAAAACAACAATCAGCGGTGAGAGAGGAATGAATCCTGTCGCAATGACTTACAATCCTCAGAAACAAATTGGCTGAGCTGGGGATCAAACTCGCGACCTCCTGTACTTAAGTCCTATACACTCCCGACTGAGCTTCCATATTTGAATTTAGTCTTAACCCATTACCCCATAAGGCATTTCTAAGGTATCTCTTATTGATCCTAAATAAGAGCAAGGATGACGCAGTTTCTTGTGTGTATATGACACTTTTTGATAGCATAGAAAACATTGTGACAAAAGGTGAAATTGCTCGTCACGAGCAATTTCACCTTTTGCCACAATGTTTTCCAAAGGTTCCTACAAGCAATGCGTAAAAACGAGTATCTATGGAGTAAAGGGTTAAGCGACATCTATTCCTATCCCACCATGGCCCTTCAAGTTCTCCCGCTAAGTAAGGGTTTCGAATATTGTCGGAAAAGGAGATAATAATTGTTATCAGGGACAAACTAATCTGTCATCACATTCTCATGGATACAAAAAAATTCTTTTGTCAAACAACCCACACAAAAATGAGTTAGAATGGCCCTCGGGCATGCCGAAAATCAACAGCTAAAGGTTTCGACCTAGGGGAGAGGACTGCATAGGCTGCCATCAGTCAGTTATTTTGCAGATATATAAACCCCTTTTTCAAACAGTAACATGTTATTACTCGTATATGGCTTGCAACACGGGACATTCGGACATTTGCATAAATTGCCGTCTTGGATAAGTCCGAGCAGGCTAATCCGAGACGGCAAGTTACGACTATATTAGATTTTGTGCTTCAGGAGACGTGTGCAAAACAGATAATTATATAAAAACGGAAAGTGTTGTATCGGATCAGCCAAGCAGACTGCGCAGGCTGATCTGATTCGACACTTTACGCAAATGTCCGAACGCCCCTTTTGGTGTGTTGGAGGCCAAATGAATGAGTGACAGAAGGGTAAAGGGGTGTTTGTGAGATTGCCCTAGCATTTTTGAAAAGCATAATTTCGCTATGGTCTTGCAAAAGGGGGCTTAATGCATCTCTGTAATCTTATCAAACCAAGCCATCAGAAACTTATGGATCTATACCAGTCACTTGTTCTAACAACCAACTTTATCATGAGATAGACTGGTCCTTGGTCAAACAGAAAATTGAAAAGCGAAAAGTTTCGGGCCAGGACTGCCCTGGGGCTGACCTGGATCGGTACTTTTCCCAGATTCATGAAGCCAATTTCTCACAGAGCATGGTTCAATGAGATCTTTAACCAAAAGTTGATAATGGGTTCAATATTACATGGTCTATCTCCATTTCTGATATACTGGATCTTGAATCAAAACAACAACAACAACAAAAAGAATTGTCTGCATATAAATGTCTATTAATGACAATATAGGGCCTACAAAGCCATGTAAATTCTAATAAAATTCCTGAGAGAGAGAGAGAAAGACAGACAGAGAGGGCAGGTAGTCTTTCACACTGTTTTGCCCAGGGCTAGTAACAACATTTTTCATAAATACTCACACGTATTCTACTGCGCATGCATATTTGTCATGGATAGTGAATCAAAAGTGCACCCATATTTTTTTCGCACATACATGTATAATACTAGATCTGCACTGAATCAAAGAGCACTTTCTTCTGGTTGTAGTTTGTAGAGAGAGAGAGAGAGAGACAGAGGCAGACAGAGAGAGAGAGACAGACAGACAGAGAGAGAGGCAGAGAGAGAAAGTAAGCAAATGGATCTGTGGACTGTAATCATTAAATAAATAAAATACTGTTGAATCTCTTTCATGGCAGATTACTGCTCTAATACACGACAAATCTGGACCCTTTCTAATTGACAGCATCCAAAGACTCGAAATTTGAAATTGGAAAAATTAGATAATAGATCTACATAACCAGACATGAACACTCCGTGATTTCTTTGAGTAGAATCCAAATCTTTACTAAAAAAAAAAACAGTGTAAAATGATGTCACGAATGACGTCATGCAATGCTTATCTCTAAAGTGTATAAGATGAAAATAAAATGTATAATGGTTACTGGAAAAAAAGGACTTTATGTCATAAAGGTTCTCTGATAACGTAGAAAACATTGTGGGAAAAGAAGAAATTGCTTATTAAAAGCAAGCTTTCCTTTTTTCAACAATATCTTTTTAAAATATTTTGCCATCTCAGTAATATTTGTTAAAAAAAGGGGTCTTTTGGTATGATTTAGTCTCAAAAAAAACTAAGAATGTAAAACCTGCAAGAGGTTATCAGCTTCTTCGCTCAACTAGTTCAATTTCAACTCTTTAACTAAGTCGAAGATCGACCAGTGTCATTGCTTGAGTTTTTGGATGTATTTCAACAAAAAACTGAAACTGAAGACCTCCTGTCCTTGTTTTCTTGATCACGTGATGAGTTATGCCGTATTTCTGCCTATGATTATCTCGAAGGCAAACCTAGCAATGTCATCCAGCTGCTGGGGAAGGTAGGTAACAGCAGCAAAGATAAATAATCCCAGTATGAAAAAGAATACAGTATCTGACATTTACAGTTAAGGTTTACAAATTTCACATAATGTTTACTTACTCCTAAGTACCAGATATCATGGTTACTTCTATTTAACTCATTACCAAACGACAATATTTTAGACTGGTCCAAATTGAAAGGATTTGCAGACGACAAAATAAAAGTGACTGAAAATTTAAAATTTGTTTTGTGAAGGGTAGAAAACATTGTGGGAAAAGGAGAAAATGCTGGTTACCAGCATTTTCTCCTTTTCCCACAACGTTTTCTAAAGGTTTATTTCTCAGGGGTGTCAAAAGTAGGGATTGAGTGGTAATGGGTTAACCTAAGAAAGAATGATTTTCAAAACACTGATGATAAAGGAGAAAATGCTGGTGGCCATTTAAACAAGCTGGATGGTGGTGGTGTCTGTGGTTGTTGGGAAGAGCATCAATTGGCCTTGTAACCATGAAGCCTCGAGTTCGATACCCAGGAGCGGGTGTCAACTTTGGATTTTTTATTGGCCCACAAATTCAGCATGAGTAGCTGTAGTTCCCAGGAAGCAGAATTGAGAGAGATTAATTATTAATAGTTTCCTCGTTTCCCAGTTCATTTTTAAAAACCTTGATTTTTTTTGTTTGGTAAAGGGTCAAATGGGCAATTGTTGGGTCTTTCTAGGGAATGAAAACGGACAGAGCTACATAAAGCTAATGAGTTCTAACTTGATAGTACTAAAGTTCGTGTCTTTTGAAGAGCTCCTTTTTTCAGACTGAATTCCTTCTTTGAGTGCTAACAGTACTTTGATTGCTTTAAGAATGTCACCAATTTCGCACCAGTGTTCTCCCCTGACTTTTTACGAGAGACAGGTTCGAGCTCGGGCCGATTCACATCGTCCATGGCGATTACAGTCTATTTTCTTTCCATCTAAAAATAGGGCGACTGTAATGTCTTTGTGACTTTGGAAGATTCAGATCCAGTGACAGACCAGAAAACGAGGAATCGTTGGTTTTTTCGAGCAGAATCCGCTTTCGTGATTTTGCGACGTTCTCTTTTGTAGAGAGTATAATTGTTTTCCGGCATATGTTTACGCGAGGATGAAATCGGGTCCAGTAATTATAGAACGGTTCATTCTGAGGATCCATATAGAAATATGCACCTAACCTTTTATCCGACGCCTGTAAGACCATACCAATGGTAAAAAATCCTCTTCCCAGTGTTTCTCCTTTATCAATCAATCTTCTCTGATAGTATCTGGATCTATAAGTAACCCTATTTTGTTTTCAGTCATGTATTTATGCTGCCGCTCCAGCTGATGTACATTGATGATGATGATGACAGCGGTGATGATAATAATAATGACGACATTGGTAACATTTTCACTTTTGCTATTGACATATTAATCTATTTTAAATCGTTGTACGAGATCTAATTATCGTATAAATTACAGTTGACATTATTATGTGTATTATTAACTCATTACCAAACGATGGAATTTTAGGTTTGTCCAAATCGAAAGCATTTTGTAGATGCGGCTCTATTGAATCAACACATGTTACTTCTTTGAATGCCCATTTTATCCAGAATTAAGAATTAGTTTAAATGATGATATAAATACAATTACGAGAGTTACTCTTCAAGTCATCTTATCTGGTGATGAAGATCTTGATCAACCTGCTAACGAAAAAATATTCGCAGCAGTTCATTCTTATATTAGTCAAAGCAGAAGATTTACTTAGAATAATTATGGCTTTTTCTTTGTTTAGGTGTGAAAATCCTGCTTCCAAAAACTGAATTAAATGCTTATATCTAAATAAGTAACTGCATGTTCTGTTATTAATAGCATCCAATATCTGTTGATATGTGATGGTTATGGAGGAAGACAATTGTTTGTGAAAAATTCCTTCCTGTCTTATATGACTCATCACTCTCCCCGATATTGGGGAGATTGTAGTAATACGCGCTATAAAGTAGCAATGGAGACAATGACCTTTATGAATATGTCTGAGGAAAAATCAGGCCTTTTTTAGCTCAATATTTCTCTTAACTGCTGATCATAGCTGAATGAATCGCACCAGGTAGCGTTTTATTGAGTAAACATTTATTTTAGTTTGAAATTCAAAGTAATGGTTGTCGCGTAGAAAAATAGCCCGGTCACGTCTGTACCCAGGATGCCCAAATTAGATAGATGAGTATTTGTAGAATGCCATCTAGCGGGAGATAATGCTAAAATATTGTCTTGAAAATTCGCAAATTTACAAGGATTGTACAAAAGTAGCTGTTAATGACATAGCAGATTTGACTACACACAGAGTGTGGTCGTCAGACCGTGGTCATTGCCCACAAAATAGTGAAAATACAGCCATAGTTGTGTCTTGTAGTATACGTTTTTAACCCATTACTACGCAATCCCGACTTTTAACACCCCTGTGAAAGAAGCTTTTTGAAAACATTGTGCTTAGTCAAACATACCAGCCGAGCCCCAATAGCTCAGTCGGTAGTGAGCAGGACTTGAGGACAGGGGGTCGTGGGCTAGATCTTTGGCTTAGCCAATTTCTTTCCGAGGACTGATGATGGTCATTGGGACAGGAATGTAAAGTTGGGAATTAAAATAACGGCCAGAGATATTTCAGAATTAAAGTTTTTGGGTACAAACTTAATTCTATTCGATTAATCACATGGTTTCTGTCTCCATCCATCATGCATCTTTCTGTGAAGGGATGTTACTCTTGACTCCTCCTTGTAATCAAAGGGAGACCACCAATATACAAATAATCCTAACTTTATCAAGAGTACTTTCCCTTCAACCAAAAAGATATTCATTTGCTTAGTTGGTTGACTTTCAAACCAATACTTGAATAATATTTCTCTTTTTCTTTCAAATTATTAATTCCAGGCACGGGCTTCCTTGACAAATACCACTTCAGCGTTCTCAACGCTTTGATTATTTTACGCTGACTGATATAATCAAAGTGCCTACATCAATGTAGACATGTACAATGACCTCTGGCCTGGTTACGCAAGAAGCCTATTGACCGTCTATTGACTGCCATATTTTATTCAGAGGTTTTGAATTACTAATTTAAATGTTTACAAAATTATCATGGCCCAGTGCTCTTAATGAAAGGTGTCCAATATTTGACGATAGCTAACTCGGTCGTATATGGCAATCGTTGCTGTTAGCTATTAAAGGCCAGGAAGCAGCCAACACCGAACAACGCAGGTATTACAATAAGATCAAATTCAAATTATTGGCCATTTTAACTCATTATCACACAATCCTGAGTTTTAACAACCCCGAGAGGTACTCCTTTTGAGAACATTAAAACATTGTGGGAAAAGTAGAAAATGCTGGTAACCAGCATTTTCTCCTTTTCCCACAAGGTTTTCTTAAGACTTCTTTCTCAGGGTCGTCAAAAGTAGGGATTGTGTGGTAATGGGTTAAAATGTAAGATTTAAATTGCATGTCATTTTAAAGTCGTTTTAATGTCATTTCAACTTTGCTTCGGTGGCAAGCGCGCCTATCCCTTGTTTCTTCGTTTAACAAATATTTGAAGCCAATGGCTGCTTTCCCATATGGACATCGTCCTCGTCAAGTTTAGCAAGGACAAGAAAAAAAGAAATTCCTTCGTAATGACTGATAAGTAATCATAAACCACGGACAAAGAAAGAAAGAAGGCAAGAAAAAAAAAAAAAAAAAAGAAAAAAGGAAAGAAAGAAAGAAAGAAGAAAAAGAACAAAAAGAAGAAGGAAAACAACAACAACTATACTGCTGCTGATGGTGATGATGGCAAAACAAGACAAAAGGATACGAAAAACAATTTTTTCTGTGGGTTCCATGACATACAGACACGTACAAAGCTCCCAGTTGAAGTACCATGCCTTTAGAACACTCACAATGTCTGCCAGCACACCCATCTCTCTTTGTCTGTAAAAAATGGACCGGATCGATTAACCTTTTGCCAAAAACCCTTGTTAGAACAACTATGAAGATGTGGGGCTATGAAAACATTGTGGGGAAAAGAAGAAAATGCTGTTTACCAGCATTTTCTTCTTTCCCCACAATGTTTTCTACTCTTCTAAAGTCATGTTTCAATTTTTGAATCAACGTCAATGTTTTTCAATATCCTCTTCTTCATGGTTGTTTAACCCTTTACCAAACAATCCTTGGTTTTTAAGACCCCGAGATAGAAGCCCTAGCCTTTGAAAACATTGTGGGAAAAGGAGAAAATGCTGGTGACCAGCATTTTCTCCTTTTCCTACAATGTTTTCTACCCTGCTGGGAACAAGTTTCAATTTTTGACTTACGTTTATTTTGTCGTCTGCAAATGATTTCAATTTGAACAAGGTTCAATTTCAATTTGAACTTTTGAATTTTCAGTTTGAATTTCAATTTCAGTTCAGATTTCAATTTGAACCAACCTTTCTGCCACCTGACCGTACAACTAATATTGTCCTTTTATTAACTTTGTTCAGTAGCTATTTCAAGGCTATGTGTATTGTAGACATGTAATTTCATAAGAGATAAAATTAGACATCAGACTGTTTTATCTCGATAACCAACTGAATTGGAAGATAGAATGATCGTTAGACATGCACAAAATTTACGATTTGCAAAAAGTTTTAAAGGTGGGTATTTAGATTTGTCACATCTCACCAAATTAAAGAAATATATGTATCGCAGAAATTTATATGAAGAAAAAAAAAAACAAAACAAATCATAAATAATCAAGAATCATGAAATTTAAGAAAAAAATGATGCTCTTCCCTTAAAAGGCTACGTAGCCTCTTAAGCTATTTTTAGATTTCGCGCCAGGAAAAAAAAGCTTTGTGGGAATGTCAAGTGACTGGCACGTTACTAATGACACTTAAATTCCGTAAAATAACAAGCATGTAATTATTTTACACAATGTCTTCTATGGAGGCCATGTTTGAAGCTTCGTCTGTGTGTTTCCGGTATACAAATGAGCGAGGTACTCATTTAAAAATAGACCGTGTTTCCCGTCGGTGTCGACCGGGGCCGTATCAAATCTCTAATTTCTCTTATTACCGGATTGTTTTCAACTGCTGGGAGCATATGAATGAAAATTAAAAGGCTTCGGGAGTATAAAGATATTTTCCTTCTTGCATTTTTGTAAAATTTTCGTCCCAAAATCTGAAAGGCCATCTTTAAACCCCCTTTTCCACCCAGCGTAGCTCAAATACTAACATTTAGTCTATAACTGAAAAAAAAAAACATATTATCTTACCTCAGCACGTTGCTTACAACCTCATATATAGCACAGGAACTCACAAAGATGCTAAACGCCAACAAATTCGTTTCCGTTCATTATTGCCATTTGATACAACCCGTATTGTGTTGTTGTTTTGGATTTTATTGAGTTTAGGGCCTATGTAAGTGACATGAATATCGTTAAGTATAACTCCAACTCGATAAACGTTTCATCAACAGTTTATATTATTGTTTGGGGGAATGCAGGTCCAGACCCACGAACAGTGTAGAAATTACATGAACATTATCAGGGTGGGAATTGTGCAACAAATTTGTCGCTGAATGAATATTCCGTCTGTTTGCTCGAACTATTTATAGAGGTTCGATAAATTTACTATTTTACAGGACGTTTACTTCGGAATCTTGAATGTGTCCAAATATCATAAAATTTATCTCTTCACCATAGACAAGGCGACATGATCAGTTTATTATACAAAACAATATTAGTTGTACGGTCAACTTCGACTCGGGGCGACATGATTCACCACATCCGTGAACAAATTTCCAAGTCCCCTGCCTCCTAACCCACAGCATATTAATTATACTTGAAATTTGTACAATTCCAACGTTTGTTTCATGTTTTTTTTTTTTTTGAAAAAAAAATTGAGAACGCTGACGAAGTAGAAATTCCCTTCTGAGTGCCCCAATTCAATCAAAACTGACGTCACTGGAAACTGAACTCACTGAAGCCTTGGTAAGACGTGATAAAACCTTCCTTCCTTCCTCCCTCCATCCTTCCTTCCTTCCTCCCTCCCCCTTCCTTCCTTCCTTCCTTCCTTCCTTCCTTCCCCAATTTACGTGATTTTATAATCTGTTATCCCAAACACATACAATAATAATTATAAACTAATAATGAAAGTTTATCGCGTGAGAGTTATATACACAGGAAAAGATTGTCGTAATCCTTTAAAATAATAAAAGTCCATCATTTATTTATATTTGTTTTTAATCACAAGTATATTTCTTATTAAAAGGATAAACGCACAATGGACTTTTGTGTCTTTCTAGTAATATTTTCTTAACTCGTTATCCGACGGTAAAATATTTAGACTTATCCAAAATGAAAACGTTTGCATACGACGGATTGATTATGACCCAGATCATGGGGTTTGTTCTGAAGACGGATAGAAAACATTGTTGAAAAAGGAGAAAATGCTGGTTACCAGCATTTTCTCCTTTTTCAACAATGTTTTCAAAGGCTTTCTCTCATAGTGTCGTTAAATTTCAGGACTGGGTATTTAAGGATTTCTCTTTCATAAAATATACATTGTGTAATAAATGTAAACTGATCATCTTCCCGCGAATCAACATACAGTTTACTGAGATTAGGACAGATTTACGTCATATAAGTTTTACTAAGTATACGGACAGTATAGATCAAGATCAGACTGCAAGTTTTACACCGCACATACACATGTAGTTGTCTATAGCACATTAAGAAAAAAGGGACAAGACCAAAAGTTTGCCGTCTGGATTGATTGATTAATTGTGTTTAACGCTGTTTTCAACATTATTTCATCTATATCGGGGTGGCTAACTAGTGCGCTTATCGATGCTTTCTCGAAATCTCTTTTACCAGTACTAAACACAATTTTCTTTTCAAGCCAATGTCAACTTTCCAACGTAATCATTGTCTCAGCGATGAGAGAAGAGTGAATCCTGTTGAAATGACTATCATCTATCTTCGGAAGGGGAGCTGAGCCAGGGATCGAACTCACGATCCCCTATTTTCAAGTCCGGAAAGACTACTGACTGAGCTACAGGGGCTTGGCTTGACGTCCAGTAAAGAGGTAAATTATGCATGAGTCGCAGTGCTTTTGTGAAAGCATGAACTTAATCCAGCTAACCTAAGTGCTAAGTACATGGTGCCACTAATGGTTTAAAATCGAAGTGTTGAAAACGCTGGAGTGGTATTTGTCAAGGAAGCCATTGTGTGGATTTGATAATTTGAAAGAGAAAGCGAAATAACAGAATTGTCTTCTTCACAATAATTTCCCAACTTTCAAATGCATTTTAAGACATGCTTTGATTATTATGGCGACTTTTGGGGCTATAAGTCAGTAAAGGGTACAATGCCATTGTTGATGTTATGAAAATATATAGGATGACGTAGATACTGTATTGAGTCTGATCTCCATCTACACTGTCTTTAACTACACTTGTGATATGCATAATACTATTGGTTTAGATGTCATTGCACTGCTATGTGACATGGATTTTGACGTGTTGACAGTTTTGAGAGAAGAACAATGTTTTTTTTCACTTTTAAATGAATTATTCAACCTACTATTATACTGGTACGATGTTTGACAAAGAATAGCGTTCAGTTCTTTGCCACACGTTCTAATGAATGGCCAGTGAATATGGATTGAGTTTTCTTTGTATTTCTAACTTTGTTCAGATGTTAAAATCCACCCTTAGCATGCCAGTAAAAAAACCCGAAGTCCCTGCTAAGATTGAAAAAAAAAAAAGCTTGCGAAACGAAATTCGATTTAATGCTCCCTTAACGTAACGATAAAATCGTTGATTGATTGATTGTATGGTGTTCAACACCATTTACATCATTTCTTTAGTTAAATCATGGCGGTCACTACATCTATCCATGCTTTCCTGGAGTTTCTATTACCAGTACTCAGCATAATATCCTTTCCAGTGTACTGGCTGCTTTCCCACATAACCACATAACCGTCGTCGAAACAATGATCAGAGGTGAGAGAGGAATGAATCCTGTCGCAATGACTATCATCAATCCTAGAACAGAAATTGGCCAAGCCGGGGATCGAGCCGGCGACTTGCTGTTTTTGAGTTCTGTACGCTATCGACTGCGCTATCGGGGCTTGACCTAACCCTAACCATACAATGGTATTTGAGACCACCATATTCAACTTGACACTTTCAGTCTGCAAAAACTGCCAAAAGTATCCTAAATGGGACCTCCATAAACCCTAAGGCAGCGGAAAGCCATTCAATGACCTTTTTGCGGACAGTGTAGATCAAAGATCAGACTGCACAGATTGTGCAGTCTGATCTTGGATCTACAATGTCCGATGTGGAGATATTTTTACCGAATTTAAATTTGAAAAAGCAACCTTCAGTTTTTTTTTTCTTTTTTAATATCGACATGAGAGTTTTAATTCACTTATTGAATAGGCTAAGGGGTAATAAAAATGTTTCATTAATTCTCTAACAAAGAGCAGAATCACAGTGACCCTCATTCTCGTTGACCCAGTTTCGATGTAATGCATGGAGAGTAACGTACTGCTTAAACCTGGGTTCCGAGGAAGAGTGACCCTACGTGCAGCCTAATCTTGGTCTGCACTGGTCTAAAGAAATGCACATCAACATGCTAAAAGATACCCTAAACAAGCGTTGCGAATACTCTTTACCATGTTTTTTTTATTGGTTGCTTTAAGATTAAATAAATAATACAACAGTTAGCTGATAATAGTGATTTTTATTGCCAAACTGGGATTTATTCACGGCTAACCCACTATAAACTGTGCTAATGAATTAATTCTGTGTTCTCTAATGCGGCATATCGTCGGTTTACTTCAAAAACCTCGTAACTACAGCTTGTAACAAGCTGTAGTTACGAGGTTTTCGAAGTAAACCAACGATATTTAGATTTTTGGTGCCAAGGCCCGGTAGCCAAGTCAGTAGCGTGCAGGACTTAAGAACAAGGGGGTCATGGATTCGATCCTTGGCTGTGCCATTTTCTTTCCGAGGATTAATGACGGCCGGTAGCATGCAGTACTTGAGAACAAGGGGTCGTGGGTTCGATACCTGGCTCGGCCATTTTCTTTCCGAGGACTGATGACGGTCGGTAACGTTCCGGACTTGAGAACAACGGGTCATGGGTTCGATACCTGGCTCGGCCATTTTCTTTCCGAGGATTAATGACGGTCGGTAGCATGCAGTACTTGAGAACAACGGGTCATGGGTTCGATACCTGGCTCGGCCATTTTCTTTCCGAGGATTAATGACGGTCGGTAGCGTTCCGGACTTGAGAACAACGGGTCGTGGGTTCGATACCTGGCTCGGCCAATATTTCTTTCCTATAGGGTTGATGATTGTCATTGCGACAGGATTTATTCCTCTCCCACCGTTGATCATTGTTCCAGCGATGGTTATGTGGGAAAGCAGCTAGGGACCTGGAAAGAAAATTGTACCGAGTACAGTTTGCACCGTTTATCTTTTTGTGTTTTTAACGATATTTCCTTTTCGCAGTGTTAAGCATTGTATAAGAAAGTTTGATACACCTGTAAAAATGTAATAATTGATTCTATGGTGTTTAACATCGTTTTCAACAAAATTTCGGTTACATCACGGCGGCCAGTGCACCTATCCATGCTTTCCAAAAGTCTCTTGCACTAGCATATTTCTGCCGCGAGATACGAGATAGTTTTTGCGATAAGTTAGGAGAAATATCGCGATAAAAATCACGATAAAAATATCACGATAATTCTAAATGTTATAATGATTTCTGTGCAATCTGATTTTGATCTACACTGTCCGCAAAAGTTCCTCGAGTCGCAGCCTTCTGGTTTAACCCATTACCACACAATCCCTACTTTTGACGCCCCTGAGAAAGAAGCCTTTTGAAAACACTGTGGGAAAAGGAGAAAATGCTGGTAACCAGCATTTTCTCCTTTTCCCACAGTGTTTTCTACCCTTCCCAGTACAAATTTCAATTTTTCAGTCATTTTTATTTTGTCATCTGCAAATGCTTTCAATTTGGACCAGTCTAAAATTTTCTCGTGTGGTAAGAGTTAAAAGAAAAACAAACCTTGACAACAGTCTATTATTTCCAAACAAGCACGTTTGATTCCTTGTAGTTTGAATATTGAACATGTACTGAAATACTTCGCTATTGGGAGGGTTCCTGTATGGGCGCAATCGTTGTCTGCATTAAAAATAATCAGTAATACTGAATATTTTTCGATATTCCACGGGTACGACCAGTGAAAATACCGATTTCTATATTCTAGTTACCTAGGTAAATTGCGAGTGAGTCACAACCAGATGGAAATATGACGTCATTTACCTTACATTTCTTGCGCTTGACGTAATATTGTAATACGTTGCGATGCGGGAGGGGTACGCAACGGGGAATAACTGAAAAGAACTGTACTAGGTTTTGATAAAGCTTCTCCCGGAAAAGGTTAAAAGCATGAAATAAATAGAATTTTTTGGCCACTCGTGAAAATATTACCGATGATGTTCATTCAATGCAATAAATTTCGATCTTTTACCGAAAAAAAAAACCTCACAATTATTCTCTATTCATCTTATATTCACAGCAGGCCAAAACATGGAGCCTAAGGGAAACAGACTTTTTACAAGTAAATTATCGACCGCATGTGTTTCTAATAAAGTCCAGATTTTTCTTTCAATCTCTCACGCTGCCAGTGGCAAGTAAATAAGCTTTCTATAGACAACGTAAATCAAGATCTGACTGCACAGAACTTGCAGTCTGATCTTGGATCTATACAGCCCGTTACGTAACGGTGAACTTTGGCAATAGTCGCTTTCAAATGCTGAAGAAGTGTACTTATTAACTCTTTATCAAACGACAAAATTCTAGACTTGTCCAAATTGAAAGCATTTGCAGACGACAAAATAAACGTGACTCAAAAATTGAACAGACTGTAGAAGAGTAGAAAACATTGTGGGAAAAGGAGAAAAATGCTGGTAAACCAGCATTTTCTCCTTTTCCCACAATGTTTTCAGAAGGCTTTTTACTTCTGGGTCGTAAAAACCAGGGATTGTTTAGTAAAGGGTAAAACCTCAAAAGAAATCTGCTTCATCTGTATCTAACCAAAGTCTTGCAAGGAAGGTTTTCCAAACTGATACTTTTTGAAGACGCCAAATTAAATTTGCTTAAATGATGTAAGTTTTTTTTTTTTTTGAAACGGATCAAAACATTGTGGAAAAAGGAGAAAATGCTGGTTACCAGCATTTTCTCCTTTTTCCCACAATGTTTTAAAAAGCCGTTTTTTCTCCTGATCGTTAAAATTCGGGATTGCTTCGGCAGTGAAATAGTAAAACCTTTACCAAAAAAATCCGAGTTTTAACAACCCTGAAAAGAAAGGTGTTTGATAACATTGTGGGAACAGAGGAAAATGCATGTTAACAACAATTTTTCCTTTTTTTTTGATCTGACAATTTTTTTCCACTCTTTCATAGATGAATAATTATATTTGAGCAGCATTTAATTCGTCTTTTTCATTTTATTTGGTCAATTTGGAGAAATAATAAAAGTTTTAGGTCTGGGTGAAGAGTTAACTGTTTACTTGTTTAGCAAGCTAAAAGTACTTTTCAAGTCGACACTATAAACCCAAATATATTTTTTGGAGGGAGGGAGGGGGTGTCTTCTTATTGAACAATGTAGATCCAAGATCAGACAGCTCATTCTGTGAAGTCTGATCTTGATCTACATTGTCCGAAAATAGTCTTTAAGTCGGGCCCAAAAGCTTAACACTTTACCAAGCGTCAAAATTGTAGACTAGTCTAAATTGAAAGCAGTTACAGTCAACAAAATAAAATCGGCTCAAAAACTGAAATTTGTTTTGGGAAAAGTAGAAAACATTGTGGAAAAAGGAGAAAATGCTGGTAACCAGCATTTTCTCCTATTCCCACAATGTTTCCAAAAGGCTTCTATCTCAAGTCGTAAAAACCAAGGATTTTTTTGGTAGAGGGTTAAGAGTTTTTATTTTTGGCAGCTGTTTCCTCTAAATGAATTAATCCGAGAATCTCTCAGCATGTACCAGTATCTTTTGCTGTAAACTCAAGTACATTTATTTGACTATATGGTACCCCCCCCCCCCCCCCCCCTCCCTTGTCTGTCCATCCACTTTCCTATTCTTATGAACATGAAAGTTCGCACCAAGTGCATAGCCAAGACACAAAGCGCATCTGGTGGGATTTAAACCCATGGCGGGCAAATATCCTCGTTTTTTGAGGTTTAAAAGATCAATACCATAAGCACTGAGCCAAAGAGCTATCTCCCTGATGCAGTTGTCAGGTATTGTATGTAAATCGGGACGAAGCTATGCATGAAGGAGTGGTCTCCCAGTAACACTATCCTCTTTTTACCCATTGATCCCGTAATTTCATTATTTCTCCATCTGTCAAAATGATTTTAACATACATCTCAAGTGGAAGCCTGAATCTTGCTCTTAACTGAATCATGCTCTAACAAAAGGGACCTTAACCCCTTTACCAGACCACAAAATTTTGGCCTTGTCGAAATTGTAAACATTAGCAGACGGCAATTTCACTGTGGCTCAAATGGTGCAATTTTTCTTTAATAGGATAGAAAACATTGTGGGCAAAGGAGAAAATGCTGGTTACCAGCATTTTCTCCTTTCCCACGATGTTTTCAGAAGCCTTCTTTCCCAGCATTTTCTCCTTTTTCCCACTATGTTTTCAAAACCCACGATGTTTTTAGAAGGCTTCTTTCCCAGGGTCGTCAAAAGTCGGCATTGTGTGGTAAAGAGTTAATACATTATAAGTCCATAAAATCCCTTTTGACTCAAAACTGGACTAAATCATGAGGTAAACTGGTCCATTGAATTGCAGAAAACTGACCAATAACAAAAAGTTTTGATTCAGATATTCAACGCAGGCTGATCTGGGTCGATACTTTTGGCAGATGTATTAAACTACCTTTTCGCGGAGAACGATTAAAATGTATGCTTTCCTAGACAAACAATTTTCAACAGATGTCTAAAACCGCCCTCAATGCCATGGGTAAAAACACGTAGTTGTGGGGACGGCATGAATTAAAACCAGACGTGCGAGAACTTTGTGGCAATATCTGCAGTCTGGTCTTTGAACTAAATGTCCGCCTTTCAGTTCCGAACTTAAAGTTAAATTGTTTCTGAGATTTTCGTGGTTTGCTTTTTTTCATATGTCCCGTGAAAAGGGGTCTTAATGCACTTGCGAAAAGTATCTACCCAGGTCAGCCTAAGCAGTCCACGCAGGCTGACCTGGGTAGAAACTATTCGCTAGTGGTAAATTTTCTGTTTGTCAAAGGACCGCTTTACGTAATGACTGTGTTAATTGTTCGAGAAAATGGAATTTACGGATCTACGATTACGCGATAACTTATTTGGTTTGACTGGTTGATTGTATGGTGTTTAAGGCAATTTTCAACATCATTTCAGTTATATCGCAGCGACCAGTGCACCTATCCATGCTTTCCTGGAGTTTCTGTGACCACTGGCTGCTTTCCCACATAACCATTGTCGAAACAACTATCAGCGGTGAGAGAGGAATGAATCCTGTCACAATGACTATCATCAAACCTCGGAAAGAAATTGGCCGAGCCAGGGATCGAACTCCCCACCGCTTCCTGTTCTCAAGTTCTGTTCGTTACCGACTGTGCTACCAGGGCTCGACAACTTGCTCTGGTATCCTGTATCACGTTAGATGCAATAAGCTCCCTTTTGTAAGAGTAATGCTCGTATATATCTGGCGCCGAAATTGTTAGAACTGCACCTTTTAACTCTTTATCAAACAATTCCAAGTTTTAATGACACTGGGGATGAAAAGCCTTTGGAAAACATCGTGGGAAAAGGAGAAAATGCTGGTTACCAGCATTTTCTCCTTTTCCCACAATGTTTTCTAACCTATGACAGGCAAATTTCAAGTTTTTTGGCTATATTTACTTTGTCTTTAGCAAAAGCTTCCAGTTTGGACAGGGTTGAAATTTTACTATAGGGTAGAGAGTTAAACACTTCTGAACTATGAAAAATATCTTTTAAAGGTGGGTATTCAGATTTTTTCACATCTAACCGAATTCAAACATTATATAAGTCACTTAAATATATATGGGGGAAAAATACAAATAATCAATAATTCAGAATCATAAAATTAAAGAAAAAAAAATAATATTGGTGTTCTCTTATCAGGCTACGTAGCCTCTTAAGGTAGTTTTAGATTTCGCACCAGAAAAAAAAAGCATAGTGGAAATGTCAAGGGACTGGATCGTGACTAATGACGCTTAAATTCCATGACATAACAAATATGTAATTATTTTCCATAATGTCTTCTTCGGACGCTATGTTTGGAGCTTCGTCTGTGTATTTCCGGTATGTAAATGAGAGAATAGCTCGTGTAAAGATAGACCGTGTTTCCGGTCGGTGTCGATGAAAATTAAGGTAAGACCTTTGTAATGCACTTCCGGTGAAAATTCTAATTGGTGGATAAATAAGGATTTATGAAAAAATAATATTTTTGCACATTTCTAACGGATCAGAAATTCCGTTTATGTCTATCTTGAAATTATTTTTGATACTTTTGTTCGTTTTCTGAAAAGAGAGGTAATTGTCATCTCTTTTTGAATGGAGAATATAGTGGTTTTAGATTTATAAATCATGATAATTCAAAGAAGGAAAAAATGGAAAAAATGAAAAGGTGAAAGTAGTTCAATAATACTCATTTTCAGTTATAGCTAATTTTGTAGGATGATATTTTAGTGGAAACAGCTGTTTTCTATTACACAGGTCTTACCTTAAAAGCGTTTGGGAGTATAAGGATGATTTTTTTTTTCGGTTTTTTTGTGAAATTTTCGTCCCAAAATTTGAAGAACCACCTTTAAGGATGAGTGTTTACCATGAGTCAAGTGGGAAATCATCCTCGTAAAATGATGGTAAATAGTGCAGTTACGGTAATTTTCAAACCTGTTATCTGTTATATTTTATTTTCTGTTATTTTTGCTCGAAGAAATTCATTTATTTATTGAACTTAGAACGCTCCGACTAGTTGGTGCAAGTGTACAGAATCGTTGTGTTTTGTTGAATGTTATTTGGTGTACTATTTATCATTGGAATATGTTTGATTGTTTACAGTAAATAGAGGGATTTACAAAACCAAAACAATGAATTAAAGGCTAAGTGGCGGTCGAAAGTAAAAGATTTTGGTGTTGAAATGGACCTATTTAGATTTAAGACATATCTTTTAACTCTTTACTAGGTGAGGTAATTTTTGTCTGCTGAAATTGAAGGAATTTGTGGATAACAAATTTAGAGTGGGTAATAAGGTGGTATTTTTATCTGTAATTGGACAGTGAATTTTTGTCGCCAGGGGGTGCTTATCAAAAGGCGCATCGGAAAAAATCCAAACAGTTCAAGACAAATATTCTTAAAACAGTGATTAAGTAATCGCTGTTTAAAAAAAAAAGGTATTTACATTGCTTTGTTATTGCTCTACCAAATTTGAAATCTTGCAATCTTGTGTACAACGATACTTAAGAAGAAGAAGAAGAAGAAAAAAAAAAAAAAAAAAAAACTTGTAAAAAAACATTGTGGGAAAAGGAGAAAATGCCGGTAACCTCTCCATAATAATTTCATCAATTTTACAACAACTTTGATTTTCTGAGTAAGATGTTTTCTATTTATATGCGTCAATTTTTTTGTCGTTTAGTAAAAAGTTAACAAGTGACAAAGCTCAAACGGCGTTCTTGTGGATGAGATACATGTATATACATGCTATATTAAGTAAGTAGGTTTTTATTAGGCCTATTGTGATATGTATTATACAATGAAAAGAGAGTTCGTTAATATACATACTTCTAATTGGCTTGGAACACGCCAAAAGGGAAATTCGTACATTTGCGTAAAGTGTCGTCTCGGATCAGCCTGTGCAGTCCTCGCAGGCTCATCCGAAACGACACTTTCCGTTTTTATACAATTTTCTGTTTTGCGCAAATGTATTGTAGCACAAAATCTAATGTAGTCGTAAAGTGTCGTCTCGGATCAGCCTGCGCGAACTGCGCAGGCTGATCCGAGACGACACTTTACGCAAATGTCTGAATGCCCCTTTTCGGGTGTCGCAAGCTATGTAATATTTCAGCATCTGGCTCAGTAGGTCTATATGGCAACTATGTAATGATTAAAACGCTTTTAAGAACATGAATGGCTGGATTAGGGTAACAACAAATACAGCAAAACCAAAAATCTTGAACGAACGGAGAAGTAAGTGAGTGAGTGAGTGAGTGAGGTGGTGATTGAGTGAGTGGGTGGGTTGGTGAATGAGTGAGTGAGTGGGTTGGTGAGTGAGTGGGTTGGTGAGTGAGTGAGTGAGTGGGTGGGTTGGTGAATGAGTGAGTGGGTGGGTTGGTGAGTGAGTGAGTGAGTGGGTTAGTATCTGAGTGAATTAGTGAGTGGATCTTTTTATTGAGTTAGTAAGTGTATGAGTGAATGAGTGAGTCAATAAGTGATCGAGTGAGTGAGTTAGTGAGTGAGTGTGTGGGTGAGTGCGTGCGTGAGCACCTACGTACGAATGAACAAGCAAACCAAAAAGTGAGTGAGTGAGTTGGTGAGTGAGTGGGTGTGTGAGTGAATGAGTGAGTCAATAAGTGATCGAGTGAGTGAGTTAGTGAGTGAGTGTGTAGGTGAGTGCGTACGTGAGCACCTACGTACGAATGAACAAGCAAACCAAAAAGTGAGTGAGTGTGTGGGTGAGTGCGTGCGTGAGCACCTACGTACGAATGAACAAGCAAACCAAAAAGAACGAATCATTAAATGAATGAACAAATGAACGAACAAACGAACGAACGAACGATCGAACGAACAAACGAGCGAACGAGCGAACCAACGATGGGATCATTGAATAAAACTGTTACAACCTTCTAAACGTAGAGAGGCTAGTTTTCTTTTCTGTGCAGGCAGTCTAGATAGATGAATGGATGGACGGATAAATGAATAAACGAACGAATGTATTAATTGTTTAACTCTTTACCACACAATCCCTACTTTTGACGCCCCTGAGAAAGAAGCCTTTAGAAAACATTGTGGGTAAAGGAGAAAATGCTGGTAACCAGCATTTTCTCCTTTTCCCACAATGTTTTCTACCCTTCACAAAACAAATTTCAAATTTTCAGTCACTTTTATTTTATCGTCTGCAAATGCTTTCAATTTTAATAAAATATTATCGTTTGGTAATAAGTTAAGGGTAATTTCTTTGCATCACACCGGCACAGGCAAGAATTTAGCCTCTCTACGCTGTGACGGTTAAACTGGCTTTACCATCCCCAAGTTTTCGCTAATTTCGTCATAGATATTTTCTGCAGTCAGTTAAAACAAGGTGACATTAAGAATCGATTCACATTTAGAGTTTCGTCAGATGGAAAAGTGACAGACCTCTACGTTAGTGTGTTTTAAATCAAGTCTGCTAAATTTTAGCAGTGTTTGTACAAGGTAAAGTAGAATTTGACATTTTATAATGTATGTGTTATTTATGGAATGATATACGAAATGTAACAGAACAATTGAGTGAGATAATATACATGTACAATGGATGCACGTGTTTGTATGAATGAAGGAAAATACAGACCGGCGTTATCGAATGAAATACTGTCGAAAACTCATTTATCCTTGAAGTGTTACAGGCGAATATATGGGCTTTAGCGGACGACAAAGATCAAGATCAGACTGCACGGAACGGGCCGTCTGATCTTAGATCTGTACCGCTCGCATGTTTAGTCAAGTATATATGTGTGATTTTTTTTCTGAGTTTCAGAGGAATGTATTTTAGTCGCCGACAAAGTTCAAGTTAGTGTATATACTTCTCACAATTTGATAGGGATCACTTACATATTTCAGTATGGGTATATATATACATGTATATGTGTTTATATATATACGTTACAACATTTTTGCATAAATTCTTTACCACACTATGAAATTCTAGATTTGTCCCATTTGTAAGCATTTGCAGACTAAAAACCAAATGCAACGTACAATATGCTGTCTGACATAGGGTAGAAAACACCGTTGGAAAAGGAGAAAATGCTAGTATCCAGCATTTTCTCCTTTTCCAACAATTTTTTCCAAAAGCTTCTTTCTCTGTGTCTTTAACAGTCGGCATTGTGAATGTTTAAAGATTCATTTCCACTGATTTTGTTAATCAGTGTAGCAATTAATTTAACACATAGTAAATCATCTAGACATGATTATACATGCTATATATGTAGATCTACATGTAGGCTAAATCGAATATGGTGATCTCTAGCAAATTTTAAGTAGTATATTTTGTATATGTACTTGTTCAGATATATAGCAATAGTAGATACGATTTTGATTTGGACTCCTGAAAGGTCAGGAAATCTTTTTCAGGGTAAATGAAGAAGTACTGGTATTCAGCATTTCATTTTTTTCTCTACAATGTTTTCAGAAGCGTTCGAACTCAAGGTCCTTAGGGTATTACCATCCTAACACTTCTAGTGCAACATGGAGTAAAATTTCTTGTTACCTGATAAATAAGGATTTATACTGATACAGGCCCGTAGGAAGCAATTTTGGATTGGGGGTGGGGGGGGGCAAAATTTTCAGAATTGGTTTGTCGTCCCGATTTCATATACATATATATTGCGTTTGGTTATGCAGTGAGAAATATAATCCACCTACTCATACTATGGGCCGAAATAGAAGGAAATTTGTCCAACAATGTAGTGAATTATGTGATTTGGAGAAAAAATAAAGCAGAAAATCACACTGAATGAAATGTGACATATCTCTACTCCTGTCTTTATCGTTTAGTACCTTGTCAAGGGAGACAACTCATGTTTTAAAAAAAGGATTTATAATTTGGGTTGTCTTTCTTGTTCAAATTTGACGAGAGTGATTTCCCTTTAGTTAGTGCAAGACAACTTGATGACAAAGTTGCTGTGTTCTTCTCTCAAGCGGCTGGTCAGATTTTGAAATAATTTCACAGAGATGTTCCTTGGGTGACCCTTTTTAAAAATGGTTCATGAAATTTTGATTCGTCAAGAAACATGGCTCTGGTGGATGGGGCTACTTGCACTATATATAAGGAAATGAATAAATTCTTGAACATTCTTCTTCTCTGAAACCTGCAGTCAGATTTCAAAGTAATTTCACAGCAATGTTCCTTGGGTGACCCTTTTCAAAAGTTGTACGTGAAATTTTGATCCACTGAGAAACACGGCTCTGGTTAATAGGGGCTACTTGCACTACATGTATATGGACATGAAGAAATTATTGAAAATTCTTCTTCTCTGAAATGTCTGGTCAGGTTTTTAAATAATTCCACAGAAATGTTTCTTGAATGGCCCTTTGCAAAAATTGTTTGCGATATTTTGATCGGTCAAGAAACATGGCTCTGGTGAATGGGGGCTACTTGCACTATAGGTAAATAAAGAAACTTCTAAAAATTCTTCTTTTCTGATACTGCTGGTCAGATTTTGAAAGGACTTTTACAGGTGACCTTTTGAAAATTGCTTGGCAAAATAAGGATTTTGTGTCCAGTGTTTCAATACCTCAAAAAAAAAAAAAAAAAAAATGGCTATGATCCTCTCAAAAATTCAGGTGAGCGATCCAGGGCCATCTTGGCCCTCTTGTTTAGATTAATAAATGATAATTCTAAGAAAGAAAATACGGAAAAAGTGCCTCTGTTAAAGTGGTACCATGAAATTTGGATAATGTCATAGTGGAAACAGCTGTTTTTCATTAGGATGGTACTATCTTAACTCTTTACCTTACGAGAAAATTTTAGATTGGTCCAAATTGAAAGCATTTGCAGACGACAAAATAAAGGTGACTGAAAAATTGAAATTTGTTCTGGGAAGGGTTGAAAACACTGTGGGAAAAGGAGAAAATGCTGGTTACCAGCATTTTCTCCTTTTCCCACAGTGTTTTCAAAAGGCTTCTTTCTCAGGGGCGTCAAAAGTAGGGATTGTGTGGTAATGGGTTAATTAACTCTTTACCACACAGTCCCGACCCTGAAAAAGAAGCCTTTATCAAAAAAGGAAAAAATAAAGAAAGCAGTTTATTTTTTTCTTTTTTGATAAAGTTTCAAATCCGAAGACTTGGGGGTTCAATATGAAGCCTTTTTTAAACATACCTGGCGGTCTCTGGTAAGATGATTTTTAACCCTTTCCCAAACAATCCCTGGTTTTTACGGGTCTGGAATAGTAGCCTTTAGAAAACATTTTGGGAAAAGGAGAAAATGCTGTTAACCAGCATTTTCTCCTTTTTCCGCAATGTTTTCTACCCTATCATAGACAGAAATTATCTTTTCAGCAAGAATTGAATTGTCGTCTGCAAATGCTTTCAATTTGGTCTAGTCCAAAAATTTGTTGTTTGGGAAAGGGTTAAGCCATTCCAGGTCGTTGTCTGTGCATGTCGTATTCGTTGAAGATTTAAAATGGTGTTCGAAGAAGTTGGGAAGCACACATAATTATAAGGGATAAAAATTGATTTGATTATTTCAGAAGATGAACTCGTGCATACAAACGTGGCTGTTACGGCTTACCTTATTGCTAGCATCGCAAAGACAAGTTTTGGGTCTTTCTGCACCAAATATACCTGTAGGGGAAAAAGGTGAGTTAAACCCATTACCACACAATCCCTACTTTTGACGCCCCTATTAAAGAAGCCTTTTGAAAACACTGTAGGAAAAGGAGAAAAGGCTGGTAACCAGCATTTTCTCCTTTTCCCACAGTGTTTTCTACCCTTTCCAGAACAAATTTCAATTTTTCGGTCACCTTTATTATGTTGTCTGCAAATGCTTTCAATTCGAACCAGTCTAAAATTTTGTCGTTTGGTAAAGAGTAAACTACATTGAGACAGACAGACAGACAGACAGACAGGCAGGCAGTCACAAATGTATACTGAAATACAAACAGAATCTGGTGAGATTGGAACCCATACAGACAAGATCCTCATTTTTTCAAGGTTTAAAAGACCAACACCATAACCACTGAGCTAACAAGATATCTCCCTAAAGCAGTTGTTAGATATTTTATTTAAATCCTCATTTTTTCGAGGTTTAAAAGACCAACACCATAACCACTGAGCTAAAGAGATATCTCCCTAAAGCAGTTGTTAGATATTTTATATAAATCCTCATTTTTTCAAGGTTTAAAAGACCAACACCAAACCCGAGCTAACGTGATGTATCTCCCTAAAGCAGTTGTTAGATATTTTATTTAAATCGGGACGAAGCCATGCATGAAGGAGTGGTCTCTCGTAACACATCCTCTCTTAAAGTCATCATTTATTGATTACTTAAAGCCTTATTTGTGATATCTAGAACGTAAAATTTCTTACTCAAATGCATTAAAAAACAAATCACACCATTTAAGTATCGGAATATTGTTGTGAAGATGACAATCTGTTTTTGTTCGTTTGGTCCAAGTGTTAGCGTATGTAGAAAATGCATGAGTTTTAAAAACCAAGTAAAAATAACTGTTTGAAAACACTTTACAAAAACACGAGTAGTTAGTTGTTAAGAGAAACCTGGAGGTAAATGGATCATTTCACACGCAGAAAATTTATTAACTGCAATAAGTTTTGGCCAAGGTGAGCCTGCACGGGCTGTGCAGGCTCACTTTGGCCATTACTTGTTGCAGCTGAATATAACTCACTCTTCATGGTTCATACAGAATCATACAGAATCATCTAAATTTCATTTAAAGTGTACTGTCTGATAATTCAACAATTTGTTTCTTTTCTCTAGACCCCCAATACTGGAATAATATTGCACAGAGTTACATAACAAGACGTTTGGCTTGGAATGAGAACAATAAGGTGGCAAAAAATGTTATTCTGTTTATCGGGGACGGACTTGGTGGCACGACCATCACCGCCGCTAGAATACTAAAAGGGCAGCTGAATGGTAAACCAGGGGAGGAAACAGTTCTAAAATTTGAAGAATTTCCAAATGTAGCTCTCTCCAAGGTAAGACTTTGGTACTCAACATGCCGGGTCCTGGTGGCGCTGTCGGTGACGAGCATGCCGAGTCCTGGTGGCGCTGTCGGTGACGAGCATGCCGAGTCCTGGTGGCGCTGTCGGTGACGAGCATGCCCAGTCCTGGTGGCGCTGCCGGTACCCAACATGCCCAGTTCTGGTGGCGCTGTCGGTGACAAGCATGCCCAGTCCTGGTGGCGCTGTCGGTGACAAGCATGCCCAGTCCTGGTGGCGCTGCCGGTACCCAACATGCCGAGTCCTGGTGGCGCTGTCGGTGACAAGCATGCCCAGTCCTAGTGGCGCTGTCGGTGACAAGCATGCCCAGTCCTGGTGGCGCTGCCGGTACCCAACATGCCCAGTCCTGGTGGCGCTGTCAGTGACAAGCATGCCCAGTCCTGGTGGCGCTGCCGGTACCCAACATGCCGAGTCCTGGTGGCGCTGTCAGTGACAAGCATGCCGAGTCCTGGTGCTGCAGTCGGTGGCCAGCATGCCAAGCCCAGGTAGCGCTGTCGGTACCCAACATGCCGAGTCCTGGTAGCGCTGTCGGTACCCAACATGCCGAGTCCTGGTAGCCCTGTGTGTACCCAACATGCCCGGTCCTGGTAGCGCTGTCCGTACCCAACATGCCCGGTCCTGGTAGCGCTGTCGGTAGTCAACATGCCCGGTCCTGGTAGCGCTGTCGGTAGTCAATATGCCCGGTCCTGGTAGCGCTGTCGGAACCCAACATGCCCGGTCCTAGCAGCGCTGTAGGTACCCAACATGCCCAGTCCTGGCAGCGCTGTTGGTACCCAACATGCCGAGTCCTGGTAGCGCTATTGTTAACTGCAAAAATAAAGTCACTTTTATTTTGTCATCTGCAAATGATTTCGATTTGGACCAGTCTAAAATTTCATCGTTTGGTAAAGGATTAATTAAGAGAATTTATAGATGACAGTTCAACATATGGCTTAAGTGATGAATTTGTCCTAGCTAGTTTCCATCATATTTTTTCTTTACCTGCATTGTGTTCAAAGGCCTTCTTCCACAGGGGGTCTTTGTAAAATGATACTTTATAGTAAATCATGGACGATCATATAAAAAAAGCCACATGGTTCAAAAAAGGGGTTAGCATTGCTTAAATGCTTTTTCCATACAACTTTCAGACATACAACGTTGATCGACAGACACCTGACTCTGCAGGTACAGCAACAGCCATGTTGAGTGGCACAAAAACTAATTACTATTTGATTGGTCTGAATGCCAATGCTCAGTACAAAGATTGTGACGGGTCCAAAGATCACCACGTGACTACCATGTTAGACTGGGCTCAAGACGCAGGTTAGTTGTCTACATCATTTGATCATGAATGCTAACTTCAATTTTTATGGCAGGTATAAGTATGAATTTGCTCTGTAAACACGGGGCTTAATGCATTTCCGTAATACATTATAAAAGCCTATGTCATCGCATAATTATGGATCCATACGAACGTTTCTCACAACCAACTCAAATCATGAGGTAGACTGGTCATTTGACAAACAGAAAATAGACCAATATCGAAAAGTTTCCATCCAAGTCAGCCGGCAGGGACTTGGGTTGATACTTTTTGTAGCTGCAATAAACTATACTTTTTCACAGATTATGGTCCATTTGTTTTTTTTTTCTGTTTGCTGTGTTAAAGGTAAATGGACTGGACTTGTGACAACAGCCAGAATCACGCACGCCACACCTGCTGCAGCGTATGCTCACACTGCGGACCGTTACATGGAAGGTGACGTGTACACAGTCAACGTTACGTGTAAAGATATTGCTTCACAATTAGTCGATGAAAATACAGATATCAACGTATGTATTTTCATTCAATCGACTGGTCGACATATGTACAGGTGCTATGTTTCTACTAACAGATAATGGCCAATAACTTATATCATAAACTTTTAACCTATTACCACATAATCCCTACTTTTGACGCCCCTGAGAAAGAAGCCTTTAGAAAACATTGTGGGAAAAGGAGAAAATGCTGGTAACCAGCATTTTCTCCTTTTCCCACAATGTTCTCTACCCTTCACAAAACAAATTTTAAATTTTCAGTCACTTTTATTTTGTCGTCTGCAAATGCTTTCAATTTGGACCAGTCTAAAATTTTCTAGTGTGGTAAAGAGTTAAACTTCCTTTTCTTTATAAAAAATCACCAAAATTTTTACACAACAGTAAGATAGATAAAACGTAACTAAGAAATTGAAATTTGTTTCCAGCTGAATAGAAAACATTGTGAGAAAAGGAGAAAATGCTGGTAATCAGCATTTTCTCCTTTTCCCACTATGTTTTTATTAAAGGCTTCTATCTCAGGGTTGTACAAACCAGGCATTGTTTGGTAAAGGGTTAAAGAAGAATCAATAGGTCGGTGCTGTACTTGCACAAGAATAGAGATAATTCACAAAGGATAAACAGAGATTTGATAAAAAGTGATCAAGAGGCGATGTCAGTCTGACATTAACAGAATGTTGTCACATGCCTTAGCCTAAATGTCATCAAATGTAGTTTTTGTACATTTAATTTTGACATTCAAAGCCTATCTGGTTGCCAGTCTTTTAATACTAACCCTACAAAATTACTAATATAGAATTTTCAATACAATAATAAAACCCTGTTTTAAAGATATGTTTTGGGGAATAGCATCTCTTAATCGGACACTGTAGACCCAAGATCAGACTGCACATTCTGTGCAGTCTGATCTTGATCTACAGTGTCTGCAAAAAGTCAGTGAGTCAGTGAGTCGCGCTTGGCAGCCTAAGGGTTAAAATCTAAAATGTCAAAACAGTGAACATTGCATTTGTTATTGTCGTTGATGTTTCTACATGGGGTCATTTCATTTGTCAATCAGTAGCAATATATTGTTTTTATGGTAGTGGACCTGTAATAGAAAACAACTATTTCCTCTATTATCTTAACCCATTACCACACAATCCATACTTTTGACAACCCTGAGAAAGATGCCTTTAGAAAACACCGTGGGAAAAGTGGCTTTGGAAAGAAAGTTTTGTCAGTACTGATATGAGAAAGCAAGGAAACACATTGCTGCCTCACTGACCGTTATGATATGACCTAAGCTGTTAAAATGGCGTTTAACCCTTTCCCAAACAATCCCTGGTTTTTACGGGTGAGGAATAGAAGCCTTTTGAAAACATTGTGGGAAAAGGAGAAAATGCTGGTAACCAGCATTTTCTCCTTTTCCCACAATGTTTTCTACCCTATCATATAGAAATATCATCTTTTTAGCAACTGTTAATTTGTCATCTGCAAAATGCTTTTAATTTGGTCTGGTCCAAAATTTGCCGTTTGGGAAAGGGTTAACTCCAAAACAATACAATACACTACACAACAGGTACTGTTTGGCGGTGGACGACGTTTCTTTCTACCCAACACCACAAACGATCCGGAATACAACAACGTGGACAGTAATCAACGTAAAGATGGGAGGAACCTTATAGAGGTACGTCCTGCTATGTAGGCTCTTTTTCAAACAACAGAACAGAACTGCTCCTACATTGATATCCAATTAAATCTGATGGTTTATGCATGTACATTAACATACAACAAGATGAATATAAATGGGCCATGCTAGGGCAAAAGGGGCTTAACCCATTACCACACAATCACTACTTTTGACACCCCTGAGAAAGAAGCCTTTAGAAAACATTGTGGGAAAATGAGAAAAACCAGCATTTTCTCATTTTCCCACAATGTTTTCTACCCTTCACAAAACAAATTTCAAATTTTCAGTCACTTTTATTTTGTCGTCTGCAAATGCTTTCGATTTGGACAAACCTAAAATATTGTCGTTTGTTAATGAGTTAATGCATCTTTGTAACTTACGGTTTTACGGTACCAAGCTTGATGCATCTTTGTAACTTGCGGTTTTACGGTACCAAGCTTGATGCGTCTTTGTAACTTGCGGTTTTACGGTACCAAGCTTGATGCGTCTTTGTAACTTGCGGTTTTACGGTACCAAGCTTGATGCGTCTTTGTAACTTGCGGTTTTACGGTACCAAGCTTGTTTTATGGTACCAAGCTTGATGCGTCTTTGTAATTTACGGTTTTATGGTACCAAGCTTGATGCTTCTTTGTAACTTACGGTTTTATGGTACCAAGCTTGATGCGTCTTTGTAACTTACGGTTTTACGGTACCAAACAAGCCATTACGTATTTCTGGATCTATAAAACTCACTAAATTCATCAACCAACTTTATCATGAGATAGACTCGTACATGGACATAAAAAAATGACCAAATGACCAATTGCGAAAAGTTTCAATCCAGATCAGCCTGCGGGGACGGCACAGGCTGACCTGGTTCGAAACTTTTCGCAGATGCATAAAGCCCCCTTTTCACAGCACGTGGCTCAAATGAAAGTGCCAAACTACGCTCCATTCATGGCAATTTTATCATTTGACCATTAAATTCTATTGAAACTCGGAAGCTAGGGTTTCTATCGCATTTGCTTGACTAGATAAGCGGACAGTATAGATCTAAGATGATCTTTGTCGTCCAAATGGCACAAGAAAGCTTACCACCTAGTTAACCCATTACCACACAATCCCTACTTTTGACGCCCCAGAGAAAGAAACCTTTAGAAAACATAGCGGGAAAAGGAGAAAATGCTGGTGACCAGCATTTTCTCCTTTTCCCACAATGTTTTCTACCTTTCACAAGACCAATTTCAAATTTTTGGTCACTTTTGTTTTGTCGTCTGCAAATGCTTTCGATTTGGACAAACCTAAAATTTTGTCGTTTGGTAATGAGTTAAAGAGAAGCCTGTACACTTATGAAGGATATGCTCAAATATTCCATTTTGATTGCAGGAGTGGGAAAACAAGATGGCACTTGCAGGGAGACGCCATAAATATGTTTGGAATAAAGATGGCTTCGACACTATAGACTCCGAAAAAACAGACTATACTCTAGGTAAGTTCTAGTCCATTAATCATCATGGACAAAAAATAGGGGCTTTTAGAGATGCTATAGATCAAAAATCTGTGTTCTGGGTAGTCTGATCTTGGTCTATGCCTCCAACAAGTCCCTGTTTTGTCTATAAGGCTAAAAAAGTAACATGTGTAAATGAGTCTTTTCAAAAAATTCCTTTTCGGTAGGAAATATCAATACACACATTATGCTGAGATCAGTAGTCCAGTTGGTAAGATACAGAGCTTGAAATTGAAAGGGGAGCGACTTTAATTGATATGAATCCCTAGTTGGACCAATTTTTGTTCGACGATGGAATGATGATACTCGTAGTTCTTGCAACATATTCATTTTTCTCTCACCGCTAATCACTATCTCGACAATGGTTATGTGGTAAAGCAGTTAGGGAGTACTCGGGAAGAAAAGTGTGCAAAGAATTGGTCAAAGAAACTCCCTGCAAGAAAAGCATGGATTGATACACTAGTAAGTCACTGCAATATATATCTGCAGTAATGTTGAAAAACATTGTTAAACACTGCCCAAAGCAATTTTGCATTTTCTGTACAGGTTTATTCGAACCAAATCATATGCAATACGAGTTGGAGAGAGTGAAGACAGGTGACAAAGGTGAGCCATCATTGGCCGAGATGACCCGAAAAGCCATCCGGATACTTCGCAGAAATCCTGAAGGCTACTTTGTGCTCATAGAAGGTAAATCAAAGCCATGCCATGTTAACCCATTACCACACAATCCCTACTTTTGACGCCCCTGAGAAAGAGGCCTTTAGAAAAAATTGTGGGAAAAGGAGAAAATGCTGGTAACCAGCATTTTCTCCTTTTCCCACAATGTTTTCTACCCTTCACAAAACAAATTTCAAATTTTCAGTCACCTTTATTTTGTCATCTGCAAATGCTTTCGATTTGGACAAACCTAGAAATTTGTCGTTTGGTAATGAGTTAATGTATCTGCGAAAGTATCAACCCAGGACACTCTGATCAGGCTGACCTACATGTATTTTGCTATTTGGCAATTTTGTACATGTCCAAAGACCAGTCTACCTCTGGATTGGTAGACAAGATGGATTCCTACATAATTTGTGATGAATTGCTTTGTTTAATGCATTGCAGAGATGCGTTCATCCCCCACCCCCAAATTCCTTTTGCAAGTGTGTGCCTCATTTTGTTTGCCTTTTTTGAGCTAGGTTTGACCGACATCTAGGTATTAGCCTCAAATTAACACACAGTAGTTTGCGATTGGTTAAAAAAAACCCCGACTTTTACATTCCGGAAGCCTCTGTGGGCCAATTTATTGGTCCATTTCTGATACCACTGTACTAGGGTTGTCGCTGCAACTCAATACCCCATGTTGTTTATTCTAACCTTTGCAAATGAATATAAGTATGACGCGAGGTAATGCCTTGCATTTATTTATTTGTAATATTCACTGTACCTCTGTCTCTCTTCCTGTCTCTCATTCTCTCTCTCCCCCACCTCTCTCTCTCTGTATCATCTCACTCCATCCTCTCTTTCTTTCGTATTTTCTTATTTCTAATTCTCTAAGATTCTTCTCTTTCCCTCATCTTCTCTCTCTCTCTCCCTCTCTCTGTCTCTCTCAACCCAACCCCCTCATTTTTTTCTTTTACTAGGTGCACGGATAGACCATGGACACCATGACAGTCTTGCTAAGAAGGCTCTACATGAAACGCTGGCGTTTGAAGAGGCAGTTCGTGTAGCCTTAGATATGATCGATCTTGAAGACACACTAGTCATTGTGACTGCCGATCACTCGCATGCATTTGACATCGCTGGTTATGCTTATAGAGGGACAGACATCTTTGGTAAGGTCGATTATGGCTGTTATAAATTCACCAACCATTTTCTTACGAAGATCTTTGGTCGTATTCTCAAGAAATTTCTAAATTTGAAATTATATACTTCTGATAGGCTTGACTATTTTGCTAAATAGCCGACCTGAGGTGGCAATACTTTCTCAAGCCAGAGTTAACTCTTTACGAAACAATAAAACTTCAGACTGGTTCAAATTTAATGCAGTTGCACACGACAAAATTAATGTAATTAAAAAATGGAAATTTGTTTCCAGCAGGGTAAAAAACATTGAGGGAAAAGGAGAAACCACACGCTTTTGTTACACTGTGTTTATAGAGCCGAATTCTTGTAAGTGTCATGTTTGAATCTTAAATTAAGGGGTAAAGCCTATCCTGAGGAGCTAAACTAAATCATCGGTTTACTTCTAAAACCTCATAACTACAGCTTGTTTCAAGCTCTAGTTACGAGATATTTTAAGTAAACTGATGAATGTTTTAGCCACATAGAAATTCTGTTACCTTCAAAATTAAAGAAAAAACAATTTCTTGATCATTCCTAGACAGAATGTCATTGTGGTTGGTTAAAACCATCCTACTTCTCAATTTTTTAACGTTAACACAGGGTCCCAGATAAGAGGGAGTGATGGTATACTAGACTCATTATTTCTTTTTGAAACCCTATGTTGTGGGTACACATTAGAATCTTCTTGGTGAGACAATTCTAATGAGTACCAACAACATAGATTTTAGAATAATTAATATTTTCAATTTTGAAATCAAAATCGCTCCCTCTATCTAGACCTCTGGTTAACTGGCTGATTATATTTGCTGGCTAATTCAATGGATTTACGAACCCAGCCCGCATGAATCCACTGAATTGCTTTAGCAAACATTATAGGAAAAGGAGAAAATGCTGGTAACCAGCATTTTCTCCTTTTCCCATGATGTTTTCCACCCTTTCATTGACAAAAATCATCATTTGTATTACATTCAATTTTTGGTCTGCAAACATTTTCAATTTGGTCTTGTCCACAATTTTGTTGTTTTGGAAAGGATGGAGTCCAGGAATGATATATTTTCTCTTGGTGCAGGTTTAGTCGAGCCAGTTGATCCGATTGAGTATCCCACAGACAATATGCCATACAGTGTTCTCATTTACGGAAATGGACCGGCTTATGAGACACCCAGAAAGAATTTAAGTGGGGTCGATATGCGTGAGTGATTGGTTGATTTTTCCATTTTATTTATCGTCACCTCTGTTTGCCAATGTGGACATGGCCCCCTCATGAAGGCTGTTAGCTTTGTTTACAGACGATTGTGCGAGGTAAACGAAGAAATCCATCCAAAGTTAAGCCTGGTTCTTTAACGCGCTCAGCGTATAGTCTTACAAATTAAGTCCATAACAAAGAAAAAAATGAACAGATACATAGCTGAAATAGAAACTGCATCTGGCGGGCTTTGAACCTATGGCAGACAAGATCCTCATTTTTCAAGGTTTAAGAGACCAATACCATAACCACTGAGCCATAGAGATATCTCCTTGGCTTAGTGATTATGGTATCGATCTTTTAAACCTCGAAAAACGAGGATATTGTAAAAGACCAATACCATAACCACTGAGCCATAGAGATATCTCCTTGGCTCAGTGATTATGGTATCGATCTTTTAAACCTCGAAAAACGAGGACATTGTAAAAGACCAATACCATAACCACTGAGCCAGAGATATCACCTTGGCTCCGTGATTATGGTATCGATCTTTTAAACCTCGAAAAACGAGGACATTGTAAAAGACCAATACCATAACCACTGAGCCATAGAGATATCTCCTTGGCTCAGTGATTATGGTATCGATCTTTTAAACCTCGAAAAACGAGGATATTGTAAAAGACCAATACCATAACAACTGAGCCAGAGATATCACCTTGGCTCCGTGATTATGGTATTAACCCTTTACCAGACAACAAACTTTTGGACTAGACTAAATTGAAAGCATTTGCAGATGACAATTTAACTCTTGCTGAAAAGATGATTTCTGTCTATGATAGGGTAGAAAACATTGTAGGAAAAGGAGAAAATGCTGGTTAACAGCATTTTCTCCTTTTCCTGCAATGTTTTCAAAAGGCTACTATTCCAGACCCGTAAAAACTACGAATTGTTTGGGAAACCTAAAAAAAAGAGGGTATTGTAAAAGACCAATACCATTACCACTGAGCCAGACATATCTCTTTGGCTCAGTGGTTATGGTATTGGTCTTGTAGACCTTGAAAAACAAGGATATTAATTGCCAATCATGGGTTTGAATCCCTCAAGATGCCATTTGTATGTCAGGCATGCATTTGCTGCGAACTTTCATGTTCGTACGAATAGCACTGTCACAGGGGAGCTCGGTTAAACATCTCAACCGTAAGATCGTCTTAATAGTCAGATCATTTTAGTCAAAATAAATTCTTCGCCTGAAAATGTTACAGTTTTGTTCCAACATCTATAAACCTTTATCAAATGATCATGAGTGTTACCTACACAAACCAAATGTTTAAAAAATATTATCGGAAAAGGAGAAAATACTGGCAACCTTGTAATTTTTTTCTCGACACTTTTGATGTCTAAATGTTGTGAATTGTAGATGGCAAAGACTACGCTTTTCCAAGCGCCGTACCATTGCCATGGGAGACCCATAGTGGAGAGGATGTAATGACGTTTTCAGACGGACCAATGGCACATCTTTTACATGGAGTTCACGAGCAGAATTATATAGCCCACGTGATGGCATACTCAGCGTGTATTGGCCCGTATCAGAACAAATGTCCTAGACCATCCAATCAGAACCAATCCAGTGCCGCTATACAGCTAGGACTGTCAATATCTGTGTTATTATCAACAGCTTTTCAACTGTTACTTCTTTGTTGACAATAGCTTTTCATTTTCTTTCTTTTGTATATTGCCAACAGCATCTCACCATGTGTTATTATTAGTAACTTCACACTATTTCTTTCTTTATTGTCAATAACTTGCCATTTTTCTTTCTTTGTAATTGTTAATAACTTCCCTTCATTTCTTTCCTTGTTATTCCTAATAACATACCATTATTTCTTTGTAACTGTCAATAACTTGCCATTATTTCTTTGTTATTGTCAATAACTTCCCACCATTTCTTTCTTTGTCAGTGTCCATAACTTGCTATTTTTCTTTCTTTGTAATTGTAAATAACTTCCCTTCATTTCTTTCCTTGTTATTGCCAAAAACTTACCATTATTTTTCTGTTAATGTAAATAACTTCCCACAATTTCTTTTTTTGAATAGTCAATAACTTCCCGTCATTTCTTTGTAATTTTCAGTAACTTCTGATCATTTCCGTCATTTTTAGTGTCCATAACCTCCCACCATTTCTTTCTTTATAAGTTTCCAAAACCTCCCACAATGTTATTAACTTGCCATTACTTCTTTGTTATTGTCATAACTTCAATCATTTCTTACTTTATTATTGTCAACAACTTCGATCATTTCTTACTTTATTATTGTCAGCAACTGTGATCATTTCTTACTTTATTATTGTCAATAACTTACCGTCATTTCTTTCTTTGTCAGTGTCAATAACTTCTAATCGTTTCTTTCTTCGCTACTCTTAGTAGCTTTTTTGGGCTTCTTTCTTTGTTAATATCAGTAGCTTCTCATTATTTCTATCTCAGTGATTTTCAGTAGCTTTTTATCAGTCATTTTGTTTTAATAGAAAACTTCTCATTAATTCTTTCTCTGTTAGTGTCAATACTTTTTCATCATTCATTTCCTTTTTCTCAATAACTTCTTGTTGTTTCTTTCTTTGTTATTGTCAATTGATAGCTTTCCAGTTTTTCTTTTTGTTACTTTCGTTAGTTTCTCACCCTCCTTTTCTTTGCTATATTCAATACCTTTCTATCCTTCCTTTCTTACTTGTCAGTAACTTCTCAACAATCATATCTTTGTTATTGTTAATAGTTTTTCACCAATTGCTTCTTTCCCATTGCCAAAAGCTGACCAATACACATCACTTCATTTATTTCTTTGAATGAAAAGGAGTATTTGTATTGAAACATGTGTATGGAAAGAAAGAGTCCACGTTTTTTGGCTACTGTGAAAAGTGGGGCTGTTGCATCTGTGAAAAGTTTTGACCTAGGTAAGCCTGCGCAGGCTGACTTACACCATACAATCAATCAATCAAAACCAAACCTTCAGTCAGTGAAATTACAAACATTAACTTCTGCAGGGACACGAGACAAACATTAACTTCTGCAGGGACACTAAACAAAGACTAACTTCAGCAGGGACACTAAACAAACACTAACTTCTGCAGGGACACGAGACAAACACTAACTTCTGCAGGGACACGAGACAAACACTTACTTCTGCAGGGACACGAAACAAACATTAACTTTTGCAGGGACACGAAACAAACATTAACTTCTGAAGGGACATGAAATCAAAAACAAAAGCAAGGTCTATATGGTATTCTATCTTTAATTTACAAAAAAAAAATCACGCAAACATTATTTTCTTACCATTTAGCAAGCTGTGAATGCTGCTTTAGACTGAGACAATCAAGATCAAACAACAAAGATTGTTAGCAATGTTTTCTGATCTTTGATTCACACCTTTCTATATACTGAAGAAGCAGGTTTTAGAAAATATTGTAGGAAACAGGACAGAAGGCTACTAGCCAGCTCCTTTTCCCACAATATCTGAGCTCTTTACCAAACAATCCCTGATTTCCATGACGCCGTAAAAGCAGCCTTTTGAAAACATTGTGGGAAAAGGAGAAAATGCTGGTAACCAGCATTTTCTCCTTTTCCCACAAAGTTTTCTACCCTATCACAGAAAAATTACATCATTTGAGCCATTATTACATCTTTGTCTGCAACCACTTTGAATTTGGATAAAATTTAAGTCTAAATTTTTGCTATGTACGAAACGGCTAAAGATTTAAACATCTGTCAAGTATGTAAGTTGATAAAAGGACAAAATGCCATTTCCCCAACACAAGTATTTCAAGCCAGTTCCCTGACACTTGTATTTCAAGCCATTTCCCTGATAAAGGTATTTCAAGCCTGTTCCCTGACACAGGTATTTCAAGCCAGTTCCCTGACACAGGTTTTTCAAGCCAGTTCCCTGACAAAGGTTGGAACAATTCCCCCAAAGATTTGAAGACAGTTCCCACACAATTTTCTTATTAGACAACTTAACCCTTTACCAAATAACAAATATTTGTACTGGTCCAAATTCAAAGCATCTGCTGACAACAAATTAAATCTTGCTAATATCATGCTACCTGACTTTGATAGGGTAGAAAATATTATGGGAAAAGGAGAAAATGCTGGTTACCAGCATTTTCTCCTTTTTCCAAAATGTTTTCTAAAGGCTTCTTTCTCAGGGTCCTTTACGTCAGGGTTGTGTGGTAAAGAGTTAAGTAATGTTTCTGATAATTTTGTGCCTGGGAACTGTCTTCAAAAAAGTCAATTTCCAAAATCTCCAAAACCTGTGTTGTGGATCTGTCTAGTCAGGAAATTGCCTTGGGTACCGATAACAGTTTCATCAGACTTTTGCAAAATACATGTAGACTCTAAACCTGCCATCGTTAAGATTCATGTTGTTTGACATCAGCAAAAGAGTCTTCTTTAATTGTAGTGTCATATGGAACAAAATACCACCCTGTGAAGAAAAACATCAACTCATTAACCCTTTACGAAACAATCCCTGGTTTTTACGACCCTGAGATAGAAGCCTTTTGAAAACATTGTGGGAAAAGGAGAAAATGCTGGTAACCAGCATTTTCTCCTTTTCCCACAATGTTTTCTACCCTGCTGGATACAAATTTCAATTTTTGAGTTATGCTTATTTTGTCGTCTGCAAGTGCTTTCATTTTGGACCAGTCAAAAATTTTGTCATTTCGGAAAGGATTAATCAAATGATATGATTGTTTGTATGTTGTTTTACAAAGCTTTCAACATTATTTTAATTATAACATGGCAAAAGCTCACAAATTAATGTATGTCTATATGCCCTGCGTTCCCTATATGTTTTTAAAATGCCTTTCTCCTAAATTTCATTAACCCTTTTCCAAGTCATCCCTGGTTTTTATGATCCTGGAAAAGATGAATATTGAAAACTAAGTGTGAAAAGGAGAAAATGCTTGTAACAACCATTTTCTCCTTTTCCCACAATGTTTTCTGCCCCATCAGAGGGCCATAGCTCATTCGTACCGCACCTGAATTTGTCTTCTGCAAATTTTCTGAATTCGAAATACACATGTAGTCTTAAACTTGGCGTTTGGGAAAAGGTTAAAACTAAGGAGTGTGTGGCAAAAGGTTAAAGTTTTCCTGACCTGAAAATTTCATTGCCATTGAAATATTTTGTACAATGTCTTGGACCTGTTATTAGTATACAGACAAAATGTAAACAATAGCTTCACAAAGCTGTGCATATACGCCCAAAGGGGCTTTGTCAGTATCTAGAATGCCTGCAGATATCCAAATTTTAAAAGTCATGTGCGCAACTACCCATCACAGAGATTCAGTGTGGAAAATTCCAACTTATTCTGTTGGTTGGTTGTTTGGTGTTTAACGTCATTTTCAACATCAATTCAGTTTTTTTATATCACGGTGGCCAGTGCACCTATCCATGCTTTCCTGGAGTCTCTGAACTTATTCTGATAAAAACTGTAGGAGGATTGAGGGCTCTGTAGGAGGAGTTAAGGGCACAAGAAATTGAGACAGAAGGATGACTGGGGCCATAACATAATACGACCCATATGGGCCTATAAAAAGAAGTATTGTTAAGGGAGAGCACTCCTCCATCCATAGCTTCGTCCGGATTTCAATACAATACCTGACAACTGTGTCAGGGAGATATCTCTTTGGCTCAGTGGTTATGGTATTGGTCTTTTAATCCTCGAAGAAGGAGGATATTTTGTCCCTTCAAGGGTTGGAATCTTGCCAGATGCAGTTTGTATTTGATCTATGCATTTATTTGTTTCTTTGTTACTGACTTTGTTCGTAAGAATGTATGCACTGAGTTTCACCAGTAGTACACTGAGGCTCTGAGGTGTCTTGCCCAAGGACATTTCAACAAAAAACCTAGAGCTTTTACTGCGGCTCAAATCTGGGGTCTACGGGACCAAACTTTACAGCTGAGCCTAGCAGGACCCTAAAGCCTGTAAGTAACAGTAACTATTAACTCTTTACTACACAATCCCAACTATTAAAACCCCTGTGAAAGAAGCCTGTTGAAAACATTGTGGGAAAAGGAGAAAATGCTGGTAACCAGCATTTTCTCCTTTCCCCACATTGTTTTCTTCTCTTTCAAAGACAACTTCAACAATTTCGGTCACAATTAATTTGTCCAGTACATATGCTTTTGGTTTAGACAAGTCTAAAATTTTTGTTGTGTTGTAACAGATTAATGTTAAGTACATACAAAAATCTATCCTATAATGAATGGATGAATCTTCAATTTCATGGAGAGGTCATTTAAAAGTTCAAAACCATACCTTTAACATCTTCACGTCTAAGATTAAGTTCTCTTGCTCTAGACATTAATTCTCTGAAAGATGACAAAAAATACATATAGAGGATACATGTACTTGTTGATTAGAGTGAAAGATGGCAATTTATTTCATCTCGTGAACATCGATGGTAAAATCTTGACGAGTGGCTGTTCACCAGATGAAATAAATTTCCATCTTTCACAGAAAAAACCAAAAAAACCCAAATATTCTATTCTTTTAACCCTTTACCCAACAATAGAATCTGAGACTGGTCCAAATTGTAAGCATTTACAGACTACAAACCAAATAATTCACAGATATGGAAACTATTGTTTGAAAGGGCAGAAAACATTGAGGGAAAAAGAGAAAATGCTGGTTACCAGCATTTTCTCTTTTTCCCACAATGTTTTCGAAAGCCTCGTTCCATTGGGTCTTAAAAGTTGGGATTTTGTGGTAAAGAATTAACCCTTTCTGGGGGAAACTTAACTAAAATCCAGCACACTTTTGTTTAGTTTATTCCCCCTGGCCAACTCATCTGCATAGCAACTCATTACAATATTACGTCAAGCATGAGAAATGTAAGGTAAAAAATTATGTCATATTTTTATCTGGATGTGAAGCATGCACATTTTACCTACGTAAATGGTGCCCCCACACAACTGTTTCTACCTTCAATTGAAGAGCTAACATAAAAATACATATTTTCACGTGTCGTAACCATGAAATATTGAAAAACTATTTCACCAATATTCCTTGATAACCTACCAGAAAGCATGAAATAACATAACTGCTTCAAATGTTAAATAAGTGAAACAAAACTTTCAAGTCGATAGTATAAACCCAAACGTTGTTATTTCACAGTTGTTTTGTGGGGAAAAATATCTACTATAAATCCGATAGAATTGATCCAAGATCACCATTTTCTCCTTTTCCCACAACATTTTCAAAAAGTCTTTTTCTTCAAAGGCATCAAAACTTGGGACTGTGTGAGATGACAAAATTTAAGCCTTAACTAAATTGAAAGTATTTGCTGACAGCAATTTCAATGTGGCTAAAACAGAGCAATCATTTTTTGATGGAGCAAAAAAGACTTTGGGAAAAGGAGAAAATGCTGGTTATCAGCATTTTCTCCTTTTCCCAAAATGTTTTCAAAAGACTTCTCTCCCAGGGTCGTTAAAAGTTGTCATTGTGTGGTAGAAGGTTAAATAAGCTGATGGGTTTTTGGCCAGTGCAGCTAAACATCACAAGTTGATCTACTTACTCTGATTTCTTCCTTTCTACTTCAAGGTGGAGATAGTACAAGGTCCGTTCATAAGTTTTGACATAGGAAGAGTACACTGGCCATACCCTAGCAAACCATCTAGATATAGGGTCCTGAAATGAACAATAGAAGAAAGGATGTTTACATAGCATACATATTACAGAACAATGCTAATTATAAGGCCCAAAAAAAAGTAACAGTCCTGTTAGAGACACCCCGTAATTGCATTGCTTCTTATGAGCTAGATATTTATAGTTAGAGTCATACTCCGTGAAAAGAGGGCTTTAATTTTTACCACACAATCCCAACTTTTAACGATCCTGGGAAAAAAGCCTTTTAAAAACATTGTAGGAAAAGGAGAAAATGCTGCTGAAAAGGCCGCTTTTCCCACAATATTTTCTACCCTTCCAAAATTTTTTAATTTTTCAGTCACATCTAATTTGTTGTCTGCAAACCCTTTTAATTCGGATCACTCTTTAATTTTGTCCTTTGGTAAAGAGTTCATCCATCTTAACTTTTTACCAAACGACAAACGTTTATACTTGTCCAAATGGAAAGTATTTGCGGACGAGAATTTGAATGCGGTTAAAAGGTAAAATTTTTCCTTCAGACTGCCTTTTCCACTTTTTAATGACTTTAAGCTGTATATTTACATAGATACCCGAGTAAAGCAGACTTCTTTGCTGCAAATCATAAATTTGGATTGTTTTACCTCTAGTTTGGTAACTGCCAATGTCATACCCTCTAACATGAAATCTTACCCCAAGATTTTCAGCCTAGGAGGTAATTGTACACTTGAAATAAAAAGCTAGTGGGAACAGTGAATTGAAAAATCAAATTAAGGATTATTTCATACCTTGTAATATTCGTATTCTTCAGGAACATAACCTTCTGGAATCTCCCTCAATACAGCTGGACCTGACATGATAAGGATAATACAGTTACAAACTGAGGCCGTCACTAAACACTTTACCAAACAACAAATTTTTGGTTCATTGTACGGTGTTTTATGTCACATTATTTCACTTATATTGCAGCAGCCAGTGCACCTATCCACGCTTTCTTGGGATCTCTTTTACCAGTACTCCGCACAATTTTCTTTCCAAGCCAGTGGCTGCTTTCCCTCAATGATCAGTGGTGAGAAAAGAATGAATACAGTGGCAATGACTCGTCATCAATCCTCTGATAGAAATTGGCCGAGCCAGGGATCGAACTCGCGACCCCCTGTTCTAAAGTCCTGTATGCTACCGACTGAGCTATCGGGCTCGTCTGAATAATTATTAGTTTTTGTGAATATTTTATATAGAGTTTACAATAAATTCTGATGTATAATATAGCGAGTGATTAAAAAAAAGTTACCTATTCTGATTTTGACGTAGGTTATAATTAAGGCCAATGGTACAGCTGTCAGGAGATAGTAAAAGTGCTGAAAAAGAGGTACAAAAATAAGGAACATTATTGATAAATTATTATATGCGTACATTCAAAACTTTACCTCACAAACTCCTGTGTTAATGACTCTTTGAAAAGGAGGCTTTTGAAAACATCGTAGGAAAAGAAGAAAATGCTGTTGAGCAGCATTTTCTTCTTTTCCCACAGTGTATTGTCTCGGATCAGCCTGCGCAGTTCTGGCTTCACGTAGGCTAATCCAAGAAAGACTTTATGACTCCATTAGATTTCGCGCTATGGCAAACAGCAAGTTCCATAAAAACAAAAAGTGTCATTTCAGATTAGACTGTATGGACTGCATAGGCTGATCTGAAACAACACTTTAACCCATTACCACACAATCCCTACTTTTGACGAGCATGAGTAACCAGTATTTTCTCCTTTTCCCACAATGTTTTCTACCCTCCACAAAACAAATTTCAAATGTTCAGTCACTTTTATGTAACCAGCATTTTCTCCTTTTCCCACAATGTTTTCTACCTTCAACAAAACAAATTTCAAATTTTCAGTCACTTTTATTTTGTCGTCTGCAAATGCTTTCGATTTGGACACGCCAAAAATATTGTTGTTTGGTAATGAGTTAAACAGATGTTTGAATGCTCCTTTTCATGTGTATATTGCATGCCATATGTCAGCTATTGCAGTCATATGACTGATTTAATGTTGAAAGTGACAAAATTACATTAATATTCAAGCAATCAGCCTTTTATCCATCTCTACTCAAACCTGTGGTTTTGCCTAAGAATGTTCAGAGCTCCAGATAGAGGGAGTGATTTTGATAATTGAAAAAATTACTTATTCTCCACTAAACCCTATGTTGTGGGTACTCATTAGAATCGTCTCATTGAGACGATTCTAATGAGTACCCACAACATAGGGTTTGGAAGAGAAATAACGGATTTAGAATGCCATCACTCCCTCTTATCTGGTGCTCTGAGTGTCCTTGGAAAAGACTCACACAGTTCAATTCAGTTCAAAAATACTTACAAATTTGTCTTTCATCTGATTGTATGAAAATCTAGATGGTGTTACCGGCATTACTCGCCCAGCCATATTTCTAACTGTAAATAAACGAAGGGAAAGAAGCTGCAAAACAACAGAGTTAGCAATTAACCCTTTAGCACACAACAAGATTTTAGACCTGTCCGAATTTAAAGCATTTGCTGACGACAGTTTCAATGATGTTCACCAATATGAAATGATTTTTCTTTGAAAAGTAAGAAAACATTGTGGGAAATGGAGAAAATAACCAGCCTTTGCCTAAAAGCATTTGCAGACGACAGAATAAAAGTGACTGAAAATTTGAAATTTGTTTTGTGAAGGGCAGATCAGACAGTTTCCATTTCGGTTCCAAGCTTATTACCCCACCCACCAGTCTGCAAATATTTGATTTTGTATTCCTTCACTTTACAGCAAGATTTACCTTGTAATGCATTTTGCGCTGTTACATTAGGCCTGGTAACCCACGTAACTGCAGAGCGAAGACCAGTTAGCACTGGTCCTCGCAGTGTACTTAGTCGGGACATCGGAGTTCGTCCGCTGTTTGTCCTTTCACCTTCCAAGGGCCGTTAACTCTTGTTGACCTTTAATGTATAGTTCGCAACTAATATTATTTATGTATAGATCTTATTTCTCCACGCAAAAGAAAAATAATAGATATTTAAAAAAATCGTTCAATTTTGAAAGAAAATCATAGAAAACTTAGAAATAGATAAGATAAAAAAAGTTTCTTTTTTTTATATCAGTTGAACATTAATGGGCAAATTATTACTTGATGAGGGTCGTCAAAGAAATTCAAAAGCATTCGATCCGATTATTCCTAATAATCATCTACATCTGTCGGTGTGCGGTAAAAGTGTCAGAGGTAAAAATGCCAAAGGTAAAATGCCAGAAGAAAAATGCCAGAGACAAAGTGGTAAATGTGCCAGAGGTTATAATGTCATAGGTAAAAAAAAAAAAAAAAACAGATGTATTAAATACTCCAAGTATATGAAGGGTAAAAGCAAGCTTAGATGCAGATTAGATTCGATTTTGAAACGCACCTATTTTAATAAATGGCATTTGTCTCTGACCTCTCACCAGGTATAAGTACATACATCATACCATAGCGTCTTCAATTGACATCAGATAACTTGTTTAAACTGTTGTAAAAATATAAATGAGGAAACATTGCCCAGAACAAAAGGAGAAATTGCTCATCATGAGGACATTATTGGCAATTTCTTTTTTACGGGTTTAGAACTATAGATTTCTTTTGATGCTGGACACAAAAAGATTGTTGTATAAATTATAAACATGGAGGTGAACTGGAGCAAAAGAATCTTTTTTTTTTTTTGTCAAATATGTAATGCTTTCTAAATGCTACTAGTAAATAGTAGATGCTATATATATATAACATTTACATTCACGTCAATGCTTTTCCATTGATTTTTTTCTGATAAAAAACTGAATAAAAACAATGAGCTACAAATGAATGCAATGTTATTCATAAATTACGGTAAATGGGTAGTTCACAGAAGTTCTCCCGAAACATATGTTTCCTTTTAAAACAGAGCAATCCTGATAAAACCATCAGTGAAGAAGTATCCAAGATAATAGTATGCGATCTTAGCATTCAGAGGCCTGAAATAAGTGTGTTCCGACCAAGTTTCGAACCTGCTACACCTTGACCAACTGAGCTGACCTGAATTGATACTGTTTTTTGCCCCCATATACATGTACTATTGTTAAGACATTATTATCCCTCTGACATTTAAAATTACCTCTGATATTTTACCTCTGACATTTTTACCGCACACCAATAGATCTACGCGGTGATTATCTCTGGCATTTTAGAACCTGGAATCTTTTACCACTAACATTTTTACCAACATTTGATCAATTGATTAATCTATCGATCATTAGAAGCAGGATATAACAGCTAGCATTTTACGACAAACCACACGTAGATCTACATGGTACTGTTTAGTTAAGCTGAACTAAAGGAAAGGATGTAATTCATCTAGTCCTCTACCATTGTCTGCACATGTCATATTATTCGAAAATTCAACCTGTCTGCTATGACACATCACCAACCGCCGGATACCTGGGAAAAGTATAGGGCTTATAAATACTAAAGCCTATCATCCAAGCATGTATGTGAACGCTCTGACCATACCACGTCGTTACAAATTATTTAAAAATTGCGACTGTCTTCCGATGTAAATCAGCAACACCATGGTACTATTACATATGTATATAAGCTCACTGACGAGCACGTGCTACTTGAATCCGGACAGCTCCTCGTCGAAGACATTTTCACGTGCAAATAGAACGACCCTCGAAGTACGGCTTTCCGCGGGAATTTAATTGTAAACAAAAGTAACTTTTCGATCCTACTCCTATATTAAAAGATTTCTTGCTATTTCAGCATGTTGGGCTCGAGAAATGTACCGTTTGGTAAGGCCTAATCTGATTTTAATTTGCTTTCTTCAATCTCCTGTCTTATTGTGTTATAATAACCGTTACTCGTTAGGCTAATCCTATTGTGAGCTGCTCATGATGAAAGTGGAACACAAGCTGATAATGCGGGATCATGCTGTTAACCCTTTACCACAGGATTCCTACTTTAACCGACTCTGAGAAAGAAACCTATCGAAAACACTGTGGGAGAAGGAGTAAATTGGTAATCAGCATTTTCTCCATTTTCCACAATGCTTTCTTCTAATTCTATTGTAGACACAAGTACTGAAATACCACCATCTCATCTACATGCATTATCTTTTCTACATTTAGATGTTTCAATTTGCAACACTCTAAATTATTGTCATGTGGGGTGAAGCGTTAACCCATTACCACACAATCCCTAGACTTTTGACGACCCTGAGGAAGAAGACTTAGGAAAACATTCCCACAATGTTTTCTACCCTCCACAAAACAAATTTCAAATTTTAAGTCACTTTGATTTTGTGGTCTTCAAATGCCTTTGATTTGGACAACCTGAAATTTTGTCATTTGGTAATGAGTTAACCCTGTCCTAAACGAGCCCTAGTTTTTACATGTCTGCAGTGAACGTCATTTGAAAACACTGTGGGAAAAGGAGAAATGGCTCGTTATGAGCAATTTCTTCTTTTCCCACTGTGTTTTCTACCCTTTTTGAGAACTTTCTGCCATTTTCTCCAAATCTAAAGTTGTCATCTGCAAAACCTTTTGGTTTGGAAGAGTCCAAAATTTGTCGTTTGGGAAAGGGTTAACTAACGGCAAGGATGATGCCATTCATTATCTGTATATGACACCTTTTGACAGCATAGAAAACATTGTGGCAAAAGGTGAAATTGCTCGTAACGAGCAATTTAACCTTTTGCCGCAATGTTTTCCAAAGGCTCCTACAAGCAATGCGTAGAAATGAGTATCTATGGAGTACAGGGTTAAGGACCTTAACCTGTTGTTGCAGTGTCAATGATTGTTCTAAAACCTCTGTTGATGAAATTAACCCTTTACTAAACAACCCGATTTTTTAACGAACCTAAGGAAGAGAACAATGTCTTAAACCCTTTACACCATAAGGCATTTCTATGGTAACTCTAATTGACCCTAAATAACAGCCAGGATGAAGCAGTTTCTTATTGCTCATCACGAGCAGTTTTACCTTTTGGCACAATGTTTCCAAAGGCTCGTACAAGCAGTGCATAGAAATGAGTATCTATGGAGTAAAGGGTTAACTCATTGACACAAGGTATTACTTTAGACTTTTGCCACATATATTGTACTCTATCAAAGAAAATTTGCACCATGTGAGCATCAGTGAAATTTTGGTCTGCAGTTGCTTTCAGTTTTAGCCAAGGCTAAAGATCAAGGGATAGTTCACTCATAATCAAGAATAGACAGCAGTTGACAGTGTATATCAGAGATTAGACTGCATGTTTTGTGCAGTCTGATCTTGATCTACACTGTCCAGAAAAGCCTCTGGTATTGTCTATGGTATATGGAAACTGTTGAATATTATTATCATATAGATCTACTATTATTTTTTTTTATTTCTTGTATTTTTGTAGAAAATGTAGAATCTATGGTCAAGAAACCACAAAGATCAAAAAAGATTTACACAGTGAGTACTGACAAAGTTTATTAACTCTTTACTACACAATCCCGACTTTTAACAACCCTGAGAAAGAAGCCCTTTGAAAACATTGAGTGTGAAGGAGAAAATGCTCGTAACCAGCATTTTCTCCTTTTCCCACAATGTTTTCTACCCTTCACTAAACAAATTTCAAATTTTGAGTCACTTTTATTTTGTGGTCTACCAGTACTTTCCATATTTGTTGTTTGGTAAAGAGTTAATTAGCTATGAAGTATAAGCGGATAAAAAACATTTTCTCCTTTGCCTAAAATGTTAAAATACCCTGTTAAAGACAAATCTTATTGAGCAAAATCAGATTTGTTTTCAACACAGACATTAATTTTCTAAAATTTTGTGGGTTGGTAGAGACTTAACCCTTTACCACACAATGACGTCTTTTGACAACCTTTGGAATGATGCCTTTTGAAAACATTGTGAAAAAAGGAGAAAATGCTGGTAACCAGCATTTTCTCCTTTTTTCACAATGTTTTCTATAGGCTTCTTTCTCAGGGTCGTCAAAAGTAGGGATTTGTTGTGTGGTAAAGGGTTAAACAATGTTTGAATTGTTGTATGCAAAAGCATCAAAACTAAATAAGTCTAAAATTTAGTAGTTTGATGAAAACTATCCCATATTTTAACATCTCTGAGAAAAAAGGCTTTTAAAAACATAATGGAAGAAGGTGAAAAGCCATGAAACCAGCATTTTATTCGTTTCCCACAATGTTTTCTAATCTGTGAAAAACAAATTCCACCATTTCAGCAGTATTTGATCTGCAAACTCTTTACATTTGGACCAGTCTAAAATGTTGTTTGGTTCCTGGTTAATCTGTTTTCTACATTTCCACAGACATTATTTTATTGTATCAGGTTGCTGTAGAAGGTAACATAGGAAGTGGAAAGTCAACCTGTCTCGAGTATTTCAAGAATCACAAGCAAGTTGAGGTAATGAATTTTAGCTTACCTGTTTTTTAAAGAAAATGTTGTAGTATTTCTGTAGCCCTGGTATTGTCATTCAGAGCTTTAGATAGAGGGAGTGATTTGATTTCAAAGTTGAAAATATGAATTATTCTTAACTAAACCTTATGTTGTGGGTACTCATTAGAATCATCTCGTCGAGACGATTCTAATGAGTACCCACAACATAGGTTTTTGAAGAGAATTGATGGATTTAGAATGTCATTACTCCCTCTTATCTGGATCTGTGGTCATCGTCCGTGTTGTGGTCATGAATGCAAAAACTTGTACATTTTTAAAAATGTTTACATTTTATTTCTCTGTCATTCCTGTCAACATAATTTTACTTTACACTTGGACAAGTTCTTCGCTATCAAAAGGAAACCATATAACAAGGGCAGGTAACTGCCTAAACTGCCTAAAATTTTGTCGTTTGGTAATGACTTAACCCATTACCACACAATCCCTACTTTTGACGACCCTGAAAAAGAAGCCTTTAGAAAACATTGTGGGAAAAGGAGAAAATGCTGGTAACCAGCATTTTCTCCTTTTCCCACAATGTTTTCTACCCTTCACAAAACAAATTTCAAATTTTCTTTCACTTTTATTTTGTCGTCTGCAATTGCTTTCGATTTGGACAAGTCTAAAATATTGTTGTGTGGTAATGAGTTAATCCTTGCATTACTTACTTTTGGCCAGTACTGGGCCTTGAAGAGCATTTACTCCTTTACCCAGAATGTTTACCAACGTAAATCAAAATGTTGTCAGTAGAATGTATCTGTGTTATTGTAGGTTATCCCAGAGCCAGTGTTCAAATGGAAGGACGTTAAAGGGTACAACACTCTGGTAAGCTATAAGTTTGGTTGATTGAATTTCATTTGTATATTGTCACCCATGGCTGCCCATATGGGCATCATGCCTGGATGACTGTTTGTTAACCCTTTACCACATGACAATATTTTAGATTTGCTTACAGTGAAAACTTTTGCAAACACAAATGGTTTGTGACTCAAAATTAGAAAACTGCTTTTTAAACCATTACCACACAATCCCTACTTTTGACAACCCTAAGAAAGAAGCCTTTAGAAAAGTCTGTGGGAAAAAGAGAAAATGCTGGTAACCAGCATTTTCTCCTTTTCCCACAGTGTTTTCTACCCTTCACAAAACAAATTTCAAATTTTCATTTTTATTTGGTTGTCTGCAAATGCTTTTGATTGGGGCAAAGCTAAAATTTCATTGTTTGGTAATGAGTTAAAAGATAGAAAACATGGTGAGAAAAGGAGAAGATGCTATTCATCGTCATTTTCTCCTTTTTCTACTATCTTTTCTAAAGGCTTCTTTTTTTTAAGGGTTCTTTAAGCTCAGGATTGTTTGATGAAGAAGCATTACATAGCTGATAAATTTGCTGTTCAAATCAGTCATTGGTAATTAGATAAAAGTGTTTTTTTTTTTTCTTATTTTTATTATGACAGGAGATGATGTACAAAGATGCTTCCAGATGGAGTTTAGCCTTTCAGTCCTATGTACAGCTTACCATGGCAGAGGTTCATAGAAAAGATATTGTAAGATATCACTTATCTATTTGTACATGTATATACAGGAAGTGACCTTTTAACTCATTACCAAATGACGAAATTTTATGATTGTCCAAATCGAAAGCATTTGCAGACAACAAAATGAAAGTGACTGAAAATTTGAAATTTATTTTGTAAAGGGTAGAAAACTTTGAGGGAAAAGTAGAAAATGCTGGTTCCCAGCATTTTCTCCTTTTCCCACAATGTTTTCTAAAGGCTTTTTCCTCGGGGTTGTCAAAAGTAGGGATTGTGTGGTAATGGGTTAAAAGGGGGGTGTCCCTATCTGTGTGTTTTTGTGCATGTATGTATGTATGTTTGTATGTAGTAAGACTTTTAAAAAAAAACATTTTAGCAACATTTTATTTGTCGTCTGCTAATGCTTTGAATTTGGTGCAGTCCAAAATTTTGTCCTGTAGGAAAGTGCTAAGTCTCCTTTTTCAAGAACTGAAGAGACGTTGCCTCTTGAACTGAGACATTTTTTATGCATAATTAATCATTTACCAGACAATCAACTTGAGGAAAAAGTCTCTGTCTAAACATTGTGGGTAAAGGAGAAAATACTGGATACCAGGATTTTCTCTTTTTCTCAAAATGATACAGATCTACAAAATCAGGAACAAATTCTGTCATTCGAGTGAATGCCGACTTTTAATGACCCTAGGAAAGAAGCCTTTGAAAAAAAAGAACTTTGCGGGAAAAAGGAGAACATGCTGGTTACCATCATTTTCTCCTTTTTCTACAAAGTTTTCAACACTTATCAAAGAAAAATAGCACTATTTGAACCACTTGGAATTGTCATCTGCAAATGCTTTCAGTGTGGACAAGGTTAAAATTTTGTCACATGGTAAATGGTTAAATTTTGTAAAAAGTTGAGAAATATCTACTGTTGAACTTAAACATTTCTTGTTCATAATTTTCATTTGCAAGGTTTGAATAGCCAGCCTCCTCATCAAAGAATTGGCTTCTTATTTGACTAATTTTGTTGTGCTTTTTTTTTCACAGACAGGCGACGTCAAAATGATAGAACGATCTTTGTACAGTGCAAGATATTGCTTTGTGGAAAATCTTTATAAGGGGTTTGTAGAAATACATATCTAGAGTTCAAACACTCACACAAGACTTCTGCTTTCCTCATTCACTATTAACTCTTTACCAAACAATCCTGACTTAACAACCCTGAAATAGATACCTTTTGAGAACATTGTGGGAAAAGGAGAAAATGCTGGTTACCAGCATTTTCTCCTTTTCCCACAATGTTTTCAAAAGGCTTCTTCCTCAGGGATGTTAAAAGTCGTCATTGTGTAGTAAAGTGTTAATACATCTCCATGAGGCATGATACCAGTCAAGTGATAACATACTTGTGGCTCCATATTATTCACAATTTTTAACAACCGACTTAGTTAGGATGTAGACTGGGCCCCGGAGATTCAGAAAATCCAAAGATAGCGAAAAGTTTTGGCCCATATCAGCCTGCGTGGACTGCAGATTCATTTACCCATTACCACACAATCCCTACTTTTGATGACCCGGAGAAAGAAGCCTTTAGAAAACATTGTGGGAAAAGGAGAAAATGCTGGTAACCAGCATTTTCTCCTTTTTCCACAATGTTTTCTACCCTTCACAAAACAAAGTTCAAATTTTCAATCACTTTTATTTTGTCGCTTGCAAATGCTTTCGATTTGGACAAGCCTAAAATATTGTTGTTTGGTAAAGAGTTAAGTTCCCCTTGAAGAACTTGTAAAAAGCAATAAAGTATGGATACATGAACTAACAGCCACAATATTACAGAAATAATGGTTGAAATGGCATTTTTTTCAATGCCAAACCAAACAATACCAAACAAGCCTTTGGAAACAATGTGGGAAAAGTAGAAAATGCTGGTTACCTGGGTTGATACTTTTTACAGATGCATTAAGCCCCCTTGTCAAGGAGCACAGGTCATATACATGTACACTGATTATTTCAGGGGATTGATGCCGGAGGTAGATTACGCAATCCTGTCCGAGTGGTATGATTGGATCCAGGAAAACCAAGACATGCATATAGATCTTATTGGTAAAAGTGCTTTCTGTGATCTTTAGCCCTGTACCACACAACAAAATTTTGGACTTATTCAAATCTATAGCATGTGCAGAAAACAAATGAACAGTTGCTGAAATGGTGGGGTTTGTCATGGAAAAGCCAGAAAATATTGTGGGAAAAGGAGAAAATGCTGGTTACCAGCATTTCTCCTTTTCCCACAGTGTTTTCAAAGGTTTAAACCCTAACCTCTTCCTCAAGATTGTTAAAAGTCAGGATTGTGTGTTAAAGAGTTAGGTAAGATTAGATCTTAACTCTTTACCAAAAGAAAAAATTTTAGACTGTCCAAATTGAAAACACTTGCAGACAACAAGTGTAACTTAAAAATTTAAATTTGTTTCCAGCAGGGTAGAAGTCATTGTAGGAAAAGGAGAAAATGCTGGTTACCAGCATTTCTCCTTTTCCCACAATGTTTTCAAAAGGTTTCTATTTCAGGGTTATAGAAAACAGGGATTGTTTGGTAGAGGGTTAAAAGTGAACAGTCTTCTGTCGAGAAACTGGTAGCAAAAAATCAAAACCTTGAAGTGGTGTCTCGATTCTTACTGGAAACATTTTTTTTTACCTGAACTTACGACGCATTGTTCATCAGATGATTTTTATTTGTTTTCTCTAACAGAACTGATTAATATAATTATATTTGTGAACAAACACTGAGTAGTAGGAGTGACATAGACTTCTATCTCTACAAATATTTTTCTGAGGGTTAATGATAGTTGTTATAGCCCCGCAAAATGAATGTTTTCAGGGGTATACTAGAATCAGCCTGTCTGTAAAAATGTAGTATACTGGTCTATCCCACAGATGGATGTAAAGGTATAGCTTGTGTTGGGATAAGGGGAGACTTATACTGCCCTTTTACACAAGCTAGCTCTAAAGCTTTCTAAAGGAAAAGTCACGAAAGCTGTATTTAATTCTGTGTTATTCCAGTTTATTTACAAGCCAAACCAGAAACTTGTCAAGAAAGAATCAGAATGAGAAACAGACATGAAGAACAGAGTGTACCAATAGTATGTGGGTTTTTTTTGTTTTTCATAACTCACTTGAAGACAATGTGCTCAAAGTGAGGTTCTGTGACTTTGCTGTATCTGTTGTGCCATGTCCATTGTATGTCATTGACTTTAACCCTGTACACTCTAGCTCAGTCGGTAGCATGCAAGTCTTGAGAACACGGGGTTCAGGTTTCGATCCCTGGCTTGGCCAATTTCTTTCTGAGGATTGATGATAGTCACTGCGACAGGATTAATTTCTCTTCCACCACTGACCATTGTTTTGATGATGATCATGTAGGAAAGCAGCCAGTGGCTTGGAAAGAAAACTGTGCGAAGTTCTGGTAAAAGAAACTCCAGGAATGCATGGATAGGTGCACTGGCTGCTGAGATATAACTGAAATATTGTTGAAAACAGTGTTAAACAAGATACAGTCAATCACTCTCTATAGGTGGCATTTTCTAGATCTGCAACAATTTTTCAAAAGCCACTTTCAACGAAAAGGTTCCCTAGCCTTTACCCATACCCTAACCCAGACATATCTTCATTTAATCCATTACCACACAAATCAGAGTTTTAATGATCCTTTTAGGAAAAGGCTTTTGAAAACATTGTAGGAAAAGGAGAAAATGCTGGTAACCAGCATTTTGTCCTTTTCCCACAGTGCTTTCTGCCCCATCCAAAACAAAATTTAAACAGTAAGTTTTCCCTCTAGACAGAGCTTTTCATTTGATAAGTCTAGGAATTTAGAAATCAGTATTTCAAAATGGACATGGATGTTGACAAAACACAATTTCTATGAAATGTCGTGCCTCAACATTTTCCATCTGATTCTCGTGGACCTAGGTCATAATGTTTGTCCTGATCTCAGACAATTTTGAAAATGGGTAACCTTAGGGCAAAAAGTGAGCCGCTGAGTCAAATCTTAGAAAAACTGTGTGTGGATGCTCTTGATGCTACAATATCAGTCCAGTACTTAGGAATCTTGATAGTTTGCATGACTTCATTAATGGGTCCTTGTAGATGTCGGTCTGTTAGACTGAATGTCTTGTTCAAACAGGGCCTGTATTCACCAAACATTCTTGAGAATATTCTAAGTCTCCTTCCAGATTTTCTACATTCGAAAGTAACAGAACTTTTGATCGGCTAAACCATTTGAGATTTTTTCTGAGATTCTTTTTTTCTTTATTGAGATTTTTTTGGTAATGGGTGAAAGGATTATTTCTATTACAGGATTATTTAAAATCTCTCAATGATTTACATGAAGACTGGTTGATAAAAGAAACAAAGTTCAAAGCACCGTGTCCTGTCTTAGTAAGTACATATATTTTCTATATTCATTTACACATGTACCACCAAACCTCAATTATTGTGTAAACCTCAACTATTGTGCAATGAAATGTGTTCTATACATCCCCGTGGGGTCCCGGGGGTTTTTTACTTTATAGAATAGGACCTCGGCCTTTCTCTATGGCATGTCGTAGAAGGCGACTAAAATTAGAGACAAACGGCTGCTTTCCTCGTAATTCGTAGGATTGCAGCAGGCTGGGTAGTTCTTATTCCAAATCCTATAATTTTTTTCTTGATGTAAATAGGGTTTGGAATGGGAATCAGTTGGCCTGTGGGACCCCGTGTGGTTTTATCGGGGGGTATAAGAATAAACCACTGCAGTCCCGCGATCGTCACATCTGCCATTTCATCTGGCGGAACAAAAGTGACAGCATGCATGTCGTAAAAGGCGACAAAAGGGGCATCATTTTGTGTTTCATCCATTCCTCATTTATCATGTTTGTCTTATGTTGTTGCACATGTATGTTTTTGCATTATTGTTTACTAAGTAAGTGCGCCCAATATGACCTAAGTTGTCGACGGGCCATAAAACACTATTCATTCATGTGTTCTATACAGGTATTACATATGTAAAACTGGTTATTTTTGGCCGACTGGTTTGGTTACAGTGTCTGAACAGGTCATGTGACTTACACGACAATGCAAAAATTACACTAACGAGCAAAACAGCTTAGCTGCAAAAAAGGTGAATGTTTTCAAGCAGTAACTTTTGTCCTTTTTTGTATCTAGAATTTAATTAATAAATGAATAGGAGTATTCAGCAGAATCAAGAGGTTTTATTTTTATACGCCCGTCGAAGACGGGACGTATTATGGGATCACCAGTGACGGGCAGGCGGGTGGGTGGGCGGGCAGCGTCCAGTTCTTTGTCCGGAGCATATCTCCAAAACTATTCTACCTAGGGTTATGAAATTTCATGGGTGGATAGATCTCATCAAGGGGGAGTGCAGTGCACAGGAACCATAACTCTTGCTTGCTTAATTTTTGAGTAATTGCCCTTTGTCGTTTTCCATACTTGAATTTTGTCCGGAGCATATCTCCAAAACTATACTAGCTAGGGTTATGAAATTTCTTAGGTGGATCGATCTCACCAAGGGGGAGTGCAGTGCAGAGGAACCATAACTCTTGCTTGCTTAATTTTTGAGTTATTGCCCTTTGTCGTTTTTCATACTTGAATTTTGTCCGGAGCATATCTCCAAAACTATACTAGCTAGGGTTATGAAATTTCTTGGGTGAATAGATCTCACCAAGGGGGAGTGCAGTGCAGAGGAACCATAACTCTTGCTTGCTTAATTTTTGAGTTATTGCCCTTTGTTGTTTTTCATACTTGAATTTTGTCCAGAGCATATCTCCAAAACTATACTAGCTAGGGTTATGAAATTTCATGGGTGGATAGATCTCATCAAGGGAGAGTGCAGTGCATAAGAACCATAACTCTTGCTTGCTAAATTTTTTAGTTATTGCCCTTTGTCGTTTTTCATATTTGATTTTTGGCCGGAGCACATCTCCAAAACTATACTAGCTAGGGTTATGAAATTTCTTGGGTGAATAGATATCACTAAGGGGGAGTGCAGTGCACAGGAACCATAACTCTTGCTTGCTTAATTTTTGAGTTATTGCCCTTTGTCCTTTTTTCATACTTGAATTTTGTCCGGTGAATATCTCCAAAACTATACTACCTAGGGTTATGAAATTTCATGGGTGGATAGATCTTATCAAGGGGGAGTGCAGTGCACAGAAATCATAACTCTTGCTTGCTTAATTTTTGAGTTATTGCCCTTTGTTGTTTTTCATACTTGAATTTTGTCCGGTGAATATCTCCAAAACTATACTACCTAGGGTTATGAAATTTCATAGGTGGATAGATCTCATCAAGGGAGAGTGCAGTGCATAAGAACCATAACTCTTGCTTGCTTAATTTTTGAGTTATTGCCCTTTGTCGTTTTTCATACTTGAATTTTGTCCGGAGCATATCTCCAAAACTATACTAGCTAGGGTTATGAAATTTCATGGGTGGATAGATCTCATCGAGGGAGAGTGCAGTGCACAAGAATCATAACTCTTGCTTGCTTAATTTTTGAGTTATTGCCCTTTGTTGTTTTTCATACTTGATTTTTGTCTGGTGAATATCTCCAAAACTATACTACCTAGGGTTATGAAATTTCATGGGTGGATAGATCTCATCAAGGGGGAGTGCAATGCATAGGAATCATAACTCTTGCTTGCTTAATTTTTGAGTTATTGCCCTTTGTTGTTTTTCATACTTGATTTTTGTCTGGTGAATATCTCCAAAACTATACTAGCTAGGGTTATGAAATTTCATGGGTGGATAGATCTCATCAAGGGGGAGTGCAGTGCGCAGGAATCATAACTCTTGCTCACTTAATTTTTGAGTTACTGCCCTTTGTCGTTTTTCATACTTGAATTTAGTCTGGTGCATGCCCCAGCTTTACAAATTGGGGTAAGACGGGCGTATCTTGCGACAGTTTGCCGCTCTTGTTACAGTTGGAATAAGTGAACTTCATGAAATATTAAGGTAAAAATAGCGTATAACGGGGTTTTTTTACTGCTGTAAAAGTTTACGAATTTGAGCTAAAAACACGTGATTTAAATTTTTACGATTTTATTTTTTACTAATTCTAAACATGCGTAAAAAATTACAGCATTAAAAATATCAGTGCATTGTCCACTTTCATTTAAGATTATAAGTGTATTGTTTGTTTTAACTACAGGTTGAAAGAAAAGTGTCACTCTTTGTTTGGCATGCGAATGGCGGTAATTGTTTTGACGTGCGAATAACTGTTTTAACAGATACCTGTATGGTCATAATTGATAACTAACTGTGGAGGCACATTGTCATCTGTCATTACTTTTTTCATTCTGTTTATAAAGCCCTCCTTGAGCTCATCGAAATTTTAAATCACAAGACCCATTCGTGACATTTTAGAAGCGGCCCAATGCCGAGTCAAATTCTCATCACCGCCATAATCAATGTGTCGAGTATCATTACGGTGTCTCGTTTACGTGGTGTCAAAGCATTTTTAACCCGAATATTCAATTCATGTATAGTATGGATTGGAATTCTCCATTAGTTTTCTGTTTGGGCACGGAAGCCGTGGCTTAAAATATCCAAATAGAGATGACTGATTGAGAGAAGTCATATCACACATAAACAGAATACAAGTGAAAAAAAATCTTATATTGCGTGTATTTAGTGCACAGGTACTACATGTATACTGATAACCCTTCATTTCGTATCGATACAATACTACGGTTTTACGCTGTAATTATTTATGCGTCGAATTTTTACGAATCTTTTTGATGCGTAAAAATTAGTAAAAATTGGCAGCACGTAAAAAAAACCCATTATACGGTTATTGATTTTGCAGCTTTTTTGCTCACCTGTGTAACCTTTGATTGCATGCATGATAATATAAGAAGTAGTACAAAACTTTAACCCTTTACCCCATAATGCATTCCTATGGTATCTCTAATTAACCCTAAATAACAGTATGGGTAAAGTCGTTTTTTATGTGTAAATGACACCTTTTGATAGCGTAGAAAATATTGTGACAAAAGGTGAAATTGCTCGTCACGAGCAATTTCACCTTTTGTCACAATGTTTTCCAAAGGCTCCTACAAGCAGTGTGTAGAAATGAGTATCTTTGGAGTAAAGGGTTAAGAAGATCAACATGGCAACATTTCTTGATAAATGCTTTTGATCTGAACAACAGAATTGGACCAAATTTCATTAGAAGTCTTATGAACAAAGTCTGTATTTTTTTGTTCTAGTTAACTAGAATATGAAAATCGGTATTTTCCCTGGTCTTACCCATGGAATATCAAAAAATATTTTCACTGCTATTTCTCCATATCCTACCAGAAAGCATAAAATAAACATTCATATTCCCATCTGCAGACAACAAACAATGCATGACTTAAATGATTTGGTTATTCTTGAAAAGTGTAAAAGACAATGCGAGAAAAGGAGGAAATATTCCAACAATATTTTCAGTGCATTAACCCTTTACTCCATAGATACTCATTTTTACACATTGCTTGTAGGAGACTTTAGAAAACATTGTGGCAAAAGGTGAAATTGCTCGTGACGAGCAATTTCACCTTTTGCCACAATGTTTTCTATGCTATCAAAAGGTGTCATTTACACATAATAACCCGCTTTATCCTTGCTGTTATTTAGGGTCAATTAGAAATGCTATAGAAATGCCTTATGGGGTATAGGGTTAATGCTTGTAGGGTAATGTAAAAACTATTTTTTTTTTATCTATCAGAACTTTTTCTTTCAGGTGATCAATACAGACTGTGAAATGGAAGAAATGTTTAAAAAGTTTGATCTACATAGAGAAGAGATTCTACAGAACTCGAAAGAAAACTGATTTTAACCTTCTTTTAACCCTTTACCACACAATGATGACTTTTAATGTCCCTGAAGAAGAAGCCTTTGGAAAACATTGTGGGAAAAGGAGAAAATGCTGGTAACCAGCATTTTCTCCTTTTCCCACAAAGTTTTCTATCCTGTCAAAGCAAGATTGCACCATTTCGGCCACTTTGAAATTTCGTCTGCAAGTGCTTTCAATTTGGATAGGTCTAAAATTTTGCTGTATGGTAATGGGTTTACCCATAGAGTGTCATGTGACCGATATCAGAAATTTACATTCAGAGTAGGGAAAAAATGCAAGGAAGGACCATTTCAAGGTTATTTATTGTCAGAGGGGACAGTCTAGATTCAAGATCAAACTACATGTTTTGTGTAGTCTGATCTTGATCTCCACTTGCTGCAAAAACCATTTTACTTTTGAACTGCACTATATGGGTTGCTATTTTATTTATGATTTTATTCACCAAATGTGTTCATCATTTATATACATTTTTATCACAAGAATTCTTAGACCATTTTAACTCATTATCAAACAACAATATTTTAGGCTATTAATCCCTACTTTTGAGACCCTGAGAAAGAAGCCTTTAGAAAACATTGTGGGAAAAGGAGAAAATGCTGATTACCAGCATTCTCTCTGTTTTCAACAATGTTTTCAACCCTTCACAAAACACATTTGAAATTTTCAGGGACTTTTATTTTGTTGTCTGCAAATGCTTTCGATTTGGACAAACCTTAAATTTTGACATTTGGTAATGAATTAAAGTAACTCTAATTTCTTATCTGATAAAATAGTCATTTAACTCTTTACCACAAGATAAAATTTTAGACTGGTCCAGATTGAAAGCATTTGCAGACGACAAAATAAAGGTGACTGAAAAATTGAAATTTGTTCTGGAAAGGGTAGAAAACACTGGGGGAAAAGGAGAAAACACTGGTTACCAGCATTTTCTCCTTTTCCCACAGTGTTTTCCAAAGGCTTCTTCCTCAGGGGCGTCAAAAGTAGGGATTGTGTGGTAATGGGTTAAGCCAATCAGATTTTGTGTTACTTTTTAAAATCAGAGTTTGACCAAAAGGACAATTTAGAACAGGTGGTGAATAAGTCTGTCCTTATTTGACTTTCTTTCTGCGTCAAAATTTTAAAAATCCCAACAGTACATGTACATGGAACAAAATGCCATTTGACTGTATACAACATGTTACAAAGCTGGAATATATTTTGCTTTGTAAGCTGCAAATGGGGCCAAAAGCAATCAAGTGTTTTGATGTTTGCGTGTAGATATAAGCTGTTGTGTCAGCATTTCTGGTTATTTGAAATATAGCATAGCAGTTTTTTTTTCCCATCAAGACATATCTATTGTGTATGGAAAGTAAGTCCTCTTAGCAACTGTTTATATATAGTATTGCCAGTCTGGTAGAATTATCTCTGTTTAACCAGTTACCAAACAATTTCTGGTTTTTATGACCGTTAGATAGTAGGCTTTTGAAAACATTGTGGGAAAAGGAGAAAATGCTGGTAACCAGCATTTTCTCCTTTACCCACAATGTTTTCTACCCCACTGGAACAAATTTCAATTTTTGAGTTGCGTTTATTTCCTTATCTGCAAGTGCTTTCAATTTGGACCAGTCTAAAATTTTGTTATTTGGTAAAGAGTTAAGCACTCTTCTGCATACTTAGTAGGAAAATTGAGTCTTCCGAGACAACACTATATTAACCCATTAGCACACAATCCCTACTTTTGACGCTCCTGAGAAAGAAGCCTTTAGAAGTCATTGTGGGAAAAGGAGAAAATGCTGGTAACCAGCATTTTCTCCTTTTCCCACAATGTTTTCTACTCTTCACAAAACAAATTTCAAATTTTCCGTCACTTTTATGTTGTTGTCTGCAAATACTTTCATTTTGGACCAGTCTAAAATATTGTCGTTTGGTAATGGGTTAATAGGTCAGAGATGGTGTTGGTGATGTAGACAAAGTTATAAATAAGTCGTAATAAGGATAACAAATAAGAAATAAAAGCCGAACAACTATTAGGCTATGTATCGCAACGAAATGGGCCTCTAGTACTAAACATAGTTACAATTCATTGAATCTCTTATTATGTTGCCATTAGTTTTTGTTAATGGTCATGGCATTAGGCCGAAATGTGCCTTGAAATTCTAGAGATCTACTAATGGTGATATATGGTATTATTGGGAATTTGGTTGCAAAAGATCAAGATAGGACAAAATTAGACCTCACATAATTTTCTACTATTCATCTCTTGGGATTGTTTGACTTAAAATCAGGGGTCTATATTGGTCTACATTTCGTAAGGAATTTTAATGCTTATTCTCTACAATTTTCCAAATTTGAAAGTAACACAACTTATGATTGGCTAAACCATACAACTTTTGATTGGCTAAACCATTTGGTTTAGCCAATCATAAGTTGTGTTACTTTCAAATTTAGAGAATCTTGGAGAATGACACTATAAATCAGAGCTCCAGATAGAGGGAGTGATTTTGATTTCAAAATTGAAAATTTTATTTATTTTCCACTAAACCCTCTGTTAAAGGTACTCATTAGAATCGTCTCATGAAGATGATTCTAATGAGTACCCACAACATAGGGTTTGGAGGAGAAATAATGGATTTAGAATACCATCACTCATGCTTATCTGGAGCTCTGATAAATGTTCTGGAGAATGGTTGGTGAATAGATATCGATCTTGAATCAAGTTAATTATGCAGGAGTCGATTTCCTGTTTTATTCACCGAGCAATATATATTAGCCATACTCTGTGAAAAGGGGGCTTAACTCATCACCACACAAGAAAATTTTAGACTGGTCCAAATTGAAAGCATTTGCAGGTGACAAAATAAAGGTAACTAAAAAATAGAAATTTGGTCTGGGAAGGGTAGAAAACACTGTGGTAAAAGGAGAAAATGCTGGTTACCAGCATTTTCTCCTTTTCCCACAGTGTTTTCAAAAGGCTTCTTTCTTAGGGGCGTCAAAAATAGGGATTGTGTGGTAATGGGTTAATGCATCTGCAAAAAGTATCAGTTGGGTCAGACTCCACAGGCTGACCTAAGTCAAAACTTTAAGCTAATGGTCAATTTTCTTCATGTCAAGGGACCATTTTACCTCATGATTCAGTGAGTTGTCATAGAAAATGGATTTTATGGGTTCGTGGTTACGACATTACTTGCTTGGTATCATGCTTTATAGAACTGCATTAACTCCCTTTTCCTGGAGCATGTATCTATTTTAAGCAACTTGGTATACATCAACAGGATTGGTTTGTGTGTAAAATTGTTAATTTTTTTTTTCTTCTTTTAGCTTCTCTCTTTAGTCCTTTAAATGCTTTTTTGGCACAATGTTTTTTATGCAATAATGCTCCTTTTGAATGAAAGCATTAGCAGGCGACAAAATAAATGTGACCAAAAAATTGAAATCTAGTTTGGGAAGGGTAGAAAACATTGTGGTAAAAGGAGAAGATGCTGGTTACCAACATTTTCTGTTTTTCCCACAGTGTTTTCAAATGCTTCTTTCCAGGGTCTTGTTAAACGTGGGTGTTGAATTTTCGTGGGTCATTTGTGAAAAAACTGTGTGACAGCTTTCATCCTCTTCTTCCTTTTAATCCTTTCCACACAATTTCCAGTGTTAATCTCAGAAAGTCCCCGTGGGGTCCCGTTTTTTTTTTTACTTTATAGAATAGGACCTCGGCCATTCTCTATGGCATGTCATAGAAGGCGACTAAAATTAGAGACAAACGGCTGCTTTCCTCGTAATTTGTAGGATTGCAGCAGGCTGGGTAGTTCTTATTCCAATTCCTATATTTTTTTTCTTGATGTAAATAGGGTTTGGAATGGGAATCAGTTGGCCTGTGGGACCCCGTGTGGTTTAATCGGGGGTATAAGAATAAACCACTGCAGTCCCGCGATCGTCACATCTGCCATTTCATGTGGCGGAACAAAAGTAACAGCATGCATGTCGTAAAAGGCGACAAAAGGGGCATCATTTTGTGTTTCATCCATTCCTCATTTATCATGTTTGTCTTGTGTTGTTTGACATGTATGTTATTTTCACCTCGCATTATTGTTTACTAAGTAAGTGCGCCCAATATGACCTAAGTTGTCGACGGGCCATAAAACACTATTCATTCATTCATTCATTAATCTCAGAAAGATGCCTTTTGAAAACATAGGAAATGTTTTCCCCATTTTATAGAGCCGGTTTCAACATTTTAGTCAGATTTTTATTTTGTTATCTGCAAATGTTTTCAAGTTGAAAAAGTTAAATTCTTTTTTTCTTATGCTGAGGAGTTGACACTGAATATATACAGAAAGCATAAATTTCCAAACAACATATAGAACATGGCTTAAAAGTTGGAATTTGTTGTCAAATCTTTTACCACACAATCCCGACTTTTAATGACCCTGTGAAAGAAGCCTTTTGAAAACATGGTAGGAAAAGGAAAAAATGCTGGTCAATAGCTTAGAAAACATAGTGGAAAAGGGAGAAAATACAGGTCAACCGTTCAGAAAACATGGAAAAAGGAGAACATGCTGGTCAACAGTTTAGAAAACATGGAAAAAGGAGAACATGCTGGTCAATAGTTTAGAAAACATGGAAAAAGGAGCATTTTCCCCTTTTCCCACAATGTTTTCTACCCTTTCCAAAAACAAATTCCAATTTTTGAGCCATGTTTATTTTGTCACTTGCAAATGCTTTCATTTTGGACAAATCTACAATTCTGTCGTTTGGTAAATTGTTAAAGTAATGACATTTTGACAATAGGATGACAATGAATTTTTCCTTCCCTAAGTTTTTTTTTTGAAAGCCATCCACAGGGTCTTTGAAACTCTGAATAATGTGGTAGAGGGTTAAATGTTAAAAAAAGCGTGACATTTGTTTTATTTTCTTCTTTTATATTTTACATGTATACTGTATATGTCTCACTCTCCATCTATCCTTTGTTTTCCACTATTTTCTTTTACTAATTCTTTTAAAATGATTTTCATTTCTGCTCATTTTATTGTGATTGTCGTAACTTGATATTATTATGTGCTTTTTATTTAGATGCATTGTAACGTCATAAATATCATTTTGTTACCTCGCTTTTCTTTTAACCCTTTACAACACAATCACAATTTTTACCAGCCTTGCGGTGGAGGATTTTTGAAAATGTGGGAAAAGGCTGGTAGCCAGCATTTTCTCCTTTCTTATACGCCCAAAGGGTTTTATTATTTCATGGTTCCGGTCGTCTGTCCTTGTGTTCGTCTGTCTATCAAAGTAACGCCCAATGATGTAAAAGGAAAATATGATCGGCCTGGAACCCAGGCAAGGATAGTGTAGATTAAGATCAGAATGTGCTGTCTGTTCTGGCATCTTTACTGTTTGATTATGCGAAGTTTTTCTGAAGGAAAGAACCATGAAAGAGCTATATTTAGGTGTGTTTACTACTGGCTGGAAATTATTCATTCAATTTACATTTAGGAATTCAACTTTTCACAACACTCCACAGTCAGAATAGTCCAAATCGAAAGTAGATTTGTACAGGTGTCAAACTTTAATGTGATTGAAATGGTAGGATCTGTTGTTGAAATTAGTTCAAAATATCGTGGGAAAAGGAGAAAATGCTGTTCAACAGCATAGAAAACATAGTCAGAAAAGGAGAAAATGCTGGTCAATAGCTTTGAAAACATGGTGGGAAAAGGAGAAAATGCTGGTTACCAGCATTTTCTCCTTTTCCCACCATGTTTTCAAAAAGCCTTTACCTCAGAATCGTCAAAACAAGGAAATATTTACCGAAGGGTTCTGGAGCTAATTGCTTCCTTCCCTACTTACTAATTTTTGACCTGCGGACCATTCCCTTTGTTACCAATTAATTCCATTTGACCCTGGGGGTCATGTCCCCTGTTGCTGTCAACAGTGGGCGTCCTGTTAAAATATTTCCGATCAAACACTGATAAAGATTTTACACATAGAGCATCCTGTTTGACACACACTGTTACACATCTATAAACATGTGTGTTATATAATGGAACTGCAAGCAGGTTGTGTCTTTGCCGAAGTTGATAAGCCTGGAACATCATAGGACCTTATAAACGTACTAACCCATCAGGCGAATTTCTTTCAGAGCTAAATATACTTGCACACAACTTGGTGTGCAAAGGTCTTGAGAAACTGTAATTGAAACAAGAAGAGATAGTTCTTGGACTTTTTGACAGATTAAAACATATACATATAGTACCGCATTTTTCTCACTTATATTACAGTTGACAAAGTATTGAAGTGGTTGACTCCAGTATAAAAATATAAACTTTTGTCAAATTTTCATTTATATTACCAAGTACATGTATAGTATGCATAAACAGTAATTCCAAAAGTTATGTCCATTTTGTGTTGTTGTTGTTGTTGTTGTTTTGGACATTTAGTGAATAAGCAAATGATACAATATAGACGTGTAAGTGTAAATTTTCGCTATTAAAATCGTGTTCTTAGACAGGTTCATGTAATGGCGTCCTGATAGTTGAAAGGTTGTTATACGGATAATTCAAAGGAAGTAAAGTGTGTTGTGTGACTCATTTGGCGTTAGAAAAGGGACGACAATCAATGGAAGACCAGTCTAATTCAAAAAAGTTGGTAAGTATGTACTGTACAAATTTATACCCTGATCTGTATGTGTGTGTAATAAACAACTTTTGAAAAGTAAATTGGGGAAAAGGAGCTTTTCCTTCAACGAATAATTGACGATGTTTTCCATGCGATGCAAAAAAGTAAATGTAACATTGTTTTATTCCCATATAAAATAGATGCTTGCATCTGGTTAACCCTTTCCCAAACGACAAACTTTCGACTCTTCCAAACTCAGAGTTTGCAGACGACAATTTCAAATTCGATAAAAATGGCAGAAAGTTCTCCAAATGGGTAGAAAACACTGTGGGTAAAGGAGAAATTTCTCGTTACGAGCAATTTCTCCTTTTCCCACAGTGTTTTCAAAAGACTTGAAATGCAGACACGTAAAAAGAAGGGCTTGTTTTGGGAAAGGGTTAAGTTCTGCCTGAAGAAACTGTCATATTGGAAAATAGTTCGGTAAAAAGTAGTCCTTTCAAGCTGTATTCCTACGCTCTTTAACTCTTGACCAAACGACAAAATTTGGGACTGGACCATAATCAAAGGATTTGCAGACGACAAATTAACTGTGTCTAAAATGATGATTTCTAGTATTGATTAGAAAACATGGTGGGAAAAGGAGAAAATGCTGGTTACCATTCTATTCCCGTATGTTTTCAAAACCATTTTTTCAGAGCCGTGAAAATTCGATGTTTTGTGGCAAATACTTTTTAACAGAATCAATAAATAGATACATTTTTTTCTATGAAAAAGATGCTTGTTAAAGTATTCCCTAAGAAATCATATTATGGGAAAAAAGTTCGGTAAAAAAAGTAGTCCTTGCAAACTCTTCCTACGGGGTCTTTAATAGATTTCGTTAAACAGATAAAGAGCGAAGAATCCAATTCAGCTACATTAATCATACGCCAAGGAAATTCACAGTGGCCAAAAAAGCTATGAAAATCTCCGCATAAATCTGACATGTCCATTTATCAAATATTAACTGATTACCAAACGACAATATTTTAGACTTGTCCAAATTGAAAGCATTTGCAGACGACAAAATAAAAGTGACTGAAAATTTGAGATTTGTTTTGTGAAGGGTAGAAAAATTGTGGGAAAAGGAGAAAATGCTGGTAACCAGCATTTTCTCCTTTTCCCACAATTTTTTCTAAAGGCTTCTTTCTCAGGGTCGTCAAAAGCAGGGATTGTGTGGTAATGGGTTAAACATGAACGATGCCTTAGAATCATATGATCATTAGTGTTACTCTGGACCCATGTATGAGCTGCTCTCTGAAAAAGAGAGCTAATGCATCTGTGAAAAGTATCGGCCCAGTACTTGGCTTGGGCATTGACGTGCCTTGCTTTATGGAAACAATTACGAAAAACCCGTAAAGCATTGATATACGTAATGAGGTCACATGTACACGAACATTATTTGGTTAGAATTGTATGGAAAACACTGCAAGAAAATGAGTAATAGTTGATTAAAATTAGGATTTGCGACTGTCCTTGATGACTAAAGCAATTTATCATCACCCAGGTTTCCGTTAACAAGTTTACCTGACAGTTCAAAATTGATAAAGATCCGTCAATTTTTGTCAACCTTCTCGTTGTTTTTCCCTGAGGCTGGTTAAAGCGATTCTATTCGTCATTTGGGGAGTGTGTAGATCAAGATCAGGCTGCACAGAACGTGCAGTTTATTATTGGATCTACAGCGTCCGAGACCGTGGATTTTCATTCAATTTAGAATTTTAGCCCATTACCACACAATCTCTATTTTTGAAGACCCTTAGAAAGAAGCCTTTTGAAAACATTGTGGGAAAAGGAGAAAATGCAGGTAACCAGCATTTTCTCCTTTTTCCACAATGTATTCTACCCTTGACAAAAACAAATATCAAATTTTCCGACCACACAATCCCTTCTTTTGACGACCCTGAGAAAGAAGCCTTTAGAAAACATTGTGGGATATTGCTGGTAACCACCATTTTCTCCCTATCCTACAATGTTTTCTACCCTTCACCAAACAAATTTCAAATTTTGAGTAATTTGTATTTTGTCGTCTGCCAAATGCTTTCGATTTGGACTAACCTAAAATTTTGTAGTTTGGTAATGAGTTAAACTTTAACTTGCTAAATAAAAGCAGGCCTAACGACAGTTTCAAGAGATATTAAAAACCTTACTACTCTTATCTCAAAGTCATATTTGGGGAAAAAAGATCTTCTTATCGGAAAGTGTAGATCCAAGATCAGACTGCACGTTCTGTGCAGTCTGATCTTGATCTACACTGTCCACAAAAGGTCAGCGAATCGCACTTACCTGCCAAACGGTTAAACCCATTTTTTCCGGACTGAGCTTGTCTCGTTATTCCGGAAATACATAGAAAAGAGAGGCGAGAATTTCAACTGTTCGATAAATGAAAACGATAAATGACAACAGGGTCAATTTATGACCGTAGGCATTATTTTTTTTGAAGTTGTGATTGATTTGTGTATGTGTTTAATTTTACAACAATGCCAGACGGAAATGTTTCTTTTTTCAATTTTTTCAGACGCGGAAACATTTAGCAGAGAGACAGAGACGTGCCCGGATCAATTTGCATTTAAAGGACATACAGGAACTTACGAGTGCAACGGCTAAAAGGGTATTTGAAATTTTTGTTTTGTTTTATAAATTTATTATTGTATTGTACCTTCTAACCCATTTTTTTTGCAAACAAGTATCTTTTTTAACCCCTTCCCAAATAAGCCCTGGCTTTTAGGTGCCTGCAGTAAAAGTCTTCTGAAAACACTGTGGGAAAAGGAGAAATTGCTCGTAACGAGCAATTTCTCCTTTTCCCACAGTGTTTTCTACCCTTTTTGAGAACTTTCTGCCATTTTCTCCAAATCTTAAATTTTCGTCTGCAAACTCTTTTGGTTTGGAAGAGTCCAAAATTTGTTGTTTGGGAAAGGGTTAACGGACCTGGAGAAGAAAGCTTTTGAAAGCATTGTGAGAAAAGGAGAAAATGCTGATAACGCCAATTCTGTATAAAATCGGGAGAACCAGCCCTTTGCCGGCGCTGAAAAATATAACGAATGAATGAATGAATGAAGCTTTCATGCCAGCATTTTCTCCTTTTCCCCAGGGATCATACATATGATATAGAATCCCTGTTTTCCCACAGTGTTTTCTAAAGGCTTCTTTCTCAGGGTTGTCAAAAGTAGGAATTGAGTGGTAATGGGTTAAAAGATGATTAAAGTGGAAAACTATTGTTCCAATACAGGGAGAAAAAGTAAAACTAGAGAAAGCAGAAGTTTTGGAGACCGCTTTACAGTATTTACAGAACATACAAGATAGTGAACCTAACAACAGTAAGTTGTCCGTCTGTCTGTACGCCGGTCTGTACTTCTGTCTGTCTGTCTGTCTCCGTCTGTTTCTCTGTTCGAAATAGCCAAAGGTCTGTTACCTTGCGTTATAGGGCAACTGAAATTAAGTTAGTAGACCCTTAACGCTCCTAGTGCAACATGGAAAAACATTTCTTGCCAGTTGATAAATGAGAATTTATACTGATAAATTACTTATGCATATTTTTGACCGAGCAGAAATTCCTTTGATGTTTGTCTTGAAATTATTCATTGATACTCTCTAGTTTCTTGAAAAGGGGGATAAATATATAGTGGTTTTATATTTTAAATGACGATTCTAAGAGGGGGAACACGTGGCTCAATTAAAGTAGTACAATAATACCCATTTTCAATGACAGCAAATTTTGTAGGATAATACTGTAGTAGAAATAGCTGTTTTCTATTAGGTGCCAACTACCTTAACCCATTACCACACAATACCTACTTTTGAGAAAGAAGCCTTTTGAAAACACTGTAGGAAAAGGAGAAAATGCTGGTAACCAGCATTTTCTCCTTTTCCCACAGTGTTTTCTACCCGTACCTGAACAAATTTCTATTTTTTAATCGCCTTTATTTTGTCGTCTGCAAATGCTTACAATTTGAACCAGTCTAAAATTTTCTCGTGTGGTAAAGATTTAAGTCTCTTTATTTGCAGATACGATAATTGACACAGATACACAGGAAATACAAGCATACGAGGAAGGATTTAGGTCGTGCATGACTAATATCCTAGACGGCTTGGACGAATCTGGATTGTTTACAGAAGTTACTTCCGGTCTGAAGGATCATCTAGAATCGGTCTTGTACCAAACTTTAACCGCTTGGAAACCACCAACACTTATATCTAGTGACACAGAAAAACTAGATATGGCTTTCAGTCCTAGTCTTGCACGGTTAGAGCAATGTTTACTAAAATTTGAAACTGGTCATATGACAGGAAGTGCTGTTTTCAAAGGAAGTGACGTTCGAAGAGGAAGTTGCGATTCAAAAGGAAGTGACGCGTTGAAAGGAAGTGACGTTTCAAGTGATAGCAGTCAATGTGAAACAGGCACGAATAACGACACTTCACAAAATCGCATTACAGGAAGCGTTAAAACAGATTTGCCAGATTTAGAAAATGGTTCAGAATTAACTTCTGGAAATACAATTAACGAATGGGTGAACATGCAACGTGAATATGTAGTTCATCAGCAGCTATTGCTTCAATATCACCAGCAGCAGCATCAGCAGCAGTATCAGCATCAGCGTGAGTATCAACTATATCAGCAACATCACGATCAAATACCGACATATTCATGCCACGCCGTAACAGACGACCTCAACGAAATGCTCGGAATAAATCGCAGTGTTTCTGACACTAAAATCACATTGAACTCTAACGATGACAAACGGATAATTCATAATGACTTGAATGAAGACCATCTTAATACAGACGGTACGACAGTTAAACAAGAAGTATGGCGACCCTGGTAGGAACAGTACAAACTCTAAAATAATCCTTTACTTCAAGAAACCATCTTTGCAGCTTAGTCATTAGGAAACACATAGATATAAAAGATATTTTCAAAAAGGGTCGTTAATGCCTGTATTGTGTGGTAAAGAGTTAAACCTTTACCAAACAATCCCTGGTTTTTACAACCCCGAGATAGAAGCCTTTTGAAAACATTGTGGGAAAAAGAAAAAACTGCTGGCAACCAGCATTTTCTTCTTTTCCCACAATGTTTTCGACCCTCCTGGAAACAAAATTTAATGTTTGGGTTGCGTTTATTTTGTTGTCTACAAGTGCTTTCAATTTGGACCAGTCTAAAATTTTGTCGTTTGGTAAAGAGTTAAACAGACGAAACTCATCTTATGTGTCACATTCAGTTTGTCCCCAGTGCATGTTTTCTGTTTACGGCCCTTTCAAGGACAAATGTCGTCATTTTACATCAAATCTGATTTGTCGTCTGCGAGTGCTTTCGGTGTTGACCTGCCTAAAATGTCGTCTGACAGAAATTGATTTAGCGACCCTGAGCAAGATAGCTTTTGAAAACATTATGGGGAAAAAAAGGAGAAAATGCTGGTAACCAGCATTTTCTCCTTTTTTCCCCCAATGTTTTCTTCTGTTTATGATAAAAGTCCTATCCTCTGTGCCAAATTTAATTTGTCGTCTGCAAATGCTTTCAATTTGGGCCTGTGTAAAATTTGTCGTCTGGTTAAAGAGTTAATGAAATTTTGTTGCAAATGTTAGAAAGAAAATGACTTTTTTTGTGTGTTTGACAACAGGTGAATGACACTGTATAAACAAAAAATTGTAGCAGTTACTTCCCTTGTTTTTTATCTGTTCATTTATTAAATCGAGAGAGAGAAAGACAGAGAGAGGGAGGAAGAGAGAGAGAAAGAGAGAGAAAGTGAGTGAGAGAGAGAAAGTGAGTGAGAGAGAGAGAGTGAGAAAGAGATAGATAGATAGATAGATAGATAGATTGAGAGAGCAAGAGGGTGGAAGGGAGAGTGAGAGACAGAGTGAGTGAGAGAAAGAGAGAGAGAGAGCGAGAGAGAGAGAGAGAGAGAGAGAGAGAGAGAGAGAGAGAGTGAGAGAGAGAGAGGGAAGGTGAGAGGGATGTGTTTGCTTGTTCGGTGTTCATTGCCACTTTCATTATTATTTGAGTTATTTTCGGCGGTAAGTGCACATTCCGATGCATTCCAAGAGACATTTTCTCTTTAAGATGATAGACCTGTAATACTTCTAGTGCAACATGGAATAAAATTTCTTGATGATTGATGGATATGGATTTATAGAGATATAATACTTTTGCATATTTTTAAACTACCAGAAATTCCTTTAATTTCATGTTGCATTAGAAGCTTTAGGATGGCAATACCTTTATCTCGCTGGTTACCAGCATTTTCTCCTTTTCCCACAATGCTTTTCGAAAACCTTCTCTCTAGAAGGTCGTAAAAATACGAAATTGTTTGTTAAGGGTATACGATTTCTATAGGAGACTCGGCAGCCATAAACAAGAAGCAGAAGTGACGTCATTTGTAATCGGAAACTTCCGCCTGACCTGACATAATGACCCACGTAAGTGAAAGCCTCTTGCAACTATCATGTTATCTAATGTGTTTGTCAATTAACTCTAAAAGCGGATCCTTGTTTAAGAAACCGCCGGTGTCAATGAATTCCTTTAGCATATTTATTACTGTATCGGTCTTTGGTTACTGCTCGAAACATTGTCCTTTTAAGAGTTCTTTATTATGGCGACATGGTTGGTTTTAAGATAGCGCCGCTCTGAAAGTCATTTCTTTAGTCATATTCCTTTGCCGAACATGCCAACTTTGGACGACCTGAAGGATACGAGTTTGGAAAGTTTGATGTCAATAGAGAAAATATTGGTAATCAGCATTTGCTCCTTTATACACAAGGTTATCCGACCTATCTTAGAAATCATCGTTTTCGCAACCTTTCATTTGTTGTCTGCATATACTTTCAGTTTGGCCCTATCCATAATTTTGTCGTCAGTAAAGGGTTAACAAGCGGTCATTTGCGGGAACATAAGACATGATTAATTATTGTGAGATAATTAAACCCCCAAAACAACAATGTTTAGAAGATCTCTTTAGGGTTTAAGGTTTTTAGCCTATTTTCCCAAAATAAAAAAAAAACAACTTTGAAGTGTTAATGAAAGGTCTATCGCGTTAGATTTATAACCCACGAGATCAAACTGGTTTGTATTTACTGCAATTAATGATTCTGATTCTCTTGTTGCACACTTGTAAATGTTTGTGTTTGTTCTGTTAATAGGATACATGCATATTAATAATTTCAGATACAGGCTTTTCTGTACAATGCAGCATAGTTAAAGAATTTTAACCTAGGGAAGCGTTTTTCTTCTTTTCCCACCGGGTTACATTTACATTAAAAGACACACACATACAATGAGATAGCGATGTCTATATGTACTTTACTCCAAGATAAAGTAATGTTCACGTGGACAAGAAATCAATGATGTAATGGAATAATATGGTAATCTGACACACCTGATTAGCACTTTTACATGGACTTTTAACTGTATTTATAGGAGCAAAGACAAGATAATGGCGAAGCTATGTATACATGATGTTTATATTTGGAAACAGAAAGCTGTCTACACTCTGTAAAGGTCTTGAAAACCCACTACTGAGAGATTTAAAGAACCTCTTTCATCTTCATATTTCTCCCGAGGAAAACACTCCCGTCAAATGTTAGAGTAGAACTGTCAATATTCTACAAACACATGCTTTCAAATGTTTTCTCTGATCATCAAACTTCGTATTCTATATTTTGGTCTAACCCTCATCCAGCTTAGTAACTAACATATAACTTTTTAAATCGATAGTCAACAGATCTTCAGATAAGAGGGCGTGATGGTATTCAAAATCCATTATTTCTCTTCCAAGTACTATGTTGTGGGTACTTTTACGACAGACCACTCCTTCCTGCATGGTATACTCCCGATTTAAATACAATACCTGGCTACTGCGTCAGGGAGATATCTCTTTGGCTCAGTGGTTAGGGTATTGGCTTTGCGTCCGGGAGTTCGGAGTTCGAATCCCGCTCCGATCCTTATTTCTGCCATGCATTTATTCATTTGTTTCTTTGTTACGGACCTCGTTCCTAAGATGGGGGCTCGTCCGGGATTGGCCATTGAGCCATTAATCCCATTTGTTGTCCAAAATCGGACTTCCTGCCTAATAAGGCTTTGAGTCATCAATAAATGATGACTTTAAGAGGGGGTGTTTTACGACAGACCACTCCTTCCTGCATGGTATACTCCCGATTTAAATACAATACCTGGCTACTGCGTCAGGGAGATATCTCTTTGGCTCAGTGGTTAGGGTATTGGCTTTGCGTCCGGGAGTTCGGAGTTCGATCCCGCTCCGATCCATATTTCTGCCATGCATTTATTCATTTGTTTCTTTGTTACGGACTTCGTTCGTAAGAGTACTCATTAGAATCGTCTCGATGAGACGATTCAAATGAGTACCCACAACATAGGGTTTAATTGAGAATTAATCATTGTTTTAAACATTGAAGTCAAACGCAGTCCCTCTATCTGGAGGTCTGTTAAAAGCCCATATCGTCGGTTTGCTTCGAAAACCTCTTAATTACAGCATGTTGCAAGCTGTAGTTACGAAGTTTTCGAAGTAAACCGACGATATATCGCTACTTCAAAGGTATTTCTTGGAGAAAATATTTCCTTATCGGACGGTGTAGATCAAGATCAGACTGCACGTTCTGTGCACGTTCTGTGTAGTCTGATCTTGATCTACACTGTTCGCAAAAGGTCAGTGAGTCGCGCTTAGCACCCAAGGGTTAATATTTTTCTTTACGAAATAAACAGGTCTACAGATTCCAGGGAAATTCTTGACTTGGTTTACACACCTACGAGCATAAAGTTCGTAACAAATAAACAAATTAACAAATGTTTAGCAGAAATACAGGAACCGGACAGGCTTGGAACCCATAACGCCCGGACGAAAGGCCAATACCATAACCACTGAGCCAAAAGGCGATATCTCCCTAACGCAGTGCCGGGTTAGGTATTGTATTTAAACCGAGATGAAACCATGCATGAAGGAGTGGTCTCCCGTAACTACACTAGTTTAAACATTTTATGAGTCGGTGGAAAACACTTCAAACAAGTTGGCCTCTTTAAAGAAGAAGCCAGGAGAGGTCAGCATCAGTGTTTTCAAATAGTTTATTGGCTTTCATATTTCAATATATTTTGGTACATGTTAACAAACGAGTAAAAAGCCGCGTAGAAACCTCATTTGCTTTACATGACGGTAATTTGACCTTGTCGTGTTTACAAGTTGCATGTCCTTGTCCAGCGGACTTCTTTCTCTTTTTTAACGAAATTCTTTTTATTTCTTCTTCTGTTTGGAATATTTGCTTAATAAAAAAACTACAATTATTTGAAAGGTTATATGCAGCCATGGCAAATTACTGAATTAAATCTTTTCTGAAATTCGTCATTTATAAAAATAAACCACGTCTATTTCCTGTTTCGTTTTTTTTTTATTTCGCATTATTTACAAAACCATGACGAAATAGACTGTGTATCAGAACAATTACGCTAGAAGAACTAGAAAAAGACAGCAAATTCTATGGCAGTCTGCCTTTTAAACTCACCTCTGATGGAGAGGTCTGATGACCTCTCCAATTATTACAAATGGCGCTTTGAACTGCTTTGGTAATGGGCTTAGGCAAAGACTAAACTGTTCAGAACATGCACTCTGATATTCAGTTTCGGAAATTTCATTTAGATATTGCATACAGTGTTTTAAAGAAAAAGAAAAATCAAATATTCAAATGGATCAGTTTTATTGAATTAAAGTAAATTCCGACAAAAAATGTCGCCAATGATGAATCAAGGCATGCCAGAAAGGTTGTCTATCTAATCAGGGACATTGCTAAGATAAGGGTGTTATCTAAATGCCATGTCTAATGCTGTTAAATTTTCTCCATTTCTTAGAAAACGCCTGAAGATATCAAGTTATTAATTAGCTACGAAATTAACCGTAAATTTCTCGGTTTTCATTAAATTATAACTGATTCCTTTTTTTTCGTCATGTTTACTACGGATTACGTTTAACTCATTACCATACAATCCCTATTTTGACACCCCTGAGAAAGAAGCCTTTAGAAAACAGTGTGAGAAAAGGAGAAAATGCTGGTAACCAGCATTTTCTCCTTTTCCCACAATGTTTTCTACTCTTCATGAAACATATTTCAAATTTTCAGTCACTTTTACTTTGTTGTCTGCAAATGCTTTCGATTTGGACAAACCTAAAATTTTGTCGTTTGGTAATGAGTTAATTAAGGAGAGATGGCCGAGCCACGTTAGCACAGAGGGAACTGCACAGGACTTGAGAACGAAGGAACCCAGTTTCAAATCCTACAGATCGGACAATTTTCTTTTTGACGATTGATGGTGGTCCCAGTTTCAGGAATTATTCTTCTCTCAACGCTGATTTCTTTTGTGATAACAGTTATGTTAGATATCAGCCAGTGGCCTGTGAAGAACTTTGTACTAAGTCCTTGTTAGAAGAAATTCTAGGTAAACCAGGATGGGTGCACAGACCGTGACGATATAACTGAAATATTGTTGAAAACGACATTAACCACAATAAAAATCATTTTTGGGAGAGAGATAGCATACAATCAATTTTGAGACAGAGAGAGAGAGAGAGAGAGAGAGAGAGGATTTTATTTACCTCATTGGTACCCGTATGTCCTTAACTGCAGCTGTCTTTTATAGCCTGACATAATTATGTAGACTCAAAGAAATAATGTGAAGAATATAAGTAGAGCGATAACACAAATTTTTAATAAAAAAAACTTAAATGGTCAAAAATGATATCTTGGGGTAAACAAAATGCACGCATTTTACGTGCTCCATGGTAACATTCCGCATGGTGGGTGACAACATATGTTTCTGTCAAACAGTTTCTGCACGACAAGATTATCCGAGGAGACGTTGTAAACTGACAAGGAGAAAATTGCTGTTTTGAATTTCTGTCTTGTCATTTGTAATCTGTATGATTACATCTATTTCCACATGAAGAATATTTTTAACTATTCTCTGTTAAAAGAGAGTTTAAGGAAATATATAATTTTTTTATGACGGAAAGTATTAGTTGTACGGTCAGGTGGGAGGTTAGTTGTACGGTCAGGTGGGAGGGGACGTGGAAACTTGTTCACGGCTATGGTGAATCTTGTCGCCCGGAGCCGAAGGCGAGGTGGCGACGTGACTTACCACAGCCGTGAACAAGTTTCCAAGTCCTCTCCCACCTGACCGTACAACGAATTTATTGTACTGCAAAATTTTACCATTCCATCGTTTATTGAGCGAATTTTACCTGTTTTTCTTGTTTCGTTTGAAAAAATTGAGTACGCTAACGAAATAGAATTTCCCTTCTAAATGCCCCCATTCAATCGAAACTGACGTCATTGGGAATTGACGTCACTGAAACCTTGGTAATACGTGCTCAAACGTGCAACTTGGCGTATTATTTTGATGTTAATCTTGATCGACGCCACCATTTTGGATGTTGTGCTAAAAGTGTAGTCCTGTAAACTGGGGGTTCCCGAAAGGGAAACAGCCTTTACGTTGGTTTTGCCAGTGAACCGGATACGTTCGGGACATATCAATTTAGATCACGAGAAATTTCTTTGTAGTATATTTTTTTTTCTCAAATTTTCGCATATATACAAATCTCATCAAGTCTCTAGGAGATGAGGGTTAACTCATTACCAAACGACAATATTTTAGGGGTGTCCAAATCGAAAGCATTTGCAGACGACACAATAAAAGTGACCGAAAATTTGAAATTTGTTTTGTGAAAGGTAGAAAACATTGTGGGAAAAGGAGAGAATGCTGGTTACCAGCAATTTCTCCTTTTCCCACAATGTTTTCTAAAGGCTTCTTTCTCAGGGGCATGAAAAGTAGGGATTGTGTGGTAATGGGTTAATAAAAAGATGTGGGTCACCTGGCCCGTTACGGAGAAATCTTGAAAAGTTATATACTGTTCAAAATGGTTCGATTGCAATGTCTTTTTCCTCGTTAAACTTGTTCAAGATAATATTACGTATTTACACTGTCTGTTTGGTACAGATTTACGTAAGGCATGATAATCTTACGCAGAATTATTTCCATAAAGAAAATTGTCATCCGAAAGAAAATCCCCTGATATTTAGAAGTAATGTTTTCTTTTCACTCGAAGATCCCATCTATTTTCGAGTAGCATGCATTCATTGGATTTTCTTATCAGGGTTTGATTTAACTCTTTACCCCACAATTCCGTCTTTTAGCGACCCTTAGAAAGAAGCCTTTTGAAAGCATTGTGGGAAAAGGAGAAAATGTTGGTAACCAGCATTTTCTCCTTTTTCCACAATGATTTCTACCCTTCTCAAAACAAATTTCACTGTTTGAGCCACGTTTATTTTGTCGTCTGCAAAATTAACGTTTTCAATTTGGACAAGTCTAAATTTTTTTCGTCTCGTAAAGAGTTGAAAAAAAAAAATCTTTGTGTTAATTTGCAGGGAATATCCTGAACACTCAGGGGACTTCCAGAATCATTTTGACAATCGCATCGCCATTAATGTTTACTGAAAAATGGCAGGCTTAAGTCGTAATAGAGAAGTTAGGGACGGATTACATTTCTTTAGTCTGTTGGTTAACCTCGAACCAAAGGCGAGGTGGCGACATGATTCAACACAGTCGTGAACAAGTTTCCAAGTCCCCAGCTACCTGACCGAGAATTTATTATACTTCTAAGTTTTACCATTCCAACGAGTGTCAAGCAGAATTTCTCTGTTTTATTGCCCTAGAAATTGTAGATATGAAATAGAGTTTATTTCATCAGCTTGTGGTTAATATGAGGAAATAGTTACTTTAATGGGAAAGGTATGCGAAAATAACGTGTTATTTTCGCGGACCTTTCCCTTTTAAGACAAATATTTCCCCATATTCAATCAACTAAGTTTATTGTTCAAATCATACATTCATGATACACGGACAAAGAGTACAACTTACATACATATAAAATTATAGGAGGTGACGGGGATAAATAGGTTTAGAAAAGTTGGGGGCCATAACCTTGGTCAGAATGAGAAATAACTATAGGGCTTGAAAAGATAATGTAAAAGGGCCTTTATTATTTGATTGGTCAATTTGTTTTGCACACAGTGACGTAGTTTCATTGATTAGGTTGGGTAAATACAGAAATGTGCACGTGATAAACATTTTTTCTATGCAGGAATAAGCAGATCTACTAGAATTTGTAAATTGTAAAGTCTTTGTTAAAAAGTTGTCGGATGTTTCAATGAGAATTTAATGGATTTTATGCTTATCAGTGTAAGTACATGTTTGTCGATTAATTTCTATGTTTTTTGAACTTCGTATCCACTGAACATCCATTCGGTAGATATGAAGTTCATTTAGCATTTTAGAATCATTCAAATGACTAGATCTAGATGGGTCTGTTTACACTATATGTATTCGTTTACTCTCTCTCCCTCCCTCTCTATCCTCTCTCTCTCTCTCCCTCCCTCTCTATCCTCTCTCTCTCTCTCTCTCGCTCTCTCTCTCTCTCTCTCTCTCTCTCTCTCTCTCTCTCTCACACACACACACATCCTCACTCGCACCCCCCACACTAGTCCTATTTATAAGACCCTACGTACGTTATTTCACATTTTGACATTCATCGTGTACGTAGGGTCTTATCGGGCCCTTCATAGGTTCCTTTAGCAAACTCCGACATCAAATCTTGTCGCTGTTTGAGCAACAAATTTGGATACTTTAAATGCAAAATGCCCAATGAAACTGGTATCGGTAACAAGATAAATCAATATTGAACCGATATTAAAGACTTGGTTGTAAAAAACTTACGTTTTATGAGTTAAATCCGCTTCTATTTCACACTACCCTATTTTTGAAGTATAACCGGTATGTAAATGTGTAGTTATCGCGGGTTGACGGCAACTAAACGAAAATTTTTGAACGAAATTCCTTTACCTCCATTAAAGTGTTACAGAAAGGGGCAACCCTCATTCACAAATATAATTTTGCCTAGAAAGAAGTACTGAATCGTTTAATGGCCCATTACAGACGGTTATCGAGTTTTAAGACTATTCATAAATAAAAGAAACGTCGAGAGAATGTCCTGGTAACTCGTCCCAAATCAGGTTCGTTCCCATGTTTTCTGAATCGATTTCGCCGGATTCCCGTCCAACCCGAGTTCCTGATACTTTTTGGAAGTTGTGTGTTAAATAGAGTGATAAATTTCTTGAATTATTGGTTGTGTGTTACATATCGGATTTTAATATGTTTTATGTGCATGGCCTTATTTTACGTAGATAAAGACATGGACATAAATGAACGTACGACAGTAAGGCTCCAACTATTTAGGTGAACTTTAACGTTGGAAAGTATTGAAAAGCTTCATTTCATTATAGAGAAATCAGATCTATCGTCGATCGATGTGTTTTCGCGGGGTGCATGTTTTTGAACCCTAAATGCATCCCAGTTTTCTTAGGCACGATGAAGTGAAAGACGTCACCTATGTTTTTACGAACCCCTTATTTAAATGCAGACAATAGTTTCACTGCTGTTAATTTAGGAACTGCAACCAAAACAGGACCGTATGCATATTTTTAAAAGAAAGATCAGTTTTAGTGGTATTTTATGACGTTTTTCCAGACCACTCGCTCTTATTACTGAGAGTGAATATTTCCAACCAGTCCTACTAAAATACGAAATGGAGAACTTATACCGTCATGGATACGCCATGGGAGTTTTTGCACGCCACAGCTGTTCCATAGCAATGAAACCCTTTGAATACGACACTGAATATTTTCAGGTGATTTATGATAAAGTAGTTTTGAAGAAAATTCCTAGTCCTTCTTCACAACTGCTAATAAATTGATAGAAGGAACCGAAACCGGTATTTCCGCTCAGGGCACACTTAACCCCTGAGCTGTAAATGTGTGGTTAAGTTCATATAAGAGGGTTGGACAATAATGATTCTAAACTGCATATTTATGATTTGCAACGAAAAAAGTCTGCTAGATCAAGATAATTATGAAAGTTTTCTGTTTAAAGCAATTAAAAAGCTGAAAAGGCGGTCTGAAGTCTCTGACCGGGCTGAGTGTAACGGAACATTCCATTGTGTCATGGGTTTCTGCGTTTTTTGCACCAATCAATTTTTCATGTCTGTAAATTTATGGATACGTATTTCCGCATGATTTGAGAAAGATGATGTCAATAAGAGTGTCAAGTTACTGCATAACTGTCATTTTACACGAGACAACGGAAAAAGTGACACTTTATTATTATTTTTTTTTTGCGTGAGTTTTCGCGTGTAGCCAAAATTTATTACATTAATTTCAACTCCACAACTTGATTTTCGTACAAATTTGCTTGAGCAGAAATACTGCAAAAAGTGTATTTTTTTTATTTTCTGGTATTCTAGTGTTGCTGCCAAGAGAAGACCAATAGACGTTAAATTTTACACACGTCCGTCCCGTTCATAGCGCTTCAAAAACTGAGCTAATTGACTAAAGAACAGTTCATTTATATTATGCAAACAGTTACTTCTGGTGACAGGAAGCATTTTACTTGAGTTCTGGTATACGGTATGGTTTTCATGAACTGTCCAATGGATATATAAAGCCACGCAATGAGGCCGGGGTTTCCCATGTCTAAATTCAGCTTCTGGCACAAGACCGAAGGCTGTTCAAATATGTCGATATCGTATATACATGATACAAGTAGGGACTATGATTATACAGGCATTTCACATTAATTTATGTTAGGGTTTTAGAAATAATTTGGGTAAACAGAACTTCAGAAAATGGTTGCCAAATCTAAGGTTTCAATCCGTGCGGGGGGGGGGGGGGGGGGGAGGAGGCTAATCGGATTTCGTTCAAAAATCGTTCGGAAATTCGTTTTTTTTATTTAATCCGAAATATGCTTGTAAACATGGCGGCTTTTGTGTTGAAAAAATTACACGATTGAACTCAAGATGAATATATCATGAATGTGGCCCTTTTTCAGAGTCAGAAATGTAAATTTGTATCCAGTTAAGTTATCTATCATGTTTACTTGAGTGCTTTTTCACCATTATCCCTGATTTTAGGAAATCAAATTTGCTACATAAAACTAAGTAGGGCCCGTTTAGACGTAACATGCAAAAGAAAAGTAAAATGTTAAATGTCCGAAAAATGAATGTTGAACGGCAAAGAAGCATGTGTACGTCTAAATATTTGGACTACCCCCACACATACACAACTCAACACAACACATACATAACATAATTTATATGCAATTAACTGGGCTGTGAAAATGTAGGTCATGATCAGTCAGCACAAATGTGTAGACCGATCATTAACCACATCATCCACAAAATTTTGATTTGATGTTAGCTAGCGCGGTCAATAGCTCGTGACTGTAGAATAAGAATTGAGCACTGATGTATACAAAGAATATGAACCAAGAAGGTTGAATGTAGGAAAAATGAAGTCCTAACCTAAAGATGAACAGGAAATGACAATGTTGGAGGCTTTATATAGCTCAAGAGCATAACAAATCATGTAGAGTGTGGATTAAGATCAGCGCGTACTTAAGTACTGACTGATCCCAGTTCACACTCCACAATGGCTTAACCCATTACCACACAATCCCTACTTTTGACGCCCCTAAGAAAGAAGCCTTTTGAAAACACTATGGGAAAAGGAGAAAATGCTGGTAACCAGCATTTTCTCCTTTTCCCACAGTGTTTTCTACCCTTCCCAGAACAAATTTCTATTTTTTAGTCACCTTTATTTTGTCGTCTGCAAATGCTTTCAATTTGGACCATTCTAAAATTTTCTCGTTTCGTAAAGAGTTAAGGTCTCCTTCTCCGTCAGCGGCCCGACATTAACCACAAGCTGATGAACTATAATTCCCCTTCTGAGTACCCCAATTCGATGAAAAATGACATTACTGGGAGGTGACGTCACTAAATCTTAGTAAAACGTGAAGTTTTGTGCATAACTTTGATGATTTGCCTGCAATATACACACTTTCTTCGCAAGCCAAGGACGACGATTCACTACGTTACTCTACCCTTGGCGGATCGAGCTTGATTTTTACGTTCACCCGGTACGCTTTTTCATTGGATGCAGCCAGCTCTAGCTGCAACGAATGAAATCGCTCGTAGCATTTCATCTTTGATAAAGATAGAACAAGGTCGCTTACCTTTCGAATAGAAGGTAAACATGGAAACCCACGTGGATGTCTGCTTACCGCTTCATGTGTATTCGTAAGCGGTTTGTAAAACGATATTTCATTTGCTTTTGGAAATATGATGTAAAGGGGAGTAATAACCAGCATCCAATAGAGGGCGCATCGCAGGAATCTCGAAATGGGGCTCAATCAGCCAAGGTAAGATCCACGTAGTGATCGTAACCTTGGCTCGCGAAGATGGCAATACACATTCGTCGTATTTTTATTTAATAATGGATTTTTAAACAGCTCCTAGGTAAGTACCTTTGCTTTTTTATAACTTGTTGATTTTTTAGTAAACGACCATTGGTTGCTTCAAAATTCTTATAACCCACTACCAAACAATCCCGGGTTTTCACGATCCTGAGAAAGAAGCCTTCTGAAAACATTGTGGGAAAAGGAGAAAATGCTGGTGACCAGCATTTTCTCCTTTTCCCACAATGTTTTTTACCCTTTCTAACACAAATTTTAATTTTTGAGTCGCAATAATTAGTTTTCTGCAAATACTTTCAATTTGGATAGGTCTCAAATGATGTCGTTTGGTAAAAAGTTAAATCTTTTTAACTTTAAGCGCATTGTATGAGTTTTGACATTTCACAATTTGCTTATCTGACGAAAGGTTGGATCGTTTTAACCCCTCTCTCTCTCTCTCTCTCTTTCTCTCTCTCTCTCTCACTCTCTCTCTTCCCACCTCCCCCACCCCCATTTCTTTTAGAATGACATCAAACGGTAATGCATGTAAAGTTTTCTATTCATTTATTTTCAAAAACAATCCATTATCTACGTTTTAATGACAAACATCAAGGGAGAGTGGTAATAATATGGTGCAGGCTACTCTATCGACGCCGACATTTTTGATGTTGTGCTGAAAGTGTTTTTAGAATTTTATGGGTTAAGAAATGACGTAATTTAAGCAGGGGGAATTATTTCCCCGTCACAGTGAATAATTTCCCCCTACGGAAAATCTGGCTTTCTGACTTGAGATCACTAGTTTTAAAAGTGGCATTCGTTGACAAAATAGTCAGATGAAACAGATGAAATAAAATATATCATTTATTTCATCAGCTTGTGGTTAATATGGGGAAATGTTTGCCTCAAAAGGGAAAGGTCTGCGTCATTTTCGCATACCTTTCCCATTAAAGTTAACTATTTCCCCATATTAACCACAAGCTGGTGAAATAAACTCTATTTCATGTCTTCGGGGCTCCCAAAAGGGAAACTGCTTTTACGTGGGTTTTGCCAGTGTACATGATATATAATTATGTTCGGGGCTTATTATCCAATCAGATCACTAGAAATTTCTTTGCAGTGTAATAATAGATTTTGTGCAACAGTAGACTTGTGCAAAACAGAAAATAGCATAAAAAAACGAAAAGTGTGGTTTCGGATTAGCCTGCGCGGACTGCGCAGGCTAATCCGAGACGACACTTTACGCAAATGTCCGAATGTCCCTTTTCGCGTATTGCAGCCATATTAGACTTTCTTTTTTTTACAGCTAGGTCCTTACAGAGGAACATTTGGAGAGTCATTAACGTTGGAAGTCATTTATCGGTTCGTAACGAGCATTGAACAAACAAGAACTTTGCAACCTTGCTCGTAAATTCCCCACTAACGTGACATAATTGTCCGAGTAATTGAAAACGTCTTGCAATAATCGTGTTATCTAATGTGTTTGTCGATTAACTCTAAAAGCGTATACATGTAACAGAAACCGTAACTGTCAAGAAATCATTTAAATTCCTCTTCACCCTTTGTCTTTAACATCTTTGAAGTTCAGTCTTCCACATGAACCACGAACGCATTATCTCCCGCTAGATGGCATTCTACAAATACATCATTGTCTGCGCATGTCATATTCTTCGAAGACTCAAGCTGTAACCTGTCTTAGCCTAAATGACGTATCAACCCCCCCCCCCCCCATAGTGGGGGAATTGTAGTAATACGCTCTATAAAGTAGTACGACTTAAAGCTTTATTCAGTTAGAAATTCAAAGTAACGGTTCTCGCGTAGAAAAGTAGTCTGGTTCTGTAGCCAGAGTGCCCAAAGTAGATAGATGTGTATTTGTAGAATGCCACCTATCGGGAGATAATGACATATACATATCTATCTATTTGGGCATCCTAGGTACAGAACCGGACTACTTTTCTACGCGACAACCGTTACTTTGAATTTCAAACTATAATAAACTTTAACTCAATAAAACGCTACCAGGTGCGATTCATTCAGCTATGATCAGCAGTTTAGAGAAATCTGGAGCTGAAACAAGCCTGACATGTTTCTCCTCAAAAGTATTGATAAAAGCCATTTTCTCCGTTGCTACTTTATACTATAATCCCCCATTTACCAGAGCATAGCTCAAGTCTATTATCCAAACTTGTTTGGCCTCCACGACTAAAAATAGACACAATCAGTTTATTTGTCGGTCATTTTCGCACAAAACATCAGGAGAGAAAAAATGTTCCCATTGACAAGAAATCAATGATATAATGCTGGTAATCTGTCATGCCTAATTGGTGATTTATTGAGGTTTCTTATCCTTATTTACATCAGCCGTGCTCTGACAAAAGGGGGCCTAATGCATCTCCTAGACGCAGTATACCTGTCAAATCATCATCTAGCTTAGTACAGAGAACTGTCCCAAACGGCGATGTTACTTTTTGATTGGTTGTCTCTGGGTACAGGGACGATCAAGACTAACCCAGTTGAAACTTCCGCACAGATTTTGTGCGCAAGTTTAAACTCTCATAATTTTGCAAATAGTGCACAAAACTAGGATTTAAATATACCTGTTGATTGTGTGTTTAATAATCTTTTGTTTGAAATACAAATATTTTCAATTTAAAAGCCAAACATAAGAGAAAACCATGCATTTCATCTGTTACTCGAGTTATTTACATTCCCGAAAACACCCAATATGGCCGCCATGCACGATTAATTTCGTCAGTGTTTTTTCCGAGATTTATATGTTATAAACGACTTCAGCAAGCTTTATAGGTAATGAAAGGTTTAATCATTTGTGTTTGGTCATGTCAGTTATTTAAATTTAATTGCATTTCCTTGCATTTACAGATTAAAACCAAAGACTGAAAGGCAGTATAGCGTTTTTTCTTTGCTACTGGAAAATGTTCGATGGACTTGAGACGGTACGGTGCCCAATAAATGTACAAAATTAATATGAAAAAGTCACCGTAGCGTCTTTATTATTGAGACTATCACATAACTATGGATTGATAAAATCGATTTTGTATCACAACCAAATGAATCATGGGGTACACTAGTCTTTTGACAAGCAAAAGAAAATGATTGAAAGCAAAAAAGCTTCGACCCAGGTCAGCCTGCGCGGATTGCGCAGGCTGACCTGGCTCGAAGCTTTTTTGCAAATGCACTAAACCCCCTTTTCACATAACACGACTCCAATGATTTTTTATGTACAGTGACGGGATAATGGCAAGGCTAAGTAATGTTTATACTTACAAATAGAATCTATTCATCTTCTGAGAAACGTCATTGGAACAAAGTACCGCGATGTCTATTTTAGGTCTTTTCCTCTCTCTTTCAGTCTGCGGATGTCATTTTCTTCTAAGATTCGGCCTGTCTTCTATGACGCATCACCCATCCCCGTATAACTAGGAAAAATAGGGCTTATACCGAAGCTTTTGGCCTCAAGGGTATCAACCTACGTCACAGGAAGTGATATCGGACCTGCGCATTTTCGTAACTTATGTCAGCCATATTGAAAAGTAAGTACGATATGAAGATAGAATGAGGCTAGCTTGGGTGGATACAAACGGACTACAAAGACTCTCATGTATTTATCAAAGACATTAGATGAATACATTTAATATTCTGATGTTTTAGACAGGGAGCAGATGTCTATATGCACAAACACTTTGACCAAATATCAAAACGTGTTTGGGTTTTAATAGTTGGTCGAAGTCTATACCATTATTATAAGTAGTTAACAAAAGCTTTGACAAAAAACAAAGTCCCTAGCCATTGTACGCTTTGGAGGTCTAAAGACTTTTTCAGATCATTTAAAGGAACGATTACAAAAAAAAAACAGTCTTACCAAAGACGCACACTGACTTTATAACAAGGATCCGATATCACTACCTGTGACGTCACACTGACGTACGTTGTGAGGGGTGGTCCTATTCTAACATGACACGCAAATTCGGCTCTATAAAAACAGTGCAACGAAAGCGTGGTAAATTCTACGTCATTCTATATAGAGTTGCGTCATTCTGTAAAAAGTCAGTAATTAATTCAATGGAATATGCATGTAATCTTCATCCGCGTGTGAAGTTGTTTTCCTTTCTTTAAGAGTTGGTCATGCTAGAATCAAAATAATCTTCTTTTTATCGTGGTTTATCGTTCAGTAAACCACGTTGTGAGTTATGAGTCGCGATAAATAAACCACTTGGGCTATCGCCCTCATGGATTATTCATTGTGCCTCATAACTCACAACTCTGGTTTATTGAAAGATAAACCACGATAGAAAGAAGATTACTTCCTAACTACCAAATCATGTATGGACTGTTTAAATAAATGACCAATACATAGGTTATATGCCTATCATAACTGAATGAATCTAAACCAGGGTAGCGTTTTATATTGGAGAAACGTTTATTTCCTTTTAAATTCAAAGTAACAATTGTTTTGAAAAGTAGTCCGGTTCTGTACCTAGAATGCCCGAATTAGATAGACGTGTATTTGTAGAATGCCATCTGGCGGGAGATAATCCGAGCTAATGGCAAGGCCAAGTAATGTTTATACTCACAAATAGAATATATTTATCTCCTGGAAAAAAAAGTCATTGGAACAAAGGACCGAGATGTTTAATTTATGTCTTAGTCTCTCTGCCAGACGGTAATATTATAGCCTAGGTGTAATGGAAAGAAATAACAGAGGACAGTTTGCAGCTATCACGACACGCTTTTTTCTCTGACACTGTTGATTGACTGACTGTATACTGTTTAACGCTGTTTTCAACATTATTTCAGTTTTATCGCGGCGGCCAGTGCCCCTATCCATGCTTTCCTGGGGTGTCCTGTACCAGTACTCCGCACTATTTTCTTTCCAAGCCACTGGCTGCTTTCCCACATAACCATCATCGAAACAGTGGTCAGCGGTGGGAGATGAATATCTCTGTCAGTGTACACAGCTTTGTATGGAAAGTTACTTTAGTAGAAAATATTCATAACTAGACTTTTCTCTTTTTCCCCCCATTGTTTTCCAAATTCTTCATCCTGTAGGGAGTGAAATCGCGGAATCGTTCATAAATGGTTTAACCCTTTACCAAAGAACACAATATTTGACTTTTGGGAATTTAGAGCATTTGCAGACGACAATTCAACCGTTTACCAAACGACAAAATTTTGGTCCAAATTGAAAGAATGAATTGCAGATGACAAAATGGATGTGGCTAAACAATTGACGTTTGTTTTAGAAAGGTAGGAAAACATTGTGGGAAAAGGAGAAAATGCTGGTTACCAGCATTTTCTTCTTTTCCCACAATGTTTCCGAAATGCTTCTTTCACGGGGATGTTAAAAGTAAGGATTGTGTGGTAAAAGGTTAAATGTAGATCAAACGACGGAACTCGTTCATGATACGGTAGAAAATATACTGGAAAAAGGACAAATACTGTATACTAGCACTTTGCCCTTTTTCCCATTGTTTTCAAAAGCCTTGTCGGTAAAAATCGTGATTCTCCACTTAACCCATTACCACACAATCCCTACTTTTGACGACCTTGAGAAAGAAGCCTTTAGAAAACATCGTGGGAAAAGGAGAAAATGCTGGTAGCCAGCATTTTCTCCTTTTCCCACAATGTTTTCTTCGCTTCCTAAAACAAATTTCAATTATTTAGTCACATTCATTTTGTCGTCTACAAATGCTTTCAATTTGGACCAGACTAAAATTTCGTTGTTTGGTAAAGAGTTTTAAAGGGTTTACAGTTTGACTTTTTTTTCCCCGGAAAAAAAACAACAATAGAGAAGTAGATAAGGATTTGCCCTATCTGGGCCATTTGGGGTCTGGGCCATTTTGGGGGGCCACTTTGGGGATCTGGGCCATTTTTGGGGCCACTTTGGGTCTGGGCCACTCGACCACAAGCAACCATGCTTTTGAGAAACTAGGTCACTAATGAAAAAACTAGGACGCTTAAGAAAACTGGGACGCTTATGAGAACTAGGACGCGCATTTGCATCATGTGTTGGCATACAGAGATTGGTGGGCTTGCCTGCGTGCCTGCGTGCGTAGCCTCTACCACATCTACCTGTATATCGTCTACCTGCATAGCCTCGTCTACATTCGTCTGTATATCGTCTACGCTTGTTTGTTCATCCGCGTTCTTCTGTATATCTTCTATTTTATAATGCCCTAGTGCTAAAGTGTTTATACCACCATCTAATATATATCTCTTATCATCATTACCGCTTAACGCTTTTTTGTTTACCTCCTCCGTATAAATTTCATGCCCGCGACTCCTTAATACGCGCATACTTCTGTACTGCTCCTTTCCGGCGACTAGGCACTCTTTATAGTTATCGAAATTTATTTCGTTTTTGATTACCGACTTTTTAATTCCTTTACACCTTTTATCTTCCTTCCCCTCCAACGTTCGATACGCGTACATTTTTGCCCGGAGACCTACGAACTCAGTCATAATCTGTCCTCCTAATTCATCTTTAAACATGCCCACTACCTTTTTATTGCGACCTGTTGGTATGCCTGAAGGGTGGTCCGGTTGGTAGTTGCTCGTATCAAACCATGATTCAACATCCCCCGCAATATCTTTATAGATATCTTCGGTCTCTATTTCGAGGATAAAACTGTCAGTATCAGTATAGCACAATTTAACCTTTTTGCCATATTTTTTCTTGAAGTAGTTATAGTAAGCGTCATACATATGCGTTTTGCTTATATCCAAGATGCTCATCCCCAGATAGACGGGCTTGTTATATTTCGTATCGGTCTTTTTCATATGCACAGCCGCCAGATTCTCGGTAAATATTGTTGTATGGTTATAGTTTGGCTTTGCTATAAGTTTTCTCATGCGGTCTTCGTTATTGACCAGCTCTATGTCTACCCTGTTTCTCACATTCTCCATCGTTTTGCCGAAAACGGAGTTGTTCATCAGCTTAAAAAACTCTTTTTCGAACTCGTTCTTCGCGGTTGTTCGCAGCTCGATATTTAGATCGATATACGGTTTGAGACACGCGCTTTCTTTAAACCTGATACCCGCATGAACCTTTGTCAGCTTCAAACCTAGATCAAGATACGTTTTTAGATCTTGACAGTGTAGGACATAGTTCGTTTTATCTCCTAGGTTTGGAACCAATTTGTCTACCTTTTCTACCTTCAAACGTTCTGGCGCTAGAGGTAGGTCATTATGTAGATCGTGCAATTCTTTCGGGTACTCTAGATTAACCTCCAAAATACAAGGAGTCTGCTCCCACCTATCTAATTCATCCTTACTCATCCATTTAAAACCGTGTGTGGGGAGAGGACGACTCATTGCCCAAGGATAGAGACTGTTTGCATCTATGTATAATAAATGCTTTGAAGGTTTATTCGGATCATATCTATCTCCCTGATACACGTTGTTGGCTTTCGCGTGCCTTTTTGTGCACATACTAACTCCGCCCCTGATACCCTGCTCTATCATCAAAAGCATATCAGGGTCCGATAAAAGTTCGAGCTCTACTTTCGCGATTTTTAATGCCGCGTCCCAGGCTAGGCCTGGAGAGGTATAATACCAACTAGGGTCTAGGTCATAGTTTTCGCAACAAACGTCTCTGAAGTTTTCAAACACATCAGCCAAAAGCAATACATCTACTTTGTTATAGAGTTCTAAGTAGTCTTTCAACGTTTTCATACCGAAAGTTGACCACACGTTTTGTGCGTGAGCATAGTCTTTATCACTGATATGTTCTCCGCCCAAACTAGAGTAAAACGCTTCTTTTGGTGGTAGGCGGGTTTCTTCGAGTCTATCAAAAGAGCCCAGGTACTCGTAAGGAAAAACCCCCTTTCTCCTGACTAATGGTATACGTTCTTCCGCAAAGAATCTTGATAGGATTTTTAACTGGCTGTCATTCAAGTTGCTCGAAAGCCGATCTAGACTCGAACTCATGAATTTGAAGCTATCTAGAAATCTGATTTCGTGCGTTATGTTTTTTCCGACCCAGATGCTTTTACTGAAACTGATATACCTTTCCTCGTTGTTCGGAATACAGTTGATCCTACCGGCGGATTCACCCAGATATTTGATGAAAAGATGCGCGTCGTATCCGCTTAGATTGTGAAAGTACACGGGTGTAAAGGTAGGTTTCTTAGCCTTTAGGTTGCATTTATTGTGCGCGGCACCTCTATATTTACCCGTAAAATGGCAGTGGTCCGCTACTCTCCAATCCTGCTTAGTAAATTTTTCGTTACACAACCAACAACGCGTTTGTTGGTTGTGTTTCACCTTTTCCTGTATTGACATATTAATAGGTTTTGGGTTTTGATAGTATTTTCGGTGTATTTCTTGTATATCGCCTTTTAACCAGTCTATAAAAACTTCTTCGGCGTCTTCTCCGGTATAGTTCCTTTCTATGGGTGCCATAACATCATCATCAAAACATTTTATAATATAGTAAAAACTGCAAGGTCTATGCTTTTGGTGTTGCACGGTGTAACTATTTTTAGGGTCTGGCTGGCATGTGTGTATCGGCTCTAGAACACTTTCGAAATCCGCGTATACAACAAAGGGGACCCGAATTTTGCGAGCGTGGTTTTGGAATTTTAAAACGCTGCCCTTTTTAGGCAGTTCCAAAGCAACAGGCTCATGGTTGTCGCAGCGCCGCTTATGTTTTTCTAGAAGTTCTTTACTACCAAAATGATTCATGCATCGTTTACAGAATTCTATCCCGCCATGTTTATGTGTTTGTTTTCTTACTAAACCATTAAAGTTTTTTACCAGGGCATAGTGTGTCTTTCCATCTTCATCCGTAATAAAAAGCAGGTCAACATGCTTATCTTTTTCGTCTTTTGTGAGTCTTAGAGGGTAAACAATCTTCTTCATTTCGTCAGACCCATAGACGTTGACACTGATTTCGGGGTTTTGTTTTTCGAACTTGTTTATATCATTCAAAGAAACGGGATAGGCGATACCATCCATATCTAAAGTTTCTTTCAATGGCGTTAGGTCAGTAATCCTTTCAGGGTGCGAATCCTTAGGATGTAAGTATCTAAGCACACAGTAGGTAAAGCATTCGTTATCTTCGTTTTTAGGATTAATTACAGCCTTTTTATTACTTATCCACTTTGGTAGTGGTAGGTACCCTTCTGCACGCAAAGGATCATAATTACCTATGTGCAATTCTAACCTAACTATATTCGAAAAAGCAAACCCGCTACCTTCTCTCTGAAACTTAGCTAACTTTTCTAAAATTTCGTCTATCATACGCTGCAATAACTCCTCTACTCCTCCAGCATTCAAGTTGAGCGATTGATTGGAGGAAAAAGCGTATTCTCTCTCAGAGTCGGGGTCTGTGGGCAAATGTAATCTACACCGAAGTACAAGTTTTACTTTCGTTTGTAGGTTTCTTCGAAGGATGTTTCGAAGATTATCCTCCGTTTCCATAAAGAATCCATCGGGCGTATAACCTTCTCTACCATCTATTACGTGCTGTCTGACATAACCTCTAAATACGGATTGCCCGGCTCTAATTCCAAACGGTTGCCTCGGAGGGTAATTTTCTCTAACGCGAGCAACAATTTCATCTAATACCCGCGGTATCTGCGGTGTTTCCACATTACCGGTCAACCAATTACCGAAATCAGTTATTCTTCTTTGTATGGATTCCGGAACGACTGCACCAGCGAGTCGTCTAGCTCCGGAGTAAACATTGGACGCAGCCCGTCTAGCTATATTCGAAAACCAACTCATTTTAATTAGTAAGAAAAAAATTCTTAAGACTCGCAATCAAAAATTTTATTATATCTCCTCCTAGATATAATAAAATTATAGAATGTTAACCCTATATTGGTTCTTCCAAACCCTCCCGTTCCAATTTAGTATCGTTTGCGGGCAACGGTCTATGTATTTACCGGCCTTATAAATCGATCGAAAGGTTTTTACCTCGCCGGTGTTAACATCTTCTAAAGTAACTGTTTTAGGATTTTTCATGATAGTCTGTAATCTATCGTATTGGGGGTCGCGTTTCTTTTCCGGTTTAGGCTCGCCCTCAGGCAGTAAGCCATGTTCTTTCGCTAACTCAACTAATCGCTTCTTATCCCAGTAAGAGCGATACGCTATATTATTTTCTTTAAGAATCTCTTTCAAATCTGAAACCTTTATCATTTTTAATATATAGGAAAAAAATTCTTAACTCAATACACTACGCTCATCTTATTACCATCAGACTGAAAGTTGAGCAATCTATCGCTCATGATAACGGCATATGCCTCGGTGTTTGCAGGTACATTTACATCAAAATGTGCCTTGATTTGAATATCAGTAACAGAATATTTTAACCTTTCACTTTGCTTAGAAACATCAAACAAAAACAGAGGATAGAGGGTTCCATAATCCGAGGGGGAAATATTAGGGTTTGATACTAACTCATCCATGTTAAAGAACTTAGACCTAAATAACGCAGTATCGCCATAAGCTCTACTAAATTTATACATTGGAAATGAAAGATTATAGTCAACAGCTGGGTATCTTATAGAATTTAGCGTGACATAAATATTTTTAACCCTTACGTTGTCGAATATAGCCGGGTTTTGCTCTTGGTCTCCATTTTTACCAGTTTGAAAGCCAGCAATGATAAAACGAGGCACCTCAGGAGATGATTTAACGGCGAGTCTCCAAGTAAATGATGTTGACTGAGGAACCGAGATAGAGTCGCACTGTATCATTCTATATCCAACGGGAAATTTTTCTTTTTTCTCGATAAGTTTATAAAGTTCCATTTTCTCCTTATCCGCGGGCATCACATGTGGCATATACCACGATATCTTACTCAACGTAACTTTGCCAATCCCAACCCCGGCATCTCTGAAAATTACATCATCATCTCTATTTCTTGTCAAGGTGAGTGTTTGCTTCATTCCATACAGAATTTTGTTATAGTCTTCACAAAAACCAAATATATGTTTTAACGGAACTCTGAAGCTAAATGTACCTTTTGGGGCTGGATCATTAATGATATACTTTTTTCTTATCTTCCAACCCACGTTATTATCTTCTGCAGCGGCTGTTGTATCCTTATACCACAATTGGTTTAGTCCTTGCGATTTGGAAAAGTCGTCCGGATATTTTAACAGCCCGAGCATCGTAGTAGCTTGACCTGGATGCAGTACGGATTCAATCTCTTGACCGGAAAGTTGGTACCGGATATTTTTAAAAAGATACATGAGACCGTTGTTTGTTAGAGAAATAAGGTCGTCATCTTGGTAAGCTGCTCCACCAATATTTGTTAATTGGCCTTCTATAAGCAAATAACTTTCGCTCGGATGCGTAAAAATATCTTGGGTTTCGATGTTAATCCTAATCTCTCCCCCTGGACCGTTGAGATTTGTTCCTGTGATTGGTTCATACTCAAAGTGCTCATACTCATCAATACTATCGTATTTCACAATTGGTTCGGCGATATTTAAAATGTCCATTTTTTTATAATACAATTATAATTTTTTTAAGCAAAAATTATAATTGCGTCTATCACTCGAGCCAAAGCTGGGGAGAAGCCTTTTTCATGTTGTCAACCCACACACTTTTAAGTTTAATGTATTGTGGGCTATGGTCATAATTTTTCTTTTTAGGGTAAACCTTGTTTCCATACACAATTTTTATTGGAGAATTGTCTATACGTCCTAAATAATCGTTTACCCGTTTCTCAATCTCCCTCATTATAGCTATTTTTTCGGGAGATAACATCACGCACGTCTTTTGATAACCATGCGTCGTATCATTAACTTCGAGTAACTCGTAACCCTCCACTCGTAGAGACGCGTTAGTTACTAGAATAGATGAAGTTCTATGCCTTTGATAGCATTTACGATAGAAACCCAACTCCGCCATTTTATTAATATGTACTATTTTTTCTTAACTTAAATCATTTTTTTTCTTCATGTTACTTTAATACCAGACCCACCGTTTAATTTTTTAACTAAGTCCTGAATAGCAATGGCGCTCCCGTCCATTAAGGTGCTAATGTTTTGCGTTGTAGGGCTGCTCCCTACGTTTATAGGTGTTGCGGTATGTTTTTCTAAAATTTTTTGCGATTTTGGTGTTAAAGCTTTCGTGACTAGTTTCTTCCCAGCTTCTACAGCAACATTCTTTCCAGCCTCTAAAGCTTTCTTTCCCGCTTCCTTAGCAACGCTCTTACCAACATCTAAGGCGGAAGATGCGAGTTGCTTAGCCGCGCTACTGGTAAAAAGTCTCGCGAGAAAGCTCAAAGCGTCGCTAAAGATTCCGCTACCACCATATGCATACCTTCTATTAAATCCTCTTTTTCTAGGCGTGATCATTTTTTATAGCATAGACATTAAATTTTTATAAGCGTCGGAGCTTATAACACCCTGTCTTTTTAATTCGTCGCATATGCCTACTAACTCGTTTCTTACACCCGTGTTACCCGCTTTTTTGCTCGCTAACAGCAGGTCAAGTCTTTCTATTAATGCGTTAGGGTCACCTGGGATAACAACGATACCCTTTCCTTTATATAAATCTTTATCGTCCCAAATTTGTTTTTGTATATGTTTCCATTTGTTTCCTTTATTGGCTTTAGAGCGTTTTTGGCCCGGATCGTTATCACGATGAAGAGCGTTTGTTTGTGTCATCAACTTGCCATAATTTGAATAGTCCTCCTTGTTAAACCCTTTCGGTTCTTTTTCAACAATTAGGCTCCATAGACCATCGGTACCTTCATATTCTTTACCTTCAACTATAATATTGCTATCATTGATAACAACTGGTTTGTTACCGATATAAAATTTACCTTCTTTGTCATATAACCCAGTTGTTTTATCAACTTCGCCTTTAGTAGCAAACTTTCTTAGATACTTTTCTGCTATTTCCCCGAGAAACAGTGGTGCTATAATTTCTTCTTCTTCACTTGGTTTATCATAAGCTGTGATAGATGGAAAGGCTGGAAACTTAATGGTTTTTATACCTTCCTTAATTGGTTTAAGTTCTTCTACAACTTCCTTAGTTGTAGCTTTTTGCGTTTCTGTAATAGGTTTAAAGAACTTTGAAAGGTCAGTTTGCAATTCTTTCTCCCCCGTTCTCTCCGCGAGTTGGCTATCCCGGATATTCTTTTTTATTTCGAGGTACTCTTTTACAATTAGGTCCCTTTTTGCGGGATCAGTTATTTTTAGAAACGACATTTTTTAATTAGCAACATATTTTTTTTAAACGTGAGTACACACGTTATCTCTATCATAAAGATAACGTGTGTTTTAATCACAGTTTTCATCGCAGTTTTCATCACAGTTTTCATCGCAGTTTTCATCGCAGTTTTCATCGCAGTTTTAATCGCAGTTTTAATCGCAGTTTTCATTATCATTACCTATCTCCACGATACACTTACACTTAAAATTAAAGTTTACCCCCATGGTTCTTTTCCACCAATCTCCGAAAGGACTCACGCGCTTCTTGCCTCCCTTTCTCAATTAATGTTTCTTCGGTTTCGGCCAATATCTTTTTCTTCGTTTTCGACCTAACTTCTTCCTTCATTACTTTATACTTTTGTAATTCTTCTAAGATAAGTCGAAATTCTTCATCACTAACCTCGTTATCACTCAAAGCTTTCGATATATGCGAGGATATCGTATTTAACTTGGTATCAGCGATTGTTCTAATTTTCTCGTGCTTTTCGGCTTTTGCGGTGGAGCGCCTTACGCTATACTTTCCAATTAAGCTTAAAAGACCAGTAAAAGCCGCGGCTCCTTCTAATGCTATCACTGCGGGTATCGCGACTATCGTTGATAGTAGACCTATCCCACCTGCTCCCGAAATCATGGTAACCGTAATTAAAACCGTATCTATATTATCTACTATTCTCGCGGCTCTAAAATACTTCTTACTTAAGGCTTCTCTTTTGGTCTTCTCTTCTTCTAAGAATTTCTGGATTTCATTGATTTTTTGCAGTCTATATCCTTGTCCCTCATCAAGTGGAGGAGCAGTTGGTAATTTAGGGTAAACACTTTCCTTCATCTCCATTTTTTATTAGAATTATATTTTTTAAAACGAATAGTAAACGAAGCATAGAAGCTCGTTTTCCTCGATTGTTACGCTGTTGCTAGAATCGTTCGTAATAGTAATTATGATATTCTCGGCATTTTCGAGGTTAACTTCGTTTTGCGAGCTACACCACTTTTTTAAATAGTGCGGCAATGAGGTTAAAACAACTCCTTTAGTCATTATAAAGCCGAGCCCTAGGAGTACACGCTTAACTTCTTTAGACGCTAGTGTAAGCTTTTCTTGACAAAGAATTTCCCAGGTTACCGTATTTACTTTTCGTGGGGGATATTTCGGGCCTTGTAATGGTATCCAGTGGATTGTTTTTGGTTGAATAACATTCGCTTTCTTAACACCGAGTTTATGAGTCTTCATATTTTTAATATAGCTAAAATTTTATAATATAGCTCCTAAGATAGGTATATTAGCGAATGGACTATTAGGACCCAAAAGAAGCCCGCGCCCATCATAAAGCTGCCCTCCTTGTTTTAAATACAATCCATCACCAAAAGACCCAAACCCGTTACCCCTATAAGGGGCTAAGTAAAGCCCTTCCCCATCAGTTTTTACCTGGCAAACACAACCTCCTTTTTTAAGGTAAAGACCCGACCCTAACGCTTTATTTACTCCGAATGAGCCTAATCCAGACAGAGCCCCGAGACCTAAAGCTGGTAGCGCTTTTGAAGCCAATCCAGCCACCATCGGTAAAGCTCTAGCAGCCAACCCAGCCAACATTCCGAGAAAACCGCCCTCTATCTTCATGTTATCTCTAAGCTGTTTGGCACTCATTTTAATCGTTATGCCTTTACCATTTTCATAGGCTCTAGCCATTTTACTCGCTTGAGAATCGGTTACCGCTATAATATCATTGCCCGTTAAATCCTCATGACCTAAGCGAATACTTACTGGGCATCTACCTTTAACAGCGTGTTGAAGCTTTTGCTTTTGCCCTTCCGATATATTAACTTTTACATTCGTATAACTCGCCATTTTTTATATACCTAATTTTTTTTTTTATATTATACTTCTCTAAGATGAAATCTAATTGTTAAAGTTTCTCCTCTAAGATTCAGTAAGGCGCCATTTTGGTTAGTTACTTCAACCGTCATGTTGTGTATCTCATACACCGTTATAGGTAGGTATATAAGGTTTCGAGGAGTCTCAATAATTTTATACCCGGGAGATACATCCGGGAAGAAAGAGTAAATCGTATTTTGCGTTGAACCGTTAACATAACTTCCTGAGATGATGTCGATGTTTATAAATATGCTGTTTATATCGAGAATGTTTACAACGTTCTCCGACTCCCAGAATCCTTGAGTGTATACAGAGTGGTTAAATCCTAATACTTTCGCGATTGAGTTTGGGTACCTAAAATCTACTTGGTAGCCATCTTCTATATCAATAACCGACCTAAGGGTATTAGTGTTCGCGGAAATATGGATATAATATTTTTCATTGACCGCGTCATAGTGATCTTTCTTTCGCATTTCCTGTTGCACGGTATCGTTAATGCTCGTGATTTCATAACTCCCTTCTGGTATCTCGATCCTATGCCACGTAACACCCTGATCCGGAGAATAAACCAGGATGTTGTTCGTTGCATCGATGTTTGGAAAGGAGTAATAAGTTTCGAGGTTTGCCAGAGCTATTTCGTATTTTCTATCCTTGTCAAGTTGTAGAGGTGGGTTAAACCTGGTTTTAATGCGCGTTTTATTGCCGCTTACTATAATTTGGGAGGATAATTTAGGCCCCGTATTTCTCGCAATTTGTTTCAAGAGATCTTCCATTTTATCTAGTCGAAATATTTTTTTTAACTCGGCACGTAGAAGTTATCAAAGCCGCACCTGTACTTCCCGTCATGTTTTTTACTCGTTAAATCGATAATAACGAAACCGTGCGGTCTTTCCCAACACTTATGACAAAATTCTCTAAACTCCTCCTTAGGCATATCTTCGCTTACATGGTCGTTATAAATATGATTAATGTTTTTCTGGTCTTGCTTGAAAAGACATATAAAATTCGCGTTCTCTCTAATAGTTTGCCTCGGCAGCCTAAAATAGTTTTGTGAGAGGTAGAAGCAGTCAACGTTACTATGCCTTCCGCGAATGTAGTAACACTCGCACTTATTCTGTTTTTCTAAAAGTAGATCGTCAAATATCATTAGATTCTTGTTTCCCGCGTTTAACTCGCGCGGATCAGGCACATCGCCCGCTGTTTCAAAAAAACTGCACTTTATATCTGAGAGAACCTTAAACGTTTTTATCCATTCCCCGATCAAAGCTGTCGGCGAAACGTTAGAATCCTGTATTTCATCCCGCATATTAAATAGCTTTAAGATACCTTCTTTCGGTAGTCTTTCCTCAAAAGCTTTTTTAAGTATGCGGTATTCGGGCTGAAAAAGACTCTTACCAAAAACGCATAAATTATTGTAGTCCAACCAACCCGGTCTGAGCAAAAGGTTAAGTAAAAGGGTGGTTTTACCGCACCCCGATTTGCCTACGATTAAACCTCTAATACTCTTCGGTAATAGAGGGCTATTGAATCTTCTTGATACTACGTCGTTCCATGATAGATCGATTACGTCCATATTTTTATATATAACTTTTTTTTATATATAGAAAATGTATTGCGTTAGATGTAAAGAAGTTACTGATACGAATAACATAGAATATACCGTTAGTAAGAATGGCAGGAATATGAAACGAGGAAAATGCTCGGTTTGCGGTATAACTAAAACCCAATTTATTAAAGCGCGGGAGGGCGGTTCAGTTTTAAACAGAATGATTAACAATATGCCTTTTGAGATGCACCTACCCGGTCACAATTTCACGGGGCCCGGCACTAACCTTAAAAAAAGGTTAAACCCGGATTTAACTCCTAAAAAATGGAGCGAGCCTATCAATAGAGTAGATAAAGCCGCTTATCATCATGACATATGTTATCTCCAAAACGATGATACGGCTACGAGAAATGCTGTATGCGATAAAAATATGTTAACGGAGCTGAAAGGCATTTATGATCCCACCTTAAGAGAAAAAATGGAAAGGGGGATCGTTTCTAGCTTAATCGGAACAAAGAAACGATTCGGAATGGGGATTAAAAAAAAAATTTAGCGGAAGAACTACACAAGCCCGTAAAGAGGAAATTCGAGAAGAGGAGAGTCGAGGTAAACGGTATTGATAGGATATGGGCCGCGGATTTAGTAGACATGCGAGCGTTTTCTAAATTTAGTCGCGGCGTAAAATATCTTCTCGCCGTTATTGACATCTTTTCTAAATACGGTTATCTGGTACCATTAAAAGACAAAACGGGGAAGTCTGTTGCCGCGGCATTAAAGAGTATTTTTAAGGAGAGGAAACCTGAGAAGATGTGGGTAGATAAAGGTAAAGAGTTTTATAACAAAGATGTTAAAGACCTGATTGAATTGTATTCTACCGAGAATGAGGAAAAATCTAGCGTAGTTGAGAGATGGATTAGAACAATGAAAGAAAAGATGTGGAAGTATTTCTCCGCCAACTCTACGAGCGTTTACATCGACGTGTTACAAGACCTCGTTAAAGAATATAATAACACCAGGCATTCTTCTATTAAGATGAAGCCTGTAGACGCGAGTAAAAAAGAAAACGAAACCGAAGTTTGGAGAAATCTTTACCCCGATCGTTTCGAAATAAGAGATATAGAACCTAAGTTTTCCGTCGGAGATAATGTAAGGATAACTAAAAAGAAAAAGACTTTCGAGAAAGGATATACTACCAGGTGGACTGAAGAGGTTTTTACGGTTTCTGAGGTTAAACATACGGTGCCTGTAACGTATAAAATAAAAGATCTTAATGGAGAAGAGATACAAGGTACCTTTTATGAACCTGAACTGCAAAAAACTACTCAGGAGTTGTATAGGATAGAAAGGATTATTAAAAAAGGAAAACATAAATCGTTAGTAAAGTGGAAGGGTTATTCCGACGAGTTCAATTCATGGGTTGATAATAATGATATAGTAAATATTTAAAAATGAGAAACATCGCAGTTGGAAACCTTATACTACCGAATAGACCGTTAAACAATTTCGAATTAGAAAGCGCGGCAAAACGATTAAGGATTCCTTCTTTTAGAGGGGCCCTTGTCCGAGACACTTTACCGAGTAAGTGTAGAAAAAAGGAATGCGGTATATTAAACCTCGATGACGCAGGTGGCCCTGGTACTCATTGGGTCGCTTGGTATAAAAACGGTAAAACTAAAAATTACTTTGACAGTTACGGTATACAACCTCCTATCGAAATTCGAGAGTATCTGAAAAGTCCGATACATTACAACAGCGACCAGTTACAAACGGCTGGAGAGGTTTTTTGCGGGCATCTGTGTCTTTACGTACTTAAAGAGTTAGGTAGAGGTAAAGAGTTTCGGAATGTTTTAAATACTTTATTTTAGTAATAAAAAAATGCCTGTCGATAAATTTGGAAGAATGGATTTTGTTGCCGTAACAGGGGATGACGGTGTACCTCTCGCTTACATAAATAATAACTTCTTACGGAAAGATGGAACAACCGTCGTTACCGGATCTATAAATATGGAAGGAAATACACTTACTAAGGTTAGTGAACCAATTAATCCTCAAGATGTTGCAACAAAGAATTACGTTGATACGAGTAAAGGAAAGGGTTTTTTAAAAAGGAACCAAGATGGAAACATTGTGGTAAATAAAGATTTAGATATGGATGGTAATAAACTGTTAAATATTCCCTCTCCCGAAAATGATGGTGATGCCGCAAATAGAATATATGTCGATTCTAAATCCAATCAACTTAAAAACTATTTTGATGGTAATTCCCCTTTTGTTATTGCTCCGGGAGGAGCAAATGGCGCTGGTAATAAATTCCAAACACAAAATAATCGCTAATAAGGAGTATGTGGATGATACTGTAAAAGAATATGTGGATGAATACGTTGGGGCATTTAAAGACGAAAATGGAAATTTTGTTTTATCTTCGGACGTGAACATGAAAAATAAGAAACTTCTCGGTTTACCTGCCCCGACTGCGCAAGATGAGGCCGCTAATAAGGAGTATGTTGATAGAGTAGGAATCGATGCTAAAGAGTACACGGATAGAACGAGCCAAATGTTAGGTAGACGAATTGTCGATTTACCCGAAATCTTTTTAAAAGATAATGGTAGTTACGCTGCCACGGCCCCCATCAACATGGCTTTTCAACCTTTGAATAATCTCAAAGAACCTGAAGAGGATTCTGATGCCGCTACAAAGAAGTATGTGGATAAAAAACCTAGCGCACTTACTAAGACAAATAAAGTAATTGATGATGATGGTAATGAGGTTGCCGTTTTACTGGGTAAGGGACCCCACTACGTAGCACAGGGTGTAATTGGAAGTAACCACCGAATTGCACTTTTCCAAGACAGCTTTATTGATAGCGACGCTGTAAACAAAAAATATGTGGATACTCTCGTGGCGGATAATGTTAGAGACGGAGCTATTCCCGGGGTGGCTGAGGGAACCGTATTCTTTAAGGAGAATGGGAATTACCAGGCTACCGAGAATATCAATATGGGTTTTAAGCAGTTATTAAACCTTCCTGAGCCTAGTAATCCTAGTGATGCCACTAATAAGAAGTATGTGGATGATGAAGTGGAGCAAAATAAAATATATGTATATAGAGCATTGCGAGAGAAAAAGCTCGTAATTCCTATAAGCGCCCATTATAATGGCGAAAAAACCAGCTTTTTCTTCTCGCTCGTGACCTATCATTGGTTTAGATTTGCGGGTGGAAAAAATTTTTTTACCCCACCATGGTCTGGAAGAGTATTTAAATACAACGCGTTTATAAGTAATGAAAAAGGAAAACCACTTTCTTCGGAACAGCGCGTTACTATCTCGTTTAATCTTCTTACTTATGGTATTTTAGGATTTATAACAAGTCAAATCGATATTGCGACACTCGAGATTAATGGAAACAAAAATCTAAATTATGGCGACACAGACATTACGGTACCTATAGATTCTGGCTTAACAATTCAGTGTAAAGATGCGAAAGGTCTGCCTATAGAATCACTTCGTATCAGTATAACGCTACTAATGGAGTTAGACTTATAAACACGTTAAATATAACTTCCTACGTATGGGAAGTTATATTTCTAACAAAGCTTACGTTTGATGGTTGTTGTCTTTCGACACATGGGGCACTTGTTCAAGCCATCGCGGTCACACAAATTACATATGCAGATGTGACCACAATCGCAAAACATGACGTTGCATTCGTTTTCGTCGCACACAATACACTTATCCTCGCGGTACGATTCTGAGGCGTTTATACGTTCACCTGCTTCGTCACTTTCTTCATCGCTTTCTTCATCAATAAAGACGCTTGCTGCGTGCTCTTCGAATCTTATTGCTCGTTCTTCAAATCTTCGAGTGCGGGTTCTCCACACTTCTTCCGACGTTTCCTCGAAAAACGCACGCATTACCTCATGTCTAAAGCGTGGTTCTACTTCCTGGAAAAAAAGTTGATCCCAGTATATTAGTGTTCCAAAAATATTGTCTAAATTTGATCTAAAAACTTCAGCTCCAATAACCACTGTAAATCCCCACTGGGGGCGATGTCGGCAGCCGTTAATAGTATCATCCTCTTTTATAACCTGGTTAACTACATCTGTGAAATTCTTGCTAGTTTCATGGGGAGATGTACAAATTGGTTCATTCTCAAACGTACCTCTAGGGTCAAAGTTAAATTGTTCTATAAATAGAAAATACTCTTTAGCGAGAGGATTACATGCCGCTAAGCTACATATATAATACAATAGCCCGCGCATCTCCGGAAAAGTTGCACAACCAGCATCAGACCGAATCTTAATATCAAGCCTCTTTAAAACAAAAACCTTATGTTCGCCAAAGTAGGCGATGTTACTCATTATACGCATTTTTAATTCATTAAACTCATCTATTCTTGCCCGGACCCTAAAGTGTTCTTCGAGAACGTTGGTTACCTCCCTCCTACTAGGGTAGGTCACGGTTGCCGTATCATCAACGCTGGAATCCTCGGATCTAAGAGCCATTTTTATTAGGTAAAGAAAATTTCTTAAGACTAATCAAAAAAATTTTCGTGGCTGCAGACGATATACAGGTAGATGTGGTAGAGGCTACGCACGCAGACACGCAGACGAGCCCACCAATCTCTGTATGCCAACACATGATGCAAATGCGCGTCCTAGTTCTCATAAGCGTCCCAGTTTTCTTAAGCGTCCTAGTTTTTTCATTAGTGACCTAGTTTCTCAAAAGCATGGTTGCTTGTGGTCGAGTGGCCCAGACCCAAAGTGGCCCCAAAAATGGCCCAGATCCCCAAAGTGGCCCCCCAAAATGGCCCAGACCCCAAATGGCCCAGATAGGGCAAATCCTTATCTACTTAGAGAGTTCACGTTAAACTTTGAACTTCAAGAGCTACTCTTACAGAAACAGATGTTGATGAAGTGTTCTCGATCAACCAACCATGCATTCTACAAATTCCTACGTAACAATTCTCAAAAAAAAAACAGACAGAATTTTAGACTGACCTATATCAAAAGCACTTGCAATAGACACGATATCTGATTTTTTTTTCAGAAAAATTCAAACAAAATCTGTTATTTGTCATTCGCCTTAAAAATACTTAAGTCCGCGATTCTACCCAAGGAGCTCTCTGTGTCTTGTATTTATACAGCATTACCACACAATCCCTACTTTTGACCCCCCTGAGAAAGAAGCCTTTTGAAAACACTGTAGGAAAAGGAGAAAATGCTGGTAACCACCATTTTCTCCTTTTCCCACAGTGTTTTCTACCCTTACCGGACACAAATTTCAATTCTTCAGTCACCTTTATTTTGTCGTCTGAAAATGCTTTCAATATGAACCAGTCTAAAAATTTGTCGTGTGGTTAAGAGTTAAATGTATGCATTACATTTAACGCATTATCAGTTACAAATAATAAGGATAAGAGGGGGGTTTTTTTTGTAGAAAAGAAAAATGGGTCTTGCGAACAAAATCAATAACAAAGAAACAAATGCAGGGCAAAAATAGAGGGACCGGGCAGGGTTCGAACCCAAGAACGCCCGGACGAAATGCCAATACCTTAACTCATTGCCAAACGACAAAATTTTAGATTTGTCCAAATAAAAAGCATTTGTAGACGACAAAATAAATGTGATTGAAAAATCGAAATTTGTTTTGTGAAGGGTGGAAAACATCGTGGGAAAAGGAGAAAATGCTGGTCACCAGCATTTTCTCCTTTTCCCACAATGTTTTCTAAAGGCTTCTTTCTCAGAGTCGTCAAAAAGTAGGGATTGTGTGGTAATGGGTTAACCACTGAGCCAAAGAGATATCTCCTTGGCTCAGAGGTTAAGGTATTGGCTTTTCGTCACGTTTTGTGCAAACTGATCTTTAATCTACGATGGCCGCAAAACAACAATGGTTAAGAAGGCTGGTTTCAGGGATGGTATTAATTTGAACGGAAGTTGAATTAACCTGTCTGTTTAATTGAAGACGCCTGAAGCCATCCTGTAATAAATTGTTCAGTAAATTGACAATTAATCGGTTTTATTCGATTGTAAATGATTACATTTTACGTCATGTTTACCATATCTATCTATCTATAGATATCTATCTATCTATCTATCTATCTATCTATCAACATACCTACTATTTGTTTATCTGTCTATCTACCTATCTACTACTTGCCCTGCCCTGCCCTGCCCTGCATTCATCTATCTTTTTAAATTCTAACCACTTTAAATAGGTTTAAATCGTCCAAGATAAAAGCATTTTCAGATGGCAGATTAAAATTAAGTTAATCTAAAATCGTAATATTTTTGGGTGAAATTGTAGAGCTTAATCGATTAAAAAGTATTTTGCGCCGCTTTCAACAGTATTTCATTTATATCATGGCAACAGTTCGCTGAATTCCTGTGCTAACTGCAGAGTTAGAAATCGGGGCTTCCATATCACGAATCCTGTACAAGTGAACCACGCAGGACCTTAAAAAACGTAATCAGCATTTTCTCCTTTTCCATAATGTTTTTTCTTCTTTCAACACCCATCTTCCTCAGGATCTGTAAAACTCGGGGTTGTGAGGTAAAGGGTGAAACACCTTTCAAAGAAACATTCTAGAAAATATTGGAAAACATGTTTTTTTTGTTGCTCTTTACGTATATTGTATGACGTATATACAACTATTACTGTGTTTTAAAATAACTCGGTACAAAAGAGCTTTTTTCTAGAACCTTTCAAACCTTTAACCCTTCGGCTGCTCAGCGCGACTCACTGACCTTTTGCGGACAGTGTAGATCAAGATCAGACTGCACAGAACGTGCAGTCTGATCTTGGATCTACACTGTCCGATAAGGAGATTTTGTTTCCCAGAACATAACGTTGAAATAGAAATACCTGGGTGTTTTTACTATCGCAATGCAAATTTCAATTTAGTTCTTTGGTAGGATTAAATAAGTGTTAAATCTTTACCAAACAACAAAATTTTAGACAGGTCCGAATTGAAAGCACTTGCAGACGAACTCAAAAATTGAAATTTGTTTCCGGCAGGGTAGAAAACATTGTGGAAAAAGGAGAAAATGCTGGTTACCAGCATTTTCTCTTTTTCCCACAATGTTTTAAAAAAGCTGCTATCTCAGGGTCGTAAAAACCAGGGATTGTTTGGTAAAGGGTTTAATATTAGAAACATTTCTCTAATGATTCTGTAGATCTAATTTACTGTTTCATTGAATTGTAAAATGAGATGGATGGCTAATAGATAAATCTTCATTATTTTGCTGGCGGACACAGAGTGTTATTAAACTTCTTGTGTAATATTATTTTCGTTGCAGAACAAGCCCCATATGACAAGAAAATTATGGCACTAAAAGATATGATATATATCGCCTTGCTACAGTGTTTATGAATATTACATAAAACAACGTCACTGAAAAATGTAGGATTTTTTTTTTTATGTTGGGTCAAAACATACGCTTCTTCATTGACGAAGGCGCATGCGTCGAAATAGAAAACACATATCCTTGTATAAGTAAGTATTTTATTTAAGTAAGTAAGTATTTTATTATAGTGACGTGTGTATGAGTAACAGTAACATAATTCATAAGTAAGAAAAACACCCAGCCCCATGGGCCTATATGTCACTTTCAAACAATGAAATAACTATAGACAATATTTGAAATCAGTATGGGTATTGGCGATCAGTCGTTTAACGTGTGTTTTATACATGTAAGGAAAAAAAAACTGCATATTGTATAATTGGCTTGCAAAACGCGGAAGGGGACATTCGGACATCTGCGTAAAGTGTCGTCTCGGATCAGCCTGCGCAAATCCGAAACCGCGCTTTTCATTTTTATGTAATTTTCTGATTTGCGCGAGTCTACTTTAGCACAAAACTTAATGTAGTCGTAAAGTGTCCTCTAGAATGGATAAACCACCCGGGCTATCGCTCTCACTGTTTTTTACTGTACCTCATAACTCACAACCGTGGTTTATTGAACGATAAACCAAGATAGAAAGAAAATTATTTCTTAAACAAACTGAAACGATCCTTTATTTCGTATCGAGGTCCATGAGAGATAAAATTCGTCTTCTATGACATTCCAAAGATGCATAATTTTATAATGAAGAAATGGGAACTTTTACAAAAATATCTGAACAAAATATTGTGCCATGTAAACCCATCAAAGATGTCGTTTGATAAGGCCCATACTAGAGATAGAACACATCACGCCATCCCGGTTCCATCTGTACAAGACATTTGAATGAAGATCGACAGTACATGATTGACGAGCACCATGCCTCTGCAGAATACAAAATGAAGTTTCTTTGTATGTAATCTTTTCAGCACCTCAGATGTAAACAGAAAATTTTGCGGACTGCATAGATCAAGATCAGACTGCACAGAACGTGCAGTCTGATCTTGATCTTTACATTCCGCTTGTTTTAGTCAAGTTTATCGTTATAAAATATTTCTTAGGTTAAGTGGATCGTTTGGTAGTCGCAGAAAAATGTTGGCTTTACGAAGTTCGCGTTTAAAGAGATAAAAGCATGTTGTTTTGGTTGTTCCTACTTGTGATCCCAGACTTGTCTGTAACAGACAGCTCTATATTATTCATAAAAACAAAATAGATTGTTTTTTGATAGTTTACCAGCTTTTGATCGCAAAATTCATGACCTGGCAGGTTCATATTCACCAACAAATCTTTAAGAACGTTCTTTGTCTTTGTCGCCAAGATTTTCCAAATTTGAAAGTAACACAGCTTCTGATTGGCTAAACCATTTGGTTTAACCAATCATCGTTTGTATCACGTTTAATTTATTTGTCGTCTGCAATGGCTCAGGCTTTTAATTTGGTCTGGTCCAAAATTTTGTCGTTTGGGATGGGATTAAGTATAAATATTGATTAGGGCTCGGTTACTTTGAGTCGAATTATCCGGCCGTCTGATCGCTCTAAATTCGACAGATAAAAGCTTTTTCACACTCTCGTAGGTTCTTTATCTAATTATAGAATTGTTATAGTGTCGGTAGGTGCGGTACAATATAGAAAAAAATATGAAATTTCATTTGAAATTTTTTCGAAAGAGTGTTATTCCCCGCCATCCTCCAGCCAAAACAAAGAAAAATCCAATTTAAACCATTCCCAAACAATCCCTGGTTTTTACGGGTCAGGAATAGAAGCCTTTTGAAAACACTGTGGGAAAAGGAGAAAATGCTGGTAACCAGCATTTTCTCCTTTTCCCACAATTTTTTATACCCTGTCGTATAGAAAAATCATTTTTTTAGCAACTGTTAATTTGTCACATGCAAAATGCTTTCAATTTGGACTGGTCCAAAATTTGCCGTTTTGGGAAAAGGTTAAACTCGTCTAATGTCGTTGTCTGCGCATGTCATATTCGTCGAAGATTCGACCTGTCTGCTATGACGCATCGCCGATCTCATGCGGTAAGGAAAAGTAAGACTTACATCGAAGCTATTGCCCGGGCCTGTAGGGGCTGTATAATGAATGGCCGGGGCATAGGTTACATGGTAGCTGGTCATAACTGAATGAATCGCACCAGGTGGCGTTTTATTGAGTAAACGTTTAAATCGTTGTCTGCGCATGTCATATTCTTCGAAGATTCGACGGTCTTATATGACGCATCACTACTAGCCCCGAAAGCGGGCTGACTGTACGCTCTATAAAGTAGCAATGTTGATAAAAGCTTTTACGTATCAATACGTTTGAGTAGAAATGAGACCTGCATTAGCAACAGATTTCTGTAAACAGGTGATCATAGTTTATTGGGTAAACCTTGTTTTTGTTTTAAATTCAAAGTAACGGTTGTCGCGTAGGAAAGTGGTTCGGTTCTGTACCCAGGATGCCCATATCAGATAGATGAGTATTTATAGAATGCCATCTAGCGGGAGATAATGCGTTTAAATATTAGTTGGAATTTTTTTCAAAGTAAAAGTTGTCGCGTAGAAAAGTAGTCCGGCTCTGTACCCAGAATGCCCAAATTCGATAGACGTGTATTTGTAGAATGCCATCTAGCGGGCGATGATGTGTCTCATGCAGTTCGCGACCATATGGATGTAATTTATGGAGAGCGTAGCAAGTCGACATCGCGGGGCAAAATTCAATTTGACTGGAAGAGAATTCTGTTGGATATTGAAAAATGAGACAGGCCTTTCGTCCATTTGGCAGATAAATCACGTAACTGTATGTAAAGTCACTTCTGTTTCGACTGTACAGTGTCATACATTATACAAGGCAGTCTATATAAAATCCTTTTAAAAGTGGGTATTTAGATTTTTTACATCTCACGAAATAAAAAAAAAAAATATATATATATGACTGAAATTTATATGAGAAAAACAAAACAATTCATCAATAAATAAGAATAATAAATTTACAAAAAAAAAAAGAAAGAAAAAAAGTTGTTGATGGAGTTCCCTTAAAAGGCTACGTAGCCTCTTAAGGGTTTTTTAGATTTCGCACCAATAAAAAACATTATGGGAATGTCAAGTGACTGGCACGTGACTAATGACGCTTAAATTCCATAACATAACAACATGTAATTATTTTCCATAATGTCTTCTTCGAACGCTATGTTTGAAGCTTCGTCAGTGTATTTCCGGAATGTAAATGAGGGAGTTGCTCATGTAAAAATAGACCGTGTTTCCCGTCTGTGTCGATCTGGGCCATAGTCAATCTCTAATTTCTGTTGTTGTCGGATGGTTTTCGACTACGCGGGGTTTTATTAATGAAAATTAAAGATTTTGGGAGTATAAGGATGTTTTTTGTAAAATTTTCGTCTCGAAATCTAAAGGGCCACCTTTAAGCTCATACAAGCACCACCACGCTCTAAAATGTTTGCAAATTAGAACAGCACAATGCCTTCAAATGTGGATAAAATAGCTGAGCAATTACCTTAATGATCCCCACAAAGAAAAAACATTACACAAATAGGCTTCTGTTTCCTTTCCGGGAGGAGTGTTCGGATGGATTCTTCCGGATTTGGGGGTTTTATGTTATCTACCTTAATGGACTTATCTTTATATTTCATTCCTGATGTATTCTGTCTTCGTGACCTTCTACAGTGTCATTCACAGCTTTTGTTCCCTCTGTGGAAAGTGCAGATCAAGATCAGACTGTTAGGATGGATTCTTCAAGATTTCTAAGGCTTTAACGTTATCTACCTTAAGACTTTACCAAACGACAAAATTTCAGACTTGTCCAAATTGAAAGCATTTGCAGACGACAAAATACATGTGACTCAGAAATTGAACCTTGAATCTAGAAGAGTAGAAAACATTGTGGGAAAAGGAGAAAATGCTGGTTACCAGCATTTTCTCCTTTTCCCACAATGTTTTCAGAAGGCCTCTTCCTCTGCGTCGTAAAAACCAGGGGTTGTTTGGTAAAAGGTTAACAGACTTATCTTCATGTTTTATTTCTGACCAATTCTGTCTTTGTGACCTTTTACAGTATCATTCCCAACTTTTTTTTTTACTCTGCGCAAAATGTAGATCAAGACGAGACTGTCAGGATGGATTCATCCGGCTTTGGGGTTTTATGTTATCTGATATTACACTAATGGACTTGTATAGCGTTACTTATTTCATCCTGGTTGTATTCTGTCTTTTTTACCCTTTGCATTTTAGTAAACAACTTTTGTACGCCCTGCGGACACTGTAGATCAATATCAGACCGTTAGAATGGATTCACCCTAATTTTGTATATTACGTTATACACTTTAACTTATTACCAAACGACAAAATTTTAGGTTTATCCAAATCGAAAGCATTTGCAGACGACAAAATAAAAGTGAGTGAAAGATTAAAATTTGTTTTGTGAAGGGTAGAAAACATTGTTGGAAAAGGAGAAAATACTGGTTACCAGCATTTTCTCCTTTTCCCACAATGTTTTCTAAATGCTTCTTTCCCATGGTCGTCAAAAGTAGGGATTGTGTGGTAATGGTTTAAATACATTCAAATTTAAATCTTAACACATACAAATATAAATTATTATGACAATAACAGTTGGTTTTAGAACTGTCATTCTAAGTGTTAGTTGTTGTTAGTAAAAATGAATTTAAAACCATGTTAAAATTAAACAAACGATAAAGCAACTTGGCAGCTTTTTACTTAGTGTCACAATCCACTATCTGGAATACAAACAGTTTCTCTTTTTCCTGCATTTTTTCCTACCCTTTAAAAATTAAGGAGAATCTCGAGAGATTAGTATAGGTTGAAAAAACATGTTCCTCAGTCGGTATAAAATAAATATGTTGAAATTAAACTAAATTTTCGTAGCTCCATGAAAAAAAAATCACCTTGTGCCGGTGTAATGTAGAGAAATGACCCTCCCCTACAAAATGACCCACGGGTCATTTCTCTACGTAGAGGAATGTCCTAGGTAACTACTCTACGTAGAGAAAGGTAGTAGACCCGTAATACTTCTAGTGCAGCATGGCATAACATTTCTTGACAGTTGATCGAGACAGATTTATACAAATAATAATACTTTATTATATACCTAGCAGTAAAATCCTGGAATTTCCCAGTGTAATAAATTTTGATATCATCACTAGTGATGATATCAACTTTCACTTTCACTTCCTGTCGTAATTCAGGAACTACTTTTTTTTTTCATTAAGCACTTATAGATAGTTTTTGTTGTTTTTCAAACGAAAAATTAAAAATAATAATATTAATAAAGTAAATAATAAATAGAATAATCAACTAGTTATTTTTGATATGAAAAATATCTCACTCGGATGCGTCGTAACGCGTTAAAGATACTCGTGCTGCGCACTCGTTTTTTCATTGCCTAACAACGCATCCTCGTGACATATTTTTCATATCAAGAATAACCAGTTAATTATCCTCTATTTTGCACATTTTTAACTGACCAGAAATTCCTTTGATGTCTGTCTTGAAATTATTTGTTGATACTTTTGTTAGTTTCCAGAAAAGGGAGGTAATTATCATATCCCTTCGAAATGAGAATATAGTGGTTTTAGATTTATAAATGATTATTCTAAAAAAGGACAAAACGAAAAAAGCGGCTCGTAGAAAATAGTATAATGATACTTATTTTTTATCACAGTAAATTTTGTAGGATAATATTATAGTGGAAATAGCTGTTTTCTTCTATTACGGGTCCACTACGTTAAATCACATTAGTTGAGCAGCGTTTGATTTGTCGTCTATAAATGCTTGCAATTCGGGCTAATTTTTCATCGTCTGGTAACAAGTAAATCAATCATTTGGACATAAGCTACAAGAAACAGATCCTATAACAGAAAGTGCTGTCAGAGATTGTCAGTTAACTGGCTTCGTTTGATATGAGCCAAGCTCTAGCAAAATGTATCTTAAGCCTTTACCTCACAATGACGACTTTTGACGACCCTGAGGTAGAAGCCTTTTGAAAACTTTGTGGGAAAAGGAGAAAATGCTGGTAACCAGCATTTTCTCCTTTTTCCACAATGTTTTCAACCCTTTCCAAATCCAATTTCAATTTTTCAGTCACATTTACTTTGTCGTGTGCAAATGCTTTCAATTTGGACTAGTGTATAAATTTGTCGTTTAGAAAAGAGTTAAGGAATCTGCGTGACCCATGGAACCAAGCATGCCATCATATATCTATAGATTCAAAATAGCGGCTTTCTTTAAGAACTGACTTAATCATGTGGTAGATTCATCCTTGAACATACAGAAAATTGACCAAAATCGAAAAATGTCGACCCAGATCAGCCTGCTTGAACTGCGCAAGCGAACCTGGGTCGATACTTTTCGCAGATGCATTCGGCCTCTTTTCACAAAGCATGGCCCATATAATATATATTTATTTATGTCTTGAATTGCCAACTCATTTGGCAATGGATTAGAGCCGGTTTAGCTGGGATCGGGAAGATCAATGGAGATCCTTTCATGTGTCATGAGCGATAATGAAGATGTTTTAACCCATTACCACACAATCCCTACTTTTGACGCCCCTGAGAAAGAAGCCTTTTGAAAACACTGTGGGAAAAGGAGAAAATGCTGGTAACCAGCATTTTCTCCTTTTCCCACAGTGTTTTCTACCCTTCCCAGAACTAATTTCTATTTTTGAGTCACCTTTATTTTGTCGTCTGCAAATGCTTTGAATTTGGACCAGTCCAAAATTTTCTCATGTGGTAAAGAATTAATAAAATAAATGATAATAATAAAAATAAAAGGAGTGCCGTATATGGGTGTCAATACCCCGCTATATTTTTTGATAAACCAAAACATCGGTAGAACTGTCGATTTTTTTTCTCCGGTTTATCTGCCTAATTGGTGTTCGTTCCTTGTGTGAGATTTAACTGTTAGTTTCATCTTGAAGTGTCAAATGAATTGATTGATCTTCGTTCATTAATTTTTGTTATTGGTTGCCCATATGGGTAACGCACTAAGAAGGCTGTTAGTAATACCATGGTAGGTAATGCAAGATATAGAGCGGTATTATGAGTTACGTTTGGTTCTGGAACAACTACGAGGGCTGTTCGATAAATTCGTAGAATTTTTATAAAAAAAAAAAGAGGGTAGAATAAAAATAACAACAACAAAATAATAAATAATAATAAAAATGATAACAATAATAATAATAATTATTATTATTATTAAGAAAAAAAAGTAATGAAATAGAATAAAATAAAATAAAACACGAAACAAAATTCCACGCACTTATGAAATAGCCCTCGTAAAACACCGTTCGATTAATCGATCCTTAGGTCTTAATCTTTCTCATATTGCTTTTTATCTGGCTAAACAAGTTTGAGCATGTGAACTGATATGGCCGTTGTTATAGTTCTTTTTATGAACTGATATGGCCGTTGTTATAGTTCTTTTTATGAACTGATATGGCCGTTGTTATAGTTCTTTTTATGAACTGATATGGCCGTTGTTATAGTTCTTTTTATGAACTGATATGGCCGTTGTTATAGTTCTTTTTATGAACTGATATGGCCGTTGTTATAGTTCTTTTTATGAACTGATATGGCCGTTGTTATAGTTCCTTTTTTTTTCTTGAGTCTTTTGAGTGTATTTTGCATTATAGGCATAGAACCTCAGACGACAAAGTTTTAGAGCGAATCAAATTGAAAGAATTTGCAGACGATAATCTTTAATGTCGATAAAATGCAAATTTCTGTCATTAATAGGGTAGAAAACATTGTGAGAAAAGGAGAAAATGCTGGTTACCAGCATTTTCTCCTTTTCACACAAGGTTTTTAAAAAGCTTTCTTTCTCAAGGCCGTTTAAAGTTGGGATTGTTTGGTAAAGTGTTAGTAGACGTGTCGATCCAGTAAAAAAAGGGCTAGGTGAAAGTTCTTTAGAGTGTACTAGATTACAAATAGTGTTCAAAATGTCTGCCTTGACATTATGGGATGGTCTAATTTACTATAATTGCATTTTGGGGTTTTAGCCCTTCTAGCGACATAGTTGAAAATATAGCTTAATGAAAACAAGATCAAGACCGGAATGCATAGCATATGCAGTCGCATCTTCAAATCATCACCAAACGACAATATTTTAGGCTTGTCCATATCGAAAACATTTGCAGACGCAAAAATAAAAATGACTGAAAATTTAAAATAAATTTGTTGTGTGAAGGGTAGAAAATATTTGTAAGAAAAGGAGAAAATGCTGGTTACCAGTATTTTCTCCTTTTCCCAGAATGTTTTCTAAAGGCTTCTTTCTCAGGGTCATCAAAAGTAGGGGTTGTGTGGTAATGGATAAATCGCAGTCCAATTGTGAAGTCAAGCCCGTTATTTAAAAAAGATCTTTCTCAGTATCAGTGTATTATATTTTCAAAGCATCTAAGGACGTCAAGCTTTTTAATAATGGCGCCGGCAGAGATAATGTATCAAAGTTCCATCCATTAAATATCTATTGCCTGGAGGGTACTTCAGTCTATCGTTTCTTGACATGAAAGGTTTCCCGCCAAAACCATCTTCTTGTAAATGTTTTTGAGCTGGTATCCCTTAGGCTTCAACGTGCGAGTTGCCCCTTTTTTAGGACAGTGTAGCTCAAGATCAGACTGTATGAAACGTCTAGTCTGATCTTGAGTTTACGTTGTCCACTGTTCACATAAACTATATTGTCGTTATACTGTGGTAAATACTGTATTTTAGTCATGTTTCCTGGCCTATTTGATCTAAATGCTGCTATATAAGGTTTCGTTGTCAACCACAGCCTATAAACAACTTATGACTAAAAACCACCGGGGCTTAACTAATGAAAAAAAAAAATGCTGAATACTGCAAGGAAACTATTTGAAAATAAAATAAACACTCAAACAAAAGTAAAGAAAGAAAGGAGAGAAACAAAAAGCAGTAACAGAAACAACAACAACAATTTCCTGGAAGTGATTTGTTGCCTTTAACCCTTTACCAAGCAGTCTCCAGATTTTACGACCCTGAGAAAGAAGCCTTTTGAAAACTGTGGGAAAAGGAGAAAATGTTGGTCACCTTTTCTCACACTATTTCCTACCCTGCTGGAAATAAATCCAATTTTTTTAGTTACGTTTAATTTGTCATCTGCGAGTGCTTCAATTTTGGATCAGTGTACAATTTTGTCGATTTGTAAACAGTTAACATAGCCAACTTTCGCGGACATGGAAAAATCGATATCGGCCAATTATACTTGCTTTTTTTTATATAGAATTATGAAGGGCCTAGGTAAATAAACGCTTATAACTTCATCAATTTTCAGAATTGAAAATTATCTCAAGTGAGGTAAGAAAATTCAATTTATTCTCTTTCAAATGAACTTAGTTTTAAAAAATTCGAAAAAGAAACTTTTGGTCCTTTTTTAACGTAAAAATTGTAGGTATGGTTTATATAGAATAAAGAGGAAAAACGCATTTTCCGAGGTCAAAAACTGTAATATTTGTTTCATTTTCTTTCGTTGTGTTGAAAAGTCAAAATTATCTCAAGTGGAGTGAGTTACTTTATTCATTTTTCTTTCAAATGGTATAATTTTGAGTCATTTAAAAAAATAAACTTTTGGTCCTTTTTACGGTTTTTTAATACCACTATCCTAGTTTTTTTCTTTTTCCGCGAACGTTCGGATTATGCCGGACTTCGCCGATATTGGCCGAGTCTTACTGTTAGATAAGCCTGCCGGGTATCTTTATTGTGTTACGTAATGTTTCATTGACAAAGGACCCCCTGCTATGTTTATGATATACGTGTATCCACATGATTATAAACTGGAATTTATACCCGGGTTGTTTTCAGATCGGATACCGTTTGATCCTGACAGTATCTCTAAGATGTTTTATTATGATCCTATTTATGTAAAAGATACTTATGAAATTATTTCCTTTTACAATGATTAAGATTGACATATGAAATAAGGAAATGTACGTTTGATGATTTTTTTCAACTTTTCAGCTTTTTAGAAATTAATGCCTTATAATTTTTTTTCTGGCGGCAGCTCACAAACTCATGTTTCCTTGCTTTTTTCACATCGGTCTTTGATCTGTCGTATCATACAGAAGGCCTTTGAGAACATTGAAGAAAAAGATTTTAACGCTGGTTGCCAACATTTTCTCCTTTTCTTACACTATTTTTAACTCACTAAAAGATAAGTTCCATTTTTTCAATGTTTTATTTGTCTTAAGAAAATTACTTCATTCTGAACTTCTGAACAAGTCTGAAATTTTGTCTTTTGGTTAAGATTCAAATAACAAGCTTAACCTGTTACTGTATAAATACGGCATCTAAAGACCCTGCTGTTGATTGTTTAGGATAAAATATGGAAACAGGCGCATTATCTTTTTAAAAGTTATCTTCTACTTTTCAAACATTGTTGTCTACATCACTCAATCGGTTTCTCCTGCAAAGGGTATTTACAAATTCAAAGAATGACAACATTAGATCAAAATTGACAACTTTTCTTTTACATAAATCAAACAGTTTCTCCCTTCTTTCAAATGTCCCCCTCCCTTTAACATCTTTAATATTTTAATTGTTAATTGGAAGAATTAGCCTAAACAGTAAGGTTCTTCCATCTTTAAAACGATACAACCTGCAAAAAGCATAACCGCTATATAGATGAATAAAAGAGAGAAAAAATGACGTACACGGAAATGGGAATAATACAAGCTACTTCTACTTTACCAGTAACCTAAGAAGTTACCTACTGCATAATCATTATTTATAATTTCAAGATATAGTATTTAATCAACCTTGTATTAAAAATGATTTACATGTATCTTGGTTTGAAACCGGTTTTTAACAAATTATTTTATGTGCTATAACAGTTTTATTTATCCGCTTTCCCAACTTTATTTCTTGTAAAAATCGTAGAAAGCAGAAATTATAAAAATCAAAACCATCAAATAACACATGCACACAAAAGACAAAGTTTACCCAGTCAAGATATAACCATTAGCTATTTACTAAACGGCAAAATATATTATGATTTTTTTTTTTTCAAGTTGAAAGAACTTACAGACGAAAAATACGGCACATAATAAGACTTGCTTTCGAAAGGCTAGAAAACACTGTGGGAGAACAGGAATCGTAGAAAACATGTTACATACGATCCCTAGGGAAAATGAGAAATTGCCCACCACAAGTATTTTCTCCTTTCCGTACTTACTTTTTCAGGGTCGGATTGGTAATGTAATTGCCACATAAAGCAAATCTTCTCATCAAAAACACCGAATGACGAAATTTTGGACACCACCAAGTTAAAAACATTTGCAGACAACAAATTGAATGCAGCTGAAATGATAATGTGTCTTTGAAAAGGTAGAACATTTTAGGAACAGGAGAAAATTTTCTCCCTTTCCAGCAAAGTGTACTAAAGCATTTTCTCTCAGGTTCGTTAGATTGCTGTAGTGTGAAACTGGTATTCTCAAAAAAGGCCGAATTTTCTGCTGAATTCAGCTTGTTGATTTTGCCATGATTATCAAAGATTTTTTTTTAACCAAAATAATTTTCGCCTTATAGAATCAATCAGGTCCAAAATCAGACAGCTTGTTTTATGCAGCGACTGAGCCTGTTATAAATCTACATTATCAGCAAAAGTGCATTTGGACGGATAAGATTTCAGGATCAGACTACAAAAAGTGCATTTGTCGAGAGCAGTTTTAGGACCGATCAGTTTATGTCTCAGAGAATCAAAACTTAACCCTTAATCCGAGGATAAATGAATTACAAACTGACAAATAAAGCTGAAATATAGCAATTTCAATGTTCTTTTCTCAAGAAAAATCTCGCTTTATCAGATGTTATTCCAATATGCTTATTCCAATATGCTGTCCAGTCTAATAAGGGTGTGCATTATGTGCAGTCTGATACTGATATTCAAGAGCCACACTGGCTGTACCAGACAAAGGGTTTAGGTTGAAGTCGGAAAAAAAAAAATCTGCCAGGACAGATTTTCCGTCTAGGCAAGGATTGTGAATTTGAAGCAGGCCACTGTTACGTAATGTTACGTTTCTCTTATCTTTTATCGCTGCAGGCTATTTAATATCGATTCCTTGTATAGACTATGTAAGTTCGCCAAACTCCGGAAACTCCCGGACCTTTACGTATGATATCGATTATTTTCATCGATTTGTTGATATGCGAGACTGCTGATAAGGCATGTCCGTGAAAGTTGGCTATGAGTTATTTTAGAATTTGCGTCATAGAAAAACGGGTAAGAAACTTCATATTGAAAGCCAGAGGCTCAGACGAGAAAACGCTGTGTTGGTCTTCCTTTTCAGAAAATATCGGCTGAAGAAAAACAACAAAAAAAAGTCTTTTGGGTCTACTACCTTAAAACCTGTATTTTCAAAAACACTGCCACTATTTGTATTCATGTGTTCTAATGCCTATGAAATTTGAAAAAAAGGAGAATGTCAGGAAATGCTCTGGTCTTTCAACGGAAAGTTGTAACAAGTGTACGATGTTGGCTGAATCATTTATGGCGTGAGTTGACCGTAGCCGAAATAATACGTCACGGACCAAATTTCAATCTATCATTGCCATTTAAGTGGCAAATAAAAGAGCGTCTTACTGTCCCAAAAGCGTGATTAAATGTCCTGTGATTTTTCATTTATTGCTAGCAAGGAATTGAAAAGAAATTGCAATGATAAAAAATAAAGAAGGGCTCCGATGATGTAGACCGGCTCTGAATATGTAAGTCGGCACCGATTGATGAGAGTCTTCTTTCAAAAATTTAGTTTTCAGTGAAATATTAGTTTGGAAATAGGCTTTATTTTCCGTAAATATCTTTCATTCCAAAATATAGTATCTTTGTTGGATAGAACATGACTGAATTTATGAAAATACAAAGGACTGGTGTGGTCACGATTGAAAAATGTAAACATTAGTATATCTACATTTTGAATATCACCATCCCCAATAATAGTTTAAACGCCGACACTGTAGCTCCTTTATTAAATGTAACCTTCTAGTTTCTTTTTCTTGGTAAAAAAATCTTCATCTAGAAGTATATATCACTAATTTAGCGATTCTTTTTAATTCTAAGTGAAGTAGGCCATTTTAGAAGTGAAGATAAACAAGCGCGTAATTTAGTCTCTTTTATTTCATGCTTTCCGGTGGGATATTAAGAAATAGCAGTGAAAATATTTTTCGATCTTACACCAGTGAAAATACCGATTTTCGCGTTCTTGTTGCCTAGGTAAATTGCGCGTGCCTAACAACCAGATGGGAAATATGACGTCATATACCTTACATTTCTCGCGCTTGACGTCACGTTGCTATGCGGGAGGGGTACGCTACGGGGAATGAGGGAAAAAAAATGTACGGAATTTTGATAAAGTTCCTCCCAGAAAGGGTTAAAAGCATAAAATAAATAGAATATTTGTTTTTTTCGGTGTAAGATCGAAATTTATTTCATCTCGTGAACACCATCGGTAATATTTTCACTCGTGGCTGCGCCACTCGTGAAAATATTACCGATGGTGTCCACTCGATGAAATAAATTTCGATCTTACACCGAAAAAAACAAATATCCTCTATATATCTATACCAGAAAAAAAAAGTTTATACTGTCTTGGAAAGAAATTAGAATAATCGTAAACGATAAATCAAATAGTTTATGAATTATCTTTGAAAAGCTAAGAAAAATTCTGTGTACAGGACAAAATGCTGGTAGTCAGCCTTTTTTCCTTCTCCTATATCTATTTTCAAAAGGCTTTTCTCTAGGTCGGTGAAACATTGAATAGTTAAGTGAAGGGTTTTAAAAATCCTTTTGAACCATTTGTACCAAGCTACATGTAAGTACATTCCAGTAGTGTACAAGAAAACAACAACAACAAAATCAATCACATGTCTATAAACATGGTCACAAAATAAGGCAAATTGCCTTTCGCTGTTATTACTATTTAGCATGCCATTAATCCTTTACCCCATAAGGCATTTCTATGGTATCTCTGACCCTAAATAACAGCAAGGATGAAGCCATTTCTTATGTGTGTATATGACACCTTTTGATAGCTTAAAAAACATTGTGGCAAAAGGTGAAATTGCTCGTGACGAGCAATTTCACCTTTTGCCACAATGTTTTCCAAACGCTCCTACAAGCAATGCGTAGAAATGAGTATCTATGGAGTAAAGGGTTAATCCTTTGCCTGCTGGATTGGTTGAGTAAAATTTTCAAAAACGATAGTTAAAAATCTGAATAATGTTATTTTAAACTAAACTTTTTGTAGAACAATATTTCCTCATCGGACAGTGTAGATCATAGATCAGACTGCACGTTTTGTGCAGTCTGATCTTGATCTACACTGCCCGCAGGAGGCCAATGAGTCATGCCCAGCAGCCGAAAGGTGAACCAATAACGAGAACTGCTGTTTACTTTTAAGGCCCCCATATTTCAACAGCATGATATCGGTCAGGCTGCAATAATAGTTTCCGCCATTGAATTGACCAATTACCCGCAATAGTATCGTTTATAATAACTCTGGATACGGTTGCTATCACGAAAGGCGTGAGGTTTGTGTACAGAAACCAATTAGTTTCGAACTTTAATGAATCAGGCGTCTATAGCAACACCTCTTCATTTGTTTTTTATGAGACGGGGATTGTTTGTCAACACTGTAAACATGATTTAACTGAGAAATTGTGTGATCATGGGTATAAATCTAACGCGATAAACCTTTTATTAACATTTTATATTATTAGACATAGACATAGATTTATTTACGACTTGTACATACAGTACCTCATCATGACAAAACAACAATGACATACAATAATAGTCACGATTTATCATGGGTAAATTTGTAAATATTGTAAGGCATATTTGCAAAAGACAAGAACATGGGATGTTATATAACATACTGTGCTAACGACGTGCTAACAAAGTGTCATTACATGTTAAGAAGATAAATAACATGTGTACATAGAAACATCAAACATGTCAAAGAATAATACTGAATAGTGCTGAAATAGTACTCAAACGGAAGATATTACAATAATACTATTGTTATTGATATAAATGCTTCTTTTTAGAATGAACTTACACAAGATACTGTAGGACCTACTATAGGTTTCTTATTGATAAGGCCTTTTAAACATATATTGCTAACTTTTTTATATCATTGTGATTTTCTGATGACATTAAGGTACGAAATTTTATAAAACTTGGTTTATTTGTATAGTATTTTTTTATGTATGTATTCCTCAATTATTGCTGGTTTATAAAAAATGTAGGTTTAAAAAACCTAGAACCGTGATAATATAACGAAGTATTATTGTTTTGGGTTTCTAAGAAGAAGAGTTATTACACCCATGAATTGTGTTAGATTAAGGAAAAGAAGCATTTAGTTTGACTATAAGACAGGGGGTCATGACCTTTCCTTCTTTGTTTTATAGGTTTGACCCCAAAATGCGAATCTGAGGGTACATGGAGCTAGCAGCATTTTTAGCGGCAAAAATAAGGGTAGGGCAATGACATGAAAGATTGCGAAAAAACAGCATGGTAACGTGCTATTTTGGACTTTATCCCCAGATTATGTGTTGTTTTTAGTTTGAATTTAGCTTGGTATAGTCAGGCAGTCAGGCTAGCTTCCTGGGTTTACACTTTGTGAATTTTGGAATATAGGCTAAAATAGCATATTTTGTCAGTTTTTTTCCCGATCATGCCACTTGCCCGTGTTGATCAGTAATTTTCTTATTTCACAAGTTGAACATGATTTACTGATAAAAACTTGAGAAATAGGATTGTGCTGTTGTATTTAGGTGTTTTCTTTTACAATTTTAGGTTGATCATATTGACTGATTATTGATAGAACTGTCCTTGGTACCCACAACGCTTCACACAAATACTGTGTCCTGCTGCCCAGAGAAAATAATGTTATTGCATACACAGTATACTGCCAAAAAGCTTGTATGTTTAGTTGAATGCCTGGCAGTTTAACTGTTTAAAATCTTACTATTTCAAAGTTATGTTTCGGGGTATAATAACTTCAAATCGGACAGTGTAAATCAAGATCAGACTGCACGTTCTGTGCAGTCTGATCTTGATATACACTGTCCGCAAGAGGCCAATGAGTCATGCCCAGCAGCCGAAAGGTGAACCAATAACGAGAACTGCTGTTTACTTTTAAAGCCCCCATATTTTAACAGCATGATATCGGTCAGAAATTCGCCAGGACAGCGACAATCTGACAAGTCTGGAGTGTCATTCGGGAGCGACTGTAGACAATTTAGCCTGCTACACGCGAAAAAGGGCATTCGAACATTTGCGTAAAGCGTCGTCCCGGAACAGCCTGCGAAGTCCGCGCTCGCTAATTCGAAACGACGCTATCCGTTCTTATGTAATTTTCTATTTTGTGCAAGTCTACGAAAGGACAAAATCTCATGCAGTCGTAAAGTGCCGTCTCGGATCAGCTTGCGCGGACTGCGCAGGCTAATCCGAGACGGCACTTTACGCAAATGTCCAAATGCTCTGTGTAAAGAAGGCTCAATGCATCTGGAAAAAAGTATTCAACTTTGTCAGCTTGGGCGGTCCATGTAGGGTGACATGGATGAATCTTATGGCTATTTGTTAGTTATCACTTTGTAAACACCCCTGGTACACCAAACTCGTTCTCACACCGTTCCGAAAATTTTTGTCGAACGGACTTCAACTGTGTTCAGACAGAGTGGACGTATCAGCAACCTTTTACGATCTGTTTACGAACTTAATAGATGGGTTAGGATAGGAAGGTGCTACAGAACTTTGAGCTTGCTCCGCATTTTCTCCTTTTACCACAATGTTTTCTACCCTTTCATAACCAAACGTCAATTTTTCAGTTACAATTATCTGGTCGTCTGCAAATAATTTCAATTTGGACTAGTCAATAATTTTGTCGTTTAGTAAAGAGTTAACCCTTTCCCAAACAATCCCTGGTTTTTACGGGTCAGGAATAAAAGCCTTTTGAAAACATTGTGGGAAAAGGAGAAAATGCTGGTAACCAGCATTTTCTCCTTTTCCCACAATGTTTTCTACCCTATCATATAGAAAAATCATCTTTTTAACAACTGTTAATTTGTCATCTGCAAAATGCTTTGAATTTGGTCTGGTCCAAAATTTGCCGTTTGGGAAAAGGTTAAACCTCACTTTACCACCGCTTGGCTCACATTTGTAAGAATTGAAGGCGTGCGTATTAATAACAAGAAAGTATTTAGATCTTTGTGATAAATCATAGCCCACCGTCCGTCAGTCTATCTCTCCGTCTCTCAAAAGACATTTTTCAAACAACTCTGAAAAGCTTCTGCCAAATCAAAACAAAGTTTTTTTTACACAAAAGTTATGTGGCTAGTATAGAAACGAATTTAAAAAAAGAAATAGTGTGGGCTACCGTGCTAAAAGCCATGTTTCAGTTAACACTTTCCCAAACGACAAACTTTTGGACTAGACCAAATTGAAAGCATTTGCAGACGACAATTTAACTCTTGCTGAAAAGATGATTTTCTGTCTATGATAGGGTTGAAAACATTGTGGGAAAAGGAGAAAATGCTGGTTACCAGCATTTTCTCCTTTTCCCACAATGTTTTCAAAAGGCTACTATTCCAGACTCGTAAAAACCAAGGATTGTTTGGGAAAAGGTTAATATTCCAAAAGATTTTATTTACCAGACGCCATTGAAAGTATGTGTGATTAATAGTATGACATTATCTCCCGCTAGATGGCATTCTACAAATACACATCTATCTAATTTGGGCATTCTGGGTACAGAACCGGACTACTTTTCTACGCGGCAACCGCTACTTTGAAATTCAAACTAAAAATAAACGTTTACTCAACAAAACGCTACCTAGTGCGATTCATTCAGCTATGATCAGCAGTTTAGAGAAATCTGTAGGTAAAACAGGCCTGATTTTTTCTCAGACGTATTGATAAAAGCAACCAGTTTCTCTATTGCTACTTTATAACGCGTATTACTACAATACCCACGATTTTGGGGAGAGTGATCGTTGTCTGCGCATGTCATATTCTTCGAAGATTCTACCTGTCTTATATGACGCATAACCCTTTCCCCGCTACTTGGGAAAAGTAGGACTTATACCGAAGCTAAACCCAAGCCTGTAGGGACTGTTTTAATAAATGGTCGATGCATAGGTTACCTGCGCCGCAAATCAGTTGTTTCTGAAATAAGGCACATTACAGCATTGCAAAATTAACCGAAGTAACTTTATACAAAACTCGGTGAGAAATGAATTTAGGAATCCTAGACAATCTGTAGAATGCAACTTATAATTAAAAAAAGAAACAAATAATAAAACACAATCACAGCCATTCTTCGGCGAAATTTAACATAGTTTCATTTGAAACTGTGAAAGAGCGGTTTTCGAGCTATGTACAAAATCAGTTGTCATTCGAAAATGACCAAAGTGGTGACGAAATTATCAAAGTGAGTACAAAATGGCAAAAATAAAAAGTAAAAGTGGGTACGAAATGGCTTAGGTACGAAATGATTTAGTTACAAAATGACTGGAAGCGAAGTAAACAATATGGCTGCCTCCATAGGTATTTTTCAAAACTGAATAAAAATATAGTGCCGCCACTCATGCGGCGCCACAGTCATTGACTTTATCCGATAAACGGTACTGTCCGAAAAACACGATCAAGTGGGCTAATTCCAAATTCACACATTCCAAACGCATTGGACAGGGCTAAAAATGCCAAGCTATATTGAAACTCAAAAACAATACATAATCTGGGATAAAAACTAAAATATAGCACATTTTCATACCATTTTTTTTTTTGTGGCATTTGTCGAAGATATTGCCACTATGAGATCAATAATAAATGTTCAATATTGAATTCTGAAGAGCATGTATGGTATTTTGTGCAAAACCGAAGGAAATATACCGAATTAAACTCAATTTTTCTAGACAAATGGGTTTTTTCAAAAGCACTCACTCGTATTTTGTCTGACCTCTAACTATTTTCTGCGGCTAAAAACAACAACTAGCTCCATGTATCTGGCAGAGAACGATATGGCGACCTAAGATCGAATTCCAATCAATGACAATTTGATAGGCTGATGTAAAAGGACGGGTCAAAGACCAGATAAATTCGATAGGATAATTTTGGCTTGTCACGTTCATTAGCAAATCAAATCGTCTTTCAGAGATGTAACGTCATCAGTGTGTCATTTGCCGGAAGCTGAATCTGAGAGGAAATACCTAGATATCTAGAAATCTTCCGACTTACCCGGACAGATAAATCCCGTGTTTTAGCGACCGTTCAGCCTAGCCCTGGTAGCTCAGTCGGTAGCGTGCAGGACTTTAGAACAAGGATCGTGGGTTCAATCACTGGCTCGGCCAATTTCTTTCCGAGGATTGATGATAGTCATTGCGACAGTATTCATTCCTCTCCAACGGCTGACCATTGTTACGACAATGATTATGTGGGAAAGCAGCCAGTGGCTTGGAAAGAAAATTGTTCGGAGTCTGACTGGAAGAAGAAAGTCCAGGAAAACATGGATATGTACACTGGCTGCCGCGGTATAACTGAAATAATGTTGAAAACGGTGTTAAACACCATACAATTAATCAATCAATCAAACCTTTGACGAAAACCTATATCTCTAACTCTTTAACAAACGGCAAAATCTTAAACTGGTCCGAATTGAAAGCACTTGCAGACGACAAAATACACGTAACTCAAAAATTGAAATTTGTTTCCAGCAGGGCAGAAAACATTGTGGGAAAAGGAGAAAATGCTGGTTACCAGCATTTTCTCCTTTTCCCACAATGTTTTCAAAAGGCTTCTCTCTCGGGGTCGTAAAACCAGGAATTGTTTAGTAAAGGGTTAGATTTAAATAAATCTAACAAACGGACGGAATAGAACCAAGATCAGTGCAGTCTGATCATGATCTCTGACGTCCACGAAAAGTTCTGTTTTCGCCTTGGGAGCATTCTAGATAGAAAGTACATTGTTACCCATTAAAATGCCTCCATTAAACAATTCTAAGTCCTTCTAATAACAAATTTATGATAAAGTAATCTTATTGTCGTAAATCAGTATATCCTGCTGGTAAACTATCGACAAGATTATAGGAAGGAGTGTCACCCTTCAATTGCAGAACAAATGAAATGAATGTTTTTGGCCATATTTGTACCAAAATATTGCATTTAAAAGCATTTGTCTGGATATAAAACACACAATAACGGACAGTGTAGATCAAGATCAGACTGCACGTTCTGTGCAGTCTGATCTTGATCTACACTGTCCGCAATTGGCCTAAAAGTCAATCCCATCTGCCTAAGGGTAGGTGATAAAAGCATCCAAGATTTATTTGTTGTTTGATATTCGACTCTGCCCTGGAGAATTGTTGTTCTTAAATACTTCAGAAGCGAACTAGGCTCTTGACTTACTTTCGTTTTTACTCCCATTTTATCGTTTCTTTTTGGCACTTTCCTGGCAGCTTAATGGGCGTATTGATGAAGAACGCATGTCCGATGATATTTTTCAAAGGCACAAGGGCGTACACGTTTTTAGGAAGGTGAGAGCCTTCATTTGTCGCCGCTTGGCAGTTTGCTGCAAATGCCTGAGAACACCTTTATCCAAACGCCTTTCAAATAGTTCGATACTTCTCGGGTACACAACCCTATACACTTTACTGTATCAGAAGAGGCGATTAAACTGCAGGAAAATGTATTGCAATATGTTACGCCTATTCTAAACTCGCCTTCCAGTTGTACTTTCAGTAGTTTGATTTCATCTAAAATTCGGGTCCAGCATTTGGTTTTAAAGACGAAAAGCGCCCATGAAAGTCGATTGCACGATCAATCTAATAAGTCTAACTATACAACCTACTCAAATTATGGTAGTGGAACACGAAAACTTGTTTGTGATCAGCGAGTTTGAAATGCTTTGTCCGCACATGTCAAATTCTTCGAAGATTAAGCTCCACGAGGATAGCGTTCTTGTGATCGGCGAGTCGGAAAGATAATTCTTTACCATACAATTCCGAGTTTTGGCGACCGTGGTGGAGAGGCCTTTTGGAAACACTGTGGAGAAAGAAGAAAATGCTGGAAATCAGCATTTCCAACTTTTCCCACAATGTTCTGTACACTTTAGTCTAGTTTAAACATATTTATTTTACATCGATTGAGAAATAAAGTTCTTACAACTTAAACTAATCTCTCTCGATTCTGCCTCCTCGGAACTAGACCAGTTCTCGAGCCGAATGTGTGGGCCAGTGGAAAATCCCAAAGATGACACCCACTCCCAGGTATCGAACACAGGACCTTATGGTTAATGTACACTTTCAAAGAAAACGGCCTTTCATCTGAGCAAAATCTTGAAATTATGTCATCAGCATATGGTTTCGATTCGGACAGGTCTAAGAATTGCCATGTGGTACATGAAGGGATATGTAAATAGTAGAATGTAGAAATTGGTTAAACTCTCTCGATCTCATTTACGGCCTACTTTGATTATATGTAATTATGGAGGCCGCTTATTTTGTAGTTATTATAAGATAACGAGAGTGTTGCTTTTAACTACAAATTCAGATTGCTTCAAATACTGGTCTGCAGCACGCGAAAAGGGGCATTCGGACATTTCCGTGAAGTGTCGTCTAGGATAAGTCTGCGCAGTCCGATCAGGATAATCCGACAAGGCACTTCACGTGAACATTATTAGTTGTACGGTTAGGTGGCAGGGGACTTGGAAACTTGTTCACGACTGTGGTTAATCATGTCGCCCCGAGCCGAAGGCGAGGTAGCGACATGATTCACCACAGCCGTGAACAAGTTTCCAAGTCCCCTGCCACCTGACCGTACAGCGAATTTATTATACTGCAAAGTTTTACCCTTTCAAAGTGCGTTAAGCGGAATTTTACTGTTTTATAATTTCACGAATCGAGTATGCGGACAAAATAAAAATTCCCTCCTGTGTGCCCCAATTCAATGCAAACTGACATTACTGGAAAATGACGTCCCTAAAACGTGCAGTTTGGGTGCATAAATGCGCAGTCTGGTGATCGATCGACGCCGCCATTTTGGATGTTGTGTTGCACGTGTAGTGATGTTTACGGGGCACTCAAAAGGGAAACTGGCTTTACGTGGTTATTGCCAGGGAATATGATATATGTTCTCGGCATGTTAACCAATCAGATCACGAGAAATTTCTTTGCAGTATAATAATATTAGTTGTATGGTCAGATGGAAGGGGACTTGGAAACTTGTTAACGGCTGTGGTGAATCATGTCGCCATCTCGCCTGGCCTCACAACGATTCGATTATACAGCACATTTTTACCATTCTAACAATTGTTAAGCGAATTTCACCTCTTTTTTGGTTTAAAGAATTGACTACGCTGACGAAGTGGAATTTCCCTTTGGAGTGCCCTAATTCAATGAAAACTGACGTCACTGGGAACTGACGTCACTGAAACCTTGGTAATACTTGCTAAAAGGTGCAGTTTGGTGCATAATCTTGATGTTAATCTTGATCGACGCCGCCATTTTTGATGTTGTGTTGATTGTGTAGTCTTGTATACGGGGCTTCCATAAGGAAAACTGCTTTTGCTTTGGTTTTGCCAGTGTACTTTATATACAGGTTCGGGGCATATTATCCAGTCAGATCACGAGAAATTTCCTTGCAGTATAAAAATAGATTTTGTCCTATAGATGACTTGCGTGAAACAGAAATTTACATACGATCAGAAAGTGTCGTCTCGGATCAGCCTGCGCGGAGTGAGCAGGTTGATCCGAAACAATTTACCCAGATGTCCGAATGCCCCTGCAAACTATATTCTCTCCTACGTAGCGGTATATTTCGGATTTGACTGGTACCTGGCTGCTTTCCCACATAACCATCGTCCGTGCAATCGTCAGCATTGAGAAAGGGAACGAAAAGATACATGTATTTAAAAACAGTGTGTACATCTCTAATTTTGTGTCCTTTAATGACCAACCATTATACATAGAGCTGTTAAACACCAAGTTCCTGTCCCTATTTAGTTCACCGATTAACTCTTCACCAAACGACAAAATTTCAGATTTGTCCAAATTGAAAGCAATTGCAGACAACAAAGCAATATGACTCAAATATTGTTGAAATTAGTGATTGTAAGGGTAGAAAACATTTTGGGAAAAGGAGAAAATGCTGGTTACCAGCATTTTCTCCTTTTCCCGAAATGTTTTCAAAAGCATTCATTCTCAGGATCGTTCAAACTTGAGATTGTGTGGTAAAAGGTTAAAACAATGTTCTGTGTCCATTGAATGTCCCGAAATATCTGGAAAGAAAATTACAGATTGATTTTTACTCTGAGACTCTGGAAGATACGACGTTTTCGCTATTTGCTTGAAGTCTGCCTGACATACCATGTTGATTTTGTAAGCTTGCCTACAAAGATAAAAATTATCCTTTCACAAAAGAAAAAATCCCATGTTTTGGCGATCCTGACGACGTGACCCTTTGAAAGCATTGTGGTAAGAGGGGGAAAAAATGGAAATCAAAACTTTCGCCTCCTCGAACAATGTTTTCACTTTTTCGTTAAAGCAATATTTGATTTGTAGCCTTCAAAAACTTTGAATTTGAACAAATCTGATATTTTGTCTTATGTTAAAGATTGAGATAAACCAAGTTAGGTATATTTTTTAAATTGTATAGGTAAAAGAATGAAAATTAATAATGGTTACCAGTATTTACTCTTTTTCCCGCAATACTTTCCCGCAATTCTTTCTTTCTTTCTTTCTTTCTTTCTTTCTTCAAAGTTTCCTTCCTTCCATCCTTTCTTTCTTTCTTTCGTTCTTTCTTTCTTTCTTTCTTTCTCTTCTGTTTTTTTCTTTATTCTATCCTTCTTTCTTTCTTTTCTTTCTTCCTTCCTTCGTTCCATCCTTCCTTATTTCCTTCCTTCCTTCCTTACATCCTTCCTTATTTTATTCCTTCATTCCTCCCTTCCTCCCTTCCTTCCTTATTTTCTTTCTTTCTTTATTTCTTTCTTCCTTTCTTTCTCACGGAAACTTGACCGTCAGCGAAGTGTGACCTGGGCTGATAGTGTTCGCAGATGCATCAAGCCCCCTTTTCACAGAGTATTGCCCATTTTAAATTTATTTTTTTTTTAGAAAAAATATCTCCTTATCATTCTGTGCAGTGTGATCTTAGTCTACACCATCAACAAAAGGTCTTTGATGTGCTCCTAGCTGCCAAAGTGCTAATATCTAATTTTGACAAACCTTCCCATCATCCTCTGGTACATAAACGTAGGACGTGATTTCTTCATTTCTGGGTATGGATATTCGCCATAGTTCATAGGTTTCATTAGAATTTATTAGTAAATAAGGTTTATTTCATCAGCTTGTGGTTAATATGGGGAAACATTTGCCGAAAAAGGGAAAGGTATGCGAAAATAAAGGGTGTCGTGAGGCACGATTTATTTTCGCGGCCCTTTCCCTTTTGAGGCAAATATTTCCCCATGTTAACCACAAGCTGATGAAATAAATTATAAATTACATTTCATCTGATTATTTTGTCCACGAATGCTACTTTTAAAACTAGTGATCTCGTGTCAATTAACCGGATAACCGAAAAGTAGTTCCAGATTTGCGGCAGGATGGAAATATTCACTGTGACGGGGAATTAATTCCCTCCAGCTTTAATTACAGCATTTCTTTACCCATAACATTTCTAAAAATAGACACATGAAATATAATATAAAAGTTTCTTAGCACCAAACGTCAAAAAATAGCTGTACCTTGAACGGTTGGGAACTCCATAGACCGCTTGGAAGTAAGATGTGATATGCGTCAACAAAAAAAACAACGAATGCATAAAACATGAAAACGGTATCATCGACTGCGTAGACTGTCGGAGTCTTTGAGTGATAAATATGATTTAGAATAGCTTTGTCATCGTAAATCGACACACTGCATCATTGTGGGCGGCTTGTTTTTGGATCTCTCTCTGTCTCTCTCTCTCTCTCCCTCTCTCTTTGTTTCTAATCCATCCTTCTTTGTCCATGTTCTGTCTCTTTTTTTCTATTTCTCCCTTTCTCTCTGTCGATCTCTGTCGATCTCTCTCTCTCTCTCGCCCTCTCTCTTCCACGTCTCTCTCTCACACACACACTCTTTCTCTCTCTCTCTCTTGTCGATTCTTTGGTCGTGTGGTAGAGTTTAGAAGTTTCATTTTTCATTCTTTTAGAGTTAAAAAATTAACGTAAACTAATGTCGTGAGCTAATCCGAAACGAAACTCTCTGCTTAAATTCAATTTTAATGTAATAACAAAGTCTGTACGATCAGAGACATGATTCACCACAGCCGTGAACACCTTTCCAAGTCTCCTGCCACCTGACCGTACAACAAATTTATTATACTGCAAAGTTTTACAATTCCAACGTTTGTAGTGCCAATTTCACCTATTTTTTGTTAAAAAAAAAAAAAACGCTGACGAAGTAGAATTTCCCTTCTGAGTACCCCAGTTGAATAAAAACTGACGTCACTGGGAAATGACGTCACTGAAACCTTGGTAATACATACCAAAACGTGCAGCTTGGCGCATAATCTTGATGTAAATTTTGATCGACGCCGCCATTTTTGATGTTGTTTTGATAGTGTTGCCATGTATACGGGGCTCCCGAAAGGGAAACTGCTTTTTACGTTGTTTTGCCTGGGAACATGATATAAATGTTCTGGCCTATTATCCAATTAGATAATAAAAAAATTCTTTTGCAGTATAATAATGTATTTATTTCAGATGGTCAGAATCTGAGTGAAAGCCCTCTGAAATGGTTTTTACTTATTTTTACTAACTTCGAGTTCTTTAACTTATTACCAAACGACAGAATTTTAAGTTTGTTCAAATCGAAAGCAATTGCAGATGACAAAATAAAAGTGACCGAAAATTTGAAATCTGTTTTGCGACGGGCAGAAAACATTGTGGAAAAAGGAGAAAATGCTGGTTACCAGCATTTTCTCCTTTTCCACAATGCTTTCTAAAGGCTTCTTTCTCAGGGGCGTCAAAAGTAGGGATTGTGTGGTAATGGATTAAAATTTGTACATCTCAAAAGTCAAATAGTTAGAGAGTAATCAACTGGTTTAGTGTGATATCTAAAAAATGTCACTTAAATGGAGTGTGAAGCGGTTACATTGCTAAATTCTAGCTTCAGTAAAAATTCGTAATAAAAAAAATACAAGTCTTTCTTTTTTATGGTCAGTGATTGACTGAGATTTTACTGAATTAGCTTTCTCATATTCTGCTATTAGAGACATTTTATTCTAAGTAAAGTCAGTGTCTTACAGAGATCCCAGTGAAAAAGTTTTCTATTACACTACACGGGGATGTTCTCGGTATATCGAGTTTTTGTCCAATATCTGATATATACATCATGATCCGTCTTATTAGAACTTCAATACTGTCGCTGTATCTATCTGTTTTAACTTTGAACATGTTTTGTTTAATTTGAACATTTGTAATCCGAGACCTTTCAGCGACCTCTTTTAAATAAATAATATATTTGTGCTTAAACAACGGATGTAAAAACACAACAGGTTTGGTTCTTTTTATTTCTTTGAGCCAGTTATTAGCGCTTTTCAGGTGACCTTATCTATTTATCGTAAATGAATTTGATTTAAAAACGTGAAACTGGTACATGATAATAATAATATTCATTCATTCATTCTGATGGAGATTTACTGAATAAATAACAATAAACAATATAAGAACCTGTTACAAAACATTTCGAAAATCAATTCAAAGTAATTGTACATGGTAACAATAATAATAGTGATAATAATTTGGTTCTTTTTATTTCTTTTAACCAGTTAATTAAACACTTTTCGGGTGACCTTATTTATTTATTGCAAATGACTTTGATAAAAAAAAGTGAAACAAATAAATAAATAATAATAATATTAATAAGGTGACCTTGTCTATTTATTGCAAATACATTTGATTAAAAAAGTGAAATAGATACATGATGATGATAATAATGATAATAATAGTACATGAAGAATAAAAATAAATGATAAAATATTAATAATAATAATAATTATAATCGTTGTTATAATTATTATCTTAATTCTGTTTAATTCCACCTCATGGAGATTTATAGATACATTTTTGTTTTGTTTGTTTTCGTTGTTGTTTTTTTTTGTCAATCTAACACCGACATGTATCTAGAAGAGAGATATACAAAAGAAAATCGAGCCCCATCATATTACAATGCCGATAATATTGGTGTATATAAGTAAGTTGTGTTTGTGAGTCAATGTGATTCTAAGTCAAAGTAGATAGGACAGTAATGTTTTTCTCTCCATTTTTTTTAACCCTTTACCAAACAATTCCGGGATTTTAGGGAAAGGAAGCCCTTTGAAAACGTTGTTGAAAAAGGAGAAATCCTTTACGAATCAATCCTGGATTTTAGGGGAAAAAGCCTTTTGTTGGAAAATGAGAAATTGCTGGTAACTAGCATTTTCTCTTTTTCCCCCAGTTTTTTCTACCATGCTGGAAACAAATTTCAATTTTTGACATATGTTTATTTTGTCACTGCAAGTGCTTTCAATTTTGACCAGTCTAAAAGTTTGTCGTTTGGGAAGGGTTAAAAATGTAGAAGAAGCAAATCACAGGCAAAATACAATTTCTGTTCTATTTTATATGGTATGTGTGCTTTTTTACGTTTGTTATCTCCTGTTGTTTCCTTTTTCCCATTTATCTCAATTGTTTCTGTACATGTATTTTTTTTTTGGAGGGGGGAAGGGTTGATTGTACTTTCACCTTTCCGTTATCAACGGTGTATTTATGATATACGGTATAGTGAATATGCTATAAAGGGAGCCTATTCAGTTTTTTTAATGAATCAACATGTTACCCCATAGTATATCCCAGAAATTATTACTTTCAAGCCATTAGATAATAAAAGGACGTGTAAGGAAAGAAATAACTTCACTACGGGGTGTCTGGAAAATAAGGTAACGCTTTTGTGCATTTATAATTTGGCTTTCATGAAAAATTAGATAAAGAGCTAGAAATAAAGATACATGTTATTGAAGTTTTTTGTCTGGTAATTTAATTCAATCATCATTACATTACACTCCTTTTTACAGATTTCAAATCATAAGTACCTTTTTGTCATTGGAGTCATTTTACTAATAATTGACGTTCCTAATCTGACGGTCTTTTATACTCTTTCTTTGGCAAACACACGCTATGGAATTTTTAGCTATTGTTAATAATTAATGTCTGTGCTGTCTTGGATGGGAGACTACATCCTAACCTAAACCTGTGCAACTTCTTCATGTCGGCTTCCCCAAACATGTTGTAAAAGCACACTCAAAGTGAATTCAAGAAGACCTGTGTTTGAATGTGCGCTAAAGTGATTTACAAATTCATCAAGCGAGTTTGACATAGTAAAAGCATAATTGGCCGTCACAATGGAAAGTCATTACTTATTAAAATGACGCCAATGACCAAAAAAAGGGCATTTTTGAATTGAAATCTGTATAAAAACGCAAAATGAAAATTGAATCAAATCATCACATAAAAACTTACACATTTTATTTGCATATATCGTAGCTTTACTTTTTAGAAGTAAACGGACGATATGTACAATTATATTTCTTTTTCACATATTTAAAGCCAAATTATAATTGTACAAAAGTGTTACCTTACTTTCCGGACACCCTGTGCCTAAGTTGCCTACAGTATTTAGATCTCACAAATAAATACTTACTGTCGGTACCAGAGAGGCAAATATTTATACTGTGACTTATTTTTCTGCTTTTATCAGAATATTTTGTACTCTGACGAAGATAAAACCCGTCACGGGATATACTTTATTTTTATTGATACCTACTAAACATTTTCAAAGATTCATTATATAAGCACTTTTCAAGCACACTACGGTTGATATCGTCACTAGTGATGATATCACTGTCAAAGTAATGATATTTTTGCCAAACGTACTTGAAAACAAAACAAAACAAAACAAAAACAAAGGGAAAATGAGCAACAAAAACAGACTTTTTCATATATTCACAGGGGCCCGTATTCACCAACCATTCTTAAGAATATTCTTAATCTTATTCTCCAAGAATTTCTAAATTTGACAGTAATATAACTTCTGATTTGTTTACTGGTTTAGCCAATCAGAAGTTACGTTACTTTCAAATTTAGAAATTCTGAAAACTGAGATCAAGAACGTTCTTAAGAATGGTTCGTGAATACTGGCCCAGGAGTTGTGCATTTATGTGCTTTTGCAACTAACAAACCACCACCACCCCTAACAATAACGACGATGACGACGATAACAAAGTACGGTTACTTCAAGATAAGGCTGACATTTTTATAAAAATGTAAAACCAGTTGACAATTAGAAAGGGCTTTCAGTTGTTTTTGCCTTTTCTATCCTAAGCCAAGAACGGGAATGGTGAGACGTGTATAATGATGCACGCACTAAACTTACATGTAGTTTAGAATCAGTTATACACGGTGGGCAATAAATCTCCCAAACGTAAGCCTTGCGCCCTCGGGGATGAGACCAATGGCGTCATAATTATAAAACTGGATTTAGACTCAGACAATTTATTTGCGTGTACAGATGCTATAAAGACGTTGATCCCCGGATAGATTTAGGGTTTCTTGAATTAATCCATGGTTATTACAAAATATCGAAAGTACACGAGTCGTCATTTTGATACTTGAGCGCTTTTATGTGTCTATCGTTTATATGATTTATCTTACGTCATCAGTATCTTGCATCAATCTAGTCACACTTTTCATAATTCTTATTACCTACTGTTGGCTACTTATTGCCTACATATTGGCTACAAATATATCCCGCTCTTGTATGATTCCAGATCAACCATTGATCTTGTATTACCACAATAGGAGATACAAGATAGACGGGACAACAATATGTACAGCGCTATTGGTTCAAAGAATGGTCATTGAAATGCAACCGAATTTACAAAACGGTAAAATCGAATCGCAATTATTGTTGTTCAGTCAGTGTCTATCAACGACTTTACGACGAATGAAAATATTATAGATCGAAAAATAGGAAAGCCTCAACGAAACTGTCTTGACTAGCCTATTTGTACAATCTAAACAAATAAAATCGTAACATGAAGTTTCATCTCCATACTATGAAATTTTTACAATATATGAAATTATTACAATATATCTTTAATGGGGGTTCCACCTTATTGTACGTAACTACGAAGCCATGGGAACAAGTATAATAAGGTCATAAGGAATAATTTCATCTTAGTTTAGTTAGTTTTCGACATACCGTTCTGAATACAAATAAGTGTGGCTACTAATGAGTATCCCTCAATGTCAATGGCTGATATTAAGTGCTCTATAAGTATTTCTGTGCCAGAGAGCTATACGACGTTTGTAAACTGTTACAGATATATAGGATTTGACATGAGTGGACTTTTGAGATAAGATTTTATTAAACGAGTCAAGGGAAATGTTATTAAGCGAGCCTTTGGCGAGTTTAATAATATTTTTCCTTGACGAGTTCAATAAAACTTTATATTAAACGTCCACGAATGTCAGATTCTTTTTATCACATAATGACATTTCACAAAATATAGATTAAATGATGTAAAAACATTTATAAGTGTACCCGCGGTAATATCCTTAAGACCCATTCACTTCTATGTAATAGGTACAAGATGACGTCAAAAATGACGTCACAAAATGTGATATCAAACGTGTATAAGATATGAAAACTCGTAATGGGTATATACACTGAAAACTTGTGACAAGGGAGGTTATGTGATTAAATTATCTTGCCGAAAACATAGATTAAGTTTGTATTAAACTACAACTTTTAGACTTCTAAAAATTGAAAGCATTTCAGTAGTGAAGAGAACTTTTTTTAATATTCTCATAGCGATATGAAAAGAAAGAAAATCTAATCGACATGAAATATAACAACGTAATATTTCGGCTATTGCCTTTTTCAAGATTTAATAACACAGTTTTAGACTGGCCCAAAGTGAAAGCATTTGCAGACAACAAAATTAACATGAATGAAAAATTGAAATTTATTCAGGGAGAGTAGAAAACATAGTGGGAAAAGGAGAAAATGCTGGTTACCAGCATTTTCTCCTTTTCTCACGATGTTTTCAAAAGGCTTTTTTTTTTTCAGGACCGTGAAAACCAGGGTCTATTTGGGAAAGGGATAATACGTCATGGACTTGCACAGCCTAACTTGAATTAAAATATTTGTAATTAAAATAACTGAAATGTATAAGCAATTAAAAAAAAGAGGAATTAATTCCATATGAATTTCACGCTGTATTCAGAAAACTTGTGCTAAATAACAAAAGCTATTTCCCAAGAGAATGTCAGAGCGTGTAAATACCGCACAGGGAAATAAGAGAACATTAAATGAATGGTATGTTTGTCCCGTCGGACACGATGACAAAAGTTAGATAAAAAAAAAGTAGTGCTAGACGTTTTCTATTACCTTACCTAAAGACATTTTCTTTTTTATTTTTCTTTGTGTGGTTGTGTAGTATATACAGCTTAACCCTTTCCCAAACAATCCCTGGTTTTTACGGGTCTGCAATAGTAGCCTTTTGAAAACATTGTGGGAAAAGGAGAAAATGCTGGTAACCAGCATTTTCTCCTTTTCCCACAATGTTTTCTACCCTATCATAGACGGAAATCATCTTTTCAGCAAGAGTTGAATTGTCGTCTGCAAATGCTTCCAATTTGGTCTAGTCCAAAAGTTTGTCGTTTGGGAAGGGGTTAAAGACCCAATGAAGGCCAAAATATCAATATATTGTAATATATTTAAAAGAATGAAAAGTATTTTAGAGATGACAGTTTGTTATCGTATAGTTGGGTCACATGTTAGTCGCCTGCAAAAAAAGGAACTTTTAAAATCAGGCAAAAAGCAAACAAAAGACACGGCTATACACCCCCTATTGTTTTAAAGAATGTGACTTGTATTTTGTATTCATACTCGTGATTTGCAGGAATTTATTGATAACTCATTCTTTAGTAAGGCGACAGCTATCATCTTTCACCAATAAATCACTTCTCACATAGCCTCCCTTGGTTTCAGTGTAATATACCCACTATGAATTTTCTTATCTTACGTGTACACCTTTGATATCACAATTGTGTGACGTAATTTTTGACGTCATTTTGTCCGTATTTCAATAGAGGTGAATGGGTTTGATGGATATTGACGTGGGTGTATTTGTAGATGTTTTACAACTTCTGATCTGTATCATTTGTGAAATTTGTTATGTGGTACAAGGAACCTGACATTCGTTGACCTTAGTTATAAAACATTATTAAACTCTTGAAGAAAAAAAATGTTAAAAAACTCGCCAAAGGCGCTCTAAATAACATTGTTCCTAGACTGGTTTTTATAAGATTTTAAGGTAAGACCTGTGTAATGCACTTCCGGTGAAAATTCCAATTGGTTGATAAATAAGGATTTATGCAGAAATGATATTTTTGCACATTTCGAATGGATCAGAAATTCCGTCCGTTTATGTCTATCTTGAAATTATTTTTTGATACTTTTGTTAGTTCTCTGAAAAGGGAGGTAATTATTATCGCTTTTTGAATTGAGAATATAGTGGTTTTTAGATTTATAAATGATGATTTAAAGAAGGAAAAAATGGAGAAAAAAAAAAAATGAATCGGTGAAAGTAGTTCAATAATACTCATTTTTAATTATAGCTAATTTTGCAGCATGATATTTTAGTGGAAGTAGCCGTTTTCCATTACACACTTTAACTCAAACACCACTTTACGTCAAATCCTATTTGTATCTTTTTTTGTTTCAGCTGGTATTCTATGCGTAATAATACTCCTCCCACACAAACACTTCATAATAGATGAACGAAAATAAGAACTGAAGCAAATTGCAGTTTATAAGTGCTTTTGCAGGAATAAACTTAATTTAACAGGTAATAGTAATATTGCAATGGACAAATATTGATCTACACTGTCTGCAATCAGCCAAAGACTAAGTGTTAACCCTTTACTCCATAGATACTCATTTCTACACATAGCTTGTAGGAGCCTTTGGAAAACATTGTGGCAAAAGGTGAAATTGCTCGTGACGAGCAATTTCACCTTTTGCCACAATGTTTTCTATGCTATCGAAAAGTGTCATTTACACATAAGAAACGGCTTCATCCTTGGTGTTATTTAGGGTCAATTAGAGATACCATAGGAATGCTTTACGGGGTAAAGGGTTAACCCTTGCTCTACTAAAATGGGTCTCACTGACCCTTAGCGGACAGTGCAGATCAAGATCAGACTACGCAGAACGTGCAGTCTGATCTTAGATCTACACTGTCCTATAAAATGATATTTTTCTCGAAAAAAAAATAAGTTTGAAATGGCATTAGATCTATCCTCTTTTTTCCTTGAAAGTTTCATGAAATTCATCCAGCAGGATAATAGTAAGAGAGACAAAAGACTATATCGTCAGTTTACTTCAAAAACCTTGAATCTACCGATTGAAACAAGCTGTAGTAACGAGGTTTTTGAAGTAATCCGACAATATTCTGTATGCATAAAGGCTCTGTTGGAAAATGGCATGAAACTAGTAAGAGAGACAAAAAACTATGTTCTGTATGCATGAAAGCTCTGTGGGAAAATGGCATGGGGATTAGTATACTGCCTGTTGACACACAGATAACAAAGATTCTTAATATTGTTTGTTATTGTATTCTGTTCTATCAGAAACTTTCTCTTGAATTAACTCTTTACTCCATAGATACTCATATTGACATATCAACAACAGACAGCTTTTGAAAACATTATGGGAAAAGGAGAAATTGCTCGTTACGAGCAATTTCTCCTTTTCCCACAATGTTTTCCACTCAATCAGATATTTGTATTCTCGTTGGTCCATATTTTTGACATCATATCTTTATTTGCTCCTGAAATGGAAGAGCCTCAAATTGGCATATCAAGTACAGGATTAAAAGCTACATTTCTACTCGTGCCAGTCAGTTTTCTACCAGTTTTAACCCGTTCCATCCTTAATTATTTGAAACTTGTTACGAGAGCCCACTCCTTCGGGCTGACTTGAGTCGAAACTTTTTGATATTGGCCAAATTTTTGGATATCACAGGACCAGTTTACCTAACGATTAAGTCTCCTCTCAAATTTTATCTCCCGTGACAAAACGGATTTTATTAATTACTGATTTTGTGATGGGCTATGTGGTATCATATATCAAGGAGACATTAAGTCCCATTGTACCATTTGCACGGCTCGTTTATATCTATATTAAGAGATTTTAAAAAAATGTTTCTCACCGTCCGCGTTGTCTGCGTATATAATATTTTTCGAAGATTCGACCTGTCTGCTTTGATGCATCCCCGGCGCAATATACAAGGGAATAGCAAGGCTTACACCGAAGCTATTACCCAAGTCTGTAGAGACCGTTTTAATAAATGGCCGGTACATAGGTTACCATCTTCGCAAGCCAAGGCCGACGATTCACTACGTGACTCTACCCTTGGCGGATCGAGCTTGATTTTTTACGTTTACCCAATACGCTTTTTCATTGGATGCAGCCAGCTCTAGCTGCAACGAATGAAATCGCCCGGAGCATTTCATCTTTGATAAAAATAGAACAAGGTCTCTACCTTTCGAATAGAATGTAAAACATGGAAACCCACGTGGATGTCTGCTTATCGCTTCATGTGTATTCGTAAGCGGTCTGTAAAACGATATTTCATTTGCTTTTAGAAATATGATGTAAAGGGGGTAATAACCAGCATCCAATAGAGGGCGCATCGCAGGAATCTCGAAATGGGGCTCAATCAGCCAAGGTAAGATCCACGTAGTGATCGTAACCCTGGCTCGCGAAGATGATAGGTTACATGCTAGCTGATCATAGCTGAATGAATGGCAACAGGTACGGTGTTATTGAGTAAACGTTTATTTTAGTTTGAAATTCAAAGTAACGGTCGTCTCGTAGAAAAGTAGTGAGGATCTGTACCCAGAATGCCCATATTAGATAAATGTGTATATTTGTAGAATGCCATCTAGCGGGAGATAATGTCAACGTCAGTAATCCAGTATGTCACAAATATTCTTTTCTCTCATAACCCTCAGGCGCAGATCACTGACTTTTTGCGGACAGTGTAGATCAAGATCAGACTGCACAGAACGTGCAGTCTGATCTTGGATCTACACTGTCCGAGATTGAGGTATAATTCCTCAAAACAAAACTTTGAAATATCAATTTTGGGTTTTCACGACAGAAATAAAAATTTTATGCTAGTTACTTACAAGAATAAGGGTTATAACATGATGTCAAAATTCATAATAATTTTCTTATGTGAAAAGTGTCTGATACTGTATCTGTGGAGAGATTTTAGAAACTTTACGCAATTTACGACCGTTTTTCATGCTAAGTCGTTCCTGTAACTTTATTTTGCTAGGACAGGAAATATAAGATTATAGGACGAAAACATAAATTACACTTCTCGGCTGAGAGAACCCTTCGAAGAAAAATCGAAAAATGGAAGCTTTGTTTGGGATTAACTGAATGGTTCTTTAGGCTGCTTTCAATTTTATTTCAGTCATACCACGACAAGAACATACATTATTATACGGTAAAGAAATTTCTCGCGATCTGACTGGATAAAATGCCCCGAACAAATATATATAATTATGAAGAATACTGGCAAAACCAACGTAACAGCAGTTTCCCTTTCGGGAGCCCCGTATACATGACTACACTATCAACACAACATCGGAAATTGCGACGTCGATCACGATTAACATAAAGATTATGCGCCAAGCTTACGTTTTAGATTTAAGTGACATCAGTTCCCAGTGACATCCGTTTTTATTGATTCTGGGCACTCAGAAGGGAAATTCTACTTCATCAGCGTACTTAATTTTCAAAAAAAAAAAGGTAAAATTCGCTTAACGTTGGAATGGTAAAACTTTGCAGTATAATTAATGCGTACTACGGTCAGGTAGCAGGGGACTTGGAAACTTGTTAACGGCTTTGGTGAATCATGTTGCCACGAGCCGTGCCGTTAACAATTTCCCAATTTCCCTGCCACCTGAGCGTCTGACCAATATTATTCATGTTTGTTCTTGGTTCAACATAACTAGGCTGGGGCAATTTTTTGCTCGAGGACATTCTTACGAAAACACACAGTGCTTCCAATGCGGCTCGAACCTGGAACCACTGTGTTACGAATCCTTCAGTTTATCACTGAGTTAGTCTGAATCCATCTTCCTTTAGAACGTTTATAGCATTGTTAAGAAAACTCTGAAATTGTCTTGACCAGTTTTCGTGAGAAGAATAATTGATTCATTTAGCAATACTAATGAATTTTCTTTGAACCTCAAATTACAGAGTATCACCCTTTAACGAACTTGGAGTAAATAGACATGAAGCATGCTTTGAGAAAAGAGTGTTTAAGGCAGTAGACCCATAACACTTCTAGCGCAACATGGAATAAAATTTCTTGATCATTGATAGATACAGACTTATACAGATATAATTCTTTTGCACATATCTATCAACTATCAAGACATTTTACTCAACGTTGCACCAAACGTGTTATATGGTTCCACTACCTTAAACCCCCATTTTACCAGAAAATGGATCAATGATCTTTATTTCCGTTAGTTTTTCGACATTCCGTCCTGAATACAAATTAGTATAAATACAAATGAGTATCACTTTAACTCTTATTCTGCGAAAAAAACTGAAGTAAATTTTTTTGGTCAATGGTAAGAACCAATATTTTGCTGTTTTAAAGGTGATTTATTTGGGGGGGAGGTGGTAACTAGGTTCTTATCGGACAGTGTAGATCCAAGATCATGCAGTCTGATCTTGGATCTACACTGTCCGCAAAAGGTCAGTGAGTCGCGCTTAGCATCCAAAGGGTTAATAGCAATGTCTGGTATCACTTCCCTTTTACAATTACCACTCGGCCAGACAACTAGAGGACGTATTTGCATCGTTACAGACCGATCTAACACATAATAACAGAATGATTAACCCGAAGGCTGCTACGAGCGACTAAAAGACCTTTTGCGGATAGTGTAGATCAAGATCAGACTGCACAGAACGTGCAGTCTGATCTTGGATCTACACTTTCCGATAACAAGATTTCCCGCCCCTCCTCCCCCCTTCCTAAAAAAATCTTTGAAATAGAAGAGCTTCGGTGTTTACCGTCATCTTGAAAATTTCACTCCATTCATTTAGCAGCGTAAGGGTTTGACGCTTTATAAGGCGACAAATATAGACATGTCCACAATGAAAGCACTTGTAGATGGTACGCTATGAGCAATATAGGACAAAAAGTAGTTCCACAAATTATGAAGCCACAAACATAGGTACGCTATGAGCAATATAGGACAAAAAGTAGTTCCACAAATTATGAAGCCACAAATATAGACATGTCCATACTGAAAGCACTCTTAGATGGTACAATATGAGCAATACAGGACAAAAAGTAGTTCCAGTAAACAAATCGTTGGTTTACTTAAAAAACCTCATAACTACAGCTTGCAACAAGCGTTAGTTACGAGGTTTTTTAAGTAAACAGCTGTAGTTACGTGGTTTTTAAGTAAACCGACGAAATGCGACTTAAGGTAGTAGACCCCTAATACCTCTAGTGCTGCATTGTATAAAGTTTTCTTGATAGTTGATAAATACGGAGTTATACAGGTATAATACTTGTGCACATTTTTAACCGACCAGAAATTTCTTTATGCCTATCTTGAAATTATTTGTAGATACTTTTGTTAGTTTCCAGAAAAGGGAGGTAATTACTATCTCTCTTTGCAATGAAAATATAGTGGTTTTAGATTTATAAATGATAATTCTAGAAAAGACAAAAAGGGAAAAGTGCCTTGGTTAAAGCAGTACAATAACACTCTTTTTTAATCATAGCAAATTTTGTAGGATAATATTATTGCGGAAATAGCTGTTTTCTATTACGGGTCTACTATGTTAAATGCCACGATTTTTCTTTGTAAAGGTCGAAAATAGTGAGCTGGGGAAAAGGAGGAAATGCTTGTTACGTCATTATCTCCCGCTAGATACATCCCACAAATACACATCTATCTAATTTGGGCATCCTGGGTACAGAATCGTTATTAAAATCTCGTAAATATTTTTATGTCGATACGAACAACCATAGTCAACCAAGAATACGGAGGTCGCATTCTTGCCTATGGTGTGTGTTTGACCCAGTTAGGACTCTAACTTGTATCAAACTTGAACGTAATGGTTGTTTACTTTCCCTTCGATTATTTCCATTTAAGGTTTACATTTGAACATCAAATAGAGGAAACAATATCCACAAATCATTAATTATCCCACGAATTCTATCCAGTACAAATATGTGTGTCTTCCATTTCTGTAAATATTGGATAGATTTTTAAAGAAGATAACGACATTACGTTTAGTCATGCGCATCGTGTTAGGTATATAACTGGAGTGCAACACGCGAAAAGGGTCATTTGGACATTTGCGTAAAGTGTCGTCTCTGATCAGCGTGCGCAGTCCGCATAGGCTAATCCGAAACGACACTTTCCGATTTCATGTGATTTTCTGTTTTACGCAAGTCTACTGTAGCACAAAATCTACTGTAGTCGTAAAGTGCCGTCTCGGATTAGCCTGCGCGGACTGCGCAGGCTAATCCGAGACGACACTTTACGCAGATGTCCGAATGCACCTTTTCGCGTGTTGCACCTCATATAATAAGGCTGTGTAAATAGAGTTTAAAGCATCTGCTTAGAGTATCGACCCATATTAGCCTGCATAGCAGAATGATATGGGTGAAAATTTTGTGCTATTTGTAAATCTTTTGAGTAACTAAAGATATTTTTCGTCATGAGTTAGTCGTTTGTAAGACTTCTTTGCAACACGCGAAAAGGGGCAATGGGACATTTGCGTAAAGTGTCGTCTCGGTTCAGCCTAATCAGGCTAATCCGAGACGACACTTTACGACTACATTAGATTTTGTGATACAGTAGAATTGCGCAAAACAGAAAAATATATAATATATGGAAAGTGCCTTAATGGATTAGTTTGCGCGGACTGCGTAGGCTGATCCGAAAACGACAATTTACGCACATGTCCGAATGCTTCTTTTTGAATGTTACAAGCCATATTCTAACTTGCTTGATATTACAGATCACCAAGGTTTATTAAATTCCCTTTTGCCATTGTTAGGCTGAAATGTATGTCACGCAAATGGCTTGTTTGTTGGTCTTTTTTCTGTGTGTGTATCGACTAACAGCCATTTAAAAAAAAAAATATATTTTCAATATTACACGAATACCTTCTATTTATCAAATAATTAATGATGGGTAAACAAGCAAGTGGTACAGAGCAAAGTCGTTTTCAAACAATGTTTCCCAATTTCCCGAGTTTCCCGTGAGAAGAAGGCTTCTAAAAATATCCTGGAAAAAGGAAAAAAGAAAACTTTTAAGCAGTTATTTCAGCCCAATTTATTTTGTTATTTGGGCATGTTTTCAGTTTGTTGATTAATTGATTGTATGGTGTCCAACGCCGTTTTCAATATTATTTCAGTTATATCGCGACAGCCAGTGCACCTATCCATACTTTCCTGGTATCTATTTTACCAGTGCTTTGCCCAATTTTCTTTCCAAGCCACTGGCTGCTTTCCTACATAACCATCGTCTAAACAATGGTCAGCGTTGGGAGAGGAATCAATCCTCGGAAAGATACTGGCCGAGCCAGGGGTCATAGCCAGGGATCGAACCCTGGACCCCGTGTTTTCACGTCCTGCACGCTACAAACTTTGCTATGGGGCAAGGCTTTCCATTGGGCAGGAGGCTTGTAAAATATTGTGGAAAATAACTTATAAGCAGTAGTCTATCTCTTCCCATAATTTTTTCTACCCTGTCAATCAAAAATTTCATTATTTCAGTCCAACTTATTTTGTCATTTGCAAATGCTTTCAGTTTGGACTAGTAAAACATAGTTATTTGGTGCAGAGCTAAATAATGAACGATAAAGTACACAGGAGAAGCGTTCGTCGCTGTAAATATAGAGATTTATTCAGCAGACGATAGGGTAATTCGAACATTAACAAACAGTAAATTGAAAGGAAAATATTTCCCGTAACTACTAGCCGCCGCAACACTTTACCAAACGATAAAGTTTTATGATCTGCCCAAATTGAAAGAATGTGCAGACGACAAAATAAACGTAGCTCAAATGATGATTTTTGACTTTGATGGCGTAGAAAACATAATGGTAAAAGGAGAAAATACCTCCAGCATTTTCTCCTTTTCCCATAATGTTTTCAAAGCTTCTTTTCTTCAGTGCCGTTAAAACACTAGGCTTTGGAGTAAATGGTTAACACTTCACGAAACAAGAAAGTTCTGGATGTGCTCAAATTTGAAGCACTTGAAGACGACATGTTAATAGAATGAGTTTCAAATTAAGAAATTTGTGATTGAGCAGAAAGCATATAGTTTTTACTCCCCCCCCCCCCCCCCCAATGGTTTGAAAAGCCTTTCCCTTTGTAAACGTTTAACAGCAGCATTGTATGGCGAAGAGTTAACCCAAAGCATAACATCAACGAAATGTTCACCTTATTTGATTTTCGAGACAATGCCACTGATTTTCTTCCTGACATTGACAAGAGTCATTCACGCTTGAAATTAAATTCACAGACCGATACGCCCAAGGTTTCATGTTTCGAATGGAAGGTCTCGCAGATCTATGTGCTGTCAATCTTGCTAAGAAATTCCGGTTATACGTCGTGTTTCCTAGAACACAATCTTATACCACATTTATAAAGTACTTTTATCATTGTGTAACCATGCTCAAAAGTGCTTCACGTCAAAGCTACAAGTACACAAAGTTTGCAATTTAACATGATACAAATTAAGAAAATGTTATGGTTGAAATAGCTTCATAAAAGGAGATGATCTCACACACATATGACAATTTTATTTTAACCCTTTACCAAGCAACAAAATTTAAGACCGGTCTAAATTGAAAGCACTTGCAGATGATAGAATAAACGCAACTCAAAAATTGAAATTAGTTTCCAGCATGGTAGAAAAAATTGTGGGAAATGGAGAAAATGCTGGTTACCAGCATTTTCTCCTTTTCCCACAATGTTTTCAAAGGGCTTCTATCTTGGGGTCGTAAAAACCAGGGATTGTTTGGTAAAGGGTTAAGACTAAAGAAATGACTGCATGTAATTACAATTTCAAAGTTCAGTTTAGTAGGAATCAATTCCCATCAGTTTAAAAAAAAACACTATGTTTTCAGCCATTTTTTTAAACGCAAACAGTTAATCATCCTCGGATACCCCGGGGTCTCCCTATTTGCTACGCTACATCGACCCCTGGGACAATTGACTAATAAAACTTTGAATCAGCCGCCGAAAATCGATACGAAACGTCATAGCGTACAGTCCACTCGCCCATCCCAAAATGATGATGGAACCAATGAAAAGCCAGCATTCGGTCAGCGGTAAAGCGAGGGAAATTCAATTAATTGTCCCAGGGGTCGATGTAGCGTAGCAAATAGGGAGACCCCGGGGTATCCGAGGATGACAGTTAATCAGCGTCTCTAAGGTTTGTCAGCAGGCTATTCCATAATTTTGGGACTGCAGCCTCAAAACTTCGATCTCCACATGTGATTCGGCGTCTTGGAACCTCTGATGTAAGTGAGCTGTTTCAAGACCTTAGGTTTCTAGTTGGTCTGTGCACTTTGAGAAGTCTGTTTATGTACGCTGGGGTCTGACCGTGTATGGTCGTTTATGTTAAGGTTAATATCTTATATTTTGTTGTAGACTGAATGGGTAGCCGGTGGATTTTTTTTAGTGCTGGGGTAATATGACTGAAATTACAAGTCCTGCTGATTATGCGGGCAGATGCATGTTGAACATGTTTTAGTTTGTTTAACATTCTTTTGGGCACACCATGTAGTAATACATTTCATAAACTTTTTCTTGAAGTAACAAGATAATTTACGAGAGATTTGGTGGCGTCAAGTAGTAAGTATTTGCTGTTTTGTCATATTTGACGCAACTTAGGATATACGATCTAGATGCAGAGTTACATGCTGTTCCATATCCATTCTAGTATCAAGCACATCCACGAGATTTTTAACAGATGGTTTGATAGTAGAGTCTCCAAAAGAAACCTCTATGTTTTCAACAAGTTGGGGTTTCTACTGGTTTGCTATCGCTCATTGAGATATGATGTAATATATTTAAGTGCTTTTCGTGCCATTGGAAAGACGTTGTTGTAAGGTTCTATGGTCATTTGTGTCAAATGCTGCGGACAAATCAACTAGCACAGGAACTGTAGCTTTATTCTGATCAAAAGTTTGCAGGATACAATTTTGGACTTTCACTAATGCTGTTTCTGCTGAATGATGTGACCGATGCGTCCTCCGACTTATCCTCCTGTTACAATAAAAACGGTCATGAATTTTTCTAATTTGGCCTTTTGAACGCGTCTACACTGAAACGAGCTTCTAAATGGAAATATGTTTTGCTGATATCACAGTGGTTTGTTCATATTATCATAAGAATTTACTTATTTGCTCAGAAATTTGATAGAATATGAACATTTGTTTAAAAATCCCTATATCAAATAATCTCTATGGTTTCAGTACTCTGAAGAAGATTGTGTGTTGGTATTTCACCACATGCAGAAAGTCAAAGCTTAACAATTTACTAATCACAAAAACAAAACAATAGATATTCCATGTTAACTTTCTGCTCCTGACAATTTCCATAATTAACCCGCGGTAAAGAATGAAAAGCCATGTGGTTGCAACTCCTCTATTGAAAGCAACCCTTTTATCCCCACTAGGATCCAAAGTTAGCGTGAAAAAACATTCAGAAACCGATTGTTCAGATTACTTTTAAAAAAAGGCGCATAAGCAATTCGGAAAGGTACTGCATAGGGCATAAAATATGCAGGCAATGGGGAAGGAGAAAGTTTCTTTATGTAATTCACGAGAGGGCATTTTCTGACTGGGTCAACAAACACACAAGGAACAGAAGACAAATATCAGAAAGTTTCCGTGCACATAGAGCGTTATTCAAATTTTAACCCGGAAAATGATTGTTACAGTGTCATTTTAATCAGGTTTATTTCTCCGGAAAAGATGCCACTGGCAAGTCTGTCATACAAAATAATAATCTAATAACAGATATTATGAATTATGTTGTTATGTCAAGGATGTTTGGTACACTGTGATCAACAACTTTACGGAATTCAGCCGAAGATATACTTTATTTTTAAAAGCGCTTTCGAAATACAATTGCCTTTACTATGGAATGCCATAGCAGAAAATATTCAAGACATAAAAACACTATCAAAATATTTAAAGTATTCAATAAAGATAGTCTCAATTATACCAAAATGATATATAAAACCACTTCAAGACAAATAAATATACTTCAAGATGTAAAAATTGATCATCAACATTTTAAAAACTACACCACGACAAATAAATATACTTCAAGATGTAAAAACAACATCCACATTTTAAAAACTACACCAAGACAAATAAATATACTTCAAGATGTAAAAACAGCATCAACATTTTAAAAACTACACCAAGACAAATAAATATAGATCTACTTCAAGATGTAAAAACAGCATCAACATTTTGAAAACCACACCAAGACAAATAAATATACTTCAAGATGTAAAAATAGCATCAACATTTTGAAAACCACACCAAGACTCACGTGACCAATCAAGACTCACGTGACCACAAAATCCATGACATCACTCGCCGTACCACGATAATTATGCTCCAGTGTAGTGTGTAGGCCTAGTATCGTCGAGTGGCCTTATTCCGTGAGTGTCCTTGAACCGGTGATTTTTGTGTACATCTCGTACAGGGCATGTTTTGATGACATCACACGATATTTCTGCTGGTAACCCTTAGTAATATTCCAATGTCTCATTGTCCTTGAATTTCAGACAAATACAAGACAAATACACAAGAAAAAAAAAAAAAAAACTTATATTAAAGAAATCGACTCCTTTTTTCTTGATGTTAGAGCATTAGATTAGTGTTTCTTCTTAAAAAATACAAAGATCGTCGACTTTCTGCTGTAAATAATACCGAGCTACCGGAATTGGGTCACGCCATGTTTGCACATTCAAAGGCCGACCGTATGTTCATTATTTATGCACAGTGAACATGAAAATAGTTATCTAAGTTATTATTTTCATATGAAAGTGACCAGAAATGATTTTTTGTGAAGGCAAGTAATTTCTAGCTCATATTCTGGTATCATTTCTTAATGTCATCAAGTTGTTTCCTTATCATCAAGGAATACGGACACTCGAGGCTACATCATGGTGTCAGCGTATTTAGTTAGACGTGAAATATTCGAGGTGGCCATTAAGAAAAGGCAAGATTTGACTGTAGATTTGAAGGTTCGGATTGATACTGGTGCCCTGAATGATTTAAAAATATGAAATAAAGCCCATTTGCAAATGCGAAACTAAAAGGTCATGACCTTTCCACAGTTTACCGGAACAATGCATCGAATGCAATCCAGTAGATTTAAGATCAAGTTAATCATTCATATCAACTCTAATGATCAAACTGAAAGCATGTATAGAAGCCATTAATCATGTAAGAATCATGATTTCTCGTTCCAGTTGGATAGAAAACACTGTGGAAAAAGGAGAAAATGCTGGTTACCAGGATTTTCTCCTTTTCAAACAATGTTTTCGAAAGACTAGATCTACCAGGAAGTTTAAAACTAAGGATTATACATGTGGTCAAGGCTTACACTCATATTTCTGTCAGCTCCTTACTAAATGACAAATTTTCGGATTTGATCAATTTCAAAGCATTTGCAGACGACAAATTAATCAGTGCTGAAATAACGATTTCTGTCGGTGAGGGGCTAGAAAACATTGCGGAATATTTCTTCCGGTTACCATCATTTTCTCCTTTTTCCACAGTGTTTTCAAAAGCCTGCTCTTCAGAGTTGTTATAAGACGAGATTGTGTAGTGAATCGTTAAAATTTTACAAAACTGTGGTGTTTTTAAGATCTTGGGGTGGTCAATGAATAACGTGAATACGCCGAATAAAAATGACAGTGTGACTGTCAACAGTCAAGCAGCAGTGTGTGTACGTTCTTTTCGCCAAGTGATGACGTCATGGATTTTGTGGTCACGTGAGTCTTGATTGGTCACGTGAGTCTTGGTGTAGTTTTTAAAATCTTGATGCTGTTTTTACATCTTGAAGTATATTTATTTGTCTTGGTGTGGTTTTTAAAATGTTGATGCTGTTTTTACATCTTGAAGTATATTTATTTGTCTTGGTGTGGTTTTTAAAATGTTGATGCTGTTTTTACATCTTGAAGTATATATATTTGTCTTGGTGTGGTTTTTAAAATGTTGATGCTGTTTTTACATCTTGAAGTATATATATATATTGGTCTTGGTGTGGTTTTTAAAATGTTGATGCTGTTTTTACATCTTGAAGTATATATATTGGTCTTGGTGTGGTTTTTAAAATGTTGATGCTGTTTTACACCTTGAAGCATATTTATTTGTCTAGCCCAGTGTAGTTTTTTAGAATGTTGATGCTGTTTTTACATCTGAAGTATATTTATTTGTCTTGAAGTGGTTCTGTGTTTTGATATGATAATTTTACTTTCATATATCAATTTTTTATATCGTTTTGGTATAATTGCGACTATCTTGATTGAATATTTCAAATATCTTGATAGTGTTTTTATATCTTGAGTATTTTCTGCTTTGGCATTCCATACTTTACAGCTAGTAAAGGCTAATATCGGACTGCAAAAACAGAATCTGATCTCTGACCTACAGTTTCAATTTAACTTAAACATAATACGACTTAACCCATTACCACACAGTCCCAACTTTTGATGACCCTGAGAAAGAACCCTATAGAAAACATTGTGGGAAAAGGAGAAAATGCTGGTAACCAACATTTTCTCCTTTTTCCACCATGTTTTCTATTCTTCACAAAACAAACTTCAAATTTTCAGTTACTTTTATTTTGTCGTCAGCAAATCAAGGGGTGAAAGCGAAAGTGAAAGTGAAAAAAAAAAGTTAGATCACATTTTTTAGATACGTTGTGTAGAGTTGTGTAAATGAATTCAGCATTACATATCTAAGAATGATGATCTACCAATTCTTTCCAGAGAAATGAGAAGTTATTTCCCTTACCTGTAAAATTGTTCAAAGCGCAGATGGAATAGTTTCGCATTCAGCCCTCGAAATGCTTTCGATATGGACAATCCTAAAATTTTGTCGTTTGATAATGTTAATAGAATTCAGCCTAAGATATGTCTTCAAACGCTTTCAAAACTCGATAGCCTCTACAGTCAGTAAAAACCAATATCAGATTGCTAAAACATAGAGTCTGGTCTCAGATCTTAACTGTTCCTTTTTTTAAATAATAACAACATTTATGTATAATATAGTTACATTGTAGCTTCTAATTCCAGATGAAGTAATAAAAATATATTAAATACATGCATATAAAATTATGTAAGTTTTCTGTGTAATAATTGCATTCAGGTTTCATTACAAATAGTTTATTCAGCATATATAAGGCCACCGGCCCAAAATACAAAAAAGTCTGAAATGACATATATTTAGAGTGACTATTAAATAATATATTGTTATGAATAGCACATACATAATTAAACACAGGCTTTTGCAGAGGACATAGACATTTTGCATTTTTATGCAAATTTCAAATCAGGGGCTTTGTTTTGTAATTGGCGTCATTTTGGTAATTGATAACACTCCAATTTGACTGTCGATTATCCTTAAAATGCACAATGGAATTGTCAATCACTTTAATTGCACCTTGTTTGATACCATTCATCATGAATATATACTTAACGTTCTTTAACAACATTTCAGTGGTGTCTGGCTTGGGGATTAAAGACTTTTGAATTCAAATAGACCGATAGGATCAGGCCAAGCGGGTTGAGGGCTAGACGTTGTGCTTACCACAGTATTCTGCAATGTTTTACTTTCAGATATTATCGTCTCCTTAATAATCTATCATAATATTAGATGCGTGTGCTGTAGCGTCACCCGGCAAGAAGTACGTGTTTTAGCAATTTATGCGGCTTCTTTTTAAGCGCGGTAACGACTTGTTATTCAAACTTCTTCCAGTAGGCTTACATGTATTTGAGGTCAATGGTCTACAGTCCCGAAGCCAGCCTCCTAAAAACTTCTGTTAAAGAACATTACACACAGAATCAAGATGATTGAAAATGGTATGTGTGTTTAAATTATTAATTATTTCATCATGAGTTGTATTGAAGAAGACTGTATTTGCTAGCTCAGAAGCACTATTAATGTCTGAAATATTTCAAAATGAATTATTCTCCATGGCTACGTTTCATTAAACGATATACGCACGGAACTTGCGAACGCAGTTTCTATAAGTAAGCATCAAGACTGAAAACCAGTTTCACTTAACTGTATAACTTAAAGGTTAGGTGTATTTGCATAACTTTACGCCGGTGTAATGTAGAGAAACAACCCTCATCTACAAAATGACCCATGGGTAATTTTACTATGTAGAGGAATGAACCGGGTCATTATTCTACGCAGAGAAATTTCTGTACGTAATGAAATGACTTCTGGGGTCAATTCTCTACGTAGAATAATTACCCGGGTCATTTTATAGGGGAGAGTAATTTCTCTGCATCACACCTGCTTATACCATTTGGTGAAGCTGGGATCATATATGTGTATATACAATCCCAAATATTTTGTTTACCTGAAAAGAGCGCACTGCGTTAAAACTTAAACCCTTTTCGCAGATAGTGAACTGTAAAGTTATATGTCTTGAAATTGGCAAAAGGATTGATTGGTTTTCGATGACATGATGTTTGGGGTTATAACTATCAAAATCCAAAAGGTGGCATATTGCAGGATATTAAAAAATTCGATAATATCAGCCAAAGGTGAACAGAACAAGTTAGTGATCGTCACTCTTGACTCGGGACAATGGTTCATATGGCAATAGGTCTATCATCAAACAATGATATCGTCGGTTTGCTTCCAAAACCTCGTAACTACAGCGCAAACCGACGATATGCTCTATTATTTCTTCCTACAATATTAATTTACATATATATCTTTATAGGTATACATGGAACACACGAGCACCTTTGGATATAACATCACCTTTGATGACGTCACAGTTAACACCACAGGAGATACTGACGGCGTAGATAACTACACTGATCATATCTATATATTCCACTCTGAACATGACAATTTAATAAAAGCTGCACGATCGTTCTTTTTGTATTTTACCCCGGTGATTATTGTCGTTGGAATAATAGGCAACAGTCTCTCAGTTGCTGTGTTTTGTTCTAAATCGATGAGGAAACTATCTGCCAGCACTTACCTCGCTGCGCTTGCTATATCAGACATTTGCACGTTAGTGTTCTATGTCTTTGTGGAATGGCTAAAGCGTGGAGAGAATTTCTTTTGGACTTCAACAACGTTTGCATTCCTTAACAAAGACGGCTTTTGCCAAAGCTTTGTATATTTGTCCTACGTTTCACGTATTATGTCAGCGTGGATTATTGTAATATTTACGGTCGAGAGATTTACGGGTATTTGTTATCCATTGAAGAGTTTCCGGAAGGGAGCCACAAAAATCATGTTGATCATGTTGTCGACTGCGGCAATACTGGTGTTGTACAAACCACTCATGCTTCGAGAACACACAACGGATTACGGGGTTCGATGTGCGCTATTACACGGTGTAGAATTTTTATCATTTGTGCTGGATAGTGTTTTTGGAATACTTATTACGCTTATCCCGTTCTTGGTTATCACAGTGCTAAACTTGCTGATCGTCAGAAGACTTTTCATCAGAAATATGAGAAGTAGCGAAGATACCCAAATACGTCTGGAGTTCACAATGATTCTTTTCGCTATTTCGTTTTTCTTTGTTGCCTTCAATGCCCCATACTTCGTTGTATGGTCCAAGCTTTTCATCCTGAACAGTTCACGATTTGGAAATCCGCCCATAAACATTATTTCTGAAATAGAATACTGGCAAGCAGTGTTATCTATCGTCAGAACTATTTTCTATATGAACTACTGCGTCAATTTCTTTCTTTACAGCATCACAGGTGCATATTTTCGCCGAGAATTACTTGACCTCATGACATTTCGTAACTACAGTCGCCGGGACACACGATCTTACATCCGATGTCGTAGATACGGCTCTTCTAGGACACAAGTAACGTCAGCAAATACCTCTGTCAGTCTTTGTGCGACTTACACAGCATAACTGGTATGGAATCGTGTCTTACCAGCATTTTATCCTTTTCCAACAATGTTTTCAAAAGGCGACAAAATAAAAGTTATTGAAGATTTGAAATTTGTTTCGTGAAGGGTAGAAAACATTGTGGGAAAAGGAGAAAATGCTGGTTACCAGCATTTTCTCCTTTTCCCACAATGTTTTCTGAAGTCTCCTTTCTCAAGGGCGTCAAAAGTAGGGATTGTGTGGTAATGAGTTAAAAGTCGGCATTGCGTGGTAAAGGCTTAACTTTACAAAACAACGAACTTTCAGACAGCCCCATATTGAAAGAATTTGCCGGCGATAAATTAAAGATGGTCCAAGTGATTTGAAAAACATTATTGATACAGAAAAAAAAATGCTGTTTAGCAGGATTTTCTCCTTCCCTACAATGTTTTCAAAACCTATCTTAAACAATAACCTTAAACTCGAGATTGTGTGCTGAAGGGTCAAAGTGCCTTTACGATTGTCTATAGGGTTACCAAAGACAAAAAGAGCACTATTCTAGTTCGCTGACATAAAGATCAATCTTCTCCTGGTCATTCGCAGATAAACACGTAGAGATAAGCCGAGACAATTTAGACTAAGAAAATTTATCAGGGCCCGTATTCACCAACCATTAGCTTGAACGTTCTTTGTCTTATTCTCCATTATTTTCTACATTTGTAAGTAATACAACTTCTGATTGGCTAAACCATTCGGTTTAGCCAATCAGAAGTTGTGTTACTTACAAATGTAGAAAATCCTGGAGAATAAGACTAAGAATATTCTCAAGAATGGTTGGAGAATACGGGCCCAGAAACACTTTTTTAAAATAGCAATAACGTAATCGCTGTTTTAATAATATTGGTTTTATACTTTTTCTTTTTTTTTATGCGTCATACGATTTGGAACCCCTTGGTGACAAAAATTCACTGTCCACCTCTGTTTTTCTCTTATGAGTATAAGAACTTAGTTCGAAGAGTTAATATCAGTGGCGAAGTTAATTTCTTGGGGCTTTTTTCTCGGGCTTATTTAGATTTTTGCTGTGAATTAATAAGAAGAAATGTTAACCTATAGTCTGCTAAGCGTGACTCACCAACCTTTTGTGGACAGTGTGGATCTAGATCAGACTGCATAGAGTGTGTAGTCTCAGAGGCGTAGCCATGTTGTTTCGATTGATGCGGCGAAATTGAGCTCCGAAGGCGCGATGCTATGCTAGGGGGGTGCAGCATCATACCGCATCATCCAGTTCTATTAGTGTGGCATGCCGTACCAGCCGAAATTATTGGTGCGGCAAATACTGCACCTGCGGCACCCGTATCTACCCCCATATGTCTGATCTTGGATATATCATACACTGTTCGCTAAGTACACGGCGGGGAATCACGTGACACAACAACCGCAACAACGACCGATATTTGAAAAAATTCCCCGACTTCAGGTAAGAAAATCTTCAATAATTCCTTTAATACATGACCGATTTGAATTTGGTTTAAAGCAGAGAAGGCGGAAGGACTCCAGGGATTTGCTTGATGTGTTAGATTTTTTAAACAACACCTGATAAAAAAGTTATTGACGAGCAAACAGATTTTTTACCCTGGACAATTTGTTTGCTCGTCAATAACTTTTTTATCAGGTGTTGTTTAAAAAATCTAACACATCAAGCAAATCCCTGGAGTCCGTCCGCCTTCTCTGCTTCAAACCAAATTCCAATCGTTCATGTATTAAAGGAATTATTGAAGATTTTCTTACCTGAAGTCCGGGATTTTTTTCAAATATCGGTCATTGTTGTTGTTGTTGTGTCACGTGATTCCCCGCCGTGTAAGTAGAGATCTTTGAACAAAAATACCTATGGACAAGCTAAATCTTGGTTTTAACCAACGGCCTGAAAGTTTCATGCCATTTATTCGGTAGGTATAGGGTGTATCCTTATCCTGCTGTGTGAATAGTAAAAACACAAAGCTTGATATTTCAATGATATATCTTAGGGGAAATATCTTCTTATCGGACAGTGTAGATCAAAGATCAGACTGCACGTTCTGTGCAGTCTGATCTTGATCTACACTGTCAGCAAAAGGTCAGTGAGTCGGGATTAGCAGCGTAAGGGTTAAAACTAGATAAATACAACAAAATAAATATGCCCAACATGTTAATTTCACGTGAAATGGAAACCTACCAGAAACAGACGAGGTTTGATGTAGTTTTGGAGTCGGCAGAGTTGTGAATTGTGACGAGTATCAACGCGTGTTATTGATCCATTTGACAATTTTAACGCCATTCGCGAAATTCTGCTGTAAAACCTAAAATGTCCTGAAGATACTACTGTGGCCCATTAAAGAAATATCACTGAACATATTGTATTCTTCGTTTGTTTTTTCTACACCTGAAGCCCTTTCCGTACTAAACACGGTGATTATTATCTTTTAAGTTTGTGAAATCTGAAAAACTTCATTCAAAGGCAACCTGTTGCCATGAATTATGGTCTAGCTACTTTGTCAATATATACGTCTGAGCAGAATGAAGTTCTGTGTATAGCCAAGACTATCCGTATAGCCAAGACTATCCGTATAGCCAAGACTATCCGTATAGCCAAGACTATCCGTATCAACGTAATTCACAGGCCGTTACAGACTTCGTTAACCTTTATCCTGCTTGATACTTGAAATTAAATTCTCAATTAGAAAGAAAAAACCAAAACAAACAATGAATACTTCTATTTCAAAGCTATGTGGTAGGGAATAATATATCTTTATCGGACAGTGTAGATCCAAGATCAGACTGCACGTTCTGTGCAGTCTGATCTTGATCTACACAGTCCGCACTAAGGTAGTTAGTTGCGCTAAGCAGCATAAGAGTTAATGTTTTACAAGACAACATAATTTTAGATTTGTCTTTTTTTAAAAAGGATTTGCAGACAAATCAAAGATGGCTAAAATGATAGAATTTGTCAAGGATGGCGTAAAAAACAGTATGGAAAAAGAAGGAAATGCTGGTTACCATTATTTTATCCCTTTTCTCTCATTTTTTTCAAAAAGCTCTCGTCCAGCTTCATCACAATTTTCAACAGAGACAATGGGGGCCATACTTGGAAATTAAATTATCTCCCTTGCCAGATAAACACTAAAGGTATCCAAATAACAGATTTATTCTTTTACCTGTATTCCTTTGTTTTTATCCTTGGCTCCCTTTGGGATGTTGCGATAAATATAACAATGATTTTTTATGTTTGTGTAAGGTCGGCATTTAATTCAATTCAAATTCCCTTCTTAATCATCAGGAACTACGCATACATTGATTTGTAAAACAATCTAACTTCATTTCTGTACAATATTATCTCAAAAACATAGCTGTTCAGTGCAAGAAAATCAAGGATAAAATCCAAGTAATCCTCCTATAAGGACCAAAGTAGTACTGGAGAAGAATCAGGGGAAATAACTGAAGAATGGCCCTCATTGTAAGGCGCATCGGAAATAAATGCATGAGAATTCATAAAAGAAAACGTAGATTTTTAACATAGCTGACTTCAAGAAGAATTTCTCGGAAAGTGATGTATGCACGAAATGCATAAAATAAGCAATGTTGATGTTTATACATAATGCATGAATCCTTCATTTAGCGAGAAATCCATAACAGTGCAAAAAGTAAATTAAATCTGAAGCCCACGCATTAGACCAGAAACGTTACCATTGAACCACATAGAGGTAATGTAGTTATTTTATAGATTAACTTTGTGTTTTCTTTAATATTTCCTAAAGTAACAAGTAAATTGCTATGAGCTCGGATGGAAAGGGATCGGACCTAATAACCTAATTGTGCCATTTTCAAATTTTTATCTACACCGTGGCTGCTTTTTCCGTATGAATTCGCTAGTCTGTCAGTACTTTCAGTACTTTGACTATAAATGTGTGAAAATTTCCAATAGAGCACTAAAAGAATTAACCCATTACCAAACAACTAAATTTTAGACTTGTCCAAATTGAAGGCATTTGCAGACGACAAAATAAAAGTGACTGAAAATTGGAAATTTGTTTGGTGAAGGGTAGAAAACATTGTGGGAAAAGGAGAAAATGCTGGTTACCAGCATTTTCTCCTTTTCCCACAATGTTTTCTAAAGGCGTCTTTCTCAGGGGCGTCAAAAGTAGGGATTGTGTGGTAATGGGTTGAAACTTTACGTCCATTAATAGAAGCTGCAAGAACTTGTTTCACAATCGATGAAGAATAAATCTGTCTAAAATGATTGACTTCAACCGAGTTTACTTTCGGTCACTTTGGAAGCTTTTAACATTTAAAATCGTTTTGTTCATTCAGGTTTACAAATAAAGTAATGCGTTAACCTAAATTAACCTTTTACCAAACAATCCCACTTTTGGAAGCAAAATGGAAGAGGTTTCTCGATAATGTTGTGGATATGTGCTGGGGTAAAATGCTTTTTTGGATATGTGCTGGGGTAAAATGCTTTTTGCCAGCTTTTTTTTTTATCCTACAATGTTTTTTTTATCAATTCATTTACAATTTCATTATTGATCTACATTTAACTTGTTGTCTCAAAATGCATTCAATATAGACAAGTCTAAAATTTTGTCGTCAGGTAAAGGTTAAAAGACAAAGCTTTGACACACGTGAACTTTAATCAAACCCTAAGATTTTCAGAGTCGTAGGTTGAAATAGGAGCTCTTGCGGACAGCATATATCAAGATCAGGCTGCACAGAACGTGCACAGAACATGCAGTCTGATCTTTCATTTATGCCGTCCACTTGTTTAATCAAAATTATTTATAAACAGGTCATACTGAGTCTGTTGTAGTTGCAATTTTAGACGTCGAACTGGCCTGCAACACGCTAAAAGGGACATTCGGACATTTGCGTAAAGTGTCGTCTCGAATCAGCCTGTGCAGTCCGCGCAGGCTAATCCGAGACGGCACTTTACGACTACATTAGATTTTGTGCTACAGTAGACATGTGTAAAACAGAAAATGACATAAAAAACGGAGAGTGTCGTCTTGGATTAGCCTGTGATGAGTGCGCAGACTGATCCGAGACGACACTTTACGCAGATGTCCAAATGCTCCTTCTCGCGTGTTACAAGCCATATGGCACGTGATACGTGAAAAAGAGGCATTCAGACATTGGCCTAAACTGTTGTTTTGGATTAGCCTCCAGGCTATCCCGAAACAACATATTCCTTTTTCATGTAATTTTCTGTTTTGCGCAAGTCTACTGAAGAACAAAATATAATGTAGTTGTAAATTGCCGTCTCGGATTAGCCTGCGCGGATTGCGCAGGCTGATTCGAGACGACAATTTACGCAGATGTCCGAATGCCCCTTTTCGAGTGTTGCAATTCATATAATTGACTCTGGAAGAGGTACCCAGCTAGATAAATAAAATGTTCGTTTCCAGTCAATAATGACCATAATTCAAATGGTACAATTTTAGATTTTTTTTCAGTAAACAAACGAGGAACTCCGGTGAACAATTATCGAGACCGTGTTTTTAAAACGTTGTATAAATCGGAATGTTTCTCATATTTCATCTTGTATTTTACGATTGATGTCAGTTATAGATATCTTTTAGAGATATAGTTATAGGATTGTGTGCTTAAAATCGTTTCAGTGATTGACAGACTGATTGTAAAGTGTCTAACACCGTTTTCAATATTATTTCAGTTATTCTGCGGCGGCCACTGCGCCTATCCATTCTTTCCTAGAGTCTCTTTTACCAGTACTTTGCAAAATTTCCTTTCAAAGCCACGAGCTGCTTTCTCACGTGACTATCATTGAAACAAAATCATCAGTGGAGCCTAAAATCGTTTCAGAAACCAGTGTGCTTCAGTAGGATAAAAAGGAACTCTGCTGATTAAAGAAATAAATTAATTAACAACAACCACGTCTAGGAACATTGTCCCAAATTGAATACTTTTTTTCTTTTGAGAAAATATTTGATCACGTATTTAACTTTTATTCATATCATCCATTGTTAACTATGAAGGAAATTTGGAAATTTTCGTAAAATACTTCTTTTTCGAAGGCTTCTTTCAAAGCTAGTTTCAAGTGGCAAATAAAAGTATTACATACGAGGAAATCAGATGAATGGTGGATTTAAACTGACTATGGCATTGCTTCTGTGGATTTTAGGATTCGAGCTGCACTTCTTTGCTTTTGTTATCGCAGAATATCCATTTACTCATGGAAATACCTTAACGTTATGCGGTGATCCGAGCTATAAATTCAGATCATTCGGAAATACTTCGCTATCATCGTGTATCACGGAATGCGGAAGGCGTCCGAAATGTTTGGCTTTGAACCACCGTCAACTGTACAGCAACTTGTGTGAGCTGTTTGAAACGAGAGATACGATAGCAAACATAAATAAAGACTGCTTGTATCTCAGGCGTGACGACATCAGTTTTAGCGGTGTGGTAAGTCTGTCTGCCTCTGCCTCTCTCTCTCGCTCTCTGCCTCTCTCTCTCTCTGCCCCTCTCTCTCTCTCTCTCTCTCTCTCTCTCTCTCTGCCTCTCTCTTTCTCTCTCTCTCTCTCTGTCTCTATCTCTGTCTCTCTCTCTCTCTCTCTCTCTCTCTCAGTAATGGCTATTTATGATAGATGACAAAATAATCCAAACAGGCTTTAGCTTGTTTAACTCTTTCCCAAACGACAAGATGTTAAACTGGTCCTGATTTAAAGCACTCTTTATTTTCGCGGACCTTTCCCTTTTTCGGCAAATATTTCCCCATATTAACCACAAGCTGACGAAATAAACTCTATTAAGGTAAGACCTGTGTAATACACTTCTGGTGAACATTTGGCAAAAATTCTAATTGGTTGTTTAATAGGGATAAATAAGGATTTATACAGAAATAATATTTTTGCACATTTCTAACGGATCAGAAATTCCGTTTATGTCTATCTTGAAACTATTTTTTAATACTTTTGTTTGTTTTCTAAAAAGGGAGGTAATTATTATTTCTTTTTTCAATTGAGAATATAGTGGTTTTACATTTATAAATGACAATTCAAAGAAGGAAAAAATGAAAAAATGAAACGGTGAAAGTAGTTCAATAATACTCATTTTTAACTGTAGCTAATTTTGCAGGATGATATTTTAGTGGAAATAGCTGTTTTCCATTACACAGGTCTTACCTTAATACATATTTCGACAGAAATCTGCTACTGCTTTTCTTTTTAAACCGAGCTTTACAAAGCGGTGTATTTTGGGTAAAGAACTGTACTGTGTAGGAATATAGCATCCTCTGTAAAAAACAGCCGAGGGATTTGTTCAACGGATCATCAAAAGATTTGCTAATGACGCTAGAACAAGACTTCTATCACAGGCTTTATATGAGTCATGCTCTGGTAAAAGGGGGCTTAAAGTATCTCCGTGATGCAATATTCTAATGACATAATTATGGGTCTATGATATTCATTTTGTTAAACAAGATAAATCATGCCATAGAGGGATTCTTTGACATAAAGAAAATTGAACGATAGCGAAAAGTTTCGGCCCAGGTCAGCCTGCGCGGACTGCGCAGGCTGACCTGGGTCGATACTTTTCGCAGATGAATTAAGCCCCCTTTTCACAGAGCATCGCTCATAATCAAAACGTTACTATTCTTCTATATTTACAGCTCTCTAACGGATGTGGTTGTGCTGTTGGGGAATCATGTGACCTGCAAACTACCACGTGCTCTAAATCAGGTACCATAAACGCTTGTAACCAGCATTTTCTCCCTTTTTTTCCGCTATATTTTTTAACTTTTCAAAGTCAGGTGCATAGTTTACATGCTAGCTGACCATAGCTGAATGAAGCGCGCCAGGTTGCGTTTTATTGAGTAACAGCTAAATTTTATTTTGAAATTCTAAGTTACGGAAAGACGATACAACCCAAAACTTGTCCCTACTAAACCTTTTGGGTGGTGTCCGTGGTCGTGAGGTAGAGCGTCGGCCTCATAACCTAAAGGTCCTGTGTTGGATACCCGAGAGCGGGTGTCATCTTTGGGATCTTTAATTGGCCCATGCATTCGGCGCAAGTACTGGTGTAGTTCCTAGAAAGCAGAATCGAGAGAGATTAGTATAAGTTGTAAGAACTTGTTTCTCAATCGATGTAAAATAAGTATGTTTAAACTAAACTAACACACATTCGGCGCGAGTACTGGTGTAGTTCCCAGGAAGCAGAATCGAGAGAGATTAGTATAAGTTGTAAGAACTTGTTTCTCAATCGATGTAAAATAAATATGTTGAACACCAAATAAATAAACTGGACATCTTTCTACTACCCTTGAAAGAATCCACTCATACTTACAAAGATTTTAATTGTATAGGCTTGATTTAACAAGTGAGAGGAATAGATAAAAAGTCATTGTTTTTTACTATGGGCCGAAAGGGCTCAGAACAATTTGCCGACGACAATCAATTTGTAGATGGCAAAATAATATAATCTCTCTTTAAACCGTGAAAACATCAGCTGAAAAGGAGAGAATGGTTATTACCAGCATTTTCTCCTTTTCCAAAAATGTTTTTAAACAAAATCGACCTCTTCATTGCCCTGGTTTCGATGGTGCACGGCTAATTGGATAGAATATATAAATATTGTGGGTTTATATATTATTCACATGTAATCGGAAAGAAAGTATTGGGAATATGAAGCAATTTTTGCAAGGAAGGAAAGTATCAGAAAATAAAGAACCAGTTTCTGTTGAAGTTGTGATACTTTAACAATATTCATTCTAAATCACATATTATGATTTGATAGTTTATGTAATTAATACAAGACATTCAGGACACTTAAAGTGTTTTTCTTTTTCAAACAATGTTTCAAAAACTTCCTCCTATCTTACGTTGGTAAAGACTAACGTTGAAAACTAACAAACCATGAATATTGCAATAACAAAAATTATAAAATAAACACATATCAAAAACATTTCTTTCCAATCTCAAGTCAGAAAAAGTAATAAAATAAATCACGGTACATTTATCATTTCGATGGCTGAGTGCAACACTATCCTAAGTGCCTATACTTTGTATAGGCACTTAGGATAGTGTTGCACTCACCCATCGATTTGTTTTTAAACAGTCAATACAACTTGTCAACAAAATTTTTACATCACATACAATGGTAACCTAGCGTCTTGTGGTCACACAGTACTTTTTTCCTGATACTTTTTTTCGTATACTTTTTATCCTGAATCTTTTTTTCCCTGATACTTTTTTCCTACTATCAAATTTATAGAATGCTTTCCTCTGAGAACACTGGCGAACGGGAAAATAATTGGTAACAAATATGGCATAGGAAACTCACTGGCTATACGATGTAACCAGGGTTTCGAGTCACTTAACGGCGTAACATCGGTCACGTGTTTATCAACTGGCGAATGGAGCCAATCACCGAGCTGTAATGAAGGTGAATTTTATTTTTCACCCCTTGAGTTCCCGAACAAACACACTTACACTCGTAACCTAGGTTACAAGTCTGTTTATGGCGTCATATCGGTCACGTGTTTATCAAATGTTGAAAAGAACCAATGAATGAGCCATACTAAGGGTGAGTATCTTTGACTCATCCCAACAAACACACACATTAACCCTTTCCCAAACAAGCCCTTGTTTTTACGTGTCTGCAGTACAAGTTTTTTGAAAACACTGGGAGAAAAGGAGAAATTGCTCGTTACGAGCAATTTCTCCTTTTCCCACAGTGTTTTCTACCCATTTGGAGAACTTTTTGCCATTTTTATCAAATTTGAAATTGTCGTTTGCAAACTCTTTCAGATTCGAAGAGTCTAAAATTTGTCGTACTAAGTTTACGAGTCCTCTAATGGCGTTAAACTGTTCAGTGGTCTATCAACTGGTGAATGCAGAGAATCATTACGATGAGCCTCTCTTTATTCTATAACCTTTCCTTGTTCACAAATACTAATACATGTTAAACAAGGTTGCAAGTTGGCTAATAGCATGGCAACGATCATGTGCATTTTTAACCAGTGAAAGAAGCCAGTCTACAAACTGTTTCACGGTAAGTTTATTTGATTCTACATCCGTATCGTGCTCATAATTGTCATTATCATTCTAGTATTGGTACTTATTCCAAGGTTAAAGAATTTAGGATCCCATGAACTGAAATAATCTGAGAGTTTAAACTTAGAATAATAATAGAATTTAAAAAAATAAAATGTGGGGGAATATAACTTGTTACCAAACAAAGCCATTTTGACAAAATGGATGATGTTTTTGTAAAAAAAAAAGAAAGGTGAAAAAAGGAAAAATGCCAGTGAGCAGCATTTTTCTTTTTCTTGTTCCAAAACTCGTTGTACCATTTTAATCATTATATACCTGTTCGAATTCAGTGAAACTCTATTTTGAAAAAAAAAGAAAAAAAGAAAGCCCTATTTTGAAAATATATGAACAAAAGTTGCCATGCCTTTGGATAATAAAAATGCAATGAAAAAACATGTTGTTTCAATGACCGTACCATGTAGATTACAGGATAGAACGAATTTAGATCAGACTGCATGTTCTTTGCATGTTTATCGTATCATTATTGCCTTAAAAGGTGAGTGATCAAATGTCGACACTAGTTGCTGTATTTGTTAAAATGTCTACTTTTTTTTATTGTACTGTTTGTTTTATCAGTATGCAATCCACCGCCAAATCTACAAAACGGTAACATTTCTGGCAGCAGCTATTCCCAAGGCTCGTCCTTAGACGTTATATGTGATGCCAACTACTATGAGGTTAACAATATACAAAGCATCACGTGCTTGTCGAGTGCAGTCTGGAGCGCTGTGCCAAGATGTGTTCTTAAAGGTCAGTTTTGTATCTATTAGTCCGTAACATAACCACATGTCACGTGTAATGCAGAGAAATTACCCTCCCCTACAAGATGACCCATGGGTCATTGCTCTACGTATGTGCTGACTTGAGAGGTGTGTTAAATCCCCTGTTGCTAGTTCACGGGCTAAGACACAAGTGAAGAAGTCGTACCAAAAAGGACATTGCAGTCAACGAGCGTATCTGTCCCTGCTGCAAGGTTTTCCAAAGTGATCTGTTGAAATTTAAACTCCTTACCAAACAAAGTCATTTTGACAAAATGGATGATAGTTTTTGTAAAAAAAAAACAGGTGAAAAAAAGGAAAAATGCCTTTGACGAGCATTTTTCTTATTCTTGTTCCACAACTCGTTGTACCATTTTAATCATTACATACCTGTTCTATCATTATTCCTTTTTTTCATTCCTCATTTTTTCACCTTTACTCTCTAAATCTTTCACTGTCAGTTCATTATTTCGGTGTTTATATTTATTTTTATTTACTGTAAATGTCATTCCACGTGACTTTCTTTAGGGAGAGGAACTGTATAAGCTTTGATGCTTTCGTTTCCATCCTTTTCGCAATATGTTATTGTAAATGATTACATGTATATGTTATTATATTGAATAAAATATGTTTAAACTATACCTGTTCTAATTCATTGAAACGTTTTAATGTGAAAAAGAAAATAGAAAAAAAAAAGCCAAAATCTTACTTTAAAGTTGCTTCTGTCAGGATATTAAACAAAGTAATAGACAGTGTAGATCAAGATCAGACTGCATATTAAATGCAGTCTGATCATGATCTTAACTATCTGCAAGGAATTTCGAGTTGGTTCCAGCGCTGTAAATGAATTCTCCGTCATTTGATACACATCTATTGTCTGAAAACGTTTACAATTTGGACAAGTCCACATTGTTTTGTTTAATGAAAGGTTAGTTCTTTACAAAACGACAAAATTCTAGACCCTTTCAAATAGAAAGCATATTGCGAAAGACAAAAATAAACTTGTCTTAAAAGTAAAATTTGTTTCTGGAAGGGTAAAAAAAGGGTCATTTGGCAAATTTTCTTTCGGGAAGCGTAGGAAAGATTGTGGGAAAAGAGAGCAAATGCCTGTAACCAACATTTTCTTTCTTTTCCACAATGTTTTTCAAAGCAGTCCTTCTCGGTGTCCTTGAAATTTGAAATTGTTTAATAAAGAATGAAATGCCGTCTGCATAAGGGAAATGTTTAGCATCGTTGTCAGCTGACAAACTCTCAGAAAGTATTGTCTACGTCCTTTTCATCGATCACACAATACTTCCACAGATTTATATTTATCGTTAGCAAACAGTACACTTCCTGTGGCTTAGAAATATATAGAGAGCGGTCAAAAGTTTACTTGATGTCATTTATTTGGTCATGTACAGTAGGTGACCATATACTTATGTCATCAAATTCCATATTAAGATTGATTTTCATCTATTTTTCAGTTCTAGAAAATTAATTCTGAAGGTTCTGATAGTGCTATGGTAATGGAAAATACACTTTTAGAAAGTGAGGCTACTTGAACCATCTACACTCACTTGCTATTATCATTCTTGATCAATTTGACACAGATTCATTTCTTTCACATCTAGTCTACAGGACAGATATTTTTTTACGTCAAATTTATTTTGCCTAGTTTTTATATTACCCCAAGATTGCAAGGAAACAGAGAGTATAGTATTCCAAAATCTTTACTACTTAATTCATTCATTGACAGAATGCAATCCTCCGACATATTTATCGAACGGCTACATAACCGGTAGTGAATATACAATCGGCTCTACTATGACAGTTCTGTGTAACTTGGGATACAGGGAAGAATCGAACATAACGTCCATTGCGTGCTTAGACTCTTTGCAGTGGGACATGACGCCAAACTGTGTACTGAGAGGTAGGGCAATGTAGGAGCATGTTGACCATGTCTGACGACATTTATTTCGATTTCCTTTTTTTTTTAGCAGATTTGCTATAGCAAATCCGCTTACTGTGATCGTTTTGACCGGAACCAAATACATCATTCGTAACGACGCATGCGCACTTACTTTCAGTTTTGCATGGCTGATTTATAGGCTAATAACGCAGATCTACAAATCAGATCAATTCTGACCCTAAACAGACCATGCAAATTGAGGTTGATTTCTTTATCGAAATTTCACCAAAACTAAACAATTAACGTCAATCTAAAGTACTTTAAATACTAAAACAAAGTTTGTTCTTGTATTTTTCAAAATGTAGCGTATGAACATTATTTACACTGCCCTGTTTTCATTCAAGAGCTTTCATTCACAACTTGTATCGTCCGCTGCCAAATAAACAAGGAGATTAAGCAATTTTTACCCGATAAAATCACATTTTCAACTATGTCTTATTTAAAAAAATTGTTCACTGTTCAGAGAGCCAGCTAGAATTTGGCCGTAAATAATTAAAAGCCCTGTCGATAACGAATATACAGAACCCATAAAGTCGACCTAACCTAGTTAACTAACGGCTTTTAACGGCTTGAACTAAAATGGTTGTACAGTTTTAACTATAGATGGCAGTGAGGTTGATCGTCAAAGTAGTTCTGGCCACTCAAATGTACCGGTGTATATACGGTGATACCGGAGTCTATGGATATCAGTACATAGTAAAAAATATTTTAAACGCTTTGCCCTTTTAGTTCAACCGTGACCTAGACAACGTGAATCCCCATAGATCTACTTTATAAATATTTAGTATACGTGCAATAATCTATTAGATAGAATTTCGTCTTCCGATTTATATGTTGTTTGAATGTTTAATAATCCGAATTATGTTTACATTCTGCTTAACAGTATAAATAAATGGGCACTTACAACTTCGAATTGTAGCGGTTGTTGCGTTTACAAACGAGATGACATGCAAGGGAGACTACCGACTGGTTTAAAATATTATTATCATTCTTCTACGCCTCTCTTGATTTTGGATTGATTATACAGCAATCCTTCAGAATCGTAAATATTTACGTTACCATCGTGAAAACATTATATAATCCATTATAAGTAAGCGTGAGAGTTTTTTTTTTATGCCGATCGTCTCCACAAACTATGAGCGTGTACCGTATTTTATTCGTCTTTGGTTTTAGGCGGCTCAGAATTGTAAGGGAGACTACTCTGGGACTTACGTAGATTTAAGAAAGTACGAGTTTTCTCCCTTAGACCATTAACTGTTTGCAATTTTGCCAGTTTTCAGTATAATGAAACATAGAACTTGATTCGGGTTTTATTCGAATGAAGAGCGCAAAGGGAAGCAAATACATGAGAAAATATGGAGAAAAAGAAATTAATATTTGTAAATAAATAGGTAAATGGATGTGTTTTGCTTCACGTGGCTGCACAATTTCCTTATTACGTTTTCAATTTTGGTTGCTATATAAACAGCAGGAACAAAACTACTGGAAACAAAGGAAATGACTCATATCTATAATAAGCATTAATTCCATAAACAGTATCAGAAACCATTTTCCACAATATTTTCACTAAAATGGTAAAGAGTTTTGAAATCATTTTTTTTTTTTTTTTTTGGGGGGGGGGGGGGTTTACTCTTTTTCCCTTTTGTTTGAAAGATCTTTTTTCCTCAGTGTTTATAGTATTTAGCAATGCATCCTGTTACATTATATTGCAGTTTCAAGACATAAAAAAGCAAATGAGCAGAAACTCCAAACCATTTTAGCAAAATATTTTCATTAAAATAGTAAGCGTTTTGAAAAAAAAAAAATCCTTTTTCAACTCTTCATCTTTGTGAAAGAATAAGAAGAAGTAGATACTCTTTACCATCTTACATGCACACACACCAGAATCACTGAACTAAAATTTCAGTTTCTTGAACATAAAGGTAGAAACTCCTTACCATCTTACAAAAAGAAATAAAGCTTAAATGCTTAAGAGTTTCGAGAAAAGAAAAGAATTACTTTTCCTGCAATGCTTGCAACAGCTTGCTTCCTGAGTGACCGTAAGATTTAACACCATATGCTGTAGATAAAGTTCAAGTTTTTCAGACACTGAAAAGCAAATTTAGAAACTCTTTCCCGTCTTTTAATATAAAATGGTAAGGAGTTTCGGAAAATTTGCTATTAATTCAAGATCAAAGGGCTTGTGAAAAAGGTTTGATTTTTTTTTTGCACATATACGAAAGAAATAATTCGATATGTATCAACATAGAGTTTTTAGAAACATTTTCATGATCAAAATTTTGAAAAGATCAGATTTCACGGCCTTTTGAGATTCCCCTGCTAGAAATTCCCGGGATTTTTTGGTAGCGGACGAAAAATAGTTCGCATGTTGAACATGTGTTTTGATGTTTCCAAGATGAAAAACAGTTTGCATGACCTCTTGAAATTAAAACTATTAGGAATATATTACACTGTATACTTCTAACAATATTAAATGGCCGTTTTTAATTTCTTTCAAACCGTACAACCATCGAAAAATAAAAAAAAAAATAAATAAATCGCCTGACCATTTTAGTTCGACCTAGTTAACGCCACTCGTATGATACTCTCGATGAATTTCCAAATTGTTTGAAACATTTCTGCAGAACTTTTGATAGTATGGAGATCTTGCAGTGTATAAAAGATATTTGATTTATATGCATCCTGTAGTATAAAAGCTTCATGGGAACCAATATTTCTCTCTTGTCATCAACGGTAAGAAATATTGTATTTACAAACGGCCCCGATCAAGTACGAACCCGTGACACGAATTTAACTGAAGGTTTTTGATGGAAAATCGTGTCCTTCTCAGTGAACTAGACATCCACCAGCGTGAATCCTAAAGGACTCAGACAGGCTTCCAATTTGTCTTCAAGATGTAAAACTCCATTTTAGTCCCTCTGATCACAGGAATTTGACATTCTATAACCAAAATAAATGATAAAACATGAAAAAAAAAAATCTCCCCTATATAATATAAACACAAGGAATGCAACGTCTCGATTGCTGGCGCTAGCACCTGACAGCCTTTCCTAACCAAAATCACCCACGAAACAAACATTGATCATCTCATTTAGCCTAGCAATAGACAAGACAATAATGTACCTGCGACATCCGGCGATACCTCAGTAGACACCTTTCAACCAGAGATATCCGTCATGTTTTACAGCTCTATCAGGACATTTTGATTTATCCGGGTAGCTATTCGCTGACATCACAAGAAGTGCAAGGAAACATATTTTCATATTACTTATTACTATTATTTTTTTCGTTTTTAAGATATTGATGGATATCAAATGATACTAAAGATTCTAGAAAAATCTTTAGTATCATGTGATGTGCATAAGTATCTTAAAAACGCTGACGTCACAAGAAGTGCAAGGAAACGTATTTTCGTATTACTTATTACTATTATTTTTTTCGTTTTTAAGATATTTATGGACATCAAATGATACTAAAGGTTGAAAGGTGTCTACTGAGGTATCGCCGGATGTCGCAGGTACATTAATGTGTTGTCTATTGCTAGGCTAAATGAGATTATGATCAATGTTTGTTTCGTGGGTGATTTTGGTTAGGAAAGGCTGTCAGGTGCTAGCGCCAGCAATCGAGACGTTGCATTCCTTGTGTTTATATTATATAGGGGAGATTTTTTTCATGTTTTATCATTTATTTTGGTTATAGAATGTCAAATTCCTGTGCTCTGATACAATGTACCTTGAATTTTATTTGATGACATTTCAGAAAAAAAAATAATAATAAAAAAAAAAAAAATGCCGAGTTAGTAGATCTAGATAATTTATGATAAAGGATGCACAGAAACGCATCTATACGTCTTCTTTTAGACATATAGATTTGACATCTTTGATATATTTCTGATCCTGTGAATTAGAAGTGCATTTACAGAGCAAGTTATATAACTATTTTTACTTATTTAAATTCTTATTATGAACTGCAGCTCAGCCCATATTTAGACAGTGTCTGTGTTTTATGTAATTCAAACCTTAGCGTGAAAGATGCCTATATAGTTTTTAAACTTTTATAGAGTGACCCAATGCCATTAACCCTTAGGCTGATAAGTGCTACTCAAGGACCTTTTGCAGACAGTGTTGATTATGATCAGTTTGCACAAAAGTGCAGTCTGATCTTTAATCCAGACTGCCTTGTAAGAAAGTATTTACTCCAAAAGAATTAACTTCAAAATAGCAATAATTGGATTTGTACATTCAGCTTGAAAGTTTTAATTTAGTTATGTTAAAGTAATTTTTTACTCTGCATGGCAACATGTCACACTGAGTGTGATCTTGATCCATTCTGGCTGCAAAAGTACCTTCAGTTGTACCAAGGGCTTGGATTCACATATTTAAAAAAAAGGACTATTTTCTGCCCGGTGATGTGTGATGATTTGAACCCTTTCCCAGACAAGCACTGGTTTTTACGTGTCTGCTGTAAAAGTCTTTTGAAAACACTGTGGGAAAAGGAAAGATTGCTCGTACCTAACCCTAACCCTTTTTGAGAACTTTCTGCCATTTTCTCCAAATCTAATATTGTCGTCTGCAAACTCTTTTGGTTTGGAAGGGTCCAAAATTTGTCTTTTGGGAAAAGGTTAAGTCTTTTCTTTGGACCATGAAAATGGATTCACTCAAAAATGCATTAGATGTAATAAATAACAGTTATACCAGTATATAAATATTAATTTCAAGTAGCTCATAATGCTACAACAGGTATTTTTTGCACATATTTGCAATGATTTAATTAATATATAGTGTGCAAGGTTGGCAAAGAGCAGGTCAATATGAGTATTGACCAGCCTGGCAGCTTTAACCGGTTATAAACAGTCAATACTGGTCACAAGTGGTCAATTGGTATGGTTGATTGGGGTGGTTGATTTGGTTGATTAAATCACTGGCTTACATGTATACCTGTCTGGTTTCTAAATTAATATTCAAAGCTGTCCTCTTAAATCTTGTACATGAAGGTTTATTATTATATTATCATCAGTATCATAGTTTTTATTAATAAGGCACTTTTTTATTTGATCATGATTCAAAAGACAGTATTGCTGGTCAACTGAAGAGGTTGTCAGAATTACTCTCTTTATTGAACCTGCATAGAGGTCATTTTTTTTTTATGCAAACAATTTTTGTCGATTATCATTTCTTCCAGGTTAGATGTTTCTACACACACACACATGCACACACTCTCTCTCTCTCCCTCCCTCCACCTCTCATGTTATATTGCAGAAAAGCAGTCATTTATAGGCAAACATGTGAAATATGCAGGTTTGTTATTAATATAAATGTATAGGAATTTTGAGGTACACAGGAAGAAGGCATTAACTGATTAAATAAACAATAGTTTGGGATACATCAATGTCTTTGAAGTACATTTAAGTGTCTTCCTACATTTATAAAGTGCCATCAAAACAGTTAAAGGTTTGAAAGTTGGCCCTTTCTACCTCAGTTGGGTGTGGCTTAACTCTTTACCACACAATCCCGACTTTTAATGACCCCGAGTAAAACCTTTTGAAAACATTGTGGGAAAAGGAGAAAATGTGTTTTCTGCTTTTCCCACTATGTTTTTTTGTATCCATCCCAAACCAAATTTTAATTTTTCAGTCACATTCATTTTGTCATCTGCAAATGATTGCAATTTGGAACAGCCTACAATTTTGTCATTTAGTAAAGAGTTAAATCAAATTACCAAAGGGACAAATTATGTGTCCCTATTTTGGGGTATTATCCTTGACACCAGGTTTTATTCCTAAAACATGAAATAATGACTTGTAAGTAGTCATGATGTTACGGGAGACCACTCCTTCCTGCATGGCATACTCCCGATTTAAATACAATACCTGGCTACTGCGTCAGAGAGATATCTCTTTGGCTCAGTGGTTAGGGTATTGGCTTTGCGTCCGGGAGTTCGGAGTTCGAATCCCGCTCCGACCCTTATTTCTGCCATGCATTTATTCATTTGTTTCTTTGTTACGGACTTCGTTCGTAAGAATGATAATATCTTATCATCAAGCAATTACTTAGGTGTCAAACATGAAACTTAAAGACCTTATTAGGAACTTCTACACAGCTGTGAAAAGCCAGCTGATGAGTATCCTTGGCAGGGACAAAACAGTTTTTCCACCCCACTCTTTCACATTGATGAAATCAACTTATCTGAGGGAAAAAATCCACACAACAAATCATCCACAAATTAGCCTAACTGCCATTTTAAAACTCATATGACCATTTAAATTACCAATTGAGCTCTACAAGTCGACCACAATTGACCAGTTTTGACCACTTATGGATTATCACAGGTTCTATCCTCTAGTCCCCATCAAATTATTCTTGAAGGTTTCAAGTTCATATTTTGTGGCACTGCATGAGTTGACCTTACTTTCTTTTGTACAATCATTACTTTTCTTGACTTGTTTCTTTATGAAGATACAAGGTAAATTTTCATTTATTTAAAGAAGAAAGGTACATTCAATATTCATGAATTGCACATGGTCTAAATCTAAGAAATTACTGAACACATCACTTAGTTTTCACCTCTCAGTCTATTACAAAACATTTTTGAGTTCAGGAATGAAACCAAGAACATTCTTATGAAAGAAAAGAAGAAATTATTCTACCTGAACAATCAAATTATTGTTAATAGTTTGATTTTATATTCCATTTTTAAATTAATAGTTTGAAGTTGTGTAGTAATTAAAAGGAACCTTGAAAGGATTCTATGTGTTAACTCTTTACCACACAACAAAATTTTAGACTGGTTCAAATTGAAAGTATTTGCAGACGACAAAATAAAAGTGACTGAAAAATTGAAATTTGTTCTGGGAAGGGTAGAAAACACTGTGGGAAAAGGAGAAAATGCTGGTTACCAGCATTTTCTCCTTTTCCCACAGTGTTTTCTAAAGGCTTCTTTCTCAGGGGCGTCAAAAGTAGGGATTGTGTGGTAATGGGTTAAGAGTTATGGAAAGGACAATGTGCTTTCAGTAAGAACTTGCATACAAAATACCACTGTTTCTTTTACCCAGAGAGGACTCCTGTATTGTTTTTTTTTTTCACTAAACCATACTAGTTTTAAAACAATGCATGCTTTATACCTCAGAATGAAGACAGTCTGTAATAGTTTGTAACAGGTGTACTGGTAGAGTATGATCAGACTGCCTAATATAGTAAAATTCCATTCTCATTGGCTCACTATTTCAGATTTGAATTGTTTGCAGTTAGATTATGAATATACCAACCATATAAAAGTTTAGAAATTGTTGTGCTTAGGCTAGAATTGTAAAATGCTACTGTAAAAATCTAAACCTTAATGTTTGAGTACAGAAGTTTCAATCTTTTAAAAGAGTCTTGCATAATGATGAACAATGATGAATTTTGAAATGCTTAAAATGAAATAGAAAAGAATGATAGAATCATTATGTCTAGGGTATCTTTTGTAAGGTCACATGTTTACAAACCCTAGGTTGAGCTCTTAATATTTTCAGTCTGATTTTAAGCAATGTCTCAGACAAAAAACAGCTCAGCCAATTGGATAAGTTGTTTCAAAAGTTCTTTTTTCTGAACATCCTTCAAAATGGGATAATATTGCCACACTTACCTTGTATCCTTCATGGTGAAATGGGATGGGGGAAAATGACTTAACTCTTTACCACACAATGAAATTTTGGACATGTCCAAACTGAAAGCATTTGCAGACAAAATTCTAATTTTGCTCAAATGATGGAATTTGTCTTCATTAGGGTAGAAAACATTGTGGGAAAAGTAGAAAATGTTGGTTACCAGCATATTTTCCACTTCCAACTATGTTTTCAAAGGGCTTCTTTCACACAGTTGTTAACTCAGGATTGTGTTGTAAAGAGTTAAGGTAAGAGCTGTGTAATGCACTTCCGGTGAATATTCTAATTGGATGATAAATAAAGATAAAGAAGGATTCATGCAGAAATGATAGTTTTGCACATTTCTAACGGATCAGAAATTCCGTTTATGTCTGTCTTGAAATTATTTTTTGATACTTTTCTTAGTTTTCTGAAAAGGGAGGTAATTATTATCTCCTTTTGAATTGAGAATATAGTGGTTGTAGATTTATAAATGATAATTCAAAGAAGGAAAAAATGGAAAAAGTGAAAAGGTGAAAGAAGTTCAATAATACTCATTTTCAATTATAGCTAATTTTGCAGGATGATATTTTAGTGGAAATAGCTGTTTTCTATTACACAGGTCTTACCTTGAAACGTAACCCAACGCATAAAAAGAGTGGTGGATAAGATAGTGGATATTAACAACTCTTCACTTTTTTTTACAGAATGTGACTCTCCACCAAGTTTCTCGTTCGGACACCTATCAAGTTCACTAGACTATACAGTGGGTACAACTTTAAGTATATCCTGTGACAACGGATATGAAGAGGCTAATGGACTAACATACATAACGTGTCTACAAACTGCTACATGGGATTTTGTACCTGAGTGTACAATCTTAGGTAACATTACATAACATACTCTTTGTTCCCCAAGTAATGTTATAACATTTAACACGGGGCTAGGTATTCATATAAACATAGGACAGTTTGGTAAAGACATTCTAGTTGGATGTGAATTTCAAATAAAAAAAAAAAGTAAAAATATATTTCATGGTCGGTCTCTCATTGTTGTAACAGTAACAATGCTATAGGCGGAAGTTCCCATAATTTGATTTTATCCCAACTATCCTATGAACTTTCACGGGATGGTGAGAGAAGATCAACATGGCAGCTCCGTTAGATGATGGTGGTAAGACGCAGAAGGAAACATCTTTCACGAGATTAGGTTTGTATAATCTAATCAGACTACAATGATTATCCATCAAGAATCGGAAGAATCATCGTGGGAAAAGAATATGCTGTCTTCAGCTTTTTCTCTGTTAGCCGCACTGTTTTCCATATTGCAGGCTAATTTTTAAAAATAATCATCGTTTGTATAGGATATTTTTTATAACTGTAGTACAAACAACACAATGATTTGTCATATTAACTAATTAGACATTGTTTTTAAGACATATCATGTGTAAACGAAACAGAAAGAATAGAAAGAAACTACATTTACAAAACAACGTCTAAAGGTTCATATTTTCTGTCAGCGTTTCAAGTAAGGGGAGGGGACCTTTGATTCCAGCACCATCTTCCTTAACCATAGGACAATTATATATATATTTAGGAAATTGGTACATTAGAACTTAAGAAGACGGGATTCATTGAGGTGCAGAACATAAACGACAAGTTGGAGAATAGAAAGTACTGAGGGAAAAGGAAAAGAAAGTGATTACAGAACAGATTCTTCCTTTGCAAAAATAATCACTCTTGCATCCCGAGGGTTGGTTTAGTGTATGGGTTTAAAGGTGGCCCTTCAGATTTTGGGACCAAAATTTTAAAAAAGTGTAAAAAAATCATCCTTATACTCCCAAAGCCTTTTAACTTTCATTCATAAAACCCCAGTAGTCAAAAACCGTCCGACAACACGAGAAATTAGAGATTTACTACGGCCAAGGTTGACACCAACGGGATACACATTTTATTTTTAGATGATCAGTTCGCCCATTTACTTACAAGAATACACAAATATAGCGTCCTAAGAAGACATTATGGAAAATAATTATTACATGTTTGTTATGATAGGGAATTTAAGTGTTATGAGTCACGTGCCAGTCACTTGACATTCCCACAATGCTATATTGATTTTTGGCGCGAAATCTAAAAATAGCTTAAGAGGCTACGTAGCCTTTTAAGGGAATACCATCAAAAAAATTTTTTTTTGTAATTTTATGAATCTTAATTATTAATGATTTGTATTATTTTTTTATATGAATTTCAGTGATATATATATTTTTTAATTTGGTGAGATGTAAAAATTCTAAATACCCACCTTTAAGAGTTAAACAAAATACATTTTATAAAACGAATTAGTTTTGTAAGAAGATTATTTGAAATTAAGATGCAGTATGATGCCTCACAAAAAAGTGTATCAATGATTATAAAATTATAATGATTTCCTTTGTATAATTCATGACGGAAATGCATTGAATCCAGCCTGTACCACGGCAGTGGTCACAACCTTATCCATGCAAAAGAAGAGAGGTGAAGCAATAAAGTATATCTTAACAATCCTTTATTTTTTCACAGATTGTGGCTCTCCACCAAGTTTCTCGTTCGGACACCTATCAAGTTCACTGGACTATACAGTGGGTACAACTTTAAGTATATCCTGTGACAATGGATATGAAGAGGCTAATGGACTAACATACATAACGTGTCTACAAACTGCTACATGGGATTTTGTACCTGAGTGTACAATCTTAGGTAACATTACATAACATACTCTTTGTTCCCCAAGTAATGTTATAACATTTAACACGGGGCTAGGTATTCATATAAACATAGGACAGTTTGGTAAAGACATTCTAGTTGGATGTGAATTTCAAATAAAAAAGTAAAAATATATTTCATGGTCAGTCTATCATTGTTGTAACAGTAACAATGCTATAGCCTGTAGTTACCATAATTTGATGTTATCCCAATTATCCTATGAACTTTGACGGGATAGCAAGAGAAGATCGTCATGGTAGTTCCGTTAGATAATGGCGGTAAGACGCATCTTGTATAAGGTATGTAGATAAAACAGTAGTACAAACAACACAATGATCTGTCAGATTAACTAATTAAACCTTGTTTTTTTTTTCATAAGAAATTTCATCCTTTAAAAAAGGAACTGGATATAATGATTAAGGGCTTAGTTCTGATAGAACTTAAGCCATTTGCAAGTGGCGGAACAAACAAAAAAATATCAGTGTACATATTGTTCCTCTTCGGCAAATCATACGACTTTTTTTTGCGGGAGGGAGTGGCGGGGGTTGTTGATACTAGCACCTTCTTCCTTGACCATATGACATTGCTGTATAGTTTTGATGATAAGTAGGTACCTTAGAAGTTAAGAAGCAATTATTCAATGAGATGAAGAAAACATTAACTATAAGTTGGAGAATAAATAGTATTGTGGGAAAAGGAAAAGAAACACGCTTGCAATGAGTTCTCCCCTTAGAAAAGTACTCACCCTAACTTTAAACGGGTTGGTTCAGTGTATTGGATTAAAAGTAAAACAAAATATTTTTTGTCAAACCGACTAATTATGTAAGAAGATCTTTTGACCTGAAGATGCAGCTTGATGCTTCACAAAAGAATTTCATAAATAAATGATTCTATGATGATTTCCTTCGTATGATTCATGACAGAGATGTATTGAATCTAGCCTGTACCACGGCAATGATCATTTATATTGCAATCCATGCAGGAGAAGAGAGGTGAAGCAATAAAGTATATCTTAACAATCCTTTATTTTTTCACAGATTGTGGCTCTCCACCAAGTTTCTTGTTCGGACACCTATCAAGTTCACTAGACTATACAGTGGGTACAACGTTAAGTATATTCTGTGAAAATGGATATGAAGAGGCTAATGGACTAACATACATAACGTGTGTACAAAATGCTACATGGGATTTTGTACCTGAGTGTACAATCATAGGTAACATTACATGACATACTCTTTATTCGCCAAGTAATGTTATAACATTTAACACGGGGCTAGGTATTCATATAAACATAGGACAGTTTGGTAAAGACATTCTAGTTGGATGTGAATTTCAAATAAAAAAGTAAAAATATATTTCATGGTCAGTCTATCATTGTTGTCACAGTAACAATGCTATAGCCGGTAGTTACCATAATTTGATGTTATCCCAATTATCCTATGAACTTTGATGGGATAGCAAGAGAAGATCGTCATGGTAGTTTCGTTAGATAATGGCGGTAAGACGCATCTTGTATAAGGTATGTAGATAAAACCGTAGTACAAACAACACAATGATCTGTCAGATTAATTAATTAAACCTTGTTTTTTTTTCATAAGAAATTTCATCCTTTAAAAAAGGAACTGGATACAATGATTAAGGGCTCAGTTCTGATAGAACTTGAGCCATTTGCAAGTAGCGGGGCAAACAAAAAAATATCAGTGTACATATTGTTTCTCTTCGGCAAATCATACGACTTTTTTTGGAAGGGGAGCGGGGGGGGTTGTTGATACTAGCGCCCTCTTCCTTAACCATATGACATTGCTGTATAGTTTTGATGATAAGTTGGTACCTTAGAACTTAAGAAGAAATTATTCAATGAGATGAAGAAAACATTAACTATAAGTTGGAGAATAAATAGTATTGTGGGAAAAGGAAAAGAAACACGCTTGCAATTAGTTCTCCCCTTAGAAAAGTACTCACCCTAACTTTAAAAGGGTTGGTTCAGTGTATGGGTCGTGATTAAAAGGAAAACAAAATACTTTTTGTGAAACGGACTAATTATGTAAGAAGATCTTTTGACCTGAAGATGCAGCTTGATGCTTCACAAAAGAATTTCATAAATAAATGATTCTATGATGATTTCCTTCGTATGATTCATGACAGAGATGTATTGAATCTAGCCTGTAACTCGGCAATGATCATTTATATTGCAATCCATGCAGAAGAAGAGAGGTGAAAGCAATAAAGTATATCTTAACAGTCCTTTATTTTTTCACAGATTGTGGCTCTCCACCAAGTTTCTTGTTCGGACACCTATCAAGTTCAGTAGACTATACAGTGGGTACAACTTTAAGTATATCCTGTGACAACGGATATGGAGAGGCTAATGGACTAACATACATAACGTGTCTACAAACTGCTACATGGGATTTTGTACCTGAGTGTACAATCTTAGGTAACATTACATAACATACTCTTTATTCCCCAAGTAATGTTATAACATTTAACACGGGGCTAGGTATTCATATAAACATAGGACAGTTTGGTAAAGACATTCTAGTTGGATGTAAATTTCAAATAAAAAAGTAAAAATATATTTCATAGTCAGTCTATCATTGTTGTAACAGTAACAATGCTATAGCCTGTAGTTACCATAATTTGATGTTATCCCAATTATCCTATGAACTTTGACGGGATAGCAAGAGAAGATCGTCATGGTAGTTTCGTTAGATGATGTCGGTAAGACGCATCTTGTATAAGGTATGTAGATATAACCTAGTACAAACAACACAATGATCTGTCAGATTAACTGATTAAACCTTGTTTTTAATAAGAAATGTCATCCTTAAAGAAACTGTATACAATGATTAAGGGCTCAGTTCTGATAGAAATTAAGCCTTTTGCAAGTAGCGGGGCAAACAAAAAAATATCAGTGTACATATTGTTTCTCTTCGGCAAATCATACGAATTTTTTTGGAAGGGGGGCGGGGGTATGTTGATACTAGTGCCCTCTTCCTTAACCATATGACATTGCTGTATAGTTTTGATGATAAGTTGGTACCTTAGAACTTAAGAAGAAATTATTCAATGAGATGAAGAAAACATTAACTATAAGTTGGAGAATAAATAGTATTGTGGGAAAAGGAAAAGAAACTCGCTTGCAACGAGTTCTCCTCTTAGAAAAGTACGCACCCTTGCTTTAAAAGGGTTGGTTCAGTGTATGGGATTAAAAGTAAAACGAACTAGTCATGTAAGAAGATCTAGTTGACCTCAAGATGCAATTTGATGCTTCACAAAAGAATTTCATAAATAAATGATTCTATGATGATTTCCGTCGTATGATTCATGACAGAGATGTATTGAATCCAGCCTGTACCACGGCGATGATCATATATTGCAATCCATGCAGAAGAAGAGAGGTGAAAGCAATAAAGTATATCTTAACAATCCTTTATTTTTTCACAGATTGTGGCTCTCCACCAAGTTTCTCGTTCGGACACCTATCAAGTTCACTAGACTATACAGTGGGTACAACGTTAAGTATATTCTGTGACAACGGATATGGAGAGGCTAATGGACTAACATACATAACGTGTCTACAAACTGCTACATGGGATTTTGTACCCGAGTGTACAATCTTAGGTAACATTACATAACATACTCTTTATTCCCCAAGTAATGTTATAACATTTAACACGGGGCTAGGTATTCATATAAACATAGGACAGTTTGGTAAAGACATTCTAGTTGGATGTAAATTTCAAATAAAAAAGTAAAAATATATTTCATAGTCAGTCTATCATTGTTGTAACAGTAACAATGCTATAGCCTGTAGTTACCATAATTTGATGTTATCCCAATTATCCTATGAACTTTCACGGGATAGCAAGAGAAAATCGTCATGGTAGTTCCGTTAGATAATGGCGGTAAGACGCATCTTGTATAAGGTATGTAGATAAAACCGTAGTACAAACAACACAATGATCTGTCAGATTAACTAATTAAACCTTTTTTTTTTTCATAAGAAATTTCATCCTTTTAAAAAAGGAACTGGATACAATGATTAAGGGCTCAGTTCTGATAGAACTTAAGCCATTTGCAAGTAGCGAAGCAAACAAAAAAATAATCTGTGTACATATTGTTCCTCTTCGGCAAATCATACGACGTCCTTTTTGGGCGACTTTTTTTTGTGGGGGGGTTGTTGATACTAGCGCCCTCTTCCTTAACCATATGACAATGCTGTATAGTTTTGATGATAAGTTGGTACCTTAGAACATAAGAAGAAAATATTCAATGAGATGAAGAAAACATTAACTATAAGTTGGAGAATAAATAGTATTGTGGGAAAAGAAAAGAAACACGCTTGCAATTAGTTTTCCCCTTAGAAAAGTACTCACCCTAACTTTAAACGGGTTGGTTCAGTGTATTGGATTAAAAGTAAAACAAAATATTTTTTGTCAAACCGACTAATTATGTAAGAAGATCTTTTGACCTGAAGATGCAGCTTGATGCTTCACAAAAGAATTTCATAAATAAATGATTCTATGATGATTTCCTTCGTATGATTCATGACAGAGATGTATTGAATCCAGCCTGTACCACGGCGATGATCATTTATATTGCAATCCATGCAGAAGAAGAGAGGTGAAAGCAATAAAGTATATCTTAACAGTCCTTTATTTTTTCACAGATTGTGGCTCTCCACCAAGTTTCTCGTTCGGACACCTATCAAGTTCACTGGACTATACAGTGGGTACAACGTTAAGTATATTCTGTGACAATGGATATGGAGAGGCTAATGGACTAACATACATAACGTGTCTACAAACTGCTACTTGGGATTTTGTACCCGAGTGTACAATCTTAGGTAACATTACATAACATACTCTTTATTCCCCAAGTAATGTTATAACATTTAACACGGGGCTAGGTATTCATATAAACATAGGACAGTTAGGTAAAGACATTCTAGTTGGATGTAAATTTCAAATAAAAAAGTAAAAATATATTTCATGGTCAGTCTATCATTGTTGTAACAGTAACAATGCTATAGCCGGTAGTTACCATAATTTGATTTTATCCCAATTATCCTATGAACTTTCACGGGATGGTTTGAGAAGATCAACATGGCAGCTCCGTTAGATGATGGCAGTAAGATGCACAAGGAAACATTATCTTTCACGAGATTAGATTTGTATAATCTAATCAGACTACAATGATTATCCATCAAGAATCGGAAGAATCATCGTGGGAAAAGAATATGCTGTCTTCAGCTTTTTCTCTGTTAGCCGCACTGTTTTCCATATTGCAGGCTAATTTTTAAAAATAATCATCGTTTGTATAGGATATTTTTTATAACTGTAGTACAAACAACACAATGATTTGTCATATTAACTAATTAGACATTGTTTTTAAGACATATCATGTCTAAACAAAACAGAAAGAATAGAAATAAACTCTATCTGGAAAACAACGTTTAAAGATTCATATTTGCTGTCAGTGTTTCAAATAAGGGGAGGGGACCTTTGATTCCAGCGCCATCTTCCTAAACCATAGGACAATTATATATATATTTGGAAAATTGGTACATTAGAACTTAAGAAGACGGGATTCATTGAGGTTTAGAACATTAACGACAAGTTGGAGAATAGAAAGTACTGAGGAAAAAAGGAAAAGAAAGTCGTTACAGAACAGATTCTTCCTTTGCAAAAATAATCACTCTAGCATTCAGAGGGTTGTTTTAGTGTATGGGTTTAAGAGTTAAACAAAATGCATTTTATACAACTAGTTAGTTTTGTAAGAAGATTATTTGAAATTAAGATGCAGTTTGATGCCTCACAAAAAAAGATGTAGATCTATCAATGATTATAAAATTATAATGATTTCCTTCGTGTAATTCATGACGGAAATGCATTGAATCCAGCTTGTACCACGGCAGTGGTCACAACCTTATCCATGCAAAAGAAGAGAGGTGAAGCAATAAAGTATATCTTAACAATCCTTTATTTTTTCACAGATTGTGGCTCTCCACCAAGTTTCTCGTTCGGACACCTATCAAGTTCACTAGACTATACAGTGGGTACAACTTTAAGTATATCCTGTGACAATGGATATGGAGAGGCTAATGGACTAACATACATAACGTGTCTACAAACTGCTACATGGGATTTTGTACCTGAGTGTACAATCATAGGTAATATGGGGCAAATTACCAGCATTAGGTTACATGTACATACAAGACATGCATAAGTATAGGCAATGTACATGTAGAGCTGTCACCTATGGGTTACTTGTACCTACATGATACGTAAAATCATACGTGATAGAAGGCAAATTATTTCATGCTTTCCGATAGGATATCGAGAAATAGCAGTGAAAATATTTTTCGATCTTACACTGGTAGAAACAGTGAAAATACCGATTTTCACGTTCTTGTTGCCTGGATAAATTGCGCGTGCCTAACAACCAGATGGGAAATATGACGTCATATACCTTACATTTCTTGCGCTTGACGTAACGTTGCTATGCGGGAGGGGTACGCCACGGGGAATAAGAGAAAAGAACTGTACAGAATTTTGATAAAGCTCCTCCCAGAAAGGGTTAAAAGCATAAAATAAATAGAATATTTGCTGTTTTCGGTGAAAGATTGAAATTTATTTCATCTCGTGAACACCATCGGTAATATTTTCAATTGTGGTTACGCCACTCGTGAAAATATTACCGATGGTGTCCACTCGATGAAATAAATTTCGATCTTTCACCGAAAAAAACAAATATCCTCTATATATTACACATAGACTACACGTATTATCTTACGAACGAAGTCCGTAACAAAGAAACAAATGAATAAATGCATGGCAGAAATAAGGATCGGAGCGGGATTCGAACTCCGAACTCCCGGATGCAAAGCCAATACCCTAACCACTGAGCCAAAGAGATATCTCCCTGACGCAGTAGCCAGGTATTGTATTTAAATCGGGAGTATATGCCATGCAGGAAGGAGTGGTCTCCCGTAACAATTACTAATACACATAGCTTATATAGAATAGAATAGCATCTGTAGGCCACACGGGCATATAAAACATGTATACTCGTAGGCAATATAGAGAAAATATCACTCATAGGCTAAAGATACATACATGACATGCACTCAGGCGGTTAATGGATTTATCGTGTCTTCAGAGAAGACTAAGAATAACAGAAATAAACATTTTTTGTTGGTTTAAATTTGTAATACGTGGCGGGTGACATAGATCTACGATGCACTTTCTGTGCATTCTGGTCTTTGTACTGTAAAGTTCATACCAATTTTGAGTGGACTGTCTGCTTTTAGATTATAAATGGAAAACACTTTTTGGGTGAAACGTTTTTCTTTAAATCATTGACAATTCTCAAGAGAAAAAAACTAGAATTGGTAGAACCCGGGACATATGTGAATTACGTGATCTGTCACTCTTATGTAACTGAAATAACACTGAAAGCGGGGTAAAAAACACTGATAAATCAATAAATCCGACTGTTTATTATATTGTGCCCGAGTCTGCAACTTCCTTCAAAAAGCGCCCAAAGTTTCTACAGGATGCCTTGTTGTTTTCCTTTTTCTATTTATAGAATGTAGCCAGCCTACTTTGGTTGACGGCGTGGTTTCTGGAGACATTTTTACGGTTGGAAGTACATTGGGTATCTCATGCAACACTAACTACGTAGAGATCAACGGCATCTCAACTATCACCTGTATGGGAAACGGTTACTGGGACAACACTCCCCTTTGTGGTAAGTTAACTCTTTACCACACAAGAAAAATTTAGACTGGTCCAAACTGAAAGCATTTGAAGACGACAAAATAAAGGTGACTGAAAAATTGAAATTTGTTCTGGGAAGGGTAGAAAACACTGTGGGAAAAGGAGAAAATGCTGGTTACCAGCATTTTCTCCTTTTCCCACAGTGTTTTCAAAAGGTTTCTTTCTCAGGGGCGTCAAAAGTAGGGATTGTGTGGTAATGGGTTAACTGTAATATAGCTTGCATGGTTGATCAGATACTGATATCATTTGACAAATCTGTTAATGAACTAATGCCAACGAATATGGATGATATGCACCTATGGTGTCATGCCACTGGTTAGCTGCTAAATTTTAAATTTTAGGGAAATTCGCAATCTTTGACTGTTTGACATCCTGCTGAAGCATGTGAGGAAAGCATTTGGTGGCTTTGGAAAGAGAGTTGTGTTAGAACTGGTGTGAGAAAGCCAGGCAACACATGTACGTCACCGACCGCCATGATATGATCTAAGCTGTTAAAGTGGTGCTAAACCCCAGTACAACCAACCAACCATGAAGAACATAAACATAATCTTACTGGAAGAGTTGCTTTTCGAGGCGGACGACTATTGCTTGGATTCAGGGTCAAAGTGACAAAACCAGGTTTCATCCGTCATGATTATCAGGCTGAGAAATTCATCTCCCTCTAGCACGTGTAGTCGGAAAAACGATCTGGATCACTGAACTTTTCTGGCCTTGCTGTCGGCTGACAACAGGCGCTGGATCAGTCTGGCAGAAACCCTCCTCATGTTGAGGTGTTCCGTCAAAAATGTATACGTTGTTCCAAAACTTACCCCAACCTGGGCCGCAACTTCTGCTACTGTTTGACATATATCCTTGTCCATTACGTCGCTGAAACGACTGATCATTGGTCAACATTTCGTCTTTTACCCTGAACCGTATCGTCCTTGACAGATGTTCTTCCCCCCGCAATACATCTGTGCCTCTTCTAAACTAAGGCTCAGCATACCAGTGGCTTTTTCTAGTTTCTTTGGGAGGGGATTATTTTGTGCCCTTTAGTTAGCAGAACTATACTTAGCTAAACGACACAATAACTTGTTTGTTCTGGAGCTTATACATGTATTTATTTTACGAATTGTTTTGTTTCAGTTGCTGCAAGTTACTGTACGTCAAATTGGATTCTGGTTGGGTCCAGCTGTTTTTATATATCAACGTCAGGAGATGGGAATAAGGACTATACTAATTCTAAGGTAACGTATAGCCTTTGACAAAACAGTCCCGATGTTTAACCTTTTGGCTGGTGTGTGCGACTAACTGACCTTTGGCAGACAGTATAGATTCAGATCAGACTGCATAGAACGTGAGTTTTACTCTAAGTATATGAATTTGTTTTCCTTTCATTAAGAATTAGTCATGTAAGAATCGAAATAATCTTCTTTCTATAAAAGCTTATACTTTAACCCATTACCAAATGACAATATTTTAGACTGGTCCAAATTGAAAGCATTTGCAGACCACAAAATAAAGGTGACTGAAAAATCGAAATTTGTTCTGGGAAGGGTAGAAAACATTGTGGGAAAAGGAGAAAATGCTGGTTACCAGCATTTTCTCCTTTTCCCACAGTGTTTTCTAAAGGCTTCTTTCTCAGGGGTGTCAAAAGTAGGGATTGTGTGATAATGGGTTGAGAGGGGGTGTGTTACGGGAGACCACTCCTTCATGCATGACTTCATCCCAATTCAAAAACAATACCAAACAACTGTGTTAGGGAGATATCTCTGTAGCTCAGTGGTTATGGTATTCGTCTTGTAAATCTTGAAAATGATGGTGATATCTTGTCCGCATGGGATCGAATCCTGCTAGATGCGGTTTGTATTCAAGTTATGCATTTGTTGCAAATTTTCATGTAGGTGTAACCGGGTACAGGTATTTGGTACATATGTAAGAGGGGTAAAACGTTCTGCATACTCTTTTTTCTTAACTCCAACCATGCAAAGATTACAGAACTCCGGTGTAATGCAGAGAAATGACCCTCTCCTACAAAATGACCATGGGTCATTTCTCTACGTAGAGGAATGACCTGGATCATTATTATAAATTCTACGTAAAGAATTAACTCTCTCGGGGGTCATTTCTCTACGTAGAATAATGATCCTGGGGTTATTTCTCTACGTAGAATAATGACCTGGGTCATTCCTCTATGTAGAGAAATGACCCATAGGTCATTTTGTAGGGGAAGGCTATTTCCATGAATTACGCTGGTAAATAACTGTCAAAGCCTCTGCAAATTAACATACGGGGCAATCGTGGGCCTTTTTATTCATTATAATTGGCATGCAACACGCGAAAAGGGACATTCGGACATCTGCGTAAAGTGCCGTCTCGGATCAGCCTGCGCAGTCCGCGCAGGCTAATCCGAGACGGCACTTTACGACTACATTAGATTTTGTACTACAGTAGACATGCGCAAAACAGAAAATTGCATTAAAACGGAAAGTGCTGTCTCGGATTAGCCTGTGCGGACTGCGCAGGCTAATCCGAGACGACACTTTACGCAGATGTCCGAATGTCCCTTTTCACGTGTTGCAGGCCATATTGTATCGTGTTTTATAGACTTTCTGCATAGGCCAGGGTGGAAATTTGGCTCGCCTAGATTCCTCTGAGAAGTATGAAGCTATTCGCAACGAACTCAGTGGACAGTCAAGTAAGAGACTTAATGATAGAGCTCTATGAATCACTTTGTTGTTCCGGAGAGTTAACCCTTTTCTGCACCATTGGCAAAAACAGTGATCATTTTGGTTGGCATAGATCAAGATCAGACTGCACAAAACTTGAGGTCTGATCTTTGATCTATACAGTCTGCTTGTAGAGTCATGCCTATACTATCAAAACCTTTTATAACTTTTAATGGATTGTTTTTATTACTCGAACAAATTGATATGAAATAATTTACCTCCATTACCATAAATACCATGCTTGAATTATTTTCCAAACTTAACTTCGGATACTGCCCTCTGCATGGAACTATATATGTGCACGATTTATAACTTTTATGCGGCTAAAAGATTTGTCGTATCTTTAAAAATACTTAAAATATCTGAAATAAACACGATCTTGTTGAGTTAAATTGGCAGTTAATTAAATTGTGTGTGACATAGACAAGATTTACGTTCTGTTTAGTCTGATCTTGATCCATGTCATCCGCAAAAGCTCTAATTGTTTGATTATGGCAGTGAAAGGGTCAAACCTGACATTTACTATTTACAGAATTTCCGTAACGTCCGATTATATCCGATGATATGAATATTTAGACTTTTACCCTTTCCCAAATGACAAATTTTAGACTGTCCCAAACTCAAAGTGTTTGCAGATGACAATTTTAAAATTTGATGAGAATGGCAGAAAGTTTTCAGATAGGCTAGTAAACACTGTTGGAAAAGGAGATATTGCTCTTTACGAGCGATTTCTCCTTTTCCCACAGTGTTTTCTAAAGACTTGTACTGCAGACACATAAAAACCAGGACTTGTTTGGGAAAGAATTAATCATTCTTTGCACAAAGGTCAATTTCTTGTCAGTTTGTTTAAATTTGATGAGAATGGCAGAAAGTTTTCCGATAGGCTAGAAAACACTATGGGAAAAGGAGATATTGCTCGTTACGAGCAATTTCTCCTTTTCCCACAGTGTTTTCTAAAGACTTGACCTGCAGACACGTAAAAACCAGGGCTTTTGTGGGAAAGAGTTAATTATTCTTTGCACAAAGGTCAATTTCATGTCAATTTGTTCCAGTAATACAGCAGTCGTAAGAGGTGAAGTTCATTTAGTTGGTACTGAAAGATTTTAGGTCAATTAACTATAGATATATCTGAGTACAGCTCCTTGGAAAAGGGGCATTGAACCCTTTACCCAGGGCTCCCTCTGTCGATCCCCAGTGGCGCCAAATGCGAAAATTTAGAAAAAATGGCACCAAAAATGAAGCACTGGTGAATGTATTGGCGACAAGTAAATGTCTGTAAACTGTCGTCTGACATACACAGTTTACCAAACGACAAAAATTTAGACTTGTCCAAATTTAAAGCGTATGCAGATCACAAAATGAATGTGACTAAAGAATTGGAATATGTTGTATGAAGAGAAGAAAACATTGTGGGAAAAGGAGAAAATGCTGGTTACCAGTATTTTCTCCTTTTCCCACAATGTTTTCAAAAGGCTTCTTTCACAGGGGTGTTAAAAGTCGGGATTGTGTGGTAAAGGGTTAGTACATCTTAGTAAGGCGTGATATCAAGAAATTTATCATGTAATTGTGATGCAATAGAGACCATTTTTACAATCATGTAAAATTATTAGGTAGTAGATCTGTAGTCCTTGGAAATGCAGAAAATTTCAAATTCTAACATGACATGCGACTTTGGCTCTATAAACACAGTGCAAGGAAAACGTGGTAAAATCTGCGACAATCCATGTAGAGTGACGTCATTCAATGAGTGAGTTATTCAATGGTTGGAACATAATCTTCATCCGCCTTTTTTACTTTTAGTTTGAACTTGTTTTCCTTTCATTAAGAATTGGCCATGTTAGAATGGAAATAATCTTCATTCTATCGTGGTATATCGTTCAATAAACCACGTTGTGAGTTATGAGGCACAATGAATAACCCACTCGGGCTATCGCCTTCGTGGATTATTTATTGTGCCTCATAACTCACAACTGTGGGTTATTGAACGATATACCACGATAGAAAGAAGATTATTTCTTAAATATTCGACGTCTATCGATATAAACTCAGAACATTTTGCAGTTCTATGGTTTAGACGCTCTTTTCACAATGCATCGCCGATTTACAACATTACTTAACCCATTCCCACACAATCCCTAATTTTGACGCCTTTGAGAAAGAAGCCTTTAGAAAACATTGTGGGAAAAGGAGAAAATGCTGGTAACCAGCATTTTCTCCTTTCTCCACAATGTTTTCTACCCCTCACAAAACAAATTTAAAAATTTTCAGTCACTTTTATTTTGTCGTCTGCAAATGCTTTCAATTTGGACCAGTCTAAAATATTGTTATTTGGTAATGGGTTAAAGCGCAGGAGTGATGTGCACACATTAAATATAAATATACTTTTTTTTATCCCATGCTTTCCGGTAGGTTATCGAGAAATATCGGTGAAATATTTTGCGATATTTCATGGGTACGACCAGGGAAATTTTTGACTTTTGTGGGAGAATTCTTCAGCTGTGGAGGAAACAGTTGTTCTCTAGTTACCTACAAAATAAAATGCGCGTGCCTCACAACCAGATGGAAATATGACGTAATTTGTCTTACAGTTCTCGCGTTTGATGTAATACATGTATCGTAATGCATCGCTATGCGGAGGGATAAGCCATGGGGAATAACCGAAAAGAAGAGTACTGAATTTTGGATGAGTTTCTCCCCCACCCCCACAAAAAAAGGGCTAATAGCATAACGTAAATACGATGTTTTATTTCAATGATTATTGAAATTTACACTTTGGAAAAAGAAGGCTGCTCCCTCCTTTCATTTCAGATACTGTAAACAACTACTGGATTGGTTTACGTAAATATTCAAGCAATGGACCGATGACTTGGCTTGATAATGGGGTCGAATATGTCTACCACAGTATGTATTTTAAATGTTCGAAAGCCAAATTGCTGTAGTCTGACCTTCTACATAACAATCCTGATCTCCCTTTATACGCATCTTTTGAAAAAGAGTTCTTTGTACATTATATGGCTTCCAACACAAAGGGGCATTCCCACAATTGCGTAAAATGTCGCCTGCACAGTCTGTGCAGGCTAATCCGAGTCGACACTTTACGACTTCACTAGATTTTGCGCAAAAGTAGACCTTCGCATAACAGAAAATTTTATAAAAATGGAGAATATCATTTCGAAACAGCCTGCGCAGACTTTGGTGAGTTGTGAAAAATCTAAATACTCACCGTTAAAGACTCCAAGAACGAAGATTTTCAAAAACGTTACTGGAAAATTACGAAAAAAAAGCTGTTCAAAGATAAGATCTTTTTTTTGTGGAAAACACTTTCCCTCAGATGGCCCACCTTTGATTTGTTGTGTCTGCAAGTGTTTTGGATCTTTATCAATTCCACCATTGTATCTCCGTGGTGAAATTATAAACGTTGAATGGTATTTACAGATTTTGCAAGCGGGGAACCAGGAACAAACAACGAGTATTGTGCGTTTCTGTGGAAGAATGACGGTTGGCAATGGCACGCAGGGCAATGTAACTGGAGCAATAGATTTGTGTGTGAAAAACCAGCGTCCTAAACATATGAATCATGCTACACAGAAGATAAAAAAAAAAAGCAAAGCAGAACTTTATTACTGTTAAGGATAGTAATTAAGGTTTCAACATCCTAAAGTTTCTTGTGCTACATGCAATAAAATTTCTTATTAGTTGATTAAAGTAGTATAGGAGTCTCTTTGGAGCCAATCGGAGGTAATCTTGACCTACTTTCGGCCATCGTGTTACTATATTTAGTAACTCATTTGCATATATGGAGTTGTTGGTGTGTCATGGGTATGCGCGGTAGGTATGTTGAGTCCGCCATTTTGGATTAGGAACGACCATGTTGGATAAGGATCGGCCTTGTTGGGCCAGGATCAGCATACAGAGCTGACGCGTATACCTTGTGCTGATAATGCCAGGCTTTGTGCTATCAATACCCTGTCTCGGGGCCTACCATATAAACAACGTTTGTCCTTCACTCGTTAAAACTTGGCTGAATTCATACATACATATTACCTTGTCTGTATAACGGTCAGTTTCATTTTAACTGCCAATCGCTTTATCTTATACGTGGCGGCGCAAATGTAAGTTGTTAGCAATGAGCAATGAGTCAACCTCAATGAACTTATTCACACCTACCTGTCGGTGAAAATTTCGATCAGAATTGATAAACCACGTTAGAAAATGAATATACATACTGTTTGTCGACTGAAATATGGAAAGAAACATTCCGAATGAAATGTACCGTCCAGGTAGATACAGCCGAGGGATTTGATGGCTTCATTCACCCAAGGTATGCCGAATGGTTTGTCATTGTCAGAACTTCCCTAGATTACAACTAACAAACTGCAGGGATTTGTACCATATTGGAACCTGTTTATGGCTTTTCTTTGGTGGTTTTAGTACACCACAAACAAATTTTTACATGGACTTTAAATATAACAGAGATCTGAACAAAAATCACTTGTGAACTGTACTGTACACTAGCTGCATCCTACCCACCTTTTAGAGTGATCGGCAATTTCTTCTCGCGATATTGATCTGTCCCATTGACATCTTTCAGTTAACAGAAATTTAAAAAAAATACAGAAATTCATATCCATTCATTCATCCTACATGTAATTGTCAAGAACTGTGCAAGTTTATTCTACAAAAGTCAACTTTGTATAAAAAAATCATTAGGCGTGAATTTACATCGAAAGAATTAAAACTGGCACAAAGGACTAACTCCCCCTTCACTAGTCATAACAAAAAAAGCTTCCCCGTCGAATTCTGGTTCGATCTATTGAGGTCCAGTACATTTGAAGTCCGCTTATTTGCATTTGTATGAAAATATATTTCGCTACAGTTGCAAGTTATTGCTATAAAGCTTTTTCTTCATGCAACAAAAGCATTAATTCATGTTATCTTTTATTGGTCGTTAACATTCGCAGAGGCCCTCAAAAATCTGAAAAACCCTGTGCCTTTCACTCGGGTGTTAAACCATGTTTTTCAGGCTTCTGTGAATATGAACGACCTCAAAGACGTAAAAAAAGTCCTATATAAACCGATATGCTGGTTATTCATTAAGGATAGATTCTAAGGATACGGGTGTTGCTATAAAATGACTGATACACTTCATTCAATTTTATATGAGATTAGTTGTAAAGTGTCTATGCAAATGGTTGTGGTTCGTCCTGCAAGCAGGGGAAGAGGACTGATGAGAAAAAAGATATGCTTCAATACATATCTTTTTTTGTGTAACCCATTCACAAACATGTTTGTCTCAATAATCTCAGGAATAATGTCAAAGTAAACAACACTGACTAATATCTAACAGACAAATCAAGTCACATGCGGTACAGTCCAAGCCATGTAGCCAGTCTGCCATAGATAGAGCCTGATAGATCTACTAGATCCGTACCTGAAAATTAAACAGATGATCATGGTATCTTCTTTAATAAAATTATCTAAACACTACACAGTTTTCAACGCTCTCTCGTTGACAAAATGTATAACATGGTCGAAAAAAGGATCAATTGACTATCATTTTCAATAGACTCTCTCTCACTCAACCCCATCTTACTATGGTTCTCCAACTAAGGTAAGACATTACACTTCTTCAAAACAATTGAGCCATGTTGTGAAAAAGGGGTTTAATGCCTCTCCGGGATGACATCTTTTCATGGTCTTAATCATAATATAGATGTAGGTTTATCCTTGAGCATGCAGAAAATTTACAAATATCAAAACTATAGTTTTACAGATGCAATGTATCCCTTTTCACAGGTTATGACCCATTTCTAATCTATACAACAGATAGAAATATGAAAGTAGAATGAATCAATAAAAGTTATTACCCTGCTTTGCTATTATCATTATTATTAGGCTCTATTGTTTATTTTTTCCTATTATTGCATAGCTCACTTGTTCATATGTACCTTCGGTTTTATCGGTACTAGGTTTGGCTCTAGGGGTGTATTGGCAAAGGACTCGCTCACATAAAAACGAGACGAGTAGCAATCCACCCAGAGTGACATCGGTATTCATTCCCTTATCAAATCTTATCAAATCTTTCAACAAGTAGTGCTAAGGAGCGTAGAACTGCAATGTCAGTGAGAGGTTTTGACGTAATGGTGAACCATGTGGATATTTTGCAGTGCATACTTTGCGGATAACGTAGATCCCTTCATTTCCAAGCTTTCTTTTGTTTGTCACCGATTTACCATTCAGTAGCCCATAAACATTATAAGGTAACGAAAATTAACAGAAATATATAAAACAAAAATCTTACATTGCAGTTTCAAAGTGGATTCCAACCTTTTGTGAACTTACGTGAAATCACTTTCTCGCCGAGTTGTCAAGTTTTCCGTGACATTCGACACATGGTGAAAGTCTTTTTCTCTGACAACTACCCTCCAAACGTATTTATTTGGCAGTTGAAACAGGAGGTCTCGAAATAGCTGTTCCATAACAATATCCAAAACCGTTGTGGTACCCTTATACATGCACATAATACGTGTTGCTGGAGATATTACTATGCACACAACATGTAGGTAGCAAAGGTACATGTAACTATCAAAGATCGTCAGTCCTTTCACAACTATTGTCCTGCTTAGCCTAAAAAACGCACTTCCTAGGTCAATACAGACCCAAGATCAGATTGCACGTTCTTTGCAGTCTGATCTTTAATTACGTCATCTGCGAAACAGCATTAGGTCAACCTCAGTGCCTTTAAGGTTAATGATTATGTCAAAAGTATTAACGTAAAAACTTGGATCTGCACAATGTAATCAAGATAGATCAGTTTTTCAATAATTCACAATCACTTGGGTGTCAAGTTTTAATCAATTCACTTGATGTCCATGTTTACTTACGAACATATGGGTGTCAAACTTTAATTATAGCATTTGGGTGCCAAGATTTAAACAGATGATTTGGTATCAAGTTGTCAGTAGCACGTCGATGTCAAGTTTTGTTCACACGAACTTAATTTCAAGTTTTATTCACGGCAGTCACAACATTTGCGTGTAAAATCGTAATCACGAGCAAATTGATATCAAATTTTGGTAACAGTGGATGTCAAGTTTTAATCACATGTACTTGGATGTCAAATTCAAATCATAGCACTTGCGTGTTAATTTTCAAAAATAGCACTTGGGGCCGAGTTTGAACATATCACTTGAGTGTTCACAGCACTTGACTGTCAAATGTTAATCACTAACACGTGCTTATCAATCAGTCTGCCATAATATGACTATCGTGTTATATCAAGGCAATGTCTTGGAGCTGGTTTATACTTTGCATGAACGTCTTCTGTTCGCTGAAACCTGAAAAGACTTCTCAAAAACCTGTTTTACCCTTTACCAAATATTCCCGAGTTTTAACCACACGTGGGTAGTGGGCCTAGAAGGAAAGAAAGAGGAAATGCTATTACCTAGCATTTTCTTTGGTTCTTAAATGTATTCTTTCTTCCTTTAGAAAATTTCCGTTTTGAGTAGCATCTGTTAACCCTCCATCTTGTTTTCGATTTGGACAAATTCAATACTTTGTCATTTTGGAAACAGTTGACATAATACCCGGACTTCCCCACCATGGATTTTTTGGCACTGATCGGGGCTGTAAAATGTAAGAAATGTACGGAATGAATGTTGACACGTTGAATAAGCGGGTCCTGACTCACCTTTGTCATTATTCGTTTCGTACATTTCCTGCATCCCCCAGCCAAAGTGTCAAGCAAAATCCATGGTGGGAAGTTTTAGTTATGTGAATGTGTTTCGTGTAGTTTTGTATTTCCGACTAAATGACCTCGAATCCGATTATTTTTTCACAAATCAATGGACACTTTGAGAAACAAACTTAGGAGAGGATTGAGAAGTTCAGACTTTACCATAGAGTCTGAAAAACTGTGAAAGAGGGCTATAACTACGAAAGATTTCACTACTGCGAATAAATTATTTTTTTACTAAACCAAAACCATACAGGTCCACATACAATAAATTTCACTTTATCCATCCGAAGCCACGGATGAATAAAACGTCACGTCATCACTGGTTTCTTGTCACATTTGAACACGAAACCGCCTTCAAAAGAAATGCGAAACAAATTTTCGTATATTGTTCAATGCATGAAAATCTTTTAGTATCCGTGCATTACAATACAAAACACAAAGCTAAAAATAAAACCGAGAAAGAACCATAATATTTGCACCAGTCAGCGGTTTTAGAAAAAGAGGCTACAGTGGTTTTAAACACGTTTTTTTTTTATTTGTCTCTGTTTGGTTTTAGCAGCCTTCATTTACAAATGAACCATGTTCTGTGCGAATTGAGCCAAATGCATCTATTAGAAAGTATCTAGCAACCTGCAACCTGCACAGTCTTACAGAAAGCAAAAAGTATTGACCCAGGTCAGCCTGTGTAGATAGTGCAACCTGATAGGGGTCGCTGATTCAAAGAACATAACTCATACGTTTTTAAGTTTATTGGCTTTGAATTGGATTTATATAACAGAGACTATTATTAGAGCTGCTGAGAGTGTAGATTGAGACCAGACTGGAAATAATACACCAGTCCATCTAAGGTCGAGAACAGCTGGGTTGATGTTGATAGTTCCTAATATCTGGAGGACCGTTGGCCATTATTGACTAAAACGTGTTACCGATTTAGAAAGAAATTTCTAAATGGAAAATAAATAAATAAATCTTGCTCATGTTTATATTTCTAAAACCGCTGTCTGTGACCTAGTTAACAAACCATCACCACTATAATTACGTAAAGTGATTAGAACAACTGTGGAAGTTGCAGGAAGCGGGTCTGCAGCGCGTGGCGTCACCTGGTAGAGAAACTCCACGAAGGAAAAGAAAATAATCAGCATAAAGGAACCTGCTAAAACAACTGTGGTATTTACAGATCAGTACATGGAAAGCAACATGGATAGCGAGCTATCTAAGTCTTAAAGTACCATTACTACACAAAATAAACGAATCATTGAAACGAAATATAATTATGAAAAGAGAACCTTATTATTGCTATTTTATTTCGAAAGGAAAGCAATATTGGTTTTAAAATGCATCTAAATTCAAATCATACCTTTTAAAAGTAAGACAATTAGTGTGAAGATTACTCTGTTCCGTAAAATTGTACCGGATCGCGTTTGGTAAAAAGCTTATAACATAGACTTTGAGTTTGATTTTTGTACCAATATACAATTGAGCCATGTTCTAGCAAGAGAGGGCTTGATGATACTTCTCCAATGCCTACCAAGCAATATATCAACCAATAAGGTGCGTGGATTGCGCAGACGGAGCTGGCTGTTACTTTAAATAGATGCATTAAGCCCCTTTTAACAGATCATGACTTATATTTGATGAATGGCTGATTTATACCTGATACAAACACTGACAAAATATTCTAGAAAATATAAGAGATTGAATTTATACCCTTACCAACAGAAAAGTAAATAAAAAAATATCAAGTTAGCTTTTACTATTGAGCTGAAAGAGAACACAATATGAGAGTAGAAAAAAAGTCAACATCTAGGAAACAGGAACATCCTAGCATTGCATTGTCAAGTTACGAGTTCAAGATAAGAATATAGTTATCAACATTTTTTGCAATATTGATTTAGATATATACAAATTGTAATTTGATCATAACACTAACGGTAAAAAGATACACATTAAAGTGTCGAACGTAAAATATGAAACAAAGCTGCTAAAATAGGGCAATCTTTACTTTGAATTATACAAATTGTAATTTGATCATAGCAGTAATGATAAAAAGAAACACATTAAAATGTCGAACGTAAAATATGAAACAAAGCTGCTAAAATAGGACAATGTAATATTTTGAAAATTTTGAATATTTACATAAACTTACTCGAACCACACTTTTGATATGACGGAATTTACCTTCGAGAGGGGTCAATCTTATCTGTCGGTGTAATGCCGAGAAATGACCCTCCCCTACAAAATGACCCGGATCTTTATTCTACGTAGAATAATGACACCAGAAGTCATTTCACTACGTAGAGGAATGACCCATGGGTCATTTTGTAGGGTAGAGTCATTTCTCGGCATTACACCGGCAACAGTTGGTGATTTGTGCAAACAATGGTGTCAGAAGGCGGCAACATTAGGTGCCCTATGCAAAAACTGCAGGGATCACATAGAGTCTACACAGATGTACCTGTAGTTTCTAATTTCATAAAAGATGTAAATTTCTTTCCTGATTGAGAATTAAACCAAGAAAGACATTGCACTCACTCTGTGGTGTTGTAGTCGGAGGCCTTCTTGTTGTGGTAGATCTTGTTGTTGTTGTTGTTGTTGTTTGTGTTGATGTTGTGTCTTTTGGACTTGCTGTAAAAAGTTCGGCATGACTTGTGAAATATGGACTTAATGCATCTGAAAATAGTATCTACTCATGGCAGCCTGCGCAGTGCGCGTAGGCTGTCCTGAGTCGAATCCTTTTGTCCATTGGTCAAGTGTCTGCTTGGCAGAGAAGCATTATATCTCACTGTTTATCAGAGTGTCTCTTTGTTGAATTGCTGATGTAGGAATCTTAGTAGAAAATTCAAGTTTTACTTTAATTAAAGACTGCTAGTAGTTAAACTTTGAAAGACCTACATGCAATAGAAACACATATAGAAAGAGAGAGACAGACTGACAGACAAACAATGGTGAACTTACTTGGTGGGTCTCCAGGACAGTTCTGTATTAATACATCCAATCCAGTCTTTACAAAGGCATGGGGCTGTTGACAATAAACATACACGTCCATTGTAATACATTGTTTTTTTTTTATGCACAACACATCATCAAACAAAAAAAAAATGACTTATTAAAATTGAAAGTATTAGCTGACAACAAAATACTTTTATTTGCTTTACTCTTCATCAAACAACAAAATTCTAGATTTATCAAAACTGAAAGCATTAGCAGACAACAGATTAGGACACCCTAGTGACCATTTGAGTTTGATACAAATAGAAAGGCTAAAGGCTTTTTCTACGTGTCTAAAAACACAGAGTTGTTCAATAAAAGCTTGATGCGCTTTGTAATATTTATCGAATCATAGTAAGGCGAACGTTCACCAATTCATGCATTCATGGAGCTTTCAAGGTAAAATGTTAAATACTCTTAACCCATTACCACACAATCCCTACTTTTGACGCCCCTGAGAAAGAAGCCTTTAGAAAACATTGTGGGAAAAGGAGAAAATGCTGGTAACAGCATTTTCTCCTTTTCTCACAATGTTTTCTACCCTTCACAAAACAAATTTCAAATTTTCAGTCACTTTTATTTTGTCGTCTGCAAGTGCTTTCAATTTGGACCAGTCTGAAATATTATCGTTTGGTAATGGGTTAACACCTTTTCATATATACTGTTTGGTTTCTCGAACGCAATATTTTGGCATTTCGTAACGAAGCAGGTATCGTATTGTAATTATATCTTAAAGATAAAATGATATTTATGAAAAAAAATAAAACCAGAACCTCTGCCTTATAAAATAGTTAACGCACAGTAAGTATGCCTAATCCTGACGAACTGATGATAATTATTACGGCAGATCTAATTCTTTTCACACCGCTAGTCCATTATTTTGACGATGATTGTATTGGGCAATAGCCTAGCAAAATACTGTGCGAGGTAATGGTCAGAGAAACCCGAGGAAAGCATGGATAAATGCACCGGCCGGAGGGATACAACTGACATATTGTTGAAAACGGTGCAAAATACCATTCATTCAATTAGTATATATTGTGCAAATTAACGAGCTCGGTTGGATGGTTCAATTATAATGCAAAATAGTTTAATAGATAAAGGACAAGAGGCTCTTTAATTTACCATTGTTGGCAAAGAAACTTCTGCCCAGTTATTTGTGTGTTGTTTTACTAACGGTTGACACTCGAACTCCTTCATGAAGGTAACTGCGTTATTTACAGATCCCTGAAAAAAAGTATGATTTAGAGCTGATTAATATGTAAACATTGTATTGAAGTATGTTCAGCAAGGATATCCTTCTTTGGTATTACTGTCCACTATTTGAGGCAGTGTATACAAAAAATGGTGTAATTCGGTCAGTTTATGTCGAAAAGGTAGCACTCTTAAACACCACAAGTGATTTTTGCAGAATAGACCAAATCCCTGAAAGAGCAGTGACTCAGTATTTGCATAAGACCTGTTTAACACCAAAGGCTATCCATACTGACATGGAAGCAGCACTATGGAATGTACCCTTTCATATGTTACAGTGAAAAGGCTTGTTAAGCGTGGTAGGTAGAGCCACGAAGATGACGACCGTCACAGAAGGCCGGTTGGTGTTGCAAATAGGTGACATGCTAGGTACAGAGAAACAGATAACCAGATCAGTTTGGATTTCACATGAAAGAGAACATTCCATCATTGAGGGAGTCTTTGCAATGAAAAAGCTTTATCCGTAGGCTACCAAGACTTCTGACAGTTCATTAGAAGCTCGCAAGACGAACTTTGTCGCCTGTTAATCTGATCCTTTATTAGGCGGATCCTGCTAACGCTCTGCTGAGGTTTGCGACTGTGGATGAAACGTGCATTTTTTCAGCGAAGACATCAAAACCAGTCTAAATAATGGAAGCACGCCGTGATTCATACCCGTCAAAAAAGAAAAAAAAAAATGTTCTATCAGCTCGAAAGGTTATGGCCTCAGATTTATTGGATATTACAGGTATTGGTTACGGTGGACTATCTTCAAAAAGGACAAACAATCAATGGCAGGTACTATGCTTCATTCCTTCAGCAGTTAAGAGAAAATGTTGAATTCAAGCGTAGCGAAAAAACGCCAGTAACGGTATGTTGTTCCACCAGGACAATTTTCTTGTTTTACAAGGCTGTCATTGCCGTGTCTGTTATTAACGACAGTGGGTTTAAAATGATTGAGCATCCGCCAGATTCACTGAATCAGATTTTTATCTCTTTTCAAAATTGAAATAAAAGACGATATCTGGTACTCATGTTTGGTCATATGATGACGCCTTTCATACGGTGGAGGACTACTGAACCGTCATATAAGCCCTTAACCCTTTACTCCATAGATACTCGTTTCTACGCATTGCTTGTATGAGCCTTTTGAAAACAATGTGGCAAAAGGTGAAATTGCTCGTGACGAGCAATTTCACCTTTTGCCACAGTGTTTTCTACACTATCAAAAGGTGTCATACACACATAAGAAACGGCTTCATCCTTGCTGTTATTTGGGATCAATTAGAGATAACATAGAAATGCCTTATGGGGTAAAGGGTTAAACATCTTTGGGAAAAGTGTATAGATACTGATGAGGATTTGGTGAAATAATGCGATATGTACTCAAAAGTCGAAATCGTTATGTCTGAAGTTTATTTCAAATTCCTTCCTCAATCAGCCCTCATACGTAAAAACTATCTTTAAAATTCTCTGAGGTCCAAAGTTGTACTGTTTTCGTGATGTTTCGTCTCAAAGGATTTCTAATTAGAATAAAAGCTGGTACAAGAACGAATACATACACTACTGGATTTCTTGGCAATGAAATATGCTTGTTTGCCTGAAGTCAGCAGAGCTGAAAACTTACATGACCATATAATAAGAGTATGTATGTACTGATACTTGAAAGAGGTAAGTAGGGCACTTAATGTAACAGAGCGATAAGATGTTTGTCACGCGTTAAAATTATTTTATGCGAACACAAGATAATATTCTTTTTTAGATGACGTTATGCTGAAGAAAAGAGTCATGGAGCGGATTAATCCATATCCATCCTGCTGAATGACCAAAATCTCTCGCGATTCTCGAAAGAGATTAGTATGAGTTGTAAGACCTGGGCCCGTATTCACCGACCATTCTTAAGAACATTCTTTGTCTTGTTCTTCAAGACTTCTAACTGTGAAGTAACAGAACTTCTGATTGGCTAAACCAAATGGTTTAGCCAATCAGAAGCTCTGTCACCTTCACATTGACAAAATTGTGAAGAATAAGACTAAGAAAATTCTCAAGAATGGATGGTGAATGCAGGCCCTGGTCTCTTACGCGATGTAAAATTAGTATGTATTACACTAATGACCAACATGACATTTTCAATTCGATGATAAAAATCAAATATTGCCATTTCAAAGTTATGTTTCGGGGAATAATATCTTCTTAATATCGGACAGGTGTAGATCCAAGATCAGACTGCAAGTCCTGTGCAGTCTGATCTTCATTTACTTTGTCCACAAAAGGTCAGCGAGTCGCGCTTAGAAGTCTAGGGGTAAACTCTTTACCACACAACAAAATTTTCGACTGGTCCAAATTGAAAGCACTTGCAGAGGACAAAATAAATGTAACTGAAAAATTGAAATTTGTTTCAAGCAGGGTAGAAAACATTGTGGGAAAAGAAGAAAATGCTGGTTTAGCATTTTCTCCTTTTCCCACAATGTTTTCTACATGATTCTTTCTCAGTGGGTGTTAAAAGTCGGGATTGTGTGGTAAAGAGTTAAGAGACACTCCACTCCGTTATAAGAAAACAAATGAACAAATGCGTAGCTGACATACAAACTGCATCAGACTTGATTCGAACCGATGGCGGACAGGATTCTCGTTCTGAGGTTTAAAAGACCAATACCATAACCACTGAGCGAAAGAAATATATCCCTAATGTAGTTGTTCGGTATTGTATTTAAATCAGGACGAAGCCATGCATGAAAGAGTGGTTTCCCGCTACAGCTGTTTTGTCAGGATCCCCTTATCTCGGGAGAACTGAACACGGTCGTAAATAAATAGACAACTTCTTTCCACACATATAATTAGTCTGCAACACGTCAAAAGGGGCATTCGGACATTTGCGTCTCCGGTCAGCCTGCGCAGTCTAACCCGAAACGTCAATTTCCATTTTTATGTACTTTTCTGTTTGCTCAAGTCTACTTTAGAACAAAATCTAAAATCTAATATGGATCTAGTCTGAAAGTGTCGTTAACATCGGTAACATTTTTACGAGTGGCACACCCTCATGGCGTACCCCCTCCGCGTAGCAACGCACTATCTTTTATTACGTCAAGCAAGAGAGGTATAAGGTAATGACGTCATATTTCCATCTGGTTGTGAGTACTGTCCATTTAAGATTTATTCTTTCGCATTCAGAAAAATAACTTATAGCGAAGAGTTTTCAGCGAGGTCAGTCTGAGTAGATAGCGCAGATTGTCGTAGGTCGATATTTTTCTTGCAGTTTCATTAAACCCTCTTTCCACAGAGCATGGAACATAATTATGTAAAATATTACGACAAAGTTGTTAACATGAGGAAAGACCGACAGTTTGTGGAGAAAAAAATGTTGAATAAACGCGGAATATTATATTTCATATTTCTATTTTAGGAAATATTATAGGTAAAGAAATATCGTAATTTAATTATTTCCTCGTCACAGTGAATATTTTCGTCCTGTCGAAAATGTGGAACTACTTTTCGGTTATCCGGTTAATTGACTTGAGATCACTAGTTTTAAAAGTGGCATTCGTTGACAAAATAATCAGATAAAATATCATATATCATTTATTTCATCAGCTTGTGGTTAATATGGGGAAATATTTGCCTCAAAAGGGAAAGGTCCTTACGGCACTCGTTATTTTCGCATACCTTTCCCTTTTTCGGCAAATATTTCCTCATATTAACCACAAGCTGTTAAAATAAACTCTATATATTGCATAAAACTGTTACCATGGTCCGGAAAACGTTCGCCTTGACATCGTAGTTGCAAACACACTTGTAATCAGCAACTGTAGATCTAAATATTCCAAACACCACCAGTGCTACCGTGCTGAGGGACCTTAAGTAAGAATGAAGAACCTATTTACATATTAATTGGTCGATGATATCCATGCTTGGACGATGCCTGTTTGGGAAAGCAGCATGTGTTCGGAAAGAAAATTGCGAGGAGTGCTTGTATTTTACTATCGCCTAGAAAGTTTCATTTAATTTATTTAGCAGGAAAAAGGATAAATTGAATTCGCAGAGAGGACCAGGGGTCCAAACTTCAGCAAAATTTAAGTTGTATTTTTTTGCGACATTTTGAGGGAAAGACATACTATTTGGGTCCCTATTGATATTTGATTTGCAACACGCATAAAGGGTCATTTAGACATTCGCATAAAGTGTCGTTTCGGATCAGCCTGCGCAGACTGATCCGAAACGACACTTTTCTTGTTTAATGTAATTTTCTGTTTTGCGTTCGTCTACTGTACTACAAAGTCCAATGTATTCTTAATGTGCCGTCTACGATTAGCCTGTGCGTCTATACTAAAAGATTTTGCAGACGAGAAACTAATTGTTGTTTGATTGATAGGAATTGTCTTCGAAATGCAGTAAAACATTGTGGGGACAGGAGGAAATGCTGGTCCCACAAAATGTCTCTAAAGGATTTTGCCTGTGTTTCTAGAAGTTCGTAAATTCATCGAAATGATGGGTACAGAAACATATTAATATAATTACGAGCAAAAGCTTACTCACATGATGTTTTATCCTCTAATAACCATGTGTGCCTTGCTCTGTGACTTAACTATAAAGTGACTAAAAACGTTCAGTCACGTGACATGTGTGAGACCAATTGAGAAATTATCATCTGTTGTTCATCCAAAACCTCTTATCTTTGAAAACTGTATATACATGTATACAGATGTTTAAGGCAGGACAATGACTTAGAATGCAACATCGTTCTGCTTAATAAATAGCAAATAGTCGCTTAACCCTTAGGCTGCTAAGCGAGACTTGCTGACCTTTTGCGGACAGTGTAGATCAAGATCAGACTGCACAGAACGTGCGGTCTGATCTTGGATCTATACTGTCCGAGAATGAGATATTCTCCAAGATAGCAGTCATTGGGTTTCAGTTACTATTTAACCCTTTATTCCATAGATACTCATTTCTACGTATTGCTTATATGAGCCTTTGGAAAACATTGTGGCAAAAGGTGAAATTGCTCGTGTCGAGCAATTTCACCTTTTGTCACAATGTTTTCTATGTTATCAAAAGCTGTCATATACCAATAAGAAACAGCTTCATCCTTGCTGTTATTCAGGGTCAATTAGAGAGACCATAGAAATGCCTTATGGGGTAAAGGGTTAATGAATATTTTATTCTAGTTATTTAATAAAACCATGATGTAGAGTGGTCCTTTAGGTGGTAGAAAGTTTACATGTAGCATGGAAGATTCGACCTAGGTCAGCCTATGCATCTTTCGGCACAAATTGTCGGGTTTAAGATATGTTTTAGTGGATATTTTATAAGATTGTTTGGGTGTTAAATGTTGTTTTCAATGGTTATATCATCACAGTGTAGGACCGGAAGTGTGCATTGTTTGATATTGTATGTCACTTGGGAGTCTGTACAGTGGCGAAATGTCACTTGATTCTAGAAAACTGTGTTTCCATGGTAAGTGAAGTTAATATTTTTTTCATTTATTTTTATTTTTGATTGAATTCTTTCCATCCACATGTACTTTTGATATATATTAAACATGCCAGGCACCTGATCGTGCAATATGCAACCTCCTTATAGCAATAAAAATGTCTTGATCATCTTGATGTGAGAAAATTGAAATGATTTTCGACTACAAAAAATAGCAGAATTTTCGCTTTAGCGCAGACGAGAGAGTTCTTTCTACGATTAAAATGTCTGCTGATGTGTCTGCTTTCTCTTTTCATCAACAAGTTCCAAGTTGTGACCTTAAAAGCGATTAAAATGACGAAATTCCAGCATGTCTACCAACAAATTTTTTTACTGTCACTTGTATAAAATAGTGTAGATCTCAAGTGACTGTACAACAGCTTATCAAGTGACAGTACAAATTTTGTACTGTCACTTGTATAAAATAGTGTAGATCTCAAGTGACTGTACAACAGCTTATCAAGTGACAGTACAAATTCCCTATGTTGACATGCCATTTTAAACGAACGATTAGGAGGATTGTAGTCGATTTTGTTACCAGTTCTTTACATGTTTGCAAACAAAAGTGAATAAAGAAACTGTCTATACATTTTCCATTCAGCAAAAAAGCTTTTAAGGATGATTAATCAAACAAAATACCCAGTTGTTTTTAGGCAAAATCATCTGTATTTTAGTATGGTTACATGATCAAGGCATCCCCATATCTCCAGGAAAGCTTTTCAGAGCACATGAGTGTTCCTGATACTGTCTATGATTAACAAACAAACAACTGGATATGAAGGTTTTATAATAGCTATCAAAATAAATGAAAAATCACCAGCTTGACTTACCGTGTGTTAGCAATTTTCACGACCAAGTGACATTTCACCGCTGTACAGACTCCCAAGTGACATTCATTTTCAAGCACTGTACACTTCCGGTCCTACACCGTGATCATAGCGGCCACTGTACTGTCTATGAAGTTACTTTTATCTAAATGTAACCATGAGTTCATTTTGTGGTGTCCTGGTATTTGTCCTGTGTACATACATGCTTGTTAATGTCTTTCATATTTCTTGTGGTGTTCTTTGTTCATGTAAGGTGTAATCAGAGAGAAAGTGTGTATGCCTGTTTTTTTTATCAATATCTACTCACTAACAAGTTTTTCTCTCTCTGGCACACTGATTCTCGTTCACTCTGTCTCCAGTCTGCATTTCAGATAGATAGTTTATTCACCCATAGTCCTAGATATAGATTATTTCGCCATAAACCTTTGGAAACACATTGTGTTGGACTGCGGTAACTATTGTTTTATCTTTTGCTGTAATTTTGTGTTGTTACAATTCCAATAGCTTTTTGAACTTTTTTTTTACTGTTGTTCTTAAGCATTGAAAAGACACTTAAAACGATTAACTTTTCAGGTTGCTTTTGTATATGCTTCTGCAACACTGTTTCACTGAATTACGAGGGGATCGAAAGTTTTGAGCCTCACATAGAAAAAGCCAGATATCCGGATTTAAACTGTTTTATTTTTCAACATAGTACCCTCACTCAGTACACTTGTTCCGTCTAGTTTGCCAACATTGTTACACGATTGGTAGAAGTCAACATCTTGGTCCACTAAACAGCCCTCCACAGCAGCAGTCAAATCATCATCATCATCAGAACTCTGGCCCATAAGGTATTTTTCAGCCAGGGTTAGTGGTGGAAGTCGCTGAGGGCGGGGTCTTGAGAGTATAGTGGGTGAAGGAGGAGTTCATAGCCACATTCGTGAACAGCTTCCATTGCTACTTGGCTGGTGTTGACTGGCGCGTTGTCCTGGTGAAGCAGAATCGCAGTTTCCCGCGATGTTTCTCCTTCATGGATCGGCGCAGCTGCTTTAGTAGATTATGCTTTAGTAAAGTGCTAAATATAAAGTAGTTTAAATCTGGGTATCGGACTCTTTCTAAGTAAAGCTCAAAACTTTCTGATATTTCCTCGTAAACTATCGAACTCACCTCAGAACTTTGTTAGCCCCGGCAGACATAAACATTGCACCATATTCTTTCGAAGCCAGTGTTAGCTTTCAAACGTAACAGAAATTAATGATCAGCTGAAAAAGAGGCATGAATCTTTTAGCAAAGACTATCATCAGACCTCGAAGAAAAATAGGCTGAGCTGAAGTTCGAACTCATATCTTTGCATTACCCACTAAGCTACCTGACCGGCCTTTCTCGGAGAAAGGCTGCATAGAACATAATATTGATTTATTTGGGTCGTTTCTTTATTCTCTAGACTGCTAAGTGCGACTCAAAGACATATTGAAAACAACACAGATCAAGATCAGACTGCACAAAAGTTACATTGCACTAATCTAGCAGGATATGTGTTATCTATTTACCAAACAATCCCAGTTTTCACGAGTGTTAGATTTCTATCTTTTGAAAACATTATGGGAAAAGGAGAAAATGCTGGTAACCACACACAGTGTTTTCTACCCTGCTGGAAACAAATTTCAATTTTTGAGTTACATTTATTTTGTCATCGGCAAGTACTTTCAATTTGGACCAGTCTAAAATTCTGTCCTTAGGTAAAGGGTTAATGGCTCATATAAAAATTCCACTTTTGTTTTGCACTTGAAGGAATCTTCAACTTTGATTGTGTTTGCAAGTATGCGCTATACCGCCGAAAAGTAAAGAACATCTTTTTTTCCAGAATGATGCATATCGTTAGCTAGGCTTGAGTAAAATAATGCATACAGCACGAGGTTTAACCCTTTACCCCATAAGGCATTTCTATGGTATCTCTAATTGACTCTAAGTAACAGCAAAGATGAAGCTGTTTCTTATGTGTATATGACACCTTTTGATAGCATAGAAAACATTGTGCCAAAAGGTGAAATTGCTCGTCACGAGCAATTTCACCTTTTGGCGCAATGTTTTCCAAAGGCTCCAACAAGCAATGCGTAGAAATGAGTATCTGTGGAGTAAAGGGTTAAATGATCAGCGATTCCCTGACACTTTTTTCTCTTCACCAAATAGCCAGGTCATATGTACCAGACTAGTATAGCCATTCGTGTACGGCAAATAATGAATAACAAAGTCATCAGCCATTTACAAAGCTTTTTTCCCCAGAAAAACATTTTCAACATTAAATGGCACACAAACTACAATATATATACAGTATTATATCTTGTGAAAATTACATCAGTTCATGTCAAGTTTACATTATTTGTTGTACGGTCAGGTGGCAGGGGACTTGGAAACTTGTACACAGCTGTGGTGAATCATGTTGCCCTGAGCTGAAGTTTCCAAGTCCCCTGCCACCTGACCGTAGAACGAATTTATTATACTGCACAAGTTTTACCCTCTCAAAGCGCGTTATGTGAAATTTTCCTGTTTTATAATCTCACGAATTGAGTATGCTGACGAAATAGAAATTCCCTGCTGAATGCCCCAATTCAATGAGAACTGACATCACTGGAAACTGACGTCACTAAAATGTGAAGTTTGATGCATAAACGTGCAGTCTGGTGATCGATCGACGCAGCTATTTTGGATGTTGTGTTGCAACTGTAGTGATGTTTACGGGGTACTCAAAAGGAAAATTGGCTTTACGTGGTTTTTGCCAGGGTACATGATATATTCCCGGTAAGTTAACCAATCAGATCACGAGAATTTTTTTGCAGTATAATAATTACACCCAACAAGCAAACAAACAAACAAAACACATAACAAGCACACAAAAAAGGTTTCGTGCAAAACTTTTCTGAGGAAAAAAAAAAATGGTCAAGATTACGTAGCACACAAATTACAATATTTACCATGGAATGTTTCATATCTGTAAATTTTGTACCAGGTCATTTTAACTTTACATTAACAATAAACAAAGCATACATAAGACATTTTACACAATTATTCTTAAAGACAGAGATAAACGATAACACTAAAGGTGCTAAGCACGACTCAAAAAACTTTTGCGGACAGTGTAGATCAAGATCAGACTTTACAGAACGTGCAGTCTGATTTTGAATCTATTATGCCCGATAAGGAGGTATATTTACTAAAACACACACACACACACACACCAACAATCATCCACGCACCCATCCCTCTTTTGGTCAAACTGTTTAAATCGTAACCAAACGACAGGGTGACAAGCTTTTTTGCATACCTCCATGAAAAAAAACTTTCTTCTTTAAATAGTTTTCAAAACAAACCATCCTAAATTCTATTTTCTGCAAAATATCTTGCTGTAACATGATTTCAATTCTCTCCTGTAGTTTGAGTCACAGATTGTATAGACTACAGAATTTATAACATTATTTAAAAATATGGTTGCTTGAGCATAGTAACTCATATCAGCATGCCAGTCATTGTTCAAGATCTGGTACAGACGTAAAATGGGAAAAGGTAACAAACCTAAAACATACAGTACAGTTATCAATATGAATATCTTTGTTGTTTTTTTAATTCGGATGAAATTGTTCAACTGGTTTTCATCCTGCTTGAACTTGTTTGCAGGAGTAGAGAAGCTGGTTTCTTGTTCAGATGATTCTGGTTGATTACTTTCGTAATCTTGTTTGTCTAGTTGAGTTGCTTCTACAAACCCATAGGTTGTTTGAATTGACTCTGTTTCTGCTTGGTCAGGTTCCTGGACTTGCAGGTGGTCTTGACATTGTCGCAAGGAATCCATCTTATGTTTTCTCATTTTCGCTTCTTGCCGCCAGAGTTTAATTCCAATCAGTATGTAGAGAACTGTTAGAGCTGTGCAACAACCAAGAGAGCCTATCAGTAAAAATCCGCCATAAATGCTATGAAAGCCTGTGTCTCGTAGTTCCACCTGGACGTAGCATTCATAACCTGTGATATTTGGGTGGTTGGTTGATATTTCTGAGCTTCCATAGAAATGTAGCATTGGTGTTGAAAATAGAACGGTTAAAAAAAGAATAAGAATGCACAAGTGTTTCGCAATTTTCAGAGAAATATGAATTGAATGCGGCTTGCATACTTTTCTATAACGCTCAACCCCAATGGCAATCATTGTAAATGCATTTCCTATCAGCACACAACTGCTCAGAAAAAAGGTAATCTTACAGGATGTGTTGTTGTAATATATTAGTGGATAAAGATAGATACACATTATGAACGGAAAACAGATTAAACATGCTATCAAATCAATGGCTGCCAGAAAGCAAACGAAAATTCGGAGGCTATTTCTAGGTTTTTTGAAAAAGTAAATATATAAGACAAGCAGGTTGCCAATAGTTCCAGGTAGAATGAGAATACCCATGTATATGATGGCTGGATAGTAGACTTTAGCTTTGTCATCATTGAGTTTTTGTAATATTTCGTTTCTGTCAAGCTCTCCAGAAAAAATTTGAGACATTATTTCACACACACACATACACACACACACAATAGGTAAACAAAAAAGTATTTCTTTGAACTTATCACAGACTTTCGATTGAAGATCAAATGTCTAGAAATATATTTTGATTCTGGTCAGATTGTACAAAACAAAAAAAGACAAATACTGTATCACGATGTTTTCTATTGTTGTTCCGAGATAATGGACTGAAAAGTAAAATTCCAAGTAAAACTTATGCTGTAGGTTACTTTAAAATATCCCAGTTATTTGTGACTGTAATACCTTGAAATGTGGTTAATGTGATTATTGTAATTTCCCCTAATCTGCCTCAAGAAGCCTGTTCTCCAGTATCAGAGAGTTAATTGACTTTAAATAGAATACACATGTGCCAATGATACTATACACAATTCAAAATGATATTCATGCACGTACTTGGTATTTTCTTGTTAAAAGCTCGCTTCATACAAAGTTGATACGTTTTCTACGTTATACAGGGAAAGTATAAGCAACAGACAACTAGCTACTGTATAGAGGTAAAAGCAATAATATTGTTGAGTTAATCAAGTTTTTTCCTATCAAAAGGTCAAGTGTTTGTTTCTTCAAATTTCTGTTCAATTCCAAGAAACTATCCTGCTTAAATCTCGAGCTCAAGAGGTTGTCCCTGAAAAAAAGGAGATATATTACATATTGGTAAAATATATAAATTGACGATGTATGAATATATTCGAGTAAATTGACAATAAAACAAGAGGGTCATGATGACCGCGAATTCGCTCACTAGAGCTAATTGACTAAATGTGACCCTTTTCCAAACTTTTCAGAAATATTATGACAAACAAGGTAAAGGATACACAAGTTCTTTAAAAAAAATTGGCCTCTTGACCTAGATCTTTACCAATTGTGACCCATTTTCAAACTGATTCGAGACATTTTCAAGACAAACATTCTGGCCAAATTCATTAGTATTTCACTCAAAATGTGGCTTCTAGGGTGTACACAAGATTTGTCTTGAATTTTACCAACTAACTTAGTTTTTAACCCGACATGACGCATTTTCAAAATCTTCAAAGATATCATCAATATAGAGACTCTGACCAATTTTCAGAAATATTCGACTAAAAATGTAGCCTCTAGAGTATGTACACATTTGTTTTCAACAAATTCGTGATCTAGATTTTGACGAGTATTGGCTCATTTTCTGATTTATCAAAGATGCCATTTATACAAACATTCCGATTAATTTTCGAAAGTATCGGACTATAAATTTGGCTTAAACAGTGTACACAATGTTTTTCTAAGTTTTGACCTACTGACCTCTATTCTTGTCTAAGATATTCTAAAGATTAACATTTTAACAAAGTTTCATTAGTAGTGAACTCAAAATTTGGCCAAAAAGTGTACACAAGTTTTTTTTTTTTTTTTTAAGATTTCACACAAGACCTAGTTATTTACCTGACAAAAACCATTTTCAAACTCTTTCAAGAATTTGCCCAGAAAAATATTCTGACAAATTTTCAAATGTATTATACTCAAACCGTTGTCTTCAGAATGCGTAAACGTTTTTCCTAAGATTTGACAAAGTGATCTAGTTTTTGACCCGACTCGACCCATTTGCCAACGACACACAGCGGACTCACCATGAGCACTTCGTGCTCAGATGAGCTAAGAAAAAGGAAAGGGAAAGAAAAAAAGGGGTTTTCTTCGTTTTCGGCCTAATAAAGGAGTTATTTTCCAAGAACGTCTTCAGAAACTGTGCACTGCAGGGATTTTATCGTGACATGATGTAAGCAAATCTAATATGTTAGTGTGTCGTAAGGAGGTAAAAATTGCTTATTCAAAATAGTGGTTCACTTTATCAAACTTGGTTTTAGAACTTGTATAGTTTTACTTTACTATAATTCATACTTCGAGAATAGCTGATTGGGAAATTCAATATTTGTCATTATATGAGATGTGAGAAATAAACAGTATATTTACCAGAGACGATGCGAGTTTAGAAAAATGTGAAACACTGACTTTTTTTCACATATGATATTTCACTATTTACATGTTGATATCTTGTCATACTTTCCAAGAGAATCGTACAGTTTTTCTCATCAATAGTTTGCAGAAATACATATCAAGTGTCGTTGAAAAGACGTTAATTATATTTTAAGGGTTATAAAATGGTTATAAAAGGAGAAGCGGCTAGTAAGTAAGCGTTTTGTTCAATATCAAAAATGCTCTCAAAGTAGTCTGGAGTTTTTGATGAAGGGTGAGACTTTTTTTACCTCAAAACGTCATCTGCTGCTGTTTAAGTCAAAAATAGAACACTTTCCGCATCAAACATTTTGATTGTTTTTGCAAATTTGTTGAACTGACTTACGATGGATAGAGTTCTAACTTCACATAAACGTATTTCCACATTTATTCAAAGAGTATTTGTAATGAACACCTTCACATTTCATGAATTTTCTCTCTTTATGTCACAGCTCAAGATAATGTAATACTAATAATGCAGAATTATTTATCCTTCTAATCAAGAAACGAAAAATCCAATTTATAAATATATTTTGTAATGTTTAAAACGACAATTCGTGAAATCTTGAACAGTTTATATTTTCAATCAGATTTCAGCATTGATGCTATCTAATCTTAATCTGCAATGTCTCTGATTTTAATGACAAGGAATGTGTGTATCCTCGATAACAGAACATGTAACAAATATGAGGAAGATTATGTCCAGTACATTGTATCTTATTTGACTCATTTTTCTTACACCATGACTCATAGTCTTATAGCTTCGCCAATGATAAAAAATGAGAGGAAACCAGATTTTCTCAGGGTAATTTGAGATCTTCCCTTCCCAAATTGTCCTGTGAAAAATAAAGCTGAGAATTTTGCAAAAAATCCTCCTGATCGGACAGTGTAGATGTGGATCGTTTTGTGTAGTCTGATCTTGATATACATAGGCCGCACAAAGGTCAATAGGCCGTGCCTAGAAGCCTAAGGGGTAAAAGTAATAAAAAGTTAACAACAATGGAAGTAGGTTTTAGAAGTTAACACGTTTAGCTTTTGGTATAAATTAAGAACACAGGACTTGCACTCTAGTGTGCAAGTCCTGTGTACTTAAATACTAAAAGCTAACCCTAATAGGGGTTGCGATTCCAATTCTATGGCGCAATAGATCTACCACCTCATCGTCGGTTTACTTAAAAAACCTCGTAACTACAGCTTGTTTCAAGCCATAGTTACGAGGTTTTTTTAATAAAACCGACGACATACACGTACCAGGTAGAAAAGTTTGCCCAGAAAATCCCAGCAAATTATTTTTTTATTGTAAATTTGTTATCATAATCATACTAGATAAAGTTTGCGAAGAACCAAGACTATCTTTGTATTAAATTTTTAATATCTTTTATTGTTGAACAAGTACCGTACGCTTTGTTTTTTGTTGTATATATATTTAGATCTTATAAATACTTGTTTTGCACTCTTTTGATTTTATTTTCATTTTGAACTAGATGGTCTCTAAAGGAGTTGTTTTATAATGGTCACTAAAAGATTTGTTTTATAAAAAAAAAAACAAAAACGGAATTTGCGAAAAAAACAAGTGGCGCTTAATTTGGTATGGGCCTAATAACAAGTTATGTGAGTGTGGTGAATGAGTATTGTTATCAATGACGGATTTGCATCGTCTTTGTATGCTGTAAATTAGGTTTTGGACAACTCTCTGCGGGGTAGAATTCCATTCCTCGAAAAGGAATGCATCAAGTTGTGTGCTTTGTGGTTTGACCCGACGGGCTAAAATGCGGATCTGTAATTCATTCCACATTTTGTGAATTGGATTTAAGTCGGGGGAAACGGGATGGTCAATCTATACGTTGGATACTGTCCCTTTGCGAGTACTTTTGGACAACATGATGCGGGCGAGGTCAAGGATTATCGTTAATTTAAATTAACCCGTGGCGAACAGCACCAACATATTAACCTTACCTATGTAACGAAAATTTCATCCCTATAGCATTGGGCAGTCAATTTGCCTTGATCGAGCACAACCAGGTCATTTCGTCTATTCCAGCTCAACCCGCCTCATACCATGACATTGCCGCCCCCAGACCGACCGCTCAGGATCAGCAATTTTTGATGCATGAAACCTCTCCACACTCGAGCTTGTAATCCGTGTAGACCAAGTAGTATTGGGACTCATCTTCAAAGAGGACAGATCGCTGGTCCATTTTCCTCCGACTAACCGATACTGACAGTTGTTTGGAAAAAAGGGGATAAAAATGCATGGTATTCTCGATTGGAGCCCACTTTCGTGCAACCGTGTGTGAAGTTGGAGTCGAAACCCTGACAATAGAAGCATTTTGAAGGTCAAAACGCAGTACAGTTGCAATCGCAAAGCAGTATTTCCGAGACTGATGACCAAATATTGATCATCAGCTGCAGATGAAACCCTTCCCCTGCCATAGCCATGTCGCCTAATGTGTACATTACATAGAGGATATTTTTTTTTTTTTTCGGTGTAAGATCGAAATTTATTTCATCGAGTGGACACCATCGGTAATATTTTCACTCGTGGCGCAGCCACGAGTGAAAATATTACCGATGGTGTTCACGAGATGAAATAAATTTCGATCTTTCACCGAAAAAAACAAATATTCTATTTATTTTATGCTTTTAACCCTTTCTGGGAGGAGCTTTATCAAAATTCAGTACAGTTCTTTTCCCTTATTCCCCGTGGCGTACCCCTCCCGCATAGCAACGTTACGTCAAGCGCGTGAAATGTAAGGTATATGACGTCATATTTCCCATCTGGTTGTTAGGCACGCGCAATTTACCTAGGCAACAAGAACGTGAAAATCGGTATTTTCACTGGTGGTACTAGTGTAAGATCGAAAATATTTTCACTGCTATTTCTCGATATCCTACCGGAAAGCATGAAATAAATACAGTTTATTTCATCAGCTTGTGGTTAATATGGGAAAATATTTGCCGAAAAAGGGAAAGTATGCGAAAATAAGGAGTGCCGTAATAATTCTATATTACATTTCTTCTGGTTACTTTGTCAACGAATGCCACTTATAAAACTAGTGATCTCAAGTCAATGAATCGGATAACCGATATTTTCAAAAAAAAGGAGTTCCAGATTTTCGGCAGGAGGAAAATATTCACTGTGACGGGGAAATAATTCCCCCAGCTTAAATTACGACATTTCTTTACCCATAACATCTCTGGAAATAGGCACATGAAATATAATATAACTGGTTCCTCACTAAGGCTCTTTTGATTAAAAGTATTGTTCACACCAAGTGCCTCACCAACCTCAAGATAAAGAGCCACTTGCTCCAACACACCAACTGTCCGCCACTTGTCTGCATCTGATGATTGTCCTCTGACATTCGCATAAATTTGCCAAATTAACTTCAAAAACGTTCAGCCTTTCAAAAGAAGAATAACTAGTTTACACTAGTTTGGTATATATATGTTGTGTCGCAAATGGTATGAAAATAAAGTGTATCTGCATTTGCAAGACTTGGACGAGGAATTTCTCTGTCAGATAAAGCAATGAGTGTATTGGATGGAAATCTTGATATAACATTGAATGACTTTCGATACAAACATCACAAAAGAATAGAATTCAGGCTCTGCTATGGTGTAATGAAATCTTGGTGCTTAGCAATTTTTGACTAGTATATTGTTATTATTATTGTTGTTATTTTTATTATCACGATACTGAAATATATAAGTTTACACGAAATTTTTCTCCTTTCGGTGCTTTTGACTGCAACCACTTACCAAATAACGGTAACAATAGGACAAAAGCAGCTGTCGAGGAAAAGTTGAAATTCAAATATGAAAGGTTTGCAAAACAAAACATTTCAAGTATATATACATGTGTTGATACTCCACATGAATTTTCAGTAGTTTTTTTTAGAAAAAAGACTTGTTTTTTGTAGATCGGCTGGCAATGTGTTTCGGCTAACCAGTCTCCATGGTAAAAGTTTTAAAGTATCTCGGTATTAGTGTGTTGCTGACTATATCTTATAGTCAGTATAGGTAGTTTAAGGTTCACAGGGACACCCTGAATTTTGGGCATCTTAGTTAATCCATTACCACACAATCCCTACTTTTGACGCCCCTAAGAAAGAAGCCTTTCGAAAACATTGTGGGAAAAGGAGAAAATGCTGGTTACCAGCATTTTCTCCTTTTCCCACAATGTTTTCTACCCTTCACAAAACGTATTTCAAGTTTTCAGTCACTTTTATTTTGTCGTCTGCAAAGGCTTTCAATTTGGGCAAGGCTAAAATATTGTCGTTTGGTAATGAGTTAATAGAAATACCGTCATCAAGTCGTGGTGAAATTTTCGGGTGACTCAGTGATTAGCGTATCTGACTCGTGACTCTGGGGGTTGTGGGTTCGATACCCGGTTGTGGAGAACTTTCTTTCCGGCGATTTTTCGCCTCTCACCTCTGATGCATGTGAGAAAAGTAGTCAGTGGCTTTGTAAAGAAAGTTGTGTTAGTCAGGCTGTGGGGAAGCCAGGAAACATATCGGTGTGTCACTGACCGCCATGATATGATATGATATGCTAAGCTGTTAAAATGTCCTTAAACTTCAATACAAACCAAACAGCTGAAAGAGTAGAAACATTCTGGAAAAGGGAAAAATGTTGGTTGTTGCAGATTGTTTGGTAATGGGTAAAGGGTAAAGCTGTGTTACTAGGTAGTTACCAACATTTCTCCATTGTCCTACTATTGATTAAGGACTTTGCTTTTTAAGGGTTATAAAAAGAAGGAAATAGTTAAGTGAAGAGTTGAGGAAGAAATTTCTCCTATTGTTACTATGAGTGTGTCATCCAAAACACAAAGATCACATAAGTGTTTTTTTTTTCTTTCCGTTTTAGCTAGAATTCCGGAAAAAATAGAGAAGGCTTCTTTGACTTTTTGTTTATAACAAGCATGCATTTAAACAATTCCTAAAAAGAAAAAATAGTCCATATTTTTTGCTAAGATTAATTTAGACCAATCTGATTGAGAGCCCCATTCTGTCTTTGATGCATCACTTCTTAGCTCATAGCGACCAAATTGTATTCAGCAACAAGTCTTGAGCTGCCCAGCCGTGTAGCTCAGTGTTATCAAACGGTATCTGACACGTGGCCTGGTGGTTACGGGTTCCATCACTCGTCACAACTCGGCTGACTCTGTACCTACATTTTATCTCGACCGTATCAAGGAAATTTCCATTTTTAAATGAGAATCACGTGATTCTATATACATGTATAGCGGGCCACTGACAGTTGTTTAGCTACATGAACAACCTCGATGAAGTTATTCACTTCTTTCATTTTGTCGGTGAAAACTTCAATCAGAATTGATAAACCATGTTGAAAATGAATTTTATTAAACCTGGCTTCCTGAACAGTTAATTATTAAGAGTTCGCCACTTAATCATTAAGTGTTAAAGGCGAAGAGCGCATGCGCCAGTGAATTGTGCAAACTCCGCCCTACTGTCCTGTCAGGCTGACATGTGCTGTACTACATGTACAAGTGTCTATTCAACCCTTTCAGCGCCGCATTTGAAACATTTGACAGTTCCACTTTCATCACTGGACCATTTCATTTTTGTGATGTTATATGTGTGTGTATGTTGTGATGGGTTATATCGTGACAGTTAGCCTGGAATTCAGGACCTGCATTTAAGTCATTCTAATAAACAAGGTACACAACTACAGCAAAGTCACGGAAATGTGTGTTGTTACTTGCCCTTCTTCTGAAATACACGTTAAATCAGACATTCAGAACATCGAGAACACAGAGTTTTCATTTTGCAGTTTTATTTAATGATTTTTTTTTGTGGACTGACACCAGTCTACGTGACAGTCTTTGTACCCTTCTAAGCTTTTCTGGAGTTTTCTTTAGCGGTATTTTGAACACTTGTTTAAAAGCCACTGATTACTTTTCCACGTAACTATCGTCCAAACAATGATAAACGGTGTACACTCGTCTCTGTGAACTCTCGTATCTCTACCATTTACCAAAAGTCACCTACTAGTATGTGCATTTGCTCCCACAAGACATCCAGTATAAAAGTATCTAATGTGCATTTACTTAACTGTACCTTATCATATTCATCAAACGTCATATTCTTCTATCTGAGAGTCTGCCTCGAGCCAGCAACAATGTTCGTTGATTAACCCTTTCCCAAACAATCCCTGGCTTTACGAGTCTGGAATGGTAGCCTTTTGAAAACATAGTTGGAAAAGGAGAAAATGCTGGTAACCAGCATTTTCTCCTTTTCCCACAATGTTTTCTACCCTATCATAGACAGAAATCATCTTTTCACCAAAAGCTGAATTGTCGTCTGCAAATGCTTTCAATTTGGTCTTGTCCAAAAAATTGTCGTTTGGGAAAGGGTTAAAAGAAGTGTATAAAATGGAGTCCTTTAGTGTTACAGTGCGATATAATGTATGTAATACAACGTGCATTTTTTTACTGTTTAATTGCTTTATTTATAGAATAGCATCTGCAAGCGACATAATTCAAGTGTTCACATGATGGGATGATTTTGTTGAATGAGGTTTCGAACCACTTCCAGTTTTATTTATGACATATCATGGCGACAACTCACATACCCATTCATGTTCTGTGCTTTACACGTGCTATGTTAGGGTTCTGAAATATCTTATTGAAAACACTATTCTCAACATGAACTGAATCTTAAATCTCATATTTCTACATGTCTGTGTTAAAATAAGTAAGGTGAGGAGCTTGAACTTTTCAAATTTAACTTTCTTTGCTGAGATCTTGGTGTCTTATCAATGCCGGAGCGCAACAACTTGGATGACATTCGTTTTAGAATGGATGCTGCTAGGGGAGACCACTCCTTCGTGCATGGCTTCGTCCTGATTAAACTACAATACCCCATAGCTGCGTTAGGCAGATTCATTATATACCTAGCAGTGAAATCCTGGAATTTTCCAGTGTAATAAATTTTGATATCATCACTAGTGACGTTATCAACTTTCACTGTCACTTCCTGCCGTAATTTGGGAACTACCTTTTTTTTTCGACTACATTTTTTTCGACTTTCAAACGCAAAATTACAAGTAATGATGTTAATAAGGTATATAATAAATAGAATAATCAACTGGTTCTTTTTGATATGAAAAATATCTCACTCGGACGCGTCGTAAGGCGTTAAAAAAACTCGTGCTGTGCACTCGTTTTTTCAACGCCTAACAACGCATCCTCGTGAGATATTTTTCATTCATATCAAAAATAACCAGTTGATTATCCTCTATATCTCTTTAGGTCAGTGGTTATGGTATTGGTCTTTTAAACCTCAAAAACCGATAATATTTGTCCGCCATGAGTTCGAATACTTTCATTCTAACTTTCATCAAGGGTAATAACCTACGTCACAGGAAGTGATATCGGACCAGCGCGTTTTCGTAACTTATGTCCGCCATATTGAAAAGTAAGTACGATATGAAGATAGAATGAGGTTAGCTTGGGTGGATACAAACGGACTACAAAGACTCTCATGTATTTATCAAAGACATTAGATGAATACATTTAATATTCTGATGTTTTAGACAGGAAGCAGATGTCTATATGCACAAACACTTTGACCAAATATCGAAAAGTGATTGGGTTTGAATAGTTGGTCGAAGTCTGTTCCATTATTATCAGTAATTAACAAAAGCTTTGACAAAAAACAAAGCCCCTAGGCATTGTATGCTTTGGAGGTTAAAAGACTTTTTCATATCATTTAAAGGGACAATTACAAAATAAAAAACAGTCTTACCAAACACGCACACTGACTTTATAACAAGGGTCCGATATTACTACCTGTGACGTCACAATGACGTACGTTGTGAGTTGTGTTTCATGTTCGTAAAAAACATAAAACTTTGTGGAGAAAAAGGAAAATAACTAGACAAGTTTTTCATTTTCTTTTTCGTGGTTCTTTCAAAAGTGTTGTTCTTCAGAGTAGTTAACCCATTACCACACAATCCCTACTTTTGACGCCCCTGAGAAAGAAGCCTTTTGAAAACACTATGGGAAAAGGAGAAAATGCTGGTAACCAGCATTTTCTCCTTTTCCCACAGTGTTTTCTACCCTTCCCAGAACAAATTTCCATTTTCTAGTCACCTTTATTTTGTCATCTGCAAATGCTTTCAATTTGGACTAGCCTAAAATTTTCTCGTGTGGTAAAGAGTTAAATCTTTTTGGGATAGTTTGGCAAAAAAATTATCAGTGTCATGTACTTGTAAATTTACTTTATTAACCAACTAAGGGTAATGTGAGGTAATATGAGGTCCGTTTATCCACACACCACGCAATCCTGAGTTTTAACGACCATGGAGAGAAAGTCTTTCGAGAAAAAATTGAGGGAAAAGGGAGAAAATGCTGGTAACAAGCATTTTCCCTTTTCCCACGATGTTTTCTATCCTTTCAAAGAAAACGTCCCTCAGTCGAGTCACATTTAGGTGGTCGTCTGGAAATGCTATACATCTGGACAAATCTAAGTTCTCGTCTCTTGATAAAAAGTTAAATGGTAACAGATGCCCCTTTACAACATGTGCGACATCTTAATAAGTTTTTAATGAGAAAATTCTCACAAGGTAAAACAGTATAACAGAAAAGAAATGTATGAACCATGCTCTAGCGAAATGGGTTTTATGCATCTCCGAGTTGATTTATTTCAAGCACGTGATCACTAAATTATAGATCCATAAAATCGCTAATTGTTTGACAATTAACCACCGACCGAGTGAAAAACGAGGTGGACAAGCATTGATTTCCCTTGAACCCCCATCTTATTTGCTGTATGCGCATATCTCCAGAGAAGGAAAAGTGTAAAATTGTGAAGGTTGATAACGAGTTAATGAGGTTTTTAAAGCTGCTACCAAGTGCTATATTATAGCTTTTATAAAAATGATCGAGATAAGGATCACTTTAGTGTCACGACAACTGTTTAGTTAAGAAACGTGCTCAGGAAAAAGGTGAATTTTAAGATGAGTCGGTTTTTCTCTTCAGGTATTATCCTGCTTTTGTTCCTTTTCGGATTTTGTTCCACGGTTTACTGGATAATGGGTAAGTTGATATACATATGTAATTCTTTAACTCTCTTCTTTGTTGATATATTTCAATTGTATATAAGATCAACCTCTCCCGACGACTGAAAATACAATCCCCTGAAAAGTAGCTAGATTTATTTATTCGATGGAGTAAACAATACATGAATATATGTTCAAAATCAGACTACATGCTTTTTGCAGTCTAATTTAGATCTTGTGTTGCTGGAAGGGTTAAATCGTCTATAAACCTGCAGTACAGAAGGCTACGTCCAAGAGAAGAAATAATATGCAATATGTCTAAGGCACCGACCCGACAATTCGTTACAACGAATCATTAACGCGTGGTGACGTTCAAGAACAGGAGGCCAAGATTGAATAACAACGGCCTATTTTATGCCTTGTCTGGACTTAACTACTCGTTGGCAAGAACTGCTAGTGACGATGTTTCAATAACTGGTGACCACGGCCTATTTTGTGCGTTGCCCGGACCCCGTTTCACCAAGGCAGCTACGAAGAAAATGTTCGTAGGTTTTGCGTTATAATAGTATAGTGGTATTGAACCGCTACGAGATGCGACATAACTATCACGATTATTTAAGAAAACTTTTGCAACAAATCAAAGTTTCTTGGAAATTTTAACTTTTTATCTAGATAAAATTTCAAGGAAAACTTTGATTTTTCGCAATAGTTCTAAAAAATGTTCAATGAGAGTTATCATGTACATGTACCTGGCAGCAGATTAATGCCACTATAATATAGTTAGGTAAAAATTATGCAAATTTTGTTCGTAACTGTCATGGTGAAACGGGGCCCTGGACTTAACGACTCGTTGGCCAGAACTGCTAGTTACGATGTTTCAATAATTTGTGGCAAGGGCCTATTTTTGACGTTGTCTGGACTTAACGACTCGTTGGCAACAACAGTACTCGTGACCATGGTTCAATAACTGACTGCCAAGGTTCAAAAACTCACGACCGAAACCTAGAACATTAGAGTTTTATTTTTCATAGTGAGATAATTAAGTCGTACCTGTTTAATGTTATTCTATCGCATAACTTTTCTTCCTTTTCAATTGAATATAGTCATTTCAAATCGTCTTATCTTACGCGTTTGCGGTAAGACTTTGTAGCTTAAACCCTTTCCCAAACGGCAAATCTTGGACCAGACCAAATTGAAAACATTTTGCAGATGACAAATTAACAGTTGCTAAAAAGATGATTTTTCTATATGATAGGGTAGAAAACATTGTGGGAAAAGGAAAAAATGCTGGTTACCAGCATTTTTTCACTAGCATTTTCTCCTTTTCCCATAATGTTTTCAAAAGGCTTCTATTCCTGACCCGTAAAAACCAGGGATTGTTTGGGAAAGGGTTGAATGAAGACATTTGCTAAAATAGCATACTAGTATTGTTCCCTAATATTACCAAAAATCGTCAAATAGATCTTTTCCGAATAGTTAAACTGTCAAAAAGTATGCTTGTGATATTGCCAAGGTGTGATACTATTTTTTATTATATACCTAGCAGTGAAATCCTGGAATTTCCCAGTGTAATAAATTTTGATATCATCACTAGTGACGTTATCAACTTTAACTTCCTGACGTCATTTGGGAACTACCTTTTTTTCGACTACATTTTTTTCGACTTTCAAACGCAAAATTACAAATAATGATGTTAATAAGGTATATAATAAATAGAATAATCAACTGGTTATTTTTGATATGAAAAATATTTCACTCGGACGCGTCGTAAGGCGTTAAAAAAACTCGTGCTGCGCACTCGTTTTTTCAACGCCTAACAACGCATCCTCGTGAAATATTTTTCATATCAAAAATAACCAGTTGATTATTCTCTATAGCCTTAAAATTATATATTGACAGTTTAAGTTCTTTACGCCGTAGTACTAAATACTACTTTTAGATTCGCCAGGAATGCTGTTCAAACAAAACAGAAATGTTCTATCGCGAATCAACCCTGCACATTAAATTACTAAGTAAGTGGAATGAAACTTCCAATCAACATGAAAAAATCCGGATGTTTTGCATATTAAAACTTACTTTTAGGGGAAAAGCATCCCTTATTGGACAGTGTAGATCCTAGATCAGACTGCAAGCACCTTCTGCGCAGTCTGATCTTTATCAACACATACCTCCAAAGCGCATTGATTCGCACTTTTTAGTCTAATTGTGAAGTTGTCCATTACTTTTGACTTTTTATAGACTGGCATTGTATGAGAAGGTCCCAAATAGATTATTTACTGAAACAAGCGTATGTTATAGAGGTTTTAAGCTAGAAAACAGGCAAAAACATGTGATTAATTCAGAAATTTCTCTTCATAAAACATCTCTTTCTGCCGTTAATAGAAGACTGCAACCATCATCTGCTAGCAGCAGTTTTGTCTCCAAGAAGTTTAGTAATTTTGGTTTAAATGCATTATGATAAGGTTTTTTTTTTAACAAGCTTGTAAGTAAGGACCGGTGACACGGTCGCTGACGCTATGATAGTCTGAAACGTCAGTGTTCAAACAAATTTAAAAAAAATGTCGGATATTGAAATTTTCAATCAACTCTTCCAAAACTGCTTCGCGAAAGTAAAATGTTCCTCGTCATAACACTATTTTTTTTGCAATATTAATACTTTGATTATTTGATGTCATTTCAAAATCAGCTTGTGTACACACACATAAATACATTTTTTCATTTGCAGGCCTGCTGGTTTCTACAAAACTAACCCCAGATATCTCACGTGACAAGGAAATCCAAACGAGTAAGCGGCCTTTGTTTTATCGTAATTGTAAGACAATCTATCATACTCTTGATAGTACATTGCCATTGGGAGTGACCTGATTACAAAACACACACCCACACACCCACACCCCCACCCCCCCACACACACACACACACACCCACAGAGTCGCTAAGTACTGCCTTACAATTCTTTTTATTAGAAATCGTTAACTGTTGAATATGTAACTGTTTGCATCAACCACAAATCTGTCACTCCTATTTCACAAATGTGTACTTAGAAAAGGATTTATCACCCTGAGTTATTTTTCATACATATTTTTATCTGGAGCATGAATTTAAACTATCAGAGTGTAAACATGATACTTCACAGATAAATCTTTTTAAAGAGAAGTGCAGTGCGCAAGAATTATAAGTCTTGATTAAATAATTTAGGAGTCATTGCCCTTTGTTATTTTTTTTTTGTTAAATTTTGTCCAGAGCTTAACTCAAAACTTACATGATATAGAATGTGAATCTTCAGAGATTAACGATTGCATTTGATCCCTATAGTTTTTATCACAGTCACATATCAGTTGTTGAAATTTCAACCCCTCCTGTTTATATTTTGTTGGATTTTAAGAAAAAGTATCTTGAAAATAAAGAAAGAGTGTACTCTTTACGCCGATGTGTTACTAGGAACCACACAACAAATTTGCGCTATCATAGGATACCTGTTAGAATCATTTAAATCTTAGGGTTTTCTAACAATTTCTTTATATTATAATTGGGATTTTACTTTTATGTTCAGACTTAGTTAAGTAAGCTCATCACTTTAAAGAAGATAATAATTCGGCAAGCCTCGTTTATAACTTGCTTTAGATAATCTGTGTAACAAATCGAATATAATATGAACAGATCCTCAACATATTTATCAATCAGTTCCCTTTGATATCTTGTGCACTATCCAGCTTCAATCGCTATCAGTTTATTCTAACTTTTGTTCGTTTGTTTTCCTCTTAAACATATTTTTTATGAAAAATCAGAAACCTTGACGAACTATTTGATTGGATAATTCTACAAATTGATCTCATTTGATAATTAAAATAATCCTTGATTTTCTAGTATTAATCATTTTTACAGTGGCAAATACATCCGAATACGCACTACATACCAGATACGTACTACATACCAGAGGAGTCAATGGTTTATCATGTGACTATTACCTTTACAAAGATATATTCGAAAAAGAAAAAAGCAGGGGAAAGTTCAACCATTTGAGACGAAATAGGACAAGGTTGAAAGTAATGATCATTAACACGGTCATTAACACTATGATAGTCTGAAACGTCAGAGTTCAAACAAATTTTAAAAAAATGTTGAATATTAAAATTTTCCATCAATTCCCCCAAAACCGCTTTGCGAAAGTAAATTGTTCCTTGTAATAACACTATTATCATGCAATATTAATATTTCGATCCTTTGATGTTATTCTAACGTCAGCTTGTGTACACGGATACTTGTAAATACATTTTTTCAATTGCAGGCCTGATGGTTTCTACAAAACTAACCCCAGATATCTCACGTGATCTGATGTACAATGACACAGAATTCCAAACGAGTAAGCGACCTTTGTTTTATCGTAATTGTAAGACAATCTATCATATTCTTGATTGTACTTTGCCATTGGAAGTGACCTGATTACAAAACACACACACACACCTACCCCCACACCCCCCACACACACCGAGTCGCTAAGTACTGCCCTACAATTTTTTTTAGTAGAAATCGTTAACTGTTGAATATGTCACTGTTTGCATCAACCACAAATCTGTCACTTCGATTTCAGAAATGTGTACTTAGAAAAGGATTTATCACCCTGAGTTATTTTTCATGATTTTTATCTGGAGCATGAATTTAAACTATCAGAGTGTAAACATGATACTTCACAGATAAACAAATCTCTTCAAAGAGAAGTGCAGTGCGCAAGAGTTATAAGTCTTGATTGCATAATTTAGGAGTCATTGCCCTTTGTGATTTTTCTTTGGTTAAATTTTGTCCAAAGCTTAACTCATAACTTACATGATATAGAATATGAATCTTCAGAGATTAATAGATTGCCTTTCGGGGAAATGCGGTATACAAGAACCACAACTTCTAGTGCTATAATTTTCGAGATGTTTGTGTTACTCTTACTCAAATTTCGTCCTGAACATAATTCATCAAAAAGGTCATATTGGCAGAAAGTCACACACCGGAGCAATTCGACCAAACATGATTTATTTCCAACCTTTTCCGAGATTAACAAACATTCTAAAGGATACCTAAGATATTTCAAAGAAATGACCTGGTGAACTAGTTTTTCGACCCAATGTGCCCCTTTTTGAAACTGGATCGAGACATAGTCAAGGTAAGCATTGTGACTTACTTTCATGAATAGTGGACTTAAAAATGTTTCCTCCAGAGTATCCACTAAGTTTTTCCAAGATTTGACATATTGACCATGTTTTTGACCAGATATAACCCAATATCATTTTTTCCAAGATATTTATAATACAGAGATTCTGACCAATTTTCAGGGGTATCGCACTGAAAATGTGAGCGAGCACATATTGTTTTCAAAGTTTTGACATACTTTTTGACCCAATATGGCCCATTTTCAGACTCATCAAAGATGTCATAAAACAATGGACAATAGCCATTGCCACAGAATTCGGTGCTTTCTCACCGCCAACCATTTATTCAACGATGGTTATGTGGGAAAGCAGGCAGTGGCTTCGAAAGAATATTGTGCGGAGTGGTCGTAAAATGAACTTAATAAAGCATGATATGCGCACTGACTGCCGTTATATCATTGAAAATGGCGAAAAATACCATACTATTTATTAATGGTCAAGACAAACAATCTTACAAATATTTAAGAGAATTATTAAGACAAAGTTTCTGAAGTATTGGACTCTAATTGTGGCCTCTAGCGTGTACAGAAGGCTTTTTCAAGATTTGATCTAGTGACCAAGTTTACCATCCGAAGTGACCGATTTTGAAATTCGTCTGAGATATCATCAAGATAACTAGTCTGACCACGGTTCATCAGTATTGGACAAGAAATGTAGCCTCTAGGACGAACACAAGGTGAACATTTACAATGCACGTCGGACAACATAGTGCAATCACACAAGCTCAACACGGACACTTCGTTCTCAGGTGAACCGATAATTGTTAGTGTTGTAAATTTGGTACTTCACAAGGGCATATATATATCACATTGAGGAGAATTGCAGTGCACAGGAACCCTAATTCTTGGTTGCCGATTCAAGAAGTCAACTATTGTTACTGTTTCTTACATTAATTTTGTCTAGAGCATAACTTCAAACTACATGAGATATAAATATAAAAATTCAAACGTTGATAGATGATAATGAGGAGAATTTCGGTGTACAAGATCCATAATTATCAGTGCTCTAATTTAGGAGTTTTTACCCTTTGTTGTTATTCATCCTTTATTTTGATCCGAATCTTAGTATGAAAATCATACAAGGTATCAATGCGAGACTTCAGAATAGGCAGATTTTTTTAGGAGAAGTGCAGTATAATGATTTTGGACCTATGTCCCTTTGTTAATTTTTGACTGTCAAATTTTCTTCGGAGCACACATCAAGCTGTATTAATTTCATAGCTACTTATTGTCTCTGAGAAGGAAAGAAGTACATAATAATGGTGACTTTATCATTTTTTACTTATCTTCCATAAATCCATATTTTACATTCCGAGACAAATTGTACTATTTTCAGCAGCATTTATTTGTCCCAATGTTCCGGATTTCAGAAGGTCTTCTTTTGTCGTCTGATGAAGGTTGGATTCATGTTAGAAATGCTAGTAATCACAATGATTTTAAAAGCTTTTTTCCCCACACAATGTCCATTGCAGATGTTATAAAGGTGTAAGGTACATCTGCTTAGTGTTAAATGATGAGCCTACTTCAAAGAATATCTTGTCTGGTGGTTTTCAAATCATGTTTACCGCTTCCACTCATAAAGGCACATTCGATGAGCACATGTATGAAGCACCTCCTTTTATGATGCAGCTTCGTTATTTAAGATACGTCTAAAATCGACCTCCACATTTCTCCATATTCATCTTACCAGCTTAACATCACATAGTGTATGTACATAGTGACGAAGGAAGAAGTATCATTAGTGGTAACAGTGGGTATATTTTTACGAATGTAATTACGTAAAATTGAAGAAGTGTTGAAAATTGAATATAGATAGAAACCGGAAGAGGTTATCTAATCCCCCAAAATTTTTATCACAGTCACATATCAGTTGTTGAATTTTCAACCCCTTCTGTTTGTATTTTGTTGGATTTTAAGAAACAGTATCTTGAAAATAGAGAAAGAGTGTACTCTTTACGCCGATGTGTCACTATAGGAACCACATAACAAATTTGCGCTATCATAGGAAGCCCGTTAGAATCATTTAAATCTTAGGGTTTTCTAACAATTTCTTTATGTTATAATTGGGATTTTATTCTCATATTCAGACTTAGTTAAGTAAGCTCATCACTTTAAAGAAGATAATAATTCGGCAAGCCTCGCTTATAACTTGCTTTAGATAATCTGTGTAACAAATCGAATATAATATGAACAGATCCTCAACATATTTATCAATCAGTTCCCTTTGATATCTTGTGCACTATCCAGCTTCAATCGCTATCAGTTTATTCTAACTTTTGTTCGTTTGTTTTCCTCTTAAACATATTTTTTATGAAAAATCAGATACCTTGACGAACTATTTGATTGGATAATTCTTCAAATTGATCTCATTTGATAAGTAAAGTAATCCTTGATTTTCTAGTATTAATCATTTTTACAGTGGAAAATACATCCGAATACGTACTACATACCAGATACGTACTACATACCAGAGGAGTCAATGGTTTACATGTGACTATTACCCTTACAAAAATATATTCGAAAAAGAAAAAAGCAGGGAAAAGGTCAACCGTTTGAGACGAAATGGGACAAGCTTGAAAGTAAAGATCGTTACCACGGTCATTAACGCTATGATAGTCTGAAACGTCAGAGTTCAAACAAATTAAAAAAAATGTTGGATATTAAAATTTTCGATCAATTCTCCCAAAACCGCTTTGCGGAAGTAAAAATGTTCCTTGAAATAACACTATTATCATGCAATATTAATATTTTGATTATTTGATGTTATTCTAACGTCAGCTTGTGTACACGGATACTTGTAAATACATTTTTTTCATTTGCAGGCCTGATGGTTTCTACAAAACCAACCCCAGATATCTCACGTGACATGATGTACAATGACACGGAAATCCAAACGAGTAAGGTGTATTTTTTTCCCGTAGCTATCATTAACTCGAAAGTATTTTTCCATTGAGAGTGACCTGATTACAAAATAAACACACAAGCACACAGTCGCCAAGCACTGAACTACAACTATTTTCTTTTTAATAGAAATCATAAACTGTTGAAAATGGCAATACTTAAATTAATCACAAATCTGTCATTCCCATTTGATTTCAGCAATTTGTAGGTATAATGATTTTGGACTTATGTCCCTTTGTTAATGTTATAGCCACAAGTTTTCTTTGGAGCTTAACCCGAACAGTATTAATTTCACAGATAAATAGTTATGTCTGAGGAGGAGTGCAGTACGTAATAAGAATGATAACTCTATTTTCCATAAATCTTCATATTTTGCTCTTTATCTGTACTAAGGACGCGCATTCCAGTTTCGTTTCTTTGTCAGTACAGTCACTTCTTTGGTTTCTATTTCAATGATTTCCAGCGGATAAAGGTCGAACGGATCTTGTCGTCTTGCCTGTTTTCACAACACATCTTAAATTGCAATTATATTCGTATTTACAAACAGAATGTAACACGGTTTGTGATTAGATTGTCAGCTAGTATTTGTTTAGCTCCAAAGCGGTCTTTATATCAATTTACTGTTTATGAAGTAAAACGAGCACTTGGTTTATCAACCTAGAGAAAGAGAGACAGTGCGTCTGTTCCATCATGTATTCAAACATCTCTCTCTCTCTCTCTCTCTCTCTCTCTCAATAAGGCCAAAATTCAAGTGATGGAACAAGTTCACAAAAAATACAATTTTTGTTAGGCATATGAAACATGCTTTGTTTAAAACTACTAACAAAACTACTAACATTGAATTGTAAGGTATGATGGAAGATGGCCACGACTCCTATCATACCAGTGGACGTGGCTAATAAAAAAAACCCAAAAAAGAAAAAAAAATGTATTCAAACTTTTAGAGACCAGTTGTACTATTTTCAGCAGCATTTATTTGTCCCAATGTTTCCAATTTTAGAAGACCTTCTTGTGTCGTCTGATGGAGGTTGGAGCCTGGTAAAAAAATGCTAGTAATCACAATGATTTTAAAAGCTTCTTTTCCGTACAGTGACACTTTCATAATTCATTTAATTTTCATACTTTTAAACAAGGTACTAAACTATTATTTCTGTACCTCATCACTCCGAGTTTTAACAAACCTGATGAGAATGGCTTTCATGTTATAATAATAGTTATAATAGTAAATGATAAATAGTAAGTAGTATGTTACGTTTGCCGATTTAGTTCGAATCTGGAAAAAAAATGGAGGGAATTGTTGCGGTAGTTTACCAGAAAGAAATATCAGCAAAAAATTGACATAAACGCCCTTTGCCCTTCTACTATACGCCAGTTTCTGGTTTGTTAGGCTTGACAACCGAAATATCACGTTACAAAGGTATGCGTGCCAAATTCGCGTTTACAAATGGCCAATCATTCCATGGCCAAAAGAATTGGTGAGTAATCGAACAGTACTTGAAGTGTCATAACATTTTCTTTCAGCCGAACCGTCTGATGTATTAATTTTGACGTACATGCGCTGTGGATCCAAATTCATAGGCAAACTTCTTGGATGGAGAAACGACGTATTTTACTGGTACGAGCCCTTCCATGAAATGCGATTTCAATATTTCTCTGAGAGTGGTCAGTTATGCTCGTATGGAAAACCATACTGCAGAAATGTGTACGTAAAGACGTCTCTTTTATATACTTTTCTGCTATAAACAAGAAAGGTTTTTTTTTCTAGGAAACCTTACCGAAAATGGCTTATTTACATTCCATGCAACCTTGGCTTTCAGATAAGAAAAACATGTAAAGAAAACTGTGAATTACTGTGATTTTTCAATATTTACGGTACAACATGCCATACTATAAGCAACAGTATAATCCGTTATCCCCATTACGATTTAAATACGTTTTACACAGTTCTAAATATGAATCGGCCTTATAGCGCAATCACAGGATCATTGTTGAATCCCACAGGAGGTATTTTCTACTGGCAGTGTTTTCTGTTTTCCACATCCAAGGGTGAACAGTCCGTGTGATCTTTCTTTTAACCCTTTATCAAACAATCCCTGGCTTTCACGATCCTGAGATGGAAGCCTTTTGAAAACATTGCGGTAACCAGCATTTTCTCTTTTTCCCACAATGTTTTCCACCCTGCTGGAAACAAATTTCAAATTTCGAGTTACATTTATTTAGTCGTCTGCGAGTGCTTTGAATTTGGACCAGTCTAAAATTCTGTCGTGTGTTAAAGGGTTAAAATGCCAACATTTGTAAAAGTGTTAACATACATGTACTTTTTACCGGTGACTGGAACTATGACAGATTCCATGGAACGCATAAGCATACTCATTATAAAACTCATGCTCTTATATGGTATGACATGAATTTGTCCCCAATTTGATGCCGGATTGTGTACACTTTGTAGCTAGTTTGCCTTCAAGTCATGACATGGAATCTAATTTGTTGTTATGACATCCTTCTAAGTACAGTTTATATATTTGAATTTGAAAGAGTTCCATAAAATTGACCATGCCAGAATTTTGGATTTGCTCTTTCTTAATTTAGTATTAATAATAATTAATAACCGCTCCAAAATTTATCAGGATTCCTGAAAAAGGAACTAACTACCTTTGATGAACATACACTTAAAGACATAGCTCAATGCATTTTCACGTAAAATAGCTTTTTCTTCAGGTGCGTTAAAATACAGGATTGGTTGTTCCAGTCGGTAAATGGTAAAATTTATTCATTAACATCGACTGTAAAACAAATTCTAAAATTTCAAAGGATTTTTAGATTTGTTTATTCCGAGATTGGAACCGAAAAACCGGATGCACTCTTACCCTATTGGTCCAAATTTCTGTCTCATACAGCAATTCATTTCCATTAATATTCCAACAATGATTGTTCAACGTATAATCATGCAGTGATCAGGCCTGGGAAAAACAATAAATCCTGTCGCAATAACTTTCATCAATCCTTGAGATAAAAGCCGAGTAGTATATTCGAACCTGCCGTTCACTGTCTTCAAGTCCATCTTTACATTGTCCCCACCCTACTACCGCCTCGGTGCTCTGTGTACAGGAAGGAATAGAGGGCGAGTTCGTGAGAACAGCTTTTCAAATTTTTGTTTTTGTTTTCTTATTTCAGATCTGAAACGGGCCCAAAGTCGTTGGAAAGAGCGTTAAACCTTCTTTTAGATATTTACAAATGCAATAATTTGATGCAATATTTTCCTACAGAAGAAATGCAGATTTCAAAACATTTCGCTGGTAACTATCCTCTCTATCAACGTATTCAAAGCATTTTCATAAAATGTAATTTATGGGGCAAAACAAGGTCTTCAGCATTTTACAAAACTTCGCCAAATATTTCTGTATCAAGTTAGATGAAAAGGCCTACTCGATAAATTTTCCATACACAAAAGAAACGGAAAACTATAACACAACATAAATAACATAATGTGTCTATTACTTACACTCATGTATTAAACAATAAAGTGTAGGCAAATAATACAAATACGATTGGGAAATATAACTAATGGGATTCCGGGAAAACAAGGGTCATAGAACGGGAATAAGAATAAAGAAAAGAGAACAAAGGTTTCTTTCAGAGCACACAGCGTAAAATGGTGGTCTGTCAGAGCATTGTGGGGGGAAGAACAAAAATGGTAATTTTGAATTTTTGGCCGTAAACTGGGCAAAGTATCTAAACTGGGGCTGCAACGAGAAAAGTAAGATATATAACGGTCAAAGAATAATAGACCGGACATTGGGATATAGAAAGGCCAAAGGGTAATAAGAAGAGACAAAAAAGTGACAAAAATGTGAATATTACAGACACACTTATCTTTTTATATCTTTTTGTCAGTGGTATTCTTTTTGTTATTATTATACTTTATTCCAGATCATTTTATTCTTCTTGTTTTTAAACACATTTCTAAATTATTGCTACAACAATACAGTAATAAGGACGCAACTCTCATCCCGTTCACAGGTGGTATCCGTACTTGCTTCATTTTCTCTCGCTTTACTGACATAAGAATCTCTCTTTTTCAAGCAACAAGAGTATTTCATCCTCAAAATACTATAAAACTTCTTTTCGGCAGTGCTGACCTAAGTCACTACCAAAATTACTTACTATTTGAAGCCGTTCAGCTGTTCATCAAAGAATCTAAACTTTTTTTTCGTAATTTTCAGTTTATTTTTGTAACTGTTAATGACAGCTTAAGATTTTAGGCGATCACAGAGAACACCATCTTTTTTTTTCTTTTTCTTGTTTTGAACTTTTTTTCTTCTTCTTTGTAATCTTTCTATTTCTTTTTTTTTTTTTTTTTCAAAAATGGAAATCTATACCACACACAAAAGAAAATTACCCAAAATGCACGATATGCTCTTCACAATTTATTTATAGTAAGTAATAAAAAGAATATATGCACTTCCGAAAAATTGAAACCGTTTGATAGTTTGTTGAATTGAATTACGGAGCCGAAATAATCAATGACATCGAAGCAAAAGATATAGAATCAGTACACTTCAAGTTTCTTCGAAAAATATTATGTCTAAAGAAATCAATAAATATAGACGCAAAGTATGGCGAGTTAGGCAGGTATCCTTTGATAGTACATAGAGAAAAAAATCTCATTAAAAATTTACATTAAGTTATTACGGCTACATTACAACACTTTCATCAAAAGACTATACAATATCATGAAAACAGACGCTAATAATGGTAATTCATATGCAAACAAAAATTGGGCAACTGAAAGTTAAATCTTACGCTCCTTTTTATTTGATGTGAACTTTTTTTTCTATAACCTGATGAAATTTGCGAAAAGTTCTTGAATAGGTAGATGCAGACGATTTCTCTGCAAAATTGTCTGCCGAGACATTTTCTATATCAGCTTTAGATTTGACAAAGCCCTAAGCAGCATTCAAATGATCATCATTTAATGATGAGACATTTCCATTAATTTTCCGAATCATGTCCCACGTCTTTCTGACAGACAATCTAAGTTAAATCTGGATACACGCTGAAGAAAAGTTTAACAAAAAAGGGCTAGTGAGTAGATGTTTTAACCAGAAATTAAATTTGTAATGAAATGTTAGTTTATAAAATCATCCATGCAATGTTCTTTTCTCTCAGTTTTGAATTCAAAATTAAATCATTATAAATTATTTATAGAGTACAGAGGGATTTCAGTACCATTAGACCGGTGGAAGTTAAAGTAACTTCAATTGACAATGCTCTGTGAAAATCGGGCTAAATGCATCTAAATGCACAAGGCCTGTGCAGGTTGATCTGGGACGATACTCTCGTTATCAGTAAACTTAATGCATGTCAAAATGTCGATCTACCTTATTATGCAGTAAAATTGTTAGACAACATGGATTGTATGTACTTCTAGTTATGTGATGTTTTGCTTTGCTAGAGCATGCATGTTTCAAATTTGACTTGCAACACGCGAAAAGGGGCATTCGGACATTTGCGTAAAGTGTCGTCTCGGATCAGCCTACGCAGTCCGCGCAGGCTAATCCGAGACGATACTTTCCGTTTTTATGTATTTTTCTTCTTTGTGCATGTCTGCTGAAGTACAAAATACAATGCAGTCGTAAAGTCGTAAAGATCCGAGACGTAACTTTACGCAAATGTTCTAATGCTCCTTTTCGTGTGTTGCAAGTCATACGTAGCTTAGTCGCTGACTTTTCTAGAGCAAATTCAGGTTAAAACGTCTAGACTAGCCATCGTCAACATTGAGCACAGACGTTCTGGACCGGCAAACCCTATGAATGTTTCTTGAAATTAAGAGTTGAGATACTAATTAAGAATGGTCCGGAAAATATAGCTCTAGAGTTTTATTTTATTTTTCCCCTCTCTCCTCAGGTCCTTCAGGAGAAGTGTATTCGGACTGTAGATCCAGTGTCCGAAGAAATTGTCAAATGTGTAAAAAGACTCTGGTGAACTGCAAAAACTGTACATCGTATGCTGAAAAGTGCAAGTCATGTTCAGATCAGTCATTTAAACCATGCTACGAAAGATTTATAAATAGATGTCCGAATTCTCAACACAAAGTGACAAAAGTTTTGAGAATGGCCACTGCGAACGCGAAGTATCTTCTCTCGCAACATAAACGTTTAAAACTGATTCAAGTATTTCGTGACCCCCGAGGCACCCTGAACAGTCGGATGAATACTGGGTGGTATTATGGCCGGATTTATGAAAGAAATATACTGTCACAAGACATCGTTACATTGTGCAAGAGAATGGAGGAAGATATAGCGGCTGCTCAAGAACTAAAGAGACTCTTCCCAGACAGAGTAAAGATATTACAGTACGAAGATTTTAACGACCCTTTTAGATTAGGCAAACTTTTGTACAGTTTCCTCAATATGAGGCTAACACGAACGGCACGATCCTTAATAACTGAGCTTTCTGCAACTGGGTCTGATCAAGGTTTTCATCCAGATAGTTTTAGATATCAGTTAAACTGGACTACAGTCCAAGATATCGACAAGGCCTGCAACAAAGTTCTCGAAAGTCTTGGCTTATGGATTTTCAAAAGTGAGGAAGAATTCTTAAATACAAGCCTTGATATCCTTTCTGGTTCTAGACCATACACAATTGAGGGTTAAAAAGAGAGAGATGTTCATTCAAGTGCGTCTGCATGTCACATCAGACACTGCAAGGTTTCAACATATTTAGTCAATCATCATTGTATAACCTTTAGATAATACAATACAACCCTTGGTAAAGAAGAGTAGAGTATTCTTTATTTTCTCGTAAGTCGGCGAGAAGTGAATATACAAACACACCCACCCACACACACACACCCACGGCTGAAGTGAAAAAAAATTACATTGCACTTTCCTTTCCCACGGCTTACAATTCAGAGTTTAAGACTTTCACAGAGAAGCTCTTTATGGAACATGTGAGATCATTTTTGCATTGAATGGATCATGTGTAAAAGGTAAACAGCGAAAAAGTATTTCACACTAGTAGGTCCCCTCTACCTCTCTCTGATGTTCATGTATTTTTGTATGGTAAGAAATACAACTAGAATAGTTTTCAAAATAATTTTGAGAAATCTCGGAACATATTCTTTTTCGGGCCCTCTCCACTCGGGGCCTTAGAAATTGCTGGCTGCCTTCGCCTCTGTGGCATATGGGTGGTAAAAGTCCCCAGAAACAGAGGAGACCGGTAATAATAGAACTAAAAATAATAAAACAGGTCCAAAATAATCCAATCAAAAGTAAATATAAAAAGAATATAGAAAACAAAAACACTAAATTCAATACAACTAAGTATTTCCAGATAAAATAAACAAACCCAATATTAAACATAAACGTGGCTAAAGAACAATAAAAATTTAGATCAAAGGATTTCCTAAACAATTTCTTAATTCCAAAAATGATTTTTTATTTTTCATTTTTTGATGACATACCTTTCCTATATACTTTCCTATCTCATATCTAACATAATCATTTGTGTGTGTGTAATCTGTGTCAGTGGGTAGCACACTGGACGAAGAATATAACGTCATCTGTGTATAACATCTATGTTTTGTTTTTGTATTCGTCAACACCTTTTCCAAACTCTAGCACTATATGTTTAAAGAACTTAAAGAATTTGGCATACTTGAATTTTGAACCTTACATTCAAATAGAGATCTGTAATAGGAATTCTAGTAAGCTTTAAGTTATCAGATCTAATCATTAAAGATATCATGCTAACACTCTATATTTAAAGCTTTCTACATTGAAAATACAGTTACATTGAGCAAACTTTCTTCCGATAAAATATTTCTATCTTTGATTCAGAAGCCACTTGTTTGCCATGGGTGGCATCTCGTATGCCGGAAAAGGGAAACCTGGTAGTTGAGAGTGCCCAGGGATCTCCAGCAATCAACACACTGCTTTGGCCCTGGCCTCGGATGGACGAGAGGGATGGGTTAGGCCCGACTCGTCTCAATCGGCTCGGTCGTGTCTAGCTTTTAGGATTACATACTTTTATCTATATTTCTTTCTCTGTATCTTATGATACCAACCGGGTTAGATTTTTTTCTTTTTTTCTTATATTTTACATTATCCTTATAAAATCGGCGGCGGATGGGCTAATTAATAGACCTATAGTTTCTCTTCACTTAAGGTTTGTTAAATATGATAGCTATGTAGTTCTGGCGTCGGAAATAGGGCTCCGAGGAGGGCGGGGCGCATAACTATTTAAATTAAACTGACAAAATAATGGCTTCCCAAAACAAAAGACCCCGACCGAATAACGAAAACGAAACGTTTTACGTAAACAATACAAAGTTCTTGGTTATCAAAAGTGAGGAGTCAAAGCTCATTACATCTCTGTCTCCTTTCATAATAAAAATACAAATTGAAAGTTTAATAGGCACTCCAAAATCAGCCAAAAAATTAAAAAACGAACTTCTACTCATTGAAACATCAAGAGCAAGTCAAACTGAATCTTTGTTGAAAATTAAAAAGTTTTACAATTTGAATGTCTCAGTCTCAGAACACAATTCACTTAACAAGTCCAGAGAAATTGTGAAAGACAGAGTACTGAAAGGAGAAACAGAAGAAAAAAAATGTTGAATATCTTGCACCCCAAAGAGTTGTTGCGTGCAAAAGATTCAAAATTAAAAAAGACATTGTTCAAGTTGAAACCAATACACTACTCCTCACTTTTAATACGACCACTTTGCCTCAGAGTATTAGAATCTTTTACCGCAGTGGAACAGTTGATCCCAAATCCTTTGCGCTGTTTTAATTGTCAAAAATTTGGACACCACGAAGACAACTGCAAGCTCACAGATGCAGTAATCTTTGGTAGATGTGGTGAATCCAAACACACATCTAGCATCTGCCAAAGACCTTTCAAATGTGTAAATTGTGGTAAAGATCACAGTGCAAGATCAACCGACTGTGAAGTCTGGAAAAGAGAAAAAGAAATTATGAGAATTAAAACAATCAGTAAGATTTCATATTTTGAGGCAAAAAAAAACAAAATGAGACAGCTTTTGAACCTAAGTACACTAAGACAGTTCAGTCAGCTACAGCAAAGCCTCTGGTGAGAACTTGTGGAACGCAGTATGATCTTGTGGATTTTGAGGGAGGTGCTAAAACCTTCCTCGAAATCTACATCTCCATCTATCAAACCACCTCAAACTTCTGAAACAGGTTCAAAATCTAACCAAACAAAGAACTCTAGCAGACCAAGATCAGCTTCTAGATCTAATTCTTGCCTACATCACAAAATAAAAGCCAGAAAATAAACCAGATAAACAATAAAAAGACAAACAACAATCAAACAGACAGAAGAAAGGGTCACAGGATCCTATTAAGCTGGCAAATAAATATGAAAGTTTAGAAGATATGGAATTAGAAATTGACTCATCAGTCAAATAACTTTTAAGTTAACTCAGTTTCCCAATATACAAGTATAATGGGTCAAAACTCAATTTTACAGTGGAATTGTAGAGGTCTAAAAGCCAACTTTAATGAACTACTAATTCTTTTATCTTTATTAAATCTGCAAATTTGTTGTTTTCAAGAAACTTTTATAACCCCCAATAATAACTTGGAAATTCGCAATTATTCATCCTATCACTACATACATAATGATTTCCAAAGAGCATCTGGTGGTTCTTCTATCATAATACATTCTACGATACCTCATCGTCAGATAGACTTAAACAAAATCTACAAGCAAAATAGCAATAAAAGCATCTTAAAATAAACTATAACAATATGCTGTATATATATCCCACCAAATAAAAGAATAGATCAGAATGATTTAGAAAATCTTTTACTACAACTACCTCAACCTTACATCATATGTGGTTATTTTAATGGACATAGCGAATTATGGGGTTGTACTGATACCAATAATAGAGGTAAAATAATTGAAGATTTCATTGCAGAGAATAATTTATGTTTATTAAATTGCAGTCACCATACACACCTGCATCCTAGATCAGCTTCTTTTACAGCAATAGATCTTTCACTTTGCCATCCTTCCTTGTACCTTGATTATGAATGGGAAGTATGTGAAGATTCTCGTGGAAGTGAACATTTTCCTATCATCATACAAGAAACCGAGAAAAGAGAAAATGACAAAATTCCAAAATGGAATTTTAAAAAAGCTAACTGGGAAAAATTCAATATTCTTTGCCATGAAAAATTGACTGACTGACAATTTTGAAAATTACAAAAATCCAATGCTTTCTTTTACGGAAGCTTTAATTGATATGTCAAATCAGTGCATCCCAAAGATTTCAACAAATTCTTCAAAGAAGAAAAACCATGGTTTAATGATGATTGTACAGAAACTATTAAAAAATGCAAAGATAGTTTAAAACATTTCAAACAATATCCAACAAAAACAAACTTAAATGTTTGCGAAATTATGAGAGCTAAGGCTCGACGTACTATTAAACAAGCAAAACAATCTTCTTGGAAAGATTTTATTTCTAAACTTAATGCTAGAACTCTCATGACAACAATTTGGAATATGTTAAGGAAAATAAATGGAAAAAATCAAACCATGAAATACTCACATATCAAAGTAGATGACAAAAACTACGAAAGTTAAGAAGAAATTGCTAATATCCTGGGTAAAACTTTCAAAATAACTTCTGCTGCAAATTATAAACCGCAGTTTAAAAAAAACATAAGCAAGAAGCAGAAATGGAAGATTTAAATTTTGAAACGGATACAAATGAAAACTACAACTTACGTTTCACACTACCGGAACTTGAAAATTCTCTAAAAAATGCTCACAATTCTGCTGCAGGTGCAGGCGAAGTACACTATCAACTTTTAAAACATTTACCTCGTATTTCATTACAAGCTCTGTTAGATATTTTTAACGTTATATAGGAAAAAAGGCACCTTCCCGAAAAGTTGGTCCAAAACTACAATCATTCCAATTCCTAAGCTAAATAAATATCATACAAATCCAACAAATTATAGACCCATAGCTTTAACCAGTTGTATAAGTAAGACCATGGAGAGAATCATTAACAAAAGACTTAATTTCTACCTCGAATCCGATAATATTATATCGGAACATCAATCAGGGCTCCAAAATAACAGAAGTACCACAGATCAATCAGTACGATTAGAATCTTTCATCAGAAATGCTTTTGTAAAGAAACAACATGTAGTTGCCGTATTTTTTTATCTAGAAAAAGCGTATGACACTACGTGGAAACATGGCATCTTAAAAGATATTTATAAAATTGGATTAAGGGGAAATCTACCAAAATTTATTTCAAACTTTTTATCATATATATATTTCAAAGTTAAGGTTGGCACATCTTTTTCTGATGACTATGAACAAGAACAGGGAGTTCCTAAAGGAAGTATCCTCTCACCTACTCTGTTCAACATCAAGATTAACAATATTGTAAAATGTTTAGATGACGATGTGAACTGTTCTTTATATGTGGATGAATTTTTTAGTATGCTACGGGTCCAAAGATATGAAAACAATTGAAACTAAACTTCAAAATAATTTAGATGAAATTGAGAAATGGATTATAGAAAATGATTGCACTTGGATCCATCATTGAAAATATATAATAGTCCAATTTCAATAGTAGACCAATCAAAATTTTTAGGAATTATCTTTGAGAAAAAAACTGTCTTTCATTCCACATATTAATGCCTTGAAACTAAACTGTCAAAAAGCTTTAAATGTTTTAAAAGTACTTTCCCACTCTGACTGTGGAGGAGATAAGAAAACTCTTTTAAATCTATATAGATTTTTAATACGCTCAAAACTGGATTATGGATGTATTATATATGGCGCTGAACGTAAAAGATATCTAAAAAAAGTTGACACTATTCATCACCAGGGTCTTTGGTTAGCTTTAGGAGCTTTCTGTACGTCACCTGTCACAAGTTTGTATTCAGAGGCCCAGGAGCCATCCTTATATGATAGAAGGAAAAAACTATCCTTACAGTACGTAACTAAACTAGCTTCAAATACAATGAATCCTGTTTACAACGACATTTTAAATCCATCAAACAAAATACTCTTTCAAAATAAACCTAATTCTATCAAACCACTTGTTCTACGAGTTGAACCTTTTCTTAATGAATCAAACATAAAGGTAAAGAATATCAAGCGCTTTAAATTTCCTGTGAAAGAGCCGTGGACCATAGATCCACCAATTATTATTTTTGATCTCAACGTAAATAAGAAATCGGTTACAAATCCATTATTTTATCAAAATCATTTTTAGAAATCAAATCACAGTATAAAAATTACATTTCAATTTATACTGATGGTTCGAAACAGGATAACAAAGTTGGTTGCGCTTCAATACACAACCCAGAAACTGTCAAATTAAGATTAACAGATCGGCGTTGGACATTCGAGCGAACCCGCAGAACAAAAGAGCGAAAATATAGTACGTTTGAGCGACAAAATAGTGGACATTTGAGAGAGAAATTTTTAACCCATTTGAACGACATTTCAAATTCGGGGTGGACATTTGAGCAACAGGTTTTTATCCCATTTGAGCTATTTCTTTGAGAGATTCTTGGACAAATTTAGTGATTTGTACCTTTTCCACGTTAACTCGGAGTACATGCTTCTCGATTTGTCTGTCGTCTGTTTCATGATCATGTGAATTCGTTGTAAGATCATACTTGCAGAAGAATCAGTGTGTGTTCTTGCTTTACATCCCTTTTAAGTACATCTCCAAGCTATTTCCCCGGACTTCAACTCTGCATCAACTCGGTAGCGGTAACCATCGCATACTATACTTTTTCGACCCTTGTTTTGTTTCAATCAACGTTTTGAGCATGTTGATTATTTGACGGTCAAGCTAGAACTGAATAAGTACATGTACATGTATATTAATTGGCCAGGTAAACTGACAACTTTACATGGGAGCACTTTTAACCGGTGAAAATCGTTTGGTCAAATGTCCACCAGGAAATACAGGTGGACGTTAAAATCCGTCGCTCAAATGGCCACCAAAGCTGTCGCTCAAATGTCCCCTACAAAAATTTTCAATGTCGCTCAAATGTCCTGCGCCCGACCGCACAGCTAATAATGTTTAACACGAGTAAGATTAACCCACTGACTTGTAAATCATTATTTTGTATTTTCATAACTCACCCTTGCAGATGCAGATCATTTGACGGCCTGTCAGAAGAGGTTGGATTTCATAACTAAGTTGGGCCAAGATAAAGCGTAAACCACTTACCTTCCCTGACACAGCAAAAGTGTTAAGGGGTTGTTTCATAGAGTTTATTTCATCAGCTTGTGGTTAATATGGGGAAATATTTGCCGAAAAAAGGGGAAGGTATGCGAAAATAACGAGTGCCGTATGGCGTGCCGTAAAGCACGAGATATTGTCATGGACATTTCCCTTTTGAGGCAAACATTTCCCCATATTAACCACAAGCTGATGAAATAAATTATATATTATATTTCCTCTGATTATTTTGTCAACGAATGCCACTTTTAAGACTAGTGATCTCCAGTCAATTGACCGATTAAGTAAATTTTTAGCAAAGTAAAGCACAAAAGTAGTCCCAGATTTTCGACAGGAGAATATTCACTGTGACGGGAAAATAGTTCCCCCCAGCTTAAATTACGAATTTACCCATAATATTTCTAAAATAGACACATGAAATATAATACAATACAATACAATACTTTTATAATATAAACTACTAAAACCCAGCAGAAGTCTTCCTGTATAATTCGTAACGAATCGATGAATTTGACTGGGTCAGATTCATAGCGTCTGCAAACTACTGATTAAATATGAGCACAGAAACTGAAATTCATCCTGGTTACCAGCTTTTTCTCCTTTTTCTACAATGTTTTCAAAAGCCTTCTTTCTGGAGGGCGTTAAAACTCGAGATTCTGTCGTCTAGGGTTAAATTATAGACGATATGTCACCCAAAGTACGAAATTAGTTGTTGTAACACGCACCGACAATACCTTACATTTCGTTATCATATTAGTGCAAAACTGTACATGCTATCACGCTTTATCAAATACTCGAGAGATATCAAATACAGGTCCTGGGGGTTCTCGTCCAATTGTTAACCTTTTACCCCATAGTGCATTTCTATGGTATCTCTAATTTACCCTAAATAATAGCAAAGATGAAGCCGTTTTTATGGGGTATATGACACCTTTTGATAGCATAGAAAACATTGTGACAAACGGTGAAATTGCTCGTCACGAGCAATTTCACCTTTTGCCACAACGTTTTCCAAAGGCTCCTACAAGCAATGTGTAGAAATGAGTATCTATGGAGTAAAGGGTTAAGGTCATGTGACTTGCATCTGTACTTTAACCCTCTACCAGACGACAAAATACTAGACAGTGGTATTTGTATTTGGTAGGCTGGAAAACGTCGAAATCGGAGAAAACTGCGGGTTTCCAACGTTTTCTCTTTTTCGCATAAATAAGAGTGGAGATTTTAGTACCACCTTCATTTAACCCTTTACTCCATAGATACTCATTTCTACGCATTTCTTGTATAAGCCTTTGGAAAACATTGTGGCAAAATGTGAAAGTGCTCGTGACGAGCAATTTCACTTTTTGCCACAACGTTTTCAATGCTATCAAAAGGTGTCATATACACATAAGAAACGGCTCCATCCTTGCTGTTATTTAGGGCCAATTAGAGATACCATAGAAATGCCTTATGGGGTAAAGGGTTAAACTGCGAAAACCTAACTTTAACTTTCTGTTAGTCAAAATCTGATGAGCCTCGCATTTTCTACAGACTCTGAACTAAAGTATGATACCAAATTTGTTGGTCTTCAGTAAAACATGCGACGAGAAATAAAAGAAAATTAAGTGCACATTTATTTATGGAACTGATTATAAATGCCAAAAACTCATCATATGCTCGTTTGTTTTGCGTTTTCTTATTTGATGTCGTTACCGACTTTCTTTATAGGCAAAGTCTCGAAAGGGTCGTGAATCCTTTTGATTTTGTTTGGGAAAAAAAGCCTGTTTATTTTTAATTTAGTGTGTTGATTTAGTGAGATATCTCGAGAATAAGCTAATTTCTATTTTTTCGAAGTTTTCAGTTTGTGATTGTCAGGAACGAGGTTAAAAGAGTACATATTCGAGATAAATATATATACATTTATCTATGCGCGTCTTTAACCTCGTCCTTGACTTTTATATATCTGATTTAACCTCTATTCAGCACATTTAACCTTTTACCAAACGGACTATTATGATTTACAACTCTGGAAAAACAATGTTTGTTGTTTTCTACTTTTCGCTATAAATTACATTTATTACATTTCAAAGAGAAATTGCGTCACTTTAGAAAACATTCGAGAATCAGTTTAAATCTGAAAATAATATCGAATGCATACGATTCTGTACAAATACGAAGAGTTGACTAATTTTAAGAGAGACCTTGGGACTTCAAATTAGATAGGTTCCTGGTTTATAAACTGTGGCTTTTGTGGTAAGCAGGTCCATATATGTTTTACCCTTTATCAAACGAAAAAAAAAATAAGACAAGTGGAATCGATTGGGTTAGCAAATAAATTAAAGGCCGCTACAAGGATTATATTTGTCTGTCGTTAAATGTAGTGTGAAAAGGAAAAAATGCTGGTGACCGGCATTTTTTTTTTTCTTTTCATACAACGTTTTATTTTTGCCGTTTGGTAGAAAATGTAGAAGACTGAATATGTAGTTTGTGGTTCATAAACTGTGGAAGTGTAGCTTTTTCCATTTTGAAATTTCACGCTTAAAAAGGAGAAAACTCTCCTAATGGGCAGCTTCTCCTTGTCCTATTTTTTCTGCTGAGCTTTTTTCCTATTTTTTTCTTGAAAATATTAATTTTCAAAATGCCCTTCAACCTTGTTTTTTTTAAGAAATAAGCACGGATAGGTGCCAGTTCTATATTTTGTCCGTTAGAAAGTGTGTATTTATAATCGCCTATTAACCCACATCTTCGCAAGCCAAGGATACTAAGGTAGTACCCTTGGCCGCTCATCTCTTTAAAAATCGAAGCTCCCGCTGCGCCATTTCATTGGATGCGATCAAAACCCATCGCGTCCAATCAAACCATTCGTAACAAGAAATCTTTCGCAAAACAGACAACAACAATGGCGGCGCCCATCAAAAACGAAAGTTGTCGTGTCTGTGACAAAAAATTGCCGAAAAAGAGTAGACGATCGACATTTAATAAGTTTTATATAGTTTACGATCAACGATCAATTATGTGAAGTATTAGGACGGGTTCTACAGCCAAATGATTGCGGATTATCGTATGTCTGTTCATCTTGTTTCTGATCTGATGATTCCGAAAGCGCAGCCATATTTGATGCATTGCCCAACAAATTTTTTACGAGCATCTTGATTGGTCAGAAATAACATCAGCAAAGGTTGCACAACTTGTGATATTCGATAGGTGGCGCAGCGGGAGTTTTGATTTTCAAAGAGGCGAGCGGCCAAGGTACGTAACGAACAAAGTGGAGTTAGTATCCTTGGCTCACGAAGATGATTAACCCATTACCACACAATCCCTACTTTTGACGACCCTGAGAAAGAAGCCTTTGGAAAACATTGTGGGAAAAGGAGAAAATGCTGGTAACCAGCATTTTCTCCTGTATCCACAATGTTTTATACTCTTCACAAAACAAACTTCAAATTTTCAGTCACTTTTATTTTGTCATCTGCAATTTAGACAAGCTTAAAATGTCGTTTGGTAATGAGTTTTAAAAAAGGCGTGTTGAATCTAATTTATGTTGAATGATGGAGTCTTATATACATGGTCTGTTCCAATGGCATTTTTTTCAGCACATTGAACAATAGCTTTTTTTTTAACAGTAATCTACTAGACACATGATTAGCTTTGTATGTACAAAGTTTAAAAAAAAAATGTCCGTTAGAAAAAAACTGTCACATACGTCGTTAATCTATACTTCCCTAAAAAAAAAATACCTAAAAGTTTTACAAAATTAGTTAAGGTTGGGTTTGTCGGTTTTAGAAAAGGGGGGTTACAAAACAAAGGTGTTCTTAAAGATTAACTGACTAAAAAGCATGGAAAAATAATTTACATATTTTACAGCCTTTACGTTATTCGTTATTTTTATTTGAAAAGTTTTGCCATAAAACAGTTGTGGCTAGCTTTTTAACCCATTACCACACAATCCCTACTTTTGACGCCCCTGAGAAAGAAGCTTTTTAAAAACACTGTGGGAAAAGGAGAAAATGCTGGTAACCAGCATTTTCTCCTTTTCCCACATTGTTTTCTACCCTTCCCAGGACAAATTTAAATTGTTCAGTCCCCTTTATTTTGTCGTCTGGAAATGCTTTCAATTTTGACCAGTCTAAAATTTTCTCGTATGGTAAAGAGTTAAGGTTTTTTTATTTAACCTTTAAGTTGTTGTGCGACTCACTGACCCTTTATGGACTGTGTAGATCAAGATCAGACTGCACAGAGCGAGCAGTCTGATCTTGGAGCTAGATTGTCTGATAAGGAGATATTATTCCCCTTTTGATTTTAATGATCGAATTGGAATTTTCATTTTAGTTATTTAATATGATAGAGGTTAAGAATAAAAAAAAAAGTAGGATGGGGGTAGACATGATAGAGGTTAAGAAAAAAAAAGTAGGACGGGGGTAGAAAAATGGAAATGTTGTGGGGAAAAAATGGGGGAAAAGACGCTTTTGATGTTTGAAACCTTGATATCAGATCCTTAACCCTTTTTTAGGGACAAATATAAAAGTCCATCTATTTATTTTACGGTTGAAAATAAGATAGGCTGATGCTATGAGAAGGTTTTAATCTTATTGGATTGACTACATAAGCGGACAGTATAGATCCAAGATCAGACTGCACGTTCTGTGCAGTCTGATCTTGAGCTATGCTGCCCACAAAAGCCATTAATTTCGTCTACAGCATTTTAAGGGTTTGGACGACTTTTAAATTGGAGAAGAATCATTGACAGAAATGGGACCGGTAGATTGTAAATCTTGTTCAACCCTTTAACCCTTTCCCAGACGGAAAATTTTGGACCATACCAAATTCAAAGCATTTTCCAGATGACAAATTTACAGTTACTTAAAAGATGATTTTTCTATAAGATAGGGTAGAAAACATTGTGGGAAAAGGAGAAAATGCTGGTCACCAGCATTTTCTCCTTTTCCCACAATGTTTTCAAAAGGCTTCTATTCCTTTCCCGTAAAAACCAGGGATTGTTTGGGAAAGTGTTAACAACACATTCCCGAGTTTTGAAGATCCTAAAAAAAGAAAACGTTTGAAAAGTTCGTGGAAAAAGGAGACAATGCTTGCTTCGAGTATGTTCTCCTTTCGCCACAGTGCTTTCTACACTTCACAGACATTTAGTAATTTGAACCTCCTTATTTCATAGCCCACATTTTATAGCTTTGAACTCTTAAGGTTCTTGATTTATATTTGTTTTGTATAGAGCTACAAGTGACGTGGGTGCAAAGAAAAAAAAAAAACTTTTCGAAAAGGAGAGCAATTTTGAATTGACTTAACCCTTAAGCTTCCAAGAGAAATTAAAGGTAGGCTTATATATCCGAGATCACACCGAACAATACAAGTAGTCTGATTGATATAAGATTGAGCCTCGTCGGGACGATTAGAATTTTCTTTGCAGCGAAAAAAAACGGGGGTTATTTCATGATTTCCGGTATGTTATCGAGAAATATCGGTGAAATATTTTTCTATATTTCATGGTAACGACCGGTGAAAATACCCATTTTTATATTCTAGTTACCTAGGTAAAATGCTCTTGCCTCACAACCAGATGGAAATTTGACGTCATTTACCTTACATTTCTCGCGCTTGACGTAATATTTAAAATTAAGCGTTGCTATGCAGAGGGGATACGCCACGGGAAATAACTTAAAAGAACCGTACTGGAATTTGATAAAATTCTTCCCAGAAAGGGTTAAAACATGAAACAAATATCCTCTATATATTTCTTACGAACAAAGTCAGTTACAAAGAAACAAATGAACAAATGTATGTAGAAATATAGGAACATGTTTCAGACCTCAGAACGCCGGGACGAAAGGCCAGCACCATAACCACTGAGCTAAAGAGATATCTCCCTGACGCAGTTGTTCGGTATTGTATATAAATCGGGACGAAGCCATGCATGAAGGAGTGGTCTCCTGTAACAACGTTTTGCGATATAAAGAAAAAAGTAAAAAATTCAATTTCGTTTTTCTATCGGGTCAAAGGTTAATTTTATTGTTGGTTTAGTGTCTGATTCATGGAAATCGTACAGGTCTATATTTAGGTTATATAATCAGTCGATCAATGCATGACATGTACATATAACACGTCCTTGAAACATGTGGGTATATAGAGTACCGTTCGAGCAGGCCAATCGTCAGAGAGATCAGCTAGGTGCATTGAAGTGTAAACAGGTAAGTGAAACGTTTACTCTAACTTTTAACCATCTAGGTACAAATTGATTTTATTGATGAAAAATTATAGTAAAAAAATTACGAATAATTTAAGTAAATATATATGTATGGCCAATGATAAACGACAGAGTATCAAAAAAAAAATAGGATAGAACTATGTAGAATAAATAAATTGTTTAGGTTTGAACCCATATTGTACTTTTCTCGAACTGTTTTTGTCCACAAATGCACGTAACAAGTACTTAATGAAACTATTGGTATTACGATAAACTTTATAACTGTATTGTATTTATTTTGTTATAGCAACAACGTTGTATTATGTTATGCTAATAAAATATTGATTGATTGATTGATCTAACTTTTAACCATTATGCCAAATAAATTCCTACTTTTGACGACGCAGTGAAAGAAGCCTTTAGAAAACCTTGTGGGAAAAGGAGAAAATGCTGGTAACCAGCATTTTCTCCTTTTTCCCACAATGTTTTCTACCCTTCACAAAACAAATATCAAATTTTTTAGTCACTTATTTTGCCGTCTGCAAATGTTTTTCTGATTTGGAGAAGCCTAAAATATTGTTGTTTGGGTATGATTTAAGTCGATATTACAATCCCAAATATAATTATTTCAGAGCTATGTTTCGGGGAAATGGTATCTCTTTAACCCTTTACCCCATAAGGCATTTCTATGGTATCTCTATTTGACCCTAAATAACAGCAAGGATGAAGCCCTTTCTAATGTGTATATGACACCTTTTGATAGCATAGAAAACATTGTAGCTAAAGGTGAAATTGCTCGTCACGAGCAATTTCACCTTTTGCCACAATGTTTTCCAAAAGCTCCTACAAGCAATGTGTTGAAATGCGTATCTATGGAGTAAAGGGTTAAAGGACAGTGTAGATCCAAGAACAGACAGTTTGATAGAATTTGTCATCAGAAAGGGTAGAAACAACTATGGAAAAAGGAAGGGAATACCGTTTTGGTTTTTTTTTTTCCCTTTCCAACAATAATTTCAAAACGCTTCCTGCTAAGGGTCATTTACTTATTCGGAAATAGTTGAAAAAATATGATTTCATACTACTTTGGCAGGAAGGAATCTAACTGTGGAACAAGGATCGGGAGACAGGTTTAGTGAGGTTTGATCTTGAACTACTTTTTACTCACAAGCACACAATATCGCCAATATGGCAGATACAAATAAGCTAAATATAAAATCTTGAGTAAATAATCCACAGATTTAATCACCCTGTATAAGGATGTCTATTAAAACACCATGGAAAAAGCATATATAATCGTTCAAAACAGGTTTAGTTTCTTCTCTGCAAACACTGTAATTATAGATAAGCCTAAAATTTGTTGTGTTAAAGGGTAAAACCAGAGCTTGGCTATATATGTAATACGTAAAAATAGAAATTAAGTTACGTGTATGTTTAGTTTCGGTTTGATGTTACTATATATAGTCTTAGTTATTTGTCATCTAACTACTTTAAAACTTTCCCTTCTCTGTCCTGTCTGTCTGTCTCTCTCTCTCTCTCTCTCTGTAATATGTCCCCACAACACGCCAAAGGGAACTGTCTGACATTTGCGTAAAGTGTCGTCTCGAATCAGCTTGCGCAGTCCGCAAAGTGTCGTTTCTGGTTAACCTGCGTGGATTGTGCAGGCTGATCCGATACGACAATTTACGCAAATGTTCGAATGTCCGTTTTCGCTGTTGCAGGTCATGTAGTCTTAGTTGTTTGAAAACACGGGGTCCAGGGTTCGATCCCTGGCTACGACCCCTGGCTCGGCCAATTTCTTTCCGAGGATTGATGATAGTCACTGCGACTGGATTCATTCCTCTCCTACTACTGACCATTGTTTTGACGATGATCTCGTGGGAAAGCAGCTAGTTGCTTGGAAATAAAATTGTGCGAAGTACTGGTATAATAAACTCCGGGAACGCATGGTTATGTGCACGGGCCTCCGCGATATAAATAAAATAATGTTGAAAACGGCGTTCAGTACTATACAATCAATCATAGCATCACTTGTAAATAGTGGTTCAAAAATGTGCGAGCAAATATCGTCGGTCAGTTACTTCAAAACGAGGTTTCGGAGTAAACCGACGATGTGGCAGCAGGGTCCCGCAGAATAAACATGTGCACATTTATTTTTACAAATCGCGAATTATCATCATCTATTCATTCTTTATCAGTAACAAGAAGTAGGTCAAAGGGTAACACATTCAGCTACGCGAAAAAAGACACGAGGTTATTTGGTAAAGGTTACATGTATATTGCATACAAAGACAACTCAGGTGTCCTGATACGGGTACCCCCTGATACACCAAACTTAACCCAATTCAACCTGTCAACCCTTAAGTGGACCTGTTCATATTGAGAAAAATTTCCGGATCGTAAGTGGCTCATTGTAAAAGTATATAAGTCGGAACCTGGAAGATTTGGGTTCTAGGCTCATCAGAAGTACCGGGCTTTTCATGGGAACGCTGTTTAGAACGTCACTGCGAAGCCCTCGCGTCCTACTGGCGACACTCAGGAAATATATGAATTAGCGGGCTGTCGCCGTAATTAAACTGAAATGATATAGTGAAAATGATTTAGCACACTTTTTGACGAAACAATATCGTCGGCTAAATTCAAAAACCTTGTAGCTACAGCTTGAAGCAAGCTGTTGTACGAGGTTTTTGAAGTAAACCGACAATACTTTAAAGCATTTGCAGAGCCCGTATTAAACGTGTCTCAACATATCTAAGAACAATCTTTTGTACGCTCTAGAGGCCACATTTTCTGTCCAGTGCTCCTGAAATTTGTCAGAATGTTTGCCTTGATGATGTCTGAAAAAGTTTGAAAATCATGTCGAATGAAAAACTATGTCGCCAGGTAGAATCTTACAAAAACATTTTTTACGCTGTAAAGGCCACATTTTCTGACCAATGCTCTTGAAAGTTGGTCATAATGTTTGACTTGTTGATATCTCGGACCAATTTGAAAATAGGCTATGTCCGGTCAAAAACTAGACCACCAGGTCAGATCTAAGAAAACCTTCTGTACGCCCTAGAGGCCACTTTGTTTTGGTCCGAAACCCTTAAAGCTTTTCAAAATGTTTGTGTTGACGTTATCTGGGCCGATTTCGAAAATTGGCTATGTCGGGTCAAAAACGAGGTCACTAGGCCAAATCTTAGGAAAATTTTGTGTACTCTCTAGAAGCTAGATTTTCTAGCCAGTACTCTTGAAAGTTATTCATAATGTTTGATAATATCGCAGAGGATTTCGAAAATGGGCCATGTCGGGTCAAAAATTAGGTTACTAAAAACCCTTGTGTACGCTCCAAGAGTCACATATTCAGTTCATTGCTCTTGAAAGTTGGTCAAAATGTCTATAGGACAAGAACGGTAAATGATAGATTAACATAGTACGATAAGCATTTAATATATAAGTAACAAAGTTGCTTCATATTCATTTCTGAATAAGATGAGTGTCGTATTTTCGATCCAACTGCTATTCATTCGCGGTTGGAGCATTATTAAACAAACGTTTATTGAATTCGCATGCACTGTCGATCGATTGAATAGATAAAATCGATTGATAAATAATTTCTATACATGAATAAATTAAAGTCTGCCAGATACCCCCTTTTTGTATGTATGCATTTTAGGTAAACTGAATATGATTCGTGCTCTGGGAGAAAGCAATTTAATCTCTATGATACATTCTATAAAGCAGGTCAACTCATAATTATGGATTTAGGGTCTCCATTTTGTGTAACAATTTGTTCTTCATAAAGTGGAGTGACAAAGACAGCCTGCACAGACTGTACAGGTTGGTCTAAGTCGCTACCTTGAGCAGATGTATTAGGCCACAGAACAAGACCTATGAATATCTATGCGTTCTCGTGAATACCATTAATAATATTTTCACTTGTAACTCCGCCAATCGTGAAAATATTACCGATGATGTTTACTCGATGAAATAAATTTTAATCTTTAACCGAAGAAAAAAGTACATGTATCCTCTATATCTCAGATGCTAACTTATATCAGATTTTATTTATAATTTTTTGAGTTTGAATAATTAGACCTTAACATTTTAGTTTCATTTCAACGCTCTATTTCAAACTTTCAAATGCTTGTACATGATATTCTGCAGACATGGAGATCGATACGGAGGAGGGCACCGAGCCAAGTGTCCAAACTGCAGATGGTGATCGACGGACCGAAGTCAACATCAAGTATGAACTGATAGAGGCAGCATCAAAAGGAGACCTAACGGTGTTCAAAAGGTAACTTAATTGCATTTTCATCCACCATAGTGTAAGTGTTTGATTTAGCTTTACTAGACGTCAAAATTTCCGACCGATCCAGATTGAAAGCCTTTGCCGACGGCAAAGGAAGTGCTGTTTAAATTATTGACGTTGTCTGTGGGGAGATAAAAAGGTGGGGAAAGGTTTTTGAGTAAAATATAGTAGAGAGATCTGAACGGCTATTGCGCATCATAGATTCGCATAGGCTGGTACATTGGACTTTGAACTACCAAATATTGAAAATCGTCTGATATAGATGGTCTTGTTTGGAAACTGTGTCTTTTCTTCAGATACGAAGCCCACAAGGATGGCCCTTATTTATTTGATTATGACAAGAGAACACCTCTCCATCTCGCAGCGGTTGAAAACCATATGGAAGTTGTCAAATATCTAATTGAAGAGTGGAAAGTGGATCCAAACGCCAAAGACAGGTTTGTAGAAGTATTTATGAAAGCAAGGCTGTTTATATCATTGAGAACACTACGGGTAGTTATCCTTATTTAAAGTCAACTTTTTGAGAACTTAGAAAACAATAAACAGGATTTGTGTTCATAATTACTATTTAATCAAGCTTTACTTTGGTTTTGTTTCTATCAGTGGGTTTTGCGATATTGTAAAATTGAAGAGAATGGAACAAATAAAGAATGATGTCTCTTTCTATTGATTTTCCCTTTATCACAAACTAGAAGTATCACTACCCTCTCCAAGGTAGAAACTCTGCAATTTTGTCTATATAAAGTCTATACAAGGTAACCAAAGCATGACTGACTGAAATAAAAGTTGTCGCGATCTTTAAGTTTAATGAATAAAGAAAAGTAATTCAAGCTCGAGAATATTGTTTCCTCCGTATAGATTAAATCTTTCATCAAGTCTTCCTTCCACCAATACTACAAATCTTTTAAACTTGGAAAGATTCTGTTATAATAATCTCGACTGAATAAGTTGACGGTTTAGATTCAACATCAGACCACAGATATTAAAATACTGCAAAGAAATTTCTCGTGATCTGAATGGATAATATGTCCTGAACATTTATATCATGTACACTGGTAAAAACCAACGTAACGGCAGTTTCGAGAGGCCCGTATACATGATTACACTATCAACACAACATCGAAAATGGCAGAGTCGATCAAGATGAAGTTCAAGATTATACGCCAAGCTGCATGTTTTACCGAGGTTTCAATGTCGTCAGTTTCCAGTGACGTCAATTTTCAATTATTTTGGGCACTCAGAGGGGAATTTCTACTTCGTCAGCGTACTCAATTATCTTAAACCAAACGACCGGTAAAATTATTTAACCAACGTTGGAATGGTAAAACTTTGCAGTATTATAAATTCGTTGAACAGGGGCGAAATGATCCACCACAGGCATGAACAGATGTTCAAATTCCGTGCTACCTGACCGTACAACTTATACTACTGTTCTTGAACTACGGCGTCGGAAAAAGGCCCTACTTTTCTTCCTATGGTGCTGAAAGGGTTGAAACGTGTTGAAGAAAATTTCAGACTTTTGTCTATACAAAAGCTAGCAAGCAAAGTTTATATTTCATAGCTTTTGGAAGCTTGGCCATGAAGGTTCATGGCGTCTTGCATATGAATACTCACAAAAATGGACAGTTGAAATTGATTTAATCTTTATCCTCCTGAAGAACTGATTTTGAAATTTTGTTTCAAATCTTTGTTTTGGAGAATAATAACTTCTTATCGGACAGTGTAGATCTGAGATCAGACTTCATGTTCTGTTCACAAAAGGTCAGTGAATCGCACTTAGTAGCCTGAAGGTAAAAATGATAGACTACAGGCAACACATCCGTTTAACTAATGCTTTCTCTGGAATCATAATTCTTTACTGCTGCATAATTTCAGATGGGGTAAAACTGCATACGATGAGGCGGTTCGCGCCAATAATTTTGTGGTGGCAGATTATCTAAAAGCAGGTAGGTATAAGAAGACAAGGCGGTGCTCTTGCTTTGATGTTCTTCATGTTAAACTTTATCATGTCTAAAGACTTTCAACACGAGTGTAAAAACCCAAATATTACTATTTCAAGGGTAGATTTGGGGGAATAATATCTCATCGGACTGTGTAGATCCAAGATCAAACTGCACGTTCTTGCGAATATGAAAGTTGGCAACAGATGCACAGCTGAAATATAAACATTGTCAAAACCCGTTTTACCAAAGATAGGCTAACTTCTATTAAGATACGCAGCAACGGATTTCATTGAACTGAAATATATCGTGTTTTAACATTAAAAACTAAAATCCAAATATTCTTTCTTGAAGCTTCAGCCCGGCCGGACGGCTCAGTGGTTAGCATATCTGACTCGTGACCTGGAGGTCGTGGGTTCGATACTCGGTTGTAGCGAACTTTCTTTTCGGCGACTCGCCTCTCACCTCTGATGCATGTGAGAAAAGTAGTCAGTGACTTTGGAAAGAAAGTTGTGTCAGTACTGGTGTGAGAAAGCCAGGAAACACATATGTGCGTCACAGGCCGCCATTATATAACATAAGCTGTTAAAATGTCCTTAAATACCAATACACAAAACCAATTTAAAACTTCCATAATCTTAATCATACATTTTTGTAACCCTGACATTAATATATATAGACCTATATGTCATAATTGCAGCACAACGGACTACAAGAATAAAGCTAGATGCCCAACAGTATGAAATAATCAATGCAGCATCGGAAGGAAATTTGTGTCAGCTGAAAAGGTAGTATATTGGCATAAGTCACTTCTTGTAATAATGTTGGTCATAGTTTAGGAATCAAGGATACATTTTTATATCGATCTTCATTTTTAACTGCTTCTAATCCTGAATCAAACAAAGCACTGTATAAGCAAGTTCGTAAAGCTGGTGACAAACTCAATGAGTCTAATTCTACTAACCTATGTAATGTTATGTCTAAGCTAAAGTAGACACTTTCTTTTTGCATTTTCCATATTGGTATTTTCGACAAATGTTTCTGTCATATAATTACCTTGTTAAAACAAGGTATATTGAACTTCAGACACTACTCTATCACTTCGGTGTAATTAATAAAAACAAGCTTCCATTTACATGTATTTTTGTTTACACAAATGCATCACATTTTCAGCAAATTATACTCCCTTGATGAATTTTTATTCGAGACATAATTATACATTCGTACCAAGGTTAGCCTTGCTCAGCATAGGATTCAAACTCTGCTTCTAGTAAAGTTTTTCCAAGAAGCCTAACCAGTTCCTGCCGAAGGCTACAGAAGCTCAAAATGTCAAAACTCAGTTTGCAATTCGAACCCTAGATATCTGATTTTAGTTGGTACAGCATTACCCTTAAACAGCACATTGGAATTTTTCATGCTATATTCAATATTTTACTATAATATTGCTATTGAAGCAATAAAATCATTAACCAGAAACTTCATGTACACATTGGTTATGTTTTAGGGTTACTTTGAGAGGAATTTCTGCTATATGTTGTTACGAGTATCTAGATGACAGTTCATCTTTTACATAATTCTTTTGACGCGTTGGTGCATAATTAAGCTCTGCATTTTCTTTCATTCTCAAAATGTGCGACAATAAGCAGGAATCGGAGCAGGAACCACCGAATTACAGATTAAGTGCCTTGTTTACCGTGCCAAGCAGGACACAAATCTAACAACTAACGAATAATTAACGTTTAGAGTGCTTTTAATTTAAACTTGCCTTCTTTTGAGGGTTAGGGTTACAATTTACTAAAAATCAGACAGCCAGTTGTACTATAGGCTTAACTAATTGACTAAGTTAGCAAAATATATAATTTCAATGGAAGGCTGAAAAATATACTGTGCAATTTATCTAGGTGCCACCAAAACGGTCTGAGAATGGATTTTTGTGACTACGACAAAAGAACTCCGTTACACCTGGCCGCTGCTGAAGGTCATGCAGACATTGTGGAATTTCTAATCAATGAATGTAAAGTAGATGCCGAGGTTAAAGACAGGTAATTCGTTTGATGTCTATTTCTCAATACCAACATTAGACAGGGTAAATAAATTCATTTAGAAATAAATTTTATCCAAATATTTGTCTCATTTCACTAAAGGGATTTATAAAAATAAATACTTTCATCGCTGAAGATTTGGTCATTCAAATGCAAACTCGATAAGGTTGGATAAACCTCGTTCGAGTATTTGGTTTTCATCGAGTTTAGGGATACTGATACAATAAACTTTTGTTTTACTTTTTTTACATTGACTTTGATCTGGAGACCTTGATTATTATTGATTCTGCATTTCAAGACATGACAGAAGGGCAGAAACTAAATGTGGTATAATGTGGTGTCATTTTTAAACGTTTTAATGAATGTTGTTTATGTATTTTAGATGGGGAAATACTCCAAGAGATGAGGCAGAACGATTTAATTACAGACAGCTGGCAAATCTTATTCAAACACTAAATGGTAAATATGTTAAAAAATTAAATTTAGCACCAGACTTTCTTTGTATAGTAACTGAGGAAATGAAAATGATAAAACAAATCTGATTGTGAAAAACGGCTTGATACTTGAAAGCTTTAAACATACTTCCTTCATAAACAAAGGTGAGGCTTTCACTTCAGGAATGAAGAGAAAATTAACCAATAGAATGAAAGTAAATGAGCAAAGCAGCGTGTAGGACCCGCAAAAGTAACCTTCAGCAAAAGTAGTTCCAGCACAAGGTGATTTTTTTTCATGGAGCTATGAAAAAGTTTTTTCAGCCAATTAGAACTCAGCAATGTTCGGGAAAACAACTGATATTAAATTATAGATCATTTAATTTGTATGGGAACTGACGTTTGGCGCTAAATCAGGTATCTTTTTTTTCCAGTCGATCTGATTGTGTTTCAAAAACTGTTTTCAAAAACAATTATTCAAGTTCTTATCTAATTGGTTTTTCCATTCAGCTAAATGTTAAGTTGATCCCATGGTCAATTTAAAAAAAATAGATATTACATGTGAACCCAAGCATATAGACATTCTGCGTTTATATACAAAGTTATCTTTAACTGATATATTTTCATCTGCCCTAATAATGCCATTTTCAAGAAACATTCCCAGAAAATAACATTAATACTTATACTTTCTTGTAAAAACACATTTTCTGCATATGTTTTGTGATTGAATAGCATAGGGACAAAGTAATACTATAGAAGTTGTTTCACTTGAATACAGTTGATCAAAACATAAGTTTTCATGTCTACCAAGTGGTCTTTACAAGTGTCCTGATACGTTTTTCCTGCTTGTTTATATGAGGTTGCTTTTCGACATAGTAAATACATTTGTAAGGTTTCAACCATGTGTCATCAATAACTCGTCCTTTTTTTCAAAAGAAAAAAAAAAAAACTAAAAAGAGAAATTCTTTAAAGAGTAAGGCAATGTTCTTTAATAAAATCATGCACAGACATTACATACGAGCCATGCTGTCTGAAAAGGGGCCTAAGGCATCTGCAGAAAGTATCGACCTACGTCGACCTGACTCGAGATGTTCAGCTTTATGTTATTTTTCTGCATGTCAAATCAGTGTACCTCATTATTTAGCGGTTGTTATAATAAACTGGGTTTTGAGCAGCCATAATTAGATGTGTATGATGATTTAGTGAATTCCCAAGATATATTAAACCCACGTTTTCCAGAGCATGATTCATTAATGTTAAAAACACCTTGACATATAGGAAAATATAAAATACTGCTACTGAACTAGGAAAATAATAGGTATCACGTGTGGCAAAGTACCTCAACACCTAATCTTATTTTCTACTAAATCTTACTTTCGCTAGTATAGGCAATGTATAGAATAGCTGTGAGGGCAGGATATACTGTGGCTGGCCTTCGCTAAAGTGCAACTTCGGTATCATCAACACATAGAAATTAAAACCTGTACATCATGATCCAAGGCTTGAAACCGTAGATTCAGATCTTTGGTATGTAACTTACAAAGACTTTGAATGGCGTCAAGGAGTAATAATATCTTCAAATTTACAGAAAAGTCTTTATTGAAATGATATTTGTGTTAGTTTTTATGTATGCATCACACTATAATAATTATAATACGTGATAAATTCCCCTCACATCGATAGTCTTCCAAAATCTCGCATAAACTTCAAACTCTATTTTGGCAAACATCTATAGATCGTCGGCATCTGGGTGGTTTTACATTTGCATTTTAACGCATATATATGTCCCTAACAAGCAAGAAAGTTTTACTGGTATTTTCTTTTACAAGTTGCCCTTGTTTCCGTCGCCCACTGCCTTTGAACTCCCACTGGAGCAAAGACGGCTATTTACGTGAATGGGAGAGGTTAAATTTACTAGATAACGTGCAGTAACAGTAGATGATTTCCGTTGTTGATGCACGGTCTTTAATGAGCATGTGAACAGGTTTCTATGGATGAATATGATTTTTGAATGGTCAGTTGGCCCTCTCTTAAGACATGTCGTAAAGGTTGAGTTTTGCCGCTTTAGAAATGTCCTTATTCGGATTAGCAGTCGGATTAAAGGGATAATGAAAAAAGACACATGTATCATCATTATTATCATTGTTGCTGTTGTTTGTGGTGGTCAGGTATGTTGTTGTTTAGAGCCGACTCAAATCTGATAATGACACTATTCTTAGTTGTTTAACTCGGCATTATTATTTTGACTATAATCATGTAAGTTTTAAAGAAATAAATTATGTGATTAATATCTATGTACAATAACACTTTTAGTGACCAAATCAAATAAAAAATTAAATCGATCCATTGATTTTTAAATTACAGAAGAACAAATATACCAGAGAAACAGGGAAATTCACGAGAGTGATAAGCAGGACTATGAAAGGACTTTAATGAAGGAGACTGCAAAAAGTCATTGTATTCGTATTAACATCGTAGGACACTCCCTCGCTGGTAAAACGTCTCTTGCAAAGCGCCTGCTTGAGCAAGAATTCGAGTCGACAACAAAACCAACTAATTCAATAGATACACATGTGTACGAAGTTTATGCTACAGAAGAGGAAGGCTGGAAAATGCTGAAAGAGTCCCATGTGTACAACGACTGCTACTCTAAGACCATTGCATTTTCAGAACAAACAGATACAACGTTGATCAGTGCAGATCATAAAAAAGAAACGCAGAGGGAAAAACCCTTATTGAAAAGGCACGTGCAAGATATTGAAAATTTTAGACTCAAAAAGCAAGCGAGGACAGATAAGGAATCTGTGCCGACCTTCATCAATATATGGGACTTTGGAGGGCAAGCGGTTTTTCACGCAACCCATCAGATGTTTTATAGCCCTGATTCTATATATTTGCTTGTTATTGACCTATCTGGTGGATCAGTCGCTGCTAGTTTACCAGATACTGAGTTTCACAAGGATGTTCAAGAAAATTTAAATCTGAAAACTATTGAAGAACTATGCATTTACTGGATCAACACAATATTTGCCTATACTGGTACAGAGAAGAGAAAACCTCCCATTTTTCTGGTTGGCACTCATAAAGACCAAATGAATTGTCCCTCCGATGACGACAAAGATGAGAAGGCAAGCGAAATGTTTGCCAGAATCAGAAAACACTTTGGAGAGGTTATCCAAGATGAAATTCAGAGTCAAACTTTTTTCATTGACAACACTGTTTCTTCCGACGGCGAAACCGAGAACCTTAAAAGGGCAATACTCAAATACGCGAAAGAAAATACAGAACTTGAAAGAGAAATACCAAAACTATGGATTCCTCTTGAAAAATCACTACGTCAGATTAAAGATAGGAATTACGCCACATTTCAAGACATATTGGCTTTAAACGAACAGAATTATGTACCGATTGATACTGATGAAGAATTAAATGATTTCCTGGCCTATCAACATAGGCAGGGTTCAATCGTGTACTTTCAAGATTTGAAGCTGTCGAACCATGTTATCCTAAATCCTCAGTGGCTGATCGATGCATTTAAAAGTGTAATCACTGACAAAGTTTTCTTCAAGGGAACTAAGGATGACCGCGTATTGCTGTTTGAACATGCCAAGATACGTCCAGAGGCTTTTGAGTACATTTGGAGGAAGGATAACACGTTTTATAAACGGAGGAATATTCTTTTAGAGTTTCTAAAACAGTTTGGGGTGATTGCAAGACCAAAAGTTGAGAGTGGAGACAATCTGTTGAAAGATGAAGACTTTTACTATGTCCCAAGCCTTCTTACTAAAACAGGTGATCTTGATATAGAAAGCATCCTCCTTTCAGAACCAGAGAAATCGATTATGAAAGAGTCGATTCCACTTCAATTTATCATGAAGACGCCGATTCTGCCACCATCGCAGTATAACAGTATTGTGTCTGCTATTATCACAAAATGGCCAATATTACAACATAATGGAGAGGGACAGTTCTTTGTCAACCGATGTATTGTAAAGCTCTTAGATGAAAAACGAGGAAATCCGTCCAGCAACTTTGACACCAAGCCAGTCATAACTCACTACGGCAGCATAAGGATGCCCAATATACCTGGAAACGTTGTTGAAATAAAAGTGTATGGCATCGCAACTTACTTTTCCTCAGAGGATAGGATAATGGCAGAGAAAAATGGATCATTTGTAATAAGTTCTCGAAAGTGTGATCAGTTCAGGAGATTTGTAGAGAAGGCACTGCGGGGTTGTCTGGAGAGGTTTCTAGTGGACAGTAGTGACAAATATGAGGTTTGTTTGCGAGAAAAGGACTTAACAACCAACGAAATGTGTACCATCAGCATAAAAAACTTGATGCAAAACTGGTTGGCAGATTCCGTTGTATCCATAGAAGACAAACAGTGGTCTAAAAGAATAAGCGAGAGGGAGCTAAGCAAGGTAACAAGTGCTCTAGGACGAAATTGGGAAATCCTTTGTCTGTCTTTGGGAGTACAACAAATCCAGTTGGATAGAATAAATGAAAGTAGAGAGCCTGTCGCTGTTAGAATATTTCGCGCGTTGAATGAATGGAGAAAACAAAATGAAGATAAAGCGACCTGGGAGGCACTTATAACGGAGTTGAAAAGAAACCCAAGTGTGACCTATGACATGGATATGCTGAAGACCATAATGGAAGAATCATAAATGTGTCTTCAAAATTAAAAGACGTGTTTTACAAAGTAACCTACTGTTTTTGAAGGTCGGTAGATAAAATATTATGTCTGACCTGATCTATGAACAGAGATAATAATAAAGAACAGAGCAAGGAACAATGGCACAGTGATGCATACACTATTCTTACAAGCCATATTTAATGCTATAAGACGTGCATCCTTTGGCACTTTTATATGAATATTTAAGGTGTACCACCTCCTAGAAAACGACATGACATTGTGGATACATTATTAACATTATTCGACTTGTTAATGCGGGTGCTAGATTTACAGTAATACTCACGTTTTCTGATCTCCCTGCACTGCATTAAATCACTTAATATTTTATTTTCATTCTTGACCACTCCTCAGTATGATTTCTTTCTTTATCACTTAAGCAGCTAAGCAGACTCACAGAGTTCTTGCGGACAATGTAGATCAAGATCAGACCGCACAGGCCGTGCAGTCTAATCTTAGATCTACATTGTCCAATATGAGGGTATTTTTTCCAAAACACAATTTTGAACGGCGTTACTCGAAGTTTATCTGTTGGCGTGAAAGTTTCATTTCACTTATTCATCTGGGTAAGTGTTAATATTAGCCAAGAATTGGCAGTACTTTCTGTTTGATTATTAAGGGTATAGTTTATGTTGGGATGCTGTTAAATCCATCATTTTTCTCTTATATAAAACTGACATTTGTTTTTCTTTGTACTTGTATATGTCTTGCAACCCGCAAAAAGGGGCATTCTGACACCTACGTAAAGTACTCAAGTACTCAAATACACTTTACGTAGGTGTCAGAATGCCCCTTTTCGCGTGTAGCAAGGCATATACAAATACAAAGAAAAACAAATGTCAGTTTTAGATTAGAGAAAAAAGACGAATTTAACAGCATCCCAGTCCGTGCAGGTTAATCCGAGACGGCTCTTGAAGACTATGTTAGATTTTGTTCTCCAGTATCTCTGAGTCTTTTGTCATAGTCTTTTGTCATATCGCTGGGTGAGAGCAATAGTGTTGTAAGTGCCTATACAATGTATAGGCACTTACAACAGTATTGCTCTTACCCCTCGATATGTCAGCCTACGCGGACTACTCAGCATGCTGACATTGGTTGATACTCTTTTGTATTTTTAGCTTCCTTTTCATAGAATATGGCTTCTATATATTCAGAACTAGATATATTCAGAGTTTTTTTACATGTATTTCCAGCGGCAGTTTATGGCTTCTATGAGGTCAGTCGTGTTAAGGATCAGGCATGCTTTTATATTTAAAGAAATATTATTATGTTATGTATTTTTTATCCAATATTGCAGTACAAAATGCGTTTTTTTTTAGAACCAAAGGTTGTCTATGACACTCTAAAATGGTCATATTCGATCACAATATTCATCTGTCGGTTGTTATTCGCTAATTGTATCATTGATTTCTCATTGACGAAAAACTACAAAGAAGACATACTTGAGAAAACTCTTTGAAGAGTGAGAAAAATCGATTATGCACTAAAGATGAATATGCACCTAGCTCCCTTCCAGAAAGAACGAGGTCAAAGCTATCAATATAGGACAGATTTATTTGGTCAGTGGATAACTGCCCAATAACCGCCAGAAAGGTACTCCATTCACCAAACATTCTTAAGAACATTCTAAGTCTTATTCTTCAGAATTTCGTCAATGTAAAAGTAACAGAAACTTCCATATGGTTTAGCCAATCAGAAGTCCTATTACTGTCACTGTCAGAAAATCTTGAAGAATAAGACAAAAAATGTTCTTCAAGAATGGTTGGTGAATATGGACCCTGGTGTTAAAATGCATTTGAATCTAAATCATGCCTCTTAAAAGTATTTTTAAAAAATGTAACGATCTGTTTTTTGTGTGGTCAGTCAAAGTGTAACTCGTTGGCAAAAAAGAAATCAGGCAAAAAGTGAACAACAGATAGAGCAACTTGCCAACTTTAAATCTTGTTTTGAAAATAAAGTTCTCTTCCAACTACTAACACTTGGCCCGGCTGCACCAAAACAGACTTATTGTACTGCAAAGAAATGTCTCGTGATCTGATTGGATAATTTGCCCCGAACATATATATCATGTACTCTGGCAAAACCAACGTAAAAGCAGTTTCCCTCTCGGGAGCCCCGGATACATGAATATACTATCAACACAACATTCAAAATGGCGGCGTCGATAAAGATTAACATCAAGATTATGCACCAAGCTGAACTTTTAAACTCGTACCACCAAGGTTCCATTGACTTCAGTTCCCAGTGACGTCAGTTTCCAATGAGTTGGGGCGCTTAGAAGGGAAATTCTACTTCGTCAGAGCACCCATTTTTTAAAATCAAAAACAAGGTAAATTTGCTTAACAAACGTTTCAATGGCAAAACTTTGCAGTATAATAAATTCGTTGTTCGGTCATGTGGGAGGGAACTTGAAAACTTGTTTATGGCTGTGGTGAATCATGTCGCCCCGAGCCAAGGCTCGGCTCGGGGCGACATGATTCACCAGAGCCATGAACAAGTTTCCAAGTCCCCTCCCACCTGACCATACAACTAATAATCTTCACAGCTTTTTAATAGCATGATTTAAATCTAAATGCAATTTGATACCAACATTGATTGCCTTTCTGTACCTTTATTTTTCGTTGTTTCCCTATTCTGTTCAGTTACAGCTTGTCTTGCGACTCTTTCTGGATTAACTTTATACGTGAATCATGTATTGTAAAATTGTTTTGACTTTTTATAGTTTTGAATGAAGGAACAGAAATTTTAACACATGTTTATTTTTTTTCAACAGCCAAACCTCAACTCCCTCGAAAACTCTATATTAATGCAACCCAGATCCTCGAAAATTCTATATTAATCTTAGCTGATCATTTAAACCCTTTCTCTCTCTCTCTCTCTCTCTCTCTCTCTCTCACTAATCCAAATGGAAGTTTACTTTTCAAAACAGTAACAGACACGTCAATAACAAGAGCACCGTATGCGGGTGCCAACCCTTGGCTGCAGTTTCTTTCAGAAATAGACGGATTTTCATTGTCAACATAATTATTTTATAGTTACCTGCTCTTTCTTTATGGGTTCCACTATTGATAGTCTAAAACTATTCTGACTTTGAAGTACATTTAAATATCGCAAGTGATGACAGAGATATGGCCAGCGACAAATGAAAAGGGACATTCGGACATTTGCGTTAAGTGTCGTCTCGGATCAGCCAGCGTAATCCGCGCAGGCTAATCCGAAATGACACTTAACGTTATTATGTAATTTTTTGTTTTGCACAAGTGCACAGTAGCACAAAATCCAATGTAGTGGTAATGTGCCGTCTCAGATTAGTCTGCACGGAATTCACAGGCTGATCCGAGGCGACACTTTACGCAAATGCCCGAATGCTCTTTTTCGTGTGATGTAAGCTAATTTTTATAACATATCAGTCTTGAGTGCAATGACGACGATGCGGGCGATGACGACGACGCTTACAGAGCGGTGTTCCTTTCAACAAGTACTACCAATGAAATCACAGCTAGTTTGTCAAATATAGGGCGTTCCAAAAGTATACGTTTTATTTCAAGTACACGTAATCGTATAACATGAACTACAAATGGTAGCGAGATGAAACTGGTGTCGTTTAAAAATTAAATATATATGTATCTTGGATGAATCCTCTCTCTCTCTCTCTCTTCAGTATTGTCGTAAAACTTTGTACTAAATGGAAATTCAGTAATGTCGTAAAACTTTGTACTAAATCATCCATGACATGGTTTGAGCGAATTCCTTGACACAAAGCGACTTTCGTTGTATTGTGAGCGACAATGCTGGATCTGAAGAGACAAAATAAAAGCATTAGCAGAAGAAAACTTCCTTATTCTAGCTTTTGAATGGTACTAGTTTCATTTTGCAACCATTTGTAGTTTATGAAATGATATACGAGAACTTGGAGTGTGACTAGTACTTTTAGAACACCCTGTATTATAACATTAGGTAAAGCAGCAGTACGGTTGTGCTGTTTAAGTCCACATCCTTCTCTTGGCATTCTTGCCTCTTCTTTTTGTATGAAGTCAACATCAGTTGCTAAATTTCAAATTTAAAGCTCACCCACGATTCGCAAGCGAAGAAAATAGATAGGCCTATAGCTACAAAAATAGGAATTGTCTCGCAATGAAAAAGAAGAAAACATTGTGAAGAAAGACGAACATGTTGGTTACCAAACTCTTCTATTCCTTTAACATTTTGTTCAGGTGGGGAATGTTATTCTTATGTTAATATTTCTACAGAAAACTTTGACTTCTCCCTAACCTGACTTGCAAGTTTGTTGTAACCAGTATTTTCTCCTTTTCCACCGATGTTTTCAAGGGCCTTTGCTATCAGGATCGTATACATACGAGATTGTTTGGTGAAGGGTTTACGAAAAGAAGAGGACTTAAAAACGATATGTGAAAAGGGGGTCTGATACATATGCGAAAAAGTATCGACCCAGGTCTGCCTGCGTAGTCCGAGCAGGCTGACCTTGGCCGAAACTTTTTGCTGATGTTCAATTTTCTGTATGTCTTAACCCATTGGCACACAATCCCCTACTTTTGACGCCCCTGAGAAAGAATCCTTTAGAAAACATTGTTGGAAAAGGAGAAAATGCTGGTAACCAGCATTTTCTCCTTTTCCCACAATGTTTTCTACCCTTCACAAAAAAAATTCAAATTTTCAGTTTTTTTTTATTTTGTTGACTGCAAATGCTTTCAGTTTGGACAAGTCTAAAATATTGTCGGTTGGTAATGAGTTAAGACTGGTGAAGTGAACCTCATGATTAAGTCGATAGTTTAAAAAAAATGACTCTTATGTGTCCTTACTTGCTTGATATCTTGTGTCACAGAGAACCCCCCCCCCCCCAAAAAAAAAAAAAATAATAATAATAATAATAAAAAAAATGCATGAAGCCCCCTTTGTCAAAGCATGTCTCAAATGTATATATTTATATGAAAAAGAAACACTTTATTTCGATGCTAGCAAATAATTCAAATATAACAGATGTCAAGGTGAAAAAGAAAAACTTTTACTTGACAACGACATTGTTTCTCGTCCAATCCTGTCGCAAGAACTGTTACTGTAATCAGTCCTAGGAAAGAACATGGTCGAGCATCGAGCAGAGAATCTGAACTAACGAAGTCCTGCTTTCAAGTCCTGAACGTTACTGACAGACTGGGCTACCGTGCTGGCTGCTTGACGTCATATGTTTACACAATGAAATTAAAATCCGTACCGGAGATACTATCAAAACGCGATAACTGTGGCCTTTGTTTACAAACACTGGATCAGTTCAAAACATTCAAATAGGGAATACCAGGGACGAAGCAGTTACTTATTGTTAACTTTCAACAAAGACGTGCAAGTAATACTGTGGTGCAGTGGTCAAAGGGACTCTGCTACAGCCCAAACGGATCGAGTTCGAACCGCAGAGATTTTTTTTTTTTTTCAGAAAAGCAACTGTTTTTTTTTTAAGCCAAGTCAATGGTTACATTATTTTTTATGTCATCATAGTGAATATTTTTACTTTTACTTTGTAGTTTCATTCATATTTAATTGACATGACACGAGATTGCACATTGATCCTTCGAAAGTTGGGAAAAATGAACCAAGACATTTCTTGTACAGGAATTGATGCTAGAAATAGCCTCGTGATTTAGACTTCTAAGATGACTAAAGCCACAAATTTCTGGCTACTAGTTTTCTTCCTGTTTCATGACTTTGACAGAAGAGACATGTCTATAGATTCACTACAGTTGGGAACTTACGCATCTCGGAAGCTTGACTGCTCAAGGATTTAAATTGAAACACCAGTGGAACGGAACCACTTGTGAACTAAAGCAACCTGAGTGGAAAAGTTACTGTAGATGTGCGGTCTTAGCAGAATTTTTTTTTAAAAAGCAGACATTGCAGTTCAAGAAACCTGTGAGCAGTTCAGTGACGAGGAAGCAACAAATAATGAATGTTAAGAGGGTTAGGGTACCGATAAGGCCAGTGAAAATGAAGTAAGTTCCGATACTGCCAGAGCACGGGATGAGAGTTGCACACTTATCATTTTATTGTTGAGTCAGTCATATAGATGCTTTAAAAAAAGAAGAATAAAATTAATAAGAATAAAATGTAACAAAAAGAATATCAATGAAAAAAAAAAAAGATCTACACGTCTAAAAAAGGAAGAAGAAGGGATAAAGAAAAGAAATATAAAAGACATTCAAACATGGAAAAGAAAAGTATGGAAAGGAAAAAAAGAAAAGTAAAGCGAAAACCGAAAAAAGAAATGCAACATGCTTCCTTAAAAAAAAAAAAAAAAAAAGGTAGGTCTGACGGCTCGAACGAGGATCGCCGGCTTTAGAGGTAGTGATGTTATCCATTATACCACTGCTCGCTTAGTACAATAGAGAACTTGTAAAAGTTTTAAGCCTTTTCAATTTACATTTTAACTAAAATTATCGGATAATTTACCTGTCCTTCCCGTATACGAAAATAGAATGGTCTGAATGATTGTAAACAAGGGCCACGGTTATCGCGTTCCATTAATATTTGTGGGGTTTTAATTTTTTCGGCGCATGTTGCTCGGACTGCGTGAACCAAAAATCAGATTGCATGTCCAGAACGGCCAGCCTCTGATCTTGAGTGATTGCGGTCTTCATAAACAACTTGTTGTGTACCTGAAACTCTAGGTACCTGAAACTCCTCCTTCTGAGTTTCTTGTATATATTACTCGACTAAGATTAGGTGGATGTGGTCAAGAATTGAGAGGGATGAGAAGCCCTGCTTTCTGATAACAACAAATCATCCAAGTTTGAAAGGTGCTTCATTTTTTGTACAAAAAAATGCAAATCTACTTTCTTCTCTTTTTTTAGATGTCATCGTATGGTCTATAAAGACCTTTATTCATCATGATTCACAAAGAAAAATAAGAACAAACGATATTCCGAAACATTGCAGAATGTCGACTCTCATTTTATGTTGAACATGAGAGTAAATGAATTGCTCAACAATACTCTTAACCCTTTACCAGACGACAAAATTCCAGTCTTGTCTAAAATGAAAGCATTTGCAGACGACAATTTCATTGTGAGCTCAGAAAGTGCACCTTTTCTTCTACAGAATGAAAAACATTGTGGGAAAAGGAGAAAATGCTGGTTACCAGCATTTTCTCCTTTCCTCACATTGTTTTCAAAAGGCTTAATTCTCACGTGTGTTAAAATTCGTCATTGTGTGGTAAAGGGTTAAATCTTTTTCGGAATTGTGCTTTCAACCATATGCAAAACTATTTCAAAAGAGGCTAGATCTAGATCTACTTTTAGAACGTTTTTCATCGTTTCTTATCATTTAAATCTATACAACAAACGAATTTAGATATTCATATACACATACCTCTTACACCGTCTATCTTTTTTGAACGATATATTTCTTGTTAGCTCTGACTTGGAATGTTCATTACATTTTTCCAGCACGTGCAGACTTGTGTAATAATTCCACAGGTCATATTTGGGCCTAAGTTTACCATATGGTACTGTTTATGTCATTTAAAGTAACCACTGAACAATATCAGATGACATTACCGATCACTGAAAGCGACTTGTGCTGCGGTTCATCTCTTGTACATAGTTACCTATTTAGACGGAGCTTCTTTTTTTCTTTTCATTGATAAAGAGAACCATCTTCGCGAGCCAAGGTTACGATCATTACGTGCGAAATTAAGCTCTGTCAGCCAATGGTGTTTAGAGTAGAGTTGTGGATCGTCAGCCTTGATGTAGATACACGTGTGTTTGTTTATTTACGTTACTAAGAATAGAAATTACGCCGGAAATTTACGAAATTTCACGAAAGGCATTACGTCATTGTCTCGTGACGACAGTCAATATATATTCATCCGCTACTCCCTAGAAATTTTACATTTTGAATTCTACAAACTTGATAAAATCCCAATCAATTTATGATTGAAATATATGTAAGTTTTAAAATACATGAGGAAGTGTTCAATCGGTGCATGTGAATACGTTTTATGTGTAATGTGTAGACGGACTATTTTTGTTTCGGATCGAAGATAGTTCCTAATGTTAACAATACATAGACATAAACAATAAGGAAGAAATTTCACTACGACGCTGAGATTTTGTAATAAAATTGTTTCTGACGATGAAGTGGGAATACAAAGAGGAACATCCATTTGAAAAAAGAAGAGCTGAGGGTGAGAAAATTCGCAAAAAGTACCCAGACAGAGTTCCAGTAAGTTGATCAGGAAAACGTATTGGAATTTCCATTTTTTACGCAGGAAAAAATATTTGCTTTCGCTTTGCAAGATAAATGTATTTCTCCGTCTCACGAACACTGTTTCCCTAGAACATGAAAATATGCCTTTTTCTGGTTGAAAGACAGTGTGATATTGATTCTTTTCCAACAATGCAAATAACTTATTGCTAAAAAGTTCACTGTGCACAGAGCAGCGTAATTGGTAAAAGCCATAAATTCGGGTATACACCATTTTCGGATATATTTTAAAGGAAGTCATCTATGAACTCTTTTGCCGAATGACAGAATTCTTAACTAATCCAAATGGAATGCATTTGCAGTCAACAAAATTAATCCATCCCTAAACTTGAAATTTGTCGTTGCAAATGTTTGATACATGAATGGATATTATTTGAGGGTACATCAACAGCTTCGCATACCTAAAGTGGAGCAGAGAATAGCTGGTTATATGTGTTTTCCCATTGTCCTATTATGTTTTAAAGGGCCTTGTTCCATGGTGTTATTGAAAGTCAGAATTGTATGGTAAAAGGTTGAATATGAACTAAATATGCTTCATAGGCTTGAAAAGTTGAATCAATGACATAATGGACAGAGAAAAACACGGGATCTAAGCACTAAGTGAAAATTTGCAGAAAATTCAGAAGCCAAGGGTCTACAACGTTAACACTTTAAACCCTTTACCCTACAATCCCCTGCTTTTTGTGGCCCAGAGATAAAAGCCTTTTGAAAACATTGAGGGAAGAGGAGAAAATGCTAACTATGTTTTCTACCCTTTCAAGTCAATTTTCAATTCTTGATTCACATACATTTTGTCATCTGTAAATGCTTTCAATTTGGACAAGTCCAAAATTTTGCCATCTAGTAAACAGTTAACTGGATACTGAAGGATTTTGGAAGCTTCATTAACTCTTTACAAAACAACAAAATTTTAGACTGGTCCATATTGAAAGCATTTGCAGACGACAAAATAAAACTGACTGAAAATTTGAAATTTCTTTTGGGAAGGGAAGAAAACATTGGGGGAAAAGGAGAAAATGCTGGTTACCAGCATTTTCTCCTTTTCCCGCAATGTTTTTTTAGAACGCTTCTTTCTCAGGGTTGTTAAAAGTCAGGATTGTGTGGTAAAGGGTTAAAACAAAGTGTGCATATTAGACTTGCATCTCAAATCCTGTGAAGTTTTCAGTGTCAAGGTAACTATAAATTGTCATTTGCACCTTGAAGGGCTTTACAACCTTTACTGGCTATAGTTTGTTTTGTTCTCCTTTAAACCATTTAACTTATAAGCATCAGAAATGTTACTTGTAAAGTTGAATTTTTCCTTTAGGATTATATTTTACAAACTAGAAAGAAATCAAAGCCAGATTTTGGATGTGAAAATCATTACAGTGTTAACCCATTAACAAACAACAAAAGTTTAGGCTTTTGCAGATGACAAAATAAAAGTGACTGAAAATTTGCAATTTGTTTTGTGTAGGGTAGAAACATTGTAGGAAAAGGAGAAAATGCTGGTAAGTTTTCTACCCTATCAAAGAAAAGTTGCATCATCTGAGTCACTATGAAATTAACATATATGCAAATGCTTTCATTATGGATGGGTCAGACTGTCTTGAATTATGTCATGTAGTAAGAGTTAACGCTTTACAACACAATCACAAAGTTCTCTTCCTTAAAGAAAGGAGTTTTGAAAACACTGTAAGAAAAAGAGATAATTATGTTGGTAACCAGCAATTTCTCATTTTTTCCACAATTTATTCTATGATAATTATCAGAGACAAGAAATATCTTTAAAAAAGATATACAGCATAAGAGGCACTGGGATAATGAATATTTATATTTGTTTGTATAGTGTAATATGAAGAGAAATTATGAAAACAGTCAGCCTCTTTTGAATAGACGATTTGCCAATTAGATTTGATATAAGCGATTTTTATTAGCTCTACTGGCTTTCAGCCAGCAGAGCTTATGTCATGGCGTGGTTTCCGTCGTCCGTCCGCCTGTCTGTCCGTCCTTCCGTCTGTCCGTCCGTTAGTCTTTTTCTTGTTTACGCGATAAAGTCTTCATTTCTGGTCAGATTTTCGTGAAACTTACACAGTTTGTTTATCTCATCGATAGCTTTAACCCTATCGATTTTGAAAAAAATCCGACAAATAGTATGGGAAAAGTAGCCATTTCAAGTTTAAAATTTCCATTTCTTGTTTACGCGATAAAGTCTGTATTTTTGGTCAGATTTCCATGAAACTTGCAGAGTTTGTTTATCTTATCAATAGCTTCAACCCTATTGATTTTGAAAAAAATTCAACAAACAGTATAGGAAAAGTAGCCATTTCAAGTTGAAAACTCATTTCTTGTTAACGCAATAAAGTCTTCATTTTTGGTCAGATTTCTGTGAAACTTACACAGTTTGTTTATCTCATCAATAGCTTTAACCCTATTGATTTTGGAAAAAATTTGATAAACAGTATGGGAAAAGTAGCCATTTCAAGTTTAAAATTTCCATTTCTTGTTTACGCGATAAAGTCTGTATTTTTTGTCAGATTTCCATGAAACTTGCAGAGTTTGTTTATCTTATCAATAACTTCAACCCTATTGATTTTGAAAAAAATCCAATGTACAGTATGGGAAAAGTAGCCATTTCAAGTTGAAAATTTTCATTTCTTGTTTACGCGATAAAGTATTCATTTTTGGTCAGATTTCTGTGAAACTTACACAGTTTGTTTATCTCATCAATAGCTTTAAGCCTATCGATTTTGAAAAAAATCTGACAAACAGAATGGGAAAAGTAGCCATTTCAAATTGAACAATTACATTGCCTGTTTACATGATAAAGTATTTATTTGTGATCAGACTTTTATTAATTTTGCAGCTTGTTTATCCCATCAATAGCTTTTTAACCCTTTTGAGTTTGAAAAAATTCATCAAACAGTAATGGAAAAGTAGCCATTTTGAGTTGAAAATGTCGACTTTTTTGTCTTTTTGCATAATGAACTCCTATGTATGCTTTGTTTAAAAGCAAACTCTCTGCCAGTAGAGCATATTCAGGCCCTTCAGGGCCTTCTAGTTCCATTTTATCGTAAGCGGCACACCAGAAGTATCACGTGATACCGGACAATCAAAGCCTTATTTCAGTAACAAATCCCGTATGTCCCGTTCGTAAATACTTTAAATATGGACAAAATAATAACTCAAATGAAAATGGCATAGCAAGAAATCTAGAGGAAATCAATTCTAACACAATTCAAAGATATTTCTTGATATTGCTTTTGAAAAAAACCACCATAAACAGACAAAATATGCATTTTATGAGATCGTATTGAAATAAAGAGCATGTAGAGACTAAGAACAAACTTACCCTCTGACACCTGTATAAAATTCATAATCTTGTCCATTAATGATCACCAAAGGGGTAGATTAATAAGAAACAAAAGATAAGAATGGTCAATTAAATGTGACACGTGTGTGTTAATCTGTAAGAAGCAATATATTACAGCTGTTCTAAAGGTCACCCACCCTGCAGTGCGATAACAAGATCAAAGGAACACCGAGGTATCCCTTCATCCAGAAAAAAAGGGGGCATGCATACTGATTTGTCCCACTTTCTGTTATTTGTCTCACTTCCTCAACCTTAACACCCCCTCAAAAAAAAAAAACGAAACAAAAAGTTAGCAATATGCAGTTCAGAAACATCTGTGAAAAGTAAATTTTACAAAGTGTGAGAGAAAATATTTGGGGAAAAAAGGAAGGGCTTGCAAGACGCATTTTCTCCTTTTTCAACAATTTTTTTTTTTTACTTTTTCAAAGACAATTACAACCATTTGACCCACGTTTATTCTATCGTCTCCTCATGCTATGTATCTGAACGAATCCAGTGTTGTCGTCGGGTGAAAACATTAAGAGTATCTATTTAAAACCATATACCGCATAACCCAAGCTTTTTACGACCCTTACAAAATATAGTTTTTAAAAATGTTGTTGAAAAAGGATAAAGTTCTAGTAACCAACCTTTTCTCCTTTTCCTTTGCTATCCTTCCTACAGAAAATTTCTGTTTTTAGACAAAATTGTTGTCTGTATAGGCTTACAATTTGGGAAAGTCTCAAAGTTTTGCTTCATGAAGAGTTTATGAAAGTTTCAGTGTTGTAAAAAATGGGGTGGGGTTGATAACATAAATATAACTGCAATAGACCTTTCCTATTTTTATGTCTGATTATTCAGACAATGTTTGCCGAACTCCGTAGCTGAGTTTGTAACGTACAGGCTCCAAGTCCAGGAATCTGTGATTTGATTTATTTATATAATTAAAAAAAAATCGTTCATGTACCTTCTAAAATTAAAACACAGAGACAGTCTACCAACAAAAAACTGGGACATTATCCCATTGCCATACAATTCCTACTTTTGACACCCCTGAGAAAAAAGTTTTTTCAAAAATATTGTGGAAAAAGGAGAAAATGCTGGTAACCAGTATTTTCTCCTTTTCCCACGATGTTTTCTATCCTTCAATCATGTCATGTTCCTGTTTGAACTACCTTATAATAAGTTGACTATCGTAATAACAAAGTTTAATTCCAATTTCAAACTTTCAATTCCCCATAGAAATAAATATGTTAGAGATTCATTTTCAGAAAGCGAATACGTGCTATACTTGTTTTCATTGCAAAGCTAGTAAAGGGTTACTGGGTGTTCATTTGATCTCGGTATTTCACCGTCAAATTGGGTGATCTATCTGAAAAGCCGTGACGTTCTTTTTGGGCACCGACTAACACACAAGTGTCACAAATATGTGTTTATCCCGTTTAGTATTAGGTGCATCACTTGAAAAGGTTTGGAATTGTTAAAATTTGTTATGGATTCTATATCGTCTGCAAAAGGTCATCGAGTCACGCTTTGCAGCCTATGGGTTAATGCAGTCTGCATACAAAAAGCTCCATCAACACGCCCGGCAGGATACAACGCTTTACTCTCTGAAGTCTACCGAAAAATTGGTAAAACAACAGGTCTTTTTTGTGTGTGTCCTTGAAAAAGATAATTGATAAAACTACCGGCACAGCCATTTTAGGGTTTTTGTCTTATTTATCACGTTTAGGGTGTATTCCATATAAAACATATGACCCTTTCACTATTTGGGTATATACAGGATTGGGAAAGATTGTCCGGTGGAAAGGGAAGTAACTCGTGGTGGCGCGTCAGTAACGGTAATTGGCAGATGGTCTATTGTTTTACATATGGTTGAAAACCAAATTATCAATAACATTTAAGAATTGGGAAACATGCTTTTATACAAAAAAGAAGCACCTTTCAAATATCGGCAGTTTGTCGTTATCAGAAGACAGCGTTTTATCAACCCCCTCAATGCCTTTTCTTACTGGTGCATGTATGGTGGGGTCAGCACATCCCTGGGTAAGAATGCAATGCTGTGCTATACATTCTTGCCCTTGGATCAAATTACCATGAAAGGTTCAACTTCAAGCTACCATTAGTTATTTAACCATGATATGCTTTTCTTCTCTCAGGTTATTGTGGAAAAGGCACCAAAAGCCAGGGTTGGTGAGCTGGACAAGAAGAAATACTTGGTTCCTTCAGATCTGACAGTCGGGCAGTTTTACTTTCTGATCAGAAAAAGAATACATTTGAGACCAGAAGATGCTCTGTTCTTTTTTGTAAATAATGTTATTCCTCCTACTAGTGCAACCATGGGATCACTCTACCAGGTCAGAACTGTTAACCCTTTACTCCATAGATATTCATTTCTATGCATTGCTTGTAGGAGCCTTTGGAAAACATTGTGGCAAAAGGTGAAGTTGCTCATGACGAGCAATTTCACCTTTTATCGCAATGTTTTCTATGCTATCAAAAGGTGTCGTCATATACACATAAGACACTGCTTCATCCTAGCTATTATTTAGGCTCGATTAGAGATACCATAGAAATGCCTTATGGGGTAAAGGGTTAAACATAGCATGATTATCTCCCTTTTACTCTTTACCACCATGATCCGGAGTTTTAACAATCCTTAGGGAAAGTGGTTTTGGAAATATCTGTGTAAAATGATAAACATTGCTTTCTGCTTTTTTTCTAGGATCATTTTTACCCATTTTGATTAACCCATTACAACACAATCCCTACTTTTGACGCCCCTGAGAAAGAAGCCTTTAGAAAACATTGTGGGAAAAGAAGAAAATGCTGGATACTCCAGCATTTTCTTCTTTTCTCACAATGTTTTCTACCCTTCAGAAAACAAATTTCAAATTTTCAGTCTTGTTAGCTCACCTTAGCACGAAGTGCTCAAGGTGAGCTATTGTGATCGATCAATGTCCATCCATCCGTCCGTCCGTTCACAATTACAAAAAAATCTTCTACTCCTAAACTATCAGATTTCAATCAAACTTCACAGAAATGATCCATAGGTGATGCATTTTCAAAATACTTCAAAGATTTGAATTCCATGAAGAACTCTGGTTGCCATGGCAACCCAGTGAAAAAACTTTAAAAATCTTCTTGTCCAAAAAATGTAAGGGCTAGAGCTTTCACATTTGGCATGTAGCATCATCTAATGGCCCTTTACCAAAATACTTCAAATCATGGCTCTAGTCTTGAAATTGGCCCTATGTTGTGGGTTCTCAGATTTTACAAAGAGATAAAGAAGGAAATCTTACAAAATCTTCTCGTCTCAAACCGTAAGGGCTAGAGCTCTCATATTTGGCATGTAGCATCATCTAGTGGCCCTCTACTAAACTACTTCAAGCTATTGCCCTAGTGCGGAAATTGGCCCTATGTTGTAGGGTCTAGGATTTCACAAAGAGATAAAAAAGGAAATCTTAGAAAATTCTCTTGTCCCAAACCGTAAGGGCTAGAGCTTTCATATTTGGCATGCAGCATCATCTAGTGGCCCTCTACCAAAATACTTCAAATTATGGCCCTGCTGTGAAAATTAAACCTATGTTGTTCGTCTTGGATTTCACATAGAGACAAGGAAGGAAATCTTTAAAAACTTTCTTGTCCAGATGGTAATGGCCAGAGCTTTCATATTTGGCATGTAGCATCATCTAGTGGCTCTCTACCAAAATACTTCAAATTATGTCCCTAATGTAAAGAATTAGCCCTATGTTGTGGGTCTTGGATTTCACATAGCGATAAAGAAGGAAATCTTTAAAAACCTCTTTGTCCCAAACGGAAATGGCCAGAGCTTTCATATTTGGCATGTAGCATCATCTAGTGGCTCTCTACCAACAGACCTCAAATTATGGCCCTAGTCTTGAAAATGGCCCTATGTTGTGGGTTCTCGGATTTCACATAGCGATAAAGAAGGAAATCTTAGAAAATCTTCTCCCAAACCATAAGGGCTAGAGCTTTCATATTTGGTATGTAGCATCATCTAGTGGCCCTCTACCAAAATACTTCAAATTATGGTCCTGGTGTGAAAGTTAGCCCTATGTTGTTGGTCTCAGATTTCACATAGAGATAAAGAGGGAAATCTTTAAAAGTCTTCTTGTGAGCACTCTTGAGACCACATTTCTTGCTGAGCTGAATTGAAAATTGGTTAGAATGTCTGTCTCAATAAGATCTCACATGAGTCTGCATTGAATGCTTGTTCGGAATATACCGTAACTTTGTCATCTCAAGTAAGAACAACTTCAAAATTGGTATGCATGTTTGTTGTGATATTACAGAGTACTGTGTTCAAGAACAATAACTCTACCTAGCATGGATTTTGAGTAATTCCACTTTGATCTTTATTTTAATAGTATTGTTTGTTTGTCCAGAGTGGAATTTTGAAGTCTCAAGTCATAATTGTTTGTTGCATTGCCTGCCCTTTGCAATAATTATACCTCCTGTACAACTGGCGGTGGGATTGCATATCTTGCGACACTTTGCCGCTCTTGTTTCATCATCATTAGCCCTTGAACCTCAATATTTGGTAATTATAGTCTTTGTTGTAGACCTTTGCTGCTTAGTACTCAGGTGAGCGATATAGGACCATCATGGTCCTCTTGCTTATTTTGTCATCTGCAAATGCTTTCAATTTAGACCAGTCTAAAATATTGTCGTTTGGTAATGGGTTAAAATTCCATTTTTTGTTTTGTGTGATTGTTCTCAATTAAGTACAGTCTAAAGTATTGTCATTTGGTGAAAATTTTGTACGGTAGTTTTTTAAAAGATTAATACAGATGGAGCTAGGCAAATTGTCCAGTTGCATATATAGGCTAGGGCTGAGATGCTTCAATTGAAACGTTGGATGCTCTGAATCATTAAATAAGCCTTTTTATATGCCCCAAGGGTCTTATCATGTTATGACTCCGGTCGTACATCTGTCTGTCTGTCTGTTACTGCCGTAGCAGTTTCTTGTGTGTGCAACTCTTCCTACAGTATTCATTGAACAAGTTCAGACTTACCACAATAAATCTTTGATGTGTAGTTGTGCATGCAACTTAGAGAAATTGGATATCTGCTGGAGTTCTGGATTTAACCCATTTCACTGACAAGGGTATAATTATGAGCTGCTCTGTGAAGCTCTTGTTTGTTGGGGGCATTTAAAGAAATGATTTTCTAATGATATAAATTATCCTCAACATGGTTCAGGCTTTACAAAAGTTCCATAGGCATTCTGAACAGTTTAATCTAGCTACAATATCACAATAAGAATGTAAGATCAGACTCTAAAAAACCCTCATTCTGATCTTGATCTTCATTGATCTCAAAAGCAAAATATATCTAACCAGATGAGAAACTTGCAGATTCATCCCAACATATGGAAGGTATTTGTAGACAACAAATAGATATGGTTCAGATGATTGGTTTGTCTTTTGATCTTTCATAGGGTCATAAATATTGAAAGAAAGGAGAAAATGTGCCTTACCAGGTTTTTCTCCTTTTCAAACAATGTTTTCAGTAGCTGACGACAAACTTGATATTAATCAGATTGTTAAATTTGCCAGTGATAGATTAGAAAACATTGTAGGAAAATGAGAAAATGCTGGTTACCAGCATTTGCTCCTTTTCTCTCAATGTTTTCAGAAGGCTTCTTTCTCAGGGTCTTGAAAACTCAGGATTGTTTGGTAAAGTGTTAAATACGTTTTACATTTTTTCTTTATATTGCAGGAACATCATGAAGAAGACTTCTTCCTGTACATTGCATACAGTGATGAAAGTGTGTATGGAGCATAAACACCAGCCAAGCTTCTTTGAAAAGGACCCAGCAAAATGAACATTTGTTATGTCGATAAAAATTTTTGTTGTTGTTGTTTATAAGCCATCTAAAGCTCTGCTTTCAATTTGAACCTGTAACCCTACTTTAATATTTAGACGTAAGTGTTAGCTGCTGACTTTGGCAATTATTCTTTTGTTTTGTTTCATTGTTGACCTCTTTAACTGTTTGCCAAACAACAAAAGTTTAACCCTTTACGACACAGTGAAGACTTTTAGCACCCCTAAAAGAGATGTTTGAAAACAATGTGGGAAAAGGAGAAAAAGCATTTTCTCCTTTTCCCACAATGTTTTCTACCCTATCAAAGAAGACTAATTTCTCAAGAGCCACATTGAAACTGTCATCAGCAAATGCTTTCAATTTGGACCGGTCCGAAATCTTGACATGAGGTAAAGGGTTAAATTGGTTCAAATTGAAAGCATCTGCAAACAACAAAAAAGAAGCGACAACAAAATTGAAATTTGTTTTGGGATGGGTAGAAAACATCTAGTTAACAGCATTTTCTCCTTTTCCCACAATGTTTAAAAAGGCTTCTTTCTCGGGGTCGTTAAAAAGGGGGATTGTTTGATAAGGAGTTAAATAGAGGAGTATTTTTACCCTTTACAAAACAATTCCCAATTTTCACAACCATGATGTGAAAGCTTTGAAAATGTTGTGGGAAAAGGAGAAAATGCTGTTAAGCAGCATTTTTCCTTTTTCCACAATGTTTTCATGTATTTGAAAAATATTGGAAGATTTTAAAATGTCAACATCAAATTGCTTTAAAAATACTGAGTAAAAAGTAGCAACAATGATTTGATTTTAACAGATTTACTTGTTATTCTTCAGGGTTTTAAACACAAAAATAAGGATAAGAAATGCTTTTCCTGATAATATTTCTATGTTTCTATCGTTAGATTTTTAGGTCAAAGAAATTTAAAAAAAAAAATCCATAAACATATAGTGATTGGTCACCTCTGTACAAGACAGCATAAATTTACACATTCTTGTACAGATCACATTTGCAGATATATAGGATCTGACACGAGTTGGCGTTTAGATAACATTTTATTAAACAAGTCTAGGGAAATCTTATTCAGCAAGCCTTTTGTGAGCTTTACAACATTTTCCTTTACCAGTTTTATAAAAATTTTATCTCAAACACCCCGAATGTCTGACTCTTTTTATCACATAATGATATTTCGCAAAATACAGATGAGATGATTCAAAAACATTCATAAATGCACTTGCGTCAATGTCCGTAAGACAGATTTACTTTGTACTTGAAATAGGTACAAAATGACATAAGACAAATGCGATATCAAACATGTATAAGATTTAAAAAAAATTGTTATGGCAGTATTCCACTGAAATCAAGGGAGGTTATATGGTAAGAAAAATTACGTCGTGGAACTCATCTTTGCAGAAAATGTGTGAAAGAGGGAAAAAAGCTAATTATTTGTATGTTTTATTTCATACGATAATTTTTAAAAACCCATATATACCGGTAACCAAATTTAGGTTTGTTTGATAAAAAGTTAGAATTAGTGTTGTGTGACAGAATTTCATTTGTTTCTGTAGGGTTACAGGTATTGTTGTATATAGTTGTTGGTGTTGTTTGGGATTTATTTGCTTAACCATTTCCCACACAATCCGGACTTTTAACGATCCTGAGAAAATAGGCCTTTTGAAAACATTGTGGGAAAAGGAGAAAATGCTGGTAACCAGCATTTTCTCCTTTTCCAACAATGTTTTCTACCGTTCCCAAATTAAATTTCAATTTTTGAGTCTTTTTAATTTTGCTGTCTGCTATTGCTTTCAGTTTGGACAAATCAAAACTTATGTCGTTTGGGAAAGAGTTAACCATTTGCTGAACATTTCCCTGGCTTAAGCAGTTCATAAGAAGAATGCTTTGAAAAGATTTGGAATGGAGAAAATGCTAGTGACTTGCATTTTCTCTTTATTTTACTATGTTACCTATCTTTTCAAAGAAATATCTCATTTTACCCATATTTAATTTCTTGTTCGCACATGCCTACTAACAGGTCATGTTTAAACTTTGGTTTTGTTTGGCAAAATGTACTATGAGAGTGGTTGTTTAAATGTTTATATGGAAACAAAATTGTAGACTTGTCCTGATCGCAATAAGCTGCTAACAACAAATTAACGGTGACTTGGATGATGGGGTTTGTCTTTGAACTTTACCAAACAACAAAATTTAAGGCTTGTCCAAATCCAAAGCATTTGCAGAAGATAAAATAAAAAATGACTGAAAATTTGAAATTTGTTTGTGAAGAGTAGAAAACATTGTAGAAAAGGGAGAAAATGCTGGTTACCAGCATTTCCTCCTTTTCCCACAATGTATTCAGAGTGTCGTCAAAAGTAGGGATTGTGTGGTAATGGGTTAAGCATTGTGACATATGATGCTAGTAGTTGGTCACCAGCATTTTCTCCGTTTACAACAATATTTTCAAAAGCCTTCAGGGTCAGTTAAATGAGGACGTGTTTGGTCAATGGTCAACTCTTTACCACGTAAGAAAATTTTAGACTGGTACAAATTGAAAGCATTTGCAGACAACAAAAGGGTAGAAAACACTGGGGGAAATGAGAAAATGCTCGTTACCAGCATTTTCTCCTTTTCCCACAGTGTTTTCAAAAGGCTTCTTTCTCATGGGCGTCAAAAGTAGGGATTGTGTGGTAATGGGTTAAAACATAGAGTTTGAGTGCAGATTATTTAACATCTATTCCCTTATTTCACTTGATGTGTTAAAAGTGAATTAAGGGTAGAGAGTAGGAACCTTTGATAAAACTTGTGTGTACATTTACAGAAATTGAAATTTATTGAAAAACATTTTTTTCAAGTGATGAAAGTGCTCAGCATGAGCAGTTTCTCTGTTTGTAGTATTTGACTCCTGCAATTAACCGCTGACAGAGGGCTGCAAGCAGACACACTTTTCTGTTTTCTTTTTTAGAAAAGACCCAAGAAAACATTATAACAGGTGGAAGATTTTTGCCAATTTCAAAACTTAACATGTAAAGTATGAACATGTACAAGTGTGTTTAACAATGACTTTAAAATTGTCATTTCATTCTCTGTTGAAAGTTTGTGGATAATATTATTAAAATATTTAAAAGGGGATGTACATGTACTTTTTATTCTTACATGTTTTGTCAGTCAAGAAAAATATATGTATTTTGTTACCAGTCTCCTCCCTTCATTATCATACTGCACTTTTGCTCGTTGGTTTTTGGTATTCATGTTTTCTATACATACATGTAGATTGTTCAATTTTAAATAATAACTATTAATTTTGATGAAATCGTTATTCTCAGATGAGTTGAAATCTCTATGAAAAAGGAATTGTTGCATTTAGTTTTATTGCTCAGAACTTAACCGTTCATGTCACAGAGAACTGTTTCATGCTACTGAAGTTTTCAAAATCTTATCAAAGAACTTGTTTGTTATAGTCCATTAATATTCGGTATGAACAAACATTTATTGGACCTGCTTGTATTCCTTGACATCATCCTTGCATTTGGGAAAAAACAAAACAAAAAAATGATCTATTCTCTCTATGACAGTTTATACCCATACAGAGTTGTCATGATTTATGTCTCTATCAGTGGCAATTAAGCACGATAAATAATTTTAAAAGCCAGTAGGGCGATACAGCGTCATAATGGCTCTCTTGTATAAAAACTTGATAAGCCTAAAACTCACAAAAGTACAGTGACTGCAAAACCACAACGATAGCTGCAAAAGCAGATTAATACCATCAACTTTAAAGAAGTGATATATTTTATTTTCTAATTAAATCTTTAACCCTTTCGGTTCCATAGGCGAATACATGAGTTTCTACAGACGGCACAGAACAAGATCAGACTGCACAGAACGTGCAGTCTGATCTTGATCTATGCCATCTGCGTCTTTATCCAAACCCTTAACGTATGCATGCATATTTCCGACGTTTAGTGATCATTTTTATGCCTTTAATAGAGGTCAAGATCAAATGTTTCTCATAAAGAGAAACTGTTCAATTCTGATTAGAATCAAATTTGAATTCCAATCCGTTTCAATCCCTTTGATGTAGAGAACAGATCACGCAACATTTCATGTTTAGCCTATAAGCTGATTTAAACTTAATGGTCCCCTGGAAAAAAACATGAAAACACTGTAGGAAAAGGAGAATACGTCGGTTATTAGCAATTTCTCTTTTTTTTTCCAACGATAATTTGTAACTTTTTTTAAAAACGAAACTCAAATCGTTTCATCCAATCTTAGTTTGTTGTTCGTAAAAGCTGCCCGTATGGGTAAGTATAAAAGTGTGCAGCTCTGTAAAAACGCATTGAATCAGATCATTTAGATTAATTGAATAAGCAAGATGTCGGATTAAAGAGCCATGACAAAAAGGAGTTTAATGTATCTCTGTGATATATATGTGATACATGACATTAAGCAAGTCATCACATAATTACCGATCTATATAATCTTATTTTGTCCAACTACAGGCTAAACCCTACAGTAGAATTGTCCTTCGACATGCAGAAAATCGGGCGGGACGACATAATTCGACACAGCCGTGAACATTACAAGTTTCCAAGTCCCCTGTCACCTGACCGTACAACGAATTTATTATACTGCAGAATTTTACTCTTTCAAAGCCCGTTAAGCGAAATTTTCCTGTTTTATAATCTCACTAATCAAGTATGCTGACAAAATAGAAATTCCCTTCCAAGTGCCCCAGTTCAATGGAAACTGACGTCACTGGAAAATGACGTCACTAAAACGTTACACAACACGATGTGTTTAGCCGCTTACAGACAAATTCCGTCATTTGAGCCAAATTTAATATGCAAATATTTTGAATTCGGACAAGTCTACTTTAATGTTATACAGAGAGAATGTATTTCAAGTAAATGGCATGCTACACGCGAAATGGAGCATTCGGACAATTGCGTAAAGTTTCATTTCGGATCAGCCTGTGCAATCCGCGCTGACTAATCCGAAACAACACTGTTCGTTTTTATGGTAGATTTGTTGTTTTGTGCAAGTCTACTGTAGAACAAAGTTTAAAAGTCTAATATAATCGTAAAGTGTCGTCTTTGATCAGAGTGTGTCGAATGCGCAGACTGATCCGATAAGAGTGCCCCTTTTCGCGTGTTGCATGCCATAAACGGTTTAGAACACAATACCAAGAATCCATTATTTAAAACTCTCATTACAGCCATTGAAAACTCGATTTTCGTTTTTTGGTAGTAGATCTATTACTCGAACATATTGAAATGAAATAAATGACTTCTGTTACCATATTTTACACGCATGAATTCGTGTTTAAACTTAGCTTTGGCTAGTGTCAACTGCATGCGGCATTATGCACACGTTTTGCAATTCTTTATGCGGCTTATTGATTCATTGTGCCTTTAATGAATACTTACAATACATGAAATAAACATGAATTTGTCGGTTTAAATTTGTAATACGTTGCGTGTGACAGAGATCTAAGATGTAATTTCTGTACTGTCTGATCTTGATCTGTGTCATCTGCAAACAGTTATTATTTTGACTGTGGCGCAGTAAGGGTCAAACCTAACGTTTACCGTTCACAGAATTTCCGTACCGTACGATTGTACCCGATGATATAAATATTCACTCTTTATTTCATGCTTTCCGGTAAGATATCGAGAAATAGCAGTAAAAATATTTTTCAATATTCCACGGGTGTGACCAGTGAAAATACCGACTTTATACTCTAGTTACCTAAGCAAATTGCGCGTGACTCACAAACCAGATGGAAATATGACGTCGTTTGCCTTACATTTCTCGCGCTTGACGTAATATTGCAATGCTATGCAGTAGGGATACTGCACGGGGAATAACTGAAAAGAACAGTACTGGATTTTGATAAAACTCCTCCCAGAAAGGGTTAAAAGAATGAAATGAATAGAATATTTGTTGTGGTTTTTTTTTTCGGTGAAAGATCGAAATTTATTTCATTTCGTGAACACCACTGGTAATATTTTAACTCGCGGCTGCGCCATTCGTGAAAATATGGTGTTCACTCGATGAAATAAATTTCGATCTTTCACCGAAAAAAAAATAATGTATCATCTATTTAATTATTCTTTGCATAAAGGTTAATTTCAGGTCAATTTATTTGGGTTATACACGCACAAAGGTTGTTCTTGATCCATTGTTTCGTTCGAAATTCTACACTCGGGCTGCAAATGAGAACTCTGTGTGCTTTTGGTGGTAGTGAAGATAAAGATCGGACTTCACAAAAAGTGCAGTCGGCTGTTGAATTGATGATGTCCGTTAGGTAAAGATTCTTTAGCGAAAATTATATTGAAGCAGTGATATATTCACGTTATCTATTTATTTATTTATTTATTTATTTGTTTGTTTGTTTGTTCATTTCTGGGGGTGAAAAGGTTTTGTGCATTTGTTGCGGGAAACGGAAAAAAATGTTGTTACCTGTTTTTTTTTTTTTGGTTTTCAAACAATTTTCAACAATGTTTACAACAGGCCGCCGAGTCCCGTTTGCTTCGTCGGCTGTTTGAGAACAGGGGTCACGTGTTCGATCCTCGACTCTGACCAATTTCTTTCCGAGAGTTAAAGATTGCGAAAAGATATATTCTTCTCCCAACGGGGACCATTGCTTGGACGATGATTATACGAGAAAGCAGCCAGTGGCTTGGAAAGAAAATTGTGTAGATTACTGGCAATAGAAACTCCAGGAAAGCATAGATAGGTGCTCTGGTCGCCGTAATATAACTGAAATAATGTTGAAAAAGATCAATCAATGATAAATCCATCGATCAATCAATCAATTCAGAAGGACCTTTACTCAACGGGGAGGGGGTATCGTAGAAAAAATATTTTTGGATAAAGAGTTAACACATTAGCAGCAAACGATAAAGTAATAGACTGGTCCAAATTGAAAGCATTTGAAGACGACAAAATAAATGTGACTGGAAATCTTAAATTTGTTTTAGGAAGGAAAGAAAACATTGTGGAAAAAGGAGAAAATGCCGGTTACCAGCATTTTCTCCTTTTCTCACAATGTTTTCAAAAGGCTGCTTTCTCAAGGTTGTTAAAAGTCGAGAAAGTGTGGTAAAGAGAAAAGGGTCAAATCGATCGATTTTAAGATACACACAGTTGGTAATTGAGAATCGAAGATCATTGGTTTCTTTTTGAATCAGAGATAAAATGTATGTATTAAATGTATTAAAAACTTGTTTGTACGACGTCTTAGTGCCTAGCCTGTATGGTTTCCGACGGACTTTTAAAATCTTTGACTGTTAAGCGTGACTTACTGACCTTTTGCGGACAGTGCAGATCAAGATCAGACTGCACAGAACGTGCAGTCTGATCTTGGATCTACACTGTCCGATAAAAAGATATCTTTCCATGAAGAATATTTTTCAAACAGCAGTGTTTGAAATTTAATGACATGCTTGAAACTGTCCTTTTTTTCTTATTTAACCCTTTACCACACAATTCCGACTTTTGACGACCCTGAGAAAGAACCCTTATGAAAACATTGTGAGAAAAGGAGAAAATGCCGGTAACCAGCATTTTCTCCTTTTCCCACAATGTTTTCATACCCTTCCTAAGGCAAATTTCAATTTTGCAGTCACATTTTACTTTGTTGTCTGCAAATGTTTTCAATTTGGACTAATCTACGATTTTCCTGTGTGGTAAAGAGTTACCAGAAGAAGTGTTGATAATAAGTGGAAGTGACTTGTAGGCTTAGTTCAATACAAGACAGAAACTGAACTCTTGGGACTTTCTTTTTTTTTGTTCGTAAAATATTGTGAGAAAAGGTGCCATTGGTTTAAATCGGCAACTTGTCCTTATTTCTCCTTAATGTTTTCATAAATTCACGCCCGAAGGGGTTTAAAACGTGGTATTTTGATATTTGTGACGAGCATGTAAGCTCTTTATGTAATTATGTAATTATACCCGTGCGTGTTTATAGAAGCGTAACTTACGGAATTTCCCCTTTAATTTAGGTTTGTACTGCATTCTACGAGAATATTAGTGATATGGAAGACAAGTGTTTGAGTCTTTGTTTAAATTTTCGCAGGGAATCGTTAAAGACTAGAAAGTAGATTAAAAACAGAATTTGTTCGAAAGAACCGTGTCTCCTTTACACAGAAATCTACCTAGTTGAGAAAATAATCATTAATAAAAAAGATTATTAAAATAATATTATCTAAAACAAAAATTGGATTTTAACTGCAAAAGGTATGTATTCATACTTACTTTCCCTTCTATTTCAATTTCAACTTTGCTGTCTTTTTTTTATCTACATGTATTTGTCATTATCGTAAACTAAAGAGAGCTTAACCCTTTCCCAATCGACAGACTTTGGACTAGACCAAATTCAAAGCATTTGCAGACGACAATTCAACTCTTGCTGAAAAGATGATTGCTTCCTATGATAGGGTAGAAAACATTGTGGGAAAAGGAGAAAATGCTGGTAACCAGCATTTTCTCCTTTTCCAACAATGTTTTCAAAAGGCTACTATTCCAGACCCGTAAAAACCAGGGATTGTTTGGGAAAGGGTTAATGCGTTTCTTCGATTCCTGGTGCCAAGCAAGTAACCACATACTTATGGATCCACAATAGCTACTTTTATTGACAGCCGGCTTAACTCATTACCAAACGACAATATTTTAGGCTTGTCCAAATCGAAAGCATTTGCAGACGACAAAATAAAAGTGACTGAAAATTTGAAATTTGTTTTGTGAAGGGTAGAAAACATTGTGGGAAAAGGAGAAAATGCTGGTTACCAGTATTTTCTCCTTTTCCCACAATGTTTTCTAAAGGCTTCTTTCTCACGGGCGTCAAAAGTAAGGATTGTGTGGTAATGAGTTAATCATGAGGTAGACTGGTCCGTGTACATACAGAATAAATGACCCTTAACGAAAAGCTTCAGCCCAGGTCAGCCTACGTGGACTGATACATTTGGCAAATTCATTAAGCCCCCTTTCATAGACCAAGGCCTAATTATTTTTTTTTTTAATTGGATTATTTTTTACTGCAACGTGAATGTATTGAGATATTACGATCCCAAAGTTTCTTTTCCCTGAAAAACCTCCTATCGCGCAGAACGAATTCAAAATCAGACTGCAAGATTTGAGCTGTCTTTTCTATATTTACACTGTCTGAAAAAAAAAACACCCCCACACACATCCCCCCCCCAACACACACTCTGACTCGTGATAGGGACCTAGGAGTTACCTTTTGTTTTTATCAACCCAACCGATAAATTTTTAGAGTTGTCCAAATTGAAAGTATTTGCAGATGACAAATTGAGTGCAAATTAGAAATATGGATTCTGTTTTGGTAAGGGAAGAAAATATTGGGGGAAAATGAGAAAGTGGTGGCTAGCAGCATTTTCTCTACTCTCCACAGTGTTTTCAAAAGGCCTCTTTCTTAGGGGCGTAAAAATCAGGGATTGTGTAGTATAGATTCATTAGCCCATTACCACCTAATCCCTACTTTTGACGACCCTGAGAAAGAAGCCTATAGAAAATACTGTAGGAAAAGGAGAAAATGCTGGTAACCAGCATTTTCTCCTTTTCCTACAATGTTTTCTAAAGGTAACCAGCATTTTCTCCTTTTCCCACAATGTTTTATATCCTTCACAAAACAAATTTCAAGTTTTTAGTCATTTTTATTGTGTCTGCAAATGCTTTCGATTTGGACAAGCCAAAATTTTTGTCGTTTGGTAATGAATTAAAGGCATAACCCAGTGAGAATTTGCTATCAATGGGAAACCATATAAGTGTCTTAGAAAGCGACATTTGTTCAAGCTTTTAAGAGCTTTCACAACATGAAGTACATGTAAATACATAATGTGACACATCATCCAAAATGGGACCTTCTGGGAACTGCGAGAAATGTCAACCCTGGTGAGACTGCGCGAATTGCTCAGGATGAACAGGTTGACACTTTCCGCTTAAAAGACATTTTCTGTATGAAAATTGGTCATTTTACCTTGTTATACCATCATTTTTGAATTATAAACTTAAACTGACCTGCACTATCATTGATCTGTTTTCATCTAATTGATGCACAGAATTCCCAGATGGTCCTTTTTTGCGTGATGAGTCACATATAAATTTTTTTTTTGTTTTGTTTTGTTTGTTTTTTTGTTTTTTTCGGAAGGGGTAGATGAAGATCGGCATTTACAGTTGTGCAGTCTGATCTTTGATCCATTTAGTCTGCTTCATGGTTCTTAACTCTTTCCCAAACAATCCCTGGTTTTTACGGGTCTGGAATAGTAGCCTTTTGAAAACATCGTGGGAAAAGGAGAAAATGCTGGTAACCAGCATTTTCTCCTTTTCCCACAATGTTTTATACCCTATCATAGACAGAAATCATCTTTTCAGCAAGAGTTGAATTGTCGTCTGCAAATGCTTTAAATTTGGTCTAGTCCAAAAGTTTGTCGATTGGGAAAGGGTTAGGAGAAGAAAACATTGTGTAGACTGAACACTGGCGACAACAATTCCACCAAGAAACGAAAGAAAACAGAATTGAAACTACTGGCTGAATTACTTTGTATTGTACAATTCTGTTTTCTTTTTTGACTTCCTTTTCCAATCGTTATTTCAAGATGTTCTATGAACGTTTAACCCTTTACCACACAATAACGAATTTTAACATCCTTAAGGAGAAAGCCTTTTCCAACAGTGTTTTCTATCCAATGAGGTCAAATTCCATTGTTTGAGTCACATTTAAATTGTCGTCAGGAAATGATTTCAATTTGGACGAGGCCAGAATTTGTTGTCTGGTAAAAGGTTAACTCTTTCCCAAACAATCCCTTGTTTTTACGGGTCTGGAATAGTAGCCTTTTGAAAACATTGTTGGAAAAGGAGAAAATGCTGGTAACCAGCATTTTCTCCTTTTCCAACAATGTTTTCAACCCTATCATAGACAAAAATTATCTTTTCAGCAAGAGTTGAATTGTTGTCTGCAAATGCTTTCATTTTGGTCTAGTCCAAAAGTTTGTCGTTTGATAAAGGGTTAATATAAATATAATCAACTTGATATCGACATTTTGACACAATTCCGTGGAAATAAAAACATGCTTTTATCAAAATTTAGAACAGAACAGAAATCTATTTATGACTTTTATACAAGATAGAACGTCAGTAGTATAAAATGATATGACAAGATTCTCTTTATCATCGATCAAAGAAGTGAAAGAACTGTGGGACTAGAACAGCAGTGAAAACAAGAGTGAATGAATTTTGTCATATCATTTTATACTACTGAAGTTCTATCTTGTATAAAAGTCATAAATAGATTTCTGTTCTAGATCTTTACAAAAGCATGTTTTTATTTCCAGTTGTGTGTCAAAATCTGGATATTAAGTTGATTTTATTTATAAAGGGGCTAATTCCTTTTTCAAACATATACTAATATCAAAGGATTAAATCTTTTTGTTTTACAGTTTTAAATTTCTGGCCCTTTTACACAAAGTTACCAGCATTTTCTCCTTTTTCCAGTGTTTTCAAAAGGCTTCTTTTTCAGGGGCGTCAAAATTAGGGACTGTGTGGTAATGGGTTAAATGATGGTCATAAAAAAGAATTTGTTTGAAAAAGGATAAAAAACTGTCGGAAAGGAAAAAAGTTTCCTTTGCTTGTATTTTCTGCTTTTCTCACAATGTTTTCAAGAAACTTCCTTCTCAAGGTAATTCAACCTCAGGATTTTGTGGCAGAGAATTGAATAATATCCCTGTAGCCGAGCTCTGGAAGCTTAGTCAGTAGCATACAGGGTTTGAGAGCAGGCTGTCGCAGGTTCGATCCCTGGCTCGGCCTCTTTTCCAGGATTGATGATAGTCATTGCGATAGGATTCATCCCTCCGCTGACCATGGTTCCGACGGTTGTTATGTGGGAAAGCAGCCAGTGGCTTGGAAAGAATATTGTGCGAAGTACTGGTAAAAGAAACTCCAGGAAAGCATGGATAAGTGCACTGGCCGCCGTGATATAACTGAAATAATATTGAAAATGGTGTTAAACACCATACAGTTAATCAATATATCTTTGACTCATAAGCTCGGGAAAATTCATGAGTTATAAGTACATTCCACACATATTTGCCATGCTGTTGCATGCTTTTTCCTTTTCCGACGATGTTTTTTAAAGCTCTTTTATTTTTGTTCCTCTTAAATAAAGGTTCTTAACCCATAGGTGATACTTCCCAGGCGGTTCAGTTTCATTTGTGTGATCATTGTTGTGTTTGATTCTGTATTTTCCGGAACCTCGTAAACCATTAGCTTCCAGGCTTATTCCAGTCCAACAAGAATAAACAATACAATAAGAGAAGACAAAAGCGTGAAATTTAATTATTTACTTCATGACACAAATTCGTAGATGACAATTTTGAAAAAAAAAACCCTATCAATTTATTGATATAATTTATAATCCACTATATATCATTTTGTAAATATATGCAATAATCATTAATGGATTTCTTTTTCACAATGTTTTTAAAAGTCAATTTCCTTCAAAACACAAGGTTATTTAGTAAAGTATTTATAAATATACTGCTCAACCTTTGATAGGAATCACTTACATATTTCTACATGGGTTTATTAAGTTCCAACAGTTTTGCATAAACTCTTTATCACACTGTAAGACTCTAGATTTGTCCAAGCTGAAAGCATTTGCTGACCAAAAACTAAATACAACGTGCACTATGCTGTCTGTAATAGGGTAGAAAACATTTTTGGAAAAGGAGAAAATGCTGGTACTGGTATCCAGCATTTTCTCCTTTTCCAACAATGTTTTCCCAAGGCTTCTTTCTCAGTGTCTTTAACAGTCGGCATTGTGAGGTTAAGGCTTAAATATCCATTTCCATCAGTTATTTTATTGCTCAGTGAGGCAATGTAACATGTTGTGAAACCATACATGATACATGCCACATATATATTTATCTAGAGTAAATCATTTAGGGTGATCCCTAGAAAATTTTGAGTAGTATACTTGCCAAAGAGAACCTTTTAGGCAAAGGATTAGTAGAAAATGGATTATAGAAATAAAGCCAAACATTAAATACCATTAAAAGGTCATTTTTATAAGTACAGGAAGTTACATATAATGACACGGAATGGAATGTTTGATACCATATTTACTTGTTTGTTTGCTGTTTTTAACATTGTTTCAGTGATATGTTGACCAGCCCACATATCCATGGGTTAAATTCTCTTAACCTCTTGCCTGCTAAGCTCGACTCATTGACCTTTTGCGGACAGTGTAGATCAAGATCAGACTGCACAGAACGTGCAGTCTGATCTTGATCTACACTGTCCGATAAGAAGATATTATTCCCCGAAAATATATATTTGAATTAACAAATTTGGGTTTTTTTACCATCGAATTGTTTCTTAACTCATCACCAAACGACAATATTTTAGGCTTGTCCAAATTGAAAGCATTTGCATATGACAAAATAAAAGTGACTGAAAAATTGAAATTTGTTTTGTGAAGGGTACAAAACATTGTGAGAAAAGGAGAAAATGCTGGTTACCAGCATTTTCTCCTTTTCTCACAATGTTTTCCAAAGGCTTCTTTCAAAGGGATGTCAAAAGTAGGGATTGTGTGGTAATGGGTTAAAAAGTTAACATGTAAATGGAGAAGTCTCTAGTCTTCCAAAATAGGAATATCTTTTTATAACCTCTTCCATTTTGGAATCACGTTTGACGTTCTTTGTAGTTCTTCACCAAAGGACAAAAGTTTAGACAAGTCCACCTTGATTGCATTAACATAAAACATACAGTGAGGCTTAAATGTTGGAATTATGGGTTTAAATGGACAGAAAACATTGTGAGAAAAAAAGGAGAACATACTGGTTGCATCAATCGTTTGTTGAGTGTTGTATATTAATTAATCTTGAAAACCAAATTACGTTTATACTTACATGTGACAACAACAGGCCAATGTCACTGTTACAAAAATTAGAAAAAATATATTAATTAATCTTGAAAACCAAATTACGTTTATACTTACATGTGACAACTACTGGCCAATGTCACTGTTAGAAAAATTAGAAAAAATAAAACTTCAAAGTTCTTCAAGAATCTGTAAGGTAGGGTTATGAACTTTGGCATGGTGACAGATCTTGACATGAACAAACCTTGACATAAACAATGCACGTACTTTTTTCCTGTTTTTTTTTTTTGCTAAATTCAGGTAATTGATATGCAGGTCAAGATTACTGTTACTGAAAATAAACTGAACATTTTCTAAATAGAGTAATTTTGTGAAAATTGGCTTCGTCCGAGATCGTTAAGTTTGCTATTAGCGTTTTTTAAATTACCTGAAGCACGAAGGAAATATATGATTAGTCATTCTAGTTAAAAAATAGCTAGAAAACTAATGATAGATATTAAACTGAGGGGTAAGATTTATTTTTGTTCGTTCCTAAAGTTGGATCCGTGGTCGCTTAAAGTATTCAAAGGTATTTTAAGATTTCCTGCCATAATTTCGCAATGCTACAAGAACAATTACAGGCAAGAATAATAGGGTGTGACGTTAAACCTGGTCTCATAAGGCACTCATAATAGAATCGTATTCAAATAAAAGGTGTGACGTCATATCTGGTCTCATAAGTCACTTATAATAGAATCGTATTCAGATAAGTGGTGTGACGTCATATCTGGTCTCATAAGGCACTTATAATGGAATCGTATTCAAATAAGTGGTGTGACGTCATATCTGGTCTCATAAGTCACTTATAATGGAATCGTATTCAAATACCTAAGTGGTGTAACGTCACATCAGGCCTCATAAGGCACTGATAATAGAATCGTATTCAAATAAGTAGTGTAACGTCATATCTGGCCTCATAAAAGTACAGTTTACGTAATTAAACTAAGAAGAAATTTTAGAAGGGTAGATGAATACGAGTAAAGGTTCCATCTGATTAGAAAAGATAAGAGTTTTCTTCGTTAGATTTCGAAATCGATTTACCGGTAGTTTAAAAGGTTCATAAAGGAGGAAAAGGTTTGAAATATAGGAAAAAAGTCATGAACATGACATAATTTATGCATATTGTAATAAAAACTGTTTTGGCATATAATCCGTTAAAACCGCTAACGATACAATATCAAGTTCTTAGGATCCTAACGAAGAAATGGGCTTTTGAAAACCTTGTTGAAAAACGAGAAAATGCTGGTAGCCAGCATTTTCTCCTTTTCCCACAATGTTCTCTATCCTTCAAAATAAAAATCCGATCATTGCAGTCATGTTATACTTGCCTTCAGCAAATGTTTTTAGTCTAAATTTTGTGATTTCGGTAAAGAGTTAATTATGTAAACATATAAAAACCTTCGGTTATTCAATACAGGAGTTAAGATAGCGTGCAGTTAAATGGAGCTCGTATTAAATATAAATTTTATATAGTTATTTTCAAGGATAAAGAACAGCTCAGATTGAAACCGATTAATCGAATGTTTAACGGGCGTTTGAAAGTAACAACTAACAATTTCAAAAAAGTGTTACAACAGCAGGTTTCACGTTTGCAAGTTTTACGAACATAAAAGTTTGCAACAAATGCATATCTGAAATACAACCTGCATCTAGCAGGATTCGAACCCATGACGGGCAAATATCCTCGTTTTTAAAAGAGCAATACCGTAACCACTGGACCAAAGAGATAGCCGACGTGTATCACAACTTTTTCTAACGCAAAGATCTTTTTTTATTTTGCACATACCTGTAAAGCCGATCATATCTCTAGGAGATTACAGTGAAAATAAATAGTTGTACCTGAGAAATTTGCCTTTGAAAAAAGGCATATAGAGATTCAGAAATTCAGCTTATATTAGAAATTAACTAACTGATCTTTTAAACAGGAAAATAACCAGAATGATATGAAAATATATATCATTTTAACGGAACTTCATTTAGTTTTCAAAAAAAGATATATAAAAGCCTGGTTTTGAGCATGGTAAATGTAATAATTTGCATGTTAGAAAATAACAATTGAGTTAAAAATAGAAATAATTGACCAAAAAATAGGTTTAATCTTGAAATAAGCACAGACTTACTTACGAACATATTTTTATTAAAATTTCGACACTTATAGTATTTGTAGTTCCTAACAATTATCGGGAAAATGGAACACATTCGTTTTTAGTGGTGGAATAGAAGCAAAAAGCAAAGAAGCAAAACGGCTTGAAGTTTTATTTGATTTATATGGCAGGATAAAGGATGACTAATACCTGTGTTCCTAGGGATGACTAATACCTGTGTTCCTAGGGATGACTAATACCTGTGTTCCTAGGGATGACTAATACCTGTGTTCCTAGGGCTGACTAATACCTGTGTTCCTACTATTTACAAATACTTGCACAATTGCACAATTCTGGTTAGTCTTTGTAGCAGATGTGAACCGTCACGCAAAAATGACCTTCTTGGAACTGCGAAAAGTGTCAACCCCAGGGCCGACACTTTTCGCTATTATGATATTTTCTCTATGCAAAATGGTCAGTCTGCTTTGTTATACAATTATTTTTGAACCATCAACTTAACCTGACCTTCACTATCGTTGATCTGTTTTCATCTAATTGATGCACAGATTTTCCAGATGGTCCCTTTTTGCGTGATAGGTCACATATTTATAGATCTGAATTTACAGCTTAAGCTATCTTGTCTGTGTACGAGACATAAGGGCAAAACTCGAGTGAAAAAATATTGCGTTGATAGAATACAAAATAATGGCGTTCAGGCGCATTTTATAACTTTTAGTTGCATTCTTCTGTGTAGGCAACAGACCGTAAATGCAAAATGGTTGTTATCTCTTACCAGAACTCGAAATCGCGTAAACTGATTAATACATTAGATAAAAAGTTCAAGACAAGTTAAAACCCTAAATGAATGTAAGACAGGGTCTTAAAACATTGTTTGAATAAGGAGAACATGCTGGTCATCAGCATTTTTTTCCTTTTCCAACGATATTTTCAAAAGCTTTGGTGCCTTAGGTCAGTAGAATAGGGAATTTTTGTAAGAAAGGTCAATTGTAGGCGTTTTCTTATTACTTCTGTTATTGATACAGATATCTGGAGATTGCATTATTTTGTCAGCAAATAACTTCCTGCTATTAAACTATGGGATCATATAATTATCTTTATTTTCAACCATTACGAATATTACTTGCTTACAAATGTGAAAAACGAGCAGAGGATGTCGTGTTTGGTCAAAGTTTTGTAACCATCCACCTCATTTCTAAATCATTGCATTTATGAAATTAACTCTCAAAATTGATAATCACGACAAAGTTACAAATTTTATCACGTACCCTGCAGTCAGATCTTGACCCATACTGTCTGCTAGAGTCCATAGTCTTACGAACAAAGAAACAAATGCATAGTAGAAATACAGGGTGCGGGCAGGATTCAAACCTAGATCGCCCGGACGAACGGCCAATACCATAACCACCGAGCTATAAGAAATTCTCCCTTACGCAGTTGTCAAGTATTGTATTTAAGATTGGGATGAAATTATGTATGAAAGCGTGGTCTTTATACCCGTCTTAAAGTCATCATTTATAGATGATTCAAAGCTTGATTTGGCAGAAAGTCCGTTTTTGGACAAAATGGAATTAACAGTTTAATAACTAATCCTAGACGAGATTCCATCTTACGAACAAAGTCAGTAACAAAGAAACAAACGAACAAATGCATAGCAGATAAAAATAGGGACCAGGGAGGATCCGAACCAAAAACGCCCTGACGAAAGGCCAATATCATAACCAAGAAGCTTCAGAGAAATCTCCCTAACGCAGTTGTTAGGTATTGTATTTTAAAGTTGGAATGAAGCCAAGCATGAAGGAGTGGTCTCCCTTAACAATAAATTCACCCATATTACTGCCCTGTTTCGTTGGCTAAGTTTACAATCAAAACAAATACAGAAAGATTTTAATCTTACAGGCTTAACAAAGGAAGCGAATATTTACTGATTATGAAAGTAACACAACTTCTGATTGGCTAAACCGCATTTACTTACTCGTATGGCGCTAGAGGGGCTCACACAATCAAAGATTTGAGCCCTTATTTACGTTGTTGTCTACATTCAATTTGGCATTTCTAAAATGTTGTTATTTGGTAGGTTTAATTTTACGAACTGTAGTGAAATCTTGTAAAAGTCAATTTATAAATCGAAATGAAAAAGACGTATGTAAATTTATGCAAGACTGTTTATATTTTGTTCACAAAAACGCATTGTTAAATCCCCGTTAAGAATCGTTAAACATGAGAAATTGTAAACAAGGTTATAAAATCCAATCTCGATTTCTATCCAAATGCGATTTTAATGCAGGAGACATGAAAAGTTTACATCTCTCCGTACATTACACAATTTTACCAACCCTGGGATGTGCTAGCTTTACTTAAAGGTACTGTAGCAGCTAAAAGTAAACATTGCAGGTTTTAAAACACATTTGAATTCCAATCATACCAGTTTGAAGTACGACAATTATTTTAAAGATAAAAATCTGTTATCGTAGGATCGGTCAAGTTGTTAAGTACAGGAAGAAAATTGAATTTTAAAACTTGATAAAAAGTACACAAAACATAACCCGACTTGGCAACTTTTTACCATTTTTTGAAATTTCTAATTCCCAATGTTTTCAGACGGCTACTTCCTGTGGTTCGTAAAAAACAGGGATTGTTTAGTAAAGGGTTAACACACAAGCAAAGTATGTGAAAAATTATTTTTCATTTCAGATATAATATCGCACTAGAAAAATGAGGGTTTATTGGATCCTATCTACTGTTTTGTGGATCTTGAGTATAGATCTATCCCTATCAGGACAGAATACAACAGATGGGTAAGCATTTTTCATCAAATTTTGGCATCATGCATTTATATATCATATGTATATTTTTTTTCTATTTTGTAATAGTTTCTTTAAAATCGAAAACCACAATTCTTTTTTATGTTGCCCAAAATACTCTGCTCTATGAAATGGTTATATGGACCGTATTTAAAAAAATTACTAAAGTCCATGTATGACATATTCAAGGTTAAAATATCGTACGTCTAAAAATAATATGTTTGTAAAATTGTGTAATTGAAAAAAAGACTCTTACGAAATTCGTAAAAAATGTTCTACAGAACTCCAACGACACATAAGCTTTAAAATTATTAAGATGACATTCTTATTTATATTTGTCTTTATTGTTTCTTGACTCATACTTTACCTTTACCTTACTGTTAACTACTGTTTGTATTTACAAAAACATATAAGATACGTCCTGACATTTTTGTCTTTTATGCCTTATTTAACGAACCTGACTGGTCAAAATTTCATGACGTTATTATTTCAAAGCTAATATTTAGACTCTATTGACCAATCAGATTCGTTCAATATACTCACTGAGGTAACAATATTGCCGTCTGACGGGGGGAGAAAAAAAAAGATGCCCACTTCCCAAGTTTCGATTCTCTACTGCATTCATATTGTTCCATTTATTCCGTTCTATGTACCAGATTGAAGATAAGATACTACACAACACGATGAAATTAAAGGTTGTTTCCATTCGAGCTTAGAAGTAATGTGAAAATTACTAACACTTGACTCTGGGTGATTGCTGGGCAGGTAATGCAGTTGGACAAATTGACTTTTATTCTAGGTTATAGTTGATGAAGCTTGCCAGAAACCAAACCTCTTTGACTTGTAATGCGATAAGGGCTACTTCGTGAAAAACAGGGAAAGAAATTTAACTAAATAAAGAAAAAAGTTAAAATGGGTCATTCCATGGTATTACATGTATTTCTGCATTTATCTTCTATGAACAGTTTACTTTTAGAGGTCATAATTACTGTGAGAAAAGAAAAACACCATTAAACATTAAAATGTTCTTGAATGGCACCTCAGATCTCTTTCTTAGTTCCATCTCATGAAACTTTGAACAGCTTAGTTATATAAAAAGTTAAGGAAAACCAAAATGATGTAGAAACAAAAAGATAAAATTACTATGACAAGAAACGAAAAGATGAATTAGGGGTTTATTACTGTGAGGGAAAAAAACACTATTAAAAGTTAAAATATTCTTGAATGACACCTCAAGAAATTGATCCCTTTCTTCGTTCCATCTCATGAAACTTTGAACAACTTAGTTATATAAAAGGTTAAGAAAAACTAAAATGACATATAGAAACATAAAAGACAAAAACACAATGACAAGAAACGAATAGATGAATTAGGGGTTTATTACTGTGAGAAAAAAACACTATTAAACGTTAAAACGTTCCTGAATGGCACCTCGAAGAATTTATCTCTTTCTTCGTTCCATCTCATGAAACTTTGAACAACTTAGTTATATAAAAGGTTAAGGAAAACTAAAATGACATATAGAAACAAAAAGATAAAAACACAATGACAAGAAACGAATAGATGAATTAAGGGTTTATTGCAATTACGAAAAGTATCGACCCATGTCAACCTGCACTGCTACAGCTAGCGCATACATGGTTTGGTACTTTTTTGTCATTTTTCTGAATTTCATACGACCAGCTTAGCTCAAGATTCAGGCAGACAAAAAATGACTTGATGGAGATTTTAACCGAGCGCAAAGTGCCCGATTTAAGAATTGTTTTCGGTACTGTAGAATGATTTGAGCCATGTTATGTGAAACTGGGGTTTAGTGTAGCTGCAAAAAGTGTCGAACCAAGTAAGCCTGCACAATCCAAGCAGGCTGACTTGCTCGGCCTTGTTTTCTTTTAGGTAACTTTGCTGTATGTCCAAAAACAATTATACCTTGAGCCGCTTCTCAGATATAAAAAACATATGGATTACTTATTACGTAATCAATTACTTGGAACAAGGCATTGCTGAGATGTATTAAACCTCCCTTTTGCCATAGCATGAGTCTTCTGTACATATGTGACCCATCACCCAAAAAGGGACCTTCTGGAAACTGCGAAAAGTGTCAACCCTGGTCAGACTGCGCGAATTGCGCAGGCTGACCAGGGTTGACACTTTTCGTTTTAATGACATTTTCTGTATGAAAAGTGGTCATTGTACCTTGTTATACAACCATTTTTGATTTATCAACTTAAACTGATTTGAACTAGATCTGTTTTCATCTAATTGATGTACAGAATTTCCAGATGGTCCTTTTCTGTGTGATGGGTCACATATTTATTAGGTAAAAGAACATGGTGGATCAAGTTTCAACCATGCATTCTTAATGACCTGTTTACTTGGATGGCATCCAAGACCGTTTTCAACATTTTTTCAGTTTCATTGCAGCGACCGGTACACGTATCCACGCTTTGCTTTCCTGGAGTTTCTTTTACCAGTACAATAAAATGCTTTCCCAGAAACTCCGCGTCGAGACAATTATCAGCGGTTAGGTAAGGAGGGATGAATCCTGATGCAATGACCAAAATCAACAATCGGAAAGAAATTAGCCTAGTTATAAAGTCGATTCAGCGAACTTAAGACGTCGGATCAAATTTAAAGTCATCCACTCGTAATTACAAAAGGATTGCATGTTTCGGCATTGAATATCGCTCTCATTTTACATCCAAATGGATAGAATTGTATCGATCAATATGAATTTCTAAAGACACATACAAAATAAATTAAGTGAATTGTTAACTTACAGACAACGATACAAGCAATATACCCTTGACCATAAATACGATGATATAACGATCTTGAGACTTGTGTCTGTCTGTGAGTACTAAATATCGTTTTTCAACAATATTACAGTCAATTTTGGTGGCCGATGCGCCTATCTACACTCATGTGAAGTTCTTTTACCAATACTTCGCACAATGTTCTCCCCGAGCCACTGACTGCTTTCTCACATATCCACTGTCGAAACAATGGTCAGCGGTGAGAGAGGAATCGCAATGAATGTCATCAGTCCTAGGACAGAAATTAGCGTAGCTGGATTTTCGAGCCAGCGATCTCCAGAAATCAACTCCTGTACGTTACCGATCATGATACATGGGCAGGGCGACCCAGAGAAAACAGTCATCGGGAAAAAATGTGGAGAATGGTGAAAATACTGGAAACCTGCATTTCTCCTTTCCAGAGATTGTTTTCAACCCTCTTTAATTACCAGTTTCCATCCTTGTACCATTGTTTGTTGTTTGTAAATTCTTTCAATTTGACTAGATTAAATTTTTTTCATTTCGTAAAGAGTAAAACTTCTAAATAAATCAAATGAAAGTATCTAGCTGTTTTTGAAAATCCTAATACAGCGATATCATACCTGCTTATTTGATCAAAGATTCATTTCATTCTTCTTTTTAAAATGGAACCATGTCTAAACAAGGTCTATTGAGCCAAGAGGATCTGGCAAAACCAAAACACGCTGCTTGAAAGTGGTCCATAGAAAACATGACTGTTGCGGGTAAAGCTTTTAAGTCTGGATTATTACCTTTAAAATAAGCAAAGCAAGAAAAACTGAAGATAAAGACTGAAACAAATATAAAACACGACCAAGAGTAGCCGCTAAATGTAAATTCCACAAATGGAAGATACTGAAGACATTGAAAACGGCACTCTAATAGAAGCACAAGAATCTGTGAAAACCCTAAACTTACTGCTAAGTAAAGAGAAGATGATTATCATCTCTACCTCAAAAGGAATGAAAATCAAAAGGATAAAAAAAGATACTGAGAACTAAAATTAAGCCAACAGTGGACTAAGGTGTAAAAGGTGAAAATTGAAAATGAAGTCAGAAGAAATGTAAAGATTAAATCATTCGATATCAAATGTATCCTAAATGTTACTTGCAGTTTGTGACAAGATGAAAAGAAATTTAGATAATTAAAGCGCGCTTTTTTGTCAAACAGATAGTTGTTGAACTAAATAAACCATTTAATATTGTTGTAGTATATATTCTTGTTACCAGTATGCGTCAAGCAATCTTGTTTGGTTGTTTGAAATGGCTTCAGAGGTTGAAAAAATGACTTTATTGCATGACACTTGGTTTGCTCGTATATTATCATTATGCTCAACATACAGAGCACCAATGCATGTATTATGTCTCTATGAATATTTGAAACAAGTATTCAATTTTTTATTTTTAAACAGTGAAATTGCAAAAACCATAATCCGAAATCTTAACCTACTACAAATAACGGTTAGTGTCAAGTTTAACTTTCCTTGAAATCTATATGAATTTTAAATTAAAATATCCAATTTGATAAGCTTGTAAAAATTGCAGGAATCATTTGACATCTATATATCTCTTATAAATGTATCAAATTTGCTTGTTTACTATGAGTGATAACTACACTAATCAATTTTGCGACATTAAAGCTAAACAACTGTATTTGTTTAGGTAATAGTTTGTGGGATTTTAAGAAAAATCTGAAATGATGACTTAACATTACTAGTGGTGACGAGTTAACGTTCCATGTAACAGTAGGTCGACAGTCGCAACCAGGTGACTTTCGTACACCATTAAACAGTCTTCTTAGTTCTATATCAATGTAAGAAAGGTCTTGAAAGACGCCCAAAGGACTCAAAAATATTTCTGGACACGGTAAAAATCCACAAAACCCTAGGATTCTCTTCCAGCTCTTCATTTATACTGAAAATTGACGAGTTAATGTTCCTTCATGTTAACTTTCGCCGAGCATATCTATACATATTGGACAGTGTAGATCCAAGATCAAACTCCACGTTCAGTGCAGTCTGATCTTGATCTATACTGTCCACAAAAACTCACTGCATTGCGAATAATAGCTTTTAAAGGGTTGACATATTGACAAAAGTCAAGAATGTTTTCGATATTACAAAATATTGCACCAAATGATTGGTGCCCCCTTATAGCTATAATGTTACACCAAAGTGGATAACGCTTTATACGATTTATTGCCAACAATTATTCCGTTTATAAACACGGGTTTTGTCATTGTTAGAGGAGATTTAAATCTTTACCTCTCAATTCAGAGTTAGAAAATCTATTATAGACAAAGTGTTTTAAATTCATTGTGGGAAAAAAACTACTGACATCAGCATTTTCTCCTTTTCTCACGATGATTATTTATACACCATTATGGAAAATACTAAAATTTAGGCGCTAATGGCCAGCAGTCGTTCTCCAAATGAAGTAGTATATATTTTTTGGGGGGAGGGGGTACGGGGAGATTTGATAGATATAGACTTAACTGTAAGCCTGTTGTTACGGGAGACCACTCCTTCATGCATAGCTTCGTCCCGATCTAAATACAATACCTGACCACTGCGTTAGGGAGATGGCTCTTTGGCTCAGTGGTTCAAACCTTGAAAACACGAGGATCTTGTCCGTCATAGGTTCAAATCCTGCCAGATGCGATTTGTATTTCAGCCGTGCATTTGTTCGTTTGTTTCTCTGTTACGGACTTTGTTCGTAAGATGGGGGCTCGTCCAGGAGTGGCCATTGAGCCATTAATCCGACGTGTTGTCCAAAAAAGGACTTTCTGTCTAATAGGGCTTTGAGTCATCAATAAATAATGACTTTAAGAGGATGTGTGTTACGGTAGACCACTTCATCATGTATAGCTTAATCCTGATTTATATACAATACCAGATCACTGCGTTGGGGAGATATCTCGTTGGCTCAGTGGTAATGGTATTGACAAGATCCTGGTTTTGTTCCCCAAGGTTTAAAAGACCAATACTATAACCACTCAGCTAAAGAGATATCTCCCAAACGAACGCAGTTGTCAAGTATTGTATTGAAGGTAGGACTTGTGTAATGCACTTCTGGTGAAAATTCTAATTGGTTGATAAATAAGGATAAATAAGGATATATGCAGAAATAATACTTTTGCACATTTCTAACGGATCAGAAATTCCGTTTATGTCTATCTTGAAATTATGTTTTGATACTTTTGTTAGTTTTCTGAAAAGGGGGGTAATTATTATCTCTTTTTGAATTGAGAATATAATAGTTTTAGATTTATAAATGATAATTCAAAGAAGGAGAAAAATGGGAAAAAATGAATCCGTGAAAGTAGTTCAATAATACTCATTTTTAATTTCAGCTAATTTTGCAGGATGATATTTTAGTGGAAATAGCTGTTTTCCATCACACAGGTCTTACCTTAAATCGGGACGGAGCCATGCATGAAGGAGTAATCTCCCGTAACGAACCCCCCCCCCCTCTTAAAGTCATCATTTATTGATAACTCAAAGCCTAATTAGGCAGAAAGCCCGTTTCAGGACAACTAATGGGATCAATGGCCAATCATCCTGGACGAACCCCCATCTTAAGAACATAAAAGTTGGCAACAAAATTACATGGACCGTGCAGGGTTCGAACCTAGAACGCCCGGTCGAAATGCCAACACCATGTCCATTGAGCTAAAGAAAATTCTCCCTAATGCAGTTCTTTTAGGAATTTTATTTTAATCGGGACGAAGCCCTGAATGAAGGAGTGGTCTCCCGTAGCACCCTGCTCTGACAAAAGGGACTTAATGAATCTGCCAATGCAGACGGCGTTTTGGTATTGGTCAAATTTACTTTGAATTAACTAGAATTTCAAAATTCGGTTTTGTGTGGCCAAAATCTCAATCTTTTGGAGTTAACAGGTTCAATATTTGATATTATAATAAAAAGAATATATCAATAATTTCAAAGGTTCAAGAAAAAGAGATCAAAGACTTAGACAACAAGAGCTTTGCGCATATACGCCCGAAGGGGCTTTTCAGTGAATTGAGTTGAAATGACGGATGGGCCATGAATGAAGAGTAGTTAATCTCCATGATATTCGAAAAATATTAAAGGGAAATAACTAAATAAATAAGGGTGGCACAGTTACAAATTTTGTGAATTTCTCTTCTCCACAAGGTTTGAAAGTTATGGCCTGGACAAAAATTCGAACCGAAAATTAACAAAGGGCAATAACTAAAAACATAAAGGTCGCTGAGTTACATCTTCGCAAGCCAAGGCCGACGATTCACTTCGCTACTCTACCCTTGGCGGATCGAGCTTGATTTTTACGTTCACCCGATACGCTTTTTCATTGGATGCAGCCAGCTCTGGCTGCAACGAATGAAATCGCTCGTAGCATTTCATCTTTGATGAAAATAGAACAAGCTCTCTACCTTTCGAATAGAAGATAAAACATGGAAACCCACGTGGATGTTTGCTTATCGCTTCATGTGTATTCGTAAGCGGTTTGTAAAACGATATTTCACTTGCTTTTAGAAATAGGATGTTAAGGGGGTAATAACCAGCAACCAATAGAGGGTGCACCGCAGGAATCTCTAAATCGAGCTCAATCAGAAAAGGTAAGATCCACGTAGTGATCGTAACCTTGGCTCGCGAAGATACTGAGTTATGGTTCATGTGCAATGCACTTCTTCATAATGTGTTCTATCAGTGTATGAAGTTCCAAATTAATAGCTCTTATAGTTTGGAAGCTATGGTCTGGACAAAAATTCAAACTGAAAATTAACACAGGGCAATAACTCAAAAAATAAAGGTGGCAGAACTATGTTTTATGTGCACTGAACTTTTCCATAATATGTTCTATCAGTGTATGTAGTTTCAAGTCGATACCTTTTATGGTATGGAAGTTATGGCCTGAACAAAAATTCAAAGTGAAAAGTTTGGTTATTTCAGAAATCAAGGGCAGATAATTTTAGAACGCAAACAGCGACCCAAATTCTAAGAGTGTGATGCACAACTAGACATCATGGAGATTCATTGTGGCAAGTTTCAAATAATTCCGATGAAAACTGTAGGAGGAGTTGCGCACACAAGAAATTGCGGACGGATGGACGGACGGACAACCGAGGGTATAACATAGTACGACCCTTCGGGCTTATAAAAAAAGAATGATAAAATAAAATTCTGCGAAGAGCAAGCAGAATTGGAAAAAGAATTAGAATGATTGAAAGTTAAAAAGAAAAAGAGGGAGAAGGAAATGTTGAAACATACGACAGTTAATCAATTATATTACGTATAACATGCTTTCTGTGTATTTTATGATAAACGGTATCGAAACGTATAACTCTGTTTATTACAGGTTTGCTTTGGAGCGAAGGTAACAAAGTTGGTATTTTATTCATTAAACCCATTACCACACAATCTAGGGTTTTAACGACCCGTAAGAAGGCTTTTGAAATCATTATGAAAAAGGAGAAAATGCTGGTTACCAGCATTTTCTCCTTTTTCATAATGTTTTTTTTTTTATACCCTTTTCAAAGACATATCCCTTTAGAGACAAACAGAATTTGTGGTCTTGAAACAAGTTCACATATTGGGCTAGTCCATTTTTTTGTCATTGTGAGGAGTTAATCCTTTTAGGTGTATATGCCCGCCTGGATGGCTCAGTGGTGAGCGTATCGAACTCATGACCTGGTGGTTCGATACCCGGGTGAGGCGAACTTTCTTTCTTTATTTTTTCCTTTCACCTCTGCTGAAGCATGTGAGAAAAGTAGTCGGCGGCTTTGGAAAGAAAGTTGTGTTAGTACTAGTGTGAGATGCCAGGAAACACATGTGCGTCACCGACAGCCATGAAATAACCTTGCTTTTAAATCGGCGTTAACCCAAATACAACAAACCAACCTTTTAGGTATATAGTTTTGAATATCAGTATGTTAACTTTTTTGCCCCTTTCTAACTTTCTAGGCGAAGGGTTTCGTTTAGTTTCAGTTTAGTGATTGGTAAATAACCGCGTTAGAACTGTTCGTTTTGAATACTGGAACGAACTTTTGTCTTGAAAGGTTCATCCTCGTAGAAGCCTTGTGATATGCGAATGAATGTGACGAAGTGGTATAAATCCTGATTAATCTGCGTACCAAAGGCTAGCAAAACAAACGCTATAGGAGATGCTGACCACAGGCATTTCCCCCTTTTTTCTTGATATTTTCAAATGCTTCTTAACTCAACGTCATTCAGAACTCGAACTTGCGTTGTCAAACGCTGAAATTATAGTATCCTCTTTTAGTGCTAAAAGGGAAAAAAGAGGTAATGACCAGCATTTTCCTCTTTCAGAAGCCTTCATACTAAATGTCGTTAACCCAAGAGATTGTGTGGGAAAGGAATAAGGGTTAGCATGGGCACCGAAATAGCTAGTTCGCTTTGCTTGCTAGATTAGAATATCAAAGGATTTCTTAATTGCGTTTACCCGTATCTAATCAATTAAAATACAAAGCTTTGCATATTTATTAACATTGCTTTCAAGGAAGCTTTAATGTCAAGTTGTCCGGTACAGAGGTCAGTTTCTTTGCTTTGTACTTTGACCTTGGCCGCTGCCATCTTGGATGTTCTTGAAAGAGGTCACCACGTGACACGTGGGCTAGTTGACCTTGAATCATGCTATCTTGAAAATTCTTGATCGCCACTGTTGTGAGCTGGAGATTATCCAGTAACATGACAAAATAACCAAAACTATAATGACAAAGACTATCTAGTTACATGACAAAAGCACCAAAAATAGAGTGACACGGACTATCCAGTAACATGACAAAATAACCAAAACTGTAATGACAAGGACTACCCAGTAACATGACAAAATCACCAAAAATAGAGTGACACGGACTATCAAGTAACATGACAAAATAACCAAAACTGTAATGACAAGGACTACCCAGTAACATGACAAAATCACCAAAAATAGAGTGACACGGACTATCCAGTAACATGACAACTAAAAAAAGAATGATATAGACTCAGAGAACTTGACTATTCATTTCAATTAACTCATGACCAATCACTTAGAAATCTATACCGTTTGTTTAAACCAGTCATGATGTATATTCGTCATTCATTATGCTATCGCCTACTTAATCAGTATTTTGCTTTAATTTAATATCGTGTTATATTATATTGTCTGTAATAGCATTTTATTTCAAAATTTGTAGATTTATGATAAATGGAATATAATTTTGTATTTATCTGTTTCTTTTTTCGTGGGAAAATTTTAACATCTGACGAGTTTTTCGTTCATGCATTATTTAACCTCTTCCCAAACAATCTCTGGTTTTCATGACCATGAGAAAGACGCCTTCAGAAAACATCGTGGGAAAAGGAGAAAACGCTGGTAACCAGCATTTTCTCTTTTTTCCACAATATTTTCTTCCTTTCCCAATACAAATTTCAATGTTTGAGTCACATTAATTTTGACGTCTGCAAATGCTTCCGATTTGGACTAATCTAAGATTATGTCGTTTGGTATGGAGTAAATTTCCTACATGGCTCCAAGCAAAAACAAGTCTAATCGGAGTCACTATACAACAAAATATTCCGAATGTATCAGACATCTGTAATATTCTTTATTTCATACAGCCAGGCCTTGTTGCAGAAAGTGTTCGATGGATACGACAAGAAGCTTCCTCCGAACTTCGAAAAAAGTGAGTAGTGAAAAGTTTACAGTAAATAAGTTGGAAAAAAAAAACTTTAAGGACTATAGTAAAAATCAAATTGTTCCTATTTCAATGTTATCACTTTGGGGAAAAAAACGTATTGGACAGTGTAGGTTAAAGATCAGGCTACACTGTTTGTGTAATCTAATCATAATCTACATTGTCATCAAATTTTCATTGTGTCTCGCATAGACGTATGACAGTTACAACCAGGCAAAAACAGAGATTTCTGCAGTTGGCATAGAACAAAACCATACTTCAATGACTGTCCTCTTTGAATTTTGGTCTCTGCCCTCCGGTAGACAAGGATGAAGTTTTACTTTTGTCGTTTTGCCCTCCAGAAACGGATCTCATTGAACGTTTACGGGATTCGGAATGAAAATATTGATGTTTTCAGTCATAGTTAATGAATAGAAACCAACTCGGTTGTTGCCATGGGTACATGTCGTTTAGAAATACTTGCCTTGAACCGTAAAAAAGAGGTCCAAACACACAATAATTGAAAAGTATCCAAAGGCAAAGAACAAGTGACAAAATATGGCAAACTCCAAACATTTTTTTTTTGTCCAAGTTATTTTCATGTCAATAAAACGTTATAATGGTAATCAAATTTCAATTGAATGCCAAAACATTTATGTGCATTTCGATATCGATTTTGTCTATATTGTGCTTCCATTAGGTCACACTTTCTTAAAAATTTCGTTTAAATAATTTTGTGCTAAAAAATTAATACTATATACACCTGAAGAGATCACTCTGTCAAGGTATCAGATTGTCAGATTGACAGTTGCAGTTTGTATTACTTCCATGGGTCATTTGTGAAATCATCGTCATGCCAAAAGTTGACATTGTCTCATATCTGTCCGAAGATACGTGATTCAAACCTATGCTCGCTGTTATTTATTTTAGCCCATCCTGTAAGGGTAGATTACCACCAAAATACTTTTGATCCGTTTAACTTATTTTACGAGTAAAATTTTCCTCGAAAAAGTAACTGCATTGAAGCGTGAGTAGTCGCATACGATTCTTTTTATTTTGGCACGTTGCTGATAGTGGTCTACTGCAGTATGGCTACTTGGCTTTGTCTCGCGCTTTAATCTACGACTGTATTCGTTATATTTAGGCGACACTGTAGATGCATCAATATCATTCATTATATCGAGCAAGTCATCAAAATTAATCCTAGATCAATGAGTTAGAGTATGATCAATTTTATTTTACAGCTGGAGAAGACAGAAGAGTTCGAGTGGAGGTGAACGTTTTTATAAACTCCATGTTTTCTGTGCAGGAGTCAAGCATGGTACGTCTATAGTCCAAATGCTCCAACCTTTCTACATTACATTCTTGATCTAGTTCTACATTTAATCAAAGAACAGCATTTCTGAAAAACGGATTTGTGAGGTTTTAGTTTTAAAGCAATCTTACTGGAATCTATATTACCAGTCTTTTGTTAAGCTGTTTTAGGATAAATACGTCGCAAAAATAAATCTGGTCTAATGCGCCTATAAAGCTTTGCACCAAAGGAATTCATGGGGATGTCTTTTATTCTTGTCCAGGATTATTCGATGAGCATGTTTTTACGGGAGAGATGGCTTGATGATCGGTTTAAATTTGACGACATCAATGACATGAATCTTACTCGGATAGAGCTGGACAACTCCATGTTCGACAATGTTTGGGTACCAGATATGTACATCCTGAATGAAAAGTCCTCCCATTTTCATGAAGTGACCGTGCCCAATAAACTGATACATATATATCCTGACGGACAAGTTCAGTACAGTATGAGGTAAATAATGCTAGCATTTAGGGAAAAATATAATTATCCCTGGGAAAAGGGCTTAAACAATTTCTATGCTGCATCATAACAAGCAAGTGACAATAAAATGAAATTCGAAATGTTGCGTTTTTAATTTCTATAGCTTTGTCAACAATGTGGTAGGTTCATGATTCAACCACACTTTTATTTCAGTCTGATCTTGATCTACAATATCGTTTACAACCGAAAGAATTCTGGTAAGCAGCGTATGGGATGGTTACCAGCATTTTACTATAGTCTTTCACTGAGAAATTATGAGATTTCACAATTTCAGCTACATTTAATCTTCATGCTTCCGACACATTTTCTAACTGATCATACCAAGTTGGGTCTATGTGGACCCCAGTCATAAACTTGTATCATCCTGCAGTTTCAACTTTTGTATCATGGACAGAGAACCATATGGAGTCCATACAGCCCCAGACGGTAAGATGAAGGTTAAGTTTTGGCCTGCGAAATCTTTGTTTTTGCTGTCCAAAGGTTTATTATTTTGTCAAACGTTAAGTACGATTGTATTGCACTTTGACAGGGTGACCGGTGTCTTTTCGTGTTTGATGTTTCTACAGAAATACCCTTTCGATACACAGGAGTGTACCCTGGAACTAGAAAGCTGTAAGTATTTACCATCTCATGATGTTCTATTGGATTTCGAACTTGGCTTGGATCGAACTCATAACCAGTGGTCTTATCAGCAAATGCTCTTTTACTTCCCTAAAAAAAAGCTCTGGACCAAGGCAGTACAATTGCCAACTTTTTCCACATCTACTTAAAATTTTAGAATCAAATCTTAGTCTAAATTTAGAAACTATAAGTAAGACATTGGATTGGCTGACACAGAAAGATGTCCAGGCGGATCTTGGTGTAACATCTTTTCAAAGAATTTCAAATGCCATTTTCACTATCAACCCTGGGTTTAAATTTAGTTGAGTCAAGCACGTTGACCGCATCTGTAAAAAATGCCCCCTTTTTCTAGAGCGCTGTTCAGTTATGAATTGCATGGCTAGTGAAATGAATGACATAACAGGTCAGCCTATGAGATAATTAGTTTTGTCAGTTTCAAAGTAGAACTTATCAGCTGTTGGTGATAACGACGACGTTGTCAATTTCAAAGTAGAACTTATCAGCTGTTGGTGATAACGACGACGTTGTCGATTTCAAAGTAGAACTTATCAGCTGTTGGTGATAACGACATCAGCTTCTGATAAGTTGTAGTCTGTTTGTTCTAATCGTGTCCTGTACCACATTGTAACATCAGATCTATCACTTATACACTTACCTTTCCTCAATTTTTGTAGGCCCTACTTTATTATTGCTTTGGGCCTGCTCTGCCACACAAAGGATATTCGCTTTTGACCAACACGGGAGTCGAACCAAGATTTCCTGACTATAAGATAGACACCGATACCAAAAAAAAACACAACAGAAATGCTAACTCCCGCGCACAACCCCTAACTCTTAAGTCAACTGTAGCCTAAGTAAAAAAGTAAAGAATATCCAATTGAAAGCATTTGTGGACAACAACTTAAAGCAGTTCTGATAAGCGTTTATAATTGCCACTAGACCAAATTTTCTTTGCAAGTGTAAAAAAATTGAGCGGGTGCAACTGCGTCAAGTAAAAATATATTTTTTAGCTTTAAATATTTCGTTGAGTTGTAATCGGAAAAGTTCTCCGGTTGCCCAGATGATATAAGATATAACATAATTGTCCCTCTTGTCATTATTCAAGGCGAAAGATCCCTGCGAGTATACTGTGCGACTAAAATATCGCGTTACCTGTTTGTCTAACGCTTCGTTCAGAGATTCAAAAGATTAAACCGAAGCTAAAATCAACACTTGTGCCTACATTTCAAGTTTACACTTGTATATCGGTATCGATCTACGTATCATGAGTGGGAGAAATTGCACGTATACATAGACTTCATCTTTACGTAGAATTACCCTGTCGTAGCATTGCGGTCTTCTTGCTATGAATGTAGCCTGGCTGACAGTCTATTCCTTTTCCCTTTTTCTATCATTCGCGCGTTACATTGTGAAAATGACATTCGAAACTGATTGCAGCGACATCTACTTTATTCCATCTCACTCTTGGGTAAAATAGATGTCTCTGCAGCAGTTTACGAACGTAAATGGCTAAAAACAGATATTGAAATTCCAATAATTACCTCGGTTTTATCATTTCCTGATTGTGAGCCATTTTTCGAACGGTTTATTCACTAAGACTTTTGAGGTTAGTTGAACTACAACAAGATTTGAGGCCCGCCCGGGTGGCTCAGTGGTGAGCGTGCCGGACTCATGACCTGGTGGTTGTGAGTTCGATGCCCGGTTGAAGCTAACTTTCTTTCCGGCGTATTTTCGCCTCTCACCTCTGCTGAAGCGTGTGAGAAAAGTAGTCGGTGGCTTTGGAAATAAAGTAGTGCAAGTGCTGGTGTGAGAAAGCCAGGAAACACATGTGCGTCACCGACCGCCATGATATGACCTTAGCTGTTAAAGTGGCGTTAAACCCCAATACAACCAACAAGATTTGATGAAGACTGCGAAATATTCTTGATGGCACCGACCGGTTCGGAAAAGTCACTAAGAGTATAGGAAAACATCCCCGCTATATTTGAAGTGGTCAAAAAATATACGATTCAGTCTATTAAACATTTGACTTTATTTTCATTATTTTGGCAGGAGTTGTGTAATCTTATTGGTGTTACAATGTCCAGTTGTGTCTGCATATAATGTTCATCCAAAGCCGATGCCTACTTTCCCATATAACCATGGTCAAAACAATACTTAGCGATGATAGAGGAATTAATCAAATTGCAATTACATGTAGTTTTAGGATAGTAATTGAAGAATTGAATCCGATATCGCAAGTTTCAAGGATTGTACGTTATTACCCGTGCTAGGAAGCTCGCCGACCAAAGCTGTAATAGAAGTAATTGCTTGCGACAAGCAGTTCTCCCTAGCCAGCGTTTCACATTTATTCGGGGTTACATTCCAAATTTACGTCGCCTATAAGGATATTTTCAAAGTAATCTCTCTAGGGTTTATTTGAATAGATAGATGACTGATTTACTTATTACTAAATGACAAAATCTGAACCTGGTCCAAAAACAAATGTAGATAATAACTTCGGTATTGTTAGTGTTATGGGATTTATCTTTTACAGAGTAGAATACATCACAGGAAAAGGAGAAAATGATGCTCAACCACACTTTCTCTACTTCCTATGATATTTGGAAAAGTTTTTTTTGTTTGCTATTAATCGGTAATACACGAGATTGTTTGGTATATCAGGCTACCTCTGTTACTGAATTTCCTAAATACTATTGCAGACGGACACAGCACTGACTCGATCGATTTCTTCTGGAGTGAAAATCCTGTCAGTTTAACGGAGGGAATAAAATTTCCAGAGTTTGAACTCGTCGAAACGACGCCATATTCTTGCGCTAAAGTTTATTATGGAAGTAAGTAAATGTAGTTGAATTTCAATTCAATTTAAAAGTATCGTTTGTATTATAAGTCTGGCTGTCTTTTAAGTTATGGTTGGTTAAAGATTCAGATACTGGCGCAACTATATGTTGCCATTAGAAGTGAATTTGCAAACTTGGGGACACTTTAACGGACAGAACTGTGACACATTGTCAGACAACACACTGCCAGACTCCTCAGGGAATGCACGTTTCTAAATGGTGTGAACTAGATTTACCTGCATATAAACTCTAAAATCGTTCTACTTGTAGTCGCTAGTGGGCCTTCTAAACCTTTTCAAAGTAGACTGTTGATGGTTTAGACTTGCTAAACAAAACTGTTTTAAACTGTTTTACTGTATAACAACGCCGCTGTTGAAACAAGGGCTTCTTCAGACGAAATAGATCTAGATAAGACTGCACAGAACGTAAATCTGACTTTGGATCTATGTCGTCTACCTGTTTATTTCTGATATTCAATGCATTATTTCAGACGTCGAAAAAGTTTGAGTTTATTCATGTACTTGGCACTGACAGAGTTAACCTGAAGGAAAAGGAGCATTATGTAATCAGAAGTAATTTATCTCTCCTAGCCATTCCATTTAAAATTTTGTATTGTCAAAAAGGTGTCTTAACCCTTTACCCCATAAGGCATTTCTATGGTATCTTTAATTGACCCTAAATAACAGCAAGGATGAAGCCGTTTCTTATGTGTATATGACACCTTTTGATAGCATAGAAAACATTGTGACAAAAGGTGAAATTGCTCGTCACGAGCAATTTCACTTTTTGCCACAATTTTTTTTAAAAGGCTCCTACAAGCATTTTTTTTTTTTCAAAAGACTTCTACAAGCAATGCGTAGAAATGAGTATCTATGGAGTAAAGGGCTAAAGAGATGACGAAACTGCTAGACCTGTTTTTAGGCCATAAAATAAGTGTGGCCCATAAGTTGCAGTTCGTCTTTGAAAGGAAAGACATGGTTGTGATAAAGGGAGAAGGGTAACCCTTATCCTACTGAATAAATGAAATTTCCAATTTTAGTAAAAACCCGGATATTACTATTTCAAAGTTGTGCTATGAGGAATAACACTAACTTATCGGACAGTGTAGATCGAAGATCAGACTGTACGTTCTGTGCAGTCTGATCTTGATCTACGCTGTCCACAAAAGGTAAGCGAGTCCCACTTAGCAGCTTAAGGGCTATTGAACAGCGAGGGAGAAAGTGAAATCGAAATCTGATTTGTCTTTCAGTTGAATATCCATGCATAGGTGTGAAGTTCGAGCTAGAGAGAAGCTACGGCTATTACATTATACAGATCTATATCCCTAGTGTACTTATAGTAGTTCTGTCCTGGGTTAACTTTTGGCTAGACTGCACGTCTGTCCCGGCCCGAATCTCTTTAGGTCTGCTGACCGTTCTCACCATGACAACCCAGAGTGCAGGTGCACGAGCTGATTTACCACGTGTGTCGTATATAAAGGTACGTTCCTCTTTTTTTTCATAGAGAATCTGTATTTGCCATAAACCAAAGTGTCCTGGAAATTTTATCCGGATAAAATGAAAAGATAAAATTCCAGAAAACTTTGAGTTATCGTAATACTTTTCTTAAATAATCGTGGTAATTATCTCGTATCTCGTAGCAGATTAATGTCACTATACTGTCGTCACGTACAAGTTAGGCAATTCTTGTTCGTAACTACCTTAGTAAAACTGGCCCTTGTTTTTATCGTAAATGAACCGACTTGCAACAATGTTTACTCATTAGCGCCTTTTGCGACGAAATTGACGTATGCGGTCAATGTAGATGAAGACCAGACAACCCAAAACATGCTATCTGCTGTCTCATCTACAAAAACTGACTTGCTCAACCATTAGAGACAAAAGAAAACTTGAAAACACAATTATTTTGGTCATTCTGGTCGTATTTCTAGGATGATGGATTTAATCACCGCTCTAAAGTCTAAATAGACCAAATTTAAGCGAATCCTGTAATTATGATTTCCATCACACTGGAATGAATGATTCGTTAAGCCAAAATTCGAAGTAAAAATCACAAGATCTAGTTGCTCAGACTTAGTTACCACGGTTCTGTTGCTTAAATGTGTGTAATACCATCGTCTTCCTGTTATTTACATGCCTAGGAACTCACCATTGCAAGTCTAGGAACGTGTATTGCTTTGCCGAATGCAAGGATCGTACCACCTTTATATATGATTCCTGCCCAATGGTATCCTATCAAAAATCAGTCCAATCTACAAGTAAACCGAGCGGGAACAACTCAAATCTCGTTTTCGTTTGTTTGAACGGTGTTTTAGTCCAGCAGTATTTCATTCAACGCTTGTACAATGTGCCTTTTCGATTAACAAATTCCTAAATGTTATGAATTGAAAAATAATCTGACGATGTGCTCGGTAGGGCAGATCTAAGACTTGACTGCACATTCTATTTTATTTTGACAGGCTATCGACGTATGGATGGCCGTCTGTCTAGCCTTTGTATTTCTGGGCTTGGTGGAGTTCGCCTACGTAAATGTGCACAGTCGGCGGAGGGGCAAATATTTCAAATCGCAAACAGAATCTAGTGACAAAAGAAAAGATTCAAATAGCAACTTAGAGCTAGACGTGTCTGACGTAGTAAGTTATGAATTTGACAAATTGTGTCTTTTCCCCCCTCTCTTCATTTATGGTCTGAGAGCAGCTTTTTTACCACTCACTTTATGCCGTGACAGTACAAAGGACCCAGTACGAGGTTCTGTACTTTTTGTTCATTTTTTCTTTCCTTAATTTTGTACTTATTATTTTCTTAATGGCTTTGGAGTCTGTTGTAATAGAAAAAAAAACTTCAGAAGAAAGTAATAAGAAAATAATAAGTTAACAGCATACGTACATGAAAAATGCAAAGACGGTCTATCAAAATCTACTCGTACTCAAAGTATACACGTGATACTCGTAGCTAAAAATATATTGCAAAAGAAATTGTTTAATTTGGAAGTCAGTGAAGCGATGTAATCCCTCACTATCTCTTTCTAATTCCCTTGCAACATTCCCAGAACACCAAGGTATTTTTTTGCTTCGTTTCCCTGTTGTTCAGGTGTGTGCAAATGCCCCATTCAAACTAACACCCGCAGTTTTCCTGTTTTTACAGGTCAATACATCTAATACATCGTGCAATTCTACAAAATCATCATGTTCATGGAACCTGACCGGCATTGATAGAGCACGTGCCGCCGACAAACTCTCACGTGTTCTATTTCCAGCAGCGTTTATGGTGTTTAATATCGTGTACTGGGTTGTTTACTTTTTGTGGACTCCAAGCAGAGAAGGACAGAATCTGTACCAGTGATGCCATTGTTTTCCGTGCATTTTATCGGATTTTATTGTCAATTCTACATTTTATCTTTTACATTTGGTGTAACAGCCCCAAAAAAATTTTACCGTTCCTTTTTTAGCATAGCGGCCTTAAACTAGTCGACTTTTGAGAATATTGTAGAAAATGGAGAAAGAGAATGTTTGTTAAAAGCATTTTCTTAGAAAAAGGGGCAGATTTTATTTGTCTTCTTCAAAAGTTTATGACGTAAACGACTTCAAAATATTTTAGGCTTTTGTGAAAGTTTACCATCTACCATAGAATCCCGACTTTTAACTACCCTGAAAGAAAAAAGCTTCTTTAAATTTTGAGGAAAAGGAGAAAACTCAGCATTTTCCCCTCTACCGTCAATTTCTTCTATTCCAAAAGAGACAGAAATCACCAAGTTCGGCAAAACTTCGTTTTCGTCTGCGAATGTCTTAAATTTGATCCAGTCCAAAATGTCGTTGTTTGCCTGTGCTAAAGAGTTTGTCTTCATGATTTTCTATCATTATTGAAACTCGGGAACTTGCTTATTCACCAATTGTTCCTAAATACAGCCACATTTATAAATTCCATGACTAACAGGCTCATTGACTCCTATATGTGGTAGCACAGTCGGTAGCATAGAGGATTCGAAAACAGGAATCGCTTTTTTGAATCCCTAGCTGGGCCTATTTCTTTCCAAGGTTGATGGTTGTTGATGGATTTCGCGACAAGACTCATTCCTTCTTTACCGCTGATCATTGATTAGACGATGTTTATATGGAAAAAGCCAGGCTTGGTAAGAATCTAGTGCGAAATACTTGTTAAAAAAAACATCAACAGCAAGACACACAAACAAATACAAAGATAGACTCCTTGATGTCATGGACAAGTGCAGTGGCTACCGGGGTACAACTGAACTTATGCTTTCCACATAACCATAGTTGAAACAATGGCCAGCGATAGGAAAGGAATGAAACCTGTTGCAAGGAGTATCATCAATCCTCAGAAAGAAATTGGCTGTGCCGGGCATCGAATCGGCGATCACCTGTTACTGAGTCATGTACGCTACCGACTGCGCTACTGGAGCTCAGCTATCAGGTTTGAAGATAATAAGAACTGCTCGAAACTATACAAATGCAAGAGCTGTTTCTTTTGTTTTATTCAAAGCAACACACATCCTACTACTTTACATGCAAGCGTCAAAATATCCAAAACTATGCTAGATTGTTCATGCAATGATTGAAATGTTCAAATTTAGCGTAATTTTTAAATAGAAATACAGTAAAAAGCACGCTCACGCACAATTGGGGCAAACACAACTACCGAAAGATGTAAAGACTGCAATTTTTGGTTTCTTACTTGTCTGTCCAATTTCCACTTCGAAGGATACCATAAGTTTGTCTCGTCAAATCATACAATCTTCGTCCTTACTTCGTATATCTTCGAACAAGCAATCTAAGAACTTGACTTCCTACTCCTCTATAATTCAAATACCCTAAATAGAGCATCAGGATCAACAATGACCAACTCAAATAACAAGGTCTTCACTGTTGTGTTTGTCAGTGTTGTAAAGTGTAATAGAGCTTAGCGGAGAGTGACTACTAGTCTACAGATGTCTACAAATTCAGTTAGTATGGCAGCAGTACTGTGTCTATCTCCCACCGAATATCGTGGGAGGAAAATATAGTTTTGTTTGTCTCTCCGTCTGGACAAATATCTTCCGAGACCCTGGACGAAAAATAGATGCAACTTCATACATGTGTTCCTTAGAATTGTCGGCCGATGTAGGTCCTATTTCTTTTTGTTATGTTTTGTTTCATTTAATGTTGTGTCATGGGAAGACGGGAATCGAGTTATATTTTAAATATGGACCAATATCTCTTTAACTTCTGGGAAAAAAAGTAATAATGAAACTTGACATTCATATAGTTTTTCATCAGCTACAGACAATAACAAATAGATCAAACGACCCTTTCGCTGTTCTTGATTGTTAAGTACTTCAGTAGACAATTACCACTTACCACCACTACCATAAAATTCTATGTTTAATCAGGGATCGTTTAACATATACGTACGATCTTTGGGTAGGTCAAGCTCTGTACATTTTCTTCCAAATCTGAATCGGTGAACGATAGTCGGATAAACAATATAACCTCAAGTTTCCATAATCCTTAACTCTTTACCAAACAATTAACTCTGCGACTTTGTCTACAATCTAGATTTAAAATATTTTGCATAAGGTTTAAAAATAGCTCAGGCCGCGAATTTTCGAAATCGAGACAAGGATCAAAGAACTGAAGGGAGTGCAAGTTTATTAGAAAAATCTGTGGTGTAATTATAATTATGGTTGGCTGTGTTATTAGGTCTAATGACCATACTTTTGTTTGCGGCCAGTCTTGATCGAGATCAGACTTTGCAAACCTTCGGTCTAACCTTTGATCTGTACTATTCGATTTCCTACGAAAATACATGTACAAGATACAATGAAATTTCAATTATAAGGGTATTTATTTTCGACTAAAAGCATTCAATATCTTTACCCGACTCTCTATAGAGCAATATAAATACAAGTATACAAACAGTCAACTCTACTTTTCTTTACAGGATAGAATGTTATATAGACGCGCCATTAAGATAAGCACGTTATCTTAACCCTCAAGTGCGTATGGCCTTGAGTCAGATACTGTGTCAAAGCTTGTGTTTAAAAATTCACTTTTACTCTTAAAGGTCCTCAAACCAAGACTTCTAAGAATTTTATGGCAGGTCTTGTCGATATGTTGAACTGTACTCCAGTCCAAGTGATATCTAAAAGAATCTGGATGAAAACCTGTACGAGACCCAGTTGAAGAAAGCTCAGTTAGTAAGGATCTTGCTGTTCGTGTAAGCCTCATATTGAGGAAACTGTACAAAAGTTTACCTAAACTAATAGGATCTTTAAAATCTTCGTACAGTAATATCTTTACTCGGTCTGGGAAGAGTCTCTTTAAGTCTTTAGCAGCCGTTATGTCTTTCTCCATTCTCTTGCATAATGTCATTGCGTCTTGTAATAGCGTGAAATTATGATCGGGTCGATAATACCACACAGTCCTTCTCCGACTGTCCAGGGTAGCTCGGGGATCACGAAATATTTGAATAAGTTTTAAACGTTTATGTTGCAAGAGAAGATACTTCGCGTTCGCAGTGGCCATTCTCAAAACTTTTGTTACTCTATGTACAGAGGTCGGGCATCTATCTATAAATTTTTCGTAGCATGGTTCAAGAGACAGTCTTGAACATGGTTTACAATTTTCAGCATCCGTTGTGCAGTTTTTGCATCTCGTTAGAGTGGTTTTACACTTTGTACAATTCTGAAGGACATTGGCTTTACAGTCTGCAAACACCTTTCCTGAAGGACCTGGATGAAAATAAAAGCATTATAAACTCTGGAATTGTAATTAACAGTAGGTATTCTAATTCTAAATTTAATCAAATATTTTATTTTGCCCGTTTAGAACGTCTCGGTTCTGTCAGATAGCTTGTATGGAATTTTGAACCTGAATTTAGAACAGTCGGCGATTGTGCTATATATGATTGTGAAACGGAAGAGGAAGAACCAAAAAATAGTTCACAGATGTCTTGCATAATTGCAAGTTTAATAATTTCAGTACAAATTCGTTTCATACTAAATGAAAAGTTAATTCTTTTTGTATTTGTTCACAATCTATATAAAATATTTTCACTTTTTTTTTCTCGATCATAATGTGAATTTAAAACACGCAATTGCGTGAATTTAAAACAGGTTGTAACACACACAAAAAATCGCACTAACGCACAAAATCTCGTAATAATAAGTTTAAACATATTTATTTTACATCCATTGAGAAACAAGTTCTGACAACTTATACTAATCTCTCACTAGCACTAGCTTGAAAAATTCTCGTAATAACGTTCTTTTATTACGTAATAACGCGCTTGAAAGTCGTAGGCTTTCGTACATTATTTATTTGATTAAGAACTTATTTTACTTACAAAAACCATTACGGAGGCGATGGACAAATTAGATGTGAATGCACAAAAACGATAGGAAAGATACCAAGTAAAATGTGCGAGTTAATTAGATCTGGTAATATAAAAAGCACAGTTATAAAAGCATGCATTTCTGAAACTTCTACTTTCATACCTTGTTGACACATGTAGCCTATGGCTCGTATTCCCCAAATATTCAATAGCCCATTCTTGATCAAAGTATCAGTCGCTTTCTAGTTTTCAATGTAACACAATTTTTGGTTGGCTGGACCAAATGGTTGAATCGATCTATCAAACATCGTGCCACTTTTTCTGTCTTTTCAGAGACGTTGGCGAAAATTTATATTTTTCATGGCATAGATTAAGATCGGAATGCACAGGGCATGTAGTCTGAGCCTGGATTGACACCATAATTATGCTCATCTAGTTAAGTCTGTTGGATAAACTCAGTCTGAGTTTCTGTGGATTGTATTTTCAGCAGTCGAAAATAATTTGACTGTGAAAGTAACAGAACTTCTGATTGGCTAAACCGAATGGACCCCGTGTTCTGAAGTCCTGCACGCCATCGACTGAGCTACAATCTTTCGCCGTGCATAATGAAAGCATACTGGCTACTTTTGTGTTGATTCAAGTGAACAGCGAGTGCAATTATAAGGATTGAGTGCGTATTTTTGTGTTGAAATAAAATCCAGTTGTCTTATTACATGGCTTAACATAACGCCCTTCGGGTGTTATGCTAATTATGCATAATTAATGCATTTGCATATTATTTCTCGATGATAACACAAAAATATGCAGTAAACCCTAAAATAATATTTCCGAAGTTTTTGTGGGATGTCGGAGACCTACTTTTACCCCTGTCATTTGTATTCTTTGGAATAGCATTAACATTCAGTTTATAAAACAGAAAGTTACCAGCTAAACGTTCCTGTCCTGCAAGCGCCAAGGGTTCTCTAGGGTAATACTGCATCAAATTGTTACATTTGTAAATGTTAAGCAGAAAATTCAAAGCAACCTCCAAAGATTTTGGGTCTGGTTCAGGTCTGAAATACGGAAAAAAAATCAAGAAACTTGTTCTCATGAATGTGCTATGTAACTTCTTGCATATAAAACACCAAGACCATGGAATGTTTGGCACAATACTGAAGAAGACTTGAAACTAGCTGATCGCAGGTTGGAGTCCCAAGATTGACTGAATTCTTTCTGAGGATTGATGATAAGTCATTGCCAAAGAATTTAGTCTTTTCCCACTTTTTGTCAGTGAACATGTGGGAAGGAAGCCAGTGGTTTTACTAGGTGGAAAGAGCACCCAGTTGTTTAAGAATAGATCGGGTTTTGGGGCTCATATCTTGGAATGAAAGTGGCTTATCGTTGAAAACTGTAGATCTTGTTTCATAGCGTGAAATGAATGCTATTTTTTAAGAATCAATTTCGTTTTCCAACCGTCTAAGGAAAAGAACAATTGAAAACACTGCCGCAATGTTCTCCACCCTAAGAAGTCAAGTCCTCTTCACTTTATCATCATCATTTTATCTATCATCTGAAAGAGTTTTCAATTTTTAGGTCTTGCGAACAAATTCCGTAACAAAGAAACAAATGGAGGGCAGAAATAAGGGATCGGGCAGGATTTGAACCCTAGAACGCCCGGACAAAAGGCCAATACCTTAACTACTGAGTGGACTAAAGTGATATCTCTCTAATGCAGTTGTTAGGTATTGTATTTACATCAGGGTGAAGCCATGCATGAAGGAGTTATCTCCCGTCACAGAGACAGTCTCACATTGTGTTACATTTTACCATTAAAGTAATACAAGTTAAATCGTTAAAACGATACACCCCCGGCCGAAAAAGACCTTCTTTGATAGAACGAGCATAAAAGAGGCGTAATGTTTTGCATGTACACGTGGCCCTTTTATTATTGGCGCATAGTAAAATCATACATCGAGCCCCCCTTTTTCCCATGACATAATTTTAGTAAATAAGAAAAGATAATGGTTGTCTGTGTCTAATGATGAATTGAACATGAAGTAAAAAAAAACCGATCTTTATTTAGAGATATTGATCAATAACGGAACAATACATCACCCAACCTTTTTACATGACGCAGCATAAAGAAAATTGTGCATCGGCGAATATCATAAGAAACATGTATCAATTTTCGTCTGTTAACTTTGGAGATATATGTTTGGACGAATGGACGGGCAAAGCAAAACCTGAAACCCCCTGCCCTCGGCGAGGGATAACGGTATCTAAGAAATGCACTGTTTTAGGGAAAATGTGTAAATTTATGAACAGATCTAGAGTAAACTCTTAAATGATTATTCCTGTATATTGTACCTCAATTCAATAAATAAATTGTATGTTTCTGTAAATTTTTCACCAAAAGGATGTATTTCCTTTTATTTCCTCCTGATGAAAACGGAGTAATAACTGCTTAATTCGAAGATAACCAAAGAAGTGTCTCGTTTCAGTTCATTTACTTTTTAGCTTAAGGTAAGACCTGTGTAATGGAAAACAGCTATTTTCACTAAAATATCATACTGCAAAATTAGCTATAATTAAAAATTAGTATTATTGAACTACTTTTATCTTTTCATTTTTTCCATTTTTTCCTTCTTTGAATTATCATTTATAAAACTAAAACCACTATATTCTCAATTCAAAAAAGGATAATAATTACCCCCCTTTTCAGAAAACTAACAAAAGTATCAAAAATAATTTCAAAATAGACATAAACGGAATTTCTGATCCGTTAGAAATGTGCAAAAATATTATTTCTGCATAAATCATTATTTACCCCCTATTTATCAACCAATTAGAATTTTCACCGGAAGTGCATTACACAGGTCTTACCATAGAGATATCATGTTTTCAGAAGCCTTCTGCTCTCATGATGTCTCAAAACTCGGAATTGTATAGTAAAGTGTTAAAGTTTGTCATGTCTGTGTTACAGCGTATTAGCTCCCTGTTTCCCATATATCACCTAAGTAAAAAGATAGGAAGTCTCTACGTACACGTCTCTGCAGTATGGTTTTCCATATGAGCATACTTGACCATCCTCAGAAAAATATTCAAATAGCAGTGTTTTATGGAGGGGCTCGTACCAGTAAAATGTGTCGGTTCTACAGCCAAGAAGTTTGCCTATGAACGTGGATCCACTGCGCATGTATGTAAGAATTAACACATCAGAAGGTTCGGCTAAAATAAAATGAACCATGTTTCGTGAAAAGGGGCTGAAGGATGTATATGACAGACTTTTCTAGCGGACAGATTTTTCTAAAACTTTGTACATACAAAGCTCATCATGTGTCTATGACATTACAATAAAAATAATGTGGGTACCCGATCTCTTTTCTGAGAAATGTGCCATTGTAAAAGATATGTACAGTTCCAAATTCAGCTTACACTGGATTTAAAACGTTCCCCTTTAATAGTCAGTAAAACATGCAAATTACAAGAAAATTATACAAATATACATAAGGACGTATACAGACAAATGAGTGGCCTAAGAAAAGATAAAACTTGGTTGATCCAAGAAGAAAACTGGTCCGATCCGATTTTTAAGTCCGACCCTGTATAGAACCCGTTCCAACCCGGTTATTAATTGGGATTCAATTTGACTTGATTATCAGACTATTAAGTGCTGAAGTTCTTATGTTCAAATGAGTACTTTCTGGACTTCGCTTTTGGATAAACTTCACATGTTTTTACTAATCGGCTGTACGAGCTGGACGAGATTACAATAAATCGCGAAAAACACATGAATGTGAAATTTTTCGTTTGTATGAGTAAAATAGGGCCCGAGCTGAATAGGCACAATCTACAAATGAGGAAAATACATGTACAAATTGTACATTATTGACGACATCTTGTTCAAATCGGGAAGATTGAGATTTGGTCTTTATGTCGTAATTATCACATTCAAAGTCAACAAATGTAAGATTTCTACTAGAAATAATTATTTTCTATAGGGGAAAGTATCTGAGTTTATTCTTGTTTTACATTTGGATCTATATCACTGTTCATAGCAATATACTATCAATCAAATGACCATGGATAAATAAACAATCAAACAAAACCATACCTGTTTGGAAATCCTTGTCATTGCTTCTCCCTGCATCAAAGTCGAAAGACATCTTTGTACTGGACATATCTGTGTATAGGTCAGTAGAAAAAATCTGTCCTGCAAAGGAAATGAAGTTATACACGTGTCTGTGAAGGTAAACTGTTTCAAGATCGACTTCAAATGCAATCTGTTGACAAATATAAAGTCTGCTTGGTAAAAGGTTACATAACCGGAAAAAGTCTTTTTCTTTAGCAAATAGAAGAAAAAGAAGATTTTAGCGGAATTGAAAGTCCATCCGACGATTTATTGTTATCTTATGCTTCAATATTTTTATTGCAATGACATTGGCGACAGCATAAATCATTTCTTTTTTTTTTAGTTTGTTTACATTTGCTTTCCCTGTCTCCGTATGTCGTTTTCCTATTTGAACAGTATCTTGTAATAAAATGCGATAATTATACTGCAAAACAATTTCTCGTAATCTGAATGAATAATATGCCCCAAACATATATATAATGTACACGGGCAAACCTGCGTAAAAGCAGTTTCCCTTTACTTGGCCTTGCATATACAATATTTGACAGCTTTGAGTCAACCTCTCATTATACCTCGAACCTCGATGTCCGTTTCCCGTCTTTGCTCTTATCCGCAAATCAAAAATAAGACAGTGACACACACACAATAAAGATTATCTACGAACTCTGATTTGATTATACGGTGTTTTTCTTCGTTTTTCGATATTATTCCACTTGAAAATAATTCTGTTTTGTATTGATTTTCTGCGATAAAAACGGCTCATACATGACGTAAATACATTATGATTAGTGGTACCATCATTTTCTGGCAAAGAACGTAGCTGATACACAAAATGGATTTTTGATAAACTGAAAGTAAGTGGAAAATTGAATAAACTATACCCTTTAAACTGACCATGACTTTTGAATCTTCATTCGATCGGTAGGTAGGCAAAAGATTGTGAAACGTGTGACTCTGTGCGAATAACCGGAAAACTTGCTAACTTTAGTCATCTTCATCAAAATTTAGACTATAAAACCCAGACCTATCGTAATTTTATTTTTAAGAAATCTGTTATGTTAACAGTGTTGTCGCATAACGAGCTTATTGACGCTATATAACATCGTGAAATGATTACATGAAATTTTCGAAATTCTAAAACACCCATTCTATGGTTTTTTTGTTTTGTTTGGTTGTATTTATTGTCATTCCTTTCATTAAATATATATGTGGCAAAATATCGCCGTATGTAGCACCATGAATGTCTGCAGAGGGAAAAGAAACTGTCAAATGATATGGAAGCATCGTTGAAGGTTGTTTAAATTACGCCAAAAGTTACGCTCTGAACGCAGAAAAACGATATAGAATCTATAAGAAGGGCCTTCGTACCTAATAGCCATGGAGGGGATTCTTACTAGCAGTCCCTTCATTTTAAGCCATGTACGTAACCGACAGCGCTAATGGCCTTAATGCATTCATGGCTTGTATGCGAAAACAAAAGTGTGAAATGCGAGCAAAGACACAATAACAACTTATGGCATAAGTTTACCTATGAGAAAAAATCTATTGAAAGAGAACAGATGAATTTTCAGCAAACCTCCGGCAAGTATAAAAAGGTTGTTTAGAGAATATCTGGCGAACTGTATTACATTTTTTTAACTTTGATGAAATTTGATCTCGAAGTCCAGCGAATGTTAGAGAGCTTTCGTCACAAAACTGTAGCATACGATTTGCATTTATTTGTGTAATCATTTGATCTATATGAGATACCTACATCAAATGTATGGATAAGATTGACTCACTGTTTCGTATGTTAATTCTGGATTGAAAAAAACCCAGAGAAGCTGACATATAATATAACTACTCGATTCATAAGCTTATTTAAAAAATGGTCCGAGCAACATCATCTTTTTTGAAAGTTGAACTGATCAGAAATTTTGGGTAAGACGTATTTGTAAATATCGGGATGGAATACAATGATGACCTCAGTTAAAGCTTCTATGACGTTATAAGATATTATCGGAAACGTGTGAAAGAAAATTACATTTTTAATACAATCAAAACGAAGGAAGTTTTGATTGAAAATAAAATCGTATAGCCACGAGTGTTAGGCACTTAGAGTTGCAAAATTGTATAACTTACCCATTATCCAGTAGCCTACGTAACAAAACCCCAAAAGGAGCGAATGCAGTATGATACTTCGAGACAGAAACCGTCGCATCGTGTAATTTATTTCACTTGGTAGTTTTCTAAGCTCAATAGTTATCATGCGTCTAAAATAGTACCTATTAACACCCTTCTTAAATAGCTTTTACTTCGCAACAGCTTTTCTAAACCTCATTAACTAAACAGTTTACACAATTTCAGGCTTACCTTTGTTGAAAACGTTTACAAACGACAATTAAATACGGTTATAAAAAAGACAGTTTCTTTGAAATGATTAAAAACATTGTAGGAACAGGAACAATGCTGTTTTCTAGGGGTTTTTTACCCACAATGTTTTCTGAAGCTTTCCCTCCCGGATTCGTTGTTCAAAACACGCAATTGTTTGGTAAAGAGTTGCTAACACATATACTCATCAAACAATTCAAGGGTCTTACCTTATTTGCGCCTCATTCTATAAGAGCTTTTTTCACATTTTTATTGGATAGACATGTTCACAGTGTTTATGCAATCTGTCAAATAAATATGTAAGAAACACTCTGGACAGTGCACATGTAGCCTGATATCAGATCAGACCATCAGAGACCAGCTCAAGGTAGTTATCTTTTCGCTGAGGCGACCAGCAGTTCGCCCACCTCTTCTCCAACAACATTGAGCAGACAGAAGAGATAACAATACACGTAACCTTAGGTTGCAACATTAGATCAGTGGTCATTGGTTTTCTTCTTTGATGATCCAGATTCACCTTGCACTACAGTGACATTCCACGACATGTGTAAAGATGTCCAGAGGAGGAATATGCTGACGTCACTATAAGCGAACGTATGCCGTTTGGCATCTTCGCAAGCCAAGGATACTAAGGTAGTACCCTTGGCCGCTCGCCTCTTTAAAAATCGAAGCTCCCGCTGCGCCATTTCATTGGATGCGATCAAAACCCATCGCGTCCAATCAAACCATTCGTAACAAGAAATCTTTCGCAAACAGAAAACAACAATGGCGGCGCCCAACAAAAACGAAAGTTGTTGTGTCTGTGACGAAAATTTGCCAAAAAAGAGTAGACGATCGATATTTAATACGTTTTATATAGTTTACGATCAATTATGTGAAGTATTAGGACGGGTTCTACAGCCAAATGATTGCGGATTATCGTAGGTCTGTTCGTCTTGTTTCTGATCTGATGATTCCGAAAGCGCAGCCATATTTGATGCATTGCCCAACAAATTTTTTACGAGCATCTTGATTGGTCAGAAATAACATCAGCAAAGGTTACGCAACTTGTGATATTCGATAGGTGGCGCAGTGGGAGTTTCGATTTTTAAAGAGGCGAGCGGCCAAGGTACGTAACGAACAAAGTGGAGTTAGTATCCTTGGCTTGCTTAGATGGTCGTTTGGTGGAGGTAGCGCTGTCGTTCAGGGGTCCTTTTTCGTAGTATATAATTATGTTGATATTAATCTTTATATTCTTGATGGAAACTTCTACGGATTTGCTAACTGCAACTTGTCCTACCAATCCTATAACGTAGCGGTGCCGGGAACGATTTTTTCAGGATGGCGCCAGACCTCGTAACCGAATTGCAGACAGTACCATAAATCTTTTTCCTCAGCCTGTTAACAGTATCGGACAAAATGTATGGAATGTCTTAATGCCCGTGTGGTTACACTCATTATTAGTTTTTGAAGTAAATTCGTATCAACTATCACTTTGGACCGTTTATAACTATGTTGTAGTCTTTCTTTGGAAACTCGCATTTCTGAAACCAATATCTTTTCTTATTGTGTAAAGGACAAGTCAAATCATATAACAGTTTGATCCTCTGATCTTACTTTTTTAACGGTATGAAATTGTTCTTAAAATTGTCGACCCTTAACTTGTCTTGAGTAGTATACATTTCAAGTGCATAAGGTTAACATGTTTTGAAACAAACAAAAAAAAACGTGTGGAAAGCAGGTCTTGTTGCAGTTACATGTACTTGCTCGTTTTTCCATTATCTTCACTCCGGTAAAAACATATGATATGCAACACGCGAAAAGGGACGTTCGGGCATTTGCGTATAGTGTTGTCTTTGATCAGCATGTGCAGTCCACGCAGGCTAATCCGAAACAACTCTTTCCGTTTTATTGTGATATTCCGTTTTGTGCAAGTCTACGGTAGCACAAAATCTTATGGAGTCGTAAGGTGCAGTCTAGAACTAGCCAGCGCGGACTGCAGGCTGATCTGAGAGGACAACTTTATGCCAATATCCGAATGTTCCATTTTGCGTGTTGCAGGCCATATGGGTCATGCTCAGTAGACAAAGTATCGACCGTTTTTAGCCTACAAAGTTTGTGCAGGCTGACCTGTGCTTGCTTTTGGTAAATTTTCTTCATAATTGTTCAATGAGCTAATCCACCTCACAATGAAGTCAGCATTTTAGACAAAAAGAATTTTATGGAACTATACAACTATACAAATGTGATGACTTGCTTGGTATAATGCCTCACAAAGGTACATTAAGCCACCATTTTCCAGAGCGTTGCTCATGCATTTGTGACACGTACCGCAAAAAAAAGGACCATTTGTGAATTCCGTAGGAATTCAATACGATGAAAAAAGATCAATGATAGTGCAGGTCAATTTAAGTTGATAGTCCAAAAATAATTTTATAACAAAATAGAATGACCACTCTTCAAATGGAAAATATTAAAAAAAAAAAAACGAGATTTTTTGTAGAAAGGTCAAAATAAAGATGTCGCAAATGCTGTAAAGGCACTTCTGTTACTATTTTACCATATTACCAAACAAGGAATTAGACTTGCCGAAATTGGAAGCATTTGCAGAATCCAAATACGGTCCAAAGAGTTGAATGCAACTTGAAGAACAGGTGCCATTCCCACAAACTTTCGCGACACTGTAGAGCGAAATCTTATGATACCCCAAAAAGGCCATGTATCTCATTTAGGATACCATAAGAATCTTTTCATTCCTTTGTCTATCTTCTGATAATTTACCTGCTGTTGGATTACTTACGTGAGCAATAATGACCGAGTCGTTATTCATTGTTCTTTTGCAAGGCCTAAGTTAGTTGGCACGGTGTAAGTTCAGAAACGTTGAATTTGTATTTGGACCATGTTTTATGATCATTATTCACCGGTTCCTCCTTTTCCAACCGTGTTTTCTACGTATCAAATTGAAGATCGATGCTCAAGTGCATTTTAGCCTACAAACAGTTACTACTTGTATATGGATACTTAAATTATTCCACGTTCTAGAATGACGTTCTAGAACAAGGGCATATAAAATACCAATATTGTCATTTTCATTCGTGTTGATGTAAATCGACATTAACATTTTGCTTAGCCTATTTTGCACAATTAGGTTGAGAACTCCTCACTATAGAGTCTGTCATTTACTGTTGCAGTCAACTGTCGTCGTACAGGTCTAGTATAAAGACTAGGGTTCGAGCTTCACAAAACACCTCCGAGCGTTTCGCGCTCTCGTGTTACGTGACGCTCGTGTCATGGTTTTTCGTATACGGAAAGACCTCGTACTTGGTCGATATCCTATACAAATGTCACGTAGATTGCACGATAAAGTAATTAATGTGATACTATCTCGAAAGAAACGTCACAACTCGACAAAGCCTCGTCATGTCAAAATTTTCCACCTTCATGAGATAGCAGTGATATTTCGAGACGGCACTGTAAAAAGTCATTATTCTATAGGTATCTCAAATGATGGAATATGTGTTGCAAAGGGTAGAAGATGGCAAAATGCGGAGTTAAATGGAATGTATCTCAACTTTCGTCTTGGAAAGGGTAGAAAATGTTATTGAAAAAAGAAAATGGTGGTGACAAGCGTTTTCTTTTTGTACATTATTTGCCTTCGATACTTTCATAGACATCATTTTTTTAATTCGAGATTTAAAAGATCATCATGTAGACAGGTAAACGTAAATCATTTTGAATTAACCAACAAGAGATAAAATGACATCCATTGAAACGATTACTTCACAACGTTTCAGTTTGCATGACATCATAATAAAAGGGTTTTCGAAGCATTGTGGTAAAAAGGAAGAAAATGCTGATACTCAGTATCTCACCACTCGTCGAATTATGGGATCTGTAATCAAATCAATAGAGGACAATCAACTGGTTATGTTTTATATGAAAAATATCTCACAAGGATGCGTTGTTAGGCGTTGAAAAAACGAGTGCGCAGCACGAGTTTTTTTAACGCCTTACGACGCATTCAAGTGAGATATTTTTCATATCAAAAATAACCAGTTGATTATTCTATTTATTATATACCTTATTAACATTATTATTTTTATTTATTCGTTTGAAAAACAACAGAAACTATCAATAAGTACTAAATGAAAAAAAAAAGTAGTTCCCAAATTACGGCAGGAAGTGAAAGTGAAAGTTGGTATCGTCACTAGTGATGATATCAAAATTTATTACACTGGGAAATTCCGGGATTTCACTGCTAGGTATAAAATTAATAGGAATTATTCACCGTGACGTCATACTTGGTAAACGGGTGAAGACAGGGTTCAACATTTGGGCCATAGTGATTGTTGTTGCTTGAAAATGTATTAAGTTGAAGTATGTCTAGAACTTTAATTTTGTTCTGAGATTATTTATTTCTTGAAAGAAAACAAGCATTTTATTCCAGAGACATTTTTTGAAAGAGCAAAGAGTTTCGGAAAGACGCTTTTCAGAATTCCCCAGTACTAGGGCTAAAAAATGCCTTGCCAAAGGACACTCCAGCATGACTGGGAAGTAATATCATTGGCCGTTGAAGCTAACCACTTAGCCAGGGTTGATCCCTTCTTGAGAAGTATTGACAGATTGCCTTTTAGCTTTGAAGGCTTTAAGTTTTAGACCTATGAATTCTGGATGTGAAAGAGTTGATCAATTGTCGTTTATGAATTATGGGGAAAACTCCCAAAGTTTGGACACAAATAGCTCTTAAATGCTGAAATTCAGATCATTTTCGGAAAGCTCAGAGCACATGGACATTTCTAAGCTCCTAATCCGAAAAGCTCGTATCTCCTAAAAGTTGGTCTGTTTGTTAGTCTTTTACTTGTCTGCATTTGTTTTGTCAGATTTTCGTGAAACTTGCAAGGTTTGTTTATCTCATCAATAGCTTGAATCCTATTGGTTTTGAAAAAAAAAAATCCTACCAACAATATGGGAAAAGATCGAAATTTCCATTTCTTGTTTATGTGATTAAGTCTATATTTGTGGTCAAGTTTAAGTGAAACTTGTACAGTTTCTTTATCTTATCCATAGCGTAAACCCTATTGAAATTGAAAAAAAAAAATATCCAACAATGTCGATCCAATTCTTTTGAAACTTCCAAAGACTGTTGATTCATTAATGGATTGAATTCTATTAAAAGTGAAGACATTCTAGTAAATCGTTTAGGAAAAGCAGCCATAACTTAGTATTGTTTACTCAACAAAGTCAACATCGTTAGTCACATTTCTTTGAGCTTTGTTAGGATTGTGTCATACAAGGCTTACTGAAACCCTTTCAGATTTGGCTGGATTCGAAATATTTAATTTTATGAAGAGGTAGATCTACATTTTTTCACTGTTTGTTCAATTCACCATGCCTACTTTTAAAGCTTTCGTAATGGGTTCAAGCCAAGTTGCAAGAGCACGTTGGTGTGATTTTTGTCTTCTTGCATCATGAATTCATAGCTAACTTGTGTTAGCATAAAAGCAGCAAAATCACTGCCAGTAGATTTTTTTTTTTTTTTTTTTTTTTTGTCCTCAAGGGCCTCTGGTCATTTTATTGGGTAGAAAACATTGTGGGGGAAAAAGGAGAAAATGCTGGTTACTAACATTTTGTTCTTTTCCCACAGTGTTTCAAAAGGCTTCTAAAGGTTTCTATTGTCGTTTAAAGTCGTCAGTTCGATACAGGCTAAATCTTGTATCACATTTGTTTAGATCTATCACAAATTTGAACGATCTTTTGAAATAAGACTTAAAAGGATTGAGGTAAAAGTAGAAGTTGCTGATAACCAGTTTTTTATTCTTTTCCTGCAATTTTTTTTTTTTTTTTTTTTTTTTTCTGTCCTTTCGAAGTAAACCTCTAAGCATTGAGCCATATGTAATTGTCGTCTGCAATTGCCTTCAATTTAGACAAGTCTAGACTTCAGAAACCCTGACAAATCTTTTGAATTCCTAAAATCCTGACTTTGCATCACAATAGATAAATAAATAAATAAATAAATAGACTAGTCTAAATAAATCTAGATCTAACAGAAATAAGGAAAGGCCAAATCAAAAATAAATTTCTAGTAGCGTTACCAAAAATTTTCAGAAATGGAGTTCACACGAAATGCTCAAGCTATTATTTAAGAAATAATCTTCTTTCTATCGTGGTATATCGTTCAATAAACCACAGTTGTGAGTTATGAGGCACAATAAATAATCCACGAGGGCGATAGCCCGAGTGGGTTATTCATTGCGCCTCATAACTCACAACGTGGTTTATTGAACGATATACCACGATAGAAAGAAGATTATTTCGATTCTAACATGGCCAATTCTTAATGAAAGGAAAACAAGTTCAAATTAAGAGTGAAAACGCGGATGAAGATTACGTTCCAATGAATAACTCACTCATTGAATGACGTCACTCTACATGGATTGTTGCAGATTTCACCACGTTTGCCTTGCACTGTGTTTATAGAGCTAAAGTCGCGTGTCATGTTAGAATATGGCATCTCCTAAATTTTGGAATTTGTGCATGAAGCTCAAAACTAGGGAAAATATTGCTAACAGCAGCGTATCCCGCATTCACTAAGATATAAAAATTTTACAGAAAATTAGCTAGCGTGCACATACGATGCGGGATTTCTGAAGCAGTTCACAGAAATGTAAAATTACTAAGTCATTTTCAATCAATTTCAATTATATGAAAACGTCAACTTATTCCGAAAATATCAAAAATTGTAATAAATAGATTGTAAACTAAGTGTATTTCAAAGTAAAAGGGCGGGTGAAACTTGCTGACAGATTTAGGCGTGTAAGGCGCAGACCAATATAGCTGTGAAATGTATCTAAAAATAGAACTACCGTGCGTTCGATAAAGCGGGCGCTTGCGAGCAATCGCAAGTGCCTGAGAGCAAATTCTACCGAACGCATTTGCTAGCTTTTGCTCGCCGCTAGCGCTTCCCTAATTTGCGAGCGGGTTTTGAAGTGTATTGCTACGCATTCCAACATAGCAGACAGATAGAGAAAATATTTTGCCGTATTTATTTTATCGATTTTTTTGTACGTGTTCCACTGAGACGTGACTGTGTAGACTATAGAATTATTTAACTATACCTTCCACTTATAATGTCCTAACTTCATTAAGAACAGAATCAAAGTGAATCAATCAACTAACCCATATGCACTGATGTTTCAGATATTTTAGACGAATGTAGAAGTTTTTGCCACGGAAGTTTTGGCCAAGACGTTTCGGCCACGGACGTTTTGGCCAGCTAAATATATAAGGTAGGACATTATACCCAAATGTTAATTTTATAAAGTTTTGCCCCAATAACCATAATTTATTAAAAAGAAGAAGAAGAAAAAAAATTGTAGGAAACTGAAAAATTAATATTTTCGCGATATATATAGAATTTGATTAATTGAGAAAAATATGTATATTGAAGGCAAAATAGTTAACTTCTTCATTTTGTAATTGGTCAGTATTGCTGAAGAAAATTACTTTCTTTCGAATATTGTTTTACTTTTATACTCAAAGAAGGACAAACCTAGCTGTATTTCATGATTGCTTTAATTGCTAATTATCAATAATAATTGAACAATCACTTAAAATTTCAGACAATAGAAGATAACGCATGAATGTGTCCCAATAGATAATATTGTGAGGAAAGCTACAATGATTTCAATCCTAGTGTAATTAAAATATGTGACTGTTTGAAAAGGGTTTTAAAAGGATGTCCTTTCGTAGAATAAAGCATGTAATTAAACAATCACACTTCATTCATTATCACTCATGTAATCCCCTGTCATCGAAATTGGTGTTAGGCCCGTCGGCAAACTAAAAAAGAAATAACATCGCATACCAGTCCTTATCAAACTATATCGAACTTAAATACAAACACTTAACAGTATGATAATCAAAGCGTTGAGAACGCTGAAGTGTACATATTTGTCTAGGAAAACCATTGCCTGGAATCAATAGTTTGAAAGGAAAAGAGGCATATTGTTCAAATATTTGCTTAATACCAAAAGAATACCTTTTCGGTAGAAGGGAGAGTACTCATGTACCTTAGAACCATAATTTTGAAATATCTTTAGCCTTTTATATTTAATTTCCAACATTGCAATCAATTACTTCGACCTATAAATATTCATGAGCAGTCAAATGGAGTAGCGCGCAATCATAGGATGAACAAGCCATGGAACGAATTAGTTTTGGAACGAAAAAGCCCAGTAGGCAAAATTCTATCATTGCGCTAATAAAATGCTATGAGCAAGAGAAGCTATTTTAAATCAAAAATAAGTATCTCAACCATCGATAGCCTCGCCCAATTTATTTTAAAATGCCATTTCAAATAACATATCTGTGTGCCACTGAAAAACTCATTTGTCTGAGAAAGAATGAGTTTAACTGGGTTTATTTCCTTCGGCTTTACACAAAATAAGATATGGTTATCAAAATTCAATCTTGAACTCATAGTGGTATTGTCTTCGACAAATACCACAAAAATCATATCGAGTTAAACACAGGCAATTTACTTTATTCAGTAAAGAGGCAATTTAAAAAAGGGTTTGTGGACATGTTAAAGAAAGTGAAAGGTCTTTTTATCAGAAATTGATTGATCTCGTTCAATTAGTGCATTAAACGGGATGTAAAGTACATATTTTAGTTCAGTTACACCTTCAACTGTCTTTTATCTCCAGCGATTTTCACGGAACTAGCCAAAATTTGAACAAAATTATGAGTTAGTATACAAAATAATGGCTAAATTCGCAAATCGAGAAAAAAAAATGCATGATATTTCTGATTTAGAGCAGTCGACAGACGACATTGTGAAATAGTTGGCAAGCACTTGCGACTTTGTAGCGTTTAATTGATAGCGTCAAACATCAAGCGCGCGCGGCAAGCACTTGTCTTATTGAACGCACGGCTAGTATCGCGAGATTCCGAGTAGAAACGAGATGTGAAATATGGCAGGAAATACAAAACATGAGGGAACAAAAGAACGAATGCTTTTCACTTGTTGCATAACCTTAGTCAGGTAGCCAACTTACAATGAGTGTCTACTCTGAGCCTACGAGATGGAGTCAGCATTTAGCACGCTCCTATCGTCGACTTACCTGTTTTGGAGGGGAAGTACGGGCGTTTCGTACCATAATCACTTCGTACCAGTCACTTCCTAGGTACAAATATTTACGGTTTCGCAGTTTATAGCATATCCTGCCATAATTTTACCTCATAGACCATAGCCATACCATTTTGTAACAATTTTTTGGGACTTATGGCAGATTTATGACTTGGACAAGAAAGAAACAAAAAAGCAATTTACTTGAATGTAATATTCTATGCAAGAAATTATATGCAAGAACACTTTATTATTTCTATTTCCAATTGTGTTTTCACAGCAGTTTTCTCAAATGGACTCACTTTTTATAAGGACTAAGGTGTGCAATTTAAGAAAATGAATATTGGAGGGGGAAAAAAGATGTTTTTACTGGAAATATAGATCTAGTCATATGCTTAATATAGTACCTGTAGATTACTGTCCCCAAATGCAATGTTACTTTGTGACTGGTCGCCTCTGGGTACAGAGACAATCCAGACAAAATCAGTTGAAAGTTCTGCACTGTTTTTGTGCGCAAGTTTGAACTCTTATAATTTCGCATATAGAGCACAAAACTAGGATTTAAACATACCTGTTGTTTGTGTATTCAATATTCCTTCATTTGAAATACAAACAGTTTCAATTTAAAAGCTGATTGTGAGAAAAAAATGTGTATTTCATCAGTTATTCGAGTTGTTTACGTTCCCGAAAACATATAAAATCGCCACCGCGCACTACAAATGTCGTCGGTGATTTTTCGGAGATAAACGTGTTATAAATGACTTCTACAAGCCCTTTATGTAACAAATGGTTTAACAGTTTACTTTTGGTCATGTTTATTACTAAAGGTTAATTGCATTTCATTTCTATACGGATAAAACTGACAAAACAGAATGTCAGTATAGTGCTCTATATTTGCTACTGGAAAATTTACGATGGACTTGAGTCGGTACGGTGTACAGTAAATGTCCAAATATGAAAAAGATCACCGGGGTCTCATTATTGAGACTAATGCCTAGTACAGATAACTGTCCTCAAAGGGGATGTTACTTTTTGACTGGTTGCCTCTTGGTACAGAGACAATCAAGACAAAATCAGTTGAAAACTCGGCACAGATTTTGTGTGCAAGTTTGAACTCTTATAATTTTGCAAATAGAGCATGAGACTAGGAATTAAACATACCTGTTGCTTGCGTATTCAATATTCCTTTGTTTGAAATACAAATAGTTTCAATTCAAAGGCTGATTGTGAGTAAAAACTGTGCATTTCATTAGTTACTCATGTTGATTACATTCCCGAAACATACAAAATGGCCACCATGCACAAGAAATTTTGTCAGTGATTTTTTCGAGATAAGCATGTTATAAATGACTTCTACAAGCTCTTTATGTAATGAATGGGTTTAACAATTTTATTCTGGTCATGTTTATTACTCAAAGTTAATTGCATTTTGCTGCAATACACATTAAACTGACGAAACAGAAAGTCAGTATAGCGCTCTATATTTGCTACCGGAAAATTTACGATGGAATTGAGACAGTACGATGTATAGTAAATGTCCAAATATGAAAAAGATCACCAAGGCGTCTCATTATTGAGACTAGTCATGTACCTTGACAGCGCCTCTGTCCTAACTCTGCCACCTTTCTTATTTTCTTCAAGTCTCACTATGTGTCAGTATTGTTGAATCACTGGTTAATGGTTAAGAGTGGAATCAATCCTGTCTCTATGTAGCAAACCAGCAACATCCTGATCGCAAGTCCTCTGTGCTACTGACCTGAGCCACTGGGGCTAGGCAGTGGCCAATTGCATTGTTGTAAAGTGGCTTAAGTTTATACAATTCATATACAGAAAGTGTTGCACAAGTGAAAGATATGAAAGCAATGTGTGATAAGGACAAAATGCTTTCTATCTATACCAGCTTTATATCTTATAATTTTTTATGGGTTTTTTCCTTCATAGTCTAACACTTTACTACACAACCCCGACTTTTAACGACCCCTAGAATGAATCCTTTTGAAAATGTTGGAAAGGAGAAAATACTGGTAACAAGCATTTTCTCCTTTTTCCACAATGTTTTCTACTCTATCAAAGATAAATTCCATCATTTGAGCTATGTTAAAATTGTTGTCTGCAAATACTTTCAATTTGGACAGGTATGTTACTTGCTTATGTGGTAAAGAGTTAACCCTTTCTCAAATAACAGACTTTGGACCCTTCCAAACAGAAAAAGTTTGCAGACTACAATTTTAGATTTGGAGAAAATTGCAGAAAGATCTGAAAAAGGGTAGAAAACACTGGGAAAAGGAGAAATTGCTCGTAACGAGCAATTTCTCATTTTCCCACCGTGTTTTCAAAGACTTTTAACTGCAGAAGCGTAAAAACCAACGCTTGTTTGGGAAAGGGTTAAGCAAATAAGCAAAAACATTGCTTTATTATTAATTCTTCTTTTACCTACCTATTGTTTTTGTATAGTATTTTATCTGAAAGTTTTCACCAATTACCGTAGGATGTCATTCCCATATTTTAACATTCCTGAGAAAGGAGCTTTTTGAAAACATTGTGGGAAAAGGAGAAAGTGCTGATAACCAGTATTGCTTTTTACCCTTCCAATGACAGAAATAGTTGAGTTACCTATCTTTGTCGTCTGCAAATTCAATCAGGTTGAATCAAAGATTTTATCTTCTTGTAGAGAATTGATAAATGTATCTGGGTCTGATTTGCAGACAATCTTACCTGATTGACAAGTATGGGATAAAGTCAACAAAGGATGGCACGACTGGGATGCATTTAGTCAACAAAGGATGAAGTTAGCAGATGGATGCAGAGTAAATTACATGTACTTAAAGAAGGACAGGAGGATCCCAAAATGTCGTTATCAAAAAGATACAGACAGGCTTATTGTTTATTGGTAGGTTTAAAAAAAAAAAGTTTTTTTATCAATAAACTTTATTGGTAGTTTTAAACCTTTGCCAGACAAACCCGTCTTTTAACCACCCGGAGAAAGGGTCCTTTTGAAAACATCTTGGATTGGAAAGGTGAAAATGCTGGTAACCAGCATTTTCTCCTTCCTACAATGTTTTCTACCAGTGTTCCCACTGGCTTTTATTTGAAGGGTACACTTACCCCCCAAGCTGTAAATCTGGGGCAAGATTTCATATTAGAGGCTATGACAATAATGGTTTCAAACTAGAAGTAAAGTAATCAAAGTACCACAAAAGTATATTATAATTATGATGTCTGTGGAAATTAACTGTTTAAGTAATTTAAAAGCCAAAAAGACAGTCTGAGGTGACTTTGATCGGACAATGTCAAAAGGAACATTGTGTTGTGCTATGGGTTTCCATGTTTTTTGCATAGAGCATTTTTTCATGTGTTTTAAATTACGGAAAGGGTTTTCTGTATGATTTGACAATAATTTATCAATAGGGGCAGCAAGTAACTTCAAATTCCATCATTTTACACAGGTTAACCCTTTCTCAAACAATCCCTGGTTTTTACGGGTCTGGAATAGTAGCCTTTTGAAAACATTGTGGGAAAAGGAGAAAATGCTAGTTACCAGCATTTTCTCCTTTTCTCACAATGTTTATTACCCTATCATAGACAGAAATCATCTTTTTAGCAAGAGTTGAATTGTCGTCTGCAAATGCTTTCAATTTAGCCTCGTCCAAAAGTTTGTCGTTTGGGAAAGGGTTAAGCATATAATGGAGTTTTTCACTTTATTTTCCTTACATGTATTTGAGGTCTCACATGTAACCAAAATTTGTTTCATGAATTTCAATTCTGTAACGTGATTTATGCAGTAATTTGTGTGACTAGGAACACTTTTCTACTCTTTCCAAAGTAGTTTCAATCTTTCAGTTACATGTATTTTGTCGTCTGCAAATGCTTTTAATGTAGATAAGACTAAAATTTATTCACTTGTTGAAGAGTTAAACCTTCACCACACAATTTACTAACTTATAATGACCCTGAAAGATAAGCTTTTCAGAATATTGTGATAAAAGGAGACAATACTGGTAAACAGCATTTTCTTTCTTTCTCATAATATTATCTACCCTATCAGGAACAAATTTTTTTTAGTTTTTTACATTTTTTGTTTGCAAATTTATGTTGGACAAATCTAAAATTTCATTAAGTAGTAAAGGATTAACTTGAAAATGAAGACGGCAGAACTCCAGATAAGAAGAAGTGATGGTATTTTAAATTCATTATATCTCTTTGAAACCCTATGTTGTGGGTACTCATTAAAATTGTCTCAATGAGACGATTCTAATAAGTACCCGAAAGGTAGGGTTTAAAAGAGAATAATTAATATTTTAAATTATGAAATCAAATCACTCCCTCTATCTAGAGCTCTGAGACAGGTTGAAAAAAGACAAAATGAGTGGTACTGGAAATGACTAATTTCTTCATTTGCCACAATGGTTTTGCATGTATGAACCATTTACCAAACAACAAAGTCTTGGACCATACTTAACTGACAGTAGCTGAAGTCAACAATGTAAATGTCGCTAAAATGATAATTCTGACTATGATAGGGTAGAAAACATTGATTTGAGGTAAAAGGAGAAAATGCAGATTGTTAGCATTTTCTTCTTTTCCAACAATATTTTCAAAAGCTTTTCTTCCTAGAGTCATGAAAACCAGAAATCCCCTTTTCCTGTAGCATGGCTCAATTGTCAAATATTGTTGAAAGCTAAAAGCTGATGACACAAATGTGTTACAGGACCACCTCTAGAGAAGGTTCACCTCCCAGGAATGTTGCTGTTATCCTGATATAGATTTGTGAGATCCACAAAGAAACTAGATTCTAGGCCTTTGATGATTCTTTTACCAGGGAGATAATGACTGAAGGCAGAGCAATGGGCGCTGGAGGTATGTTATATTGCTTAATTCTTTACAAAAAAACAAACTTTTGGACTAGACCAAATTGAAAGCATTTGCAGACAACAATTCAACTCCTGCTGAAAAGATGATTTCTGACCATGATGGGTAGAAAACATGGTGGGAAAAGGAGAAAATGCTGGTTACCAGCATTTTCTCCTTTTCCCACAATGTTTTGAAAAGGCTAACACTCTAGACCCGTAAAAACCAGGGATTGTTTAGGAAAGGGTTAATTCTTTACCAAACAATCCCGACCTTTAGTGACCCCTAGAAAGAATGCCTTCAAAAACATGGCTGGTTATCAACTTCTTGTCCTTTTTTCCGAAATGTTATGTACCCTTGCGGAATTGATTTTCAATTTTTATTCACATGTATTTTGCTGTTTGCATGACATGCTTTCAAGTTGGACTGTTGTTTGGTAAAAGAGTTAATCATTTACCAGTTAACAAGAAATCAGGATCATCGCAATTATAGCATTTGCAGATGACAATTTTATTGTGGCTTAGATGGTGCTGTATTTCTTTGATACCATTGAAAACATTGTGGGAAAAGGAGAAAATGTTTGTTACTAGGATTAATGCTTGTTATTACAAATCTATCAATTCTAGATCACTTCACCCAGTTGATGGCTATAGAGCCAGTGGCCTTCTTGATACATTTAATAATTTTTATGTTGTTGTAAACCCCACATCCTGCTATTTTTACATTCTCATGGGTTGTTCTATCTTTGAAAATGTAAATGATTATAGATACAACTACATGTATACCAAACCACTTACATTTTACTTCATCAAACAGTTTTACATTTTAAGACCAAGAGAAAGACTTGTTTCTGTGACCAGGATTTTCTCTTGTGCAATATTTTTTACCTTTTTACAAAACATACCGCCTTTTGAGTAATATTAGTATAATGTTTGCAAAGGCTGTTTATTTTGGCAAGTCTAGTGTTTTGTTCTGTTGTAAGGGAGGTCATGTTTTATGTCGAATCATTTTTCTACTTTTTTTTGGCAACAAATTATCAGCTTTCTTTTGTAGGATTGATAATAAACATTGCGACAGAATCCTTTCTGTTCATCATTGTTTCAACCATGTTATTTGGGAAAGCAGCCAGTAGCTAAGGAAGAAAATTGTATGATGCACTGGAAATAGAAATTCCAGGAACGCATGGATAGGTGCATTTTCTGCCATTATAACTAGTTTTTGAAATGATGTTTAATACTGTACAAATATTGTGTGTCTTTAATGACTTTTATACTGTAAAGAATTGAATATCATTTCATTCCAGGAAGATGACAAAAAAACAGAAAGAAACAGAGAGAAAGTGCACAGACTTTCCTGTCCGTGTGGACCAGATAGAGTATTAAGGGATACTAGGACACTAGATGAAAACTTTAAGGACATTGGGAGACTGTAATTTCAAGTATAAAGATCTTTGACCTTTCTTTTTTCACAAAGTCCATTTGCTGTTACATTTCAAAGCTGTATTTGAATAGTCTTGTTTGAGATTTAGAAAGTAACACACCATCTAATTGGTTAAACCAAATCAGAAGTTGTGTTACTTTCAACTTAAAAAATTTTGGAGGATGAGGCTAAGACTGTTCTTTCCCCATAAATCACACAATCCAAACTTTTAATGACCCTGAGCAAGAAAGTTTTTCTTCTTTTTCATGAGAAAAACAATCAAAATTCCTAAGTTTCAGGCATGCTGATGGATTGATCAGATATTGTTACGCAAAAAATCCATTTCCAACTTCACGAGAGTGGTGACCATCTTTTCTGTCTTTGTCTGTAAGTTGCAAATTCCCCTTACTCAGTATCTCCTGAAACTTTGTGGAGGATGTCAAAAGTCTAGAGTTGTCTGCATTCAAAACATTTGTTGACGACAGTTTTTAGCCCTTTCCCAAATGACATATTTTAGACTGTCCCAAACTCAAAGTGTTTGCAGATGACAATTTTGAATTTGATGAGCATGGCAGAAAGTTTTCTGATAGGTTAGAAAACGCTGTGGGAAAAGCAGAAATTGCTCATTACAAGCAATTTCTCCTTTTCCCACAGTGTTTTCTAAAGACTTGTACTGCAGATACGTAAAATCCAGGACTTGTTTGGGAAAGAGTTAAATGTTGGTAAAATGATGGAATTTCCATCTGAAAGGGTAGAGAATATTGTTTGAAAAGGAGGAAATGTTGTTCATCAGCATTTTTTTCCTTTTCCAACAATGTTTTTAAGCGTGTTTTTCTTTGGGGTCCTAAAAACTTGGAATGGTGTAGCAAAGTATTCCAACATTCTTGTATTAAAATGATAATTATTATAAAGTGTGCCTTGATTTGTGGTAAAAAATACTGTGGCAGAAGGAGAAACTGTTTAGTGCAATCAATTTATCCTTTTGTCACAGTTTTTCAAAGTGTCCTGAGTAGGAAGTATTGTGTTAACCTTTTCCCAAACGACAAAATTTTAGACTGGTCCAAATTGAAAGCACTTGCAGACAACAACATGCATGTTACTCAAAAATTGAAATTTGTTTCTAGCAGGGTAGAAAGCATTGTGCGAAAAAGGTAAGCAGCATTTTCTCCTTTTCACACAATGTTTTCAAAAAGCTTCTATCTCAGAGTCGTAAAAACCAGAGATTGTTTGGTAAAGGGTTAACCCTTTACCAGATGATGAAATGTAGGCTTCACTGTGTTGGAAGACTTTGCAGTAGACAATGTAAATATGGCTTGACTTGCAGTTTTTGTCTTCTGAAGGTTTTGAAAAAATTGTGGGAGAGTTTGCTTGTTACCAGCATTTTCTCCAACTCTCAAAATGTTTTCAAAAGACTTCATACACAGGGTTGTTAGAACATGTACTGATTTGATAACAGGTTAAATGTTTTGTAAATAAGGGGATGGAAAACTGGTCCTGCACAAATATTATGAAGTTTGCAAAAATTTAGATGTAATGCCAAAATTTTGTGTAAAGAATTTTTAAAAACATCAAAAACAGCAGATGCTTTTGCTAAAGACAGTTAAGGATTTCTGAGAATATCTGTAAATGTTTCAGTGTAAAAAAAATAACATTTTTTAATCCACTAAAATATTGCCAAAAGTGAAAAAAAGTTAAATGTTTCAATAAGCTTTGAACACATTTGTTCCTGATTTGAGGTACTTGTGACTCTGCTATTCATATTTGTTGATATTTTGACATCATTTTTCATGGCTTTCCATTCCCTTATAACAGCCTATGTGTACATCATTGAATTTTTTTGTGCTTGATTAGATATAAGTAACCCATTAGTAAGGATAATTTTTGAAATCCATTTCACTTGATATTTTGGGACACACTGTTATTCAGATCTGAAATCAGACAGAACTTAAGAATTAATCTTCTTCAAATGTTTCCACTAACCCATTAACTCTTTTCTAAACAACAAAATGTTGAACTACCGTAATCCAAATTAAAAGCATTTTCAGACAACAAAATAAATATGATTCAAAAATTGAAATTCTTTTTGGGATGGGTAAAAAACATTCTATTAACCCATTACCACACGAGAAAATTTTAGACTGGTCCAAAATGAAAGCATTTGCAGACGACAAAATAAAGGGGACTAAAAAAAAGAAATTAGTTCTGGGAAGGGTAGAAAACACTGTGGGAAGAGGAGAAAATGCTGGTTACCAGCATTTTCTCCTTTTCCCACAGTGTTTTCAAAAGGCTTCTTTCTCAGGGGCGTCAAAAGTAGGGATTGAGTGGTAATGGGTTAAGAGGAGAAAATGCTCCTTTTACCACAATGTTTTCAAATATCTATTTCTTCTGGGTTGTTGAAACTGTTGATTATGTGGGAATAGGTTAATGTCATGCTTTCCTGCTTTGTTGCATGATAAGTGTAAATTCTGTTCATGTCAATTTTTGCTTCTCTGGATATCAGACTAAAGAAGTCCAAAATATTTGTTATATTTAGTATTGGGTTACTTTTATCTCAATGATCTGTTTGTATTGTTTGCATTTATTTTTTGTCATTTAACTTTTTACCAGACAATTCTGTTATTTTACAACCCTCAGCAAGAAGGCTTTTTGAAATACTTGTGATTAATGGAGAAAATTTGGAATACTTTGGTAGTTATCAACATTTTCTCCTCTTCTCACAATGTTTTATACCATTTCCTCTCAAAATATATGTTCCTCATTTGTGTCATGTTTCAGTTATTGGAGCAGTATTCACTTTTTAACCAAACAACAAATTTTTAGACTGGTCCAAATTGAAAGCGCTAGCAGATGACAAAATAAACGCAACTCAAAAATTAGAATTTGTTTCCAGCAGGGTAAAAGACATTGTGGGAAAAGGAGAAAATGCTGGTGACCAGCATTTTCTCCTTTTCCAACAATGTTTATCAAAAACTTTCTGTCTCTGTGTTGTAAAAACCAGGGATTGTTTGGTAAAGGGTTAAAGTTGTTTACAGTTGATTTCAGCATGAACAAGGCTAGAATGTCGTTGTCTGGTATAAAGTTAATTACTACATCATTAGCATTAATTTTGTTAGTCCTCAAACTCAGAACAAAGCAGCAAATGCAGGTGAAAAACTGAAAAAGGAACCAAAGTACCATGGTAAATGGAGTAATCTTGCAATATTTTCAATACAATATCTCCTAGAAATACCCAGATATGAACAAAGCAGCAAATGCAGGTGAATGACTGAAATAAGAGCAAAACACCGTAGTAAATGGAGTAATCTAGCAATATTTTCAATACAACTTCTCCCTAGAAATATCTAGATATTAATGGTTTCATAAATTTTACCTTTACAAACAGACAAGCAAACATTGTGATAGGTGGAGAAACTGCTCAACCTTATAAGGAAGTTCTCCATTTGACACAATATTTGTTGAATACATTATAATGGATGTAAAACTGTGCTAATGATGTAATATTATAATAGGTGTTGAATTATGCTAATGATGTAATTGGTTATTTATAGATACATTATAAAAGTCGAATATACTGTATAGACCGTTAACCCATTCTCAATCAAACCCATGTTTTTACATGTCTGTGGTAAAAGTCTTTTGAAAACACTTCGGGAAAAAGAAATATTTTTCATAAAGAGTTATTTCTCCCTTTCTCAGTGTTTTCTCCTGTATTGGAGAAATTTCTGTCATTTTTATCAAATGTAAATTTGATTTTTGAAAATTTTCATCTGCATACTCTTTCTGTTAAGAAGACTCTGAAATTTGTCATTTGGGAATGGGTTAATAGATGGCATGTTGAGAAATTGTGAATTATGAACAATATCTCAATCTGCATCACTGTTTTCTAAATCATATGACTAGAATTCGAATGATTTGTCTATTTTACTGGATGGTTTGATAAGGTTATCCATCACTGAAATGGGTCTAAGCTTATACTGTACAACTTGTTCTATTCTTGTACTTGACAAGGTCTGAAATTACTGTGGGAAAAGAAGCAATTGTTTGTCAGAAGCAAATTCTCTTTTTCCCACACTGATAATGATACTGTTGAAAAGCATGATTTTTCAACTTCTTTTGAATCTTAAAAGTTTTTTGTTGGTTTAGAAATTACGTGTATAGTGATGGGCTCTCTCTTTATCAAACAGTCCTGATTTTGAATAACACATAAGGTGAAAACATTGTGGGAATAAGACAAAATGGTGGTAACCATCAGTTTGTCTTTTTTTCCCAATAATGATATCTAGCCTTGAAAAGTTTAATGTCAGTTTTGAATCACATCAATTTTGCTCTCTACAAGCGCTTCTACTTTGGACAAGTCCAAAACTTTATCTTGCTGTAAAGATTTTTAACTCTTTACCAAACAATCCCTCGTTTTCACGACTCTGTGATAGAAGCTTTTTGAAATAATTTTGGGAAAGGGAGAAAATGATGATAACTAGCATTTTCTCCTTTTCCCACAAGGTTTTTTCTTCTAAAATCAAGTTACAATTATTAACCCTTTACCCAATAAGGCATTTCTATGTTATCTCTAATTGACCCTAAATAACAGCAAGGATGAAGGAGTTTCTAATGTGTATATGACATCTTTTGATAGCATAGAAAACTGTGTTAAAAGGTGATTTCACGTTTTGCCACATTGTTTTTCAAAGGCTCCTACAAGCAATGTGTAGAAATGGGTATCTATGGAGTAAAGGGTTAAGTCATGTTTATTTTGCTGTCTACAAATGCTTTAAATTTTGACAAGTCTAAAATTTTGTTGTTTGGTAAAAAGCTTGTCATGTCATGTGTATTTGACCTTTGTTTGAGGTTTATAGATTTCTGTTACAAGGTTGAGTGATGTCAAACCATGTATGTACAGCATTCAAAGTTTGGTAATAGCCATATATTCAAACAACAAAAATATTTTGAAAAAAGCTACAGATGCATGTTATGCATTGTCAACATTTTTCGAATTATTTAGTTAGTGAGGGTCAGTGAATGACATTTTGATTTGTATTGATAGAGAGAGGAGAGATTGATACATTGCAGTGAAAAGCTGGTCTGGTCTCAATGTCGGATAGTGTAGATCTAAGATCAGACAGCATGTGATATTAATCTGATCTAGATCTTGTCTGTTCACCAAAAATTATGGTATTTTGAAAAAAAATGTTAAACCTTTTTCTACACAATCCCATCTTTATCAAACTGCAGAGAGGTTTTAGAAAACATTTTGGGAAAAGGAGAAAATGCTGGAAGTGCTTTATTCTTTTTCCACACTGTTTTCTATCCATGTAAGAGGAAATATGGTCACTTACAAATCATTTAAACTGTCTTGTTTTAATTCCCTCTGTCTGGACAAATCTAAAATTTTGCTATGTGGTAAAGGGTTAAATTCTTTGATCTGTGTATGGAAGAGAGGTTCACTATAACAGCTGTACATAAATGGTTGTTAAAGATTTGTTTAAAGTTATTCCTACCCTGAAGCAGAACATCTATTTCTACTGTAATTTTACTCTGGAAAATATGCATATTGTAGCATCCTAACTGAGCCACTTGTAGAGGTTTCTGCCTTCATAGAATGATCATTTTCTTTTCTAAAATCACTATATGCTCATTCAAAGGGAGATTATTATTACCTTCCTTTACAAATAAGTAATAGAGGTATGATCAGAAACTTTTTAGATAGACATTTAAAGAAATTATTGAATCACTATAAACTCTCAATAATCTAACAAAAAAAGTACATGTATGCCATGTTGACCAGAAGCTTCAGGAGGGGAAAGCCATAAACTTGTTATCTTCTGAAGAAATCAATTTTCAATTGACAATTACAGAAACATCCTTATAAAGTAAGGATTGTTGTCAAAAAATATTGTTTGAGGGAAAACATTATGACAGAGATAACTAATGGCTACAAGCAATTTATCGTTTTGTCATAATGTCTTCTTTAGTAGCCTGTTGCACAAGGCAACAAATTGTCTACAGAAGGTAACAGGTTAACTCTTTACCACACGAGCCTGACTTTTAACAACCCTGAGAAAAAAAGCCTGTGGAAAACATTGTGGTAGAAGGAGAAAATGCTGGTAACCAGCATTTTCCCCTTTTCCCACAATATTTTCAATGCTTTTTAAGTCAGAAACCATGACATTAATAGGATTTAATTTGTTGTCTGCAGATGCTTTGAATTTGGTCCAGTCCAAATATTTGTCGTTGGTAAAGAGTTAAACTTGTATATAAATATGATCTATATGTAACAGAGATGGCAATGTGTTAACCAGCACTTCAATGATAGATAAAAAAAGAGCTACAACTTACCTCTATAGCAGTTTGATGAACAAAAATATTTAATGTTTAAGATCAATTAGGAGAAAGCTTTTTCTTCTTTATCAAACAGTTCCATGTTGTAATGACTCTGAGATACATGTAGAAAAATCTGGACAACTTTGTGTAAAAAAGAGGAAATGTGAATACCAGCATTTTGTCGTCAAAGTTTTCTACTCTTTCAAAAAGTGTTTCCTTCATTTGAGCCACTTTGATCATCTGCAATGTTTCCTTCAAGTTTGAAAGGATCCAAAATTTTGTTGTACAGTAAAGACTTAATTTGTCAAGTATTTAACTGCCAGTGAAGATTATCTCAAATCTGTGTATCCTTGTTTTGGATTGAAATACTCAAGTGAAAAGTATTCTGTAAATGAAATTTATAGTTTGGGCATTCTTTAGTTAACTATGGAAAAAAAAAATTATGGAAATTTATGTGCTGGTTACCTGTTGCCATCTCTTAATAACTATATGTTGTATTTGGGTATTGTTGGTTGGTGTCAAAATTCTGGGAACCAAAAGGGCCCCATGACCACTTGCCAGTGTCAAGGGAGGTAACTCAGTCCAGACAAGACTTTTGGTGAATTATTCCCCTTGAATGACTCTTTAACCAAGTTTGTGTATGGGTAGCTGATTCCCACTGGGATTGTAATGATGTGTTCTTACTGCACAATAACAATGTGTATTTTATAGTGAGCTCTTGTGAGGAAGTAGAGTCCTTTGGTGATAATGATGTATGAGCCAATGTGGACCAGCAGTATAAAACGGGGAAGTTCACGAGGAAAACCTCTGTACTTGTTGTAGTACTGTGGAGTTTATGTATCTCTATGGTGTTGACTGGAAATGACTTTGATTCAATCTGGCCTTGAGACATCTGCACCCAGTGTTCTGAATTTGGGTTCAAGGTGTAATTATTTGCTTTAGGAATCAACGTTTGCTTGTGCTATATCCCTGTTTGAATGTAGATCAATGTACGTGTATTTGCAACAGTGTTTATGACCACATTTTAATGCTATTTATACATGTATCTTTTACGATAATTACTTCTGTTAACTCAAACACACTGGCCTATGCAACAAGTTTAAAACCTGATGCAAACCTTAAATAAGGTAAGGAAGACTTTTTGTGTAATAGGATAAATTCTAAATAAGGAACATACGGTACTTTACATTTTCCTGTAAATAAATGTTACAGAATTACTTTAAATTGGATAAATGAATAAGATAAAACTTACATTAAGTGATCAGAATTCTGCAGTACGGAATATGTTATCAAAAAAAATCGTACCAATGTAATAGTGCATCAATGAATAACTGAAAATTGAAAAAGTGTCCGCTCTAACCTGGAAAAAAGAAAACTAGGCAATGTGAAGGAATGCAATGCTGCAGAAATGTTGCTGTAGTGCTTTATGTGACAAATTTGACTAAACATAACCCTTTCCCAGACGGCAAATTTTGGACCAGACCAAATTCAAAGCATTTTGCCGATGACAAATTAATTGTTGCTTAAAAGATGATTTTTCTATATGATAGAGTAGAAAACATTGTGGGAAAAGGAGAAAATGCTGGTATTTTCTCCTTTCCCCACAATGTTTCCAAAAGGCTTCAATTCCTTTCCCGTAAAAACCAGGGATTGTTTGGGAAAGGGTTAATCTTTGTGGAGGTTTTGATTTTAAAAATACTGAGTACAGAAAGTTTTAGTCAAATATGTTGATGTTTGAAGGCAGGGAAAACTTTCAGACACCATCTTAGCCTGGTTTTCATTATTTTTTATCTGATGCAAGTTTCAACAAAAAGCCTCCCTGGTAAAATTTGTTGGCCAAAGGTGGTCTGGTGTTAGTTGGCTTTTGTCACAGTTTTTCATATTTATTTGCTCTCTTAGCTGTGTGAGGTATGTCATTACAGTGTAGACATTGGGCATGTTTGGTAGTTACAGCAAGTAAACACTGTTTCTGATAGATTTATTGAGAGGCTTTTGTCACAATGTTTCATATGATTGTGTTTGTATACTGTTGGTGGGCTTGAGTGGTTATCATCTTGGTTTAGAAAAATTAATGTGCTATAAATACAGTGTAGATTGTGCAAAAATAGTGGTTATGTGCCTGTCTTTGCCTTTGTCACAATGTTTCTTGTGTACCACTGAAAGATCTGGGCATTTATTCCTGGATGGACATGGACTGAATTGTCACACCAGTATAGATTGTCTGTTTTACAAATGTGGTGGTTATACATCCACCTTTACTTTTGTCACAATGTTTTTATATTGTTATTTACATAGACTGGAGCATTTTATAGCAGAATTGACATGCATTTGATTTTCTAAAGAACAATATGGATGTGTGTATATTGGGCAATAATGATGGCTATGTGCCCATCTTTGCTTTTGTCACACTGTTTCTGATCTTCTGTACAATTTTCCTTTTCCATGGAAACTCTGTCTCTCCCATTTTAACTTCTCAGTGTACATAGTTGTCTCTGGCTTTCTCCATTTGAACAAAGGCATAAAGTGTTGAGCTCAAAATTTGTATTATTTTTCAAAGTAGATCAGGATCAGACTGCACAGACTGCATTCTATGCCTGCCTCTGTATATTTTAAAAAACCTATATTTGAGTTCAGGGTTTAGCCCCTTATCTCCTACAGATAATTTCTTACATCTTGTTCTAGACTACTTTCAAAAACATTGTAGGAAAAGGAAATATTGTAATAAGCTCTTTCTTCTTCAGCAACTATCTTCAGGCAAGTTAAATCTGTATTTTTTTATCCTGGATTCATGTTGGTTATATACAGTATTTTACAAGGATGTTTACACAAATCCTCCGAGGAAAAAATTAGTTTTACATGATGAAAAATTTTGAATTTAAACTTTGAAGTATTTTTTGGGACAACTGAATATCAAAACTGTTTTTGTACAAAACTTTTGTGTGTAAGTTTGGGAGAAAACTGATTTGATTTAACCCTTTACTAAACAATCCCTTGTTTTCAAAACCCTGATGGAGAAGCCTTTTGGAAAATAACCAGCATTTTCTCCTTTTCCCACAATGTTTTTTACAGTATCAGAGACCTGGAGCTAATTTGTACTGACTCTGAATTGGTTGTCTGCAGATGCTGTCAGTTTGGACAAGTCCAAAATTTGTCGTTTGGGAATGGGTTAAATGCAATTTACATTGTGTCTGCATTGCATTCCTTCTTAAGTCCTATACCAAATCATTGCAGCAAAAGGATAAATAATAGTTTAAAGATATGAAAATATACTTAGGGATACTCAAAACATTTTTTTTTTTTTTTTCACATTAAATAGAACATAGACTTTAAAAAGAAAAAAAAAATAGAATGTTGAGGTAAAAGGATACAGTTTCTTCCTTCTAAAGATAGGACTGATGTTTAGCAAACATACATATTAAGTACATTTCAACAATTTCTGCTATATCAAATAACAACCCAGGGAGTAAAGTACATCAAGGTGAAAGGTTAAATTGGCAGTTCATAGTATGCCTTTTATAGATATGACTGTTGTTTGGACTACTGGTATACGAAACATCAGGAATCCTACGTGGTGCAATTATTACAAAATCAAGAAAAAAGATACCTTTATAAATAAAGTACATGTAGGTAAAAGGTTAAATTGCTTGTATATTTTATAAATTGATCTGTTGTTTTGATGAGTGGTTTATGAATCACAAGGAAGCCTAGTATGTAATATCAAATAGGACTTATTTCATTGAATAACATACATGTAGGCAAAGGGTTAAATTACCAGTTTATTTTGTACCTTGAAAAGAATGGACTGTTGTTTCGACTACTGGTATATTACCTCAAGAATCATACTTAATGATAGTTTCCACAATTATTGCAATACCAACTCTGTAGATAAAATACACTTAGGTAAAATGTTAAACCTTTGCCAAACCCTTTACCAAACAACAAAATTTTAGACTGGTTCAAATTGAAAGCATGTACAGACGACAAAATAAATGTTACTTAAAAATTGAAATTATGTCTCCAGCAAGGTAGAAAACATTGTGGGAAAAGGAGAAAATGTTGATTACCAGCATTTTCTCACAATGTTTTCAAAAGGCTTCTATCTCAGGGTCGTAAAAATCCGGGATTGTTTGGTAAAGGGTTAATTACATATATAACTTAACTCTTTACCCCATAAGGTGTTTCTCTGGTATCTCTAATTGACCCTAAATAACAGCAATGATGAAGCTGTTTCTTATTTGTATATGACACATTTTGATAGCTCAGAAAACATTGTGGCAAAAGGTGAAATTGCTCGTCACGAGCAATTTCACCTTTTGCCACAATGTTTTCAAAAGGCTCCAACAAGCAATGCGTAGAAATGAGTATCTATGGAGTAAAGGGTTAATGCCTTTTATAGGTTGGACTTTTGATTAGTCTACAGGTTTATGAAACCTTAGAAATTATGCTTGACCCTTTACCACACAATTCTGACTTTTAATGACCCTGAGATGGAAGCCTCTTGAAAACATTGTGGTAAAAGGAGAAAATGCTAGAACCTACTAATTCCATAATTTGAGCCAAGTATAAATTGTATTTGTCCGCAAAAGCTTTCAACGAGGACATGTCTGCCTGTTTTTTGTATGGTAAAGATTTAAATGCAGTTTCAACAATTAATGCAATATCAAACAGAAAACTAAATTTCATAGATAAAATACATGTAGGCAAAAGGTTTGATTGCCCTGTATTTTTGTGCAATTTATAGATTGGACTGTTAGAAAGACTACTGGTTTATGAAATACCAGGAATCATATTTTAGTGTAGTTTCAACAATTATTGCAATATCACATAAACGTTTAACCAAATACAATATGCCTGTAGGCAAAAGGTTTATTGGCTTATAAATTTTATAGTGTGACATCTTTTACAGATTGTGCCGATATTTAGACTACTGGTTTATTAAATACCAGGAATCATGCTTATGTTCAATTTCAACAATTATTGCAATATTATGTCGAAATTCGAAATTAAATACCTGTAGGCAAAATTGCTCATATAGTTTGAAGCCGTTTGTAGCCTTAAGCAGTCAAACCTCAGGTTTATGAAACAATAAGGCTCATATCTAAGTGCATTTCCAAAAATTACTGCCAATATTTTTCTCAAGTTAAAAATCTCAAACTTAATTCTCGAAATACAAAACATGTAGGTATAAGGTTTGCTACAAGTTATATAAACATGTATATAGGACAGTGTGTTGACAAAAACTCATGGGTAGTTTGTTCTTTACTTTCATTATTGATGTTTACCCTTACCTGAACACAAATCCCTTTAGTCTTCATTGTGAAAGACGACTTTAAAAACATTGTGAGAGATGAGACTTGACTTCAGCAAGTGATGGTTTGGGGAAACATTGTGACAAATGGAGAAATTTATGAAATTATTTTCTCCATTTGTTTTCATGTTTTGGCAGCTTTTATTTTTCTAATGTCTTTAGACTTGTCCAACAAAAAATTATATCGGGGTAAAAGTTAACAAAAGTAATTGTTGTAAAACTTTCGGTGCGCATGGCATTGAAATAAAAGGTCGTAAAGCACTGTTCAAGATATCTTTGACTGCGAATAGACTTGTATTTGCATGGTAGCACAAGTAAATGTTGGTTTTTAGGGAAAATAATTGCATTTTGAATCTGAATTCAGAACTCTGTGTGTGGTTGTTTCTTGGTTAGAGGGTTTCATAACTTTCAAACCCATAGACATACATTCTCTCTAGAAACATTGGTGTTCCATCATTATCACTAAAGGACTTGAAACTTTACAAGAGTTCACTTGAAATACATGTTGTATTGTGCAGTAAGAACATATCGTTACAATTCCAGTGGGAATCAGCTACCCATACACAAACTTGGTTGAAGAGTCATTCAAGGGGAATAATTCACCAAAAGTCTTGTCTGGACTGAGTTACCTCCCTTGGCACTGGCAAGTGGTCATGGGGCTTTTCTGGTTTCTTTGTATTTTATCATATTAAAAAAAAAATTGTTGTTTGAATAAAATCAAGAACTCAGAGTAATCTCCTGTAGCGTTTTATTTTTCAATTCCCACTTACCTCCCCTCCCAGTTGACCAAGTTTGCTGATCGATATCCACATTCAGAAATAACCAAGTTAACTTGTTACCTCCTGAGACAAACTTGAAGCAGACAACAAATTCATCAAAACTTTGAATGAATACAAGTAAAAACATTGTAGCAAAAGGAGAAATGCTCCTAACTCTTCACCAGACAGCCCAATGTTTTAAAGACTTGAAAAGCATTGTGGAAAAAGAAGAAATGCCGACAAGCATTTTCTCCGTTTTCCACAATGTTTTCTACTCTATGATACACAGCTGTCCTAGAGTCACATTTAATTTGTCTGCAAATGCATTCAACTTGGAAAAGTCTCAATTTTGTTGTTTGGTAAAGAGTTAAGAACAATTTCTCCTTTCACTACAATGTTTTCAACTGTTGTCCGCTGCAAGAAACAATTAGTCTACAGAAGGTAACATAGTTCTTTCATACTTTACATCCAAGTTGACAAGACCACCAAATACTGTGTATAAAGAAGATATCTCTCATGCAAAGACACGAGCAATACAATCTTTTCACATAGTAATTTACAGTCAATAAAACACTGTGGAAAAAGTATAAGTTGCTAAGACTTCAATGCTCAACCACATGATAAAACTGTAGACTTGTTAAAATTGAAAGCATTTGCAGATGACAATATGTTGCTTACATGATGGAATTTCTCTAACAAAAAATACAAAACATTGTGGGAAGAGGAGAAAATGCTGGTTATCATCATTTTCTCCTTTTCCCACGATGTTTTCAGAAGCATTATCTGTCAGGATTTATAAAACTAAGAATGTGTGGTACATGGTTAAGCATGAATCACAATTTTTTTCATACAGTGCATTGTAACAATCTTGTCAACTTGGACATAAAGATAAGAAAGAAGTTAACTTGGCTATTTTTCCAATTATTGAACTTCTTACAACATTGTAACACATTGACATCTGCTAACAAATGGCACAAATTACTCCAGACCAATTTTGAAATACAATGTGGTAAAAGGAGAAATTGCTGATAATAAACAGTTTCTTCTTTTGCCACTATATTTTCACATGTATTCCTGGTATGAAAACCTTTACACATGTAAGCTATCCATATTTTATCAGAATGTTTTTATAGTCACCGCCATATTGTTACAGGGTCATGTGTTAACATTTTGACTGCTGTATAAATGAAACCAACAACTTAAAGTTCATAGGAAGGAGCCCAAACCATAGCAATGTCAGGGTCACTTTGGCTTATATACAGCACAAAATTTGGAAAATGGAGATCAGTGATCAGATTGCACATTTTTTGCAGTCTAATCTTAATCTGCACAAAACATAAGGTTTCCCTCAGTTTGCAAACATTTCAGTCTTTGCATGTTAAGGGCTTCAAGATGTGCTTTATTGGACAGTATAGATCAGATCAGATTGTTCATAACATGCAGTCTGATCTTGGTCTACACTGTAAACTTTTGGTTTTCTTGTCAAAAAACACATGAAACACAATAATTTTATATGGGCCATATCCTATTACTGAAGTTGCAATTTCATCTAACCCTTAACCAAACAAGTCAGTAGTTCACCATACAGGGGAAGATAGCTACGGTAAAACAATGAGAGAAATGGAGAAAATACTGGTTCTCATTATTTTCTTCTTTTCCCACATCTCTTACCAGTTTATAAACACATGCTGTCATATCAGCCAAGTCATCTGCAAATGCTTTAACCCTTAGAGCTCTGTACTTATGTAGTGTATGTCAAGATCAGACTGCACAAAACATGCAGTCTGATCTTAGACCTACCAAGTACCCTTCTTCAAATTACTCTCTTGCCAAAACAATTAATGAATTATTTTGACCTTTTTCACAAAATAAGCAAGTTCAGACAGTTACTTTACCGCTCTAAGGGTTAAAAAAACTGTCATCAAGTAAAGGGTTAGCAGCCAAAACCTTTAAGAAGTTCATAATTGTGACTGAATGTGGAATATCAAAACATCTAGAAGTTGGAGCAATAGAACATGTCCGAGTTACTTTCTTACTTGCTTTCAAATGAGCAAAAATCTGACTTCTCTAAATTCAACAGATATTGATACTTTTCCAAACAATGCTGCGCTTTAAAAAACTTGAGGAAGAAAGCTTTATAAAATGTCATAGATAAAACAACAAATGCTAGTAACTTACATTTTCTCTTTTTCCTAAGATTATTCTGTTAATACTATTACTGTACACCTTAAATTTAGAATAACAAAATAGTGCAAGTAACACACAGAGTTGTATGACAAGAAAATGTCTTTCTGTGATAATGAGGACAACATTGTGTGTAAATGAGCAACTGCTTACTTCATGTTGAAGGCTGTCAACTGTAGGAGCATGAAACAACATTCTTGTACAGTGATTGGTTGTTTCAAAATTTTGCTTACAGAGTTCTCATACAGAGCAATTTTGCTATTTGTCACTATGTTTTCAGTTCTGTAATATTTATAAGACTCATTTCCAAGTGCATATAACATGTTCCATTATCTCCAACTTCTAAAATCAGGGCCGCTTTTCACCTCTCATTTTTGTCATTCTTGATTAATTTTGTATTTAAACTAGTCTTGTACTTTAATGTTAAACAATATTACAGTAACCAGCCAGCTATTTCCTGCCTTTCCCAGGTTTAACCAGTACTAGACTGGGGACTACCCAGTGACCTGCCCAGAGTAACCAGCAACAAAATAGTCAAACCAAGATTTTCTATTTACAGAAATCAGACTTGAAGCCAACATTTTTGTAAACAGTGCAGATCAAAGATCATCCAACAAAGAACTTGAGGCATGATCTTTGATCTGCTCTGTTCAATATTTAAAGATGTACTGACAAAAATAGACTTGAACATAAATAATATTTTCTTTTGTAGTAGAAAATGTGTATTTCTATCATTAGGCAGTAAAAAAAGTCACAGGGGTCAAGTGTTACTTTAACATTGTTCTGGGTTTTCCAAACCATAACAAAAGTTTTGAGTAAGAATTTTGAGAATAAAGAAAGCATACATTAAATAAAGGAAAGTATTCTATTTAAGGTAGAAAAAAATACTGGTCTGGATGGAGGTTAGTCACTAAAATCTTCTGACCTTTAGCTGGAGTTCTACTTTTGTTTCTTGGCCAAACTGTTACCTTTTTGTTTGTATTTACTCTCAAACCCAACAGAAGATAGACAATAATTATGATTGGTGAAAAGTGACCCTAAAGATCAGCAAACTTGGTCAACCACATGAAAATACATACATGTACATATCACAATACATGACAATAAATCTAGAAACATTAAACAATAAACAAATATAACTAAATACACAGATAGAGAATTAAAGCAACATGTACACTCATATGAACCATGCTGTGGAAAGGGAGCTTAATGCATTCCCATGATGCATCATACCAATTCAGCCATCATACAACCATAGATCCATAATGACCACTTTTGTTTTGACAACTGGCTTAATAATGAGGTAAACTGATCCTTGTACATACAAAAAATTGACAAATAGCAGAAAGTTTCAGCCCAGGTTAGCCTGCATGAACTGTACAGGCTCACCTTGGTCGATACTTTTTGCAGATGCATTAACCCTTTACTCCATAGATACTCATTGTGAGGTATCAACAACTCATAGCTTTTGAAAACATTGTGGGAAAATGAGAAATTGCTCGTCACAAGCAATTTCTTCTTTACCCACCAAGTTTTCCATTCAATCAGATATTTGTATCCTCATTTGTCCATATTTTTGACATGATATCTTTACTTGCTGCTGAAATGGAAGAGCCTAAAATTGGCATATCAGGTAAAGGGTTAAGCCCCCCTTTTTTCAGAGCATGACTTGTACATAATTGAGCCATGCTCTTTGAAAAAGAGGCTTTATACATTTCTAACAATGCATTACACTAAATTAATTATCATATAATTACAGATACATTAAGTTTATTTTATCCAGAAGTTGGCTGGACCTGGAGGTAGAATAGTCTTTTGACATGTAGAAAATTGACCAAAAGTATAAAAACTTTTGACCCAAGTCATTCTGTGTGGACGGCACATGCTGATATTTGTGGATACTTTTTTTGCAGATGCATTAACTCATTACCACACGAGAAAATTTTGGACTGGTCCAAATTGAAAGCATTTGCAGACAAGAAAATAAAGGTGACTGAAAAATTGAAATTTGTTCTGGAAAGGGTAGAAAACACTGTGGGAAAAGGAGAAAATGCTGGTTACCAGCATTTTCTCCTTTTCCCACAGTGTTTTCCAAAGGCTTCTTTCTCAGGGGCGTCAAAAGTAGGGATTGAGCGGTAATGGGTTAAGCCCCCTTTTAACAATGCAGAGCTCATACAGTTAAAGCCCCATGTAAGATACATTTTATTTCAATGACCAACATCTTCTCTTGCCTTTTTAACCCTTTCCCAAACAATAAACTATTGGACTAGACCAAATTGAAAGTATTTGCAGACGGGAATTCAACTCTTGCTGAAAAGATGATTTTTGTCTATGATAGGGTAGAAAACATTGTAGGAAAAGGAGAAAAAATGCTGGTGTTACCAGCATTTTTTCCTTTTCCCACAATGTTTTCAAAAGGCTACTATTCCAGACCCATTAAAACCAGGGATTGTTTGGGAAAGGGTTAACATGTAACACTATCAGCTACAATTTAGCATTTAATTTCTGTGAGAAAAGTAAAAATTACTTACAAAATTGTAGCTGGTATTTCTGTGTATGTATGAATTCTGCCATATCAGAACTTGACCCTTATTCTGCTAAATAACAAAAATGAAATTTTTAATTCTGTAATGAAAACTCAAATATTGATGTTTCAAAGTTATGCTTTGGGGAAAAATGTTTCCTTTTTGGACAGTGTAGACCAAAGATCAGACTGCATGTTCTGTCTGTAAGATCAGACTGCATGTTCTGTGCAGTCTGATCTTGATCTACACTGTCTGCAAAAGGTTAGTAAGTTGCACTTAGCAGTGTAAGGGTTAATATAGCAATTTTCTGCAGGGACTTTCTCTGAATAATTAACCCATTACCAAACGACAGTATTTTAGACTGGTCCTGAAAGCATTTGCAGACAACAAAGTAAAGTGACTGAAAATTTGAAATTTGTTTTGTGAAGGGTAGAAAACATTGTGGGAAAGGGAGAAAAATGCTGGTTACCAGCATTTTCTCCTTTTCCCGGGATGTTTTCTAAAAGCTTCTCTCTCGGGGGCATCAAAAGTAGGGACTGTGTGGTAATGGGTTAATGTTTCGTACAGAACTGATGACATAAAATAAGCAAGTAAAATAACTGAAATAATGTCAAAAGTAGCATACAATCCATCAATAAATGATCTATACGGCTAGCTACATGTGAAAAGGAACAGTCAGACATCTGTGTAAAGTGTTGTCTCCATGCAGCCTCAGCAGTCCGCACAGACTAATTGGTAACAAAACTTTTCCACTCTTATATAATTTTCTGTTTTGCACAAGTCTACTGTAGCACAAAAATAGACAAATGTCTAAATGCCCCTTTTCATGTGTTGCATGCCATACACAGTACAGATATAACACTAAACCCCTTTACCTCAAATACATGTGCCTACAATGGTAACATTTTCTGCTTTTCTAAACAATATTTATAAATTCAGCCTTGAATCTTTATCACACAATCCTGACTTTTAACAATCCTGAAGAGAAAGCTTTTAAAAACACTGTGGGAAAAGGAGAAAATGCTAGTCTCTTTTTCCCACAATGTTTTCTACCCAATCAGAGACAAAAATCATCTTTTGAGCTTCATTTTTGTCATCTGTAAATGTTTTCAATTTGAAGGAGTCGAAAATGTTGTTGTTTGGTATAGAGTTAAAGGGTTAAATAAAATCATCAAGTCAAACTATAAAATATGTCAATATAGAAGTGCCTGAACTTTTCACTAGGAATACAAAGTTTATATTCATGGCTTACCTCTACAAACAGATTACAGTAGATAACTAAAACTATGAATACAATATTTGACCTTTCCCAAGGTTTAATTACCCTGAGGAAATATCCTTTTGACACTCTTGTGAGCAAAGGTGAAATCATCATTTTTCTCCTTTTCCCATAATGTTTTCTACACTGTCACTAATGAATATCTTATATTTTGACAAAATTTAACACATTGTCTGTACATACTTTCAAGCTGGACCAGTCTAGAGGTCTGTTATTTGTCAAAGACTTGACAAACATATTTATAAAGTTGCAGAACCTCTTCATAATTTAATTTTGCTTTTATCACAATATTATTAATCCTTTATCCCATATGGCATTTCTATGGTATCTCTAATTGACCGTAAATAACAGCAAGGATGAAGCTATTTCTTATGTGTATATGACACCTTTTGAAAGCATAGAAAACATTGTGACAAAGGTGAAATTGCTCGTCACGAGCAATTTCACCTTTTGTCACAGTGTTTTCCAAAGGCTCCTTCAAGCAATGCGTAGAAGTTAGTATTTATGGAGTAAGGGGTTAACAGTTGTGATATAAGAAGCAAAAACTTACCATCATAAGGTACAGAGTTAAACCTTATCAACACAACAAAATCTTAGATTTGTCTAATCTGATAGCCTTAGAAGACAACAATTCAATCTGGCTTAAACAATGAAATTTGTTTTAGAAGGGAAACAAAAGAAAAAAATCTGGAAAAAAAAAAGAAAATGCTTGCTTGCAGCATTTTCTTCTTTTCTCACAATGTTTTTAATTACCTTCTTCTTTGGGGTTGTTAAAAATCAGGATCATGTGTTAAAACATCAAGTATTGGGTCTAAATACAAGCACTTTCTTGTCACACTAAACTGTATAACATATACACAGTGTAATACAAAATGGGACAGAAAAATCTTTTAAAAAATTCAAGTTATATAATTCAGGCACTTCATACATATGTATTATCTAACACTGGAATCAAAGAGAAGCAGAAACATAATTACAAGGTTTTTCAGAGATTTGACCAAGAGACCTAGCTTTTGACCTGACATGACCCATTTTCAAACTCATCAAAGGTATCACCAAGAGGAAGATTCTGCCAAATTTTCGGGAGATTTAGACTGAAAATGTGACCTTAGAGTATACACAAGGTTTTTCTAAGATTTGACCTAGTGACCTAGTTTGTGACCCCCACAACCCAGTATCGGACTAAAAATGTGGCCTCTAGAGCATACATAAGGTAAAAGTTGATGATGGACAACTGACAGAGCAAGATCAATTTGGGCAATTGTATGGTATAGTTTCAAATACAAAACTATTACAACTACCAGTACTCACATTAAGCATGAATACATGATGTTTTATGGCCCATCAACCACTGGGGTCATTTAGTTTGCAAAAAGAAAAGAAATGATAGGATGTGAATCATAAGTATATGATGAGCCTGTATAGAGCTTTGAAGTAACAACATTCTAGATTTATAAAAGTAAAATATACGACTTTGTTCTTGGTTTTAGTCTAAATATCTAGCAGCAGATGACCAAACATTCAGTGTCTTCTGTTCTGTTGCACAGCATCCTACACATCACCATCTTTCAAACAATTATCTTATTGGTCAAAAATGACAAAAATTACCTTCCGATTGGAATATTCATAAAAATTGTCAATTTAATGTGTACAGATTATCTAATTTTCTTTTTACTTTCAGAGTATTAAATATCTACAAAATGATCTATGCTGGCAAATGATGACATAATTAATCATACTTATTTACGTCATGCATAAGCCATTTTTTCCCAGAAAATAATGTGTTGAAGAAATCTTGACATAACTAGTTTCTTGGCAGTTTCAAAATTATCCTTTATAGAGAAATTTGCATTTATGATCTGTGAAAAGGGAGCTTAATGCATCTGCAAAACTATCGATCCAGGTCTGTCTGGGCACTCTGCGTAAGCTTACCTGGATTAAAACTCTATGCTAGATCTGTCAACAAATTTTTTGCACATTAGGATCATGCTACGTGATTCAGGCAGTACTTATCTTACAAAATGGATCTGAACAGCAACATGGTTCAAATATACATGTATTTATCACATTTATTCAAATGTTATAGAAGCTTATTGATTGATCTGTAAGTTTGGGTTTATTTACAATAAGTTAAATATGTACCCAATAACTCGGCAAGTTTCTATCAAGGGATTAATGAAAGGGTTAGTCATTGAGGCAGAATTCATTTCTCTCTCTACACTGACCACTGTTTCAACAATGTACGTGTAGGAAAGCAGATATAATGAAAAAGGACAGAGCTCAACAAATAATCTGATTTTGGTGATCTATGCACTCTTATTTTGCAGAAACTCCAGATAAAACATGGATGGGTGCTCTTGCCGCCATTGACAGATCTACAAGCGAAATAATGTAAAAGTGTTAAAATCATAGTAGGGGGGAAAAAAATAATAGGCTAATTTTCCACAGATGGATGAATCAAGATGTGAATCAGGTCTGAGAATGATCAGATGTAACTGCAGCATAGTGCCCAAGTGGCAGTGGAAACAATTTAGCCAATCTTAAACTCCTACTAAAACCCTCAAAATGTAGTGGTCAGACATGACTCCCTGGCAATCATTGCAAAGAGACAGCAGCATTCCATGAAATTAGATCTACATCTATCTAGATCTATAAAAAGAGATTTTTCCTATTCTTGTAGCCTTTTAAAATGCTACATGAAAATGTGACCGTGAATTTCTTCCCCCCCCCCCTTTTTTTTTCTCTCTCTTATAGATCCTAGATCTGCATACAATGAGGAAATGTCCCCATGAATTGTTCTTTGAAAGTATGTGAAACAATAATCACTCCCAAATTATTCCTTTTTATAAATTTATAAACAAAATTGCTGAGAAACTGGCTTAATTTAAGAGAATCTGGAACCATTCTATTTCACATGTATACAATCTACAAAAGCAGCATGCTTTCTACTTTTGACATTGCTCAAAATCAGTTTTAGCAAAGCCTGAATTCACAAACAAAAATCCTTTGCTTTCAAGATCTAGAATCTAGGTCTTCATTCAAATTATTACATAGCTCTATTTGTTCCACAAATTATTTATGTTGCTTGTATTAAGGCTTTTCCTTTTCCATTTTATAAATAGATATACAGTGATAAGAATAAAATTGTCCAAATATGAACAAACGGTTTCAAACCAGTATCATTTTGTATATGGTATCTCCTGGAGAAAAGTAATGTCCCTGAATAGACCGACAACCTTTCTGGTATGCCTTGATCCATCATTGGCAACAGTTTTGCTGAAATTTATCTGTATTCATTTATGTGTTTGATACTGTATTTGTCTCGGGAAAACAGTTTTCACTTTGTTACTTATTTGTATATAGTCGGCTTATAAGTAACGGTACATATCTTATGCCAAAAAAACCTATGCTATAAATGTTTTCACAGACGGATCTCCTATTCTTAAATACAAGCAACCTAATTATAGAGACCTTTTGTAAAATTATTCATTCAATTATATCCAAGATCATAATCATCCAAGCTCAAATCTGAAAGTGAAGAACTGATATGAAAAAAGCAAAGCCTCAATACGAGCGACGTAAATGGTTTTTGGAACAAATATCTATTAATTCAAACAACCAGTTAGATTCTAGATCTTAAAATCAAAGGGTTTTGAGTTCGAATTTCAAAAACTAATTTTGAGGGTTGTAAAAAGTAGAAAGTATTTTTCTTTTGTAGATTTATACATGTGAAATAGAGCGAACCATCCCTGATTTCCTGAACAAAATAAACACAGTTCCTGAAAATTTCGTTAATTTATGTCCAGAAAAATATCTTGGAATGATTATTGGTTCACATACTTGTAAAGACCATTTTACAGGAACATTTCCTCACAGCATGTAGATCTTGATCTATGTAAGAGAGACTTTGACTTTTATAAGAAATTGCTCATTAGGTTAGGAAGAATACTAGTATTGAGCAGAGTACTATAGACTAGGACTGGATATACCCAGACAGTTACGCAATAACTGTTCTTGTTCTGTAATAAACACAGATATAGGTACTTTAGACAGACCATTTTGTAGATCTAAATGTCCCCTTTCTTTTCCGAACACTATCGATCTATAAATTGCTGTGATTACCTAGTAACACCATGTAAAAGTTTGTACCATATAGAGGCCATTACCAAACTAGTCGACACTGCCGAAGACAGACGTTGGGTATTTCCAAACGTTTCGCATTTTCTTTTCAAAATAAATGAAAACTGCAAGATACCAATGCTCTTGTTGCTGAAATGCATGTTGGCTAGAACTATAAGTATATAGGACTACAAAAAAAGTTGATAATGTCTAGTTTACAGGAAAATTTAAACTCCCAATGTTCAGAACACAACACATGATGCAAACCAACAAACAGTAAGCGCAATATAAGCAAACTGAAATTGGTCAAGTTTGATCCAATTTGTCTCCAATGTAATAAACATTTGAAAAGTTAAACTTAGATATATCAAGCTCCAAATTATATACATTTTATTCTTGTGATTGCTTACTAGGATAAAAACAAGGCTAAATCTTATTCAATCTGTTTCAGTACGTAAATACCCTCACATGTAAATATAGGTGAGGGCTTTTCCAAACAAGCCTCTTAACCCTTTACCACATGTCAAGATTTTAGACCTGTCTGAATTGAAAGCATTTGCTGATGACGGTTTCAGTGTGGTTCATATAAAATTATTTTTCTTTGAAAGGGAAGAAAACATTGTGGGAAAAGGAGAAAATGCTGGTTACCAGCATTTTCTCCTTTTCCAACTATGTTTTCAAGAGGCTTCTTTCTCAAGGTCATTAAAAGTTGGTGTTGTCTGGTAAAGGGTTAAATGCTTTTAACACATGATAAGGCTATTTAACACACTGTAATGTGTTTATGCATGTGGCAACTTTAAGTACTCTCAACTATTGATTCAAGGGAGACATAGGAGCAGTTTACACTCTTATCAATATATCTCAAAAAATCAAGTGGTAATTCCCTGACCTTCGAGCTGTCAAATGTAGGTAACTACCGATTTCTCTTAAGATGATTATCATATCATTCAAAAGTTTTAAAGATAGTAAGGAAAAGAAATATGTCAAACAGCTTATGATGTCATATGGTATTATTATTGTCTCCTGGAGAGTTGGGGTTATTTCTAAAATCTTGTTTGGTAATTGCCGATAGTTTGGAAACACTCAATCCCACTCTACACACAAAAGGGAAAAAGAAAAGAGGGTCATTGGCCATGGAACGCTCACCTTAGACTATAGCTTACGATTGAAATTCAATTCTTTGAACAACTTCAGTAAAGCTTCACCAAAGGAACATCCCTGCCAAGTTTCATCAAGATTGGCCCAGCGGGTTAGATGTTTAAAGAAATTATTGACGGACAATGGACAACAGACGCCGGACATTGGGCAATCAAATATCAAAGCTCTACACCATCCAGTTTCAAAGAAGAATTTTAAATCTTCCTTCTTTGTCGTATGTTCGAATTTGTGGTCCCCGGGGCTGGGCCAGTTTTGACCAAAGCAGCATCCTTGGAACAAACTTGGTAGAGGTCCGCTCAAAGATGCTACAATTTTGACCCCAGGGGCATCATTTGAAGAAACTAGGTAGAGGTCCACTAAGAAATGCAACAGACCAATTATCAAAGTTCTACGCTTTCTAGTTTCTGAGGAAAAGAATTTTGAAGTTTTCCTTCTTTGTTCCTATGCTCAAAATTGTGACCCCTGGGTGGGGCCAGTTTTGGCCCTAGGGGCATAATTTGAACAAACTTGGTAGAGGTCCATTAGGAGATGCCACATACCAAATATCAAAACTCTTTGCCTTATAGTTTTAGAGAAGAAGATTTTCAAAGATTTTGGGTTTTTTTTTTCTTTTTGTTGCCATGGCAACCAGAGTTATGGATGGAATTAAATTTTTTGAACAATTTTGGTAGAGCTTCACCCAAGGAATACTCCTGCCAAGTTTCATCCAGATTGGCCCAGTGGTTTAGGAAAAGAAGATGTTTAAAGGAATTGTTGACAGACGACAGACAACATGCTCCGGACATAGGGCGATCACAATAGCTCACCTTTAGCACTTTGTGCCAAGGTGAGTTAAAAACAAAATCTTTCATTTCTTCGTTAGTACTCCAGTCTTTCTACATATTACCTGGAGTTTCTTTAAATCCGAGTGCTTAGATAGCTAAAATCAGATTATACATATACACACATTATGTGGCTTTCCTTTTTCATCCAATCTGCTTTCCTACATATCCATCGTTGAAACAGTGATCAGTGCAGAGACAGGAATGAATTCTGTAGCAATGCCTAGACCTAGATCTATCATCAATCCTGGGAAAGAAATTTTCCAAGTTTTAAGATAGATATCCAACTAATGGCAAAAAAAAAGAAAACACGCCGGAACACTTTTCGATCTATTATCAAGCTTTCATAACATTTGGAATGAATTGGATGAAAACCCCAGTCAAGAAATATGTTGGTTTAAATGAGCGCAACATGTTCAAAATGTCAGTATCCCTTTGTAATTACCAAGAAAACTGGATGTAGGTTAAAACAGAAAGTTTAAAATCTGTTTATGAAACTAAATAATTAGAAAGGGGAGGAGACGCACATATTATGAGTGATCATGTCACTTTCCAATACAGATTTTATAGAGCTGTCAACTCTACTGGTAATTGTTTACAGACTGTTATGATTCAATGAAAAGCAAAAAGAAAAAGCAGTCTTCTTTGATTCCAGTTCTTAACTACAACATAAACCATTGCAAAAATACATATGGTGGATGCTTTCTTTGAAAATTTAAAAATCTTAAATGTATGTTTGCTCATACATACAAAATGCTATACATAGCCAGTGCCCCTATTTCCAAAATTTAAATTTGAATTTTTCCAAACATTCCCAGAGGAAAATAGCCTTTGAAAACATTATCTGAAAAGGAGAAAATGCTGGTAACCAGCATTTTTTTCTTATCCTACAATGTTTTCTATCCTTTCTAAGACAATTGATTGATTAATTGTATGATGTTTTCATCTTTTCAACATTATTTCAGTTATATTGTGATGGCCATTGCACCTATCCATACATTCCTGAAGTTTCTTTAACCAGTACTTTGCACAATTTTCTTTCCAAGCCATCGGCTGCTTTCCCATACAGTCATTGTCTAAACAAGGGTCAGCCGTGGGTGAGAAATGAGTCCTGTCACAGAAACTGTAATCAATCCTGGGAAACAAATTGGCCAAGTATTAGCCAGGGATCAAACCCTGGACCCGGTGTTCTCAAGTCCTGCCTGCTATCGACTGAGCTTCCACAGCTCGGCCTTTCAAAGACAAATATCATCTGTAAAGGCTTTCTATTTAGACATTTCTGTGATATCATAGTTTTGTGTAGGGCTGAAGCCAAATTGTAGAAAACACTGAATACTACATTTACAAATTTATGCTTTAAATAGTATTTCATGTCAACAAAACATTAGTAACATGACAGGAACAGCTCATTTGTTAATGTATGTCTCAAGGTTTGACAGTCAAAGGTTGGGTCTCTTTGTTGCCTTGCCCAAGGACAGTCCATCTATACAATCCATACAGATCAATATCGGATTTCTTCAAGCCCATAACCACAGAAAGCTTGTTTAGAGTCAACAATTTTACTAGCTGCTTTCATTGAGAGTACTGTATCACTTTCTTTGTCTACACTTAGCTAAACTTGCATGGAAAAGTGCAAAAACATCTTAATGTTGACAACAATATCCTAGAATTTTGTTTCATAAAAAGGTGATAAAAAAATAAGCATCCACCATTTACAAAAACAGTGTTAAATCTAAAAGTTAACTATTTTCTAGAATTGAAAAAAAGCTGAACACTTCACCACATCACAATACTTTAGACTGACTAACTTAAACGCTTTTGCAGATGATAAATGTTGCTTTAATCTTTAACAAACAACAATATTGTAGACCAGTCCATATTGAAAGCATTTGCAGACACCAACATAAATGTGACTGAAAAATTGAAATTTTGTTTGGGAAGAGTAGAAAACACTGCGGGAAAAGGAGAAAATGCTGGTTCAAAAGGCTTCTTTCTCAGGGTCATTAAAAGTCGGGGGCTAGTTGTAATGACTTAAATCGTTTCTAATGATAGGAAAAAAATACTGTGAGAAATGAAGAAAATACTGATAATTTTTTCCCCAACAATGACCATTTTTGATCTTTCCCTGAAAAGGCGATTGAAAGTTTATGAGAAAAGAAGAAAATGCTGATAACCAGCATTTCAATCTTTTCATTCAATGTCTTCTACTATGTTTTCTAGCATTTTACCCTGTACCACACAATCCTGACTTCTAAACACTCTGAGAAAGAAGGGTAATGAAAATATTGTCGGAAAAATGAAAATGCTGATAACCAGTATTTTCTCCTTTTTCCAAAATGTTTTCTTTCCTTCACAAGACATATTTCATATTCAGTTTTTGAATAGACAGAAAAAAAAATTATCAGGTAAATTTTGAATTACTAGAAAATCAAACAGTTTTTCATATTTGATAGCTATAGATTATGTTGGATAACAGCTAATACCTATATGTTAAACTAAGGACAATATTCACCAACTATTCTATAATGCAGTCTTGGTCTTATTCAAGCTTTATAATCTTGAAAACTGAAATTTCTTCCTCAATATAGAAAACACTGTGAAGAAAAAGAGAAGAAAAGAATGTAAGAAAAGGAGAAAATGCTGGTTAACAGCACTTGCTCTTTTTCCCACTATCTTTTAAAAGCCTTTTTCTAAAAGTTGTTAAAACTCATGATTGTGTGGTAAGGAGTTGAGAATGGTTGGTGAATATAGTCCCAGTGCTATACATAAACACCTCAACAAGTACTGTATATAGTGAGACAGGGCTGTATACAGATAACTTTTTTGAACCAATACTAGGGTTAGGGTTAACCCTAAGGCAGGGAAGTCTCTTCTACTCAGCATATGTTCTGTCTCTGTATGTAGTCCATAATTCTGTCGATCTGGTATTGCCTGTAACATAATAGAAAGATATGGGTATTCGGGACTGGGTAGAGAGTGGTGGGGGTGGGGGTAGGGAGGTTGGGGTATAGGGTTAAGGGGGATGTCATGAGGTATCTCATCTTCTCTGTAACAGTTCTGTCTCTGTATGATAGCCAACCATCTACCTTGTTTTGTTTGTCTTGGCTGTAAATATAAAATATAACTTTAAGTTATAAGGAATCATATTGTAATTATTGGCTATTTCTGTAAAAATGCAAAAATTGGTCCATCAACAACTTTTAAGAAGAGCCATGTTTGCTATGGTAACCTTGGGCCTTGGGCCTAAAAGAACAAGTACAATCTTCTACAAATAATTTAGAATATTTTGTCTCACTTAACCAAGAGCTTCGCAGAGCAGCCTATACAAAGATTGTATACTCTTTACCATACAATCCCAACTCTGTACACCTTGATGGAAATAGGTATTTTAAAAAGACTGAGAGAAAAGGAGTAAACACTGGTAGCCGCATTTCCTCCTTTTCTATGGATGAAACTTGAAAATCCTGAAAATCCTGAACTTAATGCTAGGGGCTGCTAGGGACCCTGGTGGGTCCAGGACAACGACCTGGCCAGGGGTCAATTGTGAACTGCAAATATTTCCAAATTTTGTCAGGTCTAGAAGCTTGTCATTTGATAAAAAGTCAAGCATTGTAAATATGAATTTGATTAACCCTTTACCACACAATCCCGAGTTTTAATGACCCAGAGAAAGGTGCCTTTTGAAAACATTATGGGAAAAGGAAAAAATGCTGATAACCTGCATTTCCTTCTTTTCTCACAATGTTTTTTACCGCTCTCATAACATGTTTTACTTTTTTAGCCACGTTTACTTTGTTGTCTGCTGGTGCTTTCAATTTGGCATAATCTAATATTTTGTTGTTTGGTAAAGAATTAATTACAGTAAAACCTTGTTTTTTCGAGTCTCGGACATTCAAGAACCCGGCATATTTCGAGGAATTCGGAGAGTCACGGTAAAAACTCTACATTATTGCACCAAAAGTAGCTCGGTAATTTCGAGTCTTGATAAGTCGATAATTCAAACATGGATGCTGGTCCCTGTAATTATTTTCCTTCTTTAAATTGATTGTTTATTCGAATACAATATTTTCGCACCTCTCCAACAATTATTTATTATTTTCACATCTTTCCTAAGAAAGGATTTCATCTCGCCAGCCTGTCTATGGTGTGGCTTAAGTTTTACAAACTATGACAATTACTATGGGGTATTCATACCACAATATGATTTGGGAAGGTGTTGACGTTTATTAATGATGAGAGGCTAATCGTGACAAGACAAGTATAGTAACAGCATTTGTGATCAGACGAAGTCCAATTTTTATCAGTTTTCATGTCATTCTATTTATAGCATCAGGTTTTTCACAGTCGCATCACCACAGATCAGGACCCGTTTGATAACATAAATTTTATCTGTCTTGTTACGCTGACGTCGTACTTCGGTTTTGTGTGAATATCAGAATCATATTTCTGATTCTTTGTGAATATCACTGGTACCTTTTAATGTCGTAGAAATTTACCTTTGACACGTAAATGTGATTTTCATGGGTTGTGTAAATATTCTGATCTGTTTTCGTGTCAAAGACATTGGTAATGAGAAAAGTCGCAATGCTTTGTTTTTATCTCTCATTAGCTCAGCACTATAACTTCAGTAATTTACACTTCTATCTATAACCATTTCAACAGCACTGTATTCACACGGTACCATTTGCGATTCAGTGTTTTGTCGTCTTTCCCGACATTTTAAAGGGCAGATTTTACGATTTTGTTAAAGTTACAAAACACAACTCTTCCAAAAACTATTGAAAAAAAAGGCCAGATCATTTAGAATCCATGCTCATATGATCAAACCTGCAGAAATTCACAGACAATTAATCAGATAGGCAGAGATACAAGGTTATACTGCTCGAGAAGAAGACTCTGATCGCCGATCTCAAAAGCAGTGCATTTTTTTCCAAGGACATTTTGGATGATTCAAGCACCGTGAAAACTCGAGTATTTTGCTCGTCCCCTTGGGACCTTGAATTATTGAGGTTTTACTGTATAACATTTTTTGACCCTGATAAAGAAAGCTGTCGAAAAAAATTGTGGGAAAAAAGGTAAACATGTTGCTGACAAACACTCTCCTTTTCCCTCAATGTTTTCATGGACAAAACCATAATTTCAGCCACATATTGCAAATTCTTTCAAATTTGGACAACTCCAAACTTTCAGCATTGGATCTCTTTACCAAAGTATGAAATCTTGGACTGAACTAAACTGACAGAGTCTGCAGACAATAAATCTAATAAACATGTGTAACCCAAGGTGGAGATTGGAGTATTGGAGTTTGAAATCGGACTTCGTAACTTTATTAGGGGTTGTCTCAAAATTCACATATACCAACATTACCCATTATTTAATGTAGTCAAATACCTTTCATGAACACTTACAAGAAAACAATTCAAAAAGACAACATTTTTAAGAGAACTTTCCGTATCTCTATCCTGTGGGAACGATTTAAATTAAGGGTTACGACAGCTAATGAGTAAGAATAAACATTAAAAGGTTGGTTATTCATAACTGACAGATTGGCGAATGTTTACAGACTTCACCGGGGTCCTTCCTGGCTCAGTCGTAAAGTGTTGGTTGCGTAACCTGGAGGCCCCGAGTTTGATCCTCGCTGGATCCACTGGTTTTTCGTGGGAATGTCCTTGCATGAGACACCTTTGAGCCTGAGCTTAGTTCTGGTGAAGGAAATACATGGATATGTGAGCTGTCACCGTGACATGACCTAAAATTATGTTCAATGCGGTTTAAACATCTTTCATTCAATACAAAATAGATTCGCCCCTGCAACCACAACAATTGTCAGATTTCGAACTGCTTACGCTGTTTTTATGGTCAGACACGATATCCACGACCTCCATGATTTATTGAATTGTTTTTGCATTACAACGATTTTCAGTGCTTTCGTGCGGTTTTGGTATGTTTATTTACCTACTTACCGATTTCGCACAAAACTTTAGCAATTCTTATGAAGATCTGCCAGGTTTTTCGTTACTGTCTCTAAAGTTGTCCTACGATTACGGCGATCTGCCATCACGTTTTTCTTACATTCCCTTCAGACCCTCATTCAATCAAGTTCTGCCACGGCTTAAAGAAAAGTCAACAAAAATCATGACTGTCACAAGCTGCGAATGATTTTTGCATAAACAGCAGGTATGGTTCATCTACCCTCTGATTCTCTTCAGAGATTCATAACAGAAGTAGCCTTAAGCAAACACGGTGGCTCAACCATCAGATCGGCCGGCGGCTGGCCCTGCAGTTCAACCGTTTATCGGATAACCAGCTTAATCAATTGAATTGCGGCAGATAGAGGAGCACAAGACTTGAGGCCTTCTTCAGCCATCTTTGAAGGAAGATACTGGTGAACCACACAAGCAATAAACTGACCAAACAAGAAAGAGCTTCCTCTCTATACTTTGACAGAAAAGTCATTAACTGTATAACAGATTATTGCAGTTTTAACTGTCACTTTATTTTTTGAGGCCAGTCTGCTGAAGCAAGAAAACATTGATGCATCAAGGTTGTTGCGAAATGAAGGGCTGATAAACTTTACAGCCCTGATGAAACTAAGATAAAACGGCTCTTAGTGTGACATCAGTGGAGACGGTGAATTTTGTCCAATCGTAGTTATTTTCATTTGTGTTTCATTGATGAATTAAATCATATATCTCCTATTTTCAAACAATTATTCCTTTATTTTCACACGCTGCAAACCTAGAGTGATCCTCTCATCAAGTCTCAAGTCTGTATCGCGTAGCTTGATATGCACCTACACGTACGCATGGTACATGTCTTTGCTGAAAATACACTATCTTACTGTTCTTAAAACTGTAACACTCTCTTTAAAAGAAAAAAAAAAAAAAAAGCTAGTCACAATTTTTTGTGGTAACCGTCTAAATGCATTTCAGATGGTTCATTTATTTTCTTATTCAGTCCAACAATTTCATTGGCATTTTTTCGGTGCTTGGTTGCTTGCTTATCGATTGTTGGTTGGTTGGTTGTATTGGGGTTTAACGCCACTTTAACAGCTAAGGTCATATCATGGCGGTCGTTGACGCACATGTGTTTCCTGGCTTTCTCACACCGGTACTTACACTACTTTCTTTCCAAAGCCACCGACTACTTTTCTCACATGCTTCAGCAGAGGTGAGAGGCGAAAATACGCCGGAAAGAAAGTTCGCCTCAACCGGGTATCTAACTCACAACCACCAGGTCATGAGTCCGACACACTCACCACTGAGCCACCCGGGCGGGCGCTTGCTTATCGAGGTGGCTGTTGTTGCTGTTGCTAATAAATTTGTATGGGCGCCGCAGTGTTTGAAATAATGAAACTGGCAGTATGTTTTAACTGCAAACTCCCTTTATACAGATGCAATTAGCCTGATAATGATGTTACGGAATCGGCTGAATAGTGACGAGGCAAATAAAATAATGTCGCCACATCTGCAGCCACACAGTCAGAACCTAATATTTTTCATTCTTATTCATTGGGCCTTAAACAGCAATCGCTGAACCCTTTATTTCAAAGATTCCTCTGTTATTCTTGAAAAAGAAACTGAATAATTAGTTTCTTCTATGTAATAATGAAAGGCATTTGGTCGCATTCTAAAATGGATAATGAAGGTATATGTCAATTTTGAGACAACCCCTGAAAAAAGTCTGAAGTCCGACTTCAACTCCTATCTGTATCTCGGGTTACACATGTCTAATGTTGCATAATCCAATAATTTCTGTCTTTGAGAGGGTATTAAATATTGCTTCCATTTTCTCCTTTTCTCAAAATCTTTTCAAAAGCCTATTCTATCAAGGTTGTTAAAACTTAGATTGTTTAGTACAAAATGTAACCATAATTTTGATTTAAAAGGCAGATGCTATCTTACTTCATGTCAAAAGCTACTATCTGAGGTCATCACTGTGGTACCACTCATCCTGGCTTATTGAACATGGCCTCTGTGTACCGTATCAGGCAGGCAGTTCAAAAGGTACTGAAATATAGAAGTTAGGTAAACTATTTTAATTAAAAGCCCAGTAAAAGCCAAAGAAAATCTAAGGTGTCATAATACGTGTTATAATACTGTTTAATTCACATCAAACTATTTAAAGGGCAAATCCTAAGATATTTTGACCATACTGTTTTTTTGCTCCAATCAGCTGCAAATGATGTTAGTAAACACATGTCCATTAGTTTTCATAAATACCACCTTGTAACATGCCATAAATCACGCTCGAATTGTCACGCTGATATACGGCCCCAAAAATGGTACATGGCTTACTTCCCCTGATTCGCTTATCTTCCCTACCTGTGTGACGACATAGGAGTGTAAGCCTGTGTTTATAGTCAGTAGAAATTAGTAGGAACGCTGATGATTATACGCAGATATCTGAGTATTAACAAAGAATTCAGCCGAAAAAATGGTAAATCGTGCAGCCTATGGCTTCAACGTCTAATCAGGAACACATAGAATTAGTATTTTCAAATTTCTGAAGGAATTAAAAAGGAGGAAACTATGGATTCAACGTTTAAACCGGGCCCGGACAGTAACGGCAGATTTTGTGCCATCAGTTCATTCCAAATTGTGTCTGAAACACTTCGAGGACAGTCAGTTCTTAATAAGTCCAAAACTCGTAAAAGAAGTTGGTCATAGGAATATTAGGCTGTGGTTAAAACCTGATGCTGTGCCGACATTGTTCAAAACTCAGAGTCGAAATAAGATAAGCCATAAGACAGACATTCTGCAATGGCAATCTCCAAAAAGAAAAACAAACATAAGGTCATAATTCCTTTAATTGTTTTTTGTAATATTTTATCCTTTTCTAGATCTACATTCTGGACAAAGGAGAAATTGGTGCCGTTTTCTCCCTTTTTTTCCCAAATGTTTTCAACATTTAACCCTTTACCAAGAGACAAAATTTTAGACTGGTCCAAATTAAAAGCACTTGCAGGGAACAAAGTAAACCTAACTGAAAAATTGAAATTTGTTTCCACCAGGATAGAAAACATTGTAGGATAAGAAGAAAATGTTGGTTTCCAGCATTTTCTCCTTTTCCCTCAATGTTTTAAAAAGGCTTCCATCTCAGGGTTGTAAAAACCAGGGATTGTTTGCAGGGTTTTCCCTCAGCTTTGAAAATTGGGGGTCATTGTGACCCCCTTCCTCATTAGTTGCCGGTCATTTCATTAATTTTGGGGGTCAAAAATATGGATTTTCTCGTCATCAACTTCACACACGATTTATAATGCATTTTACCTTTTAAACGTCGACTTCCAAGATTGAAAAGTCGGTCGATCATTTCTGACGGAAACGCCGATGTCACTTTTTGACAGACCAAACATTTTCGTCTGAATCGCTGCTTGACGTGGCTTGATCGGCAGTTGTAGGAAGCAGACGATAGAAGAATGCTACAGTTTTCTTCGTCATGACATTATTTTTCCGCTAACAGCACAGACTGGTAATGCGTACTTTTATATACCGGAAGTCATGTAAAATATGCTTAGAAATACAGAGAACCCAACCACGACTTTGACTGGGCCCATATTTACGACACGTGTCCAATATACATTTCGCCAATAATGCATAAACCAGTCTTATTCTATAAATAGATTACCGGAAAACCACTTTTATCTAAAATAAAACCCTGTAGTTAAAAAAAGAACGGTGCTCGTCTGACATTGAAGCAAGAACACACTTGGAATTATGACGTTTCATTCAACTTCGTACATTATTTAGATTTTGGAAAGTTGCGTCACCAATGACGCACTGTCATTTATTTTGGGGGTCATTTGAATCAAAATTGCGTCAATGACGCAGGATTTGTGCGTCATGGAAAACCCTGGTTTGGTAAAGGGTTACTTTGCACATGACAAAAAATGGTAATAAAAAAATTGAAATGAAATTTGATTTGGAAAGGATGGAAAACATTATGGGAAAAGGAGAAAATCTTAGCATTTTCTCTTTTCCTCACAATGTTTTCAAAGGCAACAACATAACTTGTTCATTCAAATTCATAACATAGATTTTGCAAGTACCAAAGTCTGGATTGTTCAAATGATGTTAACTTTCAAGTGTTTCAGCTTTTTCTTCCTTTTCCACAATGTTTTCAAAAGGCTTCTATCTCAGGGTTGTAAAAAACAGATGGTCAACTGACCATTCACCAAACACAAAAATTTTAGACTGGTTCAAATTAAAAGCATTTGTAGACAAGAGCTTCGCAAAGCGGCGCATATACGCCCGAAGGGGCTTGTCAGTGAAATGAGTTGAAATGACGGAAGGACCATGAATGAAGAGTAGTTAATCTCCATGATATGTGAAAAATATTAAAGGGCAATAACTAAAAAAAGAAAGGGTGGCACAGTTACAAATTTTGTAAATTGCTGTTCTCCACAAGGTGTTCTATCAGTTTTGACAGGTTCAAGATCATAGCTTTTATATTTTAGAAATTATGGCCCAGACGAAAATTCAAAGAGAAAACTAACAAAGGGCAATAACTAAAAAAAGAAGGATGGCAGAGTTATGGTTCTTGTGCAGTGCACTTCTTTATAATGTGTTGTATAAGTCTTTGAAGTTTCAAGATGATAGGTTTTAAAGTTTGGGAGTTATTGCCTGGACAAAAATTCGAACTAAAATATTAACAAAGGGCAATAACTAAAAAAAATAAAAGTCGCAGAGTTATGGTTCATGTGCACTGCACTTCTCCATAATGTGTTCTATCGGTGTATGAAGTTGCAAGTTATTAGCTTTTATAGTTTGGAAGTTATGGCCTGGACAAAAATTCAAACTGAAAATTAACAAAGGGCAATAAGTAAAAAAATAAAGGTCGCAGAGTTATGGTTCATGTGCAATGCACTTCTCCATAAAGTGTTCTATCACTATATGAGGTTGCAAGTTATTAGCTTTTATAGTTTGGAAGTTATGGCCTGTACAAAAATTCAAACTGAAAATTAACAAAGGGCAATAACTCAAAAAATAAAAGTGGCAGAGTTATGGTTCATGTGCGATGCACTTCTCCACAATGTTATCTATCAGTGTATGAAGTTCAAAGTTAATAGCTTTTATAGTTTAGAAGTTATGGCCTGGACAAAAATTCAAACTGAAAATTAACAAAGGGCTGTAACTCAAAAAATAAAAGTGGCAGAGTTATGGTTCTTGTGCACTGCACTTCTCCATAATGTGTTCTATCAGTGTATGTAGTTTCAATTTAATACCTTTTATGGTATGGAAGTTATGGCCTGAACAAAAATTCAAAGTGAAAAGTTGGTTATTTCAGAAATCAAGGGCAGATAATTTTGGAACGGAAACAGCGATCAAAATTCTAAGACCCAGGTGCACAACTAGACATGGAGATTCATTGTGGCAAGTTTCAAATAATTCCGATGAAAACTGTAGGAGGAGTTGCGCACGGACAGACGGACGGACGGACGGACGACCGGGGGTATAACATAATACGACCCTTCGGGCGTATAACAACAAAAGAATTGTGAACCAAAAACATTTGCAGCCGATTGGAGCAAAAAACAGTATGGTCAAAATATTTTAGGATTTGCCCTTTAAACAGTAAACATCTTTTTCTTCCCACACTGTTTTTCAAACACTCTTTCTTTGGGTATTGGAAACTAGGATTGTATGGTAAAGGGTGAAGTCAGTATCTGGCTACCCCTAGTCATGGTCATAAATGTTAATCCATCACCGGCCAGTTGAAACAATACAGGAAATGTTACATAACATCTCACCCCTTTACACTGTAATGTTTGTTTGTGACAGTAAACCCATGTTACAGCTTTTATCCCATACACTTCTTCTCTTCGACATTTCACTCTGAAAAATGATTTGACAACTTACAGTCATTTTCAACAAATTTTGAATTGTATCTTTACACTTCTGATTTCTGGATATTTCTCTGTTCCTCTCCATATTATGTCTTCTAGACAGGCTACTGAGAAAAATCTTTTGTTTTTACGACCCTTGTGAACACAGAAAAAAACTTTCGAAAACATTGTAGGTAAAAGAGAAATGCTGCTGACCAGCATTTTCTCCTTTTTCTACAAAGTTTTTTACCCCATCAGAAACAAGTCCAAACATGCAAGTTAAATTTGATTTGTTGACTCTAATTGCTTTCAATTTGGTTGAGTCAATAAATTTGATGTTTGGTAACAATTTAACCCTTTCCCAGACGGCAAATTTTGGACCAGACCAAAATTCAAAGCATTTAGCCGATGACAAATTAACAGTTGCTTAAAAGATGATTTTTCTATATGATAGGGTAGAAAGCATTGTGGGAAGAGGCGAAAATGCTGGTTACCAGCATTTTCTCCTTTTCCCACAATGTTTCCAAAAGGCTTCTATTCCTTTCCCGTAAAAACCAGGGATTGTTTAGGAAAGGGTTAAACATGTATTTTACATCTCTTGAGAAAAAGTCCATACAACTCCTACTTATCTCTTTGGATACTGCTCCCTGTGAACTTAACCAGAACTCGTGCCCAGTGTTTGGGATTTATATTTAACCCTTTATCAATCAATCCCTAATTTCTACGACCCTGAAGACGGAAGACTTTTAAAAACATTGTAAGAAAGTAACCAGCTACCTAGTAGAAAGTTACCTAGTAACCAGCATATTCTCCTTTTAATAGTGTTTTACTCTGCTGGAAAAAAAAAATTCATTTTTTGAAATATATAACTTTATTTTGTTGTCTGCAAGCAATTTCAGTTTGGACCTGTTTAATACTTTGTCGTATGGTAAAGAGTTAAAAATAGAAAATATTGTGGATAAAGGATCAATTGATAGTTACCCAGAATATAAAATAATTTTGAGAATTGTCTTAATGATCTCGGAACATATTCTTTTATCAAATTTCAAGCTTGTTAACAGCATTTCAAACTATTCTTATTCTCATGAAAATCGCGATTTACTGTGTAACCCTTCACCCATGAGAGAACAAATTTTGTACTTGTCAATGTTTACAGAATTCTTTACATGGTACAAAATAGGATCCATCAACAAATAGTTAGAACTACACTCTCAGGATTACCAATCGTAAAAGTCAAGAAAAAGGTTATTTGACATGAAACTAAAGTGTCAGAGAAATATCTTTAAAAGTGTCGGGGGACTGTCTAGTCGTGGAACTATCTTGAAACCGTCTTTTTTATTATTATTATTAATTCCGCCCGTTAATCTACTGAAAACACTTCAGGTGAAACAAAGCTTATGCCGCACACTTAATTTCATCATATATAGAATATTTCTGTAAGCGACGTTAGCCCCGTAGCCTAGTACATGTAGGCGTGATACTCAACACGCTGTTCAAAAGTCTGGCATAACATCGTTATTTTCGCCATTAGTGGGCGAAATTTTACTTTTATCCTCATCATCAGAAACTTATTAAGTTTCAATAAAAATTTGGTGGTACATGTACCACCTTACCGGCCTAGAATTGTGTATTTCTTCGTCTTAAATATCGCTCATTTCACTATCTTAAACAAGGTCCATATTGAAACAAACGCTCCTAAGGCGTCACAGATCAAGGTGCGCTACAATAAGTAAGGGAGGTAAGCAATGCAAGAAAAACTAATAAGCAAAAATATGAATTGAAAGAAAGTACTTTCACTAATTTTTTTTTCAAATTACAACATTACCAGGTTGCCATTTGATAGATGTAGATTTGAAAATTAATCATATCAGAAACTTGTTGATTTGCCCTTCAAATGTATCAAAGTAAACTTTCCAAGTATTAGAACATTGTGAAAGGACCTATTTCATTAATTCATTAACTAACTTTAAACAATATTATAAGGAAAGGGTTATTTTCTGTAACTGTTCTAATGATTTTTTGGATTTTAACTTCGATATCTAAATAATCTAGCCTTTCTGTCTACACCATTTGGAAAAGGTATGTACTGGAATTTATATTTGCAAAGGTAGGGCACACAGGCAAAAAATGTGCTTGTTGTTCATCTATATGGCCCTGTAGGATTTGAGAGAGTTCGAGCTGTTTGATCATAATTCATATGGTCTGCAAAACAACTTATGTGGGTTTCAGCAAATTTGAAGTTAAACAGTTTTTAACATGAATTATATTAAAGTCAGATGCTATCTTACTTCATGTCAAAAATTGTTGTCTGAGGTCACCTCTGAAGTAGTTCATTTCTTATCTAACCTTTGATCTTGGCTCTTTCAGCTTAACTTGGTGTCTGTGTACCATTTCATCCAGGCAGAACTTACAAAAGGTGCTGAAAAATAGAAGTTAGGTCTAACTAATAAAGACTAAAAACTAAACAAGAGCTTTGCAGAGGGGTTCATATACACCAGAAGGGGCTTGTTTGTGAAATGGGATAAAACCAACCATGACTAAAGAGATCCAAATTTTTAGTCACATGCACAACTACACATCACAGAGGTATATTGTGGTAAGTTTGAACTTATTTCAATGGAAAGTAGGAGGAGTTGCGCACACAAGACATTGCAAATGAATGGACGACCTGGACCATTATATAATACGACCCTTTCAGTATATACTAAATAATAATTGCATAAAAATTCTCTCTTAACTCTTTACCAGAGGACAAAATTTAAGACTTTTCCCACTTGAAAAAATTGCAGAAATCAAAATTGAACTTTGTGTTAGGAAGGATTGAAAAAATTGTGGGAAATACTGTATAAGTATCAGCGAGTAAAAAAAACTGCGAATTATTGATTTTCCATGTCACAAAAATTTCTAAATATGCAGCAAAGAAAAAGCTTTTAGCTAGCTTTTTCCCTTTTTACCACAAAGTTTTTAAGTATTTTCCCCATTTCAAAAAGACCTCATAAATCTCTTTGCCAAATAATTTTAGACAGGTCCAATTGATTGTATGGTGTTAAAACACCGTTTTCAACATTATTTCAGTTATATAACAGCCAGTGCACCTATCAATGCGTTCCTGAAGTCTCTTTTACCAGTACTTCACATAATTTTCTTTCCAAGCCCCAGGATGCTTTCCCACATAACCATTGTCGGTGGTCAGCGGTGGGAGAGGAATGAATCCTGTCAGCTGTTGCAGTGACTATCATCAATCCTTGGGAAGAAATTGGCCAAACCAGGCTTCATAGTCAAGCATGGAACCCTGGGCCTCATGTTGTCAAGTCCTGCACTCTACTGACTGAGCTACTGAGCCTCTGCTAGACAGGTTCAAACTGAAAGCACATGCAGATAACAAAATGTAACTCAAAAATTGAAATTTGTTTGCTGGAGAGTAGAAAACATTGTGGGAAAGGACAAAATGCTGGTTAGTAGCTTTTTCTCCTTTTCCGACAATGGTTTCAAAAGGCTTCTATATCAGGGTGGTAAAAACCACAGATTGTTTGGTAAAGGGTTACTGGGGTGTCAGTCAAACTGAAGATCGTTTGGTGAAGGGTTAACCTGAAATGAAATTAATTTGTCATCTTTGATCTAAGTGAGCTTTTCTGAGACACTCTGGCTTATCCAACTTTGAAATCATTTTAGTTGTTATTTGCCATGACAGGGAACATGTGAATAAAAAAATGAGTATTTCTTTTCTATATGGCCCTGCAGGAATTGAGACACAGTTAAGGTTTGTTCGTTATCTAAATCCTGGATGCAGCTTGACCATTATAATAAATAATCAGAATCAGTTCATTCATTTAATTTTATGGTGTTTAACACAGTTAACAACATTATTACAGTTATATTGTGGCAGCCAGTGCACCTATCCATGCTTTCCTGGAGTCTCTTTTACCGGCACTCAGCATAATTTTCTTTCCAAGCCACTGGCTGCTTTCCCACATAACCATCACTGGAACAATGATTAGTGGTGGGTGAGGAATGAATCCTGTCGCTATGACTATCATCAATCGTAGAAAATAAACTGGCCAAGCCAGGGATCAAACTCACGACCCCTTCTTCTTCAGTCCTACACTTTATCGAATGAGCTACCTGGGCTCGGGCACAATCAGTTTAAGAAGATGCAAGTAGTGAAATTTCATGGTCGTTTTTGTCAGAACAAAAAATTCGTACTTTTATCAGTAATCTGAACTCGATAGCAAAAATTTTGGGGTATTTCGGTGTTTCGGTGGTATTTCGGTATTTCGGTGATTCGTCGGACCGCCATGAATGGCAGATGTCCCTGATGAACATTTATAAAAAATTGTATTAAGACTTAAGTTCACTGTGAGAATTATCAGCTATTTTTACATTGAGATGAACAAGCCTGCAGACCTCTTATCAAATCACATCAAGGAAAAGGTGCATATTTTGTGTTCAAATAATAGATGTGATTTGCCATTATGTTACTCTGTTTACTGCTTTGCCAGCAAATACGACATCATCATACTAATTTGAATACAATCACAATGCACATTACTGACCAATTCAAAGTTTTCGTCTCTTTTGCCTAATTCAGCGATGAAACCATCCTGGCCAGGTAGTTCAGTGGTTTGTAATGTACCTGATTCATGACCTGGTGGTTGTGGGTTCAACACCTAGTTCAGGCATATTATAATTCCAGCACTTTAAGCCTCTCACTTCTGATGCATTTGAGAAAAGTAATCAATAGCTTGAAAGAAAGTTAGCAAGGGTGGGGGTAAAGTAGAGGGGATTATTAATATTCTATTCATTTGTCTTTCTTTTTTCTGTTGGTTCACCTGCAGTAACTTTGCTTTTTTTAGGCATTTGATAAGAAAATTCATGCATACTTTATCAAAGTAGCACAAACTTGCAGCGCTGCTCGCCTATAGGCTTTGCCAATATTCATATTATGATATATGGTACGAAATGGTTATGGTACGAAATTACTGTATACCGGAGTAAATATGGTGGACTTTACCTACTCTTGAAAACATTATTCGCAGGTCAAAACACCTTAAATTAAACAACTACAATGAACAAAAAAATTAGAAGCTGCGCTAAAAGCACAGAAATTAAATATTTACCTTTCTCAAAATTTTCCAGTGTTCGACTTCCGCCACATTGAACGGTGTTGCGTAAAAAGTTTGTACCCGTAAAAATCACACTAAGGTAGCCTTTGGGGACAAAGCAAAGAAAGAAAGGTGTTGACCCCATGTTTCACATACAAACCAAATGCTTCTTTTCCTTAATCTAACATTATTCATGGATGGAATAACTACTCTTCCTATCAAAATTGCATTAAAACCCTACCTTAGTAACTTACGTCTAATTTTGATCATGAGTTAGGAACCTGTTCATAAACAGTTTGTTTCGAATTGGCCATGTCGAAATTAGAAATACATAATACAGGCAGGTTTTCAATGCAATTTTGATGATAAGAAGAGTTATTGGATCCATGAATTGTGTTAGATAAAGGAAACGAAACATTTAGTTTTTATATGAAACAGAATGTCAAAACCTTTCCTTCTTTATACCATGTAGGTTTGAAAATAGATGCGAATTTAAGGGGTCATGGAGCTTGCAGCTATTTTTACAATCTCCGAGCAGAGTTGTCGTTCGTTACTCTCACCATACATCTCTGCCATTTGCATTGATGGCCCCTAACTGGCGTGCTTTCTGTACAGTAAAATCAATTCAAAGTCTGTGGACATGCCAAAAAATACCATGATCAAAATGACGAGGTAGCCCACGATCTTTTTGATCACCCCACGTATTTTCAAATCCAAGGTCAGGGCGGCACTCCAAAGGTCACAAGTTTATGACGCTCTGGAGACCACATTTTGAGTCTGATCCTATGAAACGTGGCCAAGAGTTGCCTCTCGCCCCCCGCTGGCCCTTGGCAGAGTTTTGGCCCCATGACATCAAGGTCAAGGTCACGGTTTTGGAGTTAGAATGATGCAATTGTCACTCAATGTCACATCTGATGATTTGTTAAGTTCAAGGTTTTCAAGTTTCCCTAAAAAAATTCTAGTTTTTCCATTATAAGGTCTTTCAACGTCCTTCAACGTCCTCCACTTTAATCGTCAATCCGCATTTATTTCCTCTTTCTGCTGGAAAGAACGAAAAAAAAAAAAATGATGTGAAATATGTTTCATTGATACCATCATCAATGGCAAGACAAATACTTGCATCCTTTAATCAAGACAGTTAATATGGGTAAGGCGGGAGAAGGAAAATTCTTACTTGGGGAAGGTAGTGGAAGGTAAATGTTGACTTGGGGAAAACAGGAATATGATTGGGGAAGGTGGGGGAAGCAAAAATGTCTTGGGGAAGGCAGGGGAAGGCAAAAATGGACTAGGGAAAGGCAAGGGAACACTTTGGGAAGGCTGAGAAAGGGAAGAAAAGTTTGTGGGGAAAAGGAAAAAATTCTAGTAACCAGCAATTTTTTTTCATTTTTTTAAAGATTTTTTTTCAGTGTTGTTAAAAGCCAGCATTTCATAGTTAAACGTTAAGCTAGGCTTTTAAAGGACATATTGGAACAGAGTTTAGTTTCGCCATTGTTTACATACTACATGTACCTTCGTCCACCTACATTTCCATTTGTAAACAATATCATTCTGTGTCATGAGACTTAAAACTTAAAATTGATTTTCGTGTATAAAAATGATATTTATTTAAGGAATGAAGAGATTTTTTTTGTATGAAAAAAAATCCCTAATCACACATGTATACAGTGTGATTATTATTATTATTTTTTTTTTTTTTTTCATACCTCCATGAAAAAGAAAAATCTCTTTATTCCATAATATCAATATCACAGACAACAAATATACACTTGAAAATTGCTAGTCTACCTGCTATTTTCATTGAAATCTAACATTGCGTATTTATATAGATCTAATATCCATTTCATTCATAATTCATAGCACGGTAAAACTGCTGGTTCATGACGTAACAATGACGTATCAACGTCACTATAGTATTGAATAATTGCAGGTTCAGTAGCTTTATTACTAGAAGTTCAATACGCTGGAACTAAGCTGAAAATAAGATTGTTAGAACCCAGCAAAGTGACGATGAGTTTTCAGCTCTCTCTTTGAAATTGCTGTTATATTTTTATCAATATTTAGAGAAAATAAATTCAGCAAGCAAGTTGAACTTCGGACTCGATAAAGATCAAAAAGAAGACCATTATGAAATCTCGTTCACATGTTTGTTTACATTACTTTACAAAAGTAGTCCCGGCACTGCTGAAAATTTTTTCATGGAGCCATTATCTCCCGCTAGATGGCATTCTATAAATACTCATCTATCTAATTTGGGCATCCTGGGTACAGAACCGAACCACTTTCCTACGCGACAACCGTTACTTTGCATTTCAAACTAAAATAAACGTTTGTCCAATAAAACGCTACCTCATGCAATTCACTCAGCTATGATCAGCAGTCTAGAGATTTGGAGCTAAAGCAGGTCTCATTTCTCCTCAAACGTATTGATAAAAGCTATTTTCTACATTACTACTTTACAAGGGTAACAACCTACGTCACAGGAAGTGATATCGGACCTCCGCATTTTCGTAACTTATGTCAGCCATATTGAAAAGTAAGTACGATATGAAGATAGAATGAGGCTAGCTTGGGTAGATACAAACGGACTACAAAGACTCTCATGTATTTTATCAAAGACATTAGATGAATACATTTAAAATTCTGGTGTTTTAGACAGGAAGCAGATGTCTATATGCACAAACACTCTGACCAAATAACAAAAAGTGATTTGGTTTAATAGTTGGTTGAAGTCCATTCCACTATTATAAGTATTTAACAAAAGCTTTGACAAAAAAAAACAAAGACCCTAGGCATTGTACGCTTTGGAGGTCTAAAGACTTTTTTCAGATCATTTAAAGGAACGATTAAAAAAAAACAGTCTTACCAAACATGCACACTGACTTTATAACAAGGGTCCGATATCACTACCTGTGACGTCAAACTGACGTACGTTGTGAGGGGTGACATTATAGAGCGTAATATTACAGTTAGCCCGCTTTGAGTCTTTGTCCTACTAGTCTATCCAATCAGAACGCTCATATTTGAAAATTTTTGACCGTCTATCTTCTATAAACTACCCAGCGCAGGTTTATTTTGATCATTTATCCATTTATCCATAAACGTCGCAGTTTATCTGGAGTTTATCTGGATTTACTGCGCATGCGTACCTAAACCCTATCCCCCTCATTAATATTCAACAATTACTTAACCTTCTCCCAAATACGCCCTTGGTTTTACGTGTCTGCAGTACAATTTTTGAAAACATTGTCGGAAAAGGAGAATTTGCTTGTAACGAGCAATTTCGCCTTTTCCCACAGTGTTTCCTATCCGTTCGGATAATTTTCTACCATTGTTATGAAAGTTAAAATTGTCGTCTGCAAACTCTTTCAGTTCGGAAGAGTCTTTCGTTTGGGAAAGGGTTAAATTAGGTCTAGCACATGCCAAGTAATAGTTAAACGCTAAGAAGTCAAAATTAAACGATTTAAACAGCCAAAAGGAGGGAGCGTAGCGACCGACTGTGGCTGTTTAAATCGTTTAATTTTGAACTTCTTAGCGTTTAACTGACTTAGTCTTTTTCCGCCCACATTACATCATTGCCAAAATAATGTTCCATATAAGGAATCCACTATTCACAAAGAAACGCCCTTTCACCCATATATGGAGTTGGCTGATTCGCTAAAGAAACGTCATCATTGCATCATCGCTAAATATGACGTAATTTCCACGTGAATATCGGGGCTAAACTGCGTACACGACCACGTTGTATTTAACCCTTTACGAAACAATCAATTGGGAAGGAAGGTTTTTTTTGGAAAAGGAGAAAATTCTGGTTATTGGCATTTTCTCCTTTTCCTACAATATTTTCCACCCTGTCAAAAAACTCAATGCCATTTGTTCCACTTTCAAAGTTTGATATCTGCCAATGCTTTCAATTTGGAATGGTCTAAAATTTGTCATATGAGAAAGGGTTAAAGAACCGTTATTATCAGCTTCATTTCCAGTTCACTTTGACTATCGCCAGTGTTAAACAATGTGAAATATGGCAGAATTTGACCAAAATTTTGAGGAAGTAACGACTAGACTCAGCCTATGAAAATTTCTACAGATTTACTACAGCATTATTTTTTCTTAAAATTTCAACATATCGTCGATTTACTTCTTAAACCCTGTAACAACGGCTTGTTTCAAGCTTCAGGTGGTATGTTTAAGAGGACAACTGACCATATAGATTTAGATTGATCGGCTTTTATTACATAAATTGTATCTGTGTTTTACCTTTTTTTTTTCAACGGCGTAACTTGTAGATCTACTTGGCATGTGCTAGACCTAATTTAACCCTTTCCCAAACGAAAAATTCAGACTCTTCAAAACTGAAAAAGTTTGCAGACGACAATTTTAACTTTCATAACAATGGCAGAAAATTTTCCGAAAGGACAGAAAACACTGTGGGAAAAGGAGAAATTGCTCTTTACAAGCAATTTCTTCTTTTCCCACAATGTTTTCAAAAGACTTGTACTGCAGATACGTAAAAACAAAGGCCTGGTTGGGAGAGGGTTAAGTAATTGTTGAATATTTATGAGAGAGGTAGGGTTTAGGTACGCATGCGCAGTAAATCCAGATAAACTGCGACGTTTAAATGAATAAATGATCAAAATAAACCTACGTTGGGTAGTTTATGGAAGATAGAAGGTCGAAATTTTTCAAATGTGAGCGTTTTGATTGGATAGTGAAGTAGGACAAAGACTAAGTAGATCTACAAGTTACGCCGTTGAAAAAAAAAAAGGTAAAACACCGATACAATTTATGTAATAAAAGCCGATCAATCTTGATCTATATGGTCGGTTGTCCTCTGAAACATACCACCTGAAGCTTGAAACAAGCTGTTGTTACAGGGTATAAGAAGTAAATCGACGATATGTTGAAATTTTAAGAAAAAATAATGCTGTAGTAAATCTGTAGAAATTTTCATAGGCTGAGTCTAGTAGTTACTTCCTCAAGATCTTGGTCAAATTCTGCCATATTTGACATTGTTTAACACTGGCGATAGTCAGGCGTGAACTTGAAATGAAGCTGATAATAAAGGTTCTTTAACCCTTTCCCATGTGACAAATTTTAGACCATTCCAAATTGAAAGCATTGGCAGATATCAAATTTTGAAAGTGGAACAAATGAAGTTGAGTTTTTTGACAGAGTAGAAAATATTGTAGGAAAAGGAGAAAATGCAAATAACCAGAATTTTCTCCTTTTCCAAAAATAACCTTCCTTCCCAATTGATTGTTTCGTAAAGGATTAAATACCACGTGGTCGTGTACGAGGTTTAGCTCCGATATTCACGTGGAAATTACGTCATTTTTAGCGATGATGCAATGATGACGTTTCTTTAGCGAATCAACCAACTCCATATATGGTTGAAAGGGCGTTTCTTTGTGAATAGTGGATTCCTTATATGGAACATTATTTTAGCAATGATGTAATGTGGGCGGAAAAAGACTAAGTCAGTTAAACGCTAAGAAGTTCAAAATTAAACGATTTAAACAGCCACAGTCGGTCGCTACGCTCCCTCCTTTTGGCTGTTTAAGTCGTTTAATTTTGACTTCTTAAGGTTTAACTATTATTTGGGGCTAGTGATGCGTCATATAAGACAGTCGAATCTTCGAAGAATATGACATGCGCAGACAACGTTCATGGAGCTATGAAAAAAAAAATTTCAGCCAATCAGAACTCGCCAATGTCCATGAAACGTATAGTGAATTATTGAAACATGTACATATTTACTGAACTTGTCTTTCATTTGTCCTCTATATGGTCATGTTAACCGTAGAACATACATTGCGCAGTTTTACAAACCCCAAAGACGAAGAATTTTAAAGCTTTTGTGGACACTGCAGTGTTTTCATTACAGACATCTGTTGCATTTTTCCTTGTTTATTACAATACACTGTATAAAGATGGATATCCTATATGAGTCATGTGCTGTGAAAAGGAGGCTTAGTGTTTATGCAAAAAATAATGACCCAGGTCAGCCTGAGCAGTCAAGGAAAGTAGATCTGGGTCACACTTTTCCAGTTGGTCAGTTTTCTGTCTTACCAAGAATCAATCTGCCTCATACTTCAGTCAGTTGTTAGGGAAAAAGATCTGTTGTTCAAGATTTCTACAGCTTGTTTGGTACAATGAATCATGTGAGGGGTGTTAGCCCTTTTTTGCCAGAGTATGACTTGTATTCAAGCTTTTTGCCATCATGATATAATTTGATGCTTAATTCTTTAAGGTTGTGCACAGACATTTTGAATTTTAAACATATAAGCAAGATTTGTGTCATTAGAGCCATGCTCTGTTAAAAGGGGGATTAATGCATGTCTATGATAGAGGATACAAAGTAAGTCATTACATGGTCAATGGCTCCATAAAATCCGTTCTGTCAAACAACTGAATAAATCCTGATGTAAATTGGTCATTGCACTTACAGAGAACCATCTTCGCAAGCCAAGGCTGACGATTCACTACGTTACTCTACCCTTGGCGGATCGAGCTTGATTTTTACATTCACTTGATACGCTTTTTCATTGGATGCAGCCAGCTCAAGCTGCAACGAATTAAATCGCTCGTAGCATTTCATCTTTAATAAAAATAGAACAAGATCGCTACCTTTCGAATAGAAGGTAAACATGGAAACCCACGTAGATGTCTGCTTATCGCTTCATTTGTATTCGTAAGCGGTTTGTAAAACGATATTTCATTTGCTTTCAGAAATATTATGTAAAAGGGGGTAATAACAAGCATCCAATAGAGGGCGCATCGCAGGAATCTCGAAATCGGGCTCAATCAGCCAAGGTAAGATCCACGTAGTGATCGTAAACTTGGCTCGCGAAGATGACAGAAAACTGACCATTTGCAAAAAGTTTAAACTTTTGGTCCAGGTCAGCCTAAGTGGATAGCTGAGGCTAACTTAGGCTGATAGTTTTTGCAGATGACAAAAATCGCACAGACACACATGTACTCCCGAAAATCCGCCGGATCATATTTATATTTTAACCCTTTACCAAACAATTCCTGTGTTTTACGACCTAGAAGAAGAAGCTTTCTGAAAACATTTTGGGAAAAGGAGAACATGCTGACAACCAGCATTTTCTCCTTTCCCATTAGTATTTTCTACTCTTTTAAAGTCAGGTTTCAAGTTTTGAGTCAAGTTTATTTTGTCACCTGCTATTATTTTCAATTTGAATTAGTCTATAATATTGCCATTTCGTAAATAGCAAATTCAGAAATTAGCAGAGGATCCTTTTCCCTTTTTTTGCGGTCCTACTAAATACCACAAACACCCTAAACACCTCAAAGACACACAAAGATGCACGAAGACACACAAACATGTAAAAACATGTAAAAAAAGAAAAGGAAAAAAAATATTAGTTTTTTGAGTTGCTTGAATTATCGTTCTAGGTTAAAAAATGACAAAAATCGCACAGACACACATGTACTTCCGGGCATCCACGGGATCATTTCCTGCAAACTAATTTCCCTGTTAATAATTTAATTTCTGCTAATTTAAAAGCCTTGTCCTCTTTTGATGCTTTATAAACTAGGCAGAGTAAAAAAATGTTTATTAGTAATTCGTATTTGATGGCATGGTTTGTTCTTTGACAATAATTAACTGGACAATGTCAACAATATGGCTAACAATTTGACAACTTACTGTAATATAGAGACTGATTTGTAAAGTTCAAGGTGAAAGAGAATAATGCAAAATTAAATTTCATAAGATTTATTGAGTCCCAATGAAGGAGAGGAATGTCGGTATCTAGATCTATATTATAGAACGTTTAGCTGAACTCTGGAAAAAGATTATAAAATTGACAATGAGTGATGTCTGTGTATATGACTGTTTGCGTGTGTTCTGAGCGAGCTTCTTTGTTTCCAGGAACTTCTTTTTATATAATTTCCTTGAAATCCACTCGGTTTTTACCGTATCTAGTTTGTTGCTCTGTGTATTCTAAAACCAAACAAATAAAACGAAATGGAGAAATTTTCAAGAACAATACAGTAACCGAAGGAACGTTTTGTGCTTTTAACCTTTTACCACACAATTCAGTTTTAAAGATCCTAAGACAAAGATATCCTTTGAAAATGTGGAAAAAATAGTTGGTTACCATTCCAAAATCAATTTTCAATCCAAACTTATTTTACATGCCACCGAATGTCAGATTCTTTTTATCACACGTAGTTAAACGCTAAAGAAGTCAAAATTAAACGATTTAAACAGCCAAAAGGAGGGAGCGTAGCGACCGACTGTGGCTGTTTAAATCGTTTAATTTTGAACTGCTTAGCGTTTAACTGACTTAGTCTTTTTCCGCCCACATTACATCATTGCTAAAATAATGTTCCATATACGGAATCCACTATTCACAAAGAAACGCCCTTTCACCCATATATGGAGTTGGCTGATTCGCTAAAGAAACGTCATCATTGCATCATCGCTAAAAATGGCGTAATTTCCACGTGAATATCGGAGCTAAACCTCGTACACGACCACGTGGTATTTAACCCTTTACGAAACAATCAATTGGGAAGGAATGTTATTTTTGGAAAAGGAGAAAATTCTGGTTATTTGCATTTTCTCCTTTTCCTACAATATTTTCTACCCTGTCAAAAAACTCAATGCCATTTGTTCCACTTTCAAAATTTGATATTTGCCAATGCTTTCAATTTGGAATGGTCTAAAATTTGTCATATGGGAAAGGGTTAAAGAACCTTTATTATCAGCTTCATTTCCAGTTCACGCTTGACTATCGCAAGTGTTAAACAATGTCATATATGGCAGAATTTGACCAAGATTTTGAGAGAGTAACGACTAGACTCAGCCTATGAAAATTTCTACAGATTTACTACAGCATTATTTTTTCTTAAAATTTCAACATATCGTCGATTTACTTCTTAAATCCTGTAACAACAGCTTGTTTCAAGCTTCAGGTGGTATGTTTCAGAGGACAACCGACCATATAGATCAAGATTGATCGGCTTTTATTACATAAATTGTATCGGTGTTTTACACTTTTTTTTTTCAACGGCATAACTTGTAGATCTACTTGGCATGTGCTAGACCTACTTTAACCCTTTCCCAAACGACAGACTCTTCCAAACTGAAAGAGTTTGCAGACGACAATTTTAACTTTCATAACAATGGCAAAAAATTATCCGAACGGACAGAAAACACTGTGGGAAAAAGGAGAAATTGCTCGTTACAAGCAATTTCTCCTTTTCTGACAATGTTTTCAAAAGACTTGTACTGCAGAGACGTAAAAACAAGGGCTTGTTTAGGAGAGGCTTAAGTAATTGTTAAATATTAATGAGGGGGATAGGGTTTAGGTACGCATGTGCAGTAAATCCAGATAAACTGCGACGTTTAAATGGATAAATGATCAAAATAAACCTGCGTTGGGTAGTTAATGGAAGATAGACGGTCAAAAATTTTCAAATATGAGCGTTCTGATTGGATAGAAAAGTAGGACAAAGACTAAATAACGATATTTCACAAATTATTATTCAGAAAATGCAAAAACATTGACAGATATCCACAAAACCCGTTCACTTCTATGGAAAACGTTTAAAATGACGTAAGAAATGACGTCACACAATTGTGATATTACATGTGTATAAGATAAGAAAATTCTTAGTCTTCGTCCTACTTTTCTATCCAATCAGAAGGCTCATATTTGAAAATTTTTGACCGTCTATCTTCAATAAACTACCCAAGGCAGGTTTATTTTGATCATTTATCCATTTAAACGTCGCAGTTTATCTGGATTTACTGCGCATGCGTACCTAAACCCTACCCCTCCCTCATTAATATTCAACAATTACTTAACCCTCTCCCAAACAAGCCCTTGTTTTTACGTATCTGCAGTACAAGTCTTTTGAAAACATTGTGGGAAAAGGAGAAATTGCTTGTAACGAGAAAATTTCTCCTCTTCCCACAGTGTTTTCTGTCCGTTCGGATAATTTTCTGCCATTGTTATGAAAGTTAAAATTGTCCTCTGCAAACTCTTTCAGTTTGGAAGAGTCTTTCGTTTGGGAAAGGGTTAAATTAGGTCTAGCACATCCCAAGTAGATATAGACAAGTTACGCCGTTAAAAAAAAAGTAAAACACAGATACAATTTATGTAATAAAAGCCGATCATGGTCGGTTGTCCTCTGAACATTGTAACACTATCGTTGTCTCGGTTACCCATTTTAGGATGACTCGTCCTATATTCACCTGAGCTATGTACGTCTACGGCGTGCCTGGAACATTGCCAGTGCGTGGGCAGTTCAGGTGACTTGGAACATTGCCAGTAGGTGAGCGGTTCAGTTTCCAGATAGTATATAAGGTAAAGGGCACAGAAGTAGAGAGAGATTTTTGGGGAGATTTTCTGAAGAGATTGTTCTTGGGCTTCGGCATTCTTTTCCTATAATTAAAATGTAGAAAAGAAAATTGACTTAAATTATTTTCCCCCGTTATGTCACATAGAGAGCGGGTGGACTTTTGTGGTGCCGTGACGACGGATTTGTTGAAATTATAAGCGATTTCAACATAGAAATGGACTTGGATTGTCGTGGATCAATCGAAGAAATAAAACTTTGGACATTGTGACTCTTGGACAAATTAAAAAAAAGAAAAAAAAAATCCTGTGTTCCTGTGAAGAAGTGGTGCGATAGGATCGAATTCGAAAACCGTAAGTTGCTAATTTATTCTTTTGCAAATTCACGAGCAAAATGGCAGAGCAAATTTTTCTAGAATTATTTAAGTCTGTTGATCAGCAGATGCACAGCTTAAATACTACCATGGGAGCACAAGGCATTGCTAGGGTTGTTCAAACATTTGACGGATCTAACACTAAGGACTTTAAAGAGTGGGTCAAAAGTATTGAAAAATTCGCAACATTAACTGGTATTGATGCAAATAGGACTAATCTAGTCGCATATCAATCAAGTAAAGGGCCCGTCAGTGATTTTATAAAAAGATACATGGAGTCTCATCCCGGAAGAGATTGGGATAGAATGAAAACTGACTTAAGAAGTAGTTTTGGGGAAGTTGTCGATTCACAACATGCTCTGCTTTTATTGCGAAAAGTAAAGCAAAGACAAAATGAAACGATTCAGGTCTATGCTGAAAGACTGATTGCTTTGGGTGACGATGCGTTCGAGGATCAGCCGTATGATGCAGTTCAAAAACAGCTAGTGGGCTATTTCATAGATGGGATGATTCGATGAAATTGCGCATTATGAGAGATAACCCTGCCACACTTAATGAGGCAATCTTGATAGCAACGCGCGAGCAAAATTTACAGAAGAGATTTAGCTTGAGAACTAGCCAGTCAAAATTTGAATCAAATGAATCGGAAGGTCAGGTTCCTATGGATATTGATCACAGCCGACGAAAGGGTATTTGTCATTTTTGTAGAAAGCCGGGACATCACATAAAAGATTGTAGGCTAAGAAAACGAACACATGAAATTCATTCGGCAGAAGTAGGAAGCAAACTGAGACATAGAGATAAGCAATGTTATCGCTGCGGGAAAATGGGACACATTGCGAGAGATTGCAAAGAAATCACTGGAAATCAGTTGCCTTTAAACACGAATCCTTCTCAGATGTAGAAGCCGGTCAGAGAAGGCAAAGGAAAAAGCACAAACATGTTGTTTTTCTAAATTCTATAGTTAGTGGTCCGAATTCTTTGTTAGCTAAATTTGAAAAACAGAAATATAGGGCATTGCTGGATTCGGGTGCTGAGGTATCATTAATCAGCAGGAGATTGTATGATTCCTTGAAAAATAAGCCAAAGTTACGAAAACATGATTTAAGTTTATCAACCGCAGGTAACACTCCCTTATATGTTGATGGTATTGCTGATCTAAATTTCTCTGTAGGTAAATTGTCTATGAGTCATAAGTTTTATGTGATAAGAAATCTAAATAGAAACGTAATCATAGGCCTTGATTGGCTTAAATCACGTGGCGTTCGGGTGTATCATGATCTTTCCTGTATTAGAGTACATGAGACCTATATCCCGTTAGTAGATGATAAACATATAGCTTCTGTTGCTAGGGTCAAGGCTAAAATAAAACTTCCTCCCCAAACAGCTCATATCTGTCAGTGTGAAGTTCGTAAACATCCTTAGTTTGCTACAGGTATCAATTATGAGATCTCTCCTTTTGAGGATGGACCATTAGGCAAGGAGCCAGGTTTACTAATGACTAATTGTATCTCTAAACTTCCAGATAATCGAAGGCTGCCAATGCTTCTTATCAACTCAACAAACAAGACAATAACCATTAAACGAGGTACACCTGTTGCCAAAATTTCCCCAATTGGTGCTAATGAGATATCATCTGTCAAGCAAGAATTCAGGGAAACACCCCAATTATAATATGGAAATAAAGATAATGAGTTTGATAACCTGGATGTTTGCCCGGAACACAAACAATTAATTATCAATCTTCTCCAAAAAAATTCGGATTTGTTTGCCAAAACTGATAAAGAACTGAGTCATACTGATACAGTTCGCATGAAAATTAATACAGGTGATCATCCTCCAATTAAGCTTAAACCTTATCGTGCTCAACTCAATAACAGGGCTATTATTGATAAGGCTGTGGATGAAATGTTGGAGGCCAAAATAATTGAAAGAAGCAGGTCTGAATGGTCCTTTCCTATCGTAATTGTAGTTAAGAAAGATGGTTCAAAACGTTTTTGTGTAGATTTCCGCCAATTAAATAAGATAACGAAAAAAAATTCATACCCTCTCCCCGTGATAGACGACATACTTGCATTACTAGGTAAAGCCAAATACTTCAGTTCTTTGGATTTGAAGTCAGGATATTGGCAGGTAAAGATGGCAGATAGCGACAAGGAGAAGACAGCCTTCACCTGTCACCGTGGCCTTTTTGAGTTCAATGTCATGCCTTTTGGGCTCACAAATGCTCCAGCTATCTTCCAAGAATTAATGAATCGAGTCCTTGAAGGCTTAGGTAACTTCACGACTGCATATCTTGATGACATTTTGATCTACTCCCAAACCTTAGAAGAACATTTGACACATATTCAACAAGTATTTGATCGTTTGCGTATGCATAATCTTCGACTGAAACTTAAAAAATGTAGCTTTCTAAAGAAGGAAACTAATTACCTGGGATTTGTTATAAATGATAGTGGCATTAAACCTGAAGAAAAAAAAGTTGATGTAATTAGGTCTCTCCCACCTCCTACAAATGTGCGTGAGGTCAGAAGTTTTATAGGTATGTGTAGTTATTATCGTAGATTTATACCTCATTTCTCGCAGATAGCAGAACCAATTATCGCCTTGACTAGGAAGTATGCCAAATTTAAGTGGAATAATGAGTGCCAATTAGCCTTCGAAAAGATAAAGAATATTCTCATTAAACTACCATTACTGTGCTATCCCGACATAAATCTACCATATACTTTGTATACTGATGCTAGTGATAAATGTATTGGAGCCTGTTTGACTCAAACAATTAAGGAACAAGGTCAAGATACTGAACGACCTGTATATTACCTTTCACATAGATTAACTGATACCCAAACACGATGGTCAGTAATTGAAAAAGAAGCGTATAGTATTTTTTATAGTCTCCAAAAACTCGATCATTATTTACACAACGCTGAGTTCACGATAAAATGTGATCATCGACCTCTCAAGTACCTACTTGAGTCACCAATCCAAAACAAGAAAATATCGCTCTGGACGTTGTCCATCTCTGGCTATAATTGTACTATCCAGTATCTGGCTGGTTCGGAAAACTCGGTCGCTGACCTTCTTTCTAAAGTACCTAGTGATACCAAGCAAGATGATTCACCATTAAACGACCCTGACATTAATTCTAAGACTTATGAGATAAGTGCTCTGAATTCTAACCGGTTCACGCCAAAGAACTATGCTCGCTGTAAACCTCATTTTGAGGACAAGGTCATTAAGCCGACCTTAAAGTCACGTCCTAATATGGTAGAAGAACAAGACAAAGATGAGATGATACTAAAAATAAAACAAAACCTGAAACAAGATACTGTATCACCGTCATTTGCCAAGAATCATATAATTCTTGATGGTATACGTTATTATATTTCACATGTAGATACCGACCCATTTTTACGCCTCTACATACCTGAACACTTGCAAAACGAGGTTATAGCTGAATATCATAACACACTGGGACATATGGGTATAGATAAAACATATGATGCCATTCACCTGAAATACTATTGGGTTAATTTATTCAAGATGGTTTCAGCTTATGTAAACAAATGTCAAACTTGTCAATTAAGAAGTAGTCAGAAAACCAAACCACCTGTACAAGAGATGGATATACCTCCATACCCTTGGGCAAAATGTGCTGTAGATGTAAGTGGGCCTTATCTAACCTCTTTATCTGGCAATAAATATATTATTTCTTTCATTGACTTATTTTCTGGGTTCCCTGAAGCATTTCCTACGCCAGATAAATCTGCTCAAACAATGGCTCATTTAATTATTGATGAGATATTTCCGAGATATTCAGCACCTTTGGAAATATTAAGTGATAATGGAAGTGAAAATATTAATCATGTCATTAAAGAAACACTGAAAGAGTTAAATGTGCATCACGTTACTTGTTCGTATTACTACCCACAAAGTAATGGTGTAGTCGAACGTTATCACAAAACTTTAGTTGACATAATCTCTAAAATGGTAAACACCAATGAGGGAGACTGGGATTTGTTTCTCAGCCATGCACTTGGTGCTATTAGATTTGGTATAAATGAGTCAACAAAAAGATCTCCATTCTTTCTTCTTTATAATCATGATCCTGTACTGCCGATAGATAATATCTTAAAACCTAGACGAAAATACCAAGGAGAAGATCCCCACAAAATTGCTCTGGAACAGCAATATAAGGCCTTTCTTTTAGTTCATCAAAATAGGCGCAAGGCAATGAAAAAGCGTAATGAGCTAGCCAATAAAAATGCCAAAAACGTTACACTTAAGGTTGGAGATCCTGTTTATAACAGAAATCACTCACGAAAATCTAAACTGGATGTAAAATGGCAACCTTATTTTCGCATAATTGAACAGACTTCTCCAGTTACGTTCATAATAAAAAAAACAATTAACGGGTGAAATATCGAAAGCTCATGCCCAGCATTTAAGATTAGCTCAATTAAATGAGTGGAAAATTCCTAAAGATAAGACAGGTAAGAAACTGAGGCCAACTAATTATGTGTTACCACCTGTGTCTTCAGAATCAGATACAGACTCAATTAGTGAACAAAAAACTGATAAGAAACGTCGAATAATTAAGCGTTATCAGAGGAAACGAGATAATGCCAGCTCGAATGAAAGTGATATACCATTAGGCGAATTAAGAGAAAGAATTCGGTCAAGGAATCAACGATGGGATCATGTTGATTATGATTCTTCAACAGAATCGTACTTTTCGGACTAAGACTTGTTTTGTGTGAGTTTGGTTTGTAGTCTAACTAGATTAAAACCATGTTTGTGTTTTGATAAGGCTTCGCGAATTCGGAATGCCAATAGCTTAATTAGTGTATATGTATTATCGTTTCAGATAACCATGTGGCATTTCACGCTAAACTTTTTGGCAGTTTTTGTGTGCTTATACTCGCGTATCGTTTGTGATTTTATCATAAGAGATAGTGTTATTTTTCATAAAAACAATGAAATATCATCTACCAGGGCAAAGTGGCTTGCTACACTTGTCATTGATTTTGATAGTTTCGAACATTTTATGTTTTTAGTTGCAACGGACATAAAGTGCGCTGAAACTACCTTAAGGACCATTCTGTCAGAACATATTAAAACTAACGAAGAGCTAAAGACATTTCGTAACATTTTTATGGGCTTACAACGAGAGACAGCATTTCTCAGTAAGCTTAAGGACAAAATAGGTGAAGAAGTACAACAACTCCTTAAGCATTTGGGCAATGGTACATCTTCTAGAAGAACAAAGCGTTCTCTTCTTCCATTTATAGGTGGAGGGTTATCATGGCTATTCGGTGTCGTAAGTGAACGAGACCTTGATCACGTAAAAAATCAAGTATCTGCTCTTGCAAAAAATCAAAAACGAATTGTTCACGTAGTCGAAAAAAGTATATCTGTAATTAACGAATCAAGGGTTTTAATAAGGGAAAATAGACAGTCTATATTGGAAATAATCGAGACTCTTCATGACATTGACGGAAGGATTAACAAGATTCAACATGATTTTGTGAGAGGCATATCGCAAAATAGGAATTTCATGGAAATTTATGCGAGACTAAGCTTAATATTAGATGAAGTCAAATTACTATTAAAAGATGCAAGATTTTACATAATGAACCTTCAAGCACAATTAGATCAACTGATGTTTGGAAAAATATCCACTCGTATTATCCATCCAATTAAATTACGAGGTTTATTGCTTGAAATTCAGGAATCCTTACCGGATCTTCTTTCACTAATCAGCAACCCGAAAACAGATTTATCAACATTTTATAGATATCTAACAAGCTCTACATTTTTCACAGAAGGAAAAATAATGGTTATACTTTCAATTCCACTGATAAGGATGGACAAGTTGTATGATGTTTATCAAGCAACTACCTTACCTGTGGTCTCAAAATTCTCATTCAATATACAAGGGAATAATTCCAACTTAGGTTTACTTGCTGCTTTCGGTCTAGAAGCACCGGGTTTCCTAATAGATAAATCTCGAACCACTTACCAGCTATTATCACGCGAAGAACTTCGAGTTTGCAGTTATAACAATGTTAAGTTTTGTAAAGTTCAAAGTCCTGTGTTTCCTGTTAGCCTGAGCCGGACGTGCCTGATCCATATGTTCATCTCAGACCAAGGTATGCACAATCGTTTTTGCACTGCAACCGTGACTAACGAAAAGTTGCCTTTAACTAAACACTTGTTTGGCATCTCCTGGGTTGTGCTGTCCCATACTAGATTGAACTTCGCTGTTGTATGTAACGGACGACTTCGACAATTACAAACACATCCAACGCGTGACGTAATAAAGGTGAATCCTGGTTGTACAGCTACAAACAAATACTTCACCATAAGTACGCCTTTTGTTGTGGGTAGGTCAACGACTGTTTATAACAATACGCTGGATTTAACTATGGCGAATTTCTCTCATATCAAATATTTAATCTGGAAACCACTGCGTGACAAGTTTCCTAATGAAACGAAACTTCAGATTCCTAAAACTTTGGCTGAAATCAATGATATGTCCTTGACTAACCTGATATCTCAAACAGACTCAGTCGACGATATTGACCTTACGACAAAGCCCTCTTTCTCACCTTGGTTTTATGTTAGTCTTGTGCTTGTTCTGGTAGTATTGATCATTATTGTATTGTGTTGTGTATATAAAAATTGTAAATATAAATGTCTGCCAAATTGTTTGCGTGATGCGCAAAAGAAACGGCAACGACCTACGGTATCGAGATCGAGCTTCAAGAGATGAAGTCGGGTGGAACGTTACCACCAGCCGAGGTGTCTGCCAATGAGCCACCCCCGAGCAGAGAGCGATTATATCCGCACCTGTACTGGAAAAACTCCGCTAATTAGATAGAAATATATGTACAAAGAACCAGTAAAAAAAAAACTGTACCAATTAGTTTTCATAGCAGAACTATTCTTATCAACTAGATATTTATTTTTATGTGTAACCTTACAATGTAGTATGATTACTCCCTTACAGCGTATTTAAGAAAAATCATACGAAAAACAGATTCATTCTCAATATCTTCTTTGCAAGAGATTTATTGAAAAAAAAATGAATCCTAACTGGAATAACATTTCACACGAAGTGTCAGCACTAGTGGAAAACGTGTTGCGAACGCGACTTTTATACCTGGAGGACAGGTACATTGGACACTTATCGACAGACATTGGGTTTGAAGTTGCTGACGTTTTGTGCAGTAGAAACTATATAGTTGACCATCCAGTCAACATTCCCTTGGCGACAACGGGCTTCCGCGTACTTTTACACTGTACGATTACCACTGGGACAATGACCAATGCATCTGTTTCGGACGCTAGTTTGACGGCGTCCACCAGCTCCGGTCAACACATTCAACAGTCACAGTCGCCCCAGATACCATCACCGAGGACGCCAGAAAGCATCAGGACTCTACAACGTGACGCGCAGCAAAGGGCTGCCCAATAAGTGTGTTTTTTTATCAAGGATTTACCAAAAATGTGCACAGAACTCTAGTGGACCTTTATGTAGTTCAAACATATGATTTCATTCTATGCATTTCATAAAACTAATTATTTAAATGATTATTTATTGATTTTTCTTGGTTATATTTATTTCCAGTAAAGATCTACATAAAAGACAAAAAGAGAACAACTTTCATAAACATAAGTTATCTTACTATACGTGTCAATTTGGCGCACTACCGCAACTATGACAAATAATGCATTAAGAATTAGGACTCTTTTTATTACGTTTGAGACAGTTTCATGATTTTAGTTAACAATAGTAAATACGTTTCTTTTTTACTTATTGCTATGCTTCTTGTTTTCAGACATTTTCTAACTGGAAAATGTCTCTGTAAGATGGGGAGGAATGTAACACTATCGTTGTCTCGGTTACCCATTTTAGGATGACTCGTCCTATATTCACCTTAGCTATGTACGTCTACGGCGTGCCTGGAACATTGCCAGTGCGTGGGCAGTTCAGGTGACTTGGAACATTGCCAGTAGGTGAGCGGTTCAGTTTCCAGATAGTGTATAAGGTAAAGGGCACAGAAGTAGAGAGAGATTTTTGGGGAGATTTTCTGAAGAGATTGTTCTTGGGCTTCGGCATTCTTTTCCTATAATTAAAATGTAGAAAAGAGAATTGACTTAAATTATTTTCCCCCGTTATGTCACAAACATACCACCTGAAGATTGAAACAAGCTGTTGTTTAAGGGTTTAAGAAGTAAATGGACGATATATTGAAATTTTAAGAAAAAAAAATAATGCTGTAGTAAATCTGTAGAAATTTTCATAGGCTGAGTCTAGTGATTACTTCCTCAAAATCTTGGTCAAATTCAGCCATATTTGACATTGTTTAACACTGGCGATAGTCAAGCGTGAACTGGAAGTGAAGCCGACTATAAAGGTTCTTTAACCCTTTTCCATATGACAAATTTTAGACCTTTCCAAATTGAAAGCATTGGCAGATGTCAAATTTTGAAAGTGGAACAAATGAAGTTGAGTTTTTTGACAGGGTAGAAAATATTGTAGGAAAAGGAGAAAATGCCAATAACCAGAATTTTCTCCATTTCCAAAAATAACCTTCCTTCCAAATTGATTGTTTGGTAAAGGGTTAAATACCACATGGTCGTGTACACGAGTTTAGCCCCGATATTCACGTGGAAATTACGTCATTTTTAGCGATGATGCAATGATGACGTTTCTTTAGCGAATCAGCCAACTCCATATATGCGTGAAAGGGCGTTTCTTTGTGAATAGTGGATTCCGTATATGGAACATTATTTTAGCAATGATGTAATGTGGGCGGAAAAAGACTAAGTCAGTTAAACGCTAAGAAGTTCAAAATTAAACGATTTAAACAGCCACAGTCGGTCGCTACGCTCCCTCCTTTTGGCTGTTTAAATCGTTTAATTTTGACTTCTTAGCGTTTAACTATTACGTAATGTGTAAAACACTGAAAACAAGGGGGGGGGGTTATGTGATAAATATAGGATCTGACATGAGTGGGCTTTTGAGATAAGTAAGATTTTATTAAACGAGTCAAGGGAAATGTTATTAAGCGAGCCTTGGGCGAGTTTAAGGTAAGACCTGTGTAATGCACTTCCGGAGAAAATTCTAATTGATTGATAAATAAGGATAAATAAGGATTTATGCAGAAATAATATTTTTGCACATTTCTAACGGATCAGAAATTCCGTTTATGTCTATCTTGAAATTATCTTTTGATACTTTTGTTAGTTTTCTGAAAAGGGACGTAATTATTATATCTTTTTAAATTGAGAATATAGTGTTTTAGATTTATGAATGATAATTCAAAGCAGGAAAAAGTGGAAAAAATGAAAAGGTGAAAGTAGGTCAATAATACCCTTTTTTAATTATAGCTAATTTTGCAGGATGATATTTTAGTGGAAATGGCTATTTTCATTACACAGGTCTTACCTTAATGACATTTTCCTTGATGAGATTAATAAAATTTTATCTCAAACGTCCTCGAATTTCAGATTCTTTTTATCACATAACGATATTTCACAAAATATACATTAAATGATGCAAAAACATTTATAAATGCACCCGCGACAGTATCCATAAAACCCATTCAATTCTATGTAATAGGCTACGTACAAAATGACGTCAAAATGACGTCACACAAATGTGATATCAAACGAGTATAAGATGAGAAAATTCATAATGGGTTTATTACATTGAAAACAATGGATGTTATATGATAAAAAGACATCCTTTGAAAACAATGTTGAAAAAAAAGATGGTTACCAGTATTTTCTCGTATCTTCACAATGTTCTGTACAATTCAGATATATGAAATCAGCAGAACAAGTAGTAAACTATCCGCCTGACCCTGCAGACGCTCTAAACCACCTGTGTATTTGCATGAATTTGTCCATTTCTTTTTTTTTTTACATGTTTTAGACTCAGTCTCGTGAAGAATTGCCAATTCCATAGCAAAAACCTCAAGTTTTTAACTGTCACCTTTGTGATTTTTGTCATTACTTTACTTTTTCTTCAGTCAGATTAAGGAAAATGTTTCTTTGAAATTTTGCAAGAAAGAAACTATTTTTTGGGGGTTTTAAATATGCATATGGCGCAAAATTTCATTTTTTTTAGAATGGAATCACCTTTTTTCAAACCATTTAATTGCTGAAAAGTGTTTTCTTTTGTTTTTACTTGCTTTGTAATGGATTAAAATATATGAATAAAAAAACAAACGTTGATCCTTTTCATTATTTTTTTATCAAAAGAATGAAGCAAACTACCAACGGAATAACTTGAAATGCGTTAGTTATACATACCTTTTCACAGAACTTAGCCTGTATAGAATTGAAAATGTGGAAGAACTGAAATATTTAAAAGAGAACAAATTTTGCCCTCAAGAAATTTTCTGCTTGTCTCTGTCCATGTGGTGAAAATTCTATGTCTGGTTGAGTGCAAGTGACTTCAAATCAATATGTAGGGTCGCAGTAATTGAAAAAAGACCAAAGAACAGTTACCTTCCCTGGAGATAGGGTATCGTAAATTAGGTCTCGTAAATTATGAAATAAAATTATCTGGAAAAGTAAATTGTTGGTTTGGCATGAAATTAAAAAGTAGCATACATGTACTTTGAATGGTACTGATATACTATTTAATACCAAATTGATGCATGGTTGTAGATACAGCTACACTATTATAGACCCACAAAATATGTATTCAAATATGTACTCAGGACTCGTACATTAGGAATGTATTTTTCCGTTGAAAGGTTATAGTTTTAGCCTCTCTTCATACTCGTATCCATAATACGTTGAGCTCAAAGTGATACTTTTTCATCTAAATTGACTATTTTTGAGCACTTACGCCTAATATTACTAGATTATAATGATACAGTATTTTGTAACATCAATTGCTGGATAAAAGATGGACTCGTAGATTATGTCCGATTTGGAGACACTTCAAAAAGCAAGATAAAAAATCACAAAGAAAACCCTAGTCAAGATATTTTACTTTAATATGTGATATGAGCCCATACATTTTGTAAATCAATCACTTTTTACAGTATTTGGTCCTATGTTTGTAAAAATCATGGGCCTTTGAAACAGGAATTCGCCATGGCGACATTACATTTTCATTGACTACGGTAGACAGGATCGATGTTTTTTTCGATCCAAAGTGAAAAATCTAAAACAAAATATCCTTTAAATATCGTCAATTGACTATACTTATACCCAACATAATTCTAAGGCATATGGAAAGACGTTAAACATTCTTGAGAACTTTAAACAATGCCGCGACGTTAATTCGCAAATCTTCGTGAGACTGAGTCTTTAACGTCTTAGTGGCGTTGGGCAACGCTGATTACCAGCATTTTCTCCTTTTCCCACAATGTTTTCAAAAGCCTTCCTTCCCAGAGTCGTGAAAACCAGGGACTGTTTGGTAAGTTTAGCATTGACTTTTATTCAAACAAACATTTAAATGAATTGTTTTGAAGTGGACCTTTGTTAAATTGTCCCAGAAAGTGATGTGTTGTGGAATGAACTAATAAATTGTTTAGGATGTTCTAATCGATTTCTGATAATTAGCTTATGTCTTGAGCCTTGACCAAACAATTCAAGCGAATTTCGATTGCGGATTATATGTTATTGCACTTGTATGGGAATATATTGTGTTGAATGAGTATTTTGCCAGAGTTGTCTTTGTAGTATTTAGTAGAGCCCCCTGTTTCCAGGACACGGTTTAATTTTACGAGGGATAAAACACATTATATAAAAGTACAAAAAAAAGTTTATGCAAACCATCAAAGTCGCCGCAAAAAAATTTGTTTAATGCTTCAAGAAAGCCAGGGCAAGTAAGTAAATTTATGTCAGTTTTCATCAGCAGATTTTTTAACACACTATGAAATTGATGTGACTGTGAATCTATATCACAACTTGTCTACTGTTACAGTATCCAATACCCTCGCACAACGCTCTCTTAGCTCTTTTCCAAATGACAAATATCAGACTCTTCCAAAATCAAAGAGTTGGCAGACGACAATTTAAAAAGCTGCAAAAATGGGGGAAAATACGCTAGTAGTAGTGAAAAAGTGTTTGATATTGGAGAAATTGCTCATTACGAGCAATTTCTCTTTATCCAACATGTTTTTCCAAAAGAATTTGTCAGCACACAATACCCGTGTTTGTTTGAGAAAGTGTTGAAAACAGGGCTAAGTTAGCCTACTGAAATGTTGCTGTCCTAGGAAAGTATGATTCAAGAAGACGTAAGTTTGCAAGGCATGCTTTCAATTTAACCAAGTCTAAAACTATACTTTTTGTTGAACAGTGTTAACAAAGAATCACGGTTTTGCATCGCGCTTTATGAATAAAACAGCGAAAAAGTGGCCTCTCTCCAGATTTTTTCCAAAAATTAAATTTATGCAGAGCTCGGTGAGAAATAAAAAACAAAGGAGTTCTAAACAATCTTTGTTTTAAGATTCCTTGTAAACCTTAACACCCCTGTAAAAAAGAAATTCCTACTGTCCATGTCCTAACTCGAAAAACTAGATCTATTTAAAATTTAGTCGCGCGCTTCTGCGCAGCGACGACTTACACATCTTTTATAATGGGGTCTCCTAATGTTGTGGATTAGTGCACAAAACCCGAAACTGGGGGAAATGTTACTTTCAGTCTCAGCAGCGTGTCCCGAATTCTCAAAGATATCGTAAAACTTTACGACAGAAAATTGGTGTGCACAAACGATGCGGGATTTCTGGAGCAGTTCACAGAAATGGAAAATTACTAAGTCATTTTCAATAAACTTCAATGATATTTAAACGTCATCTTATTATAAATTTATAAAATTACCGAATTGTAATAAACAGATAGCAATCTAAGTATATTTCATAGTACAAGGGCGGGTGAAACTTTAGTAACATATTTAATTAAGCATCTAAGGAGCAGACCAACAAATCCTTGTATATAAAAATAGAACTGCCGTGCGTTCGATAAGGCGAGCGCTCGCAAGCACTCGCAAGTGCTTGCGGGCAATTTCTAACGAACGCATTTGCTGACTTTTGCTCGCCGCTAGCGCTTCCCTAATTTGCGAGAAGGTTTAGAATTGTATCACCACGTTTTTTTTTTTTTTTCGGCACAGAAGACACTATATAGTCCCCTGAAATAACTGACCCAAATAAGTTTGGGTAGAAATCTAGCAGAAAATTGCTTAAAATGGCAATTCCGTAAATATGCATTAGTGCCTTTTTACAGAATTTTAGCAATATCCGTCTTTTCTTGTCTATGATCAAATTCATAATGAAAAATTGCAAATATATACGATTCCTGTATTTACAGTAAATTTCATCGTTTCTTTCACTAAAATACACATGTTTATGTCTTTGGTTTGATTAAATAGTACTTTAATTAACTGAATAGTTCTTGTCATTATACTGCCTAAAATTATCTCGCTGATTATAGAACACGAAATGCTGTTCTTGCTGGCCGCAGTGGTGATGATATAAGCCAGTTTAATACAAAAGATTGACTGAAATAGCATTTACCCCCTAGAGGACACCCAATAACAAAACCAGGTATAAGCTTAGAAAAATCACGGTTTGATTTATTTTCTTCTAAACAAAGGAAACAATTTTAATATTATTAAAAAAAAAATGGGATAGAGCAAAAAGAAAAAGACGTGACTGTGTAGATTAAAGAATTATTTACCTATACCTTCCACTTATAATATCCTAACTTCATTAAAAATGGATTCAAAGCTTGTTTATACGTGAATCAATCAACTAACCCATGTGTACTGATGTATTAGATATTTTAGACGAATGTAGGACGTTTTTGCCAGGACGTAGGACGTTTTTGCCAGGACGTTTTTGCCAGGACGTTTAAAATTGCCAGCTAAATATACAAGGTAGGACGTTTAGGCCAAATGTTAATTTTTGTCCAAATACCTATGATTTAAAAACATCGCAGGAAACTGAAACATAATATATTGTGATATAAATAGAATTGTGTTTATTGAGAAAAAAAATCTGTATGTTAATGAAGGCAAAAATAGTTAACTTATTCATTTTGTAATTAATCAGTAAAGAAAAATTACAAAATATCAACAAATAATTTCAAGGTGGACATCAAATGAATTTCTGGTCGGTTAGAAATGTGAAAAAAATTTATGTCAGTACAAATCCTTATTTATCACCTAAAAAGAAATTTCATCCCATGTTGCGCTAGAAGCGATATTAAACACAGAAATCTTTACAGCAATATGCATTCTTCAATAAGGAGGCGATTAAAAAAAAATGGTTTGTGGACATGTTGAAGAAAGTGAAGGGTTTTTTTTTTTTAAATCAGAAATTGATTGATCTCGTTCTGTTAGTACATATTTGAATTCAATTACGTCTTCGACTGTCTTTTATCTGCGGCGATTTTCGCGGAACTAGCCATTATTTGAAGAAGTATGCTAAATTGCGGTAAATATTGCAATTTGAGAAAATAGTGCATGATGTTGCTGATTTAAAGCAGACAACAGACCCCATTGTGAAGTAGTTGGCAAGCTCTTGCTGCTTTGCAGCGTTTAGGTAATAGCGTCAAATCCCGCAGTCAGCAACCGCTCGCGGCGAGCGCTCGTCTTATACATGAATCCGTGGTGATAAGATAAACCGACTACCTTAGTTACTGTTGCCAAGGGCTCACAAGCAAACGCTGTCAATACATATACGGTATAGCAGAAAGGCTACATAAATCGTGCTGTCATGAATGTTTCTCTAAATAAAATTTCGGAAAAAATATTTTAATCGTATATTCCTGTCGATGATAAATTCTTGGTAAGTAATTTAAAGATGCTTGAACGAATTTATACACGGATATATATTAAAAGGGAGAATTACCGGGGCAACGGACAATGTAACAGTTTTACATGTTTAAACAAAATTTTGAACTCCAATGCGAAAGGAAAAAAAAAATTAAGAAATCTCCGTTCTGCCGCAGAATTATAGAATTACTGTTTGCTTTCGTTTGAGTCACCTCAGCATCATACCAAATGAAATAACACTGAATTACTAACCTTTCGAAAAATTATAGATTGTCTGATTCAACAGAGAGGTTTAAGTTAATGAAAAATTTCAATATCAGGTTAAGGGGAAAAGGGTTGTCTGATGATTATAAAATGCGTTAAGTGTGTTGTCAATTAAGAAATTGTTAATAAAATTGACGATAGTTTGTTTTATCTTATCATATACTGGTGACACCGGGTGGCCAAGTTGATTAGAGCGGCAAATTGCTTTGCAATCAAACACACTTCCTATCCTATCAATTAATAGTTTAATAAAACACCCTTTGTGCTAATGTGCAGATGTGCTAATCCATTCAAACTCTTCACCAAATGACAAAATTTTTAGAACAATCCAACCTAAAAAATTTGTAGACAATAAAAGCAATGATTCAAAAATTGATATTTGGTTTTGAAAAGGCGCAAAACACTGTCAAAAAAGGAGAAAATGAATGTTACAAGCATTTCCTTCTTTTTCCGCGATGCTTTTAACAGCTTTTTAAGGGTCGTTTAAATTCGAATGTATGTGATAAACGATTGAAAAAGCTGAGTCAAGAGAAAAATTAATATGTTTCCCATTACGCTAAACTTCTACCAGTTCAAAAGATAAATCTTTTTAAAATTGAAATCTACTCTTAGTGAGGAAGTAAGAAGTATACGTCGTTTGAAGTGCTTATTGTAAATAGCAGGTAGTTTAAATCCAAGACTAAACATCATGTAATTTTCAGCCTGATCTATATCTACACATTTAGCATATTCTTCATGCCATGGGTTAAGATTAATCTCAAACTGAAACATTGGTGACAAGTTACGCGGCCACTTTTTGGATGTGCAAAGGTTATTGAACAAGGTTAGATATTCAAGTAAAGGTATTTTATTTTTATTAGTATTTCATGTAGGTCTATTTTTCCATTTGATTCCAATTTTTGTGGTATTTGTCGAAGACAATACCACTATGAGTTCAAGACTGAATTTTGATAACCATGTATCTTATTTTGTGCAAAGCCGAAATAAACCCAGTTAAACTCATTTTTTCTCAGGCTAATCAGTTTTTCGGTAGCACTCAGATATGTAATTTGAAATGGCATATTAAAATACATTGGGCGAGGCCATCAATCGTTGAGATACTTACTTTTGATTGAAAATAGTTTCTATCGCTCATGAACTGGCCACCGTTGTATACCGTGTATTACAACAGGCACAAGCTAATCGTACCGTGCCCTGTGATTGGATAATTGATACAGCCAATGAAACGGCTCCATACATATATCGAGTAACCTGACAATGTGCTCAGTTGACTTTATTTCATTCTTATTTTGATTATTATGTTATTTAAAAAATAATAGAATACATGTATTCATAGAGTATAAATTATAACTTTCAGATAAAAGGACCTTTTCCATCTAGAATGATCATTTTTTTTAAATAAAAAGGAGAGGGAAATCTGAACATTCCATTATAAGAAAAGGAGAAACTACTTGCAACAAGCAATTTCTCCTTTTCTCACAAATTTTTCTACCCTATATAGTATACTTATTTTCAATTTAAATGCTCTTTAAAATGTCGTCTGCAATTTGTTTCAGTTTGGACCAGTCTAAAATTTGGTCGTCTGGTAATGGGTTAATTAGATACTTTTATTTCAAATCCTCTCTAAATTCTTTATTCATTTAATTTTTTGACTATTAGACATCTGAACAACTGAGTAATACGTACATAAATATTCGGCAAGCAATTTTCCCCTCTTTTAATTTTTTTTCCCCAAACACTTGTTAGTAAATGTTGAAACATGCTTCTTTATTCCTTACAAAACAAAGAAATTAAATGTTAAGGGAGAATTCAGTGATAATTAGACACCACATGGCGCCCCTAGGCTTATCTCTGCAGGCTTCACCAAAGGGACAACAGACTTTAATCTTTGAGAATTGCAACCTACAATTCAATTTATAAGATAATTGATTATCTTATTACACTTTCTGCTTTATCAAGTACAAACTTGTGCATTATATTTGTTATTTTGATGTTAATTTTTTTAGTAAAAATTCAACGTCAGCACTTGAAAATTTTTCATACATACGTGTATTCATTAATTTAGCTTTTATTATAAACCTAAAAATCAAATAATACTCTTATAATCATTAACATTTTTTTTCTATCAAATTTTAGACATTCAGCTATTGTTTGTTGAAATGATTCCATGCATAAGTAATTATATTATGATCACAAAACAATAAAAGACAGTAATATTGAAAATTATTTTCATAGCTATTGCTTTTTACACCCACCAAAAACATACACACAAAAATCAAGAGACGCTACTCTAAGTTACTACTTGCACAGTTACCTCGCCTAACACGGGCAGAATTCACCCCGTATCGATTAGCCTGTACGGTCCCTATACACGTAGTAGTATCAGGGGCGGTAACCAGTCTATAACGCTTTCTGCCGGGCGACCTTATATTTAATATAGTTCAGAAGAGATGTTCATGGAGAGTGTAGGTACTTCCGGTTAAAATCTTTCATCATATTCGCCAGGTTTATATTGGTAAAATAGGTGTGAATGTTTGTGAAATTGTTGTGTGGGGTTTTCATCGCCTTTTTTGAAGCTGTTGACTTGTTTTAAACCCGATAAAGAATCGTGAAAGAATTATTAACGGTCTGGTGCACAATGTTTTATGAAACAATTAATGTTCTTGTGCAGAATGCATAGATGTTTCATGCGAATGAACTCGTCCTGTCACATGATCTTAGGAACCAATGGAAACGCAAAACTGCGTCTACTGTTTACCGATAGCCCTAAAGAGCGCAATGGAAATATTATTGAGAAATGGGCGCAATGGAAAAGAAAGGACGCAGTGGAAATACAAGTAAAAACCAAAAACTATTTTTTGTACGGCTGAAAAAATGCACTTAGTGGTGATATTTTTTTATACAGGTATTCCCAGATTGTACCCAAAATGTTACACGTCTTTAATGTATTTTCTTATGGTATCAGTTTACATACATTCGGCTGCATGAATCTAGGATCGGACTGCAATTTTGGTAAGTCTGATCTTGGTCTACACCGTCCTCAGATATTTCATTGAAGGCTTTAGTTACATTTATCAGTTTACATACATTGGACTGCGTGAATCTAGGATCAGACTACAATTTTGGTAAGTCTGATCTAGGTCTTCACCGTCCTCAGATAATTCACTGACCGGCTTTGGTTACATTTATCAGTTTACATACTTTAGACCGCGTGAATCTAGTATCAGACTACAGTATTGATAAGTCTGATCTTGGTCTTCACCGTCCTCAGATATTTCACTGACCGGCTTTAATTACATTTATCATTTTACATACATTAGACTGCGCGAATCTAGGATCAGACTGCAATTTTGGTAAGTCTGATCTTGGTCTACACCGTCCTCAGATATGTCACTGACTGGCTTTGGTTACATTTATCAGTTTACATGCATTAGACTGGGTAGATCTAGGATCAGACCGCAAATTGGTTAAGTTTTTCATTATGCGGTTATTCTCAGATGGCGAAATTGAAAATAGGCATAAAAGTAGCATAAAATGTTTTGAACGTTTTCCAAGTGAAAACCCATACTTTATTTTGACAGTTGGTTATATGACATTGTAGGTCACTATTGTCATGTCAATTTTATTGGAAAACAATATCTACTTTTTTCTCAAATGAAAAATAACTGAAAAAAATAGAAGTCGGATATATTCTGTTGTCTGATTATTGTTTAATAATGGAAAAAAACAATTCATTTTCGGGCGACCTTTGACGCTCTTGCGTCTTCTTTTTTTCTTGTAGCCTTTTGTTATTGGCGCAATGATACAAACTTGCCTGCTTTTTCATTCCAAACCAATTCGTTCCATAGCTTGTTCGTCCTATGATTGCGCGCTTCTCAACGTGATTGCTCATAAATATTTATAGATCGAAGTAATTGATTGTAATGTTGGAAATTGAATGTAAAAGGCTAAAGATATTCCAAAATTAAAGTTTGAAGGTACATGAGCACTCTCCCTTCAGCCGAAAAGGTATTCATTAGCTTAGTGGGTTGACTTTTAAGCCAATATTTGAACAATATGTCTCTTTTTCTTTCAAACTATTAATTCCACACAATGGGTTTCCTTGACAAATACCACTTCAGCGTTCTCAAGGCTTTGATTCTTTTTCAGAGGGGAAACATTATTTAAATTAATTCATTTTCCAGCGCTCATCAGATCGATCTTTACATTAATCCAAATTTTCAGTCATTATTATAATTCAAACTTGTCTATAGCCTTTGCGTGATCTCACGTCAGTGGTACACGTTCGCAAAACAAATATTTTAAGGTTTTTCTTAAATTCAAACGTAAAAACACAAAATGAATAGTATCGCATCCCTCCAACGTTAACAGTCGTTTATTTGTGAGCCGAAATAGCGGACCACAACGATGCACATAGGGTAGAATAAATGCGATGACCTGATTGGTCAAATACCGATTTCCACGGATCCATTTATTGAACGCATGGCATAGTATCGCGAGTTTTTGAGTAATAACGAGAAGTGAAATATGGCAGGAAAAACAAAACATGAGCGATCAAGGAAAGAAAAGCTTTTCACTTGCTGCATAAACCATAGTCAGGTAGTCAACTAACTTTGAGTTTCTACTCTGAGCCTACGAGATTGAGTCAGCATTGAAGTGAAAGAAAAGGCGCACGCTCGTATCGTTGGCCGACCTGCCTTGCGTTCAGTTAAAGCGAACGTGTGAGGCGAACTGTTCGCGTCGCGAACAGTTAACTGAACGACTTGTTCGCGTTAAATAAAATGGCTCCCATTATAGATTTGTTTACATGGTTACTGTCGGTTGCTAATGGCACGTGTTTTTGCAGAATACTTTGATTAGTATGGCAACTTTCTAAAGTTTAAACTCAATCGGCAAAAAATGATGATAATTTACTCGACAGGTTTATTTTAAGCAAAATTTACAACCCATATAGATCTTACCTATTTTTTGTTAGGAGTTTATGGGTAGGTTTAGAAATTACATCATTTATTTTCCCGTCAAAGAAATTCGGATTATGTATATATAGACTTGCTGCCGAGACCAAAATACATGGAGTTAATTATCACAGTCCGTTGTGAAAAAGATCGAAACCATAATTTCTTAAACTATTACAATATTACCCTTTACCACACAATCCCGAATTTAAACGATCCAAAGAAAAAAAGAAGGCTTCTGAAAACATGGTGGAATAAGGAGAAAACGTTGGCAACTTGCTTTTTCTCCCTTCTCAACAACGTTTTCTATCCTATCATGGACGAAAAGCATTTTTTGACAGAAATGCTTTCAAATTTAACGGATTGATCTTTTGTCTTCTGGTCAAGAGTTGACAAAATCACTTACCCACATTGTAACAAAGTTCTACTGTTAATCACGTATCGTTTATACACAATTACATAGCCAGTCAAGTTTTTGATATTATCCACTCATTTCCGTCAAAAATATTAATCTGCTAGACCAGCACCGGACCGTATACTTTCCTCCGAAACAAATTCGGTCAACAGCAGTCGGATAAACAATATAACCTCAATGTTACATAACCCTTAACTCTTAATCCAACAACAAATTCTTAGACTTCTCCCGAATCCAAAGTATTTGCTGCATGCAAATAAAATATTGCAAAAACGGTGATCATCGTCTGTGGAAGGGGAGAAAACATTTTAACGAAAAAGGAAAATGCCTGTAACTGGCATTTGTTCCTTCTTCCAGAACGTTTGTCAAGACCTTCTTAATTGCTATGGTTTAACCTCGAGATGGCGGGGTAAAAGGTTAAACTGCACAATAAATTTAAAAAATATTCTCACCTAAACATGTTTCAGTGATTTAGGATGAAAAGTAAACAGTGGTGGAAAAGGAGCGATTACTAATTGCAAGCAAACATTTATTTTCTGGCTGACTTCCAAAGCTGTTAACTGCTGAGTATAAAAAGGTTGCATTTGTGAAGTGCATGCCTAATATGTATTTGATGATGGCACATATCAGACAACGAAAATTTAGACTCATTCACACTTTTTCAAGCACTGCAATTGACGAATTAAAAACAATGCTGAAACGGTGTAAGTCGTCTCCGAAAAGAAAGAAACGTTATGGGAAAAGGAGAAATATTGGTTATCAGCCTTTTCTGTATCTTCCTTAATGTTGTCATATTCTTTTTTTTTTTGTCATTAGAACTCGAAATTATTTCGTACAGGCCTTCTTAATCAATGTCGTTTAAACTCGTAATTGTATGGTAAAAGGTTAAAATGCACAACAAATATAAAATCTATTCCCAACCAAGTATGATTTAATGATTTCAAAGTTCTATCCTGCAAGAAATACTACCGTGCAGATTGAAAATTATCCCGCAGGATTTGAAAAATCTGATCGTAGTCTGCACTGTCTTTCAGAGGAGCACTGAGTCTCACTTTGTGGCCTATATATTCACAAGTGTGGGATCATGCTATCAAAGTGCAATTTGGGATACAATTTTCGTTTTACAACCATTACCACACAATCCTGAGAAAGAAGTCTTTAGAAAACACTGTGGGTAACTTGCATTTTCTCCTCTTCCCACAATGTTTTCTACCCTTCACAAAACAAATTTTTAATTTTAGACACTTTTATTTTCTCGTATGCAAATGCTTTCGACTTGGACCAGGCTTAACTCTTTACCACACGAGAATATTTTAGACTGGTCCAAATTGAAAGCATTTGCAGACAACAAAATAAATGTGAGTCAAAAGTTGAAATTTGATTTGAAAAGGGTAGAAAACATTGTGGGAAAAGGAGAAAATACTGGTGACCAGCATTTTCTCCTTTTCCCACAATGTTTTCAAAAGACTTCTTTCTCAGGGGCGTCAAAAGTAGGGATTGTGTGGTAATGGGTTAAATATTGTCGTTTAGTAATGAGTTAATTACATAATTCTTGTTTTAAAAATAACGCCAAAACAGAGGTTATTGCTTACATTTATGGCTGCTGTTCTTGAATAAGGGGATGGTATTTAACTTGATCAAACAGACGCGAATGCAGTTTGTTTCTTTCATAAATTGCCGACACGTGTTTTATCAAATTTCGGTTACGACTGATGCAAGCCATACATGTGTGATCGTCAACTGACCGGGCCATAAATCAACAAGCCGCTGCCGATTAGAAAATCCCTTAGGCCCTACTTAACCCTAAGGCTTCTGATCGCGACTTGCTTCTTTATGCAGACAGTGTAGATTAAGATCAGACTGCACAGAATGTGCAGTCTGATCTTGTATCCATACTGTCCGATGAGGAGATATTTTCTTCAATGAATGCATTTAAAATAGAACCACTTAGGTTTTTCTATGACCTCGAAAAGTTGCATTCAATTTATTCAGCAGGAGAAGGGTTAAATATCCGTCAACCGTTTGATCTCCTTGCTCCACTATTTTTTCAGAAAAACATATTTGATTCGCGTTAATAGTAAATAAACTGGGACGCAGTGAATCGTATGGCAAGAAAGATCTTTGCCGTTCTGTTTCGGGGAAAAAGAACTTTTATACAGGCGATTTATTAGTAGGGAATGGATAATATTAAGCGTAAACCAACTCAAGAAATAAACTTTTTTTGGCCCGTGAAGGTAAGTGATTGGATTTATGATTTGCAATATATGAACATTTGAAATATGCAATAATCCGTATACTAGGTCCGTCCGGATAGCTATTTTCTCATTTCAATCGGCCGTTATTGGCCACTTTTATTATCATAACGTCCGAAAAGAGTATAAATTAAACCTTCAGATTACATTTCAAGAGTAGTATAATCGATACAATTTCGCACATGTATAGATAATTCAATAAAAATGTCAGAAATACAAGAATTTTCATTTCTTATATTTCGGCTTTAGGATAACGATCATTCGTCAGCCATCTTTGTTAGCTCGGCGTACCACCTTGAAAAGGCGTTTGCGATTGTTTGCAAACGTAAACGGCGAACAGACTGTTCAATAGCGAACGTTTGCAAACGTTACAAAACGTTTTGTACCGTTCGCTTTAACTGAACGCAGGGCTGTTTTCGAGGGGTATTACGGGCGTTTCGTACCATAATCACTTCGTACCAGTCACTTCCTACCATATTTTTACAATTTCGAATCATAATTAATAGCTTTTCATACTAGGGCTCCGTATCGGTTTGATCGATACGATATTTGTATCGATACAAAATGATCGATATTCGATATATCATATGATATTTCAATTTTCAAGAAAAGAAAGAAAAAAATGCGAAAATTGTGTTTGTTCTTTTTTCAGCATACCTGAAAAACAAAATACCTCAAATTTAACACTTCTAGATTGTATTGAAATTTCATAATTATGTAGGCCTAAATTAATATGAATTCTAACTAGATCTACATTTACTACTCATTAAAAAGCTGAAAAGACAGTCTAAGAGGACTCTGATCGGACAATGTCAAGGAGACATTTTGTTGTGTCATGGGTTTCCGTGTTTTTTTTTTTTTTCACCGAACAATTTTTCATGCATGTTAATTTCTGGATAGGTATGTTCGCATGATTCGACATAGATTTCTCAATAAGGACAGAGACATAAAATATTGTATGTCTCTGATAAGGATTAGAACTAGCATCAAAACCTGTTACTTTACTCACGATAAACAGATAATGGCCTTTTTTGTCCATGTTTTTTCTTACGTGAGGTCTCGCGTGTGATTAACATTTGTTATGCAAATTTCAAGTCTATAAAATGATTTACACAATAATTTACGCGAGTCAGAACACTGATTTCAGATAATCTAATGGAAAAAGAGATTTGATTTTCGAGCCACATTTTTCGGCAATATTAAAATATCGACCAAATAAAATCTTAGGAAGGTTGAAAGGTCACGGCTTCAATTATTTCCATCGCTACCTCTCGATCACATCACGAGATGTTCATTACCTTTCTTTAATCAACTATATTGACCAATTATCAGCGTAAATTTGTCTGCAATCTGCTGATTGATGCATAATTTGCAGATTTCAAACAACATGACGGGGTAACGAGAATAGGGGTATTAGCTAATTGTCATCCATTGTGTAACGGGTACAGGGCGAGTAATAAAGAATGACGCATTTCGATTGGTTGTAAGTTTCCCAGGTAGCCACACCTACCTCTACGACTACTCGACTTCAGAGATTACCTGAAGTAAACTCGTAATGAATTTCGCAGTTAAAAACAACTAAACTGGGTATTTATATGCTTTACTTTTATTTTCTTTTGATGATCGATATTTTGTTCGATACAGAAACGTTCAATCCGATATATCTATCGAACGTAAAATACCGGTTTTCGATATATATCGAGTACCGGTACGGAGCCCTATTTCATACCATAATTTTACCACAGGGATTTTTAGCATTTTTTTATGTTTAACATGTATATATTTATATTGATTGATTCCCTCAAATTTCAAGAAAGCAGCCATCATTGTTGTCATGTAACTCGTTTGAGACAAGTGATTTCATTGCACCGAAACCAAAATCCGACCAATGAAATACCTCGATACATTTTGATTGAAATTTGAGTGAATCAATCAAACATTGGACGATTTGGAGCTGTATTCTTCGTGTCATTATTAAACAAGGAAGGTTGGTTAAAGATATTTACTTGTTTTATCAAACCGATAAGTATTTTGGCCATGATCTTGTACAGAATAGTAGATTTACTCTGACGAGCGCACTGAACAAACCCATGTCGGACCAAACAGTTTCGACCTGTTTGTCGAGAAATCGGCTTCTGTAACACAAATCATTGAACGTTTAGTCATGAAACCAAGTTATTTTTCGCTAGAAAAATATGTAATGAGCTAGATAAAGTAGGCCTTGTGTGATTATCTGTAAAATTGACGAAGTAACTTGTGTTTTTGTGATAACAAGTAGACTTTGACAATAATGTCAGTTGCATCCCTTGTAATATATATATACATGTAAAACATAAAAAACGCTAAAAATCCCTGTGAATTTTACCACAGTGACCATAGTCATACCATTTTGTAACAAGTTTTTGGGGACCTTCAGGGGATTTTCTTCCTTTCTTGCGGGGCCATTCCCAATTGTAAAATGTGTATTTTTATATGCCCGAAGGGTCGTATAATGTCATACCCGTGGTCGTCCGTCCGTCTATTAGCAATTTCTTGTGTGTGCAACTCCTCCTACAATTTCCATCAGAATTATTCAAAACTTGCTGCAATAAATCTCCATGATGTCTAGTTGTGGACCTGACTCTTAGAATTTGGATCGCTGTTTGCATTCTAAAATTATCTGCCCTTGATTTTTGAAATGACCAACTTTTCACGTCCAATTTTTGTTCAGGCCATAACTTCCATACTGTAAAAGGTATCAACTTGAAACTACATGCACTGATAGAACACATTATGGAGAAGTGCAGTGCACATGAACCATAACTCTGCCACATTTATTTTTTGAGTTATTGCCCTTTGTTAATTTTCTGTTCAAATTTTTGTCCAGGCCATAATTTCCAAACTTCAAAATCCATCATCTTGAAACTTCAAAGACTAATAGAACACATGAAGAAGTGCATTGTACAAGAACCATAACTCTGACATCCATCTTTTTGAGTTATTGCCTTTTGTTAATTTTCACTGAATTTTCGTCTTGGCCATAATTTCTGAAATATAAAAGCTATGATCTTGAACCTTCAAAGACTGATAGAACACCATGTGGATGAGAGCAGTTCACAAAATTTGTTACTGTGCCACCAGTATTATTTTAGTTATTGCCCTTTAATATTTTTCACATATCATGGATAATAACTACTCTTCATTCATTGCCCATCCTTCATTTCAACTCATTTCACTGACAAGCCCCTTTCGGCGTATATGCGCCCCTCTGCAAAGCTCTTGTTTCCCAATTCCATGAAATAAAATTCCCAATTAGACACTTGAAAAGAAAAGTCAGGTGTATCAGCTAGGGTTCCACCAGACACACAAATTTGCGGGCATTGACCACAGTTCAAGAAGAAAATCAACAGACGTTGTAAAGTAGGTATGAAAATAATTGGGGGCAAATTAACCAAAAAGAGAGAGGTTTGGAAAAAAAGAAGCAGTATTGATTCAGTTGTACATTAAATGCCTTTATTAGTTTATTTTATTGTTAAATATGTTCCAAACTTATTAGTTTGGTCAATATTATTTTCCCAATTTTGACATTTTGTCGATGATTTTTTTCCCAATTTGGTCAAGGGCCTTTTCCCATAATGCCTGGATAGAGCCCTGACCTATGACAAATTTATGACCTGGAAAAAGAAGGAAGAAATTATGTGCAAGAACACTTTCTTGTTATTTCTTTTTCCAGTTGTGTTTTCACAGCAGTTTTCTCAGAGTGACTTACTTTATAAGGACTAAGGTGTGTTCTTCATGTGAATCAATGATCAATATATACTAACAACATTTTTCTTCAACATTAATCTTCTCTACAGTTATCATTAATATAACAAATTGTGTTTATGCGAAAAAGAGCCAAATCTTGTGGAAGTTAAGTGCCTAAATCAACAAATATTTACAACGTCAAGCGGGTATTTCGGTGGACTTACATTCGTCTATCTCGGTGCATTGTTTACGTCCGACCTCAATGATAGATTGTTATTTTGTCATTATGATTTAACTCTTTACCACACGACAAAATTTTTGACTGGTCCAAATTGAAAGCATTTGCAGACGACAGAATAAAGGTGACTGAAAAATTGAAATTTGTTCTGGGAAGGGTAGAAAACACTGTGGGAAAAGGAAAAAATGCTGGTTACCAGCATTTTCTCCTTTTCCCATAGTGTTTTCAAAAAGCTTCTTTCTCAGGGGTGTCAATAGTAGAGATTGTGTGGTAATGGGTTAAACTAACAGCCCTTCATCTCTTTTGACATTATTTGGGACAAATTCCACACACACAAAAAAATCTGTCGAACTTCAAAAGTAATTATAAAACAGTAATAAAAAATTAGGAGTGTTTTGTTGGTATTTCGGTGACTCGTCGGACTGGGTTTTTCCTTCATGTTCTTTAAGTAAATACGCAAAAACATTGCTTTATCATTAATTCTTTTGCCTACCTTTTGTTTTTGTATAGTAGATTATCTGCAAATTTGACATCCTGTGTCAAACCATTACCACAGGATGTCATTCTCATATGTTAATATTCCTGAGAAAGGAGCCTTTTGAAAACATTGTGGAAAAAGGAGAAAGTGCTGATAACCAGTAATGTTTTCTATCCTATCAATGGCAGAAACAGTTATTTGAGAGCTTTGCTTTTCTTTGTCGTCTGAGAATTCAGTTAGGTTGAATAAAAAATTTATCCTCTGGTAGAGAATTATCAAATGTATCTGATTTGTTAAGATTGCAGACAATCTTACCCGATTGATGAGTATGGGATGAAGTCAATAAAGGATGGCGCGACTGGGATGAAGTCAACAAAGGATGAAGTTAGCAAATGGATGCAGAGTGAAGCACATGTACTTAAAAGAGAGGAGGATCAGAGAATGGTTCTGAAAGAGAGGAGGATCAGAGAATGTTGTTATCAAAAAGATGCAGAGAGGCTTATTGTTTATTGGTAGGTTAAAAAAAAAGTTTTGTATCAATAAACCTTATCAGTGGTCTTAAACCTTTACCACATAAACCCGCCTTAACCACCCTGAGAAAGAGGCATTTGAAAACATGTTGGAAAAAGATGAAAATGTTGGTAACCAGCATTTTCTCCTTCCTACAATTTTTCTACTCTTTCCTAAGTAATTTCAATGTTTTGGTTACATGTATTTTGTCGCCTGCAAATGCTTTTAACGTAGATAAGACTAAAATAAAGACAGCAGAACTCCAGATTAGAGGGAGCGGTGGTATTCTAAGTTGATTATTTCTCTTTGAAACCCTATGTAGTGGCTACTCATTAGAATTTTCTCAATGCAAGTTGAAATTTCAAGCACTCAATAAAAAATGAGAGTGCAAATTATTGAAGAACAGTTACCAAAATGTACTAAATATCATATGTGTATAGTGTATACAAACATGGTAATTCTTTTTGTTCTGGATAAACATCAGTCATGGCGCATTGAGAATACACTTCCACAGCTGTTAATAATTTTTGCATGTCACTGTTGGAGCCTCTGAGTTGTTGTTTGTTATCTGAGCTTTGTGTGTCTACACACGGCCATGATTTTGTGTCTTTTTATACAGAATAAAACAGTAGGCAATTTTAATCTCTGACTATAAAACAGAAATATCTGTCAGTCTTTCATGTAAAGATAGTCATCATGTTCAAATAATGACAAGAAGTAAGTGGGTTGTGGTGGACACGCTAAACCAGTTATCAGACATGCATATATTCAGATTTGATACGGCCAAAATTCACTTACAAAAACATCAATATTGTAAATTTTACAGAGATTTAAAATGGTTTGAGAGTAGATATTCAACTGGGACTGATAGTCTTGATATTAATTGACGTTCCTCTTTTTTGTTTGGTTGTTGTCTCTAGTCCACAGGTTATGTGTCTGCCTGGATGGCTCAGTGGTGAGCGTGTTGGACTCATTACCTTGTGGTTCTGAGTTCGATACGCAGCGAACTTTCTTTCCTGGTATTTTTGCCTCTCACCTCTGCCGAAGCATGTGAGAAAAGTAGTCAGTGACTTTGGAAAGAAAGTTGTGTTAGTACAGGTGTGAGAAAGCCAGGAAACACATGTGGGTCAACAATGGCCATGATATGACCTTAGCTGTCAAAGTGGGGTTAAACCCCAATGCAACCAACAACCAACAGGTTATGTAATAGTAAAGAATTTAACTGTTTGTATTGGCCATTCAGTCTTTACTTTGGTGGGCATGCTGGGCTTAAAAACAATTGTGAGTCCAATTTTAATTTCTTTAGTGAAAAAGAATGGAACTTGCTAAAATTTGCAAGTGGATCAAAAAATGAAATTCAAACCGTGAGTACCAACAACACAGAGTCTAGTAGAGAATAATTAATATTTTCAATTTTGAAATCAAATCACTCCCTCTATCTGGAGCTCTGAGACTGGTTGAAAAAAGACAAAATGAGTGGTACTGGAAGTGACTAATTTCTTCATTTGCCACAATGTTTTGTTTGTATGAACCCTTTACCAAACAACAAAATCTTGGACCATACCAAACTTAAAGCAGTTGAAATCAACAATGTGAATGTAGCTAAAATGATGATTTCTGGCTTTGATAGGGTAAAAAACTCTGATTACCAGCATTTTCTCCTTTTACCACAAAGTTTTCAAAAGCCTTCCTTCCCAGTCATGAAAACCAGGGATTGTTTGGTAAAGGGTTAAATTTTAACATTGATGTTTATTCTCACAAACATTTAAATGAGTTGTTTTGAAGTGGACCTTTGTTAAATTGTCCCAGGAAGTGATGAGTTGTGGAATGAACAAATGAAAATAAGTCATTGTTCAGGATGCTCTAATTGATTTCTGATAATTATCTTAAAGGTGGCACTTCAGATTTTGGGACAAGAATTTTACAAAAATACAAAAAGTCATCCTTATACTCCTAAAGCCTTATAATTTTCATTCATAAAACCCTAGTTGTCGAGAAAATCATCCAAAATCCAAAAACAAGAAAAAATAGAGATTTACTACAGCCCTGGTCAACACCGACGGGAAACATGGTCTATTTTTACATGTGCAACTCGCTTATTTACATACTGGAAATACACAGAGGAAACTTCAAACATAGCTTCAGAAGACATTATGGAAAATAAATATATTTTTTTTATGTTGTGGATTTTAAGTGTCATTAATCACATACCAGTCACTTAACATTCTGACAATGCTTTTTTATTTTTGGATCGTAATCTATAAAAAGCTTAAGAGGCTATGTAGCCTTTTAAGGGAATACCATCAAACTTTTTTTTTTCGTAATTTTATGATTCTTAATTATTGATGATTTGTATTGCTTTTTCATATAAATTTCAGTGATATATATTTTATTGATTTGGTAAGATGTGAAAAATCTAAAGATTAAACCACCTTTAACCCTTTACCACACTGCAAAATTTTAGACCTATCCAAATTGAAAGCATTTGCAGATGACTATTCCATTTTGGCTAAAATGACAATTTTTCTTTGATAGGGTAGAAAACTTGGTGGGAAAAGGAGCAAATGCTGGTTATCAGCATTTTCTTCTTTTCACACAATGTTTCCAAAAGGCTTCATCCTCAGGGTCATTAAAAGTCGTCATTGTCTGGTAAAAGGTTGTCTTGAGCCTTCACCAAACAATTCAAGCGAATTATGATTGCGGATATCAATATATTGTTTGGGCTAATTTTAGGTACGATTGTGGAAGTTTCTTTTCAATTGCGAACTCTGATTTTTCAAATAAGCCTTGCAGATAATTACTAAGCACAAAACTAGACTTGTCCAAATTCAGAGCACTTGCAGACAAAAAATTAAATGTTTTTCATTACAGAAAATTATACTTAAGTTAGAAAACATCGTGGGAATAGGAGAAACTACAGGTTATCGGTATTTTTTTTTCCCTAATCCCACAATGTTTTCAAAGGCTTCTTTCTTTGTTTCTTTAAACTCGCAATTGTGTTGTAAAAGGTTAAGAGTCTTATTTAAGATAAAGGAGAAAAGGCTAGCTAGGGTTTTCTCCTTTGAATATAAGTACTTAGCTTTTATAAGTGTTATAAGTACATTTTTCATGACTCAGTGGGTTATTAAATTAACTCTTTACCACACAATCCTGACTTTTTACAGCGCTGAGAAAGAGGCTTTAAAACATTGTGGTAACCAGCATTTTCTCCTTTTCCCACAATATTGTTTTCTACCCTTCCTAAACCAAATATCAATTTTTAAGCCACATTTATATTGTCATCTGCAAATGCTTTCAATTTGGACTTGTCTACAATTTTGTTGTTTGGTAAAGAGTTAAATAGATTGCAACATGCAAAAAGGGGTATTCATACATTTGTGTAAAGTGCCGTCTGGGATCAGCCTGCTCTGTCCACACAGGCTAATCCGAGATGGCTTTTTATGGCTACATTATATTTTTTGTCTTCAGTAGACATGCGCAAAACAGAAAATTAAATAAAGATGGAAATTGCCATCTTGGATTAGTCTGCATGGAGTGCTCAGGCTGATCCAAGATGACATTTTCGCAAATGTCCAGATGTCTCTTTTGGCGTGTTGCAAGCCTTGTGGATCCATAGTTATCATTCATCACAGAGACCCATTTACCTGTAGTATGGCTCAATTATCAAATATTGTTGAAACTTAAAGCTGAAGACTCCAATGTGTATTACAGGATCACCTGTAGTGAAAGGTCACCTCCCAAGGTTGTTGCTGTTATCCTGATATAGATTTGTAAGATCCTCAAAGAAACTAGATTCTAGGCCTGTGATGGTTCTTTTTCCTGGGAGATAACATTTGAAGGCAGAGTGATGGGCCCTAAAGGTATGCTATATTGCTAAATCCTTTTCCTCTTGACCAAAAATTAGCCACGTCGAAAACAAAAGCATTTGCAGATGTCAGCTTTATTGTGGCTTAACCCTTTACCAAACGACAAAATTTTACATTGGTCCAGATTGAAAGCACTTGCAGACGACTAGATGAATATAACTCAGAAATTGAAATTTCTTTCCAGCAGGGTAGAAAACATTGTCGGAAACAGAGAAAATACTAGTAACAAGCATTTTCTCCTTTTCCCACAATGTTTTCAAAAGGCTTCTATTTCAGGGTGGTACAAACCAGGGATTGTTTGGTAAAGGGTTAAATGATGCTGTATTTCTTTAATAGGATTAAAAACATTGTGGGGAAAAAGAGAAAATGCTTGTTACTGGTATTTTCTCCATTTCCGACAATGTTTTCAAAAGGCTTCGTTTCTTAGGTCGTCAAAAGTTGGAATTGTGCCATAAAGACTTATAACATCTTTTTTCCAATCATTAACCTTTACCAAACAGTCCTGAGTTTTAACAAGGCTTTTGAAAGCATAGTGGATAAAAGGAAAAATGCCAGTCACTAGCATTTTTCTACTTTTTTTATCTCCCGCCGAAAGGCAGCGGGGGATATGGTAATAGTCTCCGTCCGTCCTTCCGTCCCACATTTTTGTCCGGAGCATATCTCCAAAAGTATTTGAGATATCATCTTCAAACTTCACAAGTAGATAGATCTCATTATGGAGGCGTGCAGTGCACAAGAACCATAACTCTATCTTCAGTATTTTTGGAGTTATTGCCCTTTGTCAATTTTTACTTTGGATTTTTGTCCGGAGCATATCTCCAAAACTATACAAGCTAGGGTTATGAAATTTCATGGGTGGATAGATCTCATCGAGGCGGAGTGCAGTGCACAGGAATCATAACTCTTGCTTGCTTAATTTTAGAGTTATTGCCCATTGTTGTTTTTCATACTTGAATTTTGTCTGGAGCATATCTCCAAAACTATACTAGCTAGGGTTATGAAATTTCATGGGTGGATAGATCTCATCGAGGGGGAGTGCAGTGCACAGGAATCATAAATCTTGCTTGCTTAATTTTTGAATTATTGCCCTTTGTTGTTTTTCATACTTGAATTTTGTCCGGAGCATATCTCCAAAACTATACTAGCTACGGTTATGAAATTTTATGGGTGGATAGATCTCATCAAGGGAGAGTGCAGTACACAAGAATCATAACTCTTGCTTGCTTAATTTTTGAGTTATTGCTCTTTGTTGTTTTTCATACTTGAATTTTGTCGGGAGCATATCTTCAGAACTATAGTAGCTAGGGTTATGAAATTTCATAAGTAGATAGATCTCACTGAGGGGGAGTGCAGTGCACAAGAATCATAACTCCTGCTTTCTTAATTTTTCAGTTATTGCCCTTTGTCGTTTTTTATACTTGAATTATGTCCGGTGAATATCTCCAAAACTATACTAGCTAGGGTTACGAAATTTCATGGGTGGATAGATCTCAGCGAGGCGGAGTGCAGTGCACAAGAATCATAACTCTTGCTTGCTTAATTTTGAGTTATTGCCCTTTGTTGTTTTTCATACTTGAATTTTGTCCGGAGCATATCTTCAGAACTATACAAGCTAGGGTTATGAAATTTCATGGGTGGATAGATCTCACTGAGGGGGAGTGCAGTGCACAAGAATCATAACTCTTGCTTTCTTAATTTTTCAGTTATTGCCCTTTGTCGTTTTTTATACTTGAATTTTGTCCGGTGAATATCTCCAAAACTATACTGGCTAGGGTTATGAAATTTCATGGGTGGATAGATCTCACTGAGCTGGAGTGCAGTGCACAGGAATCATAACTCTTGCTTGCTTAATTTTTGAGTTATTGCTCTTTGTCGTTTTTCATACTTGATTTTTGTCCGAAGCATATCTCCAAAAGTATACTAGCTAGGGTTATGAAATTTCATGGGTGGATAGATCTCATCGATGGGGAGTGCAGTGCACAGAAATCACAACTCTTTCTTGCTTAATTTTTTAGTTATTGCCCTTTGTTGTTTTTCATACTTGAATTTTGTCCGGTGCATGCCCCAGCTTTACAACTTGGGGTAAGACGGGCGTATCTTGCGACAATTTGCCGCTCTTGTTTTATCATGGACACCAATAACAAAAAGGCCACATGTACATGCAAAACACAATACCTCTTATACGTTTGTATCAAAAAAGGTCTTTTTCGGCGGGGGATATCATTTCAACGAAATTGATTGTCTACAATTCTATCGACCCTTTCACAGAGTGATGTCATTACATGAGCCTCATTTAATATGTTATATACAAATCTTTCAATTTGGACTGGACAATTTTTTTTGACCTTGTATAGACTTAATTCTTTAATGATTGAAATAAAAATTGTTAGGAAAATAAACCAACACCAGGGTCCGTAGTCACCGATGAATCTTGAGAACACTCTTAGTCTTATTGTTCAGAATTTTTTCAGTGTAAAAGTAACAGAGCTTCTGATTGGCTAAACCACCATTTGGTGTAGCCAATCAGAAGTTCTTTTACTTTCATAGATAGGAGATCTTGAAGAATAAGACCAAGAATGTTTTTAAGGATGGTTGGTGAATACAGACCCAGAGCTCCAGATTAGAGTGAGTGATGCTATTCTGAAATCATTATTTCTCTTTGAAAACCTATGTTGTGGGAACACAGTAGAATCTTCTCAATGAGAAGATTCTAATGAGTCCCCACAATATAGGGTTTAGTTGAGAATTATTTATATTTTTAGTTTTGAAATCAAATTCACTCTCTCTATCTGGAACTCAGAACACATTAAGATTTTAAGGATGTTTTTGAAATGATGTTCTAAAAAATAGTAGACAGAGGAGATCCAAGATCAGACTATATCACCTGCATTCTGATCCTGATCCATTTAGTGTACTTACGGCAATCTGGTCTCGGTTTACTTTGTTTGACCCTGTTTGCAAAATTTTGGTCTGAAATTCAGGAAAGCTGGTCAGAACAGTTAATTTGATGAAGTTTATCTCTTTACCACACAATCCCGACTTTTAACGACCCTGTGAAAGAAGCCTTTTGAAAACATTGTGGGAAAAGGAGAAAATGCTGGTAACCAGCATTTTCTCCTTTTTATACGCCCGTTGAAGACGGGACGTATTATGGGATCACCCGAGGGCGGGCGGGCGGGCGGCGTCCAGTTCTTTGTCCGGGGCATATCTCCAAAACTATACTAGCTAGGGTTATGAAATTTCATGGGTGGATAGATCTTACCTAGGGTGTGTGCAGTGCACAAGAATCATAACTCTTGCTCGCTTAAATTTTGAGTTATTGCCCTTTGTTGTTTTTCATACTTGAATTTTGTCTGGAGCATATCTCCAAAACTATACTAGCTAGGGTTATGAAATTTTATGGGTGGATAGATCTCATCGAGGGGGAGTGCAGTGCACAAGAATCATAACTCTTGCTGGCTTAATTTTTGAGTTATTCCCCTTTGTTGTTTTTCATGCTTGAATTTTGTCCGGAGCATATCTCCAAAACTATACTAGCTAGGGTTATGAAATTTCATGGGTGGAAAGATCTCATTGACGGGGAGTGCAGTGCACAGGAATCATAACTCTTGCTTGCTTAATTTTACAGTTACTGCTCATTGTTGGTTTTCATACTTGAATTTTTTCCGGAGCATATCTCCAAAACTGTAGTAGCTAGGGTTATGAAATTTCATGAGTGGATAGATCTCATCGAGGTGGAGTGCAGTGCACAAGAATCATAACTCTTGCTTGCTTAATTTTTGAGTTATTGCTCTTTGTTGTTTTTCATACTTGAATTTTGTCCGGAGCATATCTCCAAATTATACTACCTAGGGTTATGAAATTTCATGGGTGGAAAGATCTCATTGACAGGGAGTGCAGTGCACAGGAATCATAACTCTTGCTTGCTTGATTTTTGAGTTATTGCCCTTTGTTGTTTTCCATACTTGAATTTTGTCCGGAGCATATCTCCAAAACTATACTAGCTAGGGTTATGAAATTTTATGGGTGGATAGATCTCATCGAGGGAGAGTGCAGTGCACAAGAATCATAACTCTCGCTTGCTTAATTTTAGAGTTATTGCCCATTGTTGTTTTTCATACTTGAATTTTGTCCGGAGCATATCTTCAAAACTGTACTAGCTAGGGTTATGAAATTTCATGGGTGGATAGATCTTACCTAGGGGGTGTGCAGTGCACAGGAATCATAACTCTTGCTTGCTTAATTTACGAGTTATTGCCCTTTGTCGTTTTTCATACTTGATTTTTGTCTGGAGCATATCTCCAAAACTATACTACCTAGGGTTATGAAATTTCATGGGTGGATAGATCTCATCGAGGGAGAGTGAAGTGCACAAGAATCATAACTGTTGCTCTCTTAATTTTTGAGTTATTGCCCATTGTTGTTTTTCATACTTGAATTTTGTCCGGAGCATATCTCCAAAACTATACTAGCTAAGGTTATGAAATTTCATGGCTGGATAGATCTTACCGAGGGGGTGTGCAGTACACAAGAATCATAATTCTGGCTTGCTTAATTTTTGTGTTATTGCCCTTTGTCGTTTTTCATACTTGATTTTTGTCCGGAGCATATCTCCAAAACTATACTACCTAGGGTTATGAAATTTCATGGGTGGATAGATCTCACTCATGGGGAGTGCAGTGCACAGGAATCACAACTCTTGCTTTCTTCATTTTTGAGTTATTGCCCTTTGTTGTTTTTCATACTTGAATTTTGTCCAGTGCATGCCCCAGCTTTACAACTTGGGGTAAGACGGGCGTATCTTGCGACAATTTGCCGCTCTTGTTCCACAATGCTTTTTACCCTTCACAAAAAGAATTTCAAATTTTCAGTCACTTTTATTTTGTCGTCTGAAAATGCTTTCAATTTGGACCAGTCAAAAATTTTGTTGTTTGGTAAAAAGTTAAATTAATGGGGTCAAAACAGGTCAAATCTCAGGAAAAATATTGTGAGCCCCCTAAAGGCTACTTTTTCTTGCCCATTTCTCATGTAGATTTATTACTATGTTTGTCTTGATATCTGGGATCAGTTATAAAGGGTCATATGAGGTAAAAAAGTAGGTCACTTGAAGAAATCATAGGATCTAAAAGGGAACAAATCTTGAATCTGGGGAAAACCTTGTATGCACTATTCATGCCACAATTTCTGTTTGATACTCATGAAAGTTTGACAGAATGTTTGTCTTGTTAATTTCTTAGACAAGAGTAAATTTGGGTCACAGATGGTCATAAAACAACGTTTAAAAAAAAAAATTGTGTGCACTCTCAAAGCCGCACTTTGGGTCTGATACGCATGAAAACCACTTTTTCAGTCTGATAGTCATGGAAATTGGTCAAAACACTTGTGTGTCTTATATCATCTTGACTAGAAGCTTTTCAACTTTATCAATCCTAGATGACTTAACCCAGTTGATGGTTATAGAGCCAGTGGCCCACTTGTTACATTTAATTATCCTTTTGTAGTTGTAAATTCCAACTCCTCCTAATTTTACATTCTCGTGGGTTGTTGTATGTATGTAAATGTACATGATTATAGGTACAACTATACCAAACAGTCTTACATTTTAACGACCAAGAGAAAGAGGCGTTTTGGTGACCAGCATTTTCACAATGTTTTTTACCCTTTTTACAACACATACTACTTTTTGAGTAATATTAAGTAAAATGTTTGCAAGGGCTGTTTATTTTGGCAAGTCTAATGTTTTCTTGTGTTGCAATGAGGCAGTGTTTGATGTTGAATTATTTTTATACTTTTTTTGGGGCAAATTATAAGCTTGACCTATTTCTTTCGTAAGGTTGATAATAATAATTGTGGTAGGATCCATTCTGTTAATTATTGTTTCAACCATGTTATGTGGGAAAGCAGCCAGTAGCTTAGGAAGAAAATTATATAAAGTAGTAGATCCAGGAAAGCATGGATAGGTGTATTTCCTGCCATTATAACTAATGTTGTAAATGGTCTTTAACCCATTACCACATGAGAAAAATTTAGACTGGTCCAAATTGAAAGCATTTGCAGACAGCAAAATAATTGTGACTGAAAAATTGAAATTTGTTTGGGGAAGGGTAGAAAACACTGTGGGAAAAGGAGAAAATGCTGGTTACCAGCATTTTCTCCTTTTCCTACAGTGTTTTCAAAAGGCTTCTTTCTGAGAGGCGTCAAAAGTAGGGATTGTGTGGTAATGGGTTAATACTAAACAAACAATTGTATGTCTTAAACAACCTACATACAGTAAAGGATTGAATACCATTTCATTCCAGGAAGATGACACAACAGACAGACAGCAAGGAATGAACAGAGAGAAACAGACAAAGTACACAGACTTTTCTGCCAGTGTGGATGAGATTGAATATTTAGGACATTGGGATACTGTTATTCAAGTTGTAAGACCATTAACTTTTTTTTTTTTCGTACAAACATTTGCTGTTGCATTTCAAGGCTGTGTTTGAATAGTCTTGTATGAGATTTAGAAAATAACACACCTTCTAATTGGCTAAACCAAATGTTTTAGCCAATCAGATGTTGTGTTACTTTCAACTAAGAAAATTTTGGAGGATGAGGCTAAGACTGTTCTTTGGCCATAATCACACAATCCAAACTTTTAATGACCCTGAGCAAGAAAGTTTTTCTACTTTTTGACCAGAAAAACAACCAATTCATACCAAGTTTCAAGTATGCTGATGGATTGATCAGATATTGTTAAGCAAAAAATCCATTCCCAACTTCAGGAGAGTGATGAGCATCTTTTCTATGTTTGTAAGTTGTCAATTCCCCTTACACAGTACCTCCTGAAACTTTGTGGAGGATGTAAAAAATCTAGAGTTGTTGGAATTCAAAACGTTTGTTGACGGCAGTTTTTAAATGTTGGTAAAATGATGGAATTTTTATCTAAAAGAGTAGAAAATATTGTTTTAAAAGGAGGAAATGCTGTTTATCATCATTTTCTCCTTTTCCATCAATGTTTTTAAGTGCATTTTTCTTTAGGTTCTTAAAAACTTGGAATGGTGTGGCAAAGTGTTTCAACATCTGTGGATTATAAAGATAAACATTTTAAAGTATGGCTTGATTTGTGATTAAAAATAATTAAAAAGGCGGAAGGAGAAACTTTTTATTGCAATCAGCTTATCCTTTTGTCACAGTGTTTCCAAAAGTCTCGAATAGGAAGTATTGTGTTAATCCTTTACCAGATAATGATACTTTAGACTCCACCATGTTGGAAGACTTTGCAGTAGACAATGTGAATATGGCTTAAAATGTAGTTTTTGTCTTTTAACCCGTTACAACACAACAAACTTTTAGATCTATCCAAATTGAAACCACTTGAAGGCGAAATTTCAGAGTGGATGAAATGGTGCAATCTTGCTATGATAGGGTAGAAAACATTGTGGGAAAAGGAGAAAATGCTGGTGACCACCATTTTCTCCTTTTCGCACAATGTTTTCCAAGGGTTTCTTCCTCAGGGGCATTAAAAATCATCATTGTGAGGTGAAGAGTTAAATATTTTTTAAAAAATTTTAGGAGAGTTTGCTTATTACCAGCATTTTCTCCTTATCTCACAATGTTTTCAAAAGACTTCATCCTCAGGGTTGTTAGAATATGTGCTGATTTGATAACAGGTTAAATGTTATGTAAATAAGGGAATATAAGACTGGTACTGGGCAAATATTGCATAATGTATAAAATTTACAAAAAATTTAAATCTAATGCCAAAAGTTTGTGTAAAGAATTTTTAAAAACATGTGAAACAAGTGATACTTTTGCTAAAGACAGTTAAGGACTTTTAGAATATCTGTAAATGTTTCAGTGTAAAAATATAACATCTTTTAATCTAAAGAAATATTGCCAAAAGTGAACAGAAATGAAAGCAAACGTTCCATTAAGTTAAAGCTTGGAACAAATTTTTACCTGATTTGAGGTACTTGTCACTGCTGTTCATAATTGTCTGTGTTTTGAATCATTTTTCATGGCTTTCTATTCCCTTATAAGCCTATGTGTACATCATTGAATGGTTTTTTTTCTACTTGATTTGGTATAAGTAACCCATTAGAAATGATAATTTTTGTGATTTTACTCTTTCACCTGATATTTTGGGGACAAACTTTTATCATAGAAGACAGAACTTAGAAATCAATCTTCTTAAATGTTTCCATTAACTCTTCACCAAACAACAAATCTAAAAACTAATCTCAATTCATAGCATTTGCAGACAACAAAATAAGTGTGATTCAAGAATTAGCTCTTTTGGGGGTAGGGTAGAAAACATGGTGGGAAAAGGAGAAAATGCTGGTTACAGTATTTTCACCCTTTCCCACAATGTTTTTGAATTGCTATTTCTTCTGGGTTGTTGAAACTGGTGATTATGTGGAGATGGGTTAATGTCATGCTTTCCTGCTTTGCTGCATGATAAGTGTAAATTCTGTTCATGTCAATTTTACTTCTCTGGATATCAGACTAAAGAAGTCCAAAATATTTGTTATATTTAGTAATGGGTTACTTTTATCTCAATGATCTGTTTGTATTGTTTGTATTTGAGCCATGCTCAGGGAAAAGGGGGGCTAAATGCATCTATGACAAGTATAAACCTATATCAGCCGCACAGTCCACACAGGCTACCTGGACCAAACTTTTTTTTTTGCTATCGGTCTAATTTCTGTTATGATTAAGTTGATTGATCTAAAATAGATGATATTGAGGATCCATAAACATGTGATGACTGGCGTGGTATCACAGATCACAGAGTACAGTAAGCCTCCTTTTGTGAGAGTATGGCTCGTTCGTTTTTTTTTGTCATATTTTACCTCACAATTCTGTGATTTTACAACCTTCAACAAGAAGGCTTTTGGAAATAATTGCGATAAAAGGAGAAAATGTGGAATTCTATGCTAGTTATCAACATTTTCTCCTCCTCACACGATGCTTTCTACCATTTCCTGTAGAAACAAAAATTCCTCATTTGTGTCATGTATCATAACAAACAACAAATTTATAGACTGGTCCAAATCAGAAGCGCAAGCAGATGACAAAATAAACACAACTCAAAAATTGAAATTTGTTTCAAGTAGGGTTTAAAGCCTTGAGGGAAAAGGAGAAAATTATGGTTACCAGCATTTTCTCCTTTCCCAAAAAATGTTTTCAAAAGCTTTGTATCTCACGGTCGGAAAAACCAGAAATTGTTTGGTAAAACATTTAAAGTTGTTTATGAAGGCTGTCAGCATGAACGAGGCTACAATTTTGTTGTCCAGTATAAAGTTAACTTCTACATCATTAGCATTTGTTAGTCTTCAAACTGGGAACAAAGCAGCAAATGCAGATGAATATCTGAAATAAAAACCAAAACACAATGGTAAATGAAGTAATCAAGCAACATTTTCAGTACAACTCCTGCCTAGAAATATCCAGATATAATTGGTTTATTAAATCTATGTTTTTGACAGCCAAGCAAATATTGTGATTGGTGGAGAAATTGCTCAACCTTATGAGGAAGTTCTCCATTTGACACAATGTTTCTTGAATAGATTGTAATTGTGCTAATGATGTAATTGGTTATTTATAGACATATTACAAAAGTCAAATATCTTGTATAGACTGTTAACTCTTTCCCAAACAAACCTGTGTTTTTAAGTGCCTGCAGTAGAAATCTTTTGAAAACACTTTGGGAAAAATGGAAAAATTGTTCATAACAAGCTATTTCTCCTTTTCTTACAGTATTTTCTACTCTAGTGGAGAAATTTCTTTCATTTTTAACAAATGTAAAGTTGACATCTGAAAATTGTTGTCTGCTTACTCTTTCTGTTTTAAAAAAGAAGAGTCTAAAATTTATTTGGGAAAGGGTTAATAGAAAAAGAGAAAAAATGTGGCAAGTTGAGAAATTTGGAATTATGAACAAAAACCCAATTTGCTTTACTGTTTTCAAAATCATATGACCAGAATTTGAATAATTCATTAGTCTATTTTACTGGATGGTTTGATCAGTTCATCCTATCACTGAAATAAGTCTAAGCTGATACTGTACAATACAACTTGTTCAACTCTTGCACTTAACAAGGTCTGAAATTACTGTAGGAAAAGAAGCAATTGTTTGTCAGAAGAAAATTTTCTTTTTTTCTCACAGTGATAATGATTCTGTTGAAAAGCATGCTTTTTCAACTTCTTTCGAATCTAAAAGTTTTTTATTGGTATAGAAATTACCTGTACAGTGATGGGCTCTCTCTTTATCAAACAATCCTGATTTTGAATAACACATAAGGTGGTGAAAACATTGTGTGATTAAGACAAAATGCTGGTAATCATCAGTTTGTATTTTTTTCCCAATAATGATATCTAACCTTTAAAAGTTTAATGTCAGTTTTGAGTCACACCAATTTCGCTCTCTGCAAACGCTTCTAATTTGGACAAGTCCAAAACTTTATCTTGCTGTAAAAAGTTAACTCTTTACCAAACAATCCCTGGTTTTCAGGACTCTGTGATAGAAGCCTATTGAAAACACAGTGGGAACAGGAGAAAATGATGTTTTTCAACTTTTTTTCTTTTTCTCACAATGTTTTCTACTCTTCTAAAGTCCAGTTTCAATTTTTAAGTCATGTTTATTTTGTTTTCTGCAAATGCTGTAAATATGGACAAGTCTAAAATTTTGCTGTTTGGTAAAGAGTTAAAAGCTTGTCATGTCATGTGTATTTGACCTTTGTTTTAGTTTTATAGATTTCTGTTGTAATGAGGAATGATGTCAAACCATGTATGTACAGCTTCCAAAGTTTGGTGGATCTAATAGCCATATATTCAAAAACCAAAAATATTTTGAAAAAAGCTACAGATGCATGTTATGTATTGTCAACATTTTTGGGATAATTTAGTTGAAGGTCAGTAACAATACTTTGATTTGTATTGATAGAGTGAGGAGGGATTGATATCTTACAGAAAAAAACTGGTCTGGTCTTTACGTGTGTTTTTATGTTGGACAGTTTAGATCTAAGATCAGACTGCATGTTATATTTATCTGATCTAGATCTTGTCTGTTCACCAAAAATAATGGTATTTGCAGAAAAATAAAGGTCAACTCTTCTCTAAACAATCCCATCTTTTATCAGTCCGCAGAGAGAAGGCTTTAGAAAACATTGTGGGAAAAGGAAAAAAAATGCTGGCACCCAGCATTTTATCCTTTTTCCATGCTGTTTTCTATTTATTTAAGAGGAACTATGGTCAGTTACAAATCATTTAAACGGTCTTGTGTTAATTCCCGCTGTCTGGACAAATTTAAAATTTTGCTATTTGGTAAAGGGGAAACCTCTTTGCTCTGGGTATGGAAGAGAGGTTCACTATAACAGCTGTACATAAATGGTTGTTAAAGATTTGTTTGAAATTATTCCTACCTTGAAGTGGAACATCTATTTCAACTGTAATTTTACTCTGGAAAATATGGATCATTTAAAATGAACACTGTTGTAGCATCTTAAGCGAGCCACTTTTGGAGGTTCTGACTTCATAGAATTATCATTTTCAATTCTAAAATCACTATATCCTGGATTCAAAGGGAGATTATTATTACCTCCCTTTACAAATAATTAATACTAAGAGGTATGAACAGAAACTTTTTAGATAGAGATTTCATGAAATTCTGGGTGTATAAGTGTTTAAAATTATTGGATCTTTTCAATTATTGGATCTTTTCAAATTTTCAATAATCTAAAAAGAAAAAAAGAAATGCCAAGTCGACCAGAAGCTTCAAGGAAGGAAAGCATTAAACTTGTTACCTTCAGTCTGAAGAAATCAGTTTTCAATTGACATTTACAAAAACATCCTTGTAAAGTAAGGATTGTTGTCATAAATATGGTTGAGGGAAAACATTGTGAAAGAGATAATTATCTGCTACGAGCAGTTTCTCCTTTTGTCATAATGTTTTCTCCAGTAGCCCGTTGCACAAGACAGCAAATTGTCTATAGAAGGTAACAGGTTAAACTTGTATATAAATATGTTCTATATGTAACAGAGATGGCAATGTGTTAACCAGCACTTCAATAATAGATCAAAAAGAGCCACAAATGACCTCTTTAGCAGTTCTATGGACAAAATTATTTATGTTTAAGATCAGTTATGAGAAAACTTCTTTGTAGATTTATTCTTTACCAAACAGCTCCTTGTTTTAATGACTCTGAGATAGAAAAGTTTGTAAAACTTTGTGTAAAAAGGAGGAAATGCTGAATACCAGCATTTTGTCAAGAAAGTTTCTATCCTTTCAAAAATTGTTTCCTACATTTAAGCCACTTTGATCATCTGCAGGTCCTCCAAATTTGGAAGGATACATAATTTTGTTGTATGGTAAAGACTTAATATGTCAAGTATTCAACTGCCAGTGAAGATTATCTCAATGTGTATGTCCTTGTTTTGGATTGAAATACTCAAGTGAAAAGTATTCTGTAAATTAAATTTAAAGTTTGGACTCTTTTTACTAAACTTATCTGGAAAAAAAAAAAAACTTGGAAATTTATGTGCTGGTTACCTGTTGCCATCTCTCAATAACTATGTGTAGTATTAGGGTATTGTTTGTGTCAAAATTCTGGGAACCAAAAGGGCCCCATGACCACTTGCCAGTGTCAAGGGAGGTAACTCAGTTCAGACAAGACGTTTGGTGAATTATTCCCCTTGAATGACTCTTTAACCAAGTTTGTGTATGGGTAGCTGATTCCCACTGGGATTGTAATGATGTGTTCTTACTGCACAATAACAATGTGTATTTTATAGTGAGCTCTTGTGAGGAAGTAGAGTCCTTTGGTGATAATGATGTATGAGCCAATGTGGACCAGCAGTATAAAACGGGGAAGTTCACGAGGAAAACCTCTGTACTTGTTGTAGTACTGTGGAGTTTATGTATCTCTATGGTGTTGACTGGAAATGACTTTGATTCAATCTGGCCTTGAGACATCTGCACCCAGTGTTCTGAATTTGGGTTCAAGGTGTAATTATTTGCTTTAGGAATCAATGTTTACTTGTGCTATTTCCCTGTTTGAATCTAGATCAATGTACGTGTATTTGCAAACAGTGCTTATGACCACATTTTAATGCTATTTATACATGTATCTTTTACAATAATTACTTATGTTAACTCAAACACACACTGGCCTATGCAACAAGTTTAAAACCTGATGCAAACCGTAAATAAGGTAAGGAAGACTTTTTGTGTAATAGGATAAATACTAAATATGGAGCACACTCTAAATAGTTTGGTAAATAAATATTATAGAATAACTCCAATTTGATAAATGAATTTATTTGATAAACTTTTAAATTATTAATTGACCAGAACTCTATAAAACTTTTAAGTAAGATTATGTGGTGAATCATGTTTAGTTAACATTAAAAAAGGGGATGGGGTGATTTATTGCATTGATTACTAGGAATGGAAGGTCAACTCTAAATTAACTGTGAATAAAGGAAAACGGGCAATAAAAAAAGGAATGCAATGGTATAGAAATGTTTGCTGTAAAACAGCCTGTTGTGACAAACTTGTCTTTGTGAAGGTTTTTATGCTGAATATACAGAGTAGAGATGATTTTACTTTGACCTGACTATAGTCTAGTTGGTTGATCTTTTGATGGTATGAAAAAATGCTGTAGTACCAAGTTGGTTGACTTTAAGAAAGCAGTCTTGTATTTGAAGCATTTTTCAACAAAATGCAAGTTAGAGTCTTCTTGTAAATTGTAAACTAGCTAATTTTGGCTTTTGTCACACTGTTGGTCATATTTGTTTGCTGTCTTGATAGTCTATACTTTTAACCAACATATGAGGTATACAATTAGAATGTAGACAGTAGATTATGTCTTTGGGCATATTTGTTAGTTATAGTAATTCCATCTTGGCTTTTGCCACACTGTTTCTCATGTTTTATTGAGATGCTGGAACTATTTAAGTGGAAATGTACATTTTAGTCTTGTGCCAGGAGAATTGTAGATTGAACAACAAAGGTGACCATGTCTCCTGGGCTTTTGTCACACTGTTTCTTATGTATTGCCATACTTTTGATAGGTTGGAACTTTCTGACTAGTATGTATATGTTTCAACAGTAAGACTGTAGGTAATTTGAATTGTAAAATTATAGGATGAACACATGCATGCTTTTGTCATGTTGTTTTCCATGCTTGTGTTTTGAGATTACTGACAGGCTGGAGTGTTTATAATCTCAGTTTAGAGAAAGTTGTGAGGTTTAAAAACAGTGTATGTAGTACAAAAATCATGCTTATGTGTCTGTCTTGGCTTTTGTCACACTGTTTCTAGTGTACTATTGAAAGACTACGGCATTTATTGTGCAGTTGTGAAGGTTATATTTTCAACTTTGCTTTTTTCACAATGTTTTGCGCTGTATGTTGGGTGGTGTACATCATTCTCTCTAGGTTTCTCTGTTTGAATCCAAGCATAGAGGGCTGAGGACAAATATTTTTTTTTTCCAGAATAGATCAAGATCAGACTGCACAGAATGCAGTTTAATCATATATCCTTTCCCTGCCTCTGTCTAATATTTTCAGACCAAAAAACAAACAAAAAGAACCCTAGGAATTGCAACATTTTCTTATGTACAATGGTTTTATTCATTTTGGATCTGTAAAGGTTAGATTTTATCTGCTGCAGTCTACATGAGGTCAAAGGTCAAATAGGAGGTGTTCAGGTCGAATCTTGTAATGTATATAATATTGATCATACATGTTTGTTGTGACTGAAGTGTTGGATTTATCTTGAGTTAAGGGTTTAGCTCCTTATTACAGATTAATTCTTGCATCTTGTACTAGACTATTGTTGAAAACATTGTAGGGAAAGGAAATAATGTAATGAGCTATTTCTACTTCAGCAACTATCCTCAGACAAGCTAACTTTGTATTTACTTATTTAACCCTTATCCTGCTAGAGAAATAACTTGAAACTTTCTTGTTGATTGTATAAACCCAAATGTAGCGATTTCAATTTTATATTTTGAGGAGAAAATATCTTCCTATCCGAGTCTAGATCAAGATCAGAATGCACATTTTAGACAGTTTGATCTTGATCTATTCTGTCTACAAAAGGGCAGCGAGTTGTGCTTAGCCACCGAAGAGTAAACCTGGATTCATGTTGGTTATAGACAGTATTTTACAAATCTTCTGTAGAAAAATTAGTTTTAGGTGGTTAAGATAAAATTCAATTTTGAGTACATCAAAATTGTGTTGTACAAAACATGTGTGAGCAAGTTAGGAAAAAAAAGACAAACTTTTGTAGTGTTAAATGTAATTTACTTTGTCTGCATTGCATTCCTTCTATAGCCTTATACAAAACAATCAAGAATTTTTACGACTTTTAGGAAGAGGCCTTTCAAAAACATTGTTGAAAAAGGAGAAAATGCTGGAACCATTTTCTTTTTAAAAATCAACATTTGGGTCACATAATTATAATTTTTTTGTGATAGAAATATTTTGATGAAATGTTTTTTTCCTCAAGGTTATGAAATAGATATTATCTGATCTTTTTAACCCATTTTCTGCAAGACAATTTTTCCTTTGAATCCAATATGTTAACCCTTTATGTCTGTCTAAAAATAGTTGGACAAATAATATTTTTAGGATATCTATGGAAAATACTTAAAGGCAGATTCAGCATTCTTTCTCTTCAGACAGAATCTGGACTAATCATTGCAGCAAAAAGATAAATAATAGTTTTAACTCTTTACCAAACAACAAAATTTTAAACTTGTCAAAGTTGAAGGCATTTTCAAACAACAAAATAAACGAAACTCAAAAAATTAAAATGTGTATCCAGCAGGTAGAAAACATTGTGGGAAAGGGAGAAAAATGCTGGTCAGCATTTTCTCCTTTTCCCACAGTAAAAGGCTTCTACCTTAGGGCCGTAAAAACCAGGGATTGTTTGAAAAAGGATTAAGATACGAAAATATAATTAGGCGGAGTTTCAGCATTTTTTCAGATCAAATCGAAACTGGACTGTAAGAAGAAAAATAACATTGAGGTAAAAGCACATATTGTGTTCCTTTTAACTCAATACCACACGAGAAAATTTTGGACTGGTCCAAATTGAAAGCATTTGCAGACAACAAAATAAAGGTGACTGAAAGATAGAAATTTGTTCTGAAAAGGGAAGAAAACAATGTGGGAAAAGGAGAAAATGCTGGTTACCAGCATTTTCTCCTTTTCCCACAGTGTTTTCAAAAAGGTGTCCTTCTCAGGGGCATCAAAAGTAGGGATTGTGTGGTAATGGGTTAAAGATAGGACTGATTATTAGCAAACATACAAAATTAAGTAAAGTTTCAAAAATTTCTGCTTCAGAATCAAGTACATTAAGGTAAAAGGTTAAATTGCCTGTTCACTTTGTACCTTTTATTGATTTGACTTGTTTGGACTACTGGTATATGAAACATCCAGAATTGTACTTAAGTGCAGTTTCAACAATAATTGCAAAATTGAATAAATACTTAACTTCACCAATAAAATGCATGTAGATAAAAGGAAAAATTCCCAGTATGTTTTATAGATTGTTGTTTATGATTCACAAGGAAACATACTTAAATACAAATTCAACAATAATTGTAATATCAAATAAATTTCTACAATGATTGTAATGTCAAATAGAACTGAACTTAATGAATAACATACATGTAGGCAGGCATTTGAATTGTCAGTTTAGTTTGAAAGACAAAACTTTGCTTAGACTACTGGTCTATTTATCTTTATTAGGAATCATACTTAAGTACGCTTTCAACAATTAATGCAGAATCAAATGAACACCTAACTGTAGACACAGCACATTAAGGTAAAATGTTTAATTGCATATATAACTTGACGCCTTTTTGAAAATTTTGAAACCCTAAAAATTATGCTTGCCCCTTTACCATTTAATCCAAACTTTTACCAGCCCTGAGAAAGTAGACTTTTGAAAACATTATGGGAAAAGGAGAAAATGCTGTAAACCAGCATTTTCTCATTCCCCTCACTGCTTTCTACCATGTTCAAATACAAATTCTGTCATTTGAGCCAGGCATAATTTGCCATCGGCAAAAGCTTTCCACTTGGAAAATTCTACAATTTGTTGTGTAGTTAAGAGTTTAAACAGTTCCAACATTTACTGCATTTAAAATAAAACAAACTTACATTAACTCTTTACCACACAATAGCAACTTTTGACGACCCTAAGAGAGAGGCCTTTTGTAAACAAAGTGGGAAAAGGAGGAAATGCTGTTACAGCATTTTCTTCTTTTCTCACAATTTTTTCTACCCTTCACAAAAGAAATTTTGTTTTTTCAGTCGCCTTTGTCGTCTGTGACTGCTTTCAATTTGAACAAGCCAAAAATTTTGTTATGTGGTGAAGAGTTAAGAGATTGAATACCTCTGGCAAAAGGTTAAATTGCCCATTTATTTTTTTACCAGTTGGAATGTTGTCAAGACTATGTTTATGAAATACGAGGTATTATATTATAGGGTAATTTCATCAGTTATTGCGATATCAAATAAAAACTTTTCCTTAAAAATGAAATACCTCTAGGTCAAAGGGTTAACTGTGCATTATAGTTTGATGCCTTTTATAGATTAGACTGTTGTTTAGACTACTAGTGTATGAAATGCCAGGAATGATACTCTAGGGAAATTTCAACAATAATGCAATATTACATAAAAACTTTAAAAATAATAAAACACCTGTAGACAAAAGGCTTAATTGCTCATAAAATTTGATGCCTCTTAAAGCTCTGAACAGTCAAAGTCCTGGTCTATGAAACAATAAGAATTATATTTAAGTTCAGTTTCAACAATAACTTCAAATCTTTTCTCAAATTAAATTCTCAAAAACTTACTTCTCTAAATAAAATACATGTAGTATAAGGTTTGCTACAGGTTATATAAACATGTATTCAGGACAGTGTGTTGACAAGTTTTCATGGGGATTTTGTTCTTTACTTTTGTTTATCCTTACCTGAACACAATCCCTTTAGTCTTCACTGTGAAAGATGGCTGTTGAAAACATTGTGACAGATGAGGACTCGACTTCAATGATCGATGGTTTTGGGGAACATTGTGACATATGGAGAAATTGTTAAAAACTATTTTCTCCATTCGTTGTTGAGTTTTGGCAGATTTTTTTTTTCCTCATGTCTTTTAGAATTACCCACGAAAAAAAAATACTGTATTGGGGCTAAAGTTAACAGAAGTGATTATTGTAAAACTTACAGTATGCATGGCATTGAAATGAAAGGTCACACAGCACTGTTTCAAGATATCCTTGACTGGGAATAGACTTGTATTTGCATTATAGCACAAGTAAATGTTGGTTTTTAGAGAAAATAATTGCCTTTTGAATCTGAATTCGGAACTCTGTATGTGGTTGTTTTTTGGTTAGACGGTTTCATAACTTTCAAACCCATAGACATACATTCTCTCTAGAAACATTGGTGTTCCATCATTATCACTAAAGGACTTGAAACTTTACAAAAGTTCACTTGAAATACATGTTGTATTGTGCAGTAAGAACACATCATTACAATTCCAGTGGGAATCAGCTGCTCATACACAAACTTGGTTGAAGAGTCATTCAAGGGGAATAATTCACCAAAAGTCTTGTCTGGACTGAGTTACCTCCCTTGGCACTGGCAAGTGGTCATGGGGCTCTTTTTGGTTTCTTTGTATTTTATTATATTAAAAAGAAATGTTGTTTGAATAAAATCAAGAACTCAGAGTAATCTCCTGTAGCGTTTTATTTTTCAATTCCCACTCCCCTCCCCTCCCCTCCCCTCCCCTCCCGGTTGACCAAGTTTGCTGATCGATATCCACATTCAGAAATAACCAAGTTAACTTGTTACCTACTGAGACAAACTTGCAGCAGACAACAAATTTATCAAAACTTTAAATGAATACAAGAAAAAAACATTGTAGCAAAAGGAGAAACGCTCCCAACTCTTCACCAGACAGTCCAATGCTTTAAAGACTTCAAAAGCATTGTGGAAGAAGAAGAAATGCCGACAAGCATTTTCTCCATTTTCCACAATGTTTTCTACTCTATGATACACAACTGTCTTACTCCGAGTCACACTTAATTTGTCATCTGCAAATGCATTCAACTTAGAAAGTCTCAATTTTGTTGTTTGGTAAAGAGTTAAGAACAATTTCTCCTTTCACTACAATGTTTTCAACTGTTGTCTGCTGCAAGAAACAATTTGTCTACAGAAGGTAACATAGTTCTTTCTTACTTGACATCCAAGTTGACAAGACCACCAAATACTGCGTATAAAAAAGATACCTCTCATGCAAAGACACGAGCAATACAATCTTTTCACATAGTAATTTACAGTCAATAAAACACTGTAGAAAAATTATAGGTTGCTAAGACTTCAATGCTCAACCACATGACAAAACTGTAGACTTGTTAAAATTGAAAGCATTTGCAGATGATAATATGTTGCTTACATGATGGGATCTTACAAAAAATACAAAACATTGTGAGAAAAGGACAAAATGCTGGTTATCATCATTTTCTCCTTTTCCCACGATGTTTTCAGAAGCATTATCTGTCAGGATTTATAAAACTAAGAATGTGTGGTACATGGTTAAGCATGAATCACAATTTTTTCATACAGTGTATTGTAACAATCTTGTCAACTTGCACATAAAGATAAGAAAGAAGTTAACTTGGCTATTTTTCCAATTACTGAACTTCTTACAACATTGTAACACATTGACATCTGCTAACAAATGGCACAGATTACTGCAGACCAATTTTGAAATACAATGTGGTAAAAGGAGAAATTGCTGATAATAAACAGTTTCTTCTTTTGCCACTATATTTTCACATGTATTCCTGGTATGAAAACCTTTACACATGTAAGCTATCCATATTCCACCAGAATGTTTTTTTAATCACCGCCATATTGTTACAGGGTCATGTGTCATCATTTTGACTGCTGTATAAATGAAACCAACAACATAAAGTTCATAGGAAGGAGCCCAAACTATAGCAATGTCAGGGTCACTTTGGCCTAAATACAGCACGAAATATTGGAAAATGGAGATCAGTGATCAGAATGCACATTTTTTGCAGTCTAATCTTAATCTGCACAAAACATAAGGTTTCCCTCAGTTTGCAAACATTTCAGTCTTTGCATGTTAAGGGCTTCAAGATGTGCTTTACTGGACAGTATAGATCAGATCAGATTGTTCATAACATGAAGTCTGATCTTGGTCTACACTGTAAACTTTTGGTTTTCTTCTTGTCAAAAAACACATGAAACACAATAATTTTATATGGGCCATATCCTATTACTGAAGTTGCAATTTCATCTAACCCTTAACCAAACAAGTCAGTAGTTCACCATACAGGGGAAGATAGCTACGGTAAAACAATGAGAGAAATGGAGAAAATACTGGTTCTCATTATTTTCTTCTTTTCCCACATCTCTTACCAGTTTATAAACATATGCTATCATATCAGCCAAGTCCTCTGCAAATGCTTTAACCCTTAGAGCTCTGTACTTATGTAGTGTATGTCAAGATCAGACTGCACAAAACATGCAGTCTGATCTTAGACCTACCAAGTACCCTTCTTCAAATTACTCTCTTGCCAAAACAATTAATGAATTATTTTGACCTTTTTCACAAAATAAGCAAGTTCAGACAGTTACTTTACTGCTCTAAGGGTTAAAAAAACTGTCATCAAGTAAAGGGTTAGCAGCCAAAACCTTTAAGAAGTTCATAATTGTGACTGAATGTGGAATATCAAAACATCTAGAAGTTGGAGCAATAGAACATGTCTGAGTTACTTTCTGACTTGCTTTCAAATGAGCAAAAATCTGACTTCTCTAAATTCAATAGATTTTGACACTTTTCAAAATAATGCTGCGCTTTAAAAAACTTGAGGAAGAAAGCTTTATAAAATGTCTTAGATAAAATAACAAATGCTAGTAACTTACATTTTCTCTTTTTCCGAAAGATTATTCTGTCAATACTATTACTGTACACCTTAAATTTAGAATAACAAAATAGTGCAAGTACGGTAACACACTGAGTTGTATGACAAGAAAATGTCTTTCTGTGATAATGAAGACAACATTGTGTGTAAATGAGCAACTGCTTACTTCATGTTGAAGGCTGTCAACTGTAAGAGCATGAAATATCATTCTTGTACAGTAATTGGTTGTTTCAAAAGTTTGCTTACAGTGTTCTCATACAGAGCAATTTTGCTATTTGTCACTATGTTTTCAGTTTTGTAATATTCATAAGAATCATTTCCAAGTGCATATAACATGTTCCATTATCTCCAACTTCTAAAATCAGGGCCACTTTTCACCTCTCATTTTTTGTCATTCTTGATTAATTTTGTATTTAAACTAGTCTTGTACTTTATTGTTAAACAATATTACAGCGACCAGCCTGCTGTTTCCCGTCTTTCCCAAGTTTAACCAGTACTAGACTGGGGACTACACAGTTACCTGCTTAGAGTAACCAGCAACAACAGTCAAACCAAGATTTTCTATTTACAGAAATCAAACTTTAAGCCAACATTTTTGTAAACAGTGCAGATCAAAGATCATCCAACAAAGAACTTGAGGCATGATATTTGATCTACTCTGTCCAATATTTAAAGATACACTGACAAAAATAGACTTGAACATAAATAATATTTTCTTTTGTAGTAGAAAATTAATATTTTTATCATTTGGCCGTAAAAAAAAATGTCACAGAGGTCAAGTGTTACTTGTTACATTGTTCTGGGTTTTTCAAACCATAGCAAAAGTTTTGAGTATGAATTTTGAGAATAAAGAAAGCATACATTAAATGTACAGGGAAACCAGATTGTCTTAAAGGGAAGTATATATTTAAGTTAGAAAAATACACTAGTCTGAATGGAGGCTAGTCACTGAAGTCCTCTGACCTTTAGCTGGTATTCTACTGTAATCTGTTGTTTCTTGGCCAAACTCTTACCTTTTTGTGTTGATTTTTAAACCAAACCCACCAGAAGACAAACAATAGTATGATTGGTGAAAAGTGACCCTGAAGATCAGCAAACTTGGTCAACCACATAAAAGTACATACATGTACATATCTCAGTACATGACAATAAATCTAGAAACATTAAACAATAAACAAATATAACTAAATACACAAATAGAGAATTAAAGCAACATGTACACTCAAATGAACCATGCTCTGTGGAAAGGGGGCTTAATGCATTCCCATGATGCATCATACCAATTAACCCATCATATAGCCATAGATCCCTAATAGCCACTTTGTTTTGACAACCAGCTTGATCATGAGGTAAACTGATCCTTGTACATACAGAAAATTGACAAATAGAAAGTTTCAGTCCAGGTTAGCCTGCATGAACTGTATAGGCGCACCTGGGTGATACTTTTTGCAGATGCATTAACCCTTTACTCCATAGATAACCCATTTTGACATATCAGCAACTCACAGCTTTTGAAAACATTGTGGGAAAAGGAGAAATTGCTAATAACCAGCCATTTCTCCTTTACCCACCATGTTTTCCATTCAATCAGATATTTGTATCCTCATTTGTCCATATTTTTGACATCATATCTTTACTAGCTGCTGAAATGGAAGACCCTAAAATTGGCATATCAGGTAAAGGGTTAAGCCCCCCTTTTTCAGAGCATGACTTGTACATAATTGAGCCATGCTCTTTGAAAAAGAGGCTTAATACATCTCTAACGATGCATTACACCAAATTAATCATCATATAATTACAGATACATTAAGTTTATTTTATCCAGAAGTTGACTGGATCTGGAAGTAGAATAGTCTTTTGACATGCAGAGAATTGACTCAAAGAGAAAGCTTTTAACCTCTGTGTGGACGGCACACGCTGACATTTGTGGATACTTTTTTTGCAGATGCATTAAGCCCCCTTTTAACAATGCAGAGCTCATACAGTCAAAGCCCAATGTAACATACATTTTATTTCAAATGACCAACATTGTCTCTTGCCTTTAACATGTATCACTACCAGCTACAATTTAGCATGTAGTTTCTGTGAGAAAAGTAACAAGAGGGCCATGATGGCCATGTATCACTCCATTGGCTAGTAAGTGAAAACACTACAAGCCGAACATTACAATACTTGGCCAATTGGTTTTTAACTAGAAGACATACAAAATTTTCTTCTATAAAATCGTATGAGAAACTTTTGACCTAAGGGAAATGTTTTTGGGGGAGGGCAACAAAGCTAAAATTAATTGAATCCTGGTTTAGGTCCACAAGATACCCTAACCCAAATAAAACAGGCCTAGAATATGTGGTTATAAATAAGATTTTCAAAGTTTGCTCAATAAAAGATCCTGTAAAACTTGAGACCCATGAGACAGGATAGCCCTAGGTTTGATGGTTAGTCACAAGAAAATTTATATAGTTTTCACCATGAGACCCTTGGAGTGGGGCCAAACTTGACCCCCAAGGTTATACAGTGGATTCCACTTAATCGCAATTTTCGGTTATTTGCAAGATTCGGTCCAGCACCGATCCATTTCCTAATTAGACAACGTGAATTTCAATGCTTAATCGGTTTCCCGTTAATAACATATTTCGGTTTTATGCAATGAAAAAATAGCAAATGATTCGAAATTCTAGTGTTTATTAGCAATTCCATGGGATAAGAAAGCGAAAAATTTCAATCTGTCCCAGGAAAAAAAGGTTACTCATTCTTGGCGTATTTCATGTTATTCTTTTCATTTAAGAAAGTGTAATAATGGTTACAAAACATCTGCAAATGGCCGACATTCTGAATATGGAGTTTCTTAACTCAGTGGCTGGTTTGCAGCAATGATGCATTAGTTTACTTCACTGGTTGCCGACATAAGCCCATGTAAAACTTGTGACCCCCTGGGGCAGGGACAACTTTGACCCCGGGGCTATAATTTGGACACCCTTGGTAGACAACCACTACATAAAGCTACATGCCAAATTTGGTAGCCCTGGGCCTGATGGCTACATAGAAGAGGAATTTTAAAGTTCTCCCTATATAAGGGCATGTAAAACTTGTAACCCTTTTGACCCCAGGGCTTTAATTTGGACACCCTTAGTAAAGTTCAACCAGATAAAGCTACATGTGAAATTTGGTAGCCATAGGCCCTATGGCTAGGTAGAAGAATTTTATAGTTCTCCCTATATAAGCCCATGTAAAACTTGTGACCCCCGGGGCCAGGCCAATATTGACCCCAGGGCTATAGATTAAAAAGTGTTTGTAACCATCCACTAGATGACACTACATGCCAAATTTAGTAGCCCTAGGCTCTATCGCTTAGTAGATGAAGCATTTTAAAGTTCTCCCTATATATATAAACCCATAACACTTGTGACCCCCCCCCCCACCCCCACCCGGGCCAATTTGAACCCAGGGCTATATTTTGAAAAAAATTGGTAGAGGTCTACTACATAAAGCTACATGCCAAATTTGGTAGTCCTAGGTTTTACGGTTTCAGACAAGAAGATTTTCAAAGATTTTCAATTTTTTTTTACAGTTTTGTTGCCATGGCAACCAGAGGTTTTAGAGGAATCAAAATCTTTCCAGAAATTCTGAAGAGAACCATAGTAGGATCATTTCTGTGAAGTTTCATCAAAATTGGATGGGTAGTTTCAGAGAAGATGTTTGAAATAATAATTAATGCACAGCACACATGGACGGATGGACACACATACTGATGGACAAACACACAACAGATGCCGGGCCATGACAAAAGCCCGCTGGCCTACCGCCAGTGGAGCTAAAAATTACTTACTAAATTGTAGCTGGTATTTCTGTGTATGTATGAATTCTGCCGTATCAGAACTTAAACCTTATTCTGCTAAATAACTAAAATGAAATTTCGGTCGTGAAAACCCAAATATTGCTGCTTCAAAGGTATGCTTTGGGGAAAAATGTTTCCTTTTCGGACAGTGTTGACCAAAGATCAGAATGAAAGTTCTATGCAGTCTGATCTTGATCTACACTGTCTGCAAAAAGGTCAGTAAGTCGGGCTTAGCAGCCTAAGGGTAAATATAGCAATTTTCTGTAGGGACTTTCTCTGAATAATCAATGTTTCATACAGAACTGATGATATAAAATAAGCAAGTAAAATAACTGAAATAACCCTTTCCCAAATGGCAAATTTTGGACCAGACCAAATTGAAAGCATTTTGCAGTTGACAAATTAACAGTTGCTAAAAAGATTATTTTTCTATATGACAGGGTAGAAAAAATTGTGGGAAAAGGAGAAACCAGCATTTTCTCCTGTTCTCACAATGTTTTCAAAAGGCTTCTATTCCTGACCCGTTAAAGCCAGGGATTGTTTGGGAAAGGGTAATGTCAAAAGTAGCCTACATGTGAAAAGGAACAGTCTGACATCTGTGTAAAGTGTTGTCTCCAAGCAGCCTCAGCAGTCCGCAAAGGCTTATCGGAAACAAAACGTTTCCATTCTAATATAATTTTCTGTTTTGCACAAGTCTACTGTAGCACAAAAATAGACAAATGTCTAAATGCCCCTTTTCATGTGTTGCATCCCATACACAGTACAGATATAACACTAAACCCCTTTACCTCAAATACATGTCTCTACAAATAGACTACAGCAACAAAAGGGGAAAAAATTATGAACTAGAACTTAGTTTTCTACCAAAAGACCCCCAGATGTCTTCCCCCCTTTTTTGGTGTCAAAAGGATTAATATCTGACCTAGAAAATTTCTAACAAAAAAAAAAATATGGTCCTTTTTCTCTTATTTTGAGATACAGAGCAGACACAAAATTGTGCCTAATGAGGAAAATAATCAAAGGGAAATAACTGGAAAAAAATACAAAGTTATGGTTCTTGTGCCTAACACTTTGTCTTAAAGGGCAAATCAACAAGTTTCTGATATGATTAATTTTGAAATCTACATCTATCAAATGGCAACCTGGAAATATTGTAATTTGAAAAAAAAATTAGTAAAAGTACTTTTTTTCAATTTATATTTTTGCTTATTAGTTTTTCTTGCATCGCTTACCTCCCTTACTTATTGTAGCGCACCTTGATCTGTGACGTCATAGGAGCGTTTATTTCAATATGGACCTTGTTTCAGATAGTGAAATGAGCGATATTTAAGACGAAGGAATACACGATTCTAGGCCAGTAAGGCTGTACATGTAGCACCAAGTTTTTAATGAAACTTAATACTTTCTGATGATGAGGATAAAAGTAAAAATTCGCCCACCAATGGCGAAAATAACGATGTTATGCCAGACTTTTGAAACGCCTTTATGTATTAGGCTACGGGGCGAACGTCGCTTACAGAAATATTATTCGATACATGATAAAATTAAGTGTACGGCATAAGCTTTGTTTCACTTGAGGTATTTTCAGTAGATTTACGGGTGGAATTAATAATAATAATAATAAAAAAGACGGTTTCAAGACGGTTCCACGACTACACAGTTCGCCGACACTTTTAAAGACATTTCTCCTACACTTTAGTTTCATGTCAAATAAACGATTTCTTGACTTTTACAATTGATAATCGTGAGATGTTAGTTCTAACTATTTGTTGATGGATCCTATATTTGTACCTTGTAAAGAATTCTGTAAACATTGACAGGTACAAAATTTGTTCTCTCATGGGGGAAGGGTTACACAATAAATCGCGATTTTCATGAGAATAAGAATAGTTTGAAATGCTGTTAAGGAGCGTGAAATTTGAGAAAATAATATGTTCCGAGATCATTAAGATAATCATCAAAATTATTTTATATTCTGGGTAACCACATTTGTATCGATTGATCCTTTATCCACAATATTTTCTACTTTTAACTCTTTACCATACGACAAAATATTAAACAGGTCCAAACTGAAATAGCTTGCAGACGACAAAATAAGTTATATATTTCAAAAATTGATTTTCCAGCAGAGTAAAACACTGTGTTAACAAGAGAATATGCGGGGTCGTAAAAATTACGGATTGATTGGTAAAGGGTTAAATATAAATCCCACACATTGGGCACAAGTTCTGGTTAAGTTCACATGGAGGAGTATCCGATGAGATTAGTACGAGTTGTATGGACTTGTTTCTCAAGAGATGTAAACTACATGTTTAACCCTTTCCCAAACAATCCCTGGTTTTTACAGGAAAGGAATAGAAGCCTTTGGAAACATTGTGGGAAAAGGAGAAAATGCTGGTAACCAGCAGTTTCTCCTTTTCCCACAAAGCTTTCTATCCTATCATAAAAAAATCATCTTTTAAGCAACTGTTATAATTTGTCATGGGCAAAATGCTTTGAATTTGGTCTGGTCCAAAATTTGCTGTCTAGGAAAGGGTTAAATTGTTACCAAACATCAAATTTATTGACTCAACCGAATTGAAACGAATCAAATTTAACTTGCATGTTTGGACTTGTTTTTGATGGGTAAAAAACATTGTAGAAAAAGGAGAAAATGCTGGTCAGCAACATTTCTCTTTTCCCTAAAATGTTTTCGAATGTTTTTTCTATCTTTACAAGGGGGTACGGACAATTGCCCCTGCAGACAATTGCCCCTGGGACAATTGCCCCTGCGGACAATTGCCCCTGCGGACATTCCCCCCTGCAAAATTTGTTCACCTGGACATTTCCCCCTGAATTTTTAAAAAGCTTAAAATGGTTTTTATTTTAATCGGAAATATTTCTGTTTCCTTAAATCTTTAAATTTATAGCAATTTCATTATTATTTTGTCTTATTTTAACAATATAACATGTGTTTTTTTTTCTTTGAAATAAGTCTGTTTTATGGCATTTTTTATATAGATTTTATATAGCACTTTCTTTATGATTTTTATATAAGATGTGCAAAATGTTAGCTCTAACATAGAAATAACAAGCGTATCTTTGTTTCTTTGGTTCATAGAAACAAGCATGTGAATTTCATCATTTTGGGGGTTAAGATATCATTTTCTATAAAAACTTGAACACTAAAGGTTAAAATATGTGAAAGACAACATATATAATCATGTTATGCATATGACCTGCCTGAAAATAAAATAAATGTATTTCATACAATAGGTTTCTACTTTTCTTTGATACTTCAAAGTGAAAAATTAACATTTAACATTTAAACTACCAAGTAAACTGTATATACATTGAAATGAAACCTTAGCAGGTCAATGTCCATTCTGAAACATAAACACAATTAACAGAAAAAAATGATTGTTAATAGATATTCATTTTGAAAAACTGAAACGGCGAAAAAATTCATCTACTTATAACTTATTAACTCTAAATTTCTGAGATTACAAATGATATCACTCAAAATCAAATGTAAGTTACAATTTGAAAAAAAACAAAAAACATCAATTAAAGTAAAAAAATAATGAATCAGGGGGAATTGTCCACAGGGGCAATTGTCCGCAGGGGGAATCGTCCGCAGGGGCAATTGTCCGCAGGGGCAATTGTCCCAGGGGCAATTGTCCGCAGGGGCAATTGTCCTACACTCCTTTACAAGGGTCGTAAAAAGAAAAGATTTCTCTCAGTAGCCTGTCTAGAAGACATAGTATGGAGAGGAACAGGGAAATATCCACAAATCAGAAGTGTAAAGATACAATTCAATATTTGTTCAAAATGATTGTAAGTTGTCAAATCATTTTTAAGAGTGAAATGTCGAAGAAAAGAAGTGTATGAGATAAAAGCTGTAACATGGGTTTACTGTCACAAGCACTCATTACAGAGTAAAGGAGTGAGATATGCAAATGTTATGTAACCATTTCCTGTATTGTTTCAACTGGCCGGTGATGGATTAACATTTATGACCATGACTAGGGGTAGCCAGATACTGACTTCACCCTTTACCATGGAAACCCTAGGTCTAGTTTCCAATACCCAAAGAAAGAGTGTTTGAAAAACAGTGTGGGAAAAGATGTTTACTGTTTAAGGGCAAATCCTAATATATTTTTTTACCATACTGTTTTTTGCTCCAATCAGCTGCAAATGTTTTTGGTTAACAATTCTTTTGTTGTCTGCAAATGCTTTCAATTTGACCAGGTCTAAATTTTTTTGTGTTTGGTGAATGGTCACTTGACCCTTTGTTTTTTACAACCCTGAGATAGAAGCCTTTTAAAAACATTGTGGAAAAGGAAGAAAAAGCTGAAACACTTGAAAGTTAATATCATTTGAACAATCCAGACTTTGGTTCTTGCAAAATCTATGTTATGAATTTGGATGAATATGTTATGTTGTTGCCTTTGAAAACATTGTGAGGAAAAGAGAAAATGCTAAGATTTTCTCCTTTTCCCATAATGTTTTCCATCCTTTCCAAATCAAATTTCATTTCAACTTTTTGATTTAACATTTTTTGTCATGTGCAAATTAACCCTTTACCAAACAATCCCTGGTTTTTACAACCCTGAGATGGAAGACTTTTTAAAACATTGTGGGAAAAGGAGAGAATGCTGGTAACCAACATTTTCTTCTTATCCTACAATGTTTTCTATCCTGGTGGAAACAAATTTCAATCTTTCAGTTAGGTTTACTTTGTTCCCTGCAAGTGCTTTTAATTTGGACCATTCTAAAATTTTGTATCTTGGTAAAGGGTTAAACGTTGAAAACATTTGGGGAAAAAAGGGGAGAAAACGGCACCAATTTCTACTTTGTCCAGACTGTATATCTAGAAAAGGTGTGCAGTAAAAAAGCCAGAGGTAAAAAAGCCATAGGTAAAAAGGCCATAGGTAAAAAGGCCATAGGTAAAAAAGCCAGAAGTAAAACGGTAAAAAGGCCATAGGTAATAAGGCCATAATTAAAAAAGCCAGAGCTAATTCAGTACATATGGTTTATTAAGAAAACAAAGAGAGTTAATTTAGTAGTATATGATGTAGAGAAAGCTTTTTGTTTCAGAAAATCTTTAGAAGTATTTTGGGAAAAGGAGAACCTAATTTTTCCTTTTCACACAATGTTTTATATCCTATTTTGATGTGTTGTATGCAGATTATTTCAATATGTAAGAGGCTGAAATAAGCTGTTTGATAAGGGGGAACTTCTTCAGTCTTCAGCTACATACTTTTGAAAACATTTAAGGAAAAGGAGAAACTGCCAATAACAAACAAATTTTCCTTGTCACACATTTCCCTGTATTGATGTGTTGTATGCAGATTTTTTCAATATTTAACCCTTTTCTAGATTCCCATACAACGCAATTTAAGAAGGGCCTCCTTTTACTTTTCTTGCTCATAATAAACAATTTCTCCTTTTCCAACAATGTTTTATATCCTATCTTGATGTGTTTTATGCATGCTCTTTCAATATGAAAGAGTCTAAAATTAGTTGTTTGATAAGTGAAACTGGTCATACTTAATACTTTTGCAGTTGCAGGTGTTGACTTTAGAAAACGGGGAAAAGGGGAAACTGCTCAAAGGAAGCAATTTCCGACAATGTTTGCAATCATTGCATACCATTACCTTATACCTCAAAGTTTCCATGGAACAATTTTTCAATACAAAAAAGGAACTAATTACAAACATGTGCAAACTGTCATTTCATAAGTCCAAGTTATAATGATAATTATGCAATTGGTCAATAACAGATTGATATAATACTGTTAAATTATGTAATAGGGCATTTCCTGGACCTATTATTAGTTTCAATTAATTTATCAACAAGTACTTGTAGACAAACAAATACAATTTCTATTAAATACAAATTATCTTGTTACCCATCCTTTTTGATAATATAAAATAAATCTTTATTTAGATACCACATATGCTTTACATGGTTAATTCTTTTAATTTACATAATAAATGTAAAAAATTATGCACAAATATAAATGTTAAAATTAATGCACAAATCATCATAAATAAATTTCATTAAATATTTATATTAATATTATATTTAAAATATTTGGCATTTTCTTAATAAATCATATATACATGTACTAAATTAGCTCTGGCTTTTTTACCTATGGCCTTATTGAGTGTAGGACAAAATCCCCCTAGGATAAAACCCCCGTGGACAAAACCCCCCTAGGACAAAACCCCCATAGGATAAAACCCCCCTAGGACAAAACCCCCATCATATATAAAAAGCATATTAATTTGAGAAAACACACATAATTTGCAAACAGTTTTAAAGTATTCAAAACAAGTCTGTTTGATTTAAGGAAAAAAATCAAACATGAAAGGCAAAAAATGATTTAAATATTATCTTATTTTAATTTGTACCTCAAGTTTGTAGATAATTTCTATTGATTAATCATCACCTATGCAGACTTGGGCAAGACGGGTGTTGAGAAGGGATTTAGACACCTGATTTGCAACTTTACACCTGTCATATTCACTAATATTTAATAGCAGATTTGAACATATAAAAGCACTGAATAAGAAAAAAAATCCTTTGATTAATATATAAATGATTTTTTCCATTGTATGATTGCATTTATAATTTATTATGAATTTATTATGAATGTATTAAGAAAAAACACATTTTTGGTCATAAAGCAAATTTTTTAAGAAAAAAACACATTTTTGATTATAAAGCAAAATTTAAATTATACAAAAAAATTATTTTTTACAACCCCCACAAGTATTTAAAGCAGTAAATTTTATTAAACTTTAAAATGAGTGTACAAAAGAATCATTTTAAAACTATGGGGGTTTTGTCCACTTTTCAGTTAAGGGTATGGGGGTTTTGTCCATGGGTGTTTTGTCCTAGGGGGGTTTTGTCCTAGGGGGGTTTTGTCCGTACCCCGGCCTTATTACCTATGGCTTTTTTACCGTTTTACTTCTGGCTTTTTTACCCATGGCCTTTTTACCTATGGCTTTTTTACCTCTGGCTTTTTTACCTACATTCCTAGAAAAGGATAAACTATTACGAAAAACAATTAAAGGAATTACTGACCTTATGTTTGTTTTTCTTTTTGGAGATTGCCATTGCGGAATGTCTGGCCTATTTTATTTCGACTCGGAGTTTCGAACAATGTCAGCACAGCATCAGGTTTTAACCGCAGCCTAATATTCCTATAATAAATTTCTTTTACGAGTTTTGGACTTATTAAGAACTGACTGTCCTCGAAATGTTTCAAACACAATTTGGAATGAACTGATGGCACAAAGTCCTCTGTTACTGTCTGGCCCCGGTTTAAACGCTGAATCCATAGTTTCCTCCTTTTTAATTCCTTCGGAGATTTGAACATACTAATTCTATGTGTTCCTGATTCGACGTTGAAGCCATAGGCTGCACAGTTTACCATTTTTTCGGCTGAATTCTATGTTAATACTCAGATATCTGCGTATAATCATCAGCGTTCCTACTTATTTCTACTGACTGTAAACACAGGCTTACGCTCGTATGACGTCACACAGGTAGGGAAGATAAGCGAATCAGGGGAATTAAGCCATGCACCATTTTTGGGGCCGTATATCAGCGTGACAATTCGAGCGTGATTTATGGCATGTTACAGGGTGGTATTTATGAAAACTGATGGACACGTGTTTACTAACATCATTTGCAGCTGATTGGAGCAAAAAAACAGTATGGTAAAAAAATCTTAGGATTTGCCCTTTAAAGTGCTCTACAAATGTGTTAAGTTTTATCAAAATATCTTCAAAAGATTTCAGTGATAGAGAGGACAAAATTCGTGACTGAAAATAATCAGAGGAATATCTTAAAATAGACAAACTAAAGTTATGGTCCTTGTGCATTATCTCATAGTGACCTACAAATGTGTGAAGTTTAATCAAAATATTCGATTTAGAGATTGGACATGATTTGTGACCAAAAATAATTGAAGGGGAATAACTTAAAAATTAGACAAGCTAGAGTTATGGATCTTGTGCATGATACTTCCTGTCGTTGTGCTCTTCAAATATGTGAAGTTTTATCAAATTATCTTTAAAGGTCTACAAGTCATCGAGCAGACATGATTTGTGAAGGACAGACAGACGGACACAAGGGGAAACCTGGGAAAGGGGGGTAGTTTGACAAAATTGTACACCTAACATTTCTGGCCCAATTATCATCTCATTCCTGCTTAGCTAGTTTTAATTTTACTGCTGATTACTATTTTAAATCTTTTAAATTCTAGAGCTTCAGCAGATGGTGCAGATCAAGATAAGAAGGCAGCAAACATTCAATCTGATCTCAGGTCTACATTGCCTGCAAATTTTGACCTTGAAAAAAACATTTTAATGGAACTACATACAAAATGATCTACTGGCACAAAAGGCCTTTTCTATAACGCCCAATAGTTCAGTTTTCCATGAGGTAAAGGGTTTTTGTTTTACATTCAATGAATATAGTCTTATCTCTTTACCAAACAACAGAATCTTAAACTTCTCAGTTGAAGGAAATAGCTGACAACAAATTGTGATGCAATTAGATTTGTTTTTGCAAAAACCATTCAAAAACCAAAATGGACAGAATGCTGGTTTGAAGGATTTCCTCCTTTTCCTAGAATGGTAACATTTTCTGCTTTTCATTTTTGTCATCTGTAAATGTTTTCAATTTAAAGTAGTCAACAATTTTGTTGTTTGGTAAAGAGATAGGATACAATCATCAAGTCAAACTATAAAATAGGTCAATATAGAAGTGCCTGAACTTTTCAATAGAAATAAAAAGTTTATATTCATGGCTTAACTCTACAAACAGATTACAGTAGACAACTAAAAATGCAAATACAGTACGATATTTGACCTTTCCCAAGGTTTAATTACCCTGAGGAAATATCCTTTTGAAAATCTTGTGAGCAAGGGTGAAATCATCATTTTTTCTCCTTTTCCCACAATGTTTTCTACACTGTCACTGATGAATATCTTCATTTTGACAAAATTTAACACTTTGTCTGTAAATACTTTCAAGCTGGACTGAGGTCTTTACCAGTCTAGAGGTCTGTTATTTGTTAAAGACTTGACAAATGTGTTTATAAAGTTGCAGAACCTCTTCACTACTTAATTCTGCTTTTACCACAATATTATTAACAGTTGTGATATAAGAGGCAAAAACTTACCATCATAAGGTACAGAGTTAACCCTTATCAACACAACAAAATCTTAGATTTGTCTAATCTGATAGCTTTAGAAGACAACAATTCAATCTGGCTTAAACAATGAAATTTGTTTTAGAAGGGAAAAAAAAAGAAAAAAATCTGGAAAAAAAAAAAGAAAATGCTTGCTTGCAGCATTTTCTTCTTTTCTCACAATGTTTTTAATTACCTTCTTCTTTGGGGTTGTTAAAAATCAGGGTCATGTGTTAAAACATCAAGTATTGGGTCTAAATACAAGCACTTTCTTGTCACACTAAACTGTATAACTTATACACAGCGTAATACAAAATGGGACAGAAAAATCTTTAAAAAGAATTCAAGTTATATAATTCAGGCACTTCATACATATGTATTATCTAACACTGGAATCAAAGGGAAGCATAAACATAATTACAACGTTTTTCAGGGTTTTGTACAGGAGACCTAGCTTTTGACCTGATATGACCCATTTTCAAACTCATCAAAGGTATCACCAAGAGCAAGATTCTGCCAAATTTTCAGGAGATTTTAGACTTTAGACTATACACAAGGTTTTTCTAAGATTTGGCCTAGTGATCTAGTTTGTGACCCCCACAACCCAGTATTGGCCTGAAAATGTGGCCTCTAGAGAGTACATAAGGTAAAAGTTGATGATGGACAACTGACAGAGCAAGATCAATTTGTATGGTATAGTTTCAAATACAAAATATTACGATTACCAGTAATCACATTATGAATGAATGCATGGTCCATCAACCACTGGGGTCATTTAGTTTGCAAAGAAAAAAGAAATGAAAGGATGTGAATCCTAAGTAAATGATAAGCCTGTATAGAGCTTTGCAGTGATACCGTTCTAGATTTTCAAAAGTAAAATATACAACTTTGTCCTTGGTTTTAGTCTAAATCTAGCAGCAGATGACTAAACATTCAGTGTCCTCTGTTTTGTCGCACAGCATCCTACATATCACAATCTTTCAAACATTTGTCTGATTGGTCAAAAATGACAAAAATTACCTTCCAATTGGATTATTCATAAAAATTGTCAGTTTAACGAGTACTTATTATCTTCTTTTTACTTTCAGAGTATTAAATGTCAATTTTGTATAAATATACGAAATGATCTATGCTGGCAAATGATGACATCACTAATCATACTTATTTACGTCATGCATGAGCCGTTTTTTCCCTGAAAATAATGTGTTGAAGATAACATGACTTAACTAATCTCTCGACTGTTTCAAAATTATAATTTATAGCATTTATGGTCTGTGAAAAGAGGGTTTAATGCATCTGAAAAAACTATCAATCCAAGTCTGTCTGGGTACTCTGCATAAGCTGACCTGGATGAAAACTCTATGCTAGATCTGTCGATAAATTGTTTGCACATTAGGATCATGCTATGTGATTCAGGCAGTACTTATCTTACAAAATGGATCTGAAACTGTATTAATCTTGATCTATATAATTATATTAAACCCCTCTTTTACAGCAACATGGCTCAAATATACATGTATTTATAACATTTATTTAAATGTTATAGAAGCTTATTGATTGATCTATAAGTTTGGGTTTATTTACAATAAGTTAAATATCTACCCAATAACTCAGCGAATTTCTATCTAGGGATTAATGACAGGTTTAGTCATTGAGGCAGAATTCATTTCTCTCTCTACACTGACCAATGTCTCAACAATGTACGTGTAGGGAAGCAGATGTAATGAAAAAGGACAGCTCTACAAATAATCTGATTTTGGCAATCTATGCACTCTTATTTTGCAGAAACTCCAGAAAAAACATGGATAGATGCTCTTGCCGCCACTGGCTGATCTACAAGCGAAATAATGTCAGTGTAAAAGTGTTAAACTCGTAGTGGTGGGAAAAATCATTGGCTAATTTTCCAAAGATGGATAAATCAAGATGTGAATCAGGTCTGAGAATGATCAGATGTAACTGCAGCATAGTGCCCAAGTGGCGGTGGAAACAATTTAGCCAGCCTTAAAGGTGGCCCCTCAGATTTTGGGACGAAAATTTTACAAAAATGCAAAAAAAGTCATCCTTATACTCTCAAAGCCTTTTAATTTGTGTTCATAAACCCCCAGTGGTTGAAAACCACCCGACAACAAGAGAAATTAGACATTACAACGGCCAGGTTGACACCAACGGGAGACATGTTCTTTTTTTAGATGATCAATTTGCTCATTTACATACAAGAATACACAGACGCAGTTTCAAACACGGCGTCCGAGGGACACATTATGGAAAATAATTACTACATGTTTGTTATGCAATGGAATTTAAGCGTTATAAGTCAATTGCTAGTCACTTGACATTCCCACAATGCTATATTGATTTTTGGCACGAAATCTAAAAATACCTCAAGAGGCTACATAGCCTTTTAAAGGAATACCACCAAAAAAAAATTCTCTTTTTTTTTTAAATTTTATGAGTCTTAATTACTGATGATTTGTATCACGTTTTCATGTAAATGTCAGTCATGTATATATATTTTTTTTAATTTGGTGAGATGTAAAAATTCTAAATACCCACCTTTAAACTCCAACTAAAACATGTAGTGGTCAGACATGACTCTGTGGCAATCATTGCAAGGAGACAGCAGCATTCCATGAAATTAGATCTACATCTACAGAGATCTATAAAAAGAGATTTTTCTTATTCTCGTAGCCTTCTAACAAGATATGTAAAAATATGACCGTGAGTTTCTTGCCTTTTTTTCTCTCTCTCTTATAGATCCTATACCCACATACAATGAGGAAATGTCCTCATAAATTGTTCTTTGAAAGTATGTGAAACAATAATCACTCCCAAGTTATTCCTTTTTTTAAAATTATGAACAAAATTGCTGAGAAAATGGCTTAAATTAAGAGAATCTAGAACCATTCACTCTATTTCACATGTATACAATCTACAAAAGAAGCATGCTTTCTACTTTTGACAATGATCAAAATTGGTTTTAGCAAAGCCTGAATTTACAAACAAAAATCCTTTGCTTTCAAGATCTAGAATCTAGGTCTTAATTCAAATTATTACATAGCTCTATTTGTTCCACAAATTATTTAAGTTGCTCCTATTAAGGCTTTTCCTTTTTTATATTATACATAGATATACAGTGATAAGAATAAAATTGTCCAAATATGAACAAACAGTTTCAAACTAGTATCACAATTTTGTGTAAGGTATCTCCTGGAGAAAAGTAATGTCCCTGAATAGACCGACAACCTTTCTGGTATGCCTCGATCCGTCATTGGCAACAGTTTTGCTGGAATTCATCTGTATCCATTTATGTGTTTGATACTGTATTTGTCACGAAAAACAATTTTCACTTTGTTACTTATTTGTATGTAGTTGGCTTATAAGTAATGGTACATATTTTATGCCAAAAAACTTAATAATAAATGTTTTCACAGACGGATCCACTATTCTTAAATACAAGCAACTCAATTATAGAGACCTTTTGTAACATTATTAATTCAATTACATCCAAGATCATAACATCCAAGCTAAAATCTGAAAGTGAAGAACTGATATGAAAAAGGCAAAGCCCCAATAAGAGTGACATAAATGGTTTGTGGAACAAATATCTATCAATTCCAACAACCAATTAGATTCTAGATCTTAAAATCAAAGGGTTTTGAGTTTGAATTTAAAAAACTAATTTTGAGCATTGTAAAAAGTAGAAAGTATTTTTCTTTTGTAGATTTATACATGTGCAATAGAGCAAACCATCCCTGATTTCCTGAACAAAATAAACACATTTCCTGACAATTTCCTTAATTTATGTCTAGAAAAATATCTTGGAATGATTATTGGTTCACATACTTGTAAAGACCATTTTACGGGAACATCTTAGCTTCATGCTTAAACTTCCCATGAAGTTTAACTGCAACTCATCCAATACATACTGAGAAATTGAACAGAGAAAAAAAAATTCATAAAAGGGCCATAACTCCTTTGAAAATCATTCAACTGTAACTAAATTATAATATGCGCATCTTTACCTCATAATAAAACTTCCCATGAAGTTTGGCTGAAATCTGTCCAGCAGTTATTGGGAAACAGAGCTGACAAAAACATTCAGGAAAGGGCAGTAACTCCTTTGACAATCATTCAGCTGTAACTAAATTACAATATGCACGTCTTGACTTCATAATGAAACTTCCCATGAAGGTTGACTGAAATCCATCCAGTAAATACTGAGAAATAGAGCAGACCAAAAAAAAAGAAATTTGTCCAGAATCATCAAAGGGCCATAACTCCATGAAACCTAAATAAACCATAACCAAAATAGGATATGCACATCTCTGCTGGATACTTTATCTATGTAGTTTGAACCAATCTGTCCAATATTTCAGATGAGATGAATAGTTGATGAGAAAAAGAGCGGACAAGAAATTTCATGAAAGGGCCATAACTCAGTGAAAAATCAATGAACCATAACCAACATTTCATATGCACATCTCTGCTTGATACTGAGTGTACTTGTGAAGTTTGAATGAAATTTGTCAAGTAGTTTATGAGAAATGGTGCGGACAAAAAGGTACAGATCGACCGACCGACAGACTAACAAGCTGACTCCTATATACCCCCCAAACAGAGTTTTGGGGGGTATAATTATTGATTCAAGGGAGAAAAAGGAGCAGTTTATACTCTTAGCAATATATCTCGAAAAATCAAGTGGTAATTCCCTGACCTTTCAGCTGTCAAATGTAGGTAACTACCGATTTCTCTTCAGATGATTATCATATCAATCAAAACTTTGAAAGATGTAAAAAAAAAAAGAAATATGTCAAACTGCTTATGACATCATATGGTATTATTATTGTCTCCAGGAGAGTTGGTGTTATTTCTAAAATCTTGTTCAGTAATTGCCGATAGTTTGGAAATACTCACTCCCACTCTACACACAAAAGGAAAAGAAAAATCTTTCATTTCTGTTAGACTATCCACGTATTACCTGGGGTTTCTTTAAATCAGAGTGCTTAGATCACTAAAATCAGATTATACATACACACTATGTGGCTTTCCTTTTACATCCAATCTGCTTTCCTACATATCCATCGTTGAAACAGTGATCAGTGCAGAGACAGGAATGAATTCTGTAGCAATGCCTAGACCTAGATCTATCATCAATCCTGGAAATTTGCTAAGTTTTAAGATAGATATCCACTTTATGGCATCAAAAACCCACCCCGCAACACTTTTTGTTCTATTAACAAGCTTTCATTACATTTGGAATGAATTGGATGAATGAATGAGTAGTGTTTCAAGACCCGTCAATAACTGAGGTCATATTGGGCTCACTTACTTAGTAAACAATAATGGGAGGTGAAAATAACATACATGTGCAACAACATATTTAAAACAAACATGATAAATGAGGACTGGACAAAACACAAAATGATGCCCCTTTCGTCGCCTTTTACGACATGCATGCTGTCATTTTTGTTCCGCCAGATGAAATGGCAGGTGTGACAATCGCAGGACTGCAGTGGTTTATTCTTATATCCCCTATTAAACCACATGGGGTCCCACAGGCCAATTAATTCCCATTCCAAACCATATTTACATCGAAAAAAAAAAAAAATAGGATGAAAATCCCCCAGTCAATATGTTGGTTTAAATGAGCGCAACATGCTCAAAATGTCAGTATACCTTTGTAATTAGCAAGAAGACTGGATGTAGGTTAAAACAGAAGGTTTAAAATCTGTTTATGAAACTTAATAATTAGAAAGGGGAGGAGACGCTCACATTCCAAAATAGATTTTGAAGAGCTGTCAACTCTAATGGTAATTGTTTACAAACTGTTATGATTCTTCGACGGGCGTATAAAAAGCAGTCTTCTTTGATTCCAGTTCTTAACTACAACATAAACCATTGCAAAAATACATATGGTGGATGCTTTCTTTGAAAATTTAAAAATTCTAAATGGATGTTTGTTCATACATACAAAATGCTATACATAGCCAGTGCCCCTATTTCCAAACGTTAAATCTGAATTTTTCCAAACATTCCTGGAGGAAAATAGCTTTTGAAAAACATTATCTGAAAAGGAGAAAAGCATTTTACTTCTTATCCTACAATGTTTTCTATCCTTTCAAAGACAATTGATTGATTGATTGTATGATGTTTGACAGTATTTTCACCTTTTCAACATTATTTCAGTTATATTGTGATGGCCATTGCACCTATCCATACATTCCTGAAGTTTCATTAACCAGTGCTTTGCACAATTTTCTCGGCTGCTTTCCCACATGATCACCATCTAAACAATAGTCAGCGGTGGGAGAGGAACGAGTCCTTTCGCAGTTACTCTCATCGATCCTGGGAAACAAATTGGCCAAGCCAGGGGCCGTAGCCAGGGAACGAACCCTGGACCCGGTGTTTTCAAGTCCTGCCTGCTACCGACTGAGCTTCCACAGCTCGGCCTTTCAAAGACAAACATCATCTGTAAAGGCTGTCTATTTAGACATTTCTGTGATGTCATAGTTTTGTGTACGGCTGAAGCCAAATTGTAGAAAACACTGAATACAACATTTACAAATTTATGCTTTAAATGGTATTTTAAGTTACTTTCAACAATACATTAGTAGCATGCCAGGAACAGCTCATTTGTAAATGTGTCTCAAGTTCTGACAGTCAAGGTTGGGTCTCTTTGTTGCCTTGCCCAAGGACAGCCCATCTATACAATCCGTACAGATCAATATCGGATTTCTTCAAGCCCATAACCACAGAAAGCTTGTTTAAAGTCAACAATTTTACTAGCTGCTTTCATTGAGAGTACTGTATCACTTTCTTTATCTACACTTAGCTAAACTTGCATGGAAAAGTACAAAAACATCTTAATGTTGACAACAATACCCTGGAACTTTATTTCATAAAAAGGTGATAAAAAAATAAGCATCCACCATTTACAAAAACAGTGTTAAATCTAAAAGTTAACCACCATTTACAAAAACAGTGTTAAATCTAAAAGTTAACTATTTTCTAGAATGGAAAAAAAGCTCAGCACTTTACCACATCACAATATTTTAGACTGATCTAACTTAAGTGTTTTTGCAGATGATAAATGTAGCTTTAATCTTTAACAAACAACAATATTGTAGACCGGTCCATATTGAAAGCATTTGCAGACAACAATATAAATGTGACTGAAAAATTGAAATTTTGTTTGGGAAGGTAGAAAACACTGCAGGAAAAGGAGAAAATGCTGTTTCAAAAGGCTTCTTTCTCAGGGTCATTAAAAGTCGGGGGTGAGTGGTAATGAGTTAAATCGTTTCTAATGTTAGGAAAAAAATAGTGAGAAATGAAGAAAATACTGATAATTTTTTCGCCAACAATGACCATTTTTTATCTTTCCCTGAAAAGGTGATTGAAAGTTTATGAGAAAAGAAGAAAATGCTGATAACCAGCATTTCAATCTTTTCATTCAATGTCTTCTACTATGTTTTCTAGCATTTTACCCTCACAATCCTGACTTCTAAACACTCTGAGAAAGAAGGGTAATGAAAACACTGTCGGAAAAATGAAAAGGCTGATAACCAGCATTTTCTCCTTTTTCCAAAATGTTTTCTTTCCTTCAAAAGACGTATTTCATATTTCAAAACAGTTTTTCATGTTTGATAGCTATAACAGCTAACACCTATATGTTAAACTAAGTTAGGACAATATTCACCAACAATTCTATAATATTTTCACCACATAATAATATATTCAAGCTTTATAAACTTGAAAACTGAAATTTCTTCCTCAATTTAGAAAAACACTGTGAAGAAAAAGAGAAGAAAAGAATGTGAGAAAAGGAGAAAATGCTGGTTAACAGCACTTGCTCTTTTTCCCACTATCTTTTAAAAGCCTTTTTCTAACGGTTGATAAAACTCATGATTGTGTGGTAAGGAGTTGAGAATGGTTGGTATATATAGTCCCAGTGCTACACATAAACACCTCAACCAGTACTGTATATAGTGGGACAGGGCTGTATACAGATAACTTTTTTGAACCAATACTATATGGTCTTTAAGAGACTGACGGCTGCTTTTACATTGAAGGTATTTCAATGTAAATCACCCAAGATTCAGGAAAAAGGAGCCTCACTGTACACCTTAGTTAACAATTTAACCAATGACAAAACTTTGGACAAGTCAAAATTGAAAAAAAATTGCAGATGACAAAATAAATGTGAATCAAAAAATAAAATTTGATTTGGAAAGGGTAGAAAACATTGTGGGAAGAGGATAAATGCTGGCTACCAGCATTTTCTTCTTTTCCCACAATATTTTCAAAGGCTTTCTTTCTCAAGGTTGTTATAAGACTGGATTGTGTGGTAAAGAGTTAAGAACTGATATTTTGCTGTTTTCAAAAGTTTGTAGGCTAGATCTAAAATTTATTGTAATCAAGATCTACCAAATCAGTTGTAACTCAATCATTAACTGAGATCTGTCAAACAGTAATAACTCAACAAGTACCAAATGGTCAAAAGATGTGAGCCAAGCTCTGTGAAAAGGGGGTTTAATATATCTGCCTAGGGTGTTGACCCAGGTCAGCCTGTACAGTCCGCACCGAATCACCTGGGTCAAAACTTTGTGCCACTGGTCAATTTACTGTGTGTCAAAGGAACAGTCTACCTAATGGTTCAGTCAGTAATAAGACAAAATAGATTAAATGGATCCATAATTATGTGATGACTTGCTTGGTATAAAACATCAAGGAGATACATCTAACCCCCTTTTGTCAGAGCACAGCTCATCCTTGGTATTTAAAACAGTCAACAGGACAAATGGAAATTGTGGCTAAGTTGTAAAAGGGGGGAGGCAGGGAAGTCTCTTCTCCTCAGCATATGTTCTGTCTCTGTATGTAGTCCATAATTCTGTCAATCTAGTATTGCCTGTAACGTAATAGAAAGATATTGGTATCGGGACTGGGTAGAGAGTGGTGGGGGGAGATGGGGGTAGGGAGGTGGGGGTATAGGGTTAAGGGGGATGTCATGAGGTATCTCATCTTCTCTCTAACAGTTCTGTCTCTGTATGATAGCCAACCATCTACCTTGTTTTGTTTGTCTTGGCTGTAAATATAAAATATAACTTAAGTTATAAGGAATCATATTGTAATTATTGGCTATTTCTGTAAGCAAAAATTGGTCCATCAACAACTTTTAAGAAGAGCCATGTTTGCTATGGTAACCTTGGGCCTTGGGCCTAAAAGAACCAGTACAATCTTCTACAAATAATTTAGAATATTTTGTCTCACTTGAAAAATGCACACATTAAATGGACTAAAGTCCATAATACTGTTTTTATACCCAAAGATTCATCAAATATCTGCTTTGAATCTAGATCAAGCTTGGTATAGCATTTAATATAGCAACCAATTTCAGCATTTCTGTCTGTTATACCATGTCACTCACTAATCAACTCTTTACCATACAATCCCAACTCTTTTCACCTTGATGGATATAGGCATTTTAAAAAGACTGACAGAAAAAGAGTAAAACAATGTTAGCTACATTTCCTCCTTTTTTATGGTTGAGAGTTGAAAATGCTGAACTTAATGCAAGGGGCTGCTAGGGACCCTGGTGGGTCCAGGACAACGACCTGGCCATCGGTCAATTATGAACTGCAAATATTTCCAAATTTTGTCAGGTCTAGAAGCTTGTCATTTGATAAAAAGTCAACCATTGTAAATATGAATTTGATTAACCCTTTACCACACAATCCCGATGTTTAACTCCTTACCACACGACAAAATTTTAGACTGGTCCAAATTGAAAGCATTTGCAGACGACAAAATAAAGTTGACTGAAAAATTGAAATTTGTTTTGGGAAGGGTAGAAAACACTGTTGGAAAAGGAGAAAATGCTGGTCACCAGCATTTTCTCCTTTTCCCACAATGTTTTCTAAAGGCTTCTTTCTGAGGGGCGTCAAAAGTAGGGATTGTGTTGTAAAGGGATAATGACTCAGAGAAAGACGCCTTTTGAAAACATTATGGGAAAAGGAGAAAATGCTGATAACCAGCATTTCCTTCTTTTCTCACAATGTTTTTTACCCCTCTCATAACATGTTTTACATTTTTAGCAGTGTTCATTTTGTTGTCTGCTGGTGCTTTCAATTTGGCATGATGTAATATTTTGTTGTTTGGTAAAGAATTAATTACGGTAAAACCTTGTTACTATAGCATCAGGTTTTTCCCAGTCGCATCACCACAGATCAGGACCCGTTTGATCACATAAATTTTATCTGTCTTGTTACGCTGATGTCATACTTCGGTTTTGTGTGAACATCAGAATTATATTTCTGATTCTTTGTGAATATCATTGGTACCTTTTAATGTCGTAGAAATTTACCTTTGACATGTAAATGTGATTTTCACAGGTTGTGTAAATATTCTGATCTGTTTTCGTGGTGAAGACATCGGTAATGAGAAAAGTCATAATGCTTTGTTTTTATCTCTTATTAGCTCAGCACTTTAACTTCAGTAATTTACACTTCTATCTATGACCATTTCAACAGCACCGTAATCACATGGTACTGTTTGTGATTTAGTGTTTTGTCGTCTTTCTTGCCATTTTTAAGGGCAGATTTTACGATTTTGTTAAAGTTACAAAACACTACTTTTCCAAAAACTATCATAATAAAAGGCCAGATTATTTAGAATCCATGCTCATATGATGAAACCCGCAGAAAATCACAGACAATGAATCAGATAGGCACAGATACAAGGTTATACTACTCGAGAAGAAGACTCTGATCGCCGATTTCGAAAGCAGTGCATTTTTTTCCAAGGACATTTTGGCTGATTCAAGCACCGCAAAAACTCAAGCATTTTGCTCGTCCCCTTGGGACCTTGGATTATTGAGGTTTTACTGTATAACATTACTTGACCCTGATAAAAAGAGCTGTTGAAAAAAATTGTGAGAAAAAAGGTAAACATGTTGCTGACTAACACTCTCCTTTTCCCTCTATGTTTTCATGCACAAAAACCGTAATTTCAGCCACATATTGCAAATGCTTTCAAATTTGGACAACTCCAAACTTTCAGCATTTGATAACAAGAGCTTCACAGAGCGGCACATATACGCCCGAAGGGGCTTGTCAGTGAATTGAGTTGCATTGATGAATGGGCCATGAATGACGAGTAGATATTCTCCATGATTTTTGAAAAATATTAAAGGGCAACAACTAAAAAAATAAGGGTGGCAAAGTTAAAATTTTGTGAATTGCTCTTATCCACAAGGTGTTCTATCAGTCTTTGAAGGTCCCAGATCATATCTTTTATATTTTAGAAATTATGGCCAAGACGAAAATTCAAAGTGAAAAGGGCAATAACTCAGAAGGAAGGATGGCAGAGTTATGGTTCTTGTGCAATGCACTACTTCATAATGTGTTCTATTAGTCTTTGAAGTTTCAAGACGATGGATTTTGAAGTTTGGAAGTAATAGTCTTTACAAAAATTGAAACTGAAAATTAACAAATGGCAATGACTTAAATAATAAAGGTGGCAGAGTTATGATTCACATGCACTGCATTTCTCCATAATGTGTTCTATCAGTGTATGTAGTTTCAAGACGATACCTTTTATAGTTTGGAAGTTATGGCCTTGACAAAAATTCAATCTGAAAATTAACAAAGGGCAATAACTCAAAAAGTAACGGTGGCAGAGTTATGGTTCATGTACACTGCACTTCTCCATCATAGGTTGTATCAGTGTTTGAAGTTCCAGGTTAATAGCTTGTATAGTTTGGAAGTTATGGCCTGGACAAAAATTCAAAATGAAAGTTAACAAATGGCAGTAACTAAAAGAATAATGGTGGCAGAGTAATGGTTCATGTGCAAGGCACTCCTCCATAATGGGTTCTATCAGTGTAGGAAATTCCAAGTTAATGGCTTTTATAGTTTAAAAGTTATGGCCTGGACAAAAATTCAAACTGAAAATTAACAAAAGGCAATAACTCAAAAAATAATGGTGGTAGAGTAATTGTTCATGTGCACTGCACTTTTCCATAATGTGTTCTATCAGTGTATGTACAGTCGAATCTGAGTTAGCGGTCATACGTGCGTAGCGGCCAATCTGTGATTAACGGTCAGTTCAGGCCCGCTCGTGCAAATTAACTCTTTAAAGTCCTTTAATTAACGGTAAACTGTGATATGTGGTCAGCGGTCACATCTGAAGATCTTAATTGCACTTAAAGCATATCCCATAAAGTGGTCACGCGACCCAACTAAATGCTACCAGGTGGTGTGAAAAATTAATTAACACGTCTGGCTCCGTGTGCATACACCGCGACGCTATACCAATCAACATGTGTGATAAACAGTTGAACTTCATATTGTAGGTGTATACTTTGCATAAACGGTGTTATAGCGGGCTATTCTTTGCTGATCGGCAGAAAGACGCTGCTTCCCCGCAATGCTTTACATTACTATTGAAAACGAGGTTACCAATTTCCAAAATGGCGTCGATTACCGTAAATTGCGTAAATTTTGGGACAGTAAAAAATAATTATTCTTTTTCGTGTCCCAATACTGTGGTCTACAAGAAAAAATATGATCAAACAAGGCAATCTGTCATACTGAAAGTCACTGGCTAACCCGTCGAATATTGCCGACGTTGAACGTCAGTGATGTCAGGTTTGCAGGTTGTCTATTTTTAGATTGATTGGAATTCCACCGATCAATTTGAGCACAAGAGTTTAAAACTTCGCTTTTTCTCATCGTTTTCGTTGATTATTAACTTTTCGCTCAATATTGTCTGCATCATGGGATCGCGATGAATATGTTATTTTGCGTTTGTAGATAAAATTCACAACATAATTTACCTGCTTACATCTACGTGAGGTGCACAACGTTAATTCCACTCTGACAAGTAGCCTACCTGCTCGGACCGTTTTCAAATCGATCGATTGACCTTGGGTAAAACTGTAAACCTTTATTTCTATTTATAAACAATGAACTCGATTGACCTAAAATACACGCACGCGTGTCAACTCTAGATGTCAATTTCGGATGTACACACGTTATACACATTACGGGTCTTGGATAAAGAAGGAAGTGTACTGATTTCAATAAAAATGTATAGCAGAGAAAGACTGGAAGAGATGAAAGTGCTCATCAGGAATGATTTCTATTTTCATTCCACAATTTTTTCAACAGTTATCATCGGCAGTGGAATTAAAAAAAAAAAAAAGGACATGTCCAAATTGAAAGCTTTTGCAGAAACCATGTAAATCATAAATGTGATTGAAAATTTTAAATTTGTTGTGAAAGAATGGAAAATAGTTTTGCTAATCTGATCTGTGTTAAGCAGCCAACTGTCGTATGCAGCCAATTTTGGCTTGTCCCTTGGTTGGCTGCTTAAGACAGTTTCGACTGTAGTTTCAAGATGATACCTTTTATAGTTTGAAAGTAATGGCCTGGACAAAAATTCAAACTGAAAATTAACAAAGGGCAATAACTCAAAAAATAAAAGTGGCAGAGTTATGGTTGATGTGCAATGCACTTCTCCATAATGGGTTCTATCAGTGTATGAAGTTCCAAGTAAATAGCTTTTATAGTTTAGAATCATGGCCTGGACAAAAATTCAAACTAAAAATTAACAATGGGCAGTTACTGAAAAAATAATGGTGGCAGAGTAATGGTTCATGTGCACTGCACTTCTCCATAATGTGTTCTATCAGTGTATGTAGTTTCAATATGATACCTTTCATAGTATGGAAGTTATAGCCTGAACAAAAAATCAAAATGAAAAGTTGGTAATTTCAGAAATCGGGGGGCAGATGATTTTTTAACACAAACAGCTATCCAAATTCTAAGACCAAGGTGCACAACTAGACATCTTGGAGATTCATTGTGGCAAGTTTCAAATAATTCCGATGGAAACTGTATGAGGAGTTGCACACACAAGAAATTGCTAATGCACTGACAACCGGGGGTATAACATAATACAACCCTTCGGGCGTATAAAAAACTGATCGTACCAAAGTACGAAATCTTGGACTGAACTAAACTGACAGAGTCTGCAGACAACAAATCTATTGTTGCATAATCCAATTTCTGTCTTTGAAAGGGTACTAAATATTGCTACCATTTTCTTCTTTTCTCAGAATCTTTTCAAAAGCCTACTCTATAAAGGTTGTTAAAACTTAGATTGTTTAGGACAAAATGTAACCATAATTTTGATTTAAAAGACAGATGCTATCTTACTTCATGTCAAAAGCTACTATCTGAAGTCATCACTGTGGTACCACTCATCCTGGCTTATTGAACATGGCCTCTGTGTACCGTATCAGGCAGGCAGTTCAAAAGGTACTGAAATATAGAAGTTAGGTCAACTATTTTAACAAGAAATTTCACTGAAATAATATCCCCCGCCGAAAAAGACCTTTTTTGATACAAACGTATGAGAGGTATTGTGTTTTGCATGTACATAATTGTGGCCTTTATGTTACTGGTCCATGATGAAATCATATATTAAGCTCCCTTGTTCCATGGCACAGGATTTCATTACATAAAAAAATATAAAAGAGGTCCATGACAGGATTATGTATCAAGTACCCATTTCAGGATTTCATATATGTGGGGACTATCCAATGGAAAACATGCATGAAGTTTCATCAATTTTTGTCAAGGACTTTAGAAGATATCCCTCTCACAATATAAGCTGCCACACTGCTGCCATTTCAAGCAGGTAGCTAGAGACTGGAGTGTTGAAATTTGTAGCACCTGCCTGGGTAGCTGAATGGATATATGGTATTACTTGTGATCTAAAAGGTTTGTGAACAGACTGATGCATGGAGAGATGAATGCACATTTGACTCATTGGTCACTGGCTTTGATCAAGCAATAAAAATATGAAGCTCAATGAAAATATGTGCAAAAAGTCTGAGATACACTGATAAAAAAATAAATTTGACATGAAGTCCCCTTTTTCCATGATACAGTGATAAATCGCAAAACCCTGACAACATATACTAGGTCTCATCATCTGTGAAAAAAAATATGGGACGAGTTGCATTCACAAGAAATAAAATGAAATAAAACATGAAGCCCCCTTTTTTTCATGACGCAGCTACAAGTCGCAAAATGTTGACAATATGCAATAGGTCACATGACATGAAATATTCTGTCAAAATTCTATTCAATTCCGTCAAGAAATGTGGAAGGATCTGCCTTCACAAGAAATGGAATGAAATATAACATGAAACCCCCTTTTTCCATGACACCTTATTACAAAAAGAAGGGCAAAAAACTAGCACTTATCTCAGAACAGGAAAAATTCATCAAAGGGCAATCAGTCCAAAAAAGCCTGTGAATCTAAATGAAAATGTGCAAAAAAAAATCCAAAGTAAAAATTAACAAAGGGCAATAACTCCAAAAATACTGAAGATACAATTACGGTTCTTGTGCGCTGCACTTCTTCTCAATAAGTTCCATGTGTGTGAAGTTTCAAGTTCCTAGCTTTTATACTTTTGGAGATACATGCCAGACAGATATCCAAAATAAAAATTAACAAAGGGCAATAACTCAAAAATAAGAGATGTTTGTAAAACATGTATGCCCCCCTAATGGCATCCAATGTGATTATAAACTCTTACGTTCAAAGTGTAAAAGCGAACAAAGGGTAATTACTCAAAAATTATTAATGATAAATTAACAATTCTTGGGCACTGTACTTCCCATTTATGTGAACTATCAACTTTTAAAGTTTCATGATTTTACCTCACATACTTTTTGAGTTATGCTCTGGAAAAAAAATTAGTACGAAAATCAACAAAGGGCAGTAATTGCAAAAATATAATGGGCAGAGTTATGGTTCTTGTGCAATGCACTTCTCCTGAATAAGATCCATCCACATATAAAGTTTCAAGATGATAACTGAAAAACCTTTTGAGTTATGCTCTGGACAAAAATTAAGTATGAAAATCATCAAAGGGTAAAAGCTCCAAAAATATAATGGGCAGAGTTATGGTTCTTGTGCACTGCACTTCTCCTTATAAGGTTATTCCACCTATGAGGTTTCAAGGTGATACCTGAAATACTTTTTGAGTTATGCTCCAGACAAAAATTAACTATGAAAATCAACAAAGGGCAATAACTCAAAAAATATAATGGGCAGAGTTATGGTACTTGTGCACTGCACTTTTCCTTAGTAAGATCTATCCACCTATGAGGTTTTAAGATAATACCTGAAATACTTTTAGAGTTATGCTCCGGACAAAAATTAAGTATGAAAATGAACAAAGGGCAATAACTCCATAAATATGATGGGCAGAGTTGTTGTTCTTGTGCATTTCACTTCTCCTTAATGAGATCTATCCACCTATGTAGTTTCAAGATGATACCTGAAATACTTTTTGAGTTATGCTCCGGACAAAAATTAAGTCTGAAAATCAACAAAGAGCAATAACTCCAAGAATATGATGGGCAGAGTTATGGTTCTTGTGCACTGCACTTCTCCTTAATAAGATCTTTTCACCTATAAGGTTTCAAGTTGATACTTGAAATACTTTTAGAGTTATGCTCCGGACAAAAATTAAATATGAAAATCAACAAAGGGCAATAACTCCAAAAATATGATGGGCAGAGTTATGGTACTTGTGCACTGCACTTCTCCTGAATGAGATCTATCCACCTATGAAGTTTCAAGGTGATACCTAAAATACTTTTTGAGTTATGCTCCGGACAAAAATTAAGTATGAAAATCAACAAAGGGCAATAATTCCAAAAATATGATGGGCAGAGTTATGGTTCTTGTACACTGCACTTCTCCTTAATGAGATCTATCCACCTGTGTAGTTTCAAGATGATACCTGAAATAGTTTTTGAGTTATGCTCCAGACAAAAATTAAGTATGAAAAGCAACAAAGGGCAATAACTCCAAAAATATGATGGGCAGAGTTGTTGTTCTTGTGCACTGCACTTCTCCTTAATGAGATCTATCCACCTGTGTAGTTTCAAGATGATACCTGAAATAGTTTTTGAGTTATGCTCCGGACAAAAATTAAGTATGAAAATCAACAAAGGGCAGTAACTCCAAAAATATGATGGGCAGAGTTATGGTTCTTGTGCACTGCACTTCTTCTTAATGAGATCTATCCACCTATGAAGTTTCAAGATGATACCTGAGATAGTTTTTGAGTTATGCTCCAGACAAACTTGGTCTACGGACCGACCAACGGACCGACAGACCGACAAGTGCAAAGCAATATACCCCCATTTCTTCGAAAGGGGGGCATAATTACTGAAGACAGAGTTTTGGTTTTTGTAAAAAGGGCACTTCTCCTTAATGAATTCTATAAGTGTATACAGTTTGAAGTTCCTAGCCTTTGTACTTTTGGAGATATGACCCGGACAAAATTCCAAAGTGAAAATTTACAAAGAGCATTAACTCAACAATTACTGAAGATAGAGTTATGATTCTTTAGCACTGCACTTCTCCTTAATCAGTTCTATATGCGTGTGATGTTTCAAGTTCCTTGCTTTTATACATTTGGAGATATGCTCCAGACAAAAATCCAAAGTTAAAATTTACAAAGGGCAATAACTCCAAAAATACTGAAGACTGAGTTATGGTTATTGTGCACTGCACTTCTTCTCAATGAGTTCTATATATGTGTGAAGTTTCAAGTTCCTAGCTTTTATACTTTTGGAGATATAATCCTGACAAAAAATCAAAGTAAAAATATGCAAAGGGCAATAACTCCAAAAATACTGAAGACAGAGTAATGAATCTTTCATACTGCACGCCTCCTCAATGAGTTCTATATGTGTGTGAAGTTTCAAGTTCTTACCTTTCATACTTTTTGAGATATGCTCTGGACAAAAATTCCAGAAGAAAAAGTACAAAGGGCAATAACTCCAAAAATACTGAAGACAGAGTTATGATTCTTGTGCACTCAGCGCCTCCTTAACTTATTACCAAATGACAAAATTTTAGACTGGTCCAAATTTGAAGCATTTGCAGACGACAAAGGTGACTAAACAATAGAAATTTGTTCTGGGAAAGGTAGAAAACACTGTGGGAAAAGGAGAAAATGCTGGTTACCAGCATTTTCTCCTTTTCCCAAATTGTTTTCAGAAGGCTTCTTTCTCGGGCATCAAAAATAGGGACTGTGTGGTAATGGGTTAATGAGATCTATCCACTTGTGAAGTTTGAAGTTGGTATCTCAAATACTTTTGGAGATATGCTCCGGACAAAAAGCGGAATGATGGACAGACAGACGGAGACTATTACCATATCCCCCGCTGCCTTTCGGCGGGGGATAAGTAAAGGCCCAGTAAAAGCCACAGAAAATCTAAGGTGTCATAATACAGTTAAATTCACATTTTCTAAGGTGTCATAATACAGTTAAATTCACATCAAACTATTTATATGTATGGAAAATATTGAGGAGATGACAGTCTTGTATTATGTGGTCAGGCCATGTTTTAGTCGCTGGCAGAGAAAAAACTTCTAAAATCAGGAAAAAGTGCACAAAAGACAGTTTCCTTGCAGGATTTTAATCTAGTTTTCAAATCAATTCCTCTGTCAGCGACTAACACTTGGACCGAAGGTACAATGACTATATGTCATCTTCACAATAGTTTCCATATTAAAATGGTATGACAAACTTTAATGCATTTAAATTTTTGTCTTTTTTACTTTGGGGCTCTATTGTTACTTTGAATAAATGTTCATTGCATAAAAATTCCTCTTATACAAACAAAAAAATTTCCAGTTGAAAGGATTATTGTATTTTTGTCTTTTTTGTTTGTAAGAATATCCAATGTGATCAAAATAACCCAACGGTCTATGAGTTACAGTAAGTATCAAATGATTTTTGAGCTAACCCACTAATATTTTGTCACATTTCATTCTTCGACATTGTTTTTTTTTCCCCCTTCCATTATAGTCTGCAATCATGCAATTTTTGCACCTTTGTTCGTTTAAGTCCGGGACTTGGTGAGGAAACCAATTTCTTTTTTAAATGAATTCTTGCAGCAGGAATTTGGCAATCCTGCTTTTCAGATGCAACCCTGTACATGTGAGTCCAAAACTGAAAAAAAAGAAGGGTTAAAACTTTGTTGGATATGGAGAGACAGCATATTCTCTACTTCCCCCAGTGTTTTCAACCTTTTTCCCACATTGATTTATTAAATGGTTTGATATCCTGGATCTTTGCAAATAACAATTATGTAGTAAGGGTTAAAAATACAGTAAAACCTCCATAATTAACTCTTTTCAAAACAAGTTCTGGTTCTCATGATCCTGGGACCAGCAGTTTAACCTTTGCTCACAAGGTTTTCTACCTTTTCAGAGGCAAATTTTATAAACAGAGACACTTTTCTAACATTTTATCCTTAGATGTAGGTAAAGAGTTAAAGTCCCAAAGGGACAAGCAAAATGTTCCAATTTTTGCAAAGTTTAAATAATCCAAAGTGACCATTAAAATAAATGCAATCCTTTCAAGATCAGCGATCAAATTAAACTTCCCAAGTGATAGAACCTTGTGAACGCACCTATTTCATTCATTCATCAACTAGCTTTAACTCTTTACCACACAGTCCCGACTTTTAACTACCATGAGAAAGAAGCCTTTTGAAAACATTGTAGGAAAAGGAGAAAATGCTGGTAACCAGCATTTTCTCCTTTTCCCACAATGTTTTCTACCCTTCACAAAACAAATTTCAGTTTTTCAGTCACCTTTATTTTGTCGTCTGCAAATGCTTTCGATTTGGACCAGTCTAAAATTTTTTCGTGTGGTAAAGAGTTAACTCTTTACCACACGACAAAATTTTAGACTGGTTCAAATTGAAAGCATTTGCAGATGACAAACAAAGCTGACTGAAAAAGTGGAAATTGTTCTGGGAAGGGTAGAAAACAATGTGGGTAAAGGAGAAAATGCTGGTTACCAGCATTTTCTCCTTTTCCTACAGTGTTTTCAAAAGGCTTCTTTCTCAGGGGCATCAAAAGTAGGGAATGTGTGGTAATGGGTTAAACAATTATTCATTTAAAAGGCTTATTTTCTGTAAGTGTTCTAATGTATCTTGGATTTTAATTTAAATATCAAAATAATCTAGCCTTTCTGTCTACACCATTTGGAAAAGGTATGTACTGGAATTTATATTTAGGGCACACAGGCCAAAAATGTGCTTGTTGTTCATCTATATGGTCCTGTAGGATTTGAGAGAGTTCGAGCTGTTTAATCATAATTCAATGGTCTGCAAAACAACTTATGTGGGTTTTATCAAATTCATATGGTCTGCAAAACAACTTATGTTGGTTTTAACAAATTTAGATTTTAACAGTTTTTAACATGATTTAGATTAAAGTCAGATGCTATCTTACTTCATGTCAAAAACTGTTGTCTGAGGTCACCTCTGTAGTAGTTTATTACCTATCTAACCATTGATCTTTGCTCTTTCAGCTTAACTTGGTGTCTGTGTACCATTTCATCAAGTCATAACTTACAGAAGGTGCTGAAAAATAGAAATTAGGTCTAACTAATAAAGACTAAAAACTAAACAAGAGCTTCCCAGAGGGGTGCATATACACAAGAAGGGGCTTGTTTGTGAAATGGGATAAAACCAACCATGACTAAAGAGATCCAAATTTTTAGAGTCACATGCATAACTACACATCACAGAGGTATATTGTGGTAAGTTTGAACTTATTTCAATGGAAACTAGGAGGAGTTGCGCACACAAGACATTGCAAATGAATGGATGACCAGGACCATTACATAATACGACCCTTACAGTATATACTAAATACAGTGGAACCCTGTTAGAATGAAGTGCGCTATAGGGCTGATTCCATTATAATGCGGGTGTCCTTTGGCTCCCAAAATTTCCAGGGTTGACCGTTTTTTGGTCTGATCTGAATCCACCATAGCTCTTACAAGAATGTTCGATGTAAATAAAAACCACCTCTTGGTCAAATAAAAAATCGATACCGTGCACATCATGTGACAATTTTTCACACCTTTACCTTGTTGATTTCATTTATCACCTATGGCTCTGCACAATTACTTTGACAGATACATGCACAGTAGGCAACAAAAGGGCTTTGTCCCATGATTGCCTTTGCACACAATCTTACATCATACAAACTTTACGTCGATATGTCTGTATGTAGATGGTAACTGCGACATTGAATGTTCTGTAACTCGCAAATGCATTTGGACACCCTGTATGTTCGGACACGTTATATTTTTTGTCCAAAAAATTTGATTTCAAGTTCAAGCTTAAGATAGTCCAAATATTAAACTAGAGCTATCACTAAACATGATCATACCCCCCACCAGCTCCTTGTCACAAAACATCTCTTTGTAACAGAATGCAGCATGGTCTAGTATAAAAGATTAAAAAACAAGAGCTTTGCAAAGCGGCGCATATACGCCCGAAGGGGCTTGTCAGTGAAATGAGTTGAAATGACGGAAGGGCCATGAATGGAGAGTATTTAATCTCCATGATATGTGAAAAAATATTACAGGGAAATAGCTAAAATGAGAAGGGTGGCACAGTTATAGATTTTAAGAATTGCTGTTCTCCACAAGATGTTCTATCAGTCTTGAAAAGCTCAAGATCAGAGCTTTTATATTTTAGAAATTATGGCCCAGACGAAAATTCAAAGAGAAAACAAACAAAGGGCAATAATTAAAAAAGAAGGATGGCAGAGTTATGGTTCTTGTGCAGTGCACTTCTTCATAATGTGTTCTATTAGTCCTTGTAGTTTCAAGATGATAGGTTTTAAAGTATGGGAGTTATGGCCTGGACAAAAATTCAAACTGAAAATTAACAAAGGGCAATAACTAAAAAAAAATAAAGGTCACAGAGTTATGGTTCATGTGCACTGTACTTCTCCATAATGTGTTCTATCATTGTATGAAGTTGCAAGTTATTAGCTTTTATAGTTTGGAAGTTATGGCCTGGACAAAAATTCAAACTGAAAATTAACAAAGGGCAAAAACTCAAAAAATAAAAGTGGCAGAGTTATGGTTCATGTGTGATGCACTTCTCCACAATGTGTTCTATCAGTATTTGAAGTTCCACGTTAATAGCTTTTATAGTTTGGAAGTTATGGCCTGGACAAAAATTCAAACTGAAAATTAACAAAGGGCTGTAACTCAAAAAATAATGGTGGCAGAATTATGGTTCATGTGCACTGCACTTCTCCATAATGTGTTCTATCAGTGTACGAAGTTGCAAGTTATTAGCTTTAATAGTTTGGAAGTTATGGCCTGGACAAAAATTCAAACTGAAAATTAACAAAGGGTAATAACTCAAAAAATAAAAGTGGCAGAGTTATGTTTCATGTGCACTGCACTTCTCCATGTCTTCTATCAGTGTATGTAGTTTCAATTTGATACCTTTTATAGTATGGAAGTTATGGCCTGAACAAAAATTCAAAGTGAAAAGTTGGTTATTTAGAAATCAAGGGCAGATAATTTTGGAACGCAAACAGCGATCAAAATTCTAAGACCCAGGTGCACAACTACACATCATGGAGATTCATTGTGGCAAGTTTCAAATAATTCCGATGAAAACTATAGGAGGAGTTGCACACACAAGAAATTGTTAACGGACGGACGGACGGACAACCGGGGGTATAACATAATACGACCCTTCAGGCGTATAAAAAATCAGTATTCGAAGTTAGGACTTACCCAAGCATCTGCATATTTTTTGTGCAACATGCTACAGTACAATTTATTTCCAAATACTTCTAATACACTACAACTATTGTAATAGTATCCTACATGAATATTGCAAATTCAGACCGAACAAATTTTCTTTGAAACAAATGAAGGGTGCACCACAAATCCCAAGTTTTAACATCATTGAGAAAGAAGTTGTTTCAAAACATGGTGGGAAAAGGAGAAAATGCAGATAACCAGCATATTCTCATTTTCCTACAATATTTTCTACCCTACCAAAGACACTTTCCATTACTGAAGTTTTACTTAAATTGCTATTGCTGTATTGAATCTCTATATATGGCTAGCCATAGAAAACATGTATCTATTCTTTAGCAGACTAATCACATGCTTTTGCAATCATGAGTTTTAATGATCCACACATGATTTGCAAAAGGGGAAAATGGTGGTAATAATTGTGAGGAGAAAATGTTACTTATATTTTTTCCTTTCTCCCACATTGTTTGGAATAGCCTTAATCACAAAGGTGTTCAACATGGGATAAGTCTTTGCCAAATAACAAATTTATAGAGTGGTCCAAATTGAAAGCATCTGCAGACCACAAAATAAACATAACTAAAAAATTAAATTTGATTGGGGAAAGGCAGAAAACATTGCGGGAAAAGGAGAAAATGCTGATTACCAGCATTTTCGCCTTTTCCCACAATGTTTTCAAAAAGGTTCTACCTCAGGGTCATCAAAAGTCATCACTGTGTGGTTAAGGGAAAGTGTGTTAAAGCATCCAGTATGTTTACAGGCTCTTAAACACTAGCCACAAAAGCAGCAGAAGTTGTTAAAAGCATTGTACTTACTTTCTTGAAGCATCATCAGATGTCACAGCAATAACAATATCTCCAATAGATAAACTCTGAAGAAAAGTTTCCATTTCTGTACACTCTGTGAAATAGTAAATTCAGCTTATCATCATACTACATTTATGATCAGGCAAAGTACCACTTCCAACAACATTCTGTAAAAGATGAAATTTCTTATCACAAGTTAATTTCTCCTTTTACCACGATGATTTCAATTACATTAATGTAGTGGAACATGATGCATTTTCCATGTCATTTCATGATTTTATATTTTGTAATGTTTTTAAAGTTTTTATTTCCCAGAAGTATTGAGTTATTACTTTACCATGTCAACACAATTTTAATTCTAGTAGTTAAAAGCTTTTGAAAATTGAAAAGACAAGAGCTTTGCAAAGGGGTGCATATACACCCGAAGGGGCTTGTCAGTGAAATGAGCTGACATGACGGAAGGGCCATGAATGAAGAGTAGTTAATCTCCATGATATGTGAAAAATATTAAAGGGCAATAACTAAAAAAAGAAAGGGTGGCACAGTTACAAATTTTGTAAATTGCTGTTCTCCACAAGGTGTTCTATCAGTTTTGAAAGGTTCAAGATCATAGCTTTTATATTTTAGAAATTATGGCCCAGACGAAAATTCAAAGAGAAAACTAACAAAGGGCAATAACTAAAAAAAGAAGGATGGCAGAGTTATGGTTCTTGTGCAGTGCACTTCTTTATAATGTGTTCTATAAGTCTTTGAAGTTTCAAGATGATAGGTTTTAAAGTTTGGGAGTTATTGCCTGGACATAAATTCAAACTAAAAAATTAACAAAGGGTAATAACTAAAAAAAATAAAAGTCACAGAGTTATGGTTCATGTGCACTGCACTTCTCCATAATGTATTCTATCGGTATATGAAGTTGCAAGTTATTAGCTTTTATAGTTTGGAAGTTATGGCCTGGACAAAAATTCAAACTAAAAATTAACAAAGGGCAGTAAGTAAAACATTAAAGGTCGCAGAGATATGGTTCATGTGCAATGCACTTCTCCATAAAGTGTTCTATCACTATATGAGGTTGCAAGTTATTAGCTTTTATAGTTTGGAAGTCATGGTCTGGACAAAAAATCAAACTGAAAATTAACAAAGGGCAATAACTCAAAAAATAAAAGTGGCAGAGTTATGGTTCATGTGCGATGCACTTCTCCACAATGTTATCTATCAGTGTATGAAGTGCAAAGTTAATAGCTTTTATAGTTTAGAAGTTATGGCCTGGACAAAAATTCAAATTGAAAATTAACAAAGGGCTGTAACTCAAAAAATAAAAGTCGCAGAGTTATGGTTCTTGTGCACTGCACTTCTCCATAATGTCTTCTATCAGTGGATGTAGTTTCAATTTAATACCTTTTATGGTATGGAAGTTATGGCCTGAACAAAAATTCAAAGTGAAAAGTTAGTTATTTAGAAATCAAGGGCAGATAATTTTAGAACGGAAACAGCGATCAAAATTCTAAGACCCAGGTGCACAACTAGACATCATGGAGATTCATTGTGGCAAGTTTCAAATAATTCCGATGAAAACTGTAGGAGGAGTTGCCCACACAAGAAATTGCTAACGGACGGACGGACAGACAGACGGACGGACGACCGGGGGTATAACATAATACGACCCTTCGGGCGTATAAAAAAGGATCAGCAAGTGCCCTTTGCTTTCTGTAGAAAGAAAACCAATATCCTACAATCCCAATATTTCTCCTTTGCTATACATATACTTGCATTTCATTTGACTAAAGAATCTTAACTCTTTACCAAACCACAAAACTATAGATAGGACTAAATCAAAAGCATTCACAAAGTGACTCAAAAAAAAATGAAATTTGGTTTGGGAAGGGTAGAAAACATTGTGGAAAAAGGAGAAAAGTATGATTACCAGAATTTTCTCCTTTTTCCGTAATGTTTTCATAAGGCCTTTTTCTCAGGATCGTTAAAAGTTGGGATTGTGTTGTACAGACTTAAGGCTGTCCCACAGTGTTTTAAAAAACTAGTCTCCAAATAAGACAGCAGTCACATAAAGGAGGTGATGTGTAACACTTTACCAAACAATTCTGTGTGAATTAACCCTGAGAAAGAAGTCTTTTAAAATCACTGCGAAAAAATGGAGAAAATGCTGGTGACAAGCATATTCTCCTGTCAGAGAACTTCTTTTCCTTTGAATGTGACATCAGCCAATGCTTTCAATTCTGAAGGTTCTTAAGTTGTAAAGTATGAAGGGAAAATGAGAAAGCACTGGTAACCAGTATTTTGTCCTTCTCCCATACTGTTTTCAAAAGCCTTCTCCCTAAGAATTGTATTAACATGGGATTGGTTGGTAAAGGATTGATATATCAATATATATATAATTTATGATGATATAAGTCCACTCACCTTTGTCATATAAATCAAATCCGACTGCCATTTTGGGCACCACTGAAGTTTGGTCAACTACCACAATATTTATCCCTCTCCCACCATTACTTAATGTTTTGGTCATATACCTGAAATAAAACACATAATCTTAACCCTTTAATACACAATGCTACGTAGTTTAAGCCTTTCGTAAACAATCCCTAGTTTTCAAAATCCTGCGAAAGAAAACATCTTGGGAAAATAAGAAAATATATATGCTGGTAACTAGGATTTTCTCCTTTCTCCACAATGTTTTCTACCCTTCCAAAGTAAAATATCAGATTTTAGTCAGATTTACTTTGTTGTCTGCAAAGGCTTTCAAATTGGACAAGTCTAATATTTTGTCCTTTAGTAAAGAGTTTAAAGATTCCATAAAGATGGGCTTTTGAAAATAATGTGAGAAAAGGAAAAAAATTCAAGTTTAATGCATTTTCTCCATGACCCCAAAAATTTCCACCCTTTCCGAGTCAAAACCAATCATTCGCTCCACATTTACTTTGCTATTTGCGAAAGCTTTTGTAACTGGTGACCTCAGGATCTTGTTGTATGTGACAAGAGATAAATGGAAAGGCAATTCAAAGTCTCAAGAATTGTCTAACTTGCAAAGGAATTTCTGCTTGGCTAAATTTAGAAAAAAGATTGAAATTTTAGAATAATTTTTAAATATTGGACGTGGGCTTACAGGACCATAGAATATAGCTTGTAAGAGGCTCAATGTTATACACAAGGTATCTGGCTAAAAACATTCATATAGATTAAATCTCTTCACTAGACAATCCGCTTTTTAATGTCCCTGACAATGGAGGCCTGTTTAAATATTGAGGAGTTTCACATTAGCTCATGGCAATTGGCCTATACACCTTCCCACGCTTTCCTTAAATCTCCTGTACCAGTACCTCTCACAATGTTCTTCTGAAGCCACTGGTTGCTTTCCAAATAACTATTGACAAGATTTTCCCCCAGCCCATTAACCCTTTACTTAACGACAAATTTATAGACTGGTCCGAATTGAAAGCATTTGCAGACAGCAAAATAAATGTGACTGAAAAATCAAAATCTGATTTGGCAAGGGGTAGGAAACATTGTGGGAAAAGGACAAAATGCTGGTTACCAGCATTTTCTCCTTTTCCCACAAGGTTTTCAAAAGTCTTCTTTCGGGGTCGTCAAAAGTCGTCATTGTGTGGTAAAGGGTTAAGCTCATAACCTTTGAAAAACACATGTCATTATTAAATTTATTTATGTTATTCTTTATTTACTCAATACTTTCCCACATACATTTTAAATGTACTTTTAACATATTGACATATCTAAAATTTTGTCATCTGTTAAAGTGTTATGGTCTAATACATGTTACATTGTAGCAAATGACAAAATAGAAAAATAACCAGCAATTCAAGAAATCCAGTGACAAAGGTCATGTGATACCTACATGTCATGCGTAACCTATATATTATTGTGCTACAATATGTTTTCAAAGAAGTCCGCTGCTAGATGAAAAATGGTCACAGGACACTTACATGTTACCATTAACCCAAATTTCTGGAAATACTGAACTCTCTTTTCCTGTAAACACCATCACGGGGAAGTGTCCCTTATCACATTCTTCCTTCACATCACATTGTAGCAGTGCATCCCCTTTTGGTACAACTTTGTGATTTATCACATTTTGTAACAGATTCTACTGGGCCCACTGCAAGCAAAAACATAAACATTTCTCGGGAAAAACTCTTTAGATTAAAACAAAATTATACAGCTTATTCAAACTGAAAGCATTGCAGACTATTGTGGACTACAAATTATGATTATGTATCTTAATACTTTATCGAAAACAGGGTTCCCACAACTTTCTGCTTGCAAAATTCCAGACTTTTTCCAGACTTTTTCCAGGATTTTTTTCAAAATTCAAGGTTTTTTGCAATAGAAAAACTGGATATGCAAAACCTTTTGAAAGCTACTTTCTTTCATACATTCCCTGTTTTAATGAAAAATTAAGATTTAAAGAACATTCTAACTGCATGATAGTTATTTCATTTCTTTACTTGGCCAGCTACAAAACTTCAAATGACCGAATATAGATTCAGATCAGCCTATCCATACAGGCAGTTTAATAAGGATCCATGCTGTTCTCTTACAGTTCCTAAGTTCCTACAAGTAATGAAGAATTTGAAGGCAAATAGTATAGATCCTTATAAGACTACATAACCAGGCAAATTGGGAATAATAGGGCCATGATGGTCCCATGATGGTCCTATATCACTTACCTGAGTACTAAGTAGTAAAGGTCTACAGTGAAGATAAATACCAAATATGGAAGTTCAAGGCCAAATAATTCTGACAGGGTATGTAACTGTGCAAAAAGCATTTTCTTCTTTTCCCAAAATGCTTTCACAACCCTTCTTCTTCAGGGTCATTGAAAGTCAGGATTGTATTGTAAGGGACTGAATTAACTTTAAGAGGCATTTCCTGGTCAAAATGGTGGTCGAAAGACAGATTAAAAAACATCATTCGCTCATTGTTAAGAAACAAATGAGACTTGTCTCAATAACTTTTTGTCAAATTTCAAAGGATGTTGACTGAGACAGTAATCAAGCCAAACTGGGAACCCTAGACTAACAGCTCACAACATTACTGACTAATTTATTGGAGCTCGATAAGTCCAGTATGTGAAAGGTAACCCCTTTGTCCATGACCTATCTTACAGAAGAAAATTGTATCACAATGCTATCCTAAGGAAGACATGTATGAAGTTTCATAAGTGCCAAGGACTTCAGAAGATAACCGTCAACACGGATGGATGGGCCAACTACTGTAATTGGTCCAGAATGAAATTATACATTTAGTCCCCAATTTGGATAACATGTCGTTTCATGAAATAAAATCAAATAACTATTGTCTGTGGCTTAACAAGATGAACATTAATTACATTTTGTCCTGTAATGAAAGAGACATTGGTCCACAGTGAAAATATACACCAAGCCCCCTTTTTCCATGATGTAACATTTAATGAAAAAGGGTAAAATATTGTTATTGGCAGACCATCATAAGGAATACATCTACATAAATTCCATCTTGTTTCAGAGCAGAAGAATTTTAAAATTTTCCTATTTGTTCCCATGTTCAAACTTGTGACCACCAGGGCAGGGCCAGTTTGAACCCCAGGGGCACCATATGAGCAAACTTGGTAAAGGTCCTCTAGAAGATAGTACATACAAAATATGAAAGTTTGTAACCCCCGGGGTGGGGGTGGGGGGGTAGTTTGAACTCTGGGGAAATCATATGAGCAATCTTGGTAGATGTCCAATAGCAGATGCTGCATACCAAATATCAAAGGTCTATCCCTTCTTGTTTTAATGAAAAAGATTTTTCAAAGTTTTCTTTTATTATTTCCATGTTCAAACTTGTGACCCCTGAGGTGGGGTCAGTTTTGACCCCAGGGGCATTATATGGACAATTTTTGTAGAAGTATACTAGGAGATGCTACATACCAATTATCAAAGCTCTATGCTTTCTAGTTTCAGAGAAGAAGATTTTCAAAGATTTTGCTCTTTTTTTTCTTTGGTTGCCATGGCAACCAGAGTTAAGGGTGGAATTTAATATCTTGAACAACTTTGGTGGAGATTTAAATAAGGAACATCCCTGCCAAGTTTCATCAAGATTGGCCCAGTGGTTTAGGAGGAGAAGATGTTAAGAAATTGTGGACGATGCACGACAGACATGGGGCGATCACAAAGCTAAAAATGTGTTGTTTTTCTCTAACATTGGGAATTATTTTCTTTATGATTTGAGACACAGAATCAAGTCCTTGCATATCATTTACTATCATAATGCACAACAACAGTTTTGCTGTAAGCCTTCAAATAGAGGTTCTTTTCCCTCTTCAGTCATTGGAACTAAAGCCTAATCCAAAAGTACCATGTTTTACTTTCACTTTAATTGTTCAGTTTTCATGACCTGAAGTACATGAAGAAATAAACCGGTCTTTTCAAAGGGCAATATCCCTGCTTTTAATGTTTCTGAAAATACGAATAATCGTAACTTTGTTAGATTTAATACTTGAAGTGTTTTGATCAATGATTGCAGACAAGCGCTTACTTTCAGTTTCTTCCGACTCGACAACCTCATCCCGACGAGAATCATAACTTGGCTTCATAAAGATAAAGTCTGTAAACCTTTCAGACCCCTATGGATTTAAATTTTCTGTAATATTTACTGTTGTAGCTCATTTTCACGTTAATTCACTTCAACTCGTCCCCGGGAAAATACAACGCGCAGCTGCATTGTATTTTAGGATAAGTACCGAGTTCTCCGAAATTAATACACTGGATCCCGGTTTGTTTAAATATTACAATAACTATTCCGGGACCAGTGAACCTAAAAAAAGACCGTAATGTATTTGGGAAATTCATCCTCTTCGACCAATGACGGTCTAGGATATATATTGCAGAAAATATTGGACCTTTATCCGAAAAATGGAGGACGCAGACCGAAAATTATTATCGTCCTAAATTTTTGTTTCATACCCAAAACGTTTCGTACTTTTCCCGGGTTTTTCCCGATTTTTCATAGATATAACAAAAATCAAGACTTTTTTCAAGACCGGGAACGGGTTTTACGAAATTCCCGACTTTTTCCCGTTTTCCCGACTGCGTGGGAACCCTGCGAAAAGAAAAAATTTAGTACATAACCAAACCTGGAACATTTACAAAAACAAAATAAAACATGGGTTATCCCATTACCACACAATCCCTACTTTTGACAACCCTGAGAAAGAAGCCTTTAGAAAACATTGTGGGAAAAGGAGAAAATGCTGCATTTTCTCCTTTTCCCCTTATGTTTTCTACCCTTCCAAAGTAAAATTTCAATTTTTGAGTCATGTTTTTTTTTTTATTTTTTGACTGCAAATGTTTTCGATCTGGACAAACCTTAAGTTTTGTTGTTTGGTAATAGGGGTGAAACAATACGGTAAAAAGCGCGTATTGCAATATATCGCAATATGGCTGACCCGTATTGCGATATGTATTGCAATACGCTCTATATGCTGACATTTAGCATATCTGACCACTTGTAGTCACTGTTAGGGTTGCCTATGCTAAAAAAATGACTAGTCATAAGTCTTTAATACAAACTAGACTGAAATGGCAAAGAAATTAAGAATTATCCATAGAAACAAGTAAATGACTCGGTGACATTTCAGTCATGTTCTTTTTCAAAAATATTAGCATGTCAACCTTGTCAGCACCCAGAGAAGCCCTCTGTGCTGACAAAAAGTCACCAGCAGTACTGAACCCTCGCTCAGAGGGCGCACTTGTTTATGTAAAAACCAGTCAGGGCTACTAGCTATACCGAACTTTGGGTTAGGGTTAGAGTTATACTGTACAACTCTTGAGATTCTACTTGATCCTTAACCAAACAATCCCAAATGTTCAAGACCCATGGAAAGAAGCCTTTTGAAAACATTGTGGGAAAAGGAGAAACTGCTGGAAACATGCATTTTTTTCTTTTACCTCAATGTTTTCTACCCATCAAAGAGTTCATGCTTATTATTACCCATTTTGAATTCGTTTTCTGCAGAATGTTTTAAATTTGAAAGAGTCTAAAATTTGCCATTTGGAAAAAAGGTTTAAAACATCTTCAAATCAAACGTAACTCATTTCGATGCTGAAGGTGTTTTAGATTAGAGTAAGACTTCAGACTAAAGAAAACTACATGTACTTACAAATTCAATGGCATGTCCCTGTTTCAAACCTTTCTGTCCTATCAAGGCATATGCATCTCTGAAACTGACTGAATCTATATATTCACTCCCAATCAGCTTGAGCCATTGGTGACTTTCTTCTCGTAAACTTAAAGTAAAGAAAACATATAAAAATGAGGTAAGATATGACAAAAATAGGTTTAACTCATTACCAAACGACAATATTTTAGGCTGGTTCAATTCGAAAGCATTTGCAGACGAAAAAATAAAAGTGACTGAAAACTTGAAATTCGTTTTTGAGAATAGTAAAAAACATTGTAGGAAAAGGAGAAAATGCTGGTTACCAGCATTTTCTCCTTTTCCCACAATGTTTTCTAAAGGATTCTTTCTCAGGGTTGTCAAAAGTAGGAATTGTGTGGTAATAGGTTAACTCTTTACTACACTAGAACATTTTAGACTGGTCCAAATCGAAAGCATTTGCAGACGACATAATAAAAGTGACTGAAAACTTGAAATTTGTTTTTGAGATAGTAGAAAACATTGTGGGAAAAGGAGAAAATGCTGTTTTCTAAAGGCTTATTTCTCAGGGTCGTCAAAAGTAGGGATTGAGTGTTAATGGGTTAACCCTTTACCAAACAACAAAATTTTGGACTAGTCCAAACTGAAAGAATTTGCAAGCGACTTAATAAACATACCACAACAAGAGCGGCAAACTGTCGCAAGATACGCCCGTCTTACCCCAAGTTGTAAAGCTGGGGCATGCATCGGACAAAATTCAATTATGAAAAACAACAAAGGGCAATAACTAAAAATTTAAGCCACCAAAAGTTATGACTCCTGTGCACTGCACTCACCCTTGATAAGATATATCCACCCATGAAATTTCAAAACTGTAGCTAGTATAGTTTTGGAGATATGCCCCGGACAAAATACAAGTATGAAAAACAACAAAGGGCAATAACTCAAAAGTTAAGCAAGCAAGAGTTATGATTCCTGCGAACTGCACTCCCCCTCCATGAGATCTATCCACCCATGAAATTTCATAACCCTAGCTAGTATAGTTTTGGAGATATGCCCCGGACAAAATTCAAATATGAAAAACAACAAAGGACAATAACTCAAAAGTTAAGCAAGCAAGAGTTATGATTCCTGCGCACTGCACTCCCCCTCCATGAGATCTATCCACCCATGAAATTTCATAACCTTAGCTAGAAGTTTTGGAGAGCCCGCCACAGGTGATCCCATAATACGTCCCGTCTTCGACGGGCGTATAAAACAGACTATTTGGAAAAAAGGGAAACCTGTCAATGGAAAATTATTAAACTGTAAACAAGTTAAAGTATGCACATACATGTATCTTTTTTATAGGGCAACTTCCTTTGAGGTTCGTTAGAAATCTGCGCAGCAGTTATTGCAAAATGGAGTGGATAAAAAAAATATAAAAGGGCCGTAAGTAATTGGAAAATCATTCAAGCATTAACAAATTGTAATATGCATATCTTGACCTCAGACTGAAAATCATTCAACCATTACACATTATAATAATACAGCTTCATTTCATAATGAAATTTCGTATGAAGTTTGACTGGAATCTGTCCAGTAGATACTGAGAAATAGAGCTGACAATTGAAATCTGTTGAGTAGTTATTGAAAAATACAGTGGGCAAATAAATTAATGAAAGGGCCATAATTGCTTTGACAATCATTCAACCATAACCAAATAACAAGCAATTTCGTTGAAATGATATCCCCCGCCGAAAAAGACCTTTTTTGATACAAATGTATAGGAGGTATTCTATTTGCATGTACATGTGGCCTTTTTGTTTTTGGTCCATGATGAAATTATACATTAAGCTCCCTTGTTCCATGGCACAGGATTTCATTACATAAAAAAATATAAAAGTGGTCCATAACAGGATTATACAATAAGTATCCTTTTGGCAAAACTTGGCATTTCATAAAAGTTGGAAAAACACTGACAAAAAATTAAATCTGACAAAATTTAAGTCCCCTTTTTCCATGATACAGTGATGAAATGCAAAACCCTGACAACATGTGCTAGGTCGCATGATCTGTGAAAATCTCGTCCAAATCTGTTGAGATATGTCCAGTAATTAAAGAGATACAGTTGAAAAATGAAATTATAACTCAAGCCCCCCTATTCCATGATGCAGCTACAAATCCTAAAACCTTGACAATATGGAGTAGGTCACATGATCATGTAAAAATTCCATCCAAATCTGCCAAGAAATGTGGGAGGTGTTGTGTTAGGTCACATGATCTTTAAAATCAATAGAAATCTACCAAGAAAAATGGGAGGAGTTGCCGTCACAAGAAATAGAATAAAATAAAACATGAAGCCCCTTTTTTCATGCCGCTACCACAAATTGCAAAACCTTGAAAAATGCAATAGCTCAGATGATAAGACACATTCTGTGAAAATTTTCCATTGAATTCTGTCAAGAAATATGGGATGAGTTACATTCACAAGAAATAAAATGAAATAAAACATGAAGCCCCCTTTTTTCATGATGCAGCTACAAATCGTAAAACCTTGAGAATATGCGATAGGTCAAATGATGAGAAACATTCTGAGAAATTCATTTCAATTCTGTCAATAAATATGGGACTAGTTGCATTCACAAGAAATAAAATGAAATAAAACATGAAGCCCCCTTTTGTCATGACGCAGGTACAAATCGCAAAATGATGACAATATGCAATAGGTGACATGACAAGAAATATTCTGTCAAAATTCTATTCAATTCCGTCAAGAAATGTGGAATGAGTTGCCTTCAAAAGAAATGGAATGAAATATAACATGAAACCCCCTTTTTCCATGACACCTTATTACAAAAACAAGGGCAAATAACCGAGGTGTTGCACGGTCAATGTAGGTGAAACTTCTTTTTCTGCATTTCCTAGTGGAGGTTGGCAGATGTGACAAGTTCCATGTAAAACTTTGTATAGTTTTGAAGAGAAGACTCCAAACATTAAAAGTGTAATTAAGTGTAACTTAAGTGAAACTTAAAATCGCTCTCAGTGGGCCATTTTGTATCGAATCAAATAAACAAAAAAAGAGTCTCAGGAGAATGGGTCATTGTACATGTGTATAAAGATTCACGAAATTCCATCCAATGGTATTGGAGATATTTGCCGGGCCAGACACACGGACGGACAGACGGCTAGACAGACAGAGGGACAACGCTAAAACTATATCCCTCCGCCTACGGCCGGGGATAATAATATGCACATCTTAGCTTCACGCTTAAACTTCCCATGAAGTTTAACTGCAACTCATCCAATACATACTGAGAAATTGAGCAGAGAAAAAAAAAATAAAAGGGCCATAACTCCTCTGAAAATCATTCAACTGTAACTAAATTATAATATGCGCATCTTTACCTCATAATCAAAATTCCCATGAAGTTTGGCTGAAATCTGTCCAGCAGTTATTGAGAAACAGCAGACAAAATCATTAATAAAAGGGCAGTAACTCCTGTGACAATCATTCAGCTGTAACTAAATTACAATATGCACATCTTGACTTCATAATGAAACTTCCCATGAAGTTTGACTGAAATCCATCCAGTAGATACTGAGAAATAGAGCAGACAAAAAAAAGAAATTAGTCCAGAATCATCAAAGTGCCATAACTCCATGAAACCTAAATAAACCATAACCAAAATAGGATATGCACATCTCTGCTTGATACTGAGTCCATCTATGTAGTTTGAACCAATCTGTGCAAATAGTTGATGAGAAAAAGAGCGGACAAGAAATCTCATGAAAGGGCCATAACTCAGTGAAAAATCACTGAACCATAACCAACATTTCATATGCATATCTCTGCTTGATACTGAGTGTACCTGTGAAGTTTGAATGAAATTTGTCCAGTAGTTTATGAGAAATAGAGCGGACAAAAAGCTACAGACCGACTGACGGACGGACCGATGGACAAGCTGACTCCTATATATACCAATACTTGGACAGTCTGAAAAATAAATTTTCCAAAACGCCTCACATTAAATTTTTGGAAAATACTATAGATAGGATGATCGGCTGCATGGTGAACGCAGAGTTGTACATCATGCATAATAGCGTCATGTACATGAAACCTTCGAGAGTGTAGTCGACCAACAGTAATTCTCAGTCTTGAAATTACAAACACACACAAAAAATGCGCCACTCCATATTCTCTGCTTTATGTAAGAAATACCTCTTCAGAGCGGACAGAGAAGATTACGATCAGAGATCAGACATGACATTTAGTCCATAGTCTGATCTTGATCTACAGAGACCTCTAAGTTGAGCAACTTAAGGCCTGAATGAAGCGTAAGGGTTAAATGTTTCCCGACTTTCCAATGCTATGTAAGCACTTTTCACAATGTTTCTGAATGCATCTGCTGCAGTTCAAGCATAAAAATGGTTAAAGTCCTGTTAGTGTTGTCCCCATGATAACAAAAATGCAGCATTATTGAATACAAAACCTTGTTTTTCTTCTTCATTTATCGGCAACTAATCCATTTAACTTAAGCATCAAATCAGGCAATTTCTATTTTTTTTATCTCGGTCACAACAAAATTTTCAGCATGATTTAACCCATTACCACACAATCCCTTCTTTTGACACACCTGAGAAAGAAGCCTTTAGAAAACACTGTGGGAAAAGGAGAAAATGCTGGATACCAGCATTTTCTCCTTTTCCCACATTGTTTTTTACCCTTCAGAAAACCAATTTCAAATTTTCAGTCACTTTTATTATGTCATCTCAAAATGCTTTTGATTTGGACAAACCTAACATTCTGTTGTTTGGTAATGAGTTACAAAACATGGCAGCGGCATCATCTGCAATCCTATACGATACCGTTTAATTTAATTTTGGAATGAATCTTGCTGTAATTTAGCAAAACAGTGGCTGAATAATTTCTAACAGAAACGGTCCTAAAGGTAAAATAAGCTCTTTTACATAGTTATAGGGTTATTTGGTGACCAGATTTGCTGACAGAAACTTACTGGGAATAGTTCAGGCGTTATGTACAAAAGAATCTTGTTATGTACATACCCAGTTATTCCTAGCTTTGTTCATGTGTGTATCTATTTTTTGAATGGTTTTCCCCTGTTACTATTTTTAGAACTGGATTCTCTCTTGTGGAATATTGTGCTGGAAGTTTCCAGGCCTTTATACAATCTGATTACTAGAAATTATGCAACTGATTTTAACATGAATTTTCTGGAAGTTTCCCTGTTATTATAAAAGGAAAAGCTTTTTACATCTCAGTGTTCACTAGTTAATACATGATTGCCAGACTACAGTGGGGATTATTTTGTGTCATAATTAGTGCTTGGATTACATTCAGTTTGGATTCGGATCAGACTAGACTAAAGTGAGGATTACTTCGTGTGCTTGGATTACATTCAGTTTGGATCAGGATCAGATTGGAATTAAGACTGGAATAGTTTGTCTTCTGAATTTAACGTCTAAGGTATTGTTTTGTACTATTGTAATATTGTCACTGTTTATTTGATATTTTTGTTAATAAATTCTGTTAATTGTTATCGTTTGTTGCTGGCTTCTTCTTTCTAGTTACGCCTGACTCGTAACAATCTAAATTGTTCCATGTCCCATAAATAAATGTTTAAACGTAAATAGGCATGTCTTAGTTTTTGTCAGAATAAATTTGCAAAAACTATAATTGATAAGCCATATTTCTGGACTCTGGCAAACTCTTTTCCAGAGGACAAAATTTAAGATTTTTCCAACTTGAAAGAAATTAGACATTAAAATTGGATTTTGTGTTAGGAAGGATTGAAAAAATTGTGGGAAATACTGTATAAGTATGAGAGAGTCAAAAAACTGCGAATTATTGATTTTCCATGTCACAAATTGAAAAATTTATAAATATGCAGCAAAGAAAAAGCTTGTAGCCAGTTTTTTCTCTCTTAACCACAAAGTTTTTAAGTCTTTTCCCCATTTCAGCAAGGCCTCATAAATCTCTTTGCCAAATATTTTTAGACAGGTCCAATTAATTGTATGGTGTTAAAACACCGTTTTCAACATTATTTCAGTTATATTACAGCCAGTGCACCTATCAATGCGTTCCTGAAGTCTCTTTCAACAGTACTTCAAATTATTTTCTTTCCAAGCCGCTGGCTGCTTTCCCACATAACCATTGTTGAAACAATGGTAAGCAGTGGGAGAGGAATGAATCCTGTCAGCTGTTGCAGTGACTATCATCAATCCTCGGGAAGAAATCAGCCAAACCAGGCTTCATAGTCAAGCATGGAACCCTGGGCCCCATGTTGTCAAGTCCTGCACTCTACTGACTGAGCTACTGAGCCTCTGCTAGACAGGTTCAAATTGAAAGCACATGCAGACGACAAAATGTAACTCAAAACTTGAAATTTGTTTCCTGGAGATTAGAAAACATTGCGGGAAAGGACAAAATGCTGGTTACTAGCATTTTCTCCTTTTCCGACAATGGTTTCAAAAGGCTTCTATATCAGGGTGGTAAAAACCACAGATTGTTTGGTAAAGGGTTACTGGGGTGTCATTCAAACTCAAGATCGTTTGGTGAAGGGTTAACCTGAAATGAAATTAGTCATCTGATCTTGGATCTAAGTGAGCTTTTCTGAGACATTCTGGCTTATCCAACTTTGAAATCATTTTAGTTGTTATTTGCCATGACAGGGAACATATGAATAAAAAAATGAGTATTTCTTTTCTATATGGCCCTGCAGGAATTGAGACACAGTTAAGGTTTATTCGTTATCTAAATCCTGGATGCAGCTTGACCGTTACAATAAATAATCAGAATCAGTTCATTCATTTAAGTTTATGGTGTTTAACACAGTTTACAACACAACTTCAGTTATATTGTGGCAGCCAGTGCACCTATCTATGCTTTCCTGGAGTCTCTTTTACCGGCACTCAGCACAATTTTCTTTCCAAGCCACCGGCTGCTTTTCCACATAACCATCACTGGAACAATGATTAGTGGTGGGTGAGGAATGAATCCTGTCGCTATGACTATCATCAATTGTAGAAAATAAACTGGCCAAGCCAGGGATCAAACTCACAACCCCTTCTTCTTCAGTCCTACACTCTATCGAATGAGCTACCTGGGCTCGGGCACAATCAGTTTAAGAAGATGCAAGTAGTGAAATTTCATGTTTTTTTTGTCAGAACTCTGAACTGCTGAGTAGCAGACAGTTAGACCAAAGGCTAGGTCCAACAATCAAAGCAACCTGATCATGATCTATATTGTCTGCAAAAACAATGTAAGTAAAGTTAGGCGCATTAAGGATTTAACTAATTTGGTTAAAAAGTTTGGTTTCTTACTTCTTGTCTCAAGTTGCTTCCTGATACCATCACTGTGCGACACAATTCTTTATTTTACCATTCATCATGGTTCATTCAGTTACACTTTGTGTCTTTGTACCAGTATCAGGCAGGCAGTTGCAAAAGCTACCGAAATATAAAAAACTGAATTAACCCTTTACCACACAATTCTATATTTTAACTAACTTGAGAAATATAAGCTTGTCAAAGCATCATCACGAAGACAAGGGGCCATGGCCCTGAACTTGTGTACCTGAGTCTTTAGCAAAACATTGCCCAATTTCATGCTCTTTTGAGATATTACTTATCAAAATAGTGGAAAGTATAATCAAGACCAGACTGTATGTTTTGCAGTCTTATCTTGATCTAAACTGTCTGATAATGTAAATGAAATCAGGTTCAGCCAATCAGTTTGAGAGTAAAAGTACTATAAAAATGAATGAACTCTACAAAACATTGAAATTTTGGACCTGACTAAATTGTAGGCACTGGAAAAGCTAAACTTAAATGTAGCCTAAATGATGACTTTTGTCTGAAATCTTTACCAAACACAAATTTTTGAACAGTCCAAACTGAGAGCATTTGCAGACAATAAAACAATAAAATAAATGTTATTCAAAGTTCGAAAATTGATTTGGAAATGGTAGAAAACATAGTGGGAAAAGGAGAAAATGCTGGTTACCAGCATTTTTTCCCTTTCCTACAATGTGTTCAAAGGCTATCTTACTCAGAGTCATTCAGTCAGGATTTTGTGGTAAAGAGTTAAACAGGGAAGAAAGCATTGTGGGAAAAGGAACAATGCAGGTTACCAGAATTTTCTCCTTTTCAACTTTGTCTAATGAAGTGTTCCCGCTAGCTTTCTATTTCGAGGGTATACAGTACTTAACCCCTATGCTGTAAATCTGGGAGTAAGGTTTCATATTTGAGGGTATGACAATAATAGTTCTCAACAAGTGGTAGAGCAATTAATATTAATGATTTGCCGCACAGAAGTCTGATATATATTAACCCTTTCTCAAACGACAATTTTTTGGACTTGACCAAATTGAAAGTATTTGCAGACGACAATTAAACTCTTGCTGAAAAGATGATTTCTATCTAGGATAGGGTAGAAAACATTGTGGGAAAAGGAGAAAATGCTGATTACCAGCATTTTCTTCTTTTCCCACAATGTATTCAAAAGACTACTATTCCAGACCCGTAAAAAACAGGAATGGTTCGAGAAAGGGTTAAGATGTCTGTAGAATTTTACTGCTTAATCATTAAAAACCTGAAAAGACGGTATGAAGTGATTCCGATAGGATAATGTCAAAAGGAACATTTTGTGTCATGGGTTTCTTTTTTTGCATGGAGCATTTTTTCATGTGTTAATTTATGGCTAGATATTTCCATATGATTTAACAATAATTTATCAATAAAGGTAGCAAGTTGGTTAAAATCCGATTGTTTTACAAGTTAGCAAGATATTGGGTTTTCTTTAAACATTTTTTTCTTAAGTGAGGTCTCACATGCAACGAAAATTTGTCATGTGAGTTTCAGTTCTATAATGCGATTTACACAATAATTTTCATGAGTGGGAACACTGCAATGTCTTCTCATGAGGGTCGTTAAAACTTGGAATCATATTATAAAGGTTTAACTCTTTACCAAACGACAAAAGTTTACAACCGTCCACGCTGAAATTATTTACAGACAACTAAACATGAATGAAAAATTGAAACTTGACTTTGGAAGACTTTAAAATATTTTGGACAAAGAGAAAATACTGGTTACAAAGTCTCCTTTTCCCACATTGTTTTCAGAAAGCTTCTTCCCTTTACGAAACAATCCAACTTTTTATGACCCTGAGGAAAAAGGTTTTTGAAAACATAAAAGAAAAAGGATAAAATGCTGGTAAACAGTTTTTTCTCCTTTTCCACCCTTAGTATCTAGAAGAAATTCAGTCATTCAGACAACCTATCATTTTGTCATCAAATGATTTCTATTTGGACCCAGCCTTAAATGCTATCATTTGGGAAAGGTTAAATTCAAAATCAGGTGTTATCTTATCTTATGTTTTTTAGTGAGGTCAGCTGACCAGTGAGTTGTTTTATTTTCCCATCATTATGGCTCATTCAGCCAGACTTTGGGCTCCCCTACATCTTCCACAAGCATTTCAAAAAGGTCCTGAAGCAAAAGAATCATATTCACTCTATCTGAGGACCAAATGCATGAGAATAATTGGGCAAAATACCGGAAAATGCCCCTCCATAAATTGGGGAAAACACATGAAACTAAAAATTATGTGTCAAAAAATTGCAATGGTTTTACAGATTCATTTTGTTTATATCAAATTCAGTATTTGTCACTGGAATGAAAATGAAAATTTCATTAATTTTTTCATTCAACTAAAAATGCTTCACATTGTAATCCTTTGTCAAGGAGATTGGATTTGATCCTTGGCTACACAATCAAGTGTTCTGACAACCCTAAAGAGAAGAGCCTTTGAAAAGGTTGCAGGAGGGAGAAAATGCTGGTAAGCAGCATTGTTTCCTCCCCTTTTCAAATATTGGGATCGGTTTCGGTAGGGGACTTGTAATAACAAGAGCCGTCACAGACGGGTTATGCTCCCCGAACAAGTGCTTGTCCTAAAATATATGAAATTGATATGAATTGAATTCTTTTATCCTAAAAGGACATGTTCATGCCTCCCAAAAATTGATAAAAAAATTGCATCATTGAATTAAATACAACAGGTGTGTGGTTTGTGGCACTTTTTAATAATATATCAAAATTCGAAATTTCATAAAATCTTGAGCAATCATGTTGTAAATATTACATAAAACCATTTTTTACAAGAAGCCCCCTTTTTCTGTGACGCAGCCTGAAATTCAGAAACTGGAAGAGAGGTACCTGGGCAATGTTCCAACAAGTAACAAGACTGGTTTTAGATCTAAATAATCCGTGATGCACTGTAGTATACTGAAATAGAAAGGAGAAAACATTGATAAGAAAAAATAAGTGTCATGTTTTAAATCATAAATATGTTTCGTACATTTTCAAATGAGTCAATTTTTCCAATTCCGTTAACCTAGCAGTAAATTTTCCCCATTGTAAAATGGGTGGGTGGGATAACGTTATTGCCTTTACAAAACATGTAAAGCATTAAACTTTCAAAACTGGCTGTAACATATCATCTAGATGACTTAAAGTAAGTTCAAAAACCTTACATATTGTAGAAACTGTGTTTTTTCTCTTTTTAACTATCAAAATCAGTCCAACAGATATCAAATCAGAAAAAGACACTATAAAATCACATAACAGCTAACCTATAGTATTATCACAGGAATCGGACGTTTATTTGGTGAAAATAGCTAAATGTCAGCCGAAGTGGTAACTCTCTATTATAAAATATACAAGGAATGAAATGGATTTCCGATCAAAATTTGACAAGACTGTCACCGAAAATCATCGCTGAAAATGGGGTCAAATCAATATTAGCCGACATAAACACACATCTACCGTGCTCTTAAATATATAATCTGCAGATTTATTATGTCCCTACCTGCCGTGAATCACTCTTTCCGTGTCATTCATCAGATTTCCCTATAGGTCGGGCCCCAAATATTATTGCTTCAAATCAGGTATTTGTGTCATAAAAAAGCAAAGATGGCGCTATTTTGCATTTGTGGTTCCCTGCCTTAGCGGAAATTACGCTGTTTCTTTACATTTCACGACACTGGTCCCCCGCGAGTGGGAGAAGACTCGGACCCAAGAAGTTTCGGTCCAAACCAAAATGTTGAGAAGATCCAGATCGAAGAAAATTCGGCCAAGACAGAAGAATATTCTACCCAAATTTTATATTATGTTCATTGTGATGATATTATTCTTTTCACTTGATTTTGCAAAACAGCGTCAGCTGCTGATTTTTTTTTATTGCACAATGATAAAAATGTTTGCTTTTAACCCATTACCAAACGACAAAATTTTAGGTTTGTCAAAATTGAAAGTGTTTGCAGACGACAAAATGAATGTGACTAAAGAATTTAAATTTGTTTAAGAAAGGGAAGAACACATTTTGAAAAAAAGAGAAAATGCTGGTTACCAGCATTTTATCCTTTTCCTACAATGTTTTCTACAGGCTTCTTTAGGGATTGTGTGGACTGTATAAATTTAAATAGATAAGAGATTCATTTACCTTTTAGATTGGTTTATTGATGGATTATTTAAATGGATTAACTACTTATGAAACACTTTCAGATTAAAGGAAAAAAAAAAGGTGTTATGTATTTCATATGTACAGAAGTTTTTTTAGTTCATGTTTGATCTTTTACACTGTCTGATGTAAATATGCAAGGATGTTAGTATAGGAAAGGTTGAAAAACATTTTAGTTCAACTCTTTACTGAATGTCAAAGTTAAAATTATATGTGCGATTAAATAGTTCCGAATAATTTCTTCTTCAAGACTTAGCAAAGCTTCGTGTCCAGGGGTGGAAGGGGTTATGGTAAATATCAAGTTCTGTTAACCATTTAGAACACAATTCCAAGTTTAAATGACCCTGGGCAATCTTTGAAAACATTGAGAGAAAAGGAAAAAATGCTAGTAAACAACATATTACCTCATCATTTGAACCACAATCAATAAGTCATCTACAGCTGGTAAAAGTCTAAATCTAATCTCATTTGGTAAGGGTGTAAAGGGTGAGAAGAGCATGTGTGGTAAAATTATTTTGAGGTCAATCTCAAAAGACAATGGATAGAAATATTGCCGAATTTACTCATTTTCCCGTAATATTTACAAAAGGCCCCTTTCTCAGAGTTGTTAAATTTCAGGATTGTGTGAAAAAGGATTGACTCTTTACCAAATCACAAATTTTTTGACTAGTCTAAATTAAAAGCATTTGCAGACAACAAAATTAATATAACTGAAAATCAAAAATTGTCTTGGAAAGGATAGAAATCATTGTGGGATAAAAGAGAAAGTGCCGGTTACCAGCATTTTCTCGTTTTTCCACAGTGTTTTCAAAAGGCTCTCTGCTCAGGGTAATTTAAGTCGTGATTATGTGTTAACCCTTTACCCCATTAGGCATTTCTATGGTATCTTTAACTGACTCTAAATAACAGCATGGATGAAGCTGTTTCTTATGTGTATGTGACAGCCTTTGATAGCATAGAAAACACTGTGGCAAAAGGTGAAATTGCTCATCACGAGCAATTTCACCTTTTGCCACAATGTTTTCCAAAGGCTCCTACAATCAATGTGTAGAAATGAATATCTATGGAGTTAAGGGTTAAAGGGTTAACCGTTATTGTGCTCAGAACCCAGATAAATGTTATTTCAAACTTAATTTTTTGACAAAAAAATCTCCCTATCTGACAATGCAGATCCAAGATCAGACTGCGAAGTTCTTTGCATCCTGATCTTCATCTACTCCATCCTCAAAAGATCAGTGTGAAACAGCTTAAAGGTTAATACTGACCAGCTCTTGCAAGCTTTAGGGTGCTGATCAGTGACAATACCAATCAGCAAATAAGTGAGAAAATACTGAAGAAGAATGAACCAGTAGCATTGACTATCATCAGTTTTTGAAATGAGTTGTGAATGTAACTTATGACCACTAGGTTACAAGCCCTGCATGATGCCAACTGGGCTAAGAAAGTTAATATTTTACAATATACAGTGACCTTGACACACAACCTATGCCTTATTCCAGCTCAGTTGGTTGCATGCAGGACTTGAGAACATGAGAGTCACTAATTCAATTCCTGGCTTGGCCAGTGTCTTTCCAAGTATTGATGATAATCCTTGCGCCAGAATTCATTCCTCTTCCACAGCTATCCATTGTTTCAAATCTGATTATGTGGAAAAGCAGCCAGTGGCTTGCCAAGAAAACTAACCTACTACTACACAATCCCACGTTTTTTTGACACAGCAAATTAAAGCTTTCTGTAAACATTATCGGAAAAGGAGAAACTGCTGGTGACCAGCATTTTCTTCTTTTCTCACAACGTTTTCAATCTGTTTGAAGACAAACCTCAACATCTGAGTCACATTTGATGTGTCAGCTAGAAATGCTTCCAATATGAACTGATTTTAAAGAAATTGTATGGTACAGGGTTGACTTAAACTACAACCATTGTCATTTTGTGAAAATTAGATACAACCTTCCTTAGATTTTATAAACTTTACATCTTGTGCTGTGGGTTTCATCTTTTTCACTTTAACACTGTTACAACTACAGCCTCTATGTGTTTTTAACAAACACACTATGCTAAACTATGACCAGAATCATCTTTAACTGCAAATCTATGAGCAAAGGCAGTTTATTTCAACCCTTTACCACACCATCCCGACTTTTAACACCCTTTTGAAAACCTTGTGGGAAAAGGAGAAAATGCTGATAACCAGCATTTTCTCCTTTTTTCAAAATGTGTTCTTCCTTTTTATTTAAATTCTTTAGTCACATTCATTTCGTCGTCTGCTAACACTATCAATTTGGACCAGTATAAAATTTTGTCATTTGGTAAAGAGTTAAAGGCCTTTTAGGGTTGAGAAAATACCACCATTTTCTCCTTTTCCTATAATGGAATTTTTTTTATATAAATCCTTTGCGCATAGATGAAGCAATACAATGCAATACAACTCAAAACATGCCACTGAATTTAACTGTGCAAATTGTACAGAAATAAGTCCTCAGCAAAACATTCTTGTCTAAAGCCAGACTTAATGTAACCAAAATGGCAACTATTACCACAAAATCCATCCTTTTGAAAACCCTGAGAAAGAAGCCTTTGTAAAACATAGTGAGAAGTATTTTCTCTTTCTCCTTTTCCCCTCACATTTTGTACTCTTTACAAAAACAAATTTTAAAGTTTGACTCACTTTAATTTTGTCGTCTGCAAATGCTTGATTTTGACAAACCGAAAATTTTGTTATTTGGTAATGACTTAAATCTTAAGACTTCAAATTTCTGTTTTACAAAAAAAAATATGTTCTTACCAATTTAGGTTAGTTCACACTCCATGATGCTTTAAAAAAGTTCTCTATCCCTTCATCTGTGACTGCTATTTAGATCTGAAAATATCAATAAAGGATGTGGAGGCTAGAGAAAGGTAAGAAGCTGACTGACTCTTTACCATGTTACATTGGAGACAGGTCAAAATTTAAAGTATTTGCAGAGGACAATTTCATTGTAGCTATATTGAGGCATTATCTCTTTGACAAGGTATAAAACATTCTTGGAAAAGGAGAAAATGCTTGTTATTAGCATTTTTTTTCTTTTGCCAGACTGTTTTCAAAAGGTTTCTTCCTTTAGGTCAATAAAATGCAGCATTGTGTGTTAAAGGGATAAAAAAAAAATAATTGCCTTATATAAATGAAATACTCAGGGTCAAAGACGGATGAAAACAATTGATAAGGGAAAGCTGTTAAAAAAATTAAAAGGCTTCCAAACTCCTCATGAAAAACATAGGACTTAAGAATCACAAGAAAATCATCCATAAGTACAACTTACATCAATTTCCTTCCTTTTTCCACATTAATTTGAATTCTAGAAACACAACAATGGTATTTCATGTGTACGACTAAGAAACTGAAGTGGGAATGTGAAAATTTCAAAAGTCATGTGACTGATTGGAGGGAAATGGTCAATCAAGCAGAACACAGGTAAATACCAAGTGATCAAGTAGACATGTCACATAAAAAGTGACCCTTCTACAGAAAGGTCTGCTCATGACAGCTGTATTTGTGAAATAAATGTTTGTGTGAATCGAATTCTTAATTTACTCTGATATAGCTTTTTCTATGTACTTGGGACAACTGACTGCCAGAATTGCCCTTCTCTGCTCTTGTAAAATTTGGCAAACAGGGGAAATAGATGATTTGCCTGGATGGAAAACATTGTGTGAAAAGGAGAAATGCTGATTACCAACATTTTCTCCTTTTCCAAGGAAAAGGAGAGATTTTGTGGGAAAGATTTAAATTATAAATGGTGTTGAAAATCTGTCAATCTAGTAACCAATGATAAATCAACAGTAATCTGGAAATAAATATCTTTAATCACCACACGGTTGGAAAAAAATAAAAACTTAATGCTGAATTACCCTATGGTGTTTAATGTGATTTGCAACATTATTTCATTTATATCACTGTGGCCAGTGCACCTATCCTTGTTTTCATGGAGTATTTTTTACCAATACTTTGCAGTTTTCTTTCCAAGCCACCAGCTGCTTTCTGACATAACTCTCCTTATTCAATTTGTTGTCCCCAAATCCTTTCAATTTGGACCAGTCTAACATTTTATTGTTTGGTACAGAGTTAAAATAATGTGTGTGTGAAGTGTAAGGTTGATTGCATTAAATGTACTCAATGCATCTTCTCTATTCTTAACTTTTTACCAATCAACAAATTATAAGACTTGTCTGAATTAAAAGTTTCTGCAGACAACAAATTTCCATAAGTCTCAACAGATGGACTTCTCTCTGAAAAGGACAGGAAACATTGTTTGACAAGGAGAAAATGCAAATGACCAGCATTTGTTGGAGACCAGCATTTTCTTCTTTCTTTTCTGTAATGTTACCAAGAACTCTTCAGATGATTGTCATTAAATTACAGAATTATTTGGTGTGGGCATATTCCTAGAGTTTGTCAACCATGAATATCAAAGTCACAGTCTGAGCCATTACATTTTCTAGCTGTCAGACAACTAAGTAGGTTACATCCTGAAAAGCACTTAAATCGAAGGCCAAGCATAAATAAGCAGAGAACGCTACCTTTAACCCATTACCACACAGTCCCAACTTTTGACGCCCCTGAGAAAGAAGCCTTTAGAAAACATTGTGGGAAAAGGAGAAAATGCTGGTTACCAACATTTTCTCCTTTTCCAAGGAAAAGGAGAGATTTTGTGGGAAAGATTTAAATTATAAATGGTGTTGAAAATCTGTCAATCTAGTAACCAATGATAAATCAACAGTAATCTGGAAATAAATATCTTTAATCACCACACGGTTGGAAAAAAATAAAAACTTAATGCTGAATTACCCTATGGTGTTTAATGTGATTTGCAACATTATTTCATTTATATCACTGTGGCCAGTGCACCTATCCTTGTTTTCATGGAGTATTTTTTACCAATACTTTGCAGTTTTCTTTCCAAGCCACCAGCTGCTTTCTGACATAACTCTCCTTATTCAATTTTTTGTCCCCAAATCCTTTCAATTTGGACCAGTCTAACATTTTATTGTTTGGTACAGAGTTAAAATAATGTGTGTGTGAAGTGTAAGGTTGATTGCATTAAATGTACTCAATGCATCTTCTCTATTCTTAACTTTTTACCAATCAACAAATTATGAGACTTGTCTGAATTAAAAGTTTCTGCAGACAACAAATTTCCATAAGTCTCAACAGATGGACTTCTCTGTGAAAAGGACAGGAAACATTGTTTGACAAGGAGAAAATGCAAATGACCAGCATTTGTTGGAGACCAGCATTTTCTTCTTTCTTTTCTGTAATGTTACCAAGAACTCTTCAGATGATTGTCATTAAATTACAGAATTATTTGGTGTGGGCATATTCCTAGAGTTTGTCAACCATGAATATCAAAGTCACAGTCTGAGCCATTACATTTTCTAGCTGTCAGACAACTAAGTAGGTTACATCCTGAAAAGCACTTAAATCGAAGGCCAAGCATAAATAAGCAGAGAACGCTACCTTTAACCCATTACCACACAGTCCCTACTTTTGACGCCCCTGAGAAAGAAGCCTTTAGAAAACATTGTGGGAAAAGGAGAAAATGCTGGTTACCAGCATTTTCTCCTTTCCCAACAATGTTTTCTACCCTTCACAAAACAAAATCCAAATTTTCAGTCACTTTTATTTTGTCGTCTGCAAATGCTTTCAATTTGGACCAGTCTAAATTATTGTCGTTTGGTAATGGATTAAGTATCAAATACCTGAAAAGAAAATTCTTCCTAATCTCTGCAGAAAAATATTTGGCTTTTAACAATTTAATCAACAGAGATGTCAGAACGTTTTTTATTTTTGTGCAGCAACTTTGATGAGCATCAAAGATACAAGTGGTTGTGGTCGTGGTGCAAGACCCTTCCCCTGAATCGTGAAATTTTTTACCTTCATCAGAACAAATGTTTAACCCTTTCCCAAACGGCAAGTATTGGACCAGACCAAATTGAAAGCAATTTGCAGGTAACAAATTAACAGTTGCTAAAAAGATGATTCTTCTTTATGATAGGGTAGAAAACATTGTGGGAAAAGGAGAAAATGCTGGTCACCAGCATTTTCTCCTTTTCCCACAATGTTTTCAAATGGCTTCCATTCCTAACCCGTTAAAACCAGGGATTGTTTGGGAAAGGGCTTACCTCCTTCTATGTTAACTTGGTTATATTTGTTCCAGGCTTTTGGTATATAAATAAATCCTGGTTTGCGTCCTGGTGTCACAGCTGGTAAAACTGACATGTCCCTAGCAAGGCACTACAGAGCCCAGCCTAGCATAGAAGAAACCTAGAAAAGACAAGAATAAGTGAGCTGTTGTTTTGATATAGGATGGTCCTTGATAGTACTGCTGTACTTAATTTTGCCGGAAGTTTACTCCAAGAAAAGAAACTTCAGTATCTCTGACCCACTCTAGGTTGGCGCCAGCCAAAAATTTTTAGTAGCCAAAACTTTTGTCTGTCAAAACCTGGGATCAGTCTGTAAGCTTAATCACTTTTAAAGTTTTACTTAGTGTCAATTTCTGAGTATTTCATGGCAATGAGTTTTGTATGGTAAATATAAATCTAGATCTACAGCTTTGCATCACTGATATAAATTTTAAGTCATTCTTCTTTTAACCTATTACCACACAATCCCTACTTTTGACATCCCCTGAGAAAGAAGGCTTTTGAAAACATTGTGGGAAAAGGAGAAAATGCTGTTAACTACTATTCACAAAACAAAATTCAAATGTTCAGTCACATTTCTATTTTGTCGTCTGCAAATGCTTTCAATTTGGACCTGTCTAAAATATTATTGTGTGGTAATGGGTTAAGATATTTTTGATGGTTATAGAACAAGCGTACTCGGTAACTGGCAGACCGCGACTGTTATCAGGTCTTGGTCTATCCGATAGTTAAGGGAGATACAAGGGTTTAAGAGCTTAGGACAGCCGGTATATATCACAATCAAGTTGGCGTAGGCCAATTTCACAGTTTGGAAAGTGTTCAATATACAAACCTGATAACAATTTGACAGTCGGCCATTTTCTCTGATCACATTTTTTACAATCGCCAGTATCGGCACTTTCCTTGTTTTTAGTCGCCAGCAATAAGATTTAATCGCCAATGGCGATTATGGCGATCGGTAACGCCAACCTAGCCACTACATTAGGGTTTTCCCTTAGTCACAAAAATAGGGGGTCATTGTGACCCCCTAGTCAAAAATAATGGGGGTCATTTAGGAATTTGTGGGGGTCACAGCAAAAGGTAATTCGCTAAATCGCGTAAACAAAAGCTACTATAACTATTTGGGAAAGTATGTGTTTTTTTATGTGTAGCCTCTAGCTATGGTTAAGTGTATTTTGTTTTTATCACAGGAATGAACTATTTCATTGGTGAAGAAAGCTTCTTGTCAGCCAGAGAGGGAAGTTTCTGTTATATAATAAAGATTATCCATTTCAGCCGAAAATAGCAATTAGATAAATGACCATTTCTTGTCTTTTGACACATGGGTCGCATTCATTCCGCTGTTTTCAACAAAACAAAGTGTTTCTCTAGCTAATTTACAGTAAACCCTCAAGACCTTGAAATTTTATTCTGGGTGCTCTTACCAGCCGCAGTATAATCTGATCTTTAAGTGCTCTTCTTCCTTGCAGACAGCAAGAATGCCGTTGATTTTGTCAGAACCGTATTATTTTCATTTGACGTCGACTGGCTTCATTTAAACTTGTTTAAAGACAGACGGTATTTTAGTAAAATCGATACACAGTCCAGTGTTTTATATCCCATTTTCCCTTCGTACTCCTGAATTTTCATCTGCTCACGCTGTAACAGTGTCAGAAGTATTATTACCTCTTATTGTATTTGTGCGTCCACCATGACGCATTAATGAAAAAAAGCAGGTAATTTTCCTTAAAAGTGTATCAAAACGCACAAAATCCCTGCTTTATGACGGTTTAGTTGCGAACTTTGCTTTTGACAAAGGCACCTTGTGCGGAAATGATTATTAGGGTTTGATAACCAGACTGTACAATATTCAAATTCTGCTGAGTGCACATGCCTGTTCAACGGAAGTGTCTGTACTAGTTGTTTACAAAGTACACTGGATTTATTTACAATGGGGAAAAAGGTGAATTTCCATTGATTTAATTGTTATTTTGAAACACAATCCCTACTTTTGACGTCCCTGAGAAAGAAGCTTTTTGAAAACACTGTGGGAAAAGGAGAAATGCCGGTAACCAGCATTTCCCACTCTGTTTTCTACCCTTCCGAGAACAAATTTAAATTTTTCAGTCACCTCTATTTTGTCGTCTGCAAATGGTTTCAATTTGGACCAGAGTAAAATTTTCTCGTGTGGTAAAGTGTTTATCATTTATCTAATGATTCATGCGATTTATCTCAGCCCGCTGTATTATTAGCATGGACCAACACGGGAGGTAACTCTAATTGTGTTATCGTTCTTGCGCCAAAAAAATGGTGCAAAATTATTGCCCTTTTAGGGGGGTTGAATTACGCCAATTTTTGGTATTTTTTGCTTAATTTTTCCAGAAAAAAGACTTGTGGGACTATAGCCAGGACATTTATGAACACGTGCACCCGACTCTCAGACCTGAACGATCTTTCTTTGACTTGGAAAAAAAACATTGAAAAATGAAAATTCGTTTTTTGCAAGGAAAGAGAAGGTGCACGCATGTAAAACCTACTATTTCTTATTTATTCATCATTTTTCTGATAAAATCAGTCATGAATACATCTTAAAATGGTTGTGAAATGTGTTTTTACAGCTAATTTCTGAGATAGGTCAAGCTGATCGAGAAACCGGAAGTGACTTTTTCAAAATGGCCGCCCCCATTTTTTCCTCATTCGAAAATCGTTCGAGTTCCTATTTTCTGTTGTAAATCACAATTTAGTCATTGAAATCTGTCATTCTGAGAACAGAATCCATTTAAAGTCAATAATAAGTCGCATATGGCATGTTTTCAGTGTTTATTTACTGTTAGATTGCTTATGGCTTGTTCGTCCCAAAACCATTTCGTCCCGTGGCTTGATCATCCCATGGTTTTTTGCTCGGGCTTGTTTTCTAATCATCCACAAATAACTTTGAATTTTCAATCACATTTATGTTGCCCTATTCAGTGATAACAATTTGGACTTGTCCAAAATTTTGTCATTTTGTAAAGAATTAAAATGCTTGCAGTTCTATTGTCATTTTCTTCGGAAAACTGTTTTTCCAACACATTTTTAGTGAAATTTGCGAATTTGAACACTAGATAAAGCCTGAGAATGGATTGTTTTCTTCAAGAAAAAGTGGAATACTGTAGACATTATTCATATTTTAACTCTTTACCACACATTCCCAACTTAAACAGAAAAAACCTGTTCAAAACATTGAGGGAAAAGTAGAATATGCTGGTAACCAACATTTTCTCCTTTTACCACAATATTTTTTACCCTTTCCAAACAGATTTCAACATTTTGGTCGCATTTATTTTGTTGTCTGGTTATGTTTCCAATTTTACCAATCTAGGATTTTGTTGTTTGGTAAAGAGTTAAATGAGCTAAATTAAGGCCTGAAATTTCATGTTCTCTCATATTCGAGTTATGATTTGTAAAGTAGAATTTGTGGAAGTCCCCTTTTTCACAATACTGAATACTGTGATTGGTGCATGGCGAGCAAACTTTGAAATACTAATAATAAAAAAGATTGCCATGTGAAGTATTAATCATCTTAGTGCAAGTCCCATCCAATTTAGTGAAAAAATGAATTTTGCCACCTTACCCACTCCCGTGCAGTGATATGCTTAGGTAAGCAATAAAAAAATACATGTACATGTCCTCTAATTTCAAAAACAGTGACAAGAGCCACCAAAGAAGAAAAAGAAGAGAGATGGGAAGGAAATAGATTATTAATAGTTTAAACTGTTAACAGTTTAATGTTGATATTATGATTTCCATCAACTCTATGTGTTTTCTGTGCAAATTTGGTGCTCGGTGCACATGTTAAAAAAATTAATAAAAAATTAGATTGAAGTACAGGCATTACTTCTTTGGTTTTCTTTGTAGAGGATTGGTAGTAGGACTGGTTGATGCAGAAAGAAAAATAATTTTTTTGGAATTGACTTATTTTATAAGGTTGAGGTAAAAGTTACGACTTTTCCCATAGAAATAATTTGGGTGTTTTTCTATGGATTGCAACAGGCCATACTAAAAAATTCGTTAAAAAAAAAGTACTGGTCCGATAAGGAAAAAGTTGAGTGTTTTGAACTTCTCAAACCTTAGTCCTGGTATGTGGAAAGTTTCAGATTTCTATTTCAAAATCCAAAAAATCATTGTTCCACCCTAGTATTATGTCCCGGGAGTTACATTTAACTCTGGAATAAATATGGAGGACTTTACCTACTCTTGAAAACATGATTCGCGAGTCAAACACTTTAAGTTTAATAACTAGAATAAACGAAACATTAGAAGCTACGCTACAAGCACAGTAATTAGATATTTACCTTTCTCGAAATTTTCCAATATTCGACTTCCGCCATCTTGAACGGTGAAGGCGTAAAAAGCGTGTACCCGTAAAAATCACATTAAGGTAGCCTTTTGATACAAAACTATAGGAGAAAGAAAGAAAGGTCCTTACCCCCTGTTTTACATACAAACCAAATGCTTTATTCCTTAATCTAACATAATTTATGGATGGAATAAATACTCTTCTTATCGAAATTGCATTAAAATCCTACCTTACTAACTTACGTCTAATTTTGACCCTGGCCAATTCGAAGCAAACTGTTTACATGTGCGTAACAACTCGGTGAATGAACTGGCCACCGTTGTATACGGTGTATTACAACAGGCACAAGCTAAATGTACCGTGCCCTGTGATTGGATTATTGATACGGCCAATGAAACGGCTGCATACATATATCGAATAATCTGATAATGTACCTGCTCAATTGACTTTATTTCATTATTATTTTGATAATTATGTTAATTAATAAATAATAGAATACAGATATTCATAGAGCATAAGTTATAACTTTCAGATAAAAGGACCTTTTTCATCTACAATGATCATTCTTTTTTTTTAAATAAAAAGGAGAGGGAAATCTGAACATTCCTGTTGATAAATGAAAGTAACAGTCATATTCTCTATTATTAACCCATTACCACACAGTTCCGCATTTTGACGCACTGAAAATAAATAACTGTGGAAAACAGTGTGAGAAAAGGAGAATTGCTTGTTATCTACCCTTTATGATACTTATTTTCAATTTAAATCCTCTTTAAAATGTCATCTGCAATTTTAGACATTCAGCTATTGTTTGTTGAAATGATTCCATGCATAAGTAATTATTATCACAAAACAATCACGTTAAAAGACAGTAATATTGAGAATTATTTTCATGTCTATTGCTCTTTACACCCACCAAAAGCATGTATACACAAAAAAGTCGAATCAAGAGACGCTACTCTAAGTTACTTCTTGCACAGTTACCTCGCCTAATATGGGCAGAATTTGAGGCCTATCGATTGGCCTGTACCGGTCCCTATACACGTAGTAGTATCAGGGGCGGTAACCAGTCTACTTGGTGGATCAAGTCAGGAACCTGTAAACAGTTTATTTCTAATTGGCCAGGTCAAAATTAGAAATAAATAAGAAAGGCAGGTTTTCAATGCAATTTTGATAATGAGACATGATTAAGTGCAATCGATTCACTGATAAGTCTGAAGGTTATGAAGCTATCATGAAGTTTGATCTTTTAACCCTAACCCTAACCTTCTGTTCAGTTGTTCAGTTCAAACGGGTCCTCTCTAATACAAACCGGTTCTAACCAATCCAAACCAGTTCCGTCTGGTTCAAATAAATTCTGGTTCTGAACACTTCAAACCTATCCAAAGCGGTTCAAATCTGGTCTGTCCATTTCAAACCGGTTGTTATTCTGATTTGTCCTGTCTGGTCAAAACTGGTTGGAACCAGTTCAAACAATTTCTGTCCAGTCCAAACCAATTCTGGTAATGACGTGAAAAACCATTTCAAACTAGGTCCAACTGGTCTAGACCGGTTCAAACCAGTCCAGCCAGGTTCAAACCAACCAGTTCCAACCAGTCCAAACCAACAAGTTCCAACCGGTCCAAACCAGCCTGGTTACAACCAGTTCCTAACCATTCTAACCGGTCCAAACTGCTTCCAACCAGTTCCAACCAGTCTAAACCAGTTCTAATCCAAACCAGTTCTAACCAGTCTAAACCTTGTAATGGATCGTAACCGGTTCTGACCAGTTCCGACCGGTTCCAACCAGTTCCAACTGGTTCTAACCGGTCCAAGCTGGCTCCACCAAACCAGTTCCGAACGGTCTTAACCAGTTCCGACCAGTTCTGACCGGTTCCCATGAAACAAGTTCCGACCGGTTCCAACCAGTTCTGACCAGTTCTCAAACCAGTTCCAACCGGTTTTGACTGGTTAGGACCAGTTCCCATGAAACCGGTTCTAACCGGTTCTAACCAGTTCAAATCCTTAGGGTTAGGGTTAGGGTTAGGGTTTAGGGTTAGGGTTAGGGTTAGGGTTAGGGTTAGGGTTTAGGGTTAGGGTTTAGTTAGGGTTAGGGTTAGGGTTAGGGTTAGGGTTAGGGTTTAGGGTTAGGGTTAGGGTTAGGGTTAGGGTTGGGGATACGTGTGCGGGAGGCCCCCTTCCAAAGGACTTGGCGAGACGAAAGGCCCTCCCAAAGGCCCTATTTATTAACGAGAGGCCCTAAAAACATGGTCAAAGGCCCTTAGCCAGGGCCTTTCACGCGGGCCTTAAGGAAATCCTGCCGGTAGTGTTTTCCCAAGAATTTCAGCCGATTTATACCCAGGTGTAGACAGAAAAACCTTACCGGAAGGCCTTTAAAAAAAACGAAAGGCCATGTTGAAAAAAATAGAGTTACTTGCCCTTACCCCAATGTGTACCAGAGGCCCTAATGACCAAAGGCCCCAATTAATTTTTTAAGAGTGACATGCCCTTACCCCAATGTGTACCAAAGGCCCTAAACCCTGACCAAAGGCCCTAATTAAATTTTTAAGAGTGACTTGCCCTTACCCCAATGTCTACCAAAGGCCCTAATGCGCAAAGGCCCCCAACTGATATTTTTAGAGTGACTTGGCCTTACCACAAACCCTGGTCATGTGTACCAAAGGCCCTCATTGATTTTATTTGCTTAACTTGAAAGTGACCTCCCCCTTACCCCAGAATTTTGGTTAAGGTCTTACCCTACACAGTAGAGTGTGACGGTTAAGTTAAGACTATATATACTCGAGTACACACCATGTCGGGTTATTGAGAACTTAAGATATTTCTTAAAAGACCAAAGGCCCTGGAAAATGACCAAAGGCTCTAATTAATTTTTTAAGAGTCATTGATTTTATTTACTTAACTTGAAAGTGACCTCCCCCTTACCCCAGAATTTTGGTTAAGGTCTTAGCCTACACAGTAGAGTGTGACGGTTAAGTTAAGACTACATATACTCGAGTACACACGATGTCCGGTTATTGAGAACTTCAGATATTTCTTAGAAGACGAAAGGCCCTGGAAAATGACCAAAGGCCCTACGAAAGGCCCTGAAATCTTATGATTGGGTTAATGCTTTCCAGTCCAAATTGACATCTGCAAGTGGTCTTATCCTACTCAGTATAGTGTGACAGTTAAGTTAAGACTACATATACTCGAGTACACACGATGTCGGGTTATTGAGAACTTAAGATATATCTTAAAAGACCAAAGGCCCTGGAAAATGACCAAAGGCCCTAATTAATTTTTTAAGAGTCATTGATCTTATTTGCTTAACTTTGAAATGACCTCCCCCTTACCCAGAATTTTGGTTAAGGTCTTAGCCTACACAGTAGAGTGTGACGGTTAAGTTAAGACTACATATACTCGAGTACACACGATGTCGGGTTATTGAGAACTTAAGATATTTCTTAAAAGACCAAAGGCCCTGGAAAATGACCAAAGGCCCTGGAAAATGACCAAAGGCCTTCGAAAGGCCCTGAAATCTTATGATTGGGTTAATGCTTTCCAGTCCAAATTGACATGTGCAAGTGGTCTTATCCTACTCAGTAGAGTGTGACAGTTAAGTTAAGACTACATATACTCGAGTACACACGATGTCGGGTTATTGTGAACTTAAGATATTTATTAAAAGACGATAGGCCCTGGAAAATGACCAAAGGCCCTGGAAAATGACCAAAGGCCCTACGAAAGGCCCTGAAATCTTATGATTGGGTTAATGCTTTCCAGTCCAAATTGACATCTGCAAGTGGTCTTATCCTACTCAGTAGAGTGTGACAGTTAAGTTAAGACTACATATACTCGAGTACACACGATGTCGGGTTATTGAGAACTTAAGATATTTCTTAAAAGACCAAAGGCCCTGGAAAATGACCAAAGGCCCTGGAAAATGACCAAAGGCCCTACGAAAGGCCCTGAAATCTTATGATTGGGTTAATGCTTTCCAGTCCAAATTGACATCTGCAAGTGGTCTTATCCTACTCAGTAGAGTGTGACAGTTAAGTTAGGACTACATATACTCGAGTACACACGATGTCAGGTTATTGAGAACTTAAGATATTTATTTAAAGACCATAGGCCCTGGAAAATGACCAAAGGCCCTGGAAAATGACCAAAGGCCCTACGAAAGGCCCTGAAATCTTATGATTGGGTTAATGCTTTCCAGTCCAAATTGACATCTGCAAGTGGTCTTATCCTACTCAGTAGAGTGTGACAGTTAAGTTAAGACTACATATACTCGAGTACACACGATGTCGGGTTATTGAGAACTTAAGATATTTCTTAAAAGATCAAAGGCCCTGGAAAATGACCAAAGGCCCTGGAAAATGACCAAAGGCCTTCGAAAGGCCCTGAAATCTTATGATTGGGTTAATGCTTTCCAGTCCAAATTGACATCTGCAAGTGGTCTTATCCTACTCAGTAGAGTGTGACAGTTAAGTTAAGACTACATATACTCGATTACACACGATGTCAGGTTATTGAGAACTTAAGATATTTATTAAAAGACCATAGGCTCTGGAAAATGACCAAAGGCCCTGGAAAATGACCAAAGGCCCTACGAAAGGCCCTGAAATCTTATGATTGGGTTAATGCTTTCCAGTCCAAATTGACATCTGCAAGAGGTCTTATCCTACTCAGTAGAGTGTGACAGTTAAGTTAAGACTACATATACTCGAGTACACACGATGTCGGGTTATTGAGAACTTAAGATATTTCTTAAAAGACCAAAGGCCCTGGAAAATGACCAAAGGCCCTGGAAAATGACCAAAGGCCTTCGAAAGGCCCTGAAATCTTATGATTGGGTTAATGCTTTCCAGTCCAAATTGACATCTGCAAGTGGTCTTATCCTACTCAGTAGAGTGTGACAGTTAAGTTAAGACTACATATACTTGATTACACACGATGTCAGGTTATTGAGAACTTAAGATATTTATTAAAAGACCATAGGCCCTGGAAAATGACCAAAGGCCCTGGAAAATGACCAAAGGCCCTACGAAAGGCCCTGAAATCTTATGATTGGGTTAATGCTTTCCAGTCCAAATTGACATCTGCAAGAGGTCTTATCCTACTCAGTAGAGTGTGACAGTTAAGTTAAGACTACATATACTCGAGTACACACGATGTCGGGTTATTGAGAACTTAAGATATTTCTTAAAAGACCAAAGGCCCTGGAAAATGACCAAAGGCCGTACGAAAGGCCCTAAAATCTTATGAACGGGTTAATGCTTTGCAGTCCTAACCGGTTCAATCCGGTCAAAACTGGTTCTATCCGGTTCAAACCGGTTCTATCCGGTTCAATCCGGTCTAATCCGGTTCAAACTGCTTTTATCCGGTTCTATTCGGTTTAATCCGGTTCAATCCGGTTCAAACCGGTTCTTTTAATCCGGTTCAAACCGATTTAATCCGGTTCTAACCCGTTCTAACCGGTTCTATCGTGTTTTATCCGGTTCTATCTGGTTCAAACCGGTTCTAATGACCAAAGGCCCTGGAAAATGACCAAAGGCCCTACGAAAGGCCCTGAAATCTTATGATTGGGTTAATGCTTTCCAGTCCAAATTTATATCTGCAAGTGGTCTTATCCTACTCAGTAGAGTGTGACAGTTAAGTTAAGACTACATATACTCAAGTACGCACGATGTCAGGTTATTGAGAACTTAAGATATTTCTTAAAAGACCATAGGCCCTGGAAAATGACCAAAGGCCCTGGAAAATGACCAAAGGCCCTACGAAAGGCCCTGAAATCTTATGATTGGGTTAATGCTTTCCAGTCCAAATTGACATCTGCAAGTGGTCTTATCCTACTCAGTAGAGTGTGACAGTTAAGTTAAGACTACATATACTCGAGTACACACGATGTCGGGTTATTGAGAACTTAAGATATTTCTTAAAAGACCAAAGGCCCTGGAAAATGACCAAAGGCCCTGGAAAATGACCAAAGGCCCTACGAAAGGCCCTGAAATCTTATGAACGGGTTAATGCTTTGCAGTCCAAATTGACATCTGCAAGAGGTCTTATCCTACTCACTAGAGTGTGACAGTTAAGTTAAGACTACATATACTCGAGTACACACGATGTCGGCTTATTGAGAACTTAAGATATTTCTTAAAAGACCAAAGGCCCTGGAAAATGACCAAAGGCCCTACGAAAGGCCCTGAAATCTTATGAACGGGTTAATGTTTTGTAGTCCTATCCGGTTCAATCCAGTCAAAACTGGTTCTATCCTGTTCAAACCGTTTTTATCCGGTTCTATCCGGTTTAATCCGGTCAAGACTGGTTCTATCCGCTATAAACCGGTTCTATCCGGTTTAATCCGGTTCAAACCGGTCTAATCCGGTTCAAACCGGTTTAATCCGGTTCAATCCTGTTCAAACCGGTTCTATCCGGTTCAATCCGGTTCAAACCGGTCGAATCCGGTTCAAACCGGTTTAATCCGGTTCAATCCTGTTCAAACCGGTTCTATCCGGTTCAATCCGGTTCAAACCGGTCTAATCCGGTTTTAACCGGTTCTATTCGGGTCTCTCCGGTTAAAACCGGTTCGTTTAATCCGGTTCAAACCAATTTAATCCGGTTCAAACTCGTTCCAACCCGTTCTAACCGGTTCTATCGGGTTTTATCCGGTTCTATCCGGTTCAAACCAGTTCTAATGACCAAAGGCCCTGGAAAATGACCAAAGGCCCTACGAAAGGCCCTGAAATCTTTTGATTGGGTTAATGCTTTCCAGTCCAAATTGACATCTGCAAGTGGTCTTATCCTACTCAGTAGAATGTGACAGTTAAGTTCAGACTACATATACCCGAGTACACACGATATCGGGTTATTGAGAACTTAAGATATTTCTTAAAAGACCAAAGGCCCTGGAAAATGGCCAAAGGCCCTGGAAAATGACCAAAGGCCCTACGAAAGGCCCTGAAATCTTATGAACGGGTTAATGCTTTGCAGTCCAAATTGACATCTGCAAGTGGTCTTATCCTACTCACTAGAGTGTGACAGTTAAATTAAGACTACATATACTCGAGTACACACGATGTCGGGTTATTGAGAACTTAAGATATTTCTTAAAAACCAAAGGCCCTGGAAAATGACCAAAGGCCCTGGAAAATGACCAAAGGCCCTATGAAAGGCCCTGAAATCTTATGAACGGGTTAATGCTTTGCAGTCCTAACCGGTTCAATCCGGTTCAATCCGGTCAAAACTGGTTCTTTCCGGTTCAATCCGGTTCTATCCGGTTTAATCCGGTCAAAACTGGTTCTATCCGTTTCAAACCGGTTCTATCCGGTTTAATCCGGTTCAAACCGGTCTAATCCGGTTCAAACCGGTTTAATCCGGTTCAATCCTCTTCAAACCGGTTCTATCCGGTTTAATCCGGTCAAAACCGGTTCTATCCGTTTCAAACCGGTTCTATCCGGTTTAATCCGGTTCAAACCGGTTCTATCCGGGTCAATCCGGTCTAATCCGGCGGTTCAAACCGGTCTAATCCGGTTTTAACCGGTTCTATCCGGGTCTCTCCGGTTAAAACCGGTTCAAACCGGTTCGTTTAATCCGGTTCAAACCGATTTAATCCGGTTCAAACTGGTTCTAACCCGTTCTAACCGGTTCTATCGGGTTTTATCCGGTTCTATCCGGTTCAAACCGGTTCTAATGACCAAAGGCCCTGGAAAATGACCAAAGGCCCTACGAAAGGCCCTGAAATCTTATGATTGGGTTAATGCTTTCCAGTCCAAATTGACATCTGCAAGTGGTCTTATCCTACTCTGTAGAATGTGACAGTTAAGTTAAGACTAGATATACTCGAGTACACACGATGTCGGCTTATTGAGAACTTAAGATATTTCTTAAAAGACCAAAGGCCCTGGAAAATGACCAAAGGCCCTGGAAAATGACCAAAGGCCCTACGAAAGGCCCTGAAATCTTACGATTGGGTTAATCCTTTCCAGTCCAAATTGACATATGCAAGTGGTCTTATCCTACTCAGTAGAGTGTGACAGTTAAGTTAAGACTACTTATACTCGAGTACACACGATGTCGGGTTATTAAGAACTTAAGATATTTCTTAAAAGACCAAAGGCCTGGAAAATGACCAAAGGCCCTACGAAAGGCCCTGAAATCTTATGATAGGGTTAATGCTTTCCAGTCCAAATTGACATCTGCAAGTGGTCTTATCCTACTCAGTAGAGTGTGACAGTTAAGTTAAGACTACATATACTCGAGTACACACGATGTCGGGTTATTGAGAAGTTCAGATATTTGTTAGAAGACGAAAGGCTCTGGAAAATGACCAAAGGCCCTATGAAAGGCCCTGAAATCTTATGATTGGGTTAATGCTTTCCAGTCCAAATTGACATCTGCAAGAGGTCTTATCCTACTCTGTAGAATGTGACAGTTAAGTTAAGACTACATATACTCGAGTACACACGATGTCGGCTTATTGAGAACTTAAGATATTTCTTAAAAGACCAAAGGCCCTGGAAAATGACCAAAGGCCCTGGAAAATGACCAAAGGCCCTACGAAAGGCCCTGAAATCTTATGATTGGGTTAATGCTTTCCAGTCCAAATTGACATATGCAAGTGGTCTTATCCTACTCAGTAGAGTGTGACAGTTAAGTTAAGACTACATATACTCGAGTACACACGATGTCGGGTTATTAAGAACTTAAGATATTTCTTAAAAGACCAAAGGCCTGGAAAATGACCAAAGGCCCTACGAAAGGCCCTGAAATCTTATTATAGGGTTAATGCTTTCCAGTCCAAATTGACATCTGCAAGTGGTCTTATCCTACTCAGTAGAGTGTGACAGTTAAGTTAAGACTACATATACTCGAGTACACACGATGTCGGGTTATTGAGAAGGTCAGATATTTGTTAGAAGACGAAAGGCTCTGGAAAATTAAGAAAGGCCCTGGAATATGACCAAAGGCCCTTTGAAAGGCCCTGAAATCTTATGATGGGGTTAATGCTTTGCAGTCAAAATTGACATCTGCATGTGGTCTTATCCTACTCAGTAGAGTGTGACAGTGAAGTTAAGACTACATATACTCGAGTACACACGATGGTTGGCTATCGAGAATTTAAGATATTTCTTAAAAGACGAAAGGCCCTGGAAAATTACGAAAGGCCCTGGAAAATGACCAAAGGCCCTGCGAAAGGCCCTGAAATCTTTTGATTGGGTTAATGCTTTGCAGTCAATATTGACATCTGCTGGTGGTCTTATCCTACTCAGTGGAGTGTGACGCTTAACTTAAGACTACATATACTCGAGTACACACGATGGTTGGCTATCGAGAACTTAAGATATTTCATAAAAGACGAAAGGCCCTGGAAAATTACGAAAGGCCCTGGGAAAATGACCAAAGGCTCTGCGAAAGGCCCTGAAATCTTATGATCGGGTTAATGCTTTGCAGTCCAAATTGACACCTGCAGGTGGTCGTATCCTACTCAGTAGAGTGTGACGATTAACTGAAGACTACATATACTCGAGTACACACGATGGTTGGCTATCGAGAACTTCAGACATTTCTTAAAAGACGAAAGGCCCTGGAAAATTACGAAAGGCCCTGGGAAAATGACAAAAGGCCATGCGAAAGGCCTTAAAATCTTATAGAAGGCCTTGATTGGGTTAATGCTTTGCAGTCAAGATTGACATCTGAAAGTGGTCTTATCCTACTAAGTAGAGTGTGCAGGTTACCTTAAGACTACATATACTCGAGTACACACGATGGTTAGTTATTGAGAACTTCAGATATTTCTTAAAAGACGAAAGGCCCTGGAAAATGACGAAAGGCCATGTGAAAATATGTTAGTTATAGTGTGACGGTTACCTTAAGACTACATATACTCGAGTACACACGATGGTTAGTTATTGAGAACTTCAGATATTTCTTAAAAGACAAAAAGCCCTGGAAAATGACGAAAGGCCCTGTGTGAAAATGACCAAAGGCCCTGCGAAAGAGTATAAATAATGTAAATGAAGTGTTCATTGAAATTGTTCGCGAGATGAACGACAAGCGACTTCAGGAAAATTCACAGCCAATTGGATTTACCTACTTTTCCAAATCCTAAGACAAAAAGCCCTGGAAAATGACGAAAGGCCCTGTGTGAAAATGACCAAAGGCCCTGCGAAAGAGTACAAATAATGTAAATGAAGTGTTCATTGAAATTGTTCGCGAGAAGAACGACAAGCGACTTCAGGAAAATTCACAGCCATTTGGATTTACCTACTTTTCCAAATCCTAAGACAAAAAGCCCTGGAAAATGTTGAAAGGCCCTGTGTGAAAATGACCAAAGGCCCTGCGAAAGAGTACAAACAATGTGAATGAAGTACTGCTGCCTGAAAATGACTCTGATGGCTCTTATGACAAGGAAAATTAGATTTGGGACTAGTAGCGTCAGCAGCCAGTGTTGATGAAGATGTGGAAATGACTCAGGAACAAGACGAAAGGCCCTGGAAAACGACGAAAGGCCATGTTTGAAAATGACCAAAGGCCCTGCGAAAGAGTACAGACAATGTGAATGAAGTACTGCTGCCTGAAAATGACTCTGATGGCTCCTATGACAAGGAAAATTAGATTTGGGACTAGTAGCGTCAGCAGCCAGTGTTGATGAAGATGTGGAAATGACTCAGGAACAAGACGAAAGGCCCTGGAAAACGACGAAAGGCCATGTTTGAAAATGACCAAAGGCCCTGCGAAAGAGTACAAACAATGTGAATGAAGTACTGCTGCCTGAAAATGACTCTGATGGCTCTTATGATAAGGAAAATTAGATTTGGGACTAGTAGCGTCAGCAGTTAGTGTTGATGAAGACAATGTGAATGAAGTACTGCTGCCTGAAAATGACTCTGGTGGCTCCTATGATAAGGAAAATTAGATTTGGGACTAGTAGCGTCAGCAGCCAGTGTTGATGAAGATGTGGAAATGACTCAGGAACAAGTCAACACCAAATGCCCGTATACGGGAGTCGAGATGGTAAACCCAGTGCGAAAAAAACAACAAACTTGTCTCTTTGGCCACCAAGACTTAGTCAAGGTGTTCACCCCTGCGCCACGTTGAGGCCATGAGACATTGCAGGGGAAAATCATTATTTACAAACTATTTACAAATCATTCTTTTTACACTGATCGAATGTACATTGATTTAAATATAAATATGAATTAAAAAACTTTGTACATGATTGGTATTTACAAATAAATATGAATTGACAAACTATGTACATCATTGGTATTTACAAAAATCTATGAAATATATTTTTACTATATAGTGATTTTTTTATATTTCTTATAGGACTATATTTTCTTGGGGTTTTTTTCTTCTTTTTAAAAATATGCTTGATTATTACAACCTATCTACAGAGTCGGTATATACAGGACTGAATCAAATGAAAATTCTGAGTCTGAATCAATTGATATTTCATTATTTTTTGCCCCCTTTTCAACACTTATTTGAATGAAAATAGTTGGATTAACCCTAAGAAAAATTAGCAGAGAACACTGATTTCAATGTGTAATTTCCCCTTTAAATCAATCAAATGCAAAAGAAGCAAATGAAGGAATGGAATAGAATTAACCCTCACGAAGAAAAATAGCAGGCAACACTTATTTGAATGAGAAAATAATAAATTGAAGCGATCTCCAAAAACACGTCTAACCCGAACGACAGTCGATAATACTCTGACAGAATGCGCGATCGTTAGGTAAGCGTTATGTAAACGGTAGGTTAGCGTATAGTTCTATTTTAAGCATATTGATTTTACATCAGTTTTTTTCCGACCTTTCTTCAACAATCTATAGCTCCTTAAGGAATGGAGGTATCGGTCTGATTTAAAATTTATTGAGGACGTTGATTCAAGTACTTTCGGAAATTGGTACGATTTATTTGTGTACGACTCTCCCTTCGTCTTTAATACGATTTAAAACAATATCATATTGGGAAAAAATATGCGGGGCCTTTGGAAAGGCCTTTGGTACACAATGGATTTTTATTTGGGTTACTTGTAATATCCGGTTCCATCCAGTGTAATCCCGGCATTTACCAGTGCCAACTAGTTCGTCTATAATACGATTGAACGCGATGTCGGCCATTGCAATTTGTGTGATTTCATTTTCCGACATTTCTTCAATGGTCCCTAGCTCCTTAACGAATAGAGGTATCGGTCTGCTGTAAAGTTTATTGAGAACGTTGATTCAAGTACTTACGGAAAGTGGTACGATTTACTTGTGTACGACTCTCCAATCGTCTATAATACGATTGAACGCAGTGCCGGCCATTGCAATTTGTGTGATTTCATTTTCCGACATTTCTTCAATGGTCCGTAGCTCCTTAACGAATAGAGGTATCGGTCTGCTGTAAAGTTTATTGAGGACGTTGATTCAAGTACTTACGGAAATTGGTACGATTTATTTGTGTCCGACTTTCCGTTCGTCTATAATACGATTGAACGCGATGTCGGCCATTGCAATTTGTGTGATTTCATTTTCCGACATTTCTTCAATGGTCCCTAGCTCCTTAACGAATAGAGGTATCGGTCTGCTTTAAAGTTTATTGAGGACGTTGATTCAAGTACTTACAGAAAGTGGTACGATTTATTTGTGTACGACTCTCCCTTCGTCTTTAATACGATTTAAAACAATATATGCGGGGCCTTTGGAAAGACCTTTGGTACACAATGGATTTTTATTTGGGTAACTTGTAATATCCGGTTTTACCAGTGCCAACTAGCTTGGACTGGGTGCAACTGGCGCAGACTGGTTTAGACGGGCAGGGGCCCGGTTCTGACCAGTCTATTCCGGCATTAACCAATAAGAAGGATAGAAGATTTAAGGAAAGGCCTGATTGATGACAAGATTTATAAATACTGGCCAGCACAAGCCAGTTGAATGCTCTCTGAGTATTATCTCCCTTTATATCAATTACAGCTAATCCTCAGTAATATAGTATATGTATAAAGATCCCATGAAACAAGGCAATTATAGACAAAATGGCGAAGTACATAATTTTGCCACGCTTTCACGAAGATCTAGTCGTGCTGGAGCAATTTCTGCATGACCGGTGGGCAGATGTAAACCAGGCAGTCATTGATGGACTGACGGGCTTTACATTCTTCTCATACGAAGAATTCATTGCTGCTGTTGCGCATTTGCGCAGCAGGAACATTGTTTTCGACGTGTGGGTAAAACGCCCCCCTTGATCCATATTAAACGATATGGGTCATGGCCCGACAAAATCTCGGGCCTTTTTTTTTAGACCCGAGGTATTGTCGGGTCTTGACCCAAACGAATTGAACGTGGAGTAGAATGGGACTTTCCTATGTAATTGAACACAATGTCTGGTATTGCAGTTTTCATGAATTCATTTTCCGACCTTTCTTCAACGATGCATAGCTCATTAACGAATAGAGGTATCGGTTGGCTTTAAAGTTTATTGAGGACGTCCATTCAAGTACTTACGGAAATTGGTACGATTTATTTGTGTACGACTCTCCGTTCGTCTATAATACGATTGAACGCAATGTCGGCCATTGCAATTTTTGTGGTTTCAGTTTCCGACATTTCTTCAATGGTCCGTAGCTCCTTAACGAATAGAGTTATCGGTCTGCTTTAAAGTTTATTGAGGACATTGATTCAAGTACTTACAGAAATTGGTACGATTTTTTTGTGTACGACTCTCCCTTCGTCTTTAATACGATTTAAAACAGTATCATATTGGGAAAAAATAGGCGGGGCCTTTGGAAAGGCCTTTGGTACACAATGGATTTTTAATTGGGTAACTTGTAATTCTTGACCCATATATTTGACCTTGACTTTGAGGGTCAAGGTCATGACTGCTTAGTCACAGCTATCAAATGTGAAGGGCCCAGACTTAACCCTGAGTAGATACCAAAATCATACAGGGCCTCTCGAAAGGCCTTCGGTACACAAAATATTTAAATTGGGTTTCTTGTAATTCTTGAAAATTTGAAGAAAGCCTCTCGCCAAGGCCTTTCGCCAATGGCTTTTTATGCTTGGCCTTTGGAAAGGCCTTTGGTACACAACGGATTTCTATTTGGGTTACTTGAACCATTTATTTGACCTTGACTTTGAGGGTCAAGGTCATGACTGCTCGGTCACAGCTATCAAATGTGAAGGTCGCAGACTTAACCCTGAGTAGATACCAAAATCATACAGGGCCTCTCGAAAGGCCTTCGGTACACAAATAATTTAAATTGGGTTTCTTGTAATTCTTGACCTATTCATTTGACCTTGACCTTGAAGGTCACAGTAATGACTGCTCGTTAATTGCAATAAAAGGTGAAGGTTTCATGCCAAACCCAGGTCATAAATTTTTCAACCAGGGAAAACATGACATTTCAAGAAATTTTACGGTCTCAAAAATGCCAACTTTGTTATTTGTTGGAAAAAAGCCAATTTTTTTTGTCAGGCTGAAGCCAAGTTTAAGCCAATTAAAATGCCATTGCCGTATTTGTTTTACTTTAAACCTGTAGTTGGAAAAAAAAAACCCAAACTAAAATTTGAAGAAAGCCTCTCGCCAAGGCCTTTCGCCAATGGCTTTTTATGCTTGGCCTTTGGAAAGGCCTTTGGTACACAACGGATTTCTATTTGGGTTACTTGAACCATTTATTTGACCTTGACTTTGAGGGTCAAGGTCATGACTGCTCGGTCACAGCTATCAAATGTGAAGGTCGCAGACTTAACCCTGAGTAGATACCAAAATCATACAGGGCCTCTCGAAAGGCCTTCGGTACACAAAATATCTAAATTGGGTTTCTTGTAATTCTTGACCTATTTATTTGACCTTGACTTTGAAGGTCACAGTAATGACTGCTCGTTAATTGCAATAAAAGGTGAAGGTTTCATGCCAAACCCAGGTCATATTTTTTTCAACCAGGGAAAACATGACATTTCAAGAAATTTTACGGTCTCAAAAATGCCAACTTTGTTATTTGTTGGAAAAAAGCCAAATTTTTTTTGGCAGGCTGAAGCCAAGTTTAAGCCAATTAAAATGCCATTGCCGTATTTGTTTTACTTTAAACCAGTACTTGGAAAAAAAAAACCCAATCAAAAATTTGAAGAAAGCCTCTCGTCAAAGCCTTTCGCCAATGGCTTTTTATGCTTGGCCTTTGGAAAGGTCTTTGGTACACAACGGATTTCTATTTGGGTTACTTGACCCATTTATTTGCCCTTGACTTTGAGGGTCAAGGTCATGACTGCTCGGTCACAGCTATCAAATGTGAAGGTCGCAGACTTAACCCTGAGTAGATACCAAAATCATACAGGGCCTCTCGAAAGGCCTTCGGTACACAAAATATCTAAATTGGGTTTCTTGTAATTCTTGACCTATTCATTTGACCTTGACTTTGAAGGTCACAGTAATGACTGCTCGTTAATTGCAATAAAAGGTGAAGGTTTCATGCCAAACCCAGGTCATAAATTTTTCAACCAGGGAAAACATGACATTTCAAGAAATTTTACGGTCTCAAAAATGCCAACTTTGTTATTTGTTGGAAAAAAGCCAAATTTTTTTTTGCAGGCTGAAGCCAAGTTTAAGCCAATTAAAATGCCATTGCCGTATTTGTTTTACTTTAAACCAGTACTTGGAAAAAAAAAACCCAAACAAAAATTTGAAGAAAGCCTCTCGTCAAAGCCTTTCGCCAATGGCTTTTTATGCTTGGCCTTTGGAAAGGTCTTTGGTACACAACGGATTTCTATTTGGGTTACTTGACCCATTTATTTGACCTTGACTTTGAGGGTCAAGGTCATGACTGCTCGGTCACAGCTATCAAATGTGAAGGTCGCAGACTTAACCCTGAGTAGATACCAAAATCATACAGGGCCTCTCGAAAGGCCTTCGGTACACAAAATATCTAAATTGGGTTTCTTGTAATTCTTGACCTATTTATTTGACCTTGACTTTGAAGGTCACAGTAATGACTGCTCGTTAATTGCAATAAAAGGTGAAGGTTTCATGCCAAACCCAGGTCATAAATTTTTCAACCAGGGAAAACATGACATTTCAAGAAATTTTACGGTCTCAAAAATGCCAACTTTGTTATTTGTTGGAAAAAAGCCAATTTTTTTTGTCAGGCTGAAGCCAAGTTTAAGCCAATTAAAATGCCATTGCCGTATTTGTTTTACTTTAAACCTGTAGTTGGAAAAAAAAAACCCAAACAAAAATTTGAAGAAAGCCTCTCGCCAAGGCCTTTCGCCAATGGCTTTTTATGCTTGGCCTTTGGAAAGGCCTTTGGTACACAACGGATTTCTATTTGGGTTACTTGAACCATTTATTTGACCTTGACTTTGAGGGTCTAGGTCATGACTGCTCGGTCACAGCTATCAAATGTGAAGGTCGCAGGCTTAACCCTGAGTAGATACCAAAATCATATAGGGCCTATCGAAAGGCCTTCGGTACACAAAATATTTAAATTGGGTTTTTTGTAATTCTTGATCCATTTATTTGACCTTGACATTGAGGGCCTCAGTAATGATTGCTCCGTATTTGCTATCAAAATAGAAAGGTCGCAGACTTAACCCTGAGCACAACTCAAAAGTATATAGGGCCTCTCGAAAGGCCTTTGGTATACAAATTATTTTAACCTGGGTTACTTGTATTATTGACTTAAGTTGACTTTGAAGGTCTCAGGGCCTTTGGAAAGGCCTTTGGTAAAGAAATATTTTTCATTTGGGTTACACATATCTTTTGATCTTTTCATTTGACCTTGACTCCGAAGGTGTCAGTCCTGATTGCTCGTTAATTGCAATAAAATGTGAAGGTTGCAGGCCAAACCCAGGTCATGATTTTTAACAAGGAAGTATAGGCAATTGGACGGTCGAAAAACTGTCAGGTTCATTTTACTGAATAGGGCCTCTCGTCGGGGCCTTTGGCATGTTTACTTTTGGGCTTTATATAACTTTTGAATCAAGGGCAATAACTATGGAAGGATTTTTTTGTAATTGTCTCCTCTTTGCCCTCTAACATCTGGCATCGCGTTTCTCTGGCCAAACCCACTAGTTAAGGGGACAAAAGCTGACCCACTTTCCATCAAAATGGGGTCAAGTCACTTTTTTTTGTTAAGTTGCAGTGTTTTTTTTGTTCAAACACATGAGATAAAATCTCGGAACCCTGTTGAGATAACTGAGATAAAAAGAAATAAAATTCTTTTTCAGGGCCTTTCGTGAAGAACTTTGGGCATCTTATAATTTCTAAACCAAGGGCGATAACTCTGAAATTCTTTTTTTGGGGTCTTCTCCTCTTTGCCCTCTAACATCTGGCATCACGTTTACCTGGCCACACCCACTGGTTAAGGGATCAAAACCCAACCCGAATTCCAAAAAAATGGGGTCAAGTCCCTTTTTTTTGTTAAGTTGCAGTGGTTTTTTTGTTCAAGCACGTGAGATAAAATCTCGGAACCCTGTTGAGATAACTGAGATAAAATGAACAAAAAAAAAATTTCAGGGCCTTTCGTGAAGAACTTTGGGCACCTTATAATTTCTAAACAAAGGGCGATAACTCTGATATGACTTCGGGGTTAAGTTGACCCCCTTGGCCTCTAACTATTGATATCGTGATATCCTGATTTAGCCTTACAACTTCGGAGATAAATTCGGTTTTTATTCACAAGTCCTTCCGTCAATGGTTTCTGGCCTCCCGTGCATGAAAATTGAAAAAGTCATTTTTTTGTACCAACAAGGGCGATAACTCCTGTTTTTCCTTTTGGGTTAGGTAGAGCTTGATGAGAGCTTTCCAACGATATATAGATATCACGGTTTAAGCCGATAATTAACGTGTGAAAGGCTTTTCTCTGATTTTTTTGAATGCTTGATTATGAATTCATCAAAGGGGTAAGTAGTCTACCCCTAGGTGACAACCTTCACCCACAAGTCGTGTTTTCAAACCCAAACACGAGCTGGGTTAGCCCCGGCTCTCCCCTGGCTCCGAGGTATCGCCAAGGGGGTTCTAACCCACATCTGCTTTTTGCTAATGCTAATGAACGGAAGGCTCCAGGTCGAAAAAACGTACCTTTTTTTTTGGGAGAGCATAGATAAGCCACCAGGTGGTTTGAGAGGGGGGGACTTATACCATTCTGCGCAGCAGCATCTAGTCTACACATATGCGAAATTTCAGGGTTTTGGATGGATCAAGATCGGACATAGGGTCAAAAAACCGTCGATTTTGGGCCGGGCAAAGGCCCTGAAAATATTGCAGGATATTTGGGTTTGATGTTCCCAATTAGGGTTTAGGGTTAGGGTTTAGGGTTTAGGGTTAGGGTTAGGGTTTAGGGTTAGGGTTAGGGTTTAGGGTTAGGGTTAGGGTTAGGGTTAGGGTTAGGGTTTAGGGTTTAGGGTTAGGGTTTAGGGTAAGGCGAAAATGACGAAGTGAGTGAGTGACTTTTAAAAATAGATATCACGTGGTCGGGTATTTTTCTGTTTAGAAATCTCACGTGTTTGATGGAGTGAGTATCTAATGTGAAAATATGATTTTATTAATACTATAAGAACACTTATTTCGAATGTAAAAAATTCATTTTGTTAATTAATAAGACTGATAATTTGTTTATGATGAAAAAGTTATTAAAAATTGTGTCTAGTTTGAATTTCATTGGATGAATTAATCACGTGGTTTCCTTCACCTCGCTTTGAGTCAGTTCAGTCGATCAGTGTGTACAGACGTGAATGGACATATGTGTATTTTTTCAATTGGATTATTTTTTTGCGAGGTGAGTGGATATTATGGTAATTTGACATTTTGAGCGAATGTTCATTTTTGGCCCGGACGAAGCCAGGTGATTCAGCCAATGCTCATTTCCGGCCTGTACCTAGCCGGGTGATCCTGATATTGTTGCAGACGTCCGAATAGTCTGAAGATGCTTTATGTATTGGGAATAGTGCAATTACCCCAAGAAATGACACATTGAGCCATTGCTCATTTCCGGCATCTATGTAGCCAATGCTCATTTCCGGTCTGTACCTAGCCGGTTGATTCTAACATTGTTGCAGACGTCCGAATAGTCTGAAGTTGCTGTATGTGTTGAGAATAGTGCAATTAAATGACAAAAAAAATGGACACATTGAGCCGTTGCTCATTTCCGGCGTCGATGGAGCCAGATGCTACTGACACTGTTGCAGGTGCCCGAAGGTCTGACATTTGCTGGGTGTGTTCAGAATAGTGCCCCTCACGACCAATGTGTAATGTCGGTTTTAAAAACGTCAGGTGTTGGGGAACTAAAGTGAATTGCGAATCATTAGGAGCACGTGGTAATCAGATTTGGGGATATGCTGGGTATCAGTTTCTATGTAATATGAACACATTGTCGTTTTGAAAATAGGTTGTTGTGTAAATAACAAATTGTGAAATATTTGGAGCACGTGTTAATCAGATTAGGGTATAAAACGGCTTGGCTTCTTTTTTGATGATAATTTATGAACACGTGGTTAGCTAGATTTCAATTCGATATAGAATGTATCATTGTCGTTTTGTTTAGTAAATAGCGTGTTGTGTAAATGAAAGTAAAATTGAAAGATTCGAAGCATGTGATAATCTCCCCATTGCATGGATTGGGTTGGTTTCCTTGTGGCGATTATAGCACGTGGTTACCTAATGCGGTTAACAAATGGATAAACTTAGAAAAAACTCCACAAACCTTGATAAAGGTTAATAAACTTCGCTAAACCTTAATAACCAACGGTAATTCTATGATAGGAAAGTAATAAAGTTTGAGGAACGTTGATAAACCTTGATACCTTTTAAAAAATTTGCCAAACATTGAGAAATGTGCAGTAGAAGTGTGGACGATCCACAAAGCGAACTGGAAGTTTTCCTGTCAATGAAAGAATGCGTATCTGATTGTCTAGGATTATGAAGGTTAACGTAGATAAACCAAGAGGTATTTAACAGAAACCACACATAGCATCCATATAAAAGTTTATGATAGCTTCTGTTTAATAGCTAAGCAGCTGATCAGATATTCTCAACGGTTTGTCAAAGGGTTAAGATTGTCAAAGTTTCTGAAATTATTGTCAGAGATTGTCACAGTTCCTAAACTGATTATCAAAGATTGTGAAAGCTTCCGAACGGTTTGTCAAAGATTGTCAAAGTTTCTGGAAACCTGGAGAATCCTCAAGATGCATATTCCGAACGCCAGCTCTCTGTTTTTCAAAGGTTGTCAAAGTGTGAAGCTGTGTCAAATCAGTTTTGTCACTCTGTGTGTACGGACGTGAATGGATATAGTTAGGGTTAGGGTTAGAAGTCCTCGATTGAGTAGGACTATAAATTATATCGACGGTTGGTCTATCGAAGATTAGCATTGTTAAGCAAATGGATTAACAAAGATTGCCTAGGTTTCTCAATGGAATTTCGAGGAATGTCAAAGTTTCTGTAAGGTCTATTAAAGAATGTCAATTTTTCTAGATTGAATGTGAAAAAACTGCTGGAATGATTACGAAGTTTAAGCAAAGATTACCAGACATTGTAAAAGTTCATGAATAGGTTGATCAAAGATTGCCTAGGTATCTTGGTGGATTATCAATGATTGTCAAATTTTCTGTAATTCTTTTTATAATGTAAATGAAGGATTATAAAAGATTATTGAATTTGATCGAAATATCAAATATAATCAAGGATTACAAGAGATTGTGAACCTGTTTAAAATGCTTTATCAAAGATTGCCTAAGTTTCTCTCTGGATTGTCAATGATTGTCCGAATTGCAGGAAGGATTAGAGAGTTTATTGATGGTTTATCAGAAAATATCCAAGATACTAATGTTGTAATATTTCTATCTTTCGTAATTTTAGCACCATTGTATCATCCGCTTGGTGGGCAACCGTAATCGTATGATTACAAGGACATAGACAGCCATTGTATCTTCCGATTGGTGGGCAATCGTAGGGTTAGGGTTACAAGGACACAGGCAGCAGTAAGTTATTCCATTTTTTTGTTTTGTTTTTGTTACAACGCTTACTTCAACAGATGTGCAATCAATGCATTTAACATTGCTGTCCTATGTTAAAAATACCCTTAATCACTCATCTTCTCTTTTGTAAGCCACTGATTGCATTTCCACTGGAAACTGATTTGAGAGTAGAAATTCACCAGATAAAAGGTGCAGCTTCTATCAAGGATTGTAAAACTATATCAACGCTTGTGAAAGATTGGCCCTGTTCTTGAAGGATTATCAAAGTTTATGGAAGAATTGTCCAATTTCTGGAGGGTTTATCAGAGATTGTCAAAATTTCAAATAGATTTTCAAAGATTATTTAAATTAATGTGAAATTTTATCAAAGGGTTTATGAAAGAAGTCCTAGGTTTATGGATAGATTGTCAAGGATCGTCAAAGTTTCTCGATTGTTTGTGATAAGAAGTTAAAGGTAATTGAATGATTATCAAAGATTATTGACATTTCTGGAAAGATGTTCAGATTTCAGGAAGGAAAACCAAACATTATGAAATTGAAGCAAAGATTACCAAAGATTGTCAAACTGTATAAAAGGGTTTAGAAAAAAATGCATAGGTTTCTCACTGGATTAATCAGGAAGAAATACGTAGTAAAATGATGGATTACCAAACAATATCCAAGATTGTACTAGTGTTGTATTTTGTTATCTTCCAATTTGTAGGCTCCATTATATATTTCGGAATTGTGGGCGACCCTCCCGGAACTAGGACACAGGATTACTTTTGTGGAGCAAGGGGCTGTGAGTTTACGGACCGGACCACTTCCGGGGAGACCGTCACTCTAAAGATGGACGACGGAAACAGTAAGTTGTTCCTATCCTTTTTTGGGGACATACATCCTCTTTCAACAGATGTGGATGTATTGCAGATATTCAAGGTTACACATGCCGTAACTGAGACATGTTATTTGCAAGGGACAGAGTTAGGGTTTGCAAGGGACAGACTGCATTTTCCTGTGGAAACAGATGTGATACGTGAAGAATAACCATAGTAAAGGTGCTGCTGATCTCAAGGATTGTCAACACTTGTCCAAAGATTTTCGACCGAGTTTGGGGTTAGGGTTTAGCAAGGATTAGCAAAGTATATGTAACGTTTTTATCTAAGATTGCAAAAGGTTTAAAGGGGCACATTAAAGGATAGATACAGATTCTTGAAGGTTTGTCAAGGATTGTGATAGTAATGAATGATGGTCGAAAATGCCAAAGTTTATCGAACAATTATCAGTTGTATGAAATGCTTATTAAGGAATGTTTAGGTATCCGGAAGGGTGATCAAAGATTCTCAAAGTTTATGAAACGGTTTTGCAACAGTTGTCATGTTTTGTCAAATGTTTGTCAAAAATTGTTAGAATTTGTTGATGGATAATCAGAGACTGTCAAAGTATGTCGACAGATTTTAAAGTATATATATATATATAATTTATAAAAGGTATGAAAGACTGTCAATGTTTAGTTAACGGAGATTGTCAAAGCTCCTGGAAGTTTCAAATATATGGAGGGTTTATCAAGGGTTGTAGATTTATCTGGAATAGCTATAAAATATTGTCCAAGTTTAAGAAAGAATGTCGATGTTCCCGGAAAGTTTATCAAAGATTGTCGGACTAATATGAAATTTGAGGAAGGGTTACCCAAGATTGTGAAATGTTATCCGAGATTGCATGTGTTATCATTGTTTAATCCTTGAAAATTCTTGCACAAACAGTGTATCTGTCGTATTGTTCAGGTATGGACCTGGAAATGGAAGACGAAGAAGACGGGTTTGTCGAAGCATGCTTCGAGAATGGTTACTTTAAAGAGATGTATGATAGATATGGTGACGTCAAGTCTTTTTTGGAAAGAGAAGAGAAGATCTACGCACGAAGTTCCACTGCTGCTGACGCCGACCAGGATGAGTTTCTGACGTTTTCCACCGATCTGGATGGATGTGTGGTTGAATTAAAATCTCTGCGGGGCATTAACTGGCACGTTCGTCATTTAAAACTACTGCCAAACGGATTGGTTTCTGTACGTAGAATTTTCCCGATGTTGAAGAAACACCTACCATTATCCGAGTACACCAAACCTCAACTGCAGAACTTGAAAGAAAGCTTTGGGATTCAAATATTTTACGAGCACGGGTGGGAATGTTGGCTTGGAGTGGTGCCTTCCCCAAGCAGAAGTTGTATAGAATTAGAGCCTGCAGTCCTAAAGCACCTAACTTTTGGATTCTGCTCTGCAGTGAAAGAAGAGTTTGGGAGACGTCTCCGCAACTTATGTTCCTCTGGTCAAACAATACGCAAAACGTTGATGAAGAATGACCTTTTAAATATCGGAACTTTGTTTGTCCTCCCTGACGACTGTAGGCAAGTACTGTGTATATTACAGGAGAGTGTGGACAGTTGTTTAGTTGATAACGTTTTACAACCTATCCTGTTTTGCTTTAGGTTCGGCGAGAAATGTAGTGAAGGTGTTAGTATGAAAGAGTATATTCCATACGAAACCCGAACTGTTACCGTGCATTCTGCTGTGGATATATCCAGTCCAGTTATGGAATTGCTTTGGTCAACGGCTGGTTTGCAAAGTGTTATAGGTTCACGTGGGACTCTAAGTACATGCGCTACCTTAGCTGAATGCGGAAACTACCAGAGTAATTTGGACGGGAGGTTGTTGGATGTCTCTGCAGTTTTGCGACGGGTATGTTTTGAGCCGGACAAAATGCGATTCGTTCAGTTCTATGCCGACCTTCCTCATCGGAAGCCTCAAACAAGATTCCACCCCGTGTCTGGATGCATCGCAGGTGGCATGACTTTTAACCCCAGAACATCAACAGCGTATAGAAAGGACGCAGAGGCTTATATTTCAACGTTGGAGACAAATTTTAAGTTATTGAACACCAGTACGTGTCGACTAGAGTTTGTCACTGAGCTGACAGAGTTCAAGGATGTCGTTAGAGCAACCGACTGTTTCGATATCAAAAGACTGAAAGACTTGTTAGAATCGAAGCCGTTGTTGGTCCCATTTCCTTGCGGAACTATGACATGCATACAGGAAATTGGATTGTGGTGTACACACGAGCTGAAACATCTACTTAGGCAATACGATAGCACTGGCAATGTAGAATGTGTTTGGCAGGCCTTTCAACATGAGCTGGCCGTTGAGAAATTGTTGTGGGGTTTTCCTCTCTGCTTTAAGAGTAGTCAGTACTCTGTGAATTTAGGACCAGGAAAACTACTGCCTAGTCGAAGCAGAACCGACTTTTACGGGTTCCTTGCATTGGACAATCCCACGGCTTGTATGGTCCACGAAGACAGCCTTCCACCATGTAGCATATGGACATCTTCAGAAGTCGTAGCTGGTAAGATGACCAGGTGTGCAGGAGTACACGATATCCTATCCAGCAGTTCATATGTTATTGGTCGGCGACTTGTGGATGTACTCATACGAGACCTGAATGAAATTGGTCGTACAGGAATGAGATTGGAAGTGTTGAAGCAGGAAATGTTAACTGACAAGCCAACGCTAGCAGTGACAGGATGTATTACATTCAAACAGTTGGTACAGCTTCTGGGTCGAGGAGGAAAGCGATTACCGTTTGCCATGGCATATGGAGATGTTTGTCAGTTGCTGAGGAAGGCTAATCTTGATGTGGCAGACGTATTGAAGGAGGGTTTAGGTTCAAGCATCAAACATTTCCCGGCTATTCGGAGCTATGATAAACATGGCAATGCCACTATTGACTGGGCAATCGGAATGGGTCTGTGGAAAGTTATTAGCTCAGGCGACATTACATATCAGGCACAGTCTTCCGCTGTTCTGTCGAAACTGGTAACGTCCGAATTGGAATTGCGGCGTATTGTGTATGCGAGCAAACTTAAGAAGGCACCTGTAACACTTCCATGGATAGAAGATTGCTGTAAAAAGCTGTCGGGTCAGAAGTTAATAGAGGAAGACAGATTGAAAGTGCTCTGTTTCGTGTCGTGTATCGCTCTTATGATGAACGGGTGGTACGTGGAATATGACGGCGTAGAGAAACTAATGAAGGAGATTAAAATTGACCAGTACCGACTACGTGCCCTAGAGATTTTGTCCAAGTTGCAGTTAGCACACTTTAACAAGTTTAAATTGTTCCGGTTACATCACAGTGTTCCCTTTCGGCTGAAAGACCTGGAAGTGAAAAATTCCCAAACAAGGCAGGAAGATGTTCAGAACAGTGTGATCGAGGCGAATGAAGAAGAACCCGATCGCATTTCCGACGATTATGAGACTGATTCCCATGTTCCTAGGGATGTAATCTTTCGGGCTCCTTCCTGTTTGCCATCGACATCACGGGGTTTAGGACACTGGACACCACAAGAATTGGAACTATTGCATGAAGTGTGGGAATTGAGAAGCCCGAGTTGCTCGAAGAAAATGGCGTTATACAACATGTTTAGAGAGAAGTGTATAAAACACGACATACCTTTCCGAACATTCAAAGCCTTCGAAGTGAAGCTGAACCGAATGAAACAATCAAAATGAGAGATAAGGCAATGTGAGACATTTTCATAGTTCTTGAAGGAAACCTAAATGTGAAAGAGCGAGCCTCTGATCTCAAAGACACTCAGATTGTGTAAAAATAAGAATAACCGGGCCCTTGAAGTCATGGACACTCAGATTGTGTATAAATAAGAATTATAAGATCAGATCAGTTATAAAGTGAGCCTCTGACCTCATGGACACTAATAATGTGTACCAATGTGATTTAGCGAGTGTCTGACTTCATGGACGCTGAGATTGTGTACAAATAAAAATTGCCGAGCCTCTGAACTGAAGGACAATCAGATTGTTTACAAATGTGAAAAACCGAGCCTGTGAGCTCATGGACACTCAGATTGTGTACAAATGTGATTAAGCGAGCCTCTGAACTGAAGGACACTCAGATTGTGTAGAAATGTGATTAAGCGAGCCTCTGAACTGAAGGACACTCAGATTGAGTACAAATGTGAACTCACCGACACCTAGATAAGTGTGGATTGCCTGAACCTAGCAACAATGAGTCGGGTGGCGTCCGATGAAACCCCTGCGGTAGTGCAGATAATACGAGTTGGAACTCGGGGGACTAGGTGCCAAAGGCAAAAAGTTTGATTAAGAAGAAAAATTCCAGGAAAACATGAAAGTGTGATCTGTCCCCGTGCAGTAAGTGAAATACTAGTATTCATCGCTGACCGCGTAAATTGTAAAAGTTTATCGACCTTTTTGATAGAATGTGAAAGAATTTCAACGGTATATCAAAGATTGCATAAGTTTCTCGACGGTTTATCAAAGTTTGCCATATTTTTTTCAAAGTTTATCAATGTTTTCCATCAAAGGCATTGGGTTATTGTCAAAGAAAATCTCGATACACCTGGAAAAAGCTACAAAATATGACCCAAAGTTGGTTAGTCTGCCCTTTTAAAAAAGTTTTTGTTAAAGTTTGTTCACGGTATATCGAATTTCGTGAATGGTTAATCTGAGGGTTTCAATGTTACTTCCAAGCCAATGTGAGATCGTCAAAGACAGTAAGTAAATATTTGCCGAAAGGTGAAGAATCCTCATAATATATGACCCAACGTCGGCTTTTCTTCATTTGTAAAGATTGTCAAAGTATGTCAACGTTATATCAAAGTTTGTAGAGAGATTGTCAAGGAAAACCTCGAGAATCCTCTAGAATTATGACCGCAATTCTTGCTTTAAGGCTGTGAAAAATTGATAAATTACTGAAAGCTTTGTCAAAGATTGTCAAATTTTCCCGACAGTTTATGAAAGATTGTCAAAGTTTCTGAACGGTTAGTCAAAAATGTCAAAGTGTCTCGACGGTTTATGAAAGATGTTCAAAGTTTCTGAACGGTTTGCCAAAGACTGTCAAAGTTTGTCAGCGGATAATGACCGATTCTCCAAATATGTCGACTATTTTAAGGAATGTTAAGGTATGAAGTTTATCGACCGTTTATCATATATTGTAAAAGTTTATAAACAGTTTGTCAAAGACTGTCCAACTGGACGGTTTGTCAATTAATTTGTAAGTTTGTCAGTGGCTACTCAAGGAATCTGAAAATGGTTTGCCGTTATTTCAGAGACTGCCGACGTTTGTAAGCGAATATTCAACGATTGTCAATGCTTCTGTACGTTTTGTCAATCAAAGTTTGTCAGCGGTTAGTAAAAGATTGTCTAAGTTTCTCAAAGGTTTGTCATTGATTGTGTAAGTTGATCGGCGACTAGTTAAATATTGTCGAAGTTTATCGACAATTTATCAAAGATTGTGAAAGGTTCTCAACAGTTTCTCAGAGATTGTCCAAGTTTCATGAAGGTTTTTGAAAGGTTGTGAAAGTTTCTGGAGGGATTGTCAGAGATTGACAAAATTTCTCAACGGATTGTAAAAGTTTGTGGACGGATTTTCAAAGAATGTCAAAGTTTCTCAACGGATTGTGAAAGGTTGTCAAAGTGTCTGGACGGATTGTCAAAGTTTCTGAACGGATTGTGAAGGTTTCTGGAGGGTCTGTCAAAGAATGCCAAAGTTTCTCGACAGATTGTCAAAGAATGTCAAAGTTTCTCAACGGATTGTGAAAGATTGTGGACGGATTTTCAAAGATTGTAAAAGTTTCTGGACGAATTGTCAAAGGTTGTCAATGTTTGTCGACAGATTGTGAAAGTTTCTGGAGGGTTGGTGAAAGATTGTCAAAGTTTCTCGACGGAATGTCAAAGATTACCGAGGGATTGTCAAAGAATGACAAAGTATCTCAACGGATTGTGAAAGATTGTCAAAGTTTCTTGACCGATTATCAAAGATTGTCAAAGTTTGTGAACGGATTGTGAAGGTTTCTAGAGGGTCTATCAAAGATTGTCAAAGTTTGTCGATGGACTGTCAAAGAATGTCAAAGTTTCTCAACAGATTGTGAAAGATTGTAAAAGATAGTCAAAGTATATCAAGGGATTGTAAAAGTTTTTCGAAGGTTTGTGAAAGATTGTCCAAGTTTCTGAACGTATTGTGAAGATTTTCAAAGTTTCTTGACTGATTGGCAAAGAATGTCAAAGTTTCTGGACGGTTTGTCAAAGATTGTCAAAGTTTCTGGACGGTTTGTCAAAGATTGTCAAGGAATCTCGACGGCTTCTCAAAGAATGTCAAAGTTTCTAAATGGTTTGTCAAAGATAGTATAAGTTACGCAAAGGTTTGTCAAAGATAGTCAAAGTTTGTCAATGGTTTGTCAAAGAATCTCTAAGTTACGCAAAGGTTTGTAAAAGATAGTCAAGTTTGTCAATGGTTTGTCAAAGATTGTCAAAGGTACTCAAAGGTTTGTCCAAGATTGTCAAAGTTTCTGAACGGATTGTGAAGAGTGTCAAAGTTTCTCGACTGTTTGGCATTATAAGTCAAAGTTTCTCAACGGATTATCAAGGTTGTCAAATATTATCGACTGTTTTGCAAAGATTGTGAAAGCTTCTGAACGGTTTGTGAAAGATTTTCTAAGTTTCTGAAAGGTTTGTCAAAGATAGTCAAAGTTTGTCAATGGTTTTTTCAAAGATTGTAAAAGTTACTGAAAGGTTTGTCAAAGATTGTCAAAGTTTCTGAACGGATTGTGAAACTTTGTCGACGGATTTGAAGATTGTCAAAGTTTCTCGACTGTATGGCAAAAAATGTTAAATCTTCTCAAGGGAATGTGAAGATCGCAAACCTTTCTAGAATGTTTGGCAAAGATAGTCAAAGTCTCAGGAATGGTTTGTCAAAGATTGTCAAAGTTTCTCAACGGATTGTCAAAGATTGTCAAAATTTACCGACGGATTGCCAAAGATTGTCAAAGTTTCTCGACGGATTGTCAAAGATTGTCAAAGTTTCTCGACGGATTGCCAAAGATTGTCAAAGTTTATCATGGGAATGTCAATGTTTCTCGACGGTTTGTCAAAGATTTCAAAGTTTCTGAACGGATTGTCAAGATATTCAAAGTTTCTCGACTGTTTGGCAAAGATAGTCAAAGTCTCAGGAATGGTTTGTCAAAGAGTGTCAAAGTTTCTCAACGGATTGTCAAAGATTGTCAAAGTTTATCGACGGATTGCCAAAGATTGTCAAAGTTTATCATGGGAATGTCAATGTTTCTCGACGGTTTGTCAAAGATTTTCAAAGTTTCTGAACGGATTGTCAAGATATTCAAAGTTTCTCGACTGTTTGGCAAAGATAGTCAAAGTCTCAGGAATGGTTTGTCAAAGATTGTCAAAGTTTCTCGACGGATTGTCAAAGATTGTCAAAGTTTACCGACGGATTGCCAAAGATTGTCAAAGTATATCAAGGGGCTGTCAATGTTTCTCGACGGTTTGTCAAAGATTTTCAAAGTTTCTGAACGGATTGTCAAGATTTTCGAAGTTTCTCGACTGTTTGGCAAAGATAGTCAAAGTCTCAGGAATGGTTTGTCAAAGATTGTCAAAGTTTACCGACAGATTGCCAAAGATTGTCAAAGTTTCTCGACGGATTGTCAAAGATTGTCAAAGTATATCGACGGATTGCCAAAGATTGTCAAAGTTTATCATGGGAATGTCAATGTTTCTCGACGGTTTGTGAAAGATTTTCAAAGTTTCTGAACGGATTGTCAAGATTGTCAAAGTTTCTCGACGGATTGTCAAAGATTGGCAAAGTTTACCGACGGATTGCCAAAGTTTGTCAAAGTTTATCATGGGAATGTCAATGTTTCTCGACGGTTTGTCAAAGATTTCAAAGTTTCTGAACGGATTGTCAAGATATTCAAAGTTTCTCGACTGTTTGGCAAAGATAGTCAAAGTCTCAGGAATGGTTTGTCAAAGATTGTCAAAGTTTACCGACGGATTGCCAAAGATTGTCAAAGTATATCAAGGGGTTGTCAATGTTTCTGGACGGTTTGTCAAAGATTTTCAAAGTTTCTGAACGGATTGTCAAGATTTTCAAATTTTCTCGACTGTTTGGCAAATATTGTCAAAGTCTCAGGACTGTTTGTCAACGAATGTCAAAGTTTCTTGATGGATTGTAAAAGATTGTCAAGGTTGCTTAAAGTATTCTCAAAGAAAGTCAAAGTTTTTAAGTGGTTTTTCAAAGATTGTCAGAGTTACTCAAAGGTTTGTCAAAGATAGTGAAATTTTCTCAATGGTTGTCAAAGATTGTCAAAGTAAGTGAAAGGTTTGTAAAAGATTGTCATCGTTTCTGAACGGATTGTGAAACTTTCTCGACGGATTGTGAAGATTGTCAAAGTTTCTCGACTGTTTGGCAAAAAATATCAAATTTTCTCAACGGATTGTCAAGATTTTCAAATTTTCTCGACTGTTTGTCTAAGATTTCGAAAGTTTCTGAACGGTTTGTCAAAGATTGTCAAAGTTTCTGGACGGATTGTGGAAGTGTTTGAACGGTTTGTGAAAGATTGTGAAGGTTTCTGGACGCATCGTCTAAAGGTCTGGACGGATTGTGAAGGAATGTCAAAGTATCCCAACGCTTTGTCAAAGATTGTCAAAGTTTCTTGACTAATTGTGAAAGATTCTCGACGGTTTGTCAAAGATTCTCAACGGATTGTCAAAGTTTCGCGACGGATTGACAAAGATTGTCAATGTTTATGAACGGATTGTCAAGGATTCTGGATGGTTTGTGAAAGATTGTCCAAGTTTGTCAACGGATTGTCAAGAGTTTCAAGCTTTTTCAACTGTTTGGCAAAGATTGTAAAATATTGTCCAAGTGTTTATGAAGTGAACAAGTGAATAACTATAATAGTTTTCTGTTATTGACTTATCCGGATTATACCGGTTCAAAAGGCGGTCGTGATTTAAGTGAAACATTGTGAAATAGAATTACAATGGCACATGGGTAATAATTGAATCATTATGCGGGACTGTCAGGCAGCTGCAAGAAATGCAAAAAAATAACATATGTCGTTGAAAGATATTTCCATTTTTAGCTGTGGCTGCCATCTCGAAAGTCGGATAAGAAAGAATAGCAAATATTGAAGAGGTCAATGGGAGGAACATGTCTTTGAAATTATTTTAAAATCCAGCCAGCTGTTTAGGAGGAGATGTGGCTTAGAGATATTTTTATTTTTAGGTATGGCCGCCATATTAAATGTGGGATGGGAAAAAAGTAGCTGTTATTGAAGAGGTAATGGGGGGGGAACAATTCTGCGAAATTATTTCAAAATCCATGCATTTGTTAAGGAGGAGATGTCGTTTAAAGCAATTGTTGACAGACGACGCAGGAGGTAGGACGACTGACCATGGACGGACAAAGATCGTAAGAGCTCCCCATTAGCACTTCGTGCTTAGGTGAGCTAAGAAAAGTTCTGAACGTCTTCTTAAAGTTGTAAAAGTTTCTCAATGTTTAATTTTTTATGTTAATTTTTTTTCATAAAGTTTATTGTTTATTTAAAGACCATAGGAGATTGTCCTAAAGAATGTGATGAAACCTAGAGAAACCTCCCGAATGTGGCGCCACCTTTGTGCTTGTCAAAGATTGTCCAAGTGTGAATGTGAGTCAGTTCAGTTTTGTCACTTAGCGGTTGAAAGTGGAATTATTCAAGTGGATACTTTTTAAATTTTATTGGAGGTTACATGTGCGAGGTGAGTGGATTTTAGCAGGGTGAACATGCTGTTCTGTAAACGGTTGTGTTTAATTTATGCACGTGGTCATCAGTTATGGTTTTCATTGAAATTTGTCAAAGGTTAGTGCCAGCTTCGGACTTGGAATCAATGGTTAATGAAAGATTGTGAGTTATTTCAAATTGGCAATGAAAAAATCGCACAAATGATGTGGAGAAACCTAAATGAGCCACGTGATACGTAACCGAAACCCATTCTATTTGCCTGTCAAAGAATCTGAACGGTTTGTCAGAGATTGGCAAGTCAAAGTTTTATGGACGGTTTGTGGAAGATTATCAGACTTCATGGACGGTTTTTAAAGAATAAGATTGTCAAAGATTCTGGACGGTTTGTGAAAGACTGAGAAAGTTTCTCGGTGATTTATCAAAGATTGTCAAGGTTTCTTAACGGTTTGTGGAAGATTTCCAAGTTGCTACACGTTTTGTGAAAGATTTTCACATTTTCCCGACTGTGTAGGGTTAATGTTTAAAAGAAGGTATGTAATACCTGTAAATGATAAGTCTGTAATATTACCGCAATGTCTGAATTCCGACCGCCTTGGGTAAAGAACAAGGCCATACGTGTGGGGTAATATGTACTTAGGTTTGTCTTTATTACGCCCAAGAAATAGTTCTGGTAATCCCTCGCAATAGAACAGATGTTATTTCCTACATTTATCTGTTTAATGTCAAGAATTAGAGGAAGAATAAGGATATTGATCAAAGGAAGAAAAAGGGAAATAAAAATGATGATAAGAAGAAAAAGAAGAAGATGAACAAATAATAAATTGGACTATATAGAACCCATCGCGGATCTACTCCCTTTAAAAACACAAGCCACATAGAACCTAAGGTGTATGTCTCATTCTGCGCCAACCATATATTATAGAACCAAGCGCAGATCTAGTCCTTGAAAAAAACACAAGCCCCATAGAACCTCAGGTGTATGTCCCGCTCTGCAACAACCATATATTATAGACCCAGGTCGGATCTACTCCTTTTTAAAACACAACCCACATAGAACCTAAGCTGTCCCGCTCTCCAAGAATGATTTATTAAAGAACCCGGTGCTGATCTACTCCTTTTGAATTACAAGGTGCATTGAACCAAAACTGTATGTCCTTGTCTGCAACAACCATATATTATAAAACCCGGGGCGGATCTAGTCCTTTTAAAAACACAAGCCCTATAGAACCTAAGCTGTATGTCCCGGTCTGCAACAACCATATATTATAGAACCCGGTGCGGATATATTCCTTTTAAAAAACGAAACCCTAAGGTGTATGTCCAGGTCTGCAACAACCATATATTATAGAACCCAGGGCGGATCTACTTATTTTAAATCACAAGCCGCATAGAACCTAAGTTGTATGTCCTTGCCTGCAATAACCATATATTATAAACTAAAGCCCGATAGAACCTAATCTGTATGTCCGGTCTGCAACAAAGATATATCATAGAAACCGGGGCGAATCTACTCCTTTTAAATCACAAGCCACATAGAACCTAAGCTGTAGCCTATGTCCTTGCCTGCAACAACCGTATATTATTAACACAAGCCCTATAGAACCTAAGCTGTATCTTCCAGTGTGCAACAACAATATATTATAGAAGCCATGGCGGATGGACTTCTTTTAAAACACATGCCCTACCATGGGCGGATCCATGGAATTTTGGCAAAAATGTGGTTATCGGATTCGTGAAATGGTACTGTTTTGATATTGCACAGCATTTACATGTATGTAAAATACAGTCATTAAAAAAAAAGGTTCTAAATGTGGAAACCTCCTCATGGTTAGAACTGGAAACGTTGACTATTCTTGTAAACGGCTTACATCCACTGAAACAGGAAATCAAGGTATCTTATAATGAGACGAGTGCGTTTTCTGTGGGACCCCCCTTGAGAAAGATATCTGGATCCGCACATGCATACTTTAGGGTGCATTGATACAACGCATAAGGTGTATGTCCTGGTTTTCACTTCATTTTACCCGAGGCGGTCGGAATTCAGACATAGCCGTAATATTACTGCCTTCTTGTTAAATCTTAATTTCTCAGAAGCTTGCAGCCTTATTTACAGCTCCATCCAAACTTGAAGGAACTGGGAACCAAGAGCAAGCGTCTGGTGTATTAAGAGTGAGTCAAATCATTGAGATCAAAATCATAAACAGTTCCTGTTGAGCAATGACGCGTTGTCATATATGCAGAAAGCCGGTAATGCAACAGCCTTTTGTAAGCAGATGTAAACATCATCTATGTATATTCTGTGCAAGGCAATTGGTTAACTGCTACAATCTCGGGAGTATTTGTAACATTGGACGTGCTCCATGTTTTAGATGTTCCATCGTACATCGTGCTTCAATGAACATGAGGCAGCAAAGCGAGGAGATGATCTGGAAGCCCCAAATGACTTGGTACATTAGTTTAAACTTTTAAAAGTTAAAGATATTACTCGTGCATGATTGGGATGAAAATGTACACAAATGACTGAAATACGGGGCAAATTAATATACAGATGGCCACGTGCTTTTTGTCATGCAATCCAAACTGTTGTAAAACCTTAAACATCCTGACTACCTTCACCATACCATGACCCGACTGAAGACGTCTAGCCGCCCTAAAAGGGAGCTATTAATTGAGATACATGATCAGATCTTACTTACCTGTTTGATTTATATATTTTCTTGTTTCTTCTTTCAGCATGGCAGAAGTTGATGAAACTGTAAGAGAAATCGTAAATGACCTAGTAGAGGATGTTTCTGTCGAGGTTGAGATGGACTACGCTTTTAGGAAAGGACATAGTTCACCGCCGACTCCATCAGAACCCCCCAATGAACAAAGTGAAGTAACTAAATGTTCATGCTCCTATAAGCAGTGTAAATTTGAGGGATTACTATTCGAGGCCATTAGGGAAGCAGTCATCTATAGACAGTCAGATACAGGACGGACGTTAAGGCACCTCAACCACGTTAAGACGCATCTCATGCAGGCCATGGAAGACGTTGACAAACAACTTGATGCTGTAAAAAAAGATCTGGAACAATTTGAATGAGACTTGTGTTAACTGAAATGTGGTGTTATTGAGTTCGTGAAATAAAGATGAATATGTACTATGTTTTGGTTACAATTGTATGCCTTAAAATGTAGAAATTAATTCCATTTGTGTTATAAATAATAGAAGTTCTCAACGGTTTATCGAAGAGTTTAAAGATTTGGCAGTGGTTTGTCAAAGATTGTCAAAGTTTCTTAACGGTTTATGAAAGATTGTCAAAGTTTCCCAACGGAGTGTCAAAGATTGTCAAATTTTGTCAGCGGTTATGGTTAGGGTTAGAAAGTATTTCCATTTGTGTTATAGATTGTCAAAGTTTCTCAACGGTTTATGAAAGACTGTAAAGATTTGTCTGCGGTTAGTCAAAGATTGTCGAAGTTTCTCGACGGTTCATCAAAGATTGTCAAATTTCTCGTCAGATTGGCAAAGATTGTCAAAGTTTCTGAACGGTTTTTGACAGATTGTCAAAGTTTCTGAACGGTTTGTCAAAGAAGGTCAAAGTTTGCCAGCGGTTATTCAAAGAAACTGAAAGTTTGGCAAAGTTTGTCAGCGGTTACTCAAAGATTCTTAGGGTTACGTATTATATATTGGTTAATATTGTTTGCCTTAAAGTTTAGAAAGTATTTCCATATGTGTTATAGATTGTCAAAGTTTCTCAACGGTTTATGAAAGATTGTAAAAATTTGTCTGCGGTTTGTCAAAGATTGTCGGTATCAGAAGGATTGTCAAAGTTTCTAAACGGTTTGTCAAAGATTGTCAAAGTTAGTAAGCGTGTAGTCAAAGATTCTTAAGGTTTCTCAACGGTTTATCAAATATTGTCCAAGTTTCTCAGCGGAAAGTCAAACATTCTGGAAGGTTCTGAACGGTTTATCCAAAATTACCAAAGTTTGTCGGAAGTTAGTGAAAGATGATCGAAGTTTCTCAACGGTTTAAGAAAGATTGGCAAAAGATTCTCAACGGTTTGTCAGAGATTGTCAAAGTTTCTCCACGGTTTGTTAAAGATTTTGAAAAGTTCTCGACGAATTGTCATAGATTATCTAAGGTTGTCTGGGGTTAGTTCCTAGACGGTTTGTCAAAGATTGTCAAACTATCTCGACAGTGTGGCAAAGATTCTGAAAATATGTAAATGGTATGTCAAAATTTTTCAAAGTTTCTCAACGGTTTGTCAGAGATTGTCAAATTTTCTCCACGGTTTGTTAAAGAGTTTGAAAAGTTCTCGACGGTTTGTCAGAGATTGTCTAAGTTTGTGAGGGGTTAGTCCAAAATTGTCAAAGTTCCTAGACGGTTTGTCAGAGATTGTAAAAGTTTCTCCACGGTTTGTTAAAGATTTCGAAAAGTTCTCGACGAATTGTCATAGATTGTCAGGGGTTAGTCCAAAATTGTCAAAGTTCCTAGACGGTTTGTCAAAGATTGTCAAAGTATCTCGACAGTGTGGCAAAGATTCTGAAAATATGTAAATGGTATGTAAAAATATTTCAAAGTTTTTCAACGGTTTGTCAGAGATTGTCAAAGTTTCTCCACGGTTTGTTAAAGATTTTGAAAAGTTCTAGACGGTTTGTCAGAGATTGTCTAAGTTTGTGAGGGGTTAGTCCAAAATTGTCAAAGTTCCTAGACGGTTTGTCAAAGATTGTCAAAGTATCTGGACAGTGTGACAAAGATTCTGAAAATATTGGTATGTCAAAATTTTTCAAAGTTTGTCAGCTCATAATGTATGACCCAACGTCGGTTTTTCTGCAGTTGTAAAGATTGTCAAAGTTTATCCACGTTGAATGAAATTCTGTAGAGAGATTGTCAAGGAAAACCTCCAGAATCCTCGAGACGAATGACCAAAAATCTTGCTTTCTGGCTGTCAAAGATTGACAAAGTCAATCAACAGTTTGTGAAAGATTGTCAAAGTATCTGGATGGCTTGTCAAAGATCGTAAAAGTTACTTAACGGTTTATCAAAGATTGTGAAAGTTTGTCGGCAGAATGAGCAGAGCTGCAGTCCCAAAATACCAAAAATATCCTGCAAATGTCCTCCTGATGTAATGAAAAAGGCCCCTCTTTTAATGCCTCGTAACTCATCTTATGCCGCACCGATTCCTAATGGTTTGTTATCAAGTAAAAGAGAAGAAAATAGGCTTTTAGGAGCATATGGTATATATACTGCAATAAAATGTGAGCCGCGACAGACTGTTAAAGGTGAATTTTGAATGCGAACACAAGTTTTCTTTCCTCCGCTTGTCATAAATTTGACCATTTTCGTATTCTTACGTAGCGGAAATGGCTTAAATAGTCAAACCATGTAGGTAACCTGCAAGGCAGCTACAGAATCTACAATTTGACACCAAGACAAGCAGAATCAGTGCATAATGAGCTGAGCTAAGGTCTAATAATGCCCAAAAATTCTTTCAAATTTCCTCCTAATTCGATGAAAAAGGCCCCTATTTGAATGCCCCGTAGCTGATCTCATTCCACACCGATTCCTAGTTGTTTGGAATCTTATAAAAGTGAAGAGAATAGGCTTTAAAATGATTGATTGATTGAATTGAAGTTTAGCGCCGCTTTAACGGGTTAGGTCATATCAAGGCGGTCAGTACACCTACCCATGTGTTTCCAGGTTTTCCCACACCATTACTAACGCAACTTTATTTCCAAGACAATGGCTACTTTCTCACTTGCATCATAGGTGAGAGGGAAAAATCCCCGGAAAGAAGTTTTGACCCGACGGGGTCTCGAACCCGTGTCATCCGGATTACGAGTCAGAGACGCTAGCCACTGAGCCACCCGGCCGGGTCAGAATATGCTTTAAAGACAATATCATGGTTTATATACTGCAATAAGAATTGAGCCGCGACCACTGTTAAGATAATGTGAAATTGGAATGCAAACACAAGTGAAGCTAATGTTTGTGCACGGACCGCCGCGATATAACCAAATAGTTGAAAGCGGCTTTATAAAGCATGTGAACAAAAGAAGAAACAGGTTCCCTACCCAAATGTACATATGCTCAATACATTTAGAAGAGTTTGGAGATTGTCCCGAACGCCACCTGTCTGTTTGAGAAAGATTGTCTAAGTTAGCTAGGTCATTTCAGTTTTGGCAGTCGAGCAGTACGGACGTGGAATAGTGTTAATTATATTTGGATAAAATTGGACTTTGTTTCTTTGTTGAAGGTGAGTGGATTTTAGCATGGCGAACATGCTTTTGTTTAAATGTGTGTGATGATTTTTTTCTTTGAGCTAAACTTGAAAACATTGTTGGCATCTTTTTAGCGGACCATTGCATTTCACGGCATTAAGTGGAGTTAACATGTTGGACGGATGGTTGATTCAGTATTATGATTTTGTTCTAAAATAGCCTGAAATGCGAAATATATCGAGCAGATTGAGGCATATGCAGGGTAATCTTTTTAAAGTTGTGTAGCACGTGGTAATCGGAATCCGTTATATCTTTTTGTAAGGTAATATGAACACGTTGGATACCCTATCAAACTGTAACGATTGTTAATGTTAGATGTTATTGACGGATTATCAAACTGTTATGCCAAAGTCCTGGAATGAATACTATTTTAAATGTTATGGATGGTTGGTCTATCAAAGATTATCATAGTTTAGCAAATGGATTACCAAAGATTGCCTAGGTTTGTCAATGGATTATCAAGGAATGTAAACGTTTTTGTGAGGTCTTTTTAAGAATGTGAAGCTTTGTTGATAGATTGTCAAAGATGAAAATTTCAGGAAGGATTACGAACTTTAAGCAAAGATTACCAGACCTTCCTAACGTTTATCAAAGGGTTGTTCAAAGATTGCCTTGTTATATTTTTGGATTGTCATTCTGGTAAAAATGACTGAATATACCCCAGCAGACCGAAAATAATGTAGTTTTGCACTAGTTTAACGTCAGTAAATATCTGCAGTTTATAATCAAGAAAAAGATTGTTCTAAAATTTTATAAATTTAAGAAAAATGATGATATTGTACAACCGATTATGAAGTATTGGCAAAGTGAAATTTACCGTTTATCCAAGATTGTGGCGGTTTATTGACCGTGAGTTAAAGGCCGTCAACGATTTTCATTGGATTATGAACGATTGTCCACGATTCCCGAAGGTGTCCGAATGTTTGAGTGGGGTAAATTATTATAAGGGTTTGGAAAGTTACAGGAATCTCTCACTTTTTATTTCAGAAAATGGAAGACTACGACTCGGACCAGGAGCCAGACGTCATTGGGGAGTTCACAGAACTGTTGAAGAACAGCGAAAAATATTTGGAGGAAAAGGCTGCGGCGTTGGCTGTGGAAACAAAGGCGTACGCGGATAGTAAATCGAAGGAGATAGAGGATAAGACTGAGGCAAGCATTGGCGATTTGGCCAAGAAGGTGAAGGAGCTGACGGACCGTTTGGGGCGGGTTGAGGAGGAGAACCAGCGATTGCGGAGTACATGCCACTGTGCAGGATTGTTGGAATGCATGATGGACGCGGGAAAGTCTTATCTGTCCACGACCAGTAACTCAAACGAGGATCTCAGCTTGGATACCGGAACCACGGCTACTTTGGACCTGACAGTAGGGAGCGGCACCTCCCTGCTGACTTACACAGAGCCAACCAGAGACGACGATAGCAGTCTTATTGTACCTATGAGTAGCACGCCCAGGGTCTTTTTGGGTGGACGCGTTAAGTCGACTGCAACAACGCAGCTATATACTGAGATCGACGATCTACCGGAGGACCTACGGGAAAAGGTGAGGGCATTCCATACGGTGAGAAGCGTTCATTGTACGAATGATCGAATGTCGGATCTGCAGAGGGCGTATTGGAGATATAAGATGGAGGAGCATGTCAACGTCAAACGGGTGAGCCTGCGCGGAGCATTAGTGTTCAAGGACGGGTTACGCGACCGCATATGGCCAGGCGATCACGAGAAATACGTTAAGATGCGGGTCAAGAACTATATCAATAGTTGCAAACTGTTGGCTTACAAAAAGGCTCATGCCCAACGGCACAGTGATTCACAATGTACGTAAAAATCATAAATGTAAATGTATGACAGAGTGGACGCTGGACACGTGTAAACCAACGTTTTAAAAGGTGTGGACTTGATGCAAATAGATGGAAATAGTAAATTAGAATGTGATTAATAATAATTAGTTCCTGTTTATAATAAATCATTGTAATAAATCATTATAAATCAGTTTAATTTTGTGACGTTTAAAAAGGTGTGGACCCTAAACCGAGTGATTGGACGATGGACACGTGTAAACCAACGTTTTAAAAGGTGTGGACTTGATGTAAATAGATGTAACTAGTAAATTAGAATGTGATTAATAATAATTAGTTCCTGTGTATAATAAATCATTGTAATAAATCATTGTAAATCAGTTTAATTTTGTGACGTTTATGTTGCTAATACGTGTGCACGTAATAACTAATACTTGCGTACGTAATACTACTGCGTGCGAACGTATTAGCTAATACGTGCGCACGTAATAGTTATTACGCGCGCAAGCAGTAGCTAGTACGTGCTCAAGCAGTAGCTAGTACGTGCGCACGTAATAACTATTGTCACCAGAATTACTTGATCGATTGATTGATTGAATGGTGTTTATGCCACTTTTAACAGTATTTCAGTCATATCACGGCGACAGCTCACATTATTCATGCTTTCCTAGGATTCACCAGTACTAGGCTGGGCTCTGAAGTGTCTTGCCCAAGGACACTCCCACGAAAAAAACCCAGAGGATCCAGTGCAGCTCGAACCCAGGACCCCTGGATTACGAGTCAAACACTTTACCACTAGGCCACGTGGGACCCTACTTGATCGATTGATAAATTTATTTAACCCATTCCCACACAATGACACCTTTTGACACCTCTGGGAAAGAAGCCTTTTGAAAAAAATTGTGGGAATAGGAGATATTGCTTATAAAAGCAATTTCTCCTTTTCTCACAATGTTTTCTACTCTATCAAATGCAGAACTGTCATTTTTGTTAAACTTAATTTGTTGTCTGCAAATGCTTTCAACTTGGCCCGGTCCAAAATATTGTCATATGGTAATGGGTCAAGGAGTTTTATGAAATTGTAAAAGAAGGTAAGTTACCTCCCTTTAATCGGTAATTGGATGGTTGTATTACTTGTCCAATACGATGTAAACCTAATTTGGTCATCCCCTTCCTTAACGTAAATTTTAACCCTTTACCATTCAAGCCCTTGCTTTTATATTGTTGCGAGGGAAGGGCAAAATTACATTGGTCCAACTCGGCAATAGATGTGCATACATCAGACACCAAAGGTTTCCGTTGATGAATCTGATTGTTGGATTATTAGGTATTAGCTACTGCGTGCGTACGCAGTAATTATTACGTGAGCACGTATTTGCTACTGCGTACGCACGTGATAACTAATAGTAGTAGAAAGATGTTGAAGCAAACATAGGACTGAATGAATGGTAATCTTGGGTTATTTTCCTGACCTTTAAACCTCTTTGAATGTTACCTCCCTTATATCAACTTTATATCTAATCCCTAGTAATATAGTATAAGTATAAAGATCCCATGAAACATGGCAATTATCAACCAAATGGTGAGATATGTTATTTTGCCTCAGAACTACGAATTTTTTTAGACCCGAGGTCTTGTCGGGTCTTAAACCAAACTAATTGAACCTGGAGTAGAATAGGACTTTCCTACGTAATTTAACACAATGTCT